>OZ014521.1:446616408-451616408 GCA_963966055.1 Lathyrus aphaca
AGACATTTTTTATATGGTTTTTATAATGAAACTATTGAGTTTTTTCACTTGGTAATTTTGTTATTGTTTTTTATAGTGAATTTGTTTAGTGCTTTTATTTATTTGGAACTTTTTCTATGCTTTTCATAGTAACATTGTTGTGTTTATAACTTGGATATTTTTTAGGTATTTATAGTGAAATTTTTACGTTTTTTATTTTGGTACATTTTTTATGGTTTTAATAGTGAAATTGTTGATATATTCTTAACTCGGAACTTTCTTATTCTTTTAAAAGTGAAATTACTGAGTTTTTTAAATTTGATCTTTTTTAAGGTCTTTTTAGTGTAGTTTTGAGTTTCTAACTTGGTACTTTTTATGGATTTTATAGTGAAACTTTTGAGGGTTTTCACTTGGAAATTTTGTTATGGTTTTTATAGTGAAATTGTTAAGTTTTTTTTATCTTCGAACGTTTTTTAATGGTTTTTATAGTGAAACTGTTGAGTTTTTTCACTTGGAAATTTTGTTATGGTTTTTATAGTGAAATTGTTGAGTTTTTTTTATCTCCGAACATTTTTTAATGGTTTTCATAGTGAAACTGTTGAGTTTTATACTTGGAAATTTTTTTATGGTTTTTATAGTGAAATTGTTGAGTTATTAAACTCGAGACATATTTTATATGGTTTTTATAATGAAACTATTGAGTTTTTTCACTTGGTAATTTTATTATTGTTTTTATAGTGAATTTGTTTAGTGCTTTTTATTTATTTGGAACTTTTTCTATGCTTTTCATAGTAACATTGTTGTGTTTATAACTTGGATATTTTTTAGGGTATTTATAGTGAAATTTTTACGTTTTTTCTTTTGGAACATTTTTTATGGTTTTAATAGTGAAATTGTTGATATATTCTTAACTCAGAACTTTCTTAATCTTTTAAAAGTGAAATTATTGAGTTTTGTTAAATTTGATCTTATTAAGGTCTTTTTAGTGAAGTTTTGAGTTTTTAACTTGGTACTTTTTATGGTTTTTATAGTGAAACTTTTGAGGGTTTTCACTTGGAAATTTTGTTATGGTTTTTATATTGAAATTGTTAAGTTTTATTTATCTTCGAACGTTTTTTAATGGTTTTTATAGTGAAACTGTTGAGTTTTTTCACTTGGAAATTTTGTTATGGTTTTTATAGTGAAATTGTTGAGTTTTTTTATCTCCGAACATTTTTTAATGGTTTTCATAGTGAAACTGTTGAGTTTTATACTTGGAAATTTTTTTATGGTTTTTATAGTGAAATTGTTGAGTTATTAAACTCGAGACATATTTTATATGGTTTTTATAATGAAACTATTGAGTTTTTTCACTTGTAAATTTTGTTATTGTTTTTATAGTGAATTTGTTTAGTGCTTTTTATTTATTTGGAACTTTTTCTATGCTTTTCATAGTAACATTGTTGTGTTTATAACTTGGATATTTTTTAGGGTATTTATAGTGAAATTTTTACGTTTTTTCTTTTGGAACATTTTTTATGGTTTTAATAGTGAAATTGTTGATATATTCTTAACTCAGAACTTTCTTAATCTTTTAAAAGTGAAATTATTGAGTTTTGTTAAATTTGATCTTATTAAGGTCTTTTTAGTGAAGTTTTGAGTTTCTAACTTGGTACTTTTTTTGGTTTTTATAGTGAAACTTTTGAGGTTTTTCACTTGGAAATTTTGTTATGGTTTTTATAGTGAAATTATTAAGTTTTTTTAATCTTCGGACGTTTTTAATGGTTTTTATAGTGAAACTGTTGAGTTTTTTCCCTTGGAAATTTTGTAATGGTTTTTATAGTGAAATTGTTCATTTTTAAACTCGAGACATTTTTTATATTGTTTTTATAATGAAACCATTGAGTTTTTTCACTTGTTAATTTTGTTATTGTTTTTATAGTACTTTTTTAGTGTTTTTTATTTATTTGGAAATTTTTTTATGCTTTTCATAGTAATTTTGTTGTGTTTATAACTTGGGTATTTTTTAGGGTATCTATAGTGAAATTTTTATGTTTTTAAACTTGGAACATTTTTTATAGTTTTGATAGTGAAATTGTTGAGTTATTTTTAACTCGGAACTTTCTTGTTCTATTAAAAGTGAAATTACTGAGTTTTTTAAATTTTTTTTTTTAAGGTCTTTATAGTGAAATTTTGAGTTTCTAATATGGTAGTTTTTTTTAGGTTTTTATAGTGAAACTGTTGAGTTTTTTCACTTGGAATATTTGTTATGGTTTTTATAGTGAAATTGTTGAATTTTTTTAACTTTGAACATTTTTTATTGTTTTTATAGTGAAACTGTGAGTTTTTTCACTTGGAAATTTTGTTATGGTTTTTATAGTGAAATTGTTGTGTTTTATTTAACCCGAGACATTTATTATACGGTTTTTATAATGAATCTATTGAGTTTTTTCACTTGGTAGTTTTGTTATTGTTTATATAGTGATGTTTTTTAGTTTTTATTTATTTATTTGGAACTTTTTATGTTTTTGATAGTGAAATTGGTGAGTTATTTTTAACTTGGAACTTTCTTATTCTTTTAAAAGAGAAATTATTGAGTTTTTTAAATTTGAACTTTTTTATAAGGTCTTTATAGTGAGGTTTTGAGTTTCTAAATAGGTACTTTTGTTTTTATAGTGAAATTGTTGAGTTTTTTCACTTGGAAATTTTGTTATGGCTTTTATAGTGAAATTGTTGAGTTTTTTTTATCTCCGAACATTTTTTAATGGTTTTAACAGTGAAACTGTTGTGTTTTTTCACTTGGAAATTTTGTTATTGTATTTATAGTGAAATTATTGAGTTTTTAAATTCGAGACATTTTTTATATGGTTTTTATAATGAAACTATTGAGTTTTTTCACTTGGTAATTTTGTTATTGTTTTTATAGTGAATTTGTTTAGTGCTTTTATTTATTTGGAACTTTTTCTATGCTTTTCATAGTAACATTGTTGTGTTTATAACTTGGATATTTTTTAGGTATTTATAGTGAAATTTTTACGTTTTTTATTTTGGTACATTTTTTATGGTTTTAATAGTGAAATTGTTGATATATTCTTAACTCGGAACTTTCTTATTCTTTTAAAAGTGAAATTACTGAGTTTTTTAAATTTGATCTTTTTTAAGGTCTTTTTAGTGTAGTTTTGAGTTTCTAACTTGGTACTTTTTATGGATTTTATAGTGAAACTTTTGAGGGTTTTCACTTGGAAATTTTGTTATGGTTTTTATAGTGAAATTGTTAAGTTTTTTTTATCTTCGAACGTTTTTTAATGGTTTTTATAGTGAAACTGTTGAGTTTTTTCACTTGGAAATTTTGTTATGGTTTTTATAGTGAAATTGTTGAGTTTTTTTTATCTCCGAACATTTTTTAATGGTTTTCATAGTGAAACTGTTGAGTTTTATACTTGGAAATTTTTTTATGGTTTTTATAGTGAAATTGTTGAGTTATTAAACTCGAGACATATTTTATATGGTTTTTATAATGAAACTATTGAGTTTTTTCACTTGGTAATTTTATTATTGTTTTTATAGTGAATTTGTTTAGTGCTTTTTATTTATTTGGAACTTTTTCTATGCTTTTCATAGTAACATTGTTGTGTTTATAACTTGGATATTTTTTAGGGTATTTATAGTGAAATTTTTACGTTTTTTCTTTTGGAACATTTTTTATGGTTTTAATAGTGAAATTGTTGATATATTCTTAACTCAGAACTTTCTTAATCTTTTAAAAGTGAAATTATTGAGTTTTGTTAAATTTGATCTTATTAAGGTCTTTTTAGTGAAGTTTTGAGTTTTTAACTTGGTACTTTTTATGGTTTTTATAGTGAAACTTTTGAGGGTTTTCACTTGGAAATTTTGTTATGGTTTTTATATTGAAATTGTTAAGTTTTATTTATCTTCGAACGTTTTTTAATGGTTTTTATAGTGAAACTGTTGAGTTTTTTCACTTGGAAATTTTGTTATGGTTTTTATAGTGAAATTGTTGAGTTTTTTTATCTCCGAACATTTTTTAATGGTTTTCATAGTGAAACTGTTGAGTTTTATACTTGGAAATTTTTTTATGGTTTTTATAGTGAAATTGTTGAGTTATTAAACTCGAGACATATTTTATATGGTTTTTATAATGAAACTATTGAGTTTTTTCACTTGTAAATTTTGTTATTGTTTTTATAGTGAATTTGTTTAGTGCTTTTTATTTATTTGGAACTTTTTCTATGCTTTTCATAGTAACATTGTTGTGTTTATAACTTGGATATTTTTTAGGGTATTTATAGTGAAATTTTTACGTTTTTTCTTTTGGAACATTTTTTATGGTTTTAATAGTGAAATTGTTGATATATTCTTAACTCAGAACTTTCTTAATCTTTTAAAAGTGAAATTATTGAGTTTTGTTAAATTTGATCTTATTAAGGTCTTTTTAGTGAAGTTTTGAGTTTCTAACTTGGTACTTTTTTTGGTTTTTATAGTGAAACTTTTGAGGTTTTTCACTTGGAAATTTTGTTATGGTTTTTATAGTGAAATTATTAAGTTTTTTTAATCTTCGGACGTTTTTAATGGTTTTTATAGTGAAACTGTTGAGTTTTTTCCCTTGGAAATTTTGTAATGGTTTTTATAGTGAAATTGTTCATTTTTAAACTCGAGACATTTTTTATATTGTTTTTATAATGAAACCATTGAGTTTTTTCACTTGTTAATTTTGTTATTGTTTTTATAGTACTTTTTTAGTGTTTTTTATTTATTTGGAAATTTTTTTATGCTTTTCATAGTAATTTTGTTGTGTTTATAACTTGGGTATTTTTTAGGGTATCTATAGTGAAATTTTTATGTTTTTAAACTTGGAACATTTTTTATAGTTTTGATAGTGAAATTGTTGAGTTATTTTTAACTCGGAACTTTCTTGTTCTATTAAAAGTGAAATTACTGAGTTTTTTAAATTTTTTTTTTTTAAGGTCTTTATAGTGAAATTTTGAGTTTCTAATATGGTAGTTTTTTTTAGGTTTTTATAGTGAAACTGTTGAGTTTTTTCACTTGGAATATTTGTTATGGTTTTTATAGTGAAATTGTTGAATTTTTTTAACTTTGAACATTTTTTATTGTTTTTATAGTGAAACTGTGAGTTTTTTCACTTGGAAATTTTGTTATGGTTTTTATAGTGAAATTGTTGTGTTTTATTTAACCCGAGACATTTATTATACGGTTTTTATAATGAATCTATTGAGTTTTTTCACTTGGTAGTTTTGTTATTGTTTATATAGTGATGTTTTTTAGTTTTTATTTATTTATTTGGAACTTTTTATGTTTTTGATAGTGAAATTGGTGAGTTATTTTTAACTTGGAACTTTCTTATTCTTTTAAAAGAGAAATTATTGAGTTTTTTAAATTTGAACTTTTTTATAAGGTCTTTATAGTGAGGTTTTGAGTTTCTAAATAGGTACTTTTGTTTTTATAGTGAAATTGTTGAGTTTTTTCACTTGGAAATTTTGTTATGGCTTTTATAGTGAAATTGTTGAGTTTTTTTTTATCTCCGAACATTTTTTAATGGTTTTAACAGTGAAACTGTTGTGTTTTTTCACTTGGAAATTTTGTTATTGTATTTATAGTGAAATTATTGAGTTTTTAAATTCGAGACATTTTTTATATGGTTTTTATAATGAAACTATTGAGTTTTTTCACTTGGTAATTTTGTTATTGTTTTTATAGTGAATTTGTTTAGTGCTTTTATTTATTTGGAACTTTTTCTATGCTTTTCATAGTAACATTGTTGTGTTTATAACTTGGATATTTTTTAGGTATTTATAGTGAAATTTTTACGTTTTTTATTTTGGTACATTTTTTATGGTTTTAATAGTGAAATTGTTGATATATTCTTAACTCGGAACTTTCTTATTCTTTTAAAAGTGAAATTACTGAGTTTTTTAAATTTGATCTTTTTTAAGGTCTTTTTAGTGTAGTTTTGAGTTTCTAACTTGGTACTTTTTATGGATTTTATAGTGAAACTTTTGAGGGTTTTCACTTGGAAATTTTGTTATGGTTTTTATAGTGAAATTGTTAAGTTTTTTTTATCTTCGAACGTTTTTTAATGGTTTTTATAGTGAAACTGTTGAGTTTTTTCACTTGGAAATTTTGTTATGGTTTTTATAGTGAAATTGTTGAGTTTTTTTTATCTCCGAACATTTTTTAATGGTTTTCATAGTGAAACTGTTGAGTTTTATACTTGGAAATTTTTTTATGGTTTTTATAGTGAAATTGTTGAGTTATTAAACTCGAGACATATTTTATATGGTTTTTATAATGAAACTATTGAGTTTTTTCACTTGGTAATTTTATTATTGTTTTTATAGTGAATTTGTTTAGTGCTTTTTATTTATTTGGAACTTTTTCTATGCTTTTCATAGTAACATTGTTGTGTTTATAACTTGGATATTTTTTAGGGTATTTATAGTGAAATTTTTACGTTTTTTCTTTTGGAACATTTTTTATGGTTTTAATAGTGAAATTGTTGATATATTCTTAACTCAGAACTTTCTTAATCTTTTAAAAGTGAAATTATTGAGTTTTGTTAAATTTGATCTTATTAAGGTCTTTTTAGTGAAGTTTTGAGTTTTTAACTTGGTACTTTTTATGGTTTTTATAGTGAAACTTTTGAGGGTTTTCACTTGGAAATTTTGTTATGGTTTTTATATTGAAATTGTTAAGTTTTATTTATCTTCGAACGTTTTTTAATGGTTTTTATAGTGAAACTGTTGAGTTTTTTCACTTGGAAATTTTGTTATGGTTTTTATAGTGAAATTGTTGAGTTTTTTTATCTCCGAACATTTTTTAATGGTTTTCATAGTGAAACTGTTGAGTTTTATACTTGGAAATTTTTTTATGGTTTTTATAGTGAAATTGTTGAGTTATTAAACTCGAGACATATTTTATATGGTTTTTATAATGAAACTATTGAGTTTTTTCACTTGTAAATTTTGTTATTGTTTTTATAGTGAATTTGTTTAGTGCTTTTTATTTATTTGGAACTTTTTCTATGCTTTTCATAGTAACATTGTTGTGTTTATAACTTGGATATTTTTTAGGGTATTTATAGTGAAATTTTTACGTTTTTTCTTTTGGAACATTTTTTATGGTTTTAATAGTGAAATTGTTGATATATTCTTAACTCAGAACTTTCTTAATCTTTTAAAAGTGAAATTATTGAGTTTTGTTAAATTTGATCTTATTAAGGTCTTTTTAGTGAAGTTTTGAGTTTCTAACTTGGTACTTTTTTTGGTTTTTATAGTGAAACTTTTGAGGTTTTTCACTTGGAAATTTTGTTATGGTTTTTATAGTGAAATTATTAAGTTTTTTTAATCTTCGGACGTTTTTAATGGTTTTTATAGTGAAACTGTTGAGTTTTTTCCCTTGGAAATTTTGTAATGGTTTTTATAGTGAAATTGTTCATTTTTAAACTCGAGACATTTTTTATATTGTTTTTATAATGAAACCATTGAGTTTTTTCACTTGTTAATTTTGTTATTGTTTTTATAGTACTTTTTTAGTGTTTTTTATTTATTTGGAAATTTTTTTATGCTTTTCATAGTAATTTTGTTGTGTTTATAACTTGGGTATTTTTTAGGGTATCTATAGTGAAATTTTTATGTTTTTAAACTTGGAACATTTTTTATAGTTTTGATAGTGAAATTGTTGAGTTATTTTTAACTCGGAACTTTCTTGTTCTATTAAAAGTGAAATTACTGAGTTTTTTAAATTTTTTTTTTTAAGGTCTTTATAGTGAAATTTTGAGTTTCTAATATGGTAGTTTTTTTTAGGTTTTTATAGTGAAACTGTTGAGTTTTTTCACTTGGAATATTTGTTATGGTTTTTATAGTGAAATTGTTGAATTTTTTTAACTTTGAACATTTTTTATTGTTTTTATAGTGAAACTGTGAGTTTTTTCACTTGGAAATTTTGTTATGGTTTTTATAGTGAAATTGTTGTGTTTTATTTAACCCGAGACATTTATTATACGGTTTTTATAATGAATCTATTGAGTTTTTTCACTTGGTAGTTTTGTTATTGTTTATATAGTGATGTTTTTTAGTTTTTATTTATTTATTTGGAACTTTTTATGTTTTTGATAGTGAAATTGGTGAGTTATTTTTAACTTGGAACTTTCTTATTCTTTTAAAAGAGAAATTATTGAGTTTTTTAAATTTGAACTTTTTTATAAGGTCTTTATAGTGAGGTTTTGAGTTTCTAAATAGGTACTTTTGTTTTTATAGTGAAATTGTTGAGTTTTTTCACTTGGAAATTTTGTTATGGCTTTTATAGTGAAATTGTTGAGTTTTTTTTATCTCCGAACATTTTTTAATGGTTTTAACAGTGAAACTGTTGTGTTTTTTCACTTGGAAATTTTGTTATTGTATTTATAGTGAAATTATTGAGTTTTTAAATTCGAGACATTTTTTATATGGTTTTTATAATGAAACTATTGAGTTTTTTCACTTGGTAATTTTGTTATTGTTTTTATAGTGAATTTGTTTAGTGCTTTTATTTATTTGGAACTTTTTCTATGCTTTTCATAGTAACATTGTTGTGTTTATAACTTGGATATTTTTTAGGTATTTATAGTGAAATTTTTACGTTTTTTATTTTGGTACATTTTTTATGGTTTTAATAGTGAAATTGTTGATATATTCTTAACTCGGAACTTTCTTATTCTTTTAAAAGTGAAATTACTGAGTTTTTTAAATTTGATCTTTTTTAAGGTCTTTTTAGTGTAGTTTTGAGTTTCTAACTTGGTACTTTTTATGGATTTTATAGTGAAACTTTTGAGGGTTTTCACTTGGAAATTTTGTTATGGTTTTTATAGTGAAATTGTTAAGTTTTTTTTATCTTCGAACGTTTTTTAATGGTTTTTATAGTGAAACTGTTGAGTTTTTTCACTTGGAAATTTTGTTATGGTTTTTATAGTGAAATTGTTGAGTTTTTTTTATCTCCGAACATTTTTTAATGGTTTTCATAGTGAAACTGTTGAGTTTTATACTTGGAAATTTTTTTATGGTTTTTATAGTGAAATTGTTGAGTTATTAAACTCGAGACATATTTTATATGGTTTTTATAATGAAACTATTGAGTTTTTTCACTTGGTAATTTTATTATTGTTTTTATAGTGAATTTGTTTAGTGCTTTTTATTTATTTGGAACTTTTTCTATGCTTTTCATAGTAACATTGTTGTGTTTATAACTTGGATATTTTTTAGGGTATTTATAGTGAAATTTTTACGTTTTTTCTTTTGGAACATTTTTTATGGTTTTAATAGTGAAATTGTTGATATATTCTTAACTCAGAACTTTCTTAATCTTTTAAAAGTGAAATTATTGAGTTTTGTTAAATTTGATCTTATTAAGGTCTTTTTAGTGAAGTTTTGAGTTTTTAACTTGGTACTTTTTATGGTTTTTATAGTGAAACTTTTGAGGGTTTTCACTTGGAAATTTTGTTATGGTTTTTATATTGAAATTGTTAAGTTTTATTTATCTTCGAACGTTTTTTAATGGTTTTTATAGTGAAACTGTTGAGTTTTTTCACTTGGAAATTTTGTTATGGTTTTTATAGTGAAATTGTTGAGTTTTTTTATCTCCGAACATTTTTTAATGGTTTTCATAGTGAAACTGTTGAGTTTTATACTTGGAAATTTTTTTATGGTTTTTATAGTGAAATTGTTGAGTTATTAAACTCGAGACATATTTTATATGGTTTTTATAATGAAACTATTGAGTTTTTTCACTTGTAAATTTTGTTATTGTTTTTATAGTGAATTTGTTTAGTGCTTTTTATTTATTTGGAACTTTTTCTATGCTTTTCATAGTAACATTGTTGTGTTTATAACTTGGATATTTTTTAGGGTATTTATAGTGAAATTTTTACGTTTTTTCTTTTGGAACATTTTTTATGGTTTTAATAGTGAAATTGTTGATATATTCTTAACTCAGAACTTTCTTAATCTTTTAAAAGTGAAATTATTGAGTTTTGTTAAATTTGATCTTATTAAGGTCTTTTTAGTGAAGTTTTGAGTTTCTAACTTGGTACTTTTTTTGGTTTTTATAGTGAAACTTTTGAGGTTTTTCACTTGGAAATTTTGTTATGGTTTTTATAGTGAAATTATTAAGTTTTTTTAATCTTCGGACGTTTTTAATGGTTTTTATAGTTAAACTGTTGAGTTTTTTCCCTTGGAAATTTTGTAATGGTTTTTATAGTGAAATTGTTCATTTTTAAACTCGAGACATTTTTTATATTGTTTTTATAATGAAACCATTGAGTTTTTTCACTTGTTAATTTTGTTATTGTTTTTATAGTACTTTTTTAGTGTTTTTTATTTATTTGGAAATTTTTTTATGCTTTTCATAGTAATTTTGTTGTGTTTATAACTTGGGTATTTTTTAGGGTATCTATAGTGAAATTTTTATGTTTTTAAACTTGGAACATTTTTTTATAGTTTTGATAGTGAAATTGTTGAGTTATTTTTAACTCGGAACTTTCTTGTTCTATTAAAAGTGAAATTACTGAGTTTTTTAAATTTTTTTTTTTAAGGTCTTTATAGTGAAATTTTGAGTTTCTAATATGGTAGTTTTTTTTAGGTTTTTATAGTGAAACTGTTGAGTTTTTTCACTTGGAATATTTGTTATGGTTTTTATAGTGAAATTGTTGAATTTTTTTAACTTTGAACATTTTTTATTGTTTTTATAGTGAAACTGTGTGTTTTTTCACTTGGAAATTTTGTTATGGTTTTTATAGTGAAATTGTTGTGTTTTATTTAACCCGAGACATTTATTATACGGTTTTTATAATGAATCTATTGAGTTTTTTCACTTGGTAGTTTTGTTATTGTTTATATAGTGATGTTTTTTAGTTTTTATTTATTTATTTGGAACTTTTTATGTTTTTGATAGTGAAATTGGTGAGTTATTTTTAACTTGGAACTTTCTTATTCTTTTAAAAGAGAAATTATTGAGTTTTTTAAATTTGAACTTTTTTATAAGGTCTTTATAGTGAGGTTTTGAGTTTCTAAATAGGTACTTTTGTTTTTATAGTGAAATTGTTGAGTTTTTTCACTTGGAAATTTTGTTATGGCTTTTATAGTGAAATTGTTGAGTTTTTTTTATCTCCGAACATTTTTTAATGGTTTTAACAGTGAAACTGTTGTGTTTTTTCACTTGGAAATTTTGTTATTGTATTTATAGTGAAATTATTGAGTTTTTAAATTCGAGACATTTTTTATATGGTTTTTATAATGAAACTATTGAGTTTTTTCACTTGGTAATTTTGTTATTGTTTTTATAGTGAATTTGTTTAGTGCTTTTATTTATTTGGAACTTTTTCTATGCTTTTCATAGTAACATTGTTGTGTTTATAACTTGGATATTTTTTAGGTATTTATAGTGAAATTTTTACGTTTTTTATTTTGGTACATTTTTTATGGTTTTAATAGTGAAATTGTTGATATATTCTTAACTCGGAACTTTCTTATTCTTTTAAAAGTGAAATTACTGAGTTTTTTAAATTTGATCTTTTTTAAGGTCTTTTTAGTGTAGTTTTGAGTTTCTAACTTGGTACTTTTTATGGATTTTATAGTGAAACTTTTGAGGGTTTTCACTTGGAAATTTTGTTATGGTTTTTATAGTGAAATTGTTAAGTTTTTTTTATCTTCGAACGTTTTTTAATGGTTTTTATAGTGAAACTGTTGAGTTTTTTCACTTGGAAATTTTGTTATGGTTTTTATAGTGAAATTGTTGAGTTTTTTTTATCTCCGAACATTTTTTAATGGTTTTCATAGTGAAACTGTTGAGTTTTATACTTGGAAATTTTTTTATGGTTTTTATAGTGAAATTGTTGAGTTATTAAACTCGAGACATATTTTATATGGTTTTTATAATGAAACTATTGAGTTTTTTCACTTGGTAATTTTATTATTGTTTTTATAGTGAATTTGTTTAGTGCTTTTTATTTATTTGGAACTTTTTCTATGCTTTTCATAGTAACATTGTTGTGTTTATAACTTGGATATTTTTTAGGGTATTTATAGTGAAATTTTTACGTTTTTTCTTTTGGAACATTTTTTATGGTTTTAATAGTGAAATTGTTGATATATTCTTAACTCAGAACTTTCTTAATCTTTTAAAAGTGAAATTATTGAGTTTTGTTAAATTTGATCTTATTAAGGTCTTTTTAGTGAAGTTTTGAGTTTTTAACTTGGTACTTTTTATGGTTTTTATAGTGAAACTTTTGAGGGTTTTCACTTGGAAATTTTGTTATGGTTTTTATATTGAAATTGTTAAGTTTTATTTATCTTCGAACGTTTTTTAATGGTTTTTATAGTGAAACTGTTGAGTTTTTTCACTTGGAAATTTTGTTATGGTTTTTATAGTGAAATTGTTGAGTTTTTTTATCTCCGAACATTTTTTAATGGTTTTCATAGTGAAACTGTTGAGTTTTATACTTGGAAATTTTTTTATGGTTTTTATAGTGAAATTGTTGAGTTATTAAACTCGAGACATATTTTATATGGTTTTTATAATGAAACTATTGAGTTTTTTCACTTGTAAATTTTGTTATTGTTTTTATAGTGAATTTGTTTAGTGCTTTTTATTTATTTGGAACTTTTTCTATGCTTTTCATAGTAACATTGTTGTGTTTATAACTTGGATATTTTTTAGGGTATTTATAGTGAAATTTTTACGTTTTTTCTTTTGGAACATTTTTTATGGTTTTAATAGTGAAATTGTTGATATATTCTTAACTCAGAACTTTCTTAATCTTTTAAAAGTGAAATTATTGAGTTTTGTTAAATTTGATCTTATTAAGGTCTTTTTAGTGAAGTTTTGAGTTTCTAACTTGGTACTTTTTTTGGTTTTTATAGTGAAACTTTTGAGGTTTTTCACTTGGAAATTTTGTTATGGTTTTTATAGTGAAATTATTAAGTTTTTTTAATCTTCGGACGTTTTTAATGGTTTTTATAGTGAAACTGTTGAGTTTTTTCCCTTGGAAATTTTGTAATGGTTTTTATAGTGAAATTGTTCATTTTTAAACTCGAGACATTTTTTATATTGTTTTTATAATGAAACCATTGAGTTTTTTCACTTGTTAATTTTGTTATTGTTTTTATAGTACTTTTTTAGTGTTTTTTATTTATTTGGAAATTTTTTTATGCTTTTCATAGTAATTTTGTTGTGTTTATAACTTGGGTATTTTTTAGGGTATCTATAGTGAAATTTTTATGTTTTTAAACTTGGAACATTTTTTATAGTTTTGATAGTGAAATTGTTGAGTTATTTTTAACTCGGAACTTTCTTGTTCTATTAAAAGTGAAATTACTGAGTTTTTTAAATTTTTTTTTTAAGGTCTTTATAGTGAAATTTTGAGTTTCTAATATGGTAGTTTTTTTTAGGTTTTTATAGTGAAACTGTTGAGTTTTTTCACTTGGAATATTTGTTATGGTTTTTATAGTGAAATTGTTGAATTTTTTTAACTTTGAACATTTTTTATTGTTTTTATAGTGAAACTGTGAGTTTTTTCACTTGGAAATTTTGTTATGGTTTTTATAGTGAAATTGTTGTGTTTTATTTAACCCGAGACATTTATTATACGGTTTTTATAATGAATCTATTGAGTTTTTTCACTTGGTAGTTTTGTTATTGTTTATATAGTGATGTTTTTTAGTTTTTATTTATTTATTTGGAACTTTTTATGTTTTTGATAGTGAAATTGGTGAGTTATTTTTAACTTGGAACTTTCTTATTCTTTTAAAAGAGAAATTATTGAGTTTTTTAAATTTGAACTTTTTTATAAGGTCTTTATAGTGAGGTTTTGAGTTTCTAAATAGGTACTTTTGTTTTTATAGTGAAATTGTTGAGTTTTTTCACTTGGAAATTTTGTTATGGCTTTTATAGTGAAATTGTTGAGTTTTTTTTATCTCCGAACATTTTTTAATGGTTTTAACAGTGAAACTGTTGTGTTTTTTCACTTGGAAATTTTGTTATTGTATTTATAGTGAAATTATTGAGTTTTTAAATTCGAGACATTTTTTATATGGTTTTTATAATGAAACTATTGAGTTTTTTCACTTGGTAATTTTGTTATTGTTTTTATAGTGAATTTGTTTAGTGCTTTTATTTATTTGGAACTTTTTCTATGCTTTTCATAGTAACATTGTTGTGTTTATAACTTGGATATTTTTTAGGTATTTATAGTGAAATTTTTACGTTTTTTATTTTGGTACATTTTTTATGGTTTTAATAGTGAAATTGTTGATATATTCTTAACTCGGAACTTTCTTATTCTTTTAAAAGTGAAATTACTGAGTTTTTTAAATTTGATCTTTTTTAAGGTCTTTTTAGTGTAGGTTTGAGTTTCTAACTTGGTACTTTTTATGGATTTTATAGTGAAACTTTTGAGGGTTTTCACTTGGAAATTTTGTTATGGTTTTTATAGTGAAATTGTTAAGTTTTTTTTATCTTCGAACGTTTTTTAATGGTTTTTATAGTGAAACTGTTGAGTTTTTTCACTTGGAAATTTTGTTATGGTTTTTATAGTGAAATTGTTGAGTTTTTTTTATCTCCGAACATTTTTTAATGGTTTTCATAGTGAAACTGTTGAGTTTTATACTTGGAAATTTTTTTATGGTTTTTATAGTGAAA
The DNA here is from genome assembly GCA_963966055.1 of Lathyrus aphaca. NCBI lineage: Eukaryota > Viridiplantae > Streptophyta > Magnoliopsida > Fabales > Fabaceae > Lathyrus > Lathyrus aphaca. The sequence goes on from OZ014521.1 coordinate 446,631,073, forward strand.
TTGTTGAGTTATTAAACTCGAGACATATTTTATATGGTTTTTATAATGAAACTATTGAGTTTTTTCACTTGGTAATTTTATTATTGTTTTTATAGAGAATTTGTTTAGTGCTTTTTATTTATTTGGAACTTTTTCTATGCTTTTCATAGTAACATTGTTGTGTTTATAACTTGGATATTTTTTAGGGTATTTATAGTGAAATTTTTACGTTTTTTCTTTTGGAACATTTTTTATGGTTTTAATAGTGAAATTGTTGATATATTCTTAACTCAGAACTTTCTTAATCTTTTAAAAGTGAAATTATTGAGTTTTGTTAAATTTGATCTTATTAAGGTCTTTTTAGTGAAGTTTTGAGTTTTTAACTTGGTACTTTTTATGGTTTTTATAGTGAAATTGTTGAGTTATTAAACTCGAGACATATTTTATATGGTTTTTATAATGAAACTATTGAGTTTTTTCACTTGGTAATTTTATTATTGTTTTTATAGTGAATTTGTTTAGTGCTTTTTATTTATTTGGAACTTTTTCTATGCTTTTCATAGTAACATTGTTGTGTTTATAACTTGGATATTTTTTAGGGTATTTATAGTGAAATTTTTACGTTTTTTCTTTTGGAACATTTTTTATGGTTTTAATAGTGAAATTGTTGATATATTCTTAACTCAGAACTTTCTTAATCTTTTAAAAGTGAAATTATTGAGTTTTGTTAAATTTGATCTTATTAAGGTCTTTTTAGTGAAGTTTTGAGTTTTTAACTTGGTACTTTTTATGGTTTTTATAGTGAAACTTTTGAGGGTTTTCACTTGGAAATTTTGTTATGGTTTTTATATTGAAATTGTTAAGTTTTATTAATCTTCGAACGTTTTTTAATGGTTTTTATAGTGAAACTGTTGAGTTTTTTCACTTGGAAATTTTTTTATGGTTTTTATAGTGAAATTGTTGAGTTTTTTTATCTCCGAACATTTTTTAATGGTTTTCATAGTGAAACTGTTGAGTTTTATACTTGGAAATTTTTTTATGGTTTTTATAGTGAAATTGTTGAGTTATTAAACTCGAGACATATTTTATATGGTTTAATAATGAAACTATTGAGTTTTTTCACTTGTAAATTTTGTTATTGTTTTTATAGTGAATTTGTTTAGTGCTTTTTATTTATTTGGAACTTTTTCTATGCTTTTCATAGTAACATTGTTGTGTTTATAACTTGGATATTTTTTAGGGTATTTATAGTGAAATTTTTACGTTTTTTCTTTTGGAACATTTTTTATGGTTTTAATAGTGAAATTGTTGATATATTCTTAACTCAGAACTTTCTTAATCTTTTAAAAGTGAAATTATTGAGTTTTGTTAAATTTGATCTTATTAAGGTCTTTTTAGTGAAGTTTTGAGTTTCTAACTTGGTACTTTTTTTGGTTTTTATAGTGAAACTTTTGAGGTTTTTCACTTGGAAATTTTGTTATGGTTTTTATAGTGAAATTATTAAGTTTTTTTAATCTTCGAACGTTTTTAATGGTTTTTATAATGAAACTGTTGAGTTTTTTCCCTTGGAAATTTTGTAATGGTTTTTATAGTGAAATTGTTCATTTTTAAACTCGAGACATTATTTATATTGTTTTTATAATGAAACCATTGAGTTTTTTCACTTGTTAATTTTGTTATTGTTTTTATAGTACTTTTTTAGTGTTTTTTATTTATTTGGAAATTTTTTTATGCTTTTCATAGTAATTTTGTTGTGTTTATAACTTGGGTATTTTTTAGGGTATCTATAGTGAAATTTTTATGTTTTTAAACTTGGAACATTTTTTATAGTTTTGATAGTGAAATTGTTGAGTTATTTTTAACTCGGAACTTTCTTGTTCTATTAAAAGTGAAATTACTGAGTTTTTTAAATTTGTTTTTTTTAAGGTCTTTATAGTGAAATTTTGAGTTTCTAATATGGTAGTTTTTTTTAGGTTTTTATAGTGAAACTGTTGAGTTTTTTCACTTGGAATATTTGTTATGGTTTTTATAGTGAAATTGTTGAATTTTTTTAACTTTGAACATTTTTTATTGTTTTTATAGTGAAACTGTGAGTTTTTTCACTTGGAAATTTTGTTATGGTTTTTATAGTGAAATTGTTGTGTTTTATTTAACCCGAGACATTTATTATACGGTTTTTATAATGAATCTATTGAGTTTTTTCACTTGGTAGTTTTGTTATTGTTTATATAGTGATGTTTTTTATTTTTATTTATTTATTTGGAACTTTTTATGTTTTTGATAGTGAAATTGGTGAGTTATTTTTAACTCGGAACTTTCTTGTTCTATTAAAAGTGAAATTACTGAGTTTTTTAAATTTGTTCTTTTTAAGGTCTTTATAGTGAAATTTTGAGTTTCTAACATGGTATTTTTTTAGGTTTTAATAGTGAAACTGTTGAGTTTTTTCACTTGGAATTTTTGTTATGGTTTTTATAGTGAAATTGTTGCGTTTTTTTTAACCTGAGACATTTATTATACGGTTTTACTAATGAATCTATTGAGTTTTTTCACTTGGTAGTTTTGTTATTGTTTTTATAGTGATGTTTTTTTTAGTGTTATTTTATATATTTGGAACTTTTTCTGGTTTTGATAGTGAAATTGGTGAGTTATTTTTAACTCGGAACTTTTTTATTCTTTTAAAAGAGAAATTATTGAGTTTTTTAAATTTGAACTTTTTAAGGTCTTTATAGTGAAGTATTTAGTTTCTAACTAGGTACTTTTTATGGTTTTATTAGTGAAACTGTTGAGTTTTTTCACTTTGAAATTTTTTTATGGATTTTATAGTGAAATTGTTGAGTTTTTTTTATCTTCGAAATTTTATTAATGGTTTTTATAGTTAAACTGTTGAGATTTTTTACTTGGAAATTTTGTTATGGTTTTTCTAGTGAAATTGATGTATTTTATTTGACCTGAGATATTTATTATACAGTTTTTATAATGAATCTATTGAGTTTTTTCACTTGGTAGTTTTGTTATTGTTTATATAGTGATGTTTTTTTAGTGTTTTTTATTTATTTGGAACTTTTTATGGTGTTGATAGTGAAATTGGTGAGTTATTTTTAACTCGGAACTTTTTATGGTGTTGATAGTGAAATTGGTGAGTTATTTTTAACTCGGAACTTTCTTATTCTTTTAAAAGAGAAATTATTGAGTTTTTTAAATTTGAACTTTTTTAAGGTCATTATAGTGAAGTTTTGAGTTTCTAACTAGGTACTTTTATGGTTTTTATAGTGAAATTGTTGAGTTTTTTCACTTGGAAATTTTGTAATGGCTTTTATAGTGAAATTATTGAGTTTTTTTTATCTCCGAACATTTTTAATGGTTTTCAAAGTGAAACTGTTGAGTTTTATACTTGGAAATTTTTTTTATGGTTTTTATAGTGAAATTGTTGAGTTTTTAAACTCGAAACATTTATATATTGTTTTTATAATGAAACTATTGAGTTTTTTCACTTGGTAATTTTATTATTGTTATTATAGTGAATTTGTTTAGTGCTTTTTATTTATTTGGAACTTTTTCTATGCTTTTCATAGTAACATTATTGTGTTTATAACTTGGATATTTTTTAGGGTATTTATAGTGAAATTTTTACGTTTTTTATTTTTAAACATTTTTAATGGTATTAATAGTGAAATTCTTGATATATTCTTAACTCGGAACTTTCTTATTTTTTTAAAAGTGAAATTATTGAGTTTCTTAAATTTGATCTTTTTTAAGATCTTTTTAATGAAGTTTTGAGTTTCTAACTTGGTACTTTTTATGGTTTTTATAATGAAACTTTTGAGGTTTTTCAGTTGGAAATTTTGTTACTGTTTTTATAGTGAAATTGTTGAGTTTTTTTTATCTTCGAACATTTTTTAATGGTTTTTATAGTGAAACAATTGAGTTTTTTCACTTGGAAATTTTGTTATTGGATTTATAGTGAATTGTTTTAGTGTTTTTTATATTTATTTGGAACTTTTTCTAGGCTCTTCATAGTTACGTTGTTATGTTTATACCTTGGATAATATTTAGGGCATTTATAATGAAATTTTTACGTTTTTTAACTTGGAACATTTTTTATGGTTTTGATAGTGAAATTGTTGAGTTATTTTTAATTTGGAACTTTCTTATTCTTTTAAAAGTAAAATTATTGAGTTTTTAAACTCGAGACATTTTTTATATGGTTTTTATAATGATACTATTGAGTTTATTCACTTGGTAATATTGTTATTGTTTTAATAGTGAAATATTTTTAGTGTTTTTTATTTATTTGGAACTTTTTATATGTTTTTTATAGTAACATTGTTGTGTTTATAACTTGGATATTTTTTAGGGTATTTACAGTGAAATTTATACGTTTTTTAACTTGGAACATTTTTTATGGTTTTGATATTGAAATTTTTGAGTTATTTTTAACTCAGAACTTTCATATTCTTTTAAAAGTGAAATTATTGAGTTTTTTAAATTTGATCTTTTTTAAGGTCTTTATAGTGAGGTTTTGAGTTTCTAACTAGGTACTTTTTATGGTTTTTAGAGTGAAACTTGAGTTTTTTCACTTGGAAATTTTGTTATGGTTTTTATAGTGAAATTGTTGAGTTTTTTTTTTATCTTCGAACATTTTTTAATGGTTTTTATAGTGAAACAATTGAGTTTATTCACTTGGAAATTTTGTAATTGGATTTATAGTGAATTGTTATAGTGTTTTTTTATTTATTTGGAACTTTTTCTAGGCTCTTCATAGTTACATTGTTATGTTTATAACTTGGATAATTTTTAGGGTATTTATAATGAAATTTTTTCGTTTTTTAACTTGGAATATTTTTTATGGTTTTTATAGTGAAATTGTTGAGTTATTTTTAACTCAGAACTTTCTTATTCTTTTAAAAGAGAAATTATTGAGTTTTTAAACTCGAGACATTTTTTATATGGTTTTTATAATGAAACTATTGAGTTTTTTCACTTGGTAATTTTTTTATTGTTTTTATAGTGAAATTTTTTTAATGTTTTTTATTTATTTGGAAATTTTTATATGCTTTTCATAGTAACATTGTTGTGTTTATAACTTGGATATTTTTTAGGGTATTTACATTGAAATTTGTACGTTTTTTAACTTGGAACATTTTTTATGGTTTTGATAGTGAAATTTTTTAGTTATTTTTAACTCGGAACTTTCTTATTCTTTTAAAATGAAATTATTGAGTTTTTTAAATTTGATATTTTGTAAGGTCTTTATAGTGAAGTTTTGAGTTTCTAACTAGGTACACTTTATGGTTTTTAAAGTGAAACTGTTGAGTTTTTACACTTGAAAATTTTGTTATGGTTTTTATAGTGAAACTGTTGAGTTTTTAAACTAGAGACATTATTTATATGGTTTTTATAATGAAACTATTGAGTTTTTTCACTTGGTAATTTTGTTATTGTTTTTACAGTGAATTTGTTTAGTGCTTTTTATTTATTTGGAACTTTTTCTATGCTTTTCATAGTAACATTGTTATGTTTATAACTTGGTTATTTTATAAGGTATTTTTAATGAAATTTTTATGTTTTTTCTTTTGGAACATTTTTTATGGTTTTGATAGTGAAATTGTTGATATATTCTTAACTCGGAACTTTCTTAATCTTTTAAAAGTGAAATTATTGAGTTTTGTTAAATTTGATCTTATTCAGGTCTTTATTGTGAAGTTTTGAGTTTCTAACTTGGTACTTTTTGTGGTTTTTATAGTGAAACTTTTGAGGGTTTTCACTTGGAAATTTTGTTATGGTTTTTATAGTGAAATTTTTAAGTTTCTTTAATCTTCGAATGTTTTTAATGGTTTTTATAATGAAACTGTTGAGTTTTTTCCCTTGGAAATTTTGTAATGGTTTTTATAGTGAAATTGTTCATTTTTAAACTCGAGACATTTTTTATATTATTTTTATAATGAAACTATTGAGTTTTTTCACTTGTTAATTTTGTTATTGTTTTTATAGTACTTTTTTAGTGTTTTTTATTTATTTGGAAATTTTTTTATGCTTTTCATAGTAATTTTGTTGTGTTTATAACTTGGATATTTTTCAGGGTATCTATAGTGAAATTTTTATGTTTTTAAACTTGGAACATTTTTTATAGTTTTGATAGTGAAATTGTTGAGTTATTTTTAACTCGGAACTTTCTTGTTCTATTAAAAGTGAAATTACTGAGTTTTTTAAATTTGTTCTTTTTAAGGTCTTTATAGTGAAATTTTGAGTTTCTAACATGGTAGGTTTTTTTAGGTTTTAATAGTGAAACTGTTGAGTTTTTTCACTTGGAATTTTTATTATGGTTTTTATAGTGAAATTGTTGCGCTTTTTTTTAACCTGAGACATTTATTATACGGTTTTACTAATGAATCTATTAAGTTTTTTCACTTGGTAGTTTTGTTATTGTTTTTATAGTGATGTTTTTTTTAGTGTTATTTTATTTATTTGGAACTTTTTCTGGTTTTGATAGTGAAATTGGTGAGTTATTTTTAACTCGGAACTTTCTTATTCTTTTAAAAGAGAAATTATTGAGTTTTTTAAATTTGAACTTTTTAAGGTCTTTATAGTGAAGTATTTAGTTTCTAACTAGGTACTTTTTATGGTTTTATTAGTGAAACTGTTGAGTTTTTTCACTTTGAAATTTTTTTATGGATTTTATAGTGAAATTGTTGAGTTTTTTTTATCTTCGAAATTTTATTAATGGTTTTTATAGTGAAACTGTTGAGATTTTTTACTTGGAAATTTTGTTATGGTTTTTATAGTGAAATTGATGTGTTTTATTTGACCTGAGATATTTATTATACAGTTTTTATAATGAATCTATTGAGTTTTTTCACTTGGTAGTTTTGTTATTGTTTATATAGTGATGTTTTTTTAGTGTTTTTTTATTTATTTGGAACTTTTTATGGTGTTGATAGTGAAATTGGTGAGTTATTTTTAACTCGGAACTTTTTATGGTGTTGATAGTGAAATTGTTGAGTTATTTTTAACTCGGAACTTTCTTATTCTTTTAAAAGAGAAATTATTGAGTTTTTTAAATTTGAACTTTTTTAAGGTCTTTATAGTGAAGTTTTGAGTTTCTAACTAGGTACTTTTATGGTTTTTATAGTGAAATTGTTGAGTTTTTTCGTTTGGAAATTTTGTTATGGCTTTTATCTCTGAACATTTTTAATGGTTTTCATAGTGAAACTGTTGAGTTTTATATTTGGAAATTTTTTTATGGTTTTTATAGTGAAATTGTTGAGTTTTTAAACTCGAAACATTTTTATATGGTTTTTATAATGAAACTATTGAGTTTTATTGAGTTTTTTCACTTGGTAATTTTGTTATTGTTATTATACTGAATTTGTTTAGTGCTTTTTATTTATTTGGAACTTTTTCTATGCTTTTCATAGTAACATTGTTGTGTTCATAACTTGGATATTTTTTAGCGTATTTATAGTGAAATTTTTACGTTTTTTATTTTTGAACATTTTTAATGGTATTAATAGTGAAATTGTTGATATATTCTTAACTCAGAACTTTCTTATTCTTTTAAAAGTGAAATTATTGAGTTTTTTAAATTTGATCTTTTTTAAGATCTTTTTAGTGAAGTTTTGAGTTTCTAACTTGGTACTTTTTATGGTTTTTATAATGAAACTATTGAGGTTTTTCAGTTGGAAATTGTTGAGTTTTTTTTATCTTCGAACATTTTTTAATGGTTTTTATAGTGAAACAATTGAGTTTTTTCACTTGGAAATTTTGTTATTGGATTTATAGTGAATTGTTTTAGTGTTTTTTATATTTATTTGGAACTTTTTCTAGGCTCTTCATAGTTACGTTGTTATGTTTATAACTTGGATAATATTTAGGGCATTTATAAAGAAATTTTTACATTTTTTAACTTGGAACATTTTTTATGGTTTTGATAGTGAAATTGTTGAGTTATTTTTAATTTGTAACTTTCTTATTCTTTTAAAAGTAAAATTATTGAGTTTTTAAACTCGAGACATTTTTCATATGGTTTTTATAATGATACTATTGAGTTTTTTCACTTGGTAATATTGTTATTATTTTAATAGTGAAATATTTTTAGTGTTTTTTATTTATTTGGAACTTTTTATATGTTTTTTATAGTAACATTGTTGTGTTTATAACTTGGATATTTTTTAGGGTATTTACAGTGAAATTTATATGTTTTTTAACTTGGAACATTTTTTATGGTTTTGATATTGAAATTTTTGAGTTATTTTTAACTCAGAACTTTCTTATTCTTTTAAAAGTAAAATTATTGAGTTTTTTAAATTTGATCTTTTTTAAGGTCTTTATAGTGAAGTTTTGAGTTTCTAACTAGGTACTTTTTATGGTTTTTAGAGTGAAACTTAAGTTTTTTCACTTGGAAATTTTGTTATGGTTTTTATAGTGAAATTGTTGAGTTTTTTTTTTATCTTCGAACATTTTTTAATGGTTTTTATAGTGAAACAATTGAGTTTTTTCACTTGGAAATTTTGTAATTGGATTTATAGTGAATTGTTATAGTGTTTTTTTATTTATTTGGAACTTTTTCTAGGCTCTTCATAGTTACATTGTTATGTTTATAACTTGGATAATTTTTAGGGTATTTATAATGAAATTTTTTCGTTTTTTAACTTGGAATATTTTTTATGGTTTTTATAGTGAAATTGTTGAGTTATTTTTAACTCGGAACTTTCTTATTCTTTTAAAAGAGAAATTATTGAGTTTTTAAACAAGAGACATTATTTATATGGTTTTTATAATGAAACTATTGAGTTTTTTCACTTGGTAATTTTGTTATTGTTTTTACAGTGAATTTCTTTAGTGTTTTTTTTTATTTATTTGGAACTTTTTCTATATTTTTCATAGTAACATTGTTATGTTTATAACTTGGTTATTTTATAAGGTATTTTTAATGAAATTTTTACGTTTTTTAACTTGGAACATTTGTTATGGTTTTGATAGTGAAAATGTTGAGTTATTCTTAACTTGGAACTTTCTTATTCTTTTAAAAGTGAAATTATTGAGTTTTTTAAATTTGATCTTTTTTAAGGTCTTTTTTGTGAAGTTTTGAGTTTCTAACTAGGTACTTTTTGTGGTTTTTATAGTGAAACTTTTGAGTTTTTTCACTTGGAAATTTTGTTATCGTTTTTATAGTGAAATTATTGAGTTTTTTTTTATCTTCGAACGTTTTTTAATGGTTTTTATACTGAAACAGTTGAGGTTTTTCAAATGGAAATTTTGTTATGGTTTTTATAGTGAAAGTTTTGAGTTTTTAAACTCGAGACATTTTTTATATGGTTTTTATAATAAGACTATTGAGTTTTTTCACTTGGTAATTTTGTTATTGTTTTTACAGTGAATTTTTTTAGTGTTTTTTATTTATTTGGAACTTTTTCTATGCTTTTCACAGTAACATTGTTATGTTTATAACTTGGTTATTTTGTAGGGTATTTATAATGAATTATTTACATTTTTTAACTTGGAACATTTTTTATGGTTTTGATAGTGAAATTTTTGAGTTAATTTTAACTCGGAATTGTCTTATTCTTTTAAAAGTGAAATTATTGAGTGTTTTAAATTTGATCTTTTTTAAGGTAGTTTCTAAATAGGTACCTTGTATGTTTTTTATAGTGAAACTTTTGAGTTTTTTCTATTGGAAATTTTGTTATGGATTTTCTAGTGAAATTGTTGAATTTTTTTTTAATCTTCGAACATTTTTTAATGGTTTATAGTGAAATAGTTGAGTTTTTTCATTTGGAAATTTTGTTATAGTTTTTATAGTGAAATTGTTGAGTTTTTAAACTCGAGACATTTTTATATGGTTTTTATAATGAAATTATTGAGTTTTTTCACTTGGTAATTTTGTTATTGTTTTTATAGTGAATTTTTTTTTAGTGTTTTTTATTTATTTGGAACTTTTTCAATCCTTTTATAGTAACATTGTTGTGTTTATAACTTGGATATTTTTTGGGTATTTATAGTGAAATTTTTACATTTTTTAACTTGGAACATTTTTTATGGTTTTGATAGTTAAATTGTTGAGTTATTTTTAACTCGGAACTGTCTTATTCTTTTTAAAGTGGAATTATTGAATTTTTTAAATTTGATTTTTTTAAGGTCTTTATAGTGAAGTTTTGTGTTTCTAACTAGGTACCTTTGATGGTTTTTATACTGAAACTTTTGAGTTTTTTCACTTGAAAATTTTGTTATGGTTTTTATAGTGAAATTGATGAATTTTTTTAACTTTGAACATTTTTTTATGGTTTTTATAGTGAAACTGTTGAGGTTTTTTACTTGGAAATTTTGTTATGGTTTTTATAGTGAAATTGTTGAGTTTTTTTTAACCTGAGACATTTATTATATGGTTTTTATAATGAAACTATTGAGTTTTTTCACTTGGTAATTTTGTTATTGTTTTTATCGTGAAGTTTTTTTAGTGTTTTTTATTTATCTGGAACTTTTTATGGTTTTGATATTTAAATTGTTGAGTTATTTTTGTCTTGAAACTTTCTTATTCTTTTAAAAGTGAAATTATTGAGTTTTTTAAATTTGATCTTTTTTAACGTCTTTATAGTGAAGTTTTGAGTTTCAATCTAGGTACTTTTTATGGTTTTTATATTGAAACTGTTGAGTTTTTTCACATGGAAATTTTGTTATGGCTTTTTTTAGTGAAATTGTTGAGTTTTTAAACTCGAGACATTTTTCATAGGGTTTTAATAATGAAACTATTGAGTTTTTTCACTTGGTAATTTTGTTATTGTTTTTATAATGAATTTTTTTAGTGTTTTTTATTTATTTGGAACTTTTTCTATGTTTTTCATAGTAACATTGTTGTGTTTATAACTTGGATAATTTTTAGGGTATTTATAGTGAAATTTTTACATTTTTAACTTGGAACATTTTTTATGGTTTTGATAGTGAAATTGTTGAGTTATTTTTAACTCGGAACTGTCGTATTCTTTTAAAAGTAAAATTATTGAGTTTTTTAAATTTGATCTTTTTTAAGGTCTTTACAGTGAAGTTTTTAGTTTCTAACTAGGTACTTTTTGTGGTTTTTATAGTGAAACTTTTGAGTTTTTTCATTTGGAAATTTTGTTTTTGTTTTTATAGTGAAATTGTTAAGTTTTTTTATCTTCGAACGTTTTTTAATGGTTTTTATATTGAACCTGTTGCGTTTTTTCACTTGGTAATTTTTTTATGGTTTTTATAGTAAAATTGTTGAGTTTTTAAACTCGAGACTTTTTTATATGGTTTTTATAATGAAACTATTGAAGTTTTTCACTTGGTAATTTTGTTATTGTTTTTACAGTGTATTTCTTTACTGTTTTTTATTTTTTTTGGAACTTTTTCTATGCTTTTCATAGTAACATTGTTATGTTTATAACTTGGTTATTTTATAGGGTATTTATAATGTAATTTTTACGTTTTTTAACTTGGAAAATTTTTTATGGTATTGATAGTGAAATTCCTAAGTTATTTTTAACTAGGAACTTTCTTATTCTTTTAAAAGTGAAATTATTGAGTTTTTTAAATTTGATCTTTTTTAAGGTCTTTATAGTGAAGTTTTGAGTTTCTAACTAGGTACTTTTTGTTGTTTTTATAGTGAAACCTTTGAGTTTTTTCACTTGGAAATTTTGTTATGGTTTTTATAGTGAAATTGTTGAGTGTTTAAACTTGAGACATTTTTTATATGGTTTTTATAATATAACTATTGAGTTTTTAACTTGGTAATTTTGTTATTGTTTTTATAGTGGATTTTTTTAGTGTTTTTGATTTATTTGGAACTTTTTCAATCCTTTTATAATAACATTGTTGTGTTTATAACTTGGATATTTTTTAGGGTATTTATAGTGAAATTTTTACGTTTTTTAACTTGGATTATTTTTTATGGTTTTGATAGTGAAATTGTTGAGTTATTTTTAACTCAGAACTGTCTTATTCTTTTAAAAGTGAAATTATTGAGTTTTTTAAATTTGATCTTTTTTAAGGTAGTTTCTAAATAGGTACTTTTTATGGTTTTTATAGTTAAACTTTTGATATTTTTCACTTGGAAAATTTGTTATGGTTTTTATAGTTAAATTGTTGAGTTTTTTTATCTTCGAACATTTTTTGATGGGTTTTATAGTGAAACAGTTGAGTTTTTTCACTTGGAAATTTTGTTATGATTTTTATAGTGAAATTGTTGAATTTTTAAACTCGAGACATTTTTTATAGGGTTTTTATATAATGAAACTATTGAGTTTTTTCACTTGGTAATTTTGTTATTATTTTTATAGTGAATTTTTTTAATGTTTTTTATTTATTTGGGACTTTTTCTATGTTTTTCATAGTAACATTGTTGTGTTTATAACTTGGATAATTTTTAGGGTATTTATAGTGAAATTTTTACATTTTTAACTTGGAACATTTTTTATGGTTTTGATAGTGAAATTGTTGAGTTATTTTTAACTCGGAACTGTCGTATTCTTTTAAAAGTGAAATTATTGAGTTTTTTAAATTTGATCTTTTTTAAGGTCTTTATAGTGAGGTTTTGAGTTTCTAACTAGGTACTTTTTATGGTTTTTAGAGTGAAACTTGAGTTTTTTCACTTGGAAATTTTGTTATGGTTTTTATAGTGAAATTGTTGAGTTTTTTTTTATCTTCGAACATTTTTTAATGGTTTTTATAGTGAAACAATTGAGTTTATTCACTTGGAAATTTTGTAATTGGATTTATAGTGAATTGTTATAGTGTTTTTTTATTTATTTGGAACTTTTTCTAGGCTCTTCATAGTTACATTGTTATGTTTATAACTTGGATAATTTTTAGGGTATTTATAATGAAATTTTTTCGTTTTTTAACTTGGAATATTTTTTATGGTTTTTATAGTGAAATTGTTGAGTTATTATTAACTCAGAACTTTCTTATTCTTTTAAAAGAGAAATTATTGAGTTTTTAAACTCGAGACATTTTTTATATGGTTTTTATAATGAAACTATTGAGTTTTTTCACTTGGTAATTTTTTTATTGTTTTTATAGTGAAATTTTTTTAATGTTTTTTATTTATTTGGAAATTTTTATATGCTTTTCATAGTAACATTGTTGTGTTTATAACTTGGATATTTTTTAGGGTATTTACATTGAAATTTTTACGTTTTTTAACTTGAAACATTTTTTATGGTTTTGATAGTGAAATTGTTGAGTTATTTTTAACTCGGAACTGTCGTATTCTATTAAAAGTGAAATTATTGAGTTTTTTAAATTTGATCTTTTTTAAGGTCTTTACAGTGAAGTTTTTAGTTTCTAACTAGGTACTTTTTGTGGTTTTTATAGTGAAACTGTTGAGTTTTTTCACTTGGAAATTTTGTTATTGTTTTTATAGTGAAATTGTTGAGTTTTTTTATCTACGAAAGTTTTTTAATGGTTTTTATATTGAAACTGTTGCGTTTTTTCACTTGGTAATTATGTTATGGTTTTTATAGTAAAATTGTTGAGGTTTTAGACTTGAGATATTTTTTATATGGTTTTTATATTGAAACTATTGACTTTTTTCACTTGGTAATTTTGTTATTGTTTTTACAGTGAATTTCTTTAGTGTTTTTTATTTATTTGGAACTTTTTCTATGCTTTTCATAGTAACATTGTTATGTTTTTAACTTGGTTATTTTATAGGGTATTTATAATGAAATTTTTACTTTTTTTAACTTGGAACATTTTTTATGGTATTGATAGTGAAATTCCTGAGTTATTTTTAACTAGGAACTTTCTTATTCTTTTAAAAGTTAAATTATTGAGTTTTTTAAATTTGATCTTTTTTAAGGTCTTTATAGTGAAGTTTTGAGTTTCTAACTAGGTACTTTTTGTGGTTTTTATAGTGAAACCTTTGAGTTTTTTCACTTGGAAATTTTGTTATTGTTTTTATAGTGAAAATGTTGAGTTTTTTTTATCTACGAACATTTTTTAATTGTTTTTATAGTGAAACTGTTGAGTTTTTTCACTTGGAAATTTTGTTATGGTTTTTATAGTGAAATTGTTGAGTTTTTAAACTCGAGACATTTTTTATATGGTTTTTATAATAAAACTATTGAGTTTTTTCACTTGGTAATTTTGTTATTGTATTTATAGTGAATTTTTTTAGTGTTTTTGATTTATTTGGAACTTTTTCAATCCTTTTATAATAACATTGTTGTGTTTATAACTTGGATATTTTTTAGGGTATTTATAGTGAAATTTTTACGTTTTTTAACTTGGATTATTTTTTATGGTTTTGATAGTGAAATTGTTGAGTTATTTTTAACTCGGAACTGTCTTATTCTTTTAAAAGTGAAATTATTGAGTTTTTTAAATTTGATCTTTTTTAAGGTAGTTTCTAAATAGGTACTTTTTATGGTTTTTATAGTTAAACTTTTGACATTTTTCACTTGGAAATTTTGTTATGGTTTTTATAGTTAAATTGTTGATTTTTTTTTATCTTCGAACATTATTTGATGGTTTTTATAGTGAAACAGTTGAGTTTTTTCACTTGGAAATTTTGTTATGATTTTTATAGTGAAATTGTTGAATTTTTAAACTCGAGACATTTTTTATATGGTTTTTATAATGAAACTATTGATTTTTTTCACTTGGTAATTTTGTTATTGTTTTTATAGTGAATTTTTTTTAATGTTTTTTTATTTAATTGGGACTTTTTCTATGTTTTTCATAGTGACAATGTTGTGTTTATAACTTGGATATTTTTTAGGGTATTTATAGTGAAATTTTACATTTTTAACTTGAAACATTTTTTCTGGTTTTGATAGCGAAATTGTTGAGTTATTTTTAACTCGAAACTGTTGTATTCTTTTAAAAGTGAAATTATTGAGTTTTTTAAATTTGATCTTTTTTAAGGTCTTTACAGTGAAGTTTTTAGTTTCTAACTAGGTACTTTTTGTGGCTTTTATAGTGAAACTTTTGAGTTTTTTCACTTGGAAATTTTGTTATTGTTTTTATAGTGAAATTGTTGAGTTTTTTTATCTTCGAAAGTTTTTTAATGGTTTTTATATTGAACCTGTTGCGTTTTTTCACTTGGTAATTATGTTATGGTGTTAATAGTAAAATTGTTGAGTTTTTAAACTCGAGATATTTTTTATATGGTTTTTATATTGAAACTATTGAGTTTTTTCACTTGGTAATTTTGTTATTGTTTTTACAGTGAATTTCTTTAGTGTTTTTTATTTATTTGGAACTTTTTCTATGCTTTTCATAGTAACATGGTTATGTTTATAACTTGGTTATTTTATAGGGTATTTATAATGAAATTTTTACACTTTTTAACTTGGAACATTTTTTATGGTATTGATAGTGAAATTCCTGAGTTATTTTTAACTAGGAACTTTCTTATTCTTTTAAAGTTGAAATTATTGAGTTTTTTAAATTTGATCTTTTTTAAGGTCTTTATAATGAAGTTTTGATTTTCTAACTAGGTACTTTTGTGGTTTTTATTGTGAAACCTTTGAGTTTTTTTACTTGGAAATTTTGTTATTGTTTTTATAGTGAAATTGTTGAGTTTTTTTTTAACTTCGAACGTTTTTTAATGGTTTTTATAGTGAAACTGTTGAGTTTTTTCACTTGAAAATTATGTTATGGTTTTTATAGTGAAATTGTTGAGTTTTTAAACTTGAGTAATTTTTATATGGTTTTTATAATAAAACTATTGAGTTTTTTCACTTGGTAATTTTGTTATTCTTTTTATAGTGAATTGTTTTAGCGTTTTTGATTTATTTGGAACTTTTTCAATCCTTTTATAGTAACATTGTTGTGTTTATAACTTGGATATTTTTTAGGGTATTTATAGTGAAATTTTTACGTTTTTTAACTTGGAACATTTTTTAAGGTTTTGATAGTGAAATTGTTGAGTTATTTTTAACTCGGAACTGTCTTATTCTTTTAAAAGTGAAATTATTGAGTTTTTTAAATTTGATCTTTTTAAAGGTCTTTATAGTGAAGTTTTTAGTTTCTAACTAGGTAATTTTAATGGTTTTTATAGTGAAACTTTTGAGTTTTTTCACTTGGAAATTTTGTTATTGTTTTTATAGTGAAATTGTTGAGTTTTTTTTATCTTCGAACGTTTTTTAATGGTTTTTATAGTGAAACTGTTGAGTTTTTTCACTTGGAAATTTGTTTATGGTTTTTATATTGAAATTAGAGTTTTTTTCACTTTGTAATTTTGTTATTGTATTTACAGTGAATTTCTTTAGTGTTTCTTATTTATTGGGAACTTTTTCTATGCTTTTCATAGTAACATTGTTGTGTTTATAACTTGGATATTTTTTAGGGTATTTATAGTGAAATTTTTACGTTTTTTAACTTGGAACATTTTTTATGGTTTTGATCGTGAAATTGCTAAGTTATTTTTAACTTGGAACTTTCTTATTCTTTTAAAAGAGAAATTATTGAGTTTTTTAAATTTGATCTTTTTTAAGGTCTTTATAGTGAAGTTTTGAGTTTCTAATTAGGTACTTTTTATGGTTTTTATAGTTAAACTTTTTGAGTTTTTCACTTGGAAATTTCGTTATGGTTTTTATAGTAAAATTGTTGAGTTTTTTTTATATCTTCGAACGTTTTTAATGGTTTTTATACATAAATTGTTGACTTTTTTCACTTGGAAATTTTGTTATGGTTTTTATAGTGAAATTGTTGAGTTTTTAAACTCGAGACATTTGTTATTGTTTTTAAAGTGAATTTCTTTAGTGTTTTTTATTTATAACGAACTTTTTTTTATGCTTTTCATAGAAACTTTTTTAGTGTTAATGCTTTCTTATTCTTTTAAAAGTGAAATTATTTAGTTTTTTAAATTTGATCTTTTTAAAGGTCTTTATAGTGAAGTTTTGAGTTTCTAACTAGGGACTTTTTATGGTTTTTATAGTGAAACTTTTGAGTTTTTTCACTTAAAAATTTTGTTATGGTTTTTATAGTGAAATTGATGAATTTTTTTTAACTTTGAACATTTTTTTATGGTTTTTATAGTGAAACTTTTTAGTTTTTTCACTTGGAAATTTTGTAATGGTTTTTATAGTGAAATTGTTGAGTTTTTTTAACTTGAGACATATATTATATGGTTTTTATATTGAAACTATTTAGTTTTTTCACTTGGTAATTTTGTTATTGTTTTTATTGTGATGTTTTTTTTAGTGTTTTTTTTAATTATTTGGAACTTTTTATGGTTTTTATAAGAGAAATTATTGAGTTTTTTAAATTTGATCTTTTTTAAGGTCTTTATAGTGAAGTTTTGAGTTTCTAAATTGGTACTTTTAATGGTTTTTAAACTAAAACTTTTGAGTTTTATCACTTGGAAATTTTGTTATGGTTTTATAGTGAAGTTGTTGAGTTTATTTTATCTTCGAACGTTCTTTAATGGTTTTTATACTGAAACTTTTGAGTTTTTTCACTTGGAATTTTGTTATGGTTTTTATAGTGAAATGGTTGAGTTAATAAACTCGAGACATTTTTTATATGGTTTTTAAAATGAAACTATTGAGTTTTTTCATTTGGTAATTTTGTTATTGTTTTTATAGTGATTTTTTTTAGTGTTTTTTATTTATTTCGAACTTTTTCTATGCTTTTCATAGTAACTTTGTTGTGTTTATAACTTGGATATTTTTTAGGGTATTTATAGTGAAATTTTTACGTTTTTTAACTTGGAATATTTTTTATGGTTTTGATAGTGAATTTGCTGAGTTATTTTTAACTCGGAATTTTCTTATTCTTTTAAAAGTGAAATTATTGAGTTTTTTAAATTTGATCTTTTTTAACGTCTTTATAGTGATGTTTTGAGTTTCTAACTAGGTACTATTTATGGTTTTTATAGTGAAACTGTTGAATTTTTTCATTTGGCAATTTCGTTATGGTTTTTATAGTGAAATTGTTGATTTTGTTTTTATCTTCTAACGTTTTTAATGGTTTTAATACTGAATCTGTTGAGATTTTTCACTTTGAAATTATGTTATGGATTTTATAGTGAAATTGTTGAGTTTTTAAACTCGAGACATTTTTTATGTGGTTTTTATAATTAAACTATTTAGTATTTTCACTTGGTAATTTTGTTATTGTTTTTATTGTGAATTTTTTTAGTGTTTTTTATTTATTTGGAAGCTTTTTCTATGCTTTTAATAGTAAATTGTTGTGTTTATAACTTGGATATTTTAAGGGTATTTATAGTGAAATTTTTACGTTTTTTAACTTGGAACATTTTTTATGGTTTTGATAGTGAAATTGCAGAGTTATTTTTAACTCGGAACTTTCTTATTCTTTTAAAAGTGAAATTATTGAGTTTTTTAAATTTGATATTTTTTAAAGTCTTTATAGTGAAGTTTTGAGTTTCTAACTAGATACTTTTTATGATTTTATATTGAAACTTTTGAGTTTTTCACTTGCAAATTTTGTTATGGTTTTTATAGTGAAATTATTGATTTTTTTTTTACCTGAGACATTTATTATATGGTTTTTATAATGAAACTATTGATTTTTTTCACTTGGTGATTTTGTTATTGTTTTTATTGTGAAGTTTTTTTAGTGTTTTTTATTTATTTGGAACATTTTCTATGATTTTCATAGTAACATTGTTGTGTTTATAACTTGGATATTTTTTATGGTATTTATAATGAAATTTTTACATTTTTTAACTTGGAACATTTTTTATGGTTTTGATAGTGAAATTGTTGAGCTATTTTTAACTCGGAACTTTCTTATTCTTTTAAAAGTGAAATTATTGAGTTTTTTTAATTTGATCTTTTTTAAGGTCTTTATAGTGATGTTTTGAGTTTCTAACTTGGTACTTTTTATTGTTTTTAAAGTGAATCTTTTGAGTTTTTCACTTGGAAATTTATTTATGGTTTTTATAGTGAAATTGTTTATTTTTTTTAACCTGAGACATTTATTATATTGTTTTTATAATGAAACTATTGATTTTTTTCACATGGTAATATTGTTATTGTTTTTATTGTGAAGTTTTTATAGTGTTTTTTTATATTTTTTGGAACTTTTTACGGTTTTATAGTGAAATTGTTGAGCTATTTTTAACTCGGAACTTTCTTATTTTTTTAAAAGTGAAATTATTTATTTTTTTAAATTTGATTTTTTTTAAGGTCTTTATAGTGAAGTTTTGAGTTTCTAACTTGGTACTTTTTATGGTTTTTAAAGCGAATCTTTTGAGTTTTTTCACTTGGAAATTTATTTATGGTTTTTATAGTGAAATTGTTCATTTTTTTAACCTGAGGCATTTATTATATTGTTTTTATGATGAAATTATTGATTTTTTTCACATGGTAATTTTGTTATTGTTTTTATTGTGAAGTTTTTTAGTGTTTTTTATTTATTTGGAACTTTTTTACGGGTTTAATAGTTAAATTGTTGAGTTATTTTTAACTCGGAACTTTCTAATTCTTTTAAAAGTGAAATTATTGAGTTTTTTAAATTTGATCTTTTTTAAGGTCTTTATAGTGTAGTTTTGAGATTCTAAACTAGGTACTTTTTATGGTTTTTATAGTGAAACTTTTGAGTTTTTTCACTTGGAAATTTTGTTATGGTTTTTATAGTGAAATTCTTGATTTTTTTGACATGAGACATTTTTTATATGGTTTTAATAATGAAACTATTGAGTTTTTTCACTCGGTAATTTTTTTATTGTTTTTATAGTGAGTTTTTTTTAGTAGTTTTTTATTTATTTGGAACTTTTTCTATACTTTTCATAGTAACATTGTTGTGTTTATAACTTGGATATTTTTAAGGGTATTTATAGTGAAATTTTTACGTTTTTTAACTTGGAACATTTTTTATGGTTTTGATAGTGAAATTGCTGAGTTATTTTGAACTTAGAACTTGCTTATTCTTTTAAAAGTGAAATTATTGAGTTTTTAAAATTTGATCTTTTTTAAGGTCTTTAAAGTGAAGTTTTGAGTTTCTAACTAGATACTTTTTATGGTTTTTATAGTGATACTTTTGAGGTTTTTCACTTGCAAATTTTGTTATGGTTTTTATAGGTAAATTGTTGATTTTTTTAAACCTGAGACATTTATTATATGGTTTTTATAATGAAACTATTGATTTTTTTCACTTGGTAATTTTGTTATTGTTTTTATTGTGAAGTTTTTTTAGTGTGTTTTTATTTATTTGGAACATTTTCTATGCTTTTCTTAGTAACATTGTTGTGTTTATAACTTGGATATTTTTTAGGGTATTTATAATGAAATTTTTTACGTTTTTTAACTTGGAAAATTTTTTATGGTTTTGATAGTGAAATTGTTGAGTTATTTTTAACTCGGAACTTTCTTATTCTTTCAAAAGTGAAATTATTGAGTTTTTTAAATTAGATCTTTTTTAAGGTCTTTATAGTGAAGTTTTGAGTTTCTAACATGGTACTTCTTATGGTTTTTAAAGTGAATCTTTTGAGTTTTTTCACTTGGAAATTTATTTATGATTTTTATAGTGAAATTGTTCATTTTTTTAACCTGAGGCATTTATTATATGGTTTTTATAATGAAACTATTGATTTTTTTCACATGGTAATTTTGTTATTGTTTTTATTTTGAAGTTTTTTAGTGTTTTTTATTTATTTGGAACTTTTTACGGTTTTGATAGTGAATTTGCAGAGTTATTTTTACTCGGAACTTTCTTATTCTTTCAAAAGTGAAATTATTGAGTTTTTTAAATTTGATCTTTTTTAAGGTCTTTATAGTGAAGTTTTGAGTTTCTAACATGGTACTTTTTATGGTTTTTAAAGTGAATCTTTTGAGTTTTTTCACTTGGAAATTTATTTATGGTTTTTATAGTGAAATTGATCATTTTTTTTAACCTGAGACATTTATTATATGGTTTTTATCATGAAATTATTGATTTTTTTCACATGGTAATTTTTTTATTGTTTTATTGTGAAGTTTTCTTAGAGTTTTTTTATTTATTTGGAACTTCTTACGGTTTTGATAGTGAAATTGTTGAGTTATTTTTAACTTGGAACTTTCTTATTCTTTTAAAAGTGAAATTATTGAGTTTTTTAAATTTGATCTTTTTTAAGGTCTTTATAGTGAAGTTTTGAGTTTCTAATATAGGTACTTTTTATGGTTTTTATAGTGAACTTTTGAGTTTTTTCACTTGGAAATTTTGTTATGGTTTTTATAGTGAAATTCTAAGTTTTATTGACCTGAGACATTTTTTATATGGTTCTAATAATGAAACTATTGAGTTTTTTCAATTGGTAATTTTTTATTGTGTTTTAGAGTGAATGTTTTTAGGGTTTTTAATTTATTTGGAACTTTTTCTATGCTTTTCATAGTAACATTGTTATGTTTATAACTTGGATATTTTTTAGGGTATTTATAATGAAATTTTTTCGTTTTTTAACTTGGAACATTTTTTATGGTTTTGATAGTGAAATTGCAAAGTTATTTTTAACTCGGAACTTTCTTATTCTTTTAAAAGTGAAATTATTGAGTTTTTTTAATTTGATCTTTTTTAAGGTCTTTATAGTGAAGTTTTGAGTTTCAAACTAGATACTTTTTATGGTTTTTATAGTTTAACTTTTGAGTTTTTTCACTTGGAAATTTTGTTATGGTTTTTATAGTTAAATTCTAAATTTTTTTGACCTAAGACATTTTTTATATGGTTTTAATAATGAAACTATTGAGTTTTTTCACTTGGTAATTTTTTTATTGTGTTTTACAGTGAATTTTTTTAAGGTTTTTTATTTATTTGGAACATTTTCTATGCTTTTCATAGTAACATTGTTGTGTTTATAACTTGGATATTTTTTAGGGTATTTATAATGAAATTTTTACGTTTTTTAACTTGTAATATTTTTTATGGTTTTGATAGTGAAATTGCAGAGTTATTTTTACTCGAAACTTTCTTATTCTTTCAAAAGTGAAATTATTGAGTTTTTTAAATTTGATCTTTTTTAAGGTCTTTATAGTGAAGTTTTGAGTTTCTAACATGGTACTTTTTATGGTTTTTAAAGTGAATCTTTTGAGTTTTTTCACTTGGAAATTTATTTATGGTTTTTATAGTGAAATTGTTCATTTTTTTAAACCTGAGACATTTATTATATGGTTTTTATAATGAAACTATTGATTTTTTTCGCATGGTAATTTTGTTATTGTTTTTATTGTGAATTTTTGTAGTGTTTTTTTATTTATTTGGAACTTTTTACGGTTTTGATAGTGAAATTGTTGAGTTATTTTTAACTCGGAACTTTCTTATTCTTTTAAAAGTGAAATTATTGAGTTTTTTAAATTTGATCTTTTTTAAGGTGTTTATAGTGAAGTTTTTAGTTTCTAAACTAGGTACTTTTTATGGTTTTTATAGTGAAACTTTTGAGTTTTTCACTTGGATATTTTGTTATGGTTTTTATAGTGAAATTGTAAATTTTTTTGACCAGAGAGATTTTTTATATGGTTTTAATAATGAAACTATTGAGTTTTTTCAATTGTTAATTTTTTTATTGTGTTTTACAATGAATTTTTTTAGGGTTTTTAATTTATTTCGAACTTTTTCTATGCTTTTCTTAGTAACATTGTTATGTTTATAACTTGGATATTTTTTAGGGTATTTATAATGAAATTTTTACGTTTTTTAACTTGGGACATTTTTTATGGTTTTGATAGTAAAATTGTTGAGTTATTTTTAACTCGGAACTTTCTTATTCTTTTAAAAGTGAAATTATTGAGTTTTTTTTAATTTGATCTTTTTTAAGGTCTTTGTAGTGAAGTTTTGAGTTTCTAACTAGATACTTTTTATGGTTTTTATAGTTTAACTTTTGAGTTTTTTCACTTGGAAATTTTTTTATGGTTTTTATAGTGAAATTGTAAATTTTTTTGACCTAAGACATTTTTTATATGGTTTTAATAATGAAACTATTGAGTTTTTTCACTTGGTAATTTTTTTTATTGTGTTTTACAGTGAATTTTTTTAAGGATTTTTATTTATTTGGAACATTTTATATGCTTTTCATAGTAACATTGTTGTGTTTATAACTTGGATATTTTTTAGGGTATTTATAATGAAATTTTTACGTTTTTTAACTTGTAATATTTTTTATGGTTTTGATAGTGAAATTGCAGAGTTATTTTTACTCGGAACTTTCTTATTCTTTCAAACGTGAAATTATTCAGTTTTTTAAATTTGATCTTTTTAAGGTCTTTATAGTGAAGTTTTGAGTTTCTAACATGGTACTTTTTATGGTTTTTAAAGTGAATCTTTTGAGTTTTTTCACTTGGAAATTTATTTATGGTTTTTATAGTGAAATTTTTCATTTTTTTTTTAACCTGAGACATTTATTATATGGGTTTTATATTGAAACTATTGATTTTTTTTCGCATGGTAATTTTGTTATTGTTTTTGTTGTGAAGTTTTTTTAGTGTTTTTTATTTATTTGGAACTTTTTACTGTTTTGA
Organism: Lathyrus aphaca; assembly: GCA_963966055.1. Classification (NCBI taxonomy): domain Eukaryota; kingdom Viridiplantae; phylum Streptophyta; class Magnoliopsida; order Fabales; family Fabaceae; genus Lathyrus; species Lathyrus aphaca. The sequence continues at coordinate 446,654,469 of OZ014521.1, forward strand.
TAGTGAAATTGTTGAGTTATATTTAACTCAGAACTTTCTTATTCTTTTAAAAGTGAAATTATTGAGTTTTTTAAATTTGATCTTTTTTAAGGTCTTTATAGTGAAGTTTTGAGTTTCTAAACTAGGTACTTTTTATGGTTTTTATAGTGAAACTTTTGAGTTTTTCACTTGGAAATTTTGTTATGGTTTTTATATTAAAATTTTAAATTTTTTTGACTTGAGACATTTTTTATATGGTTTTAATAATGAAACTATTGAGTTTTTTCACTTGGTAATTTTTTTATTGTGTTTTACAGAGAATTTTTTTAGGGTTTTTAATTTATTTGGAACTTTTTCTATGCTTTTGATATTAACATTGTTATGATTATAACTTGGATATTTTTTAGGGTATTTGTAATGAATTTTTTACGTTTTTTAACTTGGAACATTTTTTATGGTTTTGATAGTAAAATTGTTGAGTTATTTTTAACTCAGAACTTTCTTATTCTTTTAAAAGTGAAATTATTGAGTTTTTTTAATTTGATCTTTTTTAAGGTCTTTATAGTGAAGTTTTGAGTTTCTAAACTAGGTACTTTTTATGGTTTTTATAGTGAAACTTTTGAGTTTTTTCACTTGGATATTTTGTTATGGTTTTTATAGTGAAATTATAAATTTTTTTGACCTGAGACATTTTTTATATAGTTTTAATAATGAAACTTTTGAGATTTTTCACTTGGTAATTTTTTTATTGTGTTTTACGGTGAATTTTTATAGGGTTTTTAATTTATTTGGAACTTTTTCTATGCTTTTCATATTAACATTTTTGTGTTTATAATTGTTATATTTTTTAGGGTATTTATAATGAAATTTTTACGTTTTTTAACTTGGAACATTTTTTATGGTTTTGATAGTGAAATTGTTGAGTTATTTTTAACTCAGAACTTTCTTATTCTTTTAAAAGTGAAATTATTGAGTTTTTTTAATTTGATCTTTTTTAAGGTCATTATAGTGAAGTTTTGAGTTTCTAACTAGATACTTTTTATGGTTTTTATAGTTTAACTTTTGAGTTTTTTCACTTGGAAATTTTTATATGGTTTTTATAGTGAAATTGTAAATTTTTTTGACCTGAGACATTTTTTATATGGTTTTAATAATGAAACTATTGAATTTTTTCACTTGGTAATTTTTTTATTGTTTTTATTGTGAAGTTTTTTTAATGTTTTTTATTTATTTGGAACTTTTTACGGTTTTGATAGTGAAATTGTTGAGTTATTTTTAACTCGGAACTTTCTTATTCGTTTAAAAGTGAAATTATTGAGTTTTTTAAATTTGATCTTTTATAAGGTCTTTATAGTGAAGTTTTGAGTTTCTAAACTAGGTACTTTTTATGGTTTTTATAGTGAAACTTTTGAGTTTTTTCACTTGGATATTTTGTTATGGTTTTTATAGTGAAATTGTAAATTTTTTTGACCTGAGACATTTTTTATATGGTTTTAATAATGAAACTATTGTGTTTTTTCACTTGGTAATTTTTTTATTGTGTTTTACAGTGAATTTTTGTAGGGTTTTTAATTTATTTGGAACTTTTTCTATGCTTTTCATAGTAACATTGTTATGTTTATAACTTGGATATTTTTTAGGGTATTTATAATGAAATTTTTACGTTTTTTAACTTGGAACATTTTTTATGGTTTTGATAGTGAAATTGTTGAGTTATTTTCAACTCGGAAGTTTCTTATTCTTTTAAAAGTGAAATTATTGAGTTTTTTTAATTTGATCTTTTTTAAGGTCTTTATATTGAAGTTTTGAGTTTCTGACTAGATACTTTTTATAGTTTTAATAGTGAAACTTTTGAGTTTTTTCACTTGGAAATTTTTTTTATGGTTTTTATATCGAAATTGTAAATTTTTTTGACCTGAGACATTTTTTATATGGTTTTAATAATGAAACTATTGAGTTTTTTCACTTGGTAATTTTTTTATTGTTTTTATTGTGAAGTTTTTTTAATGTTTTTTATTTATTTGGAACTTTTTACGGTTTTGATAGTGAAATTGTTGAGTTATTTTTAACTCGGAACTTTCTTATTCGTTTAAAAGTGAAACTATTGAGTTTTTTAAATTTGATCTTTTTTAAGGTCTTTATAGTGAAGTTTTGAGTTTCTAAACTAGGTACTTTTTATGGTTTTTATAGTGAAACTTTTGAGTTTTTTCACTTGGATATTTTGTTATGGTTTTTATAGTGAAATTGTTGAGTTATTTTTTATGGTTTTGATAGGTAAATTGTTGAGTTATTTTTAACTCTTAACTTTCTTATTCTTTAAAAGTGAAAGTATTGAGTTTTTTAAATTTGATATTTTTTAAGGTCTTTTTAAAGTGAAATTTTGAGTTTCTAACTTTGTCCTTTTTTAATGTTTTTACAGTGAAACTTTTGAGTTTTTTCACTTGGAAATTTTGTTTTTGTTTTTATCGAGAAATTGTTCAGTTTTTTTAACTTTGAACCTTTTTTATATGGTTTTTATAATGAATCTATTGAGTTTTTTCACTTGGTAATTTTGTTATTGTTTTTATAGTGAAATTTTTAGTTTTCTTTTATTAATTTAGAACTTTTTCTATGCTTTTTATAGTTAAATTGTTGTGTTTTAATAAATAGGAAATTGTTGAGTTATTTTTAACTCAGAAATTTCTTATTCTTTAAAAGTGAAATTATTGAGTTTTTCAAAATTGATTTTTTTAAGGTCTTTATAGTGAAATTTTGAGTTTCTAACTTTTTACTTTTTTATGGTTTTTATAGTGAAACTTTTGAGTTTTTTCACTTGGAAATTTTGTTCTATTTTTTTAGTGAAATTGTTTAGTTTTTTTAACTTTGAACCTTTTTTTATATGGTTTTTTGAAACTATTGAGTTTTTCACTTGCTAATTTTGTTATTGTTTTTATAGTGATTTTTTTTAGTTTTCTTTTAATAATTTAGAACTTTATGTATGCTTTTTAAAGTAAAATTGTTGTGTTTTTATAACTTGGATATTTATTTAGGGTATTTATAGTGAAATTTTTACGTTTTTTAGCTTGGAATATTTTTTATGGTTTTGATAGGTAAATTGTTGAGTTATTTTTAACTCTTAACTTTTTATTCTTTAAAAGTTAAATTATTGAGTTTTAAAAATTTGATATTTTTTAAGGTCTTTTTATAGTGAAATTTTGAGTTTCTAACTTTGTCCTTTTTAATGTTTTTACAGTGAAACTTTTGAGTTTTTTCACTTAGAAATTTTGTTCTTGTTTTTATAGTGAAATTGTTGAGTTTTTTTTAACTTTGAACCTTTTTTTATATGGTTTTTATAATGAAACTATTGATTTTTTTTTACTTGCTAATTTTGTTATTGTTTTTATAGTGAATATTTTTAGTTTTCTTTTATTAATTAAGAACTTTTTCTATGCTTTTTATAGTAAAATTGTTGTGTTTTTATAACTTTGATATTTTTTTAGGGTATTTATAGTGAAATTTTTACGTTTTTAACTTGAAATATTTTTTATGGTTTTGATAGTGAAATTATTGAGTTATTTTTAACTCGGAACTTTCTTATTCTTTTAAAGTGAAATTATTGAGTTTTTAAAAATTTGATCTTTTTTAATGTATTTATAGTGAAATTTTGAGTTTCTAACTTTGTACTTTTTTTATGGGTTTTATAGTGAAACTTTTGAGTTTTTTCACTTGGAAATTTTGTTCTTGTTTTTATAGTGAAATATTTGAGTTTTTTTTTTAAACTTTGAACATTTTTTTATATGGTTTTTATAATGAAACTATTGAGTTTTTTCACTTGCTAATTTTGTTTTTGTTTTTATAGTGAATTTTTTTAGTTTTCTTTTATTAATTTAGAACTTTATGTATGCTTTTTAAAGTAAAATTGTTGTGTTTTTATGACTTGTATATTTTTTTAGGGTATTTATAGTGAAATTTTTACGTTTTTTAACTTGGAATATTTTTTATGGTTTTGATAGGTAAATTGTTGAGTTATTTTTAACTCTTAACTTTCTTATTCTTTAAAAGTGAAAGTATTGAGTTTTTTAAATTTGATATTTTTTAAGGTCTTTTTAAAGTGAAATTTTGAGTTGCTAACTTTGTCCTTTTTTAATGTTTTTACAGTGAAACTTTTGAGTTTTTTCACTTGGAAATTTTGTTCTTGTTTTTATAGTGAAATTGTTGAGTTTTTTTTTTAACTTTGAACCTTTTTTATATGGTTTTTATAATAAAATTATAGAGCTTTTTCACTTGCTAATTTTGTTTTTGTTTTTATAGTGAATTTTTTTTAGTTTTATTTTATTACTTAAGAATTCTTTCTATGCTTTTTATAGTAAAATTGTTGTGTTTTTATGACTTGGATATTTTTTTGGGGTATTTATAGTGAAATTTTTACGTTTTTTAACTTGAAATATTTTTTATGGTTTTGATAGTGAAATTATTGAGTTAATTTTAACTCAGAACTTGCTTATTCTTTAAAAAAGAAATTATTGAGTTTTTTAAAATTTGATATTTTTTAATGTCTTTATAGTGAAATTTTGAGTTTCTAACTTTGAACTTTTTTATGGGTTTTATAGTGAAACTTTTGAGTTTTTTCACTTGGAAATTTTGTTCTTGTTTTTATAGTGAAATAGTTGAGTTTTTTTTTAACTTTGAACATTTTTTTATATGGGTTTTATAATGAAACTATTGAGTTTTTTAACTTGCTAATTTTGTTTTTGTTTTTATAGTGAAATTTTTTAGTTTTCTTTTATTAATTTAGAACTATATGTATGCTTTTTAAAGTAAAATTGTTGTGTTTTTATAACTTGAATATTTTTTTAGGGTATTTATAGTGAAATTTTTACGTTTTTTAACTTGGAATATTTTTTATGGTTTTGATAGGTAAATTGTTGAGTTATTTTTAACTCTTAACTTTCTTATTCTTTAAAAGTGAAAGTATTGAGTTTTTTAAATTTGATATTTTTTAAGGTCTTTTTAAAGTGAAATTTTGAGTTTCTAACTTTGTCCTTTTTTAATGTTTTTACAGTGAAACTTTTGAGTTTTTTCACTTGGAAATTTTGTTTTTGTTTTTATAGAGAAATTGTTCAGTTTTTTTAACTTTGAACCTTTTTTATATGGTTTTTATAATGAATCTATTGAGTTTTTTCACTTGGTAATATTGTTATTGTTTTTATAGTGAAATTTTTAGTTTTCTTTTATTAATTTAGAACTTTTTCTATGCTTTTTATAGTTAAATTGTTGTGTTTTTATAACTAGGAAATTGTTGAGTTATTGTTAACTCAGAAATTTCTTATTCTTTAAAAGTGAAATTATTGAGTTTTTCAAAATTGATTTTTTTAAGGTCTTTATAGTGAAATTTTGAGTTTCTAACTTTTTACTTTTTTATGGTTTTTATAGTGAAACTTTTGAGTTTTTTCACTTGGAAATTTTGTTCTAGTTTTTTTAGTGAAATTGTTTAGTTTTTTTAACTTTGAACCTTTTTTTATATGGTTTTTTGAAACTATTGAGTTTTTCACTTGCTAATTTTGTTATTGTTTTTATAGTGATTTTTTTTAGTTTTCCTTTAATAATTTAGAACTTTATGTATGCTTTTTAAAGTAAAATTGTTGTGTTTTTATAACTTGGATATTTATTTAGGGTATTTATAGTGAAATTTTTACGTTTTTTAGCTTGGAATATTTTTTATGGTTTTGATAGGTAAATTGTTGAGTTATTTTTAACTCTTAACTTTTTATTCTTTAAAAGTTAAATTATTGAGTTTTAAAAATTTGATATTTTTTAAGGTCTTTTTATAGTGAAATTTTGAGTTTCTAACTTTGTCCTTTTTAATGTTTTTACAGTGAAACTTTTGAGTTTTTTCACTTAGAAATTTTGTTCTTGTTTTTATAATGAAATTGTTGAGTTTTTTTTTAACTTTGAACCTTTTTTTATATGGTTTTTATAATGAAACTATTGATTTTTTTTACTTGCTAATTTTGTTATTGTTTTTATAGTGAATATTTTTAGTTTTCTTTTATTAATTAAGAACTTTTTCTATGCTTTTTATAGTAAAATTGTTGTGTTTTTATAACTTTGATATTTTTTTAGGGTATTTATAGTGAAATTTTTACGTTTTTAACTTGAAATATTTTTTATGGTTTTGATAGTGAAATTATTGAGTTATTTTTAACTCGGAACTTTCTTATTCTTTTAAAGTGAAATTGTTGAGTTTTTAAAAATTTGATCTTTTTTAATGTCTTTATAGTGAAATTTTGAGTTTCTAACTTTGTACTTTTTTATGGGTTTTATAGTGAAACTTTGGAGTTTTTTCACTTGGAAATTTTGTTCTTGTTTTTATAGTGAAATATTTGAGTTTTTTTATTAACTTTGAACATTTTTTTATATGGTTTTTATTTTCACTATTGAGTTTTTTCACTTGCTATTTTTGTTTTTGTTTTTACAGTGAATTTTTTTAGTTTTCTTTTATTAATTTAGAACTTTGTGTATGCTTTTTTAAGTAAAATTGTTGTGTATTTATAACTTGTATATTTTTTTAGGTTATTTATAAAGAAATTTTTACGTTTTTTAACTTGGAATATTTTTTATGGTTTTGATAGGTAAATTGTTGAGTTATTTTTACCTCTTAACTTTCTTATTCTTTAAAAGTGAAATTATTGAGTTTTTTAAATTTGATATTTTTTAAGGTCTTTTTATAGTGAAATTTTGAGTTTCTAACTTTGTCCTTTTTTAATGTTTTTACAGTGAAACTTTACAGTTTTTTCACTTGGAAATTTTGTTCTTGTTTTTATAGGAAATTGTTGAGTTTTTTTTTTTTTAACTTTGAACCTTTTTTTATATGGTTTTTATAATAAAATTATTGAGCTTTTTCACTTGCTAATTTTTTTTTTTGTTTTTATAGTGAATTTTTTTTAGTTTTATTTTATTATTTAAGAATTCTTTCTATGCTTTTTATAGTAAAATTGTTGTGTTTTTATAACTTGGAAATTTTGTTATGGTTTTTATAGTGAAATTGTTGAGTGTTTTTTTATTTATTTGGAACTTTTTCTATGCTTTTCATAGTAACATTGTTGTGTTTATAACTTGGATATTTTTTAGGGTATTTATATTAAAAATTTTACGTTTTTTAACTTGGAACATTTTTTATGGTTTTTATAGTGAAATTGTTGAGTTTTTAAACTCGAGATATTTTTTATATGGTTTTTATAATCAAACTATGAGTTTTTTCACTTGGTAATTTTGGTATATTTTTTATAGTGAATTATTTTTGTATTTTTTATTTATTTGTAACCTTTTTTATGCTTTTATATCAACATTGTTGTGTTCTTATAACTTGGATATTTTTTAGGGTATTTAATGTGAAACTTTTGAGTTTTTTAACTTGGAACATTTTATATGGTTTTGATATTGAAATTGTTGAGTTATTTTTAACTCGGAACTTTCTTATTCTTTTAAAAGTGAAATTACTGAGTTTTTTAAATTTGATCTTATTTAAGGTCTTTATAGTGAAATTTTGAGTTTCTAACTTGGTACTTTTTTTATGGTTTTTATAGTGAAACTATTCAGTTTTTTCATTTGGAAATTTTGTTATTGTTTTTATAGTGAAATTGTTGAGTTTTTTTTTTTTTAACTTTGAACCTTTTCAAATGGTTTTATAATGAAACTATTAAGTTTTTTCACTTGGTAATTTTTTTATTGTTTTTATAGTGAAATTTTTAAGTTTAATTTATTTATTTGCAATTATTTCTATGCTTTTTATAGTTAAATTGTTATGTTTTTATAACTTGGATATTATTTTAGGGTGTTTATTGTGAAACTTTTACGTTTTTTAACTTGGAACATTTTTTTTATGGTTTTGATAGTGAAATTGTTAAGTTATTTTTAACTCGGAGCTTTCTTATTCTTTTAAAAGTGAGATTATTGAGTTTTTAAAATTTGATATTTTTTAAGGCCGTTATAGTGAAGTTTTGAGTTTCTAACTAGGTACTTTTTTATGGATTTTAAAGTGAAACTATTGAGTTTTTACACTTGGAAATTTTGTTATGGTTTTTATAGTGAAATTGTTAAGTTTTTAATTATCTTCGAACATTTTTCAATGGTTTTTATAGTGTAACTGTTGTGTTTTTTCACTTGGATATTTTGTTATGGTTTTTATAGTGAAATTGTTGAGTTTTTAAACTCGAGATATTTTTTATATGGTTTTTATAATGAAAATATTGAATTTTTTCAGTTGGAAATTTTTTAATGGTTTTTATAGTGAAATTGTTGAATTTTTTTAACTTTGAATATTATTTTTTTTGGTTTTTATAGTGAAACTGTTGAGTTTTTTCCCTTGGAAATTTTGTTATGGTTTTTATAGTGAAATTGTTGAGTTTTTTTTTTAACCTGGGACATTTATTAAATGGTTTTTATGATGAATATTATGTTTTTTCACTTTGTAATTTTGTTATTTTTTTATAGTGCTGTTTTTTTAGTGCTTTTTATTTATTTGGAACTTTTTCTATGTTTTTCATAGTAACATTGTTGTGTTTATAACTTGGATATTTTTTAGGGTATTTATTGTGAAATTTTTACGTTTTTTAACTTGGAACATTTTTTTATGGTTTTGATGGTGAAATTGTGAGATATTTTTAACTCGGAACTTTCGTATTCTTTTAAAAGTGAAATTATTGAGTTTTTTAAATTTGAACATTTTTAAGGTCTTTATAGTGAAATTTTAAGTTTCTAACATGGAAGTTTTTTATGGTTTTTATAGTGAAACTATTGAGTTTTTACACTTGGTAATTTTGTTAATGTTTTTTATAGTGATGTTTTTTTTAGTGAAACTATTGAGTTTTTCCACTTGGATATTTTGTTATGGTTTTTATAGTGAAATTGTTGAGTTTTTAAACTCGAGATATTTTTATATGATTTTTATAATGAAGCTATTGAGTTTTTTTACTTGGTAATTTTGTTATTGATTTTATAGTGAATTTGTTTTAGTTATTTTTTTAATTATTTGGAACTTTTTCTATGCTTTTCATAGTAACATTGTTGTGTTTATAACATGGATATTTTTTGGTATTTATAGTGAAACTTTTATGTTTTTTAACTAGGAACATTTTTTTATGGTTTTGATAGTGAAATTGTTGAGTTATTTTTAACTCGGAACTTTCTTATTCTTTTAAAAGTGAAATTATAGAGTTTTTAAAATTTGATCTTTTATAAGGTGATAGTGAAGTTTTGAGTTTCTAACTAGGTACTTTTTTTTTGTTTTTATAGTGAAACTATTGAGTTTTTACACTTGGAAATTTTGTTATGGTTTTTATAGTGAAATTGTTAGGTTTTTATTTATCTTCGAACATTTTTTAATGGTTTTTATAGTGAAACTGTTGATTTTTTTCACTTGGAAATTTTGTTATGGTTTTTATAGTGAAATTGTTGAGTTTTTTCAGTTGGAAATTTTTTAATGGTTTTTATAGTGATATTGTTGAATTTTTTTAACTCTGAACATTTTTTTATGGTTTTTATAGTGAAACTGTTGAGTTTTTTCACTTGGAAATTTTTTGTTATGGTTTTTATATTGAAATTGTTGAGTTTTTTTTTAACCCGAGACATTTATTATGTGGTTTTTATAATGAAACTATTGTGTTTTTTCACTTTGTAATTTTGTTAGTGTTTTTATTGTAATGTTTTTTTTCGTGTTTTTTATTTATTTGGAACTTTTTCTAAGCTTTTCATAGTAACATTTTTGTGTTTATAACTTGGATATTTTTTATGGTATTTATAATGAAATTTTTACGTGTTTTAACTTGTAACATTTTTTATGGTTTTGAAGGTGAAAATGTTGAGATATTTTTAAGTCGGAACTTTCTTATTCTTTTAAAAGTGAAATTATTGAGTTTTTTAAATTTGAACTTTTTTAAGGTCTTTATAGTGAAGTTTTGAGTTTCTAACATGGTAGTTTTTTTATGGTTTTTAAAGTGAAACTGTTGAGTTTTTTTAAAATTTGAACATTTTTTTATGTTTTTAATAGTGAAACTGTTGAGTTTTTTCACTTGGAATTTTTGTTATGGTTTTTATAGTGAAATTGTTCAGTTTGTTTTAACCCAAGACATTTATTATATGGTTTTTATAATAAATCTATTGAGTTTTTTCAATTAGTAATTTTGTTATTGTTTTTCTATTGAATTTTTTTAGTGTTTTTTTATTTATTTGGAACATTTTCTATGCTTTTTAAAGTAACATTGTTGTGTTTATAACTTGGATATTTTTTAGGGTATTTATAGTGAAATTTTTACGTTTTTTAACTTGGAATATTTTTTATGGTTTTGATGGTGAAATTGTGAGATATTTTTAACTCGGAACTTTCGTATTCTTTTAAAAGTGAAATTATTGAGTTTTTTAAATTTGAACTTTTTTAAGGTCTTTATAGTGAAATTTTAAGTTTCTAACATGGTATTTTTTTTATGGTTTTTATAGTGAAACTATTGAGTTTTTACACTTGGTAATTTTGTTAATGTTTTTATAGTGATGTTTTTTTAGTGTTTTTTATTTATTTGGAACTTTTTATGGTTTTGATAGTGAAATTATTGAGTTATTTTTAACTCGTAACTTTCTTATTCTTTTAAAAGTGAAATTATTGAGTTTTTAAAATTTGATCTTTTATAAGTCTTTATAGTGAAGTTTTGAGTTTCTAACTAGGTACTTTTTTTATTGTTTTTATAGTGAAACTATTGAGTTTTTACACTTGGAAATTTTGTTATGGTTTTTATAGTGAAATTGTTAGGTTTTTATTTATCTTCGAACATTTTTTTAAAGGTTTTTATAGTGAAACTGTTGATTTTTTTCACTTGGAAATTTTGTTATTGTTTTTATAGAGAAATTGTTGAGTTTTTTCAGTTGGAAATTTTTTAATGGTTTTTATAGTGATATTGTTGAATTTTTTTAACTTTGATCATTTTTTTATGGTTTTTATAGTGAAACTGTTGAGTTTTTTCACTTGGAAATTTTATTATGGTTTTTATATTGAAATTGTTGAGTTTTTTTTTAACCCGAGACATTTAATATATGGTTTTTATAATGAAACTATTGTGTTTTTTCACTTTGTAATTTTGTTATTGTTTTTATTGTGATGTTTTTTTCATGTTTTTTATTTATTTGGAACTTTTTCTAAGCTTTTCATAGTAACATTTTTGTGTTTATAACTTGGATATTTTTTAAGGTCTTTATAGTGAAGTATTGAGCTTCTAACATGATAGTTTTTTTATGGTTTTTATAGTGAAACTGTTGAGTTTTTTAAAATTTGAACATTTTTTTATGCTTTTAATTGTGAAACTGTTGAGTTTTTTAACTTGGAAATTTTGTTATGGTTTTTATAGTGAAATTGTTGAGTTTTGTTTTAACCCAAGAAATTTATTATATGGTTTTTATAATAAATCTATGGAGTTTTTTCAATTAGTAATTTTGTTATTGTTTTTCTATTGAATGTTTTTAGTGTTTTTTAATTTCTTTGGAACATTTTTTATGCTTTTCATAGTAACATTGTTGTGTTTATAACTTGGATATTTTTTAGGGTATTTATAGTGTAATTTTTACGTTTTATAACTTGGAACATTTTTTATGGTTTTGACAGTGAAATTGTTGAGTTATTTTTAACTTGAAACTTTCTTATTCTATTAAAAATGAAATTAATGGGGTTTATAAATTTGTTCTTTTTTAAGGTCTTTATAGTGAAATTTTGAGTTTCTAACAAGGTAGTTTTTTTATAGTTTTTATAGTGAAATTGTTGAGTTTTTTCACTTGGAAATTTTGTTATGGTTTTTATAGTGAAATTTATGAATTTTTTTAACTTTGAACATTTTTTTATGGTTTTTATAGTGAAACTGTTGAGTTTTTTGACTTTGAAATTTTGTTAAGGTTTTTATAGTGAAATTATTGAGTTTATTTAACTTGAGACATTTATTATATGGTTTTTATAATGAATCTTTTGAGTTTTTTCACTTGGTAATTTTGTTATTGTTTTTATTGTGATGTTTTTTAGTGTTTTTTTTTATTTATTTGGAACTTTTTATGGTTTTGATAATGAAATTGTTGAGTTATTTTTAACTCGGAACTTTCTTATTCTTTTAAAAGTGAAATTTTTGAGTTTTTTAAATTTGATCTTTTTTAAGGTCTTTATAGTGAAGTTTTGAGTTTCTAACTATGTACGTTTTATGGTTTTTTTAGTGAAACTTTTGAGTTTTTTCACTTGGAAAATTTATTATGTTTTTTATAGTGAAATTGTTGAGTTTTTTTATCTTCGAACATGTTTTTTAAGGTTTTTATAGTGAAACTGTTGAATTTTTTCACTTGGTAATTTTGTTATTGTTTTTACAGTGAATTTTTTTAGTGTTTCTTTATTTATTTCGAACTTTTTCTATGCTTTTCATAGTAACATTGTTGTGTTTATAAGTTGGATATTTTTTAGGGTATTTATAGTAAAATTTTTACGTTTTTTAACTTGGAACATTTTTTATGGTTTTGATAGTGAAATTGTTGAGTTATTTTTAATTCTGAACTTTCTAATTCTATTAAAAGTTAAATTACTGAGATATTTAAATTTGTTCTTTTTTAAGGTCTTTATAGTGAAATTTTGAGTTTCTAAAATGGTAGTTTTTTTATGGTTTTTTTAGTGAAACTGTTGAGTTTTTTCACTTGGAAATTTTGTTATGGTTTTTATAGTGAAATTGTTGAATTTGTTTTTAACTTTGATCATTTTTTAATGGTTTTTGTAGTGAAACTGTTGAGTTTTTTCACTTGGAAATTTTGTTATGGTTTTTATAGTGAAATTGTTGAGTTTTTTTAACTTGAGTAATTTATTATATGGTTTTAATAATTAATCTATTGAGTTTTTTCACTTGGTAATTTTGTTATTGTTTTCATAGTAATGTTTTTTTTAGTATTTTTTATTTATTTGGATCTTTTTATGGTTTTGATAGTGAGATTGTTGAGTTATTTTTAACTTGGAACATTCTTATTCTTTTAAAAGTGAAATTTTTGAGTTTTCTAAATTTGATCTTTTTTCAGGTCTTTATAGTGAAGTTTTGAGTTTCTAACTAGGTACTTTTTTTTATAATTTTTATAGTGAAACTTTTGAGTTTTTTCACTTGGAAAATTTGTTATGTTTTTTATAGTGAAATTGATGAGTTTTTTTTATCTTCGAACATTTTTTTATGGTTTTTATAGTGAAAATGTTGAATTTTTTCACTTGGAAATTTTGTTATGGTTTTTATAGTGAAATTGTTGAGTTTTTAAACTCGATACATTTTTTTATATGGTTTTTATAATGAAACTGTTGAGTTGTTTCACTTTGTAATTTTGTTATTGTTTTTATAGTAATTGTTTTAAGTATTTTTTTTAATTATTTGGAACTTTTTTTATGCTTTTCATAATAACATTGTTGTGTTTATAACTTGGAAATTTTTTGGGGTATTTATATTGAAATTTTTACGTTTTTTAACTTGGAAAATTTTTTATGGTTTTGACAGTGAAATTGTTGAGTTATTTTTAACTCGGAACTTTCTTATTCTATTAAAAATGAAATTACTGAGGTTTTTAAATTTGTTCTTTTTTAAGGTCTTTATATTGAAATTTTGAGTTTCTAACATGGTAGTTTTTTTATTGTTTTTATAGTGAAACTGTTTAGTTTTTTCACTTTGAAATTTTGTTATGGTTTTTATAGTGAAATTGTTGAACTTTTTTAACTTTGAACATTTTTTTATGGTTTCTATAGTGAAACTGTTGATTTTTTCACTTTGAAATTTTGTTAAGGTTTTTATAGTGAAATTGTTGAGTTTATTTAACCAGAGACATTTATTATATGGTTTTTATAATGAATCTATTTAGTTTTTTCACTTGGTAATTTTGTTATTGTTTTTATAGTGATGTTTTTTAGTGTTTTTTTATTTATTCGGAACTTTTTATGGTTTTGTAGTGAAATTGTTGAGTTATTTTTAACTCGGAACTTTCTTATTCTTTTAAAAGTGAAATTTTTGAGTTTTTTAAATTTGTTCTTTTTTAAGGTCTTTATAGTGAAGTTCTGAGTTTCTAACTAGGTATTTTTTTATGGTTTTTATAGTGAAACTTTTGAGTTTTTTCACTTGGAAAATTTATTATGTTTTTTATAGTGAAATTGTTGAGTTTTTTTTTATCTTCGAATATTTTTTTTAAAATTTTTATAGTGAAACTGTTGAATTTTTTCACTTGGTAATTTTGTTATTGTTTTTATAGTGAAATTGTTGAGTTTTTAAACTCGAGACATTTTTTATATGGTTTTTATAATGAAACTGTTGAGTTTTTTCACTTGGTAATTTTGTTATTATTTTTATAGTGAATTTTTTTTAGTGTTTTTATTTATTTGGAACTTTTTCTATGCTTTTCATAGTAACATTGTTGTGTTTATAACACTGATATTGTTTAGGGTATTTATAGTGAAATTTTTACATTTTTTAACTTGGAACATTTTTTTATGGTTTTGATAGTGAAATTATTGAGTTTTTATAAATTTGATCTTTTGTAAGGTCTTTATAGTGAAGTTTTAAAGTTCTAACCTGATAGTTTTTTAAAGTTTTTATAGTGAAACTGTTGAATTTTTCCACTTGGAAATTTTGTTATGGTTTTTATAGTGAAATTTTTGAGTTTTTAAATCGAGACATTTTTTATATGGTTTTTATAATGAAACTATTGAGTTTTTTCACTTTGTAATTTTTTTTATTGTTTTTATAGTGAATTTTTATAGTGTTTTTTTTATTTATTTGGAACTTTTTCTATGCTTTTCATAGTAACATTGTTGTGTTCATAACTTGGATATTTTTTAGGGTATTTATAGTGAAATTTTTATGTTTTTTAACTTGAAACATTTTTTATGGTTTTGATAGTGAAAATGTTGAGTTATTTTTAACTCGGAAATTTCTTGTTCTATTATAAGTTAAAATACTAAGATTTTTTAATTTGTTCTTCTTTAAGGTCTTTATAGTGAAATTTTAGGTTTCAAACATGGTAGTTTTTTTTTATTGTTTTTATAGTGAAACTGTTGATTTTTTTCACTTGGAAATTTTGTTATGGTTTTTACAGTGAAATTGTTGAATTTTTTTAACTTTGAACATTTTTTTATGGTTTTTATAGTGAAGCAGTTGAGTTTTCTCACTTGGAAATTTTGTTATGGTTTTTATAGTGAAATTATTGAGTTTTTTTAACTTGAGTCATTTATTATATGGTTTTTATAATGAATCTATTGAGTTTTTTCACTTGGTAATTTTGTTATTGTTTTCATAGTGATGTTTTTTTAGTATTTTTTATTTATTTGGATCTTTTTATAGTTTTGATATTGAGATTGTTGAGTTATTTTTAACTCGGGACTTTCTTATTCTTTTAAAAGTGAAATTTTTGAATTTTTTAAATTTGATATTTTTTTAGGTCTTTATAGTGAAGTTTTGAGTTTCTAACTAGGTACTTTTTATGGTTTTTATAGTGAAACTTGTGTTTTTTTACTTAGAAAATTTGTAATGTTTTTTATAGTGAAATTGTTGAGTTTTTTTATCTTCGAACATTTTTTAATGGTTTTTATAGTGAAACTGTTGAGTTTTTTAACTTGGAAATTTTGTTATGGTTTTTATAGTGAAATTGTTGAGTTTTTAAACTCGAGACATTTTTTAGATGGTTATTATAATGAAACTGTTGAGTTTTTTCACTTGGTAATTTTGTTATTGTTTTTATAGTGGATTTTTTTTGTGTTTTTTTTATTTATTTGGAACTTTTTCTATGCTTTTCATAGTAACATTGTTGTGTTTATAACTTGGATATTTTTTAGGGTATTTATAGTAAAAAATTTACGTTTTTTAACTTGGAAATTTTTTTATGGTTTTGATAGTGAAATTGTTGAGTTATTTTTAACTCGGAACTTTCTTATTCTTTTAAAAGTGAAATTACTGAGGTTTTTAAATTTGTTCTTTTTTAAGGTCTTTATAGTGAAATATTGAGTTTCTAACATGGTAGTTTTTTATGGTTTTATATTGAAACTTTTGAGTTTTTTCAGTTGGAAATTTTGTTATGGATTATATTGTGAAATTTATTGAATTTTTTTAACTTCAAACATTTTTTTATGTATTTTATAGTGAAATTGTTGAGTTTTTTTATAACCTGAGACATTTATTATATGGTTTTTATAATGAATCTATTAGGTTTTTTCACTTGGTAATTTTGTTATTGTTTATAACTTGGATATTTTTTAGGGTATTTATATTGAAATTTTTACGTTTTTTACTTGAAACATTTTTTTATGGTTTTGATAGTGAAAATGTTGAGTTATTTTTAACTCGAAAATTTCTTGTTCTATTAAAAGTTAAATTACTAAGGTTTTTTAATTTGTTCTTCTTTAACGTCTTTATAGTGAAATTTTGAGTTTCAAACATGGTAATTTTTTTATGGTTTTTTATAGTGAAACTGTTGATTTTTTTCACTTGGAAATTTTGTTATGGTTTTTATAGTGAAATTGTTGATTTTTTATAACTTTTAACATTTGTTTACGATTTTTATAGTGAAACAGGTGAGTTTTTTCACTTGGAAATTTTGTTATAGTTTTTATAGTGAAATTGTTGAGTTTTTTTAACTTGAGTAATTTATTATATGGTTTTTATAATGAATCTATTGAGTTTTTTCACTAGGTAATTTTGTTTATGTTTTCATAGTGATGTTTTTTAGTGTATTTTTATTTATTTGGATCTTTTTATGGTTTTGAAAGTGAAATTGTTAAGTTATTTTAAACTCGGGACTTTCTTATTCTTTTAAAAGTGAATTTTTTGAGTTTTTTAAATTTGATCTTTTTTAAGGTCTTTATAGTGAAGTTTTGAGTTTCTAACTAGGTACTTTTTATGGTTTTTATAGTGAAACTTTTGAGTTTTTTCACTTGAAAAATTTGTAATCGTTTTTATAGTGAATTTGTACTCGTTTTTCTATCTTCGAACATTTTTTATTGGTTTTTATAGTGAAACTTTTGCGTTTTTTCACTAGGAAATTTTGTTATGGTTTTTATAGTGAAATTGTTGAGTTTTTAAACTCGAGACATTTTTATATGGTTTTTATAATGAAACTATTGAGTTTTTTCACTTGGTAATTTTGTTATTGTTTTTATAGTGAATTTTTATAATGTTTTTTTATTTATTTGGAACTTTTTCTATGCTTTTCATAGTAACATTGTTGTGTTTATAACTTGGATATTTTTAGGGTATTTATAGTGAAATTTTTACGTTTTTTTAACTTGGAACATTTTTTATGGTTTTCACAGTGAAATAGTTGAGTTATTTTTAACCCAGAACTTTCTTATTCTATTAAAAGTGAAATTACTGAGGTTTTTAAATTTGTTCTTTTTTAAGGTCTTTATAGTGAAATATTGAGTTTCTATCATGGTAGTTTTAATGGTTTTTATATTGAAATTTTGAGTTTTTTCAGTTGGAAATTTTGTTATGGGTTTTATAGTGAAATTTATTGAATATTTTTAACTTCGAACATTTTTTTATGGTTTTTATAGTGAAACTGTTGAGTTTTTTCACTTGGAAATTTTGTTATAGTTTTTATAGTGAAATTGTTGAGTTTTTTTTAACCTGAGACATTTATTATATGGTTTTTAAAATGAATCTATTAGGTTTTTTCACTTGGTAATTTTGTTATTGTTTTTATAGTGATGTTTTTTTAGGGTATTTTTATTTATTTGGATATTTTTATGGTTTTGAAAGTGAAATTGTTGAGTTATTTTTAACTCGGGACTTTCTTATTCTTTTAAAAGTGAAATTTTTGAGTTTTTTTTTAATTTGATCTTTTTTAAGGTCTTTATAGTTAAATTTGACCTTTCTTATTCTTTTATGGTTTTTATAGTGAAATTGTTGAGTTTTTAAACTCGAGACATTTATTATTTGATTTTATAATGAAACTATTGAGTTTTTTCACTTGGTAATTTTGTTATAGTTTTTATAGTGAATTTTTTTTAGTGTTTTTTATTTATTTGGAACTTTTTCTATGCTTTTCATAGTAACATTGTTGTGTTTATAACTTTGATATTTTTTAGGGTTTTTATAGTGAAATTTTTACGTTTTTAAACTTGGAACATTTTTAATGGTTTTGATAGTGAAATTGTTGAGTTATTTTTAACTCGGAACTTTCTTGTTCTATTAAAATTGAAATTACTGAGTTTTTTAAATTTGTTCTTTTTAAAGGTCTTTATAGGTGAAATTTTGAGTTTCTAACATGGTAGTTTTTTATGGTTTTTATAGTGAAACTGTTGAGTTTTTTCACTTGAAAATTTCCACCAGCCGAAGCAAACACGCATCAAGCCCACCCAATACGCTGCAAGCCTTTCACAAGCCAGAAGCAACATCAAGTCAGCCGCAGCTTCCAAGCCTTACACCCATTAGCTACAAAACAACAATCAGCCGCACGGGCAAGCCAACACAGCAAACAATTCACACCAGCTTTTGCATCATAACAAACAACAAAAACACAGGCCTTGTCACGCATACCTCAGCTCAAGCCAAGCCTTCCATCAGCCATATCTCGCACACTGAATACACACGCACGCATCCCTCATTCGCAAAAATTGAAACGCAAAGATTATTTGAACAAAACGCAAACAGTCACGCATCTCACACGGCACCTGCACAAAACGCAAAGCAGCAACAATTGAAATAAAAAATCAGAATTGAAACAAAGACGGGACACGGGATTTTCGCGAGCACCTCAAAACGCAACCCCAATCCTTTCAAAACGGCAACTCTCTTCTTCACTCATTCCTCTATTTAAACAACCCCATTCTCCTCTTCAAGACCAAGCTTCAAAAGCCTTTGAATCGCTGCCCAAATCAAATCCCAAATCGATTCCCAAATCCGTCCCTAGCTTCAAACTTAATCTCATTTCATCCTCCGTTCATCATTCATTTCCCTCAATCAACTTCTAAAATCCCTAAATCTAACTCTTCAAAGACACCATCCGAATTGAATGAGAGAGAGAGCTTGCGGTGAGAAGAAGAAAAATAATTGAAATCGGCGAGAGAAGAGAGGAAGCGTTTTGGTTCGTGTTGCGTGTGATTCCATTGAAGGTGAGGGAGTGTGCCCCTGTTTTCGTTCGATATGAAGAAGAAGAAGTCATGAACTTCTGTGTTGTTTTTTTCTTTTTTTTTAATTGATTAATTGTTTTTTTAATAAGAAGATGTTGGTGAGATGGTGTTGGGCTTTCAACTTGGATCCGTTCCTGATCCATACCCTCACCCGCGGATCTTATCCCTCTCCCCCTCTTTTGTTCTTTTTTTAATTTTTTATATTATTAGCCTTTGTTTTCTTAAAATTTGTTTTCCAATATTACTTTAATGTAAAAAGAATTAAAAAAAAATGTTTTAAAGAGATTTAGGAAAATATTTTAGGAAAACAATTTAGAAAAAGTATTTAGAAAAAGAATTTTAGAATTATATTTTTAGAAAAGTATTTTAAAAAAAAGATGTTTAGAAAAGAGTTTAGAAAATGATAAAAAATTATTTCAATTTCTTTTTATGGATCTATTTTTAGATCCATTTGTTCTTCATCTTTTTTCTCTTTTGGTCGATGACAATCTCCGATTCGTAGATTGTTGATTTCCGATAAGTTTAACCTTCTTTATTTCAAATCTATGGATGAATGATCATTTGGATCATTCTCCATACTTTGAGATCGTGATAGGTTGCTTTTCGATAAAATCAACGAAAATCTCGATTAAGATTAGACCATCTTTTTTCTTTTAGTGTGGCATATTTTCGGAGAACGATTCATAATATCGTTTCTCTAACATGTATTAACACGAATATTTTCCACTTTAATTAGTGGTGGCCGGCCTCATTTGTAGGGTAATTACTTCGTAAATTACTCGGCGATTGCTTAACATAGACCTAAAGTTGTCCCGATTCGGATTAATGATCCACTTGGATCCGGTTGCCTCGATCTTATTTTTTTCTTTTCGTGGTTGTGCTTGATTAAGTTCATCATACCACTTATATTGTAAATATTATAATATTGTGAATATAACCCGTTTAAATTTAATCTCTCGCACCTTATCCTTTTATTTTAATTTCTTGCTCCTTTATCTCTTTATTATGCTTTATCATATTATATCATATATCATTTGTTTATGTTTATATTGTTGCTTGTTTTTTTATTTTGTCCATTTGGATATCAAAACACTAATAAAGGATTAAACACTTAAAAGACTTGTGACTTCTAATTTCGGACTATGGTTACTATCCCTAGCTTTTGGAGAATGGACTTAGACTTTAAGATCTTCCCCCTTGCTCAAGTTGGAATGGATTAGAAACCTCGGCCTCAAGTTATTTCATTAGCCTTTGAAGATGGAATTCCGAACTTTGAAGAATTATGCATATTTTGGTTTGGTAAACTCTTCTCTTAACTTTTTAATCCAAGTATTAGGATAGTCCCTTCATCTCCTTCCCATTCTTAAATTTTCAAAACTTCTCCCTATTTCAAAAATCTTCTTGTTTTCTAAACTTCAAATGCTTTCATAATCAAACCTTGATTTAGGTCAAGCGATTTTTAATCTTTTTCACTTTGTTTCTTAAATAAATGTTAAGTCATGTAAATATATTGAAATCTTTTCCTACATACTTTAAAAAATACAAAACTCACTCAATTGTTTTTGTGCCCTGTGCACTTTTTCTTTTTTCACATGTTTAAATATGATTCATCTTTTCTAGCGGAATTATTCGCTAAAGGATAACGACTTATCTCTACATTATAAAATCAATTCAACTCATTTTTTTCTTTTCAAATTTTGTACCACGAACTACGAGGTTTTGATCTCGCATTGCACTTTGTGGGTACGTAGGCATGAGGCGTTAAAACCTCATCAAACACAAAATCATTAAAAACATTCTTCTCCTCATCTCCTCAATCATTTTCAAGCAAACCAATTTCAGACCAAAAAGCAATAAGTATTTCAAAGGGCTCCCGTGGAGTACCACGGACGAGTCGGGTGCCTAAAACCTTCCCGGTTCGTAACCAATCCCCTTACCCATTCTCTGTTTGTTCTTTTAGCTTTTGCTTTTAGACTCCTAGGTTTTTATTCGTTCTTTTACCTTTTTCCATTCAGAAATAAAGAAAAGCGCGGTGGCGACTCTGTGTACATCGAGTTAAGTTAATCAATGGCTTACACTCACGATTTTACCGCTACAGAAAAATGGCGACTCTGCTGGGGAATTATCTCTAAGCGGATTCAGCCTACTTTGATTTATTTATTGCTTTGGTTTGACTTGTTTGTTATTTGGTTGTTCTGTTTCGGTTTTGGTGATCCTCTGTGTGAGATAGATTCTAACCCGGATCTGAGTTGAAACTTATGATAGGACGATGATATTCGAAGCGATATGCGATGGAGTAGTCCAAAGCAATATCAATTTGATAATCTCCACTCGGTTAGGCTCTCTTGGACTATCAATGTCATGACGAGTAATCGTACGTGACATTATTTTCCGACCTTGAGCTAATCATACTGAGGACCGTAGAACCCTTAACCCATCCAAACCAATTTAGGAACGTAGTGCGGAAACTGTCTGGGTGTAAACCTAAGGCGGTTGTCACGCGATACTACACTCGGACGAGGTCTATTTTAAGAATGTTATCGGTTGGGGAGTAATCCAACGTACCGGTAATATTCTAAAGATGGCTGTTAACTCCGGGCACCTCTGTTAGCACCCTTTTGGTTTTCTGCAGGTACAATGAAGACAAACCTTAGTACATGTCTATGTGGGTTGGTGTTCTGTTACCTTGACTTCATGCTCGTGACTCGGAACCTAAGCCCATGTGCCTTGTGTGATCTTATTTGTGTTTTTTGCATACATGCCATCATACATTCATGAGCATTGTTCGTAAGATTTCAAAGGACTTATAAGGAACTTTTGCAAAATTTCAGATGTCCATGGCTATGACTTTTGAAAGGAGGAACACAAAGAAGTACACCTTCAAGAATCCTAATGTTGTAGAGTTGAGAAAGCTAGGAGCTTTGGTTGTTGATACCCAAGAGTTCCGAAGATGTCATGGGAAGCTTTTGTATATGTTGGATACCGATGTACCTGAGGGGATTCTCCCTACTTTAGCTCAGTTTTATGATCCGTTGCACCATTGTTTCACCTTTCTGGATTATCAGCTTGTGCCGACTTTGGAGGAATATTCTCATTGGTTAGGTTTGCCTATTCTGGACAAGGAGTTTCTTTTCACTGGTTTAGAGAAGGAGCTTACTATCAAGGTCATCGCCAAAGCACTTTTTCTTAAGGAATCCGATCTTAATGGGAAGTTTCTCCCAAAGGGGAGTGTTCGTGGTATTAATGCTAAGTTCTTGATGGGAAAGGCTTCTACTTCACTTGCTTTGGGTCATAAGGATGCTTTTGAGGCTATTCTTGCTTTGCTTATTTACGGGATTGTCTTGTTTCCGAACTTGGATGGTATTGTGGATGAGAATGCTATTCAGATCTTCTTGAAGAAGAATCTGGTGCCTCCTTTTCTTGGAGATATGTATCATGCTTTTCACTATAGGACCTCCAAAGGTGACGGAGAGATTGTATGTTGTGCGCCTCTTCTTTATAGGTGGTTTATTTCACACCTACCGAAGTCGGATGTTTTCAAGGACAATAGAGAGAATCGAAGATGGTCTCAGAGGTTGATGTCGCTTTCTCATAAGGACATGACATGGTATAGTTCTCATTATGACACTGGAGTTCTTATTGATAGTTGTGGAGAATTTCCTAATGTACCTCTTCTTGGTACACGTGGGGGAATTAGCTACAACCCCATTTTGGCTAGACGACAGTTCGGTTATTGTTTGAAGGACGTTCCAAACAATCTTGCCTTATCCCGTTTCTTCTTCCTTAATGGTGTTGATCATATAGAGATGAAGAAAAAGATTGCTCATTCTTGGCATGCTGTTCACCGGAAAGAGAAAGGTCAATTGGGAAGACAACACCTTCCTCCTTCCGAATGTTATATTCAGTGGGTTCGATCTAGAGCTTCCAAGCTCAAGATGCCTTATCCACCTGAGGAGCCTATGTTTCCCATATTGCCTTTGTCTGTTTTTCTTCCTCCCGTTGATGAGAAGGTGATTCTTCAAGAAGAGTTAGAGAAGATGAAGAAAGAGAAGGAGGAATGGCTACTTGAGAGGACTACTATGCAGGAGCAGCTGAAGGAGAAGGATGATCTTATTAAGCTACTTGAGCGGCGTGTCACGAAGAGACCAAGAGAGGATTTATCTTCCTCTAGTACTCCAGCTACTATTCCTCCTACTTCCGGTGCTTGGAAGGCCATTGTCGATAAGTTGGTGAAAGATAATGAAGATATGGAAGAGCGGTACAAGAATGAGATCAAGAGAATTCGCATGAAGTATCAGGCAGGATTCGGGACTTCTTCGGATATGATTCCATAGGCTTAGTTTACTCTTGTTCTTATGTATTAGGGTTATTGATGTTTGTACTTCATTTGTAATCCTCACTTTGATATTAATGAGAATGAGTTTTTAAGTATTTCAAAAATGTTTCTTTATGAATATTGCAAGTTAACTTATAATCCTTTGAAATCTTTGCATTTGCATACGCATAGCATGCATCATACTCGCATTTTGTCTTGCTTTTTGAGTATTCTCCAGGGATCTTATGTTGTTTCTTGGTCTTCATTTAGTTCTCCTGTCAAGCTGACTCATCGATTTGATACTCGAGCTAATCGGAGAAGAGTGATGGAAACTTTGCAACAAGAGAATCACGAGTTGCACGAAGAGGTTACTTATCTGAGGGAAAGCTTGGAAAGAGTGTCTGCTATGATGGAAAGTTTGGTGGCTGCTCAGAATCAGCCACCTCCTTCTCCTGTTCAGAATACTGTCATATCCGAGATTGTTACCGCATCAATTCCTGTTGAGACTGTTATTTCTCCTCGCTATCGTATGCTTGCTAGCACACCTTGGGGCATACCAGTTGACTTTATTCCTGCTGGTTACCGTCCTCCTCATCATCCGGAGACTGCTGCATTTAATACTATCCCACCACCAGTTTGGACTACTCTTCCTCCAGTTGTGACTACTGTACTTCCTGTGGTGCACACTATTCCGCACCATGATGAAATGATTTACCATGATGAGCCCAGTGAAGGCGCTGGAGTTGCTGAAAGACTTGATGACTTCCAGGGACGCTTTGTTGAGATAAAGAGGGAGATGAGAGCTCTGAAGCATAAGGATTTGTTCGGAAAAGATGCCTACGACCTTTGTCTGGTCCCAAATGTTAAAGTTCCTTACAAATTCAAGCTGCCTGAGTTTGAGAAGTACAAAGTTAACACTTGTCCGTTGAGTCATTTGACTATGTATGCAAGGAAGATGTCTGCTCAGACTGATAATGATAAGCTGTTGATCCACTATTTCCAGGACAGTTTGACCGATGCACCCATGAGGTGGTATATGAGTCTGGATAATAGCCAAATCAAGACCTTCAATGATTTGGGAGAAGCTTTTGTGAGGCAGTACAAGTACAACGTTGATATGGCTCCAGATAGAGATCAGCTTCGTGCTATGTCCCAGAAGGACAAAGAGACTTTTAAAGAATACGCGCAGAGATGGCGCGAGCTGGCAGCCCAGATTGTTCCTCCGCTGGAAGAAAAAGAAATGACGAAGATCTTCTTGAAGACGTTGGGTTATTTTTATTATGAGAGGATGATAGCAAGCGCTCCCTCCGATTTCACTGAAATGGTGAGCATGGGGATGCGTTTAGAAGAAGGTGTCCGTGAGGGACGGTTAAGTCAAGAGAACAGTAATGGTTCAAGCTCTAGAAGGTTCAACTTCGGGAAAAAGAAAGAAAATGAGACTAATGCAGTATCGCGTGAAAGTTATAGAAGGCCTCACAATCGTGGGAATCACCATTCGCAGCATGTGGCTTCTGTAACACCGATGATTAACGTAGCTCCAACTGTGCCGGCAGTTCCAAAGTATCAACCTCGTTATCAGCAACCTTCTGTGCAACAAGGTGGTAATCAACAAGCTCGGGCTAAGCCAAGTTTTGATCCTATTCCTTTGTCGTATGCGGACTTGCTTCCGTCTTTGATTGCAAAGAATCTTGTGCAAACTCGTCCTCCACCTCCAGTTCCAGAGACTATTCCATGGTGGTATAAGCCAGAAGCTCGATGTGCTTTTCATCAAGGTGCCCCGGGGCATGATGTTGAGAATTTTTATCCATTGAAGTTTGAAGTACAGAAATTGATGAGGAACAATGTTCTGTATTTTAATGATGTTAATCCAAATGTGCAGAAGAATCCGTTGCCGAAGCATGGTAATGCGTCTGTGAATATGGTTGATGGTTGTCCTGGTTTGTTCAAGATCTATGAAGTCCGTCATATTCGAAGGTCTTTGGTTGAGATGCATGCTTTCTTAAGTGAATATCACGATATTGATCATGACTATGCAGGATGTTGTATCTGCTCGGTGAACCCTCGTGGTTGCGTGATTGTTAAAAGAGATATTCAAAAGATGATGGACGATAAGCTGATTGAAATAACAACAAAGAGAGATGAATATGAGAATGAAGTGAACGTTATTATGCCTCAGTTCAATCTTCCTGAGAGGACTGTTCCTGAGAGGGTGGTTATTTCTTTTGATAGTCGCAAGACTGCTGTTACTCCATTGGTGATTAATGTGCCTGGTCCAATGCCATATGAGTCTGATAAAGTTGTTTCGTACCGGTATAATGCTACGATGATAGAAAATGGTAGGGAAGTCCCTCTTCCTACTCCAAAGTCTGTAGTTAGCATTGCTGATGTGACGAAGGTTACCCGAAGTGGTAGAGTATATGCTTCAGATCCTCCGAAGAGAGCTGAAGATACAAGTGCAAATAAACAGATTATGGATGTTGTTGCCCAATCGGGCCAATCTGGTAATAATGATGATGAAGTGTTAAAATTTATAAAGAAGATTGAGTACAACATCACTGAGCAGTTGTTGCAGACTCCATCGAAGATATCAGTTTTATCGCTCTTGATGAGTTCTGAGGCTCATAGGCAGTCTTTGCAGAAGATTCTCGATCAAGCTTATGTTGACCATGATGTGATTGTTGATCAATTCGATAGTATTGTGGCTAATATCACGTCATGCAACAATTTGAGCTTCTGTGATAACGATCTGCCTGAAGAAGGAAGAAATCATAACTTGGCTTTGCATATCTCGGTGAATTGTCAGGAAGATGCTTTGTCCAAGGTGCTAGTTGATACCGGATCATCTCTGAATGTTATGCCAAAATCGACTTTGTCAAAGCTTGCGTTTCAAGGTGCTCCCATGAGACACAGTGGGATTATAGTGAAAGCGTTTGATGGGTCGAAGAAGACAGTGATTGGAGAGGTGGATCTTCCTATTCTTATCGGACCGTTTATATTCAAGATTACTTTTCAAGTAATGGATATACGTCCCACATACAGTTGTCTTCTCGGAAGACCCTGGATCCACAAGGCTGGAGCCGTGCCATCCACTCTTCATCAGAAGTTGAAGTTTGTGAGAGAAGGGAAATTGGTGACCATTGAAGGTGAAAGAGCGATGCTTGTGAGCAATTTGTCTTCTTTTTCTTATATTGATGCTGAGGAAGAGGTGGGAACTTCGTTTCAAGCTCTTTCTGTTGTGAATAATGTTGCTAAGAAGAACGCCATGCCCATGTCCTCTTTCAAAGATGCTATGCGAATGCTGGAAGCTGGTCAGTCTGATGGTTGGGGAAGAATTATTGATGTTGTCGACAACAAGGAAGGTTTTGGTATTGGCTTTGCACCTGGTGCAGTTATCAACGACCCAAAGACTATTCAAGAAGGCTTCCGAAGTGCTGGATTTATCAACGATCATTCCGCTGCTGCCATCATTGACGATGATGAAGACGAAGAAATGCCTGACTTCGTTACGCATGGAAAGATTTGCCAGAATTGAATTGCTGTTGATGTTCCTTTTATCGTTCATTCTTCAAAGTAATTTGTTTTTATTTTCTTTCAAAAATCCTTTCACTCTGCCCAAGGTGAAAGTAATGTTTGTCGGGCTTTGTTTCAAATTTTATCATCATCAATAAAATGTTATTTTGTTATTTCCATATGTGTTTTTTCCTTTTTTCTTTATTCTGAAAAATGGTAACATAAAAAACCCAAAAAAATAATAATAATTGTTTATCTGCATAATGTTTGCACTTTTGTTCATATTCTAAAATAAAAATAAAATCATTGTGCAGATTGATTGATAAACCCATTGAAAACAATGATCCTATGCCCTCTCCCAACTTTAAATTCCCTGTGTTTGAAGCTGAGGAAGAGGATGATGAAGAGATTCCTGACGAAATTTCTCGGTTGCTTGAGCACGAGGAGAAGATTATTCAGCCTCATGGAGAGTCTATAGAGATGGTCAACTTGGGTTCTGAAGATGAAAAGAAAGAAGTCAAAGTTGGAGCATTGCTTGGTCCTGATGTTAAGAAGAGGATTGTAGAGCTTCTCAGAGAGTACGTTGATGTATTTGCTTGGTCTTATCAAGACATGCCAGGTCTTGATACTGATATTGTGGAGCATAGATTGCCGTTGAAGCCTGAATGTCCACCTGTAAAGCAGAAGCTGAGAAGAACTCATCCCGATATGGCAGTAAAGATTAAAGAGGAGGTTCAAAAGCAGATTGATACAGGTTTTCTTGTGACGTCAACTTATCCTGAATGGGTGGCCAATATTGTTCCTGTTCCGAAGAAAGACGGAAAAGTCCGAATGTGCGTTGATTATAGAGATTTGAACAAAGCCAGTCCGAAAGATGATTTTCCATTGCCACACATTGATATGTTGGTAGATAATACGGCTAAGTTTGATGTGTTCTCTTTTATGGATGGATTTTCCGGTTATAATCAAATAAAGATGGCACCCGAAGACATGGAAAAGACCACATTTATTACACCATGGGGAACATTCTGTTACAGAGTGATGCCCTTTGGATTGAAGAATGCTGGTGCGACGTATCAAAGAGCTATGACTACACTTTTCCATGATATGATGCACAAAGAAATCGAAGTATATGTTGATGATATGATCGCCAAGTCGAAGACTGAAGAAGATCATGTTGAACATTTGCTGAAGTTGTTTCAGAGATTAAGGAAGTATAAGCTTCGTCTGAATCCGAACAAGTGCACATTTGGTGTACGTTCTGGAAAGTTGCAAGGTTTCATTGTCAGCCAAAGAGGCATTAAAGTTGATCCTGATAAAGTGAAAGCTATTCAGGAAATGCTTGCTCCAAGAACCGAAAAGCAAGTAAGAGGATTCTTGGGCCGTTTGAATTATATTTTGAGGTTTATCTCTCACATGACTGCCACATGTGCTCCGATTTTCAAGTTGCTTCGGAAAGATAAAGGTTGTGTCTGGACAGATGATTGTCAGAAGGAATTTGAAAGTATCAAAGAATATCTGCTTGAACCTCCTATCTTGTCTCCTCCGATGGAAGGTAGACCGATGATCATGTATTTGACTGTGTTGGAAGATTCCATGGGTTGTGTGCTTGGTCAGCAAGATGAATCTGGAAGAAAAGAATCTGCAATTTACTACTTGAGTAAGAAGTTCACTGATTGTGAGTCTCGGTACTCCATGCTTTAAAAAACTTGTTGTGCCTTAGCTTGGGCTGCAAAGCGTCTTCGCCAGTATATGCTGAATCATACGACTTGGTTGATCTCTAAAATGGATCCAATCAAGTATATTTTTGAAAAGCCTGCTTTGACTAGGAGGATTGCTCGTTGGCAAATGTTATTATCAGAATACGATATTGAGTACCGAGCTCAAAAAGCTATAAAAATTAGTATCTTGGCTGACTATTTGGCACATCAACCGATTGATGATTACCAACCAATCAAGTTTGATTTTCCAGATGAAGATGTGATGTTTTTGAAAGTGAAAGATTGTGATGAACCTTTGATTGAGGAAGGGCCAAAGCCTGGATCTCGATGGGGTTTAGTTTTTGATGGTGCTGTGAATGCACGCGGAAGAGGAATTGGGGCAATGATCATTACTCCCCATGGTTCACATATTCCTTTTGCCGCAAGGTTGACTTTTCCTTGTACCAATAATGAAGCTGAGTATGAAGCCTGCATTATGGGTCTTGAAGAAGCTATTGATTTGAGGATTAAACATCTTGATGTATACGGAGATTCTGCCTTGGTGATTAATCAGATTCAGGGTACGTGGGTCACCCATCAAGCCCACTTGATCCCCTATAGAGATTATTCCAGGAAGATATCAACTTTCTTCACTAAAGTTGAGTTTCATTATGTTCCTCGTGATGAGAATCAGATGGCAGATGCTTTAGCCACTATAGCTTCTATGATAAAAGTGCACCAGTGGAATGATGTTCCCATGATCAGTGTGATGCGACTTGAAAGACCAGCTCATGTGTTTGCAGTTGAAGAGGTCCATGATGACAAGCCTTGGTATCATGATATTAAATGTTTTCTCCAGAGTCAGGAATACCCGCTTGGGGCATCCGATAAAGATAAGAGGACTTTGAGGAGATTGGCAGGCAATTTCTTCCTGAATGGAAATGTGCTTTACAAGAGAAATTTTGACATGGTGTTGCTCAGATGCGTGGATAGACACGAAGCAGACATGTTAATGAAAGAAATTCATGAAGGATCCTTTGGCACTCATGCTAATGGGCATGCAATGGCTAAAAAGATGTTGAGAGCAGGTTATTATTGGCTGACAATGGAATCTGATTGTTGCAAGTATGTGAAAAAGTGCCATAAGTGTCAATTGTATGCTGATAAGATTCACGTGCCACCAGCTTATCTCAATGTGATTTCTTCCCCATGGCCTTTCTCTATGTGGGGAATTGATATGATTGGCATGATTGAACCCAAGGCTTTGAATGGACATGTTTTATTCTTGTGGCGATTGACTACTTCACCAAGTGGGTGGAAGCGACATCGTATGTTAATGTGACCAAGCAAGTTGTGGTTCGGTTTATCAAGAATAATATTATCTGCAGATATGGTGTTCCAAATAGAATCATTACTGATAATGGTTCGAACTTGAACAATAAGATGATGAAAGAGCTTTGTGAAGATTTCAAGATTCAACACCATAATTCCTCTCCTTATAGACCGAAGATGAATGGGGCTGTTGAAGCTGCAAATAAGAACATTAAGAAGATCATTCAGAAGATGGTTGTGACATACAAGGACTGGCATGAGATGCTCCCGTTTGCCTTGCATGGGTATCGTACATCTGTCCGCACTTCAACAGGGGCAACCCCTTTCTCACTTGTTTATGGTACAGAAGCAGTGCTCCCCGTCGAAGTTGAGATCCCATCAATGAGAGTTCTGATGGAAGCCAAGTTGACTGAGGCTGAATGGTGTCAAAGTAGATTTGATCAGTTGAATTTGATTGAAGAAAAGAGAATAACAGCTTTGTGTCATGGTCGGTTGTACCAGTAAAGAATGAAGAAAGCTTTTGACAAGAAGGTCAAACCTCGTGTATTCAGAGAAGGCGACCTCGTGCTCAAAAAGATTCAGTCTTTCCTTAAAGATTCTCGGGGCAAGTGGACTTCGAACTATGATGGCCCATATGTTGTTAAGAAAGCCTTCTCTGGCGGTTCATTAATTCTTACAACTATGGATGGTGAGGAGATCACTCGCCCTGTGAATGCGGATGCATTCAAGAAATACTTCGCCTAAAAAAAATAAAAGAACAACTCGCTAAGTTGAAAACCCGAAAGGGCGGCTTAGGCAAAAATGAGCGTCTCGGTGGATTGAAAACCCGAAAGGGCGGTCCAGGCAAAAATTAGAGACAAAAACAGAAATAATTATCCCGGTAGATTGAAAACCCGAAAGGGCAATCTAGGCAAAAGTTAGGGATCATGGCAAGTAACTGCGTCGACAGACTGAATCACTTGTAGCAACCGAGGATTTCAGATTCTATCACTCAGAAGAATTATTCATCAAAGATTCTTATTCACTCATCCTTGACTGAAGTTTCGGACACAGTGGAGTTCAAAGTTGATAGGGAGAATAGTGATCATTGTATCTCAATGTAGCCCTTTCCATGTATTTACCATTTTTCAAACTTGTAATGATCTATGGAGTCATGCCATTTGCTGACTACCATTCTATCAATGAATTTGAGCTTTTATCCAATTGTTTGCAATTCTTTATATTGTTTCTGTTTACAAAATTTCAATTTATTGTTGATGATGATTTTTGAAACAAATTTAATAAATTTAATTTTTTAAGATTTTAAAAACATTTTTCTTTTGATATATGAACAAAGAAAGGATATCGATAGTGATTCCAAGAATGGTAAAGTTTGGATGTGTGAAACTTGTCCCTCCCAAAGCAGGGTTTGATTCGGTTGTGTCCATGCGAAGTTCCTGGATAGTCTTGACAGGTTGATGTTAATGATATTTTTGTTCCCTAACAATAAACATGAACGGAGATTGTATGTATTCCCCAGAAGAGTTGTTGGAAGGGATATTTTTAAGAATCCCTAGCTGAGTATTGATTTCTCCCTTAGCAAGTTATATTGAGAAGCACTGGGAATCCCCAGCTGAGCTCTTGTTCCTCAGCTTGATTTGTTTGCATCCTTGAATATAGAAGTATTGATATAGCAGTCAGTTTAGAGGTTTTCTTTTACCTGATGGTGGGTATTGATTTAAAATCCCTCGTAACTGTGTTTTGGCTATGATGTTAACTTCTGATATCCCCATATGGATCCCCAGTAGGTCTGCATGTGTTGATTTCCAGCAGGTTCCTATGTGATTTTTAGCAAGTCTTGCACTCTATCCCCAAGTGGAGCAGGAGTGGTATGACAGTTATTCCTCGTGAAGTTTGATTTTTATCAAGAATATTTCCATCCTCAGCAGACTATTACCTTTTCTCAGCAGGATGATATTCCTAGCAGATGCTGACTCATCATGATTCAAGCCTTGTAGTAGGATTGTATTCCTTTGATGGCTTATGATATTCCCCTGCAGATTTCAAGTCGAATCTCCAGCATGTTTCCCCGCATTTGTTGCCTTGGGATTAGCCGAGTAACCGATTGTTGTGGTGTTCATGTCACCCGTTTCTTATCTTTATGTCTGTCTTGTCAGCATATTCATAAGCATATTCATACGCATAAGCATAGCATTTGTTTGCTTGCATCCTTGCGTTTATCATTGTTATCTGCTCTTTGGTGTGGACTTTCCCCACAGAGTGTGTGTGTCGTTTTCCTCTCAAGATTAGAGTGTCGACCATTAAGCAGAAAGTGTTAATCCTTTCTAATTCCCCACTGAGTTTTGTTTCTCGTGGATGATGTTGATTCAGTTTCCTCCCCAGTTTATTATCTAGATGGAATGTTCCCCAGTTGAGATATTTCCTCCTCGGGATGAGTCTTGTTTGACCGTTTCTCTCCAATTTGTTCTTGGATTGAACTCTGTTCCCCTTTTGTGGATACATTGCTTTGGAGTTAAGCTATCAGTGTTTGATAGTGGGCAACATTTTCTCCAGCTTGAGTACATTACTTTGGAATTAAGCTATCAGTAATCGATAGTGGGTAATATTACCAGATTTGATCAAGTTCTTTTACTTGTACTCCTACCCAGTAAATCAGGTAGTCGAGAATTGTTCTACCCAGTAAATCCGGTAGTCGAGATTTATTCCTCTTACCCAGTAAAAAGGTAATAGAGTTTGTTTGAGCTCCTACCCAGTAAATCAGGTAGTTGAGAATTTTTCTACCCAGTAATTGTGGTAGCTGTGATTTTTTCTTACCCAGTAAAAAGGTAATAGAAGCTGTTCCCTTTGATTGAGTTCCTACCCAGTAAATCAGGTAGTTGATCATGCTCCTATCTAGTAAATCGATAGTCGGGTCCTTTATATATCTCCTACCCAGTAAATCAGGTAGTTGAGATTTCTTACCCAGTAAAAAGGTAATTGAGGTCATCCCTCTGAATTTTGCTCCTATCCAGTAAATTGATAGTCGAGTCCTTATATTTCCTACCCAGTAAACAGGTAGTTGATGATTCTTTTCCAACACAGTATTTCTCCTTTTTTGGATTCAAATACTTTGTTTGTTTGATATTCCTGGCAGGATGTTTGTTTTTCCTGGTTGAATCTATCTTGAATATATCATATCTTTTCCCAAGTGGAGTCTGTTATCCAGTGATTTATTTTCCTGGTAACTCTGTGGTTGTCTGTTGATGTTTCCCCAACGGGATTTTCTTCTGTGTCCCCAAGTTTTTGTTCTCCTCTGGCGGTCATATTTTCCCCACAGTGATCTTGGGTTTGCATATCATATTCATATCATATTATTGTTCTCTTAGGACAAAAATTGGGTTTTCTGTATTTAAGTCTCTCCCATCTTGTAGAGACGAAGATGTCAATCTTCATATCTCCGGATTGAAGAAACTTAAATAGGGGCAGCTGTAACACCCTAATTTTTGCCCTAAGATTTCTTCGCATATCATCTGCATTTTGCATACAAACAAGATCGCACTGGCTTTCGAGTTTCTCCTCAGATAAGGGTCTATGCTTCGCAGGGGATCACCATTGTTTTTATTTCTTTATATTTGTTTATATTTACTGATTACTAACCAAAATACAAAAAAAAAATATGTCGCAGTGTTCTTTTTCTTCTCTATGTTGCAGGTTTTCAAAGACGGGGCGGTAATTTTAATTCAGATGCGTTTGTTCAGTCACAATTCGATTTCAGATGGATGTTTGACCTAATATTGGTCAAACTATCAAAAAATTGTTTCGACTGCCAGTTGTGTGTACCAGTAGTTCATTCATCAGACAATGCGTTTTCAAAGTACAAGTTGGTTTGTGTGACAGTGTTTTGTGTGAGGTTTGGTTTGAATCTTCAGTGTTTATCAGTTCATCGGTTCACCAGTGATTCATCTGAGGATTTATTTTCCTCAGTATGAATTCAGTTTATCAGGGAGATAATCAAACATTTTTCAGATGACAGTTGTGGCTTGAGTTGCAATTTATTCAACTGTTCAGTGGTTCTTTGGTTGGCTGTGTCCATTTCATCAGAGGCTTGTGAAAAACATCGAAATTTGGTTCTGAGCTTAAAATAAAAATCATTGCTTCACCAACTACCTCATTCATAACCTTTTTTTTTCATTTACCACCAATTTCCTTATACATTTTTTTAGGTAATATCCATTCACATTATGACCATTTTCATTATTCGTTCTATTCCGATTATCCATTTCATATCCAATTCATTTTATCCGTTTTACCCAATAACCATTTTCGATCCATTTTCCCCGATTAAATCATTCCTTTTTTTTATTATCCATATATCATTTTCTCTTTATCTTTTCTTTTAAGACCAATTCAATTTTAGCATTTCATTTTTTAATCCATTTCCACAAAACCAAAATCTTTTTTTATTTCTATTCATAAACCTTAAATAAACCCAACTATTTTTCTTCTTTAGGCCCATATTGTTTTTATAGAATCTAACTAGTAATAAGTAATAATAAAAAAATAATAAAAATCAATCAAGCCATTTTAGTTTCAATTTATTTCTCCCTCATTTTTTTTATTACATTACAAATTTAATACACTTTTATTTCTTAAGCCCTTTTGCCAATATTTTCCCACAAAGCCTTGCCCAAATTGACCCCATAATTCCTTCACATTTTCCCAGCTCAACATTCCATCACGTCACCCCACATCAACACAACAAGCCTGGCCCACAACCAGTTGTATTTCCAAATCTCACGTGCAAGCTACCAATTTCTCAGCCAAATTCCAGCTTCAGCTTTTCCTTGCAAGCTGCGCCAATACTTCAAGCAAAACACTAGCCCTCATATTACAAGCCTCAGCCAAAAAACCAATTCAAGCCACAAACATTTCACATGACAAGACTCCATCCTACACAAGCCGTACTACTCCCAAGCATCCGGCCCTTTCCCGCAAGCCAAAACCGCCTCATACTTTCACAGCAAGCCAAACTCCCAAACAACAGCAGCTGAAAATTTCCACCAGCCGAAGCAAACATGCATCAAGCCCACCCAATACGCTGCAAGCCTTTCACAAGCCAGAAGCAACATCAAGTCAACTGCAGCTTCCAAGCCTTACACCCATTAGCTACAAAACAACAATCAGCCGCACGGGCAAGCCAACACAGCAAACAATTCACACCAGCTTTTGCATCATAACAAACAACAAAAACACAGGCCTTGTCACACATACCTCAGCTCAAGCCAAGCCTTCCATCAGCCACATCTCGCACACTGAATACACACGCACGCATCCCTCATTCGCAAAAATTGAAACGCAAAGATTATTTGAACAAAATGCAAACAGTCACGCATCTCACACGACACCTGCACAAAACGCAAAGCAGCAACAATTAAAATAAAAACTCAGAATTGAAACAAAGACGGGACATGGGATTTTCGCGAGCACCTCAAAACGCAACCCCAATCCTTTCAAAACGGGAACTCTCTTCTTCACTCATTCCTCTATTTAAACAACCCCATTCTCCTCTTCAAGACCAAGCTTCAAAAGCCTTTGAATCGCTGCCCAAATCAAATCCCAAATCGATTCCCAAATCCGTCCCTAGCTTCAATCTTAATCTCATTTCATCCTCCGTTCAGCATTCATTTCCCTCAATCAACTTCTAAAATCCCTAAATTTAACTCTTCAAAGACACCATCCGAATTGATTGAGAGAGAGAGCTTGCGGTGAGAAGAAGAAGAAGAATTGAAATCGGCGAGAGAAGAGAGGGAGCGTTTCGATTCGTGTTGCGTGTGATTCCATTGAAGGTGAGGGAGTGTGCCCCTGTTTTCGTTCGATATGAAGAAGAAGAAGTCATGAACTTCTGTGTTTTTTTTTTTCTTTTTTTTAATTGATTAATTGTTTTTTTAATAAGAAGATGCTGGTGAGATGGTGTTGGGCTTTCAACTTGGATCCGTTCCTGATCCATACCCTCACCCGCGGATCTTATCCCTCTCCCCCTCTTTTGTTCTTTTTTTAATTTTTTATATTATTAGCCTTTGTTTTCTTAAAATTTGTTTTCCAATATTACTTTAATGTAAAAAGAATTAAAAAAAAATGTTTTAAAGAGATTTAGGAAAATATTTTAGGAAAACAATTTAGAAAAAGTATTTAGAAAAAGAATTTTAGAATTATATTTTTAGAAAAGTATTTTAAAAAAAAAAAGATGTTTAGAAAATGATAAAAAATTATTTCAATTTCTTTTTATGGATCTATTTTTAGATCCATTTGTTTTTCATCTTTTTTCTCTTTTGGTCGATGACAATCTCCGATTCGTAGATTGTTGATTTCCGATAAGTTTAACCTTCATTATTTCAAATCTATGGATGAATGATGATTTGGATCATTCTCCATACTTTGAGATCGTGATAGGTTGCTTTTCGATAAAATCAACGAAAATCTCGATTAAGATTAGACCATCTTTTTTCTTTTAGTGTGGCATATTTCCGGAGAACGATTCATAATATCGTTTCTCTAACATGTATTAACACGAATATTTTCCACTTTAATTAGTGGTGGCCGGCCTCATTTGTAGGGTAATTACTTCGTAAATTACTCGGCGATTGCTTAACATAGACCTAAAGTTATCCCGATTCGGATTAATGGTCCACTTGGATCCAGTTGCCTCGATCTTATTTTTTTCTTTTCGTGGTTGTGCTTGATTAAGTTAATCATACCACTTATATTGTAAATATTATAATATTGTGAATATAACCCGTTTAAATTTAATCTCTCGCACCTTATCCTTTTATTTTAATTTCTTGCTCCTTTATCTCTTTATTATGCTTTATCATATTATATCATAAATCATTTGTTTATGTTTATATTGTTGCTTGTTTTTTTATTTTGTCCATTTGGATATCAAAACACTAATAAAGGATTAAACACTTAAAAGACTTGTGACTTCTAATTTCGGACTATGGTTACTATCCCTAGCTTTTGGAGAATGGACTTAGACTTTAAGATCTTCCCCCTTGCTCAAGTTGGAATGGATTAGAAACCTCGACCTCAAGTTATTTCATTAGCCTTTGAAGATGGAATTCCGAACTTTGAAGAGTTATGCATATTTTGGTTTGGTAAACTCTTCTCTTAACTTTTTAATCCAAGTATTAGGATAGTCCCTTCATCTCCTTCCCATTCTTAAATTTTCAAAACTTCTCCCTATTTCAAAAATCTTCTTGTTTTCTAAACTTCAAATGCTTTCATAATCAAACCTTGATTTAGGTCAAGCGACTTTTAATCTTTTTCACTTTGTTTCTTAAATAAATGTTAAGTCATGTAAATATATTGAAATCTTTTCCTACATACTTTAAAAAATACAAAACTCACTCAATTGTTTTTGTGTCTTGTGCACTTTTTCTTTTTTCACATGTTTAGATATGATTCATCTTTTCTAGCGGAATTATTCGCTAAAGGATGACGACTTATCTCTACATTTTAAAATCAATTCAACTCATTTGTTTCTTTTCAAATTTTGTACCACGAACTACGAGGTTTTGATCTCGCATTGCACTTTGTGGGTACGTAGGCATGAGGCGTTAAAACCTCATCAAACACAAAATCATTAAAAAAACATTCTTCTCCTCATCTCCTCAATCATTTTCAAGCAAACCAATTTCATACCAAAAAGCAATAAGTATTTCAAAGGGCTCCCGTGGAGTACCACGGACGAGTCGGGTGCCTAAAACCTTCCTGGTTCGTAACCAATCCCCTTACCCATTCTCTGTTTGTTCTTTTAGCTTTTGCTTTTAGACTCCTAGGTTTTTATTCGTTCTTTTACCTTTTTCCATTCGGAAATAAAGAAAAGCGCGGTGGCGACTCTGTGTACATCGAGTTAAGTTAATCAATGGCTTACACTCACGATTTTACCGCTACATCTAAATTTTAACTTTTAGTCTCTATTAAAAAAATAATATATTTTAGTCCTTATAAATTTTGAATGCATGCAATTTTCATCCATATTTAAGATAATATAAAATATATTTTTTACTAAATTTTAGAATATTTTAAAATGAGAAGAATTAAATATGAATTTTTTAAAATTTCAAAATATAATGATAAAAGTTATGAAAACCTCGACTTAGAAATCAAATTTTGAGTTTTTTTTTTTCAAGAAACTTTTTATAACATTCTGAATATATCTGCTAAATAATCATTAAAAAAATACATTGGTTTAACAGGAAGGACTAAAAGAATGTGCATAATAATTTTGTAGGGATTAAAATATATTATTTTTTTAATAGGGACTAAAAATGAAAATTGAGATATTTATAGGGACTAAAAACATATTTAACCCTAAAAAGAATAATAACAGTATAACATTAAAAAACTTAACAATTTCACTATAAAAACAATTACAAAATTTCCAAGTGAAAAAACTAAAAAGTTTAACTATAAAAACCATTAAAAAAAGTTTCAACTTAAAAAGCTCAAAAATTTCACTATCAAAACCATAACAAAATTTGAAAGTGAAAAAACTCAACAGTTTCAATGTAAAAACCATATAAAAAGTATCAAGTTAAAAAAACTCAACAATTTCACTATAAAAACCATAAGAAAAGTACCAAATGAAAAACCTCAACAATTTCACTATAAAAACCATAAAATAAGTTTCAAGTTAAAAAAAATCAATAATTTCACTATAAAAATCATAACAAAATTTCCAAGCGAAAAAATTCAACAGTTTCACTGTAAAAACCATTAAAAAAAAGTTTCAAGTTAAAAAACTAAAAAATATCACTATAAAAACCATAACAAAATTTCCAAGTGAAAAAACTCAAGTTTCAAGTTAAAAAACTCAAAAATATCACTATAATGACCACAACAAATTTCCAAATGAAAAAACTCAATAGTTTCACTAAGAAAAACCATAAAAAAAACATCAAAGTTAATATACTCAAAAATTTCACTATAAAGACCATAAAAAGATCAAAGTTTTAAAAAAAAACTCAACAATTTCACTATAAAAAAGCATAAAAAAGTTCCAAGTTAAAAGAGACTCCACAATTCACTATAAAAACCATAAAAATGTTCCAAGTCAAAAAAAAAAACTAAATTTTTTCAATATAAAGACCATAAAAAATATCCAAGTTATAAAAACTCAATAATTTTATTGTATAAAGCATAAAAAAAGTTCCAAATTAAAAAAAAAAAAAAGCTAAACAAATTCACTATAAAAAGCATAACAAAATTTCCAAGAGAAAAAATTC
This sequence comes from Lathyrus aphaca, assembly GCA_963966055.1. NCBI lineage: Eukaryota > Viridiplantae > Streptophyta > Magnoliopsida > Fabales > Fabaceae > Lathyrus > Lathyrus aphaca. The sequence continues at coordinate 446,693,706 of OZ014521.1, forward strand.
AACAGTTTCACTATAAAAACCATAACAAAATTTCCAAGTGAAGAAATTCAACGGTTTCACTATAAAAAGAATAACAAAAGTTTCAAGTTAACAAACTCAACAATTTCACTATAAAAACCATAACAAAATTTGCAAGTGAAAAAACTCAACAGTTTCACTTTAAAAACCATATAAAGAAAGTATCAAGTTAAAAAACTAAACATTTTCACTATAAAAACCATAACAAAATTTCCTAGAGAAAAACCTTAATATTTTCACTATAAAAACCATAAAATAAGGTTCAAGTTAAAAATCTCAACAATTTCACTATAAAAATCACAAAAAAATTTCCAAGTGAAAAAATTAAACAGTTTCATTATATGGTCCTTATAAATATCTCAATTTTTATTTTTAGTCCCTATTAAAAAAATAGTATATTTTAGTCCCAAGAAATTTTGTATGCATGCAATTTTTGAAAACTGTTTAATTAGCCTTAAACTTTTAAATTTTTGAATAATTTTTTTCATCCATATTTAAGATATTATAAAATATTTTTTTACTAAAATTTAGAATTTTTTAAAATGAGAAGAATTAAATATGATTTTTTTTTTAATTTCAAAATATAATGATAAAAGTAAAGAAAACCTCGACTTAGAAATCCAATTTTGAGTTCTTTTTTTTTTCAAGAAACTTTTTATAACATTCTAAAAAAGTCTGCTAAATAATCATTTAAAAATACACACTGGTATAATAGGAAGGACTAAAACTATTTGCAGCTTCTGCAATGAGAAGGAAACACAAGAGCATCTTATGTTCAGCTACAATGACTTGGTGAAAAGTTGGAAAAGAATTCTAGAGTGGCTTCATGTTGCTCATCATCCGGCTGATTGGAAAATTGAATTGGATTGGTTGATGAAGAAAACAAATACAAGAAGTAATACAAACGAAATCCTGAAGTGCGCGTTTGCTGAAACTGTTTATGAAGTTTGTAATTGTCGAAATGCTAATTGTTTCAAGCAAGTGAATACGAGCGATGGAGTGGATAAAAGATTTGTTTATTGTGATCCAGAGATGTTGGAGTAAACCCAAGCTAAGGAAAACCATAGGTAACCTGTTAATGTATTAGAGTGGTAGGGTTGGGTTTCTTTCTTGTCTTTTCGTTAGCTGGATCTTTTTAATCGCTTGATGTAATCTATTTTTTGGTAAATAAAGTATTTTTATCCAAAAAAAATTTTGTAGGGATTAAAATATGTTATTTTTTTAATAGGGACTAAAAATGAAAATTGAGATATATATATATATATATATATATATATATATATATATATATATATATATATATATATATATATATATATATATATATATATATATATATATATATAGGGACTAAACACATATTTAACCCGAAAAAGAATAATAAAAGTATCAAGTTAAAAAACATAACAATTTCACTATAAAAACAAGGGTTAAGTATGTTTTTAGTCCCTATAAATATCTCAATTATGAGTTTTAGTCCCTATAAAATTACTTTTGCATGAAGATTTAGTCCCTGTAGAGGGACTAAAACTGCGTGCAAAAGTAATTTTACAGGGACAAAAACTCGACATTTTTTTAAGGGACTAAAAATCAAAATTGAGATATTTATAGGGACCAAAATAAAAAGCATAAAAAAATTTCAAAGTTAAAAAAACTAAACAATTTCACTATAAAAAGCAAAAAAAAATGTTTTAAGTTAAGAAACTAAAATTTTTCATTATAAAGACCATTAAAAATATCCTAGTTAAAAAAACTCAATATTTTACTTTAAAAAGCATAAGAAGTTCCAAATTAGAAAAAAAAAACTTCAAAATTTATCTGTAAAATCCATAACAAAATTTGCAAGTGAAAAAACTCAACATTTTCACTAAAAAAACATAACAAAATATCCAAGTGAAAAACCTCAACAGTTTCACTATAAAAACCATAAAATAAGTTTCACTATAAAAAGAATAAAAAAGTATTAAGTTATAAAACTTAACAAATACACTATAAAAACAATAACAAACTTTCCATGTTAAAAAACTCAAAAGTTTCATTGTAAAAACCATAAAAAAAAGTTTCAAGTTACAAAAATAAAAAATATCACTATAAAAACCATAACAAATTTCCAAGTGAAAAAACTAAAAAGTTTAAAGTTAAAAAACTAAAAATTATCACTATAAAAAATATAACAAATTTCCAAGTGAAAAAAATCAACAGTTTCACTATAAAAACCATAAAAAACTTCCAAGTTAATAAAACTAAAAATTTCATTATAAAGATCATTAAAAAGATCAAAGTTAAAGAAACTCAACAATTTCACTATAAAAAGCATAAAAAAGTATCAATTTAAAAAACTCAACATTTTCACTAAAAAAACCATAACAAAATTTCCAAGTGAAAAACTTAACAGTTTCACTATAAAAAAAGAAAAAAAAAGTATCAAGTAAAAAAAACTCAACAATTTCACTATAAAAACCATAACAAAATTCCCTAGTGGAAAAATTCAACAGTTTCACAATAAAAAAACAAAAGTTTCAAGTTAAAAAACTCAAAAATTTCAGTATAAAACAATAACAAAATTTCCCAGTGAAAAAATTCAATAGTTTTACTATAAAAAGCATAACAAAAGTTTCAAGTTAAAAAACTCAACAATTTCACTATAAAAACCATAAAATAATTTCCAAGTGAAAAAATTCAAAAGTTTAACTATAAAAACCATAAATAAGTTTCAAGTTAAAAAACTAAAAAATATCGGAATAAAAACCATAACAAAATTTTCAAGTGAAAAAACTAAACAGTTTCAATATAAAAACCATAACAAAATTTTCAAGTCAAGAAATTCAACAATTTCACTATAAAAAGTATAACAAAAGTTTCAAGTTAAAATACTCTACAATTTCAATATGAAAACCATAACAAAATTTCCAAATAAAAAACTCAACAATATCACTATAAAATCCATAAAAAAAATTTCAAGTTAAAAAAATCTAAATATCACTATATAAAGAATAAAAAAATATCAAAGTGAAAAAGCTCAATAGTTTAACTGGAAAACCATAATAAATATTTCCTAGTTAATAATAAACTCAAAATTTCATTATAAAGACCATAAAAAAGATAAAAGTTAAAAAAAACTCAACAATTTCACCATAAAAAAACTTAAAAAAATTTGAAGTTAAAAAAAACTATACATTTTCACTATAAAAAGGAAAAAAAAGTTTCAAGTTAAAAAACTAAAAAATTTCATTATAAAGACCATTAAAAATATCCTTGTTACAAAAACTCAATAATTTTACTGTAAAAAGCATAAAAAGTTCCAAATTAGAAAAAAAAAACCAAAAAAATTTATCTATAAAAACCATAACAAAATTTGCAAGTGAAAAAACTCAACAGTTTCACAATAAAAATCATAAAAAAAATATAAAGTTAAAAAACTCAACATTTTCACTAAAAAAATCATAACAATATTTCCAAGTTAGAAACCTCAACAGTTTCACTATAAAAACCATAAAATAAGTTTCAAGTTAAAAAAAAACTCAACAATTTCACTATAAAAATCACAACAAAATTTCCAAGTGAAAAAATTCAAAAGTTTCACTATAAAAAGAATAATAAAAGTATCAAGTTAAAAAACTTAACAATTTCACTATAAAAACAATAACAAAATTTCCAAGTTAACAAACTCAAATGTTTCACTGTAAAAACTATAAAAAAAAAGTTTAAAGTTAAAAAACACAAAAATATCACTATAAAAACCATAACAAAATTTCCAAGTGAAAAAACTCAAGAGTTTCAAGTTAAGAAACTAAAAAATCTCACTATGAAAAAATATAATAAATTTTCAAGTGATAAAATTCAACATTTTCACTATAAAAACCATAAAAAAAAACTTCAAAGTTAATAAAACTCAAAATTTCATTAAAAAGACCATAAAAAAGATCAAAGTTAAATAAAATCAACAATTTTACAATAAAAAACATAAAAAAGATCCAAGTTAAAAAAAACTATACAATTTAACTATAAAAAGAATAAAAAATGTTTCAAGTTAAAAAACTAAAAGATTTTACTATAAAGACCATTAAAAATATATTACTTATAAAAACTCAATCATTTTATTGTAAAAACCATTATAAATTTACAAGGGAAAAAACGCAATAGTTTCACTATAAAACCAATAAAAAAGTATCAATTTTAAAAACTCAACATTTTCACTATAAAACCATAACAAAATTTCCAAGTGAAAAAATTCAACAATTTCACTATAAAAAGAATAAAAATATTTCAAGTTAAAAAACTCAATAATTTCACTATAAAACAATAACAAAATTTCCAAGTGAAAAGATTTAATAGATTCACTATAAAAAGCATAACAAAAGTTTCAAGTTAAAAAACTCAACAATTTCACTATAAAAACCATAACAAAATTTCCAAGTTTAAAAACTCAAAAGTTTCAATATAAAACCATAAAAAATAGTTTCAAGTTAAAAAACTCAGAAATATCACAATAAATAACAAAATTTCCAAGTGAAAAAACTCAACAGTTTCAATATAAAAACCATAACAAAATTTTCAAGTAAAGAAATTCAACAATTTCACTATAAAAAGTATAACAAAAGTTTCAAGTTAAAAAACTCAACAATTTCAATATGAAAACCATAACAAAATTTCCAAGTGAAAAAACTCAACAGTTTCACTATAAAAACCATAAGAAAAATTTTCAAGTTAAAAAAATAAAAAATATCAATATATTAAGAATAAAAAAATTTCCAAGTGAAAAAACTCAACAGTTTCAATTTAAAAACCACAAAAAGTTTCAAGTTAAAAAAATTCAACAATTTCACTATAAAAACCATAACATAAGTTTCAAGTTAAAAAACTCAAAAATTTCACTATAAGAAAATAACAAAATTTCCAAGTGAAAAAATGCAATAGGTTCACTATAAAAAGCATAACAAAAGATTCAAGTTAAAAAACTCAACAATTTCACTATAAAAACCATAACAAATTACCAAGTGAAAAAGCTCAAAAGTTTCACTATAAAAACCATACAAAAAAGTTTCAAGTAAAAAAACTCAAAAATATCACAATAAAAACCATAACAAAATTTCCAAGTGAAAAAACTCAACAGTTTCAATATAAAAACCATAACAAAATTTTCAAGTCAAGAAATTCAACAATTTCACAATAAAAAGTATAACAAAAGTTTCAAGTTAAAAAACTCAACAATTTCAATATGAAAACCATAAATAAATTTCCAAGTGAAAAAACTCAACAGTTTCACTATAAAAACTATAAAAAAAGTTTCAAGTTAAAAAAATAAAAAATATCACTATATGAAGAATTAAAAAATTTCCAAGTGAAAAAACTCAACAATTTCACTTTAAAAACCACAAAAAGTTTCACTATAAAACCATAAAATAAGTTTCAAGTTAAAAAAATTCAACAATTTCACTATAAAAACCATAACAAAAATTTCAAGTTAAAAAACTCAAAAATTTCACTCTAAGAAAATAACAAAATTACCAAGTGAAAAGATTCAATAGGTTCACTATAAAAAGCATAACAAAAGTTTCAAGTTAAAAAACTCAACAATTTCACTATAAAAACCATAACAAAATTACCAAGTGAAAAAGCTCAAAAGTTTCACTATAAAAACCATAAAAAAAGTTTCAAGTTAAAAAACTCAAAAATATCACAATGAAAACTATAACAAAATTTCCAAATGAAAAAACTCAACAGTTTCAATATAAAAACCATAAAAAAAATTTCAAGTCAAGAAATTCAACAATTTCACTATAAAAAGTATAACAAAAGTTTCAAGTTAAAAAACTCAACAATTTCAATATGAAAACCATAGTAAAATATCTAAGTGAAAAAACTCCACATTTTCACTATAAAAATCATAAAAATGTGTCAAGTTAAAAAAATAAAAAATATCAATATATAAAGAATAAAAAAATTTCTAAGTGAAAAAAGTCAACAGTTTCCCTTTAAAACCATAAAAAGTTTCACTATTAAACCATAAAATAAGTTTCAAGTTAAAAACAAAACTCAACAATTTCACTATAAAAATCACAACAAAATTTCCAAGTGAAAAAATTCAAAAGTTTAACTATAAAAAGAATAATAAAAGTATCAAGTTAAAAAACTTAACAATTTCACTATAAAAACAATAACAAAATTTCCAAGTTAAAAAACTCAAAAGTTTCACTGTAAAAACTATAAAAAAAGTTTAGAGTTAAAAAACTAAAAAATATCACTATAAAAACCATAACAAAATTTCTAAGTGAAAAAACTCAAAAGTTTCAAGTTAAAAAACTCAAAAAATCACTATAAAAAAATAATAATAAATTTCCAAGTGATAAAACTCAAAATTTTCACTATAAAAACCATAAAAAACATCAAAGTTAAAGAAAATCAACAATTTCACAATAAAAAGCATAAAAAAGTTCCAAGTTAAAAAAAACTATACAATTTAACTATAAAAAGAATAAAATATGTTTCTAGTTAAAAAAAACTAAAAGATTTCACTATAAAGACCATTAAAAATATCCTACTTATAAAAACTCAATCATTTTATTGTAAAAACCATAATAAATTTACAAGGGAAAAAACTTAATAGTTTCACAATAAAACCCATAAAAAAGTATCAATTTAAAAAACTCAACATTTATACTATAAAAACCATACAAAATTTCCAGGTGAAAAAATTCAACAATTTCACTATAAAAAGAATAACAAAAATTTCAAGTTAAAAAACTCAAAAATTTCACTATAAAACAATAACAAAATTTCCAAGTGAAAAAATTCAATAGGTTCACTATAAAAAGCATAACAAAAGTTTCAAGTTAAAAAACTCAACAATTTCACTATAAAAACCATAACAAATTACCAAGTGAAAAAACTCAAAAGTTTCACTATAAAAACCATAAAAAAAAAGTTTCAAGTTAAAAAAACTCATAAATATCACTATAAAAACCATAACAAAATTTCCAAGTGAAAAAACTCAACAGTTTCAATATAAAAACCATAACAAAATTTCCAACTGAAGAAATTCAAAAGTTTAAAGTTAAAAAACTCAAAAATATCACTATAAAAAATATAACAAATTTCCAAATGAAAGAATTTAACAGTTTCACTATAAAACCCATGAAAAAACTTCCAAGTTAATAAAACTAAAAATTTCATTATAAAGACCATTAAAAAGATCAAAGTTAAAGAAACTCAACAATTTCACTATAAAAAACATAAAAAATTCCAAGTTAAAAAAAACTATACAATTTCACTATAAAAAGAAAAAAAATGTTTCAAGTTAAAAAACTAAAATATTTCACTATAAAGACCATTAAAAATATACTAGTTATAAAAACTCAATAATTTTACTGTAAAAACCATAATAAATTTACAAGGGAAAAACTCAATAGTTTCAATATAAAAATAAAAATAAAAGTATCAATTTAAAAAACTCAACATTTTCACTAAAAAAACCATAACAAAATTTCCAAGTGAAAAACTTAACAGTTTCACCATAAAAAAAAAAAAAGAAAAAAAAAGTCTCAAGTAAAAAAACTCAACAATTTCACTATAAAAACCATAACAAAATTCCCAAGTGGAAAAATTCAATAGTTTCACTATAAAATAAACAAAAGTTTTAAGTTAAAAAACTCAAAAAATTTAGTATTAAACAATAACAAAATATCCCAGTGAAAAAATTCAATAGTTTCACTATAAAAAGCATAACAAAAGTTTCAAGTTAAAAAACTCAACAATTTCACTATAAAAACCATAACAAAATTTCCAAGTGAAAAAATTCAAAAGTTTAACTATAAAAACCGTAAATAAGTTTCAAGTTAAAAATATCACAATAAAAACCATAACAAAATTTCCATGTGACAAAACTCAACAGTTTCAATATCATAACAAAATTTTCAAGTCAAGAAATTCAACAATTTCACTATAAAAAGTATAACAAAAGTTTCAAGTTAAAAAACTCAACAATTACAATAGAAAACCATAAGCAAATTTCCAAGTGAAAAAACTCCACAGTTTCACTATAAAACCATAAAAAAAGTTTCAAATTAAAAAAATAAAAAATATCACTATATAAAGAATAAAAAAATTTCCACATGAAAAAACTCAACAGTTTCACTTTAAAAACCATAAAAAGTTTCACTATAAAACCATAAAATAAGTTTCAAGTTAAAAAAATTCAACAATTTCACTATAAAACCATAACAAAAGTTTCAAGTTAAAAAACTCAAAAATTTCACTCTAAGAAAATAACAAAATTTCCAAGTGAAAAAATTCAATAGGTTCACTATAAAAAACATAACAAAAGTTTCAAGTTAAAAAACACAACAATTTCACTATAAAAACCATTACAAAATTCCCAGGTGGAAAAATTCAACAGTTTCACTATAAAAAAAAAACAAAAGTTTCAAGTTAAAAAACACAACAATTTCACTATAAAAACCATAACAAAATTTCCAAGTGAAATAATTCAAAGTTTAACTATAAAAACCGTTAATAAGTTTCAAATTAAAAAACTCAAAAATATCACAATAAAAACCATAACAAAATTTCCAAGTGAAAAAACTCAACAGTTTCAATATCATAACAAAATTTTCAAGTCAAGAAATTCAACAATATCTCTAGAAAAAGTATAACAAAAGTTTCAAGTTAAAAAACTCAACAATTTCAATATGAAAACCATAACAAAATTTCCAAGTGAGAAAACTCCACAGTTTCACTATAAAACCATAAAAAAAATTTCAAATTAAAAAACTAAAAAATATCACTATATAAAGAATAAAAAAATTTCCACATGAAAAAACTCAACAGTTTCACTTTAAAAACCATAAAAAGTTTCCCTATAAAACCATACAATAAGTTTCAAGTTAAAAAAATTCAACAATTTCACTATAAAAACCATAACAAAAGTTTCAAGTTAAAAAACTCAAAAATTTCATTCTAAGAAAATAACAAAATTTCCTTGTGAAAAAATTCAATAGGTTCACTATAAAAAACATAACAAAAGTTTCAAGTTAAAAAACTCAACAATTTCACAATAAAAACCATAACAAAATTACCAAGTGAAAAAACTCAAAAGTTTCATTATAAAAACCATAAAATAAAAGTTTCAAGTTAAAAAAACTCATAAATATCACTATAAAAACCATAACAAAATTTCAAAGTGAAAAAACTCAAAAGTTTCAATATAAAAACCATAACTAAATTTCCAAGTGAAGAAATTCAAAAGTTTAAAGTTAAAAAACTCAAAAATATCACTATAAAAAATATAACAAATTTCCAAGTGAAAAACTTTAACAGTTTCACTATAAAAACCATAAAAAAACTTCCAACTTAATAAAACTAAAAATTTCATTATAAAGACCATAAAAAAGATCAAAGTTAAAGAAACTCAATAATTTCTCTATAAAAAGCATAAAAAAAGTTCCAAGTTAAAAAAAACTAGACATTTTCACTATAAAAAGAATAAAAAAAGTTTCAAGTTAAAAAACTAAAATATTTCACTATAAAGACCATTAAAAATATCCTAGTTATAAAAACTCAATAATTTTACTATAAAAACCATAATAAATTTATAAGGGAAAAAACTCAATAGTTTCACTATAAAAATAAAAAAAATAAAGTATCAATTGAAAAAACTCAACATTTTCACTAAAAAAACCATAACAAAATTTCCAAGTGAAAAACTTAACAGTTTCACTATAAAACAAAGAAAAAAAAGTCTGATGTAAAAAAAATCAACAATTTCACTATAAAAACCATAACAAAATTCCCAAGTGGAAAAATTCAACAGTTTCACTATAAAAAAAAACAAAAGTTTCAAGTTAAAAAACTCAAAAATTTCAGTATAAAACAATAACAAAATTTCCCAGTGAAAAAATTCAATAGTTTCACTATAAAAAGCATAACAAAAGTTTCAAGTTAAAAAACTCAACAATTTCACTATAAAAACCATAACAAAATTTCCAAGTGAAAAAATTCAAAAGTTTAACAATAAAAACGTAAATAAGTTTCAAGTTAAAAAACTCAAAAATATCACAATAAAAACCATAACAAAATTTCCAAGTGAAAAAACTCAACAATTTCAATATCATAACAAAATTTTCAAGTCAAGAAATTCAACATTTTCACTATAAAAAGTATAACAAAAGTTTCAAGTTAAAAAAACTCAACAATTTCAATATGAAAACCATAACAAAATTTCCAAGTGAAAAAACTCCACAGTTTCACTATAAAAACCATAAAAAAAAGTTTCGAATTAAAAAAATAAAAAATATCACTATATAAAGAATAAAAAAATTTCCAAGTGAAAAAACTCAACAGTTTCACTTTAAAAACCATAAAAAGTTTCACTATAAAACTATAAAATAAGTTTAAAGTTAAAAAAATTCAACAATTTCACTATAAAAACCATAACAAAAGTTTCAAGTTAAAAAACTCAAAAATTTCACTATAAGAAAATAACAAAATTTCCAAGTGAAAAAATTCAATAGGTTCACTATAAAAAGCATAACAAAAGTTTCAAGTTAAAAAACTCAACAATTTCACTATAAAAACCGTAACAAAATTACCAAGTGAAAAAACTCAAAAGTTTCACTATAAAAACCATAAAAAAAAGTTTAAAGTTAAAAAAACTCATAAATATCACTATACAAACCATAACAAAATTTCCAAGTGAAAAAACTCAACAGTTTCCATATAAAAACCATAAAAAAATTTCCAAGTGAAGAAATTCAAAAGTTTAAAGTTAAAAAAACTCAAAAATATCACTATAAAAAATATAACAAATTTCCAAGTGAAAAAATTTAACAGTTTCACTATAAAAACCATAAAAAACTTCCAAGTTAATAAAGCTAAAAATTTCATTATAAAGACCATAAAAAAGATCAAAGTTAAAGTAACTCAACAATTTCACTATAAAAAGCATAAAAAAGTTCAAAGTTAAAAAAAACTATACATTTTCACTATAAAAAGAATAAAAAATGTTTCAAGTTAAAAAAACTAAAATATTTCACTATAAAGACCATTAAAAATATCCTAGTTATAAAAACTCAATAATTTTACTGTAAAAACCATAATAAATTTATAAGGGAAAAAACTCAATAGTTTCACTATAAAAATAAATAAATAAAGTATCAATTAAAAAAACTCAACATTTTCACTAAAAAAACCATAGTAAAATTTCCAAGTGAAAAACTTAACAGTTTCACTATAAAACAAAGAAAAAAAAAAGTCTGATGTAAAAAAAATCAACAATTTCACTATAAAAACCATAACAAAATTCCCAAGTGGAAAAATTCAACAGTTTCACTTTAAAAAAAAAAACAAAAGTTTCAAGTTAAAAAACTCAAAAATTTCAGTATAAAATAATAACAAAATTTCCTAGTGAAAAAATTAAATAGTTTCAATATAAAAAGCATAACAAAAGTCTCAAGTTAAAAACCTCAACAATTTCACTATAAAAACCATAACAAAATTTCCAAGTGAAAAAATTCAAAAGTTTAACTATAAAAACGTAAATAAGTTTCAATTTAAAAAACTCAAAAATATCACAATAAAAACCATAACAAAATTTCCAAGTGAAAAAACTCAACAGTTTCAATATCATAACAAAATTTTCAAGTCAAGAAATTCAACAGTTTCACTATAAAAAGTATAACAAAAGTTTCAAGTTAAAAAACTCAACAATTTCAATATGAAAACCATAACAAAATTTCCAAGTGAAAAAACTCCACAGTTTCACTATAAAACCATAAAAAAAGTTTCAAATTAAAAAAATAAAAAATATCCCTATATAAAGAATAAAAAAATTTCCAAATGAAAAAACTCAACAGTTTCACTTTAAAAACCATAAAACGTTTCACTATAAAACCATAAAATAAGTTTCAAGTTACAAAAATTCAACAATTTCACTATAAAAACCATAACAAAAGTTTCATGTTAAAAAACTCAAAAATTTCACTATAAGAAAATAACAAAATTTCCAAGTGAAAAAATTCAATAGGTTCACTATAAAAAGCATAACAAAAGTTTCAAGTTAAGAAACTGAACAATTTCACTATAAAAACCGTAACAAAATTACCAAGTGAAAAAACTCAAAAGTTTCACTATAAAAACCATAAAAAAAAGTTTAAAGTTAAAAAAACTCATAAATATCACTATACAAACCATAACAAAATTTCCAAGTGAAAAAACTCAACAGTTTCCATATAAAAACCATAAAAAAATTTCCAAGTGAAGAAATTCAAAAGTTTAAAGTTAAAAAAACTCAAAAATATCACTATAAAAAATATAACAAATTTCCAAGTGAAAAAATTTAACAGTTTCACTATAAAAACCATAAAAAACTTCCAAGTTAATAAAGCTAAAAATTTCATTATAAAGACCATAAAAAAGATCAAAGTTAAAGTAACTCAACAATTTCACTATAAAAAGCATAAAAAAGTTCAAAGTTAAAAAAAACTATACATTTTCACTATAAAAAGAATAAAAAATGTTTCAAGTTAAAAAAACTAAAATATTTCACTATAAAGACCATTAAAAATATCCTAGTTATAAAAACTCAATAATTTTACTGTAAAAACCATAATAAATTTATAAGGGAAAAAACTCAATAGTTTCACTATAAAAATAAATAAATAAAGTATCAATTAAAAAAACTCAACATTTTCACTAAAAAAACCATAGTAAAATTTCCAAGTGAAAAACTTAACAGTTTCACTATAAAAAAAAGAAAAAAAAAAGTCTGATGTAAAAAAAATCAACAATTTCACTATAAAAACCATAACAAAATTCCCAAGTGGAAAAATTCAACAGTTTCACTATAAAAAAAAAACAAAAGTTTCAAGTTAAAAAACTCAAAAATTTCAGTATAAAATAATAACAAAATTTCCTAGTGAAAAAATTAAATAGTTTCAATATAAAAAGCATAACAAAAGTCTCAAGTTAAAAACCTCAACAATTTCACTATAAAAACCATAACAAAATTTCCAAGTGAAAAAATTCAAAAGTTTAACTATAAAAACGTAAATAAGTTTCAATTTAAAAAACTCAAAAATATCACAATAAAAACCATAACAAAATTTCCAAGTGAAAAAACTCAACAGTTTCAATATCATAACAAAATTTTCAAGTCAAGAAATTCAACAGTTTCACTATAAAAAGTATAACAAAAGTTTCAAGTTAAAAAACTCAACAATTTCAATATGAAAACCATAACAAAATTTCCAAGTGAAAAAACTCCACAGTTTCACTATAAAACCATAAAAAAAGTTTCAAATTAAAAAAATAAAAAATATCCCTATATAAAGAATAAAAAAATTTCCAAATGAAAAAACTCAACAGTTTCACTTTAAAAACCATAAAACGTTTCACTATAAAACCATAAAATAAGTTTCAAGTTACAAAAATTCAACAATTTCACTATAAAAACCATAACAAAAGTTTCATGTTAAAAAACTCAAAAATTTCACTATAAGAAAATAACAAAATTTCCAAGTGAAAAAATTCAATAGGTTCACTATAAAAAGCATAACAAAAGTTTCAAGTTAAGAAACTGAACAATTTCACTATAAAAACCATAACAAAATTACCAAGTGAAAAAACTCAAAAGTTTCACTGTAAAATCCATAAAAAAAAAGTTTCAAGTTAAAAAAACTCATAAATATCACTATATAAACCATAACAAAATTTCCAAGTGAAAAAACTCAACAGTTTCAATATAAAAACCATAAAAAAATTTCCAAGTGAAGAAATTCAAAAGTTTAAAGTTAAAAAACTCAAAAATATCACTATAAAAAATATAACAAATTTCCAAGTGAAAAAGTTTAACAGTTTCACTATAAAAAGCATAAAAAACTTCCAAGTTAATAAAACTAAAAATTTCATTATAAAGACCATAAAAAAGATCAAAGTTAAAGTAACTCAACAATTTCACTATAAAAAGCATAAAAAAGTTCAAAGTTAAAAAAAAACTATACATTTTCACTATAAAAAGAATAAAAAATGTTTCAAGTTAAAAAAACTAAAATATTTCACTATAAAGACCATTATAAATATCCTAGTTATAAAAACTCAATAATTTTACTATAAAAACCATAATAAATTTACAAAGGAAAAAACTCAATAGTTTCACTATAAAAATAAAAAAAGTATCAATTTAAAAAACTCAACATTTTCACTAAAAAAACCATAACTAAATTTCCAAGTGAAAAACTTAAAAGTTTCACTATAAAAAAAAGAAAGAAAAAAGTCTCAAGTAAAAAAACTCAACAATTTCACTATAAAAACCATAACAAAATTCCCAAGTGGAAAAATTCAACAGTTTCACTATAAAAAAAACAAAAGTTTCAAGTTAAAACAATAACAAAATTTCCGAGTGAAAAAAATCAATAGTTTCACTATAAAAAGCATAACAAAAGTTTCAAGTTAAAAAACTCAACAATTTCACTATATAAACCATAACAAAATTTCCAAGTGAAAAAATTCAAATGTTTAACTTTAAAAACCGTAAATAAGTTTCAAGTTAAAAAACTCAAAAATATCACAATAAAAACCATAACAAAATTTCCAAGTGAAAAAACTCAACAGTTTCAATATCGTAACAAAATTTTCAAGTCAAGAAATTCAACAATTTCACTATAAAAAGTATAACAAAAGTTTCAAGTTAAAAAACTCAACAATTTCAATATGAAAACCATAACAAAATTTCCAAGTGAAAAAACTCCACAGTTTCACTATAAAACCATAAAAAAGTTTCAAATTAAAAAAATAAAAAATATCACTATATAAAGAATAAAAAAATTTCCAAATGAAAAAACTCATCAGTTTCACTTTAATAACCATAAAAAGTTTCACTATAAAACCATAAAATTAGTTTCAAGTTAAAAAAATTCAACAATTTCACTATAAAAAACATAACAAAAGTTTCAAGTTAAAAAACTCAAAAATTTCACTATAAGAAAATAACAAAATTTCCAAGTGAAAATATTCAATAGGTTAACTATAAAAAGCATAACAAAAGTTTCAAGTTAAAAAACTCAACAATTTCACTATAAAAACCATAACAAAATTACCAAGTGAAAGAACTCAATAGTTTCACTATAAAAAACCATTAAAAAAAAGTTTCAAGTTAAAAAAAACTCATAAATATCACTATAAAAACCATAACAAAATTTCCAAGTGAAAAAACACAACTGTTTCAATATAAAAACCATAACGAAATTCCCAAGTGAAGAAATTCAAAAGTTTAAAGTTAAAAAACTCAAAAATATCACTATAAAAAATATAACAAATTTCCAAGTGAAAATATTTGACAGTTTCACTATAAAAACCATAAAAAACTTCCAAGTTAATAAAACTAAAAATTTCATTATAAAGACCATAAAAAAGATCAAATTTAAAGAAACTCAACAATTTCACTATAAAAAGAATAAAAAAGTTCCAAGTTTAAAAAAAAAACTATACATTTTCATTATAAAAAGAATAAAAATGTTTCAAGTTAAAAACCTAAAATATTTCACTATAAAGACCATAAAAAATATCTTAGTTATAAAAACTCAATCATTTTACTGTAAAAACCATAATAAATTTACAAGGGGAAAAACTCAATAGTTTCACTATAAAAATAAAAAAAGTATCAATTTAAAAAACTCAACATTTTCACTAAAAAAACCATTATAAAATTTCCAAGTGAAAGACTTAACAGTTTCACTATAAAAAAAAGAAAAAAAAAGTCTCAAGTAAAAAAACTCAACAATTTCACTATAAAAACCATAACAAAATTCTCAAGTGGAAAAATTCAACAGTTTCACTAGAAAAAGAACAAAAGTTTCAAGTTAAAAAACTCAAAAATTTCAGTATAAAACAATAACAAAATTTCCGAGTGAAAAAATTCAATAGTTTCACTATAAAAACCATAAAATGTTTCACTCAAAAACCATAAAATAAGTTTCATGTTAAAAAAATCAACAATTTCACTATAAAAACAATAACAAAATTTCCAATTTAAGAAATTCAACATTTTCACAATAAAAAGAATAACAAAAGTTTCAAGTTAAAAAACTCAACAATTTCATTATAAAAACAATAACAAATTTCCAAGTGAATAAATTCATCAGTTTCACTATAAAAAGCATAACAAAACTTTCAAGTTAAAAAACTCAATAATTTCACTATAAAAACCATAACAAAATTTTCAAATGAAAAAACTCAACAGTTTCACTATAAAAACTATAAACAAAAAGTTTAATGTTAAAAAAACTCAACAATTTCACTATAAAAACAATAATAAAATTTCCAAGTTAAAAAATTCAACAGTTTTACTATAAAAAGAATAACAAAAGTTTCAATTTAAAAAAACTCAACAATTACACTATAAAAGCCATAACAAAATTTCCAAGTGAAAAAACTCAAAAGTTTCACTATAAAAATCATTATAAAAAAAGTTTCAAGGTAAAAAAACTCAACGAGATCACTATAAAAAGCATGAAAAATATCCAGGTAAAAAGAAACTCAACAATTTCACAGTAAAACCCATAAAAAAATTTTCCAAAAAAAAAGATAAAACATTTCACTATAAAGACTATAAAAAAAAATACAAGTTTTAATAACTCAATAATTTCACTGTAAAAAGCACAAAGTTCCAAAATATCCAAGTGAAAAAACTCAACAGTTTCAGTGTAAAAACCATTACAAAATATCCAAGTGGAAAATTTAACAGTTTCATTATAAAATGAATAATAAAAATTACAAGTTAAAAAACTCAACAATTTCACTATAAATCAATAACAAAATTTCCAAGTGAAAAAATTTAACAGTTTCACTATAAAAAACATAACAAAATTTTCAAGTTAAAAACTCAACAATTTCATTATGAAACCATAACAAAATTTCCAAGTGAAAAAACTCAATAGTTTCACTATAAAAACCATAAAATAAAAAGTTTCAATTTAAAAATACTTTAAAATATTACTATAAAAACCATAACAAAATTTTCAAGTGTAAAAACGCAACAGTTTCACTATAAAGACCATAAAAAAATCAAAGTTAAAAGAAAAACTCAACAATTTCACAATAAAAATATTAAAAAATTTCCAAGTTTAAAATTAAAATAAACTCAATAATTTCACTATAAAGACCATAAATAAAAAATTCCAAGTTAATAAAATCAAAATTTCACTATAAAGACCTTAAAAAAGAAAATAGTTATAAAAACTCAACAATTTCACAATAAAAACCATAACAAATTTTCCAATTGAAAAAACTCAACAATTTGACTATAAAAAAGTTTAAAAAGCCTTTCAAGCTACAAAACTCAAAATTCACTATAAAAAATATCAAAGTTAAAAAGAACATAATAATTTCACTATAAAAATTATAAAAAAAAAGTCCGAACTTAAAACACTGGAAATATCTCTGTAAAAACCATAACACAATTTCCAAGTGAAAAAACCTCAACAATTTCACTATAAAACAATAAAAAAGTTACAAGTTAACAAACTCAATATGTCACTATAAACAACATAAAAACCATAACAAAAAGCGTAAAAAAATGTTTTAGTTAAAAAAAACTCAACAATTTCACTATTAAAACCATAAAAAATGTTCCTAATTAAAAAACTAAAAAATATCACTATAAAAACCATAAAAAAATATCCAATTTAAAAAAAAACTCGACAGTTTCAATATAAAAAAAGTTCCAAGTTAATTTTTTAAATAATTTTACTATAAAAAGTATAATAAAAGTTCCAAGTAAAAAAAACTCAACATTTTCATAATAAAACCATAACAAACTCTTCAAGTGAAAAGACCAATTAGTCTCACGGTAAAAACATTAAAAAAACAGTTTAAGTAAAAAAAAACTCAACAATTTCACTATAAAGACTATATAAAAAGTTCCAAATAAAAAAAAACTAAAAAAACTCACTATGAAAACCATAACAAAATTTCTAAGTGAAAAAACTCAATAGTTTCACTATTAAAACCATAAAAAAGTTCCAATTTAATAAACTCAAAATTTCACTATAAATACCATTAAAAAGATCAAAGTTTAAAAAACTCAACAATTTCACTATAATAGGCATACAAAATGTTTCAAGTTAAATAAAACTAAACAATTTCACTATAAAAAACATTAAAAATATTCCAAGTTAAAAAACCAAAAAACTTCTCTATAAAGACCATAATATGATCCAAGTTAAAAAAAACTTGACAATTTCAATATAAAAATGCATAAAAAAAGTTCCAAGTTAAAAGTTTTACTAATTTTACAATAAAAAGCATAATGAAATTTCCGAGTTAAAAGTTTCAAGTGAAAAAATTCATTAGTTTCACTATAAAAACTATAAAAAAAATTTAAGTAAAAAACTCAACAATTTCAATATAAAGACCATAAAAAAAGTTCCAAGTTACAAAACTGAACAATTTCACTATAAACACCATAAAAAACTTCCAAGTAAAAAAACTCAACAATTTTACATTAAAAAAGAATAAAAACAATTCAAGTTTAAATAAAAACTAAGTAATTTCACTATAAAACCATAAAAAAAATTCCATGTGAAAAAACCCATAAGTTTCACTATAAAAACCATAATAAAAGTTCCAAGTAAAAAAAACTCAACAATTTCAATATAATAAATTTAAAAAAAGTTCCAAGTTAAAAAGCTAAACAATTTTACTATGGAAAACTATAACAAAATTTTCATTAAAACTCAACAATTTTCATTATAAAAACCATTAAAATAGTTTCAAGTTAAAAAATTCAACAATTTCACAATAAAACTCACAACAAAATTCCCAAGGGAAAAAAATCAATAATTTCACTATAAAAAGTCTTAAAAAAAAGTTCAAGTTAAAGAAAAAATCTCAACAATTTTTCTATAAAAATGTTCCAAGTTAAAAAAAAACTCGACAATTTCAATATAAAAAAAGTTCCAAGTTAAAAAATTTAATAATTTTACTATAAAAAACATAATAAAAGTTCCAAGAAAAAACAAAACTCAACAATTTCACTATAAAAACTATAACAAAATTTTCAAGTGAAAAAACACATTAGTTTCACTATAAAAAATATTTTTAAAAAAGTTCAATATAAAGACAAAAAAAAAATTCCAAGTTAAAAAACTGAACAATTTTCACTACTAACACCATAAAAAAATTTCCAAGTTAAAAATCTCAACATATTTACATAAAAACCTTAAAAAAGCATAAAAACAATTCCAAGTTAAAAAAACTCAACAATTTCACTATAAAAACAAACACAAAATTTCCAAGTGAAAAAACCCTTAAGTTTCACTATAAAAAACCATAATTAAAGTTCCAAGTTAAAAAAACTCTAAATTTCACTATAAAGATCATAAAAAATACCCAATTTAAAAAAAACTCAACAATTTCAATATAAAAAATTTAAAAAGAGTTCCAAATTACAAAATAATCAACAATTTTTCTATAAAGAGCTTTAAAAAAATATAAATAAATAAAAAACAAAACAAAAAATCACTGTAAAAACCATAACAAAATTTCCAAGTAAAAAAACTCAACAAATTCACTATAAAACCAATAAAAAAGTTTCAAGTTAAAAAATTCAACAATTTCAATATAAAAACCATAACAAAATTTCCAAGTGAAAAAACTCAATAGTTTCATTATAAAAACCATAAAAATGTTTCAAGTTAAAAAAACTCAACAAATTCAATGTAAAAACAATAACAAAATTTCCAAGTGAAAAAACTCAAAAGTTTCACTATCAATAAACCATAAAAAAAGTTCCAAGTTAATAAACTTAAAATTTAACTAAAAATACCCAAAAAAAGATTGAAGTTAAAAAAACACAACAATTTCACTATAAAAAGCATAAAATAAAGTTTCAATTTTTTTTTATAAAAAAAACTCAACAATTTCACTATAAAAAAGAGTATAAAAAAGATCCAAGTTAAAATAATCTCGACAATTTCAATATAAAAACGCATAAAAAAGTTGCAAGTTAAAAATTTAATAATTTTACTATAGAAAGCATAATAAAAGTCCCAAGTAAGAAAAACTAAATAATTTCATTATAAAAACCATAACAAAATTTTCAAGTGAAAAAACTCACTAGTTTCACTATAAAAACTATAAAAAAAAATTGTTCAAGTTAAAAAAACTCAACAATGTCACTATAAAGACCATAAAAAAGTTCCAAGTTAAAAAAACTAAACAATTTCACAATAAACACCATAAAAAACTTCCAAGTTAAAAAAACTCAACAGTTTTACTTAAAAAGCATAAAAATAATTCTAAGTTAAAAAAAAATCAACAATGGAACTATAAAAACCATAACCAAATTTCTATGTGAAAAAACCCTTAAGTTTCATAATAAAAACCATAATAAAAATTCTAAGTTAAAAAACTCAAAATGTTCACTAAATAATCATAAAAAAAGACCCAAGTTAAAAAAAAACTCAACAATTTAAATATAAAAAACTTAAAAAAAGTTCAAACTTAAAAAAATTCAACAAATTTACTTTAAAAAGCTTTTTAAAAATTCCAAATTAAAAAACTAAAAAAATACTGTAAAAACCATAACAAAATTTCCAAGTGAAAAAACTCAACAGTTTCACAATAAAAACCATAAAAAAAAAGTTTCAAGTTAAAAAATTCAACAATTTCACAATAAAAACCGTTACTAAATTTCCAAGTGGAAAAAATTAACAATTTCATTATAAAAACTGATCGTACCTGGAGATCAGGATTCGATGTGGCCGGCGTCGAACGTGGATGAGCACGATTGATGATGGAGAAAAAGGGTTGTACCTGCAAAGGCACTCTAATGCCAAAGTCAGAGAGCTAGCAACGAGTGAGCAAGTACGAGATTTTTAGGGTCAATATTTGAATACCTGACCCTCTCGAGTGAAAGGGTTTTTATATTGATCCTGATGGATGGTTATTGGTCCGTATTGTTGGGCCTGGATCGCAGATTCTGTAATAACCGATAACGCTTAGGAAATAGCCGTTGGGGCAAGATTAGATCTGCTCGACTCGGTCCCTAGTCGGATGGCCTTTGTACTGAGCAAGGGGTTTGTCGTGCAGTTGGTCCTCAGGGTTCCGAGCGTTGAAGAGTCATTGGGCCATTGGGGCTGCGAGATATATAGGGCCCAATTCTGGTAATTAGGCCAGTCCGGAACAGGAGCCCCCCAAGTCGTTGCTTCTGGTCGAGGAATTGATGACTTAAGGGCGGCCTTTTGCTCAGGAATATCCGCAATCGTTGGTGGATTGGACTTTCGAGTGTTTTCCGCGGATGGACAAAGGAGCTCGACAGGCGAGCATCCCATCCGTTGGTCGGTGCAACAGAAGAAAAAATGAAAAGGTGACGCGTCTTGGGATTTGTGTCAATTTAATGTCCTGACGGCTAGCCTAGGGGCTAGCGCGTAGGCTTTTATTACCTAGGGATAGGGGTCATGTTTCAGCTGCACGTGCCCCATTCCCTATAAATAGAAGAATTGTCTCATTCTTGTATTTTTTCGTTTCGTCTTCCTCTTTATTCCCCTGCTCGTACCTCCGTTCACCATATTCCGCCGTCGATCACCGTTATCTTTCGTCGGCCACCATACTTCTCAACATAACCTCTTGTAATGGAGTCTCAAGGTCAAGGTAAGAACCTTATTCCAATTTTTAGACTTAGTTCTCATGGAGTAGTAATGCATGCAGTTTAGGCTTTGATTTTAGCAGTAGATTAGAGTAATGTAGATGGATTTTAGGTTTAAGTAGTTACTGTTGTGCTGCCTGTTCTGAACCCTAGTTCGCAGCCGGTGGCGACCTTGGTCGGAGCTCGACCGAGGTTTAGGGTTTCGCGATGAGCATTTGTTCGTCGTGAAGCTCGTGTTTTTACGATTCCCTACCGAGCGTTGATCGATCGTCTCGGGCGTCGATTACTCAAGGGCATTGGTTGGGACCCTGTTCCCGGGCCGTTGCACACCCTTTCACTTGATAGGTTGTGGAATGATGGATTTAATATTTTAATCGAATTCACTGACACCTTTCCTCTACTTTTCAGGTGAAAATATGCTCTTCGATCCCTACAACATCTCCTCGGAGGAAAGCACGTCGGAAGATTCGAGCTCTTCGGCAACTGTTCCATCGGACTTTGAAAGTTCCTCGGGGGACTCAGAGGCAACCGATATGAATGATGCGACGACAGTGTCTGGGGGAGAGGCTGGCGCTCCCGTGGTCCCAGAAGAAGAGGAAATGGCTCTTACGCCCGAGGAGTGGGTTGTTGAGGACCTGCTGGACAAAGTCTCATCTTATGCTCAGCCGCGCGGAGATCCTTTGCCTGTGGTGGGGGATTTTGTCCACTGGAGGGTGACATGACCAGGCGACGACGACAAAACTTTCTCGGATTTTGGGGGGAGAAAATTTTCAATGTATGAGTATGCTATTTCGACCTTGGGGATCAGGCTGCCGTTCAGCGATTTGGTCTACTCAGTACTCGGTTACCTGGGGGTAGCGCCTTCGCAGCTGCATTCTAACTCTTATGCCTTTATGAGGGCATTCGAGTTGACATGCACGCATCTGGGGGCGGGGCTACTCTTCCTCTCTTTTTCTGGCTGTTTTCTTTGCAGCGCCAGGTGGGGCGAGGGAATGCCCGGAAGGATTTCATCTCCTTTAAACAACTGGCTAAGATCTTCAAGGCGCATTCGGAGTCTATCTGATCATTCAAGGGCGACTATTTCTTGATCGAGCCTGTGAGTTGGGAAGCTACAAGGTCGATGAACTTTATGGGGGTCGCCACTGACGAGAATGATGTGCCCTAGCTGGATGCTGAAGGGCGCCAAATCCGTAAGAGGATTTGGAGGTTTCCTTTTAGTGGGATTACAGTCATCATGGGCGACCTGTGAGCGATTTTGTTCAAATAAGGGATGCTCTGACCGAGGATGACGCAACCAGCTTCGAGGAGTTTCGTAAGCTGGTGTCTTCTTTCACTCCGACCCCGATGCTCGACAGAGAGGGGAAATTAATGTTAGCTTCTAACAGGGGAGAAGTTGTGGAACGTCCTCTAATTGACGTCACAACTCTCCTGGCTTGTTAAAACGGGCAAGAAGTGTACGAATTGCTTGGTACTTCTTTTGTTTTTTATTTTTGTTTATTTGTCATGTGATTTTATGCTCGTAGCCGATCTGACCTTTTTCTCTTTCCTATGTTTTGCAGGCTCTATGGCGAATTCTCTGGATAAGATCCAGGACAAGTTGAGGCAAGGTAACAAGAGGAAAGCTAGGATCGTTTAGACCCGACTGGTGGGTAACGATACGAGCGGCTCTGGCTCGGGTACCATCGCTCGAGGCTCCCGGGCGTGACTTCGGGTTCGAGTCTTAAGAAACACAAAGTTGGAACGACCGTCATGGACCTGACGACCAACGCTCCTTCAAAACCCAAACATGCATTACCGCCATGTTTTGTGCAGCGCAACTTCTTCGAGGGCACTTCCTTGGAGGTCGAACGGGCGGACTCGCTGTATCTCGAGCAGATGGATCGCCCTGCTTGGAGGTTATCCCTGACGCAGGATGCCAGTGCTGTAATGCAGGTGCTATCAATGGCCTCGATGTTAGTCGAGGGAAGCTCCGGGCAAGAGCACAAAATTATTCGCTTGAAGTCCCTCCTAGCCGATTCGGAGGAAAAAGCGAGGAAGGCTACCGATGACGCTGAGGATGCGTCCAAAGAGCTGACAACGCGGGTTGACGTGATCGCCAAACTAGAAGTGGACAAAAGGAAGGTTGTCGACCAAAATAAAAAGTTGAACGAAGCTTTCTTTCCCAAGGAGGATGAGGATGAAGATACCAAGGGTCCGATGAGCAGGGCACACTTCCTTGCCCGGTTGGACCAGGATTTGGAAGAATTGAGGGACACGACCAAGCTGAGTTTTCAGAATGTCGTGGATCAGATCAAGGCCCTCCATCCGGAGTTAGATCTTGATACTGATCAAATCAACTATTTGTACAAGGTCGTGGATGGTCGGGTTGTAGTCCCAGATTATATGATCGTTGATGATTCTCAGCCGGGTGAGCCCGACCAGCCGGTCCAGCCTGAAGCTCAGCAACCTTCGAGTGAAGGTCAACCTGAGTCCAAGAGGGGGAGGGTAATTAGGTTGGCATGCGTGCCCAAAATATATGTAATTTATAGTTTTTGCTCGGGGACATGGTCCTCGTTTTATGTAATTTCGAACAAGTCGGCCCTTAGGGGTCGCAGCTTTTTGATAAATGTTTTCGACCTGGGTGGTCGTTTTGTGATTTTTGTAGTGTTTTTGTTTTTACGTATGACTGCCCGTCCGTCGGAGGAATTTTATTTTAAATGTATTATTTCACTAAGTATTTTGCATTCGTCTAGCGCAAGGAATATGATATAATGGTCGAATATAAGGTAAATGCTCGTAAGAAAGTGTGGTCTGTCGGTTGGGGGAACCGGTCAGATGTATGGAGGCTGGCTCCGGGTCGGTATCCAGGTCAAGATCATGGCTCAGATTCCGTGGCTTGAAGGTCCCATCGCGAGTTAGGGTTCTGCCTGGTCATGGTGCTTAGGCGACATTGGACTCGTTTGAGTATCCATCCATGCGACAGTTATCTTCCTCTTCGTGAGGGGGGTCCTGTTGATCAAATGTTTTGGGCTGCAATGCTCATACCTGGGAATGTAAGTTTGGCCGAACTATCTGCTCCTTGTTTGGGAGCAGGGCGACCTTCATACTAGTTGTAATATTGATTGAGTTTCTCGGTGTTCCACGGCCGAGCGAGCTCTTCCCCTTGAAGATTTTCTAAGTAATAGGCTCCATTCTCGGTCTTTGATCGGACGCGATATGAGCCCTCCCAATTTGGTGCCAGCTTCCCTTCTCAGGAGTCTTTGAGATTTCTCCTCAAGACGAGACTACCGACTTCAAATGCTTGTTTAATAACCTTGGCGTCATGTCGAGCTGCTATGTTTTATTTAAGTGTAGCTTCTCGAAGAGATGCTCCCGATCGGACTTCTTCGACTAAGTCGAGCTCTTCTTTCAGCGTTTCAGAGTTGGTATCTTGGTCCATAGGTGATTCTGTTTGCCTGGACGGTATGTGCATCTCTATGGGGATGCCCGCTTCAGTCCCGTATGCTAGCCGAAAAGGGGATTCCCTGGTTGTCGAGTGAGGTGTGGTTCTGTATGCCCAAAGAACGATGTGTAACTCTTCAACCCAGCGTTTTTTGTGCTCGTCCAACCTTCGCTTAAGACCTCTTAAGATTACCCTATTAGCAGCTTCTGCTTTCCCGTTAGTCTGGGGGTGCTTGACCGAGGCGAAGTGTTGTTTGGTTCCAACTGAGGTTACGAATTCTTGGAAATGCTTGTCGGTGAACTGGGTCCCATTGTCTATCACGATGGCGAGCGGCACCCCGAATCGGGCGAGGATGTTCCGCTTGAAGAAGCGTAAGATGTTGAGTGCAGTGATTTTGGGCAAGGCCTCTGCTTCGATCCATTTAGTGAAATAATCGACGCCCACGATGAGATACTTGTTTTGGTCGGTGCCGATGACGAAGGGCCCCAATATGTCTAGTCACCATCAGGCAAAAGGCCATGGGGAAGATAGTGATTACAACTCGGTAGGAGGTGCCACTTGTACGTCACCACGCCGTTGGCATTTGTAACATTTTTTAACGTGCTCCTTCGCATCGTTCTACATCGTTGGCCAGTAGTATCCTGCTCTTAGGATTTTGCGAGCGAGTGATCGCCCACCTGGATGTTGTGCGTTGATCCCTTTGTGGACTTCCCTCAACACGTGTGGAATGTTTTCTTCCTCGATGCATCTGAGGAGTGGCATGGAGGAACCCCGACGATACATCTTTCCCCCGAACATCGTATACGAGCATGACCTATGCCGCACGGTGTTGGCCGTTTTTGGGTTTGTTGATAATTCGTCCTTGGTTAAATAATTGAATACTGGGGTCATCCAACAGTTAGCGTCGCCCACGATGTTGACGTCTACCGGGGCTGACGATTGGCCAATGTTGGGCCGAGGGAGTATCTCTTGTATGATGGATTTTTTGCCCCCTTTCTTCTTAGTACTTACTAGTTTGTACAATATATTCGCTCGGGTGTTGTTTTCGCGTGGGATGTGCCTGACTTCTACGGATGTGAATCGTTTTAGCTTCTCTTTGACCAAGGCTAAGTATTCAGTCATGTTGTCGTTCTTGGCTTGAAAATCACCTTGCACCTGGTTGGCGACCAACTGGGACTCTGTGCATATTACAATTTCCTCTGCTCCTAGGTCGTCTGCAAGGCATAAACCGGCCAGGAAGTCTTCGTATTCTACTTGATTATTGGACGTGGGGAAAGACAAGGTTAAGGATACTTCGATGAGGGTTCCTTCCCCGTTCTCCAATATCACCTCGGCCCCACTGCCTGTCGAGCTAGATGCTCCGTCTACGAAGATGGTCCACCTAGATGGGGATGTTGAAGTCTGCTCGGTGAAGGTAAGTTATGCTACAAAGTCGGCCAAGGCTTGAGCTTTGAGGGCCTTCCGTCCATCGAACTTGATGTCAAACTCGGATAATTCCAGTGACCATTTCAGAATTCGTCCGGCCATATCTGGCCTTCCGAGCATCTGCCTGATGGGTTGGTCTGTCCTGACGAAAATAGTATGGGCCAAGAAGTAGTGTCGTAACCTTCTTGCTACAAAGAGGAGGGCCAGTGCTACCTTTTCGATTTGCAGGTACCTGGGCTCAGGGCCATTTAATGCTTTGCTCGTAAAGTAAATAGGTTCTTACCCCTCGGGCAGCTCACAAATAAGGGTTGCGCTTACCGCCTCGTTTGCCACAACGAGGTAGAGGTATAGCGTTTCGCCTTCGTTAGGCCTGGAGAGTATTGGGGGCTCGGACAATGCTTTTTTCAGGTGGGTCAACGCTTGCTCGCATTCGTCGGTCCATTCGAAAGTTGATTCTTTGCGAAGGAGTTTGTAGAATGGGAGCGCGTGTTGGGCGGACTTAGCCACAAATCGGGTGAGGGAAGCGAGCACTCCATTTAACGATGTATGGATTTCTTAGAGTTTGGGTTAGGTATCTCCGCGAACGCCTGACATTTTTCTGGGTTGGCTTCGATTCCTCACTCGGTCAAATAAAACCCGAGGAATTTTCCCACTCGAACTCCGAATGTACATTTTTCAGGGTTGAAACGCATCTTGCATTTTTGAGCTTGGTCGAACACCTTTCATAGGTGGGAAGCGTGATCCGTCTCTTGCTGAGATTTGACGATCATGTCGTCCATAGACACTTCGAGCATGTCTCCAATTTCTGCTCGGAAAACCTTGTTCATCATGCGCTGATAAGTGGCGCCCGTGTTTTTTAGGCCGAAGGGCATAACGTTATAGTAGTAATTTCCCGATTCAGTCATGAAGGCCGTGTGCTTTTTTTCGGCCATGGCAATGAGAATTTGATTATATCCCAAATAAGCGTCCATAAATGATAGTAGTTTGAAATCGGCTGAATTGTCGACCAATTTATCAATATTTGGCAATGGGTAAGCATCTTTCGAGCAAGCTCGATTAAGATCGGTATAATCAACACACATTCTCCACTTTCCATTAGATTTTTTCACAAGTACAACATTGGGAGCCAGGTAGTGTACCTGGCCTCCGTTACAAAGTTTGCCTCTAGGGGGTCTTCTACAACTTTTTTTTTCGCTTTAATTTTTTTGGTCGACTGTTTCCTCCTCTGTTGGGAAATGGCCTTGTGATTAGGATCAATGGAAAGATGGTGGAAGGCCACATCTGGGTCGAGTCTGGGCATCTCTGCTGCACTCCATGCGAATAGGTCGACGTTCCCTTTCAGGCATGCCTCCAGCTGTTTCTTTTCTAGGTCTGGGAAATGGGCCCCAATCTTACGCATCTGCTCGGATCTTCCCCCAGCGGGATTAGCTCGAATTCGCCGTCGGGGATTGGCCGGACTAACGAAGTAGAGGGCTGCTGGGAGCTTTCGACTTCGTTTGGAAACCTGCAATCTAGGTCGATGGAGTCGACCCGAGGGAGAGGTGCAGGCACTTCTGTGTTTATGGAGGATGCTGAGGTGGAAGCTTTGGGCTGGTATGATATCGAGCTAAGGCCCTTAAAAGCTGCTTCGAAACAGCGACGGGCAACTTCGACATCACCGTGCAGGGTGGCCACCCTCCCCGACGTTGTGTAGTACTTCATCTTCAGATGGACAGTTGATGGAACAGCCAGGAGATCGGCCAATGTCGGTCGACCAAGAATACATTGATATAGAGAAGGACAATCGACGACCAAAAATTGGACGCGGACTGACCAGGCGGTTTCTCCGGCTCCAAAAGTGACTATAAGGTCGACATAACCCTATGGTCGTGACACTGCCCCATTGAACTACTAGAGTGTCGCGAACAGCCGCAGATACATGATATCGCATGAACTGCCTTGGTCGACTAGTATGCTGCGGACGTCGAAGTTAGCTATCTGGGCTCGAATGAGCAGTGGAATTATGGCGTTAGGTGCTCCCCCAGTAGTTCCTCTTTGTAAAATGAGATGGGCACCGAGTTGTCTCTGGGTGGGTCTAACATAGCGTTCAGGGCCAGTCCTTTTGTGATTTGTTGGTCGAAATTTCTCTTCACGGAATCGACTGTGATCTTGTTGAATCCTCCACCTGAAATCACCATAGTGGAGGGGAATGCTTCCTAGGGGCTATGAGAAGACAGGTAACTAGGACTGTTCTGACGATCGGGTAGAAAGAAATCTTCAGGGCAATAGATGCTGAGAGCGACCTGCATATTGGTGTCTGCGGGCACCGCTACCGATTCCTCGACTTTTATGGTATCCTGTGCTTCTGGTCTGGAGGTTTCTTTGGATTTCGTGAATTGTTTGAGGTGGTCGTCTTTGATGAGTATCTCTATTGCGTCCTTTAGGTGGATGCAATCCTCGGTATTGTGTCTGTGGCTTTTGTGGAACCTGCAGTACTTAGTTTTGTCGGTGCACGGTTTGGCGGGCAACTACTTGGGAACGCGAACCCCCGCTTGACGGAATTCTGAATTAGCACATTCAGACAGTATTTTCTCCCTCGACACTAATAGAGGTGTATACTCACGAAATAGGCCCACTGGTCCTCTTTGCTCCCGTGGTTCACAGGGGAAATCTTCCTTTCTTTTGTCACCTCCCCGACAAGATGAAGAGGGTTCGTCGGATTTGGAAGGGTTGGTGTCTTCTCTACACCGGGCATCACGAACGGAGCTGGCCGCTTACTTCTCTTCGTACTGGATATACACTTGAGCTTTCAAGAGGAAAGCGTCCAGAGTGGCGGGCGTCTCAATGCCCACTGCTCGATGGAAGTCGGTGGACAGACGTAACCCGCGCTCTAGTAAATACTTTTTCATGTCGTCCGTGGTCGAGACCTGGACAACTTCTTTATTGAACCTTTAGATATAGGTTCTGAGGGGCTCATTTTTTCCCTGGATAATGGCTTCAAATGATGCCTCCGTCTTGGGATGGCGTTTGGAAGCGGTGAAATGTCTGGAGAAAGTCCGACTGAGCTGCCTCTAGGAAGTGATGGATTCGGGATCAAGACTTTTGTACCAAGTCATCGCTCATTTCCTTAAGGTGGTCGGAAAGAGACGACATTTGATTTCTCCTCGGACGCCCCTGTAATCAAGCAGGGCGTCGATGTTCTCAATATGTTTGTCGGGATCAGTTGTTCCGTCATATGAACCTAGGGGTGGGGGTTTCTCGAGCCCTCTTGGTAATTTTGTGGCCATAATCTCAGATGAGAGGGGTCCTATGATATCATCGTCGTCACTGGAGGTGAGCGAAAGGGATGTTGAATGGCCTTTTCTGTTTTGTCGCGGGGACGGAGAGTTCGACCTGTTTTTTCTTGATCGTTTTGGAGATGGTGATCGGGATTGTCGCCTTTTCTGAGGAGGGGAATGATGATCATCGTCCTACAAACCTTGGCGAGTCTTGGTTAGTACAGGAGAGCGACGTCTTCAAGGAGGCGAACGACCTCGATTTCGGATAGAAGATTCGTCGTGGTGGCCTTTATCCTTCTTTCTTCGGGGGGATGGGTTGCACTGTCCCCAGTGCCTTTTAGGAGATTGAGATGATCGACGACCGATTTCTTTGAGACGGGTTATCTTCGCACCGTGCGCTAGGACATGAGGTGGGTTTGGTTGAGTGTTTCAACCAGCGCGATGAAGTCTGACCCGGCGGGCGCGGCCATGGAAGGTATGGCCTCCAGTTAGCTCTCGAGCGGTTGGTCGCGCTCTGGAGAGGGTGAAGCTATCTTTTCGTCCTTGTGATCTTGGACGGTTTCTTCGTGTGAAGGGGTGAAGAGGTTGCTCCCCTGTTGGGTAATGAGGATACCATCAGCAGTACGGGCTTCGCACGGGACGTCGTTAGCGGCCATGGATCTTTTTGGATAGTAAACTTTGGTTCTTGAGATTCTTTGATGAAGAAGAACGAGGAAGTTGTTTCCCACAGACGGAGCCACCTGGAGATCAGGATCCAATGTGGCCGGCGTCGAATGTGGATAAGCACGGTTGATGATGGAAAAAAAGGGTGTACCTGCAAAGGCACTCCGATGCCAAATTCAGAGAGCTAGCAACGAGTGAGCAAGTACAAGATTTTTGGGGTCAAGATTTGAATACATGACCCTCTCGAGTGAGAGGGTTTTTATATTGGTCCTAATGGATGGTTATTGGTCTGTATTGTTGGGTCTGGATCGCAGATTCCATAATAACTGGTAACGGTTAGGAACTTGTCGTTGGGGTAAGATTAGATCTGCTCGACTCGGTCCCTGGTCGGGTGGCCTTTGTACCGAGCAAGGGGTTTGTCAAGCAGTTGGTCCTCAGGGTTCCGAGCGTCGAAGAGTCATTGGGCTGTTGGGGCCGCGAGATAGATAAGGCCCAATTCTGGTAATTGGGCCAGTCCGGAACAAAAACTATAAAAAAAAATTTCAAGTTAAAAAACTCAAGAATTTAACTATAAAAACCATAGCAAAATTTCCAAGTGAAAAAACTAAATTGTTTCACTATGAAAAATCATAAAAAAAAAGTTCCAAGTTAATAAACTCAAAATTTCACTATAAAATAAAGAAAATAAAGTTCCAATTTAAAAAAAAAAAACTCAACAATTTTACTATAAAAACTATAAAAATTGTTTCAAGTTAAAAAACTAAAAAATTTCACTATAAAGACCATAAAAAATCCAAGTTAAAATAAATTCGACAATTTCAATATAAAAACGCATAAAAAAAGATCCAAGTTAAAAAATTTAATAATTTTACTATAGAAAGCATAATAAAAGTTCCAAGTATAAAAAAAAACTCAACAATTTCACTATAACACCATAACAAATTTTCAAGTGAAAAAACTCACTAGTTTCACTATAAAAACTATATAAAAAATAGTTTAAGTTATAAAACTCAACAATTTCACTATAAACACCATAAAAAAGTTTCAAGTTAAAAAACTGAACAATTTCACTATAAACTCCATAAAAAAACTTACAAGTTAAAAAAACTCAGCAGTTTTACTTAGAAAAGCATTAAAAAAATTCCAAGTTAAAAAAAACTCAACAATTTCACTATAAAAACCATATTAAAATTTCCAAGAGAAAAAACCCTTAAGTTTCACTATAAAAACCATAATAAAAGTTCCAAGTTAAAAAATTCAAAATTTTCACTATAAAAATCATAAAAAAAGACCCAAGTTAAAAACTCAACAATTTCAATATAAAAAATTTAAAAAACGTTCCAAGTTAAAAAAACTCTACAATTTTACTATAAAAAGCTTAAATAAAGTTTTGTTCTAGGCTGGGCCTCCAAGACATAACTGGGGCGTGGGCCCAAAAACCCCTCAGGACCAAGGCCCAGTCATGTCGGGAAGATGCACATAATGGTCTGACAGAACTAGATCCCACTAGCATATCACGAGGAGGTCGGATACCCACCTCGACCTGTCACATAGGCGCCCGGGAGACCACGTCTTCCACTCGCACGCCACGTCACTCAACTTTCCCCCTTTTTATCTCCTGAAAGATAGGCGCTCCTACACGCTCCTACGTATACCTTGGTTGTTCTTCCTTGGGCCTAGCTAACCAGGCCAAGGGGGGACCTTGGTCCAACGCTGGGGGCTCACTATAAATACCCTTTTTCATTAAAGGGTCAGGTATTCTGATTCACTCTCTCTTTACCATTACTCTGTACCCAATCTCACTTAAGCTTCAGAGTGTATTGCATGTACACTCCCTTTCTCCCACCTCACTTTGTTCGCGCTCGACCCCTGGAAGGCCCTTCTGAACAGGTAAGATCAGTGGCGCCGTTTGTGGGAATCTAGATATCCCCTTCTTCCACAACAGAAGATCAAAGCTCTAATACGTCTTCCATCCTTCCAGTATGGCCGAAGAACACGGTGGCAACCACGATATTCCCCTCGTCGATTACACGACAGAGGACAACCAAAAATACAACGAAGCTGATCCCAGGGATGGGCAACCCGCTACCCCGTCGCCTGAACCCGAAGATAATGGGGTCTCACAACCTCAATCCCAAATTCAGCCCGTTGTCCCCTTTCATTCTATCCTAGTGCCCGTCGAAGGGGACGTCACCATGATAGCTATGGTGAACACCCTCAACCAGGCCAACCACATGCTCTACCAGCAGCATGCGATGATCATGGCTCTAGAAATTAATCGACAGGTGGATCATCCCCGATAAGGACGCGGGGCGCTGCATGAGAAGCAATGTCCAGAAGCTGCGAAGAAACAGGGACGTTCTCCTCCTCGGCGAGGTCGATGCTTCCCCGAACCAAAGAAGAATAAATCCAGGATACACCATAAGACCGAACGATCGAGGTCTTCACCCTGACATGAGAAAAGTCCTGGAAATGATGCATATTCCCCGTTGAGAAGTGACGAGGAAGATCCACATTGCCCGCTCTCTCGAGCTATTATGGAGGCACCACTCCCCAAGGGCATGGAGAAACCCCCGCATTTGGCTATATATGACGGGACGATTGACCCCGATGATCACGTCGACAACATCAATGTTATGCTCGACTACCACAACGACATCACCGGGCATCTCAAATGCAGGTTATTTTCGACAACTCTCAGGAAAAGAGCCATGGCCTGGTACAAAAGCCTGGCCCCTGAGTCAATCACGTCCTGGAGAGTCATGAAATCCGCACTCATGAGGCACTTCATGTCCTCCCGACGTCATCCCAAGACTGAAGCGACCCTTGAAGCCATCGTGTAGAGGAAAAATGAGACGCTGCGCTCGTACATCGAGCGGTTCAACCAAGAAGTTGTTGAGGTAGATACAACAGACTACATGAAGAAATATCTCCTTGAGAGGGGGCTCCTCCCTGAAAGCGAACTGAGCAGGGCGGTCAAAATAGAACCTCCCCGCACCCTGTACGAGCTCCTTCACAAAACCCAGGCTTACATCAGATACAATGAGAAACAGGTTGCTCATAATGCTCGAAGCAACCATAATACCGATGATGTCAGTCACCCCAAATGCGAGGACCCCAATGCTCCCCGCGCAATGGAGATAAGCGAAAGGAGGAGAAACCTCGCAAAGCCCGTGAAGGAATAGGGCCCGCAGGACATTTCAACGAATACAAGTTGTTAACAGCTCCCCGCGAACGCATCCTCTCTGAATGCATCAATTCCGAGTTTAAGTAGGGCAGGGTGAGGTTCCCCAAAACTTATGCACCCAAGCCCCATACGGACAAGTCCAAATACTTCAGTTTTCACAGAAGTCACAGACATGTGACCGAAGACTGCGTCCATCTGAAGGACGCGATTGAGATCCTGATTCAAGAGGGCCATCTCAAACAGTACGCTAAGAAGAACGATGCTCCTCGGCATGAAGATCAAGCAGCAAAGAGAGCTCGCAAGGACACACCACCCGGTGATTCCCCGTACCAGGTGGCCATGTGTGTATTCCACCCAGAAACAGAAGACTTCCACCTCTCCAACACCTACGTGGGGGAACGATTTTCTGCCCTCAGTCCTTGGGAGAAATTCCCAGCGGCTTTGGTCATATCAGGAGGAGGAGTAAACAACGAGAACTCCGCCATTTCAGTAAAATGCAAATTCGACGAGCTCCTTCTGACCGCAGAGCAGTTGACGACCTTGACAAAATATCGGGGAAAATCCAACCCGATATCTTTCTTCCTCGAGGAGTTGTCAGGAGGATCACCTAACTCGAGCATCCCCTTATTGATAAGGGTCAAAATGGCGCGTTTTGATGTCCGACGCATCCTAGTCAACCAAGGAATTTCATTGGACATCATGTATGTCAACATATTTAAGACTCTCAAGCTAGACATAACCAACTTATCCCCGTATGTCGGGTCTGATCTTCAAGGATTGAATGGAGCCACTACAAGACCATGGGGATATGTTGAACTCCTCATCACATTTGGGGAGCAAGAGATAACTAGGGAGGTCAAAGTCAAATTCCTGGTGATTGAGTGCCCATCCCTTTACAACTACATCATTGGTCGCCCAACTCTGGCCGAATTGACAGCGGTCCCCTCCACCGTCCATCTGAAAATGAAGTATTACACCAAGCTAGGCCACGTAGTCACAATCCACGGTGACATCGAGGCCGCTCGAAGATGCTATGATGCTGAGGTCAAAGGACATGCCATAATCAACACCAAGAATAATAAGAAACCTAGGGTCGAAGAGCAACCTCCTCCCCGGGGGATCAACGCCATCGACCTCGACAATCGTATCGGCGAGGACAGTACTAAAGCACAAGACCCCATCCATGGACAAGTCCCAATCACCCATTCTGATCGGTCCTTGATGGAGAGTTCAAGCTAATTTCCCTGGGCGACAACCCCAACAGGGCCGTGAAGATAGGCACCGGACTACCATCAGAGACAAAGGAACAACTCTCAATCTGCCTCAAGGAGAACGCAGACCTCTTCGCATGGAATGTTGCTGAGATGCTCGGGCTCGACCTCGAGGTCGACTGTCATCAATTAGCTTTAGATCAGGCCATTAAGCCTGTAGCGCAACGTAGGCGCAGTCTCCCGAGAAAGTGGTGGCTGCTGAGCAAGCTATAAAAGACCTCTTAGAGGAAAGTTTTATTTCTGAAGCCCAGTACACAACATGGCGCTCTAATGTAGTCCTTGTTAAGAAAAATAATGGAAAATGGCTTATGTGTGTTGACTATACCAATCTCAATAGGGCTTGTCCCAAAGATGATTTTCCTCTACCTAAGATATATAAACTGGTCGACAATTCTGCAGGTTTCAAACTCTTGTCTTTTATGGGAGCATATAGTGGATACAATAAAATACCTATGTTGGACACAGACAAGAGGCATGCAGATTTCATGACCCTGACGAGCAATTACTACTACAACGTGATGCCCTTCGGACTGAAGATGTTGGTGCCACATACCAACGAATGATGAACAAGGTCTTTCGAGGAGAGATTGGAGACATACTCGAGGTATACATGGACGACATGATCGTGAAGTCGCACAAAGAGGTCGACCACGCACAACACCTTCGAAAAGTTTTCGAGTAGGCAAGGCAATACAAAATGAGGTTCAATCCTGAAAAATGCACTTTTGGTGTTCGGGCAGGGAAATTCCTCGGCTTCTACATAACTGAGCACGGGATCAAAGCAAACCCTGACAAATGTCGGGCGTTTTTGGAGTTCCCGACCCCAAACTCAAAGAAATCCATCCAATCCCTCAATAGAATGCTCGCCTCCTTGTCCCGTTTAGTTGCCAAGTCCGCTCAACACGCCCTCCCTTTCTTCAAACTATTACGAAAAGAAGCCACCTTCGAGTGGACCGAAGAGTGAGAGCAGGCGTTGCTCCACCTAAAAAGGGCACTCTCCGAACCACCGGTCCTATCCCGACCATTAGATAAAGAGACCTTATACCTATACTTATCCGTAGCAACTGAGGCCATCAGTGTTGTCCTCATACGAGAAACCGTTAATGGGAAAAAACCCATTTATTTCACGAGCAAAGCCCTCCAGGGCCCCGAGCTCAGGTATCAACAGATCGAGAAAGTCGCAGTAGCCTTAATTAATGCTGCGAGGAGACTGCGACATTACTTCCTGGCCCATACAATTAAAGTTTGAACGAATCAACCCGTTAAACAACTTCTCGACCGACCAGACATGGTCGGTCGAATGCTGAAATGGTTGCTAGAACTATCGGAGTTCGACATCCAATATGAAAGCAGGAAAGTCCTAAAGGCCCAGGTCCTGACTGACTTTGTTGCCGAGATGACGCATAGCCCAGTCCCAACTAGTGGAACCCACAAGTGGACAATCTTTGTCGACAGTGCTTCCAGCTCGACAGGCAGTGGCGCAGGAATCATCCTCGAAAATGAAGATGGTATTTTGATCGAGGTATCCCTGGCATTGGCCTTCCCAACCTCTAATAACCAGGCCGAGTACGAAGCATTCCTCGCGGTTTTAAGATTAGCTAAAGACTTGGGGGTGAAAGAAGTGAAGATATCAACCGACTCTCAACTCGTGGCATCGCAGGTACAAAGAGAATATCAAGCTAAGAATGACAATTCATTGAATACTTAGCTCTAGTGAAAGACAAACTCAAAAAATTCGACGTGTGGGAAGTCCAACACGTCCCCCGTGAACACAACATGCAAGCAGACGTACTGTCTAAGCTGGCAAGTACGCGGAAGAATGGCAGGAATAAGTCCGTGATTTAGGAGATTCTACCCCGACCTAGCATCGAGAAGTCACCTCCTCCGCCCGAAGTAAACGCAATTGGCGACGCCCATTGTTGGATGATGCTCATCCACAACTACCTCACAAGAGACGAACTCCCTACAGACCCTAAAGAGGCGGCCGCGACCAAAAGAAGGGCATGCTCGTACGTCCTCCTCGAAGGCAAACTATATCGATGAGGCTTCTCCATTTCATTACTCAAATGTGTCGAAGAGGAAAAAGTCCCTGACATCCTGGGCGAAATCCACAGGGGGATCAATGCTCAACACCTCGGAGGGAGGTCACTTACAGGTAAAGCTTTGCGAGCAGGTTATTACTGTCCGACAATGCAACACGATACCAAAGAACATGTCAATAAATGTGACAAGTTCCAAAGACACGCCGACATGCACCTCGGTCCCCCTAACTAGCTGAAAAAACTCTCATCCTTGTGGCCCTTTACGTGGTGGGGAAAGGATATCCCCGGACCTTCGTGACCGACTCATTCAAGAACAAATACCTCATTGTAGGGGTGGACTATTTTACAAAATGGATCGAGCCGAGGCCCTGGCCAAAATCACAGTATAAAACATTCTCCGGGTCTTCAAAAGAAATATCCTCGCTCGTTTTGGCATACCCCAAGTCCTTATCAATGACAACGAAACATAGTTCACAGACAGAAGATTCCAGGAATTCGTCGCCAGTTTGGGCACGAAACAACACTTCACGTCCGTCGAGCACCCCCAAACTAACGGCTAAACGGAAGTGGCCAACAGGGTAATCCTACGAGGACTAAAATGTAGACTGGGCGAAGCGAAAAAAGCGTGGGTCGAGGAACTACACAGTGTCCTTTGGGCATATCGCACGACCCACACTCCACGATCGAGGAGACTCCTTTCAAGCTGACCTACGGTACCGAGGCGGTCATCCCCCTAGAAATTCGAGAATCAATGTGGTGCACAGAAGCACCCCCTCGATGAGGAACTGAACAACGAAGCTCTGCGGGTCGAGCTAGATCTCGTTGAGGAAATCCACTCTGAGGCAGCCCTACGAAAAGCTTCAC
Source organism: Lathyrus aphaca (assembly GCA_963966055.1). Classification (NCBI taxonomy): domain Eukaryota; kingdom Viridiplantae; phylum Streptophyta; class Magnoliopsida; order Fabales; family Fabaceae; genus Lathyrus; species Lathyrus aphaca. The sequence continues at coordinate 446,731,491 of OZ014521.1, forward strand.
TTAAACAGAAAGTAGCTTTACGCCACGACGCAAAAGTCATGAAAAGGGAATTCCAAGTGGGCAGCCTGGTCCTCAGATGGAACCAGAAAAACCCACGAGAAGGCAAGCTAACCACTAACTGGGAAGGCCCGTACCGTGTCCGAGATAAGACGGGCAACAAGGCCTATTACCTCGAAAACCTGCAAGGTGAAGAACTTGCTCGACCATGGAATGCAGAAAAACTTAAGCAGTATTATAGATAAAAATAGCTTATGAAGGCGTGGGAGGTACGACCACAAACCTTCGTCACTGATCGAAAGGGAGGATGACGCCCATGTAAGGCGAGCACTACACTCCTGACGTTGGACATCTCAAACGAGCTTCAACATCACAGTACCACGTCGGTAGGGCACCTAGCTCGCGATGGGAAGGCCCATGCCCCGAGATCAGGGTGTCCAACTGCGACCCTAATCTCAATTCGTGGCAGACGTAAAACCCGCCACCTCGTTGGTTCCCTAAACTGATGAGCCTATATAGTTGAGAAAACAAGTTTAGATAAACATCAGTTCAAACAAAGTTAACAAACACCACCAAAAAACTAACGGAATATTATATTTGATCCCAGCCAAAACCCGGCCGTTAAAGTACATACAAAGGTGGCACGCGGGCCATTACAACAAAATCGAAATAGGCACGCAGGCTAGAAAATCAAAACAACCTGGGGCACACCACACAGACCTACGCCTCCTTATTATTGCCATCATTCTCCTCCTTGTCACCTTCCTCCTCTTCTTCTCCAACAACATAGGGGCAGACAATCTCCCCGTCAGTCATAGTATAGCTGAATGTTGTTCCTTCGGTCACGAGTCCGGGATTGACGATCTTGAGTTGCTCGGTCGTGTTGTTAAAACCATCCTCGAAGACCTCAACGACGTCTTTTTCAAGCCCCCTGATCTGAGCAATCAGGTCAGCTCGGTTCTTCAAGTCCAGATCTTCCTGGGTCTCATTATCCTCGGGAAGAGCCATCTGCTCCAATACCATGACCCTCGCCCGAAGATGTCCATTATCCTCCTCTACCTCAGCAAGCTTGGGCTTCTCTTCTTTCAATTTCTTGTTTTCCTCGGCCAGGGTGTCCCGTTCATGCTTCACCTCCTCCAGATCGGTCTTCAACCCCTCCTGAAAAGCCTGTACTCTTCCTTGTAATGCAGCAAATTTTGGGAGAGCAGGTTCTTCTCGACGGTGACTGCCTGAAGTGCTTCCTCAACACCCTTCAATGCAGACACCGAGCAGGAGTTGTCCGATAAGACCATGGTTGTCTCCATAACCCGGATCACAACAACAATATCCCAAGCAAGATTAACATGTCTGTTGGTCACATCTTGATCAAGGATTGCTTTTTTTCTCGGCAGACAACACAGTAAAAGAATTCTCCGAGCCAAAGGTTTCTCGCTCCGTATGGCAGGAAGGAAGGAGGTAAGTCCCTTGACCGGCGACAAAACCACTGGGCGCAGTACCCTCTGGGCGGGGGTGCTTGGCCTGGGCCTGGGGAGAATCATCCAGGAGGATCGTCTCAGCATGAACGGGAGTCACAGAGGAGTATCTACCCTAGGCGACTATTGAGTCGGGCTAGTGCTACCTGACCCACCAGCCGCTTGCCCGATAGCCACCTGCTGAACGCGGGTTTTGCTTTTCTTTTTGGATTTTTGGGGGGGGCCCAGCCTGAGCTGCCAGCTTCAGTGCTAGCTCCCGAACCTGAGGCATTTCTCCTATAAAATAAAAAGAAATTAGTAAGACAAGTTAAAAAATGAAAGGCAAGAAGATCGAGGAGATACTACCTAGAAACCTAATGGCCTCCGCATCGGAACCACACTCAAGCACAACCTTAGTGTTGATCAACCGAGGCTCTAAGATGGGCAAACCTTTGTCACCCCGGATTGGTTGGTCTTGTCAGTCTACGCAGGTCGCTGGACTAAAACCCCGCACGTAAGCCACCAAATTTTTATAGGCCATTCTGTCCTTGACCCCCAAATTCTCATGTTTGACCCTATAGTGGTTGGTCGGTAGGTCGAAATGATTCGATTGCCACTTAAGGGGAATTCTCGGCACCAGTCGCTACTCGCCATTGGCCTCCCATTTCAAAGAGTATAAACTATCGAGGGTACGCTGGGTCACGGGCTTCACCGTAAACTATCTATGTTTAAAATTACGGACAAAGTCAACATAGGTCTTGAACGGTTTCGACGGCTGCTTGATCGGTGGTAGGAGCATAACACTGCCAGTTAGTGGTCTCCTCGGGTCCCAGATCCTCGACGCGTGCAAAAGCGACAACGTCTTCATCGACGAAAAATGGATTTCGTTTCCATCGGTTTGTCGGCGATCTAGGCGAGCTTGTCATCCCTAGACAAAGAGGTCGAACCTCCTCCCACAGGATGTGTCCGGATAGCGTTACCTGAAAAGCAGAAGGAAAAAGTAAATTTGACGTCGCATCAAATCCACCCTTCCACCGCAGGTCAAGTGAAAGGGAGAAGAGGACGAATGCCCGACCTACTCATAATTAAATTTCCTTAACCAGCGGGATCTCACCCGGGCACTTGTGGAACACTCAAAAGTCCTAAGGAATCAAGAAACTCTCGCTCGGCGTATTCATAAGGCGCCCATAACATTCATCTAATCATGTTAGTTCTGACCGCTTCATTCATAAAAATATGCTAGTTTTGCCCGACTTATTCAAGTTGTGTCCGAGTCATTCACATACAAACCCTAAAAACACGCCTAAACCAGAAATCTACCTACTTTAGGCGAGGAAATCACCACTACAATTTCCTAATGAACATAGAAATTTCCAAAAAAAAGGGAGGTGAAGGGTTACCTGACATAGTGATGGCGGGCAGATGACGGCGGTGAACGGCAGCGACGATGGTGGTTACACTGAGAAGTGGGAGTTACTTATTGGAAGTCAGGTTGATCGTAGGAGCGAAAAGTGAAATGAAATGGACCCCCACTTTATATACAAGAAGAGTGCGTGAAAGAACGCGCCTAGACAATCATTACCTAGGATCCCTATGTCGGCTAGAATTCAATGCGTCGTGGCACAGAAAACGAAGCGACACATATTGAATTCCTTGACATGTCACCTTGAAGAAAATAGCGTCGAGCACCCACAAGGACCCTCGACATCTATAGATGTTGTGCACCAACAAAACTTCACGACAAGAAATGATGCTCACACAATCTCCAGTGCGATCTTACGCTCGTCACGACTCACTGAGTCTGTTCCTCGAGCGAATCTGAGCCTCGACAGGTCAAAACCTTTATTGGAGGACCTTTGATCCCGACTACTTACATGACGCGAGTTCCTCCCCGACATAGCGGTGGTGCCCGACTTAACTTTTTCTTAACTCATCGCTCCGTCCCAGAGCCTCGACTTGGGGGGCTCTTGCTCTGGATTGGGCCTCCAAGGAATAACTAGGGCGTGGGACCAAAAACCCTTCAGGACCAAGGCCCAATCATGTCGAGCAAATGCACATAATGGTCGGGCAGAACTCCCACGAGCATATCACGAGGAGTTCGGACACCCACCTCGACCTATCACATAGGTGCCCGGGAGACCACGTCTTCCACTCGTACGCCATGTCACCCAACTGTCCCCCTTCTTATCTCCTGAAAGATAGGCGTAGTTGGACCAGAGATAAAACCACATGTTAGGTCTTACACGCTCCTACGTGTACCTTGGAAGTTCTTCCTTGGGCCTAGCTAATTTAGCCCAAGGAGGGACATTGGCTCAGCGCTGGGGGCTCACTATAAATACTCTTTTTCACTAAAGGGTCAGGTATTTTGATTCACTCTCTCTTTACCATTACTCTTTACACAATCTCACTTAAGCTTCAGAGTGTATTGTAGGTACACCCCCTTTCTTTCTCCCACTTCAATTTGTTCGCGCTCGACCCCTGGAAGGCCCTTCTGATTAGGTAAGATCATGTTCCAAATAAACAAATTTAAAAATTCACTATAAAAACCATAATAAAATTTCCAAGTGAAAAAACTCAACAGTTTCACTATAAAAACCATAAAAAAAAGTATGAAGTTAAAAAATTCAACAATTACACAATAAAAACCATAACAAAATTTCCAAGTCAAAAAACTCAACAGTTTCATTATAAAAACCATAAAAAAGTTTCAAGTTAAAACACTAAAAAATTTCACTATAAAAACCATAACAAAATTTCCAAGTGAAAAAACTCAAAAGTTTCACTAAAAAACCACAAAAAAGTTTCAAGTTAATAAACTTTAAATTTCACTATAAAACCAAAAAAAAAGGATCAAAGTTTAAAAAAAAGAAAAACTCAACAATTTCACTATAAAAATCATAAAATAAAGTTCCAATTAAAAAAAAACTCAACAATTTCACTATAAAGACAATAAAAAAAGTTGCAAGTTAAAAAACTGAACAATTTCAAAATAAACACCATAAAAAACTTCCAAGTTAAAAACTGAACAGTTTTACATAAAAAAAAAAGCAAAATAACAATTCCAAGTTAAAAAAAACTCAACAATTTCACAATAAAAATCACAATAAAATTTCCAAGTGAAAAAACCCTTAAGTTTCACTATCAAAACCATAATAAAAGTTCCAAGTTAAAAAATCAAAATTTTCACTATAAAGATCATAAAAAAAGACCCAAGTTAAACAAAAAACTCAACAATTTCAATATAAAAAATTTTAAAAAAGTTCCAAGTTAAAAAAAAAAACTCTAAAATTTTACTATAAAAAGCTTAAATAAAGTTCCAGATCAAAAAAACTATAAAAACCATAACAAAATAGGCAAGTGAAAAATCTCAAAAGTTTCATTGTAAAAACCATAAAAAAAAGTTTCAAGTAAAAAAATTCAATAATTTCATAATAAAAACCAAAACAAAATTTGCAACTGAAAAAACTCAACAATTTCACTATAAAAACCATAAAAAAAAAGTTTCAAGTTAAAAAACTCAACATTTTCACTGTAAAAACAATAACAAAATTTCCATTGGAAAAAACTCAACAGTTTCACTATAAAAACCATAAAAAAAAGTTTCAAGTTAAAAAACTGAAAAATTTCACCATAAAAATCATAACAAAATTTCCAAGTGAAAAAATTCAACAGTTTCACTATAAAAACCATAAAAAAAAGTTTCAATTAAAAAAACTCAACAATTACACTATAAAAACCATAACAAAATTTCCAAGTGAAAAAAGTAAACAGTTTCACTATAAAAACCATAAAAAAGTTCCAAGTTAATAAACTCAAAATTTCACAATAAATACCATAAAAAATATCAATGTTAAATAAAAATTCAACAATTTCACTATAAAAAGCTTAAATTAAAGTTTCAATTAAAAAAAACACTCAACAATTTCACTACAAAAACCATAAAAAACGTTCCAAGTTAAAAAAACTAAAACATTTCACTATGAAGACCATAAAAAAATTCCAAGTTAAAATAAACTCGACAATTTTAATATAAAAAGGCATAAAAAAAGTTAAAAGTTTAAATATTTAATAATGAACCCATATATAGTATGCATACAACAAAGCATATTTCCATATATAAGTTCATATTTGGTATTGAAATATTACAAAGTTCTTAGTAACACATTGCATAAATATAGTCACTACAACATAAGGTACCAATACAAAAGGATATAACATTATACAAGATGTTCAAAAAGTTTTTGTCTAAGAACTAGATCCGAAGATCTCAAAAGTCCACAACGGAAGAAAGCCATCAAACAAGTAAGGATAATCAAATTGTCTTATCCTTACCCTTTGCGGAACCTGAAGTGCCTGAAATAATAACAACAACATGGGGTGAGATAAAACATCTCAGTGAGTTCCCTATCTTAGAGTTCTCTCAGTTCGATCTAACCACTACTCAAGTCGGGGGAAACCTAGACTTCGAGTTCACATATGAACTAAAGACATCAAGTGAAAATAACGGAGCACAATGTGCTTTAAGGCATCTTTCCCCGACCAACCACAAGGGAAATAAGACACGGGTCACTTGATCCTTAACGTATAAATAACTTTCCCTGCTCAGCCACACAAGGGCACTTCAGCATGAGTCACTCATTATCTATCTAAGGTACTTTCCCCGCCCAGCCACACACGGGAACTTTAGCACGGGTCACGATACCTTACCACAAAGTAACTTTCCCCAACCATCCCACACACGGAGATCTCGACACGAGTCATTCATTACTTATCCTAAGGGACACTTTCCCTGCCCAGCCACACCAGGGCACTTCAGCACGGGTCACAGTCATCCATTAAGGGATTTGAATCCACAGATTAATTATGTCTCCCTGGCCGTCCCGTCTCATGGGACCTCGACACGAGCTAAACATAACTAAATTAGCATTTTAACGCGATGGAAACATATCCTCCATCCGTTCACAACTACTTAGCATGAGGATATTATTCTAGTATCGACATCTAAGCATTATTATGTCTCTAAATCAGTTTTGTATCAACCTAGGGCAATCCTAACTACCTCACAAGTTATACCTTTTTATTTCCAATAACTCACAATAACTAAGCAATCCAATTTACGGTTTACCATAAAAGTCGGGTAAAAATAATATTTCTCGGCATCATAAGATAGTACATATTTTTAGCTTCGAATCAATATAAAGAATGCGTAAATCGAATAAAGGATGAAGAAATTATGAATTTTTAAAAGAGAATAAAATTAGTATTTTTCTGTCCATAATAGTGGTAACCGGTTACTTACCATACGGTAACCGATTACATGCGTAAGAACCGCTCTCTGTATTCTTATTTTCAATAGGTAAACGGTTACTTACCAGAAGGTAATCGGTTACTCGCAGTCAGCAGTAAAAAATACTACGTTTTATAAATGCAGAAATTTCCATTTTCAAACATGTGTTTCTATACATTCTAGCAACATACTCAAGCATTTTTATCGATTTTTAACCATTTAAACTTTCAATTCTAAGATTTTTCTACAAAAACCCTAAAATTCATAAACTCAAAACTCAACCAAGAACTAAAATAAGAGTTTTTGTCTAAGAACCCACCTCAAGATATGAAGATTGACGAAGAAATTGAGTCGATTCGACGGACGGATGATGAAGAATGGTGGATTTAAGCTCTAGGGCTTCACTTCTCTTCTCTTCCTCTTCTTTTCCTCTTTTCCTTCTTTTCTCTCTTATCTTACCAACTTTTTCCACACAAATGAGAAAAGAAATGTTATATTTCTGATATAACAAAATATCTATCCAATGGGTCCAAATAAAGGGTATCCAAAAATGTCTCTCAATCCAAAATTTAATAAAACCTATGAGTCAGGTAATATTAGTTAATATTAGTTAATTCACTGACTGCTCCAAATATTTTTGTTAAAATATTTTAAAGCAATCCGGAACCCTATTGATATCAATTAATATTATTCAGAGCATTAAAATAATTTATTGGGTATTACATCCTCCCCCTTTAAATAGAAATTCATCCTCGAATTTAAAGATTACCTGAACATGTGAGGGTACGCTTCGCTTATCTCTGACTCCAATTCCTATGTTGCATCTCCCGGGTGTGCCACATCCCACTGTACCTTTACAAGTGGAATCTCTTTGATTTTTAAGATTTTGGTTTCTCTTTCAACAATACAACTCGGTTGAGGTTCAAAGGTTAAATCCGCTTCTATCTCGACGGAATCAGGCAGAATAGACTGAAGGGGAACTGGAACGAGCCTACGAAGTTGAGATACATGAAAGACATTATGCATTTCGGACAGAGATGGTGGTAAGGCTAATCTGTAAGCAACTTCACCAATCCTTTCTAAGATCTGATACGGTCCTACGTATCTCGAACTTAACTTGCGCGACTTAAATGGTCCTTTCAGTCTCAATCTCGGGGTAACTTTCAAATAAACATGGTCACCTTCCTCAAATTCCAAAGGTCTCCTTCGATTGTTAGCATAACTCTTTTGACGATCTTGGGCTTACTTAATTTTCCCTCGAATCATTCAAATCTTTTCCGTAGTCTCTTGGATAACTTCGGGTCCTAAAATTCTATCTTCACCCACTTACGACCAACACAAAGGTGTTTTACACTTTCTTCCATATAAAGCCTCATACGAAGCCATTCTGATACTCGCATGGTAACTGTTATTGTATGAAAACTCAATCAAAGGTAAAAGCTCCTTCCAATTTCCTATACTTTCCAACACACAAACTCTTAACATGTTTTCCATCGTTTGAATTGTACGTTTCGTCTGACCATCCGTTTGAGGATGATTAGAAATGCTCAAACGTAAATTCGTACCCATAGCTTGTTGGAACACTCTCCAAAACCTTGAAGTAAACTTCGGATCTCTGTCGGAAACAATACTAGACGAAACACCGTGTAGTCTCTCAAAGTTAAAAAAACTCAACAATTTCACTATAAAAAGCTTTAAATAAAGTTCCAATATAAAAAAAACTCAACAATTTAACTATAAAACCCATAAAAATTGTTGCAAGTTAAAAAACTAAAAAATTTCGCTATAAAGACCATAAAAAATCCAAGTTAAAAATTTAATAATTTTACTATAGAAAAAACTCAACAACTTGACTATAAATACTCATGTGAAAAAACTCATTAGTTTCACTATAGAAACTATAGAAAAATTTAAGTTAATAAACTAAACAATTTCACTATAAAGATCATAAAAAAATTCCAAGTTAAGAAACTGAACAATTTCACTATAAACACCATAAAAACATTTCCAAGTTAAAAAACCCTTAAGTTTCACTATCAAAACCATAATAAAAGTTCCAAGTGAAAAAACTCAACAGTTTCACTTTAAAAACCATAAAAAAAAAGTTAAAAAACTAAGCAATTTCATAATAAAAACCATAAAAAAAATTTCCAAGTGTTAAAACTCAACAGTTTCATTATAAAAACCATAAAAAAGTTTCCAAATTAATAAACTCACAATTTCACTATAAATATCATAAAAAGCATAAAATAGTTTCAATTAAAAAAACTCAATAATTTAACTTTAAAAACCAAAAAAAATGTTTCAAGTTAAAATTTTTCACTATAAAGACCTTAAAAAAAGATCCATGTTAAAATAAACTAGACAATTTTGATATAAAAACGCATAAAAAAGTTACAAGTTTAAATATTTAATAATTTTACTATAGAAAGCATAAAAACGTTCCAAATAAAAAAAAACTCAACAATTTCACTATAAAAACCATAACAAAACTTTCAAATGAAAAAAACTCATTAGTTTCACTATAAGAACTATAAAAACAATAGTTTAAGTAAAAAAAACTCAACGATTTCACAATAAAGACCATTGAAACAGTTAGAAGTTAAAAAATTGAACAATTTCGTTATAAACACCATAAGAAAACTTCCAAGTGAAAAAACAATAATAAAATTTCCAAGTGAAAAAATCAACAATTTCACTATAAAAACAATAAAAAGTTCCAAGTTAATAAACGCAAAATTTCACTATAAAGACCATAAAAAGACCATGTTAAAAAACTCAACAATTTCATTATAAAAAGCATAAAACATATTTCAAGTTTAAAAAAAAATCACCAATTTCAAAATAAAAACCATAAAAAAATGTTCCAAGTTTAAAAAATAAAAGATTTCACTATAAAGACCATTAAAAAAGATCCAAGTTAAAAAAAACTGGACAATTATAATACAAAAAAGCATAAAAAAAAGTTCCAAGTAAAAAAAAAATTATACTATAAAAAGCATAATAAAAGTTCCAAGTAAAAACACTCAACAATTTCACTATAAAAATCATTAAAAAAAATTAAAGTGAAGAAACTCATTAGTTTCACTATAAAAACTCTAAAATTAGAAGTTTAAGTTAAAAATAACTCAACAATTTCACTATAAAGACCATAAAAAAGTTCAAAGTTAAAAAACCGAACAATTTCACTATAAATACCATAAAATAATCTTCCAAATTAAAAAACTCAACAGTTTTACTTAAAAAAAGCATAAAACAATTCCAAATTAAAAAAAAAACTCAACAATTTCACTTATAAAAACCATAAAAAAAATTCCAAGTGAAAAAACCCAAAGGTTTCACTATAAAAACCATACTAAAGGTTCTAAGTTAAATAACTCAAAATTTCAGTATAAAGATCATACAAAAAGACCAAAGTTAAAAAAATTCAACAATTTCAATATAAAAAATTTAAAAAAAGTTCCAAGTTAAAAATACTCAACAATTTTACTATAAAAAGCTTACAAAAATTTCTAATAAAAATCACTTAAAAACAATAACAAAATTTCAAAGTGAAAAAACTCAACAGTGTCACTATAAAACCATTAAAAAATATTTCAAGTTAAAAAAATTCAATATTTTCACTATAAAAACCATAATAAAATTACCAAGTTAATAAATTCAAAATTTCATTATAAAGACCATAAAAAATATCAAAGTTAAAAAAACTCAACAATTTCACTATAAAAAGCATAAATAAATTTTCAAGTTAAACATAGTTCAACAATATTATTGTAAAAACCATAACAAAATTTTCAAGTGAAAAAAATCAAAAGTTTAACTATAAAAACCATAAAAAAAGTAGCAAGTTAATAAACTCAAAATTTCACTATAAAGGCAATTAAAAACAACAAAGATAAAAAAAACTCAACAATTTCACTATAAAAAACATAAAAAAGATTCAATTAAAAAACCATAAAAAATGTTCCAAGTTAAAAATACTAAAAAACTTTCATTATAAATACCATAAAAAAGATCCAAGTTAAAAAAAACTGGACAATTTCAATATAAAAAAGCATAAAAAAAGTTCCAATTTAAAAAATTTAATAATTTTACTATAAAAAGCATAATAAAAGTTCCAAGTAAAAAAAATCAACAATTTCACTAAAACCATTCAAAATTTTGAAGTGAAAAAACTGAACAATTTTACTATAAACGCCATAAAAAAACTTCCTAGTTAAAAAATTCAACAGATTTACTTAAAAAAAGCATAAAAACAATTCCAATTTTTTTTGAAAAAATCACTCATTAGTTTCACTATTAAAACCATGAAAAAATATCCAAATGAAAAAACCCATTAGTTTCACTATAAAAACCATAATAAAAGTTCCAAGTTAAAAAACTCAAAATTTCAGTATAAAGATCATAAAAAAACCCAAGTTAAAAAAAACTCAACAATTTCAATATAAAACTTTTAAAGAAAACTCCAAGTTAAAAAAACACTCAAAATATTACTATTTTATAGCTTAAAAAAGGTCCTAATAAAAAAATCACTATGAAAACCATAAAAAAGGCTTAATTAATCTTTTTGTCCTTTAACTTAATTTATTATTTCGATTTAGTTCCTTAATTGAAAAATATTATACTCTAGTCCCTTAAAGCACTTCCTTTAGCCTAACAAGTCACTTATGTTAAATTTTATATAAATAACATTAAAAATCACGTATGTGGCAGCTGTACAGTACTTTTAAAATATCACATGGCATATTATTTGATTTTTTTCATTATTAATAAAATTATTTTAATTTTAATTATTTTATTTGATATTAAATTATTTTAATTTATTAATATATTAAACAACTTCTTCACTCTTTTCTTCAAACCCTAGATGTCACTTTTTGCCCTCTTTCTCCCTCCCTCTTTCTCCCTCCCTCTTTCACTATTTACCCATTTTCACGAGTTCTTATTGTTCTTTCTCTTCTCCCTCCCTCGTTTACAAAGTATTGTAGTCATAACTTCTAAGGCAGTGGAACAAAATCTGAAGAAAAAGGGTTTGCATGTTCCACCGTGGAATCAATGAAGAAACTGAGAGAAAACACAACCTTTCATCATCCGCAACCCCTTTGTTTTTATCTCAAAGGAAAAACTACAATTCAAACTCCACAACAATATTTTCCTCTACTTCATTAACCCCTTTTCGAAACACAACCCTTTCCCTTCGTAAAACAAGCGACATTGCTTCACTTTAGGCACACATTTTCAACAAGATGCGTTGTGCCTGAAAATGAAGAAGAATACATAAAAAAAATGAAACAAAAAGTTAAGGATCTTGAGACGCCATGGGAAAATGCAATGATATACCATAGAAATGCTTCAATTTTATAAAAAAGAAGGTTTTAATTGGTGGTGGTTGTGAGTCTGAAGTGAATACTATTGAGAGATGCTTCAGTCTTACAAAAAAAGAAGGTTTAAATTTGTTTTGGTTTTAGCTAAGATTAGTATTCATTGTTATTGTTTTGAATACTGTTGATTTTGAATGGCCTAGATTTATGTTGTTTTTTTGTAAGAAATTGTTTAAGAAGATAAGTATTATTTTTAGGTTTTTGGTTTGAAATTTAGATTGATTGAGGATTGTGTTTGAAATTGAGATTTGTAGCTTAAGATTAATGTTGGAAAAAATAAAAAAACATTTGAAATAATGGTTTCAGATTGTTTTTCATATCTGATTCGTTTTACAAGAATCAGTAGAAAAGGTTTGTGTTTGAAATTGAGATTTGCAAATTAAGATTAATGTTGGGTAACTTAAAAAAAAGTTGAAATAACAGTTTTGGATTGTTTTTCAGATCTTATTAGTTTTTAAAGAATCAATCGAAGATGATCTAGGATGTTACTTTAAGAATAATTTATGATATTAGTGAAAAAGTTTTATTAATATTTTCAATTTTATTTTTGTAAATTAATTAATTTTTTTTATATAAAATAATTGAATTTACATTATTTATTTTTATTTTTGCTGACTCATTGCATGATTGGTATGCCACCTTGGCATTTCCTAACATTTTAACATCTGAACTAATGGAAGGGATTGAATATGTTAACATAAGTAATATTAGGGGACCAAACTGAAAAGATATTTTATTGAGGGACTAAATCGCAACTCATAATTAATTTACGGGACTAGGGGACTAATTATGCCTAAAAAAAGTTTCATGTTAAAAAAACTCAATATTTTAACTATAAAAAACAATACAAATTTTCCAAGTTAATAAACTCAAAATTTCACTATAAAGACCATAAAAAGATCAAATTTAAAAACTCAACAATATCACTATAAAAACCATAACAAAATTCTCAAGTGAAAAAATCAACAGTTTCACTATAAAAACAATAAAAAGTTCCAAGTTAATAAACTCAAAATTTCACTATAAAGACCATAAAAAGACCATGTTAAAAAACTCAACAATTTCATTATAAAAAGCATAAAACATATTTCAAGTTAAGAAAAAACTCACCAATTTCAATATAAAAACCATAAAAAATGTTCCAAGTTTAAAAACTAAAAACATTTCACTATAAAGACCATTAAAAAAGATCCAAGTTAAAAAAAACTAGACAATTATAATACAAAAAAGCATAAAAAAAGTTCCAAGTAAAAAAAATAATTATACTATAAAAAGAATAATAAAAGTTCCAAGTAAAAAAACTCAACAATTTCACTATAAAAACCATTAAAAAAAAATTAAAGTGAAGAAACTCATTAGTTTCACTATAAAAACTCTAAAATTAGAAGTTTAAGTTAAAAATAACTCAACAATTTCACTATAAAGACCATAAAAAAGTTCAAAGTTAAAAAACTGAACAATTTCACTATAAATACCATAAAAAAATCTTCCAAATTAAAAAACTCAACAGTTTTACTTAAAAAAAAAAGCATAAAACAATTCCAAGTTTAAAAAAACTCAACAATTTCACTTATAAAAACCATAAAAAAAATTCCAAGTGAAAAAACCCATAGGTTTCACTATAAAAACCATACTAAAAGTTCTAAGTTAAAAAACTCAAAATTTCAGTATAAAGATCATACAAAAAGACCCAAGTTAAAAAAATTCAACAATTTCAATATAAAAAATTTAAATAAAGTTCCAAGTTAAAAATACTAACAATTTTACTATAAAAAGCTTACAAAAATTTCTAATAAAAATCACTTACAAAACAATAACAAAATTTCAAAGTGAAAAAACTCAACAGTGTCACTATAAAATCCATTATAAAAATATTTCAAGTTTAAAAAATTCAATATTTTCACTATAAAAACCATAATAAAATTACCAAGTTAATAAACTCAAAATTTCATTATAAAGACCATAAAAAATATCCAAGTTAAAAAAACTCAACAATTTCACTATAAAAAGCATTAATAAATTTTCAAGTTAAACATAGTTCAACAATATTATTGTAAAAACCATAACAAAATTTTCAAGTGAAAAAAATCAAAAGTTAAACTATAAAAATCATAAAAAAGTACCAAGTTAATAAACTCAAAATTTCACTATAAAGGCAATTAAAAACAACAAAGATAAAAAAAAATACAACAATTTCACTATAAAAAGCATAAAAAAGATTCAAATTAAAAAAAAACCATAAAAAATGTTTCAAGTTAAAAATACTAAAAAACTTTCACTATAAAGACCATAAAAAAGATCCAAGTTAAAAAAAATTGGACAATTTCAATATAAAAAAAGCATAAAAAAAGTTCCAATTTAAAAAATTTAATAATTTTACTATAAAAAGCATAATAAAAGTTCCAAGTAAAAAAAAACTCAACAATTTCACTAAAACCATTCAAAATTTTCAAGTGAAAAAACTGAACAATTTTACTATAAACGCCATTAAAAAAACTTCCAAGTTAAAAAATTCAACAGTTTTACTTAAAAAAACATAAAAACAATTCCAATTTAAAAAAAAACACTCATTAGTTTCACTATTAAAACCATGAAAAAATTTCCAAATGAAAAAACCCATTAGTTTCACTATAAAAACCATAATAAAAGTTCCAAGTTAAAAAACTCAAAATTTCAGTATAAAGATCATAAAAAAAACCCAAGTTAAAAAAACTCAACAATTTCAATATAAAACATTTAAAAAAAACTCCAAGTTAAAAAAAACTCAAAATTTTACTATTTTATAGCTTTAAAAAAGGTCCTAATAAAAAAATCACTATGAAAACCATAAAAAAGGCTTAATTAATCATTTTGTCCTTTAACTTAATTTATTATTTCGATTTAGTTCCTTAATTGAAAAATGTTACGCTCTAATCCCTTAAAGCACTTCCTTTAGCCTAACAAGTCACTTCTGTTAAATTTTATATAAATAACATTAAAAATCACGTATGTGGCAGCTGTACAGTACTTTTAAAATATGACATGGCATATTATTTGATTTTTTTCATTATTAATAAAATTATTTTAATTTTAATTATTTTATTTGATATTAAATTATTTTAATTTATTAATATATTAAACAACTTCTTCACTCTCTTCTTCAAACCCTAGTTGTCACTCTTTGCCTTATTTGTCCCCCTTCTTTCACTATTTGCCCATTTTCACGAGTTCTTGTTGTTCTTTCTCTTCTCCCTCCCTCGTTTACAAAGTATTGTAACCATAACTTCTAATGGCAGTGGAACAAAATCTGAAGAAAAAGGGTTTGCATGTTCCACCGTGGAATCAATGAAGAAACTGAGAGAAAACACAACCTTTCATCGTCCGCAACCCCTTTGTTTTTATCTCAAAGGAAAACCTACAATTCAAACTCCACAACAATATTTTCCTCTAATTCATTAACCCCTTTTCGAAACACAACCCTTCCCCTTCGTAAAACAAGCCACATTGCTTCACTTTAGGCACACATTTTCAACAAGATGCAATGTGCCTGATCATGAAGAAGAATACATCAAAAAAATGAAACCAAAAGTTAAGGATCCTGAGACGCCATGGGAAAATGCAGTGATATACCATAGAAATGCTTCAATTTTATAAAAAAGAAGGTTTTGATGGGTGGTGGTTGTGAGTCTGAAGTGAATACTATTGAGAGATGTTTCAGTCTTACAAAAAAAGAAGGTTTCAATTTGTTTTGGTTTCAGCTAAGATTAGTATTCGTTGTTATTGTTTTGAATACTGTTGATTTTGAATGGTCTAGATTTATGTTGTTTGTTTTGTAAGAAATTGTTTAAGAAGAGAAGTATTATTTTTAGATTTTTGGTTTGAAATTTAGATTGTTTGAGGATTGTGTTTGAAATTGAGATTTGTAGGTTAAGATTAATGTTGGAAAAAATCAAAAACATTTGAAATAATGGTTTCAGATTGTTTTTCATATCTGATTCGTTTTAAAAGAATCAGTAGAAAAGGTTTGTGTTTGAAATTGAGATTTGCAAGTAAAGATTAATGTTGGGTAACTTTAAAAAAAAGTTGAAATAACATTTTTGGATTATTTTTCAGATCTTATTAGTTTTAAAAGAATCAATCGAAGATGATCTAGGATGTTACTTTAAGAATAATTTATGATATTAGTGAAAACGTTTTATTAATATTTTTAATTTTATTTTTGTAAATTAATTATTTTTTTTATATAAAATAATTGAATTTACATTATTTATTATTATTTTTGCTGACTCATTGCATGGTTGGTATGCCACCTTGGCATTTCTTAACATTTTAATATCTGAACGAATGGAAGGGATTGAATATGATAACGGAAGTGATATTATGGGACCAAACTGAAAAGATACTTTATTGAAGGACAAAATCGCAACTCATTATTAATTTACGGGACTTGGGGACTAATTATGCCTAAAAAAGTTTCAAGTTAAAAAACTCAATATTTTAACTATAAAAACCATAACAAAATTTCCAAGTTAATAAACTCAAATTTTCACTATAAAGAACATCAAAAAGATCAAAGGTAAAAAAAATCAACAGTTTCACTATTAAAAGAATAAAAAATGTTTCAAGTTAAAAAAACTCAACAATATCACTATAAAAACCATAACAAAATTTCCAAGGGAAAATAATCAACAGTTTCACTATAAAAACAATAAAAAAGTTCCAAGTTAATAAACTCAAAATTTCACTAAAAAGACCATAAAAAATATCAAAGTTAAAACATTAAACTATTTCACTATAAATAGCATAAAAAAAAAGTTTCAAGTTAAGAAAAAACTCACCAATTTCAATATAAAAACCATAAAAAATGTTCCAAGTTAAAAAATTAAAAAATTACACTATAAAGACCATTACAAAATATCAAGTTAAAAAAACGGAACAATTTTAATATAAAAAAGCATACAAAAGTTCCAAGTTAAAAAATTTAATAATTTTACTATAAAAAGCTTGATAAAAGTTCCAAGTAAAAAAACTCAACAAATTCACTATAAAAACCATAAAAAAAATTAAAGTGGAAAAACTCATTAGTTTCACTATAAAAACTATACAAATAGACGTTTAAGTTTAAAAAAACTCAACAATTTCACTATAAAGACCATTAAAAATTTCAAAGTTAAAAAACTGAACAATTTCACTATAAACACCATACAAAAAACTTCCAAGTTAAAAAACTCAAAAGTTTTACTTAAAAAATCATAAAACCAATTCCAAGTTAAAATTAAATCATCAATTTCACTAAAAAAAACTATAATTAAAAATCCAAGTGAAAAAACCCATAAGTTTCACTATAAAAACCATAATAAAAATTCTAAGTTATAAAACTCAAAATTTCAGTATAAAGATCATAAAAAAAAGACCCAAGTTAAAAAAACTCATCAATTTCAATATAATTTTATTTAAAAAGTTTCAAGTTAAAAATACGTAACAATTTTACTATAAAAAATTTAAAAAATATTCTAATAAAAAAAACTGAAAAAAAAATCACTTAAATAACTATAACAAAATTTCTAAGTGAAAAAACTCAACAGTGTCACTATAAAAACCATTAAAAATGTTTCAAGTTAAAAAACTCAATATTTTAACTATAAAAACCATAATAAAATTTCCAAGTTAATAAACTCAAAATTTCATTATAAAAACCATAAAAACAAAAGATCAAAGATAAAAAAAAACACTCAACAATTTCACTATAAAAAACATAAATAAAGTTTCAAGTTAAACACCATAAAAAGTACCAAATTAATAAACTCAAAATTTCACTATAAAGACCATTAAAAAGAACAAAGATAAAAAAAAACTCAACAATTTCAATATAAAAAAGCATAAAAAAAGTTTCAAATTAAAAAACCATAAAAAATGTTCCAAGTTAAAAAACTTTCACTATAAAGACCATAAAAAAGATCCAAGTTAAAAATAAAACTGGACAATTTCAATAAAAAAAAGTACAAAAAAAGTTCCAATTTAAAAAATTTAATAATTTTACTATAAAAAGCATAATAAAAGTTCCAAGTCAAAAACACTCAACAATTTTACTAAAACCATTCGAAATTTTCATGTGAAAAAGCTGAACAATTTCACTATAAACACCATAAAAAACTTCCAAGTTAAAAACCTCAACAATTTTACTTAAAAGAAGCATAAAAACAATTCCAAGTTTAAAAAAAACTCATTAGTTTCACTATAAAAACCATAAAAAAATTTCCAAGTAAAAAAAACCCATAAGATTTTACTATAAAAACCATAATAAAAGTTCCAAGTTAAAAAACTCAAAATTTCAGTATAAAGATCATAAAAAAAGACCCAAGTTAAAAAAAACTCAACAATTTCAATATAAAACATTTTAAAAAAGCTCCAAATTAAAAAACTTAACAATTTTACTATTTTATAGCTTAAAAAAAGGTCCTAATAAAAAAAATAAAAAATTCACTATAAAAACCATAACAAAATTTCCAAGTGAAAAAACTCAACATTTCCACTATAAAAACCATAAAAAAAGTTTCAATTTTTAAAATAAAAACTCAACAGTTTCACTATAAAAAACATAAAAAAAGTTCAAAGTTAATAAACTCAAAATTTCTTTATAAAGCCCATAAAAGAGATAAAGTTTAAACAAAACTCAACAATTTGACCCTAAAAAGCATTAAAAAAAGTTTCATGTTAAAAAAAAAAACTCAACAATTTCACTATAAAAACCAAAAAAAAATATTCCAAGTTTAAAAACAGAAAAATTTCACTATAAAGACCAAAAAAAAATATCTAAGTTAAAAAACTGAACAATTTCAATATAAAAAAATTCCAAGTTAAAAAATTTAAAATTTTTATAATAAAATGCTTAATAAAAGTTCCAATTTAAAAAATTTAATTTTTTTACTATAACAGGCATAAAAAAGATCCAAGTAAAAAAACTCAACAATTCCTATATAAAATAATTTAAAAAAAAAGTTTCGAGTAAAAAAACTGAACAATTCCTATATAATTATTTTTTAAAGTTCCAAGTTAAAAAAACTGAACGATTTTACTATAACAAATTTTCTAAGTGAAAAAACTAATTATTTTCACTGTAAAATTCATAAAAAAAAGTTTAAAGTTAAAAAATTCTATAATTTCACTATAAAAACCATAACAAAATTTCCAAGTGTAAAAACAACTATTTCACAATAAAAACCATTAAAAAAAGTTTCAAGTTAAAAAACTCAACAATTTCACAATAAAAACCATAACAAAATTTCCACGTGAAAAAATCAACAATTTCACAATAAAAACCATAAAAAAAAGTTTCAAATTTAAAAACTCAACATTTTCATTATAAAAACCATAACAAAATTTCCTAGTTAAAAAACTCAACATTATCACTATAAAAACCATAAAAAAATTCAAGTTAAAAAATTCAACAATTTCACTATAAAAACCTTAACAAAATTTCCAAGTGAAAAAACTCAACAATTTCACTATAAAAATCATAACAAAATTTCCAATTTAAAAAGCTCACTAGTTTCACTATAAAAAGCATAAAAAAAAGTTCCAAGTTAAAAAAAAAACTCAACTATTTCACTATAAAAATCATAAAAAATGTTCCAAATAATAAAAACTAAATAATTTTACTATAAAAAGCATAAAAAAAGTTCCAAATTAAAATTAAAAATTAAAAAATTAACTATAAAAACCATAACAAAATTTGCATGTAAATAAAACTCAACAGTTTTACTATAAAATCATAAAAAGAGTTTCAGGTTAAAAAACTCAACAATTTCACTATAAAAACAATGACAAAATATCCAAGTGAAAAAACTCAACAATTTCACTATAAAAACCATAAAAAAGTTCCAAGTTGAAAAACTAAAATTTTTCATATAAAATCATTATAAGGTTCAAAGTTAAACAACTGAACAATTTCAATATAAAAGCCATAAAAAAAAGTTCCAAGTTTAAAATTCAATAATTACACGATAAAAACCTTAACAAAATTTCCAAGTGAAAAAACTCATTAGTTTCACTTAAATAAGCATAAAAACAATTCCAAGTTAAAAAAAAACTCAACAATTTCACTATAAAAACTATAACAAAATTTCCAAGTGAAAAAACTACAGTTTCACTATAAAAATCATGATAAAAGTTCTAATTTAAAATAGTTAAAATTTCACTATCAAGATCATAAAAAAAGATCCACGTTAAAAAACACAACTATTTTAATACAAAAAATTAAAAAAAAAAAGTTCCAAATAAAACAAAATTCACTATAAAAACCATAACAAAATTTCAAAGTGAAAAACTCAACAATTTCACTATAAAACCATAATTAAATTTCCAAGTGAAAAAACTCAACAGTTTCACTATAAAAAACATAAAAAAGTTTCAAATTAAAAACTCAACAATTTCGCTATAAAAACAATAACAAAATTTCCAAGTAAAAAAATTCAACAGTTTCACTATAAAAAGCATAACAAAAGTTTTAAGTTAAAAAACTAAACAATTTCACTATAAAACCATAACAAAATTTCAAATTGAAAAAATCAACAGTTTCACTATAAAACCAGATAAAAAAACTTTCAAATTAAAAAAACTCAAAAATATCACTATAAAATCCATAACAAAATTTCCAAGTGAAAAAACTCAACAGTTTCACTAAAAAAAACAGGAAAAATTTCCAATTTAATAATCTCAAAATTTCACTATACACCATAAAGAGATCAAACTTAAAAAACCCAACAATTTTACTGTAAAAAGCATAAAAAAAAGTTCCAAGTTTAAAAAAAACTCAACAATTTCAATATAAATAACATAAAAATGTTCTAAGTTAAAAAACTAAATTTTTTAACTATAAAGACCATAAATAAATAGACAAATTATAAAAACTCATAATTTTACTATAAAAAGCATAAAAAAAGTTCCAAATTAAAATAAAAACTAAAAAATCCACTATAGAAACTATAACAAAATTTTCAAGTGAAAAAACTCAACAGTTTCTTTGGAAACTTCAAAAGTTCTTCTGTTAAGCCACGATCAAGGCCAGGAGAAACAGTTAATAGATACTATATACCAAGAAGAAGAAACACAAGAAAGATGACATCTAGCCAAGGAAACTCGAGTGATACAATTCCCGCAACAAGTAGGTCGAATCCTCAAGTGAGCAGTTCAAATGTTCGTAGGACAAATACAAGATGGGCCAAGGAGTGAGGCCATCCCAGTCTCCAACCCCTTCGACAAGGCCAGGAGAAACAATTAATAGATACTATACTCAACCAGTGTTGGAGTATATTGGGTCAAATGCTCAAACTTCACCACCTAGTTCGTCTGCATTTACACCCTACATGCCCACATCACTTTCTTAGGCTTTTCCCATGATCTTTGGTGCGTCAACCACCACAATGTCAGAATTGAGAAATGCACCCGCAGTCTATTCAGACAATGTGGTGGCTTGGGGCATTCGACTCAGAATCATTCTTTAACAAACTGGTTCTGCAATAAATATGAGAAGAAATAACCAAACTGGTGGCTTGGGGCATTCGACTCAGAATCATTCTTTAACAAATGAGACTGTGGCTTATTTAAGGCAACATATGGATGAAAGCAACATGAAAATTGTAACACCCTTTCTACCCCATCACAGATTAAGCAATTTAAATCAATTATCAGAGTAAACACATAAAAAGGGCATCACATTTGCTTCTAAAACTCAAAATTCAAAACATCACATAGAGTCCTGTCCCGCAACACGGGTTCATAAAAACATCAAATCTCATTTGCATTTTCTTTTGAAATAATACGCAGCGGAAAACAATAAAATGCAAACTCCTCTTTAATAGAATAAACTCATAAATCATCACAAATATATGTAGCAGTAAAAACATGAGTGTAAGCTATTGGTTAACTTAACTCAAAGTAAACAGAGTCGCCACCGAGCTTTTATTTTATTCCAATAGGAAAAGGAAAAAAAGAGCGAATAAATCCTAATGAATCTAAAAGCAAAAAGCTAAAGAAACACAACAGAGAAACAAGTAAGGGGATAAGTTACACAATGGGAAGGTTTTACGCACCCAAAATGTTCGTGGTACTCCACGGGAGCCCTTTGAAAAATTTACTGCTTTTGGTTTGAAAATGGTTTGTAAAATGAGAGTGGAGAGGTGAGAGAGAGACTTATTTTTTAATAGTTTTGTGTTTGGAGAGGTTTACTACCTCATGCCTACGTACCCACAAAGTGAAATGCAAGATCAAAACCCCATAGTTCGTGGTACAAATAGTGAAAGGGGTGGGTTATGATTGATTTTATTAAGTGAAGAGAATGTGTCATCTTCAAGTGGATAGCCAAACAAATCTACCATGAGAATGAAGGCATGGACTCATACACCATTATGGGGAGGGCGCCAACTCGGATAAAATCAATGAGTATGCCACTAAACCCCCACAAATGACAAGAGACTCAATTAAATCAAACTACAACCATGGAGATTGAGAGACTTGCACCCGACTAAAGAATAATGACTCATAGTCGACACTCTTTAAAAGAAAATAAACAAAAGTGCACAAAGGCACGAAACAACTTGAATGAGTTTGATTCTTTTTATTTTTTTGAATTAATGTCAACATGATTAGATTCATTGATTTTAAAAGAAAAGAAAAGAAAGTAAAAGCCACTTGACAAAAGTCAAGGTTTTTGGTTATTAAAGAGGTGATGATTTAAAAAGAAGGAACCCTTTGAAAAAGGGAGAAGGTTTTGAAAATTAAAGAATTGGGAGGAGATGAAGGGACTATCCTAAAAAATAAAATAAGGAGATAAGGGAAGAAAGATCTTACCAAACTTGATGATACTTCAAAATTATGAGCATAAGAGTTCCATCCTTATGAGATAGAAAATGATAAAGGCTAAATCCAACTTCATGACGATCAAAGCAAGGGGAATGGATCCTAAAATCTAAGTCCAATACTTTCATTCCAATGCCAAGGATAGTAACCATTAGTCCACAAATTAAAGTCACAAGTTATTTAGAGGTTTTAATCCTTTATTAATTTTTTTGTGTCCAAATCAACAAAATAATAAGAGCAA
This sequence comes from Lathyrus aphaca, assembly GCA_963966055.1. Classification (NCBI taxonomy): domain Eukaryota; kingdom Viridiplantae; phylum Streptophyta; class Magnoliopsida; order Fabales; family Fabaceae; genus Lathyrus; species Lathyrus aphaca. The sequence continues at coordinate 446,754,684 of OZ014521.1, forward strand.
ATAATAAACATGATATGGATGAATAAAACATAATAAAGCATAATAAAATAAAAGCAATAAAAATGCAAGAATTTAAATGTTAGTATCAAAAAGAAATTAAAGTGCAAGAATCTAAAATATTAATAGTAGTAATAGTATAATAATATTTACATAATAATGGTATGGTGAACTTAATCAACCACAACCAAAAAGAAAAAAAGTAACCAAAATCGAAGGCAACCGGATCCGCTTAGCATCTTACACTATAGCAATTAATCAAGGAAAACTGAACCGAATTCAAAGAAATTTGAAAGGCGATTGGGAGACCCAAAGCACTTACGCATAAAAAATTCATAAGTCTCGATTCTTAATGCAATATGATTAACCACTTTTGGATTACACAATCAACAAGAGATCGGTCCACGAAAGTGAAAGTACCCAATTAGATTTTTATTCCGAAGTCGGGACACATTTAGGTCTATGTTAAGCAATCGCCGAGTAATTTACGAAGTAATTACCCTACAAATGAGGTCAGCCATCACTAATTAAGGTGCATAATGTTAGTGCTAATGCATGCGAGATAAACGATATGTAAATCGTTATCCAAACGCGATACCGCACAAAACTAAAGGTGAATACCAAATTGAGCCGCACTTATGGTATTCTTCCATCCTTAAGTTCAATCACTCATCTTGGTGGATTCAAGCATGAAAATGTATCACTAATGCAAAGTACCTTAAATGAATTGAATAATCCACTTAAAGGTAGTTTTGAATTAATGAACATTAACTACTCTAATCTACACCCAAAGTTCATTGAAATTAAGGAGAAATCACTCCCAAAAGTGCTTCCCAAGGTAAAAATAAAAAGGAGGAAGAAGCTAAAAAAAATGCCGAAAATTCAGCATGATCCATTTTGAAACCTTTTCTCAAACATTGGATGATCATGATCTGAATTTGCACGAATTTTAAAACCAAAATACAGTGGAATCCCTGCAATCAAACAACAAATAAAGATCCAAAGGATCTAGAAGTAAAGGCACCAAGAATCTACATCTTGAATGTTGATGGTGAATATGGGTTTATGGAGGAAGATGAATTACCAAAAGCTCTTCTTCAAATTGGACCAACACCAGCTTAGATCTACTGAAATTGATGAATAAAAGAATGAAAGGATGAAGGTTTAGCTCAAGTTAATCAAGAATTCAATATGAATTCTTGATAACTTCAAAAGAAAGAAAGTGAGCTTTTGAGAATTTTGGTGTTGGGGGAGTATTTTGCAAGAGGTTTTGTGGCTATCAAAAGCTTATGGAATGAATGAAATTGTGGTCATATTTAAAGGCCTTAGGTATGGAAATTTGGTGGAATGGAGCTTGCTTTGGTAATTTGAATTTAGGTTTGGTAATTAGAATTTTGGTGGGAAATGGAAAAGAGTGGTGATTAATGAGGGTTTATGGTAGGAAATGATCAAAGTGATGTAGAGAAATCAAAAACCAATGGATCTAGAATATTCCAATTAAATCAATGATCTAAAGGTGCTGAATTTGAATAAAAAATTCAAATTTCGCACTGGTTAACCGGTTAACCAAGCTGAAATTTGATTTTTTTTATTCAAACATGGTTGCTTGGTTGTTTCGGCCCGATTCTTTTTGTACGTCGAATAAGTAAACACATGAACCTTGGAAATCCTTTGAATGAATCAATTAACTTGGGAAATCCTTGATCAGATAAAAATTTGAATTATTTGCGGATCAACTTCGACTTTTTTTTGTGAAATTTACTCGAGCTGTAGGACTGCTATTTTTGGTATTTTCAATGGTTCCTCTTCCTAAAAAAAAGGTTAGTAAAAGGAAACAAAATATTTTTGGATTTCGATTAATGGTTAGTAAACATAAACAAATAAAGTAATTAAAGGCAACGGTGATCCCCTGCGAGGTATAAACCTAACCCGAGAAGAACCAAGTAACCAATGCGATCTTGTTTGTATGCAAGATGCATATGAAAATGAAAAGAAAACTTAGGGAAAAAATTAGGGTGCAACAGCTGCCCCTATTTATGTTTCTTCAATCTGAAGATACGAAGATTGACATCTTCGTCTCTACAAGATGGAAGAGACTTAAATACAGAAAACCCAAATTTTTGTCCTAAGAGAACATGATATGATATGAATATGAGATGATATGCAAACCCAAGATCTCTGTGGGGGAACATACGACCACCAGAGGAAATCAAAAGCTTGGGGACACAAAAGAAATATCCCGCCAGGGAAAAGAAAAGACACCAAAAGAGTTACCAGGAAAATAAATCACTGGATAACCGATTCCACATGGGGGAAAAGAAAATATGATACAATCAAGGTAACAAGGTTCAACGGGAAAGAGTAAACACTCTTCCAGGGAACAATAACCAATCAAAGTATTCGAGTCCAAAAATAGGGGAATACCGAGTTGAAACAGAATCATCAACTACCGATTTACTAGGTAGGAAAACAAGGGACTCAACTATCAATTTACTGGATAGGAGCAAAACAAAGAGGGATAGCTTCCATTACCTTTTTACTGGGTAGAGAAATTCTCAACTACCTGGTTTACTGGGTAGGAGCACAACAAAGGGGAACAACTTTTATTACCTTTTTACTGGGTAAAAAGAAGAACTCTCAACTACCGGATTTACTGGGTAGGAGTACAAGCAAAAGAGCTTGATTAATTTGGTAAAATTACCCACTATCGAAAAATTGATAGCTTAATTCCAAAGTAATATACTCAAGCTGGAGAAAATATTGCCCACTATCAAACAATGATAGCTTAATTCCAAAGCAAACATTAACTCATAAAGAGGGACCAAAATTCAATCCAAGAACAAATTGGAGAGAGACGGTCAAACAAGACTCATCCCGAGGAGGAAATATCTCAACTGGGGAAGTTCCATCCAGATAATAAACTGGGGAGGAAACTGAATCAAAAACATCCACGAGAAGCAAACTCAGTGGGGAAATAGAAAAGATAAACATTTTCTGCTTAAAGGTTGACACTCTAAACTTGAGAGGAAAACCACACACACACTCTGTGGGGAAAAATCACACCAAAGAGCGGGGAACAAAGATAAATGTAAGAATGCAAGCAAAAGATGCTATGCTCATGCGTATGAATATGCTAACAAAACAGACATAAAGATAAGAAACGGGTGACATAAACACCACAACAACCAGATACTCGGCTAACCAGGGCAAAAAGGTTGGGGACCATGCTGGAGATTCGATTCGAAATCCTGCAGGAGAATATCAAAAAACATCAAAGGAATAAAATCCTACTACAAGGCATAACTCAGACTGGGGAAAACAATTGTTAGGGATCCAGTCCACAAAGTAATCTTCAAGAATCCATAAAAGGATATCATCAGAAATTCCTCTCTGAGAGGATAACGCGTCGAAATTATTTCAACAACACAAAATCTTCCATACTCTAGGGAAAGAGGGACATCTCCCTGTTAAACTCTGATGAGGACAAATATCTGCATAACTTTGTATGAGGAGACAAAGTAAAACATAGCCTACTGGAGTATCAAACATCAATCATCAACTCTGCATAGGAATATCACCTTGTTGAGGAGAGGTAAAAATCTGTCGGGGATGGGGAAAACTTCCACGATCCATGCTGGGGACAAAAATGTTCTTAATCAAACTCATGCAGGGAATAACCATCATACTATTTTTGCTCCATTCGGGGAAAGAGTCATGCCACTCTTGCTAAGCTTGGGGAATGAGTTATGCCACTCCTGCTCTGCTTGGGGAAAGAGTGTATGACTTGCCAAAGATCAAAAATTGAAATCTGCTGGAAACCATCACACGCAAACTTACTGGGGATCTATGAAGATCTTTCATCACTGACCGTTTGGACTTTTCGACCCACAGGGGGATACCAAAAGTTAACATCATAGCAAATCATAATTACGAGGGGTTTTAAATCAATAATCACCAACAGGTGAAAGAAAACCTCTAAACTGATTGATATACCAATACTTCTGCTGAGGAGCAAAGACTCGACTGGAGGCTTCCAAGAATTTTCAAGTCAAGAGTAAACTTCTGAGGAAGAGGTCAAAACTCAGCTGGGGACTTTCTAGGATATATCTTTCAACAACTCTTATGGGGGAAAGGAACATAATTAGGAGTATTTACAATCCTTGCTCATGCTGGTTGCTGGGGAAAAAACGTCATTAACATCGACATGCCAGGACCAATCAAAAATTCCTTAGGCTATGTTTGGATTGATGGAACGTAACGGAGCGGAGTGGAACATAGCGAAGCGGAATGGAGCAGAGCGGAATGGAATATAGATCACACTCCATTGTTTGGATATCTTATTAAAAATATCACATTCCATCACATACACCCCAAATTGGATGGAACAAAAAATGAGGATTTGGATGGAATGGGATGGAATGGATTCCATCATGTTCCATTCCATTCCATCAATTATTTGCAAATCCAAACAATAGAATCAAATTAGTCACCACTCCATTCCATTCCATTCCATCACATCCCACCAATCCAAACATACCCTTAAGGACACAAACGGATCAAACCATGCTTTGGGAGAGACAAGTTACACACTTCCGGACTTTACCATCCCTGGAATCACTATTGATATCCCTTCTTTGTTCATAAATCAAGAGAAAATGTTTTTATAATCTTCAAAGATTAAATTTATTAAATTTGTTTCAAAAATCAATATCAACAATAATTTGAAATTTTGTAAACAAAAACAATATAAAGAGTTTTAAACAATTGGATAAAAGCTCAAATTTATTGATAGAATGGTAGTCGGCAAATGGTGTGACTCCATGGATCATTACAAGTTTGAAAAATGGTAAATACATGGAAAAAGGCTACATTGAAATACAATGATCACTATTCTCCCTATCAACTTTGAACTCTACTGTGTCTAAAACTTCAGTCAAGGATAAGTGAATAAGAATCCTTGATGGGCAATCCTTCTGAGGGATATAATCTGAAATCCTCTGTCGTTACAAGTGATCCAATCTGTCGATGCAGTTACTTGCCATGTTCCCTAACTTTTGCCTAGATTGCCATTTCGGGTTTTCAATCTACCGGGATAATTATTTCTGTTTTTGTCTCTAATTTTTGCCTGGACCGCCCTTTTGGGTTTTCAATCCACCGAGACGCTCATTTTTGCCTAAGCCACCCTTTCGGGTTTTCAACTTAGCGAGTTGTTCTTTTATTTTTTAGGCGAAGTATTTCTTGACTGCATCCACATTCACAGGACGAGTGATCTCTCACCATCCATAGTTGCAAGAATTAATGAACCGCCAGAGAAGGCTTTCTTGACAATATATGGGCCATCATAGTTCGGAGTCCACTTGCCCCGAGAATCTATAATGAAAGACTGGATCTTTTTTAGCACGAGGTCTCCTTCTCCGAATATACAAGGTTTGACCTTCTTGTCAAAAGCTTTCTTCATTCTTTGCTGGTAAAACCGACCATGACACAAAGCTGTTATTCTCTTTTCCTCAATCAAATTCAACTGATCAAATCTACTCTGACACCATTCAGCCTCAGTCAACTTGGCTTCCATCAGAACTCTCATTGATGGGATCTCAACCTCGACGGGGAGCACTGCTTCTGTACCATAAACAAGTGAGAAAGGGGTTGCCCTTGTTGAAGTACAGACAGATGTACGATACCCATGCAAAGCAAAAGGGATCATATCATGTCAGTCCTTGTATGTCACAACCATCTTCTGAATGATCTTCTTAATGTTCTTATTTGCAGCTTCAACAACCCCATTCATCTTCGGTCTATAAGGAGAAGAATTATGGTGTTGAATCTTGAATTCTTCGCAAAGCTCTTTCATCATCTTATTATTCAAGTTTGAACCATTATCAGTAATGATTCTATTCAGAACACCATATCTGCAGATAATGTTATTCTTGATAAACTGATCCACAACTTGCTTGGTCACATTAGCATACGATGCCGCTTCCACCCACTTAGTAAAGTAGTCAATTGCCACAAGAATAAAACGATGTCCATTCGAAGCCTTGGGTTTAATCATACCAATCATATCAATTCCCCACATAGAGAAAGGCCACGAGGAAGAAATTACATTGAGATGAGTTGGTGGCACATGAATCTTATCAGCATACACTTGGCACTTATGGCACGTTTTCACATACTTGCAACAATCAGATTCCATTGTCAGCCAATAGTAACTTGCTTTTAACATCTTTTTAGCCATTGCATGCCCATTAGCATGAGTACCAAAAGATCCTTCATGAATTTCTTTCATTAACATGTATGCTTCGTGTCTATCCACGCATCTGAGCAAGACCATGTCAAAATTCCTCTTATAAAGCACACTCCCATTCAGGAAGAAATTGCCTGCCAATCTCCTCAAAGTCCTCTTGTCTTTATCGGATGCCCCAAGTGGGTACTCCTGACTCTGAAGAAAACATTTAATATCATGATACCAAGGCTTGTCATCATCGACCTCTTCAACTGCGAACACATGAGCTGGTCTTTCAAGCCGCATCACTCTGATCATGGGAACATCATTCCACTGGTGCACCTTTATCATATAAGCTATAGTTGCCAAAGCATCTGCCATTTGATTTTCATCACGAGGCACATAATGAAACTCAACTTTAGTGAAGAAAGTTGATATTCTCCTGGCATAATCTCTATAAGGGATCAAGTGGGTTGATGAGTTACCCACTTACCCTTGATCTGATTGATTACCAAGGCAGAATCTCCATACACATCAAGATGCTTAATCCTTAGATCAATAGCTTCCTCAAGACCCATAATACAGGCTTCATACTCAGCTTCATTATTGGTACAAGGAAAAGTCAACCTCGCAGCAAAAGGAATATTTGAACCATGGGGAGTAATGATCATTGCCCCAATTCCTCTTCCGCGTGCATTCATAGCACCATCAAAAACTAAACCCCATCGAGATCCAGGCTCCAGCCCTTCCTCAATCAAAGGTTCATCACAATCTTTCATTTTCAAATACATCACATCCTCATCTGGAAAATCAAACTTGATTGGCTGGTAATCATCAATCGGTTGATGTGCCAAATGGCCAGCCAAGATACTACCTTTTATAGCTTTTTAAGCTCGGTACTCGATATCATATTCTGACAACAACATTTGCCAATGAGAAATCCTCCTAGTCAAAGCAGGCTTTTCAAATATATACTTGATCGAATCCATTTTAGAGATCAACCAAGCCGTATGATTCAGCATATACTGACGAAGACGCTTTGCAGCCCAAGCTAAGGCACAACAAGTTTTTTCAAGCATGGATTACCGAGACTCACAATCAGTGAATTTCTTACTCAAGTAGTAATTTGCATATTCTTTTCTTCCAGATTCATCTTGCTGACCAAACACACAACCCATGGAATCTTCCATCACAGTCAAGTACATGATCAACGGTCTACCTTCCACCGGAGGAGACAAAATAGGAGGTTCAAGAAAATATTCTTTGATACTTTCAAACGCCTTTTGACAATCATCTGTCCAGATACAACCTTTGTCTTTTCGAAGCAACTTGAAAATCGGAGCACATGTGGCAGTCATGTGAGAGATAAACCTCGAAATATAATTCAAACGGCCCAAAAACCCTCTTACTTGCTTTTCAGTTCTTGGAACAGGCATTTCCTGAATAGCTTTCACCTTATCAGGATCAACTTCAATGCCTCTTTGGCTGACAATGAAACCTAACAACTTTCCAGAACGTACACCAAATGTGCATTTGTTCGGATTCAAACGAAGCTTAAACTTCCTTAACCTCTGAAACAACTTCAGCAAATGTTCAACATGATCCTCTTCAGTCCTTGACTTAGCAATCATATCATCAACATATACTTCAATTTCTTTGTGCATCATATCTTGGAAAAGTGTGGTCATAGCTCTTTGGTATGTCGCACCAGCATTCTTTAATCCAAAGGGCATCACTCTGTAGCAGAATGTTCCCCATGGTGTAATAAATGTGGTCTTTTCCATGTCCGCGGGTGCCATCTTTATTTGATTATAACCGGAAAATCCGTCCATAAAAGAGAACACGTCGAACTTAGTCGTATTATCTACCAACACATCAATGTGTGGCAATGGAAAATCATCTTTTGGACTGGCTTTATTCAAATCTCTAAAATCAACACACATTCGGACTTTTCCGTCTTTCTTTGGAACAGGCACAATATTGGCCACCCATTGAGGATAATTAGATGTCACAAGAAAACCTGCATCAATCTGCTTTTGAACCTCCTATTTGATCTTTACTGCCATATCAGGATGAGTTCTTCTCAACTTTTGCTTCACAGGTGGACATTCGGGCTTCAGCGGCAATCTATGCTCCACAATCTCAGTATCAAGACCTGGCATGTCTTGATAAGACCAAGTAAACACATCAACATACTCTCTAAGAAGCTCTACAATCCTCTTCTTAACATCAGGACCAAGCAATGATCCAACTTTGATTTCTTTCTTATCATCTTCAGAACCCAAGTTGACTATCTTTATAGACTCTCCATGAGGCTGAATAACCTTCTCCTTGTGCTCAAGCCACCGAGAAATCTCATCAGGAATCTCTTCAACATCCTCTTCCTTAGCTTTGAACACATGGAATTCAAAGTTGGGAGTGAGCATAGGATCATTGTTTTCAATGTGTTTATCAATCAATCTGCACAATGATTTTATTTTTATTTTAGAGTATGAACAAAAATGAAAACATTATGCAGATAAACAATGATTGTTTTTATTTTGGGTTTTTTATGCTACCATTTTTCAGAATAAAGCAAAAAGGAAAAACACATATGGAAATAACAAAATAACATTTTATTGATGATGATAAAATTTGAAACAAAGCCCGACAAACATCACTTTCACCTTGGGCAGAGTGAAAGGATTTTTGAAAGAAAATAAAACAAATTACTTTGAAGCATGAACAATAAAAGGAACATCAACAGCAATCCAGTTATTGCAAATCTTCCCGTGCGTAACAAAGTTAGGCATTTCTTCATCTTCATCATCTTCAATGATGGCAGCAGCGGAATGATCGTTGATAAATCCAGCACTTCAGAATCCTTCCTTAATAGTCTTCGGGTTATTAAGAACCACACCTGGTGTAAAACCACTACCAAATCCTTCTTTGTTGTCAACATCATCAATAAATCGTCCCCAACCGTTAGATAGACTAGTTTCGAGTACGCGCAGAGCATCCTTGAGAGAAGACATATGCATAACATTCTTCTTAGCAGCATTATCAATAACAGAAAGAGCCTGAAATGAAGTTCCCACCTCTTCTCCAACATCAATATAAGAGAAAGATGACAAATTTCTCACAAGCATTGCCTTTTCACCGCCAATAGTCACTAATTTCCCATCTTTCACAAACTTCAGCTTCTGATGGAGAGTAGATGTCACAGCTCCTGCCTCATGAATCCAGGGTCTTCCAAGGAGACAACTATAAGTGGGACGTATATCCATTACTTGAAAATTAATTTGGAATATAAACGGTCCAATCAGAATAAGAAGATCAACTTCACCAATCACAGTCTTCTTCGATCCATCAAAAGCTTTCAGAATAATCCCACTATGTCTCATGGGAGCACCTTGGTACGCCAGCCTTGACAAAGTCGACTTCGGCATCACATTCAGAGAAGACCCAATATCAACTAGCACCTTAGACATAACATCTTCCTAACAGTTCACTGAGATATGCAGAGCCAAATTATGGTTCCTTCCTTCTTCAGGAAAATCATCGTCACAGAAACTCAGATTGTTGCACGATGTGATATTAGCCACAATGCTATCAAACTGATCAACAGTCATGTTGTGGTCAACATAAGCTTGATCAAGAATCTTCTGCAAAGACTGCCTATTATAAACACCCCAAATTTTCCCTCACTTTTTTTCACACCATGGCTTGTGATCTTTTTGCATAAGCATAGGCATACCATATCATATTGCATTTTTGTTTCATCTGCATAGTTTATTTCATCTGCATCTGGGGTTTGTGATCTGAGCAATCCAAGAAGTGATATGAGCCATCCCAATATTCTTGAAGCTTTCCAAGAGGGTCCATGTGTGTTCCATGATCATAATATGCTCCCCAAAGTTCATAAAAGTCAAGGGATCACAAAGCATGGCAAAGGCATAGAGGCAGACAGAAGATTTCCTACACAAATGACCTAAAATTAGGGTTTTGGTTTCAGAGGCCTTAATCCCAATTTTTTTGGTCATTCTTGTTTCTAATGGTCTTAATATGTTATAAGGATCATGTGTACCAAATTTGATGAAGAAATTCATTGTGGAAGTCATCTGATCATTGGGTAACTTCTTGAGCAAGTAAAGTCAAAATCAGGGCATCTGAGGCCTCCCTCAAGGGTACCAAAGGGTCATCATCATCATTTTGGGTCTCTATGATCTTTATTTGATCTTAGAAGTGGTTGGAAGTTCACAAAGTTGAAGAATTTCAAGCCAAATGCAAACTTGCTATTTTTGGAAATGACTTGTAATGGAAACTTTCCATTTTGGGAAAGATATTCAACCTATTCTTTCATGACCAAAAATGCTTCAAATGAAAAATTCTTGGGCATGAAAGTTGTAAATTATGTCTTCCCATTTTCAAAAAGTACAAGAACATGTCTTGATTCATCCTAGAACTCAAGATATGGCCTTTCAAAGTTGGCAAATATCCTATAAATTTTCAAGTTCATGCCAAAGAGGGATTTTTGCAATTTCACTTGCCAAGCCATTTCATGACCTCTAATCAACTTCTATGTAACATAACATGTCAAAGCAACTTCAAAACATCAGAATTGGCCCAAGAATGCATGGATTTCATGGTTTGATTCACAAGAAATCTCAAAATGGCAATTATGCATGAACTTTGCAAAACCTATGACAACTCTTGATCCAAGTGTTCCAGCTGCATAAAAATGATCCTAGGGCCATCCATGAATCAAGCTGAGGCCAAGACACCCCAAAAGCCAGCTCTGACTCAACCCGTGCCTATGGTACCATAACTTTTGACTTTTTGCAAATCAAGCCATACCAATCAGCATGTGCCACAACCACTCTCTGGCCAATCAGCATGACTTATGTGGACATCAAGGAGCCCATTTCACACAAGCTTGGAGCCTGAATCCTCAAGAACTCAGAAATCCCAAAAATTGCCATAACACTTCCTCTCTTTGAATTTCATCACACAAGTATCAAAACTCAAAATTTCTTTCACCATTCAGCTCCACATACCTCAAGGATCATTTCCCACCCCTTGCCATGGCCTGAAACAAGCCCAAACACAAACACGATTTCTGCACATTCAGAACTGAAACACTAAAACCAAACCATTTAAACTTGTTCTAAGCCTTTCAGAAGCTTCAGGGAGTTCATTGGGGTGGATTAGCATCAAGGAGAGGTCCAAAAAGCTCAGATTGAGAAAGCTTCATCTCAGGTAACCATCAAGAACAATTTTTCCAGAAACTCTATTTTTAGTTCTTAAATGATTCTACATGCTTCCCTGATCATGCTGATGTCTTTACTTTAGAAAATGATTGAGAAATGAGTGTGTATGCTTGCTCTGAAACTTTGCTTTTATTTTGTTGTTTGCTTCGATTCAGTTGATTCATGAAAAATAAATGAGTTTTGATGCTTGATTTGTGTTATATGATGTTCAATGATCATTTCTGGAGACTTTGGTGCGTTTTCATGGCTTGAGGAGGGATTTAGGGTGAGAGAGTTGCCGGAGAAGATGACCGGAGGTCTTCTCCGGCCACCTGAAAGTCATTAGGGCTAAAACCTAATTAATTTCCCAGTTTGAATATGGGCCTTTAGATTTTAGGGTTAGCGCGTGTTTGGACGGTTCTGATCATTTCATTAAACCCTAATCTATTTTAATTAAATTAATTAAGGTTAATTAAATTAATTTCCTCAGTTTGAATCTTGACCCTTGGATTGTGCGTGCAGTCAATGCCTTTTCCCCCAGTTTGAATCTGGGCCATCAGATCTTCATACTTTTCATTTAATTCATTTTTATTCATTTTCTTTTTATTTCTTTTGATCATTTTATTAAAAATAGCAAAAAAGATAAAAAAATTCTCAAACTTTTCATTTTTGTTTCAAATATTTTTCTTAACCTGAAAACATTTTTTATTTTATTTTTTGCATTAAAAAAGTATTTTTAAAATATTTAAATGTTTTATTTAATTAATTATTTGATTTTAATTAATTAAATATGCATTTAGGTTTCTAAAAATCACCAAAAATTCATGAAGCATTCCAATACATTTAGAAACATTTTCAAACTCACCATACAAATTTATTTTTAGGTTTGATCACAATTTCACAATTTTCTTTGAATTAGGGTTCTTAAAAATCACATTTTCTAACCCTAACTTGAAAAATTCATTTCTGCCTAACCATGATGAGTTTGAACTTGATTTTTCTTGCATTGTTTCACATATTGCATAAATTTTCTAGGTTATTTATCTCATGATTTTATCTTGCATTTTCAATTTGATTTGCATTTTCCCTTTAGAAGCACCCAAAAACCCTAACAATCTTAGGAATTTCATAACTTCCACTAGGTTAAGCTTCTGATCTTCTCCTCTGGGATGTGATCTTGTATAGTATTAGGGTTTGTTTGAGCTTGATTTCAATTTTTTATCATGTTGAATGATTCTGTTTTGGTCTTATGCATCTCATGTTGTCTTAAAACCCTAATTTCTCATGTTCATTTGCATTCATCTTTGCATATCATCATCATATAAACTTGCCATGACATTTCAAGAATTTGTATGACATCTTAGACATCTTAATACATTCTTTAACATTGCTTGATCATTTCTTCATTCATTTTCTATGCTTTGCATCCATTACATTTCGTGAACATCCATGTGTTTTCATGCTTCTAAACATGCTTCCATTGCATCTCATCCTTGTATGATCATTCATATGTATCTTGTATGAATTTGCATCATTTCATAACACATTTGAATTGCATAATCACTTCTGACTTTGGCCTTTTCATATCATTTCATCTCATTTCCTTTTGCTTTATGTCTTATGCACTCATACTAACATTTCAGGAACTTTTGGGTAAGTTATTTGGGAGGTGGATTTGCCTTCACCTCTCACTTCTTCTTTCCTTTTTCATATGCATTCTTACTTGTCTTTTAAGTGAAATTGCTTCACTTGTGCTCCCTCCTTCCTACTCTCTTTCTTTTAAGTTACTTATCTTCTTCAGGAAGTAAGTAACTTATTCTTCTTCCTCCTTCTCTTTTCATCTGCTTCTTCCTTGGTGGCCCTGAATATCTTTCCTCTTAAGCCTCACAAACCATAGGATATCCAAGCATGATAAATTTTAGGGTTGTATATAGTCCCCCCTAGCTTTTTACCTTTGAGTCTCCTTGAGTCTCTCTTCTCATCTCTTAATCAGAGGCTAAACTCTTAAAGCTTTAGGACTTTGGAATTTGGGTTATGCCTGCATCCTTATCTTAGGATGGAGTGTATAACATTAATCCTTAGTGTTAAACCTTTAATTTTTTTACACCTCTTAATCAAAACACATTAATAATCACTAAGGCTTTATCTTGTAACTCGGGCCTTACATTAGGGTTCTATCTCTTCCTTATGGTTAAGAGGGACTAACCCTAGTGTTTAATGGACAAGTCCCCCTGAAGTTGTCTTATAAATTATAAAATTCACTTCTTAATCTCATCCCTTAATTAAGATCCATTTAATAAAGGCTTGTTATATAATGAATTTAATCCCTAACCATGGATTAAGTTGAGGTATCTTCCTCAGCTTAAGTGTTCTCATCTATTATCCTTCTATTAGGATGGTGTAATGAGTTCACTAATCTGTGATTAGAGATTAAACTCATTACTTAACACTAAACAAAAACCCAAAAACATCTAAATAATCACAAGTAGGTTAATGATCTTAATCCTACATCATTATGGTAATTAAGTTAAGATGCTTATATCATACTTAAGTAGGCTCATTATCCCTAATCAGGGAGGATATAATGAGTTTACAAGCCCTTGATTCAGGTTTAAGCTCATAATCCTATGCAAAACACCAAAAACAATAAAAAAACTGAAAACACAAAAAAACAAACAATAATCGTCTCCTTCGGGATTCATTTCTCATCACACTCATTCACAAACGAAAATTTGCTTCTTCCGTCTAATGCAAGACACTTAGCACTCGAGCCAGACGAGTCATACACTTGAGCATAGACAAGTAAGCAGTTCACAATCAATTTATTTTCAGTCTCTTTGAGTCGAACTATGGTGTTCTGACTTCCTCATTGCACGAGAGGATACGTAGGCATATCTTAACGGTTATTGAACAAAAGTCTATATGTCTTCCCCCTCTATCAGCATTCTTTTCTAAGCCTCAGTTCCTGAGAAATTCACCTTTTGCACTGACACCTGTACTTTCTCTCCTAGCTTTTGCACACAGATAGCACATACACCTACCCCTTTTAAACACAATCTTGTAAGCGTGGATCCCGTCGAGTACGACGGACGATCTGGGTGCTAATACCTTCCCAGGTCGTAACCAACCCCCTTTCTCAGTTTCTCTGGTTCGCAACCGTCTTATCCATCTCTTTCCAGGTTTATGCAGCATTACCTTTCCTTTGGGATAAAAATGCCTAGCTGGCGACTCTATTCAATTCAATTTCATCTCTCTTTCGCCGACCGTTCGCGTCTGCACCTTGGGACCTAGTGACTTTTCAGGGGAGCGACTGCTTGGCGACTATGCTGGGGAGATATGTTGTAACCAGGGCTTCTGGTTCTTTTTGTGGGTTTCTCCTAGCGCTTGTTTGATTTGTGTTTATGGGGGTGTTATGTGTGCTTTTTGTTTATTGCTTTATATATTGATTTCTGTACAGCTTTATTTATTGCTTTCATTTACTGTTTTATGCATTTCATATTATTGTCATCATATCATGTGTTGGATTTGTTGTTTTGCCTTGGTGGGAGGGGTAACTCAGTGAGTAAGGTTCCACACCGGGAGCCTGAGTGGCACATAGGATTAGAGTGGCTTCATATTCTTTCCCATTCCATTTCGGTCTGGTGCGGGAATATGAAACACGGTTCAGACATGGGTTTCTTCTTGAGAACTCTGTGCTACGGATTTCCTGTAGTACTAGGGCTATCTGGGAAGCCTGCTAAGTCTGGATGACCTTTTTAGATGACCTTCAGCATCTGAGGTGAATTAGAGGAGGGTCCTTTATGATTAATGTAAACACTGTACCTCCGAGTTAGAAGTGTTTACACTTCTCATAATAGATCCAAGTCTGAGGATCATTGTTCTAGAACAATACCTGTGAGGGGGTTGGTATGTTTACAAGTTTGTAGGAACCCTTGGCCTCAACATACCTTGTTACTGGAATTGTTTTAAGGTTACACTATTTTGGACTGATTTTATGAAACCCTAGACTTGTGACTCTTTATTTGAGTCCCCCACCTCCATAGTTTTGGAAGCCTTGTTTGTGCAAGTTTGCAAGTCATCATTAGGTAAATTTGAGTGACCATTTGGTGGAGTTAAATTGTGAATTTTTTGGAGATATTTTAACACAATGTTGTCTTCTTGTTGGTGACTTTAGGGACTTAATTGGATAATTTTTTCATGACCATTGTTATTTGTTTGGGGCCTTGCTTTTCAAGTAGCTTTTTCCTCATGCTTCTTTCTTCCCTAGCCCTAAAATGGCCAATGCTTGCTCATTTGTGGTTGATTTGGTGCCTATAATCTTCATGTTAATATCCCATATAACTTCTGACTTTTGTATGGAAAGTTTATCTTTGCTTGCTCATGTTTAACTTGTGTTCCAA
The DNA here is from genome assembly GCA_963966055.1 of Lathyrus aphaca. Lineage (NCBI taxonomy): Eukaryota > Viridiplantae > Streptophyta > Magnoliopsida > Fabales > Fabaceae > Lathyrus > Lathyrus aphaca. Next base: position 446,770,532 of record OZ014521.1, read on the forward strand.
GTTAACATTTTTCTTATGAAACAATTTGTTCACTCCTCCTCACTTCTTCTCCATCTAATCTTTTACGCTTGAGTATCCACTCTCATGCTTTACAGGTATATTCCTTTGCTTCATAATACACTTTTAATTGATTTTAGGTTCTGACTTTAAGATTCACCCATGGTTTGATACATGTTTACCTTACACTCTTCCTTCAATCTTCTTCATCTAACTTCACCTTGAACTCTTAGGCGTTTAGTACCTAGTTAGGGTAGAGTTTGTTAGTGTTTGATCTTATAACCTTAGAACACATTAATATGGTTTAGCTAGTGACTTTAGACGTCTCTTATCATTTAGGATCCTTTTCCTTTAGGATTTAGCCTTAGGCAACCTTTAGTGTTATTTCATGACTTGTTTAGCTTTTGTATTTGCTTATGCTTTAAATACGAATTGTGTATCTAACCTTTGTTTTGTAGGAGGTTAAGGTCTAACATTTGTTTTGTAGGTGGTTAAGGTAAGTCATGTGTTTGGGAGGGTATCCCACATACAACTTCTTCCTTCATCTCTTTATACTTTCAAATTGTGGTTGTCTTAGCACTTTGTGCTTTGTTTGTATAACTTCATTCTTTCCCTCTTTAGAAACAACTTAACTTCTTTAGAGAAGTAAGTTGCTTTCTAGTTTCCTCTTATTTTCTTCTTCTTCATTAGTATTATAAAACCACATTAACCATAGGATCATCATGATACAACAACTTAGGGTGAGTCTTAGTTCCCTTAGTTTTTTCCTTTTTCGACTTGAGTCCTTCTTTCTCATCTCAAAGAAAACAAAACTAAAAAACACTTTAATAAAGATTGAAGTAGTATTAGATGCATAAACTTATTCCATGGGGCACTTGTATTCATCCCATCTTGGGATAGTACAAGCTTGTCTAGCATGATGTACAAGTCTGATCATGAGACTATTTTCACAAACAAAAAACAACAAAAAAACACTTCTTTAAAAGACAGAAAACAGACAACACACGTCTTTTCCTGCGGGAATTCTTTTCTCATCACCTTCACTCTAAACGAGAACTTGTTACGACTTGTCTCCTTGCAAGATAGTAACTCACTCGTACCAGACGAGCCTGCAACACCTGAGCATAGGCATAATAAGTTCAACTCATAAAAAACACAAACAAAGTTCCCACCTTAGTTAGGCGAACTATGTCGACTCTGATTCTCATTTCCCATGAGATACGTAGGCAGTGGGGTAGGGCCCATTAGAGCACACTCTTTATTTTCCCTAAATATTCCCCGTACTTTGTCGATCTCTTTTCTAGTTTCCTTTATCACTTCCATTCTAGTTAGCGATTTTTGTTCGGCAGCAGTTTTATTCTTTACCCTTTGAAATAGACAAACAAGCATAGATCCCGTCGGGTACGGCGGAAGATCTGGGGTGCTAATACCTTCCCATTTCGTAACCGAATCCCGAACCCAGTTCTTTGGTTCGAAGGACCTTGTCCTTTCCTTTTCTCTTTGGTTTGTGCAGCATTGCCTTTCCCATTCATTCGGGTTAAAAATGTCTGGCTGGTGACTATACCTTTTCCGCGCCACTTTCACTTTTCTACTAGGATTAAAATCCCGGGAGCGACAGCTGGCGACTCTGCTAGGGATCAAACCCAAAATCTCAGGTTTCCCCTGTGAGAGTCAATCCAAGCGTTTTTTTGTTTCTGTTTCTTTGGGGTGTTTATCTGTTTGGTGTTGTATGCTTTAGTTTAGCTTTACTACTTTCATTTACAGCTTTACTTTACAGCTTTATTTACTGCTTTCAGTATTTATTTTTCATGCATCATATGTATATACTGGACTATCTAGACTGCGTTGGTTTTCTTTTGGTGGGCTGGGGATTGTTATTATGAGATGAGCTCGTAAACGGAGCTCGAGTGTGTCGCTCCCAGGATTTTCAACCTAGTACAAATGCGAAAGTGGCGCAGAAAAGTAAGAGTCGCTATCCAGACATTTTTATCCCGAATGAATGAGAAAGGTAATGCTGCATAAACCTGAGGAAGAAGGAAAGGACAAGGTCCTGCGAACCAAATATTAGGGTTCGGGAGTCGGTTACGAACTGGGAAGGTATTAGCACCTTGGTCGTCCGTCGTACCTGACGGGATCCACGTTTGTTTGTTTATTTCAAAGGGTGTGAAAGAATAAAGTTGTTGAACAAATGAAATGCTAACTGGAACTAGAAATGAGGAAGGGGATTGGAAAAGAGAACAAAAAGATACGGGGAAATGTAGGGAAAATAAAGAGTGTGCTCAAACGGGCCCAACCCCGTTGCCTACGTACCTTATCGAGAAAATGAGGATCAGAGTCGACATAGTTCGCCTAACTAAATGCAAAAACTTTGTTTGTATTTTTTATGCGCTGGAACTGCGTATGCCTAAGCTCAGGTGTTGTAGGCTCGCCTTGAACGAGTGCGTCTACCATCTTGCAAATGAGATAAGTTGTCGCAAGTTCGTGTTAAGAGTGATTGAGGTGAGAAAAGAAGTTCCCGAAGGAAAAGACGATTCTTCTTTATTGCTTTGTCGTTTAGAGAAGTGTTTTGGTTTATTATTTGTGCACCTTCCCGTACTAAGACTTATTCATTGTGGTAGATGACTTACACCTCGCCCCGAGACAGGACGTGCATAAGTAACCCACGGCAAAGTCGACCTTTATTAGGTGTTTCTTAGCTTTTCTTTATGAGATGAGAAAGAGAAGGCAAAACGAACCAAAGGAAAAAAGTCTAAAGGGAAGACTAAAATCCTAGTGTTATCATGCATGGATGAACTTAGGTTAGTGCAGTTTCTATCCTAATGAGAATGAAAGGAGAAACAACACAAATAGAATACTACTTACTTCTTAATGAAGTTAAGTTGATCCTACAAGGGATTAATATGAAGTTATGAGAAAACCTAACAAACACAAGTATGAAAGGTAATAACAAAATGCAAATTAAATGCCTAAAGAAGTAAAAGAGTAAGTTGTGAGGAACTTAACTTAACCTCCCACAAAACAAAGGTTAGTGTTGCATATTATTAAAAATAATAAGGCAAACAAAGTACCAATTAAATCCTAATACGCCTAGGACCTAAAACTAGACTCGATTCTAAGTCTAAAGATGCTAAGAACAATGCAATACAAAATCCAGCAACTACTACAACACTCACGATACAAACAGCTACTAAAACAATGCAACACACAAGACAACTTTTTACAGCCAACATTCAGCATGCAAAACAAGTATAAATAGTCACAAACAACATGCAAAGGCCTACTTTTTACAGCTACTGCATTGAAGCACAGATGCGAAAAACATGGCAGATTTCATTATTTTCATTTTTTGTGCACAAAATGAATGACAAATAATGCAAATACATCACAAACAATATTTACAAACATCATAAGTATGGTGAAAAAATGTGAACATTGATTAACATATGAACATGATTATTCTTGTGGATGCTTACGAACAAAATGCACACAAAAGCAACAACAACAATTATGTATTTTTAGTTTCATTCACATATACATATGAACATGCATTACATACATGTAGCAACAAAGATCAACAATTAAACATGCAATTGATGCAAAACATATTGTTGTATTATAAGAAAAATATGCAAACAAAATGCAAAAGTATGCACACTTACGAAGCAGAGGATTGCTTCGGTGAGTGTTGCGATGAATCGAAGTGCGATCGAAGAAAAAAACCGAAGATTAATCACTTCCAATGCTCCAAGATTAATCCAAAACCCAGTAGAAATTCTTCAATTATCCACAAATCAATGGAGGATGAAGGTTAAGCTTCAAGATCTTCAAGTTTCAATGAGAAACTTGAAGAGCTTTTCTTTGAAGCTTTGGTGATTTTGTGAGGAAATGAGAGAATTGAGAGAAAAATGAGAAATTGAAGATGAAAAATGGTGAAAATGAATTGCTAACCCTTTGCTTTGGTGAATTAGGGTTTATATAAGGGCTAGGCTTGAAGCTAGGTTTAGGAATGGAGTTTGGTTTTGGTTTGGGATTAGGGTAGGAGTTAGTTAAAAGTGGTTAGGACTAGAGAATATTCCTTGGAATATTCCTTGGAATAATCTAGAAGGTGGCAGAATGTGGTAGAAACATCCAAGGGAAATGAGGTGGAATTGAAGTGAAAAAATGAGAGGAAAAAGAGTGGAAGGAAATGTGGAGGGAAATGATGAACACAACCACTTTTCAAATGATTTTCCCAAAATTCGCCACCGTTAACCGATTAACCAAATGAGTTAACCGGTTAACGGCCCCAAACTTTCAATTTTCTTTTCTTTTCTTTGTTTTTCATGGAATTGATTTGAATATATTTTTGTAGTGATTTTTCTCTTGAGCTCCAAGATTAACAAGCCTACCCAACCACATGCCTTATGTGCATGCCAATTCTAATGATTTATTATTATTTTGAATGTGATGGAATGCTCAGATGTTCATGTGAAATGACGAAGCATAAGCCACTTGAGGTTGGTAATAAATTAAGAGGGAAAGTTTTGAGGTATTACAGCTGTCCATATTCAATCATCTGCAGACCTGAATGAATGATAGCAATGGCTTTCATATATTCAAGGTATGAGGTGATTGAATACTCGAATAATCCTGAAAATTTGTACTCTGTGGGAAATGGGGTAAAATGCCACTCTTTGATGACGAAATACCAGGAATGAACCAGAAACCATCATAACTTGGATGACAGCTTGAGGCCACGAAACCGAGTTTGTTGGAATTACAACGTATTTACCCCACTGGAGAGATAAACCTATCATAACATGGATGATAGCTTGAAGGTACGAACTTGGCGTTCGACAAATATTTATCCCACTTGAGGAGATAAAACTTGAAAAAGAGACCATCATAACTTGGATGACGACTCGAAGATACGAACTTGGTGTTCAACAAGAATTCATCCCACTTGAGGAGATAAAACTTGAAAAAGAGACCATCATAACTTGGATGACGACTCGAAGGTACGAACTTGGTGTTCGACAAGAATGTATCCCACTTGAGGAGATAAAACTTAAAAAAGAGACCATCATAACTTGGATGACAACTCAACTGGGGGAAACGAGCTTTGACTTGTAAAAGTAAAAAGAGAGAAGTGGCATCAACCGATTTATGACTCAAATAAGATCAACCGATCTATCTTGGAAATGGTATCGACCGATCCATAGCCAGGAAAGCGAGACCGTAATATCATCCTATTTACGGCTCGAAGAGAAGTAATATCAACTGATTTACAACTCAAGTAAGATCAACCGATCTATCTTGGAAATGGTATCAACCGATCCATAACCAAGAAATGAGAATGTAATATCATCTGATTTTCCGCTAAAAGAGAAGTGATATCAATTGATTCACAACTCAAATAAGATCAACCGATTTATCTTGGAGATGCTATCAACCGATCCATAACCAAGAAATGAGACCATCGTGCTGAGACAGAATCTAGTAGAGGAGACCATTGTACTTAAATGGCGACTCGAGACGCGACTGTTGTACTTAAATGGAGGCGTAGGAAACAAATAAGATTGTTATAATTAAACATGACTCAATTGGGGAACCATTGTACTTAAACGAAACACCAGAATGGAGAGGGATCGTTGTACTTAAACGAGAGCCCAAGACGCAACCGTTGTACTTAAACGGAGACGCACTAGGGATGTCAAACAAGACTTGATAGAAACAACCACACTGGGAAATGAACCTGGCATTCTGTGGGGGATATTTCGGTCTGATTGAGGGACTGATGTTTCGGTCTTCTGGGCAAGGTACTAAAACTAGTTTATGCTTTGTATGCATACGTTTGAATTTTTCCATGGTGTAATGCTCCATAATGATGGAAATTCTATGCTTTTGATGAACCAATGTAATGATGATTACTATATGCAAATGCAAGGGAAGATCTCCCGATGATGAGAGACTAGGTATCCTTGACGGTTTCGCTGGGGAAGGGCCCACTATTGCATTAATTGTAGTGAATCCTTTGTGAGGAAGAGCAACTCTGCGGGGAACAAGCAACTCCGTGGGAAGATAGTGTTAATGACCCGTCGGCTCTGTACTGCCGCCATTGCCAAAAATAAATTGGACTTTGAGAAATTGGAGAACGCTGATCCTGCTCGGGAAGATCTTGATCTAAGAGGTACGCCAACTGTAGAACTCCGTTGGGGAAATAATAACCTTCTGACTCGGCTGGGGAGACAGATGTGTTGGTACTCTGTTGAGGAAGAAACCTGCTGGGGGAAATCCTTTAGGTGTACCCTTCTGCTTGGGGAAGAGATCTGTTGGGTAGAGAAGAGAATTCAATCTTTTTTTGTATCTTTGCCTTTGTTGGGAAATGATGAATTCTCTCGTACTGCTGGAGATAAGAAAACTCTTGTTGGGGAATATTCCTTTGTTGAAGGAGGGCTCTCTTCTTGGGGAGAATGCATGCCTTTTCACAATTCTGACTCTACTGGGGATAAGGAGATCATGACATCCTTCCGTTTGAGGAATAATCTTCCTTTGGCCGCTATACTGGGGATATAAGGCTTCTCATGCTGGGGAAGGCCTTTCATTTCTAATCCCACTAGGGAGGAGAAGACTCAGCTGAGGATATTTCCTGCTGGAAATAAGGGTTTGATCACCTCTTGCTGGGAGTGAGAGGTAGAAAAGGAAGACGTCCTCTGTTGGGGATGAGGAATAATGATATTTTCCTACTCTGGAAGTATTATCCTCTTCGATGTTACTCTGCTGGAGAGAGGACATCCAATGGGAGTTGCTGAGGAATCATACTCAATGAAACCCGTTAAAGATACGACTCTTTGATGTCATGTGCTGGTAATAACTTTGCTTCCAGTCTTTGGACTGATCGATTGCCTACTAATCATAAGTGAACAATGGTTCCTTGCAATCTTCAACTTACTTCAGACTATAGTCTATCGGGAGGAATCGTCTCAAGAGGATTTTACAGAAGACCTGGTATCCGAGATGCATCAGTGTCTTCAAACTCTTGGAGGGATTCGTCGGATCTCGAAATAACTGCCCCAGTCTGCATGGTATATTCAAGAATTTGCCTTGCGAGGATTCATGAAAAACCTCCTATCACTGTGAGATATTCTGCCCCAGTATTTTGAACCTTGGATAGGTGTTTCTGATTGATCGTCTTCAGGAGAGAGTAATTTCTAGTTCTCTTAGGGTGGCCTGCCCCAGTACGAGCCTTGAAGTGATCATCTCTGATTGGCTATTCTTCGATTGAATACCCTGACTAATTGTTCTTGGAGAGATTTGAATCTCGAAGTGGTTTCCCCAGTTCGGCTGAAATTGAATGAATGCCTCAGACTCATGGATCTTTGAGAGATTTGATCTCGAAGTGATTGTTCTGGATTGGATGGCTTTAACCACGACTACTGGGAAAGTCCTTACTCAATGGAGCTTCTTGAAAAAGTGTCTCTCGACCTGATTGTATTTCAGAAGTTTCAGACTTCTCAACTTGGCAAGATTAAGCTTCTGGACTGAGGTTCCATATGTGAACTCCTATGATGTTAAACAAATGTATACAAACAGAAAATGTTTATTCTGAGAATGAAAATTCTAATGCAACACACACATTAATCTTGAAGTATTTATTGAAAATGGGTCACAAACCTTTGTGAGCGAATCCCTGGTTAAGATACGACATTTTTTTTTAATGAAAGAAAGCATGCATATGCGATACCAACAAAAGTCTTTTAGCACAAGTCATAGGAGTCGGGAACGCGGTCTCGTGGTAGTATGCTCTCAAAATAACCCTGCTTCAATTAGGACTTTTAAAGGTTGTATCGTGGTCTGGTTCACGGTTATAGAAACAAGGGATATAGGCTCGAAGTTTATAGGTAACCACCCCTTTTCGTGATGTCCTCCATTCCTATGTTCAGCTAGCTCGGCACAAGCGTTCACCTCTCAAAAAGGATTTTGTGATGATTGAGGAACCATTGCTGCTAATCATTTAAGCACCAATCAGGTTGTTGTTGTTGTTGTTGGGAGTCAGTCACCCCTTTTCCTTCCGTCTATGTATCACACGACTTTGTTCTTGTTTAAGGATCTTTCTTGTGTAATCCTCTTTGTCTTTCACTTTTGCATTATTTTGCTTATCCCTAACTTTTTCCTGGACTGATTCTGGTGAATCTTTGATTGTGAAGTCCAGCGAGATGCCCTAATTTTTGCCTAAGTCGCTTGTTTTCTTGTCCTGAATTAGCGGGCTTTTTTTCATTTCTTTTTTTTCGTTTTTGAACAAATCATGTGACACTTTTTGTCTTGATTGCTTTGTGAGGGTTGTGACTACCTCACTTCTCAGATGATGAAGGATAACCTTTGTGGTTTCCGGTCTTTGGACCTTTTGATTGGGATAACCATTGTGGTTTCTGGTCTTCGGACCTCTTGATTTGGTGCAAAAAAAGGTAATGAATCCTTAGATGCACTCTTTTATGAAAGCCTAAACGCTCGATCAAACTAACTGACACCTACCCTGCCCCTGGGTTAAATGTAAGGGTTTTTCTCATGCGAAAAGAAACTCCTACTTCAAGGCTCAAAGGGGTTAGCGAGGGTCTATCTCCCTTATATCTCCACTGTTTAGGGTTTGAAACAATGCATGTACATCGTCAACACGGTCTTAGTCAAGAGCACACAATTTGAGATTCTCTGCGTTTTTGTTTCGTCATTCTCCCTCATAGAGTTTTAACACTGGAGTTGGTATTGCAATGCACACATACAAAATTATAAGTGAATACAAATGAATTACTTCAAGAAAAACATGTGAGTTTTATTATGATTAACATTCAAAAGTAAATGAGTTTCATGCATGCATACAAATGTTAAAACAAACATAAGAACACTACAAGTAGAAACGCAGTAAAGAAGCTGAATATTGCCGTAATTGAAGAGACTTGACTCCGTCTGGACTGATCAGTCTTGAATGCTTCCTGTGATCAATAGCTCTTCATGGACTTGTAGTTTTCAAGTAAATGGCCGCATGTCCTACATGGCAATCATACATCTTCTTCTAGTTAATTTGACTTTGATATGAGACGTCTGAAAGAAGGAGTAAAGCTGGGGAATGAAGTTTCCCCATAAGGTTGCTCGGAAAGACCTGACGATCTTCTTCCTATGTATCTTCATTGACCAATGAAGAATCAGAGCGACGTAGTTCCCCTCAATAGGGATGAGAATGTACTGAAAAGATGCTAACACATAATGGCCATCACTGAGAGTATTTGAATACTTCTGGCTTTATTTGCTTCCACAGATATCTTTGCAAGTCGAGTGATTTATTCGAAGATTTCAGTTGAAGAACCTAACATCCGGTATAACAACCTTGGTACCTTCATTCACTAGGTTCATTCTGATTCCACCAAGATTAGGCATTGGGTCTTGGAGCACATTCGGATGAAGGGAGAAATTGATCGCCTTGGACTCAATTAGGTCTTGTACCTCATTCTGGAAAGCCCAACATTTCTCAATACTATGCCCTTGGGCACCCGAATGGAATTTGCACCTGGCGTTGGCATCAAAATTGGGTGGTGGATGTCGCTCCCCGGACTCTCATCCCGGTGCAGACGCGAACCGTCGGCGATGTTAGAGGTTGAGGTTGAATAGAGTCGCCAGCTAGGCATTTTTATCCCGAAGGAAAGGTTATGCTGCATAAACCTGGAAGGGTATGGATAAGACGGTTGCGAACCAGAGAAACTGAGAAAGGGGGTTGGTTACGACCTGGGAAGGTATTAGCACCCAGATAGTCCGTCGTACTCGACGGGATCCACGCTTACTTGATTGTGTTTAAAAGGGAGTAGTGTATGTGCTGACTGTGTATGAAAAGCTAGGAAGGAATGTACAATGTGTCAGTGCAAAGGAAAGGGTGAAATGCTCAAGACTGAGGCTTAGAAAAGAAAGTTGATAAAGAGGGGAGACAAAGATACTTTTGTTCGATAACTGTTAATTTATGCCTACGTATCCTCTCGTGCAATGAGAAAGTAAGAACACCGTAGTTCGACTCAAAGAGACTGTATTATTTGTTGTGAACTGCTTACTTGTCTATGCTCAAGTGTATGACTCGTTTGGCTCGAGTGTTAACTGCCTTGCATTAGACGGAAGAAGCGAGTTATCATTTTCAAAGTGAGTGTGATGAGAAAAGAATCCCGGAGGAGACGTTTATTGTTTGTTTTTGTGTTTTCAGTTTTTTATTGTTTTTGGTGTTTTGAATAAGATAATGAGCTTAAGCCTAATTCAAGGGTTGTAAACTCATTATATCCTCCCTGATTAGGGATAATGAGCCTACTTATGCATGAGATGAAGATCTCAACTTAATTACCATGATGATATAGGATTAAGATCATTAACCTACTTTGGTAATTATTAAGTGTTTTTGGGTTTTGTTTTGTGTTAAGTAATGCGTTTAATCTCTAATCAGGGATTAGTGAACTCATTACACCATCCTAAAAGAAGGATGATAGATGAGAACACTTAAATTGAGGAAGATACCTCAACTTAATCTGTGGTTAGGGATTAAATTCATTATATAACAAGCCTTTATTAAGTGGATTTTAATTAAAGGGTGAGATTAAGAAGTGGATTTTATGTTTGTAAGACTATCTTGAGGGGGACTTGTCCATTAAACACTAGGGTTAGTCCCTCTTAACCAAAAGGAAGAGATGTAACCATAATATAAGGCCCAAGTTACAATATTAAGTCTTAATGGTTATTAGGTGTTTTGATTAGAATGTGTAAACAAATTAAAGGTTTAACACTAAGGATTAAAGTTATACACTCCATCCTAAGATAAGGATGCATGCATAACCCTAATTCAAAGTCCTAAAGCTTTAAGTGTTTAGCCTTGATTATGAGATGAAAAGAGAGACTCGAGGAGACTCAAAGGTGAAAAGCTAGGGGAGACTATATATAACCCTAAAGTTATCATGCTTGGATGTTCCTATGGTTTGTGATGCTTAAGAAAAAGATCTTCAGGAAATCTTCAGATGGCCACCAAGGAAGAAGAAGCAGATGAAAAGAGAAGAGAAAGGAGGATAGGTTACTTACTTCCTGAAGAAGATAAGTAACCTAAAAGGAAGAGATAAGAGCAAGAGAGCACAAGTGAAACAAGTTCACTTCAAAGACATATAAATAATGCATATGAAGGATAAGAAGAGGTGGGATGTGAAGGCAAATCCACATCCCAAACAACTTACCATAAGCCCCTAAAATGTTAGTATGAGATGCATAAGGAAAGAAATGAAATGAAATGCAACAAGTAATGATGCAATGACCAAGACCAGAAGCAATCATGCAATGTAAATGTGTCATGAGATGATGCAAAGTCAAATATGATGCATATGAATGATCATACAAGGGATGAGATGCAAAACAAACATGTAAGGAGCTTAGTAACACATGGATACACATGAAATGTAATGAATGCAAAGCATACCAAATGAATGAAGAAATGATCAAGCAATGTTCAAACATGTCTTAAGATGTCTAAGATGGCATACAAGAGCATGGAATGTCATGGCAAGTTCATATGATGATGATATGCAAAGATGAATGCAAATGAACATAGAAAATTAGGGTTTTAAGACAACATGAGATTCACAAGGTAAAAACAGAAGCATACATCATGATAAAATTTTGAAAATGAACTTAAACAAACCCTAAATAAACACAAGATCACTCCCAAAGATGGAGGTCAGAAGCTTAACCTAAATGAAGTTATGAATTTTCTAAGTTAACTAGGGTTTTTGGGTGGTTCCTCATGAAAAATGCTAAACAATTTGAAAATACAATGCAAAATTATGAGTTAAATGTCCTAGATACTAGATGAAAAGTATGAAACAATGCAAAAAGAACCAACTGCAAACTCATCTTGGTTGATCAGAAATGATTTTTTCAAGTTAGGGTTAGAAAAATGTGAAATTTAGAAACCCTAATTTAAATAAATTGTGAAAATATGATCAAACCTAAAAAGAAATTTGTGTGATGGGTTTGTAAATTGTTCTAAATGTCTAAAAATGCTTCATGATTTTTTTGGTGATTTTTAGATACCTAAATGTATTTTTAATTAATTAAAATCAATTAATTAAATAAAACATTTAAATGATTTAAAAATACATTTTTAATGCAAAAAAAATGTTTCTGAGTTTTGAAAAATATTTAAAATGAAAATGCAGAAAATAAGATTTTTATAAACATTTTTACTTTTTCTAATAATTGTATGAAAATAAATGTGAAAAATAAAAAGAAAAATGAAAAGTAATGCAAATGAGTGGTTCAAATTGAAAGTTGCGTGGATGAGAGGCTGAGATTGGAAGTCACCTTGACCTGGGGTAGGGTAATCTAATGGATTAGGTTCAAACTCTCATCTCGCACGTGATCCAAGGGTTGTCATTGATTCTGATTAATTAAACTTAATTAAATTAATTAATTAGGTTTAGGGTTTTAATGAAGTGATCATGGCCATCCAAACACGCGCTAAACACAAGATCCTAGGTGTAAACACCCCAAATTTGCCCTCACCCATTCACACCATGGCTGGTGATCATCTCATATGCATAAACACAATCATAACATCTCATATTACATTTTTGAGTCACTGCATAGTTTCTAAGTCATCCGCATCTAGGGTTTGTGATCTGAGCAATCCCAGAGCTTCTTGAGCCACTCCAAAGGCCATCAATCACTTCAAAGGGGTTCATGTGTGTTCTTATATCTTATTACATCTTTTCAAAGTCAAAAATGCAAAAGAATCACAAGAACTGGGATTGGTGTGGATGCAGAGCCAAGTTTGACTGCACAGTTGACCTAAAATTAGGGTTTTGGTTTCAGAGGCCATAACTCCAAATTTTTTGGTCATTCTTGTCTCCATTGGTCTCTATATGGTATAGGGAGTATGCATATCAATTTTCATGAAGAAATTCCATGGGGAAGTCATCTGATCAAGGGTTGACTTTCTGGACAAGTCAGTGCAAAATCAGGGCATCTGAGGCCCCCAATGACCCAACCAATGGGTGATCTTCATCATTTTGAGTGTATATGATCTTTATTTGATCATGGAAGAAGATTGAAGTTCACAAAAATCAAGAATCTGGAGTTTTTGCAAGTGTTGACTTTTTGGGCATAGTTGACTTTTCAAGAATGCTTCATTTTAGGTCATTTTTCAAGCCTTGATTCTTGATCCAAAAATGCTTCAAATGGAAAAACTTTGGTCATGAAAGTTGTAGAACACATTTTTCCCTTTTCAAAAAGTACAAGAACATGATCAAATTCTTTTTGGATCAAAAGTTATGGTGTGTCAAAGTTGGCAAAAATCATTGATTTTCAAGATGTGCACCAAATGTGAATTTTGCAAAATCATGAACCAAGGCTTTTTGTAACTTCTAATTCACATCAAACCATGACACAAACATCACATAAACTCTAAAAGTCAGAATTGAACCAAGAATGCTCATGTTTCATGGCTTGTGGAATGAGAAAGTCACATGTGAACCAAAGTTGCACCAACTTGCAAAACTCATGATCACACTCCCTACCACTTGCCACATTGGATGCTGAGCTTTGCTAGCCCTTGCCCTCACCCTTGCTGCGCCAGCCCATGCTTTGTACTAGCCTAGAACCAAGCCATACCTCTCTTACACAAAAAGTGGACTTTTGGGCAAAAGCAAACTTACCAATCAATAGAGGCCATGTCAAATCATCTGACCTATAGGATTAAAATATACTATCCAAATGCAGGCCATAACACTCAAGAAGCAAAGGCTGAAACAACACAAGAGATCACATACACCAAAACACACCATTTTTGCACTTCCCTTCGAATTTGCTTCCACAGCTCACAAACACAAAAGCCAAGTCCATAGATCAAATCACCATGCTTCATTGACCCCAAACCCACAAGACCCAGGCCTGAAACAAGCCATAGCATCACTTCTCCATTTTCACTCCATAAAGCAAAAACTTTCGAATCTGCTTCTACAAGCCATAAACACTCAAACAAATTCCACACATCAACTCACCTTGCTTCACTGGCCAGAAACCAACCATTGTTTTGGCCTGAGACCCTCCATAACTCAAATACGATTTTCACACTCCCTTGGTCAGAGCTGCTGCAAACTCACTCAGGAGGCTGTTTAAACTCTAACCAGGTATCCAAAGCTTCAAAGGGGGATCATTGGGACCTGTTTGAGCCAAAGAACTAGCCAGAAAGTGCCAGAGATCAGAGCTCCAGTTCAGGTGAGCTTCATGAACATTTTTCCCAGGAGTTTGTTTTTAAGTTCTTAATTGGTTCTCCATGTTTCACTGGTCATGATGATGTGTTTAGTTTCGAAAATCATTGAGTTTTGAGCATGTATGATGTCTCTGAATTTTTTTTTGACCTAAACCCCTTTTGCTTCGATTCAGCCTTGTTGTGTAGAATAAATTTGTTTTGGCTGTGGATTCTTGTTCTATGATGCGTGGGGATGATTTCTGGGCAAGAAAATTGGGTTTTAGTGAGCTAGGGTGAGAGTTGGCATTTTTCAGGGAGGATGCTGGCCGGAGAAGATGACCGGAGGTCTTCTCCGGCCGCCTGAGGGTCATTAATGTGTTAATTAGGGTTTAGGGGCAAGTTTGAATTTAGGCCGTGCGATTCTCCTTTCCCGCGTGCATTGAGTGGTGGAGATCTGATCATTAGCCCTAATCCGTATTTAATTAAATTTTAATTATTTGATTAATTGAGTTTAGGGAAGTTTGAACCTGGGTCGTCCAGATGCGCGCCAGGTCAAACTTCCCAAGCCCAGATTCAATCTGGACGCTTCATTGAGCATACTTTCCATTTATCTCAATTTATTTTAATTTCTTTTCATTTTATTTGCACAATTTATTTAAAATAGTAAAAAATGTCTAAAAATTATGAAACTTTTTCTCATAAGTTTTATTAATTTTTAAGACCCAAAAATATTTTTGTTTTTTATTTTTATCATTAAAAAAGTATTTTTAAATATTTAAAAGATTATTTTTAATTGGTTAATGGAAATTAATTTATTAAAAATACTTTTAGGTATTTAAAAATCACCAAAAAATTCATGAAATGTTCTAAGACATTTAGAAACATTGTCCAACCTTCAAACCAAATTTCTTTTTTGATCTTGATGCATTTTGAGAATTTTTCATTGAATAAAAATCATTTTTGTGCATTATTTTGATCCTAAGTTCAAAAAATCATTTCTGCCTATCTATGAAGAGCTGGACATTGATTCTTCTTGCATTGCATTGTGTTTAGCATGTAGTTTCTAGGATTAAATGGCCACGATTTGATTCCTCATTTTCAATTTGTTTGGCATTTCTTTTGTTTAGGAACCCTAAAAACCCTAATAACTTGTAAAAATCATAACTTGAGATTGGTTAAGAGTTGGGACCTCCCCTTTGGACATTGGTTTAGTATAGGATTAGGGGCCTTTTGAGTGGCATTTTCCATTTTTTATCTTAGGGTTTGCTTCTGTTTTTGGTTTTTGTTTGATGTTTGGTTCATAAACCCTAATTTGGGCTTTCATTTGCATACCTCTTGCATTCTCTTGCATAACATGACTTGTCATGACATTTCAAGCATCCATTTGTTTCATTTGACATCATAAGACATATTGAAAGCATGTTTGATCATTGCATCATGTATTTGCCATGTTGTATGCCATGTGCACTTCATAACTTTTCATGTATGTTCATGCTTCTTAGCTTGCTTCATTTGCATTCATAAACTTGTATGATCATCTCCATGACTTGTCTCATGTTTGTAGCATCTCATAACATCATTAGCATCATGTACATGCTTCTGGTTTTGTTTCTCATCATGTCATCTCATCCCATTTTGCATTGCATTGCATTTCTTTTCTAACATTTCAGGTGGTAAGTGATCCTGAGAAGTGAATTTGCCTTCACTTCTCATAACTTTTCTTTTCATCTCTCTTGCATCCATTGCTGCATTTTTATATGTGTTTGAGTTTGAGCTTGCTCATTCTTCTTCTTCCCACCTTCTTTCTTCAAGTGACTTGACTTCTTGAATGAAGCAAGTTACTTTGCTTCTCTTGATCCTTTCATCTGCTTCCTGGTGGTTCCATTGAAGATTTCTCTTGAAAACCTCACAAACCTTAGGAACAACCAAGCATGACAAAGATTAGGGTTTTGATTAGTCTCCCCTCTTAGTTTTACCTTTGTGTCTCTTTTGAGTCTTCTCTTCTCATCTCATAATCAGGGACTAAACCCTAAAGGCTTTAAGGCTTTGTGATTAAGTTTATGCCTGCATCCTTATCTTAGGATGGAGTGTATAACTTTAATCCTAAGTGTTAAACCCTTAATGTGTTTAACTCCTTTAATCAATCCATCTAATAATCATCAAGACATCACACTTGTAACTTGGGCCTTGCATTAGGGTTCTAATTCTTCCTTAATTGGTTAAGAAGAACTAACCCTAGTGTTAATGGACAAGTCCCCCTCAAGTTGTCTTACAAACCATAAAACCCACTTCATCATCATACCACTAAATAAAATCCACTTAATCAAAGGCCTGTTTTGTCATGAGTTTAATCTCTAATCATGGATTAAGTTGAGGAGCTTTCCTCAGCTTAAACATTCTCATCTATTATCCTTCTATTAGGATGGTGTAATGAGTCTGTTTAATCCCTGATTATGGCTTAACCTCATTACTCAACACTAAACAAAAACAACAAAAAACATCTAAATAATCACAAGTAGGTTAATGATCCTAATCCTACACCAAAGGTGATTAAGTGTGAGAATCTGACTTCACACTTAAGGTATTCTCATTACCCCTAATCAGAGGGAAGATGTGATGAGTTTGCTAAATCCATTGGTTTAGGCTTAAGCTCATCAACTTATGACAAACTTTCAAAAGCAATAAAAGATTGAAAACTCAAAAACAAACAATAATCGTCTCCTTCGGGATTCTTTTCTCATCACCTTCACTCACAAGCGAGAACTTGCTTCTTCCGTCTAATGCAAGACAGTTAGCATCTGTGCCAGACAGATCATGCACTTGAGCATAGGCAAGTAAGCAGTTCACAAGTCAATTCACCTTTCAGTCTCTTTGGGTCGAACTACGGTGTTCTGACTTCCTCATTGCACGAGAGGATACGTAGGCATAACTTAACAGTTATCGAACAAAAGTCTCTGTACATTCCCCCTCCTTTCAGCATTATTCTTTAAGCCTCATTATCTTGAGAAATTCATTCTCATTCTTACACTGACACATCATTTATACATATCACACTTCACTTCTTTTACACCGACACCTGTACATCTTTCCAGCTATTGTACACACAAATTGCACTGACACTACCCCTTTAAAACACAAATCTTTCAAGCGTGGATCCCGTCGAGTACGACGGACAATCTGGGTGCTAATACCTTCCCAGGTTGTAACCAACCCCCTTTCTCAGTCTCTCTGGTTCGCAAACCGTCTTATCCATCTCTTTCTAGGTCTATGCAGCATTACCTTTCCTCCGGGATAAAAATGCCTAGCTGGAGACTCTATTCATCTCTAGTGAGTTCACGGCTGTGTGTTCTCACATCCTCCTTTCGCCGACCGTTCGCGTCTGTATCTTTATCTGGGTCTTGTCCCATTTATCGGGAGCGACAGCTTGGCGACTCTGCTGGGGACCCTTATACTGCAACCAGGGCTTCTGGTTCTTTTTGTGGGTTCCTCCTAGCGCTTGATTGATTTGTGCTTACTGGGGTGTTATGTGCTTATTTGTGCTTGTATATTTGTATTTATTTTGCTTTATGTACAGTTTGCTTTACTGCTTTCTTTATTGCTTTTGCATTATATCATATTGTCATACTGTGCTGCTGGCTGGATCTGTTGTTTGCTTTGGTGGGTGGGTGTTCCATTGAGAGTTAAGGTCCTATACCTGGGACCTGAGTGACACCTAGGCTAGAGTGAATCATATTCTTTCCCATTCCATTTCGGTCTGGTGCGGGAATATGAAACACGGTTCAGATATGGGTTTCTTCTTGAGAACTCTGTGTTGCAGATTTCCTGCAATGCTAGGGCTATCTGGGAAGCCTGCTAAGTCTGGATGACCTTTTAGTATTGACCTTCATAAACTGAGGTGAATTAGAGGAGGAATTGTTATGGTTATTGTAAACACTGTACCTCCGGGTTAGAAGTGTTTACACTTCTCATAACTGATCCAAGTCTGAGGATCCTTGTTTTAGAACACCACCTGTGAGGGGGTTGGGCTGTTTACAGGTTTGCAGGTACCCTTGGCCTCAACATACCCTGTTACTTTGTTTATTAAGAGTACTCCATTTTGGGACAGTTCTTGTGATTCTAAAACCCTGGACATGTGGCTCTTTATTTGAGTCCCCAACCTTGGTTACTGGATTTATAGACCTCCATCTGGAATTCTTGAATACACTTGGACCTATATCAGAGCATTTTGATCAGATCCAGCTCAGTCACAGACCCTTGCATATCATTTGCATACATAAACATTGCATCATATTGACATTTGCTTATTTGTGTTTCAGGGTATCCATCTTCATTTGGTTTTGGTTTTGACCCCATCTTCAGTACTGACCTATCTTCACCAGCATCTGCTTCAGTTATCACCAACATCAGCCAATCAGTGGCCCCTTCTTCAGTATTATCATCAGTACCTATCTCTCCTCAGTCTTCAGCATCATGGCTCCTAAAAAGAGCAACATCACCTATCACTTTTTCCAGCCAGAGCTATCAGATATCAGGAGGATTCAGACCCTGATCACTCCAGATCACATACCTTTGTTCAGGGAACATTATGGAGATATACTTGACATGGTTATGGATCTGGACCCATCACAGAGGAGCCTCATTCACACTTGCATTCAGTTCTATGACCCCCCACTAAGATGTTTTGTTTTCCAAGACTTTCAGTTGGGTCCTCTATTAGAAGAATACTCATCATTGGTTGGTTTGCCTATCAGGGGTGGAATCCCTTTCAACCCTGAGATGGTCTTTCCTGGTAATGGAGAAGTAGCAAAGGCTTTGCATCTGGAACCTGTCCTGATTGAGCAGCATATGACCTCTAAAGCTGGAATCCCTGGCTTCCATCTGGATTTCTTGATCTCTCAAGCTACCCTGAAAGCTTCTTTAGGAGAATGGAAAGCTGTTTGTGCTCTGTTGGCTTTAAGTATATATGGGATTGTACTATTTGCAGATGAACCTCGATTCATTAGTAAGAATGCAATCCATTTGTTCATTCTGAGGAACCCAGTGCCAACTTTATTGGGTGATCTCTACTATTCAGTGCATCAGAGGAATGAAAAGCAGAGGGGAAGATTAGTGAGGTGTTGTGCTCCATTATTCCATACTTGGCTTCTCAGGCATCTACCCAGGACAGATGCATTCTTGAACCCTCATCAGCAGAGTAACTGGGCTAAGAGACTCACTGCAGTAACTTCAGCAGATATTAGATGGTGCACTCAAAGCACCAAGGGCAGGGATATCATCACTAGCTGCGGGCATTTTCCCAATGTGCCCCTAATAGGAGTTAAGGGCAACATTAATTGCAACCCTCTGTTGTTCAGAAGGCAGCTGGGCTATGCACTGGTCCACACTCCTAAGGCACAGGACTTGGTGGAGACTCTTTATTGTGAGAACAAGACTGATCTGGCTGTTGTTAGGCAGGCTGCCTGGGCCTGGGATAATGTTCAAATCAAGGGAATAACCATTTTGGGGAAGTGCAACAATGTGGCATCAGCACAATATTATGAATGGTCCCGTGCCAGGGCCCAATTCTCTGGGATGCCATTTACCATTGAAGACATGCCTGAGTCATCTTCAGCACCACCCCCTGCCACTATCAGTTTGGAGGAGTTTGAGAGCTTGAAGGAAAGAAATGAGAAGTTAACCCAGGCTTTGCAGAAGACCCTCCGGGAGAGGGGTGAAGGTATGAGGGAGATTGAGAGATTGGAGAAGTTGAGAGTGGAGCATCTGACTAAGATTGAGAAGTCTGGGGATTATATCAAAAAGTCTAAGGCTGGTGAACAAATTCTGAAGAATGCTTGCAAGGAAGCCCAGTTCCAGAGAGCAAGGACAAACTTGTATTTGAAGGAGAGTCAAGCCCGGTGGGTCAGGATCACCGAGGCTCGTACCCTGGAGGACAAGAGAGTTCAAGACAAGATGGAGCAACTGGAAGCTAGTGCAAAGGTGCAGCAAGAAGCCCTGGCAGCAGCCCAGAGGGAGATATCAGAACTAAAGATCAAAGCTGGGGTGAAGAGGTCAAAAGACCAAAGTCAGCACAAGAAGCTAACAGCAGCTGTTACGACCCGGAATCTCCTCATCAGGAATCTCACGGAGCGTCCGGCTGATCCTGTGACCGAAGCACTTCTCAAGGAAGTTCGTGAGGATGAGTTTGGTCTTGGTGTTTGACCATTTGTTTGTTGTTGCTTTCTTTCCATGTACTTTTATTTTCTTGTAATGTATTTTGACCCCTTAGAGGGCTTGTGTTGTAAAATGAACAAGTTGTATTATTTCACCTTCTGTAATATATTTGTGTTAGTGTGCTTCATCTGAGTTCTCTTCAAGCAACATCAACAGCATCTTCAAGGGTCTGGAAGGGTCAAAACTGAACGCCAAACCGGATACCTTGAGAACAAATAGGCATACTGCATTGCATGCTAACCCTTTTGTTTGTTTTGTAGGTTTTTGATTTATTGCCACTAACTCTGTTGTGATGTTCAGGAACTATTGCTCGGCGCCGAGTTTTTCCCCTCAACCGTCCGCACCGTTATCCGACCCGTAGCAACCTTCCGGGCATTCAAATGGATCAGATGCAGCAGGACCTTACTGAGGTCAGAAATCAAATGGCAAACGAAAGGCTAGAAATGAGGAATCAAATGACTCAGTTTATGGAAGTGATGAACAACATGGCTCAGAGCCAGGAAAGATTGAGGGCCATGGTGGAGAGGCAAAATCAAGAAGATCCACATATAGGGACTGCCGGGACCAGCAACAATGAAAGGGTCCAACCTCATGTAAATCCCCCTGTATTTGGACCACACCTCCATCCTGAGGTCAACATCCCTGCAAATGTCCAAGGGACTGCCACTGCAGCCAGGGTACTTCAAGAAGACCCCCAAGAGGACCAGTTTACAGTAATGGGTGCTGGGGAAGAAGCTTATGATAGGAGGTTGGATGAGATAGCTGAGAAATTGAGATCCTTAGAGTCTCAAAACTCTCTAGGTTTCGACGTCATGGACATGGGCTTGGTAGACGGGGTCAGGATCCCCCATAAGTTTAAGCCTCCTTGTTTTGAAAAATACAACGGGACTTCCTGTCCCCGAACCCATCTGCAATCTTTTCTCGGGAGATTAAAAGCTTATACCATGGACGAGAAACTGTGGATGTTCTACTTCGAGGATAGTTTGACTGGAGCTTCAAGGGAATGGTATTCCCATCTAACGAGAGCAACTGTAAGATGCTGGAAGGACCTGGCAGAGGCCTTCATCAGACAGTATCAGTATAATCTGGATATGGCACCCAACAGGACTCTCCTAATGGGAATGTCACAGTCGTCAAGGGAAAGTTTCCGAGAATATGCCCAGAGATGGAGGCAATTGGCTGCTGCTGTTCAGCCACCTATGTCTGAACGGGAAATGGCAGATATGTTCATGAACACCCTTCAGGGAACGTATATTGACAGGTTGGCTGCTTTCTCTTCCACTAGCTTTGCCGATGTCGTCATAGCTGGGGAGAGAATTGAAAGCCTGTTAAAAATGGGTAAGATTTCCGACAATGGTGCCAGCTCGTCCAGTAGTACAAGAAAAACTTTTGCAGGCCCGAGAAGAACTGGCGAGACCAATGCCATCCACACCAATAGGGGCAGGCCCCAATATGTTCACAGGTCAATAGCAGCAGTCACCATCCCTGCTCCAGCACATCCTCAGCCGGTTTATCAACCTCCGCAACAAAACTATCAGCCACAACCTCAGTACCATCAACAGAATCAGTATCCTCCAAGGAATTACAACAACAGCAACACCAACAACAATAATCAGCAAAGGCCATTCCAGCAAAGGCCATCTCAAGCTAACAGAGTGATCGACCCGATCCCCATGCCATATGCTACATTGCTGCCACAACTCTTGAAACTCAACCTAGTTGAGCTAAGGACGTTGGCACCTCCAGATCCCAACAGTCTACCCAGGAATTATGATTCCAACGCCAGATGTGCCTTCCATTCAAATGCACCTGGCCACAGTATAGAAAAGTGCAGAGCCCTGCACATGAAGGTACAAGACCTGGTAGACTCGAAAGCTCTGAATTTCGCACCACCACCCAATGTCAATAAGAACCCAATGCCGAACCACGGTGGTCCCAGAATTAACGCTATTGAAGAAGACAAGCCGTCTTATTTAATAACCAGTGTGGGTCAGATCAGGACACCGTTGGTAGAAATCAAGGCTCAACTCCTCGAATGTCAAATGTTCCCGGGGTGTGAGTTGGGGTGTGCTTACTGCAATATTTCAGTCAATGGGTGCGATAACCTGAGGAATGGCATAGACGGTCTCATTCAGAGTGGCCAACTTCAGATCACCACGTCATTTCCTACAAATCCAGCAATCTCATCAGCAACGGTTTCAGAACCTCCTACAACTGCAGCAACCATTGTTCCTGACAATTCTTCGGCTTCATCAACAAATACTTCATATATTATCTCAACTGATCAGTTATCAACAAAATTTTCTTCTACAACTCCAGCACCACTCCATTTTGAAACTCCTACAACAACAACATCCATCCTTCCACCAATGTCTCCTACAACACCAGCAACAAATCATGAAGATGTCTCAACTGTCACAATATTTTATGATCCTGAAAACAACTCCGCCTACAACTCAGAAGGTGTTGCTCCCGTCAGAGCGCCAGTCACAATTTATTATGATCCGCAGACTATCACAATTCCTTCCGCAGCCGCAGTCAGTCCAGTCACTATCACGGTGCCTGGACCAGTACCTTATAAAAGCAGCAATGCCATCCCCTGGCATTACGGCTCTGACCTGTACTGTGAAGGACGAAGAATCACTTTTGAATCATCAACCCCTGCACCACAAATTGACAATGTGGGCGGAGGCGGAGGCTTCACTCGAAGCGGACGCCTTTTCGCTCCACAAATTCAGAGACCCGCTGCCGAAGCAGAAGCTGCTGCCAAGGCAAAAGGGAAGAGCCCTGTGCAGGAAGATCAAGCTGTTAAGGAAGCTTTGAAAACACCCTTCGATCAAGAGGTTGATGAGTTCATGCGAATCATCAAAAAGAGTGATTATAAAATAGTGGATCAGCTTCATCAGACGCCTTCCAAGATCTCAATCCTGTCATTGCTTATGTGCTCCGAAGCCCATCGGAATGCACTACTCAAAGTCCTGCACGCAGCTTACGTGCCTGAAGAGATCACTGTCAATCAGCTGGAAGCAGTAGTTGGAAATGTCAATGCTAGTCACGGACTAGGGTTCACCAATACTGATTTGACAACGGAAGGCCGCAACCACAACAAAGCCTTGCACATCACCATGGAATGCAAAGGAGCAGTCCTTTCCCATGTGCTGGTGGACACAGGGTCATCCCTGAATGTCTTACCAAAGAAGGCCCTGGTGAAGCTAGAGTATGAAGGATTAGCATTGAGACCCAGTAACCTGGTGGTAAGAGCCTTTGATGGTTCTAAGAGGTCGGTTCTGGGAGAGATTGAGCTGCCTGTGACAATTGGCCCACAGACCTTTACAACTATCTTCTATGTGATGGACATTCAGCCTGCCTATAGCTGTTTGTTGGGTAGACCATGGATTCACGCCGCTGGTGCAGTAACGTCTACCCTTCACCAGAAGTTAAAATTTGAATGGGAAGGCCAAGTTGTTACAATCTGTGGGGAGGAGGATATATTTGTTAGCCATCTGGCTACTTATAAGTATATTGAGATGGATGGGGAGATCCATGAAACAATGAGCCAAGGTTTTGAGGCCTTGAATGTCAATGAAGCATCTGCTGTATCTGGTATCTCCATGTCATCTTATCAACAAGCCCGGAAGGTTGTTGAAGAGGGAACTGCCCAAGGCTGGGGCAAGGTCGTATCTGTGGAAGAGAAGAAGGACAAGTTTGGGTTGGGTTACAGACCAACTCAACAGAATCAAGCAGAGGCTGCTGAGAAGCCTGGTTTTGTCAGTGGGGGGATGCTCACCCCCGATGCTGTCAACTGTCTGGAAGACGAGCTGGAAGAAGAACGCAACCTGGAAAGCTGGATTCGTCCAAAGATCCCGGGGAGCAGTATCTCAAACTGGTCTTCCCAGGAAATTATAAGGGTTACTCATGCAGAGTAATTATTATTTCCTGTATTTTTATAGCATGCATCAAAGTCTTGCATCTTGCCCAAGATGACAAGACTCATTTTGTAATCGGGCCATCTGTACTTTTTGTGCAAACAAGATCAATTAATGAAATATCAGACATCTTTTTGCAAATGAGTCTTTTTCTTTTCGTTCACTGTTTTTCTATTTTTCTTTTTGTACAAAAAATAAATGGCAGTGTTTTCAAAATGACAACTTTATTTCACTTTTCTAAAACAAGATTAAAATCAAACCACTAAAATGAACAAACTGAACCCTTGCAGAGTGTGCCTTCCAGACAGCACCGACAACAGCACGGCTATGACTTCGTATGACTTTGACAATCCAATCAATCAAGCTGATGAAGGGGTTGAAGAAGAATATGAGCTTCCTGAAGAGCTAGCCAGGTTGTTAAGACAAGAGGAAAAGGTTATTACTCCTCACCAGGAGGAGGTTGAAGTGATTAATCTTGGTACAGATGAAGACGTGAAAGAGGTTAAAATCGGGGCCTGCCTGCAAGACTCAGTGAAGAGACAACTGATTGAGCTGCTGCAAGAGTATGTGGACGTGTTTGCTTGGTCTTACCAAGATATGCCAGGGTTGGATACCGATATTGTTGTGCACAAGCTACCTCTGAGAGAAGAATGCCCGCCAGTTAAACAGAAGTTGCGCCGCACTCGTCCAGACATGGCAATGAAAATCAAGGAGGAGGTACAAAAGCAATGGGACGCCGGGTTCCTTGCTGTAACTAGCTACCCTCCGTGGGTTGCTAACATAGTACCTGTGCCTAAGAAAGACGGCAAAGTAAGGATGTGTGTCGACTACCGGGATCTGAACAGAGCCAGCCCGAAAGATGACTTCCCATTACCTCACATTGATGTACTGGTGGATAACACGGCTCAGTTCTCGGTATTCTCCTTCATGGACGGATTTTCAGGATATAATCAAATCAAGATGTCACCTGAAGACATGGAGAAGACAACATTCATCACGCCTTGGGGCACATTCTGTTACAAAGTGATGCCATTCGGACTGAAGAATGCTGGTGCAACATATCAACGGGCTATGGTGACATTATTCCACGATATGATCCATAAAGAAATAGAATGTTATGTGGATGACATGATCGCCAAGTCCCTTACAGAGGAAGATCACCTGGTAAATCTGCTGAAGTTGTTCAAGCGTCTGAGGAAGTACCAACTAAAATTGAACCCCAACAAATGCACATTCGGGGTGCGATCCGGTAAGCTACTGGGCTTTATTGTAAGCGAGAAAGGGATTGAAGTCGACCCTGATAAAGTCAAAGCTATTCAAGAGATGCCTGCACCGAAAACTGAGAAAGAAGTTCGGGGGTTCTTAGGTCGATTAAACTACATTTCACGGTTCATATCTCACCTTACAACAACTTGTGAACCCTTGTTCAAGCTGTTAAGAAAAGAACAGACAGTCAGGTGGAACGAAGACTGCCAGAAGGCTTTTGACAAGATCAAGGAGTACTTGCAAGAACCTCCAATCCTTATGCCTCCAGTTGAAGGAAGACCTCTGATAATGTACTTGACAGTATTAGAAGAGTCAATGGGGTGTGTGCTGGGCCAGCATGACGAGTCTGGTCGAAAAGAGTATGCAATATACTACCTGAGCAAAAATTTTACCGACTGTGAACAACGTTATTCACTGCTCGAGAAAACTTGCTGTGCTTTAGCGTGGGCTGCTCGCCGACTGAGACAGTATATGTTGACCCACACTACCTTATTGATCTCGAAAATGGACCCAGTTAAGTACATATTCGAGAAGCCAGCTCTTACCGGACGGGTTGCAAGATGGCAAATGATTCTCACAGAATACGACATACAGTACACATCTCAGAAAGCCATCAAAGGCAGTGTGCTATCTGAATATCTTGCTGAGCAACCTATTGATGACTACCAGCCTATGCGATTTGACTTCCCTGATGAAGACATCATGTTCATTAAATCAAAAGATCATGAAGAGCCTATTCACACTGAAGGGCCTGACCCGGGAGAAGAATGGACTATGATGTTTGATGGGGCTGTTAACATGAATGGTCGTGGTGTTGGTGCGGTACTCATTACACCCAAAGGAGTTCACATGCCTTTCTCGGCAAAACTCACTTTCAACTGCACTAACAACGAAGCTGAATACGAAGCTTGCATCATGGGTCTTGAGGAAGCCATTGACCTCAGGATCAAGACATTGACTGTATTCGGAGATTCAGCTCTGGTAGTTAATCAAACCAACGGAAAATGGTACACCCACCAGGATCATCTGATACCTTACAGGGATTATACAAGAAGGTTATTGACTTTTTTCACAACAGTCAAGCTTGAGTATATCCCTCGGGACGAGAATCAGTTTGCAGATGCTCTTGCTACCATTTCATCCATGATCAAAGTTCAAGCTGTTAACTTTGTACCTCAGATTTCAGTATCAAGACTGGATAGACCAGCATATGTATTTGCAGCAGATGTTGTCAAAGACGATAAGCCTTGGTTCCATGACATTAAGTGCTTCTTGGAGGATCAAACATACCCACCTGGGGCATCTTCCAATGATAAGAAGACTTTGAGAAGGCTTGCTGGTAGTTTCTTTCTGAACACTGATGGGTCTTTATACAAAAGGAACTTTGATATGGTACTCCTCAGATGTGTTGATAAGACAAAAGCAGATTTGTTGATGCATGAAGTGAACGAAGGATCCTTTGGTACCCATGCTGGAGGACATGCCATGGCTAAGAAACTGTTAAGGTCAGGCTATTACTGGATCACAATGGATGCAGACTGTTGTGCCTACGCCAGAAAATGCCATAAATGCCAGATTTATGCAGATAAGGTGCATGTGCCTCCCAATCCTTTGAACATCATGTCTTCACCATGGCCCTTCGCCATGTGGGGCATTGATATGATTGGCAAGATTGAGCCAACTGCTTCAAATGGCCACAGATTCATCCTGGTTGCCATTGATTATTTCACCAAGTGGGTCGAAGCAGCTTCCTATGCCAATGTTACCAGACAAGTGGTAGCCAGATTTCTGAAGAGAGATATCATCTGTCGGTATGGAGTGCCCGAGCGAATTATTACTGATAATGGTTCCAACTTAAACAACAAAATGATGGCTGAATTATGCCAGGACTTCAAGATCCAACATCACAATTCTTCTCCTTACAGGCCAAAGATGAATGGCGCTGTTGAGGCAGCAAACAAAAATATCAAGAAGATTATGCAGAAGATGGTAGTCACCTACAAAGACTGGCATGAAATGCTACCATTTGCCTTACATGGGTACCGCACGTCAATCAGGACATCCACTGGGGCAACACCGTATCAACTTGTGTATGGTATGGAAGCAGTCCTACCGGTTGAAGTTGAATTACGCTCTCTACGGGTACTAATGGATGTTAAACTGAGTGAAGTAGAATGGGTTCGGGCCCGATACGAACAACTGAGTCTGATTGAAGAGAAGAGATTGGCTGCAATCTGTCATGGGCAGTTGTATCAGAAAAGAATGAAGAAAGCCTTCGATCAGAAAGTCAGGCACCGAGAGTACCAAGTAGGAGATCTTGTGCTGAAAAGAATCCTCCCTCCTCATACAGACCACAGGGGCAAGTGGACTCCGAATTATGAAGGACCATTCGTGGTAAAGAAAGTTTTCTCTGGTGGAGCACTGATGCTTAGCACCATGGATGGTGAAGATTTCCTGTCCCTTGTGAATTCAGATGCAGTTAAAAAATACTTCGCATAAAATGACCCGCTGGACACAAAAACAGAATGTAAGTCCAGGCAAAAATAGGGCATCCCGGCGAGTCAAAAACAGAATAAAAGACTCGGGCAAAAATAAGGGAAAATAAACAAAAATGTACACCCGCTGAGTTGAAAAGCCACATTGGACAACTCAGGCAAAAATGGGTATCCTGATGGATTGAAAACCCGAAAGGGCGATTCAAGCAAAATAAGGGAATGGGCGAGCAACTGCATTCTGAATTCGTCTGTATCGTTTACAACTTGGCAAGCTTCGAAGGGATCAAGCTTCAATTTGAATCAACATTCTTCAGAAAGCAAGATGAGAAAAACGTCAAAAGTCATACGAGTCGTAGCAAAAGAGGAAGCTCCTTAAAGCGTCATCAACATTGCCAGCATTTTGTTTCTCAATTTGTAACGATCTCCTCATTTCAGGGGATTTGTTTCTTTGACTGTATCTCGCCAATTCAGGGCATATGAATTAATAAACTCAGATTTTCAGTCATGTCTCGTCTTGTACATTTTATTTGCAAAAAATGTCTGATGTCTAAAAGAAAAACTGATTGCATAGAGTACAGATGTTTATCTTCAAATAAAAACGTGCTTGCAGGAAATATGCTTACTCTCAGAAGTATCTAAACTCCTATGACGGAATCCAGTAAAGGATACCTCGGGATTACTTGTGTGTTTCTTTACCTTTTCAGGATTGCAGGAATCCAGAGCGCAACTTGGGGCATGTGAGTTTCATCCCAGCAAGCTGGCAGATCAATCAACGCTCAGTCTTAACACTCAAAGTGTTTTCTCCCCAGCTGAGTTGCCACTTATTACTTATTCCCATCAGAGTTGCCAGGCATCACAGAAGACGCCCATATCCCCGGCCGAATCAAGAATCCACCTCGACAGAATTTCTAAGGAGGTCTTTCAGTGATCTCTCTTTTTCCCCAGCCGAGTTGCCATTTCATCCTCAGCCGAGTACAAAAGTCAGGGAACCATATCCCCACAGAGTTCCAGCCTCTATCCAGAAGAGCAACACACGAAGGAATCACAACAGAGTAGAGAAAGCTTCTGCAGATCCCCAGCTGGGTCCCTCATTGTCAGGACGGGTCTATCAGTGACCCGAATCCCCAAGCAGATAGCATCTCATCAGATCTACCAATGATCTCATCCCCAGCTGGGATGTCCATCTCAAACAAGCTCGACCGGAGATCTTCACAAGCAGCGGGATCCGAATCTTGGTTTGGTATCTTTGCATGATCATAGCATTCGCATCATATTCACCCACAAAGCGTAGCATTCCGTTTAATACGGAGCATTGCGGCAAAAATCAAGCATACAGCATAATCATAAGCCATGTTTTGAATCGACATTTGTGAATAATGATAATCCGTCAATATACAGAATACTTTCCCCAAATCCCCAACGGAGATTCCTCAGCAAAATCAGTTGCCTCACATTCACAAACACCAGTATATATACTCCCTTTGGCACCCGTCCGTGTCATCACTCCCCAGTAAAGTCGCCGAACACCCTGTGCAAACAAAACCACTCGTATTACAGATATCTTTTGACACCCATCTGTGTCATAACCCAGCAGAAAGCCAAAGACGTCCTCTTTGCACTCACATATACTTACATATGCTTTGACACCCGTCCGTGTCATATCCCCAGCGCAGTCGCTTACATTTTGTATACCAAATATTTGTTCATACTACACTCATATATGCTCCCTTTGACACTCGTCCGTGTCACTCTCCCCAGCAGTTAAACACTCATATATACACCACTCACTCTTATACAGATACTCGTCCGTATCTTATATACCATTTATATCCCCACAGATTCAACACTGGTCCTTGTTCTTTGTTAACTCGTTGGTACTCGTCCGTACCATCATCTCAGAACATGCGTCGAGAGTTTGTTTCTACATGATACTCGTCCGTATCATAGCCTTAAGGATGCTCGTCCGCATCTTTAATCCATACACCGTGTCAAACACTTATGTCCTCTTGAATATAGATACTCGTCTGTGTCTATTATTCCCCAGAAGAGCCCCTTCAGATTCAACACTCGTCCGTGTTCCCTGTTAACCAGTTGATACTCGTCCGTATCATCATCTCGGAACATGTGTCAGTACTTGTTTCTACCTGATACTCGTCCGTATCATAGTCTTAGGGATGCTCGTCCGCATCTTTAATCTATACACAATACCAAACACTTATACCTTTTGTTTCTTGGATATAAACACTCGTCCGTGTTTAATACTCCCCAATAGATTACCAACAAACAAATTTTCTTTTTATCTAACACTCGTCCTGTGTTACGATAAACTTTGAGAGCAGCCGTACCCTGCTAGGTGGTCGTCCTCCACCTCTTGATGGTCGTCCTCCGTCATGCTCATCCGATGGCCGTCCCCATCGTTGATATTTAGCAGCCGTCCCCTGCTAGGTGGTCGTCCTCCACCTCTTGATGATCGTCCTTCATCAATTTTATCCAATGGCCGTCCCCATTGTTGATTTCGGTTATCTGGCATTCGTCCTATGTCATGATAAACCCTGAGAGCAGCCGTCCCCTGCTAGGTGGTCGTCCTCCACCTCTTGATGGTCGTCCTCCATCATGCTCATCCGATGGCCGTCCCCATCGTTGATATTTTCGGCAGCCGTACCCTGCCAGGTGGTCGTCCTCCACCTTAGATGACCGTCCCTCATCTTAACCCCAACAGAGCAGCCGTCCCCTGCTAGGTGATCGTCCTTCACCTTTGATGACCGTACCTCATCATCTGTTTATTTCATTTATTCTTTAACCCGATGGCCGTCCCCGTCGTGGTCCCTTTTCTTTTTAGCCCGACACCGTCCCCATCGTCGGTTACTTTGCTTTGTGAACTTGATGGCCGTCCCCGTCATGTGTCACCAATCCCCAGAGAATCTTACAACTTTACCTTGATGGCCGTCCCCATCATAATTCTTTTCCCAGCTAGTCGGCCGTCCCCGTCTTGGCTTTACCTTTTATCCCCAGCATGTCGGCCGTCCCCGTCATTGCTTTATTTCCCACACTTTTCCCGGCATGTCGGTCGTCCCCGTCATTGCTATTTACCTAGCAGTCGTCCTCTGCTCGACGGTCGTCCTCCGTCGCCCACACTTTACAATATACTTTATTTTCTTTTACAATCTATATCCCTTTTCTTCTTCATTCTGTGAGTGCAAATTTTGGACTGTCTTTGGTATCCAACCACAAGTTATCTTGTTTGCCTGTTAAGCCGCTGCTTACATCCTGCACAGCTAACTCATGTTTGAATAGGGGCAGCTGTAAACACCCTAAATTTGCCCTCACCCATTCACACCATGGCTGGTGATCATCTCATATGCATAAACACAATCATAACATCTCATATTACATTTTTGAGTCACTGCATAGTTTCTAAGTCATCCGCATCTAGGGTTTGTGATCTGAGCAATCCCAGAGCTTCTTGAGCCACTCCAAAGGCCATCAATCACTTAAAAGGGGTTCATGTGTGTTCTTATATCTTATTACATCTTTTCAAAGTCAAAAATGCAAAAGAATCACAAGAACTGGGATTGGTGTGGATGCAGAGCCAAGTTTGACTGCACAGTTGACCTAAAATTAGGGTTTTGGTTTCAGAGGCCATAACTCCAAATTTTTTGGTCATTCTTGTCTCCATTGGTCTCTATATGGTATAGGGAGTATGCATATCAATTTTCATGAAGAAATTCCATGGGGAAGTCATCTGATCAAGGGTTGACTTTCTGGACAAGTCAGTGCAAAATCAGGGCATCTGAGGCCCCCAATGACCCAACCAATGGGTGATCTTCATCATTTTGAGTGTATATGATCTTTATTTGATCATGGAAGAAGATTGAAGTTCACAAAAATCAAGAATCTGGAGTTTTTGCAAGTGTTGACTTTTTGGGCATAGTTGACTTTTCAAGAATGCTTCATTTTAGGTCATTTTTCAAGCCTTGATTCTTGATCCAAAAATGCTTCAAATGGAAAAACTTTGGTCATGAAAGTTGTAGAACACATTTTTCCCTTTTCAAAAAGTACAAGAACATGATCAAATTCTTTTTGGATCAAAAGTTATGGTGTGACAAAGTTGGCAAAAATCATTGATTTTCAAGATGTGCACCAAATGTGAATTTTGCAAAATCATGAACCAAGGCTTTTTGTAACTTCTAATTCACATCAAACCATGACACAAACATCACATAAACTCTAAAAGTCAGAATTGAACCAAGAATGCTCATGTTTCATGGCTTGTGGAATGAGAAAGTCACATGTGAACCAAAGTTGCACCAACTTGCAAAACTCATGATCACACTCCCTACCACTTGCCACATTGGATGCTGAGCTTTGCTAGCCCTTGCCCTCACCCTTGCTGCGCCAGCCCATGCTTTGTACTAGCCTAGAACCAAGCCATACCTCTCTTACACAAAAAGTGGACTTTTGGGCAAAAGCAAACTTACCAATCAATAGAGGCCATGTCAAATCATCTGACCTATAGGATTAAAATATACTATCCAAATGCAGGCCATAACACTCAAGAAGCAAAGGCTGAAACAACACAAGAGATCACATACACCAAAACACACCATTTTTGCACTTCCCTTCGAATTTGCTTCCACAGCTCACAAACACAAAAGCCAAGTCCATAGATCAAATCACCATGCTTCATTGACCCCAAACCCACAAGACCCAGGCCTGAAACAAGCCATAGCATCACTTCTCCATTTTCACTCCATAAAGCAAAAGCTTTCGAATCTGCTTCTACAAGCCATAAACACTCAAACAAATTCCACACATCAACTCACCTTGCTTCACTGGCCAGAAACCAACCATTGTTTTGGCCTGAGACCCTCCATAACTCAAATACGATTTTCACACTCCCTTGGTCAGAGCTGCTGCAAACTCACTCAGGAGGCTGTTTAAACTCTAACCAGGTATCCAAAGCTTCAAAGGGGGATCATTGGGACCTGTTTGAGCCAAAGAACTAGCCAGAAAGTGCCAGAGATCAGAGCTCCAGTTCAGGTGAGCTTCATGAACATTTTTCCCAGGAGTTTGTTTTTAAGTTCTTAATTGGTTCTCCATGTTTCACTGGTCATGATGATGTGTTTAGTTTCGAAAATCATTGAGTTTTGAGCATGTATGATGTCTCTGAATTTTTTTTTGACCTAAACCCCTTTTGCTTCGATTCAGCCTTGTTGTGTAGAATAAATTTGTTTTGGCTGTGGATTCTTGTTCTATGATGCGTGGGGATGATTTCTGGGCAAGAAAATTGGGTTTTAGTGAGCTAGGGTGAGAGTTGGCATTTTTCAGGGAGGATGCTGGCCGGAGAAGATGACCGGAGGTCTTCTCCGGCCGCCTGAGGGTCATTAATGTGTTAATTAGGGTTTAGGGGCAAGTTTGAATTTAGGCCGTGCGATTCTCCTTTCCCGCGTGCATTGAGTGGTGGAGATCTGATCATTAGCCCTAATCCGTATTTAATTAAATTTTAATTATTTGATTAATTGAGTTTAGGGAAGTTTGAACCTGGGCCGTCCAGATGCGCGCCAGGTCAAACTTCCCAAGCCCAGATTCAATCTAGACGCTTCATTGAGCATACTTTCCATTTATCTCAATTTATTTTAATTTCTTTTCATTTTATTTGCACAATTTATTTAAAATAGTAAAAAATGTCTAAAAATTATGAAACTTTTTCTCATAAGTTTTATTAATTTTTAAGACCCAAAAATATTTTTGTTTTTTATTTTTATCATTAAAAAAGTATTTTTAAATATTTAAAAGATTATTTTTAATTGGTTAATGGAAATTAATTTATTAAAAATACTTTTAGGTATTTAAAAATCACCAAAAAATTCATGAAATGTTCTAAGACATTTAGAAACATTGTCCAACCTTCAAACCAAATTTCTTTTTTGATCTTGATGCATTTTGAGAATTTTTCATTGAATAAAAATCATTTTTGTGCATTATTTTGATCCTAAGTTCAAAAAATCATTTCTGCCTATCTATGAAGAGTTGGACATTGATTCTTCTTGCATTGCATTGTGTTTAGCATGTAGTTTCTAGGATTAAATGGCCACGATTTGATTCCTCATTTTCAATTTGTTTGGCATTTCTTTTGTTTAGGAACCCTAAAAACCCTAATAACTTGTAAAAATCATAACTTGAGATTGGTTAAGAGTTGGGACCTCCCCTTTGGACATTGGTTTAGTATAGGATTAGGGGCCTTTTGAGTGGCATTTTCCATTTTTTATCTTAGGGTTTGCTTCTGTTTTTGGTTTTTGTTTGATGTTTGGTTCATAAACCCTAATTTGGGCTTTCATTTGCATACCTCTTGCATTCTCTTGCATAACATGACTTGTCATGACATTTCAAGCATCCATTTGTTTCATTTGACATCATAAGACATATTGAAAGCATGTTTGATCATTGCATCATGTATTTGCCATGTTGTATGCCATGTGCACTTCATAACTTTTCATGTATGTTCATGCTTCTTAGCTTGCTTCATTTGCATTCATAAACTTGTATGATCATCTCCATGACTTGTCTCATGTTTGTAGCATCTCATAACATCATTAGCATCATGTACATGCTTCTGGTTTTGTTTCTCATCATGTCATCTCATCCCATTTTGCATTGCATTGCATTTCTTTTCTAACATTTCAGGTGGTAAGTGATCCTGAGAAGTGAATTTGCCTTCACTTCTCATAACTTTTATTTTCATCTCTCTTGCATCCATTGCTGCATTTTTATATGTGTTTGAGTTTGAGCTTGCTCATTCTTCTTCTTCCCACCTTCTTTCTTCAAGTGACTTGACTTCTTGAATGAAGCAAGTTACTTTGCTTCTCTTGATCCTTTCATCTGCTTCCTGGTGGTTCCATTGAAGATTTCTCTTGAAAACCTCACAAACCTTAGGAACAACCAAGCATGACAAAGATTAGGGTTTTGATTAGTCTCCCCTCTTAGTTTTACCTTTGTGTCTCTTTTGAGTCTTCTCTTCTCATCTCATAATCAGGGACTAAACCCTAAAGGCTTTAAGGCTTTGTGATTAAGTTTATGCCTGCATCCTTATCTTAGGATGGAGTGTATAACTTTAATCCTAAGTGTTAAACCCTTAATGTGTTTAACTCCTTTAATCAATCCATCTAATAATCATCAAGACATCACACTTGTAACTTGGGCCTTGCATTAGGGTTCTAATTCTTCCTTAATTGGTTAAGAAGAACTAACCCTAGTGTTAATGGACAAGTCCCCCTCAAGTTGTCTTACAAACCATAAAACCCACTTCATCATCATACCACTAAATAAAATCCACTTAATCAAAGGCCTGTTTTGTCATGAGTTTAATCTCTAATCATGGATTAAGTTGAGGAGCTTTCCTCAGCTTAAACATTCTCATCTATTATCCTTCTATTAGGATGGTGTAATGAGTCTGTTTAATCCCTGATTATGGCTTAACCTCATTACTCAACACTAAACAAAAACAACAAAAAACATATAAATAATCACAAGTAGGTTAATGATCCTAATCCTACACCAAAGGTGATTAAGTGTGAGAATCTGACTTCACACTTAAGGTATTCTCATTACCCCTAATCAGAGGGAAGATGTGATGAGTTTGCTAAATCCATTGGTTTAGGCTTAAGCTCATCAACTTATGACAAACTTTCAAAAGCAATAAAAGATTGAAAACTCAAAAACAAACAATAATCGTCTCCTTCGGGATTCTTTTCTCATCACCTTCACTCACAAGCGAGAACTTGCTTCTTCCGTCTAATGCAAGACAGTTAGCATCTGTGCCAGACAGATCTTGCACTTGAGCATAGGCAAGTAAGCAGTTCACAAGTCAATTCACCTTTCAGTCTCTTTGGGTCGAACTACGGTGTTCTGACTTCCTCATTGCACGAGAGGATACGTAGGCATAACTTAACAGTTATCGAACAAAAGTCTCTGTACATTCCCCCTCCTTTCAGCATTATTCTTTAAGCCTCATTATCTTGAGCAATTCATTCTCATTCTTACACTGACACATCATTTATACATATCACACTTCACTTCTTTTACACCGACACCTGTACATCTTTCCAGCTATTGTACACACAAATTGCACTGACACTACCCCTTTAAAACACAAATCTTTCAAGCGTGGATCCCGTCGAGTACGACGGACAATCTGGGTGCTAATACCTTCCCAGGTTGTAACCAACCCCCTTTCTCAGTCTCTCTGGTTCGCAAACCGTCTTATCCATCTCTTTCTAGGTCTATGCAGCATTACCTTTCCTCCGGGATAAAAATGCCTAGCTGGCGACTCTATTCATCTCCAGTGAGTTCACGGCTGTGTGTTCTCACATCCTCCTTTCGCCGACCGTTCGCGTCTGTACCTTTATCTGGGTCTTGTCCCATTTATCGGGAGCGACACTAGGGTCACAATTTAAACTGGCTTAATTAATGATATTAGCCCTAATTAAACTTAGGTGGCCGGAGAAGAACTCCGGTCGTCTTCTCCGGCGTGCTCCTCACCTGAGCTCACTCAAAACACCACCCCAAGCCCCCAAAATCTCCAGAATGAATCATCTAACATCCCTAAACAAGAATCACACCACAAAATCCATTTATATTGCATCAAACTCATGAATCGAACAAGAACAAGTTTAGGTTAAAAAATTTAGAACAACAATACATCCTTGTTTCTCAAACATTTTCAAAAGCAAACATATCATGATGATTATGGGAGCACATAGAATCAATTTATAACTTAAAATGAAGGTTCTGGAAAAACGTTTTGAGATGACTACCTGAGATGAAGCTTTCCAAACTTGAGCTTTCTGACCTCTTCCTTTGTGCAAATCACCTCCAATGATCACCCTGATGCTATTGAGAAGCTTGAATGGAGTTTAAATGGCTTGGTTTGTATGTTTCAGTTCTGGTAGTGCAGGAATTGTGTTTTGGTTTGAGTGGCTTTTAGGTCATTATCAAGGGTGCTTTGTGATCCTTGAGTGATGTAGAGATGAATGGTGAAGAAAGTTTTAAGTTTTGATGGATGTGTGATGCAATTCAAAGACTTGAAGGTTTTTGGCAATCTGATTGTGTGTGTGTTTTCTGGCTTATGTGTTCTATGCTTTGAGGTGCTTAGGGTTTGCATAAAGTATTGTGATTGGCCAGAGAGTTGTTGTGGCACAGGATGATTGGTATGGTGTGTTTTGCAAAAATTCAAAGTTTGTTTCATAGAGAGCATGGCATGAGACATTAGTGTTTTCAAGGTTTTTCCTTCTTCAGCTAAGTTTGAGGATGGCCATTGGATTGAGTTTGAGGATCTGCAACACTTGGATCAAGAGTTTGAAGTGGTTTTGCAATTTTCCTTCTTTGGAAATTTTGTGAAGATTAGGCATGAAAACTTGTGATCCAAGGAACAATTCTGATCAAGGCAGGTTGCATTATCATGTTATGGTGCTTAGAGATGGATTAGAGGTCATTAGAAGTCTTTGAACTTGGTTTTGCAAAAATCCCTCTTTGGCACATACTTGAAAATTATAAGATTTTTCCCAACTTTGAAACATTATATCTTGAGTTCTCGGATGAATCATGAGGAGTTCTTGTACCTTTTGAAAATGGGAAGATCCAATCTAAAACTTTCATGTTTAAAGATTTTTCATTTGAAGCCTTTTTGATCAAGAAAGAGGAGGTTGAAAATCTTTCCCAAAATGGAAAGTTTTCATTACAAGTCATGACCAAAAATGGAAAGTTTGCAAATGGCTTGAAATTCTTCAATCTTGTGAACTTCTAACCACTTCTAAGATCAAATAAATATCATAGGAAATCAAAATGATGAAGATGACCCTTTGGTACCATTGGTGGTGGCCTCAGATGCCCTGATCCTGACTTTTCTTGCACAATAAGTTACCAGTTGATCAGATGACTTCCACAATGAATTTCTTCATCAAATTTGGTACACATGCTCCTTATAACATATTAAGACCAATGGAATCAAGAATGAAAAAAAATTTGAGGTTAAGGGCCTCAAACCCAAAACCCTAATTTTAGGTCATCTGTGTAGGAACTACTCAGTCTGCTTGAACACCTTTGCAATGCTTTGTGATATTTTGACTTTAATGAACCCTGGGGAGCATATTATGATCATAGAACACTCATGGACCATCTTGGAATGCTTCAAGACCTTTGAGATGGCTCATATCACTTCTTGGATTCTCCTGATCACAAACCCTAATTGTGCAACTTATGCAGTGAAACAAATATGCGATGTGAGATGATATGCTTATGTAATGCAATATGAAAAGATCACAAGCCATGGTGTGAGAAAAAGTGAGGGAAAATTTGGGGTGTTTACAGCTGCCCCTATTCAAGCATGAGTTAGTTGTGCAGGGTGTAAGCGCATGGCTTAACAGACAAACAAGATAACTTGTGGTTGAATACCAAAGACAGTCAGAAATTTGCACTCTTTATTAAAAGAAGAAAATGGATATAAATTGTAACAGACAATATAGTATGAGTATAAAATGAAAGCGATGGAGGACGACCATCGAGCAGAGGATGACTGTTGGGGATGAAAAACGGTAAGTAAAGCAATGACGGGGACGACCATCATGCTGGGAAATAAAGGGACCGCGACGGGGACGGCCATCAGGTAAACTGATGAAGGAAGATCATCAAGATAAAGGAAAAGACCACGACGGGGACGACCATCGGGTAAAGAAATAAAACTCTCTGGGGATTAAAGAAATGAGGAAAGCACTGACGGGGATGGCCATCAGGTTAAAGAGTAAATAAACCGCGACGGGGACGGCCATCAGGTAAAAGAATAAATGAAATAATGATGAGGGACGGTCATCAAAAGGTGAAGGACGATCACCTAACAGGGGACGGATGCTGAAAATATCACGACATAGGACGAATGTCGGATAGAAAAGTTCAACGATGGGGACGGCCATCGGATAAGCATGATGAAGGAAGATCATCAAGAGGTGAAGGACGATCACCTAGCAGGGTACAACTGCTCTGTTGGGGATTATCCCGGCATAGGACAAATGTTGGATAACAAAGATCAATGATGGGGACGACCATCAGATAAATGATGAGGGACGGTCATCATAAGGCGAAGGACGATCACCTAGCAGGGGACGGCTGCTGAAAAGATATCACAACATAGGACGAATGCCAGATAGAAAGTTCCAACAATGGGGATTCCACTAGGGATAGGATGAGGGACGATCATCCAAAGGTGAAGGACGATCACCTAGCAGGGTAAGATTGCTGAAAGTATCGGATAAGAGGATCAACGATGGGGATGACCATCAGATAAAATGATGAGGGACGGTCATCAAAAGGTGAAGGACGATCACCTGGCAGGGGACGACTGCCGAAAATATCACGAATGGATAGAAAAGTTGTTTTGTTGGTGACTTACTGGGGAATGGTAAACACGGACGAGTGATTATGCTTTAAAATAAATGGTATAAGTGTTTGACAGTGTGTATAGACTAAAGATGCGGACGAGCATCCTTAGGACCACGATACGGACGAGTATTGATAGAAGCAAACACTGACACATGTTTAAGGATGATGATACAGACGAGTATCAATCGGTTAAGCAAGGAACACGAATGAGTGTTGATCTGATAAGGAGATGACACATACAAGATACGAACGAGTATCAGAGGATTGTGTATAAGTATGTACAAGTGTTTGACCTGCTGGGAAAATATGACACGGACGAGTGTCAAAAAGATTGAGCAAGGGACACAGACGAGTGTTTGACCTGCTGGGGAAGTATGACACGGGCGAGTGTCAAAAAGAATATGTACAAGTATGAACAAGTATATGTATTGAGAGTGCAAAAAGTATTCTGGCTTTGTCTGCGAGGGATAATTTTTGTATATTGCTGGTGAAGTGATTCTGATGTTTGCAGGCGATTGGCTCGAACCTGGCTTATGATCATGCAAATGTTTGATTTTTTCCGTAATGCTTCGTATTAGACGGAATGCTACGCTTTGTTTGGGAAAAATGATGCGAATGCTATGATTATGAAAATGAGAGAACCGATCCGATATTCGGATCCTGCGGGGAGAGAGATCTCTGGGCGATCTATCTGGAGGGAGAACTCCGCTGGGGAAAGAGATCATTGGACGATCTGTGGGGAGAGAGGATCACTGAAAAATATTCCTAGTGGACTTTGTGGGGATCTCGGATGGGGAAGCTTCTGTTGAAGAGACTCATGATGGGGATGAGGAGGCTTCGGCAACTCCGCTGGGGAGGAATTGGAAATTCTGATAGGGAACAGAAAGTCCTGGCGACTGGCTGAGGAAAACTTTGGCAACTTGCTGGAGATGAGAGGATCTTGGAAACTCAGCTGAGGAAAACTCTGGCGACCTCTCTAGGGAAAAGAAGACTCTGGAAACTCTTTGGGGAAAAAGAAGTTCCCGGCGACATTGCTAGGGAGAAGAAGTTCCTAGCAACTTCGCTGGGGAGGAGGGAACTTCTGGGAAGTAATATGTTGTAGCTCCTTTGTCCAAGCGACACGGTGGGGATTTAATGAGTTTCCCGAAGGATCCTCTGACGGGATGACAACTTCCCTGAAATAGGCAAGTACAGTGAAGAAGCAAATCCCTGAAATGAGGAGATTGCTGTAAAAGTGTTGGAAATGTTGAAGTTGACGCTCCAGTGAGCTTCCTTTGCTATGACCTGTATGACCTTGACGTTCTTCTTATCTTACTTTCTGAAGAAGGTTGATTCTGACCGACGCTTTATCCTTTCGAAGCTTGCCATGTTGTGAGTGATACAGACGAATTCAGAATGTAGTTGTTCGCTTTTTCCCAGATTTTGCGTGAGGATCGCCCTTTCGGGTTTTCAATCCACCGGGATACCCATTTTTGCCTGAGCTATCCGATGTGGCTTTTCAACTCAGTCGGTGTACACATTTTTTAAATTTTTCCCTTATTTTTGCCCGAGTCTTTTATTCTGTTTTTGACTCGCCGGGATGCCCTATTTTTTCCTGGACTTACATTCTGTTTTTATGTCCAGCGGGTCTTTTATGCGAAGTATTTTTTAACTACATCTGAATTCACAGGAGATAAGAAATCCTCGCCATCCATAGTAGTGAGCATCAGTGCCCCACTAGAGAAAACTTTACTATGAATGGGCCTTCGTAGTTTGGCGTCCATTTGCCCCTATGGTCTGTATGAGGAGGAAGAAGTCTTTTCAGAACAAGCTCTCCCAATTGGTATTCCCGTGGTCTGACTTTTTGATTGAATGCTTTCTTCATTCACTTTTGATATAACTGCCCATGACAGATGGTTGCTAATCTCTTTTCATCAATCAGACTCAGTTGATTATATCGAGATCGGACCCATTCTGCTTCATCCAGTTTCACATCCATCATTACATGTAAGGAGGGTAGTTCAACTTCAACAGGTAGGACAACTTCCATACCAAACAAAAGCTGATAAGGTGTTGCCCCAATAGATGTTCTGATAGAGGTTCAGTACCCATGCAAGGCAAATGGTAGCATTTCGTGCCAGTCTTTGTAGGTGACTACCATCTTTTGCACAATCTTCTTAATATTCTTGTTAGCGGCCTCAATAATGCCATTCATCTTTGGTCTGTAAGGAGAAGAGTTGTGATGTTGAATTTTGAAGTCCCGACAAAGTTCTGCCCTCATCTTGTTGTTCAAATTGGAACCATTATCAGTAATGATTCCCTCGGGAACTCCATATCGACAGATGATATCCCTTTTCAAAAATCGAGCTACCACTTGCCTGGTGACATTTGCATACGAAGCTGCTTCAACCCATTTGGTGAAGTAATCAATGGCTACCAGGATGAATCTGTAACCATTTGAAGCAGTCGATTCAATCTTTCCAATCATATCAATGCCCCACATGATGAAGGGCCAAGGTGAAGACATTACATTCAAAGGATTCGGAGGCGCATGCACTTTATCTGCGTAGATTTGGAATTTATGGCATTTCTGGCATAGGCACAACAGTCTGCATCCATTGTGATCCAGTAGTAACCCGATCTTAACAATTTCTTTGCCATTGCATGCCCTCTGGCATGGGTACCGAAAGAACCTTCATGTATTTCGTGCATCAGTAGGTCTGCTTCCTTCTTGTCAACACATCGGAGCAAGACCATGTCGAAATTTCATTTGTACAAAGAACCATC
Source organism: Lathyrus aphaca (assembly GCA_963966055.1). Classification (NCBI taxonomy): domain Eukaryota; kingdom Viridiplantae; phylum Streptophyta; class Magnoliopsida; order Fabales; family Fabaceae; genus Lathyrus; species Lathyrus aphaca. Next base: position 446,812,858 of record OZ014521.1, read on the forward strand.
AGTATTGAGTAAGAAACTGCCGGCTAGCCTTCTTAATGTTTTCTTATCGTTTGATGATGCCCCGGGTGGGTATGTCTAAGTTTCCAAGAAGCATTTGATGTCATGGTACCAAGGCTTGTTATCAGTGACAGTGTCCACAGAGAATACATATGTCGGTCTGTCCAGTCTGGATACTAAAATTCGAGGTACATAATTAGCGACCTGTACTTTGATCATGGATGAAATGGTAGCCAAAGCGTCTACAAACTGATTCTCATCTCGAGGGATGTATTCAAGTTTAACTGTTGTGAAGAAATTCAACAATCTCCTCTTATAGTCACGGTAGGGAATCAGATGCTCCTGATGAGTGTACCACTTGTCGTTGGTCTGGTTGATTACCAAAGCTAAATCACCGAATACATTCAAGGTTTTGATCCAGAGGTCAATGGCTTCCTCAAGACCCATGATACAAGCTTCATATTCTGCTTTGTTGTTAGTGTAGGCAAAGGTGAGCCTTGCTGAGAAAGGCATATGAACCCCTTTAGGTGTAATAAGCACTGCACCAACCCCACGACCATTGTAATTAACTGCCCTTTCAAACATCATAGTACATGCGTCTTCTGGATTAAACCCTTCAGTGTGAATAGGCTCTTCACAATCTTTTGCTTTTAAGAACATGATGTCTTCATCCGGGAAATCAAATCTCATAGGCTGGTAGTCATCAATGGGTTGCTCAGCCAGATAGTCAGACAATACACTGCCCTTGATGGCTTTCTGAGAGGTGTACTGAATGTCATATTCTGTTAGGATCATTTTCCATCTTGAAACCCTTCTGGTAAGTGTTGGCTTCTCAAATATGTACTTGACTGGGTCCATCTTTGAGATTAATAAGGTAGTATGAGTCAACATATACTGTCTTAGTCGGTGAGCAGCCCATGCTAAAGCACAACAAGTTTTCTCGAGCAGTGAATAACGTTGTTCACGGTCGGTAAACGTTTTTCTTAGGTAGTATATTGCATACTCTTTTCGACCAGACTCGTCATGCTGGCCCAACACACACCTCATTGACTCTTCTAATACTGCTAGATACATGATCAGAGGTCTTCCTTCAACTGGAGGCATGAGAATTGGAGGTTCTTGTAGATATTCTTTGATCTTATCAAAAGCTCTCTGACAATCATCGTTCCACCTGACTGTTTGTTCTTTTCTTAACAGCTTGAACATGGGTTCGCAGGTTGTAGTGAGATGAGATATGAACCTTGAGATGTAGTTAAATCTACCTAAGAACCCTCAAACTTCTTTCTCAGTCTTAGGTGCAGGCATTTCCTGAATAGCTTTGACTTTATCGGGATCAACCTCAATTACCTTTTCACTCACAATAAAACCCAGTAGCTTACCAGAACGTACCCCGAATGTGCATTTGTTGGGGTTCAACCTTAGCTGATACTTCCTCAGACGCTTGAACAACTTCAATAGATTCACCAAATGCTCTTCCTCTATAAGGGACTTGGCAATCATATCATCCACATAGCACTCAATTTCTTTATGGATCATATCATGGAATAATGTTACCATAGCCCGTTGATATTATGCACCGGCGTTCTTCAGACCAAACGACATTACCTTGTAACAGAATGTTCCCCAAGGCGTGATGAAAGTTGTCTTCTCCATGTCTTCAGGTGACATCTTAATCTGATTGTATCCAGAAAATCCGTCCATGAAGGAAAATACCGAGAACTGAGCTGTGTTATCCACCAATACATCAATGTGAGGTAATGGGAAATCATCTTTCGGGCTTGCTCTGTTCAAATCCCGGTAATCCACACACATACACACCTTGCCATCTTTCTTAGGCACGGGTACAATGTTAGCAACCCATGGCGGGTAACTAGTTACAGCAAGAAAACAGGCGTCCCACTGCTTTTGTACCTCTTCTTTGATTTTCATGGCCATGTCTGGGAGAGTACGACGTAACTTCGATTTAACTGGCGGACAATCTTCTTTCAATGGCAGCTTGTGCATGACAATATTTATGTCCAGACCCGGCATATCCCGATAAGACCAAGCGAACACATCGACATATTCCCGCAACATACTAATAAGTTGTTCTTTCACCGGAGCTTGTAGACTGGCCCCGATCTTCACCTCTTTCACATCTTCCTTGGTACCAAGATTGATAGTCTCAACCTCCTCCTGATGAGGAGCAATCGCCTTTTCCTCTTGTCTCAATAACCTGACCAACTCTTCAGGTAAATCATAGTCTTTATCAACCCCTTCATCTGCTTGATTAATCGGATTGTCGAAGTCATACGAGGTCATAGCAGTGTCGTTGTCAGTGTAATCTGGTGGACTATCTCTGCAAGGGTTGAGAGTTGTTCATTTTAGTGATTGATTTTATCTTATTTAGAAAAAGTGAATGAAGTTATTATTAAGAAAAACATTGCCATTTATTGTTTTGTGCGAAAATAACAAAAAATGAAAAGACTGTGAGCGAAAAGATTGTTTGCAAAAGATTTCCATTGTTCATTAATTTCAATTTGCACAAAATACATATATGGCCCTATTACAAAATAAGTCCTGACACCTTGGGCAAGATGCAAGACTTGATGCATGCTTAAACAGGAAATAATAATTACTCTGCAATAGTAACCCTTATAATTTCCTGGGAAGACCAGTTGAGGACTTGTTGGCCCGGGAATCTTGGACGAATTCAGCTTTCCAGGTTGTAGTTTCTTTCAGCCTCGTCTTCCACATTGTTGATAGCATCCAGGGTCAACATTCCCCCACTTACAAATTTGGGAGCTTCAGCAGCCTCCTCTCGAGCTTGTCGGGATGGTCTGTAACCCAAACCGAATTTATATTATTTTATCTGAACTTGTAGAAGCTTGCCCCAGCCCTGGGCATTCCCGTCTTCAACAACCTTCCCAGCTTGTTTGTAAGAAGCAATTGAAGTACCCGATACTTCAGATGTTGCTTCATTGACATTGAGAGCTTCAAAACCCTGACTCATCGTCTCATGGATCTCCCCATCCATCTCTATATATTTGTACGTGGCCAAGTGACTGACGAAGATATCTTCTTCTCCAAAAATTGTGATAATTTGGCCTTCCCACTCGTATTTTAACTTCTGGTGAATGGTAGACGTTACCGCGCCAGCGGCATGAATCTAAGGTCTACCCAACAAACAGTTATAGGCAGGCTGAATGTCCATCACATAGAAGGTAGTTTTGAAAATCTATGGGCCAATTACCACAGGCAGCTCAATTTCTCCGAGAACCGGTCTCTTAGAACCATCGAAGGCTCTCACAACTAGGTTACTCAGGCGGAGTGCAAGACCATCATATTCCAGCTTGACCAAGGCTTTCTTTGGAAAAACATTGAGAGATGACCCAGTGTCAACCAAGACATGAGAAAGTACAACACCTTTACATTCCAAGGTTATATGTAAAGCCTTATTGTGATGACGGCCCTCCATAGTCAGATCAGCATAGGTGAAACCTAGCCCGTGGCTAGTGTTGACATTTGAAACCACCGTCTCTAGCTAATTAACTGTAATCTCCTCAGGCACGTAAGCTGCATGCAAGACTTTGAGAAGTGCATTCCGGTGAGCTTCGGAACACATGAGCAGTGATAGAATGGAGATCTTGGAGGGTGTCTGGTGGAGCTGGTCCACAACTTTGTAGTCACTCTTCTTAATAATTCTCATTAACTCGTCCACATCCTGATCAAAGGGTGTCTTCTGAGTTTCCTTGGCAATTGGTTCTTCTGGCACCACATTCTTGCCTTTAGCTTTGGCGGAAGCTTTTGCTTCAGCATTAACTCTTGGAAATTGTGAGGCAAAGAGACATCTGCTTCGAGTGAAGCCCCCACCTCCTCCTACATTATCAATATGTGGTGTAGAAGTCGAAGAATCAAGAGTAACTTTCTTTCCATTGCAGTAGAGATCTGTGTCGTAATGCCAAGGCACGGCACTGATGTTGTCATAGGGAACTAATCCAGGCACCGTGATAGTAAACAGACTGATTTCTACGGAAGAAGGAGTTGTGACAGTCTGTGGATCATAATAGATTGTGACAGGAGGTCTGATTGGAGATGATGCTGGTGCAGGGAGTTGTTGATGTTGATGTTGATGTTGCTAAAAGTTGTTGTCAAGAGAATCCGGAACATGAATGGTTGTTGGGTCATAATAAATGGTGACCGATGAGATGTCATCATTGATGGTTGTTGTTGTTGTAGTAGACTCTGTTGAGATGACGTTTGCTGATGTTGTAGGAGATACCTCTGAAATGGTGTTTGTTGATGTTGTAGGAGAGATGTTTGTTGGAGTTGTAGGAGTGGGAACTGTTTATGTGATCTGTAGAATGCCTTCTCTGATAAGATTGCTGATACCCTTTCTCAGATTTGCATAACCATTAGCAGAAAATTTGCAAGCTTCAAAACAGGCCTCACAGCCCGGAAACACTTGGCACTTCAATAGTTGAGCTTTTACTTCGGCCAGTGGTGTTTGAATGTTTGTAATGTCATCAATCAGAATTGCTGGTTGGTCTTCTACAATAGCATTAATCCTTGGTCCACTGTGATTCGGTATTGGATTCTTTGTGACATTTGGTGGAGGTGCAAAATTCAAAGCGTTGGAATCAACTAAGTCCTAAACTTTCATGTGCAATGCCCTACATTTCTCTATTGTATAGCCAGGTGCATTGGAGTGAAAAGCACATATGGCGTTGACATCATAATTCCTTGGAAGATTCAGAGGATCTGGTGGAGTCAAGGTTCTCAATTCAATCAGGTTGAGCTTCAATAACTGTGGAAGTAGAGCTACATAGGGCATCGGGATGGGATCGATAACCCTGTTGATTTGTGAAGTCCTTTGATGGAACGCACATTACTGCTGGTTGTTATTGTTGTTATAAGATCTCTGTTGTTGTGGGAACTACTGTTGCTGTGGGAAGTGTTGTTGTTGAGGTGCTGGAGTAGGGATAGTGACAACAACTACTAATCTTTGCAAGTATTGAGGCCTACCTATGCCCATATGTACTGAGTTGGTCTCACCTGTCCTTCTAGGTCCTGAGAAAGGTTTCCTTGCATTGCTGGAGCTAGCACTGTTGTCAAAAATTTTACCCATCTTCAAAAGACTTTTAATTCTCTCACTAGCTATAACCACGTCAGCAAAACTGGTAGAAGAGAAAGCAGCAAGCCGGTCAATGTAGGTACCCTGTAAGGTGTTCATAAACATGTCAGCCATTTCTCTTTCAGACATAGGTGGCTGGACAGCAGCAACAAGTTGTCTCCACCTTTGAGCGTATTCACGGAAACCTTCTCTTGAAGATTGAGACATACCCATCAGGAGGGTCCTATTGGGAGCCATATCCAGGTTGTACTGATATTGGCGCACAAAGGCCTTATCTAAGTCCTTCCATTTTCTGACAGTAGCCCTAGATAGGTGTGAATACCATTCTCTGGATGCCTCGGTTAAACTGTCTTCAAAGTAAAACATCCACAATTTTTCATCCATGGTATAAGCTTTCAATCTTCCCAGAAAAGATTGAATGTGGGTACGAGGACAAGAGGTACCATTATAATTCTCAAAGCATGGAGGTTTGAACTTGTGAGGAATCCTTACTCCTTCAACTAGGCCCATATCCATCACATCAAATCCCAAAGAGTTTTGGGATTCCAAGGATCTCAGCTTCCAGATATTTCATCCAGACGACAATCATAAACTTCATCATCCCCAGCACCTAACACTATAAACTGCTCGTCCTGAGGATTTTCCTGTAGGACACGATCTCTAGTGTTTCTTTGGGTATTTCCAATAACATTGACTTCAGGGTTGATGTGGGGCCAAATCTCTGGTGGATTTGTTTGTGGCTGATCGCGCGCGTTGTTACTAGTACCTACAGTGCCTGCATGGTTATCTTCTGGAGTTTGCCGCTCAACTAACTCCTTTAATCTTTCTTAGGTCTGTGCTAGCCTAGTCCTCACAGCCATGAATTGATTCATCTGAGTCCTCACTTTTATCCTCACATCAGTCATCTGAGTCCTCACATCTGTCAGTTCTTGCTGTAGCTGATCCATTTGTAGACTCGGAAGGTTGTTACGGGTCGGATATCTGTGGATGTGATTGACGTGAAAGACTCTCCTGCGAGCAATATTTCCTGAAACAATCAACAAGGTGAGAAAACAACAACAAAATTCCTGCAACATAAAGAATATGAGGTTAGCATGCAATGCAGTATGTCTATTTGTCTTCAGAGGGTATCCGTTTTGGCTCTTTGGTTTTGATCTTCCAGACCTCTGGGAATGATGGAGATGTTGAAGTGAATGAAGTCCAAGAGAAAATCCAGGTAATACATAAACCATACATTACAAAATGCCAAAATACATAGTTTATGATTACAACAAGTTCCCATGGTGGGTCAGAATACAATCAAGTCAAGAATACAAACAAAATCACCATGGAGAATTAAAGTACAACCAAAATAAAATACAAGTAAAAGAGAAATCAAACATCCAGTCCAAATTCATCCTCCTTGACTTCTTTCAGGAGAGCATCAGTCACTGGTCCAACTGGATGCTCTGTGATGGTCCTGATAAGAAGGTTCCTGGTTGCAATGGCGTTTGTCAACTTCTGATACTTGTCTTGTCCTTTTGATCTCTTCAACCCCGCCTGGAGTTTCAGCTCAGAGATTTCCTTTTGTGCTGCTAACAAGGCTTCCTGACTCTTCTTCTTATTGGCTTCCAACTGCTCTATATTATCCTGTGTCTTCTAATCTTCTTGCAAACGAGCTTCAGTGATCCTGATCCACCTATCCTGACTCTCCTCTAGGTAGTGTTCAGCACTGGCCTTCTGAATCTTGGCTTCTTTGCAAGCATTCTTCAATACCAACTCCCATGCTCGGGCTTTTCTTATGAAGTCCTCTATCTTTTCTATCTTGGTTATATGCTCGATTTGGAGCTTCTCTAACCTTACATTGTCCAGACGACTATCATTCCTTTCCCAAAGGATCTTCTTCAGAGATTCAGAAAGTTGAGCATTCCTTTCCTTCAACTTCTCAAATTCCTCCAGACTGACTGTGGCTACAGGCTCTACTGCTGATGGCCCGGGTACATCCTCCAGGGTGAATGGCATGCGAGTGATCTGTCCTCTGATGCGTGACCATTCATTGTACTGAGCAGAAGCTATGTTGTTGCATTTCCCCAAAATAGCAGTCCCTTTAGTCTGTATATTGTCCCAAGCCCAGGCTACTTGTCGGACAATGGCATGATTGCTCTGAAAGGCACAATAAAGAGATTCTGCTAAGTCCTACTCCTTTGGTGGATGTATCAATGCATATCCCAACTGTCTTTTGAAAAGTAAGGGATTATAATTGATGCAACCCTTTACTCCAATAAGAGGCACATTAGGATATTGTCCATAGCTTGTAATTATGTCCCTGCCTTTGGTGTTCTAAGTACACCACCTAATGTCTTCTGAAGTAAGGGAAATCATCCTCTTAGCCCAGTTACTTGACTGATGTGGATTCAGGAAAGCTTCCGTCTTCGGCATATGTCTTATAAACCAACTGTAGAAAAGAGGTGCACAACATCTGACCAGTCTTCCCCTCTGTTTCTCATTTCTCTGATGCACTGAGTAGTAGAAATCCCCTAGCAAGGTAGGAACTGGATTCTTGATCATGAAGATATGGATAGCATTCCTGCTTACAAACTTAGGCTCGTCTGCAAACAAGATGATACCATATATACTAAGAGCCAAGAAAGCACAAAAAAATTCCCAATTCCCTACTGCAGCTTGTTTTGTAGCCTGAGTAACCAAGAAATCCAGATGGAGGCCTGGGATTCCATCCTTGGAAGTCATATGCTCATCAATGATAGTGGCTTCCAAATGTAAAGCTTTGGATATGTCTTCATTCTTAGGAGCAGTCATCTCAGGGTTGAAAGGGATTCCTCTTCTGATAGGGACACCCAACAACATAGAATACTCTTCCAATAGAAGGCCTATCTGAAAATCCAAGAAAGTGAAACAACGGAGAGGAGGGTCATAGAACTGAAGGCAAGTGTGAATCATGCTCCTATGTGATGCATCCAAGTCCATGATCATGTCCAGAATACCACCATAATGTTCTCTGAATAAGGGAACATGATCAGGAGTGATGAATGCTTGTATCTGCCTGATGCCTGCTAGAGGATACTCAAAGAAATGGTATGTGATGTTGCTCTTTCTGGTTGAATCCATACTGAAGATATGCTGATGAGATAACTGGAGAAGATAACCAAAGCAAATAGCTGAAGAGGATGGTTGAAGCAGATATCTGAGCAGAAGAATGGTCAAAACCAAACCAAAGAAGATGTGGATACCCTGTAAAACAAATAGATAAGTGTTAAATGATGCAGTATGATGTATGCTGAATGATATGCAAGAGTTTGTGATCAGCTGCTAGATTGTCAGTTGCTTTTGGTAGGGTCCATGAGTATTCAGAAATCCGGATGAAGGCTAGAAAACCAGTAACCAGGTGGGGGACTCAAATAAAGAGTCACTTATCCAGGGTTTCTTAGAATCAGTCCAAAGTAGTGTAACCTTAAAACAATTCCAGTAATAGGGTATGATGAGGCCAAGTGTTCCTGCAAACTTGTAAACAACCCCACCCACTCACAGGTGTTGTTCTAGGACAAGGATCCTCAGGTTCAGATCTATTATGAGAAGTGTAAACACTTCTAACCCTGAGAGTACAATGTTTACTCTAATCATAAAGGATCCTCCTCTAATTCACCTCAGATGCTGAAGGTCATCTAAAAAGGTCATTCAGACTTAACAGGCTTCCCAGATAGCCTTAGCACTACAGGAGATCTGTAGCACAAAGTTCTCAAGAAGAAACCCATGTTTGAACCGTGTTTTCATATTCCCGCACCAGACCGAAATGGAATGGGAAAGAATATTAATCCACCCTAATCCTATGTTTGTCACTCAGGCCTTTGTGTTAGACCTTTCTCACTGGAATACCCCTCCCACCAAAGCAAACCAGCAAACCAGCATATATGATATGATAATAAAATGAAATGCATTAAGCGGTAAATGAAAGCAATAAAGTAAATGCAGTAAATAAAGTTGTACATAAAGTAATAAATAAAGCAAAGACAAAAACACATATAACACATAACACCCCCATAAACACAAACAAACAAGCGCTAGGAGAAACCCTCAAAAGAACTAGAAGCCCTGGTTGCAAAGCTATCCCCAGCAGAGTCGCCAAGTTCTCGCTCCCTGGACTCTCATCCCGGTGCAGACGTGAACCGTCGGCGATGTTGGAGGTTGAGGTTGAATAGAGTCGCCAGCTAGGCATTCTTATCCCGAAGGAAAGGTAATGCTGCATAAACCTGGAAGGGTATGGATAAGATGGTTGCGAACCAGAGAAACTGAGAAAGGGGGTTGGTTACGACCTGGGAAGGTATTAGCAGCCAGATCGTTCGTCGTACTCGACGGGATCCACGCTTACTTGATTGTATTTAAAAGGGGGTAGTGTATGTGCTGACTGTGTATGAAAAGCTAGGAAGGAATGTAAAATGTGTCAGTGCAAAGGAAAGGGTGAAATGCTCAAGACTGAGGCTTAGAAAAGAAAGCTGAAAAAGAGGGGAGACAAAGATACTTTTGTTTGATAACTGTTAAGTTATGCCTATGTATCCTCTCGTGCAATTAGGAAATCAGAACACCGTAGTTCGACTCAAAGAGACTGGATGATTTGTTTTGAACTGCTTACTTGTCTATGCTCAAGTGTATGACTCGTCTGGCTCGAGTGCTAACTGTCTTGCATTAGACAGAAGAAGCGAGTTCTCGTTTTCAGAGTGAGTGTGATGAGAAAAGAATCCCGGAGGAGATGTTTATTGTTTGTTTTTGTGTTTTCAGTTTTTTATTGTTTTTGGGGTTTTAAATAAGATAATGAGCTTAAGCATAAATCAAGGGTTGTAAACTCATTATATCCTCCCTGATTAGGGATAATTAGCCTCCTTAAACATGAGATGAAGATCTCAACTTAATTACCATGATGATATAAGATTAAGATCATTAACCTACTTTGGTAATTATTAAGTGTTTTTGGGTTTTGTTTTGTGTTAAGTAATGAGTTTAATCTCTAATCAGGGATTAATGAACTCATTACACCTTCCTAAGAGAATGATGATAGATGAGAACACTTAAGCTGAGGAAGATACCTCAACTTAATCCGTGGTTAGGGATTAAATTCATTATATAACAAGCCTTTATTAAGTGGATTTTAATTAAAGGGTGAGATTAAGAAGTGGATTTTATGTTTGTAATACTATCTTGAGGGGGACTTGTCCATTAAACACTAGGGTTAGTCCCTCTTAACCAAAAGGAAGAGATGTAACCCTAATATAAAGCCCAAGTTACAAACTTAAGTCTTAATAGTTATTAGGTGTTTTTATTTGAAGGTGTAAACAAATTAAAGGTTTAACACTAAGGATTAAAGTTATACACTCCGTCCTAAGATAAGGATGCAGGCATAACCCTAATTCAAAGTCCTAAAGCTTTAAGTGTTTAGCCTTGATTATGAGATGAGAAGAGAGACTCAAGGAGACTCAAAGGTGGAAATCTAGGGGAGAATATCTACAACCCTAAAGTTATCATGCTTGGATGTTCCTATGGTTTGTGAGGCTTAAGAAAAAGATCTTAAGGAAATCTTCAGATGGCCACCAAGGAAGAAGAAGTAGGTGAAAAGAGAAGAGAGAGAGGAGGATATGTTACTTACTTCCTGAAGAAGATAAGTAACCTAAAAGGAAAAGATAAGAGAAAGAGAGCACAAGTGAAACAAATTCACTTCAAAGACATATAAATAATGCATATGAAGAGATAAGAAGAGGTGGGATGTGAATACAAATCCACATCCCAAACAATTTACCATAAGCCCCTAAAATTTTAGTATGAGATGCATAAGGAAAGTAATGAAATGAAATTCAACAAGTAATGATGAAATGACCAACACCAGAAGCAATCATGCAATATAAATGTGTCATGAGATGATGCAAAGTCAAATATGATGCATATGAATGATCATACAAGGGATGAGATGCAAAACAAACATGTTAGGAGCTTAGATACACATGGATACACATGAAATGTAATGAATGCAAAGCATACCAAATGAATGAAGAAATGATCAAGCAATGTTCAAACATGTCTTAAGATGTCTAAGATGGCATACAAGAGCATGGAATGTCATGGCAAGTTCATATGATGATGATATGCAAAGATGAATGCAAATTAACATAGAAAATTAGGGTTTTAAGACAACATGAGATGCACATGGTAAAAACAGAAGCATACATCATGATAAAAAATTGAAAATAAAGTCAAACAAACCCTAAATACACACAAGATCACTCCCCAAAGATGGAGGTCAGAAGCTAAACCTAAAGGAAGTTATGAATTTTCTAAGTTAACTAGGGTTTTTGGGTGGTTCTTCATGAAAAATGCTAAACAATTTGAAAATGCAATGCAAAATTATGAGTTAAATGTCCTAGATACTAGATGCAAAGTATGAAACAATACAAAAAGAACCAAATGCAAACTCATCTTGGTTGATCATAAATGATTTTTTCAAGTTAGGGTTAGAAAAATGTGAATTTTAGAAACCCTAATTCAAAGTAAATCGTGAAAATATGATCAAACCTAAAAAGAAAATTGTGTGATGGGTTTTGTAAATTGTTCTAAATTTCTAAAAATGCTTCATGATTTTTTTGGTGATTTTTAGACACCTAAATGTATTTTTAATTAATTAAAATCAATTAATTAATTAAATAAAACATTTAAATGATTTAAAAAAATACATTTTTAATGCAAAAAAAAATGCTTCTGAGTTTTGAAAGATATTTAAAATGAAAATGCAGAAAATGAGTTTTTTATAAACATTTTTACTATTTTTAATAATTGTATGAAAATAAATGTGAAAAATAAAAAGAAAAATGAAAAGTAATGCAATTGAGTGGTTCAGATTGAAATTTGCGTGGATGAGAGGCTGAGATTGGAAGTCACCTTGACCTGGGGTTGGGTGATCTAATGGCTTAGGTTCAAACTCTCATCTCACGCGTGATCCAAGGGTTATCATTGATTCTGATTAATTAAACTTAATTAAATTAATTAATTAGGTTTAGGGTTTTAATGAAGTGATCTTGGTCATCCAAACACGCGTTAAACACAAGATCCTAGGGTCACAATTTAAACTGGCTTAATTAATGAGATTAGCCCTAATTAAACTCAGGTGGCCGGAGAAGAACTTCGGTCGTTTTCTCCGGCGTGCTCCTCACCTGAGCTCACTCAAAACACCACCCTAAGCCCCCAAAATCTCCAGAATGAATCATCTAACATCCCTAAACAAGAATCACACCACAAAATCCATTTATATTGCATCAAACTCATGAATCGAATAAGAACAAGTTTAGGTTAAAAATTTCAGAAAAACAATACATCCTTATTTCTCAACCATTTTCAAAAGCAAACATATCATGATGATCAGGGGAGCACATAGAATCAATTTATAACTTAAAATGAAGGTTCTGGAAAAAAGTTTTGAGATGACTACCTGAGATGAAGCTTTCCAAACTTGAGCTTTCTGACCTCTTCCTTTGTGCAAATCACCTCCAATGATCACCCTGATGCTATTGAGAAGCTTGAATGGAGTTTAAATGGCTTGGTTTGTGTGTTTCGGTTCTGATAGTGTAGGAATCGTGTTTTGGTTTGAGTGGGTTTTAGGTCATTGTGAAGGTTGCTTTATGATCCTTGAGTGATATAGAGATGAATGGTGAAGAAAGTTTTAAGTTTTGATGGTTGTGTGATGCAATTCGAAGACTTGAAGGTTTTTGTGGTTTTTGGCAATCTGATTGTGTGTGTTTTCAAGCTTGAATTTTCTATGCTTTGAAGTGCTTAGGGTTTGCATAAAGTATTGTGATTGGCCAGAGAGTTGTTGTGGCACAGGATGATTGGTATGGTGTGTTTTGCAAAAAGTAAAAGTTTGTGTCATAGAGAGCATGGCATGGGACATAAGTGTTTTCAAGGCTTGTCCTGCTTCAGCTAAGTTTGAGGATGGCCATTGGATTGAGTTTGAGGATCTGCAACACTTGGATCAAGAGTTTGAGGTGGTTTTCCAATTTTCCCTCTTTTGAAATTTTGTGAAGATTAGGCATGAAAACATGTGATCCAAGGCACAATTATGATCAAGGCAAGTTGAATTATCATGTTATGATGCTTAGAGATGGATTAGAGGTCATTAGAAGTCTTGGAATTTGGTTTTGCAAAAATCCCTCTTTGGCACATACTTGAAAATTATAAGATTTTTCCCAACTCTAAAACATCATATCTTGAGTTCTCGGATGAATAAAGAGGAGTTCTTGTACTTTTTGAAAATGGGAAGATCCAATCTACAACTCTTATGTTTAAATATTTTTCATTTGAAGCGTTTTTGATCAAGAAAGGGGAGGTTGAAAATCTTTCCCAAAATGGAAAGTTTACATTACAAGTCATGTCCAAAAATGGAAAGTTTGCAAATGGCTTGAAATTATTCAATCTTGTGAACTTCTAACCACTTCTAAGATCAAATAAAGATCATAGGAACTCAAAATGATGAAGATGACCCTTTGTTACAATTGGTGGTGGCCTCAGATGCCCTGATCCTGACTTTTCTTTCACAATAAGTTACCAGTTGGTCATATGACTTCCACAATGAATTTCCATAAAATTTGGTACACATGCTCCTTATAAAATATTAAGACCAATGGAATCAAGAATGACTAAAAATTTTGAGGTTAAGGGCCTCAAACCCAAAACCCTAATTTTAGGTCATCTGTGTAGGAACTGCTCAGTCTGCTTGAACACCTTTGCAATGCTTTGTGATATTTTGACTTTAATGAACCCTGGGGAGCATATTATGATCATAGAACACTCATGGACCATCTTGGCATGCTTCAAGACCTTTGAGATGGCTCAGATCACTTCTTGGATTCTCCTGATCACAAACCCTAATTGTGCTACTTATGTAGTGAAACAAATATGCAATGTGAGATGATATGCTTATGTAGTGCAATATAAAAAGATCGCAAGCCATGGTGTGAGAAAAAGTGAGGGAAAATTTGGGGTGCTTACATTGGATTATTAGGAGAAGGAGCTTTCATGGTACGAAGCTCGGCAATGTTCAACTTAAGCAGCTTTGGCAGCAACGTAGCATACGGAAACGGGATGGGATCAATTTTACGGTCCCTCACTTTGGTTCTTTGCTGGAATGATCTTTGTGCCCGTTGTTACTGACCCTGATGTTTTGGTTGAGCATTTTTTTGTTGACATTGCTTTGAGTGCCCGACATATCCCTACACTTTCTTACCCATACTCGTCCGAGGAGCGACTGAAGGTTGCTGATGTAACCTCTTTGAAGACTCAACCTGAATAATAAATCCAGAAGAATGGAATTTGACCACCTCTTTAGTGTCCACATGTGCCTTAACTTGTGACACTTTCAGACCATTCAGCCCAAAACTAATTACCCCCTCAACAATCAGATCTTGCACCTGATGCATGAATGCTCTACAATCCTTGATGTCATGCCTTTGAGCTCCGGAGTGAAAAACACAGTAGGCATAGGGATTCCAACCTTGTGGATGTTCACTAGGGGGATGAGATAGCTCGCGAAACTCAATCAATCCTATTTCGAGCAACTGTGGGCACAACTCAGCATAAGACATGGGTACATGATCAATAACCCTTTCTTGCTTTTGTCAAGGACGGGTCGCTGCAACCTGCTAGAGTTCTTTCTCCGTCAAACGAAGCATAGAAGCTGAGGAGGATCCTTGATAAGTAAAGAAAGTGCTCACTTCTTTGGCCACGATTGGTGGAGGGTCGTTCAGCTCACTTGTATCAGGAAATGTGGAGTTGATTCTTATCTTAGGCTCTTCCTGACTTCCAAGTGGTGATTGCTGGTGAAAAGATTCAAACTGTAGAGAAAGTCCACCTAACAACTCCTGATTCAGTGGAAACCCCAAGGAGATGGGAGAAACAAGACCTTCTGTTTGAAAAACAAACACATTGCTATTTTCTTTCTTCAACATAATATTCATGATCCCGGTAAGTAGTTTCATTTGGATCTTCATCAAGTTGAATTCTTCTCTCAGCAGTTTCTGATCCTGGGACAACGCTCGAATGTCCACCATGAAATTTCCCAGTTGGGCCTTCATCTCAGTCACCTCCGCTCGGAGTTGTTCCATGTCCATACTCTGGCAATTGTGATGCAAGTTGGCCATTCTGAAGGGAAACCAAGTCAGGATAAGAGTTTGTACCCGAACACCTGTCATGTATGCAAGGATGTATGCGAATGCCATGTTTGGTTATTTCCGAGGAATCTATCTACTTTGATCCCAGTTTTAATATAAAAGAAATCCAACAGCAGAACCCAGATATGCGATTCCCACAAATAACTGAACATGTGTGTAGAAATGTTAAATGTCATGTATGCAGCAGGCATGTGATCAAAAGTCTGTGATGTGGCAAGCATATAATCCTGTGTTTGTGCAAGGTCATAATCATAGTAACAACCCTTCTGAATAAGAAGCCCAAGTCTTGGAACCAAGGAAACAAATCACAATACTGAACAGTACTGGCAAAGTGGGTACTGTTGCACCCTAATTTTTTCCCTAAGTGTTCTTTGCATTTTCATCTGCATCTTGCATACAAACAAGATCACAGTGGTTGCACGGTTCTTCTCGGTTAGGTTTATGCCTCGCAGGGGATTACCGTTGTCTTTAATTACTTTATTTGTTTATGTTTACTAACCATTAATCATTAATAAAAAAAAAATATTTAGTTTTCTTTTGCTAACCTTTTTTCAGGAAGAGGAACCATTGAAAATACCAAAATCAGTAGTCCTGCAGCTCGAGCGAAATTTCACAGAAACAAGTCGAAGTTGATCCGCAAATAATTCAATTTTTTATCTGATCAAGGATTTTCCAAGTTAATTGATTCATTCAAAGGATTTCCAAGGTTCATGTGTTCATTTCTTCGACGCATAAAAAGAATCGGGCCGAAACAATCAAGCAACCATGTTTGAATAAAAAATTCAAATTTCAGCTTGGTTAACCGGTTAACCATATGCGTTAACCGGTTAACCAGTGCGAAATTTGAATTTTTTATTCAAATTCAGCACCCTTAGATCATTGATTTAATTGGAATATTCTAGATCCATTGTTTTCTGATTTCTCTACATCACTTTGATCATTTCCTACCATAAACCCTCATTAATCACCACTCTTTTCCATTTCCCACCAAATTTTCAATTACCAAACCTAAATTCAAATTACCAAAGCAAGCTCCGTTCCACCAAATTTCCATACCTAAGGCCTTTAAATAGGACCACAATTTCATTCATTCAACAAGCTTTAGAGTGCCAAATTCACCTTGCAAAAAATTTCCACAAGCTTTTGATAGCCACAAAACCTCTTGCAAAATACTCCCTCAAACACCAAAATTCTCAAAAGCTCACTTTCTTTCTTTTGAAGTTATCAAGAATTTACATTGAATTCTTGATTAACTTGAGCTAAACCTTCATCCTTTCATTCTTTTGTTCATCAATTGCTGTAGATCTAGCTTGGCTTGGTTCAATTTGAAGAAGTGACTTTGGTAATTCCTCTCCTTCCACAAACCCATACTCACCATCAACCATTCAAGATGTAGATCTTTGGTTCCTTTGATTCTAGATCCTTTGGATCTTTATTTGTTGTTTGATTGCAGGGATTCCACTGTATTTTGGTTTTAAAATTCATGCAAATTCATATCATGATCATTAAATGTTTTGAAAGAGTTTTGGAAATGGATCAATGCTGAATTTCTGCATTTTTTCTGCTGCTGCTTCAGCGTTAACCAGTTAACCATATGCGTTAACCGGTTAACGCAAGTCAGAATTGAATTCTTGGCTTGTTTCAAGCCCCTTTTTGGTTCCTCTTTCTTCTTCTTCCTCCTTTTTATTTTTACCTTGGGAAGCACTTTTGGGAGTGATTTCTCCTTAATTTCAATGAACTTTGGGTGTAGATTAGAGTAGTTAATGTTCATTAATTCAAAACTAACTTTAAGTGGATTGTTCAATTCATTTAAGGTACTTTGCATTAGTGATACATTTTCATGCTTGAATCCACCAAAATGAGTGATTGAACTTAAGGATGGAAGATTACTATGAGTGTGACTCAATTTGGTATTCACCTTTATTTTCGTGCGGTATTGTGTCAGGATAGCGATTTACATATCGTTTATCTCGCATGCATTAGCACTAACATTATGCACCTTAATCGGTGGTGGCCGGCCTCATTTGTGAGGTAATTACTTCGTAAATTACTCGGCGATTGCTTAACATAGACCTAAATGTGTCCTGACTTCGAAATAAAAATCTAATTGGGTACTTGCACTTTCGTGGACCGGATCTCTTGTTGATCGCGTAATCCTTAAGTGGTTAATCATATTGCATTAAGAATCGAGACTTATGAATGTTTGATGCATAGGTGCTTTGGGTCTCCCAATCGCCTTTCAAATTTCATTGAATTCGGTTCGATTTTCCTTGATTAATCGCTATAGTGTAAGATGCTAAGCGGATCCGGTTGCCTTTCGATTTTGGTTACTCTTTTGGTTGTGGTTGATTAAGTTCACCATACTATTATTATGCAAATATTATTATACTATTACTACTATTAATATTTTAAATTCTTTCACTTTAATTTCTTTTTGTTACTAACATTTAATTTCTTGCACTTTTATTGCCTTTTATTCTATTTTGCTTTATTTATCCATATCATGTTTATTTTATTTGCTCTTATTTTTTTGTTGATTCTCCTTTTGTCCATTTGGACACAAAAAACTAATAAAGGATTAAACCTCTAAAGGACTTGTGACTTTAATTTGAGGACTTTTGGTTACTATCCTTGGCATTGGAATGGAGATTTTTGGACTTAGATTTTAGGATCCCTTCCCTTTGCTTTGATCTTCATGAAGTTGGATTTAGCCTTTATTTGGCCATTTACTAGCTCATAAGGATGGAACTTTTTTGCTCATAATTTGGAATGTCATCAAGTTTGGTTAGATCTTTCTTCCATTATCTCCTTATTTTATTTTTTTAGGATAGCCCTTTCATCTCCTCTCATTCTTCAATTTTCAAAACCTTCTTCCTTTTTCAAAGGATTCCTTCTTTTTAAATCATCACCTCTTTAATAAATAAAAACCTTGACTTTTGTCAAGTGGCTTTTACTCCTTTTCTTTTCTTTTAAAATCAATGAATCTAATCATGTTGACCTTAATTCAAAAAAATAAAAAGAATCAAACTCATTCAAGTTGTTTTGTGCCTTTGTGCACTTTTGTTTATTTTCTTAAAAAAGAGTGCCGATTATGAGTCATTATTCTTTAGTCGGGTGCAAGTCTCTCAATCTCCATGGTTGTAGTTTGATATAATTGAGTCTCTTGTCATTTGGGGGGGTTTAGTGGCATACTCGTTGATTTTTTATCTGAGTTGGCGCCCTCCCCATAATGATGTATGAGTCCATGCCTTCATTCTCATGGTAGATTTGTTTGGCTATCCACTTGAAGATGACAAATTCTCTTCACTTAATAAAATTAATCATAACCCACCCTTTTCACTATTTGTACCACGAACTACAGGGTTTTGATCTTACATTGCACTTGGTGGGTACATAGGCATGAGGTGGTAAACCTCTCCAAACACAAAATATATTTAAAATAATTCTTTCTCTCACCTATCCACTCTCATTTTTACAAACCATTTTCAAACCAAAAGCAGTAAATTTTTTAAAGGGCTCCTGTGGAGTACCACAGACATTTTGGGTGCGTAAAACCTTCCCATTGTGTAACTTATCCCCTTACATGTTTCTCTGTTGTGTCTCTTTAGCTTTTTGCTTTTAGATTCATTAGGATTTATTTGCTCTTTTTCCCTTTTCCATTTAGAATAAAATAAAAGCGCGGTGGCGACTCTGTTTACTTTGAGTTAAGTTAACCAATAGCTTACACTCATGTTTTTTACCGTTACAGGAAAGTGGCCACTCTGCTGGGGAGTAATCTCTAAGTGGATTCGGCCTACTTTGATTTAATTACTGTTTTGGTTTGATTTGTTTGTTATTTGTTTGTTCAGTTTCGGTTTGGGTGATCCTCTGTGAGTGAGATAGATTCTAACCCGGATCTGAGTTGAACTTATGATAGGACGGGGATATTCGAAACGATAAGCGATAGAGTAGTCCAAAGCTATATCAATTTGATAATCTCCACTCGGTTAGGCTCTCTTGGATTATCAGTGTCATGATGAGTAATCATACGTGGCATTATTTTCCGACCTTGAGCTGATCATACTGAGGACCGTAGAACCCTTAACCCATCCAAGCCAATTTAGGAATGTAGTGCGAAAACTATCTGGGTGTAAACCTAAGGTGGTTGTCACGCGATACTACACTTGGACGAGGTCTATTTTAAGAATGTTATCGGTTGGGGAGTAATCCAATGTACCGATAATATTCTAAAGATGGTTGTTAACTCCTGGCACCTCTGTTAGCACCCTTTTGGTTTTCTGCAGGTACAATGAAGACAAAACCTTAGTACTTACCTGTGTGGGTTGGTGTTCTGTTACCTTGACTTCATGCTCGTGACTCGGAACCTAAACCCATGTGCTTTGTGTGATCTTGTTTATGGTTGTTGCATACATGCCATCATACATTCATGAGCATTGTTTTTGAGATTTCAAGGGACTTATAAGGAACTTTTGCAAAATTCCAGATGTCTATGGTTATGAATTTTGAAAGGAGGAACACAAAGAATTACACCTTCAAGAATCCTAATATAGTAGAGTTGAGAAAGCTAGGAGCATTGGTGGTTGACACCCAGGAGTTCCGGAAATGTTATGGAAAGCTCTTGTTTATTTTGGATACCGGTGTACTAGAGGGGATTCTCCCTACCCTAGCTCAGTTTTATGATCCGTTGCATCATTGTTTCACCTTTCCGGATTATCAGCTTGTCCCGACTTTGGAGGAGTACTCTCATTGGACGGGTCTACCTATTTTGGACAAAGAATTTCTTTTTAGTGGTTTAGAGAAGGAGCTTACTACCAAAGTCATCTCCAAAGCCCTTTTTCTTAAGGAGTCTGATCTTATGGGAAGTTTCTTCCAAAAGGGAGTGTCCGTGGTATTAATGTTAAGTTCTTAATGGGGAAAGCTTCTATTTCTCTTACTTTGGGTCCTAAGGATGCATTTGAGGCTATTCTTGCTTTGCTCATTTATGGGATTGTCTTGTTTCCTAACTTAGATGGTATTGTGGATGAGAATGCCATTCAGATTTTCTTGAAGAAGAATTTGATACCTACTTTGCTTGGAGACATGTATCATGCTTTTCATTATAGGACCTCCAAAGGTGATGGAGAGATTGTGTGTTGTGCACCTCTTGTCTATAGGTGGTTTATTTCGCACCTACCAAAGTCCGACGTCTTCAAGGATAATAGAGAGAAGCGAAGATGGTCTCAAAGGATTATGTCTCTTTCTCATAAGGATATGACTTGGTATTGTTCCCATTATGATACTAGATTGCATATTGATAGTTGTGGAGAGTTTCCTAACGTACCTCTTCTTGGTACACGTGGGGGAATTAGTTACAACCATATTCTTGCTAGGCAACAATTGGGATATTGTTTGAAGGACATACCAAACAACATTTCCTTATCCCGTTTCTTCTTTCTTAATGGTGCAGATCATGTAGAAATGAAGAAAAGGATTGCTCATTCTTGGCATGCAGTTCATCGGAAAGAGAAAGGTCAATTGGGAAGACAACATCTTGCTCCCTCCGAGTGTTACATCCAGTGGGTTCGATCTAGGGCTTCCAAGCTCAAGATGCCTTATCCACCCGAGGAACCTTTGTTTCCTATATTACCATTGTCTGCTTTTATTCCTCCCGTTGATGAGAAGGTTGCTCTTCAAGAAGAGTTGGACAAGATGAAGAAAGAGAAAGAAGAATGGCTACATGAGAAGACGACGATGCAAGAGCAACTGAAGGAGAAGTATGATCGCATTGAGTTACTTGAGCGGCGTGTTACGAAAAGGCCAAGAGAGGATTTATTTTTCTCTAGTACTCCATCTACCATTCCTCCTACATCTGGTGCTTGGAAGGCCATTGTTGACCAGTTGGTGAAGGATAATGAAGACGTGGAGAATCATTACAAGAAAGAGATTAAGAGGATTCGCATGAAGTACCAGCCAGGATTCAGATCTTCTTCGGATGTGATCCCCTAGGCCTAGTTTACTTTCTCTCTCATGTATTAGGATTGTTGAGGCTTGTACTTCACTTGTAATCCTTACTTTGATTTTAATGAGAATGAGCTTTAAGTACTTCAAAAAGTGTTTCTTTATAAATATTTCAATTTATCTTATAGTCCTTTGAAATATTTGCATTTGCATACGCATACCATGCATCATGCCCGCATTTGTCTTGCTTTTTTAGTGTTGTCCAGGGATATTATGTTATTTCTTGGTCTTCATTCAGTTCTCCTGTCAAGCTGAGTCACAAAGTTGATACTCGAGCTAATCGGAAGAAGATGTTGAAAACCTTACAACAAGAGAATCGCGAGTTGCGCGAAGAAGTTGCATATCTGAGGGAAAGCTTAAAAAGAGTTACTGCCATGATGGAAAGCTTGGTGGCTGCTCAGAATCAGTCACCTCCTCCTAATTCTCCGGTACAGAATACAGTCATCTCTGAGATTGTTACTGCATCAATTCCTGCTGAGAAAATTCTTTCTCCTTGCTATCACATGCCTTCTAGCACACCGTGGGGCATTCTAGTTAATTTCATTCCTGCTATCATCCTCCTCCTCCTGAGACTACTGCATTTAATACTCTTCCACCAGTAATGACTAATGCACCGCCTGTGATGCACACTATTCCGCACCATGATGAAATGATTTACCATGCTGAGCCCAGTGAAGGTGCTGGTGTGATTGAAAGACTTGATGATTATCAAGGTCGTTTTGCTGAGATACAGAAGGAGATGTGAGTCTTGAAGCATAAGGATTTTTTTGGAAAAGATACTTATGATCTTTGTTTGGTCCCTAATGTCAAAGTTCCGTACAAGTTCAGGTTGCCTGTGTTCGAGAAGTATAAAGGCAACACTTGTCCTCTGAGTCATTTGACTATGTATGCTAGAAAGATGTTTGCTCAGACAGACAATGATCAGTTGTTGATTCATTATTTCCAAGATAGTTTGACTGGTGCAGCCATGAGATGGTATATGAGTTTGGACAATAGCCAAATCAAGACTTTCAATGATTTGGGAGAGGCTTTTTTTAGGAAATACAAGTATAATATTGATATGGCACCAGATAGAGATCAGCTTCGTGCTATGTCCCAGAAGGACAAAGAGACTTTCAAAGAATATGTGAATAGATGGCGCGAGTTAGCAGCTCAGATTGTTCCTCCTCTAGAAGAAAAAGAAATGATGAAGATATTTTTGAAGACTTTAGGTTCTTTCTTTTATGAGAAGATGATAGCAAGTGCTCCTTCTGATTTCACTGAAATGGTGAGTATGGGGATGCGTTTAGAAGAAGGTGTTCGTGAAGGACAGTTGAGCCAAGAAAGTAGTGCAGGCTCGAGTTCTAGGAGGTTCAACTTTGGTAAAAAGAAAGAAGGGGAGACTAATGATGTGTCTCGTGAAAGTTACAAAAGACCGCGTGGTCGTGAGAATCGTCATCAACAACATGTAGCTTCTATAACTCCGGTGATTAATGTGACTCCTGCTGTGCCAGTAGCTCCAAAGTATCAGTCACGTTATCAACCGCCTTCTGTGCAACAGAGTGGTAATCAACAGGTTCGTGCTAAGCCAAGTTTTGATCCCATTCCAATGTTGTATGCAGATTTGCTTCCTTCTTTGATTGCGAAGAATCTTGTGCAAACACGTTCTCCACCCCCAGTTCCAGAGCCTATCCCATGGTGGTATAAGTCAGAGGCTCATTGTGTTTTCCATCAAGGTGCCCCGGGGCACGATGTTGAGAACTGTTATCCATTTGAAGTTTGAAGTACAGAAATTGATAAGGAACAATGTTCTGTCTTTCAATGATATTAATCCAAATGTGAAGACAAATCCACTTCCGAAGCATGGTAATACGTCTGTGAATATGGATGATGGATGATAAGTTGATTGAAGTGACAGCAAAAAGAGATGAGTATGAAAATGAAGTGAATGTTACTGTGCCTCAGTTCAATATTCCTGAGAAGGTTGTTCCTGAGAAGGTGGTTATTTCTTTTGATAGCCGCAAATATGTTGTTACTCCCTTGGTGATCAATTTGCCTGGTCCAATGCCATATGAGTCTAATAAAGCTGTTATGTATCGGTATAATGCTACGATGATAGAAAATGGTAAGGAAGTTCCTATTCCTTCTCCAAGGTCTGTGGTTAGCATTGCTGATGTGACAAAGGTTACTCGAAGTGGTAGAGTTTATGCTTCGGATCCTCCAAAGAGAGTGGAAGATACAAATGCGAGTAAATAAATTATGGATGTTGTTGTCCGATCAGGCCAGTTTGGTGATAATGAAGATGAGGTGTTGAAATTAATAAAGAAGAGTGAGTACAACGTTACTGAGCAGTTGTTGCATACTCCGTCAAAAATATCCGTTTTATCACTCTTTATATACTCTGAGGCTCATAGGCAATCTTTGCAGAAGATTCTTGATCAAGCTTATGTTGACCATGATGTGATTGTTGATCAATTTGATAGTATTGTGGCAAATATCACATCATGCAACAATCTGAGTTTCTGTGATGATGATTTGCCTGAAGAAGGAAGGAACCATAATTTGGCTCTGCATATTTCAGTGAACTGTCAGGAAGATGCTATGTCTAAAGTGTTGGTTGATAATGCGTCTTCTCTGAATGTGATGCTGAAGTAGACTTTGTCAAGGCTGGCGTACCAAGGCGCTCCCATGAGGCATAGTGTGATTATTGTGAAAACTTTTGACAGATTGAAGAAGACTGTGATTGGTGAAGTTGATCTTCCTATTCTGATTGGACCATTTATATTCCAAATTACTTTTCAAGTAATGGATATATGTCCCGCTTACAGTTCTCTCCTTGGAAGACCATGGATTCATGAGGCAGGAGCTGTGACATCTACTCTCCATCAGAAGCTGAAGTTTGTGAAAGATGGGAAATTAGTGACTATTGGCAGTGAAAAGGCGATGCTAGTGAGCAATTTGTCATCTTTCTCCTATATTGATGCTGAAGAAGAGGTGGGAACTTCATTTCAGGCTCTTTCTGTTGTTGATAATGTTGCTAAGAAGAATGTTATGCCTATGTCTTCTCTCAAGGATGCTTTGCGCATACTCGAAACTGCTCGATCTGACGGTTGGGGACGAATTATTGATGTTGTTGACAAAAAAGAAGGATTCGGTATTGGTTTTACACCAGGTGTGGCTCTCCATGACCCGGAAACTATTCAGGAAGGATTTCAAAGTGTTGGGTTTATCAACGATCATTCCGCTGCTGCCATCATTGAAGATGATGAAGATGAAGAAATGCTTAACTTTGTTACGCACAGAAAGATTTGCAAGAACTGGATTGCTATTGATGTTCCTTTTATTATTCATGCTTCAAAGTAATTTGTTTTATTTTCTTTCAAAAAAAAATCTTTTCACTCTGCCCAAGGTGAAAGTGATGTTTGTCGGGCTTTGTTTCAAATTTTATCATCATCAATAATATGTTATTTTGTTATTTCCATATGTGTTTTTCCTTTTTGCTTTATTCTGAAAAATGGTAACATAAAAAACCCAAAATAAAAACAACCATTGTTTATCTGCATAATGTTTGCACTTTTGCTCATATTCTAAAATAAAAATAAAATCATTGTGCAAATTGATTGATAAACCCATTGAAAACAATGATCCTATGCCTACTCCCAACTTTGAATTCCCTATGTTTGAAGCTGAGGAAGAGGATGTTGAAGAGATTCCTGATGAGATTTCTCGGTTGCTTGAGCATGAGGAGAAGGTTATTCAGCCTCATGGAGAGTCTATAGAGATAGTCAACTTGGGTTCTGAAGATGATAAGAAAGAATTCAAGGTTGGAGCATTGCTTGGTCCCGATGTTAAGAAGAGGATTGTAGAGCTTCTTAGAGAGTGTGTTGATGTATTTGCTTGGTCTTATCAAGATATGCCAGGTATTGATACTGATATTGTGGAGCATAGATTGCCGTTGAAGCCTGAATGTCCACCTGTGAAGCAAAAGTTGAGAAGAACTCATCCTGATATGGCAGTAAATATCAAAGAGGAGGTTCAAAAACAGATTGATGCGGGTTTTCTTGTGACATCTAATTATCCTCAATGGGTGGCCAATATTGTGCATGTTCCAAAGAAAGACGGAAAAGTCCGAATGTGTGTTGATTACAGAGATTTGAATAAAGCCAGTCCAAAAGATGATTTTCCATTGCCACACATTGATGTGTTGGTAAATAATACGACTAAGTTTGATGTGTTCTCCTTTATGGAAGGATTTTCCGGTTATAATAAAATAAAGATGCCACCCGAGGACATGGAGAAGACCACATTTATTACACCATGGGGAACATTCTGCTACAGAGTGATGCCCTTTGGATTGAAGAATGCTGGTGCGACATACCAAAGAGCTATGACCACACTTTTCCATTATATGATGCACAAAGAAATTGAGGTATATGTTGATGATATGATCGCTAAGTCGAAGACTGAAGAAGATCATGTTGAACATTTGCTGAAATTGTTTCAGAGGTTAAGGAAGTTTAAACTTCGTTTGAATCCGAACAAGTGCACATTTGGTGTACGTTCTGGAAAGTTGTTAGGTTTCATTGTCAGCCAAAGAGGCATTGAAGTTGATCCTGATAAAGTGAAATCTATTCAGGAAATGCCTGCTCCAAGAACTGAAAAGCAAGTAAGAGGATTCTTGGGTCGTTTGAATTATATTTCGAGGTTTATCTCTCACATGACAGCCACATGTGCTCCGATTTTCAAGTTGCTTCGAAAAGACAAAGGTTGTGTCTGGACAGATGATTGTCAGAAAGCATTTGAAAGTATCAAAGAATATCTGATTGAACCTCCTATTTTGTCTCCTCCGATGGAAGGTAGACCGTTGATCATGTACTTGACTGTGCTGGAAGATTCAATGGGTTGTGTGCTTGGTCAGCAAGATGAATCTGGAAGAAAAGAATATGCAATTTACTACTTGAGCAAGAAATTCACTGATTGCGAGTCTCGGTACTCCATGCTTGAAAAAACGTGTTGTGCCTTAGCTTGGGCCGCAAAGTGTCTTCGCCAGTAAATGCTGAATCATACAACTTGGTTGATTTCTAAAATGGATCCGATCAAGTATATATTTGAAAATCCTGCTTTGACCGGGAGAATTGCTCGTTGGCAAATGTTATTGTCAGAATATGATATCGAGTACCGAGCTCAAAAAGCTATAAAAGGTAGTATCTTGGCAGACCATTTGGCACATCAACCGATTGATGATTACCAGCCAATCAAGTTTGATTTCCCAAATGAGGATGTGATGTATTTGAAAATGAAAGATTGTGATGAACCTTTGATTGAGGAAGGGCCGGAGCCTGGATCTCAATGGGGTTTAGTTTTTGATGGTGCTGTGAATGCACGCGGAAGAGGAATTGGGGCAATGATCATTACTCCCTATGGTTCACATATTCCTTTTGCTGCAAGGTTAACTTTTCCTTTTACCAATAATGAAGCTGAGTATGAAGCCTGTATTATGGGTCTTGAGGAAGCTATTGATCTGAGGATTAAACATCTTAATGTGTATGGAGATTCCACCTTGGTAATCAATCAGATCAAGGGTAAGTGGGTAACTCATCAACCCCACTTGATCCCTTATAGAGATTATGCCAGGAGGATATCAATTTTCTTCACTAAAGTTTAGTTTCATTATGTGCCTCGTGATTAAAATCAGATGGAAGATGCTTTGGCAACTATAGCTTCTATGATAAAGGTGCACCAGTGGAATGATGTTCCCATGATCAGAGTGATGCGACTTGAAAGACCAGCTCATGTGTTTGCAGTTGAAGAGGTCCATGATGACAAGCCTTGGTATCATGATATTAAATGTTTTCTCCAGAGTCAGGAATACCCACTTGGGGCATCCGATAAAGACAAGAGGAATTTGAGGAGATTGGCAGGTAATTTCCTCCTGAATGGAAATGTACTTTATAAGAGGAATTTTGACATGGTCTTGCTCAGATGTGTGGATAGACACGAAGTAGACATGTTAATGAAAGAAATTCATGAAGGATATTTTGGTACTCATGCTAATGGGCATGAAATGGCTAAAAAGATGTTGAGAGCAGGTTACTATTGGTTGACAATGGAATCTGATTGTTGCAAGTATGTGAAAAAATGCCATAAGTGCCAAGTGTATGCTGATAAGATTCATGTGCCACCAATTCATCTCAATGTGATTTCTTCCCCGTGGCCTTTCTATATGTGGGGAATTGATATGATTGGTATGATTGAACCCAAGGCTTCGAATGGACATCGTTTTATTCTTGTGGCAATTGACTACTTCACTAAGTGGGTGGAAGTGGCATCGTATGCTAATGTGACCAAGCAAGTTGTGGTTCGGTTTATCAAGAATAACATTATCTGCAGATATGGTGTTCCGAATAGAATCATTAATGATAATGGTTCAAATTTGAATAATAAGATGATGAAAGAGCTTTGTGAGGAATTCAAGATTCAACACCATAATTCTTCTCCTTATAGACCAAAGATGAATGGGGTTGTTGAAGCTGCGAATAAGAACATTAAGAAGATCATTCAGAAGATGGTTGTGACATACAAGGACTGGCATGAGATGCTCCCTTTTGCTTTGCATGGGTATCGTACATCTGTCTGCACCTCAACAGGGGCAACCCCGTTCTCACTTGTTTATGGTACATAAGCAGTGCTCCCCGTCGAGGTTGAGATCCCATCAATGGGAGTTCTGATGGAAGCCAAGTTGACTGTGTAACGCCCCGATTCGATTTTCCCAAATTTTGTGGAGTCTTTTATTTTATTTATACGATAATTTTTTTATTTGTGAACTTATCATGGTGATATTTGATGTTGATGAATTAATGTGATGATATGTCATGTTGTGAGATTTTACCGTTTATGAATTTTCGGGTAAATATTTGATTAAGAGGGTATTCTAGACTTTTGTTAATTAGTGATAAGTTAGAAATTAGTAGAATTGGTATTTTGTGAGAAAATGATATTTGGTTGGAGAGAGTAGAAAATAGAAAGAAAATATAAGAGAGTGAGAAAGAGTATAATTTGGTAAGAAGAGAAAGAAAAGGTAGAAAGAAAAAGAGAAGAAAGAAAAAGGAGAGAAGAGAAAAGAAGAGAAAAGAGGGAAAGTTGGAAAAGCCTCAAGATTGCTCCTAGGAATCGGTATAATCGGGTAAGGGTGATAAGCATTGTTATCTTAATATTATGTATGTGTTTGATTGGTTGAGTTTTGGTTTTGATGAAAGTTAGAGAAGATGAATAGTTAGGGTTTTAGTGGAAATGTGAGAAATTGGTAGATTAATCGGTTAGAAATCGTTACAATCGAAGTATGATGTTAGATAAATGTTATTGATCATGTTTGTATGGGTTTAGAGGAGTTTTGGAGTGGTTAAGGTTGACTGTTCGCAGCTGGTATGTTGCTGAAATCGCAGTGGTCGCTCAGCGGGCTACCCCCCGCTCAACGAAAGTTCCAGGGTGATTTTCGCTCAGCGAGCTGTTTGTCGCTCAGCGAGCCTGGGAAGATTTTTGGGTTCTTACGTTTTGTTCCGTAACTTGAGTTTCGGGTTTCCGTTTTTAGTGATCCTTATATCGATTTGAAGCTAAAAACATGTAGAAATCTAATGATGCTAAAATATGTAATTTTTAGCCGACTTTTACCCGACTTTTGTGATAAAACGTAATTATGTTAATTATGGAATTGTGGGTTTGATTGTTGTGTTATGGCCGTTTGGCAAGTAGATACATTGCTTGAATTAAATGCGAATGTATGCTAATTGTATGAGATGAATGCATAACTATATTGTGAATATTTATGCATTTTCAAGAATGTTGTGTGTCATTTTGCATGTAAGCATAATGTATGCATTCTTGTGCTGTGGGATTCTTTGTGAATCCGTTGTAGCATCGTGTGCTCATGTGGAGTGTGAGCGATGACTACAACAAGATTGTATGACCATGTGGGGTGTGAGCGATCGAATTATGTGCCCGTGTGGGGTGTGAGCAATCCAGAAACATTGTGTGCCCGTGTGGGGTGTGAGCGATGGGTGATTTATTCACATTGATTGTGTGCCCGTGTGGGGTGTGAGCAATCAGATTGTGTGCCCGTGTGGGGTGTGAGCAATCCATAAACATTGTGTGCCCATGTGGGGTGTGAGCAATGGGGAACATCGTGTGCCCGACGAGGAGTTACTTTAGGTAACAAGCTATGATTCCATTTGGTTCCTGAGAGAACCTGCTAAAATATTGAGTCGGTACCGCATTTGCATATGCATAGAGTCGTGTGTCGGTCTCTATGAGTTGCATTTTTATCATTGTAATTATGATATGTAGAAATAAACATGAATGTGCATATGTTTATTTGGAGTGTTATGGAGATGATAGTATGTGTGATGAAACATACTTGCTGGTATATATGCATGTTTGATATATGTATATGTATGTGATTTATACATTTGTAATGTATATGTGCGAATAAACATAGCTAGACGTATGTTTATGCGGAATGAATAGAATTGAGGAATAAACATAAATAATACAAGTTATGTGAATTAGTGAATTGGTGCATGATGAACATGCTTGATTAGTGTATGTACACGTTGCGATGTGTATGGGTGATGAGGTATGAATTGTGTTGAGAATATGCTTTATATGCATTGTATATGTTGAGATATATAATTATATGCAATATTATTATGATAATGTTTCTCACCCTTCTCTTTTTTTATGATGCTCTATGAGGCATTGCAGAGTAGGTTGCTGGATGATATTTTTGTGAATTTCGTCTTCATCTTTTGGTCGGCTCTGATATGTAGCACCGGGTAACTAGGATTGGCTTGATGCCTTTTTGTGAATACATTTGTATATGTATTTTGATGTGATATGTTTTATGTAAACATGGAGTATTTTGATGATTCAAACTTGCAGATATATTTATGATAAGTATATAAGTTTGAAATTATTATGTTTTGTTTCCGCTGTTTAATGAATTGATGAATACAGGTGTAAGGATGAAATCCTTATGTATGTAAGTTACCCCGTTTGTTGCATATCTTTATTGAGCAGGTGTTGTATGTTTTTAAATTCAAGTATAATGTGGCATTGCTCTTTTATACCGTTTTTCAAATATACTCTGATGAAATTTTAATATGTGCCTAAGTGAATTAATTGCTTATTTGGGGTATAGAAGGGGGGTGTTACATTAAGTGGTATCAGAGCCAGTGTTCGAGTCAGTTGTGTCTGTCTTGATGTTGTTGTGATTGAACTTTTGTTTAATCTTGTTGTTGTCTTTGGGAATGATCAGAATATGGCTGGTAGAAATGACAATACGATGGCTGCTGCTTTGGAAGCAATGGCTAGGGCGATGCAGGGAGCGCCGAATGTGAATGTGAATGATGAGTTCAGGAAGAATCAATCGCCAGTCTTCAAGGGGAGATTTAATCCTGATGGTGCTCAGAATTGGTTGAAGGAGATTGAAAGAATCTTCAGAGTCATGGATTGTACTGAAAAGAGTAAGGTGAGAGTTGGTTCTCACATGCTGAAGGAAGAAGCCGATGATTGGTGGGTCGGTAGAAGTCAAACTCTTGAGGAGAATGATGAAGAGATAACTTGGGAAGTTTTTCGTACTGAATTCTTAGGGAAGTACTACCCTGAGAGTGTGAAGGGAAAGAAAGAGATGGAATTCCTTGAGTTGAAGTAAGGTAGTATGTCAGTGGTTGACTATACTGCTAAATTTGTGGAATTGGTTCAGTTTCATCCTCATTATGTTGCTACTACTGCTGAGTTTTCTAAGTGCATTAAGTATGAGAATGGTTTGCGTCCTGATGTTGCACCCCAAAATTTGCCCTCACCAAGACAAGACATTGTATACTAAGGTGTACCAAGAGGTTTACAAGGTTCACAAGGTTCACAAGATTCACAAGGTATCTCAAGAGGTTTACAAGGTTCACAATTAGTCAGGAAGTTTGACAATCCCCTCAGACAATGCATCATCCTAAGCAATGCATCTTAAACTAGGGTTTTGGATTTCATCAGGCTAAATGGATTTCCAAGGCTTCAAGTGAGCTTCATATCATCCTATATGTCTTTAAGAATCCCTATGTCAAGTTTCAAGGCTTTCCCAAAAGGTTTGCTCAGTCAGATGATCAGATGTGCAAAAATCAGTCAAAGTAGTTAAAAAGTCAAACTGAGGTCAACTGTTGTCAAACCAAAGTAAAACTTCATGGTTTTTTGCCAACATCAAGTTTATGAAGTAAAATTCATCATTTGATTGAGGTTTGATCATGATTCATCAAGGAAGTTTCAGATCATCAAGAATCAGGAGTTTCTAAATTAGGGTTTTCATAGGAAAAGTCAACTGAACTTTGACCAGCCATAACTTTCACATGCTTCATCAAAAATTTCTCATCCAAAGCTCATTTTGAAGGAAATTTAATTCTATACAACTTTGTGTCTCACAAGCCAAGCCTAAAAATGCTTCATTTGGAAGGTATGAGCTAAGACATTATAGGTCATTTTAAAAGTCAACAAAAAGTCAACATCTTCCAAAGGGCATAACATGAGAATGGTAAAAGATATGGACATGACACCAAAGAGGTTGGTTAGAGGACTCTCTAAGCTTTCCAAAATGTCCAAGAACACCTTCATAGCCTTAAAATTGAGGGATTTGTGCCTTTGCAAAGTTGGGAAATTTTTGAGAGGTTTATGAAGCAAATGGGACCTTAGAACCAAATTTCTCCAAATGGGCTTGCATTTTTATGACCCAATCACTACCATGACATCATGCACGAATTAAAAATCATTTATTCAAATTTTTACTAATTTTATTTTATTTATTATGATTTTATACATTAAAAATCATTTTAAATCAAAATAAAATATAAAAGTCTCAATATTTGATATGATTTTTGTTCTAGAAAGTCATAAACACCAATTAAAGATGATTGAGATCATGAAAAATTAGATCAACCAAAAATAGTAAGAAGATATCAATTTTTTTCAATATTTTGAAGCATTTCTTTCTTCAATCTCAAGTTATCCAAAAGTCCAAAGTAGGATGTGTTTTTTGACCTAATTAGGGTCTATTATATATGTATAACATAAAGCAATGCAAGGACACGAATTTGGCAGCCTCTAAGACAAGAATCAAACTTCAAAAATTCACCAAAAAACTCACATTCGGATTCTTTGATAGAGAGAATTTCAAGGCGTTTCAAAGGTTGTGATACGTTTATAGGTGATCATTGAAGGATTCTAGATCTTTTGCAGCATCAAAAGCATTGCCATAAGCATAAACTGAATCAATGTTATCACACTTTTATGATTTTTTCGTGTTCTATTGTTTATGCATTATAAATTATGTTTGATGATTGTTTTGTGTTTGTGATAAGCTCAGGAACGTTTCTGGACAATTTAATTAAAGTTTCATGGCCAAACTGTAAGAACACCATTGTTAGGGTTCCAAGCTTCGAATTAGGGTTTCACATTTAACCAAATATAAATGGATTCAAAGAACATGGATAGATTGTATGAATCATGAGGAATTCATTGGCATAGTTAATTTGATGAAATTGTACTGTTTGGTTGATGTTTGAAATTCGCAGGACATGAACATGAAGGAATTCGTAGAAAAAATCGCAACTGAATTCATGTGAATTTTCGCAGGAAAATTGGAGAAGATGAAGTTCAGATGGCGCCAAAATTCAATTCAAAATGTTGTTTTAAAATATAATGTTTGTTTATTGGTTATATGTTGAATACGCAGTGATAGCTCAGTTGGTTTGTGTGCGTGTATGTGATATTGATGGTCCTGGGTTCGAATCCCCCCAGGCCATTTTGTTTTGTTTTATTTTTCTGGATTTTTTGCAGGTTAACAATATAACAAATTAGACTCCTGATGCTAACACCAACGCATGCTTGGCCTGGTGGTGATGTTGTTGGTCTTGTGAATGTAAAGCCTAGGGCCTGGGTTCGAATCCCAACCCCAGGTATGTTTTTTTCCATTATTTTCACTATTTTTTTGATTTATTTATTTAATTAAAATTAATTCTTTAAATAATAATTTATAAAATAAATGTATATATTATTTTCTTTTATATAAAAACTTATATTTTTTCAATTCAAATTATTTTCTCAAAAAAATCAAATTATCCATATTTATTTTATTATATGTTCATATTATTAAATATATATATTTTGTAAATAAATTGATTTATTTTGTAAATTAATAAGTAAAACCCTAATTCTCACAATTATAACCCTAACCCTAATTTTTTTTAACCCTAACCCTAATTCTAATATTTTCTTAACTTTAGAATTTAATTTAATATTTTTGTAAATCATAATTAATTATTTATTATTTATTAAATATGTATATAATTTAATTATTATTATTAAAATACTATTTTAAAATATTTAAAATACCTCCTAATATTAATTTATTTTGCTAATTTATTATTTCCTCTTATTTTTATTTTCTAACCATTTATATTCACTCTTATTATTATTGATTATTATTGCTTATTTATTATTATTTATTATTATTATTTATATTTCTCGATTATATTGTAACTATCCCAAAGCATTGTAATAGTTTAGGTTTATATTTTTGCCTTATTTTTGTTGTAAATATATTAACTGCGTGGTTAGTAATTATAGGGTGTGTATAACATGTTTATAGTTTAAAATTAACTTAGAATAACTAATTTAAAAAGATTAATATTTGAATATGAACACTCACACACATAAGTCGATCTTTGATCGCCATCTTGCACTTTCTAGGGTTACCTCTCATGTTGCCTATTTCTAAGGTCAAGTAAGGTGTCTTAAGCAAATTCCCTTCATAAATATCATCAAGTCCCTTCAGTTTATAAGGTCAAGTCCCTTCGAGGTTGCCTACGATAAATGATCTTGTCCCTTCGAATAAAAGATGATAAGTCCCTACGTATTGCTAAAGACACCTTACAGTTGCCTACATTCAGATGTCCCTACACATGTCCCTTATCACATCCAAAGTAATGACTACCTATTCCTTAATAATAGGGATAATCTTACCATTGAAAGAATATATAAGAACAGTAAAGACTTAATATAGGGTAGGTTCCTCTTAATTGCTGGCTCACCTTTTCAAAATACATTTTACACTTCACATTTCAAACAAATTTTCAAAACAAAGTCTTTATATACATCCATACGAGGATCATTATAAAGTACTTAGAAAAATTTTAATCACACACTACACCTTTCTCAAAATAATTTAAAGTGAGCTAAGTAACTAAGAGCCCATGGATAACCATGGATATAAAGGGTGCTAACACCTTCCCTTTGTATAACCTACCCCCCGAGCTCAAAATCTTTTTAAGGTCTTTCCTATTCTTTTATGTCCTTTCCTTTTGGATAAAATAAAAGTCGGTGGCGACTCTTGCTATCCGCAACATTTAACTAAAGTCAGTTCTCCCACCGTGTTACACCTGAGATTAACCAAACTGTGGGATATCAAAGAATCAGAAGGTTTTCAGATTTGACTGAATGTTGTAGAATTTTTGAAGAAGATAGCAGAGCTCGTTCTACACATTACAAGAGCGTGAATGAGAGGAAATGGAAGCATCAAGCTAGAAATGGACCTTATGTGACACCTGTTGATAAGGGCAAACATAGGGGAAACTTTGATAGGAGATCTGGTGGAGGGAGTTTTGGTCCTGTTAAGTGTTACAAGTGTGGCGATATAGGCCACAAGTCTTTTGAGTGTGGGAAGAATATTGTGAAATGTTCAAACTGTGGAGATCTTGGACATGCTTCTACCGAGTGTAGGAGCAATGTTGTGAAGTGCTTCAATTGTGGGGAAGTTGGTCACATTAGTACTAAGTGTACTAAGCCGAAGCAAGCTCAGGCGAGCGGAAAGGTGTTTGCATTAGCAGGGAAGGATACTACTAGTGCAGACCGTTTGATTAAAGGTACATGCTTTATTAATAGTACGTCTTTAGCTGCTATTATTGATACGGGAGCGACTCATTCATTTATTTCTCTTGAGTGCTCTAAGAGATTGAATTTGTTTATGTCTTTTTGGGGTGGTGAGATGGTTATTGAGACTCCTGCTTCAGGGTCGGTAACTACTTCTTTGGTGTGTGTAAGTTGTTCTTTGACCATGTATGGTAAATATTTTGTTATGGATTTAGTTTGTTTGTCGTTGGAGGGTTTGGACGTGATCTTGGGTATGAACTGGTTGCAATTTAATCGAGTTCATATAGATTGTTATCAAAAGTTAGTAAGGTTTCCTTCTTTGGATGACGATGAAGAAGAGAGTTTCCTATCCATGAAAGAGTTGAAGAAACTTTTAGTGGACGAAGTTCAATTGTTTGGTTTGTTTGCATCGTTGTCAGTGGAAAACAAAGTGGATATCAGTAGGTTTCCAGTGGTGTGTGATTTTCCAGAAGTGTTTCCGAACGATATTAAGGATGTACCGCCGGAAAGAGAAGTTGAGTTTTCTATTGATCTAGTTCCGGGTACTAGACCGATTTTGATGGCACCGTATCGTATGTCAGCTTCAGAGTTGGTAGAGTTGAAAAAGCAGTTGAATGACTTATTGGATAAGAGGTTTGTTAGGCCGAGTGTTTCTCTTTGGGGTGCACCGGTATTGTTAGTAAAGAAGAAGGATGGAATTATGCGGTTATGTATTGATTATCGACAGTTGAATAAGGTGACAATTAAGAACAAGTATCCGCTTCTGAGGATTGATGATTTGATGGATCAATTGGTTGGTGCGCGTGTTTTTAGTAAGATTGATTTGAGATCAGGATATCACCAGATTCGTGTGAAGGAGGAGGATATTCAAAAGACGACTTTTAGGACACGGTATGGTCATTACGAGTATTCTGTGATGCCATTTGGAGTTTCTAATGCGTCGGGTGTGTTTATGGAATACATGAATCATATTTTTCATGAACAGTTGGATCGTTTTGTGGTTGTGTTCATCGACGACATTTTGATTTATTCTAAGTCTCAAGAAGAGCATGAAGAGCATTTAAGGATTGTGTTACAGGTTTTGAAAGAGAAGCAATTGTATGCTAAGTTGTCAAAGTGCAAGTTTTGGTTGTCGAAGGTAAGTTTTCTTGGGCATGTCATTTCCGATGGTGGAATTTGTGTTGATCCATCTAAGATTGATGCGGTAATGCAATGGGAAGTTCCTAGATCGGTTACGGAGATTCGAAGCTTTTTAGGCTTGGCGGGTTATTACCGGAGGTTTATTGAAGGATTTTCAAAGTTGGCACTTCCGTTAACGCAGTTGACTTGTAAAGGAAAGGCTTTCATTTGGGATATTCATTGCGAAGAGGGTTTTATGGAACTTAAGAGAAGGTTAACAACGTCTCTGATCTTGATTTTGCCGAATCCGACGGAACCATTTGTGGTGTTTTGTGATGCTTCATTGTTTGGGTTAGGTGGTGTTTTGATGCAAGATAGAAAAATTGTAGCTTATGCTTCAAGACAATTGAGAGTGCATGAAAATAATTATCCTACGCATGATTTGGAATTAGCGGTCGTGGTTTTTGCTCTAAAAATTTGGAGGCATTATCTTTATGGTGCAAGATTTGAAGTTTTTAGTGATCACAAAAGTTTGAAGTATTTATTTGATCAAAAGGAATTGAACATGAGACAAAGGAGATTGTCTCTCCCAAATAATTGCATCCCGGTACAAGCGCGAACGGTCGGCGAAGAGAGAAAATGAAGTGAACTGAATAGAATCGCCAGCTAGGTATTTTTATCCCGAAGGAAAGGTAATGCTGCATAAACCTGGAAAGAGATGGATAAGACAGTCGGGAACCAGAGAAACTGAGAAAGGGGGTTGGTTAAAACCTGGGAAGGTATTAGCACCCAGATTGTCCTGTTGGTGTAAGCCCTAGAGGCCAATACTTTTTGGTACTTGTATCAGATTATTCGTTTAATAATAAAAGGCATTTCTTTATTATGTTTGTCTTTCAGAATAATAAAGTCCCTAGAATAGTTAGTCTGTTTAATGAAATGTTAAGTGTGACTTAATCATGAGATCCCATTAAACATAAAGACATTATTCTTAAAATATCCGTAGTCAAGCTTTATTGCAAAGTGGGATAACATTAAAGCATTGAGACTATTATGAAGATAGACTGATGATCACATCTCATGGATCATGGATAAAGAGTTATCAAGTCTTGACATAGGTATAAATATTAGGAGTAATATTTATACCGGATTGACCCGCTATGAGAATACTACATAGTATGTTATGCAAAGTGTCATAAGTTATTCTCATGGTGATAATGGTGTATTACCACCCTTCGACCTGAAACCACTATGGACCCTAGATGTAGAGTCGGGTGCTTTATTGCTGATCAAACATTATCCGTAACTGGATAATCATAAAGACAGTTGATGGGCACTCCACGAAGCATGCTGAGGGACATGAGTGTCCTAGATGGAATTTGCCAATCCTGCATAACAGGAGAAATGTCTAAGGGCCCAATATTGAACTGGACAAGGATGACACAGTGTATGCCTTGTGTTCAATATAGACATAGGGGCAAAAGGGTAATTGTACAAACATATATTATCACGAAAAAGGTTTTGTCAGATCACATGACATTTTCGTGACTTGGGTAGCAGTGATGTGTTGCTAGATACCGCTCACTGTTTATTATGTTAAATATATAATTTAATATAATTACCAACGTTACGAAATCCTACAGGGTCACACACATAAGGACAGTTTGATGAGAGATAGAGAAATCAAAGGAACACCGTAAGGTACGGTGCACTTAAGTGAAAATAGAAATTCGGATAATATAATAATAATTATTGTTATTTTATAATGGTTATAAAATAATAATAAAATAAATATATTTATTATAATAATTATTATTATAATATATATAATATTATTATGGATCATGTGAATTGGGCTTTTAGCCCGCAGCCCACAAGAGAGTCTATAAAAGGAACCCTTGTGATGAAGCTTTCACTTGATGCAATTTCGTTTTTGATTCTCTTTTCTCACTCAAATAATTCCGTTCGTAAGCAGCTAGCACTGTGACCGGAAGCTGTTCGTGTGGACTGAGTAGAGGCGTTGCACTTCATCAACGCTTGTGATCGCTGCATCAAAGATCTGTATCGCCACAAAGAGGTAACGATTCTATCACTGACCATGCTCATTGGTAAGGATCACTAAAGGAAAATTTTTGTTTTCCGCTGCGTTTAGATCGCAATTTTCCTTCAGTGGTATCAGAGCCACTTACGAAACCATGGATCTGATAGCTGTTAAATTTCCGTTTTTCTGTATTTGATTCGATTAAAACACAGAATGAATTTAACAATAAACGATTAATTAAATTTGGCATCTGTTGTGTACGATTTGGATGATTGATGTTGATTATGCTTCAGAAACCGACATTAGTATGGTGAAGTTGTGCGATACATTGATCATCCATAGGTTACACAATTAGATCGATCACTTTTATATAAGATATAAGAAATTCTGATGCAAAGATGGTATATGGGATATACTGTTTTGATTTCATCCATTCAATCACATAAGGATTGTAATTCTTTTGAAAGATCATCATTTTCATTCGCTTCGGAATCCGACGTTAGTATGGTGAAGCAATGACATGTTAATCTATCATATTGAGTTATCAATCGAGTTGTGTTTGACGGCATGAAATTGTTGCATTAGCATTAGGAACCCCCGGCTAAGTCTGCAAAGTGTGATCAATCAGCCGAAATTTAATTTAGTTTATTTAATTATCGGAATTTTAAACTAATAATAAAAGTGTGTTTATTATTATTTATTTGTGGTGATCAGTTATGGCCTTAGTTTATCCTTTATTATTGTTTTGGTATTTTTAAATACGGCCTGCGTGTCGTGCCTCTCTCTCAATCTCTTTATGTAACTTCTTTTCTCATCTCACTCCCTCGTATGTAAAACGAGTTTTCTTATATGTAATGTAATATTATGTTATGAAGAAAAAGGAAGTATTCAATATTAAAGGAGGATAACCTTGGAGATCATGCTTGGAGAAGCTTAGATCGTTATTAGGTTAGCTTAGGTTCTCTCATTGGCTTGAGAGAACAATTGCGTTAGGGGCCATAATTGTATCTTTTTATATGTATGTTGATGCATGTAATTGTATGTTGATGCATGTGAGAGACGTTTTGCATGTTAAGCCGGTGAGATCAAACTAATAACAAATTCCCTCAAAATTAAATATTAAGTTTATGCTTTCCAATTTTTATCACTCATCAAGACTAGTATCGAGCATTGTAGGTTTCGCCTACGCGAGGTGCATGTTCTATATTAGTAAGGTGTGATGGGATAATTGTAATATCCAATTGCTAAAACAATGGGTCAAACTTAACTAAACAAATTATAATAAGATTATACATGTTTAGAAGCAAGAATTGGGAATGATTCATGTGATGGATCAGAATAAGGAGTTATTCACCCAATTGAAAATATTCGAGAGTTGTATGAGATACAATTGGAAGGAGTTCTTACCTAAATAACTTAGTTTTGTGTAATCAGCCTAACGCTGACTTAAAACAAAGTGAAACATGGATCTCGACCCACTAGAAAGTCTTCCAACGGGATTTTCCGAATCAAATGATGAGGGTCATTTGTTTTGAATAAAATAGTGGGAGCATATTTGATTAAAGGCCTAATTAAATATGTTGTTTTAATGATACTTATATTTTCATATTTCTCTTGTAGATTACCATGACAACAAACACATCGAACAATATTTTGCGATCCATCCTAGATAAGGAAAAATTGTCTGGGACAAATTTCCTGGATTGGCACCGTAATCTGAGGATTGTCCTCAAGCACGATAAGAAGCTGTATGTCTTGGAGACACCAGTTCCTGAGGAGGAACCTCCTAGTTCTGCACCAAAGGCAGAAAGAGATGCTTATAAGAAGCATTTCGATGATGCCAATGAAACCGCTTGCCTCATGCTTGCTACCATGAACTCTGAGTTGCAAAAGCAACACGAGAACATGTCTGCGTTCGATATGATCGGACATCTGAAAATGCTTTATCAAGAGCAAGCAAGAAATGAGAGGTTTCAGGTTTCAAAGTCCCTTTTTAACAGCAAGTTAGCTGAGGGAGCCCCTGTAAGTCCCCATGTACTCAAGATGATTGGGTATGTGGAGAACCTTGACAGATTAGGGTTTCCCCTTGGAAAAGAACTTGCGATTGATCTGATCTTGCAATCGTTGCCAGAGAGCTTCAGTCAGTTTGTCATGAATTTCAATATGAATGACTTGGACAAAAGTCTTCCAGAACTGCTAGGCATGTTGAGAACTGCTGAGCAGAATATGAAGACAAAAGGGAAATCCATTCTGATGGTCAGTAATGGAAAGAAACAGAACAAGAGGCCCATCAAACAGGGTGGTAGAGGGAAAGGCAAGGAAGTTGCCAAACCCAAACCCACTCCTCCTGTTTTGAAGCCTAGTGGAGGAATAGCAAAGGAGGGCACTTGCTTCCATTGCGGTAAGACCGGACATTGGAAGAGAAATTGCCCAAAGTACCTGGAAGATAAGAATAATGGAGTAGAGACTTCAAATTCAGGTATTTTTGTTATTGAAATTAATTTATCTACTTCTGCATCATGGGTATTAGATACTGGATGCGGTTCTCACATTTGTACTAATGTGCAGGGGCTAAAAAGGAGTAGAGATTTGGCAAAAGGTGAAGTTGACCTACGAGTTGGCAATGGAGCAAAGGTTGCTGCTTTAGCTGTAGGAACTTATGTTTTAACTTTACCTAGTGGTTTAATAATTCAGTTAGAGAACTGTTATTATGTACCTGCAATTAGCAGGAATATTATTTCCGTTTCTTGTTTGGACAAGTTTGGTTTTTCATTCATAATAAAGAACAATTGTTGCTCCATTTATTTGAATGATATATTCTATGCTACTGCAAAAATGAATAATGGACTATATGTCCTTGATCTTGAAATGCCAATTTATAACATTAATACTAAAAGGTTGAAACCTAATGAGTTGAATCCAACTTACCTTTGGCACTGTCGATTAGGCCACATAAATGAGAAACGCATTTCCAAACTCCATAAAGATGGACTCTTGGACTCTTTTGATTATGAATCATATGAGACATGCAGATCTTGTTTAATTGGAAAGATGACAAAGTCCCCATTCACAGGAAAAGGTGAAAGGGCTAGTGATCTTTTGGCACTCATACATACTGATGTATGTGGACCACTGAACATACCAGCCAGAGGAGGTTTTCAGTACTTCATCACTTTCACTGATGACTTCAGTAGATACAGATATGTGTATTTAATGAAACACAAATCTGAGTCCTTTGAAAAGTTCAAGGAATTCAAGAATGAAGTACAAAACCAACTAGGTAAGAATATTAAAGTTCTTCGATCAGATCGAGGCGGTGAATATTTAAGCCTAGAATTTGATGACCATCTAAAAGAGTATGGGATTCTATCCCAACTTACTCCTCCTGGAACACCACAATGAAATGGTGTATCTGAGAGAAGAAATCGAACCTTGTTAGACATGGTCCGATCCATGATGAGTCACACCGATCTTCCAAACTCCTTTTGGGGACATGCATTATTAACATCAGCTTACACACTTAACCGTGTTCCATCCAAAAAGGTTGATAAGACACCATATGAGATATGGAGTGGTAAGAAACCACATATGTCTTACATGAAGATTTGGGGTTGCGAAGTTTACGTCAAACGACAAATTTCAACCAAGCTTGAGCCCAAATCTGACAAATGCTTATTTGTGGGGTATCC
Organism: Lathyrus aphaca; assembly: GCA_963966055.1. Classification (NCBI taxonomy): domain Eukaryota; kingdom Viridiplantae; phylum Streptophyta; class Magnoliopsida; order Fabales; family Fabaceae; genus Lathyrus; species Lathyrus aphaca. The sequence goes on from OZ014521.1 coordinate 446,854,951, forward strand.
TAAAGAAACAAGAGGATATTACTTCTACAATCCTTCTGAGGGCAAAGTGTTTGTCGCTCGAACTGGAGTCTTTCTGGAAAGGGATTTTATTTCCAAAGGAAACAGTGGGAGGAAAATAGAGCTTGAAGAAATTCAAGAATCACAAAACATTGAAACACCTATGGAGGAACTAGAGCAGGAAACACAAGTAGTTGTGGAAGAGTAACCTGCTCAAGTAGAACAAGACTAGCGTAGGTCAAGCAGGACACGTCACCAACCTGAGAGATATGGATATCTCATAAGTGATCAGGGTGATGTATTACTCATGGATCAAGATGAGCCTGTGACCTACAAAGAGGCCATAACTGGTCCTGAGTCTGAGAAGTGGCTAGAAGCCATGAAATCTGAAATGGATTCCATGTACACAAACCAGGTTTGGACCTTGGTAGAACCTCCTATAGGAGTTAACCCTATAGGATGCAAGTGGGTCTTCAAGAAGAAGACTGACATGGATGGTAAGGTACATACCTATAAAGCAAGACTGGTTGCAAAAGGCTATAAACAAATTCATGGGGTTGACTATGATGAAACCTTTTCACCAGTTGCAATGCTTAAATCTGTTCGGATTTTACTTGCCATCGCTGCATATCATGATTATGAAATATGGCAAATGGATGTCAAAACTGCTTTCCTTAATGGGAATCTTCTTGAGGATGTGTACATGACACAACCTGAAGGATTTGACATACCACAAGATGCCCAAAAGATATGCAAGTTACAGCGATCAATCTATGGATTGAAGCAAGCTTCCAGAAGCTGGAATCTTCGTTTTGATGAAACCGTAAAACAATATGGATTCATCAAAAATGAAGATGAACCTTGTGTCTACAAGAAGGTTAGTGGGAGCATGATCGTGTTTCTGGTATTATATGTAGATGACATATTACTCATTGGAAACGATGTCCCTACCTTGCAACAAGTGAAGACTTGGTTAGGGAATTGTTTTTCTATGAAAGACCTAGGTGAAGCAGCCTATATATTAGGAATTAGGATCTATAGAGATAGATCACAAAAAACTGCTTGGCCAAAGTCAGAGTACATACATAGATAAAGTGTTGAGACGCTTTAATATGCATGATTCCAAGAAAGGATTCATACCTATGCAACATGGTCTGTGTTTATCAAAAACACAATCCCCTTCAACTAAGGAAGAAAGGGATCGCATGAATAAGATTCCATATGCATCTGCAATAGGATCTATCATGTATGCCATGTTATGTACTCGACCAGATGTCTCGTATGCATTAAGTGCAACGAGTAGGTACCAATCTGATCCCGGTGATGTTCACTGGGTAGCTGTCAAGAATATCCTTAAGTACTTGAGAAGGACTAAGGATTCATTCTTGATATATGGAGGTCAGGAAGAGCTTGATGTAATTGGTTACACTGATGCTAGCTTCCAGACAGATAAGGATGATTTTAGATCACAATCTGGTTATGTGTTCTGTCTCAATGGTGGCGCTGTGAGCTGGAAAAGTTCAAAGCAGGAAATAGTTGCTGATTCTACAACTGAGGCCGAGTATATTGCTGCCTCAAATGCAGCAAAGGAAGCTGTTTGGATCAAGAAGTTCATTAGTGAACTTGGCATAGTCCCTAGCATTGTGGATCCCATTAGTTTATATTGTGATAACAATGGTGCTATCGCACAAGCTAAGGAGCCTAGATCTCACCAACGATCCAAACACATACTTAGGCGTTATCACCTCATTCGAGAGATAATCGACCGGGGAGATGTGAAGATATGCAGAGTACCTACACTTGACAATATCGCTGACCCATTAACAAAGCCTCTTGCGCAACAGAAGCATGATGGTCATACTAGATCTATGGGTATTAAGGGTATGCCTAATTGGCTCTAGTGCTAGTGGGAGATTGTTGGTGTAAGCCCTAGAGGCCAATACTTTTTGGTACTTGTATCGGATTATTCGTTTAATAATAAAAGGCATTTCTTTATTATGTTTGTCTTTCAGAATAATAAAGTCCCTAGAATAGTTAGTCTGTTTAATGAAATGTTAAGTGTGACTTAATCATGAGATCCCATTAAACATAAAGACATTATTCTTAAAATATCCGTAGTCAAGCTTTATTGCAAAGTGGGATAACATTAAAGCATTGAGACTATTATGAAGATAGACTGATGATCACATCTCATGGATCATGGATAAAGAGTTATCAAGTCTTGACATAGGTATAAATATTAGGAGTAATATTTATACCGGATTGACCCGCTATGAGAATACTACATAGTATGTTATGCAAAGTGTCATAAGTTATTCTCATGGTGATAATGGTGTATTACCACCCTTCGACCTGAAACCACTATGGACCCTAGATGTAGAGTCGGGTGCTTTATTGCTGATCAAACATTATCCGTAACTGGATGATCATAAAGACAGTTGATGGGCACTCCACGAAGCATGCTGAGGGACATGAGTGTCCTAGATGGAATTTGCCAATCCTGCATAACAGGAGAAATGTCTAAGGGCCCAATATTGAACTGGACAAGGATGACACAGTGTATGCCTTGTGTTCAATATAGACATAGGGGAAAAAGGGTAATTGTACAAACATATATTATCACGAAAAAGGTTTTGTCAGATCACATGACATTTTCGTGACTTGGGTAGCAGTGATGTGTTGCTAGATACCGCTCACTGTTTATTATGTTAAATATATAATTTAATATAATTACCAACGTTACGAAATCCTACAGGGTCACACACATAAGGACAGTTTGATGAGAGATAGAGAAATCAAAGGAACACCGTAAGGTACGGTGCACTTAAGTGAAAATAGAAATTCGGATAATATAATAATAATTATTGTTATTTTATAATGGTTATAAAATAATAATAAAATAAATATATTTATTATAATAATAGTTATTATAATAATATATATAATATTATTATGGATCATGTGAATTGGGCTTTTAGCCCGCAGCCCACAAGAGAGTCTATAAAAGGAACCCTTGTGATGAAGCTTTCACTTGATGCAATTTCGTTTTTGATTCTCTTTTCTCACTCAAATAATTCTGTTCGTAAGCAGCTAGCACTGTGACCGGAAGCTGTTCGTGTGGACTGAGTAGAGGCGTTGCACTTCATCAACGCTTGTGATCGCTGCATCAAAGATCTGTATCGCCACAAAGAGGTAACGATTCTATCACTGACCATGCTCATTCGTAAGGATCACTAAAGGAAAATTTTTGTTTTCCGCTGCGTTTAGATCGCAATTTTCCTTCATGTCCGTCGTACTCAACGGGATCCACGCTTATAAGATTGTGTTTAAAGGGGTAGTGTATGTGTTATCTGTGTGCAAAAGCTAAGAATGAATGTACAGGTGTCAGTGCAAAAAGGTGAATTTCTCAGGAACTGAGGCTTTTAAAGAATGCTGAAAGAGGGGGAAGACAAAGAGACTTTTGTTCGATAATTGTTAAGTTATGCCTACGTATCCTCGCGTGCAATGAGGAAGTCAGAACACCGTAGTTCGACTCAAAGAGACTAAAAGATAAATTGACTGTGAACTACTTGCTTGCTTATGCTCAAGTGTATGACTCGTCTGGCTCGAGTGCTAACTGTCTTGCATTAGATGGAAGAAGCAAGTTCTCGCTTATGAATGAGGATGATGAGAAAAGAATCCCGAAGGAGACGATTATTGTTTGTTTTTGTGTTTTTAGTTTTGTTATTGTTTTTGGTGTTTTGCATAAGTTAATGAGCTTAAGCCCATATCAAGGGTTTGTAAACTCATCATATCCTCCCTGATTAGGGATAATGAGCCTACTTAAGTATGAGATAAGCATATCAAACTTAATTACCATGATGATGTAGGATTAAGATCATTAACCTACTTGTGATTATTTAGATGTTTTTGAGTTTTTGTTTAGTGTTAAGTAATGAGTTTAATCTCTAATCACAGATTAGTGAACTCATTACACCATCCTAATAGAAGGATAATAGATGAGAACACTTAAGCTGAGGAAGATACCTCAACTTAATCCATGGTTAGGGATTAAATTCATTATATAACAAGCCTTTATGAAATTGATTTTAATTAAAGGATGAGATCAAGAAGTGAATTTTAAGTTTGTAAGACAACTTGAGGAGGACTTGTCCATTAAACACTAGGGTTAGTCCTTCTTAACCATAAAGGAAGAATTAGATCCCTAATGTAAGGCCCAAGTTACAAGATAAAGTCTTGATGATTATTTAGTGATTTGATTAAGAGGTTTAAACAAATTAAAGGTTTAACACTTAGGATTAAAGTTATACACTCCATCCTAATAGAAGCATACAGGCATAACCCTAATTCCAAAGTCCTAAAACTTTAAGAGTTTAGTCTCTGATTATTGAGATGAGAAGAGAGACTCAAGGAGACTCAAAGGTAAAAGCTAAGGGGAACTAATCAAAACCCTAATTATTATCATGCTTGGATATCCTATGGTTTGTAAGGCTTGAGAAAGATCTTCAAGGAAGCCACCAATGGAAGAAGCAGATGAATGGAGGAAGAAGCAGATGAATAAGTTACTTACTTCATTGAAGAAGATAAGTAACTTAAAGGAAGAAAGTGAGAGAGATGGAACACAAGTGAACAAGTTCACTTAAGAGAAAATTAAAATGCATATGAAAGAGATGAAAATAAGTGAGAGGTGAAGGCAAATTCACCTCCCAAAATGACTTACCACCTGAAAGTGTTAGCCTGAATACATAAAGTATAAAGCATGAAGAAATGAAATGAAATGAGATGATATGAGATGAAATGACCAAAGTTAGAAGTGTTTATGCAATGTAAATGTTATGTGAGATGATGCAAAGGCATAGAAAATGCATATGTATGATCATACAAAGATGAGATACAAATGGAAGCATGCTTTGAAGTTTGAAACCACATAAAAGTTAATGAAATGAAATGAATGCAAATAATGGAAAATGAATAAAGAAATGATCAAGAATGGTTCTAACATGTCCTAAGATGTCTAAGATGACATATGAATGCAAGAAATGTCATGGCAAGTTCATGTATGGTTGCATATGCAAGGTGAATGCAAGTGAACATGAGAAATTAGGGTTATATGGAAGTATGAGATGCCAATGAACAAAACAGAAGCATATGCCATGATAAAAAATTAAAACCAAGCTCAAACAAACCCTAATCCCATACTAGGTCACACCCCAAAGGAGAAGGTCAGAAGCCTAACCAATCAAAAGTTATGATTTTCCTAAGTTTTCTAGGGTTTTTGGGTGGTTCAAAGGGAAAAATGCAAATCAATTTGAAAATGCAAGATAAATTCATGAGATAAATGACCTAAAAATTACATGCAATATGAAACACAATGCAAAAAGAATCATCTTCAAACTCTTCTTGGTTAGGCAAAAATGATTTTTTTTAAAGTTAGGGTTCAAAAATAAGATTTTAATGACCCTTAATTCAAAGAAAATTCACAAATTATGATCAAACCTTAAAAGAAATTTGTGTGAAGAGTTTGAAAATGTTTCTAAATGCATTGGGATGATTCATGATTTTTTTGGTGATTTTTAGAAACATAAATGTATTTTTAATTAATTAAAAATAACATTTAAATAATTTAAAAATGCTTTTTTAATGCAAAAAATAAAATAAAAATCATTTTTGGAATGAGAAAAATATTTAAAGTTAGAATGCAAAAGAAAATATTTTTTCGATTCTTTTTGGTATTTTAAATTAAATATGCAAGAAAATGCAATTAAAATGAAATAAAAATGAATTAAAATGAAAGTATGCTGATCTGGTGGCTGAGATTTAAACTGGGCTTGGAGGGAATTGACTGCGCGCGCAGATCAATTGCCTATATTCAAACTGGCTTTTAATTACATTTTAAATTAACTAATCAGGATTAAAATATAATGACTCCATCTGAACCACACGCTCACTAACCCTAATCCTCATCTAACGACCACAAACGCGTATGGGGATTTAATCAGAGTTTTAGCCCTAATGACTTTCAGGTGGCCGGAGAAGACCTCCGGTCATCTTCTCCAGCCAGCTCCTCACCCTAACTTCCACCCTAGGCTAACCCATCCCCTCTAAAGCTCTAGAATCAATCCCCTAACATCCCTAAGCAAGAATCCATCATCAAAACACATTTATCATTCATCAAAAACAAGATTCGAAGCAAATCGTGAAAATGAACAAAACTTCCAGAAGTTCAATACATACTCATTTCTCAATCATTTTCAAAACAAATCATATCAGGATGATCAGTGAAGCATGAGGAATCATTTAGAAACTTAAATAACAAGTTCTGGAAAAAAAGTTCATGAAGCTACCTGAGTTGAAGCTTTGTGTTCTTGAGCTTTATGGCCTCCCTCTTGGTTCAAATCCACCCCAATGATCTTCCTGATGATGAAGATGAGCTTAGAGCAAGCTTGTGATGGTTGTTTTGAAGGTTTTGTTTCTGAAGTTGCAGAAATCGTATTTCTGATTTAGTGGCTTTTAGGCTATGGTGAAGGGTGCTTTGTGATCCTCAGTCTATGTGGAGATGATTGGTTAAAGAAATTGAAGTTTCAGTGGTTGGTTTTTGAGTTTCGAAGAAGGGAAGTTTTTGACAAATTTTGTGGATTCAGAGTGTGTGGAAGATTCAGGCTTCAATGTTATGTGTTTTGTGTTCCTTAGGGTTTGTATAAGGTGTCTTGATTGGTTCAGAGAGTTGTTGTGGCCTAGTGTGATTGGTATGAGAGGAAATGCAAAAATGTCAACTTATGTGTACTTGAGGTATGGGCCATGGCAGGTCTGATTTCTTGGGGTGTCTGGCCTCAGATGACTTTATGGAGAGCCATAGAATCAGATTGCATGAGCTGGCACAAGTGGATGGAGAGTTTCATACCATTTAGTAATTCTTGAAAGTTTTGGCCCTTTTTGATTTCTTGAAATTCAAGTCATGAAAATACATGATTCAATGCACAATTCTGATGTTTAGTGGTCCAATTGACATATTGTGAAATGTTTGTGTGCATTTGAAGTCATTAGAATGCTTGAATATGCCAATTTGCAAAATCCCTCTTTGACATGAAACTTGAAATTTTAGGATTTTTGCTAACTTTGAAAAGCCATATCTTGAGTTCTATGATGAATCAAGACATGTTCTTGTACTTTTTGAAAAGGGAAAGATCCAATATACAACTTTCATGACCAAGAATTTTTCATTTGAAGCATTTTTGGTTGAGAAAGAGGAGGTTGAAAAACTTTCCCAAAATGGAAAGTTTGCATTTCAAGTCATTTCCATTTTTGGCAAGTTTGCAAATGGCTCAAAATTATTCAATATTGTGAACTTCCAACCTCTTCTAAGATCAAATAAAGATCATATAACTTTAATTTGATGAAAATAACCCTTTGGTTCCATTGTTGGGGGCCTCATATGCCCTGATTTTGACTTAACTTGCTCAAGAAGTTACCCAGTGGACAAATGACTTCCACAATGAATTTCTTCATCAAACTTGGTACATATGATCCTTATAACATCTTAAGAACATTCGAAACAAGAATGGCCCAAATATTTGGAGTTAAGGCCTCTGAAACCAAAACCCTAATTTTGGTCATCTGTGTAGTGAAACCCTAGCTCTGCTTCCATGCCTTTGCCATTTCTTGTGATCCCTTGAATTTCATGAACTTTGAGGAGTATAATATGATGATAGAATACAAATGGACCCTCTTGGAAAGCTTTGAGGCCTTTGGGATGGCTCATATGGAATCTTGGATTACTCAGATCACAAACCCTAGATGCAGATGAACTTGAACTATGCAGATGAAACAGATATGTAATATGAGGTGGTATGCTTATGTTAATGCAAAGATGAAAGATCACAAGCCATGGTGTGATGAAGAGAGAGGGAAAATTTGGGGTGTTTACATAGATGGTTAGAACTTTTGAAGGATTATGATTTTGGTTTGAATTACCATCCGGGTAAGGCGAATGTGGTGGTCGATGCCTTGAGTCGTAAGTTGTTACATATGTCCGCATTGATGATAAGAGAATGGAAACTTTTGGAGAATTTTAGAGATTTGAGTTTGGTTTGTGAGATGACACCGAGAAGCGTGAGACTTGGTATGCTTCGTGTTTCGAATGATTTTCTTGCAACCGTTTGTGAAAAGCAAAAGTTGGATTTGAAATTTGTCGATTTGATGATAAATGAGAATGAGGATTTCAAGGTTGATAGTTTTGGAGTTTTGAGATTCCGTGGTCGTATTTGTATTCCCGATGATGAGGAGTTGAAAAAGATGATATTGGAATAGGGACACCGGAGTAATTTAAGTATTCATCCGGGAGCGAATAAGATGTATCAAGATTTGAAGAAGATCTTTTGGTGGTCCGGATTGAAGAGAGATGTAGCTCATTTTGTGTATGCGTGCTTGACATGTCAGAAGTCTAAGGTGGAACATCAGAAGCCTAGTGGTTTGATGCAACCGTTGGATATTCCGGAATGGAAATGGGATAGTATATCGATGGATTTTGTTACGGGTTTGCCGAATACGCAAAGAGGTCATAATGCTATTTGGGTGATTGTCGATAGGCTTACTAAATCTACTCACTTTATTCTGATGGATATTAGTTATTCATTGGAGAAGCTAGCCGAGATTTATGTTTCTGTGATTGTGAAGTTACATGGAGTTCCTAAGAGTATTGTATCGGATAGAGATCGTAGATTTACATCGAGATTTTGGGAAATTTTGCAAAAGGCTTTGGGTTCTAAGCTAAGATTGAGTTCAGCTTACCATCCGCAAACGGACGGTCAAACCGAGAGGACGATTCAATCGTTAGAGGATTTGTTGCGTGCTTGTGTGCTAGAACAAGGTGGTATTTGGGATAGTTATTTAGCATTGATTGAGTTCACCTATAATAAAAATTTTCATTCGAGTATTGGTATGGCACCATTTGAGGCTTTATATGGTCGGAGATGTCGAACACCTTTGTGTTGTGTCGCTCCCATGAAAAGACACCTGGTCAGATAGGGTAAAGACGCGAACGATCAGCGAAAGGAGAGGATGAAGTGAAGGTGAATAGAGTCACCGGATAGGCATTTTTATCCCGAAGGAAAGGTAATGCTGCATAAACCTAGAAAAAAGATGGATAAGACGGTTGCGAACCAGAGAAACTGAGAAAGGGGGTTGGTTACAACCTTGGAAGGTATTAGCACCCAGATTGTCCATCGTACTCGATGGGATCCACGCTTAAAAGATTGTGTTTAAAGGGGGTAAAGTATGTGCTATCTGTGTGCAAAAGTTGGAAGAAAAATATACAAGTGTCAGTGCAAGAAAAATGAATTGCTCAGGGACTGAGGCTTAAAGGAGAATGCTGAAAGAGGGGGGAGACACAGAGACTTTTGTTCGATAACAGTTAAGTTATGCCTACTTATCCTCTCGTGCAATGAGGAATTCAGAACACCATAGTTCGACTCAAAGAGACTGCAAATAAATTGACTGTGAACTGCCTGCTTGTCTATGCTCAAGTGTATGACTTGTCTGGCTCGAGTGCTAACTGTCTTGCATTAGACGGAAGAATCAAGTTCTCGTTTATGAATGAGTGTGATGAGAAAAGAATCCCGAAGGAGACGATCATTGTTTATTTTTGTGTTTTCAGTCTTTTATTGTTTTTGGTGTTTTGCATAAGTTAATGAGCTTAAGCCTAAATCAAGGGCTTGTAAACTCATTATATCCTCCCTTGATTAGGGATAATGAGAATACTTAAGTATAAGATAAGCATCTCAACTTAATTACCATGATCATATAGGATTAAGATCATTAACCTACTTGTGATTAATTAGATGTTTTTTTGGGTTTTTGTTTAGTGTTAGGTAATGAGTTTAAGCCATAATCAAGGATTAGTGAACTCATTACACCATCCTAATAGAAGGATAATAGATGAGAACATTTAAGCTGAGGAAGATACCTCAACTTAATCCATGGTTAGGGATTAAATTCATGACAAAACAAGACTGTATTAAATGGATTTTAATTAAGAGGTGAGATTAAGAAGTGGATTTTATGTTTGTAAGACAACTTGAGGGGGACTTGTCCATTAAACACTAGGGTTAGTCCTTCTTAACCATAAAGGAAGAATTAGAACCCTAATGTAAGGCCCAAGTTACAAGATGAAGTCTTAGTGATTATTAGATGGATTAATTAAGAGGTTTAAACAAATTAAGGGTTTAACACTTAGGATTAAAGTTATACACTCCATCCTAATAGAAGGATGCAGGCATAACCCTAATTCCAAAGTCCTAAATCCTTAAAGGTTTAGTCTCTAATGATGAGATGAGAAGAGAGACACAAAGAAGACTCAAAGGTAAAAACTAAGGGGACTAATCACAACCCTAATTATTATCATGCTTGGATGTTCCTATGGTTTGTAAGGATTGAGAAAGATCCTCAAGGAAGCCACCAATGGAAGAAGCAGATGAAAGGAGGAAGAAGCAGAAGAAATAAGTTACTTACTTCATTGAAGAAGATAAGTAACTTAAAGAAGGAAAGTGAGAGATTAACACAAGTGAACAAGTTCACTTCAAAGAAACTAGCAAGATACATATGAAAGAGATAAAGAGAAATGAGAAGTGAAGGCAAGTCCACTTCTCAAAGTAACTTACCACCTGAAAAAATTAGCATGAATGCATAAAGTATAAAGCATAAAGAAGTGAAATGAAATGAGATGAGATGAGATGAAATGACCAAATTCAGAAGTGCTTATGCAATGTTAATGTCATGTGAGATGATGCAAAGGCATACAAAGTGTATATGAATGATCATACAAAGAATGAGATGTCATGTTGGCATGCTTTGAAGTTTGAAAGTTCATGAAAGTTAATGAAAGGAAATGAATGCAAATCATGGCAAATAATGAAGAAATGATCAAGCATGATTCTAACATGTCCTAAGATGTCTAAGATGACATATGAATGCATGAAATGTCATGGCAAGTTCATGTATGGATGCATATGCAAGATGAATGCATGTGAAGATGCAAAATTAGAGTTACATGAAAGGATGAGATACAAATGGCAAAGACAGAAGCAAATGACATGATTAAAAATTGAAAATGCACTCAAAGAAACCCTAAACCTATACTAGGTTACCATCCAAAGGGGGAGGTCATAAGCTAAACCTAGAAGGAGTTATGAATTTCCTAAGCTTCTAGGGTTTTTTGGGTGATCCTCAATGTAAAATGCCAAACAAATTGAAAATGAAAGATAAACTCATGCCAAAAATATCCTAGGTACTACATAATGTGTGTAAATCAATGCAAAAAGAACCAACTTCAAAACCTTCATGGTTATGCAGAAAAGATTTTTTTAAAGGTTAGGGTTTAAAAATGTGATTTTATGAACCCTAAATTCAAAGAAAATTGTCAAATGATGATCAAAACCAAAAATAAATTTGTATGAGGGGTTTGAAAATTTTTCTAAATATATTAAGATACAACATGATTTTTTTGGTGATTTTTAGAAACCTAAATGCTATTTTAATTAATTAAATTCAATTAATTAATTAAAATAAACATTTAAATATTTTAAAAATACTTTTTATGTGCAAAAAATAAAATAAAAATCATTTTCTGATTAAGAAAAATATTAGACACAAAAATGCAAAGGAAATAATTTTGGGATTTTTCTAACTATTTTAAATTAAATGTGCAAGAAAAATGAATAAAAATGAAATAAAGATGAATTTAAAGGGAAGTATGATGATCCAGTGGTCCAGGTTTAAATGAAAAAGGGAGGGAGTTGACTGTGCGTCAGATCCAAGGGTGGAGATTCAAACTAGCTTAATTATTTAATTAATTTAATTAATCAGGATTAAACCCTAAATGAAATGATCCTAGCCATCCGTCCCTAATCTATTCCAGATCCAAAGGCCTAGAATGCGTCTGGAAAATAAAACCCTAATTAAGCCCTAATCACCTGAAAGTGTTTGCTCGCCGGAGAAGATGACCGGAACACTGTTCCGATCACCTGAAAGTGTTTATGCCCTAATCAGTGTAATTAGTGAACTTTGAATGTCAGCCCTAGGATTTGCCTTGCGCGTGTGTTTTCAATGGTCCAGATCCCTTCATTAACCCTAAACCTGTTTAATTAATTTAATAATTTGAATTAGCCAGGAAAATATCCCAACCATCCATTCACGCGTCAGTCAACCCTCCCCCCCTTGAATTTGAATCCTGGCCTTTGGATCTGCATACATTCCCTTTATTTTCTTTTTATTTCATTTCTTTGTATTTTATTTCATATATTTATTAAAAATAGCAAAAATGATTTAAAAATCTGAAAATTTTTACCTTGACTTTTATTAATTTTCAGAAACCAAAAATATTTTTATTTTTATTTTTTGCATAAAAAAGGTATTTTTAAATCATTTAAATGTTTTATTTAATTAATTAATGAAAATTAATTAATTAAAAATACATTTAAGTATTTAAAAATCACCAAAAAAATCAGAGAACATTCTTAAACATTTAGAAGCATTTACAAACTCACCATACAAATTTATTTTTGGTTTTGATCATGCTTTGACATTTTTCAATGAATTAGGGTTCTTAAAATTGTTCATTCTTTAACCCTAACTTCAAAAATTCATAACTTTTAAACCAAGTTGAGTTTGTGAATGGTTCTTTTTGCATTGTTCTATGCATGGTTTTTAGCATCCAAAAACATTTTTGTTTCATTTTTATATTGTATTTTCAAATTATTTGGCATTTTACATTAGGGATCACCCAAAAAACCCTAGAAACTTAGGAAATTTATAACTCCTTCTAGGTTTAGCTTCTGACCTCACACTTTGGATGGTAACCTAGTATAGGTTTAAGGTTCCTTTGGTGCATTTTCAATTTTTTATCTTGTCATTTGCTTCTGTTTTTGAGTTTTGCATCTCATCCTTTCATAAAACCCTAATTTTGCATCTTCACTTGCATACATCTTGCATATGCTTGCATTCATGAACTTTCCATGACATTTCTTGCATCCACATGACTTCTATGACATATTAGGACACATTAGAATCTTGTTTGATCATTGCATCATCCATTTGCCATGTTATGCATTCATTTCATTCCATGTACATTCATGAACTTTCATGCTCCTTTCATGCTTCATTTGCATCCTCATTACTTGTATGATCATTCACATCTCTTGGCATGCATTTGCATCATCTCTTAGCATCATTTGCATCATAAATATGCTTCTGGTTTTGGTTTGCATCTTTGCATTCATTTCATTTTCATTTCATTTCATTTCCTTTCACTAACTTTTTAGGTGGTAAGTTACTTTGAGAGGTGAATTTGCCTTCACTTCTCACAGTCTCTTCTCATCTCTCTTATGCATTCATTGCTGAATTTTGTATTAGAGTGAGCTTGCTCATTCATGTTCCTTCTTCACTTTCTCTCTTCAAGTGACTTATCTTCTTAAGTGAAGTAAGTTGACTTGTTTCTTCTGCTTCTCCTCCTTTCATCTGCTTCTTCCTTGGTGGTGCTTCTTGAAGATCCCTTGCAAACCTCATGAACCCTAGGAACACCCAAGCATGATCACAATTAGGGTTTGATTAGTCCCCCATTAGTTTTACCTTTGTTTCATCTTTTGTGTCTTCTCTTCTCACCTCTTAATCAGGGACTAAACCTTCAAGGGTTTAAGGCTTTGTGATTAAGGTTATGCCCGCATCCTTCTCTTAGGATGGAGTGTATAACTTTAATCCTAAGTGTTAAAACCTAAATGTGTTTAAATCCTTTAATCAATTCATATAATAATCACTAAGACATCAAGCTTGTAACTTGGGCCTTGCATTAGGGTTCTAATTATTCCTTAATTGGTTAAGAAGAACTAACCCTAGTGTTAATGGACAAGTCCCCCTCAAGTTGTCTTACAAACCCTAAAGTCCACTTCTTAACCTTATCATTAACTAAAATCCATTTTAATAAAGGGTTTGTTTTGTCATGAGGTTAATCCCTAATCATGGATTAAGTTGAGGAGCCTTCCTCAGCTTAAATGTTCTCATCTATTATCCTTCTATTAGGATGGTGTAATGGGTCCATTAAATCCTTGATTATGGCTTAAACTCGTTTCTTAACATTAAACAAAAACTCCAAAAACATCTAAATAAATGCAAGTAGGTTAATGATCTTAATCCTACATCATGGTGATTAAGTGTGAGGTGCTTACTTCATACTTAAGGTATTCTCATTACCCCTAATCAGAGGGAGGATGTGATGAGTTTACTAACCCTTGGTTTAAGCTTAAGCTCATTTTCTTATGACAAACTCTAAAAAGCAATAAAAGATTGAAAACATCAAAAACAAACAATAATTGTCTCCTCCGGGATTATTCTCTCATCTCATTCACTCACAAACGAGAACTTGCTTCTCCCGTCTAATGCAAGACAGTTAGCACCTGAGCCAGACAGGTCATACACTTGAGCATAGACAAGTAAGCAGTTCACAAGTCAATTTATCTTTCAGTCTCTTTGAGTCGAACTACAGTGTTCTGACTTCCTCATTGCACGAGAGGATACGTATGCATAACTTAACAGTTATCGAACAAAAGTCTTTGTATATTCCCCCTCTTCCAACATTATTCTTTTAAGCCTCATTGTCCTGAGCATTGCACTCTATTCTTACACTGACACTCCTTTATTTCACTTCACACTTCTTTCCAGCACTGACACTTGCATTCTTTTCCAGCTTTTGCATACAGATAGCACTGACACTACCCCCTTTAAACACAAACTTTCAAGCGTGGATCCCGTCGAGTACGACAGACAATCTGGGTGCTAATACCTTCCCAGGTTTTAACCAACCCCTTTCTCAGTTTCTCTGGTTCACGACCGTCTTATCCATCCTTTTCTAGGTTTATGCAGCATTACCTTTCCTTCGGGATAAAAAGGCCTAGCTGGTGACTCTTTTCAGTTCATCTTCATGTTCTCTCTTTCGCCGACCGTTCGCGTCTGTACCCCTCTTGGCCATGTGTCATTCGGTGGGAGCGACAGCTTGGCGACTCTGCTGGGGAAATGTTATACTGCAACCAGGGCTTCTGGTTCTTTCTGTGGGTTCCTCCTAGCGCTTGTCTGATTTGTGTTTACTAGGGTGTTACATGCTACTTGTGCTTATTTATTTGCTTTATTTATTTCTTTATGAACAGCTTTATTTACTGCTTTCTTTACAGTTTTTATACATCATACTGTCATTATCATTGCTGGATCTGGTTTCTGTTTTGGTGGGTGGGGTTTCACTGAGTGATTAAGGTCCTATACCTGGGACCTGAGTGACACCTAGGCTAGAGTGGTTCATGTTCTTTCCCATTCCATTTCGGTCTAGTGCGGGAATATGAAACACGGTTCAGATGTGGGTTTCTTCTTGAGAACTCTGTGCTACAGATTTCCTGTAGTACTAGGGCTATATGGGAAGCCTGCTAAGTCTGGATGACCTTTATTTTGACCTTCAGAATCTGGGGTGAATTAGAGGAGGATCCTTTATGGTTATTGTAAACACTGTACCTCCGGGTTAGAAGTGTTTACACTTCTCATAACTGATCCAAGTCTGAGGATCCTTGTTCTAGAACATTGCATGTGAGGGGGTTGGGTTATTTACAGGGTTGCAGGAACCCTTGGCCACATCATACTCTGTAACTGTTTTGTTTGAGAATACTTCACTTTGGACAGTTCTTGTGATTAACCCTGGACATATGACTCTTTATTTGAGTCCCCCACCCTGATTTCTGAGCTTCCATCTGGACCTTTGAACATACATGGACCTTATACCAAGACAGATAATCAGATCCAGCTCTTGATCACAAACCCTTGCATATCATTTGCATATATCATCATTGCATCATTTAACATTTGTTTATTTGTTTTTCAGGGTATCCACCTCATTATATTTTGGTTTGGTTTTGACCCCTTCTATTGCTTAGACCTCTGCTTCAGTTATCTTCTTCAGCATCTGCTTCAGCTATCTCCTTCAGCACCTCCATCAGTCTGTCAGAGACTCACCTGCATCAGTCTATCAGAGACTTACCTCCAGCTTTTCAGTCTGTAATCTTCATTAGTATTTATCTTCAGCTCCTTCATCATCACTCATGGCTACTCCAAGGAAGAGCAACATATCTTATCACTTCTTTGAGCCCATATTGACTGGTATCAGGCAGGTCCAGTCTCTTATCACACATGACCACATCCCACTGTTTAGAGAGCACTATGGGGGTATTTTAGACATGGTCATGGATCTTGATTCTTCTCAGAGAAGCATGATCCACACATGCTTTCAGTTTTATGACCCTCCACTTAGATGCTTCACCTTTCCTGACTTTCAGATAGGGCCTCTGTTGGAAGAGTTTTCTTTGTTGATTGGAGTACCTATCAGAGGAGGGATCCCCTTCAACCCAGAGATGACTACTCCCAGAAGTGAAGAGATATCAAGGGCATTGCACTTGGAGCCTGCCCTTATTGAGCAAAATATGACAACAAAAGTTGGGATTCCTGGTTTACATCTGGACTTCTTGATTTCTCAAGCCATCCTGAAGGCTACATTGGGAGAATGGAGGGCAGTCTGTGCACTTTTAGCCCTCAGCATATATGGGGCTATATTGTTTGCAGATGAGCCTAAATTTGTCAGTAAGAATGCCATCCACTTGTTCTTGCTGAGGAACCCAGTGCCTACATTGCTAGGAGATTTTTACTACTCCATCCATCAGAGAAATGAAAAACAAAGGGGGAAGTTGGTCAGATGTTGTGCTCCCTTGTTCTACTCTTGGCTACTCAGACACCTGCCTAAATCATATGCTTTCTTGAACCCACACCAACAGAAGAATTGGGCCAAGAGGTTCATTGCCTTAACATCAAATGATATCAGATGGTGCACCTAGAGCACCAAAGGCAAAGATATTATTACCAACTGTAGGCAATACCCTAATGTTCCTCTTATAGGAGTAAAAGGTTGCATCAACTACAACCCTTTACTCTTTAAGAGACAATTGGGATATGCCTTGGTTCACCCTCCCAGAAGACAGGATTTAGCTGAGACCCTATACTGTGAAGTGCAACCTAATTCAGCTATTGTCAGACAAGCAGCCTGGGCTTGGGACAACATTCAGACCAAAGGGACAACCATCCTTGGAAGGTGCAACAATGTTGCTTCAGCTCAGTACTCTGACTGGTCCCGTACTAGAGCTCAGATTACCAGGATGCCTTTCACCTTAGAAGACACACTTGGACCTTCTACAGTACAACCTACAGCAACTGTTAGCCTGGAGGAATTTGAGAAGCTGATAGAGAGGAATAATCAGCTATCTGAGGCCCTGAAGAAGACTCTTTAGGAAAGGAATGACGGTCGCCTGGAAATTGAAAGATTGGAAAGACTTAAGACTGAGCATCTGATCAAGATTGAGAGGACAGATGATTACATAAGGAAAGCAAGAGTCGGGGAACAAATATTGAAGAATGCCTGCAAGGAGGCCAAGATTCAGAAAGCTAGAGTTGAGCATTACCTGGAGGAAAGCCAGGTTAGGTGGATCAGGATCACCGAAGCCCGTGCACAAGAAGACCAGAGGACTCAGGCCAAGATTGAACAGCTGGAGGCCAATGAGAAGAAGCAGCAGGAAGCTTTGTTAACAGCTCATAAGGAGATATCAGAATTGAAGCTCCGAGCGGGGTTAAAGAGATCAAAGGATCAGGACAGACATGAGAAGCTGACTAATGTCATTGCTACCAGGAACCTCCTCATTAGGACCATTACTGAGCACCCAGCTGGTCCGGTGACTGAGGCACTCCTGAAGGAAGTCAGGGAAGATGACTATGGATTGGATGTCTGATTCTGTCATACCCCAAATTTGTCCTACCTGCATTTTATTTTTTTTGTCTAACCTTTATTCAGAAAATAAAAATAAGAATATGTGGTTTTTAGTTTTCTTTTTCTATTTGTAGGGTCAGTATCACAAGGAGGCTCTATGGTTTCATTGGTAGTCCATTGGATAAAGTGTGATGGAATCAGAACGCAGAGTAGTCAAGATGTCTGGTCTCATAATCCAAGTCATTGCAAGCTTCATTTATGTGTGTCCATATTCTTTTTATCTAAGCACATATATTATTCAAGATTCATTTTGGTGGTGTTTCCTGGGATTGAGAGGGTATGAAAAAAAGGTTCTCATGTGGATTATTCAAGTTCAAAACATAATAAAATTGGCATTTGTTTTGATCAAAGATGAAAGGAGCGAATTTGAGAATCCAAGGCCCATGTCCACATTGATGCAAAAAAATTATTTACCCATCTTTTGCAAAAGTCCAATTATTGATTCATGATTGGACTAATTATCTCAAGAATTCATTTCAATTTTGTTTTCAAATAATAGCGCAAAAGAGATTTGGAATTGGATCTAATTCAAGCATGGTATGTCACAAGTGTGGTTCCCGTTAATACAAGCCTGGTTACAAGATTTCTCTTAAAGTACTAACTTGCAAATTCGAATTTGTTCTAAGAATATACTTAGTACAGTACTAGAAACATGTATCAAATGAACCCAAAGGTTAAAATATTGATGTTTCCATAATTTGGAATTCAAAAGATACAAGAGTTCATCCAAATGAATTACACTTCAATTACAGATTAAGTCAAAAGGAATATTTGCTTATTACAAATCCTGAAAGTACAAATTCTACTTGGTATTAAGAGAAGATGCTGTGAAGATTGAATTCTAAATACTACATAGGAAACATCGTGGACATCAGGACATGCTTGGTAAACATGAAATTAATGCACAGTCCAAAAGAGGAAGCAGTGAAGTAAGCTTGCATTAATAAATGGAAAATGAGACCAACTGTAAAAAAGTCACAAATGCAAAAAAGTCAAAGCAAGATTACAACTTGAAGCTAGTAGACACCAATTCAAACCTTAGATGTTCCTCCTCACCTCGACTAGTCTGTCCGAAACCTTCTTTTTCTCACTCACTCTCTCTTTCTGACAACTAAAATGAAAGGAGTATTGTGATCATTTTTGTCGAGCGGGAACGTCATAAAAAAAACTGCTGTTTTGCAACGAGTTCGCATGGTGAATCCCCTGTTGCAGCCAGCTGCCTTTTCACGTTTTTAGTTCGTTACACCTGCTCGTATTGAGGAGCAGGGTTTTGAGAACATTACAATTTCAGACATCTTGCAAGGCAAAGGTAAAGGTGCAGATGGTTCCTGGCTTTGGTGCACCACGAATGACACTGTCTTTGAAGCTGTGAAATTGATGACCCAAAATAATGTTAGAGCTTTAGTGATCGTGAAACTAGGCGAGGAGAAATCAATTGCTGGAATTATAACAGAAAGAGATTACCTGAGGGAGATCATTGTGCAAAAAAAGACCATCCAAGTCCACCAAGCCATCAACTGGAAACATGTATATACCAGCCGCCACTACAACTGCTGGAGTCACAAGATATATCAGAATCCATGGGCTGATTTCAAATGCAAATTTCAAAAAAAGCAAAATCAGAAATGTTCATATGAAAGCAAGGATGATTACAATTCGTTCAAAGGATCGTCACAAGCTTAGCAAGACAATGTTCGAGACATTTACATTAAGACTAGTTGAGGTTTACTAGACTTTGCAACATTCATTCAAGAGAAGTAGAGATTATATGGAATTGTGATAACGTTTATGTCAAGATTCAACTCAAGCCGACAAGATCAAGGCATTTCATGAAGTTAGAATGTTCAAAGTAAATGAGTACTATGCAGTAAATATCAAGTGTTCATGAGAGTTAATTACCATGTTGCTAAGCACAAGTAGTATCCTTCAATTCTTCCACCCAAGCATTCTTAGTTATCAAACCTCTTTAAGTGGACTCAAGGACAATAGAACTCAGGAAAATCCTCTATGTGCGCTTGCCGTTAGAAGCTATTTTCTGTGACTTGAAGCCTGTAGCAAAAGAGAATTGAACTAAGATTAGGATGCCAAATGACAATACAATTAAACTCTACTGCAATAACTTTATCTTGTATCACAAACAGCAAATTCACCTGGTTCAGTATCAAGATATCTCTCAGTAACAGTTCATACTTAAAACTGATTCAAGCTCTTCATCAAGCTGAAAATAACAAGCAGTCCTTGATCTTCTCATTCCCATGCCAAATAACTCACAGCAAAAACAAATTCAGGATCTACATTGCAGCAACACAACAAGGCTCATATCAGTAAAAACACATAAATTCATAGCAGTAAAAAAGTCAAGCAAAACTCAGTAAAAATCAAATTCACGAATGAGGGACCACACCATCTAGAAACTCACTACAGACAAAACTAGAATGGAATCGCAATCTCAATGGTCCCACACAAAATCTCACAAGATCATTCCTAACGGTATTCAGAATCACAGCTCATTCACACGATTGATTCCGAAAATCCTCACAGCTCACACGTACCGGAAACACACAAATCCCTCTATAAATAGACTCATCAAATGGTAGAAGGGGGGACGGGAAGAAACCCTAAGCGAAACAAAAAAACCGCTTCCTAAAAAACCCCTAAAATCACTCAAAGTTCTCACTCAAAGGTTAATAGAGCTTCAGACTGAAGCTCTAATTAACTTGAACTAAACCCCATAACAAACAATAGACGATAAACCAGCAAAGAAGAAGAAGAAGGCTCAAGCAAGTGTCAAAAACGATTACGTATTGTGCTAGGTCTTCAACCTTCACGTTCGGTAACTCCTCCCATTACCTAGTTTTTTGCTCTGACCTGTTGGACATTCCCAGTGTCGTTTGCTTTTTTCTCATGTTCTTGTCTGTGATTCAAGTTGTAGCTCCATGTTATTGATTATGATGGTGGTGATGTACGATGAGGCTTCATCTCCTTTGAGAGGATGATGAAACTGAATATTGAACCAAATGAAGATGGAAGTGAGTGTCTGAGGCGAGTTAATGAGATGGAGAGATAACTTTATTGTTGTTTTGTAAGATGATGAGAACTTTTTGAAGGAAGAGTATTTTCTTTTTGGTTTCTTCTTGACCTGGTGTTCCACTAACTTATGTGGTTTCCAATGATCAGATTAATGAGAAAATTGGGTCATGTTTACTTTATATTAATTCTAGATATGATTGTTTCTTGCTTTCCATGTGGCGTGTTTATCCCTCTTGCAAATCAGCTTTGGTTTATAGAATTGGCTTTGATTCATTCAATGCATGCCGCCTTAATGTTTAAAAAAAAGCAAGAATAAGTGTGTATTAAGTTGACATTTAATGATTTGTCTTGGGACTCTTTATTTCAGATTGACCATTGCCTTTCCGTGATAGCCAAGTTGTGTTGCGTTGGTATTCCCTAACCACGTGTCACTGAGCTGGCAAAGACCTTGTTCTTGGCTCATGTGTACCCTTTGATTTACTACTATTTTATTTGATTTGAGTATTTATTGGTTTAAAGATATTATTTTGATTATTGTATTTTCTTCTATCGCTATTTTTTGTTTTCACCTATTGTTTTCCATGTGAGGTGTTTATATGTTTGTGTTAATTGAATTTTTGCTAAGGAGAGTTAAATTTGTTGATCTTCTACCGTTAAGACCAACTTGGTGTAGATTGGTTTGTTATGTATACTTTCTGTTCCGATGCTGCATACCTTGCCCAGTTTTATTAATTAAATTCTTTTACTTATTTTAGAAATGTGTTCTAATGTTTTTATTATTCAATATATTTCTAATTAATCTCCTTTTATGGGCCTATGATATAATAATGGTTTATTGACATTCGATTTTTAATCGACGTGTCTAAACCAATTTGAGGTCATTTTTCAATTTCCTATTTATTTATCAATTTATCGATTTATTTCGTAATTTTATTTGGTCTATGATATTATCGTCCGATTCGCGACATTCAATTTATCGACGTTGTCCGAATCGATATGAGACCATTTTCTATTTTGTATGGTTTCTAATTTAATACTAGATTCATTTTATTATTGATTTTATTATTATTATTTTGGCCAATGAATAAATATTTAAATATTCGATTTTGAATAAATCGACATTATTTAAATTAAATATGAGGCCAATTCTTTATTTGCTATTATTTTTAGATTTTATTTCATTTTATGGCCAATGATATAATAGAAGATTAAATTATTTTCGATATTATTAAATCGGGAAATTTAATCAATATGAGGACTTTTATTTAATTATTATATTTCGACAAACAATTTAATTTAGTAATTTATTATCTTATTTCCATTATTCAAGTACTTTATTAAATTCAATTAAATTTAATTATTTATATCTATTGTTTTTATTCCAACTTAATTGTTACAATTTTAATTTAATTCTTTTTGTTATTGCTTTAATCGAATCGCGAATTAGTGTAAGTCGAGCGCTTCGTGCCTCACCATCAAACTTTTCCGAACTCGACCTTCAAATATTTTCATAATTAAACAATGGAATAACTTAATTCTGGAGTCTCGCATTCCTCGAATTCTTGAATGAACTCTTCCGAGGCTCGCCCCGCGGGATGTGGTTCATTTGACTTTCCGTAATTAAAAATTTTAATATACATATTAATTATGAAAGAATTGAATTATGGAATCTAGCATTCCTCGAATTCTTGAATAAACTCTCCTAAGGCCCGCCCCTCAGGACGCAATTCATTCTTAAAAAACCCTAACCAGATCAAACATCTTTTAAAAGAGAATTGTTTGAATCCTTTCTATACTTGCAAAACAAGCTAGCGCTTCCGCCTCCTATCGTGAGCAGATAAGCCAACGCTTAGCAGTCAGAATGCGGTTCAAACAATTGTCCATTAAAACAGAATAACCAACGAACCTTAGTATCGCGAACTACGAGGCTCTGACTTTCCCATTGCACAAGGGAATACGTAGGCACACAAATCTTATTCCCTGCCGAGCACCCTAGGAAT
This sequence comes from Lathyrus aphaca, assembly GCA_963966055.1. Taxonomy (NCBI): domain Eukaryota; kingdom Viridiplantae; phylum Streptophyta; class Magnoliopsida; order Fabales; family Fabaceae; genus Lathyrus; species Lathyrus aphaca. The sequence continues at coordinate 446,877,871 of OZ014521.1, forward strand.
AAAATAACCCATTTCTCTTATTAACCCTAATTTAGAATCATTTGCATTTATTATTCGAAGAAAACAGAAAGTATAAGTTAACATTAAATCGCAAGTGAAACTAAGAGGTTCCTGTTGAGTACAACAGACGTAAGGGGTGCTAATACCTTCCCCTTACGTAACCGACTCCCGAGCTTAGAATTTGGTTTCGATGACCTTGTTCTATCCATATTTCTTTATTAGGTTTTATCTATATATCCCTATTCTTTCATTAGAATAAATAGAATTAGGTGGCGACTCTGTTATTTGCAGTTGTTCCGCGGTCGGCGCGAGGATCGTATTTTTCGAGGTACGACAGCTGGCGACTCTGCTGGGGACTTTTGAGAGTCGAGCCTAACTTAGTTCACTTTGCGATTAATGTTTACTTTGTTTATCTGTTTTCTTCATGCTTTTTACTTATGCTTGTTTATTCGCTCTTCTTATTATGATCATTATCATACTTGCTTGTTAGATCCTGGGATGACACCTGAGTCTCTGAAAAAGAGTAGGGAACACCTATGTTAGAATTGGAAGTTATTAGTGTTAGTCTCCAAGGACTCGCTCCTTGCAAGCCTAGCATGAAAGCTCCCCCCGAGAGTAGACCTATTTGTAGTTCTCATTATAACACAGCTAGCCTGTTGCATGACTTGATTTGTGAAAGTGCTGTGACTCGAGGAACTCCTAGAACCAGTTTCATTATTAGTAGTTGTGTAATGTTAGCCTCCAAGGACCCGCTCCTTGTGTGCCTAACATGAGAACTCCACTCAAGGTAGACTCTATCGTTATTATCGTCATAATACAGCTAGCCTGTGGCAGGATGTTAGTGCGATTAGCGTCCGTGACCTTGAGTATCTTAACCCATTACCGTAGAAACTATCATGTGAGAGGTTTGTTTAGGTAAAGAACTTAGAATTATCCTTCTAGTGCATACTTGCAAAGTTCCTTTTTATCAAAGATATTGGTTACTCTCTCATATTGGGTGATTAACTTTGGAATTTGATTTATCATCCTTTGAATTACAACTACTCATGGCATATTATTTTCATATCATTGCATTCACATTTGCATTCATTTTGCATTCATAGTCGCTCATGTTCATTCATTCTCATCTTCAGAGTTGTTGAGTACCCGTCAAGCTGATTCCTAAGCACAAATTCGGAACTGAAGCCATCATCGGAAAAAGAATGGAAAATCAGGAGCAACATAACAGAAGGGTTAGAGAAGACCTCAATGAGTTGAAAGGAAACATGAATATACTCATGGAGATGATGCAAACATTGTTGGCTAGGGAAGCTCAGTCCCAGAGGATTGTCATACCTCAAATTAATGTTACCCCTACGGGTATTGTTTCCCAAGTTGTTTATGAGAATCCTTACTTTTTGCACCATGATGCTGAGTCTTCTGGAAAGCCCTTTGAAAAGCTTCAAAAGAGGAAGGAGTTTGTGACAAAAGCTGAAGATAGGGCTCCCCCACAAAGGAGTGCTCGTCAGAGTCAGACTCGTAATCCCAGGCCTAGAACTCAGATTGATCCTATTCCCATGAAATATGCTGAGTTATATCCTTACTTGGTTCTGAAAGGCCTTATTACAACTAGAGCACTTACTCCTCCGAATATTCTTCCAGATGGGTTCAGAACTGATCTTCATTGTCCATTCCATGAAGGAGCTGCAGGTCATGATATTGAAAGTTGTTATGCTTTCCAGTATCGAGTTCAGGATTTGGTCAGAGGAGATGTGATCACCTTCATGCCGAGAGGGATTCCCCGTGTTGGAAAAGATCATATGCCAGAACAAAATGACTAAAGATTTGGTCGAAGAATCACAAGTTACTACCTAAAGCCAGTGGGTCAGACGGGAAAGCTCATCCTTGCTACTAATTAGACACTAGGCCTTATTTCTTTTCAGTTTTAATTTCCTTGTTTGTATTATGTGTACTTGTTTAAAGACTTGTTTGTTTTCTTTAATGTTAATGTTAATGAAATGAGCATCGCATGTTTTTGAATCAATTCATTCACCTTCATATTTGTGCGTATTCATGCTTTTCATTTTCAAAAATTCTGAAAAATATATACCATTGTTTCTCTTATTTCATCTATTGTATAAGCAATGATTGAAGGGAGGATGACGAAAAAATACCCAAACCGTTGAATGGTATGCTTTCAATATAAAACCTTGTTGATGATATACCGGCATTGTTTCAACTCCCAAACACTGGAGAAATAAGGAAGATTAATCCATTGTCAACCCCTTTGAACCTAGAAGTTGGAGTTTCTTTCTACACGAAAAAACCGTAATCTTAACCCGGGGCAGGGTAGTTCTCAATTAATTCGAGTATGCATTCAATTTTAGGAAGATCCTTCCCTACATCTTTCAATAAGTGTTTTCAAGCCCAAGTTTTCCTTCGCACATATCAAAGAATTGTCGAAGAAGTTAATGACAATCATTGTCCAAATGAATGACAGAAAAAGCCGCTAAGTCAACACCTAAAAGGCGACTTAGGAAAAATAAAAGCATCCCGGTGGACTAAAAACATCAAAGATACAGTCCAGGCAAAAGTTAGGGATAATAAGAAAAATCCAAATCAAGAGAGGTCACCAAAATTCCTCAACAAAGACAACGATGAGCTTACTCAAAGTCCTCATCAAATAAGACCAACCAAATGTTGAGAATAAGCAGTGACTGCTAGCCAATAATCTCTTGGCTTCTGAGCCATCATGGCATGTGCAACTTAAAATAGCCTGAATGCATAGTTTGAGTTAATCGAGCGTGGGGACTGAAGATCGTCATGGAGAATGGGTTGGGTAAAAAAAATTAAATTTTGAGCCTTATATCCTTTGTTTCATAAACCGTGAACCAGGCCACGTTACAACCCTTTAAAAAGACCTAATTGAAGCTAGGTTTGTTTTGAAAGCATATCACAGCAAGGTTGCGTAAGCTGACTCCCCATGAGATTTACCAATCATTCGCTTTGGTATCATACCTTTCACATTATCTTTCAATTTGCATTATCTTTCACTGTGTGTGTCTGAATAAACATTGCATTCTTACTAGTGATTCATTTTCTATACACCAATATCTTTCCAATAATGATTTTGATTTCAAGTTTTTGCTTGAGCGTTGCATTAAAATTAACATTTTTGAATGAAAATTTTATTTTCAAGTGAACACTCATCATCAAGGAATTTTAAACAGTTGAGAAACTTGATCAGTGGTCCTATCAGGGGCACATCACAGTCAAAGATTTTGCTATTCAAAGAATTTTTCTTCCAAGACTCATGTTGGGGTAAGCAGTTTAAGCGACCAGTCAAGCAGTCACTTCAGAATCATTCAACATGGGGCAGTCTACTTCAAGCAATCCCCAAGCAAATATTATCACTCTTTCTCAATAGGATCAACATCATGATACTCCTAACAAATATAATAGAAGTTGTGTTCAGGATATCTTTCAAGGGGCATAAATGGCAAAGTTCACTATGTTGTGGAATCAGCTGTTTCAGCCGTACCTCTCCAAAAGAGTCTTATCCCGTGGTCTCAGCATTTGCATTGCAATCATTGCACCATTTGCATCACACAATTTCATAACAAGCATAGCATAAAGTTTACTTCATGCTCATATGCATTTTCTGAGGTCTTGTTGTCTTACCTTATGGTCAAAGTCCAATTTCGTTTGGCACCCTTAAAGTCCAATTTCCATTGGCAACCACAAAAAGTCAAAGTACAACTCATTTGGCACCTATCAAAGCAGTCGTGTCTGTCACCCTGTCTTTTGTGTTTATTTTATTTTCCTTCAAACTGTGTTAAGTTTGGCGTGGAACCCTTTTTCCTTCAAACTGTGTTAAGTTTGACGTGGAACCCTTTTTCCTTAAAACTGTGTTAAGTTTGGCGTGGAACCCTTTTCCTTCAAACTGTGTTAAGTTTGGCGTGGAACCCTTTTTCCTTCAAACTATGTTAAGTTTGGCGTGGAACCCTTTTTCCTTCAAACTGTGTTAAGTTTGGTGTGGAACCCTTTTCCTTCAAACTATGTTAAGTTTGGCGTGGAACCCTTTTCCTTCAAACTGTGTTAAGTTTGGCGTGGAACCCTTTTTCCTTCAAACTTTGTTAAGTTTGGCGTGGAACCCTTTTTCCTTCAAATTGTGTTAAGTTTGGCGTGGAACCCCTTTTCCTTCAAACTGTGTTAAGTTTGGCGTGGAACCCTTTTCCTTCAAACGGTGTTAAGTTTGGCATGGAATTCCTTTCCTTCAAATTTGTCTTATTGATAAATTTGGCGTGGATATATTTTCTTTTCCTTCAAACTGTGTTAAGTTTGGCGTGAAACTCTTTTTCCTTCAAATTTGTCTTGTTGATAAATTTGACGTGGATATCTTTATTTTCCTTCAAACTATGTTAAGATTGACGTGGATCCTTATTTCAAGTGACATCCCTTTGATTTTCTAGTTGAAAAGTTTGAGGTTTCCCTTGGTATACCTTCATAATTTGGTCTCATTCCACATCTAGTACTTTTTCTAGGTGCTTCAGGCGTTGATTTCCAATTTTGGTACTTATGCATCTAAAGCATTGCTAGATGACATTAATACTTCTTTCAGGGTTTATCCCTCTCATTCCAAGTATTCCTGATTATTCTACGTCGTCTAGACAGATTTTTAGGAACATCTTGTTTTCCCAATCAAATTTTCTTATTTTACTTTTTTCAAATGTGTTCTCATTATCCAATCATTCCATCATCCCCACAAATTTTGTGTCTCGTATCATATCGCATTCATATACTTAAATCTCCAACAATTGCATCCGTACAAGCATATCATGTTGCATTTTTGCATTGCATTCTGCATTGGACAAATTTTCGGTTATTCTTATATCTAATTGACTCTTACCTTGAAATTGAACATTTCGCAGTAGTTCAATTTCTCAAGTTCAAGGCAATTAGATAGGGGCATCTGTCATACCCCAAATTTGTCCTACCTGCATTTTATTTTTTTTGTCTACCTGCATTTTATTTTAGTTTTCTTTTTCTATTTTTAGGGTCAGTATCACAAGGAGGCTCTATGGTTTCGTTGGTAGTTCATTGGATAAAGTGTGATGGAATCAGAACGCAGAGTAGTCAAGATGTCTGGTCTCATAATCTAAGTCATTGCAAACTTCGTTTATGTGTGTCCATATTCTTGTTATCTAAGCACATATATTATTCAAGATTCATTTTGGTGGTGTTTCCTGGGATTCTGAGGGTATGAAAAAAAGGTTCTCATGTGAATTATTCAAGTTCAAAACATAATAAAATTGGCATTTGTTTTGTTCAAAGATGAAAGGTGCGAATTTGCGAATCCAAGGCCCATGTCCACATTGATGCAAAAAAATTATTTACCCATCTTTTCCAAAATTCCAATTATTGATTCATGATTGGACTAATTATCTCAAAATTCATTTCAATTTTGTTTTCAAATAATAGCGCAAAAGAGATTTGGAATTGGATCTAATTCAAGCATGGTATGTCACAAGTGTGGTTTCCGTTAATACAAGCCTGGTTACAAGATTTCTCTTAAAGTACTAACTTGCAAATTCGAATTTGTTCTAAGAATATATTTAGTACAGTACTAGAAACATGTATCAAATGAACCCAAAGGTTAAAATATTGATGTTTCCATAATTTGGAATTCAAAAGATACAAGAGTTCATCCAAATGAATTACACTTCAATTACAGATTAAGTCAAAAGGAATATTTTCTTATTACAAATCCTGAAAGTACAAATTCTACTTGGTATTAAGAGAAGATGCTGTGAAGATTGAATTCTAAATACTACATAGGAAACATCGTGGACATCAGGACATGCTTGGTAAACATGAAATTAATGCACAGTCCAAAAGAGGAAGCAATGAAGTAAGCTTGCAGTAATAAACGGAAAATGAAACCAACTGTAAAGAAGTCACAAATGCAAAAAAGTCAAAGCAAGATTACAACTTGAAGCTAGTAGACACCAATTCAAACCTTAGATGTTCCTCCTCACCTCGACTAGTCTGTCTAAAACCTTCTTTTTCTCACTCACTCTCTCTTTCTAACAACTAAAATGAAAGGAGCATTGTGATCATTTTTGTCGAGCGGGAACGTCATAAAAAAACTGTTGTTTTGCAACGAGTTCGCATGGTGAATCCCCTGTTGTAGCCAACTGCCTTTTCACGGTTTGAGTCCGTTACACCTGCTCGTATTGAGAAGCAGGGTTTTGAGAACATTACAATTTCAGACATCTTGCAAGGCTTTGGTGCGCCACGGATGACACTGTCTTTGAAGCTGTGAAATTGATAACCCAAAACAATGTTAGAGCTTTGGTGATCGTGAAACCAGGCGAGGAGAAATCAATTGCTGGAATTATAACAGAAAGAGATTACCCGAGGGAGATCATTGTGCAAAAAAAGACCATCCAAGTCCACCAAGCCATCAACTGGAAACATGTATATACCAGCCGCCACTGCAACTGCAGGAGTCACAAGATATATCAGAATCTATGGGCTGATTTCAAATGAAAATTTCAAAAAAAGAAAAATCAGAAATGTTCATACGAAAGCAAGGATGATTAAAATTCGTTCAAAGGATCGTCACAAGCTTAGCAAGACAATGTTCGAGACATTTACATTAAGACTAGTTGAGGTTTACTAGACTTTGCAACATTCATTCAAGAGAAGTAGAGATTATATGGAATTGTGATAACATTTATGTCAAGATTCAACTCTAGCCAACAAGATCAAGGCATTTCATGAAGTTAGAATGTTCAAAGTAAATGAGTACTATGCAGTAAATATCAAGTGTTCATGAGAGTTAATTACCATGTTGCTAAGCACAAGTAGTATCCTTCAATTCTTCCACCCAAGCATTCTTAGTTATCAAACCTCTTTAAGTGGACTCAAGGACAATAGAACTCAGGAAAATCCTCTATGTGCGCTTGCCGTTAGAAGCTATTTTCTGTGACTTGAAGCCTGTAGCAAAAGAGAATTGAAATAAGATTAGGGTTCCAAATGACAATACAATTAAACTCTACTGCAATAACTTTATCTTGTATCACAAACAGCAAATTCACCTGGTTCAATATCAAGATATCTCTCAGTAACAGTTCATACTAAAAACTGATTCAAGCTATTCATCAAGCTGAAAACAACAAGCAGTCCTTGATCTTCTCATTCCCATGCCAAATAACTCATAGCAAAAACAAATTCAGGATCTACATTGCAGCAACACAACAAGGCTCATATCAGTAAAAACACATAAATTCATAGCAGTAAAAAAGTCAAGCAAAACTCAGTAAAAATAAAATTCACGAATGAGGGACCACACCATCTAGAAACTCACTACAGACAAAAGTAGAATAGAATCACAATCTCAATGGTCCCACACAAAATCTCACAAGATCATTTCTAACGGTATTCAGAATCACAACTCATTCACACGATTGATTCCGAAAATCCTCACAGCTCACACGTACCGGAAACACACAAATCCCTCTATAAATAGACTCATCAAATGGTAGAAGGGGGGACGGGAAGAAACCCTAAGCGAAACAAAAAAATCGCTTCCTAAAAAAACCCTAAAATCACTCAAAGTTCTCACTCAAAGGTTAATAGAGCTTCAGACTGAAGCTCTAATTAACTTGAACTAAACCACATAACAAACAATAGACGATAAACCAGCAAAGAAGAAGAAGAAGGCTCAAGCAAGTGTCAAAAACGATTACCTATTGTGCTAGGTCTTCAACCTTCACATTCGGTAACTCCTCCCGTTACCTAGTTTTTTGCTCTGACCTGTTGGACCTTCCCAGTGTCATTTAATTTTTTCTCATGTTCTTGTCTGTGATTTAAGTTGTAGCTCCATGTTATTGATTATGATGGTGGTGATGTACGATGAGGCTTCATCTCCTTTGAGAGGATGATGAAACTGAGTTTTGAACCAAATGAAGATGGAAGTGAGTGTTTGAGGCGAGTTAATGAGATGGAGAGATAACTTTATTGTTGTTTTGTAAGATGATGAGAACTTTTTGAAGGAAGAGTGTTTCCTTTTTGGTTTCTTCTTGACCTGGTGTTCCACTAACTTATGTGGTTTCCAATGATCAGATTAATGAGAAAATTGGGTCATGTTTACTTTATATTAGTTCTAGATATGATTGTTTCTTGCTTTCCATGTGGCGTGTTTATCCCTCTTGCAGATCAGCTTTTGTTTATAGAATTGGCATTGATTCATTCAATGCATGCCGCCTTAATGTTTAAAAAAAAGCAAGAATAAGTGTGTATTAAGTTGACATTTAATGATTTGTCTTGGGACTCTTTATTTCTGACTGACCATTGCCTTTCCGTGATAGCCAAGCTGTGTTGCGTTGGTATTCCCTAACCACGTGTCACTGAGCTGGCAAAGAAAGGGTGTGTCCTTAGCTCATGTGTACCCTTTGATTTACTACTATTTTATTTGATTTGAGTATTTATTGGTTTAAAGATATTATTTTGATTATTGTATTTTCTTCTATCGTTATTTTTTGTTTTCACCTATTGTTTTCCATGTGAGGTGTTTCTATGTTTGTGTTAATTGAATTTTTGCTAAGGAGAGTTAAATTTTTTGATCTTCTACCGTTAAAACCAACTTGGTGTGGATTGGTTTGTTATGTATACTGTCTGTTCAGATGCTGCACACCTTGCCCAGTTTTATTAATTAAATTCTTATACTTATTTTAGAAATGTGTTCTAATGTTTTTATTATTCAATATATTTCTAATTAATCTCCTTTTATGGGCCTATGATATAACTAATGGTTTATTGACATTCGATTTTTAATCGACGTGTCTAAACCAATTTGAGGCTATTTTTCTATTTCCTATTTATTTATCGATTTATCGATTTATTTCGTATTTTTATTTGGTCTATGATATTATCGTTCGATTCGCGACATTCAATTTATCGACGTTGTCCGAATCGATATGAGACCATTTTCTATTTTTTATGGTTTCTAATTTATTACTAGATTCATTTTATTATTGATTTTATTATTAGTGTAAGTCGAGCGCTTCGTGCCTCACCATCAAACTTTTCCGAACTCGACCTTCAAATATTTTCATAATTAAACAATGGAATAACTGAATTCTGGAGTCTCGCATTCCTCGAATTCTTGAATGAACTCTTCCGAGGCTCGCCCCGCGGGATGTGGTTCATTTGACTTTCCGTAATTAAAACTTTTAATATACATATTAAATAATGAAAGAATTGAATTATGGAATCTAGCATTCCTCGAATTCTCGAATAAACACTCCTGAGGCCCGCCCCTCAGGACGCAGTTTATTTACCCTTTCATTCTTAAAAAACCCTAACCAGATCAAACATCTTTTAAAAGAGAATTGTTTGAATCCTTTCTATACTTGCAAAACAAGCTAGCGCTTCCGCCTCCTATCGTGAGCAGATAAGCCAACGCTTAGCAGTCAGAATGCGGTTCAAACAATTGTCCATTAAAACAGAATAACCAACAAACCTTAGTATCGCGAACTACGAGGCTCTGAGTTTCCCATTGCACAAGGGAATACGTAGGCACACAAATCTTATTCCCTACCGAGCACCCTAGGAATAAAATAACCCATTTCTCTTATTAACCCTAATTTAGAATCATTTGCATTTATTATTCGAAGAAAACATAAAGCATAAGTTAACATTAAATCGCAAGTGAAACTAAGAGGTTCCTGTGAGTACAATAGACGTAAGGGGTGCTAATACCTTCCCCTTACGTAACCTCCCAAGCTTAGAATTTGGTTTCGATGACCTTGTTCTATCCATATTTCTTTATTAGGTTTTATCTATATCTCCCTATTCTTTCATTAGAATAAATAGAATTAGGTGGCGACTCTGTTATTTCCATTTGTTCCGCGGTCGGCGCGAGGATCGTATTTTTCGAGGTACCACAAATTCCTTTTTGCTTGTATTTCTTTTCTTTTGTTGTACCTTTTTCTTTTGATTGTTGTATTTTTGACCCACCATGGGCTTGTGTTGTAAACAGACTACGTATTTTCATTATTTGTAATATATCAGTTTGTTTTATTTTGGTGGGTTTTCTCTCAACATCATCAAGCATCTCCTCGAGGTCTGGAAAGGTCAAAACCAAGAACCCAACCGGATACCTTGGAAAACAAATAAGCATATTGCATTGCATACTAACATTTTATTTGTTTTGTAGGTTTTTGTTTATTATTTGTTTCTCACTTTGTTGTGGTTTCAGGAAACATTGCTCGTCGCCGAGTGTTCCCTGTCAACCGCACACACCGGTACCCAACGCGTAACAACCTTCCAGGCATTCAGATGGAGCAGGTACAACAGGACCTGAATGAAGTGAGAAATCAGATGGCAAATGAAAGGGTTGAAATAAGAAACCAAATGACCCAGTTTATGGCAGTGATGACTGGCTTAGCCCAGAGCTAAGAAAGGCTGAGAGAGCTGGTAGAAAGGCAGACACCTGAAGAGCCCCATCTTGGAACAGGGGGAACCGGCAATAATGAACGGGGACAACCTCGTATCGACCCACCAGAGTATGGGCCCCATTTGAATCCAGATGTTAATGGCACAAGGAATGTTCAAGGTAATGCTGCTGGGGGCAGAATCCTGCAAGAGGATCCCCAAGAAGAAGAATTCACTGTTATTGGGGCTGGGGATGAAGTGTATGACAGAAGACTGGATGAGATTGCTGAAAAGCTGAGGTCTTTGGAATCCCAGAATTCTTTAGGCTTTGACGTAATGGATATGGGGCTGGTAGATGGGGTGAGGATTCCCCACAAATTCAAACCCCCTTGCTTTGAAAAATATAATGGTACCTCTTGCCTGCACACTCATCTGTAATCCTTCTTAGGGAGACTCAAGGCTTATACCATGGACGAGAAGTTATGGATGTTCTATTTTGAGGACAACCTGACTGGAGCATCAAGAGAATGGCATTCGCATCTGACAAGAGCCACTATAAGGTGTTGGAAAGATTTGGCCGAAGCCTTCATCCGGCAATACCAGTACAACCTAGACATGGCTCCCAATAGAACTCTTCTAATGGGCATGTCTCAGTCTTCAAAGGAAAGCTTTCGGGATTATGCTCAAAGGTGGAGACAGCTTGCTGCTGCTGTCCAGCCACCCATGTCAGAAAGAGAGATGGCTGACATGTTTATGAACACCTTGCAGGGAACTTATATTGATAGACTTGCTGCTTTCTCTTCCACCAGTTTTGCCGATGTAGTTATAGCTGGTGAGAGAATTAGAAGTCTTTTGAAGATGGGCAAAATCTCTGACAATGGTGCAAGCTCCTCCAACAACCCCAGAAAACCTTTTGCAGGACCCCGACGGGTAGGTGAAACAAATGCTATCCATGCAAGCAGGGGCAGACCCCAATATTCTCACAGATCAGTAGCAGCCGTTACCATCCCAACTCCAGTTCCACAGCAACCACTTTATCCTCAACAACAACAACAACACTATCAACAACAGTCTCATTTTCCGCAACAAATAACTTACAACAATAATAACAACAACAACCAACAGCAGCGCCCCTTTCAATAGAGGCCATCTCAGGCAAATAGGGTGATTGACCCCATCCCTATGCCTTATGCTGCTTTACTGCCACAACTCCTGAAGCTTAACCTGGTTGAGTTAAGGACGTTGGCTCCACCAGATCCTCTCAACCTCCCGAAGAATTATGATGCTAATGCCAGGTGTGCCTTTCACTCCAACGCATCTGGTCACAATACCGAGAAGTGTAGAGCCTTGCAAATGAAGGTTCAGGATTTGGTCGATTCCAAAGCTCTCAATTTCGCACCTCCTTCGAATGTTAACAGAAATCCGATGCCTAATCATGGTGGGCCCAGAATCAATACCATAGAAGAGGACCAACCATCTGCACTAATTGATAATGTTGCACAAATTCAAACACCGCTGGCAGAAGTCAAAACTCAACTCTTAAGATGCCAAGTGTTCCCGGGCTGTGGGGCCTGCTGCAAATCGTGCAAAACTACTATCAATGGTTGTGAGAAGCTAAGGTTTGGCATAGATGGCCTCATCAGAGATGGAATTTTGCAGATTACCACAACAACTCCTTCAACAACTCTTTCTTCAGCAACAATAGATTCTCCTTGTTGCACCCCAAAATTTGCCCTCACAATACAAGACTTTGTGTGCTAAGAAGGTTCACAAGGTTCACAAGATTCACAATGGTTACATAACCTTTCATGAGGTTCATGAAGTCTACAAGTCACTTTATGAAGGTTCACAAGGTTCACAAGCTTCTCAACATTTACAAAACCTTTCATGAGGTTCATGAAGTCTACAAGTCACTTCTTGAAGGTTCACAAGATTCACAATGTTTACATGACCTTTCAAGTCACTTCATGAAGGTTCACAAGGTTCACAAGGTTCACAATACCTCCCATGAGGTTCACAAGACACCTTATGATGGTTCACAAGGTTCACAAAGTTCACAATGGGTCAGAAGAGTTGATAATTCCCTCAGACAATGCACCTCCTAAGCAGTGCATCCAAAGCTAGGGTTTTGACTTTAATCAGGCTAAATGAACTTCCAAGACTTCAAGTGAGCTTCATAACATCTTATGTGTGTGTAAGAACCCCCATGACAAGTTTCAAGACTTTTCTCAAAAGTTTGCTCAGTCAGATGATCAGATAAGTCAAAATCAGTCAAAGCAGTTAAAAAGTCAAACTGAGGTCAACTGTGGTCAAACCAAAGTCAAACTTCATGATTTTTTGCCAACATCAAGTATATGAAGTAAAATTCATCATTTGATCTAGGGTTGATCATGATTCATCAAGGAGATTCCAGATCATCAAGAATCAGGAGTTTCTAAATTAGGGTTTCCTCAGTAAAAGTCAACTGAACTTTGACCAGCCATAACTTTTACATACTTTATCACCAAGTCTCCATCCAAAGCTCATTTTGAAGGAAATTGAATTCTCTACAACTTTGTGTCTCACAAGCCAATCCCAAAAATGCTTCATTTGGAAGGTATGAGCTAAGACATTATAGGTCCTTTTGAAAGTCAACAAAAAGTCAACAACTTCAAAAGGGCATAACTTGAGATTGGTAAATGATATGGACATGAAACCAGTGGGGTTGGTTAGAGGACTCTTCAAGATTTCCAAAATGTCCAATAACACCCTCATACCATTAAAAGTGAAGGATATGTGCCCTTGCAAAGTTGGGAAATTTTGGGTTGGTTTATGATGAAAAAGGAGGTCTAAAACCAATTTATTCCAAATGGGCTTGCCAAATGATGACCCAATCCATACATTGACTTCATGCACGACCCAAACCATTAAAAATCAGAATTTTTATTATTTTATTTTTATTTATTTTGATTTAATTCATTAAAAATCATTTTAAATAAAAATAAAATATGAAAAGGTAATATTTGATGGAGATTGAGCTTCTAGAAAGTCTTAAATGTTGATTGGAATTGAAGAGGAAGGAAATCATAAGATTGGTCCAAAAATAGTAAGCCATTATACAAGAATATTTGATTTTTAAGGCATGATCAATATGGATCTTTTCATATCAAATTCTTCACATGACCATTCAATTTTATGACCTAAATTCAATCACCTATAAGTACATGACTCATTGCAATCACCAAAGGACGAATTCTCTGCCTCCAAGAGTAAGTTCCATTGTTCAAAAATCCTCCACAAAACTCACATTCGGTCTTTGACTTCCAGGGCTCTAGAAGGTAAAACAAGAACATAGCAATGTTCCTTGGGCATCCATGAAGCGAAACCAATACTCATATGCATCCCATACATGTTATATTGCTCAACCCGAATCCATCTTGTTCTTAAAAATAATTTTTTCGATTTCATTAATTTAGTGCGTTTCAATGAATTTTGTTTGGCTAATCTTGTTTATCATGTGATGTAGAACGTTTCTGGGCAAGAAAATCAAAGAAATCATGGCTAATCCGTGAAACGCCATTGTTAGGGTTTGGACCTAGGTTTAGGGATTTCTGATTTAAGGAATATAAATGGATTCTAAAATCATAGAATGAACCACATGAATGTCTGGATCATATTGTTGTGTTCAATTTTGTGAAATTGTATGGTTTTGTTGGTCATTGATTTTCGTAGGTATTGCTGCAGTTTAGAATTCGCAGGAAAAATGGAAGCAAAATTCGCAAGTAATTTTGCAGTACATGAGGTTGAAGAAGAAGTGGGCTTGGCGCGCAATCTGAAGTTTGAATATTGTTTTAATATTTTATTATTTTAATGCTAATTTATTTCACAAATGCAGCAGTGGTCTGATGGTAAAATGTACGTGCGTATCATGGGAGGACCTTGGTTCGAGTCCTGGCTGCAGCGTTTTTCATATTTTTCATTTTAAATGTTACATTTAAAATATAATGTTTGATAATGCATATACTATCAGGCTATGAAACAAAACAAATTCTTCCCCTTTGCTTGCTGCCTGCGCATGGTGGCTTAGTGGTGAGTGTTGTTGCTGGTGAACAAAGCCTCCTGGGTTCAAATCCCAGCCAGGTTTGTTTTGTTGTTTTTTACTATTTTATTTTATTTTGTTTAATTAGTTTATGTTTTACTAATAATTTGTATATAATAAAATAATTCTATAAAATGTTATTCAATGTTTATAATATTCAAAAATCATATTTTTTTAAATTCAAAAATTATTTCTTTTATGTAATTAAATTATAATATATGTATATTAATTAAAATAATTTTGTATATTAAACTAAACCTTAAAAAATATTTTCTAAACCAACCCTAATTTTGTAAAACCTAATTTATTTTCTAAATAATAAAAAATTAATTTTATTTTATGGTTTAAATTTCTAATCTTTTTGTAAATATAATATTTAATATAAAATCTTGTAAATATAATTATCATGAGCATATTTATTTAATATAATTAATTTTAGTAAATATAATTATAATCAAATTGGTTCTATATGATATGTAAATATTTTCTAAAATTGCAAAATTTAATAATTTCTCATAATATGTCCATAACTTATCTAATTTGCTTATAATTTTAAATTTTCATAATTGTTCATATTTCCTTAATAATTTCTAATTCTTATTCATTATTTATTTAACTTTATTATTATTACTAATCCATTTATTTTATTATGCTTATTATTATTATTTTACTAACTTTATTATTATTACTAACCCCTATTATATTTATTATTGCCTATTTATTTATTTTTGCTTATTATTTACATTTATTTATTTGCTATTTATTTTAATTGCTTATTATAATTATGTAATTGCTTCTTGGTGTAATTTTTGTAAATATTTAATTTATTTAATTTTTATGCTATGGTTAGTAATTTAGGGAGTGTAAACATGTATTCTATTTAAAATCAAATTTAGATCATTTTAATTAAAAGATAAATTAAATTAAACACTCACACACGTAAGTCGATTTTTAATCGCCATCTCACTTTCTAGGGTTGCCCCTCCATGTTGCCTAATCATAAGGTCAAGTGGGGTGTATAAAGCAAGTCCCTTTAAAAGAAAAATCATCAAGTCCCTAATGGTTGCCTTTAAAGATCAAGTCCCTTTTCGAATAATGATGATAGTCCCTCCTAAATGCTTAATACACCCCACAGTTGCCTTCATTAACAAATGTCCCTCACATGTCCCTTACATCCAAGGTAATGACTACCTATTCCTTAATAATAGGGATAGTCTTACCACTTAAAGGATAAAGAACAGAAAAGACTTAAACTTTAGGGTAGGTACCTCATAGTTGCTTGCTCACTTCATTCAAAACTTTTCAAACCTTTCACAATTTCAAACAAATTTTCAAACACAAGTTTTTACGCATCCGTACATGGATCATTATTAACTCTTATGAAAATTTTTATTCACACACTACACCTTTTCAAAAACAATTCAAAGTGAGCTAAGTAACTAAGAGCCCATGGATAACCATGGATGTAAAGGGTGCTAACACCTTCCCTTTGCATAAACTACCCCCCGGACCCAAAAATCTTTTAAAAGGTCTTTCCTGTTCTTTTATGCCTTTCCTTTGGATAAAATAAAAGTCGGTGGCGACTCTTGCTATCCGCAACATAACTAAAGTCAGTTCTCCCACCGTGTTACAGAACTGGCGACTCTACTGGGGATTTAATATTAAAGAGGGGTACCCTTAGGAATTAGATCACTTAAATTGTTTGCCTTGTTTGCTTTATATTATCTTGTTGGGGTGCTCTTATGTGTGAAAGGTCCTAACCCGGATCTAGTGTACCTTAGGTAAATGGCAATAGACCAAGGAAACTGTACGACGTATATCGATACGGTTGATCTGGTGGCCATAGTTAGTGTGACTTCTTGGTTGGTGCTTATGTTCCTTAAGTCAAGTTGAGGATAATATGAGGCTGCCATATGTTGTCAATGCACTAACTAACTTTTAGAACCCTAGTCATCCCATCTTGGCCTTTAGAAAAGTAGTGAGATAACTGGCTTTGGTGCAGACTGAAGTTGGTTGATACTCGATACTACGCTCATTGAGATCCTAAACTGGGAGGGTTTTGGTTGGCAAGTAAGTTGCCTACTGAACAACCACCCTTGTGAAGGATCAATGATATTGAGATCCCTTAGAACCTGGTTACTTTATAGGACAGGATTAACCAACTAACCTCAGGGGAGGGTACTTACCTTAAACCTCATGCAAGCCTTTAAACCTAGGGCTATGGTGTGACTTGTTTGTGTGTGCCACATGTTTGTGATTGAACATAACATCATGACATCATCATGCATCATAAGCATAGCATTTTCACTAACCATTTCAAGGACCAAAGGATTTATCTTTGTTCTTTGTTGCAGGTCATGGCTTCTGCTCATAGAAACACCATCAGGATCAACTTTGTAGGGATACCTGCTAAGCTTAAAGAGTTGGTTTCTCAAGTGTCTGATCACTCCCAGTTCATCAAGAGACATGGTCACCTATTGGATCTAGTCACTTCAGGGTTCAATGAAGACATGATGAGTGTTCTATTTCAGTTCTTTGACCCTAAGCACCATTGCTTTACATTCCCCGACTACCAGCTGGTTCCTACCATGGAGGAGTTCTCTAAACTTCTGGGTATACCTGTTCTTGATCAAAGACCCTTCACTGGCTTGGAGAAGGAGCTTAAACCAGAGGTTATTGCTGCAGCTTTACACCTGAAGAAGTCTGATATTGTTCTAGAAACAAGAAGTGGAGTCAAGGGTATTCTTTCCAAGGTACTAATGGATAAGGTTCAAATGTTCTTGAAGGCCATGAGCTATGATGCTTTTGAGGAGATCTTAGCTTTACTGATATATGGCTTAGTATTGTTCCCCAATCCAGATCAGTTCATAGATGTTCATGCCATCAACATCTTCCTGAGTCACAATCCAGTACCTACATTGCTTGGAGACATCCTACATTCTCTTCATACTCGTACTACAAGGGCAAGAGGAACTTTGATGTGCTGCACACCTTTGCTTTCTAGGTGGTTTATTTCTCACCTTCCTCGCTCAGTAATGAAGAATGAGCAAGGGTTCAGATGGTCCAAGAGGATCATGTCACTTTCTCACTCAGACATCCATTGGTGCTCCAGATCTATGGAGAATGTCACCATCATTGACCGTTGTGGGGAATTTCCTAATGTGCCACTTCTAGGCATAAGAGGAGGCATTACCTACAACCCCTCTCTAGCTTTACGACAGTTTGGTTACGCTCGGAGCGATGGTCCACATGACATGTTGATTCAGGGCATTGTGTTTGATTACGACAACGATCTTCAAGGTTACCGTCAGAGATTCATACGAGCTTGGGGAAAAGTAAACAGGGTTGACAGCAAGACACTGGAACCTAAGTACACTATTCCTATGGAGGCTTATCTCAGATGGGTGCGATCTCGTGCTCAGACTCTCATGATGCCATATCCTGCTATCCTGCCAGTTACCATGGAACCTGTTGCTGAAGGAGACACTGCTTATACCATCCTTCACCCAGACATGCCTACTGACATGGAAGATTTACAGAGATCCTGGATCCAATTGAAAGAACAAAGGGATACTTTCGAGGCTCATTACAAAGCAAGCCAAGCAAGAATCCTGGAGTTAACAAAGCAACTTCATGAGGAACGGAATCTCAACTCATACCTCAACACAAAGAGGAAACGTCCATGGGAGACTTAAAACCCCATCTTTTGTACTTATTTCATTTCATTTTTTGTAAGCCCAAAAGGCAAAACAAATCTATTACTAATAAAAGTTTACTTTCTTATTTGTTTAAGCAAATTTAAATCCTGCGGTCCTTGAAAACATTGCATACGCATTTACATTCCATATCATTGCATCACAGGTTTATTGTGTACAAGTATCTTATCTTCTCGCTGTTTATTTCAGCAATGGCTCTTGAACAAACAGTTAAGGATCTCCAGGCACAAAATGCACAGTTCCAAGAGCTGATCTTGAACCTGTCCAAGGGGCAGGATGAATTGAAGGCACTGTTGGCCAAGAAGACTAAGAAGACTAGAAGGTCAGCTGGCCTGATCAACATGGGAAGAAGGTTCAGAGGTCCTGTTAAGACCAAAGAACCAGTTGAAGACTATGAATCTGAAGGATCTGAAAAAGAGGGAGGCAGTCTCCACAATACTATGGGGGACTCTGATTCTGAGGCTAATTACTACCATGAGCCTAATGAAGACAAATTCAAGATGCTGGTGGATAGGATGGATGCTATGGAGTTGCAGAAATCATCTGGGCTGGATTTTGAGGATTTGAGTTTGATATCTGGGGTAGTCATACCCATTGGTTTCAAGGTTCCTACCTTTGTTGTTTATGATGGAGTCTCTTGTCCAAAGCTGCATCTGAGGTCTTATGTCAGAAGAATTCAACCTCACACTGCTGATAAGAAATTGTGGATCCATTTTTTTCAAGAGAGCTTATCTGGAGCTCAGTTGGAGTGGTATTATCAATTAGAGAGTGTCAACATCAGGGATTGGAATGATCTTGCTGAAGCTTTCTATAAGCAATATCAATACAATGCTGACTTAGCCCCCACTCGCATGCAGCTTCAGAGCATGTCTATGGGTGCCAAAGAAAGTTTTAAGGAGTATGCTCAGAAATGGAGAGATTTAGCTGGAAGAGTTCAACCCCCTTTGACTGATAGGGGAATTGGTTGACATGTTCATGTGTACGCTGAATGGTCCGTTTTACAGTCATCTCATTGGAAGCTCATCATCTGGCTTCACTGAGTTGATCATGACAGGAGAGCGAGTAGAAAATGGTATAAAGAATGGCAAGATCCAAGTGGGCACTTCTTCATCAGGTGCTGCAAAGAAACCTCCCACTGGGAAGAAAGAATCCAATGTTGTTTATGGTCAACCTGATCGTAATAGAAGGCATCAGTCTGTTAGTGCAGTTCATATTTCAAATCCAACTCCTGCAACAACAGAGCAGCCACAGGGCAACCAACAGAGGGCTAGAAGACAGTTCATGAAGATCAACATGTCAATGGCTCAGGCATTGCAACATTTGTTGAAGGCTGAACTTATTACTTTGGAAAAAGCTCCTCAGAATCCCAATGTTACCTCTCCCAGGTACAATCCCAATGCACGATGTGCATATCATTCAAACTGCCCGGGACATGATACTAATAACTGCTGGATCTTGAAGAACAAAATTCAAGATATGATTGATGCTGGAGAAATTGAGTTTGATCCTCCAGGTACTCCGAATGTGATTACTGCTCCAATGCCAAATCACGAGAAGACTGTCAATGCCATTGATGAAGATCTTCATATCTATTCAGTTGCGGAGTTGACCACACCATTGTCTGTCATCAGAAAGAAGTTAGTGCAAGCTGGGTTCTTTCCGGGTTGTCGTGAAGATTGTGTTTATTGTGAGTATAATCCAGAGAAGTGCTTCAGGTTGAAGGATGGAATTCAACGTCTCATGAATAATTACACCATAGTATTTGAAAGGAGACCATCTTCTGTAGAGAGTATGGTGGAGCATATTACTAGAGGTAAGAAGACTGAAGAGGTTGACATGGTTGACAAAGTACCGGTGAGGATCACTTCAAAGGGACCTATTAAAATCACCCATCAGGGTCCAATCAAGATTACTGCTGAAGGTCCTGTGAAAGTTGTTGCTGAAGCCAGAGTGGCTCCTATGGTCATTACTACTCCTGGTCCTATTCCATATACGTCTGATAAGGCTGTGCCTTGGCATTATGGATCTGATGTTTACATCCATGGTGTTAAGCAAGAGCCTGTAGCTGATGTGCCTGTTGATATTGACAATATTGCTGGATCTAGTAAGATCACACGTAGTGGAAGAGTCTTCTCATCTCCAGTTACTTCTAAGAATGCAGTAACTCCTGATGCCACTTCCACCACTGATACTCGGGGCAAAGGTCCTGTTATTGAGCCTGTATCTACTGATGTGCCAGCTGCTGATGATCTCTCTAAGCAGATGGAAGAAGTATTGAAAATCATTCGCAAGAGTGATTACGACATTGTTGATCAGTTGGGGCATACTCCCTCAAAGATTTCTATGCTGTCTTTGTTGTTATGTTCTGAGGCTCATGCCAAAGCTTTGATCAAGTTTCTGAAGACTGCTCATGTACCTAATGCTATCTCTGTTGACCAGTTTGAAAATTGTGTTGCCCACCTGACCTATGATAATGGGTTGGGATTTTCTGATGCTGATTTGACCCCTGCCAAAAGGGATCATAACAGAGCCTTGCATATCTCAATTGAATGCAGGGGCACTACCCTGTCACACGTATTAATAGACAATGGTTCCTCTCTGAATGTGTTGCCCAAGGAAGTCCTGAATAAGCTGAGTCCTGAAGATGCTGTGCTGAAGCCCAGTAATATTGTGGTGAAGGCTTTTGATGGTTCTAGAAGAGTAGTGCATGGAGAAATTGATCTCCCAATCAAAGTTGGTTCCCAGGTTTTTAATGCTACATTCTATGTGATGGATATTCGTCCTTCATACTCCTGTCTGCTTGGTCGTCCCTGGATCCATGGGGCAGGTGTTGTAACCTCTACATTACATCAGAAGCTGAGATATCCGGTGGAAGGAAAAGTTGTTACCGTCTATGGAGAGGAAGAATACTTTGTCAGCCATGTGAATACCTTCAAGTATCTGGAAGTGGAAGGTGAATATGTTGAAACTCCGTGTCAGACATTCGAAGTGGTTCCCTGGGTTGTTAATGATTATGTAACTCCTCCGGTTGTCAAGAAAATTCATGTGGTCACCAGAAAACCTCCAACAATGGCAATGGCCTCCCTCAATGATGCTAGAGCTGTAGTGGATGAAGGTGGTTGTACTATTTGGGGTCAGCTTCCTGATATCCCATACAAGTCTGACAAGTTTGGTTTGGGTTTCACTGCAGAGTCCCAGAAGGCTGTTCGTCGTGCTTGTGCTGTTCGTATCACCAATCAAGGGGTCATGAAAGATCAGATCAATGTTGTGGGAGACTATGATGAAGACTACAATTTGGATGCTTGGATTTTTCCTACTGTGGGTGCTGGACTCAATAATTGGAAAGCTGAAGATGTTATCCCTATCTCCTTTAGTCAGGAGTAAATACTATTACTGTGTTGTTATATTTTAAATTTGTAATTTCTTGAACAATAAAACCCTTAAGCCATGTGCCTTACCCGGGGCACAATGGTGTGCTTGTTACGGGCTGTCATTTCATTTGCATACTTCATTCAATAAAATCAGTGGACGTTTCGTTTTCGTAAATATTGTGTTCCTTGTCTTTCTTTTCTTTTATTTTTGTTTTATCAGCTATGCGTTCTTACACACACCCACGTCACTAAAATGCAGATCCTCATCCACTCTGGATCCTGTTGATAACAGTTCTACTATTGCCAATTATAATTTCGAGAATCCGATCTATCAAACTGAAGACGGAAATGGGGACGATTGTGAAATACCTGTAGAGCTTGCTAGGTTGTTACAACAAGAAGAGAAAGCTATATAGCCACACGAAGAGCCAGTCGAAGTTGTGAATCTGGGAACTGAAGAAAACAGAAAAGAGGTCAAGATAGGGGCTGATTTAGAAGATAGTGTCTAGAGCAGGCTGATTCAGATGTTACGTGACTATGTAGAGATCTTTGCTTGGTCTTATGAAGATATGCCAGGGTTGGATACAGACATTGTGGTTCACCGTTTACCAGTAAAAGAAGATTGTCGTCCAAAGAAGCAGAAGGTTCGTCGTATGCGTCCTGAAATGTCAGAAAAGATCAAGGCAGAAGTAATGAAACAGTTCAATGCAGGGTTCTTAGCAGTAACTTCTTATCCTCAGTGGGTTGCAAACGTGGTACCAGTTCCTAAGAAAGATGGTAAGGTACGTATGTGTGTAGACTACAGAGATTTGAACAAGGCTAGCCCCAAAGATGACTT
The DNA here is from genome assembly GCA_963966055.1 of Lathyrus aphaca. Taxonomy (NCBI): domain Eukaryota; kingdom Viridiplantae; phylum Streptophyta; class Magnoliopsida; order Fabales; family Fabaceae; genus Lathyrus; species Lathyrus aphaca. The sequence goes on from OZ014521.1 coordinate 446,900,296, forward strand.
CCCACTTCCTCATATTGATATTCTGGTAGACAACACTGCTCAGCATAAGGTATTCTCTTTCATGGATGGTTTCTCTGGTTACAATCAAATCAAGATGGCTCCTGAAGACATGGAGAAGACAACGTTTGTGACACAGTGGGGCACCTTTTGTTATAAGGTGATGCCATTTGGCTTGAAGAATGCAGGGGCAACATATCAGCGTGCTATGGTGGCTTTGTTTCATGATATGATTCATCATGAGATAGAGGTATATGTAGATGATATGATAGCCAGGTCCCAGAATGAAGAACAACATCTTGATCATCTGCATAAGTTGTTTGAGAGGTTGAAGAAATACAAGTTGAGATTGAATCCAAACAAGTGTACTTTTGGAGTCAGATCTGGAAAGCTCCTGGGTTTTATTGTCAGTGGAAAAGGTATTGAAGTGGATCCTGCAAAAGTGAAAGTTATACGAGAAATGCCAGCTCCCCGTACTGAGAAGGAGGTCAGAGGTTTCTTAGGACGATTGAACTTAATTGCAAGATTTATTTCCCAATTAACTGCCATCTGTGAGCCAATCTTCAAATTGTTGAAGAAAGATCAAGTGATGGAATGGAACGATGAGTGCCAGACTGCCTTTGATGAAATCAAGAGATATCTGCTAGAACCTCCAATTTTGATGCCACCAGTTGATGGAAGACCCTTGATTATGTACTTAACAGTGTTAGACAACTCAATGGGGTGTGTGTTGGGGCAACATGACGAGTCTGGTCGAAAAGAGCAGGCAATATACTACCTTAGCAAAAAGTTTACCGACTGTGAAACAAGATACTCACTGCTCGAGAAAACTTGCTGCGCTTTGGCATGGGCTGCTCGCCAAGACAGTATATGTTGACCCATACTACCTTGTTGATTTCGAAGATGGATCTAATCAAGTACATATTCGAGAAACCTGCTCTCTCCGGAAGAATTGCAAGATGGCAAATGATATTGACAGAATATGACATACAGTATACTACTCAGAAGGCTATTAAGGGAAGTGTTGTTGCTGATCATTTGGCTCATCAAGCTGTGGATGATTACCAGTCAATGAGTTTTGAGTTCCCTGATGAAGACATTATGATTATTACCAAAGAACCTGGACAATATGACGGACCTGAACAAGGATCCTGATGGACTATGGTTTTTGATGGTGCTTCCAATGCACTTGGTAATGGTGTTGGTGTTGTGATTAGTTCCCCTGAAGGTTGTCATACCCCGATTACTGCCAGGCTTTGTTTCTATTGTACCAATAACATGGCTGAGTATGAGGCATGTATTCTGGGTATTAAAGCTGCTATTGATATGAAGATTCAATTCCTTGATGTGTATGGAGATTCAGCCCTGGTAGTAAGTCAGATTAAAGGAGATTGGGATACCAAGCATGATAACCTCATTCCTTACAGAGAGCATGTGTTGTCTTTGATCCCACATTTCAAAGAGATTACCTTTGGACATATTCCACGAAGAGAGAATCAGTTGGCAGATGCATTAGCCACCATGGCATCTATGTTTGAGATTAGCTGGGATGATGAAGCTCCAAAGATTACTATTGACAGATTTGAAAAGCCTGCATACTGCAATGAGATTGACACAGAAGGGGCAGAGGAGAAGCCTTGGTTTTATGAAGTGAAAAGATATCTTGAAGCTCAGGAGTTCCCTGAAGGGGCATCTGTCAAAGATAAGAAGTTTCTGAGGAGGTTCTCTGCTAAGTTCTTTTTGAGTAATGGGATTTTGTACAAGCGCAATCATGATTCAACTTTGCTTCGTTGTGTGGATAAGAAGGAAGCAACAGAGATTATGGAAGGTACGCATGATGGGATCTTTGGCACTCATTCTAGTGGTCATACTATGGCAAAGAAGATATTGAGAGCAGGTTACTACTGGTCTACCATGGAAGCTGATTTCCATCAACACTCCAGAACTTGTCACAAATGTCAAATTTATGCTGATAAAGTCCATGTACCTCCATCACCATTGAATGTGTTGACTGCTCCTTGGCCCTTTGCCATGTGGGGCATTGATATGATTGGTGAGATCAAGCCTACTGCTTCTAATGGACATCGTTTCATCCTGGTTGCTATTGATTACTTCACGAAGTGGGTGGAGGCAGCTTCGTTTGCATCTGTTACCAAGAATGTTGTGGCTCGGTTCATTAAGAATAACCTCATATGTAGGTATGGCATCCCTGAAAGGATTATTACTGACAATGGCTCTAATCTGAACAACACTATGATTACTGATCTCTGCACGCAATTCAAGATTAAGCATCACAACTCTTCTCCGTATCGTCCAAAGATGAATGGGGCAGTTGAAGCTGCCAATAAGAACATTAAGAAGATTGTACAGAAGATGACTGTTACTTACAAGGATTGGCATGAGATGTTACCATTTGCTTTTCATGGTTATCGTACCACAATACGTACTTCAACAGGGGCAACCCCATTCTCCTTGGTCTATGGTATGGAAGCAGTTCTGCCCATTGAAGTTCAGATTCCCTCCTTGAGAATTATGAAGGATGCAAGCTTGGATGAAGATGAGTGGATTCAGACTCGACTTGACCAGATAAATTTGATTGATGAGAAGAGGCTAGCAGCAGTTTGTCATGGCCAGATGTACCAGAAACGAATGATCAAAGCTTTTAACAAGAAGGTTAAGCCAAAGGTATATCAGTCTGGTGACTTGGTAATCAAGCGTATCATATTACCACAGGGTGATCCTAGGGGCAAATGGACTCCAACATATGAAGGACCATTTGTAGTCAAGACAGTGTTCTCAGGAGGTGCCATGATACTCACTACTATGGATGGTGAAGACTTCCCATAGCCTGTAAACGCAGACATAGTTAAAAAATACTACGCATAAAAAGAGACCCGCTAGGTTGACAGGCCTAGGCAAAAATAAGGGCATCCTGGCAAACCAAAAGGGTTTGGGAAAAAATTAGGGATATATATAAAAAAGATGTACACCCGGCAAGTCGAAAACCTGAAAAGGCGGCTTGGGCATAAAAGGGTATCCCGGTGGATTGAAAACCTGAAAGGGCAATCCAGGCAAAAGTTAGGGATAAAAGCGTATGACTATGTCTCGTTTAGATCACCCATGAATCTCTGACGGTAACCTTGAAGATCGTTGTCGTAATCAAACACAATGCCCTGAATCAACATGTCATGTGGACCATCGCTCCGAGCGTAACCAAACTGTCGTAAAGCTAGAGAGGGGTTGTAGGTAATGCCTCCTCTTATGCCTAGAAGTGGCACATTAGGAAATTCCCCACAACGTTCAATGATGGTGACATTCTCCATAGATCTGGAGCACCAATGGATGTCTGAGTGAGAAAGTGACATGATCCTCTTGGACCATCTGAACCCTTGCTCATTCTTCATTACTGAGCGAGGAAGGTGAGAAATAAACCACCTAGAAAGCAAAGGTGTGCAGCACATCAAAGTTTCTCTTGCCCTTGTAGTACGAGTATGAAGAGAATGTAGGATGTCTCCAAGCAATGTAGGTACTGGATTGTGACTCAGGAAGATGTTGATGGCATGAACATCTATGAACTGATCTGGATTGGGGAACAATACTAAGCCATATATCAGTAAAGCTAAGATCTCCTCAAAAGCATCATAGCTCATGGCCTTCAAGAACATTTGAGCCTTATCCATTAGTACCTTGGCAAGAATACCCTTGACTCCACTTCTTGTTTCTAGAACAATATCAGACTTCTTCAGGTGTAAAGCTGCAGCAATAACCTCTGGTTTAAGCTCCTTCTCCAAGCCAGTGAAGGGTCTTTGATCAAGAACAGGTATACCCAGAAGTTTAGAGAACTCCTCCATGGTAGGAACCAGCTGGTAGTCGGGGAATGTAAAGCAATGGTGCTTAGGGTCAAAGAACTGAAATAGAACACTCATCATGTCTTCATTGAACCCTGAAGTGACTAGATCCAATAGGTGACCATGTCTCTTGATGAACTGGGAGTGATCAGACACTTGAGAAACCAACTCTTTAAGCTTAGCAGGTATCCCTACAAAGTTGATCCTGATGGTGTTTCTACGAGCAGAAGCCATGACCTGCAACAAAGAACAAAGATAAATCCTTTGGTCCTTGAAATGGTTAGTGAAAATGCTATGCTTATGATGCATGATGATGTCATGATGTTATGTTCAATCACAAACATGTGGCACACACAAACAAGTCACACCATAGCCCTAGGTTTAAAGGCTTGCATGAGGTTTAAGGTAAGTACCCTCCCCTGAGGTTAGTTGGTTAATCCTGTCCTATAAAGTAACCAGGTTCTAAGGGATCTCAATATCATTGATCCTTCACAAGGGTGGTTGTTCAGTAGGCAACTTACTTGCCAACCAAAACCCTCCCAGTTTAGGATCTCAATGAGCGTAGTATCGAGTATCAACCAACTTCAGTCTGCACCAAAGCCAGTTATCTCACTACTTTTCTAAAGGCCAAGATGGGATGACTAGGGTTCTAAAAGTTAGTTAGTGCATTGACAACATATGGCAGCCTCATATTATCCTCAACTTGACTTAAGGAACATAAGCACCAACCAAGAAGTCACACTAACTATGGCCACCAGATCAACCGTATCGATATACGTCGTACAGTTTCCTTGGTCTATTGCCATTTACCTAAGGTACACTAGATCCGGGTTAGGACCTTTCACACATAAGAGCACCCCAACAAGATAATATAAAGCAAACAAGGCAAACAATTTAAGTGATCTAATTCCTAAGGGTACCCCTCTTTAATATTAAATCCCCAGTAGAGTCGCCAGTTCTGTAACACGGTGGGAGAACTGACTTTAGTTATGTTGCGGATAGCAAGAGTCGCCACCGACTTTTATTTTATCCAAAGGAAAGGCATAAAAGAACAGGAAAGACCTTTTAAAAGATTTTTGGGTCCGGGGGGTAGTTTATGCAAAGGGAAGGTGTTAGCACCCTTTACATCCATGGTTATCCATGGGCTCTTAGTTACTTAGCTCACTTTGAATTGTTTTTGAAAAGGTGTAGTGTGTGAATAAAAATTTTCATAAGAGTTAATAATGATCCATGTACGGATGCGTAAAAACTTGTGTTTGAAATTGTGAAAGGTTTGAAAAGTTTTGAATGAAGTGAGCAAGCAACTATGAGGTACCTAGCCTAAAGTTTAAGTCTTTTCTGTTCTTTATCCTTTAAGTGGTAAGACTATCCCTATTATTAAGGAATAGGTAGTCATTACCTTGGATGTAAGGGACATGTGAGGGACATTTGTTAATGAAGGCAACTGTGGGGTGTATTAAGCATTTAGGAGGGACTATCATCATTATTCGAAAAGGGACTTGATCTTTAAAGGCAACCATTAGGGACTTGATGATTTTTCTTTTAAAGGGACTTGCTTTATACACCCCACTTGACCTTATGATTAGGCAACATGGAGGGGCAACCCTAGAAAGTGAGATGGCGATTAAAAATCGACTTACGTGTGTGAGTGTTTAATTTAATTTATCTTTTAATTAAAATGATCTAAATTTGATTTTAAATAGAATACATGTTTACACTCCCTAAATTACTAACCATAGCATAAAAATTAAATAAATTAAATATTTACAAAAATTACACCAAGAAGCAATTACATAATTATAATAAGCAATTAAAATAAATAGCAAATAAATAAATGTAAATAATAAGCAAAAATAAATAAATAGGCAATAATAAATATAATAGGGGTTAGTAATAATAATAAAGTTAGTAAAATAATAATAATAAGCATAATAAAATAAATGGATTAGTAATAATAATAAAGTTAAATAAATAATGAATAAGAATTAGAAATTATTAAGGAAATATGAACAATTATGAAAATTTAAAATTATAAGCAAATTAGATAAGTTATGGACATATTATGAGAAATTATTAAATTTTGCAATTTTAGAAAATATTTACATATCATATAGAACCAATTTGATTATAATTATATTTACTAAAATTAATTATATTAAATAAATATGCTCATGATAATTATATTTACAAGATTTTATATTAAATATTATATTTACAAAAAGATTAGAAATTTAAACCATAAAATAAAATTAATTTTTTATTATTTAGAAAATAAATTAGGTTTTACAAAATTAGGGTTGGTTTAGAAAATATTTTTTAAGGTTTAGTTTAATATACAAAATTATTTTAATTAATATACATATATTATAATTTAATTACATAAAAGAAATAATTTTTGAATTTAAAAAAATATGATTTTTGAATATTATAAACATTGAATAACATTTTATAGAATTATTTTATTATATACAAATTATTAGTAAAACATAAACTAATTAAACAAAATAAAATAAAATAGTAAAAAACAACAAAACAAACCTGGCTGGGATTTGAACCCAGGAGGCTTTGTTCACCAGCAACAACACTCACCACTAAGCCACCATGCGCAGGCAGCAAGCAAAGGGGAAGAATTGGTTTTGTTTCATAGCCTGATAGTATATGCATTATCAAACATTATATTTTAAATGTAACATTTAAAATGAAAAATATGAAAAACGCTGCAGCCAGGACTCGAACCAAGGTCCTCCCATGATACGCACGTACATTTTACCATCAGACCACTGCTGCATTTGTGAAATAAATTAGCATTAAAATAATAAAATATTAAAACAATATTCAAACTTCAGATTGCGCGCCAAGCCCACTTCTTCTTCAACCTCATGTACTGCAAAATTACTTGCGAATTTTGCTTCCATTTTTCCTGCGAATTCTAAACTGCAGCAATACCTACGAAAATCAATGACCAACAAAACCATACAATTTCACAAAATTGAACACAACAATATGATCCAGACATTCATGCGGTTCATTCTATGATTTTAGAATCCATTTATATTCCTTAAATCAGAAATCCCTAAACCTAGGTCCAAACCCTAACAATGGCGTTTCACGGATTAGCCATGATTTCTTTGATTTTCTTGCCCAGAAACGTTCTACATCACATGATAAACAAGATTAGCCAAACAAAATTCATTGAAACGCACTAAATTAATGAAATCGAAAAAATTATTTTTAAGAACAAGATGGATTCGGGTTGAGCAATATAACATGTATGGGATGCATATGAGTATTGGTTTCGCTTCATGGATGCCCAAGGAACATTGCTATGTTCTTGTTTTACCTTCTAGAGCCCTGGAAGTCAAAAATCGAATGTGAGTTTTGTGGAGGATTTTTGAACAATGGAACTTACTCTTGGAGGCAGAGAATTCGTCCTTTGGTGATTGCAATGAGTCATGTACTTATAGGTGATTGAATTTAGGTCATAAAATTGAATGGTCATGTGAAGAATTTGATATGAAAAGATCCATATTGATCATGCCTTAAAAATCAAATATTCTTGTATAATGGCTTACTATTTTTGGACCAATCTTATGATTTCCTTCCTCTTCAATTCCAATCAACATTTAAGACTTTCTAGAAGCTCAATCTCCATCAAATATTACCTTTTCATATTTTATTTTTATTTAAAATGATTTTTAATGAATTAAATCAAAATAAATAAAAATAAAATAATAAAAATTCTGATTTTTAATGGTTTGGGTCGTGCATGAAGTCAATGTATGGATTGGGTCATCATTTGGCAAGCCCATTTGGAATAAATTGGTTTTAGACCTCCTTTTTCATCATAAACCAACCCAAAATTTCCCAACTTTGCAAGGGCACATATCCTTCAATTTTAATGGTATAAGGGTGTTCTTGGACATTTTGGAAAGATTGAAGAGTCCTCTAACCAACCCCACTGGTTTCATGTCCATATCATTTACCAATCTCAAGTTATGCCCTTTTGAAGTTGTTGACTTTTTTGTTGACTTTCAAAAGGACCTATAATGTCTTAGCTCATACCTTCCAAATGAAGCATTTTTGGGCTTGGCTTGTGAGACACAAAGTTGTAGAGAATTCAATTTCCTTAAAAATGAGCTTTGGATGGAGACTTGGTGATAAAGTATGTGAAAGTTATGGCTGGTCAAAGTTCAGTTGACTTTTACTGAGGAAACCCTAATTTAGAAACTCCTGATTCTTGATGATCTGGAATCTCCTTGATGAATCATGATCAACCCTAGATCAAATGATGAATTTTACTTCATATACTTGATGTTGGCAAAAAATCATGAAGTTTGACTTTGGTTTGACCACAGTTGACCTCAGTTTGACTTTTTAACTGCTTTGACTGATTTTGACTTATCTGATCATCTGACTGAGCAAACTTTTGAGAAAAGTCTTGAAACTTGTCATGGGGGTTCTTACACACACATAAGATGTTATGAAGCTCACTTGAAGTCTTGGAAGTTCATTTAGCCTGATTAAAGTCAAAACCCTAGCTTTGGATGCACTGCTTAGGAGGTGCATTGTCTGAGGGAATTATCAACTCTTCTGACCCATTGTGAACTTTGTGAACCTTGTGAACCATCATAAGGTGTCTTGTGAACCTCATGGGAGGTATTGTGAACCTTGTGAACCTTGTGAACCTTCATGAAGTGACTTGAAAGGTCATGTAAACATTGTGAATCTCGTGAACCTTCAAGAAGTGACTTGTAGACTTCATGAACCTCATGAAAGGTTTTGTAAATGTTGAGAAGCTTGTGAACCTTGTGAACCTTCATAAAGTGACTTGTAGACTTCATGAACCTCATGAAAGGTTATGTAACCATTGTGAATCTTGTGAACCTTGTGAACCTTCTTAGCACACAAAGTCTTGTATTGTGAGGGCAAATTTTGGGGTGCAACAGCTGCCCCTGTTCAATTTTCTGAAACCTGAGGGGTTAGATTGGTATATTTGCCATTCGTGACCTGGAAGGTTAAAGGGGATTGAACACGAAAGCCCAAAAATTTGCACTCACCAGTGCATAGAGTGATACAGATGGCTAGTTGAATATGATTGAGTGGGCTTAAAGATGCCACTTGGAGGAAAGTTCTTCAGATACATGTCTTGAAGCAGTCCAAAATATGGAAGTATAATGATAGCTATCAGGAGGATAAAGCAATCCTGAGGTAAGAAACTGTCAGGAGGATAAAGCAATCCTGAGGTACTAGGAATTTTCAAGAGGATGAAGCAGCCTTGATATAGTGATATGTTTTCAGGAGGATAAAGCATTCCTGATGTAATGATGATAGCTGTCAGGAGGATGGAGCAGTCCTGAGGTAATGATGATAGCTGTCAGGAGGATAGAGCAATCCTGATGTATAAGAAGCTTTCAGGAGGATGGAGCAATCCTGATGTAGTAATTTTCAGGAGGATGGAGCAGTCCTGATGTATTAATGTGCTTTCAGGAGGATAGAGCAGTCCTGATGATCATAAGTTTGTTTGCTGGATAATTAACCTGAAAACAAGGTAACATTCTGTATAATAATATTGTTTATGCTTTATGCATGTATGATATGATGCACTTAGGTAATGTACTATGTATCTATGGATATGTATGTTATGGTATGGTGTAAATGATGTATGTATGATATGATGCTGCCGGAAGCATCTGGGTATCTCCGTATAACAACTGCTGGCCAGGGAAAATAAATCCCGATTTGTTGTTGAAGAATATGAGGAACTCGTTCCCGTCTTGTTTGATAATGAGGTATACATAACCTTCCGTATGTTGGGGATAGTAAGGTATATATGACCTCCCGTATGCTGGGGATAGCAAGGTATACATAACCTCCCGTATGCTGGGGATAGAAGGGTATATATAACCTTCGTCTTCGTTTGATAGTAGGGTAGATATAACCTCCCGTCTTTGTTCGTCGTACCCTTATTGGAAAGTAATTTCCCGTATATCCGTAAAAGAGATGGATATAAATTCCAGGGGAGATGAGACTTTATGAAGATAGATTCGTCCTACTGAGGGTTTTGTAACTGTCTTGTAAAGATGAACCGGCGAAGCTTCATTGAAATCCTTCCCTCGTTCGTCCTTAGTAAATACTATTACTGCATTTTCATGTATTTTTGGTAAACATCAATCATATTGAAAAGCATACATGCGCTTTTTGGTAAACATCAATCATATTCAAAAGCATACATACATTCAAACACAACCAATGGACGTTTCGCTTATGTAAATAGGGTAAAAGTAAATCTGGATTCAAAAGATGGAATTTATTTATATCAAAAAGTGACCCATACATGGGTAAGTTTGTACAAAGAAACATAAACCCTAGTAAGAGGATTTTGTCATAAAATTTTATAAAACAAAGAAAATCAGCTATGTGGGAAACAATCCTATTGAGTTCCAATTCTACTATTGCCATTATCTTCAAGTATCTCATCTTCTGCTGTTGAGACGGAAACGATTGGATTGAGCTTTATCTGTTCGAGCTTGAGTAAGTAGTACAACTGGTTGCAGTTTCATGGGTGATCTAAACGAGACATAGTCATACGCTTTTATCCCTAACTTTTGCCTGGATTGCCCTTTCAGGTTTTCAATCCACCGGGATACCCTTTTTTGCCCAAGCCGCCTTTTCAGGTTTTCGACTTGCCGGGTGTACATCTTTTTTATATATATCCCTAATTTTTGCCCAAACCCTTTTGGTTTGCCGGGATGCCCTTATTTTTTCCTAGGCCTGTCAACTTAGCGGGTCTCTTTTTATGCGTAGTATTTTTTAACTATGTCTGCGTTTACAGGCTGTGGGAAGTCTTCACCATCCATAGTAGTGAGTATCATGGCACCTCCTGAGAACACTGTCTTGACTACAAATGGTCCTTCATATGTTGGAGTCCATTTGCCCCTAGGATCACCCTGTGGTAATATGATACGCTTGATTACCAAGTCACCAGACTGATATACCTTTGGCTTAACCTTCTTGTTAAAAGCTTTGATCATTCGTTTCTGGTACATCTGGCCATGACAAACTGCTGCTAGCCTCTTCTCATCAATCAAATTTATCTGGTCAAGTTGAGTCTGAATCCACTCATCTTCATCCAAGCTTGCATCCTTCATAATTCTCAAGGAGGGAATCTGAACTTCAATGGGCAGAACTGCTTCCATACCATAGACCAAGGAGAATGGGGTTGCCCCTGTTGAAGTACGTATTGTGGTACGATAACCATGAAGAGCAAATGGTAACATCTCATGCCAATCCTTGTAAGTAACAATCATCTTCTGTACAATCTTCTTAATGTTCTTATTGGCAGCTTCAACTGCCCCATTCATCTTTGGACGATACGGAGAAAAGTTGTGATGCTTAATCTTGAATTGCGTGCAGAGATCAGTAATCATAGTGTTGTTCAGATTAGAGCCATTGTCAGTAATAATCCTTTCAGGGATGCCATACCTACATATGAGGTTATTCTTAATGAACCGAGCCACAACATTCTTGGTAACAGATGCAAACGAAGCTGCCTCCACCCACTTCGTGAAGTAATCAATAGCAACCAGGATGAAACGATGTCCATTAGAAGCAGTAGGCTTGATCTCACCAATCATATCAATGCCCTACATGGCAAAGGGCCAAGGAGCAGTCAACACATTCAATGGTGATGGAGGTACATGGACTTTATCAGCATAAATTTGACATTTGTGACAAGTTCTGGAGTGTTGATGGCAATCAGCTTCCATGGTAGACCAGTAGTAACCTGCTCTCAATATCTTTTTTGCCATAGTATGACCACTAGAATAAGTGCCAAAGATCCCATCATGCGTACCTTCCATAATCTCTGTTGCTTCCTTCTTATCCACACAACGAAGCAAAGTTGAATCATGATTGCGCTTGTACAAAATCCCATTACTCAAAAAGAACTTAGCAGAGAACCTCCTCAGAAACTTCTTATCTTTGACAGATGCCCCTTCAGGGAACTCCTGAGCTTCAAGATATCTTTTCACTTCATAAAACCAAGGCTTCTCCTCTGCCCCTTCTGTGTCAATCTCATTGCAGTATGCAGGCTTTTCAAATCTGTCAATAGTAATCTTGGGAGCTTCATCATCCCAGCTAATCTCAAACATAGATGCCATGGTGGCTAATGCATCTGCCAACTGATTCTCTCTTCGTGGAATATGTCCAAAGGTAATCTCTTTGAAATGTGGGATCAAAGACAACACATGCTCTCTGTAAGGAATGAGGTTATCATGCTTGGTATCCCAATCTCCTTTAATCTGACTTACTACCAGGGCTGAATCTCCATACACATCAAGGAACTGAATCTTCATATCAATAGCAGCTTTAATACCCAGAATACATGCCTCATACTCAGCCATGTTATTGGTACAATAGAAACAAAGCCTGGAAGTAATCGGGGTATGACAACCTTCAGGGGAACTAATCACAACACCAACACCATTACCAAGTGCATTGGAAGCACCATCAAAAACCATAGTCCATCGGGATCCTTGTTCAGGTCCGTCATATTGTCCAGGTTCTTTGGTAATAATCATAATGTCTTCATCAGGGAACTCAAAACTCATTGACTGGTAATCATCCACAGCTTGATGAGCCAAATGATCAGCAACAACACTTCCCTTAATAGCCTTCTGAGTAGTATACTGTATGTCATATTCTGTCAATATCATTTGCCATCTTGCAATTCTTCCGGAGAGAGCAGGTTTCTCGAATATGTACTTGATTGGATCCATCTTCGAAATCAACAAGGTAGTATGGGTCAACATATACTGTCTTAGTCGGCGAGCAGCCCATGCCAAAGCGCAACAAGTTTTCTCGAGCAGTGAGTATCTTGTTTCACAGTCGGTAAACTTTTTGCTAAGGTAGTATATTGCCTGCTCTTTTCGACCAGACTCGTCATGTTGCCCCAACACACACCCCATTGAGTTGTCTAACACTGTTAAGTACATAATCAAGGGTCTTCCATCAACTGGTGGCATCAAAATTGGAGGTTCTAGCAGATATCTCTTGATTTCATCAAAGGCAGTCTGGCACTCATCGTTCCATTCCATCACTTGATCTTTCTTCAACAATTTGAAGATTGGCTCACAGATGGCAGTTAATTGGGAAATAAATCTTGCAATTAAGTTCAATCGTCCTAAGAAACCTCTGACCTCCTTCTCAGTACGGGGAGCTGGCATTTCTCGTATAACTTTCACTTTTGCAGGATCCACTTCAATACCTTTTCCACTGACAATAAAACCCAGGAGCTTTCCAGATCTGACTCCAAAAGTACACTTGTTTGGATTCAATCTCAACTTGTATTTCTTCAACCTCTCAAACAACTTATGCAGATGATCAAGATGTTGTTCTTCATTCTGGGACCTGGCTATCATATCATCTACATATACCTCTATCTCATGATGAATCATATCATGAAACAAAGCCACCATAGCACGCTGATATGTTGCCCCTGCATTCTTCAAGCCAAATGGCATCACCTTATAACAAAAGGTGCCCCACTGTGTCACAAACGTTGTCTTCTCCATGTCTTCAGGAGCCATCTTGATTTGATTGTAACCAGAGAAACCATCCATGAAAGAGAATACCTTATGCTGAGCAGTGTTGTCTACCAGAATATCAATATGAGGAAGTGGGAAGTCATCTTTGGGGCTAGCCTTGTTCAAATCTCTATAGTCTACACACATACGTACCTTACCATCTTTCTTAGGAACTGGTACCACGTTTGCAACCCACTGAGGATAAGAAGTTACTGCTAAGAACCCTGCATTGAACTGTTTCATTACTTCTGCCTTGATCTTTTCTGACATTTCAGGACGCATACGACGAAACTTCTGCTTCTTAGGACGACAGTCTTCTTTCACTGGTAAACGGTGAACCACAATGTCTGTATCCAACCCTGGCATATCTTCATAAGACCAAGCAAAGATCTCCACATAGTCACGTAACATCTGAATCAATCTGCTCTTGACACTGTCTTCTAATTCAGCCCCTATCTTGACCTCTTTTCTGTTTTCTTTAGTTCCCAGATTCACAACTTCGACCGGCTCTTCATGTGGCTGTATAGATTTCTCTTCTTGTTGTAACAACCTAGCAAGCTCTACAGGTATTTCACAATCGTCCCCATTTCTGTCTTCAGTTTGATAGATCGGATTCTCGAAATTATAATTGGCAATAGTAGAACTGTTATCAACAGGATCCATAGTGGATGAGGATCTGCATTTTAGTGACGTGGGTGTGTGTAAGAACGCATAGCTGATAAAACAAAAAGAAAAGAAAAGAAAGACAAGGAACACAATATTTACGAAAACGAAACGTCCACTGATTTTATTGAATGAAGTATGCAAATGAAATGACAGCCCGTAACAAGCACACCATTGTGCCCCGGGTAAGGCACATGGCTTAAGGGTTTTATTGTTCAAGAAATTACAAATTTAAAATATAACAACACAGTAATAGTATTTACTCCTGACTAAAGGAGATAGGGATAACATCTTCAGCTTTCCAATTATTGAGTCCAGCACCCACAGTAGGAAAAATCCAAGCATCCAAATTGTAGTCTTCATCATAGTCTCCCACAACATTGATCTGATCTTTCATGACCCCTTGATTGGTGATATGAACAGCACAAGCACGACAAACAGCCTTCTGGGACTCTGCAGTGAAACCCAAACCAAACTTGTCAGACTTGTATGGGATATCAGGAAGCTGACCCCAAATAGTACAACCACCTTCATCCACTACAGCTCTAGCATCATTGAGGGAGGCCATTGCCATTGTTGGAGGTTTTCTGGTGACCACAGGAATTTTCTTGACAACCGGAGGAGTTACATAATCATTAACAACCCAGGGAACCACTTCGAATGTCTGACACGGAGTTTCAACATATTCACCTTCCACTTCCAGATACTTGAAGGTATTCACATGGCTGACAAAGTATTCTTCCTCTCCATAGACGGTAACAACTTTTCCTTCCACCGGATATCTCAGCTTCTGATGTAATGTAGAGGTTACAGCACCTGCCCCATGGATCCAGGGACGACCAAGCAGACAGGAGTATGAAGGACGAATATCCATCACATAGAATGTAGCATTAAAAACCTGGGAACCAACTTTGATTGGGAGATCAATTTCTCCATGCACTACTCTTCTAGAACCATCAAAAGCCTTCACCACAATATTACTGGGCTTCAGCACAGCATCTTCAGGACTCAGCTTATTCAGGACTTCCTTGGGCAACACATTCAGAGAGGAACCATTGTCTATTAATACGTGTGACAGGGTAGTGCCCCTGCATTCAATTGAGATATGCAAGGCTCTGTTATGATCCCTTTTGGCAGGGGTCAAATCAGCATCAGAAAATCCCAACCCATTATCATAGGTCAGGTGGGCAACACAATTTTCAAACTGGTCAACAGAGATAGCATTAGGTACATGAGCAGTCTTCAGAAACTTGATCAAAGCTTTGGCATGAGCCTCAGAACATAACAACAAAGACAACATAGAAATCTTTGAGGGAGTATGCCCCAACTGATCAACAATGTCGTAATCACTCTTGCGAATGATTTTCAATACTTCTTCCATCTGCTTAGAGAGATCATCAGCAGCTGGCACATCAGTAGATACAGGCTCAATAACAGGACCTTTGCCCCGAGTATCAGTGGTGGAAGTGGCATCAGGAGTTACTGCATTCTTAGAAGTAACTGGAGATGAGAAGACTCTTCCACTACGTGTGATCTTACTAGATCCAGCAATATTGTCAATATCAACAGGCACATCAGCTACAGGCTCTTGCTTAACACCATGGATGTAAACATCAGATCCATAATGCCAAGGCACAGCCTTATCAGACGTATATGGAATAGGACCAGGAGTAGTAATGACCATAGGAGCCACTCTGGCTTCAGCAACAACTTTCACAAGACCTTCAGCAGTAATCTTGATTGGACCCTGATGGGTGATTTTAATAGGTCCCTTTGAAGTGATCCTCACCGGTACTTTGTCAACCATGTCAACCTCTTCAGTCTTCTTACCTCTAGTAATATGCTCCACCATACTCTCTACAGAAGATGGTCTCCTTTCAAATACTATGGTGTAATTATTCATGAGACGTTGAATTCCATCCTTCAACCTGAAGCACTTCTCTGGATTATACTCACAATAAACACAATCTTCACGACAACCCGGAAAGAACCCAGCTTGCACTAACTTCTTTCTGATGACAGACAATGGTGTGGTCAACTCCGCAACTGAATAGATATGAAGATCTTCATCAATGGCATTGACAGTCTTCTCGTGATTTGGCATTGGAGCAGTAATCACATTTGGAGTACCTGGAGGATCAAACTCAATTTCTCCAGCATCAATCATATCTTGAATTTTGTTCTTCAAGATCCAGCAGTTATTAGTATCATGTCCCGGGCAGTTTGAATGATATGCACATCGTGCATTGGGATTGTACCTGGGAGAGGTAACATTGGGATTCTGAGGAGCTTTTTCCAAAGTAATAAGTTCAGCCTTCAAAAAATGTTGCAATGCCTGAGCCATTGACATGTTGATCTTCGTGAACTGTCTTCTAGCCCTCTGTTGGTTACCCTGTTGCTGCTCTGTAGTTGCAGGAGTTGGATTTGAAATATGAACTGCACTGACAGACTGATGCCTTCTATTACGATCAGGTTGACCATAAACAGCATTGGATTCTTTCTTCCCAGTGAGAGGTTTCTTTGCAGCACCTGATGAAGAAGTGCCCACTTGGATCTTGCCATTCTTTATACCATTCTCTACTCGCTCTCCTGTCATAATCAACTCAGTGAAGCCAGATGATGAGCTTCCAATGAGATGACTGTAAAACGGACCATTCAGCGTACACATGAACATATCAACCAATTCCCTATCAGTCAAAGGGGGTTGAACTCTTCCAGCTAAATCTCTCCACTTCTGAGCGTACTCCTTAAAACTTTCTTTGACACCCATAGACATGCTCTGAAGCTGCATACGAGTGGGGGCTAAGTCAGCGTTGTATTGATACTGCTTATAGAAAGCTTCAGCAAGATCATTCCAGTCTCTGATGTTGACACTCTCCAATTGATAATACCACTCCAATTGAGCTCCAGATAAGCTCTCTTGGAAGAAATGGATCCACAGTTTCTTATCAGCAGTGTGAGGTTGAATTCTTCGGACATAAGACCTTAGATGCAGCTTTGGACAAGATACCCCATCATAAACAACAAAGGTAGGAACCTTGAAACCAATGGGTATGACTACCCCAGATATCAAACTCAAATCCTCAAAATCCAGCCCAGATGATTTCTGCAACTCCATAGCATCCATCCTATCCACCAGCATCTTGAATTTGTCTTCATTAGGCTCATGGTAGTAATTAGCCTCAGAATCAGAGTCCCCCATAGTGTTGTGGAGACTACCTCCCTCTTTTTCAGATTCTTCAGATTCATAGTCTTCAACTGGTTCTTTGGTCTTAACAGGACCTCTGAACCTTCTTCCCATGTTGATCAGGCCAGCTGACCTTCTAGTCTTCTTAGTCTTCTTGGCCAACAGTGCCTTCAATTCATCCGGCCCCTTGGACAGGTTCAAGATCAGCTCTTGGAACTGTGCATTTTGTGCCTGGAGATCCTTAACTGTTTGTTCAAGAGCCATTGCTGAAATAAACAGCGAGAAGATAAGATACCTGTACACAATAAACTTGTGATGCAATGATATGGAATGTAAATGCGTATGCAATGTTTTCAAGGACCGCAGGATTTAAATTTGCTTAAACAAATAAGAAAGTAAACTTTTATTAGTAATAGATTTGTTTTGCCTTTTGGGCTTACAAAAAATGAAATGAAATAAGTACAAAAGATGGGGTTTTAAGTCTCCCATGGACGTTTCCTCTTTGTGTTGAGGTATGAGTTGAGATTCCGTGCCTCATGAAGTTACTTTGTTAACTCCAGGATTCTTTCTTGGCTTGCTTTGTAATGAGCCTCGAAAGTATCCCTTTGTTCTTTCAATTGGATCCAGGATCTCTGTAAATCTTCCATGTCAGTAGGCATGTCTGGGTGAAGGATGGTATAAGCAGTGTCTCCTTCAGCAACAGGTTCCATGGTAACTGGCAGGATAACAGGATATGGCATCATGAGAGTCTGAGCACGAGATCGCACCCATCTGAGATAAGCCTCCATAGGAATAGTGTACTTAGGTTCCAGTGTCTTGCTGTCAACCCTGTTTACTTTTCCCCAAGCTCGTATGAATCTTTGACGGTAACCTTGAAGATCGTTGTCGTAATCAAACACAATGCCCTGAATCAACATGTCATGTGGACCATCGCTCCGAGCGTAACCAAACTGTCGTAAAGCTAGAGAGGGGTTATGCAAACCTTCCCTTTGCATAACCTACCCCCCGGACCCAAAAATCTTTTAAAAGGTCTTTCCTGTTCTTTTATGCCTTTCCTTTGGATAAAATAAAAGTCGGTGGCGACTCTTGCTATCCGCAACATAACTAAAGTCAGTTCTCCCACCGTGTTACACTCCTACAACATCAACAAACCTTTCTTCAGCAACAATAAATCCTCCTACAACAGCAACAACTATCATTCCCACTGATTCATCCACAACTCTGGCAATCACTCCATCCATTATTTCAACAGATCAAAGTTCAGCAACATGTACTTCTACAACATCAGCACCCATCTCATCAACGGAAACGCCTACAATACCAGCAAACACTAATGAAGATGTCTCAACGGTCACGATCTATTATGACCCAGCAAATGTTCATCCCGACAACAACTTTCAACAGCAAACTGCAACACCTCCTGTCAGATCTCCAGTCACGATCTACTACGACCCGCATACCATCACAGTTCCTTCCACTGCAGCAATCAGTCCAGTCACCATTACGGTACCTGGACCCGTTCCTTATGAAAGCAGTAATGCCATACCTTGGCACTATGGCTCTGATCTCTACTGCGATGGAAAGAAGATCACTCTAGATTCAGCAACCTCTTCACCACAAGTTGACAATGTTGGGGGAGGCCGAGGCTTCACCAGAAGCGGACGCCTTTTTGCCTCACAAACACCAAGGCCCAATGCTGAAGCAGAAGCTACTGCTAAAGCAAAAGGGAAGAATGTGGCACTTGAAAAGCCAACTGCTAAAGAAACTCCGAAGACGTCTTTTGAACAAGAGGTGGACGAGTTCATGAGAATAATAAAAAAGAGTGATCACAAAGTGGTGGACCAGCTTCATCAGACACCCTCCAAAATCTCTATATTATCACTGTTAATGTGTTCCGAAGCCCATAAGAATGCATTGTTGAAGGTCTTGCACGCAACATATGTGCCAAAAGAGATTACGGTTAATCAGCTGGAAACTGTGGTTGCAAATGTTAACACCAGTCATGGACTGGGCTTCACAAATGTTGATTTAACTACGGAGGGACGCAATCATAACAAGGCTTTACATATCACCTTAGAATGCAAAGATGCTGTTCTTTCTCATGTGCTGGTGGACACTGGGTCTTCGCTCAATGTCCTCCCAAAGAAGGCCTTGGTAAAGTTGGAATATGATGGTTTGGCATTGCGTCCAAGTAACTTGGTGGTGAGAGCATTTGATGGCTCTAAGAGATCAGTGCTTGGAGAGATTGATTCACCTGTGATGATTGGCCCACAGACCTTTAAAACTACCTTCTTCGTGATGGACATAAAACCAGCCTACAGCTGTTTGTTGGGTAGACCCTGGATTCACGCTGCTGGCGCTGTTACATCTACCCTTTACCAGAAATTAAAACTTGAGTGGGAAGGCCAGATCATCACAATCTGCGGGGAGGAAGACTTTTTTGTTAGCCATCTGGCTACTTACAAGTATATAGAGATGGATGGGGAGATCCATGAGACTATGAGTCAGGGGTTTGAGGCCCTTAACATCAATGAAGCAACTGTTGTATCTGGAACTTCCATCACTTCATATCAACAAGCCCGAAAGGTTGTTGAGGAGGGTACCGCTCAAGGCTGGGGCAAGCTGCTGTCAGTTGAGAAGAAAGAAGACAGATTCGGGTTGGGTTATAGACCAACTCGACAAGATCAACCAGAGGCTGCAACGGAGCCCAAATTTGTTAGCGGGGGAATGCTTACCCCAGATGCTGTGAACAGTTTGGAAGATGAGGAAGAAGACGAATGCAACCTGGAAAACTAGATACGTCCAAGGATCCCGGGGAATGCTTACCCCAGGACTCATTTTGTAATCGGGCTATCTTATATTTTGTGCAAACGATAAATTAATGAATATCAGAACATCTTTTGCAAACGAATCTTTTCTCGCTCACTGTTTTTCATTTTTCATTTTTTGTACAAAAATAAAATGGCAATGTTTTTCAAAATAATAACTTCATTTTCACTTTTTTCTAAACAAGATAAAACTGATCACTAAAATGAACCAATCTAAACCCTTGCAGAGAGTGCCCTCCAGACTGCACCGACAACAACACTGCTATGACTTCGTATGACTTTGACAATCCGATTAATCAAGCTGATGAAGGGGTTGAACAAGATTATGAGTTACCTGAAGAACTAGCCAGACTGTTAAGGCAAGAGGAGAAGGTCTTCACTCCTCATCAGGAGGAAGTGGAGACATTTAATCTTGGTACCGAAGAAGACTTGAAAGAAGTAAAGATCGGGGCCCGTCTGCAAGATTCAGTGAAGGAACAACTTATTGACATGCTTCGGGAGTATGTGGATGTTTTTGCTTGGTCTTATCAAGACATGCCAGGTCTTGATACCGACATTGTTGTGCACAAGCTGCCTCTAAAGGAAGACTGCCCTCCAGTAAAACAGAAGCTGCACCGTACTCGTTCGGATATGGCCATGAAGATTAAAGAAGAGGTACAAAAACAGTGGGACGTTGGTTTCCTTTCTATAACTAGTTACCCACCGTGGGTTGCTAACATTGTACCTGTGCCTAAGAAGGATGGAAAAGTACGGATGTGTGTGGATTACCGGGATCTGAACAGAGCCAGCCCGAAAGATGACTTCCCATTACCTCACGTTGATGTATTGGTCGACAATACGACTCAGTTCTCGGTATTCTCCTTCATGGATGGATTTTCAGGATATAATCAGATCAAGATGTCACCTAAAGACATGGAGAAGACAACTTTCATCACACCCTGGGGCACATTCTGTTATAAAGTAATGCCATTTGGACTGAAGAATGCTGGTGCCACTTATCAACGGGCTATGGTAACATTATTCCACGACATGATCCACAAAGAAATTGAATGTTATGTGGATGACATGATTGCCAAGTCCCTCACAGAAGAAGACCACCTGGTAAACCTGTTAAAGCTGTTCAAATGTCTGAGGAAGTACCAACTGAAGCTAAACCCCAATAAATGCACATTCGGGGTATGTTCCGGTAAACTGCTGGGGTTCATTGTAAGTGAAAAAGGAATTAAAGTTGACCCTGACAAAGTCAAAGCCATTCAAGAGATGCCTGCACCAAAGACTGAAAAAGAAGTTTGGGGATTCTTAGGTAGATTGAACTACATATCAAGGTTCATCTCTCACCTTACTGCAACCTGTGATCCATTGTTCAAATTATTAAGAAAAGAACAAACGGCCAGGTGGAATGAAGACTGCCAGAAGGCTTTTGACAAAGTCAAGGAATACTTACAAGAACCTACAATCCTTATGCCTCCAGTTGAAGGAAGACCTCTAATAATGTACTTGACAGTATTAGAAGAGTCAATGGGGTGTGTGTTGGGCCAGCATGACGAGTCTGGTCGAAAAGAGTATGCAACATACTACCTAAGCAAA
This sequence comes from Lathyrus aphaca, assembly GCA_963966055.1. Taxonomy (NCBI): domain Eukaryota; kingdom Viridiplantae; phylum Streptophyta; class Magnoliopsida; order Fabales; family Fabaceae; genus Lathyrus; species Lathyrus aphaca. Next base: position 446,921,990 of record OZ014521.1, read on the forward strand.
AAGTTTACTGACTGTGAACAACGTTATTCACTGCTCGAGAAAACTTGTTGTGCTTTAGCGTGGGCTGCTCGCCGACTAAGGCAGTATATGCTGACCCACACTACCTTGTTGATCTCAAAGATGGACCCCGTCAAGTACATATTTGAGAAGCCAACACTTACTGGACAGGTTGCAAGATGGCAAATGATTCTCACAGAGTATGACATTCAGTACACATCTCAAAAAGCCATCAAGGGCTGTGTACTGTCTGACTATCTGGCTGAGCAACCCATTGATGATTACCAGCCTATGAGATTTGACTTCCCAGATGAAGACATCATGTTCATAAAAGCAAGAGATCATGAAGAGCATGTTCACATTGAAGGGTCTGACCCAGAAGAAGAATGGACAATGATGTTTGATGGGGCTATTAATATGAATGGTCGTGGAGTTGGTGTAGTGCTTATTACACCTAAGGGAGTTCTCATGCCTTTCTCGGCAAAGCTCACCATTAACTGCACTAACAACGAAGCTGAATACGAAGCCTGTATCATGGGTATTGAGGAAGCCATTGACCTTAGGATCAAGACTTTGACTGTATTCAGAGATTCAACTCTGGTAATCAATCAGATCAATGGCAAATGGTACATTCACCAGGAGCATCTGATTCCATACCGCGACTATATGAGGAGATTATTGACTTTCTTCACAACAGTCAAACTTGAATATATCCCTCGAGATGAAAATCAATTTGCAGATGCTCTGGCTACCATTTCCTCCATGATTAAAGTTCAAGCTGCCAACTTTGTGCCTCGGATTTCAGTATCCAGACTCAACAGGCCAGCATACGTATTCTCTGTGGACATTGCTAAAGATGACAAGCCTTGGTTCCATGACATCAAATGCTTCTTAGAGGATCAAACATTCCCACCTGGGGCATCATCCAATGATAAGAAGACATTAAGAAGGCTAGCTGGTAGTTTCTTCCTGAATACTGATGGTTCATTATACAAGTGCAACTTTGACCATGTACTTCTCAGATGTGTTGATAAGGCAGAAGCAGACTTGCTGATGCACGAGGTGCATGAAGGATCTTTCGGTACCCATGCTGGAGGGCATGCAATGGCTAAAACGTTATAAGATCAGGCTACTACTGGATCACAATGGATGCAGACTGTTGTGCCTATGCCAGGAAGTGCCACAAATGCCAGATTTATGCAGACAAAGTGCATGTGCCTCCGAATCCTTTGAATGTGATGTCTTCACCTTGGAGCTTTGCCATGTGGGGAATTGACATGATCGGAAAGATTAAGCCGACTGCTTCCAATGGCCACAGATTCATCCTGGTAGTCATTGACTATTTTACCAAGTGGGTCGAAGCAGCTTCATATGCAAACGTCACCAGGCAAGTGGTAGCCAGATTCCTGAAGAGAGACATCATTTGTCGGTATGGAGTACCTGAGCGAATCATTACTGATAATGGTTCCAATTTGAACAACAAGATGATGGCAGAACTGTGTCGGGACTTCAAAATCCAACACCACAATTCTTCTCCTTATAGGCCAAAGATGAATGGCGCTGTTGAGGCAGCTAACAAGAACATCAAGAAGATTGTGCAAAAGATGGTGGTCACATATAAAGATTGGCATGAGATGCTACCATTTGCCTTGCATGGGTATCGCACCTCAATCAGTACATCCACTGGGGCAACACCGTATCAGCTTGTGTATGGCATGGAGGCAGTCCTACCTATTGAAGTTGAATTACCTTCCTTGCGGGTACTGATGGATGTCAAGTTAAATGAAGCATAATGGGGTTGTTCTCGGTACGATCAATTGAATCTGATCGAAGAAAAGAGATTAGCTATAATCTATCATGGGCAGTTATATCAGAAAAGAATGAAGAAAGCCTTCGATCAGAAAGTCAGGCTTCGGGAATACCAAGTAGGAGATCTTGTGCTGAAAAGACTCCTTCCTCCTCATACAGACTACAGGGGCAAGTGGACTCCGAATTATGATGGTCCATTCATAGTAAAGAAAGTTTTATCTGGTGGAGCATTGATGCTCACTACTATGGATGGTGAAGATTTCTTATCCCCTGTGAATTCATATGTAGTTAAAAAACACTTCGCATGAAATGACCCGCTAGACATAAAAACAGAATGTAAGTCCAGGCAAAAATAGGGCATCCCGGAAAGTCAGAAACATAATAAAGGACTCAGGCAAAAATAAGGGAAAATAAAAAAAATGTACACCCGCTGAGTTGAAAAGCCGCATTGGACAGCTCAGGCAAAAATGGGTATCCCGGTGGATTGAAAAATCGAAAGGGTGATCCACGCAAAAAATAAGGGAATAAGCGAACAACTGAATTCTGAATTCGTCTGTATCACTTACGACTTGGCATGTTTCGAAAGGTTAAAGCATCGGTCAGAATCAGCCTCCTTCAGAAAACAAGATGAGAAGAACGTCAAGGTCATACGAATCATAGCAAAAGGGAAGCTCACTAAAGCGTCGTCAACATTGCCAGCACCTTTTTGTTTCTCAATTTTGTAATAATCTCCTAATTTCAGGGGATCTGTTTCTTTGACTGTATTTTCCAATTCAGGGCACACAAATAATAAAATCAGATTTTCAGTCACACTCCGTCTTGTACATTTTTATCTCGTTTGCAAAAATGTCTGATATCCCTGATATAATGTTTGCATAAAAACAGACGTGCCTCTCTAATCACATGCTTGCAGGAAATATATTACTTACTCCCGGGGGTGTCTAAACTCCTATGATGGAATCCAATAAGGGATACCTCGGGATACTTGTGTGTTTCTTTGTCATAACAGGATTGCAGGTATTCAAAGCGCAACACGAGGCATGGAAGGATTTCCCCAGCAAAGTTTCTAAATCATTATTTCCTCAGCATATCTTCCAAACAGCACCAGAAGAGTTTCCTCCCCATCAGAGTTGGCCGGGAATCACTTCTCCAGCACATCTTTCAGAGCAACATCAAAAGGTGCTCATATCCCCAGCTGAGTTATCAAGTATCATCATCCTCAGTAGAATCCCCACAGAAATCTCTAGGAAGGTCGTTCAGTGGTCCTTCCTCTCCCAACAGAGTACTAGACAGGGAACCATCTCCCCACAGAGCTCCAGCCTCTCCCAGAAGAGCAATGTCTGAAACTCTCACACAACAAAGTGACGGAAGCTTCTACGTCCCCAGCTAGGCTCCTCATTACCAAGATAGGTCTAAATCAATTACTTATTTCCCCAAGCAGAGTCGTACATCTTATCAGATCTACCAATGATCTCTTCCCCAGCTGGGATTTCCTACTTCCAAGCAGATCAGTCAGAGATCTCCACAAGCAGCGGGATCCGAATCCCGGATCGGTATCTTTGCATAATCATAGCATATACATCATATTTCCCCTACAGGCGTAACATTCCGTCTAATACGGAGCATTACGGCAAAAATCAAACATATTGCATAGATCACAAGTCAGGTTCGAACCAGTCACCTGTAGATACCAACAATACCACATCAGCAATATACAAAATACCTCTCAATTTTCCTGGCAGAAAGCCAAAGCATCCCCTTTGCACTAAAAATAAAGATACATGCTCCTTTTGACACTCGTCTGTGCCATCATTCCCCATACAGAAACTTCCATACTCTTTTTGACACCCGTCCGTGTCACAAATCCCCAGCATGGTCGCCTAATCACTTATTGTAAACCAAACACTTATCATAATACACTCTCATTGACACCCGGCCGTGTCATCCTATCCCCACAGATCACCAGATTACCTTTTACAAGTATAAGTTCATAACTTATACATTTTCTCTTCTGACACCCGTCCGTGTCATACTCTCCCCAGCAAGTTGAACACTCGTCTGTGTCTCACCAATATTAATCTTTACTCATACAGATACTTGTCCGTATCTTGTATACACCACTTATCTCCCCTCAGATTCAACACTCGGCTGTGTTCTTTGTTAACAAGTTGGTACTCGTCCGTACCATCATCTCTGAACATGCGTCAAAGTTTGTTTCTATCGATACTCATCCGTATCGTAATCTTAAGGATGCTCGTCTGCATCTTTAATCTATACACAGTGTCAAACACTTATACCTTTCATTTCTTGGATGTAAACACTCGTCCGTGTTTACTATTCCCCAGCAAAGTCCCCAGCAAAACTTCTTTTTTATCTGACATTCGTCCTATGTCATGATACTTTCGGCAGCCGTACCCTGCCAGGCGATCGTCCTTCACCTTTTGATGACCGTCCCTCATCATTCCCCCAGCGGGGTCTCCATCATTGGAACCCTTTTTTCTATCCGACATTCATCATATGTCGTGATATTTTAGCAGCCGTCCCCTGCTAGGTGATCGTCCTTCATCATTTTATCCGAGGGCCGTCCCCATCGTGGATCTTGTTATCTGACATTCGTCATATGTCATGATAGACCCCCAGAGCAGTCGTACCCTGCTAGGTGATCGTCCTTCACCTCTTGATGATCGTCCTTCATCATGCTTATCCAATGGCCGTCCCTATCGTCGACCTTTTCTATCCGGCATTCGTCCTATGTCGTGATACTTTCGGCGGCCGTACCCTGCCAGGTGATCGTCCTTCACCTTGGATGACCGTCCCTCATCCTTATCCCCAACAGAGCAGCCGTTCCCTGCTAGGTGATCGTCCTTCACCTTTTGATGATCGTCCTTCATCATTTTATCTGATGGCCGTCCCCATTGTTGATCTTGTTATCTGACATTCGTCCTATGTCATGATAAACCCCGAGAGCAGCCGTACCCTGCTAGGTGATCGTCCTTCACCTTTTGATGATCGTCCCTCATCATTTTATCCGATGGCCGTCCCTATCATCGACCTTTTCTATCCGGCATTCGTCCTATGTCGTGATATTTTCAGAGCAGTCATTCCCTGCTAGGTGATCGTCCTTCACCTTTGATGACCGTCCCTCATCATTTACTTCATTAATCCAATGGCCGTCCCCATCATTGTTTACCTTTACTTTGCAAACCTAATGGCCGTCCCCATCATTACCTTTATTTAATCCCCAGAGAGTCTTGTTACTTTGCTTGATGGTCCTCCCCATCATGATCTCTTTATTTCCCCAGCATGTCGGCCGTACCCGTCACCACTATTCCCCAGCAGTCGTCCTCTGCTCGATGTTCGTCCTCCATCGCCCGCACTTTATAATCATACTATACTTTCCTTTTTACAATCTATATCCCTTTTCTTCTTCTCCCCAGTGAGTGCAAATTTTGGACTGTCTTTGGTATCCAACCACAAGTTATCTTGTTCGTCTATTAAGCCCGTCGCTTACATCCTGCACAGCTAACTCATGTTTGAATAGGGGAAGCTGTAAACACCCCAAATTTGCCCTCACTAAGTTCACACCATGGCTTGTGATCTTTCATGTTTGCATTAGTGTAAGCATATCATCTTATATTGCATTTGTGCTTCACTGCATTGGTTCAAGTTCATCTACATCTAGGGTTTGTGACTTGGGCCATCCAAGATCCATCTGAGCCATTCCAAAGGTCTTCAATAATCTCAAGAGGGTCCATGTATGTTCAATCATCATATTTTATCCTCTAAAGATCAAGGAAATCAAAGAATCACAAGAACTGGCAAAGCATGGAAGCAGAGCTAGGGTTTAACTGCACAGATGACCTGAAATTAGGGTTTTGGTTTCAGAGGCCATAACTCCAGATTTTTTAGTCATTCTTGTTTCTAATGGTCTATATATGTTATAAGGATCATGTATACCAAGTTTGATGAAGAAATTCATTGTGGAAGTCATCTTATCACTGGGTAACTTCCTGAGCAAGTCAGAGTAAAATCAGGGCATCTGAGACCCCCCAACATGGAACCAAAGTGGATTTTTCATCAAATTGAAGTTATATGGTCTTTATTTGATCATTGAAGTGTTTAGAAGTTCATAAAATTGGAGAAAAGTGAGCTAAACCAAAAGTTGCCAAAAATGGAAATGACTTGTAATGTAAACTTTCCATTTTGGGAAAGTTTTTCAACCTCCTCTTTCTCAACCAAAAATGCTTCAAATGAAAAATTTTTGGTCATGAAAGTTGTAGATTGGATCATTCCCTTTTCAAAAAGTATAAGAACAAGATCTAATTCATTATAGAACTCAAGTTATGTCTTTCCAAAGTTGGCAAAAATCACATAATTTCATGTTTCATGCCAAAGAGGGATTTTTGCAAAACTACTTGCCAAGGCTTCAAATGACTTCTAATGTGCCCAAATATGACATAACATGATCAAACAACTTCAAAGCATCAGAATTGGGCCCTTGACCTAAGGTTTTATGGCTTGTGAATCAAGAAACAACAAAGAGGGAAAAGTTGCAAGAGCCATGCTACCACTTGCCTCAGTCATTACAGCTGCACAAAAACAATCCAAAGGCCTTCCTTGATCCATGCTGAGCCCAGCCATACCCCTAATCCAGCTCTGACTCGTGCCATACCTCAAGTACACATAAGCTTGACTTTTTGCATTTCACACCATACCAATCAGCATAGCCCACACCAACTATTCTGACCTATCAAGACATGATATGTGGACTTTATGCAAGCCATAACAAATACAACACAAGCCTGAAACACAGCCAAGCTCAGATTACACAAAATCTCTCTCAAACTTCATCTCTTCGAAACTCTCAACTCCCTCAACAAAAATAAAAAATTCTTTCACCAATCATCTCCACATAACCCCAGGATCATTTCCCACCGCTCACAATAGCCTGAAACCACCTCAAACAAAAACAAGATTTCAGCTTCCCCTGAACTGAAACTTTCAAAACAGTCCATACAAACTTGTTTCAAGCTTGCCAGAATCATCAAGGGGTCCATTGGAGTGGAAAAGCACCAAGAAAGTGGCCAGAAAGCTCCTGATAGCAAAGCTCCATCTCAGGTATACCTCAAGAACATTTTTTCCAGAACTTTGATTTCTTGTTATAGAATGATTCTATGAGTTGTACTGATCATCCTGATAGGTTGAGTTTTGAAAATGGTTGAGAAATAAGCATTTCATGATCTCTGAAAGTTTTTTTGACCTAGAACTGATTTGTTTCGATTCTCTCTTTTGATGTGTTATAAATTTATTTTGTTTGGGGATTTAGGTTCAGTGATGTATGGGGATCATTTCTGGGCAGAAAAATTAGGTTTTAGATGCTTAGGGAGAGAGATGAGATTTTTGCTCGCCGGAGAAGATGACCGGAACACTGTTCCGATCACCTGAAAGTGTTTATGCCCTAATCAATGTAATTAGTGAACTTTGAATGCCAGCCCTAGGATTTGCCTTGCGCGCGTGTTTTCAATGGTCCAGATCCCTTCATTAATCCTAAACCTGTTTAATTAATTTGAATTAGCCAGGAAAAGATCCCAACCATCCATTCACGCGCCAGTCAACCCTCCCCCCTTGAATTTGAATCCTGGCCTTTGGATCTGCATACTTTCCCTTTATTTTCTTTTTATTTCATTTCTTTGTATTTTATTTCATATATTTATTAAAAATAGCAAAAATGATTTAAAAAATCTGAAAATATTTATCTTGACTTTTATTAATTTTCAGAAACCAAAAATATTTTTATTTTTATTTTTTGCATAAAAAAGGTATTTTTTAAATCATTTAAATGTTTTATTTAATTAATTAATGAAAATTAATTAATTAAAAATACATTTAAGTATTTAAAAATCACCAAAAAAATCAGAGAACATTCTTAAACATTTAGAAGCATTTACAAACTCACCATACAAATTTCCTTTTGGTTTTGATCATACTTTGACATTTTTCAATGAATTAGGGTTCTTAAAATTGTTCGTTCTTTAACCCTAACTTTAAAAATTCATAACTTTTAAACCAAGTTGAGTTTGTGAATGGTTCTTTTTGCATTGTTCTATGCATGGTTTCTAGCATCCAAAAATAGTTTTGTTTCATTTTTATCTTGCATTTTCAAATTATTTGGCATTTTACATTAGGGATCACCCAAAAACCCTAGAAACTTAGGAAATTCATAACTCCTTCTAGGTTTAGCTTCTGACCTCCCCCTTTGGATGGTAACATAGTATAGGTTTAGGGTTCCTTTGAGTGCATTTCCAATTTTTTATCTTGTCATTTGCTTCTGTTTTTGAGTTTTGCATCTCATCCTTTCATAAAACCCTAATTTTGCATCTTCACTTGCATACATCTTGCATATGCTTGCATTCATGAACTTTCCATGACAATTCTTGCATCCACATGACTTCTAAGACATCTTAGGACACATTAGAATCTTTTTTATCATTGCATCATCCATTTTCCATGTTATGCATTCATTTCATTCCATGTACATTCATGAACTTTCATGCTCCTTTCATGCTTCATTTGCATCCTCATTACTTGTATGATCATTCACATCTCTTGGCATGCATTTGCATCATCTTTTAGCATCATTTGCATCATAAATATGCTTCTGGTTTTGGTTTGCATCTTTGCATTCATTTCATTTTCATTTCATTTCATTTCCTTTCACTAACTTTTCAGGTGGTAAGTTACTTTGAGAGGTGAATTTGCCTTCACTTCTCACAATCTCTTCTCATCTCTCTTATGCATTCATTGCTGCATTTTGTATTAGAGTGAGCTTTCTCATTCATGTTCCTTCTTTACTTTCTCTCTTCAAGTGACTTATCTTCTTAAGTGAAGTAAGTTGACTTATTTCTTCTACTTCTCCTCCTTTCATCTGCTTTTTCCTTGGTGGTGCTTCTTGAAGATCCCTTGCAAACCTCATGAACCCTAGGAACACCCAAGCATGATCACAATTAGGGTTTGATTAGTCCCCCAATTAGTTTTACCTTTGTGTCATATTTTGTGTCTTCTCTTCTCACCTCTTAATCAGAGACTAAACCTTCAAGGTTTTAAGGCTTTGTGATTAAGGTTATGCATGCATCCTTCTCTTAGGATGGAGTGTATAACTTTAATCCTAAGTATTAAACTCTTAATGTGTTTAAATCCTTTAATCAAATCATCTAATAATCACTAAGACATCAAGCTTGTAACTTGGGCCTTGCATTAGGGTTCTAATTCTTCCTTAATTGGTTAAGAAGAACTAACCCTAGTGTTAATGGACAAGCCCCCCTCAAGTTGTCTTACAAACCCTAAAATCCACTTCTTAACCTTATCATTAACTAAAATCCATTTTAATAAATGCTTTGTTTTGTCATGAGGTTAATACCTAATCATGGATTAAGTTGAGGAGCCTTCCTCATCTTAAATGTTCTCATCGATTATCCTTCTATTAGGATGGTGTAATGGGTCCATTAAATCCTTGATTATGGCTTAAACTAATTACTTAACATTAAACAAAAACTCCAAAAACACCTAAATAAATGCAAGTATGTTAATGATCTTAATCCCACATCATGGTGATTAAGTGTGAGGTGCTTACTTCATACTTATGGTATTCTCATTACCCCTAATCAGAGGGAGGATGTGATGAATTTACTAACCCTTGGTTTAGGCTTAAGCTCATTTTCTTATGACAAACTCCAAAAAGCAATAAATGATTGAAAACATCAAAAACAAACAATAATCCTCTCCTCCGGGATTCTTCTATCATCTCATTCATTCACAAACGATAACTTGCTTCTTCCGTCTAATGCAAGACAGTTAGCACCTGAGCCAGACAGGTCATACACTTGAGAATAGACAAGTAAGCAGTTCACAAGTCAATTTATCTTTCAGTCTCTTTGAGTCGAACTACGGTGTTCTGACTTCCTCATTGCACGAGAGGATACGTAGGCATAACTTAACAGTTATCGAACAAAAGTCTCTGTATATTCCCCCTCTTCCAGCATTATTCTTTTAAGCCTCATTGTCCTGAGCATTACACTCAATTCTTACACTGACACTCCTTTATTTCACTTCACACTTCTTTCCAGCACTGACACTTGCATTCTTTTCCAGCTTTTGCACACAGATAGCACTGACACTACCCCCTTTAAACACAAACTTTCAAGCGTGGATCCTGTCGAGTACGATAGACAATCTAGGTGCTAATACCTTCCCAGGTTGTAACCAACCCCCTTTCTCAGTTTCTCTGGTTCGCGACCGTCTTATCCATCCTTTTCTAGGTTTATGCAGCATTACCTTTCCTTTGGGATAAAAATGCCTAGCTGGCGACTCTTTTCAGTTCATCTTCATGTTCTCTCTTTCGCCGACCGTTCGCGTCTGTATCCCTCTTGGCCATGTGTCATTCGGTGGGAGCAACACCCCTATTCAAGCATAAGTTAGATGTGCAGGGTGTAAGCGCCTTGCTTAACATACAAACAAGATGACTTGTGGTTGAATACCAAAGACATTCCAAAATTTGCACTCATTGGGGAGAAGAAGAAAAGGGATATAAATTGTAAAAGACAGTATAGCATGACTATTAAATAAAGGTGATGGAGGACGACCATCGAGCAGAGGACGACTGCTGGGGATAAAGTGGTAAGTTAAGCAATGACGGGGACGACCGACAAGCTGGGGAAATAAAGAGACCACGACGGGGACGACCATCGGGTAAGAAAACAAAATTCTCTGGAGATTAAAGTAAAGGCAATGATGGGGACGACCATCGGGTTTGCTAAGTAAAGTAAACAACGATGGGGACGACCATCAGTTTAAAGAATGAATGAAATAATTGATGAGGGACGATCATCAAAAGGTGAAGGAAGATCACCTAGAAAGGGACGGCTGCTCTTTACCACGACATAGGACGAATGTCAGATAGAAAAGGTCGACGATGGGGACGGCCATCAGATAAGCATGATGAAGGACGATCATCAAGAGGTGAAGGACGATCACCTAGCAGGGTACGGCTGCTCTCGGGGTTTATCACAACATAGGACGAATGTCGAATAACAAGATCAACGATTGGGACGGCCATCAGACAAGCATGATGAAGGACGATCATCAAGAGGTGAAGGACGATCACCTAGCAGGGTACAGCTGCTCTCGGGGTTTATCACGACATAGGACGAATGTCGGATAAAAAATGGTTCCAATAATGGAGACTCCGCTGGGGAAAGGATGAGGGACGGTCATCCAAAGGTGAAGGATGATCACCTGGCAGGGGAAGGCTGCCGGAAGTATCACGACATAGGACGAATGTCGGATAGAGGAAGGTTATTCTGTCGGGGAATGGTAAACACGAACGAGTGCTCACGCTTAAAAAGGTATAAGTGTTTTGATGTTGTGTATAGATTAAAGATGCGGACGAGCATCCTTAAGACCATGATACGGATGAGTATCGGTAGAAATAAACGCTGACGCGTGTTCAGAGATGATGATACAGACGAGTACCAACTGGTTAACAAAGAACACAGACGAGTGTTGAATCTGTGGGGAATAATAATACAAGATACGAACGAGTATCTTTTGTATAAGTATGAGTGAATATTGTTGGTGAAGTATGAGCAAGACACGGATGAGTGTTTGACTTGCTGGGGAATGTATGACACGAACGAGTGTCAAAAGAGAATGTATATGTATCTGTGTTTGAGAGTGCAAAAGGTATTCAGGCGACCTGTGGGGAGTAAGGGTGCTTATATTGCTGATGAAATACTGATGGTGGTTACAGGTGACTGGCTCAAACCTGGCTTGTGATCATGCAAATGTTTGATTTTTGTCGTAATGCCCCGTATTCGACGGAATTATATGCTTATTTTATGAATATGATGCAAATTCTATGATTATGCAAAAGAGAAACCGATCCGGGATTCGGATCCCGCTGTTATAAAGATCTCTGGCGGATCTACTTGGAGGGATATCTCAGTCGGGGAAGAGATCATTGGTAGATCTGTTGGGTGATATAGTTCTGCTTGGGGAAATAGCTCATTGATAGACCTATCTTGTAAGGAGAAACCCAACTGGGGATAAGGAAGCTTCCGTCACTTTGTTGTGTGAGAGTTTCAGGCATTGCTCTTCTGGGGAGAGGCTGGAACTTCTGTTGGGAGATTGGCTGGGGATGCTCCTGTTGAGTAGACCTGTGCTGGATGAGGAGGCTTTGACTACTCCGTTGGGGAAAAGAATTCTAGATATTACTTGTGGAGGAGGTATGCTGGGGAAGCGTGCTTGGTATGCCCCATGTTGTGTATTGAATACCTGCAATCTGTTAAGACAAAAAGACGCACAAGTATCCCGAGGTATCCCTTACCAGATTCCGTCATAGGAGTTAGATATTCCTGAGAGTAAATATATTTCCTGCAAGCATTTATTAAGAATGGCTCATTTGTTTTATGCAAATATTATATCATGGATATTGGACATTTTGCAAACGAAACAAAAATGTACAAAACGAGGTGTGACTGAAAACTCTGATTTTATTAATCTGGGTGCCCTGAATTGGCAGATACAGTCAAAGAAACAGATCCCATGGAATGAGGAGATTGTTACAAATTGAAAAAGTAAAAGTGCTGACAATGTTGACGACGCTCCGGTGAGCTTCCTTTGCTATGACCTGTATGACCTTGACGTTCTTCTCATCTTGCTTTCTGAAGGAGGTTGATTCTGACTAATGCTTTTTCCTTTCGAAGCTTACCGTGTTGTAAATGATACAGACGAATTCAAAATGCAGTTGTTCGCTTATTCCCTGATTTTGCGTGGATCGCCCTTTTGGGTTTTCGATCCACCGGGATACCCCTTTTTTCCTGAGCTGTCCAATGCGGCTTTTCAACTCAGCGGGTGTACATTTTTCAATTTTCCCTTATTTTTGCCCGAGTCTTTTATTCTGTTTTTGACTTGCCGGGATGCCCTATTTTTTCCTGGACTTACATTCTGTTTTTATGTCCAGCGGGTCATTTTTATGCGAAGTAGTTTTTAACTGCATCTGAATTCACAGGGGATAAGAAATCTTCACCATCCATAGTGGTGAGCATCAGTGCTCCACCAGAGAAAACCTTCTTCACTATGAATGGACCATCGTAATTAGGAGTCCACTTGCCCCTGTGGTCTGTATGAGGAGGAAGAAGTCTTTTCAGCACAAGATCTCCCACTTGGTATTCCCGAAGCCTGAATTTCTGATCAAAGGCCTTCTTCATTCTTTTCTGATATAGCTGCCCATGACAGATAACAGCTAATCTCTTTTCTTCGATCAGATTCAATTGATTGTACCGAGATCGGACCCATTATGCTTCATTCAACCTTACATCCATCAGTACCCGTAAGGAGGGTAATTCAACTTCAACAGGTAGGACAACTTCCATACCATATACCAGTTTATAAGGTGTTGCCGCAGTGGATGTTCTAATTGAGGTTCGATACCCATGCAAGGAAAATGGTAGCATTTCATGCCAGTCTTTTTAAGTAACCACCATCTTCTACACAATCTTCTTGATGTTTTTGTTAGCTGCCTCAACAGCACCATTCATCTTTGGCCTGTAAGGAGAAGAGTTGTGATGTTGGATTTTGAAGTCCCGGCAAAGTTATGCCATCATTTTGTTGTTCAAATTGGAACCATTATCAGTAATGATTCGCTCGGGTACTCCATATCGACAGATGATGTCTCTTTTCAGGAATCTGGCTACCACTTGTCTGGTGACGTTTGCATACGAAGCTGCTTCGACCCACTTGGTGAAGTAATCAATGGCCACCAGGATGAATTTGTGACCATTTGAAGCAGTCGGTTCGATCTTTCCAATCATGTCAATGCACCACATGGCAAAGGGCCAAGGTGACGACATCACGTTCAAAGGATTTGGAGGCACATGTACTTTGTCTAAATAGATCTGGCATTTATGGCACTTTCTGGAATAGGCACAACAGTCTGTATCCATTGTGATCCAGTAGTAACCTGATCTTAATAATTTCTTAGTCATTGCATGCCCTCCAGCATGGGTACCGAAAGATCCTTCACGCACCTCGTGCATCGGCAAGTCTGCTTCTTTCTTATTAACACATCTGAGTAGTACCATGTCAAAGTTTCGCTTGTATAATGAACCATCAGCATTAAGGAAGAAACTACCGGCCAACCTTCTTAATGTCTTCTTATCATTGGATGATGCCCCGGGTGGGTATGTTTGATCTTCTAAGAAGCATTTGATATCATGAAACCAAGGCTTGTCATCTTTAGCAATGTCCACGGAGAATACGTATGCGGGTCGGTCCAATCTAGATACCAAAATCCGAGGCACATAATTGGCAGTTTGAACCTTGATCATGGAGGAAATGGTAGCTAAAGCATCTGCGAACTGATTTTTGTCTCGAGGGATGTACTCAAGTTTGACTGTTGTTAAGAAAGTCAATAATCTCCTCGTATAGTCACGGTATGGAATTAGATGCTCTTGGTGAGTGTGCCATTTGTCGTTGGTCTGATTGATTACCAAAGCTGAATCTACGAATACATTCAAAGTCTTGATCCTGAGGTCAATGGCTTCTTCAAGACCCATGATACAGGCTTCGTATTCTACTTCGTTGTTAGTGCAGGCAAAGATGAGTTTTGCCAAGAAAGGCATATGAACTCCTTTAGGTGTAATGAGCACTGCACCAACTCCAAGACCATTCATATTGACAGCCCCATCAAACATCATTGTCCACTCTTCCTCCAGGTCAGGCCCTTCAGTGTGAACAGGCTCTTCATGATCTTATGCTTTTAGGAACATGATGTCTTCATCAGGGAAGTCAAATCTCATTGGTTTGTAATCATCAATGGGTTTCTCAGCTAGATAGTCAGACAATACACTGCCTTTGATGGCCTTTTATGATGTGTACTGAATGTCATACTCTGTCAGAATCATTTGCCATCTTGCAACCCTTCTGGTAAGTGTTGGCTTCTCAAATATGTACTTGACGGGGTCCATTTTTGAGATCAACAAAGTAGTGTGGGTCAACATATACTGCCTCAGTCGGCGAGCAGCCCACGCTAAAGCACAACAAGTTTTCTCGAACAGTGAATAACGTTCTTCACAGTCGGTAAACTTTTTGCTTAGGTAGTATATTGCATACTCTTTTCGACCAGACTCGTCATGCTGGCCCAACACACACCCCATCGATCCTTCTAATACTGTCAGGTACATTATTAGAGGTCTTCCTTCAACTGGAGGCATAAGAATTGGAGGTTCTTGTAAGTATTCCTTGATTTTGTCAAAAGCCTTCTGAAAATCTTCGTTC
This sequence comes from Lathyrus aphaca, assembly GCA_963966055.1. NCBI lineage: Eukaryota > Viridiplantae > Streptophyta > Magnoliopsida > Fabales > Fabaceae > Lathyrus > Lathyrus aphaca. Next base: position 446,937,128 of record OZ014521.1, read on the forward strand.
CACCTGACCGTTTGTTCCTTTCTTAACAAATTGAACAGGGGCTCACAGGTTGCAGTGAGGTGAGATATGAACCTTGATATGTAGTTCAATCTACCTAAGAACCCCCGAACTTCCGTTTCAGTCCTAGGTGCAGGCATCTGTTGAATGGCTTTGACTTTTTCAGGAACAACTTCAATTCCCTTTTCACTTACGATAAATCCCAGCAGTTTACCGGACCGCACCCCGAATGTGCATTTGTTGGGGTTTAGCTTTAGTTGATACTTTCTCAGACGCTTGAACAACTTCAGCAGATTTACCAGGTGATCTTCTTCAGTGAGGGACTTGGCAATCATGTCATCCACGTAGCATTCAATTTCTCTGTGGATCATGTTGTGGAATAATGTTACCATAGCCCGTTGATAAATTGCACCAGCTTTTTTCAGTCCAAAAGGCATTACCTTGTAATAGAATGTGCCCCAAGGTGTGATGAAGGTAGTCTTCTCCATGTCTTCGGGTGACATTCTGATCTGATTATACCCTGAAAATCCATCCATGGAAGAAAATACCGAGAACTTAGTTGTGTTGTCCACCAATACATCAATGTGAGATAATGGGAAGTCATCCTTCGGGCTAGCTCTGTTCAGATCCCGGTAATCCACACACATCTGTACTTTGCCATCTTTCTTAGGAACAGGTACAATATTAGCAACCCACAGCGGGAAACTAGTTACAGCAAGGAAACCGGTGTCCCACTGTTTTTGTACTTCTTCCTTTATCTTCATGGCCATATCTGGACGAGTACGGCGAAGCTTTTGCTTCACTTGAGGGAAATCTTCCTTCAAAGGTAGCTTGTGCATAACAATATCAGTATCAAGACCTGGCATGTCTTGATAGGACCAAGCAAAGACGTCGACGTATTCTTGAAACATGTTAATGAGCTGTTCTTTTATTGAAGCCTGCAGACTGGCCCCAATCTTCACTTCTTTCAAATCCTCTTCGGTACCAAGATTAACTGTTTCAACCTCCTCCTGATGAGGAGTGATCACTTTATCTTCTTGCCTCAACAACCTGGCTAACTCTTTAGGTAACTCATAATCTTCTTCAACCCCTTCATCTGCTTGATTAATTGGATTGTCGAAGTCATACAAGGTCATAACAGTGCTGTTGTCGGTGCAATCTGGAGGATAATCTCTGCAAGGGTTGAGATTTGTTCGTTTTAGTGATCATTTTTAATCTTGTTTAGAAAAAGTGAAAATGAAGTTTTTATTTTGAAAACATTGCCATTTTATTGTTTTGTACAAAAGTGAAAAATGAAAAGACAGTGAGCGAAAAAAAAGACTTGTTTGCAAAAGATGTCTGATATTCATTGATAATTCATTTGCACAAAATTACAATATGGCCCTATTATAAAATGAGTCCTGACACCTTGGGCAAGATGCAGGACTTGATGCATGCAAAAAAAGACAGGAAATAATAATTACTCTGCAGGGGTAACCCTTATAATTTCCAGGGAAGACCAGTTAAGGACTTGGTGACCCGGGATCCTTGGACGTATCCAGCTCTCCAGGTTGCGATCGCTTTCCGCCTCGTCTTCCAGGTTGTTAACAACATCTGGGGTGAGCATCCCCCCACTGGTGAACTTGGGCTCTCTGGCAGCCTCTGATTGATCTTGTCGGAATGGTTTGTAACCCAAACCGAATCTATCTTCCTTCTTTTCCACTGGCAGCAGGTTGCCCCAGCCTTGGGCATTACCATCTTCAACAACCTTCCGGGCTTGCTGATAGGAGACAATTGAAGTACCCATCCTATCCTCCTGGGATGCAACAAATACTTCAGTCGTCGCCTCATTGACATTCAAGGCCTCGAACCCTTGGCTCATAGTTTCATGGATTTCACCATCCATCTCAATATACTTGTATGTAGCCAGATGGCTAACAAATATGCCCTCCTCACCACAGATGGTGATAATCTGTCCTTCCCACTCATATTTCAATTTCTGGTGAAGGGTTGACGTTACTGCGCCTGCGGCGTGAATCCATGGTCGACCCAACAAACAGCTGTAGGCCGACTGTATGTCCATCACATAGAAAGTAGTCTTAAAGACCTGCAGACCGATTGTCACTGGAAGCTCCACCTCTCAAAGAACAGACCTCTTGGAGCCATCGAAAGCCCTGACCACAAGGTTGCTTGGTCGGAGAGCTATTCCATCATATTCGAGCTTGACAAGAGCTTTCTTGGGTAAGACATTGAGTGAGGACCCAGTGTCTACAAGAATATGAGATAGTACAGCTCCTTTGCACTCCAGGGTTATGTGCAAAGCTTTGTTGTGGTGACGTCCTTCTGTTGTCAAATCAGCATCAGTGAAACCTAGCCCATGGCTAGTATTGACATTAGACACCACCGTTTCAAGTTGATTCACTGTGATCTCTTCTGGCACGTAGGCAGTGTGCAGAACTTTGAGTAGTGCATCCCGATGGGCTTCAGAACACAACAACAAGGATAGTATAGAGATCTTAAAAGGATTCTGGTGGAGCTGGTCCACAACTTTATAGTCAATTCTTTTAATTATCCTTATAAATTCATCCACATCCTGATCAAAGGATGATTTATGAGTTTCTTTTAGTACAAATTCTTCAGGTATCACACTCTTCCCTTTGGCTTTGGCAGCAGCCTCTTCCTCAGTGTTGGTTCTGGGAGCTTGTGACGCGAAGAGGCGTCCGCTTCGGGTGAAGCCTCCGCCTCCCATGGCATTGTCCACTTATGGGGTAGGAACCGAAGAATCAAGAAGGACTTTTTCTCCGTTGTAGTAAAGGCCAGCACCATAATGCCATGGTACAACACTGTCTTTATCATATGGGATTGGCCATGGCACCGTGATGGTGACTGGGCTAACTGCAGCAGAGGTTGGAATTGTTATTGTCTGTGGATCATAGAAGATAGTGACAGGACTTCTTGTGGATGTTGGTGGTGGTGAATCGAAGCTTGATTGAAACTGTTGCTGAGATTGTTGAAAGTTGCTGGAGTCTGGGACCGTTGTAGGGTCGTAATAAATAGTAATTGTGGAGACATCATTGTTGGTGGTTGCTGGAGTTGTAGAAGGAGATGAAATGGAACTGTTGTTTGTTGAAGCGATGGAAGAAAAGGTTGCTGAATTTGTAGACGAATCAGTAGGAACAATGGTTGTTGAAGTTGTAGAAGAATCCCTTGTTGTTGACAAAAGAGTTGTTGGTGTTGTAGAAGATGTTATAGTTATTTGCAGAATGCCTTCTTTAATCAAGCCATTAATTCCCCTCCTCAAGCTTTCACACCCATTCTCATAGAGTTTGCATGATTCACAACAGGCCTCACAACCTGGAAACACTTGGCATTTCAAAAGCTGAGCTTTAACCTCTGCCAGAGATGTATGAATACTTGCAATATCTTCTATTAAACTCATGGGTGAACCTTCCTCTATAGCATTAATCCTTGGCCCACTGTGGCTTGGCATAGGATTTTTCATGACATTGGGAGGTGGTGCAAAGTTCAGGGCCTTTGAATCTACCAGATCCTGGACCTTCATATGCAGAGCCCTGCATTTTTCCGTGGAGTGACCAGGTGCATTAGAATGAAAAGCACACCTAGCATTGACATCGTAATTTCTCGGAAGGTTCTGAGGATCAGGTGGAGCCAATGTCCTCAACTCGACAAGATTGAGCTTTAGGAGTTGTGGCAGCAATGTAGCATATGGCATTGGAATAGGGTCAATCACCCTGTTGATCTGAGATGGTCGTTGTTGAAAAGGGAGTTGTTGTTGATTGTTGTTATTGTTGTTGTATGACCTCTGTTGAGGAAACTATGGTTGTTGTGGAAAGTGTTGTGGTTGTTGAGTATACTGAGGAGGTGGAGCAGGGATAGTGACGGCAGCAACTGATCTGGGCAGATATTGGGGTCTTCCTCTTCCCACATGCACAGAGTTTGTTTCTCCAGATCTACGGGGCCCAGCAAATGGCTTCCTTGCACTGCTTGAACTAGCACCGTTTTCTGAGATCTTTCCCATCTTCAGTAAGCTCTCAATTCTTTCCCCGGCTATCACCACGTCTGTAAAGCTGGTGGAGGAAAATGCAACCAATCTGTCAATATAGGTACCCTGGAGAGTATTCATGAACATGTCTGCCATCTCCCTTTCAGACATCGTGGGTTGAACGGTCGCAGCTAGTTGCCTCCACCTTTGGGCATATTCTCTAAAGCTTTCACGGGGAGATTGTGACATTCCCATCAGAAGGGTCCTGTTTGGAGCCATGTCCAAGTTATACTGATACTGACGGATGAAAGTTTCAGCAAAATCTTTCCAGTTTCTCACTGTGGCTCTGGTCAAGTGGGAGTACCATTCCCGGGATGCTCCTGTCAAGCTATCCTCGAAGTAAAACATCCACAACTTCTCGTCCATGGTGTATGCTTTTAATCTTCCCAAGAAAGACTAAAGGTGGGTACGTGGGCAGGATGTGCCATTATATCTTTCAAAACAATGGGGTTTGAACTTGTGAGGAATTCTCACCCCTTCCACCAATCCCATGTCCATGACATCAAAACCTAGAGAGTTTTGGGATTCAAGAGACCTTAGCTTCTCTGCAATTTCATCCAACCGACAGTCGTAAACTCTGTCTCTAGCCCCGACCACAGTAAACTGCTCTTCTTGAGGGTCCTCCTGCAAGGCCCTTCCTCTAGTAGTGTTACCTTGGGTGTTTCTTATGGCATTGATGTCTGGGTTCAAATGAGGTCCAAATTATGGTGGATCAGTGCGAGGCTGCACGTGATCGTTGTTACTGGTACCTCCTGTACCTGGATGGTGTTCCTCGGGAGTTTGTCGCTCAACCAACTCCCTTAGTCTTTCCTGGCTCTGAGCTAGACCAGTCATCACTGTCATAAATTGATTCATTTGATTTCTCATCTCAACCCTTTCATTGGCCATCTGGGCCCTCACTTTATTCAAGTCTTGTTGAACCTGATCCATCTGTAGTCCCGGAAGGTTGTTTCTTGTCGTGTACCGGTGTATTCTATTGACATGGAACACTCTTGTGCGAGCAATGTTTCCTGAAACCACAACAAAGTGAGAAACAACAACAAAAACAAAACCTACAAAACAAAGAAAAGATGTTAGTATGCAATGCAGGATGCCTATTTGTCTTCCAAGGGTATCCGGTTTGGTTCTTTGGTTTTGACCTTTCCAGACCTCGAGGAAATGTTGATGATGTTGCAAGGAGAGATAAAGCCCACCAAAAGTAATACAAACAATATATATTGCAAAGAGTGAAGATACATAGTTTGATTACAATAACATTCCCATGGCGGGTTAAAATACATTAACAAAAGGAAAATACAATCAAAATGAAGTACAAACAAAAAGTGTCAAACGTCCAATCCAAAGTCATCTTCTCTGACTTCCTTCAGGAGAGCCTCAGTCACTGGACCTACTGGGTGCTCTGTGATAGTCCTGATGAGGAAGTTCTTGGTGGCAATGGCACTGGTCAACTTCTTGTGCTTATCCTGATCCTTTGATCTCTTCAACCCCGCCCGGAGTTTTAACTCAGAGATCTCCTTTTGTGCTACTAACAAGGCTGCCTGATTCTTTTTCTCACTAGCCTCCAGTTGCTCTATCTTAGCTTGAGTTCTTTAATCTTCCTGTGCACGGGTCTCAGTGATCCTGATCCACCTAGCCTGGCTCTCCTTTAAGTAATGCTCAGCTCTAGCCTTCTGAGTCTTAGCTTCTTTGCAAGCATTCTTCAATACTAATTCCCCTGCTCTAGCCTTTCTGATGTAGTCATCCGTCTTCTCAATCTTGGTCAAGTGCTCAACCCGAAGCTTCTTTAACCTCTCATTATCTAGACGGTTGTCATTCCTCTCCCATAGGGTCTTCTTCAAAGCTTCAGAAAGTTGATTATTCCTCTCTTTCAGTTTCTCAAACTCTTCCAAACTGACAGTAGCTGCAGATTGCACTGTTGAAGGTCCAGGTACGTCTTCTAAGGTGAATGGCATCCGGGTGATATGTGCCCTGGTACGAGACCAATCAAGATATTGTGCTGAAGCTATATTGTCGCACTTGCCTAGGATAGTTGTCCCCTTAGTATGAATGTTGTCCCAAGCCCAGGCAGCTTATCTGACAATAGCAGAGTTGTGCTGGACGTCACAATAGAGGGTTTCAGTCAAGTCTTTCCCTCTAGGGGGATGAACCAAAGCATACCCTAATTGTCTCTTAAAAAGTAACGGGTTGTAGTTGATGCAGCCTTTTACTCCAATGAAAGGCACATTAGGATATTTCCCACAGCTAGTAATGATGTCTTTGCCCTTAGTGCTCTGAGTGCACCATCTGATGTCTTCTGATGTAAGGGTAATCGATCTCTTAGCCCAATTCCTTGGCTGATGAGGGTTCAGGAAGACGTCTGATTTTGGCAAGTGTCTTAGCAACCAACAGTAATAAAGGGGAGCACAACATCTGACCAGTCTTCCTCTTTGCTTCTCATTCCTCTAGTGTACTGAATAATAGAAGTCTCCAAGCAAGGTAGGAACTGGGTTCCTCAGTAAGAACAGGTGAATGGCATTCTTGCTTACAAACTTTGGCTCATCTGCAAACAAGATAACTCCATATATGCTGAGTGCCAAGAGTGCACAAACAACATCCCACTTCCCTGCTACAGCATGCAAGGTGGCCTGGGAAATCAAAAAGTCCAAGTGAAGGCCTAGAATCCCAGCCTTGGTGGTCATACTCTGATCAATGAGGGCAAGCTCCAAATGCAATGCCTTAGCTATGTCTTCATTATTGGGAGCAACCATCTCAGGGTTGAAAAGAATCCCTCTCCTGATAGGAACTCCTAACAACATGGAAAATTCTTCTAGCAGAGGTCCCAACTGAAAATCAGGGAATGTGAAACATCTGAGAGGGGGATCATAAAACTGGAGACAAGTGTGAATCATGCTTCTCTAGGATGCATCCAGGTCTATGATCATATCCAATATGCCTCCATAATGTTCTCTAATTAATGGGACATGATCAAGAGTAATGAGAGACTGGATATGCCTGATGCCTGTCAGAGTGGGCTCAAAGAAGTGGTATGTGATGTTGCTCTTCCTGGAAGTGTCCATGCTGATAATGGATGCTGGTGAAGAAGACTGAAATAAACCCTGATGAAGGTAACTGTTGAAGACTGATGAAGATAACTAGAGAAGATGCTGAAGAAGGATCTCTGATGAAGACAACTGGAGAAGAGTCTCTGACAAATTGATGAAGGTGTTGGAGAAGATAACTGAAGAAGTCTGAGTAGCAGAATGGGTCAAAACCAAACCAAATATAATAAGGTGGATACCATGTAAAACAAATAGGCAAATGTTAAATGATGCAAAAATGATGTATGCAGAATGATATGCAAAAGGTTTGTGATCAAGTGTTGGATCTGTTATCTGCCTTGATAGGGTCCATGTGTGTTCATAAGTCCAGATGGAGGCTTAGAAAACTAGTAACCAGGTGGGGGACTCAAATAGAGAGTCACAAATCCAGGGTTTCACAAGAACTTTCCAAAGTGGTGCATTCTTAAAACAACATTAGTAACAAGGGTATGATGAGGCCAAGGGTTCCTGCAAACCTGTAAACATCCCAACCCCCTTCACATGTATTATTCTAGAACAAGGATCCTCATACTTGGATTAGTTATGAGAAGTGTAAACACTTCTAACCCGGAGGTACAGTGTTTACAATAACCATAAAAGATCCTCCTCTAATTAACCTCAGATGCTGAAGGTCATAAAAGGTCATCCAGACTTAGCAGGCTTCCCAGATAGCCCTAGTACTACAAGAAGAAACCCATGTCTGAACCGTGTCTCATATTCCCGCACCAGACCAAAATGGAATGGGAAAGAATATAAAGCCACTCTAGCCTATGTGTCACTCAGGTCCCCGGTATGGGACCTTATTCACTCAATGATCCCCACCCACCAAGGAAACAGCAGATCCAGCACCAATGATATGACAAAAACAATATGAAATGCATAAAAACTGTAAATGAAAGCAATAAATAAAGTTGTACAAAAAGCAATAAATAAAGCAATAAACAGTAAGCACAAGCAGCACATAACACCCCGTAAACACAAATCAAACAAGCGCTAGGAGGAACCCACAAAAGAACCAGAAGCCCTGGTTGCAATATAAGGGTCCCCAGCAGAGTCGCCAAGTTGTCGCTCCCCCGAAAAGACACCTGGTTAGATAGGGCACAAACGCGAACGGTCGGCGAAAGGAGAGGATGAAGTGAAGGTGAATAGAGTCGCCATCTAGGCATTTTTATCCCGAAGGAAAGGTAATGCTGCATAAACCTAGAAAAAAGATGGATAAGACAGTTGCGAACCAGAGAAACTGAGAAAGGGGGTTGGTTACAACCTGGGAAGGTATTAGCACCCAGATTGTCCGTCGTACTAGATGGGATCCACGCTTAAAAGATTGTGTTTAAAGGGGGTAAAGTATGTGCTATCTGTGTGCAAAAGCTGGAAGAAAAATATACAAGTGTCAGTGCAAGAAAAATGAATTGCTCAGGGACTGAGGCTTAAAGGAGAATGCGGAAAGAGGGGGAGATACAAAGACTTTTGTTCGATAACAATTAAGTTATGCCTACGTATCCTCTCGTGCAATGAGGAAGTCAGAACACCGTAGTTCGACTCAAAGAGACTGCAAATAAATTGACTGTGAACTGCCTGCATGTCTATGCTCAAGTGTATGACTCGTCTGGCTCGAGTGCTAATTGTCTTGCATTAGACGGAAGAAGCAAGTTCTCGTTTATGAATGAGTGTGAGGAGAAAAGAATCCCGAAGGAGACGATCATTGTTTGTTTTTGTGTTTTCAGTCTTTTATTGTTTTTGGTGTTTTGCATAAGTTAATGAGCTTAAGCCTAAATCAAGGGCTTGTAAACTCATTATATCCTCCCTTGATTAGGGATAATGAGAATACTTAAGTATGAGATAAGCATCTCAACTTAATTACCATGATGATGTAGGATTAAGATCATTAACCTACTTGTGATTAATTAGATGTCTTTTTGGGTTTTTGTTTAGTGTTAGGTAATGAGTTTAAGCCATAATCAAGGATTAGTGAACTCATTACACCATCCTAATAGAAGGATAATAGATGAGAACATTTAAGCTGAGGAAGATACCTCAACTTAATCCATGGTTAAGGATTAAATTCATGACAAAACAAGCCTGTATTAAATGGATTTTAATTAAGAGGTGAGATTAAGAAGTGGATTTTATGTTTGTAAGACAACTTGAGGGGGACTTGTCCATTAAACACTAGGGTTAGTCCTTCTTAACCATAAAGGGAGAATTAAAACCCTAATGTAAGGCCCAAGTTACAAGATGAAGTCTTAGTGATTATTAGATGGATTGATTAAGAGGTTTAAACAAATTAAGGGTTTAATACTTAGGATTAAAGTTATACACTCCATCCTAATAGAAGGATGCATGCATAACCCTAATTCCAAAGTCCTAAAACTTTAAAGGTTTAGTCTCTAATAATGAGATGAGAAGAGAGACACAAAGAAGACTCAAAGGTAAAAACTAAGGGGACTAATTACAACCCTAATTATTATCATGCTTGGATGTTCCTATGGTTTTTAAGGCTTGAGAAAGATCCTCAAGGAAGCCACCAATGGAAGAAGCAGATGAAAGGAGGAAGAAGCAGAAGAAATAAGTTACTTACTTCATTGAAGAAGATAAGTAACTTAAAGAAGGAAAGTGAGAGATGAACACAAGTTAACAAGTTCACTTCAAAGAAACCAGCAAGATACATATGAAAGAGATGAAGAGAAATGAGAAGTGAAGGCAAATCCACTTCTCAAAGTAACTTATCACCTGAAAATATTAGCATGAATGCATAAAGTATAAAGCATAAAGAAGTGAAATGAAATGAGATGAAATGACCAAATTCAGAAGTGCTTATGCAATGTTAATGTCATGTGAGATGATGCAAAGGCATACAAAGTGTATATGAATGATCATACAAAGAATGAGATGTCATGTTGGCATGCTTTGAAGAATGAAAGTTAATGAAAGGAAATGAATGCAAATCATGGCAAATGAATGAAGCAATGATCAAGCATGATTCTAACATGTCCTAAGATGTATAAAATGACATATGAATGCATGAAATGTCATGGCAAGTTCATGTATGGATGCATATGTAAGATGAATGCAAGTGAAGATGCAAAATTAGGGTTACATGAAAGGATGAGATGCAAATGGCAAAGACAGAAGCAAATGACATGATAAAAAATTGAAAATTCACTCAAAGGAACCCTAAACCTATACTAGGTTACCATCAAAAGGGGGAGGTCAGAAGCTAAACCTAGAAGGAGTTATGAATTTCCTAAGCTTCTAGGGTTTTTTGGGTGATCCTCAATGTAAAATGCCAAACAAATTGAAAATTAAAGATAAACTCATGCCAAAAATATCCCAGGTACTACATATTGTGTGAGAACCAATGCAAAAAGAACCAACTTCAAACCCTTCATGGTTATGCAGAAAAGATTTTTTTAAAGGTTAGGGTTTAAAAATGTGATTTTATGAACCCTAAATTCAAAGAAAATTGTCAAATGATGATCAAAACCAAAAAGAAATTTGTATGAGGGGTTTGAAAATGTTTCTAAATGTATTAAGATGCAACATGATTTGTTTGGTGATTTTTAGAAACCTAAATGCTATTTTAATTAATTAAATTCAATTAATTAATTAAAATAAACATTTAAATATTTTAAAAATACTTTTTATGTGCAAAAAATAAAATAAAAATCATTTTCTGATTAAGAAAAATATTTGACACAAAAATGAAAAAGGAAATATTTTTGGGATTTTTCTAACTATTTTAAATTAAATGTGCAAGAAAAATGAATAAAAATGAATTTAAAGGGAAGTATGCTGATCCAGTGGTCCAGGTTTAAATGAAAAAGGGAGGGAGTTGATTGCGCGCCAGATCCAAGGGTGGAGATTCAAACTGGCTTAATTATTTAATTAATTTAATTAATCAGGATTAAACCCTAAATGAAATGATCCTAGCCATCCGTCCCAAATCTATTCCAGATCCAAAGGCCTAGAATGCGTCTGGCAAATAAAACCCTAATTAAGCCCTAATCACTTTCAGATGACCGGAACAGTGCTCCGGTCATCTTCTCCGGCGAGACCAAATCCCCAACTTCTTCCCTAGGCCAAATTAGGAGCTCTAACTCTCCAGAAACAATCCCCTAACCTTCCTAAGCATGAATCTACCCTCAAAACACATTTATCATTCCTCAAAAACAAGATTCGAAGCAAAACGTGAAACTGAACAGAAATTTCAGAAACTCAATACATGCTTAATACTCAACCATTTTCGAAACAAATTACATCAGCATGATCAGTGAAGCATGAAGAATCATTTAGGAACTTAAAAATACATTTCTGGAAAAAAAGTTCTTGATGATACCTGAGCTTGAGCTTTCTCAGAGTAAGCTATCTGGACCTCTCCTTGGTGTCAATCAACTCCAATGGACCTCCTGAGTATGCTTTGATGCCTGGAATGAATTTATTTAGGCTATTTTGAAGTTTCTGTTTTGAAATTTGAGAAATCGTGTTTTTGTTTTGTGATGTTTCAGGCTATAATGGAGGGTGGGAAATGTTTTATGAGTGATGTTGAGTTGAATGATGAAGTTTGCTTGAAGTTTTTGTGGTTGTGTTATGAATTTCAAAGAGGGAAAACTTCTTGAGGATTTTTGTGTTCTTTTGTTGTGTGTTGATTCAGAGCAATGTGTTGTATGAAATCAGTCCCTTGAGGCATGTATGTGAAGCTATGATAGGTCAGAGTAGTTGTTGTGGCCTATGTTGATTGGTATGGGGTGATTTGCAAAAAGTCAAGGTTGGTTGTACTTGAGGTATGAGTGTAAACACCCCAAATTTGCCCTCACCCATTCACACCATGGCTTGTGATCTCTTCATATGCATAGGTTCAATCATAGCATCTCATATTGCATATTTGCTTCACTGCATTGGTTCAAAGTCATCTGCATCTAGGGTTTGTGATCTGAATAATCCAAGAGATTTTTGAGCCACTCCAAAGGTCATCAATCACTTCAAAGGGGTCCATGTATGTTCAAGCATCATATTATATCCTCTCAAAGTCCAGAATGTCAAAAAATCACAAGAACTGAGAAAGGCATGGAAGTAGAGCCAGGATTGACTGCACAGATGACCTAGAATTAGGGTTTTGGTTTCAAAGGCCATAACTCCAAATTTTTTGGTCATTATTGTTTCTATTGGTCTCTATATGGTATAGGGATCATTCATATCAATTTTCATGAAGAAATTCCATGGGGAAGGCATCTGATCAAGAGTTAACTTTTTGAGCAAGCCGGTGCAAAATCAGGGCATCTGAGGCCCCCAATGACCCAACCAAAGGGTGTTCATCATCATTTTGATTATGTATGATCTTTATTTGATCATAGAATGTGTTAAAAAAGTTCACAAAATTGAAGAATTTCAAGCCATTTGCAAAGTTGAATTTTTGGGGAAAATGACTTGTAATGGAAACTTGCCATTTTGGGAAACTTTTTCAACCCTTGCTTTTTGATTCAAAAATGCCTCAAATGAGAAAACTTTGGTCATGAAAGTTGTAGAATGGATCATTCCCTTTTCAAAAAGTACAAGAACCCATTCTAATTCATTTTGGATCAAAAGTTATGGCTTGTCAAAGTTGGAAAAAATCACATAATTTCAAGTTATGCACCAAAGAGGCATTTTGCAAAATGGTATGATCAAGCACTCTAAATACTTCAAATGTGCACAAACTCATTACAACATGATCATGTGACTTCTAAAAGTCATAATTGGCCCAAGAATTATGCATTTTGATGCCTTGAACTTCATGAATTTCCAAAGGGGCCAAACTTTGTGAAAATTGCAAAACATCTCATAAGCTTTGATCCACTTGCTGATTTGCCTCAAAACCAATTCCATGGACATCCTTAAACTCAGCTGAGCCAAGACAAGCCAAAAAGCTAGTTGTACCATTGCCCATACCTCAAGTACACAAGTTGGTGACATTTTGGCAACTTGCCCATACCAATCAGCATAGGCCAGCACCCACTCTCTGACCTATCACACTTCTTTATGTGGATCAAATGCAAGAAAAAGCACATAACACACAAGCCTGAAACTCTCCCCAAGCCAGCATTCTCATTTTCCACCTCTTATGCAACTTCCTTCGAAACTCATCATACAAGCATCAAACACATAAACAAACTTCACAAAACATCTCACCATGATCCTCTGATCATTTCCCAACCATTGTTTTGGCCTGAAACCTCCCACATCACAAATACGATTTTCACACTCCCTTGGCCTGAGCTTCTGCCAACTCTCTCTAGAGGCCATATAAACTCCAGCTAAGTGTCAAAAGCTTCAAAGGAGGATCATTGGAGCTTGTTTGAACCAAAGAAGCAGCCAGAAAGTCCTTGTTTCGAAAGCTCAATCTCAGGTAGCATGATGAACAAATTTTCCAGAACTTTAATTTCTTGTTAGAATGTTGTTCTATATGTTGCCCTGATCATGGGGATCTATTTATTTTTGAAAATGAGCCAGAAACAAGCATGTTATGATGATCTGAAAGTTTGCCCGTGAAAATGTTTTTGCTTGTTTCCTTTGATTCAGTGAAAATAAATGTTGTTTGATTTAGGGTTTATGCTTAGTGATGTTCATAGATTGATTCTGGAGAGTTTGGTGTGGATTTGATGCATATTGAGAGAGATTGAGGTTTTGGCTTGCCGGAGAAGATGACCGGAATACTGTTCCGGTCATCTTAAAGTGATTAGGGCACTGGATTAGGGTTTAATCATAATTAAGCCAGTTTGAATGTGGGCCGTCCATTAGCGCGCCAAGTCAATTCCAGCCCCTGTGACTTTGAATCTGGACCCTAGGATTTGCCTACTTTCTCATTTTTCATTTAAAATTCATTTTATTTTCATTTGTTTTGATTTATTTTGTACGAATTATTAAAAATAGCAAAACATCTTTAAAAATTCTGAAATTTTTTGTCAAAGGTTCAATTAATTTTCAGAACACAAAAATATTTTTATTTTTATTTTTTGGCATTAAAAATTATTTTTAAATCATTTAAAAGTTTATTTTTAATTAGTTAATGAAAATTAATTAATTAAAAATACTTTTAGGTATTTTAAAATCACAAAAAAATTCATATAGCATTTAGAAACATTTAGAAACATTGTCCAACTTTCAAACCAAATTTATTTTTTGTTCTTGATGCCTTTTGATTATTTTCTTTGGAATTAAATTCATTTTGAGGTAATATTTTGGTTCAAACTTTGGAAATTCATTTCTGCCCAACCATTGAGAGTTAGACAATGATTCTTTTTGCATTGCATCTTGCATAACATGTAGTTTTTAGGATAAAATTGGCATGAATTGATCTTGCATTTTCAATTTGTTTTGCATTTTTCTTGGCAAGGTACCTTAAAACCCTAGCAATCTTAGGAAATTCATAACTTTCAATAGGTTAAGAGTTGGATCCCCTCCTTTGGGCAGTGAGTTTGTATAGGTCTAAGGTTCCTTTGATTGCATTTTCAAATTTTTATCATGTCATTTGCTTCTGGTTTTAGATTTTTGCTTTGTATGTTGCATATAACCCTAATTCATGCTTTCCTTTGCATCCATCTTCCATTTGCTTGCATACCATGACTTGCCATGACATTTTATGCATCAACATGATTCATAATACATCTTAGGACATATTAGAATCATGTTTGATCATTGCATCTTTCATTTGCCATGTCATATGTCCTTTGCATTCCATAACTTTTCATGTACATTCATGGTTCAATGCATGCCTCATTTGCATCCTTATGCTTGTGTAATCATTCTCATGCCTTGCCTCATGTTTGTATCATCTCTTAGCATCATTAACTCCATGTTCTTGCTCCTGGTTTTGGTTTGCATCATGTCATCTCATCTCATTTGCATTGCATTCCCTTTCTTTTGGGCTAACTTTTCAGGTGGTAAGTTTGTTTTGAGAAGTGAATTTGCCTTCACTTCTCATAATCTCTTTTCATCTCTTTCATACTTCCTTGCTGCATTTTGTATGTGTATTGGAGTGAGCTTGCTCACTCATGTTCATCTCCTACTTTCTTTCTTCAAGCAACTTGTCTTCTTAAGTGAAGCAAGTTGTCTTGCTTCTCTCTGCTCCTTCCTCCTTTCATCTGCTTCTCTCCTTGGTGGTTCTCTGAAGATCTTTCTCTCTTAAGCCTCACAAACCCTAGGATTTCCAATCATGATAACAATTAGGGTCTTTTTTAGTCCCCCATTTAGCTTTTGCCTTTGTGTCATCTTTGGGTCCTTTCTTCTCATCTCATAATCAGGGACTAAACCCTAAAGGTTTTAAGGCTTTGTGATTAAGCTTATGCCTGCATCCTTCTATTAGGATGGAGTGTATAACTTTAATCCTAAGTGTTAAATCCTTAATGTGTTTAAATCCTTTAAGAAATTCACTTAATAATCATCAAGACATCAAACTTGTAACTTGGGCCTTGCATTAGGGTTCTAATTCTTCCTTAATTGGTTAAGAAGGACTAACCCTAGTGTTAATGGACAAGTCCCCCTCAAGTTGTATTACAAACCATAAAACTCACTTCTTCATCTTATCATTAACTAAAATCCATCTAACAAAGGCTTTGTTTTGTCATGAGGTTAATCCCTAATCATGGATTAAGTTGAGGAGTCTTTCTCAGCTTAAACATTCTCATCTGTTATCCTTCTATTAGGATGGTGTAATGAGTCTGTTTAATCCCTAATTATGGCTTAAGCTCATTACTTAACACTAAGCAAAAACAACAAAAACATCTAAATAATCACAAGTAGGTTAATGATCTTAATCCTACATCATGGTGATTAAGTGTGAGATACTGACTTCACACTTAAGGTATTCTCATTACCCCTAATCAGAGGGAGGATGTGATGAGTTTACTAACCCATTGGTTTAGGCTTAAGC
Source organism: Lathyrus aphaca (assembly GCA_963966055.1). Taxonomy (NCBI): domain Eukaryota; kingdom Viridiplantae; phylum Streptophyta; class Magnoliopsida; order Fabales; family Fabaceae; genus Lathyrus; species Lathyrus aphaca. The sequence continues at coordinate 446,953,149 of OZ014521.1, forward strand.
TCATTAACTTATGACAAACTCCCAAAAGCAATGAAAGATTGAAAACACAAAAACAAACAATAATCGTCTCCTTCGGGATTCTTTTCTCATCACTCTCACTCACAAACGAGAACTCGCTTCTTCCGTCTAATGCAAGACAGTTTGCACCTGAGCCAGACAGGTCATACACTTGAGCATAGACAAGTAAGCAGTTCACAAGTCAATCCTTTCAGTCTCTTTGGGTCGAACTACGGTGTTCTGACTTCCTCATTGCACGAGAGGATACGTAGGCATAACTTAACAGTTATCGAACAAAAGTCTCTGTATATTCCCCCTCTTCCTAGCCTGATTCTTTAAGCCTCATGGTCATGAGCATCTCATTCTTGTTCTTACACTGACACTTCATTTATACACTTCACATTTCTTTTACACTAACACTTGCATTTCTTTCCAGCTTTGATACACAAATTGCACTGACACTACCCCTTTAAAACACAAATCTTTTAAGCGTGGATCCCGTCGAGTACGGCGGACAATCTGGGTGCTAATACCTTCCCAGGTTGTAACCAACCCCCTTTCTCAGTCTCTCTGGTTCGCAACCGCCTTATCCATACCTTTTCTAGGTCTATGCAGCATTACCTTTCCTTCGGGATAAAAATGCCTAGCTGGTGACTCTATTCATTTCTCTTCTCTTTCGCCGACCGTTCGCGTCTGTACCCCTTTCTGACCCGAGGTGTCATTTGGTGGGAGCGACAGCTTGGCGACTCTGCTGGGGAAAAGCTTTATACTGTAACCAGGGCTTCTGGTTCTTTTTGTGGGTTCCTCCTAGCGCTTGTTTGATTTATGTTTACTGGGGTGTTATGTGCTAATTGTGTTTGTATATTTGCTTTATTTACTGCTTTATGTACAGTTATTTATTGCTTTCTTTACAGCTTTATATACATCATTCTGTCATACTGTTATCTGGCTGGATCTGGTTTTTGTTTTGGTGGGTGGGTTTTATTGAGAGTTTAAGGTCCTATACCTGGGACCTGAGTGACACCTAGGCTAGAGTGGTTCATGTTCTTTCCCATTCCATTTCGGTCTGGTGCGGGAATATGAAACACGTTTCAGATGTGGGTTTCTTCTTGAGAACTCTGTGCTACAGATTTCCTGTAGTGCTAGGGCTATCTGGGAAGCCTGCTAAGTCTGGATGACCTTTTATTATGACCTTCAGAAACTGAGGTGAATTAGAGGAGGATATTTTATGGTTATTGTAAACACTGTACCTCTGGGTTAGAAGTGTTTACACTTCTCATAACAGATCCAAGTCTGAGGATCCTTGTTCTAGAACACCACCTGTGAGGGGGTTGGGCTGTTTACAGGTTTGCAGGTACCCTTGGCCACATCATACCCTGATACCTGTTTTGTTTGAGAATGCTTCACTTTGGACAGTTCTTGTGATTTAACCCTGGACATGTGACTCTTTATTTGAGTCCCCCACCCTGGTTACTGGACTTCTAGACCTTCATCTGGACTTCTTAAACATACATGGACCTTTATATCAAGACAGTAATCAGATCCAGCTTGATTACAAACCCTTGCATATCATTTGCATACATCATCATTGCATCATTTGACATTTGTTTATTTGTTTTTCAGGGTATCCATATTCCATTTGGCTTGGTTTTGACCCCTTCATCTGCATAGACCCTCGTTCACCAGTTATCTGCTTCAGCTATCTTCATCAGTGGTTTGCTTCAGTTACCTTCATCATCAGCCTATCAGTAGTTCATCTTCAGTACCAGTCTTCATCATCAGCATCTGTTTTCAGCTCTTCATCAGCAGTCATGGCACCCAAGAAGAGCAATATTTCATATCATTTCTTTGAGCCTGTGCTGGCTGGCATCAGGCAGGTCCAGACACTTATCACTCCAGACCACATCCCTTTATTCAGAGAACATTATGGAGGCATCCTTGATATGGTTATGGACTTGGATCCTTCTCAGAGGAGTTTGATTCACACTTGCCTACAGTTCTATGATCCTCCTTTGAGATGCTTCACTTTCCAGAATTTTCAGTTGGGACCTCTGTTGGAGGAGTTTTCATCACTAATTGGAGTGCCTATTAAGGGTGGGATTCCCTTCAACCCTGAGATGACTTCTCCCAGCAATGAAGAAGTGGCAAAGGCACTGTATTTGGAACCTATTTTGATTGAGCAGAACATGTCAATAAAGGCTGGAATTCCTGGCCTACACTTGGACTTTCTAACTTCTCAGGCCATTCTGAAGGCCTCCTTGGGAGAATGGAAGGCAGTTTGTGCATTGTTAGCCCTCAGTATATATGGGGTTATACTTTTTGCAGATGAGCCCAAGTTTATCAGCAAGAATGCTATTCATCTCTTCCTTCTGAGGAACCCAGTGCCCACGTTGCTGGGGGACTTCTATTATTCTATTCATCAGAGGAATGAGAAGCAGAGAGGGAGATTGGTGAGATGTTGTGCTCCTCTATTTCACACCTGGCTGCTTAAGCACTTACCCAAGACTGATGCCTTCCTGAATCCTCACCAACAGAAGAATTGGGCCAGGAGGCTTATTGCTTTGACCTCAGATGACATCAGATGGTGCACCCAAAGCTCCAAAGGCAGGGACATAATTACAAGTTGTGGGCAGTACCCCAATGTACCTCTAGTAGGAGTGAAGGGTTGCATCAACTACAATCCTTTGCTGTTTAAGAGACAATTGGGATATGCTTTGGTCCACCCTCCCAGAGTGCAGGACTTGGCTGAAACCCTGTATTGTGAGATAAAACCTAATCTAGCTGTTGTCAGACAAGCATCCTGGGCTTGGGACAACATCCAGACCAAAGGGATGGCCATTCTTGGGAGATGCAATAATGTGGCCTCAGCTCAGTATTATGATTGGTCTCATGCTAGAGCTCAAATTTCTGGGATGCCTTTCACCATTGAGGATGCACCTGGACCATCCACAGTACCACCTCCAGCCACTGTCAGCCTGGAAGAATTTGAGAAGCTGAAGGAAAGAAATGAGAATCTGTCTCAGGCTCTGAAGAAGACCTTCTGGGAGAGGAGTGATAGTCGTATAGACATTGAGAGGTTGGAGAAGCTTAGAGTGGAGCATCTGGCCAAGATTGAGAAAGCAGAGGACTACATCAAGAAATCAAGAGCTGGGGAGCAAATATTGAAGAATGCCTGTAAAGAGGCCCAATTTCAGAAGGCTAGGACTGATCTTTATCTAGAGGAAAGTCAAGCTAGGTGGGTCAGGATCACTGAAGCTCACACTCAAGAAGATAAGAGGACTCAAGCTAGGATTGAGCAGTTGGAGGCCAATGAGAAGAAGCAACAGGAAGCTTTGCTGGCAGCCCAGAAGGAAATCTCAGAATTGAAGCTTAGGGCTGGTGTGAAGAGGTCAAAGGACCAGGACAGGCACAAGAAGCTGACTGCTGCTATTGCCACAAGAAACCTTCTCATCAGAAACATCACAGAGCATCCAGCTGGTCCTGTGACTAAAGCACTTTTGAAGGAGGTTAAGGAGGATGAATTTGGCCTAGATGTTTGATTACTTTGCTTGTTGTTATTTCCATTTCATGTACTTTTCTTTTTGTGTTGTATTTTGACCCTTCAGGGGCATATGTTGTAAAAACAAGCTATGTGTGATTCACCATTTATAATATATTTGTTAGTTTGTTTCACTGAGTTCTCTTTCTCTCAAGCAAACATCAAAGTATCTTCCTCAGGGTCTGGAAAGGTCAAAACCAAGTACCAAGCCGGATACCTTGGAAACAAATAAGCATACTGCATTGCATACTAACCTTTTATTTTGTTTTGTAGGCTTTTGTTTTGTTGTTACTAACTCTGTTGTGGTTCAGGAATTATTGCTCGCCGTCGGGTGTTCCCTCTCAACCGTCCGCACAGGTATCCTACTCGCAACAACCTTCCTGGTATCCAAATGGATCAAGTACAGCAAGATTTGACAGAGGTCAGAACTCAGATGGCTAACGAAAGAACGGAGATGAGAAACCAAATGGCCCAGTTCATGGAAGTAACAAATGGCTTGGCCCAAAGTCAAGAAAGGTTGAGGGCATTGGTAGAAAGACAAACCCCGGAAGAACCTCATTTGGGAACTGGAGGAACAAGTAACAATGAAAGGGGTCAGCCTCATGTTAATCCACCAGTATTTGGGCCTCATCTACACCCGGAAGTCAACATCCCGGGTAATGTGCAAGGAAATACTACTGGAGGAAGGATCTTACAGGAAGACCCCCAAGAAGAACAGTTTACTGTAATGGGAGCTGGGGATGAAGCTTATGATAGGAGGTTTGATGAAATTGTTGAGAAGTTGAGATCTCTGGAGTCTCAAAATTCCTTAGGCTTCGATGTAATGGATATGGGGTTAGTGGATGGGGTAAGGATTCCCCACAAGTTTAAGCCCCCGTGCTTCGAGAAGTACAACGGAACTTCCTGTCCACGAACTCACTTACAGTCTTTTCTGGGAAGACTTAAGGCATACACCATGGATGAAAAACTGTGGATGTTTTACTTTGAAGACAGTTTGACTGGGGCTTCAAGGGAGTGGTTTCACACTTGACCAGAGCCACTATCAGGTGCTGGAAGGACCTAGCTGAAGCTTTCATCAGACAGTACCAATACAATCTGGACATGGCTCCTAACAGAACCCTTCTGATGGGAATGTCTCAATCTTCCAGAGAAAGCTTCAGGGAATATGCCCAGAGGTGGAGACAGCTTGCTGCTGCTGTCCAGCCACCCATGTCGGAAAGAGAAATGGCCGACATGTTCATGAATACTCTGCAAGGAACATATATTGATAGGCTAGCTGCCTTTTCTTCCACCAGCTTCGCTGACGTAGTCATAGCTGGAGAAAGAATTGAAAGCCTTCTGAAGATGGGTAAGATTTCTGATAATGGTGCAAGTTCGTCAGGTAATCCCAGGAAGCCTTTTGTGGGACCTAGAAGAACTGGTGAGACAAATGCCATCCATGCCAACAAGGGCAGACCTCAGTATGTTCATAGATCAGTAGCAGCTGTCACAATTCCAGCTCCGATTCCTCAGCAACCAGCATATCAACCACAACAACAACCACACTATCAGCAGCAAGTTCAGTATCTGCCACAAAGAGCCTACAACAACAACAACAACAGTCCACAACAAAGACCTTTTTAGCAAAGACCATCACAGGCAAACAAGGTGATTGACCCTATCCCTATGCCTTATGCTGCCTTATTGCCACAACTCCTGAAGCTCAACCTGGTTGAGTTAAGGACATTGGCACCACCAGATCCTTCCAATCTTCCAAGAAATTATGACGTCAACGCCCGGTGTGCTTTTCATTCCAATGCACCTGGCCACAATACTGAGAAATGCAGGGCTTTACAAATGAAAGTACAAGATCTGGTGGATTCTAAAGCCCTCAATTTTGCACCCCCACCAAATGTCAACAAGAATCCGATGCCTAATCATGGAGGACCGAGAATTAATGCCATTGAGGAAGACAAGCCATCTTTCTTGATAACCAGTGTTGGACAGATTCGAACACCACTGGTAGAAATTAAAGCTCAGCTTCTAGAGTGCCAGATGTTCCCCGGGTGTGAGCTCGGTTGTGATTATTGCAACATTTCGGTCAATGGGTGTGATAACTTGAGAAGCGGCATAGACGGTCTTATCAAGAGTGGTATACTCCAGATCACAACAACGGCACCTGCAAATCCAGCAATTCCTCTGACAACAATTCTTGACTCTTCTACAACTGCAACAGCAATCATTCCAACCAATTCATCAACATCATCAACAATGGCTCCACCCATCACTTCAACACATCAAAAGTCAACAACCAATTCTTCTACAACATCAGCACCCCTTTATTCAGCAGAATCTTCTACAACGCCAACAGATATCTCGGCAGTCACCATTTACTATGATCCGTCGAATGTTCCTCCAAACAACAACTTTCAACAACAAACAGTGGCACCTCCTGCCAGATCACCAGTCACCATTTACTATGATCCACACACCATTTCGGTACCTTCCTCTGCTGCAGTCGGTCCAGTTACCATTACGGTGCCCAGACCAGTTCCATATGAAAGCAGTAATGCCATCCCTTGGCATTATGGCTCTGATCTCTACTGCAACGGGGAGAAAATCACTTTGGATTCTTCAACCTCTTCTCCACAGATTGATAATGTTGGGGGAGGCGGAGGCTTCACCAGAAGCGGACGCCTTTTTGCCTCACAATTGCAAAGACCTACTGCCGAAGCAGAAGCTGCTGCCAAAGCAAAAGGAAAGAGTGTGGTATTTGAAGAGTCGGCTGTCAAAGAAACTCAGAAGACATCTTTTGAGCAAGATGTAGACGAGTTTATGAGAATCATAAAGAGAAGTGATTATAAGGTGGTGGATCAGCTTCACCAAACTCCCTCAAAAATCTCCATATTATCATTGCTAATGTGTTTTGAAGCTCACAGGAATGCATTACTGAAAGTCCTGCACGCAGCATACGTGCCAGAGGAGATCACTGTTAATCAGCTAGAAACCGTGGTAGCAAATGTCAATACCAGTCATGGGCTGGGCTTTACCAATGCTGACTTAACAACTGAGGGACGTAACCACAACAAGGCTTTACACATCACCCTAGAGTGCAAGGGTGCTGTTTTATCTCATGTACTGGTGGACACTGGGTCGTCACTCAATGTTCTACCAAAGAAAGCCTTAGTGAAGCTGGAGTATGATGGCTTGGCATTACGTCCAAGTAATTTGGTGGTGAGAGCTTTTGATGGCTCTAAAAGATCAGTGCTAGGGGAGATTGATCTGCCTGTGATGATTGGCCCGCAGACTTTTAAGATTACCTTCTATGTGATGGACATTCAGCCGGCCTACAGCTGTTTGTTGGGTAGACCTTGGATCCATGCCGCTGGCGCAGTTACGTCTACCCTTCACCAGAAGCTGAAATTCGAGTGGGAAGGCCAGATCATCACCATCTGTGGTGAAGAGGACATCTTTGTTAGCCATCTGGCTACGTATAAGTACATTGAGATGGATGGAGAAATCCATGAAACCATGAGCCAGGGATTCGAGGCCCTGAATATAAATGAAGCATCTGCTGTACTGGGAACCTCTATGACATCTTATCAGCAAGCCAGGAAGGTTGTTGAAGAGGGGACGGCCCAAGGCTGGGGCAAGCTGTTGCCTGTGGAGAAGAAGGAGGACAGATTTGGGTTGGGTTACAAACCAACTCAACAAGATCGATCAGAGGCTGCCAAGAAGACCAACTTTGTCAGCGGGGGAATGCTCACCCCGGATGCAGTAAACAACTTGGAAGATGAGTCGGAAGATGAGCGCAACCTGGAGAGCTGGATACGTCCAAGGACCCCGGGGAGCCATGTCTCAAACTGGTCTTCCCAGGAAATTATAAGGGTTACTCCTGCAGAGTAATTATTATTTCCTGTATATTTTAAGCATGCATCAAGTCTTGATCTTGCCCAAGATGTCAAGACTCATTTTGTAATCGGGCCATCTTGTAATTTTGTGCAAACAGATCAATCAATGAATATCGGACATCTTTTGCAAATGAGTCTTTTTCTTTTCCGCTCACTGTTTTTCCATTTTTCTTTTTGTACAAAAATAAAATGGCAATGTTTTCCAAAATGATAACTTCCTTTCACTTTTTCTAAACAAGATTAAAATCGATCACTAAAATGAACAATCTAAACCCTTGCAGAGAGTGCCTTTCAGACTGCACCGACAACAACACAGCTATGACCTCGTATGACTTTGACAATCCAATCAATCAAGCTGATGAAGGGGTTGAAGAAGATTATGAGCTTCCTGAAGAGCTAGCCAGGTTGTTAAGGCAAGAGGAGAAGGTTATCACTCCTCATCAGGAGGAGGTCAAAACGGTTAATCTTGGTACGGAAGAAGATGTGAAAGAAGTTAAGATCGGAGCCTGCTTACAAGACTCAGTAAAGGAACAACTGATTGATATGCTTCGGGAATATGTGGATGTCTTTGCTTGGTCTTATCAGGATATGCCAGGGTTGGACACCGATATTGTCATGCATAAGCTGCCTTTAAGAGAAGATTGCCCACCGGTTAAACAGAAACTGCGCCGTACTCGCCCAGATATAGCAATGAAGATCAAAGAAGAGGTGCAAAAGCAGTGGGACACCGGGTTCCTTGCTGTGACTAGTTATCCGCCATGGGTTGCTAATATTGTACCTGTGCCTAAGAAGGATGGCAAGGTGAGGATGTGTGTGGATTACCGGGATCTGAACAGAGCTAGCCCGAAAGATGACTTCCCTTTACCTCACATTGATGTATTGGTTGATAATACGGCTCAGTTCTCGGTGTTCTCCTTCATGGACGGATTTTCAGGATACAATCAGATCAAGATGTCACCTGAAGACATGGAGAAGACAACTTTCATCACACCCTGGGGCACGTTCTGTTATAAGGTGATGCCATTCGGACTGAAGAATGCTGGTGCCACTTATCAACGGGCTATGGTAACATTATTCCATGACATGATCCATAAAGAAATCGAATGTTATGTGGATGACATGATTGCCAAGTCCCTCACAGAAGAAGACCACCTGGTAAATCTGTTGAAGCTATTCAAGCGTCTGAGGAAATACCAACTGAAGTTAAACCCCAACAAGTGAACATTCGGGGTACGATTCGGTAAGTTGCTGGGATTTATTGTAAGTGAAAAAGGGATTGAAGTTGACCCTGATAAAGTCAAAGTCATTCAAGAAATGCCTGCACCGAAGACTGAGAAAGAAGTTCGAGGTTTGCTAGGTAGATTGAACTACATCTCAAGGTTCATATCTCACCTTACGGCAACTTGTGAACCCTTGTTCAAGCTGTTAAGGAAGGAACAAACGGTTAGGTGGAACAAAGACTGCCAAAGGGCTTTTGACAAAATCAAGGAGTACCTACAAGAGCCTCCAATCCTTATGCCTCCAATCGAAGGAAGACCTCTAATCATGTACTTGACAGTATTAGAAGAGTCAATGGGGTGTGTGCTGGGCCAACATGACGAGTCTGGTCGAAAAGAGTATGTAATATACTACCTAAGCAAAAAGTTTACCGACTATGAACAACGTTATTCACTGCTCGAGAAAACTTGTTGTGCTTTAGCGTGGGCTGCTCGCCGACTGAGACAGTATATGTTGACCCACACCACCTTATTGATATCAAAGATGGACCCAGTTAAGTACATTTTTGAGAAGCCAGCACTTACCGGACGGGTTCGAGATGGCAAATGATCCTCACAGAATATGATATTCAGTACACATCTCAAAAAGCCATCAAGGGCAGTGTATTGTCTGATTACCTTGCTGAGCAACCCATTGACGATTACCAGCCTATGAGATTTGACTTCCCTGATGAAAACATCATGTTCATAAAAGCAAAAGATCATGAAGAGCCTGTTCACACTGAGGGGCCTGACCCAGAAGAAGAATGGACTATGATGTTTGATGGGGTTGTTAATATGAATGGTCGTGGTGTTGGTGCAGTACTCATTACACCTAAGGGAGTTCACATGCCTTTCTCGGAAAAACTCACCTTTAACTGCACTAACAACGAAGCTGAATACGAAGCTTGTATTATGGGTCTTGAGGAAGCCATTGACCTCAGGATCAAAACTTTGACCGTATTCGGAGATTCAGCTTTGGTAATCAATCAAACCAACGGTAAGTGGTACACGCACCAGGATCACCTGATACCTTACAGGGATTATACAAGGAGGTTATTGACTTTCTTTACAACGGTCAAGCTTGAGTATATCCCTCGGGACAAGAATCAATTTGAAGATGCGCTTGCCACCATTTCATCCATGATCAAAGTTCAAGCTGCCAACTTTGTACCTCGGATTTCAGTGTCCAGACTTGACAGACCAGCATATGTGTTCTCAGCAGATGTTGTTAAAGATGACAAGCCTTGGTTCCATGATATCAAATGCTTCTTGGAGGATCAAACATACCCACCTGGGGCATCTTCCAATGACAAGAAGACATTAAGAAGGCTTGCTGGTAGTTTCTTCTTGAATACTGATGGTTCCCTTTACAAGAGAAACTTTGATATGGTACTCCTCAGATGCGTTGATAGGACAGAAGCAGACTTGTTGATGCACGAGGTACACGAAGGATCCTTTGGTACCCATGCTGGAGGGTATGCTATGGCCAAGAAGTTGCTAAGATCAGGTTATTACTGGATCACAATGGATGTCGACTGTTGTGCTTATGCCAGAAAATGTCATAAATGCCAGATTTATGCAGATAAGGTGCATATGCCTCCCAATCCTCTGAATGTGATGTCTTCACCCTGGCCCTTTGCTATGTGGGGCATTGATATGATTGGCAAGATTGAACCGACTGCTTCAAATGGCCACAGATTCATCCTGGTTGCCATTGACTATTTCACCAAGTGGGTCGAAGCAGCTTCATATGCAAATGTTACAAGGCAAGTGGTAGCCCGATTTCTGAAAAGAGATATCATTTGTCGATACGGAGTTCCCGAGCGAATCATTACTGATAATGGTTCCAACTTGAACAACAAAATGATGGCAGAACTGTGTCGGGACTTCAAGATCCAACACCACAATTCTTCTCCTTACAGGCCAAAGATGAATGGCGTTGTTGAGGCGGCTAATAAGAATATCAAGAAGATTGTGCAGAAGATGGTAGTTACCTACAAAGACTGGCACGAAATGCTACCGTTTGCCTTGCATGGGTACCGTATGTTAATCAGAACATCCACTGGGGCAACACCGTATCAACTTGTGTATGGTATGGAGGCAGTCCTACCTGTTGAAGTTGAGTTACCCTCCTTACGGGTGTTAATGGATGTTAAGTTGAACGAAGCAGAATGGGTCTGATCCCGATACGAACAACTGAATCTGATTGAAGAGAAGAGATTGGCTGCGATCTGTCATGGGCAGCTGTATCAGAAAAGAATGAAGAAGGCCTTCGATCAGAAAGTCAGGCTCCGAGAGTACCAAGTGGGAGATCTTGTGCTGAAAAGACTTCTCCCTCCTCATACAGACCACAGGGGCAAGTGGACTCCGAACTATGAAGGACCATTCGTAGTAAAGAAAGTTTTCTCCGGTGGAGCACTCATGCTCAACACTATGGATGGTGAAGACTTCCCGTCCCCTGTGAATTCAGATGCAGTTAAAAAATACTTCGCATAAAATGACCCGCTGGACATAAAAACAGAATGTAAGTCCAGGCAAAAATAGGGCATCCCGGCGAGTCAAAAACAGAATAAAAGACTCGGGCAAAAATAAGGGAAAATAAATATATAAAAAAATGTGTACACCCGCTGATTTGAAAAGCCACATTGGACAACTCAGGCAAAAAAGGGTATCCCGATGGATTGAAAACCCGAAAGGGCGATCCATGCAAAATAAGGGAATAAGCGAACAACTGCACTCTGAATTCATCTGTATCACTTACAACTTGGTAAGCCTCAAAAGGATCAAGCTTCTTTCAGAATCAGCCTTCTTCAGAAAGCAAGATAAGAAGAACGTCAAATGTCATACGAGTCATAGCAAAGGGAAGCCCCTTGAAGCGTCATCAACATTGCCAATATCTTTTGTTTCTCAATTTGTAACGATCTCCTCATTTTAGGGGATTTGTTTCTTTGACTGTATTTGCCAATTCAGGGCACATGAATTAATAAAATCATATTTTTCAGTCATGTTTCGCCTCGTACATTTTACTTTCATTTGCAAAATGTCCGATGTCCTTAAGATAGTGATTGCATAAATACAGATGCTTCCTCTCTAAAAATACGTGCTTACAGGAAATATATTTGCTCCCGGGAGTGTCTAAACTCCTATGACGGAATCCAGTAAGGGATACCTCGGGAAACTTGTGCGTTTCTTTGTCATGCAGGATTGCAGGTGTTCAAAGCGCAACATGGGGCATAAAAGCTTTTCCCCAGTAGGTTGCCGAATCATTATTTCCTCAACACACCTTCCAAATAGCACCAGAGATGCCTTCTCCCCATCAGAGTTGCCAGGCATCGCTTCTCCAACAGAGCAGTACCAGTAGGTGCCCATATCCCCAGCTGAGTTGTCAAGTATCATCCTCAGCAGAAATCTCTAGGGAGGTCTTTCAGTGATCCCTCTGTCTCCCCAGCTGAGTTGCAAGTCATCATTCCTCCTCAGCTAAATACACAAGTCAGGGAACCATCTCCCCACAGAGTTTCAGCCTCTATCCGGAAGAGCAATGCCTGAAGATCTCACAACAGAGCGATGAAATCTTCTACAAACCCCAGCTGGTTCCCTCACTATCAAGATGGGTCAACCAGTGACCTGTATCCCCAAGCAGAATCCCATATGTCAGATCTACCCATGATCTCATCCCCAGCTGGGATGTCCACTCCAAGCAGATCAGCCAGAGATCTTCGCAAAAACGGGATCCGAATCCCGGATCGGTGTCTTTGCATAATCATAGCATTCGTATCATATTCTCCCCACAGAGCGTAGCATTCCGTCTAATACGGAGCATTACAGCAAAAATCGAACATATTGCATAATCATGAGCCATGTACTGAATCAAACACTTGTAAGTACCGACAATCCGTCGAAGATATACAAAGAAAACTCTCCAATTTCCCCGGCAGAAAGCTAGGACATGTGCCTTACACTCATAATACAAATACACACTTCTTTTGGCACCCGTCCGTGTCATAATTCCCCGGTAAAGTCGCCTGAGCATTCTTTACAGACAGGCACCTATATTACAGATACTTCTTGACACCCGTCCATGTCATATCCCCAGTATAAAGCCAAAGTGTCCTCTTTGCACTCACAGATATATATATCTATATCTACGCAAAATTCCTTGACACCCGCCCGTGTCACCTTCCCCAACATAGCCACCTAAACACTTTGTAAATCATATACTTGTTTATATTACACTTTTCTCTTTTTTGACACTCGTCCGTGTCATACTCTCCCCAGCAGGTTAAACACTCGCTTGTACACCACTCGTACCTGTTACTCCTGTTTCACCCGTACAAATACTCGTCTGTATCTCGTGTATACCACTCAAGTCCCTTCAGATTCGACACTCGTCCGTGTTCTTTGTTGACTAGTTGGTACTCGTCCGTATCATCATGCGTCAGCGTTTGTTTCTACCGATACTCGTCCGTATTGCAGTCTCAAGGATGCTCGTCCGCATCTTTAATCCATACACAATGTCAGATACTTTTACCTCTTCCTCGAATTTAGACACTCATCTGTGCCTACTATTCCCCAGAAGAGTCCCCTCAGATTCAACACTCGTCCGTATTCTTTGTTAACCAGTTGGTACTTGTCCGTATCATCATCTCTGAACATGCCTCAGCGTTTGTTTCTACCTGATACTCGTCCGTATCATAGCCTTAAGGATGCTCGTCCGCATCTTTAATCTATACACCGTGTCAAAACACTTATGTCTTCGTAAGATTAGACACTCGTCCGTGTCTACTTTTCCCCAGCAAAGTCCCAGCAAAACTTCTATTTCTATCTGACATTTGTCCTGTGTCATGATACCCCTTTTCGGCAGCCGTACCCTGCTAGGTGATCGTCCTTCACCTTTGGATGACCGTCCCTCATCCTTTCCCCAGCGGAGTCTCCATTATTGGAACCCTTTCCTATCCGGCATTCGTCCTATGTCGTGATATTTAGCAGCCGTCCCCTGCTAGGTGATCGTCCTTCACCTTTTTGATGATCGTCCTTCATCATTTTATCCGATGGCCGTCCCCATCGTTGATCCTGTTATCTGACATTCGTCCTATGTCATGATAAACCCTGAGAGCAGCCGTACCCTGCTAGGTGATCGTCCTTCATCTCTTGATGATCGTCCTTCATCATGCTTATCCGATGGCCGTCCCCATCGTCGACCTTTTATCCGACATTTGTCCTATGTCGCGATACTTTTGGCAGCCGTACCTTGCCAGGTGATCGTCCTTCACCTTTGATGACTGTTCCTCATCTTATCCCCCAACAGAGCAGCCGTCCCCTGCTAGGTGACCGTCCTTCACCTTTTGATGACCGTACCTCATCATCTATTTTATTCATACCTTGAACTTGATGGTCGTCCCCATCATTCACTATTACCTTTTATCCCCAGAGAATCTTTGTTGCTTTATTTTGGTGGCCGTCCCCATCACAATCTCTCATATCCCCAACATGTCGGCCGTCCCCGTTATTGCTCTTTCCCCAGCAGTCGTCCTCTGCTCGACGGTCGTCCTCCGTCGCCCGCACTTTATAAATATACTTTATTTTCCATTACAATCTATATCCCTTTTCTTCTTCATCCTGTGAGCGCAAATTTTGGACTGTCTTTGGTATTCAACCACAAGTTATCTTGTTTGCCTGTTAAGTCGTTGCTTACATCCTGCACAGCTAACTCATGTTTGAATAGGGGCAGCTGTAAACACCCCAAATTTGCCCTCACCCATTCACACCATGGCTTGTGATCTCTTCATATGCATAGGTTCAATCATAGCATCTCATATTGCATATTTGCTTCACTGCATTGGTTCAAAGTCATCTGCATCTAGGGTTTGTGATCTGAACAATCCAAGAGCTTTTTGAGCCACTCCAAAGGTCATCAATCACTTCAAAGGGGTCCATGTATGTTCAAGCATCATATTATATCCTCTCAAAGTCCATAATGTCAAAAAATCACAAGAACTGAGAAAGGCATGGAAGCAGAGCCAGGATTGACTGCACAGATGACCTAGAATTAGGGTTTTGGTTTCAAAGGCCATAACTCCAAATTTTTTGGTCATTCTTGTTTCTATTGGTCTCTATATGGTATAGGGATCATGCATATCAATTTTCATGAAGAAATTCCATGGGGAAGGCATCTGATCAAGAGTTGACTTTTTGAGCAAGCCGGTGCAAAATCAGGGCATCTGAGGCCCCCAATGACCCAACCAAAGGGTGTTCATCATCATTTTGATTATGTATGATCTTTATTTGATCATAGAAGGTGTTAAAAGTTCACAAAATTGAAGAATTTCAAGCCATTTGCAAAGTTGACTTTTTGGGGAAAATGACTTGTAATGGAAACTTGCCATTTTGGGAAACTTTTTCAACCCTTGCTTTTTGATTCAAAAATGCCTCAAATGAGAAAACTTTGGTCATGAAAGTTGTAGAATGGATCATTCCCTTTTCAAAAAGTACAAGAACCCATTCTAATTCATTTTGGATCAAAAGTTATGGCTTGTCAAAGTTGGAAAAAATCACATAATTTCAAGTTATGCACCAAAGAGGCATTTTGCAAAATGGTATGATCAAGCACTCTAAAGACTTCAAATGTGCACAAACTCATTACAACATGATCATGTGACTTCTAAAAGTCAGAATTGGCCCAAGAATTATGCATTTTGATGCCTTGAACTTCATGAATTTCCAAAGGGGCCAAACTTTGTGAAAATTGCAAAACATCTCATAAGCTTTGATCCACTTGCTGATTTGCCTCAAAACCAATTCCATGGACATCCTTAAACTCAGCTGAGCCAAGACAAGCCAAAAAGCTAGCTGTACCATTGCCCATACCTCAAGTACACAAGTTGGTGACATTTTGGCAACTTGCCCATACCAATCAGCATAGGCCAACACCTACTCTCTGACCTATCACACTTCTTTATGTGGATCAAATGCAAGCAAAAGCACATAACACACAAGCCTGAAACTCTCCCCAAGCCAGCATTCTCATTTTCCACCTCTTATGCAACTTCCTTCGAAACTCATCATACAAGCATCAAACACATAAACAAACTTCACAAAACATCTCACCATGATCCTCTGATCATTTCCCAACCATTGTTTTGGCCTGAAACCTCCCATATCACAAATACGATTTTCACACTCCCTTGGCCTGAGCTTCTGCCAACTCTCTCTAGAGGCCATATAAACTCCAGCTAAGTGCCAAAAGCTTCAAAGGAGGATCATTGGAGCTTGTTTGAACCAAAGAAGCAGCCAGAAAGTCCCTGTTTCGAAAGCTCAATCTCAGGTAGCATGATGAACAAATTTTCCAGAACTTTAATTTCTTGTTAGAATGTTGTTCTATATGTTTCCCTGATCATGGGGATCTATTTATTTTTGAAAATGAGCCAGAAACAAGCATGTTATGATGATCTGAAAGTTTGCCCGTGAAAATGTTTTTGCTTGTTTCCTTTGATTCAGTGAAAATAAATGTTGTTTGATTTAGGGTTTATGCTTAGTGATGTTCATAGATTGATTCTGGAGAGTTTGGTGAGGATTTGATGCGTATTGAGAGAGATTGAGGTTTTGGCTTGCCGGAGAAGATGACCGGAACACTGTTCCGGTCATCTGAAAGTGATTAGGGCACTGGATTAGGGTTTAATCATAATTAGGCCAGTTTGAATATGGGCCATCCATTAGCGCGCCAAGTCAATTCCCGCCCCTGTGACTTTGAATCTGGACCCTAGGATTTGCATACTTTCTCATTTTTCATTTAAAATTCATTTTATTTTCATTTGTTTTGATTTATTTTGTACGAATTATTAAAAATAGCAAAACATCTTTAAAAATTCTGAAATTTTTTGTCAAAGGTTCAATTAATTTTCAGAACACAAAAATATTTTTATTTTTATTTTTTGGCATTAAAAAATATTTTTAAATCATTTAAAAGTTTATTTTTAATTAGTTAATGAAAATTAATTAATTAAAAATACTTTTATGTATTTTAAAATCACAAAAAAATTCATATAGCATTTAGAAACATTTAGAAACATTGTCCAACTTTCAAACCAAATTTATTTTTTGTTCTTGGTGCCTTTTGATTATTTTCTTTGGAATTAAATTCATTTTGAGGTAATATTTTGGTTCAAAGTTTGGAAATTCATTTCTTCCCAACCATTGAGAGTTAGACAATGATTCTTTTTGCATTGCATCTTGCATAACATGTAGTTTATAAGATAAAATTGGCATGAATTGATCTTGCATTTTCAATTTGTTTTGCATTTTCTTGGCAACGTACCTTAAAACCCTAGCAATCTTAGGAAATTCATAACTTTCAATAGGTTAAGAGTTGGATCCCCTCCTTTGGGCAGTGAGTTTGTATAGGTCTAAGGTTCCTTTGATTGCATTTTCAAATTTTTATCATGTCATTTGCTTCTGGTTTTGGATTTTTGCTTTGTATGTTGCATATAACCCTAATTCATGCTTTCCTTTGCATCCATCTTCCATTTGCTTGCATACCATGACTTGCCATGACATTTTGTGCATCAACATGATTCATAATACATCTTAGGACATATTAGAATCATGTTTGATCATTGCATCTTTCATTTTCCATGTCATATGTCCTTTGCATTCCATAACTTTTCATGTACATTCATGGTTCAATGCATGCCTCATTTGCATCCTTATGCTTGTGTAATCATTCTCATGCCTTGCCTCATGTTTGTATCATCTCTTAGCATCATTAACTCCATGTTCTTGCTCCTGGTTTTGGTTTGCATCATGTCATCTCATCTCATTTGCATTGCATTCCATTTCTTTTGGGCTAACTTTTCAGGTGGTAAGTTTGTTTTGAGAAGTGAATTTGCCTTCACTTCTCATAATCTCTTTTCATCTCTTTCATACTTCCTTGCTGCATTTTGTATGTGTATTGGAGTGAGCTTGCTCACTCATGTTCATCTCCTACTTTATTTCTTCAAGCAACTTGTCTTCTTAAGTGAAGCAAGTTGTCTTGCTTCTCTCTGCTCCTTCCTCCTTTCATCTGCTTCTCTCCTTGGTGGTTCTCTGAAGATCTTTCTCTCTTAAGCCTCACAAACCCTAGGACTTCCAAGCATGATAACAATTAGGGTCTTGTTTAGTCCCCCATTTAGCTTTTGCCTTTGTGTCATCTTTGGGTCCTTTCTTCTCATCTCATAATCAGGGACTAAACCCTAAAGGTTTTAAGGCTTTGTGATTAAGCTTATGCTTGCATCCTTCTATTAGGATGGAGTGTATAACTTTAATCCTAAGTGTTAAATCCTTAATGTGTTTAAATCCTTTAATAAATTCACTTAATAATCATCAAGACATCAAACTTGCAACTTGGGCCTTGCATTAGGGTTCTAATTCTTCCTTAATTGGTAAAGAAGGACTAACCCTAGTGTTAATGGACAAGTCCCCCTCAAGTTGTCTTACAAACCATAAAACTCACTTCTTCATCTTATCATTAACTAAAATCCATCTAACAAAGGCTTTGTTTTGTCATGAGGTTAATCCCTAATCATGGATTAAGTTGAGGAGTCTTTCTCAGCTTAAACATTCTCATATGTTATCCTTCTATTAGGATGGTGTAATGAGTCTGTTTAATCCCTGATTATGGCTTAAGCTCATTACTTAACACTAAGCAAAAACAACAAAAACATATAAATAATCACAAGTAGGTTAATGATCTTAATCCTACATCATGGTGATTAAGTGTGAGATACTGACTTCACACTTAAGGTATTCTCATTACCCCTAATCAGAGGGAGGATGTGATGAGTTTACTAACCCATTGGTTTAGGCTTAAGCTCATTAACTTATGACAAACTCCCAAAAGCAATAAAAGATTGAAAACACAAAAACAAACAATAATCGTCTCCTTCGGGATTCTTTTCTCATCACTCTCACTCACAAACGAGAACTCGCTTCTTCCGTCTAATGCAAGACAGTTTGCACCTGAGCCAGACAGGTCATACACTTGAGCATAGACAAGTAAGCAGTTCACAAGTCAATCCTTTCAGTCTCTTTGGGTCGAACTACGGTGTTCTGACTTCCTCATTGCACGAGAGGATACGTAGGCATAACTTAACAGTTATCGAACAAAAGTCTCTGTATATTCCCCCTCTTCCTAGCCTGATTCTTTAAGCCTCATGGTCATGAGCATCTCATTCTTGTTCTTACACTAACACTTCATTTATACACTTCACATTTATTTTACACTTACACTTGCATTTCTTTCCAGCTTTGATACACAAATTTCACTGACACTACCCCTTTAAAACACAAATCTTTTAAGCGTGGATCCCGTCGAGTACGGCGGACAATCTGGGTGCTAATACCTTCCCAGGTTGTAACCAACCCCCTTTCTCAGTCTCTCTGGTTCGCAACCGCCTTATCCATACCTTTTCTAGGTCTATGCAACATTACCTTTCCTTCGGGATAAAAATGCCTAGCTGGCGACTCTATTCATTTCTCTTCTCTTTCGCCGACCGTTCGCGTCTGTACCCCTTTCTGACCCGAGGTGTCATTTGGTGGGAGCGACAATGGGCACATGGCAGGCCTAGATTTGGCCATGGCTTGGCTCAGCAGAGATCAAGGTAAGCTTGTGGATTAGATTTGGCATGCTGGCACAAGTGTATAGAAAGATCTATACCATTTTGCAAATTTGAGAAGTTTTGGCCCTTTTTAGATTTCTTGAAGTTCAAGGCATGAAAATGTATGATACTTGGGCCAATTCTGATCAAAATGAGTTGTACTATGATGGTATGATGTTTAGAGATGCATTAGAAGCCATGAAATGGCTTGGCAAGTGGTTTTGCAAAAAATCCTCTTTGGTGCATTCTTGAAAATTATAGGATTTTTGCCAACTTTGTAGGATCATAACTTGAGTTCCATAATGAATTAGAACATGTTCTTGTACTTTTTGAAAAGGGAAAGACCTAATCCACAACTTTCATGACCAAGAATTTTTCATTTGAAGCATTTTTGATTAAGAAAGAGGAGGTTGAAGAACTTTCCCAAAATGGAAAGTTTCCATTACAAGTCATTTCAATTTTTGGCAACTTTTGGTTTAGCTCAAATTTCTTCAATTTGTGAACTTCCAAGCACTTAAATGACCAAATAAAGATCATATAACTTCAATTTGATGAAAATACCCCTTTTGTTCCATTGTTGGGGGCCTCAGATGCCCTGATTTTGTTCTGACTTGCTCAAGAAGTTACCTAGTGAACAAATGACTTCCATAATGAATTTATTCATAAAACTTGGTACACATGATCCTTATAACATCTTAAGAACATTAGAAACACGAATGGCCCAAATATTTGGAGTTAAGGCCTCTGAAACCAAAACCCTAATCTTGGTCATCTGTGTAGTGAAAACCCTAGCTCTGCTTCCATGCCTTGCCAGTTCTTGTGATTTCTTGACTTCCATGAACTTTGAGGGATATAATATGATGATAGAACATACATGGACCCTCTTGGAATGCTTTAAGACCTTTGGAGTGGCTCATGTGGGATCTTGGATTGCTCAGATCACAAACCCTAGATGCAGATGAACTTGAACTATGCAGATGAAACAAATATGCAATGCGAGATAGTATGCATATGCTTATGCAAATATGAAAGATCACACGCCATGGTGTGATATAAGTGAGGGCAAATTTGGGGTGTTTACATGTTGGCATGAAACCGGAGAGAGAACGGTAGTTGGACCGGAGATGGTACAACAAACTACGGAAAAAGTGAAGTTTATTCGGGAGAAGATGAGAGCTTCTCAAAGTAGACAAAAGAGTTATCATGACAAGAGGAGGAAGGATCTTGAGTTTCAAGAAGGAGACCATGTATTTTTTAGAGTTACACCGGTTACGGATGTGGGTCGTGCTTTGAAGTCGAAGAAATTGACTTCTCATTTTATTGGGCCGTATCAGATTACTGCACGAGTTGGTGTTGTGGCTTATCGTGTGGCGTTGCCTCAGAATCTTTCGTATTTGCATGATGTGTTCCATGTTTCGCAACTTCGGAAGTATGTTCCGGATCCTTCAATTGTTATTCCTATGGACGCGGTTGAGGTAAGAGATAACCTTACGGTGGAAGCTTTGTCGGTTAGCATTTTGGATCGTAAAATTAAGAAGCTAAGAGGCAAGGATATTGTGCTTGTGAAAGTGGCATGGGGAGGCGCTGCGGAAGGCAATATGACTTGGGAATTGGAGAGTGGGATGCGTGAGTCGTATCCGGAGTTGTTTGAATCAGGTAATATTTTCGAGGACGAAAATTTCTAAAGTGGGGGAGAGTTGTAACGCCCCGATTTGATTTTCCCAAATTTTGTGGAGTCTTTTATTTTATTTATATGATAATTGTTTTATTTGTGAAATTATCGTGGTGATATTTGATGTTGATGAATTAATGTGATGATATGTCATGTTGTGAGATTTTACCGTTTTATGAATTTTCAGGTAAAAATTGGATAAGAGGGTATTCTAGACTTTTGTTAATTAGTGATAAGTTAGAAATTAGTAGAATTGGTATTTTGTGAGAAAATGATATTTGGTTGGAGAGAGTAGAAAATAGAAAGAAAATATAAGAGAGTGAGAAAGAGTATAATTTGGTAAGAAGAGAAAGAAAAGGTAGAAAGAAAAAGAGAAGAAAGAAAAAGGAGAGAAGAGAAAAGAAGAGAAAAGAGGGAAAGTTGGAAAAGCTTCAAGATTGCTCCTAGGAATCGGTATAATCGGGTAAGGGTGATAAGCATTGTTATCTTAATATTGTGTATGATTATGTATGTGTTTGATTGGTTGAGTTTTGGTTTTGATGAAAGTTAGAGAAGATAAATACTTAGGGTTTTAGTGGAAATGTGAGAAATTGGTAGATTAATCGGTTAGAAATCGTTATAATCGAAGTATAATGTTAGATATATGTTATTGATCATGTTTGTATGGGTTTAGAGGAGTTTTGGAGTGGTTAAGGTTGACTGTTCACAACTGGTATGTTGCTGAAATCTCAGTGGTCGCTCAGCGAGCTACCCATTGCTCAGCGAAAGTTCCAGGGTGATTTTCGCTCAGCGAGCTGTTCGTCGCTCAGCGAGCCTGGGAATATTTTTGGGTTTTAACGTTTTGTTTCGTAACTTGAGTTTCGGGTATCCGTTTTTAGTGATCCTTATATCGATTTGAAGCTAAAAACATGTAGAAATCTAATGATGCTAAAATATGTAATTTTTAGCCGACTTTTACCCGACTTTTCCGATAAAACGTAATTATGTTAATTATGGAATTGTGGGTTTGATTGTTGTGTTGTGGCCGTTTGGGAAGTAGATACATTGCTTGAATTAAATGCGAATGTATGCTAATTGTATGAGATGAATGCATAACTATATTGTGAATATTTATTCATTTTCAAGAATGTTGTGTGTCATTTTGCATGTAAGTATAATGTATGCATTCTTGTGATGTGGGATTCTTTGTGAATCCGTTGTAGCATCGTGTGCTCATGTGGAGTGTGAGCGATGACTACAACAAAATTGTGTGCCCATGTGGGGTGTGAGCGATCGGATTGTGTGCCCGTGTGGGGTGTGAGCAATCCAGAAACATCGTGTGCCTGTGTGGGGTGTGAGCAATCCAGAAACATCGTGTGCTCGTGTGGGGTGTGAGCGATGGGTGATTTATTCACATTGATTGTGTGCCCGTGTGGGGTGTGAGCAATCATATTATATGCCCGTGTGGGGTGTGAGCAATCCATAAACATTGTGTGCCCATGTGGGGTGTGAGCAATGGGGAACATCGTGTGCCCGACGGGGAGTTACTTTAGGTAACAAGCGATGGTTCCATTTGGTTCCTGAGCGAACCTGCTGAAATATTGAGTCGGTACCGCATTTGCATCTTCATAGAGTCGTGTGCCAGTCTCTATGAGTTGCATTTTTATCATTTTAATTATGATATGCAGAAATAAACATGAATGTGCATATGTTTATTTGGAGTGTTATGGAGATGATAGTATGTGTGATGAAACATACTTGCTGGTATATATGCATGTTTGATATATGTATATGTATGTGATTTATACATTTGTAATGTATATGTGCGATTAAACATAGCTAGACGTATGTTTATGCAGAATGAATAGAATTGAGGAATAAACGTAAATAATACAAGTTATGTGAATTAGTGAATTGGTGCATGATGAACATGCTTGATTAGTGTATGTACACATTGTGATGTGTATGGGTGATGAGGTATGAATTGTGGTGAGAATATGCTTTATGTGCATTGTATATGTTGAGATATATAATTATATGCAATATTATTATGATAATGTTTCTCACCCTTCTGCTGTTTTATGATGCTCTATGAGGCATTGTAGAGTAGGTTGCTGGATGATATTTTTGTGAAGTTCGTCTTCATCTTTTGGTCGGTCGGCTCTGATATGTAGTACCGGGTAGCTAGGATTGGCTTGATGCCTTTTTGTGAATACATTTGTATATGTATTTTGATGTGATATGTTTTATGTAAACATGGAGTATTTTGATGATTCAAACTTGCAGATATATTTATGATAAGTATATAAGTTTGAAATTGTTATGTTTTGTTTCCGCTGTTTAATGAATTGATGAATACGGGTGTAAGGATGAAATCCTTATGTATGTAAGTTACCCCGTTTGTTGCATATCTTTATTGAGCAGGTGTTGTATGTTTTTAAGTTCAAGTATAATGTGGCATTTCTCTTTTATACCGTTTTTCAAATATACTCTGATGAAATTTTAATATGTGCCTAAGTGAGTTAATTGCTTATTTGGGGTATAGAAATAGGGTGTTAGAGACTGAGGCTGAATGGTGTCAGGGTAGATTTGATCAGTTGAATTTGATTGATGAAAAGAGAATAACAACTTTTTGTCATGGTCGGTTGTACCAGCAAAGAATGAAGAAAGCTTTTGACAATAAGGTCAAACCTTGTGTATTCAGAGAAGGCGACCTCGTGCTCAAAAAGATCCAGTCTTTCATTTCAGATTCTCGAGGCAAGTGGACTCCGAACTATGATGGCCCATATGCTGTCAAGAAAGCCTTCTCTGGCGGTTCATTAATTCTTGCAACTATGGATGGTGAGGAGATCACTCGTCCTATGAATGAGGATGCAGTCAAGAAATACTTCGCCTAAAAAATAAAAGAACAGTCGCTAAGTTGAAAACCCGAAAGGGAGGCTTAGGCAAAAATGAGCATCTCGGTGGATTGAATTCCCGAAAGGGCGGTCCAGGAAATAATTAGACACAAAAACAGAAATAATTATCCCGGTAGATTGAAAACCCGAAAGGGCAATCTAGGCAAAAGTTAGGGATCATGGTAAGTAACTGCATCGACAGATTGGATCACTTGTAATGACCGAGGATTTTAGATTCTATCATTCAGAAGAATTGCCCATCAAAGATTCTAATTCACTTATCCTTGACTGAAGTTTTGGACACAGTGGAGTTCAAAGTTGATAGGGAGAATAGTGATCATTGTATTTCAATGTAACCATTTTCCATGTATTTACCATTTTTCAAACTTGTAATGATCCATGGAGTCACGCCATTTGCTGACTACCATTCTATCAATAAATTTGAGCTTTTATCCAATTGTTTGAAACTCTTTATATTGTTTCTGTTTACAAAATTTCAATTTATTGTTGAAGATGATTTTTGAAACAAATTTAATAAATTTAATCTTTGAAGATTATAAAAACATTTTCTCTTGATTTGTGAACAAAGAAAGGATATCAATAATGATTCCAGGGATGGTAAAGTCCGGATGTGTGTAACTTGTCTCTCCCAAAGAAGGGTTTGATCCATTTGTGTCCTTATGAAATTCCTGATTGGTCCTGGCATGTCGATGTTAATGATGTTTTGTTCCCCAACAACCAGCATGAGCAAGGATTGTAAATACTCTTAATTCTGTTCCTTTCCCCCAGAAGAGTTATTGGAAGGTATATCCTAGAAAATCCCCAGCTGAGTTTTGATCTCTTCCTCAGCAGTTTACCCTTGACTTGAAACGTTTTGGAAGCTCCCGGCCAAGTCTTTGCTCCTCAGCATAGGTTGTTTGCATCCCTCAGCAGAAGTATTAGTATTTCAATCAGTTTAGAGGTTTTCTTTCACCTGTTGGTGATTATTGATTTAAAATCCCTCGTAATTGTGATTTGCTATGATGTTAACCTCTGGTATCCCCTCATGGGTCGAAAAGTCCAAACGTTCAGTGATGAAAGATCTTCATAGATCCCTAGTAAGTATGTGTGTGATGGTTTCCAACAGAACTCTGTTTTTTATCTTTGGCAATTTTTGCACTCTTTCCCTAAGCAGAGCAGGAGTGGCGTAACTCCTTCCCCAAGCAGAGTGAGAGTGGTATAACTCTTTCCCCGAATGGAGCAGAAATAGTATGTTGGTTGATCCCGCAGAAGTTTGTTTAAGACCATTTATGTCCCCAGCATGGATCGTGGAAGTATTCCCCATCCCCGATAGATTTTTACCTCTCCGTAGCAAGGTGGTATTCCTATGTAGAGTTGATGATTGATGTTTGATACTCCAGCAGGATTTGCTTTATGTGCATCATTAGTAGATCTTTATTTCGTTTCCTCATCAGAGTTATGCAGATATTCGTCCCCATCAGAGTTTAACAGGGATATTTCCCTTTTCCCCCAGAGTATGGAAGATTTTGAGTTATTGAGATATCTCCGACATGTTATCCTCTCAGAATGGAATTTTCTGATGTTATCCTTTTATGGATTCTGGAAGAATGCTTTGTGGATTGGATCCTTAGCAGTTGTTTTCCCCAGTCTGAGTTATGCCTGGTAGTAGGATTTTATTCCTTTGATGACTTTTGATGTTCCCCTGCAGGATTTTAAATCGAATCTCCAACATGGTCCCCGACCTTATTGCCCTGGTTAGCCGAGTATCCGGTTGTTGTGGTGTTTACGTCACCCGTTGCTTATATTTATGTCTGTTTTGTCAGCATATTCATACGCATGAGCATAACATCTTTTGCTTGCATTCTTGCATTTATCTTTGTTCCCCGCTCTTTGGTGTGTTTTTCCCCACAAAGTGTGTGTGTGGTTTTCCTCTCAAGTTTAGAGTGTCAACCCTTAAGCAGAAAATGTTTATCCTTTCTATTTCCCCACTGAGTTTTTTTCTCGTGGATGATTTTGATTCAGTTTCCTCCCCAGTTTATTATCTGGATGGAATTTCCCCAGTTGAGATATTTCCTCCTCGGGATGAGTCTTGTTTGACCGTTTCTCTCCAATTTGTTCTTGGATTAAACTTTGGTCCCCCTTTGTAAGTAATATTACTTTGGAATTAAGATATCAATTTTTCGATAGTGGGTAATATGACCAAATTGATCAAGCTCTTTTGCTTGTACTCCTACCCAGTAAATCCGGTAGTTGAGAGTTCTTCTTTCTACCCAGTAAAAAAGTAATAGAAGTTGTTTCCCTTTTGCTTGTACTCCTACCCAGTAAATCTGGTAGTTGAGAGTTCTTCTTTCTACCCAGTAAAAAGGTAATAGAAGTTGTTTCCCTTTGCTCGAGCTCCTACCCAGTAAATCAGGTAGTTGAGAAATTTTCTACCCAGTAAAAAGTTAGTGGAAGTTATCCCTCTTTGTTTTTCTCCTATCCAGTAAATTTATAGTCTAGTCCCTTTTTTTCCTACCCAGTAAATCGGTAGTTGATGATTCTGTTCCGACTCGGTATCCTTGGAAGAGTGTTCACTCTTTCTCATTGAACCATGTTACCTTGATTGTATCATATTTTCTTTTCCCCCATGTGGAGCCGGTTATCCAGTGATTTATTTTCCTGGTAACTCTTTTGGTGTCTTTTGTTTTCCCTGGAGGGATATTTCTTCTGTGTCCCCAAGCTTTTGCTTTTCTCTGGTGGTCGTGTTTTTCCCACAGAGATCTTGGGTTTGCATATCATATTCATATCATATCATGTTCTCTTAGGACAAAAATTTGGGTTTTTTGTATTTAAGTCTCTTCCATCTTGCAGAGACGAAGATGTCAATCTTCATATCTTCAGATTGAAGAAACTTAAATAGGGGCAGTTGTTGCACCCTAATTTTTGCCCTAAGTGTTCTTTGCATTTTCATTTGCATCTTGCATACAAACAAGATCACACTGGTTGCACAGTTCTTCTCGGGTTAGGTTTATGCCTCACAGGGGATCACCCTTGTCTTTAATTACTTTATTTGTTTATGTTTACTAACCATTAATCATTAATCAAAAAAAAATTGTTTTCTTTTGCTAACCTTTTTTCAAGAAGAGGAACCATTGAAAATACCAAAAATAGAAGTCCTGCAGCTCGAGTGAAATTTCACAGAAACAAGTCGAAGTTGATCCGCAAATAATTCAAATTTGTATCTGATCAAGGATTTCCCAAGTTAATTGATTCATTAAAAGGATTTCCAAGGTTCATGTGTTCATTTATTCGACGCATAAAAAGAATCGGGCCGAAACAACCAAGCAACCGTGTTTGAATAAAAAATTCAAATTTCAGCTTGGTTAACCGGTTAACCATATGCGTTAACCGGTTAACCAGTGCGAAATTTGAATTTTTTATTCAAATTCAGCACCCTTAGATCATTGATTTAATTGGAATATTCTAGATCAATTGGTTTCAAATTTCTCTACATCACTTTGATCATTTCCTACCATAAACCCTCATTAATCACCACTCTTTTCCATTTCCCACCAAATTTTCCATTACCAAATCTAAATTCAAATTACCAAAGCAAGCTCCATTCCACCAAATTTCCATACCTAAGGCCTTTAAATAGGACCACAATTTCATTCATTCAACAACCTTTAGAGAGCCAAATTCACCTTGCAAAAAAATTCCACAAGCTTTTGATAGCCACAAAACCTCTTGCAAAATACTCCCTCAAACACCAAAATTCTCAAAAGCTCACTTTATTTCTTTTGAAGTTATCAAGAATTCACATTGAATTCTTGATTAACTTGAGCTAAACCTTCATCCATTCATTCTTTTGTTCATCAATTGCAGTAGATCTAGCTTGGCTTTGTTCAATTTGAAGAAATGACTTTGGTAATTCCTCTCCTTCCACAAACCCATACTCGCCATCAACCATTCAAGATGTAGATCTTTGGTTCCTTTGATTCTAGATCCTTTGGATCTTTATTTGTTGTTTGATTGCAGGGATTCCACTGCATTTTGGTTTTAAAATTCGTGCAAATTCAGATCATGATCATTAAATGTTTTGAAAGAGTTTTGGAAATGGATCAATGCTGAATTTCTGCATTTTTTCTGTTGCTGCTTCAGCGTTAACCGGTTAACCATATGCGTTAACCGGTTAATGCAAGTTAGAATTGAATTCTTGGCTTGTTTCAAGCCCCTTTTTGGTTCCTCTTTCTTCTTCTTCTTCCTCCTTTTTATTTTTACCTTGGGAAGCACTTTTGGGAGTGATTTCTCCTTAATTTCAATGAACTTTGGGTGTATATTAGAGTAGTTAATGTTCATTAATTCAAAACTACCTTTAAGTGGATTGTTCAATTCATTTAAGGTACTTTGTCTTAGTGATACATTTTCATGCTTGAACCCACCAAGATGAGTGATTGAAGTTAAGGATGGAAGAATACTATGAGTGTGACTCAATTTGGTATTCACCTTTATTTTCGTGCGGTATTGCGTCCGGATAGCGATTTACATATTGTTTATCACGCATGCATTAGCACTACCATTATGCACCTTAATCGGTGGTGGCCGGCCTCATTTGTAGGGTAATTAATTCGTAAATTACTCGTCGATTTCTTAACATAGACCTAAATGTGTCCCGACTTCGGAATAAAAATCTAATTGGGTACTTGCACTTTCGTGGACCGGATCTCTTGTTAATCGCGTAATCCCAAAGTAGTTAATCATATTGCATTAAGAATCGAGACTTATGAATGATTGATGCGTAGGTGCTTTGGGTCTCCCAATCGCCTTTCAAATTTCATTGAATTCGGTTCGATTTGCCTTGATTAATCGCTATAGTGTAAGATGCTAAGCGGATCCAGTTGCCTTTCGATTTTGGTTACTCTTTTGGTTGTGGTTTATTAAGTTCACCATACCATTATTATGTAAATATTATTAAACTATTACTACTATTAATATTTTAAATTCTTGCACTTTAATTTCTTTTTGTTACTAACATTTAATTTCTTGCACTTTTATTGCCTTTTATTCTATTTTGCTTTATTCATCCATATCATGTTTATTTTATTTGCTCTTATTTTTTTGTTGATTCTCCTTTTGTCCATTTGGACACAAAAAATTAATAAAGGATTAAACCTCTAAAGGACTTGTGACTTTAATTTGAGGACTTTTGGTTACTATCCTTGGCATTGGAATGAAGATTTTCGGACTTATATTTTAGGATCCCTTCCCTTTGCTTTGGACTTATATTTTAGCCTTTATTTGGCCATTTGCTAGCTCATAAGGATGGAACTCTTTTGCTCATAATTTGGAATGTCATCAAGTTTGGTTAGATCTTTCTTACCTTATCTCCTTATTTTCTTTTTTTAGGATAGCCCCTTCATCTCCTCCCATTCTTCAATTTTCAAAACCTTCTCCCTTTTTCAAAGGATTCCTTCTTTTTAAATCATCACCTCTTCAATAAACAAAAACCTTGACTTTTGTCAAGTGGCTTTTACTCCTTTTCTTTTCTTTTAAAATCAATGAATCTAATCATGTTGACCTTAATTCAAAAAAATAAAAAGAATCAAACTCATTCAAGTTGTTTTATGACTTTGTGCACTTTTGTTTATTTTCTTAAAAAAGAGTGTCGATTATGAGTCATTATTCTTTAGTCGGGTGCAAGTCTCTCAATCTCCATGGTTGTAGTTTGATGTAATTGAGTCTCTTGTCAT
This sequence comes from Lathyrus aphaca, assembly GCA_963966055.1. NCBI lineage: Eukaryota > Viridiplantae > Streptophyta > Magnoliopsida > Fabales > Fabaceae > Lathyrus > Lathyrus aphaca. Next base: position 446,982,738 of record OZ014521.1, read on the forward strand.
TTGTGGGGGTTTAGTGGCATACTCGTTGATTTTTTATCCGAGTTGGCGCCCTCCCATAGTGATGTATGAGTCCATACCTTCATTCTCATGGTAGATTTGTTTGGCTATCCACTTGAAGATGAAAAATTCTCTTCACTTAATAAAATTAATCATAACCCACCCTTTTCACTATTTGTACCACGAACTACGGGGTTTTGATCTTACATTGCACTTTGTGGGTACGTAGGCATGAGGTGGTAAACCTCTCCAAACACAAAAAATATTAAAAGTAATTCTTTCTCTCACCTCTCCACTCTTATTTTTATAAACCATTTTCAAACCAAAAGCAGTAAATTTTTCAAAGGACTCCCGTGGAGTACCACGGATATTTTGGGTGCGTAAAACCTTCCCATTGTGTAACCTATCCCCTTACCTGTTTCTCTGTTGTGTCTCTTTAGCTTTATGCTTTTAGATTCATTAGGATTTATTCTCTCTTTTTCCCTTTTCCATTTGGAATAAAATAAAAGCGCGGTGGCGACTCTGTTTACTTTGAGTTAAGTTAACCAATAGCTTACACTCATGTTTTTACCGCTATAGGTACGTTGGAAGTTTCAGGGTTCCTGCAAACCTCTAAACCCCTCCCGTCTCACGGGTCTGCTACTCGAGTCAACATCACGGACTCTCAAAGTCGAGTAGCAATAATACGTTCACCATCTCTGAGAAATAGCTCATGACCAAATCAGGGAATCGGTTTGGCATTATGTACTACTCAGGGAGGTCTCAACTGAGTCCAAGGAAACAAGCATCCCTCATAAGTCCCCAGCTTCAAGCACTGAATCAAGAAACAATAGTACATTCAGACCTTGGGATACAGTACTATCGTCATACGAGATGTTTTGCTTTAACTGGATTCCTGTGAGAGAACCAGGTCATCCTATTTCAACAAATGTAGTCTACCACTGTCATCACTAGAGAGGGGTGTTTCCACTATGGTCCTCAGTGATCGGTCCCTAGTTGTACATAACTATCGAGTTCGTACCCTAAAATGAGGCAAAACCCCCACACAGGATAGTTCCAAGACGGTCGCAACCTGGGTGTGGAACACATCGCCACTCATCATGTAACCATGCGAGTACAATGCATGTCCATGCTAATCCTATGGTGCACTCAATATGGGTGTTTGTCTTATCTCACAGTAACTCCCAACCCACAGGAAAAAAAAATGAAAACCAGCACAGCCAGACAGTCCAGTATGATGCATGGAAAATAAATACTAGAAGTAGTAAATAAATGCTATAAAGTGAGAACTGTAAATGAACACAGTAAATAAACACACAGTAGCACACACATAAACACCCAAAGAAACAAAAGAAAACATGCGCTAGGATTGACTCTATGAGGGAAACCAGAGATTCTGGGTTCGATCCCTAGCTGATTCTCCAGCTGTCTCTCCCGGGATTTTCATCCTAGTACAAACGCGAAAGTGGCGCGAAAAAGGTAGAGTCACCAGCCAGGCATTTTTATCCCGAATGAATGGGAAAGGTAATGCTGCACAAACCAGAGGAAGAAGGAAAGGACAAGGTCCTGTGAACCAAAGATCTTGGTTCGGGAGTCTTTTACGAACTGGGAAGGTATTAGCACCCAGGTCGTCTGCCGTACCCGATGGGATCCACGCTTGTTTGTCTGTTTCAAAGGCTGTGAAAGAATAAAGTTGTTGAACAAATGAACTGCTAACTGGAACTGTAAATGAGGAAGGGGACTGGAAAAAAAACGAAAAAATACGGGGAAATGTAGGGAAAATAAAGAGTGTGCTCGAACGGGCCCTACCCCGCTGCCTACGTACCTCATCGGGAAAATGAGGATCAGAGTCGACGTAGTTTGCTTAGCTAAAGGCGAAAACTTTGTTTGTATTTTTTATGCGCTGGAACTGCGTATATCTATGCTCAAGTGTTGTAGGCTCTCCTTGAACAAGTGTGTCTACCGTCTTGCAAATGAAACAAGTCGTCACAAGTTCGCATTAAGAGTGAGTGAGGTGAGAAAAGAAGTTCCCAAAGGAAAATATGATTCTTCTTTATTGCTTTGTCTTTTAGAGAAGTATTTTGGTTTATTGTTTGTGCACCTTCCCGTACTAAGACTTATTCATCGTGGTAGATGACTTACACCTCGCCCCGAGACAGAACGTGCATAAGTAACCCACGGCAAAGTCTCGTGTCGTACGAGAAAGTCGACCTTTATTAGGTGTTTTTTAGCTTTTCTTTATGAGATGAGAAAGAGAAGGCAAAATGAACCAAAGGCAAAAAGTCTAAAGGGAAGACTAAAATCCTAGTGTTATCATGCATGGATGAACCTAGGTTAGTGTGGTTTCTATCCTAATGAGAAGGAAAGGAGAAACAAAGAAAATAGAATACAACTTACTTCTTAATGAAGTTTGTAATACCCAAAAATTTTCCCTCATACTTATTACCTTGACTGGCTTGTGGTTTACATTCATCTGCATTTTCCACTAGGTCATTAACATTCACAATTATGCATTTCCATGAGCTCCTAAGGCATGAGATCAATTCCATATTGAAATTAGGGTTTCATAACCTATCCATATCTATCAGGTGGATTAAATGCTTTGGTTATAAGGCCATCAATAGTACATCTGATCCATCATTTGGTCTTTAATTCAGAACTTCTAGGGATTAGGGTTTCATGGTGGCTGAGGTGTATACCTAATAAGACCGATTCTTCATGATTATCAAGATATTTCTTCGACGACAATTCCTCAAGTATAGTTGGTTTATTTCCATAGCAGTATCTGTCCAAGGTCATTTGGTCTTGTGAGAAAGTCAAAGTTGTCAAGGCATATGTGTGTACAGTGATGAATGATAATCATTTGGATACAATTCACCTTTCAGTTAAGGTTTTATGCAGGGCATTTGGGTTCAAATTTCGAAACAGGTTCGTCAGATGCATATTATTGTCCAAAAGGTTTCAACATGGATATTGTAGTTCATCATGATCCAGGATGGAGTCAAGGAGCCATTTATTCAAGAGTCATGAATGAATTCATTTTCAGTCACATTCATTGTTAAATTCGAGAGGGTTATCAGTTCAAGACAAGATGTATTTGAGTTGTAATTGTCCAGTCCAACTTAATTAATCACCTGATTACATATGTCAAGACAAATGTCCATTTGATTTCAATAATCAATTTCCATTATTCATTAACCACTCATTTCTAATTCCATTGAACCATTTTTAAATCCATTTCAAAATTGTTTTCTTGTTCAAACCTAAGCTCATTATTCAAATTAATCCATTAACCATTTTGTACCAAAACTCCATCATCCAAATAGCATCCATTTATTACCACTTAGTGGAATTCAGAAATATAATTTAAGTCCAAGAGTTATGCATCCAATCTAATGTATAAATAAACCAGTTGTTATTACTTTTATATTTTTTTTCTTCAAGTTATACAAGTCAAATATATGCAAGTTATATATAAGGGAGATTACAATCTTTTTTGGCAAGTTATACAAGTTTATAGATCCAATCTATATAATCCCCATTCTGATATATAACACAGTTTCCAAGAAAAATAACAAAATACACCAGAAAAATTCAGTTGGAAAAAAAAGAGCCTAGCACAGTAAGTTACAGCTTTAACAACTGATAATTCAAGTTAAAAAAATAACAAAATGAAATAACAGAAAAGAGAGGGATACGCCACAAAATTCATCAAAGTAGAAAAATCGGCTATAATGATATAACAAAATTAGGAACAGAGGATCAAAAACAAAAAAAGAAAAGAAAGAGGAGAAGAGTTCACATATAGAAGTTTAACAGAAGAAAAACTCATAGCAGAGCTGAACCAGAAGAAACTGTTGCATTCGAAGAGGACTCTCGCGGAATCTGCATAATCATCACTCCAATTACTTTAAATCTTCTTCACTCTCTAAAACTCAGAGGATCTTCAAAAAAGGCTAACAAAACTCAGAACCTTCTCGAATCTCAATCTGGGACCTCTTCATCATCTTCAACAATCTCTCTCAAAACTCTCACTGAAAAAACTTCGATCTTGAATCTTCAAGATTCCTTCATCATTATTTTCATCAATCGGTAATCAACGACAACAATTCAGTCGGTTTAGAATCATCCAAGAACAATCCTCTGCATCAACCATCGATCTTATTCTGCAAAAATAACAGTCACATATCTATCACAGTGATTGCGACGACGACCCATCAAAACTTACGCCAATATTAAGCTGTCGGTAGCGATTTTACCACGTAACCTTTTGTCAAGAAAATGGACATCGCAATGTGATACATAGCAGGATGCAAAAGAGTATATCCAAGAAAATCAACACATCGAAAAGAAACTCAGGATATTAGTATAATAGAAAAGGAAAATAAATCAGTTATGACAACTGATATGGCAGAGAATCGATTTGGTGCCAGGTAACAAAGTAAAAAAAAATCAGAACTATAGAGGCGAAAGATCAGTTACACTACTTCAAACAAAAAAACTGAGGAAGGTTCCACATTATTCAAATTAGTTACAAATTCCTAACATAAAGGATAACCGAATTCATCTAGAAGATTCACCTGGGAACTCTTCACAAGGCAGGATTCATCCTCTATAAATCAAACCATTCTTCTTCAATCTCTTCTCACCATTCTTCTTCAATCCTTTCTCATCATCCTTGAACAACATTTCTTTACCACTTTTCTGAATTTCATCATGCGTAATCCTCATTCTCGGATCATCATTCATCATCACCATCATCACTGCTTCAACAAAGCTCCATCTCAATCTTTAACTTCGTCAATCAATGGAACTCTTTTGATCTTCAACCGCAATAATCACCATTCTTTAATCTTCATACTTCATCGCCTTCTTCCTCCAGTTTACCTGCAAGAACAAAATCGAAATCAACCACTTCGATTATAACGGATCATGCAAACCGCGATAACAAGAGTGGTAGGTGAAAAGCAGAAGAAGAATTGAACTGATTCAAGACCGCGGAATGCTACACATACCTGAAGCGGATGATTTGGATTCTTCTTTGAGGTGTCGTCATTGTTAGCTCTGTTTCGTCATCACTGATCAACTCCAATCACGCTCCCGGCTTTAATTTCTTCAACTCTTCTTCATCAATGTGCAGTTTCATTCGCCGAACAGAATCGTGACCAAGCGCGTCACACCTTCGAGTCAAGGTACGCAAATCCTCTTATGTGTTTGTTTTCTCTTGCTTTTGAGTCTCCGATTGTCGATTTATTAGAATGTCGTGAAATTGGCTTCGAACTCTTGGTTAGTATAGGGAAACTGAGATTTATGGAAGATTTTAGGTTAGGAGTGAAGAAGTTGAAGGTGTAGGTAGATTGGTGTTAGCTCGACGATGATGGTTGTGTTAGGAAGGTTAGGTTGAGGATGGTGGCGGAGAGGGGGTTTAGGTTCGGCGATGGCGATGGCAAAGTGGAAAAAGGAAGGGGAGGGATGGTGTTGACGGCGTGAAGAAGAAGATGAGGTTTAGTGTTCGCTCAATCTTCAGCCCTCTTTGTTTGTTCTTTTGGTTTTATATTTTTTAATCATAAGGAAAAAACAATTAAGTTAATTAATAGGAAGATTAAGAGAATATCTTGAGAAATTGAAAAGATTTTTGTGTGATTAAGAAAAATTAAGCCCCATTTAATTCGTAGCTAATCTCTTTGATTCAAATCAAACCACCATTTCAATATTCAATAGATAAGATTTGGATGTTTTTTTTGGATTTCCCAGCCACACCAGCGGTGACACTTGTCACCGTCCGGTAGGCTATCTCTGCGACCAATCCCATGCATGTCCTCCACCATAAGGTCTCATGTGCCTGCATTTGTGAATCGTTTGATTAGAATACCATCAGGATGAATTGATCGTGTGGCCTTGTTGAAGTCAAAGCATTGACCGCGCCCCATAGTATACACCCTCCAAGAACCTGCGCTAGTGGGCCTTAGATTCTTGCTTTTCGTACCCCATGTTAAGCCCATCTTACCATTTAGCTATAGAAAATTTACTTTCTGTGCCCCCTGTCATACCCTAATTTTTTACCCTAAGATTTTTCGCATCTCATCTACATCTTACATACAAAGAAGATCACGCCCTGGTTCGTTTATCCTTCTTAGTTGCAGGTTTATGCCTCACAGGGGATCACTGTACTTTTACTTTCCTTTATCTGTTTATATTTACTAACTTCTAACCAAAATATCAAAAATATGTGGCAGTTTTCTTCTTCATCTTCTATGTGTTGCAGGTTTGCATAGATAAGGCAGTGAGTTCAATTCAGATGTGGTTGTTCAGTTATGATTCGATTCAGATGGACGTTTGACCTAATCTTGGTCAAACTATCAAAAGATTGTTTCAACTACGAGATGTTTATTCCAGTGGTTTATTTGTCAGACAGTGCGTATTCAAAGTTCAAGTTGTGTTGTATGCGAAAGTCATCAGTTTATCAGGGCAGTGGTTCATGTGAAGTTTTGGTTCAAAAATTCAGGCTTATCATGATCATGTCTTCAGTTGTGTGCATCTGCAGATTTATTTTCCCAAAAAATGATTCGAATAAATTTGAAGTGATTTTGGATTCATTTGATCAGAGATTGTGAAAATATGGAAAAATTGAGGTTTCATGGTTGTGTGTGTGATGGTAGCTGGCTCATATCATAAAAATCAGTTCATTTTTTTCTCTATGACCATTTCCTTATCCAATTTATTTCGATCATTCACTACCTCTTTCTAATAGCCATTCTATAACCCATCTTTTGATTTTATCCATTTTTTTACAAAATTATATCTTATCTTTTTTCCATTAAATCATTTCATTTTCAATAATTGTCGCTCCCGAAGATTTACATCCCGGTGCAGACGCGAACGGTCGGCGAAAAGAGAAATGAAGGTGAAGTGAATAGAGTCGCCAGCTAGGCATTTTTATCCCGGAGGAAAGGTAGTGCTGCATAAACCTAGAAAAAGATGGATAAGACGGTTGCGAACCAGAGAAACTGAGAAAGGGGGTTGGTTACAACCTGGGAAGGTATTAGCACCCAGATTGTCCGTCGTAATCGACGGGATCCATGCTTACAAGATTGTGTTTGAAGGGGGCAGGTGTGTGTGCCATGTGTGTGCAAAAGCTGGAAAAGAATATCCAAGTGTCAGTGCAAAAGGAAGTGAAATGCTTAGGACTGGGGCTTAGAAAGAATGCTGAAAGAGGGGGATGACACAGAGACTTTTGTTCGATAACTGTTAAGTTATGCCTACGTATCCTCGCGTGCAATGAGGAAGTCAGAACATCGTAGTTCGACTCAAAGAGACTGAAAATGAATTGATTGTGAACTTCTTGCTTGTCTATGCTCAAGTGTATGACTCGTCTGGCTCGAGTGCTAACTGTCTTGCATTAGACGGAAGAAGCAAGTTCTCGTTTATGAATGAGTGTGATGAGAAGAGAATCCCGACGGAGACGATTATTGTTTGTTTTTGTCTTTTCAGTTTTGTTATTGTTTTTGGTGTTTTGCATAAGTTAATGAGTTTAATCCTAAATCAAGGGCTTGTAAACTCATTATATCCTCCCTAATTAGGGATAATGAGCCCACTTAAGCATGAGATAAGCATCTCAACTTAATTACCATGATGATGTAGGATTAAGATCATTAACCTACTTGTGATTAATTATATGTTTTTGGGTTTTTGTTTAGTGTTAAGTAATGAGTTTAATCTCTAATCACGGATTAGTGAACGCATTACACCATCCTAATAAAAGGATAATATATGAGAACACTTAAGCTGAGGAAGATACCTCAACTTAATCCATGGTTAGGGATTAAATTCATTATATAACAAAGCCTTTATTAAGTGGGTTTTAATCAAAGGATGAGATTAAGAAGTGGATTTTATGGTTTGTAAGACAACTTGAGTAGGTCTTGTCCACTAAACACTAGGGTTAGTCCCTCTTAACCATAAGGAAGAGTTAGAACCCTAATGTAAGGCCCAAGTTACAAGATAAAGTCTTGATGATTATTAAGTGATTTTATTAAGAGGTTTAAACAAATTAAAGGTTTAACACTTAGGATTAAAGTTATACACTCTATCCTAAGAGAAGGATGCATGCATGACCCTAATTCCAAAGTCCTAAAACTTTAAGAGTTTAGTCTCTGATTATGAGATGAGAAGAGAGACTCAAGGAGACTCAAAGGTAAAAAGTCTAAGGGGGACTAAACATAACCCTAAGATTATCATGCTTGGATGTTCCTATGGTTTGTGAGGCTTAAGATAGATCTTCAAGGAAGCCACCAATGGAAGAAGCAGATGAAAGGAGGAGGAAGCAGAAGAATAAGTTACTTACTTCATTGAAGAAGGTAAGTAACTTAAAGAAAGAAAGTGAGAGAGATGGGACATAAGTGAATCAAATTCACTTCAAAGACAAGTTAAAATGAAAATGAAAGAGATAAGAAGAAGTGAGAGGTGAAGGCAAATCCACCTCCCAAAATAACTTACCAAACCTGAAAAGTTAGCATGGATGCATAAGACATAAAGCATGAAGAAATGAATGTAATGAGATGAAATGACCAAAATCATAAGTGTTTTATGCAATGTAAATGTCATGTAAGATGATGCAAAGGCATACAAAATGCATATGTGTGATCATACAAAGATGGGATGCAAAGGAAGCATGCTTTGAAGTTTGAAAACACATGAAAGTTTATGAAATGAAATGGATGCTAAAAATGGAAAATGAATGAAGAAATGATCAAGTAAGGCTCTAACATATCCTAATATGTCTAAGATGACATATGAATGCAAGAAATGTCATGGCAAGTTCATGTAATGATGCATATGCAAGATGAATGCAAATGAACATGAGAAATTAGGGTTACATGGACATGTGAGATGCAAATGAATAAAACAGAAGCAAATGACATGGTAAAAATTTGCAATTAAGTTCAAACAAACCCTAATCCCATATTAGGTCACACCCCAAAGGAGAAGGTCAGAAGCCTAACCAATCAAAAGTTATGAATTTCCTAAGTTTTCTAGGGTTTTTGGGTGGTTCAAAGGGAAAAATTCAAATCAATTTGAAAATGCAAGATAAATTCATGAGGAAAAAGCCCTATAAACTACATGAAATATGTAACATAATGCAAAAAGAATCAACTTCTAACACTTCTTTGTTTGGCAGAAATGATTTTTTAAAGTTAGGGTTCAAAAATATGATTTTTATGACCCTTGATTCAAAGAAAATTGGCAAACTATGATCAAACCCAAAAAGAAATTTTTGTTAAGAGTTTGAAAATGTTTCTAAATGCATTGGGATGATTCATGATTTTTTTGGTGATTTTTAGAAACCTAAATGTATTTTTAATTAATTAAAATACTTTAATTAATTAAAAATAACATTTAAATATTTTAAAAATACTTTTTTAATGCAAAAAATAAAATAAAAATTATTTTTGGAATGAGGAAAATATTTAGTCTGAATACAAAAGTAAATATTTTTTGAAGGCTTTTTGATATTTTAAATAAAAAGAACAAAAGAAATAAAAAGAAAATGAATTTAAATGAATTTAAATGAAAAGTATGAAGATCTGATGGCCAGGATTCAAACTGGGGAAAAAGGCACTGACTGCGCGCGCAATCCTAAGGCTGACATTCAAACTGAGTTTTAATTAGGTTTTATAATTAATTAAATGGATTAATGCTAATACGCGTGATCTGAGCCGTCTAGACCTAAACCTAATCAACATCCAATGGCCACAAACTCATCTGGGCAGCTAACCCTAATTAGGGTTCTAATCACTTTCAGGTGACCGGAGCTAGCTCCGGTCATCTTCTCCGGCAGGCCAATCACCCTAACTTCTTCTCTATGTCAAATTAAACCCTCTAACTCTCCAAAAATGATCCTCTAACAACCCTAAGCAAGAATCCATCATCAAAAACAATTTATTTCACGCATACATGATGAATCGCAGCAAAAATCATTTCACGGGCAAAATTTCAGAACATCATGAAATGCTTATTTCTCAACCATTTTTAATTTTAAACACATCAGGGTGATCAGTGAAGCATGAGGAATCATTTAGAAAATTTAAAAAAAGTTCTGGAAAAAAGTTCATCATAGCTACCTGAGTTGAAGCTTTGTGTTCTTGAGCTTTCTGACCTCTCTCTTGGTTCAAATCCACCCCAATGAACTTCCTGATGATGATGAGAAGCTCAGAGCAAGCTTGTATGGCCTGGTTTATGAGTTTCAGTTCCTCTGCACCAAGAATCGTGTTTTGGTTTGGCTGTGTTTTAGGCTATGGTGATGGGTGGGAAATGATCCTTGGGTGATGCTGAGTTGATTGGTGGAAGAAGTTTGACGTTTGAGTGGTTGTGTGATGATTTTCGAAGAGAGGAAGTTTTTGATGGATTTTGTGAATTCTGATTTGTGAGATGATTCAGGCTCTTGTGTGTTATGAAATGTGATCCATAATGTTTGTCTAAGCCAATGGAATTGATCAGAAAGTTGTTGTGGCACAGGCTGATTGGTATGGGGTGTTTTTGCAAAAAAAATCAATTTAGATGTACTTGAGGTATGGGCCACGGCAGGGCTAAATTTTTGGGGTGTCTGGCCTCAGCAAGATTCATGGAGAGCCATAGAATCAGTTTGATGCAGCTGGCACAAGTGGATGGAAGGATCCAATGCATTTGGCAAATTTTGAGAGTTTTGGCCCCTTTGAGATTTCTTGAAGTTCAAGTCATGGAAACACTTGGTTCAATGCACAATTCTGATTGTTTGAAGTTCATTTGACATATTGTGAAGTGTTTGTGTACATTAGAAGTCATTAGAATGCTTGAACATGCCAAAATGCAAAATCCCTCTTTGACATGAAACTTGAAATTATAGGATTTTTTCCAACTTTGAAAGGCCATATCTTGAGTTCTATGATGAATCAAGACATGTACTTGTACTTTTTGAAAAGTTAAAGACCTAATCTACAACTTTCATGACCAATAATTTTTCATTTGAAGCATTTTTGGTCATGAAAGAGGAGGTTGAAAAACTTTCCCAAAATGGAAAGTTTGCATTTCAAGTCATTTCCAAAAATGGCAAGTTTGCATTTCAAGTCATTTCCAAAAATGGCAAGTTTGCAATTGGCTCAAAATACTTTAATATTGTGAACTTCCAACCACTTCTAAGATCAAATAAAGATCATATAACTTCAATTTGATGAAAATACCCCTTTGGTTCCATTGTTGGGGGCCTCAAATGCCCTGATTTTTACTTAACTTGCTCAGGAAGTTACCCAGTGAACAAATGACTTCCACAATGAATTTCTTCATCAAACTTGGTACACATGATCCTTATAACATATTAAGAACATTAGAAACAAGAATGGCCCAAAAATTTGGAGTTAAGGCCTCTGAAACCAAAACCCTAATTTTGGTCATCTGTACAATGAAAACCTTGGCTCTGCTTCCATGCCTTTGCCAGTTCTTGTGATCCCTTGACTTTTATGAACTTTGAGGAGCATAATATGATGATAGAACACACATGGACCCTCTTGGAAAGCTTTGAGGCCTTTGGTATGACTCAAAAGGATTCTTGGATTGCTCAGATCACAATTAAACCATAGGAACATATCCAATTAAAGAGTGAGGGCAAATTTGGGGTGTTTACAATAATCATATCCAATTAAACCATTTTAATTTTTCTTGTATCCCTTCACTACAAGAAAATTGGCAAATTACGACGATTATTTTGGAAGATTACGGCGGTTAGAACTGACGCAAATTGCAAGTCATGACAGTTCCCTCCATGTCGTAGAAACATGTGTCGCGAGGCTGTTTAGCGACGGTTTGTAAAACTGTCGCTCCAACTGCCGTAATATTCTGTGACGGTTTTGAAACGGCCTCCAATATATTATTACGACGGTTGTAACCGCCATAATTACATTATATATATATATATATATATATATATATATATATATATATATTTCATTAACAATAGCGACGGTTGTAACCTCCATAATTGCATAATATATATATTTCATTAAAAATAGCGACGGTTAGAACCGCCGTAAATTACATTATTTTTTCAAATAAAAAAAAATCAGCTTCATCTCAAAATCAGAAATCTTATCTTGGGCTTCATCATATAATCAAAATAAAATTAATTACAATGAATAAAACACATAAGTGATGCCAACACAAATATGTTATCAAAACATGGGCAAAGTACACACAAATATTACAGTACTGAAAATTAACATTGTGATTGTTCAAAATACAGTATAGTAAAGCATGCAACAAATAACCATATTTTGGATTGTCACTGGCCTAAACCTATACAATACACAAATTAATTGCTTCTTGAGTACTTCCATCACTAACAATTGTGGTAGTATCCTTAGTGAGGACCACCTTGGCGGCATTTCCCAGAACCTCTTTATCAACTTTGTCTAAGGAAAGGCCAGCCTCCTCTCTGATAACAATATCTGGAAGTGAATAAAAAAGATGCATATTATTATCAACAACTAAACATAAAAAAAGAAGACAAAATGCATACTTCCAAATTGAACAAAACCATCAGAGTCGTGAAATGAATTGTATTAAATTTAAAGATCTCCTGTTAAGATGGCAATATCATCAAATTATTGGCAGCTGTCTGTCTCACCAACTTGGCACCAATATCAGACTCTCACTCAGTAAATATTTCCACCTGCAATAGGAGATTTTCAAAAGAGAAACAAGAGCAGGCTCTGAGTTCAATTTTACCCATCATGGTAAGATGTTATACGTTTTAATGAGCCTAAAACAAAGCTTTGCCCTACAGTAAAAGAATACTCACCAATTTAAACACAATACAAAAACATAACAAAAACTAGCTGATGTTTTTCAGATGTATTTAATAGCCAAACTGACAGTATACAACTCCACTAATATACAACTCAAACTCCATGCATCACATGGATAGCTCCACCCCAAGTCCTACAAAATCTCCAGAGGCTGTATTTAAAAAATCTAGGAGCTAAAAAATATAATACTTTAAATAGATGACAGGATTCAACTAACTCACCCAACTTTTGCTATCCGATTGATTCCAAAATTTCTTACATATGCCGCAATAATTTTTGATTTTGTTAACTGTACAAAGATGAAAACATATGAATTTTTACAACAAATATAGTTTATTTCAATTATGACACTTGGTTTCAGGCTTAAATATAAATTGGTAGAAATAAAAGGAAGTTATAAACCCTGTCACATGTTTTGCATTAGAGTTACCCACTAGGACTCAAATACTTTTTTATCTTTGACATATTGAGAGGAAAGTCCAATCCACATTTGGCTTTGGTTTTGGTTTTTCTCATAAACATTAAGATGATTTTTTTATAAGGAAATGTATAAAAGGATAGTTTGATAAGTTAGCCTTAATAGGGACAGCTATTATCACAAACCTCATCGTAAGAAAAGAAAATGATACCATCACGACCATCACCAACTACAATTCTAGAACAACGTGTTGTCAAAGATTTTACGATGAAACATGTCCTTTCCATATCATACTTTATCACTTTAACTCTCCCAATCAAAGTAGTGTCATATTCTAAACCACAAACATAGAACTGGATAATACAAATAATTTAATGAGAAAAATATGACCAGATTTAATTTTCTTATTCAGAGAAGGAAAGATACAAAATTTATGCAACTTACAGTATTTCCAGCACATGCCAAGAAGAAGCGGTCAAGCTAAGGACAAATAGCAAGTGGACTTCGTTCCAAATAGTTGCACAAACCACTCGGAACTGCCACATTTCATTTTTATCATCAATTTTGATGCCATCAAAATTATTACCATCACGGTTGTTGCCAAAGATATTGTTGATAGCGGTTCATGATAATGCACAACTAATTCTTTGAATGGTGAGGTTTTTTGGCACGTTATCTATAGAGAACAAGAAGGAAACCCTTAACACTGCCAAAGAAGCATCCTTTTAGAATATGGTAATCAATGTAGGGTAAGTGAAAAGACAAGAAAAACTCAATGTCCTACCCATCAGCTTTGCCTTTGGACTTTACATCTGGACTAGAAGGCAGACTAGTTCCAACCACAATCACCTTGTGAACTGGCCTCATCCGCCATGAAAAATATGTTTCCACTACAACACAATCAACCATATCACCGACCAAAAATAACACCAGACCCGGACCACCAGAGGCAAACAAAACAATCAGAAACCTCTGCCACAGAACATACCAAAACCAGCAGGAACAGCAGAGCTGCGAAACAGACGAAGACTATTTGAATATGCAGCTAACAAGATACCAAAGATAAAAAGCATCATGTTATTCTCGTAACAGGATCTATGTAAAAATCATCGTCTTTTGTCTCTATTAAAGTACTTTTTAAAATTAATTAACTAATATTTTATTTATAAGTTATCTCCATGTTAATTATTTGAAAACGACAAGACTAGCTCCTGCCCACAGCTGTCGCTCCCACCAAAATGAGGCTAGGTAAAATGGGGTACAGACGCGAACGGTCGGCGAAAGAGAAAGAATGAAAAGAGTCGCCAGCTAGGCATTTTTATCCCGAAGGAAAGGTAATGCTGCCTAGACCTAGAAGAGATGGATAAGACGGTCGCGAACCAGAGAAACTGAGAAAAGGGGTTGGTTACAACCTGGGAAGGTATTAGCACCCAGATTGTCCGCCGTACTCGACGGGATCCACGCTTGAAAGATTTGTGCTTAAAGGGGTAGTGTCAGTGCTATCTGTGTATCAAAGCTAGAAAGAATGCAAGTGTCAGTGCTGGAAGAGAGTGAAGTGAAATATGTGAAGTGTCAGTGTAAGAACAGGAGTGTAAAGCTCAAGATCATGAGGCTAAAAGAATAATACTGAAAGGAGGGGGAATATACAGAGACTTTTGTTCGATAATTGTTAAGTTATGCCTACGTATCCTCTTGTGCGATGAGGAAGTCAGAACACCGTAGTTCGACTCAAAGAGACTGAAAGGTAAATTGACTTGTGAACTGCTTGCTTGTCTATGCTCAAGTGTATGACCTGTCTGGCTCAGATGCTAACTGTCTTTCATTAGACGGAAGAAGCAAGTTCTCGTTTGTGAGTGAATGAGATGAGAAAAGAATCCCAGAGGAGACGATTATTGTTTGTTTTTGATGCTTTCAGTCTTTTATTGCTTTTGGAGTTTGTTATAAGAAAATGAGCTTAATCTTAAACCAAGGGTTAGTAAACTCATCACATCTTCCCTCTGATTAGGGGTAATGAGAATACCTTAAGCATGAAGTAAACACCTCACCCTTAATCACCATGATGTAGAATTAAGATCATTAACCTACTTGCATTTATTTAGATGTTTTTATTGTTTTTGTTTAATGTTGTGTAATGAGTTTAAGCCATAATCAAGGATTTAATGGACCCATTACACCATCCTAATAGAAGGATAATAGATGAGAACATTTAAGCTGAGGAAGGCTCCTCAACTTAATCCATGATTAGGGATTAACCTCATGACAAAACAAGGCCTTTATTAAATGGATTTTAGTTAATGATGAGATTAAGAAGTGAATTTTATGGTTTGTAAGACAACTTGAGGGGGACTTGTCCATTAACACTAGGGTTAATCCTTCTTAACCAATTAAGGAAGAATTAGAACCCTAATGCAAGGCCCAAGGTACAAGCTTGATGTCTTAATGATTATTAAGTGGATTAATTGAAGGAATTAAACACATTAAGGGTTTAACACTTAGGATTAAAGCTATACACTCCATCCTAATAGAAGGATACAGGCATAACCCTAATCACAAAGTCTTAAAACCTTTAAGGTTTAATCCTTGATTATGAGGTGAGAAGAGAAGACTCAAAGATGACACAAAGGCCAAACTAAATGGGGGAGTAATCAAACCCTAATTGTGATCGTGCTTGGTTGTTCCTAGGGTTTATGAGGCTTGTAAAAGATCTTCAAGGAAAAACCACCAGGAAAGAAGCAGATGAAAGGAGGAAGAAGCAGAGAGAAGCAAGTCAACTTTCTTCACTTAAGAAGATAAGTTGCTTGGAGGAAGAAAGTGAAGAGGAGACATGAATGAGCAAGCTCAATCTAAAACAAATACAAAATGCAGCAATGAATACATAAAGAGGGATGAGAAAAGATTATGAGAAGTGAAGGCAAATTCACTTCTCAATGACTTACCACCTGAAAAGTTAGCAACAAGGAATGAAATGAAATGAAAATGAGATGAAATGCCATGATGCAAACCAAATTCAGAAGCATGAACATGATTTTAATGATGCTAAGAGATGATGCAAACACATGTCAAGATTTGTGGATGATCATACAAGGATGAGGATGCAAATGAAGCATGCTTTGAACCATGGAAGTTCATGAAAGTTTATGAAATGGAATGAATGCATAACATGGAAAATGAATGATGCAATGATCAAACATGACTCTAATGTATTCTAAGATGTCTTATATGCTATGTTGATGCATAAAATGTCATGGCAAGTTCTTGAATGCAAGCATATGAGAGATGGATGCAAATGAAGGCAAGAATTAGGGTTTATGCATAACATACAACACAAAATTCAAAATCAGAAGCAAATGACATGATAAAAAATTGAAAATGGGATCAAAGGAACCCTAACCCTACATAAGTTCACTGCCCAAAGGAGGGGACCTAATTCTTGACCTAATGGAAGTTATTATTTTCTCAAGTCAACTAGGGTTTCAAGGCACTTCAAAAGAAAAAATGCTCATCAAATTGAAAATGAAAGATAAATTCAAACCAATTTTACCCTAAAAACTACATGATATGAAGGATGCAATGCAAGAAGAACCATCATCAAACTCTTCATGGTTAGGCAGAATGAATTTTTCTAAGTTAGGACCAAAATATTGCCTTTAAATAACTTTAATTTCAATGAAAAATGTCAAAATAGGTCAAGAACCAAAAATAAATTTGTTTGAAGAGTTTGATAATGTTTCTAAATGTTTTAAAATGCAATGTGAATTTTTTGGTGATTTTTAAATACCTAAATGCATTTTTAATTAATTAATTTCCATTAACTAATTAAAAATAAACATTTAAATTATTTAAAAATGATTTTTAGTGAAAAAAATAAAAATAAAAATATTTTTGGGTTCTGAAAATTTATAAAAGGCTTGATAAAAAAATTCAGAATTTTTTAATGTATTTTACTATTTTTAATAAAATGGACAAAACAAATGAATAAAAAAGAAAATAAAATGAAATTAAATGAAAAGTACACAGATCCAAGAGTCAGGATTCAAATGGGATGCGCGGGAGTTGACTGGCGCGTGATCTGAGGGTCCACATTCAAACTGGCATATTTAAAATTAAACCCTAATTAATTAAGTTAATGACATGGATTAAGGCTAAATGGGATGATCTGAGCCATTGGACACGCGCGGGAAACACAATCGTACGCTCTACATTCAAACTGAGCCCTAATCCAGATTAAAACCCTAATGACTTTCAGGTCACCGGAGAACAGCTCCGGTCGTCTTCTCCGGTGACATCCCTCCCTGAAAAATCTCAACTTCTTCCCTGGGTCATTTCTGGAGCTCTAAAGCTCCAGATTTGTTCCTCTCACTCCCCTAAACCTAAATCCAACCTCAAATGGAATTTATTTTCACTCCTAAACATGATTCGAAGCCAAGAACACAAATATGCAAAACTTTCAGACAAGCAATACACCCTCATCTCTCCATCATTTTCAATAATTTCAAGTTCATTACAACCAGGGGATCAAACACAACCAATTAAGAACTTAAAATAGAGGTTCTGGAAAAAAAGTTTCACATGGCTACCTGAGATGAAGCTTTCAACCCAGGAGCTTTCTGACTGTTTCCTTGCTTCAAAATGCCTCAATGACCTCCCTGAAGAAGCTTTGAAGCTTGGGTGGAGTTTTTTATGGCTGTTTTGTGAGTTTGTGATCAACTGGTCAGAAAATCGTGTTTGAATTTCGAGGGCTTTTAAGGCAAGATGAAGGGTGGTTTATGCTCTATGAAGCTTTTCTGAATGAATGGTGAAGTTGGTTTTGAGGTTTGATGTTTGTGTGATGAGATTCGAATGAAAATGCAAAGAGGGAGGTTTTTGTGAACTATGGCAATGCTGTGGTTTCAGGCTCCAAGATTATGTGAAATGTGATCCTCGAGGCATGTATGTGAAGCTGTGATTGGTCAGAGTAGTTGGTGTGGCTCAGTTTGATTGGTATGGCTCAAGTTGCATAAAGTCAACATTTGTGTAAGTGAAGGTATGGGCTGGTTCAGTCATGGTACAAGGGCATGGTTCGAACCAGCTTGCTTCAAGGAGGTCCATGGAAGTTACTTTTGGCAGCTGGCACAAGTGGATGAGAAGCTTTGGGTCATTTTGCAAATTCATGGAGTCTTGGCCCCTTTTAGATTTCTTAATGATCAAGGCATGAAAATGAATGATTCTTTGGGCCAATCTGAATTTTAGGTCATGTGTTATGTTTATGTGATGCTTAGAAGTCATTTTGAAGTCATAGAAATGCTTGGCATGTGAATTTGCAAGTTTCCCTCTTTGGTGCCAAAGTGAAAAACAAGTGATTTTGTCCAACTTTGCAAGGCCATAACTTTTGATCTAAAATGAATTAGAATGAGTTCTTGTACTTTTTGAAAATGGGAGGATCCAATCTACAACTTTCATGACCAAAGTTTTTTCATTTGAAGCAATTTAGAATCAAAAAGAGGAGGTTGAAAAACTTTCCCAAAATGGCAAGTTTGCATTACAAGTCACTTTCCCAAAAAGGCAACTTTGCAAATGGCTTGAGAATCTTCAATTTTGTGAACTTCTAACATCTTATAAGATCAAATAAAGATCATACACATTCAAAATGATGGAGAAACCCCTTTGGTTGGGTGATTGGGGGCCTCAGATGCCCTGATTTTGCACTGACTTGCTCAAAAAGTCATCTTTTGATCAGATGCCTTCCCCATTGAATTTCTTCATGAAAATTGATATGCATGATCCTCATAACATATAGAGACCAATAGAAACAAGAATGACAAAAATATTTGGAGTTATGGCCTTTGAAATCAAAACCCTAATTTTAGGTCATCTGTGCAGTTAAGCTTGGCTCTGCTTCCATGCCTTTCTCAGTTCTTGTGATTATTTGACTTCCTTGGCCTTGGGAGGATATAACATGGTGCTTGAACATATATGGACCCCCTTGAGAAGATTGAAGGCCTTTGGAGTGGCTCAGATAGCTTAGGGACTGCTCAGATCACAAACCCTAGATGCAGATGACTTTGAACCAATGCAATGAAGCAAAAATGCAATATGAGATGACATGATTGAACTTATGCAAATGAAAAGATCATAAGCCATGGTGAAATGAGTGAGGGAAAATTTGGGGTACTTACATCTGCCCTTATTCAAGCATGAGTTAGCTGTGTAGGATGTAAACAACGGCTTAACAGGCAAACAAGATAACTTGTGGTTGAATATCAAAGACAGTCCAAAATTTGCACTCACTGAATGAAGAAGAAAAGGGATATAGATTGTAAAATAAAATAAAGTATGATTATAAGGTGCGGGCGACGGAGGACGACCGTCGAGCAGAGGATGACTGCCGGGGATGAAGCGATGACGGGGACGACCGACATGCTGGGGAAATAAAACAATCATGATGGGGACGACCATCAAGCAAAGAAACAAGATTTTCTGGGGATTAAAGGTAAATGTTTGGGACGACCATCGGGTTGAAGAAATAAATGATGAGGGACGGTCGTCAAAGGTGAAGGACGATCACCTAGCAGGGTACGGCTGCTCTGTTGGGGATATGGATGAGGGACGGTCATCCAAGGTGAAGGACGATCACCTGGCAAGGTATGACTGCCGAAAGTATCATGACATAGGACGAATGCCGGATAGGGAAGGTCGGTGATGGGGACGGCCATCGGATAAGCATGATGAAGGACGATCATCAAGAGGTGAAGGACGATCACCTAGCAGGGTACGGCTGCTCTTGGGGTTTATCATGACATAAGACGAATGTCAGATAACAAGATCAACGATGGGGACGACCATCGGCTAAAATGATGAAAGACGATCATCAAGAGGTGAAGGGCGATCACCTAGCAGGGGACGGCTGCTAAAAATATCACGACATAGGACGAATGTCGGATAGGAAGGGGTTCTAATGAATAGAGACTCCGCTGGGGATGATGAAGGACGATCATCAAAAAGGTGAAGGACGATCACCTGGCAGGGTACGGCTGCCGAAAATATCGTGACATAGGACGAATGTCAGATAAAAAAGGAGATAGTTTGCTAGAGAATCTTCTGAGGAATGGTAGGCACGGAAGAGTGTCTAATTTCAAGAAAGCAAAGGCATAAGTGTCTGACACGGTGTATAGATTAAGGATGCGGACGAGCATCCTTAAGACTATGATACGGACAAGTATCAATAGAAACAAACGCTTGACGCATGTTCAGAGATGATGATACGGGCGAGTACCAACTAGTTAACAAAGAACACGGACGAGTGTCGACTCTGAGGGGATTTAAGTGATGTATACAAGATACGAACGAGTATCTGTATGAGTAAAAAGTGATGGGTGGGACATAGACGAGTGTCCCGCTTGCTGTGGAGAGGACGACACAGTCGGGTGTCGGAAAAAGTGTATTATAAACAAGTATTTGGTTTACAAAGTGTTTAGGCAACTGCGTTGGGGAAGGTGACACAGACGGGTGTCAGGGAATTGTATATGTATGTATTTGTCTGTAGAGAATGCTCGGGTGAATTTACTGGGCAATGATGACACGAACGAGTGCCAAAAAGGAGCATATATCTGTATTTGTGAGTGCAGAGAGGATGTTTTGGCTTTCTGCTGGGGAGCTTGGGAAGTATTTTGTACATTTGCAAATGGAGTGTTGGTATACATAGCCATTTATTCAGAACATGGCTCATGATTATGCAATATGTTTGATTTTTGCCGTAATGCTCTGTATTAGACGGAATGCTACGCTCTGGGGGAAAATATGATGCGAATGCTATGATAATGCAAAGATACCAATCCGGGATCCGGATCCCGTTGCTTGTGGAGATCTCCGGCTGATCTGCTTAAAGTAGATATCCCAGCTGGGGATGAGATTGTTGGTATATCTGATGCAATGATTTTGCTTGGGGAACCAGGTCACTGATTGTCCTTTCTTTGGTGATGATAAACCCAGCTGGGGCTGTGGAAGCTTTCGTTGTTTTGTTGCGAGATCTTCGGACATTTCTCTCCTGGATAGAGGCTGGAGCTCTGCGGGGAAATGGTTCCCTGCCTGTCACTCGGCTGAGGAGGAATGATGATTGGTAACTCAGCTGTGGATGAAGCAGTCTCCGGTGCTACTTAGGAGATAGTGACTTGGTAGCTTGTTGGGGAGAAGCTTTCATGCCCTCATGTTGCCCTTTTGACTACCTGCAATCCTGTATGGCAAAGAAACGTACAAGTATCCAGAGGTATCCCTTACTGGATTCCATCATAGGAATTTAGACATTCCCGGGAGCAAATATATTTCTTGTAAGCATGTGATTTAGAAAAACGCATCTGTACTTATGCAAATCAACATCTTAAGGACATCGGACATTTTGCAAATGAAAATAAAACGTACGAGATGAAATGTGACTGAAAATCTGACTTTATTAATTTGTGTGCCCTGAATTGGAAAGATACAGTCAAAGAAACAGATCCCCTGAAATGAGGAGATCGTTACAAATTGAGAAACAAAAAAGACGTTGGCAATGTTGATGACGCTTCTGGGAGCTTCCCTTTTGCTATGACCCGTATGACCTTGACGTTCTTCTCATCTTGCTTTCTGAAGAAGGTTGATTCTGACCGATGTTTTAACCTTTCGAAGCTTGCCACGTTGTAAGTGATACAGACGAATTCAGAATGCAGTTGTTCGCTTATTCCCTTATCTTGCGTGGATCGCCCTTTCGGGTTTTCAATCCACCGCGATACCCATTTTTTCCTGAGTTGTCCAAGGAGGCTTTTCAACTCAGCGGGTGTACATCTTTTATTTATTTTCCCTTATTTTTGCCCGAGTCTTTCATTCTGTTTTTGACTCGCCGGGATGCCCTATTTTTGCCTGGACTTCCATTCTGTTTTTATGTCCAGCGGGTCATTTTATGCGAAGTATCTTTTAACTGCATCTGAATTCACGGGGGACAGGAAATCTTCACCATCCATAGTACTGAGCATCAATGCTCCACCGGAGAAAACTTTATTTACTATGAATGGACCATCATAATTTGGACTCCACTTGCCCCTGTAGTCTGTATGAGGAGGGAGGAGTCTTTTCAGCACAAGATCTCCTACTTGGTATTCTCGGAGCCTGAATTTCTGATTGAAGGCTTTCTTCATTCTTTTCTGATATAACTGCCCATGACAAATTGCATCTAATCTCTTTTCTTCGATCAGATTCAGTTGTTCGTATCGGGATCGGGCCCATTCTGCTTCATTCAGTTTAACATCCATCAGTACCCGCAAAGAGGGTAACTCAACTTCAAAAAGTAGGACTACCTCCATACCATAAACAAGCTGATATGGTGTTTCCCCAGTGGATGTTCTGATTGACGTTCGGTATCCATGTAAAGCAAATGGTAGCATTTCATGCCATTCTTTGTAGGTGACCACCATCTTCTGCACAATCTTCTTGATATTCTTGTTAGCTGCCTCCACAGCGCCATTCATTTTTGGCCTGTAAGGAGAAGAATTGTGATGTTGGATCTTGAAGTCCCAACACAGTTCTGCCATCATTTTGTTGTTCAAGTTGGAACCATTATCAGTAATGATCCGTTCGGGAACTCCATACTGACATATGATATCTCTCTTCAGGAATCTGGCTACCACTTGCCTTGTAACATTTGCATAAGAAGCCGCTTCAACCCACTTGGTAAAATAATCAATGGCTACCAGGATAAATCTGTGGCCATTTGAAGCAGTCGGTTCGATCTTGCCAATCATATCAATGCCCCACATGGCAAAGGGCCAGGGTGAAGACATCACATTCAAAGGGCTGGGAGGCACATGCACTTTATCCGCATAAATCTGGCATTTATGGCATTTTCTGGCATAGGCACAACAGTCTGCATCCATCGTGATCCAGTAATAGCCTGATCTTAACAACTTTTTGGCCATTACATGTCCTCCAGCATGGGTACCAAAAGATCCTTCGTGCACCTCGTGCATCAACAAGTCTGCCTCTGCCCTATCCACACATCTGAGGAGTACCATATCAAAGTTTCTCTTATACAGGGAACCATCAGTATTCAGGAAGAAACTACCAGCTAGCCTTCTTAAAGTCTTCTTATCATTGGAAGATTCCCCAAGTGGGTATGTTTGATCCTCCAAGAAGCACTTAATGTCGTGGAACCAAGGCTTGTCATCTTTAACAACATCTGCTGAGAACACGTATGTTGGTCTGTCAAGTCTGGATACTGATATCCGAGGCACAAAGTTGGCAGCTTGAACTTTGATCATGGATGAAATGGTAGCTAGAGCATCTGCAAACTGATTTTCATCTCGAGGGATATACTCAAGCTTGACTGTTGTGAAGAAAGTCAACAACCTTCTCGTATAATCCCGATAAGGCATCAGATGATCTTGGTGGGTGTACCATTTGCCGTTGGTTTGATTGATCACCAGAGCTGAATCTCCAAACACAGTCAAAGTCTTGATCCTGAGGTCAATGGCTTCCTCAAGACCCAAAATATAAGCTTCGTATTCAGCTTCGTTGTTAGTGCAGTTAAAGGTGAGCTTTGCCGAGAAAGGCATGTGAACTCCCTTAGGTGTAATGAGTACCGCACCAACACCACGACCATTCATATTAACAGCCCCATCAAACATCATAGTCCATTCTTCTTCCGGGTCAGGCCCTTCAGTGTGAATAGGCTCTTCATGATATTTTTCTTTTATGTACATGATGTCTTCATCGGGGAAGTCAAATCTCATAGGCTGGTAATCATCAATGGGTTGCTCAGCAAGATAATCAGACAATACATTGCCCTTGATGGCCTTCTGAGAGGTGTACTGAATATCATACTCTGTGAGGATCATTTGCCATCTTGCAACCCGTCCGGTAAGTGCTGGCTTCTCAAAAATGTACTTAACTGGGTCAATCTTGGAGATCAACAAAGTGGTGTGGGTCAACATATACTGCCTTAGTCGGCGAGCAGCCCACGCTAAAGCACAGCAAGGTTTCTCGAGCAGTGAATAACGTTGTTCACAGTCGGTAAACTTTTGGCTTAGGTAGTATATTGCATACTCTTTTCGACCAGACTCGTCATATTGGCCCAGCACACACCCCATTGACTCTTCTAATACTGTCAAGTACATGATTAGAGGTCTTCCTTCAACTGGAGGCATAAGGATCGGAGGCTCTTGTAAGTATTCCTTGATTTTGTCAAAAGCCCTTTGGCAGTCTTCGTTCCACCTGACCGTTTGTTCTTTTCTTAACAACTTGAACAAAGGTTCACAGGTTTCGGTAAGGTGAGATATGAACCGTGAGATGTAGTTCAATCTGCCTAAGAACCCCCAAACTTCTTTTTCAGTCTTTGGTCCAGGCATTTCTTGAATGGCTTTGACTTTATCAGGGTCAACTTCAATCCCTTTTTCACTTACAATAAATCTCAGCAGCTTACCGGATTGCACCCCGAATGTGCATTTGTTGGGGTTTAGCTTCAATTGGTACTTCCTCAGATGCTTGAATAACTTCAACAGATTCACCAGGTGGTCTTCTTCTGTGAGGGACTTGGCAATCATGTCATCCACATAACATTCAATTTCTTTGTGGATCATGTCGTGGAATAATGTTACCATAGCTCGTTGATAAGTGGCACCCGCGTTCTTCAGTCCGAATGGCATCACCTTATAACAGAATGTGCCCCAGGGTGTGATGAAAGTTGTCTTCTCCATGTCTTCAGGTGACATTTTGATCTGATTGTATCCTGAAAATCCGTCCATGAAGGAGAACACTGAGAATTGAGCCGTATTGTCGACCAATACATCAATGTGAGGTAAATGGAAGTCATCTTTCGGGCTGGCTCTGTTCAGATCCCGGTAATCCACACACATTCTCACCTTGCCATCTTTCTTAGGCACAGGCACAATATTAGCAACCCACAGCGGATAGCTAGTCACAGCAAGGAAACCGGCGTCCCACTGCTTTTGTACCTCTTCTTTTATCTTCATTGCCATATTTGGGCGAGTACGACGCAGCTTCTGTTTCACTGGCGGGCTGTCTTCTTTCAGAGGCAGCTTGTGCATGACAATGTCGGTGTCCAACCCCGGCATATCCTGATAAGACCAAGCAAAAACATCCACGTATTCCCGAAGCATGTCAATCAGTTGTTCTTTTACTGAATCTTGCAGGCAGGCCCCGATCTTAACTTCTTTCGGGTCTTCCTCCGTACCAAGATTAACCGTTTCTACTTCCTCCTGATGAGGAGTGATAACTTTCTCCTCTTGTCTCAACAACCTGGCAAGCTCTTCAGGTAGCTCATAATCTTCTTCAACCCCTTCATCAGCTTGATTGATTGGGTTGTCGAAGTCATACGAAGTCATAGCAGTGTTGTTGTCGGTGCAGTCTGGAAGGCACTTTCTGCAAGGGTTTAGATTTGTTCATTTTAGTGATCAATTTTATCTTATTTAGAAAAAGTGAAAATGAAGTTGTTTATTTTGAAAAGCATTGCCATTTTATTTTTGTACAAAAAAATGAAAAATGAAAAACAGTGAGCGAAAAAGAAAAGACTCATTTGCAAAAGACGTCCTGATATTCATTAATTGATCTTTGCACAAAATACAAGATGGCCTGATTACAAAATGAGTCTTGACATCTTGGGCAAGATGCAAGACTTGATGCATGCTTTAAAATACAGGAAATAATAATTACTCTGCAGGAGTAACCCTTATAATTTCCTAGGAAGACCAGTTTGAGACATGGCTCCCCGGGGTCCTTGGACGTATCCAGCTTTCCAGGTTGTGCTCATCTTCCGACTCATCTTCCAAGTTGTTCACAGCATCCGGGGTGAGTATTCCCCCGCTGACAAACTTAGGCTCCTTGGCAGCCTCTGATTGATCTTGTTGAGTTGGTCTGTAACCCAACCCAAATCGGTCTTCTTTCTTCTCCACGGGCAGCAGCTTGCCCCAGCCTTGGGCGGTACCTTCCTCAACAACCTTTCGGGCTTGCTGGTACGATGTTATGGAAGTTCCCAGTACAGCAGATGCTTCATTAATGTTCTAGGCCTCAAACCCTTGGCTCGTGGTTTCATGGATCTCCCCATCCATCTCAATGTACTTATACGTAGCCAGCTGGCTAACAAAGATGTCCTCTTCCCCACAGATGGTGATGATTTGGCCTTCCCACTCGAATTTTAACTTCTGGTGAAGGGTAGACGTAACAGCGCCAGCGGTGTGGATCCAAGGTCTACCCAACAGACAGTTGTAGGCCGGATGTATGTCCATCACAAAGAAGGTAGTTTTGAAGGTCTGCGGGCCAATCATCACAGGCAGATCAATCTCCCCAAGCACTGATCTTTTAGAGCCATCAAAAGCTCTCACCACCAAATTACTTGGACGCAATGCCAAGCCATCGTTCTCCAGCTTCACTAAGGCTTTCTTTGGCAGAACATTGAGTGACGACCCAGTGTCCACCAGTACATGAGATAGAACAGCACCCTTGCATTCCAAGGTGATATGCAAAGCCTTGTTATGGTTGCGTCCCTCTGTTGTTAAGTCAGCATTGGTAAAGCCCAGTCCATGACTGGTGTTGACATTTGCAACCACAGTTTCTAGCTGATTAACAGTAATCTCCTCCGGCACGTATGCTGCGTGCAAGACTTTCAACAGTGCGTTCCTGTGAGCTTCAGAACACATCAACAGTGACAATATGGAGATTTTGGAGGGAGTTTGGTGAAGCTGGTCCACCACCTTGTAATCACTTCTTTTTATGATTCTCATGAACTCGTCTACATCTTGTTCAAAAGATGTCTTCTGAGTTTCTTTAGTAGTCGACTCTTCAGATACCACACTCTTTCCCTTTGCTTTGGCAACAACCTCTGCTTCAACATTAGGTCTTTGTGTTTGTGAGGCAGAAAGGCGTCCGCTTCTGGTGAAGCCTCTGCCTCCCCCAACATTATCAAATTGTGGAGAAGAGGTTGATGAATCCAGAGTGATTTTCTCCCTGTTGCAATAGAGATCAGAGCCATAATGCCAAGGTATGGCATTGCTGCTTTCATAAGGAACTGGTCCAGGCACCGTAATGGTGACCGGACTGACTGCTGCGGAGGCAGGTACTGTAATAGTGTGCGGATCATAGTAAATTGTGACTGGTGATCTGGCAGGAGGTGCCATGGTTTGTTGTTGGAAATTGCTGCTAGGAGGAACATTTGATGGGTCATAGTAGATTGTAACTGTCGAGACATCTTCATTAATCCTTGCTGGCGTTGTAGAAGATTCTGCAAATAAAATGGATGCTGATGTTGTAGAAGAAACGGTTGTTGAAATTTGACCTGTTGAAGTGATGGACGGAGTAATTGCTGATGATATTGATGAATCGGTAGGAATGATTGTTGCTGTTGTTGTAGAAGAATCGGGAATTGTTGTTAGAGGAATTGCTGGATTTGTAGGCGCTGTTGTTGAGATCTGAAGGATACCATCCTTAATAAGACCATCTATGCCGCTTCGCAGCCTTTCACACCCATTGACTGCAATGTTGCAATACCCACAGCCGAGCTCACACCCGGGGAACACTTGGCATTCAAAAAGCTGAGCTTTAATTTCGACCAAAGGTGTTCGAATTTGTGCAACACTGGTGATCAAGGTAGATGGTTTGTCTTCCTCATTGGCATTAACCCTCGGCTCGCCATGACTAGGCATAGGATTTCTGTTGACATTCGGAGGAGGTGCAAAGTTGAGGGCTTTAGAATCCACCAGATCTTGGACTTTCATTTGTAAGGCCCTGCATTTTTCAGTATTGTGACCAGGTGCATTGGAGTGGAAAGCACACCTGGCGTTGACATCATAATTCTTTGGGAGATTGAGGGGATCTGGTGGTGCCAACGTCCTTAACTCAACCAAGTTAAGCTTCAGGAGTTGTGGCAATAAGGCAGCATAAGGCATAGGGATGGGGTCAATCACCCTGTTTGCCTGTGATGGTCTTTGTTGGAAGGGACGCTGTTGTTGGTTGCTATTGTTGTTGTTGTAGGTTCTCTGTTGCGAATATTGAACTTGTTGTTGATAATGTGGTTGTTGTTGAGGATATGCTGATTGTTGAGGAATCGGAGCTGGAATGGTAACTGCTGCTACTGACCGGTATACATACCGTGGTCTGCCCCTGTTTGCATGAATGGAATTGGTCTCACTGGGTCTTCGAGGTCCCACAAAAGGCTTCCTGGGATTACTGGATGAACTTGCACCGCTGTCAGAAATCTTGCCCATTTTTAACAGACTTTCAATCCTTTCACCAGCTATGACGACATCAGCAAAGCTGGTAGAGGAAAAGGCAGCCAGTCTATCAATATATGTTCCTTGCAGAGTATTAATGAACATGTCAGCCATCTCCCTCTCTGACATGGGTGGTTGGACAGCAGCAGCAAGCTGTCTCCACCTTTGGGCATACTCCCTAAAGCTTTCTCTGGAAGACTGAGACATTCCCATTAGAAGGGTCCTGTTAGGAGCCATGTCCAGATTGTATTGATATTGCCTGATGAAGGCTTCGGCTAAGTCCTTCCAGCATCTAATGGTAGCTCTGGTCAAGTGTGAATACCACTCTCTTGAAGCCCCGGTCAGACTGTCTTCAAAGTAGAACATCCACAGCTTCTCATCCATAGTATAAGCTTTAAGTCTTCCTAGGAAAGATTGCAGGTGAGTGCGTGGGCAGGAGGTACCATTGTACTTCTCAAAGCACGGGGGTTTGAATTTGTGGGGAATTCTCACCCCATCCACTAGCCCCATGTCCATTACATCGAAGCCCAAGGAATTCTGAGACTCCAAAGATCTCAACTTCTCAGCAATTTCATCCAACCTTCTGTCATAGACTTCATCTCCTGCTCCCATAACAGTAAACTGCTCTTCTTGGGGATCCTCTTGCAAGATTCTCCCTCCAGCAGTATTACCCTGCACATTCCTTGGGATGTTAGCTTCTGGATCCAGATGAGGTCCAAATACTGGTGGATCAATACGAGGCTGACCCCTTTCATTGTTACTAGTTCCTCCTGTCCCAAGATGAGGCTCCTCAGGAGTTTGCCTTTCCACCAGTTCCCTTAATCTTTCTTGACTCTGGGCCAAGCCAGTCATTACAGCCATGAATTGAGACATCTGATTTCTCATTTCCACTCTCTCATTAGCCATCTGATTTCTAACCTCAGTCAGATCTTGTTGTACTTGATCCATTTGAATACCAGGAAGGTTGTTGCGAGTACGGTACCGGTGCGTGCGGTTGACAGGGAACACTCGGCGACGAGCAATGTTTCCTGAGATCACAACAGAGTTAGAAAAAAATAATAACAAAACCTACAAAACAAAACAAGGTTAGTATGCAATGCAGTATGCTTATTTGTTTTCCAAGGTATCCGGTTTGGATCTTGGTTTTGACCTTTCCAGACCTCGAGGAAGATGTTTGATGCTGTTGAGAAAAGAAGCCCAATGAAAACAAACTAATATATTACAAATGCTGAACAATACATAGTCTGTTTTACAACATATGCCCTTGGAGGGTCAAAATACAAGAAAAAGTACATCAAATGAAAACAACAACAAACAAAGAGTCAGACATCCAGTCCAAACTCATCCTCTCTGACTTCCTTCAGGAGTGCCTCAGTCACTGGACCTGCTGGGTGCTCTGTAATGGTCCTAATGAGGAGGTTCCTGGTAGCAATGGCAGTGGTCAGCTTCTTGTGCCTGTTCTGGTCTTTTGATCTCTTCAATCCTGCCCTAAGCTTCAACTCTGAAATCTCTTTCTGAGCTTCCAACAAAGCTTCCTGCTGCTTCTTCTCATTGGCCTCTAGCTGTTCAACCTTGGCTTGAGTCCTCTGATCCTCTTGTGTACGGGCTTCGGTGATCCTGACCCACCTAGCCTGGCTCTTTTGTAGATAATGCTCAGCCCTAGCTTTCTGAATTTTGGCTTCTTTACAGGCATTCTTCAATATTTGTTCCCCAGCTCTTGCTTTCCTGATGTAGTCCTCTGTTTTCTCAATTTTGGCAAGATGCTCCACCCTAAGCTTTTCCAGCCTCTCAATGTCCAGACGACCATCACTCCTTTCTCAAAGGGTCTTCTTCAAAGCTTGAGACAGATTTTCATTCCTTTCCTTCAGCTTCTCAAATTCTTCCAGGCTGACAGTTGCTGCTGGTTATGCTCTAGATGGTCCAAGTATGTCCTCAATGGTGAAAGGAATTCCAGGAATCTGAGCTCTAGTACGGGACCAATCATAGTACTGAGCTGAAGCAACATTATTACACCTCCCTAGAATAGCCATCCCTTTTGTCTGGGTGTTGTCCCAAGCCCAAGATGCTTGTCTGACAGCAGCTGAATTAGGCTTCACTTCACAATACAGGGTCTCAGCTAAATCTTGCACTCTGGGAGGGTGAACCAAAGCATAGCCCAGTTGTCTCTTAAACAACAAAGGATTGTAGTTGATGCAACCCTTCACTCCTATCAGAGGCACATTTGGGTACTACCCACAGCTGGTGATAATGTCTTTTCCCTTGGTGCTCTGGGTGCACCATCTAATATCATCTGAAGTCAAAGCAATGAGCCTCTTGGCCCAATTCTTCTGTTGGTGAGGGTTCAAGAAAGCATCTTACTTAGGTAGGTGTCTGAGCAGCCAGGTGTGAAACAAAGGAGCACAACATCTCACTAACTTCCCCCTTTATTTCTCATTCCTCTGATGAATGGAGTAGTAAAAGTCTCCCAGCAATGTGGGTATTGGGTTCCTCAGGAGAAACAAATGAATGGCATTCTTGCTGACAAATTTGGGCTCATTTGCAAACAGTATAACCCCATATATGCTGAGGGCTAACAGTGCACAGACTGCCCTCCACTCTCCCAAGGAGGCCTTCAGGATGGCCTGAGAAATCAAGAAGTCCAAGTGCAAACCAGGGATCCCAGCTTTTGTTGTCATGCTTTGCTCAATCAAGGCAGGCTCCAGGTACAATGCTTTTGCTACTTCTCCATTGCTGGGAAAAGTCATTTCTGGGTTGAAAGGGAGTCCACCCCTGATAGGTACTCCAGTCAATGAGGAAAACACTTCCAGTAGAGGCCCTAACTGAAAGTCTGGGAAGGTGAAGCATCTCAAAGGAGGGTCATAAAACTTCAAGCGGGTGTGGATCATGCTCCT
The DNA here is from genome assembly GCA_963966055.1 of Lathyrus aphaca. Classification (NCBI taxonomy): domain Eukaryota; kingdom Viridiplantae; phylum Streptophyta; class Magnoliopsida; order Fabales; family Fabaceae; genus Lathyrus; species Lathyrus aphaca. The sequence goes on from OZ014521.1 coordinate 447,014,107, forward strand.
CTGAGAAGGGTCAAGGTCCATAACCATATCCAGGATACCTCCATAGTGCTCTCTGAACAATGGGATATGGTCAGGGGTGATAAGTGACTGGACCTGCCTGATACCAGTCAATACGGGCTCAAAGAAATGGTAGGATATGTTGCTCTTCCTGGGAGTGGTCATAAATGTTGAAGAGGAGGAAGATAGGTGCTGATGAGGATCAAGGCTGATACTGGAGATGAGCCACTGACAGGCTGATGCTGGTGATGATGAGAATAGCTGAAGCAGATAACTGATGAAGCAGAGGTCTATGCAGAAGAAGGGGTCAAAACCAAACCAGATATAATGTGGATACCCTGAAAAACAAATAAACAAATGTTAAATGATGCAGTGATGATGTATGCAAATGATATGCAAGGGTTTATGATCAAGCTGGATCTGATTATCTGTCTTGATATAAGTCCATGTATGTTCAAAAGTTCAGATGAAGGTTTAGAAATCCAGTAACCAAGGTGGGGGACTCAAATAAAGAGTCACATATCCAGGGTTAATCACAAGAACCGTCCAAAGTGGAGTACTCTTAAACAAAACAAAAAAAGGGTATGATGTGGCCAAGGGCACCTGCAAACCTGTAAATAGCCCAACCCCCTCACAGGCAGTGTTCTAGAACAAGGATCCTCAGACTTGGATCAGTTATGAGAAGTGTAAACACTTCTAACCCGGAGGTACAGTGTTTACAATAACCATAAAAGATCCTCCTCTAATTCACCTCAGTTTCTGAAGGTCATAATAAAGGTCATCCAGACTTAGCAGGCTTCCCAGATAGCCCTAGCACTACAGGAAATCTGTAGCACAGAGTTCTCAAGAAGAAACCCACATCTGAACCGTGTTTCATATTCCCGCACCAGACCGAAATGGAATGGGAAAGAACATGAACCACTCTAGCCTAGGTGTCACTCAGGTCCCAGGTATAGGACCTTAAACTCTCAGTAGAACCCCACCCATCAAAACAAAAACCAGATCCAGCCAGATAACAGTATGACAGTATGATATATATAAAGCTGTAAGGAAAGCAATAAATAACTGTACATAAAGCAGTAAATAAGGCAAATATACAAACACAATTAGCACATAACACCCCAGTAAACACAAATCAAACAAGCGCTAGGAGGAACCCACAAAAAGAACCAGAGGCCCTGGTTACAGTATAAGGGTCCCCAGCAGAGTCGCCAAGCTGTCGCTCCCACCAAATGACGCCTCAGGGTCAGAAGGGGTACAGACGCGAACGGTCGGCGAAAGAAGGATGAGAGAACACACAAGGGTGAACTCAGGAGAAAAGAGTCGCCAGCTAGGCATTTTTATCCCGGGGGAAAGGTAATGTTGCATAAACCTGGGAAAGATATGGATAAGACGGTTCAGGTCCCAGGTATAGGACCTTGAACTCTCAATGGAACCCCCACCCAACAAAACAGCAAACCAGATCCAGCAATGATAATGAGAGTATGAAATATGAAAGACTGTAAAGGAAAGCAATAAATAAAGCTGTACATAAAGCAGTAAATAAAGCAAATAAATAAACACAATTAGCACATAACACCCTAGTAAAAACAAATCAAACAAGCGCTAGGAGGAACCCACATAAAGAACCAGAAGCCCTGGTTACAGTATAAGGTTCCCCAGCAGAGTCGCCAAGCTGTCGCTCCCACCAAAATGAGGCTAGGTCAAATGGGGTACAGACGCGAACGGTCGGCGAAAGAGAAAGAATGAAAAGAGTCGCCAGCTAGGCATTTTTATCCCAAAGGAAAGGTAATGCTGCCTAGACCTAGAAGAGATGGATAAGATGGTCACGAACCAGAGAAACTGAGAAAGGGGGTTGGTTACAACCTGGGAAGGTATTAGCACCCAGATTGTCCTCCGTACTCGACGGGATCCACGCTTGAAAGATTTGTGCTTAAAGGGATAGTGTCAGTGCTATCTGTGTATCAAAGATAGAAAGAATGCAAGTGTCAGTGCTGGAAGAGAGTGAAGTGAAATATGTGGAGTGTCAGTGTAAGAACAAGAGTGTAAAGCTCAAGATAATGAGGCTAAAAGAATAATACTGAAAGGAGGGGGAATATACAGAGACTTTTGTTCGATAACTGTTAAGTTATGCCTACGTATCCTCTCGTGCGATGAGGAAGTCAGAACACCGTAGTTCGACTCAAAGAGACTGAAAGGTAAATTGACTTGTGAACTGCTTGCTTGTCTATGCTCAAGTGTATGACCTGTCTGGCTCAGATGCTAACTGTCTTTCATTAGACGGAAGAAGCAAGTTCTCGTTTGTGAGTGAATGAGATGAGAAAAGAATCCCGGAGGAGACGATTATTGTTTGTTTTTGATTCTTTCAGTCTTTTATTGCTTTTGGAGTTTGTTATAAGAAAATGAGCTTAATCTTAAAACAAGGGTTAGTAAACTCATCACATCTTCCCTCTGATTAGGGGTAATGAGAATACCTTAAGCATGAAGTAAACACCTCACCCTTAATTACCATGATGTAGAATTAAGATCATTAACCTACTTGCATTTATTTAGATGTTTTTATTGTTTTTGTTTAGTGTTGTGTAATGAGTTTAAGCCATAATCAAGGATTTAATGGACCCATTACACCATCCTAATAGAAGGATAATAGATGAGAACATTTAAGCTGAGGAAGGCTCCTCAACTTAATCCATGATTAGGGATTAACCTCATGACAAAACAAGGCCTTTATTAAATGGATTTTAGTTAATGATGAGATTAAGAAGTGAATTTTATGGTTTGTAAGACAACTTGAGGGGGACTTGTCCATTAACACTAGGGTTAATCCTTCTTAACCAATTAAGGAAGAATTAGAACCCTAATGCAAGGCCCAAGTTACAAGCTTGATGTCTTAATGATTATTAAGTGGATTAACTGAAGGAATTAAACACATTAAGGGTTTAACACTTAGGATTAAAGCTATACACTCCACCCTAATAGAAGGATACATGCATAACCCTAATCACAAAGTCTTAAAACCTTTAAGGTTTAATCCTTGATTATGAGGTGAGAAGAGAAGACTCAATGATGACACAAAGGCCAAACTAAATAGGGGACTAATCAAACCCTAATTGTGATCATGCTTGGTTGTTCCTAGGGTTTATGAGGCTTGCAAAATATCTTCAAGGAAAAGCCACCAGGAAAGAAGCAGATGAAAGGAGGAAGAAGCAGAGAGAAGCAAGTCAACTTTCTTCACTTAAGAAGATAAGTTGCTTGGAGGAAGAAAGTGAAGAGGAGACATGAATGAGCAATCTCACTCTAAAACAAATACAAAATGTAGCAATGAATACATAAAGAGGGATGAGAAAATATTATGAGAAGTGAAGGAAAATTCACTTCTCAATGAATTACCACCTGAAAAGTTAGCAACAAGGAATGAAATGAAATGAAAATGAGATGAAATTCTATGATGCAAACCAAAGTCAGAAGCATTAACATGATGTTAATGATGCTAAGAGATGATGAAACACATGTCAAGAGTTGTGGATGATCATACAAGGATGAGGATGCAAATGAAGCATGCTTTGAACCATGGAAGTTCATGAAAGTTTATGAAATGGAATGAATGCATAACATGCCAAATGAATGATGCAATGATCAAACATGACTCTAATGTATTCTAAGATGTCTTATATGCTATGTTGATGCATAAAATGTCATGGAAAGTTCTTTAATGCAAGCATATGAGAGATGGATGCAAATGAAGGCAAGAATTAGGGTTTATGCATAACATACAACACAAAATTCAAAATCAGAAACAAATGACATGATAAAAAATTGAAAATGGGATCAAAGGAACCCTAACCCTACATAAGTTCACTGCCCAAAGGAGGGGACCTAAGTCTTGACCTAATGGAAGTTATGATTTTCTCAAGTCAACTAGGGTTTCAAGGCACTTCAAAAGAAAAAATGCTCATCAAATTGAAAATGAAAGATAAATTCAAACCAATTTTACCCTAAAAACTACATGATATGAAGGATGCAATGCAAGAAGAACCATCATCAAACTCTTCATGGTTAGGCAGAATGAATTTTTCTAAGTTAGGACCAAAATATTGCCTTTAAATAACTTTAATTTCAATGAAAAATGTCAAAATAGGTCAAGAACAAAAAAGAAATTTGTTTGAAGAGTTTGATAATGTTTCTAAATGTTTTAAAATGCAATGTGAATTTTTTGGTGATTTTTAAATACCTAAATGCATTTTTAATTAATTAATTTCCATTAACTAATTAAAAATAAACATTTAAATTATTTAAAAATGATTTTTAGTGCAAAAAATAAAAATAAAAATATTTTTGGGTTCTGAAAATTTATAAAAGGCTTGATAAAAAAATTCAGAATTTTTTAATGTATTTTACTATTTTTAATAAAATGGACAAAACAAATGAATAAAAAAGAAAATTAAATTAAATTAAATGAAAAGTACACAGATCCAAGAGTCAGGATTCAAATGGGATGCGCGGGAGTTGGCTGGCGCGTGATCTGAGGGTCCACATTCAAACTGGCATATTTAAAATTAAACCCTAATTAATTAAGTTAATGACATGGATTAGGGCTAAATGGGATGATCTGAGCCATTGGACACGCGCGGGAAACACAATCGTACGCTCTACATTCAAACTGAGCCCTAATCCAGATTAAAACCCTAATGACTTTCAGATCACCGGAGAAGAGCTCCGGTCTTCTTCTCCGGTGACATCCCTCCCTGAAAAATCTCAACTTCTTCCCTGGGTCATTTCTGGAGCTCTAAAGCTCTAGATTTGTTCCTCTCACTCCCCTAAACCTAAATCCAACCTCAAATGGAATTTATTTTCACTCCTAAACATGATTCGAAGCCAAGAACACAAATATGCAAAACTTTCAGACAAGCAATACACCCTCATCTCTCCATCATTTTCAATAATTTCAAGTTCATTACAACCAGGGGATCAAACACAACCAATTAAGAACTTAAAATAGAGGTTCTGGAAAAAAAGTTTCACATGGCTACCTGAGATGAAGCTTTCAACCCAGAAGCTTTCTGACTGTTTCCTTGCTTCAAAATGCCTCCAATGACCTCCCTGAAGAAGCTTTGAAGCTTGGATGGAGTTTTTTATGGCTGTTTTGTGAGTTTGTGATCAACTGGTCAGAAAATCGTGTTTGAATTTCAAGGGCTTTTAAGGCAAGATGAAGGGTGGTTTATGCTCTATGAAGCTTTTCTGAATGAATGGTGAAGTTGGTTTTGAGGTTTAATGTTTGTGTGATGAGATTCGAATGAAAATGCAAAGAGGGAGGTTTTTGTGAACTATGGCAATGTTGTGGTTTCAGGCTCCAAGATTATGTGAAATGTGATCCTTGAGGCATGTATGTGAAGCTGTGATTGGTCAGAGTAGTTGGTGTGGCTCAGTTTGATTGGTATGGCTCAAGTTGCATAAAGTCAACATTTGTGTAAGTGAAGGTATGGGCTGGTTCAGTCATGGTACAAGGGCATGGTTCGAATCAGCTTGCTTCAAGGAGGTCCATGGAAGTCACTTTTGGCAGCTGGCACAAGTGGATGAGAAGCTTTGGGTCATTTTGCAAATTCATGGAGTCTTGGCCCCTTTTGGATTTCTTAATGATCAAGGCATGAAAATGAATGATTCTTTGGGCAAATCTGAATTTTAGGTCATGTGTTATGTTTATGTGATGCTTAGAAGTCATTTTGAAGTCATAGAAATGCTTGGCATGTGAATTTGCAAGTTTCCCTCTTTGGTGCCAAAGTGAAAAACAAGTGATTTTGTCCAACTTTGCAAGGCCATAACTTTTGATCTAAAATGAATTAGAATGAGTTCTTGTACTTTTTGAAAATGGGAGGATCCAATCTACAACTTTCATGACCAAAGTTTTTTCATTTGATGCAATTTTGAATCAAAAAGAGGAGGTTGAAAAACTTTCCCAAAATGGCAAGTTTGCATTACAAGTCACTTTCCCAAAAAGGCAACTTTGCAAATGGCTTGAGATTCTTCAATTTTGTGAACTTCTAACATCTTATAAGATCAAATAAAGATCATACACATTCAAAATGATGTAGAAACCCCTTTGGTTGGGTGATTGGGGGCCTCAGATGCCCTGATTTTGCACTGACTTGTTCAAAAAGTCATCTTTTGATCAGATGCCTTCCCCATTGAATTTCTTCATGAAAATTGATATGCATGATCCTCATAACATATAGAGACCAATAGAAACAAGAATGACAAAAATATTTGGAGTTATGGCCTTTGAAATCAAAACCCTAATTTTAGGTCATCTGTGTAGTTAAGCTTGGCTCTACTTCCATGCCTTTCTCAGTTCTTGTGATTCTTTGACTTCCTTGGCCTTGGGAGGATATAACATGGTGCTTGAACATATATGCACCCCCTTGAGAAGATTGAAGGCCTTTGGAGTGGCTCAGATAGCTTAGGGACTGCTCAGATCACAAACCCTAGATGCAGATGACTTTGAACCAATGCAATGAAGCAAAAATGCAATATGAGATGACATGATTGAACTTATGCAAATGAAAAGATAATAAGCCATGGTGAAATGAGTGAGGGCAAATTTGGGGTGCTTACAACAGCCAAATAACGACCTACAATAACAAATTTTGCCAGCACGAAACAAATACCGAAAACCAGAATGAATAACGCACCTGCCCAAACAAACTCGTCCAGCCAAAAAAAAACAACTACAGCAACAACCAGGCTGGACGACCCAACAATCAAATGCCCTTGATATCTGCTCGAAAGTATAGTAAGCTCCGCCTCCCCAAAAAACCTACTTGAAGCTGCACAAAATGAAATAAACAATCCACAACCAAATAACCAATTAAACTACAAAAGATCCCAATAGGACCAAAAGAGACAAATCCTGGAAAGAGTCTACTAACTACACCAGACCATCCCTACTGAGAGCCTCGAACAGAAGCTCCGGCTACTAGCAAAATCGCAGCTCTGCGGAACTGCAGTGGTAGCAGCACCCTGTTGTTGCACCAAATTTGATAACCATTGGAATCATCCGGCCTTATGCACTAAACTCCACCAGAAAATGCACAAACAAACAATGCCACAAAACAAACAATTTCTGATAAAGTGACACCCCAACCCCTTAAAACAACTCCATCAACACTGCCTCCTGGACCAACACAAAAACATAACAAGCAAGATGACTCCATTGAGATGAAACTCAAGAAAGCTGAGACTAACTGACACTCCAGACACAACTGATGCACATATATACATTGACATCCTCGCTGCTACACACACGGCCCTAAACACCAAACCACACACCGGCTGCTAACAGAAGCTGGTCCTGAGAATAGAAAAAATGTTGCAGGAATGATCAGGCTGACCAGCTTATGCCATAAACCAGACGGCTACAAATATGAGAAAACACCAGAGTGCCTTGCACTAAGCTAATTGAAATATCAAAGGCTAACAACACCAATACAATAGGCCTGCAACCTAATAAGAATCATGTCTCGACGATGCGATAAGCCAGCAAACTCTTGGAGCAAAGCAATTGCAAAACAAAGAGCACCCCTCAGGACTGCCAACCAAGAGCTCAGGGAAGACACATCCTAAGGCTCCTAACATAGCTCACCTGATATGGATGACCTCTAGTTCACGAGTTTTTGAAAAGGTCTTTAGATCAGCAGAAACTCCAGTAGTGTCCCAACCGTAGTCTCCGAGAAACTCACCAGTGAGGTATGATGGAGCCAAGTATTTGGCACAGTCTGGTCCATACCAGCCATAAGATAGTAGTGAGATAGAATTTTGGAGAGAGAGTTTTTCAAGATTTCTATGGAATTTTATTGGCATTGTTTTGGTTTGTAAATGTAAAAATTTGTTGTATGGAGGAGACATATAACTTGATCAACTTGATCTATATCAGTGAGGTATAAACCCCTAACCACTAACCATTTTGGTCAAAATTGAAGCCAGGATATGCAGCCTAATATTCCTAACAGAAAGCTATAGGGAGAAAGAACCTAGAAGCGAGAAATGAGAGCTGGAAAAGAAAACCAAATGAGACACTAACACTAAACCACATATGCACACAAACTACAGCTAGTCAACGACCGAAACTCGCTAAACCAAAAGAACTATTGCAACCGTTCTACTAAAAAAACAGCAATAAGAAACACCAATTACAAATCCATACTAGCACTACACCAGTAACAACTACAAGCACAACAAGACACGAAGAAAAAGATACAAATAAGATTGTCCTGCCAATGGCTCGCACTCTGTTTAATTCCAATGATATATAATATTGCAGTGCCAATGACTCTACTCTAATCAAACTACATTGATCCGAATCTCACACTCACAAATCACAGACCTCCCATTATGTTCACAAACCATTATTCCCTCCGTAACAGATCCAACAAGTAGTTGCATCATCGTCGCCGACAACTCTTCGGTAAGCGATCAATCGCATTATCACATTTTTGTTCACGTGTTTTTATCGATGTAAGTAAGATATATATGACAACCACTATGTGCAAGTATGTTAATATCATTAAAAACATATTCACCTTAAAACCAACACTATGAAACTCATTGTTACCTTTCAACAAACACCTTGTTTGCAAAATCAAAGCCTCTTCTAAAAGAGTAACTAAGACCCATCAAAACCACATGAAATACTACTAAGAGAAATTGGTGAAGCAGGCCAAAACAAAGTTTTTAATGCAAACAAAAGTTTTAGATTTAAAGCAAACCCTAAAAATGATTTTTTTTACCAGCAAAACTATCAAAACACAAACAATTACAGATTTCATCCAGTGATTAGAGAAGTGTCAATAACATGAATTCGCATATTAGGGTTTGAGAAGGAACCTATTAAGAAACCAAGGCGCAATGGTGGTGGTTTCTTTGACGGCAAGTGTGAGCTGAAAGATCCTAAGGCGAGGTGGGGGTGGTTGTACGTGAAGTAAAGCAAAGCCATTCTCCAAGGTGAAGTTTGCAGTATGTGATTGTTGTTCAAACATTGTAGTCTTTTCACTTTTTAATATGGTGCAATATTAAAAGTTTGCAAATATTTGGGGATGGTTGTTATTCCGTCGTAACATACACATTTCTTAAATTAAACAGGGGTAATTGCTTCTATTTAGGTGACATCAGTTGTTAACTCGTAGCAAAATAGTATTTAGGGCGGTTAGTAACAAAACTGTCGTGAAGGTTTTATGAGAATTTTAAAAAATCAAACGACGGTTGGTCAAAACTGTCGTGACACCCGTCGTAATTTACTAATAGGGGCGGTTCTCATGGAACTGTCGCAATTTATGTGTCGCAAAATTCATTTTTTCTTGTAGTGATTAATATTCAATTCTAATCCATATATCTATACCACAAAATAATAGAACCATGATATTTTTTTTGCCCATTAGATTATATATATATTTTTCTTTATCCATGAAATCTGAATAAGCCCAGCCCATTTAGAAATTACATAAAAAAGTACAACACAAGACAATTTGCTTCAGCTCTCTTTCCCAGCCTTTCAAAATCCCACATGATTTGCTCATCCAACTTATCTATATTTTTTAATTCAGCTACTACCACACAGTCACATCATCATCAGCTTCATTAATCTGTATACGCCCTTCATCAGCTCAAAATAGCATGCGATACACACACCATCAAAACGCATATGCAGATTGAGTAAAACGACATCACACAGATTTTGCAGGTTTCACACGCAACACTTGCATCACCAAAACACAGTCCACAAAACATAAAACGCAAACAAGCTGAAGCATGGAAAAACGCAAGGAAAAATGCAGCACCTGCTCAATAGTCCAAAACGCACAAGACTCTTAAAAAAAACGCAATGAATTTTGAATCAAAACGCAGATGAAGCACCAAACTTGTGACCATTCAAAAACGCAAAAAATTGAGTGAAAACGGCAACACCAATTCCTCAAATCCTTCTATAAAAGCAGCATTATTCTCACCAATTTTCCAAGCTTCAAAAGCCATACCAAAATTCTGCCAAAGTAAAAACTCCAATTGATTTCAAATTCAGAAATTGAAGCTTCACCAATCCTAAACAATATTTACCGAAAACGTTTCTTCAACTCTCACCTTCAATAAACTTTCCACACTTCCAAAACCTTCATTACTTCAATTCTTAACCTTTAATTTTCACAACCATAAACAACATTCAAATCCAAATCTACATAATCTTCATCTTCAATGAACTTGTAACAAATCAACTCACGTCTTCAATTCCTCGTTATAATCCTCTATCAAGCTCGCATCCATTCTGCATCACCGTTTCATACGCTCCCTTGCAAATCAACGAAACAACCATAACAAAAAATCGAAAAAAGAGAAAGAGAAGAAGAGGAAGGAGGGCGATTTTTGTTCGGTTGCATTTTGAGAGTGTTATGCGGTGGTGTTTTGTTGCTGAAGGTGAATAACGGAGAAATGAAAGAAGAAGAAGGTACCGTGTCCGCGAATTGAAGAAGAAGACTTTTGTTTCTGTTTTTTTTTCATTCATCCATTTTAATGCTTTTACTAATTTTTTTTTTTTAAAAGAGAGAAATGTTGTATTTTGGGCTTAGGCATCGGTCCATGGATTCCTATGCAGACACTCCTCCCCTGCGCCTCACTCCCCCAATTTCTTTTTCTATTTTTTTTCCCTTCATTTCTATTTTGTTTTGGTTATTATTTTAAAGATTTTTTTTGTGTCTTTTATAACTTCTTTTTTAAAAAAATTGAAAGAATTATTAGAGAAAAGTTTGAAAAATATTTTAGTAACTTTTTTATTATGACCTTTTCTTTTATTCCTTACTATTGATTTTTGATTGGATTTTTTTTATGTTTGGATCTATACTTTCTTTCTCCTTTTCTTTTGGTCGATGAGATCTCTGATTCGAAGATTATTGGTTTTCAAAGATGTTTAATCTTCATTATTTCAAATCTATGGATGAATGATCATTTGGACCATTCTCCATACTTTGGAATCGTGATAGGTTACCTTCGATAATTCAATGTGAAATCTCGATTAAGATTAGACTGTTACCGCTTTTCTTTTCGTGCGACATGTTTTCGGAGAATGATCCATTATATCATTTCTTTAACATGTATTAGCACAAATATTTTCCACCTTAATTGGTGGTGGCCGACCTCATTTGTAGGGTAATTACTTCGTAAATTACTCGGTGATTGCTTAACATAGACCTAAACTTATCCCGAATTCGGAATAAGATTCAATTGGATCCGGTTGCCTCTCGATTTTGGTTATTTCTTTTTAGTTGTGTTTGATTAAGTTCATCATACCATCGCTATGTAAATATTATTATACTATTAATATACTAACATTTTAATTCATTCTCTCACCTTATCCTCTTTATTTCAATCTCTCGCTCCTTATCTCTTTTATTATGCTTTTATTATACTATATCATTCACCATATTGTTTATGTTTATATTGTTATGCTTGTGATTTTTCCTTTGTCCATTTGGACACAAAAAAACATTAATAACAGATTAAACATCTAAAAAACCTTGTGACTTTAATTCTTGGACTATGGCCACTATCCTTAGCATTGGACTTGGAGTTTTGGACTTAGATTCTAGGATCATTCCTTTGCTTTAGCTATTATGCATTGAATACTTTAGCCGATTTAGTTCACTTGTTTATGAAGATAGAAATCCTATTGTTTCGAAGAATGTTCACCATACGGTTTGGTTGTTCTTCCCTGAACTTTTACTTTCAAGTCTTAGGATAGTCTCTTCATCTCTTCCCACTTCTTAGATTTTCAAATCTTCTTCCTATTTTCAAAACCTTATTTGTTTTCAAACTTCAAACATTTTCATAATCAAACCTTGACTTAGGTCAAGCGGTTTTTCCCTTTTCATTTCGTTTCTTAACAAATGCTAAACCATATAAGCATATCGAAACTTTCTTCTCAAAGTACTTTAAAAAAATTCAAAACTCATTCAATTGTTTTTGTGCCCTCGTGCACCTTTCTTTTCTAACCATCTTTATATGTTTAGATATGATTCATTCTTTCTAGCGGAATTATTCGCTAAAGAATGACGACTTATCTTTACATTTTAAAATCAATTCAACACATTGTTTCTTTTCACATTTTGTACCACGAGCTACGGGGTTTTGATCTCGCATTGCACTTTGTGGGTACGTAGGCATGAGACGAACGTCTCTTCAAACACAAAAATCTTAAAAAACATTTCTCTTCTCATCTCTTCAATCACTTTTAAACAAACCATTTTCAAACCAAAAAAGCAATAAATATTTCAAAGGGCTCCCGTGGAGTACCACGGACATTTTGGGTGCGTAAAACCTTCCCAACTTGTAACCTATCCCCTTACCCATTCTCTGTTCGATTCTTTTAGCTTTTTGCTTTTAGATTCATTAGGTTTTATTCGCTCATTTTCCTATTTCCATTTGGAATAAAATAAAAGCGCGGTGGCGACTCAGTTTACCTTGAGTTAAGTTAACTAATAGCTTACACTCATGATTTTACCGCTACCCCCCCCCTCTTCTTATTTCATTCTTTTTTTTTAATTTCTGTTTTAGTGTAGTTTCAATTTTAATCCTTAGAAAATACTAAAATTCCTAATAAAATTCCATAAAAATTACAGTAGGATTCTAACTCATTTTATAACTTTTCCACATTTTTACTTTCTGAGTTTTCCCATTTTTCAATTTAATTTCGATTTTCCATTTAATTAGTTTTATATTGAATTCTTTCATGAACACTTCATTTTGTACATTTTATTTCTCCCACTTCCTGTATGATTTTTGTCTCATTCTTTTTTCTATGATTAGAGGACTTATAATAGAACCTGGAATAATATTTATTATATTTTTAGGCCATTTTATCCACTGTTTTGATAGTGTTGTTTGCGGAAATTTGTGGTTGAATCTTAGGTAGATTTAAGTGACCATTTGACATAGTTAGGTTATGAATTTTTAGGAGATTGTTTAAAACAATATTAGATTCATGTTAGGGACCCTAGGGAATTAATTTCATATTTTTCCAGGACTTTTGCTATTTTTTAGTGTATTGATTTTATTCAACTTTTCCATTGTAAATCCATCTAGTTTAGCTTAGGATTTTATGGTGCATTAGGACATATATTAATTAGGCTTGATATTAGGATAGTAGAAGGCCTTAGTGTGGTTTAGCTACTTATTTTAGAATGTTGATATCATGTAAGATCCTTTAGTTTTAGGACTTAGGCATAGAAATCGTTCAAGTTGTGCTTACATGATGCGTTTAGCTTTATTTTTGTTTTATGTGCTTTAATATGCATTTTGGACAAATACTTCTTCATTTTATTTTTATATTTGTATTCCACTTGTATAGGCTTCCCCCTCTTTAGAACCAACTTAACTTCCTTAGGAAGTAAGTTGAGTTCTAGTTCTTTTCTTATTTTCCTTTCTTCCTTAAGAATAGAAAAACCTCACAAACCATTAGGATTTCCCTTTTGAATATAATAACTAAATTAGGGTTGAGTCTTAGTTCCCTTAGTTTTTTCCCTTTGTTCAACTTGAGTCTTTCTTTCTCACCTCATGAAAAAAATAATAAAATACTTAATAAAGGTTGAATATTCTTAAACGCCATGAGACTTTGTTGCGGAGTACTTATACGCGTCCTGTTTCGGGGCGAGGTGTAATTACTTACCACGATGGATAGGTCTTAGTATGAGAGTGTTCACAAACAAACTCAAAATACTTCTCATAAAAGACAAAATAACAAACGTAATAAGCGACTATCCTGCGAGAACTTTTCTTTCTCATCTCATTCACTCATAACACGAACTTGCGACGACTTGTCTCGCATGAAAGATGGTAAACACACTCGTGCAAGTCGAGCCTGCAACACCTGAGCATAGACATACGCAGTTCCAGCATAAAAAACACAAACAAATAGTTCCCGCCTTAGTTAGGCGAACTACGTCGACTCTGATTCTCATTTTCCCGATGAGGTACGTAGGCATCGGGGTAGGGCCCGTTCGAGAACATTCTTTATTTTCCCTACATTTTCCCCCTTCTTTTCTTTCTCTTTTCCAGTTCCTTTCTTATTTCCATTCCCATTCCAGTTAGCAGTTCATTTGTTCAGCAGCAGTTATATTCTTTTAACCTTTGAAACAAAACAAGCAAGCGTGGATCCTGTCGGGTACGACGGATAATCTGGGGTGCTAATACCTTCCTAGGTCGTAACCGACTCCCGAACCCAAATCTTTGGTTCGTAAGGCCTCTTCCTTTACTTCTTCCTTAGGTTTGTGCAACATTACCTTTCCCGTTCCTTCGGGATAAAAATGCATGGCTGATGACTCTACCTTTTTCGCGCCACTTTTGTGTTTGTACTAGGATGAAAATCCCGGAAGCGACAGCTGGCGACTCTGCTGGGGATCGAACCCAGAATCTCTGGTTTCCCCTTTGAGAGTTGATCCTAGCGCCTGTTTGATTTGTTTCTTTGGATGTTTATCTGTTTGCTGTTGTGTGCTTTAGTTTAGCTTAACTATTTTTGTTTACAGTTTCAATTTACAGCATTACAGCATTTATTTACTGCTTTCAGTATTTATTTTCCATGCATCATATTATACTGGACTGTCTGGATGTGTTGGTTTTCATTTTTTTCTGCGGGATGGGAATTGCTGTGAGATAAGTCGAATACCCGGCTTGAGTGTACTATAGGATTAACGTGGACACATTGTACTCGCATGGTTACATGATGAGTGGCGATGTGTTCCACACCCAGACTGTGACCGTCTTGGAACTATCCTTTGTGGGGGTTCTTCCCCACTTCAGGGTACGACCTTGATAGTTATGTGCATCTGGTGACCGATCTTCGAGGACCTTAATGGAAACACCCCTCTCCAGTGATGACAGTGGCAGACCACATTTGTTGGCAAACCCACTCGCATCCGAGGGTCCATTGGGAACTCACATAGGATGGCCTGGTTCTCTCATAAGAATCCAGTTAAAGCAAATTGTTCGTATGATGATAGCATTGTATCCCAAGGGCTGAATGTGCTATTGTTTCTCGATTTAGTGCTTGAAGCTGGGGACTTATGAGGGATGATTGTTTTCTTGGACTCAACTAAGACCTCCCTGAGTAGTACATAATGCCAAACCGATTCCCTGATTTTGTCATGAGCCACTTCTCGAAAATGGTGAACGTATTATTGCTATTCGGGTTTGAGAGTCCGTGATGTTTGACCCGAGTAGCACACCCGTGAGATTGGGAGGGGTTTGTAGGTTTGCAGGAACCCTGAGACCTTCAACATACTCGCTTTGCAAGTTTGGTTCAGTTTTGTGATCTGGTTCTCTTGTACTTTGGTTCTGAGATATGGATCCTGGATCAGAGGGATTGTTATTATGATATGTTGACATTATGACCTTAAACCGACATTTGATTATATGATTGGCACATCACATACATGTCACTGATCACATGCCTCGCCTTGCATAAGCATCATAACATCATTAATCATTTGTGTTTTTTTTATTCTCAAAGTTTGCATTACTCCCGGTTCCTGGTCATATTATTACTTAAGAATGGAAGACGTCAGAAAAAGGAATGTGCACTACAAATTCTTTGATACCAAAGTGGATTTGATCAACCAAATGGTGTCTCTTATTACCCCGGGTCATCTGGGATACTTCAAGGAAAAGTATGGCGACATTCTGGACTTGGTGTTCAATCTGGATAATTCTCAAAGAAGTGTCATTCATTGTTTATTGCAGTATTACAACCCACGACTCAGGTGTTTCACTTTTCACGACTTTCAGTTGGGTCATTTACTGGAAGAGTATGCTGAGATTCTGGGAGTATCAATCAAAGATCAGATTCCTTTCAACTCAGAGTTTATTAGGCCAACCCATTCTGACATCGCCAAAGCTCTTTATTTGAGCTCATCAGAAGTATCTGCAAATCTGGCTACCACCAAAGCGAAAGTACTTGGTTTCACTCTGGAGTATCTGGTTAGAATGGCTGGAAAACTTGCAGTGACAAATCAGTGGGATTCAGTTTGCTCCATCTTAGCATTATCCATTTATGGGATCATCCTGTTCGCTGATATGGACAAATTTGTGGACATAAATGCTATTCATTTATTTGTGTTGAAGAATCTGGTACCCACTCTCCTGGGTGACTTGTATTATTTAGTGCACTATAAGAATGAGAAGAAGCGAGTAGGTCTGGTTAGATGTTATGCTCCCTTTTTTTCTAAAGATGGGTTATGAGACATTTGCCTACCACTGAGAGTTTCACTGATCCTAATACTACTTGGGCCCAGAGGCTAAGTACATTGTCTGCTAGAGATATTAGATGGTTTACTTTGAGGTTGAAAGGGAAGAGCTTCATCGCCAGTTGCGGGAATTACCTCAATGTGCCTTTATTAGGAGTATCAGGGGGTATCAACTACAACCCCCATTCTCTTAAGAAGACAACTGGGGTATGCACTCAAAGAGATTCCCGATGAATCAGAGTTATTCCAAACTTTCTATTTCTCGGTAAAGGATAATCTTCCGTTGGTCAGGAAAGTTGCAGGCTCTTGGAAATTGATCAAAAGAAAAGGCGCAGCTTGTCTAGGCAAGAGCAATAACCAGATGTTCCCTGAATTCAAAGCTTGGATAAAGGAGGAGGCTCAGAAGGCTCTAATCCCTTTTTCTATACCAACTCCACCTCCAGTAACTGTGCCTTTAGAGGATTATCAAAAATTGGAGGCTTTGGTCAAACAACTTAAAGTTGAAAACCAGGAGGCTCACAACTCTTGTCAGAAATTGATGATTCAGAACCAGCAGTTAGAAGAGAGAGCTCTCCGAGCTGAAGAGATAGTCCGGCTCAAGCAGAAGGACTTTGATGAGAGAGAAATATACTTTTATGAAAAGAGGATTAGCTGAGATCCACAAGGCGAGTCAGCATCCGAAAGATAAGAAAGAATTGGATGAGGCTAATGAAATTATTACACTCTGGGAAGAGAAGTGGAATGGTCACCAGAAAAAGCAAAAGGAGGTAGAGGCTGAATTCGAGTCGAAGATCAAAAACCTTTAGGATGCCCTGGTCGAGCAAGGAGAGTTGGTTCAGAAGGCCCAAGAGCAACAGAGAGAATACCTTCATCAGATGGCAAAAAGTCAACAAATAGTTGAAGACATCCAGAAAGAAGTTGAAGAGCTGAAGCTTCGAGCTGATGTAAAGAAGTCAAAGACCGAGCCGGGTCCGAGCAAAGAAAATGATAAGGTATTCCTATAGCAGATTGAAGAGTTGCATGCTTCCTTTGATCTAAGGGATATCCTTATCCAGAGACTCTTCCAGGAGCCCGGTCATCCGGACATAGCTCAGTTATTCCAGGACGTCAAGCACCTTAGCTGGAGGTTGCAGAATTTAGAATTCCCTAGGATTTAGTTTCATGCTTTCATACCTGGATTACCCACAAGCCTGTTGTGGGATTCCTTTTTATTGATTTACTTTGCTTTTCTTTTAATTGGCACCCTTCGGGGACTTTGTTGTTTCAGATTTCAGTTTATGTGATTGACTTACCTTGAATCTATGGTTTGTTATCTTGTGCACTGACACAGGGTAATAAGCATCAATTCTCCATGGTCGTCACGTTATCTGAACATCATACGGGTCTTCTTCCAAATGTTATTCTCTTAATACCAGAACGGGGAAAGAAAAAACCTTGAGGATAAAAGGAACACAACATTGCATTGCATACATATCATTTTTATTTTCTTTCTTTTTGCAGGTTCTTCAGGGTACTTAAGTTATCTATTCTTCAGGTAAAGATTGCGAGAGCAGCCAAGGCCCATCACCTCAGACAAAATATTCCTCATCGGTACGCTACCCGCAACAACCAAAGAACTATCATGGACTCTATGCAAACAGAACTCAATGAATTTCACACCCGGATGGGGGAGTTTATGGTTATGATGCAGGGTATGGCCCAAAGACAGCATGATCTGAGGAACGCCATGCAGAGGCTTACTCCTCCCCGGACTGACCCTCTAGTGGTTTCTCCGGGAAATCCGCCTAACAACAACGCATGAGGTGGACCTCCAGTTCTAGAGACTGGCACACAAACTCTTATTCATGTGGAAGACCGACAAGAGCATCAGTTCACTCCTCTTAATAATGATATGGGATTTGGCATGGAAGGCAATTTTCAAGACTTTTTGTTGCTAGCTGAAAAGGTTAAGGCCCTTGAGTGTAAAGACACTCTTGGGATAGATGTATCTGATATGGGCTTGGTTCCTGGAGTGGTCATTCCTCCCAAGTTCAGGACACCAACCTTTGATAAGTACAATGGTAACATCTGCCCCAAAATGCATCTGCAGGTTCTTTTACCAAAAGATCGCTGCTCACACTAGGGACGAGAAACTTTGGATGTACTATTTCCAGGACAGTCTCTCTAGAGGATCACTGGAATGGTATATGAAGTTGGAGAGGATCTCAGTTCGAAACTGGAAAGAGCTGGGGGGAAGCTTTTGTTAAACAATATCAGTACAACATTGATATGGCTCCTAACCGCACTCAGCTCCAAAGTTTGGCGCAGAAGAATTCAGAAAGCTTCAAAGATTATGCCCAGAGATGGCGTGAGGTGGCCATCAGGGTACAACCACCTTTGCTAGAAAGAGAGATGGTGGACCTTTTCATGGACACTTTACCAGGACACTTCATGGAAAGGTTAGATGGGTGTTCCTCAAGTGGTTTTTCAGACATTATCTTAACTAGCGAGAGGATAGAGAGCTGGATTAAGCAGGGAAAAATCCAGAATGGTGGTGCTTCAGCTTCCGGTATCAAGAAACCTTTCATGAAAAGGAGGGAAGGAGAAACTGGAGTTGTGTATGCACAGAGAATCAGAGGCAATAGAGGTGCTTATCAGCAGGTGGATCCTATTACCATTTCAGCTCCATCTAATCAACAACAGGTTCAACAACTTCAACAGCAGCGCCAACAGGGTTATCAGCAACAGAGAGATCCCCGTCCCTATTATTCTCAAAAGGCTAGAGAAAGGCATCTTGAAACTCCACCCATGTCTTACTCACATATCTTGCAGAATCTTCTCCAGCTCCAAATGGTCCAACTTAGAACTTTACAACCTCCGAGACCGGGACAAATCCCTGAAGGCTATGATGCAAACGCCCGGTGCAAATTCTATTCTGGAGCCCCCAGTCACACTATAGAGAACTGTAAATCCCTGAAGCACGTTGTTCAAGATTTAATAGATTCCAAAGCAATTAATTTCGCTCCCACTCCGAATGTGATACAAAACCCCATGCCCCCTCATGGAGGTATAGTTGGGGAAATTGATGATGGAGAGAATCTGAATTTGGTGCATAATGTCAATAACCTGCAAACTCCATTGGGTACTATCAAAGCTTGTTTGGCCCAGAAGGATATCTTTTCGGGTTGTAAGAATGATTGCCTAGATTATGCCGAGGCTCCTGGTGGTTGTGAGCAATTGAGAATAGGGGTACAAAGCATGATTGATGAAGGGATCCTGCAGTTTGATAGAGTTGCAAAAGAGAAAGAAGTTTCGACAGTGACTATTTTCTATGATCCAGCACAGGCTCCTCCTCAAGCTAGAGTGGCACCAATAACTATTACTACTGCAGGACCTGTGATGTATCAAAGTGATAAGGCCATCCCATGGCATTATGGAGGTGAAGTGTATTGCAATGGCCAGAAGCAAGACTTAGCCACGCCTAGTATATCTCCAGCTCAGGTGGAGAACGTTGGGGTAGGAGGTTTTACTAGGAGTGGAAGATTATTTGCGCATGAGACACTGAGAAACAGTGTAGTTCCACCTAGAGATACTGCAGAAGCCCAAGCTAAGGCTATGGGGGAACAACCAGTAACTACTAATGAGCCCACGCCTGTGGTTGACCCTGACATTACATTTGACAAAGAAGCAGAAGAGTTTTTAAGAATCATCAAAAAGAGCGATTATAAAATCGTGGACCACTTGCAACAGACTCCATCAAAGATTTCCATCTTGTCTCTGTTAATGTGTTTTGACTCTCACAAAAAAGCTCTCTTAAACATCCTGAACAAAGCCTATGTACCTCAGGATATCTCAGTGAACCAATTAGAGATTGTGGGGTCCAATGTGAACGTCAGTCATGGACTGGAATTTACTGATATGGACCTAACATCGGAGGGTCGTTCCCACAATCGGGCATTACATATTTCTTTGGAGTGTAATGGTGCAGTGTTATCCCATTTGTTGGTGGACACAGGGTCATCACTGAATGAACTTACCAAAAAAGCGTTAATGAAACTGGATTACGACGGAGTTATTCTGAAGCCTAGTGACTTGGTGGTTCGAGCATTTGACGGATCAAGAAGATCAGTGTTTGGAGAATTGGACTTGCCAATCAAGGTAGGGTCACAAGTCTTCAATACTACATTCTATGTAATGGACATCCAGCCTGCGTACAGTTGTTTGCTGGGGAGTCCCTGGATCCATTCTGCAGGGGTAGTATCATCTACACTTCATTAGAAATTGAAATTCGTCTGGGAAGGGAAAATCGTAATGGTCTGTGGAGAGGAGGATATCTTCATCAGTCATCTGGCCTCATTTAAATATGTAAAGATGAACGGTGAGATTATTGAGACTCCGTGTCAAGCTTTTGAACCTCTTAAGACTGAATTAGCATCCTCATCAGCAGCTTCTTCCGAAGAGTAAAAGAAAGGAGTCTCCATAGCTTCTTACAAACAGGCTCTAAGAGTGGTGGAGTCAGGAATGCGAGAAGGCTGGGGCAAGCCGGTGGAAGTATCAGAAAAGAAGGACATGTTTGGTGTTGGCTACCAGCCTGGGCAGTCATCATCTGAACAGAGCGCTAGAGGTCGAAAAGGCCTGATTACATTCACAAGTGCTGGATGGGTTGATTATGGGAGTATCAGTGTAGTGCAAGATGATATAATTGATAGTGATTGTGACTTTGACGAGTGGAACAGGCCTTGTGCTCCAAGGATACAGCTCAACAATTGGTCGTCTGAAAGGCTCATCTCTGTCACTTCCCTTGAAGAGTAATGATTTTTGTTTTTGTCTTTCCTGTATTCAAGCGATATGCCTTTCCCTGGGGATAATAGCTCGTTGTAAGGGTTCCATTGTTCATGACACAATACCATAATCATTAATAAAGAGGACGTTTTGCATTGATCCATGTTGTTCTTTGTCTTTCATTTTTGTCTTTGTTTTTAAATAAAAAAAAGGAAAGAAAAGTTTTAAAGTGGCAACGTTTTCATTTCTCAAACTCTTTCTAAAGCCTTGCATGAATCATCATTCATGCAGGTGCTCTTCACCGGGACTCATCAATGACGACCCTGCTATGACTAAGTATGACTTTGACAATCCGATTTACCAAGCCGATGAGGAAGGTGAAGAAGATTGCGAACTACCTGAAGAGTTAGCCAGATTACTTACACAAGAGGAAAAGATGATTCAGCCACATGAAGAAGCTATTGAAGTGATAAATCTGGGTACCGAAGAAGATAAGAAAGAGGTTAAGATCGGGGCTATATTAGAAGAATATATCAAGAGTCATCTAATTGTCATGCTTCGAGAATATGTCGACATCTTCGCCTGGTCTTATCAAGACATGCCTGGTTTAGACACAGATATTGTGGTGCACAAGCTACCTTTGAGAGAAAACTGCCCGCCAGTGAAGCAAAAGTTGAGACACGCAAGCCCTGATATGGAAATCAAAATCAAAGAGGAAGTACAAAAGCAATTTGATGTTGGATTCTTAGCAGTGACTAGTTACCCTCCATGGGTTGCAAATATTGTGTCGGTTCCTAAAAAGGACGGTAAAGTCAGAATGTGCGTAGACTATAGGGACTTGAATCGGGCCAGCCCTAAAGATGATTTCCCTTTGCCTCATATAGATATGCTTGTTAATAACACTGCTCAATTTTCCGTATTCTCTTTCATGGACGAGTTTCCAGGTTATAACAAGATTAAAATGTCTCCTGATGATATGGAAAAGACTATGTTTATTATGCCTTGGGGCACCTTCTGTTATAAAGTTATGCCGTTTGGTTTGAAGAATGTCGGTGCAACCTACCAACGTGCAATGGTGACAATATTTCATGACATGATTCATCACGAGATTGAGGTCTACGTTGATAACATGATAGCAAAGTCACAAACAGAAGAAGAGCACCTAGTCAACCTAGCCAAGTTGTTTGACAGACTCCGGAAATTCAGATTAAGGCTGAATCCGAACAAATGAACCTTTGGGGTACGTTCCGGTAAACTACTGGGTTTCATTGTTAGTGAGCGGGGAATCGAAGTCGACCCTGCAAAGGTAAAAGCCATCCAGGAGATGCCTGAACCAAAAACTGAGAAGCAAGTACGTGGTTTCTAAGGGAGACTAAACTACATTACACGATTTATCTCGCACCTAACAGCCACGTGTGAGACTATTTTCAAGCTTCTGAGGAAGAATCAGGCTATCAAATGGAATGAAGACTACCAACAAGCATTCGACCGAATCAAGGAGTACTTGTTAGAACCTCTGATCCTCATGCCTCTAGTGCTAGGGAGACCCTTAATCATGTACCTTACCGTACTCGAAGGATCAATGGGATGTGTGTTGGGGAAGTAGGACGAGTATGGTCGAAAAGAGTATGCCAATTATTACCTTAGCAAAAAGTTTACCGATTGTGAGACACGCTACTCACTACTCGAGAAAACTTGTTGCGCTTTGGCATGGGCTGCTCGCCGACTAAGACAGTACATGTTGACTCACACCATTCTCCTAATTTCCAAGATGGATCCTGTAAAGTATATCTTCGAGAAGCCGACTCTAACGGGAAGGGTAGCCCGATGGAAAATGATTCTAATGGAATATGATATCCATTACACTTTGCAAAAAGCAATCAAAGGGAGTGTATTGTCAGAATATTTGGCTCAGTAGCCAATTGACGATTACTAGCCCATGAGATTCGAGTTTCCGGATGAGGACATCATGTTCCTCAAGTTGAAATACTGTGAAGAACCACTTCCGGAGGAGGGGCCATACCCTGAATTCAAATAGAAGTTGATGTTTGACAGAGCTATGAACGTAAACTGAAGCGGAGTAGGTGTTGTCATTATCTCACCAGAGGGTGTACATATGCCTTTCGCTGCTCGAATGACTTTCGAATGTACCACCAACGAAGCAGAGTATGAAGATTGCATCATGGGGGTTGAGGAGGCAATCAACTTGCGAATCAAGAACCTCGAGATCTTCGGAGATTCTGCTCTGGTAGTGAACCAAGTCAATGGCAAATGGTTAGTTCATCAACCTCACCTGGTTCCTTACAGGGGTTATGCCAAGAGGTTGCTAACTTTCTTCACCAAATTCAAGCTGAGTAATATTCCACGAGATGAAAATCAGTTCCCTGATGCTCTAGCAACTTTATCATCCATGATCAAAGTTTGTCAAGAGAATTACGTGCCTCGAATCATGGTCTCTCGTCTTGAAAGACTTGCCTATGTCTTCGCAGTTGACAGTGGTGAAAATAATAAACCTTGGTATCATGGTATCTAGAAAATTCTTGAAGTCTCAAGAATACCCGACTGAGGCATCCAGTAAAGACAAGAAGACTCTCAGAAGGCTAGCAGGTGGATTCTTCTTGAACCAAGATGACATGCTATACAAGCGAAACTTTGACATGGTTCTGCTCAGATGCGTGGATAGACACGAAGCAGACCAATTGATGCAAGAGGTTCATGAAGGCTCCTTCGGTACCCATGTTGGAGGACATGCTATGGCAAAGAAACTGTTAAGATCGGGATATTATTGGATCACCATGGAATCCGATTGCTGTAAATATTCTAGCAAATGTCACAAGTGCCAGATTTATGCTGATAAGGTCCATGTACCTCCAAATCTATTGAGTTTCATGTCTTCACCTTGGTCGTTCGCCATGTGGGGCATTGATATGATTGGCAGGATTAAGCCAACAGCTTCCAACGGTCACCGCTTCATCCCGGTTGCTATAGACTACTTCACAAAGTGGGTCGAAGCGGCGTCTTATGCCAACATTACAAAACAAGTGGTAGCCAGGTTTATCAAAAGAGATATCATTTTCCGGTATGGAATTCCCGATAGAATCATTACTGATAATGGTTCTAACCTCAATAACAAGATGATGGCTGACTTGTGCAGAGATTTCAAAATAGAGCATCACAACTCTTCGCCGTATCGCCCAAAAATGAATGGCGCCGTCGAGGCGGCCAACAAGAACATCAAGAAAATCATGAAGAAGATGGTTGTAACATATAAAGATTGGCATGAGATGCTACCATTTGTGCTACATGGGTATCGAACGTCTGTACATACCTGGACAGGGGAAACCCCGTTCTCATTGGTGTATGGTATGGAGGCAGTCCTACCATTCGAAGTTGAGATCCCCTCGTTGAGAATAATGATGGACGTTAGCTGATGAAGCTGAATGGCTCCGATCCAGGTATAATCAACTGAGCCTCATTGAAGACAAACGCCTAACAGCTGTATGCCATGGACAGTTGTACTAACGGCAAATGAAACAAGCTTTCGACAAGAAAGTACGGCCTCAACGATACATACCAGGTGACCTGGTGCTGAAATGGATCCTTCCTCCTCTCAATGATCATAGGGGCAAGTGGACACCCAACTATGAAGGTCTGTTTGTGGTTAAAAAGGTCTTCTCAGGTGGAGCCTTGATGTTAATAACCATGTATGGAGAAGACTTCCATTCCCCTATCAACGTAGACGTAGTAAGAAAATACTTCGTGTAAAAAGACCCGCTGGATAAAAACAGAATAAAGATCCATGCAAAAATGGGCATCCCGGCGAGCCAAAAATAGAATAAAAGGCTCGGGCAAATATTAGGGAAATATTGAAAAAATGTACACCCGCTGAGTTGAAAAGCCACATCGGACGGCTCAGGCAAAAAAGGGTATCCCGGTGGATTGAAAACCCGAAAGGACGGTCCATGCAAAAGAGGGACTAACATGAACGACTGCGGTCTGCGAGATTTGTGATTCATTTACAACTAAGGTGATTCCAAGGTTTGAAGACCAGTCCAATTACCTTTCTCAGGGGCAAAGCAAGCGAAGAGTCTTGAAGATATATAAGTCATAGTCGGGTCGGAACTTGATGAGATCCATTTTTCACATTGCCAATAGGATAGTTTAGTTTGTATTCCTTTTGGGCGATTTCCTCTTTCCAAGGATTGCTTCCTGATGTAATGCCTATTCATGGCCGTTTCCCAAATCAATAAAATTCAATTTCAGTCAACTTGTGACTATTTGCTTTTGTTTTTGTCTTTCATCTAACATTGATTGATTGTAAAAATGTCCAGCAAATTGGGATTTAAAATTGTGCTATGAACATTTGAATGCTTTCTAACGCATGCAAGGAGACAGAAACATTCAATGCAACTCTAAAAAGGATTAAGTGACCGGGATGGTGTTTCATACCATAAGCCTGGGGCATACAGGTCCAAACTAAATCTCAATTTTGCAGGCGCTATCAGTTGTGATTATACAGGTGCATGTACAAGCGTTACTAGTAGAGCTAAAGTGAACTTCCAAGAGGAATATCTCAACAATATGCCTGAACAAGAACAAGTATCTTCCCGGGTGTCTCCTGTTATCCCCAGTATAGTTGGAAGTTGAAATCTCCATCAGCAAGGCAATAAAAGGTTGGTGTCCTCCCCAAGCAGAGACTTCCCTTCAATATGGGGGCAATCCCCAGCAATACAAGGAGTTTCTTTCCTCCCCAGAAGGTTGCTACCTCAGCAGTGCCATACCTCTGGTTCCCAGCCAAGTCAGAAGGTTTTCACTCCCCCAACAAAGTTCGATGGGTAGCGTACCTAACAAGAAGAGTCCATCTCCAGTAGGGTTTTGGCTTTCTAATCTCGAAGTCCAATTTATTTTTGGAAATGGCGGCAGTTCAGAGCCGACGTATCATTGACAATATCCCCTGCAGAATTGTTTTCTCCTCACAAGGATTAACTAGATCAATGCAGTGATCATCTTGTCTCCCCAGTCAAGCCACCTGGGATACTTGCAGTCTCTTCGTCAGGAGAACTCTTTGCATTCGCATGTGCATAATCATCATTACATTTGCATCCTCCAACGCGTAGCATTTCCATCATCGTGGAGCATTACGCCATAAATTCAAACATGTGCATGCCAGCATGGGCCAGTTTTGAGGTATATTACATAAGACCCGTAAAATCTTTTCGACCTGAAGTACTCCTCACAGAGGATACCAATACCATTTGCCAAGCATCCTTGTCTTTTCAAGTCAATGTTGGTCATCACCTTCGAGTTCCATTTTGTATAATGGTCTCGTTTTTAAGCCCTGTTTGGTACAACAGGTCCCCATTTCGCTTCTTGTTTGGTACAACAGTCGCATCGCAGGCTCTCGTTTTGTACAACGATCCTGTTTTCCTGGGCTCTCATTTATGTACAACGATCCCATTCCACCTTCGAGTTCTGTTTTGTACAATGGTCTCGTTTTTAAGCCCTGTTTGGTACAACAGGCCCCCATTTCGCGTCTTGTTTGGTACAACAGTCGCGTCATAGGCTCTCGTTTTGTACAACGATCATGTTTGTCTGGGCTCTCATTTATGTACAACGATCACGTTCCACCTTCGAGTTCCGTTTTGTACAATGGTCTCATATTTAAGCCCTGGTTGGTACAATAGGCCCCCATTTCGTGTCTTGTTTGGTACAACAGTCGTGTCGCGGGCTTTCGTTTTGTACAATGATCATGTTTTCCTGGGCTCTCTTTTATGTACAACGATCCCATTCCATCTTCGAGTTCCGTTTTGTACAATGGTCTCGTTTTTAAGCCCTGTTTGGTACAACAGGCCCCCATTTCGCATCTTGTTTGGTACAACAGTCGCGTCGCAGGCTCTTATTTTGTACAACGATTCTGTTTTCCTGGGCTCTCGTTTATGTACAACGATCCCATTCCATCTTCGAGTTCCGTTTTGTACAATGGTCTCGTTTTAAAGCCCTGTTTGGTACAACAGGCCCCCATTTCGCGTCTTGTTTGGTACAACAGTCGCGTCATAGACTCTCATTTTGTACAACGATCCTGTTTTCCTGGTCTCTCGTTTATGTAAAATAATCTCGTTCCATCGAGTTCTGTTTCCATTGCCTTGTCAAAGTTCAATTCGAGAAAAATAATAATAAATAAAAGCATATGGCATTCTCCTCATCCCCACAGAGTTCAAAATTTCAGGTTTATTCGAGTATTCAATCACTCCATACCTTGAAAGTCTAAAAGCTATTGCAATTATTCGTTTAGGTCTGTAGATGATTGAATAGGGGTAGCTGTAATACCCAAACATTTACCCTCATACTTATTACCTTAACTGGCTTGTGGTTCACATTCATCTGCATTTGCCACTAGGTCATTAACATTCACAATTATGCATTTTCGTGAGCTCCTAAGGCATTAGATCAATGCCATATTGAAATTAGGGTTTCATACCCTATCCATATCTATCAAGTGGATTCAATGTTTTGGTTATAAGGTCATCAATAACACCTTCGTGTACTCTTGCTGTCTGATAGTACATCTGGTCCATCATTTGGTCTTTAATTCAGAACTTCTAAGGATTAAGGTTTCATGGTGGCTGAGGTGTATACCTAATAAGACTGATTCTTCATGATTATCAAGATATTGCTTCAATGGCAATTCATCAAGTACAGTTGGTTTATTTCCATAGCAGTATCTATCCAAGGTCATTTGGTCTTGTGACAAAGTCAAAGTTGTCAAGGCGTATGCGCGTACAGTGATGAATGATAATTAGTTGGATACAATTCACCTTTCAGTTAAGGTTTTATGTAGGTCATTGGGGTTCAAATTTCGAAACAGGTTCATCAGATGCATATTATTGTACAAAAGGTTTCAACATGGATATTGTAGTTCATCATGATCCAGGATGGAGTCAAGGAGCCATTTATTCAAGAGTCATGAATGAATTCATTTTCAGTCACATTCATTGTTAAATTCGAGAGGGTTATCAGTTCAAGGCAAGATGTATTTGAGTTATAATTGTCCAGTCCAACTTAATTAATCACCTGATTACATATGTCAAGACAAATGTCCATTTGATTTCAATAATCAATTTCCATTATTCATTAACCACTCATTTCTAATTCCATTGAACCATTTTTAAAGCCATTTCAAAATTCTTTTCTTATTCAAACCTAAGCCCATTATTCAAATTAATCCATTAACCATTTTTGTACCAAAACTCCATCATCCAAATAGCATCCATTTTTTTACCACTTAGTGGAATTCAGAAATATAATTTAAGTCCAAGAGTTATGCATCCAATCCAATGTCTAAATAAACCAGTTGTTATTACTTTTATATTTATTTCTTCAAGTTATACAAGTCAAATCTATGCAAGTTATATAGAAGGGAGATTACAATCTTTTATGCAATTTATACAAGTTTATATATCCAATCTATATAATCCCCATTCTGATATATAATAGAGTTTCCAAGAAAAATAACAAAATACACCAGAAAAATTCAGTTGGAAAAAAAGAGGCTACACAGTCAGTTACAGCTTCGATAACTGATAATTCAAGTTAAAAAAATAACAAAATGAAATAACAGAAAATAGAGGGATACACCACAAAATTCATCAAAGTAGAAAAATCGGCTATAATGATATAACAGAATCAGGAACAGAGGATCAAAAACAAAAAAAGAAAGAAAGAGGAAAAGATTTCACAGATAGAAGTTTAACAGAAGAAACAATCATAACAGAGCTGAACCAGAAGAAACGGTTGCATCCAAAGAGGACTCTCGCGGAATTTGCAGAATCATCACTCCAATTACTTTCAATCTTCTTCACTCTCTAAAACTCAGGGGATCTTCAAAAAAGGCTAACAAAACTCAGAACCTTCTCGAATCTCAATCTGGAACCTCTTCATTATTTTCAACAATCTCTCTCAAAACTCTCACTGAAAAAAACTTTGATCTTGAATCTTCAAGATTCCTTCATCATCATTTTCATCAATCGGCAATCAACGACAATTATTCAGTTGGTTCAGAATCATCCAAGAACAATCCTCTGCATCAACCATCGATCTTCTTCTGCAAAAATAACAGTCACATATCTATCACAATGATCGCTACGACGACCCATAAAAACTTACGCCAATATTAAGCTGTCGGTAGCGATTTTACCACGTAACCTTTTGTCAAGAAAATGGACATCGCAATGTGATACATAGCAGGCTGCAAAAGAGTATATCCAAGAAAATCAACACATCAAAAAGAAACTCAGGATATTAGTATAATAGAAAAGGAAAATAAATCAGTTATGACAACTGATATGGCAGAGAATTGATTTGGTTCCAGGTAACAAAGTCAAAAAAAAAATCTCAGAAACTATAGAGGCGAAAGATCAGTTACACTACTTCAAACTAAAAAACTGAGGAAGGTTCCACATTATTCAAATCAGTTACAAATTCCTAACAGAAAGGATAATCGAATTCATCTAGAATATTCACCTAGGAACTCTTCACAAGGCAGGATTCATCCTCTATAAATCAGACAATTTTTCTTCAATCTCTTCTCACCATTCTTCTTCAATCTCTTCACACCATCCTTGAACACCATTGTTTTACCACTTTTCTAAATTTCATCCTGCGTAATCCTCATTCTCGGATGATCATTCGTCATCACCATC
The DNA here is from genome assembly GCA_963966055.1 of Lathyrus aphaca. Taxonomy (NCBI): domain Eukaryota; kingdom Viridiplantae; phylum Streptophyta; class Magnoliopsida; order Fabales; family Fabaceae; genus Lathyrus; species Lathyrus aphaca. The sequence continues at coordinate 447,043,835 of OZ014521.1, forward strand.
ATCACTGCTTCAACAAAGCTCCATCTCAATCTTCAACTTCGTCAATCAATGGAACTCTTTCGATCTTCAACCTCAATAATCACCATTCTTTAATCTTCACACTTCATCGCCTTCTTCGTCTAGTTTACCTGCAAGAAAGAATTGAACCGATTCAAGACCGCGAAATGCTACACATACCTGAATCGGTTGATTTGGATTCGTCTTTGAGGTGTCGTCATCACCGATCAACTCCAAACACGCTCCCGACTTCGATTTCTTCAACTCTTCTTCGTCAATATGCAGTTCCCTCGCCGAACATAGTCGTGACCAAGCGCGTCACACCTCCGAGTCAAGGTATTAAAATCCTCTTATGTGTTTGTTTTCTCTAGCTTTTGAGGCCTCAGCTTGTCGATTTATTAGAATGTCGTGAAATTGGTTTCGAGCTCTTGGTTAGTATAGGGCAACTGAGATTTATGGAAGATTTTAGGTTAGGAGTGAAGAAGATAAAGGTGTAGGTAGGGTGGTGTTAGCTCGGCGATGATGATTGCATTAGGAAGGTTAGGTTGAGGATGGTGGCGGCGAAGGGGTTTAGGTTCAACAATGGCGAAGTGGAAAGATGAAGGGGAGGGATGGTGTTGACGACGTGAAGAAGAAGAGGAGGTTTAGGGTTCGCTCAATCTTCAGCCCTCTTTGTTTGTTCTTTTGGTTTTATATTTTTTAATCATAAGGAAAAACAATTAAGTTAATTAATAGAAAGATTAAGAGAATATCTTGAGAAATTGAAAAGATGGTTGTGTGATTAAGAACAATTAAGCCCCATTTAATTCGCAGCTAATCTCTTTGATTCAAATCAAACCACCATTTCAATATTCAATAGATAAGATTTGGATATTTTTTGGATTTCCCAGCCACACCGGCGGTGACACTTGTCACTGTCTGGTAGGCTATCCCTGCGGCTAATCCCATGCATGTCCTCCACCATAAGGTCTCATGTGCCTGCATTTGTGAATCGTTTGATTAGAATACCATCAGGATGACTTGATCGTGTGGCCTTTGTTGAAGTCAAAGCATTGACCACGCCCCATAGTATACACCCTCCAAGAACCTGCGCTAGTGGGCCTTAGATTTTTGCTTTTCGCACCCCATGTTAATCCCATCTTACCATTTAGCAATAGAAAATTTACTTTTTGCGCCCCCTCTTCTTATTTCATTCTTTTTTTAATTTCTATTTTAGTGTAGTTTCAATTTTAATCCTTAGAAAATACTAAAATTCCTAATAAAATTTCATAAAAATTACAGTAAGATTCTAACTTATTTTATAACTTTTCCACATTTTTACTTTCTGATTTTTCCCATTTTTCAATTTAATTTCTATTTTCCATTTAATTAGTTTTATATTGAATTCTTTCATGAACACTTCATTTTGTACATTTTATTTCTCCCACTTCCTGTATGATTTTTGTCCCATTCTTTTTGCTATGATTAGAGGACTTATAATAGAACCTGGAATAAGTTTTGTTATATTTTTTAGGCCATTTTATCCACTATTTTGATAGTGTTGTTTGTGGAAATTTATGTTTGAATCTTAGGTAGATTTAAGTGATCATTTGACATAGTTAGGTTATGAATATTTAGGAGATTGTTTAAAACAATTTTTAGGGACCCTAGGGAATTAATTTCATATTTTTTCCAGGACTTTTGCTATTTTTTAGTGTATTAATTTTATTCAACTTATCCATTGTAAATCCATCTAGTTTAGCTTAGGATTTTATGGTACATTAGGACATAAATTAATTAGGCTTGATCTTAGGATAGTAGAAGGCCTTAGTGTGGTTTAACTACTGATTTTAGAATGTTGATATCATGTAAGATCCTTTAATTTTAGGACTTGGGCATAGAAATCGTTCAAGTTGTGTTTACATGATGCATTTAGCTTTATTTTTGTTTTATGTGCTTTAATATGCACTTTGGACGAATACTTCTTCATTTTATTTTTATGTTTGTATTCCACTTGTATAGGCTTCCCCCTATTTAGAACCAACTTAACTTCCTTAGGAAGTAAGTTGAGTTATAGTTCTTTTCTTATTTTCCTTTCTTCCTTAGGAATAGAAAAACCTCACAAACCATTATGATTTCCCTTTTGAATATAATAACTAAATTAGGGTTGAGTCTTAGTTCCCTTAGTTTTTTTCCCTTTGTTCAACTTGAGTCTTTCTTTCTCACCTCATGAATAAAATAATAAAATACTTAATAAAGGTTGAATGTTCTTATACGCCATGAGACTTTGTTACAGAGTACTTATACGCGTCCTATTTCGGAGCGAGGTGTAATTACTTACCACAATGGATAGGTCTTAGTATGAGAATGTTCACCAAAAAACTCAAAATACTTCTCATAAAAGACAAATTAACAAACGTAATAAGCGACTATCCCGCGGGAACGTTTCTTTCTCATCTCATTCACTCATAACGCGAACTTGTGACGACTTGTCTCGCATGCAAGACGGTGAACGCACTCGCGCAAGTCGAGCCTGCAACACCTGAGCATAGACATACGCAGTTCCAACATAAAAAACACAAACAAATAGTTTCCGCCTTAGTTAGGCGAACTACGTCGACTCTGATCCTCATTTTCCCGATGAGGTACGTAGGCAGCGGGGTAGGGCCCGTTCGAGCACATTCTTTATTTTCGCTACATTTCCACCATTCTTTTCTTTCTCTTTTCCAGTTCCTTTCTCATTTCCATTCTCATTCCTGTTAGTAGTTCATTTTTTCAGCAGCAGTTATATTCTTTTACCCTTTGAAACAAAACAAGCAAGCATGGATCCCGTCGGGTACGGCGGACGATCTGGGGTGCTAATACCTTCCCAGGTCGTAACCGACTCCCGAACCTAGATCTTTGGTTTGCAAGGCCTTATCCTTTCCTTCTTCCTTAGGTTTGTGCAGCATTACCTTTCCCGTTCCTTCGGGATAAAAATGCCTGGCTGGCGACTCTACCTTTTCCGCGCCACTTTCGCGTTTGTACTAGGATGAAAATCCCGAGAGCGACAAAGTTAAGTTGATCCTACAAGGGATTAACATGAAGTTATGAGAAAACCTAACAAACACAAGTATGAAAGGTAATGACAAAATGCAAAATAAATGCATAAAGAAGTAAAAGAGTAAGTTGTGAGGAACTTACCTTAACCTCCCTATAAAACAAAGGTTAGTGTTGCATATTATTAAAAATAATAAGGCAAATAAAGTACCAATTAAATCCTAATGCGCCTAGGACCTAAAACTGGACTCGATTCTAAGTCTAAAGATGCTAAGAACAATGCAATGCAAAATTCAGCAGCTACTACAACACTCACGACACAAACAACTACTAAAACAATGCAACACACAAGATAGATATTTACAACCAACATTCAGCATGCAAAACAGGTATAAAAACATCATGCAAATGTCTACTTTTTACAGCTACTGCATTGAAGCACATATGCGAAAAACATGGAAGATTTCATTATTTTCATTTTTTATGCACAAAATGAATGACAAATAATGAAAATACATCACAAACAATATTTACAAACATCATAAGTATGGTGCAAACATGTGAGCATCGATTAACATATGAACATGATTATTCTTGTGGATGCTTACGAACAAAATGCACACAAAAGCAACAACAACAATTATGTATTTTGAGTTTCATTCACATATACATATGAACATGCATTACATACATGTAGCAACAAAGATCAACAATTAAACATGCAATTGATGCAAAACATATTGTTGAATTATAAGCAAAATATGCAAACAAAATGCAAAAGTATGCACACTTGTGTTTATGCATTTTCAAGAACTCATGGCATAGCATTTACACAATTTAGAAGCATGCATCTATCATGAACATGATGCAAAACAAAATATGAACATTCATTTATGCCAGTGGATGCATTAAAACATGGTACAACAATGTGCAAAAGGTATCACATGCATTAATGGACAATTAAGCATACAACATGCAAAAGTAACGAAATGTGTGTCGAAACGACTCGAAATGACGGAATGAGCTACTGAAACTAACCTAAAAAATTCCCTAAAATCAGTACCTAAACATGTATGAACATTAAAGGCACAAGAAACCAAGAACAAGCAAGCAACTAAGATGAAATTCCATATTCCAACAACGTTAACTGGTTAACGGTATAGGTTAACCGGTTATCGGTCCTAAAACAGAAACAATTTGTGGCAAAACGCACGTGTTAACCGGTTAACCAAATGCGTTAACCGGTTAACACTGAACAAAATGTGAAAAATTGTTTAGAAATAAGTGCTTTTGGCCACAAACTCACTTCTAATAATCCCTAACACACACATGAACATGTTAACACGAATTTCCTACCTAGAGGGAGCATTTTAACACCTATTAGGACCTAGATTATGCTACGGGTATAACTTCTAACAATCAAAATACACACATTGCTAACAAAGAGAAATCAAACGGTAAAACACAATTGAAACGATAAACATGTGAAGAATGCCATTGCATAGAGATGAAGAGAATAAGTTAAAGCATAAATGGTTTTGGATCACCAACCTACGAAGCAGAGGATTGCTTCGGTGAGTGTTGCGATGAATCAAAGTGCGATCGAAGAAGAAAACCGAAGATCCGCGAATTCAAAATAAATGTGATTCGTTCTTGACACTTCTTGATTAATCACTTCCAATGCTCCAAGATCAATCCAAAAACCAGTAGCAATTCTTTAATTATCCACAAATCAATGGAGGATGAAGGTTAAGCTTCAAGATCTTCAAGTTTCAATGTGAAACTTGAAGAGCTTTTCTTTGAAGCTTTGGTGATTTTGTGAGGAAATGAGAGAATTGAGAGAAAAATGAGAAATTGAAGATGAAAAATGGCCCTTTGCTTTGGTGAATTAGGGTTTATATAAGGGCTAGGCTTGGAGATAGGTTTAGGAATGGAGTTTGGTTTTGGTTTGGAATTAGGGTAGGAGTTAGTTAAAAGTGGTTAGGACTATAGAATATTCCTTGGAATATCCCTTGGAATAATCTAGAAGGTGGTAGAATGTGGTATAAACATCAAAGGGAAATGAGATGGAATTGAAGTGGAAAAATGAGACGAAAAAGACTGGAAGGAAATGTGGAGGTAAATGATGAACACAACCACTTTTCAGATGATTTTCCCAAAATTTGCCACCGTTAACCGGTTAACCAAATGCGTTAACCGGTTAACGGCCCCAAACTTTCAATTTTCTTTTCTTTTCTTTGTTTTTCATGGAATTGCTTTGAATATATTTTTGTAGTGATTTTTTCTCTTGAGCTCCAAGATTGACAAGCTTACCCAACCACGTGCCTTATGCACATGCCAATGCTCGTGATTTATTATTATTTTGAATGCGGTGGAATGCTTGGATGTTCATGCGAAATGACGAAGCATAAGCCACTTGAGGTTGGTAATAAATTAAGAGAGCAAATTTTGAGGTATTACAGAATGCACCCTAGGACTTAGCGTGGACAATCACTTTGGCTTCATGGCATCTAACTATGTTGGTTGTAGTGAGTTCCACACCCAGACTGCGATCGTCTTGGAAATGTATTGATACAGGAATCTTTCTTGGATCATTAAACGACCTCGATAGTTATGTGCATTTGGGGAACGATCATTGAGGACCTTTGTGGAAACATCCCTCTCCAGTGGTGACAGTGGAAGACAACATTCTATGGCAAACCCATTCGCACCCGAGGGCCACTGGGAACTCGCATAGGATGGCCTGATTCTCTCATAGGAACCCAATTAAAGCAAATTGTTCGTATGATGATAGTACTGTATCCCAAGGACTGAATGTACCATTGTTTCTCGATTTAGTGCTTGAAGCTGGGAACTTATGAGGGATGCTTGTATTTCCCGGACTCAACTGAGACCTCCCTAGGTAGTACATAATGTTAAACCAATTCCCTGATATGGTTATTACACCATTTCTTGGAGATGGTGAACGTATTATTGCTATTCGGATTTGAGAGTCTATGATGTTGACCCGAGTTAGCATACCCGTGAGATTGGGAGAGGTTTACAGGTTTGTAGGTACCATAAACTTTCAACATACCCGCTTCGCCAGTGTTACTTTTTGATGGTCCAGTTCCATTAGTTCTTTGGTTCCTAATTATCGGGTTTTGTATAGAGATATTGTTATTATGACTCTTCACCGACACATGGTTATCTTCTTAGCACCAACATCAGACCATTGATCGCATGCCAATGCATTGCATGACATCATTTACATGTTTGCATTCCTAGCACATGTTTACTCATTTGCAGGGTTGCATGTCACATCCTCATTCCCTAAAAATGTATATACGTGTCGTACACATTCATTGCATGATTTTCATATTTTACATTCTAACAGTTTATCCGAGTTTCTTAACTTATTCAACTGCAGGCAATATAGCTGGTCAACACATTCACCGATATCCAACTCGCATAAACCGAGTAAGAATGGCTGAGCAAATGCAGAATGATCTCACTGAGCTCCGACAGAGGATGGATCAGTTCATGAAACTGATGATTGGCATAGTCCAGAACCAAGAGCACCTCAGATTGATGGTTGAGCAACCTCGGGTAAATGCTAATAGTAGGACACCTGTTGGGAATATGGATCTGAACGCTTCCTATAATGAAGAGCCAAATCCAAATGGGATTGCGGCCCATAATGTCGTTTTAGAAGACACACAAGAGGACCAGTTCACTCTTCTGGATGCTGATATGGGTAATATGAACGAGATTAATGATCGAAGGTACGAAGAGCTGGAAGATAAGATTAAGACCATGGAATTTCAAAATTCCCAGGGCATTGATGTAACTAATCTGGGATTAGTGCTAGGAGTCAAAATCCCTCCTAAGTTCAAGGTGCCATCATTAGACAAGTTCAACGACAATACGTGCCCTAGAACTTACATTCATGCATATTTTGGAAGAATCTCGGCTCACACTGATGACGAGAAACTATGGATCCATATTTTCCAAGATAGTTTATCCGAAGCTTCGTTGAGTTGGTACATGAAGCTAAGTAGGGTCTCTATCCGAAGCTGGAAAGACTTAGCTGAAGCTTTTCTCAAGCAGTATCAATATAATATTGATATAGCTTTAAAACGCACCCAATTGCAGAACTTGTCTCAAGGATCTAAAGAAGGTTTTAAGGAGTATGCCCAGAGGTGGCGTGAGCTGGTTGCACAAGTTCAACCCTCGTTGCTGGACCGGGAAATTGCATACATGTTTATGGGCACCTTGCAAGGTGCATTCTTGGATTGTCTGGCCGCTTTCCTGTCCATCGGTTTTTCTGACATCGTTATTACTGGAGAAAGGATAGAAAACTTCCTTAAATTGGGAAAGATCCAAGATGCAAATGGTGTTAATTCTTCTGGTGTGAAAAAACCTTTTGGAAATGCCCAAAGAAGAAGATAAGGAGAGACCAATGTTGCGTATATGGGACGAGGCAGAGATTGTTCTCAAGGATACTACCAAGCAGTTGTAGTGACTATTCTTATGCCACAGGTTCAACTACAACCTCAAGGTCAGCAACAACAGGTACAAAGAACATTTTTGCAAAGAATAAGAGCGAGGGACCGTAAAATTGACCATATCCTATTTCCGTATGTTGTATTACTTCCAGAGTTTCTTAAATTGAACATGGTTGAACTCCGTACCATGAGGGCTCCTTCTCCTGACAATCTACCACCAAATTTTGATGCAAACACCAGGTGTAATACCTCAAAATTTGCCCTCGTATTTATTAACTCAATTGGCTTATGTTTCACATTTCATCTGCATTTGCCATTAGGTCATAACATTCGCAATCATGCATTTCATTAAGTTCCTCAGGCATGGGATCAATGCCCTTTGAAGAACCAGGTTATTCCATTGGTGTATAGTTTCTACTTCACATGAGTTTGTTTCATGGATTATGGAATTAAGGTTTCACGTCCAATTTATGGTTATTCGATGAATTCAGAATCTTGGTTACGTGGCCATCAATAACTTCATCCACTCATGCTTTGACACTTGTTTAGGGTTTATTTCCATGATTAAGTAGTCTTCAAGAAGCTCCGTTGTAAAGGTTGTTCATTGGTCCATCAGGCCCGTTATCAAGGTGGATTTAGGGTTTATTCATGATTAGGCTTAGGGACATCTTGCCAACTGAAGTTCAATGGATTAAGGTCCTCATGTCAAGGGTATCTTGGTCACACATCCTTCCATATTTTGAGGCCTACTATCACCTGTCACTATGGTCAAAGCACTTTATTTTCCAAGCGATTCAGGGAATATGGTTCGAGGTGTTGATTACAAGATTCATTAAGGCATCAAAATTTTGGTTCAAATAATGCGATTCGAATTAAGGGTGGAAAGTGCATGACTTGGTTTTATTTTGAAATTATCATTCTAAGTTCATATAAACATTATTCCATATTCATTTTTAAAGTTTAATTAATCTTCTTGTTTACCTTTTCAATCTGACAACTAAATAAAAGTCAATTCCAAAGTCCACTTTCTAAACCCGTGTTTACCAATTATCAAAGCCATTATTTTTTACACTCCATTGAAACCACAATTTATGTCCATAAAAATTTAAACCAATTGCCAAATTAAATTCAATTTTGTTTTTCTAGTCCAATAATTCTATAAAGAAAAACCATTTGTATCCACACATTACTAACCATCTTGTAGAAAATTTCTAAGTTCATTTTTCTAACTCAAATTCAATCTCAATTACCATTTCAAATCCATTAAACCAAAGTGCATTCCAATTCCAAGTCTTGTGTCATAATTTAAACTCATGCCCATGTGTAATTGATGCATTCAAAACATGCAGAAGAAAACATAAGAGAATAAAGAACTCAAACATCATTTAGAAAGTTTAGCACAGGAGCAGCCTATCAAATACTTGGAGCATAAAGTACTAGAAAGAGAGATTGGAAGATTACGGGCCATGTAGCGTCTGCAGCAGTCACGTCAGCTTCAACAACAACCATCTGGTAGCCATAGACTGATAAACAGCATAGACTCAAATTTTCTATGTAAAATACCAGAAGAATTTAACAGAAAATGGGAGAAACTTCTAAACATATATTGTTATCAGAAAATCCAAAACAGGGTAATCGAGATAATTGATTTTTATTAGAAGAGGAAATTCAGTTACATATCACAACCAGATTCAGTTACAAAGGGGGGAGGATATAACTGATACACCAGGAAAAAAAACTCAGGAAAAAATAGGTAAACAAAACTCAGAAAAAAGCTTTTGCAACTTCACTCTCCACTATCGATTTCCATCTTCACTCTTCTTTCTCATCCTTCATCTCTAATCTCCTTAATTATCTTCATCCTTCACCATAACACATAAATCGCTCTTCTTCATCACCATCTTCAAATTCAGTTTCACCATTAATCAACTTCTTCAATCAACTTTACCACCTTCAACAATTAACAACAATTCAAGCACAGTCAAGAGAGCGCGAGAAATTCAAGAAGAAGAAAGAATTATTTCAGAATTGAGAGGTAGGAGAAATCAGTGTCGAAACTTACCTCAAAACACTGCATCGGCATCATCACCGCGACATTATTCTTCTCCCTGTAAATCTTGTCCGCCTCAACTGGTTCTTCAATTCGGCATCGCGAGTTGCAACCGTCTTCGATCAATTCCTCTAAACCTTAGTTCAACATTAACATAACACTGCAACAACCTCCTCATGGGAACTCTCTGTATAATCCTCTCTATTCTTGGTCCATTCTGCTTTCGGTTCAAAAGCTCTCATGCGGAGCTCTCTTCGAAGATCGTTCTTCATCACCATTATATAGGTCCAACAAATTCAAGACCTGCAAATTCATCATTAACAACAAAAATAACTCTCAGATCGAGAATCGCAACACGCAGAGAGAGTCGAAGCAAAATTAGCCAAAACACAGAGTTTGAAGCTGCTAAATACCTGAAGCTTTGTATCCGACGATGAAGGATGCAGTTCAAAGGAGTTGCATGCGAACAAGGATATCCGAGCAAGGGTTCAGTGATGAACTCGGCGGAGAGAGAGAGGACGACGAGGTTTTGAGAATGATAAGGTGTTGACGACGGTAGGGAAATAGGGGGACAGAAATTTGAAGACGACGTGAGGTTGATAGCAGTGACGTTGATTTGGACAAAGATGACGAACGACGACGATGGTGAGGCCATTGTTCTTGATGGCGAAGGTTTTCTTTGAAGATTATGAAGCTACGGAGGTGGGAGACACGACTCCGGCGGAAAAAGCCATGGTTGAAGATGTTGATTTTAATTAATAGAAGATTAGGAGATTATTGTGGATCAATGAGAAGATTAAAGATAATAAAATGCATTAATCTGCCATTAATCACCTTTAATTGTCGTTTCATTTTTTTCCAAGAGAAGATAGGATCAGATAGATCTTTTAAGATTCCCAGCCACACCGGCGGTGAAACTTGTCACCGTCCGGTAGGCTCCTTTAGCGGCCAATCTTGTATGCGTAGTCCACCACAACAACCATGTTCCAGCGCTGTGTGACTCACTTGATGAGAGTACATTAGAGAGACTTTAGATCAAGGGCCCAAATTTAAGTCAATAGGTTGAACGAACCACATCATAAGCACCCTCATGAAGCCTGCACCATTGGGCCTCTTTCTCCTGCTTTTCATACCCCCATTTTGAGCCCATTTGTTCATTTTAACTAACAAATTTACTTCCTGCGCCCCTTCTTCTTAGTTCATTCTTTTTTTAATTTCGGTTTTAGTTTAGTTCACTTTTAATCTGTAAAAATACTAAAACACATGATAAATTTCCATAAAAATTACAGTAAGATTCTAACTCATTTTATACATTTTATACATTTTTACTTTCTGATTTTTGTCATTTTTCAATTTAATTTTGATTTTCCTTTTAATTAATTTTATATTGAATTCTTTCATGAACGCTTCATTTTGTACATTTTATTTCTCCCACTTCCTGTATGATTTTTGTCCCATTCTTTTTGTTATGATTAGAGGACTAATAATAGAACCTGGAATAATTTTTTTTTCTATATTTTAGGCCATTTTATCCACTGTTTTGGTAGTGTTGTTTGTGCAAAATTGTGAATAGTTCTTAGGTAGATTTAAGTGACCATTTAACATAGTTAGGTTATGAATTTTTAGGATATTTTTTAACACAATAGTAGGTTCAGGTTAGGGACCTTAGGAATTTAATTTCATATTTTTTCCAGGAAATTTACTATTTTTTTAGTGCATTGATTTTAGTCAATTTTTACATTGTAAATCCATATAGTTTAGCTTAGGATTTTATTGTGCATTAAGACTTAGTTTAATTAGGCTTGATCTTATGATATTAGGATGACTTAGTATAGTTTAGCTACTGATTTTAGAATACTGATATTAAGTAAGTTCCTCTAGTTTTAGGACTAAGGCATAGAAACCGTGCAAGTTGTGCTTACATGAAGTGTAGCTTTTATTTTTGTTTTATGCCTAAATACGCATTTTGAGCTATTATTTCTTCATCTTATTTTCATGTTTTTTTGCCTTAATATTTGTATTTCCACTTGTATAGGCTTTCCCCATTTCTTAGAACCAACTTAACTTCCTTAGGAAGTAAGTTGAGTTCTAATTCTCCTTTCTTATTTTCTTTTCTTCATTAGGATTAGAAAAACCTCACAAACCATTAGGATAACTTTTTGAATATAATAACTAAATTAGGGTTGTGTATTAGTCCCCTTAGTTTTTCCCTTTGTTCAACTTGAGTCTTTCTTTCTCACCTTACAAAGAAAATAATAAAATACTTAATAAAAATTGAACGTTCTTATACGCCATGAGACTTTGTTGCGGAGTGCTTATACACGTCCTATTTCGGGGCGTGGTGTAAGTATTTACCACGATGGATAGGTCTTAGTATGATAATGTTCAAAAACAAATTCAAAACATTTCTCATAAAAGACAAAAACAAACAATAAGCGACTATCGTACGGGAATTTCTCTTTCTCATCTCATTCATTCTGAACGCGAACTTGCGACGACTTGTCTCGCATGCAAGACGGTAAATGCACTCGTACTAGACGAGCCTGCAACACCTGAGCATAGACATACGTAGTTCCAGCGCATAAAAAACATAAACAAATAGTTCTCACCTTAGTTAGGCAAACTACATCGACTCTGATCCTCATTTTCCCGATGAGGTACGTAGGCAGCGGGGTAGGGCCCGTTCGAGCACATTCTTTATTTTCCCTACATTTTCCCCATTCTTTCTTTCCATTCTCTTTTCCAATTCCCTTTCTTTCATTTCCCTTCCAGACAGCAGTTTTATTCAGTAGCAACCTATTTCTCACCCTTTGAAACAAACAAGCAAGCGTGGATCCCATCGTGTACGGTGAACGGTCTGGGGTGCTAATACCTTCCCAGGTCGTAACCGACTCCCGAACCCAGATCTTTGGTTCATAGGACCTTGTCCTTTCCTTCTTCCTCAAGTTTGTGCAGCATTACCTTTCCTATTCTTTCGGGATAAAAATGCCTGGCTGGCAAATCTACCATTTCCGTGCCACTTTTGCCTTTGTACTAGGATGAAAATCCCGAGAGCGACAGCTGGCGACTCTGCTGGGGATCGAACCCAAAATCTCTGGTTTCCCTTGTAGAGTCAATCCTAGCACCTATTTGGTTTTGTTCCTTTGGGTGTTTATCTGTTTGCTGCTGTGTGCTTTAATTTAGCTTTACTGTTTTCATTTACAGTTTTACTTTACAGCTTTACTTTACAACATTTATTTACTACTTTCAGTATTTATTTTCCATGCATCATATTATACTGGACTGTCTGGCTGTGTTGGTTTTCATTTTTTCTGCGGGATGGGAGTTACTGTGAGATAAGCCAAACACCCGGCTTGAGTATACACCTAGGACTAGCGTGGTTTCATATTGCTCTACATGCTATTTCAGTATGATGCTGTGATATGAGATCACACCCAGATTGCAACCGTCTTGGAAATATTTTGTATGGGGATTTCCTCCATTTCGGGATAGGACCTCGATAGTTATGTGCATCTAGGGACCGATCATTGAGGACCTTAATGGAAACATCCCTCTCCAGTGATGATAGTGGCATACCACATTTGTTGGCAAACCCACTCACATCCGAGGGCCCACTGGGAACTCGCATAGGATGGCTTGGTTTTCTCATAGGAATCCAGTTAAAGCAAAATTGTTCATATGACGATAGCATTGTATCCCAAGGGATGAATGTGCTATTGTTTCTCGATTCAGTGCCTGAAGCTGGGGACCTATGAGGGATGCTTGTTTCCTAGGACTCAGCTGAGACCTCCCTGAGTAGTACATAATGCAAAACTGATTATGTGATTTGGTCATGATCCATTTCTCGGAAATGGTGAACGTATTATTGTTATTCGGCTTTGAGAGTCTGTGAAGTTGACCCGGGTAGCACACCCGTGAGATTAGGAGGGGTTTACAGGTTTGCAGGAACCCTAAAACTTCAACATACCTACTTTGCTAGTGTTGTTTTGTGATACAATCCAGCTCTACATGGTTCTTTGGTTAGGAGATTCGGGATTTCTGGTCAGAGAAACTGTTATTTTGTTATTATGAGTCTCCACAGACACTTGGCCCATTGTTCAACATATCTACTTAATCAATGACTGTTCTATTATATGATCTAGTTCTACAGTTCTTGGGTTCTCAGTTATGGTGTTCTATATAGAGACAATACTACTATTGTGGTTCTTTACAGACAGTTGGTTCACTACTCAACACCAACCTCAGACCGTTGATCACATGCTTGTTGCACACATAACATCATAGCATTCCATCACACATGTTCAGTTATCTCTAAGGATCACATGTCTGAATCATGCCATTAGACTTTTTTTGTGTCAAAACTTGAATCAAAGCATATAGATTCCTCAGAAATAACTGAATATGGCATTTGCATACATCCTCGCATTCATAACAGGTGTTCAGAGACAAATTATTATCCTGACTTAGTTTCTCTTCATAATAGCCGGCTTGAATCACAATCATCAAGGTATAAATTCGGGCGGAGGTAACCAAACGAAGACCCAGTTGAGGCCATTCAGGGCAGAGGTACAAGCGTTATTTCAGAACCAGAAACTGCTGAAACAGGAAGTCAACCAGATGAAGACTCAGATGAGCTTGGTTATGGAAATTCTGAACGAAGCTATTTTCATCCCTAGTGAGGGGAACTATGTCGCTTTGATTCTTCAATCAATGAAGATACGTAGGCAGCAGATCGCGTGAGATCTTTGCGAGCAACCTTATCTATTAACTTTATCAACCTTTTCCCACAAAATGTCAGCATCCAACCTCAGCTTTCCAAGAGAGTCCTAGGGGCATATCATATGGGTAAAGGCCAGAGCAGCTTGAGAAGAAGTTTGATCATATTCTGATGTTGTACGTGCAACGGGTTTCCTCAGATTCAGGCTAGTTGAGCTAGTCACATCAGGATCATCTCCGATAAAGCTTCCTTTGGGGTTTCAATGTCGAATGCCAAGTCTGACTACCATTTTGGGGCACCTAACCATCTAATTGAAGATTTCTAGTCTTTCAGGGGCAAAGGTAAAGACAAGGTCGCAAATTTGATTGACTTCAAAGACTATTGTGTTCGCACCAGGTAAAGGTGGGAATATGGCGCCGAATCAGTAATAGAATGAACATCTAAGTTGTTGACTGTTGAAAGTCTCCAAGAGCGATAAGTCCAGACGGAGTCAGACCTCCTCAACAATGACCACTATGATGCAAATGCTAGATGCAAGTACCACTCATGGGCATTTAGGCATACAATTGACAATTGTGATATGTTCAAGTACATGGTCCAAAATTTGATCGACTCAAAGAAAGTCTGCTCACATATTGAAGTCTCATCATCAAATGGACCTCCCAATTTGCAAAGGCATCTTCAAAAGCAATAAGTCCAGACGGAGTCAAGTCTCCTCAATGACGGCAATGTTCGGCTTCTTTACTGCATTTTCATTTGTAGTTTCTTCTGTTTGTTTAAATATTTGTATGCATGCATGGAACTTATTTGTTTTTGAATGTTAATCATAATAAAATGCACATGTTTTTCTTGAAGTAATCCATTCGTATTCACTCATGATTTTGTGCATGTGCATCGCAATACCAACTGTTGTGCTTAAACTATATCATGGAGGATGACGAAATGAAAACGCAAAAATCTCTAATTGTGTGCTTTTGAGAAGGACCCTGTTGACGATGTACAGGCATTGTTTCAAATCCTAAACACTGGAGATATAAGGAAGATAGACCCTTGCCAACCCATTTGAGCCTTGAAGTAGGAGTTTCTTTTCGCATGGAAAAAAAAACCTTACGTTTAACCCATTGGTAGGGTAGGTATCAGTTAGTTTGACCGAGCGTTCAAATTTTGAAAAGGATTGTACATCTGAGGATCCATTACCTTTCGTTGTACCAAATCAAGAGGTCCAAAGACTTGAAACCACAATGGTTATCCCAATCAAGAGGTTCAAAAACCGGAAACCACAATGGTTATCCCAATCAAAAGGTCCAAAGACCGGAAACCACAATGGTTATCCCTCAAACAACTAAGAAGTGAGACAGTCACGACCCTTTCAAAGCAATCAAGAAAAACAGTGTCACACGACTTGTTCAAAAAAAAAGAAAAAGAATAAAAAAAAACCGCTATGTCGAAACTTGAAAACAAGCGACTTAGGCAAAAATTAGGGCATCCCGTTGGACTTCACAATCAAAGATTCACAAGAATCAGTCTAGGAAAAAGTTAGGGATAAGCAAAAGAATACAAAAGCGAAAGACAAAAAGGATTACACAAGAAAGATCCTTAAAACAAGAACAAAATCGTGTGGCACAAACACGAAAGACAAAGGGGTGACTGACTCCAAATGACAACCTGATTGGTGCTTGACACCGTTGGTGTCATTGGTTCCTCAACCATCACAAAACCCTTTTTGAGAGGTGAGCGCATGTGAAAGTAAGCTGAACATAGGAATGAAGAACATCATCGCGAAGATGGGTGGGCACAAATAAACTTTGAGCCTGTATCCTTTGTTTTTATAACCGTGAACCAGACCATGATACAACCCTCAAAAGTCCTAACTGAAACAGGGTTATTTTAAGAGCGTACTACCACGAGACCGTGCTCCTAACTACTATGAGTTGTGCTAAAAGATATGGGTTGGTGTTGCATGTGCATACTTTCATTCAAAAATAATGTCGTACATTAACCAGTGATTCGCTCACAAAGGTTTGCGACACCTTTTCAGTAAAACTTCAAGATTAACATGTGTGTTGCATTAGAATTTTCATTCTCAAAATAAACATTTTTTGCTTGCATACATTTGTTTGGCATCATAAAAGTTCACATATGGAATCTCAGTCCAGAAGCTTAATCTTGCCAAGTTGAGAAGTCTGAAACTTCCGAAGGTCAATCTATCGAGGTGCACTTTTCAAGAAACTCCATTGAGTGGAGACTTTCCCAACAGTCGTAGTAAGAGCCAAATAATCTGGGGCAATCACGTCAAGCACTCTCTTCAAAATTCCACCAAACTGGGGCAATCACTTCGAGATTCAAATCTCTCAAAGAGCCATTAGTTTGAGGCATCCATGCAAATTTCAGCCAAACTGGGGCAATTACTTCGAGATCCAATCTCTCAAAGAACAATTGGTATGGGTGTTTTCTTCAAAACACAGGTAGTCATAGGTGATCACTTCAAGGCTCGTATTGGGGCAGGCCACCCCAAGAGCATGAGAAGTCACTCTCTCCCGAAGATGGTCAATCCAAAGCACCTATCCAGAGTTCAAAATACTGGGGAAGAATATCTCACAGTGATATGAGGTTTTTCATGAATCCTCGCGAGGCAAATTCTTGCACAGACCATGCAGTCTGGGGCAGTTATTTTGAGATCCGACGAATCTCTCCAAGAGTTTGAAGACACTGAGGCATTTCATATGTCATGTTTTCTGTAAAATCCTCTTGAGACATTTTCTTTCGATGGACCTTAATCTGAGGCGAGTTGAAAATTTCAAAGAACCATTTTTCACTCATGATTAGTAGGCAATCTATCAACCCAGAGGCTGGAAGCAAAGCCATTGCTAGCATGAAACTTCAGGGGTGGTTTCCTCAGCATGCTTCATTAATCATGATTCCTCAGCAAGTCTCATCAGATTATCTTTTCTCTAGTAGAGTAGCAAGAAGAGGTTGGATACTCCCCGAGCAGAAGGGTATCATCATACCTCATCCCCTACATGAGATGACGTATGATCTCATCCCCAGCATGAGACTCTTCTTACCTCTCATCCCCAACAAGAAGCAACTAGAACTTTTATCTTCAGCAGGAAGCTTTACCATTGACATCATCCCTATTAGAGTTGGAACTTGAAATCTCCCCCAGTAAGGCAGCAGAAGGTTGGTGTCCTCCCCAAGTAGAGACTTCCCTTCCATACAAGGGCAAACCCCAGCAGTATAAGGAGCTCCTCCCCAACAAGTTGCTTCCTCAGTAATGCCATACATCTGGCTCCCAATCCAAGTCAGGAGGTCTTCACTTCCCCACAAAAGTTCAATAAGGGTCCATCTCCAGCAGGGTCTTGGCTCTCCAATCTTAAAGTTCAATTTATTTTTGGCAGTAACGACAATCCAGAGCCGGTGTATCATTAATAATGTTCCCCGCAGAGTTGTTTTCTCTTCACGGAGATTAACCTGATCAATACAGTGATCATCAGTTCTCCCCAGTCAAGCCATCTGGGATACTTGCGGTCTCCTTGTCAGGAGATCTCTTTGCATTTGCATTTTCACTTAGTAATCATCATTACATTTGCATCTTCCAAAGAATTAGCATTTCCATCATCATGGAGCATTACGCCATAAGTTCAAACATGTGCATGCCAACATGGGCCACTTTTGAGGTATATTACATATGACCTGTAACATCTTTTCAACCTGAAATACTCCCCACAAAGGATACTTATACCATTTTCCAGACATCCTTGTCTTTCCAAGTCATTGTTTTGTCATTACCTTCGAGTTTCGTTTTGTACAATGGTCTCGTTTTTAAGCCCTGTTTTGTACAACGGGCTCCCATACCGTAGCTTGATTCACTCAGCAGTCACATCACAGGTTCTCGTTTTGTACAACTATCCCATTTCACCTTCGAGTTCTGTTTTGTACAATGGTCTCGTTTTTAAGCCATGTTTTGTACTACATGCTCCCATTTCGTGGCTTAATTCGCTCAGCCGTCACATCGAAGGTTCTCATTTTGTACAACAGTCATGTTTCCCTGGGCTCTCGTTTATGTACAACGATCTCGTTCCCCCTTGTTCTATTTTCCTCTACCTATCCAGAGGTCAAAACAAAAACAAAACAATAACACAATAAAGGCATATAACATTTTCCTCATCCGCAGAGTTCAAATTTCCAGGTTTTATTCGAGTATTCAATCACTCCATACCTTGAACGTCTAAAATTTGTTGCAATTATTCGTTCAGGCTTGCAGATGATTGAATAGGGGCAGCTATAATACCTCAAAATTTTCCCTCATATTTATTACCTCAATTGGCTTATGTTTCACATTTCATATGCATTTCCCATTAGGTCATAAAATTCGCAATCATGCATTTCATTAAGTTCCTCAGGCATGGGATCAATGCCCTTTGAAGAACCAGGTTATTCCATTGGTGTATGGTTTCTACTTCACAGGAGATTTTTTCATGGATTATGGAATTTGGGTTTCACGTCCAATTTATGGTTATTCGATGAATTCAAAATCTTGGTTACATGGCCATCAATAACTTCATCCACTCATGCTTTGACACTTGTTTAGGGTTTATTTCCCTGATTAAGTAGTCTTCAAGAAGCTCACTTGTAAAGGTTGTTCATTGGTCCATCAGGCCCATTATCAAGGTAGATTTAGGGTTTATTCATGATTAGGATTAAGGACATCTCGTCAACTGAAGTTCAATGGATTAAGGTCCTCATGTCAAGGGTATCTTGGTCACACATCCTTCCATATTTCGAGGCCTACTATCACCTGTCACTATGGTCAAAGCACTTTATTTGCCACTTACAAATTGGTTCGAATGTATCATTTCTAAGAGATTCAGGGAATATGGTTCGAGGTGTTGATTACAGGATTCATTAAGGCATCAAAATTTTGGTTCAAATAATGTGATTCGAATTAAGGGTGGAAAGTGCATGACTTGGGTTTATTTTGAAATTATCATTCTAAGTTCATACAAACATTATTCCATATTCATTTTTAAAGTTTAATTAATCTTCTTGTTTACCTTTTCAATCTGACAACTAAATAAAAGTCAATTCCAAAGTCCACTTTCTAAACCCGTGTTTACCAATTATCAAAGCCATTATTTCTTACACTCCATTGAAACCATAATTTATGTCCATAAACCTTTAAACCAATTGCCAACTTAAATTCAATTTTGTTTTTCTAGTCCATTAATTCTTTAAAGAAAAACCATATGTATCCACACATTACTAACCATCATGTAGAAAATTTCTAAGTTCATTTTTCTAACTCAAATTCAATCTCAATTACCATTTCAAATCCATTAAACCAAAGTGCAATCCAATTCCAAGTCTTGTGTCATAATTTAAACTCATGCCCATGTGTAATTGATGCATTCAAAACATGCAGAAGAAAACATAAGAGAATAAAGCACTCAAACATCATTTAGAAAGTTTAGCACAGGAGCAGCCTATCAAATACTTGGAGCAAGAAGTAATAGAAAGAGAGATTGGAAGATTACAGGCCATGTAGCGTCTGCAACAGTCACGTCAGCTTCAACAACAACCATCTGGTAGCCATAGACTGATAAACAGCATAGACTCAAATTTTCTATGTAAAATACCAGAAGAATTTAACAGATAAAGGGAGAAACTTCTCAGCATATATTGTTATCAGAAAATCCAAAACTGGGTAATCGAGATAATTGATTTTTATTAGAAGAGGAAATTCAGTTACATATCACAACCAGATTCAGTTACAAAGGGGGGAGAGGATATAACTAATACACCAGGAAAAAAACTCAGGAAAAAAAGGGAAACAGAACTCAGAAAAAAGCTTTTGCAACTTCACTCTCCACTATCGATTTCCATCATCACTCTTCTTTCTCATCCTTCATCTCTAATCTCCTTAATTATCTTCATCAATCTTCATCCTTCACCATAACACAACAATCACTCTTCTTCATCACCATCTTCAAATTCAGTTTCACCATTAATCAACTTCTTCAATCAACTGCACCGCCTTCAACAATTAACAACAATTCAATCACAGTCAAGAGAGCACGAGAAATTCAAGAAGAAGAAATAATTATTTTAGAATTGAGAGGTAGGAGAAATCAGTGTCGAAACTTACCTCGAAACGCTGCATCGGCATCATCACCGCGACATTATTCTTCTCCCTGTAAATTGTGTCTGCATCAACTGGTTCTTCAATTTGGCATCGCGAGTTGCAACCGACTTCGATCAATTCCTCCAAAGCTCAGTTCAACATTAACATAACACTGCAACAACATCTTTGTGGGAACTCTCTGTATAATCTCTCCATTCTTGGTCCATTCCGCTTTCGGTTACAAAAGCTCTTCTGCGGAGCTCTCTTCGAAGATCGTTCTTCATCACCATCGTATAGGTCCAACTAATTCAAGACCTGCAAATTCATCATCAACAACAGAAAAAAACTCTCAGATCGAGAATCTCAACATGCAGAGAGAGTCGAAGAAACATTAGCCAAAACACATAGTTTGAAGCCGCTAAATACCTGAAGCTTTGTATCCGACAACGAAGGACGCGGTTCAAAGGAGTTGCAGGTGAACAAGGATAGCCGAGCAAGGGTTCAACGATAAACTCGGCGGAGAGAGAGAGAGAGAGAGAGAGAGAGAGAGAGAGAGAGAGGATGGTGAGGTTTTGAGAATGATAAGGTGTTGACGACGGTAGGGAAAAAGGGGGACATCGATTTGAAGACGAAGCGAGGTTGATAGCGGCGATGTTGATTTGGACGAAGATGAGGAACGACGACAATGGTGAGGCCATTGTTCTTGATGGCGAAGGTTTTCTTTTAATATTATGAAGCTACGGAGGTGGGAGACACGGCTCCGGCGGAAAAAGCCATGGTTGAAGACGTTGAACTTCTAGTTTGTGAAGGTAAGGCGTGGGCGCGATAAGGTTAAGAGGATGATCAAAATTTTTGTTTTGCGATGCTCTTTGAGAAAGAGAGCAGAGACGGCGTCGCGGAGATAAGAAGAAGATGACGTTGGTGGCGGTGAAGGTAAGAAGAAGAGACTTGAGGTTTCGTTGTATTATGTTTGTTCATCCCCTTTTGGCCTTCTTTGAGTTTATAACTTTAATTATTAAATTAATTTTAATTAATAGAAGATTAGGAGATTATTGTGGATCAATGAGAAAATTAAAGATAATAAAATGCATTAATCCGCCATTAATCACCTTTAATTGTCGTTTCATTTTTTTTCCAAGAGAAGATAGGATCAGATATATCTTTTGAGATTCCCAGCCACACCGACTGTGAAACTTGTGATCGTCCGGTAGGCTCCTTTAGCGGCCAATCTTGTGTGTGTAGTCCACCATA
This sequence comes from Lathyrus aphaca, assembly GCA_963966055.1. Taxonomy (NCBI): domain Eukaryota; kingdom Viridiplantae; phylum Streptophyta; class Magnoliopsida; order Fabales; family Fabaceae; genus Lathyrus; species Lathyrus aphaca. The sequence continues at coordinate 447,065,476 of OZ014521.1, forward strand.
ACAACCATGTTCCAGCGCTGTGTGACTCACTTGATGAGAGTACATTAGAGAGACTTTAGATCAAGGGCCCAGATTTAAGTCAATAGGTTGACCGGACCACATCATATGCACCCTCATGAAGCCTGCGCCATTAGGCCTCTTTCTCCTGCTTTTCGTACCCCCATTTTGAGCCCATTTGTTCATTTTAACTAACAAATTTACTTCTTGCGCCCCTTCTTCTTAGTTCATTCGGTTTTTAATTTCTGTTTTAGTTTAGTTCACTTTTAATCCGTAAAAATACTAAAACACATGATAAAATTCCATAAAAATTACAGTAAGATTCAAACCCATTTTAGAAATTTTCTACATTTTTACTTTCTGATTTTTGTCATTTTTCAATTTAATTTCGATTTTCCATTTAATTAGTTTTATATTTAATTCTTTCATGAACGCTTCATTTTGTACATTTTATTTCTCCCACTTCCTGTATGAGTTTTGTCCCATTCTTTTTGCTATAATTATAGGATTAATAATAGAACCTGGAATAATTTTTGTTGTATTTTTCAGGCCATTTTATCCACTGTTATGGTAGTGTTGTTTGTGCAAAATTGTGAATAGTTCTTAGGTAGATTTAAGTGACCATTTGACACAGTTAGGTTATGAATTTTTAGGAGAGTTTTTAAAATAATAGTACGTTCAGGTTAGGGACCTTAGGAATTTAATTTCATATTTTTTCCAGGAACTTTACTATTTTTTTAGTGCATTGATTTTAGTCAATTTTTACATTGTAAATCCATATAGTTTAGCTTAGGATTTTATGGTGCATTAAGACTTAGTTTAATTAAGCTTGATCTTAGGATATTAGTGTAAACACCCCAAATTTTCCCTTTCTTTTTCTCACACCTTGGCTTGTGATCTTTTCATATTGCATTGCATGAGCATATCATCTCACACTGCATAGTTTGTTTCACTGCATAAGTTGCACAATTAGGGTTTGTGATCAGGAGAATCCAAGAAGTGATATGAGCCATTTCAAAGGTATTGAAGCTTGTCAAGAGGGTCCATGTGTGTTCTATGATCATATATGCTCCCCAAAGTTCATTAAAGTTAAGAGATCACAAAGCATTGCAAAGGCATAGAGGCAGACTGAGCAGTTCCTGCACAGATGACCTAAAATTAGGGTTTTGAGTTTGAAGCCCTTAATCTCAAATTTTTTGGTCATTCATGATTCCAATGTTCTTAATATGTTATAAGGAGCATTTGTGCCAAATTTTATGAAGAAATTCATTGTGGAAGTCATCTAATCAACTAGTAACTTGTTGTGCAAGAAAAGTCAGAATCAGGGCATCTGAGGCCACCACCAATGGTACCAAAGGGTCATCTGAGGCCACCACCAATGGTACCAAAGGGTCACCAACAGAAGTTTCCCCAGCCAAGATCCCCACAGAGTTCCCTAGGAAGATCGTTCAGTGATCCTCTCTGCCCACAGATCGGCCAATGATCTCTTTCCCCATCGGAGTTCTCCCTCCAGGAAGATCGCCCAAAGATCTTTCTCCCTGCAAGATTTGGATCTCGGATCGGTTATCTCATTTTGCATAATCATAGCATTCGCATCATATTCACCAAACAAAGCGTAGCATTCCGTCTAATACGGAGCATTACGGCAAAAATCAAACATTTGCATGATCATAAGCCAGGTTCGAGCCAATCACCTGCAAACATCAGAATCACTTCACCAACAATATACAAAAATTATCCCCCGCAGACAAAGCCATAATACTTTTTGCACTCTCAGTACCAGGGGCTTCTGCGTAAATTTTGAACGTGTTAACCGGTTAACCAATCTGTTAACCAGTTAACCAAACATAGACAGCAGCAGTAACGTGAAAAATCATGACAGTAGGTTCAAAACTCAATTCAATTTCATTCAAACATCAAGACAACATATCTAACATGTTCTTATACCTATAGACAACATACATTAGCATTTAAACCAATTTCTAACCGATCAAACTACCGATTGTTAGGATTTTTCATAATTTGACCTAAAACTCTTAAACCCTAAAAGCTTCAACAAAACAAAAATGGAAAGTGTCTAGCTATGAACCCAGCTCTAGCAAGAATATTGGAGAAGATTGAATGGAGAATGGATAGGTGGAAGCACAAGATTATGAGTCTTCTTCTTCTTCTTCTTCAAGAATTTGTCTTCTTCTTTCTCTTCCTTTCTCTCTTATTCTATTTCTATTTCTATCCAAAAAAAGAAAAGACTTGTATCTTAAAGAAAAATATAACATTTCCCCACCGACGGGTCCAATTAGGGAGTATCCAAAAATGTCTCTTAATCAAATATTTTATAAAACCTCTGAGTCAGCTAATACTAATTAGTGTAATAATATCCCGATGATTACTCCATTTATTTTCGTTCAAATTTCTTAGAGTAATCCGGGACAATATTAATATCAATTAATATTATCCAGGGCACTAAAATAATTTACGGGGTATTACAGAAAATCTTCAAGAGTTTAAAGACACCAGGTCTTTTGTAAAATCCTCTTGAGGTAGGGTCCAGGCAAAAAACGAGTGATTCTCCGTATGAAACTCCTTGAAACCTTTCCTCCCCAGAAGGAGGTGTTTCAGTTTCATTATCCCCAGCAAGCAGATGGAAGTCATGTCCAGCAGAGGGTGGCACAGACTTTTTCTCTTCAGTAGGTTTCCTTGAGTCTGCTCCCCAGTAGATCTAGGATGGCTCCCGTTTCCTCGACAGATCTCGTTAGATTTCCTTTCTCCAACAAAGCAACAAAAAAGGTTGGTGTTCCCTAGGCAAAGGGTATCATTATTAAAATACGCTTTATATCTATTATCCCCAGCATGAGACGTATTATATCTCTTATCCCCAGCATGAGACACTTTACATCTCTTATCCCCGACAAGAGGCGACTTAAAACTCTTATCATCAACAGCAAGCATTTGCATTAATGTACTCCATCATCCCCAATAGAGTTGGAGATTGAAGTCTTCCCCAGCAAGGCAACAAAAAGTAATATCCCCAAGCAAAGAGTTATTCCCCATCAGTACATGAGGATTCCTTATTTCTTAGTAGTGGCGAAGGAAGTGAAAAACAGATGTTTTCCTTCTTACATGATGGTGTTCACAGTATTCCCCAACCAAAGTCCAATCTTCATTGGTATCTCTCCCCAAAAGAGGACTTTGTGCCTGAGTGATTCCCCAATAGAAGTTTTCCTCAACAGAGTATCAATAAACCTTTTCCTCAGCCAGGTCAGAAGGTTCTCAATTCCCTAATGGAGTTCTATGGGTGGCATACCTCCAAATCAAATTCATGTCAGATGAGATCTTCCTCAGCAGGATCATCATTCTATAATTTCTCAAAGTTCAATTTGCTTTTGGAAGTTGTGGCAGTTCATAGTCAGTACATCATTAGCATCCTCACCAGCAGAGATTTTATTCCCCACAAGGATTCATGAAATTAGATCAGTGATTATTTCTCCCCAGTAAAGTTTCCAGGGATACCTGTCATCTCATCACCAAGAGATCCCCCCGCATTCGCATTTAATAATCATCATTACATTTTTATCCTCTAAAGCGTAGCATTTCCATCATTATGGAGCATTACGCCATGGTAATATTCAAACATGCAATCAAAGCATAAGTCAATTTTGGTTCCATACACCAAAAGTTTGAATAATAAGACAGCGGCATCCCTAAGTGTTTCTTCGCTTCATTCCTCAACGGTTTCTTTTCGATCATACCCTGGTGTGAAGATCCGCGAATCTTTATGGTGTCCCATTTCTTTCCCAAGAAGAGTCTTTTGGCTTGTTCCCTTATGGAGAACGTTTATTTGAGTCACCATATGAGGGTGATATTCTCTTTCTATTCCATTTGAGGATGGTTTTGTGTTAGATTTGAGGATCTTATTATGAGTTGTCATTCGACAATGGCATTCTCTTCTTCAAGTCCTTTCGAGGTTGGTCTTGTTTGTTGTGGCTATTATTTGAGTATGGTAGACCATTTCGAGTTTATTGATCGAGGTAAATATTTCTCTTTTGCAAAGCATATGCAAGGTCAGTCTTTGTGTTTCTGGTTATCGACCGAGGCCGGTATACCATGTCGGTCCCATTAGAGGATGGTTTTGTGTTAGATCCGAGGATCTTATTGTGAGTTGTCATTCGAGGATGGTATTCTCTCTTCAAGTTCTTCTAGGGTTGGTCTTGTTATTTTGGTTGTCATTTGAGGATGTTAGACCATTATGAGCTCATTGGTCAAGGTCAGTATTTCTCCCTGCAGAGTCATTCCTTTTGTTTTTCTCTTGGTATTTTTGAGTCGTAAATCAAATGATGTTACACTCTCATCTTCCCTGTTTATGGATCATTTGATACCATTTCCTTGTTAGATCGGTTGATTTTATTTGAGTTGTAAATCGGTTGATATCACTCTTCTTTCTTTGAGTCGTAAATCGAATGATATTTTGCACTCTTATCCCTAGTTATAGATCGGTTGATACCATTCCCTTGTTAGATCGGTTGATTTTATTTGAGTTGTAAATCGGTTGATATTATTCCTCTTTCTTTGAGTCGTAAATCAAATGATATTACATTCTCTTATCCCTGGTTATGGACCAGTTGATACCATTCCCCTGTTAGATCGGTCGATCTTATTTGAGTTGTAAATCGGTTGATATTACTCCTCTTTCTTTGAGTCGTTAATCAAATGATATTACGTCCTCACATCCTTGGTTATGGATCAGTTGATATCATTTCCTTATTAGATCGGTTGATCTTATTTAAGTTTTAAATCGATTGATATTACTCCTCTTTCTTTGAGTCGTAAATCGAATGAAATTACATTCTCACATCCCTGGTTATAGATAGGTTGATACTATTTCCTTGTTAGATTGGTTGATCTTATTTGAGTTGTAAATCGGTTGATATTACTCCTCTTTCTTGAGTCGTAAATCGAATAATGTTACGTTCTCACTTCCCTGGTTATGGATTGGTTGATACCATTTCCTTGTCAGATTGGTTGATCTTATTTGAGTTGTAAATTGATCGATGTTACTTCTCTTCCTCGTTTGAGTCGCAAGTCAAATGATATTATGGTCTCATTCTGTAATACTTGTTATCCCTAATCGAGTTATCGTCCAAGTATGATAGTCTCTTTTCCAGCTCACTCACGGTGTGTCTTGTTCTCTTTATCAGCCAAGTGTGGTAAATGTTTTTCAATTTCATCCAAGTTCGGTTTCCTTTCTTTGAGTTATCATCCAAGTATGATATTCTCTTTCCAAGCTCACTCACGATGTGTCTTGTTTGCTTTATCACCCAAGTGTGATAAATGCTCTTTGATTCCTTCCAAGTCTATTTTCGTATCCTCGAGTAATCATCCAAGTATGATATTCTCTTTCCAAGCTCACTCACGGAGTGTCTTGTTTTCTTTATCTCCCAAGTGTGGTAAATGCCTTGCGATTCCGTCCAAGTCTGGTTTCGTTTTCTTTGAGTTATCATCCAAGTATGATAGTCTCTTTTCAAGCTAACTCATGGTGTGTTTTGTTTGCTTTGTCACCCAAGTGTGGTAAATGCTTTTCGATTATGTCCAAGTCTGGTTTCGTTCCTTCGAGTTATCATCAAAGTATGATATTCTCTTTTCAAGCTCACTCATGGTGTGTCTTGTTCACTTTATCACCCAAGTGTGATAATTTCTCTTTGATACATTCCAGTCTGGTTTCGTTTCTTTGAGTTGTCATCCAAGAATGACATTCTTCCCAACATGCATTTTTTTCTACCCACAGAGTGCAAAATTTCTGGTTTATTCGGGTATTCAATCCCTCCATACCTTGCATTTGAAAGTCATTACTATCACCTATTCAGGTCTGCAGTTGATTGAATAGGGGCAACTGTAACACCCCAAAATTTTCCCTCTTATTTATTACCAATTTCAAGTAGCTTATGCTTCATTTCCACATCATTTAGCATATCCTTTCATGCATTGCATTACCTTCAAATCATAAATCATAATAATAAAAATAATAAAATAAATAAATCATACATCATCGATTGAAGCATAGAGCATATGATCAAGGGTTATTTAGTGGCAATATCAATTATCAACTCTTAGAAGAAAAATAATCTCAGAACAAATGATCAAAGCCGGATATCCAAGGTGTACCACCAAAAAAGGAAAAATTTCAAATTTTGTATTAAGTAACCGGTTACCACCGTGGGAGTAACCGGTTACCACGTGCAAATTTGGCCAAAAAAATCAATTTTTCAACATGGAGGGATTTTCCACACTTTTCACTTCAACTTTGCACTTCATTCTAGCTATTCGAAGGGAACATTCTAGAATAATCTACCACTTTCCAAGGGAAGGTTCTAGAAGATTTATTAACTAACTCCTTACCATATTTCCAAGCCTCACTCATAAGCTAATGTCTCGGCCTAACTCCTAACCCAAAGCACACTCCAAGCCTAGGATGTATATAAGCATTTTGGCTCCATGCCTCACCATCAACAATTCATTTTTCACATTTTTCTCTCATCACTCTCAATTTTCTCTCACTTTTATCTCATTTTCCAAAACCGCAAACATAGATTCATATTCCAAAACTCTTCAAGTTTTGCATAGAACTTGAAGAATTTGAAGCTAAACCTCCATCATTGCATTGTTTTCATGGATTATTGAAGGATTTTCTACTGTTTTGGTGTTGAATTCACATCTTGGAAGTGATTCTTGGAATAGTTCATCAAGGTTTTTGTCAAATCGCATTTATTTTGTGTATTCTTGTGGAAGAGCTTCGGATCTACGGATTTCTCGTCAATAGTGTGTTGATCTCTCTTTGCAACAATTACCAAAGAAAACCTCAGCTTTGTAGGTTGGTGAAACTCATAATCACTTATGTTTTAAGTTATTTCGCATTCTCTCGACACGTGTGTTCATCGCATTTTGTTGATTTTTTGATGCTTTAATTAATTAGATCATTAGGTTTTAGGATATTGATGTGTTTGTGGTTCCATTTGGTATTGAATTGGTGCATTTAGGTGTAAATTTCGTGTTCAATTGATAGGCATTACATTAGGAACTTATTTGAATAAAATGCTGTTGAATTTTCCTTGAAAATGCAGAAATTTTTATTCTGGTCCCAGAGTAATCGGTTACTCCCAGGACGGTAACCAATTACTCAGTGTAATTTTGCGCAAAAACAACTTTTTTGAACTAAGTAACCGGTTACTCCCAGGACGATAATTGGATACCACTGCACCAGAATGAAAAATTCTTGCACTTTCTTGCATTTTTGTTATCCATTCCCCCTCTGTAAACACCCCAAATTTGCCCTCACCCATTCACACCATGGCTTGTGATCATCTCATATGCATAAATACAATCATATCATCTCACATCTCATTTTTTATTCACTGCATAGTTTCTAAGGCATTTGTACCTAGGGTTTGTGATCTGAGCAATCCCAAAGCATCTTGAGCCATTCCAAAGGCCACCAATCACCTCAAAGGGGTCCATGTGTGTTCTTATGTCATATTCCATCTCCTCAAAGTCAAAATTGCGGAGGAATCACAAGAACTAGGGTTTGAGTGGATGCAGAGCCAGGATGAACTGCACAGTTGACTAAAATTAGGGTTTTGGTTTCAGAGGCCATAACACCAAAATTTTTGGTCATTCTTGTTTCCATTGGTCTCTATATGGTATAGGAAGTATGCATATCAATTTTCATGAAGAAATTCCATGGGGAAGACATCTGATCAAGGGTTGACTTTCTGGACAAGTCAGTGCAAAATCAGGGCATCTGAGGCCCCCAATGACCCAACCAATGGGTGATCTTCATCATTTTGAGTGTATATGATCTTTATTTGATCATGGAAGAAGGTTGAAGTTCATAGAAATCAAGAATTTAGGGTTTTTGCAAATGTTGACTTTTTGGGCATAGTTGACTTTTCAAGAATGCATCATTTTAGGTCATTTTTCAAGCCATGATTCTTGATCCAAAAATGCTTCAAATGGAAAAACTTTGGTCATGAGAGTTGTAGATCTCTTTTTTCCCTTTTCAAAAAGTACAAGAACATGATCAAACTCTTCTTGAATCAAAAGTTATGGCAATGCAAAGTTGGCTAAAATCATTGATTTTCAAGGCATGCCCTAAGTGAGAATTTTGCAAAATCTTGGACCAATGCATATTGCAGCCTCTAATTCATTTCAAACCAGCACATAAACTTTCTCTAAGTCCTAAAAATCAGAAATGAACTAAGAATGCCCATGGTTTTATGTTTGGTTGGACAAAAAAGGTCACATGTGAACAAAAAGTCACAAGTTGCAAAACTCATGATCATGCTTCCTCCTACTTGCAGCCTTGGATGCTGAGCTTTGCTAGCCTCTCACCTCACCTTGCTGCACCAGAACCAGCCCATGTACTTGCCTAGATCATGAGCCATACCTCTCTTACACATTATTTGACTTTTTGCAAAAGGTAACTTACCAATCAATAAAGGGCATGTCTTGTCAACTGACCAATGAGAGAGAGTTATGTGGACAATTTGCAAGCTAGACATAACACAAGGCAAGGCTGAAACATCTCACACAATCACATTCACAAAAACACACCACATTGCAAGTTGCTTCGAATCTGCTTACACAGCTTGCAAACATTCAAACCCTCTTCACCATTCAACTCACCATACTCCATAGGCCTAAAACCACCAAAGCTCAAGCCTGAAACAAGCCTGACCTGAGCTCCACCATTTCTCACCTCCCAAACCAGTTCTCTTCGAATCTCACTATTCAGCCATCAAACACCTCATCTTTCTTCACCAACAAGCCAAGCATATCACAAGGAGTCAAAACCACCATTCACAATGGCCTGAAACTACCAGAATCATCATAGCCATTCTTGACTGAGGTGAAGCAGAAACTGTCGAAGCTCATCAACCAGCCTATATAAATTGTTCTAAGGCATTCAAACATCATCAAGAGGTCCTAAGGAGTAGATTGCGCAAGGAGAGGTGGCCAGAAAGTTCTCAAGTTGAAAGCTCCAAATCTCAGGTAGCTCGAAATTATTTTTTCCAGAAATCATTTTTCTTGTTACAAACTTGTTCTATGTGATTCACTGATTATCCTGATGTCATTGGTTTTGAAAATGGTTTTGATTTGAGTATTTAATTTGTCTCTGAAGCTTGCGTGCCCTAGTTTTTATTTCTTTCGATTCAGCTTGTTTAGGAAGAAGAAATGTGTTTTGAGAGAGGGGTTTGATTCGTGAGAGGATGGAGATCATTTCCCAGTTTTTAGTTTTCATTTTTGATACGTTTTAAGGGAGTTTGAAGTTTCTCAGGGAGGGAGCTGGCCGGAGAAGACGACCGGAGGTCTTCTCCGGCAGCCTGAGTCATTAAACCCTAATCTCAGGTCATTAATGTTAGTTTGAATTCTGAGCGTTGATTGCCATTGACTTGTTGACTTCGCGCGTGAGGGAAGGGCTCAGATCACTTTGATTAGCCCTAATTCTTTTATTAGTTTTAATTAATTGTAATTAACTCAGAATCAATCCTGGCCACAAGATCTGGCGCCAGTCAACCAATTTAAAACCAGACTGCATCTCATCCCTTCGTTCCTTTGACTTTTCTTTTTCCTTATTTTTAATTTCATTTTATTTCAAATAACTTGCATAATTATTTTAAAATAGTTAAAAATTCTTAAAAATTATGAAACTTTTTCCTAAAAGTTTTATTAATTTTTAAGACCCAAAAACATTTTTATTTTATTTTTTATCATTATAAAAGTATTTTTAAATATTTAAAAGATTATTTTTAATTGATTAATGGGAATTAATTAATTAAAAATACTTTTAGGTATTTAAAAATTACAAAAAAATTCATGAAATGTTCTAAGACATTTAGAAACATTGTCCAACCTTCAAACCAAATTTCTTTTTTGATCTTGATGCATTTTAAGAATTTTTCATTGAATTAAATCATTTTTTATGCATTATTTTGATCATGGGTTCAAAAATTCATTTCTGCCTATCTAGGAAGAGTTGGACATTGGTTCTTCTTGCATTGTTTTATGTTTAGCATGTAGTTTCTAGGATAAAATGGCCATGATTTGATCTTGCATTTTCCAATTGTTTGGCATTTCTTTTGTTAAGAACCCTAAAAAACCCTAATAACTTAGAAAATTCATATCTTGAGATTGGTTGAGAGTTGAGACCTCCCCTTTGGACCTTGGTTTAGTATAGGTTTAGGGTTTCTTTGGATGGCATTTTCCATTTTTTATCTTAGGGTTTGATTCTGTTTTGGGTTTTTGTTTGATGCATTGTCCATAAACCCTAATTTGGGCTTTCATTTGCATCCTTCTTGCATTCTCTTGCATAACATGACTTGTCTTTGCATTTTATGCATGCTTGTGTTTCATTTGACATCTTAAGGCATGTAGGAAGCATGTTTGATCATTGCATCACATATTTGCCATGTCATTTGTCTTGTATGTTTCATAACTTTTCATGTGTACCCATGCTCCTTAACTTGCATCATCTGCATTCATGATCTTGTATGAACATTTCCATGTGCTGCCTCATGTTTATATCACCTCATAGCATCATTATCATCATCAACATGCTTCTGGTTTTGTTTAGCATCATACCATTTCATCCCATCTTGCATTGCATTGCATTTCTTTCTAACATTTCAGGTGGTAAGTAAACTTGGGAAGTGAATTTGCCTTCACTTCTCATAACTTTTCTTTTCATCTCCCTTGCATCCATTGCTGCATTTATGCTTGTGTTTGAGTTTGAGCTTGCTCATTCTTGTTCCTCCCACTTTCTTTCTTCAAGTGACTTGACTTCTTGAATGAAGCAAGCCACTTTGCTTCTCTTGATCTTATTCATCTGCTTCCTGGTGGCTCCTTTGAAGATTGTTCTTGAAAACCTCACAAACCTTAGGATCAACCAAGCATGACAATGAATTAGGGTTTTGATTAGTCCCCCTCCTAGTTTTTACCTTTGTGTCTCTCTTTGAGTCTTCTCTTCTCATCTCATAATCAGGGACCAAACCCTAAAGGCTTTAAGACTTTGTGATTAAGCTTATGCCTGCATCCTTCTTTTAGGATGGAGTGTATAACTTTAATCCTAAGTGTTAAACCCTTAATGTGTTTAAATCTCTTAATCAATCCACATAATAATCATCAAGACATCACACTTGTAACTTGGGCCTTGCATTAGGGTTCTAATTCTTCCTTAAGTGGTTAAGAAGGACTAACCCTAGTGTTAATGGACAAGTCCCCCTCAATTTGTATTACAAATCATAAAAATCACTTCATCACCATATCATTAAATAAAATCCACTTAATCAAAGGCTTGTTTTGTCATGGGTTTAATCCCTAATCATGGATTAAGTTGAGGAGCTTTCCTCAGCTTAAACATTCTCATCTATCATCCTTCTTTTAGGATGGTGTAATGAGTCTGTTTAATCCCTGATTATGGCTTAACCTCATTACTCAACACTAAACAAAAACCACAAAAAACATCTAAATAATCACAAGTAGGTTAATGATCTTAATCCTGCATCAAAGGTGATTAAGTGTGAGAATCTGACTTCACACTTAAGGTATTCTCATTACCCCTAATCAGAGGGAAGATGTGATGAGTTTACTAAATCCATTGGTTTAGGCTTAAGCTCATTAACTTATGACAAACTTCAACAAGCAATAAAAGACTGAAAATACAAAAACAAACAATAATCGTCTCCTCCGGGATTCTTTTCTCATCTCATTCACTCACAAACGAGAACTTGCTTCTCCCGTCTAATGCAAGACAGTTTGCACCTGAGCCAGACAGGTCATACACTTGAGCATTGACAAGCAAGCAGTTCACAAGTCAATTCATCTTTCAGTCTCTTTGGGTCGAACTACGGTGTTCTGACTTCCTCATTGCACGAGAGGATACGTAGGCATAACTTAACAGTTATCGAACAAAAGTCTCTGTACATTCCCCCTCCTTCTAGCCTCATTCTCTTAGCCTCATGGTCATGAGCAATTCATTCTCATTCTTACACTGACACATCACTATACACTTCACTTCTTTTACACTGACACCTGTATATCCTTTTCCAGCTCTTGTATACACAGATTGCACTGACACTACCCCTTTAAAACACAAATCTTTTAAGCGTGGATCCCGTCGAGTACGGCGGACAATCTGGGTGCTAATACCTTCCCAGGTTGTAACCAACCCCCTTTCTCAGTCTCTCTGGTTCGCAAACCGTCTTATCCATCTTTTTCTAGGTCTATGCAGCATTACCTTTCCTCCGGGATAAAAATGCCTAGCTGGCGACTCTATTCATCTCCAGTGAGTTCACGGCTGTGTGTTCTCATTGTCCCTCTCGCCGACCGTTCGCGTCTGTACCTTCATATGAACCATTTTCATTTGTCGGGAGCGACAGCTTGGCGACTCTGCTGGGGACCCTTATACTGCAACCAGGGCTTCTGGTTCTTTTTGTGGGTTCCTCCTAGCGCTTGTTTGATTTGTGTTTACTGGGGTGTTATGTGCTTATTTGTGCTTGTATTTACTTTGCTTTATGTACAGTTACTTTACTGCTTTCTTTATTGCATTTATTTATATCATATTGTCATTGCTGCTGGCTGGATCTGGTTGTTTGCCTTGGTGGGTGGGTGATTCATTGAGAGTTAAGGTCCTATACCTGGGACCTGAGTGACACCTAGGCTAGAGTGAATCATATTCTTTCCCATTCCATTTCGGTCTGGTGCGGGAATATGAAACACGGTTCAGATATGGGTTTCTTCTTGAGAACTCTGTGTTGCAGATTTCCTGCAATGCTAGGGCTATCTAGGAAGCCTGCTAAGTCTGGATGACCTTTTAGTATTGACCTTCAGAAACTGAGGTGAATTAGAGGAGGAGTTGTTATGGTTATTGTAAACACTGTACCTCCGGGTTAGAAGTGTTTACACTTCTCATAACTGATCCAAGTTTGAGGATCCTTGTTCTAGATCATCACCTGTGAGGGGGTTGGGCTGTTTACAGGTTTGCAGGTACCTTGACCTCAGAATACCCTGTTACTTTGACTTTGTTAAGAATACTCCATGTTGGACAGTTCTTGTGATTCTAAAACCTTGGACATGTGGCTCTTTATTTGAGTCCCCTACCTTGGTTACTGGATTTTTGGACCTCCATCTGGAATTCTTGAACACACATGGATCTATACCAAGGCAGTTAATCAGATCCGGCTCAGTCACAAACCCTTGCATTTCATTTGCATACATACTCATCGCATCATATTGACATTTGCTTATTTGTTTCAGGGTATCCATCTTCATTTGGTTTTGGTTTTGACCCTAGCTGCAGTATTGACCTGTCTTCACCAGCACCTGCTTCAGCTATCACCAGCACCAGCCAACCAGTGGCCCTCTTCTTCAGCATCAGCATCAGTACCTATCTCTACTCAGTCCCAGCATCATGGCTCCAAAGAAAAGCAACATCACCTATCACTTCTTCCAGCCAGACTTATCAGACATCAGGAGGATCCAAACCCTGATCACTCCAGATCACATACCCTTGTTCAGGGAGAGTTATGGAGATATACTGGACATGGTTATGGATCTGGACCCTTCACAGAGGAGCCTCATCCACACCTGCATTCAGTTTTATGATCCTCCATTGAGATGCTTCACCTTTCAAGACTTCCAGTTGGGCCCTCTATTAGAAGAATACTCATCTTTGGTTGGTTTGCCTATCAAGAGGGAAATCCCTTTCAACCCTGAAATGGTCTTTCCCAGCAATGGAGAGGTGGCAAAAGCTCTGCACCTGGAACTTGCTTTGATTGAGCAGCATATGACCTCTAAAGCTGGGATCCCTGGTTTTCATCTTGACTTCCTGATTTCCCAAGCTAGTCTGAAGGCCTCCCTGGGGGAGTGGAGAGGTGTTTGTGCTCTGTTGGCCTTAAGTGTATATGGAATTGTGTTGTTTGCAGATGAGCCTCGATTCATTAGCAAGAATGCAATCCACCTGTTCATCCTGAAGAACCCAGTGCCAACTTTGCTAGGAGATCTCTATTACTCAGTGCACCAGAGGAATGAGAAACAGAGGGGAAGATTAGTGAGGATTTGTGCTCCATTATTTCATACTTGGCTTCTCAAGCATCTACCCAGGACAGATACATTTCTCAATCCTCATCAGCAGAGCAACTGGGCTAAGAGACTCACTGTTCTAACTTCAGCAGACATCAGATGGTGTACTCAAAGCACCAAGGGCAGAGATATCATTACAAGCTGTGGGCACTTTCCCAATGTGCCTTTAATAGGGGTCAAGGGCAGTATTAATTACAATCCTCTGCTGTTCAGAAGGCAACTAGGCTATGCACTGGTCCATGCTCCTAAGGCACAAGACTTGGTTGAGACCCTCTACTGTGAGAACAAGATTAGTCTGGCAATTGTTAGGCAGGCTGCTTGGGCCTGGGATCATGTTCAAACCAAGGGAATCACCACTCTAGGGAAGTGCAATAATGTGGCATCAATCCAATATTATGAGTGGTCCCATGCCAGGGCCCAATTCTCTGGAATGCCCTTCACCATAGAAGACATGCCTGAGTCATCTTCAGCACCACCCCCTTCCACTATCAGTCTGGAGGAGTTTGAAAGCTTGAAGGAAAGAAATGAGAAGTTAACCCAGGCTTTGCAGAAGACCCTCCGGGAGAGGAGTGAAGGTGTGAGGTAGATTGAAAGATTGGAAAAGTTGAGGGTGGAACACTTGACTAAAATTGAGAAGTCTGGAGATTATATCAACAAGTCTAAGGCTGGTGAGCAGATTCTGAAGAATGCTTGTAAAGAAGCCCAGTTCCAGAGAGCAAGGACAGACTTGTATTTGAAAGAGAGTCAAGCCAGGTGGGTCCGGATCACTGAGGCCCGTACTCTAGAAGACAAGAGAGTTCAGGACAAGATGGAGCAGATGGAAAAAGCCCTGGCAGCAGCCCAGAAGGAAATGTCAGAGTTAGAAATCAGAGCTGGAGTGAAGAGGTCTAAGGACCAAAGTCAGAGCAAGAAGTTGACTGCAGCTGTTGCAACGAGAAACCTTCTCATCAGAAATCTTACGGAGCGGCCGGCTGATCCTGTGACCGAAGCACTTCTTAAGGAAGTTCGTGAGGATGAGTTTGGCCTTGGGGTTTGATCATTTGCTTGTTGTTATTCCTATTCCATGTACTTTTGTTTTTGTGATGTATTTTGACCCCTTAGAGGGCTGGTGTTGTAAAATGAACAAGATGTATTATTTCACCTTCTGTAATATATTTGTGTTAGTTTCCATCTGGGTTTACTTCGAAAGCAACTTCAACAGCAGCATCTTCAAGGGTCTGGAAGGGTTAAAACTGAAGACCAAACCGGATACCTTGAGAGCAAATAAGCATAACTGCATTGCATACTAACCCTTCTTTTTGTTTTGTAGGTTTTGTTTTACTGTTACTAACCTCTGTTGTGAATCTCAGGAATTATTGCTCGCCGCCGGGTATTTCCCCTCAACAGGCCACACAGGTACCCAACTAGAAACAACCTTCCGGGAATTCAGATGGATCAGATGCAGCAGGACCTTACGGAGGTCAGAAACCAGATGGCCAACGAAAGGTTGGAGATGAGAACTCAGATAACACAGTTCATGGAAGTAATGAACAACTTAGCTCAAAGCCAGGAGAGGCTCAGAGCTTTGGTAGAAGGGAGGAATCAAGAGGAGCCCCATGTGGGAACTGCTGGCACAAGTAACAACGAGAGGGTCCAACCTCATGTCAATCCCCCAGTTTTTGGACCCCATCTCCATCCAGAGACTAACATCCCTGTCAATATACAAGGGACTGCCACAGCAGGGAGGGTACTACAGGAAGACCCTCAAGAAGACCAGTTCACAGTAATGGGTGCTGGAGAAGAGGCTTATGATAGAAGATTGGATGAAATAGCTGAGAAGTTGAGGTCCTTAGAATCTCAAAACTCTTTGGGCTTCGACGTTATGGACATGGGTTTGGTAGACGGGGTCAGGATCCCCCATAAGTTCAAGCCTCCTTGTTTCGAAAAGTATAATGGGACTTCATGCCCCCGGACTCATCTACAATCATTTCTGGGGAGGCTGAAGGCCTATACAATGGATGAGAAATTGTGGATGTTCTATTTTGAAGATAGCTTGACTGGAGCTTCGAGGGAGTGGTATTCCCATCTGACAAGAGCAACAATTAGATGCTGGAAGGACCTGGCAGAGGCCTTCATCAGACAGTATCAGTATAATCTAGACATGGCACCCAACAGGACTCTCCTAATGGGAATGTCACAGTCTTCGAGGGAGAGTTTTCGAGAATACGCCCAGAGATGGAGGCAACTGGCTGCTGCTGTTCAACCACCTATGTCTGAACGGGAAATGGCGGATATGTTCATGAACACCCTTCAGGGAACATATATTGACAGGTTGGCAGCTTTCTCTTCCACTAGCTTTGCAGATGTTGTCATAGCCGGGGAGAGAATTGAAAGCTTGTTAAAAATGGGAAAGATCTCAGACAACGGTGCAAGCTCGTCCAGTAGTACAAGAAAGCCTTTTGCAGGCCCGAGAAGAACTGGCGAGACCAATGCCATCCATTCAAACAGGGGTAGGCCCCAATATGCTCAGAGGTCCATAGCAGCAGTCACCATCCCTGCTCCAGCTCATCCTCAACCTGTCTATCAACCTCCTCAGCAAAGCTATCAACAACAACCTCAGTACCATCAGCAAAATCAGTATCCTCCAAGGAATTACAACAACAGCAACACCAGCAACAACAGTCAACAAAGGCCATTCCAACAGAGGCCATCTCAAGCTAACAGAGTGATCGATCCGATCCCAATGCCATATGCTACTTTGCTGCCACAACTTCTGAAACTCAACTTGGTTGAGCTAAGAACGTTGGCACCTCCGGATCCCAACAGTCTACCAAGGAATTATGACTCCAATGCTAGGTGTGCCTTTCATTCAAACGCACCTGGCCACAGCACAGAAAAATGCAGGGCTCTGCATATGAAGGTACAAGACCTGGTAGACTCAAAGGCTCTGAATTTCGCACCACCACCCAATGTCAATAAAAACCCGATGCCAAACCATGGTGGTCCCCGGGTTAACGCTATTGAAGAAGACAAGCCGTCTTATTTAATAACCAGTGTGGGACAGATCAGGACACCATTGGTAGAAATCAAAGCTCAGCTCTTGGAATGTCAAATGTTCCCGGGGTGTGAGTTAGGCTGTGCTTACTGCAATATCTCGGTAAATGGGTGCGATAATTTGAGGAATGGCATAGATGGCCTTATTCGGAGTGGCCAACTTCAGATCACCACATCATTTCCAACAAATCCAGCAATATCATCAGCAACGATTTCAGAACCTCCTACAACTGCAGCAACTATTGTTCCTGACAATTCTTCGGTTTCATCAACAAGTACTCCATCAGTCGTCTCAACTGATCAGTTTTCAACAATTTCTCCTGCTACAACTTCAGCTTCATTCCATCTTGAATCTCCTACAACAACAACACCCGTACTTCCAACAATGGCTCCTACAACTCCAGCAACAAATCATGAAGACGTCTCCACTGTCACGATATTCTATGATCCGGAAAACAACTCTGCCTACCATTCAGAAGGTGCTGCTCCCATCAGAGCACCAGTTACAATCTTTTATGATCCACAAACAATTACAGTCCCTTCAGCAGCAGCAATCAGTCCAGTCACTGTCACGGTGCCTGGACCAGTACCATATGAAAGCAACAGGGCCATCCCTTGGCACTATGGCTCTGACGTGTATTGCGAAGGAAAAAGAATCACTCTTGAAACATCAACACCTGCACCACAAATTGACAATGTGGGCGGAGGCGGAGGCTTCACTCGGAGCGGACGTCTCTTTGCTCCACCAATGCAAAGACCTACTGTCGAAGCAGAAGCTGCTGCCAAGGCAAAAGGAAAGAGCCCTGTGCAGGAAGATCAGACTGTTAAAGAAGCCTTGAAGACACCGTTCGATCAAGAAGTTGATGAGTTTATGAGAATCATCAAAAAGAGTGATTACAAAATTGTGGATCAACTTCACCAGACGCCATCCAAAATCTCTATCCTCTCACTGCTTATGTGCTCCGAAGCCCATCGGAATGCACTACTCAAGGTCTTGCACGCAGCTTACGTGCCTGAAGAGATTACTGTCAACCAGTTGGAAACCGTGGTTGGAAATGTTACTGCTAGCAATGGGCTAGGGTTCACCAATACTGACTTGACAGTGGACGGCCGCAACCACAACAAAGCCTTGCACATCACCATGGAATGCAAAGGAGCTGTCCTTTCTCATGTGCTGGTAGACACAGGGTCGTCCCTTAATGTCTTACCAAAGAAGGCTCTGGTGAAGTTAGAATATGATGGTTTGGCATTGAGACCCAGCAACCTGGTGGTAAGAGCCTTTGATGGTTCGAAGAGATCGGTTCTGGGAGAGATTGAGCTACCTGTGACAATTGGCCCACAGACCTTTAAAACTATCTTTTATGTGATGGACATTCAGCCCGCCTACAGCTGTTTGTTGGGTAGACCCTGGATTCACGCCGCCGGCGCAATAACGTCTACCCTTCACCAAAAGTTAAAATTTGAGTGGGAAGGCCAAGTTGTCACAATCTGTGGAGAGGAGGACATTTTTGTCAGCCACCTGGCAACCTATAAGTACATTGAAATGGATGGGGAGATCCATGAAACAATGAGCCAGGGGTTTGAAGCTTTGAATGTGCATGAGGCATCTGCTGTATCTGGTACTCCAATGTCATCATACCAACAAGCCCGGAAGGTTGTTGAGGAAGGAACTGCCCAAGGCTGGGGCAAACTGCTGTCGGTGGAGAAAAAAGAAGACAAGTTTGGGTTGGGTTACAGACCAACTCAACATCAAGCGAAGGCTGCTGCAGAGCCAGGTTTTGTCAGTGGGGGAATGCTTACCCCTGATGCTATCAACTGTCTGGAAGACGAGCTGGAAGAGGAGCGCAATCTGGAGAATTGGATTCGTCCAAAGATCCCGGGGAGCAGTGTCTCGAACTGGTCTTCCCATGAAATTATAAGAGTTACTCGAGCAGAGTAATTATTATTTCCTGTATTTTTATAGCATGCATCAAAGTCTTGCATCTTGCCCAAGATGACAAGACTCATTTTGTAATCAGGGCCATCTGTACTTTTGTGCAAACAAGATTAAATTAATGAAATATCAGACATCTTTTTGCAAACGAGTCTTTTCTTTTCTGCTCACTGTTTTTCCATTTTTCTTTTTGTACAAAAATAAATGGCGGTGTTTTCAAAATGATAACTTCATTTCACTTTTTTCTAAGGCAAGATTAAAATCAATCACTAAAATGAACAAACTTAACCCTTGCAAAGTGTGCCTTCCAGACAGCACCGACAACAGCACGGCTATGACATCGTATGACTTTGACAATCCGATCAATCAAGCTGATGAAGGGGTTGAAGAAGAATATGAGCTTCCTGAAGAGCTAGCTAGGTTGTTGAGACAAGAGGAGAAGGTCATTACTCCTCACCAGGAGGAGATTGAAGTGATTAATCTTGGTACGGAGGAAGACGTGAAAGAAGTCAAAATCGGGGCCTGCCTGCAAGACTCAGTAAAGAGACAACTGATAGATCTGCTTCAAGAGTATGTTGATGTGTTTGCTTGGTCGTATCAAGATATGCCAGGGTTGGATACCGACATTGTTGTGCACAAGCTGCCTTTGAGGGAAGAATGCCCACCAGTTAAACAGAAGCTGCGCCGAACTCGCCCAGACATGGCTATGAAAATCAAGGAAGAGGTACAAAAGCAATGGGACGCCGGGTTCCTTGCTGTGACTAGCTATCCACCGTGGGTCGCTAATATAGTGCATGTGCCTAAGAAAGATGGCAAAGTAAGAATGTGTGTTGATTACCGGGATCTGAACAGAGCCAGCCCGAAAGATGATTTCCCATTACCTCACATTGACGTATTGGTAGATAATACGGCTCAGTTCTCGGTATTCTCCTTCATGGATAGATTTTCAGGATATAATCAGATCAAAATGTCACCTGAAGACATGGAGAAGACAACCTTCATCACACCCTGGGGCACGTTCTGCTACAAGGTAATGCCATTTGGGCTCAAGAATGCTGGTGCAACGTATCAACGGGCTATGGTAACATTATTCCACGATATGATCCATAAAGAAATAGAGTGTTATGTGGATGACATGATTGCCAAGTCCCTTACTGAAGAAGATCATCTGGTGAATCTGCTCAAGCTGTTCAAGCGTCTGAGGAAGTACCAGCTGAAGTTGAACCCCAACAAATGCACATTCGGGGTGCGGTCTGGTAAGCTGCTGGGCTTTATTGTAAGCGAGAAAGGGATTGAAGTGGACCCTGATAAAGTCAAAGCTATTCAAGAGATGCCTGCACCGAAAACTGAGAAAGAAGTTCGAGGGTTCTTAGGTCGATTGAACTACATTTCAAGGTTCATATCTCACCTTACAGCAACCTGTGAACCTTTGTTCAAGCTGTTAAGAAAGGAACAAACGGTCAGGTGGAACGAAGATTGCCAGAAAGCTTTTGACAAGATCAAGGAATATTTACAAGAACCTCCAATCCTCATGCCGCCAGTTGAAGGAAGACCTCTGATTATGTACTTGACAGTATTAGAAGAGTCGATGGGGTGTGTGCTGGGCCAGCATGACGAGTCTGGTCGAAAAGAGTATGCAATATACTACCTAAGCAAAAAGTTTACCGACTGTGAACAACGTTATTCACTGCTCGAGAAAACTTGCTGTGCTTTAGCGTGGGCTGCTCGCCGACTGAGGCAGTATATGTTGACCCACACTACTTTATTGATTTCAAAAATGGACCCAGTTAAGTACATATTTGAGAAGCCAGCGCTTACCGGACGGGTTGCAAGATGGCAAATGATTCTTACGGAGTATGACATTCAATACACATCTCAGAAAGCCATCAAGGGCAGTGTATTGTCTGAATATCTTGCTGAGCAACCCATTGATGACTACCAGCCTATGAGATTTGACTTCCCTGATGAAGACATCATGTTCATTAAATCAAAAGATCATGAAGAGCCCATTCACACTGAAGGGCCCGACCCAGAAGAAGAATGGACTATGATGTTTGATGGGGCTGTTAACATGAATGGTCGTGGTGTTGGTGCAGTACTCATTACACCCAAAGGAGTTCACATGCCTTTCTCGGCAAAACTCACTTTCAACTGCACTAACAACGAAGCTGAATACGAAGCTTGCATTATGGGTCTTGAGGAAGCCATTGACCTCAGGATCAAAACACTGACCGTATTCGGAGATTCAGCTTTGGTAATCAATCAGACCAATGGGAAATGGTACACACATCAGGATCATCTGATACCTTATAGGGATTATACGAGAAGGTTATTGACTTTCTTCACAACGGTCAAGCTTGAGTATATCCCTCGGGACGAGAACCAGTTTGCAGATGCTCTTGCTACCATTTCATCTATGATCAAAGTTCAAGCTGCTAACTTTGTACCTCAGATTTCAGTGTCCAGACTTGATAGACCAGCATATGTGTTCGCAGCAGATGTTGTTAAAGATAATAAGCCTTGGTTCCATGACATTAAGTGCTTCTTGGAGGATCAAACATACCCACCTGGGGCATCTTCCAATGATAAGAAGACTTTGAGAAGGCTTGCTGGAAGTTTCTTTCTGAACACTGATGGTTCCTTGTACAAAAGGAACTTTGATATGGTACTCCTCCGATGTGTTGACAAGACGGAAGCAGATTTGTTGATGCATGAAGTGCATGAAGGCTCTTTTGGTACCCATGCTGGAGGACATACAATGGCTAAGAAGTTGTTAAGATCAGGCTATTATTGGATCACAATGGATGCAGACTGTTGTGCCTATGCCAGGAAATGCCACAAATGCCAGATCTATGCAGATAAGGTGCATGTGCCTCCTAATCCTTTGAACATCATGTCTTCACCATGGCCCTTTGCTATGTGGGGCATTGATATGATTGGCAAGATTGAGCCAACTGCTTCAAATGGCCATAGATTCATCCTGGTTGCCATTGATTATTTCACCAAGTGGGTTGAAGCAGCCTCATATGCAAATGTTACGAGGCAAGTGGTAGCCAGATTTCTTAAAAGAGATATCATCTGTCGATATGGAGTTCCCGAGCGAATCATTACTGATAATGGTTCCAACTTAAACAACAAATTGATGGCTGAATTATGCCGGGACTTCAAAATCCAACACCACAATTCTTCTCCTTACAGGCCGAAGATGAACGGCGCTGTCGAGGCAGCAAATAAAAATATTAAGAAGATTGTGCAGAAGATGGTAGTCACCTACAAAGACTGGCATGAAATGCTACCGTTTGCCTTGCATGGGTACCGTACGTCAATCAGAACATCCACTGGGGCAACACCGTATCAGCTTGTGTATGGTATGGAGGCAGTCCTACCTGTTGAAGTTGAATTACCCTCTCTACGGGTATTGATGGATGTTAAACTGAGTGAAGCAGAATGGGTTCGGTCCCGATTCGAACAACTGAGTCTGATCGAAGAGAAAAGATTGGCTGCAATCTGTCATGGGCAGTTATATCAGAAGAGAATGAAGAAGGCCTTCGATCAGAAAGTCAGACACCGAGAGTACCAAGTAGGGGATCTTGTGTTGAAAAGAATCCTCCCTCCTCATACAGACCACAGGGGCAAATGGACTCCAAATTATGAAGGACCATTTGTTGTAAAGAAAGTTTTCTCCGGTGGAGCACTGATGCTCAGCACCATGGATGGTGAAGATTTCCCATCCCCTGTGAATTCAGATGCAGTTAAAAAATACTTCGCATAAAATGACCCGCTGGACATAAAAACAGAACGTGAGTCCAGGCAAAAATAGGGCATCCCGGCGAGTCAAAAACAGAATAAAAGACTCGGGCAAAAATAAGGGAAATAAACAAAAAATGTACACCCGCTGAGTTGAAAAGCCGCATTGGACAACTCAGGCAAAAATGGGTATCCCGATGGATTGAAAACCCGAAAGGGCGATCCATGCAAAATAAGGGAATAAGCGAACAACTGCATTCTGAATTCGTCTGTATCATTTACAACTTGGAAAACTCCAAAGGATCAAGCTTCAATCAGAATCAACTTTCTTCAGAAAGCAAGACGAGAAGAACGTCATTGTCATACGAGTCATAGCAGAGGAGGAAGCTCCTTAAAGCGTCATCAACACTGCCAGCATTTTGTTTCTCAATTTGTAACAATCTCCTCATTTCAGGGGATTTGTTTCTTTGACTGTATCTCGCCAATTCAGGGCATATGAATTAATAAAATCAGATTTTCAGTCATGTCTCGTTTTGTATATTTTTATTTGCAAAGGATGTCTGATGTCTCTAAAAAATTCAATTGCATAAGTACAGATGCTTTTCTCCCAAAAATAATAATAATAAAACACATGCTTATAGGGAATATAATTACTCTCGAAAGTACTTAACTCCTTTGACGGGATTCAGTGAAGGATACCTCGGGACCTTTTGTGCGTTTCCTTATCTTTGCAGGATTGCAGGTATCCAGGACGCAACCTGGGGCATGCAAGTTACGTTTCAGCAAGCAGGCGAATCATTATCAACTCGGTCTATCTTCCACGTGGCACTGGAGGGTGCCCACTTCCCCAGCAAAGTTGCCAAATCAACATACACTCAATCTCGGCATCCGAAATGCTCTATCCCCAGCCGAGTGGCCTCTTGTTGCTCTCCCCAGCTGAGTTGCCTCTCATAATTCCCCAGCCGAGCTGCCATTTCATCCTCAGCTGGAGTACGGGAGTCAGGAAATCATCTCCCCACAGAATCTTCAGCCTCTATCCAGAAGAGCAGCGCACAGAAGATCACAACAGAGTGAAGAAAGCTTCTACAAACCCCAGCTGGGTCTCTCATTTATAAGGATATGTCAACCAGTGACCTATATCCCCAAGCAAATATCATCTTATTGGATACCAATGATCTCATCCCCAGCTGGGAGGTCCATTTCCAACAGATCGACTAGAGATCTTCGCAGTGACGGGATCCGAATCCCAGTGTGGTATCTTTGCATAATCATGGCATTTGCATCATAATATCCCCTCAGAGCGTAGCATTCCGTCTAATACGGAGCATTACGGCAAAAATCAAACGCATAGCATAATCATAAGCCATGTTATGAATTAACACTTGTGAATAATAACCGTTCATCATCATTGTACAGAAATCCTCACCAGAGTCCCAGCAAAAGCAGTTGCCTCTCAAATCACAAACACCAGTATATACACCTTTTGGCACCCGTCCGTGTCATCACTCCCCAGTAAAATCGTTGGAACACTCTTTATAACAAGATCACCCGTATTACAGATACTTCCTGATACCCGTCCGTGTCATACCCCAGCAGAAAGCCAAAGACGTCCTCTTTGCACTCACATATACCTATATATACACTTTCCTGACACCCGTCCGTGTCATATCCCCAGCGCAGTCGCCTAGACTTTGCATGGCAGATGCTTGTTCATATTACACTTTTCTCCTTTCGACACTCGCCCGTGTCACTCTCCCCAGCAGTAAACGCGCATCTATACACCACTCACTCTTATACAGATACTCGTCCATATCTCGTATATACCAGTCATACACCCACAGATTCAACAGTAGTCCTTGTTCTTTGTTAACCAGTTGGTACTCGTCCGTATCATCATCTCAGAACATTGTGTCTAATGTTTGTTTCTACATGATGCTCGTCCGTATCATAAGTCTTAAGGATGCTCGTCCGCATCTTTAATCCATACACTGTGTCAAACACTTGTGTCTTCTTGAACACAGATACTCGTCTGTGTCTACTATTCCCCAGAAGAACCATCAGATTCAACACTCGTCCGTGTTCTTTGTTAACCAGTTGATACTCGTCCGTATCATCATCTCTGAACATGTGTCAGTTTGTTTCTACACGATACTCATCCGTATCATGGTCTTAAGGATGCTCGTCCGCATCTTTAATCTATACACAATACCAAACACTTATACCTTTTGTTTCTTGGATGTAAACGCTCGTCCGTGTTCACTATATCCCCAGTAGATCACCAACAAAGCATTTTCTTTTATCTGACACTCGTCCTGTGTCATGATAACCCTGAGAGCAGCCGTACCCTGCTGAGTGGTCGTCCTCCACTTCTTGATGGTCGTCCTCCATCATGCTCATCCGATGGTCGTCCCCATCGTTGTTTTAGCAGTCGTCCCCTGCTAGGTGGTCGTCCTCCACCTTTTGATGATCGTCCTTCATCATTTTATCCAATGGCCGTCCCCATTGTTGATTTTGGTTATCTGGCATTCGTCCTATGTCATGAGAAACCTCGAGAGCAGCCGTACCCTGCTGAGTGGTCGTCCTCCACTTCTTGATGGTCGTCCTCCATCATGCTCGTCCGATGTCCGTCCCCATCGTTGACCTTTTCTATCCGATGGCCGTCCCCATCGTTGATATTTTCGGCAGCCGTACCCTGCCGGGTGGTCGTCCTCCACCTTTGATGGCCGTCCCCATCATATTCCTTTTATCCCCAACAGAGCAGCCGTCCCCTGCTAGGTGATCGTCCTTCACCTTTGATGGCCGTCCCCCATCATCTGTTTATTTCATTTATTCTTTAACCCGATGGCCGTCCCCGTCGTGGTCCCTTTTCCTTTTAGCCCGATGTCCGTCCCCATTGTTGGTTACTTTACCTTTATGAACTTGATGGCCGTCCCCGTCATGTTTCATCAACTCCCAGAAAATTTTACAGCTTTATCTTGGTGGCCGTCCCCATCATGATTTTATTTCCCCAGCTAGTCGGTCATCCCCGTCTTGGCTTTACCTTCTATCCCCAGCATGTCGGCCGTCCCCGTCATCGCTTTGTTTTCCGCACCTTTACAATATACTTTATTTTCCTTTTTACAATCTATATCCCTTTTTCTTCTTCATTCTGTGAGTGCAAATTTTGGACTGTCTTTGGTATTCAACCACAAGTTGTCTTGTTTGCCTGTTAAGCCGTCGCTTACAACCTGCACAGCTAACTCATGCTTGAATAGGGGCAGCTGTAAACACCCCAAATTTGCCCTCACCCATTCACACCATGGCTTGTGATCATCTCATATGCATAAATACAATCATATCATCTCACATCTCATTTTTTATTCACTGCATAGTTTCTAAGGCATTTGTACCTAGGGTTTGTGATCTGAGCAATCCCAAAGCATCTTGAGCCATTCCAAAGGCCACCAATCACCTCAAAGGGGTCCATGTGTGTTCTTATGTCATATTCCATCTCCTCAAAGTCAAAATTGCGGAGGAATCACAAGAACTAGGGTTTGAGTGGATGCAGAGCCAGGATGAACTGCACAGTTGACTAAAATTAGGGTTTTGGTTTCAGAGGCCATAACACCAAAATTTTTGGTCATTCTTGTTTCCATTGGTCTCTATATGGTATAGGGAGTATGCATATCAATTTTCATGAAGAAATTCCATGGGGAAGACATCTGATCAAGGGTTGACTTTCTGGACAAGTCAGTGCAAAATCAGGGCATCTGAGGCCCCCAATGACCCAACCAATGGGTGATCTTCATCATTTTGAGTGTATATGATCTTTATTTGATCATGGAAGAAGGTTGAAGTTCATAGAAATCAAGAATTTAGGGTTTTTGCAAATGTTGACTTTTTGGGCATAGTTGACTTTTCAAGAATGCATCATTTTAGGTCATTTTTCAAGCCATGATTCTTGATCCAAAAATGCTTCAAATGGAAAAACTTTGGTCATGAGAGTTGTAGATCTCATTTTTCCCTTTTCAAAAAGTACAAGAACATGATCAAACTCTTCTTGAATCAAAAGTTATGGCAATGCAAAGTTGGCTAAAATCATTGATTTTCAAGGCATGCCCTAAGTGAGAATTTTGCAAAATCTTGGACCAATGCATATTGCAGCCTCTAATTCATTTCAAACCAGCACATAAACTTTCTCTAAGTCCTAAAAATCAGAAATGAACTAAGAATGCCCATGGTTTTATGTTTGGTTGGACAAAAAAGGTCACATGTGAACAAAAAGTCACAAGTTGCAAAACTCATGATCATGCTTCCTCCTACTTGCAGCCTTGGATGCTGAGCTTTGCTAGCCTCTCACCTCACCTTGCTGCACCAGAACCAGCCCATGTACTTGCCTAGATCATGAGCCATACCTCTCTTACACATTATTTGACTTTTTGCAAAAGGTAACTTACCAATCAATAAAGGGCATGTCTTGTCAACTGACCAATGAGAGAGAGTTATGTGGACAATTTGCAAGCTAGACATAACACAAGGCAAGGCTGAAACATCTCACACAATCACATTCACAAAAACACACCACATTGCAAGTTGCTTCGAATCTGCTTACACAGCTTGCAAACATTCAAACCCTCTTCACCATTCAACTCACCATACTCCATAGGCCTAAAACCACCAAAGCTCAAGCCTGAAACAAGCCTGACCTGAGCTCCACCATTTCTCACCTCCCAAACCAGTTCTCTTCGAATCTCACTATTCAGCCATCAAACACCTCATCTTTCTTCACCAACAAGCCAAGCATATCACAAGGAGTCAAAACCACCATTCACAATGGCCTGAAACTACCAGAATCATCATAGCCATTCTTGACTGAGGTGAAGCAGAAACTGTCGAAGCTCATCAACCAGCCTATATAAATTGTTCTAAGGCATTCAAACATCATCAAGAGGTCCTAAGGAGTAGATTGCGCAAGGAGAGGTGGCCAGAAAGTTCTCAAGTTGAAAGCTCCAAATCTCAGGTAGCTCGAAATTATTTTTTCCAGAAATCATTTTTCTTGTTACAAACTTGTTCTATGTGATTCACTGATTATCCTGATGTCATTGGTTTTGAAAATGGTTTTGATTTGAGTATTTAATTTGTCTCTGAAGCTTGCGTGCCCTAGTTTTTATTTCTTTCGATTCAGCTTGTTTAGGAAGAAGAAATGTGTTTTGAGAGAGGGGTTTGATTCGTGAGAGGATGGAGATCATTTCCCAGTTTTTAGTTTTCATTTTTGATACGTTTTAAGGGAGTTTGAAGTTTCTCAGGGAGGGAGCTGGCCGGAGAAGACGACCGGAGGTCTTCTCCGGCAGCCTGAGTCATTAAACCCTAATCTCAGGTCATTAATGTTAGTTTGAATTCTGAGCGTTGATTGCCATTGACTTGTTGACTTCGCGCGTGAGGGAAGGGCTCAGATCACTTTGATTAGCCCTAATTCTTTTATTAGTTTTAATTAATTGTAATTAACTCAGAATCAATCCTGGCCACAAGATCTGGCGCCAGTCAACCAATTTAAAACCAGACTGCATCTCATCCCTTCGTTCCTTTGACTTTTCTTTTTCCTTATTTTTAATTTCATTTTATTTCAAATAACTTGCATAATTATTTTAAAATAGTTAAAAATTCTTAAAAATTATGAAACTTTTTCCTAAAAGTTTTATTAATTTTTAAGACCCAAAAACATTTTTATTTTAGTTTTTATCATTATAAAAGTATTTTTAAATATTTAAAAGATTATTTTTAATTGATTAATGGGAATTAATTAATTAAAAATACTTTTAGGTATTTAAAAATTACAAAAAAATTCATGAAATGTTCTAAGACATTTAGAAACATTGTCCAACCTTCAAACCAAATTTCTTTTTTGATCTTGATGCATTTTAAGAATTTTTCATTGAATTAAATCATTTTTTATGCATTATTTTGATCATGGGTTCAAAAATTCATTTCTGCCTATCTAGGAAGAGTTGGACATTGGTTCTTCTTGCATTGTTTTATGTTTAGCATGTAGTTTCTAGGATAAAATGGCCATGATTTGATCTTGCATTTTCCAATTGTTTGGCATTTCTTTTGTTAAGAACCCTAAAAAACCCTAATAACTTAGAAAATTCATATCTTGAGATTGGTTGAGAGTTGAGACCTCCCCTTTGGACCTTGGTTTAGTATAGGTTTAGGGTTTCTTTGGATGGCATTTTCCATTTTTTATCTTAGGGTTTGATTCTGTTTTGGGTTTTTGTTTGATGCATTGTCCATAAACCCTAATTTGGGCTTTCATTTGCATCCTTCTTGCATTCTCTTGCATAACATGACTTGTCTTTGCATTTTATGCATGCTTGTGTTTCATTTGACATCTTAAGGCATGTAGGAAGCATGTTTGATCATTGCATCACATATTTGCCATGTCATTTGTCTTGTATGTTTCATAACTTTTCATGTGTACCCATGCTCCTTAACTTGCATCATCTGCATTCATGATCTTGTATGAACATTTCCATGTGCTGCCTCATGTTTATATCACCTCATAGCATCATTATCATCATCAACATGCTTCTGGTTTTGTTTAGCATCATACCATTTCATCCCATCTTGCATTGCATTGCATTTCTTTCTAACATTTCAGGTGGTAAGTAAACTTGGGAAGTGAATTTGCCTTCACTTCTCATAACTTTTCTTTTCATCTCCCTTGCATCCATTGCTGCATTTATGCTTGTGTTTGAGTTTGAGCTTGCTCATTCTTGTTCCTCCCACTTTCTTTCTTCAAGTGACTTGACTTCTTGAATGAAGCAAGCCACTTTGCTTCTCTTGATCTTATTCATCTGCTTCCTGGTGGCTCCTTTGAAGATTGTTCTTGAAAACCTCACAAACCTTAGGATCAACCAAGCATGACAATGAATTAGGGTTTTGATTAGTCCCCCTCCTAGTTTTTACCTTTGTGTCTCTCTTTGAGTCTTCTCTTCTCATCTCATAATCAGGGACCAAACCCTAAAGGCTTTAAGACTTTGTGATTAAGCTTATGCCTGCATCCTTCTTTTAGGATGGAGTGTATAACTTTAATCCTAAGTGTTAAACCCTTAATGTGTTTAAATCTCTTAATCAATCCACATAATAATCATCAAGACATCACACTTGTAACTTGGGCCTTGCATTAGGGTTCTAATTCTTCCTTAAGTGGTTAAGAAGGACTAACCCTAGTGTTAATGGACAAGTCCCCCTCAATTTGTATTACAAATCATAAAAATCACTTCATCACCATATCATTAAATAAAATCCACTTAATCAAAGGCTTGTTTTGTCATGGGTTTAATCCCTAATCATGGATTAAGTTGAGGAGCTTTCCTCAGCTTAAACATTCTCATCTATCATCCTTCTTTTAGGATGGTGTAATGAGTCTGTTTAATCCCTGATTATGGCTTAACCTCATTACTCAACACTAAACAAAAACCACAAAAAACATCTAAATAATCACAAGTAGGTTAATGATCTTAATCCTGCATCAAAGGTGATTAAGTGTGAGAATCTGACTTCACACTTAAGGTATTCTCATTACCCCTAATCAGAGGGAAGATGTGATGAGTTTACTAAATCCATTGGTTTAGGCTTAAGCTCATTAACTTATGACAAACTTCAACAAGCAATAAAAGACTGAAAATACAAAAACAAACAATAATCGTCTCCTCCGGGATTCTTTTCTCATCTCATTCACTCACAAACGAGAACTTGCTTCTCCCGTCTAATGCAAGACAGTTTGCACCTGAGCCAGACAGGTCATACACTTGAGCATTGACAAGCAAGCAGTTCACAAGTCAATTCATCTTTCAGTCTCTTTGGGTCGAACTACGGTGTTCTGACTTCCTCATTGCACGAGAGGATACGTAGGCATAACTTAACAGTTATCGAACAAAAGTCTCTGTACATTCCCCCTCCTTCTAGCCTCATTCTCTTAGCCTCATGGTCATGAGCAATTCATTCTCATTCTTACACTGACACATCACTATACACTTCACTTCTTTTACACTGACACCTGTATATCCTTTTCCAGCTCTTGTATACACAGATTGCACTGACACTACCCCTTTAAAACACAAATCTTTTAAGCGTGGATCCCGTCGAGTACGGCGGACAATCTGGGTGCTAATACCTTCCCAGGTTGTAACCAACCCCCTTTCTCAGTCTCTCTGGTTCGCAAACCGTCTTATCCATCTTTTTCTAGGTCTATGCAGCATTACCTTTCCTCCGGGATAAAAATGCCTAGCTGGCGACTCTATTCATCTCCAGTGAGTTCACGGCTGTGTGTTCTCATTGTCCCTCTCGCCGACCGTTCGCGTCTGTACCTTCATATGAACCATTTTCATTTGTCGGGAGCGACACCCTCCAATCATCATGGATCTTTAGGATGTGATTTTAGGAAGGTTTTAGGAGATGTTTTAGTGCAGGTGCATGTATCTTCGACATCTTTCGACATGTGTGTTACTTACTTCCATTTTTTTGCATATGGTGTTTTGTGAGTGTTGTTCTCGTGTTTAAACCTCATTGTTGGCATGATAATAATGGATTAAAGTTCTATTTTGCCTTGCTTTCGTGATCGATGCATGTTTTGAACACTCACGTGCATAATTGAACATGTTACACATTAATTGATAAATGTGTATAGTCCATGTGTATGTGCACTCACTTTTGATTGTATGATTACTTCATGTTTGCATGATGTTGTTAATGTTTTCATTAATTAGAATGCATTATGGCATGTTCACCTTGTGGTTTTTTTTTGCATTAAATGTTCACTTTTGAAAATGTACATTACTTTGTTTATGAGGATCTTTTTATGTAAAGTGTTGGAAATGTTTGCATTCTCACATATCCATGTTCATATTAATCATGTTGCATTCTTTGATGTTTTTATTTGGTGCATATCCATGTATTGTTACTCACGCATTTACATGTTAAATGACTTAATTTTTCCATGTGTTTCACTGCTACATTTTTGAACAGTAGTTGTTAAATGTATGTTGCCTTGCCTTGTTTTTGCACTTTTTACTTCTGCTACCATGCTGCTAGGTAGTTGTAATAAGCTGTTTGTATATCATTCGCATGTGATAGTTGATTGTGTACTGAAGTGTTGTTGTAGTTGCTGACTTTAGAATTTATCTAGCCTTTAGGTACCTTTAGCTTTAGGTTTGAGTCTATTTTGAACCCTAATCACTTTAGGAGATGTTGGTACTTAATTGTCTTCTTTTTTATCATTTTTTTATTACATAAATCATGGATTTTACTAACCTTTTCAGGGGCCAATGGTAAGTATGGAATGTGAATATGCATCCACACTCTACCTTCTTCCTTCCTTTTTTAAGCTTTCTCTTATGTGATTGCGACAAGCATCGTTATGCTTCTTTGACATTTCATTTATCTTCCTCCCTTTGAGTTCTTATCTCATATTCAATCCTTGAAGTGCGTTAGAATTTGCTTCTTTCTCTTCTTTTAGGATTAGAATACCATATTAACCTTATGAACTTCATTATACCATAACCTAGGGTGAGTCTTAGTTTCCCTTAGTGTTTTCCCTTTCTCAACTTAAGTTTTCTCTCTCATCTCAAAACAACTCAAAAAACACTTGATAAAGATTGAAGTGACTTCTTGTGTCATAGACTTATTCCATGGGGCATTTGCATCTATCCCATCTTGGGGTAATGTAAACTTGTCTATAATGATGTACAAGTGTAAACTTGAAGCCATTTTCACAAAGAAAACCTACAAAACACTTATTCATTAAAAACAACAAAACACTTAATAAGAAAAAGCAGGCTAGTGTGATTAAGCCTCAATCCTTGGAACTAAGCTTGGGGATCTTCTCTTTGCTTAAGTGTACTCCTTCTTCATTCCATCTTGGAGTGATGTAAGAAGTACACACTCCATTGAATGAGACTTGAATACACTATCCTATGCAAACTCAAATAAAAAGCTTCTAAAAAGCTCTATATCAACAACAAGTGTCTTTCCTGTGGGAATTCTCTTCTCATCTCCTTCACTCTTAACAAAATAATTTGCTTTGACTTGTCTCTTGCAAGAAGGTAAACGCACTCGTTCAAGGCGAGCCTGCAACACCTGAGCATAGGCATAAGTATCTCAATCATAAAAAATGCAAACAAACAAATTTCCTCCCTAGTTAGGGGAACTACATTGACTCTGATTCTCATTCTCGATGAGATACATGGCCCATTCGAGCACACTTATTTCTTTTCCCTACATTTTTCCCGTTATTTCTTCCCAGTTCAGTAGCAGATAAAGCAGATACCCCTACCCTTTGAAACAATACTAGCAAGCGTGGATCCCGTCGGGTACGACGGATGATCTGGGGTGCTAATACCTTCCCAGTTCATAACCGACTCCTGAACTCAATCTCTTTGGTTCGTAAGACCTCGTTCTTTCCTTTCCCCTAGTTTGTGCAAAATTACCTTTCCCTTTCCCTAGGATAAAAATGCATGGCTAGCGACTCTTCTTCTTTTTCTGCGCCACTTTCGCGTTTGTACCAGGATGAAAATCTAGGGAGCGATAGAAAGCTATTACAAATTTGTTCCATTTTGGTTTATCAAATTTTCGCACTATTGAGGACATAAATTTATTCCTCGATATCCTGGTCCCTCGGGTGCTTGTGTATTTATGAAACCCCAACTCTTGATTAATTGGTCGAGTCAGACTCAGGTTTCCCTTTTCCAGAAATTGGATCTTAGATGGGGTCTTATGGTTAACATTTTCAATAGGACTAACACAAATAGCTTGCATGAACATAAATGACATTTGAAGTTCATCACCCATGCGGCTTTCAAAAAATGCAGGATACCTAAAAAGATCCTTCAGTTAGCTAATAGAACTTAGTTGATGAGAATTATACCATCCAAATTTATATATAGAAGATACATTCTCATTCATTTTCATTCGGAGATGATGAGCCAATTTTGAATTTGACTCCAGAGGATCTGTTTCATGTACTATAAGATATGGAACACATGTAATGGATTGAACAAGACCTTGGCGCAACACAATTTTAACAATCTGCATTTTTATAAGTGATAAGGCAATTTTATACAACAATTTTATAATTGTGTACGTAAGTGATAAAGAAATTTTAACATAAGTAACAAAGCAATTTTATATCATGTATTCTAACAGATATGATAAACCAATTTCAAGGATTGCCTGCCATAGTTTGAAAATTCATGTAAGCATGGTGGTCTCACTTGGAATTTAGTAGAGCTCTCATGAATTTTAATCTAACAAAGTGTTGGAAGAGAGTGTTAGAAAATATAATAAGAAGATTCTCACAAATGTTCCTTTTTCACGGTATTCTCCTTTGAAAACTATCCAGATGCTCCATAAATATCATGCATCTACATATTAAACCAATATTCTGCACTATTAACTCGCATCTTAGATCTTGCCGCATAATTTGGTCAATTCAAAAGAAATATATAATATAATAATTTAGAGAATAGAGAGTAAATGCCCTCGTCCAAAATAAAATAAATAAGAAAGTTTAACTTTAATGTTTCAACCATCTAACTCAGACACCAAACATGTCAGGCTTGAGGCCGATTTATACTCTAGGAAAAGCCTACCCAACTTATGTAGAGTGAATTAAATAACATAAACACTTTGAGATTTGAAAAGCTTACTGAAGCATATGGATATCTTTCAGGCGGTACACGTTCTAGTTGGTTGTCTTGCTTGTTTGAGAAACTTTCTGAATCTTTCTTGTGAACTTCTTGCTCTCCTAATCAGAGTTTGTTCACCAATGTTACTTATGTTTCTGAGGTAAGGTGTTTCAATTTTGGACCATATTTTGTACTATTAACTCTTGTTTTGAATATTTTATTTATCAATGTCACTTCTCTAGACAATTCTTAACTTCTGCAGTTGTAAAACTCCTCCTCACAACTTGCCTTTCCATTCACCACAAACCCTAAAATCAACATCCAATAAGTAACAAACATCCAAAACCAAAATCTCAATAGCCCACATAATAAATTCAAATCTTCAAAGCACAGAACATTAATAAATTGACAAACATGGACATTAGTTCTTAACTGTATCTAATCCAATTAAAGAAACATGATTAATCAACAACAAACATCACACAATTGATTTCTCATAACACATACCTCCTGAAGTAGTGTGCCAAGTTTGACATCATAAATCCGATTCAGGGTACCCTTGGTGCTGGCAGCGGAGAAAAATGGTCCATCAAGCGTGAGAGCGAATCAAACTATCCTCGAATAATGAGAAGAAATAAACTTGGTCCTCTTCTACAATAAGTGCTCAATACGAATTTGGCCTTTATGCAAACCAGGGCAGCCGAGAACAAGAGAATCAGTCAAGTGAGAAACTTCACAAAGCCTCTTAGCATTTGCAATGGTTTCAATCTGATGCAATAGCTTCGAGTCAGAAAAATTATACACAAGTATCTTATGTGAGGGTGAGGCCGAAGCAGTTGAGAATGGAGGAAGAAACGCATGTGATTGATGGAGAGAAATCGAAAATCTCAAAAAATGTAGGTTAGGGTTATTAAAAGGTTTCTATAGCTTATGAAAAATTGAGCGGTGAGTTTTCCCTCTTTCGGTTCTGAAAAATTTGTGGACCAATAAATTTTTGGAATTCAAAACTAAACTTTCACAAATACTACTTTCTTTTTTTTTATGTTTTGACATGTGTTTATATTTCTTCGTTGATGACGTTTTTATTTTTTGACAAACAACTATTTTTTTATACTTTTTCTTACAAGCAACATTTAAATTTTTTTACTTGAAATTTTTCTATAGGTGTGTACATATTTTATTTTTATTGTTTTTATTTTTTAACACTTGTAACTATAAAATTAATTTTATTTTAAATAACTTACATTATTATAAATATCATGATTTTAATAATTGATAAAATTAATGCAAATTTGTATGTATCTTAAATTATAAATGATATAAAATATTGAATTATTTTGATAGAAAAAATGTTAAATATTTTTAAAAAGTTACTATAGAGTTTTTCAAAGTTTCTACAATTACTTATTCTTTGAGCTCTAAATTATATTTTATTTGGTAGGTTAAATTTTGTTGATTTTCTTACCTAATTTAATTTTGATTAATATGATATATGAGTTTTAGCGCAAAAGATGAATTTATGAAGGAAGACGGGTGAAATCACTGTCGCGGTCTTTTAACCCGCGTGTGAAGGGTATGGGGTGGTGGCGGTAGGTCCACCGTTGTGACCTTTGGTAAAATTTTAGTAATAGGGGACGACAGTTGGTTCATCGTCTGACCTTTATTAAATTTTCAAATATGTGGTGATGGTTGTTTCACCGTCGTGACCTTTAGTGAGTTTTTAAGCTTTGCTAAGGTGGTAGTGTGTGTTACTAGATTTAGGGGGCAACAGTTGATTTATCATTGTGACATTAAATTTAAGGCAGTTCTTGAGACAATCATGAACTTATTTGTAAGGCAGTTTAATGATAACAATCATAATATTTATTACTTTTAAGTTTAGGCCTTTCTTTAAAGAAAAATAGGGTTTTTGTTTACGTGAAAAAATGATTTTGTTTAGAAGAAATTAATCAAAATTGCTTATAAAATAAAAAGTTAAGTAAAAAACTATATTAAGGATGGTTTTGTGATAATTGTCGTGGCAACCGTCGCAGTCCAGACCCTAGTTGTCGTGACAACCGTCATGGTCCAAGAATAAGGACGGTTTTGTGACAACTGTCACAAAAAATCAACGACAGTTGACCCTAATTGTTGTGACAACCGTCGTAATCTAGGAATAAGGACAGTTTTTTATAACGGTCGCAACTCAAGTGTTGTAAATCTCATTTTATCTTGTAGTGATCTTGTGCTTTAACCAGGATATAAATCAACATCTTCTCCTAGCTCTAGCCTTTTAGGAGGAACTACGATGCTTTGATCCCTCAATTCTCTTTTTGGGGGTATGTAGGCAAAAGGTCGTAAGATCTTTGCGAGCACACCAAACAAAAAACAATAACAGGTTCTCCGACCTATCAAAAACATCAGAAATATCCAAAATACAACAAACAATATCAACACCATCCTATATTCCCAACACTCATTTCATTCCTAGACCCAAATTAAAGAAACCCCGTCAATATAAAAAAGAACAAATTTGCATTATACTTAAGGAAGAAATAATCTAAGGAAGAATCCAAAACTATGTGGGCATATATCAATCAACAGTATGCAAAGCGGGGTGAGTTTAAGATATCTTTTCCCTTCCATAAATAGCTTCATCAGGAAAAAAATAAGAAATCATAAAGTAGAAAAATGCGATAGTGATTAAAGACCATGAAAATCGGGCTACAATAACTAGAATATCCCTATAACATGCTGAGATATTCATGTCTTGCAGCGGAATCAACTAGCATTTATGCAACACGTATAGAATATTCATCTTTAGGGGTTTCAAAATTTAAATCTCTAAAATCTATACAGACCCTTAAAGAACCATTCTTTTTAATAACTGGTGTAATGTTAGCCAACCATTCGACATACTTGGCAGTGCGAATGAACTTGCATCGAAGAAGCCTTTCGATTTCCTCTTTTATCTTTGAGAGGATTGCTAGGGCGAACCGTCTTGGATTTTCTTGACCATATTTTTCCCATAATTGGCAACTTGTGTTCGACGAGTTCTCTCTTTAAACCATACATTTCATCGTAGTCCCAAGCAAAGCGATCTTTGAATTCCTTCAACAACTAGACTACTTCGACCTTGAGGTGTGGGTCAAGATTGGCATTGATGTAGGTAGGCATTTTCATTACCCCTTCTCCCAAGTCAATTTCTTCTAAAGGATATTACGCCAGCATTTTTATGTTGTCTGCTAATGGAACATTTTCAAAACCTAAACGCTCATTGTCATAAAATGCATTAAGCCACTGGTCTTTTTTTTTAGTTTGAGCCTTGTCAGGTGGCTCACGATCGAATTCCTTAACAGGACCTTCTCCATGGAACTCTATGTTGGCTTCGACAACCATGTGTTTTTCGAAAACCTCCAAGGCCGCTTGTAACTTAGTTTTGACCACGTAAGCCGAAATTATTCTTAATGTGTCGAACTCAATCATTATTATTGTCTTTACTTCCCCAACATGTGGGGTGTATAACAGGCTCCCCAAAATATGGGAAATTTCCTTCTTCCCCTATCACATCTCTATCCCAACAAAAATCCCTCAACGGGATGCAAGTATAATGAGCAAAAGGCATGATTATCAGGGGTGAAATCAAAGTTTGTTGGGGTATAAGGCGCAATGTGCACCAAGTTCTTGTCGAATTCAGTTCCATCAACATGGTTAACAGGTACTTTGAAATATCCCTGATCTCCTTCAATATTTTCTATGATCCAATCAAGTCTCCAAATTGTTTGGCGCATTGAAAAGGGTACTGCTCTGACACCATGGATCCATTCCCTTCCCAACAGAAGGTTACAATTGGTCTTACTTTCTACGACCATGAACACAGTGGGTCTTATCAATGTTCCTATAGTCAAATCGACATGTAGAACACCTAAAGTGGCACCAATTTT
The DNA here is from genome assembly GCA_963966055.1 of Lathyrus aphaca. NCBI lineage: Eukaryota > Viridiplantae > Streptophyta > Magnoliopsida > Fabales > Fabaceae > Lathyrus > Lathyrus aphaca. Next base: position 447,103,902 of record OZ014521.1, read on the forward strand.
ACCCTTATAATTTGAAAGGACCATATTATGAGGTTTCTAATCAGTGTCAAATTTGCCAAATTTATTTAGCAAGAAATGTGGCATCTGATTAACCGTCACGCCATAATCTGCCAAGATTTTGTTTACAAACCACATTCTCCACCTTCCTAGTAATATAGAGAGGTTTCAAGTGTCCTTTCATGGCTTTAGTTGGCCTCTCTAAGAAGGCATTTTGCTCCTCTAAGAAACCATTATTCATGAAATAATAACACATAGGATTGTGTGTTTCCCTCTCAGCCTCAGTGCTTGCATCTAGGTTTTCAACCTCAGTTATTCTTCCGTACTCCCTTGGTCACTGAGACCCCATACACAATAATGTATAGGGAGGCCTTTGAATCTGAATTGAAGTTTTCGGTCATGTTCTCATCTTCAGCAACTTCATGAGCAAATATATTCTTAGTCTCCTTGTCTTTAAAGGCAATAGTTTTTGCCCTACATGTTTCGCTCCCGGGATTTTCATCCTAGTACAAACACGAAAGTGGCGCGGAAAAGATAGAGTTGCCAGCCAGGAATTTTTATCCCGAAGGAACGGGAAAGGTAATGCTGCACAAACCTAATGAAGAAGGAAAGGACAAGGTCCTGCAAACCAAAGATCTGGGTTCGGGAGTCGGTTATGACCTAGGAAGGTATTAGCACCCCAGACCGTCTATCGTATCCGACGGGATCCACGCTTGTTTGTTTGCTTCAAAGGGTAAAAGAATACAACTGCTGCTGAACAAATGAACTACTAATTGGAATGGGAGTGGAAATAAGAAAGGAATAAGAAAAGAGAATGGAAAGAAAGAGGGAAATGTAGGGAAAATAAAGAATATGCTCGAACGGGCCCTACCCTGCTGCCTACGTACCTCATCAGGAAAATAAGGATCAGAGTCGGTGTAGTTAGACTAACCAGGCGGGAACTTTGTTTGTGTTTTTTACAGCTGGAACTGCGTATGTCTATGCTCAGGTGGTGCAGGCTTGTCTGGTACGAGTGCGTTTACCGTCTTGCATGCGAGACAAGTCGTCGCGAGTTCGTGTTGAGAATGAATGAGGTGAGAAGAGAAGTTCCCGCAGGAAAGTCGCTTATTGTTTGTTGTTTTCTTTTTAAGAGTTTTGTATGAATTTGGCACAAGGAAGTGAATTCAAACTCTTTTCCATGGAATGTGTACTTGCCACTACATTCCAAGATGGAATAATAGAACAAGTACACCAAGCAAGGAGAATTTATCCAAGACTTGTTCCCAAGGATTAGGGTATAAGTTCACTAGCTTGTTGAACTTATTTAAGTGTTTTTTTAGCTTGTGAAGAAGTATCTTTTAGGTTTTCTTTGTGAAATAACCCCTTGATAAGACTTGTACATCATGCTAGACAAGCCCACACCACTCCAAGATGGAATGAATGCAAGTTCCCCATGGAATAAGGCTATACACAAGGGATCATTTCATGCATTTATTAAGTCTTTTTGGATTTGCTTGAAGATGAGGAGAGAAGACTCAAAAGGCAAAGGTCAAAGCTAATGGGGGACTAAGACACAACCCTAAGTTATCTTATTATGTACAAGTGTGGTCCTATGGTTAATGAGGTATTCTAAACTAAGGAGAAGAAAGAACAAGCTAGAATTCAACTTACTTCCTAAGGAAGTTAAGTTGAATCTAAAGAGAGAAAAGGGAACCTATGAACAAAGCACAAAGGTGCTAAGGCAAAACAAATAGATGCATAAGAGATAAAGAATTAAGTGATTACCTCATCTCCCCCCCCCCCTACAAAACAAGAGTTAGCATGATGGATAAATATGAACAATTATTACATGGCAAATTTCAATAACAATCTACACTAGCTAAGGAAAGATGTTAGTAAGCTTCTAAGGTTAACACCTAAGCCTAAAGCATTTTATAAGGTAGCATACTTAAAAAGTCAGTAGCTAAACCAATTCAAAAGTTTCTAAAGGGATTAATTGAACTAAAGTCAAACTATGCCCTAAAGTATTACTAAACCCTAAGGATGAAGTTAGAAAGATAACCTAAGTGTTTACTAACCCAAAAATCTCCAACACCCAAAGGTAAATGAAAAACCAAGAACTTGACCCTATATGGAAGTGAAGGAAATGAATAGCTCAAATATAAAAGGAGATATCCAAGTTAAAGGTATGCAAATGTGGGATTGGATGGGGGTGAATGCATATAGAAGCATGGTTATAAAGATGCAACCAAAAGACTTAGAAAAACTCAAGAAAAGACCAAAGTGATTTGATTTCCCCATACAAAAACCAAGGGCTTGACAACAAAATAAAATGGAGATTATAATTAGAAATTGTTCACAAATGGTGGGTTAAGAAGCATCCTAAGGCTAGGTGTTCAACTTAGGGTTTCTAAGGTCCTTTAAGTGACAAATGAAGTTCAAAAGGGAGAAAAATGGTTTTAAAATGAGATGAACAATTATGGATGGTCACAAATAATTTATAAGACTCAAAACAATGACAAGATGAAGTTAAATCATGCACAAAAGGATTTTGAAGTGCTTAAGATGGAAGGAGGAGGGAGTTAGGTTAAAATGGGACATGTATGACTTAGGACTCTAGTAAACCCTAAGAATTAAAGGTAAGGACCCAAGGGTGGTAATCAACACTTATATACATCCTAAATTACCTAAGAGACTCAAGATTGGGACCTCAAAGTATTGGCATGAAGGCCTTAGACTAAAAGGATCAAAGGAAAGAAATGGAAAGACCAAAAACATGACTTGTGAACCAAGCAACCTAAAAAATAGCAAATGATCATGAAAAATTATGAAACTTGACACTTGAATACAAAATCCAGAGGGTGATTTGCATACAAACAATCTCACAAAAATCCCAGTTTTGAGGGTTTAAATGGTGTATGGAAGTAGATTAGGGTTTATGAGCATGCAAGTGAAAGGATGGGACCAAAACATGGCATAAAAGGACCTAAAAATCAAAACAAAATTATGGTGAAGTAGTTTAATGAGTCTACTGGTTAATGCAAGAATAATGTGCCATTTATGTTTTATGGTTTGAGAGAAAGAAATTGTACAAGGTGACTGGTCAAAATATGAGAAAAATGGAATTAATTCAAATGAGAAATTAATTCTGACTAAAATATAAAAGAAAAATGAAAACAAAAATTATAGAAGATTAAAGAAAAAGATGGAGATCATGTATGATTTTTTGTGGAATTTTAAAGGCCAAATGGTATTTTATTAAAATCAAAATGGAAAATGAATAAAAGTGGGAAATAAAAATAAAATAAATAAATGGAATTGGGCCTGAGAGGTGTGATCAACAAGAAAATACACTGAAATGGGCTTTGAAACGCATACAGGGGGTGTGAATATGAAGTCAAGGTCAGAAATGTTGAAATTTCATGCACGTGAATGGGAGGGTGCTCATTAATGTGCTGGCAAGCCCTGGGACGCATGATGGAAAAGATCCAATGGTTGTGACTTAAAACTGGGATTAAATTAGGGTTACTATTCAGATGACCGGAGATGAATTCCGGTCATCTTCTCCGTTCAACATTCCGATAGGGCAAACCCTAATCATCACTAAAATGAAAACTAGGACCATCAATGGATTCGCCTCTCTTCATTGATCTTAAATATGGCTTCAAAAATCATTTAGGGTTCTTAAATTTCCTGAATCGAAGCAAGAACTAAACCTGAGAAAATTGAATCTCTGCATCTACCATGCCTATCAACTAGCCAGTTAATCCATAACCTCTATCAGGCCTCAATCAACATAAAACCAATTGAAAACAAGTCATTCGAGCAAGTGGAATTTCAGGACATACTTGAGTTGCAGAGATGTCAAATTATTGCTAGAAGGCCAGAGATGAGGTTCCAGTGCTTGCTTGATCTTGATCTTGATCAATGGAAGTGAAATAAACACTCGGGGAGCTATGAATCCTGAAAATTTGAGGAAAGTGCAGTGAAGACCAATGCTATGCAGTGTTGATTCTTTGATGTTTCAAGTTATGCCTTCCATGGATCTTAAACTGGAGATGATGCTGATGATGAATTGAGAGAGATTGAAGCAGGATTGTGGCAATTTGAGGAGTTTGAATCCAAAATGCAGTGAAGCTTCAACAATGTGTAATGCTTGATCTTGAAGATTCATGTTGTGAAATGCTTGGTGATTGAGCTTGAGATGATGAAGATGATCAATGGAGGAAGAATGGATCCAGATCAATGATGACAAAGCTTGCTCGAATCAATTTGCAATGTGAAAATTTAGAGAGAAAGCTTTGCAATTTTGGTGATTTTGTGATGAAAAATGAAGCTGCCCTGGGCACTGAGGTGAGGACCTTGCTTTATAGAACTATTAACCATGGTTAATCATCCCTTGGGTTAACTGAGTGAGTGAGGTTAACTGAGTGAGGCAGTTGTGGCAGTTATGCCAGCTATAACATCCAAAAGCTTCCACTCGAGCTAGATCATATGCTGCAAGCTTCATGAAGTTTATGATGTGGATCAAAGCATGGCAATGAGTAACATGATCTTCTGACTATAATTTTCAGTGCATTATGATTTAGCATAAGTTTCATGAGGTGCATAGCAAGAAGCATAGTCTAGCAAGTATTCCAATGCAGCTTGTTGTGAAGTGCATGGCAATGATGTGGAGATGCATTCATGAGATACTATCCTCTTAGAGCAATGCATTTGATCTGAATATGATGAATAATGTCAATGAAAATGATCTGAAGTGAAGTTATGCAATGCCTTACCATCCAAGCAAACAGTTGAGAATTATGACTTTCAATGGAAGATTTCTTCCATCTCAAGCAATCAATTCAAATGACTCTTGGGCTCAAATTAAAGTGGAGGGATCATAGAACAAGTTTGGTGTTTGGACCATAATGAATGATGGACTCTAATCATCTCAAAATGACCATTGCATAGCATGTCACAAGGCTGCATATTGGTCTGCACGAATTTGGCATGCCTTATGCCCATGGGCCTATGGCTGGCCAATTGCAACCTCTCCACTTTGACCCTCAAATAGCCCAAGAAGACTTGCTCAAATGAAAAATCTTTGAACACCAATATTGTAGGAATTACATCAAGGAACAACTTTGTAGTTCACCAAAAATTGATTTGAAGTGTTTTTGACCAAGAAAAATGGCTTGATATTTGACCTTCCACCTGTTTGATGATATGTCAGGCAGGGCGCGCGCTGGCCTGCCAATTGCCTCGCCCATGGCCTAGTTTTGCCCTAGTTTGCTTCAACTTTGCAAGATCATATCTCTCTCATTTTTTATGATATAGGTGAGTTCCACCCATGGATTTGGAGCTCAAGATTCCCTCTTTAATTGGCTCCAAGTATAATTTTCATATCTTTCATATTTTGGGAGAAGGCCTCATTCAAAGTAGCTGCAAAAATGACCAAAACTTGCCATTTTTGGAAACCCTAATTTTCCAAAAATGGTAAGTTTTGGTTTTCTTGATTTCTCTTGATTACTCAATCATTTCTTGATCAAATTTGAAACATAGGATCCTTGTAACCCTAATTTTAGGATTTTGATCTCAAAAAGTAAGGAGTTGACTTTTTCCTCAGCATGGTTGACTTTTCCCCAATTTCCTGATTGTCAATCATCTGACTAATTGAACCTCTTCCAAAATGAATTTGTGGATGAAATTTGAACCCTATACACTTGTTGTCATATAGAACATAATGGAATCCACTTTTGCTCAAATATTCATGGAGAAACCCTTCACAATTGAAACCCTAATTTGGATCATTTCCTTAGGAGATGTTGCACTGCTTGCATTCCTTGGAACCATTCACTTCTTTCCAAGACTTGAGGCTTTAAATGGAGACTTGTGGGATGTTGTAGACCCTTTTCACATGATTGAGGAGCTTTGTGGCCCTTTGATTGTCTTTGTATAGCCCTCAGTTGCTCAAGTCATTAACCACATACCTATGCCTCAACTATGTTACACATGATGCAATGTTTTTGGTTATTTTGTGAACTTATATATGCTAAATGATATGAAAAATGTTGAGGATATGAGAGGGAAAATTTTGAGGTATTACAACATGCATCTTGTTAATTGTCTTTTCCCAATAGCATTCACTGTTTTTAGCCGGAACATTAGTGTTGGATTCAGTTTGGTCTTTTACCTGGGCTTCTATCTGCGCCTTCCTGCGCCTTTGCTCCCTTCTCCATTGCGACCTTGAATAGGATTCTTACCTTTGTAATTTTTAGAGACATATGCAGTTTTGTTGGATATTTTGATCACTTTTTGGTACTCCATCGAAGAGTCTCTTACCACGTCGAACTTCCTCCACTTCGGATTTCCTTTCTTTTTAGCTTCGACGGGTTTAACCCACTTTCCATTTGGCACCTCACTATTGGGCTTGAAAGTGGCTTGCTTGGATCCTGGCATTTGAGGTCGTCTACCATGTTGTCTCTGAGCAGATCCCCTTGGATCGAACCCCCTTTGTCTTTGAGAAATTATTTGCCTCTGTCTTTCTCTGGCCTTTCTCACTCCTTGAAGGTTGTGGGCAACCTTCTTGTCGAAAATGGCACTGCACCTAGGGCACAACATTACCTAAAAATTCTTCCCATGACACCTTTGTAAAAATTCAACAATAGTTTATTCTTCCTTGGGGTAAGCCACCTTATTATATTCTTCTTGATGAGTCTGTTCCTCAGCATCCATGGTTTGTTCTTCTATTATTTCGACCATGCTTATATTAACTTCATCCTTCATACCTAATTTGGAGAATTCCATATCAAGGCCCTCATTAGCCTTGTCCATTCGCACGAAACGGTCAGCAGTTTCTTTTGCTACAATCTAAAGATTAGACCCCTCAAGTTCAACTAGGGGATCAACAGTGAACCCCTTGCCAGCCCTCTTGACTTCAGTTGATGTCTTGATGAAAAAATTGGTCGTTATGCATATAAAGTTCTCCATCTAGCTACTGTCAATATCCTTAGTGAGCTTGAAACATACAACATTATTTGTGAAGTTTTTAGTAACTTCACTCACGACAACATTGTTACCAAGGGCCTCTTGGTGTCGACACTGTCTGTGTTGCTGTCAGAATCTTTAGCCATTTCAATCATGTTTACTTCATTGGGCTCTGTATAATTTGTTTCCGCTACCTGTAGGGGGTCAGCATCAATCTTCATTTGGTTATTGGGTTTCTCCCTAAACTTGAGCCTTCCCTCCTATATAGAGTTTTGCACCAGGTCCCTGAAAAGAAAACACTGAGAAGTTTTATGACCCAAAAAATTATGGTATTTACATAAACCTCTCTTTTTTCTTTTTTTAAAGGTGGCATTTTAGCACCAGGAGGAACTAGTAATTGACCATCCTTAACTAACAAATCAAATATTTCGTCACATTTAGTGATGTCGAACGTGTATGTTTTCTTTGGAAACCTATCATTCCTTTCGATTTCGACATGATTTTTTCCATTTGAAGGGACTAGCATTTTACAAGAATAAGGGGAACCCTGTTTAAATTCTGCAAGATCTATCTCGTTGTGGTCGAAACTAAAAGGCTCATCGTATTGTGTAGAAGCATACTTCAATCTAAAGATTTTGATGAAGACAACAAGATTCAAGTTCATTCTGTGTTTGCAAAAAGTCAAGCTTTCAATAAGATCAAGAACAAGGATATGTATCACTCAATGGAAATGTTATCATGCGAATCAAGCTCTGTATGAAAATGTTCATAACCTTTCAAGACTTGGACATAAGACTTAGGTATATCAAAACTCACATCTTAATTGATATACAAGTGTTCAAATATAGGTTTTCATGTTAGCACATTTGCATATACCTTTTAGAAATTATTTGGAACTAGTTTAACACTTTAAACTTTAATATTTTTCTGAGTTTTAATAGTGTTAACCGGTTAACCAAATAGGTTAATCGGTTAACGGTTCAAAAATTTCAATATCCTCAGTTAACGTTACAGCATTAACCGGTTACCCCTTTTGGTTAACCGGTTAACACTGAAAAAATTTTGAAAAATTGTTTCTTTTCATTTGAAATAATTTTTGAATATTATATATTTTCATTGGTTGTTTCACAAACAATTCATACCCCTTTGAATGGGTGTTTTTGAAACATATATATTCTGAATTTTTCAAATGTGATAGATACCTCCAAACATTTTATCATAGAATTTTTATTCAATCAAAGTCACTCATTTTTCAAATATTTTCAAATATTTCAAAAGTGTTCATCTTGTTCATACCATTTTACTTTCATAGATATTGAACACTTGCATTGGTATTGGGAAGTGAACTTTGATTAAAAGGAGAAGATTAATCTTGTATTGATATTGTACAATTCATTATTCTCAAAAACAAACTCATGGAATTATTTCTATTTTGACTTGCGATCCAGGATTGTTGGATGCAAGGGTTAGTGTTTGCAAGAGGATTGTTCTTGCACACTGTTTGATGTATAGTTGGTAGATACTAGGCCTTAACGATTTATGGTGCGATAGGTTGTATGATCTAGAACTATAGTGGAAAATCTCTTACGAGGTTTAAGAGGACTAGATGTACCTTCGGATTGTGAAGGGAACCAGGATAAACCTCTGTGTCTTTTTACTTTCTGCTTTACCGCTTTCATTTCTTAGACACTTAAATGATAAAAATCCATCCACCGAGAAAATAACCGAGAAAATTTTATATAACCTAATTCACCCCCCCCCCCCCCGTCTTAGGCTACCTCTGTAACTACAATTGGCATCAGAGCAAGTTATAGGTAACTTGTTCCTAGAGATCCAGCATGGCTTTCGCAAGTACAAATCCGATTTTCAAATACGGTGGAAGTAGCAACAAGCCCCCACTCTTCTCCGGGGAATATTTTGATTTTTGGAAAATCATAATGAAAACACATCTTGAAGCCCAAGGAGAAGGTATATGGGAAGCAGTCGAAGAAGGTCCACACAATCCTGTAAACATGATCAATGGTGTTGGAACCGCGAAGTTCTAAAGTACATATGATGAAGACGATAAGAAAAAGATTCTAAATGAGAAGAAGGCAATCAACATACTCTAAAGCGCTCTCAGTATGGACGAGTTCTTCTGTGTATCACAATGTAAATCGGCAAAAGAGATTTGGGACACCTTGGTAGAAACGCATGAAGGAACCACCGAAGTAAAGAGATCGAGGCTAAACACATTGGGTCAAGAATATGAGATGTTTCGTATGCAACCCGGTGAATCTATTGTTGCCTTGCAAAAGATATTCGTCCATCTAACAAATCACTTTATTTCTCTTGGGAAAACCTTCACCAATGATGATCTCAACTTGAAAGTCCTAAGATCTTTGACAAGGGAATGGCAACCGAAAGTGACCACTATTTCAGAAAAGAAGAGTCTCTCAACGATGACATCCGCGTCCTTATTAGGTAAACTTCAAGAGCACGAAATGGAACTTGGAAGGCTCGAGGAGCACGAAAGTCAAGAAAAGAAGTCCAAGGGAATTGCCTTGAAGGTTGATACTAAGGATGACAAAGATGATGAGACTTCCGAAGATGAGAATTTCATGCTTCTTGTAAAGAAGCTTGGTAAGTTTTTTAATAAAAATAAGAATTCCTCTTATCCTAAAAAGAATAAACATTTCAGGAAAAAGGATGCATCCACATCGATTCAAGAAGTCACATGTTACAAATGTGGGAAGCAAGGTCACATAAAGCCGGATTTCCCGAAACTTGAAAAAAAAAAGGAGGATTCAAGGCAAGAAGGATTTCAAGAATAAGAAGGCCTATGCTGCTTGGTGCGATAATGAGATAAGTTCCTCGTCAGAATCGGAAAGCGATGAATGTGCAAATATGGCTCTTATGGCTTCACATTACTCTGATGAAGAAATCGATGAGGTTAGTAGCAATTTTTCATTTTATGAGAATGATGCACAAGAAGTTATAGATGAAATTCTAAAAGAATGCAAGACTTTGTATAAAAGCATTTCATCCCAAAAGAAACAAATTTCATCTTTAGAAGAACAAAATACCGCTTTTGAAAAATATATTGAAAGTGAAAAACAAAAATTGATGGATGAAAAACAAAGTCTTGTATGCAAAAATTGTGAGTCCTTATCCTTTCAAATTGTTCAACTTAAAAGACTTTTAGAAAGATATGAAAAAGGTCAAATTGGCTTGGAGGAAATTATTAGGCATCAAAGATATCCTAATGATAAAAGTGGTTTAGGATATTCTAAGTTTTCCAAACCAAGCACAAATAAGACCATTTTTGTGAAATCAATTGAACAAGTTGTTAAGGAAAAGGCAACCAATTCTAAAAGTATGCATCAAAGTCATAAAAAGAAAATAATTGTTAAGAAAAAGAGTTATGTTCCTAGATATAAAAGTCACTTTCAACCTACGTGTTTTTATTGTGGAATCAAAGGCCACACACCTAATGCTTGCTATGTGCGCAACATTTGCGTTGCTAAAGGGCATTATGTGTGGGTTGAAAAGGGTAGTAACTATCAAGGACCCAAAGCAATTTGGGTACCTAACAATACTTGATTTTGTTTTGTAGGTATGCTTGAAGACAACTTCTAATCAATGGTATCTTGATAGCGGTTGTTTGAAGCATATGACGGGTGACATCAATAAATTTTCAAGTCTATATTTAAAGGCCAAAGGATATGTTACTTACGGTGATGATAATAAAGGAAAGATTCTTGGAGTAGGAACCATTGGTGCATCTCCATTTACAATCATCGAAGACGTTCTTTACGTTGAAGACCTTAAACACAACCTACTTAGCATAAATCAATTGTGTGACAAAGGGTTCCGAATCAACTTCACAAAGGATGAATGTTTGATAGAACATAAAGTCACCCATGACATCTTGCTAAGAGGTAAAAGATTTAATAATATTTTTATGACTTCCTTTGTTGATTCTTCCTTGAAGGTAAAATGCTTAATGGCAAACAACAACGAGGCGTGGCTATGGCATAAAAGGTTTGCTCACATTCACATGGAGCACTTAAACAAGTTGATAAAGCATGACCTAGTTGTTGGTCTTCCAAAGATAAAGTTCATCAAGGATAAGTTATGCGATGCTTGCCAAAAAGAGAAGCAAACCAAGACAACTTTCAAGTCTAAGAAAGTGGTGTCCACATCAATACCACTTCAATTGTTGCATATGGATCTCTTCAGTCCATCAAGAATGAAAACCTTCAGAGGTAAAATTTATGCTTTAGTTATTGTTGATGATTTCTCTCGATATACATGGACATTGTTTTTAGTGCAGAAAAGTGATGCTTTCAAAGCATTCAAGAAGTATGCGAATAAAATACAAAATGATAAGTCACTCACTATAGCCTCTATTAGAAGCGATCATGGTGGAGAATTCCAAAACTCATCCTTTGAAGAATTTTGCAAAGAGCATGGAATTCTCACAAGTTTTCCACACCAAGGACTCCTCAACGAAACAGTGTCGTAGAAAGGAAGAATGGGTCATTGGTGGAGCTTGCAAGAACAATTATTAGCAACTTAAATCTCCCTAAGTACTTTTGGGAGGATGCGATTAGCACAACTTGTTTTGTAAGCAATCGTGTCAACATTCGACCAATTCTCAAGAAGAATCTGTATGAGTTGTTCAAGAGTAGGAAACCGAACATATCATTCTTTCACATATTCGGATGCAAGTGTTTCATTCTCAACAACGACAAGGACAATCTTGATAAGTTTGATGAGAAGTCCGACGAAGGTATATTCCTTGGTTACTCCATCTCTAGTAAAGCTTTTAGAATTTTTAATAAAAGAACTCTTACTATTGAAGAATCTATTCATGTTTCGTTTGATGAGACTAACCCCTCGAAAGAGGATAATATTATTGTGGATGATGATGATGATGATATAGTAGATACGCCACAACAACAAAAGGAGATGTCAAAAGATCAAGCAATACCACAAGAATATGACTCACCAATCATTGAAGAACATCAATATCTTCCGAAGGAATGGAGAAATCATAGAGATCACTCGATAGATAAAGTTATTGGTGATATTAGCCAAGGCGTTGAAACTCGACTAAATCTCAAGGATGCTTGTCTCAACATGGCTTTTGTGTCTCAAATTTAACCAACCAAAATAGATGAAGCCTTAGGCGACGATCAATGGATAGTAGCGATGCAAGAAGAACTCAACCAATTCGAAAGGAATCAAGTTTGGATTCTTGTACCAAGACCAGACAACAAGCACATCATAGGAACAAGATGGGTGTTCAAGAACAAACTTGATGAAAATGGGATCATAGTTCGTAACAAAGAAAGATTGGTCACACAAGGATACAACCAAGAAGAAGGAATTGATTTTGATGAAACGTTCGCTCTGGTAGCAAGGTTAGAAGCAATTAGATTATTACTTGCTTACGCTTGTTCTATGAATTTTTAGTTGTACCAGATGGATGTCAAAAGTGCTTTCCTGAATGGATACATCAATAAAGAAGTCTATGTCAAACAACCTCCTGGTTTTGAAGACTTCAAGAATCCTTCTCATGTCTACAAGTTGAAGAAAACTCTTTATGGTTTAAAGCAAGCACCAAGAGTGTGGTATGACTGCCTCAACAACTTCCTATGTGAGAAGGGTTTTGCAAAAGGAAAGGTTGACAAGACGTTGTTCATAAAGAAGTTTAAGGGTAACACCTTATTGGTTCAAGACTATGTCGACGACATCATCTTCGGTTCAACAAACAAAGATATTAGCGAAGATTTTTCACTTATGATGAAAGGAGAATTCGAGATGTCCATGATGGAAAATTGAACTATTTCCTTGGACTTCAAATCAAGCAAACAAAGGATGGCATCTTCATCAACCAATCCAAGTATTGCAAGGAATTATTGAAAATATTCGATATGGATAGTTGTAAGGTGATGTCCACTCCTATGGGATCCGGAACGTACGTTGATCAAGATGAATCCGACATTTCAATTGATATCACAAAGTATCAAGGTATGATCGGTTCATTATTATATTTGACGGCAAACCATCCTGACATTATGTTTAGTGTATGTTTGTGTGCACTCTTTCAAGCAAATCTAAAGGAATTGCATCTCACTGTCGTGAAGAGGATTATGAAGTATCTCAAAGGAACAACGAATGTCGGACTATGGTATCCAAAAGGTAGTATATGTTCTTTAATTGGTTATTCTGACGCTGATTATGCAAGATGTAAGACCGATAGAAAAAGCACAAGCAGTACTTGTCACATTCTCGGGAATGAACTAGTGTCATGGGCATGCAATAAGCAAGCATGTTTCGCACTTAGCACGACCAAAGCGGAGTACATCGCAGCAGGCAATTGTTGTGCACAGATCTTGTGGCTTAAGCAACAACTTCTTAATTTTGGTATAGATCTCGGTTGTATTCCTCTTCGATGCGACAACACAAGTTCCATCAATATCACAAAGAACCTGATCATGCATTCAAGGACAAAGCAGATAGGCATACGACATCATTTCCTTCGAGATCACGTGCTCAACGAAGATGTAGATGTTACTTTCGTGGATACACACAACCAACTTGCCGACATATTCACTAAACCATTGGCGAAATAACCATTCTTCAAGATTCGGCGAGAACTTGGCATTCTCGATGAAGGTGACATCTAATCTTAACTTAAAATTACTTTTTATGTGGTTTAGTTGCTTAAAATATGTTTATTCTCACTTTTATGTTACAAAATGCTAGCACTCACTTTTCGCCGTTTTTGATTTTTCTCTCTTTCGGATACCCGAAAATTATCGGTTTCAAAATATTTTTTGATCAAAAGTTGCGTTATGTCGTGTGCTAACACTTTGTGAAAAAAATTTGTGAAAAACTTTTCTCTTTTCCTCTAGAACATGCTGCTGGATTTTTCGGAAAAAAATGGTATTTTTTGTCCGTTAACCGGTTAACGGAATCGGTTAACCGGTTAACGCTTCCAAGTTTTTGATTCTCAGGAGCGTACAACATGTGTCTATTTTTATTATCTTTTATTTTTATGTTACTTTATGAATGTTTATTTGTTTATAATTTTCATACATTGCATGTGTCATATGCCTTGCTTGATTACTTTTTGCTTGTATGCTTACATATATGCCGATATTGCTTGTTATGGTTTGAAAGCCTCTTCCTTTTTGCTAATGACAAATGGGGAGAAGAGCTTGGCTCTCTAATATCTCTCTGTGCATAATTTTTCCTCTGTTAAAATAGGGGGAGTTGCTGAACATAGGGGGAGAAGTAAGCATAGACGTTATCACACAAACTCATTTGGTTTTCATCATCAAAAAGGGGGAGAATGTAGAAGCATGCTTCAATCTAAAGATTTTGATGAAGATAACAAGATTCAAGTTCATTCCGTGTTCGCAAAAAGTCAAGCTTTCAATAAGATCAAGAACAAGGATATGCATCACTAAATGGAAATGTTATCATGCGAATCAAGATCTGTATGCAAATGTTCGTAACCTTTCAAGACTTGGACACAAGACTTAGGTATATCAAATCTCACATCTTAGTTGATATACAAGTGTTCAAATATAGGTTTTCATGTTAGCACATTTGCATATACCTTTTAGAAATTATTTGGAACTGGTTTAACACTTTAAACTTTAATATTTTTCTGAGTTTTAACAGTGTTAACCGGTTAACCAAATAGGTTAACCGGTTAACGATTCAAAATTTTCAATATCATCAGTTAACGTTACAGCGTTAACTGGTTACCCCTTTTGGTTAACCGGTTAACACTGAACGAATTTTGAAAACTTGTTTCTTTTCATTTGAAATAATTTTTGAATATTTTACCTTTTCATTGGTTGTTTCACAAACAATTCATACCCCTTTGAATGGGTGTTTTTGAAACATATATATTCTGAATTTTTCAAATGTGATAGATACCTCCAAACATTTTATCATAGAATTTTTATTCAATCAAAGTCACTCATTTTTAAAATATTTTCAAATATTTCAAAAGTGTTCATCTTGTTCACACCATTTCACATTCATAGATATTGAATACTTGCATTGATATTGTGAAGTGAACTTTGATTAAAAGGAGAAGATCAATCTTGTATTGATATTGTACAATTCATTATTCTCAAAAACAAACTCATAGAATTATTTCTATTTTGACTTGCGATCCAGGATTGTTGGATGCAAGGGTTAGTGTTTGCAAGAGGATTGTTCTTGCACACTGTTTGATGTATAGTTTGTAGATAGTAGGATTCACCGGTTTATGGTGCGATAGGTTGTACGATCTAGAACTATAGTGGAAAATCTCTTACGAGGTGTAAGAGGACTGGATGTACCTTCGGATTGTGAAGGGAACCAGGATAAACCTCTATGTCTTTTTACTTTCTGCTTTACCGCTTTCATTTCTTAGACACTTAAACGATAAAAATTCATCCACCGATAAAATAACCGAGAAAATTTTATATAACCTAATTCACCCCCCACCCTCTTAGGCTATCTCTATAACTACATATTGGACCTCCTCACTTTCATTATACTCGACATAGGATATTCTTTTGTTCTTATTTTCTTTAGCTTTTTTGTATTTTAGACGTTCTAATTGTCGAACTCTATCGGACAACTGGGCCATATCTCTTAAGTATTGGGTGTCTAACCTCTTTCTAATAGAGTAATCTAGCCCCCAACGGACATTTCGACAAGTTCACGGTTAGGCACTTGTGTAAAACTCCTAGCCTTGATTAATCGAAACCTATTCAAGTAATCATTTATTGTCTAAGTAAACTTTCGCTTAATACTAGCCAACTCCTTCAAACTAATCTTAGTTTGTCCCATGTAAAATTATTCATGGAACAAACATTCTAATTGGGTCCAGTTGCAAATCGAACCAGGTTACAAGGTGGTGAACCATGTAAATGCATTTTTAGTGGGGGAACTAAGAAAATACTTAACCCTAAGGCTCTCATCATTTGCAATTTCCCTTTCGATCAAGTAATGTGCCACATGTTCGACAGTAGACTCAGTAGTGTCCCCTGAGAATTTAGTAAATTTTGGAACCTTCGTCTTAGGGGGTAATTCAGACTGAAGTATATAGTCTACTATGGGTGAAGTAAATTTTGGCCTAGAAAAGCATGCATTCAATCCATTATCCTTTCAACCAAGATTTTCCAAGTTATTCTTCATTGTTATGTTGTTACGTCGAACCTGATGTACCACATTATCAGCATTTTGGTTTCTATTTACTAGCATTACCCTTGGTTCCTCTTCTTCAGGGACTGGTATTTGATTTTTAGGAGGTTCGACCCTGGTTGGTTCGACTATCTCCTGATTTTTTGGATTCTCCATTTGGATGTTTTCCCTGACTCTAACACCTTGGTTTTCCCTAGTTGGGTTTCGAACAGGGGCAAGTATGCCCATAAATTCTTCTATTCACGCCATTTGGGATTCCATTTGTTGATTAATATGAGTAGTATTCTGGATCAATGGTTAGAAGATCTATCCCATGGTTTGAGATAAGGTATGTACCATTTGCATGTTGCTTTTGTCCATCTGTTGCCTCAAATATGTTGTTAAACATTCGTCAAGCCAGAGCCTTGGGTAGAGTACCGTAATCCTATGGTTTGGTTGTTTTGACCCATGTTTATTCCAGAAAATGACTCTTGCAATGGAAAAGAAATCATGTTTTATGAAAATATTGGGGGTGCATTATGCAAGTTTTGCATCATTGAGGTCAGCATACCATAAACTGGATTCCTAAGTAACCCATGTGAGAACCCAATGGGGGGAAAGGTCTGAACGCAGAAGTTCCTGGTGGAGGAGTTTGAGGATTGACCCTAATATACTCCAACACTGGTTGAGTATGTATATGTGACTCCAGTTCCTTCCATCGAAGGTATTAGTTCAGATACCATGGATGGCACTATTTGTCCTCCTATCGAAGGAATAGGGGGTGGCACCATATCACTTTTAGGCATACCCTGAGAATTGGTGTTACCAACTTGAGTGTTCGAACTACTTGATTGAATATTCGCTCCACTCGCTTGAGAATTAGGATCATTTGGATTATCCTGATTCAAAGTTATTTTCCTCGTTTGTCTTCTTCTTGTTCTATATTCGTCTATAGTGGTTACCTTTCCACTTCTTAAATGCATGTAACAAACTTTTCACAATGCTCTTGACCAATGAAAACGCTTTCTTCAACAAAAAAAACTTTTAAGAAAGTTATAAACTTTTTCCAACGGTTATAGCACCATCCCACTAGGCGTGCCAATTTGTTTGCCGTGAAAATTGGTAAACAACCGCTGATCTTCTAAAAACACCAAAGTTTCTAGTGACTTATATGATAGATCATATTGATCTTAGGACGTTTGCTATAACTTTTTATTGCTTAAAGTCTGAGAAAAATATAATGAATTCTTCGACAACGTTCATGAGTAACTCGTTCAAAAATGCAAGGAAAAGATAAACAACAATGAAATGCAAGGAAAAATTGTTAAGTCAATGAAATTATATAAAATGATTGAAGTCGAAAGGAAGATAAATAGATTGCTGGAAACAAAGGAAATTTAAAATGCGTAAAGGACTTAGTGAAACTGCAGAAATGTAACTTGCAAGAATTAGAGAAACATCTTTAAAGAAAGCACTTAAATTTCATTTGATAGATAAATGGTGGTATTCATCACGTACATTCTCACAAAACTCTTTTCTCTACACTGATACTTTAAGTTTTTTATTTGAGTTATTAATACAAATTAACCACACTTTGTCCTATTGCTAAGACCCTTATTTATAATATACTAAGTAACTGCCATTAACGACTTATTTCCTAAGATAATGATAAATGGCGCCTTGCATGTTTTCATATCTTGGATGTGTTCCACTTGTCTTGTTTTCTAACGGATAAGAACAAAATTTCCTCCTTTAGTTGAATTTGAATTCCTCATGTTGAATGCCCTCAGTAGCATTCACTTCTGCAACAAAGTTCAAGTACTTAGAAATATCTCTAAGTCCAAGAGTCATACTTTATCTTTTGTGCCAATTAGGCTTCGACTTGGTTTCTTCATTGTTATTTCAGTTGAAGGCCTTCAAACTTTTCAAAAGGCTTGATAATTGGCATTAACATTTTTGATTTAATTACAAGTGTCTAAATTAGGAGCTAACACCCCCCCCCCCGGAACAACAAAAAGGTACGAGCACGCAGGCCAACCATCATAATAGAAAAACTTAACAGAACCATGAACTAAACATTAAGTTGGGCGGTAGCGTCACCAACAGTTTAGTCTTTGACAAGAGTCACATGGGCAGGATTTTCCTCTTCCATGGCCACGGGCTCCTGGTCCTCCTCCCTGCATAGGAACCTGGGCATAAAGATCTTTCTGTCTACCACCTTGTATAGATAATTTGTCCCCGCCTCGGTAAGATTGACCCCGAAATTGACGAACCTCGGCTGAGCCACAACATTCCCAAACGATGTAGTCGTCGCCTGTTGAAGGTCCTCATCTCCCAGATCGATCCTGACTATCAAATCAGCTCGGGTTAACAACAACTTTTGATCTTCGATCTCATCGGAAGGAGCCATGGCCACTTTAAGTCGAGCATTCAAATCATATGATGCCTTCCTTTGTGACTCAGCAGTTGTCAGGGCCTCCCCTAACTCCATAATATTCTTAGCCTGATCTTTCTTGTCCTCGGAAGCCTTACATGCCTTCTCATCGGCAACAGATAGTGAAGACTTCAGCCTCGTCATCTCCATATCATTAGTAGCGGTCCCTTCGGCATACATCGACGCCATGTTCAGAACCCTCATCATCGAGCTAGCATCTTGGGCCAGGGCCAACCTTCTCCCAAGTTTGTCTAGCTCCTCTATGTGCAGGGATTCTTTCCGGTGAACTGTTAGAGAGTTTTCCTCGAAGAATTTGGGCTGGAGAAAGCAGGTGGAAAGCTCGAACACAGGTTTCGAATGATCCTTAGTCAAGTCCAAGATATCCTCAACCCTCAGACACTTTCCTCGATGAGATCCTGCCCCGAGAGAACCTTAAGGTGAAGTGGAAGAGTTGCCCGAACCTGTTCTAGTCGGCGTCAAACGGTCGGCCGACCGGGTTTGGGTCAACTTTTCCCCCCTCTTTGCAGCCTCAGTCGTCTTCATCACTCGATCCCGGACGTCCGACATTGAACCTGAAAAGAAAGGCAAAAGGAACATGTTAGAACATGACGAATACGAGCAAAACTTATGCAAAACGAGCATATACGATTAACTCTAAAGCTACCAAAGTAAGTCAAAACTTCCTCCTTTGTCTCGCAAGCAAGGAGTTTCGCTACATCTATATAACGGGTTTCCACCAGCGCTCCCCCATTCGTATCCAAAATTCAATGACCATGCTCGTCCACACATTGGATCAAGGAGAAGCTCGAGAAAAACTTCACCAAGGCATCATAACTAGACTCATCCTTTGCATTCATCCCGAAAGTGATGGCCATATATGCGTATGTATCATTCAAAAAGTGGTCGTGAGACCAGGAAAAGTTAAACTTCAGCATTAGACGAGGGACAACTCTCCCCTGATTGTCGAGTAGTGGTTTCCTTTCATCATCAGTATCTTCCCTCCAGAAATACAAGGAATCCCGGACATGATCTGACAACGGTTCCACCAAGTAATATTTATCTTTGAAAGCCTTAATCGACTTCGAATAGGCTTTAAAGATCTACCTCTTCTGCTTAAGACATACTTAGCTATATTGTCCGACTTGCTGTTGGAGGTGGAAGATGTGGAAGAACAGAGGAAGAGTCGCCCTAATATTCAGATAACCACACGTCAACTCAAACGCCTTAAGGAACGCATAAGAGTTCGGGTGTAACTGTGAAGGGGCTAGCTCCAGGTGAGAAAAAACAAAGGTCTGAAAGATCGTGAACAGAAGTCGAAACTTGATTTCCTTAAAGATGTAGTCGTACATAGCAAAGCGGTTTCCTCCGTAGGGTGAGCAGATTATGTCGTTTTCCCCGGGATACCGAACAAACCAATCCACAGGATCCCCTACGATCGGAGTAGGGCCTGTTTCAAGATAGGAATAGGTTGATCTTATGGATACAGGCTCAGAAGCGGACCAATCCTCAACGATGATTTCCTCCTCAACGGGACTTTCCTCGGAGGGGTTTCCTTCATTATGAGCAAAAGCAATCTCGCCAGAGCCGCTAGCAGTCGAAGACGTCTCTTCGGAAAGTTCTTCCTTGGGAATATGCTCGTAATCATCATCAACCATTTTTTGCACCTGAAAATTAGCGAAAGAAAACGTGAATTCGATGATTTAAATCAAACCTTCCCTTCCACTAGTGATAAAATTAGAGGGCGTGCTAAGGAAAGAGGACAGTGTCCCCGACCAAAGCCCTCATTCAAAATGGCTCACGTCGTCGGCCTCGAGGATACGTGTGCAACTCATACGAGGAGAGAAATTCGTAAATGAAAAACTCTCAGCATGCGTCGAGCAGGTCATCCTCAGTGGTGAAACCCATAACTCCGGTTGAACTTCAACCGAGCCGTTACAAAAATACGGAAGAAAAAAAACGCCTTTTACAGGCTCAACTCGTCGCAACAGAGATAAGCGATAACCAACATTCTATGAATGATCACATCGACGCCACCATCAGAAGCTGGCGGTTCCGCCATAGAACACCAACACTTCCACTTAAACAGTCATCTAAACCCTAAGGGCAACCCTAAGTTGCATGCATTCTCACTAAGAAAAGATAATATGATATCCTAAACAAGAGAAAATACGAAAACTTATGTATTTTTGAAGCTATAAGTGTGCTCGGATAGCTCTCTTTGGTGAATGCGATAGCGGACGACGGTTCGCAGCGGAAGTCCAGGAACTGGAGAACTTGACCAACGTCGAGCAGAGAAGCAATGGGCGAAAAAGTATGAAAATGACTTACTTCGTCCTATTTATAGATGTTACCAGCACGTGCACCAGCACGTGCAACCTAAGGCCTGCGAACGACGCAGTCATGGCCTATGAGCAGACCTAGGCTAGCCATAATTACGCATTAAATGCACACGTTTCCTAAGACACACGCGTCAGACAACTCTTCAGCACCATTCAGTCGTTGATCTCCCCGTCCACTGGGCACGTCACAACGCCCAGGGTGACTCGAGCAAGTCCCTTGTTGAGCAGATGACGAAATTTTACAGAATACTTGATTTATCCCCTAAGTAGCGAGTTGTCTTTAAGTCATCACTTCTGCGACCAGAAGCAACGACTTGGGGGACTCCTGTTTCGGACTGCCTCAATGACTAGGCATAGCCCAGTCCACTCCTGCATCTAGGACGACCCAATAGCCCAATGTCAGAGGGACCCACTGGTTTTCTGCCCCTCAGCTGGGGAGGCCATGTCGACCAAGATTATATATGGTCGGACTCCCCTGCTCCTTTCAGAATTCTTCCCGACACCTAGAGGAAGTCACCCAGATTCAGCCAAGGATAACTCTTGCTCGGTCCACCCTCAACTCGACTAGATCTTATCCGAGCAGATATGCCCATTCCAACAGCTAGTTTTGACAGTTACTTATTATCGGAGGATCATGATTCAGACCCAAAATAGAGACCAATAGCCAAGCGCTAGGGGCATTATATAAACCCTCTCACATGAGAGGGACATGTATCGAATTTTCACCCTAACAATACTCTCTCTCGTACTTTCTCACTTCTATGCTTGTTTTCTTAGCATCAGAGGACCTTGCAAGTACACCCCCTCCTCTCCTCAACGACCGAGCATCTTTAACAACGTCTATGGCCCACACCAGGTTATGATCATCATGAACGATCAGATCCATTGATAACTCATCTCAACTTCTAATATATTAATTGTTATTTTTATGAAGAAAAAAATTCAAAAATATATAATCATATATTATATAATATATTATATAAATTTTAAATAATATAGTCGGGATCAGGGAATCCGCATGGCGAGGATACTTTCCTGATCCCCGCCCCGAAGTGTCATCGGAGGAACTTTTCTCTTCATCCTCGTCTCCACGGAAAAAAATCCCTGACTTCGAAGCTCCGCACAGATAATCCTCACAGGGATCTCCATTAACAGATATAAATTGACATCCCTACTCAACTAATTCTCGCTTGAGGGATTCAACTAAGTCTCGTTCAGAAGATTTACTTAAGCCTCGAGAACTGAAGGCATGAATAAAGCTATGATAACACTTCTATGAAAAATCCAAAGATGAGTAATGGACTAAAACATTTCGGAATCTATGAGCCCTTGTGCTTGAGGGACCATGTAGTGGTGTAATTGGAAGGGATCACGAGGACGTGATGAAGGCATACGCTTCGCCTATTGCTATTTTCAAATCGCACATTTTTTTGTTTGAACGCCCTTCTTTTGGATAGTATGCCCTTTCTTCGGATACGTCGCCCGTGTCTCCGTCCATAAAGTGTGTTTGTGATAGTAACGTGTATTGGATCAAGAAATGACACTGAGGGAATCGTGGGAATTAACTGTGCTCCCTAAATTTTAAAGGATGATTAATTATTCTCGAAGTTGTTGCTATATCCTAAGAAGTCTTGGATCTAGACTCAATGTTGCTATAAATACATAAATATCACGATAGAAGATAACCTAACTCTAATACTTATACACTCATTAAGAGTCTCACTACCCCGCACGAGCGAGATCTCAACCTCAAAACAACCTTAAAACCTCTGTTAACTTTTATTTTAATAATCTCTAACATTTTTGTATTTAAAATTGATAATGTGCTCATTTTTAAATAACATGTTATTGTAAAACATGATAAATCATCATGTACCTTTGTGAAATTTTAAATATAAATAGTATAAATTACAAATCACTAAAAAATAGGTTAATGTACCTTTGTGAAATTTTAAATATAAATAGTATAAATTACAAATCACTAAAAAATAGGTTAAATTATAGTTTTGGTCCCCCTGTTTTACCAAACTTACGATTTTAGTCTCCTCATTTTCTTTTTAAATAGTTTTGGTCCTTCATCCTAATTTTGGTCCAAAAAATGTTGACTGTTCATGTACAATGTATGATTCGTACATGAACAGTGTATGATTCGAACATGAACAGTGCATGAACAATAGATGAATAGTAGATCAAAATTGGAATGGAGACCAAAACTATTTTAAAAGAATATAGGTGGACTAAGAGAATACATACAATAATAACATTCAAGTTCAATAGCAACATCAGTGTGGCAGAATGTTGCCTTGTGGTGTGGTATGTTGATTCAATTTGAAGGATGTCACTTTGATTTTTTTAACAAATGGTGTGATAATAGAAATGTCGAGAAGGAGAAATGGAGGTTGTGCTGGATATGGATACCCAGAGTCACAGGCAACGGTAACATGCTTATTATTTCACTAAACTTTCAAATTGTAAAAAGAAAATGCAGAGGATCCAGTTTCCACTTTTGTGAACTCAGTTTAACTTTTACATATTTACATATCTACGCTTCTTTCTTTGTCTAACAAAAGGAAGAAAAATAAAGATTAATCTTTTTTCCATCAACATCTATGTGAAACGTAAAAAAGTGACTATTACACATTGGTAATGCTACAATTTTCACACTGTCAGTGAAAATAATATGTTTTTAAGACAATGCCTATGTTTCTTAGACAACTACAACCAGAATTGTCAAATAGTAACTATAGTTGCACTATAATACAAAATGTTGTCAAAGCTCGGTTACTGATGCACTATAGCGTTGAAATGTATCAGAATTGAAACAACCTGCTATCTATGTGATCAACGGTTGACAACACTGACTACTACTACACAACAAATTTAAGAGTCATGTCAGGGTTCTTTTAAAAAATTTCCCACCTTTCTTTCCTATACCTATCGCCACAAGACTTGATGAGAGAAGTGATTTGGCATCTGGCCTCCATTTCAATTCTTTGAGAGTGGTAAACAAGGTTGCAAGCGAAAAAGTGATTTCAGTATCCTTTATATTCTTACATGAGACTACTCTAAGGCTTTGAAGCTCCTTCCATGAATGTATTACAGAATCCAAACCTTCTGTTGTTAGCAATGAGCATCCTTCTAAGTGAAGCAACTTTACGCACCTGAAATGACACAGCAATTTCGATTCATTACTTGCACAATAATTTCAGCTGATTAGAGTCAGTTTCATATGATTTTTTCCACTAAAATGAGCATAAACACCTTCAAATTAGACCAAAAAAAGATAAACAGAAATTTCACTATAATGTCACAGAACAGAACCACTCCAACCATAATGAACCCAAAACGTACTCACACATTATGAATTATATACATATATATATATATATATATATATATATATATATATATATATATATATATATATATATATATAGAGAGAGAGAGAGAGAGAGAGAGAGAGAGAGAGAGAGATATATACATATACATATATACATACATATACATATATATATATATATATATATATATATATATATATATATATATATATATATATATATATATATATATATGTATATGTATGTATATATGTATATGTATATATATCTATCTATCTCTCTCTATCTCTCTCTCTCTCTCTCTCTCTCTCTCTCTCTCTCTCTCTATATATATATATATATATATATATATATATATATATATATATATATATATATATATATATATATATATATATATATATATATATATATATATATTTCAACAATGTATATACAAAACAGATATTAGAATTTTTTGACCCACAATATCTCAGGGAAAGGAGCCCCTGGATTGATCTGTGTTCGGTCATGAGGTAAATAACAAATGGCCACAAATTGTTCCATCGACAGGGATCTAACTAGGATGCCCAGCCGAAACTGTCGCTATAGATGGAGCACATTATCAACTTGAGCCTAACTCATGGCAGCACACATCAAAATTTGAATCAATGGATTATCATTTGTCAATCAAACAGTAAAATTAGACCACATGCTCTAGAGTATGGGTTACATTGTTGGCACTTAGCAATCAAAAGTGATTGCAAAAGAAAACATTACCTGCAAACAGTTGCAAAGCCGAACATGCCATTATCCAATCCCCAGCAATCCTGAATAATAATCTCCCTAGCAGTCCTGCAAACAGAAAACAAAGCGGAAACACTCTTCTTATCCCGCAGCTGACATTTCTGTAAATGCAGCCTTTGAAGTGCAGGAAAAGAACCCAAATACTCATCGACCCCCAGATTCAAATCAATCCTCTTACAAGACTGTAACTTCAACGTCTTCAAATTTTCGCAATAGGAAATCGCAACCAACCACCCATCAGCCATCCTATGATCACACAAAGTCAACTCCTCCAACATCTGACAACACTTCCCAATCGCCTTAATACCATCAAAACTACCTTCACAACCACAAAGCTCAAGCTTCACAAGCCTCTTACAACCCTGAGCCAAAATAGTCAAACCAATATCCGACACCACCGAACCATAAAAACCTTCCACATTCCCAACCAATTTCAAAATCTGCAAATTCCCACACGCCGCTATGCCACGCAATACATTATCACTACACCTCTGAAGCTCCAATTCCTGCAACGTAGGACACTCTTCCGCCACACTAAGCAAACCCATCTCACTAGCACCAATCACCTGAACCCTCCTTAAATTCGGACAAGCACCCGCCAAAGCACTCAACCCATTATCAATAACCTCAACAGGAAGCATATTCTCCTCACAATTATACCAATTCGGCGAACACCCCGAATCAATATGCATAGACAAAACATTACCACTCATCAAAACATCCCTACTCCGCGCCAAAATCAAACACCCGGGAATCAAATCAACATGATTAAGATTCGGAAACCTATGAATCAACCTACCGGACAAAACAAAATTCCAATCAAGAATCCTAATCGAACGAACGAGACGACCTTGGAGATTCAACCATCTTTTACAAACAAGCGAATTAGAATTCCTCTGTGAATCAGAATCAGGCAGCATTGAAAGAATCTTGAGAAGAATCACATCGGATAGTAACAGCGTTCGATCAATGATTGAGAAATTAGGGATTAACGTGTTGCTGTTTGATTTGGGAGGTGAAGTGAGAGAGTGAAGCTGCATTGCAGCAGCAGCAGCAACAACCATTTGGTCTAACGGCTTCGATTTGGTGTGTTTTAGCCATAAATCAGACCACCGAGGTCCTCGTTTCTTCAATGGCGAACTTGGATTAGGGTTAGGGTTTTCTTTCTCGTTCTGATATTGATTCTTCTTCACCTCCGTCGAAAACGACATCGGTTTTTTTTGTGTGTTGTTGTGGTGGTGGTGTTGAACTCGAAGCAGCGTCGTGTAAATTTATTTATTTATGTATTTATTTATTATAAAAATGAAAATGGAAAAATTGAATTTGTAAAGTTTTTAGGGAGCAACAAACACCAACGGAAATGTCTGAAATGTCATTTTCTATCTAACTTTTTATATTTTTTTTCTTTTTGTTTTTTTGTGGATGATTTCTAACGGTATAGATTTCCAGTGAAAACGGATCAAGTAGAGATGCATTGATGATGACATGGAGATGCAGTGTTGTAGGCTTACTTAACGGATATATAAAGTTTGAATTGGTCACAGTTGTGTTCCCCATTGATTTAATGAAATAACCACAAATCTAGTAAAACATTGATTTAATGAAGTGAGGAGACCATTAAAAACAACTTAAAGTTTTGAGAAAAATAAATTTAGATAATTTAATCTAGGTGGATTTTTATCTACCCATAAAAAATATTGGGTAGAGTTATCCTATTGATTTATTAAAAGTCAATTGGTTCATGTTTATTCTAGTTATTTAATGTCATTAAAATTTGTAATTTTTAATATTAGACATCTATATTTTATGTATTTGTAATTTAATCCCATTGCATTAATTGTTATTTAGCACCTTATTAAATTTGAAGTTATTATTTTTTTAAATAGTCCAAATTCCCATATTCTCTTTCACTGCCGTATTCGGTATAAATTGTTTTTATGCATTTTATCTTTCTTTCTACATGATATTACTATTAGTTTAAAGAAATAATTTTATTTTATGAGAATATGAAGAAAATTGGATGGAATTGAATCAAATGGCTAAAAATAAATAAATCATTTTGGCATTTAAAATATTTTATCATGTTTATGATTGACAATCTCTTGATTGTTGTTTTTAAATGATCGACAATCTCTTTGTTTTGATTGGTGTTTTAAAATGATTGGTAATTTCTTTGTTTCAATTTTTGTCTTAAGTTTCAATTGGTAGATAATCTCTTTATTTTGTCGAGCTTTGACTCATTCATTTTTGTAATCGGGTGGAGTACCATTTGTACTCATATCAATATATTCCTTGCTTACGGGAAAAAAATGATCGGGCCGGTTAGATCGCGAACTGGATGGTAGAATGCTCTGGTATTGTTATCAAATCATAATTGCAATTAATTGAGTGAAAATCAATGTGATTTAACGAATGCCTAAGATCTCAGTTGTAATGGGTTCAGCAAAACTGGCAACCGTTTCGTAGTAGTCAGAAAAATGTTGTTAGTTGGATCCTTAATTACACAACCATTTAAGAGGTATTTTAGTTCATTTGGGAGATATTCTAGTCACTTGAAGTTGGAATTTCTACGACCGTAATTTCTTAGTATTGGTTTGGTTATATGAATACAATAATAGACAAATTTTCTAGTAAAAATGCATATATTAGTAAAAAAAGTACAGGTGTAGACCGATCTGGTTACATGGAATTGTAGGCATAAGAGTCTAGTACTTAGTGTAGGATATAACAAGTTTAAGAGTTTGTAGTATATCATCTAAAGCTATCGTTTCAGCATGGACTACTCAAGCCTCTAAGTAATGATGTTGACCTGTTGGAGCTTGTATTAGTTGTGAAAGGGTACAAAATAGTAGAATTATTTGTTGAGAAAGAAGATGTTAGAAGAGAATAAGTTGTAACGGAGATGAGTAGTGGTGAGAAAGAAGATGTCAGAAGTGAAGAAGTTGTTATGGAGAAGGGTAGTAGTGAGAAAGAAGATGTCAGAAGAGAAGAAGTTGTACTGGAGAAAGGTAATGGTGAGAAAGAAGATGTCAGAAGTGAAGAAGTTGTTATGGAGGAGGGTAGTGGTGAAAAGAAGATGTCAGAGGCGAAGAAGTAGTTATGGAGGATGGTAATGGTGAGAAAGAATGTGTAGGGGAAGCTGAGAATGAAAATGTTATGGGGGAGGCTGGAAGTGAAGATGAAGACTATGTTGCAACTGAAGTTGAAAGTGATAATGAAAGTGAGTATGATATGATTGTTGATGGAGAAGAATAGTATTGGAGACATGAAATTTGATTAATCGATTATGTATCGTATATTTCAATTTGTTTTGCGCATTTTTAGTATCGTTTTATCGAGTTTTAATCAAGAAATAAATAGAAGTTTATTTTCAGTTTAAATTCCTCGCATTTATCAGGTTTATTTATATTTCTGCCTTTACTGCATTTAGTTTATACGTCTTTGCCATCATAACTTGTTTTCTATAAAAAAAAACTCTTAAATCAGTATTTTATTAAAATCAATTGTGATGTATGTTTTGTTTTCCAACATTGATAACATGTTAGGTTTAATTAAATCAGTATTTTCCGAACATCATTTTTCGGTTTTAGTGTCTAAGGTTAATTTAGGCTGCTTAGTCGTTAGAGCGAGAGGCTTCACTTAGGTTTTATTGGTTTTCACATAACGTCTTTTAATTATCGAGCGAGCGATAGCAAAATTTTGGGGTTATTAGGTGTGGCTCTTGCGAGCCAATCGCATTGTGCCTCATTATCAAAATAAACAAATAAACCTCCATTTGCATTCACCCGTAAGTCGAGTGTCTCGCACATCGCCATCAAACCTCAAATAACCAAAACGTCTCTTAGACCCAATGGTTGCGACGACCTTTGCATTTATCCTCTCATGTCAGCCCAACGCGCGGTCTCTTATCGCAAGGTCGTATATCTACTTTCAGCAGATTGTTGTCAAAGAGTAATCAGCTAGAAGAGTTGCATATTCAAGTAAACTCTTTTTAGAACTTCAAGTCATCAGAGCCTTCAGAACTTAGTTCTTTAGAAGATTAATTTAAGAAGCTTCGCTTCTCTATCTGATCAGAACCACGTTCACAACAACATTCACAAGAGCATTGCCAACACAACATTCGCATCCTTGGATCTTTCTGATTGTGATCAGATTCAGAAGCACACTTGCTTCTTCAGCACGCTTGCGACTAATGTTACACATAGTAACTTTGCATATTAGAATTTAAGTACTCATTCATAATGTTTGTTTGATCTTAATATATATAATATTCATGGTCTTCACTTTAACAAACATCAGAACCTAAAATTGGTTTTTCATAAATACCTCATTGTTATCATCAAAACATAGAGATGGAATGCATAGACAACTCTTGTTCTTACATAAAAACCTTCTCATTTAGGAGGATCAGGTATTCAAAATCATCCAAAGACACACTCATTTTGTACTTGTCTTTTTCTCTCTTTGATTCTTTCTTTAGTATCAAAGTGCCTTTCAGGACCCCTTTTTCTCCTCCTCGAATTTCAGCATCGAAGACGAAGTCTCTGACCCACCTCAGATTTTGATCAACTAGAAAGATCATAACTATTTTATTATTATTTTTCTTATTTTTAATAAACACTAAACAATCTTTGTCTCCTCTAAAATAAAATTGTGAAATTAATTTAAAATATTAGATTCATTAATTATGCACTCAATTAAAATAAAGTATAATAAATAAATTTTATTATATATTTCTTATCATAGTCACCAAATAATTCTTTATATATATATATATATATATATATATATATATATATATATATATATATATATATATATATATATATATATATATATATATATATATATATATATATATATATATATATATATATATATATATATATATATATATATATATTTTTAACATATAAGAAAAAAAGATAGTATCATCTTACTAGTAAAAATTGGTTTGATAACCTCAAAATCATATAATATATTTATGAAAAGATAATTAATAATATTTTTATTTTAATATAATTTAAACTATATTTAATAAATAAAATTAATTTTATTTAAATAATTATTTTTTAAACACTACACAACAATCTAAATAAAATATTTTTTTACAAGAGATGAATAGTCATCCAAAATATCTTGATTAAATATATATCAATATCTTTTATAAAAGAAATTATAAATCATATTAGTATTATGAACGGTATTTTGAAAGTAAATATTAAAAAAAAAAAAAAAATCAAAACATTAAAACTAAACAAAAAGAAAACTGAAGCATAATGTAATGTAAAGAAGAAGAAAAATCATTTGTATTGTTTTCTATGCACAACGAATTAATTTATGGTGTTTTTCCTAAATTGAAATCATGCATTGGAAACTAACATCAATTTAATTACACAGAATGAATTTTCAATTATTAAAAAGTATATTGTTACAAGTATTAATTATAATTTTTCTAATGACATGTAATGTGACCTATTTTTAAACCAATCAATAGTTTACCCATTCATGGGTAATATTACCCAACTTTGGGTAATGAAGTTGCCCCATCTAATCTATATCTTCATTATTTTTTTGTTTGGTTGGTAAAGTGAAAATAGAAGGAAGTATTTTGGACTTGACCAAAACTCAATACGATCTCAATTAAGTCATTCGATTTCTAAGAAATAAACAAAACAAAAAAATGAATATGTTAAATATCATTTGTTTTTTATACTAATGATTTTCTACATCAGAAGCCGTTTATCATTATTGAGATTTTAAAATTTATGAATAACAATGTTGTATCTCGTGAATCTATGAATTTAGTTTTTAAAAGAATTGGTTTTGCAATCTAATAAAGATTAACAGTACACTTTGATACTCGTTTGTTTTCAATTTATATATAAACTTTATTATTGAAATTTAATTGTACTACTGAATAGAAGAAAAAAAAAGTTTAAATATATTTTTGGTCCATATAAATATCTCACATTTCATTTTTAGTCTATATTAAAAAAAAAAGATTTTTTGGTCCCTAAAAAATTTTATATTTGCAGTTTTAGTCCTTCCTATTTTCTAAGATTTTAAAAACTATTTAATTACCCCTAAACTTATATATTTTTGAATAATTTTTTTCATATGTGTTCACATTACTATAAAATGTTTATTAACCAAATTATATAATTTTTTAAAATGAGAATAATTAAATATGAATTTTATAAATTTCAAAAGATAATGATAAAAATAATGAAAATCTCGACTTAAAAATCAAATTTTGAATTTCTTTTTTTTAGGAACATTTTACAACGTTCTAAACATATCTCCAAAAAAATTATTCAAAAATACACATTGGTTTAACAGTAGGGACTAAAACTACGTGCATAATGATTTTGTAGGGACCAAAACACGCGATTTTTTTATAGGGACTAAAAATAAAATTTGGTAATTTTATAGGGACCAAAAACATATTTAACCCAAAAAAAATTGGTCAAGGATGTTGAATTATTTGAAACATGTTCTTTAAGACTCCTATCACAAAATAAATAAATTAATTAATGGCATCTAAGGCATACACTCGTAAAATAAGATATAACAAATGGTTCGGACTTGGACACACAATATTATTATTTCGAATTGGTCCAACGACTAGGCGCAGCTCAATCCAATCCTGCATCCAGGACAACCCAATGGTCCAAAGGCAAAGGATACCAATTTCCCTCCTGCCCCACCGCCGAGGAGAAAGTACTGACCGTGTTCACATGGTTGTTCTCCCTGCCCTGTTCGCGACTCCTGTCTGACACCAGGGAGAATTCACCCAGGCTCAGCCACAGATAACTCCTGCTCGGGTATATCTCTGGATGACGTGCATTATATCCGAGCAGGTCTGCTCAGTCCAATAACTAGTTTCTGGCAAGTACTTATTTCCGGACGATCCGTGATTCAGGCCAAAAATAGGGATTGTTAGTCATGCGTTAGGGCATTATATAAACCTTCTCTCATGAGAGGACCAATTATTTAATTTCGACACTAAAACTTTCTCTCGTACTTGCTCACTTCCTTGCTCGTTTTCTTACTCTAGCATCGGAGCACCTTGCAGGTACACCCCTCTCCTCTCCTCGACGACCGAACATCTTCAGCATAGTCCGTGGCCCACTAAAGGTTCTAATCAACCGGAAAGATCAGTGGCGTCATCTGTGGGAAACAGGTTTCCCCGTCTTTTATCCTCAGATCTCAAAGACTAAAGCACACCAATCAAGATTCTCATTATAGCTAACTATGACGATATTGTTGATGCTTGGATCTCCAGTAACATCCCCGTCAAACAACGTGAAAGTGACGAAACTCACCCCTTACTTGGGGAAACCAACCATCTCCAGCGAGACGGAGCTACCGCCTCCCCGTTTCCCGACCATGTCATCGAGCCAGAGATCACGCCATTTAATCTTCCTCTCATCCCCATCCCGAGAGAGATTATTTGGCCCTTGTTGTGTTGGTCGAAACGATGAATCAAACCAACATACTGATCTTGCGTCAAGGTGAAAGGATTGAGGCATCGGAGGATGCTCGCCGCCCCAAGTCTCTTTCCGTGTCGTGAAGGCACCGTAAGTCCTGCAGTCCTTCTCCCGAGCGAAGAAGGAACTGCCAGCATCCAGAAGAGTCTGGATCAATCAAGAAACATGTATGTTCGTCTCCTCGATGACATCATTTTCCTGAAGCCAGAAAGACAAGGAGAATGCTCCAGGCTGAAGCCCGATGATTCCCCCCGGATAGGCCAAGGGTCCGTTCAAGATCGCCTTCCCTATGACGACCAAGAGACAATCGTTCCCGCTTATTTTTGTACAACTCTAATGACGAGGACGAGCCACGAGGGCTTCTCTTGCAGGAGATCATGTCCACTAGATTACCAAAGGGCCTGAAGAAGCATCCCCCTCTAGGATCCTACGATGGAACCACTGGTCCAAACAAACACATAGAGAATATTGACACGCTTCTCGATTATCGATGCATCAGGGGCGCGATCAAATATCGACTATTCCCGACCACACTCAGGAAAGGAGCAATGGTATAGTACAAAATCCTCCCTTACGAGTCCATCACTTCTTGGAGGCAACTTGGGAGAATGTTCTTCAGACACTTCACTACCTCATGTCGACACCCTAAGATTGATGCCTCCATCGAGGCAATAATACAAGGCAAAGAGGAATCTCTCCGAGCATATATAGAGAGGGGTTCAACAAAGAGGTTATTCGGGTCGCAACGACCGGTGATATGAAAATATATCTTCTGGAGCGCGGGTTGCGTCCCCGTAGTGAATTTGCTAAGGCCGTCGACATCGAAACGACGGTCATGCTTGACGTTTTTCTCCTCAAGGACCAAGTATACATACAATACGGGGAAAAAGAAGCAGTAAATATTACTTGTGACTCACGACATCAAGAGGATGCCAAACTGTCAAAGAACGATGAACCCTCGACATCTCGTCGAGGGGGAGACAACAGAAAAGAGGATCGTCCGTGAGAGCATCGCGATTATAAGGGACCCTCTGGACGGTTCCACGAATACACCCCTCTCTTGGTCTCAAGGGAGAAATTCTATTAGAATGCGTAAACTCTAAGTTCCGCCAGGCTAGCATCCGCTTCCCAAAACATCTTTGGGTCAAGGCTAACAAGGACAAGATGAAATATTGCAGGTTCCACAAAAGCCATGGCCACAATACTGAGGACTACATCCACCTGAAGGATGCAATCGAAATTTTGATCAGGGATGACCACCTGAAACAGTTCACCAAGGAGAAAGAGGCTCCCCGACAGGAGGTACAAGAGTAAAAAAAGGTCGATGAGGCTTCCCCTCCGACCACGAATGCTAATCTACCAGTTTCCCTAAGCATCACTCGCCCCAAGGACTTCTATGTGCCTGAGCCATTTACCATCCCTGCCTATTTCACGACATACAGTCCTTGGGAGTTCTTCCTATCAATGATGGTAATTTCTGGAGGAGGCTACAACAAATTATTGTGGGCTCGGTAAAACGCAAATTCGACCATCTCATCAGCAATGTGTAAAATTAGAATTCCACCCTCGACCAGTCTCGAGGAAGTTTTGTTCCCATTTCCTTTTATCTTGAGGAGCTCCTCGGCGGTGCACTAAACTCTAGCATCCCATTGCTCGTCAGGGCACATATGGCTAATTTCGACGTGCGTCAAATCCTCGTTGATCAAGGGAGCTTTGTGGACATTATGTACTCTCAATTGTTCTCCACCCTGCAACTCAATGTGACACACCTCACCCTGTACGTAGGTGTAAACACCCCAAATTTGCCCTCACTCATTTCACCATGGCTTGTGATCTTTTCATATTGCATAAGTTCAATCATATCATCTCATATTGCATTTTTGCTTCACTGCATTGATTCAAAGTCATCTGCATCTAGGGTTTGTGATCTGAGCCATCCCTGAGATATCTGAGCCACCCCAAGGGTCTCCAATCATCTCAAGAGGGTCCATGAATGTTCAAGCATCATATTATATCCTCCCAAGATCAAGGAAGTCAAAAAATCACAAGAACTGAGAAAGGCATGGAAGCAGAGCCAAGCTTAACTACACAGATGACCTGAAATTAGGGTTTTGGTTTCAGAGGCCATAACTCCAAATTTTTTGGTCATTCTTGTTTCTATTGGTCTCTATATGTTATGAGGATCATGCATATCAATTTTCATGAAGAAATTCAAAGGGGAAGGCATCTGATCACAAGATGACTTCTTGAGCAAGTCAGTGCAAAATCAGGGCATCTGAGGCCCCCAATGACCCAACCAAAGGGATTTCTCCATCATTTTGAATGTGTATGATCTTTATTTGATCTTAGAAGATGTTAGAAGTTCACAAAATTGAATAATCTCAAGCCATTTGCAAAGTTGCCTTTTTGGGAAAGTGACTTGTAATGCAAACTTGCCATTTTGGGAAAGTTTTTTTAACCTCCTCTTTTTGATTCAAAATTGCTTCAAATGAAAAAACTTTGGTCATGAAAGTTGTATATTGGATCCTCCCATTTTCAAAAAGTACAAGAACTCATTCTAATTCATTTTAGATCAAAAGTTATGGCTTGTCAAAGTTGGGAAAAATCACTTATTTTTCACTTTGGCGCCAAAGAGGGAAACTTGCAAATTCACATGCCAAGCATTTCTATGACTTCAAAATTACTTCTAAGCATCACATAAACATAACACATGACCTAAAATTCAGATTGGCCCAAAGAATCGTTCATTTTCATGCCTTGATCATTAAGAAATCCAAAAGGGGCCAAGACTCCATGAAATTGCAAAATGACCCAAAGCTTCTCATCCACTTGTGCCAGCTGCCAAAAGTGACTTCCATGGACCTCCTTGAAGCAAGCTCATTCGAACCATGCCCTTGTACCATGACTGAACCAGCCCATACCTTCACTTACACAAATGTTGACTTTATGCAACTTGAGCCATACCAATCAAACTGAGCCACACCAACTACTCTGACCAATCACAACTTCACATACATGCCTCAAGGATCACATTTCACACAATCTTGGAGCCAGAAACCACAGCATCACCATAGTTCACAAAAACTCTCCCCCTTGTATTTTCATTCGAATCTCATCACACAAGCCTAAAACCTCAAAGAAAACTTCACAAAACCACTCACCATGATCCACTGATCATTTCCCAACCATCATCTGGCCCTGAAACCACCCCAAACAGAAATACGATTTTTCACTCCCTTTGAACAGAACTGCATCAATCTCACAAACTAGCCACAATATACTCCAACTAAGCCTCAAAGCTTCTTCAGGAAGATCATTGGAAGGGTTTTGAAGCCAAGAAGTTGCCTGAAAGCTCTAGGGTTGAAAGCTCCATCTCAGGTAGCTCTCTCAAACTTTTTTTCCAGAAATCCTTTTTTAAGTTATGGAATTGTTCCTTATGATCTCCTGATTACTCTGAGCTTTGTAGTTTTGAAAATGGTGAAGAAATGAGCATGAACCGAATCTCTGAAATTTTTGACCTAAAAAGAGATTGATTTGATTCATGCTTGTTTCTGAAAATAAATTGATTTCATGCTTGGATTCTTGTTCCTTGATGTTTGTTGAGTGATTCTGGAGCTTTAGGGGGCTTGGGGTGAGGTTTTGAGAGAGATAGCATTTTTCAGGGGAGAGTGTGGCCGGAGAAGATGACCGGAGGTTATTTCCGGCCACCTGCAAGTCATTAGGGCTTTAATCAGGTTTAGGGTTTCATTTGAATGTGAGCCATTGGATTCTGTTTCCCGCGCGCGTTTCAATGGGTGAGATTTAGTCATTAGCCCTAATCCAGATTTAATTAAATATTAATTAATTAATTAATGAAGATTAGTCAGGTTTGAACCTGGGCCGTCCAGATGCGCGCCCAGTCAAACGTAACAAGCCCAGAATCAATCTGAACCCTCCCTTTGGCATACTTTTCCATTTAATTGATTTTATTTCATTTTATTTGTATTTTATTTCCACGAATTTTTAAAAATAGTAAAATGCATTAAAAAATTCTGAAAATTTTTATCAAATCTTTTATTAATTTTCAGAACCCAAAAATATTTTTATTTTTATTTTTTGCATCAAAAATCATTTTTAAACCATTTAAATGTTTATTTTTAATTAGTTAATGGAAATTAATTAATTAAAAATGCATTTAGGTATTTAAAAATCACCAAAAAATTCACATTGCATTCTAAAACATTTAGAAACATTATCAAACTCTTCAAACAAATTTCTTTTTGGTTTTTGACCTATTTTGATATTTTTCATTGGAATTAAAGTTATTTAAAGGCAATATTTTGGTCATAACTTAGAAAAATTCATTATGCCTAACCATGAAGAGTTTGATGATGGTTATTCTTGCATTGCATCCTTCATATCATGTAGTTTCTAGAGTAAAATTGGTTTGAATTTATCTTTCATTTTCAATTTAATGTGCATTTTTCCTTTTGAAGTGCCTTAAAACCCTAGTTGACTTAAGAAAATCATAAATCCCATTAGGTTAAGAGTTGGGTCCCCTCCTTTGGGTAGTTAACTTGTGTAGGGTTAGGGTGCCTTTGATACCATTTTCAATTTTTTATCATGTCATTTGCTTCTGGTTTTGGATTTTGCATTGCATGTTATGTATAAACCCTAATTTTTGCCTTCATTTGCATCCATCTCCCATATGCTTGCATTCAAGAACTTACCATGACATTTTATGCATCAACATGACATATGAGACATCTTAGAATACATTAGACTCATGATTGATCATCGTATCATTCATTTGCCATGTTATGCATTCATTGCATCCCATGTGCATTCATGAACTTTTATGCCTCCTTTCATGCTTCATTTGCATCCACATCCTTGTATGATCATCCACAACTCTTGCCATGTGTTTGCATCATCTCTTAGCATCATTAACATCATGTGTATGCTTCTGACTTTGGTTTGCATCATGGCATTCCATCTCATTTTCATTGCATTTCATTTTATTGTTATTAACTTTTCAGGTGGTAAGTGTTTGAGAAGTGGATTTGCCTTCACTTCTCATAATCTTTTCTCATCTCTCTTTATGTATTCATTGCTGCATTTTGTATTTGTTTTAGAGTGAGCTGGATCATTCATGTCTCTTCCTCACTTTCCTTCTTCAAGCAACTTGTCTTCTTAAGTGAAGCAAGTTGTTTTGCTTCTCTCTGCTTTTTTTTCCCTTTCATCTGCTTCTTTCCTGGTGGCTTCTCTCTTGAAGATCTTTTGCAAGCCTCATAAACCCTAGGAATACCCAAGCATGATCACAATTAGGGTTTTATTAGTCCCCCATTAGTTTTGCCTTTGTGTCTTCTTTGAGTCTTCTCTCCTCATCTCATAATCAAGGACTAAACCTTAAAGGTTTTAAGGCTTTGTGATTAAGGTTATGCCTGCATCCTTCTATTAGGATGGAGTGTATAACTTTAATCCTAAGTGTTAAACCCTTAATGTGTTTAAATACTTTAATCAAATCATCTAATAATAACTAAGACATCAAGCTTGTAACTTGGGCCTTTCATTAGGGTTCTAATTCTTCCTTAATTGGTCAAGAAGGACTAACCCTAGTGTTAATGGACAAGTCCCCCTCAAGTTGTCTTACAAACCATAAAATTCACTTCTTAATCTTACCATTAACTAAAATTCATTTAATAAAGGTTTTGCTTTGTCATGAGGTTAATCCCTAATCATGGATTAAGTTGAGGAGCCTTTCTCAGCTTAAATGTTCTCATCTATTATCCTTCTATTAGGATGGTGTAATGGGTCCATTAAATCCTTGATTATGGCTTAAACTCATTACTTAACACTAAACAAAAACAACAAAAACATCTAAATAATTACAAGTAGGTTAATGATCTTAATCCTACATCATGGTGATTAAGTGTGAGGTGTTTACTTCATACTTAAGGTATTCTCATTACCCCTAATCAGAGGGAGGATGTGATGAGTTTACTAACCCTTGGTTTAGGCTTAAGCTCATTTTCTTATGACAAACTCCAAAAGCAATAAAAGATTGAAAACATCAAAAACAAACAACAATCGTCCCCTCCGGGATTCTTTTCTCACCTCATTCACTCACAAACGAGAACTTGCTTATTCCGTCTAATGTAAGACAGTTTGCACCTGAGCCAGACAGGTCATACACTTGAGCATAGACAAGCAAGCAGTTCACAAGTCAACTTATCTTTCAGTCTCTTTGAGTCGAACTACGGTGTTCTGACTTCCTCATTGCACGAGAGGATACGTAGGCATAACTTAACAATTATCAAACAAAAGTCTCTGTATATTCCCTCTCCTTCCAGCATTATTCTTTAAGCCTCATAGTCTTGAGCTCCATACTCCTGTTCTTACACTGACACTCCACATATTTCAATCCACTTTCTTCCAGCACTGACACTTGCATTCTTTCTAGCTTTGACACACAGATAGCACTGACACTACCCCTTTAAAACACAAATCTTTCAAGCGTGGATCCCGTCGAGTACGGCGGACAATCTGGGTGCTAATACCTTCCCAGGTTGTAACCAACCCCCTTTCTCAGTTTTTCTGGTTCGCGACCGTCTTGTCCATATCTTTCTAGGTTTATGCAGCATTACCTTTCCTCCGGGATAAAAATGCCTAGCTGGCGACTTTTTTCTTTCTGAGTTCACCCTTATGTGTTCTCATCCCTCTCGCCGACCATTCGCGTCTGTACCCCATTTGACCTAGCCTCATTTTGGTGGGAGCGACAGCTTGGCGACTCTGCTGGGGACCCTTATATTGCAACCAGGGCTTCTGGTTCTTTTTGTGGGTTCCTCCTAGCGCTTGTTTGATTTGTGTTTACTGGGGTGTTATGTGCTAAGTTGTGTTTATTTATTTTACTTTATTTATTGCTTTATATATTGCTTGCTTTACAGTCTTTCATATTTCATACTGTCATTGCTGGATCTGGTTTGCTGTTTTGGAGGGTGGGGTCCCATTGAGAGTTTAAGGTCCTATACCTGGGACCTGAGTGACACCTAGGCTAGAGTGGTTCATGTTCTTTCCCATTCCATTTCGGTCTGGTGCGGGAATATGAAACACGGTTCAGATGTGGGTTTCTTCTTGAGAACTCTGTGCTACAGATTTCTTGTAGTGCTAGGGATATCTGGGAAGCCTGCTAAGTCTGGATGACCTTTATTATGACCTTCAGAAACTGAGGTGAATTAGAGGAGGATCTTTTATGGTTATTGTAAACATTGTACCTCCGGGTTAGAAGTGTTTACACTTCTCATAACTGATCCAAGTCTGAGGATCCTTGTTCTAGAACACTGCCTGTGAGGGGGTTGGGCTGTTTACAGGTTTGCAGGTGCCCTTGGCCACATCATACCTTGTTTTTGTTTTGTTTAAGAGTACTCCACTTTGGACGGTTCTTGTGATTAACCCTGGACATGTGACTCTTTATTTGAGTCCCCCACCTTGGTTACTGGATTTCTAAACCTCCATCTGAACTTTTGAACATACATGGACTTATATCAAGACATATAATCAGATCCAACTCTTGATCACAAACCCTTGCATGTCATTTGCATACATCATCACTGCATCATTTAACATTTGTTTATTTGTTTTTCAGGGTATCCACATTATATCTGGTTTGGTTTTGACCCCTTCTTCTGCATAGACCTCTGCTTCATCAGTTATCTGCTTCAGCTATTCTCATCATCACCAACATCAGCCTGTCAGTGGCTCATCTCTAGTATCAGCCTTGATCCTCATCAGCACCTATCTTCCTCCTCTTCAGCATTTATGACTACTCCCAGGAAGAGCTACATATTCTACCATTTCTTTGAGCCTGTATTGACTGGTATCAGGCAGGTCCAGTCACTTATCACCCCTGACCACATCCCATTGTTCAGAGAGCACTATGGAGGTATCTTGGATATGGTTATGGACCTTGACCCTTCTCAGAGGAGCATGATCCACACCTGCTTGCAGTTTTATGACCCTCCTTTGAGATGCTTCACCTTCCCAGACTTTCAGTTTGGGCCTCTACTGGAAGAGTTTTCCTCATTGACTGGAGTACCTATCAGGGGTGGACTCCCCTTCAACCCAGAAATGACTTTTCCCAGCAAAGGAGAAGTAGCAAAAGCACTGTACCTGGAGCCTTCCTTGATTGAGCAAAGCATGACAACAAAAGCTGGGATCCCAGGTTTGCACTTGGACTTCCTGATTTCTCAGGCCATCCTGAAGGCCTCATTAGGAGAGTGGAGGGCAGTCTGTGCACTGTTAGCCCTCAGCATATATGGGGTTATACTGTTTGCAGATGAGCCCAAATTTGTTAGCAAGAATGCCATTCATCTGTTTCTTCTGAGGAACCCAGTACCCACATTGCTGGGAGATTTCTATTACTCCATCCATCAGAGGAATGAGAAACAAAGGGGGAAGTTGGTGAGATGTTGTGCTCCTTTGTTTCACACCTGGTTGCTCAAACACCTACCTAAATCAGATACCTTTTTGAACCCTCACCAACAGAAGAATTGGGCCAAGAGGCTCATTGCTTTGACTTCAGATGATATTAGATGGTGCACACAGAGCACCAAAGGCAAAGACATTATCACCAGCTGTGGACAATACCCAAATGTGCCTCTGATAGGAGTAAAGGGTTGCATCAACTACAATCCTTTGCTGTTTAAGAAACAACTGGGCTATGCTTTGGTTCACCCTCCCAGAGTGCAAGATTTAGCTGAGACCCTGTATTGTGAAGTAAAGCCTAATTCAGCTGCTGTCAGACAAGCATCTTGGGCTTGGGACCACATCCAGACAAAAGGGATGGCTATTCTAGGGAAGTGCAATAATGTTGCTTCAGCTCATTACTATGATTGGTCCCGTACTAGAGCTCAGATTACTGGAATGCCTTTCACCATTGAGGATATACCTGGACCATCTACAG
This sequence comes from Lathyrus aphaca, assembly GCA_963966055.1. NCBI lineage: Eukaryota > Viridiplantae > Streptophyta > Magnoliopsida > Fabales > Fabaceae > Lathyrus > Lathyrus aphaca. Next base: position 447,145,364 of record OZ014521.1, read on the forward strand.
CACAACCAACGACAACTGTCAGCCTGGAAGAATTTGAAAAGCTGAAGGAAAGGAATGAGAATCTGTCTCAAGCTTTGAAGAAGACCCTTTGGGAAATGAGTGATGGTCGTTTGGTTATTGAGAGGCTGGAGAAGCTTAGGGTGGAACATCTTGCCAAAATTGAGAAGACAGAGGACTATATCAGGAAGGCAAGAGCTGGAGAACAAATATTGAAGAATGCCTGTAAAGAAGCCAAGATTCAGAAAGCCAGGACTGAGCTCTATCTGCAAGAGAGTCAGGCTAGGTGGGTCAGGATCACTGAAGCCCGTACACAAGAAGATCAGAAAAATCAAGCCAAGATTGAACAGTTAGAGGCCAATGAAAAGAAGCAGCAGGAAGCTTTGTTGGCAGCCCAGAAGGAGATTTCAGAGTTGAAGCTTAGGGCAGGGTTGAAGAGATCAAAAGACCAGGACAGGCACAAGAAGCTGACCACTGCCATTGCTACCAGGAACCTCCTCATTAGGACCATTACAGAGCACCCAGCTAGTCCAGTGACTGAGGCACTCCTGAAGGAGGTCAGAGAGGATGAGTTTGGACTGGATGTCTGACTCTTTGTTTGTTGTTTTCATTTGATGTACTTTTCTCTTTTTGTATTTTGACCCTCCATGGGTATGTGTTGTAAAACAAACTATGTATTCGTTCATCATTTGTAATATATTAGTTTGCCTTCATTGGGTTTCTTTTCTCGGCAACATGAAGCATCTTCCTCGAGGTCTGGAAAGGTCAAAACCAGGAACCAAACCGGATACCTTGGAAAACAAATAAGCATACTGCATTGCATACTAACCTTGTTTTGTTTTGTAGGTTTTGTTATTATTTGTTTCTAACTCTGTTGTGATCTCAGGAAACATTGCTCGTCGCCGAGTGTTCCTTGTCAACCGCACGCACCGGTACCCTACTCGCAACAACCTTCCTGGTATTCAAATGGATCAAGTACAGCAAGATCTGACTAAGGTCAGAAATCAGATGGCTAATGAGAGAGTGGAAATGAGAAATCAGATGTCTCAATTCATGGCTGTAATGACTGGCTTGGCCCAGAGTCAAGAAAGATTAAGAGAACTGGTGGAAAGGCAAACTCCTGAGGAGCCTCATCGTGGGACAGGAGGAAGTAGCAACAATGAAAGGGGTCAGCCTCGTATTGATCCACCAGTATTTGGACCTCATCTGGATCCAGAAGCTAACATCCCAAGGAATATGCAGGGTAATACTGCTGGAGGGAGAATCTTGCAAGAGGATCCCCAAGAAGAGCAGTTTACTGTTATGGGAGCAGGAGATGAAGTCTACGACAGGAGGTTAGATGAAATTGCTGAGAAGTTGAGATCTTTGGAGTCTCAGAATTCCTTGGGCTTCGATGTAATGGACATGGGGCTAGTAGATGGGGTGAGAATTCCCCACAAATTCAAACCCCCGTGCTTTGAGAAATACAATGGAACCTCTTGTCCATGAACTCACTTGTAGTCTTTCCTGGGAAGACTTAAAGCTTATACTATGGATGAGAAGCTATGGATGTTCTACTTTGAAGACAGTCTGACCGGGGCTTCCAGAGAATGGTATTTGCACTTGACCAGAGCTACCATTAGATACTAGAAGGACTTAGCTGAAGCCTTCATCAGGCAATATCAATACAATCTGGACATGGCTCCTAACAGGACCCTTCTAATGGGAATGTCCCAGTCTTCCAGAGAGAGCTTCAGGGAATATGCCCAAAGGTGGAGACAGCTTGTTGCTGTTGTCCAACCACCCATGTCAGAGAGGGAGATGACTGACATGTTCATGAATACTCTGCAAGGAACATATATTGATAGACTGGCTGCCTTTTCCTCTACCAGCTTTGCTGATGTCGTCATAGCTGGTGAAAGGATTGAAAGTCTGTTAAAAATGGGCAAAATTTCTGACAGTGGTGCAAGTTCATCCAGTAATCCCAGGAAGCCTTTTGTGGGACCCCGAAGAGCCGGTGAGACCAATTCCATCCATACAAGCAGGGGCAGACCTCAGTATGTACACCGGTCAGTAGCAGTAGTTACCATTCCAGCTCCGATTCCTCAACAATCAGCATATCCTCAGCAACAACCACATTATCAACAACAAGTTCAGTATCCGTAACAGAGAACCTACAACAACAATAATAGCAACCAACAACAGCGTCCTTTCCAACAAAGACCATCACAGGCAAACAGGGTGATTGACCCCATCCCTATGCCTTATGCTGCCTTATTGCCACAACTCCTGAAGCTTAACTTGGTTGAGTTAAGGACGTTGGCACCACCAGATCCCCTCAATCTCCCAAAGAATTATGATGTCAACACCAGGTGTGCTTTCCACTCCAATGCACCTGGTCACAATACTGAAAAATGCAGGGCCTTGCAAATGAAAGTCCAAGATCTGGTGGATTCTAAAGCCCTCAACTTTGCACCTCCCCCGAATGTCAACAGAAATCCTATGCCTAATCATGGCGGACCGAGGATTAATGCCATTGAGGAAGACAAACCATCTACCTTGATCACCAGCGTTGCACAAATTCGAACACCTTTGGTCGAAATTAAAGCTCAGCTTTTAGAATGCCAAGTGTTCCCCGGGTGTGAGCTTGGCTGTGGGTATTGCAACATTGCAGTCAACGGGTGTGAAAGACTGAGAAGCGACATAGATAGCCTTATTAAGGATGGTATCCTTCAGATTTCAACAACGGCGCCTACAAATCCAGCAATTCCTCTAACAACAATTCCCGATTCTTCTACAACAGCAGCAACAATCATTCCTACCGATTCATCAATATCATCAGCAATTACTCCGTCCATCACTTCAACAAGTCAAATTTCAACAACCGTTTCTTCTACAACATCAGCATCCATTTTATTAGCAGAATCTTCTACAACGCCAACAAGGATTAATGAAGATGTCTCGACAGTTACAATCTACTATGACCCATCAAATGTTCCTCCTAGCAGCAATTTCCAACAACAAACCATGGCACCTCCTGCCAGATCACCAGTCACAATTTACTATGATCCGCACACCATTACAGTACCTGCCTCCGCAGCAGTCAGTCCGGTCACCATTACGGTGCCTGGACCAGTTCCTTATGAAAGCAGCAATGCCATACCTTGGCATTATGGCTCTGATCTCTATTGCAACAGGGAGAAAATCACTCTGGATTTATCAACCTCTTATCCACAAGTTGATAATGTTGGGGGAGGCGGAGGCTTCACCAGAAGCGGACGCCTTTTTGCCTCACAAACACAAAGACCTAATGTAGAGGCAGAAGCTGCTGCCAAAGTAAAGGGAAAGAGTGTGGTATCTGAAGAGCCGACTGTCAAAGAAACTCAGAAGACATCTTTTGAACAAGATGTAGACGAGTTCATGAGAATCATAAAAAGGAGTGATTACAAGGTGGTGGACCAGCTTCACCAAACCCCCTCCAAAATCTCTATATTATCACTGTTGATGTGTTCTGAAGCTCACAGGAACGCACTGTTGAAAGTCCTGCACGCAACATACGTACCGGAGGAGATTACTGTTAATCAGCTAGAAACCGTGGTTGCAAATGTCAACACCAGTCATGGACTGGGCTTTACCAATGCTGACTTAATAACAGAGGGACGCAACCATAACAAGGCTTTGCATATCACCTTGGAATGCAAAGGTGCTGTTCTATCTCATGTACTGGTGGACACTGGGTCGTCACTCAATGTTCTACCAAAGAAAGCCTTAGTGAAGCTGGAGAATGATGGCTTGGCATTGCGTCCGAGTGTAACACGGTGGGAGAACTGACTTTTAGTTATGTTGCGGATAGCAAGAGTCGCCACCGACTTTTATTTTATCCAAAAGGAAAGGGTATAAAAGAACAGGAAAGACCTTAAGAGATATTTTTGGGTCCGGGGGGTAGGTTATGTAAAGGGAAGGTGTTAGCACCCTTTACATCCATGGTTATCCATGGGCTCTTAGTTACTTAGCTCACTTTTGAATTATTTTTGAAAGTGTAGTGTGCGAATAGAAAAATTTTCAGAATAGTTAATAATGATCCATGTATGGATGCGTAAAAACTTGTTTTTGAAAATTTGTTTGAAATTTGTTAAGTGTGAAAAGTTTTTTTTTAAGTGAGCAAGTACATAAGAGGAACCTACCCTAAAGTTTTAAGTCTTTCTTGTTCTTTATCCTTTCATTGGTAAGACTATCCCTACTATTAAGGAGTAGGTAGTCATTACCTTGGATGTAAGGGACATAAGAGGGACATTCTGTTTTATGAAGGCAACTGTGGGGTGTATTAAGCATTTAGGAGGGACAATCATCATCATTCGAAGGGACTTGATTCGTAAAGGCAACCATGAGGGACTTGATGATTTTTCTTTTTTAAAGGGACTTGCTTTATACACCCCACTTGACCTTATGATTTAGGCAACTTGAGGGATAACCTTAGAAAGTGAGACGGCGATTAAAAATCGACTTACGTGTGTGAGTGTTCAATATTATTTATCTTGTAATTAAAATGAGCTAAATTTATTTTAAATAGAATACATGTTTTTGCACTCCCTAAGTTACTAACCATAGCATGAATTAAATATTTAAAATATTACAAAATTTACATCCGAGAAACAATTACAACATAATTATAAAAAATAATAAATAGCAAAAAATATAAATATATAGCAAAATAAATATAATAAGAAAAAATAAATAAGTAACTAAAATAGGGGTTAGTGATAAATATAATTAAAAAAATAAGGTTAGTGAGAATAAAATAATAATAATAATAATTAGAAAAATAAACAAGGTTAGAGAAATAATAATAAAAATATAAGATAATAGTAAACAAAAAATAATAAATAATAGTATAGTTAGTAACAATAATTAAAGTAAACAGAAATAAATAGAAAAAAAAAATTATAATGACATGATTAGAATAATAAGCACAAAGTTTAATTTTAATATATAATAAGAATAAAATTTTTTTGAACATAATATAATTATAAGTTTTAATTATTACAAAGATTTTAATTATTTCTAAATATATCAACAATTATTAAGAAATATTTACACATTATATGAGGAAAATAAATTTTAAATATCACATTTACAAAATTAATCCTATTTATAAAATTTTAATTTTAATTAATTATCATGTTTACAAATTATTTTAAACATATACAAAAATATAATTATTATAAGTTAAATTGTTTCTAAACATATATTAAAAGAAAAAATAATTTGGATTATTTACAAAAATTATGCTAAATACATATATATTACAATTTAGAAAATAAAATTAAGTTTTTTACAAGATTAGGGTTTTTTAATAAGTACTTAAAAAAATAAATTAGGTTTTTATTTTAGAAAATATTTTTAGGGTTTTTCTAATTTATAATATACAAAAACTAATTAAATGGTACTTATATACATTTTATAAATATATAATAATAACAATCATTTTTTTTTAGAAATTTAAAACAAAACATATATACCTTATAATTTAAAAGAAAATAATATTTGCATTTTTTTTTAATCTAAAAGATATTTCATAATATAATATATAGGAAATAATAAACATAAAAGAAAATAAGAAAAAAATCAAAAAAACTGGACCTGGGATTTGAACCCAGGTCCCTAACCTGGATAATGAAGAGAGTGACCAACTGAGCTGCGCACCATCAATGCAATAACAATGAGTCTCCCTTGGTTTTGTGCTTTAAGCTTGAAAAATCTGGAAAATAAAAGAAATAAAAAGGCCTGGGGTGGGAATCGTACCCAGGACCTTTTAGTGACAAGCATGCATACGTTACCGCCTGGCTGGAAGAGCCCATCTGATTATATAATGGCAAGAAACCATAATATATTATGTTTGCTTTTAACCTGAAAAATAACAAAAAAACAATGCACCAACCCAGTATCGAACCAAGGTCTTTACAACATACGCATATCAAGCTTACCACTAGGGCACACACGCGCGTGTGATAAACAAGCCAACAATAATACACAAAATATTTTCCATAATATTTGAATTTTACAACGCGCGGGAATTGATCTTCTTCTTCCTTGAGACTGGCCAAATTTCCTGCGAAATTTGCTATGAGCATACCTGCGAAATTTCATACGCACACAACCTGCGTTTTTCAAACTACTATCAAACAATATCATTTTGTCAAATCAAGGACACCTTTGAGTTCCTTATAACCTGTACAGTTCAATTATGTCCAGAAAGTACATTTATATTAGGTGAATCGAAGAACCCCATTCTTGAATTCAAAACCCTAACTATGGCCGTTTGTTCATTAGGTCACGAAACCTCAAGGTTCTTGTCCAGAATTGATCTTTGGAACCTCACAAACACCAAAACTCAAACAAAATTCATTAATAATGCACAAAATAACAGAATCGAAAAATTGAAATTCAAGATAAAGTTTGATTCGGGTAGAGCAATATGGTGCACATGGGATGCATATGAGTGATGCTCTAGCTTCAATGATGTCTAAAGAACATCTCCATGTTCTTAATTTACCTTCTAGTACACTGGATTGAAGAATCCGAATTTCACTTTTTGCTTGAATTTTTGAGCTATGAGACTTACCTTTGGCTGCTGGGAATTCGTGCTAGGGCAATGGCAATGAGTTTAGTATATATAGGGGACTCAATTAGGTCAAAAAGATTGATGGTTTGTGTGAAAATTTTGATATTCTAAGATTGAAAAAGATCATGGTGTAAAAGTCAAATATTTGTTCATGAAGACTTGCTATTCTGGTACCAATCTCATGATTCCTTTCCTCTTTAATTCTAATCACCAATTAAGACTTTCTAGAAGCATTATCCAAATAAAATCTTTAATTTTCATATTTTATTTTTATTTAAAATGATTTTTAATGATTTAAATCAAATTAAATAAAAATAAAAATAATAAAAATCAGATTTTAAATGGTTTGGGTCGTTCATAGTACTAGTGTATGGATTGGATCACAATTTGGGCAGCCCATTTGGAAAAAAGTGATTTTAAACTTCCATTTTCAACATAATCCATCACAAAATTTCCCAACTTTGCAAGGGCACATCTCCCTCAATTTTAAAGGTATGAGGGTGTTCTTGGACTTTTTGGAAAGCTTGAAGAGTCCTCTAAACAACCCCATTGGTTTCAGGTCCATATCATTTACCAATCACAAGTTATGCCCTTTTGAAGTTGTTGACTTTTTGTTGACTTTTGAAATGACCTATAATGTCTTAGCTCATATCTTCCAAATGAAGCATTTTTGGGCTTAACTTGCAACATAAAAGTTGTAGAGAATTCAATTTCCTTCAAAATGAGCTTTGGATGGAGACTTGGTGATGAAGTATGTGAAAGTTATGGCTGGTCAAAGTTCAGTTGACTTTTACTGAGGAAACCCTAATTTAGAAACTCCTGATTATTGATGATCTGGAATCTCCTTGATGAATCATGATCAACCCTTGATCAAATGATGAATTTTACTTCATATACTTGATGTTGGCAAAAAATCATGAAGTTTGACTTTGGTTTGACCACAGTTGACCTCAGTTTGACTTTTTAACTGCATTGACTGATTTTGACTTATCTGATCATCTGACTGAGCAAACTTTTGAGAAAAGTCTTGAAACTTGTCATGGGGGTTCTTATACACATATAAGATGTTATGAAGCTCACTTGAGGTATTGGAAGTCCATTTAGCTTGATTAAAGTCAAAACCCTAGTTTTGGATGCACTGCTTAGGAAGTGCATTGTCTGAGGGAATTATCAACTCTTCTGACCAATTGTGAACTTTGTGAACCTTGTGAACCATCATAAAATGTCTTGTGAACCTCATGTGAGGTATTGTGAAGCTTGTGAACCTTGTGAACCTCATGAAGTGGCTTTGTAGACCTCATGAACCTCAGGAGAGCTTTGTGATCATTGTGAATCTTGTGAACCTTGTGAACCTTCAAGAAGTAACTTGTGGACTTCATGAACCTCATGAAAGGTATTGAAAGCATTATGGAACTTGTGAACCTTGTGAACCTTCAAGAAGCAACTTATGGACTTCATGAACCTCATGAAAGGTTATGTAAATGTTGAGAAGCTTGTGAACCTTGTGAACCTTCATAAAGTAACTTGTAGACTTCATGAACCTCATGAAAGGTATTGAAAGCATTATGGAACTTGTGAACCTTGTGAACCTTCAAGAAGTAACTTGTGGACTTCATGAACCTCATGAAAGGTATTGAAAGTGTTGTGAAACTGGTGAACTTTGTGAACCTTCATAAAATGTCTTGTGAACCTCATGGGAGGTATTGTGAAGCTTGTGAACCTTGTGAACCTCATGAAGTGGCTTTGTAGACCTCATGAACCTCAGGAGAGCTTTGTGATCATTGTGAATCTTGTGAACCTTGTGAACCTTCAAGAAGTAACTTGTGGACTTCATGAACCTCATGAAAGGTATTGAAAGCATTATGGAACTTGTGAACCTTGTGAACCTTCAAGAAGAAACTTATGGACTTCATGAACCTCATGAAAGGTTATGTAAATGTTGAGAAGCTTGTGAACCTTGTGAACCTTCATAAAGTAACTTGTAGACTTCATGAACCTCATGAAAGGTATTGAAAGCATTATGGAACTTGTGAACCTTGTGAACCTTCAAGAAGTAACTTGTGGACTTCATGAACCTCATGAAAGGTATTGAAAGTGTTGTGAAACTGGTGAACTTTGTGAACCTTCTTAGAACACAAAGTCTTGTCTTGTGAGGGCAAATTTTGGGGTGCAACAGCTGCCCCTGTTCAATTTTCTGAAACCTGAGGGGTTAGATTGGTATATTTGCCAGTCGTGACCTGGAAGGTTGAAGGGGATTGAACACAAAAGCCCAAAAATTTGCACTCACCAGTGCATTAGAGTGATACAGATGGCTAGTTGAATATGATTGAGTGGGCTTAAAGATGCCACTAGGGGAAAGTTCTTCAGATATATTTCTTGGAAGATAAAGCAGTCCAAAATATGGAGGTATAATGAAAGCTGTCAGGAGTCTGGAGCAGTCCTGAGGTATTGATGATATGCTTTCAGGAACTGGAGTAATCCTGATGTAACAGCATGTCTTCAGGGGGGATGAGAAGTTATCAGGAGGCTGGAGCTGTCCTGAGGTAACAATATAATTTCAAGAGGGTAGAGCAATCTTGAGAGATTGATGATATGCTTTCAGGAGACTGGAGTAATCCTGATGTAACAGCATGTCTTCAGGAGGATAGAGCAATCAATAATGATAACCCTAAAGCAGTCTTGAAGTAATAATATGATTTCAGGAGGATAGAGCAATCAATAATGATAACTCTAAAGCAGTCTTGAAGTAATAATATGATTTCAGGAGGATAGAGCAATCAGTAGCTCTAAAGCAGTCTTGAAGTAATAATATGATTTCAGGAGGATAGAGCAATCAGTAGCTCTAAAGCAGTCTTGAAGTAATAATATGGTTTCAGGAGGATAGAGCAATCAGTAGCTCTAAAGCAGTCTTGAAACAATGAGAAGTTGTCAGGAGGATGAAGCAACCCTGAGGTAATAGTATGATATGCTTTCAGGAGACTGGAGTAATCCTGATGTAACAACATGTCTTCAGGAGGATAGAGCAATCCTGATGATCATTTGTTGGATAATTAACCTGAAAACAAGGTAGCATTTTGTATGATAGTGTTAGTTTATGCATTATGTACGCATGTATAATATGATGCACTTAGGTAATGTACTATGCACTCATGGATATGCATGTTATGGTATGATGTAAATGATGTATGTATGATATGATACTGCCGGAAGAGTCTGGATATCTTCGTATAACAACTGTTGGCCAGGGAAAATAAATCCCGATTCGTTGTTGAAGAATATATTATACATAACCCTCCGTCTGCTGGGGATAACAGGGTATAGATAACCTCCCGTATGCTGGGGATAGTAAGGTATATATCACCTACCGTATGCTGGGGATAGTAGGGTATATATAACCTTCGCTTCGTTTGATGGTAGGGTAGATATAACTTCCCGTTTTCGTTCGTCGTACTCTCATTGGAAAGTAGATTCCCGAATATCCGTATGAGGATAAAAGAGATGGATATAAATTCCAGGGGAGATGTGACCTTATGAAGATGGATTTGCCCTACTGAAGGTTTGTAACTGTCTTGTAGAGATGAACCGGTGAAGCTTCGTTGAAATCCTCCCCTCGTTCGTCCTTAGTAAATACTATTACTGCATTTTCATGCATTTCTGGTAAACATCAATCATATTAAGTATTCATGCATTTTTGGTAAACATTAATCATATTCAAAAGCATACATTCATTCAAACACAACCAATGGACGTTTCGCTTATGTAAATAGGGTAAAAGTAAATCTGGATTCAAAAGATGGAATTTATTTATATCAAAAAGTGACCCATACACGGGTAAGTTTGTACAAGGAGACATAAACCCTAGTAAGAGGATTTTGTCATAAAGTTTTTTTTACAAAACAAAGAGAATCAGCTATGTGGGAAACAATCCTATTGAGTTTCAATTCTACTATTGCCATTATCTTCAAGTATCTCATCTTCTGCCTTTGAGACGGAAACGATTGGATTGAGCTTTATCTGTTCGAGCTTGAGTAAGTAGTACAACTGGTTGCAGTTTCATGGGTGATCCAAACGAGACATAGTCATACGCTTTAATCCCTAACTTTTGCCTGGATTGCCCTTTCAGGTTTTCAATCCACCGGGATACCCTTTTTTGCCCAAGCCGCCTTTTCAGGTTTTCGACTTGCCGGGTGTACATCTTTTTATATATATCCCTGATTTTTGCCCAAACCTTTTTGGTTTGCCGGGATGCCCTTATTTTTGCCTAAGCCTGTCAACCTAGCGGGTCTCTTTTTATGCGTAGTATTTTTTAACTATGTCTGCGTTTACAGGCTGTGGAAAGTCTTCACCATCCATTGTAGTGAGTATCATGGCACCTCCTGAGAACACTGTCTTGACTACAAATGGTCCTTCATATGTCGGAGTCCACTTGCCCCTAGGATCACCCTGTGGTAATATGATACGCTTGATTACCAAGTCACCAGCCTGATATACCTTTGGCTTAACCTTTTTGTTAAAAGCTTTGATCATTCGTTTCTGGTACATCTGGCCATGACAAACTGCTGCCAGCCTTTTCTCATCAATTAAATTTATCTGGTCCAGGCGAGTCTGAATCCATTCATCTTCATCCAAGCCTGCATCCTTCATAATTCTCAAGGAGGGAATCTGAACTTCAATGGGCAGAACTGCTTCCATACCATAGACTAAGGAGAATGGGGTTGCCCCTGTTGAAGTACGTATTGTAGTACGATAACCATGAAGAGCAAATGGTAACATCTCATGCCAATCCTTGTAAGTAACAGTCATCTTCTGTACGATCTTCTTGATGTTCTTATTAGCAGCCTCAACTGCCCCATTCATCTTCGGACGATACGGAGAAGAGTTGTGGTGCTTAATCTTGAACTGCGTGCAGAGATCAGTAATCATAGTGTTGTTCAGATTAGAGCCATTGTCAGTGATAATCCTTTCAGGGATGCCATACCTACATATGAGATTATTCTTAATAAACCGAGCCACCACATTCTTGGTAACAGATGCAAATGAAGCTGCCTCCACCCACTTCGTGAAGTAATCGATAGCAACCAAGATGAAACGATGCCCATTAGAAGCAGTAGGCTTGATCTCACCAATCATATCAATGCCCCACATGGCAAAGGGCCAAGGAGCAGTCAACACATTCAAGGGTGATGGAGGTACATGGACTTTATCAGCATAGATTTGACATTTGTGACAAGTTCTGGAGTGTTGATAGCAATCAGCTTCCATGGTAGACCAATAGTAACCTGCTCTCAATATTTTCTTTGCCATAGTATGACCACTAGAATGAGTGCCAAAGATCCCATCATGCATATCCTCCATGATCTCAGTTGCTTCCTTCTTATCCACACAACGAAGCAAAGTTGAATCATGATTGCGCTTGTACAAAATTCCATTACTCAAAAAGAATTTAGCAGAAAACCTTCTCAGAAATTTCCTATCTTTGACAGATGCCCCCTCAGGGAACTCCTGAGCTTCAAGATATCTTTTCACTTCATAGAACCAAGGTTTCTCTTCCACCCCTTCAGTGTCAATCTCATTGCAGTATGCAGGCTTCTCAAATCTATCAATAGTAATCTTGGGAGCTTCATCATCCCAGCTGATCTCAAACATAGATGCCATGGTAGCTAATGCATCTGCCAACTGATTCTCTCTTCGTGGAATATGTCCAAAGGTAATCTCTTTGAAATGTGGGATCAAAGACAACACATACTCTCTGTAAGGAATGAGGTTATCATGCTTGGTATCCCAGTCTCCTTTAATCTGACTTACTACCAGGGCTGAATCTCCATACACGTCAAGGAACTGAATCTTTCTATCAATAGCAGCTTTAATACCCAGGATACATGCCTCATACTCAGCCATGTTATTGGTACAATGGAAACAAAGTCTGGCAGTAATCGGGGTATGACAACCTTCGGGGGAACTAATCACAACACCAACACCATTACCAAGTGCATTAGAGGCACCATCAAAAACCATAGTCCATCGGGATCCTTGTTCAGGTCCGTCATATTGTCCAGGTTCTTTGGTAATAATCATAATGTCTTCATCAGGAAACTCAAAATTCATTGACTGATAATCATCCACTGCTTGATGAGCCAAATGATCAGCAACAACACTTCCTTTAATGGCCTTCTGAGTAGTATACTGTATATCATATTCTGTCAAGATCATTTGCCATCTTGCAATTCTTCCGGAGAGAGCAGGTTTCTCGAATATGTACTTGATTGGATCCATCTTCGAAATCAATAAGGTAGTATGGGTCAACATATACTGTCTTAGTCGGCGAGCAGCCCATGCCAAAGCGCAGCAAGTTTTCTCGAGCAGTGAGTATCTTGTTTCACAGTCGGTAAACTTTTTGCTAAGGTAGTATATTGCCTGCTCTTTTCGACCAGACTCGTCATGTTGCCCCAACACACACCCCATTGAGTTGTCTAACACTGTTAAGTACATAATCAAGGGTCTTCCATCAACTGGTGGCATCAAAATTGGAGGTTCTAGCAGGTATCTCTTGATTTCATCAAAGGCAGTCTGGCACTCATCATTCCATTCCATCACCTGATCTTTCTTCAACAATTTGAAAATTGGCTCACAGATTGAAGTTAATTGGGAAATAAATCTTGCAATGTAGTTCAATCGTCCCAAGAAACCTCTAACCTCCTTCTCAGTACGGGGAGCTGGCATCTCTCGTATAGCTTTCACTTTTGCAGGATCTACTTCAATACCTTTTCCACTGACAATGAAACCCAGGAGCTTTCCAGATCTAACTCCAAAAGTACACTTGTTTGGGTTCAACCTCAACTTGTATTTTTTCAACCTCTCAAACAATTTGTGCAGGTGATCAAGATGTTGCTCTTCGTTCTGAGACCTGGCTATCATATCATCTACATATACCTCTATCTCATGATGAATCATATCATGAAACAAAGCCACCATAGCACGCTGATATGTTGCCCCTGCATTCTTCAAACCAAATGGCATTACCTTATAGCAAAAGGTGCCCCACTGTGTCACAAATGTTGTCTTCTCCATATCTTCGGGTGCCATCTTGATTTGATTGTAACCAGAGAAACCATCCATAAAAGAGAATACCTTATGCTGAGCAGTGTTGTCTACCAGAATATCAATATGAGGAAGTGGAAAGTCATCTTTAGGGCTAGCCTTGTTCAAATCTCTGTAGTCCACACACATACGTACCTTACCATCCTTCTTAGGAACTGGTACCACATTTGCAACCCACTGAGGATAAGAAGTCACTGCTAAGAACCCTGCATTGAACTGTTTCATTACCTCTGCCTTGATCTTTTCTGACATTTCAGGACGCATACAACGAACCTTCTGCTTCTTTGGACGACAATCTTCTTTCACTGGTAAACGGTGAACCACAATGTCTGTATCCAACCCTGGCATATCTTCATAAGACCAAGCAAAGATCTCCACATAGTCACGTAACATCTGAATCAATCTGCTCTTGACACCGTCCTCTAAATCAACCCCTATCTTGACCTCTTTTCTGTTTTCTTCAGTTCCCAAATTCACAACTTCGACTGGCTCTTCATGTGGCTGTATAGCTTTCTCTTCTTGTTGTAACAACCTAGCAAGCTCTACAGGTATTTCACAATCGTCCTCATTTCCGTCTTCAGTTTGATAGATCGGATTTTCGAAATTATAATTGGCAATAGTAGAACTGTTATCAACAGGATCCAGAGTGGATGAGGATCTGCATTTAGTGATGTGGGTGTGTGTAAGAACACATAGCTGATAAAACGAAAATAAAAGAAAAGAAAGACAAGGAACACAATATTTACGAAAATGAAACGTCCACTGACTTTATTGAATGAAGTATGCAAATGAAATGACAACCCGTAACAAGCACACTATTGTGCCCCGGGTAAGGCACATGGCTTGAAAGTTTTATTGTTTAAGAAATTACAAATTTAAAATATAACAACACAGTAATAGTATTTACTCCTGACTATAGGAGATAGGGATAACATCTTCAGCTTTCCAATTATTGAGTCCAGCACCCACAGTAGGAAAAATCCATGCATCCAAGTTGTAGTCTTCATCTTGATCTCCCACAGCATTAATCTGATCCTTCACAACCCCTTGATTAGTGACACGGGCAGCACGAGCACGACGAACAACCTTCTGGGACTCTGCAGTGAAACCCAAACCAAACTTGTCAGACTTGTATGGAATATCAGGAAGCTGACCCCAAATAGTACAACCACCTTCATCCACCACAGCTCTAGCATCATTGAGGGAAGCCATTGCCATTGTTGGAGGTTTTCTGGTGACCACAGGAACTTTCTTCTCAACAGGAGGAGCTACATAATTATTAACAACCCAAGGAACCACTTCAAATGTCTGACACGGAGTCTCAATGTATTCACCTTCCATTTCCAGATACTTGAAAGTGTTTACATGGCTGACAAAGTATTCTTCTTCTCCATAGACAGTAACAACCTTTCCATTCACCGGATATCTCAACTTTTGGTGCAATGTAGAGGTCACAGCACCTGCCCCATGGATCCAGGGACGACCAAGCAGACAAGAGTATGAAGGACGAATATCCATCACATAAAATGTAGCAGTAAACACCTGGGAACCAACTTGGATTGGAAGATCAATTTCCCCATGCACTACTCTTCTAGAACCATCAAAAGCCTTTACCACAATATTACTGGGCTTCAGCACAGCATCTTCAGGACTCAGCTTGTTCAGGACTTCCTTAGGCAACACATTCAAAGAGGAACCATTGTCTATCAGCACATGTGACAGGGTAGTGCCCTTGCATTCAATTGAAATATGTAAGGCCCTGTTATGATCCCTCTTGGCAGGGGTCAAATCAGCATCAGAAAATCCTAACCCATTGTCATAGGTCAGGTGGGCAACACAGTTCTCAAATTGGTCAACAGAAATTGCACTGGGTACATGAGCCATCTTCAGAAACTTGATCAAGGACTTGGCATGAGCTTCAGAACATAACAACAAGGACAGCATAGAAATCTTTGAGGGAGTATGCCCCAACTGATCAACAATGTCATAATCACTCATGCGAATGATTTTCAATACTTCTTCCATCTGCTTAGAGAGGTCATCAGCAGCTGGCACATCAGTAGATATAGGCTCCATAACAGGACCCTTGCCCCGAGCATCAGTGGTGGAGGTAGCAGCAGGAGTAACTGCATTCTTGGAAGTATCTGGAGGAGAGAAAACTCTTCCACTACGAGTGATCTTGCTAGATCCAGCAATATTATCAATGTCAACAGGCACATCAGCTACAGGCTCTTGCTTGACACCATGGATGTAAACATCAGACCCATAGTGCCAAGGCACAGCTTTGTCAGACGTATATGGGATAGGACCAGGAGTAGTAATGACCACAGGAGCTATTCTGGCTTCAGCAACAACTTTCACAGGACCTTCACCAGTAATTTTGATGGGACCCTGATGAGTGATTTTAATGGGACCCTTTGAAGTGATTCTTATTGGTACTTTGTCAACCATGTCAACCTCTTCAATCTTCCTACCCTGAGTCAGATGATCCACCATACTTTCTACAGACGACGGAGTCCTCTCAAACACTATAGCATACTTATCCATGAGACGCTGAATTCCATCTCTCAATATGAAGCAACTATCCGGCTTATAAGTACAATACAAACAATCTTCACGACAACCTGGAAAGATCCCAGCTTGTACTAACCTCTTTTTGATAACAGACAGTGGTGTGGTCAATTCCATAACTGAATAAACATGTAGATCTTCTTCAATGGCATTGACCGCCTTCTCGTGATTTGGCATTGGAGCAGTAATCACATTGGGAGTACCCGGAGGATCAAACTCAATTTCTCCAGCATCAATCATATCCTGAATTTTATTCTTCAAGACCCAGCAATTATTAGTATCATGTCCCTGACAGTTTGAATGGTATGCACACCGTGCATTGGGATTGTACCTGGGAGAGGTAACATTGGGATTCTGAGGAGCCTCTTTCAAAGTAATAAGTTCAGCCTTCAACAAATGTTGCAATGCCTGAGCCATCGACATGTTGATATTCGTGAACTGTCTTCTAGCCCTCTGTTGGTTGCCCTGTGGCTGCTCTGTTGGTGCAGGAGTTGGATTTGAAATATGAACCGCACTGACAGACTGATGCCTTCTGTTACGATCAGGCTGACCATAAACAGCATTAGATTCTTTCTTCCCTGTGGGAGGCTTCTTTGCAGCACCTGATGAAGAAGTGCCCACATGGATCTTACCATTCTTTATACCATTCTCTACTCGCTCTCCTGTCATGATCAACTCAGTGAAGCCAGATGATGAGCTTCCAATGAGATGACTGTAGAACGGACCATTCAGCGTGCACATGAACATATCAACCAATTCCCTGTCAGTCAAAGGGGGTTGAACTCTTCCAGCTAAATCTCTCCACTTCTGAGCATACTCTTTAAAACTTTCTTTGGCACCCATAGACATGCTCTGAAGCTGCATGCGAGTGGGGGCTAAGTCAGCATTGTATTGGTACTGCTTATAGAAAGCTTCAGCAAGATCATTCCAGTCTCTGATATTGACACTCTCCAATTGATAATACCACTCCAGCTGAGCTCCAAATAAGCTCTCTTGAAAGAAATGGATCCACAACTTCTTATCAGCAGTGTGGGGTTGAATTCTTCTGACATAGGACCTCAGATGCAGTTTGGGACAAGAGACTCCATCATAGACAACAAATGTAGGAACTTTGAACCCAATGGGTATGACTACCCCAGATATCAAGCTCAAATCCTCAAAATCCAGCCCAGATGACTTCTGCAACTCCATAGCATCCATCCTATCTACCAGCATCTTGAATTTGTCTTCATTAGGCTCATGGTAGTAGTTAGCCTCAGAATCAGAGTCCCCCATTGAATGGTGGAGACTGCCTACCTCTTGCTCAGATTCTTCAGATTCATAGTCTTCAGCTGGTTCCTTGGTCTTGGCAAGACCTTTGAACCTTCTTCCCATGTTGATCAACCCAGCAGACCTTCTAGTCTTCTTAGTCTTCTTGGCCAGCAGTGCCTTCAATTCATCCTGCCCCTTGGACAGGTTCAAGATCAGCTCTTGGAACTGTGCATTTTGTGCCTGAAGATCCTTAACTGATTGTTCAAGAGCCATTGCTGAAATAAATAGCGAGAAGATGAGAAACCTGTGCACAATTATAAACCTGTGATGCAATGAAATGATATGGTAATGCATATGCAATGTTTTCAAGGACCGCAGGATTTAAATTTGCTTAGACAAACACGAAAGTAAACTTTTATTAGTAATAACTTTGTTTTGCCTTTTAGGCTTACAAAAAATGAAATGAAATAAGTACAAAAGATGGGGTTTTAAGTCTCCCATGGACGTTTCCTCTTTGTATTGAGGTATGAGTTGAGGTTTCGTTCCTCGTGAAGTAGCTTTGTTAGCTCCAGAATCTTTTCTTGGCTTGCTTTGTAATGAGCCTCGAAAGTATCCCTTTGCTCTTTCAATTGGATCCATGATCTCTGCAAGTCTTCCTTATCAGTAGGCATGTCTGGGTGAAGGATGGTATAAGCTGTGTCTCCTTCAGCAACAGGTTCCATGGTAACTGGTAGGACGACAGGATATGGCATCATGAGTGTCTGAGCACGAGATCGTACCCATCTGAGATAAGCCTCCATAGGAATAGTGTACTTAGGCTCCAGTGTCTTGCTGTCAACCCTGTTTACCTTTCCCCAAGCTCGTATGAATCTCTGACGGTAACCCTGAAGATCGTTATCATAATCAAACACAATGCCCTGAATCAACATGTCATGTGGGCCATCACTTCGGGCGTAACCAAACTGTCGTAAAGCTAGAGAAGGGTTGTAGGTGATGCCTCCTCTTATGCCTAGAAGTGGCACATTAGGAAACTCCCCACAACGGTCAATGATGGTGACATTCTCCATAGATCTGGAGCACCAATGGATATCTGAGTGAGAAAGTGACATGATCCTCTTGGACCATCTGAACCCTTGCTCATTCTTCATTACTGAGCGAGGAAAGTGAGAAATAAACCACCTAGAAAGTAAAGGTATGCAGCACATCAAAGTCCCTCTTGCCCTTGTAGTACGGGTGTGAAGAGAATGCAGGATATCTCCAAGTAGGGTAGGCACTGGATTGTGACTCAGGAATATGTTGATGGCATGAACGTCTATGAACTGATCTGGATTGGGGAACAATACTAAGCCATATATCAGCAAGGCTAAGACCTCCTCAAAAGCATCATAGCTCATGGCCTTCAAGAACATTTGAGCTTTATCCATTAACACCTTAGCAAGAATACCTTTAACTCCGCTTCTCGTTTCTAGAACAATGTCAGATTTTTTCAGATGTAGAGCTGCAGCAATAACCTCTGGTTTAAGCTCTTTCTCCAGGCCTGTGAAGGGTCTTTGATCAAGAACAGGTATGCCCAGAAGCTTAGAGAACTCCTCCATGGTGGGGACCAGCTGGTAGTCAGGGAATGTGAAACAGTGGTGTTTAGGGTCAAAGAACTGGAACAGGACACTCATCATGTCTTCATTGAACCCTGAAGTGACTAGATCCAATAGGTGACCATGTCTCTTGATGAACTGGGAGTGATCAGACACTTGAGAAACCAACTCTTTAAGCTTAGCAGGTATGCCCACAAAGTTGATCCTGATGGTGTTTCTACGAGCAGAAGCCATGACCTGCAACAAAGAACAAAGATAAATCCTTTGGTCCTTGAAATGGTTAGTGAAAATGCTATGCTTATGATGCATGATGATGTCATGATGTTATGCTCAATCACAAACATGTGGCACACACAAACAAGTCACACCATAGCCCTAGGTTTAAAGGCTTGCATGAGGTTCAATGGTAAGTACCCTCCCCTGAAGTTAGGTGGTTCATCCTGTCCTACAAAAGTAACCAGGTTCTAAGGGATCTCAATATCATTGATCCTTCACAGGGGTGGTTGTTCAGAAGGCAACTTACTTGCCAACCAAAACCCTCCAAGTTTAGAATCTCAATGAGCGTAGTATCGAGTGTCAACCAACTTCAGTCTGCACCAAAGCCGGTTACCTCACTACTTTTCTAAAGGCCAAGATGAGTTAACTAGGGTTCTAAAAGTTAGTTAGTGCATTGACAACATATGGCAGCCTCATATTATCCTCAACTTGACTTAAGGAACATAAGCACCAACCAAGAAGTCACACTAACTATGGCCACCAGATCAACCGTATCGATATACGTCGTACAGTTTCCTTGGTCTATTGCCATTTACCTAAGGTACACTAGATCCGGGTTAGGACCTTTCACACATAAGAGCATCCCAACAAGATAATATAAAGCAAACAAGGCAAACAATTTTAAAGTGATCTAATTTCTAAGGGTACCCCTCTTAAATTTAAATCCCCAGCAGAGTCGCCAGTTCTGTAACACGGTGGGAGAACTGACTTTTAGTTATGTTGCGGATAGCAAGAGTCGCCACCGACTTTTATTTTATCCAAAAGGAAAGGGTATAAAAGAACAGGAAAGACCTTAAGAGATATTTTTGGGTCCGGGGGGTAGGTTATGTAAAGGGAAGGTGTTAGCACCCTTTACATCCATGGTTATCCATGGGCTCTTAGTTACTTAGCTCACTTTTGAATTGTTTTTGAAAGTGTAGTGTGCGAATAGAAAAATTTTCAGAATAGTTAATAATGATCCATGTATGGATGCGTAAAAACTTGTTTTTGAAAATTTGTTTGAAATTTGTTAAGTGTGAAAAGTTTTTTTTGAAGTGAGCAAGTACATAAGAGGAACCTACCCTAAAGTTTTAAGTCTTTCTTGTTCTTTATCCTTTCATTGGTAAGACTATCCCTACTATTAAGGAGTAGGTAGTCATTACCTTGGATGTAAGGGACATAAGAGGGACATTCTGTTTTATGAAGGCAACTGTGGGGTGTATTAAGCATTTAGGAGGGACAATCATCATCATTCGAAGGGACTTGATTCGTAAAGGCAACCATGAGGGACTTGATGATTTTTCTTTTTTAAAGGGACTTGCTTTATACACCCCACTTGACCTTATGATTTAGGCAACTTGAGGGATAACCTTAGAAAGTGAGACGGCGATTAAAAATCGACTTACGTGTGTGAGTGTTCAATATTATTTATCTTGTAATTAAAATGAGCTAAATTTATTTTAAATAGAATACATGTTTTTGCACTCCCTAAGTTACTAACCATAGCATGAATTAAATATTTAAAATATTACAAAATTTACATCCGAGAAACAATTACAACATAATTATAAAAAATAATAAATAGCAAAAAATATAAATATATAGCAAAATAAATATAATAAGCAAAAATAAATAAGTAACTAAAATAGGGGTTAGTGATAAATATAATTAAAAAAATAAGGTTAGTGAGAATAAAATAATAATAATAATAATTAGAAAAATAAACAAGGTTAGAGAAATAATAATAAAAATATAAGATAATAGTAAACAAAAAATAATAAATAATAGTATAGTTAGTAACAATAATTAAAGTAAACAGAAATAAATAGAAAAAAAAAATTATAATGACATGATTAGAATAATAAGCACAAAGTTTAATTTTAATATATAATAAGAATAAAATTTTTTTGAACATAATATAATTATAAGTTTTAATTATTACAAAGATTTTAATTATTTCTAAATATATCAACAATTATTAAGAAATATTTACACATTATATGAGGAAAATAAATTTTAAATATCACATTTACAAAATTAATCCTATTTATAAAATTTTAATTTTTATTAATTATCATGTTTACAAATTATTTTAAACATATACAAAAATATAATTATTATAAGTTAAATTGTTTCTAAACATATATTAAAAGAAAAAATAATTTGGTTTATTTACAAAAATTATGCTAAATACATATATATTACAATTTAGAAAATAAAATTAAGTTTTTTACAAGATTAGGGTTTTTTAATAAGTACTTAAAAAAATAAATTAGGTTTTTATTTTAGAAAATATTTTTAGGGTTTTTCTAATTTATAATATACAAAAACTAATTAAATGGTACTTATATACATTTTATAAATATATAATAATAACAATCATTTTTTTTTTTAGAAATTTAAAACAAAACATATATACCTTATAATTTAAAAGAAAATAATATTTGCATTTTTTTTAATCTAAAAGATATTTCATAATATAATATATAGGAAATAATAAACATAAAAGAAAATAAGAAAAAAATCAAAAAAACTGGACCTGGGATTTGAACCCAGGTCCCTAACCTGGATAATGAAGAGAGTGACCAACTGAGCTGCGCACCATCAATGCAATAACAATGAGTCTCCCTTGGTTTTGTGCTTTAAGCTTGAAAAATCTGGAAAATAAAAGAAATAAAAAGGCCTGGGGTGGGAATCGTACCCAGGACCTTTTAGTGACAAGCATGCATACGTTACCGCCTGGCTGGAAGAGCCCATCTGATTATATAATGGCAAGAAACCATAATATATTATGTTTGCTTTTAACCTGAAAAATAACAAAAAAACAATGCACCAGCCCAGTATCGAACCAAGGTCTTTACAACATACGCATATCAAGCTTACCACTAGGGCACACACGCGCGTGTGATAAACAAGCCAACAATAATACACAAAATATTTTCCATAATATTTGAATTTTACAACGCGCGGGAATTGATCTTCTTCTTCCTTGAGACTGGCCAAATTTCCTGCGAAATTTGCTATGAGCATACGTGCGAAATTTCATACGCACACAACCTGCGTTTTTCAAACTACTATCAAACAATATCATTTTGTCAAATCAAGGACACCTTTGAGTTCCTTATAACCTGTACAGTTCAATTATGTCCAGAAAATACATTTATATTAGGTGAATCGAAGAACCCCATTCTTGAATTCAAAACCCTAACTATGGCCGTTTGTTCATTAGGTCACGAAACCTCAAGGTTCTTGTCCAGAATTGATCTTTGGAACCTCACAAACACCAAAACTCAAACAAAATTCATTAATAATGCACAAAATAACAAAATCGAAAAATTGAAATTCAAGATAAAGTTTGATTCGGGTAGAGCAATATGGTGCACATGGGATGCATATGAGTGATGCTCTAGCTTCAATGATGTCTAAAGAACATCTCCATGTTCTTAATTTACCTTCTAGTACACTGGATTGAAGAATCCGAATTTCACTTTTTGCTTGAATTTTTGAGCTATGAGACTTACCTTTGGCTGCTGGGAATTCGTGCTAGGGCAATGGCAATGAGTTTAGTATATATAGGGGACTCAATTAGGTCAAAAAGATTGATGGTTTGTGTGAAAATTTTGATATTCTAAGATTGAAAAAGATCATGGTGTAAAAGTCAAATATTTGTTCATGAAGACTTGCTATTCTGGTACCAATCTCATGATTCCTTTCCTCTTTAATTCTAATCACCAATTAAGACTTTCTAGAAGCATTATCCAAATAAAATCTTTAATTTTCATATTTTATTTTTATTTAAAATGATTTTTAATGATTTAAATCAAATTAAATAGAAATAAAAATAATAAAAATCAGATTTTAAATGGTTTGGGTCGTGCATAGTACTAGTGTATGGATTGGATCACAATTTGGGCAGCCCATTTGGAAAAAAGTGATTTTAAACTTCCATTTTCAACATAATCCATCACAAAATTTCCCAACTTTGCAAGGGCACATATCCCTCAATTTTAAAGGTATGAGGGTGTTCTTGGACTTTTGAGAAAGCTTGAAGAGTCCTCTAAACAACCCCATTGGTTTCAGGTCCATATCATTTACCAATCACAAGTTATGCCCTTTTGAAGTTGTTGACTTTTTGTTGACTTTTGAAATGACCTATAATGTCTTAGCTCATATCTTCCAAATGAAGCATTTTTGGGCTTAACTTGCAACATAAAAGTTGTAGAGAATTCAATTTCCTTCAAAATGAGCTTTGGATGGAGACTTGGTGATGAAGTATGTGAAAGTTATGGCTGGTCAAAGTTCAGTTGACTTTTACTGAGGAAACCCTAATTTAGAAACTCCTGATTATTGATGATCTGGAATCTCCTTGATGAATCATGATCAACCCTTGATCAAATGATGAATTTTACTTCATATACTTGATGTTGGCAAAAAATCATGAAGTTTGACTTTGGTTTGACCACAGTTGACCTCAGTTTGACTTTTTAACTGCATTGACTGATTTTGACTTATCTGATCATCTGACTGAGCAAACTTTTGAGAAAAGTCTTGAAACTTGTCATGGGGGTTCTTATACACATATAAGATGTTATGAAGCTCACTTGAGGTATTGTAAGTCCATTTAGCTTGATTAAAGTCAAAACCCTAGTTTTGGATGCACTGCTTAGGAAGTGCATTGTCTGAGGGAATTATCAACTCTTCTGACCAATTGTGAACTTTGTGAACCTTGTGAACCATCATAAAATGTCTTGTGAACCTCATGGGAGGTATTGTGAAGCTTGTGAACCTTGTGAACCTCATGAAGTGGCTTTG
Source organism: Lathyrus aphaca (assembly GCA_963966055.1). NCBI lineage: Eukaryota > Viridiplantae > Streptophyta > Magnoliopsida > Fabales > Fabaceae > Lathyrus > Lathyrus aphaca. The sequence goes on from OZ014521.1 coordinate 447,169,541, forward strand.
TAGACCTCATGAACCTCAGGAGAGCTTTGTGATCATTGTGAATCTTGTGAACCTTGTGAACCTTCAAGAAGTAACTTGTGGACTTCATGAACCTCATGAAAGGTATTGAAAGCATTATGGAACTTGTGAACCTTGTGAACCTTCAAGAAGCAACTTATGGACTTCATGAACCTCATGAAAGGTTATGTAAATGTTGAGAAGCTTGTGAACCTTGTGAACCTTCATAAAGTAACTTGTAGACTTCATGAACCTTATGAAAGGTATTGAAAGCATTATGGAACTTGTGAACCTTGTGAACCTTCAAGAAGTAACTTGTGGACTTCATGAACCTCATGAAAGGTATTGAAAGTGTTGTGAAACTGGTGAACTTTGTGAACCTTCATAAAATGTCTTGTGAACCTCATGGGAGGTATTGTGAAGCTTGTGAACCTTGTGAACCTCATGAAGTGGCTTTGTAGACCTCATGAACCTCAGGAGAGCTTTGTGATCATTGTGAATCTTGTGAACCTTGTGAACCTTCAAGAAGTAACTTGTGGACTTCATGAACCTCATGAAAGGTATTGAAAGCATTATGGAACTTGTGAACCTTGTGAACCTTCAAGAAGCAACTTATGGACTTCATGAACCTCATGAAAGGTTATGTAAATGTTGAGAAGCTTGTGAACCTTGTGAACCTTCATAAAGTAACTTGTAGACTTCATGAACCTCATGAAAGGTATTGAAAGCATTATGGAACTTGTGAACCTTGTGAACCTTCAAGAAGTAACTTGTGGACTTCATGAACCTCATGAAAGGTATTGAAAGTGTTGTGAAACTGGTGAACTTTGTGAACCTTCTTAGAACACAAAGTCTTGTCTTGTGAGGGCAAATTTTGGGGTGCAACACCGAGTAATTTGGTGGTGAGAGCATTTGATGGCTCTAAAAGATCAGTGCTTGGGGAGATTGATCTGCCTGTGTTGATTGGCCCGCAGACCTTCAAAACTACCTTCTTTGTGATGGACATACAGCCGGCCTACAACTGTCTGTTGGGTAGACCTTGGATCCACGCCGCTGGCGCTGTTACGTCTACCCTTCACCAGAAGTTGAAATTCGAGTGGGAAGGCCAAATCATCACCATCTGTGGGGAGGAGGACATCTTTGTTAACCAGCTGGCTACGTATAAGTACATTGAGATGGATGGGGAGATCCATGAAACCATGAGCCAAGGGTTTGAGGCCTTGAACAATAATGAAGCATCTGCTGTACTGGGAACTTCCATAACATCGTACCAGCAAGCCCGGAAGGTTGTTGAGGAAGGTACCGCCCAAGGCTGGGGCAAGCTGCTGCCCGTGGAGGAAAAAAGACCGATTTGGGTTGGGTTACAGACCAACTCAACAAGATCAACCAGAGGCTGCCAAAGAGCCCAAGTTTGTCAGCGGTGGGATGCTCACCCCGGATGCTGTGAATAATTTGGAAGACGAGTCAGAGGACGAACGCAACCTGGAAGGCTGGATACGTCCAAAGACCCCGGGGAGCCATGTCTCAAACTGGTCTTCCCAGGAAATTATAAGGGTTACTCCTGCAGAGTAATTATTATTTCCTGTATTTTAAAGCATGCATTAAGTCTTGCATCTTGCCCAAGATGTCAAGACTCATTTTGTAATCGGACCATCTTGTATTTTGTGCAAAGATCAATTAATGAATATCAGGACGTCTTTTGCAAATGAGTCTTTTCTTTTTCGCTCACTGTTTTTCATTTTTCATTTTTTGTACAAAAATAAAATGGCAATGCTTTTCAAAATAAATAACTTCATTTTCATTTTTTCTAAATAAGATAAAATTGATCACTAAAATGAACAAATCTAAACCCTTGTAGAAAGTGCCTTCCAGACTGCACCGACAACAACACTGCTATGACTTCGTATGATTTTGACAATCCAATCAATCAAGCTGATGAAGGGGTTGAAGAAGATTATGAGCTACCTGAAGAGCTTGCCAGGTTGTTAAGACAAGAGGAGAAAGTTATCACTCCTCATCAGGAGGAAGTTGAAACGGTTAATCTTGGTACGGAAGAAGACGTGAAAGAAGTTAAGATCGGGGCCTGCTTACAAGATTCAGTGAAAGAGCAACTGATTGACATGCTCCGGGAATATGTGGATGTTTTCGCTTGGTCTTATCAGGATATGCCAGGGTTGGACACCGATATTGTCATGTACAAGCTTCCTTTTAAGGAAGACTGTCCGCCAGTAAAACAGAAGTTGCGCCGTACTCGCCCGGATATGGCAATGAAGATAAAAGAAGAGGTACAAAAGCAGTGGGACACCGGTTTCCTTGCTGTAACTAGCTATCCGCCGTGGGTTGCTAATATTGTACCTGTGCCTAAGAAGGATGACAATGTGAGAATGTGTGTGGTTTACCGGGACCTGAACAGAGCCAGCCCGAAAGATGACTTCCCTTTACCTCACATTGATGTATTGGTCGACAATACGGCTCAGTTCTCGGTATTCTCCTTCATGGACGGATTTTCAGGATACAATCAGATCAATATGTCACCTGAAGACATGGAGAAGACCACTTTCATTACACCCTGGGGCATATTCTGTTATAAAGTGATGCCATTCAGACTGAAGAATGCGGGTGCCACTTATCAATGAGCTATGGTAACATTATTCCACTACATGATCCACAAAGAAATTGAATGTTATGTGGATGACATGATTGCCAAGTCCCTCACAGAAGAAGATCACCTGGTGAATCTATTAAAGTTATTCAAGCGTCTGAGGAAGTATCAGCTGAGGCTAAACCCCAACAAATGCACATTCGGGGTGCGTTCCGGTAAGCTGCTGGGTTTCATTGTAAGTGAGAAGGGAATTGAAGTTGACCCTGACAAAGTCAAAGCCATTCAAGAAATGCCTGCACCGAAGACTGAAAAAGAAGTTCGGGGGTTCTTAGGAAGATTGAATTACATTTCACGGTTCATATCTCACCTTACCGCAACCTGTGAACCCTTGTTCAAGTTGTTAAGAAAAGAACAAACGGTCAGGTGGAACGAAGACTGCCAGAGGGCTTTTGACAAAATCAAGGAATACTTACAGGAGCCTCCGATCCTTATGCCTCTAGTCGAAGGAAAACCTCTAATCATGTACCTGACAGTATTAGAAGAGTCAATGGGGTGTGTGATGGGCCAGCATGACGAGTCTGGTCGAAAAGAGTATGCAATATACTACCTAAGCAAAAAGTTTACCGACTGTGAACAACGTTATTCACTGCTCGAGAAAACTTGCTGTGCTTTAGCGTGGGCTACTCGCCGACTAAGACAGTATATGTTGACCCACACTACTTTATTGATATCCAAGATGGACCCGGTCAAGTACATATTTGAGAAGCCAACACTTACTGGACGGGTTGCAAGATGGCAAATGATCCTCACAGAATATGATATTCAATATACATCTCAAAAAGCCATCAAAGGCAGTGTATTATCTGATTATCTCGCTGAGCAACCCATTGATGATTACCAGCCTATGAGATTTGACTTCCCCGATGAGGACATCATGTTCATAAAAGCAAAAGATCATGAAGAGCCTATTCACACTGAAGGGCCTGACCCGGAAGAAGAATGGACTATGATGTTTGATGGGGCTGTTAATATGAATGGTCGTGGTGTTGGTGTAGTACTCATTACACCTAAAGGAGTTCACATGCCTTTCTCGGCAAAACTCACCTTTAACTGCACTAACAACGAAGCTGAATACGAAGCTTGTATTATGGTTCTTGAGGAAGCCATTGACCTCAGAATCAAGACTTTGACTGTGTTCGGAGATTCAGCTCTGGTAATTAATCAAACCAACGGCAAATGGTACACCCACCAAGACCATCTGATACCTTACCGAGATTATACAAGGAGGTTATTGACTTTCTTCATAACAGTCAAGCTTGAGTATATCCCCCGAGATGAAAATCAGTTTGCAGATGCTCTGGCTACCATTTCATCCATGATCAAAGTTCAAGCTGCCAACTTCGTGCCTCGGATTTCAGTATCCAGACTTGACAGACCAGCATACGTGTTCTCAGCAGATGTTGTTAAAGATGATAAGCCTTGGTTCCATGACATTAAGTGCTTCTTGGAGGATCAAACATACCCACATGGGGCATCATCCAATGACAAGAAGACTTTAAGAAGGCTAGCTGGTAGTTTCTTCCTAAATACTGATGGTTCCTTGTACAAGAGAAATTTTGATATGGTACTTCTCAGATGTGTTGATAAGACAGAGGCAGACTTGTTGATGCACGAGGTGCACGCAGGATCTTTTGGTACCCATGCAGGAGGGCATGCAATGGCTAAAAAGTTGTTGAGATCGGGCTATTACTGGATCACAATGGATGCAGACTGTTGTGCCTATGCCAGGAAATGCCATAAATGCCAGATTTATGCGGATAAAGTGCATGTGCCTCCTAACCCTTTGAATGTGATGTCTTCACCCTGGCCCTTTGCCATGTGGGGCATTGATATGATTGGCAAGATTGAACCGACTGCTTTAAATGGCCACAGATTTATCCTGGTAGCCATTGACTATTTTACCAAGTGGGTCGAAGCAACTTCTTATGCAAATGTTACAAGGCAAGTGGTAGCTAGATTCCTGAAGAAAGATATCATCTGTCGGTATGGAGTTCCCGAACGGATCATTACTGACAATGGTTCTAACTTAAACAATAAGATGATGGCGGAGTTATGTCGGGACTTCAAGATCCAACATCACAATTCTTCTCCTTACAGGCCAAAAATGAATGGCGCTGTGGAGGCAGCTAACAAGAATATCAAGAAGATTGTGCAGAAGATGGTGATCACCTACAAAGACTGGCATGAAATGCTACCATTTGCCTTGCATGGGTACCGTACATCAATCAGAACATCCACTGGGGCAACACCGTATCAGCTTGTTTATGGTATGGAGGCAGTCCTACCTGTTGAAGTTGAGTTACCCTTTTTGCGGGTACTGATGGATGTTAAACTGAATGAAGCAGAATGGGTCCGATCCCGATACGAACAACTGAATCTGATCGAAGAAAAGAGATTAGCTGCAATTTGTCATGGGCAGTTATATCAGAAAAGAATGAAGAAAGCCTTCGATCAGAAAGTCAGGCTCCGAGAATACCAAGTAGGAGATCTTGTGCTGAAAAGACTCCTCCCTCCTCATACAGACTACAGGGGCAAGTGGACTCCGAATTATGATGGTCCATTCATAGTAAATAAAGTTTTCTCCGGTGGAGCATTGATGCTCAGTACTATGGATGGTGAAGATTTCCTGTCCCCCGTGAATTCAGATGTAGTTAAAAGATACTTCGCATAAAATGACCCGCTGGACATAAAAACAGAATGGAAGTCCAAGCAAAAATAGGGCATCCCGGCGAGTCAAAAACAGAATGAAAGACTCGGGCAAAAATAAGGGAAAATAAATAAAAGATGTACACCCGCTGAGTTGAAAAGCCGTATTGGACAACTCAGGCAAAAATGGGTATCCCGGTGGATTGAAAACCCGAAAGGGCGATCCACGCAAAATAAGGGAATAAGCGAACAACTGCATTCTGAATTCGTCTGTATCACTTACAAAGTGGCTAGCTTCGAAAGGTTAAAACACCGGTCAGAATCAACCTTCTTCAGAAAGCAAGATGAGAAGAACGTCAGGGATCATACGGGTCATAGCAAAAGGGAAGCTCCCAGAAGCGTCATCAACATTGCCAACCTCTTTTTTGTTTCTCAATTTTTAACGATCTCCTCATTTCAGGGGATCTGTTTCTTTGATTGTATCTTGCCAATTCAGGGCACACAAATTAATAAAGTCAGATTTTCAGTCACATTTCATCTCGTACGTTTTATTTTCATTTGCAAAATGTCCGATGTCCTTAAGATGTTGATTTGCATAAGTACAAATGCGTTTTTCTAAATCACATGCTTACAGGAAATATATTTGCTCCCGGGAGTGTCTAAATTCCTATGATGGAATCTAGTAAGGGATACCTCGGGATACTTGTACGTTTCTTTGCCATACAGGATTGCAGGTAGTCAAAGTGCAACATGGGGGCATGCAAGCTTCCCCCCAGCAAGCTGCCAAATCATTACTTACTCGGCACGTCTTCCAGAAGAGCACCAGAGATTGCTTCACCCCCAGCTGAGTTGCCAGTCATCATTCCTCCTCAGCCAAATGTCAGACAGGGAACTATCTCCCCACAGAGTCCCAGCCTCTATCCAGAAGAGCAATGTCCGAAGACCTCGCAACAAGGCGACGAAAGCTTCCACAACCCCAGCTGGGTTCATCATCACCAAAGAAAGGTCAATCAGTGACCCGACTCCCCAAGCAGAATCATTTCATCAGATCTACTAAAGATCTCATCCCAGCTGGGATATCTAATTCGAGCAGATCGGCCAGAGGTCTTCACAACAACGGGATCCGAATCCCGGATCAGTATCTTTGCATAATCATAGCATTCGCATCATTTTCCCCCAGAGCGTAGCATTCCGTCTAATATGGAGCATTACGGCAAAATCAAACATATTGCATAAATCGTAAGCCATGTTCTGAATCATACTTGTAAATACTGACATTCCATCAGCAATATACGAAATACTCCCCAAATTCCCCGGCAGAAAGCCGAAGCATCCTCTTTGCACCCACAAACACAGATACATGCCCCCTGTTGCACTCGTCCGTGTCATCATTCCCCAGTAAGGTCGCCCGACAGATACATATATATACAATTTCCTGACACCCGTCCGTGTCACCTCCCCTAGCAGTTGCCTAAGATATTTGTTTATAATACACTTTTTCCGACACCTGACTGTGTCGTGCTCTCCACAGCAAGAGGGACACTCGTCTATGTCCCGCCCATCACTTTTTACTCATACAGATACTCGTTCGTATCTTGTATACATCACTTAAATCCCCTCAGAGTCGACACTCGTCCGTGTTCTTTGTTAACTAGTTGGTACTCGCCCGTATCATCATCTCTGAACATGCGTCAAGCGTTTGTTTCTACTGATACTTGTCCGTATCATAGTCTTAAAGATGCTCGTCCGCATCCTTAATCTATACACCGTGTCAGACACTTGTGCCTTTGCTTTCTTGAAATTAGACACTCGCCCGTGTCTACCATTCCCCAGAAGATTCTCTAGCAAACTATCTCCTTTTTTATCTGACATTCGTCACGATATTTTTGGCAGCCGTACCCTGCCAGGTGATCGTCCTTCACCTTTTTGATGATCGTCCTTCATCATCCCCAGCGGAGTCTCTATTCATTAGAACCCCTTCCTATCCGACATTCGTCCTATGTCGTGATATTTTTAGCAGCCGTCCCCTGCTAGGTGATCGTCCTTCACCTCTTGATGATCGTCCTTCATCATTTTAGCCGATGGTCGTCCCCATCGTTGATCTTGTTATCTGACATTCGTCCTATGTCATGATAAACCCCAAGAGCAGCCGTACCCTGCTAGGTGATCGTCCTTCACCTCTTGATGATCGTCCTTCATCATGCTTGTCCGATGGCCGTCCCCATTGTCGCTCCCGGGATTTTCATCCTAGTACAAACGCGAAAGTGGCGCGGAAAAGGTAGAGTCGCCAGCCAGACATTTTTATCCCGAAAGAATGGGAAAGGTAATGTTGCACAAACCTGAGGAAGAAGGAAAGGACAAGGTCCTGCGAACCAAAGATCTGAGTTCGGGAGTCGGTTACGACCTGGGAAGGTATTAGCACCCCAGATCGTCCGTCGTACCCGACGGGATCCACGCTTGCTTATTTTGTTTCAAAGGGTGAGAAATAATATGCTGCTGAATAAAACCGCTAACTGAAATGGAATGAAATGAGAAATGAACTGGAATTGACAAATGGAAATAAAAGGGGAAAATGTAGGGAAAATAAAGATTGTGCTCGAACGGGCCCTACCCCGCTGCCTACGTACCTCATCAGGATAATGAGGATCAGAGTCGACGTAGTTCGCCTAACTAAGGCGGGAACTATTTGTTTGTGTTTTTTATGCTGGAACTGCGTATGTCTATGCTCAGGCGTTGCAGGCTCGTCTGGTAAGAGTGCGTTTACCGTCTTACATGTGAGACAAGTCGTCGCGAGTTCGCGTTGTGAGTGAATGAGATGAGAAAAGAAGTTCCCGCAGGATAGTCGCTTATTGTGTGTTTTTGTCTTTTAAGAGTTTTGTATGAATTTGGCACAAGGAAGTGAATTCAAACTCTTTTCCATGGAATATACACTTGACTCTACATTCCAAGATGGAATAATAGAACAAGCATACCCAGCAAGGAGAATTTATCCAAGACTGGTTTCCTAGGATTAGTGCTTAAGTTCACTGGCTTGTAGAACTTTATTAAGTGTTTTTGTTGCTTTCGTGAAGAAGTATCTTTTAAGCTTTCTTTGTGAACAATTCCTTGATGAGACTTGTGCATCATGATAGGCAAGCTTACACCACTCCAAGATGGAATGAATGCAAGTGCTTCATGGAATAAGGCTATACACAAGGAATCCTTCCATTTATTTGTTAAGTGTTTTTTGGATTTTTTTGTTTGAAGATAAGAAGAGAATGACTCAAGTTGATAAAATGAAAAATCTAAAGGACTAAGACTCAATCCTAATTTTGTTATGTATTTACAAAGTGGTCCTAATGGTTAGTGAGGTTTTCAATTCCTAATGGAAACTTAAAAACTACTAGAATTCAACTTACTTCTTAATGAAGTTAAGTTGATTCTAAGAACAAATGGGAAACCTATACAAATTGTAAGAACCAAAATAAAGCAAACAATGAATCTAACCATAAGAAATAAAATTCTAAAATACATTCAATGACATGAATAATAAAAAAAATAGTCTATTTATTTATTCTACTTCTAAGTGAAATGAACTTTAAGCCTAAGTTCTAAATCAAAGCTAAACCTAATATTCATCTTAAAAATCAAACTTTAACTAGCCTAAGTCTAAATTAAATTCTATGACTAAATTTAAACTAACCTATTTTTTGTACTTTATTTTCTTTTAATGGCCTAAACTAAGGGGAATTATGCATAACTAGGCCTAAAACTAATATTCTAAAAAAAATATTAAAACCTCTAGAAAAATTGTGAAAATTAAACTATAGGGTCTTACCACTATCTAAAATATTATACTAAGAGGGATTCTAAAAAATCTTATTTTTTCTATGCCTAACAATTAATTATTTCCAGCTAAGAATTAACTACTAATTCCTAAGGATTATATCACTAAAACCTAAGATAAAAGCTCCTAAAAATTCCATAAAAAATATCCGAAGAACTATTATGAGTCCTCTAATTACAGAAAAAAGAATGGGTCAAAAAAGTTGCCGGAAGTCACCAAAATAAAATCAACAAAATCCAGCACCATTAAAGGAAATCCAAATAAAGCTAATTAAAAGAAAATTCAGAATTAAATCGAAAATAATGCCAAATTCAGAAAATAAAATATCAACCATTTCTAAAATGACTTAGAATCCTACTTTAATTTTTATAGAATTTTCTCATGCTTTTTCCTATTTTTATAGATTTGTTTCTAACCTATACAAAAAATTTAAAAAAAGAAATGGTGCATTAAAGTGGCGAATCGAGATTACTTACTTGAATGACATGCCGATTCTTCACATACAAAGAAATCCGAAAAAATCCTTAAGCAAGGTCTTGCAATCTCCATAAGCAAAATAAATGCTTATCTTCCATAATTAGCTTTGTGAAGCTTTACCAAAATTGAAATCGATCCAATATCGATCAAAAAATACCAAAATTAATCCACCAAAATAATTAAAATTAATGAGAGAAAAAAAAATTATAATTAGGAATTAACAAAAAAAAAAGAATAAAGATGTTAATCCACAAAATTTCAATTAACCAAGAAATTAATTAACAAGCAAAAAGGAATCATTAACAATTTCTAAAGATAACAAAAAAACAAGGGAGGTTTATGTAGAATTGAGAACTGCAGATAGAACAAATAAAATGGCCTAAGGCCCATTTCCTTGCTGGATTTCGCAGGGAAGAGGTGCGCATAGTGAAGAGAGTGTGCGTATAGGAACTTTCATGGACCCGGAACCAAGCCTGACCCAATTTGTTTGCGAAACCCTAAAGTTTATCAATCATCAGATAAAATAACAAATCCCCTTCTTCGTCCCGACGGCGCTACGTCATGCTCTTCTTTATCTCACCTTCATCGCCGACAAACAACAATCTCAAAACATCCTTGTTCTCTTGAACTCGCCTCCGTCAATCTCTCCATTTGCCACCTTCTTCTTCATAAGGCCGAAACCTTCTTCTTCAACGTTGCTCCTCACCTTCTGAAACTCAAAGTCCAAACTCCATGATTTACAAACCAATGCCACCGACGATCCTTTCTCCTTCCCGTCATCAACGTGAAAACACCCTTCTTCTCCAACTTTCGCCGTCGAAAAAAACAAACAAAGCCTTTAGCCGAAAACAATCCTCCTCATTGCCATCGCATGAGCCATCATTTTCCTCCTCCTAAAATGATCGCCGACTAGTGACTCGCGGCGGCGACTTCTTTAGCTGCTTCTATTCGACGTTCTCGATTGAAGAAAACAGAGAAAAGGGGAATCTACCGCAAGCCAAAGATACTGTTCCTTGAACCAAAGCTACCGTCCGCGGACCTACACTTGCCAGATCAAAAAATCGGAGAATTGAAAGCCTCTCCGAATTTAGATGAAATCAGAGATCCGGCGTAGAAGTATTGTGCGTGCGATGAACCAGCGGCGAATTTATTGATGTAGTGTTGAAAATCCTATACTCATCGTTGCTAACTGGAGGTAGCGTCCTCTCTTTTCATCCAATTCGATCTGCAATGGTGAAACTTTCTGGTTCAAAGTCCTCAGCTTCGAGAACTTCATCTTCACGAGATCGCATTTCCGCATCAGGTACTTGACAATCAACAACTCAATCTCTCCTTTTCCTTTGATTGCGTCTTCCGAGGTTCCTTCTACTTCTATTTTCTTCGCGAGTTCAAATTTTCACCGCAGAATTGTTGTTCATGTTTGCTCCTGGTGATACAGGTTGAAGAAAATCTTGCTGCGCAGGTTGAATTGATTGGGATTGAGTGCTTCATGAAGTTGAAGCCGAGAGAGATTTCGGGATTTGAGTTTTTGCAGCATTGAAGCAAGATTGGTGCAAAAAGTTTTGTTTCTGGATTTTTCTGGTTCAAGAAAATGATGGAGATTGGAGAGTTGAAGCTTGAATATGGCGGAGCAACAAAGAAGATGATGAAGATGCAGGGTGATGGTGATGATTGCGGATTCGGTGAGGGTTTGAAGATGAAGATTGAAAGGTATGGTGGAGGAGAGGATTAAGATTAACATGGTGGTGAGTGTTTGAAAAAACTGTGGAAGGAAGCAAATGTGAAGGGTGATTCTGTTTTATAGAAGATTCTCACAAAAAATTATCTAGAAGCTTCAGGTACCTTCACCTACTGAATTCAGTTATGGTTGTTAGGATTTAGTTATTTTTCGGTTATGAGTTTTTTTGTGATTCTGTTATGAAACCTTAGTGAATTCATTGATTCTCCTGAGTTGCCATCTCTATTTTCACCTTGATATCTCTTGTTAATGCAGATGGAGGGGAATTGATGAAAAATGGCCTCCACTGCCTTGGGCCTGAATCAACTTGGGCCTAGACTTCATTAGTAGAGTGCTGGAATAAGCATCCTGCACGACAGCACATGGCCCGTACATTGGTGACTTCTTAGATGATTTTTTTGAGTTTTAATTAAGCTTATGGTTCGAAACTTTCCTGCTATATTCTTTTCTTTTCGCAGTTTCTGTTATCTTATATTACTATTTCTTTTGAACTGTAACTGAAGGTTGCTTGCTATCGCCTTCAATTTTCATATGGTTACTATCAAAAAAATAAATAATGAATGTTGGAGCTGGTTGAAGCATGGGAATTATTGATGCTGGTGTGTTATTACCGTTCCGAACCATGTTGATGCGCATTGACATTCTTCTTCTCTTTATTTCTGGTGTTCTGTGTATTGTGATATGTGTGCTGAATGTTGAAGATGCATGAAGATTGGAGTGATTCTGATTGAAGAAGTTTATCATTGGTTCAAGATTGATGAAGAGAGGGATGCGGATTTTCATTTCTGAATTATTGTTTCCTTCTATAACTGATTTTTTTTAGAGCTTTTTTTTTCACTTTGTAACTATAACTTTCCGAGTTATAACTGAATTTTGTAATTGACCTCTAACTGATTTCATTTGGTTATGATTCTGAATTTTTCTTTGACTTTCCCGCTGATCTTGCTCTAATGTCTCTTGTTTCAAACCAGCCCCCTTGTATGAGCTTGTGTATGTAAAAATGGAGGAAACAAAACTCTTATGCCTTTATTATAAACCTTAGAAAATACACCTAAACATATTTATTTCGTAATGATTTTCGTAATAATGGTTAATAGATGGAAATATAGATTAGTGGGTTTAAGAAGGATTTAGGAAATTGGTTAAGAAGACTGTATTAATTTGGATTAAAAAGAATAATGGGATAATTACCATAATAAATCTTTGAATGAACTAAAATTGAATTACGAGGGAAGTTGGATTGAAAAAGGAAATGGATATGGACTAAAGGTGATATTAATATTTGGTTTAGTTATATAAATTAACTCAAAAAAAATGAAATTGAAATGCAATGGTAATTGGATATGGACAAAGGTAAATGGGAAAATGAATAAAGAGAAGTTGAACATATAGAATAATGGAAATCGAGGTAAAAAGATGAAAGTGGAATAGAATGATCAGGAATGACTCATAACAATGAGAACAAAACAATGAAGGAAATCTCGATTTTAGCCCAAAGCCTATTTCAAATTCTCCACAAACCCACGAACACTGCTCTTTTCGAACCACTGCACAATTTTCCAAATTAGTCACAACTCATCGAATGTCTGAAACACGCCATGACCATTCGAATCCAGATGAATCATTGATAAACTGGAGATTCGAACCAAACTTCACATAGAATACTGTTGATGAACGGACGAATCTCAGTACACGACAACGCGATCTTTGAATATGCCATGTCTAAGCAATAGCCCAGTGGTTCAAAATAACCTTGCAATTGCAGTGATCTTTCGATAATTTGACCAAAATTAAGTCAAACTCCCATCTGAATTGTGTCACAGCTGAGCCACCGCATTTAGAGTAGAATCATAGTCCAGTGAATATTCTTTATCATTTCAATCTCTGACAGATAACATATGAAACCCTAATCCCCTGGGTCCTGATCACATGCTCTATGAAATAATGAAATGAACTACTATGATATTAATGACCTGGTGAGAAATGCAGATGAACGCAAAATGATATGCCAGTTAAGGCAAAAAGAATGAGGGCAAATTTTGAGGTATTACACCCATCACCGACCTTCCCTATCCGGCATTCGTCCTATGTCGTGATACTTTCGGCAGTCATACCTTGCCAGGTGATCGTCCTTCACCTTGGATGACCGTCCCTCATCCATATCCCCAACAGAGAAGATGTCCCCTGCTAGGTGATCGTCCTTCACCTTTGATGACCGTTCCTCATCATTTATTTCTTCAACCCGATGGTCGTCCCCATCATTTACCTTTAATCCCCAGAAAATCTTGTTTCTTTTCTTGATGGTCGTCCCCATCATGATTGCTTTATTTCCCCAGCATGTCGGTCGTCCCCGTCATCGCTTCATCCCCGGCAGTCGTCCTCTGCTCGACGGTCGTCCTCCGTCGCCCACACTTTATAATCATACTTTATTTTCCTTTATAATCTATATCACTTTTCTTCTTCATTCAGTGAGTGCAAATTTTGGACTGTCTTTGATATTCAACCACAAGTTATCTTGTTTGCCTGTTAAGCCGTTGCTTACATCCTACACAGCTAACTCATGCTTGAATAGGGGCAGCTGTAAACACCCCAAATTTTCCCTCACTCATTTCACCATGGCTTGTGATATTTTCATATTGCATAAGTTCAATCATATCATCTCATATTGCATTTTTGCTTCACTGCATTGATTCAAAGTCATCTGCATCTAGGGTTTGTGATCTGAGCCATCCCTGAGATATCTGAGCCACCCCAAGGGTCTCCAATCATCTCAAGAGGGTCCATGAATGTTCAAGCATCATATTATATCCTCCCAAGATCAAGTAAGTCAAAAAATCACAAGAACTGAGAAAGGCATGGAAGCAGAGCCAAGCTTAACTGCACAGATGACCTGAAATTAGGGTTTTGGTTTCAGAGGCCATAACTCCAAATGTTTTGGTCATTCTTGTTTATATTGGTCTCTATATGTTATGAGGATCATGAATATCAATTTTCATGAATAAATTCAAAGGGGAAGGCATCTGATCACAGGATGACTTCTTGAGCAAGTCAGTGCAAAATCAGGGCATCTGAGGCCCCCAATGACCCAACCAAAGGGATTTCTCCATCATTTTGAATGTGTATGATCTTTATTTGATCTTAGAAGATGTTATAAGTTCACAAAATTGAAGAATCTCAAGCCATTTGCAAAGTTGCCTTTTTGGGAAAGTGACTTGTAATGCAAACTTGCCATTTTGGGAAAGTTTTTTTAACCTCCTCTTTTTGATTCAAAATTGCTTCAAATGAAAAAACTTTGGTCATGAAAGTTGTAGATTAGATCCTCCCATTTTCAAAAAGTTCAAGAACTCATTTTAATTCATTTTAGATCAAAAGTTATGGCTTGTCAAAGTTGGGAAAATCACTTATTTTTCACTTTGGCACCAAAGAGGGAAACTTGCAAATTCACATGTCAAGCATTTCTATGACTTCAAAATGACTTCTAAGCATCACATAAACATAACACATGACCTACAATTCAGATTGGCCCAAAGAATCATTCATTTTCATGCCTTGATCATTAAGAAATCCAAAAGGGGCCAAGACTCCATGAAATTGCAAAATGACCCAAAGCTTCTCATCCACTTGTGCCAGCTTCCAAAAGTGACTTCCATGGACCTCCTTGAAGCAAGCTGATTCGAACCATGCCCTTGTACCATGACTGAACCAGCCCATACCTTCACTTACACAAATGTTGACTTTATGCAACTTGAGCCATACCAATCAAAATGAGCCACACCAACTACTCTGACCAACCACAACTTCACATACATGCCTCAAGGATCACATTTCACACAATCTTGGAGCCAGAAACCACAGCATCACCATAGTTCACAAAAACTCCCCCTCTTGCATTTTCATTCGAATCTCATCACACAAGCCTAAAACCTCAAAGCAAACTTCACAAAACCACTCACCATGATCCACTGATCATTTCCCAACCATCATCTGGCCCTGAAACCACCCCAAACAGAAATACGATTTTTCACTCCCTTTGAACAGAACTGCATCAATCTCACAAACTAGCCACAATATACTCCAACTAAGCCTCAAAGCTTCTTCAGGAAGATCATTGGAAGGGTTTTGAAGCCAAGAAGCTGCCTGAAAGCTCTAGGGTTGAAAGCTCCATCTCAGGTAGCTCTCTCAAACTTTTTTTCCAGAAATCCTTTTTTAAGTTATAGAATTGTTCCTTATGATCTCCTGATTACTCTGAGCTTTGTAGTTTTGAAAATGGTGAAGAAATGAGCATGAACCAAATCTCTGAAATTTTTGACCTAAAAAGAGATTGATTCGATTCATGCTTGTTTCTGAAAATAAATTGATTTCATGCTTGGATTCTTGTTCCTTGATGTTTGTTGAGTGATTCTGGAGCTTTAGGGGGCTTGGGGTGAGGTTTTGAGAGAGATAGCATTTTTCAGGGGAGAGTGTGGCCGGAGAAGATGACCGGAGGTCATTTCCGGCCACCTGCAAGTCATTAGGGCTTTAATCAGGTTTAGGGTTTCATTTGAATGTGAGCCATTGGTTCTGTTTCCCGCGCGCGTTTCAATGGGTGAGATTTAGTCATTAGCCCTAATCCAGATTTAATTAAATATTAATTAATTAATTAATGAAGATTAGTCAGGTTTGAACCTGGGCCGTCCAGATGCGTGCCCAGTCAAACGTAACAAGCCCAGAATCAATCTGAACCCTCCCTTTGGCATACTTTTCCATTTAATTGATTTTATTTCATTTTATTTGTATTTTATTTCCACGAATTCTTAAAAATAGTAAAATGCATTAAAAAATTCTGAATTTTTTTATCAAATCTTTTATTAATTTTCAGAACCCAAAAATATTTTTATTTTTATTTTTTGCATCAAAAATCATTTTTAAACCATTTAAATGTTTATTTTTAATTAGTTAATGGAAATTAATTAATTAAAAATGCATTTAGGTATTTAAAAATCACCAAAAAATTCACATTGCATTCTAAAACATTTAGAAACACTATCAAACTCTTCAAACAAATTTCTTTTTGGTTTTTGACCTATTTTGATATTTTTCATTGGAATTAAAGTTATTTAAAGGCAATATTTTGGTCATAACTTAGAAAAATTCATTCTGCCTAACCATGAAGAGTTTGATGATGGTTATTCTTGCATTGCATCCTTCATATCATGTAGTTTCTAGGGTAAAATTGGTTTGAATTTATCTTTCGTTTTCAATTTAATGTGCATTTTTCCTTTTGAAGTGCCTTAAAACCCTAGTTGACTTAAGAAAATCATAAATCCCATTAGGTTAAGAGTTGGGTCCCCTCCTTTGGGTAGTGAACTTGTGTAGGGTTAGGGTGCCTTTGATCCCATTTTCAATTTTTTATCATGTCATTTGCTTCTGGTTTTGGATTTTGCATTGCATGTTATGTATAAACCCTAATTTTTGCCTTCATTTGCATCCATCTCCCATATGCTTGCATTCAAGAACTTACCATGACATTTTATGCATCAACATGACATATGAGACATCTTAGAATAAATTAGACTCATTATTGATCATTGCATCATTCATTTTCCATGTTATGCATTCATTGCATCCCATGTGCATTCATGAACTTTTATGCCTCCTTTCATGCTTCATTTGCATCCACATCCTTGTATGATCATCCACAACTCTTGCCATGTGTTTGCATCATCTCTTAGCATCATTAACATCATGTGTATGCTTCTGACTTTGGTTTGCATCATGGCATTCCATCTCAATTTCATTGCATTTCATTTTATTGTTATTAACTTTTCAGGTGGTAAGTGTTTGAGAAGTGGATTTGCCTTCACTTCTCATAATCTTTTCTCATCTCTCTTTATGTATTCATTGCTGCATTTTGTATTTGTTTTAGAGTGAGCTGGCTCATTCATGTCTCTTCCTCACTTTCCTTCTTCAAGCAACTTGTCTTCTTAAGTGAAGCAAGTTGTTTTGCTTCTCTCTGCTTTTTTTCCCTTTCATCTGCTTCTTTCCTGGTGGCTTCTCTCTTGAAGATCTTTTGCAAGCCTCATAAACCCTAGGAATACCCAAGAATGATCACAATTAGAGTTTTATTAGTCCCCCATTAGTTTTACCTTTGTGTCTTCTTTGAGTCTTCTCTCCTCATCTCATAATCAAGGACTAAACCTTAAAGGTTTTAAGGCTTTGTGATTAAGGTTATGCCTGCATCCTTCTATTAGGATGGAGTGTATAACTTTAATCCTAAGTGTTAAACCCTTAATGTGTTTAAATCCTTTAATCAAATCATCTAATAATAACTAAGACATCAAGCTTGTAACTTGGGCCTTGCATTAGGGTTCTAATTCTTCCTTAATTGGTCAAGAAGGACTAACCCTAGTGTTAATGGACAAGTCCCCCTCAAGTTGTCTTACAAACCATAAAATTCACTTCTTAATCTTACCATTAACTAAAATTCATTTAATAAAGGTTTTGCTTTGTCATGAGGTTAATCCCTAATCATGGATTAAGTTGAGGAGCCTTTCTCAGCTTAAATGTTCTCATCTATTATCCTTCTATTAGGATGGTGTAATGGGTCCATTAAATCCTTGATTATGGCTTAAACTCATTACTTAACACTAAACAAAAACAACAAAAACATCTAAATAATTACATGTAGGTTAATGATCTTAATCCTACATCATGGTGATTAAGTGTGAGGTGTTTACTTCATACTTAAGGTATTCTCATTACCCCTAATCAGAGGGAGGATGTGATGAGTTTACTAACCCTTGGTTTAGGCTTAAGCTCATTTTCTTATGACAAACTCCAAAAGAAATAAAATATTGAAAACATCAAAAACAAACAATAATCGTCCCCTCCGGGATTCTTTTCTCACCTCATTCACTCACAAACGAGAACTTGCTTATTCCGTCTAATGTAAGACAGTTTGCACCTAAGCCAGACAGGTCATACACTTGAGCATAGACAAGCAAGCAGTTCACAAGTCAACTTATCTTTCAGTCTCTTTGAGTCGAACTACAGTGTTCTGACTTCTTCATTGCACGAGAGGATACGTAGGCATAACTTAACAGTTATCGAACAAAAGTCTCTGTATATTCCCTCTCCTTCCAGCATTATTCTTTAAGCCTCATAGTCTTGAGCTCCATACTCCTGTTCTTACACTGACACTCCACATATTTCACTCCACTTTCTTCCAGCACTGACACTTGCATTCTTTCTAGCTTTGACACACAGATAGCACTGACACTACCCCTTTAAAACACAAATCTTTCAAGCGTGGATCCCGTCGAGTACGGCGGACAATCTGGGTGCTAATACCTTCCCAGGTTGTAACCAACCCCCTTTCTCAGTTTCTCTGGTTCGCGACCGTCTTGTCCATATCTTTCTAGGTTTATGCAGCATTACCTTTCCTCCGGGATAAAAATGCCTAGCTGGCGACTCTTTTCTTTCTGAGTTCACCCTTGTGTGTTCTCATCCCTCTCGCCGACCGTTCGCATCTGTACCCTATTTGACCTAGCCTCATTTTGGTGGGAGCGACAGTAGGATCTGATCTTCAAGGGTTCAACGGGTTTGTATCTAGACCATGAGGCTACGTGGATTTGATTGTAACCTTCGGAGTTGGGGACACAATCATGCCCGTCAAAGTACAGTTCCTCATGATAGATTGTCCATCTCTCTATGAGTGCTTCCTTGGTCGACCCACTCTAGTCGAGCTTATTGCGGTGTTGTCCATGGTACACCTAAAGATGAAGTATTACACTTCTACAGGGAAGGTGGCCACCCTGCACGGCGACATCGAAGTTGCTCGAAGGTGTTTCGAAGCAGTGTCCAAGGGTCTCAACACCATCAGTGCCAAGCTAAATACAACAATAAACCTAGTTCTGCCCAGTAGTTCCGAAGAGCTAAAGCCACTCACTCGCATTGATTTGGTCAACCTGGATAGCCGATTCATAGATGAAGGAAAAAAAGCACAACAGGCACCCATCAACTCCTCCACAATACGACCAATACCAGATGGTGACTTTGAATTAGTCTTGCTCGGAGAGGATCCCTGCAAAGGAGTAAAGATCGGAGCAAAACTCACCGACTTGGCGAGGAAGCAACTTAAAGCATGCCTCCGGGAGAATGCGAACCTGTTCGCTTGGCGTGTGGTTGAAATGCCCGGTTTAGACCTAGAAGGTGCTTGTCACCAGTTGACAATAGATCCCGCCTACCGGGCTATATCACAACATAGAAGGAAGTAGTCTCCTGAGAAAATGGAGTTTGTTGAGCAAGTTGTAAAAGACCTCATCAAGGCAAACTTTATCTCTGAAGCCAAGTATAAGACATGTCTCTCCAATGTTGTATTAGTAAAAAAGAATAATGGAAATGGCGCATGTGTATTGGCTACACTGATCTCAACCGGTATTTCCTGAAAGATGCTTATCCTTTACCGAACATGGATAAATTAGTAGATAATTATGCAGGTTTTAAATTACTATCATTCATGGATGCCTATTTCGGGTACAATCAGATACCCATGGTTGTGACCGACAGGAAATACACGACCTTCATGACCGAATTGGGCAACTATTACTACACCGTAATGCCTTTCGGATTAAAAAAATGTCGGTGCAACTTACCAACGCATGATGAAAAAAGTCTTCCGAGCAGAAATCGAACATGTTCTAAGTCTATATGGACGACATGATCATCAAATCCCATGAGGATACTGATCATGCTCTCCACTTAAAGAAAGTTTTCAACCAAACACGAAAATGAAAAATGTAATTCAACCCAGAAAAATGCACGTTCGGGGTTCACGCGGGTAAATTCCTCGGGTTCTATCTGACTGAAAGAGGAATCGAAGCCAACTCTGACAAGTGTCGAGCATTCTCTAAAACTCTGACGCAAAACTCAAAGAAATCCATCCAATCACTGAATGGGGTTCTCACCTCGCTATCACGTTTCTTAGCTAAATCCTCTCAGCATGTCATTCCCCTCTTCAAGCTCATCTGCAAAGAGGATGCCTTCGAGTGGATGAAAGAGTGCGACCAAGCCTTAATACATCTCAAGAAAGATCTATCGGAGCCCCCAGTTCTTTCACGACCAGAGACGGGTTGTAACACCCCATTTTTTCCAATTTATAAAATAATAATTTTCTATGAAAAATCAGAGTTTATATAAGTGGAATGCCATATCAACCGAAATAATCAACATAATACTCTTCAATTAAAAACAACGAAAAATATAATTTGTTCAACTTAGGCAACATGCCAACAAACACCAATATGTCGTCCATAAACTTTGGTTTATAAGGTTTCCAACAATGTTTAAAGATACATAACAAAATAATAAAACATCTAAAAGTCCCCATCCCGTATATCAAAGCATCATATGACTCGAACAAGCAACACGAATTTCATGCACACTCAGGTACCTGGATTATCTGTACTTACAAAAAAACACAGAATCAACAAAACAAGGGGTGATAAATAAATTCAAATATTAACGGTGCATAAAACACATTAAGGGTAGTTCCTCACACAATCAACATATACAACAGTATCACACCAATAATTATGCAACAACGAAACAAAAATAATTATGCAATATGACTAAACAACGACAGAATGCATGTGGTACCAGTTTTCATTCATTCAATCGAACACAGATAAATCACATACACCCATCCGACAATGATTATCCCACCATTCTCCATAACAGAGTACGAATGAATCGCATATGCTCATCCGACAATGATTCATCCCAACAATAATACTACCATGTATGCATGACCTTGAATATGCATACAACATGTATAACCACCATATTATACATCTACATGACTTATCTGATTAATACGCAACAATAATCGACACAATCAACAATATGATCCTCACACGACTTAACTGATTAATCATCTAGTTAAATTTATCTAAGTTTCATCATTAATTAAAAATTCCACTCCAATACTCAATTAAATAAGCCTAAGGTCTACCTCGATGCCTCATATCAAAAGAATCAACAACAAATGCGAATTCAGGATAGAAATCGCGAAAAGACAAAATTTGCCCTACAGGTCTGGTCATATGTGTATTGCCTTAGGCCATACGCGTATGGGCCAACTTCTACACATCCTACGCTAGCCATATGCTGCATGTTACACATAATATACCGCTATATGTTGCTTGTTACACATATTGACCCAGTCTCTCACGCGTAACTTACTAGAATGGGCAGAATGCCCAAAAATTCACTTCCATACGCGTATGCCCCACCCGTTACACGTATTGCCTCAGAAATCACACACATCATACGCATGTGGACATGCCCCATACGCGTATGGGCAGAACCAGTCAATTTTGTGTTTTCTCATATTTTCTGAATCTCTTCATCTTAGTTTTCTATTTCCCACTTCAGGCCAGACTTGGGAATGTTTTTACACATATTTTACACTCCTAATTACATCTTTCTTTCATCTAATTACTAAATCCAGTCTCATCAACAATCTAGATCTAAATTCACATCTATTCTTCTACAACAATAAACATATGTATGAATTATGCATTCCAACAAAATTACAACAATAGTATTTTATCAAGGACAGCAAGATCATACAATCATATTCCTAGATTCGCAACAATAATCACACAATTATAGATTCATCACAGAACATCATAACAACGAAAACCCTACGAGGGAAGGAACCCCTCAGTACCCCATCATGTTAAATCACTTAAAAAAAATCCCTTTCTCCCCCTTTACCTCGAATTGTGATTAATTTCCTACGAATTCTGGTTTTGGGAGTGCCTTAGCTGTTCTTCCTCATCCTAGATCTTCTTCGTTCTTTCACAAAATAACACGACTAATCTCTTTCTAATTTTGATTAATCTCCTATTACTGGTCTTTTACTAATTCCTCTATATTTTTAATTAAAACTGAAAAATAATAATAATACTAATTCTAATATTACTAATATTATTTTCATAATAATAATACTAATATTAAAAATAGTTATTAATTGGTCTTACTATTATTCATACACCCACTAATATAAATGCACCACAATTTTTACTCGTCCCACAATGACACGACACCAAAAAAACAAGACGTATGCCTTAAACAAGGCCAACAATGCACCAAAAATACCCGAGGAATAAATATTAAAAATGGGGTGTTACAACTCTCCCCCCACTTAAAAATATTTTTGTCCTCGGAAAATGTACCTGATGAGAAAAGTTCCGGATACGACTCCCGCATCTTGCTTTCTAGCTCCCAGGTTACACTTCCACCAGCAACTCCTCCCTAAGCTACTCTCACCAGAGGAATCTCTTTACCTCTAAGTTACTTAATCTTGCGATCTTAAATCCTTATCGGCATTACTTCCACAGTAAGATTCTCCCTAACCTGCACCTCATCCCTCAGAATAACGTGAGAAGGGTCAGACACATACTTCCAAAGTTGCGACACATGAAACACGTCATGCAAGTTCGAAAGATCTGGTAGTAACACCACTCTATAAGTAAGAGTACCAACTTTCTGCAAAATCTGATAGGGTATATCGCTCCCAAAGATTTGCATCCCGGTACAAGCACGAACGGTTGGCCAAGGGAGAAAATGAAGTGAAGTGAATAGAGTCGCCAGCTAGAAAGATATGGATAAGACGGTTGCGAACCAGAGAAACTGAGAAAGGGGGTTGGTTACAACCTGGGAAGGTATTAGCACCCAGATTGTCCGTCGTACTCGACGGGATCCACGCTTGAAAGTTTGTGTTTAAAGGGGTAGGTGTATGTGCTATCTGTGTGCAAAAGCTGGAAAAGAAATGTACAAGTGTCAGTGCAAAAGAGAAGTGAAGTGCTCAGGAATGAGGCTAAAAAAGAATGCTGAAAGAGGGGGAAGACACAGAGACTTTTGTTCGATAACAATTAAGTTATGCCTACGTATCCTCTCGTGCAATGAGGAAGTCAGAACACCGTAGTTCGACTCAAAGATACTGAAAATAAATTAACTGATGAACTGCTTGCTTGCCTATGCTCAAGTGTATGACTCGTCTGGCTCGAGTGCTAACTGTCTTGCATTAGACGGAAGAAGCAAGTTCTCGCTTGTGAGTGAAGATGATGAGAAAAGAATCCCGAAGGAGACGATTATTGTTTGTTTTTGTGTTTTCAATCTTTTATTGGTTTTTGGTGTTTGTCATAAGTTAATGAGCTTAAGCCTAAACCAAGGGTTAGTAAACTCATTATATCCTCCCTTTGATTAGGGATAATGAGAATACTTTAAGTATGAGATAAACATCTCAACTTAGTTACCATGATGATGTAGGATTAAGATCATTAACCTACTTGTGATTATTTAGATGTTTTTGAGTTTTTGTTTAGTGTTAAGTAATGAGTTTAATCCATAATCAAGGATTAGTGAACTCATTACACCATCCTAATAGAAGGATAATAGATGAGAAAACTTAAGCTGAAGAAGACTCCTCAACTTAATCCATGGTTAGAGATTAAATTCATTATATAACAAAGCCTTTATTAAAGTTGATTTTAATTAAGGGTGAAATTAAGAAATGAGTTTTATGATTTGTAAGACAACTTGAGGGGGACTTGTCCATTAACACTAGGGTTAGTCCTTCTTAACCAATAAAGGAAGAATTAGAACCCTAATGCAAGGCCCAAGTTACAAGTTAATGTCTTAGTGATTATTAAGATGGATTATTTAAGAGTTTTAAACAAATTAAGGATTTAACACTTAGGGTTAAAGTTATACACTCCATCCTAAGAGAAGGATGCATGCATAACCCTAATCACAAAGTCTTAAAGCCTTAAAGGTTTAGTCTCCAATGATGAGATGAGAAGAGAGACACAAAGAAGACTCAAAGGTAAAAACTAAGGGGGACTAATCAAAACCCTAATTATTGTCATGCTTAGATGTTCCTATGGTTTGTAAGGCTTGAGAAAGATCTTCAAAGAAGCCATCAATGGAAGAAGCAGATGAAAGGAGGAGAAACAGAAGAAACAAGTTACTTACTTCACTGAAGAAGATAAGTAACTTGTTGAAAGAAAGTGAATGATGAACATGAATGAACAAGTTCACTCTAAAGCAAATTAAAATGCAGCAAGGATGCATAAGAACAAGGATGAAGAGAAATGAGAAGTGAAGGCAAATTCACTTCTCAAGTTACTTACCACCTGAAAAGGTTAGCATAAAGAAAGAAAAGAAGTGAAATGATGCATATGAAATGACAAAGGAACAAAACCAGAAGCAACCACATGATGCAAATGATGCTATGAGTCAATGCAAAGGCATGCCAAGTGTTATGAATGTTCATACAAAGAGAAAGAATGCAAATGAAGCATGCTTTGAAGTATGAAAACACATGTATGTTTATGGAATGAAATGAATGCAAAGCATAGCAAATGTATGAAGAAATGATTAAGAAATGTTCAAGAAATGTACTAAGGTGTCTAAGATGGCATACAAGTGCTTAGAATGTCATGTCAAGTTCACATGTTCATGCAATGCAATGTAAGATGCAAGTATGAATGCAAGATTAGGGTTACATGAAAGGATGAGATGCCAATGTCAAAAACAGAAGCAAATCGCATGATAAAAAATTGCAAATGAACTCAAAGGAAACTTAACCCCATATGATATCACACCCCAAAGGAGAAGGTCTAACTCTTAACCTAAAGAAAGTTGTGATTTTTCTAAGTTTGCTAGGGTTTTTGGGTACCTTAAGAGAGAAAATGCAAATCAAATGGAAAATGCAAGATAAATTTATGACAAAAATATGCTAGATACTACATGATATATGAAGAACAATACAAAAAGAACCAATGTCAAACCCTTCATGGTTAGGCAGAAAAGAATTTTCAAAGTTAGGGTTCCAAAAAGGGATTTTTATGAACCCTAAATTTAAGAAAAATGTCAAAGTTGGATCAAAACCAAAAAAAAATTTGTATGAATGGTATGACAATATTTCTAAATGTCCTGAGATGCAATGTGAATTTTTTTTGGAATTTTTAGAAACCTAAATGGTATTTTAATTAATTAATTTCCATTAATTAATTAAAATAAACATTTAAATATTTTTAAAATGATTTTTTAATGCAAAAAATGAAAATAAAAATGTTTTTGGGTGAAGAAAAATATTTAAAGACAAAATGCAGAAGAAATATATTTTTGGAATTTTCTAAGTATTTTAAATAAATTGGACAAAATAAATGCTATTTAAATGAAATAAAATGAAAAATAAAAGAAAGTAAGACAATCCAATGGACAGGATTTGAATTGGGGAGATCCTGGTTGACCAGCGCGCAAATGAGTGGGTGAGATGCATTCTGGCTAATTAATCCAGATTAAATTAATTAATTAAAAGTTAGGGTTAAGTGAACGGATCCCATCCCTCCATACACGCGCGAAACTCACCTGAGATTAGCCCTAATTATTTTCAGATGACCGGAATAGTGCTCCGGTTATCTTCTCCGGCAGCCCAAAATGCTATCTCTCTCCCTAAGCCTCTAAAACCTAATCTCTCTGCCCAAAATCAAACCCCACACATCACATAACAAGAATCATCCATCAAAACAAATTTATTTCACACATTTAAGCTGAATCGAAACAAATTAGTTCTAGGTCAAAAAATTTCAGAGAGCTCATACATGCTTAATACTTGATCATTTTCAAAACTAAACACATCAGGATCATCAGTGAATCATGAAGAACCATTTAGGAACTTAAAAACACATTTCTGGAAAAAATGTTCTTGAGGTTACCTGAGCTTGAGCTTTCTCAGTTTGGAGCTTTTGGTCCTCTTCTCTTGTGTAAATCCACTCCTCTTGACCTCATAATGATGTTGAAATGCTTTGATGGAGCTTAGAATGGCTGGGATGAAAGCTTGCACTCTTGCTGCACCAGAATCGTGTTTTGTATAGAGGGGCTTTGAAGCTTGTTTGATGGTTGGTTTATGCTCTATGGATCATTTCTGAATGAATGGTGAAGTTTGTTTGGAGTTTTTGTGGTTGAGCAGAGTGTTTCGAAAGCTTTTGCTTTTGGGGTGATTTTGAGAAACTTGGTGATTCTGAGGTTTCAAGCTTGTGTGTTGTGTGTTATGAGTTGCTTTTGATCCACATAACAATGTTTGATAGGTCAGAAAGTGGGTGGTGGCCTGTGGTGATTGGTATGGGCAAGTTGCCAAAATGTTAACATAACTTGTACTTGAGGTATGGGCTATGGCAGGGGTTGTTCAAGGGCGTGTCTGGCCTCAGCATTGATCAAGGAGAGCCATGGGATTGAGATTATGCAGCTGGATGGCTTAGAAACAAAGATCTCATAGGTTTTGCAAGTGTTATGTGATTTTCCCCCTTTGAGAAATCTTGAAGTGCAAGGCATGAAAGCAAGTGGTTCTTTGGGCATTCTTGGTCACAATGCATTGTGTCATGTGTGTATAATGTTTAGAGAGTGATTAGAGGTCACAAAATGACTTGGTTTGTGAAATTGCAAAAAATCCTCTTTGGTGTGAAAGTGAAAATTATGTGATTTTTGCCAACTTTGCCAAGCCATAACTTGAGTTCCATAATGAATTAGAACTTGTTCTTGTACTTTTTGAAAAGGGAATGATCCAATATACAACTTTCATGACCAACAATTTTTCATTTGAATCATTTTTGGTTGAGAAAGAGGAGGTTGAAAAACTTTCCCAAAATGGAAAGTTTCCATTACAAGTCATTTCCATTTTTGGCAACTTTTGGTTTAGCTCAATTTTCTTCAATTTTGTGAACTTACAAGCACTTCAATGATCAAATAAAGATCATATAAATTCAATTTGATGAAAAATACACTTTGGTTCCATTGTTGGGGGCCTCAGATGCCCTGATTTTGCTCTGATTTGCTCAAGAAGTTACTCAGTGAACAAATGACTTCCACAATGAATTTCTTCATCAAACTTGGTACACATGATACTTATAACATATTGAGACTATTAGATACAAGAATGACCCAAAAAAAATTGAGTTATGGCCTCTGAAACCAAAACCCTAATTTCAGGTCATTTGTGTAGTGAAACCCTATCTCTGATTCCATGCTTCCCAGGTTCTTGTGATTTATTGACTTCCTTAATCTTTGAGGGATATAATATGATGACAGAACACACATGGACCCTCTTGGAATGATTGGAGACCTTTGGAGTGGCTCAGATGGATCCTTGGATTGCTCAGATCACAAACCCTAAATGTAGATGATCTTGAGCTATGCAGTGAAACAAAAATGCAATATGAGGTGGTATGCTTATACTAATGCAAACATGAAAGATCACAATCCATGGTGTGAACTTATTGAGGGAAAATTTGGGGTGTTTATAGCTGCCCCTATTCAAACATGAGTTAGCTGTGCAGGATGTAAGCGCCTGGCTTAACAGACAAACAAGATAACTTGTGGTTGAATACCAAAGACAGTCCAAAATTTGCACTCACTGGGGAGAAGAAGAAAAGGGATATAAATTGTAAAAGGTAGTATAGTATGATTATTAAATTCGAGCGATGGAGGACGACCATCGAGCAAAGGACGACTGGTGGGGATAAAGCAATAACGGGGACAACCGACATGCTGGGGTAATAAAGAGATCATGATGGGGACGGCCATCAAGTAAAGTAACAAGGTTCTCTGGGGATTAAAACAAAGTCAATGATGGGGACAGCCATCAGGTTTGCAAAGTAAGGTAAACAATGATGGGGATGACCATCAGTTTAAAGAATAAATGAAATAATGATGATGGACGATCATCAAAGGTGAAGAACGATCACCTAGCAGGGGACGACTGCTCTTTATCACGACATAAGATGAATGTCGGATAGAAAAAGTCGACGATGGGGACGGACATCGGATAAGCATGATGAAGGACGGTCATCAAGAGGTGAAGGACGATCACCTAGCAGGGTACGACTGCTCTTGGGGTTTATCAAGACATAGGACGAATGTATGATAACAAGATCAACGATGGGGATGGCCATCAGATAAAACGATGAAGGACGATCATCAAAAGGTGAAGGACGATCACCTAGCAGGGGACGGCTGCTGCAATATCACGACATAGGACGAATGTCGGATAGAAAAGGGTTCCAATAATGGAGACTCCACTGGGGAAAGGATGAGGGACAGTCATCCAAAGGTGAAGGACGATCACCTGGCAGGAGACGACTGCTCTTTACCATGACATAGGACGAATGTCGGATAGAAAAGGTTGTTTTGCTGGCGACTTACCGGGGAATGGTAAACACGGACGAGTGCTTACACTTTCCAGAATAAAAGGTATAAGTGTTTGACGTTGTTGTATGGATTAAAGATGCGGACGAGCATCCTTAAGACCATGATACAGACGAGCATCAGTAGAAACAAACGATGACGCGTGTTCAGAGATGATGATACGGACGAGTACCAACTGGTTAACAACGAACACAGACGAGTGTCGAATCTGTGGGGAGATGAATATATGTATATATAAGATAAGGACGAGTATCTATATAAGTATGAGTGAAGTATTGTGGAGTATGAGCAAGACACTGACGAGTGTTTAACTTGCTGGGGAAAGGTGTGACACAGACGAGTGTCAAAAGAGAAAGTGTATAAGTTATGAACAAACGTTTGTATATGTGAGAGTGCAAAAGGTGTTTTGGTGACCTGCGGGGATATGATAACACGGACGGGTGTCGAGAAAGTATATGCTGAAGGAGTGTTTGGTTTGCAATAAGTGTTTTGGCAACTGTGCTGGGGAGTGGTGACACAGACAGATGTCAAGAGAGTGTATAGGTATCTGTAATCACATGGGATGTTTGTGGCTTATATTTGCAGGGGATTAAAATGACACAGACGAGTGTCGAAAAGGATATATATAAACAGGTATTTGTGTTGGAGAGTGCAAAGGGGACGCTTTGGCTTTTATTTGCTTGAGGGTTTTTTATATACATTACTGATGGTATTTGCAGGTGACTGGTTCGAACCTGACTTGTGATCATGCAAAATGTTTGATTTTTGCCGTAATGCTCCATATTAAACGGAATGCTACGCTTTGTGGGGAAAGATGATGCAAATGCTATGGTTATGCAAAAGAAACCGATCCGGGATTCAGATCCCGCTGCTGTGAAGATCTCTGGCTGATCTGCTTGGAAGGATATCCCAGCTGGGGATGAGATCATTGGTAGATCTGATAAAATATATGGCTCTACTTTGGGGGAAATAGATCACTGATAGATCTATCCGGCGAGGAGAAAACCCAGCTGGGGATGAGGAAGCTTCCGTCACTTTGTTGTGCGAGAATTTCAGGCATTGCTCTTTTGGGTAGAGGCTGGAACCCTGTGGGGAGATTGTTCTTCTATCCTTGAGAGACCTGGTATTCTGTTGGGGAGGAAAAGATCACTGAACGATCTTCCTAGAGTTCTCTGTGGGGATCCCGGCTGGGGATACTCTTGCTGAATAAACTCATACTGGGGATGAGGAGGCCTTGACAACTCTGTTGGGGAAAAATCATTTTCAGATGCTGCTTGGAGAAGATGTGTTAGGGAAGTGATGCCTGACATGCCCCATGTTGCGTATTTGAATACCTGCAATCTGTTAAGACTAAGAAACACACGAGTATCCCGAGGTATCCCTTACCGGATTCCGTCATAGGAGTTAGATATTCCTGAGAGTAAATACATTTCTGTAAGCATTTATTAATAATGGCTCATTTATTTTATGCAAATATTATATCATGTATATTGGATATTTTGCAAACGAAACAAAAATGTACGAGACGATGTGTGACTGAAATATGATTTTATTAATCTGGGTTCCCTGAACCGGCAAATACAGTCAAAGAAACAGATCCCCTGGAATGAGGAGATTGTTACAAATTGGAAAAGTAAAAGTGCTGACAATGTTGTCGACGCTCCGTTGAGCTTCCTTTGCTATGACCTGTATGACCTTGACATTCTTCTCATCTTGCTTTCTGGAGAAGGTTGATTCTGAATGATGCTTTAACCTTTCGAAGCTTGCCATGTTTTAAGTGATACAGACGAATTCAGAATGCAGTTGTTCGCTTATTCCCTGATTTTGCATGGATCGCCCTTTCGGGTTTTCAATCCACCGGGATACCCATTTTTGCCTGAGCTGTCCAATGTGGCTTTTCAACTCAGCGGGTGTACATTTCTTTTCTTTTTCATTTTCCCTTATTTTTGCCCGAGTCTTTATTCTGTTTTGACTCGCCGGGATGCCCTATTTTTGCCTGGACTTACATTCTGTTTTAATGTTCAGCGGGTCATTTTATGCGAAGTATTTTTTAACTGCATCTGAATTCACAGGGGATAAGAAATCTTCACCATCCATAGTAGTGAGCATCAATGCTCCACTAGAGAAAACCTTCTTTACTATGAAAGGGCCATCGTAATTCGGAGTCCACTTGCCCCTGTGGTCTGTATGAGGAGGAAGAAGTCTTTTCAGCACAAGATCTCCTACTTGATATTCTCGAAGCCTGACTTTCTGATCAAAGGCTTTCTTCATCATTTTCTGATATAACTGCCCATGACAAATTGCAGCTAATCTCTTCTCTTCAATCAGATTTAGTTGATTATACAAGGACCGGACCTATTCTGCTTCATTCAGCTTGACATCCATCAGTACCCATAAGGAGGGTAGCTCCACTTCAACAGGTAGGACTGCCTCCATACCATACACAAGCGGATACGGTGTTTCCCCAGTGGATGTTCTGATCGAGGTTCGATACCCATAAAAGGCAAATGGTAGCATCTCATGCCAATCTTTGTATGTAACCACCATATTTTGCACAATCTTCTTAATGTTTTTGTTAGCCGCCTCAACAGCGCCATTCATCTTTGGCCTGTAAGGAGAAGAGTTGTGATGTTTGTCGCTCCCACCAAATAACACCTAGGTCAGACGGGGTACAGACGCGAACGGTCGGTGAAAGAGAGAACATGAAGATGAACTGAAAAGAGTCGCCAGCTAGGCATTTTTATCTCGAAGGAAAGGTAATGCTGCATAAACCTAAGAAAGATATGGATAAGACGGTCGCGAACCAGAGAAACTGAGAAAGGGGGTTGGTTACAACCTGGGAAGGTATTAGCACCCAGATTGTCCGTCGTACTCGACGGGATCCACGCTTAAAAGTTTGTGTTTAAAGGGGTAGTGTCAGTGCTATTCTGTGTGCAAAAGCTGGAAAAGAATACAAGTGTCAGTGCAAAAGAAGTGTAAAGTGAAGGAAATGAGTGTCAGTGTAAGAAAAGAGTGCAATGCTCAAGATAATGAGGCTTAAAGAATAATGCTGGAAGAGGGGGAATATACAGAGACTTTTGTTCGATAACAGTTAAGTTATGCCTACGTATCCTCTTGTGCAATGAGGAAGTCAGAACACCGTAGTTCGACTCAAAGAGATTGAAGATAAATTGACCTATGAATTGCTTGCTTGTCTATGCTCAAGTGTATGACCTGTCTGGCTCAGGTGCAAACTGTCTTGCATTAGACGGAAGAAGAAAGTTCTCGTTTGTGAGTGAATGAGGTGATAAAAGAATCCCTGAGGAAACAATTATTGTTTGTCTTTGGGTTTTCAATCTTTTATTGCTTTTTGGTGTTTGTCATAAGAAAATGAGTTTAAGCCTAAACCAGGAGTTAGTAAACTCATCACATCTTCCCTCTGATTAGGGGTAATGAGAATACCTTAAGTATGAAGTAAGCACCTCACCCTTAATCACCATGATGTAGGATTAAGATCATTAACCTACTTGCAATTATTTAGATGTTTTTGGAGTTTTTGTTTGGTGTTAAGTAATGAGTTTAAGCCATAATCAAAGATTTAATGGACTCATTACACCATCCTAATAGAAGGATAATATATGAGAACATTTAAGCTGAAGAAGGCTTCTCAACTTAATCCATGATTAGGGATTAACCTCATGACAAAACAAAGCCTTTATTAAAGTGGATTTTAGTTAATGGTAAGATTAAGAAGTGAATTTTATGATTTGTAAGACAACTTGAGGAGGACTTGTCCATTAACACTAGGGTTAGTCCTTCTTAACCAATTAAGGAAGAATTAGAACCCTAATGCAAGGCCCAAGTTACAAGCTTGATGTCTTAGTGATTATTAGATGAATTGATTAAGGGATTTAAACACATTAAGGGTTTAACACTTAGGATTAAAGTTATACACTCCATCCTAAGAGAAGGATGCAGGCATAATCTTAATCACAAAGCCTTAAAACCTTAGAGGTTTAGTCCCTGATTATGAGATGAGAGGAGAGACACAAAAGATGACACAAAGGTAAACATAATGGGGGACTAATCAAACCCTAATTGTTATCATGCTTGGGTGTTCCTAGGGTTTATGAGGCTTGCAAGAGATCTTCAAGAAAAGCCACCAAGGAAGAAGCAAGATGGAAGGAGGAGAAGCAGAAGATGCAAGTTAACTTACTTCACTTAAGAAGATAAGTCACTTGAAGAAATAAAGTGAATGGAGAGCATGAATGAGCAAGCTCACTCTAAGACAAATACAAAATTCAACAAGGATGCATTATAGAGAATGAGAAGAAAGATGAGAAGTGAAGGCAAATTCACTTCTCAAATACTTACCACCTGAAAAGTTAGCATAAGGAAAATGGAATGAAATGAAAATGAAATGTATGCAAGGATGCAAACCAAAACCAGAAGCATATTTATGATGCAAATAAATGATGCAAATGTATGTTAAGAGTTGTGAATGATCATACAAGTGATGAGAATGCAAATGAAGCATGAAAGAAGCATGAAAGTTCATGAATGCTCATGGAATGTAATGAATGCATAACATGGCAAATGGATGAGGAAATGATCAATTATGATTCTAATATGTCCTAAGATGTCTTAGAAGTCATGTGGATGCAAGAAATGTCATGGCAAGTTCATGAATGTAAGCATATGCAAGAGGTATGCAAAGGAAGATGAGAAATTAGGGTTTTCATTAAACATGAGATGCAAAACTCAAAAACAGAAGCAAATGACAAGATAAAAAATTGAAAATGCAATCAAAAGAACCCTAACCCCATATGATATCACACCCTAAAGGAGAAGACCTAACTCTTAACCTAATGAAAGCTATGAGTTTTCTAAGTTTTCCAGGGTTTTAAGGTACCTAAAGGGAAAAAAATGCAAATCAATTCAAAAAGGCAGAAGAAATTTGTGACAAAATTATGCTAGAAACTACATGTCAAATGAATATCAATGCAAAAAGAATCATTGTCATATCATTCCTGGTTAGGCATAAAATAATTCTTGAAGTTAGGGTTCTAAAATAGGAATTTTATGAACCCTAAATTCAAGAAAATTATCAAAAATGGTTCATAACCAAAAATGAATTTGTGTGGATGGTATGACAATGTCTCTAAATGTTTAAAGATGCAATGTGAATTGTTTTGGGATTTTTAGAAACCTAAATGATATTTTAATTAATTAATTCTCATTAATTAATTAAAATAAACATTTAAATGTTTTAAAAATGATTTTTTAATGTGAAAAATAAAAATAAAAATATTTTTGGATTAAGAAAATTATTCGAAATAAAAATGCAGAATAAAAATATTTTTGGAATTTTCTTGCTATTTTTAATAAATGGGACAAAATAAATATGAATTAAAACTAAATAAAACAAAAGTAAGCCAATCCAATGGTTCACATGGATTCTGGGGATTTTCAGGTTGACCACACGCCAGATCCTAGGGCTCTAATTCAAACTTAACTAATCTCAATTAATTAATTAAATAATCCTGATTAAACTTAAATGAGCTAATCTTCACCCTCCATCTCACGCGGGAAAGGAAGATCCAATGGCCCTTATTCAAGCACTTCCCTAACCCTAATTATCTCATTAATTACTTTCAGGTCACCGGAGAAGAGCTCCGGTCGTCTTCTCCGGTGACACCCTCACCTGAAAATTCCTAACTCTCTCCCTAGGTAATTTCTGGAGCTCTAAAGCTCCAGATTAACTCCCCTCACTCCCCTAAGCTCAAATCCACACTCAAATCACATTTATTCATGCTCATAAACAAGATTCGAAGAAAAGATCAAACATGGCAAAAATTTCAGAGATTCAGTACATACTCATTTCTACACCATTTTCGAAATTTCAAAGCTCAATGTGATCAGTGAAGCATGTTTTATCATTTTGTTACATAAAAAAGAGGTTCTGGAAAAATGAATTCTGATGTTTACCTGAGATGGAGCTTTCCAAACTTGAGCTTTCTGGCCACTTCCTTTGTGCAAATAGACTCCCTTTGACCTCCCGAGGCTAATGGAATGCTTCAAAGGCTTTGAGAATGGCTGGTTTGTGAGTTTGCACTCCAACTGGCTGAGAATCATGTTTTGTATATGGTGTGTTCTTGGCTGATTTGAGGGTTGCTTTGGGGTCAGTGAGTGATTTAAAGATGAATGGTGGAATTGGTTTTGAGTTTGACTAAGTGAGCTGGGAGATTCGAAGGAAAATGCAAGAGGGAGAGATTTTGGGAACTTGATCAATCTTTTGTTTCAGCTTGTGTTCTTGTGTGTTATGATCTGCCTTTGGTCCACATATCAAGTTGTGATAGGTCAGAGAAGTGGTTGTGGCCTATGGTGATTGGTATGGCCTTCTTGCAAAAAGTCACCAACTTGTGTACTTGAGGTATGGGCAAGGATGCAACTGGCCTTTGGGCATGTCCATGCGCAGCTAACTTCAAGGATGTCCATAGAATCCATTTGGAGGCAATTCAGCAAGTTGAAACAAAGTTATGTGGTGTTTTGCAATTATGTGAAGTTTTGGCCCCTTTGAGAATTCTTGATGTTCAAGGCATGAAATCTTGCAATTCTTTGGGCAATTCTGATCTAGAGGCAATGCACTATGATGTTATGATACATTTAGGTGCGTTTGAAGTCACAAAAAGCCTTGACAAGTGGTTTTGCAAAGAATCCCTCTTGGTGCATTCTTGAAAATTATGGGATTTTTGCCAACTTTGACAAGCCATATCTTGAGTTCAAGAATGAATTAGATATTGTTCTTGTACTTTTTGAAAAGGGAATGATCCAATCTACAACTTTCATGACCAACAATTTTTCATTTGAAGCATTTTTGGTTGAGAAAGAGGAGGTTGAAAAACTTTCCCAAAATGGAAAGTTTACCTTAAAGTCATTTCCATTTTTGGCAACTTTTGGTTTAGCTCACTTTTCTTCAATTTTGTGAACTTTCAAGCACTTCAATGATCAAATAAAGATCATATAACCTCAATTTGATCAAAAATCCACTTTGGTTCCATGTTGGGGGGCCTCAGATGCCCTGATTTTGCTCTGACTTGCTCAAGAAGTTACCCAGTGATCAGATGACTTCCACAATGAATTTCTTCATCAAACTTGGTAAACATGATCCTTATAACATTTTGAGACCATTAGAAACAAGAATGACGAAAATAATTGGAGTTATGGCCTCTGAAACCAAAACCCTAATTTTAGGTCATCTATGTAGTTAAACCCTAACTATGCTTCCATGCTTTGCCAGTTCTTGTGATTCTTTGACTTCCTTGATCTTTGGTGGATATAATATGATGATTTAACATACATGTGTCACTCCCGGGATTTTCATCCTAGTACAAACGCGAGAGTGGCGCGGAAAAGGTAGAGTCGTCAGCCAAACATTTTTATCCCGAATGAATGGGAAAGGTAATGTTGCACAAACCTGAGGAAGAAGGAAAGAACAAGATCCTACGAACCAAAGATCTGGGTTCAGGAGTCGGTTACGACCTGGGAAGGTATTAGCACCCCATACCGTTCGCCCTACACGACGGGATCCATGCTTGCTTGTTTGCTTCAAAGGGTGAGAAAATATAACTGCTGCTGAACAAATGAACTGCTACTGGAATGGGAATGGATTTGAGAAAGGAATAAGAAAATGAAAAGAAAGAGGGGAATGTAGGGAAAATAAAGAATGTGCTTGAACGGGCCATACCCCGCTGCCTACGTACCTCATCGGGATAATGAGGATCAGAGTCGACGTAGTTCGCCTAACTAAGGCGGGAACTATTTGTTTGCGTATGTCTATGCTCAGGTGTTGCAGGCTCGTCTGGTACGAGTGCATTTACCTTCTTGCATGCGAGACAAGTCGTCGCGAGTTCGAGTTGTGAGTGAATGAGATGAGAAAAGAAGTTCCCGCAGGATAGTCGCTTATTGTGTTTGTTTTGTCTTTTAAGAGAAGTATCTTTTATGTTTTCTTTATGAAACAACCCCTTGATGAGACTTGTACATCATTCTAGACAAGCTTACACCACTCCAAGATGGAATGAGTGCAAGTGGCCCATGGAATAAGGCTATACACAATGGATCCTTTCATGCATTTATTAAGTCTTTTTGGATTTTGCTTGAAGACGAGAAAGAAGACTCAAATGGAAAAAGGGAAAAACTAAGGGGGACTAAGACACAACCCTAAGTTATTTATTAAAATGGTGGTCCTATGGTTAATGAGGTATTCTAATCCTAAGAAAGAAAAGGAAAAGAAGAAAAGAGAGTTAGAAACTAACTTACTTTCTAAGGAAGTTAAGTTGTCTCTAAAGAAAGGGAAAACCTAAAAGCAAAGCACAAGGTGCTAAGGCAAACACAATTATAATGCATAAGAGATAGGAATGAAGTGAGGATTGCCTTAATCTTCCCCCCTACAAAACAAAAGTTAGTATGACAATGCATATTGAAAGTAAAATCAAAGCATAAAAGCGATTAAGTACCATAAACGTCCTAGAAGGGAACTAGGGTTCGAAATAAGACCTAAGTCTAAAGGTGAAGGTTCCTAATGGTTATATGACTTCTAAAGTCAGTAGCTACATGCTATAGGTCCCTAATTATGCTATGATACCTCACAAGTTCAAACTATATCAAACTATGTACAAAAAGTTCACCTAAGTTCACCTAAATGCAA
This sequence comes from Lathyrus aphaca, assembly GCA_963966055.1. Taxonomy (NCBI): domain Eukaryota; kingdom Viridiplantae; phylum Streptophyta; class Magnoliopsida; order Fabales; family Fabaceae; genus Lathyrus; species Lathyrus aphaca. Next base: position 447,206,826 of record OZ014521.1, read on the forward strand.
GTTAGGGCTCATGGATGAAGTATGAATGCATATGGATTACAAGCATGAATTAATACATGAAATGAACATCAAAGTCAGTAGTGAATGATTATGAATGAGGATGAATGTACATATAATCATGGATGCAATGGATTAGGCATATGGAGCAAGGAGAAGAAGATGTGAGAAGAAATGAGCAAACATCGCATAAGATCATAAATGATGCAAGTTAAGGAAGAATGGCATGTGAATATGCATGAGATGATTATGGATCAGTAGCATACAAGGTATGATATGCAAATAGAATGCATGGCTTGGCATTAATGATTCCCACATAATTCATGTTAACAATTAGAGGAGAAGAGAAACAAGTTTAAGGCAAAATTAGTTCAAGTAAAGATGCACTTTGAAACACTAAAACAAACCAAATGAGTATGGTTCAAAAAGTGACCTATAACTGGAATTAAGGACCTATAAATGACCTATAATTAACTCCTAGAAGTTACCAAAAAGTTGCCTCAAGCAAATGGCATGAATGTCTTCCTAACATCTAGGATATGGAGCAAATACACACATGAATCAACCTATGATCTAGGTGACATGGAAAAATAGCAAAAAAACTTTAAAAATTATGAAATTAAATACCTGGAATTTTGAAGTCAATATCTAACATGATCTAAAATTATTTCACAAAATTATGCACCAAAGTGTCAAAACAATTACTTGATTAGCAAGGTAACAAGGCATGATCGCCGAAAAAACAATTCCACAAAGTGGATCAAAAAGGGCACTAAAAATTATGAAAAAATGCTTAAGGAGCATCCAAATGTCACAAATTCCAGTGGTTAATCACACACAAAAAATGGGTCTCACACCTATGGGGAAAAATTGTTTTTGGTCCCTTATGTCAAAATATTCCTTTTTGGGACAACTTATGATCTAAAATCCAAATTAATTATTAAAACCACCCAAATCTGGAAACAAAAAATTTGAAAAATTAATTAAGAGGATGAGGATCACTCATAAATTTTCCAGAATTTTATCCCATCTAAAACTATTTTTAATAATTACGACGAAATGGGCAAAAAACGGTGTTTTAAGGGAAAGCGAGAGGAAGTGAATTCTACAATCCGTAACCTAATCCCTAAGCTCCGAAATCGACACATATCAACATAAATCATAAATAAATCCAGTGCCTCAGGTGGGAGGGCTTAATATGCACCTTAAGTTATATGATCCTAAGTCGCATACAACTAGAATGATGTGTAAAAGTGGAAAGTCGAAATTACTTACTTGATCGAAGTGCCGATTCTTCACATAAAAGAAATCCAAAAAAACTTCAAGCAAGGTCTTGTAATCTCCATAAGCAAAATAAATGCTTATCTTCCATAATTACTTTGTAAAAATCCCCCATAATCGAAACAAAAATAACGGCACAAAATATCATTTGAATCCAAAGGTATCCCACAAATAAAGTGGAATACCAACCAAACGACCGTCGTTAAGATCTTTGCGAGAACCTTGCATGAACTCAACAAACGCATTAGAAACCAAAAAGAGGTGCGACCGGAAGTTGCACCTATGCCTCACAACTCAAAATCAAGTAGAAATATGAATATACGAGTCATGGACATGCATTGAAATTTACGTTTCAAAACGGGGCAGCACTTATGCTCTAACATAAACAACATGCAAACTCAAACCGGAATCGAACAAATTTACATGCAATGAATGGAAAATGATCAACAAACATAAGTACAAGTCAAAACAAGACCAATGCATCAAAACTGCACCAAACCGAACATAAAAAGCCTTGAAACGGAAAAACGCGTCAAAAATCACCGACTCTGAATTGAACGAAAATCGCATGGTAACTTGCAAACATGCCAACGGATTCAAATATGTAATTGGTTTTTGAAAATTCCGCTCGGAAGTGTGACTTTTTTGCCAATTTCATCGGCTGGCAGTAGCAAAATAGCCGAAAAAAATTGTCCGAAATCGACTAAAAAGTTCACCAATGGCTCCGGAATAATCAACAAAGTCAATTTACACTATTCACATTCGCGAAAACGCGCTACGGTTAGGAAGTAATGACCCAAAACAAATTCTCGACACGCGATACATGAACAACATCATCGATTAGACATCAATCTATCATACTACGAATTTGCACATTGAAGCAAACATGAATTCAAAAGTCAAGCACTTCAATCAATATCAAGTCACAATAATTAACTCTCTTAAGAATTTCGTCAAACACCTAACATGCATCGATTATTCTATGTCAATTTTAACAATCATTTCCAATTATGCACAACAACAATTATTAGGATCAATTAATCAAGCATCAATCAACAACCATATCAAGAATCAATGCACATAATCTCCACAATATTAATTCAATCTTAAAAGTTCAATTCAAGAAACAATGCAACAATTATTCATGAATTAAAGTTTAAGAAGCTTACCGAATGAAGAATCAACGAAGAAATTGCGAATCAGAAGGAAGTGAGACGTGATCGTGAACGGAGGATAGAGGGAGAGGTCGCGTGGCTGCCGGGGGCGGAAGATGGTGGTCGCGCGATGGTGAAGTTGACCGGAGGTGGTGGTTCGTGGAGGCTCGGCTACCGGAAGCTTGACCGGAATTGTTGTGTTCTTGAGTTCTTGATGAAGTTGTTGTTGTGTTCTTGAGAAAGAGTTGAGAGAATGAACTTTGATCCCTTAGAGAGAGTTTGTGAGAGTTTTTTGGTGTTTGTAAATTATGATTGAAGTTATGAGACAAATTGTGGGTCAAAAGAATATATAGTGGAGTGTAAAATGAAAGGCAAAAGGTGGAATTTCGGCTTAAGTGAAAATAACAATATCTTTGGCAAGAAATTTCGACTCTGAGCCTTCCACAACATTGTCCGCCTCTGAATCACAGTTTCAATGCAAAAAGAACGAACGTCATACGATCAAAATCGAGTGCGACCGATACGTTTAAGCTGCAAGACGTCATTGAATAAGTTGTTTTTTTCCGGCTTATTTGGTGTCTGCTACTCGAAAATGTGACTAGGTCAACCTCTCTGGAGTATAATCTCGACTCGACTTTGTCAGCAAAGTTGTAGATCTATGAGTCAGTGACCTGGTGTTAAAATTTAAGCTCAACTGGAAAAATGATGAGGGAGATATGAATTTTCTCGTGAAACCACTTTCACCCTTTTTCTTCGGTTCAGCACTTCAGTTTTGTGAAATAAACCAAAACGACAATCTTTGGAGCATTGTTCGAACTCGCGTTTGTCTTTGAACTTGAAGAGGATAAAATTTGTGAACCAACTCTTCAAGAGCAGGTGAAATCCGATGAAAATTGACCGAGTTATGAATTTTACAAAATCTGACAGACAGTGCACTGCATCAAAGAACCTTACTGGTAATTCGCATTTTCGAGATCCTTCCGCTTGGACCTAACCCAAACTGAATTCACATAATGAAGATAACATCTAAACGAAATTTTAGGCACCGAAACGATATCAATTCGATGAACGAGCCAAGAGTTATGAATTTTTTTAGTGTTCAAAACTCACCGGTTCAACACTGTTTTTTCACTATGTTGACTCTAAAAACTCGCACATTCGGAGATCTTCTTCAAAGAATTAGTTCTCGAAAAAACCCAAAAGTTGGAAAGGATATCAAGACGGAAATTTTGGCATATGAATCTCTTAGACATGTTAACCTAATCAGAAGTTACGAAATCTTGAATACCGCTAGCACAGTTAATCGGCGAAACCGTAATTTCAAAAACAAATAATTCCTGCCATTTTCCTTGATGAATTGCCCTCTGAGCCGAACACAAAAGTTGTAGAGAATACCGAAATGGTATAAACTATTGAGTTTTAAGCCAAAATGAGTTTCCGAGCATAAGTTACAATTTTTGCAAACTGCACCATAAAACTAATATTATACTTAAACTCCTCTGAATCAACCGAGAACTTTTGGTTTCTTATGAGATTCTTGTGCACGTGCCGCATGAAGAAATAAAGGTCAGTCGCAACCTATGAAAGCTCAAACGGAGATGTATATTCATGTATGTTTATGATGCAATTGTGATCTAAATGCAATGCAATGTATGAAAGGATATGCTAAATGGCATGAAAATGAGAGGGCAAATTTTGGGGTGTTACAACATGGACCCTCTTGAAATGCTTGATGGCCTTTAGAGTGGCTCAGATGGATCTTTGGATTGCTCAGATCACAAACCCTAGATGCAGATGAGCTTGAACTAATGCAGTGAAGCAAAAAATGCAATATGAAATGATATGCTTAAACTAATGCAAAGATGAAAGATCACAAGCCATGGTGTGAACTTAGTGAGGGAAAATTTGGGGTGCTTACAGTTGCCCCTATTCAAACATGAGTTAGCCGTGCAGGATGTAAGCGACGAGCTTAACAGACAAACAAGATAACTTGTGGTTGAATACCAAAGACAGTCCAAAATTTGCACTCACTGGGGAGAAGAAGAAAAGGGATATAAATCGTAAAATAAAGCATAGTATGATTATAAAGTGCGGGCGATAGAGGATGACCATCGAGCGGAGGACGACTGCTGGGGATAAACGGTAAGCAATGACGGGGACGACCGACATGCTAGGGTAATAAAGAGATTGTGATGGGGACGACCATCAAGTAAAGAAACAAGATTCTCTGGGGATTAAAGTAAAGGCAATGATGGGGACAGCCATCAAGTTCAGAGAATAAATGAAGTAATGATGAAGGACGGTCATCAATGGTGAAGGGCGATCACCTAGCAGGGGACGGCTGCTCTTTACCACGACATAGGACGAATGTCAAATAGAAAAAGTCAACGATGGGGACGGCCATCGGATAAGCATGATGAAGGACGATCATCAAGAAGTGAAGGAAGATCACCTGGAAGGGTACGACTGCTCTTGGGGTTTATCATGACATAGGACGAATGTCAGATAACAAGATCAACGATAGGGACGACCATCGGATAAAATGATGAAGGACGATCATCAAGAAGGTGAAAGACGATCACCTAGTAGGGGACGGCTGCCAAATATCACGACATAGGACGAATGTCGGATATAAAAGGGTTCCAATAATGGAGACTCCGCTGGGAGAATGATGAGGGACGGTCATCCAAAGGTGAAGGACGATCACCTAGTAGGGTACGGCTGCCGAAAGTATCATGACATAGGACGAATGCCAAATAAGAAAAAGGTTACTTTGCTGGGGAATGGTAAACACGGACGAGTGCTTACACTTTAGGAAAGGTATAAGTGTTTAACACTGTGTATAGATTAAAGATGCGGACGAACATCCTTAAGACTATGATACGGACGAGTATCGATAGAAACAACGCTGAAACATGTTCCGAGATGATGATACGGACGAGTATCAACTGGTTAACAAAGAACAAGGACAAGTGTCGACTCTGAGGGGAAGTAAGTGTGTATACAAGATACAGACGAGTATCTGTATGAGTAAAAATAAGCATTGTGAAGTATGAGCAAGACACGGACGAGTGCTCAACTTGCTGGGAAAAGCGACACGGACGAGTGTCAAAAGAGAAAGTGTATAAGTTATGAACTTATAAGTGTAAAAGGTGCTTAGGCAATTTGTGGGGATAGGATGACACAGACGGGTGTCAATGAGAGTGTATTATAATAAGTGTTTGGGTAACCATACTGGGAATAGGTGACACGGACGGGTGTCAAGAGAATGTACAAGCACTGGTTTGGTTTATATCTGCAGGGGATGATATGACACAGACGAGTGCCGAAAGTATATATGATCATGTGTTTGTGGTTGCAAAGGGGACGCTTTGGCTTTCTGTTGGGGAAATTGAAAGGTATTTGTATATTGCTGATGAGGTACTGTTGGTATTTACAGGTGATGGGTTCGAACCTGACTTGTGATTATGCAATATGTTTGATTTTTTGCCGTAATGCTCCGTATTAGACAGAATGCTACGCTTTTGTAGTGATTTATGATACGAATGATATGATTATGCAAAAGAAACCGATCCGGGATTCAGATCCTGCTGCTTGTGGAGATCTCTGACTGATCTGTCTAAAGTGATATCCCAGTTGGGGATGAGATCAATGGAAGATCTGATAGGATGTAAGGCTCTGCTTGGGGAACTAGATCATTGATAGATCTATCTGGTAATGAGATAACCCAGCTGGGGATGAGGAAGCTTTCGTCACTTTGTTGTGTGGGAAATTCAGACATTGCTCTTTTGGGAAGAGGCTGGAGCTCTGTGGGGAGATGGTTCCATGTCTTTGCTGATGATGAGAGATCCGACGCTCTGTTGGGAGGGAAAATCACTAAACGATCTTCCTAGAGATTTCTGTGGGGATCCTTCTGAGGATGAGGAGACTTGACAACTCAGCTGAGGAAATGAGCATTTTCTGATGCTGCTTGAAGATGTGCTGGGGAAGTGGTGCTTGCAACTCCGCTGGGGAAAATCATTCCAGATACTGTTAGGGGAGGAAGTACGTTTGGCATGCCCCATGTCGCGTATTGAATACCTGCAATCCTGTCAAAACAAAGAAATGTACAAGTATCCCGAGGTATCCCTTACCGGATTCCGTCATAGGAGTTTAGATATTCCTGGGAGTAAATACATTTCCTGCAAGCATTTATTAGAAAAGCACATCCTTTTTTATGCAAGTATCATATCATGAATTTTGGAAATTTTGAAAACGAAACAAAAATGTACAAGACGAAGTGTGACTGAAAACTCTGATTTTATTAATTTGTGTGCCCTGAATTGGCAAATATAGTCAAAGAAACAAATCCCTGAAATGAGAAGATTGTTACAAAAATTGAGAGAAATAAAGGTGATGGCAATGCTGACGATGCTTTAGTGAGCTTCCCTTTGCTATGACCCGTATGACCTTGATGTTCTTCTCATCCTGCTTTCTGAAGAGAGTTGGTTCTGACTGATGCTTTAACCTTTCTAAGCTTGTCGTGTTGTAAGTGATACAGACGAATTCAGAATGCCGTTGTTCGCTTATTCCCTTATTTTGCACGAATCGCCCTTTCGGGTTTTCAATCCACCGGGATACCCATTTTTGCCTGAGCTGTCCAATGCGGCTTTTCAACTCAGCGGGTGTACATTTTTCTTTATTTTCCCTTATTTTTGCCCGAATCTTTTATTCTGTTTTTGACTCGCCGAGATGCCCTATTTTTGCCTGGACTTACATTCTGTTTTTATGTCCAGCGGTTCATTTTATGCGAAGTATTTTTTAACTGCATCTGAATTCACAGGGGACGGGAAATCTTCACCATCCATAGTAATGAGCATCAGTGCTCCACCAGAGAAAACTTTCTTTACTATGAACGGACCATCGTAATTCGGAGTCCACTTTCCCCTGTGGTCTGTATGAGGAGGAAGGAGTCTTTTTCAGCACAAGATCTCCTACTTGGTATTCTCGAAGCCTGACTTTCTGATCGAAGGCTTTCTTCATTCTCTTCTGATATAACTGCCCATGACAGATGGCAGCTAGCCTCTTCTCTTCGATCAGATTCAGTTGATTGTACCGAGAACGGACCCATTCTGCTTCATTCAACTTAACAACCATCAATACCCATAAAGAGGGTAATTCAACTTCAACAGGTAGGACTGCCTCCATACCATACACAAGTTGATACGGTGTTGCCCCAGTGGAGGTTCTGATTGAGGTACGATACCCATGCAAGGCAAATGGTAGCATTTCATTCCAATCTTTGTATGTGACCATCATCTTCTACACAATCTTCTTAATGTTCTAATTAGCTGCCTCAACAACGCCATTCATCTTTGGCCTGTAAGGAGAAGAGTTGTGATGTTGGATCTTGAAGTCCCGACACAGTTCTGCCATCATTTTATTGTTCAAGTTGGAACCATTATCAGTAATGATTGGCTCGGGTACTCCATACCGACAAATGATGTCTCTCTTCAGGAATCTGGCTACCACTTGTCTGGTGACATTTGCATACGAAGCTGCTTCAACCCATTTGGTGAAGTAATCAATGGTTACCAGGATGAATCTGTGGCCATTTGAAGCAGTCGGCTCGATCTTTTCAATCATATCAATGCCCCACATGGCAAAGGGCCAAGGTGAAGACATCACATTCAAAGGATTCAGAGGCACATGCACTTTGTTCGCATAAATCTGGCATTTGTGGCACTTTCTGGCATAAGCACAACTATCTGCATCCATTATGATCCGGTAGTAACCTGATCTAAACAACTTTTTAGCCATTGCGTGTCCTCCAACATGGGTACCGAAAGATCCTTCATGCACTTCATGCATCAGCAAGTCTGCTTCTGTCTTATAAACACATCTGAGAAGTACCATGTCAAAGTTTCTCTTGTACAAGGAATCATCGGTATTCAGGAAGAAACTACCAGCCAGCCTTCTTAATGTCTTCTTATCATTGGATGATGCCCCAGGTAGGTATGTTTGATCCTCTAAGAAGCACTTGATGTCATGGAACCAAGGCTTGTCATCTTTAGCAATGTCCACAGAGAATACGTATGTCGGTCTGTCAAGTCTGGACACTGAAATCCGAGGCACAAAGTTGGCAGCTTGAACTTTGATCATGGAGGAAATGGTAGCCAGAACATCTGCAAACTGATTTTCATCTTAGGGGATATACTCAAGTTTGACTGTAGTGAAGAAAGTCAGTAATCTCCTCGTGTAGTCTCGGTATGGAATCAAATGCTCTTGGTGGGTGTACCATTTTCCGTTGGTCTGATTGATTACCAGAGCTGAATCTCCGAATACAGTTAGAGTCTTGATCCTGAGGTCAATGGCTTCCTCAAGACCCATGATACAAGCTTCATATTCAGCTTCGTTGTTAGTGCAGTTAAAGTTGAGTTTTGCCGAGAAAGGCATGTGAACTCCCTTAGGTGTGATGAGCACTACACCAACTCCACGACCATTCATATTAACAGCCCCATAAAACATCATTGTCCATTCCTCTTCCGGGTCAGGTCCTTCAGTGTGAACAGGCTCTTCATGATCTTTTGCTTTTAGGAACATGATGTCTTCATCAGGGAAGTCAAATCTCATAGGCTGGTAATCATCAATGGGTTGCTCAGCTAGATAGTCAGACAGTACACTGCCCTTGATGGCTTTTTGAGATGTGTACTGAATGTCATATTCTGTCAGAATCATTTGCCATCTTGCAACCCTTCCGGTAAGTATTGGCTTCTCAAATATGTACTTGACTGGATCCATCTTTGAGATCAACAAAGTAGTGTGAGTCAACATATACTGTCTTAGTCGGCGAGAAGCCCACGCTAAAGCACAACAAGTTTTCTCGAGCAGTGAATAACATTGTTCACAGTCGGTAAACTTTTTGCTTAGGTAGTATATTGCATACTCTTTTCGACCAGACTCGTCATGCTGGCCCAGCACACACCCCATTGATCCTTCTAATACAGTCAAGTACATTATTAGAGGTCTTCCTTCAACTGGAGGCATAAGGATTGGAGGTTCTTGTATGTACTCTTTGATTTTGTCAAAAGCCTTTTGGCAGTCTTCATTCCACCTGACCATTTGTTCTTTTCTTAACAATTTGAACATGGGGCTCACAGGTTGCAGTAAGGTGAGATATGAACCATGAAATTTAGTTCAATCTACCTAAGAACCCCTGAACTTCTTTTTCTGTCCTAGGTGCAGGCATCTCTTGAATGGCTTTGACTTTGTCAGGATCAACTTCAATTCCCTTTTCACTTACACTGAACCCCAGCAGTTTACCGGACCGTACCCCGAATGTGCATTTGTTGGGGTTTAGCTTCAGCTGGTACTTCCTCAGAGGTTTGAACAACTTCAACAGATTTACCAGGTGGTCTTCTTTTGTGAGGGACTTGGAAATCATGTCATCCACATAACATTCAATTTCTTTGTGGATCATGTCATGGAATAATGTTACCATAGCCCGTTGATAAGTGGCACCAGCATTCTTCAGTCAGAATGGCATTACCTTATAACAGAATGTGCCCCAGGGTGTAATGAAAGTTGTCTTCTCCATGTCTTCAGGTGACATTCTGATCTGATTATATCCTGAAAATCTATCCATGAAGGAGAATACCGAGAACTGAGCCGTGTTGTCGACCAATACATCAATGTGAGGTAATGGGAAGTCATCTTTCGGGCTAGCTCTGTTCAGATCCCGGTAATCCACACACATCCGTACTTTGCCATCCTTCTTAGGCATTGGTACAATGTTAGCAACCCATGGCAGGTAACTAGTTACAACAAGGAAACCGGCGTCCCACTGTTTTTGTACCTCTTCTTTTATCTTCATGGCCATATCCGGACGAGTACGACGCAACTTCTGTTTTACTGGAGGACATTCTTCCTTCAAAGGCAGCTTGTGCATAACAATGTCGGTATCCAGACCTGGCATATCTTGATAAGACTAAGCAAAAACATCAACGTACTCTCGAAGCATGTCAATAAGTTGTTCCTTCACTGAATCTTGCAGACGGGCCCCGATCTTTACTTCTTTCAAGTCTTCTTCTGTACCAAGATTAACTGTCTCGACTTCCTCCTGATGAGGAGTGATAACCTTCTCCTCTTGTCTTAACAATCTGGCTAGTTCTTCAGGTAGCTCATAATCTTCTTCGACCCCTTCATCGGCTTGATTAATCGGATTATCGAAGTCATAGCAGTGTCATTGTCGGTGCAGTCTGGAGGGCACTCTCTGCAAGGGTTTAGATTGGTTCATTTTAGTGATCAGTTTTATCTTGCTTAGAAAAAGTGAAAATGGAGTTATTATTTTGAAAACATTGCCATTTTATTGTTTTGTACAAAAAATGAAAAATGAAAAACAGTGAGCGGAAAAGAGAGACTCGTTTGCAAAAGATGTCATGATATTCATTAATTGATCGTTTGCACAAAATACAAGATGGCCCGATTACAAAATGAGTCCTGACACCTTGGGCAAGATGTAGGACTTGATGCATGCTTTAAAAAGACAGGAAATAATAATTACTCTACAGGAGTAACTCTTATAATTTCCTGGGAAGACCAGTTAGAGACTTGGTTCCCCGGGATCCTTGGACGTATCCAGTTTTCCAGGTTGCGTTCGTCTTCTTCCTCGTCTTCCAGACTGTTCACAACATCCGGGGTAAGCATTCCCCCACTGACAAATTTGGGCTCCGTTGCAGCCTCTGGTTGATCTTGTCGAGTTGGTATGTAATCCAACCCGAATCTGTCTTCTTTCTTTTCTACTAGCAGCAGCTTGCCCCAGCCTTGAGCGGTACCCTCCTCAACAAACTTCCAGGCTTGTTGATATGAAGTGATGGAAGTTCCAGACACAACAATTTCTTCATTGATGTTAAGGGCCTCAAACCCCTGACTTATAGTCTCGTGGATCTCCCCATCCATCTCTATATACTTGTAAGTAGCCAGCTGGCTAACAAAAATGTCTTCCTCCCTACAGATTGTGATGATCTGGCCTTCCCACTCAAATTTTAATTTCTGGTGAAGGGTAGATTTAACAGTGCCAGCAGCGTGAATCTAGGGTCTACCCAACAAACAACTGTAGGCCGGCTGTATGTCCATCACGAAGAAAGTAGTTTTAAAGATTTGTGGGCCAATCATCACAGGTAAATCAATCTCTCCAAGCACTGATCTCTTAGAGCCGTCAAACGCTCTCACCACCAAGTTACTTGGACGTAATGCCAAACCATCATACTCCAGCTTCACCAAGGCTTTCTTTAGGAGGACATTGAGTGAGGACCCAGTGTCCACCAGCACATGAGAAAAAACATCACCTTTGCACTCTAAGGTGATGTGTAAAGCCTTGTTATGATTGCGTCCCTCCGTCGTTAAATCAGCATTTGTGAATCCCAGTCCATGACTGGTGTTAACATTTGCAACCACTGTTTCCAGCTGATTAACCGTAATCTCTTCCGGCATGTATGCTGCGTGCAGGACCCTTAACAGTGCATTCCTACGGGCTTCGGAACACATTAAAAATGATAATATAGAGATTTTGGAGGGTGTCTGATGAAGCTGGTCTACCACTTTGTAATAACCCTTTTTGATTATTCTCATGAACTCGTCCACTTCTTGTTCAAAAGACGTCTTCGGAGTTTCTTTGACAGTTGGCTCTTCAAGTACCACATTCTTCCCTTTTGCTTTAGCAGTAGCTTCAGCTTCAGCATTGGGTCTTGGTGTTTGTGAGGCAAAAAGGCGTCCACTTCTGGTGAAGCCTCCGCCTCCCCCAACATTGTCAACTTGTGGTTAAGAGATTGATGAATCTAGAGTGATCTTCTTTCCGTCGCAGTAGAGATTAGAGCCATAGTGCCAAGGTATGGCATTACTGCTTTCATAAGGAACGAGTACAGGTACCGTAATGGTGATCAGACTGATTGCTGCAGCGGAAGGAACTGTGATGGTATGCGGGTCGTAATAGATTGGACTGGAGATCTGACAGGAGGTGTTGCAGTTTGTTATTGGAAATTGTTGTTGGGATGAACAACTGCCGGGTCATAATAGATCGTGACCGTTGAGACATCTTCATTAGTGTTTGTTGGTGTTGTAGGCGATCCCGTTGATAAGATGGGTGCTGACGTTGTAGAAGTAAGTGTTGCTAAACTCTAATCTGTTGAAACAATGGATGGAGTGATTGCTGGAGTTATGGATGAATCAGTGGGAATGATAGTTGTTGCTGTTGTAGGAGGATCTGTTGTTGCTGAAGAAAGAGTTGTTGATGTTGTAGGAGGATCTGTTGTTGCTGAAGAAAGAGTTGTTGATGTTGTAGGAGCCGTTGTGGTAATCTGCAAAATTCCATCTCTGATAAGGCCATCTATGCCAAGGCTTAGCTTCTCACAACCATTAATAGCAGTCTTGCATAATTCGCAGCAGGCCTCACAGCCCGGGAATACCTGGCATCTTAAAAGTTGAGCTTTGACTTCTGCCAGCGGTGTTTGAATCTATACAACATTATCAATTAATGCAGATGGTTGGTCCTCTTCTATGGCATTAATCCTGGGCCCACCATGATTAGGCATAGGATTTCTGTTAACATTCGGAGGAGGTGCGAAATTGAGAGCTTTGGAATCGACCAGATCTTGAACCTTCATTTGCAAGGCTCTACATTTCTCGGTATTGTGACCAGGTGCGTTGGAATGAAAGGCACACCTGGCATTAGCATCATAATTCTTTGGGATATTGAGAGGATCTGGTGGAGCCAACGTCCTTAACTCAACCAGGTTGAGCTTCAGGAGTTGTGGCAGTAGAGAGACATAAGGCATAGGGATGGGATCAATCACCCTATTTGCTTGAGATGGCCTCTGCTGAAAGGGGCGCTGTTGTTGGTTGTTGTTGTTATTGCTGTACGTTCTTTGTTGCGGAAAATGAGATTGTTGCTGATAGTGATGTTGTTGTTGTTGTTGAGGAAAAAGTGGTTGTTGTGGAACTGGAGTCGGGATAGTAATGGTTGAGACTGATCTGTGAGAGTACTGGGGTCTGCCCCTACTTGCATGAATAGCATTTGTTTCACCTGCCCTTCGGGGTCCTGAAAAAGGTTTTCTGGGGTTGTTGGAGGAACTTGCACCATTGTCAGAGATTTTGGCCATTTTCAAAAGACTCTCAATTCTCTCACCAGCTATAGCTACATCGGCAAAACTGGTGTAAGAGAAAGCAACAAGTCTGTCAATATAAGTTCCTTGCAAGGTGTTCATAAACATGTCAGCCATTTCTCTTTCAGACATGGGTGGCTGGACAGTAGTAGCAAGCTGTCTCCACCTCTGAGCATAATCCCGGAAGCTTTCCCTTGAAGACTGAGACATGCCCTTTAGAAGGGTTCTATTGGGAGCCATGTCTAAGTTGTACTGGTATTGCCGGATGAAGGCTTCGGCCAAGTATTTCCAACATCTTATAGTGGCCCTCATCAGATGCGAATACCATTCTCTTGATGCTCCAATCAGGCTGTCCTCAAAATAGAACATCCATAACTTCTCGTCCATGGTATAAGCCTTGATTCTCCCTAAGAAGGATTGCAAATGAGTATGCGGGCAGGAGGTACCATTATACTTTTCAAAGCACGGGGGTTTGAATTTGTGGGGAATCCTCACCCCATCTACCAGCCCCATATCCATTACGTCAAAGCCTAAAGAATTCTTGGATTCCAAAGACCTTAGTTTTTCAGCAATCTCATCCAGCCTTCTGTCATACACCTCATCCCCAGCCCCAATAACTGTGAATTGCTCCTCCTGAGGATCTTTTTGCAAGATCCTGCCTGCAGTAGTGTTTCCTTGAATATTCCTCAAATGGGGCCCAAACTCTGGTGGGTCGATACGAGGCTACCCTTGTTCATTATTGCTGGTTCCTCCTGTTCCAGGGTGGGGCTCTTCAGGTGTCTGTCTTTCCACCAGCTCTCTCAGCCTTTCCTGGCTTTGAGCTAAGCCAGTCATCACAGCCATAAACTGGGTCATTTGATTTCTATCCTCGACCCTTTCATTTGCCATTTGATTTCTTACTTCATTCAGGTCCTACTGTACCTGATCCATTTGAATGCCTGGAAGGTTGTTTCGCGTTGGGTACCGGTGTGTACGGTTGACAAGGAACACTCTGCGACGAGCAATGTTTCCTGAAACCACAACAAAGTGAGAAACAAAATAACAAACAAAAACCTACAAAACAAAGAAAATGTTAGTATGCAATGCAATATGCTTATTTGTCTTTCAAGGTATCCGGTTTGGTTCTTTGGTTTTGACCTTTGCATACCTCGAGGAAATGCTTGATGATGTTGAGAGAAAGCCCACCAAAATAAAACAAATTGATATATTACAAATGATAAAAGTACATAGTCTGTTTACAACACCTGCCCATGGTGGGTCAAAAAATACAACAACCAAAAAGCAAAAAGTACATCAAAATAAAGGAAATACAAGCAAAAAGGAATCAGACATCCAATCCAAAGTCATCCTCCCTGACTTCCTTCAGGAGGGCCTCAGTCACCGGACCAGCTGGGTGCTCTGTAATAGTCCTAATGAGGAGGTTCCTGGTAGTAATGGCATTAGTCAGCTTCTTATGCCTGTCCTGATTCTTTGATCTCTTTAACCCCGCCCAGAGTTTCAATTATGATATCTCCTCCTGGGCTGCCAACAAAGCTTCTTGCTGTTTCTTCTCATTGGCCTCCAGCTGCTCAATCTTGGCCTGAGTCCTCTGGTCTTCTTGTGCACGGGCCTCGGTGATCCTGATCCACCTAGCCTGGCATTCCTCCAGATAATGCTCAGCCCTAGCCTTCTGAATCTTGGCCTCCTTGCAGGCATTCTTCAAAACCAACTCTCCTGCTCTGGCTTTCCTTATGTAGTCATCTGTCCTTTCAATCTTGGTCAGATGCTCAGTCTTGAGTCTTTCCAATCTCTAAATGTCCATACGACTGTCATTTCTCTCCTAGAGAGTCTTCTTCAGGGCTTCAGATAACTGATTATTCCTCTCTTTCAGCTTTTCAAATTCCTCCAGTCTAACAGTTGCTACAGGCTGTACTGTAGAAGGTCCAGGTGTGTCTTCCAAGGTGAAAGGAATCCTGGTGATCTGAGCTCTAGTATGGAACCAGTCAGAGTACTGGGCTGAAGAAATATTGTTACACCTTCCAAGGATGGCTCTCCCTTTTGTCTGGATGTTGTCCAAAGCCCAGGAAGCTTGTTTGACAACAACTGAGTTAGGTTGAACTTCACAGTATAGGGTCTCAGCTAAATCCTGTCCTCTGGGAGGATGAACCAAGGCATATCCCAATTGTCTCTTAAACAATAAAGGGTTGTAATTGATGCAACCTTTTACTCCTATTAGAGGCACATTAGGGTATTGCCCACAGCTGGTAATAATATCCTTGCCTTTGGTGCTCTGAGTGCACCATCTGATATCATCTAATGTTAAGGCAATGAACCTCTTGGCCCAATTCTTCTGCTGATGGGGGTTTAAGAAGGCATCTGATTTAGGCAAGTGTTTGAGCAGCCAGGAGTAGAACAGTGGAGCACAGCATCTGACTAGCTTCCCCCTTTGCTTTTTATTTCTCTGATGGATGGAGTAGTAAAAATCCCCTAACAATGTAGGCACAGGGTTCCTCAGCAAGAATAAGTGGATGGCATTCTTACTCACAAATCTGGGCTCATCTGCAAACAATATAACCCCATATATGCTGAGGGCTAAAAGTGCACATAATGCCTTCCATTCTCCCACTGTAGCCTTCAGGGTGGCCTGAGAAATAAAGAAGTCCAGATGTAGACCATAAATCCCAGCTTTTGTTGTCATATTTTTCTCAATGAGGGCAGGCTCCAAATGCAATTCCCTTGCTATCTCTTCACTTCTGGGAGCAGTCATCTCTGGGTTGAAGGGGATCCCTCTTCTGATAGGCACTCCAATCAACAAGGAAAACTCTTCCAACAGAGGCCCCATCTGGAAATCAGGAAAGGTGAAGCATCTGAGTGGAGGGTCATAAAACTGCAAGCATGTATGGATCATGCTCCTCTGAGATGAATCAAGATCCATAACCATGTCCAAAATACCCCCATAGTGCTCTCTAAACAGTGGGATATGGTCAGGTGTGATAAGGGACTAGACCTGCCTGATACCAGTCAATATGGGCTCTAAGAAGTGATACGATATGTTGCTTTTCCTTGGAACATCCATGAGTGCTGATGAAGAAGCTGAAGTCAAATGCTGATGAAGATCATAGACTGAAAAGCTGAAGGTGAGTCTCTAACAGACTGATGCAGGGGCTGAAGGAGATAGCTGAAGCAGATGCTGAAGAAGATAACTGAGGCAGAGGTCTAAGCAGTAGAAGGGGTCAAAACCAAACCAAATATAATGAGGTGGATACCCTGAAAAACAAATAAACAAATGTTAAATGATGCAATGATGATATATGCAAATGATATGCAAGGGTTTGTGATCAAGAGCTGGATCTGATTATCTGTCTTGGTATAAGGTCCATATATGTTCAAAGGTTCGAATGGAGGCTCAGAAATCCAGTAACCAGGGTGGGGGACTCAAATAAAGAGTCACATGTCCAGGGTTAATTACAAAAACTGTCCAAAGTGAAGTATTCTTAAACAATACAGTAACAGGGTATGATGTGGCCAAAGGTTCCTGCAAACCTGTAAACAACCCAACCCCCTCACATGTAATGTTCTAGAACAAGGATCCTCAGACTTGGATCAGTTATGAGAAGTGTAAACACTTCTAACCCGGAGGTACAATGTTTATAATAACCATAAAGGATCCTCCTCTAATTCACCCTAGATTCTGAAGGTCAAAATAAAGGTCATCCAGACTTAGCAAGCTTCCCAGATAGCCCTAGCACTACAAAAAATCTGTAGCAGAGAGTTCTCAAGAAGAAACCCACATCTGAACCGTGTTTCATATTCCCGCACCAGACCGAAATGGAATGGGAAAGAATATGAACCACTCTAGCCTAGGTGTCACTCAGGTCCCAGGTATAGGACCTTAATCACTCAGTGGAACCCCACCCACCAAAACAGAAGCCAGATCCAGCAATGATAATGATAGTATGATGTATATAAAAAACAGTAAAGAAAGCAGTAAATAAAGCTGTACATAAAGCAATAAATAAAGCAAATAAATGAGCACAAGTAGCACGTAACACCCCCATAAACACAAATCAAAAAAATGCTAGGAGGAACCCACAAAAAGAACCAGAAGCCCTGGTTGTAGTATAAGAGTCCCCAGCAGAGTCGCCAAGCTGTCGCTCCCACCAAATGACTCCTAGGTCAGACAGGGTACAGACACGAACGGTCGGCGAAAGAGAGAACATGAAGATGAACTGAAAAGAGTCGCCAACTAGGCATTTTTATCCCGAAGGAAAGGTAATGCTGCATAAACCTAGGAAAGATATGGATAAGACGGTCGTGAACCAGAGAAACTGAGAAAGGGGGTTGGTTACAACCTGGGAAGGTATTAGCACCCAGATTGTCCGTCGTACTCGACGGGATCCACGCTTAAAAGTTTGTGTTTAAAGGGGTAGTGTCAGTGCTATTCTGTGTGCAAAAGCTGGAAAAGAATACAAGTGTCAGTGCAAAAGAAGTGTAAAGTGAAGGAAAAGAGTGTCAGTGTAAGAAAAGAGTGAAATGCTCAAGACAATGAGGCTTAAAGAATAATGCTGGAAGAGGGGGAATATACAGAGACTTTTGTTTGATAACAGTTAAGTTATGCCTACGTATCCTCTCGTGTAATGAGGAAGTCAGAACACCGTAGTTCGACTCAAAGAGACTGAAAGATAAATTGACCTATGAACTGCTTGCTTGTCTATGCTCAAGTGTATGACCTGTCTGGCTCAGGTGCAAACTGTCTTGCATTAGACGGAAGAAGCAAGTTCTCGTTTGTGAGTGAATGAGGTGAGAAAAGAATCCCGGAGGAAACAATTATTGTTTGTTTTTGGGTTTTCAATCTTTTATTGCTTTTTGGTGTTTGTCATAAGAAAATGAGCTTAAGCCTAAACCAAGAGTTAGTAAACTCATCACATCTTCCCTCTGATTAGGGGTAATGAGAATACCTTAAGTATGAGCACCTCACCCTTAATCACCATGATGTAGGATTAAGATCATTAACCTACTTGCAATTATTTAGATGTTTTTGGAGTTTTTGTTTAGTGTTAAGTAATGCGTTTAAGCCATAATCAAAGATTTAATGGACTCATTACACCATCCTAATAGAAGGATAATAGATGAGAACATTTAAGCTGAAGAAGGCTCCTCAACTTAATCCATGATTAGGGATTAACCTCAAGACAAAACAAAGACTTTATTAAAGTGGATATTAGTTAATGGTAAGATTAAGAGGTGAATTTTATGATTTGTAAGACAACTTGAGGAGGACTTGTCCATTAACACTAGGGTTAGTCCTTCTTAACCAATTAAGGAAGAATTAGAACCCTAATGCAAGGCCCAAGTTATAAGTTTGATGTATTAGTGATTATTAGATGAATTGATTAAGGGATTTAAACACATTAAGGGTTTAACACTTAAGATTAAAGTTATACACTCCATCCTAAGAGAAGGATGCAGGCATAATCTTAATCACAAAGCCTTAAAACCTTAGAGGTTTAGTCTCTGATTATGAGATGAGAGGAGAGACACAAAAGATGACACAAAGGTAAAACTAATGGGGGACTAATCAAACCCTAACTGTTATCATGCTTGGGTGTTCCTAGGGTTTATGAGGCTTGCAAGAGATCTTCAAGAAAAGCCACCAAGGAAGAATCAAGATGGAAGGAGGAGAAGCAGAAGATGCAAGTTAACTTACTTAACTTAAGAAGATAAGTCACTTGAAGAAAGAAAGTGAATGGAAAGCATGAATGAGCAAGCTCACTCTAAGACAAATACAAAATGCAGCAAGGATGCATAAAAGATAATGAGAAGAAAGATGAGAAGTGAAGGCAAATTCACTTCTCAAATACTTACCACCTGAAAAGTTAGCATAAGGAAAATGGAATGAAATGAAAATAAAATTTATGCAAGGATGCAAACCAAAACCAGAAGCATATTTGTGATGCAAATAGATGATGCAAATGTATGTCAAGAGTTGTGAATGATCATACAAGTGATGAGAATGCAAATGAAGCATGAAAGTTCATGAATGCTCGTGGAATATAATGAATGCATAACATGGAAAATGGATGAGGAAATGATCAAGCATGATTCTAGTGTGTCCTAAGATGTCTTAGAAGTTATGTGGATGCAAGAAATGTCATGGAAAGTTCATGAATGCAAGCATATACAAGAGGTATGCAAAGGAAGATGAGAAATTAGGGTTTTCATGCAACATGAGATGCAAAACTAAAAAACAAAAGAAAATGACAAGATAAAAAATTAAAAATGCAATCAAAAGAACCCTAATCCCATATGATATCACACCCAAAGGAGAAGACCTAACTCTTAACCTAATGAAAGCTATGAGTTTTCTAAGTTTTCTAGGGTTTTAAGGTACCAAAAGAGAAAAAAATGCAAATCAATTCAAAAAGGAAGAAGTAATTTGTGACAAAATTATGCTAGAAACTACATGTCAAATGAAGATCAATGCAAAAAGAATCATTGTCATATCATTCTTGGTTAGGCAGAAAATAATTCTTGAAGTTAGGGTTCTAAAATAGGAATTTTATGAACCCTAAATTGTAGAAAATTATCAAAAATGGTTCAAAACCAAAAAGAAATTTGTGTGGATGGTATGACAATGTCTCTAAATGTTAAAAGATGCAATGTTAAATTTTTTGGGATTTTTAGAAACCTAAATGATATTTTAATTAATTAATTCTCATTAATTAATTAAAATAAACATTTAAATGTTTTAAAAATGATTTTTTAATATGAAAAATAAAAATAAAAATATTTTTGGGTTAAGAAAATTATTTGAAATAAAAATGCAGAATAAAAATATTTTTGGAATTTTCTTGCTATTTTTAATAAATGGGACAAAATAAATAAGAAAAATATGAATTAAAACTGAATAAAACAAAAGTAAGCCAATCCAATGGTTCACATGGATTCTGGGGATTTTCAGGTTGACCATGCGCCAGATCCTAGGGCTCTAATTCAAAATTAACTAATCTCAATTAATTTTTTAAATAATCCTGATTAAACTTAAATGAGCTAATCTCCACCCTCCATCTCACGCGGGAAAGGAAGATCCAATGGCCCTTATTCAAACACTGCCCTAACCCTAATTATCTCATTAATTACTTTCAGGTCACCGGAGAAGAGCTCCGGTCGTCTTCTCCGGTGACACCCTCACCTGAAAATTCCTAACTCTCTCCCTAGGTAATTTCTGGAGCTCTAAAGCTCCAGATTAACTCCCCTCACTCCCCTAAGCTCAAATCCACACTCAAATCACATTTATTCATGCTCATAAACAAGATTCGAAGAAAAGATCAAACATGGCAAAAATTTCAGAGATTCAGTACATACTCATTTCTACACCATTTTCGAAAATTCAAAGCTCAGTGTGATCAGTGAAGCATGCTTTATCATTTTGTAACATAAAAAAGAGGTTTTGGAAAAATGAATTCAGATGGCTACCTGAGATGGAGCTTTCCAAACATGAGCTTTCTGGCCACTTTCTTTGTGCAAATAGACTCCCTTTGACCTCTTGAGGCTAATGGAATGCTTCAAAGGCTTTGAGAATGGCTGGTTTGAGAGTTTGCACTCCAACTGGCTGAGAATCGTGTTTTGTATATGGTGTGTTCTTGGCTGATTTGAGGGTTGCTTTGGGGTCAGTGAGTGATTTAGAGATGAATGGTGGAATTGGTTTTGAGTTTGAGTAAGTGAGCTGGGAGATTCGAAGGAAAATGCAAGAGGGAGAGATTTTGGGAAGTTGATCAATCTTTTGTTTCAACTTGTGTTCTTGTGTGTTATGATCTGCCTTTGGTCCACATATCAAGTTGTGATAGGTCAGAGAAGTGGTTGTGGCCTATGGTGATTGGTATGGCCTTCTTGCAAAAAGTCACCAACTTGTGTACTTGAGGTATGGACAAGGATGCAACTGGCCTTTGGGCATGTCCATGCGCAGCTGACTTCAAGGATGTCCATAGAATCCATTTGGAGGCAATTTAGCAAGTTGAAACAAAGTTATGTGGTGTTTTGCAATTATGTGAAGTTTTGGCCCCTTTGAGAATTCTTGATGTTCAAGGCATGAAATCTTGCAATTCTTTGGGAAATTCTGATCTAGAGGCAATGCACTATGATGTTATGATATATTGAGGTGTGTTTGAATTCATAAAAAGCCTTGACAAGTTGTTTTGCAAAGAATCCCTCTTGGTGCATTCTTGAAAATTATGGGATTTTTGCCAACTTTGACAAGCCATATCTTGAGTTCAAGAATGAATTAGATCTTGTTCTTATACTTTTTGAAAAGGGAATGATCCAATCTACAACTTTAATGACCAACAATTTTTCATTTGAAGCATTTTTGGTTGAGAAAGAGGAGGTTGAAAAACTTTCCCAAAATGGAAAGTTTACCTTACAAGTCATTTCCATTTTTGGCAACTTTTGGTTTAGCTCACTTTTCTTCAATTTTGTGAACTTCCAAGCACTTCAATGATCAAATAAAGATCATATAACCTCAATTTTATGAAAAATCCACTTTGGTTCCATGTTGGGGGGCCTCAGATGCCCTGATTTTGCTCTAGCTTGCTCAAGAAGTTACCCAGTGATCAGATGACTTCCACAATGAATTTCTTCATCAAACTTGGTACACATGATCCTTTTAACATTTTGAGACCATTAGAAACAAGAATGACAAAAAAAAATTGGAGTTATGGCCTCTGAAACCAAAACCCTAATTTTAGGTCATCTGTGTAGTTAAACCCTAGCTCTGCTTCCATGCTTTGCCAGTTCTTGTGATTCTTTGACTTCCTTGATCTTTGGTGGATATAATATGATGATTGAACATACATGGACCCTATTGAAATGCTTGATGGCCTTTGGAGTGGCTCAGATGGATCTTTGGATTGCTCAGATCACAAACCCTAGATGCAGATGAACTTGAACTAATGCAGTGAAGCAAAAAATGCAATATGAAATGATATGCTTAAACTAATGCAAAGATGAAAGATCACAAGCCATGGTGTGAACTTAGTGAGTTAATATTTGGGGTGTTTACAATGTTGAATTTTGAAGTCCCGACACAGTTCTGCCATCATTTTGTTATTCAAATTGGAACCATTATCAGTAATGATTCGCTCGGGTACTCCATATCGACAGATGATGTCTCTTTTCAGAAATCTAGCTACCACTTGTCTGGTGACGTTAGCATATGAAGCTGCTTCAACGCATTTGGTGAAGTAATCAATGGCTACCAGGATGAATTTGTGGCCATTTGAAGCAGTCGGTTCAATCTTCCCAATCATATCAATGCCCCACATGGCAAAGGGCCAAGGTGAAGATATCACGTTCAACGGATTCGGAGGCACATGCACTTTGTCTGCATAAATCTGGAATTTGTGGCACTTCCTGGCATATGCACAACAGTCTGCATCCATTGTGATCCAGTAGTAACCTGATCGTAATAATTTCTTAGCCATTGCATGCCCTCCGGCATGGGTACCGAAAGATCCTTCATGCACCTCGTGCATCAGCAAGTTTGCTTCTTTCTTATCAACACATATGAGCAGAACCATGTCAATGTTTCTCTTGTATAATGAACCATCGGTATTGAGGAAGAAACTACCGACCAACCTTCTCAATGTCTTCTTATCATTGGATGATGCCCCAGGTGGGTATGTCTGATCCTCTAAGAAGCATTTGATGTCATGAATCCAAGGCTTGTCATCTTTAGCAATATCCACGGAGAATACATATGCTGGTCGGTCTAGTCTGGATACCAAAATCTGAGGCACATAATTGGCAGTTTGAACCTTGATCATGGAGGAAATGGTAGCTAAAGCATCTGCAAACTGATTTTCGTCTCGAGAGATATACTCTAGTTTGACTGTTGTGAAGAAAGTCAATAATCTCCTCGTATAGTCACGGTATGGAATCAGATGCTCTTGGTGAGTGTACCATTTGCCGTTGGTCTGATTGACTAGCAAAGCTGAATCTCCGAATATAGTTAATGTCTTGATCCTAAGGTCAATGGCTTCCTCAAGACCCATGATACAGGCTTCGTATTCAGCTCCGTTGTTTGTTCATGCAAAGGTGAGTTTTGTCGAGAAAGGCATATAAACTCCTTTCGGTGTAATGAGCACTGCACCAACTCCACGACCATTCATATTGACAGCCCCATCAAACATCATTGTCCACTTTTCTTCTGGGTCAGGCCCTTCAGTGTGAACAGGCTCTTCATGATCTTTTGCTTTCAGAAACATCATGTCTTCATCAGGGAAGTCAAATCTCATGGGTTGATAATCATCAATGGGTTGCTCAGCCAGATAGTCAGACAATACACTGCCTTTGATGGCCTTTTGAGATGTGTACTGAATGTCATACTCTGTCAGAATCATTTGCCATCTTGCAACCCTTCCGGTAAGTGCTGGCTTCTCAAATATGTACTTGACCGGATCCATTTTTGAGATCAACAAGGTAGTGTGAGTCAACATATACTGTCTTAGTCGGCGAGCAGCCCACACTAAAGCACAACAAGTTTTCTCGAGCAGTGAATAACTTTGTTCACAGTCGGTAAACGTTTTGCTTAGGTAGTATATTGCATACTCTTTTCGACCAGACTCGTCATGCTGGCCCAACACACACCCCATTGATCCTTCTAATACTGTCAGGTACATTATTAGAGGTCTTCCTTCAACTAGAGGCATGCGAATTGGAGGTTCTTGTAAGTACTCCTTGATTTTGTCAAAAGCCTTCTGACAATCTTTATTCCATCGGACCGTTTGTTCCTTTCTTAACAATTTGAACAAGGGCTCACAGGTTGCAGTGAGGTGAAATATGAACCTTGAAATGTAATTTAATCTACCTATGAACCCCCGAACTTCTTTTTTGGTCCTTGGTGCAAGCATCTCCTGAATGGCCTTGACTTTGTCAGGATCAATCTCAATTCTCTTTTCGCTTACGGTGAACCCCAACAACTTACCGGACCGTACCCCGAATGTGCATTTGTTGGGGTTTAGCTTCAGCTGATACTTTCTCAGATGCTTGAACAATTCCAGCAGATTTGCCAGATGATCTTCTTCAGTAAGGGACTTAGCAATCATGTCATCCACGTAGCATTCAATTTCTTTGTGGATCATGTCGTGGAATAACATTACCATAGCCCGTTGATACGTTGCACCGACATTCTTCAGTCCAAAAGGCATTACCTTGTAACTAAATGTGCCCCAAGGTGTGATGAAGGTTGTTTTCTCCATGTCTTCGGGTGACATCCTGATTTGATTATACCCAGAAAAACCATCCATGAAAAAAAACACTGAGAACTGAGTTGTGTTGTCGACCAATACGTCAATGTGAGGTAGTGGGAAATCATCCTTCGGGCTAGCCTTGTTCAGATCCCGGTAATCCACACACATCTGTAACACCCTAAATTTTCCCTTTGGTTTTCTATCTTTGTCCGCTGTTCGTTTGCGTCTCATCTGCATGTCCATTAGATCGTTAAACATTTAAAATATCATGTGCATAAGACATGGGATCAGAGATTTTCTGTGGAATTAGGGTTTCAAACCCTATTTGTGGTTATCAGACAAACTCAAGGCTTTGGCTTGCAGCCATCAGTGGAATCATTTTCTTCGTGTAGCTGGATTAGGGTTTATTTCCCTGAAACAATGATCCTCGGAAATTTCACGTCTGCAAAGATTATTCACTATGCATTTGGTTCGTCACCATGATTTTCTTTTTCATCAAGTCGTAAGGCTATTCTCGTCTTCTCAGCATCTCAAGTTATCTACTTTCTCAGCAACACTAGTTTCAGTTCAAGTGCATTTTGTTTAGTCATGATTTAGTTCGAATGGATGTTTGACCTAATCTTGGTCAAACTATCATGAGTTTGTTTCGAATTCAAGTTATTCGTTTCAGTGGTTGACTTCTTGGGCAGTGTGTATCCAAGGCTGTGATGTGGGATTCATCAGGTTATCAAGTAGTGGCCCTTGAGGGGTTTGGTTCAGAAAATCAGGGTTATCAGGATCATCACAGGTTCATCTGTGGGTTTATTTTCTTTGTGAATGATTCAGATATGTTCAAAATGATCCAAGAGTTATTTTTGTCCGAGGAGGATTATTTCAGAGAATTATTTCATTTCAGTTGTGATATGTCTGGTGATGATTGTGTTCATTTAATTAGTGGCATTTATGGAAAAGTTTCATGTTTAGTTCTCGCATTAAATCGAAGTGTGCGTCAGTGAAATATTGATGGAGGGATCATTCAAATTCATTATTATTCAAGTTTCTTAATCCATTATTAGTTAAATTTATTCCATATCTATTCCTAAGACTAAGTCTAATACCCATTTTCAAAGTCATTTCTAATTGTCATATCTTGATATCTATTCTTTCCGAATACAGTTTCCATAATATCCATTTGTTTACACCCATCCAACATCCATCTTCAAATCTTTTTGTTTTTAATTTAATTCATTATTTTCCAAGAGCAAGGCCCATATCCTCTTTAAAAGCTCGTATGCAAAAATAAAATGAAAATAATATGATTCCATTAGCATAAAAGTTACGGGAAACGTACTGATACAATTTGTTATAGGATTTCATGCATACCACTCAACCAAGTGCCAACTACATGGTCCCACAAAGAAATCATGTGCCAACGGTTTACCACACTCTTCGCGCATCACCCACACAAGCCATCACAGCAAAACAAAATTCTCACAAAAAAATGCAACATTTTTCCACTCATAAATCGTACAACACAGACCCACCATACCAAATGATAACACACTCAATAAAACTGCATTTTGGACAACGAATTCAGAAAATGTTTCCGTCCAGATAATGAAAACACAACTCACGATATTTTTCCTTCGACCGACAACGCAACGGACTCCCCATTCTCACTGATTCTTCACCACCTATCCATAACTCATCACAAAACAACAAACCTCAACACTTTTCTTCATCACACTCACCTCTAACAATCAACTAACACTTTCCTCATCTTCTTCTCACAACAACTCAACAAACATCATCTCCTCATAACAAAAAAAAACACACACATTGCAATCTGCAAAATCAGCCTCAACCGCATTTTCACAAAAACGAACCCCTCTCTTCAGACTGTATAACACCATCACCGAAATTCATCAATCGTCCAACAATCACAACACACAACAATTAACATAACCTCCTTCAATACAACCTCAATCACCCCCAAGCACCAGCTTTCATCGTCACTTTCAGAAACATCAACTCATCCTTTAAACCATCCCTCCATAAAATCGTCTCCTCCCTCACAATCCTTCAAATCGCGCAAATATACAACACAAATTAGAAAAGAAGAATTTGAGATGAAGAGAAAGCGGATTGACACCGATTCAGAAAAGAAGATGAAATAGATCAACACAAACCTCGTGAGCCAAACAAACTCTAACTGTGAACCTGTAGAGAGTGATTCGCCGGACAAAATCACCATGAGATCCAAATGTCTCTGCAAAACCGC
This sequence comes from Lathyrus aphaca, assembly GCA_963966055.1. NCBI lineage: Eukaryota > Viridiplantae > Streptophyta > Magnoliopsida > Fabales > Fabaceae > Lathyrus > Lathyrus aphaca. Next base: position 447,233,881 of record OZ014521.1, read on the forward strand.
CTTTAACTTTCAACAACCCCAAAGCAAAGAAAAAGAAAGTAGATAGAAGAAGATGAAGATGAAGGAGGTTTCAAATCGAAACATGTGGTGCTTTGAGAGAGACGATTTTGAAGCAAGATCGAAAAAGAGATTCTCGAGAGATAGCGAGTTGTGTTTCTTCTTTTGGTGAAGAGAGACCTCCGGCGCGGGAAGCCATGTCCTTCCGATGCAAGCTGGTTGTTGTGAGAAGACAAAGATGATGACACTGAAGGGAGGATTCCGTTTTGCTTTGGCGGCGTGTTTCTGAGAGAAGACGAAGGAGGATCGTGTTTGAGGGTTGGTTTTCATTTTCGTCTGTTTTGTTTTTTTTATTATTATTTCATTTTTATGTTCATAAAGAGATGTTAAATATTGTTAATAAAATTATTAATAGGATTTTGTTAGGAGATTTTCTGAAATTGTGTTGAGACTTGTGAGATTACCGATGGGATAAGGGATAAGGCCTTGGTAGTTTTTTTTGGATTTCTGTCCATACCGGCGGTGACACTTGTCACCGTCCGGTAGGACCTTCCATTTTCATTCCCATGCGTGCTCACCCATCATAGCAAACATGAACCTTTCGTCTTTAACAGTTTGATGAGAATACTTTGACTAGTCCCTAGATCCAACGAACCAGATTGAGTCAACCTGTGTTGACCGCAGCCACACCATGCTCCCTCTCTCCTTTCTGCATTGGGCCTCCATTCCATTGCTATGCGCACCCCTCTTTACAGGCCCTTTCTTTATTTTAACTCCAGTTTTGCTAGATACACCCCCTCCCTACTTCTTGTTTTTTTTAATTTCTTTTTCATATCATTTCAATTTTAATTTATTTAAAATATTAAAATACATCATAAAATTCCATAAAAATATTTTTTAATTTCATAACTCATTTTAGAATTTTGTCATTTTTATTTATTTTCTGATTTTATTAATTTTCATTTTTATTTCGAATTTTCTTTTATTTCCTTGTCATTTAATTTCCATAATTCACGACTTATCTTGTAGGATTTATTTCTTTCACCTCGATTAACATTTCGATTCCATTTTTTTTTGCATCATTTCATATACTCAGAAAAGCTCATAAAAATATTTTTGTTATATTTTTAATTCCATTTTATCCATAGTTTTAGGAGTCGTATTTGTGCGATTTCGTTGCTTGTTCCTAAGAAACTTCGTGTATTTATTTGATAGAGTTTGGTTGTGAATTTTTGTGAGATATTTTGACACATTATCTGTTGCTGGTTGTTGACTTTGGGGATTTAATTTCATAATTTTCTCATGTCATTTGATATTTGTTTGGAGTTTTGTTTCTTAGGTAACGTTTCGTGCCTCTTTCTTCCTTCTCTCTAACATAGTTTGAGGAAGGCATTCATGCCATCCTATTAGGATTTATTGGTCTTTGTTCTAGGTCACCTATAGGGTTAGGTACTGACTTTGTTGATTGTGTTTGATTCATGATTGCCATTTCTGGTTTGCGTAATGTTTAAATGTTCTTATTGTATGCTTATTGCTGTTCACTAACCATTTCAGGGGCTTAGGCCTTACTTCCTTCTTCTCCTTTTCTTCTTCTTCTTCTTCTTCTTCTTCTTCTTTTCTTTCCTTCTTCTTCATTAGCATAGAATTCAAACCTCACTAACCTAGGAATACCATGCATGACAAAATTTAGGATTCTTAGTCCCCCATTAGATTTTACCTTTGAGATCCTTTTGGTGCTCTCTCTTCTCATCTTCAAACTTAACTTTAAAGTCACTTTAATAAAGGTTGAGTCTTCTCATGTGACACGAGACTTTGCTATGAGATACTTGCACGCGTTCCGTTTCGGGGCGAGGTGTAGGATATCCCTCGTGGTGGATAGTTCTTAGCATGAGATTACCTCACAAAGAAAAGCATAAAAAACAGTTCTTAACCAAAAATCACCAAAAACACTTAATAAATTCCAGTAGGTCAGTGTGTCTGAGCCTTCACTTGTGGGACTAAATTTGGGGATTTCCTCCATAGATAGGTGTGCCTCTTGTGCATTCCATTTCGGGATGATGTAAGAAGTACACATCCCAGTGAGTAAGACTTAGGTACACTTACCTATGCAAATTTCAAAGCAGAAAACTCATAAAAAACACAAACAAACAATAAGCGTCTTTCCTTCGGGAATTCTTTTCTCATTTCCTTCGCTCCGTCCGCAAACTTGCTCCTATTTGTCATTTTGCAAGACGGTTACGCACTCGTCGTCCGAGCCTGCAACACCTGAGCATTGACATAGGCAGTTCAAGCCTTAATTCACTAGCAATCTTTTCCACCCCTAGTTAGGGGAACTACGGCGTCTCTGATCCTCATTTTCCCGATGAGGTACGTAGGCAGCGGGGTAGAGCCCGTTCGAGCATAATCTTTATTTTCCCTACATTTGTTTCCTTTTCATTTCTTTTTCAATTCCCTTTTCTTTTCTTTTATCCAGTTCAGTTCATTTTCTTTGCAGCAGCTTTCATTTCTTCACCCTTTGAAACAGATTTCTTTACAAGCGTGGATCTCGTCGGGTACGACGGACGATCTGGGTGCTAATACCTTCCCAGGTCGTAACTGACTCCCGAACTCAGTCTCTTTGGTTCGCAGGACCCGTGTCCGTCCTCTTCTTTTCTTCTAGTTTGTGCAGCATTACTATTCCCATTCCTTCGGGATAAAAATGCCTGGCTGGCGACTCTACCTCTTCCGCGCCACTTTTGCCTTTGTACCAGGATGGAAATCCGGGGTGCGACAACATCCGTACTTTGCCATCCTTCTTAGGCACTGGTACAATGTTAGCAACCCACGGCGGGTAACTAGTTACTGCAAGGAAACCTGCGTCCCACTATTTTTGTACTTCTTCCTTAATCTTCATGGCCATATCTGGACGAGTACGGCGTAGCTTCTGTTTCACTGGAGGACAATCTTCTTTCAAAGGCAGCTTGTGCATAACGATGTTTGTATCTAGGCCTGACATGTCTTGATAGGACCAAGCAAAGACGTCAACGTACTCTCGAAGCTATCAATAAGCTGTTCCTTCACTGAATCTTGCAGATTGGCTCCGATCTTCACTTCTTTCAAGTCTTCTTTGGTACCAAGATTAACTGTTTCAACCTCCTCCTGATGAGGAGTGATCACTTTTTCTTCCTGCCTCAACAACCTGGCTAACTCTTCTGGTAACTCATAGTCTTCTTCAACCCCTTCATCAACTTGATTAATTGGATTGTCGAAGTCATACAAGGTCATAGCAGTGCTGTTGTCGGTGCAATCTGGAGGATAATCTCTGCAAGGTTTAAGATTGGTTCGTTTTAGTGATCAATTTTAATCTTGTTTAGAAAAAGTGAAAATGAAGTCATTTATTTTGAAAACATTGCCATTTTATTGTTTTGTACAAAAGTGAAAAATGAAAAGACAGTGAGCGAAAAAAGAGACTCGTTTGCAAAAGATGTCCGATATTCATTGATTAATCCATTTGCACAAAATTACAATATGACCCTATTACAAAATGAGTCCTGACACCTTGGCAAGATGTAGGACTTGATGCATGCTAAAAAGGATAGGAAATAATAATTACTCTGCAGGAGTAACCCTTATAATTTCCTGGGAAGACCAGTTAAGGACTTGATGCCCCAGAATCCTTGGACGTATCCAACTCTCCAGGTTGCGGTCGCTTTCCGCCTCGTCTTCCAGATTGTTAACATCATATGGGGTGAGCATCCCCCCACTGACAAACTTGGGCTCTTTTGCAGCCTCTGAATGATCCTGTCGGAATAGTCTGTAACCCAAACCGAATCTATCTTCCTTCTTTTCCACTGGCAGCAGCTTGCCCCAGTCTTGAGCGTTACCGTCTTCAACAACCTTCCGAGCTTGCTGGTAAGAGACAATTGAAGTACCCATCCTGTCTTCCTGGGATGCAGCAAATACTTCAGTAGCCTCATTGACATTCAGGGCCTCGAACCCTTGGCTCATTGTCTCATGGATTTCACCATCCATCTCAATATAATTATATGTAGCCAGATGGCTAAAAAATATGTCTTCCTCACCACAGATGGTGATAATCTGTCCTTCCCATTCATACTCCAGTTTCTGGTGAAGGGTCGACGTTACTGCGCCTGTGGCATGAATCCAGGGTCGACCTAGCAAACAACTGTATGCCGGTTAAATGTCCATCACATAGAAAATGGTCTTAAAGACTTGTGGACCGATTATCACTGGCAACTCCACCTCTCCAAGAACAGATCTTTTGGAGCCATCAAAAGCCCTGACCACAAGGTTACTTGGCCGGAGAGCTATCCCATCATACTCGAGCTTGACAAGGGCTTTCTTGGGTAAGACATTGAGTGAAGACCCAGTGTCTACAAGAACATGAGATAGTACAGCTCCTTTGCACTCCAGGGTTATGTGCAAAGCTTTGTTGTGGAGACGTCCATTTGAAGTTAAATCAGCATCAATGAACCCTAGCCCATGGCTAGTATTGACATTTGACACCACTGTTTCCAGCTGATTTACTGTGATCTCTTCTGGAACGTAGGTAGCGTGTAGAACTTTGAGTAGTGCACCCCGATGGGCTTCGGAACACAACAACAGAGATAGTATTGAGATCTTTGAAGGAGTCTGGTGGAGCTGGTCCACAACTTTATAGTCACTTCTTTTAATAATTCTCATAAACTCATCCACATCTTGATTGAAGGATGATTTATGAGTTTCTTTGGGTGCAGATTCTTCCGGTATCACAATCTCCCCCTTGGCTTTGGCAGCAGCTTCTGCCTCAGTGTTGGTTCTAGGGGCTTGTGATGCGATGAGACGTCCGCTTCGGGTGAAGCCTCTGCCTCCCCCAACATTATCCACTTGGGGAGTGAGAACTGGAGAATCAAGAAGGACTTTCTCTCCATTGCAGTATAGATCAGCACCATAATGCCATGGTATAGCACTGTCTTTAGCATATGGGATTGGTCTGGGCACTGTGATAGTGACTGGACTCACTGCAACAGATGTTGGGACTAAAATAGTATGTGGATCATAGAAAATAGTAACAGGACCTATGGTGGATGTTAATGGAGGTGAATTAAAGCTTTGCTGAGACTGTTGTTGAGGTTGTTGAAAGTTGTTGGAATTCGGGACCGTTGTCGGGTCATAATAAATTGTGATAGTGGAAACATCATTGTTGGTTGTTGGAGTTGTAGTGGCCGGTTGTTGCACCCCAAAATTTTCCATCACCTAGACAAGACATTGTGTACTAAGGTGTCCCAAGAGGTTCACAAGGTTCACAAGACTTCACATGGTTTGAGTTGAAGGCCTAGTACTGATATCCAGTGACAACATAAAGATACTATCACCTTCTGATAGTATGGATGGCATCTATAAGCCCATCTCCAGTTTCTCTAAGTGGCATCTTTAATCCTAAGTGTTAAACCTTTAATTTGTTTAAACCTCTTAATCAAATCACCCTAATAATCACTAAGACTTCACCTTGTAACTTGGGCCTTACATTAGGGTTCTAATTCTTCCTTTATGGTTAAGGACTAACCCTAGTGTTTAATGGACAAGTCCTCCTCAAGTTGTCTTACCAATCATAAAATCCATTTCTTAACCTCATCCTTAATTAAAATCCACTTAATAAAGGTTTGTTATATAATGAATTTAATCCCTAACCATGGATTAAGTGGAGGTATTTTCCTCAGCTTAAGTGTGTTCATCTATTATCCTTCTATTAGGATGGTGTAATGAGTCCACTAATATGTGATTAGAGATTAAACTCATTACTTAACACTAAACAAAAACCCAAAAACATTTAAATAATCACAAGTAGGTTAATGATCTTAATCCTACATCATCATGGTAATTAAGTTGAGATGCTTATCTCATACTTAAGTAGGCTCATTATCCCTAATCAGGGAGGATATAATGAGTTTACAAACCTTTGGTTTAGGCTTAAGCTCATTAACTTATGCAAAACACCAAAAACAATAAAAAAATTGAAAACACAAAAACAAACAATAATCGTCTCCTCCAGGATTCTTTTCTCGTCTCACTCATTCATAAACGAGAACTTGCTTCTTCCGTCTAATGCAAGACAGTTAGCACTCGAGCCAGACAAGTCATACACTTGAGCATAGGAAAGCAAACAGTTCACAATCAATTCATTTTCAGTCTCTTTGAGTCGAACTACGGTGTTCTTACTTCCTCATTGCACGAGAGGATACGTAGGCGTAACTTAATTGTTATCGAACAAAAGTCTCTGTGTCTTCCCCCTCTTTCAGCATTCTCTTTTAAGCCTCAATCCTGAGCATTTCATTCTCTCTTTTGCACTGACACTTGCATTCTTTCCCAGGTTTTTCACACAGATAACACATACCCTATCTCTTTTAAACACAATCTTTTAAGCGTGGATCCCGTCGAGTACGACGGTCAATCTGGGTGCTAATACCTTCCCAGATTGTAACCAACCCCCTCTCTCAGTCTCTCTGGTTCGCAACCGTCTTATCCATCTTTTTCTAGGTTTATGCAGCATTACCTTTCCTTCGGGATAAAAATGACCAACTGGCGAATCTATTCACTTCATTTCATCTTCTCCTTTCACCGACCGTTCACACTTGTACCGGGATGCAAATCTTTCGGAGCGACAACTTGGCGACTCTGCTGGGGACCCTTATATTGCAACCAGGGCTTCTGGTTCTTTTTGTGGGTTCCTTCTAGCGCTTGTTTTATTTGTGTTTACGGGGGTGTTATGTGCTACATGTGCTTATTTATATATTGCTTTATTTATTGCTTTCTGTACAACTTTATTTATTGCTTTCATTTACAGTTTTATGCATTTTATACTGTTATCATCATCTGTGCTGGATCTGTGTTTACCTTGGTGGGAGGGATTTTTGAGTGATTAAGATTCCATACCAGGGACCTGAGTGACACATAGGATATAGTGGCTTCATATTCTTTCCCATTCCATTTTGGTCTGGTGCGGGAATTTGAAACACGGTTCCGACATGGGTTTCTTCTTGAGAACTCTGTGCTACGGATTTCCTGTAGTACTAGGGCTATCTGGGAAGCCTGCTAAGTTTGGATGACCTTTTATGACCTTCTTCATCTGAGGTGAATTAGAGGAGGATCTTTTATGGTTATTGTAAACACTGTACCTCCGGGTTAGAAGTGTTTGCACTTCTCATAACTGATCCAAGTCTGAGGATCTTTGTTCTAGAACAATACATGTGAGGGGGTTGGGATGTTTACAGGTTTGCAGGAACCCTTGGCCTCGTCATACCCTGTTACCAGTTTTGTTTTAAGAATGCATCATTTTGGACAGTTCTTGTGAAAACCCTGGACTTGTGACTCTTTATTTGAGTCCCCCACCTGGTTACTAGTTTTCTAAGCCTTCATCCGAACTTATGAACACATGGACCCTATCAAGGCAAATAACAGATCCAACACTTGATCACAAACCCTTTGCATATCATTCTGCATACATCATTTTGCATCATTTAACATTTGTCTATTGGTTTTACAAGGTATCCACATCTTGTCTTTGGTTTGGCTTTGACCTGTTCTACTGCTCAGATTTCTCCAGTTATCTTCATCAGAGATTCTTCTCCAGCACCTTCATCAGTTTGTCTTCATCAGAGACTCTTCTCTAGTTGTTCTCATTAGAGACTCTTCTTCAGCATCTTTTTCAGTGGCTTTCATCAGCAGTTACTCTCAGTCTTCTTCAGCAGCATCCATTGTCAGCATGGACACATCCAGGAAGAGCAACATCACATACCATTTCTTTGAGCCTACTCTGACAAGCATTAGACAGATCCATTCTCTCATCACTCTTGATCATGTCCCATTATTCAGGGAACATTATGGAGGAATATTGGACATGATCATGGACCTGGATGCATCCCAGAGGAGCATGATCCACACTTGCTTATAGTTTTATGACCCTCCTCTCAGATGCTTCACATTTCCTGATTTTCAGTTGGGACCTTTTCTAGAAGAATTTTCCATGTTGTTAGGTGTCCCTATCAGGAGAGGGATTCCTTTCAACCCTGAGATGGTTTCTCCCAAGAATGAAGATATAGCTAAGGCCTTACACTTGGAGCCTACCCTCATTGATCAGAGCATGACCACTAAGGCTGGGATCCTAGGCCTTCACTTAGACTTCTTGATCTCCCAGGCCACCCTGCATGCTACAGCAGGGAAGTGGGATGCTGTTTGTGCACTCTTAGCACTCTGCATATATGGAGTTATCTTGTTTGCAGATGAGCCAAAGTTTGTAAGCAAGAGTGATATTCACCTCTTCCTGTTGAGGAATCCAGTCCCTACCCTGCTTGGAGACTTCTATTACTCAGTGCACCAAAGTAATGAGAAGCAAAAAGGAAGATTGGTCAGATGCTGTGCACCCCTCTTCTACTGTTGGTTGTTAAGACATTTGCCGAAGTCAGACACTTTCCTGAACCCTCATCAGCCAAGGAACTGGACTAAGAGACTGATTTCCCTCACATCAGAAGACATCAGGTGGTGCACTCAAAGCACCAAGGGCAAAGATATCATCACGAGCTGTGGGCAGTATCCCAATGTACCCTTGATTGGAGTAAAAGGTTGCATCAACTACAACCCTTTGCTTTTCAAGAGGAAATTAGGGTATGCTTTGGTACATCCCCCAAGAGGACAAGATTTGACATAGACCCTCTATTGTGACATCCATCACAACTCTGCTATTGTCAGACAAGCTGCCTGGGCTTGGGACAATATTCAGACTAAGGGGAAAGCTATCCTTGGCAAGTGCAACAATATAGCCTCAGCTCAGTATCTTGACTGGTCTCGTGTCAGGGGGCAGGTCACCCGGATTCCATTCACCTTAGAGGATACACCTAGACCATCAGCAGTGCAACCTGCAGCCACTGTCAGTTTAGAGGAGTTTGAGAAACTAAAGGAAAGGAATGCTCAGCTCTCTGAAGCTCTGAAGAAGACTCTCTGGGAGAGGAATGATATCCGTCTAGATAATGAGAGGTTAGAGAAGCTCTGGGTTGAGCACTTGACCAAGATTGAGAAGACGGACGACTACACCAGAAAGGCTAGAGCAGGGGAGCTAGTGCTGAAGAATGCTTGCAAGGAAGCTAAGACTCAGAAGGCCAGAGCTGAGCATTATTTAGGGGAGAGCCAGGCTAGGTGGATCAGGATCATTGAGGCTCGTGCACAGGAAGATAAAAGAACTCAGGCTAAGATAGAGCAACTAGGGGCTAGTGAGAAGAAGAATCAGGCAGCTTTGTTAGCAGCACAGAAGGAGATCTCCGAGTTGAAACTCCGGGCGGGGTTGAAGAGGTCAAAGGACCAGGATAAGCACAAGAAGTTGACCAACGCCATTTCAACCAGGAACCTCCTCATCAGGACTATCACAGAGCACCCAGTAGGTCCAGTGACTGAGGCTCTCCTGAAGGAAGTCAGGGAGGATGACTTTGGATTGGATGTTTGATTTCCTTATACTTGTATTTCCTTTTGTTTGTACTCTTGATTTTGTTGTTGTATTTTAACCCACCATGGGGACTTTATTGTAATCAAACTATGTATCTCCATTTTTGTAATATATGGTTTGTATTATTTTTGTGGGCTTAATCTCTCTTCAACATCAGCATTTCCTCGAGGTCTGGAAAGGTCAAAACCAAAGAACCAAACCGGATTCCCTTGGAAGACAAATAGGCATCCTGCATTGCATACTAACATTTTCCTTGTTTTGTAGGTTTTTGTTTTTTGTTGTTTCTCACTTTGTTGTGGTTTCAGGAAACATTACTCGCAGAAGAGTGTTCCTTGTCAATAGAGTGCACCGATATCCTACAAGAAACAACCTTCCGGGACTACAAATGGATCAAGTTTAGCAAGACTTGACTGATGTGAGGACCCAAATGGCCAATGAGAGGACAGAGATGAGGGCCCAAATGAATCAATTTATGGCAGTGATGACTGGCTTAGCTCAAAGCCAGGAAAGACCGAGGGAGTTGGTTGAGCGACAAACTCCTGAGGAACACCATCCAGGTACAGGGGGTACCGGCAACAACGATCACGTGCAACCTCACACTAATCCTCCAGAGTTTGGACCTCATCTGAACCCAGACATCAATGCCATAAGAAACACCCAATGTAACACTACTGGAGGAAGGGCCTTGTAGGAGGACCCTCAAGAAGAGCAGTTTACTGTGGTTGGGGCTGGAGACGAAGTTTACGATTGTTGGTTGGATGAAATAGCTGAAAACTCTTTGGGTTTTGATGTCATGGACATGGAATTGGTGGAGGGGGTTAGAATTCCTCACAAATTCAAACCTCCTTGTTTTGAAAGATATAATGGTACTTCCTGCCCTCGTACCCATCTCCAATCTTTCCTGGGGAGATTGAAAGCCTACACCATGGATGAAAAGCTGTAGATGTTTTACTTCGAGGATAGCTTGACAGGGGCATCCCGAGAATGGTACTCCCACTTGACCAGAGCCATAGTTAGGAATTGGAAAGACTTGGCTGAAGCTTTCATTCGTCAATATCAATATAATCAGGACATGGCTCCAAACAGAACCCTTTTGATGGGAATGTCACAATCTTCCCGTGAAAGCTTTAGAGAGTATGCCCAAAGGTGGAGGCAACTAGCTGCTGCTCTTCAACCCCTGATGTCAGAGAGGGAGATGGCAGACATGTTCATGAATACTCTCTAGGGTACCTATATTGACAGATTAGCTGCATTTTCTTCTACTAGCTTTGCAGACGTGGTAATAGTTGGGGAAAGAATTGAGAGCTTACTGAAGATGGGAAAGATCTCCGACAATGATTCTAGTTCAAGCAGTGCAAGGAAGCCATTTGCTGGGCCCCGTAGATCTGATGAAACAAATTGTGTACATGCGGGAAGAGGAAGACCCCAATATTTGCCCAGATCATTTGCTGCCATCACTATTCCTACTCCACCTCCGCAGTATACTCAACAGCCATATCACTTCCCTCAACAGCCACAGTTCCCTCAACAGAGATCCTACAACAACAATAACAACAATAGACAATCAACGCCTTTTTCAACAGTGTCCGTCTCAGATCAACAGGGTGATTGACCCTATTCCAATGCCATATGCCACATTGCAGCCACAACTCCTAAAGCTCTATCTTGTTGAGTTGAGGACATTGGCTCCACCTGATCCTCAGAACCTTCCAAGAAATTAAGATGTCAACGCTAGGTGTGCTTTTCATTCTAACGCACCTGGTCACTCCACGGAAAAATGCAGGGCTCTGCATATGAAGGTCCAGGATCTGGTAGATTCAAAGGCCCTGAACTTTGTACCACCTCCCAATGTCATGAAAAATCCTATGCCAAGCCACAGTGGACCAAGGATTAATGCTATAGAGGAAGGTTCACCCATGAGGTTAATAGAAGATATTGCAAGTATTCAGACTCCTCTGGCAGAGGTTAAAGCCCAGCTTTTGAAATGCCAAGTGTTTCCAGGTTGTGAGGCCTGTTGTGAATCTTGCAAGCTTTCCAAGAATGGGTGTGCAAGCTTGAGGAATGGCATCAGTAGCTTGATCAAAGAAGGCATTCTACAAATAACCACAATAGCTTCTACAACACCAACAACTCATTTTTCTAATGATTCTCCTACAACTGCAACAACAATTGTTTCTACTGACTCATCTACAACTTCAGCAGCCATTTCTTCCTTCACTTCAACAAACAACAGTTCCATTTCATCTCCTTCTACAACTTCACCAATCACCAACAACGACGTCTCCACAGTTACTATCTATTATGACCCTACAACGGTCCCAAACTCCAGCAACTTTTAACAACAATCTCAGCAACAGTTTCAGCAACAACCAAGCTTCAATTCATCATCTCCAACATCCACCAGAAGTCCTGTCACCATTTTCTATGATCCATAAACGATAATGGTTCCCATTTCTACCGCAGTTAGCCCAGCTACCATCACGGTGCCAGGGCCAATTCCATATGATAAAAACAATGTTGTACCTTGGCATTATGGTGCAGATCTTTATTGCAACGGAGAAAAAGTCCTTCTTGATTCTTCAGTTCCTACCTCTCAAGTGGATAATGTCGGGGGAGACGGAGGCTTCACCCGAAGCGGACGCCTCTTCGCGTCACAAGCTCCGAGAACCAATACTGAGGCAGAGGCTACTGCCAAAGCCAAAGGAAAAAGTGTGGCACCTGAAGAATCTGCATCAAAAGAGACTCATAAATCATCCTTTGACCAGGATGTGGATGAATTTATGAGGATAATTAAAAGAAGTGACTACAAGGTCGTGGATCAGCTCCCCCATACTCCTTCTAAGATCTCCATCTTATCCCTGCTGTTGTGTTCCGAAGCTCATCGGGATGCACTACTGAAAGTTTTGCACGCTGCCTACGTGCCAGAAGAGATCACAGTAAATCAGCTGGAAGCAGTGGTGTCTAATGTCAATACTAGCCATGGGCTGGGTTTCACTAATGCTAATTTAACAATAGAAGAACGTCTCCACAAAAAAGCTTTGCACATAACCCTGGAGTGCAAAGGGGCTGTACTCTCTCATGTTCTTGTAGACACTGGGTCTTCACTCAATGTCTTGCCAAAGAAGGCTCTGGTCAAGCTCGAATATGATGGAATAGCTCTCCGACCAAGCGACCTTGTGGTCAGGGCTTTTGATGGCTCCAGGAGGTCTGTTCTTGGAGAGGTGAAGCTGCCTGTGATAATCGGTCCACATGTCTTTCAGACTACTTTCTATGTGATGGACATTCAGTCGGCCTACAACTGTTTGTTGGGATGACCATGGATTCACGCCGCTGGCGCAGTAACGTCGACCCTCCACCAGAAATTGAAATATGAGTGGGAAGGACAGATTATCACCATCTGTGGTGAAGAGGACATATTTGTTAGCCATCTGGATACGTACAAATACATTGAGATGGATGGTGAAATCCATGAAACTATGAGCCAGGGGTTCGAGGCTCTGAACGTCAATGAGGCGACGACTGAAGTGTTTGCTGCATCCCAGGAGGATAGGATGGGTACTTCAATTGTCTTCTATCAGCAAGCCCAGAAGGTTGTTGAATATGGTAATGCCCAAGGCTGGGGCAAGCTGCTACCAGTGGAGAAGAAGGAGGACCGATTCGGTTTGGGTTACAGACCATTCTGACAAGATCAATCAGAGGCTGCAAAGGAGCCCAAATTCATCAGTGGGGGGATGCTCACCCCAGATGCTATTAACAATCTGGAAGACGAGGCAGAAAGCGACCTCAACCTGGAGAGCTGGATACGTCCAAGGATCCTGGGGCACCAAGTCCTTAACTGGTCTTCCCAGGAAATTATAAAAGTTACTCCTGCAGAGTAATTATTATTTCCTGTCCTTTTTAGTATGCATCAAGTCTTGCATCTTGCCCAAGGTGTCAGGACTCATTTTGTAATAGGGCCATATTATAATTTTGTGCAAATGGATTATCAATGAATATCGGACATCTTTTGCAAACAAGTCTCTTTTCGCTCACTGTCTTTTCATTTTTTACTTTTGTACAAAACAATAAAATGGCAATGTTTTCAAAATAAATAACTTCATTTTCACTTTTTCTAAACAAGATTAAAATTGATCACTAAAACGAACAAATCTCAACCCTTGCAGAGATTACCCTCCAGATTGCACCGACAACAACACTTCTATGACCATGTATGACTTCGACAATCCAATTAATCAAGCTGATGAAGGGGTTGAAGAGGACTATGAGTTGCCTGAAGAGTTAACCAGGTTGTTGAGGAAAGAAGAGAAAGTGATCACTCCTTATCAGGAGGAGGTTGAAACGGTTAATCTTGGTACCGAAGAGGGTTTGAAAGAAGTGAAGATTGGGGCCAGTCTGCAAGCTTCAGTAAAAGAACAGCTTATCAACATGCTTCGAGAATACGTCGACGTCTTTTCTTGGTCCTATCAAGACATGCCAGGTCTAGATATGGATATTGTCATGCACAAGCTGCCATTAAAAGAAGATTTCCCTATGTCGCTCCCACCAAATGACACCTACGTTAGACGGGGTACAGACGCGAACGGTCGGAAAAAGAGAGAACATGAAGATGAACTGAAAAGAGTCGCCAGCTAGGCATTTTTATCCCGAAGGAAAGGTAATGCTGCATAAACCTAGAAATATATGGATAAGATGGTTGCGAACCAGAGAAACTGAGAAAGGGGGTTGGTTACAACCTGGGAAGGTATTAGCACATAGATTGTGCGTCGTACTCGACGGGATCCACGCTTGAAAGATTGTATTTAAAGTGGTAGTGTCTGTGCTGTCTGTGTGCAAAAGGTGGAAAAGAAAAATACAAGTGTCACTGCAGAAGAAATGTAATGTGAAGGAAAGGAGTGTCAGTGTAAGAAAAGAGTGCAATGCTCAAGACAATGAGGCTTAAAGAATAATGCTGGAAAATGGGGAATATACAGAGACTTTTGTTCGATAACAGTTAAGTTATGCCTACGTATCCTCTCGTGCAATGAGGAAGTCAGAACACCGTAGTTTGACTCAAAGAGACTGAAAGATAAATTGACTGATGAACTGCTTACTTGTCTATGCTCAAGTGTATGACATGTCTGGCTCAGGTGCTAACTGTCTTGCATTAGACGGAAGAAGCGAGTTCTCGTTTGTGAGTGAAGATGATGAGAAAAGAATCCCGGAGGAGACGATTATTGTTTCTTTTTGATGTTTTCAATCTTTTATTGCTTTTTTGTGTTTGTCATAAGTTAATGAGCTTAAGCCTAAACCAAGGGTTAGTAAACTCATCTCATCCTCCCTCTGATTAGTGGTAATGAGAATACCTTAAGTATGAAGTAAACACCTCAAACTTAATCACCATGATGTAGGATTAAGATCATTAACCTACTTATGATTATTTAGATGTTTTTGGAGTTTTTGTTTAGTGTTAAGTAATGAGTTTAAGCCATAATCAAAGATTTAATGGACTCATTACACCATCCTAATAGAAGGATAATAGATGAGAACATTTAAGCTGAAGAAGGCTCCTCAACTTAATCCATGATTAGGGATTAACCTCATGACAAAACAAAGCCTTTATTAAAGTGGATTTTAGTTAATGGTAAGATTAAGAAGTAAATTTTATGATTTGTAAGACAACTTGAGGAGGACTTGGCCATTAACACTAGGGTTAGTCCTTCTTAACCAATTAAGGAAGAATTAGAACCCTAATGCAAGGCCCAAGTTACAAGCTTGATGTCTTAGTGATTATTAGATGAATTGATTAAGGGATTTAAACACATTAAGGGTTTAACACTTAGGATTAAAGTTATACACTCCATCCTAAGAGAAGGATGCAGGCATAATCTTAATCACAAAGCCTTAAAACCTTAGAGGTTTAGTCCCTGATTATGAGATGAGAAAAGAGACACAAAAGATGACAAAAAGGTAAAACTAATGGGGGGACTAATCAAACCCTAATTGTTAACATGCTTGGGTATTCCTAGGGTTTATGAGGCTTGCAAGAGATCTTCAAGAAGAGCCACCAAGGAAGAAGCAGATGAAAGGAGGAGAAGCAGAAGAAACAAGCTAACTTGTTTCACTTAAGAAGATAAGTTACTTGAAGAAAGAAAGTGAAGAAGGAACATGAATGAGCAAGCTCACTATAAGGCAAATATAAAATGCAGCAAAGATGCATAAAAGAAGAGATGAGAAGAGAAGTGAGTAGTGAAGGCAAATTCACTTCTCAAAGTACTTACCACCTGAAAAGTTAGCATAATGAAATGAAATGAAATGAAAATGAAATGAATGCAAGGATGCAAACTAAAACCAGAAGCATGTTCATGATGTAAATGATGCTAAGAGGTGATGCAAATGTGTGTCAAGAGCAATGGATGATCATACAAGTGATGAGAATGCAAATGAAGCATGAAAGAGGCATGAAAGATTATGAATGTTCATGGAATGTAATGAATGCATAACATGGCAAATGGATGAGGAAATGATCAAGCATGATTCTAATGTGTCCTAATATGTCTTAGAAGTCATGTGGATGTAAGAAATGTCATGGCAAGTTCATGAATGCAAGCATATGCAAGAGGTATGCAAAGGAAGATGAGAAATTAGATTTTTCATACAACATGAGATACAAAACTAAAAAACAGAAGCAAATGACAAGATAAAAAAATGAAAATGCAATCAAAAGAACCCTAAACCCATATGATATCACACCCCAAAGGAGAAGACCTAACTCTTAACCTAATGAAAGCTATGATTTTTCTAAGTTATCTAGGGTTTTAAGGTACTTAAAGGGAAAAAATGCAAATCAAATAAAAATGCAGAAGAAATTTATGACAAAATTATGTTAGAAACTACATGTCAAATGAATATCAATGCAAAAAGAACCAATGTCATACCATTCTTGGTTAGGCA
Organism: Lathyrus aphaca; assembly: GCA_963966055.1. Taxonomy (NCBI): domain Eukaryota; kingdom Viridiplantae; phylum Streptophyta; class Magnoliopsida; order Fabales; family Fabaceae; genus Lathyrus; species Lathyrus aphaca. The sequence goes on from OZ014521.1 coordinate 447,250,280, forward strand.
GAAAATAATTCTTGAAGTTAGGGTTCTAAAATGTAAATTTTATGAACCCAAAATTCAAGAAAATTATCAAATATGATTCAAAACCAAAAAGAAATTTGTGTGGATGGTATGACAATGTCTCTAAATGTTTAAAGATGCAATATGAATTTTTTGGGATTTTTTAGAAACCTAAATGATATTTTAATTAATTATTTTTCATTAATTAATTAAAATAAACATTTAAATGTTTTAAAAATGATTTTTTAATGTAAAATATAAAATAAAAATATTTTTGGGTTAAGAAAATTATATGAAGTAGAAATGCAGAATAAAAATATTTTTTGGAATTTTCTAACTATTTTAAATAAAAGGTACAAAATAAATAGGAAAATATGAAATTAAAATTGAATTAAATGGAAGTATGTTGATCCAAGGGATGAGGTTGATTCTGGGGAAATCCAGGGTTGACTTGGCGTGTAATCCTATGGCTCACATTCAAATCCACTTAAACCTAAATAACTAATTAATTAATCCAGATTAAATATTAATGAGCTAATCTCAGCCACACAAACACGCACGGGAAGGGAAATCCAAGGGCCCAGATTCAAATGAAACCCTAACCCTAATTAAGACTGATAATCACTTTCAGGTCACAGGAGAAGAGCTCCGGTCGTCTTCTCCGGTGACACCCTCACTTGAAAATCTCCAACTTCTTCCCTAGGTAATTTTTGGAGCTCTAAAGCTCCAGATTAACTCCCCTCACTCCCCTAAGCTCAAATCCACACTCAAATCACATTTCTTATGGCTCAATCCTAAGATTAAAAGAGAAACATAAAAATGGCAAAAATTTCAGACAATCAGTACACACTCATTTCTACACCATTTTCGAAAATTTAAAGTTCAGTGTGATCAGTGAAGCATGCTTTATCATATTGTAACATAAAAAGAGAGTTTCTGGAAAAATGAATTCAGATGGCTACCTGAGATGAAGCTTTTCACCCTTAAGCTTTCTGGCCACTTCCTTGGTGCAAAAAGACTCCTTTGAACCTCCTGAGGCAGTTGCAATGTGTCGCTCCCACCAAATGACACAGGGCCATGAGGGGTACAGACGCGAACGGTCGGCGAAAGAGAAGAAGAGAATAGAGTCGCCAGCTAGGCATTTTTATCCCGAAGGAAAGGTAATGCTGCATAAACCTGAGAAAAGATGGATAATACGGTTGCGAACCAGAGAAACTGAGAAAGGGGGTTGGTTACAACCTGGGAAGGTATTAGCACCCAGATTGTCCGTCGTACTCGACGGGATCCACGCTTGAAAGATTGTGTTTTAAAGGGGTAGTGTCAGTACAATCTGTGCACAAAAGCTGGAAAAGAATACAAGTGTCAGTGCAAAAGAAATGTGAAGTGAAATAAAGGAGTGTCAGTGTAAGGAAAGAGTGCAATGCTCAAGACAATGAGGCTTAAAGAATAATGCTGGAAGAGGGGGAATACACAGAGACTTTTGTTCGATAACTGTTAAGTTATGCCTACGTATCCTCTCGTGCAATGAGGAAGTCAGAACACCGTAGTTCGACTCAAAGAGACTGAAAGATAAATTGATTTGTGAACTACTTGCTTGTCTATGCTCAAGTGTATGACCTGTCTGGCTCAGGTGCAAACTGTCTTGCATTAGACGGAAGAAGCGAGTTCTCGTTTATGAATGAAGATGATGAGAAAAGAATCCCGGAGGAGACGATTATTCTTTGTTTTTGGTGTTTTCAATCTTTTATTGCTTTTGGGATTTGTCATAAGAAAATGAGATTAAGCCTAAACCAAGGGTTAGTAAACTCATCACATCCTCCCTCTGATTAGGGGTAATGAGAATACCCTAAGTATTAAGTAAGCACCTCACACTTAATCACCATGATGTAGGATTAAGATCATTAACCTACTTGCATTTATTTAGATGTTTTTGTTGTTTTTGTTTAGTGTTAAGTAATGAGTTTAAGCCGTAATCAAGGACTTAATGGACCCATTACACCATCCTAATAGAAGGATAATAGATGAGAACATTTAAGCTGAGGAAGGCTCCTCAACTTAATCCATGATTTGGGATTGTAGATGTTTAAGAATTGGCAGAATTTTTGACCAAACAAGAAATGTTAAATTCAGTTCAGAATGTCCTATCAGATGTTGGGACATTAGCAAACAGAGTATGTGAACTTATTTCAGGATGTCCTACCAGATGTTGGGACATTGTATAAATGACTAAGTTCAGTTTTGTCAGGATGTCCCAACAGATGTTGAGACATCTCAGACCTGCTACCAGAATTAATTATTGATTAACAGATTAGAGATATTTAAGGAGAACTATCTGGAATTAATTAATGCTGGATAAAAACAGAACAAGGCGCATCTGTAGGGAGTTTTAAATTGAAGATTCAGATTAAAACAGAAGACCTAATGCACCTAGAATATAGGAGGTAACAAACCCTAAATTCAAGGTGACAGTTGCTGCACATTAGGGCTGGATCATTCTACAGAAAGCCCAAAATTCAGATACCTATTTAAACAACAGAAACTCATAGAATTGAGTACGAATTTCAGAAGACCAAATAGGGTGTCTAGTGTTTTAATAGCAGGTTGTTTTTATGTACCACTTTATGAGCTTTTAAGCAAAAGTGCATTTGTGACTTGATTGAAACTGTGAAGTAAGATCAAGCTGTTATTGTTTGAAGGATGTCTTCAACTTTTGTAAACTTGTAAACTTGATCACTGGGTGATTGAGGGGGAGTGAGTAGGGTACTCTTATCTAAGTGAGTCTTAGGTAGAAATTGCATTGGGTAAGTATTAAGTGATAGATTAAACAGGGTGGTTTAAGTCTAGAATTAATATTACTAATAGTGGATTTCCTCCTGGCTTGGTAGCCTCCAGATGTAGGTGTGGTTATACACTGAACTGGGTTAACAAACTCCTGTGTTGTTTATTTTTCCTGCTGTTTAAAGTTTTGGTTAAATTTGTCAAATGTCCTATTAAGTGTTGGAACATCTCTTAGGACATCTCATTACAGAATTTCAATTGGCATCAGAGCAGGCACCCTGCCTGTTTATACTGGGTGAGATCTAGGGAAAACAAATTCTGTAACATGGACAGAGATATAGGGTCAGTAAATAGACCACCTATTCTGGATGGATCTAATTATGACTACTGGAAGCCAAGAATGATTGCATTCTTAAAATCACTTGACAACAGGGCATGGAGAGCAGTAAATGTTGGATGGAAACATCCTGTCCAAGACACCAAAGATGGATCAAAAGTTCTGAAACCTGAAGAAGAATGGAGTAAAGAGGAAGAAGATTCAGAACTAGGCAACTCAAAAGCCCTAAATGCTTTATTCAATGGCATTGATAGAAATATTTTCAGACTGGTGCATCATTGTGAGCTGGCCAAAGATGTGTGGGATACCCTCAAGACAACTCATGAAGGAACATCAAAAGTAAAAATGTCAAGACTTCAACTTCTCACCACCAAGTTTGAAAACTTGAGAATGAAGGAAGATGAATCAATTCATGAGTTCTACATGAACATCTTGGATATAGCCAATACTTCTGGAGCCTTGGGAGAAAAGATGACTGATGAAAAGCTTGTAAGGAAGATTCTCAGATCTTTGCCAAAAAGATTTGACATGAAAGTCACAGCAATAGAAGAGGCACAAGACATATGCTCCATGAAAGCTGAAGAACTCATTGGTTCCCTTCAAACTTTTGAGATGGGAATGAATGACACACATGCTAAAAAGAACAAAAGCATTGCCTTGGTTTCAAATACAGATGATGAAGAAGATGATGAACCAGCATATGATAAAAGCTTATCAGAAAACCTTGCATTGATTGGAAGACAATTCAAACAGATTCTCAGAGGAATGGAAGGAAAATCCAAATCTAGTGGAAGAAACACAAACTCTGAGAACAGAAGACCTTATGATGCTAACAAAAGAGTAAGGTATGCTGAAAAGACCAGTCAAGATAAAGGAGTCAAATGCCATGAATGTGAAGGATATGGACATATCAAGTTTGAATGTCCTACCTACTTAAAGAGGCAAAAGAAAGGACTCTCTGTGACCTGGTCTGATGAAGACTCAGGAGATTCAGAAGAAGAATCAGCTAAGCACATTGCTGCTTTAGCTGGACTGTGTGAATATGACAGTGATTCCAGCTGTGAAGAGCTTACTTATGCAGATCTTGAGCAAGCCTTCAAGGATCTGTACAAGAGAAGTACTGAAGTATGCAGTGAGGTCATAAAGCTAAAGAAGCAGAATGAAGTACTAGAAGAAGAAAAAGCAAGTGATCAAGTAATCATTGATACCTTAAAAAGTGAAGTAACTCTTCTCAATTCTAAGCTGGAACATATGTCCAAATCTGTTAGAATGATGAACAGCAGCTCAAATACACTGGATGCTATTCTCTGCAATAATAAACATTCAGGGGACAAAAGTGGACTGGGATATAACAGAGATGAAGCAAGCTCTAGCAAAACTACTTCAAAAACTATACAGTCAAACAAGATGTCTCAACAGATGCTCCAACATCAGAACACAAAGACAAACATAATGTTCCAACAGATGTCTCAACATTCTGGAAAGAACAAAATGAAGAAAAAATATCAAAGATGGAGATGCCATCACTGTGGAAGATTTGGGCATATCAAACCTCACTGTTATAAGCTACATGGATATCCAAATCAGATGTGTCAGCAACCTTCCAAGCAGAAAGTAGAAGGTACCAAGAAAGTGCTGCATAGAAATCAGCAACCTCCTAAGCAAAAGACAGAAGTAATCAAGACAGTTTGGAGACCAAAAGCTGACATTCAGACTGATCAAAGTCACATACACAAGAACAAGATCAACAATCAAGCTTGGAGATCAGCTGAACAACACTCAGAGCAGAGGCATCAAAAGAAATCTCAACTCATCTGGTCAAAGAAAAGTACTGCATACATAGCACATACATCATTGAAAGTATCAGCTAAAGAAGACTGGTACTTTGACAGTGGATGCTCAAGACACATGACTGGATTGAAGAATTTGCTAGTAAACTTAAAGTCACATTCATCCAGGTATGTTACCTTTGGAGATGGAGCTAAAGGAGAGATCAAGGGAGTTGTAACCTTGGATTGTCAAGATGTTCCAAGACTAGATGATGTGCTGCTTGTTAAAGGTTTAACTGCTAACCTGATCAGCATAAGTCAACTATGTGATCAAGGATACAGTGTAAACTTTACAAAAACTGAATGCATAGTGACTAACCAAGAGCAAAAAGTTGTCATGAAAGGTGCAAGGTCTAAAGACAACTGTTACATGTGGGAGCCACTAGACTTCAGCCCCACTTCAACTTGTTCTCTAGCTAGAGAAGAAGAAGTAAAACTATGGCACCAAAGGCTAGGTCATCTTCATTTCAGAGGCATAAAGAAGATCATATCTATGGATGCTGTAAGAGGTATCCCTAAACTGAAGATTGATGATGGCAAAATCTGTGGTGAATGTCAAATAGGCAAACAAACCAAGATGTCCCATCCAAAGCTCCAACATCTGACAACTTCCAAAGTTTTGGAACTTCTACATATGGATCTTATGGGACCTATGCAGGTTGAAAGTCTTGGTGGTAAGAGGTATGCCTATGTTGTGGTTGATGATTTTTCAAGATATACATGGATAAACTTCATCAAAGAAAAGTCAGATGTATTTGATGTATTCAAAGAATTATGTCAAAGATTGCAAAGGGAAAAATCCAGCTGTGTGATCAGAATAAGAAGTGATCATGGAAAAGAATTTGAGAATCAAAAGTTCTTAGATTTCTGCTCTTCAGAAGGAATCAATCATGAGTATTCTTCACCTATCACTCCTCAACAGAATGGGATTGTTGAAAGGAAGAATAGAACCATTCAAGAATCAGCAAGAGCTATGATACATGCTAAAAAGCTACCTCTGTATTTCTGGGCTGAAGCCATGAACACTGCCTGCTATATCCATAACAGAGTTACCTTGAGAAAAGGAACTTTGTCCACAATATATGAAGTCTGGAAGGGCAGAAAACCCACTGTTAAGTATTTTCATGTATTTGGAAGTAAATGCTATATTCTGGCAGATAGGGAACAAAGGAGAAAAATGGATCCTAAAAGTGATGAAGGAATTTTCCTTGGATACTCTATAAACAGCAGAGCATATAGAGTATTTAACTACAGAACAAATGTTATCATGGAGTCCATAAATGTGATAATTGATGATGCTCCTACAGATGTCCCAGAAGATGTTGGAACATCTGCTGATATCAAGGTTGAAGCTGAAGAAAAGAATGATCAATATAACTTCACTCAAAATGATACAAGGTCAGAAGATTCAAGCAAACCTCCCTCCATCAGAATACAGAAGGATCATCCCAAAGATTTAATAATTGGTGATCCCAACAGAGGTGTGAGCACTAGATCAAGAGAAGTGATTTCAGGTTCTTGTTTTGTTTCCAAAATAGAACCTAAAAATGTCAAGGAAGCTCTCACTGATGAATACTGGATTTGTGCTATGCAAGAGGAATTAGGTCAATTCACAAGGAATGAAGTGTGGAATCTTGTACCTAGACCTGATGACATAAATGTGATTGGTACAAAATGGGTGTATAAGAACAAGTCAAATGAACAAGGAATTGTTACAAAGAACAAAGCTAGACTTGTGGCTCAAGGATACACTCAAATTGAAGGAGTAGACTTTGATGAAACCTTTGCACCAGTAGCAAGGCTTGAATCAATAAGACTACTGTTGGGAATTGCTTGTATCTTAAAGTTCAAGCTATTTCAAATGGATGTGAAAAGTGCCTTTCTTAATGGTTATCTTAATGAGGAGGTATATGTAGAACAGCCTAAAGGATTTGTTGATCCAAGCTGTCCAAATCATGTATACAAACTCAAGAAAGCACTTTATGGTCTGAAGCAAGCTCCAAGGGCATGGTATGAAAGACTTACCACATTTCTTATCAAGCAAGGATACAGAAAAGGTGGGATTGATAAAACCCTGTTTGTTAAAGATGAAGAAGGTAATGTCATGATTGCACAAATATATGTTGATGACATTGTGTTTGGTGGGATGTCTGATAAGATGGTCAAACATTTTGTCAAGCAGATGGAAGCTGAATTTGAAATGAGTCTAGTAGGTGAATTAACCTATTTTCTTGGTCTGCAAGTTAAGCAAATGGAAGACTCAATGTTCATCTCACAAAGCAAGTACTCCAAGAACATAGTGAAGAAATTTGGAATGGAAAATGCTTCTCATAAAAGAACTCCTGCTCCTACACATTTAAAGCTGACTAAAGATGAGAAGGGTGAGAATGTAGATCATAGTTTATATAGAAGCATGATTGGAAGCTTGTTATACTTGACTGCTAGCAGACCAGACATTGCATTTGCAGTAGGAGTTTGTGCAAGATATCAAGCTGATCCAAAAGTCAGTCATCTCAATCAAGTCAAGAGAATCCTTAAATATGTTAATGGTACTTGTGACTATGGCATAATGTACTTTCATGGTTGCAAACCTATTCTCACTGGCTTCTGTGATGCTGATTGGGCAGGAAGTGCTGATGACAGAAAAAGCACTTCAGGAGGATGCTTCTTTCTAGGAAACAATCTGATTTCTTGGTTCAGTAAGAAACAGAATTGTGTATCTTTATCTACAGCTGAAGCTGAATACATAGCAGCAGGTAGCAGTTGTTCTCAGTTGGTTTGGATGAAGCAGATGCTCACTGAGTACAATGTCCCACAGGATGTCATGACATTGTACTGTGATAACTTAAGTGCAATCAACATATCTAAAAATCCTATTCAACATAGCAGGACAAAGCATATTGATATCAGACATCATTTCATCAGAGATCTTGTAGAAGAGAAGGTGATTTCATTGGAGCATGTTGCTACAGATCTGCAATTAGCTGATATCTTTACCAAAGCATTGGATGCTACACAATTTGAGAACTTAAGGGGCAAACTTGGAATATGTTTATGTGATATTTAGCAGTTAATGAGATGTGCCAACATGTCATATGACATTGTATGGCATAAGTTCCAGATGGCAAAGCTAGTCTGGACAAGATCCTTGGGAATTCCATTCTTAATCATTTGGACTATAACGGCTACTTATTTAGTAACTACTTATAAGAAGCTATCAAGATTCTCATCATATCATCACAAGCGAATCACATTAACTCTCAAATCTTCAGAAATCATAAACCCTAAAGCTGTTCATCCTTCTTCCTTTACAATGTCTCAAAACCCTAAAACAGCTGAGGAAATTCTCAACAAGGAAGAAGTGGTTCATGCCACTCCAATCTCTGTTGTGCCAATGCCTTCAACACCATTGGACGAGCTCAAGGGAAGCGCCTCTCACACTAAAAAGGCAAGAACACCAAAGAGATGTAAAGATCAAATCAGAAGCAAAGCTAAAGGCATTCCCTCTCCTGCCAACATGTCTACAAGGTACTCCAAATATGTTGATAATTCCATCAAGGAGATTGTTAATCAAGTCTTTTCTGAACAAAGAGTGGTGAAAGGTATCTCTGTTCCTTTGAACACCATTCCTGCACCTCAAGAAGAACCAGCTCAAGCTACAAAGGACACTGCTGCAGAACAAGATGTCCCAACAGATGTTGGAACATCTGAAGACAAGAAAAAGAACTCATCTGATGTTGAACAAACTGAGGATAAAACCTCAAGTGAAAGTGATAAAGAAGTTTCTGTGGAACAGGCTAAAGAATCAAATGAAGATCAAATTTCTGCTGATCAACAAGCTGATGAGGAGTCTGCTCAATCTCCTCCAGTAGTCAATCTGGAGCAGGACTCTGATGCAGAAATCATAGCATTTGTCAAACCCAGCATAGCCAAAAGGCTAAGGTCCAGGAAAGGAAAGATGCAAGATGAACCTGTCATTCCTGAGAAGAAGAAGGCTAGTCCAAAGAAAGGCAAGGCTAAAGCCACTTTTGGTCCAGCAAAACCATGGAGCAAGGTTCAAACTCAGAAGAGAAAAGCTGCAACACCATCAGATTCAGATGTTGGATCAGATGTCCCAACATCTCCTCCCAAGAAGAAACCAGCACCAGCTAGAGCTTCAACTGTTGTTCCAGAAGCTCCCTTGGACAATATATCCTTCCATCATGTCTCCAGTGTCAACAGATGGAAATATGTGTACCAAAGAAGGGTTGCTTTGGAAAGAGAACTAAGCAGCAATGCACTTGAGTGCACAGAACTCATTGACCTAATCTCTGCTGCAGGACTATTCAAGACAGTCTCAGAGTTCTCTCCCTGCTATGAACTTCTTGTCAAAGAGTTCATTGTGAATCTTCAGGAGGATTGCTCAAATGGTAAGTCCTCAGAGTTCAGAAAGGTATTTGTAAGAGGTAAGTGTGTTGAGTTCTCTCCCCAAATCATTAATCAGTATCTAGGAAGGGACACAGATGGACCCAATGAGCTAGGGAAAACAGATAATCAAATCTGTAAGGTGATCACTGCAAATCAGGTCAAAGCTTGGCCTGTGAAGGGAAAGCTCTCTGTGAGCATGCTTACTAGAAAGTATGCCATGCTTAACAGGATTGGAACTGCAAACTGGGTGCCTACCAACCACACTTCATCAATCTCAACTGGTCTGGCCAGATTCATCTTTGCTGTGGGGACTCAAACCAAGATGGATTATGGAGAATATATTTTTGATCAGACTATGAAGCATGCCATCTCTACTGCAACAAAGCTACCAATAGCTTTTCCATCATTGCTGTGTGGTATTGTTCTAAGTCAATACCCTGGAATTTTAACTGAGAAGGACATTGTCTGCAAGAGAGAGAGCCCCCTGGCTTTTCACTACAAATTATTTCTCAGTCACCATGCTGCAGATGTTGAAACACCTGCTGGGACATCTGCTGGTCCCTCCACTGCTAAGAATCCAATCTCTAAGAGGGCCTTGATTGCTGAGCTAAAGTGCACCTGCAAAGAGCTTGAATCTAGAAAGAAGAAGCTGGAGGAAATCATTCAAATGTTGGAAAGTGAAGAATCTGATGAAGACAGTGCTGCTGATGAAGAAACAGAAGCTGATGAAGAGACAGAAGTTGAGGAGGGCACTGAGAGTGATGATTCTGAGTGATCAATGTAATGACAGCAATGTAATGACAGTAATAGTGTCTTTGGCCCCTAATTTTGTGTCTACCAAGGGGGAGAACAACATCAAATGTAATTGCTGTTTAAATGAATGAAAAAATTCTGTTTGTTTGCTTCTGAACTGAATAAGTTTTTCTGTTGGAACAAGACTGGATAAAGACAGGACACATGTATGTTTGAGGGGGAGTAATCTCAAATAAAAATCAACAGAAAAGTAATGCTATACTCTGATAAAAAGAACTTCTGCTGCACTCTGAAAACCAGAAAAGATGTTAGCCAAAAATTAGCCAAAGGGGGAGTTTGTAGATGTTTAAGAATTGGCAGAATTTTTGACCAAACAAGAAATGTTAAATTCAGTTCAGAATGTCCTATCAGATGTTGGGACATTAGCAAACAGAGTATGTGAACTTATTTCAGGATGTCCTACCAGATGTTGGGACATTGTATAAATGACTAAGTTCAGTTTTGTCAGGATGTCCCAACAGATGTTGAGACATCTCAGACCTGCTACCAGAATTAATTATTGATTAACAGATTAGAGATATTTAAGGAGAACTATCTGGAATTAATTAATGCTGGATAAAAACAGAACAAGGCGCATCTGTAGGGAGTTTTAAATTGAAGATTCAGATTAAAACAGAAGACCTAATGCACCTAGAATATAGGAGGTAACAAACCCTAAATTCAAGGTGACAGTTGCTGCACATTAGGGCTGGATCATTCTACAGAAAGCCCAAAATTCAGATACCTATTTAAACAACAGAAACTCATAGAATTGAGTACGAATTTCAGAAGACCAAATAGGGTGTCTAGTGTTTTAATAGCAGGTTGTTTTTATGTACCACTTTATGAGCTTTTAAGCAAAAGTGCATTTGTGACTTGATTGAAACTGTGAAGTAAGATCAAGCTATTATTGTTTGAAGGATGTCTTCAACTTTTGTAAACTTGTAAACTTGATCACTGGGTGATTGAGGGGGAGTGAGTAGGGTACTCTTATCTAAGTGAGTCTTAGGTAGAAATTGCATTGGGTAAGTATTAAGTGATAGATTAAACAGGGTGGTTTAAGTCTAGAATTAATATTACTAATAGTGGATTTCCTCCTAGCTTGGTAGCCTCCAGATGTAGGTGTGGTTATACACTGAACTGGGTTAACAAACTCCTGTGTTGTTTATTTTTCCTGCTGTTTAAAGTTTTGGTTAAATTTGTCAAATGTCCTATTAAGTGTTGGAACATCTCTTAGGACATCTCATTACAGAATTTCAGGGATTAACCTCATGACATAACAAGACCTTTATTAAAGTGGATTTTAGTTAATGGTAAGGTTAAGAAGTGAATTTTATGGTTTGTAAGACAACTTGAGGGGGACTTGTCCATTAACACTAGGGTTAGTCCTTCTTAACCAATTAAGGAAGAATTAGAACCCTAATGCAAGGCCCAAGTTACAAGTTATTGTCTTAGTGATTATTAAGATGGATTGATTAAAGTATTTAAACACATTAAGGGTTTAACACTTAAGATTAAAGTTATACACTCCATCCTAATAGAAGGATACATGCATAACCCTAATCACAAAGTCTTAAAACCTTAAGGGTTTAGTCCTTGATTATGAGATGAGAAGAGAAGACACAAAAGATGACACAAAGGTAAAACTAATGGGGGGACTAAACAAACCCTAATTGTAATCATGCTTGGGTGTTCCTAGGGTTTATGAAGCTTGCAAGAAGATCTTCAAGAGGAGCCACCAAGGAAGAAGAAAGATGGAAAGAAAAGAAGCAGGAAGGAAGCAAAACAACTTACTTCACTTAAGAAGATAAGTTGCTTGAAGAAAGAAAGTGAGGAAGGAGTATGCATGAGAAAGCTCACTAAAATACAAAAGTAAAATGCAGCAATGAATGCATAAAAAGGGATGAGAAGAGATTATGAGAAGTGAAGGCAAATTCACTTCTCAAAAACTTACCACCTGAAAAGTTAGCAACAAGGAATGAAGTGAAATGAAATGAGATGAGATGCAAAGGTGCCAAACAAAAAATCATAATCAAATCATGAGGCTAAAGATTCTATGGGATGGTATGAAAGCATGTCATGTGATGTGGATGATTATACAAACAAGGAGGATACAAATGAAACATGAAAGGAGGCATGAAAGTACATGAAAACTTATGACATCAAATGAAAGCAAAAGCATGGCAAATGGATGATGCAATGATCAAACATAATTCTAATATGTCCTAAGATGTATTATATGTCATGTGGATCCACAAAATGTTATGGCAAGTTCATGTATGCAAGCATATGAAGGATGAATGCAAATGAAGGCAAAAATTAGGGTTTACATACAATATGCAATGCAAAATTCAAAATCAGAAGCAAATGACAAGATAAAAAATTGAAAATAGGATCAAAGGAACCCTAACCCTACATGAGTTCACTTCCCAAAGGGGAAGACCTAACTCTTAACCTAATGAAAGTTATGATTTTCCTAAATTTGTTAGGGTTTTAAGGCACCTCTCAATGATAAATGCAAAACAAATTGAAAATGAAGAATACATTTAAACAAATTTTATCCTAGAAACTACATGACATGAGGAATGCAATGCAAAAAGAACCAACATCAAACTCTTCATGGTTAGGCAAAAAGGATTTTTCTAAGTTAGGGAAAAAATATTGACTTTTAAAGACCCTAAATCCAAAGAAAAATGTCAAAATAGGTCAAGAACCAAAAAGAAATTTGTGTGAAGGGTTTGATAATGTCTCTAAATGTATCAAGATGCAATATGATTTTTTTGGTGATTTTTAGAAACTTAAATGGTATTTTAATTAATTAATTCTCATTAATTAATTAAAATAAACATTTAAATATTTTAAATAATACGAAATTTGTGCAAAAAATGAAATAAAAATTATTTTCAGAATGAGAAAAATATTTGAAAGAGGAATGCAAAAGATAAATTTTTTTTAAAGTGTTTTGCTATTTTTAATAAAATGTACAAAGAAATGCAATTAAAATGAAATTAAAATGAGAATTAATGGAAGTATGCTGATCCAGTGGCCCTGATTCAAATGGAAAAGGGAGGGAATTGACTTCGCGCGCTATCCAAGGGCCAGAATTCAAACTACGCTAATTACACAATTAAGCCCTAATCTGAACCCTAATCACTTTCAGGTGACCAGAACAGTGTTCCGGTCATCTTCTCCGGCTATCCCCTCATACTATCTCTCTTAATACGCAACCCTAAGCCCTTGAACTCTCCAGAAATGATCCCCATCCCATTCTAAACAAGAATCAACCATCAAAAAGAATTTATTTCACATGATCAGAGAGATTCAAAGCAAAACGGAAAATTTCTCAGAAATTTCAGAAGCTTCATACATGCTTAAAACTGAATCATTTTCGAAACTAAAAGGTGCAGTGTGATCAGTGAAGCAAGGAGAACAATCTAAGAACTGAAGAAATCATTTCTGGAAAAAATGTTCTTGATGATACCTGAACTGAAGCTTTCGAAAATGGCACTGGATGGCTGCTTCTTTGCTTCAAATCAGCTCCAATGATCCTCCTGAAGAGTTTGTGATGCTTGGTTGGAGTTTATGTGGGCTCTAAATGAAATTGGCAGAAGTTCAGTTCAAGCAATGTCAAAATCGTGTTTTTGATTCAGGGTGTTTTACGGCAAAATGAAGGGTGGGAAATGATCAGTGATGATTATGGAGTTGAATGGTGGAATTTGTTTTGAGGTTTGGTGGCTGAGGTATGAGTTTTGAAGACTTTTGCATAAGAGGGATTTTTTGGGATTGCTGAGTTCTTGGAGGTTTAAGCCTGTGTTATCTTATGGAATGGCTTGCTTTTGGTACACATATCATGCTGGGATAGGTCAGAGGGTGGGTGGTGGCCTATGTTGATTGGTATGGGCAAGTTGCAAAAATGTCAACATGACTTGTACTTGAGGTATGGGCAAGAACACAGCTGGCCCTTGGGCATGTCCATGCGCAGCTGACTTCATGGAGGTCCACAAATCCCTTTTTGAGGTAATTCAGCAAGAGAGAAGAAAGTTATGGGGTGTTTTGCAATTATGTGATGTTTTGGCCCCTTTAGGAAATCTTCATGTTCAAGGCATGAAACTTGGGATTTCTTCGTGTAATTCTGAATTATAGGTCATGTGTGATGTTTGTGCAATACTTAGAAGTCAAATTGAGGTCTCAAAATGCTTTGGCAAGTGTTTTTGCAAACTTCCCTCTTTGGGCAATTCTGATTTATAGGTCATGTACTATGTTTGTGTAATGGTTAGAAGTGTGTTTGAAGTCACAAAATGCTTTGGCAAATGGTTTTGCAAGTTTCCCTCTTTGGTACATAAGTGAAATGTTTGTGATTTTTCCCAACTTTGCAAGGCCATAACTTGAGTTCTATGATGAATTAGATAAAGTTCTTATTCTTTTTGAAAAGGGAATGATCCAATCTACAACTTTCATGACCAAGAATTTTTCATTTGAAGCATTTTTGAATCAAAAAGAGGAGGTTGAAAAACTTTCCCAAAATGGCAAGTTTACATTACAAGTCACTTTCCCAAAATGGCAACTTTGCAAATGGCTTGAAATTCTTCAATTTTGTGAACTTCTAAACTCTCATAAGATCAAATAAAGATCAAATACACCCAAAATGATGGAGAAGACCCTTTGGTTGGATGATTGGGGGCCTCAGATGCCCTGATTTTGCACTGACTTGCTCAAGAAGTCATCTATTGATCAGATGCCTTCCTCATTGAATTTCTTCATGAAAATTGGTATGCATGGTCCTCATATCATATAGAGACTAATAGAAACAAGAATGACCAAAAAAATTGGAGTTATGGCCTCTGAAACCAAAACCCTAATTCTAGGTCATCTGTGCAGTTAAGCCTGACTTTGCTTCCATGCCTTCCTCAGTTCTTGTGATTCTTTGACTTCTCTGATCTTGAGAGGATATAATATGATGCTTGAACATACATGGACCCTCTTGAGATGATTGATGACCTTTGGAGTGGCTCAGATGAATCCTAGATTGCTCAGATCACAAACCCTAGATGCAGATGAACTTGACCTAATGCAGATGAAACAAAAATGCAATGTGAGATGCTATAATTGAACTTATGAAAATGAAAAGATCATAAGCCAAGGTGAAATGAGTGAGGGAAAATTTGGGGTGTTTACAGCTGCCCCTATTCAAGCATAAGTTAGCTGTGCAGGATGTAAGCAACGACTTAACAGGCGAACAAGATAACTTGTGGTTGAATACCAAATACAGTCCAAAATTTGCACTCACCGAATGAAGAAGAAAAGGGATATAAATTGTAAAAGGGAGTAAAGTATGATTATAAATTGCGGGCGACGGAGGACGACCGTCGAGCAGAGGACGACTGCTGGGGATCAAGCAAGGACGGGGGCGGCCGACATGCTGGGGAAATAAAGGGATCATGATGGGGACGACCATCAGGTAAAGAAACAAGACTCTATGGGGATTTAAATAAAGGCAATGATGGGGACGACCATCAGGTTCAAAGCACAAATGAAATAACTGACGAGGGACGGTCATCAAAGGTGAAGGACGATCACCTAGCAGGGGACGACTGCTCTTTTGGGGATAAGGATGAGGGATGGTCATCTAAGGTGCAGGACGATCACCTGGCAAGGTACGGTTGCCGAAAGTATTACAACATAGGACGAATGTCGGATAGAAAAAGGTCGACGATGGGGACGGCCATCGGGTAAGCATGATGAAGGACGATCATCAAGAGGTGAAGGACGATCACCTAGCAGGGTACGACTGCTCTCGGGGTTTATCATGACATAGGACGAATGTCAGATAACAAGATCAACGATGGGGGCGGCCATCGGATAAAATGATGAAGAACGATCATCAAGAGGTGAAGGACGATCACCTGGCAGGGGACAGCTGCTAAAAATATCACGACATAGGACGAACGTCGGCTAGAAAAGGATTCCAATAATGGAGACTCCGTTAGGGAAACGATGAAGGACGATCATCGAAAAGGTGAAGGACGATCACCTGGCAGGGTACGGCTGCCGAAAGTATCATGACATAGGACGAATGTCAGATAAAAAGGAAAATTTGCCAAGAATTTGCTGGGAGCCCTTTTGGGGAATAGTAGATATAGACGAGTGTCTACATTCAATGCAAGAAAGGCGCAAGTGTTTTGACTCTTTGTATAGATTAAAGATGCGGACGAGCATCCTTAGGACCATGATACGGACGAGTATCTGTTATGAGTAAACAGTATGATTGAGACACAGACGAGTGGCTCAACTTACTGGGGATAGGATGACACGAATGAGTATCACAAAGGGAAGTGTACAAGTTATAAGAGATATTCCGAAGATCTGAGGGGATAGGATGGCACGGACGGGTGTCGAAAGAAGTGTATTATAAATAATTGTTTAGGAAACTATGCTGGGGATAGGTGACACGGACGGGTGCCGGAAGAAGTGTATTAATATGTTTTTGTGAGTGCAAAGGGGACGCTTTGGCTTTCTGCTGGGGATACGACACAGACGAGTGTCGAGGATTATCTGTAATGTATAAGTATCTATTTATGGAAAGTGTTCCGGCGACTTTCTGGGGAGAGATGACACGGACGAGTGCCAAAAGGAGCGTGTATCTGTATCTGGGAAATGCAAAGAAAATGCTTTGGCATTCTGTCGGGAATTTTAAGAGGTGTCTTGTATATTGTTGATGGGATGTCAATATTCACAGGTGACTGTTTCAAAACATGGCTTGTGATTATGCCATATGTGTGATTTTTGCCGTAATGCTCCGTATTAAACGGAATGCTATGCTTTGGGTGAAAATATGATGCGAATGCTATGATTATGCAAAAGATACCGATCCGGGATTCGGATCCCGTTGCCGCGAAGATCTCTGGCTGACTTGCTTGCAGTGATATCCCAGCTGGGGATAGGATCATTGGTAGATGTGCTAAGATGTATGACTGCTTGGGGATACAGGTCACTGATAGACCTAACTTTGATGATGAGTGGCCCAACTGGGGTTGCGGAAGCTTTCGTCACCTTATTGTGAGATCCTCAGACATTTCTCTTTTGGATAGAGGCTGAAACTCTGCGGGGAGATGGTTCCCTGTCTTTGCACTTGGCATGGGAGGAACGATCACTGAACGACCTTCCTAGAGGCTTCTGTAGAGATCCTGCTGAGGATGGTGAAATTTGCTGGGGAAAGGAGCCCCTTCTGATGCTGTTTGGTTTGGGGAGGAGCTTTCATGCCCCCCGTTGTGCTTTGCATACCTGCAATCCTGTTATGACAAAGAAAACATGCAAGTACCTCGAGGTGTCTCTTACCAGATTCCATCATAGGAATTTAGACACTCCCGGGAGCAAATACATTTCCTGCTAGCATGTAATTTAGAAAAGACACAACTGTATTTATGCAATCATTATATTAAAGACATCGGACATTTTTGCAAATAAAAATAAAATATACACGATAACATGTGATTGAAAATCTGATTTTATTAATTTGTGTGCCCTGAATTGGCAAATACAGTCAAAGAAACAAATCCCCTGAAATGAGGAGATTGTTACAAATTGAGAAACAAAAAGGTGCTAGCAATGTTGATGACGCTTCAGTGTGCTTCCTTTTTGCTATGACTTGTATGACATTGGCGTTCTTCTTGCTTTCTGAAGAAGGTTGATTCTGACCGATGCTTTTAACCTTTCGAGCTTGCCATGCTGTAAGTGATACAGAAGAATTCAGAATGCAGTTGTTCGCTTATTCCCTGATTTTGCGTGGATCGCCCTTTCGGGTTTTCAATCCACCGGGATACCCATTTTTTCCTGAGCTGTCCAATGCGGCTTTTCAACTCAGCGGGTGTACACTTTTTTAATTTATTTTCCCTTATTTTTGCCCGAGTCTTTTATTCTGTTTCTGACTCGCCGGGATGCCCTATTTTTGCCTGGACTTACATTCTGTTTTTATGTCCAGCGGGTCATTTTATGCGAAGTATTTTTTAACTGCATCTGAATTCACATGGGACAGGAAGTCTTCACCATCCATAGTACTGAGCATTAGTGCTCCCCCCAAGAAAACTTTCTTTACTATGAACAGACCATCGTAGTTCGGAGTCCACTTGCCCCTGTGGTCTGTATGAGGAGGAAGGAGTCTTTTCAGCACAAGATCTTCTACTTGGTATTCACGCAGCCTGACTTTCTGATCTAAGGCTTTCTTCATTCTCTTCTGATACAGCTGCCCATGACATATTGCAGCTAACCTCTTCTCTTCGATCAGACTCAGTTGTTCGTATCGGGATCAGACCCATTCTGCTTCATTCAGTTTGACATCCATTAATACCCGCAAGGAGGGTAATTCAACTTCAACAGGTAAGACTGCCTCCATACCATAAACAAGTTGATACGGTGTTGCCCCAATGGATGTTCTGATTGATGTACGGTACCCATGCAAGGCAAATGGTAACATTTCATGCCAGTCTTTGTATGTGACCACCATCTTCTGCACAATCTTCTTGATATTCTTGTTAGCTGCCTCAATAGCGCCATTCATCTTTGGCCTGTAAGGAGAAGAGTTGTGGTGTTGGATCTTGAAGTCTCGGCATAACTCTTCCATCATTTTGTTGTTCAAGTTGGAACCATTGTTAGTAATGATTCGCTTGGGCACTCCATACCGACAAATGATGTTTCTCTTCAGAAATCGAGCTACCACTTGCCTGGTGACATTTGCATAGGAAGCTGCTTCAACCCATTTGGTAAAATAGTCAATGGATACTAGGATGAATCTGTGACCATTTGAAGCAGTCGGCTCAATCTTGCCTATCATGTCAATGCCCCACATGGCAAAGGGCCAAGGTGAAGACATCACATTCAGAGGATTCGGAGGCACATGCATTTTATCTGCATAGATCTGGCATTTATGGCATTTCCTAGCATAAGCACAACAGTCTGCATCCATTGTGATCCAGTAATAGCCTGATCTTAACAACTTTTTAGCCATAGCATGCCCTCCAGCATGGGTCCCAAAAGATCCCTCGTGCACCTCGTGCATCAGCAAGTCTGCTTCTGTCTTATCAACACATCTGAGAAGTACCATATCAAAGTTTCTTTTGTACAAGGAACCATCAGCATTCAAAAAGAAACTACCAGCTAGCCTTCTTAATGTCTTCTTGTCATTGGATGATTCCCCAGGTGGGTATGTTTGATCCTCCAAGAAGCATTTGATGTCATGGAACCAAGGCTTATCATCTTTAACAAGGTCCACAGAGAATACGTATGCTGGTCTATCAAGTCTGGATACTGAAATCCGAGGCACAAAATTGGCAGCTTGAACTTTGATCATGGATGAAATGGTAGCCAGAGCATCTGCGAACTGATTTTCATCTCGAGGGATATACTCAAGCTTGACTGTAGTGAAGAAAGTAAGCAACCTTCTTGTATAGTCCCGATAAGGCATTAGATGATCCTGGTGAGTATACCATTTGCCGTTGGTTTGATTGATTACCAAAGCTGAATCTCCGAGTACAGTTAAAGTCTTGATCCTGAGGTCAATGGCTTCCTCAAGACCCATAATGTAAGCTTCGTATTCAGCTTCGTTGTTAGTGCAGTTAAAGGTGAGTTTTGTCGAGAAAGGCATGTGAACTCCCTTAGGTGTAATGAGTACTGCACCAACGCCACGACCATTCATATTAACAGCCCCATCAAACATCATAGTCCATTCTTCTTCTGGGTCAGGCCCTTCAGTGTGAATAGGCTCTTCATGATCTTTTACTTTTATAAACATGATGTCTTCATCAGGGAAGTCAAATCTCATAGGCTGGTAATCATCAATGGGTTGCTCAGCTAGATAATCAGACAATACACTGCCTTTGATAGCTTTTTGGGATGTGTACTGAATGTCATACTCTGTGAGAATCATTTGCCATCTTGCAACCCGTCCGGTAAGTGCCGGCTTCTCAAATATGTACTTAACTGGGTCCATCTTTGAGATCAATAAGGTAGTGTGAGTCAACATATACTGCCTTAGTCGGCGAGCAGCCCACGCTAAAGCACAGCAAGTTTTCTCGAGCAGTGAATAACGTTGTTCACAGTCGGTAAAATTTTTGCTTAGGTAGTAAATTGCATACTCTTTTCGACCAGACTCGTCATGCTGGCCCAACACACACCCCATTGACTCTTCTAATACTGTCAAGTACATTATTAGAGGTCTTCCTTCAACTGGAGGCATGAGGATTGGAGGCTCTTGTAAGTATTCCTTGATTTTGTCAAAAGCCCTTTGGCAGTCTTCATTCCACCTGACCGTTTGTTTTTTTCTTAACAATTTGAACAAGGGTTCACAGGTTGCTGTAAGGTGAGATATGAACCGTGAAATGTAGTTCAATCTACCTAGAAACCCTCGAACTTCTTTTTCGGTCTTCGGTGCAGGCATCTCTTGGATGGCTTTGACTTTATCAGGGTCAACTTTAATTCCCTTCTCACTTACAATAAAACCCAGCAGCTTACCGGACCGCACCCTGAATGTGCATTTGTTGGGGTTCAGCTTTAGTTGGTACTTCCTCAGACGTTTGAATAGCTTCAATAGATTCACCAGGTGGTCTACTTCTGTGAGGGACTTGGCAATCATGTCATCCACATAACATTCAATTTCTTTATGGATCATGTCGTGGAATAATGTTACCATAGCCCGTTGATAAGTGGCACCAACATTCTTCAGTCCGAATGGCATCACCTTATAACAGAATGTGCCCCAGGATGTGATGAAAGTTGTCTTCTCCGTGTCTTCAGGTGACATTTTGCTCTGATTGTATCCTGAAAATCCATCCATGAAGGAGAATACCGAGAACTGAGCCGTATTGTCGACCAATACATCAATGTGAGGTAATGGGAAGTCATATTTCGGGCTGGCTCTGTTCAGGTCCCGGTAGTCCACACACATCCTCACCTTGCCATCCTTCTTAGGCACAGGTACAATGTTAGCAACCCACGGCGGGTAACTAGTCACAGCGAGGAAACCGGCGTCCCACTGTTTTTGTACCTCTTATTTTATCTTCATTGCCATATCTGGGCGAGTACGGCGCAACTTCTGTTTTACTGGCGGACAGTCTTCCTTCAGAGGCAACTTGTGCATAACAATGTCGGTGTCCAACCCTGGCATATCCTGATAAGACCAAGCAAAAACATCCACATACTCCCGAAGCATGTCAATAAGTTGCTCTTTTACTGAATCTTGCAGACGGGCCCCAATTTTAACTTCTTTCAAGTCTTCTTCTGTACCAAGATTAACTGTTTCGACCTTCTCCTGATGAAGAGTTATAACCTTCTCCTCTTATCTCAATAACCTGGCTAGCTCTTCAGGTAGCGTATAATCTTCTTCAACCCCTTCATCGGCTTGATTAATCGGATTGTCAAAATCATACGAAGTCATAGCGGTGTTATTGTCGGTGCAGTCTGGAGGGCACTCTCTGCAAGGGTTTAGATTTGTTCATTTTAGTGATCAGTTTTATCTTGTTTTAGAAAAATTGAAAATGAAGTTATTATTTTGAAAAACATTGCCATTTTATTTTTGTACAAAAAATAAAGAATGAAAAACAGTGAGCGGAAAAAGAAAAGACTCATTTGCAAAAGATGTCCTGATATTCATTAATTGATCGTTTGCACAAAATACAAGATGGCCCGATTACAAAATGAGCCCTGACATCTTGGGCAAGATGCAGGACTTGATGCATGCTTTAAAAACAGGAAATAATAATTACTCTGCGGGAGTAACTCTTATAATTTCCTGGGAAGACCAGTTTGAGACATGGCTCCCCGGGATCCTTGGACGTATCCATCTTTCCAGGTTGCGTTCGTCTTTTGACTCATCTTCCAAACTATTCACAGCATCCAGGGTGAGCATTCCCCCGCTGACAAACTTGGACTCCTTTGCAGCCTCTGGTTGATCTTGTCGAGTTGGTCTGTAACCCAACCCGAATCGGTCCTCTTTCTTCTCCACGGGCAGCAGCTTGCCCCAGCCTTGGGAGGTACCTTCCTCAACAACCTTACGGGCTTGTTGATATGACGTAATGGAGGTCCCAAGCACATGAGATGTTTCATTAATATTAAGGGCCTCAAACCCTTGACTCATTGTTTCATGGATCTCCCCATCCATTTCAATGTATTTGAAAGTAGCCGGCTGGCTAACAAAAAAATCCTCCTCCCCACAAATGGTGATGACTTGACCCTCCCACTCGAATTTTAACTTCTGGTGAAGGGTTGACGTCACGGCACCAGCGGCGTGGATCCATGGTCTACCCAATAGACAGCTGTCGGCAGGCTGTATATCCATCACAAAGAAGGTCGTTTTGAAAACCTGTGGGCCAATCATTATAGGCAACTCTATCTCTCCCAGAACTGATCTTTTAGAACCGTCAAAGGCTCTCACTACCAAGTTGCTTGGGCGTAGTGCCAATCCATCATGTTCCAGCTTCACAAGGGCTTTTTTGGGCAGGACATTGAGGGATGACCCTGTGTCTACCAGTACGTGAGAAAGAACTGCACCCTTACACTCCAAGGTGATGTGCAAATCCTTGTTGTGATTGTGACCTTCCATGTCAGATCAGTGTTGGTAAACCCTAGTCCATGACTAGTATTGACATTTCCAACCACAGCCTCTAACTGATTGACGGTAATCTCCTCCGGCACATAAGCTGCGTTCAGGACCTTAAATAGTGCGTTCCGATGAGCCTCGGAGCACATTAGCAACGATAGTATAGAGATTTTGGAAGGTGTTTGGTGAAGCTGGTCCACCACCTTGTAATCACACTTTTTGATGATCATCATGAACTCATCAACTTCTTGATCAAAGGGAGTCCTCAAAGTTTCTTTAGCCACTGGTTCTTCTTGTACCATGCTCTTCCCCTTTGCCTTAGCAGCAGCTTCTGCTTCAACAATGGGTCTTGGTATTTGCGAGGCAAAGAGACGTCTGCTTCTAGTGAAGCCTCCGCCTCCCCCCACGTTGTCTATCTGAGGTGAAGTTGATGACTCTAAAGTGATTTTCTGCCCCTCGCAGTATAGATCTGAGCCATAATGCCAAGGGATGGAATTATTGCTTTCGTAAGGAACTGGCCCAGGCACTGTGATAGTGACAGGACTGATAGCAGCTGCAGAGGAGACCACAATGGTGTGTGGATCATAATATATGGTAACTGGTGCTTTGACAAGAGTAGCATTTTGTTGTGAGTTGCTGGAAGGAACATTTGCGGGATCGTAGTATATCGTAACCGTTGAGACGCTTTCATTAACTGTTGCGGGTGTTGTAGATGGTACTGATGACTGGACGGGTGTTGAAGTTGTAGTAGGAACTTATGAAGTAATGGGTGTTGTCGTTGTAGAAGGAATTGTGACTGAACTTGTATCCGTTGAAGTGATTGATTGAGTGATCGTTGGAGTTGTAGCAGAATCTGTTGGAACAAGGGTTGCTGATGTTGTAGGAGTATCTGTGATTGTTGATGAAGGAATTGTTGGAGTTGTAGTCACTGTTGTTGTAATCTAAAGAGTTCCATCTCCAATGAGGCCATCTATGCCATTTCTCAGTCTCTCACATCCATTAACGACAATATTGCAATATCCACAGCCGACCTCACACCCGGGGAACACTTGGCATTCTAACAACTGAGCTTTGATTTCAACCAAAGGTATCCGGATATGTGCAACACTACTAATTAATGTGGATGGTTTGCCCTCTTCAATAACATTAATCCTAGGCCCGTTGTGACTAGGCATTGGATTTCTTGTGACGTTCGGAGGAGGCGCATAATTGAGAGCTTTTGAGTCCACCAAATCCTGGACTTTCATCTGTAGGCCCCTGCATTTTTCAGTATTATGCCCTGGTGCGTTTGAGTGGAATGCACACCTGGCATTTGCATCATAGTTCTTTGGCAGATTAAGAGGATCTAGAGGAGCCAACGTCCTTAACTCAACTAGGTTGAGCTTTAGGAGTTGTGGCAAGAGTGCAGCATACGGCATTGGGATTGGGTCAATTACCCTATTTTCTTGTGATGGCCTCTGTTGGAAAGGGCGCTGTTGTTGATTACCGTTGTTGTTGTTATACGACCTTTGTTGTGGATAATGGGCTTGTTGTTGATACTGTGGTTGTTGCTGTTGAGGATACAATGGTTGTTGTGATACTGGAGCTGGGATGGTAACAGCTGCCAGTGACCTGTGGGAGTACTGGGGCCTGCCCCGGCTTGTATGAATAGAATTTGTTTCACCTGCCCTTCGGGGTCCTGCAAAAGGTTTTATGGGATTGCTGGAAGAACTAGCACCACTGTCGGAGATCTTACCCATCTTTAAAAGACTTTCGATTCTCTCACCTGCTATGACTACGTCAGCAAAACTAGTAGAGGAGAAAGCAGCCAGCCTATCAATATAAGTCCCTTGCAATGTATTCATAAACATGTCAGCCATCTCCCTCTTTGACATGGGTGGTTGGACAGCAGCAGCAAGCTGTCTCCATCTTTGAGCATACTCCCAGAAGCTCTCTCTAGAAGATTGAGACATTCCCATTAGGAGGGTCCTATTGAGCCATGTTCAGGTTGTATTGATACTGACGGATGAAAGCCTCGGCCAAATCCTTCCAACATCTTTTGGTGGCTCTAGACAAATGTGAATACCATTCTCTCGAAGCCCCAGTCAGACAATCCTCAAAGTAGAACATCCACAACTTTTCATCCATAGTATAAGCTTTGAGCCTCCCCAAGAAAGACTGCAGGTGAGTGCATGGATAGGAAGTACCATTGTATTTTTCAAAGCATGGGGGTTTGAATTTGTGGGGAATTCTCACCCCATCCACTAATCCCATGTCCATCACATCGAAACCCAAAGAATTCTGAGATTCCAAAGATCTTAACTTTTCAGCAAGCTCATCCAACCTCCTGTCATATACTTCATCTCCAGCCCCAATGACAGTGAACTGTTCTTCCTGGGGATCCTCTTGCAGGATTCTGCCCCCAGTAGTGTTACCTTGAACATTCCTCGGGATGTTAACCTCTGGATCCAGATGAGGTCCATATACTGGTGGGTCAATACGAGGCTGGCCCCGTTCATTGTTGCTAGTTCCTCCTGTTCCGAGATGAGGCTCCTCAGGAGTTTGTATTTCTACCAGCTCCCTTAACCTTTCTTGACTCTAGGCTAAGCCAGTCATCACTGCCATGAACTAAGACATCTGATTTCTCATCTCCACTCTCTTATTGGCCATCTGGTTTCTGACCTCAGACAGGTCCTGCTGTACTTGTTCCATTTGAATGCCGGGAAGGTTGTTACGAGTTGGGTACCGGTGCGCGCGGTTGACAGGGAACAACCGGCGACGAGCAATGTTTCCTGAGATAATAACAAAGTTAGAAACAGTCATAATTGCAAAACCTACAAAACAAAAAACAAAGTTAGTATGCAATGCAGTATGCTTATTTGTTTTCCAAGGTATCCGGTTTGGTTCTTGGTTTTGACCTTTCTAGACCTCGAGGAAGATGCTTGATGTTGTTGAGAGAAATCCCAAATAAGAACAAACTAAATATATTACAAATGATGAAAAATACATAGTCTGTTTTACAACACAAGCCCATGGAGGGTCAAAAGTACAACAAAAAGAAAAGTACATCAAAAGGAAAGAACAACAAGCAAAGAAGAATCAGACATCCAATCCAAACTCATCTTCTTTGACCTCCTTCAAGAGGGCCTCAGTCACTGGATCCGCTGGGTGCTCTGTAATGGTCCTAATGAGGAGGTTCCTGGTAGCAATGGCAGTAGTCAGTTTCTTATGCCTGTCCTGGTCTTTTGATCTCTTCAATCCTGCTCTGAGTTTTAACTCTGATATCTCTCTCTGTGCAGCCAACAGGGCTTCCTGCTGCTTCTTCTCACTGGCCTCTAGCTGTTCAATCTTGGCTTGAGTTTTCTGGTCTTCTTGTGTACGGGCTTCAGTGATCCTGACCCACCTAGCCTGACTCTCTTGCAGATAGTGCTCAGCCCTAGCTTTCTGAATCTTAGCCTCCTTGCAGGCATTCTTCAATATCTGTTCTCCAGCCCTTGCTTTCCTTATGTAGTCCTCTGTCCTCTCAAATTTGGAAAGATGCTCCATCCTGTGCTTCTCCAATCTCTCGATATCCAGACGACCATCACTTATTTCCCAAAGAGTCTTCTTCAGGGCTTGGGATAGGTTCTCATTCCTTTCCTTCAACTTCTCAAATTCCTCCAGGCTAACTGTTGCTGCAGGTTGTACTGTGGATGGCCCAGGCATGTCTTCCAAAGTGAAAGGCATTCTGGTAATCTGAGCTCTAGTACAGGACCAGTCTAAATACTGAGCTGAAGCAACATTGTTACATCTTCCAAGAATAGTTACCCCTTTTGTTTGGATGTTGTCCCAAGCACATGATGCTTGTCTGACAACAGCTGAATTAGGTTGCACTTCACAATATAGGGTCTCAGCTAAATCCTGTCCTCTGGGAGGGTGAACCAAGGCATAACCCAGTTGTCTCTTAAACAGTAAAGAATTGTAGTTGATGCAACCCTTTACTCCTATCAGAGGCACATTTGGGTATCGTCCACAACTGGTGATAATGTCCTTGCCTTTGGTGCTCTGGGTGCACCATCTAATATCATCTGAAGTCAAGGCAATGAGCCTCTTGGCCCAGTTCTTCTGCTGATATGGGTTCAAGAATGCATCTGACTTAGGCAGGTGTCTGAGCAGCCAGGTGTAAAACAAAGGAGCACAACACCTTACATTTCCCCCTTTATTTCTCATTCCTATGATGAATGGAGTAGTAAAAATCTCCCAGTAATGTAGGTATTGGGTTCTTCAGGAGAAACAAATGGATGGCATTCCTGCTGACAAATTTGGGCTCATCTGCAAACAATATAGCCCCATATATGCCGAGGGCTAACAGTGCACAGACTGCCCTCCATTCTCCCAATGAAGCCTTCAAGATAGCTTGAGAAATCAAGAAGTCCAAGTGCAAACCAGGGATCCCAGCCTTTGTGGTCATACTTTGCTCAATATGGGCAGGCTCCAAGTATAGTGCCCTTGCTATCTCTTCATTCTTGGGAGATGTCATTTCTGGGTTGAAGGGGATTCCACCTCTGACAGGCATTCCAATCAACAAAGAGAATTCTTCCAGTAGAGGCCCTAACTGGAAGTCTGGAAAGGTGAAACATCTCAAAGGAGGGTCATAGAACTGTAAGCATGTGTGGATCATGCTCCTCTGAGAGGGGTCAACGTCCATAACCATATCCAGGATACCTCCATAGTGCTCTCTAAACAATGGGATGTGATCAGGTGTGATGAGTGACTGGACTTGTCTGATACCAGTCAACACAGGCTCAAAAAAGTGGTAGGATATGTTGCTCTTCCTGGGAGTAGCCATGAGTGCTGATGAAGAAGCTGAAGATGAGTGCTGATGAAGATCACAGACTAAGACTAGAGATAAGTCCCTGATAGACTGATGCTGGTGAGGGTGGAGATAACTGAAGCAGATAACTGAAGCAGATAACTGATGGAGACAGCTGAAGCAGAGGTCTATGCAGATGAAGGGGTCAAAACCAAAACCAAGATACAATGAAATGGATACCCTGAAAAGCAAATAAACAAATGTTAAATAATGCAATGATTAATATGCAAATGATATGCAAAGGTTTGTGATAAAGCTGGATCTGATTATCTGTTTTGATACAAGGTCCATATATGTTCAAAAGTCCAGATGGAGGTTTAGAAATCCAGTAACCAGGGTGGAGGACTCAAATAAAGAGTCACATGTCCATGGTTAATCACAAGAACTGTCCAAAATGGAGTACTCTTAAACAAACAGTAACAGGGTATGATGTGGCCAAGGGTTCCTGCAAACCTGTAAATAGCCCAACCCCCTCACATGTAGTGTTCTAGAACAAGGATCCTCAGACTTGGATCAGTTATGAGAAGTGTAAACACTTCTAACCTGGAGGTATAGTGTTTACAATAACCATAAAAGATCCTCCTCTAATTCACCTCAGTTTCTGAAGGTCATAATAAAGGTCATCCAGACTTAACAGGCTTCCCAGATAGCCCTAGCACTACAGGAAAATTGTAGCACAGAGTTCTCAAGAAGAAACCCACATCTGAACCGTGTTTCATATTCCCGCACCAGACCGAAATGGAATGGGAAAGAACATGAACCACTCTAGCTTAGGTGTCACTCAGGTCCCAGGTATAGGACCTTAATCTCTCAATGGAACCCCACCCACCAAAACAGAAAACCAGATCCAGCAATGACACTATGAAATATGCAAAACTGTAAAGAAAGCAAATAAATAAAGTTGTACATAAAGCAGTAAATAAAGCAAAATAAATAAACACACATAGCACATAACACCCCAGTAAAGACAAATCAAACAAGCGCTAGGAGGAACCCACAAAAAGAACCAGAAGCCCTGGTTGCAATATAAGGGTCCCCAGCAGAGTCGCCAAGCTGTCACTCCCACCAAATGACACAGGGCCAAGAGGGGTACAGACGCGAACGGTCGGCGAAAGAGAAGAAGAGAATAGAGTCGCCAGCTAGGAATTTTTATCCCGAAGGAAAGGTAATGCTGCATAAACCGGAGAAAAGATGGATAAGACGGTTGTGAACCAGAGAAACTGAGAAACGGGGTTGGTTACAACCTGGGAAGGTATTAGCACCCAGATTGTCCGTCGTACTTGACGGGATCCACGCTTGAAAGATTGTGTTTTAAAGGGGTAGTGTCAGTACAATCTGTGCACAAAAGCTGGAAAAGAATACAAGTGTCAGTGCAAAGGAAATGTGAAGTGAAATAAAGGAGTGTCAGTGTAAGGAAAGAGTGCAATGCTCAAGACAATGAGGCTTAAAGAATAATGCTGGAAGAGGGGGAATACACAGAGACTTTTGTTCGATAACTGTTAAGTTATGCCTACATATCCTCTCGTGCAATGAGGAAGTCAGAACACCGTAGTTAGACTCAAAGAGACTGAAAGATAAATTGACTTGTGAACTGCTTTCTTGTGTATGCTCAAGTGTATGACCTGTCTGGCTCAGGTGCAAACTGTCTTGCATTAGACGGAAGAAGCGAGTTCTCGTTTATGAATGAAGATGATGAGAAAAGAATCCCGGAGGAGACGATTATTGTTTGTTTTTTGTGTTTTCAATCTTTTATTGCTTTTGCGATTTGTCATAAGAAAATGAGCTTAAGCCTAAACCAAGGGTTAGTAAACTCATCACATCCTCCCTCTGATTAGGGGTAATGAGAATACCCTAAGTATGAAGTAAGCACCTCACACTTAATCACCATGATGTAGGATTAAGATCATTAACCTACTTGCATTTATTTAGATGTTTTTGTTGTTTTTGTTTAGTGTTAAGTAATGAGTTTAAGCCATAATCAAGGACTTAATGGACCCATTACACCATCCTAATAGAAGGATAATAGATGAGAACATTTAAGCTGAGGAAGGCTCCTCAACTTAATCCATGATTAGGGATTAACCTCATGACATAACAAGACCTTTATTAAAGTGTATTTTAGTTAATGGTAAGGTTAAGAAGTGAATTTTATGGTTTGTAAGACAACTTGAGGGGGACTTGTCCATTAACACTAGGGTTAGTCCTTCTTAACCAATTAAGGAAGAATTAGAACCCTAATGCAAGGCCCAAGTTACAAGTTATTGTCTTAGTGATTATTAAGATGGATTGATTAAAGGATTTAAACACATTAAGGATTTAACACTTAAGATTAAAGTTATACACTCCATCCTAATAGAAGGATACAGGCATAACCCTAATCACAAAGTCTTAAAACCTTAAGGGTTTAGTCCTTGATTATGAGATGAGAAGAGAAGACACAAAAGATGACACAAAGGTAAAACTAATGGGGGGACTAAACAAACCCTAATTTTAATCATGCTTGGGTGTTCCTAGGGTTTATGAGGCTTGCAAGAAGATCTTCAAGAGGAGCCACCAAGGAAGAAGAAAGATGGAAAGAAAAGGAGCAGGAAGGAAGCAAAACAACTTACTTCACTTAAGAAGATAAGTTTCTTGAAGAAAGAAAGTGAGGAAGGAGTATGCATGAGCAAGCTCACTCAAATACAAAAGTAAAATGAAGCAATAAATGCATAAAAAGGGATGATAAGAGATTATGAGAAGTGAAGGCAAATTCACTTCTCAAAAACTTACCACCTGAAAAGTTAGCAACAAGGAATGAAGTGAAATGAAATGAGATGAGATGTAAAGGTGCCAAACAAAAAATCAGAAGCAAATCATGAGGCTAAAGATGCTATGAGATGGTATGAAATCATGTCATGTGATGTGGATGATTATACAAACAAGGAGGATACAAATGAAACATGAAAGGAGGCATGAAAGTACATGAAAACTTATGACATCAAATGAAAGCAAAAGCATGGAAAATGGATGATTAAATGATCAAACATGATTCTAATATGTCCTAATATGTCTTATATGTCATGTGGATGCACAAAATGTTATGGCAAGTTCATGTATGCAAGCATATGAAGGATGAATGCAAATGAAGGCAAAAATTAGGGTTTACATACAATATGCAATGCAAAATTCAAAATCAGAAGCAAATGACAAGATAAAAAATTGAAAATAGGATCAAAGGAACCCTAACCCTACATAAGTTCACTGCCCAAAGGGGAAGACCTAACTCTTAACCTAATGAAAGTTATGATTTTCCTAAACTTGCTAGGGTTTTAAGGCACCTCTCAATGATAAATGCAAAACAAAATAAAAATGAAGAATAAATTCAAACCAATTTTATCCTAGAAACTACATGACATGAGGAATGCAAAGCAAAAAGAACCAACATCAAACACTTCATGGTTAGGCAGAAAGGATTTTTCTAAGTTAGGGCAAAAATATTTATTTTTAAAGACCCTAAATCCAAAGAAAAATGTCAAAATAGGTCAAGAACCAAAAATAAATTTGTGTGAAGGGTTTGATAATGTCTCTAAATGTATCAAGATGCAATATAATTTTTTTGGTGATTTTTAGAAACTTAAATGGTATTTTAATTAATTAATTCTCATTAATTAATTAAAATAAACATTTAAATATTTTAAAAAATACGAAATTTGTGCAAAAAATAAAATAAAAATTATTTTCAGAATGAGAAAAGTATTTGAAAGAGGAATGCAAAAGATAAATTTTTTTTAAAGTGTTTTTCTATTTTTAATAAAATGTACAAAGAAATGCAATTAAAATGAAATTAAAATGAGAATTAATGGAAGTATGCTGATCCAGTGGCCCTGATTCAAATGGAAAAGGGAGGGAATTGACTTCGCGCGCTATCTAAGGGCCAGAATTCAAACTACGCTAATTACACAATTAAGCCCTAATCTAAACCCTAATCACTTTCAGGTGACCGGAACAGTGTTCCGGTCATCTTCTCCGGCTATCCCCTCATACTATCTCTCTTAATACGCAACCCTAAGCCCTTGAACTCTCCAGAAATGATCCCCATCCCATTCTAAACAAGAATTAACCATCAAAAAGAATTTATTTCACATGATCAGAGAGATTCAAAGCAAAACCGAAAATTTCTCAGAAATTTCAGAAGCTTCATACATGCTTAAAACTGAATCATTTTCGAAACTAAAAGGTGCAGTGTGATCAGTGAAGCAAGGAGAACAAACTAAGTACTTAAGAAATCATTTCTGGAAAAAATGTTCTTGATGATACCTGAAATGAAGCTTTCGAAAATGGCACTGATTGGCTGCTTCTTTGCTTCAAATCAGCTCCAATGATCCTCCTGAAGAGTTTGTGATGCTTGGTTGGAGTTTATGTGGGCTCTAAATGAAATTGGCAGAAGTTCAGTTCAAGCAATCTCAAAATCGTGTTTTTGATTCAGGGTGTTTTAGGGCAAAATGAAGGGTGGGAAATGATCAGTGATGATTATGGAGTTGAATGGTGGAATTTGTTTTGAGGTCTGGTGGCTGAGCTATGAGTTTCGAAGACTTTTGCATAAGAGGGAGTTTTTGGGATTGTTGAGTTCTTGGAGGTTTAAGCTTGTGTTATCTTATGGAATGGCTTGCTTTGGGTACACATATCATGCTGGGATAGGTCAGATGATGGGTGGTGGCCCATGTTGATTGGTATGGGCAAGTTGCAAAAATGTCAACATGACTTGTACTTGAGGTATGGACAAGAACACAGCTGGACCTTGGGCATGTCCATGCGCAGCTGACTTCATGGAGGTCCACAAATCCCTTCTTGAGGTAATTCAGAAGAGAGAAGAAAGTTATGGGGTGTTTTGCAATTATGTGATGTTTTGGCCCCTTTAGGAAATCTTGATGTTCAAGGCATGAAACTTGGGATTTCTTCGTGCAATTATGAATTATAGGTCATGTGTGATGTTTGTGCAATACATAGAAGTCAAATTGAGGTCTCAAAATGCTTTGGCAAGTGTTTTTGCAAACTTCCCTCTTTGGTGCATAAGTGAAATTTTGTGATTTTTCCCAACTTTGCAAGGCCATAACTTGAGTTCTATGATGAATTAGATCAAGTTCTTGTACTTTTTGAAAAGGGAATAATCCAATCTACAACTTTCATGACCAATAATTTTTCATTTGAAGCATTTTTGAATCAAAAAGAGGAGGTTGAAAAACTTTCCCAAAATGGCAAGTTTACATTACAAGTCACTTTCCCAAAATGGTAACTTTGCAAATGGCTTGAAATTATTCAATTTTGTGAACTTCTAAACTCTCCTAAGATCAAATAAAGATCAAATACACCCAAAATGATGGAGAAGACCCTTTGATTGGATGATTGGGGGCCTCAGATGCCCTGATTTTGCACTGACTTGCTCAAGAAGTCATCTATTGATCAGATGCCTTCCTCATTGAATTTCTTCATGAAAATTGGAATGCATGATCCTCATATTATATAGAGACCAATATAAACAAGAATTACCAAAAAAATTGGAGTTATGGCCTCTGAAACCAAAACCCTAATTCTAGGTCATCTGTGTAGTTAAGCCTGGCTTTGCTTCCATGCCTTCCTCAGTTCTTGTGATTCTTTGACTTCTCTGATCTTGATAGGATATAATATGATGCTTGAACATACATGGACCCTCTTGAGATGATTGATGACCTTTGGAGTGGCTCAGATGAATCCTAGATTGCTCAGATCACAAACCCTAGATGCAGATGAACTTGACCTAATGCAGATGAAACAAAAATGCAATGTGAGATGCTATGATTGAACTTATGCAAATGAAAAGATCACAAGCCATGGTGAAATGAGTGAGGGCAAATTTGGGGTGTTTACACAATGCTTGGAAAGCTTTAAGGATGGCTGGTTTGAGTGGTAGCAATCCAACTGGTCAGAAATCGTGTTTGGTGTATGGGGTGTTTTTGGCTGTTTCAATGGTTGGTTTATGAACAGTGGATGATTTTGAGATGAATGGTGAAATTTGTTTTGAGTTTGAGTCAATGAGCTATGAGTTTCGAAAGAAAATGCAAGAGGGAGAGATTTTGGGAACTTGAGGATTCTTAGGTTTCAGCTTGCATTGTTGTATGTTATGATCAGCATTTGGTCCACATATCAAGTTGTGATAGGTCAGAGAAGTGGTTGTGCCTATGGTGATTGGTATGGCCTTCTTGCAAAAAGTCACCAACTTGTGTACTTGAGGTATGGGCAAGGATGCAGCTGGCCTTTGGGCATGTCCATGCGCAACTGACTTCAAGGATGTCCATAGAATCCATTTGGAGGCAATTCAGCAAGTTGAAACAAAGTTATGTGGTGTTTTGCAATTATGTGAAGTTTTGGCCCCTTTGAGAATTCTTGATGTTCAAGGCATGAAATCTTGCAATTCTTTGGGCAATTCTGATCTAGAGGCAATGCACTATGATGTTATGATACATTGAGGTGTGTTTGAAGTCACAAAAAGCCTTGACAAGTGGTTTTGCAAAGAATCCCTCTTGGTGCATTCTTGAAAATAATGGGATTTTTGCCAACTTTGACAAGCCGTATCTTGAGTTCCATAATGAATTACAACTTGTTCTTGTACTTTTTGAAAAGGGAATGATCCAATCTACAACTTTCATGACCAACCATTTTTCATTTGAAGCATTTTTGGTTGAGAAAGAGGAGGTTGAAAAACTTTCCCAAAATGGAAAGTTTACATTACAAGTCATTTCCTTTTTTGGAAACTTTTGGTTTAGCTCAGTTTTCTTCAATTTTGTGAACTTATAAGCACTTCAATGATCAAATAAAGATCATATAACTTCAATTTGATGAAAAATCCATTTTGGTTCCATGTTGGGGGCCTCAGATGCCCTGATTTTGCTCTGACTTGCTCAAGAAGTTACCCAGTGATCAGATGACTTCCACAATGAATTTCTTCATCAAACTTGGTATAACATATTGAGACTATTAGAAACAAGAATGACCAAAATATTTGGAGTTATGGCCTCTGAAACCAAAACCCTAATTTCAGGTCATTTGTGTAGTGAAACCCTAACTCTGCTTCCATGCTTTGCCAGTTCTTGTGATTTCTTGACTTCCTTGATCTTTGGTGGATATAATATGATGATTGAACATACATGGACCCTCTTGGACTGATTGATGGCCTTTGGAGGGGCCCAGATGAATCCTTGGATTGCTCAGTTCACAAACCCTAGATGCAGATGAACTTGAACTAATGCAGTGAAGCAAAAAATGCAATATGAAATGATATGCTTAAACTAATGCAAAGATGAAAGATCACAAGCCATGGTGTGAACTTAGTGAGGGAAAATTTGGGGTGTTTACAGCTGCCCCTATTCAAACATGAGTTAGCTGTGCAGGATGTAAGTGTCTGGCTTAATAGACAAACAAGATAACTTGTGGTTGAATACCAAAGACAGTCCAAAATTTGCACTCACTGGGGAGAAGAAGAAAAGGGATATAGATTGTAAAAGGGAAGTATAGTATGATTATAAAGTGCGGACGATGGAGGACGACCATCGAGCAGAGGACGACTGCTGGGGTTAAAGCAATGACGGGGACGGCCGACAAGCTGGGGAAACAAAGAGATCATGACGAGGACGGCCATCGGGTAAATAAACAAGATTCTCTGGGGGGATTAAAGGTAAAGTCAATGATGGGGACGACCATCAGGTTTGCAAAGTAAGGTAAACAACGATGGGGACGGCCATCGGTTTAAAGAATAAATGAAATAATGATGAGGGACGGTCATCAAAGGTGAAGGACGATCACCTAGCAGGGGACGGCTGCTCTTTATCACGACATAGGACGAATGTCGGATAGGAAAGGTCGACGATAGGGATGGCCATCGGATAAGCATTATGAAGGATGATCATCAAGAGGTGAAGGACGATCCCCTAGCAGGGTACGGCTGCTCTCGGGGTTTATAATGACATAGGACGAATGCCAGATAACAAGATCAACGATGGGGACGGCCATCGGATAAGCATGATGAAGGATGATCATTAAGAGGTGAAGGACGATCACCTAGCAGAGTACGGTTGCTCTTGGGGATTATAATGACATAGGACGAATGTTAGATAACAGAAAGATAACTTTACTAGGGAATGGTAACCACGGACGAGTGCTTACGCTCTTAAGAAGAAAAGTTACAAGTGTTTGTCAATGTGTATAGATTAAAAATGCGGACGAGCATCCTTAAGACCGTGATACAGACGAGTATCGGTAGAAACAACGCTGACGCATGTTCTGAGATGATGATACGGACGAGTATCAACTGGTTAACAAAAAACATGGACGAGTGTCGACTCTGAGGGGAAATAAGTGTGTATGCGAGATACGGATGAGTATCTGTAAAAACAAGCATTGTGAAGTATGAGCAAGACACGGACGAGTGCTCAACTTGCTGGGGAAAGCGACACAGGCGAGTGTCAAAAGAGAAAGTGTATAAGTTATGAACTTATAAGTGTAAAAGGTGTTCAGGCAATTTGCGGGGATAGGGTGACACGGACGGGTGTCAAGAGAGTGTATTACAATAAGTGTTTGGGTAACCATGCTGGGGATAGGTGACACGGACAGGTGTCAAGAGAATGTACAAGCACTGGTTTGGTTTATATCTGCAGGAGATGATATGACACAGACGAGTGTCGAAAGTACATATGAACATGTACTTGTTGGAAAGTGCAAAGGGGATGCTTTGGCTTTCTGTTGGGGAAATTGAGAGGTATTTTGTATACTGCTGATGAAGTGTTGTTGGTATTTATAGGTGACGGTTCGAACCTGACTTGTGATTATGCAATATGTTTGATTTTTGCCGTAATGCTCCATATTAGACGGAATTCTACGCTTTTGTGGTGATTTATGATGCGAATGCTATGATTATGCAACGATCCGGGATTTGGATCCCGCTGCTTGTGGAGATCTCTGACTGATCTTCCTGAAAGGATATTCCAGCTGGGGATGAGACCATTGGTAGGTCTGATAAAATATACGACTCTGCTTAGGGAATGATATCACTGATAGATCTATCCCGTAATGAGATAAAACAACTGGGGATGAGAAAGCTTCCGTCACATTGTTGTGGTGAGAACTTCAGACATTTCTCTTCTCGGGAGAGGCTGGAGCTCTGTGGGGAGATGGTTCCCTTGACTTTGACACTCTGTTGGGGGGAGGAAAGACCATTAAACGATCCTCCTAGAGATTTCTGTGAGGATCCTGCTGAGGATGAGAGACTTTGACAACTCAGCTGGGGAAATGAGCATTTTCTGATGCTGCTTGAAGATGTGCTGGAGGAGTGGTGCTTGCAACTCCGCTGGGGAAAATCATTCCAAATACTGTTAGGGGAGGAAGTACGTTTGGCATGCCCCATGTCACGTATTGAATACCTGCAATCCTGTTAAGACAAAGAAACGCACAAGTGTCTCGAGGCATCCCTTACTGGATTCCGTTATAGGAGTTAGATATTCCTGAGAGTAAATACATTTCCTGCAAGCATGTGATTAGAAAGGCGCATTTGTTTTTATGCTTGGACATTTTTTGCAAATGAAATAAAATGTACAAGACGAAGTGTGACTGAAAATCTGATTTTATTAATCTGGGTGCCCTGAATTTGGCAAATACAGTCAAAGAAACAGATCCCCTGAAATGAAGAGATTGTTACATGTTGAGAAAAAATAAAGGTGCTGGCAATGTTGACAATGCTTTAGCGAGCTTCCCTTTGCTATGACCCGTATGACCTTGATGTTCTTCTCATCCTGCTTTCTGAAGAGAGTTGATTCTGACTGATGCTTTAACCTTTCGAAGTATGTCGTGTTGTAAGTGATACAGACAAATTCAAAATGCAGTTGTTCGCTTATTCCCTAATTTTGCGTGGATCGCCCTTTCGGGTTTTCAATCCACCGGGATACCCATTTTTGCCTGAGTTGTCCAATGCGGCTTTTCAACTCAACGGGTGTACATTTTTTGAATTTTCCCTTATTTTTGCTCGAGTCTTTTATTCTGTTTTTGACACGCCGGGATGCCCTATTTTTTCCTGGACTTACATTCTGTTTTATGTCCAGCGGGTCATTTTATGCGAAGTATTTTTTAACTGCATCTGAATTCACAGGGGACAGGAAATCTTCACCATCCATAGTAGTGAGCATCAGTGCTCCACCAGAGAAAACTTTCTTTACTATGAATGGGCCATCGTAATTCGGAGTCCACTTGCCCCTATGGTCTGTATGAGGAGGAAGGAGTCTTTTCAGCACGAGATCTCCTACTTGGTATTCCCGAAGCCTGACTTTCTGATCGAAGGCTTTCTTCATTCTCTTCTGATATAACTGCCCATGACAGATTGCGGCTAATCTCTTCTCTTCAATCAGATTCAGTTGATTGTACCGAGAACGGACCCATTCTGCTTCATTCAACTTGACATCCATCAATACTCGTAAAGAGGGTAATTCAACTTCAACAGGTAGGACTGCCTCCATACCATACACAAGCTGATATGGTGTTGCCCCAGTGGAGGTTCTGATTGAGGTACGGTACCCATGCAAGGCAAATGGTAGCATCTCATGCCAATCTTTGTAAGTAACCACCATCTTTTGTACAATCTTCTTGATATTCTTGTTAGCTGCCTCAACAACGCCATTCATCTTTGGCCTGTAAGGAGAAGAGTTGTGATGTTGGATTTTGAAGTCCCGGCACAGTTCTGCCATCATTTTGTTGTTCAAGTTGGAACCATTATCAGTAATGACTCGCTCGGGTACTCCATACCGACAGATGATGTCCCTCTTCAGGAATCTGACTACCACTTGTCTGGTGACATTTTCATATGAAGCTGCTTCAACCCATTTGGTGAAGTAATCAATGGCTACCAGGATGAATCTGTGGCCATTTGAAGCAGTCGGCTCGATCTTTCCAATCATATCAATGCCCCACATGGCAAAGGGCCAAGGTGAAGACATCACATTCAAAGGATTCAGAGGCACATGCACTTTATCTACATAGATATGGCATTTATGGCATTTTCTGGCGTAAGCACAACAGTCTGCATCCATTGTGATCCAATAGTAACCTGATCTTAACAACGTTTTAGCCATTGCATGTCCTCCAGCATGGGTATCGAAAGATCCTTCATGCACCTCGTGCATTAGCAAGTCTGCTTCTGTCTTATCAACACATCTAAGAAGTACCATGTCAAAGTTTCTCTTGTACAAGGAACCATCAGTATTCAGGAAGAAACTACCAGCTAGCCTTCTTAATGTCTTCTTATCATTGGATGATGCCCCGGGTGGGTATGTTTGATCCTCTAAGAAACATTTGATGTCATGGAACCAAGGCTTGTCATCTTTAGTAATGTCCACAGAGAGTACGTATGCTGGTCTGTCAAATCTGGACATTGAAATCCGAGGCACAAAGTTGGCAGCTTGAACTTTGATCATGGAGGAAATGGTAGCCAGAGCATCTGCAAACTGATTTTCATCTCGGGGGATATACTCAAGTTTGACTGTAGTGAAGAAAGTCAGTAATCTCCTCGTGTAGTCTCGGTATGGAATCAAATGCTCTTGTTGGGTGTACCATTTTCCGTTGGTCTGATTGATTACCAGAGCTGGATCTCCGAATACAGTTAAAGTCTTGATCCTGATGTTAATGGCTTCCTCAAGACCCATGATACAAGCTTCATATTCAACTTCGTTGTTAGTGCATTTAAAGGTGAGTTTTGCCGAGAAAGGCATGTGAACTCCCTTAGGTGTGATAAGCACTGCACCAACTCCACGACCATTCATATTAACAGCCCCATCAAACATCATTGTCCATTCTTCTTCTGGGTCATGCCCTTTAGTGTGAACAGGCTCTTCATGATCTTTTTCATTCAGGAACATGATGTCTTCATCAGGGAAGTCAAATCTCATAGGCTGGTAATCATCAATGGGTTGCTCAGCAAGATAGTCGGACAGTACACTGCCTTTGATGGCTTTTTGAGATGTGTACTGAATGTCATATTCTGTCAGAATCATTTGCCATCTTACAACCCTTCCGGTAAGTGTTGGCTTCTCAAATATGTACTTGAGTGGATCCATCTTGGAGATCAACAAGGTAGTGTGGGTCAACATATACTGCCTTAGTCAGCGAGCACCCCACGCTAAAGCACATCAAGTTTTCTCGAGCAGTGAATAACGTTGTTCACAGTCGGTAAACGTTTTGCTTAGGTAGTATATTGCATCCTCTTTTCGACCAGACTCGTCACGCTGGCCCAACACACACCCCATTGATCCTTTTAATACTGTCAGGTACATTATTAGAGGTCTTCCTTCAACTGGAGGCATAAGAATTGGAGGTTCTTGTAAGTACTCCTTGATTTTGTTAAAAGCCTTCTGGCAGTCTTCATTCCACCTGACCGTTTGTTCCTTTCTTAACAATTTGAACAGGGGTTCACAGGTTGCAGTAAGGTGAGATATGAACCGTGAAATGTAGTTCAATCTTCCTAAGAACCCCCGAACTTCCTTTTCAGTCCTAGGTGCAGGCATCTCTTGAATGGCTTTGACTTTGTCAGGATCAAGTTCAATTCCTTTCTCACTTACAATGAATCCCAACAATTTACCAGAACGTACCCCGAATGTGCATTTGTTGGGGTTTAACTTCAGCTGATACTTACTCGGACGCTTGAACAGTTTCAACAGATTTACCAGATGGTCTTCTTCTGTGAGGGACTTGGCAATCATGTCATCCACATAAAATTCAATTTCTTTGTGGATCATGTCGTGGAATAATGTTACCATAGCCCGTTGATAAGTGGCACCAGCATTCTTCAGTTCAAATTGCATTACCTCATAACAGAATATGCCCCAGGGTGTGATGAAAGTTGTCTTCTCCATGTCTTCAGGTGACATCTTGATCTGATTATATCCTAAAAAATCCATCCATGAAAGAGAATACCGAGAACTGAGTTGTATTGTCGACCAATACATCAATGTGAGGTAAAGGGAAATCATCTTTCGGGCTAGCTCTGTTCAGATCCCGGTAATCCACACACATCCGTACTTTGCCATCCTTCTTAGGCACTGGTACAATGTTAGCAACCCACAGCGGGTAACTAGTCACAACAAGGAAACCGGCGTCCCACTGTTTTTGTACCTCTTCTTTTATCTTCATGGCCATGTTCGGACGAGTACGGCGTAGCTTCTGGTTTACTGGAGGACAGTCTTCTTTTAGTGGCAGCTTGTGCATAACAATGTCGGTATCCAGACCTGGCATATCTTGATAGGACAAAGCAAAGACATCCACGTACTCTCGAAGCATGTTAATAAGTTGTTCCTGCACTAAATCTTGCAGACGGGCCCCGATCTTCACTTCTTTCAAGTCTTCTTCAGTACCAAGATTGACTGTCTCAACTTCCTCCTGATGAGGAGTGATAATCTTCTCCTCTTGCCTTAGCAGTCTGGCTAGCTCTTCAGGTAGCTCATAATCTTCTTCAACCCCTTCATCGGCTTGATTAAACGGATTGTCAAAGTCATACGAAGTCATAGCAGTGTCGTTGTCGGTGCAGTCTGGAGGGCACTCTCTGCAAGGGTTTAGATTTGTTCATTTTAGTGATCAGTTTTACCTTGTTTAAAAAAGTGAAAATTTATTATTTTGAAAACATTTCCATTTTATTGTTTTGTACAAAAAATGAAAAATGAAAAACAGTGAGCAAACAAGAGACTTGTTTGCAAAAGATGTCCTGATATTCATTAATTGATCGTTTGCACAAAATACAAGATGGCCCGATTACAAAATGAGTCCTGACATCTTGGGCAAGATGCAGGACTTGATGCATGCTTAAAATACAGGAAATAATAATTACTCTGCATGAGTAACTCTTATAATTTCCTGGGAAGACGAGTTAGAGACTTGGTTCCCCGGGATCCTTGGACGTATCCAGCTTTCTAGGTTGCGTTCGTCTTCCTCCTCGTTTTCCAGACTGTTCACAGCATCCGGGGTAAGCATTCTCCTGCTGACAAATTTGGGCTCCGTTGCAGCCTCCGGTTGATCTTGTCGAGTTGGTCTGTAACCCAACCCGAATATGTCTTCTTTCTTTTCTACTGGCAGCAGCTTGCCCCAGCCTTGAGCGGTACCCTCCTCAACAACCTTTTGGGCTTGTTAATATGAAGTGATGGAAGTTCCAGACACAGCAGTTGCTTCATTGATGTTAACGGACTTAAACCCCTGACTCATAGTCTCATGGATCTCCCCATCCATCTCTATATACTTGTAAGTAGCCATCTGGCTAACGAAAATGTCTTCCTCCCTGCAGATTGTGATGATCTGGCCTTCCCACTCAAATTTCAATTTCTGGTGAAGGGTAGATGTAACAGTGCCAGCGGCATGAATCCAGGGTCTACCCAACAAACAGTTGTAGGCCGACTGTATGTCCATCACGAAGAAAGTAGTTTTAAAGTTTTGTGGGCCAATCATCACAGGTAAATCAATCTCTCCAAGCACTGATCTATTAGAGCCATCAAATGCTCTCACCACCAAGTTACTTGGACGTAATGCCAAACCATCATATTCCAACTTCACTAAGGCTTTCTTTGGGAGGACATTGAGTGAGGACCCAGTGTTTACCAGCACATGAGAAAGAACAACACCTTTGCATTCTAAGGTGATATGTAAAGCCTTGTTATGATTGCGTCCCTCCGTCGTTAAATCAGCATTTGTGAAGCCCAGTCCATGTCTGGTGTTAACATTTGCAACCACTATTTTCAGCTGATTAACCGTAATCTCTTCCAGCACGTAGGCTGCGTGCAGGACTCTCAACAGTGCATTCCTATGGGCTTCGGAACACATTAGTAATGATAATATAGAGATTTTGGAGGGTGTCTGATGAAGCTGGTCCACCACTTTGTAATCACTCTTTTTTATTTTTCTCATGAACTCGTCCACCTCTTGTTCAAAAGACGTCTTCGGAGTTTCATTAACAATTGGCTCTTCAAGCACCACATTCTTCCCTTTTTCCTTAACAGCGGCTTCTGCTTCAGCATTGGGCCTCGGTGTTTATGAGGCAAAAAGGCGTCCGCTTCTGGTGAAGCCTCCGCCTCCCCCAACATTGTCAACTTGTGGTGAAGAGGTTGTTGAATCTAGAGTGATCTTATTTCCGTCGCAGTAGAGATCAGAGCCGTAGTGCCAAGGTATGGCATTACTGCTTTCATAAGGAATAGGTCCAGGCACCGTAATGGTGACCGGACTGATTGTTGCAGCGGAAGGAACTGTGATGGTATGTGGATCGTAATAGATTGTGTCTAGAGATCTGACAGTAGGTGTTGCAGTTTGTTGTTGAAAATTGTTGTTAGGATGAACAGTTGCCGGGTCATAATAGATTGTGACCGTTGAGACATCTTCATTAGTGTTTGTTGGTGTTGTAGGAGATTCCGTTGATAAGATGGGTGCTGATGTTGTAGAAGTAAATGTTGCTGAACTTTGGTTTGTTAAAATAATGGAAGGAGTGATTGCTGGAGTTGTGGATGAATCAGTGGGAATGATAGTTGTTGCAGTTGTAGGAGGATATGATGTTGCTGAAGAAAGAATTATTGATGTTGTAGGAGAATCTATTGTTTCTAAAGAAAGAGTTGTTGATGTTGCAGGAGCCATTGTGGTTATTTGCAAAATTCCATCTCTGATAAGGCCATCTATGCCAAACTTTATCCTCTCACAACCATTAATAGCAGTTCTGCACGATTCGCAGCAGGCCTCACAACCTAGGAACACCAGCATTTTAAGAGTTGAGCTTTGACTTCTGCCAGTGGTGTTTGAATTTGTGCAACATTGTCAATCAGTGCAGATGGTTGGTCCTCTTCTATGGCATTAATCCTGGGCCCACCATGATTAGGCATAGGATTTATGTTAACATTCGGAGGAGGTGCGAAATTGAGAGCTTTGGAATCGACCAAATCCTGAACCTTCATTTGCAAGGCTCTACATTTCTCGGTATTGTGACCAGGTGCGTTGGAATGAAAGGCACACCTGGCATTAGCATCATAATTATTTGGGAGCCAACGTCCTTAACTCAACCAGGTTAAGCTTCAGGAGTTGTGGCAGTAGAGCGGCATAAGGCATAGGAATGAGGTCAATCACCCTATTTTCCTGAGATGGCCTCTGTTGAAAGGGGCGCTGCTGTTGGTTGTTGTTGTTATTGTTGTACGTTCTTTGTTGCGGAAAATGAGATTGTTGCTGATAGTGATGTTGTTGTTGTTGAGGAAAAAGTGGTTGTTGTGGAACTGGAGCCGGGATAGTAACGACTGCTATTGATCTGTGAGAATACTGGGGTCTGCCCCTGCCTGCATGGATAACATTTGTTTCACCTGCCCTTCGGGGTCCTGAAAAAGGTTTTCTTGGGTTGTTGGAGGAACTTGCACCGTTGTCAGAGATTTTGCCCATCTTTAAAAGACTCTCAATTCTCTCACCAGCTATAACTACATCGGCAAAATTGATGGAAGAGAAAGCAGCAAGTCTGTCAATATAAGTTCCTTGCAAGGTGTTCATAAACATGTCAGCCATTTCTCTTTCAAACATGGGTGGTTGGACAGCAGCAGCAAGCTGTCTCCACTTCTGAGCATAATCCCGAAAGTTTTCCCTTGAAGACTGAGACATGCCCATTAGAAGGGTTCTATTGGGAGCCATGTCTAAGTTGTACTGGTATTGTCGGATGAAGGCTTCGGCCATGTCTTTCCAACATCTTATATTGGCCCTCGTCAGATGCGAATACCATTCTCTT
Organism: Lathyrus aphaca; assembly: GCA_963966055.1. Lineage (NCBI taxonomy): Eukaryota > Viridiplantae > Streptophyta > Magnoliopsida > Fabales > Fabaceae > Lathyrus > Lathyrus aphaca. The sequence goes on from OZ014521.1 coordinate 447,294,614, forward strand.
GATGCTCCAATCAGGCTGTCCTCAAAATAAAACATCCATAACTTCTCGTCCATGGTATAAGCCTTGAGTTTCCCTAAGAAGGATTGCAGATGAGTACGCGGGCAGGAGGTACTATTATATTTTTCAAAGCACGGGGGTTTGAATTTGTGGGGAATCCTCACCCCATCTACCAGCCCCATATCCATTACGTCAAAGCCTAAAGAATTCTGGGATTCCAAAGACCTCAGCTTTTCAGCAATCTCATCCAGCCTTCGGTCATACACTTCATCCTCAGCCCCAATAACTATGAACTGCTCCTCCTGAGGATCTTCTTGCAAGATCCTTCCTGCAGCAGTGTTTCCTTGAATATTCCTTGGGATATTAACATCTGGGTTCAAATGGGGCCCGAACTCTGGTGGGTCGATGCGAGGCTGCCCGCGTTCATTATTGTTGGTTCCTCCTGTTCCAGGGTGGGGCTCTTCAGGTGTCTGCCTTTCCACTAGCTCTCTCAGCCTCTCTTGGCTCTGAGCTAAGCCAGTCATCACAGCCATAAACTGGGTCATTTGGTTTCTTATTTTGACCCTTTCGTTTGCCATCTGATTTCTTACTTCATTCAGGTCCAGCTATACCTGATCCATCTGAATGCCTGGAAGGTTGTTTCGCGTTGGGTACCGGTGTGTACGGTTGACAGGGAACACTCTGCGACGAGCAATGTTTCCTGAAACCATAACAAAGTGAGAAACAAAATCACAAACAAAAACCTATAAAACAAAGAAAATGTTAGTATGCAATGCAATATGCTTATTTGTCTTCCAAGGTATCCGGTTTGGTTCTTTGGTTTTGACCTTTCCAGACCTTGAGGAAATGCTTGATAATGTTGAGATAAAGCCCACCAATAAATAAGACAAACTGATATATTACAAATACTGAAAATACATAGTTTGTTTACAATACATGCCCATGGTGGGTCAAAACTACAACAATCAAAAGCAAAAAGTACATCAAAAGAAATACAAGCAAAAAAGGGATCAGACATCCAATCCAAAGTCATCCTCCCTGACTTCCTTCAGGAGGGCCTCCGTCACTGGACCAGCTGGGTGCTCTGTAATAGTCCTAAGGAGGAGGTTCCTGGTAGCAATGGCATTAGTCAGCTTCTTATGCCTGTCTTGATCCTTTGATCTCTTTAACCCCGCTCGGAGTTTCAACTCAGATATCTCCTTCTGAGCTGCCAATAAAGCTTCCTGCTGCTTCTTCTCATTGGCCTCTAGCTGCTCAATCATGGCTTGAGTCCTCTGGTCTTCTTGTGCACGGGCCTCAGTGATCCTGATCCACCTAGCCTGGCTCTTCTCCAAATAATGCTCAGCCTTAGCTTTCTGAATCTTGGCCTCCTTGCAGGCATTCTTCAAAACCAGCTCTCCTGCTCTTGCTTTCCTTATGTAGTCATCTGTCTTTTCAATCTTGGTCAGATGCTCAGTCTTGAGTCTTTCCAATCTCTCAATGTCTAGACGACTATCATTTCTCTCCCAGAGAGTCTTCTTCAGGGCTTCAGATAGCTGATTATTTCTTTCTTTCAGCTTTTCAAATTCCTCCAGGCTAACAGTTGCTGCAAGTTGTACTGTAGAAGGTACAGGTGTGTCTTCCAAGGTGAAAGGCATCCTGGTGATCTGAGCTCTAGTATGGGACCAATATGAGTACTGGGCTGAAGCAATATTGTTGCACCTTCCAAGGATGGTTGTCCCTTTGGTCTGAATGTTGTCCCAAGCCCAGGCAGCTTGTCTGACAATAGCTGAGTTAGGTTGAACTTCACAGTATAGGGTCTCAGCCAAATCTTGTCCTCTGGGAGGATGAACCAATGCATATCCCAATTGTCTATTAAACAGTAAAGGGTTGTAATTAATGCAACCGTTTACTCCTATTAGAGGCACATTAGGGTATTGCCCACAGCTGTTAATAATATCCTTGCCTTTGGTGCTCTGAGTGCACCATCTGATATCATCTGATGTGAAGGCAATGAACCTCATGGCCCAATTCTTCTGTTGATGGGGGTTTAAGAAGGCATCTGATTTAGGCAAGTGTTTGAGCAGCCAAGAGTAGAACAGTGGAGCACAACATCTGACTAGCTTCCCCCTTTTCTTTTCATTTCTCTGATGGATGGAGTAGTAAAAATCTCCTAGCAATGTAGGCACTGGGTTCCTTAGCAGGAACAAGTGGATGGCATTCTTACTCACAAATTTGGGCTCATCTGCAAACAATATAACCCCATATATGTTGAGGGCTAAAAGTGCACACACTGCCTTCCGTTCTCCCACTACAGCCTTCAGGGTGGCCTGAGAAATCAAAAAGTCCAGATGTAAACCAGGAATCCCATCTTTGGTTGTCATATTTTGCTCGATGAGGACAACCTCCAAATGCAATTCCCTTGCTATCTCTTCATTTCTGGGAGTAGTCATCTCTGGGTTGAAGGGGATCCTTCCTCTGATAGGCACTCCAATCAACAAGGAAAACTCTTCCAACAGAGGCCCTATCTGGAAATCAGGAAAGGTGAAGCATATGAGTGGATGGTCATAGAACTGCAAGCATGTGTGGATCATGCTCCTCTTAGATGAATCAAGGTCCATAACCATGTCCAAAATACCCCTATAGTGCTCTCTGAACAGTGGGATGTGGTCAGGTGTGATAAAGGACTGGACCTGCCTGATACCAGTCAATATGGGCTCAAAGAAGTGATAAGATATGTTGCTTTTCCTTGGAACATCCATGAGTGCTGATGAAGAAGCTGAAGCCAAATGCTGATGAAAAAGCTGGAGGTAAATCTATGATAGACTGATGCAGGTACTGAGGGAGACAACTGAAGCAGATGCTGAAGAAGGTAACTGAAGCAGCGGTCTAAGCAGTAGAAGGGGTCAAAACCAAACCAAATATGATAAGATGGATACCCTGAAAAACAAATAAACAAATGTTAAATGATGCAATGATGATATATGCAAATGATATGCAAGGGTTTGTGATCAAGAGTTGGATCTGATTATCTGTCTTGGTATAAGGTCCATGTATGTTCAAAGGTCCGAATGGAGGCTCAGAAATCCAGTAACCAGGATGGGGGACTCAAATAAAGAGTCACATGTCCAGGGTTAATCACAAGAACTATCCAAAGTGAAGTACTATTAAACAATACAGTAACAGGGTATGATGTGGCCAAGGGTTCCTGCAAACCTGCAAATATCCCAACCCCCTCACATGTAATGTTCTAGAACAAGGATCCTCAGACTTGGATCAGTTATGAGAAGTGTAAACACTTCTAAGCCGGAGGTACATTGTTTACAATAACCATAAAGGATCCTCCTCTAATTCACCCCAGATTCTGAAGGTCAAAATAAAGGTCATCCAGACTTAGCAGGCTTCCCAGATAGCCCTAGCACTACAGGAAATCTGTAGCACATAATTCTCAAGAAGAAACCCATATCTGAACCGTGTTTCATATTCCCGCACCAGACCAAAATGGAATGGGAAAGAATATGAACCACTCTAGCCTAGGTGTCACTCAGGTCCCAGGTATAGGACCTTAATCACTCAGTGGAACCCCACCCACCAAAACAGAAGCCAGATCCAACAATGATAATGCCAGTATGATGTATAAAAAACTGTAAAGAAAGCAGTAAATAAAGCTGTACATAAAGCAAAAAATAAAGTAAATAAATAAACACAATTAGCACATAACACCCCAGTAAATACAAATCAAACAAGCGCTAGGAGGAACCCACAAAAAGAACCAGAAGCCCTGGTTGCAATATAAGGGTCCCCAACAGAGTCGCCAAGCTGTCGCTCCCACCAAATGACACCTAGGTCAGACGGGGTACAGACGCGAATGGTCGGCGAAAGAGAGAACATGAAGATGAACTGAAAAGAGTCGCCAGCTAGGCATTTTTATCCCGAAGGAAAGGTAATGCTGCATAAACCTAGAAAGATATGGATAAGACGGTTGAGAACCAGAGAAACTGAGAAAGGGGGTTGGTTACAACCTGGGAAGGTATTAGCACCCAGATTGTCCGTCGTACTCGACGGGATCCACGCTTGAAAGTTTGTGTTTAAATGGGTAGTGTCTGTGCTGTCTGTGTGCAAAAGCTGGAAATGAAAAATACAAGTGTCAGTGCAGAAGAAATGTAAAGTGAAGGAAAGGAGTGTCAGTGTAAGAAAAGAGTGCAATGCTCAAGACAATAAGGCTTAAAGAATAATGCTGGAAGAGGGGGAATATACAGAGACTTTTGTTCGATAACAGTTAAGTTATGCTTACGTATCCTCTCGTGCAATGAGGAAGTCAGAACACCGTAGTTCGACTCAAAGAGACTGAAAGATAAATTGACTAATGAACTGCTTACTTGTCTATGCTCAAGTGTATGACCTGTCTGGCTCAGGTGCTAACTGTCTTGCATTAGACAGAAGAAGCGAGTTCTCGTTTGTGAGTGAAGATGATGAGAAAAGAATCCCGGAGGAGATGATTATTGTTTTTTTTTATGTTTTCAATCTTTTATTGCTTTTTTGTGTTTGTCATAAGTTAATGAGCTTAAGCCTAAGCCAAGGGTTAGTAAACTCATCACATCCTCCCTCTGATTAGCGGTAATGAGAATACCTTAAGTATGAAGTAAACACCTCAAACTTAATCACCATGATGTAGGATTAAGATCATTAACCTACTTATGATTATTTAGATGTTTTTGGATTTTTTGTTTAGTGTTAAGTAATGAGTTTAAGCCATAATCAAAGATTTAATGGACTCATTACACCATCCTAATAGAAGGATAATAAATGAGAACATTTAAGCTGAAGAAGGCTCCTCAACTTAATCCATGATTAGGGATTAACCTCATGACAAAACAAAGCCTTTATTAAAGTGGATTTTAGTTAATGGTAAGATTAAGAAGTGAATTTTATGATTTATAAGACAACTTGACGAAGACTTGTCCATTAACACTAGGGTTAGTCCTTCTAAACCAATAAAGGAAGAATTAGAACCCTAATGCAAGGCCCAAGTTACAAGCTTGATGTCTTAGTGATTATTAAATGAATTGATTAAAGGATTTAAACACATTAAGGGTTTAACACTTAGGATTAAAGTTATACACTCCATCCTAAGAGAAGGATGCAGGCATAATCTTAATCACAAAGCCTTAAAACCTTAGAGGTTTAGTCCCTGATTATGAGATGAGAAAAGAGACACAAAAGATGACACAAAGGTAAAACTAATGGGGGGACTAATAAAACCCTAATTGTTAACATGCTTGGGTATTCCTAGGGTTTATGAGGCTTGCAAGAGATCTTCAAGAAGAGCCACCAAGGAAGAAGCAGATGAAAGGAGGAGAAGCAGAAGAAACAAGCTAACTTGCTTCACTTAAGAAGATAAGTTACTTGAAGAAAGAAAGTGAAGAAGGAACATGAATGAGCAAGCTCACTATAAGGCAAATACAAAATGCAGCAAAGATGCATAAAAGAAGAGATGAGAAGAGAAGTGAGAAGTGAAGGCAAATTCACATCTCAAAGTACTTACCACCTGAAAAGTTAGCATAAAGAAATGAAATGAAATGAAAATGAAATGAATGCAAGGATGCAAACCAAAACCAGAAGCATGTTCATGATGTAAATGATGCTAAGAGAGTATGCAAATGTGTGTCAAGAGCAATGGATGATCATACAAGTGATGAGAATGCAAATGAAGCATGAAAGAGGCATGAAAGTTTATGAATGTTCATGGAATGTAATGAATGCATAACATGGCAAATGGATGAGGAAATGATCAAGCATGATTCTAATGTGTCCTAAGATGTCTTAGAAATCATGTGGATGCAAGAAATGTCATGGCAAGTTCATGAATGCAAGCATATGCAAGAGGTATGCAAAGGAAGATGAGAAATTAGGATTTTCATACATGAGATGCAAAACTCAAAAACAAAAAAAAAATGACAAGATAAAAAAATGAATATGCAATCAAAATAACCCTAACACCATATGATATCACACCCCAAAGGAGAAGACCTAACTCTTAACCTAATGAAAGCTATGATTTTTCTAAGTTATCTAGGGTTTTAAGGTACTTAAAGGGAAAAAATGCAAATGAAATCAAAAATGCAGAAGAAATTTATGACAAAATTATGTTAGAAACTACATGTCAAATGAAGATCAATGCAAAAAGAACCATTGTCATACCATTCTTGGTTAGGCAGAAAATAATTCTTGAAGTTAGGGTTCTAAAATGTAAATTTTATGAACCCTAAATTCAAGAAAATTATCAAAGATGATTCAAAACCAAAAAGAAATTTGTGTGGATGGTATGACAATGTCTCTAAATGTTTAAAGATGCAATATGAATTTTTGGGTTTTTTTAGAAACCTAAATGATAATTTAATTAATTAATTTTCATTAATTAATTAAAATAAACATTTAAATGTTTTAGAAATGATTTTTTAATGTAAAAAATAAAAATAAAAATATTTTGGGGTTAAGAAAATTATTTGAAGTAGAAATGCAGAATAAAAATATTTTTTGGAATTTTCTAACTATTTTAAATAAAAGGTACAAAATAAATAGGAAAATATGAAATTAAAATTGAATTAAATGGAAGTATGTTGATCCAAGGGATGGGGTTGATTCTGGGGAAAACCAGGGTTGACTTGGCGCGTAATCTTATGGCTCACATTCAAATCCACTTAAACCTAAATAACTAATTAATTAATCCAGATTAAATATTAATAAGCTAATCTCAGCCACACAAACACGCGCGGGAAGGGAAATCCAAGGGCCCAGATTCAAATGAAACCCTAACCCTAATTAAGAATGATAATCACTTTCAGGTCACCAGAGAAGAGCTCCGGTCGTCTTCTCCGGTGACACCCTCACCTGAAAATCTCCAACTTCTTCCCTAGGTAATTTCTGGAGCTCTAAAGCTCTAGATTAACTCCCCTCACTCCCTTAAGCTCAAATCCACACTCAAATCACATTTCTTATGGCTCAATCCTAATATTCGAAGAGAAACATAAAAATGGCAAAAATTTCAGACAATCAGTACACACTCATTTCTACACCATTTTCGAAAATTCAAAGTTTAGTGTGATCAGTGAAGCATGCTTTATCATATTGTAACATAAAAAGAGAGTACTGGAAAAATGAATTCAGATGGCTACCTGAGATGAAGCTTTTCACCCTTAAGCTTTCTGGCCACTTCCTTGGTGCAAAAAGACTCATTTGAACCTCCTGAGGCAGTTGCAATGCTTGGAAAGCTTTGAGGATGGCTGGTTTGAGTGGTAGCAATCCAACTGGTCAGAAATCGTGTTTGGTGTATGGGGTGTTTTTGGGTGTTGCAATGGTTGGTTTGTGATCAGTGGATGATTTTGAGATGAATGGTGAAATTTGTTTTGAGTTTGAGTCAATGAGCTATGAGTTTCGAAAGAAAATGCAAGAGGGAGAGATTTTGGGAACTTGAGGATTCTTAGGTTTCATCTTGCAATGTTGTGTGCTATGATCTGCCTTTGGTCCACATATCAAGTTATGATAGGTCAAAGAAATGGTTGTGGCCTATGGTGATTGGTATGGCCTTCTTGCAAAAAGTCACCAACTTGTGTACTTGAGGTATGGGCAAGGATGCAGCTAGCCTTTGGGCATGTCCATGCGCAGATGACTTCAAGGATGTCCATAGAATCCATTTGGAGGCAATTCAGCAAGTTGAAACAAAGTTATGTGGTGTTTTGCAATTATGTGAAGTTTTGGCCCCTTTGAGAATTCTTGATGTTCAAGGCATGAAATCTTGCAATTCTTTGGGCAATTCTGATCTAGAGGCAATGCACTATGATGTTATGATACATTGAGGTGTGTTTGAAGTCACAAAAAGCCTTGACAAGTGGTTTTGCAAAGAATCCCTCTTGGTGCATTCTTGAAAATTATGGGATTTTTGCCAACTTTGACAAGCCATATCTTGAGTTCAAGAATGAATTAGATCTTGTTCTTATACTTTTTGAAAAGGGAATGATCCAATCTACAACTTTAATGACCAACAATTTTTCATTTGAAGCATTTTTGGTTGAGAAAGAGCAGGTTGAAAAACTTTCCCAAAATGGAAAGTTTACCTTACAAGTCATTTCCATTTTTGGCAACTTTTGGTTTAGCTCACTTTTCTTCAATTTTGTGAACTTCCAAGCACTTAAATGATCAAATAAAGATCATATAACTTCAATTTGATGAAAAATCCATTTTGGTTCCATGTTGGGGGGTCTCAGATGCCCTGATTTTGCTCTGACTTGCTCAAGAAGTTACCCAGTGATCAGATGACTTCCACAATGAATTTCTTCATTAAACGTGGTACACATGATCCTTATAACATATTGAGACTATTAGAAACAAGAATGACCAAAAAATTTGGAGTTATGGCCTCTGAAACCAAAACCCTAATTTCAGGTCATTTGTGCAGTGAAACCCTAACTCTGCTTCCATGCTTTGCCAGTTCTTGTGATTTCTTGACTTCCTTGATCTTAGGTGGATATAATATGATGATTTAACATACATGGGCCCTCTTGGATTGATTGATGGCCATTGGAGGGGCCCAGATGAATCCTTGGATTGGTCAGATCACAAACCCTAGATGCAGATGAACTTGAACTAATGCAGTGAAGCAAAAAAATGCAATATGAAATGATATGCTTAAACTAATGCAAAGATGAAAGATCAAAAGCCATGGTGTGAACTTAGTGAGGGAAAATTTGGGGTGTTTACACCCTCCAGTGAAGCAAAAGCTACACCGTACTCGTCCAGATATGGCCATGAAGATTAAGGAAGAAGTACAAAAACAGTGGGACGCCGGTTTTCTTGCTGTAACTAGTTACCCGCCGTGGGTAGCTAACATTGTGCCAGTGCCTAAGAAGGATGGCAAAGTGAGTATGTGTGTGGATTATCGGGATCTGAACAGAGCTAGCCCGAAGGATGATTTCCCATTACCTCACATTGATGTATTGGTCGACAGCACAACTCAGTTCTCGGTATTTTCCTTCATGGATGTATTTTCTGGGTATAATCAGATCAAGATGTCACCCAAAGACATGGAGAAAACAACCTTCATCACACCTTGGGGAAAATTTTGTTACATGGTAATGCCTTTTGGACTAAAGAATGTCGGTGCGACTTATCAACGGGCTATGGTAACATTGTTCCATGACATGATCCACAAAGAAATTGAATGCTACGTGGATGACATGATTGCCAAGTCCCTCACTGAAGAAGACCATATGGTAAATCTGCTGAAGTTGTTCAAGCGCCTGAGGAAATATCAGCTGAAGTTAAACCCTAACAAATGCACATTCGGGGTACGTTCCGGTAAACGGCTGGGATTTATCGTAAGTGAAAAGGGAATTGAAGTTGATCCCGACAAAGTCAAATCCATTCAGGAGATGCCTGCACCTAGGTTAGAAAAGGAAGTTTGGGGGTTCTTAGGTAGATTAAACTACATATCAAGGTTCATATCTCATATTACTGCAACCTGTGAACCCCTGTTCAAATTGTTAAGAAAGGAACAAACAGTCAGGTGGAACGACGATTATCAGAAAGCTTTTGACAAGATCAAGGAGTACCTGCAAGAACCTCCAATTCTCATGCCTCCAATTGAAGGAAGACCTCTGATAATGTACCTGACAGTATTAGAAGGATCAATGGCGTGTGTATTGGGCCAGCATGACGAGTCTGGTCAAAAAGAGTATGCAATATACTACCTAAGCAAAAAGTTTACCGACTGTGAACAACGTTATTCACTGCTCGAGAAAACTTGTTGTGCTTTAGCGTGGGCTGCTCGCCGACTAAGACAGTATATGTTGACTCACACTACTTTGTTGATCTCAAAAATGGACCCCGTCAAGTACATATTTGAGAAGCCAACACTTACTGGAAGGGTTGTAAGATGGCAAATGATTCTGACAGAGTATGACATTCAGTACACATCTTAAAAGGCCATCAAAGGCAGTGTACTGTCTGACTATCTAGCTGAGCAACCCATTGATGATTACCAGCCCATGAGATTTGATTTCCCTGATGAAGACATCATGTACCTAAAAGCAAAAGATCATGAAGAGCCTATTCACACTGAAAGACCTGACCCAGAAGAAGAGTGGACAATGACGTTTGATGGGGCTGTCAATCTGAATGGTCGTGGAGTTGGTGCAATGCTCATTACACCTAAAGGAGTTCATATACCTTTCCCGGCAAAACTCACCTTTGCCTGCACTAAACACGAAGCAGAATACGAAGCCTGTATCATGGGTCTTGAGGAAGTCGTTAACCTTAGGATCAAGACACTGAATGTATTCGGAGATTCGGCTTTGATAATCAATCAAACCAACGGCAAATGGTTTACTCACCAAGAGCATCTGATTCCACACTGTGACTACACGAGGAGATTATTGACTTTCTTCACAACAGTCAAACTTGAGTACATCCCTCGAGACGAAAATCAGTTCGCAGATGCTTTAGCTACCATTTCCTCCATGATCAAGGTTCAAACTGCAAATTATGTGCCTCGAATTTCAGTATCCAGACTAGACCGACCATCATACGTATTCTCTGTGGACATTGTTAAAGATGACAAACCTTGGTTCCATGATATCAAATGCTTCTTGGAGGATCAAACATACCCACCAAGGGAATCATCCAATGATAAGAAGACATTAAGAAGACTGACCGATAGCTTCTTCCTTAATGCTGATGGTTCATTATACAAGTGAAACTTTGACAAGAGAGAAGCAGACTTGCTGATGCACGAGGTGCATGAAGGATCTTTCGGTACCCATGCTGGAGGACATGCAATGGCTAAGAAATTGTTAAGATTAGGTTACTACTGGATCACAATGGATGCAGATTGTTGTGCCTATGCTAGAAAGTGCCACAAATGCTAGATCTATGCAGACAAAGTGCATGTGCCTCCAAACCCTTTGAACGTGATGTCTTCACCTTGGCCCTTTGCCATGTGGGGCATTTACATGATTGGAAAAATCGAATCGACTGCTTCAAATGGCCACAGATTCATCTTGGTAGCAATTGATTACTTCACCAAATGGGTTGAAGCAGCTTCGTACGCAAACGTCACCAGGTAAGTGGTAGCCAGATTCCTGAAAAGATATATCATCTGTCGATATGGAGTACCCGAGCGGATCATTACTGATAATGGTTCCAATTTGAACAACAAAATGATAGAAGAATTGTGCCGGGACTTCAAAATCCAACATTACAACTCTTCTCCTTACTGGCCAAAGATGAACGGCGCTGTTGAGTCAGCTAACAAAAACATCAAGAAGATTGTGCAGAAGATGGTGGTTACTTACAAAGACTGGCATGAAATGCTACCATTTGCTTTGCATGGGTTCCGAACCTCAATCAGAACATCTACTAGGGCAACACCTTATCAGCTTATGTACGATATGGAAGTTGTCCTACCTGTTGAAGTTGAACTACCCTCCTTACGGGTACTGATGGATGTAAAGTTGAACGAAGCAGAATGGGCCCGGTCTCGGTACAATCAACTGAATTTGATCGAAGAGATTAGCTGCAATCTTTCATGGGCAGTTATATCATAAAAGAATGAAGAAAGCATTCGATCAGAAAGTCAGGCTTCGGGAATACCAAGTGGGAGATCTTGTGTTGAAAAGACTTCTTCCTCCTCATACAGACCACAGGGGCAAGTGGACTCCTAATTACGATGGTCCATTCATAGTAAAGAAGGTTTTCTCTGGTGGAGCACTGATGCTCACTACTATGGATGGTGAAGATTTCTTATCCCTTGTGAATTCAGATGCAGTTAAAAAATACTTCGCATAAAATGACCCGCTGGACATAAAAACAGAATGTAAGTCTAGGCAAAAATAGGGCATCCCGGCGAGTCAAAAACAGAATAAAAGACTCGGGCAAAAATAAGGGAAAATTCAAAAAAGAAAGAAAATATGTACACCCGCTGAGTTGAAAAGCCGCATTGGACAGCTCAGGCGAAAATGGGTATCCCGGTGGATTGAAAACCCGAAAGGGTGATCCACGTAAAATCAGGGAATAAGCAAACAACTGCATTCTGAATTCTTCTGTATCACTCACAACATGGTAAACTTCGAAAGGATAAAGCATCAGTCAGAATCAACTTTCTTCAGAAAGCAAGGTGAGAAGAACTTCAAGGTCATACAGGTCATAGCAAAGGAAGCTCACTAAAGCATCGTCAACATTGCCAACACTTTTACTTTTCTCAATTTATAGCAATCTCCTCGTTCCAGGGGATTTGTTTCTTTGACTGTATTTGCCAATTCAGGGCACCCAAATTAATAAAATCAGAATTTTCAGTCACATCTCTTTTTTGTACATTTTTGTTTCGTTTGCAAAATGTCCAATATTCATGATATGATACTTGCATAATACAAATGAGCCATCTTTAAAAGCTTGCAGGAAATATATTACTTTCAGGAAAGCCTAACTCCTATGACGGAATCCGGTAGGGGATACCTCGGGATACTTGTGCGTTTCTTTTGTCTTAAAAGATTGCAAGTATTCAATACGCAACATGGGGCATGCCAAGCACACTTCCCCAGCATACCTCCTCCCAAAAGCAGTATCTGGAATGCTTTTCCCCAACAGAGTTGTCAAAACTTCCTCATCCCTAGCACAGGTCTACTCAACAGGAGCATCCCCAGCCAAGCTCCCCACAGAATTTCCAGCCTCTCCCCAGAAGAGAAATGCCTGAAACTCTTACACAACAAGTGACGAAAGTTCCTTCTCCCCAGTTGAGTTCTCCTTGCGGACAGATCTATCAATGATCTATTTCCCCAAGCAGAGCTATATCTACTAACAGATTTACCAATGATCTCTTCCCCAGCTAGGATATCCCTCCAAGCAGACCAATCAGAGATCTTTTCCTTCGGCGGGATCCAAATCCCGGACCGGTTTCTCTTTTGCATAATCATAGCATCCGCATCATAAATCACCGAAATAAGCATAGCATTCCGTCTAATATGGAGCATTACAGCAAAAATCAAACATTTGCATGATCACAAGCCAGGTTCGAGCCAGTCACCTGCAATTACCATCAGTATTTCATCAGCAATATATATAAAAGCTCACATCCCCTACAAATAAAAGTCAAAGCATCCCCTTTGCACTCTCCAACGCGAATGTCTGTTCATATGTACTCTTTTCGACACTCGTCCGTGTCATATTATTCCCCGCAGATATAAGCCAAAACGTCCCATTTGCATCCTCAAATACAGATACCTATACATACTCTTTCGACACTCGTCAGTGTCACCTTTCCCCAGCATGGTTGCCAAATCACTTGGTGCAAACAAAGTACTTATTTATAACACACTCCTTTCGACACCCGTCTGTGTCATCCTATCCCCATAGGTCGCCAGAACACCTTTTTGCGCTCTCACACGCTAATATTTGTTCATAACTTACATATAGTCTCTCTTAACACTTGTCCATGTCATACATTCCCCAGCAAGTTGAACACTCCTCCGTGTCTTGCTTATACTTCGCCAATAAACCAATGCTCACTCATACTTATACAAGAGTCTCCGATACTCGTCCGTATCCTGTTTATATATCACTCCTATACAGATTCGACACTCGTCCGTGTTCTTTGTTAACCAGTTGGTACTCGTCCGTATCATCATCTATGAACACACGTCAGCGTTTGTTTCTATCGATACTCGTCCGTATCATGGTCCTAAGGATGCTCGTTCGCATATTTAATCTATACACAGCGTCAAACACCTATACCTTTTATTCTTGAGCATAAGCACTCGTTCGTGTTTACCATTCCTCAGCAAGTCACCAACAAAGCAATTTTTCTTCTATCCAACATCCGTCCTATGTCGTGATACTTTCGGCAGCCGTCCCCTGCCAGGTGATCGTCCTTCCCCTTTAGATGACCGTCCCTCATCCCTTTCCCCAATGGAGTCCCCATTAGTGGAACCTTCTATCCGACATTCGTCCTATGTCGTGATATTTAGCAGCCGTCCCCTGCTAGGTGATCGTCCTTCACCTTTTGATGACCATCCCTCATCATTTCATCCGATGGCCGTCCCCATCGTTGATCTTGTTATCCGACATTCGTCCTATGTCGTGATAAACCCCGAAACCAACCGTACCCTGCTAGGTGATCGTCCTTCACCTCTTGATGATTGTCCTTCAACATTTTTTTCCGATGGCCGTCCCCATCGTCGACCTTTTCTATCTGACATTCGTCCTATGTCGTGATAAAGAGCAGCCATCCCCTGCTAAGGTGATCGTCCTTCACCTTTGATGACCGTCCCTCATCATTATTTCATTTATTATTTAAATCGATGGTCGTCCCCGTCGTTGTTAATCACTAAAACATCTAATAAATTCAACAAGTCAATGAATTTAGGCCCTTGCCCTTGGAACAAGTCTTGGATAAGTTCTCCTTACTTGGTATGCTTGTTCTATTATTCCATCTTGAAATGTAGTAACAAGTACACATTCCATGGAAAAGAGCTTGAGTTCATTCTCTTGTGCCACACCAAATAAAAGCTCATAAAAAACACAAACAAATAATAATCGTCTCTCCTTCGGGATTTCTTTTCTCATCACCTTCGCTCCGTACGCGAACTTTCTCCTACTTGTCATTTTGCAAGACGGTTATGCACTCGTCGTCCGAGCCTGCAACACCTGAGCATTGACATAGGAAGTTCAAACCTTAAAACACATGCAGTCCTTTCCACCCCTAGTTAGGGGAACTACGGCGTCTCTGATCCTCATTGTCCAGATGAGGTACGTAGGCAGCGGGGTAGGGCCCGTTCGAGCACCCTATTTTATTTTCCCTACATTTCCCCTCTTTATTTTCTTATACAATTCAGTTCCTTTTCTTTGCAACAGGTTTCATTTCTTCACCCTTTGAAACATTTTCTTTGCAAGCGTGGATCCCGTCGGGTACGGCGGACGATCTAGGGTGCTAATACCTTCCCAGGTTGTAACCGACTCCCGAACCTAGATTCTTTGGTTTGCAGGACCTTTTTCCTTCCTTTTCTTTTCTTCTGGTTTGTGCAGCATTACCATTCCCGTTCCTTCGGGATAAAAATGCCTAGCTGGCGACTCTACCTCTTTCAGCGCCACTTTCGCGTTTGTACCATGATCGAAATCCAGGGAGCGACATAAGGCCTCTGAAACCAAAACCCTAATTTTAGGTCATCTATGTAGGAGCCCCAGCTTATCTTCCATACCTCTGCAGTCTTTGGACATTTCTTGACTTCAATGGACCCATGGGGGCATAAGATGATCATAGGACACTCATGGACCCTCTTGGTATGCTTCATGGCCTCTGAGATAGCTCACACCACTTCTAAGATTCATCTGATCACAAACCCTAGATGCTGCTATGCAGATGAAATGTTTAAAAGGTGATTATGCATTGTGTAATGTGATGATTGTTTATGCAATGATGATAATCATAAATCAAGATGATAAAAGAGAGAAGGCAAATTTGGGGTGTTTACACGAGTGAAGAAAGAGCAACATCAGGTAATCAGACAATTGCAGACAAGGCCTACACCAGTAGGACTTCAGATGCAGCAGCATGCAAAAGGTAAAATCAGGTCTCAGTGGTACCTAACGGAGAAGGTCCGTTGCCTCTTCAATAGATACAAGAGAAATCCAGAAAATTCTAATCAGTAAGCGGAGTTAATAGTCAAGCACAATTTCCAATTATCCGGGTATCAGACAAAAGTCAAATATAAGCATCCAGTATCCAAGATGATCAATTAAAGAGAAACATAATTAACACCAAAAATCGGTCCGTGCAAAGTCAGGGTCTAAGTGCAATTTGTATCCAGAGGTATCACTAGTCCAAACAAGATCACGTAAATAATTAGTCATAAGGTAATTATCAAGCTACAATCTTCATCATCGAAATCGAGCAATGAACCTACAAAACATCAAACCAAACTAGAACCAAAATCAAATAAAATTCTATTTAATTAAACCAAATTAATCGGGAGAAATTAAAATTAAAGTTATATTGAAATTTAAAAACAAATCTAATTATACCAAAACTCTAATCAATTTCTAAACTAGATATTTAACAACATTTAGTCCAAAAACTAATTATACTATTAACAAAAACTAATAAAATAAGAGAAAAATAGAAGAGGATGGGGGTTCAGTGTTGGATTAAGGATGGTGAGCAGCAATTCAAACTGGGCTTGATGAGCCCATAACAATAATCAACAAGACCTGTCTTTATAAAACAAAAATTAAAAAGAAAATTATAATAATATGAACATAAATAAGGGTTAATAAACAGAAAAAAAAGAAACTCAGAATAAAACAAAAGAAACAGGGGAAATTGATCGAGTCCCCTCATTCTCTTCGCACTTCCGTCGTGACCTTCTCAACGTCTCCTCCTAAACGCCGATCTCCGTCTTGTCGTCGCCGTTTTTGATCGAATTCGCGGCTTCTCGTCTTCTACTTTCCGGAGGCAGTGATGTCAATGAAAACAGAGCACCACTCCGCGGCAGCGTCAAATCACCCTCTTGTTTTGGTTCTACGGTGAGTTTTGGTTTTGCTCGAATCAACTTCTTCTTTTCGTCTCACTCAGATTCTGAAACCATCTCTTTCGGATCTCTTCTTCTTTTCTTTTCAGATCTGGTGGTGGTGGTGATTCGGATTGTTATTATGGTGAGGACGAGGGTTTGTTTGTATGAGGAGAAGGTGAGTACGATTTGGTGTTGTTGTTGGGTCAGAAGTTGTTGAAACGGTGGTGACGACTGCAATTCATAAACGTGGTAAAGGGTGGTTCGATGAAAAAGAATGTTCAGTTCAGATTGTAAGATTATGGGGTTATGAAGTTGGTTCGGTTTCGGCTTTGTTTGAAGGTTGATGATTTGCGAGTTTTTTAGGTATGATGAGTTGAAGGTATGCAGGTTATGGTTCGATTGAGGTTTTGTTGAGAAAGAGAATGGAGTTGTGGTTTGTTGTGAGATTTGAGGTGAAGAAGAGTAGTGGTTGTTGGTGGTTTGTGGTGAGATTGATGAAGATTGTGGGTTTGGAGGGATGAGTTTATTGAACAATTTGATGGAGTATTTTGAAGGTTTACCAAGCTTTGTGTTGGTATTGAAGGTGGTGATGAAGGAAAGTGTCGAAGATGTTGATTGTAGGCTGGTGATGAAGTTCTTTTCAGAGGGTTTCACTGAAAGTTTTTGAAGAGGGTTTCACGAAAGTTTTGTGAAATGAAATTCCAGGGAGTAGAATCGTGAGAGAATGTGGAATTCTCATGGAAATTGAATAGGTCCTGGAATGTATTGTGGCTGAAAGTGTGTATACTGTTGTGCGTGAATGGTTGTACAAAATTTGCCTGCAACCTCAATAGCGGAGTGCTATGTGATTTTTGTTGTAGTGTGTAAACACCCCAAATCTGCCCTCACTAAGTTCACATCATGGTTTGTGATCTTCCATATTTACATAAGATTAATCATACCATTTCATGTTGCATTTTTGCTTCACTGCATTAGTTCAAGTCATCTACATCTAGGGTTTGTGACTTGAGCCATCCAAGATCCAGCTGAGCCACTCCAAAGGTCTTCAATCATCTCAAGAGGGTCCATGTATATTAAATCATCATCTTTTATCCTCAAAAGATCAAAGAAGTCAAAAAATCACAAGAACTGGCAAAGCATGGAAGCAGAGCTAAGGTTTAACTACACAGATGACCTGAAATTAGGGTTTTGGTTTCAGAGGCTATAACTCCAATTTTTTTGGTAATTCTTGTTTCTATTGATCTCAATATGTTATAAGGATCATGCATACCAAGTTTGATGAAGAAATTCATTATGGATGTCATCTGATCACTGGGTAGCTTCTTGAGCAAGTCAGAGCAAAATCAGGGCATCTGAGGCTCCCCAACATGGAACCAAAGTGGGTTTTTCATCAAATTGAAGCTATATGGTCTTTATTTGATCATTAAAGTGCTTATAAGTTCACAAATTTGAAGAAAGTAAGCTAAACCAAAAGTTGCCAAAAATGGAAATGACTTGTAATGTAAACTTTCCATTTTGGGAAAGTTTTTCAACCTCATCTTTCTCAACCAAAAATGCTTCAAATGAAAAATTGTTGGTCATGAAAGTTGTAGATTGGATCATTCCCTTTTCAAAAAGTATAAGAATAAGATCTAATTCATTTTGGAACTCAAGTTATGGCTTGTCAAAGTTAGCAAAAATTACATAACTTTCAAGAATGCACCAAAGAGGGATTTTTGCAAAACCTCTTACCAAGCTATTTTGTGACTTCAAACACACTTCTAAGCATCATACAAACATTGTGCAATGTCTAAAACTCAGAATTGCCCAAAGAATCTCAAGTTTTCATGCCTTGCCTATGAAGAAATCTCAAAAGGGCCAAACTTTGTCAAAATTGCAAAACACCCCATAACTTATTTCCCACATGCTGAATTGCCTCAAAGTGAATTCCATGGACCTCCTTGATCCTTGATGAACCAGACACCCCATTGTACCACCTCTGAACCAGCCCATACCTCAAGGACAAGAACTTTTGACTTTTTTGCAAGAAGGCCATACCAATCACAATAGGGCACAACCACTCCACAGACCTATCACAGCATGTTATGTGGATCAAACCCAAGCCATAACACACAAGAACACAAGCTGAAACCTCAGATTGCCAAAGTTCACAAAAACTCTCCCTCTTGCAAAAACCTTCGAATCTCATAACTTAGCCACCCATTCTTCAAAGAAACACCACCATTCATCTCTAAATCATTCACTGACCCAAAACCACCCATCAAAACAGCCAAGAACACATCATAAGCCAGATACGATTTTCTGACCAGTGGAGCACAAACTCACAAACCAGCCTTCCTCAAAGCTCTCAAAGCAACAAAGCATCCAGAAAGCTCAAGGGTTGAAAGCTCCATCTCAGGTAGCCATTCGAATTAATTTTTCCAGAACCTTTATTTTATGTTACTAAATGATTAAGCATGTTCCCATGATGATCCTGAACTTTGTATTTTTGAAAATGGTGGAGAGATGAGTATTTGCTAAGCTTCTGAAAGTTTCACCATTTTTGATCTTTGCTTCGAATCTTGAGTTTAAGTGAAAAGAAATTGTTTTTGAGGGTGGATTTGATCTTAGGGAAGTGAAAGGAGTGAATCTGGAGCTTTAGAGCTCCAGAAAGTACCTAGGGAAGAAGTTGAGAATTTTCAGGTGAGGAGCTGGCCGGAGAAGATGATCGGAGGTCTTCTCCGGCCACCTGAGAGTAATTAATGGCTAATTAGGGTTAGGGTTTTTGTTTGAATGAGGGCCCTTGGATTTGTCCTTCCCACGTGAGATGAGTGACTGAGATTAGTTCATTAACTTAATTTCTAGGTTAATTAAATAATTAAATAGGATTAATGAAGTTTGAATGTGGGCCTTTAGATCTGGCGGCAGTCAACCAGTCTAAACCCAGAATCAATCCTGGCCCTTCCCTCTGCATACTTCTCATTTATTTTGTTTTTAATTCATTTTTCTTATTTATTTTGCACGAATTATTTAAAATAGTTAGAAAATGCCAAAAATATTCTTATTCAGCATTTTAATTCGAAATAATTTTCTCAACCCAAAAATATTTTTATTTTTATTTTTTTCATTAAAAAATCATTTTTTAGACATTTAATTGTTTATTTTAATTAATTAATGAAAATTAATTAATTAAAATATCATTTAGGTTTCTAAAAAATCCCAAAAAATTCATGTTGCATCTTTAAACATTTAGAGACATTGTCATACATTCCACACAAATTTATTTTTGGTTTTGAATCATTTTGACATTTTTTATTTGAATTTAGGGTTCATAAAATCCCATTTTTGAACCTTAACTTCAAGAATTATTTTCTGCCTAACCAAGAATTGTATGACCATGGTTCTTTTTGCATTGATCTTCATTTGACATGTAGTCTCTAACTTAATTTTTTCATGATTTTCTTCTGCCTTTTTGAATTGATTGTCATTTTTTCCCTTTAGGTACCTTAAAACCCTAGATAACTTAGAAAAATCATAACTTCCTTAGGGTTAAGAGTTAGGTCTTCTCCTTTGGGGTATGAAATCATATGGTGTTAGGGTTCTTTTGATTGCATTTTCAATTTTTTATCTTGTCATTTGCTTCTTTTTTTGAGATTTGCATCTCATGTTGCATGAAAACCCTAATTTCTCACCTTCCTTTGCATACACCTTGCATACGCTTGCATTCATGAACTTGCCATGACATTTTATGCATTCACATGACTTCTAAGACATCCTAGGACACATTAGAATCATGCTTGATCATTTCTTCATCCATTTGCCATGTTATGCATTCATTTCATTCCATAAGCATCCATGAACTTTCATGCTCCTTTCATGCTTCATTGGCATCTTCATCCCTTGTATGATCAGTCATAACCCTTGGCATGCTTTCATACCATCTCTTAGCATCATTTGCATCATAAATGTGCTTCTGTTTTTTTTTGGTTTGCATCCTTGCATGCATTTCATTTTCATTTCATTTCATTTCCTTATGCTAACTTTTCAGGTGGTAAGTACTTTGAGAAGTGAATTTGCCTTCACTTCTCACAATCTTTTCTCATCTCTCATATGCATTCATTGCTGCATTTTACTTTTGCTTTAGAGTGATATTGCTCATTCATGTTCCTCCTTCACTTTCTTTCTTCAAGCAACTTATCTTCTTAAGTGAAGTAAGTTGACTTGCTTCTTCTGCTTCTCCTTCTTCCATCTACTTCTTCCTTGGTGGTTTCTTCTTGAAGATCTCTTGCAAGCCTCATAAACCCTAGGAACACCCAAGCATGATCACAATTAGGATTTGATTAGTCCCCCTTTAGTTTTACCTTTGTGTCATCTTTTGTGTCTCTCCTCTCATCTCATCATCAGGGACTCAACCTTCAAGGTTTTAAGGCTTTGTGATTAAGATTATGCCTGCATCCTTCTCTTAGGATGGAATGTATAACTTTAATACTAAGTGTTAAACCCTTGATGTGTTTAAATCTCTTAATCAATCCATCTAATAATCACTAAGACAATAAGCTTGTAACTTGGGCCTTGCATTAGGGTTCTAATTCTTCCTTAATTGGTTAAGAAGGACTAACCCTAGTGTTAATGGACAAGTCCTCCTCATGTTGTCTTAAAAATCATAAAATTCACTTCTTAATCTTACCATTAACTAAAATCCACTTTAATAAAGGTTTGTTTTGTCATGAGGTTAATCCCTAATCATGGATTAAGTTGAGGTATCTTCCTCAACTTAAATGTTCTCATCTATTATCCTTCTATTAGGATGGTCTAATGAGTCCATTAAATCTTTGATTATGGCTTAAACTAATTACTTAACACTAAACAAAAACACCAAAAACATCTAAATAAATGTAAGTAGGTTAATGATCTTAATCCTACATCATGGTGATTAAGTGTGAGGTGTTTAGTTCATACTTAAGGCATTCACATTACCCATAATCAAAGGGAGGATGTGATGAGTTTACTAACCCTTGGTTTAGGCTTAAGCTCATTTTCTTATGACAAATTCCAAAAGCAATAAAAGATTGAAAATACCAAAAACAACAATAATTATCTCCTCCGGGATTCTTTTCTCACCTCATTCACTCATAATCGAGAACTTGCTTCTTCCGTCTAATGCAAGACAGTTTACACCTGAGACAGGCAGGTCATACACTTGAGCATAGGCAAGCAAGCAGTTCACAAGTCAATTTATCTTTCAGTCTCTTTGAGTCAAACTACGGTGTTCTGACTTCCTCATTGCACGAGAGGATACGTAGGCATAACTTAACTGTTATCGAACAAAAGTCTCTGTATATTCCCCCTCTTCCAACATTATTCTTTAAGCCTCATTGTCTTGAGCATTGCACTCTTTTCTTGCACTGACACTCCTTTTATTCACTTCACACTTCTTTTGCACTGACACTTGTATTCTTTTCCAGCTTTTGCACACAGAATAGCATTGACACTACCCCTTTAAGCACAAACTTTCAAGCGTGGATCCCGTCGAGTATGACAGACAATCTGGGTGTTAATACCTTCCCAGATTGTAACCAACCCCCTTTCTCAGTTTCTCAGGTTCGCAACCGTCTTATCCATATCTTTCTAGGTCTATGCACCATTACCTTTCCTTCGGGATAAAAATGCCTAGATGGCGACTCTTTTCAGTTCATCTTCATGTTCGCTCTCTCGCCGACCGTTCGCGTCTGTACCCCTTCTGGCCCTGTGTCATTTGGTGGGAGCGACAGCTTGGCGACTCTGCTGGGGAATCTTATACTGCAACCAGGGCTTCTGGTTCTTTTTATGGGTTCCTCCTAGCGCTTGTTAGATTTGTGTTTACTGGGGTGTTATGTGCTAATTGTGTTTATTTATTTTGCTTTATCTGTTGCTTTATGTACAGTTTTATTTACTGCTTTCTTTACAGTTTTTTATACATCATACAGTCATTATCATTGCTGGATCTGGTTTCTGTTTTGGTGGGTGGGGTTTCACTGAGTGATTAAGGTCCTATACCTGGGACCTGAGTGACACCTAGGCTAGAGTGGTTCATGTTCTTTCCCATTCCATTTCGGTCTGGTGCGGGAATATGAAACACGGTTCAGATGTGGGTTTCTTCTTGAGAACATTGTGCTACAGATTTCCTGTAGTGCTAGGGCTATCTGGGAAGCCTGCTAAGTAGGGATGGCAGGCAGACCCAAACCCACGGGCCCCACCCGCACCCGAACCCGAGTCAACGGGTGAAAACCCGATTTGACTGGGTTTGGGTTCGGGTTCGGGTGCCACCCGATATTTCGGGTGCGGGTTTGGGTAGTGTGAAACCCACACCCGAAACCCGAAACTACACCCGTTTAGACTTTAATTTTAATTTTAATTGTATACTTTAATTTTAATTTTAATTGAATACTTTAATTTTAATTTTAATTGTAGATTGTAGAATTTAATTTTAATTATAATGTTAAGATATTGAAGACCTTAATTTTAATTATAATTAGGGGTGTGCAAAATATCTTGTTGTATGCAAAATTTTAATTGAAATCTTATTTTGTAAGCAACAATATTATTGTAGTAAATAGAACTTATAATCCTTCTTATAATTAACTAAGTAATATATATATATATAATTGAAAACTAATTAAATTTTTTGAAAAAAAAATAATTTTGTGTTTTTGTTACGGGTTCGGGTTTGGGTGGAAAAACCCGAACCCAACGGGTGTGGGTGCGGGTGTTATTTTGCCACCCGAATAAACTTTGGGTTTGGGTTCGGGTTCGGGTGTTGATTTCGGGTGCGGGTTTGGGTAGTGTGAAACCCGCACCCGACCCGACCCGTTGCCATCCCTACTGCTAAGTTTGGATGACCTTTATTTTGACCTTCAAAATCTGGGGTGAATTAGAGGAGGATCTTTTATGGTTATTGTAAACACCGTACCTCCGGGTTAGAAGTGTTTACACTTCTCATAACTGATCCAAGTCTGAGGATCCTTGTTCTAGAACATTACATGTGAGGGGGTTGGGTTGTTTACAGGTTTGCAGGAACCCTTGGCCACATCATATCCTGTTACTGTTTTGTTTAAGAATACTTCACTTTGGACAGTTCTTGTGATTAACCCTGGACATGTGACTCTTTATTTGAGTCCCCCACCCTGGTTACTGGATTTCTGAGCCTCCATCCGGACCTTTGAACATACATGGACCTTATACTAAGAAAGATAATCAGATCCAGTTATTGATCATAAACCATTGCATATCATTTGCATATATCATCATTGCATCATTTAACATTTGTTTATTTGTTTTTCAGGGTATCCATCATATCATACTTGGTTTGGTTTTGACCCCTTCTATTGCTTAGACCTCTGCTTCAGCTATCTCCTTCAGCACCTCCTTCAGTCTGCCAGAGATTTACCTCCAGCATTTCAGTCTATGGTCTCCATCAGCTTTTGTCTTCAGCTTCTTCATCATTACTCATGGATATTACAAGGAAAAGCAACATATCTTATCACTTCTTTGAGCCCATATTGACTAGTATCAGGCAGGTCCAGTCACTCATCACACCTGACCATATCCCACTGTTTAGAGAGCACTATGGGGGTATTTTGGACATGGTTATGGATCTTGATTCTTCTCAGAGAAGCATGATCTACACATGCTTGCAGTTCTATGACCCTCCACTCAGGTGCTTCACCTTTCCTGACTTTCAGATAGGGCCTCTGTTGGAAGAGTTTTCTTTGTTGATTGGAGTTCCTATCAGAGGAGGGATCCCTTTTAACCCAGAGATGACTGCTCCCAGAAGTGAAGAGATAGCAAGGGCATTGCACTTAGAGCCTGCCCTTATTGAGCAAAATATGACAACAAAAGCTGGGATTCCTGGCTTACATCTAGACTTCTTGATTTCTCAGGCCACCCTGAATGCTGCAGTGGGAGAATGGAAGGCAGTCTGTGCACTTTTAGCCCTCAACATATATGGGGTTATATTGTTTGCAGATGAGCCCAAATTTGTGAGTAAGAATGCCATCCACTTATTTCTGCTAAGGAACCCAATGCCTACATTGCTAGGGGATTTTTACTACTCCATCCATCAGAGAAATGAAAAGCAAAGGGGGAAGCTAGTTAGATGTTGTGCTCCCTTTTTCTACTCTTGGCTGCTCAGACACCTGCCTAAATCAGATGCTTTCTTGAACCCACACCAGCAGAAGAATTGGGCCAAAAGGTTCATTGCCTTAACATCAGATGATATCAGATGGTGCACTCAGAGCACCAAACGCAAGGATATTGTTACCAGCTGTGGGCAATACCCTAATGTGCCTCTGATAGGAGTAAAAGGTTGCATCAATTACAACCCTTTACTGTTTAAGAGACAATTGGGTTATGCCTTGGTTCACCCTCCCAGAGGACAGGATTTAGCTGAGACCCTATACTGTGAAGTGCAACCTAATTCAGCTGTTATCAGGCAAGCTGTCTGGGCTTGGGACAACATCCTGAATAAGGGGACAACCATCCTTGGAAGATGTAACAATGTTGCCTCAGCCCAGTATTCTGACTGGTCCCGTACTAGAGCTCAGATCACCAGGATGCCTTTCACCTTGGAAGACACACCTGGACCTTCTACAGTACAGCCTACAACAACTGTTAGCCTAGAGGAGTTTGAAAAGCTGAAAGAGAGGGATAATCAGCTATCTGAGGCCTTGAAGAAGACTCTTTGGGAAAGAAATGACGGTCGTCTGGACATTGAAAGATTGGAAAGACTCAAGACTGAGCATCTGACCAAGATTGAGAGGACAAATGACTACTGTAACACCCCAAATTTGCCCTTTTCTTTTTAAGCATCATATCACATCATATTCATCATGAACATATCATATTTTTAGTATCTTAGCATGGAAAGATGAGGCATAACATTTCTCATGACCTAGCATTAGGCATATGATCATCTGTGGAGGTTCTTGAAGCATCACAAGCTATGACAAGGGGCCCAATTGTTTTGTGCAAGTCCTATGAGGGGTCTACATTGCATTTACAAGTTCAAGATCATTTACAAAAGCTCATAAGGTTGGAAGATCATCAGGGAATCCAGGTTAGGGCAAAGCTCCTACACAATGATCCCAAATTAGGGTTTGAGTTTCAAGCATGAAAACCTCAAGACTTTGGCCATTTCATTTGGGAAAAGTCTTTTACATGTTAAGAGGATCCTAGGGATGAAATTTGGTGAGAAAATTCCTTGTGGAAGTCAAGTATTTCTTCAGTTGCTTGTAATTGAAGAAGCTGGTCAACTGTGCCTTAGAAAAGTCAACTGTGAGATTTCAAGGGGTCCAACCCCATTTTTCTAGCCAAGGGATGTTCTTATAATGTTAAAAGATGTTTGGCAAGATCAAAGATCAATAATCATGAGGTTTTGAGGTGTTTTGCAAAATTGGTGTGAAGTTGGTTATGGAAAATGCCATTTTTAGCAAGTTTTTGCCCTAATTTTCAAGTGAGCATAACTTGGTGAAAAATTCTTCAAATGGACCAAAGTCAAACATGAAAGTTGGAGATTAAATCCTCCCATTTTCAAAAAGTACAAGTACTTTTTCATAGCCTTCATGGTTAAGGAGATGAGGCCCTCGAAAATTAGGGTAAAACTAGGGCAAAGCTTGATTTTTCATTTGTACACAAAAGCAAAAAGGCTTGAAACTTATTTTTGGGTGTTGGTACATACCAAATAAGGTTACAATGTTACAATGCAATACAAATGGCCCATTTTTCTCCAAGAATGACATCAAATTCGTGCATGGTGTGAATTTTATTCCATAAGTGCAAATATTGCATGATCATGAGAAAGGTGTGATACTTGCATCCAAAGGCCAGGATCTTTTGGATTGACATCAAGGGTCAGATTGTGAATGCACATGGGCAAGAAAGAGGGCAATGCATGAGTGTTTCATGATATCACAACAAATTTTCAAATTGTGCAAATTATCACACACACACTCTTCCCACGTGCAAAGGCCCTCATCCTTTTATGCATTGGTTCATAAGCTCATTTATAAGAGAATTAGAGTTTGAGAAGGATCCAGATATCTCTCATTTCATCACTCTCAAGTTTTGGCTCAGTTTTCAATTTCCTTCGAATCTTTCTCTACACTTGCTCTCTTCACAAACCAACCACATATTCTTCATCCTTGAGAGCTCAGGATCACAAATCCATCTGTAGATGTTAGAAATTGGCAGAATTTTTGACAAACAAAGTAAAAATTATGAACTTAGTTCAGGACATCAGGATGTCACACCAGATGTTGTGACATCGCGAACCTGCTATCTGCCTTAAATGATACGCAACAGAAGTGCTCAAAATCAGGAGTAAATATCTGGAAGTAATCGTAAAGGGTGAGCACTCCAAGGCGCCTCTTTAGGAAGTTAAGTTATCTAGTTCCAGTGTAAAGGAAACAGAAAACTAACTCACCTTGATTCAAGGAGATAACAAACTAACTCACCTTGATTCAAGGAGATAACTGTGGGATTTATCAAAGTCTGGATAATTTGCAAAAAGCCCACAAACTAAGCATCTATTTAAGAAACTGATACACTCAAGTAAACCTAATGATTTTAAGCAGAGTGTCAAGGGTGTTAGTGAAGCTAGCAGGTTTTATTTGTTTGTTATTCACTTTATAAGCTTTTAAGCAAAAAGTGAATTGTGTCTTGATTGAAACTGATAAGTAAGATCAAGCTGGTGTATCTGAAGTGTGACTTCAAACTTATTAATCATTCTAAGTTAGAGATCACTGTGTGATTGAGGGGGAGTGAGTAGGTACTCATATCTAAGTAGAGTATTAGATAGAAATTGCCTTGGGTAGATATTAAGTGAAGGATTAAACTGATTGGTTTAACTCCCTAATTAATATTACTTATATTGAATTTCCTTCCTGGCTTGGTAGCCCCCAGATGTAAGTGTGGAGATACACTGAACTGGGTTAACAATTTCCTATGTTACTTAATTTACTAGCTCATTAATTTATTGCTTAAGATATCAGTGTCTAAACATCTGTTTCGACATCACATATCTGATCCCAGAATTTCAATTGGTATCAGAGCAGGCACCCTGCCTGTATAACTGGGTGAGATCTAGGGACTGCAAATTTTGGGAACATGGACAGAGATGTAGGATCTGTGAATCGACCACCTATTTTGGATGGATCCAACTATGATTACTGGAAGCCAAGAATGGTAGAATTCTTAAAATCTCTTGATAGCAGGGCTTGGAAAGCAGCTGATAACGGATGGGAGCACCCTGTCAAAGACAAGAAGGATGGGGCAAAAGTGGTGAAGCCTGAAGAAGAGTGGAGCAAGGAGGAAGAGGAGTCAGCACTTGGAAATTCCAAAGCCTTAAATGCCTTGTTCAATGGCATTGACAGGAACATATTTAGGCTTGTGCACCACTGTGAGCTAGCCAAGGATGTTTGGGACACACTCAAAACTACTCATGAAGGAACATCAAAGGTGAAGATGTCAAGACTTCAACTTCTCACCACCAAGTTTGAGAACTTGAGGATGAAGGAAGATGAGACCATTCATGAGTTCTACATGAACATACTGGAGATTGCTAATACTTCTGGTGCCTTGGGAGAGAAGATGAGTGATGAAAAGTTGGTAAGGAAGATTCTCAGATCACTTCCCAAAAGGTTTGACATGAAGGTCACTGCCATAGAAGAAGCTTAGGACATCTGCACAATGAAAGTTGAGGAGCTCATTGGTTCCCTTCAAACCTTTGAGATGGGAATGAGTGATACTATTGTGAAGAAAAACAAGAGCATAGCCCTGGTCTCAAACACTGATAAGGAAGAAGAAAGTCATGAAGCAGGCTCTGAGGACAACTTATCAGATGCAATTGCTATGCTTGGGAGGCAATTTAACAAAATTATCAAAAGACTGGACAACAGGTCTAGATCAAGTGGAAGAAACTCAACCTCTGAGAGTAAAAGATCTTATGACTCTAACAGAAGATCAAACTATGATGAGAAGACTAATCAAGGAAAAGGGATCCAATGTCATGGATTTGAAGGTTATGGACACATTAGAAGTGAATGCCCAACCTATCTAAAGAAGCAAAAGAAAGGTATTTCTGTGTCCTGGTCAGATGAAGACTCGGGCAGTGAGTCAGAAGAAGAGTCTGCAAAGCACATCACTGCTCTAGTTGGAGTATATGAAACTGAAGGGGAATCCAGTGATGAGGATCTGACATTTGAAGAACTTGAAACATCTTACAGGATGCTGTGTGAAAGGAGCACTGAGGTATGCAAGGAAATTGAACAGAAGAAGAAGCAGATTGAGGAATTAAAAGCTGAAAAGGCAAGTCATCTGGAGATCATTGCCACTTTGAAAAATGAAGTCAGCCTACTCAACTCCAAAATGGAACATATGTCCAAATCTGTCAGAATGTTGAACAGTGGCTCAAACATACTGGATGCCATTCTCAACAACAACAAGCACTCAGGGGATAGAACTGGGTTGGGATTTAAATAAAGCTCAAAACTCTGAGGCTAGCACCAGCCAAACAACTCCAGATCTTATGAAGTCAAACAAGATGTTCAAGCAGATGTCTCAACATAATGAGAAAAACATGATGAAAAAGAAATATCAAAGGTGGAGATGCCATCATTGTGGAAGGTTTGGTCACATCAAACCTTTTTGCTACAAACTGCATGGATACCCCAATCAGAGTTCCCAACACCTTTCTAAGCAGAAGACAGAGGTCACCAGGAAAACTTGGATACCTAAAGCTAGACATCATACTGATCAAAGCTACCAGTACATGCCTAAGCAGAAGAACAAGTTCACCAGGAAACCTTGGAACTTTAGAGATGAACACTACCCAAGGCAGATGAATCAGAGGAGACACACATATATCCAGCAGTGGGAGCCTAAGAGAGGAAGACAACCTGATCTGAACTCACACTCTAGGCAAAGGAAACCTCACAACAGGAAGAAGTGGTCCAAGCAGGTTGTTGCCTCTATAGCACATACATCTCTCAGGGTATCTGCTAAGGAAGACTGGTATTTTGACAGTGGCTGCTCAAGGCACATGACTGGACTGAAGAATTTGTTGGTAGACTTAAAGACACACTCATCCAGCTATGTAACCTTTGGAAATGGAGCAAAGGGGGAAATCAAGGGAGTTGGGACCCTGGACTGCTCAGGTGTACCAAGTCTAGATGGTGTGCTGTTGGTGAAAGGGTTAACTGCTAACTTGATCAGCATAAGTCAGTTATGTGACCAAGGTTACAGTGTCAGCTTCACCAAAGTTGAGTGCATAGTTTCTGATAAAGAGCAGAAAGTGGTCATGAGAGGAGCTAGATCAAAAGATAACTGCTATATGTGGGAACCTCAAGATTCCAGCCTCACATCTACTTGTTCCATAGCCAAAGAAGAAGAAGTGAAGCTATGGCACCAAAGATTGTGTCATCTCCATCTCAGAGGAATGAAGAAGATAATCTCTATGGAGGCTATAAGAGGGATCCCAAGACTTAAGATTGATGAAGGAAAAGTGTGTGGTGAATGTCAAATAGGTAAGCAAACCAAGATGTCACACCCAAAGCTTCAACATCTGACAACCTCCAAAGTCTTAGAATTACTGCACATGGACCTTATGGGACCAATGCAGGTAGAGAGTCTTGGTGGAAAATGATATGCCTATGTGGTTGTTGATGACTTCTCAAGATATACCTGGATAAGCTTCATCAAAGAAAAGTCAGATGTGTTTGAGGTGTTTAGAGATCTGTGCCATAGGATCCAAAGAGAAAAGGCAAGTTGTGTGGTCAGAATAAGAAGTGATCATGGAAAGGAGTTTGAAAATCAAAAATTCTCAGACTTCTGTTCATCAGAAGGGATCAACCATGAGTAATCTTCTCCTATCACCCCTCAACAGAATGGGGTTGTAGAAAGGAAAAACAGAACTATTCAGGAGTCAGCTAGAGCCATGATTCATGCCAAGAAGTTACCCCTGTACTTTTGGGCTGAAGCCATGAACACAATATGCTACATCCACAATAGCGTCACACTAAGAAAGGGAACTCTATCCACCATCTATGAAGTCTGGAAGGGTAGAAAACCTACAGTCAAGTACTTTCATGTATTTGGAAGTAAGTGCTACATCCTGGCTGATAAGGATCAAAGAAGGAAGATGGATCATAAGAGTGATGAAGGGATATTTCTTGGATACTCTATAAATAGAAGAGCTTACAGATTATTTAACTCCAGAACCAAGGTTATGATGGAGTCAATAAATGTGACTATTGATGATACCTATGCAAAGACAGATGTTGCTGATGATGTTGGAACATCTGCTGACAATCCAACTGAAGTTAAAATAGAAAGTGATAATCTTGACTTCACTTTAACTGAGGTAAAGTCAGAGCAATCCAGAAAATCTCCCTCCATCAGAATCCAGAAAGATCATCCTAAAGAACTGATAATTGGTAATCTCAACAGTGGTGTCACCACTAGATCAAGAGAGATAATCTCAGGCTCCTGCTTTGTTTCAAAGGTAGAACCTAAGAACATCAAGGAAGCTCTGAATGATGAGTACTGGATCTCTGCTATGCAGGAAGAATTAGGCCAATTTACAAGGAATGAAGTATGGGATCTTGTTCCTAGGCCTGATGGCATTAATGTAATTGGCACTAAGTGGGTGTACAAAAACAAGTCTAATGAGCAGGGAGTAGTTATAAGAAACAAGGCTAGGCTTGTGGCTCAAGGATATAATCAAATTGAGGGGGTGGATTTTGATGAAACTTTTGCACCAGTAGCAAGACTTGAATCCATCAGACTACTCATATGAATTGCTTGCATCCTAAAGTTCAAATTATTTCAGATGGATGTTAAAAGTGCCTTCCTAAATGGGTATATTAATGAGGAAGTATATGTGGAGCAACCAAAGGGATTTGTTGATCCAAGTTGTCCAGACCATGTATATAAGCTGAGGAAGGCTCTGTATGGGCTAAAGCAAGCTCCCAGAGCATGGTATGAAAGACTGACCACCTTTCTCATTAAGCATGGATATAGGAAGGGAGGAATAGACAAAACCCTGTTTGTAAAGGATGAAGAGGGAAAGGTTATGATTGCTCAGATATATGTGGATGACATAGTGTTTGGTGTGATGTCAGACAGGATGGTTAAACATTTTGTGACTCAAATGGAGTCTGAGTTTGAAATGAGCCTAGTGGGAGAATTGACTTACTTCCTTGGACTGCAAATCAAACAAATGGAGGACTCCATGTTCATATCCCAAAGCAAGTATGCAAAGAACACTGTCAAGAAGTTTGGGATGGACAATGCAAGTCACAAGAGAACACCTGCCCCCACTCATCTGAAACTGACAAAGGATGACAAAGGTGAGAGTATGGACCAAAGCTTGTACAGGAGCATGATTGGAAGTCTAATATATCTTACAGATAGTAGACCAGATATAGCTTTTGCAGTAGGTGTGTGTGCAAGGTATCAAGCTGAACCAAAGGTGAGCCATCTCAACCAGGTCAAGAGGATCTTGAAATATGTTAATGGCACTTGTGAATATGGTATAATGTACTCTCATGGTTGTGAACCCATCCTCACTGGGTTTTGTGATGCTGACTGGGCTGGAAGTGTTGATGATAGAAATAGTACATCAGGAGGATGCTTCTTTCTAGGGAACAATTTAATTTCTTGGTTCAGTAAGAAACAGAATTGTGTGTCCTTATCCACTGCTGAAGTTGAATACATTGCAGCTGGTAGCAGTTGTTCACAGCTGGTATGGATGAAACAAATGCTCAGAGAATACAATGTCACACAAGATGTCATGACATTGTACTGTGACAATTAAAGTGCTATTAATATCTCCAAAAATCCTATCCAACACAGCAGGACTAAGCACATAGATATCGGACATCCCTTCATCAGAGACCTTGTGGAGGAGAAGGTGATCACATTGGAGCATGTAGCCACAGAGCTGCAATTAGCTGACATTTTCACCAAGGCTTTGGATGCTACTCAATTTGAAAACCTAAGGGGTAAATTGGGGATCTGCATTTGTGATATATAGCAATTATGGAGAAGTGCCAGCATGTCTTATGACATCGTGGGGCATGACCACCAGGTGGCAGCACTAGTCTGGCCAATAACCGTTTGTATTCCAGTTTTAAAAATTCCAATAGAAACGTGCTCTATTTATGTACAAACGTGCCTTCAGCTTCTGACATTCTCATTAGCACCACTGAACCCTTTGCATGCTACAACTGAGATTCTGAACTCATCTAAGTCTATCATCAAACCTTTTTGCATCCCCACTACAATCACAAACATGTCACAACATCAGAACCCTAACTCCATTGATGAGGGTCTCCTTCAGGAAGACGTAGTGGACGTCACTCTATTATCTGTAGTACCCATGGATGCGACACCCAAAAACGTTGTCAGAGGAAGTATTCCCATTGCTCAAAAGCCCAGGACTCCCCATGCAAGAAGACCCAAGGAGCCAGTCTTCAGCAAAAGCAAGGGAGCCTCTTCATCTTCCAGTGCTCCCAAAGGTTCTGCTTACGTGGACTCCACAATCAGAAATCTTGTAACTAGGATCCTGACAGAAGAAAGGGTTGTGCCTGGGGTGTCAGTTCCCCTGAACAGGATGCCTGCCTCACCTCCCAGCAACCAAGCTGAAGAAGACATACCTGCTCCACAAGATGTCCCAAGAAATGTTGAGACAACTGAGGGCCAGGACAAAGCCCCAAATGATGATGAAGGAGTAGAAGGTTCTACTGATGATCAAGCTGCTGAGAATGAGGCTTCCCAACCTCCACCAGCTGTGAACCTGGAAGATGATTCTGATACAGAGATCATAGCAGATGTTGATCCTAGCATAGCCAAGAGGCTTATGGCAAGGAAGGATAAGAGATCAGCTGCTCAAGCAACTCCTGAGAAAAGACAGCCAATCCCCAAGAAGGACAAGGTCAAAACTGCTTTTGGACCTACAAAGCCATGGAGTAAGGTCAGCACACAGAAGAGGAAGGCCACAACTCCATTTGATTCTGATGTTGAGGAGGATGTCCCAACATCTCAACCCAAAAAGAGGCTAGCACCTTCTAGGACTGCCACTGCTGTCCCTGAAGCACCCCTGGATAATGTGTCCTTCCACCATGTCTCCAGCGTAAGCATGTGGAAATATGTCTATCAGAGAAGGGTGGCTATGGAACGAGAGCTGGGTAGTAATGCCTTGGAATGTACTGAGGTAATTGATTTAATCTCCAATGCTGGATTGTTCAAGACTGTCTCTAAATTTTCTCCATGTTATGAATTGCTGGTAAAAGAATTTATAGTGAACTTACAAGAAGGATGTGCTGATGGGAAATCTGAGGATTTCAGAAAAGTGTATGTCAGGGGAAGATGTGTAGACTTTTCTCCTAGGGTGATCAATAAGTACATGGGGAGAGAAGAAGATGGGCCAACTGAGCTTGGTAAGACTGACAATCAAGTGTGCAGAATAATTACAGCTAACCAGGTCAAGACATGGCCAGTAAAAGGCAAACTCTCAGTCAGCTTGTTAACCAGGAAATATGCCATACTACACAGAATTGGGACAGTCAACTGGTTCCCAACCAACCACACCTCAACCATAGCTACTGGGCTTGGGAGGTTTATCTGTGTTGTAGGCACCTAAACCAAGCTGGATTATGTAGCATACATCTTTGACCAGACTCTCAAGCATGCAGGAACCTCAGCCATCAAGCTTCCAATAGCATTCCCATCACTACTCTGTGGGGTGATTCTCAACCAGTATCCAGGAATCCTTACTGACAAGGACTCTGTCTGTAAAAGGGAAAGTCTGTAACACGGTGGGAGAACTGACTTTAAGTAATGTTGCGGATAGCAAGAGTCGCCACCGACTTTTATTTTATCCATAAGGAAAGGGTATAAAAGAACAGGAAAGACCTTAGAGATATTTTTGGGTCCGGGGGGTAGGTTAGGTAAAGGGAAGGTATTAGCACCCTTTACATCCATGGTTATCCATGGGCTCTTAGGTACTTAAGCTCACTTTAAATTGTTTTTGAAAATGTAGGGTGTGAATAGAAAAATTTTCAGAATAGTTTAATAATAATCCATGTACGGATGTGTAAGAAACTTGTTTGAAAATTTGTTTGAAATTGTTAAGTTTGAAAATTTTTTGAAGTGAGCAAGTACATAAGAGGAACCTACCCTAATGTTTAAAGTCTTTCTTGTTCTTTTTCCTTTCCTTGGTAAGACTATCCCTACCATTAAGGAGTAGGTAGTCTTTACCTTGGATGTTAAGGGACATGTGAGGGACAATTTGGTTATGAAGGCAACTGTGGGGTGTATTAAGCACATATGAGGGACTATCATCATTTTTCGAAGGGACTCGATTCGTATAGGCAACCATGAGGGACTTGATGATTTATTTTTTGAAGGGACTTGCTTTATACACCCCACTTGACCATTATTCGTAGGCAACTTGAGGGATAACCTTAGAAATGTGAGACGGCGATTAAAATCGACTTACGTGTGTGTGAGTGTTTATTTTAATTATCTTATTATTAAAGTTATCTAAATTTATTTTAATATAGCATACATGTTTTACACTCCCTAATTACTAACCATAACAAAAATAATTAAATAATTACAAATTTTACATCCAAGAAACAATTACAAAATTATAATAATAAGCAAAATAATTAAATAGCAAAAATAGATAAAATATAAAAATAATAAGGGGTTAGTGATAATAATAAGCAAGAAAAAGGATTAGTAATAAAATAAGAAAGGTTAGTAAAAATTATAAAGTTAAAAAATAATAATTAATGAATTAATAATAATGTAAAATTAACAAAACAAAATAAATAATACGGTTAGTAATAATAAACAAAATTAATTAAGATATTATAAGAAATTAACAATTTTTAATATGAACAATTATATTTAAAAAAAAACAAATATTAACAAACAATTATTTTAATTTTTAAATTATTAAATTATTCTTTAAATATATTATGATTATAAAACTTAATTATTATTAATATTTATTTATTAAATAATGTATACATATCATAAGAAAAAGTAGATTTTAAATATCATATTTACAATATTAATCATGTTTATAAAATTTAATCCTATTAATTATTATACTTACAAATTGTTTTTTTTTTACCATGTACAAAAATATATTTATTATAAATTATATTGTTTATAAACATTAGAAGAAAAAAATAATTTGAATATTAAATATATTTACAAAATTTATAAGAATTAGAATGTTAGAAAATAAGATTATATAAAAAAATAGAGTTAGGTTTTAAAATATAAATTAGGGTTTGTTAGAAAAATATTTTTTAGGGTTTTGATTATTAGGATTTATTTATATACAAAATTTATTTTTAACTAATTATATAGAATTATCTTAACTGATATATATATTATAAAATTTACATTGAAAAATCATGAGTTTTATATTTTTTAGAAAATAATTTTAAGAGTTTGCACACATAATATATACATATTTTATAATATAAATAATAATATGTTAATTATTTAAATCAATTAAATTAAACAAGAAAATAAAAGGAAAGAAAGGAAAAGAAAAGGAACCTGATGGGATTTGATCCCAAGACCTCATATTTGCCAGCAACAACCACAACCACTAAACCAACCAGGCGCAGGTGATAGTAAATGAGAATCACTTTGTTTTGTGCTTTGCCCCAAAAACCCAGGAAAATAAAGAAATAAAAAAGGCCTGGGGGAGGATTGAACCCAGGACCTTATGGATAAGAGTATGCGCACGTTACCGCCTGGCTGGGAGAGCCTATCTGTTGGCTGAATAGCAATAATGCATAATATATTATGTTGGCCTTTATCCTGCAAAAATAAAACAAAACAATGCCACGGCCAAGAATCGAACCAAGGCCTTTATAGCATATACGCTTCAGCCTTACCACCAGATCACAAGCACGCTTGTGATAAATAAACTAATAACAATTCATAAAATATTTTAAACAAATTTTTGAATTTCCTGAGCGCGGGAAGCTTCATCTTCAACCTTTCATCCTTCGAAATTTGCTGCGATTTCCTCCACGAATTTTCCTGCGAAAATAAAACCCTAACAAAACCTACGAAAACGAAACTCAAGCAAAACCACATCAATTCATGAAATTGGTTAGTGATTTATAATTCTCACGATTCACACAACAATTCTATGTTTTCATAATTTATTTATATGCATTCAAATGTTAAACCCTAATTGGAGGTCATGAACCCTAACATGGCCGTTTGCTTTTTAGGCACTCATCCTTCAATCCAATCGTCCAGAAACGTTCTATGGATCAAGATAAACACATATCAACCATCAAAAACAATTTATAATACATATATTAATGGAATCGAAAAAGTTGAATTCAAGACAAAGATGAGTTCGGGTAGAGCAATATGGTGCACATGAGATGCATATGAATGATGCTTTTGCTTCAACAATGTCCAATAAACATCTCTATGTTCTTACTTTGCCTTCAAATGCCCTGGAATCCAAAATCCGAATCTCACTTTTGGAAGGATTTTTGTGTTTTTGAACTTACCTTGAAGCTGCTGGATTTCGTCCATCAGTGTTAGGTTTGTGTTAAGCATATATATGTGAGTCAATTAGGTCAGAAAAACTTATTGGTTATGTGGATATTTGATCCAAAAAAGATTGAAAAAGATGGTGTTGTAAAAGTCAAATATTTGCTCTTGAATGCTTGCTATTTTTGTATCAATCACATGATTCCATTCCTCTTTGATTCTAATCACCCATTATGATCTTCTAGAAACATTATCCAAATAAAATCCATTATTTTTATATTTTATTCTTATTTAAAATGATTTTTAATGATTTAAATCAAAATAAATAGAAATAAAAATAATAAAAATCAGATTTTAAATGGTTTGGGTCGTGTATAGTGTTTGTGTATGGATTGGATCATAACTTGGGCAGCCCATTTGGAAAGAAATACTTTCAAGCCTCCATTTTCAACATAAACCATCACAAAATTTCCCAACTTTGCAAAGGCACATCTCCCTCAATTTTAAAGGTATGAGGGTGTTCTTGGACTTTTTGGAAAGCTTGAAGAGTCCTCTAAACAACCCCATTGGTTTCATGTCCATATCATTTACCAATCTCAAGTTATGCCCTTTTGAAGTTGTTGACTTTTTGTTGACTTTTGAAATGACCTATAATGTCTTGGATCATATCTTTCAAATGAAGCATTTTTGGGCTTAACTTTCAACATAAAAGTTGTAGAGAATTCAATTTCCTTCAAAATGAGCTTTGGATGGAGACTTGGTGATGAAGGATGTGAAAGTTACGGCTGGTCAAAGTTCAGTTGACTTTTACTGAGGAAACCCTAATTTAGAAACTCCTGATTATTGATGATCTGGAATCTCCTTGATGAATCATGATCAACCCTTGATCAAATGATGAATTTTACTTCATATACTTGATGTTGGCAAAAAATCATGAAGTTTGACTTTGGTTTGACCACAGTTGACCTCAGTTTGACTTTTTAACTGCATTGACTGATTTTGACTTATTTGACCATCTGACTGAGCAATCTTTTGAGAAAAGTCTTGAAACTTGTCATGGGGGTTCTTACACACATATAAGATGTTATGAAACTTACTTGAGGTGAGCAACACAGTTTTCAAATTGGTCCACAGAAATTGCACTGGGTACATGAGCCATCTTCAGAAACTTGATCAATGACTTG
Organism: Lathyrus aphaca; assembly: GCA_963966055.1. Lineage (NCBI taxonomy): Eukaryota > Viridiplantae > Streptophyta > Magnoliopsida > Fabales > Fabaceae > Lathyrus > Lathyrus aphaca. The sequence continues at coordinate 447,332,889 of OZ014521.1, forward strand.
GCATGAGCTTCAGAACATAATAATAGGGAGAGCATGTAAATCTTTGAGGGAGTATGCCCCAACTGATCAACAATGTCATAATCACTCTTGCGAATGATTTTCAATACTTCTTCCATCTGCTTAGAGAGATCATCAGCAGCTGGCACATCAGTAGGTACAGGCTCAATAACAGGACCCTTGCCCCGAGCATCAGTGGTGGAAGTAACAGCAGGAGTAACTGCATTCTTGGAAGTATCTGGAGGCGAGAAAACTCTTCCACTACGAGTGATCTTGCTAGATCCGGCAATATTATCAATGTCAATAGGCACATCAGCTACAGGCTCTTGCTTAACACCATGGATGTAAACATCAGACCCATAGTGCCAAGGCACAGCTTTGTCAGATGTATACGGAATAGGACCAGGAGTGGTAATGATCAGAGGAGCCACTCTGGCTTCAGCAACAACTTTCACAGGACCTTCAGCAGTAATCTTGATTGGGCCCTGATGAGTGATTTTAATGGGACCTTTTGAAGTGATTCTCACCGGTACTTTGTCAACCATATCAACTTCTTCAATCTTCTTACCCTGAGTCAGATGATCCACCATACTTTCTACAGATGCTGGTCTTCTTTCAAACACTATGGTGTAATTATCCATGAGACGCTGAATTCCGTCCTTCAATCTGAAGCACTTTTCTGGATTATATTCACAATAAACACAATCTTCACGACAACCCGGAAAGAACCCAGCTTGTACCAACTTTTTTCTGATGACAGACAATGGTGTGGTCAATTCATCAACTGAATGGATATGCAGATCTTCCTCAATGGCATTGACAGTCTTCTCGTGATTTGGCATTGGAGCTGTAATCACATTTGGAGTACCTGGTGGATCAAACTCAATTTCTCCAGCATCAATCATATCTTGAATTTTGTTCTTCAAGACCCAGCAGTTATTAGTATCATGTCCTGGACAGTTTGAATGATATGCACATCGTGCATTGGGATTGTACTTGGGAGATGTAACATTGGGATTCTGAGGAGCCTCCCTTAGGGTAATAAGTTCAGCCTTCAACAAGTGTTGCAATGCCTGAGCCATTGACATGTTGATCTTCGTGAACTGTCTTCTAGCCCTCTGTTGGTTGCCTTGAGGCTGCTCTGTTGTTGCAGGAGTTGGATTTGAAATATGAACTGCACTAACAGACTGATGCCTTCTGTTACGATCAGGTTGACCATAAACAGCATTGGATTCTTTCTTCCCAGTGGGAGGCTTCTTTGCAGCACCTGATGAAGAAGTGCCCACTTGGATCTTACCACTCTTGATACCATTCTCTACCCGCTCTCCTGTCATGATCAACTCAGTGAAGCCAGATGACGAGCTTCCAATGAGATGACTGTAGAACGGACCATTCAGCGTACACATGAACATATCAACCAGCTCCCTGTCAGTCAAAGGGGGTTGAACTCTTCCAGCTAAATCTCTCCATTTCTGAGCATACTCTTTAAAACTTTCTTTAGCACCCATAGACATGCTCTGAAGCTGCATGCGAGTGGGGGCTAAGTCAGCATTGTATTGATACTGCTTATAGAAAGCTTCAGCAAGATCATTCCAGTCTCTGATGTTGACACTCTCCAACTGATAATACCACTCCAGCTGAGCTCCGGATAAACTCTCTTGAAAGAAATGGATCCACAACTTCTTATCAGCAGTGTGGGGTTGAATTCTTCTGACATAGGACCTCAGATGCAGCTTGGGACAAGAGACCCCATCATAGACAACAAATGTAGGAACCTTGAAACCCACAGGTATGACCACCCCGGATATCAGACTCAAATCCTCAAAATCCAGCCCAGATGATTTCTGCAACTCCATAGCATCCATCCTATCCACCAGCATCTTGAATTTGTCTTCATTAGACTCATGGTAGTAGTTAGCCTCAGAATCAGAGTCCCCCATTGTGTGGTGGAGACTGCCTACCTCTTGCTCAGATTCCTCAGATTCATAGTCTTCAACTGGTTCCTTGGTCTTGGCAAGACCTTTGAACCTTCTTCCCATGTTGATCAACCCAGCAGACCTTCTAGTCTTCTTAGTCTTCTTGGCTAGTAGTGCCTTCAATTCATCCTGCCCCTTGGACAGGTTCAAGATCAGCTCTTGGAACTGTGCATTCTGTGCCTGGAGATCCTTAACTGATTGTTCAAGAGCCATTGCTGAAATAAACAGCGAGAAGATGAGAAACCTGTGCACAATTATAAACCTGTGATGCAATGAAATGATATGTGAATGCATATGCAATGTTTTCAAGGACCGCAGGATTTAAATTTGCTTAAACAAACAAGAAAGTAACTTTTTATTAGTAATAACTTGTTTTGCCTTTTAGGCTTACAAAAAATGAAAGTGAAATAAGTACAAAAGATGGGGTTTTAAGTCTCCCATGGACGTTTCCTCTTGGTATTGAGGTATGAATTGAGGTTTCGTTCCTCGTGAAGTTGCTTTGTTAGCTCTAGGATTCTTGCTTGGCTTGCTTTGTAATGAGCCTCGAAAGTATCCCTTTGTTCCTTCAGTTGGATCCATGATCTCTGCAAGTCTTCCATATCAGTAGGCATGTCTGGGTGAAGGATGGTATAAGCAGTGTCTCCTTCAGCAACAGGTTCCATGGTAACTAGCAGGATAGCAGGATATGGCATCATGAGAGTCTGAGCACGAGATCGCACCCATCTGAGATAAGCCTCCATAGGAATAGTGTACTTAGGCTCCAGTGTCTTGCTGTCAACCTTGTTTACTTTTCCCCAGACTCGTATGAATCTCTGACGGTAACCCTGAAGATCGTTGTCATAGTCAAACACAATGCCCTGAATCAACATGTCATGTGGACCATCACTTCGGGCGTAACCAAACTGTCGTAAAGCTAGAGAGGGGTTGTAGGTGATGCCTCCTCTTATGCCTAGAAGTGGCACATTAGGAAACTCCCCACAACGGTCAATAATGGTGACATTCTCCATAGATCTGGAGCACCAATGGATATCTGAGTGAGAAAGTGACATGATCCTCTTGGACCATCTGAATCCTTGCTCATTCTTCATTACTGAGCGAGGAAGGTGAGAAATAAACCACCTAGAGAGTAAAGGTATGCAACACATCAAAGTTCCTCTTGCCCTTGTAGTACGGGTATGGAGAGAATGTAGGATGTCTCCAAGCAATGTAGGCACTGGATTGTGACTCAGGAAAATGTTGATGGCATGAACATCTATGAACTGATCTGGATTGGGGAACAATACTAAGCCATATATCAGCAAGGCTAAGATCTCCTCAAAAGCATCATAGCTCATGGCCTTCAAGAACATTTGAGCTTTATCCACTAATACCTTGGCAAGAATACCCTTAACTCCACTTCTCGTCTCTAGAACAATGTCAGACTTCTTCAGATGTAGAGCTGCAGCAATAACCTCTGGTTTAATCTCCTTCTCCAAGCCGGTGAAGGGTCTTTGATCAAGAACAGGTATACCCAGAAGTTTAGAGAACTCTTCCATTGTAGGAACCAGCTGGTAGTCAGGGAATGTGAAGCAATGGTGCTTAGGATCAAAGAACTGGAATAGGACACTCATCATGTCTTCACTGAACCCTGAAGTGACTAGATCCAATAGGTGACCATGTCTCTTGTTGAACCGGGAGTGATCAGACACTTGAGAAACCAACTCTTTAAGCTTGGGAGGTATTCCCACAAAGTTGATCCTGATGGTGTTTCTACGAGCTGAAGCCATGACCTGCAACAAAGAACAAAGATAAATCCCTTGGTCCTTGAAATGGTTAGGGAAAATGATATGCTCATGATGCATGATGATGTCATGATGTTATGTTCAATCACAAACATGTGGCACACACAAACAAGTCACACCATAGCCCTAGGTTTAAAGGCTTGCATGAGGTTTAAAGGTAAGTACCCTCCCCTGAAGTTAGATGGTTCATCCTGTCCTACAAAAGTAACCGGGTTCTAAGGGATCTCAATATCACTGATCCTTCACAAGGGTGGTTGATCAGAAGGCAACTTACTTGCCAACCAAAACCCTCCAAGTTTAAGATCTCAATGAGCGTAGTATCGAGTGTCAACCAACTTCAGTCTGCACCAAAGCCGGTTACCTCACTACTTTCTAAAGGCCAAGATGAGTTAACTAGGGTTCTAGAAGTTAGTTAGTGCATTGACAACATATGGCAGCCTCAATATTATCCTCAACTTGACTTAAGGAATATAAGCACCAACCAAGAAGTCGCACTAACTATGGCCACCAGATCAACCGTATCGATATACGTCGTACAGTTTCCTTGGTCTATTGCCATTTACCTAAGGTACACTAGATCCGGGTTAGGACCTTTCACACATAAGAGCACCCCAACAAGTAATATAAAATAAACAAGGCAAACAATTCAAAGTGATCTTAATTCCTAAGGGTACCCCTCTTAAATAGATCCCCAACAGAGTCGCCAGTTCTGTAACACGGTGGGAGAACTGACTTTAAGTAATGTTGCGGATAGCAAGAGTCGCCACCGACTTTTATTTTATCCATAAGGAAAGGGTATAAAAGAACAGGAAAGACCTTAGAGATATTTTTGGGTCCGGGGGGTAGGTTAGGTAAAGGGAAGGTATTAGCACCCTTTACATCCATGGTTATCCATGGGCTCTTAGGTACTTAAGCTCACTTTAAATTGTTTTTGAAAATGTAGGGTGTGAATAGAAAAATTTTCAGAATAGTTTAATAATAATCCATGTACGGATGTGTAAGAAACTTGTTTGAAAATTTGTTTGAAATTGTTAAGTTTGAAAATTTTTTGAAGTGAGCAAGTACATAAGAGGAACCTACCCTAATGTTTAAAGTCTTTCTTGTTCTTTTTCCTTTCCTTGGTAAGACTATCCCTACCATTAAGGAGTAGGTAGTCTTTACCTTGGATGTTAAGGGACATGTGAGGGACAATTTGGTTATGAAGGCAACTGTGGGGTGTATTAAGCACATATGAGGGACTATCATCATTTTTCGAAGGGACTCGATTCGTATAGGCAACCATGAGGGACTTGATGATTTATTTTTTGAAGGGACTTGCTTTATACACCCCACTTGACCATTATTCGTAGGCAACTTGAGGGATAACCTTAGAAATGTGAGACGGCGATTAAAATCGACTTACGTGTGTGTGAGTGTTTATTTTAATTATCTTATTATTAAAGTTATCTAAATTTATTTTAATATAGCATACATGTTTTACACTCCCTAATTACTAACCATAACAAAAATAATTAAATAATTACAAATTTTACATCCAAGAAACAATTACAAAATTATAATAATAAGCAAAATAATTAAATAGCAAAAATAGATAAAATATAAAAATAATAAGGGGTTAGTGATAATAATAAGCAAGAAAAAGGATTAGTAATAAAATAAGAAAGGTTAGTAAAAATTATAAAGTTAAAAAATAATAATTAATGAATTAATAATAATGTAAAATTAACAAAACAAAATAAATAATACGGTTAGTAATAATAAACAAAATTAATTAAGATATTATAAGAAATTAACAATTTTTAATATGAACAATTATATTTAAAAAAAAACAAATATTAACAAACAATTATTTTAATTTTTAAATTATTAAATTATTCTTTAAATATATTATGATTATAAAACTTAATTATTATTAATATTTATTTATTAAATAATGTATACATATCATAAGAAAAAGTAGATTTTAAATATCATATTTACAATATTAATCATGTTTATAAAATTTAATCCTATTAATTATTATACTTACAAATTGTTTTTTTTTTACCATGTACAAAAATATATTTATTATAAATTATATTGTTTATAAACATTAGAAGAAAAAAATAATTTGAATATTAAATATATTTACAAAATTTATAAGAATTAGAATGTTAGAAAATAAGATTATATAAAAAAATAGAGTTAGGTTTTAAAATATAAATTAGGGTTTGTTAGAAAAATATTTTTTAGGGTTTTGATTATTAGGATTTATTTATATACAAAATTTATTTTTAACTAATTATATAGAATTATCTTAACTGATATATATATTATAAAATTTACATTGAAAAATCATGAGTTTTATATTTTTTAGAAAATAATTTTAAGAGTTTGCACACATAATATATACATATTTTATAATATAAATAATAATATGTTAATTATTTAAATCAATTAAATTAAACAAGAAAATAAAAGGAAAGAAAGGAAAAGAAAAGGAACCTGATGGGATTTGATCCCAAGACCTCATATTTGCCAGCAACAACCACAACCACTAAACCAACCAGGCGCAGGTGATAGTAAATGAGAATCACTTTGTTTTGTGCTTTGCCCCAAAAACCCAGGAAAATAAAGAAATAAAAAAGGCCTGGGGGAGGATTGAACCCAGGACCTTATGGATAAGAGTATGCGCACGTTACCGCCTGGCTGGGAGAGCCTATCTGTTGGCTGAATAGCAATAATGCATAATATATTATGTTGGCCTTTATCCTGCAAAAATAAAACAAAACAATGCCACGGCCAAGAATCGAACCAAGGCCTTTATAGCATATACGCTTCAGCCTTACCACCAGATCACAAGCACGCTTGTGATAAATAAACTAATAACAATTCATAAAATATTTTAAACAAATTTTTGAATTTCCTGAGCGCGGGAAGCTTCATCTTCAACCTTTCATCCTTCGAAATTTGCTGCGATTTCCTCCACGAATTTTCCTGCGAAAATAAAACCCTAACAAAACCTACGAAAACGAAACTCAAGCAAAACCACATCAATTCATGAAATTGGTTAGTGATTTATAATTCTCACGATTCACACAACAATTCTATGTTTTCATAATTTATTTATATGCATTCAAATGTTAAACCCTAATTGGAGGTCATGAACCCTAACATGGCCGTTTGCTTTTTAGGCACTCATCCTTCAATCCAATCGTCCAGAAACGTTCTATGGATCAAGATAAACACATATCAACCATCAAAAACAATTTATAATACATATATTAATGGAATCGAAAAAGTTGAATTCAAGACAAAGATGAGTTCGGGTAGAGCAATATGGTGCACATGAGATGCATATGAATGATGCTTTTGCTTCAACAATGTCCAATAAACATCTCTATGTTCTTACTTTGCCTTCAAATGCCCTGGAATCCAAAATCCGAATCTCACTTTTGGAAGGATTTTTGTGTTTTTGAACTTACCTTGAAGCTGCTGGATTTCGTCCATCAGTGTTAGGTTTGTGTTAAGCATATATATGTGAGTCAATTAGGTCAGAAAAACTTATTGGTTATGTGGATATTTGATCCAAAAAAGATTGAAAAAGATGGTGTTGTAAAAGTCAAATATTTGCTCTTGAATGCTTGCTATTTTTGTATCAATCACATGATTCCATTCCTCTTTGATTCTAATCACCCATTATGATCTTCTAGAAACATTATCCAAATAAAATCCATTATTTTTATATTTTATTCTTATTTAAAATGATTTTTAATGATTTAAATCAAAATAAATAGAAATAAAAATAATAAAAATCAGATTTTAAATGGTTTGGGTCGTGTATAGTGTTTGTGTATGGATTGGATCATAACTTGGGCAGCCCATTTGGAAAGAAATACTTTCAAGCCTCCATTTTCAACATAAACCATCACAAAATTTCCCAACTTTGCAAAGGCACATCTCCCTCAATTTTAAAGGTATGAGGGTGTTCTTGGACTTTTTGGAAAGCTTGAAGAGTCCTCTAAACAACCCCATTGGTTTCATGTCCATATCATTTACCAATCTCAAGTTATGCCCTTTTGAAGTTGTTGACTTTTTGTTGACTTTTGAAATGACCTATAATGTCTTGGATCATATCTTTCAAATGAAGCATTTTTGGGCTTAACTTTCAACATAAAAGTTGTAGAGAATTCAATTTCCTTCAAAATGAGCTTTGGATGGAGACTTGGTGATGAAGGATGTGAAAGTTACGGCTGGTCAAAGTTCAGTTGACTTTTACTGAGGAAACCCTAATTTAGAAACTCCTGATTATTGATGATCTGGAATCTCCTTGATGAATCATGATCAACCCTTGATCAAATGATGAATTTTACTTCATATACTTGATGTTGGCAAAAAATCATGAAGTTTGACTTTGGTTTGACCACAGTTGACCTCAGTTTGACTTTTTAACTGCATTGACTGATTTTGACTTATTTGACCATCTGACTGAGCAATCTTTTGAGAAAAGTCTTGAAACTTGTCATGGGGGTTCTTACACACATATAAGATGTTATGAAACTTACTTGAGGTATTGGAAATCCATTTAGCCTGATTAAAGTCAAAACCCTAGTTTTGGATGCACTGCTTAGGAGTTGCATTGTCTGAGGGAATTGTCAACTTCTTTGACCAATTGTGAACTTTGTGAACCTTGTGAACCATCATAAGATGTCTTGTGAACCTCATGGGAGGTATTGTGAAGCTTGTGAACCTTGTGAACCTCATGAAGTGGCTTTTTAGACCTTATGAACCTCAGGAAAGCTTTGTAATCCTTATGAAACTTGTGAACCTTGTGAACCTTCAAGAAGTAACTTGTAGACTTCATGAACCTCAAGAAAGGTATTGAAGATGTTGAGAAGCTTGTGAACCTTGTGAACCTTCAAGAAGTGACTTGTAGACTCCATGAACCTCATGAAAGGTATTGAAAGCATTGGAGAACTTGTGAACCTTGTGAACCTTCTTAGAACACAAAGTCTTGTATTGTGAGGGCAAATTTTGGGGTGCAACAGCTGCCCCTGTTCAATTTTCTGAAACCTGAGGGGTTAGATTGGTATATTTGCCAGTCGTAACCTGGAAGGTTGAAGGGGATTGAACACAAAAGCCCAAAAATTTGCACTCACCAGTGCCTAGATTGATATTGATGGTTGGTTGAGCATGATTGAGTGGGCTTAGAGATGCCACTAGGGGAAAATTCTTCAGCAGTATAATGAGAGCTATTAGGGGTCTGGAGTAATACTGATGTAACAGCATGTCTTCATGAGGATAGAGCAATCAATAATGATAACCCTAAAGCAGTCTTGAAGAAGTAATATGATTTCAGGAGGATAGAGCAATGATAACTCTAAAGCAGTCTTGAAATAATAATGCGATATGTCTTCAGGAGGATAGAGCAATCAATAGCTCTAAAGCAGTCTTGAAGTAATGATTTCAGGAGGATAGAGCAATGAATAGCTCTAAAGCAGTCTTGACATAATAAGATGGCTTCAGGAGGATAGAGCAATGAATAGCTCTAAAGCAGTCTTGAAGTAATAATGATTTCAGGAGGATAGAGCAATGAATAACTCTAAAGCAGTCTTGAAATAATAAGATGGCTTCAGGAGGATAGAGCAATGAATAGCTCTAAAGCAGTCTTGAAGTCATGAGATGTTATCAGGAGGATAAAGTAACCCTGAGGTTACAATAAAGCAGTCCCAAAGTAATAAGAAGCTCATCAGGAGGATAAAGTAACCCTGAGGTTACAATAAAGCAGTCCCAAAGATCATAAGCTTGTTTGTTGGATAATTAACCTGAAAAAGGTAGCTTTTGTATAATAACATTAGTTTATGCTTGATGTATGCATGTATGATATGATGCACTTAGGTAATGTACTATATGTCTATGGATATATATGTTATGGTATGATGTAAATGATGTATGATATGATACTGCCAGAAGCATCTGGATATCTTCGTATAACAACTGCTGGCCAGGGAAAATAAATCCCGATTTGTTGCTGAAGAATATATAACCCTCCGTCTGCTGGGGATAGTAGGGTATAGATAACCTCCCGTATGCTGGGGATGGTAAGGTATATATAACCTCCCGTATGTTGGGGATAGCAGGGTATATATAACCTTCGTCTTCGTTTGATAGTAGTATAAGTATAACATCCCGTCTTCGTTCGTCGTACCCTTATTGGAAAGTAATTTCCCGTACATCCGTATGAGGATAAAAGAGATGGATATAAATTCCAGGGGAGATGAGACTTTATGAAGATGGATTCGTCCTACTGAGGGATTTGCAGCTGTTTCGTTAGAGGTGAACCGGCGAAGCTTCGTTGAAATCCTTCCCTCGTTCGTCCTTAGTAAATACTATTACTGCATTTTCATGCATTTCTGGTAAACATTAATCATATTAAAAGCATACATGCATTTTTGGTAAACATCAATCATATTCAAAAGCATACATACATTCAAACACAACCAATGGACGTTTCGCTTATGTAAATAGGGTAAAAGTAAATCTGGATTCAAAAGATGGAATTTATTTATATCAAAAAGCGACCCATACACGGGTAAGTTTGTACAAGGAGACATAAACCCTAGTAAGAGGATTTTGTCATAAGGTTTTACAAAAGAGAATCAGCTATGTGGGAAACAATCCTATTGAGTTTCAATTCTACTATTGCCACTCAAGTATCTCATCTTCTTGCTGTTGAGACGGAAACGATTGAATTGAGCTTTATCTGTTCGAGCTTGAATAAGTAGTACAAATGGTTGCAGTTTCCTGAGTGATCCAAACGAGACATAGTCATACGCTTTAATCCCTAACTTTTGCCTGGATTGCCCTTTCAGGTTTTCAATCCACCGGGATACCCTTTTTTGCCCAAGCCGCCTTTTCAGGTTTTCGACTTGCCGGGTGTACATCTTTTTATATATATCCCTAATTTTTGCCCAAACCCTTTTGGTTTGCCGGGATGCCCTTATTTTTGCCTAGGCCTGTCAACCTAGCGGGTCTCTTTTTATGCGTAGTATTTTTTAACTATGTCTGCGTTCACAGGCTGTGGGAAGTCTTCACCATCCATAGTAGTCAGTATCATGGCACCTCCTGAGAACACTGTCTTGACTACAAATGGTCCTTCATATGTTGGAGTCCACTTGCCCCTAGGATCACCCTGTGGTAATATGATACGCTTGATTACCAAATCACCAGCCTGATATACCTTTGGCTTAACCTTCTTGTTAAAAGCTTTGATCATTCGCTTCTGGTACATCTGGCCATGACAAACTGCTGCTAACCTCTTCTCATCAATCAAATTTATCTGGTCCAGTCGAGTCTGAATCCATTCATCTTCATCCAAGCCTGCATCCTTCATAATTCTCAAGGAGGGAATCTGAACTTCAATGGGCAGAACTGCTTCCATACCATAGACTAAGGAGAATGGGGTTGCCCCTGTTGAAGTACGTATTGTAGTACGATAACCATGAAGAGCAAATGGTAACATCTCATGCCAATCCTTATAAGTAACAGTCATCTTCTGTACAATCTTCTTAATGTTCTTATTAGCAGCTTCAACTGCCCCATTCATCTTTGGACGATACGGAGAAGAGTTGTGATGCTTAATCTTGAACTGCGTGCAGAGATCAGTAATCATGGTGTTGTTCAGATTAGAGCCATTGTCAGTGATAATCCTTTCAGGGATGCCATACCTACATATGAGATTATTCTTAATGAATCGAGCCACAACATTCTTAGTCACAGATGCAAATGAAGCTGCCTCTACCCACTTTGTGAAGTAATCAATAGCAACCAGGATGAAACGATGCCCATTAGAAGCAGTAGGTTTGATCTCACCGATCATATCAATGCCCCACATGGCAAAAGGCCAAGGAGCAGTCAACACATTTAAAGGTGATGGAGGTACATTGACTTTATCAGCATAGATTTGACATTTGTGACACGTTCTGGAGTGTTGATAGCAATCAGCTTCCATGGTAGACCAGTAATAACCTGCTCTCAATATCTTCTTTGCCATAGTATGACCACTGGAATGAGTGCCAAAGGTCCCATCATGCATCTCTTCCATAATCTCAGCTGCTTCCTTTTTATCCACACAACGAAGCATAGTTGAATCATGATTGCGCTTATACAGAATGCCATTACTCAGAAAGAACTTAGCAGAAAACCTTCTCAGGAACTTCCTATCTTTGACAGATGCCCCTTCAGGGAACTCCTGAGCTTCGAGATATCTTCTCACTTCATAGAACCAAGGCTTCTCCTCTGGCACTTCAGTGTCAATCTCATTGCAGTATGCAGGCTTCTCAAATCTATCAATGGTAATCTTAGGAGCTTCATCATCCCAACTAATCTCAAACATGGATGCAATGGTGGCCAATGCATCTGCCAACTGGTTCTCTCTTCGTGGAATATGTTCAAAGGTGATCTCTTTGAAATGTGGGATCAAAGACAACACATGCTCTCTGTAAGGAATGAGGTTATCATGCTTGGTATCCCAATCTCCTTTAATCTGACTGACTACCAGGGCTGAATCTCCATACACCTCAAGGAACTGAATCTTCATATCAATAGCAGCTTTAATACCCAGGATACATGCCTCATACTCAGCCATGTTATTGGTACAATGAAAACAAAGTCTGGCAGTAATCGGGGTATGACAACCTTCAGGGGAACTAATCACAACACCAACACCATTACCAAGTGCATTAGAGGCACCATCAAAAACCATAGTCCATCGGGATCCTTTTTCAGGTCCGTCATATTGTCCAGGTTCTTTGGTAATAATCATAATGTCTTCATCAGGGAACTCAAAATTCATTGACTGGTAATCATCCACTGCTTGATGAGCCAAATGATCAGCAACAACACTTCCCTTGATGGCCTTCTGAGTAGTATACTGTATGTCATATTCCGTCAAGATCATTTGCCATCTTGCAATTCTTCCGGAGAGAGCAGGTTTCTCAAATATGTACTTGATTGGATCCATCTTAGAAATCAATAAGGTAGTATGGGTCAACATATACTGTCTTAGTCGGCGAGCAGCCCATGCCAAAGCGCAGCAAGTTTTCTCGAGCAGTGAGTATCTTGTTTCACAGTCGGTAAACTTTTTGCTAAGGTAGTATATTGCCTGCTCTTTTCGACCAGACTCGTCATGTTGCCCCAACACACACCCCATTGAGTTGTCTAACACTGTTAAGTACATAATCAAGGGTCTTCCATCAACTGGTGGCATCAAAATTGGTGGTTCTAGCAGATATCTCTTGATTTCATCAAAGGCAGTCTGACACTCATCATTCCATTCCATCACCTGATCTTTCTTCAATAACTTGAAGATTGGCTCACAGATGGTAGTTAGCTGGGAAATAAATCTTGCAATGTAGTTCAATCGTCCCAAGAAACCTCTAACCTCCTTCTCAGTACGGGGAGCTGGCATCTCTCGTATAGCTTTCACTTTTGCAGGATCTACTTCAATACCTTTGCCACTGACAATGAAACCCAGGAGTTTACCAGACCTAACTCCAAAAGTACACTTGTTTGGGTTCAACCTCAACTTGTATTTCTTCAACCTCTCAAACAACTTGTGCAGATGATCAAGATGTTGCTCTTCATTCTGAGACCTGGCTATCATATCATCCACATATACCTCTATCTCATGATGGATCATATCATGAAACAAAGCCACCATAGCACGCTGATATGTTGCCCCTGCATTCTTCAAACCAAATGGCATGACCTTATAGCAAAAGGTGCCCCACTGTGTCACAAATGTTGTCTTCTCCATATCTTCAGGTGCCATCTTGATTTGATTGTAACCAGAGAAACCATCCATAAAAGAGAATACCTTATGCTGAGCAGTGTTGTCTACCAGAATATCAATATGAGGGAGTGGAAAGTCATCTTTAGGGCTGGCTTTGTTCAAATCTCTGTAGTCTACACACATACGTACCTTACCATCTTTCTTAGGAACTGGTACCACATTTGCAACCCACTGAGGATAAGAAGTCACTGCTAAGAATCCTGCATTGAACTGTTTCATTACCTCTGCCTTGATCTTTTCTGACATTTCAGGACGCATACGACGAACCTTCTGCTTCTTTGGACGACAATCTTCTTTCACTGGTAAACGGTGAACCACAATGTCTGTATCCAATCCTGGCATATCTTCATAAGACCAAGCAAAGATCTCCACATAGTCACGTAACATCTGAATCAACCTGTTCTTGACACTGTCCTCTAAATCAGCCCTTATCTTAACCTCTTTTCTGTTTTCTTCAGTTCCCAGATTCACAACTTCGACTGGCTCTTCATGTGGCTGTATAGCTTTCTCTTCTTGTTGTAATAACCTAGCAAGCTCTACAGGTATTTCACAATCGTCCTCATTTTCGTCTTCAGTTTGATAGATCGGATTCTCGAAATTATAATTGGCAATAGTAGAACTGTTATCAACAGGATCCAGAGTGGATGAGGATCTGCATTTTAGTGATGTGGGTGTGTGTAAGAACACATAGCTGATAAAACAAAAAAAAAAGAAAAGAAAGACAAGGAACACAATATTTACGAAAACGAAACGTCCACTAATTTTATTGAATGAAGTATGCAAATGAAATGACAGCCCGTAACAAGCACACCATTGTGCCCCGGGTAAGGCACATGGCTTAAAAGTTTTAATTGTTCAAGAAATTACAAATTTAAAAACATAACACAGTAATAGTATTTACTCCTGACTAAAGGAGATAGGGATAACATCTTCAGCTTTCCAATTATTGAGTCAAGCACCCACAGTAGGAAAAATCCATGCATCCAAGTTGTAGTCTTCATCATAGTCTCCCACAGCATTGATAACCCCTTGATTGGTGATACGAGCAGCACGAGCACGACGAACAGCCTTCTGGGACTCTGCAGTGAAACCCAAACCAAACTTGTCAGACTTGTATGGAATATCAGGAAGCTGACCCCAAATAGTACAACCACCTTCATCCACCACAGCTCTAGCATCATTGAGGGAGGCCATTGCCATTGTTGGAGGTTTTCTGGTGACCACAGGAACTTTCTTCACAGCAGGAGGAGCTACATCATCATTAACAACCCAGGGAATCACTTCAAATGACTGACACGGGGTCTCAATGTATTCACCTTCCACTTCCAGATACTTGAAAGTATTCACATGGCTGACAAAGTATTCTTCTTCTCCATAGACAGTAACGACCTTTCCATTTACCGGATATCTCAACTTTTGGTGCAATGTAGAGGTCACAGCACCTGCCCCATGGATCCAGGGACGACCAAGCAGACAAGAGTACGAAGGACGAATATCCATCACATAAAATGTAGCAGTAAACACCTGAGAACCAACTTGAATTGGAAGATCAATTTCCCCATGCACTACTCTTCTAGAACCATCAAAAGCCTTTACCACAATATTACTGGGCTTCAGCACAGTATCTTCAGGACTCAACTTATTCAGGACTTCCTTGGGCAACACATTCAGAGAGGAACCATTGTCTATCAGCACATGAGACAGGGTAGTGCCCCTGCATTCAATTGAAATATGCAAGGCCCTGTTATGATCCCTCTTGGCAGGGGTCAGATCAGCATCAGAAAATCCTAACCCATTGTCATAGGTCAGGTGAGCAACACAGTTTTCAAATTGGTCCACAGAAATTGCACTGGGTACATGAGCCATCTTCAGAAACTTGATCAATGACTTGGCATGAGCTTCAGAACATAATAATAGGGAGAGCATGGAAATCTTTGAGGGAGTATGCCCCAACTGATCAACAATGTCATAATCACTCTTGCGAATGATTTTCAATACTTCTTCCATCTGCTTAGAGAGATCATCAGCAGCTGGCACATCAGTAGGTACAGGCTCAATAACAGGACCCTTGCCCCGAGCATCAGTGGTGGAAGTAACAGCAGGAGTAACTGCATTCTTGGAAGTATCTGGAGGCGAGAAAACTCTTCCACTACGAGTGATCTTGCTAGATCCGGCAATATTATCAATGTCAATAGGCACATCAGCTACAGGCTCTTGCTTAACACCATGGATGTAAACATCAGACCCATAGTGCCAAGGCACAGCTTTGTCAGATGTATACGGAATAGGACCAGGAGTGGTAATGATCAGAGGAGCCACTCTGGCTTCAGCAACAACTTTCACAGGACCTTCAGCAGTAATCTTGATTGGGCCCTGATGAGTGATTTTAATGGGACCTTTTGAAGTGATTCTCACCGGTACTTTGTCAACCATATCAACTTCTTCAATCTTCTTACCCTGAGTCAGATGATCCACCATACTTTCTACAGATGCTGGTCTTCTTTCAAACACTATGGTGTAATTATCCATGAGACGCTGAATTCCGTCCTTCAATCTGAAGCACTTTTCTGGATTATATTCACAATAAACACAATCTTCACGACAACCCGGAAAGAACCCAGCTTGTACCAACTTTTTTCTGATGACAGACAATGGTGTGGTCAATTCATCAACTGAATGGATATGCAGATCTTCCTCAATGGCATTGACAGTCTTCTCGTGATTTGGCATTGGAGCTGTAATCACATTTGGAGTACCTGGTGGATCAAACTCAATTTCTCCAGCATCAATCATATCTTGAATTTTGTTCTTCAAGACCCAGCAGTTATTAGTATCATGTCCTGGACAGTTTGAATGATATGCACATTGTGCATTGGGATTGTACTTGGGAGATGTAACATTGGGATTCTGAGGAGCCTCCCTTAGGGTAATAAGTTCAGCCTTCAACAAGTGTTGCAATGCCTGAGCCATTGACATGTTGATCTTCGTGAACTGTCTTCTAGCCCTCTGTTGGTTGCCTTGAGGCTGCTCTGTTGTTGCAGGAGTTGGATTTGAAATATGAACTGCACTAACAGACTGATGCCTTCTGTTACGATCAGGTTGACCATAAACAGCATTGGATTCTTTCTTCCCAGTGGGAGGCTTCTTTGCAGCACCTGATGAAGAAGTGCCCACTTGGATCTTACCACTCTTGATACCATTCTCTACCCGCTCTCCTGTCATGATCAACTCAGTGAAGCCAGATGACGAGCTTCCAATGAGATGACTGTAGAACGGACCATTCAGCGTACACATGAACATATCAACCAGCTCCCTGTCAGTCAAAGGGGGTTGAACTCTTCCAGCTAAATCTCTCCATTTCTGAGCATACTCTTTAAAACTTTCTTTAGCACCCATAGACATGCTCTGAAGCTGCATGCGAGTGGGGGCTAAGTCAGCATTGTATTGATACTGCTTATAGAAAGCTTCAGCAAGATCATTCCAGTCTCTGATGTTGACACTCTCCAACTGATAATACCACTCCAGCTGAGCTCCGGATAAACTCTCTTGAAAGAAATGGATCCACAACTTCTTATCAGCAGTGTGGGGTTGAATTCTTCTGACATAGGACCTCAGATGCAGCTTGGGACAAGAGACCCCATCATAGACAACAAATGTAGGAACCTTGAAACCCACAGGTATGACCACCCCGGATATCAGACTCAAATCCTCAAAATCCAGCCCAGATGATTTCTGCAACTCCATAGCATCCATCCTATCCACCAGCATCTTGAATTTGTCTTCATTAGACTCATGGTAGTAGTTAGCCTCAGAATCAGAGTCCCCCATTGTGTGGTGGAGACTGCCTACCTCTTGCTCAGATTCCTCAGATTCATAGTCTTCAACTGGTTCCTTGGTCTTGGCAAGACCTTTGAACCTTCTTCCCATGTTGATCAACCCAGCAGACCTTCTAGTCTTCTTAGTCTTCTTGGCTAGTAGTGCCTTCAATTCATCCTGCCCCTTGGACAGGTTCAAGATCAGCTCTTGGAACTGTGCATTCTGTGCCTGGAGATCCTTAACTGATTGTTCAAGAGCCATTGCTGAAATAAACAGCGAGAAGATGAGAAACCTGTGCACAATTATAAACCTGTGATGCAATGAAATGATATGTGAATGCATATGCAATGTTTTCAAGGACCGCAGGATTTAAATTTGCTTAAACAAACAAGAAAGTAACTTTTTATTAGTAATAACTTGTTTTGCCTTTTAGGCTTACAAAAAATGAAAGTGAAATAAGTACAAAAGATGGGGTTTTAAGTCTCCCATGGACGTTTCCTCTTGGTATTGAGGTATGAATTGAGGTTTCGTTCCTCGTGAAGTTTCTTTGTTAGCTCTAGGATTCTTGCTTGGCTTGCTTTGTAATGAGCCTCGAAAGTATCCCTTTGTTCCTTCAGTTGGATCCATGATCTCTGCAAGTCTTCCATATCAGTAGGCATGTCTGGGTGAAGGATGGTATAAGCAGTGTCTCCTTCAGCAACAGGTTCCATGGTAACTGGCAGGATAGCAGGATATGGCATCATGAGAGTCTGAGCACGAGATCGCACCCATCTGAGATAAGCCTCCATAGGAATAGTGTACTTAGGCTCCAGTGTCTTGCTGTCAACCTTGTTTACTTTTCCCCAGACTCGTATGAATCTCTGACGGTAACCCTGAAGATCGTTGTCATAGTCAAACACAATGCCCTGAATCAACATGTCATGTGGACCATCACTTCGGGCGTAACCAAACTGTCGTAAAGCTAGAGAGGGGTTGTAGGTGATGTCTCCTCTTATGCCTAGAAGTGGCACATTAGGAAACTCCCCACAACGGTCAATAATGGTGACATTCTCCATAGATCTGGAGCACCAATGGATATCTGAGTGAGAAAGTGACATGATCCTCTTGGACCATCTGAATCCTTGCTCATTCTTCATTACTGAGCGAGGAAGGTGAGAAATAAACCACCTAGAGAGTAAAGGTATGCAACACATCAAAGTTCCTCTTGCCCTTGTAGTACGGGTATGGAGAGAATGTAGGATGTCTCCAAGCAATGTAGGCACTGGATTGTGACTCAGGAAAATGTTGATGGCATGAACATCTATGAACTGATCTGGATTGGGGAACAATACTAAGCCATATATCAGCAAGGCTAAGATCTCCTCAAAAGCATCATAGCTCATGGCCTTCAAGAACATTTGAGCTTTATCCACTAATACCTTGGCAAGAATACCCTTAACTCCACTTCTCGTCTCTAGAACAATGTCAGACTTCTTCAGATGTAGAGCTGCAGCAATAACCTCTGGTTTAATCTCCTTCTCCAAGCCGGTGAAGGGTCTTTGATCAAGAACAGGTATACCCAGAAGTTTAGAGAACTCTTCCATTGTAGGAACCAGCTGGTAGTCAGGGAATGTGAAGCAATGGTGCTTAGGATCAAAGAACTGGAATAGGACACTCATCATGTCTTCACTGAACCCTGAAGTGACTAGATCCAATAGGTGACCATGTCTCTTGTTGAACCGGGAGTGATCAGACACTTGAGAAACCAACTCTTTAAGCTTGGGAGGTATTCCCACAAAGTTGATCCTGATGGTGTTTCTACGAGCTGAAGCCATGACCTGCAACAAAGAACAAAGATAAATCCCTTGGTCCTTGAAATGGTTAGGGAAAATGATATGCTCATGATGCATGATGATGTCATGATGTTATGTTCAATCACAAACATGTGGCACACACAAACAAGTCACACCATAGCCCTAGGTTTAAAGGCTTGCATGAGGTTTAAAGGTAAGTACCCTCCCCTGAAGTTAGATGATTCATCCTGTCCTACAAAAGTAACCGGGTTCTAAGGGATCTCAATATCACTGATCCTTCACAAGGGTGGTTGATCAGAAGGCAACTTACTTGCCAACCAAAACCCTCCAAGTTTAAGATCTCAATGAGCGTAGTATCGAGTGTCAACCAACTTCAGTCTGCACCAAAGCCGGTTACCTCACTACTTTCTAAAGGCCAAGATGAGTTAACTAGGGTTCTAGAAGTTAGTTAGTGCATTGACAACATATGGCAGCCTCAATATTATCCTCAACTTGACTTAAGGAATATAAGCACCAACCAAGAAGTCGCACTAACTATGGCCACCAGATCAACCGTATCGATATACGTCGTACAGTTTCCTTGGTCTATTGCCATTTACCTAAGGTACACTAGATCCGGGTTAGGACCTTTCACACATAAGAGCACCCCAACAAGTAATATAAAATAAACAAGGCAAACAATTCAAAGTGATCTTAATTCCTAAGGGTACCCCTCTTAAATAGATCCCCAGCAGAGTTGCCAGTTCTGTAACACGGTGGGAGAACTGACTTTAAGTAATGTTGCGGATAGCAAGAGTCGCCACCGACTTTTATTTTATCCATAAGGAAAGGGTATAAAAGAACAGGAAAGACCTTAGAGATATTTTTGGGTCCGGGGGGTAGGTTAGGTAAAGGGAAGGTATTAGCACCCTTTACATCCATGGTTATCCATGGGCTCTTAGGTACTTAAGCTCACTTTAAATTGTTTTTGAAAATGTAGGGTGTGAATAGAAAAATTTTCAGAATAGTTTAATAATAATCCATGTACGGATGTGTAAGAAACTTGTTTGAAAATTTGTTTGAAATTGTTAAGTTTGAAAATTTTTTGAAGTGAGCAAGTACATAAGAGGAACCTACCCTAATGTTTAAAGTCTTTCTTGTTCTTTTTCCTTTCCTTGGTAAGACTATCCCTACCATTAAGGAGTAGGTAGTCTTTACCTTGGATGTTAAGGGACATGTGAGGGACAATTTGGTTATGAAGGCAACTGTGGGGTGTATTAAGCACATATGAGGGACTATCATCATTTTTCGAAGGGACTCGATTCGTATAGGCAACCATGAGGGACTTGATGATTTATTTTTTGAAGGGACTTGCTTTATACACCCCACTTGACCATTATTCGTAGGCAACTTGAGGGATAACCTTAGAAATGTGAGACGGCGATTAAAATCGACTTACGTGTGTGTGAGTGTTTATTTTAATTATCTTATTATTAAAGTTATCTAAATTTATTTTAATATAGCATACATGTTTTACACTCCCTAATTACTAACCATAACAAAAATAATTAAATAATTACAAATTTTACATCCAAGAAACAATTACAAAATTATAATAATAAGCAAAATAATTAAATAGCAAAAATAGATAAAATATAAAAATAATAAGGGGTTAGTGATAATAATAAGCAAGAAAAAGGATTAGTAATAAAATAAGAAAGGTTAGTAAAAATTATAAAGTTAAAAAATAATAATTAATGAATTAATAATAATGTAAAATTAACAAAACAAAATAAATAATACGGTTAGTAATAATAAACAAAATTAATTAAGATATTATAAGAAATTAACAATTTTTAATATGAACAATTATATTTAAAAAAAACAAATATTAACAAACAATTATTTTAATTTTTAAATTATTAAATTATTCTTTAAATATATTATGATTATAAAACTTAATTATTATTAATATTTATTTATTAAATAATGTATACATATCATAAGAAAAAGTAGATTTTAAATATCATATTTACAATATTAATCATGTTTATAAAATTTAATCCTATTAATTATTATACTTACAAATTGTTTTTTTTTTACCATGTACAAAAATATATTTATTATAAATTATATTGTTTCTAAACATTAGAAGAAAAAAATAATTTGAATATTAAATATATTTACAAAATTTATAAGAATTAGAATGTTAGAAAATAAGATTATATAAAAAAATAGAGTTAGGTTTTAAAATATAAATTAGGGTTTGTTAGAAAAATATTTTTTAGGGTTTTGATTATTAGGATTTATTTATATACAAAATTTATTTTTAACTAATTATATAGAATTATCTTAACTGATATATATATTATAAAATTTACATTGAAAAATCATGAGTTTTATATTTTTTAGAAAATAATTTTAAGAGTTTGCACACATAATATATACATATTTTATAATATAAATAATAATATGTTAATTATTTAAATCAATTAAATTAAACAAGAAAATAAAAGGAAAGAAAGGAAAAGAAAAGGAACCTGATGGGATTTGATCCCAAGACCTCATATTTGCCAGCAACAACCACAACCACTAAACCAACCAGGCGCAGGTGATAGTAAATGAGAATCACTTTGTTTTGTGCTTTGCCCCAAAAACCCAGGAAAATAAAGAAATAAAAAAGGCCTGGGGGAGGATTGAACCCAGGACCTTATGGATAAGAGTATGCGCACGTTACCGCCTGGCTGGGAGAGCCTATCTGTTGGCTGAATAGCAATAATGCATAATATATTATGTTGGCCTTTATCCTGCAAAAATAAAACAAAACAATGCCACGGCCAAGAATCGAACCAAGGCCTTTATAGCATATACGCTTCAGCCTTACCACCAGATCACAAGCACGCTTGTGATAAATAAACTAATAACAATTCATAAAATATTTTAAACAAATTTTTGAATTTCCTGAGCGCGGGAAGCTTCATCTTCAACCTTTCATCCTTCGAAATTTGCTGCGATTTCCTCCACGAATTTTCCTGCGAAAATAAAACCCTAACAAAACCTACGAAAACGAAACTCAAGCAAAACCACATCAATTCATGAAATTGGTTAGTGATTTATAATTCTCACGATTCACACAACAATTCTATGTTTTCATAATTTATTTATATGCATTCAAATGTTAAACCCTAATTGGAGGTCATGAACCCTAACATGGCCGTTTGCTTTTTAGGCACTCATCCTTCAATCCAATCGTCCAGAAACGTTCTATGGATCAAGATAAACACATATCAACCATCAAAAACAATTTATAATACATATATTAATGGAATCGAAAAAGTTGAATTCAAGACAAAGATGAGTTCGGGTAGAGCAATATGGTGCACATGAGATGCATATGAATGATGCTTTTGCTTCAACAATGTCCAATAAACATCTCTATGTTCTTACTTTGCCTTCAAATGCCCTGGAATCCAAAATCCGAATCTCACTTTTGGAAGGATTTTTGTGTTTTTGAACTTACCTTGAAGCTGCTGGATTTCGTCCATCAGTGTTAGGTTTGTGTTAAGCATATATATGTGAGTCAATTAGGTCAGAAAAACTTATTGGTTATGTGGATATTTGATCCAAAAAAGATTGAAAAAGATGGTGTTGTAAAAGTCAAATATTTGCTCTTGAATGCTTGCTATTTTTGTATCAATCACATGATTCCATTCCTCTTTGATTCTAATCACCCATTATGATCTTCTAGAAACATTATCCAAATAAAATTCATTATTTTTATATTTTATTCTTATTTAAAATGATTTTTAATGATTTAAATCAAAATAAATAGAAATAAAAATAATAAAAATCAGATTTTAAATGGTTTGGGTCGTGTATAGTGTTTGTGTATGGATTGGATCATAACTTGGGCAGCCCATTTGGAAAGAAATACTTTCAAGCCTCCATTTTCAACATAAACCATCACAAAATTTCCCAACTTTGCAAAGGCACATATCCCTCAATTTTAAAGGTATGAGGGTGTTCTTGGACTTTTTGGAAAGCTTGAAGAGTCCTCTAAACAACCCCATTGGTTTCATGTCCATATCATTTACCAATCTCAAGTTATGCCCTTTTGAAGTTGTTGACTTTTTGTTGACTTTTGAAATGACCTATAATGTCTTGGATCATATCTTTCAAATGAAGCATTTTTGGGCTTAACTTTCAACATAAAAGTTGTAGAGAATTCAATTTCCTTCAAAATGAGCTTTGGATGGAGACTTGGTGATGAAGGATGTGAAAGTTACGGCTGGTCAAAGTTCAGTTGACTTTTACTGAGGAAACCCTAATTTAGAAACTCCTGATTATTGATGATCTGGAATCTCCTTGATGAATCATGATCAACCCTTGATCAAATGATGAATTTTACTTCATATACTTGATGTTGGCAAAAAATCATGAAGTTTGACTTTGGTTTGACCACAGTTGACCTCAGTTTGACTTTTTAACTGCATTGACTGATTTTGACTTATTTGACCATCTGACTGAGCAATCTTTTGAGAAAAGTCTTGAAACTTGTCATGGGGGTTCTTACACACATATAAGATGTTATGAAACTTACTTGAGGTATTGGAAATCCATTTAGCCTGATTAAAGTCAAAACCCTAGTTTTGGATGCACTGCTTAGGAGTTGCATTGTCTGAGGGAATTGTCAACTTCTTTGACCAATTGTGAACTTTGTGAACCTTGTGAACCATCATAAGATGTCTTGTGAACCTCATGGGAGGTATTTTGAAGCTTGTGAACCTTGTGAACCTCATGAAGTGGCTTTTTAGACCTTATGAACCTCAGGAAAGCTTTGTAATCCTTATGAAACTTGTGAACCTTGTGAACCTTCAAGAAGTAACTTGTAGACTTCATGAACCTCAAGAAAGGTATTGAAGATGTTGAGAAGCTTGTGAACCTTGTGAACCTTCAAGAAGTGACTTGTAGACTCCATGAACCTCATGAAAGGTATTGAAAGCATTGGAGAACTTGTGAACCTTGTGAACCTTCTTAGAACACAAAGTCTTGTATTGTGAGGGCAAATTTTGGGGTGCAACAAAGTCCATTGTCTTTCCATTACAAGTTGTTTCTAGGTCATCATGCTGCAGATGTTGAAGCACCAGGTGGGACATCTGCTGGGACATCTGCTGTCAAGACACATATATCAAAGGCAGCCCTAATTGCAGAACTCAGGACAACCTGCAAGGAGCTGGAAGAAAGGAAGAAGAAGCTTGAGGACCTGATTCAAAGAATGGAGATGGAAGAGGCTGCTGGGAATGATGATGAAGCTGGTGATGAGTCTGAGGATACAGAGGATGAAGAGTGAAGCTGTTTGTGGGTGTAAAATGTATTGTCTGTCTGCTCTGCATTGTATTACTGAATTGTATGTCTGTTTCTTTAATGTTTTGTTTGGCCCAAAAATTTATGTCTAACAAGGGGGAGAAATCTGTGTGTGTTGAACAATGATGTTAATGAGCTCTGATACCAAAATCTGTGTGTGTTGAACAATGATGTTAATGTCTGTCTGCTGAACTAAGTTGAATTTTCAATGGTATATTTTGGACCTATCAAAGTGTCACTGGGTGTAATGGATAATTATCAAAGTCTGTTGGGCCAAGTCATGGCAGTATACATCTCAGGCAACTACATGTTTGAGAGGGAGAAAATTCTTATCTCTCACATGATCCAACAGAAAGGAACTCCGCTGTTTTCTGACAAAACCAGAAGAATATGTTAGCCAAAAATTAGCCAAAGGGGGAGTTTGTAGATGTTAGAAATTGGCAGAATTTTTGACAAACAAAGTAAAAATTATGAACTTAGTTCAGGACATCAGGATGTCACACCAGATGTTGTGACATCGCGAACCTGCTATCTGCCTTAAATGATACGCAACAGAAGTGCTCAAAATCAGGAGTAAATATCTGGAAGTAATCGTAAAGGGTGAGCACTCCAAGGCGCCTCTTTAGGAAGTTAAGTTATCTAGTTCCAGTGTAAAGGAAACAGAAAACTAACTCACCTTGATTCAAGGAGATAACAAACTAACTTACCTTGATTCAAGGAGATAACTGTGGGATTTATCAAAGTCTGGATAATTTGCAAAAAGCCCACAAACTAAGCATCTATTTAAGAAACCGATACACTCAAGTAAACCTAACGATTTTAAGCAGAGTGTCAAGGGTATTAGTGAAGCTAGCAGGTTTTATTTGTTTGTTATTCACTTTATAAGCTTTTAAGTAAAAAGTGAATTGTGTCTTGATTGAAACTGATAAGTAAGATCAAGCTGGTGTATCTGAAGTGTGACTTAAAACTTATTAATCATTCTAAGTTAGAGATCACTGTGTGATTGAGGGGGACTGAGTAGGTACTCATATCTAAGTAGAGTCTTAGATAGAAATTGCCTTGGGTAGATATTAAGTGAAGGATTAAACTGATTGGTTTAACTCCCTAATTAATATTACTTATATTGAATTTCCTTCCTGGCTTGGTAGCCCCCAGATGTAAGTGTGAAGATACACTGAACTGGGTTAACAATTTCCTGTGTTACTTAATTTACTAGCTCATTAATTTATTGCTTAAGATATCAGTGTCTAAACATCTGTTTCGACATCACATATCTGATCCCAGAATTTCACCATCCATTGTTCAAGTTGATTCTCAAGATTCAACACCTTTCCATTTCAGAGCAGCAAGCCTTAAGCTCTTAGATCCAGCAACTTTCAAGACTCTAGTTGCATTTATTTTGCAACTAGAGTGCATTTGGAGTGGATTA
This sequence comes from Lathyrus aphaca, assembly GCA_963966055.1. NCBI lineage: Eukaryota > Viridiplantae > Streptophyta > Magnoliopsida > Fabales > Fabaceae > Lathyrus > Lathyrus aphaca. The sequence goes on from OZ014521.1 coordinate 447,358,856, forward strand.
ACATCTTTTTCTTGGCTTCTAACAAGCTATTTCAAGATCTACAAGTCTCAGGTAAGCTCCAAATTCTCAGATCTAGAAGTGAAAATAGAAGTGTGCATGATGATCTACTGGTTATGCTGATGACTCTGCTTGTTTTAAATTCGAATTTGGTGCATTATTGAGATTTATATGTTGATCTGAATTTTCATGGTGCAACCTGTTTTCTTTTGATCTGGAATATCCTTTGATCTATTGAGAATTCCATTGCCATATTTGAATTCAGGATGACTTAATGGTTTAATCTGGAGCTTTTGGTGTTTTATTATTGATGTTTGTTCATTTTATGCGTTTTCCGGTGCCGGGGCCCTAGCTCCGATCACCGGATTCTAGACTGTGTGAATTAGGGTTTGATTGGAGAAGATGACACCAGCACCCTTAGATCTTGTCATCTGGACGTTTGTGAAGTTGCTACATCATTTAATGAGATGCTCCCTCTCACGTGCATTTCATTTTGTAATTTTCATTCTGATTATTCATTGTGTTATGCACCCCATGTTAATTAGTGTGTACACTCTCTCCTGACCAATCATTTGGATGACTTGAATTAATGAGTGGATTGATCTGGTCCTTTCCTTTGATCCATTGGTTTCTATTTTTTCCAGTTTTTCATGAATTTCCACCATATATATTGTAGGCTGCACTGACTTGGGTGGGCCTGGCTTGCTATCCCCACCCCCCTTTGACTTGAGCCCAATTCAATTGAACTGAGTTTCCTTCTATCCGCACCTCCTAGCTTCTTTTCTTTTTATTTCTTTTTTTCTTTTTATTTCATTTCATTTCATTTTGGTTTTTAATTTTTAAAACTAGTTCTAAGTTTCAAAAAATTATGAAATAATTCATGGATGTTATTTTCAGTTTTCTTTAATTTTTAGTATTTTTATTTTTCATTTATTTTATTCTGACACGTGGGTATTAATTGTTCATTGTAATTAATTCATTTTATTCCATTTTTAAGCATGTTGTCTTGTCCATTTTCCATATTGATCCTCATTTTGAATTTTTGAGTGGTTCTTTTTGCTCTGGACTCTTGATAGTGTGTGCTTCATGTGTGATTATTGTTTTGATTTTTAGGAACTTGTTCATTTGGTTTTGGTCCTTGACTTGTGATTGAATTTTCTTAACCCTACTTGTTGTTTAACCCCTCATTTGACTTACATAGCTTCTGAGTTTCTTCCTATCCTTTTGGCATGTGGTTATATCATGATTGAAGGTCTCTTGTCCAAAGTTGTAGAATTTTTGGGTGCATATTTGATTTGATTTGAATTTTGGTTCTTAACTTGTCCCATTTTGTTTCTTTTTGATCATGAGTCATCTCTTTAGGGCACTTGTGCCAACTTTTTTTATCTTGTTTAGGGTTTTTCTAGAACATGGATACCTTTCTGATCATAGCTTGGGGTTTGTGTTTTGGAAATCTTGTGTTTTGTTTACCTTTGAAGTTCTTTCTTTCTTTTGTACATCCATCTCACCTTCTTTGCTCCTTTCTTCCCATAATGTGATTGTTTAGCTTTGTGCTTCTCTTCTCTTCATCTCTCTTGCTTCTTAAGCACTTCTTTAACTTGATTAGGGTTCTGGTCTTGTGCCTTGAGGTTGTGTCTTGATTGTTTTGCTTTACATCTCCCTAAGCTTGCTTTGCTTTACCATGTGATTCATGTTGCCTCATATTGACTTGTATGCTTCTTTTCTCATTCTTGTGACTTGCATTTGCATTGAGCTTTTATGTGTATGACTTCACTTCTGTTTGTATAATGTTGGTATGACATTATGTTCATTTGGTTTTACTTGTATGCTTGTGTTGCTAACCTTTTCAGGGGCTATGGTAAGTGAGAGGTGTGGATGTGATTCCCACATCTCCAAATCTCATCTCTTCTCTTCTTATCAATACTAGTTCTAACCTTTGATTGTTGGGCTTAGGCCTTACTTCCCTCTTCTCTTATTCTTCTCTTCCTCCTCTTTTTCTTCTTCTCTTCTTCTTTCTTTCTTCTTTAGGATAGTAAGCCTCACTAACCTAGGATTTCCATGCATGACAACACTCAGGATTCATTAGTCCCCCATTAGACTTTTGCCTTTGTGATCCTTTTGGTTTCTTTTCTCTCCTCATCTCAAAACTCTAAAGAAAACACTTAATAAAGTTTGAAGTGATGCCTTGAGCAATAGCCTTATCCCATGAGATACTTGTAGTCTTCCCATCTTGGGATAGTACAAGCTTATCTTGTGATGCACAAGTCTGATCAAGATATCATCTTCACAAAGAAAATTATAAAACACACTTCTTCATTGTAAATACCAAAAACACTTAATAAGTTAATGAGTTAGTGAGCCTAAGCCCTAATCTCTGGGTTCAAGTTTTGGGGATCTTCTCCTTACTTGAGTGTGCTTGTTCTATTATTCCATCTTGGAATGTAGTGACAAGTGCACATTCCATGGAAAAGAGCTTGAGTTCACTTCCTTGTGACACACTCATAAAAAGCTTCATAAAAAACACAAACAAACAATAAGCGTCTTTCCTTCGGAAATTCTTTTCTCACCTCTTTCGCTCCGTACGCGAACTTGCTCCTACTTGTCATTTTGCAAGACGGTTACGCACTCGTCGTCCGAGTCTGCAACACCTGAGCATTGACATAAGAAGTTCAAGCCTTAAAACACAAGCAATCTTTTCTACCCCTAGTTAGGGGAACTACGGCGACTCTGATCCTCATTGTCCAGATGAGGTACGTAGGCAGCGGGGTAGGGCCTGTTCGAGCACTCTTTTATTTTCCCTACATTTTCCCCCTTTCTTTTCTTTTCTTTTCCATTTCCTTTTCTTTTGCAGCAACTTTCATTTCTTCACCCTTTGAAACAATTTCTTTGCAAGCGTGGGTCCCATCGGGTACGACGGACGATCTGGGGTGCTAATACCTTCCCAGGTCGTAACCGACTCCCGAACTCAGTCTCTTTGGTTCGCAGGACCCGTGTCCTTCCTCTTCTTTTCTTCTGGTTTGTGAAGCATTACCATTCCCGTTTCTTCGGGATAAAAATGCCTGGCTGGCGACTCTATTCTTTTCCGCGCCACTTTCGCGTTTGTACCAGGATGGAAATCTGGGGAGCGACAACTACATAAGGAAAGCGAGAGCCGAGGAACAGATATTGAAGAATGCCTGCAAGGAGGCGAAGATTCAGAAAGCTAGGGCTGAGCATTACCTGGAGGAAAGCCATGCTAGGTGGATCAGGATCACCGAAGCCCGTGCACAAGAAGACCAGAGGACTCAGGCCAAGATTGAGCAGCTGGAGGCCAATGAGAAGAAGCAGCAGGAAGCTTTGTTGGCAGTTCAGAAGGAGATATCAGAATTGAAGCTCCGAGCAGGGTTAAAGATATCAAAGGAAAAGGACAGGCATAAGAAGCTGACTAATGCCATTACTACCAGGAACCTCCTTATTAGGACCATTACAGAGCACCCAGCTGGTCCGGTGACTGAGGCCCTCCTGAAGGAAGTCAGGGAAGATTACTATGGACTGAATGTCTGATTCCTTTTGCTTGTATTTCCTTTCTTTTGATGTACTTTTCCTTTTGGTTGTATCTTTGACCCACCATGGGCTTGTGTTGTAAACAGACTATGTATTTTCATTATTTGTAATATATCAGTTTGTTTTATTTTAGTGGGCTTTCTCTCAACATTATCAAGCACTTCCTCGAGGTCTGGAAAGGTCAAAACCAAGAACCAAACTGGATACCTTGGAAAACAAATAAGCATATTGCATTGCATACTAACATTTTCTTTGTTTTGTAGGTTTTTGTTTATTATTTGTTTCTCACTTTGTTGTGCTTTCAGGAAACATTGCTCGTCGCAAAGTGTTCCCTGTCAACCGCACACACCGGTACCCAACGCGTAACAACCTTCCAGGCATTCAGATGGATCAGGTACAGCAGGACCTGAATGAAGTGAGAAATCAGATGGCAAACAAAAGGGTCGAGATGAGAAACCAAATGACCCAGTTTATAGCAGTAATGACTGGCTTGGCCCAGAGCCAGGAGAGGCTGAGAGAGTTGGTAGAAAGGCAGACACCTGAAGATCCCTAGCTTGGGACAGGAAGAACCATCAATAATGAACAGGGACAGCCTCGTATCGACCCACCAGAGTATGGACCCCATTTGAATCCAGATGTTAATGGCACAAGGAATGTTCAAGGTAATACTGCTGGGGGAAGAATCCTGCAAGAGGATCCCCAAGAAGAACAATTCACTGTTATTGGGGCTGGGGATGAAGTGTATGACAGAAGACTGGATGAGATTGTTGAAAAGCTAAGGTCTTTGGAATCTCAGAACTCCTTAGGCTTTGACGTAATGGATATGGGGCTGGTAGATGGGGTGAGAATTCCCCACAAATTCAAACCCCTTGCTTTGAAAAATATAATGGTACCTCATGCCCGCGTACTCATCTGCAATCCTTCTTAGGGAGACTCAAGGTTTATAACATGGATGAGAAGTTATGGATGTTCTATTTTGAGGACAGCCTGACTGGAGCGTCAAGAGAATGGTATTCACATCTGACAAGGGCCACTATAAGATGTTGGAAAGACTTGGCCGAAGCCTTCATCCGGCAATACCAGTACAACCTAGACATGGCCCCCAATAGAACTCTTCTAATGGGCATGTCTCAGTCTTCAAGAGAAAGTTTCCGGGATTACGCTTAGAGGTGGAGACAGCTTGTTGCTGCTGTCCATCCACCCATGTCTGAAAGAGAGATGGCCGACATGTTTATGAACACCTTGCAGGGAACTTATATTGATAGACTTGCTGCTTTCTCTTCCACCAGTTTTGCCGATGTAGTTATAGCTGGTGAGAGAATTGAGAGTCTTTTGAAAATGGGCAAAATCTCTGACAATGGTGCCAGCTCCTCCAACAACCCCAGAAAACCTTTTGCAGGACCCCGAAGGGAAGGTGAAACGAATGCTATCCATGCAAGCAGGGGCAGACCCCAATATTCTCACAGATCAGTAGCAACCGTTACTATCCCGGCTCTAGTTCCACAACAACCACTTTTTCCTCAACAACAACAACAACATCACTATCAGCAACAATCTCATTTTCCGCAACAAAGAACGTATAGCAATAACAACAGCAACCAATAGCAGCACCCCTTTCAACAGAGACCATCTCAGGCAAATAGGGTGATTGATCCCATCCCTATGCCTTATGCTGCTTTACTGCGACAACTCCTGAAACTTAACCTGGTTGAGTTAAGGACGTTGGCTCCACCAGATCCTTTCAATCTCCCAAAGAATTATGATTCCAATGCCAGGTGTGCCTTTCACTCCAACGCTCCTGGTCACAATACCGAGAAATGTAGAGCCTTGCAAATGAAGGTTCAGGATTTGGTCGATTCCAAAGCTCTCAATTTTGCGCTTCCTCCAAATGTTAACAGAAATACTATGCCTAATCATGGTGGGCCCAGGATTAATGCCATAGAAGAGGATCAACCATCTGCACTAATTGATAATGTTGCATAGATTCAAACACCGTTGGCAGAAGTCAAAGCTCAACTTTTAAGATATCAAGTGTTCCTGGGTTGTGGGGCCTATTGCGAATTGTGTAAAACTGCTATTAATGGTTGTGAGAAGATAAGGTTTGGCATAGATGGCCTTATCAGAGATGGAATTTTCAAATTACCACAACGGCTCCTTCAACAACTCTTTCTTCAGCAACCATGGATTCTCCTACAACATCAACAATTCTTTCTTCAGAGATATCCAATCCTCCTACAACTGCAACAACTATCATTCGCACTGATTCATCCACAACTCCAGCAATCATTCCATCCATTATTTCAACATATCAGAGTTCAACAACATTTACTTCTACAACATCAACACCCATTTTATCAACGGAAACACCTACAACACCAGCAAACATTAATGAAGATGTCTCAACGGTCACGATCTATTATGACCCAGCAAATGTTCATCCCAACAACAATTTCCAACAACAAACTGCAACAGCTCCTGTCACAATCTACTACGACCCGCATACCATCACAGTTCCTTCCGCTGCAGCAATCAGTCAGGTCACCATTACGGTGCATGGACCCATTCCTTATGAAAGTAGCAATGCCATACCTTGGCACTACGGCTCTGATCTCTACTGCGACGGAAAAAAAATCACTCTAGATTCATCAACCTCTTCACCACAAGTTGACAATGTTGGGGCAGGTGGAGGCTTCACTAGAAGCAGACACCTTTTTGCCTCACAAACACCAAGACCCAATGCTGAAGCAGAAGCTGCTGCTAAAGCAAAAGGGAAAAATGTGGTACTGGAAGAGCCCTCTATTAAAGAAACTCCGAAGACGTCTTTTGAACAAGAGGTGGACGAGTTCATGAGAATAATAAAAAAGAGTGATTACAAAGTGGTGGACCATCTTCATAAGACACCCTCCAAATTCTCTATACTATCACTGTTAATGTGTTCCGAAGCCCACAGGAATGCATTGTTGAAGGTCCTGCACGCAGCCTACGTGCCGGAAGAGATTACGGTTAATCAGCTGGAAACAGTGGTTGCAAATGTTAACACCAGTCATGGGTTGGGCTTCACAAATGCTGATTTAATGACGGAGGGACGCAACCATAACAAGGCTTTACATATCACCTTAGAATGCAAAGGTGCTGTTCTTTCTCATGTGCTGGTGGACACTGGGTCTTGGCTCAATGTCCTCCCAAAGAAAGCCTTGGTGAAGCTAGAGTATGATGGTTTGGCATTGTGTCCAAGTAACTTGGTGGTGAGAGAATTTGATGGCTCTAAGAGATCAGTACTTGGAGAGATTGATTTACCTATGTTGATTGGCCCGCAGACCTTTAAAACTACCTTCTTCGTGATGGACATACAGCCGGCCTACAGCTGTTTGTTGGGTAGACCCTGGATTCACGCTGCTGGCGCTATTACATCTACCCTTCACCAGAAGTTAAAATTTGAGTGGGAAGGCCAGATCATCACAATTTGTGGGGAGGAGGACATTTTCGTTAGCCAGCTGGCTACTTACAAGTATATAGAGATGGATGGGGAGATCCACGAGACTATGAGTCAAGGGTTTGAGGCCCTTAACATCAATGAAGAAACTGTTGTGTCTGGAACTTCCATCACTTCATATCAACAAGCCCGGAAGGTTGTTGAGGAGGGTACCGCTCAAGGCTGGGGCAAGCTGCTGCCAATAGAAAAGAAAGAAGACATATTTGGGTTAGGTTACATACCTACTCGACAAGATCAACCAGAGGCTGCAACGGAGCCCAAATTTGTCAGCGGGGGAATGCTAACCCCAGATGTGGTGAACAGTCTGGAAGACGAGGAAGAAGACGAACGCAACCTGGAAAATTAGATACGTCCAAGGATCCCGGGGAACCAAGTCTCAAACTGGTCTTCCCAGGAAATTATAAGAGTTACTCCTGCAGAGTAATTATTATTTCCTGTCTTTTAGCATGCATCAAGTCCTGCATCTTGCCCAAGATGTCATGACTCATTTTGTAATCGGGTCATCTTGTATTTTGTGCAAACGATCAATTAATGAATATCAGGACATCTTTTGCAAACAAGTCTCTTTTTTCGCTCACTGTTTTTCATTTTTCATATTTTGTACAAAACAATAAAATGGCAATGTTTTCGAAATAATAACTTCATTTTCAATTTTTCTAAACAAGATAAAACTGATCACTAAAATGAACCAATATAAACCCTTGTAGAGAGTGCCCTCTAGACTGCACCGACAATGACACTGCTATGACTTCGTATGACTTCGACAATCCGATTAATCAAGCCGATGAAGGGGTTGAAGAAGATTATGAGTTACCTGAAGAACTAGCCAGGTTGTTGAGACAAGAGGAGAAGGTAATCACCCCTCATCAGGAGGAGGTTGAGACAATTAATCTTGGTACAGAAGAAGACTTGAAAGAGGTGAGGATCGGGGCCCGTCTGCAAGATTCAGTGAAGGAACAACTTATTTACATGTTGCGAGAGTACGTTGATGTCTTTGCTTGGTCTTATCAGGATATGCCAGGTCTGGATACCGACATTGTTATGCACAAGCTGCCTTTAAAGGAAGACTGTCCTCCAGTAAAGCAGAAGTTATGTCGTACTCGCCCGGATATGGCCATGAAGATAAAAGAAGAGGTGCAAAAATAGTGGGACGCCGGTTTCCTTGCTGTAACTAGTTACCTGCTGTGGGTTGCTAACATTGTACCTGTGCCTAAGAAGGATGGAAAAGTAAGGATGTGTGTGGATTACTGGGGTCTGAATAGAGCTAGCCCGAAAGATGACTTCCCATTACCTTACATTGATGTATTGGTCGACAATACGGCTCAGTTCTTGGTGTTCTCCTTCATGGATGGATTTTCAGGATATAATCAGATCAAGATGTCACCAGAAGACATGGAGAAGACAACTTTCATCACACCCTAGGGCACATTTTGTTATAAGGTAATGCCATTTGGATTGAAGAATGCTGGTGCCACTTATCAACGGGCTATGGTAACATTATTCCACGACATGATCCACAAAGAAATTGAATGTTATGTGGATGACATGATTGCCAAGTCCCTGACAGAAGAAGACCACCTGGTAAATCTGTTGAAGCTGTTCAAACGCTTGAGGAAGTACCAGCTGAAGCTAAACCCCAACAAATGCACATTCGGGGTACGTTCTGGTAAGTTGTTGGGGTTCATTGTAAGTGAAAGGGGGATTGAAGTTGACCCTGACAAAGTCAAAGCCATTCAAGAAATGCCTGCACCCAGGACTGAAAAAGAAGTTCGGGGGTTCCTAGGTAGATTGAACTACATTTCAAGGTTCATATCTCATCTCATTGCAACCTGTGAACCCTTGTTCAAGTTGTTAAGAAAGGAACAAACAGTCAGGTGGAATGAAGACTGCTAGAGGGCTTTTGACAAAGTCAGGGAGTACTTACAAGAACCTCTAATTCTTATGCCTCCAGTTGAAGGAAGACCTCTAATAATGTACTTGACAGTATTAGATGAGTCAATGGGGTGTGTGCTGGGCCAGCATGACGAGTTTGGTCGAAAAGAGTATGCAATATACTACCTAAGCAAAAAGTTTACCGACTGTGAATAACGTTATTCACTGCTCGAGAAAACTTGTTGTGCTTTAGCGTGGGCTGCTCGCCGACTAAGGCAGTATATGTTGACCCACACTACCTTGTTAATCTCAAAGATGGACCCCGTCAAGTACATATTTGAGAAGCCAGCACTTACCGGAAGGGTTACAAGATGGAAAATGATTCTGACAGAATATGACATTCAGTACACATCTCAAAAGGCCATCTAAGGCAGTGTACTGTCTGATTATCTGGCCGAGCAACCCATTGATGATTACCAACCAATGAGATTTGACTTCCCTAATGAAGATATCATGTTCCTAAAAGCAAAAGATCATGAAGAGCCTGTTCACACTAAAGGGCCTGACCCAGAAGTAGAATAGACAATGATGTTTGATGGGCCTGTCAATATGAATGGTCGTGGAGTTGGTGCAGTGCTCATCCCACCTAAGGGAGTTCACATGCCTTTCTCGGCAAAACTCACCTTTGCATGCACTAACAACAAAGTTGAATACGAAGCTTGTATCATGGGTCTTGAGGAAGCCATTGACCTCAGGATCAAGACTTTAACTGTATTCGGAGATTCAGCTCTAGTAATCAATCAGACCAACGACAAATGGTACACTCACCAGGAGCATCTATTTCCATACCGAGACTACACGATGAGATTACTGACCTTCTTCACTACAGTCAAACTTGAGTATATCCCTCGAGATGAGAATCAGTTCGCAGATGCTTTAGCTACCATTTCCTCCATGATCAAGGTTCATACTGCCAATTATGTGCCTCAGATTTCAGTATCCATACTTGACCGACCGGCATACGTATTCTCCGTGGACATTGCTAAAGATGACAAGCCTTGGTTCCATGACATCAAGAACTTCTTAGAGGATCAAACATACCCACCCGGGGCATCATCCAATGACAAGAAGACATTAAGAAGGCTAGCTGGTAGTTTCTTCTTGAATACTGATGGTTCCTTGTATAAGAGAAACTTTGACATGGTGCTTCTCAGATGCGTTGACAAGAAAGAAGCAAATTTGTGGATGCACGAGGTGCATGAAGGATCTTTCGGTACCCATGTTGGAGGGCATGCAATGGCTAAGAAATTGCTAAGATCAGGTTACTACTGGATCACAATGGATGCAGACTGTTGTGCCTACGCCAGAAAGTGCCACAAATGCCAGATTTATGCGGATAAGGTGCATGTGCCTCCAAATCCTTTAAATGTGATGTCTTTGCCTTGGCTCTTTGCCATGTGGGGCATTGATATGATTGGAAAAATCGAACCGACTGCTTCAAATGGCCACAAATTCATCCTGGTAGCCATTGACTATTTCACCAAGTGGGTTGAAGCAGCTTCGTATGCAAATGTCACCAGGCAGGTGGTAGCCCGATTCCTAAAGAGAGACATCATCTGTCGGTATGGAGTGCCCGAGCGAATCATTACTGACAATGGTTCCAACTTGAACAACAAAATGATGGCAGAACTGTGCCGGGACTTCAAAATCCAACACCACAATTCTTCTCCTTACAGGCCAAAGATAAATGGCGCTTTTGAGGCAGCTAATAAAAAATTAAGAAGATTGTGCAAAAAATGGTGGTCACCTACAAAGACTGGCATGAAATGCTACCATTTGCGTTGCATGGGTAGCGTACATCAATCAGAACGTCTATTAGGGCAACACCGTATCAGCTTGTGTATGGTATGGAGGCAGTCCTACCTGTTGAAGTTGAATTACCTTCCTTACGGGTACTGATGGATGTCAAGTTGAATGAAGCAGAATGGGTCCGTTCTCGGTACGATCAACTGAATCTGATCGAAGAAAAGAGATTAGCTGCAATCTGTCATGGGTAGTTATATCAGAAAAGAATGAAGAAAGCCTTCGATCAGAAAGCCAGGCTTCGAGAATACCAAGTAGGAGACTTGTGCTGAAAAGACTCCTTCCTCCTCATACAGACCACAGGGGCAAGTGGAATCCGAATTACGATGGTCCATTCATAGTGAAGAAAGTTTTCTCTGGTGGAGCACTGATGCTCACTACTATGGATGGTGAAGATTTCTTATCCCCTGTGAATTCATATGCAGTTAAAAAATACTTCGCATAAAATGACCCGCTGGACATAAAAACAAAATGTAAGTCCAGGCAAAAATAGGGCATCCCAGAGAGTCAAAAACAAAATAAAAGACTCGGGCAAAAATAAGGGAAAATAAAGAAAAATGTACACCCGCTGAGTTGAAAAGCCGCATTGGACAGCTCAGGCAAAAATGGGTATCCCGGTGGATTGAAAACCCGAAAGGGCGATCCACGCAAAAATAAGGGAATAAGCGTACAACTGCATTCTGAATTCGTCTGTATCACCTACGACTTGGCAAGTTTTGAAAGGTTAAAGCATCGGTCAGAATCATCCTTCTTCAGAAAGCAAGATGAGAAGAACGTCAAGGTCATATGATTCATAGCAAGAGGAAGCTCGCTAAAGCGTCGTCAACATTGCCAGCACCTTCATTTTTCTCAATTTGTAACAATCTCCTCATTTCAGGGGATTTGTTTCTTTGACTGTATTTGCCAATTCAAGGCGCACAAATTAATAAAATCAGATTTTTCAGTCACCTTTCGTCTTGTACATTTTTATTTCATTTGCAAAAATGTTTGATATCATTGATATAACGTTCGCATAAAAACATATATGCCTTTCTAATCACGTGCTTGCAGGAAATATATTACTTACTCCCAGGAGTGTCTAAACTCCTGTGATGGAATCCAGTAAGGGATACCTCGGGGTACCTGTACGTTTCTTTGTCATAACAGGATTGCAGGTATTCAGAGCGCAACATGGGGCATGAAAGGTTTTCCCCAGCAAAGTTGTTAAATCATTATTTCCTCAGCACATCTTCCAAACAGCACTAGAAATGCTTTCTCCCCATCAGAATTGTCGGGCATCGCTTCTCCAACACATCTTTCTACAGAGCAGCATCAAAAGGTGCTTATTTCCCCAACTGATTTGTCCGATATCATCATCCTCAGCAGGATCCCCACAGAGCTCCAGCCTTCCCAGAAGAGCAATGTCTGAATTCCCCACACAACAAAGTGACAAAAGCCTCCATATCCCCAGCTGGGCTCCTCATTATCTAGATAGGTCTATCAGTGACTTATTTCCCCAAGCAGAGTCGTATATTTTATCAGATCTACCAATAATCTCATCCCCAACTGGGATATCCTATCAAGCAGATCAATCAGAGATTTCCACAAGCAGCGGGATCCGAATCCTGGATCGGTATCTTTTGCATAACCATAGCATTCACATCATTTTCCCCCAGAGCGTAGCATTCCGTCTAATACGGAGCATTATGGCAAAAATCAAACATATTGCATAATCACAAGTCAGGTTCGAACCAGTCACCTGTAAATACTGACAGTACATCATCAGCAACATACGAAATACACCAAAGCGTCCCCTTTGCACTCTCAAAATACAGATATATGCTCCTTTTGACGCCCGTCTGTGTCATTATTCCCCAGTAGAGTAACCAGAACACTTTCTGCAAATAGATACTTATACATAACATGTCCTTCTCGACACTTGTCTGTGTCATCTCAATTTCCCCAACAAAAAGACAAAGCGTCCCCTTTGCACTACCTAGCACAAATACATGTTCATGTATACCCTCGACACTCGCCCGTGTCATATCATCCCCCGCAGATAAGCCACAATTATCCTATGTGATTATAAATACCTATACACTCTCTGGACACTCGTCCGTGTCACCATTCCCCAGCACGGTTACCCAAACACTTATTACAATACACTCTCATTGACACCCGTCCATGACGTCCTATCCCCACAGGTCACCAAATTACCTTTTACACTCATAAGTTCACAACTTATACACTTTCTATTATGACACCCGTCCGTGTCATACCCTTCTCCAGCAAGTTGAACACTCGTCCGTGTCTTGCCCATACTTCACAATACTTGTTTTTCTTATACAGATACTCGTCCGTATTTTGTATACACTCATTCCCCACAGATTCGACACTCGTCCGTGTTCTTTGTTAACCAGTTGGTACTCGTCCGTACCATCATCTCTGAGCATGCGTCAGCGTTTGTTTCTACCGATGCTCGTCCGTATCATAATCTTAAGGATGCTCGTCCACATCTTTAATCTATACACAATGTCAAACACTTATACCTTTTGTTTCTTGGATGTAAGCACTCAATCGTGTTTACCATTCCCCAGTAAAAAGCAAAACTTTTATCTGATATTCGTCCTATGTCATGATACTTTCGGCAGCCGTACCCTGCCAGGTGATTGTCCTTCACCATTGGATGACCGTCCCTCATCCTTCTCCCAGCGGAGTCTCCATTATTGGAACCCTTTTATATCCGGCATTCATCCTATGTCGTGATATTTGGAAGCCGTCCCCTGCTAGGTGATCATCCCCCACCTTCTTGATGATCGTCCTTCATCAGTTTATCCGATGGTCATCCCATCGTTGATCTTGTTATCTGACATTCGTCCTATGTCACGATAAACCCCGAGAGTAGTCGTACCCTGCTAGGTGATCGTCCTTCACCTCTTGATGATCTTCCTTCATCATACTTATTCGATGGCCGTCCCCATCGTCGACTTTTTCTATCCGACATTCGTCCTATGTCGTGATAAAGAGCAGTCGTCCCCTACTAGGTGATCGTCCTTCACCTATTGATGACAGTCCCTCATCATTACTTCATTTATTCTCTGAACCTGATGGTCGTCCCCATCATTGCCTTTATTTTTATCCCCAGAGAATCTTGCTCCTTTACCCGATGGTCGTCCCCGTCGTGGTCTCTTTATCTACCCAGCATGTCGGTCGTACCCGTCATTACCATTCCCCAGCAGTCGTTCTCTGCTCGATGGTCTACCTCCATCGCCCGCACTTGTTAATCATACTATACTTTCTTTTACAATCTATATCCCTTTTCTTCTTCTCCCAGTGAGTGCAAATTTTGGACTGTCTTTGGTATTCAACCACAAGTTATCTTGTTTGTCTGTTAAGCCAGGCGCTTACATCCTGCACAGCTAACTCATGCTTGAATAGGGGCAGCTGTAAACACCCCAAATTTTCCCTCACTAATTTCACACCATGGCTTGTGATCTTCCATATTTACATAAGATTAATCATACCATTTCATGTTGCATTTTTGCTTCACTGCATTAGTTCAAGTCATCTGCATCTAAGGTTTGTGACTTGAGCCATCCAAGATCCAGCTGAGCCACTCCAAAGGTCTTCAATCATCTCAAGAGGGTCCATGTATGTTCAATCATCATATTTTATCCTCCAAAGATCAAAGAAGTCAAAAAATCACAAGAACTGGCAAAGCATGGAAGCAGAGCTAAGGTTTAACTACACAGATGACCTGAAATTAGGGTTTTGGTTTCAGAGGCCATAACTCCATTTTTTTTGTCATTCTTGTTTCTATTGATCTCAATATGTTATAAGGATCATGCATACCAATTTTTATGAAGAAATTCATTATGGAAGTCATCTGATCACTGGGTAGCTTCTTGAGCAAGTCAGAGCAAAATCAGGGCATCTGAGGCCCCCCAACATGGAACCAAAGTGTATTTTTCATCAAATTGAAGTTATATGGTCTTTATTTGATCATTGAAGTACTTATAAGTTCACAAATTTGAAGAAAAGTAAGCTAAACCAAAAGTTGCCAAAAATGGAAATGACTTGTAATGTAAACTTTCCATTTTGGGAAAGTTTTTCAACCTCATCTTTCTCAACCAAAAATGCTTCAAATGAAAAATTGTTGGTCATGAAAGTTGTATATTGGATCATTCCCTTTTCAAAAAGTAAAAGAACAATATCTAATTCATTTTGGAACTCAAGTTATGGCTTGTCAAAGTTGGCAAAAATCACATAATTTTCAAGAATGCACCAAAGAGGGATTTTTGCAAAACCTCTTACCAAGCTATTTTGTGACTTCAAACACACTTCTAAGCATCATACAAACATTGTGCAATGTCTAAAACTCAGAATTGCCCAAAGAATCTCAAGTTTTCATGCCTTGCCTATGAAGAAATCTCAAAAGGGCCAAACTTTGTCAAAATTACAAAACACCCCATAACTTATTTCCCACATGATGAATTGCCTCAAAGTGAACTCCATGGACCTCCTTGATCCTTGCTGAACCAGACACCCCATTGTACCACCTCTGAACCAGCCCATACCTCAAGGACAAGAACTCTTGACGTTTTTGCAAGAAGGTCATACCAATCACAATAGAGCACAACCACTCCACAGACCTATCACATCATGTTATGTGGATCAAACCCAAGCCATAACACACAAGAACACAAGCTGAAACCTCAGATTGCCAAAGTTCACAAAAACTCTCCCTCTTGCAAAAACCTTCGAATCTCATAACTCAGCCACCCATTCTTCAAACAAACACCACCATTCATCTCCAAATCATTCACTGACCCAAAACCACCCATCAAAACAGCCAAGAACACACCATAAGCCAGATACGATTTTCTGACTAGTGGAGCACAAACTCACAAACCAGCCTTCCTCAAAGCTCTCCAAGCATCAAAGCTTCTTCAGGGAGGTCATTGGAGGCATTTTGCACCAAGGAAGCAGCCAGAAAGCTCAAGGGTTGAAAGCTCCATCTCAGGTAGCCATTCGAATTATTTTTTCCAGAACCTTTATTTTATGTTACTAAATGATTAAACATGTTCCCCTGATGATCCTGAACTTTGTATTTTTGAAAATGGTGGAGAGATGAGTATTTGCTAAGCTTCTGAAAGTTTCATCATTTTTGATCTTTGCTTTGAATCTTGAGTTTAAGTGAAAAGAAATTGTTTTTGAGGGTGGATTTGATCTTAGGGAAGTGAAAGGAGTGAATCTGGAGCTTTAGAGCTCCAGAAAATACCTAGGGAAGAAGTTGAGAATTTTAAGGTGATGAGCTGGCCGGAGAAGATGACCGGAGGTCTTCTCCGGCCACCTGAGAGTAATTAATGGCTAATTAGGGTTAGGGTTTCTGTTTGAATGAGGGCCCTTGGATTTGTCCTTCCCGCGTGAGATGAGTGGTTGAGATTAGTTCATTAACTTAATTTCTGGGTTAATTAAATAATTAAATAGGATTAATGAAGTTTGAATGCGGGCCTTTAGATCTGGCGTGCAGTCAACCAGTCTAAACCCAGAATCAATTCTGGCCCTTCCCTCTGCACACTTCTCATTTATTTTGTTTTTAATTCATTTTTCTTATTTATTTTGCACGAATTATTTAAAATAGTTAGAAAATGCCAAAAATATTTTAATTCCGCATTTTAATTCCAAATAATTTGCTAAACCCAAAAATATTTTTATTTTTATTTTTTGCATTAAAAAATCATTTTTTAGACATTTAATTGTTTATTTTAATTAATTAATGAAAATTAATTAATTAAAATATCATTTAGGTTTTAAAAAATCCCAAAACATTCATGTTGCATCTTTAAACATTTAGAGACATTGTCATACCATCCACACAAATTTCTTTTTGGTTTTGAATCATTTTGACATTTTTTCTTTGAATTTAGGGTTCATAAAATCCCATTTTTGAACCTTAACTTCAAGAATTATTTTCTGCCTAACCAAGAATGGTATGACCATGGTTCTTTTTGCATTGATCTTCATTTGACATGTAGTCTCTAAATTAATTTTGTCATGATTTTCTTCTGCCTTTTTGAATTGATTGGCATTTTTCCCCTTTAGGTACCTTAAAACCCTAGATAACTTAGAAAAATCATAACTTCCTTAGGGTTAAGAGTTAGGTCTTGTCCTTTGGGGTATGAAATCATATGGGGTTAGGGTTCTTTTGATTGCATTTTCAATTTTTTATCTTGTCATTTGCTTCTGTTTTTGAGTTTTGCATCTCATGTTGCATGAAAACCCTAATTTCTCACCTTCCTTTGCATACACCTTGCATATGCTTGCATTCATGAACTTGCCATGATATTTTATGAATTCACATGACTTCTAAGACATCCTAGGACACATTAGAATCATGCTTGATCATTTCTTCATCCATTTGCCATGTTATGCATTCATTTCATTCCATAAGCATCCATGAACTTTCATGCTTCATTGGCATCTTCATCCCTTGTATGATCATTAACAACCCTTGGCATGCTTTCATACTATCTCTTAGCATCATTTGAATCATAAATGTGCTTCTGGTTTTTTTTGGTTTGCATCCTTGCATGCATTTCATTTTCATTTCATTTCATTTCCTTATACTAACTTTTCAGGTGGTAAGTACTTTGAGAAGTGAATTTGCCTTCACTTCTCACAATCTTTTCTCATCTCTCTTATGCATTCATTGCTGCATTTTACTTTTGCTTTAGAGTGAACTTGCTCATTCATGTTCCTCCTTCACTTTCTTTCTTCAAGCAACTTATCTTCTTAAGTGAAGTAAGTTGACTTGCTTCTTTTGCTTCTCCTTCTTCCATCTGCTTCTTCCTTGGTGGGTTCTTCTTGAAGATCTCTTGCAAGCCTCATAAACCCTAGGAACACCCAAGCATGATCACAATTAGGATTTTATTAGTCCCCCTTTAGTTTTACCTTTGTGTCATCTTTTGTGTCTCTCCTCTCATCTCATCATCAGGGACTAAACCTTCAAGGTCTTAAGGCTTTGTGATTAAGATTATGCATGCATCCTTTTCTTAGGATGGAGTGTATAACTTTAATTCTAAGTGTTAAACCCTTGATGTGTTTAAATCTCTTAATCAATCCATCTAATAATCACTAAGACAATAAGCTTGTAACTTGGGCCTTGCATTAGGGTTCTAATTCTTCCTTAATTGGTTAAGAAGGACTAACCCTAGTGTTAATGGACAAGTCCTCCTCAAGTTGTCTTACAAATCATAAAATTCACTTCTTAATCTTACCATTAACTAAAATCCACTTTAATAAAGGTTTGTTTTGTCATGAGGTTAATCCCTAATCATGGATTAAGTAGAGGTATCTTCCTCAGCTTAAATGTTCTCATCTATTATCCTTCTATTAGGATGGTGTAATGAGTCCATTAAATATTTGATTATTGCTTAAACTCATTACTTAACACTAAACAAAAACACCAAAAACATCTAAATAAATGCAAGTAGGTTAATGATCTTAATCCTACATCATGGTGATTAAGTGTGAGGTGTTTACTTCATACTTAAGGCATTCTCATTACCCCTAATCAAAGGGAGGATGTGATGAGTTTACTAACCCTTGGTTTAGGCTTAAGCTCATTTTCTTATGACAAATTCCAAAAGCAATAAAAGATTGAAAATACCAAAAACAACAATAATAGTCTCCTCCGAGATTCTTTTATCACCTCATTCACTCATAATCGAGAACTTGCTTCTTCTGTCTAATGCAAGACAGTTTGCACCTGAGCCAGACGGGTCATACACTTAGGCATAGGCAAGCAAGCAGTTCACAAGTCAATTTATCTTTTAGTCTCTTTGAGTCGAACTACGGTGTTCTGACTTCCTCATTGCACGAGAGGATACGTAGGCATAACTTAACTGTTATCGAACAAAAGTCTCTGTATATTCCCCCTCTTCCAGCATTATTCTTTAAGCCTCATTGTCTTGAGCACTGCACTCTTTTCTTGCACTGACACTCCTTTTATTCACTTCACACTTCTTTTGCACTGACACTTGTATTCTTTTCCAGCGTTTGCACACAAAATAGCACTGGCACTACCCCTTTAAGCACAAACTTTCAAGTGTGGATCTCGTCGAGTACGACGGATAATCTGGGTGCTAATACCTTCCCAGATTGTAACCAACCCCATTTCTCAGTTTCTCTGGTTCGCAACCGTCTTATCCATATCTTTCTAGGTCTATGCAGCATTACCTTTCCTTTGGGATAAAAATGCCTAGCTGGCGACTCTTTTCAGTTCATCTTCATGTTCTCTCTCTCGCCGACCGTTCGCGTCTGTACCCCTTCTGGCCCTGTGTCATTTGGTGGGAGCGACATAGTGGCACATGAATGAAGGTGGGGCCACCATGTGGTATGAAATTTGTTGTGAGTGGGAGTCACAATTTTCTGCTTGTGGTGTGTGTATGGATGGAAGTGGGACCGTGGAAAAAAATGTGTGAGGCAAAATAAGGTGAAATTTTTGAATGGTGTGTAGCGCCAGGTGTGTTGGTAATAGCCTTGTGAGCTGATGGACAATGTGGGTAAATTAGTCACGTTGATGACAACATGAAAAAAACATTTGTAGGGTCAAAAAATAAAATAAATGAATAAGGTGGAAATTGAATATGAATACTAATATGAACTTAAATAGAAAAATGGTTATTATGGAAATGGATAGAAATGGAATGAATAAAAGGATAGAAACGGTTATAAATGCCACTGACGCACACACCACATTTGAGTTTCTTCCAACAATCTCTGATTAAAAATGAACTTTCATAACCACTGAATAATTTTCCACTGAAACAACGACCACCTCACAAACCACTTGAATTTGTCTAAATCAAATCTCTGGAAAATAAATTCGTAGATGAACCACTACTGAACAAATGAATAGAAAATCTGATTTTCTAGACCAAACCTCACACGAACTACAACTTAATAACCTGAAAAATTCCACACACCATAATAAATGAATAAGAACTGTCTAAGAAACAAACCATTGAGACAAATAACTTGCACTCAAAGAAATATCCGGAAGGTTGACCCAGATCAAGTCAGACGTCCATCTGAACTAGATCATGAATGAACAAGCATCCTTGAACCAAAATGAAGCTTTTTGAGATGTTTCAAAGGATAATAGCCTGAGATGCTGAGAAGTAAAGAATATCCTTGTAACTCGATGAAGAAGAGAATAACCTGATGATGAGCCAGATGCATACTGAATAATCCTTGCATACGTGAAATTCTTGAAGACCACTTACTCAGGGAAATAAAACCTAATTCCCATATGACATTGATCCCATGCCTCAAGGGCTTATGCAAAGGATATGAACTAATGTATGATCTAATAGAAAATGAAAATGAATGCAAAACAAAAAACAGACAAAGATAGAAAAAACCAGAGAACAAATTTGGGGTGTTACACCAACAAATCGAGAAAGTCGTACTAGCTCTCCGCAACGTAGTGAGGAGACTTAGGCGTTATTTTCTAGCACATACGATCGTCGTTCAGACAGATCAACCCATTAGACAACTACTGGGCTGACCATACATGGCCAGAAGGATACTCAAATGATCCCTGGAATTAACCGAATTTGACATCAGGTACGAAAAAATACAAGCCCTCAAACCACAAGTCTTAACCAATTTTGTGGCTGAAATGACCATCCAGGAGCATGTAGCATGTGCATCCAAAAAATATCCAACAAAGAAGGCATCCTTATAGAGGTATCACTTGCTCTGTTCTTCCCAATATCCAACAAGAAAGCAAAGTATGAAGTCTTCCTCGTTGGCTTGAGATTATCCGAAGATCTGAGCACCGAGCAAATAATCATATGCACAAATTCCTAGCTTGTAGCCCTCCAGGTCAAAGGAAAGTATTAGGTCAAAACAAAAATTAATCTAAATACTCTCGCTCCCCGGATTTTCATCCTGGTACAAACGCGAAAGTGGCGCGGAAAAGAATTGAGTCGCCAGCCAGGCATTTTTATCCCGAAGGAACGGGAATGGTAATGCTGCACAAACCAGAAGAAAAGAAAGGAAGGACACGGGTCCAGCGAACCAAAGAGACTGAGTTCGGGAGTCGGTTACGACCTGGGAAGGTATTAGCACCCAGATCGTCCGCCGTACCCGACGGGATCCACGCTTGCAAAGAAAACTGTTTCAAAGGGTGAGGGTATGAAAGTTGTTGCTAAAAGAAAGGAACTGGAATTGGAAAAGGGACTGAGAAAGAAAACAAAGAGAAAAAATGTAGGGAAAATAAAGATTGTGCTCGAACGGGCCCTACCCCGCCGCCTACGTACCTCATCAGGACAATGAGGATTAGAGACGCCGTAGTTCCCCTAAATAGGGGTAGAAAAGAAATTATTTGTGAATTAAGGCTTGAACTGCCTATGCCAATGCTCAGGTGTTGCAGACTCGGACGACGAGTGTGTAACCGTCTTGCAAAGTGACAAGTAGGAGCAAGTTCGCGTACGGAGCGAATGAGATGAGAAAAGAATTCCCGAAGGAAAGACGCTTATTGTTTGTTTGTGTTTTTTATGAAGCTTTTTAGGAGTGTATCACAAGGAAGTGAACTCAAGCTCTTTTCTATGGAATGTGCACTTGTCACTACATTCCAAGATGGAATAATAGAACAAGCACACTCAAGTAAGGAGAAGATCCCCAAAACTTGAATCCAGAGATTAGGGCCTAAGTTCACTAACTCATTAACTTATTAAGTGTTTTTGGTACTTACAATGAAGAAGTGTTTTTTATGCTTTTCTTGGTGAAGAAGATACCTTGATCAGACTTGTGCATCACAAGGTAAGCTTGTACTATCCCAAGATGGGAAGACTACAAGTACCTCATGGGATAAGGATATTGTTCAAGGTATTACTTCAAACTTTATTAGGATGTTTTCTTTAAGATTATGAGATGAGAAGAGAAGAAGAACCAAAAGGAACACAAAGGTAAAAGTCTAATGGGGGACTAAAGAATCCTAAGTGTTATCATGCATGGATATCCTAAGGTTAGTGTGGTATTCAATCCTAAGGAAGAAAGAAAGAAGAAGAGAAGAAGAAGAAAGAAGAGGAGAGAAAGGCCTAAGCCCAACAAGCAAAGGGTTAGCTCAATAAAGAAATAAGAAGAAGAATAGATGAGATTTGAAGATGTGGGAATCACTTCCACACCTCTCACTTACCATAGCCCCTGAAAGGTTAGCAACATAAGAATACAAGCAAAGCAAAATGAAAAAAATTACATGCCAACATCATAAAAACAGAAGTGAAGCCATATACACAAATGCTCAATGCAAATGCAAGTCACAAGAATGAGGGAAGAAGCATGCAAGAAAATTATGAGACAACATGAATCACATGGCAAACAAATGCACACTTAAGAAAGATGCAAAGCAAAATGCAAAAGACATGGACTCAAAGCACACAACCAGAACCAAAACAAGTCAAAGAAGAGCTTAAGAAGCAAGAAAGATGGGGAGGAGAGAGGTACAAGACCAAACAATCACACTATAAGATGGAAAGGGGCAAAGAAGCACATAAGAAATGGAAGAACTTAAAAGGTAAGCCAAACACAAAAATTCCGAGACACAAACCCTAATCTAAGATCAGAATGGTACCCATACCCGAAAGGGACCCCAAATGAGAAGAAGAAGTTGGCACAAGTGCCCTTCTAAGCTTATAAGAGACCTTAAGATCAAAAGGAAGCAAAATGGGACAAGGTAAGAACAAATATTCACATCAAATCAAAAATGCATCTAAAAATTCCACAACTTAAGACAAATGATCTTCAAACATGATATAACAATGAGCCAAAAGGATTGGGAAAAATTCAGAAGCTAGATAGGTCAAATGAAGGCTTAAACATGAACTAGGGTTAGGAAACTTCAATGATAAGCCAAGGATCAAAACCAAATGAATAAGTTTCTAAAAATCAGGGGAAAATCACACATAAAATACATCATCTTAGGAATCCAGAGCAAAAAGAACCATCATAAAACTCAAAATAAAGAACCCTAGGGAAATTGGACAAGGCAGGGTATTCAAAAAAGACTTAAAAAGAATTTAATTAAGATGCACAATTAAATGACACGTGGATATTAGGAATAAATGGGAAATAAAAATATGGAAAAATAAAGAAAAATCAAATGAACACTCATGAATTAATTTGGAATTTTTAGATACTTGGAGGTATTTTTAAAAATTAGAAAGCAAAATGAAATAAAGAAATAACAAGAAAAATAAATAAAATAAAAGAAAGATGACTGGGGGTGAGAATAGCCAGGAATCACGTTCAAATTAAATGGGCTTAGAAGTCTGGGGGTGCAAATATGATTCTGGGCCCAATGGACTGCGCTGGTTCACAAAAGCTGGGTGGAAATTCAGTAATATAAAATGGGAAAAAAACAAGAGCCATCAGATGAGATGGACGCATCTGGTGAGGGGTTCATTAATTGACGTGGAGGTTTGATAGGCTCAGGAGTGAGGGAATATATGACTTATGGTGAGGTGAGAAATATTATAAATTAAAACAGAAACACATGGCACGTGAGAGAGAGGTTGGGTTCATAATACGCGTGGCAAGATCCTGGACGCTGGGAGGACAGATCTGAGGGTGTAGGAACCTTCTTCAACCTCATGAAACCCTAGCACAAGAAATTACACCAGACGAACAAAACTTAATAAAAATGAACCAAGACCTCCAGATGGACTAAATAAGGTGCTCTGATTTCAAAAATGGCATTGAAAAGTTCATTGGATCAAAGAATCATCCGGATCGAGCAAAACCAGGTGTGACCAAGAAAATTGAAATTCAAATATCTAACTCTGCAATGCACCAAATTCAAAACCACAACCAGCAGAGTAATCAGTGAACATCAAAGATCAAAATACACATCAACATTTTCATTTCCAGATGCGAAGAATCAGAAGCTTACCTGAGCTTGCAGATCTTGAAAATGCTTGCTAGAAGTCCAGATGATGAGGCCAAAGCACTCCAAATGCTCTCTAGTTACAAAATAAATGCAACTAGAGCCTTGAATATGGCTGGATCTTGAGCTTTGTAGCCAACTGCCTTGAAATGGCAAGGTTGTTGATCTTGAGAGATTGCTTGAACAAGTGTGTGATTAATGATCTTGAGCTTCCAAGGATCAAGG
Source organism: Lathyrus aphaca (assembly GCA_963966055.1). Taxonomy (NCBI): domain Eukaryota; kingdom Viridiplantae; phylum Streptophyta; class Magnoliopsida; order Fabales; family Fabaceae; genus Lathyrus; species Lathyrus aphaca. Next base: position 447,382,783 of record OZ014521.1, read on the forward strand.
TTCTACAATTGGTTTTGGGAAAGATCTCGTGTATGAGGAGATTTGAGAGAAATTGCAAGTTGTGCAAAAACTTTGAAACTGAAGAATGAGAGAGAGTTGAGGCAAACTGAAACCCTAATTTGTTATATACCACCTCATGACCTAATGCTGAAGAAATGGTGTGATTTGCACGTGTGGATCAAAAGTATTTGTGATTTTGCAATTTGAGCAAGTTTGGTGTGATATCATACAATCTTCATGCACTCTCTTGCCTTCAGCCCATGTGCACTCCAATCTGCACCCTTAATCATAATCCAAAAGATCTTGGCCATTGGATTAAGTTATCACACTTTTCTCATGAATATGCAAAATTTGCATTTGTGAAGCAACATTCTCACTTGGCACGAATTTGTGAATTTCTTTGGAGCAAAGCATGCCATTTGCATTGTATTTTAACTTTGTAAACATATTGAATCCATACCAACACTTGAAATTGAGTTTTGTGACAATTGGCTCTTGGTGCATGCATGAAATTTTGCATTTTGCCCTAATTTGAAGGAATTTTCGAGGGCCATATATCCCAAACCACACATGCTATGAAAACTTACTTGTACTTTTTGAAAATGGGAGGTCTTAATCTCCAAATTTCATGTTTGACTTTGGTCCATTTGAAGAATTTTTTGATTAAGTTAAGGTCACTTGAATTTTAGGGCAAAAGTTGCCAAAAATGGAATTTCCTTAAAACCAACTTTGCATCAATTTTGCAAAACCCTTCAAAACCTCATGATTCTTGATCTTTGAACTTTCCAAACCTCTTATAACATTGTGAGAAGATCCTTTGGCTAGAAAAATTGAGTTGGACCCCCTTGAAACCACACAGTTGACTTTTTAAAGGCACAGTTGACCAATTACTTCATCTGCAAGCAACTGAAGAAATGCTTGACTTCCACAAGGAATTTTCTCATGAAAATTGGTGCCTAGGATCCTCTTGGCATATAGAAGACTTTTCCCAAATTAAATGGCCAAATTTTTAAGGTTACATGCTCGAATCTCAAACCCTAGTTTAGGACCATTGTGTAGGAGCTTTGCTTTAGCCTGGATTCTCAGATGACCTTCCCACCTTCTGGGCTCTTGCAAATGAACTTGAGCTTATAAATGCAATGTAGACCCCTCATAGGACTTGCACAAAACCATTGGGCTCCTTGTCATAGCTTGTGATGCTTCAAGAACCTCCACAGATGATCATATGCCTAATGCTAGGTCATGAGAAATGTTATGCCTCATCTTTCCATGCTAGGATGCTAAAAATATGGTATGTTCATGATGAATATGATGTGATATGATGCTTAAAATGAAGAGGGCAAATTTGGGGTGTTACAGCTGCCCCTATTCAAACAACTGTTAATCTGAAAAGGACGGTAGCACGGGCTATCGACCGTTCAAGATAAACTGCGGTTGAATACCAAGAAGACCTGAAATTTGCACTCTGACGAAGAATGAAAAACTGGGAAATGAACCCAACCAAATGACGCTTTGGTGAGCTGAAGGGGAGAAAAAAGCAGACGAGCTTCTTCCAAGTTGAAACTGGTATCTAGAATAAGAATACATTGACAGACGAGTCTTCTTCGAACAATCCTGTTACGCCAGGAGCTGGACATATGAGTCCTAAGACACTTTGCAAAAACATAGGACTTGAGACAGACGAATCTCCTTTGGATATACCTGTTACGCCAGGACCGGGATGCATTTAAGTCTGTGGGATAGACATGCATAATCAAGGTAGACGAACCTTCTTCATATATTATCCGTGGATATATGGTATAAGACAGACGAGTCTGCTTTGAGTAAACCTGTTATGCCAGGTGCAACAATAATAACTGGTTCTTGAGACAGACGAGCCTCCTTCGAATAAACCTGTTACGCAAGGACCGATAACCATTTTGACATTTATTCCCACTGTCAGGATTTTAAACCTCTTCAATACAGACGAGTATTGGATGATCATCAAGATAACACAAATGAGTGCCATAAATCTATGATACAGACGAGTATCAGACGATGATCTAAAAAACACTGAAGAGTGCTTCAGGCAATGATACAGACGAGTATCAGCCACTGGTATAGACGAATACCAGAAATTCAAATACAGACGAGCATTTGGAGCAGTAATACAGACAAGTATCAGGATAATCAACAAATCCTCACATACAGATATAAGTTAACACAGACGAGTGTTGGGGATGATATAGACGAGTATCCAAACAAAGCAGAGAGCTTCAAACAGATAATGAACACAGACGAGTGCTGGAGAGTGCAGACGAGAAATCAGATATATAGATGCCAAACACAGACGAGTGCTGGAAATTGCAGACGAGCAAACAGATATCAAACATCAAAACACAGACGAGTGTTGAGAAGTGCAGACGAGCACTATCAAATGTCAAACACAGACGAGTGTTGAAAATTGCAGGCGAGCAACAACAAAGTATCCATATACCAAACACAGGTGAGTGTTGGAAATTGCAGACGGGCAATAACAAATACTGGATACCAAACACAAACGAGTGCCGGGGATTGCAGACGAGCAGCAGCTAATATCATCAAATATCCAACACAGACGAGTGTTGGGAAGTTGCAGACGAGCAACAGCAAAGATCATCAAACATCCAACACAGACGAGTGTTGGAAATTGCAGACGAGCAATAAACAGAGATCAAACATAGACGAGTGTTGAGAATTGCAGACGAGCAACAACAAAGTAATCATGGGCCACTGCTGGGGAAAGCGAACGAGCAAATACCAAAGTGATAACACAGACGAGTGTTGAAAGATGCGGACGAGCAGTAAAAAAGTAAGAACACACAGACGAGTGCTGGGAAGATGCAGACGAGCAACAAACAAAGGCCTGATTGGCCACAAGAGTTACAACTCTGCAGGGGGAAAACAAGTCAAGATGCCTTGACACCTAACTTTGACTGGGATGATGAATACCTGCCTGTATCATCATATTGACCAAAAGAATGGCAACTTCGCTGGGAAATATTTCACTGATGGGAGTAAAAATCAAATATAAACTCTGTGGGGAAGGATCATCTTCAGACTTGGCTGGGAAAGATGCTTCAACAATACTCTGGCTAGGGAGAGAACTTTGCTAGTTCTCAGCCCTGTGGGGACATCAAGCATTCAGCTTCCTGGTTGGCATACTCCACTGGGGAATAATAAACTACTTGGGCTGCCTGCCAAGGCTTAGCTGGAGAAACTTCTGTTTGGGAGAATGTGACGCCATCGTGCAACCTGCAACAACAGAAAACACAAGTGTGCCCCGAGGACTTGCATGGTATGATCTGTTCATCCATCGTCACCCGACACTCAAAGGGGGTTTCAAATGTTTCCCTGCAATGTCATTTCCTTTCAAATTTATCACCATGTTTTACATGTAATGCTATTTTTGCCAAAAATTCAGGACATTTTGCAAACAAAAATAAACACAACACAACTTTTTGACTGAATATTCTTTTTATTGAAAGGCCTCTGAATAGGAAAAGATTTACATCAGGAAGCAACCACCTGGAAAGAGGTAGCCACCATAAAATTGAGAAAAGAAACTATCCTAATGGCAATGGGCACGACATCCCAATGAACTCCATTTCTGCTATGACTAGCATATCTTCAAGACTCTCCATTCTTGCCTTTGCTTTCTGAGAAGATGAGGGGACTGATTCCTATCCTTCTGATATTTGTCAAGCTGTACGAAACGATGATGTGGTTCAGATTACTCGGATCGCAGTTGTTCGCTTATTCCCTTGTTTTGCGTGGATCGCCCTTTCAGGTTTTCAATCCACCGGGATACCTTTTTTGCCTGAGCTGTCCAGTGTGGCTTTTCAACTCAGCGGGTGTACATTCTTTTTATTTATTTTCCCTAACTTTTGCCCGAGCTTTTTATTCTGTTTTTAGCTCGCCGGGATGCCCTTTTCTTGCTTGGACTTTAATTCTGTTTTTGTGTCCAGCGGGTCTCTTTATGCGAAGTATTTTTTAACTGCGTCCGAGTTAACAGGGGACTGGAAATCTTCTCCATCCATAGTGGTGAGCATCAGTGCTCCTCCTGAGAAAACTTTCTTCACTATGAATGGTCCTTGGTAGTTTGGGGTCCAATTGCCCCTGTGATCTGAACCTGGAGGAATGATCCTTTTCAGCACAAGCTCTCCCACTTGATACTCCCGAGTACGTACTCGTTGATCGAATGCTCGCTTCATTCTCCTCTGATAAAGCTGACCATGACAGATAGCCGCTAATCTCTTTTCCTCAATTAGACATAGCTGATTATAACGAGCACGCACCCATTCAGCCTCATCAAGCTTCACGTCCATCATCACACGCAATGAAGGATCTCTACTTCAACAGGAAGGACTGCCTTCATGCCATATACCAGAGAGAAGGGAGTTGCCCTAGTTGACGTCCTGACTGACGTTTGGTACCCATGCAGCGCAAATGGTAACATCTCATGCCAATCTTTGTAAGTGACAACCATTTTTTGCACAATCTTCTTGATATTCTTATTTGCTGCCTCTACCGCACCATTCATCTTTGGTCGGTAAGGAGAAGAATTGTGATGCTGAATCTTGTAGTCTCGACACAACTCTGCCATCATCTTGTTGTTGAGATTAGAACCATTGTCAGTAATGATTCTTTCGGGCACTCCGTATCTGCATATGATATCCCTTTTCAAAAATCTGGCCACCACTTGACGAGTGATGTTGGCATAAGATGTTGCTTCCACCCACTTTGTAAAGTAATCAATCGCAACCAGGATGAAGCGATGACCATTTGAAGCAGTTGGCTCTATCTTCCCGATCATGTCAATGCCCCACATAGAAAAGGGCCAAGGAGATGACATGACGTTGAGCGGGCTTGGAGGAACATGCACTTTGTCTGCATAAATCTGGCACTTGTGGCACTTACGAGCGAATGAACAACAGTCTGCATCCATTGTCATCCAGTAATACCCCGATCTCAGCAATTTCTTAGCAATAGCATGCCTTCCTGCATGGGTACCGAAAGATCCCTCGTGGACTTCCTGCATTAACAGGCTTGCTTCGTGTCTATCCACGCATCTGAGCAAGACCATGTCAAAGTTTCTCTTGTACAATACCCCGTCTGTATTCAAGAAGAAGCTAGCAGCAAGTCGCCTCAAGGTCTTCTTGTCATTGGAAGATGCCCCAACTGGGTATTCTTGCTTTTCCAGGAATAGCTTGATATCAAAGTACCAAGGTTTCTCGTCAGACACTACGTCTACAGAGAAGGCATGAGCTGGAGCGTCAAGCCTGGAGATGTCAATTCTGGGCCCATAGTTCCAACACAAGACTTTGATAGACAAAGAAAGAGTGGCCAATGCGTCGGAAAATTGATTTTCATCACGTGGTATGTACTGAAGCTTAACTGTCGTGAAGAACGTCAACAGTTTTCTGGCATAATCCCTATATGGAATTAGATGCTCTTGATGCATATACCACTTGCCGGTAACCTGTTTGATGACTAGGGTTGAATCTCCGAATATATCGAAGTTCTTAATCCGAAGATTAATAGCCTCCTCTATTCCCATTATGCATGCCTCGTATTCCGCTTCATTGTTGGTGCAGCCAAAAGTAATTCTGGCAGCGAAGGGAAAGTGAACACCTTCGGGAGTGATAAGAACGACACCAACTCCACGTCCATTGATATTCACTGCCCCATCAAACATCAACTTCCATTTGGATTCAGGGTCTGGCCCCTCCTTCGGAAGTGGTTCCTCGCAATCGTTTGCTTTGAGGTACATGATGTCCTCATAAGGGAAATTAAACTTCATTGGCTGATAATCATCTTCAAGAGGTTGTTGTGCAAGGTAATCCGACAATACACTTCCTTTGATGGCTTTCTGAGAAGTATATTGGATGTCATATTCAGTTAAAATCATTATCCACCTAGAAACCCTTCCGGTTAACGCTGGTTTCTCAAAGATGTACTTGACAGGATTCATTTTGGAAATTAGCAGTGTGATATGAGTCAACATGTACAGTCTCAGTTGGCGAGCATCCCATACCAAAGCGCAACAAGTTTTCTCGAGCAGTGAGTAACGGGATTCACAGTCGGTAAACTTTTTGCTAAGGTAATAAATAGCGTACTCTTTTCGACCAGACTCGTCATGTTGGCCTAGAACACACCCCATTGACCCTTCTAGCACGGTCAAGTACATGATTAAAGGTCTTCCTTCAACTGGAGGTATAAGAATTGGAGGCTCCTGCAAATATTCTTTTATCTTGTCGAAAGCTCTTTGGCAGTCTTCATTCCACCTGACTGTTTGCTTTTTTCTTAGCAATTTGAATATTGGTTCGCACGTGGCAGTTAGATTAGATATGAACCGTGAAATGTAGTTCAACCTCCCTAAAAACCCGCGCACTTCTTTTTCTGTTCTCGGTACAGGCACATCTTGAATTGCTTTTACCTTTGCAGGATCTACCTCAATTCCTTTCTGACTAACAATGAAACCCAGCAATTTCCCGGAACGTACTCCGAAAGTGCACTTGTTTGGATTCAACCTCAGCTTGTATTTTATCAGCCTATCAAACAACTTCTTGAGGTTGACCAGATGCTCTTCTTCGTCTCGGGACTTAGCAATCATATCGTCCACATAAGACTCAATCTCCTTGTGTATCATGTCATGGAACAATGTGACTATCGCCCGATGCTAAGTTGCCCCGGAGTTCTTCAAACCAAAGGGCATGGCCTTATAGCAGAATGTACCCCACGGGGTAATAAACGTTGTCTTCTCCATGTATTCTGGCGCCATCTTAATCTGATTATATCCGGAGAAGCCATCCATGAAGGAAAATACCGAGAATTGAGAAGTATTGTCTACCAGCATGTCAATGTGAGGTAACGGAAAGTCATATTTTGGGCTCGCTCTATTCAAATCCCGGTAGTCAACGCACATCCGGACCTTGCCGTCCTTCTTTGGTACAGGTACAATGTTAGCTACCCAAGGTGGGTAACTAGTTACAACAAGAAACCCGACATCCCATTGCTTCTGAACCTCCTCTTTGATCTTCATCGCCATGTCAGGACGAGTTCTTCTCAATTTCTGTTTCACAGGAGGACAGTCTTCTCTCAATGGTAGCTTGTGCACAACGATGTCGGTATCCAACCCTGGCATATCTTGATATGACCAAGAAAAGATATCCACATACTCTCGCAGCATACTGATCAGCTCTTTCTTTATCTCGACCTGCAGATTGGCCCCAATCTTGATCTCTTTCTTCACATCTTCAGTGTCGATGTTGATGATCTCAATTTCTTCTTGATGAGGCTGAATAACCCATTCCTCTTGTTTCAATAATCTGACCAATTCTTCAGGGAGTTCACAGTCTTCCTCAACCCCTTCATCAGCTTGGTAGACAGGATTGTCAAAGTCATGCGTGGTCATAGCAGGAATGTTATCAATGGAATCCGGATGATCAACACTGCACAGATGATGTGCTTATTTCAGAATCTTCTTATTTTCAAAAGAGACGCAAACACAAAACAAAAAGGAAAAACACATTGCCATTTTTATATTTTTGTGAAAAATTTAAAACAACAGAAAGAACACAATTTGTCTGAAAATGTCCTTTATTTCATGGTAAAATAAGATGCAATACAAAACATGGTGGCCCAATACAATGGATCCTACCATCTTGGGTTGAATTCTGGATTTGACAATGCAGTATGATAATAAAAGGAAACAAATAAATTACTCTGAGTTCCAGGTAACTTGAACAATGTCTTCAGCAGACCAGTTCTTCAGCTCCTCTCCGGGCGCACACGGATGAATCCAGTTGTCTCAGTCACCATCACTGTCTCCATCTTGGCTTGTCACACAGATTTGGTTGCGGTCGAGCATCCCAACACTTGTAAAAGTAATGGCTTTACCACTTGGAGTAGATCCACCAGGCTGATAACCCAAACCAAACTTGTCGTCTTTCTTTTCCAATTCCAGCAATTTGCCCCAGCCTTGGGCGCTTCCTGACTGAACCACCTCCTTTGCCTGCTTGTAGGAATGAATGGAGGTACCTTCTTTCTCACTACTCTTCTCTACAGGAGTCAAGATGCTGACATTAACTGCTTCGAAGGCTTGACATAGAGTCTCATGGATCTCTCCATCCATCTCCACATATTTGAATGTTGACAAGTGGCTTACAAAGATGTCTTCCTCTCCACACACTGTGATTACTTGGCCATCAACCACATATTTGAGCTTCTGATGCAGGGTGGAAGTAACAGCTCCGGCATCATGAATCCATGGGCGTCCTAACAAGCAGCTGTACGCGGGCTGAATGTCCATAACGTAGAAGATACTTTTGAATACTTGAGAACCTATTTTCACGGGTAACTCAACTTCTCCAAAAGCTGACCTTCTGGACCCATCAAACGCTTCGACAATCAAATCACTAGGCCTTAGGACAATACCATCAACATTGAGCTTCATTAATGCTTTCTTCGGAAGTACATTAAGAGAAGAGCCCGTGTCAACAAGGACATGTGACAACACAACACCCTTGCACTCCATAGTAATATGCAGCGCTTTGTTATGGTTTCGGCCCTCTGACGTAAGGTCTCTGTCTGTAAAGCCCAGCCCGTGGCTTGCATTCACACTGCCCACTACAGCTTCCAGTTGATTGACAGTGATTTCCTGAGGAACATAGGCCATCTGCAACACTTTCAACAAGGCCTCTCTGTGTGCAGGAGAACACATCAGTGTAAACACCCCAAATTTGCCCTCACCCATTTACACCATGGCTTGTGATCATTCTCATATGCATAAGTACAATCATGTCATCTCACATCTCATTTTTGAGTCACTGCATAGTTTCTAAGGCATCTGCACCTAGGGTTTGTGATCTGAGCAATCCCAAAGCATCTTGAGACATTCCAAAGGCCACCAATCAACTCAAAGGGGTCCATGTGTGTTCTTATATCATATTCCATCTCCTCAAAGTCAAAAATGCAGAGGAATCACAAGAACTAGGGTTTGAGTGGATGCAGAGCCAAAGATGAACTGCACAGTTGACTGAAAATTAGGGTTTTGGTTTCAGAGGCCATAACTCCAAATTTTTTGGTCATTCTTGTTTCCATTGATCTCTATATGGTATAAGGAGTATGCATATCAATTTTCATGAAGAAATTCCATGGGGAAGTCATCTGATCAAGAGTTGACTTTTCAGACAAGTTAGTGCAAAATCAGGGCATCTGAGGCCCCCAATGACCCAACCAATGGGTGATCTTCATCATTTTGAGTGTATATGATCTTTATTTGATCATGGAAGAAGGTTGAAGTTCATAAAATCAAGAATTTAGGGTTTTTGCAAATGTTGACTTTTTGGGCATAGTTGACTTTTCAAGAATGCATCATTTTAGACCATTTTTCAAGCCTTGATTCATGATTCAAAAAGGCTTCAAATGGAAAAACTTTGGTCATGAAAGTTGTAGATCTCATCTTTCCCTTTTCAAAAAGTACAAGAACATGACCAAACTCTTCTTGGATCAAAAGTTATGGCAATGCAAAGTTGGCTAAAATCATTGATTTTCAAGGCATGCCCTAAGTGAGAACTTTGCAAAATCTTGGACAAATGCATTATGTGACTTCTAATTCCTCTCAAACCAGTACACAAACATTTCTCTAAGTCATAAAATCAGAATTGGATCAAATTTGCCCATGGTTTGGTTTGTTTAACAAGGCATTTTCTCATAGAATTCCATAAAGCAACAACTTGCAAAAACCATCATGATCACTTCACCAACTTGATGCATTGGCTGCTGAGCTTTGCTAGACCTCTCCCTCATCCTTGCTGCGCCAGCCCATGCCTTGTACTTGCCTAGACCTTGAGCCATGCCTCACTTACACAAAAGTTGACCTTTATGCAAAAGCAAACTTACCTATCATAGCAGGCCATGTCACATCACAAAGCCAATCAGATTTGTTTATGTTATCCCTTTGCAAGCTAAACATAAGACTAAGCAAGGCTGAAACCAACACATGATACACATACACAAAAACCTTCCATTTTGCATAAGCTCTCGAATTTCTCTATACAGCCTGCAAACACTCAAACCTTTTCCTCCATTCAACTCACCCTGCCTCATAGATCACAAAACACCAAGAACACAAGCCTGAAACAGCCAGATCACTCCATAGCCATTTCTCACTCCATTTTGCAGTTTCATTCGAAACTCTCATCCTAGCTCACAAACACACAAACAAACACCACAAACCTTCTCCATTCATCATCAGGACCTCAAACCTTCATTCACCATGACCTGAAAGTGCCAGAATCTCCATTGCCATTTTTGACTGAACTGAAGCAGGAGCTTTCGAAACTCATCATCAAGCCAACTTAAACTCCATTTGAGCATTCAAACATCATCTGGGGATCAAGTGGAGTAGATTGCACAAGGAGAGGTGGCCAGAAAGTTCTTAAACTGAAAGCTTCAAATCTCAGGTAGCTCGAAAATTATTTTTCCAGAAATCATTTTTATTGTTACAAACTTGTTCTTTGTGTTGTCCTGATCATCCTGGTGCTTTTAGTTTTTGAAATGGTTGTGATTTGAACATTTAATTTGACTCTGAAACTGGTTTGCCCTAAAAATGTTTGCTTTCGATTCATGCGATTGATGAAGAATAAATTTGTTTGGGGTTAGGGTTTTGAGTCAGGAGATCATGGGGATCATTTGGGTGTGCTTAGTTTTCATTTTGGATACGTTTTGAGGGAGTTGGGGAATTTTCAGGTGAGGTGCTGGCCGGAGAAGACGACCGGAAGTCTTCTCCGGCCACCTGAGAGTGTTTAAACCCTAATCACGTAATTAATGCTAGTTTGAATTTGAGCCATTGATGAGCGTTGACTTGCTGACTTCCCTCTCTTTTGGATGGCCCAGATGCGTTTGATTAGCCCTAATCTTTTTCATTTAGTTAATTAATTCATAATTAAACTAATTATCTCAGAGTCAATCCCAACCACAGGATCACGCGCCAGTCAACACTTTCAAATCCTGGGCGCATCTTGGCCCTCCATCCCTCTGACTTTTCTTTTTATTTGATTTTTATTCATTTTTCTTTCATTTAAATTGCATAATTATTTTAAAATAGCAAAAAATTCTTAAAAATTATGAAACCTTTTCTTTAAAGTTTTATTAATTTTTAAGACCCAAAAATATTTTTATTTTATTTTTTATCATTAAAAAAAGTATTTTTAAATATTTAAAAGATTATTTTTAATTGATTAATGAGAATTAATTAATTAAAAATACTTTTAGGTATTTAAAAATTACAAAAAAATTCATGAAATGTTCTAAGACATTTAGAAACATTGTCCAACCTTCAAACCAAATTTCTTTTTTGATCTTGATGCATTTTAAGAATTTTTCATTGAATTAAATCATTTTTTATGCATTATTTTGATCATGGATTCAAAAATTCATTTCTGTCAATTGGTGAAGGTTGAGACATTGATTCTTCTTGCATTGTCTTTTGTTTTGCATGTAGTTCCTAGGATAAAAAGGCCATGAATTGTTCTTGCATTTTCAAATTGTTTGGCATTTGTTTTGTTAAGAACCCTAAAAAACCCTAATATCTTGTAAAATTCATATCTTGAGATTGGTTGAGAGTTGAGAGCTCCCCTTTGGACAGTGGCTTGTTATAGGTCTAGGGTTTCTTTGGGTGCCATTTTCCATTTTTTATCATGAGGTTTGCTTCTGTTTTGGGTTTTTGTTTGATGTTTGATCCATGAACCCTAATTTGGGCTTTCTCTTGCATCCTTCTTGCATTCTCTTGCATAACATGACTTGTCTTTGCATTTTGTGCATTCTTGTGATCCATTTGACATCTTAAGACATATAGGAAGCATGTTTTATCATTGCATTACATATTTGCCATGTCATTTGTCTTGTATGATTCATAACTTTTCATGCTTGTTCATGCTCCTTAGCTTGCATCCTTTGCATTCATAATCTTGTATGAGCATCTCCATATGCTGCCTCATGTTTGCAGCACCTCATAACATCATAATCATCATCAACATGCTTCTGGTTTTGCTTTGCATCATACCATTTCATCTCATTTGGCATTGCATTGCATTTCTTTCTAACATTTCAGGTGGTAAGTAAACTTGAGAAGTGGATTTGCCTTCACTTCTCATAACTTTTCTTTTCATCTCTCTTGCATCCATTGCTGCATTCTTATATGTGTTTGAGTTTGAGCTTGCTCATTCTTCTCCCTCCCACTTTCTTTCTTCAAGTGACTTGACTTCTTGAATGAAGCAAGTCACTTTGCTTCTCTTGATCCTGTTCATCTGCTTCCTGGTGGCTCCTTTGAAGACTTCTCTTGCAAACCTCACAAACTTTAGGAACAACCAAGCATGATAATGAATTAGGATTTTGATTAGTCTCCCCTCATAGTTTTACCTTTGTGTCTCTCTTTGAGTCTTCTCTTCTCATCTCATAATCAGGGACTAAACCCTAAAGGCTTTAAGACTTTGTGATTAAGCTTATGCCTGCATCCTTCTCTTAGGATGGAGTGTATAACTTTAATCCTAAGTATTAAACCCTTTATGTGTTTAAATCTCTTAATCAATTCACTTAATAAATATCAAGACATCACACTTGTAACTTGGGCCTTGCATTAGGGTTCTAATTCTTCCTTAAGTGGTTAAGAAGGACTAACCCTAGTGTTAATGGACAAGTCCTCCTCAAGTTGTCTTACAAACCATAAAATTCACTTCATCATCATACCATTTAATAAAATCCACTTAATCCAAGGCTTGTTTTGTCATGAGTTTAATCCCTAATCATGGATTAAGTTGAGGAGTTTTTCTCAACTTAAACATTCTCATCTATCATCCTTCTTTTAGGATGGTGTAATGAGTCTGTTTAATCCATGATTATGGCTTAACCTCATTACTCAACACTAAACCAATCACAAAAACATCTAAATAATCACAAGTAGGTTAATGATCTTAACTCTACATCAAAAGGTGATTAAGTGTGAGAATCTGACTTCACACTTAAGGTATTCTCATTACCCCTGATCAGAGGGAAGATGTGATGAGTTTACTAACCCATTGGTTTAGGCTTAAGCTCATTATCTTATGACAAACTCCAAAAACAATAAAAGACTGAAAACTCAAAAACAAACAATAATCGTCTCCTCCGGGATTCTTTTCTCATCACCTTCACTCACAATCGAGAACTCGCTTCTTCCGTCTAATGCAAGACAGTTTGCACATGAGCCAGACAGGTCATACACTTGAGCATAGACAAGCAAGCAGTTCACAAGTCAATTCACCTTTCAGTCTCTTTGGGTCGAACTACGGTGTTCTGACTTCCTCATTGCACGAGAGGATACGTAGGCATAACTTAACGGTTATCGAACAAAAGTCTCTGTATATCCCCCCTCTTTCCAGCTTTATTCTCTTAGCCTCATATTCTTGAGCACTTCATTCTTGTTCTCACACTGACACTGTATATACTACACTTCACTTTACACTGACACCTGTACATTTCTTTTCCAGCTATTTTACACACAAATTGCACTGACACTACCCCTTTATAACACAAATCTTTTAAGCGTGGATCCCGTCGAGTACGACGGACAATCTGGGTGCTAATACCTTCCCAGGTTGTAACCAACCCCCTTTCTCAGTCTCTCTGGTTCGCAACCGTCTTATCCATCTTTTTCTAGGTCTATGCAGCATTGCCTTTCCTCCGGGATAAAAATGCCTAGCTGGCGACTCTTTTCATCTCCAGTGAGTTCACGGCTGTGTGTTCTCACTGTTCCTTTCGCCGACCGTTCGCGCTTGTACCGGGATGCAAATCTTCGGGAGCGACAGCTTGGCGACTCTGCTGGGGACCCTTATACTGCAACCAGGGCTTCTGGTTCTTTTTGTGGGTTCCTCCTAGCGCTTGATTGATTTGTGTTTATTGGGGGTGTTATGTGCTATTTGTATGTGTATATTTGCTTTATTTATTGCTTTCTGTACAGCTTTATTTATTGCTTTCTTTACTGTTTTTTTCATTTATCATATTGTCATACTGTGCTGCTGGCTGGATCTGGTTTTTCTTTGGTGGGTGGGTGTTTCATTGAGAGTTAAGGTCCTACACCTGGGACCTGAGTGACACCTAGGCTAGAGTGAATCATATTCTTTCCCATTCCATTTCGGTCTGGTGCGGGAATATGAAACACGGTTCAGATATGGGTTTCTTCTTGAGAACTCTGTGTTGCAGATTTCCTGCAATGCTAGGGCTATCTGGGAAGCCTGCTAAGTCTGGATGACCTTTTAGTATTGACCTTCAGAAACTGAGGTGAATTAGAGGAGGAATTGTTATGGTTATTGTAAACACTGTACCTCCGGGTTAGAAGTGTTTACACTTCTCATAACTGATCCAAGTCTGAGGATCCTTGTTCTAGATCATCACCTGTGAGGGGGTTGGGCTGTTTACAGGTTTGCAGGTACCTTGACCTCAGAATACCCTGTTACTTTGACTTTGTTAAGAATACTCCATGTTGGACAGTTCTTGTGATTCTAAAACCCTGGACATGTGGCTCTTTATTTGAGTCCCCCACCCTGGTTACTGGATTTTTAGACCTCCATTTGGAATTCTTGAACACACATGGACTTATATCAGGGCATTTTAATCAGATCCAGCTCAGTCACAAACCCTTGCATATCATCTGCATACATACTCATTGCATCATATTAACATGTGCTTATTTGTGTTTCAGGGTATCCATATTCCTCTGGTTTTGGTTTTGACCCCATCTGCTATATTGACTTATCTCCACCAGCACTTGCTTCAGTTTGTCAGCCATATACTTCAGATACTTGCACTAGCCAGTCAGTGGCCCACTCCTCAGCATCTTCATCAGCACTTATCCTACTCAGTCTTCAGCATCATGGCTCCAAAGAAAAGCAACATCACTTATCATTTCTTCCAACCAGACTTATCAGACATCAGGAGGATCCAAACCCTGATCACCCCAGATCACATCCCTTTGTTCAGGGAGCATTATGGGGATATACTTGACTTGGTCATGGATCTGGACCCATCTCAGAGGAGTTTGATCCATACCTGCATTCAGTTTTATGACCCCCCATTGAGATGTTTCACCTTTCAAGACTTTCAGTTGGGACCTCTATTAGAAGAATACTCGTCTTTGATTGGCTTGCCTATCAAGAGGGAAATTCCTTTCAATCCTGAAATGGTCTCTCCCAGCAATGGAGAGGTAGCAAAAGCTTTGTATCTGGAGCCTGTTTTGATTGAACAACATATGACCTCTAAAGCTGGAATCCCTGGTTTTCATCTTGACTTCCTGATTTCTCAAGCTAGTCTGAAGGCCTCCTCGGGGGAGTGGAAAGCTGTTTGTGCTCTGTTGGCCTTAAGTGTGTATGGAATTGTGCTGTTTGCAGATGAGCCTCGATTCATTAGCAAGAATGCAATCCATTTGTTCATCCTGAAGAACCCTGTGCCAACTTTGCTAGGAGATCTCTATTACTCAGTCCATCAGAGAAATGAGAAGCAGAGGGGAAGATTAGTGAGGATTTGTGCTCCATTATTCCATGCTTGGCTTCTCAGGCATCTACCCAGGACAGATGCATTTCTAAATCCTCATCAGCAAAGCAACTGGGCTAAGAGGCTCACTACTCTCACTTCAGCAGACATCAGATGGTGTACTCAAAGCACCAAGGGCAGAGATATAATCACCAGCTGTGGGCACTTTCCCAATGTGCCCTTAATAGGAGTTAAGGGAAGTATCAACTACAACCCTCTGTTGTTCAAGAGGCAATTGGGCTATGCACTGGTTCATACTCCTAGGGAACAAGACTTGGTTGAGACCCTCTACTGTGAGAACAAGATTAGTCTGGCAACTGTTAGGCAGGCTGTTTGGGCCTGGGATCATGTTCAAACCAAGGGAATCACCATTCTGGGGAAGTGCAATAATGTGGCATCAGTCCAATATTATGAGTGGTCCCATGCTAGGGCCCAGTTCTCTGGAATGCCCTTTACCATAGAAGACATGCCTGAGTCATCTTCAGCACCACCCCCTGCCACTATCAGTCTGGAGGAGTTTCAAATCTTGAAGGAAAGAAATGAGAAGTTAACCCAAGCCTTGCAGAAGACCCTCAGGGAGAGGAGTGAAGGTGTGAGGGAGATTGAGAGACTGGAGAAATTGAAAGTGGAACACTTGACTAAAATTGAGAAGTCTGGAGATTATATCAACAAGTCCAAGGCTGGTGAGCAGATTCTGAAGAATGCTTGTAAAGAAGCCCAGTTCCAGAGAGCAAGAACAGACTTGTATTTGAAAGAGAGTCAGGCCAGGTGGGTCCGGATCACTGAGGCCCGTACTCTAGAAGACAAGAGAGTTCAGGACAAGATGGAGCGGATGGAAAAAGCCTTGGCAGCAGCCCAGGAGGAAATATAAGAGTTGAAAATTAAAGCAGGAGTGAAGAGGTCTAAAGACCAAAGTCAGAACAAGAAGTTGACTGCAGCCGTTGCAACAAGAAACCTTCTCATCAGGAATCTTACGGAGCATCCGGCTGATCCTGTGACCGAAGCACTTCTCAAGGAAGTTCGTGAGGATGAGTTTGGCCTTGGAGTTTGATCATTTGCTTGTTGTTGTTCCTATTCCATGTACTTTTATTCTTTGTGATGTATTTTGACCCCTTAGAGGGTTTGTGTTGTAAAAATGAACAATTTGTATTATTTCACTTTTGTAATATATTTGTGTTGGTTTCTATCTGGGTTCACATCAAAAGCAACTTCAACGGCAGCATCTTCAAGGGTCTGGAAGGGTCAAAACTGAAGGCCAAACCGGATACCTTGAGAACAAATAAGCATAACTGCATTGCATGCTAACCCTTTTGTTTGTTTTGTAGGTTTTTGTTTTGTTGTTGCTAACCTCTGTTGTGAATCTCAGGAATTATTGCTCGCCGCCGGGTATTTCCTCTCAACAGGCCACACAGGTACCCAACTAGAAACAACCTTCCGGGAATTCAGATGGACCAGATGCAGCAAGACCTTACAGAGGTCAGAAACCAGATGGCCAACGAAAGACTGGAGATGAGAACCCAGATAACACAATTCATGGAAGTGATGAACAATTTAGCTCAAAGCCAGGAGAGGCTCAGAACTTTGGTAGAAGGGAGGAATCAAGAGGAACCCCATGTGGGGACTGCAGGCACAAGTAACAATGAAAGGGTGCAACCACATGTTAACCCCCCTGTGTTTGGTCCACATCTCCATCCAGAGGCCAACATCCCAGTCAATATTCAAGGGACAGCCACAGTAGCCAGAGTACTTCAAGAAGATCCTCAGGAGGACCAGTATACAGTAATGGGTGCCGGAGAGGAAACTTATGATAGACGGTTGGAAGAAATAGCTGAGAAGTTGAGGTCCTTAGAGTCTCAAAATTCTTTGGGTTTCGACGTCATGGACATGGGTTTGGTAGACGGGGTCAGGATCCCCCACAAGTTCAAGCCTCCATGCTTTGAAAAGTATAATGGGACTTCATGCCCCCGGACTCATTTGCAATCATTTCTGGGAAGGCTGAAAGCCTATACAATGGATGAGAAACTTTGGATGTTCTACTTCGAAGACAGCTTGACTGGAGCATCAAGGGAGTGGTATTCCCATTTGACAAGGGCAACTGTGAGATGCTGGAAGGACCTGGCAGAAGCCTTCATCAGACAGTATCAGTATAATCTAGATATGGCACCCAATAGGACCCTCCTAATGGGAATGTCACAGTCTTCGAGGGAGAGTTTCCGAGAGTATGCCCAAAGGTGGAGGCAACTGGCTGCTGCTGTTCAACCACCAATGTCTGAGAGAGAAATGGCAGACATGTTTATGAACACTCTTCAGGGAACCTATATTGACAGGTTAGCTGCTTTCTCTTCCACCAGCTTTGCAGATGTTGTCATAGCGGGGAAGAGAATTGAAAGCCTGTTAAAGATGGGAAAGATCTCAGACAACGGTGCAAGCTCGTCCAGTAGTACAAGAAAGCCTTTTGCAGGCCCGAGAAGAACTGGCGAGACCAATGCCATCCATTCAAGCAGGGGTAGGCCCCAATATGTTCAAAGGTCAATAGCAGCAGTCACTATCCCTGCTCCAGCTCATCCTCAGCCAGTCTATCAACCTCCTCAACAAAACTTCCAACAACAACCTCAGTATCATCAGAATCAGTACCCTACAAGAAACTTCAACAGTAACAACAACAACAACAATCAACAAAGGCCATTCCAACAGAGGCCATCCCAAGCTAACCGAGTGATCGACCCGATCCCAATGCCGTATGCTGCTTTGCTGCCACAACTTCTGAAACTCAACCTAGTTGAGCTAAGAACGTTGGCACCTCCGGATCCCAACAGTCTACCAAGAAACTATGACTCCAATGCTAGGTGTGCTTTTCATTCAAACGCACCTGGTCACAGTACAGAAAAATGCAGGGCTCTGCATATGAAGGTACAAGACTTGGTAGACTCCAAGGCTCTGAATTTTGCACCTCCACCCAATGTCAATAAAAACCCAATGCCAAACCATGGTGGTCCCCGAATTAATGCTATTGAAGAAGACCAACCGTCTTACTTGATAACTAGTGTGGATCAGATCAGGACACCATTGGTGGAAATCAAAGCTCAACTCCGTGAAAACAATATATTTCCGGGGTGTGAACTAGGATGTCCATACTGCAATATTTCATGGAATGGGTGTGAAGACCTGAGGAATGGCATTGACAGCCTTATTCAGAGTGGCTTGCTACAGATCACTACATCATTTCCGACAAATCCGACAACTTCATCAACAACGGTTTCAGACCCTCCTACAACTGCAACAACTATTGTTCCCGACAATTCATCAGCACCATCAACAAATACTTCACCTGTCCTTCCAAATGATCAGTTTTCAATAGTTCCTCCGGCTACAACTTCAGCTTCATCCCATTTCGAATCTCCATCAACAACAACAACAGTCCTTCCAACAGTACCTCCTACAACACCAGCAAACAATCATGAAGATGTCTCTACTGTTACCATATTCTACGATCCTGAAAATAATTCTGCCTACCATTCAGAAGGTGCTGCTCCCACCAGAGCACCAGTTACAATCTTTTATGATCCACAAACAATTACAGTCCCTTCAGCAGCAGCAATCAGTCCAGTCACTGTCACGGTGCCTGGACCAGTACCATATGAAAGCAATAGGGCCATCCCTTGGCACTATGGCTCTGACGTATACCGCGAAGGAAAAAGAATCACTCTGGAAACATCAGCACCTGCACCGCAAGTAGATAATGTGGGGGGAGGCGGAGGCTTCACTCGAAGCGGACGTCTCTTTGCCTCACAAGTTCAAAGACCTACTGCCGAAGCAGAAGCTGCTGCCAAGGCAAAGGGAAAAGGCCCGGTGCAGGAAGATCCAGCTGCCAAAGAAACCCTGAAGACTCCATTCGATCAGGAAGTTGATGAGTTTATGCGAATCATCAAAAAGAGTGATTACAAAATTGTGGATCAACTTCACCAGACACCATCCAAAATCTCCATCCTCTCACTGCTTATGTGCTCCGAAGCCCATCGGAATGCACTACTTAAAGTCCTGCACGCAGCTTACGTGCCTGAGGAGATTACTGTCAACCAGTTGGAAACCGTGGTCGGAAACGTTACTGCTAGCAATGGGCTAGGGTTTACCAATTCTGACTTGACAGCGGATGGCCGCAATCACAACAAAGCCTTGCACATAACCCTGGAATGCAAAGGAGCTGTCCTTTCTCATGTGCTGGTAGACACAGGTTCTTCCCTGAATGTCTTACCAAAGAAGGCTCTGGTGAAGTTAGAATATGATGGATTGGCATTGAGACCCAGCAACCTGGTGGTGAGAGCCTTTGATGGTTCTAAGAGATCGGTTCTGGGAGAGATCGAGCTGCCTGTGACAATTGGCCCACAGACCTTTAAAACTATCTTTTATGTGATGGACATTCAGCCCGCCTACAGCTGTTTGTTGGGTAGACCCTGGATTCACGCCGCCGGCGCAATAACGTCTACCCTTCACCAAAAGTTAAAATTTGAGTGGGAAGGCCAAGTTGTTACAATCTGTGGAGAGGAGGACATCTTTGTTAGCCATCTGGCTACTTACAAATACATCGAGATGGATGGGGAGATCCATGAAACAATGAGCCAAGGTTTTGAAGCCTTGAATGTCAATGAAGCATCTGCTGTATCTGGAATCTCCATGTCATCTTACCAACAAGCCCGGAAGGTTGTTGAAGAAGGAACTGCCCTAGGCTGGGGCAAGGTCTTAGCTGTGGAGGAGAAGAAGGACAAATTTGGGTTGGGTTACAGACCAACTCAACATCAAGCAAAGGCTGCTGCAGAGCCTGGTTTTGTCAGTGGGGGGATGCTTACCCCCGATGCTATCAACTGCCTGGAAGACGAGCTGGAAGAGGAGCGCAATCTGGAGAATTGGATTCGTCCGAAGATCCCGGGGAGCAGTGTCTCGAACTGGTCTTCCCAGGAAATTATAAGAGTTACTCAATCAGAGTAATTATTATTTCCTGTATTTTTATAAGCATGCATCAAAGTCTTGCATCTTGCCCAAGATGACAAGACTCATTTTGTAATCAGGGCCATCTGTACTTTTGTGCAAACAAGATTAAATTAATGAAATGTCAGACATCTTTTTGCAAACAAGTCTTTTTCTTTTATGCTCACTGTTTTTCCATTTTTCTTTTTGTACAAAAATAAATGGCGGTGTTTTCAAAATGATAACTTCATTTCACTTTTTTCTAAAGCAAGATTAAAATCAATCACTAAAATGAACAAACTCAACCCTTGCAGAGAGTGCCTTCCAGACAGCACCGACAACAGCACGGCTATGACATCGTATGACTTTGACAATCCAATCAATCAAGCTGATGAAGGGGTTGATGAAGAATATGAGCTTCCTGAAGAGCTAGCCCGGTTGTTAAGACAGGAGGAAAAGGTTATTACTCCTCACCAGGAGGAGATTGAAGTGATTAATCTTGGTACAGACGAAGACGTGAAAGGGGTCAAAATCGGGGCCTGCCTACAAGACTCAGTGAAGAGACAACTGATAGATCTGCTTCAAGAGTATGTTGATGTGTTTGCTTGGTCGTATCAAGACATGCCAGGGTTGGATACCGACATTGTGGTGCACAAGCTGCCTTTGAGAGAAGAATGCCCGCCAGTTAAACAGAAGTTGCGCCGAACTCGCCCAGACATGGCTATGAAAATCAAGGAAGAGGTACAAAAGCAATGGGACGCCGGGTTCCTTGCTGTAACTAGCTATCCGCCGTGGGTTGCTAATATAGTACCTGTGCCTAAGAAAGATGGCAAAGTAAGAATGTGTGTGGACTACCGGGATCTGAACAGAGCCAGCCCGAAAGATGACTTCCCATTACCTCACATTGATGTATTGGTGGATAACACGACTCAGTTCTCGGTATTCTCCTTCATGGATGGATTTTCAGGATATAATCAGATCAAGATGTCACCTGAAGACATGGAGAAGACAACATTCATCACACCTTGGGGCACGTTCTGTTACAAAGTGATGCCATTCGGACTGAAGAATGCTGGTGCAACATATCAACGGGCTATGGTGACATTATTCCACGATATGATCCATAAGGAAATAGAATGTTACGTGGATGATATGATCGCCAAGTCCCTTACAGAGGAAGATCACCTGGTGAATCTGCTGAAGTTGTTCAAGCGTCTGAGGAAGTACCAACTAAAGCTGAACCCCAACAAATGCACATTCGGGGTGCGATCCGGTAAATTGCTGGGCTTTATTGTAAGAGAGAAAGGGATTGAGGTTGACCCTGATAAAGTCAAGGCTATACAAGAAATGCCTGCACCGAAAACTGAGAAAGAAGTTCGAGGGTTCTTAGGTCGATTGAACTACATTTCAAGGTTCATATCTCACCTTACAGCAACCTGTGAACCCTTGTTCAAGCTGTTAAGAAAGGAACAAACGGTCAGGTGGAACGAAGATTGCCAGAAGGCTTTTGACAAGATCAAGGAATATTTGCAAGAACCTCCAATCCTCATGCCGCCAGTTGAAGGAAGACCTCTGATTAAGTACTTGACAGTATTAGAAGAATCGATGGGGTGTGTGCTGGGCCAGCATGACGAGTCTGGTCGAAAAGAGTATGCAATATACTACCTAAGCAAAAAGTTTACCGACTGTGAACAGCGTTATTCACTGCTCGAGAAAACTTGCTGTGCTTTAGCGTGGGCTGCTCGCCGACTGAGGCAGTATATGTTGACCCACACTACCTTATTAATCTCAAAAATGGATCCAGTTAAGTACATTTTCGAGAAGCCAGCTCTTACTGGACGGGTTGCAAGATGGCAAATGATTCTCACAGAATACGACATACAGTACACATCTCAGAAAGCCATCAAGGGCAGTGTACTATCTGAATATCTTGCTGAGCAACCCATTGATGACTACCAGCCTATGAGGTTTGACTTCCCTGATGAAGATATCATGTTCATTAAAGCAAAAGATCATGAAGAGCCTATTCACACTGAAGGGCCTGACCCGGAGGAAGAATGGACTATGATGTTTGATGGGGCTGTTAACATGAATGGCCGTGGTGTTGGTGCGGTACTCATTACACCTAAAGGAGTTCACATGCCTTTCTCGGCAAAACTCACTTTCAACTGCACTAACAACGAAGCTGAATACGAAGCTTGCATTATGGGTCTTGAGGAAGCCATCGACCTCAGGATCAAAACATTGACCGTATTCGGGGATTCAGCTTTGGTAGTCAATCAAACCAACGGCAAATGGTACACACACCAGGATCATCTGATACCTTACAGGGATTATACAAGGAGGTTATTGACTTTCTTCACAACAGTCAAGCTTGAGTATATCCCTCGGGACGAGAATCAGTTCGCAGATGCCTTGGCTACCATTTCGTCCATGATCAAAGTTCAAGCCGCCAACTTTGTACCTCAGATTTCAGTGTCTAGACTTGATAGACCAGCATATGTATTCGCAGCAGAAGTTGTCAAAGATAATAAGCCTTGGTTCCACGACATTAAAAGCTTCTTGGAGGATCAAACATACCCACCTGGGGAATCTTCCAATGATAAGAAGACTTTAAGAAGGCTTGCTGGTAGTTTCTTCCTGAACACTGATGGGTCTTTATACAAGAGGAATTTTGACATGGTACTCCTCAGATGTGTTGACAAGACGGAAGCAGATTTGTTGATGCACGAAGTGCACGAAGGATCCTTTGGCACCCATGCAGGAGGGCATGCCATGGCTAAGAAGTTGTTAAGATCAGGCTATTACTGGATCACGATGGATGCAGACTGTTGTGCTTACGCCAGGAAATGTCATAAATGCCAGATTTACGCGGATAAGGTGCATGTACCTCCCAATCCTTTGAACATCATGTCTTCACCCTGGCCCTTTGCCATGTGGGGCATTGATATGATTGGCAAGATTGAGCCAACTGCTTCGAACGGCCACAGATTCATCCTGGTCGCCATCGACTATTTCACCAAGTGGGTCGAAGCAGCCTCATATGCAAATGTTACAAGGCAAGTGGTAGCCAGATTTCTGAAAAGAGATATCATCTGTCGGTATGGAGTGCCCGAGCGAATCATTACTGATAATGGTTCCAACTTGAACAACAAAATGATGGCAGAACTGTGCCGGGACTTCAAGATCCAACATCACAATTCTTCTCCTTACAGGCCAAAGATGAATGGCGCTGTTGAGGCAGCAAATAAGAATATTAAGAAGATTGTGCAGAAGATGGTAGTCACCTACAAAGACTGGCATGAAATGCTACCGTTTGCCTTGCATGGGTACCGCACGTCAATCAGAACGTCCACCGGGGCAACACCGTATCAGCTTGTGTATGGTATGGAAGCAGTCCTACCTGTTGAAGTTGAATTACCCTCTCTACGGGTATTGATGGATGTTAAACTGAGTGAAGCAGAATGGGTTCGGTCCCGATTCGAACAACTAAGTCTGATCGAAGAGAAAAGATTGGCTGCAATCTGTCATGGACAGCTATATCAGAAGAGAATGAAGAGAGCCTTCGATCAGAAAGTCAGGCACCGAGAGTACCAAGTGGGAGATCTTGTGCTGAAAAGAATCCTCCCTCCTCATACAGACCACAGGGGCAAATGGACTCCAAATTATGAAGGACCATTCGTGGTAAAGAAAGTTTTCTCTGGTGGAGCACTGATGCTCAGCACCATGGATGGTGAAGACTTCCCGTCCCCTGTGAATTCAGATGCAGTTAAAAAATACTTCGCATAAAGTGACCCGCTGGACATAAAAAAAGAATGTAAGTCCAGGCAAAAATAGGGCATCCCGGCGAGTCAAAAACAGAATAAAAGACTCGGGCAAAAGTAAGGGAAAATGAATAAAAAATGTACACCCGCTGAGTTGAAAAGCCGCATTGGACAGCTCAGGCAAAAATGGGTATCCCGATGGATTGAAAACCCGAAAGGGCGATCCATGCAAAATAAGGGAATAAGCGAACAACTGCACTCTGAATTCGTCTGTATCACCTACAACTTGGTAAGCTTCAAAGGATCAAGCTTCAATCAGAATCAGCTCTCTCCAGAAAGCAAGACGAGAAGAACGTCATTGTCATACGAGTCATAGCAGAAGAGGAAGCTCCTTGAAGGCGTCGTCAGCATCGCCAGCATTTTGTTTCTCAATTTGTAACAATCTCCTCATTCCAGGAGATATGTTTCTTTGACTGTATTTTGCCAATTCAGGGCACATGAATTAATAAAATCAGATTTTCGATCATGTTTCGTTTTTACATTTATGTTTTGCAAAGAGTTGTCTGATATCTCTAAAAAAAAATAATAATACAATTGCATAAGTACAGATGCCTTTCTCTAAAACTAAAAAGAAAAAAAACACATGCTTACAGGGAATGTGATTATTCTCGAAAGTACTTGACTCCTATGATGGAATCCGGTAAGGGATACCTCGGGACCTTTTGTACGTTTCCTTACCTTTGCAGGATTGCAGGTATCCAGAACGCAACCTGGGGCATGCAGGTTATGTCTCAGCAAGTAGGCGAATCATTATCAACTCGGTCTATCTTCCACATGGCACTAGAAGGTGCCCATTTCCCCAGCGGAGCTGCCAAATCAGCATACACTCAATCTCAGCATCCGAAATGCTCTATCCCCAGCTGAGTTGCTCCCCATTGCTTCCCCCAGCAAAGTTTCCAAATCAACTAACAGGTTTTACACTCAGGATGTTTTCTCGCCAGCCGAGTTGCCTCTCATTACTCTCCCCAGCTGAGTTATCAACAGCATTCCCCAGCTGTAGTGCCAACCATCCTTCCTCAACAGGATGCAGAAATCAGGGAATCATCTCCCCACAGAGCTTCAAGCCTTTATTCAGAAGAGCAACGCACGGAGAAGTCACAACAGAGTACAGAAAGCTTCTACAAACCCCAGCTGGGTCCCGTATTACAAGGATATGTCAACCAGTGACCTATATCCCCAAACAGATACATCATTAGATCTACCAATGATCTCATCCCCAGCTGGGATGTTCACTTCAAGCAGATCATCCAGAGATTTTCGCCGCAACGGGATCCGAGTCCCGGATCGGTGCCTCTTTGCATGATCATAGCATCCGCATCATATTCACCCCTCAGAGCGTAGCATTCCGTCTAATACGGAGCATTACGGCAAAAATCAAATACATAGCATAATCATAAGTCATGTTGTGAATTGAACGCTTGTGATTAGTAACCATTCATCAGAATACAGATTACTTTCCCCCAGAGTCCCCACCAGAGTCCCAGCAAAAGCAGCTGCCTCACAAATCACAAACACCAGTATATACACCTTTTGGCACCCGTCCGTGTCATCCTTCCCCAAACAGGTCGCCTGAATACACTCAACAAAATCACCCGTACAACAGATACTTCCTGACACCCGTCCGTGTCATACCCCAGCAGAAAGCCAAAGACATCCTCTTTGCACTCACATATACTTGTATATACACTTTCTTGACACCCGTCCGTGTCATATCCCCAGCGCAGTCGCTTACACCTTTATCACTCATATACTTGTTAATATCATACTTTTCTCTCTTGACACCCGTCCGTGTCACTCTCCCCAGCAGATAAACACTCATCTATACAATACAATGCTCACTACTCATGGTACACTTATACAGGTACTCGTCCGTATCTTGTATACATCACCACTCATATCCCCACAGATTCGGCAATAGTCCTTGTTCTTTGTTAACCAGTTGGTACTCGTCCGTACCATCATCTCAGAACACTGTGTCTAGTGTTTGTTTCTACATGATACTCGTCCGTATCATAGTCTTAAGGATGCTCGTCCGCATCTTTAATCCATACACCGTGTCAAACACTTATGTCTTCTTGAGTATAGATACTCGTCCGTGTCTACTATTCCCCAGAAGGTTTCTTTCAGATGCAACACTCGTCCGTGTTCTTTGTTAACCAGTTGATACTCGTCCGTATCATCATCTCTGAACATGTGTCAGTTTGTTTCTACGTGATACTCGTCCGTATCATAGTCTTAAGGATGCTCGTCCGCATCTTTAATCTATACACAATACCAAACACTTATACCTTTTGTTTCTTGGATGTAAACGCTCGTCCGTGTTTACTATCCCCAGTAGATCACCAACAAATTTTCTTTTTATCTAACACTCGTCCTGTGTTATGATAACCCTGAGAGC
Source organism: Lathyrus aphaca (assembly GCA_963966055.1). Classification (NCBI taxonomy): domain Eukaryota; kingdom Viridiplantae; phylum Streptophyta; class Magnoliopsida; order Fabales; family Fabaceae; genus Lathyrus; species Lathyrus aphaca. The sequence goes on from OZ014521.1 coordinate 447,409,555, forward strand.
AGCCGTACCCTGCTGAGTGGTCGTCCTCCACTTCTTGATGGTCGTCCTCCATCATGCTCGTACGATGGTCGTCCCCATCGTTGATTTTTAGCAGCCGTCCCCTGCTAGGTGGTCGTCCTCCACCTTTTGATGATCGTCCTTCATCATTTTATCCAATGGCCGTCCCCATTGTTGATTTTGGTTATCTGGCATTCGTCCTATGTCACGATAAACCTTGAGAGCAGCCGTCCCCTGCTGAGTGGTCGTCCTCCACTTCTTGATGGTCGTCCTCCATCATGCTCGTCCGATGGCCGTCCCCATCGTTGACCTTATCTATCCGATGGCCGTCCCCATCGTTGATATTTTCGGCAGCCGTACCCTGCCAGGTGGTCGTCCTCCACCTTTGATGGCCGTCCCCATCATTTTTCTTTTATTCCCAACAGAGCAGCCGTCCCCTTCTAGGTGATCGTCCTTCACCTTTGATGGCCGTACCCCATCATCTGTTTATTTTATTTATTCTTTAACCCGATGGCCGTCCCCGTCGTGGTCCCTTTTCCTTTTTAGCCCGATGGCCGTCCCCATCGTTGGTTACTTGACCTTTATGAACTTGATGGCCGTCCCCGTCATGTTTCATTAATCCCCAGAGAACTTTGCAGCTTTATCTTGATGGTCGTCCCCATCATAATATCCTATTTTCCCCAGCTAGTCGGCCGTCCCCGTCTTAGCTTTACTTTTTATCCCCAGCATGTCGGCCGTCCCCGTCATTGCTTTATTTCCTGCACTTTACCAGCATGTCGGCCGTCCCCGTCATCGCTTTGCTTCACATACCACTTTACCCAGCAGTCTTTCTCTGCTCGACGGTCGTCCTCCGTCGCCCACACTTTACAATATACTTTATTTTGCCTTTACAATCTATATCCCTTTTCTTCTTCATTTCCGTGAGTGCAAATTTTGGACTGTCTTTGGTATTCAACCACAAGTTATCTTGTTTGGCCTGTTAAGCCGTCGCTTACAACCTGCACAGCTAACTCATGTTTGAATAGGGGCAGCTGTAAACACCCCAAATTTGCCCTCACCCATTTACACCATGGCTTGTGATCATTCTCATATGCATAAGTACAATCATGTCATCTCACATCTCATTTTTGAGTCACTGCATAGTTTCTAAGGCATCTGCACCTAGGGTTTGTGATCTGAGCAATCCCAAAGCATCTTGAGACATTCCAAAGGCCACCAATCAACTCAAAGGGGTCCATGTGTGTTCTTATATCATATTCCATCTCCTCAAAGTCAAAAATGCAGAGGAATCACAAGAACTAGGGTTTGAGTGGATGCAGAGCCAAGGATGAACTGCACAGTTGACTGAAAATTAGGGTTTTGGTTTCAGAGGCCATAACTCCAAATTTTTTGGTCATTCTTGTTTCCATTGATCTCTATATGGTATAAGGAGTATGCATATCAATTTTCATGAAGAAATTCCATGGGGAAGTCATCTGATCAAGAGTTGACTTTTCAGACAAGTTAGTGCAAAATCAGGGCATCTGAGGCCCCCAATGACCCAACCAATGGGTGATCTTCATCATTTTGAGTGTATATGATCTTTATTTGATCATGGAAGAAGGTTGAAGTTCATAAAATCAAGAATTTAGGGTTTTTGCAAATGTTGACTTTTTGGGCATAGTTGACTTTTCAAGAATGCATCATTTTAGACCATTTTTCAAGCCTTGATTCATGATTCAAAAAGGCTTCAAATGGAAAAACTTTGGTCATGAAAGTTGTAGATCTCATCTTTCCCTTTTCAAAAAGTACAAGAACATGACCAAACTCTTCTTGGATCAAAAGTTATGGCAATGCAAAGTTGGCTAAAATCATTGATTTTCAAGGCATGCCCTAAGTGAGAACTTTGCAAATCTTGGACAAATGCATTATGTGACTTCTAATTCCTCTCAAACCAGTACACAAACATTTCTCTAAGTCATAAAATCATAATTGGATCAAATTTGCCCATGGTTTGGTTTGTTTAACAAGGCATTTTCTCATAGAATTCCATAAAGCAACAACTTGCAAAAACCATCATGATCACTTCACCAACTTGATGCATTGGCTGCTGAGCTTTGCTAGACCTCTCCCTCATCCTTGCTGCGCCAGCCCATGCCTTGTACTTGCCTAGACCTTGAGCCATGCCTCACTTACACAAAAGTTGACCTTTATGCAAAAGCAAACTTACCTATCATAGCAGGCCATGTCACATCACAAAGCCAATCAGATTTGTTTATGTTATCCCTTTGCAAGCTAAACATAAGACTAAGCAAGGCTGAAACCAACACATGATACACATACACAAAAACCTTCCATTTTGCATAAGCTCTCGAATTTCTCTATACAGCATGCAAACACTCAAACCTTTTCCTCCATTCAACTCACCCTGCCTCATAGATCACAAAACACCAAGAACACAAGCCTGAAACAGCCAGATCACTCCATAGCCATTTCTCACTCCATTTTACAGTTTCATTCGAAACTCTCATCCTAGCTCACAAACACACAAACAAACACCACAAACCTTCTCCATTCATCATCAGGACCTCAAACCTTCATTCACCATGACCTGAAAGTGCCAGAATCTCCATTGCCATTTTTGACTGAACTGAAGCAGGAGCTTTCGAAACTCATCATCAAGCCAACTTAAACTCCATTTGAGCATTCAAACATCATCTGGGGATCAAGTGGAGTAGATTGCACAAGGAGAGGTGGCCAGAAAGTTCTTAAACTGAAAGCTTCAAATCTCAGGTAGCTCGAAAATTATTTTTCCAGAAATCATTTTTATTGTTACAAACTTGTTCTTTGTGTTGTCCTGATCATCCTGGTGCTTTTAGTTTTTGAAATGGTTGTGATTTGAACATTTAATTTGACTCTGAAACTGGTTTGCCCTAAAAATGTTTGCTTTCGATTCATGCGATTGATGAAGAATAAATTTGTTTGGGGTTAGGGTTTTGAGTCAGGAGATCATGGGGATCATTTGGGTGTGCTTAGTTTTCATTTTGGATACGTTTTGAGGGAGTTGGGGAATTTTCAGGTGAGGTGCTGGCCGGAGAAGACGACCGGAAGTCTTCTCCGGCCACCTGAGAGTGTTTAAACCCTAATCACGTAATTAATGCTAGTTTGAATTTGAGTCATTGATGAGCGTTGACTTGCTGACTTCCCTCTCTTTTGGATGGCCCAGATGCGTTTGATTAGCCCTAATCTTTTTCATTTAGTTAATTAATTCATAATTAAACTAATTATCTCAGAGTCAATCCCAACCACAGGATCACGCGCCAGTCAACACTTTCAAATCCTGGGCGCATCTTGGCCCTCCATCCCTCTGACTTTTCTTTTTATTTGATTTTTATTCATTTTTCTTTCATTTAAATTGCATAATTATTTTAAAATAGCAAAAAATTCTTAAAAATTATGAAACCTTTTCTTTAAAGTTTTATTAATTTTTAAGACCCAAAAATATTTTTATTTTATTTTTTATCATTAAAAAAAGTATTTTTAAATATTTGAAAGATTATTTTTAATTGATTAATGAGAATTAATTAATTAAAAATACTTTTAGGTATTTAAAAATTACAAAAAAATTCATGAAATGTTCTAAGACATTTAGAAACATTGTCCAACCTTCAAACCAAATTTCTTTTTTGATCTTGATGCATTTTAAGAATTTTTCATTGAATTAAATCATTTTTTATGCATTATTTTGATCATGGATTCAAAAATTCATTTCTGTCAATTGGTGAAGGTTGAGACATTGATTCTTCTTGCATTGTCTTTTGTTTTGCATGTAGTTCCTAGGATAAAAAGGCCATGAATTGTTCTTGCATTTTCAAATTGTTTGGCATTTGTTTTGTTAAGAACCCTAAAAAACCCTAATATCTTGTAAAATTCATATCTTGAGATTGGTTGAGAGTTGAGAGCTCCCCTTTGGGCAGTGGCTTGTTATAGGTCTAGGGTTTCTTTGGGTGCCATTTTCCATTTTTTATCATGAGGTTTGCTTCTGTTTTGGGTTTTTGTTTGATGTTTGATCCATGAACCCTAATTTGGGCTTTCTCTTGCATCCTTCTTGCATTCTCTTGCATAACATGACTTGTCTTTGCATTTTGTGCATTCTTGTGATCCATTTGACATCTTAAGACATATAGGAAGCATGTTTGATCATTGCATTACATATTTGCCATGTCATTTGTCTTGTATGATTCATAACTTTTCATGCTTGTTCATGCTCCTTAGCTTGCATCCTTTGCATTCATAATCTTGTATGAGCATCTCCATATGCTGCCTCATGTTTGCAGCACCTCATAACATCATAATCATCATCAACATGCTTCTGGTTTTGCTTTGCATCATACCATTTCATCTCATTTGGCATTGCATTGCATTTCTTTCTAACATTTCAGGTGGTAAGTAAACTTGAGAAGTGGATTTGCCTTCACTTCTCATAACTTTTCTTTTCATCTCTCTTGCATCCATTGCTGCATTCTTATATGTGTTTGAGTTTGAGCTTGCTCATTCTTCTCCCTCCCACTTTCTTTCTTCAAGTGACTTGACTTCTTGAATGAAGCAAGTCACTTTGCTTCTCTTGATCCTGTTCATCTGCTTCCTGGTGGCTCCTTTGAAGACTTCTCTTGCAAACCTCACAAACTTTAGGAACAACCAAGCATGATAATGAATTAGGATTTTGATTAGTCTCCCCTCATAGTTTTACCTTTGTGTCTCTCTTTGAGTCTTCTCTTCTCATCTCATAATCAGGGACTAAACCCTAAAGGCTTTAAGACTTTGTGATTAAGCTTATGCCTGCATCCTTCTCTTAGGATGGAGTGTATAACTTTAATCCTAAGTATTAAACCCTTTATGTGTTTAAATCTCTTAATCAATTCACTTAATAAATATCAAGACATCACACTTGTAACTTGGGCCTTGCATTAGGGTTCTAATTCTTCCTTAAGTGGTTAAGAAGGACTAACCCTAGTGTTAATGGACAAGTCCTCCTCAAGTTGTCTTACAAACCATAAAATTCACTTCATCATCATACCATTTAATAAAATCCACTTAATCCAAGGCTTGTTTTGTCATGAGTTTAATCCCTAATCATGGATTAAGTTGAGGAGTTTTTCTCAACTTAAACATTCTCATCTATCATCCTTCTTTTAGGATGGTGTAATGAGTCTGTTTAATCCATGATTATGGCTTAACCTCATTACTCAACACTAAACCAATCACAAAAACATCTAAATAATCACAAGTAGGTTAATGATCTTAACTCTACATCAAAAGGTGATTAAGTGTGAGAATCTGACTTCACACTTAAGGTATTCTCATTACCCCTGATCAGAGGGAAGATGTGATGAGTTTACTAACCCATTGGTTTAGGCTTAAGCTCATTATCTTATGACAAACTCCAAAAACAATAAAAGACTGAAAACTCAAAAACAAACAATAATCGTCTCCTCCGGGATTCTTTTCTCATCACCTTCACTCACAATCGAGAACTCGCTTCTTCCGTCTAATGCAAGACAGTTTGCACCTGAGCCAGACAGGTCATACACTTGAGCATAGACAAGCAAGCAGTTCACAAGTCAATTCACCTTTCAGTCTCTTTGGGTCGAACTACGGTGTTCTGACTTCCTCATTGCACGAGAGGATACGTAGGCATAACTTAACGGTTATCGAACAAAAGTCTCTGTATATCCCCCCTCTTTCCAGCTTTATTCTCTTAGCCTCATATTCTTGAGCACTTCATTCTTGTTCTCACACTGACACTGTATATACTACACTTCACTTTACACTGACACCTGTACATTTCTTTTCCAGCTATTTTACACACAAATTGCACTGACACTACCCCTTTATAACACAAATCTTTTAAGCGTGGATCCCGTCGAGTACGACGGACAATCTGGGTGCTAATACCTTCCCAGGTTGTAACCAACCCCCTTTCTCAGTCTCTCTGGTTCGCAACCGTCTTATCCATCTTTTTCTAGGCTTATGCAGCATTGCCTTTCCTCCGGGATAAAAATGCCTAGCTGGCGACTCTTTTCATCTCCAGTGAGTTCACGGCTGTGTGTTCTCACTGTTCCCTTCGCCGACCGTTCGCGCTTGTACCGGGATGCAAATCTTCGGGAGCGACAATCAGTAAAGATAGAATGGATATCTTGGAAGGTGTCTGGTTCAACTGCTCGACCACCTTATAATCACTCTTTTTAATGATCCGCATAAATTCCTCGACCTCTTTCTCAAATTTACCCTGCCCAGCAACATGAGTTGTTGATTCTTCAGTCACAGCTTGCTTTCCCTTAGCCTTTGCCGAAGCCTCAACCTCAGGATCCCCTCTCAGAACAGGGGGAGCAAATAGACGACCACTTCTTGTGAAACCTCCAACTCCTCCGACGTTCACTACAGTCGGGTCAATATCAACAGACTTTCTCTCAACTTTCTGTCCAGCCACGTACACATCCGAGCCATAATTCCATGGAATGGCTTTATCGTCTGTATAAGGAACAGGCCCAGGCACGGTGATAGTCACAGGACTAACCTCAGGAGCATAAATGGTCACCGGCTCTCTTCTAACAGGCATATCAGCTTCATCATAGAAAATGGTTATGGTGGACACATCATCAACTTCATCATCAACTTTGTTAAACTGCAAAGATCCTTCATCAATCAAACTTTGTAATCCCATCTTCAGATTCTCACACCCATTCTCTGAATTCACACACTTCTCACAATCAGAATTGCATCCTGGAAAAACTTGACCTTTCAGCAACCTCTCTTTCACTACCAATAATGGAGTCTTCACTTCTTCTATGCTCAAAATAAGACTTAACTTCTCACCATTATCAACAACATGTATTTTAGCCCCTCCATGATTCAGAATAGGGTTCGAAGTAACATTTGGCGGTGGTGCGAAGTTAATCTCCTTGGAATCTATCAGATCTTGAACTTTGTGTTGTAGCGCCCTGCACTTCTCAGTCGAGTGCCCGGGTGACCCTGAATGGAAAGCGCATCTTGCATTGACATCATACCCCACTGGAAGCCACTAGGTGGTGGTGGTGCCAAAGTTCTCAATTGAATCAGATTCAGGTCCAGAAATCTTGGTAGCAAAGCAGCGTACGTCATGGGGATTGCCTCAAGCACCCTATTAGCCGGGCGAGCTTGCCTTGGCTGATAAGGTCTTTATTGATAGTTGCTACGTGGTGGCTGTTGTTGTTGCTGTTGTTGTTGAGGTTGCACCTGCGGCACAGGACTAGAAGGAATTGTGACAGCTGCCACATGCTCATATGGTCTTCTATAACCTCGTCCCCGTCCTCGGCCAAACACAACATTTGTCTCACCCTCCCTTCTCCTTGGAGGTCCACTGAAAGTTTTTCTTGCTCCATTAGAACTGCTCGCACTTGTATCTTGGATCTTTCCCATTTTCAACAAGGTCTCTACCCTCTCTCCAGCAATTACTATGTCGTTGAACTTGGTATCCGAACAAGACGCCAATCTTTCGATAAACACACCTTGCAATGTCCCCATAAACATATCAGCCATCTCATTTTCGAGCAGTGGTGGTTGCACTCTAGCAGCAAGCTGACGCCACCTCTGAGCATATTCTTTGAAACCCTCCTTAGTAGTTTGAGACATGTGTTGCAATTGAGTGCGATTTGGAGCCATGTCCAAATTATACTGGTATTGTCTCACAAAAGCTTCTGCCAGGTCCTTCCAGCTCTTAATGTTGACTCTACTTAACTTCATATACCATTCTAGGGAGGCCCCAACCAGGCTGTCCTGGAAATAGTACATCCATAACTTTTCATCATCAGTGTGAGCAGCGATCCTTCCTACGAAGGACTGAAGATGGGTCTTTGGGCATGCTGTGCCATTGTATTTCTCAAAAGTGGGAACCTTGAACTTGTAAGGGATTCTAACCCCTGGAACCAAGCCCAAGTCAGTAATGTCAAATCCCAAAGAATTCTGGGATTGAATAGCCTTGATTTGTTCTGCCAATTCCTCAAACTTCCTATTCATCTCAGCCCCCTGACCCTCAGCTTCGTCCAGCAGAGTGAACTGTTCGTCCTGTCCATCCATTTGCACATTATTCAGCCCATCATTGATTATAGTAACCCCTGGCTGTGTTACAGGGATTTCAACTTGACGTGCGCCCACACCATTACGATTACCTCCCTCAGCAGTACCATTGTTTCTGGCTTGACCATTCTCTATCATCTCCCGTAGACGTTCTTGATTCTGACCCATTCCTGCCATCAAGGTCATGAAATTGTCCATCCTTAGCCTCAAGTCAGCTAAGTCAGCTTGCATCTGATCCATGATTCTCTCTCTATTGACCTTTGTTGGATATCTGTGTGCGACTGGCTATTCCCGAACTTTCCTGGGAGCTATAGTGCCTGAAACACAAAAGATGTTAAAAACTGAAGCACTACCTGCAAAACAAACAAACACGTCATATGCAATGCAATGTAACTGCTAATGTTCCCAAGTTTTTAAGCATTTGCATGCCCTAGTTCTGGCATCTACTCCAGACAGTCACTTTGAGTATTACTTTCGGACTTTCTCTTTGAAGAATGTTCAGATATTAGCAGTATCAGACAAACTAGCCTTGCATATTCAGAAATGATAATTTGCACATTAACACTGTGTATCATGGACAAACCACTACCGGCCAAAAGTTAGAACACAAACAGAAATATTCCCCGAAGGGTTACAAGCCATTACATAAATAAAAGTCAAAACAAATAAGCAAGAATCCTACAACAGGTTTGTAGGTAGTCTGAAAAATAAACTAAACTAAGAACCCAGGCTCTGCCACCTCTGCTCTGCTCTTCTTGACACCCGCTCTCAGCTTGAGCTCTTCAATCTCTTCCCGTGCCTCCTATAAGGCTAACTGACTTTGTGCTAACTGCTGAATCTTTTCCCTTCGGATGTTGTGGACTTGCTCCACCTCTTCCTTCTTATAGGCCATTTGCACTTCAAAGAACTCTTCTTTCTCTTTGAACTTCTTTTGCTCTTCCTCCCTTTGGCCTTGCAACCAAACAATGGATTGACGAACTTCCTTGAGAGTCTTCAAAGTCTTTTTGCATTCAGCTTCTCTTTTTGCTTCCATCATACCCAACCTATGAAAGTGAGTTTCCCTTCCAACAAAGTCTTTCTCTTTAGCTTCCAGAGAGTCTTGGATCTTCTGCAGCTTTCCTTCTGCTTCACTCTTGGCCCTGTTGGCAAAATGGTATAGGCTTACCATTTCAGCATTTTCCACTCGAACTTCATGCAGCTGAGCTTCCAATTTCTTGTATTCTTCAAGGGAGACAGTACTCTGGCTTGGAACTTCTCTGGGATAAAGTGGAGCTTCTACTGAGAAAGGCATGAGGACTTCTTCTACATGTTTTTGCAACCATGCAACAAAAGGTGGATAAGTCTTGGGATCTATTCTGCCAAAGTCTTTCTTACCCTTCCTTATCCTGTGAGCCCAAGCTTGGGAGGCTTGTAGAACTAACTCCTTGCTTCCTTCCACAGGAAAATACAAAGACTCAGCAAACTCTTCCATCTGTGGTGGATCTCTCAAAGGGTAGCCAAACTGCTTCCTGGCTAATGTTGGATAATAACTGATCACACCTTTCCTTCCCAGCAAAAGCACTCCAGCAAACCTTCCACAACTGACCATCAATTCTTTACCTAGCAGATCTCTGTCATATCCCCAGGCAATATCTTCAGCAGTTAGACCCATCAACCTTCTTGACCATCTCCACTCATCCCTCATCTCCTTGAAGGCACCTGATTTTGGTAGTTGTCTGGCAAACCACTCAGCAAACAATGAAGCACAGTAGACTACTGGTCCACCCCTACCTTTCTCATTTCTGTAATGAACACTGTAATAGAAGTCACCCAACAAAGTTGGCACAGGATTGCCCTTTTCAAAGATGGAGATCACTTCCAAGCTTACAAATTATTTCTCTCCAGGGAACAAGCTAGACCCATACACCATTAAAGCAAGCACAACACCAAAGTCACCCCAACTACCCTCTTTATCATATCTCTCTGCCTCTGATATGAGCACACCCCAAGGGAGTCCTTTGCCTTCACTATCCTTCAGAGCCTTCTTGACTGTAGCAGTTGGCAGACGACAAACTTTGGCTATGTCTTCTTCTTTAAGCACAACCTCAGACCCATAGAAAGGCAATGTCTCTCTGACTGGAACACTCAGAATGCTGGCAATCTCTTCCAATGTGGGAGCTAAGATGTAACCTGGAAACACAAAGCAACGCAACAGAGGATCATAAAACTGCAACAAGGTATGCAAACTTTCCTTCTGGTCTGCAGTGGGCTTGTCCACATACTTCAATATCTGGCCATATCTTTTCCTGAAATTGCCCAAGACTTGGTCATTCATCAGACCTGCTAACTTCTGAACACTTCTGACTTCAGGTTGAAGAAATGTATAGTGAACATTCTTTTTCCTTGTAACTTTTCTGATTTATGCCATCTGGAGATAAGATTTACCAGAACTGGGAACTGATTATGAACAATGACCTGAAAAATGGAAACATAAACAGTTAATGCAAGAATGATGCAAATGCATATGCAATGCAGACATATGATCAACTGGGACCATCTGGATACTGGACACTGAACACAAGAACCCTCTTAATACTGGCAAACCAAAAGTCCTCTGAATCACAACTCTCTGATAGAAGATCTCAGAACCACAGTACCAAGAAAACCAGAATACCAGAACCATAAGACCATAGAACCAGAAATCATAATAAGTACCACTGATAATGAGGGTATGTAGAAGCCAAGGGTTCCTGCAAACCTGTAAACCCCTCCCAATCTCACTGGTAGGCTTCGGGTCAGACATCACAGACTCTCAAAGCTGAATAGCAATAATACTTTCACCATCTCCGAGAAATGGCTCATGACCAAATCAGGGAATCAGTTTGGCATTATATACTACGCAGGGAGGCCTCAGCTGAGTCCGGGAAACAAGGTCATCCTATGTAAGTCCCATGTGGGCCCTCAGATGCGAATGGGTTTTCCACACAATGTGGTATGCCACCGTCATCACTAAAGAGGTATGATTCCACAAGGTTCTCAATGATCGGTCCCCAGCTGCACATAACTGTCAAGGTTATGAAATGAGAGAGGAAGATCCCCAAATCAAGACATTTCCAAGACGGTCGCAAATCTGGGCGTGGAACTCACTACTACCCCCATGACAAGATCTCATGAGGCCAAAGTGGAACCACTCTAAGTCCTAAGGTGCTCTCGAGCCGTGGCAATGAGCTCATCTCTCAGAAATAGTAACACCCATCCCACCAAACAGAAAACCAGTCCAGACAGTCCAGTATATAATATGATGCATAAAATAAAGACTGAAAACTGTAAATAAAGGTGTAAATAAAATGTAAATAAAAAACAACAAAATACAACAAGCCACAGCAAGCACACATCACCCAAAGAAACAAAAACACACAAGCGCTAGGAGAGACTCACAGGGGAACCAGAGATTAGGGGTTCGATCCCCAGCAGAGTCGCCAGCTGTCGCTCCCCGGATTTCCATCCTGGTACAAACGCGAAAGTGGCGCAGAAAAGAATAGAGTCTCCAGCCAGGCATTTTTATCCCGAAGGAATGGGAATGGTAATGTTGCACAAACCAGAAGAAAAGAAAGGAAGGACACGGGTCCTGCGAACCAAAGAGACTGAGTTCGGGAGTCGGTTATGACCTGGGAAGGTATTAGCACCCAGATCGTCCGCCGTACCCGACGGGATCCACGCTTGCAAAGAAAACTGTTTCAAAGGGTGAGTGTATGAAAGTTGTTGCTAAAAGAAAGGAACTGGAACTGGAACTGGAAAAGGGACTGAGAAAGAAAACAAAGAGAAAAAATGTAGGGAAAATAAAGATTGTGGTCGAACGGGCCCTACCCCGCTGCCTACGTACCTCATCAGGACAATGAGGATCAGAGACGTCGTAGTTCCCCTAACTAGGGGTAGAAAAGAAATTACTTGTGAATTAAGGCTTGAACTGCCTATGCCAATGCTCAGGTGTTGTAGACTCGGACGACGAGTGCGTAACCGTCTTGCAAAGTGACAAGTAGGAGCAAGTTCGCGTACGGAGCGAATGAGATGAGAAAAGAATTCCCGAAGGAAAGACGCTTATTGTTTGTTTGTGTTTTTTATGAAGCTTTATAGGAGTGTGTCACAAGGAAGTGAACTCAAGCTCTTTTCTATGGAATGTGCACTTGTCACTACATTCCAAGATGGAATAATAGAACAAGCACACTCAAGTAAGGAGAAGATCCCCAAAACTTGAATCCAGAGATTAGGGCCTAAGCTCACTAACTCATTAACTTATTAAGTGTTTTTGGTACTTACAATGAAGAAGTGTTTTTTATGCTTTTCTTGGTGAAGAAGATACCTTGATCAAACTTGTGCATCACAAGGTAAGCTTGTACTATCCCAAGATGGGAAGACTACAAGTACCTCATGGGATAAGGCTATTGTTCAAGGTATTACTTCAAACTTTATTAGGATGTTTTCTTTAAGATTATGAGATGATAAGAGAAGAAGAACCAAAAGGAACACAAAGGTAAAAGTCTAATGGGGGACTAAAGAATCCTAAGTGTTATCAGCATGGATATCCTAAGGTTAGTGTGGTATTCTATCCTAAAGAAGAAAGAAAGAAAAAGAGAAGAAGAAGAAAGAAGAGGAGAGAAAGTCCTAAGCCCAACAAGCAAAGGGTTAGCTTAATAAAGAAATAAGAAGAAGAAGAGATGAGATTTGGAGATGTGGGAATCACTTCCACACCTCTCACTTACCATAGCCCTTGAAAGGTTAGCAACATAAGCATACAAGCAAAGCAAAATGAAACAAATGACATGCCAACATCATACAAACAGATGTGAAGCCATATACACAAATGCTCAATGCAAATTCAAGTCACAAGAATGAGGGAAGAAGCATGCAAGCAAATTATGAGACAACATGAATCACATGGCAAACAAATGCACACTTAAGAAAGATGCAAAGCAAAATGCACAAGACATGGACTCAAAGCACACAACCAGAACCAAAACAAGTCAAAGAAGAGCTTAAGAAGCAAGAAAGATGAGAAGGAGAGAGGTACAAGACCAAACAATCACACTATAAGATGGAAAGGGGCAAAGAAGCACATAAGAAATGGAAGAACTTAAAAGGTAAGCCAAACACAAAAATTCTGAGACACAAACCCTAAGCTAAGATCAGAATGGTACCCATACCCCAAAGGGACCCCAAATGAGAAGAAGAAGTTGGAACAAGTGCCCTTCTAAGCTTATAAGAGACCTTAAGATCAAAAGAAAGCAAAATGGGACAAGGTAAGAACAAATATTCACATCAAATCAACAATGCATCTAAAAATTCCACAACTTAAGAAAAATGATCTTCAAACATGACATAACAATGAGCCAAAAGGATTGGGAAAAATTCAGAAGCTAGATAGGTCAAATGAAGGCTTAAACATGAACTAGGGTTAGGAAACTTCAATGACAAGCCAAGGATCAAAACCATATGAATAAGTTTCTAAAAATCAGGGGAAATATCACACATAAAATACATCATCTTAGGAATCAAGAGCAAAAAGAACCATCACAAAACTCAAAATAAAGAACCCTAGGGAAATTGGACAAGGCAGGGTACTCAAAAAAGACTTAAAAAGAATTTAATTAAGATGCACAATTAAATGACACGTGGATATTAGGAATAAATGGGAAATAAAAATATGGAAAAATAAAGAAAACTCAAATGAACAGTCATGATTTAATTTGGAATTTTTAGACACTTGGAGGTATTTTTAAAAATTAGAAAGCAAAATGAAATAAAGAAATAACAAGAAAAAGAAATAAAATAAAAGAAAGATGACTGGGGGTGAGAATAGCCAGGAATCACATTCAAATTAAATGGGCTTAGAAGTCTGGGGGGGTGAAAATATGATTCTGGGCCCAATGGACTGTGCTGGTTCACAAAAGCTGGGTGGAAATTCAGTAAAATAAAATGGGAAAAAAACAAGAGCCATCAGATGAGATGGACGCATCTGGCGAGGGGTTCATTAATTGACGTGGAGGTTTGATAGGCTCATGAGTGAGGAAATATATGACTTATGGTGAGGTGAGAAATATTATGAATTAAAATAGAAACACATGGCAAGTGAGAGAGAGGCTGGGTTCATAATACGCGTGGCAAGATCCAGGACGCTGGGAGGACAGATCTCAGGGCGTAGGAACCTTCTTCAACCTCATGAAACCCTAGCACAAGAATTTACAGATTCCGGTGACCGGAGCTAGGGCTCCGGCACCGGAAATTACACCAGACGAACAAAACTTAATAAAAATGAACGAAGACCTCCATATTGACTAAATAAGGTGCTCTGATTTCAAAAATGGCATTGAAAAGTTCATTGGATCAAAGAATCATCTGGATCGAGCAAAAACAGGTGTGACCAAGAAAATTGAAATTCAAATATCTAACTCTACAGTGCACCAAATTCAAAACCACAACCAGCAGAGTAATCAGTGAACATCAAAGATCAAATTACACATCAACATTTTCATTTCCAGATGCGAAGAATCAGAAGCTTACCTGAGCTTGCAGATCTTGAAAATGCTTGCTAGAAGTCCAGATGATGAGGCCAAAGCACTCCAAATGCTCTCTAGTTGCAAAATAAATGCAACTAGAGCCTTGAATATGGCTGGATCTTGAGCTTTGTAGCCAACTGCCTTGAAATAGCAAGGTTGTTGATCTTAAGAGGTTGCTTGAACAAGTGTGTGATTAATGATCTTGAGCTTCCAAGGATCAAGGTTCTACAATTGGTTTTGGGAAAGATCTCGTGTGTGAGGAGATTTGAGAGAAATTGCAAGTTGTGCAAAAACTTTGAAACTGAAGAATGAGAGAGAGTTGAGGCAAACTGAAACCCTAATTTGTTATACACCACCTCATGACCTAATGCTGAAGAAATGGTGTGATTTGCACGTGTGGATCAAAAGTATTTGTGATTTTGCAATTTGAGCAAGTTTGGTGTGATATCATACAATCTTCATGCACTCTCTTGCCTTCAGCCCATGTGCACTCCAATCTGCACCCTTAATCATAATCCAAAAGATCTTGGCCATTGGATTAAGTTATCACACTTTTCTCATGAATATGCAAAATTTGCATTTGTGAAGCAACATTCTCACTTGGCACGAATTTGTGAATTTATTTGGAGAAAAACATGCCATTTGCATTGTATTTTAACTTTGTAAACATATTGGATCCATACCAACACTTGAAATTGAGTTTTGTGACAATTGGCTCTTGGTGCATGCATGAAATTTTGCATTTTGCCCTAATTTGAAGGAATTTTCGAGGGCCATATATCCCAAACCACATATGCTATCAAAAAGTACTTGTAATTTTTGAAAATGGGAGGTCTTAATCTCCAACTTTCATGTTTTACTTTGGTCCATTTGAAGAATTTTTTGATTAAGTTAAGGTCACTTGAATTTTAGGGCAAAAGTTGCCAAAAATGGAATTTCCTTAAAACCAACTTTGCACCAATTTTGTAAAACCCTTCAAAACTTCATTATTCTTGATCTTTGAACTTTCCAAACCTATTATAACATTGTGAGAACATCCCTTGGCTAGAAAAATTGAGTTGGACCCCCTTGAAACCACACAGTTGACTTTTTAAAGGCATAGTTGACCAATAACTTCATCTGCAAGCAACTGAAGAAATTCTTGACTTCCACAAGGAATTTTCTCATGAAAATTGGTACCTAGGATCCTATTGAAATATAAAAGACTTTGCCCAAATGAAATGGCCAAATTTTAAGGTTATCATGCTTGAATCTCAAACCCTAGTTTAGGACCATTGTATAGGAGCTTTGCTTTAGCCTGGATTCTCAGATGACCTTCCCACCTTCTAGGCTTTTCCAAATGAACTTGAGCTTGTAAATGCAATTTAGACCCCTCATAGGACTTGCACAAAACCATTGGGCTCCTTGTCATAACTTGTGATGCTTCAAGAACCTCCACAGATGATCATATGCCTAATGCTAGGTCATGAGAAATGTTATGCCTCATCTTTCCATGCTAGGATGCTAAAAATATGGTATGTTAATGATGAATATGATGTGATATGATGCTTAAAATGAAGAGGGCAAATTTGGGGTGTTACAAATACCTAACTCTAGTTAAAGAGAAAATGGCCAAGTTCACATCTATAGAAGTAAAACATGTTCCCGCAAACACAACGTCTGAGCAGACATACTATCAAAACTCGCGAGCACAAAGAGGAAAGGCGGGACCATTGGCCATGCACTGGGGAATTATATAAACCCTCTCACATAAGAGGGCCAAGTATTCAATTTCGACCCTAATAACACTTTATCTTGCACTTATTCATTTCCTTGCTCGTTTTCTTACTTTAGCATCAGAGTGTCTTGCAGGTACACCCCCTCCTCTCCTTGACGACTAATAAATCTTAGACTTACGATTCCTATTGTCTTGGTCTTAAGTGTATTTACATGTACACCTTCCACAATTGAAAATTTCAAAATCAATGATTGTCATTAAGCGTTCACCAATATTTATATTGACAAGAATATTATTTAGTAGTCTGATAAAAGAAAAATAATATGTGTATTATATATATATATAAAAGAAATTAAATTGGATAAAAAATTATTTCATTATGATCAATGAAAAAGTTATAAATATAAAGAAAATTAAAATAGAGAAATAAATTCCATAACAATTAAACAAAACAAATTAATTAATACATTATATTCTAATGTGAAATAAAAGATTTATGACATGTGAATGCAAAGTTCTTTGATGTGGGTGTGTTGTCTTTGATATAATGAGGTGGGGATGTGTTTACAAGATTAATACTCTAACGTCGAATCAGTGGGCTTAGTTAGAGAGGTGAAAAGCTTACAAAAGTGAATGAAAAGGTACCAATTATGGCGATTAGACAAATTTATACATGACCGGTAATTTTAACCTCTCCTAATTGACCTGATGCAAACGTGAAATATCGTTTGATTAATTCCAATGATAAATGATGAGCAAGCAGTTTTGATCTTATGTACTTTCTTTTGGCGAATGTAAACATATTCATTGTTCCCTTGAGAGGGTAATCAACTTTAGACATTTGTTGTTGGTGAAATTTTTTTCCTGAATGGAAAGATGTTAGACGTTCGAACTGCAATAAAGCAGCAAGAATCAAAAGTTTAATTTTGAATAATTACCTCCAGGATTTATCGTATCCACAGGGATTGGTGCGAGGGAAAAAACGTCATTCAATGACCTCTATGTTTCAAGCTTGTTTGTGGAAAGTTAGTTGATAGATCAAATATAATATCCCATATTTCTCTAAGAATGAGAATAAAAGCTAATGAGACCATTTGACAATTAGGAGTTGTTAAAAGAAACTAATCGATTAATTGGACTTAAGAAAAAGTTACTAGAGTCCTTAAGAAATTAGTTAGAATTAGACTAAATGGGAAATCTGTAAATATGGTTTAGTTAGAGGGCATTTGGACATTAATCATATCAAATGAATTCTTAAAGACTTGTTTGGTGGAGAAATATTATAGTCTCATAACAAATCAGATTTTTGGAGGATAGAAGATTATAGAGAAAATAGGAGAAACTCATGTTCATCATCTCCATCTCCATTTTCGTATTTTGGGACAACCTTCACTAAAAAGGTAATAACTTTCTGCTCGTAATTCTGATTTAAGTGATTCTCAGCTTTTTGGAAACTACATGAAATTCTCTTCAACTTAGATATAAATTTTGTCTTCTGCATGTTTGTGATGAGAGAGATAAATGTGTTTGAATATTAGGTTCTGATGTTGATTTTGGTGAATGCATGTATACGGGATTCCTTTACTAGCCTCCATTAGACTGGTAATATCTTTTTACTCGTAACTCAGATTGAAGCGACTCTAGACTTTTTGGGAATTTTACAAAATTCCCTTAAATTTGATATATGATTTTGTGTCAATAAGGTATGTATTGAAGGAGATAAACACATTTGAAGTTTGAGAATTCATGCTGAAAATGGGTTAAGTAGGAGTTACGGGTTTGATGATGTTGGAAGTGGAATTTTGACAAAGATGCAAGCTCAATTGCAGCATGGATGTCATCTTAATCTCTATTGATGCAAGGTG
The DNA here is from genome assembly GCA_963966055.1 of Lathyrus aphaca. Classification (NCBI taxonomy): domain Eukaryota; kingdom Viridiplantae; phylum Streptophyta; class Magnoliopsida; order Fabales; family Fabaceae; genus Lathyrus; species Lathyrus aphaca. The sequence continues at coordinate 447,427,761 of OZ014521.1, forward strand.
AGTTCCATAGTTAGAACTTGGGTTGGAGTTGGGATTGACTTGCATGTTGAATGGGTTAGTGAGAAATATGATTGCATGCTTAATACATTTGTGAAATTGTGTTCTTATAATAATTATATATGTTTTGTAATGTGAGTTTGTTGTACCCCAAAATTTTCCCTCCCATAATCAAGACAATATCACTCAAGACTTCTAAATAAGCATAAGGTTCTCAAGACTCCCAATTGATCTAAAAGTGTGGAAGTTTCCCCAGACAATGCCTCCTCCAAAGCAAAGTGTCCAAAACTAGGGTTTTGGGTTTCCTCAGGTTAAAATGACTTTCAAGGCTTCAAGTGAGCTTCATAGCATCCCATATGACTTCAAAAATCCCTATGTTTAGTTTCAAAGCTTTCCCAAAGAGCTTGCCCAGTCAGATGATCAGATATGCAAAAATCAGTCAAAGGAGTTAAAAAGTCAAACTGAGGTCAACTGTGGTCAAATTAAAGTCAAACTTCAAGATTTTTTGCCAACATCAATTTTATAAAGTAAAATTAATCATTTGATCAATGGTTGATCATGATTCATCAAGGAAGTTCCAGATCATCAAGAATCAGGAGTTTATAAATCAGGGTTTTCTTAAGGAAAGTCAACTGAACTTTGACCAGCCATAACTTTCACATGCTTCATCAAAAATTTCCCATCCAAATCTCATTTTTAAGGAAATTGAATTCTCTACAACTTTGTGTCTCACAAGCCAAGCCTAAAAATGCTTTATTTGGAAGGTATGAGCTAAAACATTACAGGTCATTTCAAAAGTCAACAAAAAGTCAAGTTTTTCCAAAGAACATAATTTGAAAATAGTAAAAGATATGGACATGATACCAAAGAGGTTTGTTAGAGGACTCTTTAAGATTTTCAAAATTTCCAAAAACACCTTCATATCTTTAAAATTGAGGGATTTATGCCTTGTCAAAGTTGAGAGATTTTTGAGGGGTGCATTGAGCAAATGAGGTCTTAAATCCAATTTTTTCCAAATGGGCTTGTAATTTTGCAATCCAATATTCATGGTAACATCAAGCATGACCCAATGCCAAAGATTTTTGATTTTTATTATTTATTTACTATTTATTTGTATTTTATTCACTAAAGTTCAATTTAAATATAAATTAAATATGAAAAATCAAATAATGATTGAAATCTTTGATTGGAAATTATTGAAATTATATTTAGAATGATTGGAAATCATTTGAAATCAGATTGGATCGAAAATAACAAGGTTTCATTTGATTTTTGAGCATTTAAAGTGATGAAATTTCTTCATGATGAAGGTATCCAAAAGTCCAAATAAGACATCAATTTCTTGACCTAATTTCACTCCTTTATAAATATACAAGTCAACCAACACATCCCACACGTTTTGCAGCAGCCAAGAACTCATACCAGACTTGAAAAATCCTCAAAAAAATTCAAATTCGGTTTCTCATATTGCTTTGTTTTTCAGGTGATTTGAAGAGATAGGTAGACTCCTGAGGTCATTTAGAACATAATTCAATCATCACATGCATCAAACATGCGTTCATGAGCCATAACTGAATCAAAAAATGTTCTTGAACTCTTGTTTTCGATTTCTTTATTTTGTGCATTGTTTTCAATTTTTGATATGATAGTCTTGTTTGTAATGATGTGAGGATCGTTTCTGGATTAAAAAAATTGAAGATCCATAGCCAAACGCGTGAACGACCATAGTTAGGGTTTGGAGCTTCAAATTGGGATTCTCTGATTTAGATCGTTTAAGAAAAGTTTGATTGCATATTTGGACTTTGCAGGTTATGGGAAATTATTTGGCATAATTAATTTGGCCTAATTGCGTATATTTTGAGTATTTGAAAAATGCAGGTGTTTTTGCTACCACAAGTTCGTAGCTAAATGGTAGTTAGTTCGTAGCAAACGTCAAGAAGCTAGAGGTAGAAGATGAAGTCTCGCGCGAAGGATATTATCAAATTTTGTTGTTTTTTATATAATATTTGTTTCAATTATAATTCATAACGCGTGCGTTGATCTGATGGTAAAGGACTTGTTTTGTTATAGTAAGGTCAAGGGTTCGAGTCCAATCTGCAGCGTATTCTTTTTACTTTTGATCCATATAACTAGTATTAGTATGTATGTAAATGTTACAGGTTTTGATACAAGCCGCGTGCACAGTTCAGTTGGCTTTGGTCTTTTATATCAAGGTTAGGGACCTGGGTTCAAATACCAGGTCCATTCTTTTTCTATCTATTCTTTTCCAGTTTTTCTTTTTCTTTATTTTATATTTATTTTACTAAATTCAATTAATTTAATAAAATTAATTCTTTTCCAAATTTAAAAACCAATAAAATAATATTTTGTAAATTCATTAAAAAAATTTCATAATTAATTTTTTACTTTTTCTTGTATATAATTTTTTTTTATATATGTAAAATTTTTCTAATTAAAAAAATTCTTTATCTTTTCTTTATAAATAATTTTGGTTATTCATCTAAAAATTTGTAATGTTATTTTTCTATACTCATATTTATAAATAGTTAAAAATTGGTAATTCATAATTAAATTTTGTATATAACTTCTATTATAAACATATATTTGTAAATAAAAATCTAATTAACTTTTTTACATAATTATAATTCTAAAAAATATTGTATATAAATAACCTACTAACTTAATTATTTATTATTTTTCTATAATCTTTATATCTTTTGTAAATAAATGCTAATTATAAACTTATTTTATTATCTATTTATAACAATAAATCTTTATTTATTTTGTAAATACTAACTCTTTTATTATTTTGTACATATTAATTTTTTTTTTACTATTACTAATGATTAATTAATCAAATTCTTATTTTTCTTAATAACTTCTAAAACTCTAACTTATCTAACCTAAACCCTTTCTTCTAATCTTAATTCCCTAATTTATTTTGTTTTAATCTTATTATTATTATTGCTTTATTATTATTGCTTTATTATATCTATTATTCTTGCTTTATTATCATGATTTATTTTTATCCAATTATTATGTATCTGCCCATAAGCCTTGTAATAGTTTAGAGATTTATTTTTCCGTCTTTATTTTCTTTGTAAATATTTAATTGCATGGTTAGTAAATAGGGAGTGCAAAACTAATTGTGATTAAATAGACTTAGATAATTAATTAAATAAGATAAATATCTGAAATAAATCATTCACACACGTATGTCGATCTAAGATCGCCATCTACACTTCCTAGGGTATCCCTCTTGGTTTCCTTCTTTAAATGGTCAAGTCCCTCGAATATATGGGTGTTTAAGCAAAGTCCCTTTAAGAGTAAATCATCATTGTCCCTTTAAAGAATTTAAAAGATCAAGTCCCTTCGAAGTTGCCTACGGAATAATGATCTTGTCCCTTCGAATAAATGATGATAGTCCCTACGAATTGCTAAAGACACCCCTAAGTTGCCTTCATTGACCATACGATGACCCTACACCTGTCCCTTAATCAAATCCAAAGTAATGACTACATATTCCTTAATAATATGGATAGTCTTACTCTTGAAGAAACATAAAAGAACTTGAATGACTTAGCTTAGGGTAGGTACCTCATAGTTACTTGCTCACACTTTAACTACTTTTCACACCTCACAATATTTTCAAACATTTTCAAATGAGGCTTTGTATATATCCATGTGAGGATCATTACAAAGTACTTAGAAAATTTCTAATCACACACTTTCTTTTCAAAAACAATTAAAGTGAGCTAAGTAACTAAGAGCCCATGGATAACCATTGATATAAAGGGTGCTAACACCTTCCCTTTATATAACCTACCCCCCGAACCCAAGTCTTTTCAAAACGGTCTTTCTTGTTCTTTTATGTCCCTTCCTTATGGATAAAATAAAAGTCGGTGGTGACTCTTGCTATCCGCAACATTTATAGAAAGTCAGTTCTCCCACCGTGTTACAGAGTTTTATACTTAGAACTGTGAGAATGTTCATGTTTGGGATGAATTAGGATTTTAAGGGTTTGAGAGAAAAACCCATGAAAATCATGTTTTGATGATGCAAATTCATAAATCTATGCCAATATATGATGCATGCAATGGAATATTGGTGAGAAACCGTCAAGAGATGAAATACTTTCCGTATTCACGAACGGTGGACCTCCGTAGTATTGTTGAGACATAACTGGTTATGTGCATAGAATATGACACACATGTTTTTTTTGTATGCAAACATATTATGATATAATAAGTTTAACTGAGCTAGTTATGTTAAGAAGTGAATGCATGTATTATGTTAAGCATGTATGAAGTAAAGGAATGACTAGTCGAATATGATTATGTGAGCTCATGCATGTTACATCATATTTGATATGTTCTAAGGCAACCTTTTCCGTGAATGATTTGGTATATACACGATGATGGCTTGACATTGTATGTGCAGTATTACGCACGTATGCAATGGGAATGATCTGGTGTATTACTGGTACTATTATGAATGAGATATTATGTTTTATTATGCATACATAAGATGTTTGCCTAATAGAAATTACCTGGTGAGTGGGACCCTAGGATCATTGTTATCCGAAATAGGGAATTGTTTAGATTTGAAAAGAATTAACTTTGGTACTATCAGATACACCCTAATTCCGAGGTAATGGAATCAAGGGAGTAAAATTTGGAATTCTGACTAATGTTAATGCGTAGTTCAAAACGTAGGAGAGTAAGTCCCCTTAGATGAAGGGTATGAGAACTTTGGATACCTCCTTTCTAGACTAGTCCTGAGAGAAGACGGCGGATAATTTCCAGAAACCACATTATAGGACTTAGTCATAAGGGGTCAGAAACTTCCGTAAGACCTTACCATGATGGGCGGCGGATTTGTCGATAGTCAAAGACGTTCAAAACACCAGTTGGGCTAGAGGTTCGTTAGAGGCTTCAACGTGATAGATGATTAGCTCATATTGATCTACATTGCTCCGAAACTTCCGCAACACTTTGTCATGATGGGCGGAGGATTTGTCTATTATCAACGACATTCAAAACACTAGCTGGGCTAGAGGTTTGTCATTGACTTCGACGTGATAGATGATTAGCTCCTATTGTTCTACGTGGCTCAGAAACTTCCGTAACACCTTGTCATGATGGGCGGAGGATTTGTCAATAGTCAACGATGTTCGAAGAACTAGATGGGCTAGAGGTTCGTCAAAGGCTTCGATGTGATAGATCATTGACTCATAAATTTAAGTTGTTGGCTTATATTTTGTTGTGAAGTTGTTGTACCCCAAACGTTTCCCTCCCACATTCAAGATCATATAGTTCAAGAGGTCTTTTGATAGTCACAGGATTCTCAATTGGTCAAAAGGATTGAAGGTTTCGCTAGACAAAGCCTCCTCTTGAACAATGAATCTTAGAACTAGGGTTTTGAGTTTCCTCAAGAAAATTGGACTTCCAAGGCCTCAAATGGACTTAATTACATCCCACACATCTTAAAGAATCCTCAGGTCAAGTTTCAAAGCTTTCCTAACAAGTTTGGTCAGTCAGATGCTCAGATACCTGAAAATTAATTAACTTGGTCAAAAGGTCAATTGAGGTCAACTGTGGTCAAATCAAAGTCAAACCTTAAGATTTTTGGTCAACATAAATATTATGAGGTGAAATTCATCATTTTATCAATGGTTGATCATGATTCATCAAGGAAACCTCAAATCATCAAGAATCAAGAAGTTTCGAATTAGGGTTTTCATAGGAAAAGTCAACTAAACTTTGACCAACCATAACTTTCACATACTTCATCAAATATTTCCCATACAAAGCTCATTTTGAAGAAAATTTAATTCTCTACAACTTTGTGTCTCACAAGCCAAGCCTAAAAAACTTCATTTGGAAGGTATGAGCTAAAACATTATAGGTCCTTTTGAAAGTCAACAAAAAGTCAACTTTTTCCAAAGCTCATAATTTAAAAATGGTAAATGATATGGATATGGGTCCAAACGTTTTGGTTAGATGATACTCTAAGCTTTCCAAAACTTCCTATAACACCTTCATAGCATCAAAATTGAGGAAGTTATGCATTGTCAAAGTTGAATGATTTTTAAGGGGTGTATGAAGCAAAAAAGGCCATAACTTCATTTTTTTCCAAATGGGCCCATAAAGTTGCAACCTAAACTTGAAGATGAAGTCATGCATGACCCAATGACCATTAATTCTGATTTTTAAAATTTATTTTATATTATTTTGGATTTTAATTGTTAAAATTCAATTTTAATAGAAATAAAATATGAAACTCAAATATTTGATCTCATAACTTATTTTGGGATCAAATATATGATATTTAAGATGATTGCAATAATCCAAATTCGTGAAAGATCAATATAGAAGGAGGATATTTGATTTTTGAACAATTATGGTGATGCGATTTCTTCAATTCCAAGCAACACAAATCCATGATATCAAGGCTCATAATTTGACCTAATTCTCTTCATTACATATACACAAACCTAATGCAAGCAAGGGACAATTTCCAGACCACAAAAAAACACCTTTCAAACTTCATTTTTTTTTCAACAAAAAAAATGGTTTGGACCATTGGAGTTGTTTCAAAGCAATTTAAAGGTTGTTATAGATTCCTTGATACCTATTGAACGTATCTCAACTGTTTTTATCATCAAAACCATGTTAATATGCATAAATCGCATCTCACTTTTGAGCCATTCTTGAATTTTTCGATTGCATAGATTCTTGAGTTTTAAACTGTTTTTGATGATTGTATGTTGTTCACAATGTCCTATAGATCGTTTCTGGCTGGTTTGTTTGAAGTTCCATTGCAGGTACCAAGAATCACCATGGCTAGGGTTCTTCGTCCTAAATTAGAGCTTTCCAATACAGGCCATATAAAACCTTTTGAGGACATATTTGGACTCCTTGAACCCTGGGTAGTTGAATGGTCTTATTATTGAGAAGAAATTGTACGTTTTATGATGTATATGAAAAATATAGGGTCAACTGCGAAACTAAATTCGCAGGAAATTTCGTAACTAAATGTGCAGTAATTTTTCGTAGGTAAAAGGTTGAAGATGAAGTCTTGGCGCCAGCCTGAAATTCAAATTTAAAGTTAATATTTTTTGCTCATTTGTTGGTAACTTAACACAAATGTATGCTTGGCCTGGTGGTTGGTAAGGCGCGTATGGTATTGAGTCTGAGAGCGTGAGTTCGAGTCTGGCCCTCATCGTGTTTTTTTGCCATTAATTCATTTAACTTGTTTTATTATATAATGATTTATTCCTGATTTCTATCACCAGCGCATGTGCAGCCTAGTGGAGGGAGAGTGCGGCCTGGGAAAGCAAGGTCAAGAGTTCAAACCCTGGCCTTGGCATTTTGACAAAAAAACATGGTTCTTTTTTTTTCTTCCTAATTTCTCCTAATTTCCTCTAATCCCTTTAATTCCTTAATTTCCTAATTAACTAACCTTAAACCTTTAGATTAACCTCTTAATTTTATTATATATACTATAATTACTTATTTTATAAATCAATTTATAATATTAGTTATTATTTCTTTTGTTGTAAATTAATAATTAGATCTAGTTTTTTTTTAAAAAAGAAAACCCTAATTTTCTTAAACCTTCTTTGTTTACCTAAAATTAATCCTAAAATTTTTATTACCATTATTTATTTATATATCTTTCTTATTAGAAAATTAACTAATTAGATTTTTATTTTTATATAAACCTTAAGCTTTTCACAAACCTTAAAATATTTTGTTAACCCTAAAACGTTTTTCTTCTAAACCCTAAACCTTTTTCTCTAAACCTTTTTTCTATTTTCATTCATTCTTGTGATATTCACTACCTGCCTATTATTCTGCTCTGAATTGTTTATCATTATTTATTTTTCCACCATTATAATTATGTAACTTCCCTAAGACGTTGTAATAGTTAGGATATTTATTTTCTGCCATTTACATTCTTGCCATTTATCCTATATTGATTGCGTGGTTAGTAAATTTAGGGCGTGGCAAGATTTAATGAAATAAAAAAGGCTTAGATAATAAAAATAATAAGATAAATATCTGAAAAATAACACTTACGCACGTAAGTCGATCATTCTATGATCGCCACCCGTACTTCCTAGGGTTCCTCTCTTGGTTGCCTTTAATATGGTCAGGTCCCTCGAATAAAAGGGTGTCTTTAAAAGTAAAGTCCCTTAACAAATAAATCATCATATTCCCTTCCAGATTAAAAGATCATAGTCCCTCTGAGGTTGCCTACGATATAATGATCTTGTCCCTTCGGTAAAAATAATGATAGTCCCTATGAATTGCTAAAGACACCCTTATAAGTTGCCTTCATTGACCATACGATCATCCTACGCCCGTCCCTTAACAAAATCCAAGGTAATGACTACCTACTCCTTAATAATAGGGACAGTCTTACCCTTGAAAGAATATAAAAGAATACGAAAGACCAGTCTAAGGTAGGTAATTCTTAGTTACTTGCTCAAATTTCAAAATTCTTATTCACACCTCACTTTTTCAAACAATTTTCAAACTTAAAAGCTCTGTATACATCCATACGAGGATCATTACAAAGACTTATGAAAATTTCTAAACACACACTACACATTTTTCAAACAAATAAGTGATCCAAGTAAATAAGAGCCCATGGATAACCATGGATATAAAGAGTGCTTACAGCTTCCCTTTATATAACCTACCCCCCCCCCCCCCCCCCCGAACTTAGAATTTTTAAAAGGTCTTTCTTGTTCTTTTATACCCTTTCCTATTGGATAAAATAAAAGTCGGTGGCGACTCTTGCTATCTGCAACATAAATAAAAAGTCAGTTCTCCCACCGTGTTACAGAAGCTTACTATGCTTCATTTCTTAAATCCTATAAAATAGTATATATGTGATTACTAATAGGATGAGATACAAATGGTCTATCCTATAGAGCCGAGTGGATCCATAAAATAAGGGAACTCACTGAGATTTAGTAATCTCATCCCATTTTGTTGATTTCTTTTAAGGTCCGGGATTAGTTTGAATATTTACTATAAGGTTTGTCTCGGATGCTCTAGAGAGCAGTTGGATTGGAGATCGTGCCATATCTTATTTTCTATTGTGCACTTTCCTTGAAGACACTTGTTGTATACATTTTAGTTCAACTTTCTTATTGTATACAACCTGTTGTATTTTATTTAAAGCTTTTGTATATACTCAGAACCAATTTTAACGTTTCATGCATAATATACTAGTCAATTATGTGTGGGGCGTTACAGTTGGTATCAGAGCTGGTAGATTCTCGACCGAGCCACGAGACATCACTAGGAATTCCTTTTTTCCCTCAAATGTGTGTTTTGCTAGCCTGATTTTACTAATATCTCATTCAGTTGTTGAACTTTATCAACTCACCGACTGAGTGTGTGAAAGTAGAATAATGGTAGAGACGATACGAGGACACATGAATATGTAAGTGTTGGGAACCCGAGTAGTAAGATTTGGTTAGGTGATGGTTTAATTATCAGACCTAAGCAGAGCGTTTGATGCAAAATGGTTGACACAATAGTATTGTTGAAGGTGTTGAGGAAAATGGAATTTGTAGTCATTTGGTTGGACATAATCCACTCCTCAGAGGGTGAATATAACTTAGTAAGTTCAAGAAACACAAATGGAACTTGTAGAGGGAGTTTCCTACCGTGGGATTGAGTTCTAAGTGAACATGATACATTACCCAATCATTGCTACCAATGAAGGTTGGTGTTAAGAATAGTGGATGGAATAATCTTTGAAAGGTATTATATTCCCATTTCGGGAAGATCATGTATTTTCAATTGGCGAGATAGACTACTACAACTCATCACTTCTTGATCTAGATAAGCCCTAGAATTACGCTAGGGGAGACTGAATTTGATGGGGACATGAAGTATGTTAGACCATGTTCCTTTAAAATATGATTTACTCAACCATGAGTAAAGCCATAAAACTATGCTAGGTGTCAGGTGTTAGATGAGCATAATATGGTGACAATTTAAAGTATCTGAGGGATAATCACCGACTGATATTGTTTCTAGTCATGGATGACTAAGTTAAGAACCGACTGGGTGGAGATAGAGCTATCAACAGTTGAACCCTGAAGGATGAATCTTCCAAAGTAATATTGTTTGTATCCAAGACTAGAATGAATGAGGAATGAATCCATTATTTATCCAAGTGTATCTCGATTGGTAAAGATGACCTAGAGAATGTCTGGTAGTGAATATGGAACGTTGTGGCTCATACACTACGTATGACCAAATATGGGCTAAAGTGATCGAGTATCACGTGCATGACCCTTAATAGGCGTTGGGTAATTTTAAAAAGGAGTGGTTGAAACTGAGGTCGGTCATAGTCGAATAATTTCATGATAATCGTAGTGGGTCACATCCCAAAAGTAGAATGGCAGGAAAAACCGTAAGACTAATTCCTTGAGGGATTTGTCCCAAAAGTAGGTAAACAGGTAAGTTGTGAGACCAGTTCTTGAGGGTAATTGTTGTACCACAAAATTTTCCCTCCCTAATTCAAGATCATATAGTTCAAAAGGTCTCTTAATAGTCATAGGATTCTCAATAAGTCAAAAGGATTGAAGGTTTCACCAGACAAAGCCTCCTCCTGAACAATGGATCTTAGAACTAGGGTTTTGAGTTTCCCCAAGAAAATTGAATTTCCAAGGCCTAAAATGGACTTCATGACATCCCATAAGTCTTAAGGAATCCTCATGTCAAGTTTCAAAGCTTTCCCAACAAGTTTGGTCAATTAGATGCTCAGATACTTGAAAATCAGTTAACTTTGTCAAAAAGTTAACTGAGGTCAACTGTGGTCAACTCAAAGTCAAACCTCAAGATTTTTGGTCAACATCAAGATTATGAGGTGAAATTAATCATTTGATCAAGGCTTGATCATGATTCATCAAGGAAACCTTATATCATCAAGAATCAAGAAGTTTCTAAATTAGGGTTTTCATAGGAAAAGTCAATTGAACTTTGACCAGCCATAACTTTCACATACTTCATCAAACATTTCCCATCCAAATCTCAATTTGAAGGATATTTAATTCTCTACAACTTTGTGTCTCACAAGACAATCCTAAAAATGCTTCATTTGGAAGGTATAAGCTAAAACATTATAGGTCCTTTTGAAAGTCAACAAAAAGTCAACTTTTTCCAAAGCTCATAATTTGAAAATGATAAAAGATATGGACATGGGACCAAAAGGGTTGGTTAGAATACACTCTAAGCTTTCTAAAAAGTCCTAGAAACCCTTCATAGAATCAAAATTGAGGAAGTTATGCATTGTCAGAGTTGGATGATTTTAAGGGGTGTATGAAGCAAAAAAGGCCATAACTTCAATTTTTTCCAAATGCGCCGATAAAATTGAAATCCAAACTTGAAGATGAAGTCATGTACGACCCAATGACCAATTATTCTTATTTTTATCATTTTTTTTATTTTATTTTGGATTTTAATTATTAAAATTCAAATTAAATTAATATAAAATATGAAAATGAAATATTTGATCCAATCTTTGTTTCGGGATCAAATATATGTCATTAAAAGTTGATTGGAAGCTTAAAAGTTCGTGCAAGACCAAATTAACAAGAAAATATTTGATTTTGTGACATTTATGACAATGGAATTACTTCATCATCAAGTAACCTCAACCCATGCTTCTAAGGCCCATCTTTTGACCTAAATTTCATCTCATATATAAACAAAACAAAACAATAACTCAAGACATGAAATTCAGAACCAAAAAAGTCATTGTCACATTCAAAAAATTTCCAAAAAAAGTCAAACTCAGATTCAAAGATTCAAGCTCTTTCCAAGCATTTTGAAGGTCCAATTTGATCTCTTGAGGCATTTTGAACATGTCCCAATCATCAACAACATCAAAATTATTAAAAAATGCATAACCTGAACCGTTTTTTTTATGTCTTTGTGATTTTTTCGATTTCATGTTTTCGCGCGTTATAAACTAACTCTAACCATTGATTTGTGTTTGGCTTGAAGCTTAGATACTTTCTGGATGATTTTTATGAAGCTCCATGGCCAAACGCATAACTGCCATGGTTAGGTTCTTAAAATCGCGAATTGGGGACTCAATAAAAAGGCAATTTCAGACCAAATTAATGAGATATTTTGACTTAATGGACTAACCTTGATCGATTTGAGTCATTAGAATTCGTTTATCGCTTGTATTTTTTATGTTTAACCTTGCAGGACTTATAGCGACGAAGAAGATCTGTCACTATAGCCTTTTGTGACGGACAAAGTGTCACTAAAACCTAACTGGGCGGACCAATGAGGAAGACGATCCTGGTCGCGAATTGGTGATTTTGAAAAACTGACTTATTTTATTAACTTTTGTTTCCATTATACTAACACACACAGGTGTGTGTCCCAGTGGTTGAGACTCTGCGTTGGTAAGCTTGGGGGGATGAGTTCGAGTCCCAGGTCCCCCATTCTTTTTAGTGACCTGATCTTTTTTCTTTATTTTTCATATTTTCAAATTCTTTTAATTATTTTATTAATTAATTAACTAATCACCACTAACTATAAGCCTATTAAATTAATCACATATTTTCTTCCTAAAAAAATAAATCTTTTTTTTTAATTAATTCTTAAATACTTTTCTTACATAATATTTTCATAAATAATTTAGTTTTATTTATTTATTTGTAAATTAATTAACTCAATAAGCCCATTTTATTTTAATAAACTCACTAATAAATTATTAACCATTTTTTTATAAATAATAATAATATTAATTTTCTTGTAAATAAATTAATTTTTATATTAATTAGATTGTAAATTAATTAGTAATTAGGTTAAGATTTTCTTAAAAACCCTAATTCTCTAACAACCCCTAATTCTCTAATGAACCCTGATTTTCTAAATAAAGAAACGATTAATTATTTTTCTTAAGTTTGATTTATTTAGTTATTTTCTTATAGAATTAATCATTTATATTTTCGCTTTTATTTTTTATTATGTAATTGTTCCTTCTATGTAATAGTTCATTAGGTTTAATTTTCCACATTTTTATCAGGGGCTCAATTGGAATGGTACTGTCAACTGGAGAGTATCAACATTCATACTTGGAATGATCTTGTTGGGGCCTTCTATAGGCAATATTAATATAACTCTAATTTAGCACCAACTCGCATGCAACTCCAAAGCATGTGTATGGGTTCTAAAGAAAGTTTCAAGGAGTATGCCCAGAAGTGGAGAGATCTTGCAAGCAGAGTTCAACCTCCTTTGACTGACCGGGATTTGGTTGATATGTTTATGAGTACATTGACTGGTCCTTTCTACAGTCATCTCATTGGAAGTTCATCATCTGGTTTCACTGAGCTGATAATGACTGAAGAACATGTGGATAGTGGAATACAAAGTGTTAAGATACAAGTGGTTGCCTCTTCAAATACTACCAAGAAGCCTTCTAATGGGAAGAAATAATATAATGTTGTGCATGGCCAACAGGGTCGTAACAAGAATAATTAATCTGTGGGAGCAGTCCTCATCTCTAACCCTGCACCTACAACACAAGATCACCAACTGAATAGTCAACCTAAGCCTAGAAGGCAATTTACAAAGATCAATATGTCATTGGCTCAGTCCCTGGAACACATGTTGAAGGGAGAATTGATTACTTTAAGGGATCATCCTCAGAACCTCAATACTACCTCTCCTCATTTCAATCCCAATGCAATATGTGTATATCACTCCAACTGCCCATGCCATCATACTAATAAATGTTGGGCGTTGAAGAATAAGATCCAGGATATGATTGATGCTGGAGAAATTGAGTTTGATCCTCCTGAGACTCCTAATGTGATTACTGCTCCTATGCCCAAGCATGAGAAGACTGTTAACGTTGTTGATGATGTTTCTTATGTTTCTACGGTGACTGATTTAACTACTCCTTTATCCATCATTAAGAAGTTGCAGCAAGCCAGTTTATTTCCGGGTTGCAATGAAGACTGTTTTTATTGTGATTCTCAACCTAATGACTGTTGGAAGCTGAAAGAAGGTATTCAATGTTTAATGGACAACCGTACCATATTGTTTGAGAAGACTCCTTCTGTAGAGAGTTTATGTGAATGCCTATCCCAAGATCTGAAGCTTGAAGATGTGTCTGTGGTTACTAGTACTCCTGTGAAGATCACTTCCAAGGGTCCTGTGAGGCTTACATCTAAAGGTCCTGTGAAGATTACTGCTGAGCCAAAGGTGGCTCCCCTGATTATTACTACTCCTAGTCCAATTCCATATTCTTCTGACAAGGCTATTCCTTGGAATTATGGGTCTGATATTTATATCCATGGTATCAAGAAAGAGCCTCTAACTGATATACCTGCTACAGATATTAATCCCGATGTCGACAATATTGTTGGGACTATTAAGGTTACTAGGAGTGGAAGAATTTTCTCTCCAAAACACACTTCAAACATTGCTTCTGCTCCAGTTCATATCTCCAACCCTGGGCCAAGTACTGAAGCTCGGGGCAAAGGACCATTGATTGAGCCTGTTCAGGCTGAAACTCCAGTTACTGAAGACCTCTCTAAGCAGATGGATGATGTATTGAAGATCATCCGCAAGAGTGATTATAATATTGTTGAACAGTTGGCCATACTCCCTCTAAGATCTTTATGTTGTCTTTGTTGCTATGTTCTGAAGCCTATGCCAAGGTCTTAGTGATGTTCCTGAAGGCTGCTCATGTACCACATGAAATCTCTGTGGACCAGTTTGAGAATTGTGTTGCCAACATGACTACTGATAATAGCTTAGGCTTTTCTGATGCTGATCTAACTCCTTCCAAAAGAAACCACAATAGAGCTCTGCACGTCTCCATTGAATGTAGGGGCACAACTTTGTCTCATGTTTTGGTGGATAACGATTCCTCTTTGAATGTGTTACCGAAGGACGTTCTGGACAAACTCAACTTTGAAGATATTGTGTTAAGACCCAGTAACATGGTGGTGAAAGCCTTTGATGGATCAAGGAGAATGGTGCACAGAGAAGTTGACCTCCCAATCAAAGTGGGTTCTCAGGTCTTTGATTCTACATTCTATGTGATGGATATTCGTCCTTCCTATTCCTGTCTGCTAGGGCATCCCTGGATACATGGGGCAGGTGCTGTGACTTCCACTTTACATCAGAAGCTGAAATATCCAATGAAGAGTAAGATCGTCACTGTTTATGGTGAGAAAGAGTATATGGCCAGTCATGTAAACAATTTCAAGTATGTTGAGATCGAGGGTGAATTTATTGAGACTCCTTGCGAAACATTTGAGGTGGTTCCTCAAGTTTTTCCTGCTGCCGAATCCACCCTGTTGCTAAATCAGTTTCTGCTGTTACTAGAGTACCTCCTGTAATGGCTTCTCTGAAGGATGCAAAAGCTGTAGTTGAAGAAGGTGGTTGTACTATTTGGGGTAAGCTTCCTGACATTCCTTACAAATATGACAAGTTTGGTTTGGGTTTTACTTCAGAATCTCAGAAGGTTGTTCGTCGTGCTCGTGCTATTCGTATCACCGACAAAGGAGTTAAGAGGAATCAAGTCAATGATGTGGAGGATTCTGATGAAGATTACAACTTGGATAGCTGGATCTTTCCTACCATTGGAAGTGGGCTCAATAATTGGAAGGTTGAAGACGTTATTTCTATCTCCTTTAGTTAAGAGTAAATACTATTACTGTGTTTCTTATTTTTAAATTTGTAATTTCGAACAATTAAACTTTTAAGCCTTGTGCCTTACCCGGGGCACCATGGTATGCTTGTTCGGAATTTAATTTCATTTGTATATCTTCATTCAATAAAATCAATGGACGTTTTTGCTTTCGTAAATATTGTGCTCTTTATCTTTATTTTATTTTTCCTTTATCAAAATCTATGTGTTCTTACACACACCCACGTCACTAAAATGAATATCCTCATTCACTCTGGATTTTGTTGATAACAATTCTGCTATTACCAATTATAACTTCGAGAATCCGATCTATCAAGCCGAGGATGGAAAGGAGGAAGATTGTAAAGTGCCTATAGAGCTTGCTAGGTTATTACAGCAAGAAGAGAAAGTGATACAGCCACACGAAGAACCAATCGAAGTTGTGAATCTGTGAACTACAAAATACAAGAAAGAGGTCAAGATAGGAGCTGAATTAAAGACAATGTTAAGAAAAGATTGATTCAGATGTTACATGACTATGTAGAGATCTTTGCTTGGTCTTATGAGGATATGCCAGGACTTGATACTGATATTGTGGTTCATCATCTGCCAATGAAGGAAGGTTATCGCCCAATAAAGCAGAAAGTTCGTCGTATGCGACCAAAAATGTCAGAAAAGATTAAAGAAGAAGTGATGAAACGGTTTAATGCAAGATTCCTAGCTGTTACTTCTTATCCCCAGTGGGTTGCAAATGTGGTACCAGTACCTAAGAAAGACGGTAAAGTACGCATGTGTGTAGATTACAGGGATTTGAACAAAGCCAGTCCCAAAGATGATTTTCCACTTCCACATATTGATGTTCTGGTAGACAACACTGCTCAACATAAGGTATTCTCATTTATGGATGGTTTCTCTAGTTACAATCAGATTAAGATGGCACCTGAAGATATGGAGAAGACTATGTTTGTTACACAGTGGGGCACCTTCTGTTATAAGGTAATGCCATTTGGTTTGAAGAATGCTGGAGCAACATATCAGCATGCTATGGTAGCTTTTTTCCATGATATGATTCACCATGAGATAGAAGTATATGTTGATGATATGATAGCCAGATCTCAGACTGAAGAAGAACATCTTAATCATTTGCACAAGTTGTTTGAGAAATTGAAGAAGTACAAGTTGAGATTGAATCCAAACAAATGTACCTTTGGAGTTAGATCTGGAAAATGTTTGGGTTTCGTTGTCAGTGGTAAAGGTATTGAAGTTGACCTTGCAAAGGTAAGAGCTATATAAGAAATTCCCACTCCCCGTACTGAGAAAGAAGCTAGAGGTTTCTTGGGACGACTGAATTACATTGCAAGATTTATTTTCCAATTGACCGCTACTTGTGAGCCAATCTTCAAGTTGTTGAAGAAAGATCAAGTAATGTAATGGAACGACGAATTCCAGGTAGCTTTTGATGAGATCAAGAAGTACCTTCAGGAACCTCCAATATTGATGCCATCAGTTGAAGGAAGACCCTTGATTATGTACCTGACAGTATTAGACAACTCAATGGGGTGTTTGTTGGGGCAACATGACGAGTATGGTCGAAAAGAGCAAGCAATATACTACCTTAGCAAAAAGTTTACTAACTTTGAAACAAGATACTCACTGCTCGGGAAAACTTGATGTGCTTTGGCTTGGGCTGCTCGCCGACTAAGACAGTATATGTTGACTCATACCACCTTATTGATTTCAAAAATGGATCCTATTAAGTATATATTTGAGAAACCTGCTCTCTCCGAACAAATAACAAGATGGCAAATGATTTTTAAAGAATATGATATACAATATACTACTCAAAAAGCAATCAAAGGAAGTGTGGTAGTAGATCATTTGGCTCATCAAGCAGTGGATAACTATCAGTCCATGAACTTTGAGTTTCCAGATGAAGAAATTATGCTTGTGGTTAAAGAACCTAGACAATATGAAGGACCTGAACAGGGATCCCGATGGACTATGGTTTTTGATGGAGCTTCTAACGCGCTTGCTAATGGTATTGACGTTGTGATTATCTCTCCTGAAGGATGTTATACACCATTTACTGCTAGACCTTGTTTTGATTGTACCAACAATATGGATGAATATGAAGCATGTATTATGGGTATCAAGGCTGCCATTGAGATGAAGATCCAGTTTTTGAATGTGTATGGAGATTCAGCCTTGGTAGTTAGTCAGGTTAAAGGTCAATAGGACACGAAACATCCAAATCTCATTCCTTACAGAGAGCATGTGTTGTCTTTAATTCCATACTTTGAAGAGATTACTTTTGGACATATTCCACAAGAAGAGAATCAGTTGGCAGATGCTTTAGCCACTATGTTATCTATGTTTGAAATTAGTTAGGATGATGAAGCACCTAGAATTACTATTGATCGGTTAGATGAACCAGTATACTGTTAACAGGTTGATACTGAAGGTGTGGAAGAGAAACCTTGGTTCCATGAAGTTAAAAGATATCTCGAAACTCAGGAATATCCTGAAGGGGCATCTATTAATGACAAGAAGTTTCTGAGGAAATTTTCTACCAAGTGTTTCCTGAGTAATGGAATTTTGTACAAGCGCAATCATGATTCGACTTTGCTTCGTTGTATGGATAAGAAGGAAGCAATAGAGATTATGGAAGACATGCATGATGGGATCTTTGGTACTCATTTCAGTGGGCATACAATGGCTAAGAAGATTTTAAGAGCAGGTTACTATTGGTCTACCAGTGGAATTTGATTGCTATCAGCACTCAAAAACTTGTCATAAGTGCCAAATTTATGCTGACAAAGTACATATACCTCCAGTTCCATTGAATGTATTGACTGCTCCTTGACCTTTTTCCATGTGGGGCATTGATATGATTGGTGAGATCAAACCTACTGCTTCCAATGGACATCGTTTCATCCTTATTGCTATTGATTACTTCACGAAGTGGGTAAAGGCAGCTTTGTTTGCTTCTGTTACCAAGAATGTTGTGGCTCGATTCATCAAGCATAATATTATATGAATCGAGCCATAACATTCTTGGTAAAGATGAAAGTGACGTATAAAGATTGGCACGAGATGTTACCATTTACTCTTCATGGTTATCGTACCACAATATGTACTTCAACTGGGCAACCCTATTCTCTATTATCTATGGTATGGAAGCAGTTTTACCTATTTAAGTCCAGATTCCTTCCCTGAGAATTATGAAGGATGCAAACTTGGATGAAGATGAATGGATTCAGACTCGACTTGACCAGATAAACTTAATTGATGAGAAGAGGCTGGCAGTTATTTGTCATGGTCAAATGTATCATAAGCGTATGATTAAAGCCTTTAATAAGAAGGTCAAGCAACAAGTATATCAGGATGGAGACTTGGTAATCAATCGCATCATATTACCACAGGGTGATCCTAGGGGCAAATGGACTCCCACGTATGAAGGGCCATTTATGGTCAAGAGGGTATTTTTTGGAGGTGCCATGATGCTTACTACTATGGATGGGGAATATTTCCCACAACCTGTGAATGCAAATATAGTTACAAAATACTACTTATAAATGGAGACCTGCTAGGTTGACTGGCCTAGGCAAAAATAAGGGCATCCCGGCAAACCAAAAGGGTTCGAGCAAAAATTAGGGATATATATATATATATATAATTGTACACCCGGCAAGTCGAAAACCCGAAAGGGAGGCTTAGGCAAAAAAGGGTATTCCGGTGGATTGAAAACCTGAAGGGGCAATCCAAGCAAAAGTTAGGGATTAAAGCATATGACTATGTCTCGTTGGATCACCCATGTAACCTCAACTAGTTATACTACCTGTATCAAGTTCAAATAGGTGTAGATCAATACAATCGTTTTTATTCCGACAGCAAGGGATGAGATACTTGAAGATAATGGCAATAGCAGAGTTGAAACTCAATATGATCATTTACACATAGCTATTTTCCTTGTTTTTTTGTAATCTTTTAAAATTTCTTTGTGGAATTCCTCTTACTAGGATTTCCGTCTCCGTGTTCAAACTCGCCTATTTATAGGCCACTTTCTAAATAAATAAAAGCCTATTTTTGAATTCAGGTTTACTTTTCCCCTTTTACTTAAGCGAAAACATTCGTTGATTATGTTTGATTATATATATGCTTTTGAATATGATTGATGTTTACCAGAAATGCATGAAATACAATAATATTATTTACTAAGGATGATCGGAGGTAGGAATCCAACGAAGATTCTTCGGTTCATCCTCATAGAGTAATCTTTACGGATATCCAAACGGAACACTTCAAGTAGCATCTTGTACTTCCAAATCTATGAAGTCTTCAGATAGTTTTCTTTCAAGACTGATATCCTCCGAAGAATTTACACTTAGCCAGATAAGTCTCGCATGGGAATGTCCATCTCTTTTATCCTCTGTCAGGATATTCAGGAAGTTCATCCTTCAATAAGAAGTACGACGAACGAAAACGGAAGGTTCTAAGTATGATATTCCTAAAACGAGACAGGAACGAAGCAACAAATCAAGATTTATTTTCCCCAGCCAGCATTTGTTCTACGAAGCTACCCATGCGCTTCAACTACATAATCCATACATACATCATTTACATCATATCATACGCATACAACATTCTCATAAGAGTATCATCTTGCAAAGTGTTATATACATCATGACATTGCATAAAATTAACCTTGTTTTTTAGGTTAATTCCTCAGCAGACGAACATCATCAACAACTTATTCTTGGGCTACTATATCCCCCAAGGGTTACTTCGAATAATATCTTGGATTTCTCTATCCTCTAGGAATACATATACCAATATCTTGGGCTGCTACATCCCTCAAGATTACATCCATCAACGTCTTGGGCTGCTATATCCCCCAGGGCCACGAAAACAAATATCTTAGGCTGCTACATCTCCTAAGATTACATCTATATCCATATTGGGCTGCTATATCCCCCAAGGGATATCTCAAACAATATCTCGGGCGGCTATAAACCCCCAGGATAACATCTTGGGCTGCTCTATCCTCCATGATTACACATAACAACATCTTGGACTGCTCTATCCTCCAGGACCACACCAAACAACATCTTGGGCTGCTACATCCCCCAAGATTACATCAATCTATGTTTTGGACTGATTTATCCTCCAAGAGGTATATCTGAATAACATTTTTACTCCGAGTGGCATCTTTAAGCCCATTTAAGAAATACCACCAACCAACAGAATTATGTTGCGCACCAGCGAGTGCAAATATTTGGGCTTTAGTGTTCAATCCCCTTCAACCTTCAAGTCGCGAATGGCGTACATGCCAATCTAACTCCTCAGGTTTCAGAAAATTGAACAGGGGCAGCTGTTGTACCCCCAAATTTTCCCTCCTACATTCAAGATCATATAGTTTAAGAGGTCTCTCAATAGTCATAGGATTCTCAATTGGTCAAAAGGATTGAAAGTTTCACCAGACAAACCTCCTCCTGAACAATGGATCTTAGAACTAGGGTTTTGAGTTTCCCCAAGAAAATTGAACTTACAAGGCCTCAAATGGACTTCATTACATCCTATACATCTTAAATAATCCTCATGTCAAGTTTCAAAGCTTTCCCAACAAGTTTGGTCAGATAGATGCTCAGATACCTGAAAATCAATTAACTTGGTCAAAAAGTCAACTGAGGTCAACTTTGGTCAACTCAAAGTCAAACCTCAAGATATTTGGTCAACATCAAGATTATGAAGTGATTCATCATTTGATCAAGGGTTGATCATGATTCATCAAGGAAACCTCAAATCATGAAGAATCAAGAAGTTTCTAAATTAGGGTTTTCATAAGAAAAGACAACTGAACTTTGACCAACCATAACTTTCACATACTTTATCAAAAATTTCCCATCCAAAGCTCATTTTGAAGGAAAATTAATTCTCTACAACTTTGTGTCTCACAAGCCAAGCCTAAAAATACTTCATTTGGAAAGTATAAGCTAAAACATTATAGGTCCTTTTGAAAGTCAACAAAAAGTCAACTTTTTTCAAAGCTCATAATTTGAAAATTATAAAAGATATGGACATGGGACCAAAAGGGTTGGTTAGATAAAACTCTAATATTTTTAAAAAGTCTTAGAACACCTTCATAGCATCAAAATTGAGGAAGTTATGCATTGTCAAAGTTGAATGATTTTTAAGGGGTGTATGAAGCAAAAAAGGCCATAACTTCAATTTTTCCAAATGGGCCCATAAAATTGCAATCCAAACTGAAAGATAAAGTCATGCACGACCCAATGACCAATTATTATGATTTTTATCATTTGTTTTATTTTATTTTGGATTTTAATTATTAAAATTCAAATTAAATTAATTTAAAATATGAAAATCAAATATTTGATCCAATCTTTGTTTTGGGATCAAATATATGTCATTAAAAGTTGATTGGAAGCTTACAAATTCGTGCAAGACCAAATTAACAAGAAAATATTTGATTTTGTGACATTTATGACAATGGAATTCCTTCATCATAAAGTAACCTCAACCCATGCTTCTAAGGCCCATCTTTTAACCTAAATTTCATCTCTTATATAAACACAACAAAACCATAACTCAAGACACGAAATACAAAACCAAAAAAACCATTGTCACATTCAAAGTTTTTCCAAAAAAAGTCAAATTCGGATTCAAATATTCAAGATCTTTCCAAGCATTTTGAAGGTCCAATTTGATCTCTTGAGGCATTTTGAACATGTCCCAATCATCAACAATATCAAAATCATTCAAAAATGCATAACCTGGACCGTTTTGTTATGTCTTTGTGATTTTTTCGATTTCATGTTTTCGTGTGTTATAAACTAATTCTAACCATTGATTTGTGTTTGGCTTGAAGCTTAGATACTTTTTGGATGATTTTTATGAAGCTCCATGGCCAAATGCATAAACTGCCATGGTTAGGGTTCTTAAAATCGCGAATTGAGGACTCAATAAAAAAGCAATTTCAGACCAAATTAATGAGATGTTTGGACTTAGTGGACTAACCTTGATCGATTTGAGTCATTAGAATTCATTTATCGCTTGTATTTTTGATGTCTAACCTTGCAGGACTTATAGTGACGAAGAAGATCCATCACTATAGCCTTTTGTGACGGATAAAGTGTCACTAAAAGCTAACTGGACGGACCAATGAGGAAGACGACCCTGGGCGCGAATTGGTGATTTTGAAAAACTGACTTATTTTATTAACTTTTGTTTCCATTATACTAATGCACACAGGCGTTTGTCCTAGTGGCTGAGACTCTGCGTTGGTAAGCTTGGGGGGATGAGTTCGAGTCCCACGTCCCCCATTCTTTTTAGTGACCTGATCTTTTTTCCTTATTTTTCATATTTTCAAATTCTTTTAATTATTTTATTAATTAATTAACTAATCACCACTAACTATAAGCCTATTAAATTAATCACATAGTTTCTTCCTAAAAAAAATATTTTTTTAATTAATTCTTAAATACTTTTCTTACATAATATTTTCATAAATAATTTAGTTTTATTTATTAATTTGTAAATTAATTAACTCAATAACCCCATTTTATTTTAATAAACTCACTAATAAATTCTTAACCATTTTTTTATAAATAATAATATTATTAGTTTTCTTGTAAATAAATTAATCTTTATTTTAATTAGATTGTAAATTAATTAGTAATTAGGTTATGATTTTCTTAAAAACCCTAATTCTCTAACAAACCCTAATTCTCTAATGAACCCTGATTTTCTAAGAAAAGAAACAATTAATTATTTTTCTAAAGTTTGATTTATTTAATTATTTTCTTATAGAATTGATAATTTATATTTTCGCTTTTATTTTTTATGATGTAATTGTTCCTTCTTTGTAATAGTTCATTAGGTTTAATTTTCCACATTTTTATTTTCTGCAATCCCCCTTAAAAGGACTAATGTACCCCTCCCCAAATGTAATAGCGTAGGATCTTTAATTTCCGCTTTTAATTTCTGCAAATATAATTGTGTGGTTAGTAACCAGGGTGTGAAAAGAAATACATGATTAAATTAGACTAGAGAATTAATATTCAAGATAAATATCTGAATACAATCACTCACACACGTAAGTCGATCGTTCTATGATCGCCGTCTACACTTTCTAGGGGTACCCCTCTCAGTTGCCTTACACAAATCGGCAAGTCCCTCGAATGTGGGGGTGTCTTCAGCAAAAACCCTACAAAATAATTCATCAAGTCCCTACAGATTCAAAAGATCATAAGTCCCTTCGAGGTTGCCTACGAAATAATGATCTTGTCCCTACGAATAAAAGATGATAGTCCCTACAAATTGCTAAAGACACCCCTACAAGTTGCCTTCATTGACCATACAATGACCCTACGCCCGTCCCTTAACAAAATCCAAGGTAATGACTACCTACTCCTTAATAGTAGGCACAGTCTTACCCTTGAAAGGAAATAAAAGAATATGAAAGACCAACTTAGGGTAGGTAGCACTTAATTACTTGCCCACTCTTTCAAAAACTCTTATTCATACCCCACTTTCAAAATATTTTCAAACTTAAGACTTTGTATACATCCATACGAGGATCATTACAAAGAACTTCTGAAAATCTTTTCTAAACACACACTACACTTTCTTTTTCAAACAAATAAGTAAGCTAAGTAACTAAGAGCCCATGGATAACCATGGATATAAAGGGTGCTAATACCTTCCCTTTATATAACCTACCCCCCGAACTTAGAATTTTTAAAAAAGGTATTTCCTGTTCTTTAATACCCTTTCCTATTGGATAAAATAAAAGTCGGTGGCGACTCTTGCTATCTGCAACATAAATAAAAGTCAGTTCTCCCACCGTGTTACAATAATGTATAGTGAACCTAACTACGTCGTGAAATTTTGGCAATGGTGAATTGATTATACATACTGAATACCAAGTAGGCCATACTACTAGGTGGTAATTCACTTTTCATTAATACACATGAGATATCAATACGGTGTGCTTGTGGGGCCTGTCTAGGCGTATACTCACTTGGGATACTCACCAAGAATATCGATATGGTGTGCTTGCAAAGCCTAGAGGGAGGTGTATACTACTTTGGTATTCTCTCATACGTTGGTACGATATGCATGTGTGTCTGTGTCAATGCTTATATGAACCATGTCAAGTGATTGTGAGTTATTGGGTTAGTTTTTAGCCATGGCATACATAGTAGTGGGATAATCCTTCAGTTTTCTTATGCCTGTATAGCGTGGATGATCGTAAGTATGATGTTCGATGTGTATTAAACTCATAGCAGGATAAACCTAGCTAGTTATAAATAAAGTTGAACTTTGTGTTGTAACTCTCTTAGGGGTGAGACTGGAAGGGTTTGATAAGTGTTTACCTTAATGTATATTCTTTTCAACTATATGGTCTTATGGCCATATGATACGAGTGGGGATCATTATATGTACGTGGTAGCTACTTGAGTACATGGCCTCAGAGTTGGACCACCATGTTAGTACTACCAAATAGGTATAACACCGCATTATCGTTATCGTGCACGAGATGCGTGAGTCGTCCTTTCCAACAGACGTAGGACATTGTTTATTTGGAATTCAAGGTAAGGATTCTTTATTTGGTAATAGTGAGATGCAAAACCAAATTCTCATAAGGTATATGTGATAAAGATCCATATGTTGCGCTCGATAGTGGAGAACTATCCAAGCAGGCGATAGTGGGATGGATTAAGTCCTGATACTATGCTTATGAGTACCCTAGGTGGTCATGGTTTCATAGGTGATATCTGATTACACCTTGTTGATGTTTCTTGTTTTGTAGAGTGTTAAATGGATATTTGTGCGTGAAAGCCCGAGGTGGAACTAATGTGTGATCATCATATCAACACATTGCGTGGTTATACTTTAACATTGGTGATCAATGTTAGAATATATGAAGTATATCTTAGGTTAGCTCAATGTGAGATATAACTAGAGGAGTATCTGTAGATCCTCAAAAGTGAAGAAATGCCAGTCTCTTTAAATCAGAGACACATGGGTTTTGGAGTGCTGAGAATTTTCAAAGGTGAACATTCAAGGTGTGAAGTATGATTCCTTGCTTTGTAATTGTAATTTAGCCGTTAGAAATGCTGCATTAGGGAATGTAGTCGAGGAAGTTAGTTTAGTGTCAACGAAAATGCATTAGATAACTTTATGAATGGAGTGCGATTATGAAAGGATTGTTATATCGGTTAAGTCACATGAGTCATTAGAGGTGTCATCACACCAATGATATGAAGTTGTAGGATTGGAAGAAGCTATGGAAAGTTTGGAAGAGTTATCGTAGTCATTGTATGATATGGAAGTTGGTAGGGTAAGACAAACTTCTATTCAGTGAGTATTTGGCTTTAGATGTTCTATAATTGAAGCGTGACCAAGCTCTGTTCAAATGGACCTAACCAGCAAGATGGAATAGTTAGTGACCCGATTTTTGGAATATCTCAACCTCGAGGAGTAGTTGTTGATACGTGTGTTTAAGATTCTAGCATGTATCGTGATTGGATGAAATGCCGAGAAGGAATTGTTGATATTAAGGGAATAAGTGTAGTAGAGTAATGGAACTAAGTGGATTATGGACTTAGTGTGATTTAGAGGAACTCGAAAAACCCTACGCCAAAAATGACATTTAATAGCACACCTTAGACAGAGCTTTCTTAAGAAAGCGCTGCTATAAGTAAAAATAAAATAAAACACGGAAACTATTCAAGAAAAATAGTAAAAGCGCTGCTAAAAGTCATACCTTAGACATCGCTTTTGGAAAAGCGCTGTCTAAGATATACCTTAGACAGCGCTTCCTAAAAGCGCTTTTAAAGGTATATCTTAGGAAACACTTTTGAGGAAAGCATTGTCTAAGGTCTTTTAATTTTTTTAAAAATAAAATCAAAAGCGCTGTCTAAGGTTGACCTTAGCCAGCACTTTCCAAAAGCGTTGTTTAAGAGCTCCCTTAAACAACGTTTTCCACAAAAGTGCTCTCTAAGGTCTAATTATATGAAATAATTAGAATACTCAGTTTCTATTTTCATATCTTTCTTTCCCTCTCTCTGCGAACGAACTGTGAGAACTGCCATTTTCGACCTAACGAGGCTTCAATCGCCACCGTCGTCCACCACCATGCTCCTTCGTGACGTTTACTGTTGCCGTCGTGCTCCTTCCTCCACCGTACACTGTCTTATGTTTGGTAAGTTTCTTCTTTTTCGCAAGCACAAAATCAGTTCATCTCTGTTTAGGGCAAGCATGCAAATATTTGACATTGATGATAGAAGTAGCTTTTAAAGATGACATTGATGATATAAGTGGCTTATAAAGACGAAAATAGCTTATCCCTTTTTTAATATAGTTGACATTGGTTGAAGAAGTGCTTATTATTTTAAGCTCTTTTTGTATATAGTTGACATTGTTGTAGAAGTGCTTATTAGTTTAATATCTTTTTATATA
Source organism: Lathyrus aphaca (assembly GCA_963966055.1). Taxonomy (NCBI): domain Eukaryota; kingdom Viridiplantae; phylum Streptophyta; class Magnoliopsida; order Fabales; family Fabaceae; genus Lathyrus; species Lathyrus aphaca. The sequence goes on from OZ014521.1 coordinate 447,454,935, forward strand.
TGGTTGACATTGTTTGAAGAAGTGCTTATTATTTTAATCTCTTTTAGAGATTGAGGAAGTGCTTATTATTTTAATGGGAATAACTTATTATTTTAATCTCTTTTTGAGATTGAGAAAGTGCTTATTATTTTAATCTCGTTTAGTTTGATTTGTTAGTACACGTTTAGTTTGAGATTAAAGAAGTGCTGATTAATAGTTATAGCTTGGAAAGTTCGTGTTTAGAAATATTGTATGGCTTATTTGTGAATAGCGTGCAGTAGTAGAATAACATATCGGTGGTACGGTTCATTAACGACATTCTAAGGTATTTTATTTTATTTCCTTAATAAGTAGGAAACCCATGGATAAAAAATGGATGTTTGCCGATCGATTGACCAAAGAGTACGAGAATAGGTTGTGGAATTCGTTAAGTTTGTTGTTCAACACGTTGAATACCCCAGTCGAATGAAATGTCCTGGCTTGGATTGTTGTTATATTGGTAAGGTTGACACAGATGGATTGAAATTGCATTTACTGAGGCATGGAATTGATCGAAGTTATTAGTGTTGGAAATTTCATGGTGAGAAAATTAACGAGAATGTTGAACCGAGTGGGAAAAGTAATACGACCTATGCTTCAGACGACAACGACACGAAAACATATGATTGTGATCGAGTCGAAGAGATTGTAGAAGCACTTGAACAAGATATTCATGATTGTCCTGAAATGTTTGAGAGGTTGGTAAGCGATGTAGAGAAACTGTTATATAAAGGTTGCACTAAATTCACAAGACTGTCTGTGGTCTTAAAGTTGTACAACTTAAAGGCGGACAATGGATGGTCAGATAAAAGTTTCACAGATTTGTTGGCCCTTATGAGAGAAATGCTACCAGAGGATAATGTTCTTCATAATCGAACCTATGAGGCAAAAAATGTTGTGCTCTATTGGCATGAGCTATGATAATATACATGTTTGTCCAAACGATTGCGTTTTGTTTCGAAACGAATATGCATCATTAACTGAGTGCCCTAAATGCGGTTTGTCTCGACATAAGAAAAAATTGTCTCCATCAAAAGTCTTATGGTATTTTCCTATAATTCTGAGATTTAGGCGCATGTTTTGTAGTGAAACCGATGCAAGACACCTGACTTGGCATGCATATGAAAGAATTATTGATGGAAAGTATCGGCATCCGGCTGATTCACCACAGTGGTCGAAAATTGATAATGATTATCATAACTTTGGAGAAGAAGCAAGAAACCTTCGCTTGGCATTATCTACTGATGGAATGAACTTGCATGGTCTTCAAAGTATCTCACATACCATATGGCCTATGATTCTTATGATTTATAACCTACCTCCATGGCTATGTATGAAGCGTAAGTACATGATGTTATCTATGTTAATCTCTGGGCCTAAACAACCAGGGAATGACATAGACGTATACTTGACACCTTTGATCGAAGATTTAAATATTTTGTGGGAGAACGGTGTGGAGGTTTATGATGGATATAGTAAAGAAATTTTCAATTTGAGGGCAATGTTGTTTGGCACAATTAATGATTTTCCAGCATACGGGAATCTATCTGGGTATAGCATTAAAGGTCAATGTGCATGTCCTGTTTGTGAAGATGGAACCGATAGGATTCGATTGTAACTTTGTCAGAAGAATGTGTTTCTCGGTCATCGTAGATTCTTACATCCTAAACATCACTACCGTGAGGAATTTATGGAAGTTTTTCGTCATGAATAATTTGGCATCAATGTTGTCAATACATACGTGAGGTATATCCGATCTACTTTGTTATATTAATTGCATAACTGTCGCTCCCCGGACTTATGTCCCGGCGCAAACGCGAACCGTCGGCTAAGAGAAGAGGGTTGAATAGAGTTTCCAGCTAGGCATTTTTATCCCGAAGGAAAGGTAATGCTGCATAAACCTGGAAAGGGATGGATAAGACGGTTGCGAACTAGAGAAACTGAGAAAGGGGGTTGGTTATGACCTGGGAAGGTATTAGCACCCAGATCGTTCGTCGTACTCGACGGGATCCATGCTTACAAGATTGTGTTTAAAAAGGGTAAGTGTATGTGCTATCTGTGTGCAAAAGCTAGGGGAAGAAAGTACAATGTCAGTGCAAAAAGGTATGAATTGCTCAGGAACTGAGGCTTTAGAAAGAATTCCGAAAGAGGGGGAAGACAAAGAGACTTTTGTTTGATAACTGTTAAGTTATGCCTACGTATTCTCTCGTGCAATAAGGAAGTCATAACACCGTAGTTCGACTCAAAGAGACTGAAAATGAATTGACTGTGAACTGCTTGCTTGTTTATGCTCAAGTGTATGAATCTTCTGGCTCGAGTGCTAATTGTCTTGTATTAGACAGAAGAAGCGAGTTCTCGTTTGTGAATGAGTGTGATGAGAAAAGAATCCTGAAGGAGACGATTATTGTTTGTTTTTGTGTTTTCAGTTTTTTTTTGTTTTTGGTGTTTTGCATAAGTTAATGAGTTTAAGCCTAAATCAAAGGTTTGGAAACTCATATATCCTCCCTGATCAGGGATAATGAGACTACTTAAGTATGAGATAAGCATCTCAACTTAATTACCATGGTGATGTAGGATTAAGATCGTTAACCTACTTGTGATTATTTAAATGTTTTTGGGTTTTTGTTTAGTGTTAAGTAATGAGTTTAATCTCTAATCACAGATTAGTGAACTCATTACACCATCCTAATAGCAGGATGATAGATGAGGACACTTAAGCTAAGGAAGATACCTCAACTTAATCCATGGTTAGGGACTAAATTCATTATATAACAAGCCTTTATTAAATGGATTTTAATTAAAGGGTGGGATTAAGAAGTGTATTTTATGGTTTGTAAGACAACTTGAGGAGGACTTGTCCATTAAACACTAGGATTAGTCCCTTTTAACCATAAGGAAGAGATATAACACTAATGTAAGGCCCAAGTTACAATATAAAGTCTTAGTGATTATTAATGTGTTTTGATTAAGAGGTGTAAATAAATTAAAGGTTTAACACTTAGGATTAAAGTTATACACTCCATCCTAAGATGAGGATGCAGGCATAACCCTAATTCCAAAGTCCTAAAGCTTTAAGAGTTTAGCCTCTGATAAAGAGATGAGAAGAGAAAATCAAGGAGACTCAAAGGTAAAAAGATAGGGGGGACTATATACAACCCTAAACATTATCATGCTTGGATATCCTATGGTTTGTGAGGCTTAAGAGAAGGGATCTTCAAGAAGGCCACCATGGAAGAAGCAGATGAAAAGAGAAGGAGGAAGAAGAATAAGTTACTTACTTCCTAAAGAAGATAAGTAATTAGGAGAAAAGAAAGGAGCTAGAGAGACATAAGTGAAGCAAGTTCACTTCAAAGACAAATAAGAATGCATATGACAAGGGAAGAAGTGGGAGATGAAGGCAAATCCACCTCCCAGATAACTTACCAAAAGTACCTGAAATGTTAGTATGAATGCATAAGGAATGAAATGAGAGGAAATGCAATAAGACAAATGAAGGTGAAAATACCAAAGTCAGAAGTGAATATGTAATGTAAATGGCATATGAGATGATGCAAAGTCATACAAGATGCATATGAATGATCATACAAGGATGAGATGCAACGGAAGCATGTTTAGAAGCATGAAAATACATGGATGTTCATGAAATGTAATGGATGCAAAGCATATCAAGAATGATGCAACAATGATCAAGAAATGTTTCAAACATGTCCTAAGATGTCTAAGATGACATACAAAAGAATGGAATGGCATGTCAAGTTCATAAGTTCATGATATGCAAAGAAGAATGCAAATGAAGATGCAAAATTAGAGTTTTATGAACAAGCATGATGCATATGACCCAAAACAGAAGCATTCACCATGATAAAAAATTGAAATTGAGCTTAAACAAACCCTAAACCTATACAAGATCACACCCCAAAGGAGAAGGTCAGAAGCCTATCCTAGTGAAAGTAATGAAATTCCTAAGTTAACTAGGGTTTTTGGGTGCTTCTAAAGGGAAAATGCAAATCAAATTGAAAATGCAAGATAAAAATATGAGATAAATAACCTAGAAACTATATGCAATATGTGAAACAATGCAAGAAGAACCAAGTTCAAACTCATGGTTAGGCAGAAATGAATTTTTCAAGTTAGGGTTAAAAAATGTGAAATTTAAGAACCCTAATTCAAAGAAAATTGTGAAAATGTGATCAAACCTAAAAAGAAATTTGTACGGTAAGTTTGAAAATGTTTCTAAATGTTTAAGAATACTTCATGAATTTTTTGGTGATTTTTAGAAACTTAAATGTATATTTAATTAATTAAAATCAATTAATTAATTAAATAAAACATTTAAATATTTTAAATATACTTTTTTAATGCAAAAATTAAAATAAAAAATGTTTTCAGGTTAAGACAAATATTTGAAACAGAAATGCAAAGTTTGACATTTTTTTGATGGTTTTTGCTATTTTAAATAATTATATGAAATAAATGCAATAAAAATGAAAATAAAATGAATTAAATGGAAAGTATGAAGATCCAGTGGTCTAGATTTAAACTAGGGGGAGGGTTTGATTGCGCGCGTGTTTCAAAGGTCAGGATTCAATCTGAGGAAATTAAATTAATTAATCCTAATTAATCTAATTAATCAGATTTAAGTTTTAATGAAGCAATCTGAGCCATCCATATGCGCGCTAAGCAAGGATCCTAGGGTTGACATTAAAACTGGCACTAAACCCTAATTACAAATCCTAATCACTCTCAGGTGACCGGAGCAAGCTCCGGTCATCTTCTCCGGTGAGCACTTCACCCCACCTTCTTCCCTAGGCTACCCCAAACTCCCAAACTCTCCAGAATCAACCTCCAAACCATCTTAAACAAGAATCAGGCCATGAAAATCATTTACATTGCATCAAAGTGGAGAATCGAAGAAAACATTTTTAGGTCAAAAGTTTCAGAGCAAGCATACATCCTGGTTTCTCAACCATTTTCAAAAATAATCACATCCCCATGATCAGGGGGCATATAGAATCATTCTAGAACTTAAAACAAGAGTTCTGGAAAAAAGTTTGAAGGTGACTACCTGAGATGGAGCTTTCTGATTCTGAGCTTTTTGACCCTTGCTTTGATGCAAATCAACTCCAATGGACCCCCTAAGGATGATGTGATTCTTAGAACAAGTTTATGATGGTTGGTTTTGGAGATTTAGTTCTGCTAAGGCAGAAATCGTGTTTTTGATTGAGGAGTTTTCAGGCCATGGCAAGGGGTGGGAAATGATCCTTATGATGTGTGGAGATGATTGGTGGTGAAAGTTTTGAGTTTGAGTGGTTGAGGAGTGAGTTTCGAAGGAATGAAGATTTTAGGGATTTTTGGCAATCTGAGCATGTGTGATGTTTTAGGCTTGTGTGTGTTATGGAATTGCTTGCATAATGTTAGTATAGGCCAATGAGAGTGATCAGAAAGTGGGTAGTGGCATAATGTGATTGGTATTGGCCAAGTTGCAAATATGTCAACATTGTGTACTTGAGGTATGGGCATGGTTCAGAGCTGTTTCAAGGGGTATCTTGGCCTCAACTAAGTTCATGGATGGCCCTTGGATCAATGGAGTGCAGCTGGATGGCCTTGATCAAGTGTTTGCAAGCTTTATGCATTTTGACAACTTTGAAATTTCTTGAGAAATTGGCCATGAAAACTTGTGATGCAAGGCATGATTCTGATCCAAATGTGTTGCTCTATGTTGGTATGATGTTTAGAGGTTAATTAGAGGTCATGAAATGGCTTGGCAAGTGAATTTGCAAAATTCCCTCTTTGGTGCACACTTGAAAATTATAGGATTTTTGCCAACTTTGAAAGGTCATATCTTGAGTTCTAGGATGAATCAAGACATGTTCTTGTACTTTTTGAAAATTGAAAGACATAATCTATAACTTTCATGTCCAAGAATTTTTCATTTGAAGCATTTTTGGTCATGAAAGAATAGGTTGAATATCTTTCCCAAAATGGAAAGTTTCCATTATAAGTCCTTTCCAAAAATAGCAAGTTTGCATTTGGCTCAAAATTCTTCAACGTTGTGAACTTCCAACCACTTAAATGATCAAATAAAGATCATAGAGACTCAAAATTATGATGGCCCTTTGGTACCCTTGAGGGAGGCCTCAGATGCCCTGATTTTGACTTTACTTGCTCAAGAAGTTACCCAATGATCAGATGACTTCCACAGTGAATTTCTTCATCAAATTTGGTACACATGATCCTTATAACATATTAAGACCATTAGAAACAAGAATGACAAAAAAATTTGGGTTTAAGGCCTCTGAAACCAAAACCCTAATTTTGGGCCATCTGTGCAGGAAATCTTCAGTCTGCCTCTATGCCTTTGCCATGCCTTGTGATCCCTTGACTTTTATGAACTTTGGGGAGCATATTATGATCATGGAACACATATGGACCCTCTTGGTAAGATTCAAGACCTTTGGGATGGCTCATATCACTTCTTGGATTACTCAAATCACAAACCCTAGATGTAGATGAAATGAAACTATGCAGTGGGATGCAATGCTTATGTTAATGCAAAAATGAAAGATCACAAGCCATGGTGTGAAAAAGTGAGGGAGAATTTGGGGTGTTTACAGCTGCCCCTATTCAAGCATGAGTTAGCTGTGCAGGATGTAAGCGTCTGACTTAACAGACAAACAAGATAACTTGTGGTTGAATACCAAAGACAGTCCGAAATTTGCACTCGTTGGGGAGAAGAAGAAAAGGGATATATATTGTAAAAGATAGTATATTATGAGTATCAAATGAAAGCGATGGAGGACGACCATCGAGTAGAGGACGACTGCTGGGGGTAAAATGGTAAGTGGAGCAATGACGGGGACGACAAGCATGCTGGGGAATAAAGAAACCGTGACGGGGACGGCCATCGGGTAAAATTCTCTGGGGATTAAAGGGATGAGGGAAACACTGACAGGGATAACCATCAGGTTGATTGGTAAAGTAAAAAACGGTGGGGACGGCGATCGGGTAAAAGCTGATGAAGGACAATCATCAGGAAAAGGAAAAGGGACCACGACGGGGACGACCATCAGGTTAAAGAATAAATGAAATATTTGATGAGGGACGATCATCAAAGGTGAAGGAAGATCACCTAGCAGGGGAAGGCCTACTCTTTATCTCAACATAGGAGAATGCCGGATAGAAAAGGTCAACGATGAGGACGACCATCAGATAAGCCTGATGAAGGACGATCATCAAGAGGTGAAGGACGATCACCTAGCAGGGTACGACTGCTCTTGGGGATTATCGCGACATAGGACGAATGCCGGATAAAAAGATCAACGATAGGGACGGCCATCAGATAAATGATGAGGGACGGTCATCAAAAGATGAAGGAAGATCACCTAGCAGGGGACGACTGCTCTTTATCACGACATAGGAAGAATGCCGGATAGAAGGTTCCAATAATGGGGATTCCACTGGGAAAGGATGAGGGACGGTCATCCAAAGGTGAAGGACAATCACCTGGCAGGGGAAGGCTGCCAAAAGTATCACGACATAGGACGAATGTCGGATAGAGAAAGTTGTTTTTCCTTTGTGGGGATGTAAACACGGACGAGTGCTTACGCTTTAAAATAGAAGGTATAAGTGTTTTACAATGTGTATAGATCAAAGATGCGGACGAGCAACCTTAGTACCATGATACGGACGAGTATCGGTAGAAACAAACGCTGACACGTGTTTAAGGGTGATGATACGGACAAGTATCAATCGGTTGAGCCAAGAACACAAACGAGTGTTGAATCTGCTGAGGGGTGATATATATAAGATACAAACGAGTATCAAAGACTTATGTATAAGTATGTACAAGTATGATTTGCTGGTGAAGTATGTGCAAGACACGAACGAGTGCCAAAAGATTGAGCAAGGGACACAGACGAGTGTTTTGACTTGCTGGGGAAGTATGACATGGGCGAGTGTTTTGACTTGCCTGGGAAGTATGACATGAGCGAGTGTCAACAAAGAATATGTATAGGTATGAACAAGTGTTTGAGAATTTTGAAGGTTTTATGGCGACTTTACTGGGGAAAGATGACACAGACGAGTGTTGAAATGAGCATGTATAAATATGAACAGGCATCTGTATCGAGAATGCAAAAGGTATTTTGGCTTTGTCTGTGGGGGATAAGTTTTATATATTTCTGGTGAAGTGAATATGGTATTTCCAGGTGACTGACTCGAACCTGGCTCATGATCATGCAAATGTTTGATTTTTGCTGTAATGCTCCGTTTTAGACAGAATGCTACACTTATTTTGGGGGAAAATGACGCGAATGCTATGATTATGTAAATGAGAAACCCGATCCAAGATCCGGATCCTGCGGGGATAAAGATCTCTGGTCTATCTTTCCGGAGGGAGAACTCCGCTGGGGATGAGGAAGTTTTAGCAACTCCGCTGGGGAAGTATTTCATGCATTGCTCTACTGGGGAGAGAAAGGCAACTCTGTGGGGAAGTGTCGCTCCCCGGATTTCCATCCTGGTACAAACGCGAAAGTGGCGCGGAAAAGAATAGAGTCGCCAGCCAGGCATTTTTATCCCGAAGGAACGGGAATGATAATGCTGCACAAACCAGAAGAAAGAAGAGGAAGGACACGGGTCCTGCGAACCAAAGAGACTGAGTTCGGGAGTCGGTTACGACCTGGGAAGGTATTAGCACCCCAAATCGTCTGCCGTACCCGACGGGATCCACGCTTGCAAAGAAACTATTTCAAAGGGTGAAGAAGTGAAAATAGTTGCAAAGAAAATGAAATGAACTGGATAAAAGAAAAGAAAAGGGAACTGAAAAAGAAATGAAAAGGAAAAATGTAGGGAAAATAAAGATTGTGCTCGAACGGGCCCTACCCCGCTGTCTACATACCTCATCTGGACAATGAGGATCAGAGTCGCCGTAGTTCCCCTAACTAGGGGTAGAAAAGATTGCTTGTGAATTAAGGCTTGAACTGCCTATGCCAATGCTCAGGTGTTGCAGACTCGGATGACGAGTGCGTAACCGTCTTGCAAAATGACAAGTAGGAGCAAGTTCGCGTACGGAGCGAATGAGATGAGAAAAGAATTCCCAAAGGAAAGACGTTTATTGTTTGTTTGTGTTTTTTATGAGTTTTTTTAGGAGTGAAGTTTTCATAGGTAGGTGTACCTAAGTCTTACTAATTGGGATGTATACGTCTCACATCATCCCGAAATGGAATGCGCAAGAGGCACACCTATCTATGGAGGAAATCCCCAAATCTAGTCCCACAAGTGAAGGCTCCGACACACTGACCTACTGACATTTATTAAGTGTTTTTGTTGTTTTTTGGTTAAGAAATATTTTTTATGCTTTTCTTTGTGAGGTAATCTCATGCTAAGACCTATCCACCACGAGGGATAACTTACACCTCGCCCCGAAACGGAACGCGTGCAAGTATCTCATAGCAAAGTCTCATGTCACATGAGAAGACTCAACCTTTATTAGAGTGGATTAAAAATTAAGTTTGAAGATGAGAAGAGAGAGCACCAAAAGAATCACAAAGGCAAAAGTATAATGGAGGACTAAAGAATCCTAAGTGTTGTCATGCATGGAAATCCTAGGTTAGTGTGGTTTACTATCCTAAAGAAGAAAGAAAGAAAAAGAGAAGAAGAAAAAAGAAGAATAGAAGAAGGGGAAGAAAGGCCTAAGCCTAACAATCACAAGGTTAGAACAAGTAAGAATAAGAAGAGAAGAGATAAGATTTGGAGATGTGGGAATCACCTCCACACCTCTCACTTACCAAAGCCCCTGAAAAGGTTAGTGACATAAGTACAAAGGCAATATAAAATGATCACAATGCCATACCAACATCACACAAACAGAAATGAAGCTATACACATAAATGCTCAATGCAAATACAAGTCACAAGAATGAGAGAAGAAGCAACAAGTCAACATGAGGCAACATGAATCACATAGCAAAGCAAAGCAAACTTGATAAGGTGTAAGGAAAAATAAAACAAACTACAAACTCAAGGCACAAGACCATAACCCTAATCAAGTTAGAAAAGTGTCTAAAGAGCATGAGAGATGAGGAGAAGGGAAGCATATGGTCAAACAATCACATTATGGGAAGAAAGAAGCAAAAGAAATGAGGTGGATGTACATAAGAATGGAAGAACATCAAAGGCAAACAAATTACAAGATTTCGAAAACACAAGCCCCAACCCAAGATCAGAGAGGTATCAATGCCCTAAAGAGACCCTAAACAAGATGAAGAAGTTGGCACAAGTGCCCTTCTAAGCTAAGGAGAGGACTTATGATCAAAAAGAAACAAAATGGGACAAGTTAAGAACCAAAATTCAAATCAAATCAAATATGCACCCAAAAATTCCACAACCTTGGACAAGAGATTTTCAATCATGATATAACAATATGCCAAAAGGAGAGGAAGAAATTCAGAAGCTATACAAGTCAAATGAGGGGTCACACATCAATTAGGCTTAAGAAACTTCATTCACAAGTCAAGGAACAAAATCAAATGAACAAGCTTCTAAAAATCAGAACAAAAATCACACATAAAGTACACCCTATCATGAGTCCAAAGCAAAAAGAAAAAATTCAAAATGAGGATCAATATAGAAAATGGACAAGTTAACATGCTTAAAAATGAATTAAAATGAATTAATTAAAAGGGAGAATTAATTTACACGTGTCAAAATAAAATAAATGAAAAATAAAAATATTTAAAATTAAAGAAAACTAAAAGTAACATTCCTGAATTGTTTTCATAAATTTTTGAGACTTAACACTATTTTTAAAAATTAAAAAGCAAAACTGAAATAAAATGAAATAAAAAAAAGAATTAAAAATGAAAGGATGAGGCTGGGAGTGTGAAGAGAAAGGAATTTAGTTCAAAACAACTGGGCCTCTCGCAAGGGGGTGTGGATAGCCAACCAAGCCCACTGGGTCCTGTGCAGGTTCATGACATTGGGGTGGAAATTCAAATAAAATCAGCAAAAACATGGACCAAAGGATCAATTGGAAAGCCATGATAGGTCCACTCATTAATTAAAGTCAGCACAATGAATGGTTGGGGTTGAGGGCACATATTAATATGGTGTGGTGCGTGACAATTTGATTAATTCAGATTCAAAACACAAAAATAAAACACGTGACCAGGAGGGTCTTCATTAAATGAGGTGGCAACATTATGGACGTTGAGATGGGAGATCTAATGGCCCTGAGGTCTTCTTCTTCCCTGAAACCCTAATAATCACCAGCCCAGAATCCGGTGACCGGAGCTAGGGCTCCGGCACCGGAAAATGCAAATCAAGAACAAACATCTATGAAAATACATAAAACACTCCAGAGCAGATCATCAAGCTGCACTGAATCCAAATATGGCCATGAAATTCACAAGTGAACAATGAACAAGCTGGATCGAAGAGAAACAGGTTTCACCATGAAACTTCAAATCCACAATACGTCCTCAATAATGCATCATTTTCAAATCTAAAACGTGCAGTGTAATCAGCATATATCAAAGATCAAAATGCACACCTCAAAAACCCTTTACAGATCCAAGGATTCAGAAGCTTACCTGAGATGGAGACACCTCAAAACCACCAAGAAAATGCTCCAAATGCTGCAGATCTAACTCTTGTGATCTCCTCTTGCAAAATAAATGCAAGAGGAAGCTTGATGGAACTTGGATCTGAAGCTTCAAAGAAACCTGCCTTTGAATGGAACCCTTCTATTCTTGCACCTTTAGCTTAAATGAATGATGGAATAATGATCTTTGTGACTCACTGAACAAGAATATGGAAGAAGTTTGTGAAGAGAGTGAGAGAATGAAGAGATTCGAAAGAAATTGCTCTTATTGCAAAAACTTGAGAGTGGTGAAAATGGGATGGATCTGAGGCAAGTTAAAACCCTAGCTTCTTTTATATGGTCTCAAGAAGCAATGCTGAAAGAATGAGGAAGAATGCTTGTGAGATGGGAGTGTGGGAGAGATTTTGCAAAATTGGCAAGATTTGTGTGATGAGGCATTCTACCCGTTCATTGATCTCTCTCTTTGCCCACGTGCTCTCAAGATCTCACCCTTGATTTAAAACAACAATTGTTCTGGCCCTTGGATGTAAGCATCACACAATCCTCATGATCATGCAAATTTTACACTTATGAAATAACCCTCACATCATGCACGAATTTGGTGTTATTCTTGGAGAAAAATGGATCATTTGCATTGCTTTGTAACATTGTGACCTCATTTGGTTCATACCAACACCCAAAAATAAGTTTCATGACTTTTTGCCTTTGTGTACAATTGAAAATTCATGTCATGCCCTAGTTTCCTTGAAATTTTCGAGGGCCTCATCTCTTAAACCATAAAGGCTATGAAAACGTACTTGTACTTTTTGAAAATGGGAGGCTTTAATCTTCAACTTTCATGTTTGGCTTTGGTCCATTTGAAGATTTTTTCACCAAGTTATGCTTACTTGAAAAATAGGGCAAAAACTTACTAAAAATGGCATTTTCCATGACCAAGCTTATGCCAATTTTGCAAAACACCTCAAAACCTCATGATTCTTGATCTTTGATCTTGCCAAACCTCTTTTAATGTTATAAGAACATCCCTTGGCTAGAAAAATGGGGTTGGACCCTTTGAAATCTCACAGTTGACTTTATAAGGCACAGTTGACCAATTACTTCATTTACAAGCAACTGAAGAAATACCTGACTTCCACAAGGAATTTTCTCACCAAATTTCATCCCTAGGATCCTATTAACATATAAGTGACTTTGCTCAAATGAAATGGCTAAAGTCTTAAGGTTTTCATGCTTGAAACTCAAACCCTAATTTGGGATCATTGTGTAGGAGCTTTGCCCTAGCCTGAATTCCCTGATGATCGTCCAACCTTCTGAGCTTTTGTGAATGATCTTGAACTTGTGAATGCAATATAGATCCCTCATAGGACTTGAAGAAATCCATTGGGCCCCTTGTGATAGCTTGTGAGGCTTCAAAAACCTCCACAGATGATCATATGCCTAATGCTAGGTCATGAGAATGTTATGCCTCATCTTTCCATGCTTAGATGCCAAGAATATGATATGTTCATGATGAATATGATATGATATGATGCTTAAAAGAAGAGGGCAAATTTGGGGTGTTACAGCTGCCCCTATTCAAACAACTGTTAATCTGAAAAGGACGGTAGCACGGGCTAACGACCATTCAAGATAAACTGTGGTTGAATACCAAGAAAAACTGAAATTTGCACTCTGATGGAGAATGCAAAAAAAACTGGGAAATAAACCCAACCAAATGACGCTTTGGTGACTGAAGTGAAGAAAAAAGCAGACGAGCTCCTTCCAAGTTGAAACTAATATCTGGAATCAGAATACTTTGACAGACGAGTCTTCTCCGAACAATCCTGTTACGCCAGGAGCTGAAAATACGAGCCCTCACATACTTTGCAAAACATATGACTTGAGACAGACGAATATCCTTCGGATAAACCTGTTACGCCAGGACCGGTGATGCACTAAAGTCTGTGGGATAGACATGCATAATCAAGGTAGATGAACCCTCTTCATATATTATCCGTGGATATATGGTATAAGACAGGCGAGCCTTCTCCGAGCGAACCTGTTACGCCATGTGAAACTTTAACAAGTGGTGCCTGAGACAGACGAGCCTCCTTCGGATAAACCTGTTACGCCAGGACCAGTAACCATTTTGACGTTTATTCCCACAGTCAGGATTTCAAACCTCTTCAATACAGACGAGTATTGGATGATCATCAAGAGAACACCGACGATTGTCATAAGTCAATGATACAAACGAATATCAGACGATGACCTAAGAAACCCAAACGAGCGCTTCAGGCGATGATACAGACGAATATCATCTACTGGTACAGACGAATACCGGAAATTCAAACACAAACGAGCATTTGGAGTAGCAATACAGAAGAGTACCAGAGTAATTATCAAATCAACATATGTGGATATAAGCTAACACAGACGAGTGTGAGGGGTGATACAGACGAGTATCCAAACAATGCAGGCGAGCTTCAAATAGATAACAAACACAGACGAGTGCTGGGGGATGCATACGAGCAACCCTAAAAATTACATATCAGACACAAACGAGTGTTGGAAAGTGCATACGAGCAACGACAATAAAGTGTGAACACGGACGAGTGCTGGAGAATGTTTCCCTGAATAGCTTTTGTTAGTAAAAAGAGTTCTGACAAATAAACACTGTGGGGAAATGAAATGAGCCTCCCATTGCTTGCTGGGCATACTCCACTGGGGAATATAAACTGCTTGGGCTACCTGCCAAGACTTAACTGGGGAAAATTCTGCTTGGGAGAATGTGACGCCATCCTGCAACCTGCAACAACAGAAAACACATATGTGCCCCGGGGACTTGCATGGTATGATCTGTTCATCCATCGTCACCCGGCACTCAAAGGGGATTTCAAATGTTTCCCTGCAATGTCATTTTTCTTTTCATAAAACAATCACCATGTTTTAAATGCAATGCTGTTTTTGCCAAAATTCAGGACATTTTGCAAACAAAAATAAACACAACACATCTTTTTGACTGAATATTCTTTTATTGAAAGGCCTCTGAATAGGCAAATATTTACATCAGGAAGCAACCACCTGGAAAGAGGTAGCTACCATAAAATTGAGAAAATAAACTATCCTAATGGCAATGGACACGACATTCTAATGAGTTCCCTTTCTGCTACGACCAACATGTCTTCAAAACTCTTAATTCTTGCCTTTGCTTTCTGAGAAGATGAGGGGACTGATTCCTATCCTTCTGATATTGTCAGGTTGCATGAAACGATGATTTGGGTTCAGATTACTCGGATCGCAGTTGTTCGCTTATTCCCTTGTTTTGCGTGGATTGCCCTTTTGGGTTTTCAATCCACCGGGATACCCTTTTTTTCCTGAGCTGTCCGATGTGGCTTTTCAACTCAACGGGTGTACATTTTTTTATTTATTTTCCCTAACTTTTTCCCGAGCTTTTTATTCTGTTTTTAGCTCGCCGGGATGCCCTTTTCTTGCCTGGAATTTAATTCTGTTTTTGTGTCCAGCGGGTCCATTTATGCGAAGTATTTTTTAACTGCGTCCGAATTAACAGGGGATTGGAAATCTTCTCCATCCATAGTGGTGAGCGTCAACACTCCTCCTAAGAAAACTTTCTTCACTATGAATGGTCCTTCGTAGTTTGGGGTCCACTTGCCCCTGTGATCTGAACCTGGAGGAACGATCCTCTTGAGCACAAGCTCTCCTACTTGATAATCCCGAGTATGTACTCGTTAGTCGAATGCTCGCTTCATTATCCTCTGATAAAGCTGACCATGACAGATAGCCGTTAATCTCTTTTCCTCAATTAGACATAGCTGATTGTATCGAGTTCGTACCCATTCAGCCTCATCAAGCTTCACGTCCATCATCACACGCAATGAAGGAATCTCTACTTCAACAGGCAAAACTGCCTCCATACCATATACCAATGAGAAGGGGGTTGCCCCAGTTGACGTCCTGACTGACGTTCGGTACCCATGCAGCGCAAATGGTAATATCTCATGCCAATCTTTGTAAGTGACAACCATTTTTTGCACAATCTTCTTGATATTCTTATTTGCTGCCTCTACCGCACCATTCATATTTGGTCGGTAAGGAGAAGAATTTTATGCTGGATCTTGAAGTCCCGACACAATTCTGCCATCATCTTGTTGTTGAGATTAGAACCATTGTCAGTAATGATCCTTTCGGGCACTCCTCTGCAAATGATGTCCCTTTTCAAAAATCTGGCTACCACTTGACGAGTGACATTGGCATAAGATGCTGCTTCAACCCATTTAGTGAAATAATCAATCGCGACCAAGATGAAGCGATGACCATTTGAAGCAGTAGGCTCTATCTTCCCGATCATGTCAATGCCCCACATAGAAAAGGGCCAAGGAGATGACATGACGTTGAGCGGGCTAGAAGGAACATGCACCTTGTCTGCATAAATCTGGCACTTGTGGCACTTACGGGCGTATGAACAACAGTCTGCATCCATTGTCATCCAATAATACCCCGATCTCAACAATTTCTTAGCCATAGCATGCCCTCCTGCATGAGTACCGAAAGATCCCTCGTGGACTTCCTGCATTAACAGGCTTGCTTCGTGTCTATCCATGCATCTGAGCAAGACCATGTCAAAGCTTCTTTTGTACAAAACCCCGTCTGTATTCAAGAAGAAACTAGCAACAAGTCGCCTTAAGGTCTTCTTGTCATTGGAAGATGCCCCAGCTGGGTATTCTTGCTTTTCCAAGAATAGCTTGATATCAAAATACCAAGGTTTCTCATCAGACACTGCGTCTACAGAGAAAGCATGAGCTGGAGCATCAAGCCTGGAAATGTAAATCCTGGGCACATAATTCCAACACAAGACTTTGATAGACAAAGAAAGAGTGGCCAATGCATCGGCAAATTGATTCTCATCACGTGGTATGTACTGCAGCTTAACTGTTGTGAAGAACGTCAACAGTTTTCTAGCATAATCCCTGTAAGGAATTAGATGTTCTTGATGCGTATACCACTTGCCGGTAACCTGGTTGATGATGAGAGCTGAATCTCCGAATATATCGAGGGTCTTAATCCGAAGATTAATAGCCTCCTCTATTCCCATTATGCACGCCTCGTATTCCGCTTCATTGTTGGTGCAGCCAAAAGTAATTCTGGCAGCGAAGGGAAAGTGAACACCTTCAGGAGTAATAAGAACAACACCAACTCCACGTCCATTGATATTGACTGCCCCATCAAACATCAACTTCCATTTGGATTCAGGGTCTGGCCCCTCCTCCGGAAGTGGTTCCTCGCAATAGTTTGCTTTGAGGTACATGATGTCCTAATCAGGGAAATCAAACTTCATTGGCTGATAATCATCTTCAAGAGGTTGCTGTGCAAGATAATCTGACAATACACTTCCTTTGATAACTACATCCGCAAAGCTGGTGGACAAGAAAGCATCAAGTTTGTCGATATAAGTTCCTTGCAATGTGTTCATAAACATGTCGGCCATTTCTCTCTCAGACATCGGAGGCTGGACAGCAGCAGCAAGTTGTCTCCATCTTTGGGCATACTCCCTGAAGCTTTCTCTTGATGATTGTGACATACCCATCAGGAGGGTTCAATTGGGAGCCATGTCCAAGTTATATTGATATTGGCGTATGAAAGTTTCGGCCAAATCTTTCCAGTTTCTGACTATTGCTCTGGATAGGTGAGAATACCATTCACGGGATGCCCCAGTCAGACTGTCTTCAAAGTAGAACATCCACAACTTTTCGTCCATGGTATAAGCTTTCAGTCTCCCCAGAAAGGACTGCAGGTGAGTACGTGGACAAGAGGTACCATTATATTTCTCAAAGCAAGGAGGCTTGAATTTACGAGGAATCCTGACTCCCTCAACTAAACCCATGTCCATTACATCAAATCCCAAAGAATTTTGGGACTCCAAAGATCTCAGCTTCTCCGCTATTTCGTCCAGACGACAATCATAGGCTTCATCCCCAGCACCAATTACTGTAAACTGTTCCTCTTAAGGGTCCTCTTTCAAGGCAGGACCTCCAGTGTTTCCTTTGGTATTTCTGATAGCATTGACTTCATGATTGAGGTGAGGCCCAAACTCTGGAGGATCTGTTTGTGGCTGCCAGCGATCATTGTTACTAGTACCTCCTGTACCTGGATGATTCTCTTCTAGAGTTTGCCACTCGACTAACTCTCTTAATCTTTCTTGGCTTTGGACCAACCCAGTCATTACTGCCATGAACTGGTTCATCTGAGCCCTCGTCTCAGTTCTCTCATTAGCCATCTGAGTTCTCACGTCAGTCAGATCTTGTTGAACTTGGTCCATCTATATGCTCGGAAGGTTGTTTCTGGTTGGATACCGGTGAACTTTGTTGATGGGGAAAACCCTCCTACGAGCAATGTTTCCTGAATCAACAACAAAGTGAGAAAACAACAACACAAACACCTACAAAACAAATAATGAGGTTAGTATGCAATGCAATATGTCTATTTGTCTTCCAAGGGTATTCAGTTTGGTTCTTTGGTTTTGACTTTCCAGACCTCTAGGAATGAAGATGTTGAAGAGAAATGAAGCCCAAGTGAAAATCCAAGTAATACATAAACCATACATTTCAAAAAGGTCAAAATACATAGTTTATGATTACAACAAGTTCCCATGGTGGGTCAAAATACAATTAAGTCGAGAAATACAGCAATATCACCATGAGAAATAAAGTACAACCGAAATAAAATACAAGTACAAGGAAATCAAACATCTAGCCCAAAGTCATCCTCCTTGACTTCTTTCAGGAGGGCATTAGTCACTGGTCCAATTGGATGCTCTGTGATGGTCCTGATAAGAAGGTTCCTGGTGGCAATGGCACTTATCAACTTTCGGTGCTTGTATTAGTCTTTTGATCTCTTCAACCCTACCCGGAGTTTCAACTCAGAGATTTCCTTCTGTGCTGCTAATAAGGCTTCCTGACTCTTCTTCTCATTAGCTTCCAACTGCTCAATCCTAGCATGTGTCTTCTGATCTTCTTGCAAACGAGTCTCAGTAATTCTGATCCATCAAGCCTGGCTCTCCTCTAGGTAATGCTCATCTCTGGATTTCTGAATCTTAGCTTCTTTGCAAGCATTCTTCAATACCAACTCCCCTGCTCGGGCTTTTCTGATGAAGTCCTTTGTCTTTTCTATCTTGGTCATATGCTCGATCCGGAGCTTCTCTAATCTCTCAATATCCAGACGACCATCATTCCTCTCCCAGGGGGTCTTCTTTAGAGCTTCAGAAAGCTGAGCATTCCTCTCTTTCAGCTTCTCAAACTCCACTAAACTGACTGTAGCTACAGGCTCTATTGCTGATGGCCATGGCACATCTTCCAAGGTGGTGAATGGCATGCAAGTGGTCTGTCCTCTGATGCGAGACCAATCAATGTATTGAGCTGTAGCTATGTTGTTGCACTTGCCAAGAATAGTAGTCCCTTTTGTCTGTATGTTATCCCAAGCCCAGGCTGCTTGTCGGATGATGGAATGATTATTCTGAATATCACAGTAAAGGGTCTCTACTAAATCCTGATCTCTTAGTGGATGTACAAAGGCATACCCTAACTTCCTTTTGAAAAGCAAAGGATTGTAATTGATGTAACCCTTCACTCCAATAATTGGTACATTGGGATACTGCCCACAACTTGTAATTATGTCCTTGCCCTTGGTGCTCTGAGTACACCACCTGATGTCTTCTGAATTTAGAGCAATCATTCTCTTAGCCCAATTTCTTGACTGATGAGGGTTCAGGAAAGCTTCTGTCTTTGGCACGTGTCTCAATAACCAACAGTAGAAGAGAGGTGCACAACATCTGACTAGTCTTCCCCTCTATTTCTCATTTCTCTGATGCACTAAGTAGTAGAAATCCCCTAACAAGGTAGGAACTGGATTCTTCAGCAGGAAGATATGTATAACATTATTGCTT
Organism: Lathyrus aphaca; assembly: GCA_963966055.1. Lineage (NCBI taxonomy): Eukaryota > Viridiplantae > Streptophyta > Magnoliopsida > Fabales > Fabaceae > Lathyrus > Lathyrus aphaca. Next base: position 447,474,490 of record OZ014521.1, read on the forward strand.
ACAAACTTAGGCTCGTCTGCAAACAAGATGATTCTATATATACTAAGAGCCAGGAGAGCACAAACAGTTTCCCACTTCCCTGCTGCAGCATGACTGGTGGCCTGAATGATCAAGAAGTCCAAATGGAGGCCTGGGATTCTAGCCTTGGTGGTCATATGCTGGTCAATGATGGTGTTTTCCAAATGCAAAGCCTTAGCTATGTCTTCATTCCTATGAACAGTCATTTCAGGGTTGAAAGGGATTCCTCTTCTGATAGGGACACCTAACAACATGGAAAACTCTTCCAACAAAGGATCCATCTGAAAGTCTGGGAAAGTGAAACATCTGAGAGGAGGGTCATAGAAATGAAGGCAAGTGTGGATCATGCTCCTCTGTGATGCATCCAAGTCCATGATCATGTCCATAATACCACCATAATGTTCCCTGAATAGAGGGACATGGTCAGGAGTGGTAAGTGCCTGAATCTTCCTGATGCCTGCTATGGAGGGCTCAAAGAAATGATAAGTGATGTTGTTCTTCCTGGATGAGTCCATACTGATAATGCATGCTGATGAAGATAACTGAGGAGAAAATACTGATGAAGACAACTGGAGAAGATATCAACTGAAGAAGATCTTTGAGGAACTGATGAAGATGGCTGAGCAGAAGAACAATCAAAACCAAACCAAAGATGATGTGGATACCCTGTAAAACAAATAGACAAATGTTAAATGATGCAAAATGATGTATGCAAAATGATATGCAAGGGTTTGTGATCAGGTGCTGGATTTTCCATTTGCTTTGATAGGGTCCATGGTGTTTAGAAATCCAGATGAAGGTTAGAGAACCAGTAACCAGGTGGGGGACTCAAATAAAGAGTCACAAGTCCAGGGTTTCATAAAATCAGTCCAAATTAGTGTAACCTTAAAACAATATCAGTAACAGGGTATGATGAGGCCAAAGGTTCCTGCAAACCTATAAACATCCCAACCCACTCACAGGTATTGTTCTAGAACAAGTATCCTCAAACTTGGATCTATTATGAGAAGTGTAAACACTTCTAACCCAGAGGCATATTGTTTACATTAATCATAACAGATCCTCCTCTAATTCAACTCAGATGCTGAAGGTCATCTAAAAAGGTCATCCAGACTTAGCAGGCTTCCCAGATAGCTCTAGCACTACAGGAAATCTGTAGCACAGAGTTCTCAAGAAGAAACCCATGTTTGAACCGTGTTTCATATTCCCGCACCAGACCAAAATGGAATGGGAAAGAATATGAAGCCACTCTAATCCTATGTGTCACTCAGGCTCCTGGTGTAGAACCTTTCTCACTAAGATACCCCTCCCACCAAGGTAAACCAACAAATCCAGCACATGATATGATGATAATAATATGAAATGAATAAATAGTAAATGAAAGAGATAAATAAAGTTGTACATAAAGCAATAAATAAAGCAATAAACAAAAAGCACACATAACACCCCCATAAACACAAATCAAACAAACGCTAGGAGAAACCCACATAAAGAACCAGAACCCCTGGTTGCAAGATAAGTTTCCCCAATAGAGTCGCCAAGCTGTCGCTCCCCGGACTTATGTCCCGGCGCAAACGCGAACCGTTGGCGAATAGAAGAGGGTTGAATAGAGTCGCCAACTAGGCATTTTTATCCCGAAGGAAAGGTAATGCTGCATACACCTGGAAAGGGATGGATAAGACGTTTGCAAACTAGAGAAACTGAGAAAGGGGGTTGGTTACGACCTGGGAAGGTATTATCACCCAGATCGTCTGTCGTACTCGACGGGATCCACGCTTATAAGATTGTGTTTAAAAGGGGTAAGTGTATGTGCTATCTGTGTGTAAAAGCTAGGGAAAGAAAGTACAGGTGTCAGTGCAAAAAGGTGTGAATTGCCCAGGAACTGAGGCTTTGGAAAGAATGCCGAAAGAGGGGGAAGACATAGAGACTTTTGTTCGATAACTATTAAGTTATGCCTACGTATCCTCTCGTGCAATGAGGAAGTCAGAACACCGTAGTTCGACTCAAAGAGACTGAAAATGAATTGACTATGAACTGCTTGCTTGTCTATGCTCAAGTGTATGACTGGTCTGGCTCGAGTGCTAACTGTCTTGCATTAGACGGAAGAAGCGAGTTCTCGTTTGTGAATGAGTGTGATGAGAAAAGAATCCCGAAGGAGACGATTATTGTTTGTTTTTGTGTTTTCAATTTTTTATTGTTTTTGGTGTTTTGCATAAGTTATGAGTTTAAGCCTAAATCAAAGGTTTGGAAACTCATTATATCCTCCCTGATCAGGGATAATGAGCATACTTAAGTATGAGATAAGCATCTCAACTTAATTACCATGGTGATGTAGGAATAAGATCATTAACCTACTTGTGATTATTTAAATGTTTATGGGTTTTTATTTAGTGTTAAGTAATGAGTTTAATCTCTAATCACAGATTAGTGAACTCATTACACCATCCTAATAGAAGGATGATAGATGAGGACACTTAAGTTGAGGAAGATACCTCAACTTAATCCATGGTTAGGGACTAAATTCATTATATAACAAGCCTTTATTAAATGGATTTTAATTAAAGAGTGGGATTAAGAAGTGGATTTTATGGTTTGTAAGACAACTTGAGGAGGACATGTCCATTAAACACTAGGGTTAGTCCCTCTTAACCATAAGGAAGAGATAGAACCCTAATGTAAGGCCCAAGTTACAAGATAAAGTCTTAGTGATTATTAATGTGTTTTGATTAAGAGGTGTAATCAAATTAAAGATTTAACACTTAGGATGAAAGTTATACCCTCCATCCTAAGATGAGGATGCAGGCATAACCCTAATTCCAAAGTCCTAAAGCTTCAAGAGTTTAGCCTCTAATTAAGAGATGAGAAGAGAGACTCAAGGAGACTCAAAGGTAAAAAGCTAGAGGGGACTATATACAACCCTAAAAGTTATCATGCTTGAATATTCTATGGTTTGTGAGGCTTAAGAGAAAGGATCTTCAAGAAGGCCACCATGGAAGAAGCAGATGAAAAGAGAAGGAGGAAGAAGAATAAGTTACTTACTTCCTGAAGAAGATAAGTAACTTAGGAGAAAAGAAAGGAGCAAGAGAGACATAAGTGAAGCAAGTTCACTTCAAAGATAAATAAGAATGCATATGACAAGGGAAGAAGAAGTGGGAGGTGAAGGCAAATCCACCTCCCAGATAACTTACCAAAAATACCAGAAATGTTAGTATGAATGCATAAGGAATGAAATGAGATGAAATGTAATAAGACAAATGAAGGTGCAAAGAACAAAGTCAGAAGTGAATATGCAATGTAAATAGCATACGAGATGATGCAAAGTTATACAAGATGCATATGAATGATCATACAAGGATGAGATGCAATAGAAGCATGTTTAGAAGCATGAAAACATATGGATGTTCATGAAATGTAATGGATGAAAATCATATCAAAAATGATGCAACAATGATCAAGAAATGTTTCAAACATGTCCTAAGATGTCTAAGATGACATACAAAAGAATGGAATGGCATGGCAAGTTCCTAAGTTCATGATATGCAAAGAAGAATGCAAATGAAGATGCAAAATTAGGGTTTTATGAACAAGCATGATGCATATGACCCAAAACAGAAGAATTCACCATGATAAAAAAAATTAAATTAAGCTTAAACAAACCTTAAACCTATACAAGATCACACCCCAAAGGAGAAGGTCAGAAGTCAATCCTAGTGAAAGTTATGAAATTCCTAAGTTAACTAGGGTTTTTGGGTTCTTCTAAAGGGAAAATGCAAATCAAATTGAAAATGCAAGATAAAAATATGAGATAAATAACCTAGAAACTATATGAAATATTTGAAACAATGCAAGAAGAACCAAGTTCAAACTCATCATGGTTAGGAAGAAATGAATTTTTAAAGTTAGGGTTAAAAAATGTGAAATTTAAGAACCCTAATTCAAAGAAAATTGTGAAAATGTGATCAAGCCTAAAATGAATTTTGTATGGTTAGTTTTAAAATGTTTCTAAATGTTTAAGAATGCTTCATGAATTTTTGGCGATTTTTAGAAACTTAAATTATATTTAATTGATTAAAATCAATTAATTAATTAAATAAAACATTTAAATATTTAAAAAATAATTTTTTAATGCAAAAATTAAAATAAAAAATGTTTTCAGGTTAAGAAAATTATTTGAAACAGAAATGCAAAGTTTGAAATTTTTTTGATGGTTTTTGCTATTTTAAATAATTATATGAAAGAAATGCAATAAAAATGAAAATAAAATGAATTAAATGGAAAGTATGAAGATCCAGTGGTCTAGATTTAAATTGAGGGGGGAGGGGTTAACTGCGCACGTGTTTCAAAGGTTAGGATTCAATCTGAGGAAATTAAATTAATTAATCCTAATTAATCTAATTAATCAGATTTAAGTTTTAATGAAGCAATCTGAGCCATCCATATGCTCGCTAAGCAAGGATCCTAGGGCTGACATTCAAACTGGCAATAAACCCTAATTACAAACCCTAATCACTCTCAGGTGAACGGAGCAAGCTCCGGTCATCTTCTCCGGCGAGCACTTCACCCCAACTTCTTCCCTAGGCTACCCCAAACTCCCAAACTCTCCAGAATCAACCTCCAAACCATCCTAAACAAGAATCAGGCCATGAAAATCATTTATATTGCATCAAAGTGGAGAATCGAAGAAAAACATTTTTAGGTCAAAAGTTTCAGAGCAAGCATACATCCTGGTTTCTCAACCATTTTCAAAAATAATCACATCCCCATGATCAGGGGAGCATATAAAATCATTCTAGAACTTAAAATAAGAGTTCTGGAAAAAAGTTTTAAGGTGACTATCTAAGATGGAGCTTTCTGATTCTGAGCTTTTTGACCCTTCCTTTGATGCAAATCAACTCCAATGGACCCCCTAAGGATGTTGTGATGCTTAGAACAAGTTTATGATGGCTGGTTTTAGAGATTTAGTTCTGCTAAGGCAGAAATCGTGTTTTTGATTGAGGGGTTTTCAGGCCATGGCAAGGGGTGGGAAATGATCCTTATGATGCGTGGAGATGATTGGTGGTGAAAGTTTTGAGTTTGAGTGGCTGAGGAGTGAGTTTTGAAGGAATGAAGATTTTGGGGATTTTTGGCAATCTGAGCATGTGTGATGTTTTAGGCTTGTGTGTGTTATGGAATTGTTTGCATAATGTTAGTATAGGCCAATGAGAGTGATCAGAAAGTGGGTAGTGGCATAGTGTGATTGGTATGGGCCAAGTTGCAAAAATGTCAACATTGTGTACTTGAGTTATGGGCCAAGTTGCAAAAATGTCAACATTGTGTACTTGAGGTATGGGCATGGTTCAGAGCTGTTTCAAGGGGTGTCTTGGCCTCAGCTAAGTTCATGGATGGCCCTTGGATCAATAAAGTGCAGTTGGATGGCCTTGATCAAGTGTTTGCAAGCTTTATGCATTTTGACAACTTTGAAATTTCTTGAGAAATTGGCCATGAAAACTTGTGATACAAGGCATGATTCTGATCCAAATGTGTTGCACTATGTTGGTATGATGTTTAGAGGTCAATTAGAGGTCATGAAATTGCTTGGCAAGTGAATTTGCAAAACTCCCTCTTTGGTGCACACTTGAAAATTATAGGATTTTTGCCAACTTTGAAAGGCCATATCTTGAGTTCTAGGATAAATGAAGACATGTTCTTGTACTTTATGAAAATGGTAAGACATAATCTACAACTTTAATGTCCAATAATTTTTCATTTGAAGCATTTTTGGTCATGAAAGAATAGGTTGAATATCTTTCCCAAAATGGAAAGTTTCCATTACAAGTCCTTTCCAAAAATAGCAAGTTTGCATTTGGCTCAAAATTCTCCAACTTTGTGAACTTAAAACCACTTCAATGATCAAATAAAGATCATGGAGACTCAAAATGATGATGATGGCCCTTTGGTACCCTTGAGAGAGGCCTCAGATGCCCTGATTTTGACTTTACTTGCTCAAGAAGTTACCCAATGATCAGATGACTTCCACAGTGAATTTCTTCATCAAATTTGGTACACATGATACTTATAACATATTAAGACCATTAGAAACAAGAATGACCAAAAAAATTGGGTTTAAGACCTCTGAAACCAAAACCCTAATTTTGGGCCATCTGTGTAGGAAATCTTCAGTCTGCCTCTATGCCTTTGCCATACCTTGTGATCCCTTGACTTTTATGAACTTTGGGGAGCATATTATGATCATGGAACACACATGGACCCTCTTGGTAAGCTTCAATATCTTTGGGATGGCTCAAATCACTTCTTGGATTGCTCAGATCACAAATCCTAGATGCAGATGAAATGAAACTATGCAGTGGGATGGTATGCTTATGTAATGCAAAAATGAAAGATCACAAGCCACGATGTGAAAAAGTGAGGGCAAATTTGGGGTGTTTACAATAACTTATTTACTTTATGTTTCAAATGAATAGTCTAATGTTAATGATGTTTTTATTTAAGGTTTTTGTATGACAAAGTGATGCGCCCAATTGGATTGGACAAAATATTTGCATTCCTAAGCCCCGCGACCGTCAACTTAAGTTTAATCTTAAGTAAACCAGATCAGGTCATGGTGTATATATGCAACCTCTTCATGGCCAACAAAGATACAGAAAAGTTGTTCTTTTTACCGTTTAATACTGGGTTAGATTTTCATTCTAAATTCATCTATTATATTTTGTTTTGTATTTTGACGTCGTGTAGAAAGTTTCCAACTAACATTTGTTTAATCTTACAATGGGCATTGGTTGTTGGTCGCAATTAATCCTATCAGATAATTTGTTTATTATCTTGACTCGTTAGGAAATGATTGGACAACATACCCGAATATGAAGAACATGATTGACACGTAAGTGAGATTGTTCTAAATATTTATGTGTGTATTTATTTATTTATTTATGTGAATTGTTCTAAATTTTCATTTATATTTTATTAGCATTATACAAGCTTTTCAAGCCCAACGAGATATCCAAGTATCAAAGAGGAGACCCAACAATATTACATGGATAAAAGTGGCAGTATATTAATTATCACATTTTTTATTATATTAGTGATGATACTTGATAAGACTTAGGATATATCCATATTTTCTTTTCATGTGTAGTATCCTTGGCAATGTAATGGTATAGATTGCGGATATTTCATGTTGAGGTTTATGAAAGAAACTATTTTTTTGGACCGATTAGATATTCTAATCGATGTATGTATTTCTAACTTATGAGTTATTTTAATATTTAACACATATTTCTCATATAATTAAATAGTTGAAACTAAATCAAACTATGTTATATTATTATGTAGTACTTTGATGAATTCAAGTGTGCATGTTATTCAAGAGATCATTTGGAAGAAATTAAAGAGGATTGGTGTCAATTCATTATGGAGCTCGGAGTGTTAAGGTATATTGGACTCTTACTTTAATTGATGAAAATTTTGAGTATGTGTATGTAACTATAGACATATTGATTATGACTTGTTTTAATTGATCAATTACAATATTTTTGTCTTGTTTCAGGTGATAGTATAGTTGGATGAAAATGTATAGCTCGGAGTGTTATCAAATTTTTGTTTATGTAGATTTCATTTGAATACCTATGGTGTAATAACTATGTTTATGTAGTTGGATGAAAATGATTTGTAATAACTATGTTGTATATTTAAATTGGTGCTTAAATTGGTATGTTTGTATAAATTATTTCATAGATATTAGTTTGAAAATACAATTGTTTTGTATATATAAATCGGTGCCTAAATTGGTATATTTAAATAGGCAAATTTGATGCAAATTCTGGTTGGAATGAATAGGTACAAATTCTGGTTTAAAAACCAGGTGAAAATGTGGATGCAAAACAGGGGCCTATAATTTGGCAAATCCAGACAGCGCTTTTTAAAGAAAATTATTTTAAAAATTTTGTATACCTTAGACAACACTTTCAACAAAAAGCGTTGTCTAAGGTGGGGTTTAGAAAGCGCTTTCACTAAAAGTGTTGTCTAAGGTGGGGTTTATACAACGCTTTTAGTGAAAGTGTTGTTTAAGGTATACCATAAAAATAAAAATAAAATGTTGTCTAAGGTATAATTAACAAAGGCAAAAAACGTTGTCTAAAATGGGGTTTAGAAAGCACTTTTGACAATAAAAGTGTTGTATAAAGCACCTTTAGACACTGCTTTTGACATTAACCAAAGCGTTGTCTAAACCTTTAGCAGTGCAAGTTTAGACAGCACTTTAAAGCGCTATCTAAGGGCAAAAAAAGCGTTGTCTAAGGTCTTGTTTGGCATAGTGAAAGCAATGTTTTATTCGTCCTAGTCTCTTAGGGACCCACCATTGATCTATAAAGATATTGTTGATGGACCTGTATTGAATAGGCATCATGATTGATGTGTAATGGGATGTTCATGGGTCAACAGTCGAGCTTGTGACCATTGGAATAACAAAGACAATCAAATGATCAAATAAGATGCTTGGTTGTATGAAAGAGGTAGACTTGAAAGTCAAGACCAAAGGACCTAATAAGCACATGTATGACTCCGTATAGACTCGCATGTAAGTAAATATGAAGCATCGTCATTGGAGAGGAATGTCATAACGTGAATATCTTGGAATGAAGAAACTTCAAGAAACTCAGGGAAAAGGAGTAGAAAAAATCAGTGGCATATGTTGAGCAGGAATGAGCTTGACAACCATTGAGGATGAGAAATATTCAATCAAAGTGAGTTATATGAATTTTGAAGCTACAAAAACTCAGAAGTAAGGATCGGGGACCATGAAAGGATCATTTCCCGGGTATGTCAAGACAGAGTACCAGGAGGGATGTAAAGAACATTTTCATCCCCTCCTCAGAAGAAGATGTGAGGAGCTTGTTTTCATGGTTATTGGAAGAAATTCGAGGGCGAATTCTATTTAAGGGGGGAGAATGTAATATCCCATATTTCTCTAAGCATGATAATAAAAGCTAATGAGACCATTTGAAAATTAAAAGTTGTTAAAAGAAACTAATCGATTAATTGGACTTAAGAAAAAGTTAGTAGAGTCCTTAAGGAATTAGTTAGAATTAGACTAAATGGAAAACCGATAAATATGGTTTAGTTGGAGGGTATTTTGGACATTAATCATATCAAATGAATTCTTAAAGACTTGTTTGGTGGAGAAACATTAAAGTCTCATAACAAATCATATTTTTGGAGGATAGAAGAGTATAGAGAAAAGAGGACAAACCCATGTTCATCATCTTCATCTCCATTTTTGTATATTGGGACAACCTTCACTAAAAAGGTAATAACTTTATGCTTGTATTTCTGATTTAAGTGATTCTCGACCTTTTAGAAACTAGACGAATTCAACTTAGGTATAAATTTTGTCTTCTGCATGTTTATGATGAGAGAGATAAATGGGTTTGAAGATTAGGGTCTGATGCTTATTTTGGTGAATGCATGTATACGAGATTCATTGACCAGCCTCCATTAGACAGGTAATATCTTTTTACTCGTAGCTCCGATTGAAGCGGCTATGGACTTTTTGGAAATCACAAAATTCCCTTAAATTTGATATATTGTGTCAATAAGGTATGTATTGAAGGAGATAAACACATTTGAAGTTTGAGAATTCATGTTGAAAATGGGTTAAGTAGGAGTTACGGGTTTGATGATGTTGGAAGTTGAATTTTGACAAAGATGGGAGCTTAATTACAGCACGGATGTCATCTTAATCTCTATTGATGCAAGGTGAGTTCCATAGTTAGAACTTGGGTAGGAATGGGGATTGAATTGCATGTTGAATGGGTTAGTGAGAAATATGACTGCATGCTTAATACATTTATGAAATTGTGTTCTTATGATAATTATATATGTCTTGTAATGTAGTTCTATACTTAGAACTATGAAAATATTCATGTTTGGTATGAATTGGAATTTTAAGGGTTTGAGAGAAAAATCCATGAAAACCATGTTTTGATTATGTAAATTGATAAATCTATGCCAATATATGATGCATGCAATGGAATATTGGTGAGAAACCGTCAAGATATGAAATACTTTCCGTATTCACGAACGGCGGACCTCCGTAGTATTGGTGAGACATAATTGGTTCCATGCATAGAATATGACACACTTGCTTGTTTTAGTATGCAAACATATTATGATATAATAAGTTTAAGTGAGCTAGTTATGTTAAGAAGTGAATGCATGTATTATGTTAAGCATGTAAGAAGTAAAGGAATGACTAGTCGAATATATTTATGGGAGCCCATGCTTGTTGCATCATGTTTGATATGTTCTTAGGCAACCTTTTCCGTGAATGATTTGGTATATACACGATGATGGCTTGACATTGTATATGTAGTATTACGCACGTATGCAATGAGAATGATCTGGTGTATTATTGGTACTATTATGAAGTGATACATTATGTTTTATTATGCATACATAAGATGTTTGCCTAATAGAAATTACCTGGTGAATGAAACCCTATGATCAGTGTTATCCGAAATAGGGAATTGTTTAGTTTTGAAAAGAAGTAACTTTGGTACTATCAGATACACCCTAATTCCGAGATAATGGAATCAAGGGAGTGAAATTTGGAATTCTGACTAATGTTAATGCATAGTTTGAAACGTAGGAGAGTAAGTCCCCTTAAACCTTTTAACATTTCATGCATAATATACTAGTCAATTATGTGTGGGGTGTTACATCAATGATGCAAAAGATAAAATCGGAAAATATAAAGACGGAAAAATATAAAGTAATGAATTAAAATATAAACGAATCCTTGTTGGGATTGGATCTCATCAATTGATAACACGTGTATTCTTATAACCAATTAAACATAAACCAATCATTATTCTAATACCCCCATGTATCACCCACAACCGAGGTTATATCTAACACAAAGTCGAGAGAACAACCATATTGTCTTATTGGGGATGTCTCACGCAACTCAACCATACAGAGCATTAACAACTGATACTCATGTGTAAATACCCCAAATTTGCCCTCACTTTTTCTCACACCATTGCATTGCATAATCATATCATCTCACACTGCATAGTTTATTTCATCTGCATAAGTTGCATAGCTAGGGTTTGTGATCAGATGAATCCAAGAAGTGATCTGAGCTATCTCAATGGTCTTGAAGCTTTCCAAGAGGGTCCATGAGTGGTCTATGATCTTATTACATCCCCAAGAAGTCTTTGAAGTCAAGATATCACAAAGCATTGCACAGATGTCCAGGTAGACTGAAGATTTCCTGCACAGATGACCTAAAATTAGGGTTTTGGGTTTGAGGCCCTTAATCTCAAATTTTTTGGTCATTCTTGATTCTAATGGTCTTAATATGTTATAAGGAGCATGTGTACCAAAATTGATGAAGAAATTCATTGTGGAAGTCATCTGATCAACTGGTAACTTGTTGTGCAAGAAAAGTCAGAATCAGGGCATTTGAGGCCCCCAACAATGGAATCAAAGGATCATTTTCATCAAATTGAGGTTCTATGATCTTTAGTTGATCTTAGAAGTGGTTATAAGTTCACAAGATTGAATAATTTCAAGCCATTTTCAAACTTTCCATTTTTGGACATGACTTGTAATGGAAACTTTCCATTTTGGGAAAGATTTTCAACCTCCTCTTTCTTGATCAAAAATGTTTCAAATGAAAAATCCTTAAACATGAAAATTGTAGAGTGGATCTTCCCATTTTGAAAAAGTACAAGAACTCCTCTTGATTCATCCTAGAACTCAAGATATGATGTTTCAAAGTTGGGAAAAATCTTGTAATTTTCAAGTATGTGCCAAAGAGGGATTTTTGCAAAATCAAGTTTCAAGACCTCTTATGACCTCTAATCCACCTCTAAGCATCATAACAACATAACACAAATTTCCTTGATCAGAATTATGCCAAGAATCACAAGATTTCATGCCTTGCACTTCAAGAAATTTTCAAAGAGGGAAAATGCAAAACATGTGATAACTCTTGATCCAAGTGTTGCAGATCCTCAAATTTCATCCAAGGGCCCTCCATGAACTCAGCTGGGGCAAGACACCCCTTCAAACCAGCTCTGACCCGTGCCATGCCTTAAGTACAACTTCATTGACTTTTTTTTTTCAAAATCACCCATACCAATCACACTATGCCACCACCAATTTTCTGATCAATCAAGACCTCTTATGCAAACCCTAAGGAACTCATTTTCATAACACACACAAGCCTGAAACCTCTCAACACTCAGATTGCCCAAAACTCCCCAAAACTTTCAAGTCTTCGAATTTCTCAACACAACCATCAAAACTCAACTTTCTTCACCAATCATCTCCACATAACATATAGAACACAAACCAACCATTACAATGGCCCGAAACACTCCATAACCAAAACACGAATTCTGCTTCATCAGAACTGGAGCATTCAAAATAGGCCAAACAAACTTGTTTTAAGCCTTTCAGAAGCACAAGGGGGATCATTGGAGTGGTTTTGCACAAGAGAAAAGGTCAGAAAGCTCCAAACTGAAAAGCTTCAACTCAGGTAATCATCAAGAACATTTTTTCCAGAACTTGTTTTTTAAGTTACAAATTGATTCTACATGATGTGCTGATCATTGTGATATGTTTACTTTTCAAAATGGTTGAATTTTAAGCATTTCATAGCCTTCTAAAATTTTGCCCGTGAAATGTTCTTGCTTCGATTCTCTCTTTTGATGCATGATAAATGATTTTTGTTGCTGGATTCTTGTTTAATGATGTCTAATGAGTGATTCTGGAGATTTTGGGGTGTTATCATGGCCTAGGGAGTGAGTTCAGATGAGTGAGCTGTCGGAGAAGATGACCGAAGGTCTTCTCCGGCCACCTGAGAGTGATTAGCCCTAATTTCATTTAATTAGCCAATTTGAATAATAGCCCTTGGATTTGTGTTTCCCACGCGTGTTGGATGGCTCAGATTGCTTCATTAAACCCTAATCCTTTTTAATTAGATTAATTAGGTTTAATTAAATTAATTTTGCCAGATTCAATCTCAGCCTTACATTCACGCGCCAGTCAAACCAGCTTTGAACCTGGACCATAGATCTTGCTGACTTCTCATTTTATTTGATTTTTATTTCATTTTCTTGCATTTCTTTTCCATATTTATTTTAAAATAGCAAAAAGACTTTAAAAAATCTCATTTTCTGCATTTTCACTTTAAATATTTTTCTTAACTCAAAAATATTTTTTATTTTAATTTTTTGCTTCAAAACCCCTCCAATGATCTTCCTGAAGAAGCTTTGATTCTTGGTTGGAGTTTTTTGTGGCTGGTTTGTGAGTTTGAAACAGTTCAGTTCAAAGGGGGAGGGAAATCGTGTTTTTGATATGGCTGCTTTTAAGGAAAGATGATAGGTGGGAAATGATCAGTGGTTGATGGTGAGTTGTTCTATGAAGTTTGTTTTGATGTTTGTAGCTTGTGTGATGAGTTTCGAAGAAAAATGCATAAGAGGGAATTTTTGTGAATGCTGACTTGTGGGAGGATTCAAGCTTGCTTGTTGTGTGAAATGGCTTGTATTTGGCCCATGTATCAAACTCTGATATGCCTGTGGAGTTGGTGTGGGCTATGCTGATTGGTATGGCTTGTTTTGCAAAAAGTCAAGGTTAGGTGTCCTTTGAGGTATGGGCAAGTTCAGGCCAAGGAAAAGGGCGTGTCTGGTGCAACTGTGATCAAGGATAACCATGGAAGTGAGATTGAGGCAAATCAGCAAGTGGATTGAAGTTTATAGAGGGGGTTTTGCAATTTTGGCAAAGTTTGGCCCTTTCTTGATTTCTTCATGTGCAAGCCATGAAACTTGGACATTCTTGGGCCAATTCTGACTTTTAGGCACTGCACAAAGTTTGTATGATGATTAGAAAACAATTTGAAGTCACAAATTTGCTTGGCATGAGGTTTTGCAAAAATCCCTCGTGGGCATGAAACTTGAAATTATGTGATTTTTGCCAACTTTGGAAAGCCATAACTTGAGCTCCAAAGTGAATTAGATCTTGTTCTTGTACTTTTTAAAAAGGGAATGATCCAATCTACAACTTTCATGACCAAGAATTTTTCATTTGAAGCATTTTTGGTTGAGAAAGATTAGGTTGAAAAACTTTCTCAAAATGGAAAGTTTACATTACAAGTCATTTCCATTTTTGGCAACTTTTGGTTTAGCCCACTTTTCTTCAAATTTATGAACTTCAAATTACTTCAATGATAAAATAAAGACCATATAAATTTATTTTGATGAAAAATCCATTTGGGTTCCATGTTTGGGGGCCTCAGATGCCCTGATTTGGCTCTGACTTGCTCAAGAAGTTACCCAGTGATCAGATGACTTCCACAATGAATTTTTCCATCAAACTTGGTATACATGATCCTTATATAATATAGAGACCAATAGAAACAAGAATGACCAAAAATTTGGAGTTATGGCTTTTGAAACCAAAACCCTAATTTTAGGTCATTTGTGAAGTTAAACCTGGCTCTGCTTCCATGCCTTGCCAGTTCTTGTGATTTTCTGACTTTATTGATCTTGGGAGGATATAATATGATGATTGAACATACATGGACCCTCTTGAGATGATTGATGACCTTTGGAGTGGCTCAGATAACTCATGGATTTCTCAGATCACAAACCCTAGATGCAGATGACTTTGAACCAATGCAGTGAAACAAAAAGTGCAATATGAGATGATATGATTGAACTAGTGCAAATGAAAAGATCACAAGCCATGGTGTGAATTAGTGAGGGAAAATTTGGGGTGTTTACAGCTGCTCCTATTCAAACATGAGTTTGCTGTGCAGGATGTAAGCGACGGCTTAACAGGCAAACAAGATAACTTGTGGTTGAATACCAAAGACAGTCCAAAATTTGCACTCACTGGGTATGAAGAAGAAAAGGGATATATATTGTAAAAGGACGTAAAATATGTTTATAAAGTTCGGGCGACGGAGGACGACCGTCGAGCAGAGGACGACTGCTGGGGATAAAACAATGACGGGGACGGCCGACATGCTGGGGAAATGGAGGTATTATGATGGGGACGACCATCAAACAAAGAAACAGGATTCTCTGGGGATTAAAGGTAAAGTCAATGATGGAGACGAACACCAGGTTTGTAAAGTAAGGGTAAACAACGATGGGGATGGCCATCGGGTTAATGAAATAAATGATGAGAGACGGTCATCAAAGGTGAAGGACGATCACCTAGCAGGGAACGGCTGCCCTGTTGGGGATAAGGATGAAGGACGATCATCCAAAGGTGAAGGACGATCACCTGGCATGGTACGACTGCCGAAAGTATCACGACATAGGACGAATGCTGGATAGGAAAGGTCGACGATAGGGACGGCCATCGGATAAGCATGATGAAGGACGATCATCAAGAGGTGAAGGACGAACACCTAGCAGGGTACGACTGCTCTCAGGGTTTATCGTAACATAGGACGAACGTCAGATAACAAAATCAACGATGGGGACGACCATCGGATAAAATGATGAAGGACGATCATCAACAGGGTGAAGGACGATCACCTAGCAGGGGACGGCTGTCAAAATCACGACATAGGACGAATGTCGGATAGAAAAGGGATTCCAATGATGGAGACTCCGCTGGGGGAATGATGAAGGGCGGTCATCAAAAGGTGAAGGACGATCACCTGGTAGGGTACGGCTGCCGAAAGTTTCATGACATAGGACGAATGTCAGATAGAAAAGAAGTTTTGCTGGGGACTTACTGGGGAATAGTAAACACAGACGAGTGTTTACATCCAAGAAATGAAAGGTATAAGTGTTTGACACTGTGTATAGATTAAATATGCGGACGAGCATCCTTAAGACCATGATACGGACGAGTATCGGTAGAAACAAATGCTGACACATGTTCAGAGATGATGGTACGGACGAGTACCAACTGGTTAATAAAGAACACGGACGAGTGTTGAATATGAGAGGAAAATAAGTGTGTATACAAGATACGGACGAGTATCTGTAAAAATAAGCATGAGTGAGACACAGACGAGTGTTCAACTTGCTGGGGAGAGTATGACACGGATGGGTGTCAAAAGAGAAAGTGTATAAATTATGAACTGGAGTGTAATCTGTGGGGATAAGATGACACGGACGGGTGTCAATAAGAGTGTATTATAAACAAGTGTCTGGAAAACAATAAGTGATTAGGCAACCATGCTGGGGGTTGGTGACACGGACGGGTGTCAAAAGAGTATGGAAGTTTCTGTATTCAAAAGAAGGATATTTGTGGCTTATATCTACAGGGGGGTGATATGACACGGACGAGTGTCGAGTGAGTATATATTAACATTTACTTGTGTTTGAGAGTGCAAAGAGGACGCTTTGACTCTCTGCTGGGGAAATATGAGATGACACGGACGAGTGTCGGGACAAGCAGGTTATGCATAAGTATCTGTTTGTAGAAAGTGTCCTGGTGACTTTACTGGGGAAAGATGACACAGACGAGTGTCAAAAGGAGCATGTATCTGCATTTTGAGAGTGCAAAGGGGATGCTTTGGCGCTCTGCGGGGACTGTGAGTCTTTATATACATTGCTGATGGAATGTTGGTATTTACAGGCGCTTGATTCAAACCATGGCTTGTGACTATGCAATATGTTTGAATTTTGCCGTAATGCTCCGTATTTAGACGGAATGCTACACTCTGAGGGTGAATATGATGTGAATGCTATGATTATGCGAAGATACCGATCCGGGATTCAGATCCTGCTGCTGCGAAGATCTCCGATTGATCTGCTTGAAAGGATATCCCAGCTGGGGATATGAGATCATTGGTAGATCTGATAAAGCATACAGTTCTGCTTGGGGAATTTAGATCACTGATAGACCTATCTGGTGAGGAGATAACACAGCTGGGGATGAAGAAGCTTCCGCCACTTTGTTGTGTGAGAATTTTCAGACATTGCTCTTCTGAGAGAGGATGGAGCTCTGTGGGGAGATGGTTCCCTGTCTAGTACTCTGTTGGGAGAGGAAGGACCAGTGAATGGCCTTCCTAGAGATTTCTGTGGGGATCCTGCTGAGGATGATGATACTTGATAACTCAACTGGGGATATGAGCACCTTCCGATGCTGATGAAAGATGTGTTAGAGAATTGATGCCTAGCACTTCTGATGGGGAGAAAGCATTTCCGGTGTTGTTTGTAAAA
This sequence comes from Lathyrus aphaca, assembly GCA_963966055.1. Lineage (NCBI taxonomy): Eukaryota > Viridiplantae > Streptophyta > Magnoliopsida > Fabales > Fabaceae > Lathyrus > Lathyrus aphaca. Next base: position 447,491,700 of record OZ014521.1, read on the forward strand.
TGTGCTGAGGAAATAATGATTTAGCAACTTTGTTGTGGGAGAAGCTTTCATGCCCCCATGTTGCGCTTTGAATACCTGCAATCCTGTTATAAAAAGAAACGCACAAGTACCCCGAGGCATCCCTCACTGGATTCCATCATAGGATTTTAGACACCCTCGGGAGTAAGCAATATATTTCCTGCAAGCATGTGATTAGAAAGGCACAACTATTTTTATGCAAACATTATATCAAGGATATCAGACATTTTACAAATGAGGTGTACAAGGTGGAATGTGACTGAAAATCTGATTTTATTAATTTGGGGCGCCCTGAATTGGCAAGTACAGTCAAAGAAACAAATCCCCTGAAATGAGGAGATTGTTACAAATTGAGAAACAAAAAGTGTTGGCAATGTTGATGACACTTCAGTGAGTTTCCCTTTTGCTATGACCCGTATGACTTTTGACGTTCTTCTCATCTTGCTTTCTGAAGAAGGTTGATTCTGACTGATGCTTAACCCTTCGAAGCTTACCATGTTGTGAGTGATACAGACGAATTCAGAATGCAGTTGTTCGCTTATTCCCTTATTTTGTGTGGATCGCCCTTTTGGGTTTTCAATCCACCGGGATACCCTTTTTTTCCTGAGCTGTCCAATGCGGCTTTTCAACTCAGCGGGTGTACATTTTTTATTATTTTCCCTTATTTGCCCGAGTCTTTTATTCTGTTTTTGACTCGCCGGGATGCCCTATCTTTTGCCTGGACTTACATTCTGTTTTTATGTCCAGCGGGTCATTTATGCGAAGTATTTTTTAACTGCATCTAAATTCACAGGAGACAGGAAATCTTCACCATCCATAGTAGTGAGCATCAGTGCTCCACCAGAGAAAACTTTCTTTACTAAGAATGGACCATCATAATTTGGAGTCCACTTGCCCCTGTGGTCTGTATGAGGAGGGAGGAGTCTCTTCAGCACAAGATCTCCTACTTGGTATTCCCGAAGCCTGACTTTCTGATCGAAGGCTCTCTTCATTCTCTTCTGATATAACTGCCCATGACAGATTGCAGCTAATCTCTTTTCTTCGATCAGACTCAATTGTTCGTACCGGGATCGGACCCATTCTGCTTCATTCAACTTGACATCCATCAGTACCCGCAAGGAGGGTAGTTCAACTTCAACAGGTAGGACTTCCTCCATACCATACACAAGCTGATACGGTGTTTCCCCAGTGGACATTCTGATTGAAGTACGGTACCCATGCAAGGCAAATGGTAGCATTTCGTGCCAGTCTTTGTAAGTGACCACCATCTTTTGCACAATATTCTTGATATTCTTGTTAGCTGCCTCAACAGCGCCATTCATCTCCGGCCTTAAGGGGAAGAATTGTGATGTTGTATTTTGAAGTCCCGACCTAGTTCTGCCATCATTTTGTTGTTCAAGTTGGAACCATTATCAGTAATGATCCGCTCGGGCACTCCATACCGACAAATGATGTCTCTCTTCAAGAATCGGGCTACCACTTGCCTGGTGACATTTACATACGAGGCTACTTCAACCCACTTGGTAAAATAGTCAATGGCAACCAAGATGAATCTGTGGCCATTTGAAGCAGTCGGCTCGATCTTTCCAATCATATCAATGCCCCACATGTCAAAGGGCCAAGGTGAAGACATCGCGTTCAAAGGATTCGGAGGTACATGCACCTTATCTGCATAAATCTGGCATTTGTGGCACTTTCTGGCATAAGCACAACAGTCTGCATCCATTGTGATCCAGTAGTAACCTGACCGTAATAATTTCTTAGCCATTGCATGTCCTCCAACATGGGTACCGAAAGATCCTTCATGCATCTCATGCATCAACAAGTCTGCCTCTGTCTTATCAACACATCTAAGAAGTACCATATCAAAGTTTCTCTTGTACAAGGAACCATCAGTATTCAGGAAGAAACTACCAGCTAGCCTTCTTAATGTCTTCTTGTCTTTGGATGATGCCCCAGGTGGGTATGTTTGATCCTCCAAGAAGCATTTGATGTCGTAGAACCAAGGCTTTTCATCTTTAGCACTGTCCACTGAGAATACGTACGCTGGTCTGTCAAGTCTGGACACTGGAATCCGAGGCACAAAGTTGGCAGCTTGAACTTTGATCATGGAAGAAATGGTAGCCAGAGCATCTGCAAACTGATTTTCATCTCGAGGGATATACTTCATCTTGACTGTAGTGAAGAACGTCAGTAATCTCCTCGTATAATCCCGGTATGGGATCAGATGCTCCTGGTGAGTATACCACTTGTCGTTGGTTTGATTGATTACCAGAGCCGAATCTCCGAATACAGTTAAAGTCTTGATCCTGAGGTCAATGGCTTCCTCAAGACCCATGATACAGGCTTCGTATTCAGCTTCATTGTTAGTGCAGTTAAAAGTGAGTTTTTCCGAGAAAGGCAGGTGAACCCCTTTAGGTGTAATAAGTACTGCACCAACACCACGACCATTCATATTAACAGCCCCGTCAGACATCATAGTGCATTCTTCTTCTAGGTCAGGCCCTTCAGTGTGAATAGGCTCTTCATGATCTTTTGCTTTTATGAACATGATGTCTTCATCAGGGAAGTCAAATCTCATAGGCTGGTAATCATCAATGGGTTGCTCAGCAAGATAGTCAGACAATACACTGCCTTTGATGGCTTTCTGAGATGTGTATTGAATGTCATATTCTGTGTGAATCATTTTCCATATTGCAACCCATCCGGTAAGTGTTGGCTTCTCAAATATGTACTTGACTGGATCCATCTTTGAGATCAATAAGGTAGTGTGGGTCAACATATACTGCCTTAGTCGGCGAGCAGCCCACGCTAAAGCACAGCAAGTTTTCTCAAGCAGTGAATAACGTTGTTCACAGTCGGTAAACTTTTTGCTTAGGTAGTATATTGCATACTTTTTTCGACCAGACTCGTCATGCTGGCCCAGCACACACCCCATTGACTCTTCTAACACTGTCAAGTACATTATTAGAGGTCTTCCTTCAACTGGAGGCATAAGAATTAGAGGCTCTTGTAAGTACTCCTTGATTTTGTCAAAAGCCCTTTGGCAGTCTTCATTCCACCTGACCGTTTGTTCTTTTCTGAACAACTTGAACAGGGGCTCACAGGTTGCAGTAAGATGAGATATGAACCTTGAAATGTAGTTCAATCTACCTAGAAACCCCCGAACTTCTTTTTCAGTCTTCGGTGCAGGCATCTCTTGAATGGCTTTGACTTTGTCAGGGTCCACTTCAATTCCCTTTTCACTTACAATAAAACCCAGCAGCTTACCAGAACGTACCCCAAATGTGCATTTGTTGGGGTTTAACTTTAGCTGGTACTTCCTCAGACGCTTAAACAACTTCAACAGATTTACCAGGTGGTCTTCTTCGGCGAGGGACTTGGCAATCATGTCATCCACATAACATTCAATTTCCTTTTCGATCATGTCGTGGAATAATGTCACCATAGCCCATTGATAAGTGGTACCAGCATTCTTCAGTCCGAATGGCATCACCTTATAACAGAATGTGCCCCAGGGTGTGATGAAAGTTGTCTTCTCCATGTCTTCGGGTGACATCTTGATCTGATTATATCCTGAAAATCCATCCATGAAGGAGAACACTGAGAACTGAGCCGTGTTGTCGACCAATACATCAATGTGAGGTAATGGGAAATCATTTTTTGGGCTAGCTCTATTCAGATCCCGATAATCCACACACATCCGTACTTTGCCATCCTTTTTAGGCACAGGTACAATGTTAGCAACCCACGGCGGGTAACTAGTCACAGCAAGGAAACCGGCATCCCACTGTTTTTGTACCTCTTCTTTTATCTTCATGGCCATATCCGGACGAGTACGGCGTAGCTTCTATTTTACTGGAGGACATTCTTCTTTTAGAGGTAGCTTGTGCATAACAATGTCGGTATCCAGACCTGGCATATCCTGATAAGACCAAGCAAAAACATCCACATACACCCGAAGCATGTCAATAAGTTGCTCTTTCACTGGATCTTGCAAGCGGGCCCCGATCTTCACTTCTTTCAAGTCTTCTTCAGTACCAAGATTAACTGTTTCCACTTCCTCCTGATGAGGAGTGATAACCTTTTCCTCTTGCCTTAACAACCTGGCTAGCTCTTCAGGTAGCTCAAAATCTTCTTCAACCCCTTCATCGGCTTGATTAATCGGATTGTCGAAGTCATACGAAGTCATAGCGGTGTCGTTGTCGGTGCAGTATGGAGGAAACTCTCTGCAAGGGTTTAGATTTGTTCATTTTAGTGATCAGTTTTATCCTTTTTTAGAAAAAAGTGAAAAATGAAGTTATTATTTTGAAAAACATTGCCATTTTATTTTTGTACAAAAAATAAAGAATGAAAAACAGTGAGCGGAAAAGAAAAGACTCATTTGCAAAAGATACAAGATGGCCCGATTACAAAATGAGCCCTGACATCTTGGGCAAGATGTAGGACTTGATGCATGCTTAAAGACAAGAAATAATAATTACTCTGCAGGAGTAACACTTATAATTTCCTGGGAAGACCAGTTTGAGACTTGGTTCCCCGGGATCCTTGGACGTATCCAGTTTTCCAGGTCGCGTTCGTCTTCTGACTCATCTTCCAAACTATTCACAGCATCCGGGGTGAGCATCCCCCCGCTGACAAACTTAGGCTCCGTTGCAGCCTTTGATTGATCTTGTCGAGTTGGTTTGTAACCCAACCCGAATCGGTCTTCTTTCTTTTCAATTGGAAGCAGCTTGCCCCAGCCTTGAGCGGTACCCTCCTCAACAACCTTCCAGTCCTGTTGATATGATGTGATGGAAGTCCCAGACACAGCAGATGCTTCATTAATATTAAGGGCTTCAAACCCTTGACTCGTGGTCTCATGGATCTCCCCATCCATTTCTATGTACTTATACGTAGCCAGCTGGCTAACAAAGATGTCCTCCTCCCCACAGATGGTGATGATTTGGCCTTCCCACTCGAATTTTAACTTCTGGTGAAGGGTAGACATAACAGCGCCAGCGGCGTGGATCTAGGGTCTACCCAACAGACAGCTGTAGGCCGGCTGTATGTCCATCACAAAGAAGGTGGTTTTGAAGGTCTGCGGGCCAATCATCACAGGCAGATCAATCTCCCCAAGCACTGATCTTTTAGAGTCGTCAAATGCTCTCACCACCAAATTACGCGGGCGCAATGCCAAGCCATCATACTCCAGCTTCACTAAGGCTTTCTTTGGTAGAACATTGAGTGACGACCCAGTGTCCACCAGTACATGAGACAGAACAACACCCTTGCATTCCAAGGTGATATGCAAACCCTTGTTATGGTTACGCCCCTCTGTTGTTAAATCAATATTTGTAAAGCCCAGTCCATGACTGGTGTTGACGTTTGCAACCACGGTTTCTAACTGATTAACAGTGATCTCCTCCGGCACGTATGCTGCGTGCAGGAATTTCAACAATGCGTTCCTGTGAGCTTCGGAACACATCAACAGTGATAATATGGAGATTTTGGAGGGTGTTTGGTGAAGCTGGTCCACCACCTTGTAATCACTCCTTTTTATGATCCTCATAAACTCGTCTACATCTTGTTCAAAAGATGTCTTCTGAGTGTCTTTGGCAGTTGGCTCTTCAGATATTCTTTCCTTTTGCCTTGGCAGCAGCTTTTGCTTCAGCATTAGGTCTTTGTGTTTGTGAGGAAAAAAGGCGTCCGCTTCTAGTGAAACCTCCGCCCCCCCAACATTGTCAATTTGTGGTGAAGAGGTTTATGAATCCAGAGTGATTTTCTCCCCATTGCAGTAGAGATCAGAGCCGTAGTGCCAGGGTATGTCATTACTGCTTTCATAAGGAACAGGCCCAGGTACCGTGATGGTAACTGGGCTGATTTCTGCAGAGGAAGGTACTGTAATGGTGTGCGGATCATAGTAAATCGTGACTGGTGGTCTGGCAGGAGGTGCCACAGTTTGTTGTTGGAAATTGCTGTTGTTGTGAACATTAGCTGGGTCATAGTAGATTGTAACTGTTGAGACATCTTCGTTAATTTTTGCTGGCGTTATAGAATATTCTGTTGATAAAATGGATGCTGATGTTGTAGAAGAAACAATTGTTGAATTTTGACTTGTTGAAGTAATGGACTGAGTAATTACTGGTGTTGTCGATGAATCAGTAGGAATGATTGTTGTTGCTGTTGTAGGAAAATCTGTTGAAAGAAGGATTGTTGGCGTTGTAGGAGATTCCATTGTTGTTGAGACAAGAGTTGCTGCAGGAGCTGTTGAAGTAATTTGCAAAATTCCATCTTGGATAAGGCCATCTATGCCAATCCTTAGCTTCTCACAACCATTACTAGCTGTCTTACACAATTCACAGCAGGCCCCACAGCCTGGGAACACATGGCATCTCAAAAGTTGAACTTTGATCTCAGCCAGTGGTGTTTGAATCTGTGCAACATTATCAATTGGTGTAGATGGTTGGTCCTATTCAATGGCATTAATCCTAGGCCCACCATGATTAGGCATAGGATTTCTGTTGACGTTCGGAGGAGGTGCGAAGTTGAAGGCTTTAGAATCAACCAAATCCTGAACCTTCATCTGTAATGCTCTGCATTTCTCAGTATTGTGACCAGGTGCGTTGGAGTGAAAGGCACACCTGGCGTTGACATCATAATTTTTTGGGAGATTGAGAGGATCTGGTGGTGCCAACGTCCTTAACTCAACCAGGTTGAGCTTCAGGAGTTGCGGCAATAAAGCAGCATAAGGCATGGGGATAGGGTCAATTACCCTATTTGCCTGAGATGGCCTCTGTTGGAAGGGACGCTGCTGTTGGTTGCTATTGTTGTTGTTGTAAGTTCTTTGTTGCGGAAAATGAGATGGTTGCTGATAGTGATGTTGTTGTTGTTGTGGATATAATGGTTGTTGTGGAACTGGAGCCGGGATGGTAACAGCTGCTACTGACCTGTGAGAATATTGGGGTCTGCCCCTGCTTGTATGAATAACATTTGTTTCACCTGCCCTTCGGGGTCCTGCAAAAGGTTTTCTGGGGTTGCTGGAGGAACTTGCACCATTGTCGGAGATTTTGCCCATCTTCAAGAGACTCTCAATTCTCTCACCAGCTATAACCACATCAGCAAAACTGGTAGAGGAGAAAGCAGCAAGTCTATCAATATAAGTCCCTTGCAATGTGTTCATGAACATGTCGACCATTTCTCTTTCTAACATGGGTGGTTGGACAGCAGCAGCAAGCTGTCTCCATCTCTGAGCATAATCCCGGAAGCTCTCTCTAGAAGACTGAGACATGCCCATTAGAAGATTTCTATTGGGAGCCATGTCTAGGTTGTACTGATATTGCCGGATGAAAGCCTCATCCAAGTCCTTCCAACATCTTATGGTGGCCCTAGTCAAATGCGAATATCATTCTCTTGAAGCTCCAGTCAGACTGTCCTCAAAGTAGAACATCCATAACTTCTCATCCATGGTATAAGCATTGATCCTTCCCAAGAAAGATTGCAGATGAGTACGCAGGCAGGAGGTACCATTATACTTCTCAAAGCAAGGGGGTTTGAATTTGTGGGGAATCCTCACCCCATCTACCAGTCCCATATCCATCACGTCGAAGCCCAAAGAATTCTGAGATTCCAAAGATCTTAACTTTTCAGTAATCTCATCCAATCTTCTATCATATACCTCATCTCCAGCCCCTATAATAGTAAACTATTCTTCTAGGGGATCCTCTTGCAGGATTCTGCCCCCAGCAGTATTACCTTGAACATTCCTCGGGATGTTAACTTCTGGATTCAGATGGGGTCCATATTCTGGTGGGTCAATACGAGGCTACCCCCGTTCATTGTTGCTGGTTCCCCCTGTTCTAAGATGAGGCTCCTCAGGTGTCTGTCTTTCTACCAGTTCTCTCAGTCTTTCTTGGCTCTGGGCTAAGCCAGTCATGACAGCCATAAATTGAGACATCTGGTTTCTCATCTCTACTCTCTCGTTTTCCATCTGATTTCTGACCTCATTTAGGTCCTGCTGTACTTGCTCCATTTGAATGCCGAGAAGGTTGTTACGAGTCGGGTACCGGTGCGTGCGCCTGACAGGGAACACTCGGTGACGAGCAATGTTTCCTGAGATCACAACAAAGTTAGAAACAATAATAATAAACAAAACCTACAAAACAAAGAAAAAGTCAGTATGCAATGCAGTATGCTTGTTTGTTTTCCAAGGTATTCAGTTTGGTTCTTGGTTTTGACCTTTCCAGACCTCGAGGAAGATGCTTGATGTTGTTGAGAGAAAGCCCAAATGAAAACAAACTAAAATATATTACAAATGATGAAACATACATAGTCTTTTTTACAATACATGCCCCAGGAGGGTCAAAAATACAACAAAAGAAAAAGTACATCAAAAGGAAAGAACAACAAGCAAAGAGGAATCAGACATCCAATCCATAATCATCTTCTCTGACCTCCTTCAGGAGTGCCTCAGTCACTGGACCAGCTGGGTGCTCTGTAATGGTCCTAATGAGGAGGTTCCTAGTAGCAATGGCGGTAGTCAGCTTCTTATGTCTGTCCTGGTCTTTTGATCTCTTTAACCCTGCTCTAAGCTTCAATTCTGATATCTCCTTTTGTGCTGCCAACAAAGCTTCCTGCTGCTTCTTCTCATTGGCCTCCAACTGATCAATCTTGGCTTGAGTCTTCTGGTCTTCTTGTGCACGGGCTTCAGTGATCCTGACCCACCTAGCCTGACTTTCTTGCAGATAGTGCTCAGCCCTAGCTTTCTGAATCATGGCCTCCTTGCAGGCATTCTTCAATATTTGTTCCCCAGCCCTCGCCTTCCTTATGTAGTCTTATGTCTTTTCAATTTTGGCCAGATGCTCAATTCTGAGATTTTCCAATCTCTCAATGTCCAGACGACCATCACTTTTTTCCCAAAGAGTCTTCTTCAAGGCCTGAGATAGCTACTCATTTCTTTCCTTCAGCTTTTCAAATTCCTCCAGGCTAACTGTTGCTGCAGGCTGTACTGTGGATGGTCCAGGTGTGTCTTCCAAGGTAAAAGGCATTCTGGTAATCTGAGCTCTAGTATGGGACCAGTCTGTGTACTGAGCTGAAGCAACATTGTTACATCTTTCATGAATAGCTACCCCTTTTGTCTGGATGTTGTCCCAAGCCCAGGATGCCTGTCTGACAACAACTGAATTAGGTTGAACTTCACAATATAGGGTCTCAGCTATATCCTATCCTCTGGGAGGGTGAACTAAGGCATAGCCCAATTGTCTCTTAAACAGTAAGGGGTTGTAGTTGATGCAACCCTTTACTCCTATCAGAGGCACATTTGGGTATTGTCCACAGCTGGTGATAATGTCCTTGCCCTTGGTGCTCTGGGTGCACCATCTGATATCATCTGAAGTCAATGCAATGAACCTCTTGGCCCAATTCTTCTGCTGGTGTGGGTTCAAGAAAGGATCTGATTTAGGCAGGTGTCTGAGTAGCCAAGAATAAAACAAAGGAGCACAACATCTAACTAACTTCCCCCTTTGTTTTTCATTCCTCTGATGGATGGAATAGTAGAAATCTCCTAGCAATGTAGGCACTGGGTTCTTCAGAAGAAACAAATGGATGGCATTCTTACTGACCAATTTGGGCTCGTCTGCAAACAGTATATCCCCATATATGCTGAGGGCTAAGAGTGCACAGACTGCCCTTCACTCCCCCAATAAAGCCTTCAGGATGGCCTGAGAAATCAAGAAATCCAGATGTAAACCAGGGATCCCAGCTTTTGTTGTCATGCTTTGCTCCATAAGGGCAGGCTCCAAGTACAATGCCCTTGCTATCTCTTCACTTCTGGGATCAGTCATCTCTGGGTTGAAGGGGATTCCCCCTCTGATAGGTACTCCAATCGACAAAGAGAACTCTTCCAACAGGGGCCCAATCTGAAAGTCTGGAAAGGTGAAGCATCTCAGTGGAGGGTCATAGAATTGCAGGCATGTGTGGATCATGCTTCTCTGAGAAGGATCAAGATCCATGACCGTATCCAAGATACCCCCATAGTGTTCTCTGAACAGAGGGATGTGGTCAGGTGTGATAAGTGATTGGACCTGCCTGATACCAGTCAATACAGGCTCAAAAAAGTGATAAGATATGTTGCTCTTCCTGGGAGTGGCCATGAGTGTTATTGAAGAAGCTGGAGACAAATGATGATGAAGATCACAGACTGATGCTAGAAGTGAACCACTGACAGACTGATGTTGGTGAGGATGGAGATGACTGAAGCAGGTAACTGATGAAGACAGCTGAAGCAGAGGTCTATGCAGAAGAAGGGGTCAAAACCAAAACCAAGATATAATGAGGTGGATACCCTGAAAAGCAAATAAGCAAATGTCAAATGATGCAATGATGATACATGCAAATGATATGCAAGGGTTTGTGATCAAGAGCTGGATCTGATTATTTGTCTTGATATATGGCCCATGTAGGTTCAAAAGTTCAGATGGAGGTTCAGAAATCCAGTAACCAGGGTGGGGGACTCAAATAAAGAGTCACGTGCCCAGGGTTAATCACAAGAACTGTCCAAAGTGGAGTACTCTTAAACAAAACAGTAACAGGGTATGATGTGGCCAAGGGTTCCTGCAAACCTGTAAACACCCCAACCCCCTCACATGTAATGTTCTAGAACAAGGATCCTCAGACTTGGATTAGTTATGAGAAGTGTAAACACTTCTAACCTGGAGGTACAGTGTTTACAATAACCATAAAAGATCCTCCTCTAATTCACCTCAGCTTCTGAAGGTCAAAATAAAGGTCATCTAGACTTAGCAGGCTTCCCTGATAGCCCTAGCACTACAGGAAATCTGTAGCACAGAGTTCTCAAGAAGAAACCCACATCTGAACCGTGTTTCATATTCCCGCACCAGAACGAAATGGAATGGGAAAGAACATGAACCACTCTAGCCTAGGTGTCACTCAGGTCCCAGGTATAGGACCTTAATCTCTCAATGGAACCCCACCCACCAAAGAAAACCAGATCCAGCAATGACAGTATGATGCATATAAAAAACTATAAAGAAAGCAGTAAATAAAGCTATACATAAAGCAATAAATAAAGCAAAACAAATAAACACACATAGCACATAACACCCCAGTAAACACAAACCAAACAAACGCTAGGAGGAACCCACAAAAAGAACCAGAAGCCCTGGTTGCAGTATAGGGTCCCCTGCAGAGTCGCCAAGATGTCGCTCCCAAAGATTTGCATCATGGTACAAACGCGAACGGTCGGCGAAAAGAGGAATGAAATGAAGTGAAAAGAGTCGCCAATTAGGCATTTTTATCCCGAAGGAAAGGTAATGCTGCATAAACCTAGAAAAATATGGACAAGACGGTCGCGAACAGGAGAAACTGAGAAAGGGGGTTGGTTACAACCTGGGAAGGTATTAGCACCCAGATTGTCCGTTGTACTCGACGGGATCCACGCTTGAAAGTTTGTGTTTAAAAAGGTAGTGTCAGTGCTATCTGTGTGCAAAGGCTGGAAAAGAATGCAAGTGTCAGTGCAAAAGAAATGTGAAGTGAAATGAAAGAGCGTCAGTGCAAGAAAAGAGTATGAAGCTCAAGACTATGAGGCTTTAAGAATAATGCTGGAAGAGGGGGGATATACAGAGACTTTTGTTCGATAACAGTTAAGTTACGCCTACGTATCCTCTCGTGCAATGAGGAAGTCAAAACACCGTAGTTCGACTCAAAGAGACTGAAAGCTAAATTGAATTTCGAACTGCTCATTTGTCTATGCTCAAGTGTATGACCTGTCTAGCTCAGGTGCAAATTGTCTTGCATTAGACGGAAGAAGCAAGTTCTCGTTTGTGAGTGAAGGTGATGAGAAAAGAATCCCGAAGGAGACGATTATTGTTTGTTTTTGTGTTTTCAATCTTTTATTGCTTTTTTGTGTTTGTCATAAGATAATGAGCTTAAGCCTAAACCAAGGGTTAATAAACTCATCACATCCTCCCTCTGATTAGGGGTAATGAGAGTACCTTAAGTGTGAAGTAAGCACCTCACACTTAATCACCATGATGTAGGATTAAGATCATTAACCTACTTGCAATTAGTTAGATGTTTTTTTTTGAGTTTTTTGTTTAGTGTTAATTAATGATTTTAAGCCATAATCAAGGATTTAATGGACCCATTACACTATCCTAATAGAAGGATAATAGATGAGAACATTTAAGATGAGGAAGGCTCCTCAACTTAATCCATGATTATGGATTAACCTCATGACAAAACAAAACCTTTATTAAAATGGATTTTAATTAATGGTAAGATTAAGAAGTGAATTTTATGGTTTGTAAGACAACTTGATGGGGACTTGTCCATTAACACTAGGGTTAGTCCTTCTTAACCAATTAAGGAAGAATTAGAACCCTAATGCAATGCCCAAGTTACAAACTTATTGTCTTAGTAATTATTAGATCGATTTGATTAAAGGATTTAAACACATTAAGGGTTTAACACTTAGGATTAAAGTTATACACTCCATCCTAATAGAAGGATGCGGGCATAAGCTTAATCACAAAGCCTTAAAGCCTTTAAGGTTTAGTCCTTGATCAAGAGGTGAGAAGAGAAGACACAAGAGATGACACAAAGGGAAAAATAATGGGGGGACTAATCAAACCCTAATTGTTATCATGCTTGGGTATTTCTAGAGTTTATGAGGCTTCCAAGAGACCTTCAAGGAAAAGCCACCAAGGAAGAAGAAAGATGGAAGGAGGAGAAGCAGAAAGAAGCAAGACAACTTACTTCACTTAAGAAGATAAGTTGCTTGAAGAAAGAAAGTGAGGAGGGAACATGAATGAGCAAGCTCACTCTAGTACAAAAGTAAAATGCAGCAATGAATGCATAAGAGAGATGAGAAGAGATTGTGAGAAGTGAAGGCAAATTCACTTCTCAAAGACTTACCACCTGAAAAGTTAGCAAAAGGAAATGAAATGAAATGAAAATGAAATAAAATGCAAGGATGAAAACCAAAATCAGAAGCATGTTCATGATGTTAATGATGCAAAGAGATGATACACATGTATGTCATGAGATGGAGATGATCATACAAAGGATGAGGATGCAAATGAAACATATGAGAGGCATGAAAGTTCATGAATGCATATGAAATGAAATGAAAGCAAAACATGGCAAATGGATGATGCAATGATCAAACATGATTTCAATATGTCCTAAGATGTCTTATATGTCATGTGGATGCACAAAATGTCATGGAAAGTTCATGTATGTAAGCTTATGTAAGATGGATGCAAATGAAGATGCAAATTAGGGTTACATGATCATATGAAATGCACAATTCAAAAACAGAAGCAAGACATGGGATAAAAAATTGAAAATGGACTCAAAGGGACCCTAAACCTATACTAGTTCACTGTCCAAAGGGGAAGGTCAGAAGCTAAACCCTAAGGGACTTATGATTTTTCTAATTTTCTAGGGTTTTAAGGGTGATCCTAAAGGTAAAATACCAAACAAATTGAAAATGCATCATAAAAATGAAACAAAAATGTTTTTAGATGCTTGAAAGTATGCATAACACAATGCAAAAAGAACCATTCACAAACTCAACTTGGATCAAAAGTTATGAATTTTTGAAGTTAGGGTTAAAAATATTCAAATTAAAGAACCCTAATTCAAATGAAAATTGTCAAAGTGTGATCAAAACCAAAAATAAATTTGTGTTGTGAGTTTGTAAATGTTTGTAAATGTTTGAAAATGTTCTCTGAATTTTTTTGAGATTTTTAAATACCTAAATGTATTTTTAATTGATTTATTTCCATTAACTAATTAAAAATAATCATTTTAAATGATTTAAAAATATTTTTTAATGCAAAAAATAAAATAGAAATATTTTTGGGTTCTGAAATTTAATTAAAGCTTGGATAAAAAATTTCAGAATTTTTAGACCTTTTTTGCTATTTTTAATAAAATGTACAAATTTAATGAGAAAAATGTGAAATAAAATTAATTAAATGAGAAGTATATGCAATGGACGGATCAGATTGAAACTGGGGAAAGGCCTGTTGACCACACGCCAAATCCAAGGGACTATATTCAAATCAGGCTAATTAACTAATTAAACCTAATTAATTAAGTTAAATGGAAATTATGAATTAATGAGATGATCTAAGCCATTGGTCCACACGCGGGAAACATAATCCTAGGGCCCAGATTCAAAAACACACTAATTACTCAGCTAACCCTAATTAGGGCAAACTAACCTCAGGCGGCCGGAACAGTGGTTCCGGTCGTCTTCTCCGGCCAACCCCCAAGAACAAAATCCTCCCTAGGTCATTTCTGGAGCTCTAAAGCTCCAGATTTGTTCCTCTCACCTTCCTAAACTCATCCCTAACCTCAAACTTCATTTATTTTCCCTCACCAACAAGATTCGAATCAAAATGAAAAAATGGCGGAAATTTCAGAGTAACCATACAACCTCATTTCTCCACCATTTTCAAAACCACAAAGGGACAATTCTATAACTTTATAAAAGATTTCTGGAAAAATAGTTTGAGAGAGCTACCTGAGATGGAGCTTTCAACCCTAGAGCTTTCAGGCTGCTTCTTTGCTTCAAAACCCCTCAAATGATCTTCCTAAAGAAGCTTTGATGCTTGGTTGGAGTTTTTTGTGGCTGGTTTGTGAGTTTGAAACAGTTCAGTTCAAAGGGGGAGGGAAATCGTGTTTTTGATATGGCTGCTTTTAAGGCAAGATGATAGGTGGGAAATGATTAGTGGTTGATGGTGAGTTGTTCTATGAAGTTTGTTTTGATGTTTGTAGCTTGTGTGATGAGTTTCGAAGAAAAATGCATAAGAGGGAATTTTTGTGAATGCTGATTTGTGGGAGGATTCAGGCTTGCTTGTTGTGTGAAATGGCTTGTATTTGGTCCATGTATCAAACTGTGATAGGCATGTGGGGTTGGTGTGGGCTATGCCGATTGGTATGGCTTGTTTTGCAAAAAGTCAAGGTTAGGTGTCCTTTGAGGTATGGTCAAGTTCAGGCCAAGGACAAGGGCGTGTCTGGTGCAACTGTGATTAAGGAGAACCATGGAAGTGAGATTGAGGCAAATCAGCAAGTGGATTGAAGTTTATGGGGGGTTTTGCAATTTTGGCAAAGTTTGGCCCTTTCTTGATTTCTTCATGTGCAAGCCATGAAACTTGGACATTCTTGGGCCAATTATGACTTTTAGGCATTGCACAAAGTTTGTATGATGATTAGAAAACAATTTGAAGTCACAAATTTGCTTGGCATGAGGTTTTGCAAAAATCCCTCTTGGGCATGAAACTTGAAATTATGTGATTTTGGCCAACTTTGAAAAGCCATAACTTGAGCTCCAAAGTGAATTAGATCTTGTTCTTGTACTTTTTGAAAAGGGAATGATCCAATCTACAACTTTCATGACCAAGAATTTTTCATTTGAAGCATTTTTGGTTGAGAAAGAGGAGGTTGAAAAACTTTCCCAAAATGGAAAGTTTACATTACAAGTCATTTCCATTTTTGGCAAATTTTGGTTTAGCCCACTTTTCTTCAAATTTGTGAACTTCAAATCACTTCAAATATCAAATAAAGACCATATAAATTTATTTTGATGAAAAATCCATTTGGGTTCCATGTTTGGGGGCCTCAGATGCCATGATTTGGCTCTGACTTGCTCAAGAAGTTACCCAGTGATCAGATGACTTCCACAATGAATTTTTCCATCAAACTTGGTATACATGATCCTTATATCATATAGAGACCAATAGAAACAAGAATTACCAAAAAATTTGGAGTTATGGCTTTTGAAACCAAAACCCTAATTTTAGGTCATCTGTGTAGTTAAACCTGGCTCTGCTTCCATGCCTTGCCAGTTCTTGTGATTTTTTTACTTTCTTGATCTTGGGAGGATATAATATGATGATTGAAAATACATGGACCCTCTTTAGATGATTGATGACCTTTGGAGTGGCTCAGATAGCTCATGGATTGCTCATATCACAAACCCTAGATGCAGATGACTTTGAACCAATGCAGTGAAACAAAAAGTGCAATATGAGATGATATGATTGAACTAGTGCAAATGAAAAGATCACAAGCCATGGTGTGAATTAGTGAGGGCAAATTTGGGGTGTTTACACCTACGTATCCTCTCGTGCAATGAGGAAGTCAAAACACCGTAGTTCGACTCAATGAGACTGAAAATAGAAATGACTGCGAACTGCTTGCTTGTCTATGCTCAAGTGTATGACTCGTCTGGCTCGAGTGCTAACTGTCTTGCATTAGAAGGAAGAAGCAAGTTCTCGTTTGTGAATGAGTATGATGAGAAAAGAATCCCGAAGGAGACGATTATTGTTTGTTTTTTGATGCTTTCAGTCTTGTTATTGTCTTTGGTGTTTTGCATAGGATTATGAGCTTAAGCCTAAATCAAGGGTTGTAAACTCATTGTCGTTCCCCCGAAAAGACACCCGGGTCAGACAGGGTACAGACGCGAACGGTCGGCGAAAGGAGAAGATGAAATTAAGGTGAATAGAGTCACCAGCTAGGCATTTTTATCCCAAAGGAAAGGTAATGCTGCATAAACCTAGAAAAAGATGGATAAGACGGTTGCGAACCAGAGAAACTGAGAAAGGGGGTTGGTTACAACCTGGGAAGGTATTAGCACCCAAATTGTTCGTCGTACTCGACGGGATCCACGCTTGAAAGATTGTGTTTAAAGGGGAAATGTATGTGCTATCTGTGTGCCAAAGCTGGAAAAGAATATACAAGTGTCAGTGTAAAGAAGTGAGGTGAATTGCTCAGGAATGAGGCTTAAAAGAATAATGCTGGAAGAGGGGGGAAAAGACAGAGACTTTTATTCGATAACAATTAAGTTATGCCTACGTATCCTCTCGTGCAATGAGGAAGTCAGAACACCGTAGTTCGACTCAAAGAGACTGAAAGATAAATTGACTGATGAACTGCCTACTTGTCTATGCTCAAGTGTATGATCTGTCTGGCTCAGGTGTTGACTGTCTTGCATTAGACGGAAGAAGCAAGTTCTCGCTTGTGAGTGAAGATGATGAGAAAAGAATCCCGAAGGAGAAGATTATTGTTTGTTTTTTTGTTTTCAATCTTTTATTGCTTTTTGTGTTTGTCATAAGTTAATGAGCTTAAGCCTAAACCAAGGGTTAGTAAACTCATCATATCCTCCCTTTGATTAGGGATAATGAGAATACCTTAAGTATGAGGTAAACACCTCAAACTTAATTACCATGATGTAGGATTAAGATCATTAACATACTTGTGATTATTTAGATGTTTTGGGTGTTTTTGTTTAGTGTTAAGTAATGAGTTTAAGCCATAATCAAAGATTTAGTGGACCCATTACACCATCCTAATAGAAGGATAATAGATGAGCACACTTAAGCTGAGGGAGATACCTCAACTTAATCCATGATTAGGGATTAACCTCATGACAAAACAAGCCTTTATTAAAGTGGATTTTAATTAAGGGTAAGATTAAGAAATGAGTTTTATGGTTTGTAAGACAACTTGAGGGGGACTTGTCCATTAACACTAGGGTTAGTCCTTCTTAACCAATAAAGGAAGAATTAGAACCCTAATGCAAGGCCCAAGTTACAAGTTAATGTCTTAGTGATTATTAAGATGGATTGATTAAGAGGTTTAAAAAAATTAAGGGTTTAACACTTAGGATTAAAGTTATACACTCCATCCTAAGGGAAGGATGCAGGCATAACCCTAATCATAAAGTCTTAAAACCTTAAAGGTTTAGTCTCTGATTATGATATGAGAAGAGAGACACAAAGAAGACTCAAAGGTAAAAACTAAATGGGGACTAATCAAAACCCTAATGATCGTCATGCTTGGTTGTTCCTATGGTTTATAAGGCTTGCAAGAGATCTTCAGAGAAGCCACCAATGGAAGAAGCAGATGAAAGGAGGAGAAGCAGCAGAAAACAAGTTACTTACTTCACTGAAGAAGATAAGTAACTTGGAGAAAGAAAGTGGATGATGAACATGAATTAGAAATCTCACTCTAAAGTAAATTAAAATTCATCAAGGATGCATAAGAGGAATGAGAAGAGAAATGAGAAATGAAGGAAAATTCACTTCTCAAGTTACTTACCACCTGAAATGGTTAGCATAAAGAAAGGAAATGAAATGAAAATGAAACATATGCAAAGGTAAAAAAAAAACCAGAAGCATAAACGTGATGCAAATGATGCTATGAGATGATGCAAAGACATGTCAAGTGTTATGAATGTTCATACAAGAGATGGAATGCAAAGGATGCATGCTTTGAAGTTTGAAAGTGCATGAAAGTTAATGAAATGAAATGAATGCATATCATGGAAAATGGATGAAGAAATGATAAAACATGGTTCTAATGTGTCCTATGATTTCTAAGATGACATATGAATGCATGAAATGTCATGGCAAGTTCATGAATGGATGCATATGCAAGATGTATGCAAATGAACATGAGAAATTAGGGTTTTAAAGCAACATGAGATGCAAAAGTCAAAAATAGAAGCAAAACATAAGATAAAAAATTGCAAATGAACTCAATGGAACCCTTACCCCATATGATATCACACCCCAAAGGAGGAGGTATAACTCTTAACCTAAAGAAAGTTGTGATTTTTCTAAGTTATCTAGGGTTTTAAGGTACCTTAAGAGGAAAAATGAAAATCAAATGGAAAATGCAAGATAATTTTGTGAAAAAAATATGCTAGACACTAAATGCTATATGAAGATCAATGCAAGAAGAACCATTGTCAAAACCTTCATGGTTAGGCAGAAAAGAATTCTTGAAGTTAGGGTTCAAAAATGGGATTTTTATGAACCCTAAAATCAAGAAAAATGTCAAAGTGTGATCAAAACCAAAAATAAATTTGTATGAATGGTTTGACAATGTTTCTAAATGTCCTAAGATGCAATGCGAATTTTTTTTGAATTTTTAGAAACCTAAATGATATTTTAATTAATTAATTTCCATTAATTAATTAAAATAAACATTAAAATATTTTTAAAATGATTTTTTAATGCAAAAAATAAAAATAAAAATTTTTTTGGGTGAATAAAAATATTTGAATTAAAAATGCAGAAGGAAAATATTTTTGGAAATTTTTAAGTATTTTAAATAAATTATGCAAAACAAATGATAAAAAAATGAAATAAAAATATGAATTAAGGCTGGTCAACTGATCCAATGGATCAGATTCAAACCTGGGGATGGAGGGAAGACCACGCGCGCAATCTTAGGGTCACAATTCAAACTGATTTAATTTTAATTAATTAAATTAATTAAGTGGATTAGGGTTTAATGAACTCATCTCAGCCATCCAATACGCGCACGCAGACAAAATCCAAGGGCTCACATTCAAACAAACCCTAAACCCAAATTAACCTCTTAATGACTCTCAGGTGGCCGGAGAAGACCTCCGGTCATCTTCTCCGGCCACCTCTTCACCCTAACTTCCACCCTAGGCCACCCCAGACCCTCTAACTCTCTAGAAATGATCCCCACCTCATTCTAAACAAGATTCAACCAACAAATTTCATTTATTTCACATGAACATCAAGATTCTAAGCAAAACGGAAAATCACATAGAAATTTTAGATGCTTCATACATGCGTGTTTCTCACTCATTTTCAAAACAAAATAGATCATCATGATCAGCAAAGCATAAAGATCATTTCTATAACCTAAAATCACATTTCTGGAAAATTTGTTCTTGAGGATACCTGAAGTGAAGCTTTCTCAAACTGAGCTATCTGGCCTCCTCTTTGGTTCAAAACGACTCCAATGATCCTCCTGGTGATGCTTTGATGCTTGGAGGAAGTTTTTAATGGCTGGTTTGGATGGTTGTTCTTCAACTGGCCAGAAATCGTGTTTCAGTTTTGGGGGGTTTTTGGTTGCAATGAAGGGTGGGAAATGATCCTTTGATGAAGCTGAGGTGATTGGTGAAAAAAGTTTGGAGTTCGAGTGTGTGAGTAGAGAGTTTCGAATGCTTTTGCAAATGGGGTGATTTTTGAGAGCTTGATGATTCTGAGCATTCAGGCTTGCTTGTGTTGTGTTATGGCTTGCATTTGATCCACATAACAATGCTTGATGGGTCAGAAGAGTTGTTGTGGACTGTGGTGATTGATATGGGCAAGTTGCCAAAATGTCAACATGACTTGTACTTGAGGTATGGGCTGTTTTTGCAGCTGGCTTTTGGCTTGTCCTGGCTCAGCAGAGATCAAGGAGAGCCATGGAATTGGTTTTGTGGTGATTCAGCAAGTGGAAACATGGTTGTGTATCATTTTGCAATTTTCATGAAGTTTGGCCCCTTTGTGATTTCTTGATGGGCAAGGCATGAAATGAGATGGTTCTTTGGGCAATTCTGATTTTTAGGCAATGTACTATGTTGGTATGATGCATAGAAGTGTATTAGAGGTCACAAAATGGCTTGGCAAGTGGTTTTGCAAAAATCCCTCTTTGGTGTATTCTTGAAAATTATAGGATTTTTGCCAACTTTGAAAGGCCATAACTTGAGTTCCATAATGAATTAGAACTTGTTATTGTACTTTTTGAAAATGGAATGATCCAATCTATAACTTTCATGACCAACAATTTTTCATTTGAAGCATTTTTGGTTGAGAAAGAGGAGGTTGAAAAACTTTCCCAAAATGGAAAGTTTCCATTACAAGTCATTTCCATTTTTGGCAACTTTTGGTTTATCTCAATTTTATTCAATTTTGTGAACTTTCAAGCACTTCAATGATCAAATAAAGATCATATAACTTCAATTTGATGAAAATACCACTTTGGTTCCATTGTTGGGGGCCTCAGATGCCCTGATTTTGCTCTGACTTGCTCAAGAAGTTACCAAGTGAACATATGACTTCCACAATGAATTTCTTCATAAAAATTGGTACACATGATCCTTATAACATATTGAGACCATTAGAAACAAGAATGACCAAAATATTTGGATTTATGGTCTCTGAAACCAAAACCCTAATTTCAGGTCATATGTGTAGTGAAACCCTAGTTCTGCTTCCATGCTTTCCCAGTTCTTATGATTTCTTGACTTCCTTGATCTTTGAGGGATATAAAATGATGATAGAACATACATGGACCCTCTTGGAGTGATTGGAAGCCTTTGGAGTGGCTCAGATGGACCTTTGGATTGCTCAGATCATAAACCCTAGATGCAGATGAACTTCAACTGATGTAGTGAAACAAAATGCAATATGAGATGGTATGCTTATATTAAAGAAAACATGGAAGATCACAAGCCATGGTGTGAACTTAGTGAGGGAAAATTTGGGGTGTTTACAGCTGCCCCTATTCAAACATGAGTTAGCTGTGCAGGATGTAAGCGACGGGCTTAACAGTCAAACAAGATAACTTGTGGTTGAATACCAAAGACAGTCCAAAATTTGCACTCGCTGGGGATTAAGAAGAAAAGGGATATATATTGTAAAAGGCAGTATTTCATGATTATAAAGTGAAGGCGATGGAGGACGACCATCGAGCAGAGGACGACTACTGAGGTTAAAGCAATGACGGGGACGACCGACAAGTTGGGGAAAGATAAATATACCATGATGGGGACAACCATCAGGTAAGGAAATGAGATTCTCTGGGGATTAAAGCAAAGGCAATGATGGGGACGGCCATCAGGTTTGAAAAGTAAAGTAAACAACGATGGGGACGACCATCGGTTCAAAGAATGAATGAAATAATGATGAGGGACGGTCATCGAAGATGAAGGACGATCACCTAGCAGGGGACGACTGCTCTTTATCACGACAAAGGACGAATGTCGGATAGAAAAGGTCGACGATGGGGACGGCCATCAGATAAACATGATGAAGGACGATCATCAAGAGGTGAAGGACGATCACCTAGTAGGGTACGGCTGCTCTTTGGGTTTATCATGACATAGGACGAATGTCAGATAACAAGATCAATGATGGGGACGACCATCGAAAAAAATGATGAAGGACGATCTTCAAAAGGTGAAGGACGATCACCTAGCAGGGGACGGCTGCTAAACATCACGACATAGGACGAATGTCAGATAGAAAAGGGTTCCAATAATGGAGGCTCCGCTGGGGAAAGGGATGAGGGACGGTCATCCATAGGTGAAGGACGATCACCTGGCAGGGGACGGCTGCCGAAAGTATCATGACATAGGACGAATGTCAGATAGAAGGAAAGTTACTTTACTGGGGAAGGATAAACACGGACGAGTGCTTACACTTAAGAAATGAAGGGTATAAGTGTTTTGACGCTGTGTATAGATTAAAGATGAGGACGAGCATCCTTAAGACCGTGATACGGACGAGTATCGGTAGAAACCAACGCTGACGCATGTTCAGAGATGATGGTACAGACGAGTACCAATTGGTTAACAAAGAACACGGATGAGTGTCGAATCTGTGAGGAATGAGTGTATATACAAGATACAGACGAGTATCTGTATGAGTATGAACAAGCATTGTTGGTGAAGTATGAGCAAGACACGGACGAGTGTTCAACTTGATGGGAAAGGTTTGACACGGACGGGTGTCAGAAGAGAAATTGTATAAGTTATGAACAATCATTTATATATGAGACTGTAAAAGGTATTCTGGCGACCTGTGGGGATAGGATGACACAGACGGGTGTCAAAAAGGGTGTATTATAACAAGTGTTTGGTTTGCAATAAGTGACTTGGCAACCATGCCGGGGAGTGATATGACACGGACGAGTGCCGGAAGAGTGTATATGAACATGTATCTGTGTTAAAGAGTGCAAAGGGGACGCTTTGGCTTTTATTTGCAAGGGATGTGAGTCTTTATATATATTTCCGATTAGGTACTGTTGGTATTTACAGGTGACTGGTTCGAACCTGACTTGTGATCATGCAAATGTTTGATTTTTTCCGTAATGCTCCGTATTAGACGGAATGCTACGCTTTTGTGGGGAAAATGATGCAAATGCTATGATTATGCAAAGGAAACCGGTCCGGGATTCGGATCCCGCTGCGGTGAAGATCTCTAGCTGATCTGCTTGGAAGGATATCCCAGCTGGGGATGAGATCATTGGTAGATCTGATAAAACATATGGTTCTGCTTGGGGGACTAGATCACTGATAGATCTATCCGGTAAGGAGGTATCCCAGCTGGGGATGAAGAAGCTTCCGTTACTTTGTTGTGTGAGAATTTCAGACATTGCTCTTCTGGGTAGAGGCTGGAACTTTGTGGGGAGATATGTTGGAGATGCTCCTGTTGAGTAGAAATATGCTAGGGATGAGGAGGCTTTGACAACTCTGTTGGGGAAAAACATTTCAGATGCTGCTTGGAGAAGATGTGCTGGGGAAAAGTGCTTGGCATGCCCCATGCTGCGTATTCGAATACCCGCAACCTGTTAAGACAAAGAAACACACGAGTATCCTGAGGTATCCCTTACCGGATTCCGTCATAGGAGTTAGATATTCCTGAGAGTAAATATATTTCCCGCAAGCATTTATCAGAAATGGCTCATTTGTTTTGTGCAAATATTATATCACGGATATTGGACATTTTGCAAACGAAACAAAAATGTACAAGACGAAGTGTGACTGAAAACTTTGATTTTATTAATCTAGGTGCCCTGAATTGGTAAATACAGTCAAAGAAATAGATCCCCTGAAATGAGGAGATTGTTACAAATTGAGAAAAGTAAAAGTGTTGGCAATGTTGACGACGCTTCGGTGAGCTTCCTTTTCTATGACCCGTATGACCTTGACGTTCTTCTCATCTTGCTTTCTGAAGAAAGTTGATTCTGACCGATACTTTGTCCTTTCGAAGTTTGCCATGCTGTAAGTGATACAGACGAATTCAGAATGCACTTGTTCTCTTATTCCCTTATTTTGCGTGGATCGCCCTTTCGGGTTTTCAATCCACCGGGATACCCATTTTTGCCTGAGCTGTCCAATGCGGCTTTTCAACTCAGCGGGTGTACATTTTTTTCAATTTTCCCTTATTTTTGCCTGAGTCTTTTATTCTGTGTTTGACTCACCGCGATGCCCTATTTTTGCCTGGACTTACATTTTGTTTTTATGTCCAGCGGGTCATTTTATGCGAAGAAATTTTTACACTGCATCTGAATTCACAGAGGATAAGAAATCTTCACCATCCATAGTAGTGAGCATCAGTGCTCCACCAGAGAAAACTTTCTTTACTATGAATGGACCATCGTAATTCGGAGTCCACTTGCCCATGTGGTCTGTATGTGGAGGAAGAAGTCTTTTTCAGCACAAGATCTCCTACTTGGTATTCCCGAAGCCTGACTTTCTGATCGAAGGCTTTCTTCATTCTCTTCTGGTATAACTGCCCATGACAAATAGCAGCTAATCTCTTCTCTTCGATCAGATTTAGTTGATTATACCGAGAACGGACCTATTCTGGTTCATTCAACTTTACATCCATCAGTACCCGTAAGGAGGGAAATTCAACTTCAACAGGTAGGACTGCCTCCATACCATACACAAGTTGATACGGTGTTGCCCCAGTGGATGTTCTGATTGAGGTACGGTACCCATGCAAGGCAAATGGTAGTATTTCATGCCAGTCTTTATAAGTAACCACCATCTTTTGCACAATCTTCTTGATGTTCTTTTTAGCTGCCTCAACAACGCCATTCATCTTTGGCATGTAAGGAGAAGAGTTGTGGTGTTGGATTTTGAAGTCCCAGCACAGTTCTGCCATCATTTTGTTGTTCAAATTGGAACCATTGTCAGTAATGATTCGCTCGGGTACTCCATACCGACAAATGATGTCTCTTTTAAGGAATCTGGCTACTACTTTCCTGGTGACCTTTGCATAAGAAGCTGCTTCCACCCATTTGGTGAAATAATCAATGGCTACCAGGATGAATCTGTGGCCATTTGAAGCAGTTGGTTTGATCTTTCCAATCATGTCAATGCCCCACATGGAAAAGGGCCAAGGTGAAGACATCACATTCAAAGGATTTGGAGGCACATGCACTTTATCTGCATAAATCTGGCATTTATGACACTTCCTGGCTTAGGCACAACAGTCTGCATCCATTGTGATCCAGTAGTAACCCGATCTTAACAATTTCTTAGCCATTGCATGTCCTCCAGCATGGGTACCGAAGGATCCTTCATGCACCTCGTGCATCAGCAAGTCTGCTTCTTTCTTATCAACACATTTGAGAAGAACCATGTCAAAGTTTCGCGTGTACAATGAACCATCAGCATTAAGGAAGAAGCTACCAGCCAGCCTTCTTAATGTCTTCTTATCATTGGATGATGCCCCAGGTGGGTATGTATGATCCTCCAAGAATCATTTGATGTCATAGAACTAAGGTTTGTCATCTTTAGCAATGTCCAAGGAGAATACGTATGCTGGTCGGTCAAGTCTGGATACCGAAATCCGAGGCACAAAATTGGCAGTCTGAACCTTGATCATGAAGGAAATGGTAGCTAAAGTATCTGTGAACTGATTCTCGTATCGAGGGATATAATCAAGTTTGACTGTTGTGAAGAAAGTCAATAACCTCCTCGTATAGTCACTGTCGTACCTCAGAAAATACGATCCTAAAACAAACAACAGAGCCGCCACCTAATTCTATTTATTCTAATTAAAGAAAAGGGAGATATAGATACAACCTAATAAAAGATAAGAAATGGTTTACGAAACCAAATTCTAAGTTCGGGAGTCGGTTATGCAAGGGGAAGGTATTAGCACCCCTCACGTCCGTTGTACTCAACGGGAACCTCTTAGCTAATTATGCGATTAAATGTTGATCTTAGTCTATGTCTTCTACATGATTATTAATATGTTTGTTAAAGTTTTAAATTATTATGACGGAGAAAAGATTAAAGTTTTTTATTATTGATAGAAAAAGATTGAGTTTTTTTTAATAGGGTGCTCGCGAAGGATTAAAATCCCCGTGCCTACGTATTCCCTTGTGCAATGGGAAAGTCAGAGCTCCGTAGTTCGTGCTACTACGATTTGTGATTTTTATTTGAACTATTGTTTAAAACGCATTCTACTGCTAAGCGTTGGCTTATACTCGCGGTGGAGGCTGAAGCACTAGCTTGTTCGAGATATAAAATGATTTAAACAATGTTCGTTTTAGAAAAAAGTGTTTGACTTTTGTTAGGATGTTTTAAACGAAAGGGCGAATGAACCACGTCGCGTGGGGCTAGCCCAGGAGCGATTGCATTCCAAAACGTGCGGAGTGCTAGACTTCGGAGTTCTGTCTTTCGCTGATTAATTGTGAAAATGATTTAAATTGGTTGGTAAGTTTTAAATTGTTTTAAGATATAAAAGAGCGAATAGACCACGTTGCGTGAGGCTAGCCCAGCTGCAGTCCATTTTAGAATGTGCGGAGTGCTGGACTCCGGAGTTCAATTTTCGTAGCTTAATTTATAAAAATGATTTGAATATTTGATATATGAATAGTGATTGAACACATCGCGTGGGGCTAGCCCAGTTGCGGTCCAATCCAGAACGTGCGGAATGCTAGACTCCGGAGTTCTGTTTTCGTAATTTAATTTAAATAAATTGGATAATTGTTTTTAGACGTTTTAGAATCGATGTGATTAATAACGAAGGAGTGAACGAACAATACGCGTGGGGCTAGCCCAGTTGTAGTTCGTTCTAGAACGTGCGGAGTGCTAGACTCCGGAATTCTATTCCTTGTATTAATTAAATTCGGCACGTAAAAGTCGTGCAGACGGTGATCGCATAGATCGGCTTATGTGTGTGTTGATGCAGGCGTATGAATTTAAAAGTGTTTACTTGGCGTTGGACCAAAACTTAATTATTTTGACTCATCTTTATTTATTTGAAATATTGTGTTCATCTTCTTATCTTGCCAATTTATAGTCACGATGCGAAATAATATTAAAAAAATACAAACATAGCACATACAAACGAGACGTTAAAAATTAAATAACAGCTTACGCTAAGAGATAAACTAAGACTAAACTCCTCATACTAACGGGTTCTAAAACTATGCTTAACCAGTCTCTATCTTGAAAGAAAAAGAATGAACAAATGTTTTTTGATTATATGTATGTTTTGCATAGAAAAAGATAGATATCTAATTAAAAAGATAACAAACCAAAAGAAAAAAAAACTAAATTTAAAAAACACTGAAAATTTATATTTTACATATATATAAGTATTTAACCAAATATAATAATAACATAAAAATAACATAAAAAAAAAGTTACTTAGATTTCTGATATATGCATAAATAAATAAATGTAATTAAATTAAATTTCAAAAAAACAAAATAGAAACAAAAAATGAAAAAGAAAAAAGTGGGCTGATTTTAAAATGAAGCAAAGAGACGGCCCAAAGGGGGCCTGCTGGATCCAAGAGGGCGGACCGGGTCGGGTCAACCCGGATCCGGCTCAGTGGCTACATGGAAGAGACTAAATTAGGGTTTGGGGATGCCGTTTCAAAACAAACTTCCAGAGAGAACGAAGAAAGGGAAAATGCAGGTTACCATTATCAACGCAAGCCAAAATGAATCAACAGAGTTCGCAAACTAATCTCTACCATAACATCATCATGACTCAAACAACAAGATAATCCGAAACAAACATCAAAGCCATGAAAACAAACATTAATCTCGCGGAACAACAACCAATCTCTCAAAACCCTAGACCCTAAGCATGGGCTCTTCGAGCAAAAACAAAATCAAATGATGTAAAGAGAAAGGAAACTACCGTCGCCAAATCGTATAAGAAGGTATGTCTTTGCTCCTCTCGAATCTTCTTCTCTTTCTTTGATCTCCAACGCGGTGCTCCCCCTCTTTGACGGTTGGTATCTTTTTTGTAGCTTTTGCGTTTCTCAGCGTCTCCGCGTCTCAGTCATAGTGAAAACGATCGAATTCAATGGAGGTCGCCTGGGTGTGAAAGGTGATGAAGTGCTGGTTTTCGGTGAAGGCCCATTGTTTTAGGGTTCAGTATTCGAAGGGAGAGGACGAAGGTGACGTTGGGTCGCGATTTGGGGATGATTTCGGCGGTTGTTTCTGGTGATGTGAGAGTTGTGGAGGTACGTGAAAACAGGGATGTGTTGGTTGTTTTAAGAGCTTGAAGGGAGGAGGTGAGTGTCGCTCCCACCAAATGACACCTCAGGTCAGAAGGGGTACAGACGCGAACGGTCGGCGAAAGAAGGATGAGAACACACAGGGGTGAACTCAGAAAAGAATAGAGTCGTCAGCTAAGCATTTTTATCCCGGAGGAAAGGTAATGCTGCATAGACCTAGAATGATATGATATGGATAAGACGGTTGCGAACCAGAGAGACTGAGAAAGGGGGTTGGTTACAACCTGGGAAGGTATTAGCACCCAGATTGTCCGCCGTACTCGACGGGATCCACGCTTAAAAGATTTGTGTTTTAAAGGGGTAATGTCAGTGCTATCTGTGTATCAAAGCTGGAAAGAATGCAAGTGTCAGTGTAAAGAAAATGTGAAGTGTATAAGGGAAGTGTCAGTGTAAGAACAGGAGTATGAAACTCAAGACTATGAGGCTTAAAAGAATGAAGCTGGAAGGAGGGGGAATATACAAAGACTTTTGTTCGATAACTGTTAAGTTATGCCTACGTATCCTCTCGTGCAATGAGGAAGTCAGAACACCGTAGTTCGACTCAAAGAGACTGAAGATAAATTGACTGATGAACTGCTTACTTGCCTATGCTCAAGTGTATGACCTGTTTGGCTCAAGTGCAAACTGTCTTGCATTAGACAGAAGAAGCAAGTTCTCGCTTATGAGTGAATGAGATGAGAAAAGAATCCCGGAGGAGACGATTATTGTTTGTTTTTGTGTTTTCAATCTTTTATTGATTTTTGAGATTTGTCATAAGTTAATGAGATTAAGCCTAAACCAATGGGTTAGTAAACTCATCACATCCTCCCTCTGATTAGGGGTAATGAGAATACCTTAAGTGTGAAGTCAGCATCTCACACTTAATCACCATGATGTAGGATTAAGGTCATTAACCTACTTGTGATTATTTAGATGTTTTTTGTTGTTTTTGTTTAGTGTTAAGTAATGAGTTTAAGCCATAATCAGGGATTTAATGGGCTCATTACACCATCCTAATAGAAGGATAATAGATGAGAGCATTTAAGCTGAGGAAGACTCCTCAACTTAATCCATGATTAGGGATTAACCTCATGACAAAACAAAACCTTTATTAAGTGGATTTTAGTTAATTATAAGATTAAGAAGTGAGTTTTATGATTTGTAAGACAACTTGAGGGGGACTTGTCCATTAACACTAGGGTTAGTCCTTCTTAACCAGTTAAGGAAGAATTAGAACCCTAATGCAAGGCCCAAGTTACAAGCTTGATGTCTTGATGATTATTACGTGAATTGATTAAAGGATTTAAACACATTAAGGGTTTAACACTTAGCATTAAAGTTATACACTCCATCCTAATAGAAGGGTGCAGGCATAAGCTTAATCACAAAGCCTTAAAGCCTTTAAGGTTTAGTCCCGGATTATGAGATGAGAAGTGAAGACTCAAAGATGACACAAAGGTAAAACTAAATGGGGGACTAATCCAAACCCTAAATGTTATCATACTTGGAGATCCTAGGGTTTGTGTGGCTTAAGAGAGAAAGATCTTCAAAGAACCACCAAGGAGAGGAGCAGATGAAAGGAGCAAGAAACAAAGAGAAGCAAAACAACTTGCTTCACTTGAGAAGACAAGTTGCTTGAAGAAAGAAAGTAAGAGATGAACATGAATGAGAAAGCTCACTCCAATACACATACAAAATTCAGCAAGGAAGTATGAAAGA
This sequence comes from Lathyrus aphaca, assembly GCA_963966055.1. Taxonomy (NCBI): domain Eukaryota; kingdom Viridiplantae; phylum Streptophyta; class Magnoliopsida; order Fabales; family Fabaceae; genus Lathyrus; species Lathyrus aphaca. The sequence continues at coordinate 447,521,510 of OZ014521.1, forward strand.
GATGAAAAGAGATTATGAGAAGTGAAGGCAAATTCACTTCTCAAACAACTTACCACCAGAAATGTTAGCATAAGAAATGAAATGCAATGCAAATGAGATGAAATGTGATGATGCAAACCAAAACCAGGAGCAAGAACATGAAGTCAATGATGCTAAGAGATGTTACAAACATGAGGCAAGACATGAGTATGATCATACAAGGCAATGGGTGCAGATGAAACATGTTTTGAACCATGAAAGTACATGAAAAGTTATGAAATGTAAAGGACAAATGACATGGCAAATGAAAGATGCAATGATCAAACATGATTTTAATATGTCCTAAGATGTATTATGAATCAAGTGAATGCACAAAATGTCATGGCAAGTCATTGGATGCAAGCAAATGAGAAATGGATGCAAAGGAAAGCGCAAATTAGGGTTACATGCATCATGCAAAGGAAAAATTCTAAACCAGAAGCAAATGACATGATAAAAATTTGAAAATGGGAACAAAGATACCCTAAACCTATACAAACTCACTTCCCAAAGGAGAGGATCCAACTCTTAACCTAGTGAAAGTTATGAATTTCCTAAGATTGCTAGGGTTTTAAGGTACCTCATCTAGAAAAATCCTAAACAAATTGAAAATGCAAGATCAAATCAAACCAATTTTATCCTATAAACTACATGTTATGAGGAGTGCAATGCAAGAAGAATCATCATCCAACTCTCAATGGTTAGGCAGAATGAAATTTTTGAAGTTTGAAGCAAAATATGGCCTTAAAATGAAATTAAATCCAATGAAAATGATCAAAAGGCATCAAGAACAAAAAAGAAATTTGGTTTGAGAGTTGGACAATGTTTCTAAATGTTTCTAAATACAATGTGAATTTTTGTGATTTTTAAATACCTAAATGTATTTTTAACTAATTAATTTTCATTAACTAATTAAAAATAAACATTTAAATAATTTAAAAATAATTTTCAGTGTAAAAAAATAAAAATAAAAATATTTTTGGGTTTTAAAAATTAATGAAATCTTTGATAAAAAATTTCATAATTTTTAAATGATTTTTGCTATTTTAAATAAAATGTAAAAGATAAACCAAATTAAATGAAATAAAATTAAAATAAAATGGAAGTATGCAAAAGGAAGGGCCAGGATTGATTCTGGGGAATGGGAGGTTGACTGCGCGCCAGATCTTGTGGCTGAAATTCAAACTGAGTGGATTTAATTAAACCTGATTAATTAAATTAATAAATTAAGATTAGGGTTAAGTGAAACCATCATGGCCATTCAAACACGCGGGGGTCAACAAAAGTCCACAAGATCAAAGGTCCACATTCAAACCAAACCCTAATCGTAATTAAAGACTTAATGACATTCAGGTGGCCGGAAATGACCTCCGGTCATCTTCTCCGGCCACCTCCCTCCCTGAAAATTGCTAACTCACTCCCTAGGTCACTAAAACTTGATCTCTCTGCCCAGAATCCATCCCCATACATCATATAACAAGAATCAACAAACAAAATGCATTTATTTTTCGTATCAAAGCTGAATCGAATCAAAAGGTTTTTAGGTCAAAAAATTTCAGAAGCTTCATACATACTCAATACTTAACCATTTGCAAAACTAAACATATCAGCATGATCAGCACATCACATAGATTCATTTAGGAACTTAAAAACGCATTTCTGGAAAAAAAGTTCTTTAGCTCACCTGAAATGGAGCTTTCAATCCAGGAGCTTTCTGCTGCTTCTCTGCTTCAAAATGGCTTCAATGATCCTCTTGATGAAGCTTTGAAGCTTGGTTGAAGTTTATAGTGGCTGGTTAGTGAGTTTGAAGAGGTTCTGTTCAGAGAGGGGAAGGAATCGTGTTTCAGCTTCAGGGGGTTTCAGGGCAAGGTGAAGGGTCAGGGATGATCAGTGAGACATGCTGAGATGTTCTATGGAGTTTGTTTTGATGTTTGTGTCTTGTGGAATGTGTTTCGAATGAAAATGCATATGGAAGGTTTTTGGTGAATGCTGGCTTGTGGGAGGTTTCAGCTTCCAAGATTATATGAAAATGATCCATGAGGCATGTATGTGAAGCTGTGATTGGTCAGAGAGTTGTTGCTGGTACAGTTTGATTGGTATGGCCCCTTTTGCAAAAAGTCAAGTCTATGTGTACTTGAGGTATGGGCAAGTGTGAGGCTGTGATAGGGGCATGGCTTGGCTCAGCTGAGTTTAGGGAGAACCATGGAAATGGATTAGAAGCAATGCAGCAAGTGGATTAGGGTTTATCATAGGTTTTGCAACTTTGTGACTTTTTGGCCCTTTTGAAGTTTCTTGATCCATAAGTCATGAAAATGGGCAAACTTTTGGTGCATTCTGAATTTTAGGCATTGGCTTATGTTTGTACAAAGATTAGAAGTCACTTTGAGGTCTCAATTTGCCTTGGCAAGGGTTTTTGCAACTTTGCCTCTTTGGTACAACTTGAAATTATGTGATTTTGTCCAACTTTGACAAGCCATAACTTTTGATCCAAAATGAATTAGAATGAGTTCTTGTACTTTTTGAAAAGGGAATGATCCATTCTACAACTTTCATGACCAAAGTTTTCTCATTTGAAGCATTTTTGAACCAAAAAGAAAGGTTTGAAAAAGTTTCCCAAAATGGCAAGTTTCCATTACAAGTCATTTTCCCAAAAAGGCAACTTTGCAAATGGCTTGAAATTCTTCAATCTTGTGAACTTATAACATCTTCTATGATCAAATAAAGATCATACACATTAAAAATGATGAAGAACACCCTTTGGTTGGGTCATTGGGGGCCTCAGATGCCCTGATTTTGCACTGGCTTGCTCAAGAAGTCAACCTTTGATCAGATGCCTTCCCCGTGGAATTTCTTCATGAAAATTGATATGCATTATCCTTATGACATATAGAGACCAATAGAAACAAGAATGACCAAAAAAATTGGAGTTATGGCCTTTGAAACCAAAACCCTAATTCTAGGTCATTTGTGCAGTTAAACCTGGCTCTGCTTCCATGCCTCTCTCAGTTCTTGTGATTATTTGACCTCCTTGACTTTGAGAGGATATAATATGATGTTTGAAAATACATGGACCCCTTTGAAGTGATTGAAGACCTTTGGAGTGGCTCAAATAGCTCTTGGATTGCTCAGATCACAAACCCTAGATGCAGATGACTTTGAACCAATGCAGTGAAGCAAATATGCAATATGGGATGCTATGATTGAACTTATGCATATGAAAAGATCACAAGCCATGGTGTGAATGGGTGAGGGAAAATTTGGGGTGTTTACAGCTGCCCCTATTCAAACATGAGTTAGCTGTGCAGGATGTAAGCAACGGCTTAACAGACAAACAAGATAACTTGTGGTTGAATACCAAAGACAGTCCAAAATTTGCACTCACGGAATGAAGAAGAAAAGGGATATAGATTGTAAAAGAAAAATAAAGTATAATTATAAAGTGCAGGCAACGGAGGACGACCGTCGAGCAGAGGACGACTGCTGGGGAAGGAGCAATGACGGGGACGACCGACATGCTGGGGATATAAGAGATTATGATGGGGACGGCCATCAAGTAAAGCTATAAGACTCTCTGGGGATTATAGGTAAACAAAATAAAGTGATGAGGTACGGTCATCAAAGGTGAAGGACGATCACCTAGCAGGGGACGGCTGCTCTGTTGGGGATAAGATGAGGGACGGTCATCTAATGTGAAGGACGATCACCGGGCAAGGTACGGTTGCCAAAAGTACCGCGACATAGGACGAATGCCGGATAAGAAGAGTCGACGATGGGGACGGCCATCGGATAAGCATGATGAAGGACGATCATCAAGAGGTGGAGGACGATCATCTAGCAGGGTACGACTGCTCTCAGGGTTTATCATGACATAGGACGAATGTCAGATAACAAGATCAACGATGGGGACGGCCATCAGATAAAATGATGAAGGACGATCATCGAGAGGTGAAGGACGATCACCTAGCAGGGGATGGCTGCTGAAAATATCACGACAAAGGACGGATGTCGGATAGAAAGGGGTTCTAATGAATAGAGACTCCTCTGGGGGTGATGAAGGACGATCATCAAAAAGGTGAAGGACGATCACCTGGCAGGGTACGGCTGCCGAAAGGTATCATGACATAAGACGAATGTCAGATAGAAAGGAAATAATTTAATAAAATTTGCTGGGACTCTTCTGGGGATGGTAGACATAGACGAGCGTCTATATCCAAGAAGACAAAAGTGTTTGACACGGTGTATAGATTAAAGATGCGGACGAGCATCCTTAAGACTATGATACGGACGAGTATCAGTAGAAACAAACGCTTGACGCATGCTTAGAGATGATGATACGGACGAGTATTAACTGGTTAACAAAGAACACGGACGAGTGTTGAATCTGAGGGGATTTAAGTGGTATATACAAAATACGGACGAGTATCTGTATGAGCAAAAAGTGATGAGTGAGACAACGACGAGTGCCGAAAAAAGTGTATTATAAACAAGTATTTGATTTCCAAAGTTTTTAGGCAACTATGCTGGGGAAGGTGACACGGACGGGTGTCAGGGAATTTGTATAGATATATGTATCTGTGAGTGCAAAGAGGACGCTTTGGCTTTCTACTGGGGACATGACACGGACGGGTGTCAGGAAGTATCTGTATCTTTAGGGAAAGTGCCTTGGCTCTCTGCCGGGGAATCCGGGGAGTTTTCTGTATATCGCTGACGGATCGCTAGTATTCACAAGTGCTTGATTCAGAACATGGCTTATGATTATGCAATATGTTTGATTTTTGCCGTAATGCTCCGTATTAGACGGAATGCTACGCTCTGCGGGGAGAATATGATGTGAATGCTATGATTATGCAAAGATACCGATCCGGGATTCGGATCCCGTTGCTGCGAAGATCTCTGGCTGATCTGCTTGGTGTGGACATCCCAGCTGGGGATGATATCCTTGGTAGATGTATGACTCTGCTTGGGGAAATAGGTCACTGACAGACCTGTCTTGGTGATGAGGGACCCAGCTGGGGGTTTGTAGAAGCTTCCTTCACTCTGTTGTGATTTCTCCAGGCGTTGCTCTTCTGGATAGAGGCTGAAACTCTATGGGGAGATGGTTCCCTGGCTTTTGCACTTGGCTGAGGAGGAAATAACAAATGGCAACCCAGCTGTGGAGAAAGCACCTCCGGTGCTAAGACTGAGTAGATAATGATTTGCCAGCTTGCTGGGATGAAGTTTTCATGCCCCATGCTGTGCTTTGAATACTTGCAATCCTGAAAAGACAAAGAAACGTACTAGCATCCCGAGATATTCCTTATTGGATTTCGTCCTAGGAGTTTAGGCAATCCTAGGAGCAAACATATTTATGCATATGTATTCTTTAGAAAGGAAGCATCTGTATTTATGCAATCAATATCTTAAAGACATCGGACATTTTTGCAAACGAAAATAAAATGTACGAAACGAAACATGACTGAAAATCTGATTTTATTAATTCGTGCGCCCTGAATCGGCAAGATACAGTCAAAGAAACAAATCCCCTAAAATGAGGAGATTGTTACAAATTGAGAAATAAAAGGTATTGGCAATGTTGATGACGCTTCAAGGAGTTTCCCTTTGCTATGCCTCGTATGACATTTGACGTTCTTCTCGTCTTGCTTTCTGAAGAAGGCTGATTCTGACCGACGCTCGAACCTTTCAAAGCTTAACATGTTGTAAGTGATACAGATGAATTCAGAATGCAGTTGTTCGCTTATTCCCTTATTTTGCGTGGATCGCCCTTTCGGGTTTTCAATCCACCGGGATGCCCATTTTTGCCTGAGTTGTCCAATGCGGCTTTTCAATTCAACGGGTGTACATTTTTTATTTATTTTCCCTTATTTTTGCCCGAGTCTTTTTATTCTGTTTTTGACTCGCCGGGATGCCCTATTTTGCCTGGACTTACATTCTGTTTTTATGTCCAGCGGTTCATTTTATGCGAAGTATTTTTTAACTGCATCTGAATTCACAGGGGACAGGAAGTCTTCACCATCCATAGTACTGAGCATGAGCGCTCCATCGGAGAAAACTTTCTTTACTACAATGGCCCTTCATAGTTCGGAGTCCATTTTCCCCTGTGGTCTGTATGAGGAGGGAGGAGTCTTTTCAGCACAAGATCTCCTACTTGGTACTCTCGGAGCCTGACTTTCTGATCGAAGGCTTTCTTCATTCTTTTCTGATACAACTGCCCATGACAAATTGCAGCCAATCTCTTCTCTTCAATCAGATTCAGTTGTTTGTATCGGGATCGGACCCATTCTGCTTCACTCAGCTTAACATCCATTAACACCCGTAAGGAAGGTAATTCAAGTTCAACAGGTAGGACTGCCTCCATACCATACACAAGTTGATACGGTGTTGCCCCAGTGGATGTTCTGATTGACGTACGGTACCCATGCAAGGCAAACGGTAGCATTTCATGCCAGTCTTTATAGGTAACTACCATCTTTTGTACAATCTTCTTGATATTCTTGTTAGCTACCTCAACAGCGCCATTCATCTTTGGCCTGTAAGGAGAAGAATTATGGTGTTGGATCTTGAAGTCCCGACACAGTTCTGCCATCATTTTATTGTTCAAGTTGGAACCATTATCAGTAATGATTCGCTCGGGCACTCCATACCGACAGATGATGTCTCTCTTCAGAAATCGGGCTACCACTTGCCTTGTAACATTTGCATAAGAAGCTACTTCGACCCACTTGGTGAAATAGTCAATGGCAACCAGGATGAATCTGTGGCCATTTGAAGCAGTCGGTTCAATCTTGCCAATCATATCAATGCCCCACATGGCAAAGGGCCAGGGTGAAGACATCACATTCAGAGGATTGGGAGGCACATGCACCTTATCCGCATAAATCTGGCATTTATGGCACTTCTTGGCATAAGCACAACAGTCGGCATCCATTGTGATCCAGTAATAACCTGATCTTAGCAACTTCTTTGCCATGGCATGCCCTCCCGCATGGGTACCAAAGGATCCTTCGTGCACCTCGTACATCAACAAGCCTGCTTCTGTCTTATCAACGCATCTGAGGAGTACCATATCAAAGTTTCTCTTGTAGAGGGAACCATCAGTATTCAGGAAGAAACTACCAGCAAGCCTTCTTAATGTCTTCTTATCATTGGAAGATGCCACAGGTGGGTATGTTTGATCCTCCAAGAAGCATTTGATATCATGGAACTAAGGCTTATCATCTTTAACAACATCTGCTGAGAACACATATGCTGGTCTGTCAAGTCTGGACACTGAAATCCGAGGTACAAAGTTGGCAGCTTGAACTTTGATCATGGATGAAATGGTGGCAAGAGCATCTGCAAATTGATTCTCGTCCCGAGGAATATACTCAAGCTTGACCGTTGTAAAGAAAGTCAATAACCTCCTTGTATAATCCCTGTAAGGTATCAGATGATCCTGGTGTGTGTACCATTTGCCGTTGGTTTGATTGATTACCAAAGCTGAATCTCCGAATACAGTCAAAGTTTTGATCCTGAGGTCAATGGCTTCCTCAAGACCCATAATACAAGCTTCGTATTCAGCTTCGTTGTTAGTGCAGTTAAAGGTGAGTTTTGCCGAGAAAGGCATGTGAACTCCTTTAGGTGTAATGAGTACTGCACCAACACCACGACCATTCATATTAACAGCCCCGTCAAACATCATAGTCCATTCTTCTTCTGGGCCAGGCCCTTCAGTGTGAATAGGCTCTTCATGATCCTTTGCTTTTATGAACATGATGTCTTCATCAGGGAAGTCGAATCTCATAGGCTGGTAATCGTCAATAGGTTGCTCAGCAAGATAATCAGACAGTACACTGCCCTTGATGGCTTTCTGAGATGTGTACTGGATGTCATATTCTGTGAGGATCATTTGCCATCTGGCAACCCGTCCGGTAAGTGCTGGCTTCTCAAAAATGTACTTAACTGGGTCCATTTTTGATATCAATAAAGTAGTGTGGGTCAACATATACTACCTTAGTCGGCGAGCAGCCCACGCTAAAGCACAACAAGTTTTCTCGAGCAGTGAATAACGTTGTTCACAGTCGGTAAACTTTTTGCTTAGGTAGTATATTGCATACTCTTTTCGACCAGACTCGTCATGCTGGCCCAACACACACCCCATTGACTCTTCTAATACTGTCAAGTACATAATTAGAGGTCTTCCTTCAACTGGAGGCATAAGGATTGGAGGCTCCTGTAAGTATTCCTTGATTTTGTCAAAAGCCCTCTGGCAGTCTTCGTTCCACCTGACCGTTTGTTCTTTTCTTAACAACTTGAACAAAGGTTCACAGGTTGCTGTAAGGTGAGATATGAACCGTGAAATGTAGTTCAATCTACCTAGAAAACCCCGAACTTCTTTTTCTGTCTTCGGTGCAGGCATTTCTTGAATGGCTTTAACTTTGTCAGGGTCAACTTCAATCCCTTTCTCACTTACAATAAATCCCAGCAACTTACCGGATCGCACCCCGAATGTGCACTTGTTGGGGTTCAACTTCAGTTGGTACTTCCTCAGACGCTTGAATAGCTTCAACAGGTTTACCAGGTGGTCTTCTTCTGTGAGGGACTTGGCAATCATGTCATCCACATAACATTCAATTTCTTTGTGGATCATGTCATGGAATAATGTTACCATATCCCGTTGATAAGTTGCACCAGCGTTCTTTAGTCCGAATGGCATCACCTTATAACAGAATGTGCCCCAGGGTGTGATAAAATTTGTCTTCTCCATGTCTTCAGGTGACATCTTGATCTGATTATATCCTGAAAATCCGTCCATGAAGGAGAATACCGAGAACTGAGCCGTATTATCCACCAATACATCAATGTGAGGTAAAGGGAAGTCATCTTTCGGGCTGGCTCTGTTCAGATCCCGGTAGTCCACACACATCCTCACCTTGCCGTCTTTCTTAGGCACATGTATAATATTAGCAACCCACGGCGGATAACTAGTTACAACAAGGAAGCCGGTGTCCCACTGCTTTTGTACCTCTTCCTTTATCTTCATTGCCATATCTGGGCGAGTACGGCGCATTTTCTGTTTTACTGGCGGGCAGTCTTCTTTTAAAGGCAACTTGTGCATGACAATATCGGTGTCCAACCCTGGCATATCCTGATAAGACCAAGCAAACACATCCACATATTCACGAAGCATGTCAATCAGTTGCTCTTTTACTGAATCTTGTAGGCAGGCCCCGATCTTAACTTCTTTCACATCTTCTTCTGTACCAAGATTAACCGCTTCAATCTCCTCCTGGTGAGGAGTAATAACCTTCTCCTCTTGCCTTAACAACCTGGCTAGTTCTTTAGGTAGCTCATAATCTTCTTCAACCCCTTCATCAGCTTGATTGATTGGATTGTCAAAGTCATACGAAGTCATAACTATGCTGTTGTCGGTGCAGTCTGAAAGGCACTCTCTGCAAGGGTTTAGATTGTTCATTTTAGTGATCGATTTTAATCTTTGTTTAGAAAAAGTGAAATAGAGTTATCATTTTGGAAAACATTGCCATTTTATTTTTGTACAAAAAGAAAAATGGAAAACAGTGAGCAGAAAAGGAAAAGACTCATTTGCAAAAGATGTCCGATATTCATTGATTGATCTATTTGCACAAAATTACAAGATGGTCCGATTACAAAATGAGTCTTGACATCTTGGGCAAGATGCAAGACTTGATGCATGCTTTAAAATATAGGAAATAATAATTACTCTGCAGGAGTAACCCTTATAATTTCCTGGGAAGACCAGTTAAGGACTTGGCTCCCTGGAATCCTTGGACGTATCCAGCTCTCCAGGTTGCGCTCATCTTCCGACTCATCTTCCAAGTTGTTCACAGCATCCAGGGTGAGCATCCCCCCGCTGACAAAATTGGGCTCTTTAGCAGCCTCTGATTGATCTTGTTGAGTTGGTTTATAACCCAACCCAAATCTGTCTTCCTTCTTCTCCACAGGTAGCTGTTTGCCCCAGCCTTGGGCAGTACCCTCTTCAACAACCTTCCTGGCTTGCTGATAAGACGTCATGGAAGTTCCCAGTACAGCAAATGCTTCATTAATGTTTAGGGCCTCAAATCCCTGGCTCATAGTTTCATGGATCTCTCCATCCATCTCTATGTACTTGTATGTAGCCAGATGGCTAACAAAGATGTCTTCTTCCCCACAGATGGTGATGATCTGGCCCTTCCATTCGAATTTCAGCTTATGGTGAAGGGTAGACGTAACAGCGCCAGCGGCGTGGATCCAGGGTCTACCCAACAAACAGCTGTAGGCCGGCTGAATGTCCATCACATAGAAGGTAATTTTGAAGGTCTGCGGGCCAATCATCACAGGCAGATCAATCTCCCCAAGCACTGATCTCTTAGAGCCATCAAATGCTCTCACTACCAAATTACTCGGACGCAATGCCAAGCCATCGTACTCCAGCTTCACCAAGGCTTTCTTTGGTAGGACATTGAGTGATGACCCAGTGTCCACCAGTACATGGGATAGAACGGCACCCTTGCACTCCAGGGTGATGTGTAAAGCCTTGTTGTGGTTACGTCCCTTAGTTGTTAAGTCAGCATTGGTAAAACCCAGTCCATGACTGGTATTGACATTTGCCACCACAATTTCTAGCTGATTAACGGTAATCTCCTCTGGCACGTATGCTGCGTGCATGACTTTCAATAATGCATTCCTGTGAGCTTCAGAACACATCAACAGTGATAATATGGAGATTTTTGAAGGGGTTTGGTGAAGCTGATCCACCACCTTGTAATCACTTCTTTTTATGATTCTCATAAACTCGTCTACATCTTGCTCAAAAGATGTCTTCTGAGTTTCTTTGACAACAGCTCTTCAGATACCACACTCTTTCCTTTTGCTTTGGCAGCAGCTTCTGCTTCAGCATTAGGTCTTTGCACTTGTGAGGCAAAAAGGCGTCCGCTTCTGGTGAAGCCTCCGCCTCCCCCAACATTATCAATCTGTGGAGAAGAGGTTGATGAATCCAGAGTGATTTTCTCCCCGTTGCAGTAAAGATCAGAGCCATAATGCCAAGGTATGGCATTACTGCTTTCATATGGGACTGGTCCAGGCACCGTAATGGTAACTGGACTGACTGCCGCAGAGGAGGGTACTGAAATGGTGTGCGGATCATAGTAAATTGTGACTGGTGATCTGGTAGGAGGTGCCATGATTTGTTGTTGAAAATTGCTATTTGGAGGAACATTTGATGGATCATAGTAAATGGTGACTGCTGAGATATCTTCATTAATTTCTGTTGGCGTTGTAGAAGATTCTGCTGAATAAATGGGTGCTGATGTTGTAGAAGGAATGGTTGATGACATCTGATTTGTTGAGGTGATGGATGAAGCCATTGTTGATGATATTGATGAATTGGGCGGAATGATTGTTGTTGCAGTTGTAGGAGACTCAGGAATTGTTGTCAAAGGGATTGCTGGGTTTGTAGGCGCCGTTGTTGTGATCTGAAGTATACCACTTTTGATACGACCATCTATGCCGCTTCTCAAGTTATCACACCCGTTGACCGAAATGTTGCAATAACCACAACCGAGCTCACACCCGGGGAACATCTGGCACTCTAGGAGCTGAGCTTTAATCTCGACCAGAGGTGTCCGAATCTATCCAACACTGGTGATTAAGAAAGATGGCTTGTCTTCCTCAATGGCATTAATTCTTGGCCCTCCATGATTGGGCATGGGATTCTTGGTGACACTTGGAGGGGGTGCAAAGTTGAGGGCTTTAGAATCCACCAAATCTTGTACCTTCATTTGTAAAGCCCTGCATTTTTCCGTATTGTGGCCAGGTGCATTGGAGTGGAAAGCACATCTGGCGTTGACATCATAGTTTCTTGGCAGATTAGAGGGATCTGGTGGTGCCAATGTCCTTAATTCAACCAAGTTGAGTTTCAGGAGTTGTGGCAATAAGGCAGCATAAGGCATAGGGATAGGGTCAATCACCCTATTTGCCTGTGATGGTCTTTGCTGAAAGGGTCTTTGCTGTTGATTGCTGTTGTTGTTGTTGTAAGTCCTCTGAGGCGGATACTGAACTTGTTGTTGATAGTGTGGTTGTTGTTGTGGTTGATATGTTGGTTGCTGAGGAATCGGAGCTGGAATAGTGACAGCTGCTACTGATCTGTGGACATACTGAGGCCTGCCCCTGCTGGCATGAATGACATTTGTCTCACTGGTTCTTCTAGGTCCCACAAAAGGCTTCCTGGGATTACTTGACGAACTTGCACCATTATCAGAAATCTTACCCATCTTTAGAAGGCTTTCAATTCTTTCCCCGGCTATAACTACGTCTGCGAAGCTGGTGGAAGAGAAGGCAGCTAGCCTATCAATATATGTTCCTTGCAGGGTATTCATAAACATGTCGGCCATTTCCCTTTCCGACATGGGAGGCTGGACAGCAGCAGCAAGCTGTCTCCACCTCTGGGCATATTCTCTGAAGCTTTCTCTGGAGGACTGAGACATTCCCATCAAGAGGGTCCTGTTAGGAGCCATGTCCAGATTGTATTGGTACTTCCTGATGAAAGCTTCAGCTAGGTCCTTCCAGCATCTGATAGTGGCTCTGGTCAAGTGAGAATACCACTCCCTTGAAGCCCCAGTCAAACTGTCTTCAAAGTAGAACATCCATAGTTTTTCATCCATGGTGTATGCCTTAAGTCTTCCCAGAAAAGACTGTAAGTGAGTTCGTGGACAGGAAGTTCCATTGTACTTCTCGAAGCACGGGGGTTTAAACTTGTGGGGAATCCTTACCCCGTCCACTAACCCCATATTCATCACATCGAAACCTAAGGAATTTTGAGACTCCAGAGATCTCAACTTCTCAGCAATTTCATCAAACCTCCTATCATATACTTCATCTCCAGCTCCCATTACAGTAAACTGCTCCTCTTGAGGATCTTCTTGCAAGATCCTGCCTGCAGCAGTATTGCCCTGCACATTACCCGGGATGTTGACTTCCGGATGTAGATGAGGCCCATATACCGGTGGATTAACATGAGGCTGCCCCCTTTCATTGTTACTTGTTCCTCCAGTTCCCAAATGGGGTTCTTCCGGGGTTTGTCTTTCTACCAATGCCCTCAACCTTTCTTGACTTTGGGCCAACCCATTCATTACTTCCATGAATTGGGTCATTTGGTTTCTCATTTCTGTTCTTTCGTTAGCCATCTGAGTTCTGACCTCTGTTAGATCTTGTTGTACTTGATCCATTTGGATACCAGGAAGGTTGTTGCGAGTAGGATACCGGTGCGGACGGTTGAGAGGGAACACCCGGCGGCGAGCAATAATTCCTGAACCACAACAGAGTTAGTAACAAACAAACTAATAACAAAAACCTACAAAACAAAACAAAAGTTAGTATGCAATGCAGTATGCTTATTTGTTTTCCAAGGTATCCGGCTTGGTACTTGGTTTTGACCTTTCCAGACCCCGAGGAAGATGCTTTGGTGTTGCTTGAGAAAGGAAACTCATTGAAACAAACTAATAAACATATTACAAAAGGTGGATCATACATAGTTTGATTTTACAACATATGCCCCTGAAGGGTCAAAATACAACATAAAAAGAAAAGTACATCAAGTGGAAATAACAACAAGCAAAAAAAGTCAAACATCGAGTCCGAACTCATCCTCCTTAACCTCCTTCAATAGTGCTTTAACTCTGAGATCTCCTTCTGGGCTGCCAGCAAAGCTTCCTGTTGCTTCTTTTCATTGGCCTCCAACTGCTCAATCCTGGCCTGAGTTTTCTGATCCTCTTGAGTACGAGCTTCAGTGATCCTGACCCACCTAGCTTGACTTTCCTCTAGATAGAGATCAGTCCTAGCCTTCTAAAACTGGGCCTCTTTACAGGCATTCTTCAATATTTGCTCCCCAGCTTTTGATTTCTTGATGTAGTCCTCTGCTTTCTCAATCTTGGCCAGATGTTCTACCTTAAGCTTCTCCAACCTCTCAATGTCTAGACGACCATCACTCCTCTCCCAGAGGGTCTTCTTCAGAGCTTGGGACAGATTCTCATTCCTTTCCTTCAGCTTCTCAAATTCTTCCAGGCTGACAGTGGCTGGAGGTGGTACTGTGGATGGCCCAGGTGCATCCTCAATGGTGAAAGGTATCCCAGAAATCTGAGCTCTAGCATGAGACCATTCATAATACTGAGCTGAAGCCACATTATTGCATCTCCCAAGAATGGCCATCCCTTTGGTCTGGATGTTGTCCCAAGCCCAGGATGCTTGTCTGACAATAGCTAGATTAGGTTTTATCTCACAATACAGGGTTTCAGCTAGATCCTGCACGCTGGGAGGGTGGACCAAAGCATAGCCCAATTGTCTCTTAAACAGCAAAGGGTTGTAGTTGATGCAACCCTTCACTCCTACTAGAGGTACATTGGGGTATTGCCCACAGGTAGTGATTATGTCCTTGCCCTTGGTGCTCTGGGTGCACCATCTGATGTCCTCTAAAGTCAAAGCAATAAGTCTCTTAGCCCAATTCTTCTGTTGGTGGGGATTCAGGAAGGCATCTGTCTTGGGTAGGTGTTTGAGCAGCCAGGTGTGAAACAGAGGAGCACAGCATCTCACCAACTTCCCTCTCTGCTTCTCATTTCTTTGGTGAACAGAATAATAGAAGTCCCCCAGCAATGTGGGTACTGGGTTCCTCAAAAGGAAGAGATGAATGGCATTCTTGCTGATAAACTTGGGCTCATCTGCAAATAGTATAACCCCATATATACTGAGGGCTAACAATGCACAAACTGCCCTCCATTCTCCTAAGGAGGCCTTCAGGATGGCCTGAGAAGTCAGAAAGTCTAAGTGCAAACCAGGGATCCCAGCCTTTGTTGTCATGTTCTGCTCAATCAATATAGGCTCTAAATACAGTGCCTTTGCCACTTCTCCATTGCTGGGAGAAGCCATCTCAGGGTTAAAGGGGACACCACCCCTGACAGGTACTCCAATCAATGATGAGAACTCCTCCAGCAGAGGTCCTAACTGAAAGTTCTGGAAAGTGAAGCATCTCAAAGGAGGGTCATAAAACTGTAAGCAGGTGTGGATCAAACTCCTCTGAGAAGGGTCCAGGTCCATAACCATATCAAGGATGCCTCCATAATGCTCTCTGAATAATGGGATGTGGTCTGGAGTGATAAGTGCCTGGACCTATCTGATGCCAGTCAGCACAGGCTCAAAGAAATGGTATGAAATGTTGCTCTTCTTGGGTGCCATGACTGCTGATGAAGAGCTGAAAACAAATGCTGATGATGAAGACTGATACTGGAGATGAGCCACTGATAGGCTGAGGCTGGTGATAAAAGTAGCTGAAGCAGGCAACTGATGAAGATGGCTGAAGCAGATAACTGATGAACAGGGGTCTATGCAGATGAAGGGGTCAAAACCAAGCCAAATGTAATATGGATACCCTGAAAAACAAATAAACAAATGTTAGAATGATGCAAATGATGAGTATGCAAATGATATGCAAGGGTTTGTGATCAAGCTGGATCTGATTATCTGTCTTGATATTAAGTCCATGTATGTTCAAGAAGTCCAGATGGAGGTTCAGAAATCCAGTAACCAAGGTGGGGGACTCAAATAAAGAGTCACATGTCCATGGTTAAATCACAAGAACTGTCCAAAGTGGAGTACTCTTAATCAAAATAAGTAACTGGGTATGATATGGCCAAGGGTACCTGCAAACCTGTAAACAACCCAACCCCCTCATAGGTGATGTTCTAAAACAAGGATCCTCCGGCTCGGATCAGTTATGAGAAGTGTAAACACTTCTAACCCGGAGGTACAGTGTTTACAATAACCATAAAAGATCCTCCTCTAATTCACCTCAGTTTCTGAAGGTCATAATAAAGGTCATCCAGACTTAGCAGGCTTCCCAGATAGCCCTAGCACTACAGGAAATCTGTAGCACAGAGTTCTCAAGAAGAAACCCACATCTGAACCGTGTTTCATATTCCCGCACCAGACCGAAAAGGAATGGGAAAGAACATGAACCACTCTAGCCTAGGTGTCACTCAGGTCCCAGGTATAGGAACTTATCTCTCAATGAAACCCCACCCACCAAAACAAAAAACCAGATCCAGCCAGATGACAGTATGACAGTATGATATATAAAACTGTAGAGAAAGCAATAAATAAATGTACGTAAAGCAATAAAATAAATACATAAACACATATAGCACATAACACCCCAGTAAACACAAATCAAACAAGCGCTAGTAGGAACCCACAAAAAGAACCAGAAGCCCTGGTTACAGTATAAGGGTCCCCAGCAGAGTCGCCAAGCTGTCGCTCCCACCAAATGACACCTCAGGTCAGAAGGGGTACAGATGCGAACGGTCGGCGAAAGAAGGATGAGAACACACAGGTGTGAACTCAGAAAAGAATAGAGTCGCCAGCTAGGCATTTTTATCCCGGAGGAAAGGTAATGCTGCATAGACCTAGAAGGATATGATATGGATAAGACGGTTGCGAACCAGAGAGACTGAGAAATGGGGTTGGTTACAACCTGGGAAGGTATTAGCACCCAGATTGTCCGTCGTACACGACGGGATCCACGCTTAAAAGATTTGTGTTTTAAAGGGGTAATGTCAGTGCTATCTGTGTATCAAAGCTGGAAAGAATGCAAGTGTCAGTGTAAAAAAAATGTGAAGTGTATAAGGGAAGTTTCAGTGTAAGAACAGGAGTATGAAACTCAAGACTATGAGGCTTAAAATAATGAACCTGGAAGGAGCGGGAATATACAGAGACTTTTGTTCGATAACTGTTAAGTTATGCCTACGTATCCTCTCGTGCAATGAGGAAGTCAGAACACCGTAGTTCGACTCAAAGAGACTGAAGATAAATTGACTGATGAACTGCTTACTTGCCTATGCTCAAGTGTATGACCTGTCTGGCTCAGGTGCAAACTGTCTTGCATTAGACGGAAGAAGCAAGTTCTCGCTTATGAGTGAATGAGATGAGAAAAGAATCCCGGAGGAGACGATTATTGTTTGTTTTTGTGTTTTCAATCTTTTATTGATTTTTGAGATTTGTCATAAGTTAATGAGCTTAAGCCTAAACCAATGGGTTAGTAAACTCATCACATACTCCCTCTGATTAGGGGTAATGAGAATACCTTAAGTGTGAAGTCAGCATCTCACACTTAATCACCATGATGTAGGATTAAGGTCATTAACCTACTTGTGATTATTTAGATGTTTT
This sequence comes from Lathyrus aphaca, assembly GCA_963966055.1. Taxonomy (NCBI): domain Eukaryota; kingdom Viridiplantae; phylum Streptophyta; class Magnoliopsida; order Fabales; family Fabaceae; genus Lathyrus; species Lathyrus aphaca. Next base: position 447,538,736 of record OZ014521.1, read on the forward strand.
TTGTTGTTTTTGTTTAGTGTTAAGTAATGAGTTTAAGCCATAATCAGGGATTTAATGGGCTCATTACACCATCCTAATAGAAGGATAATAGATGAGAGCATTTAAGCTGAGGAAGACTCCTCAACTTAATCCATGATTAGGGATTAACCTCATGACAAAACAAAACCTTTATTAAGTGGATTTTAGTTAATGATAAGATTAAGAAGTGATTTTTATGGTTTGTAAGACAACTTGAGGGGGACTTGTCCATTAACACTAGGGTTAGTCCTTCTTAACCAGTTAAGGAAGAATTAGAACCCTAATGCAAGGCCCAAGTTACAAGCTTGATGTCTTGATGATTATTACGTGAATTGATTAAAGGATTTAAACACATTAAGGGTTTAACACTTAGCATTAAAGTTATACACTCCATCCTAATAGAAGGATGCAGGCATAAGCTTAATCACAAAGCCTTAAAGCCTTTAAGGTTTAGTCCCGGATTATGAGATGAGAAGAGAAGACTCAAAGATGACACAAAGGTAAAACTAAATGGGGGACTAATCCAAACCCTAAATGTTATCATACTTGGAGATCCTAGGGTTTGTGTGGCTTAAGAGAGAAAGATATTCAAAGAACCACCAAGGAGAGGAGCAGATGAAAGGAGCAAGAAACAAAGAAAAGCAAAACAACTTGCTTCACTTGAGAAGACAGGTTGCTTGAAGAAAGAAAGTAAGAGATGAACATGAATGAGCAAGCTCACTCCAATACACATACAAAATGCTGCAAGGAAGTATGAAATATATGAAAAGAGATTATGAGAAGTGAAGGCAAATTCACTTCTCAAACAACTTACCACCTGAAATGTTAGCATAAGAAATGAAATGCAATGCAAATGAGATGAAATGTGATGATGCAAACCAAAACCAGGAGCAAGAACATGAAGTCAATGATGCTAAGAGATGTTACAAACATGAGACAAGACATGAGTATGATCATACAAGGCAATGGGTGCAGATGAAGCATGTTTTGAACCATGAAAGTACATGAAAAGTTATGAAATGTAAAGGACAAATGACATGGCAAATGAAATATGCAATGATCAAACATGATTTTAATATGTCCTAAGATGTATTATGAATCAAGTGAATGCACAAAATGTCATGGCAAGTCATTGGATGCAAGCAAATGAGAAATGGATGCAAAGGAAAGCACAAATTAGGGTTACATGCATCATGCAAAGCAAAAATTCAAAACCAGAAGCAAATCACATGATAAAAATTTGAAAATGGGATCAAAGATACCCTAAACCTATACAAACTCACTGCCCAAAGGAGAGGATCCAACTCTTAACCTAGTGAAAGTTATGAATTTCCTAAGATTGCTAGGGTTTTAAGGTACCTCATCAAGAAAAATCCTAAACAAATTGAAAATGCAAGATCAAATCAAACCAATTTTATCCTATAAACTACATGCTATGAGGAGTGCAATGCAAGAAGAATCATCATCCAACTCTCAATGGTTAGGCAAAATGAAATTTTTGAAGTTTGAAGCAAAATATGGCCTTAAAATGAAATTAAATCCAATGAAAATGATCAAAAGGCATCAAGAACAAAAAAGAAATTTGGTTTGAGAGTTGGACAATGTTTCTAAATGTTTCTAAATACAATGTGAATTTTTTTGTGATTTTTAAATACCTAAATGTATTTTTAACTAATTAATTTTCATTAACTAATTAAAAATAAACATTTAAATAATTTAAAAATAATTTTCAGTGTAAAAAAATAAAAATAAAAATATTTTTGGGTTTTAAAAATTAATGAAATCTTTGATAAAAAATTTCATAATTTTTAAATGATTTTTGCTATTTTAAATAAAATGTAAAAGATAAACCAAATTAAATGAAATAAAATTAAAATAAAATGGAAGTATGCAAAAGGAAGGGCCAGGATTGATTCTGGGGAATGGGAGGTTGACTGCGCGCCAGATCTTGTGGCTGAAATTCAAACTGAGTGGATTTAATTAAACCTGATTAATTAAATTAATAAATTAAGATTAGGGTTAAGTGAAACCATCATGGCCATTCAAACACGCGGGGGTCAACAAAAGTCCACAAGATCAAAGGTCCACATTCAAACCAAACCCTAATCGTAATTAAAGACTTAATGACATTCAGGTGGCCGGAAATGACCTCCGGTCATCTTCTCCGACCACCTCCCTCCCTGAAAATTGCTAACTCACTCCCTAGGTCACTAAAACTTGATCTCTCTGCCCAGAATCCATCCCCATACATCATATAACAAGAATCAACAAACAAAATGCATTTATTTTTCGTATCAAAGCTGAATCGAATCAAAAGGTTTTTAGGTCAAAAAATTTCAGAAGCTTCATACATACTCAATACTTAACCATTTGTAAAACTAAACATATCAGCATGATCAGCACATCACATAGATTCATTTAGGAACTTAAAAACGCATTTCTGGAAAAAAAGTTTTTTAGCTCACCTGAAATGGAGCTTTCAATCCAGGAGCTTTCTGCTTGCTTCTCTGCTTCAAAATGGCTTCAATGATCCTCTTGATGAAGCTTTGAAGCTTGGTTGAAGTTTATAGTGGCTGGTTAGTGAGTTTGAAGAGGTTCTGTTCAGAGAGGGGAAGGAATCGTGTTTCAGCTTCAGGGGGTTTCAGGGCAAGGTGAAGGGTCAGGGATGATCAGTGAGACATGCTGAGATGTTCTATGGAGTTTGTTTTGATGTTTGTGTCTTTTGGAATGTGTTTCGAATGAAAATGCATATGGGAGGTTTTTGGTGAATGCTGGCTTGTGGGAGGTTTCAGCTTCCAAGATTATATGAAAATGATCCATGAGGCATGTATGTGAAGCTGTGATTGGTCAGAGAGTTGTTGCTGGTACAGTTTGATTGGTATGGCCCCTTTTGCAAAAAGTCAAGTCTATGTGTACTTGAGGTATGGGCAAGTGTGAGGCTGTGATAGGGGCATGGCTTGGCTCAGCTGAGTTTAGGGAGAACCATGTAAATGGATTAGAAGCAATGCAGCAAGTAGATTAGGGTTTATCATAGGTTTTGCAACTTTGTGACTTTTTGGCCCTTTTGAAGTTTCTTGATCCATAAGTCATGAAAATGGGCAAACTTTTGGTGCATTCTGAATTTTAGGCATTGGCTTATGTTTGTACAAAGATTAGAAGTCACTTTGAGGTCTCAATTTGCCTTGGCAAGGGGTTTTGCAACTTTGCCTCTTTGGTACATAACTTGAAATTATGTGATTTTGTCCAACTTTGACAAGCCATAACTTTTGATCCAAAATGAATTAGAATGAGTTCTTGTACTTTTTGAAAAGGGAATGATCCATTCTACAACTTTCATGACCAAAGTTTTCTCATTTGAAGCATATTTGAACCAAAAAGAAAGGTTTGAAAAAGTTTCCCAAAATGGCAAGTTTCCATTACAAGTCATTTTCCCAAAAAGGCAACTTTGCAAATGGCTTGAAATTCTTCAATCTTGTGAACTTATAACATCTTCTATGATCAAATAAAGATCATACACATTCAAAATGATGAAGAACACCCTTTGGTTGGGTCATTGGGGGCCTCAGATGCCCTGATTTTGCACTGGCTTGCTCAAGAAGTCAACCTTTGATCAGATGCCTTCCCCATGGAATTTCTTCATGAAAATTGATATGCATTATCCTTATGAAATATAGAGACCAATAGAAACAAGAATGACCAAAAAAATTGGAGTTATGGCCTTTGAAACCAAAACCCTAATTCTAGGTCATCTGTGCAGTTAAACCTGGCTCTGCTTCCATGCCTCTCTTAGTTCTTGTGATTATTTGACCTCCTTGACTTTGAGAGCATATAATATGATGTTTGAACATACATGGACCCCTTTGAAGTGATTGAAGACCTTTGGAGTGGCTCAAATAGCTCTTGGATTGCTCAGATCACAAACCCTAGATGCAGATGACTTTGAACCAATGCAGTGAAGCAAATATGCAATATGGGATGCTATGATTGAACTTATGCATATGAAAAGATCACAAGCCATGGTGTGAATGGGTGAGGGCAAATTTGGGGTGTTTACAGTGAGGTGACGGCGATGAAGGGGTTTGCGGCTTGGATGTGAGGGCGGCGATGATGACAGATTTGTGAAGAGCGGTTTCACTTCTCCTTCTCCACTTTCTGATTTTTATGGTTTTAAGAAAAAGGAGAATGTTTCTGTGTTTAGATAGCTTATGCGGCCAAGCTCCTCTTTTGTGATGAACTTTTGAAATGGTTAGGGTTTTCGCTGTGTGTTTGTCGCGGCCAGTTTGTGAGTATGCACTTCAGTTGTTTGTGTGGTAAGTGTTTTTTTTATGAAGTTTGCTGATTTTTGTGATGGAGTTGCTTTGGTTTTTGGTTGTTGATGTTTTTTGTTAAGGCCCCCCCTTTTTTTGGATTTTCGGCCTCTTTAAATAGGGATTTCCCTATGGTTTGGTTTGAGTTCAAAACGGATATAACTTGTATCAGAATTTGCTTGCCTTTGATGTCTTGTTTCTCTCTTGCGGGGCCTGTCTTGTAGAACAGAGGAACTTTCATATTTTGGTGAAAACCAAAAGAGCAGACTTTGTGCTGGCTTTGTTGACATTGCACTACAGTAGGTCTTGTTTGCTTATGGAGGGAGTTTAATCATATTCTGGTGTAAACTGGGGTTGCAGGCTTTTCTTTCCGAGTTTCCTTGATTTTTTTTATTCGTCTCCCTCTTCCTCATCTGATAACTTGTTTGACTGATTTTACAAAGTCAAAAACTTCGTCCTGTACTGATGTTCTGTCCCTTTCCAATGCAGGTCCAGCTTTTGGAGGTACGTGAAAACAGGGCTGTGTTGGTGTAAGGAGATGTGGATGCCTTTTGTTGTCATAGACTCCCAGGGCTCATTTCCGTGTTTGCTGTGAAACCAGTTTAAGAAAATAGAAAACAGACTGTGAATTTGCTGCTGCATTGTTGTACCTGTCCTTTTTTTTGAAACTATGTTTTCCTTATACTTGTAAGGACATTTTTTTGGATGTAGTTATACTCTTTGTTATTATTTTGCAATTTGGAGATACATATGTAACTTTAACATTGAGTTGTAACTTTGACATTAGAAAATTTGAAATAAGTTTTTAAACTTTGACACTTGAATTTGGGATGAGTTTGGAACACATAAAAAAATAGATTTGAAACATTTGACTTGAAATTTGAATTAAGATTTATAATTAAAATAAAATTGGAATTGAAGTTAGAAAGGAAATGAAAATAAATGAGAATTGAAAAATAAAATAAAATTTGAATTGAGACTTGGACTAGAAATAAAAGAAAGAAAATTTGAAATGGAAATTGAGTTAGAAGTTTAATTGATAACTTGGAATTAAATTTGCAATAGGAGTTAGAATGGAAACTAAACTATAGAAATTACAATTAAAATGGAAATTCTTGTTTGGAATTGAAATGAACATTTGAATAGAACTTTGGGATTCAAAATTAGACTATGAATTAAAAAAAAGAACTTGAGATTAAATCTTAAAAACGAATAAAAATTTGGAAATCGAAATTAAATTAGGAATAGGGACTTCTATTTTCTTTTTAAATAAATTTAAAATAAAATTAGAAATTAAAATTAAACTAGAAATAAAATAAGTAAAAGAAGTGAATTAAAAATGAAAGTTAAAAAATAAAATTACATTTAGAAATAAAACTTTGAAAATGAAGCTGAAAATTGGAAATAGGAATAAAAATGAATTTAGAAATAAAAATGTTAAAAATGAGATGGAGATAAAACTTGAGTTTCAAATTTAAGAATGAAAAAAAATAAGAAGTAGAGATTGGAACAACGATTAGAAGTAGAAATTGAAAAAAACTGAACTTGAAAAATGGAATAAGAAAAGGAAATAGAAATTAAAATTAAATCATGAAAATGAATTAAAAAGTTAAAAATGGGAAATACAAATTAAATGAAAAATAAATAAATCTTGAAATTTCCCTTTTAAATGCAATGTATGATGCGAACAGTTAGGGGTAAAATTTGGGGTGTGACAGTTGCCCCTATTTAAATAACTTTACTTGATAAAATGAGTGATGTTAATCCTCATAAAATCGGAGTGAAAGGTATTTAAATATAGAAATAACTGAAAATTTTGCCCCTAAATGCAATGACATGCCATGAACTCATAAGGGACCTGATGCTTGGGGATATGATATGCGAGATGCAATGACCTAACATGCTGATTTTTTTTAATGATGAATATGCTGGGTATGGTATGATGCAATCAAATGCAACCAGTAATCCACAGAAATGCAAACGAGGGTGAAGACTCACTGGGGATAACAATATGCTGGGGATGACAAAACGAAAACGGGATGTATTCAAAGTGATAAATCAGCAGGTTCAAGTGTAACTGCTGGCACTAAGAATGACAGAAGATGGAAAACAAAGCGTAAGATTAAAGACAGACTAACTGAAGTGATGAGTTAGCAAGTTCAAGGTGGTTGTTGGGGTCCCAATACAACAATTCGATGATTGAGAAAAAAGGAAAAGACATCGACTCGGCAGCCAGGAGAACCGAATAGCAGACATTGACACGGTGGTCAGGAATAAACAAACATCGACATGGTGATCGGGAAATAAAATGACAGACGTCGACACAATGGTCAAGAAATAAAATATCAGACATTGACGCGATGGTCGTGAAATAAAATAACAGGCATTGACGCGGTGGTCTGGAAATTAAATGACAGGCATAGACGCGGTGGTCTGGAAATAAAATGACAGGCATAGACGCGGTGGTCAGGAAATAAAATAACAGACATCGACGCGGTGGTCAGGAAATAAAATAACAGGCATAGACGCGGTGGTCAGGAAAATAAAATAACAGGCATTGACGCGGTGGTCTGGAAAATAAAATAACAGGCATTGACGCGGTGGTCTGGAAAATAAAATAACAGGCATTGACGCCGTGGTCTGGAAAATAAAATAACAGGCATTGACGCCGTGGTCTGGAAAATAAAATAACAGGCGTTGACGCGGTGGTCAGGAAATAAAATAACAGGCATAGACGCGGTGGTCAGGAAAATAAAATAACAGGCATTGATGCGGTGGTCTGGAAAATAAAATAACAGGCATAGACGCGATGGTCAGGAAATAAAATTCAACACGGCGGTTGGAGAAATAAATAACTGTCATAAATCTAAAATAGTAAATCAACAGGTTCAAGTGTAACTGTTGAAACCGAGGATTGGAGAATGAAAATAGTATTCAGGCAGTGGCTCTATGCAAACACACTGATACTAGGAGTAGCATGCGAAGCGTTTAAAGATAAATCAAATGCCTCTAAGCGACCAGCTGGAAAATAAGAATAAATGTTGGAGTTTTCAGCGAGATAAACGACCAACTGCAGGAAATTCTTAAAACGAAGAACTTTTGGAAGAACTCTTAGGAACTATCAAGGAAACACAGATGCATTTGAATTAGACAGTTCTAAGTCTTAAGTAAACAGCTTAAATGATTCATGCCAATGATAATTAGGCTTAAAAGAAGTATTGGTTATATTAAGGTACATCAAGAAGGGCCTCTGCAGGGGATATTAGTGTTTTTGGGAAAAACCCATGTTAACCATATTGCGGGGTACCAACAACAGTGGACTTTTTTTTAAAACACAAAAGACAGTAATCTGGATCTGGGGTTAGACAGACGACAACTGGGGATAGACAGATGATTATGTTGAATGCGTATGATTGAACATGATGCGAATGACCATGATATGCAAATGCTGACTCTATTGAGACAGAGAATTTTGATAAAGCAGGAAAAGTAGGATCTCAGCGCAAATACTCAGACGAGCAATAAGAAGGATGCTAGGAGATGTCTTCAAACTTGGAAATCGGTGTTTGGTCCAAGGATTCATCCAAGAGTGCTACCAGCTCATAATTCTCTGCGGGGATTTCTGTAATAATTGCATGGGAGTGTTGCTGCAAGCCAGAGGGTTTTTTAGAAGACAGAAAATCTAAAGTCAAAGAAATTTGAATGTTTTCAGTATGTTTTCAAAAACTGTTTAAATATTTTTTGTCATTTTCAAAGTTAAATTGTAACTCAGTAAAGACATTTTGCATAACAAAGAAAATAAGAAGCTGAAAGACAGAGTTTAAAGACAAAGGTTGTATTTCATTCAAGAACGGTAGCTTGCCAATAGCAAAAGCTCCATGGAAAATTACAATTTGAAAATGGCAATGGGGAAAGGTCTACATTGAATCCAACGACCACTATAATCCCTAATAACTAAAACCGCCCAACACCTTGCTTCTGACAAGAGCGACTGGATTGGTCTTCAAGTAATGATCTTCAGTAATGATAAACACCATCTGATACAGTCAAATGCCTTTGTCCCTAACTTTTTCCTAGACCGCCCTTTCGGGTTTTCAATCCACCGGGACGCTCTTTTTTGCCTAAGCCGCCCTTTCGGGTTTTCAACTTAGCGAGCTCTATTTTTTTTATTTTTATCCCTAACTTTTGCCTGGATCTCCTTCATAGGTTATGATCCACCGGGATACCCATTTTTGCATAGGTCGCCATTTCTGGTTTTCGACCTATCGGGCTTTATTTAGGCATAATATTTTTTGACTGCATCAGAATTCACCGGGTGCTTAAGTTGTTCACCATCCATAGTCGTGAGGATTAAGGATCCTCCGGAAAATGCCACCTTCACAACATATGGGCTTTCATAGTTAGGACTCCATTTTCCGCGCACGTCTTTGTGGACTGGCAAGGTTTTCTTGAGTACAAGGTCCCCTTCTTTGAATTCTCGGAGATGGACTTTCTTGTCAAAAGCTCTCTTGATGCGCTTCTGGTACAACTGGCCATGGCACATGGCGGTCATTCTCTTCTCATCAATGAGATTCAGCTGGTCATATCTGCTTTGGACCCACTCAGCTTCTTCCAGTTTAGTTTCCATCAAGATCCTCAAAGATGGTATCTCTACCTCAATAGGGAGAACTGCATCCATCCCATACACTAAAGAGAAAGGGGTTGCCCCTGTTGAAGTGTGAACTGATGTTCTATATCCGTGTAGGGCATACGGTAACATCTCGTGCCAGTCTTTGTAAGTCTTCACCATCTTTTGCAAGATCTTCTTGATGTTCTTGTTCGCAGCTTCAACAGCTTCGTTCATCTTCGGACGGTAAGGAGAAGAGTTGTGATGTTCAATTTTGAAAGTATCGCACAACTCTTTCATTGTCTTGTTGTTCAAATTAGTCCCATTATCTGTGATGATTCGGCTTGGGATCCCATAGCGGCAGATAATTTGGTTCTTGATGAAACGGGCGACCACTTGCTTTGTCACATTGGTGTAGGAAGCTGCTTCTACCCACTTAGTAAAGTAATCTATTGCAACTAAGATAAACCGATGACCATTGGAAGATTTAGGCTCAATTTCCCCTATCATGTCAATGCCCCACATTGAGAAAGGCCAAGGCGATGACAGAACATTCAAAAGGGTTGGAGATACGTGCACCTTGTCAGCATAAATCTGACATTTATGACACTTCCTGGCATACTTGAAACAATCTGATTCCATGGTCAACCAGAAGTATCCAGCTCTCAAAATCTTCCTGGACATGGCATGTCCATTGGCATGTGTTCCAAATGATCCTTCATGGATTTCCCTGATCAATAAGTCTGCTTCGCATTTGTCCACACATCTGAGCAGAACCATATCATGATTTCTCTTGTAAAGCACATCGTTGCTGAGGAAAAACTTGGACGCCAATCTTCTCAGGGTCTTCTTGTCTAGAGTTGTTGCATCAGCTGGGTACTCCTGGTTTTGCAAGTATTTCTTGATGTCATAGAACCATGGTTTCTCATCAGTTTCCTCTTCGACCAGTAGACAGTAGGCAGGTGTAGTTTTTCGCTCAATTGTAATGAGTGGAGCTTCATTAAGAAATCTGACTTGAAACATAGAAGCCAACATAGCCAAAGCGTCTGCAATTTGATTCTCTGCCCTTGGAACATGATGGAAAGTGACTTCATCAAAGTATTTAATTAACTCCACAATGTGGGCACGGTAAGGGATCAACTTCTCATCACGGGTATCCCATTCACCTTTGACTTGGTAGATTACCAAAGCTGAGTCTCCATATACTTCCAGGACTTTGATTCTGGTATCAATTGCAGCTTCGATACCCAAAACACATGCTTCATACTCAACAATGTTGTTTGTACATTCAAAGCATAATCTGGCCGTGAAGGGAGTATAACCACCATCAGGGTTCATCAAAACAGCCCCCACACCATGCCCCATGTAGTTAGAGGAACCATCAAACATCATCTTCCAACGAGAACCTGACTCGGGACCTTCATCTGGACCTGGAACTTCACAGTCCTTTATCAACATAACGTCCTCGTCCGGAAAATCGAATTTTAAAGGTTCGTAATCCTCAACAGGGTGATCAGCGAGGTATTCCGACAAAACACTGCCTTTGATAGACTTCTGGGTTACATACTGGATGTCATATTCGGATAATAACATGTGCCAACGGGAAAGTCTTCCAATCAAGGCAGGCTTCTAAAAAATGTACTTTATTGGATCCATTTTCGAGATTAACAAAGTAGTGTGACAAATCATGTACTGCCTGAGATGTTTGGCCGCCCATGCCAAGGCACAGCAAGTTTTCTATAAAAGAGAATATTTGCTTTCACAGTCTGTGAACTTCTTGCTTAAGTAATAAATGGTGTGCTCCTTACGACCGGTTTCATCCTGTTGGCCTAATATGCAACCCATAGATCCCTCGAGTACAGTCAGATACATGAAGAGAGGCTTCCCTGGAGTAGGTGGGATCAATATAGGAGGTTCCTGTAGATAAACCTTAATCTTCTCAAAAGCCAGTTGACAATCAGGACTCCACTCAATTGTTTGATTCTTCCGGAGCAACTTGAATAAAGGCTCACATGTAGCAGTCATGTTAGAGATGAATCTGGAGATGTAGTTCAATCTTCCAAGGAAGACTCTGACTTGCTTTTCTGTTTTTGGAGCTGGCATCTCCTGAATTGCTCTGACCTTATCCGGATCTACTTCAATTCCTTGCTGACTAACAATAAAACCAAGTAACTTTCCTGATCGGACACTAAAGGTACACTTAGCTGGATTAAGACGCAGTTGGAACTTTCTAAGGCGCTCAAACAACTTCAGGAGATGATTCAAATGATCCTCCTCACTCTGTGATTTGGCAATCATATCATCCACATAAACTTCTATTTCCTTATGCATCATATCATGGAAAGGGTGACCATTGCCCTTTGATAAGTGGCTCTTGCATTTCTAAGACCGAATGGCATAACTTTGTAACAATAAGTGCCCCATGGTGTGATGAAAGTGGTCTTTTCCATATCCTCAGGATCCATCTTGATCTGGTTATATCCTGAAAATTCGTCCATGAAGGAGAAAACAACAAACTTAGCAGTGTTGTCAACCAAAGTATCAATGTGCGGAAGAGGGAAATCATCCTTTGGACTGGCTTTGTTCAAATCTCTATAATCCACGCACATCCTAACCTTGCCATCCTTCTTGGGGACTGGCACAATGTTAGCTACCCACTCAGGGTACTTTGCAACTGCGAGGAATCCAGCATCAAACTGTCTTTTGACCTCTTCTCGAATCTTCAGAGCCATGTCTGGTCTTGTTCTTCGGAGCTTTTGCTTTACTAGCGGGCAATCTGGTCGGAGCGGCAACTTATGAACAACTATGTCTGTGTCCAAGCCGATCATATCCTGATACGACCATGCAAACACATCCACATACTCTTTGAGAAGCTTGACCATTCTTTCTCTGATGTCTGCCCCAAGTGTTGTACCAATCCTGACTTCCTTCTTATCTTCATCGGTGCCAAGGTTTATGGTTTCTACCTGCTCCTTATGGGGCTGAAGATCTGTGTGCTCATCCTCCACTAATCTTGCCAGTTCTTCGGGAATATCACAATCTTCCTCACTTTCATCTTCCGCTTGGTAGATGGGCGAATCGAAGTTAGGAGAAAATATAGAGTCATTGGATTCAACAGGGTTTTCATTTGTTCTGCATATGGGAATGATTTGCTTTTATTAAAAGTGAAAAATAGAGGGATGCAAGAAAACTTTTTATTAGCTTTGAAAGATTGCCATTTTCTTTTTAAAAGTGAAAAGAGAAAAACAGTAAATAAAAACAAAGTAAGAATTTAACAAAATGCCTTTATTGATTGAATAACTTGAAAATGAGAAGGGGCCCTACAAAATAATCCCATAGCCTTGGGCAGAGCTAGGGAACTTTGAAAACACTTAAAGAAAAACAATAAATTACTTTGACAATGGAAAAAATTCTGGGATCTCAACTGCCTCCCAATTGCCCAAAGCTGCTTCACACTGATAAACCAAATGATCCACATCTTCATCTTCTGCATCCCCATTAATTGCATTGACCTGGTAGCCGGCACTGGAAAACACCTCTTGAATGGTCTTTGGACGTCCTTTGACGGAGGTTGATGCTCCTTCCTTCACCTGAGTCGGTTTGTAACACAACCCGTAACGATCTAGCTTCTGCTTGACTTCAATGACATCACCCCAACCTTCATGGCTTCCTTCTTCAATAGTGGAAATGGTACTTTTCAAAGATGCAAAAGATGGAATACCCTTCCCCTTTGGTTCCTCTACTTCCATAAGGACGACATTGGCTATCTCTAGAGCTTGGAAAGCAGTTTCCAAAGCATCTTCATCAGCCTCAATGTAGCTAAAGGAGGAAAGGTTGCTGACCATGAGATCTTCTTCACCAGACACCGTTACCAACTTGTTATCGACCACAAACTTCATCTTTTGGTGTAAGGTAGAAGTAACTTCCCCAGCATCATGGATCCAAGGTCTTCCCAGCAAACAACTGTAATTAGGGTTAATGTCCATAACCTGGAAAGTGATTTTAAAAACCTGTGGCCCAATCAATATTGGTAAGTCTACTTCTCCAATAACAGTTCTCCACGACCCATCAAAAGCTTTTACAATCAGTGCACTGGGCCTCATCTCTGCCCCTTGATAAGATAACTTGGCAAGCGTTCTTTTCGGCAAAACATTCAATGAAGATCCTGTATCTACAAGAACTCTTGCTAAAGTATCCTCCTGACATTTTACAGATATGTGGAGAGCACGGTTATGGTCCAATCCATCTTTTGGAAGATCCTCCATACTGAAGCTGAGATTGTTACATGCAGTGATATTGGCAATGACTCCATCAAACTGATTCACAGTTATATCATGCGTAACATGGGCTTGGGCTAGTAATTTCTGGAGAGCACTCCGATGGGCCGGTGAATGCATAAGAAGTGATAAGATAGATATTTTAGAAGGTGTTTGATGTAGCTGATCAATAACCTTGTAATCACTCTTCTTAATGATCCTGAGAAACTCTGCATCCTCTTCTTCAGAGACCACCCATTTATCCAGGTTGACAATAGTGGGAATTACTTCTTTAGGTGGAACTGTATTGGCTTGCTGAGTATAAACACGGCCACTGCGAGTTAAACGACCTGCACCTGCTATGTCAGCACTTGCCACTTTTGAACTAGCTTGTTCAAACTTCTGATGAACTCTCTCCGCATCATACTTCCACGGAACTGCTTTGGTATCTTCATAAAGGAAAGGGTTACTCCTCTGCTCAATCCTTGGTTCAGGTATATTGAAAATGGGCACCACAGGTTCTGGTATATTAAAGATGGGTTGAACCCTTGAGGACTCAGGCAGGTTAAACACTGGCACCAAGGTGGAATCAGATTCTGGTAAGTTGAAAATGGGTTCAATCATTGCCACTTCATTCCTCTTCACACGACCGCTTACTTGTAAAACACCCAGATTAATCAAACTTTGAACATCTCTCAAAACCAGTTCACTTCCCTTTGGATTATTCGCACAAACTTCACAATTCTTATGACAGTTCTTCAGCATACCCACTTCTACTAACTTCGCATGGAAGTCTCTAAGCGGGGTTTTGATTTCTGCGGCGCTGAAAATCAAATCTTCGTCAGACTCATCAACAATGGCATTTATGGACCCATGCTTAGGTAGAGGATTATTTTTAACATTCGGACCAGTATCTCCAAATGACAAAATGTTCTTATCCATTAGATCCTTCACAACATACCTCAAAGCAATACAATTTTCCAAATCATGCCCCGGAGCACCTTCGTGGAACAAACAGTGGGCACTTGAGTTGTAACCTGGTGGAAGCGGATCTGGTGGAGGACCCAAGGGCCTTGGAGTAACCAAGTTCTTCAGTAGTGAGGGATACAATTCAGTATAAGTCATAGGGATCCGAGGATGGGGAAGTCTTCCTCCTGGTCTTCTATTCTGAAAGTTGGAATTCAGATGAGGAGCTGGAGTCCTCTGCTGGTAGGCTAAAGCATTGGGCGCTCGTTGATAGCCTGAATTGTTGAGCATTGGTTGATAAGCTGGAATCACTAGAGCCGCTTGCTGATACATCGGTACTGCTTGAGTTGGCCGATATATCGTGACTTGTGGATTGTATGACGGTTGAACCGCCGCCACATAAGGATGTTGGACATACTGTGGTGGGTAGACATACTGGGGTTGAGCCACAGGTGGAGGTCTCTGCCAAAGCGGATTTCTCCTTTGACTTGTCGTTATTGCGTTTGTCTCACCCTCTTTCTTCTTGTGGAAGTTGCTGATAAATTTCTTGACATTATTTCCACTACCAGTGCTGGAACTGCCAGATGCACCACTCATCTTTCCACTTTTTAGTCCAAGTTCAACCTTAATCCCCACAGCTACAAGGTCATAGAAGCTAACCATTACGCTTCCCACCATTCTCTCGAAGAATTCTGGTCGCACCGTGTCAACAAACCAATCAGCTAACTCCTTCTCAGACAACGGGGGATCTACCAGAGAAGCGGTCCCTCTCCACCTCTGAGCATATTCCTTAAATGATTCGGAATCCTTCTGTGACATACTCAACAACTGCCTTCTATCGGGAACAAGTTCCATATTGTATTTGTACTGATGGATGAAAGCATCTGTCAAATCTTGAAAACTGTGAATCTTTGACCGGTCTAGCGTTAGATACCACTTGGAGGAAATTCCCTTCAGACTGTCCTGGAAGCAGTGGATCATTAATTTGTCATTGTCCACCTGTGCAGCCATTCTTCGATAATACATCAATAGGTGGTTCTTAGGACATGTTGCACCCTCGTACATGTCAAAAGTGGGTATCTTGAACTTTGGAGGAATTACCAGACCAGACACCAGACACATCTCTCTAGCAGCAGCCCCGGAGATCTGGTCGCCTTCGATTGCTCTTAACCTTTTCTCAAGGGTCTCAAAATTCACTTGCATCTTCTCATGTTTCTCATTTCCATTCTCCGACATATCATGTACGTCATACACCTGAGGGTCATTGAAGTATGGTTGGGCACGGGTGTGCATAATATCTGGTGTGAAATTAGTAACCACATGGTTCTCTTCGCTAGTCACGGGAATGTTCTGCTGAGCAGCAAATCCTTGAGGGGGGAGGTACAAAACCTTGGGAAGGAAATGCAAGGCCCTGAGAAGGAGGTGCGAAGCTTTGAGAAGCGAAACCTTGGGAAGGAGGGAAGAAGCCCTGAGCAGTAAGTCCTTGGGAAGAAGGAATAAAACTTTGAGAAGCAAAACCCTGAGGAGGAGGTACAAATCCATGAGGAAGCCTAAAAGGAGGCCAGGTCACAGGAGGAGTGACTGATGGCGTAGGCTCAGTCGTTGCGGTGACAATCTCTGACACTACAGTCTGTTGGGTATCTAATTTTGCTCAGATGACCTGCAGCATTTCCATCATCTGTCCCATATTTCAACGAAGGTCAGAAAGCTCATCATTAACTCTATCCATCTCTAGGTCTCTTTCGGCCATCTTCTTCTTAGTCTGAGCTCGAGTGAGATACTTGCGTGAGATCCTCAGTGTGACAGCTGGAAAGGAGTTGACGAGAATGAGTTTTGACAGAATGCAGATGCAGAGATGCAAACATGAGTAACAAAATTAGTAAATGCCTCAAGGGACTTAAAAAGTTATTGCAAAAAGTCAAAATGGGTAAAGTTCCTTGTTTTTCCCAAAACTAATGAACGGAAATCCATTCCAGGTAAAATTTATGAGGTTAGCAACAAAACTTCTTTGTTCCTTGAAGCATTTGCTAAAATGATGCATATGATGCTAAGATGCAAAGATGCAGGGATGCAAGGATGCAAGGTGCTGCAGGTAAATTCGGATCCTTCTTAACAGGTGGGCTGTAAGAGAGTTGTTCTACGTTTACTAGCCATAAGTCCCATTCACGGGAGGGTTTCTACGGCGATGGTTTAAGGAAACTCAAGGTCACGGACGTTTATCGTATTAACGCCCCGCCGCAGGCTAGCTGCATTGTGACGATAATAACGATAAGGTCCACCTTGAGTGGAGTTCTCATGCTAGGCGTGCAAGGAGCGAGTCCTCGGAGCCTAACATTACACAACTACCAAAATTGAAACAGGTCCTAGGGGGTCCCAGAATCACAGCCCTTTCGTGGATCAGGTCACGCGACAGGCTGGCTGCGTTGCGACAAGATCTACGAAAAGTCTAACTATCTGGGGGAGCTTTCATGCTAGGCGTGCAAGGAGCGAGTCCTTGGAGACTAACAATAATAACATCCAATTCTAAACTTAGGTGTTCCCTCTGCTTTTTCCACAACTCAAATTTACTTGCAATGTGACCCCGAGAACCCACAGACAAATATAATGAGCAAGAAAGTAAAGTGGTAAAAGAACAGATAAACAAACATAAATAATAAACATAGAGAAGACAAGAAAAGACAAGATCAAACAAATAAACACACAATGCTTAGTTAGGCTCGACTCTCTCTAGCATGGAGCTAATGTCCCCAGCAGAGTCGCCAACTGTAGTACCTCGAAAAATACGATCCTAAAACAAACAACAGAGCCGCCACCTAATTCTATTTATTCTAATTAAAGAAAAGGGATATATAGATACAACCTAATAAAAGATAAGAAATGGTTTACGAAACCAAATTCTAAGTTCGGGAGTCGGTTACGCAAGGGGAAGGTATTAGCACCCCTCACGTCCGTTGTACTCAACGGGAACCTCTTAGCTAATTATGCGATTAAATGTTGATCTTAGTCTATGTCTTCTACATGATTATTAATATGTTTGTTAAAGTTTTAAATTATTATGACGGAGAAAAGATTAAAGTTTTTTATTATTGATAGAAAAAGATTGAGTTTTTTTTAATAGGGTGCTCGCGAAGGATTAAAATCCCCATGCCTACGTATTCCCTTGTGCAATGGGAAAGTCAGAGCTCCGTAGTTCATGCTACTACGATTTGTGATTTTTATTTGAACTATTGTTTAAAACGCATTCTACTACTAAGCGTTGGCTTATACTCGCAGTGGAGGCTGAAGCACTAGCTTGTTCGAGATATAGAATGATTTAAACAATGTTCGTTTTAGAAAAAAGTGTTTGACTTTTGTTAGGATGTTTTAAACGAAAGGGCGAATGAACCACGTCGCGTGGGGCTAGCCCAGGAGCGATTGCATTCCAAAACGTGCGGAATGCTAGACTTCGGAGTTCTGTCTTTCGCTGATTAATTGTGAAAATGATTTAAATTGGTTGGTAAGTTTTAAATTGTTTTAAGATATAAAAGAGCGAATAGACCACGTTGCGAGGGGCTAGCCCAGCTGCAGTCCATTTTAGAACGTGCGGAGTGCTGGACTCCGGAGTTCAGTTTTCGTAGCTTAATTTATAAAAATGATTTGAATATTTGATATACGAATAGTGATTGAACACATCGCGTGGGGCTAGCCCAGTTGCGGTCCAATCCAGAACATGCGGAATGCTAGACTCCGGAGTTCTGTTTTCGTAATTTAATTTAAATAAATTGGATAATTGTTTTTAGACATTTTAGAATCGATGTGATTAATAACGAAGGAGTGAACGAACAATACGCGTGGGGCTAGCCCAGTTGTAGTTCGTTCTAGAACGTGCGGAGTGCTAGACTCCGGAATTCTATTCCTTGTATTAATTAAATTCGGCGCGTAAAAGTTGTGCAGACGGTGATCACATAGATCGGCTTATGTGTGTGCTGATGCAGGCGTATGAATTTAAAAGTGTTTACTTGGAGTTGGACCAAAACTTAATTATTTTGACTCATCCTTATTTATTTGAAGTATTGTGTTCATCTTCTTATCTTGCCAATGTATAGTCACGATGCGAAATAATATAAAAAAAATACAAACATAGCACATACAAACGAGACGTTGAAAAATTAAATAACAGCTTACGCTAAGAGATAAACTAAGACTAAACTCATCATACTAACGGGTTCTATGACTATGCTTAACCAGTCTCTATCTTGAACGAAAAAGAATGAACAAATGTTTTTTTATTATATGTATGTTTTGCATAGAAAAAGATAGATATCTAATTAAAAAGATAACAAACCAAAAGAGAAAAAAAACTGAATTAAAAAAAACTGAAAATTTATATTTTACATATATATATAAGTATTTAACCAAATATAATAATAAAATAAAAAGAACATATAAAAAAAGTTACTTAGATTTCTGATATATGCATAAATAAATAAATGTAATTAAATTAAATTTCAAAAAAACAAAATAGAAACAAAAAATGAAAAAGAAAAAAGTGGGCTGATTTTAAAATGAAGCAAAGAGACGGCCCAAAGGGGGCCTGCTGGATCCAAGAGGGCGGACCGGGTCGGGTCAACCCGGATCCGGATCAGTGGCTACATGGAAGAGACTAAATTAGGGTTTGGGGATGCCGTTTCAAAACAAACTTCCAGAGAGAACGAAGAAAGGGAAAACGCAGGTTACCATTATCAACGCAAGCCAAAATGAATCAACAGAGTTCGCGAACTAATCTCTACCGTAACATCATCATGAATCAAATAACAAGATAATCCGAAACAAACATCAAAGCCATGGAAACAAACATTAATCTCACGGAACAACAACCAATCTCTCAAAACCCTAGACCCTAAGCATGGGCTCTTCGAGAAAAAACAAAATCAAATGATGTAAAGAGAAAGGAAACTACCGTCGCCGAATCGTATCAGAAGGTATGTCTTTGCTCCTCTCGAATCTTCTTCTCTTTCTTTGATCTCCAACACGATGCTCCCCCTCTTTGACGGTTGGTATCTTTTTTTGTAGCTTTTGCGTTTCTCAGCGTCTCCGCGTCTCAGTCGTAGTGAAAACGATCAGATTCAATGGAGGTCGCTTGGGTGTGAAAGGTGATGAAGTGCTGGTTTTCGGTGAAGGCCCATTGTTTTAGGGTTCAGTATTCGAAGGTCGAGGACAAAGGTGAAGTTGGGTCACGATTTGGGGATGATTTCGACGGTTGTTTCCGGTGATGTGAGAGTTGTGGAGGTACGTGAAAACAGGGCTGTGTTGGTTGTTTTAAGAGCTTGAAGGGAGGTGGTGAGGTGACGGTGATGAAGGGGTTTGCGGCTTGGATGTGAGGGCGGCGGTGATGACAGATTTGTGAAGAGCGGTTTCACTTCTCCTTCTCCACTTTCTGATTTTTTTGGTTTTAAGAAAAAGGAGAATGTTTCTGTGTTTCGATAGCTTATGCAGCCAAGCTCCTCTTTTGTGATGAACTTTTGAAATGGTTAGGGTTTTCGTTGTGTGTTTGTCGCGGCCAGTTTGTGAGTATGCACTTCAGTTGTTTGTGTGGTAAGTGTTTTATTTATGAAGTTTGCTGATTTTTGTAATGGAGTTGCTTTGGTTTTTGGTTGTTGATGTTTTTTGTTAAGGCCCCCCCTTTTTTTGGATTTCCGGCCTCTTTAAATAGGATTTCCCTAGGGTTTGGTTTGAGTTCAAAACGGATATAACTTGTATCAGAATTTGCTTGCCTTTGATGTCTTGTTTCTCTCTTGCAGGGCCTGTCTGGTAGAACAGAGGAACTTTCATATTTTGGTGAAAACCAAAAGAGCAGACTTTGGGCTGGCTTTGCTGACATTGCACTGCAGCAGGTCTTGTTTGCTTATGGAGGGAGTTTAATCATATTCTGGTGTAAACTGGGGCTGCAGGCTTTTCTTTCTGAGTTTCCTTGATTTTTTTTATTCGTCTCCCTCTTCCTCATCGGATAACTTGTTTGACTGATTTTACAAAGTCAAAAACTTCGTCCTGTACTGATGTCCTCTCCCTTTCCAATGCAGGTCCAGCTTGTGGAGGTACGTGAAAACAGGGCTGTGTTGATGTAAGGAGATGTGGATGCCTTTTGTTGTCATAGACTCCCATGGCTCATTTCAGTGTTTGCTGTGAAACCAGTTTAAGAAAATAGAAAACAGACTGTGAATTTGCTGCTGCATTGTTGTACCTTTCCTTTTTTTTTGAAACTATGTTTTCCTTATACTTGTAAGGACATTTTTTGGGATGTAGTTATACTCTTTGTTATTATTTTGCAATTTGGAGATACATATGTAACTTTGACATTGAGTTGTAACTTTGACATTAGAAAATTTGAAATAAGTTTTTAAACTTTGACACTTGAATTTGGGATGAGTTTGGAACACATAAAAAAAATAGATTTGAAACATTTGACTGGAAATTTGAATTAAGATTTATAATTAAAATAAAATTGGAATTAAAGTTAGAAAGGAAATGAAAATAAATGAGAATTGAAAAATAAAATAAAATTTGAATTGAGACTTGGACTAGAAATAAAAGAAAGAAAATTTGAAATGGAAATTGAGTTAGAAGTTTAATTGATAACTTGGAATTAAAATTTGAGATAGAAATTTAATTGAGAACTTGGAATTAAAATTTTGAAGCTAGAAATTTAATTGAGAACTTGTAATAAAATTTGCAATAGGAGTTAGAATGGAAATTAAACTATAGAAATTACAATTAAAATGGAAATTCTTGTTTGGAATTGAAATGAACATTTGAATAGAACTTTGGGATTCAAAATTAGACTATGAATTAAAAAAAAGAACTTGAGATTAAATCTTAAAAACGAATAAAAATTTGGAAATCGAAATTAAATTAGGAATAGGGACTTCTATTTTCTTTTTAAATAAATTTAAAATAAAATTAGAAATTAAAATTAAACTAGAAATAAAATAAGAAAAAGAAGTGAATTAAAAATGAAAGTTAAAAAATAAAATTACATTTAGAAATAAAACTTTGAAAATGAAGCTGAAAATTGGAAATAGGAATAAAAATGAATTTAGAAATAAAAATGTTAAAAATGAGATGGAGATAAAACTTGAGTTTCAAATTTAAGAATGAAAAAAAGAAGAAGTAGAGATTGGAACAACGATTAGAAGTAGAAATTGAAAAAAAATGAACTTGAAAAATGGAATAAGAAAAGGAAATAGAAATTAAAATTAAATCATGAAAATGAATTAAAAAGTTAAAAATGGGAAATAGAAATTAAATGTACAATAAATAAATCTTGAAATTTCCCTTTTAAATGCAATGTATGATGCGAACAGTTAGGGGTAAAATTTGGGGTGTGACAGTCACAATATGGAATCAGATGCTCTTGGTGCGTGTACCATTTGCCGTTGGTCTGGTTGATTACCAGAGTTGAATCTCCGAATACAGTTAAAGTCTTGATCCTGAGGTCAATGGCTTCCTCAAGACCCATGATACAGGCTTCGTATTCAGCTTCATTGTTAGTGCATGCAAAAGTGAGTTTTGCCGAGAAAGGCATATGAAATCCCTTAGGTGTAATAAGCACTGCACCAACTCCACGACCATTCATGTTAACAGCCCCATCAAACATCATTGTCCATTCTTTCTCTGGGTCAGGCCCTTCAGTGTGAACAGGCTCTTCATGATCTTTCGCTTTTAGGAACATGATGTCTTCATCAGGGAAGTCAAATCTCATTGGTCGATAATCATCAATGGGTTGCTCAGCTAGATAGTCGGACAATACACTGCCTTTGATGGCCTTTTGAGATGTGTACTGAATGTCATATTCTGTCAGAATCATTTTCCATCTTGCAACCCTTCCGGTAAGCGCTGGCTTCTCAAATATGTACTTGACTGGGTCCATCTTTGAAATCAACAAGGTAGTGTGAGTCAACATATACTGTCTTAGTCGGCGAGCAGCCCACGCTAAAGCACAACAAGTTTCTCGAGCAGTGAATAACGTTGTTCACAGTCGGTAAACTTTTTTCTTAGGTAGTATTGGAGGTTCTTGTAATGTACTCCTTGATTTTGTCAAAAGCCATATGACAATCTTCATTCCACCTGACTATTTGTTCCTTTCTTAACAGTTTGAATAAAGGCTCACAGGTTGCGGTGAGGTGAGATATGAACCTTGATATGTAGTTCAATCTACCTAAGAACCCCCGAACTTCTTTTTCAGTCCTTGGTACAGGCATTTCCTGAATGGCTTTGACTTTGTCAGGGTCAACTTCAATCCCCTTTTCAATTACAATGAACCCCAGTAACTTACCGGAACATACCCCGAATGTGCACTTGTTGGGGTTTAGCTTCAATTGATACTTTCTCAGACGCTTGAACAACTTCAGCAGATTTACCAGATGATCTTCTTCAGTGAGGGACTTGGCTATCATGTCATCCACGTAACATTCAATTTCTTTGTGGATCATGTCGTGGAATAATGTTACCATAGCCCGTTGATAAGTTGCGCCGGAATTCTTCAATCCAAAAGGCATTACCTTGTAGCAGAAAGTGCCCCACGGTGTGATGAAGATAGTCTTCTCCATGTCTTCGGGTGACATCCTGATCTGATTATACCCGGAAAATCCATCCATGAAAGAGAATACCGAGAACTGAGTTGTGTTGTCAACCAATACATCAATGTGAGGTAATGGGAAGTCATCCTTCGGGCTAGCTCTGTTCAGATCCCGGTAATCCACACACATCCGTACTTTGCCATCCTTCTTTAGCACTGGTACAATATTAGCGACCCACGCCGGGTAACTAGTTACAGCAAGGAAACCGGCGTCCCACTGTTTTTGTACTTCTTCTTTAATCTTCATTGCCATATCCGGACGAGTATGGTGTAGCTTCTGTTTCACTAGAGGAAAATCTTCTTTCAAAGGCATCTTGTATATAACAATGTCCGTATCCAGACCAGGCATGTCTTGATAGGACCAGGCAAAGACGTCGACGTACTCTCGAAGCATGTCAATAAGCTGTTCCTTCACCGAATCTTGCAGACTGGCCCCAATCTTCACTTCCTTCAAGTCCTCTTTAGTACCAAGATTAATTGTTTCATCTTCCTCCTGATGAGGAGTGATCACTTTCTCTTCTTGCCTCAACAACCTAGCTAACTCTTCAGGTAACTCATAGTCTTCTTCAACCCCTTCATCAACTTGATTAATTGGATTGTCGAAGTCATACAAGGTCATAGCAGTGCTGTTGTAGGTGCAATCTGAAGGATAATCTCTGCAAGGTTTGAGATTGGTTCATTTTAGTGACCAGTTTTAATCTTGTTTAGAAAAAGTGAAAATGAAGTTATTTATTTTGAAAACATTGCCATTTTATTGTTTTGTACAAAAGTGAAAAATGAAAAGACAGTGAGCGAAAAAGAGACTCGTTTGCAAAAGATGTTTGATATTCATTGATTAATCATTTGCACAAAATTACAATATGGCCCTATTACAAAATGAGTCCTGACACCTTGGGAAAGATGCAGGACTTGATACATGCTAAAAAGGACAGGAAATAATAATTACTCTGCAGGAGTAACCCTTATAATTTCCTGGGAAGACCAGTTAAGGACTTGGTTCCCCGGGATCCTTGGACGTATCCAGCTCTCCAGGTTGCGGTCGCTTTCCTTCTCGTCTTCCAGATTGTTAACAACATCTGGGGTGAGCATCCCCCCACTGATGAATTTGGGCTCCTTGGCAGCCTCTGATTGATCTTGTCGGAATGGTCTGTAACCCAAACCGAATCTATCTTCCTTCTTTTCCACTGATAGCAGCTTGCCCCAGCCTTGAGCAGTACCTTCTTCAACAACCTTCCGGGCTTGCTGATAAGAGATGATTGAAGTACCCATCATGTCCTCCTAGGATGCAGCCAATACTCCAGTAGCCTCATTAACATTTAGGGCCTCAAACCCTTGGCTCATCGTCTCATGGATTTCACCATCCATCTCAATATACTTTTAAGTAGCCAGATGGCTAACAAAGATATCCTCCTCACCACAGATGGTGATAATCTGTCCTTCCCATTCATATTTTAGTTTCTGGTGAAGGGTCGACGTTACTGCACCTGCGGCGTGAATCCAGGGTCGACCTAGCAAACAGCTGTATGTCGGCTGTATGTCCATCACATAGAAAATGGTCTTGAAGACTTGTGGACCGATTATCACTAGAAACTCCACCTCTCCAAGAACTGATCTTTTGGAGCCATCAAAAGCCCGGACCACAAGGTTACTTGGCCGGAGAGCTATCCCATCATACTCTAGCTTGACAAGGGCTTTCTTGGGTAAGACATTGAGTGAGGACCCAGTGTCTATAAGCACATGAGATAAGACAGCTCCTTTGCACTCCAAGGTTATATGCAAGGCTTTATCGTGGAGACGTCCTTCTGTAGTTAAATCAACATCAATGAAACCTAGCCCATGGCTAGTATTGACATTTGATACCACTGTTTCCAGCTGATTTACAGTGATCTCTTCTGGCACGTAGGCAGCGTGCAGAACTTTGAGAAGTGCATCCCGACGGGCTTCGGAACACAACAACAGTGATAGGATTGAGATCTTTGAAGGAGTCTGGTGGAGCTGGTCCATAACTTTATAGTCACTTCTTTTAATGATTCTCATAAACTCATCCACGTCTTGATCGAAGGATGACTTCTGAGTTTCTTTTGGTGCATATTCTTCCGGTATCACACTCTTCCCCTTGGCTTTGGCAACAACCTCTGCCTCAATGTTGGTTCTAGGGACTTGTGATGCAAAGAGACGTCCGCTTCGGGTGAAGCCTCCGCCTCCTCCAACATTATCCACTTGGGGAGTGAGAACTGGAGAATCAAGAAGGACTTTCTCTCCATTGCAGTATAGATCAACACCATAATGCCATGGTATAGCACTGTCTTTATCATATGAGATCGGCCCGAGCAACGTGATGGTGGCTGGGCTTACTGTAGCTGTTGTTGGGACTACAATGGTCTGTGGATCATAAAAGATTGTTACAGGACCTCTGGTGGACGCAGGTGAAGGTGAATTGAAGCTTTGTTGAGACTTTTGTTGAGGTTGAAAGCTGTTGGAACTCGGGACCGTTGCCGGGTCATAATAGATTGTGACAGTGGAAACATCATTATTGGTTGTTAAAGTTGTAGTAGGTGGTGCAAATTAATTGTTGTGTGTTGAAGTGATAGATGGAATGATTGCTAAAGTTGTAGCTGAATCGGTTGGAACAATGGTTGTTGCAGTTGTAGAAGAAACACTTGGAAAGATGGTTGTTGCATTTGTAGAAGATTCACTTGTTGTTGACAAAAGAGTTGTTGGTGTTGTAGAAGTTGTGGTTGTAATTTGCAGAATGCCTTCTTTTATCAAGTCGTTGATGCCTTTCCTCAAGCTGGCACACCCATTCTCAGAAAGTTTGCATGATTCACAACAGGCCTCACAACCTGGGAACACTTGGCATTTTAAAAGTTGGGCTTTAACCTCGACAAGAGGTGTTTGAATACATGCAATATCCTCTATTAAACTCAGGGATGATCCATCCTCTACAACATTAATCCTTGGCCCACTGTGGCTTGGCATAGGATTTTTCATCACATTGGGAGGAGGTGCAAAGTTCAAGGCTTTTTGAATCTACCAGATCCTGAACCTTCATATGCAGAGCTCTGCATTTTTCTGTAGAGTGACCAGGTGCGTTGGAATGAAAAGCACACCTAGCATTGACACATAGTTTCTAGGAAGGTTTTGAGAATCAGGTGGAGCCAGTGTCCTCAACTCAACAAGATTGAGCTTTAGGAGTTGTGGCAGCAATGTAGCATATGGCATAGGAATGGGGTCAATCAATCGGTTGACCTGAGATGGTCGTTGTTGAAACGGGCGTTGTTGTTGATTGTTGTTGTTATTGTTGTATGATCTCTGTTGCGGAAATTGTGGTTGTTGCGGAAAATGTTGTGGTTGTTGAGTATACTGAGGAGGTGGAGCAGGGATAGTAACAACAGCAACTATTCTGGGTAGGTATTGGGGTCTCCCTCTCCCCATGTGCACATAGTTGGTCTCACCAGATCTACGGGGCCCAGCAAATGGTTTTCTTGTACTGCTTGAACTGGCACCGTTATCGGAGATATTTCCCATCTTCAATAGGCTCTCTATTCTTTCCCCAACTATCAACACATCTGCGAAGCTGGTAGAAGAAAATGCAGCCAATCTGTCAATGTAGGTTCCTTGAAGAGTATTCATGAACATGTCTGCCATCTATCTTTCAGACATGGGTGGCTGGATTGCAGCATCAAGTTGCCTCCACCTTTGGGCATATTCTCTGAAGCTTTCACGGGAAGATTGAGACATCCTCATCAGGAGGGTCCTGTTTGGAGACATGTCCAGGTTATACTGATACTGATGGATAAAAGCTTCTGCCAAGTCTTTCTAGTTCCTCACTGTGGCTCTAGTCAAATGGGAATACCATTCTCGGGATGCCCCTGTTAGACTATCCTCGAAGTAAAACATCCACAGCTTTTCGTCCATGGTGTATGCTTTTAACCTTCCCAAGAATGATTGAAGGTGGGTGCATGGGCAGGATGTGCCATTATATCTTTCAAAACATGGGGGTTTGAACTTGTGAGTAATTCTCACCCCTTCCACCAGTCCCATGTCCATTACATCAAACCCTAGGGAATTCTGGGATTCAAGAGACCTCAGCTTCTCTGCAATTTCATCCAGCCTACGGTCGTAAACTTCATTCCAAACCCCAACAACTGTAAACTTCTCTTCTTGAGGATCCTCTTGCAAGATCCTTCCTCCAGTAGTGTTACCCTGAGTATTCCTTATGGCATTAACTTCTGGGTTTAGATGAGGCCCAAACTCTGGTGGATCAGTGCGAGGTTGCACGTGATCGTTGTTACTGGTACCTCCTGTACCTGGATGGTGTTCTTTAGGAGTCTGCCTTTCAACTAACTCCCTAAGTCTTTCCTGGCTTTGAGCTAAACCAGTCATCACAGTCATGAATTGAGTCATCTGATTCCTCATCTCAACCCTCTCATTTTCCATTTGGGTCCTCACTTCATTCAAGTCTTGATGTACTTGATCCATCTGAATACCCGAAAGGTTGTTTCTCGTCGGGTACCGGTGTATTCTGTTGACAGGGAACACACTTCTGCGAGCAATGTTTCCTGAAACCACAACAAAGTGAGAAACAATGATAAAACAAAACCTACAAAACAAAGAAAATGTTAGTATGCAATGCAATATGCTTATTTGTCTTCCAAGGGTATCCGGTTTGGTTCTTTGGTTTTGACCTTTCCAGACCTCGAGGAAATGCTGATGCTGAAGAGAGATTGATAAAGCCCACCAAAAATAATACAAACTGATATATTACAAAGGATGAAAATACATAGTTTGATTACAATACATTCCCATGGTGGGTCAAAATACAAGAAAAGAAAAGTACAACAAAATAAAGAAGTACAAGCAAAAGGATCAGACATCCAATCCAAAGTCATCCTCCCTGACTTCCTTCAGGAGGGCCTCAGTCACTGGCCCTATTGGGTGCTCTGTAATAGTCCTGATGAGGAGGTTCCTGGTATCAATGGCACTAGTTAACTTCTTATGCTTATCCTGATCCTTTG
Organism: Lathyrus aphaca; assembly: GCA_963966055.1. Lineage (NCBI taxonomy): Eukaryota > Viridiplantae > Streptophyta > Magnoliopsida > Fabales > Fabaceae > Lathyrus > Lathyrus aphaca. Next base: position 447,566,521 of record OZ014521.1, read on the forward strand.
ATCTCTTCAACCCCGCCCGGAGTTTCAATTCAGATATCTCCTTCTGAGCTGCCAACAAAGCCTCCTGATGCTTCTTCTCACTAGCCTTCAACTGTTCTATCTTAGCCTGAGTCCTTTGATCTTCTTGTGCACGGGCTTCAGTGATCCTGATCCACCTAGCCTAGCTTTCCTCCAGATAATGCTTTGCCTTAGCCTTCTGAGTCTTTGCTTCTTTGCAAGCATTCTTCAGTACTAACTCCCCTGCTCTTGGCTTCCTGATGTAGTCATCCGTCTTCTCAATCTTGGTCAAGTGCTCAATCCTGAGTCTTTCCAATCTCTCATTATCCAGATGGCTGTCATTTCTCTCCCAGAGAGTCTTCTTCAAGGCTTCAGATAGCTGAGTATTCCTCTCTTTCAGCTTTTCAAACTCTTTCAGGCTGACAGTAGCTGCAGGTTGTACTGTAGAAGGTCCAGGTGTATCTTCCAAGGTGAAAGGCATCCGGGTGATCTGAGCTCTAGTACGAGACCAATCAGAATACTGTGCTGAAGCAATGTTGTTGCACTTGCCAAGGATGGTTGTTCCCTTGGTCTGAATGTTATCCCAAGCCCAGGCAGCTTGTCTGACAACAGCAGAGTTGGGTTGGATTTCACAGTAAAGAGTTTCAGCCAAATCTTGTCCTCTGGGAGGATGAACCAAAGCATACCCTAATTGTCTTTTAAACGGTAAAGGGTTGTAGTTGATGCAACCCTTCACTCCTATCAAAGGCACATTAGGATATTTCCCACAACTAGTAATGATGTCCTTGCCCTTGGTGCTCTGAGTGCACAATCTAATGTCTTCTGATGTCAAGGCAATAAATCTATTAGCCCAATTCTTCTGCTGATGGGGGTTCAGGAAAGTATCAGACTTTCGCAAGTGTCTTAGCAGCCAAGAGTAATAAAGGGGAGCACATCATCTGACCAGTCTTCCTCTTTGCTTTTCATTCCTCTGGTGTACTGAGTAGTAGAAGTCTCCAAGCAAGGTAGGAACTGGGTTCCTTAATAAGAACAGGTGAATGGCATTCTTGCTCACAAACTTTGGCTCATCTGCAAACAAGATAACCCCATATATACTGAGGGCTAGAAGTGCACAGACAGCCTTCCATTCTCCTATAGCAGTATGCAGGGTAGCCTGGGATATCAGGAAGTCTAGGTGAAGGCCTGGAACCCCAGCCTTGGTTGTCATGTTCTGATCAATGAGGGCAGGCTCCGAATGCAATGCCCTGGCTATGTATTCATTTCTGGGAACAACCATCTCTGGGTTGAAAGGAATCCCTCTCCTGACAGGAACTCCTAACAGCATAGAAAATTCTTCTAGCAATGGTCCCATCTGGAAATCAGGGAATGTGAAACATCTGAGTGGAGGATCATAGAACTGTAAGCAAGTATGGATCATGCTCCTCTGAGATGCATCTAGATCCATAACCATGTCCAATATGCCTCCATAATGCTCTCTGAATAATGGGATTTGGTCAGGAGTAATGAGGGACTGGATCTGCCTGATGCCAGTCAGGGTGGGCTCAAAGAAGTCGTAAGTGATGTTGCTCTTTCTTGAAGTGTCCATGAGTGTTGATGAAGAAGCTGAGAGTAATTGCTGATGAAGATCATTGACTGAGATGCTGGAGGTGGGTCTCTGATGAAGATGGCTGGATAAGAACCACTGACAAACTGATGGAGGTGCTGAAGTAGATAACTTGAAGGAGTCTGAGCAGCAAAAGGGGTCAAAACCAAACCAAAGATAAAGATGGATACCCTGTAAAACAAATAAGCAAATGTTAAATGATTACAAAAATGATGTATGCAAATGATATGCAAAGGTTTTGTGACCAAGTGTTGGATCTGTTTATCTGTCTTGGTAAAAGTCCATGTATGTTCATAAGTCCGGATGGAGGCTTAGAAATCCAGTAACCAGGTGGGGGACTCAAATAAAGAGTCACAAGTCCAGGGTAATCACAAAAACTGTCCAAATAATACAACCTTAACAAATCTAGTAACAAGGTATGATGAGGCCAAGGGTTCCTACAAACCTGCAAACATCCCAACCCCCCTCACATGTAATGTTCTAGAACAAGGATCCTCAGACTTGGATCAGTTATGAGAAGTTTAAACACTTCTAACCCGGAGGTACAGTGTTTACAATAACCATAAAAGATCCTCCTCTAATTCACCTCAGATGCTGAAGGTCATAAAAAAGGTCACCCAGACTTAGCAGGCTTCCTAGATAGCCCTAGTACTACAGGAAATCTGTAGCACAGAGTTCTCAAGAAGAAACCCATGTCTGAACCGTGTTTCATATTCCCGCACCAGACCGAAATGGAATGGGAAAGAATATGAATCCGCTATAGCCTATGTGTTACTCAGATCATCGGTATAGGACCTTAATCACTCAATGAACCCCACCCACCAAAACAGACAAGAGATCTAGCACATGATAATGACAGTATGAAATGCATAAAACTGTAAAGTAAAGCAATAAATAAAGCTGTACAGAAAGCAATAAATAATGCAAATAAATAAGAACAAGTAACACATAACACCCCCGTAAACACAAATCAAACAACCGCTAGGAGGAACCCACCAAAAGAACCAGAAGCCCTGGTTGCAATATAAGGGTCCCCAGTAGAGTCGCCAGGTTGTCGCTCCCCCGAAAAGACACCCGGGTCAGACAGGGTACAGACGCGAACGGTCGGCGAAAGGAGAAGATGAAATGAAGGTGAATAGAGTCGCCAGCTAGGCATTTTTATCCCGAAGGAAAGGTAATGCTGCATAAACCTAGAAAAAGATGGATAAGACGGTTGCGAACCAGAGAAACTGAGAAAGGGGGTTGGTTACAACCTGGGAAGGTATTAGCACCCCGATTGTCCGTCGTACTCGACGGGATCCACGCTTGAAAGATTGTGTTTAAAGGGGCAGTGTATGTGCTATCTGTGTGCCAGAGCTGGAAAAGAATATACAAGTGTCAGTGTAAAGAAGTGAAGTGAATTGCTCAGGAATGAGGCTTAAAAGAATAATGCTAGAAGAGGGGGAAAAGACAGAGACTTTTGTTCGATAATAATTAAGTTATGCCTACGTATCCTCTCGTGCAATGAGGAAGTCAGAACACCGTAGTTCGACTCAAAGAGACTGAAAGATAAATTGACTGATGAACTGCCTACTTTTCTATGCTCAAGTGTATGACCTGTCTGGCTCAGGTGCTAACTGTCTTGCATTAGACGGAAGAAGCAAGTTCTCGCTTGTGAGTGAAGATGATGAAAAAATAATCCCGAAGGAGACGAGTATTGTTTTTTTTTTGTTTTCAATCTTTTATTGCTTTTTGTGTTTGTCATAAGTTAATGAGCTAAAGCCTAAACCAAGGGTTAGTAAACTCATCATATCCTCCCCTTGATTAGGGATAATGAGAATACCTTAAGTATGAGGTAAACACCTCAAACTTAATTACCATGATGTAGGATTAAGATCATTAACCTACTTGTGATTATTTAGATGTTTTTGGTGTTTTTGTTTAGTGTTAAGTAATGAGTTTAAGCCATAATCAAAGATTTAGTGGACCCATTACACCATCCTAATAGAAGGATAATATATGAGCACACTTAAGTTGAGGGAGATACCTCAACTTAATCCATGATTAGGGATTAACCTCATGACAAAACAAGCCTTTATTAAAGTGGGTTTTAATTAAGGGTAATATTAAGAAATGAGTTTTATGGTTTGTAATAAACTTGAGGGGGACTTGTCCATTAACACTAGGTTTAGTCCTTCTTAACCAATAAAGGAAGAATTAGAACCCTAATGCAAGGCCCAAGTTACAAGTTAATGTCTTAGTGATTATTAAGATGGATTGATTAAGACGTTTAAACAAATTAAGGGTTTAACACTTAGGATTAAAGTTATACACTCCATCCTAAGAGAAGGATGCAGGCATAACCCTAATCATAAATTCTTAAAACCTTAAAGGTTTAGTCTCTGATTATGAGATGAGAAGAGAGACACAAAGAAGACTCAAAGGTAAAAACTAAAGGGGGACTAATCAAAACCCTAATTATTGTCATGCTTGGGTGTTCCTATGGTTTGTAAGGCTTGCAAGAGATCTTCAGAGAAGCCACCAATGGAAGAAGCAGATGAAAGGAGGAGAAGCAACAGAAAACAAGTTACTTACTTCACTAAAGAAGATAAGTAACTTGGAGAAAGAAAGTGGATGATGAACATGAATGAGCAAGCTCACTCTAAATCAAATGAAAATGCAGCAAGGATGCATAATAGGAATGAGAAGAGAAATGAGAAGTGAAGGCAAATTCACTTCTCAAGTTACTTACCACCTGAAATGGTTAGCATAAAGAAAGGAAATGAAATGAAAATGAAACATATGCAAAGGTAAAACCAAAACCAGAAGCATAAACATGATGCAAATGATTCTATGAGATTATGCAAAGATATGTCAAGTGTTATGAATGTTCATACAAGAGATGGAATGCAAAGGATGCATGCTTTGAAGTTTGAAAGTGCATGAAAGTTAATGAAATGAAATGAATGCATATCATGGAAAATGGATGAAGAAATGATCAAACATGGTTATAATGTGTCCTATGATGTCTTAGATGGCATATTAATGCATGAAATGTCAAGGAAAGTTCATGAATGGGTGCATATGCAAGATGTATGCAAATGAACATGAGAAATTAGGGTTTTAATGCAACATGAGATGCAAAAGTCAAAAACAGAAGCAAAACATAAGATAAAAAATTGCAAATGAACTCAAAGGAACCCTAACCCCATATGATATCACACCCCAAAGGAGGAGGTCTAACTCTTAACCTAAAGAAAGTTGTGATTTTTCTAAGTTATCTAGGGTTTTAAGGTACCTTAAGAGGAAAAATGCAAATCAAATGGAAAATGAAAGATAAATTTGTGACAAAAATATGCTAGACACTAAATGCTATATGAAGATCAATGCAAGAATAACCATTGTAAAATCCTTCATGGTTAGGCAGAAAAGAATTCTTGAAGTTAGAGTTCAAAAATGGGATATTTATGAACCCTAAATTCAAGAAAAATGTCAAAGTGTGATCAAACTCAAAAATAAATTTGTATGAATGGTTTGACAATGTTTTTAAATGTCCTAAGATGCAATGAGAATTTTTTTGGAATTTTTAGAAACCTAAATGATATTTTAATTAATTAATTAAAATAAACATTTAAATATTTTTAAAATGATTTTTTAATGCAAAAAATAAAAATAAAAATGTGTTTGGGTGAAGAAAAATATTTGAATTAAAAATGCAAAAGGAAAATATTTTTGGAAATTTTTAAGTATTTTAAATAAATTATGCAAAACAAATGATAAAAAAATGAAATAAAAATATGAATTAAGGCTGGTCAACTGATCCAATGGATCAGATTCAAACCTGGGGATGGAGGGAAGACCACGCGCGCAATCTAAAGGTCACAATTCAAACTGAGTTAATTTTAATTAATTAAATTAATTAAGTGGATTAGGGTTTAATGAACTCATCTCAGCCATCCAATACGCGCGCGTAGACAAAATCCAAGGGCTCACATTCAAACTAACCCTAAACCCTAATTAACCTCTTAATGACTCTCAGGTGGCCGGAGAAGACCTCTGGTCATCTTCTCCAGCCAACTCTTCACCCTAATTTCCACCCTAGGCCACCCCAGACCCCCTAACTCTCCAGAAATGATCCCCACCTCATTCTAAACAAGATTCAACCAAAAAATTTCATTTATTTCACATGAACATCAAGATTCGAAGCAAAAGGGAAAATCACACAGAAATTTCAGATGCTTCATACATGCTTGTTTCTCACTCATTTTTAAAACAAAATAGATCATGATGATTAGCAAAGCATAAAGATCATTTCTATAACCTAAAATCACATTTCTAGAAAATTTGTTCTTGAGGATACCTGAAGTGAAGCTTTCTCAAACTAAGCTATCTGGCCTCCTCTTTGGTTCAAAATGACTCCAATGATCCTCCTGGTGATGCTTTGATGCTTGGAGGAAGTTTTTAATTGCTGGTTTGGATGGTTGTTCTTCAACTTGCCAGAAATCGTGTTTCAGTTTTGGGGGGTTTTTGGTTGCAATGAAGGGTGGGAAATGATCCTTTGATGAAGCTGAGGTGATTGGTGAACAAAAGTTGGAGTTCGAGTGTGTGAGCAGAGAGTTTCGAATGCTTTTGCAAATGGGGTGATTTTTGAGAGCTTGATGATTCTGAGCATTCAGGCTTGCTTGTGTTGTGTTATGGCTTGCATTTAATCCACATAACAATGCTTGATGGGTCAGAAGAGTTGTTGTGGACTGTGGTGATTGGTATGCGCAAGTTGCCAAAATGTCAACATGACTTGTACTTGAGGTATGGGCTGGTTTTGCAGCTGGCTTTTGGCTTGTCCTGGCTCAACAGAGATCAAGGAGAGCCATGGAATTGGTTTTGTGGTGATTCAGCAAGTGGAAGCATGGTTGTGTATCATTTTGCAATTTTCATGAAGTTTGGCCCCTTTGTGATTTCTTGATGGGCAAGGCATGAAATGAGATGGTTCTTTGGGCAATTTTGATTTTTAGGCAATGTACTATGTTAGTATGATGCATAGAAGTGTATTAGAGGTCACAAAATGGCTTGGCAAGTGCTTTTGCAAAAATCCCTCTTTGGTGTATTCTTGAAAATTATAGGATTTTTGCCAACTTTGAAAGGTCATAACTTGAGTTCCATAATGAATTAGAACTTGTTCTTGTACTTTTTGAAAAGGGAATTATCCAATCTATAACTTTCATGACCAAAGTATTTTCATTTGAAGCATTTTTGGTTGAGAAAGAGGAGGTTGAAAAACTTTCCCAAAATGGAAAGTTTCCATTACAAGTCATTTCCATTTTTGGCAACTTTTGGTTTAGCTCAATTTTCTTCAATTTTGTGAACTTACAAGCACTTCAATGATCAAATAAAGATCATATAACTTCAATTTGATGAAAATACCACTTTGGTTCCATTGTTGGGGGCCTCAGATGCCCTGATTTTGCTCTGACTTGCTCAAGAATTTACCCAGTGAACAGATGACTTCCACAATGAATTTCTTCATCAAACTTGGTACACATGATCCTTATAACATATTGAGACCATTAGAAACAAGAATGACCAAAAAATTTGGAGTTATGGCCTCTGAAACCAAAACCCTAATTTCAAGTCATCTATGCAGTGAAACCCTAGCTCTGCTTCCATGCTTTCCCAGTTCTTGTGATTTCTTGACTTCCTTGATCTTTGAGGGATATAAAATGATGATAGAACATACATGGACCCTCTTGGAGTGATTGTAAGCCTTTGGAGTGGCTCAGATGGACCTTTGGATTACTTAGATCACAAACCCTAGATGCAGATGAACTTGAACTGATGTAGTGAAACAAAATGCAAAATGAGATGGTATGCTTATATTAATGAAAACATGAAAGATCACAAGCCATGGTGTGAACTAAGTGAGGGCAAATTTGGGGTGTTTACACTCATTATATCCTCCCTAATTAGGGATAATGAGCCTACTTAAGTATGAGATAAGCATCTCAACTTAATTACCATGATGATGTAGGATTAAGATCATTAACCTACTTGTGATTATTTAGATGTTTTTGGGTTTTTTTTTAGTGTTAAGTAATGAGTTTAATCTCTAATCACAGATTAGTGAACTCATTACACCATCCTAATAGAAGGATAATAGATGAGAACACTTAAGCTGAGGAAGATGCCTCAACTTAATCCATGGTTAGGGGTTAAATTCATTATATCACAAACCTTTATTAAGTGGATTTTAATTAAGGGATGATATTAAGAAGTAGATTTTAAGTTTGTAAGACAACTTGAGGGGGACTTGTCCATTAAACACTAGGGTTAGTCCCTCTTAACCACGAGGAAGAGATAAAACCCTAATGTAAGGCCCAAGTTACAAGATAAAGTCTTGGTGATTATTAGTGTGATTTGATTAAGAGGTGTAAACAAATTAAAGTTTTAACACTTAGGATTAAAGTTATACACTCCATCCTAAGAGAAGGATGCAGGCATAACCTTAATTCAAAGTCCTAAGGCTTTAAGAGTTTAGTCTCTGATTATTGAGATGAGAAGAGAGACTCAAGGAGAATCAAAGGTAAAAGACTAAGGGGGACTATATACAACCCTAAAAGTTATCATGCTTGGGTATCCTATGGTTTGTTAGGCTTAAGAGAAAGGATCTTCAAGGCCACCAATGGAAGAAGCAGATAAAAAGAGAAGGAAGAAGAAGAATAAGTTACTTACTTCCTGAAGAAGATAAGTAACTTAAAGAAAGAAAGTAAGAAGAAAGGAACACAAGTGAAACAAATTCACTTCAAATAAAATTAAATATTCATATGAATGATGAGAAGAGATGGGAAGTGAAGGAAAATCCACCTCCCAAAAAACTTACCGAAAGTTCCTGAAAATGTTAGTAAGGATGCATAAGATGTAAAGCAAAAGGAAATGAGATGAAATGAGATGAAAAGATCAAAGTTAGAAGTGAAAATTAAATGTAAGAGTCATATGAGATGATGCAAAGTCAAACAAGATGCATATGAAGGATCATACAAGTATGAGATGCAAAGGAAGCATGTTTAGAAGCATGGAAACACATGAATGCTTATGAAATGTAATGGATGCAAAGCATAAAAAATGAATGAATAAATGAGCAAGAAATGTTCAATAATGTCTTAAGATGCCTAAGATGTCATAAAAATGCTTGAAATGTCATGGAAAGTTCACATGATGATGATATGCAAAGATGAATGCAAATGAACATGAGAAATTAGGTTTTTATGAATGTATGAGATGCAAATGACCAAAACAAAAGCAATAAACATGATAAAAAATTGAAATCAAGATCAATCAAACCCTAAACCTATACAAAATTAAAACCCAAAGGAGAAGGTCAGAAGCTTAACCTAGTGCGAGTTATGAATTTTCTAAGTTTGCTAGGATTTTTGGGTGATTCTTAAGGGAAAATGCAAATCAAATTGAGAATGCAAGATAAATTCATGATAAAAATAACCTAGAAACTATATGAAATATTTGAAACAATGCAAAAAGAATCAAGTTCAAACTCATCATGGTTAGGTAGAAATGAATTTTTCAAGTTAGGGTTAGAAAATGTGATTTTTAAGAACACTAATTCAAAGAAAATTGTGAAATTATGATCAAACCTAAAAATAAATTTGTATGATGAGTTTGAAAATGTTTCTAAATGTATTGGAATGGTTCATGAATTTTTTGGTGATTTTTAGAAACCTAAATGCATTTTTAATTAATTAAAATCCATTAATTAATTAAAAATTAAATTAAAAATTTTAAAAATACTTTTTAAATGCAAAAAATAAAATAAAAATCATTTTTAGGTTGAGAAAAATATTTGGGTCAGAAATGCAAAAGATCATATTTTTTTGATGTTTTTAACTATTTTAAATAAAATGAGAAAGAAAATGCAATAAAAATGAAAATAAAATGAATTAAATGAAAGGTATGCACATCTGAGGGCCATGATTCAAACTGGGAGAAAGACCATTGACTGCGCGCGTGTTTCAAAGGCCCAGATCAAATCTGGCTAATTAAATTAATTAACTTAATTAATTATGAATTAAAATTAAGTGGATGCATCTGATCCGTCCAAATGCGCGTTAAACCTAATCAGACGACTCACATTCAAACTGGGGAGATTAGCCCTAATTACAAACCCTAAGTAATTTCAGGTGACAGGAGTTAGCTCCGGTCATCTTCTCTAGCACCCCCTCCCCTGAGTTCACTCAAATCACCACAAAAACTCACCAAAAGCTCCAGAATCAATCTTTAAACATCAATAAACTCAAATCCAGCAACAAAAACAATTAAGCATGCACATATGAAGAGAATCGAAGAGGAACAAATTTTAGGTCAAACTTTCAGAAGCTTCATACACCCTCAAATCTCAACCATTTTTAAAACAAATTACATCAGCATGCTGGGAACATATAGAATCATTTAGGAACTTAAAATAAAGCTTCTGGAAAAAATGTTCTTGAGGTATACCTGGGATGGAGCTTTCGGATTCTGGGCTTTCTGGACCTTTCCTTGATTCAAAAACACTCCAATAGATCCCCTTAGGCTTCTGGGATGCTTGAAACAAGTTTGTGATGGCTGATTTTGATGATTCAGTTCTGCTGCACCAGAAATCGTGTTTTGGTTTTGTGTGCTTTCAGGCCAATTCAAGGGTTGCTTTGTGTTCTATGAGTGATTTGAAGATGATTGGTGAATGTAAACACCCAAAATTTGCCCTCACCTTTTCTCACACCATGGCTTGTGATATTTCATTTTTGTTTTAACATAAGCATTACATCTCATATTGCATTTTTGGTTCATCTGCATAGTTCATTTTCATCTGCATCTAGGGTTTGTGATCTGAGCAATTCAAGAATCAATCTGAGCCATCCCAATGGTCTTGAATATTTCCAAGAGGGTCCATGTGTGTTCTATGATCATAATATGCTCCCCAAAGTTCACAAAAGTCAAGGAATCACAAAGCATGGCAAAGGCATAGAAGCAGAGCTAGGGTTTTCACTGCACAGATAACCAAGATTAGGGTTTTGGTTTTAGAGGCCTTAACCCCAATTATTTTGGTCATTCTTGTTTCTAATGTTCTTAATATGTTATAAGGATCATGTGTACCAAGTTTGATGAAGAAATTCATTGTGGAAGTCATCTGATCATTGGGTAACTTCTTGAGCCAGTTAAGTCAAAATCAGGGCATCTGAGGCCCCCAACAATGGAACCAAAGGGTCATTTTCATCAAATTAGAGTTCAATTATCTTTATTTGATCTTTGAAGTGGATGCAAGTTCACAATATTGAAGAATTTTGGGCCAATTGCAAACTTGCCATTTTTGGAAATGACTTGAAATGCAAACTTTCCATTTTGGGAAAGATTTTCAACCTCCTCTTTTATGACCAAAAATGCTTCAAATGAAACATTATTGGGCAAGAAAGTTGTAGATTAGGTCTTTCCCTTTTCAAAAAGTACAAGAACATGTCTTGATTCATCCTAGAACTCAAGATATGGCCTTTTCAAGTTGGAAAAATCACATAATTTCAAGTTTCATGTCAAAGAGGGATTTTGCATATTGGCATGTTCAAGCTTCTAAATGACTTCTAATGTGCACAAATATGTTACAACATGTCAAGGAAGCATCCAAAGATCAGAATTGGCCCAAGGATTGAAGCACTTCATGGCTTGATTCACAAGAAACACCAAAGTAGGAAAATTGCATAAAGCATGACATCTCTTCATCCAAGCCTTCCAGCTGCAATCTTTTGATCCAAGGGCCATCTGCAAACTATGATGAGGCCAAGACACCCCTTGAAACAGCTCTGCACCATGCCCATTGTAAACACCCCATATTTGCCCTCACTCATTTCACACCATTGGCTTGTGACTCTTCATATTTACATTAGTTTAAGCATATCATCTCATATTGCATTTTTGTTTCACTGCATTAGTTCAAGTTCATCTGCATCTAGGGTTTGTGATCTGAGCAATACAGGATCCATCTGAGCCATTCCAAAGGTCTTCAATCATCTCAAGAGGGTCCATGTATGTTCAATCATCATATTTTATCCTCCAAAGATCAAGGAAGTCAAATAATCACAAGAACTGGCAAAGCATGGAAGCAGAGCTAGGGTTTAACTGCACAGATGACCTAAAATTAGGGTTTTGGTTTCAGAGGCCATAACTCCAAATTTTTTGGCCATTCTTATTTCTGTTGGTCTCAATATGTTATGAGTATCACGCATACCAAGTTTGATGAAGAAATTCATTGTGGAAGTCATCTGATCACTGGGTAACTTCTTGAGCAAGTCAGAGCAAAATCAGGGCATCTGAGGCCCCCCAACATGGAACCAAAGTGGTTTTTCATCAAATTGAGGTTATATGGTCTTTATTTGATCATTTAAGTGCTTAGAAGTTCACAAAATTGAATAAAAGTGAGCTAAACCAAAAGTTGCCAAAAATGGAAATGACTTGTAATGTAAACTTTCCATTTTGGGAAAGTTTTTCAACCTCCTCTTTCTCAACCAAAAATGCTTCAAATGAAAAATTGTTGGTCATGAAAGTTGTATATTGGATCATTCCCTTTTCAAAAAGTACAAGAACAAGATCTAATTCATTTTGGAACTCAAGATATGGCTTGTCAAAGTTGGCAAAAATCCCATAATTTTCAAGAATGCACCAAAAGGGATTCTTTGCAAAACCACTTGCCAAGGCTTTTTGTGACTTCAAACACACTTTAATACATCATAACATCATAGTGCATTGCCTCTAGATCAAAATTGCCCAAGGAATTGCAAGATTACATGCCTTGAACATCAAGATTTCTCAAAGGGGCCAAAACTTCACATAATTGTAAAACACCCCATAACTTTATTCCCACATGCTGAATTGCCTCAAGATTGAATTTGTGGACATCCAAGAAGTCAGTTGCGCATGGACATGCCAAAAGGCCAACTGCATTCTTGCCCATACCTCAAGTACAAGAAATGTTGACTTTATGCAAATTCACCCATACCAATCACAACAGTCCACCACCCACTCTCTGCCCAATCCAGACACTACAAGCATGCCTCAAAGATCATTTTTCATAACACACACAAGCTAAAACCTCCAAGAACTCAACATTGCCAAAAACACTCCCTCTTGCAAAAACTTTCGAAACTTATAGCCCACTCACTCAATCTTCAAACCAATTCCACCATTCATCTCTAAATCACTCACTGACCCCAAAGCAACCCTAAAATCAGCCAAGAACACACCATATACAAAATACGATTCTCAGCCAGTTGGAGTGCAAACTCACAAACCATCCATCCTCAAAACTTTCCAAGCATTGCAACTGCCTCAGGAGGTTCAAAGGAGTCTTTTTGCACCAAGGAAGTGGCCAGAAAGCTCAAGGGTGAAAAGCTTCGTCTCAGGTAGCCATCTGAATTCATTTTTCCAGAACTTCTTTTTTATGTTACAAAATGATTAAGCAAGTTTCACTAATCACACTGAACTTGGAATTTTCGAAAATGGTTGAGAAATGAGTTTGTATGATTGTTCTGAAATTTCTGCCATTTTTGTTCTTCCTTTTGAATCTTGAATTTGAGCATGAATAAATGTGATTTGAGGGTAGATTTGAGCTTAGGGGAGTGAGGGGATTTTATCTGGAGCTTTAGAGCCCCAGAAATAACCTAGGGAAGAAGTTAGCAATTTTCAGGTGAGGGTGTCACCGGAGAAGACGACCGGAGCTCTTCTTCGGTGACCTGAAAGTGATTAATGAGATAATTAGGGTTAGGGCAATGTTTGAATTAGGGCCATTGGATCTTTCTTTCCCGCGTGAGATGGAGGGTGGAGATTAGCTCATTTAAGTTTAATCTGGATTAATTAATTAGTTAATTAGGTTTAATGAAGTTTGAATGTGGACCATATGATGTGGCGCGTGGTCAACAAATTTTTTCCCAGAATCAGTGACATCCCTCATATCAGATTACTTTTATTAAATTCAGTTTTTAATTCAATTTTTATCATTTATTTTTCATCATTTATTTAAAATAGTTAGAAATTTCCAAAAATATTTTTATTCTGCATTTTGACTTCGAATAATTTTCTTAACCCCAAAATATTTTTATTTTTATTTTTCACACTAAAAAATCATTTTTTTAAACATTTAAATGTTTATTTTAATTAATTAATGAAAAATAATTAATTAAAATATCATTTAAGTTTCTAAAAAATCCCAAAACATTCATATTGCATCTTTAAATATTTAGAGACATTGTCATACCATCCACACAAATTTCTTTTTGGTTTTGAACCATCTTTGATAATTTTCTTGAATTTAGGGTTCATAAAATTCCTATTTTAAAACCCTAACTTCAAGAATTATTTTCTGCCTAACCAAGAATGGTATGACAATGGTTCCTTTTGCATTGATCTTCACTTGACATGTAGTTTCTAACATAATTTTGTCATAAATTTCTTCTGCCTTTTTGAATTGATTTGCATTTTTTCCCTTTAAGTACCTTAAAACCCTAGATAACTTAGAAAAATCATATCTTTCATTAGGTTAAGAGTTAGGTCCTCTCCTTTGGGGTATGAGATCATATGGGGTTAGGGTTCTCTTGATTGCATTTTCCATTTTATATCTTGTCATTTGCCTCTGTTTTTGAGTTTTGCATCTCATGTTGCATGAAACCCTAATTTCTCATCTTCTCTTGCATACATCTTGCATATGCTTGCATTCATGAACTTGCCATGACATTTTATGCATTCACATGACATATAAGACATCTTAGGACACATTAGACTCATGCTTGATCATTTCTTCATCCATTTGCCATGTTATGCATTCATTTCATTTCATGTGCTTTCATGAACTTTCATGTTCCTTTCATGCTCCATTTGCATTCTCATCACTTGTATGATCATTCACAACTCTTGACTTTCATATCATCTCATAACACCATTTGCATCATAAACATGCTTCTGGTTTTGGTTTGCATCCTTGCATGCTTTTCATTTTCATTTCATCTCATTTCTTTATGCTAACTTTTCAGGTGGTAAGTACTTTGAGAAGTGAATTTGCCTTCACTTCTCACTTCTCTTCTCATCTCTTCTTCTATGCATCTTTGCTGCATTTTGTGTTTTTCTTAAAGTGAGCTTGCTCATTCATGTTCCTTCTTCACTTTCTTTCTTCAAGCGACTTATCTTCTTAAGTGAAGTAAGTTGACTTGCTTCTTCTGCTTCTCCTCCTTTCATCTGCTTCTTCCTTGGTGGCTCTTCTTGAAGATCTCTTGCAAGCCTCATAAACCCTAGGAACACCCAAGCATGATCACAATTAGGGTTTGATTAGTCCCCCATTAGTTTTACCTTTGTGTCATCTTTTGTGTCTCTCCTCTCATCTCATAATCTGGGACTAAACCTTTAAGGTTTTAAGGCTTTGTGATTAAGGTTATGCCTGCATCCTTCTCTTAGGATGGAGTGTATAACTTTAATCCTAAGTGTTAAACCCTTGATGTGTTTAAATCTCTTAATCAATTCATCTAATAATCACTAAGACATCAAGCTTGTAACTTGGTCCTTGCATTAGGGTTCTAATTCTTCCTTAATTGGTTAAGAAGGACTAACCCTAGTGTTAATGGACAAGTCCTCCTCAAGTTGTCTTACAAATCATAAAATTCACTTCTTAATCTTATCATTAACTAAAATCCACTCTAATAAAGGTTTTGTTTTGTCATGAGGTTAATCCCTAATCATGGATTAAGTTGAGCTATCTTCCACAGCTTAAATGTTCTTATCTATTATCCTTCTATTAGGATGGTGTAATGGGTCCATTAAATCCTTGATTATGGCTTAAACTCATTACTTAACACTAAACAAAAACACCAAAAACATCTAAATAATTGCAAGTAGGTTAATGATCTTAATCCTACATCATGGTGATTAAGTATGAGGTGATTACTTCATACTTAAGGTATTCTCATTACCCCTAATCAGAGGGAGGATGTGATGAGTTTACTAAACCCTTGGTTTAGACTTAAGCTCATTTTCTTATGACAAACACAAAAAGCAATAAAAGATTGAAAATATCAAAAACAAACAATAATCATCTCCTCCGGGATTCTTTTCTCACCTCATTCACTCATAAACGAGAACTTGCTTCTTCCGTCTAATGCAAGACAGTTAGCACCTAAGACAGACAGGTCATACACTTGAGCATAGACAAGCAAGCAGTTCATCAAGTCAATTTATCTTTCAGTCTCTTTGAGTCGAACTACGGTGTTCTGACTTCCTCATTGCACGAGAGGATACGTAGGCATAACTTAACTGTTATCGAACAAAAGTCTCTGTATATTCCCCCTCTTCTAGCCTTATTCTTTTAACCCTCATTCTTGAGCAATTCCCTTCACATTTCTTTTGCACTGACACTTGTACATTCTTTTCCAGCTTTTGCATACAGACAACACTGACACTACCCCTTTAAAACAAAAACTTTCAAGCGTGGATCCCGTCGAGTACAACGGACAATCTGGGTGCTAATACCTTCCCAGGTTGTAACCAACCCCCTTTCTCAGTTTCTCTGGTTCGCGACCGTCTTATCCATATCTTTCCAGGTTTATGCAGCATTACCTTTCCTTCAGGATAAAAATGCCTAGCTGGCAACTCTTTTCAGTTCATCTTTATGTTCTCTCTTTCGCCGACCGTTCGCGTTTGTACCCCGTCTGACCTGGTGTCATTTGGTGGGAGCGACAGCTTGGCGACTCTGCTGGGGACCCTTATACTGCAACCAGGGCTTCTGGTTCATTTTATGGGTTCCTCCTAGCGCTTGTTTGATTTGTGTATACTGGGGTGTTATGTGCTAATTGTGTTTATTTATTTTGCTTTATTTGTTGCTTTATGTACAATTTTATTTACTGCTTTCTTTACAGTTTTTTCATACATCATACTGTCATTATCATTGTTGGATCTGGCTTCTATTTTGGTGGGTGGGGTTCCACTGAATGATTACGGTCCTATACCCTGGACCTGAGTGACACCTAGGCTAGAGTGGTTCATATTCTTTCCCATTCCATTTTGGTCTGGTGCGGGAATATGAAACACGGTTCAGATGTGGGTTTCTTCTTGAGAACTCTGTGATACAGATTTCCTGTAGTGCTAAGGCTATTTGGGAAGCCTGCTAAGTCTGGATGACCTTTATTTTGACCTTCAGAATCTGTGGTGAATTAGAGGAGGATCCTTTATGGTTATTGTAAACACTGTACCTCCGGGTTAGAAGTGTTTACACTTCTCATAACTGATCCAAGTCTGAAGATCTTTGTTCTAGAGCATTACATGTGAGGGGGTTGGGTTGTTTACAGGTTTGCAGGAACCCTTGGCCACATCATACCCTGTTACTGTATTGTTTAAGAGTACTTCAATTTGGAAAGTTCTTGTGATTAACCCTGGACATGTGACTCTTTATTTGAGTCCCCCACCCTGGTTACTGGACTTCTGAGCCTCCATCCGGACCTTTGAACATACATGGACCTTATACCAAGACAGATAGTCAGATCCAGCTCTTGATCACAAACCCTTGCATATCATTTGCATATATCATCATTGCATCATTTAACATTTGTTTATTTTTTTCCAGGTATCCATCATATCATATTTGGTTTGGTTTTGACCCCTTCTACTACTTAGACCTCAGCTTCAGTTATCTTCTTCAGCATTTGCTTCAGATATGTCCTTCAGCACCTGCATCAATCTGTCAGAGACTTACCTCCAGCTTTTCAGTCAGTGATCTTCATCAGCATTTGTCTTCAGCTTCTTCAGCACTCATGGATATTCCAAGGAAAAGCAACATATCTTACCACTTCTTTGAGCCCACCTTGACTGGTATCAGGCATGTCCAGTCACTTATCACACCTGACCACATCCCACTGTTTAGAGAGCACTATGGGGGTATTTTAGACCTGGTCATGGATCTTGATTCTTCTCAAAGGAGCATGATCCACACATGCTTGCAGTTCTATGACCCTCCACTCAGATGCTTCACCTTTCCTGATTTCCAGATGGGGCCTCTGTTGGAAGAGTTTTCCTTGTTGATTGGAGTGCCTATTAGAGGAGGGATCCCCTTCAACCCAGAGATGACTGCTCCCAAAAGTGAAGAGATAGCAAGGGCATTGCACTTGGAGCCAGCCCTTATTGAGCAAAACATGACAACAAAAGCTGGGATTCCTGGCTTACATCTGGACTTTTTGATTTCTCAGGCCACCCTGAAGGCTGCAGTGGGAGAATGGAAGGTAGTCTGTGCACTTTTAGCCCTCAACATATATGGGGTTATATTGTTTACAGATGAGCCCAAATTTGTGAGTAAGAATTCCATCCACTTGTTTCTGCTGAGGAACCCAGTGCCTACATTGTTGGGAGACTTCTACTACTCCATCCATCAAAGAAATGAAAAGCAAAGGGGAAAGTTGGTCAGATGTTGTGCCCCTCTGTTCTATTCTTGGCTGCTCAAACACTTGCCTAAATCAGATACCTTCTTGAACCCACATCAGCAGAGGAATTGGGCCAATAGGTTCATTGCCTTAACATCAGATGATATCAGATGGTGCACCCAGAGCACCAAAGGCAAGGATATTATTACCAGCTGTAGGCAATACCCTAATGTGCCTCTAATAGGAGTAAAAGGTTGCATCAATTACAACCCTTTACTTTTTAAGAGACAATTGGGATATGCCTTGGTTCACCCTCCTAGAGGACAGGATTTGGTTGAGACCCTATACTGTGAGATCCAATCTGGCTCTGTTGTTGTCAGGCAAGCTGCCTGGGTTTGGGACAATATTCAAACCAAAGGGACAGCCATCCTTGGAAGATGTAACAATATTGCTTCAGCCCAATACTCTGACTAGTCCCGTACTAAATATCAGATCACCAGGATGCCTTTCACCTTGGAAGACACACCTGGACCTTCTACAGTGCAACCTGCAGCAACTGTCAGCATGGAAGAGTTTGAGAAGCTGAAAGAGAGGAATAATCAGCTATCTAAAGCCATGAAGAAGACTCTCTGGGAGAGAAATGACAGTCGTCTGGACATTGAAAGATTAGAAAGACTCAAGACTGAGCATCTTACCAAGATTGAAAGGACATATGACTACATAAGGAAAGCAAGAGCAGGAGAGTTGGTTTTGAAGAATGCCTGTAAGGAGGCCAAGATTCAGAAAGCTAGGGCTGAGCATTACCTGGAGTAAAGCCAGGCTAGGTGGATCAGGATCACCGAGGCCCGTGCGTAAGAAGACCAGAGGACTCAGGCCAAGATTGAGAAGCTGGAGGCCAATGAGAAGAAGCAGCAGGAAGCTTTGTTGGCAGCTCAGAAGGAGATATTAGAATTGAAACTCCGAGCAGGGTTAAAGAGATCAAAAGACCAGGACATGCATAAGAAGCTGACTAATGCCATTGCTACCAGGAACCTCCTCATTAGGACTATTACAGAGCACCCAACTGGTCCAGTGACTGAGGCCCTCCTGAAGGAAGTCAGGGAGGATGACTTTGGATTGGATGTCTGATTCCTTTTGTCTTGTATTTCTTTTCTTTTGATGTACTTCTTCTTTTGTTTGTTGTATTTTTGACCCACCATGGGCATGTATTCTAAACAAACTATGTATTTCCATCATTTGTAATATATCAGTTTGTTTTATTTATTGGCGGGATTTCTCTCAACATCATCAAGCATTTCCTCGAGGTCTGGAAAGGTCAAAACCAAAGAACCAAACCGGATACCTTGGAAGACAAATAAGCATATTGCATTGCATACTAACATTTTCTTTGTTTTGTAGGTTTTTGTTTGTTATTTTGTTTCTCACTTTGTTATGGTTTCAGGAAACATTGCTCGTCGCAGAGTGTTCCCTGTCAACCGCGCACACCAGTACCCAACGCGAAACAACCTTCTAGGCATTCAGATGGATCGGGTACAGCAGGACCTGAATGAAGTAAGAAATCAAATGGCAAACGAAAGGGTTGAAATGAGAAACCAAATGTCCCAGTTTATGGCTGTGATGACTGGCTTAGCTCAGAGCCAGGAAAGGCTGAGAGAGCTAGTAGAAAGGCAAACACCTGAAGATCCCCACCCTGGAACAGGAGGAACCAGCAATAATGAATGCGGGCAGCCTCGCATCGACCCGCCAGAGTTGGGGCCCCATTTGAACCCAGATGTTAATATCCCAAGGAATATTCAAGGAAACACTGCTGCAGGCAGGATCTTGCAAGAAGATACTCAGGAGGAGCAGTTCACAGATATTGGGGCTAGGGATGAGGTGTATGACAGAAGGCTGGATGAGATTGCTGAAAAACTAAGGTCTTTGGAATCCCAGAATTCTTTAGGCTTTGACGTAATGGATATGGGGCTGGTAGATAGGGTGAGGATTCCCCACAAATTCAAACCCCCATGCTTTGAAAAATATAACGGTACCTCCTATCCGCGTACTCATCTGCAATCCTTCTTAGGGAGACTCAAGGCTTATACCATGGACGAGAAATAATGGATGTTCTATTTTAGGACAACCTAACTGGAGCATCAAGAGAATGGTATTCGCATCTGACAAGGGCCACTATAAGATGTTGGAAAGACTTGGCCGAAGCCTTTATCCGACAATACCAGTACAACCTAGACATGGCCCCCAATAGGACTCTTCTAATGGGCATGTCTCAGTCTTCAAGGGAAAGCTTTCGGGATTATGCTCAGAGGTGGAGACAGCTTGCTGCTACTGTCCAACCACCCATGTCTGAAATAGAAATGGCTGACATGTTTATGAACACCTTGCAGGGAACTTATATTGATAGACTTGCTGCTTTCTCTTCCACCAGGTTTGCCGATGTAGTTATAGCTGGTGAGAGAATTGAGAGTCTTTTGAAGATGGGCAAAATCTCTGACAATGGTGCAAGCTCTTCCGACAACCCCAGAAAGCCTTTTTCAGGACCCCGAAGGGAAGGTGAAACAAATGCTATCCATGCAGGCAGGGGCAAACCCCAGTATTCTCACAGATCAATATCAGCCGTTACTATCCTGGCTCCAGCTCCACAACAACCACTTTTCCCTCAACAACAACAACAACATCACTATCAACAACAATCTCACTTTCCACAACAAAGAACGTACAACAATAACAACAACAACCAACAGTAGCACCCCTTTCAACAGAGGACATCTCAGGCAAATAGGGTGATTGACCCCATTCTTATGCCTTATGTTGCTTTACTGCCACAACTCCAGAAGTTTAACCTGGTTGAGTTAAGGACGTTGGCTCCACTAGATCCTCTCAATCTCCCGAAGAATTATGATGCCAATGCTAGGTGTTCCTTTCACTCTAACACACCGGGTCACAATACTGAGAAGTGTAAAGCCTTGCAAATGAAGGTTCAAGATCTAGTCGATTCCAAAGCTCTCAATTTCGCACCTCCTCCAAATGTTAACAGAAATCCTATGCCCAATCATGGTGGGCCTAGGATTAATGCCATAGAGGAGGACCAACCATTTGCATTAATTGATAATGTTGCACAGATTCAAACACCATTGGCAGAAGTCAAGGCTCAACTTTTAAGATGCCAAGTGTTCCCGGGCTGTGAGGCCTGCTGTGAATCGTGCAAAACTGCTATTAATGGTTGTGAGAGGCTAAGGCTTGGCATAGATGGCCTTATCAGAGATGGAATTTTGCAAATTACCACAACGGCTCCTACAACCTCAACAACTCTTTCTTCAACAATAGATCCTCCTACAACCTCAACAATTCTTTCTGCAGCAACAATAGATTCTCCTACAACTGCAACAACTATCATACCCACTGATACATCCACAACTGCAACAATCACTCCATCCATTATGTCAACAGATCAGAGTTCAACAACATTTACTTCTACAACCATCAACAACCATCTTATCAAAGGAAACGCCTACAACACCAGCAAACACTAATGAAGATATCTCAACGGTCACGATCTATTATGACCCGAAAACTATTCATCCCAACAATAATTTCCAACAACAAACAGCAACACCTCCTGTCAGATCTCCAGTCACAATCTACTACAACCCGCATACCATCATAGTTCCTTCCGCTGCAGCAATTAGTCCGATCACCATTACGATACCTGGACCCGTTCCTTATGAAAGCAATAATGCCATACCTTGGCACTACGGCTCTAATCTCTACTGTGACGGAAAGAAGATCACTCTAGATTCATCAAACTCTTCACCACAAGTTGACAATGTTGGGGGAGGCGGAGGCTTCACCAGAAGCGGACGCCTTATTGCCTCACAAACACAGAGACCCAATGCTGAAGCAGAAGCTGCTGCTAAGGCAAAATGGAAGAATGTGATACTTGAAGAGCCAACTGTTAGAGAAACTCCGAAGACGTCTTTTGAACAAGAGGTGGACGAGTTCATGAGAATAATCAAAAAGAGTGATTACAAGGTGGTGGACCAGCTTCATCAGACACCCTCCAAAATCTTTATATTATCATTGTTAATGTGTTCCGAAGCCCATAGGAATGCACTCTTGAGGGTCCTGCATGCAGCATACGTGCCGGAAGAGATTACGGTTAATCAGCTGGAAACAGTGGTTGCAAATGTTAACACCAGTCATGGACTGGGCTTCACAGATGCTGATTTAACGACGGAGGGATGCAATCATAATAAGGCTTTACACATCACCTTAGAATGAAAAGGTGCTATTCTTTCTCATGTGCTGGTGGACACTGGGTCCTCGCTCAATGTCCTCCCAAAGAAAGCCTTGGTGAAGCTAGAGTATGATGGTTTGGCATTACGTCCAAGTAACTTGGTGGTGAGAGCATTTGATGGCTCTAAGAGATCAGTGCTTGGAGAGATTGATCTACGTGTGATGATTGGCCCACAGACCTTTAAAACTACCTTCTTCGTGATGGACATACAACCGACCTACAGCTGTTTGTTGGGTAGACCCTGGATTCACGTCGTTGGCGCTGTTACATCTACCCTTCACCAGAAGTTAAAATTTGAGTGGGAAGGCCAGATTATCACAATCTGCAGGGAGGAAGACATTTTCGTTAGCCAGCTGGCTACTTACAAGTATATAGAGATGGATGGGGAGATCCATGAGACTATGAGTCAGGGGTTTGAGGCCCTTAACATCAATGAAGCAACTGTTGTGTCTGGAACTTCCATCACTTCATATCAACAAGCCCGGAAGGTTGTTGAGGAGGGTACCGCTCAAGGCCAGGGCAAGTTGCTGCCAGTAGAAAAGAAAGAAGACAGATTCGGGTTGGGTTATAGACCAACTCGACAAGATCAACCAGAGGCTGCAACAGATCCCAAATTTGTCAGCGAGGGAATGCTTACCCCGGATGCTGTGAACAGTCTGGAAGACGAGGAAGAAGACGAACATAACCTGGAAAGCTGGATACGTCCAAAGATCCCGGGGAACCAAGTCTCTAACTGGTCTTCCCAGGAAATTATAAGAGTTAGTCCTGTAGTGTAATTATTATTTCCTGTCTTTTAAGCATGCATCAAGTCTTGCATCTTGCCCAAGATGTCAGGACTCATTTTGTAATCGGCCCATCTTGTATTTTGTGCAAACGATCAATTAATGAATATCAGGACATCTTTTGCAAACAAGTCTCTTTTTCGCTCATTGTTTTTCATTTTTCATTTTTTGTACAAAACAATAAAATGGCAATGTTTTCAAAATAACTTCATTTTCACTTTTTTTAAACAAGATAAAACTGATCACTAAAATGAACCAATCTAAACCCTTGCAGAGAGTGCCCTCCAGACTGCACCGACAACGACACTGCTATGACTTCGTATGACTTCGACAATCCGATTAATCAAGCCGATGAAGGGGTTGAAGAAGATTATGAGCTACCTGAATAACTAGCCAGACTGTTAAGGCAAGAGGAAAAGGTTATCACTCCTCATCAGGAGGAAGTTGAGACGGTTAATCTTGGTACTGAAGAAGACTTGAAAGAAGTGAAAATCGGGGCCCGTCTGTAAGATTCAGTGAAGGAACAACTTATTGACATGCTTCGAGAGTACGTTGATGTCTTTGCTTGGTCCTACCAAGACATTCCAGGTCTGGATACCGACATTGTTATGCACAAGCTGCCACTAAAAGAAGACTGTCCTCCAGTAAAACAGAAGCTGCACCGTACTCGTCTGGATATGGCCATGAAGATAAAAGAAGAGGTGCAAAAACAGTGGGACGCCGGTTTCCTTGCTGTAACTAGTTACCCGCTGTGGGTCGCTAACATTGTACCAGTGCCTAAGAAGGATGGCAAAGTACGGATGTGTGTGGATTACCGGGATCTGAATAGAGCCAACCCGAAAGTTGACTTCCCATTACCTGACATTGATGTATTGGTCGACAACACGGCTCAGTTCTCGGTATTCTCCTTCATGGATAGATTTTCAGGATATAATCAGATCAAGATGTCACATAAAGACATGGAGAAGACAACTTTCAACACACCCTGGGGCACATTCTGTTATAAGGTAATGCCATTTGGACTAAAGAATGCTGGTGCCACTTATCAACGGGCTATGGTAACATTATTCCACGAGATGATCCACAAAGAAATTGAATGTTATGTGGATGACATGATTGCCAAGTCCCTCACAGAAGAAGACCATCTGGTAAATCTGTTCAAGCTGTTCAAGCGTTTGAGGAAGTACTAGCTGAAGCTAAACCCCAAAAAATGCACATTTGGGGTGCGTTCCGGTAAGCTGCTAGGGTTTATTGTAAGTGAAAAGGGAATTGAAGTTGACCCTGACAAAGTCAAAGCCATTCAAGAGATGCCTGCACCTAGGACTGAAAAAGAAGTTCGGGGGTTATTAGGTAGATTGAACTACATATCACGGTTCATATCTCACCTTACTGCAACCTGTGAGCCCCTGTTCAAATTTTTAAGGAAAGAACAAACGGTCAGGTGGAATGAAGACTGCCAGAAGGCTTTTGACAAAATCAAGGAGTACTTACAAGAACCTCCGATTCTCATGCCTCTGATTGAAGGAAGACCTCTAATAATGTACCTGACAATATTAGAAGGATCAATGGGGTGTGTGTTGGGCCAACATGACGAGTCTGGTCGAAAAGAGTATGCAATTTACTACCTAAACAAAAAGTTTACCGACTGTGAACAACGTTATTCACTGCTCGAGAAAACTTGATGTGCTTTAGCGTGGGCTGCTCGCCGACTAAGACAGTATATGTTGACCCACACTACCTTATTGATCTCAAAGATGGATCCAGTCAAGTATATATTTGAGAAGCCAACACTTACCGGAAGGGTTGCAAGATGGCAAATGATTCTGACAGAATATGACATTCAGTACACATCTCAAAAGGCCATCAAAGGCAGTGTACTGTCTGACTATCTGGCTGAGAAACCCATTGATGATTACCAACCAATGAGATTTGACTTCCATGATGAAGACATCATGTTCTTAAAAGCAAAAGATCATGAAGAGCATGTTCACACTGAAGGGTCTGACCCAGAAGAAGAATGGACAATGATGTTTGATGGGGCTGTTAATATGAATGGTCGTGGAGTTGGTGCAGTGCTCATCACACCTAAAGGAGTTCACATGCCTTTCTCGGCAAAACTCACCTTTAACTGCACTAACAACGAAGCTGAATATGAAGCTTGTATCATGGAACTTGAGGAAGCCATTGACCTCGGGATCAAGACTTTAACTGTCTTCGGAGATTCAGCTCTGGTAATCAATCAGACCAACGACAAATGGTACACTCACCAAGAGCATCTACTTCCATACCGAGGCTACACGAGGAGATTACTGACTTTCTTCACTACAGTCAAACTTGAGTATATCCCTCGAGATGAAAATCGGTTTGCAGATGCTCTGGCTACCATTTCCTCCATGATCAAAGTTCAAGCTGCCAACTTTGTGCCTCGGATTTCAGTATCCAGACTTGACAGGCCAGCATACGTATTCTCCGTGGACATTGCTAAAGATGACAAGCCTTGGTTCCATGACATCAAATGCTTCTTAGAGGATCAAACATACCCACCTGGGGCATCATCCAATGATAAGAAGACATTAAGAAGGCTAGCTGGTAGTTTCTTCCTGAATACTGATGGTTCCTTGTACAAGAGAAACTTTGACATGGTACTTCTCAGATGTGTTGATAAGACAGAGGCAGACTTGCTGATGCACGAGGTGCATGAAGGATCTTTCGGTACCCATGCTGGAGGACTCACTATGGCTAAAAAGTTGTTAAGATCAGGGTACTACTGGATCACAATGGATGCAGACTGTTGTGCTTATGCCAGAAAGTGCCACAAATGCCAGATTTATGCAGATCCTTTGAATGTGTTGTCTTCACCTTGGCCCTTTGCCATGTGGGGAATTGATATGATTGGAAAGATTGAGCCGACTGCTTCAAATGGCCACAGATTCATCCTAGTAGCCATTGATTATTTCACCAAGTGGGTTGAAGCAGCTTCGTATGCCAACGTCACCAGACAAGTGGTAGCCAGATTTCTGAAGAGAGACATCATCTGTCGATATGGAGTGCCCGAGCGAATCATTACTGATAATGGTTCCAACTTGAACAATAAAATGATGGCAAAACTGTGTCGGGACTTCAAAATCCAACATCACAACTCTTCTCCTTACAGGCCAAAGAGGAATGGCGCTGTTGAGGCAGCTAACAAGAATATCAAGAAGATTGTGTAGAAGATGGTGGTCACTTACAAAGACTGGCATGAGATGCTACCATTTGCCTTGCATAGGTACCGTACCTCAATCAGAACGTCCACTGGGGCAACACCGTACCAGTTTGTGTATGGTATGGAGGCAGTCCTACCTGTTGAAGTTGAATTACCCTCTTTACGGGTACTGATGGATGTCAAGTTGAATGAAGCAGAATGGGTCCGATCTCGGTACAATCAACTGAATCTGATCGAAGAAAAGAGACTAGCTGTAATATGTCATGGGAAGTTATACCAGAAAAGGATCAAGAAAGCCTTCGATCAGAAAGTCAGGCCTCGGGAATACCAAGTAAGAGATCTTGTGCTGAAAAGACTCCTTCCTCCTCATACAGACCACAGGGGCAAGTGGACTCCGAATTATGATGGTCCGTTCATGGTGAAGAAGGTTTTCTCCGGTGGAGCACTAATGCTCACTACTATGGATGGTGAAGATTTCCTGTCCCCTGTGAATTCAGATGCAGTTAAAAAATACTTCGCATAAAATGACCCGCTGGATATAAAAACAGAATGAAAGTCCAGGCAAAATTAGGGCATCCCGGCGAGTCAAAAACAGAATAAAAGACTCGGGAAAAAAATAAGGGAAAATAAAGAAAAAAATGTACACCCGCTGAGTTGAAAAGCCGCATTGGACAGCTCAGGCAAAAATGGGTATCCTGGTGGATTGAAAACCCGAAAGGGCGATCCACGCAAAATAAGGGAATAAGCGAATAACTGCATTCTGAATTCGTCTGTATCATTCACGACACGACAAGTTTCGAAAGGTTAAAGCATCGGTCAGAATCAACTTTCTTCAAAAAGCAAGATAAGAAGAACGTCAAGGTCATACGGGCCATAGCAAAGGGAAGCTCATTGAAGCGTCATCAACATTGCCAGCACCTTCATTTTTCTCAATTTATAACAATCTCCTCATTTCAGGAGATTTGTTTCTTTGACTGTACTTGCCAATTCAGGGCACACAAATTAATAAAAACAGAATTTTCAGTCACATTTCGTCTTGTACATTTTTTGTTTCGTTTGCAAAAAGTCCAATATTCATGATATGATACTTGCATAAAACAGATGTGCCTTTCTAATAAATGCTTGCAGGAAATGTATTTTACTCCCAAGAGTATCTAAACTCCTATGATGGAACCCGGTAAGGGATACCTCGAGATACTTGTACATTTCTTTGTTTTGACAGGATTGCAGGTATTCAAAGTGCAACGTGGGGCATGCCAAACATGTTTCCTCCCCAACCATATGTAGAAATGTTTTCCCCAACAAAGTTGCCAAATCATTGTTTCCTCAGCACATCCTCCAAACAGCACCGGAAGTGCTTTCTCCCCATCAGAGTTGCCAGGCGTCACTCCTCCAGCACATCTTCAAGCAGGATCATAAAATGCTCATTTCCCCAAATGAGTTGTCAAGTCTCGTCATCCTCAGCAGGATCCCCACAGAAATCTCTAGGAAGATCATTCAGTGACTTCCCCCCCCCCCCCAAAAGAGCACCAAATCTCTCAGGGAATTATCTTCCCATAGAGCTCCAGAAGAGCAATGTCTGAATCTCACCACAACAAAGTGACGAAAGCTTCCTCATCCCCAGCTGGGTTATCTCATTACCAGATAGGTCTATCGGTGATCTAATTCCCCAAGCAGAGCCATACATCTCATCAGATCTACCAATGATCTCATCCCCAACTGGGATATCCTGTCAAGCAGATCAGTCAGAGATCTCCACAAGCAGCGGAATCCAAATCCCGGATCAGTATCTTTTGCATAATCATGGCATTCGCATCATAAATCACCACAAAAGCGTAGCATTCCGTCTAATACGGAGCATTACAGCAAAAATCAAACATATTGCATGATCACAAGTCAGGTTCGAACCCGTCACCTGCAAATACCAACAATACCTTATCAGCAATATACAAAATACCTCTCAATTTCCCCAACAGAAAGCCAAAGCGTCCTCTTTGCACTCTCTAACATATACTCATTCGACACTCGTCCATGTCATATCACCCCTCTGCAGATATAAGCCACAAAAATCCTTTTTGAATACAGGACTTTACATACTCTTTTTGACACCCGTCCGTGTCACCATTCTCCAGCAAGGTTGCAAACCAAACACTTATTATAATACACTCTTGTTGACACCCGTCCGTGTCATCCTACCCCCATAGGTTGCCAGAACACCTTTTTACACTCATAAGTTCATAACTTATACACTTTCTCTTTCGACACCCGTCCGTGTCACTTTTCCCAGCAAGTTGAGCACTCGTCCGTGTCTTGCTCATACTTCGCAATGCTTATTTTTACTCATACAGATACTCGTCCGTATCTTGTATACACACTTATTTCCCCTCAGAGTCGACACTCATCCATGTTCTTTGTTAACCAGTTGATACTCATCCGTATCATCATCTCTGAACATGTGTCAGTGTTGGTTCTACCGATACTCGTCCGTATCATCATCTCTGAACATGTGTCAACGTTGGTTCTACCGATACTCGTCCGTATCATAGTCTTAAGGATGCTCGTCCGCATTTTTAATCTATACACAGTGTCAAACACTTATACCTTTGCTTCTTAAAGCGTAAGCACTCGTCCGTGTTTACCATTCCCCAGTAAAGCAATCTTTCTGTTATCTGACATTCGTCCTATGTCATGATACTTTGGGAAGCCGTACCCTGTCAAGTGATCTTCCTTCACCTTTGGATGACTTTCCCTCATCCTTCTCCCAGCGGAGTATCCATTATTGGAACCCTTTTATATCTGGCATTCGTCCTATGTCGTGATATTTAGCAGACATCCCCTGCTAGGTGATCGTCCTTCACCCTCTTGATGATCGTCCTTCATCATTTTATCTGATGGTCGTCCCCATCGTTGATCTTGTTATCTAACATTCGTCCTATGTCATGATAAACCCCGAGAGCAGTCGTACCCTTCTAGGTGATCGTACTTCACCTCTTGATGATCGTCCTTCATCATGCTTATCCTATGGCCGTCCCCATCGTTTATTTTTTCTATCCGACATTCGTCCTATGTCATGGTAAAGAGCATCCGTCCCCTGCTAGGTGATCGTCCTTCACCTTTGATGACCGTCCCTCATCATTACTTCATTTATTCTCTGAACCTAATGGTCGTCCCCATCATTGCCTTTATTTTAATCCCTAGAGAGTCTTGTTTCTTTACTTGATGGTCGTTCCCATAATAGTCACTTTATTTCCCCAGCATGTCGGCCGTCCCCGTCATTGCTCTATCCCCAGCAGTTATCCTCTGCTCGATGGTCGTCCTCCATCGCCCGTACTTTATAATCATGTTATACTTTCCTTTTACAATCTATATCCCTTTTCTTCTTCTCCCCAGTGAGTGCAAATTTCGGACTGTCTTTGGTATTCAACCATAAGTTATCTTGTTTGTCTGTTAAGCCAGGCACTTACATCCTACACAGCTAACTCATGTTTGAATAGGGGCAACTGTAAACACCCCAAATTTTCCCTCACTCATTTAACACCATTGTCTTGTGATCTTTCATATTTATGTTAGTTTAAGCATATCATCTCATATTGCATTTTTGTTTCACTGCATTAGTTCAAGTTCATCTGCATCTAGGGTTTGTGATCTGAGCAATCCAGGATCCATCTGAGCCATTCCAAAGGTCTTCAATCATCTCAAGAGGGTCCATGTATGTTCAATCATCATATTTTATCCTCCAAAGATCAAGGAAGTCAAAGAATCACAAGAACTGGCAAAGCATGGAAGCAGAGCTAGGGTTTAACTACACAGATGACCTAAAATTAGGGTTTTGGTTTCAGAGGCCATAACTACAAAATTTTTGGCCATTCTTGTTTCTATTGGTCTCAATATGTTATGAGGATCATGCATACCAAGTTTGATGAAGAAATTCATTGTGGAAGTCATCTGATCACTGGGTAATTTCTTGAGCAAGTCAGAGCAAAATCAGGGCATCTGAGGCCCCCCAACATGGAAACAAAGTGGATTTTTCATCAAATTGAGGTTATAGGGTCTTTATTTGATCATCGAAGTGCTTAGAAGTTCACAAAATTGAAGAAAAGTGAGCTAAACCAAAAGTTGCCAAAAATGGAAATGACTTGTAATGTAAACTTTCCATTTTGGGAAAGTTTTTCAACCTCCTCTTTCTCAACCAAAAATGCTTCAAATGAAAAATTGTTGGTCATGAAAGTTGTAGATTGGATCATTCGCTTTTCAAAAAGTACAAGAACAAGATCTAATTCATTTTGGAACTCAAGATATGGCTTGTAAAGTTGGCAAAAATCCCATAATTTTCAAGAATGCACCAAAAGGGATTCTTTGCAAAACCACTTGCCAATGCTTTTTGTGACTTCAAACACACTTCAATACATCATAACATCATAGTGAATTGCCTCTAGATCAGAATGTCCCAAGGAATTGCAAGATTACATGCCTTGAACATCAAGATTTCTCAAAGGGGCCAAAACTTCACATAATTGCAAAACACCCCATAACTTTATTCCCACATGCTGAATTGCCTCAAGATTGAATTTGTGGACATCCATGAAGTCAGCTGCGCATGGACATGCCCAAAGGCCATTTGCATTCTTGCCCATAACTCAAGTACAAGAAATGTTGACTTTGTGCAAATTCACCCATACCAATCACAACAGTCCACCACCCACTCTCTGCCCAATCCAGACACTACAAGCATGCCTCAAAGATCATTTTTCATAACACACACAAGCTAAAACCTCCAAGAACTCAGCATTGCCAAAAACACTCCCTCTTGCAAAAACTTTCGAAACTCATAGCCCACTCACTCAATCTTCAAACCAATTCCACCATTCATCTCTAAATCACTCACTGACCCCAAAGCAACCCTAAAATCAGCCAAGAACACACCATATACAAAATACAATTCTCAGCCAGTTGGAGTGCAAACTCACAAACCAGCCATCCTCAAAGCTTTCCAAGCATTGCAACTGCCTCAGGAGGTTCAAAGGAGTCTTTTTGCACCAAGGAAGTGGCCAGAAAGCTCAAGGGTGAAAAGCTTCGTCTCAGGTAGCCATCTGAATTCATTTTTCCAGAACTTCTTTTTTATGTTACAAAATGATTAAGCATGCTTCACTGATCACACTGAACTTGGAATTTTCGAAAATGGTTGAGAAATGAGTTTGTATGATTGTTCTGAAATTTCTGCCATTTTTGTTCTTCCTTTCTAATCTTGAATTTGAGCATGAAAAAATGTGATTTGAGGGTAGATTTGAGCTTAGGGGAGTGAGGGGATTTGATCTGGAGCTTTAGAGCTCCAGAAATAACCTAGGGAAGAAGTTAGAAATTTTCAGGTGAGGGTGTCACCGGAGAAGACGACCGGAGCTCTTCTTCGGTGACCTGAAAGTGATTAATGAGATAATTAGGGTTAGGGCAGTGTTTGAATTAGGGCCATTGGATCTTTCTTTCCCGCGTGAGATGGAGGGTTGAGATTTTCTCATTTAAGTTTAATCTGGATTAATTAATTATTTAATTAGGTTTAATGAAGTTTGAATGTGGCCATAGGATGTGGCGCGTGGTCAACAAATTTTTCCCCAGAATCAATGACATCCCTCAGATCATATTACTTTTATTAAATTCAGTTTTTAATTCATTTTTTATCATTTATTTTGCATCATTTATTTAAAATAGTTAGAAATTTCCAAAAATATTTTTATTCTGCATTTTGATTTCAAATAATTTTCTTAACCCCAAAATATTTTTATTTTTATTTTTCAAACTAAAAAAACAATTTTTAAACATTTAAATGTTTATTTTAATTAATTAATGAAAACTAATTAATTAAAATATCATTTAGGTTTCTAAAAAATCCCAAAACATTCATATTGCATCTTTAAACATTTAGAGACATTGTCATACCATCCACACAAATTTCTTTTTGGTTTTGAACCATCTTTGATAATTTTCTTGAATTTAGGGTTCATAAAATTCCTATTTTAGAACCCTAACTTCAAGAATTATTTTCTGCCTAACCAAAAATGGTATGACAATTGTTCTTTTTGCATTGATCTTCACTTGACATGTAGTTTCTAACATAATTTTGTCATAAATTTCTTCTGCCTTTTTGAATTGATTTGCATTTTTTCCCTTTAAGTACCTTAAAACCCTAGATAACTTAGAAAAATCATATCTTTCATTAGGTTAAGAGTTAGGTCCTCTCCTTTGGGGTATGAGATCATATGGGGTTAGGGTTCTCTTGATTGCATTTTCCATTTTTTATCTTGTCATTTGCCTCTGTTTTTGAGTTTTGCATCTCATGTTGCATGAAACCCTAATTTCGCATCTTCTCTTGCATACATCTTGCATATGCTTGCATTCATTAACTTGCCATGACATTTTATGCATTCACATGACATATAACACATCTTAGGACACATTAGACTCATTCTTGATCATTTCTTCATCCATTTTCCATGTTATGCATTCATTTCATTTCATGTGCTTTCATGAACTTTCATGTTCCTTTCATGCTCCATTTGCATTCTCATCACTTGTATGATCATTCACAACTCTTGGCATGCTTTCATATCATCTCATAACACCACTTTCATCATGAACATGCTTCTGGTTTTGGTTTGCATCCTTGCATGCTTTTCATTTTCATTTCATCTCATTTCTTTATGCTAACTTTTCAGGTGGTAAGTACTTTGAGAAGTGAATTTGCCTTCACTTCTCACTTCTCTTCTCATCTCTTCTTCTATGCATCTTTGCTGCATTTTGTGTTTTTCTTAGAGTGAGCTTTCTCATTCATGTTCCTTCTTCACTTTCTTTCTTCAAGCAACTTATCTTCTTAAGTGAAGTAAGTTGACTTGCTTCTTCTGCTTCTCCTCCTTTCATCTGCTTCTTCCTTGGTGGCTCTTCTTGAAGATCTCTTGCAAGCCTCATAAACCCTAGGAACACCAAAGCATGATCACAATTAGGGTTTAATTAGTCCCCCATTAGTTTTACCTCTGTGTCATCTTTTGTGTCTCTCCTCTCATCTCATAATCAGGGACTAAACCTTTAAGGTTTTAAGGCTTTGTGATTAAGGTTATGCCTGCATCCTTCTCTTAGGATGGAGTGTATAACTTTAATCCTAAGTGTTAAACCCTTGATGTGTTTAAATCTCTTAATCAATTCATCTAATAATCACTAAGACATCAAGCTTGTAACTTGGGCCTTGCATTAGGGTTATAATTCTTCCTTAATTAGTTAAGAAGGACTAACCCTAGTGTTAATGGACAAGTCCTCCTCAAGTTGTCTTACAAATCATAAAATTCACTTCTTAATCTTATCATTCACTAAAATCCACTCTAATAAATGTTTTGTTTTGTCATGAGGTTAATCCCTAATCATGGATTAAGTTGAGCTATCTTCCACAGCTTAAATGTTCTCATCTATTATCCTTCTATTAGGATGGTGTAATGGGTCCATTAAATCCTTGATTATGGCTTAAACTCATTACTTAACACTAAACAAAAACACCAAAAACATCTAAATAATTGCAAGTAGGTTAATGATCTTAATCCTACATCATGATGATTAAGTGTGAGGTGCTTACTTCATACTTAAGGTATTCTCATTACCCCTAATCAGAGGGAGGATGTGATGAGTTTACTAAACCCTTGGTGTAGACTTAAGCTCATTTTCTTATGTCAAACACAAAAAGAAATAAAAGATTGAAAATATCAAAAACAAACAATAATCGTCTCCTTCGGGATTCTTTTCTCACCTCATTCACTTATAAACGAGAACTTGCTTCTTCCGTCTAATGCAAGACAGTTAGCACCTGAGCCAGACAGGTCATACACTTGAGCATAGACAAGCAAGCAGTTCATCAAGTCAATTTATCTTTCAGTCTCTTTGAGTCGAACTACGATGTTCTGACTTCCTCATTACACGAGAGGATACGTAGGCGTAACTTAACTGTTATCGAACAAAAGTCTCTGTATATTCCCCATCTTCTAGCCTTATTCTTTTAACCCTTATTCTTGAGCAATTCACTACACATTTCTTTTGCACTGACACTTGTACATTGTTTTCCAGCTTTTGCACACAGATAGCACTGACACTACCCCTTTAAAACACAAACTTTCAAGCGTGGATCCCGTCGAGTACGACGGACAATCTGGGTGCTAATACCTTCCCAGGTTGTAACCAACCCCCTTTCTCAGTCTCTCTGGTTCGCGAACGTCTTATCCATATCTTTCCAGGTTTATGTAGCATTACCTTTCCTTCGGGATAAATGCCTAGCTGGCGACTCTTTTCAGTTCATCTTCATGTTCTCTCTTTCGCCGACCGTTCACGTCTGTACCCCGACTGACCCGGTGTCATTTGGTGGGAGCGATACCCATACCTCAAGTACACAAATTTGACATCCTCGTGGTATAGTTTCTTATCTGATTTACTATTTCCGCACTTTATCGCTTACATAGGCTGGAGTCCGGACCGTTTCTTTTTGGTGGGCCTTTTCTGGAAGTCCTCCTTCAGAGGCTCTGTATGTGTTTGTTTACATTTGTGTAAAGACCTCAAAAGAGGCTCCCCATCCCCATTCCCCTTGATAAGACCTCAAAAAAGGAAAGCGAAAAGGGCTCGTAATCAGCCCCGCACTATCATTAAGTCTTTCATTAGCTCACACTTTGTGTTGATGCTTTTGGATAAAGTCCATCCTGCTCTTGTTCGGTCAGTCTATGGAAGAGGATCTCACTTTCTGGATCCCCACGCTTTGTGTAGCTCATGTCCATTGACGTTGACGCTTTGTGCTTGTACGCACATGATATTTCCCTCGTTCTGTTCTTACTTGGTGATATGATACCATGTATCGACATACTCCTTTCCCACAGTCACGAACTTTAGGAGAACTTCTTGCTTCGTGTACCATCTTGCCCGATCCTCGATATCGTGGTTAGGTGTCCCCCCTACTTTTGTCCTACTTCGATCCTTCATATCGTTGCTAGGCCCTCTTTTTGCCACTATGAAGTCATAATCCACAGGTGGATGTTTGCTACTCGAGTGTTGTGGATACTCCTCGAGCTTGTTTGCTTATTTGTGTGATGCGATCGTTTCTCCATATGATTGCTAGGCTTTGTATAGTCTCTCATTTGCATGTTAACTTAGGTAGCACATTTCCTTCGTATAGGACTACCTTTTTTGCATGAGCACTCCTAAAACACAAATCAAACTCTTTGTTTTCTTTTCATAAGAGCATGTTAATTCCTTCTACTCCAGGTGTGTGAGTCTCCAAAGGTCGAGCAGCCGGTAGAACGTGCATTTAACATTGTTCAACTAAAAAATCCAAAACAAACAAAAGTAGTTAGTCGAACTATGGTGTTCTGACTTCCTCATTGCACGCGAGGATAAATAGGCATAACTTAACTGTTATCGAACAAAAGTATTTTTGTCATCCCCTCTTTCAGCATTCTTTTCTAAGCCTCAGTTCCTGAGCAATTCACCTTTTTGCACTGACACCTGTACATTCATTCTTAGCTTTTGCACACAGATAGCACATGCTCTACCCCTTTAAACACAATCTTATAAGCGTGGATCCCGTCGAGTACGACGGACAATCTGGGTGCTAATACCTTCCCAGGTTGTAACCAACCCCCTTTCTCAGTTTCTCTGGTTCACAACCATCTTATCCATCTTTTCCAAGTTTATGCAGCATTACCTTTCCTTCGGGATAAAAATGCCTAGCTGGCGACTCTTTTCAGTTCATTTTCATTTTCTCTTTTCGCTGACCGTTCGCGTCTGTACCCTGGGACCCTGGTGTCTTTTCGGGGGAGCGACAACTTGGCGACTCTGCTGGGGAGACTTATCTTGCAACCAGGGCTTCTGGTCTCTTTTTGTGGGTTTCTCCTAGCACTTGTTTGATTTGTGTTTACGGGGGTGTTATATGCTACTTGTGCTTGTTGTTTATTTCGTTATTTATTGCTTTTTGTACAGCTTTATTTATTTGCTATCATTTACTTTTTTTATGCATTTCATACTATTATCATCATATCATGTGCTGGATCTTCTGTTTGTCTTGATGGGAGGGATACTCAGTGAGTAAGGTTCCATACCGGGAGCCTGAGTGACACATAAGAAAGAGTGGCTTCATATTCTTTCCCATTCCATTTCGGTCTGATACAGGAATATGAAACACGGTTCAGACATGGGTTTCTTCTTGAGAACTCTATGCTACAGATTTCCTGTAGTACTAGGGCTATCTTGGAAGCCTGCTAAGTCTAGATGACCTTTTTATGACCTTCAGCATCTGAGGTGAATTAGAG
This sequence comes from Lathyrus aphaca, assembly GCA_963966055.1. Taxonomy (NCBI): domain Eukaryota; kingdom Viridiplantae; phylum Streptophyta; class Magnoliopsida; order Fabales; family Fabaceae; genus Lathyrus; species Lathyrus aphaca. Next base: position 447,603,124 of record OZ014521.1, read on the forward strand.
GAGGATCCTTTATGATTATTGTAGACATTGTACCTCCGGGTTAGAAATGTTTACACTTCTCATAACTGATCCAAGTCTGAAGATCCTTGTTCTAGAACAATACATGTGAGAGGGTTGGGATGTTTACAGGTTTGCAGGAACCCTTGGCCTCATCATACCCTGTTACTGATATTGTTAAGGTCACATCATTTTGGACTATTCTTGTGAAACCCTGGATTTGTGACTCTTTATTTGAGTCCCCCACCTGGCTACTGATTCTCTAAGCCTTCATATGGACTTATGAACACACATGGACCTTATCAAGGCAGATAACAGATCCAACACTTGATCACAAACCCTTGCATATCATTTCGCATACATCATTTTGCATCATTTTAACATTTGTCTATTTGTTTTACAGGGTATCCACATCTTATATTTGGTTTGATTTTGATTGTTCATCTGCATCAGCCATCTTCATCAGAGATTCTCTTCAGCACCTTCATCAGTTGTTTCCATCAGTGTTCTCCTCAGTCATCTTCATCAGCATCCATTATCAGTATGGACCCATCCAGGAAGAGAAACATCACATACCATTTCTTTGAGCCCTCCCTAGCAGGAATCAGGCAGATTCAGACACTCATCACTCCTGATCATGTCCCTTTATTCAGGGAACATTATGGTGGCATTATGGACATGATCATGGACTTGGATGCATCACAGAGAAGTATGGTCCACACTTGCCTTCAGTTTTATGAACCTCCTCTCAGATGTTTTACCTTTCCAGACTTTCAGTTGGGCCCTTTGTTAGAGGAGTTTTCCATGTTGTTGGGGGTCCCCATCAGGAGAGGGATTCCTTTCAACCCTGAGATGACTGCTCCCAAGAATGAAGATATAACTAAGGCTCTGTACTTGGAAACCACCATCATTGATCAGAATATGACCAACAAGGCTGGAATCCCAGGCCTCCATTTGGACTTCTTGATCACTCAGGCCACCAGCCATGCTGCAGCAGGGAAGTGGGACACTGTTTGTGCTCTCTTAGCCCTTAGCATATATGGTATCATCTTGTTTGCAGACGAGCCTAAGTTTGTAAGCAAGAATGATATCCATCTCTTCTTGCTGAAGAATCCAGTTCCCACCTTGCTAGGGGATTTTTATTACTCAGTGCATCAGAGAAATGAGAAACAAAGGGGAAGATTAGTCAGATGTTATGCGCCTCTCTTCTACTGTTGGTTATTGAGACACTTTCTGAAGATGGAAGCTTTCTTGAATCCTCATCGACAAGAAATTGTGCTAAGAGAATGATTGCTCTCACTTCAGAAGACATCAGGTGGTTCACTTAGAGCACCAAGGGCATGGACATAATTACAAGCTGTGGGCAGTATCCCAATGTACCTCTCATTGGAGTGAAGGGTTGCATCAACTACAATCCTTTGCTGTTCAAAAGGCAACTAGGGTATGCCTTAGTACATCCACCAAGAGAACAGGACTTATCAAAAACCCTTTAATGTGACATTCAGAATAATCATGCTATCACCCGACAAGCATCCTGGGCTTGGGATAATATTCAGACAAAAGGGACTGCGATTCTTGGCAAGTGCAACAACATAGCTTCAGCTCAGTATATTGATTTGTCTCGCATTAGAGGACAGATCATATGCATGCCATTCACCCTAGAGGATGTTCCTGGACCATCAGCAGTAGAGCCTGTAGCTACAGTCAGCTTAGAAGAATTTGAGAAGTTGAAGGAAAGGAATACTCAGCTTTCTGAAGCTCGGAAGAAGACCCTCTGGGAGAGGAATGATAGTCGTCTGGACAATGAAAGGTTGGAGAGGCTCCAGATCGAGCATATGACCAAGATTGAGAAGACAGATGATTACATCAAAAGGGCTAGAGCAGGGGATTTATTGTTGAAGAATGCTTGCAAGGAAGCCAAGATTCAGAAGGCCAGAGCTGAGCACTACTTGGAAGAGAGTCAGACTAAATGGATCAGAATCACTGAGGCTTGCTCACAGGAAGATCAAAAGACCCAGGCTAAGATAGAGCAGCTGGAAGCTAATGAGAAGAAGAATCAGGAAGCCTTGTTAGCAGCACAGAAGGAAATCTATGAATTGAAACTCCGGGCGGGGTTGAAGAGATCAAAAGACCAAGACAAGTATAAGAAGTTGAAAAATGCTATTTCCACCAGGAACCTTCTTATCAGGACCATCACAGAGCATCCAGTTGGCCCAGTGATGGATGCTCTCCTGAAAGAAGTCAGAGAGGATGATTATGGGCTGGATGTTTGATTTCTTTGTATTTATACTTCATTTCGTTTGTACTTTTGCTTTTGTTGTTGTATTTTGACCCACTGTAAACACCCCAAATTTTCCCTCACCCATTCACACCATGGCTTGTGATATTTTCATTTGCATAAATTCAATCATAGCATCTCATACCACATTTTTGATTCACTGCATTGATTCAAAATCATCTGCATCTAGGGTTTGTGGTCTGAGCCCTCCCTGAGCCATTTGAGCCACTCCAAAGGTCACTCATCACTTCAAAGGGGTCCATGTATGTTCTAGCATCATATTATATCCTCTCAAGATCAAAGGAGTCATAGAATCATAAGAACTGAGAATGGCATGGAAGCAGAGCCAGGTTTAACTACACAGATGACCTAGAATTAGGGTTTTGGTTTCAGAGGCCATAACTCCAAAAAAATTTGTCATTATTGTTTCTATTGGTCTCTATATGTTATAAGGATCATGCATATCAATTTTCATGAAGAAATTCCATGGGGAAGTCATCTGATCAGGAGATGACTTCTTGAGCAAGTCAGTGCAAAATCAGGGCATCTGAGGCCCCCAATGACCCAACCAAAGGGTGTTCTCCATCATTTTGAATGTGTATGATCTTTATTTGATCATAGTAGATGTTAGAAGTTCACAAAATTGAAGAATTTCAAGCCATTTGCAAAATTGCCTTTTTGGGAAAGTGACTTGTAATGTAAACTTGCCATTTTGGGAAAGTTTTTCAACCTCCTCAAATTGATTAAAAAATGCTTCAAATGAGAAAACTTTGGTCATGAAAGTTGTAGAATGGATCATTCCCTTTTCAAAAAGTACAAGAACTTTTTCTAATTCATTTTGGATCAAAAGTTATGGCTTTGCAAAGTTGGGAAAAATCATGAAATTTCCACTTTTGGCACCAAAGAGGGATTTTTGCAAATTCAAATTCCAAGCATTTTCAAGACCTCTAAGTAACTTCTTTGCATCATTATAACATGTTACAACTTAGAAAAGTCAAGTTGTACCAATATTTTTTCATTTCCATGCCTTGGATCACAAGTTGCATAAGGCATTTTTCATAAAGGCTACAAAATTGAAACTTTGCAAAAGGGACCTCTCATGTTTGAATTGAACTCCAATTAGTATCAAAGCATCATAACAATATTACAAGACTCATTTTGTCACATTTTGCCCAAAAAATCACAAGTTTCTTTGCCTTGGTTCATGAGAAAATTCAAAGAGGGAAATGTGCAAGAACCTTGGAAACCCTTGATCAAGGCTAGCCAGCTCACAAAGTTAGATCCAAAGGCCTTCCTTGACTCAAGCTGAGGCAGGACAAGCCCTAAGATCTCCTCTGACCCGAGCCATACTCATAGTACACAAGATCTTGACTTTTTGCATTTTGCCCATGCCAATCCCATTGTGCCACCACCAACTCTCTGCCCAATCAGAGTATGATATGTGGACATCAAGCAACCCTAAACACAACACACACAATCCAGAAAGCTCCTACATTGCAGCATACACAAAAACTGTCAAAAAACTTATCCTCTTCGAATTCCTTCACACAGCCATCAAACCTTCCTTTTTCCTTCACCAATGAATCATACACCCTCCATGGAACCAAAATCCACCATTGGAACAGCTTGAAACCTCACATACCCCAACTGTAAAATCTGCCACACCAGAACTCAAACTCACAAATCAGTCACTAACAAGAGATTTGGAGCATCCCATTGACCTCAGGAGGTTCAGGGGAGACACTTTGCATAAGAGAAGGGTCTGGAAAGCTCATCTTCACAGTTCTTCACCCCAGGTAGCTTCAAACTTCAAACTTTTCAGAGCTTGCTTTTTTTGTTACAAAATGAAATTACACATCATGGGGATCACTCTGATTCTTTTAGATTTAAAAATGGTGTGAAAATAAGCATTTTGTGCCTCTCTGAAATTTTGCCCGTGAATATGTTTGGTTTCCATTCTCTTTGTTCATGCTTGATAAATGGTTTTTGATGATGGATTTAGGTTTAGTTTGGGGAGGGGAATGTTTCTGGGCAGTTAATTTAGTTTGGGGTGGCCTGTAGAAGAAGCTAGGGTTTTTGCCCTGCCGGAGAAGACGACCGGAGATCATCTCCGGTCGCCTGAAGTTAATTAGGGCTAAACCTGTTTAATTAAGCAACTTTGAATTCTATCCCTAGGATCATGTTTCCCGCGTGCATGTGAACGGTCCAGATGACTCATTATGCCCTAATCCTGATTAATTAAGTAAAACATAATTAATTAAGTCAACTTTAAACCTCAGCCATCAGATTGCGCGCGTTTAGCAACTTTAAAACCCAGCCTTGGATTCTGATTACCTTGGGTCAGCTTGACTTGCACGCAGGACCCTTAGATCTCTCAACTTTCCATCTGAGCCACTTTATATTTTATTTCTTATATTTATTTAAAATAGTAAAAAGCATTTAAAAATTCTGAAAATTTTTGTCAAACATTTCATTAATTTTTAGAACCCAAAAATATTTTTATTTTTATATTTTGCATTAAAAATTATTTTCAAATCATTTAAATGTTTATTTTTAATTAGTTAATGAAAATTAATTAATTAAAAATACATTTAGGTATTTAAAAATCCCAAAAAAAATTCACATTGCATTTTAAACATTTAGAAACATTATCAAACTCTCAAAATAAATTTCTTTTTGGTTCTTGATGCATTTTAACAATTGTCATTGGAATTAAATTCATTTAAGGGCAATATTTTGGTTCAAAATTTGAAAAATCCATTCTGCCTAACCCTTGAGAGTTTGATAATGGTTCTTCTTGCATTGCATCCTTCATAGCATGTAGTTTATAGGATAAAATTGGTTTGACTTGATTTTCCATTTTCAATTTGTTTTGAATTTTTCTTTGTGAAACACCCCAAAACCCTAGCCAACTTGAGAAATTCATAACTTGCCCTAGGTTAGGAGTTAGGTCCCCTCCTTTGGGCAGTGAACTTATGTAGGGTTAGGATTCCTTTGATCCCATTTGTAATTTTTTGTCACATCATTTGCTTATGGTTTTGGATTTTTGTATTGTATGTTGTATGTAAACCCTAATTTGTGCCTTCCTTTGCATCCATCCCTCATTTGCTTGCATTCAATGACTTGCCTTGACATTTTGTGCATCCACATGATTCATAAGACATCTTAGGACATGTTAGAACCATGATTGATCATTGCATCATTCCTTTGCCATGTTATATGTTCATTTCATTTCATAAACATTCATGAATCTTTATGGTTCAAAGCATGCCTCCTTTGCATCCTTATGCTTGTTTGATCACTCTCATCTCTTGTCATGTGTTTGCACCATCTCTCAGCATCATTAACATCATGAATATGATTCTGACTTTGGTTTGCATCATGACATTTCATCTCATTTGCATTGCATCTCATTTCTTTTGCTAACCTTTTTAGGTGGTAAGTAATTTGAGAAGTGAATTTGGCTTCACTTCTCACAATCTCTTCTCATCTCTCTTGCATCATTGCTGCATTTTATTTTTTGTATTAGAGTGAGCTTTCTCATTCATGTTCATCTCTTACTTTCTTCCTTCAGGCAACTTGTCTTCTTAAGTGAAGCAAGTTGTCTTGCTCCTCTCTGTTTCTTTCTCCTTTCATCTGCTTCTTTCCTTGGTGGCTCTTTGAAGATTCTTTCCCTCTTAAGCCTAACCAACCCTAGGATTTCCAAGTATGATAATAATTAGGGTTTGATTATTCCCCATTTAGCTTTTACCTTTGTGTCATCTTTGTGTCTTCTCTTCTCATCTCTTAATCAAGGACTAAACCTTCAAGGTTTTAAGGCTTTGTGATTAAGCTTATGCCTGCATCCTTCTATTAGGATGGAGTGTATAACTTTAATCCTAAGTGTTAAACCCTTAATGTGTTTAACTCCTTTAATCAATCCACCTAATAATCATCAAGACCATAAGCTTGTAACTTGGGCCTTGCATTAGGGTTCTAATTCTTCCTTAATTGGTTAAGAAGGACTAACCCTAGTGTTAATGGACAAGTCCCCCTCAGGTTGTCTTACAAACCATAAAATCCACTTCTTAAGCATATCAAGAACTAAAACCCACTTTAATAAAGGATTTGTTTTGTCATGAGGTTAATCCCTAATCATGGATTAAGTTGAGGAGCCTTCCTCAGCTTAAATATTCTCATCTATTATCCTTCTATTAGGATGGTGTAATGAGTCCATTAGATCCTTGATTATGGCTTAAACTCATTACTTAACACTAAACAAAAACAACAAAAACATCTAAATAAATACAAGTAGGTTAATGATCTTAATCCTACATCATGGTGATTAAGTGTGAGGTGCTTACTTCATACTTAAGGTATTCTCATTACCCCTAATCAGAGGGAGGATGTGATGAGTTTATTAACCCTTGGTTTAGGCTTAAGCTTATTAACTTATGAGAAATCCAAAAGCAATAAAAGATTGAAAACATCAAAAACAAACAATAATCGTCTCCTCCGGGATTCTTTTCTCATCTCATTCACTCATAAACGAGAACTTGCTTCTTCCGTCTAATGCAAGACAGTTTGCACCTGAGCCAGACAGGTAATACACTTGAGCATAGACAAGTAAGCAGTTCATCAGTCAATTTATCTCTCAGTCTCTTTGAGTCGAACTACGGTGTTCTGACTTCCTCATTGCACGAGAGGATACGTAGGCATAACTTAACAGTTATCGAACAAAAGTCTCTGTATATTCCCCCTCTTCCAGCATCATTCTTTAAGCCTCATAGTCTTGAGCTTCTTATTCTTGTTCTTACACTGACACTTCTCTCATGCACTTCACATTTCTTTTACACTGACACTTGCATTCTTTTCCAGCTTTGATACACAGATTGCACTGACACTCCCCCTTTAAAACACAAATCTTTTAAGCGTGGATCCCGTCGAGTACGGCGGACAATCTGGGTGCTAATACCTTCCCAGGTTGTAACCAACCCCCTTTCTCAGTTTCTCTGGTTCGCAACCGTCTTATCCATATCTTTCTTCAGGTTTATGCAGCATTACCTTTCCTTCGGGATAAAAATGCCTAGCTGGCGACTCTTTTCTTTCTTTCTCTTTTCGCCGACCGTTCGCGTCTGTACCCCTCTTGGCCCTGTGTCATTTGTTGTGAGCGACAGCTTGGCGACTCTACTGGGGATCCTTATACTGTAACCAGGGTTTCTGGTTCTTTTTGTGAGTTCCTCCTAGCGCTTGTTTTATTTGTGTTTACTGGGGTGTTATGTGCTATGTGTGTTTATGTGTTTATTTTATTGCTTCATGTACAGTCTTGTTTATTGCTTTCTTTACAGTTTTATACATCATACTGCCATACTGCCATTTTTTTGCTGGATCTGGTTTCTGTTCTGGTGGGTGGGGTTTCATTGAGAGTTTAAGGTCCTATACCTGGGACCTAAGTGACACCTAGGCTAGAGTGGTTCATGTTCTTTCCCATTCCATTTCGGTCTAGTGCGGAAATATGAAACGCGGTTCAGATGTGGGTTTCTTCTTGAGAACTCTGTGCTACAGATTTCCTGTAGTGCTAGGGCTATCTGGGAAGCCTGCTAAGTCTGGATGACCTTTATTATGACCTTCAGAAACTGAGGTGAATTAGAGGAGGATCTTTTATGGTTATTGTAAACATTGTACCTCCGGGTTAGAAGTGTTTACACTTCTCATAACTGATCCAAGTCTGAGGATCCTTGTTCTAGAACACCACCTGTGAGGGGGTTGGGCTGTTTACAGGTTTGCAGGTACCCTTCGCCACATCATACCCTGATACTTGTTTTGTTTAAGAATGCTTCACTTTGGACAGTTCTTGTGATTTAACCCTGGACATGTGACTCTTTATTTGAGTCCCCACCTTGGTTACTGGATTTCTGAACCTCCATCTAGAATTCTTGAACATACATGGACTTTATATCAAGACAGATAAGCAGATCCAGCTTGATCACAAACCCTTACATATCATTTGCATACATCATCATTGCATCATTTGACATTTGTTTATTTGTTTTTTCAGGGTATACACATTATATCTGGTTTGGTTTTGACCCCTTCTTCTGCATAGACCTCTGTTTCATCAGTTATCTGCTTCAGATATTCTCTTCAGTTGTTTGCTTCAGTCATCTTCATCATCACCAACATCAGCCTATCAGTGGCCCATCTCCAGTACCAATCTTGATCTTCATCAGCACTTGTCTTCAGCTCTTCATCAGCAGTCATGGCTCCCAGGAAGAGCAACATATCATACCATTTCTTTGAGCCTGTGTTGACTGGCATCAGGCAGGTCCAGTAACTTATCACCCCTGACCACATCCCATTATTCAGAGAGCATTATGGAGGTGTCCTGGATATGGTTATGGACCTGGACCCTTCTCAGAGGAGCATGATCCACACATGCTTACAGTTTTATGACCCTCCTTTGAGATGTTTCATATTTTCAGACTTCTAGCTTTTATCTCTGTTGGAGGAATTTTCATCATTGATTGGAGTACCTGTCAGGGGTGGGATCCCCTTCAACCCAGAGATGACTTCTCCCAGTAATGGAGAAGTGGCAAAGGCACTGTACCTAGAGCCTACTTTGATTGAGTAGAATATGACAACAAAGGCTGGGATCCCTGGTTTACACTTAGATTTCTTGATTTCTCAGGCCATCCTGAAGGCCTCTTTGGGAGAATGGAGGGCAGTCTGTGCATTTTTAGCCCTCAGCATATATGGGGTTGTACTGTTTGCAGATGAGCCCAAGTTTATCAGCAAGAATGCCATTCATATCTTCCTTCTGAGGAACCCAGTACCCACATTGCTGGGAGATTTCTATTACTCCATTCATCAGAGGAATGAGAAACAGAGGGGGAAGTTAGTGAGGTGTTGTGCACCTTTGTTTCACACCTGGCTGCTCAGACACCTACCCAAGACAGATGCCTTCTTGAATCCTCACCAGCAGAAGAATTGGGCTAAGAGACTTATTGCTTTGTCTTCAGATGACATCAGATGGTGCACCCAGAGCACCAAAGGCAAAGACATAATCACCAGCTGCGGGCAATACCCAAATGTGCCTCTGATAGGAGTAAAAGGTTGCATCAACTACAATCCTTTGCTGTTTAAGAGACAACTGGGCTATGCTTTGGTTCACCCTCCTAGAATGCAAGATTTAGCTGAGACCCTGTATTGTGAGATAAAGCCTAATCTAGCTGCTGTCAGACAAGCATCTGGGCTTGGGACAACATCCAGACAAAAGGGATGGCTATTCTTGGAAGGTGCAATAATGTTGCTTCAGCTCAGTACTATGACTGGTCTCATGCTAGAGCTTAGATTACTGGAACGCCCTTCACCATTGAGGATATACCTGGACCATCCACAGCACAGCCAGCAGCAACTGTCAGCCTGGAAGATTTTGAGAAACTGAAGGAAAGGAATGAGAATCTGTCTCAAGCTCTGAAGAAGACCCTGTAGGAAAGGAGTGATGGTCGTCTAGACAATTAGAGGTTGGAGAAGCTTAGGGTGGAGCATCTGACCAAGATTGAGAAAACAGAAGACTACATCAAGAAAGCAAGAGCTGGGGAACAAATATTGAAGAATGCCTGTAAAGAGGCCAAGCTTCAGAAGGCTAGGACTGATCTCTATCTGCAAGAAAGTCAGGCTAGGTGGGTCAGGATCACTGAAGCCCGGACACAAGAAGATCAGAGGAATCAAACCAGGATTGAGCAGTTAGAGGCCATTGAAAAGAAGCAACAAGAAGCTTTGTTGGCAGCCCAGAAGGAGATTTCAGAATTGAAGCTTAGGGCTGGGTTGAAGAGATCAAAGGACCAGGACAGGCACAAGAAACTGACCACTGCCATTGCCACCAGGAACCTCCTCACCAGGAACATCACAGAGCATCTGGCTGGTCCAGTAACTGAAGCACTTTTGAAGGAGGTGAAGGAGGATGAGTTTGGACTTGATGTCTGACTTTTTGATTGTTGTTATTTTCATTTGATGTACTTTTCTTTTGTGTTGTATTTTGACCCTTCGAGGGCATATGTTGTAAAACAAACTATGTATTGTTCAGTATTTGTAATATATTTTAGTTTGCTTCCATTTTTGGGGTTTCTTTTCTCAAACAACATCAAAGCATCTTCCTCGAGGTCTGGAAATGTCAAAACCAAGAACCGAGCCAGATACCTTGGAAAATAAATAAGCATACTGCATTGCATACTAACTTTGGTTTTATTTTGTAGGTTTTGTCATTATTTTGTTTGTTTCTAAATCTGTTGTGCTTCAGGAAATATTGCTCGCCGCCGGGTGTTCCCTCTAAACCGTACGCACCGGTACCCTACTCCCAACAATCTTCCTGGTATCCAAATGGATCAAGTACAGCAGGACCTGACCGAGGTCAGAACTCAGATGGCTAATGAAAGAGTGGAGATGAGGAACCAAATGGCTCAATTCATGACTGTAATGACTGGCTTGGCCCAGAGTCAGGAAAGGCTAAGGGCATTGGTAGAAAGACAAAACCCTGAGGAACCTCATCCTGGGACTGGAGGGACTAGTAATAATGAGGGAGGTCAGCCTCATGTTAACCCACCAGTATTTGGACCCCATCTAGATCCGGAAGTCAATATCCCAAGGAATGTACAAGGCAACACTGCTGCAGGCCAGATTTTGCAAGAAGATCCTCAAGAGGAGCAGTTTACTGTAGTGGGAGCTGGAGATGAAGTTTATGATAGGAGGTTTGATGAAATTTCTGAGAAGTTGAGATCTTTGGAGTCTCAAAATTCCTTAGGCTTCGATGTAATGGATATGGGGTTAGTGGATGGGGTGAGAATTCCCCACAAGTTTAAACCCCCGTGCTTTGAGAAATACAATGGAACTTCCTGTCCACGAACTCACCTGCAGTCCTTCTTGGGAAGACTTAAAGCATATACCATGGATGAGAAGCTGTGGATGTTCTACTTTGAAGATAGCTTGACTAGAGCTTCAAGAGAGTGGTATTCACACTTGACCAGAGCTACTATCAAATGCTGGAAGGACCTAGCTGAAGCTTTCATCAGGTAGTACCAATACAATCTGGACATGGCTCCTAACAGGACCCTCTTGATGGGAATGTCTCAATCCTCCAGAGAAAGCTTCAGGGAATATGCCCAGAGGTGGAGACAGCTTGCTGCTGCTGTCCAACCACCTATGTCAGAAAGAGAAATGGCCGACATGTTCATGAATACTCTGCAAGGAACATATATTGATAGGCTAGCTGCCTTTTCTTCCACCAGTTTTGCTGACGTAGTTATAGCTAGGGAAAGGATTGAGAGCCTTTTGAAAATGGGTAAGATTTCTGATAATGGTGCAAGTTCATACAGTAATACCAGGAAGCCTTTTGTGGGACCTCGAAGGACCGGTGAGACAAATGCCATTTATACCAGCAGGGGAAGACCTCAGTATGTTCATAGATCAGTAGCATCTGTCACCATTCCAGCTCCGATTCCTCAACAATCAGCATATCAACCACAACAACAACCACATTATCAACAACAAGTTCAGTATCCGCCACAGAGAACCTACAACAACAACAACAGCAATCAACAACAAAGACCTTTTCAGCAAAGACCGTCACAGGCAAACAGGGTGATTGACCCTATCCCTATGCCTTATGCTGCCTTATTGCCACAACTCCTGAAGCTCAACTTGGTTAAGTTAAGGACGTTGGCACCACCAGATCCCACCAATCTCCCAAGGAACTATGATGTCAACGCCAGATGTGCTTTCCACTCCAATGCACCTGGCCACAATACAGAAAAATGCAGGGCTTTGCAAATGAAAGTCCAGGATCTGGTGGATTCTAAAGCCCTCAACTTTGCACCCCCTCCAAATGTCAACAAGAATCCTATGCCTAACCATGGTGGGCCGAGGATTAATGCCATTGAGGAAGACAAGCACTCTACCTTGATCACCAGTGTTGCACAAATTCGGACACCTCTGGTCGAAATTAAAGCTTAGCTTCTAGAGTGCCAGGTGTTTCCCGGGTGTGAACTCGGTTGTGGGTATTGCAACATTGCAGTTAACGGGTGTGATAATTTGAGAAGCGGCATAGATGGTCTTATCAAAGATGGTATACTTCATATCTCAACAACGGCACCTACAAATCCAGCAATTCCTTTGACAACAATTCCTGATTCTTCTACAACAGCAGCAACAATCATTCCTACCGATTCATCAATATCATCAGCAATAGCTCCATCCATCACTTCAACAGATCAAATGTCAACAACCCTTTCTTCTACAACATCAGCATCCATTTACTCAGCCGAATCTTCTACAACACCAGCAAAAATTAATGAAGATATCTCAGTAGTCACCATCTACTATGATCCATCAAATGTTCCTCCAAATAATAACTTTCAGCAACAAACAGTGGCACCTCCTGCCAGGTCACCAGTCACAATTTACTACGATCCGCACACCATTTCAGTACCCTCCTTTGCAGCAGTCAGTCTAGTTACTATTACGGTGCCTGGACCAGTTCCATATAAAAGCAGTAATGCCATACCTTGGCATTATGGCTCTGATCTTTACTGCAACGGGGAGAAAATCACTTTGGATTCTTCAACCTCTTCTCCACAAATTGATAATGTTGGGGGAGGCGGAGGCTTCACCAGAAGCGGACGCCTTTTTGCCTCACAAACTCAAAGACCTAATGTTGAAGCAGAAGCTGCTGCCAAAGCAAAAGGAAAGAGTGTGGTATTTGAAGAGCCGACTGCCAAAGAAACTCATAAGACATCTTTTGAACAAGATGTAGACGAGTTTATGAGAATCATAAAGAGAAGTGATTACAAAATGGTGGATCAGCTTCACCAAACTCCCTCAAAAATCTCCATATTATCCTTGTTGATGTGTTCTGAAGCTCACAGGAATGCATTATTGAAAGTCCTGCACGCAGCATACGTGCCAGAGGAGATTACCGTTAATCATCTAGAAACTGTGGTAGCAAATGTCAACACCAGACATGGGCTGGGTTTTACCAATGCTGACTTAACAACTGAGGGACGTAACCACAACAAGGCTTTACATATCACCCTAGAGTGCAAGGGTGCTGTTCTATATCATGTACTGGTGGACACTGGGTCGTCACTCAATGTTCTACCCAAGAAAGCCTTGGTGAAGCTAGAGTATGATGGCTTGGCACTGCGTCCGAGTCATTTGGTGGTGAGAGCATTTGATGGCTCTAAAAGATCAGTGCTTGAGGAGATTGATCTGCCTGTGATGATTGGCCCGCAGACTTTTAAAATTACCTTCTATGTGATGGACATTCAGCCGGCCTACAGCTGTTTGTTGGGTAGACCCTGGATCCATGCCGCTGGCGCTGTTACGTCTACCCTTCACCAGAAGCTGAAATTCGAGTGGCAAGGCCAGATCATCACCATCTGTGGGGAAGAAGACATCTTTGTTAGCCATCTGGCTACGTATAAGTACATAGAGATGGATGGAGAAATCCATGAAACCATGAGCCAGGGGTTTGAGGCCCTAAACATTAATGAAGCATCTGCTGTACTGGGAACCTCCATAACGTCATATCAGCAAGCCAAGAAGGTTGTTGAAGAGGGTACTGCCCAAGGCTGGGGCAAGCTGCTGCCCGTGGAAAAGAAGGAAGACAGATTTGGGTTGGGTTACAAACCAACTCAACAAGATCAATCAGAGGCTGCAAAAGAGCCCAACTTTGTCAGCGGGGGGATGCTCACCCCGGATGCTGTAAACAACTTGGAAGACGAGGAAGAAAGCGACCGCAACCTGGAAAGTTGGATACGTCCAAGGGTTCCGGGGAGCCAAGTCCTTAACTGGTCTTCCTAGGAAATTATAAGGATTACTCCTGCAGAGTAATTATTATTTCCTGTATTTTTAAGCATGCATCAAAGCCTTGCATCTTGCCCAAGATGCCAAGACTCATTTTGTAATCGGGCCAACTTGTAATTTTGTGCAAACAGATCAATAAATGAATATCGGACATCTTTTGCAAATGAGTCTTTTCCTTTTCCGCTCACTGTTTTTTTTCATTTTTTCTTTTTGTACAAAAATAAAATGGCAATGTTTCTCAAAATGATAACTTCATTTCACTTTTTCTAAACAAGATTAAAATTGATCACTAAAATAAACAATTTAAACCCTTGCAGAGAGTGCCTTTCAGATTGCACCGACAACAACACAGCTATGGCTTCGTATGAGTTTGACAATCCAATCAAACAAGCCGATGAATGGGTTGAAGAAGATTATGAGCTTCCTGAAGAACTAGCCAGGTTGTTAAGGCGAGAGGAGAGGATTATCACTCCTCATCAGGAGGAGATCGAAACGGTTAATCTTGGTACGGAAGAAGATGTGAAAGAGGTTAAGATCGGGGCCTGCTTACAAGATTCAGTAAAAGAACAACTAATTGATATGCTTCGGGAGTATGTGGATGTTTTTGCTTGGTCTTATCAGGATATGCCAGGGTTGGATACCGATATTGTTATGCACAAACTGCCTTTGAAAGAAGACTGCCCGCTAGTAAAACAGAAGCTACGCCGAACTCGCCCAGACATGGCAATGAATATAAAAGAAGAGGTACAAAAGAAATGGGACGCCGGGTTCCTTGCTGTGACTAGCTATCCGCCGTGGGTTTCTAATATTGTACCTGTGCCTAAAAAGGATGGCAAGGTGAGGATGTGTATGGATTACCGGGATCTGAACAGAGCCAGCCCGAAGGATGACTTCCCTTTACCTCACATTGATGTATTGGTTGATAATACGGCTCAGTTCTCGGTATTCTCCTTCATGGATGGATTTTCAAGATACAATATGATCAAGATGTCACCTGAAGACATGGAGAAGACAACTTTCATCACACCCTGGGGCACGTTCTGTTATAAGGTGATGCCATTCGGGCTGAAGAATGCTGGTGCCACTTATCAACGGGCTATGGTAACATTATTCCACGACATGATCCACAAAGAAATCGAATGTTATGTGGATGACATGATTGCCAAGTCCCTCACAGAAGAAGACCACCTGGTGAATCTGTTGAAGTTATTCAAGCGTCTGAGGAAATACCAACTGAAGTTAAACCCCAACAAGTGCACATTCGGGATACGATCTGGTAAGCTGCTGGGATTTATTGTAAGTGAGAAAGGGATTGAAGTTGACCCTGATAAAGTCAAAGCCATTCAAGAAATGCCTGCACCGAAGTCAGAAAAAGAAGTTCGAGGGTTTCTAGGAAGATTGAACTATATTTCAAGGTTCATATCTCACCTTACAGTAACCTGCGAACCTCTGTTCAAGCTGTTAAGAAAAGAACAAACAGTCAGGTGGAATGAAGACTGCCAAAGGGCTTTTGACAAAATCAAGGAATACTTACAAGAGCCTCCAATCCTTATGCCACCAGTTGAAGGAAGACCTCTAATCATGTACTTGACAGTATTAGAAGAGTCAATGGGGTGTGTGCTGGGCCAGCATGACGAGTCTGGTCGAAAAGAGTATGCAATATACTACCTAAGCAAAAAGTTTACCGACTGTGAACAGCGTTATTCACTGCTCGAGAAAACTTGTTGTGCTTTAGCGTGGGCTGCTCGCCGACTGAGACAGTATATGATGACCCACACTACTTTATTGATCTCAAAGATGGATCCAGTCAAGTACATATTTGAGAAGCCAGCCCTTATCGGACGGGTTGCAAGATGGCAAATGATCCTCACAGAATATGATATTCAGTACACATCTCAAAAAGCCATCAAAGGCAGTGTATTGTCTGATTATCTTGCTGAGCAACCCATTGATGATTACCAGCCTATGAGATTTGACTTCCCAGATGAAGACATCATGTTCATAAAAGCAAAAGATCATGAAGAGCCTATTCACACTGAAGGGCCTGACCCGGCAGAAGAATGGACAATGATGTTTGACGGGGCTGTTAATATGAACGGTCGTGGTGTTGGTGCAGTACTCATTACACCTAAAGGAGTTCACATGCCTTTCTCGGCAAAACTCACCTTTAACTGCACTAACAACGAAGCTGAATACGAAGCTTGTATTATGGGTCTTGAGGAAGCCATTGACCTCAGGATCAAGACTTTGACTGTGTTCGGAGATTCAGCTTTGGTAATTAATCAGACCAACGGCAAATGGTACACCCACCAAGACCATTTGGTACCTTATCGGGATTATACAAGGAGGTTATTGACTTTCTTCACAACAGTTAAGCTTGAGTATATCCCTCGAGATGAGAATCAGTTTGCAGATGCTCTTGCTACCATTTCATCCATGATCAAAGTTCAAGCTTCCAACTTTGTGCCTCGGATATTAGTGTCCAGACTTGACAGACCAGCATACGTGTTCTCGGCAGATGTTGTTAAAGATGATAAGCCTTGGTTCCATGATATCAAATGCTTCTTGGAGGATCAGACATACCCACCTGGGGCATCTCCCAATGATATAAAGACGTTAAGAAGGCTTGCTGGTAGTTTCTTTCTGAATACTGATGGTTCCTTGTACAAGAGAAACTTTGATATGGTACTTCTCAGATGCGTTGATAAGACGGAAGCGGACTTGTTGATGCACGAGGTGCACGAAGGATCTTTTGGTACCCATGCTGGAGGGCATGCAATGGCTAAAAAGTTGCTAAGATCAGGCTATTACTGGATCACAATGGATGCAGACTGTTGTGCTTATGCCAGAAAATGTCATAAATGCCAGATTTATGCGGATAAAGTGCATGTGCCTCTGAATCCTTTGAATGTGATGTCTTCACCCTGGCCCTTTGCCATGTGGGGCATTGATATGATTGGCAAGATTGAACCAACTGCTTCAAACGGCCACAGATTCATCCTGGTTGCTATTGACTATTTTACCAAGTGGGTTGAAGCGGCTTCTTATGCAAATGTTACAAGGCAAGTGGTAGCCTGATTTCTGAAGAGAGATATCATCTGTCGGTATGGAGTGCCCGAGCGAATCATTACTGATAATGGTTCCAACTTGAACAAGAAAATGATGGCAGAACTGTGTCGGGACTTCAAGATCCAACATCACAATTCTTCTCCTTACAGGCCAAAGATGAATAGCGCTGTCGAGGCAGCTAATAAGAATATCAAGAAGATTGTGCAAAAGATGGTGGTTACCTATAAAGACTGGCATGAAATGCTACCATTTACCTTACATGGGTACCGAACGTCAATCAGAACATCCACTGGGGCAACACCGTATCAGCTTGTGTATGGTATGGAAGCAGTCCTACCTATTGAAGTTGAATTACCCTCCCTGCGGGTACTAATGGATGTTAAGCTAAGTGAAGCAGAGTGGGTCCGATCCCGATACGAACAACTGAATCTGATCGAAGAAAAGAGATTAGCTGCAATTTGTCATGGGCAGCTGTATCAGAAAAGAATGAAGAAAGCCTTCGATCAGAAAGTCAGGCTCTGAGAGTACCAAGTAGGAGATCTGGTGCTGAAAAGACTCCTCCCTCCTCATACAGACCACAGGGGCAAGTGGACTCCGAACTATGAAGGGCCATTCGTAGTAAAGAAAGTTTTCTTTGGTGGAGCACTGATGCTCAGTACTATGGATGGTGAAGACTTCCTGTCCCCTGTGAATTCAGATGCAGTTAAAAAATACTTCGCATAAAATGACCCGCTGAACATAAAAACAGAATGTAAGTCCAGGCAAAAATATGGCATCCCGGCGAGTCAAAAACAGAATAAAAGACTCGGGCAAAAATAAGGGAAAATAAATAAAAAAATGTACACCCGCTGAGTTGAAAAGCCGCATTGGACAACTCAGGCAAAAATGGGTATCCCAGTGGATTGAAAACCCGAAAGGGAGATCCACGCAAAATAAGGGAGATAAGCGAACAACTGTATCCTGAATTCGTCTGCATCACTTACACCATGGCAAACTTCGAAGGGTTAGAGCATTCGGTCAGAATCAGCCTTCTTCAGAAAGCAAGACGAGAAGAACGTCAAATGTCATACGAGTCAAAGCCCAAGGGAAGCTCCTTGAAGCGTCATCAACATTTCCAGCACCTTTTTGTCTTTCAATTTGTAACAATCTCCTCATTTCAGGGGATCCGTTTCTCTGACTGTATCTTGCCAATTCAAGGCACGTAAATTAATAAAATCAGATTTTCAGTCATGTCTTGTCTCGTACATTTATTTTTGGGATAATTATACGAAACCCCCTTGCCATTAGGGCGAGATTCGGTTTTGCCCCCCTGAAGTTTTTTTTTTATCAACTCCCCCTTATAAAATCAAAAACCATATTTCACCACCCCCTTTTACTTATCTACTGTTCATCATCTTCCCCAACCACTCTCCTTCATCCTTTCCTTCATCACCAAACTGTCTTCATAAAGTCTGACTTTTTCATATCCAGCAAATTCTGCGAATCAACCGAAGACAGAAAATCGTTGCAAGAGGAAACAGTGAAACCTTTATTACTATCCGGCCTCTACATCCACATATCATGGACCTGATGCTGCACCTGAAAACCCAAAAGCCTCTGTTTCAGATCTGAAATCTCAAAAGCCGGTTTCAGAATCCAGGCTCACTTGAGAATAGCTGCAGGAAAACCAAATTTGTTTGTTCCCAATGAAGTAACCAATATGAAGTGATTTACTTTGGCAACAGTTGCTGCAGCACCATGACAGAATAAACCAAAAACAAAATTGTTTTCAACATTTAGGCCTAAAACAAATAGCATTGAAACATAATCATAATGAAAGAAAGCTTTTGTTACCAGCATCAACAAGGCTTTTGGTAGCTCTATAATCGATTCGACAAGGTCCTGTAATTTCGAAAATTTCCTTCTCACTAGCACCAATAGTACATATCACAGTTGATGCATTCCCTAAAGCTGATCCAATTTGATCCGGCTTCTCCAAATCACATTCCACAATTTCAAGCTTCTCTACAGCTGGGCTAAAAACCAAAAACATTTTGTTATCCACACAGCAGCATCTTTGTTAATGCGAAAAACTTTCTCGACTTACCTTCACCCCTCCACTTGCACCGTCAAGCTTCAATTGCTTAACACTCTACATATCATATATTCGTAGCTTTAATACATATTAAGAAGATAATAATTATTACTACTAGTCGTAAATTAATCACCCTAACCTGAACCAATGCACCGACTTTCTGAGTATTCCTTACTCCAGATCTAACTTTAAAACCAAGCTTTATAAGCTCCCTGAATGAAACTATCATTGCTCAACATTTTTGCAAACAAAAGTTTCTATCTCAAAATGTGAAAAATGAAAATGTACCTGACTGTTCTTGAACCAACTTTTCCAGTAGCACCGGCAACAAAAACTAGATTATCATCCTTGGAATCTGTTTTCTCAGGAATCCCCCCAGCAGTATTAGATTTTGTTGAACCTTGAATGAAGATACACACATATTAAACATTTTCATACATAACCAAACACATACACACACATGCATGAGAATTGGATCATGTTTATCACCTGAAGCCTGAGCTCTTATGCTACTGCTACAGCAGATTCTGTTGTTGGTGAGTGTTGTGATAAGAGGGTACCTCATGAAATGTGAGTATTTGGAAAGGTTGAGATGAGGGGAAGGTTTATATGCTGGTGCAGTGTCTCTACGTGTGAGAATGGAGGGAATGGTAGTTCAGGTGAGAGAGAAAACATCCATTGGCATGGCTTTGTGGGTTAAATAAGTAGTTGGGGAAGATGATGAACAGTAGATAAGTAAAAGGGGGTGGGGAAATATGGTTTTTTATTTTATAAGGGGGAGTTGATAAAAAAAACTTCAGGGGGGCAAAACCGAATCTCGCCCTAATGGCAAGGGGGTTTCGTATAATTATCCCTTTATTTTTCATTTGCAAAATGTCCGATAGATATTGATCGCATAAATACAGATGCTTCCTTTCTAAAAGATACATGCTTACAAGAAATATGTTTACTCCTAGGATGGCCTAAAACTCCTATGACGGAATCCAATAAGGAATATCTCGGGATGCTTGTACGTTTCTGTGTCTTTACAGGATTGCAGGTGTTCAGAGCAACATGGGGCATGAAGACTTCTCCCCAGCAAGCTGTCTAATCATTATCCACTCAGTCTATCTCCCGATTAGCACCGGAGGTGCTTTCTCCCCAGCTGAGTTGCCATTCATCATTTCTCCTCAGCCAAGTGCAAAGACCAGGGAACCATCTCCCCACAGAGTTTCAGCCTCTATCCAGAAGAGCAACGCCTGAAGATCTCACAACAGAGTGACGAAAGCTTCTAACAAATCCCAGTTGGATCCCTCGCTACTAAGAAAGATCTATCAGCGATCTATCGCCCCAAGCAGATTCATACATGCCAGATCTACCAATGATCCTACCCCCAGCTGGGAAACCCACTTCAAGCAGATCAGCCAGAGATCTCCACAACAGCGGGATCCGAATCCCGGATCGGTATCTTTGCATAATCATAGCATCCGCATCATATCTTCCCCACAAAGCGTAGCATTCCGTCTAATACGGAGCATTACGGCAAAAATCAAACATATTGCATAATCATAAGCCATGTGTCGAACTGAACACTTGTAAAAAATGACCATCCGTCAACAATATGCAGAATATTTCCCAAATTCTCCACCAAAGAGCCAAAGCATTCCCCTTACAGATACACACTCCTTTTGGCACCCGTCCGTGTCACCACTCCCCAGTAAAGTCGCCCGAGCATTCTTTACAAACAGACACTTATATATTACAGATACTTTTTGACACTCGTCTGTGCCATATCCCCAGCAGAAAGCCAAAGCGTCCCCTTTGCACTCACTACACAAATACACATATATACAATTCCCTGACACCCGTCCATGTCACCCCCCAGCATAGTTGCCTAAACACTCTGAGAACTATATACTTGTTTATAGTACACTTTTTCTGACACTCGTTCATTTCATGCTTTCCCTACCAAGTTAAACACTCGTCTGTGTCTCACTCATACAGATACTCGTCCGCATCTTGTATATACCACTTATATCCCCTCAGATTCGACACTCGTCCGTGTTCCTTGTTAACCAGTTGATACTCGTCCGTATCATCATCTCTGAGCATGCGTCGAGCGTTTGTTTCTACTGATACTCGTCCGTATTATAATCTTAAGGATGCTCGTCCGCATCTTTAATCTATACACCGTGTCAAACACTTATGTCTTCTTGAATTTAGACACTCGTCTGTGTCTACTATTCCCCAAAAGAGTCCCAGCAAATCCCAGTGAATTATTTCCTTTCTATCTGACATTCGTCCTATGTTATGATACCTTTCAGCAGCCGTACCCTGCCTGGTGATCGTCCTTCACCTTTTTGATGATCGTCCTTCATCACCCCCAATGGAGTCTCTATTCATTAGAACCCCTTCCTATCCGACATTCGTCCTATGTCGTGATATTTTCATCAGCCGTACCCTGCTAGGTGATCGTCCTTCACCTCTTGATGATCGTCCTTCATCATGCTTATCCGATGGCCGTCCCCATCGTCGACCTTTTTATCCGGCATTCGTCCTATGTCGCGATACTTTTGGCAACCGTACCTTGCCAGGTGATCGTCCTTCACCAATAGATGACCGTCCCTCATCTTATCCCCAACAGAGCAGCCGTCCCCTGCTAGGTGATCGTCCTTCACCTTTAATGACCGTACCTCATCATTTATTTCATTTATGCTTTGAACCCGATGGTCGTCCCCATCATTTACCCTTAACTCCCAGAGAATCTTTGTTGCTTTATTTTGATGGTTGTCCCCATCATAATCTCTTATGTCCCCAGCTTGTCGGCCGTCCCCGTCATTGCTTTGTTTCCCGCATCTTCCCCAGCATGTCGGTCGTCCCCGTCATTGCTTCATCCCCAGCAGTCGTCCTCTGCCCGACGGTCGTCCTCCGTCGCCCGCACTTTATATATACTTTATTTTCTTTTACAATCTATATCCCTTTTCTTCTTCATTCTGTGAGTGCAAATTTTGGACTGTCTTTGGTATTCAACCACAAGTTATCTTGTTTGCCTGTTAAGCCGTCGCTTACATCCTGCACAGCTAACTCATGTTTGAATAGGGGCAGTTGTAAACACCCCAAATTTGCCCTCACCCATTCACAACATGGCTTGTGATATTTTCATTTGCATAAATTCAATCATAGCATCTCATACCACATTTTTTATTCACTGCATTGATTCAAAATCATCTACATCTAGGGTTTTTGGTCTGAGCCCTCCCTGAGCCATTTGAGCCACTCCAAAGGTCACTCATCACTTCAAAGGGGTCCATGTATGTTCTAGCATCATATTATATCCTCTCAAGATCAAAGGAGTCATAGAATCACAAGAACTGAGAATGGCATGGAAGCAGAGCCAGGTTTAACTGCACAGATGACCTAGAATTAGGGTTTTGGTTTCAGAGGCCATAACTCCAAAAATTTGGTCATTCTTGTTTCTATTGGTCTCTATATGTTATAAGGATCATGCATATCAATTTTCATGAAGAAATTCCATGGGTAAGGCATCTGATCAGGAGATGACTTCTTGAGCAAGTCAGTGCAAAATCAGGGCATCTGAGGCCCCCAATGACCCAACCAAAGGGTGTTCTCCATCATTTTGAATGTGTATGATCTTTATTTGATCATAGAAGATGTTATAAGTTCACAAAATTGAAGAATTTCAAGCCATTTGCAAAATTGCCTTTTTGGGAAGGTGACTTGTAATGTAAACTTGCCATTTTGGGAAAGTTTTTCAACCTCCTCAAATTGATTCAAAAATGCTTCAAATGAGAAAAATTGGGTCATGAAAGTCGTAGAATGGATCATTCCCTTTTCAAAAAGTACAAGAACTTTTTCTAATTCATTTTGGATCAAAAGTTATGGCTTTGCAAAGTTGGAAAAAATCATGAAATTTCTACTTTTGGCATCAAAGAGGGATTTTTGCAAATTCAAATTCCAAGCATTTTCAAGACCTCTAAGTGACTTCTTTGCATCATTATAACATGTTACAACTTAGAAAAGTCAAGTTTGTATCAAGATTTTTTCATTTCCATGCCTTGGATCACAAGTTGCATAAGGCATTTTTCATAAAGGCTACAAAATTGAAACTTTGCAAAAGGGACCTCTCATGTTTGAATTGAACTCCAATTAGTATCAAAGCATCATAACAATATTACAAGACTCATTTTGTCACATTTTGCCCAAAAAATCACAAGTTTCTTTGCCTTGGTTCATGAGAAAATTCAAAGAGGGAAATGTGCAAGAACCTTGGAAACCCTTGATCAAGGCTAGCCAGCTCACAAAGTTAGATCCAAAGGCCTTCCTTGACTCAAGCTGAGGCAGGACAAGCCCTAAGATCTCCTCTGACCCGAGCCATACTCATAGTACACAAGATCTTGACTTTTTGCATTTTGCCCATGCCAATCCCACTGTGCCACCACCAACTCTCTGCCCAATCAGAGTATGATATGTGGACATCAAGCAACCCTAAACACAACACACACAAGCCAGAAAGCTCCTACATTGCAGCATACACAAAAACTGTCAAAAAACTTATCCTCTTCGAATTCCTTCACACAGCCATCAAACCTTCCTTTTTCCTTCACCAATGAATCATACACCCTCCATGGAACCAAAATCCACCATTGGAACAGCTTGAAACCTCACATACCCCAACTATAAAATCTGCCACACCAGAACTCAAACTCACAAATCAGTCACTAACAAGAGATTTGGAGCATCCCATTGACCTCAGGAGGTTCAGGGGAGACACTTTGCATAAGAGAAGGGTCTGGAAAGCTCATCTTCACAGTTCTTCACCTCAGGTTGCTTCAAACTTCAAACTTTTCAGAGCTTGCTTTTTTTGTTACAAAATGAAATTACACATCATGGGGATCACTCTGATTCTTTTAGATTTAAAAATGGTGTGAAAATGAGCATTTTGTGCCTCTCTGAAATTTTGCCCGTGAATATGTTTGGTTTCCATTCTCTTTGTTCATGCTTGATAAATGGTTTTTGATGATGGATTTAGGTTTAGTTTTGGGAGGGGAATGTTTCTGGGCAGTTAATTTATTTTGGGGTGGCCTGTAGAAGAAGCTAGGGTTTTTGCCCTGCCGGAGAAGACGACCGGAGCTCATCTCCGGTCGCCTGAAGTTAATTAGGGCTAAACCTGTTTAATTAAGCAACTTTGAATTCTATCCCTAGGATCCTGTTTCCCGCGTGCATGTGAACGGTCCAGATGACTCATTATGCCCTAATCCTGATTAATTAAGTAAAACATAATTAATTAAGTCAACTTTAAACCTCAGCCATCAGATTGCGCGCGTTTAGCAACTTTAAAACCCAGCCTTGGATTCTAATTACCTTGGGTCAGCTTCACTTGCACGCAGGACCCTTAGATCTCTCAACTTTCCATCTGAGCCACTCATATTTCATACTTCTCATTTTTATTTTATTTTCTTTATATTTTATTTCTTATATTTATTTAAAATAGTAAAAAGCATTTAAAAATTCTGAAAATTTTTGTCAAACATTTCATTAATTTTTAGAACCCAAATATATTTTTATTTTTACTTTTTGCATTAAAAATTATTTTCAAATCATTTAAATGTTTATTTTTAATTAGTTAATGAAAATTAATTAATTAAAAATACATTTAGGTATTTAAAAATCCCAAAAAAAATTCACATTGCATTTTAAAACATTTAGAAACATTATCAAACTCTCAAAATAAATTTCTTTTTGGTTCTTGATGCATTTTAACAATTGTCATTGGAATTAAATTCATTTAAGGGCAATATTTTGGTTCAAACTTTGAAAAATCCATTCTGCCTAACCCTTGAGAGTTTGATAATGGTTATTCTTGCATTGCATCCTTCATAGCATGTAGTTTATAAGATAAAATTGGTTTGACTTGATTTTCCATTTTCAATTTGTTTTGAATTTTTCTTTGTGAAACACCCCAAAACCCTAGCCAACTTGAGAAATTCATAACTTGCACTAGGTTAGGAGTTAGGTCCCCTCATTTGGGCAGTGAACTTATGTAGGGTTAGGGTTCCTTTGATCCCATTTGCAATTTTTTGTCACATCATTTGCTTCTGGTTTTGGATTTTTGTATTGTATGTTGTATGTAAACCCTAATTTGTGCCTTCCTTTGCATCCATCCCTCATTTGCTTGCATTCAATGGCTTGCCTTGACATTTTGTGCATCCACATGATTCATAAGACATATTAGGACATGTTAGAACCATGATTGATCATTGCATCATTCCTTTGCCATGTTATATGTTCATTTCATTTCATAAACATTCATGAATCTTTATGGTTCAAAGCATGCCTCCTTTGCATCCTTATGCTTGTTTGATCACTCTCATCTCTTGTCATGTGTTTGCACCATCTCTTAGCATCATTAACATCATGAATATGATTCTGACTTTGGTTTGCATCATGACATTTCATCTCATTTGCATTGCATCTCATTTCTTTTGCTAACCTTTTTAGGTGGTAAGTAATTTGAGAAGTGAATTTGCCTTCACTTCTCACAATCTCTTCTCATCTTACTTGCATCATTGCTGCATTTTATTTTTTGTATTAGAGTGAGCTTGCTCATTCATGTTCATCTCTTACTTTCTTCCTTCAGGCAACTTGTCTTCTTAAGTGAAGCAAGTTGTCTTGCTCCTTTCTGTTTCTTTCTCCTTTCATCTGCTTCTTTCCTTGGTGGCTCTTTGAAGATTCTTTCTCTCTTAAGCCTCACCAACCCTAGGATTTCCAAGTATGATAATAATTAGGGTTTGATTAGTCCCCATTTAGCTTTTACCTTTGTGTCATCTTTGTGTCTTCTCTTCTCATCTCTTAATCAAGGACTAAACCTTCAAGGTTTTAAGGCTTTGTGATTAAGCTTATGTCTGCATCCTTCTATTAGGATGGAGTGTATAACTTTAATCCTAAGTGTTAAACTCTTAATGTGTTTAACTCCTTTAATCAATCCACCTAATAATCATCAAGACCATAAGCTTGTAACTTGGGCCTTGCATTAGGGTTCTAATTCTTCCTTAATTGGTTAAGAAGGACTAACCCTAGTGTTAATGGACAAGTCCCCCTCAGGTTGTCTTACAAACCATAAAATCCACTTCTTAAGCATATCAATAACTAAAACCCACTTTAATAAAGGCTTTGTTTTGTCATGAGGTTAATCCCTAATCATGGATTAAGTTGAGGAGCCTTCCTCAGCTTAAATATTCTCATCTATTATCCTTCTATTAGGATGGTGTAATGAGTCCATTAGATCCTTGATTATGGCTTAAACTCATTACTTAACACTAAACAAAAACAACAAAAACATCTAAATAAATACAAGTAGGTTAATGATCTTAATCCTACATCATGGTGATTAAGTGTGAGGTGCTTACTTCATACTTAAGGTATTCTCATTACCCCTAATCAGAGGGAGGATGTGATGAGTTTATTAACCCTTGGTTTAGGCTTAAGCTCATTAACTTATGACAAATCCAAAAGCAATAAAAGATTGAAAACATCAAAAACAAACAATAATCGTCTCCTCCGGGATTCTTTTCTCATCTCATTCACTCATAAACGAGAACTTGCTTCTTCCGTCTAATGCAAGACAGTTTGCACCTGAGCCAGACAGGTAATACACTTGAGTATAGACAAGTAAGTAGTTCATCAGTCAATTTATCTTTCAGTCTCTTTGAGTCGAACTACGGTGTTCTGACTTCCTCATTGCACGAGAGGATACGTAGGCATAACTTAACAGTTATCGAACAAAAGTCTCTGTATATTCCCCCTCTTCCAGCATCATTCTTTAAGCCTCATAGTCTTGAGCTTCTTATTCTTGTTCTTACACTGACACTTCTCTCATGCACTTCACATTTCTTTTACACTGACACTTGCATTCTTTTCCAGCTTTGATACACAGATTGCACTGACACTCCCCCTTTAAAACACAAATCTTTTAAGCGTGGATCCCGTCGAGTACGGCGGACAATCTGGGTGCTAATACCTTCCCAGGTTGTAACCAACCCCCTTTCTCAGTTTCTCTGGTTCGCAACCGTCTTATCCATATCTTTCTTCAGGTTTATGCAGCATTACCTTTCCTTCGGGATAAAAATGCCTAGCTGGAGACTCTTTTCTTTCTTTCTCTTTTCGCCGACCGTTCGCGTCTGTACCCCTCTTGGCCCTGTGTCATTTGTTGTGAGCGACACCCACCATGGGGACTTATTGTAACAATCTATGTATCTTTACATTTTGTAATATATGGGTTGTATGTTATTCTGCGGGCTTCATTTCTCTTCAACATCATCATTCCTCGAGGTCTGGAAGGTCAAAACCAAAGAACCAAACCGGATACCCTTGGAAGACAAATAGACATCCTGCATTGCATACTAACCTCATTTCTTTGTTTTGTAGGTATTTGTTTTTGTTGTTTCTCACTTTGTTGTAGTTTCAGGAAACATTGCTTGTAGGAGAGTCTTCCCCATCAACAGAGTCCACTGGTATCCGATAAGAAACAACCTTTCGAGCTTACAAATGGACCAGGTTCAATAAGATCTGACTGATGTGAGAACCCAGATTGCTAATGAAAGAACTGAAATGAGGGCACAGATGAACCAGTTCATGGCAGTAATGACTGGATTGGCCCAAAGCCAAGAAAGATTGAGAGAGTTGGTCGAGCGGCTAACTCCTGAAGAAAATCATCCAGGTACACGGGGTACCAACAACAATGATCATGTACAACCTCGTAATGATCCCCCGGAGTTTGGACCTCATCTTAACCCTGACATTAATGCTATCCGGAATACCCAGGGTAATACTGGAGGGCGTGCCTTGCAAGAGGACCCTTAGGAGGAACAATTCACTGTAGTTAGGGCAGGAGATGAAGTCTATGATCGTCGGCTGGACGAGATAGCAGAAAATTTGAGGTCTCTGGAGTCTCAAAACTCTTTAGGGTTTGATGTTATGGATATGGGGCTAGTGGAGGGGGTTAGAATTCCTCACAAATTCACTCCCTGCTTTGAAAGATATAATGGAACATCTTGCCCTCGCACCCATCTTCAATCTTTCCTGGGAAGATTAAAGGCTTACACTATGGATGAAAATCTATGGATGTTCTATTTTGAGGATAGCTTGACAAGGGCATCCCGTGAGTGGTACTCCCATCTGACTAGGGCAACCATTAGAAATTGGAAAGATTTAGCCGAGACTTTCATACGCCAATACCAATACAATCTAGACATGGCTCCTAACAGAACACTTCTAATGGG
This sequence comes from Lathyrus aphaca, assembly GCA_963966055.1. Classification (NCBI taxonomy): domain Eukaryota; kingdom Viridiplantae; phylum Streptophyta; class Magnoliopsida; order Fabales; family Fabaceae; genus Lathyrus; species Lathyrus aphaca. The sequence continues at coordinate 447,631,658 of OZ014521.1, forward strand.
TATGTCACAATCCTCCAGGGAAAGCTTCAGAGAGTATGCTCAGAGATGGAGGCCATTAGCTGCTGCCGTTCAACCTCCAATGTCGGAAAGAGAAATGGCAGATATGTTTATCAACACCATCTAGGGGACATACATTGATAGGTTGGCTGCTTTCTCTTCCACTAGCTTTGCAAATGTGGTCATAGATGGAGAAAGGATTGAGAGTTTATTGAAAATGGGAAAGATTTCTGATAACGGCACCAGCTCAAGTAGTGCAAGGAAACCATTTGCAGGGCCTCGTAGGTCCGGTGAAACAAATTCAGTACATATGGGCAGAGGAAGGCCCCAGTATATGCCAAGATCAATTGCCGCTGTCACAATTCCAACTCCACCTCCTCAACAACAATACACTCTGCAACCACAACAGTTCCCTCAACAACATTTTCCTCAACAAAGATCCTATAACAACAACGACAACCAACAACAGCGTCCTTTCCAGCAAAGGCCATCTCAAGTCAATAGGGTAATTGAGCCTATACCAATGCCCTATGCCACTTTGTTACCACAACGTTTGAAGCTTAATCTGGTCGAATTAAGGACTTTGGCTCCACCAGATCCTCAGAACCTTCCACGGAATTACGACGTCAATGCCAGATGTGTCTTCCATTCTAATGTACCTGGTCACACCACAGAAAAGTGCAGAGCTTTGCACATGAAGGTCCAGGATCTAGTTGATTCAAAGGCTTTAAATTTTGCACCACCTCCTAACGTCACAAAGAATCCTATGCCCAGCCACGGTGGACCAAGGTTAAATGCAATTGAGGAGGATCAACCCATGAATTTAATTGAAGATACTGCAAGCATTCAAACACCTTTGGTAGAGGTTAAAGCTCAGCTGTTAAAATGCCAGGTGTTCCCAGGTTGTGAGGCCTGCTGTGAATTTTGCAAAGTTTCCGACAATGGGTGTGCAAGTTTAAGAAGTGGCATCAATGGCCTTATCAGAGAAGGTATCCTGCAGATAACATCAACGGTTTCTACAACATCAGCAATTCCTCTTACAGCAACAACAAGTACTTCTCCTACAACTGCAAAAACAATTGTTCCAACGGACTTGTCTACAAAATCAACAATCATCTCTTCCACCACTTCAACAAACACTAGTTCAACTTCATCCGCTTCTACAACTATAACAACCATTAACAACGACGTCTCCACAGTCACCATATACTACAACCCAACAATGGTCCCCAATTCCAACAATTTCCAGCAACAATCTCAACAACAACCCAACTTCAGTCATTCACCACCACCACTAGTCAGAAGTCCTATCACCATATATTACGATCCACAGACAATCATAGTTCCTACCTCGCTGCAGTTAGTCCAGTCACCATCACGGTACCTGGACCCATTCCATATGAAAAAGATATCGATGTACCATGGCACTATGATTCAGACCTCTACTATAACGGGGAGAGAGTCCTTCTTGATTCTTCAGCTCATACACCACATATGGATAATGTCGGGGGAGGCGGAGGCTTCACTCGAAGCGGACGCCTCTTCGCGTCACAAGTTCCAAGAGTTAATTCTGAGGCAGAGGCTGCTGCCAAAGCCAAAGGTAAAAATGTGGTGTCGGAAGAACCAGTTTTGAAAGAAGCCCATAAAACATCCTTTGATCAAGATGTGGATGAATTTATGAGGATAATCAAGAGAAGCGAATACAAGGTTGTGGATCAGCTCCACCAGACTCCTTCCAAGATCTCCATCTTATCCCTTCTATTGTGTTTCGAAGCTCATCGGGATGCATTATTTAAAGTCCTACACGCAGCATACGTGCCTGAGGAGATCACAGTGAATCAGCTAGAGGCAGTGGTTTTCAATGTTAATACAAGCCATGGGCTAGGCTTCACCAACGCTGATTTGACTACGGAAGGTCGTCATCATAACAAGGCTTTACACATCACCCTGGAGTGTAAAGGGGTTGTGCTTTCACATGTTCTAGTTGACACTAGGTCTTCACTCAATGTATTGCCAAAGAAAGCCCTTGTTAAGCTTGAATATGATGGTATAGCTCTCCGACCAAGCAATCTAGTGGTTAGAGCTTTTGATAGTTCCAAGAGGTCTGTTCTAGGAGAAGTGGAGCTTCCTGTGATAATTGGCCCGCAAGTCTTTCAAACTACTTTCTACGTGATGGACATTCAGCCGACCTACAGCTGTTTGTTGGGTCGACCATGGATTCACGCCGCTGGCGCAGTTACGTCGACCCTTCACCAGGAATTGAAATATGAGTGGGAAGGGCAGATTATCACAATCTGTGGTGAACAGGATATTTTCGTTATCCATCTGGCCACCTACAAATACATTGAGATGGATGGTGAAATCCACGAGACCATGAACCAAGGTTTCGAAGCCCTGAACGTCAATGAGGCGACAAATGAAGTATTTGCAGCATCCCAGGTGTAACACCCCAAATTTGCCCTCTCCTTTTTATCATCGTCATCATATCATAATCATCATCAGCATGTCATACCCTTAGCATATTGCATAGAAAAATGAAGCATAGTACTCGCATGTTCCAGCATAAGGCATATGATCAATCATCAGGGAAATTCAAAGCTCACAAGGCCTGTTACAAGTTTGATATCATGGTCAAGGCCCTAAAAAGGGATTGAGGATCAAAATCAAGTCAAACAGTTGGCGCCAGGTTAATCCAAGCCTAATTCCATTGCTAAATCCTAATCACTTTACCAAACCATATTTTTTGGTTCCTAAGCCTAAATTTTGGGCCCCAAACCTAAGTCATATTTAATTCATTTTCCTCCAAACCAAGAAGGGACTCTCTCATATTTTGATTCTCCATTCTGATTTTTCACTCTTCTCTCTCACTTTTCTCTCATTTTTTCTCCCACATTTTCCAAATTCACTCAAAGTTCCTCTTTGAAGATCACATAACCTTGCCTTAAGGTGTGTAGATCTTGGAACTAGACCTCCATTCATAGCTTCTTTGCATCATCTTGCTGGTTTAATTGGTGATTCAGATCTGGTTTGGGAATTAGAAGTGTTTTTGGATCCAAAATTTTGCATCAAGACCTTGTTCTTGCATTTATTTTGCATGGAGTGTGAAGCTTAGCACCAGATCTTCAAAGTTCTCTGCGAGATCTCTCATTTCCAGCTCAATCAACAACTACCAAAGCATACCTCAGCTTTGTAGGTTGGTTAATTTCAAATCTAGCTTTGTTTTAGCTTATTTGCATGCTTGTGCTTTAGATCTGCCATGTGCTTGCGTATTTGTTTGTGTTGCTTGAGTTGATTGGTGGATTTGTGACCGAATCTATGTATTAATGTTCATGAGCTTGATGATGCCATTTAATGTGAATTGATACACTTATTTCATGCTCAATTGATTGCTGGTCTGGTGTGAGATTAATTGGATAAGTTGGTTTGAACTGACTTTCTGCAGGAAATTGTTGCTGTTTTTTAAGTGTTAACCGGTTAATGCACATGTTTCTGTACTGGTTTTCTGCAGGTTTGGATTGGTTAACCGGTTAACGCTTTGGTTAACCGGTTAACACTGATGCAATGTGCCATTTTTAAGCTGTTTTAGGCTTGTTTGATCCCCTTACTTGCTTTAAATGCCATGGATCATTGTATGATCATTAAATATGATTGTTTAGGGTGATTTGCTTGGTGGTTGATGCATGCTTCCATATTCTCGACACGTAAATGCTTGTATGTGCAAAGTTTGGCATGTTTGTTTAACTTGGCTTTCCAGAACTTTGAGCATGCTAATTCAATGATTTTATTGATGAACATGTGCTGAATTTTGCTAACATTTGCAGGGGTTCATGGTAAGAGAAGTGTGGATGTTCATCCATTTTTCGACTTTTCATCCTTTTCCTTTTAAGTTGCTTACTCTTTGTGCTTTTTGATGTGCCTTATGCCATCATGAGTTGCAATTTTTTCCTCCCCCTTTAGGAGCAACTTATCTCCTTTAGAGGAGTAAGTTGCTTGCTAGCTCTTGCTTCCTCTTCTTCTTGCTCCTCTTTGGTTCTTCTTTCCTCTTCTTAGGATAGTTGAAACCTCACTAACCTTATGACCACTTTTGCATGACAACTTTAGGTTTAGTCTTTCCCCATTTTAGACTTTTACCTTTTTGCTCCTTTGGATCTTTCTCTTCTCATCTCAAAACAAAACCTAAAAAACATTAATAAAGAAAGAAGTGACTTCTTGTGTAACAACCTTATTCCATGGGGCCTATGTATTCATTCCATCTTGTAATAGTGCATTTGTCTAGCATGATGCACAAGTCGGATCATGAAGTAATCTTCATCAAGAAAAACCCTAAAAAACACTTCTTCATTTTTAATCACTAAGATACTTAATAAATTCAACAAGTCAATGAAATTAGGCCCTTGCCTTTGGAAACAAGTCTTGGATAAGTTCTCCTTACTTGGTGTGCTTGTTCTCTTATTCCATCTTGGAATGTAGTAGAAAGTACACATTCCATGGAAAAGAGCTTGAGTTCATTCTCTTGTGCCACACTAATGAAAAGCTCTAAAATACACAAACAAACAATAATCGTCTTTCCTTCGGGAATTCTTTTCTCATCTCCTTCGCTCCGTCCGCGAACTTCCTTCTTCTTGTAATTTTGCAAGACGGTTACGCACTCATCGTCCGAGTCTGCAACACCTGAGCATTGACATAGGCAGTTCAAGCCTTAATTCACAGGCAATCCTTTTCCACCCCTAGTTAGGGGAACTACGGCGTCTCTGATCCTCATGTCCAGATGAGGTACGTAGGCAGCGGGGTAGGGCCCATTCGAGCACAATCTTTATTTTTCCCTACATTTTTCCTTTTCATTTCTTTCTCAGTTCCCTTTTTATGTTCTTTTTATCCAGTTTCAGTTTCAGTTTTGCAGCAGCTTTCATTCCTTCACCCTTTTTGAAGTCGTTTCTTTGCAAGCGTGGATCTCGTCGGGTACGGAGGACGATCTGGGGTGCTAATACCTTCCCAGGTCGTAACCGACTCCCGAGTTCAGTTTCTCTGGTTCGCAGGACCTGTGTCCTTCCTTTTCTTTTCTTCTGGTTTGTGCAACATTACCATTCTCGTTCCTTCGGGATAAAAATGCCTGGCTGGCGACTCTAACCTCTTTCCGCGCCACTTTTGCGTTTGTACCTGGATGCAAATCCAGGGAGCGACAACTGGCGACTATGCTGGGGATTTCTAACCAGAATCTCTGGTTCCCCTTGAGAGTCAATCCTAGCGCTTGCGTGTTTCTGTTTCTTTGGGTGTTGATTGTTTGCTGTTGCGTGTTTATTTTTACTGTTGTTTATTTACAGTTTATTTACAACTTTATTTATAGTTTTCAGTATTTATTTTCATGCATCATATATTATATTGGACTGTCTGGCTGCTGGTTTCCTTTTTTCTGTGGGATTGGTGTAACACCCCAAATTTGCCCTCTTCTTTTTTGAGCATCATCATCATATCATAATCATCATAAGCATATCATATCTTTGGCATTCTTGCATGGAAAAGTAAAGCATAACATTCTCATGTTCTATCATTAGGCATATGATCAATTGTTGGTGGATTTGAGGCATTACAAGCTATAGCAAGAGACCCATTGGACTTGTCCAAGTCCCATGAGGAGTCTGCATGGCATTCACAAGTTCAAGATCAGTCACAAAAGCCCAAAAGGTTGGGAGATCATCAGGGAATACAGGCTAGGGCAAGCTCCTACACAATGATCCCAAATTAGGGTTTCACTTTCAGGCATGATTTCTTTGTAACTTTGGCCATTTCATCTAGGAAAAGTATTTCATATGACAAGAGGATCCTAGGGATGAAATTTGGTGAGAAATTTCCTTGTGGAAGTCAGTTATTTCATCAGTTGCTTGCAAAAGGAGAAATTGGTCAACTGTGCATTCTAGAAGTCAACTGTGAGAATTCAAAGGGTCCAACCCTTTTTTTCAAGTCAAGAGATATCCTTAAGACCTTAGAAGAGGTTTGGCAAAGTCAAAGATCAAGAATCAAGGGGTTTTGAGGAGGTTTCCATTTTTGGCATATGGTTGGTTATGGAATTTTCCATTTTTGGCAACTTTTGCCCTAATTTTCAAAGCCTTATTCCATGGTGAAAAATGCTTCAAATGAACTTCCAATAAACATGAAAGTTGTAGGGTAGGTTCTCCCATTTTCATAAAGTACAAGTACATTTTCATAGCCCTCATGGATCATGAGATATGGCCTTTAAAAATTGCTTGATTTTTAGGGTTTACCTTAAGTTCCAAGTTTCCACCAAATGCAAAAACTCATGCAAGTCATTTCCAAGCTATTTTATGGACAAAATGAAGTCACAACATTACAAGGAATGGCATAAGAGGCATTTTTCTCCAAAGAAGTCACAAAATTCGTGCATGGGAAGTGGATATTTTCATAAGTTGCAAAAAATGCAAAATCACATGAGAAGTATGCTGCATTCATCCAAGGGCCAAGATTGTTCCATTTTTGAATTAGTGAATCACAAGGGATCAGCATGTGCAAAGGATGAGAATAGAGCACGAGCAAATCACCTCATCACACTCTTCATGCCAATTTTGCAATTTCTTTCTCCCACTCATTCCTCACGTGCATTCCCTCTTATTTTCCATCAGTGATCATTTAACACATATATAAGCAACTAGGGTTTATTTTGTGCTGAGATTCATCACAATTTCATTACTCTCAAGTTTTGGTTTCTCTTGCATTTCTCTTCGAATCCTCTGATTTTCTCACTCATTCACCAAACAAACTTCATATTCCTCTTCCTTGAACACTAAGGATCATCAATCCACCATTGATTCAAGCTGAAACTCAAGATTTCACAAGGTGCCATTCAAGTGCAGTTGCTTTCGAATCTCAAGATCTAGGAGAATTCAAGGCTTCTTTTGCATTTATTTTGCAATAAGAAGTTAAAAGAAGCAGATCTGCAGCTGGAGGGATCTTATCTTGGTGATTTGAAGGATCTTCGAGTTCAGGTATGCTCTGAAATTCATGGATTTGGATTTGAAATTAAGTGTATGCATTGTGTTGTGCTTGTTGTGCTGATGATTCTGTGATGATTAGATTGAAAAATGATTGAATATTGAGTGTTTTATGTTGATCTGAAGTTTGACATGTGAAACTGTTTGTCTTCGATCTGGCCTGATCTTTGATCCATTGTGAATTTCATTGATATATTTGGAATCAGCATGTCTTAATGAGTTAATCTGGAGTTTGTGATTAGTTTTAGTGTTGGTTTGTTCACTGTGATGAATTTTCCGGTGAGTGGAGCTAGGGCTCCGTCACCGGATTCTGGAATTTGAAAGTTGGAGAAGATGATGTTATAGCCTTTAGATCCTTGATCTGGACGGTTGGTTTCGTGACAACACATTAATTGGACACCTCTCCCTCACGTGTTTTATGTTTTGAGTTTAAATCTGAATAATGCATTGTGTGATACACCTCACTGAACATACCATATACACACGCGCTGATCCACTGAATGAGAAGACTTGGTTTAGTGATTGTCTTGATCTGGAGCGTTTATGTGATCCACTGGCTCTTGTTTTTCCATGTTTTTCTTGAATTTCCATTGTATTATTGTGTCTGGCACTGAGAATCCATTGGGCCTAGGTGTTATTCGCACCTCCCCTCTCATTAAGCCCAAGTGAATTGAACTAAATTGGTTATTATCTGCACCCTTGGCCATTTACTTCTTTTTTTATTTTTTTTTTTAATTTTCAGTTTGATTTTTATTTTTTTAAAATAGAAATAAGTCATTAAAAATTCTAAAAAAATTCATGTATGATCTTTTTACTTTTGACATTTTTACTTTTCATTTATTTTCATTTTCCACACTGGAATTAATTTTCTCTTTTATTAATTGTTTTTATTTCACTTTTAAAGTATGCTGTCTTGTGCAATTTCTATCTTGATCACTAATGGGAGTTTTGAACTGATTCTTTTTGCTCTGGATTCACATTGAGATGTAGTTTGTTGATGATTTTTATTCTGATTTTTAGAGGTTTTCTTAATTGGTTTTGGTCTCTAACTTGTGCATGATGTCTCATAACCCTAATCCATGTTTAAGCATTTATTTGACATGCTTAGATTCTGATTTTGATTCTCTCCTTTTGGCATGTCAATATTGTATGTTTGAAGAGTCTTTGTGCAAGTTTGTGGAATTTTTGGATGTATAATTGATTTGATTTGAATTTTTGTTCTTTGCTTATCCTCTTTTGCTTCTTTTGGTCATATGTTCAATCCTTAGGTTAGAAGGGCACTTGTGCCAACTTCTTTAGGTTGTTTAGAGCCCATTTAGGATGATAATCCATCTATGGTCTTGGGATGATGTTTGTGATTTGGAATTTTATGATTGTTTGCTTTTGAAGTTCATTCACTTTTGTACATGTTCACCTCACTTCTTTTGCTTCTTTGCTCCTCATGATGTTAATACTTGAGTTTGTATGCTTCTTCTCTTCATCTTATATGATCCTTAGGCACATTCTTGACATGTTAGGGTTCTGATCTTGAACTTTGTGGTGTTGGTTTACTTAGTTTGCTTTGTGTTCTCTCATGTTTGTTTTGATTTGTCATGATGATCCATGTTGCTTCATGTTGAGTGGTATAGTTCCTTTCTCATTCTTATGTTTTGTATTTGCATTTGGCATTTGTGATTAAGACTTCACTTCTGGTTGTGTGGCTTTGGTTTGATCTTATGACCATTTTGTGTTGCAGTTGTTCTTATGTTACTAACCATTTCAGGGGCTTTGGTAAGTGAGAGGTGTGGATTTGATTTCCACATCTCCAAGTCTTATCTCTTCTCTTTTCCTTATTGATATTATCTTACTTATGATTGTTGGGGCTTAGGCCTTTCTTCCTCCTTCTTCTCTTCTTCTTCCTTCTCTTTCTTTTCTTATCTTCCCCTCCTTTAGGATAGTAAACCTCACTAACCTAGGATTTTCTATGCATGATAACAATTAGGATTCATTAGTCCCCCATTAGACTCTTACCTTTAAGATCCTTTTGGTTCTCTTCTCTTCTCATATCAAGACCATAAAAAGCACTTAATAAGGATTGAAGTGGTATCCTGTGCAATAGCCTTATTCCATCAAACACTTGTAGTTTTCCCATCTTGGGATAGTACAAGCTTGTCTTGTGATGCACAAGTCTGATCATGAGACCATCTTCATCAAGAAAATCATAAAAAAGACTTCTTCATTAAAAGTACAAAAAACACTTAATAAATTCAATGAGTTAGTGAGCCTAAGCCCTAATCTCTGGAATCAAGTTTTGGGGATCTTCTCCTTACTTGAGTGTGCTTGTTCTATTATTCCATCTTGGAATGTAGTCGCATGTACACATTCCATGGAAAAGAGCTTGGGTTCACTTCCTTGTGACACACTCAATAAAAGGCTTCTAAAAAACACAAACAAACAATAAGCATCTTTCCTTCGGGAATTCTTTTCTCATCTCTTTCGCTCTGTCCGCGAACTTGCTCCTACTTGTCATTTTGCAAGACGGTTACACACTCGTCGTCCGAGCCTGCAACACCTGAGCATTGGCATAGGCAGTTCAAGCCTTAAGACACAAGCAGTCTTTTCCACCCCTAGTTAGGGGAACTACGGCGACTCTGATCCTCATTGTCCAGATGAGGTACGTAGGCAGCGGGGTAGGGCCCGTTCGAGCATAATCTTTATTTTCCCTACATTTTTTCTCTTTGTTTTCTTTCTCAGTTCCTTTTCCAGTTCCAGTTCCTTTTTTTTTGAAGCAACTTTCATTTCTTCACCTTTTGAAATAGTTTCTTTGCAAGCGTGGATCCCGTTGGGTACGGGGGACGATCTGGGGTGCTAATACCTTCTCAGGTCATAACCGACTCCCGAACTCAGTCTCTTTGGTTCGCAGGATCCGTGTCCTTCCTCTTCTTTTCTTCTGGTTTGTGCAGCATTACCATTCCCGTTCCTTCGGGATAAAAATGCCTGGCTGGCGACTCTACCTCTTTCGCGCCACTTTCGCGTTTGTACCAGGATGGAAATCCAGGGAGCGACAGCTGGCGACTCTGCTAGGGACTTCCTAACCAGAGTGTCTCTTGTTCCCTTAAGAGTCTTTCCTAGCGCTTGTTTGCTTCTGTTTCTTTGGGTGTTGATTGTTTGTTGTTGCATGTATATTTTACTGTTGTTTGTTTATAGTTTATTTACAGCTTTATTTACAGTTTTCAGTATTTATTTTCCTGCATCATATATTATTACTGGACTGTCTTGACCGGATTTTCTGTTTGGTGGGATCTGGGTGATACTGTTACTGTGAGATGAGCTCATTACCAAGGCTCGAGAGCACCTTAGGACTTAGAGTGGTTCCACTTTGGCCTCATGAGATCTTGTCATGGGGGTAGTAGTGAGTTCCACGCCCAGATTTGCGACCGTCTTGGAAATGTCTTGATTTGGGGATCTTCCTCTTTCATTTCATAACCTCAATAGTTATGTGCAGCTGGGGACCGATCATTGAGAACCTTGTGGAAACACCCCTCTCTAGTGGTGACAGTGGCATACCACATTGTGTGGCAAACCCATTCACACCCGAGGGCCCACCTGGAACTCACATAGGATGACCTTGTTTTCCCTGACTCAGCTGAGGCCTCCCTGCGTAGTATATAATGCCAAATCGATTCCCTAATTTGGTCATGAGCCATTTCTCGGAAATGGTGAACGTATTATTGCTATTCGGCTTTGAGAGTCTGTGATGTTTGACCCAGAGCATACCAGTGAGATTGGGAGGGATTTACAGGTTTGCAGGAACCCTTGGCCTCTACATACCCTCATTATCAGTATTGGTTTCTATTATGATTTGGTCCTTATGGTTCTGGATTTCTTGGTCTTTTGGTTCTGAGGGTTTCTATCAGTTGGTTATGGCTCAGAGAATCTTGGTTTTCAGTTATTCAGAGGGTCCTAATGTCCAGTATCCATATAGTCCCAGATTGATCATATGCCTGCATTGCATTTGCATTGCATCATACTCGCATTAACTATTTGTGTTTCCATTTTTCAGGTTGTGGTTTACCGTTTAGCACCCAGTTCTGGTAATTGTAAGCTCTCCAGATGGTAGAAGTTAAGATAATTATAAGAAAGAAGAATGTCCATTATACTTTTCTCCAACCAGAAGTCAAGAGTGTTCAGAGACTAGCAGGGCTGATGAATGATCAAGTTTTAGGGAATTTCAGAAAGAGGTATGGTCAGATTTTGAAGTACATGGACAAACCTACTGCAGACTAGAAGGATAGCTTGCAAACTTTGCTTTAGTTCTATGATCCTTTGTTGCAGTGTTTTGTATTTCCAGATTATATCTTGGCTCCCACCTTGGAGGAGATTTCTAGCATTTTGGGTGTTCCAGTCAGAGATACTTTGCCTTACTATGGGTCAGAGGTGGTTCTCAAGGAAGAAGACATATCCAGAGTTTGTCGTATACCAGTTGCTAAGGTTAAAAAAGCTTTGAAGGACAGTGAGGGCAGAGGACTTCCTTGGGATGTGCTTATACCAGAGGCTGAAGAGTATGCCAAAGAGGGTAAGTGGGGAGATTTTGGTGTTGTGGTGGCCTTGATGGTATATGGATCTAGTCTTTTCCCGGGAGAAAAGGAGTTTGTGAGCTTGGAGGTGATTTCCATTTTTGCTAAAGGTAATCCTGTACCAACCCTATTGGGAGATTTCTACTACAATGTTCATTACCGAAATGAGAAAGGCAGAGGTGGACCAGTGGGCCGTTGTGCTTCATTATTTGCTGATTGGTTTGCTAGGCAATTACCAAAGTCAGGCCCTTTCAAAGAGATGAAAGATGAATGGAGATGGTCCAGGCGGCTAATGGGACTAACTGCTGAGGATATAGCTTGGGGTTATGACATAGATTTGTTGGGTAAGGAGTTATTGGTTAGTTGTGGAAGATTTGATGGTGTACCTTTGATAGGAAGAAAGGGTGTGATCAGTTACCATCCAGTCTTAGCCAAGAAGCAATTTGGTTATCCTTTGAGGGATCCACCAAGTATGGAATAATTTGCTGAGTCTTTATACTTTTTTGTGGAGGGAAACAAAGAGTTGGTCATACAAGCATCTCAGGCTTGGGCTCACAGGGTGAAGAAAGGAAAGAAGGATTTTGGAAGGGTAGATCCCAAGACATATCCTCCTTTTGCTACATGGTTGCAGAAACGTGTAGAGGAAGTGCTCATGCCATTTTCAGTGGAAGCTCCATTGTATCCCAAAGAGGTGCCATGTCAGGATACTATTCCTTTGGAAGATTATAAGAAATTGGAAACTCAGTTGCACGAGGTCTGGATAGAGAATGCTGAAATGGTTAACTTGTACCACCTTGCCAATCGTGCCAAAAATGAAGCAGAGGAAAAGTTACAGAAGATACAAGCCTCCTTGGAAGCTAAGGAAAAGGAGTTTTCCGGAAGAGAAGCTCATTTTAAGAGATTGGGTCTAATGGAGTCAAAAAGAGAAGCAAAGCGTAAGAAGACTTTGAAGACTCTTAAGGAAGCTCGCCAGTCCATTGTTTGGTTGCAAGGCCAAAGGGATCAGGAGCAGAAGAAATATAAAGAAAAGGAAGAGTTTTTCGAGTTGCAGATGGCCTTCAAGAAAGAAGAAGTATAACAAGTTCACAAAGTACGAAGGGAAAAGACTCAACAGTTGGCACAAAGCCAGATGGCCTTGGAGGAGGCATTGAAAGAGATTGAAGAGCTCAAGCTGAGAGCAAGTGTGAAGAAGAACAGGACAGAGGTGATAGCCGCGGAAGAACCTGAGTCTTTAGTTTAGATTTTATTTATTTTTGTTCAAATTACCTACAGGCTTGTTGTAGGAGTCTTGCTTTATCTTTTGTCTTTTTGTTCATGTATTGACTTGTAACCCTTCGGGGAAGTTTGTTTGTGCTCTAACTTTTGGCCATCAGTGGGTTATCCATGTTATGAAATGTTCAATTCCAATTACCATTTCTGAGTACGCGAAGCTTGTTTGTCTGAGACTGCTAAGATGTGAAGACTTTTCAAAGGGAGAGTTTGAAAATTAATGCTCAAAGTGGCTATCTGGAGCGAATACCAGAACTGGGGCATATAAATGCCTAAACTTGGAAACATGAATAGTTACATTGCATGCATATAATGTGTTTGTTTGTTTTGCAGGTAGTTCTTCTGTTTCTAACATTTATGTCCTTTCAGGCACTATAGCTCCTAGGAAGGTTCGAGAACAGCCAACTGTACACAAATATCCCACAAGAGTAAACAGAGAAAGAGTCATGGATCAAATGCAGGCTGATCTGGATGACTTGAGAACAAGAATGGACAATTTCATGACCCTTATGGCAGGGATGGGTCAGACTCAGGAGCGCTTGCACGAGATGGTGGAAAACAATCAGACCAGGAACAATGGGACTTCTGATGGAGGTAATCGCAACGGGGCTGGCGCCCGTCAAGTTGAAATCCTTGTGGCTCAACCAGGGATCACCATTATCAATGATGGACTGAACAATGTGCAGATGGATGGCCAAGATGAACAGTTTACTTTGCTGGACGAGGCAGAAGGCCAGGGGGCTGAAATGAACAGGAAGTTTGAAGAGATGGCTGAGCAGATCCGGGCCATTCAATCTCAGAGCTCTCTGGGGTTTGATATTACTGACTTGGGCTTGGTGCCAGGGGTTAGAATCCCCTAGAAGTTCAAAGTTCCTACTTTCGAGAAGTACAACGGCACGACTTGCCCAAAGACTCACCTCCAGTCCTTTGTAGGAAGAATTGCTACCCATACTGATGACGAAAAGTTATGGATGTATTACTTCCAGGATAGCCTGGTGGAGGCCTCCTTGGAGTGGTATATGAAGCTGAGAATGGTTAACATTGAGAGCTGGAAGGATTTAGCAGAGGCGTTCGTGAAGCAATACCAGTACAATTTGGATATGGCTCCAAATCGTGCTCAGTTGCAGACCATGTCTCAAAATGCTAAAGAAGGGTTTAAGGAGTACGCTCAAAGGTGGCGTCAGCTTGCTGCCAGAGTACAATCACCCTTACTGGAAAATGAGATGGCTGATATGTTCATGGGAACATTACAGGGGGTTTTTATCGAGAGGTTGGCGTCTTGTTCAGCTACAAAGTTCAATGATATTGTGATAGCAGGAGAGAGGGTCGAAACTCTGTTAAAGATGGGGAAGATTCAGGACACCGGTGCGGGTAGCTCGAGCGGTGTAAGAAAAGCTTTTAATGGACATCCGAGAAGGAGAGAAGGGGAAACTAATGTTGTGTATGGTCGAGGACGGGGCCGAGGATACAGAAGATCCTATGAGCAAGTGGTAGCTGTCACTATTCCTTCAAGTCCTGTGCAACAAACTCAACCCCCACAACAGCAACAACAACAACAGCCACAACGTAACAATTATCAGCAGAGACCTTATCAACCGAGACAAGCTCGTCCGACTAATAGGGTACTTGAGGCCATTCCGATGACGTATACGGCACTGCTGCAGAGGTTGCTGGACTTGAACTTTGTTCAACTAAGGACATTAGCACCACCTCCACCTGGGGAGCTTCCAGTGGGGTATGATGCTAATGCAAGATGCGCGTTCCATTCGGGAGCACCTGGGCACTCAACTGAGAAGTGCAGGGCGCTACAGCATAAAATGCAGGACTTGATCGACTCAAAGGCGATTAACTTCGCACCACCGCCTAATGTTACATCCAACCCTATTCCAAACCATAGAGGACCGAGGATAAATGCTGTTGATGGTGGTGAGAAATTAAGCTTAATTTTGAATATAGAGGAAGTGAAGAATCCATTGCTGGCGGTGAAAGACCGACTGTTGAAAGGACAGGTGTTCCCGGGGTGTGGCTCTGATTGTGAAGAGTGTTTGAGTTCAGTGAATGGCTGTGAAGACTTGAAAGTTGGACTGCAATATCTGATTGACGAGGGGTCGTTGCAGTTTGATAAGGTTGATGATAGGAGTGATTGTGTGTCTACGATAACGATTTACTTTGATCCAGCTGAAGTACCTGCTCGGAGGGAGCCTGTGACTATATATGTTCCAGAGGTTAGTCCTGTTACTATTACTGTTCCAGGGCCTGTTCCTTATGCTGATGATAGAGCCATCCCGTGGCATTATGGCTCAGATGTGTATGTGGAAGGTCAGAAGGTGGAGAGTAAGGCAGTAACAATTGACCCGACTGTGGTGAATGTCGGAGGAGTCGGTGGTTTTACAAGAAGCGGGCGTCTCTTTGCTCCTCAAGCTCTCAGAGGAGATCCTGAAGCTGAAGTTGTTGCAAAGGCTATAGGAAAGTAGATAGCGACCGAAGAAATGACAACTCCTGCTGCTGGACAGGGTACTTTCGAAAAAGAAGTTGAGGAGTTTATGAGGATAATAAAGAAGAGTGACTACAAAGTGGTTGAATAGTTGAATCAGACTCCGTCCAAAATATCAATTTTGTCCTTGTTGATGTGTTCTCCAGCTCATAGGGAAGCTCTACTGAAAGTATTACAAATGGCATACGTTCCACAGGAGATAACAGTTAATCAATTGGAGGCTGTAGTAGGCAGTGTGAATGCCAGCCACGGGTTGGGCTTCATGGACAGAGATCTTACTTCAGAAGGCCGCAATCACAACAAAGCCCTGCACATCACCATGGAGTGTAAGGGTGTTATCTTGTCACATGTCTTAGTTGATACAGGCTTTTCTCTCAATGTGTTCCCTAAGAAGGCCTTGATGAAGTTGAATGTTGATGGTATTGTCTTGCGACCCAGTGATTTAATTGTGAAAGCCTTAGATGGGTCTCGGAGGTCTGTGTTCGGGGAAGTTGAGCTACCTGTGAAAATAGGATCTCAAGTGTTCAAAAGCACATTTTATGTCATGGATATTCAACCTGCTTACAGTTGCTTGCTGGGATGTCCCTGGATCCATGCTGCAGGCGCAGTGACATCCACGTTGCATCAAAAGATGAAGTACGTGGTTGATGGTCAGGTGATCACTGTGTGTGGGGAAGAAGATATCTTTGTGAGTCACCTGTCAACTTTCAAGTATGTGGAGATGGACAAAGAGATTCATGAAACTTTGTGTCAGGCTTTTGAAGCGGTTAATGTCAGCATTTTGGCTCTGGCAGAAAGGAACAACGAGAAGGAATGGACCTCCATCCACTCCTACAAACAAGCCAAGGAAGTGGTTCAATCTGGAAGCGCCCAGGGCTGGGGAAAGTTGCTGGAATTAGAGAAGAAAGATGACAAGTTTGGTCTTGGTTACCAGCCTGGTGGGTCTAACTGGCCTCAGAATAATAAGACTATCACTTTCACAAGCGCCAGATTGCTCGATCACAACAACATCTGTGCAACTAGTGAAGAAGGGGACAATGACTGCGGTTGGGATAACTCGATTCACCCATGTGCACCTGGAGAGGAGCTTAGGAACTGGTCTACCGAGGATTTCGTTCAAGTTACCTGGAAATCAAAGTAATTTACTTGTTTCCTTTTTTATCATGCTGTATGTCAATCCTGCACTCTGCCCAAGGTGAACGGATCCATTTGTCGGGCCACCATGCTTTTAATGCATTTATATTTTTCCATGAAATAAAGGACATTTTTACAAGCAAATTGTGTTCTCTTTCTTTCGTTTTAAATTTTTCACAGAAAGAATAAAATGGCAATGTTTTTCCTTTTTCTTTTCTTGTGTTTGCGTCTCTTTTGAAAAAAGAACAAATTCTGAAATAAGCACATCATCTATGCAGTGTTGATCATCCGGATTCTAGTGATAACGTTCCTGCTATGACCACGCATGACTTCGACAATCCTATCTACCAAGCTGATGAAGGGGTTGAGGAAGACTGTGAACTCCCCGAAGAATTGGTCAGGTTGTTGAAACAAGAGGAAAGGGTCATTTAGCCTCATCAGGAAGAAATAGAGATTATCAACATCGGGACAGAAGATGTAAAGAAAGAGATAAAGATTGGGGCCAGTCTGCAGGCCGAGGTAAAGAAGGAGTTGATTGGTATGCTATGTGAGTATGTGGATATCTTCGCCTGGTCATATCAAGATATACCAGGGTTAGATACTGACATTGTTGTGCATAAGCTACCACTAAGAGAAGACTGTCCTCCGGTGAAGCAAAAACTGAGAAGAACTCGTCCTGATATGGCGATGATGATCAAGGAGGAAGTTCAGAAGCAGTGGGATGCCAGATTCCTTGCCGTAACTAGTTATCCACCTTGGGTAGCTAACATTGTGCCTGTACCAAAGAAAGACGACAAAGTTCGGATGTGCGTTAATTATCGGGATCTAAACAGAGCAAGTCCAAAAGATGACTTTCCATTACCACACATTGATGTGCTGGTAGATAACACCGCTCAATTCTCGGTATTTTCTTTCAGGGATGGCTTCTCCGGGTATAATCAGATCAAGATGGCACCGGAAGACATGGAGAAAAGAATGTTCATTACCCCATGGGGTACATTCTACTATAAGGTGATTCCCTTTGGGTTGAAGAACGCCGGGGCAACGTATCAGAGGGCTATGGTCACATTGTTCCACGACATGATACACAAAGAGATTGAATGTTATGTGGATGATATGATTGCTAAGTCCCGAGACGAAGAAGAGCATTTGGTCAATCTCAAGAAGCTGTTTGATAGATTGATAAGGTATAAGCTATGGTTGAATCCAAACAAGTGCACTTTCGGAGTGCATTCCAGAAAATTGATGGGTTTTATTGTTAGCCAGAAAGGAATTGAGGTGGATCCTGCAAAAGTAAAAGCAATACAAGATATGCCTGCACCGAAAACAGAAAAAGAAATGCGCGGGTTTTTAGGGAGATTGAACTACATTTCATGGTTCATATCTCATCTAACTGCCACGTGTGAGCCTATATTCAAACTGTTGAGAAAAGAGCAAACGGTCAGGTGGAATGAGGACTGTCAAAGAGCCTTTGAAAAGATAAAAGAATATTTGCAGACACCTCCGATTCTAATGCCTCCAGTTCCAACGCGGCCACTTATCATGTATTTGACTGTGCTAGAAGGGTCAATGGGGTGTGTCCTAGGCCAACATGACGAGTCTTGTCGAAAAGAGTATGCTATTTACTACCCTAGCAAAAAGTTTACCGACTGTGAATCTCGTTATTCACTGCTCGAGAAAACTTGTTGCGCTTTGGTATGGGCTGCTCGCCGACTGAGACAATATATGTTGACCCATACCACACTGCTAATCTCAAAAATGGATCCTGTCAAGTATATTTTCGAGAAACCAGCATTAACCGGAAGGGTTGCAAGGTGGCAAATGATTTTAACAGAGTATGACATACAATATACTTCCCAGAAGGCCATCAAGGGAAGTGTATTGTCAGATTACCTTGCACAACAACCACTAGAAGACGACTATCAGCCAATGAAGTTTGGTTTCCCTGATAAGGACATCATGTACCTCAAAGCAAAAGATTGCGAGGAACCACTTCCGGAGGAGGGGTCAGACCCTGAATCCAAATGGAAGTTGATGTTTGATGGGGCAGTCAATATCAACGGACGTGGAGTTGGTGTTGTACCTATCACTCCTGAAAGTGTTCACTTTCCCTTCGCTGCCAGAATTACTTTTGGCTGCACCAACAATGATGCGGAATACGAGGTGTGCATAATGGGAATATAGGAGGCTATTAATCTTCGGATTAAGACCCTCGATATATTCAGAGATTCAGCCCTCGTTATCAATCAGATTACCAGCAAGTGGTATACACATCAAGAACACTTAGTTCCTTATAGGGATTATGCCAGAAGATTGTTGGCGTTCTTCACAACAGTTAGGCTATAGTATATACCATGAGATGAGAATCAATTTTCCGATGCATTGGCTACTCTTTCTTCGTCCATCAAAGTCTTGTGTTGGAACTATGTGCCCAGGATTGACATTTCCCAGCTTGACGCACCAGCTTATTCTTTCTCTGTAGACGCAGTGTCTGATGAGAAACCTTGGTACTTTGATATCAAGCTCTTCCTGGAAAAGCAAGAATACCCAGTTGGGGCATCATCCAACGACAAGAAGACCTTAAGACGACTTGCTGCTAGCTTCTTCTTGAATGCAGATGGGGTTTTGTATAAGAGGAACTTTGACATGGTCTTGCTCAGATGCGTGGATAGACACGAAGCGAGCCTGTTAATGTAAGAAGTCCACGAGGGATCTTTCGGTACTCATGCAGGAGGACATGCAATGGTTAAGAAATTGTTGAGATCGGGGTACTATTGGCTAACAATGGATGCAGACTGTTGTTCGTACGCTCGTAAGTGCCACAAGTGCCAAATTTATGCAGACAAGGTGCATGTTCCTCCCAGCCCGCTCAACGTCATGTCATCTCCTTGGCCCTTTTCTATGTGGGGCATTGATATGATCGGGAAAATAGAGCCTACTGCCTCAAACGGTCATTGTTTCATCTTGGTTGCGATCGATTACTTCACTAAGTGGGTTGAAGCAGCGTCCTATGCCAATGTCACTTGTCAAGTGGTAGCCAAGTTTTTGAAAAGAGACATTATTTGCAGATACGGAGTGCCCGAGCGAATCATTACTGACAACGGTTCTAATTTGAACAACAAGATGATGGCAGAATTGTACCGGGACTTCCAGATTCAGCATCACAACTCTTCTCCATACCGACCAAAGATGAATGGTGCGGTAGAGGCGGAAAATAAGAATATTAAGAAGACTATGCAAAAGATGGTTGTCACTTACAAGGATTGGCATGAGATGTTACCATTTGCGTTGCATGGGTACCGAACGCCAGTCAGGACATCAACCGGGGCAACTCCCTTCTCATTGGTATATGGTATGGAGGCAGTCTTGCTTGTCGAGGTGGAAATTCCTTCATTGCATGTGATGATGGATGTGAAGCTTCATGAGGCTGAGTGGGTACGTTCTCGATATAATCAGCTATGTCTAATTGAGGAAACGAGATTAGCAGCTATCTGTCATGGTCATCTTTATCAGAGGAGAATGAAGCGAGCATTTGATCAACGAGTACGTACTCGGGAGTATCAAGTAGGCGAGCTTGTGCTCAAAAGGATCGTTCCTCCAGGTTCAGATCACAGGGGCAAGTGGACCCCAACTACGAAGGACCATTCATAGTGAAGTTTTCTCAGGCGGAGCACTGATGCTCACCACTATAGATGGAGAAGATTTCCAATCCCCTGTCAACTCGGATGCAGTTAAAAAATACTTCGCATAAAAAGACCCGCTGGACACAAAAACAAAATTAAAGTCCAGGCAAGAAAAGGGCATCCCGGCTAGCTAAAAACAGAATAAAAAGCTCGGGCAAAAGTTAGGGAAAATAAAAAAAATGTACACCCGCTGAGTTGAAAAGCCACATCGGACAGCTCTGGCAAAAAAGGGTATCCCGGTGGATTGAAAACCCGAAAGGGCGATCCATGCAAAACAAGGGAATAAGCGAACAACTGCGATCCGGGTAATCTGAACCAAATCATCATTTCGTATAGCATGACAATATCAGAAGGATAGGAATCAGTCCCCTCACCTTTTCAGAAAGCAAAGGCAAGAATGGAAAGTTGAAGACATGCTGGTCATAGCAAGAAGGAAACTCGTTGGGATGACGTGCCCATTGCCATTAGGATAGTTTATTTTCTCAATTTTCTGGTAGCTACCTCTTTCCAGGTGGTTGCTTCCTGATGTAAAAACTTTGCCTATTCAGAGGTCTTTCAATAAAAGAATATTCAGTCAAAAAGCTGTGTTGTGTTTTGTTCGCAAAAATGTCCTGAATTTTTGGCAAAAATAACATTGCATTTGAAACATGGTGATTTGTTTTCTAAAGAGAAAATGACATTACAGGGAAACATTTAAAATCATCTTTGAGTGTCGGGTGACGATGGATGAACAAATCATACCATGCAAGTCCCCGGGGCACATATGTGTTCTCTGTTGTTGCAGGTTGCAGGATGGTGTCACATTCTCCCAAACAAAGTTTTCCCCAGCTGAGTTAGGGCAGGTGGAATCCCCAAGAAGATTATTTTTCCACAAGTGGAGTATGACTAGCAGGCAGTGGGAGGCCCATTCCCCACAAAGTTTATAACTGACAAAACTCTTTTCCTAAGCAAAGGATATTTGATGAAGCACCTCCCCAGCCGTGTTGGAGGATCGTCATTTCCCGACAGAGTGTTAGGATTGGTATACAACCATCATTGAAATATCCCCAGCGAAGTTGCCAATTTATTTTTGGTCAGTACAAATAGAACTTTCCCCAGTCAGAATTAGGCATTGCCAAAGCCTCATGATTTGTTTCTCTCCTACAGAGTTGTCTTGTTGCCAAGCAGGCATTCGTTTGATGCTCGTCTGCATTCCCTAACACTCGTCTGTGTTCGATAATTGCTTTTGCTCGTCTGCATTTCCCAACACTCGTATGTGTTTGTTATCTGTTTGTTGCTCAGCTGCATTTCCCAACGCTCGCCTGTGTTTGATGTTTGTTAGTTGCTCTTCTGCACTTCCCAACATTCGTCTATGTTAGCACTTTGATAATTGTTTTTTGCTCGTATGCACTCCCCAGCACTCGTCGGTGTTTGATAGTGGATTTTGCTCGTATGCGCTCCCCATCACTCGTTTGTGTCTGATATTTGCTTATTGCTCGTCTGCATTCTCCAACGCTCGTCTGTGTTGGATCTCTGGTACTCGTCTGTATTGCTACTCCAATTGCTCGTCTGTGTTGGATTTCTGGTATCTGTCTGTACCAGTGGCTGATATTCGTCTGTATCATCGCCTGAAGCGCTCGTCTGGGTTTCTTAGATTATTGTCTGATATTCGTTTGTATCATTGACTTATGGCACTTGTTTGTGTTCTCTTGATGATCATTCAATACTCGTCTGTGTTGAAGAGGTTTAAAGTCCTGACGGTGGGATTATACGTCAAAATGGTTACCGGTCCTGGCGTAAAGGTTTATCCGAAGGAGATTCGTCTGTCTCAAGTCATATATTTTTGTAGATTTGTGAAGAGGGTTCGTCAAATCCTAATGTCGCACCTGGCATAACAGGTTTGCTCGAAGAAGGCTCGTCTGTCTTAGATCATATATCCACGGAGGATATATGAAGAGGGTTCGTCTATCCTGATTATGCATATCTATCCCACAGACTTAAGTGCATCACTGGTCCTGGCGTAACAGGTTTATCCGAAGGAGATTCGTCTGTCTCAAGTCATATATTTTTGTAAATGTATGAAGAGGGCTCGTAGGTCCATTCCTGGCGTAACAGGTTTACTTGAAGAGGGCTCGTATGTCCAGTTTCTGGCGTAACAGGTTTGTTCGAAGAAGACTCGTCTGTCTAAGTATCCTTATATGGTGTAACAGTTCAACTTGGAAGGAGCTCGTCTGCTTTCTCCCCACTTTAGTCGCCAAAGCGTCATTTGGTTGGGTTTATTTCCCGTTGCTTACATTCTCCAGCAGAGTGCAAATTTCAGGTTTTCCTGGTATTCAACCACAATTCATCTTGAACGGTCGATAGCCCGTGCTACCGTCCTTTTCAGATTAACAGTTATTTGAATAGGGGCAGTTGTAACACCCCAAATTTGCCCTTTACTTTTTTGAGCATCATCATCATATCATAATCATCATAAGCATATCATATCTTTGGCATTTTTGCATGGAAAATTAAAGCATAACATTCTCATGTTCTAGCATTAGGCATATGATCAATTGTTGGTGGATTTGAGGCATTACAAGCTATAGAAAGAGACCCAGTGGACTTGTCCAAGTCCCATGAGGAGTCTACATGGCATTCACAAGTTCAAGATCAGTCACAAAAGCCCAAAAGGTTGGGAGATCATCAGGGAATTCAGGCTAGGGCAAGCTCCTACACAATGATCCCAAATTAGGGTTTCACTTTCAGACATGATTTCTTTGTGACTTTGGCCATTTCATTTAGGCAAAGTCTTTCATATGACAAGAGGATCCTAGGGATGAAATTTGGTGAGAAATTTCCTTGTGGAAGTCAGTTATTTCATCAGTTGCTTGCAAAAGGAGAAATTGGTCAACTGTGCATTCTAGAAGTCAACTGTGAGAATTCAAAGGGTCCAACCCTTTTTTTCAAGTCAATGGATATCCTTAAGACCTTAGAAGAGGTTTGGCAAAGTCAAAGATCAAGAATCAAGGGGTTTTGAGGAGGTTTCCATTTTTGGCATATGGTTGGTTATGGTATTTTCCATTTTTGGCAACTTTTGCCCTAATTTTCAAAGGCTTATTCCATGGTGAAAAATGCTTCAAATGAACTTCCAATAAACATGAAAGTTGTAGGGTAGGTTCTCCCATTTTCGGAAAGTACAAGTACATTTTCATAGCCCTCATGGATCATGAGATATGGCCTTCGAAAATTGCTTGATTTTTAGGGTTTACCTTAAGTTCCAAGTTTCCACCAAATGCAAAAACTCATGCAAGTCATTTACAAGCTATTTTATGGACAAAATGAAGTCACAACATTACAAGGCATGGCATAAGAGGCATTTTTCTCCAAAGAAGTCACAAAATTCGTGCATGGGAAATGGATATTTTCATAAGTTGCAAAAAATGCAAGATCACATGAGAAGCATGCTGCATTCATCCAAGGGCCAAGATTGTTCCATTTTTGAATTAGTGAATCACAAGGGATCAGCATGTGCAAAGGATGAGAATATAGCACGAGAAATCATCTCATCACACTCTTCATGCCAATTTTGCAATTTCTTTCTCCCACTCATTCCTCACGTGCATTCCCTCTTATTTTCCATCAGTGATCATTTAACATCATATATAAGCAGCTAGGGTTTGTTTTGTGTTGAGATTCATCACAATTTCATCACTCTCAAGTTTTGGTTTCTCTTGCATTTCTCTTCGAATCCTCTTATTCTCTCACTCATTCACCAAACAAACTTCATATTCCTCTTCCTTGAACCCTAAGGATCATCAATCCACCATTGATTCAAGCTGAAACTCAAGATTTCACAAGGTGCCATTCAAGTGCAGTTGCTTTCGAATCTCAAGATCTAGGAGAATTCAAGGCTTCTTTTGCATTTATTTTGCAATAAGAAGTTAAAAGAAGCAGATCTGCAGCTGAAGGGATCTTATCTTGGTGATTTGAAGGATCTTCGAGTTCAGTTATGCTCTGAAATTCATGGATCTGGATTTGAAATTAAGTGTATGCATTGTGTTGTGCTTGTTGTGCTGATGATTCTGTGATGATTAGATTGAAAAATGATAGAATATTGAGTGTTTTATGTTGATCTGAAGTTTGACATGTGAAACTGTTTGTCTTCGATCTGGCCTGATCTTTGATCCATTGTGAATTTCATTGATATATTTGGAATCATCATGTCTTAATGAGTTAATCTGGAGTTTGTGATTAGTTTTAGTGTTGGTTTGTTCACTGTGATGAATTTTCCGGTGACCGGAGCTAGGGCTCCGTCACCGGATTCTGGAATTTGAAAGTTGGAGAAGATGATGTTATAGCCTTTAGATCCTTGATCTGGACGGTTGGTTTCGTGACAGCACATTAATTGGACACCCTCTCCCTCACGTGTTTTATGTTTTGAGTTTAAATCTGAATAATGCATTGTGTGATACACCTCACTGAACATACCATACACACGCACTGATCCACTGAATGAGAATACTTGGTTTAGTGATTGACTTGATCTGGAGCGTTTATGTGATCCACTGGCTCTTGTTTTTCCATGATTTTCTTGAATTTCCATTGTATTATTGTGTCTGGCATTGAGAATCCATTGGGCCTAGGTTCTATTCGCACCTCCCCTCTCGTGAATTGAACTAAATTGGTTGTTGTCTGCACCCTTGGCCTCATTTACTTCTTATTTTATTTTATTTTGATTTTCAGTTTGATTTTTTTTAAAATAGAAATAAGTCATTAAAAATTATAAAAAAATTCATGTATGATATTTTGAGTTTTCTCTAATTTTGACATTTTTACTTTTCATTTATTTTCATTTGCCACGCTGGAATTAATTTTCTCTTTTTTCACTTTTAAAATATGCTGTCTTGTGCAATTTCTATCTTGATCACTAATGGGAGTTTTGAACTGATTCTTTTTGCTCTGGATTCACATTGAGATGTAGATTGTTGATGATTTTTATTCTGATTTTTAGAAGTTTTCTTAATTGGTTTTGGTCTCTAACTTGTGCATGAAGTCTCCTAACCCTAATCCATGTTTAAGCATTTATTTGACATGCTTAGGTTCTGATTTTGATTCTCTCCTTTTGGCATGTCAATGTTGTATGTTTGAAGAGTCTTTGTGCAAGTTTGTGGAATTTTTGGATGTATAATTGATTTGATTTGAATTTTTGTTCTTTGCTTATCCTCTTTTGTTTCTTTTGGCCATATGTTCAATCCTTAGGTTAGAAGGGCACTTGTGCCAACTTCTTTAGGTTGTTTAGAGCCCATTTAGGATGATAATCCATCTATGGTCTTGGGTTGATGTTTGTGCTTTGGAATTTTATGATTGTTTGCTTTTGAAGTTCATTCACTTTTGTACATGTTCACCTCACTTCTTTTGCTTCTTTGCTCCTCATGATGTTAATACTTGAGTTTGTATGCTTCTTATCTTCATCTTATATGATCCTTAGGCACATTCTTGACATGTTAGGGTTCTGATCTTGAACTTTGTGGTGTTGGTTTACTTGGTTTGCTTTGTGTTATCTCATGTTTGTTTAGATTTGTCATGATGATCCATGTAGCTTCATGTTGAGTGGTATAGTTCCTTTCTCATTCTTATGTTTTGTATTTGCATTTGGCATTTGTGATTAAGACTTCACTTCTGGTTGTGTGGATTTGGTTTGATCTTATGACCATTTTGTGTTGCACTTGTTCTTATGTTACTAACCATTTCAGGGGCTTTGGTAAGTGAGAGGTGTGGATGTGATTTCCACATCTCCAAGTCTTATCTCTTCTCTTTTCCTTATTGATATTATCTTACTTGTGATTGTTGGGGCTTAGGCCTTTCTTCCTCCTTCTTCTCTTCTTCTTCCTTCTCTTTCTTTTCTTATCTTCTCCTCCTTTAGGATAGTAAACCTCACTAACCTAGGATTTTCTATGCATGATAACAATTAGGATTCATTAGTCCCCCATTAGACTTTTACCTTTAAGATCCTTTTGGTTCTCTTCTCTTCTCATCTCAAGACCATAAAAATCACTTAATAAGGATTGAAGTGGTCTCCTGTGCAATAGCCTTATTCCATGAAACACTTGTAGTTTTCCCATCTATGGATAGTACAAGCTTGTCTTGTGATGCACAAGTCTGATCATGAGACCATCTTCATCAAGAAAATCATAAAAAATACTTCTTCATTAAAAGTACAAAAAACACTTAATAAATTCAATGAGTTAGTGAGCCTAAGCCCTAATCTCTGGAATCAAGTTTTGGGGATCTTCTCCTTACTTGAGTGTGCTTGTTCTATTATTCCATCTTGGAATGTAGTCGCAAGTACACATTCCATGGAAAAGAGCTTGAGTTCACTTCCTTGTGACACACTCAATAAAAGGCTTCTAAAAAACACAAACAAACAATAAGCATCTTTCCTTCGGGAATTATTTTCTCATCTCTTTCGCTTCGTCCGCGAACTTGCTCCTACTTGTCATTTTGCAAGACGGTTACGCACTCGTCGTCCGAGCCTGCAACACATGAGCATTGACATAGGCAGTTCAAGCCTTAAGACACAAGCAGTCTTTTCCACCCCTAGTTAGGGGAACTACAGCGACTCTGATCCTCATTGGCCAGATGAGGTACGTAGGCAGCGGGGTAGGGCCCGTTCGAGCACAATCTTTATTTTCCCTACATTTTTTCTCTTTGTTTTCTTTCTCAGTTCCTTTTCCAGTTCCAGTTCCTTTTCTTTTGAAGCAACTTTCATTTCTTCACCTTTTGAAATAGTTTCTTTGCAAGAGTGGATCCCGTCGGGTACGGCGGACGATCTGGGGTGCTAATACCTTCCCAGGTTGTAACTGACTCCTGAACTCAGTCTCTTTGGTTCGCAGGATCCGTGTCCTTCCTCTTCTTTTCTTCTGGTTTGTGCAGCATTACCATTCCCGTTCCTTCGGGATAAAAATGCCTGGCTGGCGACTCTACCTCTTCTGCGCCACTTTCGCGTTTGTACCAGGATGGAAATCCAGGGAGCGACAATTGGGAACTGTTACTGAGAGATGAGCTCGTAACCGGGGCTCGAGTTCACCCTAGCACTTAGAGTGGATAGTCACTTTGGCTTCATGGCATCTTGCTATGCTGGTAGTAGTGAGTTCCACACCCAGACTTGCGACTGTCTTGGAAATGTATTGATTCCGAAATATTTCTGGGGTCATACAGAACCTCGATAGTTATGTGCATCTAGGGACCGATCATTGAGGACCTTTGTGGAAACATCCATCTCCTGCGGTGACAGTGGAAGACCACATTTCGTGGCAAACCCATTCGCACCAGAGGGCCCACTGGGAACTCGCATAGGATGACCTGGTTCTTTTATAGGAACTCACTTAAGGCATCTGGTCGTATGACGATAGTATTGTACCCTTCGAGATGAATGTACTATTGTTTCTCGATTCCAGCACTTGAAGTTGGGAACTTATAAAGGACACTTGTTTTCCCGGACTCACGCTGAGACCTCCCTGAGTAGTACATAATGCCAAACCGATTCCCTGATTTGGTCATGAGCCATTTCTCGGAAATGGTGGACGTATTCTTGCTATTCGGCTTTGAGAGTCTGTGATGTTTGACCCGGAGCACACCTGTGAGATTGGGAGGGGTTTACAGGTTTGCAGGAACCTTTGACCTCATCACACCTCATTGCCAATACAGTTCTATGATTCGATAAGGCTACATGGATCTTGGAGTTCTTAAGTCATCTGATATCTGATTTTTGGGGCTTTTGAGACTGAATTCTTATTCATGGGGCTTTACTCAGAGGATCTTGGTTCTTGGTCACTTGGGTCCAGTGTTCCATATCCAAACAGTCCCGGTCCTTGATCATATGTCGACATTGCATTTTGCATCGCATCATACTCGCATTAACTATTTGTGTTTCCATTTCAGGTTAGCACTTAGTCTTCGTACCCAGTTCTGGTATTCATTGTTCCTCCAGATGACAGAAGTCCAAGAGATACCCATAAAAAGGAATACTCCTCAAAAGAGTTTGAAAAGCTAGTTTCCAAAAGGACATCTAGAATATTTTCTGTCAAAGAATACCAGAGCCGGGGAATATTAATGCCTGAACATGGAAACAAGAATAATTGCATTGCATACATATCACCATTCTTCTTGTTTTGCAGGTATAACCACAGGTTCCTAATGTCTTTTCTGTTTCAGGAACTTTCGTTGCAACAAGGTTTCAAGGACAGGTTATTATCTTAATCAGATTTCTTAACAGAATGGCCAACTTGAGTAAGAATTCCCAGAACATAAACTTTGAACAACTCCGGGCGGAGGTAGCTGAGATGAAGGCCCAGATGGGGAAATTCAGGGCAGAGGTACAAGCTTCGTCACAGGGCCATAGATTCTTGAAGGAAGAGTTTGACATGATGAAAACTCAAATGAAGTTGTTGACAGGGATCATGAATGCCTTGCTAAAGAAAGAAAATGGTCAGGCGTCCGTTTCTTCACCAGAAGGTCTCATTTCTCCCATCTCTTTAGGATTTCCACTTAACCAAGAGTTGTCAAGTGGACTCTCTCCACAATATGAGTTTCTTCACCAGCAGTCACCACTTGGTAATTCAGAAGAGCTCGGGACAGAGATTAATCTTTCCTTGCCTGATCCAGATGAGATGAATGGTCCTATGCCAGTTGTGGCCAAAGAAGTGAGCACTTTCTTTCCGTATCAAGGACCTTCCTCAACTCCTACACCTTGGTTTCCCAAACAAGGATTGCAGCAGATGCCAGGTGTATCTCTTCCAATGGCAGCAACCCGTTCTCGTCAGAAGCAAGAGAGGGTTATTGATCATGTGCCCATGTCTTATGCTGAGTTGTGCCCACAGTTGATCCCAAATGAGATTGATTGAATGTTGTGAATTATCTCCTACTAGAGAACTTCCCCAAGGCTGGAATCCTTATACCTACTTCGTTTTTCACTCTGGGGCTCAAGGCCATGATGTCAATGATTGTAGGGCATTCATGCACCAGGTGCAAGACTTGGTTGATGGCGGGGTAATTAACTTTAAGCCAACTGACTTGAAAGTGTCACAAGTAAGCATTGCAGAGGTGGCCGAGTTTCATTATTCCGAAGTTATCACTCAGGGTGAATCTTCTAAAAGGCTACAACAATGATCTTCTTTGGTTCCTCGTCCAAATCTGGGTAAGAAAGTGTAGTGGCCTGCTAGGCGTTCGAAGCAGCATCAGCAACAAACTGCTCAACCACAACGAAGGCCTTATCCACAAAGAGTTTTACAAACTGATCGTATTCTTGATCCCATCTCCATATCCTACACTACCATGTTGCGTCAATTGCTAAGGTTTGATCTGATCAAGTTGCGGAATTTGGCACCACCAGAAGGAAATTTTCCAAAGGGATACGATGAAAATGCGCGTTGCGAGTTTCACTCAGGTTCCCCGGGGCATGCAACAGAAGAGTGTAGGGCTTTACAATGGAATGTTCAAGATCTGATCGACTTGAAGGTCATCACACCAGATGGTCAGCTAGGGAGGCAAAGACTTCTGGACTCGAATTGATGCTCGTAGGCTTTAGCTCTTTCATGTATCTAGTTACCCTCAGGCTTGTTGAGGGAATCCTTGTTGTTGTACTTATTCGTGTTGATTTTCAGTACCTTGTATGACTTTGCTCTTGCGGGCTTTTCTATGTTATGTTCTTGGATTTCTGAAGTAGTGGTTTTCCTATTCATGCATTGGCACTCGGTCACAGGGTGTTCTTATACTGGATCTTGCGTGCAGGGTTCTTTTGATAGTGTTCTCTCATTGGCTGTGTTTCTGAGCATTTGCATAGCATAACATCTTGCATAGCATATCATTCTATCTTTGTTTTTCAGGTACCCTGGTAGTTTCTTATCTTTATTCCATTTCAGGCAACAGTGTTAGCAAAGCAGAACCAGAATGGCAGATCAGGTACAAGCTGAGCTCGTAGAACTAAAGGCTCGTATGGAGCAGTTCATGACCCTGATGACGGGGATGGCCCAGAGGCAAGCACAACTAAGGTTGATGGTCGAGCGGACAGAGAATGAGATTCCTGAAGAAGGCAATCAGAAAAACCATAATGGAGCTCCAGGCGGAGACAATGACCGTAATGTTGGCTACATGGACGGACAAGAAGATCAGTTTACTTTGATTGATGATGAGATGGATCAACCTAATGTTGCTATGGATAGTCGCTTCAACGAGCTTGTTGAGAAGATAAAGGCCATTAAATCTCGGAACTCTGTATGTTGTGATGTTGCGGATTTGGGGTTAGTTCCTGGAGTGAAGGTTCCTCACAAATTCAAGCCCCCTACTTTTGAAAAGTACAACGAAAACTCTTGTCCGAAAACTCACATCCAGTCTTACTTCGGGAAGATCTCTGCTCACACGGATGATGAGAAGTTATGGATGTTTTACTTCCAAGATAGCCTATCTGGGGCATCTTTGGACTGGTATATGGGTATGAACAAGAATGTTGTCCAAAGTTGAAAGGACCTGGCTGAAGCTTTTGTAAAGCAATATCAGTTTAATCTTGACATGGCGCCTAACCGCTTTCAACTCCAGAGTCTTTCTCAGAAGAAGTCTGAAAGTTTTAAAGAGTATGCTCAGAGATGGCGAGAGATGGCCGCCCAAGTGCAACCTCCACTGTTTGAGAGGGAAATGGCTGACATATTCATGAGCACTTTACAGGGTGTATTTATGGATTGTCTATCTGCTTGTCCATCCACTGGATTTGCTGATATTGTGATTGCCGACGAGCGGGTTGAGAGTTTGCTAAAGCTCGGGAAAATTCAAGACTACAGTGCATCAGGTTCAGGCACCAAGAAGCCCTTCGCCAATGGTCAGGGAAAGAATGAAGGGGAAGTTGAGGCAACATATCATCAATGTGGAAAAGGTAGAGGATATCATCCACGCAATCAGCAGGCAACTTCTGTGGCTATGACCCCGAATAATCAGCCGAGGTGTCAGACACGACAAAGGAACCCTCACAGGGTCAACGTCAGCAAAGGATAGAATTAGTTCTTGACCCTCTACCAATGTCTTATACTGATGTGTAAACACCCCAAATTTGCCCTCACCCATTCACACCATGGCTTGTGATCTTTTCATATGCATAAGTTCAATTATATCATCACATATTGCATTTTTGCTTCACTACATTGTTTCTAAGTCATCTGCATCTAGGGTTTGTGATTTGAGCAGTCCAAGAGCTTTTTGGGCCACTCCAAAGGTCATCAATCATTTCAAAGGGGCCCATGTGTGTTCAAGTATCATATTACATCCTCTCAAAGTCAAGAAAGTCAAAGGATCACAAGAACTGAGAAAGGCATGGAAGTAGAGCCAGGCTTAACTGCACAGATGACCTAGAATTAGGGTTTTGGTTTCAAAGGCCATAACTCCAATTTTTTTGGTCATTATTGTTTCCATTGGTCTCTATATGGTATAGGGATCATGCATATCAATTTTCATGAAGAAATTCCATGGGGAAGGCATCTGATCAAGAGTTGACTTCTTGAGCAAGTCAGTGTAAAATCAGGGCATCTGAGGCCCCCAATGACCCAACCAAAGGGTGTTCTTCATCATTTTGAATGTGTATGATCTTTATTTGATCATAGAATATGTTAGAAGTTCACAAAATTGAAGAATTTCAAGCCATTTGCAAAGTTGCCTTTTTGGGAAAGTGACTTGTAATGGAAACTTGCCATTTTGGGAAACTTTTTCAACCTCCTCAAATTGATTCAAAAATGCCTCAAATGAGAAAACTTTGGTCATGAAAGTTGTAGAATGGATCATTCACTTTCCAAAAAGTATAAGAACTTGTCCTAATTCGTTTTGGATCAAAAGTTATGACTTGTCAAAGTTGGGAAATATCACATAATTTCAAGTTTTGTACCAAAGAGGCATTTTGCAAAATGGTATATTCTAAAGACTTCAAATGTGCACAAGCTCTTCACAACATGCTCATGTGACTTCTAAAAATCAGAATTGGCCCAAAAATTATGCATTTTGGTGCCTTGAACTTCATGAATTTCCAAAGGGGCCAAAGATGTACCAACTTGCAAAAACTCATGAAGCCATGCCCCTACTTGTTACAGCTCACAAAATCTGGTCCACAAGAACTCCATGATCTTAGCTGAGCCAAACCATGCCCCTATCACAACCTCACACTTGCCCATACCTCAAGTACACCTAACTTGGACTTTATGCAAAAACACCCATACCAATCAGCCTGTGCCACACCAATTATTCTGACCAATCAAGACTTTACAAACACACTTCAAGCAAGCCATTTCATATCATCTTGGAGCCTGAACACACACACAAGTCAGCATACACAAAAATCCCTCCCTTTGCATTTTCTATCGAATCTCTCAACTCAGCAACAAAAACTTGAAAATTCTTCCACCATCCATCTCAAAACACTCCACTGATCATCCCTAACCCTTCACCTTGCCTTGAAACCCCCTGAAACTAAAACACGATTTCCTCCCCTCTCTGAACAGAACTCCATCAATCTCACAAACCAACCAAAATAAACTCCAAACAAGCTTTGCAAACACTTGAGGGAGGTCAATAGAGTTGATTGGAAGCAAGGAGGCAGGCTGAAAGCTCCAAACTGAAAGCTTCACCTCAGGTAGCTTCGAAATTTATTTTTTCCAGAAGCTCTATTTTAAGTTCTCAACTTGTTAAGTTTGATCCCCTGAGTCCATTGAACTTTTTATTTTTGAAAATGATGGAGAATTGAGAGTGTATTGTCTGTCTGAAATTTCTGCCATTTTTGTTCATAGCTTCGAATCTTGTTAATGGTGAGAAATAAATTCCATTTGAGGGCAGGGATGAGTTTAGGGAGGTGAGAGGAAGTGATCTGGAGCTTTAGAGCTCCAGAAATGGCCTGGGGAGTGATTTGGGAAATTCTCAGGGGAGATGTGGCCGGAGAAGATGACCGGAGGTCATTTCCGGCCACCTGAAAGTAATTAAATCATTAATTGCGTTTAGGGTTTGGTTTGAATCTGGGCCTTAGATCTTGTGGACTTTTGTTGACTCCCGCGCGAATGGACGAACCAGATCTTTCATTAAACCCTAATTCTGATTTATTAAATTAATTAATTGGGATTAAATTTGAATTTTGCCAGGAATGATCTGAGCCTTCCATTTGCGCGCTAGTCAATTCGCGCGTGTTTCATTCAAACTACAGCCTTTGGATCTGCATACTTTTCCATTTATTCATTTTTATTTCATTTTCTTTTCATTTAATATGTACATTTTATTTAAAATAGAAAAAATCATTTAAAAATTATGAAAATTTTTGTCAAAGATTTCATTAATTTTTAAAACCCAAAAATATTTTTAATTTTATTTTTGCATTGAAAATTATTTTTAAATCATTTAAATGATTATTTTTAATTAGTTAATGAAAATTAATTAATTAAAAATACATTTAGGTATTTAAAAATCACAAAAAAATTCACATTGCAATTAGAAACATTTAGAAACATTGTCCAACTCTCAAACCAAATTTCTTTTTTGTTCTTGATGCCTTTTGATCATTTTCAATGGAATTAATTTCATTTCAAGGCAATATCTTGGTTCAATCTTTAAAAATTTCATTCTGCCTAACCATTGAGAGTTGGATGATGATTCTTCTTGCATTGCACTCTTCATAGCATGTAGTTTATAGGATAAAATTGGTTTGATTTGATCTTGCATTTTCATTTTGTTTTGCATTTTTCTTGATAATGTACCCCAAAACCCTAGTAATCTTAGGAAATTCATAACTTACACTAGGTTGAGAGTTGGATCTCCTCCTTTGGGAAGTGAGGTTGTATAGGTTTAGGGTATCTTTGATTGCATTTTCAAATTTTTATCAAGTCATTTGCTTCTGGTTTTGGATTTTTGCTTTGCATGATGCATGTAACCCTAATTTGTGCCTTCCTTTGCATCCATTTCTCATTTGCTTGTATCCAATGACTTGCCATGACATTTTGTGCATCCACATGATTCATAATACATCTTAGGACATATTGGAATCATGTTTGATCATTGCATCTTTCATTTGCCATGTTATATGTCCATTACATTTCATAACTTTTCATGAACATTCATGGTTCAATGCATGCTTCATTTGCATCCTTATGCTTGTTTGATCATTCTCATGTCTTGCCTCATGTTTGTATCATCTCTTAGCATCATTAACATCATGTAAATGTTTCTGACTTTGGTTTGCATCATGACATTTCATCTCATTTGCATTGCATTTCATTTCTTTTGGCTAACTTTTCAGGTGGTAAGATGTTTTGAGAAGTGAATTTGCCTTCACTTCTCACAATCTCTCCTTATCTCTCTTGCATCATTTCTGCATTTTGTATTTTTCTTAGAGTGAGCTTGCTCATTCATGCCCTCTTCTTACTTTCTTTCCTCAAGCAACTTGACTTCTTAAGTGAAGCAAGTTGTTTTGCTTCTCTTTGCTTCTTGCTCCTTTCATCTGCCTCCTTCCTGGTGATTTCTCTGAAGATCTTCTTGCAAACTTCATTAACCCTAGGAATAACCAAGCATGATAATAATTAGGGTTTGATTAGTCCCCCATTTATCTTTTTACCTTTGTGTCATCTTTGAGTCTTCTCTCCTCATCTCATAATCAAGGACTAAACCCTAAAGGCTTTAAGGCTTTGTGGTTAAGCTTATGCCTGCATCCTTCTATTAGGATGGAGTGTATAACTTTAATCCTAAGTGTTAAATCCTTAATGTGTTTAAATCCTTTAATCAATTCACCTAATAATCACTAAGACATCAAGCTTGTAACTTGGGCCTTGCATTAGGGTTCTAATTCTTCCTTAATTGGTTAAGAAGGACTAACCCTAGTGTTAATGGACAAGTCCCCCTCAAGTTGTCTTAAAAACCATAAAATTCATTTCTTAATCTTAGCATTAACTAAAATCCATTTAATAAAGGTTTTGTTTTGTCATGAGGTTAATCCCTAATCATGGATTAAGTTGAGGAGCCTTTCTCAGCTTAAATGTTCTCATCTATTATCCTTCTATTAGGATGGTGTAATGGGTCCATTAAATCCTTGATTATGGCTTAAACTCATTACTTAACACTAAACAAAAACAACAAAAACATCTAAGTAAATACAAGTAGGCTAATGATCTTAATCCTACATCATGGTGGCTAAGTGTGAGGTGCTTACTTCATACTTAAGGTATTCTCATTACCCCTAATCAGAGGGAGGATGTGGTGAGTTTACTAACCCATTGGTTTAGGCTTAAGCTCATTTTCTTATGAAAAACCTTCAAAAGCAATAAAAGACTGAAAACACAAAAACAAACAATAATCGTCTCCTCCGGGATTCTTTTCTCATCTCATTCACTCACAAACGAGAATTTGCTTCTTCCATCTAATGCAAGACAGTTTGCACCTGAGCCAGACAGGTCATACACTTGAGCATAGACTAGTAAGCAGTTCACAAGTCAATTTATCTTTCAGTCTCTTTGGGTCGAACTACGGTGTTCTGACTTCCTCATTATACGAGAGGATACGTAGGCATAACTTAACAGTTATCGAACAAAAGTCTCTGTATATCCCCCTTCTTCCAGCTTCATTCTTTTAAGCCTCATAGTCTTGAGCTTCATACTCTTGTTCTTACACTGACACTTCTCTTACACACTACACTTTTCTTTTACACTGACACTTGCATTCTTTTCCAGCTTTGATACACAGATTGCACTAACACTACCCCTTTAAAACACAAATCTTTTAAGCGTGGATCCCGTCGAGTATGGCGGACAATCCGGGTGCTAATACCTTCCCAGGTTGTAACCAACCCCCTTTCTCAGTCTTTCTGGTTCACAACCGTCTTATCCATATCTTTTCTCAGGTTTATGCAACATTACCTTTCCTCCGGGATAAAAATGCCTAGCTGGCGACTCTATTCATTTCCTTCCCCTTTCACCGATCGTTCGCGTCTGTACCCCTTCTGACCGGGTGTCATTTGGTGGGAGCGACAACTTGGCGACTCTGTTGGGGACCCTTATACTGTAACTAGGGCTTCTGGTTCTTTTTGTGGGTTCCTCCTAACGCTTGTTTGATTTTTGTTTACTGGGGTGTTATGTGCTAATTGTGTTTGTATAGTTGCTTTATTTATTGCTTTATGTACAACTTTATTTATTGCTTTCCTTTACAGTTTTACATATTTCATACTGTCATTATCATTGCTGGATCTGTTCTTCTGTCTTGGTGGGTGGGGTTTCACTGAGAGTTTAAGGTCCTATACCTAGGAACTGAGTGACACCTAGGCTAGAGTGGTTTATGTTCTTTCCCATTCCATTTCGGTCTGGTGCGGGAATATGAAACACGGTTCAGATGTGGGTTTCTTCTTGAGAACTTTATGCTACAAATTTCCTGTAGTGCTAGGGCTATCTGGGAAGCCTGCTAAGTCTGGATGACCTTTATTATGACCTTCAGAAACTGAGGTGAATTAGAGGAGGATCTTTTATGGTTATTGTAAACACTGTATCTCCAGGTTGGAAGTGTTTACACTTCTCATAACTGATCCAAGTCTGAGGATCCTTGTTTTAGAACACTACCTGTGAGGGGGTTGAGTTGTTTACAGGTTTACAGGAACCCTTGGCCACATCATACCCTGTTACTTGTTTTGTTTAAGAGTACCTCATTTTGTACAGTTCTTGTGATTTAACCCTGGACATGTGACTCTTTATTTGAGTCCCCCACCTTGGTTACTGGATTTCTGAACCTCCATCTGGACTTCTTTGAACATACATGGGTCTATATCAAGACAGATAATCAGATCCAGCTTGATCAAAAACCCTTGCATATCATTTGCATACATCCTCATTGCATCATTTTAACACTTGTTTATTTGTTTTTCAGGGTATCCACATTACATCTGGCTTGGTTTTGACCCCTTCATCTGCATAGACCTTTATTCATCAGCTACCTGCTTCAGCTATCTTCATCAGCTGCTTGCTTCAGTTGCCTTCATCACCAGCACCAGCCTATCAGTGGCTCATCCCCAGTACCAGTCTTGATCCTCATCAGCACTTGTCTTCAGTTCTTCATCAGCAGTCATGGCACCCAGGAAGAGCAACATTTCATACCATTTCTTTGAGCCTGTGCTGACTGGTATCAGGCAGGTCCAGGAACTTATCACTCCAGACCACATCCCATTATTCAGAGAGCATTATGGAGGCATCCTTGATATGGTTATGGACTTGGACCCTTCTCATAGGAGTATGATCCACACCTGTCTACAGTTTTATGACCCTCCTTTGAGATGCTTCACTTTCCCAGACTTTCAGTTAGGACCTCTGCTGGAGGAGTTCTCATCATTGATTGGAGTACCTGTCAGGGGTGGTGTCCCCTTCAACCCAGAGATGACTTCTCCCAACAATGGAGAAGTGGCAAAGGCACTGTACCTAGATCCTATATTGATTGAACAGAACATGACAACAAAGGCTGGGATCCCTGGTTTTCACTTAGACTTCTTGATTTCCCAGGCCATCCTGAAGGCCTCCTTGGGAGAATGGAGGGCAGTTTGTGCATTGTTAGCCCTCAGTATATATGGGGTTATACTATTTGCAGATGAGCCCAAGTTTATCAGCAAGAATGCAATTCATCTTTTCCTTCTAAGGAACCCAGTACCCACCTTGCTAGGAGATTTCTATTATTCCATTCATCAGAGGAATGAGAAGCAAAGAGGAAAGTTGGTAAGATGTTGTGCTCCTCTATTTCACACCTGGCTGCTCAAACACTTACCCAGGACTGATGCCTTCCTGAATCCTCACCAACAGAAGAATTGGGCTAAGAGACTTATTGCTTTGACTTCAGATGACATCAGATGGTGCACCCAGAGCACCAAGGGCAAGGATATAATCACTAGCTGTGGACAATACCCCAATGTACCTCTGATAGGAGTGAAGGGTTGCATAAACTACAATCCTTTGCTGTTTAAGAGACAATTGGGCTATGCTTTGGTCCATCCTCCTAGAGTGCAAGATTTAGCTGAAACCCTGTATTGTGAGATAAAGCCTAATCTAGCTGTTGTTAGACAAGCATCCTGGGCTTGGGACAACATCCAGACCAAAGGGATGGCCATTCTTGGGAGGTGCAATAATGTTGCTTCAGCTCAGTACTGTGAGTGGTCTCATGCTAGAGCTCAGATTTCTGGGATGCCTTTCACCATTGAGGACATACCTGGACCATCCACTGCACAGCCACCAGCCACTGTCAGCCTGGAAGAATTTGAGAAGCTGAAGGAAAGGAATGAGAATCTGTCTCAAGCTCTGAAGAAGACCCTCTGGGAGAGGAGTGATGGTCGTCTAGACATTGAGAGGTTGGAGAAGCTTAAGGTGGAACATCTGGCCAAAATTGAGAAAACAGAAGACTACATCAAGAAAGCAAGAGCTGGGGAGCAAATATTGAAGAATGCCTGCAAAGAGGCCCAGTTTCAGAAGGCTAGGACTGATCTCTATCTACAAGAAAGTCAAGCTAGGTATGTCAGGATCACTGAAGCTCGGAGACAAGAAGATCAGAGAACTCAAGCCATGATTGAGCAGTTGGAGGCCAATGAAAAGAAACAACAGGAAGCTTTGCTGGCAGCCCAGAAGGAGATTTCAGAGTTAAAGCTTAGGGATGGATTGAAGAGGTCAAAGGACCAAGATAGGCATAAGAGGTTGACCACTGCTATTTCCACCAGAAACCTCCTCATCAGAAACATCACAGAGCATCCGGCTGGTCCTGTAACTGAAGCACTTTTGAAGGAGGTTAAGGAGGATGAGTTTGGATTAGATGTTTGACTTCTTTGCTTGTTGTTATTTCCATTTGATGTACTTTTCTTTTTATGTTGTATTTTGACCCTTCAGGGGCACATGTTGTAAAAACAAACTATGTATGATCCACCATTTGTAATGTATTTGTTAGTTTGTTTCAATGAGTTTCTTTTCTCAAGCAACATCAAAGTATCTTCCTCGGGGTCTGGAAAGGTCAAAACCAAGAGCCAAGCCGGATACCTTGGAAAACAAATAAGCATACTGCATTGCATACTAACTTTTGTTTTGTTTTGTAGGTTTTTGTTATTAGTTTGTTTGTTACTAACTCTGTTGTGGTTCAGGAATTATTGCTCGCCGCCGGGTGTTCCCTTTCAACCGTCCGCACCGGTACCCTACTCGCAACAACCTTCCTGGTATCCAAATGGATCAAGTACAACAGGACCTGACAGAGGTCAGAACTCAGATGGCTAACGAAAGAGTGGAGATGAGGAACCAAATGGCCCAATTCATGACTGTAATGACTAACTTGGCCCAAAGTCAAGAGAGGTTAAGGGCATTGGTAGAAAGACAAACTCCCAAGGAACCTCATCACGGAACTGGAGGAACTAGTAATAATGAGGGAGGTCAGCCTCATGTTAACCCACCAGTATTTGGACCTCATCTAGATCCGGAAGTCAACATCCCAAGGAATGTACCAGGCAACACTGCTGCAGGCAGGATCTTGCAAGAAGATCCTCAAGAAGAGCAGTTTACTGTAATGGGAGCTGGGGATGAAGTCTATGATAGGAGGTTTGATGAAATTGCTGAGAAGTTGAGATCTCTGGAGTCTCAAAATTCCTTAGGCTTCGATGTAATGGATATGGGGTTAGTGGATGGGGTAAGGATTCCCCACAAGTTTAAACCCCCGTGCTTCGAGAAGTACAATGGAACCTCCTGTCCACGAACTCACCTGCAGTCTTTTCTGGGAAGACTTAAAGCATATACCATGGATGAAAAACTGTGGATGTTCTACTTTGAAGATAGCTTGACTGGAGCTTCAAGAGAGTGGTATTCACACTTAACCAGAGCTACTATCAGATGCTGGAAGGACCTAGCTGAAGCTTTCATCAGACAGTACCAATATAACCTGGACATGGCTCCTAACAGGACCCTCTTGATGGGAATGTCTCAATCCTCCAGGGAAAGCTTCAGGGAATATGCCCAAAGGTGGAGACAGCTTGCTGCTGCTGTCCAACCACCCATGTCGGAAAGAGAAATGGCCGACATGTTCATGAATACTCTGCAAGGAACATATATTGATAGGCTAGCTGCCTTTTCTTCCACCAGTTTCGCTGACGTAGTTATAGCTGGGGAAAGGATTGAAAGCCTTTTGAAGATGGGTAAGATTTCTGATAATGGTGCAAGTTCGTCCAGTAATCCCAGGAAGCCTTTTTTGGGACCTAGAAGAACCGGTGAGACAAATGCCATTCATGCCAGCAGGGGCAGACCTCAGTATGTTCATAGATCAGTAGCAGCTGTCACAATTCCAGCTCCGATTCCTCAACAACCAGCATATCAACCACAACAACAACCACATTACCAACAGCAAGTTCAGTATCCGCCACAAAGAACCTACAACAACAACAACAACAATCAACAACAAAGACCTTTTCAGCAAAGACCGTCACAGGAAAATAGGGTAATTGACCCTATCCCTATGCCTTATGCTGCCTTATTGCCACAACTCCTGAAACTCAACTTGGTTGAATTAAGGACATTGGCACCACCAGATCCCTCCAATCTTCCAAGGAATTATGATGTCAATGCCAGATGTGATTTCCATTCCAATGCACCTGGCCACAATACTGAGAAATGCAGGGCTTTACAAATGAAGGTACAAGATCTGGTGGATTCTAAAGCCCTCAACTTTGCACCCCCTCCAAATGTCAACAAGAATCCCATGCCCAATCATGGAGGGCCAAGAATTAATGCCATTGAGGAAGACAAGCCATCTTTCCTGATAACCAGTGTTGGACAGATTCCAACACCTCTGGTTGAAATTAAAGCTCAGCTTCTAGAGAACCAGATGTCCCCCGGGTGTGAGCTTGGTTGTGGGTATTGCAACATTGCAGTCAACGGGTGTGATAACTTGAGAAGCGGCATATATGGTCTTATCAAAAGTGGTATACTTCAGATCTCAACAACGGCGCCTACAAATCCATCAATTCTATTGACAACAATTCTTGATTCTCCTACAACTACAGCAACAATCATTCCAACCGATTCATTAATATCATCAACAATGGCTTCGTCCATCACTTCAACAAATCAAATGACAACAACCCTTTCTTCTACAACATCAGCATCCATTTATTCGGCAGAATCTTCTACAACACCAGCAAGACTTAATGAAGATATCTCAGCGATCACCATCTACTATGATCCATCAAATGTTCCTCCAAACAACAACTTTCAACAACAAATAGTGGCACCTCCTGCCAGATCACCAGTCACCATTTACTACAATCCGCACACCATTTCAGCACCCTCCTCTGCAACAGTCAGTCCAGTTACCATTACGGTGCCTGGACCAGTTCCATATGAAAGCAGTAATGCCATACCTTGGCATTATGGCTCTGACCTCTACTGCAATGGGGAGAAAATCACTTTGGATTCTTCAACCTCTTCTCCACAAATTGATAATGTTGGGGGAGGCGGAGGCTTCACCAGAAGCGGACGCCTTTTTACCTCACAAGTACAAAGACCTAATGCCGAAGCAGAAGCTGCTACAAAAGCAAAAGGAAAGAGTGTGGTGCTTGAAGAGCCAGCTGCCAAAGAAACTCAGAAGACATGTTTTGAACAAGATGTAGATGAGTTCATGAGAATTATAAAGAGAAGTGATTACAAGGTGGTGGATCAGCTTCACCAAACTCCCTCAAAGATCTCCATATTATCCCTGTTGATGTGTTCCGAAGCTCACAGGAATGCATTACTGAAAGTCCTGCACGCAGCGTATGTGCCAGAGGAGATCACTGTTAATCAGCTAGAAACCGTGGTAGCAAATGTCCATACCAGTCATGGACTGGGCTTTACCAATGTTGACTTAACAACTGAGGGATGTAACCACAACAAGGCTTTACACATCACCCTAGAGTGCAAGGGTGTTGTTTTATCTCATGTACTGGTGGACACTGGGTCGTCACTCAATGTTCTACCAAAGAAAGCCTTAGTGAAGCTGGAGTATGATGGCTTGGCATTGCGTCCGAGTAATTTGGTGGTGAGAGCATTCGATGGCTCTAAAAGATCAGTGCTTGGGGAGATTGATCTGCCTGTGATGATTGGCCCACAAACTTTTAAAATTACCTTCTATGTCATGGACATTCAGCCGGCCTACAGCTGTTTGTTGGGTAGACCCTGGATCCATGCCACTGGCGCTGTTACGTCTACCCTTCACCAGAAGCTGAAATTCGAGTGGGAGGGCCAGATCATCACCATCTGCGGGGAAGAGGACATCTTTGTTAGCCATCTGGCTACGTACAAGTACATTGAAATGGATGGAGAAATCCATGAAACCATGAGCCAGGGGTTTGAGGCCCTGAACATTAATGAAGCATCTGCTGTACTGGGAACCTCCATGACGTCTTATCAGCAAGCCAGGAAGGTTGTTGAAGAGGGTATTGCCCAAGGCTGGGGCAAGCTGTTGCCCGTGGAAAAGAAGGAAGACAGATTTGGGTTGGGTTACAAACCAACTCAACAAGATCAATCAAAGGCTGCTAAGAAGCCCAATTTTGTCAGCGGGGGAATGCTCACCCCGGATGCAGTGAACAACTTTGAAGATGAGTCGGAAGATGAGCGCAACCTGGAGAGCTGGATACGTCCAAGGACCCTGGGGAGCCATATCTCAAACTGGTCTTCCTAGGAAATTATAAGGGTTACTCCTGCAGAGTAATTATTATTTCCTATATATTTTAAGCATGCATCAAGTCTTGCATCTTGTCCAAGATGACAAGACTCATTTTGTAATCGGGCCATCTTGTAATTTTGTGCAAACAGATCAATCAATGAATATCGGACATCTTTTGCAAATGAGTCTTTTCCTTTTCCACTCACTGTTTTTCATTTTTTCTTTTTGTACAAAAATAAAATGGCAATGTTTTCCAAAATGATAACTTCTTTTCACCTTTTCTAAACAAGATTAAAATCGATCACTAAAATGAACAATCTAAACCCTTGCAGAGAGTGCCTTTCAGACTGCACCGACAACAACACAGCTATGACTTTGTATGAATTTGACAATCCAATCAATCAAGCTGGTGAAGGGGTTGAAGAAGATTATGAGCTTCCTGAAGAGCTAGCTAGGTTGTTAAGGCAAGAGGAGAAGGTTATCACTCCTCGTCAGGAGGAGGTCGAAACGGTTAATCTTGGTACGGAAGAAGATGTGAAAGAGGTTAAGATCGGGGCCTGCTTACAAAATTCAGTAAAAGAACAACTGATTGATATGCTCCGGGAGTATGTAGATGTCTTTGCTTGGTCTTATCAGGATATGCCAGGGTTGGATACCAACATTGTCATGCACAAGCTGCCTTTAAAAGAAGACTGCCCGCCAGTAAAATAGAAGTTGCGCCGTACTCACCCAGATATGGCAATGAAGATTAAAGAAGAGGTACAAAAGCAGTGGGACGCCGGGTTCCTTGCTGTAACTAGCTATCCACCGTGGGTTGCTAATATTGTACCTGTGCCTAAGAAAGACGGCAAGGTGAGAATGTGTGTGGATTACCGGGACCTGAACAGAGCCATCCCGAAAGATGACTTCCCTTTACCTCACATTGATGTATTGGTTGATAATACGGCTCAGTTCTCAGTATTCTCCTTCATGGATGGATTTTCAGGATACAATCAGATCAAGATGTCACCTGAAGACATGGAGAAGACCACTTTCATCACACCCTGAGGCACATTCTGTTATAAAATGATGCCATTCGGACTGAAGAACGCTGGTGCAACTTATCAACGGGCTATGGTAACATTATTCCACGACATGATCCATAAAGAAATTGAATGTTATGTGGATGACATGATTTCCAAGTCCCTCATAGAAGAAGACCACTTGGTGAATCTGCTAAAGTTATTCAAGCGTCTGAGGAAGTACCAATTGAAGTTAAACCCCAACAAGTGCACATTCGGGGTACGATCTGGTAAGCTGCTGGGATTTATTGTAAGTGAGAAAGGGATTGAAGTTGACCCTGATAAAGTCAAAGCCATTCAAGAAATGCCTGCACCAAAATCTGAAAAGGAAGTTCGGGGGTTTCTAGGTAGATTGAACTACATTTCACGGTTCATATCTCACCTCACAGCAACCTGTGAACCTTTGTTCAAGCTGTTA
Organism: Lathyrus aphaca; assembly: GCA_963966055.1. NCBI lineage: Eukaryota > Viridiplantae > Streptophyta > Magnoliopsida > Fabales > Fabaceae > Lathyrus > Lathyrus aphaca. The sequence continues at coordinate 447,675,933 of OZ014521.1, forward strand.
AGAAAAGAACAAACGGTCAGGTGGAACGAAGACTGCCAGAAGGCTTTTGACAAGATCAAGGAATACTTACAAGAGCCTCCAATCCTTATGCCTCCAGTCGAAGGAAGACCTCTAATAATGTACCTGACAGTATTAGAAGAGTCAATGGGGTGTGTGCTGGGCCAACATGACGAGTCTGGTCGAAAAGAGTATGCAATATACTACCTAAGCAAAAAGTTTACCGACTGTGAACAACGTTATTCACTGCTCGAGAAAACTTGATGTGCTTTAGCGTGGGCTGCTCGCCGACTGAGACAGTATATGTTGACCCACACTACCTTATTGATCTCAAAGATGGACCCAGTCAAGTACATATTTGAGAAGCCAGCACTCACCGGACGGGTTGCAAGATGGCAAATGATTCTCACAGAGTATGATATTCAGTACACATCTCAGAAAGCCATCAAGGGCAGTGTATTGTCTGATTATCTTGCAGAGCAACCCATTGATGATTACCAGCCTATGAAATTTGACTTCCCCGATGAAGATATCATGTTCATAAAAACAAAAGATCATGAAGAGCCTGTTCACACTGAAGGGCCTGACCCAGAGGAAGAATGGACTATGATGTTTGACGGGGCTGTTAATATGAATGGTCGTGGGGTTGGTGCAGTACTTATTACACCTAAAGGAGTTCACATGCCTTTCTCGGCAAAACTCACCTTTAACTGCACTAACAACGAAGCTGAATACGAAGCTTGTATTTTGGGTCTTGAGGAAGCCATTGACCTCAGGATCAAGACTTTGACTGTATTTGGAGATTCAGCTCTGGTAATCAATCAAACCAACAACAAATGGTACACCCACCAAGATCATCTGATACCTTACCGGGATTATACAAGAAGGTTATTGACTTTCTTCACAACGGTCAAGCTTGAGTATATCCCACGAGACGAAAATCAGTTTGCAGATGCTCTAGCTACCATTTCATCCATGATCAAAGTTCAAGCTGCCAACTTTGTGCCTCAGATTGCAGTGTCCAGACTTGACAAACCAGCATATGTATTCTCAGCAGATATTGTTAAAGATGATAAGCCTTGGTTTCATGATATTAAATGCTTCTTGGAGGATCAGACATACCCACCTGGGGCATCATCCAATAATAAGAAGACTTTAAGAAGGCTAGCTGGTAGTTTATTCCTGAATACTGATGGTTCCATGTACAAGAGAAACTTTGATATGGTACTTCTCAGATGCGTTGATAGGACAGAGGCAGATTTGTTGATGCACGAGGTGCACGAAGGATCCTTTGGTACCCATGCTGGAGGACATGTTATGGCTAAAAAGTTGCTAAGATCGGGCTATTACTGGATCACCATGGATGCGGACTGTTGTGCTTATGCCAGAAAATGTCATAAATGCCAGATTTATGCGGATAAAGTGCATGTGCCTCCCAATCCTTTGAATGTGATGTCTTCACCCTGTCCCTTTGCCATGTGGGGCATTGACATGATTGGCAAGATTGAACCAACTGCTTCAAACGGCCACAGATTCATCCTGGTTGCTATTGACTATTTTACCAAATGGGTTGAAGAAGCTTCCTATGCAAATGTTACAAGGCAAGTGGTAGCCCGATTTCTGAAAAGAGACATCATTTGTCGGTATGGAGTGCCCGAGCGAATCATTACTGATAATGGTTCCAACTTAAACAACAAAATGATGGCAGAACTGTGCCGGGACTTCAAGATTCAACACCATAATTCTTCTCCTTACAGGCCAAAGATGAACGGCGCTGTTGAAGCAGCTAACAAGAATATCAAGAAGATTGTGCAGAAGATGGTGGTTACCTACAAAGACTGGCATGAAATGCTACCATTTGCTTTGCATGGGTACCGTACGTCAATCAGAACATCCACTGGGGCAACACCGTATCAGCTTGTTTACGGTATGGAGGCAGTCCTACCTGTTGAAGTTGAATTACCCTCCCTGCGAGTACTAATGGATGTTAAGTTGAATGAAGCAGAATGGGTCCGGTCCCGATACGAACAACTGAATCTGATCGAAGAGAAGAGGTTAGCTGCCATCTGTCATGGGCAGCTGTATCCGAAAAGAATGAAGAAAGCCTTTGATCAGAAAGTCAGGCTCCGAGAATACCAAGTAGGAGATCTTATGCTAAAAAGACTCCTCCCGCCTCACACAGACCACAGGGACAAGTGGACTCCGAATTATGAAGGACCATTCGTAGTAAAGAAAGTTTTCTCCGGTGGAGCACTCATGCTCAGTACTATGGATGGTGAAGATTTCCTATCCCCTGTGAATTCAGATGCAGTTAAAAAATACTTCGTATAAAATGACCCGCTGGACATAAAAACAGAATATAAGTCCAGGCAAAAATAGGGCATCCCGACGAGTCAAAAACAGAATAAAAGACTCGGGAAAAAGTAAGGGAAAATAAATAAAAAAATGTACACCCGCTGAGTTGAAAAGCCGCATTGGACAACTCAGGCAAAAATAGGTATCCTGGTGGATTGAAAACCTGAAAGGGTGATCCACGCAAAAATAAGGGAATAAGCGAACAACTGCATTCTGAATTCATCTGTATCACTTACAACAGGGGATCTCCTCCTTTGGGCAGTGAGCTTGTATAGGTTTAGGGTATCTTTGATTGCATTTTCAAATTTTTATCAAGTCATTTTCTTCTGGTTTTGGATTTTTGCTTTGCATGATGCATGTAACCCTAATTTGTGCCTTCCTTTGCATCCATTTCTCATTTGCTTGTATCCAATGACTTGCCATGACATTTTGTGCATCCACATGATTCATAATACATCTTAGGACATATTAGAATCATGTTTGATCATTGCATCTTTCATTTTCCATGTTATATGTCCATTACATTTCATAACTTTTCATGAACATTCATGGTTCAATGCATGCTTCATTTGCATCCTTATGCTTGTTTGATCATTCTCATGTCTTGCCTCATGTTTGTATCATCTCTTAGCATCATTAACATCATGTAAATGTTTCTGACTTTGGTTTGCATCATGACATTTCATCTCATTTGCATTGCATTTCATTTCTTTTGGCTAACTTTTCAGGTGGTAAGATGTTTTGAGAAGTGAATTTGCCTTCACTTCTCCCAATCTCTCCTTATCTCTCTTGCATCATTTCTGAATTTTGTATTTATCTTAGAGTGAGCTTGCTCATTCATGCCCTCTTCTTACTTTCTTTCCTCAAGCAACTTGACTTCTTAAGTGAAGCAAGTTGTTTTGCTTCTCTTTGCTTCTTGCTCCTTTCATCTGCCTCCTTCCTGGTGATTTCTCTGAAGATCTTCTTGCAAACCTCATTAACCCTAGGAATAACCAAGCATGATAATAATTAGGGTTTGATTAGTCCCCCATTTAGCTTTTTACCTTTGTGTCATCTTTGAGTCTTCTCTCCTCATCTCATAATCAAGGACTAAACCCTAAAGGCTTTAAGGCTTTGTGGTTAAGCTTATGCCTGCATCCTTCTATTAGGATGGAGTGTATAACTTTAATCCTAAGTGTTAAATCCTTAATGTGTTTAAATCCTTTAATCAATTCACCTAATAATCACTAAGACATCAAGCTTGTAACTTGGGCCTTGCATTAGGGTTCTAATTCTTCCTTAATTGGTTAAGAAGGACTAACCCTAGTGTTAATGGACAAGTCCCCCTCAAGTTGTCTTACAAACCATAAAATTCATTTCTTAATCTTAGCATTAACTAAATTCATTTAATAAAGGTTTTGTTTTGTCATGAGGTTAATCCCTAATCATGGATTAAGTTGAGGAGCCTTTCTCAGCTTAAATGTTCTCATCTATTATCCTTCTATTAGGATGGTGTAATGGGTCCATTAAATCCTTGATTATGGCTTAAACTCATTACTTAACACTAAACAAAAACAACAAAAACATCTAAGTAAATACAAGTAGGCTAATGATCTTAATCCTACATCATGGTGGCTAAGTGTGAGGTGCTTACTTCATACTTAAGGTATTCTCGTTACCCCTAATCAGAGGGAGGATGTGGTGAGTTTACTAACCCATTGGTTTAGGCTTAAGCTCATTTTCTTATGACAAACCTTCAAAAGCAATAAAAGACTGAAAACACAAAAACAAACAATAATCGTCTCCTCTAGGATTCTTTTCTCATCTCATTCACTCACAAACGAGAATTTGCTTCTTCCGTCTAATGCAAGACAGTTTGCACCTGAGCCAAACAGGTCATACACTTGAGCATAGACTAGTAAGCAGTTCACAAGTCAATTTATCTTTCAGTCTCTTTGGGTCGAACTACGGTGTTCTGACTTCCTCATTGCACGAGAGGATACGTAGGAATAACTTAACAGTTATCGAACAAAAGTCTCTGTATATCCCCCTTCTTCCAGCTTCATTCTTTTAAGCCTCATAGTCTTGAGCTTCATACTCTTGTTCTTACACTGACACTTCTCTTACACACTACACTTTTCTTTTACACTGACACTTGCATTCTTTTCTAGCTTTGATACACAGATTGCACTGACACTACCCCTTTAAAACACAAATCTTTTAAGCGTGGATCCCGTCGAGTACGGCGGACAATCCGGGTGCTAATACCTTCCCAGGTTGTAACCAACCCCCTTTCTCAGTCTTTCTGATTCGCAACCGTCTTATCCATATCTTTTCTCAGGTTTATGTAGCATTACCTTTCCTCCGGGATAAAAATGTCTAGCTGGCGACTCTATTCATTTCCTTCCCCTTTCGCCGACCGTTTGCGTCTGTACCCCTTCTGGCCCCGTGTCATTTGGTGGGAGCAACATGATGTACTTTAGCATTTGCTTCAGTTGAAACTGATCGAGCTTCGTAAACTGTCCCCACCTCCTTATCCATTGCCAGAGGGATGGGATGCCAATGCCCATTGTGATTTCCATTCTGGGGCACCGGGACACCATTTTGATGGATGTAAAGCTTTTCACCGCAAGGTACAAGATTTGATTGATTCGAAGGCTGTCAATTTCGCTCCATACAGATGAAGCAGAAGGGTCTGTCTTGGTCAGAGTGTGTCAGGGAAGAATTAAAGTAATAAAGCCAAAAGTATCAGTAATGGAAGTCATTTGTTTTCTTCATTGCATTTCCTCCCTAGTTATGGGAACTACGTCGCTCTGATTCTTCATTGGTCTTTGGTCAATGGAGATACGTAGGCAGAAGATCGTCAGGTCTTTCCGAGCAACCTTTTGTGACAATTTCATTTTTGTGTCACTTTTTTCTTCAGACGTCTCGTGTCAATGTTTGAACGTCGAAAACTTAAGGTCATAACAATTGGGAATGAAGTATTGTGTTAGACATGTGGCCATTTGATTGAAGACTGCAAATCTCATCAGGAAAATATGTTGATCACCGAAAGTATTCAAGATCAACAGGTCTAGACGGAGTCAAGTCTCCTCAACGATGGCATTGCTCAGTTTCTTTACTGCATTTTCATGTGTAACCTTTATATGTTTGTTTGAACATTTTTATGCATGCATGAATTTTGTTTGTTCTTGAATATTAATTAATGAAATGCACATGTTTTTCTTGAAGTGATTCATTCGTATTTTACTTATAATTTTGTGTGTGCATTGTAATACCAACTGTTGTTCTTAAACTGTGATGGAGGATGACGAAGTGAAAACGCAAAAATCTCCAATTGTGTGCTCTTGAATAAAACCCTGTTGATGATATACAGGCTTTGTTTCAAATTCCCAAACACCGGAGATATAAGGGAGATAAACCTTCGTTGACCCCTTTGAGCCTTGAAGTAGGAGTTTCTTTTCACATGGAAAAAAAACAACATTTTGTCGCTCCCGGGATTTTCATCCTAGTACAAACGCGAAAGTGGTGTGGAAAAGGTAGAGTCGCCAGCCATGCATTTTTATCCCGAATGAATGGGAAAGGTAATGCTGAACAAACCTGAGGAAGAAGGAAAGGACAAGGTCCTGCGAACCAAAGATCTGGGTTCGGGAGCCGGTTACGACCTGGGAAGGTATTAGCACCCCAGACCATCCACCGTACCCGATGGGATCCACGCTTGCTTGTTTGTTTCAAAGGGTGAGAAATAAGATGCTGCTGAACAAATGAACTGCTACTGGAATTGGAACTGAAATGAGAAAGGAGTTGAAAAAGAACAAAAAGAAAGAATGGGGAAAATGTAGGGAAAATAAAGAATGTGCTCAAACAGGCCCTACCCCGCTGCCTACGTACCTCATCGGGATAATGAGGATCAGAGTCGACGTAGTTCGCCTAACTAAGGCGGGAACGATTTGTTTGTGTTTTTTATAGTGGGAACTGCGTATGTCTATGCTCAGGTGTTGCAGGCTCGTCTGATACGAGTGCGTTTACCGTCTTGCATGTGAGACAAGTCGTTGCAAGTTCGCGTTCAGAATGAATGAGATGAGAAAAGAAGTTCCCGCAGGAAAGTCGCTTATTATTTGTTTTTGTCTTTTATGAGAAGTGTTTTGACTTTGTTTGTGAACATTCCCATACTAAGACCTATCCATCGTGGTAAATACTTACACCTCGCCCCGAAACAGGACGCGTATAAGTACTCCGCAACAAAGTCTCATGGCGTATAAGAACGTTCGATTTTTTTATTAAGTATTTTTATTATTTTTCTTTATGAGATGAGAAAGAAGGACTCAAGTTTCAAAAGGAAAAATCTAAGGGACTAAGACTCAATCCTAATTTTTGTTATTTATTCACAAGTGGTCCTAATGGTCTGTGAGGTTTTTCTAATCCTAAAGAGAAAAGAATAGAATGCAACTTACTTCCTAGAGAAGTTAAGTTGATTCTACAAAAGAGGGGGAAAAATGATGTAACTTACTTCCTAAGAAAGATAAGTTGATCCTAGCCAAAGGGAAATCCTATCAATCACAAATATGGAAGGAAAAAAAACTAATTAAATGCATAAAGGAAATGCATGAAAATAAAAATAAAGGATAAGGTGTAAGGAAACATACTTTTCCCTCCCTACAAAAATAAAGATTAGTGTGCATTTTATTTAAAATAATAAAGCAAACATACACTAATTAAATCCTAATAATTCTAGGACCTAACTTCTAGACTCTATCTTAATTCTAAAAGAACTAAAAAAATGCTAAAACAAAAATTCAGCACCTACTACAGCCCCGAAAATAAAAGCAGCTATCAAAACAATGCATAACACAAGGTAAAGCACAAACAACTTTCTACAGCCAGCATACAACATGAAAAAGATAGGTGTAGAAAGCCAAATACGGCATGCAAGCATAACAAACAGCATGTATTTACAGCACCTATATGCAAGAACAGCTATGAAATGCAAAATACATATTTGATTATTTTTATTTATGTGCACAAAGTGAATGATAAACAACACATTAATGTCACTTAACATGAATCTACATGCATGAACAACACATTAACACAAAACATGGAAAAGTGAAAGGAATCATGTCGAAACGACTCGAAACAAATGAATTGGCTACTGGAAATAGACCCAAAAATTCCCTAAAATCAATACCTAAACATACATGAACCTTAGAAGCACTAGGAAGCAAGATTGAGCAAGAAAATAAGCTAAAAATCCAAAAATGAACAGAGTTAACCGGTTAACCAAACGGTTAACCCGTTAACGGACCCTGGACAACACTAAAAATGGCCAAAAACGCATGCGTTAACCAGTTAACCAAACCGTTAATCGGTTAACGCTGAACAGAAAGTGAAAAATGCTTTTGAAATAAGTGCTTTTGGCCACAATCTTCCTTCTAAACAACCCTTACCCCCACCTAATCATGCTAACACGAATTTCTACTCAATTAGGGCTTATTAACACATGCTAGAATCTATAACAAGCTACAACCTAACTTCTAATCCATCAAAAAACCACAAATCGCAAACAAAACTTAACGAAAACGTAATCAAACATAAGCAATACGAAAAGCACTTAAAGAATGCCGAAATGGCGAGATGAAGATAATAACTTAAAGGAAAAGTGATTTAGATCACCAACCTACGAAGCGGAGAAGTGCTTCGGTGAATGATGCGAGAATCGGAGCTTGATCGAACAGAAAACCAAGAAAACCGCGAATCCGCAAAATAAATGCGTTCTTGATGCTTGAGCCTTCTTGCACTTCCGATAAGTCGAAATATTTACAAAAATCAGTAACTTCTTCTTCTACAATCCACAAAATCAATGAAGGTTGGAGGCTAAGCTTCAAGATCTTCAAGTTTCAATGTGAAACTTGAAGAGCTTCTTCAAAAAGCTTTAGTGAAAGAAAGGAAAATGGAGGAAAAGTGAGAGAGAAAAAGTGATTGTGAGAGAGTGAAAAAAGTTGTGAATGAAAATTGTGTGTGTGTATTTTGTGAGAGATTTTTCTTTGGTTTGGATGAAAATGGATTAAATATGACTTAGGTTTGGGGCCCAAAAATTAGGCTTGGGATCCAAAATTATGGTTTGGTAATGAGGTTAGGATTTAGAAATGGAGCTAGATTAGGAGAAGGAACATTCTAGAAGATGGTAGAACATGGTATAAGTTTCCAAGGGAAATGGAGTGGAATTGAAATGGAAAAACAAGAGGGAAAGAGTGAAAGGAGGTGTGGAAGGAAAGTGGAAAGAAAAGTGGAGGGAAAGGTGAAATCAACCACTTTTCAAATGATTTTTCTTTTGATTTTTAAAATGATTCCTCCATCGTTTCTTGACCAAGTTTGAAACATAGGATCATTGTAACCCTAATTTCATGATCTCGATCTTAAAAGTCAGGAATCGACCCTTTTTACCTAGCTCGGTTGCCTTTTCCTTGATTCCTCGATTTTCAGTCGTCTGGCCAGTCGAACCCCTTCCAAAATGAATTTGTGGACGAGATTTGAACCCTATGAATTTGCATCATATATAATACAAAGGAAACCTCTTTGAATCGAAACTTCATGTCGAAGCCCAGTAGAAGTGAAACCCTAATTCGACCCCTTTCATCAGGAAACATTGCACTGCTTGCCTCCTCTGATCAAATCAAATCTTTCCATGGCTCGTGGATTCAAGTGAAGACTTGTGGGATGTTGTGAACCCTTCGCACACTGTTGAGAAGTTCTACGGCCCTTTGATTGCCTTTGTAATGCCTTCAGTTGCTCCAATTATTGATCACATACCTATGTGTTAGCCATGCTACACATGATGCAATGTCTTTTTTATGTATTTATGTATGCTAAGTGATATGCAAAAATGTTGAGGAAATGAGAGTGCAAATGTTTAGGTATTACAGCTGCCCCTATTCAATCATTTGCAGACCTGGATGAATAATTGCGAGAGCTTTTAGACGTTCAAGGTATGGAGTGATTGAATACTCGAATAAAACCTGGAAATTTGAACTTTGTGGATAGTAGAAATGCCATCTTCTTTTATTTGATTTTTTTTTGTTTTTGACCTCTGAATAGGTAGCGGGAAAAGAACAAGGTGGAACGGGATCGTTGTACATAAACGAGAGCCCAGGGAAACAGGACCATTGTACAAAACGATAACCTGCGACGTGACTGTTGAGCGAATCAAGCAACGGAAAGTGCCTGTTGGCGAAACAGGAGTTAACGAGACCATTAGCGGAATGGAACTCAATAATATGACTGCTGGGCAGGACCAAGCCATAAAGAAAAATACGCGACTGCTGGGCAGAACCAAGTCACAGAAGGTGCCTGTTGGCGAAACAGGACTTAATGAGACCATTAGCGGAATGGAACTCAACAATATGACTGCTGGGCAGGACCAATCCATAATGGGGGCTTGTTGTACAAAACAGGGCCTAACACAACATCAACCGATTTGCGACTCAAATAAGATCAACCGATCTAACATGGAGATGGTATCAACCGATCCATACCCAGGAAAGCGAGAATGTAATATCATCCGATTTACAACTCGAAGAGAAATGATATCAACCGATTCATAACTCAAATATGATCAACTGATACAACCAGGAAATGGTATCAACCGATCCATAACCCGGAAAACGAGAACGTAATATCATCCGATTTACGGCTCGAAGAGAAGTAATATCAACCGATTTACAACCCAAATAAGATCAACCGATCTAACATGGAGATGGTATCAACCGATCCATAACCAGGAAATGCGAGAATGTAATATCATCTGATTTACAACTCGAAGAGAAATGATATCAACCGATTCATAACTCCAATAAGATCAACCGATCTAACATGGAGATGGTATCAACCAATCCATAATCATCGTACAGAGACGAGACCAAAAAGAACGGGATCATTGTACTTAAATGATAACCCAACATGAAACCGCTGTACTGAAACGGGGATACGAAAAAATGAGATTATTGTACTGAAACAAGACCCAAAGACGAGACTATTGTACTTAAATGGAGACTCGGAAGGAACGGGATCGTTGTACTTAAACGAGAGCCCGAGACGCGACCGTTGTACTTAAACAAAGACGCAAAAAAAATGAGATTGTTGTACTGAAACAAGACTCAACTGGGGATAACAACAAGACTTGGTAGACAAAGATGCCTGGAAAATGGTATAAGTATCTCCTGTGGGGAGTATTTCAGGTTGAGAAGATGTTACAGGTCTTATGTAATATACCTCAAAACTGGCCCATGTTGGTATGCATATGTTTGGATTTATGGCGTAATGCTCCATGAAAATGGAAATGCTACGCTTTGGAGGATGAAAATGTAATGATGACTACTAAATGCAAATGCAAAATGCAAAAAGGGGGTCTCCTGATGAGGAGACTGCAAGTATCCCAAGTGGCTTGACTGGGAAAATGATGATCACTGAATTGATCTGGTTAGTCCTTGTGAGGAGAAGACAACTCTGCGGGGAATGTTGTTGATGATACACAGGCTCTGAACTACCGTTATTGCCAAAAATAAATTGGACTTTGAGATTGGAATGCCAAGACCCTGCTGGAGACGAACTCTTCTTGCTAGGTACGCTACCCGTTGAACTCCGGTGGGGAAGTGAAAACTTCTGACTTGGTTGGGGAAACCAATGTATAATATTGTTGAGGAGGAAATAAATTCCTTATATTGCTGGGGATTGTCCTTGTATTGGCGGGAAGTCTCTACTTGGGGAGACCATCAATCTTCTTTCACCACCGTCGGGGAACATTTCAATTTCCACTCTACTGGGAATGACGGATGATGTCAATGATAAAGCTTCCTGCTGAAGAAAAGAGTTTACGTTGCCCCTCGCCGGGGATGAGAGACGATGATACCCTTCTGCTCGAGAATTATCTATCCCTTTGCTGCTCTGTTGGAGAAGGGATTGTCTAATGAGACTTGCTAAGGAATTCTGATCAATTAAGCTTGCTAATGAAACAACTCTTGAAGTATTGTGCTACCCCTAGACTCTGGGTTGATAGATTGCCAACTAATCATGAGTGAACAATGGTTCTTTGCAATTTTTCCACTCGCCTCTGATTAAGGTCCATCGAAAGAAAATGTCTCAAGAGGATTTTACAGAAAACATGACATACGAAATGCCTCAGTGTCTTCAAACTCTTGGAGAGATTCATCGGATCTCGAAATAACGGCCCCAGACTGCATGGTCTATGAAAGAAATTTGCCTCGCGAGGATTCATGAAAAACCTCATATCACTATGAGATATTCTTCCCCAGTATATCGAACTCTGGATAAGTGCCTCTGATTAACTGTCTTTGAGAGAAAGTAACTTCTAGTGCTCTTGGGGTGGCCTGCCCCAGTACGAGCCTTGAAGTGATCACCTCTGACTGACTATGCTTTGAAGAAAATATCCATACTACATAGTCCTGGAGAGATTTGAATCTTGAAGTGATTGCCCCAACTTGGTGGAATTTTGAAGAGATTGCTCGACGTAATTTCCCAAGATTAGTTGGCTCGTACCACGACTGGTTGGGAAAGTCCCCACTCAATGGAGTTTCTTGAAAAAGTGCACCTCAATAGATTGACCTTCGGAAGTTTCAGACTTCTCAACTTGGAAAGATTAAGCTTCTGGACTGAGATTCCATATGTGAACTTTTATAATGCCAAACAAATGTATGCAAGTAGACAATGTTTATTTTGAGAATGAAAATTCTAATGCACCACACATGTTAATCTTGAAGTTTTAGTGAAAAAGATGTCGCAAACCTTTGTGAGCGAATCACTGGTTAAGATACGACATTAATTTTTTGAATAATAGAAAACATGCATATGCAACACCAACAAAGATCTTTCAAAACTACTCATAGGAGTCGGGAACGCGGTCTCGTGGTAGCACGCTCTCAAAATAACCCTGTTTCAGTTAGGAATTTTGAGGGTTGTAACGTGGCCTGGTTCACAGTTACAAAAAACAAAGGATATAGGCTCTAAGTTTGTCTGTGCCCACCCATCTTCGTGATATTCTCCATTCCTATGTTTAGTTAGCTTTCACAAGTGCTCACCTCTCAAAAAGGGTTTTGTGATGGTTGAGGAACCAATTACACTAACGGTTTAAGCACCAATCAGGTTGTTGCTGGGATTCAGTCACCCCTTTGTCTTTTGTGTCTGTGCCACACGATTTTTTTCTTGTTTGAGGATCTTTCTTGTGTAATCCTTTTCGTTTTTCGCTTTTGCATTCTTTTGCTTATCCCTAACTTTTTCCTGGACTGATTCTTGTGAATCTTTGATTGTGAAGTCCAACGGGATGCCCTCATTTTTGCCTATGTCGCTTGTTTTCAAGTTTCGACTTAGCGAGCTTTTTCCATTTCTTTTTTTCAATTCTCTTTTTTGAACAAATCGTGTGACACTGGTTGTCTTGATTGCTTTGCGAGGGTTGTGACTATCTCACTTCTTGGTTGAGGAAGGATAACCTTTATGGTTTCCGGTCTTTGGACCTCTTGTTCGGGATAACCATTGTGGTTTCTGGTCATGGGACCTCTTGATTTGGTACAACGAAAGGTAATGGATCCTCGGATGTACACTCCTTTTTTAAAATTTGAACGCTCGGTCAAACTAACTAACACCTACCCTGCCCCTGGGTTAAATGCAAAGGGTTTTTCATGCGAAAAGAAACTCCTACTTCAAGGCTCAAATCGGTTGGCGAGGGTCTATCTCCCTTATATCTCCGGTGTTTAGGATTTGAAACAATGCCTGTACATCGTCAACAAGGTCTTTCTCAAAAGCACACGATTAGACATTTTTGCGTTTTCATTTCATCATTCTCCCTGATAGAGTTTAAGCACAATAGTCGGTATTGCAATGCACATACACAAAATTATGAGTGAATACGAATGGATTACTTCAAGAAAAACATGTGCATTTTATTATGGTCATCATTCAAAAACAATAAATTTCATGCATGCATACAAATGTTTAAACAAACAATAGAAACTACAAATGAAAATGCAGTAAAGAAACTGAGCATCGCCATCGTTGAGGAGACTTGACTCCTTCTGGATTAAATCAGTCTTGAGCGCTTCCCATGATCAGTAAATCTTTATGGACTTGTAGTATTCAGGTAAGTGGTCGCATGTCCGACACGACAATCATTTCTCATCTTCTAGTTATTCTATCCTTGTACAAGGTAATGCTGAAAAGTAAAGTTGACACCTAAGCTTGCTCGAAAAGACCTGGCGATCTTCTGCCTACGTATCTCCATTGACCCAAGACCAATGAAGAATCAGAGCGACGTAGTTCCCCTCAATAGGGATGAAAATTCCTTGAGAGAAACAATGCCATTACTGGGAGTATTGGGATGTCCTTTCCAATATTTGTTTGGTGCATGGTTGACAGCTTTCGAGTCGATTAAGTCCTGCACTGTGTGGTGAAAAGCTTTACACCTATCAATATGATGCCCTGGCGCCCCTGAATGAAAATCACAGTGGGCATTGGCATCCCATCCATCCGGTAGTGGAAAAGGAGGTGGGGACAGCTTGCGAAGCCCAAACAACTTCAACTGAAGCAAATGCTGAAGAAGATCAGTGTGAGACATTGGCAAAGGATCAAAAAATCTTTCTCTCCTTTGCTGACGACCCTGTTGAGGATTACGTTGGCGACAATTTTGCTCTCGTGAATGTGTGGCACTTGGGATGATCATAGATGTTGTCTGGTAACGCGAACCTTGATTTCTCCTCTTTCGCTGAACACAAACTGCCCCCGCTTCTTCGTACTGTATCTTTTTCTCATTTGAAAACGGCTTCTTTGTCCTAGAAGTAGAGGCAACGTTGCCCTGGATCTTCCCTCGCTTCATCCAGTTTTCAATTCTTTCACCAGTCAAGACGATATCAGAAAAACCGTTAGCTGAACAGCCTGCTAAACATTCTATGAAGTGCCCCGAGAGGGTATCCATGAATAGGTCTACCATTTCTCTCTCCAGCAATGATGGTTGTACTCTGGCCACGGCCTCGCGCCATCTCTGAGCGTACTCCTTAAAGCTCTCGGAGTTCTTTTGTGACATGCTCTGAAGCTGGGTTCGGCTGGGAGCCATGTCAATGTTATACTGGTACTTCTTGAGAAAGGCTTCCCCAAGTTCCTTCCAGTTACGGATAAAGTTCTTTTCCAGTTTCATGTACCACTCCAGCGAGCCCCCGGACAGGTTGTCCTGGAAGTGGTACATCCAAAGCTTCTCATCTTTGGTATATGCAGCAATTTTGCGATAGAAGGTCTGCAAGTGAGTTTTCGGGAAAGATCTGCCACTGTACTTGTTGAAAACAGGATGTCTGAACTTTGGAGGGATGACCACCCCTGAAACCAGCCCCATATCAGCAACATCAATGCCAAGGGTATCTCTGCATTCTAGGGCCTTTACCTTCTCGGCTAGCATCTGGAAGTCTTGGTTATTGGCCCCAGAACTGAATCCCATATCTTCATTGAGAAAAGTAAATTGATCCTCCTGTCGGTCTGCTACACGAACATGAATTGGACCAACGCCTTCAGGAGTATGAGGCCTAATCTCTGTAGGTGGAATGACAGTGTTGTTGATCGGATTGCCTTGGGCATCCATGGTAGTCATTGGAGGATCAGCCTGTGGGCGATTAAGCCTCTGCATGGCGGTTCTCATTTCTTGCTTCCCCTGCACTATACCCTGCATTGCTGCCATGAACTCCCCCATCTGAGTGCGAAACTCATTCAACTCAGTCTGTACTGTATTCATGATTTGACTCAGGTGGCATACTGGTATGGCCGATACTTCTCCTGAAATGGTCAAATAAATTAGGAAACCCAGATAACTCATTAGTATGCAAAAAATGATATGCATGAAAATGCCATGTCACTGATCCCACTTCATTCAGACCGGGGGACAGATACCCCACGGAGTGCCACCTCATAAGATAAATTTTGTGAGTGTGTGCGGAGAAAGTGCTGAGCATCGGGAATTCAATATCAAAATAAAATTGCCAGGATAGAAAAGTTGAAACAATGGCACCTGAAAACTTCCATAAAGCAAAAAATACGCCAACGTGCGAAAACTTATACAATCACTTGCCAATAATACTGAAATACAGGAAAATGTCACAATCCACAACAGAAAAACAAGAGATTCCTTCAACAGCTCTGAAGGTAATCTCGAAATACAATAAAGAAAATCACATGCATCAAAGAAATCTACGTCTCCTGACTTAAGCTTCGTGCAGTCTGCATGACCAGTTGGATCAAGAGGCTTCAGCTCTTGAGATACCCCTCTGGTGTAATGATCCCTGAATCAATTAGATATTGGATATCGTGCCTGAAGGCTTTGCACTCATCGATGGTATGTCCGAATGTTTCGAAGTGGAATTCACACATAACATCCATATTGTAATCTGGGGAAATGGGGTAGGGCATTGGCAAGGCATTCCTTGGTTGAATCAAAGAACTCTCGAGCAAACGGGCAAACACTTGACTAGGAGGGCTGGGACTTGGAGTAAACATTTCTTCAGTCTGCTTGAGTTTGAGTCTCCCCTGTTGTTGATAGTTCTGATGCTGAGATGAATTAGAACACCCAAAGTTCTTCTGCACTTTCTTCTTTATGTTGGATCGGTGAATGGGTAGAGGTGACTGACGCGATACCTTTACGACCCAGAGTGGAGGCACACACCCCTGATAGGGGATGATTTTTGTGGTAAGAAAAGGAGAAGTACCTTCTATCGATATGAAATCCCTTGACACATCCCCACTGATCGGTGCAAACTCGATCACCTTTGAATCAATGAGCTCTTGAACTTGATATTTGAACCTCTTACAGTTCTCTACATGATGAACAGGTGCCCCAGAATGGAAAACACACCTGGCACTGGCGTCAAAATCTAGAGGAAGCTTTTTGGGTGTGGCTGTCACGGTGACAAGTTCAACCAGATTAAGCTAGAGCAAACAAAGAAGCAATTACGCACATGACACCGAAATAGAATCAAACTTGGCTTCAGACGTCTTCGACATTTGTCTGCAGGTTTTGCCTTTACCTTCCCTTTGATGAACTGGAAGAGTCTGCAAATTGAGAGGCTTAGGATCCCAAAGTTGAGGAGAGTTTCGGTGAAATGCTTCCTGATCTTGGAGCAAAACCACTGAACTGGGAGGACCAACAACTTCTACATCAATAAAAGGGACATAGTGCCCTTCTTGGAGCTTTGGGGCTTCCCTGGTCTGGTTCTCTTGTTTTTTCAGTTGGTAAACTTTCTCTATCAATAGCATGTGGCCATGGCTCAAGGTCTGCATGTCCTCTAAGAGTTGTTCCATTCAGATTTTCATTTCAGCTATTTCTACTTGGCATTGTTCCATGTCCATCTCTTGATAATTGTGATTCAAATTGGCCATTCTGAAGAGTAACCAAATTAGGATAAGAATATGTCCCCGGACACCTGTAATGAGAGTAAGGATGCATGCAAATGTCATGTTCGATTATTTCCAAGGGATCCATCTGCTTTGATTCCAGTTTGGACATAGGAATATATAATGACATGGTTCATATATGTGATCTTTTATAAATAGCCGAACATGTATGCTAAAATGCCATGATGTTATGTATGCAACGGGAATGTGATCAAGGATCTGATGCTGGTGTTGGGCGGTGAACCAACTGTGGATAGCCACGTTTGTCTTTGTATAGATACTTCAGAACTCAAAATCAATGCAACATAGAACCAGATCATACTACTGAACAATACTGGAAAAGTGGGTATGTTGAAGTTTAGGGTTCCTGCAAACCTGTAAACCCTCCCAATCTCACGGGTGTGCTACTCGGTCAAACATCACAAACTCTCAAATCCGAATAGCAATAATACGTTCACCATTTCCGAGAAATGGCTCATTACCAAATCAGGGAATCGGTTTGGCATTATGTACTACTCAGGGAGGCCTCAACTGAGTCCGAAAAAATAAGCATCCCTCATAAGTCCCCAGCTTCAAGCACTGAATCTAGAAACAATAGTACATTCATCCCGAAGGGTACAATACTACCGTCATATGAACAGTTTGCTTTAACTAGATTCCTATGAGAGAACCAGGCCATCCTATGCGAGTTCCCAATGGACCCTCGGATGCGAGTGGGTTTGCCAACAAATGTGGTCTGCCACTGTCATCACTGGAGAGGGGTATTCCCATTACGGTCCTCGAAGATCGGTCACCAGATGCACATAACTATCAAGATTGTACCCTGAAGTGGGGTAATCCCCACACAGAATAGTTCCAAGACGGTCGCAATCTGGGTGTGGAACACATCGCCACTCATCGTGGTGAGATACCATGGAAGTACAATGTCTGTCCATGTTAATCCTATAGTGCACTCAAGCCGGGTATTTGGCTTATCTCACAGTAACTCCCATGCCACAGAAAAAATGAAAACCAGCACAGCCAGACAGTCCAGTATAATATGATGCATGGAAAATAAATACTGAAAGCGGTAAATAAATGCGGTAAAGTAAAGCTATAAAGTAAAACTGTAAATAAAAACAGTAAAACTAAACTAAAGCACACAACAACAAACAGATAAACACCCAAAGAAACAAAACCAAACAGGCGCTAGGATTGACTCTACAAGGGAAACCAGAGATTCTAGGTTCGGTCCCCAGCAGAGTCGCCAGCTGTCGCTCCCGGGATTTTCATCCTAGTACAAACGTGAAAGTGGCGCGGAAAAGGTAGAGTCGCCAGCCATGCATTTTTATCCCGAATGAATGGGAAAGGTAATGCTGCACAAACCTGAGGAAGAAGGAAAGGACAAGGTCCTGCGAACCAAAGATCTTGGTTCGGGAGCCGGTTACGACCTGGGAAGGTATTAGCACCCCAGACCATCCGCCGTACCTGACGGGATCCACACTTGCTTGTTTGTTTCAAAGGGTGAGAAATAAGATGCTGCTGAACAAATGAACTGCTAATGGAACTGGAACTGAAATGAGAAAGGAGTTGAAAAAGAACAAAAAGAAAGAATGGGGAAAATGTAGGGAAAATAAAGAATGTGCTCGAACGGGCCCTACCCCGCTACCTACGTACCTCATCGGGATAATGAGGATCAGATTCGACGTAGTTCGCCTAACTAAGGCGGGAACGATTTGTTTGTGTTTTTTATAGCTGGAACTGCGTATGTCTATGCTCAGGTGTTGCAGGCTCATCTGGTACGAGTGTGTTTACCGTCTTGCATGCGAGACAAGTTGTTGCAAGTTCGCGTTCAGAATGAATGAGATGAGAAAAGAAGTTCCTGCAAGAAAGTCGCTTATTATTTGTTTTTGTCTTTTATGAGAAGTGTTTTGACTTTGTTTGTGAACATTCCCATACTAAGACCTATCCATCGTGGTAAATACTTACACCTCGCCTTGAAACAGGACGCGTATAAGTACTCCACAACAAAGTCTCATGGCGTATAAGAACGTTCGATTTTTTTATTAAGTATTTTTATTATTTTTCTTTATGAGATGAGAAAGAAGGACTCAAGTTGCAAAAGGCAAAATCTAAGGGACTAAGACTCAATCCTAATTTTCGTTATTTATTCACAAGTGGTCCTAATGGTCTGTGAGGTTTTTCTAATCCTAAAGAGAAAAGAATAGAATGCAACTTACTTCCTACAGAAGTTAAGTTGATTCTACAAAAGAGGGGGAAAAAGGATGCAACTTACTTCCTAAGGAAGATAAGTTGGTCCTAGCCAAAGGGAAATCCTACCAATCACAAATATGAAAGGAAAAAAAAATGAATTAAATGCATAAAGGAAATGCATAAAAAAAGGATAAGGTGTAAGGAAACATACCTTTCCCTCCCTACAAAAACAAAGATTAGTGTGCATTTTATTTAAAATAATAAAACAAACATACACTAATTAAATCCTAATAATTCTAGGACCTAACTTCTAGACTTTATATTAATTCTAAAAGAACTAAAAAAATGCTAAAACAAAAATTCAGCACCTACTACAGCCCCTAAAATAAAAGCAGCTATCAAAACAATGCATAACACAAGGTAAAGCACAAACAACTTTCTACAGCCAGCATACAACATGAAAAAGATAGGTGTAGAAAGTCACATACAACATGCAAGCATAACAAACATCATGTATTTTACAGCACCTATATGCAAGAACAGCTATGAAATGCAAAATTTGATTATTTTTATTTATATGCACAAAGTGAATGATAAACAACACATTAATGTCACTTAACATGAATCTACATGCATCACAAAATAAACTCAAACATGTGAATTTATTTACATCATTTATTTGATTAAAAATGACAATGATCAATCAAGAACAAACATACTTTTTCATGTTGCACAAATGAGCATTTTATCATGAGATTGAACAAGTATCACTACAAGCATCAATTGTTACACATGCATGGCATAAAAATTAGAATTAAACTCATGTTAAGATATGGTCAATTAAGCACAAGAAACTTGCATGAACGTGTGAAGTATTTAATCACTTTTGACAAAAAATCAACATGGCCTTTAATCACTTTGTCAATCAAGCAAACAATGACAATAATCATGAAGCACATATTGAATTTAAGCAAGCACTTAACATATGAAACAAATGATTAAAGTGTAGCAAAACAACATCAAGAATCAATTATATCACATTTGCACATTTAACACAAAACATGGAAAAGTGAACGGAATCATGTCGAAACGACTCGAAACAAATGAATTGGCTACTGGAAATAGACCCAAAAATTCCCTAAAAGCAATACCTAAACATACATGAACCTTAGAAGCCCTAGGAAGCAAGATTGAGCAAGAAAATAAGCTAAAAATCCAAAAATGAACAGCGTTAACCGGTTAACCAAACGGTTAACCCGTTAACGGACCCTGGACATCACTAAAAATGGCAAAAAAACGCATGCGTTAACCGGTTAACCAAACCATTAACCGGTTAACGCTAAACAGAAAGTGAAAAATGCTTTTGAAATAAGTGCTTTTGGCCACAATCTTCCTTCTAAACAACCCTTACCCCCACCTAATCATGCTAACACGAATTTCTACTCAATTAGGGCTTATTAACACATGCTAGAATCTATAACAAGCTACAACCTAACTTCTAATCCATCAAAAAACCACAAATCGCAAGCAAAACTTAACAAAAACGTAATCAAACATAAGCAATACGAAAAGCACTTAAAGAATGCCGAAATGGCGAGATGAAGAGAATAACTTAAAGGAAAAGTGATTTAGATCACCACCTACGAAATGGAGAAGTGCTTCGGTGAATGATGCGAGAATCGGAGCTTGATCGAAGAGAAAACCAAGAAAACCGCGAATCCACAAAATAAATGCGTTCTTGATGCTTGATCCTTCTTGCACTTCCGATAAGTCGAAATCTTCATAAAAATCATTAGCTTCTTCTTCTACAATCCACAAAATCAATGAAGGTTGGAGGCTAAGCTTCAAGATCTTCAAGTTTCAATGTGAAACTTGAAGAGCTTCTTCAAAAAGCTTTAGTGAAAGAAAGGAAAATGGAGGAAAAGTGAGAGAGAAAAAGTGATTATGAGAGATTGAAGAAAGTTGTGAATGAAAATTGTATGTGTGTATTTTGTGAGAGATTTTTATTTGGTTTGGATAAAAATGGATTAAATATGGCTTAGGTTTGGGGCCCAAAAATTAGGCTTGGGATTCAAAATTATGGTTTGGTAATGAGGTTAGGATTTAGCAATGGAGCTAGGTTAGGAGAAGGAACATTCTAGAAGATGGTAGAACATGGTAGAAGTTTCCAAGGGAAATGGAGTGGAATTGAAATGGAAAAACAAGAGGGAAAGAGTGAAAGGAGGTGTGGAAGGAAAGTGGAAAGAAATATGGAGGGAAAGGTGAAATCAACCACTTTTCAAATGATTTTTCTTTTGATTTTTTAAATGATTCCTCCATCGTTTCTTGACCAAGTTTGAAACATAGGACCATTGTAACCCTAATTTCATGATCTCGATCTTAAAAGTCAGGAATCAACCCTTTTTACCTAGCTCGGTTGCCTTTTCCCCGATTCCTCGATTTTCAGTCGTCTGGCCAGTCGAACCCCTTCCAAAATGAATTTGTGGACGAGATTTGACCCCTAGGCATTTGCATCATATATAATACAAAAAAATCCACTTTGAATCGAAATTTCATGCCGAAGCCCAGTAGAAGTGAAACCTTAATTCGGCCCCTTTCATCAGGAAACATTGCACTGCTTGCCTCCTCTAATCAAATCAAATCTTTCCATGGCTCGTGGCTTCAAGTGAAGACTTGTGGGATGTTGTGAACCTTTTGCACACGGTTGAGAAGCTCTGTGGCCCTTTGATTGCCTTTGTAATGCCTTCAGTTGCTCCAATCATTGATCACATACCTATGCCTTAGCCATGCTACACATGATGCAATGTTTTTTTTAATGAATTTATGTATGCTAAGTGATATGCAAAAATGTTGAGGAAATGAGAGGGAAAATTTTGAGGTATTACACATTTAACTCGGGACAGGGTAGGTGTCAGCTAGTTGGACCAAGCGTTCAGACTTTCACAAAGGAGTGTATTTGAGGATCCATTACCTTTCCTTCCAGCACATCAAGGGGTCCAAAGACCGAAAACCACAATGGTTATACTAATCTGGAAACCACAATGGTTATCCCTCATCGACTAAAAGTGAGACAGTCACAACCCTTTCAAAGAAATCAAGACAAACAGTGTCACATGATTTGTTCAAAAAAAAGTAGAAATAAAAAGCCCGCTAAGTCGAAACTTGAAAACAAGCGACTTAGGCAAAAATTAGGGCATCCCGCTGGACTCCAATTGCAAAAGATTCAAAAGGATTAGTCCAGGCAAAAGTTAGGGATAAGCAAAAGAATGAAAAAGAGAAAAGACGAAAAGGATTACACAAGAAAGATCCCCAAACAAGAACAAAGTCGTGTGATATGGACACAAAAGACAATAAGGGTGACTGTTATACCAACAACAACCTCAGTGGTGCTTAAACCATTAGTCGTAATGGTTCCTCAACCATCTAAGAACCCTTAAGAAAGGTGAGCACTTGGGAAAGCTAGTTGAACATAGGATTGGAAGGACATCACGAAGAGGGGTGGGCACAAATAAAATTCGAGCCTATATCCTTTGTTTCTATAACCGTGAACCAGGCCACGATACAACCCACAAAAGTCCTAATTGAAACAGGGTTAATTCGAGAGCGTGCTACCATGAGATAACGTTCCTGACTCCTACGAGTTGTGCTAAAAGACCTTTGTTGGTATTTCATATGCATGTTTTATTTCAGAAAAAGCTTGTGTCTATCTTAAACCGTGGTTTATTCACAAACAACATCTTTTCAATAAAAACTTCAAGATTTGCATGTGGGTTGCATTAGAATTTTCATTCTCAGAATAAAACATTTTCTGCTTGCATACATTGGTTCAGCAATCACAGAAGTTCACATGAAGAATTTCAGTCCAAAAACTTAAATCTTTTCAGGTGGAGGAGTCTGAAACTTCTGAAGGACAATCATGGAAAAGTGAACTTTTTCCGAGAAACTCCTATGCGATAAAGATTCTTCTAACTAGTTGGGTTAGATGCAGCCAGTCCAAGGCAATCACATTGAACAAATCTCTCACTATTCAGCCAAGCTGGGGATATTATCAGAGCATGGATAGTCTGAGGAAATCATTTTAGGGCCCATGCTGGGGCAGGTCACTCTCTAGAGCAGATGAAGTCAGTCATTGCATGCCATTCTTGGTGTTGGATAATGGGGCAGAATAACTCACGATGATGTAAGATTTGGCGTGAGTTTTCTCCAATCAAATACCTTGTAGACCTGGAGGTCTGAGGCAATTATTTCAAGATTCAGCGAATCTCTCCAAGAGTTTGAAGATGCCAAGGCATTACGGACGTCAGGTCTTCTATAAAATCCTCTTGAGTTGACATGTGAGCAATCAACCAGTGCAGGAAAAGAGATGTCACAAGAACATATTCCCCAAGAAGCTTAGTTTCCCCAACAAGGGACACTCAACAGAGGGTGATCCCCAACATCCCCAGTAAAGTCTAAGATGGAATCTTCCCCAGCTGAGTCAGAGTAGGGTGGTATCCCCAACAGAACTTCAAATCCAGTCGAACAGTTCTCATCTCCGAGCGGACTTTATGTTAGAATGGGTTATTCCTAGCAAGCAACCGAATTCCTAATTCCCCATAGAGCTATAATTGTCAGAACTCTTTCCCTAGGAAAGGTTATTTGACCAAGTATTCTCCCAGCCGGGTCGGAAGATCGTCATTTCCCCCACAGAGTTTCAGGATTGGTCCGCAATCATCATTGAAATATCCCCAAGGAGGTCGCCAATTTATTTTTGGCCAGTGTGACAAACTAATACAAACATTTTTCACATTTCATTCCTCATCCAAGTATTGCCAGGATATCTTGGTCATTTCCTCAACAGAATGTTGGTCAGAATGTTCTCATACTCAGCGAAGTTACAAATGGTATTCTCCCTTGCAGAGTTGTTACTCTCTTCTCAAATCAACTAATATTGTATTGATCGCGTTTTCCCGTGTCAACGGGCCTATTGTGGATGGATCGCTTGATACCATTCTCTTACCAGATCGCTCGATCTTGTTTGGTTTGCAAATCGCTCGATATTGCGACACCGTTAAAGTCCACAGTCGCTGTGGCAAGCCAGTAGTCGCCTGGTGTCGTACCAAAAGACTTGTCCGAGTTGTAAATCGCTTGATGTTACTCCTCGTGGTTTGAGTCGTAAATCGCTTGATGTTACGTTCTCTTCTTCTTGGTTATGGATCGCTCGATACCATTTCCTTAGCAGATCGCTTGATCTTGTCCGAGTTGTAAATCGCTTGATATTACTCCTTGTTGTTTGAGCCGTGCTCATGTTATTGGTTATGGATCGCTCGATACCATTTCCTTAGCAGATCGCTTGATCTTGTCCAAGTTGTAAATCGCTTGATATTACTCCTTGTTGTTTGAGCCGTGCTCATATTCTTGGTTATGGATCACTCAATACCATTTCCTTAGCAGATCGCTTGATCTTGTCCGAGTTGTAAATCGCTTGATGTTACTCCTCGTGGTTTGAGTCGTAAATCGCTTGATGTTACGTTCTCTTCTTCTTGGTTATGGATCACTTGATGCCATTTCCTTAGCAGATCGCTTGATCTTATCCAACACTCGGCCGGGTTGAAGAGGTTTGAAGTCCTGACGGTGGAATTAAACGTCAAAATGTTTACTGGTCCTAGCGTAACAGGATTGCTCGAAGAAGACTCGTATGTCTAGGTTTTTCTATCCAAAGTAACAATTCAATTTGGAAGGAGCTCGTCTTCTTTGTCCCCGCTTCAGTCGCCAAAGCGTCATTTGGTCGGGTTTATTTCCCATTGCTTGCATTCTCCAGCAGAGTGCAAATTCCAGGTCTTCTTGGTATACAACCACAGTTTATCTTGAATGGTCGATAGCCGTGCTACCGTCCTCTTTAGATTAACAGTTGCTTGAATAGGGGCAGCTGTAACACCCCAAATTTGCCCTCTCCTTTTTATCATCGTCATCATATCATAAGCATCATCAGCATGTCATACCCTTAGCATATTGCATAGAAAAATGAAGCATAGTACTCGCATGTTCCAGCATAAGGCATATGATCAATCATCAGGGAAATTCAAAGCTCACAAGGCCTGTTACAAGTTTGATATCATGGTCAAGGCCCTAAAAAGGGATTGAGGATCAAAATCAGGTCAAAACAGTTGGCGTCGGGTTATTCCTGAGGTTTCCCACCAAAAGGAGGGAAAATTCAAAATTCACTGGCGTTAACCAGTTAATGCTTTGGTTAACCGGTTAACGGCTACAAATTTTGAATTCCAGCAGCAAATTCAGCATGTGCTTTGGCTCCAAATTTCCAAATTTCTGATTTTTTTATTCATTTGAATTGTGGAGAAGGATCTAGATCATTAATCCAAGCCTAATTCCATTGCTAAATCCTAATCACTTTACCAAACCATATTTTTTGGATCCCAAGCCTAAATTTTGGATCCCAAACCTAAGCCATATTTAATTCATTTTCCTCCAAACCAAGAGGGGGCTCTCTCATATTTTGATTCTCCATTCTGATTTTTCACTCTTCTCTTTCACTTTTCTCTCATTTTTTTCTCCCACATTTTCCAAATTCACTCGAAGTTCCTCTTTGAAGATCACATAACCTTGCCTTAAGGTGTGTAGATCTTGGAACTAGACCTCCATTCATAGCTTCTTTGCATCATCTTGCTGGTTTAATTGGTTATTCAGATCTAGTTTGGAAATTATAAGTGCTTTTGGATCCAAAATTCTGCATCAAGACCTTGTTCTTTCATTTATTTTGCATGGAGTGTGAAGCTTAGCACCGGATCTTCAAAGTTCTCCGCGAGATCTCTCATTTCCAGCTCAATCAACAACTACCAAAGCATACCTCATATTTGTAGGTTGGTTAATTTCAGATCTAGCTTTGTTTTAGCTTATTTGCATGCTTGTGCTTTAGATCTGCCATGTGCTTGCGTATTTGTTTGTGTTGCTTGAATTGATTGGTGGATTTGTGACCGGATATATGTATTAATGTTCATGAGCTTGATGATGCCATTTAATGTGAATTGATCCACTTATTTCATGCTCAATTGATTACTGGTTTGGTGTGAGATTAATTGGATAAGCTGGTTTGAACTGACTTTCTGCAGGAAATTGTTGCTGTTTTTTCAGTGTTAACCGGTTAACGCTTTGGTTAACCGGTTAACGCACCTGTTTTTGTACTGGTTTTCTGCAGGTTTGGATTGGTTAACCAGTTAACGCTTTGGTTAACCGGTTAACACTGATAAACTGTGCCATTTTTAAGCTGTTTTAGGCTTGTTTGATCCCTTTACTTGCTTTAAATGCCATGGATCATTGTATGATCATTGAATATGATTGTTTAGGGTGATTTGCTTTGTGGTTGATGCATGCTTCCATGTTCTCGACACATAAATGCTTGTATGTGCAAAGTTTGGCATGTTTGTTTAACTTGGCTTTCTAGATCTTTGAGCATGCTAATTCCATGATTTTATTGATGAACATGTGCTGAATTTTGCTAACATTTGCAGGGGCTCATGGTAAGAGAAGTGTGGATGTTCATCCACATTTCGAAACTTCATCATTTTCCTTTTAAGTTGCTTTCTCTTTGTGCTTTTTGATGTGCCTTATGCCATCATGTGTTGCAATTTTTTCCTCCCCCTTTAGGAGCAACTTATCTCCTTTAGAGGAGTAAGTTGCTTGCTAGCTCTTGCTTCCTCTTCTTCTTGCTCCTCTTTGGTTCTTCTTTCCTCTTCTTAGGATAGTTGAAACCTCACTAACCTTAGGACCACTTTTGCATGAAAACTTTAGGTTTAGTCTTTCCCCATTTTAGACTTTTACCTTTTTGCTCCTTTGGTTCTTTCTCTTCTCATCTCAAAATAAAACCTAAACAACATTAATAAAGAAAGAAGTGACTTCTTGTGTAACAGCCTTATTCCATGGGGCCTATGTATTCATTCCATCTTGGAATCGTGCATTTGTCTAGCATGATGCACAAGTCGGATCATGAAGTAATCTTCATCAAGAAAAACCCTAAAAAACACTTATTCATTTTTAATCACTAAGATACTTAATAAATTCAACAAGTCAATGAAATTAGGCCATTGCCTTTGGAAACAAGTCTTGGATAAGTTCTC
Organism: Lathyrus aphaca; assembly: GCA_963966055.1. Classification (NCBI taxonomy): domain Eukaryota; kingdom Viridiplantae; phylum Streptophyta; class Magnoliopsida; order Fabales; family Fabaceae; genus Lathyrus; species Lathyrus aphaca. The sequence goes on from OZ014521.1 coordinate 447,703,001, forward strand.
CTTACTTGGTGTGCTTGTTCTATTATTCCATCTTGGAATGTAGTAGAAATTACACATTCCATGGAAAAGAGCTTGATTTCATTCTCTTGTGCCACACTAATAAAAAGCTATAAAAAACACAAACAAACAATAATCGTCTTTCCTTCGGGAATTCTTTTCTCATCTCCTTCGCTCCGTCCGCGAACTTGCTTCTTCTTGTCATTTTGCAAGACGGTTACGCACTCGTCTTCTGAGTCTGCAACACCTGAGCATTGGCATAGGCAGTTCAAGCCTTAATTCACAGGCAATCCTTTTCCACCCCTAGTTAGGGGAACTACGACGTCTCTGATCCTCATGTCTAGATGAGGTACGTAGGCAGCGGGGTAGGGCCGTTCGAGCATAATCTTTATTTTTCCCTACATTTTTCCTTTTCATTTCTTTTTTAGTTCCCTTTTTATTTTCTTTTTATCCAGTTTCAGTTTCAGTTTTGTAGCAGCATTCATTCCTTCACCCTTTTTGAAGCAGTTTCTTTGCAAGCATGGATCCCGTCGAGTACGGCGGACGATCTGGGGTGCTAATATCTTCCCAGGTCATAACCGATTCCCGAGCTCAGTTCTCTGGTTTGCAGGACCTGTGTCCTTCCTTTTCTTTTCTTATGGTTTGTGCAACATTACCATTCCCGTTCCTTCGGGATAAAAATGTCTGGCTGGCGACTCTAACCTCTTTCCACGCCACTTTCGCGTTTGTACCAGGATGGAAATCCGAGGAGTGACACCAGGAGGATAGGATAGGTACTTCAATTGTCTTCTATCAACAAGCTCGGAAGGTTGTTGAAGATGGAAATGCCCAAGGTTGGGGTAAGCTACTACCAGTGGAGAAGAAGGAGGACAAATTCGGTTTGGGTTACAAACCATTCCGACAAGATTAAGCAGAGGCTGCTAAGGAGCCCAGGTTCATAAGTGGAGGGATGCTAACCCCAGATGCTGTCAATAACGTGGAAGACAAGGTGGAAAGCGACCTCAACCTGGAGAGCTGGATTCGTCCAAGGATCCCGGGCCAACAAGTCCTTAACTGGTCTTCCCAGGAAATTATAAGAGTTACTCCTGCAGAGTAATTATTATTTCCTGCTTTTTTTAGCATGCATCAAGTCCTGCATCTTACCCAAGGTGTTAGGACTCATTTTTTAATAGGGCCATATTTGTATTTTGTGAAAATGGAATATCAATGAACAATGGACGTCTTTTGCAAACAATTTTCTCTTTCGCTCACTGTCTTTTCATTTTTGTTATTTTTCGCACAAAACAGTAAAATGGCAATGTTTTCAAAATAAATAACTTCATTTCTTCTGAACAAGATTAAAATTGATCACTAAAAAGAACAAATCTCAACCCTTGTAGAGATTATCCTCCAGATTGCACTGACAACAGCACTGTTATGACCTTGTATGACTTCGACAATCCAATTAATCAAGCAGATGAAGGGGTTGATGAAGACTATGAGTTTCCTTAAGAGTTAGCCAGGTTGTTGAGGCAAGAAGAGAAAGTGATTACTCCTCATCAAGAGGAAATTGAAACTGTTAATCTTGGTACCGATGAAGATTTGAAAGAAGTGAAGATCGGGGCCAGTCTGCAAGCTCCAGTAAAGGAACAGCTTATCAGCATGCTTCGGGAATACGTTGACATCTTTGCTTGGTCCTATCAAGACATGCCAGGTCTAGATACAGATATTGTCATGCACAGGCTACCCTTGAAAGAAGATTTCCCTCCAGTTAAACAAAAGCTACGCCGTAATCGCCCAGATATGGCCAAGAAGATTAAGAAAGAAGTACAAAAACAGTGGGATGCCGGTTTCCTTGTTGTAACTAGTTACCCGCCGTGGGTTGCTAACATTGTACCAGTGCCTAAGAAGGATGGTAAGGTGCATATGTGTGTGGATTACCGAGATCTGAACAGAGCTAGCCCGAAGGATGATTTCCCATTACCTCACATTGATGTATTGGTTGACAACACAACTCAGTTCTCGGTATTTTCTTTCATGGACGGATTTTCTGGGTATAATCAGATCAAGATGTCACCCGAAGACATGGAGAAAACAACTTTCATCACACCGTGGGGCACATTTTGTTACAAGGTAATGTTGTTTGGACTAAAGAACGCCGGTGCCACTTATCAGCGGGCTATGGTAACGTTATTCCACGATATGATCCACAAAGAAATCGAATGTTACGTGGATGACATGATTGCCAAGTCCCTTACTGAAGAAGATCATCTGGTGAATTTGTTGATGTTGTTCAAGCGTCTGAGGAAATATCAGCTGAAGTTGAACCCCAACAAATGCACGTTCGGGATACGTTCTGGTAAGTTGATGGGATTTATTGTAAGTGAAAAGGGAATTGAGGTTGATCCCGACAAAGTCAAAGCCATTCAGGAGATGCCTGCACCTAGGACTGAAAAAGAAGTTCGAGGGTTCTTAGGTAAATTAAACTACATATCAAGGTTCATATCTCACCTCACTGCAACCTATGAGCCTTTGTTCAAACTGTTAAGAAAGGAACAAACAGTCAGGTGGAACGACGATTGTCAGAAAGCTTTTGAGAAGCCAGCACTTACCAGAAGGGTTGCAAGATGGCAAATGATCCTAACAGAGTATGACATTCAGTACACATCTCAAAAAGCCATCAAAGGCAGTGTATTGTCTGGCTATCTAGCTGAGCAACCCATTGATGATTACTAGCCCCTGAGATTTGAATTCCCTGATGAAGACATCATGTACTTAAAAGCAAAATATTATGATGAGCCAGTTCACACTGAAGGGCCTAATCCCGAAGAAGAATGGACTATGATGTTTGACGGGGCTGTCAATATGAATGGTCGTGGAGTTGATGCAGTGCTCATTACACCTAAAGGAGTTCATATGCCTTTCTCGGCAAAACTCACCTTTGCCTGCACTAACAACGAAGCTGAATACAAAGCATGTATCATGGGACTTGAGGAAGCCATTAACCTCAGTATCAAAACATTGAATGTATTCGGAGATTCAGCTTTGGTAATCAATAAGACCAGTGGCAAATGGTACACTCATCAGGAGCATCTGATTCCATACCGTGATTATACGAGGAGATTATTGACCTTCTTCACAAGGGTCAAACTTGAATACATCCCTCGAGACAAAAATCAGTTTGCAGATGCTTTAGCTACCATTTCCTCCATGATCAAAGTTCAAACTGCCAATTATGTGCCTCGGATTTTGGTATCCAGACTAGACCGACCGGCATATGTGTTCTCTGTGGACATTGCTAGTGATGACAAGCCTTGGTATCACGACATCAAATGCTTCTTAGAGAATCAGACGTACCCATCTAGGGCATCATCTAATGATAAGAAGACATTGAGAAGGCTGGCCGGTAGTTTCTTCCTCAATGTTGATGGTTCATTATACAAGCGAAACTTTGACATGGTCCTGCTCAGATGTGTTGACAAGAAAGAAGCAGACCTGCTGATGCACGAGGTGCATGAAGGTTCTTTTGGTACCCATGCCGGAGGACATGCAATGGCAAAGAAATTAATGAGATCAGGTTACTAATGGATCATAATGGATGCACACTGTTGTGCCTATGCCAGAAAATGCCACAAGTGCCAGATCTACGTAGATAAAGTGCATGTGCCTCCAAATCCTTTGAATGTGATGTCCTCACCTTGGCCCTTTGCCATGTAGGGCATTGACATGATTGGAAAGATTTAACCGACTGCTTCAAATGGTCACAGATTCATCCTAGTGGCCATTGATTACTTCACCAAGTGGGTTGAAGCAGCTTCATATGCAAACGTCACCAGACAAGTGGTAGCCATATTTCTGAAAAAAGACATCATCTGTCGATATGGAGTTCCCGAGCGAATCATTACTGATAATGGTTCCAATTTGAACAACAAAATGATGGCAGAACTTTGCCGGGACTTCAAAATTCAACATCACAAATCTTCTCCTTATAGGCCAAAGATGAATGGTGTTGTTGAGGCCGTTAACAAAAACATCAAGAAGATTATGCAGAAGATGGTGGTTACTTACAAAGACTGGCATGAAATGCTACCATTTGCTTTGCATGGGTATCGAACCTCGATCAGAACGTCTACTGGGGAAACACCTTATCAGCTTGTGTACGGTATGGAAGTTGTCCTACCTGTTGAAGTTGAGCTACCTTCCTTACGGGTGATGATGGATGTGAAACTGGATGAAGCAGAATAGGTCCGGTCTCGGTACAATCAACTGAATCTGATTGAAGAAAAAAGACTAGCTACCATTTGTCATGGGTAGTTATATCAGAAGCGAATGAAGAAAGCCTTCGATCAGAAAGTCAGACCTCAGGAATACCAAGTAGGAGAGCTTGTTCTGAAGAGAATCCTTCCTCCTCATACATACCACATGAGCAAGTGGACACCAAACTATGAAGGTCCTTACGTGATAACCAAAGTATTCTCAGGTGGAGCACTGATGCTCGCAACCATGGATGGTGAAGACTTCTCGTCCCCTGTGAATTCAGATGCAGTTAAAAAATACTTCGCATAAAAGGACCCGCTGGACATAAAAACAGAATGTAAGTCCAGGCAAAAATAGGGCATCCCAACGAGTAAAAAAACAGAATGAAAAACTCGGGAAAAAATAAGGGAAAAAAAAATGTACACCCGCTGAGTTGAAAAGCCACATTGGACAGCTCAGGCAAAAATGGGTATCCCGGTGGATTGAAAACTCGAAAGGGCGATCCACGCAAAATCAGGGAATAAGCGAACAACTGCATTCTGAATTCGTCTGTATCATTCACAACATGGCAAGCTTCGAAAGGACAAAGCATTAGTCAGAATCAACCTCTTTCAAAAGCAAGATAAGAAGAGCGTCAAGATCATACAGGTCATAGCAAAGGAAGTTCACCGGAGTGTCATCTTCAACATTGCCAACACTTTTATTTTCTCAATTTTACAGTGATCTCCTCCTTTCAGGGGATTCGCTTCTTTGACTGTACTTGCCAATTCAGGGCACACGAATTAATAAAATTAGAGTTTCCAGTCACGATTTGTTTTGTACATTTTTGTTTCGTTTGCAAAATGTTCATTGTTCATAATATAACACTTGCATAAAACATATGAGCCATTTTTATAAGATGCTTGCAGGAAATATATTACTTTCAGGAAAATCTAACTCCTATGATGGAATCCGGTTAAGGATACCCCGGGACATTGTGCGTTTTCCTTTGTCTTAACAGGTTGCAGGCAATCCGTACAAACAATCTTTTGCAACATGGGACATGTCAAGCAGTGAATCCCTAGCATAATACTTCCTAGAAGTTATCTCCTCCCCGAGCAGGGTCTCCCGAGCAATGCCCGACAGCCTCTTCCATAACAAGGTGGTCAAGAACTTCCTATTCCCCACCAGAGATGCCATATTTCTCTCACCCTCAGCAGAGTTGACGGAACTGATTTCCCACAGAGTTGCCTCCCCGGAAGAGCAATACCTGAAACACGTCCCCAGCTGAGTGGCTAGAACTTCCTCTTCCTCATTAAGAAGTTCTCCCTCCAGATAGATCTACCAATGATCTATTTCCCCATTAAGGAGTTCTCCCTCCGGACAGATCTATCAATGATCTCTTCCCCCAGCTGGGTTATCCCTCCAAGCAGATCAGCCAGAGATCTTCATCCCTGCAGGATCCGAGTCTCGGATCAGTTCTCTCACTTGTATAAATCATAGCATTTGCATCATACTCACCAAAATAAGCATAGTATTCCGTCTAATACAGAGCATTATGGCAAAAAATCAAAGCATTTGCATGATCACGAGCCAGGATCGAGCCAGTCACTTTCCAATACCATCAATATTTCACCAACAATATGCAAAATTCATATCCCCTGCAAATAAAAGCCAAAGCATCCCCTTTTCACTCTCAAGTACAGATACTTGTTCATAACATACTCTTTTCGACACTCGTCCGTCTCACCCTATCCCCCCACGGATCTCCAGAATACCTTTTTGCACTCTCAAATAAAGATATTGGTTCGTAACTTATACATATTCGTTTGACACTCGTCCGTGTCATACCTCCCCGGCAAGTCAAACACTCGTCCGTGTCTTGCACATACCTCACCAACAAATCAATACTTATGCATACTTATACAGAAGTCCTTTTGATACTCGTACATATCTTGTATATATCACTCCTCAGCAGATTCGACACTCGTTCATGTTCCTTGCTCAACCGGTTGATACTCGTCCGTATCATCATCTTTGAACCCGTGTCAGCGTTTGTTTCTATCGATACTCGTCTGTATCATGGTCCTAAGGATGCTCGTCTGCATCTTTAATCTATACACATCGTCAAACACTTATATCTTTTATTTTCTAAAGCGTAAGCACTCGTCCGTGTTTACCATTCCCCAGTAAGTCGTCAACAAAACGACTTTCTTCTACCCGACATTCGTCCTATGTCGTGATATTTTCGGCAGCCGTCCCCTGCCAGGTGATCGTCCTTCACCTTTGGATGACCGTCCTTCACCTTTGGATGACCGTCCCTCATCCTTTTCTCCCCAGTGGAATCTCCATTAATGGAACCTTCTATCCGGCATTTGTCCTATGTCGTGATATTTGTAGCAGCTGCCCCTGTTAGGTGATCGTCATTTACCTTTTGATGACCGTCCATCATCATTCATTCGATGGTCGTCCCCATCGTTGATCTTGTTATCCGACATTCGTCTTATGTCGTGATAATCCCCAAGATCAGATGTACCCTGCTAGGTGATCGTCCTTCACCTCTTGATGATCGTCCTTCATCATGCTTATCCAATGGCCGTCCCCATCATTGATCCTTCCTATCCGACATTCGTCCTATGTCGTGATGTTTTCAGCAGCCGTCCCCTGCTGGGTGATTGTCCTTCACCTTTGATGATCGTCCCTCATCATTATTCCATTTATTATTTAACCCGATGGTCGTCCCATCGTTGCTTTCCAAACCTGATGGCCGTCCCCATCTATGCTTGTCTAAATCCCCAGAGAATTTTATTTTCCTTACCTGATGGTCGTCCCCGTCGTGGTCTCTTTATTTCCCTAGCTTGTCGGTCGTCCCCGTCATTGCTTTACTTACCACCTTATCCCCAACAGTCATCCTTTGCTCGATGGTCGTCCTCCATCGCCTCCATTTGATAATCATACTATACTATCTTTCACAATTTATATCCCTTTTCTTCTTCTCCCCAGCGAGTGCAAATTTCGGACTATCTTTGGTATTCAACCACAAGTTATCTTGTTTGTCTGTTAAGCCAGGCGCTTACACCCTGCACAACTAACTCATGTTTGAATAGGGGCAGCTGTAAACACCCCAAATTTGCCCTCACTTTTTCTCACACCATGGCTTGTGATATTTCATTTTTGTTTTAACATAAGCATTACATCTCATATTGCATTTTTGCTTCATCTGCATAGTTCATTTTCATCTACATCTAGGGTTTGTGATCTGAGCAATCCAAGAATCAATCTGAGCCATCCCAATGGTCTTGAAGATTTCCAAGAGGGTCCATGTGTGTTCTATGATCATAATATGCTCCCCAAACTTCACAAAAGTCAAGGAATCACAAAGCATGGCAAAGGCATAGAAGTAGAGCTAGGGTTTTCACTGCATAGATAACCAAGATTAGGGTTTTGGTTTCAGAGGCCTTAACCCCAATGTTTTGGTCATTCTTGTTTCTAATGTTCTTAATATGTTATAAGGATCATGTGTACCAAGTTTGATGAAGAAATTCATTGTGGAAGTCATCTGATCATTGGGTAACTTCTTGAGCAAGTTAAGTCAAAATCAGGGCATCTGAGGCCCCCAACAATGGAACCAAAGGGTCATTTTCATCAAATTAGAGTTCAATGATCTTTATTTGATCTTAGAAGTGGATAGAAGTTCACAAGATTGAAGGATTTTGGGCCAATTGCAAACTTGCCATTTTTGGAAATGACTTGAAATGCAAACTTTCCATTTTGGGAAAGATTTTCAACCTCCTCTTTCATGACCAAAAATGCTTCAAATGAAAAATTCTTGGGCATGAAAGTTGTAGATTAGGTCTTTCCCTTTTCAAAAAGTACAATAACATGTCTTGATTCATCCTAGAACTCAAGATATGGCCTTTCCAAGTTGGAAAAAATCACATAATTTCAAGATTCATGTCAAAGAGGGATTTTGCATATTAGCATGTTCAAGCTTCTAAATGACTTCTAATGTGCACAAATATGTTACAACATGTCAAGGAGGCATCCAAAGATCATAATTGGCCCAAGGATTGAAGCATTTCATGGCTTGATTCACAAGAAACACCAAAGTTGGAAAATTGCATAAAGCCTGACATCTCTTCATCCAAGCCTTCCAGCTGCAATCTTTTGATCCAAGGGCCATCCACAAACTCTGTTGAGGCCAATACACCCCTTGAAATAGCTCTGCTTCATGCCTATACCTCAAGTACACAAATTTGACTTTTGAGCAAAACCTCTCATACCAATCAAGCTGAGCCACAACCACTCTTCTGACCAATTAAGACTTCACATGCATGCCTCATAGACCCCACTTCATAACATCTTGGAGCCAGGATCATCTCACAACTCAGAATTCACAAAATCCATCAAAACCTTCCTCTCTTCGAATCTCAAAAACTAGCCATCAAACTTCAAAACAAACTTCACCAATCATCTTCAAATCACTCATAGAACATAAACCACCCACTGAAAAACCCTAAAACATAGCCAAACCAAAACACGATTTTTGGTGCAGAGGAACTAAAACTCACAAGCCAGACCACACAAACTTGTTCTAAGCATTGCAACATCATCAGGAGGTTCAGTGGAGATGTTTTGAACCAAGAAAGAGGCCAGAAAGCTCAGGAATCGAAAGCTTCATCTCAGGACATTTGTGTAGTCGCATCCGATTTTTACATCTTGAGTGAATTATTTTCACTTCGATGACTTGAGCTTATATGGGAAATGCGATGTCCGCCTTGCTTTGTTTGTGGATGCTAGCTTGTTCGAGCGGACCTCTGGGTTTCTATTTTCTATTTAGCTTATTGGCACTTAGGATTTACATCCTCGTGGTATAGTTTCTTATTTGATTTACTATTTTCGCACTTTATCGCTTACATAGGCTGGAGTCCCGACCGTTTCTTTTTGGTGGGCATTTTCTGGAAGTCCTCCTTCAGAGCCTCTGTATGTGTTTGTTTACATTTGTGTAAAGACCTCAAAAGAGGCGCCCCATCCCCATTCCCCTTGATAAGACCTCGAAGAAGGCAAGCGAAAAGGGCTCGTAATCAGCCCCTCACTATCATTGAGTCTTTCATTAGCTCGCACTTCATGTTGATGCTTTTGGATAAAGTCCATCCTGCTCTTGTTCGGTCAGTCTATGGAAGAGGATCTCACTTTCTGGATCCCCACACTTTGTGTAGCTCATGTCCGTTGACGTTGACGCTTTGTGCTTGTACGTACATGATAATTCCCTCGTTCTGTTCTTACATGGTGATATGATACCATGTATCGACATACTCCTTTCCCACAGTCATGAGCTCGAGGAGATGTCCTTGCTTAGTGTACCATCTTGTTCGATCTTCGATATCGTGGTTAGGTGTCACCCCTACTTTTGTCCTACTTCGATCCTTCATATCATTGCTAGGTCCTCTTTTTTCCATTGTGAAGTCATAATCCACATGTGGATGTTTTCTACTCGAGTGTTGTGGATACTCCTCGAGCTTGTTTGCTTATTTATGTGATGCGATCGTTTCTCCATATGATTGTTAGGCTTTGTATAGTCTCTCATTTGCATGTTAACTTAGGTAGCACATTTCCTTCATCTAGGACTACCCTTTTTGCATGAGCACTCCTAAAACACAAATCAAACTCTTTGTTTTCTTTTCATAAGAGCATGTTAATTCCTTCTACTCCAAGTATGTGAGTCTCCAAAGGTCGAGCAGCAGGTAGAATGTGCATTTAACATTGTTCAACTAAAAAATCCAAAACAAACAAAATTAGTTAGTCGAACTACGGTGTTCTGACTTCCTCATTGCACGCGAGGATACGTAGGTATAACTTAACTGTTATCGAATAAAAGTCTCTTTGTCATCCCCCTCTTTCAGCATTCTTTTCTAAGCCTCAGTTCTTGAGCAATTTACCTATTTGCACTGACACCTGTACATTCATTCTTAGCTTTTGCACACAGATAGCACATGCATTACCCCTTTAAACACAATCTTATAAGCATGGATCTCGTCAAGTACGATGGATAATCTGGGTGCTAATACCTTCCCAGGTTGTAACCAACCCCCTTTCTCAGTTTCTCTAGTTCGCAACCATCTTATCCATCTTTTCCAGGTTTATACAACATTACCTTTCCTTCGGGATAAAAATGCCTAGCTGGAGACTCTTTTCAGTTAATTTTCATTTTCTCTTTTCGCCGACCGTTCGCGTCTGTACCCTGGGACCCTGGTGTCTTTTCGGGGGAGCAATAGTGAAGTTTGTTTTGAAGTTTGATGGCTGGTTTTTGAAAATTGAAGAAGGGGAGCTTTTTGTGATTTTTGTGAATGTTGAGTTCTTGGAGGTTTCAGGCTTGATTGTTGTGTGCTTTGGAGTGCTTGAGGTTAGTATAAACAAATGTGATTGGTTCAGAGAGTTGGTGTGGCCTATTGTGATTGGTATGGGCAAGTTGCAAAAAAGTCAAAAACTTTGTACTTCAAGCATGGGCCATGGAAGGATCTGCTTCAAGGGGTGTCTGGCCTTATCCTGATTCATGGAGGGCCATAGGATTGGTTTTATGCAGCTGGCACATGTGGATGGAAGGTTCCAAGGCATTTTGCAAATTTCCCTCTTTGAACTTTCTTGAGAAGCAAGGAATGGAAACTTGTGATTTTTGGTGCAATCTAGATCAAGATGTGTTGCATTATGTTTGTATGATGTTTAGAAGTTGATTAGAGGTCATGAAATGACTTGAAACTTGAATTTGCAAAAAATCATCCTTGGCATGAACTTGAAAATTATAGGATTTTTGCCAAGTTTGAAAGGCCATACCTTGAGTTCTAGGATGAATCAAGACATGTTCTAGTACTTTTTGAAAAGGAAAAGACATAATCTACAACTTTCATGCCCAATAATTTTTCATTTGAAGCATTTTTGGTCATGAAAGAATAGGTTGAAAATCTTTCCCAAAATGGAAAGTTTACATTACAAGTCATTTCCAAAAATAGCAAGTTTGCATTTGGCTCAAAATTCTTCAACTTTGTGAACTTCCAACCACTTCTAAGATCAAATAAATATCATAGAACCTAAATTTTATGAAAATGATCCTTTGGTTCCATTATTGGGGGCCTCAGATGCCCTGATTTTGACTTTACTTGCTCAAGAAGTTACCCAATGATCATATGACTTCCACGATGAATTTCCTTATCAAATTTGGTACACATGATCCTTATAACATATTAAGACCATTAGAAACAATAATGACCAAAAAATTTGGGATTAAGGCCTCTGAAACCAAAACCCTAATTTTGGTCATCTGTGCAGGAAAACCCTAGCTATGCCTTCATGCCTTTGCCATTCTTTGTGATCTCTTGACTTTCATGAACTTTTGGGAGAATATTATGATCATGGAACACTCATGGACCCTCTTGGAAACCTTCAAGACATTTGGGATGGCTCAGATCACTTCTTGGATTGCTCAGATCAAAACCCCTAGATGCAGATGAAATGGAACTATGCAGTGCAATATGAAATGGTATGCTTATGTTAATGCAAAAATGAAATATCACAAGCCATGGTATGAGAAAAAGAGAGGGAAAATTTGGGGTGTTTACACGCGTCTGCACCGGGATGTAAGTCTTTGGGAGCGACAGCTTGGCGACTCTGCTGGGGAACTTTGCAACCAGGGCTTCTGGTTCTTTTGTGGGTTTCTCCTAGCGCTTGTTTGTTTGTGTTTACTGGGGTTGTTATGTGCTATGTGTGCTTTTGTTTTTGCTTTATTTACTACTTTCTGTACAGCTTTATTTACAACATTTACTTTATCGCTTTCATTTACTGTTTTATGCATTTCATTATTATCATATCATGTGTTGGTTTGTTGGTTTGCCTTGGTGGGAGGGGTATTCCAGTGAGAAAGGTCCAACACAAAGGCCTGAGTGACAGATATAGGATTAGAGTGGCTTCATATTCTTTCCCATTCCATTTCGGTCTGGTGCGGGAATATGAAACACGGTTCAGACATGGGTTTCTTCTTGAGAACTTTGTGCTACAAATTTCATGTAGTGCTAGGGCTATCTGGGAAGCCTGCTAAGTTTGGATGAACTTTTTAGATGACCTTTAGCATTTGAGGTGAATTAGAGGAGGATCCTTTATGATCAGGGTAAACATTGTACCTCCGGGTTAGAAGTGTTTACACTTCTCATAATAGATCCAAATCTGAGGATCCTTGTTCTAGAACAATACCTGTGAATGGGTGGGGTTGTTTACAGGTTTGCAGGAACCCTTGGCCTCAACATACCCTGTTACTGGAATTGTTTTAAGGTAACACTAATTATGGAATGGTTCTTATGAAACCCTGGACAAGTGACTCTTTATTTGAGTCCCCCGCCTGGTTACTAGTTCTCAAACCTTCATCCGGAATTCTGAACACTCATGGACCCTATCAATGCAACTGACAATCCAACACCTGATCATAAACCTTTGCATATCATAAGCATACATCTGTAAACACCCCAAATTTTCCCTCACTCATATCACACCATGGCTTGTGATCTTTCATGTTTGCATTAACATAAGCAGCACACCTCATATTGCATATTTGTTTCACTGCATAAGTTCAAGTTCATCTGCATCTAGGGTTTGTGATCTGAGCAATCCAAGATTCCATCTGAGCCATCCCAGAGGTCTCAAAGCTTTCCAAGAGGGTCCATGTGCGTTCCATCATCATATTATGCTCCTCAAAGTTCATGGAAGTCAAGGGATCACAAGAACTGGCAAAGGCATGGAAGCAGAGCTAGGGTTTTCACTACACAGATGACCAAAATTAGGGTTTTGGTTTCAGAGGCCTTAACTCCAAATTTTTGGGTCATTATTGTTTCTAATGTTCTCAATATGTTATAAGGATCATGTGTACCAATTTTGATGAAGAAACTCATTGTGGAAGTCATTTGTTCACTGGGTAACTTCCTGAGCAAGTTAAGTCAAAATCAGGGCATCTGAGGTCCCCAAAAATGGAACCAAAGGGGTATTTTCATCAAATTGAAGTTCAATGATCTTTATTTGATCTTATAAGTTGTTGTAAGTTCATAAGATTGAAGAATTTTGAGCCAATTGCAAACTTTCCATTTTTGGAAATGACTTGAAATGCAAACTTTCCATTTTGGGAAAGTTTTTCAACCTCCTCTTTCATGACCAAAAATGCTTCAAATGAAAAATTCTTGGTCATGAAAGTTGTAGATTAGATCTTTCCCTTTTCAAAAAGTACAATAACATGTCTTGATTCATCATAGAACTCAAGATATGTCCTTTCAAAGTTGGCAAAAATCCTATAATTTCAAGTTTCATGTCAAAGAGGGATTTTGCATTTTGGCATGTTCAAGCATTCTAATGACCTCTAATGTGCACAAACACTTCACATTATGTCAAATGAACTTCAAACAATCAGAATTGTGCATTGAACCAAGTGTTTCCATGACTTGAACTTCAAGAAATCTCAAAAGGGCCAAAACTCTCAAAATTTGCAAAATGCATTGGATCCTTTCATCCACTTGTGCCAGCTGCATCAAATTGATTCTATGGCTCTCCATGAATCTTGCTGATGCCAGACACCCCAAAAAGCTTGCCCTGCCATGGCCCATACCTCAAGTACACCTAAATTGACTTTTTTGCAAAAACATACCATACCAATCAGCCTGTGCCACAACAACTTTCTGACCAATCCCATTGGCTTAAACAAACATCATGGATCACATTTCATAAGACACAAGAGCCTGAACAATCTCATACACTCAGATTCACAAAATCCATCAAAAACTTCCTGTCTTCGAATTTCATAGCTCAGCCACTGAAACCTCAAACTTCCTTCACCAATCAACTAAAAAACACCTCAGGATTATTTCCCACCCATCACCATAGCCTAAAATACCCTCAAGCAGAAATACGATTTCTGCAACTTCAGAAACAAAGCACTCAAAATAGTCATTTTAAGCTTCATTCAAGCTTACCATTAGCTTCAGGAGGTCAAAGGGGGTGGATTTGCACCAAAGAAAGGATCAGAAAGTTCAAGAACACAAAGCTTCAACTTAGGTATCCATGATGAACATTTTTTCCAGAACTTCTCTTTTAAGTTTCTAAATGATTCCTCATGCTTCACTGATCACCCTATGTGTTTAAAATTTAAAATGGTTGAGAAATAAGCATTTCATGATGTTCTAAAATTTTGCCCGTGAAATGATTTTTGCTTCGATTCATCATGTATGCGTGAAATAAATTGTTTTTGATGGTTGATTCTTGCTAGTTGATGTTTAATGATCATTTCTGGAGACTTTGGTATGTTTTCATTGCCTGGGGAGGGATTTAGGGTAGGAGAGCTGTCGGAGAAGATGATCGGAGGTCTTCTCCGGCCACCTGAAAGTCATTAGGGCTAAACCCTAATTAATTTCCCAGTTTGAATGTGGGCCTTTAGATTTTAGGGTTAGCGCGTGTTTGGACAGCCCAAATCATTTCATTAAACCCTAAATCTGATTTAATTAATTTAATTAGGTTTTTAACCCAGAAGCCATCCTGACCATTGATTCACGCGCGTAGTTAATGCCCCATTTCCCAGTATGAATCTCAGCCACCAGATCAGCATAATTTCACTTAAATCATTTTTTATTTCATTTAAATTTCATTTCTTTTGCATAATTTATTTAAAATAGCAAAAAGCATTCAAAAAATATTTTCTTTTGCATTCTGACTTTAAATATTTTTCTTCATCCAAAAATAACTTTTTTTTTTGCATTAAAAAATTATTTTTAAAATATTTAAATGTTATTTTTAATTAATTAAAGTATTTTACTTAATTAAATATACATTTAGGTTTCTAAAAATCACCAAAAAAATCATGAGTCATCTCAATGCATTTAGAAACATTTTCAAACTCTTCACACAAATTTATTTTTAGGTTTGATCATAGTTTGCCAATTTTCTTTGAATTAAGGGTTATAAAAATCACATTTTTAAACCCTAACTTTGAAAAATCATTTCTGCCTAACAAAGAAGAGTTTGAAGATAATTCTTTTTGCATTGTGTTACATATTGCATGTAGTTTATATGTCTTTTTCCTCATAAATTTATCTTGCATTTTCAATTTGATTTTCATTTTTCCCTTTGAACCACCCAAAAACCTTAGAAAACTTAGGAAAGTCATAACGTTTGATAGGTTAGCTTTTGACCTTCTCCTTTGGGGTGTGACCTAATATGGGGTTAGGGTTTGTTTGAGCTTGATTGCAAATTTTTAATATATCGTTTGCTTATGTTTTATCCATTTGCATCTCACATGTCCATATAACCCTAATTTCTCATGTTCATTTGCATTCATCTTGCATATGCATCATTACATGAACTTGCCATGACATTTCATGCATTCATATATCATCTTAGATATCTTAGGACGTGTTAGAACCTTTCTCAATCATTTCTTCATTCATTTTCCATGATTAGCATTCATTTCATTTCATAAACTTTCATGTGTTTTCAAACTTCAAAGCATGCCTCCTTTGCATCTTATCTTGGTATGATCACACATATGCATTTTGTATGACTTTGCATCATCTTACATGACATTTGCATTGCATAAACACTTCTGACTTTGGTCATTTCATCTCATTTCACTTCATTTCTTTATGCTTTATACTTTATGCATCCATGCTAACTTTTCAGGTTTTGGTAAGTCATTTTGGGAGGTGAATTTGCCTTCACCTCCCATTTCTTCTTATCTCTTTCATTTGCATTTTAACTTGTCTTTAAAGTGAATTTGATTCACTTATGTTCCATCTCTCTCACTTTCTTTCTTTAAGTTACTTATCTTCTTCAATGAAGTAAGTAACTTATTCGCATCCTGAGCAATTCACCCTTTTTGCATTGACACTTGTACATTCATTCTCAGCTTTTGCACACAGATAACACATACCCTATCCCTTTAAACATAATATTTTAAGTGTGGATCCCGTCGAGTACGGCGGACAATCTGGGTGCTAATACCTTCCCAGGTTGTAACCAACCCCCTTTCTCAGTTTCTCTGGTTCGCAACCGTCTTATCCATCTTTTTTCTAGGTTTATGAGGCATTACCTTTCCTTCGGGATAAAAATTCCTAGCTGGCGACTCTATTCGTCTTCATTTTCATTTTCTCTTTTCGCCGACCGTTCGCGTCTGTACCTTGTGGGACCTGGTGTCTTTTCGGGGGAGCGACAGCTTGGCGACTCTGCTGGGGACGAAAGGTCTTGCAACCAGGGCTTCTGGTTCTCTTTGTGGGTTTCTCCAAGCGCTTGTTTGATTTGTGTTTATGGGGGTGTTATGTGCTACTTGTGCTTTTTGTTTATTGCTTTATTTATTTCTTTATGTACAACTTTATTTATTGCTTTCATTTACTGTTTATATGCATTTCATATTGTTATCATCATATCATGTTTGCTGGATCTATTGTCTATTTTGGTGGGAGGGATTATTAGTGAGTAAGGTTCCATACCGGGGACCTGAGTGACACATAGGATAGAGTGGCTTCATATTCTGTCTCATTCCATTTCAGTCTGGTGCGGGAATATGAAACACGGTTCAGACATGGGTTTCTTCTTGAGAACTCTGTGCTACGGATTTCCTGTAGTACTAGGGCTATCTAGGAAGCCTGCTAAGTCTGGATGACCTTTGTATGACCTTCAGCATCTGAGGTGAATTAGAGGAGGAACCTTTATGATTATTGTAAACACTGTACCTCCGGGTTAGAAGTGTTTACACTTCTCATAACTGATCCAAGTCTGAGGATCCTTGTTCTAGAACAATACATGTGAGGGGGTTGGGATGTTTACAGGTTTGCAGGAACCCTTGGCCTCATCATAACTTGTTACTAGTTTTGTTAAGGTTGCATAATTTTGGACTGTTCTTGTGAAACCCTGGACTTATGACTCTTTATTTGAGTCCCCCACCTGGTTACTGGTCCTTTAAGCCTCCATCCAGACTTATGAACACACATGGACCCTATCAAGGCAGATAACAGATCCAACACTTGATCACAAACCCTTTGCATATCATTTTGCATCATTTAACATGTATCTATTTGTTTTACAGGGTATCCACATCTCATCTTTTGTTTGGTTTTGACATGTTCTGCTGCTCAGATTCCTTCAGCTATTTGCATCAGCTACATTAGGGATTCTTTTCAGCTCTCTTCACCAGTTGTCTTCATCAGTGACTCTTCTTCAGCATCTCCTTCAGTTGCCTTTATCAGCAGTTATCCTCAGTCTTCTTCATCAGCATCCATTGTCAACATGGACCCATCCAGGAAGAGCAACATCACCTATCATTTCTTTGAGCCCACTTTGACAGGCATCAGGCAGATGCAGACACTCATCACTCCTGATCATGTCCCTTTATTCAGGGAACATTATGGTGACATTATGGACATGATCATGGACTTGGATGCCTCCCAGAGGAGCATGATCCACACCTGTCTCCAGTTCTATGACCCTCCTCTCAGATGTTTCACTTTCCCAGATTTTCAGTTGGGACCTTTGATGGAAGAGTTCTCTATGTTGTTAGGTGTCCCCATCAGGAGAGAGATTCCTTTCAACCCTGAGATGAATGCTCCCAAGAATGAAGATGTAGCTAAGGCTTTGCACTAAGGCTGGAATCACAGGCCTTCATTTGGACTTTTTGGTTACTCAGGCCACCATTCATGCTGCAGCAGGGAAGTGGGAAATTGTTTGTGCTCTTCTGGCCCTCACCATATATGGAGTCATCTTGTTTGCGGACGAGCCTATGTTCGTAAGCAAGAGTGTTATTTACCTTTTCTTGTTGAAGAATCCAGTCCCTACCTTGCTTGGAGACTTTTACTACTCAGTGCATCAAAGGAATGAGAAGCAGAGGGGAAGATTAGTCAGATGTTGTGCACCTCTCTTCGACTGTTGGTTATTGAGGCACTTGCCGAAGTCAGACACTTTCTTGAATCCTCATCAGCCAAGGAACTGGGCTAAAAGAATGATTGCTCTTACATCAGAAGACATCAGATGGTGAACTCAAAGCACCAAGGGTAAAGATATCATCACCAGCTGTGGGCAGTATCCCAATGTACCCTTGATTGGAGTGAAGGGTTGCATCAACTACAATCCTTTGCTTTTCAAAAGACAATTAGGGTATGCCTTGGTACATCCACTAAGAGAGAAGGACTTGATAGAAACCCTCTATTGTGACATCCAACACAACCTTGCCATTGCCAGACAAGCTGCCTGGGCTTGGGACAATATTCAGACTAAGGGGACAGCTATTCTTGGCAAGTGCAACAATATAGCTTCAGCTCAGTATCTTGATTGGTCTCTGTCGCTCCTGGAATTTTCATCCTAGAACAAACGCGAAAGTGGCGCGGAAAATTTAGAGTCGCCAGACAGACATTTTTACCCGAAGGAATGGGAAAGGTAATGTTGCACAAACCTAAGGAAGAAGGAAAAGGACGAGGCCTTGCGAACGAAAGATCTGGGTCCGGAAGTCGGTTACGAATTGGGAAGGTATTAGCACCCCAATCCGTCCGCCGTACCCGACGGGATCCACGCTTATAAGTCTGTTTTCAAAGGGTGAGAAATAATATGTTGTTTTGAATGAAAGAATGGCTATCTGGAATGGAATGGTAATGAGAAAAGAAATGAAATTGAAAAAATGGAAAGAAAGGGGAAAATGTAGGGAAAATAAAGATTATGCTCGAATGGGCCCTACCCCACTGCCTACGTACCTCATCGGGATAAATGTGGATCAGAGATGCTGTAGTTTGTCTAACTAAGGCTGAAACTTGTTTGTGATTTTTAGGATGACGTTGCCATAGCTCTAGCTCAAGTGTTACCGGATCTGACTCGAGGGTGTTTACCGTGTCGCTGTTTGAACTGTCGAGACAAGTCATGTTCGTCCGCAATGAGTATGAGATGAGAAGAGAAGACGTGATGTCTTGGTTTATTGTTTTTTAGAAGAAGTGTTTTGACTTTATGTTTGTTGTATGTACAACACTAAAGACTATGATACAGGAGCGAATACTTTCCAAGATCGCCCCCAATGGAACATTTGTAAAGCATCCTAGAAGAGGGAAGGAGACCTCCACTAATCATTTCCCGTATAGCTTAAGGCTCGTGGCGCATTGTACACATTTTCCTTTGTTAAGTGTTTTGATTTTTCTTAAAGATGAGAAGTGAGACTCAAGTTATAAAAGGAAAACTCTAAGGGAGACTAGACTTACCCTAAATTAGTTGAGTTTAAAGGTGACCTATGGTTAGTGAGGTTTGAAAGATTAAATCTACTTAAGAGATATTAAACTAGAGATACGAGTACAAAAAGCAATAATGAACGATATGGTCCTCCTAAGTCATGGTGGGTAAAAAACTTATATGAAACGTAAATGGGATGAAACGATGGATCGGGTGGGTCGATTGCGTGGTGCTGAGATGCACGACTTATGGTGTGAAACATACAAGGCTTGCTTTTGGTGTAATGGAATGGAACGATGGTAATCGAGGAATCCTAAAGTCACATGAGACTTTATTTATTTATTTGAAAATTTACTCGACGTTGGATCGAGTATTTATTTTATTTTTGAGATTTTGTTTTCTATCGATTCGTTTTATCTTTTCTATCCTAATTATAAGTACTATACAAGTATAAGAGTTCTAAGTTATTACATCACAAAGTACAAAAATATAATCGAGGCATAATAAACATAATCCAAGTCCATGCAAATCCTCGAAAAATACCTTGCACAAAAGGAAAATTGTTAGTAAACGAAATGAAAATGCATATGCAACAATATGATGGAAATGAATTAAGATGACAAAAATATCAAAAGTCATGGAAAATTGTGAAATTAATTCCCGAGGGTCTCAAACCTGATTATAACATTGTGTTAAAAAATATACTAAAAATTCAAAGTCTAACTATGTCAAATAGTCACTTAAACTTATCTAAGGTTCAATCATAATTTTACACAAATCACACTACCAAAACAGTGGATAAAATGGCCTAAAATATATACCAAAAATATTCTAGATTCTATTATTTGTCTTCTAATCATAGTAAAAAGAATGGGCCAAAAATGTTATAGGAAGTGGCACAAATAAAATGTACAAAATTATGTGTTCATGAAGGAAATCAATATAAAATCAATTAAATGAAAAAAATCGAAATTAAATAGAAAAATGCAAAAATTCAGAAAGTAAAAATGTGGAAAATTTCTAAAATGAATTAAAAGTATACTATGATTTTTGGGAATTTTTATTGAGCTTTTTAATATTTTTTATGAATTAGTTTTGAAACTATATTAAAACAACAATTAAAAATAAGAGAAATGGAGGAGGGGGTGGAAATAGAAATATTTTCAAGTTAAAAAGCATATGGGCTTGGAATGCAT
The DNA here is from genome assembly GCA_963966055.1 of Lathyrus aphaca. NCBI lineage: Eukaryota > Viridiplantae > Streptophyta > Magnoliopsida > Fabales > Fabaceae > Lathyrus > Lathyrus aphaca. Next base: position 447,723,628 of record OZ014521.1, read on the forward strand.
GGTGTAAATAGCAATTATCTTAGGCCCATGGTGTGCATAAAGCCTAAAGGTATACGGTATAGGCCTTGGTCAACCATTGACTTATGGGGAATCAAACTAAGCCGTCGGATCTGAGGACTGGATGATGATGGTATATCAAATGGTGGTAATATGATAATACATGGTTATTATGGTGAACCAGCGCACGCGCGATTGAAATCCGGTGGTCCTACCGGACGGTGACACTTGTCACTGCCAGAGTGGACCACCACCAAAAATCTTATCCTCTTATCTTGACACTTATGATGAAGGTTAAAGGGGGTTAAATAGCTTTGAAAGACGTTAATAATGTATTAATCACAGTATATGAATTTTATTTCTTCCTAATTAATCCAAAGGGAAACAAAATCAATTTATAATTTGAAATCAAAAGAAATCTCAGACCTTATAACGTGTCTCTCATACTCCCCCAATTTCTTGCTTCCGAAACCCTAGCGGCCTCCATCTTCGCAGAGCCTCCGCCGAAAGACGACATCAGCTCCGTCGTCGTTCTTCCCCTTACCTCAATCATCGTTTCCTCCTCTCTTGCTCCTTCAAAACAAACCCTAGTCGTCACTCGCGGTGGCTCCTTCTCCAACAAAATCTTTTCACGCCGAAAACCACAAGAGCAAACCCTACCCCTTTCTATTCCTCACTCCGAATCCGTGAATGGGGAATCCTTCAATTGATGGAGCTTGTTGACACAGTGATGATGAAGGTTTTAATACGAAGCTGCGGTTTTGGAGTCGAGAGATTGACGAAGCTACGTTTTTTGCCTCTTTGACCATCGTTGATTTCACGACGCTCTCCCTTTCATATACGAATCCGCAAGCCTTATTGTGAGGAGTTTTTCCGAATCGACATCGACTTCGCATGTGATTCCACTTGTTCTTTTTAATCCGTATATTCTCCTTTTTCTTTTTGTAATTATTTGTTTATGCTGTGTATTACCTTTGTTCTGCAGGTCTGGATTTTCTTGCAACTGTTCCTGCGGATTGAAGGCGAGCATTGATTGAAGGTACGTATTTGAACGTTGCCATATTGATTTTATTCCTTCCTGTCGTAAGCTGTTGATGGCGCTACATTCTTGAATCTCAGGTTGGTGAAGACGACATTAAAGGTCTCCTTGAGGATGATGTTATGGTGAGGAAATTGAAGAAAAGATTGAAGGTTGTGGTGGTGATTGAAGCTCTGGATCGCAACCTTGAAGAATGATGATGAATATTGACGAATATTCAGGGATTCAAAAGGAATGAAGCATGGAAGAGTGGTTGAGATTGATGAAGTTTTGTCGCAAGATTGAAGATTGGTGGTGAAGAATTGAAAGTCTCCCCTTTTCGGCCTGTTTCGGAGTAGATGTGGTATCGACGCGAATGAATGAATCCAGTAAGTAATCTCCAATCGATTTCCTTTTGATCTTTCTCCTTATGTGATTACCTTGTTGTTTATCTGCGATGGAGTTGTTGTTATTGTTGACTCGGTTTTCACGATGCGTGATTGTGAATTGTTAATGCAGAGGATCGGTGATGAAGCTGAATTGATGAGGATAATGAAGGAGAGCGATTGAGAGTCATTGGAGATTGGAGAGGGATGATGAGTTTTGAAGATGTGAGGAAGTGGTTCTGGAATTTGCAGAGAATGGGAGAGTTCTGCATTCAGAGAGCATTGGAGATTGGTGAGAGTTTCAATTGAAGAGAGAGTTTTTCCATCCCATTCTTGGTGAAAAGTTGCAGCCTTTTTGAAGATTTAGGACCTGCTATTGATAAAAACCAATTTCCCTTTTTCTTAGATTCTGTTATTTTCTATTGAGTTTTTGTTGTAACCGTTTTCGTATATCAATTTTTCTATATCTCGTCTTCTTCCAGTTTTTGTTATTTTTGTTGGAGTTTTTGTATCAGTTACTTAACTGAATTTATTTCCAATTGCCTCTGAATTTCTTTCCAATTTTCCCATGAGTTCTGAATTTATTGTAACCCACTGAAACCCTTTGTTTTTTGTCGTATAATTTTGAGGTCTCTACTTGAACTAAATTAAGATAGATGAAGATAGATGACATATGGGCTGGATTTAAAAGGAGATTAATTGGACTAGTATAGGATTTTGTGATTGATCTTTGAAAGTGAATGAAATGATTATGAACTAACTTGAATATTAACAAGTGGTTTTAGTTTGAAAATCTAAATGGGCTTAGGTTTAAACAAACAAAAGGAGTTCTGAAATGTGATTTTGGATTTTAAAAAAATGGTTTATGGTATCAGGTAAATGACTTATTTGGAATGGATATCAGGTATTTTTTTGAATAAACTTGGATTTGAGCCTGAATGATGCTTTCCCAAAATTAATGCCTTGGACCGTATTTCTCGAACCACTTGGGGAATGACATACGTGCACGAATATCTCCGCAAAATAAGCCCAAATCAGCTTTAAACGATGGTTAAATCACAATAAGCTAAAAATCTAATCTTGGAGGAAGATCGATAAAGGAGAATTGTTTACTCCTAAAAACAAAATCTTAATTCCCACTTCATTGTTTGAATAACCGGCAAGATCAGTATGGAGCTTGATAATCCTCTTAATAAGAATATGATTCTAACGCCAGGAGCTCAACCCTTGCCTTAGCCTCGAGCGCACTAACCATATGAATCGCCAATAAATATGAAAATTCATATCACAAAGAAACGCTTTGATGAAAATTCATGACTGCGAACACAAACCAGTTAGATGGTAATAAATATGGAGGGTAAATATTGGGGTGTTACAGTCTCGTATCAGGGGACAGATCACCCGCATGCCATTCACCTTAGAGGATGTGCCTGGACCATCAGCAGTGGAGCCTGCAGCTACTGTCAGTTTAGAGGAGTTTGAGAAATTGAAGGAAAGGAATACACAGCTCTCTGAAGCTTTGAAGAAGACCCTCTGGGAGAGGAATGATAGTCGTCTGGATAATGAAAGGTTAGAGAAGCTCCAGATTACGCACATGACCAAGATTGAAAAGACGGATGATTACATCAGAAGGGCAAGAGCAGGGGAGTTAGTGTTGAAGAATGCTTGCAAGGAAGCTAAGATTCAGAAGGCCAGAGCTGAGCATTACTTAGAAGAGAGTCAGGCTAGGTGGATCAGGATCACTGAGGCTCGTTCACAAGAAGATCGGAGGATCCAGGATAGGATAGAGCAGCTGGAAGCCAATGAGAAAAAGAGTTAGGAAGCCTTGCTAGCAGCACAGAAGGAGATCTCTGAGTTGAAGCTCCGGGCAGGGTTAAAGAGATCAAAGGACCAGGACAAGCATAAGAAGTTGACCAGTGCCATTGCCACCAGGAACCTTCTTATCAGGACCATCACAGAGCACCCAGTTGGTCTAGTGATTGAGGCTCTCCTGAAAGAAGTCAGAGAGGATGATTATGGACTGGATGTTGGATTTCTTTGTATTTGTACTTCCTTTTGTTTGTACTTTTTGTCTTTGTTGTTGTATTTTGACCCCCTGTAGGAACTTTGTTGTAATCAAACTTTGTACCTTTACACTTTGTAATATATGGTTTGTATTATTTCATGGGCTTTATCTCTCTTCAACATCATCATTCCTCGAGGTCTGGAAGGTCAAAACCAAAGAACCAAATCGGATACCCTTGGAAGACAGATAGAAATCCTGCATTACATACTAACTTCTTTTCTTTGTTTTGTAGGTCTTTGTTTTTGTTGTTGTTTCTCACTTTGTTGTGGTTTCAGGAAACATTGCTCGAAGAATAGTGTTCCCCATCAATAGAATGCACCGGTATCCGACAAGAAACAACCTTCCAGGCTTACAAATGGATCAGGTTCAGCAAGACCTAACTAACGTGAGAACCCAAATGGCCAATGAAAGGACTGAGATGAGGGCCCAAATGAATCAGTTTATGGCAGTGATGACTGGGTAGAGCCAGGAGAGACTGAGAGAGTTGGTTGAGCGGCAAACTCCCGAAGAAAACCACCCAGGCACAACGGGGCACCAGCAACAACGATCATGTATAGCCTCGTACTGATCCCCCAGAGTTTGGATCTCATCTTAACCCAAACATCAATGCTATAAGAAACACCCAAGGCAACACTGGAGGGAGGGCCTTGCAGGAGGACCCTTAGCAAGAACAATTTACTGTGGTTGGGGCAGGAGACGAAGTCTATGATCGTCGGCTGGACGAGATAGCAGAAAAGCTAAGGTCTCTGGAATCTCAAAACTCTCTGGGTTTTGATGTAATGGATATGGGACTAGTGGAGGGGGTTAGAATTCCTCACAAATTTAAACCTCCTTGTTTGTAAAGATACAATGGTACATCCTGCCCTCGTACCCATCTCCAATATTTCCTGGGGAGATTAAAAGCCTACACCATGGATGAAAAACTGTGGATGTTTTATTTTGAAGATAGCTTGACAGGGGCATCCCGTAAGTGGTACTCTCACTTGACCATGGCAACAGTAAGGAATTGGAAAGATTTGGCCGAGGCATTGATTCGCCAATATCAATATAATCTAGACATGGCTCCAAATATAACCCTTCTAATGGGAATGACACAGTCTTCTCGGGAAAGCTTTAGAGAGTACGCCCAAAAATGGAGGCAATTAGCTGCTATCGTTCAACCCCCGATGTCAGAAAGGGAAATGGCATATATGTTCATGAACACCCTCCAGGGGACTTATATTGATAGATTGGTTGCATTCTCTTCCACTAGCTTTGCAGACGTGGTTATAGCGGGGGAAAAAGTTGAGAGCTTATTGAAAATGGGAAAGATTTCTGACAATGGCGCCAGTTCAAACAGGGCAAGGAAACCATTTGCAGGGCCCCGCAGATCCGATGAAACAAATTTTGTACATATGGGCAGAGGAAGACCCCAGTATCTGCCAAGATCAATTGCCGTCGTCACTATTCCTACTCCACCTCCTCAGTACACTCAACATCCACATCATTTTCCTCAACAACAACAGTTTCCTCAACAAAGATCCTACAACAACAACAACGCCCTTTCAAGCAACGGCCATCTCAGGTTAACAGGGTGATTGACCCTATACTAATTCCATATGCCACCATGCTACCACAACTCCTAAAGCTTAATCTTGTTGAGTTAAGGACATTGGCTACACCAGATCCTCAGAACCTTCCGAGAAATTACGACGTCAACGCCAAGTGTGCTTTTCATTCTAATGCACCTGGTCACACCACAGAAAAGTGCAGGGCTTTGCACATGAAGGTCCAGGATCTGGTAGATTCAAAATCCCTAAATTTTGCGCCACCTCCTAATGTCAAGAAGAATCCTATGCCCAGCCATGGTGGGCCAAGGATAAATGCAATATATGAGGGCTTACCCATGAATTTAATTGAAGATACTGCAAGTATTCAAACACCTCTGGCAGAGGTTAAAGCTCAGCTTTTAAAATGCCAGGTGTTCCCAGGTTGTGAGGCCTGCTGTGGATCTTGCAAGGTTTCCGTCAATGGGTGTGAAAGCTTGAGGAATGGCATCAATGACTTGATGAGAGAGGGTATCCTGCAAATAACAACAACAACTTCTACAATACCAGCAACTCCTTTTCCAATAACAAGTGTTTCTCCTACAACTGCAAAGACAATTGTTCCTACAGACTCATCTACAAAATCAGGAACCACCTCTTCCATCATTTCAACAAACACCAGTTCAATTGCACCCACTTCTACAACTACATCAACCACTAACAACGACGTCTCCACAGTCACCATCTATTAAGACCCTGCAACGGTCCCTGTTTCCAACAATTATCAACAACTATCTCAGCAACAATTTCAGCAACAACCAAGCTTCAGTCAATCACCACCAACATCAATCAGAAGTCTTGTCACCATCTTTTATGAGCCACAAACAATAACGGTCCCTACCTCTGTTGCAGTTAGCCCAGTCACCATCACGGTGCCAGGGCCCATTCCATATGATAAAGACAATGTTGTACCATGGCATTATTGTTCAGACCTTTACTGCAATAGAGAAAGAGTCTTTCTTGATTCTTCGGTTCACACACCACAATTGGATAATGTCAGGGGAGGCGGAGGCTTCACCCAAAGCGGGCGCCTCTTCGCGTCACAAGCTCCAAAGATAAATACTAAGGCAGAGGCTGCTGCCAAAGCTAAAGGTAAAAGTGTGGCACCTGAAGATCCTGTACCAAAAGAAACCCATAAATCATCCTTTGACCAAGATGTGGATGAATTTATGAGGATAATCAAAAGAAGTGACTACAAGGTTGTGGATCAGCTCCACCAAACTCCTTCCAAGATCTCCATCTTATCCTTGCTATTATGTTACGAAGCTCATTGGGATGCATTACTTAAAGTCTTGCACACCGCCTACGTGCCGGAGGAGATCACGGTGAATCAGCTTGAGACAGTGGTGTCTAATGTTAATACTAGCCATGGGCTAGGTTTCACCAATGTTGAATTAACAACGGAAGGACGTCACCATAATAAAGCTTTACACATCCCTCTGGAATGTAAAGGGGTTATGCTTTCACATGTTCTTGTTGACATTGGGTCTTCGTTCAATGTCTTGCCAAAGAAGGCTCTTGTCAAGCTCGAATATGATGGAATAGCTCTCCGACCAAGCAATCTGGTGGTTAGAGCTTTTGATGGCTCCAAGAGGTCTGTTCTTGGAGAGGTGGAGCTTCTTGTGATAATCGGTCCGCAGGTCTTTCAGACTACTTTCTATGTCATGGACATTCAGCCGGCCTACAACTGTTTGTTGGGTCGACCATGGATTCACGCCGCTAGCGCAGTTACATCGACCCTTCACCAGAAATTGAAATATGAGTGGGAAGGACAAATTATCACCATCTATAGTGAAGAGGATATCTTTGTTAGCCATCTGGCTACATACAAATACATTGAGATGGATGGTGTAATCCATGAAACCATGAGCCAAGGGTTCGAAGCATTGAACGTCAATGAGGCGACAATTGAGGTATTTGCTGCATCCCAGGAGGATAGGATGGGTACTTCAATTGTCTCCTATCAACAAGCCCGGAAGGTTGTTGAAGATGGAAATGCCCAAGGTTGGGGCAAGCTGCTACCAGTGGAGAAGAAGGAGGACAGATTTGGTTTGGGTTACAAACCATTCCGACAAGATCAAGCAGAGGCTGCTAAGGAGCCCAAGTTCATAAGTGGGGGGATGCTAACCCCAGATGTTGTCAATAACGTGGAAGACGAGGCGGAAAGCGACCACAACCTGGAGAGCTGGATTCATCCAAGGATCTCGGGTCACCAAGTCCTTAACTGGTCTTCCCGGGAAATTATAAGGGTTACTCCTACAGAGTAATTATTATTTCCTGCTTTTTTTCCAGCATGCATCAAGTCCTGCATCTTGCCCAAGGTGTCAGGACTCATTTTGTAATAGGGTCATATTTGTAATTTTGTGCAAATGGAATATCAATGAATATCAGACATCTTTTGAAAACAATTCTCTTTTTCGCTCACTGTCTTTTCATTTTTTCAATTTTGTACAAAACAATAAAATGGTAATGTTTTCAAAATAATAACTTCATTTTACACTTTTTAAACAAGATTAAAATTGATCACTAAAACGAACAAATCTCAACCCTTGCAGAGATTATCCTCCAGATTGCACTGACAACAGCACTGCTATGACCTTGTATGACTTCGACAATCCAATTAACCAAGCCGATGAAGGGGTTGAAGAAGACTATGAGTTACCTGAAGAGTTAGCCAGGTTGTTGAGGCAAGAAGAGAAAGTGATTACTCCTCACCAGGAGGAGATTGAAACTGTTAACCTTGGTACCAAGGAGGATTTGAAAGAAGTGAAGATTGGGGCCAGTCTGCAAGCTTCAGTAAAAGAACAGCTTATCAACATGCTTTGAGAATACGTCAACGTCTTTGCTTGGTCCTATTAAGACATGCTAGGTCTAGATACGGATATTGTTATGCACAAGCTGCCATTAAAAGAAGATTTCCCTCCAGTGAAGCAAAAGCTACGCCGTACTCGCCCAGATATGGCCATGAAGATTAAAGAAGAAGTACAGAAACAGTGGGATGCCGGTTTCCTTGCTATAACTAGTTACCCACCGTGGATTCCTAACATTGTACATGTGCCTAAGAAGGATGGCAAAGTACGTATGTGTGTGGATTACCGGTACCTGAACAGAGCTAGCCTGATGGATGATTTCCCATTACCTCACATTGATGTATTGGTTGATAACACAACTCAGTTCTCAATATTTTCTTTCATGGATGGATTTTCTGGGTATAATAAGATCAAGATGTCACCCGAAGACATGAAGAAAACAACCTTCATCACACCTTGGGGCAAATTTTGTTACAAGGTGATGCCTTTTGGACTGAAGAATGTCGGTGCAACTTATCAACAGGCTATGGTAACATTATTCCACGATATGATCCACAAAGAAATTGAATGCTACGTGGATGACATGATTGCCAAGTCCCTTACTGAAGAAAACCATCTGGTAAATCTGCTGAAGTTGTTTAAGCGTCTGAGAAAGTATCAGTTGAAGCTAAACCCCAACAAATGCACATTCGAGGTACGTTCTGGTAAGTTGCTGGGATTTATCGTAAGTGAAAAGGGAATTGAGGTTGATCCCGACAAAGTCAAAGCCATTCAGGAGATGCCTGCACCTAGGACTAAAAAGGAAGTTCGGGGGTTCTTAGGTAGATTGAACTACATATCAAGGTTCATATTTCATCTTACTGCAACCTGTGAGCCCCTGTTCAAATTATTGTCGCTCCACCAAATGACACCTGGTCAGAAGGGGTACAGATGCGAACCGTCGGCGAAAGAGAAAGAATGAAAAGAGTCGCCAGCTAGGCATTTTTATCCCGAAGGAAAGGTAATGCTGCATAAACCTGAGAAAAGATATGGATAAGACGGTCGCGAACCAGAGAAACTGAGAAAGGGGGTTGGTTACAACCTGGGAAGGTATTAGCACCCAGATTGTCCGCCGTACTCGACGGGATCCACGCTTGAAAGATTTGTGTTTTAAAGGGGTAGTGTCAGTGCTATTTGTGTGCAAAAGCTGGAAAAAATAATGCAAGTGTCAGTGTAAAAGGAAATGAAGTGAAATATGAGTGTGTCAGTGTAAGAAAGAATGGGAAGTTCAAGGCTATGAGGCTTAAAGAATAAAGCTGGAAGGAGGGGGAATATACAGAGACTTTTGTTCGATAACAATTAAGTTATGCCTACGTATCCTCTCGTGCAATGAGGAAGTCAGAACACCGTAGTTCGACTCAAAGAGACTGAAAGATAAATTGACTGGTGAATTGCTTACTTGTCTATGCTCAAGTGTATGACGTGTCTGGCTCAGGTAAAAAACTGTCTTGCATTAGATGGAAGAAGCAAGTTCTCGTTTGTGAATGAAGGTGATGAGAAAAGAATCCCGGAGGAGACGATTATTGTTTTTTTTTTGTGTTTTCAATCTTTTATTGCTTTTTGAAGTTTGTCATAAGTTAATAAGCTTAAGCCTAAACCAATGGGTTGGTAAACTCATCACATCCTCCCTCTGATTAGGGGTAATGAGAATACCTTAAGTATGAAGTAAGCACCTCACACTTAATCACCATGATGTAGGATTAAGATTATTAACCTACTTGTTATTATTTGGATGTTTTTGGTATTTTGTTTAGTGTTAAGTAATGAGTTTAAGCCATAATCAAAGATTTAATGGACCCATTACACCATCCTAATAGAAGGATAATAGATGGGAACATTTAAGTTGAGGAGGGCTCCTCAACTTAATCCATGATTAGGGATTAACCTCATGACAAAACAAAGCCTTTATTGAAGTGGATTTTAGTTAATGATAAGGTTAAGAAATGGATTTTATGGTTTGTAAGACAACTTGAGGGGGACCTGTCCATTAACATTAGGGTTAGTCCTTCTTAACCAATTAAGGAAGAATTAGAACCCTAATGCAAGGCCCAAGTTACAAGCTTGATGTCTTAATGATTATTAAAATGGATTGATTAAAGGATTTAAACACATTTAGGGTTTAACACTTAGGATTAAAGTTATACACTCCATCCTAATAGAAGGATACAGGCATAACCTTAATCACAAAGCCTTAAAACCTTTAAGGTTTAGTCCTTGATTAAGAGATGAGAAGAGAATACTCAAAGATGACACAAAGGTAAAAACTAATGGGGGACTAATCAAACCCTAATTATGATCATGCTTGGGTGTTCCTAGGGTTTATGAGGCTTGCAAGAAGATCTTCAAGAGAAAAGCCACCAAGGAAGAAGCAGGATGAAGGAAGGAGAAGCAGAAGAAACAAGTCAACTTGCTTCACTTAAGAAGACAAGTTGCTTGTAGAAAGAAAGTGGAGAAGGAGCATGAATGAGCAAGCTCACTCTAACACAAAAGTAAAATGCAGCAATGATTCATAAGAGAGATGAGAAAAGATTATGAGAAGTGAAGGCAAATTCACTTCTCAAGTACTTACCATCTGAATAGTTAGCCAAAAGACATAAATGAATTGAACATGAAATGGATGCAATGATGAAAACTAAAACCAGAAGCATAAACATGATTTTAATGATGCTAAGAGGTCATGCAAACACATGTCAAGAGTTGTGGATGATCATACAAGGGTGAGGATGCAAATGAAGCAAGTTTTCAACCATGAAAGTTCAGGAATGTTTATGAACTGAAATGAATGCTCAATCATGGCAAGTGAATGGTGCAATGATCAAACATGATTCTAATATGTCCTAAGATGTCTTAGAAGTCATGTGAATGCCTAAAATGTCATGACAAGTTCATGTATGCAAGCATATGGAAGATGGATGCAAATAAAGGCAAAAATTAGGGTTTATGCACAAGATACAAAGCAAAATTCAAAACCAGAAGCAAATGACAAGATAAAAAATTGAAAATGGGATCAAAGGTACCCTAAACCTATACAAGTTCACTGCCCAAAGGAGGAGACCTAACTCTTAACCTAATGGGAGTTATGATTTTCTCAAGTTTGCTAGGGTTTTAAGGCACTTCAAAAGGAAAAATGCACAATAAATTGAAAATGGAAGATAAATTCAAACCAAATTTAACCTAGAAACTACATGATATGAGGAATGAAATGCAAAAAGAACCATCATCAAACTCTTCAAGGTTAGGCAGAATGACTTTTTCTAAGTTAGGGCAAAAATATTGACTTTTAAGATCTTTAATTCCAAAGAAAAATGTCAAAATATGTCAAGAACCAAAAAGAAATTTGTTTGAAGGGTTTGATAATGTTTCTAAATGTATCAAAATGCAATGTGATTTTTTTTGTGATTTTTAGAAACTTAAATGCTATTTTAATTAATTAACTCTCATTAACTAATTAAAATAAACATTTAAATATTTTTAAAATACGAAAATTATGCAAAAAATAAAATAAAAAATATTTTCAGGAAGAGAAAAATATTTTAAGGTATGATGCAAAAAATGAGATTTTTTAGAAGTGATTTGCTATTTTAAATAAATTGTACAAGAAAAATGAATTAAAATGAAAATTAAAATGCATAAAAGAGAAAGTAAGCAGATCCAAAGGCCTAGATTCAAAAGGAATGCGCGGGAGTTGACTGGCGCGTGTTTGGAGGGTGAGGATTGGTTCTGGAAAATTCAAATTTTAATCCTAATTAATTAATGCTAATGACTGGATTAGGGCTAAATCACAAAATCTAGGCCGTTCGTAGCGCGCGGGAAAGCCAGATCAAGGGTCCAAATTCAAACTTCGCTAACCCTAATTATAAAACCCTAATTACTCTCAGGTGGCCAGAAATGACCTCCGGTCATCTTCTCCGGCCACCTCTCCCCTGGGATTTTTCTAAAACACTCCATAGGTCAAATCAAACCCCCCAAATCTCCAGAAATGATCCTTAAACCCCATAGAACAAGAATCCAGCATCATATTTCATTTATCTCTCATCAAAATCAAGATTCGAACAAAAACATAAAACTGAACAAAATTTCAGAACATGCATACATACTCATTTCTCTACCATTTTCAAAAATAAAAAGCTCAGTGTGATCAGTGAAGCATGAAGAACATTTCTATAACATGAAAAGATATTTCTGGAAAAAAAGTTCTTGAGGTACCTGAGCTTGAGCCTCTTCAGTTTGCAACTTTTTGGGCAGCTCTTTGCTTCAAATCACCCCCAATGGTCCTCCTGAAGTGTTTGTGATGCTTGGTTGGAGTTTATATGGCCTCAAAATGAAAATGGCAGAAGTTCAGTTTGTGAAATGTGAAAATCGTATTTTTGATTGTGAAGGTTTTAGGGCCAAATGAAAGGTGGGAAATGATCAGTGGATCATGGTGAGTTGAATGGTGAAAGAAGTTTGAAGGTTGAATCAAGAGATTCGAAGGCTTTTGCAAATTTGGGGATTTTTGAGTGTGCTGAGTTCTTGGAGTTTTAGGCTTGCTTGTTGTGTGTTATGGCTTGCTTGAGGTCCACATAACATGTTCTGATTGGGCAGAGAGTTGTTGTGGAGCAGTGTGATTGGTATGGCTCATGTTGCAAAAAGTCAAGAAAGTTGTACTTGGAGGTATGGGAAAGTGGCAGGCTGGTTTAGGGGCATGGCTCGAGTCAGCTGGCTTTAGGGAGGTCCATGGAAACTGATTTAGTGAGCTGGCTCAAGTGGATGAAGAGTTATGGAGCATTTTGCAATTTTGTCCATCTTTGGCCCCTTTTGAAATTCTTGAAGTTTAAGGTATGGAACTTGAGAAATTTTTGGGCCAATCTGAATTTTAAGTCATGTATGATGTTTGTGTAAAGCTTAGACATCAATTAGAAGCCACAAATTGCCTTGGTACAAGAATTTGCAAGTTTTCCTCTTTGGCACATAAGTGAATTTTTGTGATTTTTCCCAACTTTGACAAGCCATAACTTGAGTTCTATAATGAATTAGATCAAGTTCTTGTACTTTTTGAAAATGGGAGGATCCAATCTACAACTTTCATGACCAAGAATTTTTCATTTGAAGCATTTTTGAATCAAAAAGAGGAGGTTGAAAAACTTTCCCAAAATGGCAAGTTTACATTACAAGTCACTTTCCCAAAATGGAAACTTTGCAAATGGCTTGAAATTCTTTAATTTTTTGAACTTCTAACTTCTTCTAAGATCAAATAAAGATCATACACATTCAAAATGATGGAGGAAACCCTTTGGTTGGATGATTGGGGGCCTCAGATACCCTGATTTTGCACTGACTTGCTCAAGAAGTCATCTCTTGGTCAGATGCCTTCCCCATTGAATTTCTTCATGGAAATTGGTATGTATGATCCTTATAACATATAGAGACTAATAGACACAAGAATGACCAAAAAATTTGGAGTTATGGCCTCTGAAACCAAAACCCTAATTTTAAGTCATCTGTGTAGTTAAGCTTGGCTCTTCTTCCATGCTTTCCTCAATTCTTGTGATTTTTGACTTTCTTGATCTTGGTAGGATGTAATGTGATGATTGAACATACATGGACCATTTTGAAATGATTGAAGCCCTTTGGAGTGGCTCAGATAGCCCTTGGGTTGCTCAGATCACAAACCCTAGATGCAAATGATTTTGAATCAATGCAGTGAAGCAAAAATGCAATATGAGGTGCTATGATTGAATCTATGCAAATGAAAAGACCACAAGCCATGGTGAAATGAGTGAGGGCAAATTTGGGGTGTTTACAGCTGCCCCTATTCAAACATGAGTTAGCTGTGCAGGATGTAAGCAACGGCTTAACAAGCAAACAAGGTAACTTGTGGTTGAATACGAAAGACAGTCCAAAATTTGCACTCACTGAATGAAGAAGAAAAGGGATATAGATTGTAGAAGGAAGTAAAGTATGATTATAAAGTACGGGCGACGGAGGACGACCGTCGAGCAGAGGACGACTGCTGGGGACGAAGCAATGACGGGGACGACCATCAGGTTGAGAAAAATGATGAGGGACGGTCATCAGAGGTGAAGGACGATCACCTAGCAGGGGACGGCTGCTCTGTTGGGGATAATGATGAGGGACGGTCAACCAAGGTGAAGGACGATCACCTGGCAGGGTACGGCTTCCGAAAGTACCACGACGTAGGACGAATGTCGGGTAGAAAGGGTCAACGATGGGGACGGCCATCGGATAAGCATGATGAAGGACAATCATCAAAAGGCGAAGGACGATCACCCAGCAGGGTACGGATGCTCTCGGGGTTTATCATGACATAGGACAAATGTCAGATAACAAGATTAATGATGGGGACGACCATCGGGTAAAAATGATGAAGGACGATCATCAAGAGGTGAAGGACGATCACCTAGCAGGGGACGACTGCTAAAATATCACGACATAGGACGAATGTCGGATAGAAAAGGGTTCCAATAGTGGAGACCCCGCTGGAGGAATGATGAAGGACGATCATCAAAAGGTGAAGGACGATCACCTGGCAGGGTACGACTGCCGAAAGTATCATGACACAGGACGAATGTCAGATAGAAAAGAAATCTGTTTTTTACTGGCGATTTGCTGAGAACGCTTCTGGGGAATGGTAGACACAGACGAGTGTCTATATGTAAGAAAGGGTATAAGTTTTTGACGCCTGTGTGTAGGTTAAAGATGCGGACGAGCATCCTTAAGACTCTGATACAGACGAGTATCGGTAGAAACAAACGCTGACGCATGTTCAGAGATGATGATACGGACGAGTATCAACTGGTTAACAAAGAACACGGACGAGTGTTGAATCTTGGGAGAGATAAGTGGTGTGAACAAGATATGGACGAGTATCTGAAATAAGTAAACATATAAGTGTTCAACTTGCTGGGGAGAGCACGACACGGACGGGTGTCGGAAGAAGTGTATTTAAACAAGTATTTGGTGTATAAAGTGTTTAGGCAACTATGCCAGGGAGGGTAACACGGACGGGTGTCAGGGAAGTGTTTATATATGTATTTGTCTGTAGAGAATGTTCGGGCGACTTTACTGGGGAATGATGACACGGACGAGTGCAAAAAGGAGCATGTATCTGTATTTGCGAGTGCAAAGAGGATGCCTTGGCTTTCTGACGGGGAGTTTGGGGGAGTATTTTGTATATTGTTGATGGAATGTCAGTATTTACAAGTGTTTGGTCCGACACATGGCTTATGATTATGCAATATGTTTGATTTTTTCCGTAATGCTCCGTATTAGACGGAATGCTACGCTCTGGGGGGAAATATGATGTGAATGCTATGTTTATGCAAAGATACCAATCCGGGACTCGGATCCCGTTGCTTTGAAGCTCCCTGGCTAATCTGCTTGAAAGAATATCCCAGCTGGGGATGAGATCCTTGGGTAAATCTGATATATATGATTCTGCTTGGAGGAATAGGTCACTGATAGACCTATCTTAATGATGAGCCCAGCTGGGATTGCGGAAGCGTCCGCCACTTTGTTGTGCGGGAAATCCAGACATGGCTCTTCTGGTAGAGGCTGGAGCTCTGCGGGGAGACGGTTCCCTGTCTAACACTTGGCTGGGGAGGAATGATTACTGAACGATCTTCCTAGATATTTTTGCAAGGAATCTGCTGAGGATGACGAATTCAGTCGGGGAAATGAGCCCCTCTGATGCTGTTTGGAAGATGTGTTGAGGAAATAATGATTTGACAGTTTGCTGGGGAAAAGCTTTCATGCCCCATGTTGCACTTTGACTACCTGCAATCCTGTTATGACAAAGAAACATACAAGTATCCCGAGGTATCCCTTACTGGATTCCATCATAGGAATTTAGACACTCCTGGGAGCGAATCTATTTCCTGTAAGCATGTAACTTAGAAAAGGCGCATTTGTATTTATGCAATCAATATTATAAGGACATCAGACATTTTTGCAAATGAAAATAAAATGTACGAGACGAAACGTGACTGAAAATATGCTTTTATTAATTTGGGTGCCCTGAATTGGCAGATACAGTCAAAGAAACAAATCCCCTAAAATGAAGAGATTGTTACAAATTGAGAAACAAAAAGGGTGCTGGCAATGTTGATGACGCTTCAAGGAGCTTCCCTTTTACTATGACTCGTATGACATTGACGTTCTTCTCATCTTGCTTTTGAAGAAGGTTGATTCTGACCGAAGCTTGAACCTTTCGAAGCTTACCATGTTGTAAGTGATACAGACGAATTCAGAATGCAGATGTTCGCTTATTCCCTTATTTTGCGTGGATCGCCCTTTCGGGTTTTCAATCCACCGGGATACCCATTTTCGCCTGAGTCGTCCAATGCGGCTTTTCAACTCAGCGGGTGTACATTTTTTTTCTTTTTTTTCCCTTATTTTTGCCCGAGTCTTTTTATTTTGTTTCTGACTCGCCGGGATGCCCTATTTTTGCCTGGACTTACATTCTATTTTTATGTCCAGCGGGTCATTTTATGCGAAGTATTTTTTAACTGCATCTGAATTAACAGGGGACAGGAAGTCTTCACCATCCATAGTACTGAGCATCAGTGCTCCACCAGAGAAAACTTTCTTTACTATGAATGGACCATCGTAATTCGGAGTCCACTTGCCCCTGTGGTCTGTATGAGGAGGAAGGAGTCTTTTCAGCACAAGATCTCACACTTGGTATTCCCGAAGCCTTACTTTCTGATCGAAGGCTTTCTTCATTCTCTTATGATATAACTGCTCGTGACAGATTGCAGCTAATCTCTTTTCTTCAATCAGATTCAGTTGTTCGTACCGGGATCGGACCCATTCTGCTTCGTTTAGCTTAACATCCATTAATACCCGTAAGGAGGGTAATTCAACTTCAACTGGTAGGACTGCCTCCATACCATATACAAGCTGATACGGTGTTGCCCCAGTGGATGTTCTAATTGAGGTACGGTACCCATGCAAGGCAAATGGTAGCATTTCATGCCAGTCTTTGTAGGTGACCACCATCTTTTGCACAATCTTCTTGATATTCTTGTTAGCTGCTTCCACAGCGCCATTCATCTTTGGCATGTAAGGAGAAGAATTATGGTGTTGGATCTTGAAGTCCCGACATAGCTCTGCCATTATTTTGTTGTTCAAGTTGGAACCATTATCAGTAATGATTCGCTCGGGCACTCCATACCGACAGATGATGTCTCTCTTCAGGAATCGGGCTACACTTGCCTGGTGACATTTGCATACGAAGCTGCCTCAACCACTTGGTGAAATAATCAATTGCTACCAGGATGAATCTGTGGCCATTTGAAGCAGTCGGTTCAATCTTGCCAATCATATCAATGCCCCACATGGCAAAGGGCCAGGGTGAAGACATCACATTCAGGGGATTTGGAGGCACATGCACTTTATCTGCATAAATCTGGCATTTATGGCATTTTCTGGCATACGCATAACAGTCTGCATCCATTGTGATCCAGTAATAGCCTGATCTTAGCAACTATTTAGCCATGGCATGCCCTCCAGCATGGGTACCAAAAGATCCTTCATGCACCTCGTGCATCAACAAGTCTGCTTCTGGCTTATCAACACATCTGAGGAGTAACATATCAAAGTTCCGCTTGTACAAGGAATCATCAGCATTCAGGAAGAAGCTACCAGCCAGCCTTCTTAATGTTTTCTTATCATTGGAAGATGCCCCAGGTGGGTATGTCTGATCCTCCAAGAAGCACTTAATGTCGTGGAACCAAGGCTTATCATCTTCAGCAAGGTCTGCTGAGAATATATAGGCCGGTCTGTCAAGTCTGGACACTGAAATCCGAGGCACAAAGTTGGCAGCTTGAACTTTGATCATGGATGAAATGGTAGCCAAAGCATCTGCAAATTGATTTTCATCTCGAGGGATATACTCAAGCTTGACTGTTGTGAAGAAAGTCAATAACCTCCTTGTATAATCCTGGTATGGTATCAAATGATCCTGGTGAGTGTACCATTTGCCGTTGGTTTGATTGATTACCAGAGCTGAATCTCCGAATACAGTTAAAGTCTTGATCCCGAGGTCAATGGCTTCCTTAAGACCCATAATACAAGCTTTGTATTCAGCTTCGTTGTTAGTGCAATTAAAGGTGAGTTTTGCCGAGAAAGGCATGTGAACTCCCTTAGGTGTAATGAGTACTGCACCAACACCACGACCATTCATATTAACAGCCCCATCAAACATCATTGTCCATTCTTCTTCTGGGTCGGGCCCTTCAGTGTGAATAGGCTTTTCATGATCTTTTGCTTTTATGAACATGATGCCTTCATCAGGGAAGTCGAATCTCATAGGCTGGTAATCATCAATGGGTCGCTCAGCAAGATAATCAGACAATACACTGCCCTTGATGGCTTTTTGAGACGTGTATTGAATGTCATATTCTGTAAGGATCATTTTCCATCTTGCAACCCGTCCGGTAAGAGCTGGCTTCTCAAAAATGTACTTGACTGGATCCATCTTGGAGATCAATAAAGTGGTGTGGGTCAACATATACTGTCTCAGTCGGCGAGCAGCTCACGCTAAAGCACAACAAGTTTTCTCGAGCAGTGAATAACGTTGTTCACAGTCGGTAAACTTTTTGCTCAGGTAGTAAATTGCATACTCTTTTCGACTAGACTCGTCATGCTGGCCCAACACACACCCCATTGGCTCTTCTAATACTGTCAGGTACATTATTAGAGGTCTTCCTTCAACTGGAGGCATAAGGATTGGAGGCTCTTGTAAGTATTCCTTGATTTTGTCAAAAGCCTTCTGGCAGTCTTCGTTCCACCTGACCGTTTGTTCCTTTCTTAAAAGCTTGAACAAAGGCTCACAGGTTGCTGTAAGGTAAGATATGAACCGTGAAATGTAGTTCAATCTACCTAGAAACCCCCAAACTTCTTTTTCGGTCTTCGGTGCAGGCATTTCTTGAATGGCTTTAACTTTATCAGGGTCAACTTCAATCCCTTTCTCACTCACAATAAATCCTAGCAGCTTACCGGATCGCACCCCGAATATTTGTTAGGGTTTAACTTCAATTGGTACTTCCTCAGACGCTTGAACAACTTCAACAGATTTACCAGGTGGTCTTCTTCTATGAGGGACTTGGCAATCATGTCATCCACATAACATTCAATTTCTTTGTGGATCATGTCATGGAATAATGTTACCATAGCCTGTTGATAAGTGGCACCAACATTCTTCAGTCCGAATGGCATCACCTTATAACAGAATGTGCCCCAAGGTGTGATGAAAGTTGTCTTCTCCATGTCTTCAGGTGACATTTTGATCTGATTGTATCCTGAAAATCCATCCATGAAGGAAAACACCGAAAACTGAGTCGTATTATCCACCAATACATCAATGTGAGGTAGAGGGAAGTCATCTTTCGAGCTGGCTCTGTTCAGATCCCGGTAATCCACACACATTCTCACCTTGCCATCTTTCTTGGGCACAGGTACAATATTAGCGACCCACGGCGGATAGCTAGTCATAGCGAGGAAACCGGCGTCCCACTGCTTTTGTACCTCTTCTTTTATCTTCATTGCCATATCTAGGCGAGTACGGCGCAACTTCTGTTTTACTGGTGGACAGTCTTCTTTCAGAGGTAGCTTATGCATGACAATGTCGGTGTCCAACCCTGGCATATCCTGATAAGACCAAGCAAAAACATCCACATACTCCCGAAGCATGTCAATCAGTTGCTCTTTCACTGAATCTTGTAAGCAGGCCCCGATCTTGACTTCTTTCAAGTCTTCTTCCGTACCAAGATTAACCGTCTCAACCTCCTCCTGATGAGGAGTGATAACCCTCTCCTCTTGTCTTAATAATCTGGTAGCTCTTCAGGTAGCTCATAATCTTCTTCAACCCCTTCATCAGCTTGATTGATTGGATTGTCAAAGTCATACGAAGTTATAGTAGTGTTGTTGTTGGTGCAGTCTGGAGGGCACTTTCTGCACGGGTTTAGATTTGTTCATTTTAGTGATCAATTTTATCTTATTTAAAAAAAGTGAAAATGAAGGTTTTTTATATTTATTTTGAAAAACATTGCCATTTTATTTTTGTACAAAAAATGAAAAAATGAAAAACAGTGAGTGGAAAAGAAAAGACTCGTTTGAAAAAGATGTCCTGATATTCATTAATTGATCTTTGCACAAAATACAACATGGCCCGATTACAAAATGAGTCCTGACATCTTGGGCAAGATGCAGGACTTGATGCATGCTTTAAAATACAGGAAATAATAATTACTCTGCAGGAGTAACTCTTATAATTTCCTGGGATGACCAGTTTGAGACATGGCTCCCCGGGGTCCTTGGACGTATCCAGATTTCCAAGTTGCGCTCGTCTTCTGACTCATCTTCCAAGCTATTCACAGCATCCGGGGTGAACATCCCCCCACTAATAAACTTGGGCTCCGTTGCAGCCTCTGATTGATCTTGTCGAGTTGGTTTGTAACCCAACCCGAATCTGTCCTCTTTCTTCTCCACGGGCAGTAGCTTGCCCCAGCCTTGGGCGGTACCTTCCTCAACAACCTTTCGGGCTTGCTGATATGATGTAATGGAAGTTCCAAGCACAGCAGATGTTTCATTAATATTAAGGGCCTCAAACCCTTGGCTCATGGTTTCATGGATCTCCCCATCCATCTTAATGTATTTGAAAGTAGCCAGCTGGCTAACAAAAATATCTTCCTCCCCACAAATAGTAATGACTTGGCCCTCCCACTCGAATTTTAACTTCTGGTGAATGGTTGATGTCACGGCGCCAGCGGCGTGTATCCATGGTCTACCCAATAGACAGCTGTAGGCAGGCTGTATATCCATCACAAAGAAGGTCGTTTTGAAAACTTGTGGGCCAATCATTATTGGTAATTCTATCTCTCCCATAACTGATCTTTTAGAACCCTCAAAGGCTCTTACTACCAAGTTACTTGGGCGTAGTGCCAATCCATCATACTCCAGCTTCACAAGGGATTTCTTGGGCAGGACATTGAGGGATGACCCTATGTCCACCAATACATGAGAAAGAACTGCACCCTTACACTCCAAGGTAATGTGCAAAGCTTTGTTGTGATTGCGACCTTCCGTTGTCAGATCAGTGTTGGTAAATCCTAGTCCATTACTAGCGTTAACATTTCCAACCACGACCTCTAACTGATTGACGGTAATTTCCTCCAGCACATAAGCTGCGTGCAGGACTTTCAATAGTGCGTTCCGATGAGCCTCGGAGCACATTAGCAATGATAGTATGGAGATCTTGGAAGGTGTTTGGTGAAGCTGGTCTACCACCTTGTAATCACTTTTCTTTATGATTCTCAAGAATTCATCAACCTCTTGATCAAAAGGAGTCTTCAAAGCTTCTTTGACAACTTGTTCTTCTTGCACCATGCTCTTCCCTTTTGCCTTGGCAGCAGCTTCTGCTTCGGTAATAGGTCTTGGTGTTTGCGAGGCAAAGAGACGTCCGCTTCTAGTGAAGCCTCCGCCTCCCCCACATTATCTATCTGAGGTGAAGAAGTTGACGATTCCAAAGTGATTTTCTGCCCCTCGCAGTATAGATCTGAACCGTAATGCCAAGGGATGGCATTATTGCTTTCGTAAGGAACTGGCCCTGGTACTGTGATAGTGACTGGACTGATAGCAGCTGCAGAAGGGACCACAATGGTGTGTGGATCGTAGTATATGGTGACTGGTGCTCTGACAGGAGTAACATTTTGCTGTGAATTGTTGGTGGGAACATTTGCGGGATCGTAGTATATTGTAACTGTTGAGACACTTTCATCAATTGCTGCTGATGTTGTAGGATGTACCATCGACTGGATGGGTGTTGAAGTTGTAGCAGGAATAGTGACTGAACTTGTATCCATTGAAGTGATTGATTGAGCGGTTGTTGGAGTTGTAGTAGAATCCGTTGGAACAATGGTTGCTGATGTTGTAGGAGTATCTATGATTGTTGGTGAAGGAATTGTTGGAGTTGTAGGCGCTGTTGTCGTAATCTGAAGGATACCATCCTTAATAAGACCATTTATGCCGTTTCTCAGCCTTTCACACCCATTGACTGCAATATTGCAATACCCACAGTCGAGCTCACACCCGGGGAACACTTGGCATTCTAAAAGCTGAGCTTTGATTTCAACCAAAGGTGTTCGAATCTGTGCAACACTGGTGATTAAGGTGGATAGTTTTCCTTCCTCAACAGCATTAATCCTAGGCCCGTTGTGACTAGGCATTGGATTCCTTGTGACATTCGGAGGAGGTGTAAAGTTGAGAGCTTTTGAGTCCACCAGGTCTTGGACTTTCATCTGTAAGGCCCTGCATTTTTCAGTATTATGCCCCGATGCGTTTGAGTGGAATACACACCTTGAATTTGCATCATAATTCTTTGGCATATTGGTGGGATCCGGAGGTTCCAATGTCCTTAACTCAACTAGGTTGAGTTTCAGGAGTTGTGGCAAGAGTGCAGCATATGGCATTGGGATTGGGTCAATTACCCTGTTTGCTTGTGATGGTCTTTGTTGGAAAGGACGTTGTTGTTGGTTGTTATTGCTATTGTTGTAGGTTCTCTGTTGCGGATAATAAACTTGATGTTGATACTGTGGTTGTTGTTGTTGAGGATATGCTGATTGTTGAGGAATCGAAGCTGGAATGGTAACAGCTGCTACTGACCGGTGAACATACTGAGGCCTGCCCCTGCTTGCATGGATGGAATTTGTCTCACTGGCTCTTCGGGGTCCCACAAAAGGATTTCTGGGATTACTGGATGAGCTTGCACCACTGTCGGAAATTTTGCCCATTTTCAGTAGACTTTCAATCCTTTCACCAGCTATGACCACATCAGCAAAACTGGTAGAGGAGAAGGGAACCAATCTATCAATATAAGTCCCTTGCAATGTATTCATAAACATGTCAGCCATTTCCCTCTCTGACATGGGTGGTTGGACAGCAGCAGCAAGCTGTCTTCATCTTTGGGCATATTCCCAGAAGCTTTCTCTAGAAGACTGAGACATTCCCATTAGGAGGGTCATATTGGGAGCCATGTCCAGGTTGTATTGATATTGTCGGATGAAAGCCTCAGCCAAATCCTTCCAACATCTTATGATGGCTCTAGACAAGTGTGAATACCACTCTCTTGAGGCCCCAGTCAGACTATCTTCAAAGTAGAACATCCACAGCTTTTCATCCATAGTATAAGCTTGTCGTGGGCAGGAGGTACCATTGTACTTCTCAAAGCATGGGGGTTTGAATTTATGGGGAATTCTCACCCCATCCACTAGTCCCATATCCATCACATCGAAGCCCAAAGAATTCTGAGACTCCAAAGATCTCAACTTCTCAGCAATTTTGTCCAATCTCCTGTCATAAACTTCATCTCCAGCTCCCATAACAGTAAACTGCTCTTCTTGGGGATCCTCTTGCAAGATTCTTCCCCCACCAGTATTACCTTGTACATTCCTCGGGATGTTAGCTTCTGGATCCAGATGAGATCCAAATACTAGTGGGTCAATACAAGGCTGGCCCCGCTCATTGTTACTAGTTCCTCCTGTTCCAAGATGAGGCTCTTCAGGAGTTTGTCTTTCCACCAGTTCTCTTAACCTTTCTTGACTCTGGGCCAAGCCAGTCATCACAGCCATGAATTGAGACATCTGATTTCTCATCTCCACTCTCTCATTAGCCATCTGATTTCTGACCTCGGTCAGATCCTGCTGCACTTGTTCCATTTGAATATCGGGATGGTTGTTACGAGTCAGGTACCGGTGCGCGCGGTTGACAGGGAACACTCGGCGACGAGCAATGTTTCCTGAGATCACAACAAAGTTAGAAACAAAAATAATAAAAACCTACAAAACAAAACAAAGTTAGTATGCAATGCAGTATGCTTATTTATTTTCCAAGGTATCCGGCTTGGTTCTTGGTTTTGACCTTTCCAGACCTCGAGGAAGATGCTTGATGTTGTTGAGAAAAGAAGCCCAATGAAAGCAAACTAATATATTACAAATGATGAACAATACATAGTCTGTTTTACAACACACGCCCATGGAGGGTCAAAATACAAGGAAAAGTACATCAGATGGAAACAACAACAAACAAAGAATCAGACATCCAGTCCAAACTCATCCTCCCTGACCTCCTTCAGGAGTGCCTCAGTCACTGGACCAGTTGGATGCTCTGTAATGGTCCTAATGAGGAGGTTCCTGGTAGCAATGGTAGTGGTCAGCTTCTTATGCTTGTCCTGGTCCTTTGATCTCTTCAATCCTACTCTGAGCTTCAATTCTGAAATCTCCTTCTGGGCTGCCAACAAAGCTTCCTGCTGCTTCTTCTCATTGGCCTCTAGCCGTTCAATCTTGGCCTGAGCCTTCTGATCTTCTTGTGTACGGGCTTCAGTGATCCTGACCCACCTAGCCTGACTCTCTTGCAGATAGAGCTCGGTCCTAGCCTTCTGAATCTTGGCTTCTTTACAGGCATTCTTCAATATTTGTTCCCCAGCTCTTACTTTCCTTATGTAATCCTCTGTCTTCTCAATTTTGGCAAGATGTTCCACCTTGAGCTTCTCCAATCTCTCAATGTCCAGACGACCATCACTCCTTTCCCAAAGAGTCTTCTTCAAAGCCTGAGATAGATTCTCATTTCTTTCCTTTAGCTTCTCAAATTCTTCTAGGCTGACAGTTGCTGCAGGTTGTATTGTAGATGGTCTAGGTATGTCTTCCAAGGTGAAAGGCATTTCGGTGATCTGGGCTCTAGTATGGGACCAGTCATAGTATTGAGCTGAAGCAAAATTATTACACCTTCCAAGAATAGCCATCCCTTTTGTCTGGATGTTATCCCAAGCCCAGGATGTTTGCCTGACAATAGCTAAATTAGGTTTCACTTCACAATACAGGGTCTCAGCTAAATCTTGTCCTCTGGGAGGGTGAACCAAAGCATAGCCCAGTTGTCTCTTAAATAGCAAAGGATTGTAGTTGATGCAACCCTTTACTCCTATCAGAGGCACATTTGGGTATTGTCCACAGCTGGTGATAATGTCCTTGCCTTTGGTGCTCTGGGTGCACCATCTAATATCATCTGAAGTCAAGGCAATGAGCCTCTTGGCCCAATTCTTCTGTTGGTGAGGATTCAGGAAGGCATCTGACTTAGGCAGGTGTTTGAGCAGCCAGGAGTAAAACAAAGGGGCACAACATCTAACCAACTTCCCCCTCTGTTTCTCATTCCTCTGATGGATGGAATAATAAAAGTCTCCCAGCAGTGTGGGCACTGGGTTCTTCAGGAGAAACAGATGGATGACATTCTTACTGACAAATTTGGGCTCATCTGCAAACAGTATAGCCCCATATATACTGAGGGCTAACAATGCACAGACTGCCCTCCACTCCCCTAATGAGGCCTTCAGGATAGCCTGAGAAATCAAGAAGTCTAAGTGCAAACCAGGGATCCCAGCTTTTGTTGTCATACTTTGCTCAATCAAGGCAGGCTCTAGGTACAATGCCTTTGCGATCTCTTCATTTCTGGGAGCTGGCATCTCTGGGTTGAAGGGGATTCCACCCTGATAGGTACTCCAATCAATGAAGAAAACTCTTCCAGCAGAGGCCCTAACTAAAAGTATGGAAAGGTGAAGCATCTCAAAGGAGGGTCATAAAACTGCAAGCAGGTGTGGATCATGCTTCTCTGAGAAGGGTCAAGGTCCATAACCATATCCAGGATACTTTCATAGTGCTCCCTAAACAATGGGATGTAGTCAGGTGTGATGAGTGACTGGACCTGCCTGATACCAGTCAACACAGGTTCAAAGAAATGGTAGGATATGTTGCTCTTCCTGGGAGTACTCATGAATGTTGCTGAAGAAACTAAAGATAGGTACTGATGAAGATCACAGACTGGTGCTGGAAATGAGCCACTGACAGGATGATGCTGGTGATGATGAAAATAGCTGAAGTAGATAACTGATGAAGCAAAGGTCTATGCAGAAGAAGGGGTCAAAACCAAACCAGATATGATGCGGAACCCTGAAAAACAAATAAACAAATGTTAAATGATGCAATGATGATATATGCAAATGATATGCAAGGGTTTGTGATCAAGCTGGATCTGATTATCTGTCTTGGTGTAGGGCCCATGTATGTTCAAAAGTCCAGATGAAGGCTCAGAAATCCAGTGACCAAGGTGGATGACTCAAATAAAGAGTCACATGTCCAGGGTTTAATCACAAGAACTGTCCAAAATGAGGTACTCTTAAACAATACAGTAACAGGGTATGATGTGGCTAAGGGTTCCTGCAAACCTGTAAACAGCCCAACCCTCTCACAGGTAATGTTCTAGAACAAGGATCCTCAGACTTGGATCAGTTATGAGAAGTGTAAACACTTCTGACCCGGAGGTACAGTGTCTACAATAACCATAAAAGATCCTCCTCTAATTCACCTCAGATTCTGAAGGTCATAATAAAGGTCATCCAGACTTAGCAGGCTTCCCAGATAGCCCTAGCACTACAGGAAATCTGTAGCACAGAGTTCTCAAGAAGAAACCCACATCTGAACCGTGTTTCATATTCCCGCACCAGACCGAAATGGAATGGGAAAGAACATGAACCACTCTAGCCTAGGTGTCACTCAGGTCCCAGGTATAGGACCTCAAACTCTCAATGGAACCCCACCCACCAAAGAAAACCAGATCCAGCAATGATAATGACAGTATGAAATATGTAAAACTGTAAAGAAAGCAATAAATAAGGTTGTACATAAAGCAATAAATAAATCAAATAAATAAACACAATTAGCACATAACACCCCAGTAAACACAAATCAAACAAACGCTAGGAGGAACCCACAAAAAGAACCAGAAGCCCTGGTTACAGTATAAGGGTCCCCAGCAGAATCGCCAAACTGTCGCTCCACCAAATGACACCTGGTCAGAATGGGTACAGACGCGAACGGTCGGCGAAAGAGAAAGAATGAAAAGAGTCGCCAGCTAGGCATTTTTATCCCGAAGGAAAGGTAATGTTGCATAAACCTGAGAAAAGATATGGATAAGACGGTCGCGAACCAGAGAAACTGAGAAAGGGGGTAGGTTACAACCTGGGAAAGTATTAGCACCCAGATTGTCCGTCGTACTCGACGGGATCCACACTTGAAAGATTTGTGTTTTAAAGGGGTAGTGTCAGTGCTATTTGTGTCTAAAAGCTAGAAAAAAGAATTCAAGTGTCAGTGTAAAAGGAAATGAAGTGAAATATGAGGGTGTCAGTGTAAGAAAGAATGGGAAGTTCAAGGCTATGAGGCTTAAAGAATAAAACTGGAAGGAGGGGGAATATACAGAGACTTTTGTTCGATAACAATTAAGTTATGCCTACGTATCCTCTCGTGCAATGAGGAAGTCAGAACACCGTAGTTCGACTCAAAGAGACTGAACGATAAATTGACTGGTGAATTGCTTACTTGTCTATGCTCAAGTGTATGACCTGTCTGGCTCAGGTAAAAACTTGTCTTGCATTAGACGGAAGAAGCAAGTTTTCGTTTGTGAATGAAGGTGATGAGAAAAGAATCCCGGAGGAGACGATTATTGTTTTTTTTTGTGTTTTCAATCATTTATTGCTTTTTGAAGTTTGTCATAATTTAATAAGCTTAAGCCTAAACCAATGGGTTGGTAAACTCATCACATCCTCCCTCTGATTAGGGGTAATGAGAATACCTTAAGTATGAAGTAATCACCTCACACTTAATCACCATGATGTAGGATTAAGATTATTAACCTACTTGTCATTATTTGGATGTTTTTGGTATTTTGTTTAGTGTTAAGTAATAAGTTTAAGCCATAATCAAAGATTTAATGGACCCATTACACCATCCTAATAGAAGGATAATAGATGGGAACATTTAAGTTGAGGAGGGCTCCTCAACTTAATCCATGATTAGGGATTAACCTCATGACAAAACAAAGCCTTTATTGAAGTTGATTTTAGTTAATGATAAGGTTAAGAAATGGATTTTATGGTTTGTAAGACAACTTGAGGGGGACTTGTCCATTAACATTAGGGTTAGTCCTTCTTAACCAATTAAGGAAGAATTAGAACCCTAATGCAAGGCCCAAGTTACAAGCTTGATGTCTTAATGATTATTAAAATGGATTGATTAAAGGATTTAAACACATTAAGGGTTTAACACTTAGGATTAAAGTTATACACTCCATCCTAATAGAAGGATACAGGCATAACCTTAATCACAAAGCCTTAAAACCTTTAAGGTTTAGTCCTTGATTAAGAGATGAGAAGAGAATACTCAAAGATGACACAAAGGTAAAAACTAATGGGGGACTAATCAAACCCTAATTATGATCATGCTTGGGTGTTCCTAGGGTTTATGAGGCTTGCAAGAAGATCTTCAAGAGAAAAGCCACCAAGGAAGAAGCAGGATGAAGGAAGGAGAAGCAGAAGAAACAAGTCAACTTGCTTCACTTAAGAAGACAAGTTGCTTGTAGAAAGAAAGTGGAGAAGGAGCATGAATGAGCAAGCTCACTCTAACACAAAAGTAAAATGCAGCAATGATGCATAAGAGAGATGAGAAAAGATTATGAGAAGTGAAGGCAAATTCACTTCTCAAGTACTTACCATCTGAAAAGTTAGCCAAAAGACATAAATGAATTGAACATGAAATGGATGCAATGATGAAAACTAAAACCAGAAGCATAAACATGATTTTAATGATGCTAAGAGGTCATGCAAACACATGTCAAGAGTTGTGGATGATCATACAAGGGTGAGGATGCAAATGAAGCAAGTTTTCAACCATGAAAGTTCAGGAATGTTTATGAACTGAAATGAATGCTCAATCATGGCAAGTGAATGGTGCAATGATCAAACATGATTCTAATATGTCCTAAGATGTCTTAGAAGTCATGTGAATGCCTAAAATGTCATGACAAGTTCATGTATGCAAGCATATGGAAGATGGATGCAAATAAAGGCAAAAATTAGGGTTTATGCACAAGATACAAAGCAAAATTCAAAACCAGAAGCAAATGACAAGATAAAAAATTGAAAATGGGATCAAAGGTACCCTAAACCTATACAAGTTCACTGCCCAAAGGAGGAGACCTAACTCTTAACCTAATGGGAGTTATGATTTTCTCAAGTTTGCTAGGGTTTTAAGGCACTTCAAAAGGAAAAATGCACAATAAATTGAAAATGGAAGATAAATTCAAACCAAATTTAACCTAGAAACTACATGATATGAGGAATGAAATGCAAAAAGAACCATCATCAAACTCTTCAAGGTTAGGCAGAATGACTTTTTCTAAGTTAGGGCAAAAATATTGACTTTTAAGAACTTTAATTCCAAAGAAAAATGTCAAAATATGTCAAGAACCAAAAAGAAATTTGTTTGAAGGGTTTGATAATGTTTCTAAATGTATCAAAATGCAATTTGATTTTTTTTTGTGATTTTTAGAAACTTAAATGTTATTTTAATTATTTAATTCTCATTAACTAATTAAAATAAACATTTAAATATTTTTAAAATACGAAAATTATGCAAAAAATAAAATAAAAATTATTTTCAGGAAGAGAAAAATATTGTAAGGTATGATGCAAAAAATGAGATTTTTTAGATGTGATTTGCTATTTTAAATAAATTGGACAAGAAAAATGAATTAAAATGAAAATTAAAATGAATAAAAGAGAAAGTAAGCAGATCCAAAGGCCTGGATTCAAAAGGAATGCGCGGGAGTTGACTGGCGCGTGTTTGGAGGGTGAGGATTGGTTCTGGCAAATTCAAATTTTAATCCTAATTAATTAATGCTAATGACTGGATTACGGCTAAATCACAAAATCTAGGCCGTCCATAGCGCGCGGGAAAGCCAGATCAAGGTTCCAAATTCAAAGTTCGCTAACCCTAATTATAAAACCCTAATTACTCTCAGGTGGCCGGAAATGACCTCCGGTCATCTTCTCCGGCCACCTCTCCCCTGAGATTTTTCTAAAACACTCCCTAGGTCAAATCAAACCCCCCAAATCTCCAGAAATGATCCTTAAACCCCATAGAACAAGAATCCAGTATCATATTTCATTTATCTCTCATCAAAATCAAGATTCGAACAAAAACATAAAACTGAACAAAATTTCAGAACATGCATACATACTCATTTCTCCACCATTTTCAAAAATAAAAAGCTCAGTGTGATCAGTGAAGCATGAAGAACATTTATATAACGTGAAAAGAGATTTCTGGAAAAAAAGTTCTTGAGGTACCTGAGCTTGAGCTTCTTCAGTTTGCAACTTTCTGGGCAGCTCTTTGCTTCAAATCACCCACAATGGTCCTCCTGAAGTGTTTGTGATGCTTGGTTGGAGTTTATATGGCCTCAAAATGAAAATGGCAGAAGTTCAGTTTGTGAAATGTGAAAATCGTATTTTTGATTGTGAAGGTTTTAGGGCCAAATGAAAGGTGGGAAATGATCAGTGGATCATGGTGAGTTGAATGGTGAAAGAAGTTTGAAGGTTTGATGGTTGAATCAAGAGATTCGAAGGCTTTTGCAAATTTGGGGATTTTTGAGTGTGTTGAGTTCTTGGAGTTTCAGGCTTGCTTGTTATGTGTTATGGCTTGCTTGAGGTCCACATAAAATGTTCTGATTGGGCAGAGAGTTGTTGTGGAGTAGTACACATTCAAAATGATGGAGGAAACCCTTTGGTTGGATGATTGGGGGCCTCAGATACCCTGATTTTGTACTGACTTGCTCAAGAAGTCATCTCTTGGTCAGATGCCTTCCCCATTGAA
This sequence comes from Lathyrus aphaca, assembly GCA_963966055.1. Taxonomy (NCBI): domain Eukaryota; kingdom Viridiplantae; phylum Streptophyta; class Magnoliopsida; order Fabales; family Fabaceae; genus Lathyrus; species Lathyrus aphaca. Next base: position 447,754,280 of record OZ014521.1, read on the forward strand.
TTTCTTCATGGAAATTGGTATGTATGATCCTTATAACATATAGAGACTAATAGAAACAAGAATGACCAAAAAATTTGGAGTTATGGCCTCTGAAACCAAAACCCTAATTTTAAGTCATCTGTGCAGTTAATCTTGGCTCTGCTTCCATGCTTTCCTCAGTTCTTGTGATTTTTGACTTTATTGATCTTGGGAGGATGTAATATGATGATTGAACATACATGGACCCTTTTGAAATGATTGAAGCCCTTTGGAGTGGCTCGGATAGCCCTTGGGTTGCTCAGATCACAAACCCTAGATGCAGATGATTTTGAATCAATGCAGTGAAGCAAAAATGCAATATGAGGTGCTATGATTGAATCTATGCAAATGAAAAGACCACAAGCCATGGTGAAATGAGTAAGGGCAAATTTGGGGTGTTTACAATTATTAAGAAAGGAACAAACGGTTAGGTGGAACGAAGATTGTCAGAAGGCTTTTGACAAGATTAAGGAGTACCTGCAGGAACCTCCAATTCTCATGCCTCCAATTGAAGGAAGACCTCTGATAATGTACCTGACAGTATTATAAGAGTCAATGGGGTGTGTGTTGGGCCAGCATGACGAGTCTGGTCGAAAAGAGTATGCAATATACTACCTAAGCAAAAAGTTTACCGACTTTGAACAACTATATTCACTGCTCGATAAAACTTGATGTGCTTTAGCGTGGGATGCTCGCCGACTAAGACAGTATATGTTGACTCACATTACCTTATTGATCTCTAAAATGGACCTCGTCAAGTACATATTGAGAAGCCAGCGCTTACCGGAAGGGTTGCAAGATGGCAAATGATTCTGACAGAGTATGACATTTAGTACACATCTCAAAAAGCCATCAAAGGCAGTGTACTGTCTAATTATCTAGCTGAGCAACCCATTGATGATTACCAGCCCATGAGATTTGACTTCCCTGATAAAGACATCATGTTCTTGAAAGCAAAAGATTATGAAGAGCCAGTTCACACTGAAGGGCCTGATCCAGGAGAAGAATGGACTATGATGTTTGACGGGGCTGTCAATATGAATGGTCGTGGGGTTGGTGCAGTGCTCATTACACCTAAGGGAGTTCATATGCCTTTCTCGGCAAAACTCACCTTTGCCTGCACTAACAACGAAGCGGAATATGAAGCGTGTATCATGGGTCTTGAGGAAGCCATTGACCTCAGGATCAAGACATTGAATGTATTCGGAGATTCAGCTTTGGTGATCAATCAGACCAACGACAAATGGTACACTCATCAGGAGCATCTGGTTCCGTACCGTGACTACACGAGGAGATTATTGACTTTCTTCACAACAGTCAAACTTGAGTACATCCCTCGAGATGAAAATCAGTTCGCAGATACTTTAGCTACCATTTCCTCCATGATCAAAGATCAAACTGCAAATTACGTGCCTTGGATTTTAGTATCCAGACTGGACCGACCAACATACGTATTCTCTGTGGACATTGCTAAAGATGATAAGCATTGGTTCCATGACATCAAATTCTTCTTAGAGGATCAGACATACCCACCTGGGGCATCATCCAATGATAAGAAGACATTAAGAAGGATGGTCGGTAGTTTCTTCCTTAATGCTGATGGTTCATTATACAAGTGAAACTTTGACATGGTGCTACTCAGATGTGTTAATAAGAAAGAAGCAGACTTGTTGATGCACGAGGTGCATGAAGGTTCTTTTGGTACCCTGATGCGTGTTTTTTCGCAAGTGCACGAACACGTCAGAGTAATATAAAAGATTGTCGAATCCACAGAGACCAAGTGTCAATCTATCGTACCTGTTGTTATGGTGTGTATCTAAGGCAACTATTTTTAAGGGTTTTAGTAAGGGTGCAATGGTAAATAAAATATTAATTTTAAATAATAAATAAAAGACAGGCTCGAATGTAATTCACGTAATCAATGATAATCCAGTACTTGTTAATGGAACTACTTATGGGCAATGTTTTCTCCTTTGAAAAGAACTAATTTAACAGGAACTGTCGCTTTCGCGTATTCAGAACCGAGTTGTACTCTCTAATCAACCCCTCCTATTGCCACGGATAAAAAGGTGCGTACTGCGTTAGAGTAGTAAACCTATTTTTAAGAAATATAGTATCTTGACTAAGTTGAAAAGTATTTTAACCTGGACTTCTTAGCAAAAAGAGGTTCTTACGAACCAGACTCTAAACTTCCTAACGCGTCCGAAAATCGTTTTAAAATCTCTTTTCTTTTTAATCTAAAAACTCCTAATGAACTATACAAAGCGCTTTTGGCTGTTTTTGAAATAGTTAAAAACAATTACTTGAATTGAAAGTTAAAATAGCCCTTAGGTGTTTCCACGAACAATTATACGGATTACTGGTTTAATTACGATCCTTACATCTTAACCTTTATGAAATTAGTTAGACATGATAAAGTAAAGATTCTTTTTATAATTTTTCATAAAAGTAATTTAGTTCGAGTGTGGAAAGTAAATGAATTTAGTGCGAGTGCGAGAAATAAAGTAATTTAAAGCAAGTGCGGGAAATAAAGGAAAGTAAAGCGAGTGCAGGAAATAAACAAAGTAAAGTGCGAGTGCGGGAAATAAACAAAGTAAAGCAGTGCGAGAAATAAATAAAAGTAAAGCAATGTAGAAATAAATAAAGTAAAATACGAACTTGAATTAAAATGGCGGCAGGATTAACTTCCTCCAGAGTGCTCCAAAACTTCGATCACACAGACAGATTACAGACTCGATCACTCGATTGCAGAAACACCCCGATGTGGAATGGTAACTGCTTTGAAACTGATATATGCCTAGAGAAATCTAATTCTGGATGAAGAAAAACGAAAATCTAAGGTCCTATTTATAGGAAAACTGAAAGCATGAAAAGACTGGGATGCCCCTCCACTAAAAAGTGGAGGTTACTGAAATTAGCCTTGTGGCGCCCGCCACAGGCCTATGGCGCCCGCCATGGTCCCTACAGGAGATTGGAGAGTGGGGATCGTGGGTCTTGGAGGTTGAGGAGTGGTCTTGAGACGTGGCCACGTCATGGCTAACCCCATGGCGCCCGCCACGGTGGGTGCCGTAAGTGCAAAACGCTGAATTTCTAGGTTTTCGTCCGTTTTCACTCCTTTTTCGCTCCTTTTCCCGATTCAAGCTCCGATTATTATAAAAACCTGAAAACATAAGAAAACAAAGTAATAACAAAGCAAAATAACAATAAAAGCTAAGAATGCATGCGAAATCAGAGTCAGAAACACGGTGAATTTTAGTGTGATCAAATTCTCCCACACTTAAACCTTTGCTTGTCCTCAAGCAAACATTAAAGCTTAAGAAAAATATGGTGTCAACACGTGTCTTTGGGCTAAAGGGCTTCTAAGTTCAAGTCAAGATGCAGTGACAGATACTAACTAAGTGAACCAAGGGTACCATAGTAACACAAACACAAACTTCAATCCTATATTAACCACTCCATATCATCCCACAATACCTAGGCCTATCTTCTCATCTTTTTGTGTCCTTTTCATTCAGGCGCAATCACATTAAGCCCGTTATCCGTACATGCTTCATAGTAGAGTGACCGGTTAGTGATTCTGATCCATAACATAAGGTTTCTGGCACATAAGCATGTGTAAACCTGTTTTTATTTTGCCTAAATGTAGCTGCGGGGGATCGGATCGTAATCCGCCCTACCAAGTTCAGTGCCAGATACCTCTGAACCAACTAACAATAGGTGACTTGCAATTTTTTTCTTTTTGTGGCAAAAATTTTTTTTTTTCTCTTTTTTCGGTTTAAATGACTTTGTGAGGGTCACCTATACCAGAGTTTGCCTTCTTTTTTTTTTTTTATTAGCACTGGATCATTCACTTATGTTCATCGACCCCCTACGTAGAGCATGCTTAGGCCGGAGCTGACTGCTAAAATAAACTACTTAGGACAATTTTTTTAAATGATAATAAAGGCCATGGTGGTGGGGTTTAGGAGTGATTCCTATATTCAAGAGGTCTATGGTGCTAAAATGGTGCTGATGTTTCAAAAAGTTGACCTAAGTCACCACATCCTAATCTAAACCTGTCTCAAAGCCCAAAAAACATGTGAAACAACATTATTTTCTTTTTAAAATTTTTCTGGTAAGGCTAAGGAAATGGGAAAAAATGAAGATGAACTAAAAATACACTATACTGGTGACTCGTCAGACTCATGCATTATCTAAGAAAAATAAATTACTGAAAAGGGAAATAACTGAAAGGAAATAATTAACTAAAAAGGGAAATAACAGAAAGCAATAAAATCCCCTCCCACACTTAAATCGAACATTGTCCTCAATGTTTCGAAATAAGATAAGGGGGGTAACCTGAAAAAGAGACTACTGAGGAGGAGCACTGGTGCCCTCGCCGTCCTGCTGTGATGGTCTGGAACGACGGGATCTACTACGATGCTGGTCCCTCCGGTCGAGTCGTGCTGATAAAGCAGCCTGAGCACTCCGGACCTCTCGAAGGTTACCCAAGATGGAACCCTGAGTAGCCTCTACAAGCTGGTAGTGTCGGCTGTTGAACTCTCTCTGACGGTTCTTCTCTAATGAGATATCGTTCAAGGTACGGCAAACGTTGCTATAAGCACGATCCGAAACCAATCGCGATTGTTGCATGAAGCTCATGTTGTCCGTCAGCTGTTGTGAAATAGTAGAGAGAAGGCCATCACGCCTTTCTTCTCTAGCTGTCATATCACGCCACATCTCCTCCGTGACAAAGAATCTAGGAGCAGTACCTGTAACAGGGTTAGAGGAAGATGGTGCGGTGTGTGACTGTGAAGGACGATGGGGGGACATGTGAGGGATGGGAGACTGCTCTCTCCGATCATACTCTTCATCAGTATCATGTGCCTCCCCATCGGGAATATTAGGAGGAAGTGGACCCAAAACACGTGGAGCATTAAGATCATAGGTCCAGTTCCTTTCATCACGTACATCAGTACGTCTACTGCATGGTAAAGCAACAGATGGGATAGCTACCCCATGAACCATCAACTCATAACCACCTTCTCTCCTCGTTCGGCACAATTTCATGTCTTTCAGAAATTTTAAATTAATTGTGCGAGGAGGTAGTGGTTCAAGTGTAGCTATCTCATCGTTCAGGCCAAGAGCCCGAGCAATAGACGTAACAAGCCCTCCAAAAACAATCGGTCCTATTTTATTAGTAAATAAAGTCATGTGGGCAAGCATAAACGGGACCGGATTGATGTGGGTTCTAGTGAGGCATCCTTGCAAAAATAGGAGTTCACGAGCATTTACCTTGTTTGGACTTTCCCGGCCAAAAATAGTACATGCCAAAAGAAGTCTAAAAACTCTTATGGTCGGGTTGTGAATGGTCGACGCAAGTATCCCTTCAAAAGAATTAATTGAAGTACTTGAAAGCCTTTGCCAGAAGGTAAATACCTCGGCCGACCATTCCGCATCCAAAGGTGCCTCACAGATCGCACCTTCCCTATGAGGGATTCCTAACAAACCTGCTAGCTCGTAGGTACTGAATTCATATTCAATTCCAAACAGTCTAAAAATAACAGTACCGACAGTGCTAGCAGTGTTAGGACTGACAGTGTATATCAAAGAACTCAAAAACTCAGTTGTCAGTTTCTCATAGGTAGGTTCTTGATTAATGAAAATATTATGCAAGCCTAGAAATTCTAATAAATTAAAAACACTATTATAAATACCCAAAGCATACAGACAGTTATCGTCGACGTACCTAGTCGAGAGAATTTCTCGACTTTGAAGCCTCTGAATAATTTTCCGTTGCCTTTCGCCCGGTCTTCCATCACGAAGAAGAAATCCGTTGAACTCCATTGTTGATAGCTCCTTAGGTAGTGAAAATGGTAGAAAAGTGGTTTATGAGGGGAAAGATAAAGTTTTGATTTTTTTGGTTTTTGGTGGATGAAAATGGAAATGGATGTTGGATATGTTTTGTGGATGGAGGGTATTTTGGAAATGGGGGAGCTTTTAATGGGGTTCAAGGAGGTTTTGGAAGGTTGTAAAAATGGGTTTAGGGTGAAGAAAGGGATGAAAATGGTGGAAAATGGAGGTCTGCCCCGTACTTGTTGTTGATACGGCGTGGCGCCCGCCACAGGGCCTATGGTGCCCGCCACAAGGCCAATTCCTGGGCCTTGTGGTTTTTGGATCCTCCTTTTGGGCCTTCCTTGCACCTTGGGTCTTCGGGGGGTCTGGATAGCGTTTTCTTCTTCTTTTCAAGGCATGAGGCTTGCATATTTTTTTTGTGAAGACAAAAATGAAATAATTAAAAATCAAAAAAAAAAAAAAATTAACATTAGTGCATAATATGTATATATATATATATAAGGAATTCAAAGTGCATGAAAATATAAAAGCTGCAAAAAAGTAATATATGTCTGGAAATGCAATAAATAAAATAAAGCAAATAAAAGGAAATTAGATACTAGGGTAGCGCTGTCAGTGTAGAATGAGTCATGTGGTAGGTTTCTTCTCCTGGCTTGATCCACGAATCTCAGCTATCTCCCTCCGAAGCTCTTCAATCGCCTGATATAGAGCATCGGCCTTTGAGGCATGAGTGAGATCAGAAACCTGCATCTGTAACTCTAAGTCTGCCACTTCCTGCTTGAGCAGGGCAGTCTCCTTACGGAGCTCATAAATCTGTGTTTGTAGGTCAGGTGGCTGCAGAGACATATTGTTAGACATAACAGTGATTCGGGGAGTAAGAGGTGTAGGAGTGTACTCAGCGGCGGGAGGCGATTTCGGCTCTTCGACAGTCTCTCCATAACCCTCTAGAGCATAACTCCAATTTTCAGGATCATGGACACTGGTCATCAGCTGATCTGGTAATGTAAAATGGTGTATCGCTTCGCCGTCGATCAGCAATCTAAACATGTTGGGCTCAAAAGGAGCCCTCCTCATCAGTCCTCTATCAAGACAAAAATCAATATCCAGGGTGGTGTAGCAGCAGAAGGTCCTGAGGTGCAATAACTTGCGAGACAAACCTAATGCAGTAGCTATCTGTGTAACAATCCCACCGACATGTATGATGCCTACGGATGATCTGGCAACACTAGCAAGGCCCTTTAACAGAAAGTTGCCACAAGCAACAGGGCAAGACTGAGTCGCACAAAACAGTAGGAAAATCTCCTCTTCACTTAGCAGCGTCTCTGTATCTGGTAAACCTAGGAAAGAATGTGCTAGAGTCATCTGGAAGTACCTCAATGCAGGGTTGTGGATTACCTGAGAAAACTGGGTAGAAGGATCTTGGCTCCTTCCACCTGATATTTTAGTCCAAAACTTTTCCACTTCTCTGCTCATAAAATACCCCATCGGAGTCTTTGGAATAGCATCAGGAGTAGTTTGGAAACCTAGAAAATCACCAAACTCTTTGTGAGAGAATGAGTAGTCAATCCCGAACAACCTGAAAACAGCAAGTCCATTGGGTCCTGCCCAAGGGTCATGATGAAACGAGCTGAGGAACTCAAGAGTCAAGTTCCTATAAGTGTTGTTCCTGTAGTCAAACTGGCCCCAGTGGAGTTGATGGCATAAAAATCTGACGCTTGGCTCTATCCCCAAGGCATCCATGCAGTCATGGTCAGGGTACCTGGTAGGAGCCATAGGGCGTCTCATGTGAACATGGTAACGCTCTCTCTGTGCATCGTCTCTAAAGGCCACGTGCATGTCATCAGGGTTCTGCATTCTGTACAAGGTTAGCAAACAAGTCCTGAAAGCACATAAACATTCAATCGTTAGTCCTGACATAATAATAATAAACAAATTAAAATAAAGTAAAAATAAAAAAAAAAAAAGTACATAAATAAGAAAACCATGGGTTGCCTCCCATGCAGCGCTTGTTTAACGTCATTAGCTCGACGACCGATATTTAAACATCATTGGAAGGATATGGTGGATCACTCAGAGTATGGCAGGTGTATGTTGTTGGAATGTCACCTCCTTCGTAGGGCTTCAACCTCTGTCCATTGACGATGAACGGTTTACATGTTTGGTTCTTGATTTCAATAGCACCGGATCTCAGGATCTTAGATACTTCGAAGGGGCCAGTCCATCTTGAACGGAGTTTACCTGGAAAAAGTCGTAACCTAGAATCGAACAGGAGAACAGGATCGCCTATTTTGAAGTCTCTTCTTATGATTCTTTTTTCATGCCAAGCTTTTGTTCTTTCTTTGTATATGATGGCATTTTCGTAGGCAGACTGTCTGAGCTCTTCTAATTTGTGGATGTCAAGGTTACGCTTCTCACCAGGTGTCAAGTAATCCAAATTCAAAGTTTTGATGGCCCAATAGGCCTTATGCTCCAACTCAAAAGGTAAGTGACATGATTTTCCATAGACCAGTTGATAAGGGGTTGTTCCTATAGGAGTTTTGAAAGCGGTTCTATAGGCCCATAATGCTTCTTGAAGTTTCTGTGACCAATCTTTTCTAGATATAGAGACAGTCTTCTCGAGGATTTGTTTTATCTCCCTATTAGATACTTCCACTTGTCCATTGGTCTGTGGGTGGTATGGTGTTGCTACTCTATGCTTAACTCCATACTTGCTTAAAAGTTTATCAAATATTCTCGATATGAAGTGTGATCCTCCATCACTTATGACTAAACGGGGTGTTCCAAACCTAGGAAATATATAATTTTTGAATAATTTGATGACTACTCTGGTGTCGTTTGTGGGTGCGGCGATAACTTCAATCCATTTAGACACGTAGTCAACGGCTACTAAGATGTACTGATTTCCAAAAGATGGTGGGAACGGTCCCATAAAGTCTATACCCCATACGTCGAAGAGTTCTACTTCTTGGATATTTCTTAACGGTATTTCATTACGTCTTGAAATATTTCCTGTGCGTTGGCATCTATCACACTTGACAATGAAAGCATGGACATCACGCCACATAGTAGGCCAGAATAGGCCAGCTTGAAGAATCTTGGCGTAGGTCTTAGATGTGCTCGCATGTCCACCATAGGGTGCAGAGTGACAATGCTCAATTATATTATTTACCTCTTCTTCTGGAACACAACGGCGGAAAATGCCATCTTTACCTCTCTTGAAAAGAAATGGTTCGTCCCAATAGAAGTTTCTTACATCACTATAGAACTTCTTCTTCCGGTGGTAGTTTAGATCAGGGGGTATGATGTCAGCGGCTAGATAATTAACAAAGTCTGCATACCAAGGTACATTACTTATAGCTAAGGATTGGCGAGAATGCTCATGTAGGTCTGGGTTATCATCTTCAATAGTTTCTAGTTGGGCTATCAGTCTATCATAGGCAAAATCGTCATTTATGGGTACTGAGTCAGGTTTCAGGTATTCTAGCCTAGATAGGTGATCAGCTACTACATTATCAGTGCCTTTCTTATCACGGATATCCAAATAAAACTCTTGCAGTAATAGAATCCATCGAAGTAACCTAGGTTTGGCATCCTTTTTGCTTAGTAAGTAACGAATGGCAGCATGGTCGGTATAAACTATAATCTTGGCTCCTACTAGATAAGATCTAAATTTGTCTATTGCAAAAACTACAGCTAGGAGCTCTTTTTCGGTTGTTGCGTAGTTGAGCTGTGCAGCGTCTAGGGTTCTACTGGCATAATAAATTACGTGTAACTTCTTATCTTTTCTTTGACCTAGAACTGCTCCAACAGCATAATCACTAGCGTCACACATTATCTCAAACGGTTCTGACCAATCAGGGGGTTTCATTATAGGTGCTGAAATCAGAGCTTGCTTCAGAAGATTAAATGCTTCAGTACATTTTTCATCGAAGATGAATTCAGCATCTTTCATTAAAAGACAAGTTAAGGGCTTTGTTATTTTGGAGAAATCCTTGATAAAACGTCGGTAAAATCCGGCATGTCCAAGAAAACTTCTTATCTCCCTGATAGTCTTCGGCGGTTTTAGATTCTCTATGACTTCTATTTTTGCTTTATCTACCTCTATACCTTTTTCGGAAACTATATGTCCTAAAACAATCCCTTCGGTGACCATGAAATGACATTTTTCCCAATTTAGCACAAGGTTTACCTCCACACATCTCTCCAGGATTTTCTCAAGGTTGACAAGACAATTTTTGAAATCTGATCCACAAACTGAGAAATCGTCCATAAATACTTCCATGATTCCATCTAAATAATCAGCAAAGATAGACATCATGCAGCGTTGGAAAGTGGCAGGAGCATTACAAAGTCCAAAAGGCATTCTTCTATAGGCAAAAGTTCCAACTGGGCATGTAAAGGTAGTTTTTTCTTGATCTTCGGGGTGAATAGGTATTTGGAAGAATCCTGAATATCCATCTAGGTAACAAAAGTAAGAGTGTCTGGCTAGGCGCTCCAACATTTGGTCTATGAATGGTAATGGGAAATGGTCCTTCCTAGTTGCTTTATTTAATTTTCTATAATCTATGCACATACGCCAACCTCCATCGGTTCTTTTTGCTACAGGTTCGCCCTTCTCGTTTTGCACGACTGTGATGCCTCCCTTTTTAGGTACTACATGCACAGGACTCACCCATTTACTGTCCGAGATCTGATATATTATACCTGCCTCTAGTAACTTAAGAACTTCAGTCTTAACTACAGTACTCATTATAGGATTTATTCTTCGTTGGTGTTCTCTGGAAGGTTTTGAATCTTCTTCGAGCAAAATCCGATGCATGCATACAGATGGGCTTATTCCTTTTAGATCAGAGATCTTATATCCTAAGGCTGAGGGGTACCTACGTAAAACTTCTAATAATTGATCGGTTTCTTCTTGGTTTAAGGTAGCACTGACTATAACTGGACGGTTCATTTCTTCATCGAGAAATTCGTATCTCAGGTTTTTAGGCAGTTCCTTAAGTTTTACGGTCGGTTTCATAGGGCAAGGCATAGGATCTGGGGTAAGAGATAAACATTCGTGAAGGTTATCATCAATGTAGGGTCTTTTATAATTGTCATCTTCCAAAATAAGGGTTGATGGCAATTTTATAGATTCAATTTCTTCTTCTTGTTCTAATTCCTTAATGCATTCTTCGATGATATCTAAGGCATAACAAGCATCTCCTATCACAGGTGCCATAAGAAATTTTGAAAGTATAAATTCTATCTTCTCTTCACCTACCTCAAAAGTTAGTTTCCCTTTTTTAACATCTATTACGGCTCCAGCAGTCAATAAGAATGGTCTACCTAGGAGGATTGGTATGTCGTCATCTTCTTTAATGTCCATGACAACAAAATCAGTAGGTATAAACAGCTGACCTATCCTAACAGGGACGTCTTCAAGTATGACTATAGGGTATTTAACGGATCTATCGGCTAATTGAAGTGACATCTTAGTAGGTTGTAATTCTCCTAAGTTTAATCTCTCACAAACTGCTAAAGGCATTAAGCTCACACTAGCTCCTAAGTCTAGAAAAGCTTTTTCGATGACATGATTCCCCAAAATACAAGGAATGGAAAAATTTCCGGGATCTTTATCTTTCTTTGCTAACCTATTTTCGGAAATAGAATTACATTCCACGGGTTTCGGATCTTCAAGTCTACGTTTATTCGTAAGTATGTCTTTAAGAAACTTAGCGTAAGAAGGTATTTGGGTGATGGCTTCTGTAAAGGGGATTTCTACGTGAAGTTTTTCTATAACCTTAACGAATTTTTGATATTGATTATCGATTTGGGTTTTCTTTAATCTTTGAGGGTATGGTATTGGTGGTTTGTATGGCGGTGGTGGTACATAGGTTTTATTTTTAGGTTCTTCTCCTTTTTCTTGACTTTCCGGGGTTTCAGGCTTCTCTGGTTCCTTCTCTTCATTCCTCTCAGAAGTTTCGGGCTCACTTAATCTAGGGTTTAAAGGTTCCTTATAAGCGGTTCCACTTCGTAGAGTAATGGCATTTGCTTGCCCTTTCGGGTTTTGTTGAGGTTGTCCAGGGAACTGTCCTCCAGGTGTAGTCTGTGGGGCTTGGTTTAACGCTACCTGAGAGATCTGGGTTTCAAGCATCTTATTATGGGTAATGATTTGATCAACCTTGGTTCCTAACTTGGTAATCAGTTCGTTAACATGGACATTTTGGTTCATGAACTCTTTGTTTTGTTGTTTTTGAGCAACGATAAAGTCTTTTACAACTTCCTCAAAGCTCGGACTTGGTGGTACAGGTTGCATAGGTTGATTTGTTCTTGGGGCTTGGTAACCTTGTTGTCTCGGAGGTGCGGTATTTTGAATAGGGTTATTATTTTTGTAGGAGAAGTTTGGGTGATTCCTCCACCCAGGGTTATATGTGTTTGAAAATGGGTTCCCTTGGGTATAGTTCACTTGCTCAGTGTTGGTTTCATTCAATAGATTGCATTCGGCGGATTGGTGTCCTTGCGTTCCACATATCTCACAATTCGGCGAAACTGCGGCAATAGTATTCGGAGTTGTACACATATGTTCGACCTTAAGGGCCAACGCGTCCATTTTAGCCTGCATCATGTCTATAGAGCTTAGCTCATGTATTCCTCCTTGGGCTTCCCTCTTTTCCACTGTCGCTCGTTCTACTCCCCATGATTGATGGTTTTGGGCCATATCCTCGATAAGGGCACTAGCTTCAGGGTAAGGTTTGTTCATCAGTGCGCCACCAGCGGCAGCGTCGATGGTCATCTTAGTGTTATAATGAAGTCCATTATAGAAGGTTTGAATGATTAGCCAATTTTCTAAGCCATGATGTGGTCATGCTCTTAATAGTTCTTTATATCTCTCCCAGGCTTCGAACAACGACTCTCCTTGGTGTTGGGTAAATCTGGTTATTTGGTTTCGAAGAAGAGCGGTCTTACTTGGGGGAAAATATCTAGCAAGGAAAACTTTCCTAAGGTCATCCCAAGTTGTTATTGAATTGGGTGGAAGGGAATCTAACCATGATAGAGCTTTATCTCTGAGGGAAAAGGGAAATAATCTTAAGCGTATTGCCTCAGGAGAAGCTCCATTGGTTTTAAAGGTGTCTGCTAACTGAAGAAAGTTTTTTAAATGTTGGTTCGGGTTATCAGTAGCGAGACCTGCGAATTGTCTCTGTTGCACTAATTGCAGCAGGGATGGTTTAAGTTCAAAATTATTGGCTGGGATAGCGGGGTTTACTATACTGGAACTAGGTTCCTCGTTTGATGGTTGGGCGAAGTCCTTAAGAGGTCTTCGGTTTTGATCTTCGGCCATAGCTTTCCTATTCCTATGGAAAAACAAACGTGCGCGAGCGTAACGTTCAGGTTCAGCTAGAGGGTCTACTAAACTTCCGGTACTGCGGGTCTTTCGCATTGACCGGTGGGTAACAACCTTAGTCTAAACGGTATAACTACAGGGTAATGAAATTTGACGATATTGGTCCCCGGCAACAGCGCCAAAAACTAGATGCGTGTTTTTTCGCAAGTGCACGAACACGTCAGAGTAATATAAAAGATTGTCGAATCCACAGAGACCAAGTGTCAATCTATCGTACCTGTTGTTATGATGTGTATCTAAGGCAACTATTTTTAAGGGTTTTAGTAAGGGTGCAATGGTAAATAAAATAATAATTTTAAATAATAAATAAAAGACAGGCTCGAATGTAATTCACGTAATCAATGATAATCCAGTACTTGTTAATGGAACTACTTATGGGAAATGTTTTCTCCTTTGAAAAGAACTAATTTAACAGGAACTGTCGCTTTCGCGTATTCAGAACCGAGTTGTACTCTCTAATCAACCCCTCCTATTGTCACGGATAAAAAGGTGCATACTGCGTTAGAGTAGTAAACCTATTTTTAAGAAATATAGTATCTTGACTAAGTTGAAAAGTATTTTAACCTGGACTTCTTAGCAAAAAGAGGTTCTTACGAACCAGACTCTAAACTTCCTAACGCGTCCGAAAATCGTTTTAAAATCTCTTTTCTTTTTAATCTAAAAACTCCTAATGAACTATACAAAGCGCTTTTGGCTGTTTTTGAAATAGTTAAAAACAATTACTTGAATTGAAAGATAAAATAGCCCTTAGGTGTTTCCACGAACAATTATACGGATTACTGGTTTAATTACGATCCTTACATCCTAACCTTTATGGAATTAGTTAGACATGATAAAGTAAAGATTCTTTTTATAATTTTTCATAAAAGTAATTTAGTGCGAGTGCGGAAAGTAAATGAATTTAGTACGAGTGCGAGAAATAAAGTAATTTAAAGCAAGTGCGGGAAATAAAGGAAAGTAAAGCGAGTGCAGGAAATAAACAAAGTAAAGTGCGAGTGCGGGAAATAAACAAAGTAAAGAAGTGCGAGAAATAAATAAAAGTAAAGCAATGCAGAAATAAATAAAGTAAAATACGAACTTGAATTAAAATGGCGGCAGGATTAACTTCCTCCAGAGTGCTCCAAAACTTCGATCACACAGACAGATTACAGACTCGATCACTCGATTGCAGAAACACCCCGATGTGGAATGGTAACTGCTTTGAAACTGATATATGCCTAGAGAAATCTAATTCTGGATGAAGAAAAACGAAAATCTAAGGTCCTATTTATAGGAAAACTGAAAGCATGAAAAGACTGGGATGCCCCTCCACTAAAAAGTGGAGGTTACTGAAATTAGCCTTGTGGCGCCCGCCACAGGCCTATGGGGCCCGCCATGGTCCCTACAGGGGATTGGAGAGTGGGGATCGTGGGTATTGGAGGTTGAGGAGTGGTCTTGAGACGTGGCCGCGTCATGGCTAACCCCATGGCGCCCGCCACGGTGGGTGTCGTAAGTGCAAAACGCTGAATTTCTAGGTTTTCGTCCGTTTTCACTCCTTTTTCGCTCCTTTTCCCGATTCAAGCTCCGATTATTATAAAAACCTGAAAACATAAGAAAACAAAGTAATAACAAAGCAAAATAACAATAAAAGCTAAGAATGCATGCGAAATCGGAGTCAGAAACACGGTGAATTTTAGTGTGATCATACCCATGCTGGAGGACTTGCAATGGCTAAGAAATTATTAAGATCGGGTTACTACTGGATCACAATGGATGCAGACTATTGTGCCTATGCCAGAAAATGCCATAAATGCCAGATCTACGCAGACAAAGTGCATGTGCCTCTGAATCCTTTGAACGTAATGTCTTCACCTTGGCCCTTTGCCATGTGGGGCATTGACATGATTGGAAAGATCGAACCGACTGCTTTAAATGGCCACAGATTCATCCTGGTAGCCATTGATTACTTCACCAAATGGGTCGAAGCAGCTTCGTATGCAAACGTCGCCAAACAAGTGGTAGCCAGATTTCTGAAAAGAGACATCATCTGTTGATATGGAGTTCCCGAGCGAATCAATACTGATAATGGTTCCAATTTGAATAACAAAATGATGGCAGAATTGTGTCGGGACTTCAAAATTCAACATCACAACTCTTCTCCTTACATGCCAAAGATGAATGGCGTTGTTGATGCAGCTAACAAGAACATCAAGAAGATTGTGCAAAAGATGGTGGTTACTTATAAAGACTGGCATGAGATGCTACCATTTGCTTTACATGGGTACAGAACCTCAATCAGAACCTCTAATGGGGCAACACCTTATCAGCTTGTGTATGGTATGGAAGTTATCCTACCTATTGAAGTTGAGTTACCCTCCTTACGGGTAATGATGGATGTAAAGCTGGATGAAATAGAATGGGTCCGTTCTCGGTACAATCAACTGAATTTGATCGAAGAGAAAAGGCTAGCTGCCATCTGTCATGGGCAGTTATATTAAAAGAGGATGAAGAAAGCCTTCAATCAGAAAGTCAGACTTCGGGAATACCAAGTGGGAGAACTTGTGCTGAAAAGACTCCTTCCTCCTCATACAGACCACAGGGGCAAATGGACTCCGAACTACGATGGCCCATTCATAGTAAAGAAAGTTTTTTCTGGTGGAGCATTGATGCTCACTACTATGGATGGCGAGGATTTCTTATCCCCTATGAATTCAAATGCAGTTAAAAAATACTTCGCATAAAATGACCCGCTGGACATAAAAACAGAATGTAAGTCCAGGCAAAAATAGGGCATCCCGGCGAGTCAAAAACAAAATAAAAGACTCGAGAAAAAATAAGGGAAAAATAAATAAAAAATGTACACCCGCTGAGTTGAAAAGCCGCATTGGACAGCTCAGGCAAAAATGGGTATCCCGGTGGATTGAAAACCTGAAAGGGCGATCCATACAAAATCAGGGAATAAGCGAACAACTGCACTCTGAATTCGTCTGTATCCCTCACAACATGGCAAACTTCGAAAGGATAAAGCATCAGTCAGAATCAACCTCCTTCAAAGGCAAGATAAGAAGAACGTCAAGGTCATATAGGTCATGGAAAAGGAAGTTCACTGGAACGTTGTCATCAACATTGCCATCACTTTTATTTTCTCAATTTATAGCATTCTCCTCATTTCAGGGGATTTGTTTCTTTGACTGTATTTGCCAATTCAGGGCACCCAAATTAATAAAATCAAAGTTTTCAGTCACACCTCGTTTTGTACATTTTTGTTTCGTTTGCAAAATGTCCAATATTCATGATACAATACTCGTATAAAGCAAATGATCCATTTTTAATAAATTCTTGCAGGAAATATATTTACTTTCAGGAAAATCTAACTCCTATGACGAAATCCGGTTAGGGATACCTCGGGATACTTGTGCGTTTTTTTTCTTGACAGGATGCAGGTATTCGATACACAGCATGGGGCACACCAAGTATTGCATCCCCAACATGCTGCTTCCCAGAAGTTATCATCTCCCCAAGCAGTACCTGACAACTGTTTCACAGCAAGATGAGCAAGGAATTTCGTATTCCCCACTAGATTGCCAAATCTCTCGTCCTTAGCAAAGTTAATGGGAGTTGTCTCCCCATAGGGTTTCTATTCTCTCCCCAGGATAACAAGGCATGCATACTTTCCCGACGGAGTTACTGAAGCTTCCTTCTCCCTAGCTAAGTTCTCCTTGCAAATAGATCTACCAATGATCTCTTCCCCAGCCGGGACATCCCTCCGAGTAGATCAGCCAGAAATCTTTATCCCAGCGGGATCCGAATCCCGGATCGGTTTCTCTTTTGCATAATCAGAGCATTTGCATCATATTCACCAAATGAGTGTAGCATTCCGTCTAATACGGAGCATTACGACAAAAATTAAACATTTGCATGATCACAAGCCAGGTTCGAGCCAGTCACCTGCAATTACCATACGTATTTCATTAGCAATATACAAAGTACATCCCCTACACATAAAAGCCAAAGCATCCCCTTTGCACTCTCAAAAACAAATACTTGTTCATAATATGTTCATTTCGACACCCGTTCGTGTCATCCTATCCCCACAGAAAACAAGCATCTCCTTTGCACTCCCAAAACAGGTGCCTGTTTATATATAATACATATTTGACACTCGTCTGTGTCATGCATTCCCCAGCAAGTCAAGAACTCGTCTATGTCTTGCACCATACCTCACTAGCAGATCATACATGTACATACTTATACAAAAGTCTTTGATACTCGTCTGTATCCTGTTTATATCACTCCTCAACAGATTCGACACTCGTTCGTGTTCTTTGTTAACCAGTTGGTACTCGTCCGTATCATCATCTCTGAACACGCGTCAGCGTTTGTTTCTACCGATACTCGTCTGTATCATGGTCCAAGGATGCTCGTCCGCATCTTTAATCTATACACAACGTCAAACACTTATACCTTTTTAAGTGTAAGCACTCGTCTGTGTTTACCATTCCCCAGTAAGTCACCAACAAAACAACTTTTTTCTGTCCAGCATTCGTCCTATGTCGTGATACTTTCGGCAGCCGTCCCCTGCCAGGTGATCGTCCTTCACCTTTGGATGACCGTCCATCATCCCTTCCCCAGCGGAGTCCCCATTAGTGGAACCTTTTTATATTCGGCATTCGTCCTATGTCGTGATATCTTCGACAGCCGCCCCCTGCTAGGTAATCGTCTTTCACCTTTTGATGATCGTCCCTCATCATTTCTTCCGATGGCCGTCCCCATCGTTGATCTTGTTATCCGACATTCGTCCTATGTCGTGATAAACCCCAAGAGCATCCGTACTATGCTAGGTGATCGTCCTTCACCTCTTGATGATCGTCCTTCATCATGCTTATCCGATGGTCGTCCCCATTGTCGACCTTTTCTATCTGACATTCGTCCTATGTCGTGATAAAGAGTAGTCATCCCCTGCTAGGTGGTCACCCTTCACCTTTGATGACCGTCCCTCATCATTATTTCATTTATTATTTAAACCGATGGTCGTCCCCATCATTGCTTTTCTCTTTACTTTAATCCCCAGAGAATCTTATCTCCTTATCCGATGGTCGTCCCCATCATGATCTCTTTACTTCCCCAGCTTGTCGGTCGTCCCCGTCATTGCTTTACTTACCACTTTATCCCCAGCAGTCGTCCTCTGCTCGATGGCCGTCCTCCGTCGCTATCATTTGATAATCATACTATACTACCTTTTACAATTTATATCCCTTTTCTTCTTCTATCTAGCGAGTGCAAATTTCGGACTGTCTTTGGTATTCAACCACAAGTTATCTTGTTTGTTTGTTAAGCCAGGCGCTTACATCCTGCACGGCTAACTCGTGTTTGAATAGGGGCAGCTGTAAACACCCCAAATTTGTCCTCACTCATATCACACAATGTCTTGTGATCTTTCATGTTTGCTTTAACATAAGCATCACACCTCATATTGCATATTTGTTTCACTGCATACGTTCAAGTTCATCTGCATCTAGGGTTTGTGATCTGAGCAATCCAAGATTCCATCTGAGCCATCCCAGAGGTCTCAAATCTTTCCAAGAGGGTCCATGGGTGTTCCATCATCATATTATGCTCCTCAAAGTTCATGGAAGTCAAGGGATCACAAGAACTGGCAAAGGCATGGAAGCAGAGCTAGGGTTTTCACTACACAGATGACCAAAATTAGGGTTTTTGTTTCAGAGGCCTAAACTCCAAATTCTTATGTCATTCTTGTTTCTAATGTTTTCAATATGTTATAAGGATCATGTGTACCAAGTTTGACGAAGAAACTCATTGTGGAAGTCATTTGTTCACTGGGTAACTTCCTGAGCAAGTTAAGTCAAAATCAGGGCATCTGAGGTCCCCAACAATGGAACCAAAGGGGTATTTTCATCAAATTGAATTTCAGTGATCTTTATTTGATCTTAGAAGTGGTTGGAAGTTTACAAGATTGAAGAATTTTGACCCAATTGCAAACTTGCCATTTTTGGAAATGACTTGAAATGCAAACTTTCCATTTTGGGAAAGTTTTTCAACCTCCTCTTTCATGACCAAAAATGCTTCAAATGAAAAATTCTTGGTCATGAAAGTTGTAGATTAGGTCTTTCCCTTTTCAAAAAGTACAATAAAATGTCTTGATTCATCATAGAACTCAAGATATGGCATTTCAAAGTTGGCAAAAATCCTATAATTTCAAGTTTCATGTCAAAGAGGGATTTTGCATTTTGGCATGTTCAAGCATTCTAATGACCTCTAATGTACACAAACACTTCACAATATGTCAAATGAACTTCAAACAATCAGAATTGTGCATTGAACCAAGTGTTTCCATGACTTGAACTTCAAGAAATCTCAAAAGGGCCAAAACTCCTAAAATTTGCAAAATACATTGGATCCTTTCATCCACTTGTGCCAGGTGCATCAAACTGATTCTATGGCTCTCCATGAATCTTGCTGAGGCCAGACACCCCAAAAATCTAGCCCTGCCATGGCCCATACCTCAAGTACACCTAAATTGACTTTTTTGCAAAAACACACCATACTAATCAGCCTGTGCCACAACAACTTTCTGGCCAATCCCATTGACTTAAACAAACATCATGGATCACATTTCATAAGACACAAGAGCCTGGACACTCTCATACACTCAGATTCACAAAATCCATCAAAAACTTCCTACTTCGAATTTCATAGCTCAACCACAGAAACCTCAAACTTCCTTCATCAATCAACTCAAAAACACCTCAGGATCATTTCCCACCCATCACCATAGCCTAAAATACCCTCAAGAAGAAATATGATTTCTGCAACTTCAGAAACAAAGCACTCAAAATAGCCATTCTAAGCTTCATTCAAGCTTACCATTAGCTTCAGGAGGTCAAAGGGGGTGGATTTGCACCAAAGAAAGGATCATAAAGCTCAAGAACACAAAGCTTCAACTCAGGTAGCCATGATGAACATTTTTTCCAGAACTTCTCTTTTAAGTTTCTAAATGATTCCTCATGCTTCACTGATCACCCTAATGTCTTTAAAATTGAAAATGGTTGAGAAATAAGCATTTCATGATGTTCTAAAATTTTGCCCGTGAAATGATTTTTGCTTCGATTCATCATGTATGCGTGAAATAAATTGTTTTTGATGCTTGATTCTTGCTTGTTGATGTTTAATGATCATTTCTGGAGACTTTGGTGTGTTTTCATGGCCTGGGGAGGGATTTAGGGTAGGAGAGCTGCCGGAGAAGATGACCAGAGGTCTTCTCCGGCCACCTGAAAGTCATTAGGGCTAAACCCTAATTAATTTCCCAGTTTGAATGTGGGCCTTTAGATTTTAGGGTTAGCGCGTGTTTGGACGGCCCAAATCATTTCATTAAACCCTAAATCTGAATTAATTAATTTAATTAGGTTTTTAACCCAGAAGCCATCCTGACCATTGATTCACGCGCGCAATCAATACCCCCTTTCCCAGTTTGAATCTCAGCCACCAGATCAGCATACTTTCACTTAAATCATTTTTTATTTCATTTAAATTTCATTTCTTTTGCATAATTTATTTAAAATAGCAAAAAGCATTCAAAAAAATATTTTCTTTTGCATTCTGACTTTAAATATTTTTCTTCATCGAAAAATAATTTTTCTTTTTTTTTTGCATTAAAAAAGTATTTTTAAAATATTTAAATGTTATTTTTAATTAATTAAAAATACATTTAGGTTTCTAAAAATCACCAAAAAAATCATGAACCATCCCAATGCATTTAGAAACATTTTCAAACTCTTCACACAAATTTCTTTTTAGGTTTGATCATAGTTTGCCAATTTTCTTTGAATTAAGGGTTATAAAAATCACATTTTTAAACCCTAACTTTGAAAAATCATTTTTGCCTAACAAAGAAGAGTTTGAAGATGATTCTTTTTGCATTGTGTTACATATTGTATGTAGTTTATAGGTCTTTTCCTCATAAATTTATCTTGCATTTTCAATTTGATTTGCATTTTTCCCTTTGAACCACCCAAAAACCCTAGAAAATTTAGGAAAGTCATAACTTTTGATAGATTAGGCTTCTGACCTTCTCCTTTGGGGTCTGACCTAATATGGGGTTAGGGTTTGTTTGAGCTTGATTGCAAATTTTTATCATGTCATTTTCTTCTATTTTATCCATTTGCATCTCACATGTCCATATAACCCTAATTTCTCATGTTCATTTGCATTCACCTTGCATATGCATCATTACATGAACTTGCCATGACATTTCATGCATTCATATGTCATCTTAGACATCTTAGGACATGTTAGAACCTTGCTCAATCATTTCTTCATTCATTTTCCATGATTAGCATTCATTTCATTTCATAAACTTTCATGTGTTTTCAAACTTCAAAGCATGCCTCCTTTGCATCTCATCTTGGTATGATCACACATATGCATTTTGTATGACTTTTCATCATCTTACATGACATTTGCATTGCATAAACACTTCTGACTTTGGTCATTTCATCTCATTTTCATCTCATTTCACTTCATTTCTTTATGCTTTATACTTTATGCATCCATGCTGACTTTTCAGGTTTTGGTAAGTCATTTTGGGAGGTGAATTTACCTTCACCTCCCACTTCTTCTTATCTCTTTCATTTGCATTTTAACTTGTCTTTGAAGTGAATTTGATTCACTTATGTTCCATCTCTCTCACTTTCTTTCTTTAAGTTACTTATCTTCTTCAATGAAGTAAGTAACTTATTCTCATCCTCCTTTCATCTGCTTCTTCCATTGGTGGCTTCTTTGAAGATATTTCTCAAGCTTTACAAACCATAGGATATCCAAGCATGATAATTATTAGGGTTATAATTAGTGCCCCTTAGCTTTTTACCTTTGAGTCTCCTTGAGTCTCTTTTCTCACCTCAATAATCAGAGACTAAATTATTAAAGTTTTAGGACTTTGGAATTAGGGTTATGCCTGCATCCTTCTCTTAGGATGGAGTGTATAACTTTAATCCTAAGTGTTAAACCTTTAATTTGTTTAAACATCTTAATAAAAACACATTAATAATCACTAAGACTTTATCTTGTAACTTGGGCCTTACATTAGGGTTCTAATTCTTCCTTATGGTTAAGAAGGACTAACCCTAGTGTTTAATGGACAAGTCCCCCTCAAGATGTCTTACAAACTTAAAATCCACTTCTTAATCTCATCCCTTAATTAAAATCCACTTAATAAAAGCTTTTTATATAATGAATTTAATCCCTAACCATGGATTAAGTTGAGGTATCTTCCTCAGCTTAAGTGTTCTCATCTATTATCCTTCTATTAGGATAGTGTAATGAGTTCACTAATCTGTGATTGGAGATTAAAATCATTACTTAACACTAAACAAAGACCCAAAAACATCTAATTAATCACAAGTAGGTTAATGATTTTAATCCTACATCATCATGGCAATTAAGTTGAGATGCTTATCTCACACTTAAGTGGGCTCATTATCCCTAATCAGGGAGGATATAATGAGTTTGCAAGCTCGTGATTTAGGCTTAAGCTCATTAACTTATGCAAAACACCAAAAATAATAACAAAACTGAAATCACAAAAACAAACAATAATCGTCTCCTCCGGGATTCTTTTCTCACCACACGCATTCACAAACGAGAACTTGCTTCTTTCGTCTAATACAAGACAGTTAGCACTCAAGCCAGACGAGGTATACACTTGAGCATAGGCAAGTAAGCAGTTCACAGTCAACTTATTTTTCAGTCTCTTAGAGTCGAACTACGGTGTTCTGACTTCCTCATTGCATGCGAGGATACGTAGGCATAACTTAACAGTTATCGAACAAAAGTCTCTTTGTCTCCCCCCTCTTTCAGCATTCTTTCTAAGCCTCAGTTCCTGAGCAATTCACCCTTTTTGCAATGACACTTGTACATTCATTCTCAGCTTTTGCACACAGATAACACATACCCTATCCCTTTAAACATAATCTTTTAAGCGTGGATCCCGTCGAGTACGAAGGACAATCTGGGTGCTAATACCTTCCCAGGTTGTAACCAACCCCCTTTCTCAGTTTCTCTGGTTTGCAACCGTCTTATCCATCTTTTTTCTAGGTTTATGCAGCATTACCTTTCCTTCGGGATAAAAATGCCTAGCTGGCGACTCTATTCACCTTCATTTTCATTTTCTCTTTTCGCTGACCGTTCACATCAGTATCTTGTGGGACCTGGTGTCTTTTCGGGGGAGCGAAAACATCATATTGCATCATTTTAACATATTGTCTATTTGTTTTACAGGGTATCCACATCTTCTTTGGTTTAGTTTTGACCGTTCTTCTGCTCAGATATCCTCTCCAACACTTCTTCATCTATCCTCTTCAGTTATCTGCTATAGTTATCTTCATCAGCACCCATTGTCAGTATGGATTCAACCA
This sequence comes from Lathyrus aphaca, assembly GCA_963966055.1. NCBI lineage: Eukaryota > Viridiplantae > Streptophyta > Magnoliopsida > Fabales > Fabaceae > Lathyrus > Lathyrus aphaca. The sequence goes on from OZ014521.1 coordinate 447,777,926, forward strand.
GGAAGAGCAACATCACTTACCACTTCTTTGAGTACCCTCTAGCAGGCATCAGGAAGATTCAGGCACTTATCACTCCTGATCATGTCCCTTTATTCAGAGAACATTATGGTGGTATCCTGGACATGATCATGGACTTGGATGCATCACAAAGGAGTATGATTCACACGTGTCTTCAGTTCTATGACCCTCCTCTCCGTTGCTTCACTTTCCCAGATTTTCATATAGGTCCTCTGTTAGAAGAATATTCTATGTTGTTGGGTGTCCCTATCAGAAGAGGAATTCCTTTCAACCCTGAGATGACTGCTCCTAAGAATGAAGACATAGCTAAGGCTCTACATTTGGAAGCAACTATCATTGATGAGCATATGACCACCAAGGCTGGAATCCCAGGCCTCCATTTGGACTTCTTAATCACTCAGGCTACCAATTATTATGCAACTGGGAAGTGGGAAACTGTTTGTGCTCTTCTGGCTCTTAGTATATATGGTATAATCTTGTTTGCGGACGAGCCTAAGTTTGTAAGCAAGAATGATATCCATATCTTCATGCTCAAGAATCCAGTTCCTACCTTGCTAGGGGATTTCTACTACTCAGTGCATCAAAGGAATGAGAAGCAAAGAGGGAGACTAGTCAGATGTTGTGCTCCCCTTTTCTACAGTTTGTTAGTGAGAGACATGCCGAAGACGGGTGTTTTCCTTAATCCACATCAGTCAAGGAATTGGGCTAAGAGGATAATTGCCCTTACTTCAGAAGACATCAGGTGGTGTACTCAGAACACCAAGGGCAGGGACATAATTCCAAGTTGTGGACAATATCCTAATGTGCCTCTTATTGGAGTAAAGGGTTGCATCAGCTACAATCCTTTGTTATTCAGAAGACAGTTGGGATATGCATTGGTACACCCACCTCGAGAGCAGGACTTAGCAGAGTCCCTTTATTGTGCTATTCTGAATAATCATGCCATTATCCGACAAGCAACTTGGGCTTGGGACAACATACAGACTAAAGGGACTGCTATTTTGGGGAAGTGTAACAACATAGCTTCAGCTTAGTACATTGAATGGTATCGCATCAGAGGACAGGTCACTTGCATGCCATTCACCCTGGAGGATGTACCAGGGCCATTAGCAGTAGAGCCCATAGCTACAGTAAGCCTAGAGGAATTTTAGAAGTTGAAAGAAAGGAAGAAGCTCTGAAGAAGACCCTTTGGGAAAGGAATGACAGTGGTCTGGACAATGAGAGGTTAGAAAAGCTCCGTATTGAGCATATAACCAAGATAGAAAAGACAGAGGACTTCATCAGAAAAGCCCGAGCAGGGGAGTTGGTATTGAAGAGTGCTTGCAAAGAAGCCAAGATTCAGAAAACCAGAGCTGAACACTATCTGGAAGAGAGTCAGGCTAGATGGATTAGGATCACTGAAGCTCGTTTGCAAGAAGATCAGAAGACACGGGCTAAGATAGAGCAGCTGGAAGCCAATGAGAAGAAGAGTCAGTAAGCTTTGTTAGCAGCACAGAAGGAAATCTCCGAGTTGAAACTCAGGGCGGGGTTGAAGAGATCAAAAGAACAAGACAAGTACCAGAAGATGACAAGTGCCATTGCAACCAGAAACCTTCTTATCAGGACCATCGCAGAGCATCCAGTTGGACCAGTGACCGATGCTCTCCTGAAAGAAGTCAAGGAAGATGACTTTGGGCTGGATGTTTGATTTCTTTTGCTTGTATTTTATTTTGGTTGTACTTTAATTCTCATGGTGAATTTGTTTGTATTCTTGACTTAATTGTATTTTGACCCACCATGGGAGCTTGTTGTAATCATAAACTATGTATTTTTGTATTTGTAATGTATGGTTTATGTGTTACTTGGATCTGCTTGTGGACTTCATTTCTCTTTAGCATCTTCATCATTCCCAGAGGTCTGGAAGGTCAAAACCAAAGAACCAAACTGGATACCCTCTGAAGACAAATAGACATATTGCATTGCATACTAATCATTTGTTTTGCAAGAGTTTTGTTGTTGTTTTCTCACTTTGCTGCTTGTTTCAGGAAATATTGCTCGTAGGAGAGTCTTTCCCGTCAATCGCATTCACTGGTATCCAACCAGAAACAACCTTCCGAGCTTACAGATGGATCAACTTCAGTAAGAACTGACAGATGTGAGGACTCAGATGACTGATGTGAGGACAGAAGTGAGGACTTAGATGAATCATTTCATGGCTATGATGACTGGGCTAGCACAAACCCAAGAAAGATTGAGGGAGTTAGTCGAGCGGCAAACTCCAGAAGAGAACCATGCTGGTACTGGGGGTACAAGTAACAACGCGTGTGATCAACCGCAAGCAAATCCACTAGAGTTTGGACCCCACATCAACCATGAGGTTAATGTTATTGGAAATACCCAGAGAAACACTAGAGATCGTGTCCTACAGGAAGATCCTCAGGACGAGCAGTTTACAGTGTTGGGTGCTAGAGCTGATGAAGTTTATGATCGTCGTCTGGATGAGATATCTGAGAAGCTGAGATCCTTGGAGTCCCAAAACTCTTTGGGATTTGATGTGATGGATATGGGCTTAGTGGAAGGAGTCAGGATCCCTCACAAGTTCAAACCTCCTTGCTTTGAGAAGTATAATGGTACCTCATGTCCTCGTACCCATCTTCAATCCTTTCTGGGGAGATTGAAAGACTATACTATGGATGAGAAATTGTGGATGTTCTAATTTGAAGATAGCTTGACCGGGGCATCCAGAGAGTGGTATTCTCACCTATCCAGAGCAACTGTCAGAAACTGGAAGGACTTAGCCGAGGCTTTTATACGCCAATATCAGTACAATCTGGATATGGCACCCAACATGACTCTCCTAATGGGAATGTCTCAGTCCTCGAGAGAAAGTTTCCGGAAATATGCCCAAAGGTGGAGACAACTTGCTGCTACTGTCTAGCCACCTATGTCAGAAAGAGATATGGCTGACATGTTTATGAACACATTGCAAGGATTCTACATTGATCGACTTGCTTCTTTCTTTTCTACCAGTTTTGCTGATGTGGTTATAGCTGGTGAAAGAATTGAAAGTCTATTGAAGATGGGTAAGATCTCTGACAATGATGCTAGCTCCAGCAATGCCATGAAACCATTCTCCGGACCTAGAAGAACGGGTGAAACCAACTCAGTTCATATAGGCAGAGGTATGCCCCATTATAAGCAAAGATCAGTAGCTGCTGTCACCATTCCCACTACGGCACCTCAGCAACAGTTTCCTCAGCAACAACACTTCCCACAGCAACAACAGTTTCCTCAACAGCAAAGATCTTATAACAATAACAATAATCAACAACAATGTCCGTTCCAGCAAAGGACTATACAAATCAACAGGGTTATCGATCCCATCCCGATGCCCTATGCAGCTCTACTCCCACAGTTACTGAAGCTCAATCTGATCGAATTGAGGACTCTGGCTCTGCCAGATCCTTAGAATCTTCCAAGGAACTATGATGTCAACGCCAGATGTGCCTTTCACTCCAATGCACATGGCCATACAATAGAGAAGTGTAGGGCATTGCACATGAAAGTCTAAGACTTAGTTGATTCCAAGGCTTTGAATTTTGCACCTCCTCCAAATGTCACAAAGAATCCAATACCAAAACACGGTGGGCCGAGGATTAATGTTATTGAGGAGGATCAACCATCTATTCTGATTGATGACGTTGCAAGCATTCAAACACCACTGGCCGAAGTGAAAGCTCAGCTATTGGAGTGCCAAGTGTTTCCAGGTTGTGAGGCCTGTTGTGAAGCTTGCAAGATTTCTATTAATGGTTGTGCAGACTTGAAGATTGGTATCAGTAGTCTTATCAGAGAAGGCATCCTACAAATCACTTCAACAGTTCCAACTCCTACAACTCCAGTAAACATCACTCCTACAACATCAGCAAACACCTTTTCAAAGGAATCTCCTACAAATTCAGCAAACATCTTTTCAACGGAGTCTACTACAACAACAACAACCATCAGTGAAGACGTCTAAACAGTCACCATTTACTATGATCTGGTAACAGTTCATGTCGCAGATTCTTCCAACAACTTTCACCAACATCAACAGTCACATCAACAACTCCCTACAATTGCACCATCTCCAATTAGACCTCCTGTCACAATCTATTATGATCCGCAGACTGTCACAACTCCTTCTTCTGCAGCAATCAGTCCGGTAACCATCACGGTACCTGGACCAGTTTGTAATACCTCAAAATTTTCCGTCACTCTTTTTACCTTAACTGGTTTATCGCTTCGCATTCATCTGCATTTCCCATTAGGTCATTAACATCATAATCATGCATTTCATGGATTCATAAGGCATGAGACCAAAGAACTTTATCGCAATTTGAATTTTTTATTCAGAAGTGATTTATCTGGCTATGGTACTCGAATTAAGACAAAGGCCTGAGCTAATGGCATCATGAGTATCTTTCTATTGAAGCACGTTCAACCACGAGGCTTTCCTTTTCCAAGACATCATTAAGGCTTATTCCTTATTCAGTGACAGATGATAATCATCAGGATCTAGTTCACCTTTCAATTAATGTTTTGTGTAAGGTGTTGCGGTTCATAGATTAAGTCATGGTAATTTGGTTTCAAGGAGTAGTTCAGAAGTCTGTGGGAATTCAGTTTTGGTATAATTCGAGATTGATTAATGATTTGCCTTATTTCTCAAGGATTGATCCAGTTTAGCGTCGAATGTGATTTTTGTGGGCTCGGTCTCATCATCTCTATGCAAGAACCAAGGGATTTCATTATGGTCGATTTCAAAGATTATTTGGATTGAGATGTTATTCGGATACATGCTAGTTTCGTTGAGTTTTCTCGGTTCATTGGAGACTGTAATTCAAATTCAAGTTCATTCGAAGGTCCGCAATATCCATTTCCAGTCCATTTTTCGATTCAACTTAATTCATGCTAAACCATTTCATAATCCATTTTACCATTCCACCTTCTCACTTTTGAATATCATTAACCATTTCTTTTTGGTACCATAAGACCATATCATTAAGCCCATCTTAAGTTCAAGTCCAAGTACCCAATAAATTTCCGAGTTTAAATCCGATTAAACTACATTCCAAAGTATTTTTCCTAAATCCGAACCATTTTGAAGCCCATTCGTTACATCCTTTTTACCATTTATTTTTTTACAAATATTCACTATAATTGTTAAGATCCAAAACCATATCCAATTTTCAAGTTTCTAATCCAAATTTACCCTTTTTGTTTTAATCCTTTAAGCCCAATTAAAATCACTCTCTTGGCCTCATTTTTGTCCAAATCCAATTGCCAAAATCTTTTTCTTTTTCTTTAAGCCCATTCATTTTTATGCACTAGTCTTGATAACCAAATACTGGAAAATAGGAATAAGAAAAATAATAACATGGTTTCTCTAAATGCATAGGTGAGGAAAAATTATTCAGATGTTAGCACAAAAGAAATTCAGTTACAGTCTGTTACAATGAAAAATCAGTTAGGAAACTGATAGAGGAAAAATCACAAAAAGGCAGTGGAGTTATAAAACACAAAAAAGGGGAGATAACATTTTTATCTGCAAAAAATCTCTATAACACCAAAACCAGAGAAAAATTCAAGAAACCAGTTACAATTGTAACTGATATATAACAGAAAAGATAGAATAACAAAGGGGGCATTTTTTCTACAATATTTTCAATCCTTTCTCTCCAATAAAAAAAAGCGAAAAATCAAAAAAAAAAGGAGCTTCACCAAGAGAAGGATCTCTTTTTCTCTCTCACAATCTCTTTGATATCTTCATTAATCTTAAAAATAGTCCTCTAATCAATCTCTCAACCTCTCCAAAAAAAACCAGAATTTGGCATAACTTCAACCTCTCCACTTTTTCCCATTAATCATCATCTTCTTCTGCAAATTCTCATCCTCATCATGATGTTGCATCTTTAGTATCAGTTGCACAAAAAAGGCTCCAACCTTCAACACATCTCGATCACCGAATCGTCAACAAACTACACTTCAAGAGCCATCGTCTTCAAACTCCAACCTGCATCACCAATAATCAACCGAAAAGATCTTCCATCATCATCACTGCCAAACCTGCAAATCCAGAAAACAAAAAGCTCAATAAATCACACTAACAACACAAGTCAGAAGTGGGCTTTGTCGCAAACAAGATTGCAAGCATCGAAATCACCACCAACAATGCAATAAATCTCGTAAGGGCGATGAATAGTGAGGATTACGCGCACACGCAGAAAGGAGAAGGGAAATGCATAGTGAAAGTTCAGACACATAGGAAGAAGGGGAAATCTGATCGTACCTGAAAAATTCTTTCATATCTCTTTATCACCACCATCATTTTATTCTTGTTCGTCTTCATCTTCAAAATTCTGTAACGAATTCATACCCAAGACTTCAATAATCTTCAAAGCAACCTCATCTTCAACCTTCATCAAGAAGATGCAACCTGCAAAATCACAAAGAAAATGCATCAAGAACAGTTTCGAATCGAGCAATTCGCACAGTAAAATCTCCAACAATAGTGATTTGTGATTCGTAACGGTTCGAGTCAAAGGAACAATTCAGAACCATAAAAAAAAGAGTGAAGATATCCAATGGTGTACCTGAGGGAAACATCGATCCAAGGGCATTGTGATAGGGTGAGTTCTGAGGTCAAAGATGGAACGTGATCGGTGAAGAGGAGCTCGTGTTGCTAGCGTTGGGAAGGTATGTATGGTGATTAGGTTGATCAAACTTGAGTTGAGTTAAAACAGATCATAAGGAAGTGAGGTGTGGGGGTGATGAACAAGGCGGAACCACGAGGAAGACGACTTCATGGATCGTTGTCCGACAAGTAATTAACGGAAAGAGGCCATGATTGATCTGTAGCGGCGCCGTTGTAATGGAGAGACGGTAGGCTAGTTCGGAGAGGTTGAAGGGCGAGAACGGCGGCGGATCTACAAGGTCTATGAGGCTCACCACCGTGACGTCGAGATGATGAGAGATAGTTGTAGGTGGTGGTTGAAGCGAAGAAGATGAGGACGGATGATCGGAGTTTCCCGTTCAGCGGGGAAACCTTTGAATCTTCGGTCGGCGCCGCTTCAGGAAGCAAGAAGTGCCTCACGAAGAAGAAGAGGATGAACTCTTGTTTTATTGTTCTCTCAAGAAGGTATTAGGGTTTCATAAACAATTGGGATTGGGCTTAGTGTATTCAGTCACCATGGATCTACTTTCCAGACTCTTATTTTACTTTTTCACCACCTCTGCGAGTATGGCATCATGGAATTGGGCTCAGAGCCCATGAAAATCCTATCTGCACCTCCATTTTCGGACAACACCCCCTTTCGCGGGCTTCATGTGGAATGGGCCTTCAGGCTATTATACTTATTTTACCCCTCAATCCAATTCTGCACCTCCCTGTCCTTTATATTTCTTTTAGAAATTGTTATTTAGATTTCTTGTGAAAATTTATTCACCAATTTCTTTCCAAGTTATTTTTGTGGATTAATCTTGATTAATTCTATGAAAAATCTAATTAGGATTTTTTTGTCATTTATTTAATTATGGTTTAGTATTAATTTTGGATTAACTAGTGCTTATGAGTTTTTTTCCGATCAATATAGGATCGATTCCGATTATAGCAAAGCTCAACAAAGTGATTATGGAAGATGAGCATTTATTTTGCTCATGGGGATTACATGACCTTGCTTAAGTTTTTTTCGAATTTCTTTTAGTGAGGAATCGACTCTTCATTCAAGTAAGTAATTTCGACGTTTTCGATTTTTAAGCATCATTCTAGTCGTATGCGGCTTAGGACCATATAACTTAAGGTGCATATTGAGCCCTCCCACCTGAGGCACTGGATTTATTTGTGATTTATGTTGATTTGTGTCAATTTCGGAGCTTAGGGATTAGGTTAAGAACCATTAGGATCGCTTCCTTTCACTTCCCCTTAAAATTCATTTTTTTGCCCGTTTCGTCGCAATTATTAAAAATAGTTTTAGGTGAGATAAAATTCTGGAAAAATTCATGAGTGATCCTCATCCTCTTAATTAATTTGTCATATTTTTTGTTTCCAGATTTGGGTGGTTTTAATAATTAATTGGGATTTTAGATCATGAGCTGTCCCAAAAAGGAGTGTTTTGGTATAAGGGATCGAAATCGATTTTTCCCCATAGGTGTGAAACCTATTTTTTGTGTGTGATTAATCACTGTAATTTCTGACGTTTTGATGCTCATTATTCATTTTTTTCATAATTTTAGATGCCCTTTTTGATCCACTTTGTGGAGTTGTTTTTTGGTGACCATGCTTTGTTACCTTGCTAATCAAGGAATTGTTTTGGCACTTTGGTGCATAATTTTGTAGAATCCTTTTGGACCATGTAAGATAATCACTATATCATTCCAGGGATTTAATTTCATAATTTTTAAAGGCTTTTTGCTATTTTTCCATGTCACCTAGATCTTAGGTTGATTCATGTGTTTATGTGTCGCATAACCTAATTGTTAAGAGGGCATTCATGCCATTTTCTTGAGGAAACTTTTTGGTAACTTCTAGGAGTTAATTATAGGTCACTTTTATGTCTTTAATTCCAGCCATAAGTCATTTTTTGAACCATACTCATTTGGTTTGTTTTGTGATTCAAAGTGCATAATTATTTGGACATATTTTGCCTTAAACTCATTTCTCTTCTCCTCTAAATAATAACTTGAATTATGTGGAAATCATTAATTCCTATCCATGCATTCTAATTGCATATCATACCTTGTATACTACTGACCCATAATCATTTCATGCATATTTACATGCCATTCTTCCTTAACTTTCATCATGTGCGATCTCATGCGACTTTTGTTCGTTTCTTCTCATATCTTCTTCTCATTGCTCCATATGCCTAATCCATTGCATCCATGATTGTATATTCATGCATCCTCATTCATAAGCATTCACTACTGACTTTGATGTTCATTTCATGTACTAATTCATGCTTGTAAGCCATATGCATTCATACTTCATCCATGAGCCTTAACTTGAATTTATGTGAACTTAGGTGAACTTTTTGAACATAGTTTGACATAGTTTGATCTTGTGAGGTATCCTAGCATACTTAGGGACCTATAACATGTAGCTACTGACTTTAGAAGTCATGTAACCTTTAGGTACCTTCACCTTTAGACTTAGGTCTTATTTTGAACCTTAGTTCCATTCTATGATGGTTATGGTGCTTAATCGCTTTCATGCTTTGATTTTACTTTCAATATGCATTGTCATGCTAACTTTTGTTTTGTAGGGGGGAAGATTGAGGTAAGCCTCACTTCATTCCTATCTCTTGTGCATTTTAATTGTCTTTGCCTTAGCACTTGGTGCTTGCTTATAGGTTTTCCCTTTCTTTAGAAACAACTTACCTTCCTTAGGAAGTAAGTTGATTTCTAAGCTCTTTTTTCTTCTTTTCCTTTTCTTTCTTAGGATTAGAATACCTCATTAACATTAGGACCACTTGTAAATAAATAAACAAAATTAGGATTGAGTCTTAGTCCCTTAGATTTTGTCCTTTTATCAACTTGAGTCATTCTTTCTATTCTCATAAAGAAAAGCAATAAAAACTTAAGAATAAAAGCCGAAAAATCTTGTACGACACGAGACTTTGTTGCGAAGTGTTTATACGCGTCCTGTTTCGGGGCGAGGTGTAAATGCTTCCCGCGATGGATAGGTCTTAGTACAAGACAGTTCACAAACAAATTCAAAACACTTCTCTTAAAAGACCAAAACAAACACAATAAGCGACTATCCTGCGGGAACTTCTCTTCTCATCTCATTCATTCACAACGCGAACTTGCGACGACTTGTCACACATGCAAGACAGTAAACGCACTCGTACCAGACGAGCCTGCAACACCTGAGCATAGACATACGCAGTTCCAGCATAAAAAACACAAACAAATAGTTCTCGCCTTAGTTAGGCGAACTACGTCGACTCTGAACCTCATTATCCCGATGAGGTACGTAGGCAGCGGGGTAGGGCCCGTTCGAGCACATTCTTTATTTTCCCTACATTTCCCCCTTTCTTTCCATTTTCTTATTTCAGTTCCTTTCTCATTTCATTTCCATTCCAGTTAGCGGTTTTGTTCAGCAGCATATTTTCTCACCCTTTGAAACAAGCAATCAAGCGTGGATCCCGTCGGGTACGACGAACGGATTGGGGTGCTAATACCTTCTCAATTCGTAACCGACTCCCGAATTCAGATCTTTGGTTCGCAGGACCTTGTCATTTCCTTCTTCCTCAGGTTTGTGCAACATTACCTTTCCCATTCTTCCAGGATAAAAATGTCTGGCTGGAGACTCTAACCTTTCCGCGCCACTTTCGCGTTTGTACTAGGATGAAAATCGTGGGAGCGACAGCTGACGACTCTGCTGGGGATCTAACCTGATTCTTCTGGTTTCCATTGTAGAGTCAATCCTAGCGCCTGTTTGGTTTTGTTTCTTTGGGTGTTTATATGTTTGTTGTTGTGTGCTTTAGTTTAGCTTTACTGTTTATTTACAGTTTTACTTTACAGCTTTACTTTACCGCATTTATTTACCGCTTTCAGTATTTTATTTTCCATGCATCATATTATACTGGACTATCTGGCTGTGCTGGTTTTCATTTTTTCTGTGGGATGGGAGTTACTGTGAGATAAGCCAAATACCCGGCTTGAGTGCACCATATGATTAGCGTGGACAGACATTGTACTCCCATGGTATCTCACCATGATGGGTGGCGATGTGTTCCACACCCAGATTGCGATCGTCTTGGAACTATTCTGTGTGGGGATTACCTCACTTCAGGGTACGACCTTGATAGTTATGTGCATCTGGTGATTGATCTCCGAGGACCTTAATGGGAACACCCCTCTCCAGTGATGACAGTGGCAGACCACATTTGTTGGCAAACCCACTCGCATCCAAGGGCCCACTGGGAACTCGCATAGGATGGCCTGGTTCTCTCATAGGAATCCAGTCAAGGCAAACTGTTCGTATGACGGTAGTATTGTACCCTTTGGGATGAATGTACTATTGTTTCTCAATTCAGTGCTTGAAGCTGGAGACTTGTGAGGGATTCTTGTTTTTCCGGACTCAACTGAGACCTCCCTGCGTAGTACATAATGCCAAACCGATTCCCTGATTTGGTCATGAGCCATTTCTCGGAAATGGTGAACGTATTATTGCTATTCGGCTTTGAGAGTCCGTGATGTTGACCCGAGTAGCACACCCGTGAGATTGGGAGGGGTTTACAGGTTTGCAGGAACCCTAAACTTCAACATACCCACTTTTCCAGTATTGTTCGGTGTTCTATGGTTCTTTGATTCTGAGATTCGGTATTTCTATTCAGAGAAATTGTTACTGTGATTACCATTGTGACCTTGATATTGTGACTCTCCACAGATACCTGGCTCGTTGTTCAACTTCAACACCATCAGTGATTATTCTATTATGTGATCCAGTTCTACATTTATTGGGTTCTCAGTTATGGGGTTCTATACAAAGATGTTGCTGCTATTATGGTTCTATTCAGACACTTGACTCATTGCTCAACACTGGCACCAACATCACACCATTGATCACACGTCTGTTGCATACATGACATCATAGCATTTCTGCATACATGTTCAGTTATTTCCGAGGATCACATATCTGAATCATGTTGTTGGATTTTTCTGTATCAAAACTTGAATTAAAGCAGTTAGATTCCTCAGAAATAATTGAACATGGTATTTGCATACATCCTTGCATTCTTGACAGGTGTTCAGAGACAAATTCTTTTCCTGACTTGATTTCTCATCAGAATGGACAACTTGAATCACAATCATCAAGGTATATATTTGAAGCAACTGTCGCTCCCGATAAATGGGAATAGGCCCAGATAAAGGTACAGACGCGAACGGTCGGCGAGAGGGACAATGAGAACACACAGCCGTGAACTCACTGGAGATGAATAGAGTCGCCAGCTAGGCATTTTTATCCCGGAGGAAAGGTAATGCTGCATAAGCCTAGAAAGATATGGATAAGACGGTTTGCGAACCAGAGAGACTGAGAAAGGGGGTTGGTTACAACCTGGGAAGGTATTAGCACCCAGATTGTCCGTCGTACTCGACGGGATCCACGCTTGAAAGATTTGTGTTTTAAAGGGGTAGTGCCAGTGCAATCTGTGTATAAAATAGCTGGAAGAAAATGTACAGGTGTCAGTGTAAAGGAAGTGAAAGTGTACAAATGATGTGTCAGTGTGAGGATGAGAGTGAGATGCTCAAGATCATGAGACTAAAGAATGAAGCTGGAAAGAGGGGGAATATACAGAGACTTTTGTTCGATAACTGTTAAGTTATGCCTACGTATCCTCTCGTGCAATGAGGAAGTCAGAACACCGTAGTTCGACCCAAAGAGACTGAAAGATGAATTGACCTGTGAACTGCTTACTTGTCCATGCTCAAGTGTATGACCTGTCTGGCCCAGGTGCAAACTGTCTTGCATTAGACGGAAGAAGCAAGTTCTCGTTTGTGAATGAAGGAGATGAGAAAAGAATCCCGAAGGAGACGATTATTGTTTGTTTTTGAGTTTTCAGCCTTTTATTGCTTTTGAAAGTTTGTCATAAGTTAATGAGCTTAAGCCTAAACCAATGGGTTAGTAAACTCATCACATCTTCCCTCTGATTAGGGGTAATGAGGATACCTTAAGTGTGAAGTCAACTTCTCACACTTAATCACCTTTGATGTAGGATTTAAGATCATTAACCTACTTGTGATTATTTATATGTTTTTGTTGTTTTTGTTTAGTGTTGAGTAATGAGGTTAAGCCATAATCAGGGATTAAACAGACTCATTACACCATCCTAATAGAAGGATGATAGATGAGAATGTTTAAGCTGAGGAAAGCTCCTTAACTTAATCCATGATTAGGGATTAAACTCATGACAAAACAAAGCCTTTATTAAGTGGATTTTATTTAATGGTATGATGATGAAGTGATTTTTAGGGTTTGTAAGACAACTTGAGGGGGACTTGTCCATTAACACTAGGGTTAGTCCTTCTTAACCAATTAAGGAAGAATTAGAACCCTAATGCAAGGCCCAAGTTACAAGTGTGATGTCTTGATGATTATTAGATGGATTGATTAAAGGGGTTAAACACATTAAGGGTTTAACACTTAGGATTAAAGTTATACACTCCATCCTAAGAGAAGGATGCAGGCATAAGCTTAATCACAAAGCCTTAAAGCCTTTAGGGTTTAGTCCCTGATTATGAGGTGAGAAGAGAAGGCTCAAGGAGACACAAAGGTGAAAACTAAAAGGGGAGACTAAACAAAACCCTAATTATTGTCATGCTTGGTTGTTCCTAAGGTTTGTGAGGTTTGCAAGAGAAGATCTTCAATGGAACCACCAGGAAACAGATGAAAGGATCAGGAGAAGCAAAGCAACTTGCTTCATTCAAGAAGTCAAGTCACTTGAAGAAAGAAAGTGGGAAGAAGAAGAATGAGCAAGCTCAAACTCAAACACAAACAAAAATGCAGCAATGGATGCAAGAGAGGTGAAAAGAAAAGTTATGAGAAGTGAAGGCAAATTCACTCCTCAAAGTCACTTACCACCTGAAAGGTTAGAAAAGGAATGTAATGCAATGCAAAATGGGATGAGATGACATGATGAGAAACAAAACCAGAAGCATATACATGATGCTAATGATGCTATGAGATGCTACAAACATGAGGCAGCACATGGAAATGATCATACAATTTCATGAATGCAAATGAAACAAACTAGGAACCATGAACATACATGAAAAGTTATGAAGTGTACATGGCATACAACATGGAAAATACATGATTCAATGATCAAACATGCTTTCAATATGTCTTATGATGTCAAATGAATCAAATGGATGCTTTAAATGTCATGGAAAGTCATGTTATGCAAGAGAATGCAAGATGGATGCATATGGAAGCCCAAATTAGGGTTTATGCACAATACATCAAACAAAAAACCAAAATCAGAAGCAAACCCTAAGATAAAAAATTGAAAATACCACTCAAAGGATCCTTAATCCTATGCTAAACCAAAGCCCAAAGGAGAGGTCTCAACTCTTAACCAATCTCAAGTTATGATTTTTACAAGTTTTTTAGGGTTTTAGGGTTCCTAAACAAAAGAAATGCCAAACAAATTGAAAATGAAAGATCAAATCATGGCCATTTAATCTCACAAACTTCATGCTAAACACAATGCAATGCAAAAAGAATCAATGTCCAACTCTTCATGGATAGGCAGAAATGATTTTTTGAACTTTGGATCAAAATAATGCACAAAAATGATTTTAATTCAATGAGAAATTCTTAAAATGCATCAAGATCAAAAAATAAATTTGGTTTGAAGGTTGGACAATGTTTCTAAATGTCTTATAACATTTCATGAATTTTTTGGTGATTTTTAAATACCTAAAAGTATTTTTAATAAATTAATTTTCATTAATCAATTAAAAATAAACTTTTAAATATTTTAAAATACTTTTTAAATGCTAAAAATGAAAATAAAAATATTTTTGTGTCTTAAAAATTAATGAAACTCTTGAGAAAAAGTTTCATAATTTTTAAACAATTTTTACTATTTTAAATAAATTATGGAAGTTAAATGACAAAAAAATGAAATAAAAATAAGATAAATGGAAAGTATTCTGACCCAACGCATGAGATTTAAAGCTGGGGAAAGACCATTGACTTGGCGCGTGAATCAAAGGACAGGATGCAATCTGACTTAATTATGTTTTACGAATTAATTAAGTGGATTAGGGCTAATGAGGACACATCTGGGCCACACAAACGCGCGGCAGGTCAACAAGTCAACTGATCCTACGCGTGAAATTCAAACTGCACTTAATGACCTGATTAAAACCCTAATGATTTTCAGGTGGCCGGAGAAGACCTCCGGTAGTCTTCTCCGGTGGGAACCCCACCTGAAAATCTCCAAAACTCTCAAAACCTAACTAAAATGAAATCCAAAAACATGGAAATGATCCCCACCACTTACTGAATCAAAACCCCATGCCTAAACTCATTTATTTTTCACCAAACTCATGAATCGAACAGAATTCTTTTTTAGGTCACAGAGTTTCAGAACACGATTACATTCTCATTTCATCACCATTTTCAAAACTAAAGACATATTTATGATCAGGGAAGCATGAATAACAATTTAAGAACTCAAAAAATGATTTCTGGAAAAAATGTTCTTGAGCTACCTGAGTTTCGAAGCTCTCAAACCAGCAACTTTCTGACCTCCCCTCTTGATGCAATCCACTCTACTTGATCCCCTGATGATGCTTGAATGCTTAGAAGGAGTTTAAGTTAGCTGGTTAGGGAGCTTGCACAGCTTCTGCTCAAGCTCAGTTGAAAATGGTGATGATGATCCAAGCTGTTTCAGGCCAATGTAAGTGGTTCTTTGTGACCAGTGTGGTGAGTGGAGAAGGTTTATGATATTTGTTTGAGTGTTTATAGCCTGTGGAAGATGTTTCGAAGGAAGATGCAGGTTGGAGTGAAAAATGGAAATGAGGTGTTCTTGCTTGATTCAGGCTTGAGTCTTGTTGGTTTGGGACCAATGAAGCATGGTGAAATGATTGGTGAAATTGGTTTGAATGTTGGTGGTTTGTGCAAAGAGTTTCGAAGGAAAATGCAAGTGAGGGTGATGTTGTATATGTGATGTTGTGATCTGTTTCAGCCTTGCCTCTTGAGTGTTATGGCCAGCATTTTCCTTGCATAAAGAACTCCCATTGGTCAGGTGATGTGACCTGGCCTGCTGTGATTGGGATGTCTACTTTTGCAAAAAGTCCACTTTGTTGTAAGAGAGGCATGGGCTAAGTTCTAGCTTGGTACAAGAGCATGGGCTGGTGCAGCATGGTGTGTGTGTGATGCTAGGAAGGTTCAGCAGCCAAGGCAACTAGTTGGTGAAGTGTGATGAGTGGTTTTGCAACTTGATCATTTCTAGTTCACATGAAACTTTCTTGCTATGCAAACCATGAAACATGGGGGATCTTGGTTCAAATCTGATTTTTAGGTCACATGTGATGTTTGTACATTGGTTTGATATGAATTTGAAGTTATAATTTCCTTGGTACAAAGTTCTTGCAAGTTTTCCATTTGGTGCATAACTTGAAAATTAGTGATTTTTGCCAACTTTGTCACACCATAACTTTTGATCCAAGAAGAATTAGATCATGTTCTTGTACTTTTTGGAAAGGGAAAAATGTATTCTACAACTTTCATGACCAAAGTTTTTCCATTTGAAGCATTTTTGGATCAAAAAGCAAGGCTTGAAAAATGGCATAAAATGACATATTCTTGAAAAGTCAACCATGCCCTAAAAAGTCAACTTTGCAAAAACTTCACATTATTGAATTTTGTGAACTTCAACCTTCTTCCATGATCAAATAAAGATCATATACACTCAAAATGATGAAGATCATCCCTTGGTTGGGTCATTGGGGGCCTCAGATGCCTTGATTTTGCACTGACTTGTCTGAAAAGTCAACTCTTGATCAGATGACTTCCTCATGGAATTTCTTCATGAAAATTGATATGCATACTCCCTATACCATATAGAGACCAATGGAAACAAGAATGACCAAAAAATTTGGAGTTATGGCCTCTGAAACCAAAACCCTAATTTTAGGTCAACTGTGCAGTTAAACCTGGCTCTGCATCCATACCAATCCCAGTTCTTGTGATTCTCTTGCATTTTTGACTTTGAGGGGATGTAGTATGATATAAGAACACACATGGACCCCTTTGAAGTGATTGATGGCCTTTGGAGTGGCTCAGGAGGCTCTTGGATTGCTCAGATCACAAACCCTAGATGCAGATGACCTAGAAACTATGCAGTGACTCAAAAATGAGATATGAGATGATATGATTGTGTTTATGCATATGAAATGATCACAAGCCATGGTGTGAATGGGTGAGGGCAAATTTGGGGTGTTTACAGCAACTCCGGGCGGAGGTAACTGAAAGGAAGCCCCAACTGGGGCAATTCAGGACAGAGGTGTAAACCTTATTTCAGAATCAGAAATTATTGAAAGAGGAAGTCAACCAGATGAAGACTCAGAAGAGCCGGTTATAGAAATCCTGAATGCAGTGTCAAGGAAATGAAGCTATTTTCATCCCTAGTGAGGGGAACTACGCTGCTCTGATTCTCCATTGGTCAATGGAGATACGTAGGCAGGAGATCGTGCAAGATCTTTCCGAGCAACCTTATTTATCAACTTTATTATCAACCTCTTCCTTCCAGACGTCGATTGTCAGCATCCAACCTCAGCTTCCCAAGAGAATCCTAGGGGAAGAGCATATGGGTAAAGACCAAAACAACTCGAGAAGAAGTTTGATCATATTATGATGTCGTACATGCAACAAGTTTCCTCATTTACTCAAATTCGAACTGGTTGATCTAATTGCATCAGGATCATCTCCGACAAAGCTTCCTTTGGGGTTTCAATGCCGAGTATGATTACCATTCTGGGGCACCTGGCCTTTTAATTGAAGATTGCAAGTCTTTCAGAGGCAAAGGTGAAGAGAAGGTCCCGAATTTGATCGACTCAAAGGTCATCATGCCAGTCTGTTCACATATTGAAGTCTCCTCATCAAATGGGTCTCCCAATTTGCAAAGGCATCTTCAGAAGCAATAAGTCCATACGGAGTCAAGCCTCCTCAACGACGGCAATGTTCAGCTTCTTTACTGCATTTTCATTTGTAGTTTATATTGTTTGTTTAAACATTTGTATGCATGCATGAAACTTATTTGTTTTTGAATGATAACCATAATAAAATGCACATGTTTCTCTTGAAGTAATCCATTCGTATTCACTCATGATTTTGTGTATGTGCATTGCAATACCAACTGTTGTGATTAAACTCTATCAGGGAGGACGACGAAATGAAAACGCAAAAATCTCTAACTGTGTGCTTTTGAGAAAGACCCTGTTGACGATGTACAGGCATTGTTTCAAGTCCTAAACACCGGAGATATAAGGGAGATAGACCCTCGCCAACCCATTTGAGCCTTGAAGTAGGAGTTTATTTTCGCATGAAAAAACCCTTGCATTTAACCCAGGGGCAGGGTAGGTGTCAGCTAGCTGGACCGATCGTTCAAATTTCGAAAAGGAGTGCAAATATGAGGATCCATTACCTTTCGTTGTACCAAATCAAGAGGTCCAATGACCAGGAACTACAATGGTTATCCCAATCAAGAGGTCCAAAGACCGGAGACCACAATGGTTATCCCTCAACAACCAAGAAGTGGGACAGTCACGACCCTTTCAAAGCAATCAAGACAAACAGTGTCACACGATTTGTTCAAAAAAAAAGAATTAAAAAATGATGAGAAAGCCCGCTAAGTCGAAACTCGAAAACAAGCGACTTAGGAAAAAGTTAGGGCATCCCGCTGGACTTCACAATCAAAGATTCACAAGAATCAGTCCAGGCAAAAGTTAGGGATAAGGAAAATAATGCAAAAGTGAAAGACGGAAAAGATTACACAAGAAAGATCCTTGAACCAGAACAAAGTTGTATGATACAGATACGAAAGAAAAAGGGGTGACTGACTCCAAATGACAACCTAATTGGTGCTTAAACCGTTAGTGTAATTGGTTCCTTAACCATCACAAAATCCTTTTTGAGAGGTGAGCGCTTGTGAAAGCTAGCTGAACATAGGAATGGAGAACATCACGAAGATGGGTGGGCACAAATAAACTTCGAGCCTATATCTTTTATTTTTATAACCGTGAACCAGGCCACAATACAACCCTCAAAAGTCCTAACTGAAACAGGGTTATTTCGAGAGTGTACTACCACGAGACTGTGTTCCTGACTCCTATGAGTTGTGCTATGTTGGTGTTGCATGTGCATGCTTTCATTCATCAAAATTCAATGTCGTATCTTAACCAGTGATTCACTCACAAAGGTTGGCGACATCTTTTTACAGTAAAACTTCAAGATTAACATGTGTGTTGCATTAGAATTTTCATTCTCAAAAATAAACATTTTCTGCTTGCATACATTTTTTTGGCATCATAAAAGTCCATGTATGGAATCTCAGTCCAGAAGCTTAATCTTGCCAAGTTGAGAAGTCTGAAATTTCCGAAGGACAATCTGTCGAGGTGCACTTTTCAAAAAAACTCCATTGAGTAGGGACTTTCCCAACAATCGTGGTAAGAGCCAACTAATCTGGAGAAATCATGTCGAGCAATCTCTTCAAAGTTTAGCCAAACTGGGGCAATCACTTCGAGATTCAAATCTCTCAAAGAGCCATGAGTCTGAGGCATGCATTCATTAACAATTCCGCCAAACTGGGGCAATTACTTCGAGATCCAATCTCTCAAAGAACAGTTGATCTGGGTGTTTTCTTCAAAGCACAGTCATTAGAGGTGATCACTTCAGGACTTGTACTGGAGCAGGCCATCTCAGGAGCATGAGAAGTACTCTCTCCCGAAGAAGATTTATCAGAAGCACCTATCCGGAGTTCAATATACTGGGGCAAAATATCTCACAGTGATATGAGGTTCTTCATGAATCCTTGCGAGGCAAATTCTTGCACAGACCATGCAGCCTGGGGCAGTTATTTCGAGATCCGACTAATCTCCCCAAGAGTTTGAAGACACTGAGGCATCTCGTATGTCATATTTTATGTAAAATCCTCTTGAGACATTTTCTTCCGATGGACCTTAATCTGAGGCGAGTTGAAAATTTCAAAAAAACCATTATTCAATCATGATTAGTTGGTGATCTATCAACCCAGGGCTAGGGGCAAAGCCTTTGTCGGCACAGTACTTCAAGAGTTGTTTCGTCGACGGACTTCATTGATCAGGATTCCTTAGAAAGTCTCATTAGACAATTCCTTCTCCAGTAGTGAGGCAAATGGAAAGTTCTGTAACACCCCAAATTTGCTCTCTTCTTGTTTAGCATCGTTATCATATCATAATCATCACGAGCATACCATATCCTTATCATTTTGCATAGAAAAATAAAGCATAACACTCACATGTTCTAGCATAAGGCATATGATCGGTCATCTGGGAAAATCTGAATCTGCAAGTCAAAATCAAGAGCATGGTGATCTGGCAAGAATCTCACAGGATCATTTTGCACAAGCCTGGTATCATGTTCAGAGCCCTAGAAAGAGAAGATGGATCAAAATTTGCTTGAAACGGTTGGTGCAGGTCTATTTTTGAAGGTTCCCACCAAAGGGAGGGAAATTCAAATTTTCCATGCGTTAACCGGTTAACGCATATGGTTAACCGGTTAACAGCTGCGAAATTTGAATTTCCAGCAGCAATTTCAGCATGTGTGTTTTGGCTTCATTTTCCAATTTTCTGATTTTTATTCATTTGAATTAATTTGAATTTGGGAGAAGGATCTAGAGCATTTATCCAAGCCTAATCCCATTGCTACATCCTAATCACACTACCCAAACCATAATTTTGGATCCCAAACCAAAATTTTGGGCCCCAAACCTAAACCATATTTATTCCATTTCCCTCCAAACCAAGAGGGCTCTCACTCATTTTTCACTCTCATTTCTGAATTTTCATTCCTCTCACTCACAATTCTCTCACTTTTCTCTCCCAATTTTCCAAATCACTCAAAGTTCCTCTTTGAAGATCACACAACCTTGCCTTGAGGTGTGTAGATCTTGGAACTAAACCTCCTTTCATAGCTTCTTTGCATCTCTTTGCTGGTTTTATTGGAGATTCAGATCTGGTTTGAGATCTAGAAGTGCTTTTGGATCCAAAATTCTGCATCAAGAGCTTGTTCTTGCATTTATTTTGCATGGAGTGTGGAGCTTAGCATCGGATCTTCAAAGTTTTGCGCGAGATCTACTGTTTTCAGCTCAATCAACAATTACCAAAGCATACCTCAGCTTTGTAGGTTGGTTAATTTCAGATCTAGCTCTGTTTTTAGCTTATTTGCATGCTTGTGCTTTAGATCCACCATGTGTTTGTGTATTTGATTGTGTTGCATGAATTGATTGTTTGATTTGTATCCGGATCCGAATGTTATTTGTTCATGAGCTTAATGATATGGATTAATGTGAATTGATCTAATTTTCCATGTGTAATTGATTGCTGGTCTGGTGCAAGCTTATTTGGATAAGCTGTTTTGAGTTGCTGTTTTCTGCAGGATTTGTTGCTGTTTTATCAGTGTTAACCGGTTAACGTATATGGTTAACCGGTTAACGCACCTGTTTCATGCGTATTTTGTGCAGGTTTGAGCTGGTTAACCGGTTAACGCATTTGGTTAACCGGTTAACACTGAAGCAGAATGGCTTTTTAGTGTTGTTTTGAGCTTGTTTGATCCCTTTGCCTGTTCTAATTGCCTTGGATCATTGCATGATCATTAAGCATGATATTTTAGGGTGATTTGCTTGCTGGTTGATGTATGCTTTCATGTTTTCGACGCGTAAGTCGTGTATTTGCAATGCTTGGCATGTTGTTTGTTTCTTGTTTACAAGAACCTTTGAGCATGATTAATTCCATGATTGTGTTGGTCAATTTGCTGGATTTTTGCTAACATTTCAGGGGCTCATGGTAAGAGAAGTGTGGATGTTTATCCACATTTCAACTTTTCATCTTTCCTCTTTTGCTTTGTTTTTTCTTTGTGGTGTTTGATGTGCTTTGTGCCATCATGTGGTTCTCTTTCCCCTTTCTAGTTTCCTCTTCTCTTTTTCTATCTTCTTCCTTCTTCATTAGGGTAGAAACCTCACTAACTCTTAGGACTTCCATGCATGTGAATACTTAGGATTATTTTAGTCCCCCTTTAGAATTTTTCCTTTGAGATCTTTTGGTTCTTCTTCTCTTCTCATCTCATAACTCTTAAAAAGAAAACACTTTAATAAATGTGAAGTGATGCATTGATCCATAGCCTTATTCCATGAGGTATGCTTGTAGTTTTCCCATCTTGGGATAGTACATGTTTACCTTGTGATGCACAAGTCTGATCAAGGTATCTTCTTCATAAAGAAAAGCATAAAAAACACTTCTTCATGTAAATAACCAAAAAAACACTTAATAATTAAGCAAGTTAGTGAGCCTAAGCCCTAATCTTTGGGTTCAAGTTTTGGGGATCTTCTCCTTACTTGAGTGTGCTTATTCTATTATTCCATCTTGGAATGTAGTGACAAGTGCACATTCCATTGGTGAGAGTTTGAGTTCACTTCCTTGTGACACACTCATAAAAGCTTCTAAAAAACACAAAACAAACAATAAGCGTCTTTCCTTCGGGAATTCTTTTCTCATCTCCTTCGCTCCGTACGCGAACTTGCTCCTACTTGTCATTTTGCAAGACGGTTACGCACTCGTCGTCCGAGTCTGCAACACCTGAGCAATGGCATAGGCAGTTCAAGCCTTAATTCACAAGCAATTTCCTTTTAGTACCCCTAGTTAGGGGAACTACGGCGTCTCTGATCCTCATTATCCCGATGAGGTACGTAGGCAGCGGGGTAGGGCCCGTTCGAGCACAATCTTTATTTTCCCTACATTTTTCCTTTTGCTTTCTTATTCAGTTCTTTTCCAGTTCCAGTTTCTTTTCATATTCATTTCTTTGCTGCATTTTTCATACCCTCACCCTTTGAAACAGTTTCTTTGCAAGCGTGGATCCCGTCGGGTACGGCGGACGATCTGGGTGCTAATACCTTCCCAGGTCGTAACCGACTCCCGAACTCAGTCTCTTTGGTTCGCAGGACCTGTGTCCTTCCTCTGGTTTGTGCAGCATTACCATTCCCTTTCTTCGGGATAAAAATGCCTGGCTGGCGACTCTATTCTTCTTCCGCGCCACTTTCGCGTTTGTACCAGGATGAAAATCCCGGGAGCGACAGCTTGGCGACTCTGCTGGGGAACGAACCCAGAATCTCTGGTTCCCCTGTGAGTCTCTCCTAGCGCTTGTGTGTTGCTGTTTCATTGGGTGATGTTTGTTTGATGTGGCTTGTTGTATTATATTGCTGTTTGTTTATTGCTTTATTTACAGCTTTATTTACAGCTTTATTTACAGTTTTCAGTATTTATTTTCTGCATCATATATCATACTGGACTGTCTGGACTGGTTTCCTTTGGTGGGATGGGAGTTACTGGTTCTTGAGAGATATGAGCCAAGTACCCGGCTTGAGTGCACCATAGGACTTAGAGTGGTTCCACTTTGGCCTCATGAGATCTTGTCATGGGGGTAGTAGTGAGTTCCACACCCAGGTTGCGATTGTCTTGGAAATGTCTTGATTTGGGGATCTTCCTCTCTCATTACATAACCCTGACAGTTATGTGCAGCTGGGGACCGATCATTGAGAACCTTTGTGGAAACAACCTTCTCCAGTGGTGACAGTGGCAGACCACATTTTGTGGCAAACCCATTCGCACCCGAGGGTCCACTGGGAACTCGCATAGGATGGCCTGGTTCTCTTATAAGAACTCAGTTAAAGCATCTGGTCATATGACATTAGTACTGTATCCTACGGGCTGAATGTACTATTGTTTCTTGATTTCAGCGCTTGAAGCTAGGGACTTATAAGGGATGCTTGTTTTTCCCGGACTCAGCTGAGGCCTCCCTGCATAGTACATAATGCCAAACCGATTCCCTGATTTGGTCATGAGCCATTTCTCGGAGATGGTGACAGTATTATTGCTATGTGGCTTTGAGAGTCCGTGATGTCTGACCCGGAGCCTTTTACCCGTGAGATTGGGGGGTGTGTACAGGTGTGCAGGAACCCATGACCTCAACATACACTCATCTGTTCAGTTATGATCTTTGGTCCTGTGAATATGGCCGGTGGTTCTATTGATTCTATGGTTCCGAGGTTATGATCCTGGAATTCTGGATTTCTTGATACTGTGGGTCTGAGATCTTCTATCAGAGGGTTGTGATTACCAGAGGGGGTGACTCAGTGAACTGTTGAGTTTGCCAGTTGTTCCGAGGGGCCCTTGTCAGTGTGCCAGTTCAGATGGTCCCCGTTGGTCATATGCTTGCATTGCATTACATTTGCATCATTCTTTGCATTAACTGTTTATGTTTCCCATTTTTTCAGGTCATTACTCACATCTGTTCCCGGTTCTGGTATTCTTATCTCCATGGCAGAAATTAAAAGCGATCCGAGAAAAAAGAATGTGCATTACACCTTTCTTCAGCCGGAAGTCAAAAGTGTTCAGAGGTTAGCAGGTCTGATGAATGATCAAGTCTTAGGAAATTTCAAGAAAAGATATGGCCAGATACTGAAGTTTGTGGACAAGCCTACTACAGACCAAAAGGACAGCTTGCATACCTTGTTGCAATTTTATGATCCCCTGCTGCGTTGTTTTATTCTTCCAGGTTACATCTTAGCTCCGACATTAGAAGAGATCTCCAGCATGCTGAGTATCCCGATCAGAGAGACATTGCCGTTCTACGGGTCAGAGGTTGTGCTCAGAGATGAAGACATAGCCAAGGTTTGTAGGTTGCCAGTTGCTTCAGTCAGAAAGGCTTTGCAAGAGAGTAAAGGCAGAGGTCTACCATGGAGTGTGCTTATTCCAGAGGCTAAGAAGTATGCTACAGAGGCTAGGTGGAGCGACTTTGGAGCTTTGCTTGCATTGATGGTATATGGGTCTAGCTTGTTTCCCGGAGAGAAAGAGTTTGTCAGCTTAGAAGTGATCTCAATCTTCGCAAAAGGCAATCCGGTGCCTACTTTATTGGGTGACTTTTATTTTAGTGTCCATTACAGAAACGAGAAAGGTAGAGGTGGTCCAGTGGTCTGCTGTGCTCCTTTGTTTGCTGAATGGTTCGCTAGACAGTTGCCTAAATCAGGTGCCTTCAAGGATATACGAGACGAATGGAGATGGTCCAGAAGACTGATGGGATTGACTGAAGAAGACATTGCTTGGGGTTATGACAGGGATTTGCTAGGAAAAGAGGTGATGGTTAGCTGCGGAAGGTTTGCCGGAGTACCTTTGCTGGGAAGGAAAGGTGTCATCAGTTACTACCCGACATTAGCCAGAAGGCAGTTTGGCTACCCTTTGAAGGATCCTCCTCAGATGGAAATGTTTGCTGAATCTTTGTATTTTCCTGTTGATGGAAACAGAGAGCTAGTCCAACAAGCAGTTCAATCCTGGGATCACAGGAAAAGGAAAGGGAAGAAGGACTTCGGCCGAGTTGATCCCAAAGCATATCCACCATACGTTGAATGGTTGCAAAGGCATATCGAGTCAGTTCTCATGCCTTTTTCAGTCGAAGCTCCACTTTATCCTCGAGAGGTACCAGGTCCGAGCAGTACGGTTTCCTTGGAGGAGTACAAGAAGCTAGAAGCTCAGCTGCATGCGGTCAGAGTAGAGAATGTTGAGATGGTAAGCTTATACCACCAGGCCAATGGAGCCAAGAAGGAAGCTGAAGATAAACTGCAAAAGCTCCAGTCCTCCTTGGAAAACAAAGAGAAGGATTTTGCCGGAAGAGAAGCCCATTTCCACCGATTGGGTATAATGGAAGCGCAAAGAGAAGCCAAGCACAAGGAGACTTTAAAGACTCTCAGGAGTGCTCGACAGTCCATTGTTTGGTTGAAAGGCCAAAGGGAGGAAGAGCAAAAGAAATTCAAAGAGAAGGAAGAGTTCTTTGAAGTTCAGATGGCTTTTAAGAAGGAGGAAGTGGAGCAAGCCCACGCCATCCGGAGGGAGAGGACCCAACAGCTAGTCCAAAGCCAATTAGCTCTGGAGGAAGCCAGGAAAGAGATCGAAGAGCTCAAGCTGAGAGCAGGTGTCAAGAAGAGCAGGGCAGAGGTGGCAGAGTCGGGGTCCTTAGCTTAGTTTATTTTTCAGACTACCTACAGGCTTGTTGTAGGGGTTTTGCTTTCATTTCCTTTGTCTTTATGTACTGATTTGTAACCCTTCGGGGAATATTCTTGGATGTATTCTGACTTTTAGCCTATAGTGGTTTGTCCATATTCAGTATTAATGTGCAAGTTATCGTTTTGAATGTGCAAGACTCGTTTGTCTGGATGCTACTAACGTCTGAACACTTATCAAAGAGAAAGTTTGAAAGCTAAACACTGAAAGTGATTGCCGAGATAGATACCAGAACTGGGGCATGCCAAATGTTTAAAATTGGGAACATGAACAGTTACATTGCATTGCATATAACCTGTTTGTCTGTTTTGCAGGTGTTGCATCAATTACTAACGTATTTTGTGTTGTAGGCACTATAGCTCCTCGAAAAGTTCGAGAACAACCGGCAGTGCACAGATACCCAACCAAGATTAACAGAGAGCGGGCCATGGATCAAATGCAGGCAGATTTGGCAGACCTAAGGCAGAGAATGGATAACTTCATGACGTTAATGACCGGCATGGGGCAGAATCAAGAACGGCTGCGAGAGTTGGTTGAAAATCAGAACCGGAATGCTGCTGCTGCTGTTAATGCTGGTAATCATGCTGGTGCAGGCGCACATCAAGGGGGAATTCCTGCCACACAACCAGGGACGACAACAGTCAACGACGGGATGCATAACATTCATGTGGACCACCAGGAGGACCAGTTCACTTTACTTGATGAGACCGAGGGTCAAGGGGTCGAAATGAACAAGAGATTCGAAGAGATGGCCGAGCAAATTAAGGCTATTCAATCCCAAAGTTCTTTGGGATTCGATATAACAGACTTGGGTTTGGTTCCGGGAGTCAGAATCCCGTACAAATTCAAAGTTCCTACTTTCGAGAAGTATAACGGCACTGCTTGCCCAAAGACCCATCTGCAATCATATGTGGGAAGAATCGCCGCTCATACAGACGATGAAAAACTGTGGATGTATTACTTTCAGGACAGCTTAGTGGGAGCTTCCCTTGAGTGGTACATGAAACTCAGCAGGGTCAATGTTAAGAGCTGGAAAGATCTTGCTGAAGCCTTTGTGAGGCAGTACCAGTATAACATGGACATGGCTCCGAATCGCACCCAGTTGCAACATATGGCTCAGACAGCAAAAGAAGGCTTCAAAGAATACGCCCAGAGGTGGCGTCAGCTAGCTGCCAGGGTGCAGCCACCCTTGTTAGAGAATGAAATGGCCGATATGTTTATGGGTACCCTCCAGGGAGTATTTCTTGAAAGATTGGCGTCAAGTTCTGCTACAAAGTTCAACGATATTGTCATTGCGGGAGAAAGGGTTGAAACACTGTTGAAAATGGGGAAGATACAAGACCCCGGTGCTAGTAGTTCAAATGGGGCGAGGAAAGCTTTTAGCGGACCTCCAAGAAGATGAGAAGGAGAGACCAATGCTGTATTCGGCCGAAGCCAGGGTCGTGGTTACAGAAGACCTTATGAACATGTGGCTGCTGTCACTATTCCTGCAGCTCCCGTACAACAGATGCTACCTCCACCACAACAACCACAACAACAACAACAACCCAGAGCCAACTACCAGCAAAGGCCTTATCAGCCAAGGCAGGCTCGTCCTGCTAACAGGGTGATTGAAGCTATTCCGATGACATATGCTGCCTTGTTGCCGAGACTACTAGACTTGAACCTTATTCAATTAAGGACTTTGGCACCACCACCTCCTGGAGAGCTTCCAGCTGGTTATGACGTCAACGCGCGATGCGCTTTTCATTCAGGGGCACCCGGGCACTCAACCGAGAAGTGCAGGGCGCTACATCACAAAGTTCAAGATCTCGTGGATTCAAAGGCAATCAACTTTGCGCCACCACCGAATATCAACTCGAACCCTATACCTAATCATGGAGGGGCAAGAGTTAACGCTGTTGAGAGTGATGACAAGTTGAGTTTGGTGCTGAGAATTGATGAAGTCAAGACGCCGTTGAAGGTGGTGAAAGAGAGACTGTTGAAAGGTCAAGTGTTTCCTGGTTGTTCTCTCGATTGTGAAGACTGTATAAGTGTTGCGAATGGCTGCGAGAAATTGAAGACGGGTTTGCAAGAGTTGATTGATGTTGGGTCTCTACAATTTAGCAAGATTAGTAATGAAAAGGCTGATGATGTGTCAACCATTACTATCTTCTACAATGAAGCTGACATGCCCGTCAGACAAGAGCCAGTTACTGTTTACACTCCTCAGATTAGTCCTGTGACTATAACTGTACCTGGGCCAGTGCCGTACACCGATGATAGAGCCATTCCGTGGCATTATGGTTCTGATGTCTATGTGGCGGGACAGAAGATGGAAAGTAGACCTGTTGCTGACCCGACTATTGAAAATGTGGGAGGTGTTGGGGGATTTACTCGAAGTGGCCGTTTATTTGCTCCCCCTGCATTGAGAAAGGATCCCGAGGCCGAAGCTTCGTCCAAAGACAAAGGAAAGCAGACCGCGAATGATGAGTCAGATACTCCTGTGGCTGGGCAGGGGACATTTGAAAAGGAGGTAGAGGAGTTCATGAAGATCATCAAAAGGAGTGACTATAAGGTGGTTGATCAACTGAACCAGACGCCTTCAAAGATTTCTATCTTGTCACTGTTGATGTCCTCTCCCGCGCATAGAGAAGCTTTGCTGAAAGTACTTCAAATGGCTTACGTTCCTCAAGAGATCACTGTCAATCAACTCGAAGCTGTTGTTGGAAGTGTTAATGCTAGCCATGGCTTAGGCTTCACTGACCGAGATCTCACTTCGGAGGGAAGGAATCACAATAAAGCACTGCATATCACGATGGAATGCAAGGGTGCTGTGCTGTCTCACGTCCTTGTAGACACAGGCTCTTCTTTGAATGTGCTCCCGAAGAAGGCGCTGATGAAGCTTAACATTGATGGGGTTATTCTGACGCCGAGTGATCTAGTGGTTAAAGCTTTCGATGGTTCAAGAAGATCCGTTTTCGGAGAGGTTGAGTTGCCTGTCAAGATAGGCTCTCAAGTCTTCAAGAGTGTCTTCTATGTCATGGACATCCAGCCTGCGTATAGTTGCTTGTTGGGCAGACCGTGGATACACGCAGCTGGAGCCGTCACTTCAACCCTGCACCAAAAGCTTAAATATGTGGTGGATGGCCAGGTCATCACAGTTTGCGGGGAAGAAGATATTTTCGTCAGCCACCTGTCGACGTTTAAATATGTGGAAATGGACGGAGAAATTCACGAGACTTTGTGCCAAGCTTTTGAGGCAGATGTCAGTATCTTGACTCCGGTGAAGAAAAACAACGAAGGCACGTCAATTCATTCCTACCGGGAAGCAAAAGAGGCCGTCCAATCAGGCAATGCCCAGGGCTGGGGCAAGCTACTGGAGGTGGAAAAGAAGGGTGATAAATTCGGCTTAGGGTATCAACCTGGGGGGTCTATTCAGAGTGGTAAAGCTATCTCATTCACAAGTGCTGGGTCGCTCGACCGCGATCAAATCTGTACGGCGAACAAAGACGGGGATAGTGGCAGAGACTGGGACAACAATTGGATCCGCCCGTGTGCACCCGGCGAGGAGCTAGGAAATTGGTCCGCGGAAGACATTGTCCAAGTTACCTGGCTCTCAAAGTAATTGTTTTGTTTCCTTTTATTAGCATACTGCATTGTCAAATCCAGCATTCTGCCCAAGATGTTCGGATCCATTGTACTGGGCCACCATGTTTTGTATCGCATTGTTATTTTTGCTAATAAAAGGACATTTTCAGACAAACTGTGCTCTCTTTCTTTGTTTTTAAAACTTTTTCACAAAAACAATATAAAAATGGCAATGTTTTTTTTTTTTTTTTCATTTTTTGCTTTGTGTTAGCGTCTCTTTTCAAAATAAGCAGATTCTGAATAAGCACATCATTTGTGCAGTGCTGATCATCCGAATTCCACGGATAACGTTCCTGCTATGACTATGCATGACTTTGATAATCCAGTCTACCAAGCTGATGAAGGGGTTGAGAAAGACTGTGACCTCCCTGAAGAGTTGGTCAGATTGTTGAAACAAGAGGAACGAGTTATTCAGCCTCATCAAGAAGAGATTGAGACCATCAATATTGGCAGTGAAGATGCAAAGAAAGAAATCAAGATAGGGGCCAATCTGCAGGACGACGTCAAACAAGAACTGATCAGTATGTTGAGAGAGTATGTAGATATCTTTGCTTGGTCATATCAAGATATGCCAGGGTTGGATACCGACATCGTGATGCATAAGCTACCCCTGAGAGAAGACTGTCCTCCTGTAAAGCAAAAATTGAGAAGAACTCGCCCGGATATGGCGATGAAGATTAAAGAGGAGGTACAGAAGCAGTGGGATGCCGGGTTCCTTGCCGTGACTAGTTACCCACCTTGGGTAGCTAACATTGTACCAGTGCCTAAGAAGGACGGCAAGGTCCGGATGTGCGTTGACTATAGAGATTTGAACAGAGCAAGTCCGAAGGATGATTTTCCGTTGCCACACATCGACGTGTTGGTCGACAGTACTGCTCAATTCTCAGTATTCTCCTTCATGGATGGATTCTCCGGTTATAATCAGATAAAAATGGCGCCGGAGGACATGGAGAAGACAACGTTCATTACCCCGTGGGGAACATTCTGCTACAAGGTCATGCCCTTCGGTTTGAAGAACGCTGGGGCAACTTATCAGCGGGCGATGGTCACGTTGTTCCATGACATGATCCACAAGGAGATCGAATGTTATGTGGACGATATGATTGCAAAGTCCAAAGACGAAGAGGAGCATTTGGTTAATTTGAAGAAGTTGTTTGATAGATTGATCAAGTATAAATTGAGGTTGAATCCGAACAAGTGCACTTTCGGAGTGCGTTCTGGAAAGTTACTGGGTTTCATTGTAAGTCAAAGAGGAATTGAGGTAGATCCTGCTAAAGTGAAAGCTATTCAAGATATGCCTGCACCAAAGACAGAAAAAGAAGTGCGCGGGTTCTTAGGTAGATTGAACTACATTTCTCGGTTCATATCTCACCTAACTGCCACGTGCGAACCGATATTCAAACTGCTAAGAAAAGAGCAAACAGTCAGGTGGAATGATGATTGCCAAAGAGCTTTCGACAAAATAAAGGAATATTTGCAGGAACCTCCAATTCTGATGCCTCCAGTGGAAGGAAGACCGTTAATCATGTACTTGACCGTGCTTGAAGGGTCGATGGGGTGTGTGCTCGGCCAACATGACGAGTCTGGTCGAAAAGAGTACGCCATTTATTACCTCAGCAAAAAGTTTACCGACTGTGAATCCCGATACTCACTGCTCGAGAAAACTTGCTGCGCTTTGGTATGGGCTGCTCGCCGACTGAGGCAGTACATGTTGACCCATACTACACTTCTCATTTCCAAGATGGATCCTGTCAAGTACATCTTTGAGAAACCAGCATTGACCGGAAGGGTTGCTAGATGGCAGATGATTTTAACTGAATACGACATCCAGTACACTTCTCAGAAAGCCATCAAAGGAAGTGTATTGTCGGAATACCTTGCTCAGCAACCTCTTGAGGATGACTATCAGCCGATGAGATTTGATTTCCCTGATGAGGACATCATGTACCTCAGAACAAACGATTATGAGGAACCACTTCCGGAGGAGGGGCCTGACCCTGAATCCAAATGGAAGTTGATGTTTGATGGGGCCGTCAATATCAATGGTCGTGGAGTTGGTGTTGTACTTATTACTCCTGAAGGTGTTCACTTACCCTTCGCTGCCAGAATTACTTTTGGCTGCACCAACAATGAAGCGGAATACGAGGCGTGTATAATGGGAATAGAGGAGGCAATTGATCTTCGGATCAAGAACCTCGATATATTCGGAGATTCAGCCCTCGTCATTAACCAAATTACCGGCAAGTGGTATACACATCAAGAGCATCTAGTTCCGTACAGGGATTATGCTAGAAAACTGTTGACATTCTTCACGACAGTTGAGCTCAAATACATACCACGTGATGAAAATCAATTTGCCGATGCTTTGGCCACTCTCTCTTCGTCGATTAAAGTCATGTGTTGGAACTTTGTGCCCAGAATTGACATCTCCAGGCTTGACTCTCCAGCTTATGCTTTCTCTGTAGACGCTGTGCCTGATGAGAAACCTTGGTATTTTGATATCAAGTTATTCCTGGAGAAGCAAGAATACCCAACAGGGGCATCTTCCAAAGACAAAAAGACCTTGAGACGACTTGCTGCTAGTTTCTTCTTGAACACAGATGGGGTTTTGTACAAGAGGAATTTCGACATGGTCTTGCTCAGATGCGTGGATATACACGAAGCAAGCCTGTTGATGCAGGAAGTCCATGAAGGATCTTTTGGTACCCATGCAGGAGGGCATGCTATGGCAAAGAAACTGCTGAGATCAGGGTATTACTGGATGACAATGGATGCAGACTGTTGTTCATTCGCTCGTAAATGCCACAAGTGCCAAATATATGCAGATAAAGTGCATGTTCCTCCAAATCCGCTCAACGTCATGTCATCTCCTTGGCCTTTCTCTATGTGGGGCATTGACATGATCGGGAAGATTGAACCGACTGCTTCGAACGGTCATCGCTTCATCCTAGTCGCGATTGATTACTTTACCAAGTGGGTAGAAGCAGCGTCTTATGCCAATGTCACTCGTCAAGTGGTGGCAAGATTTCTGAAAAGAGATATCATATGCAGATATGGAGTACCCGAAAGGATCATTGCTGATAATGGTTCTAATCTCAACAACAAGATGATGGCAGACTTATGTCGGGACTTCAAAATACAGCATCACAATTCTTCTCCTTACCGACCAAAGATGAATGGTGCGGTAGAGGCAGCTAACAAGAATATCAAGAAGATTGTGCAGAAAATGGTTGTCACCTACAAGGATTGGCATGAGATGTTACCGTTTGCTTTGCATGGGTACCGAACGTCGGTCAGGACATCAACAGGGGCAACTCCCTTCTCTCTAGTGTATGGCATGGAAGCAGTCCTGCCTGTTGAAGTAGAGATTCCTTCACTGCGCGTGATGATGGATGTCAAGCTGGATGAGGCTGAATGGGTGCGTGCTCGTTACAATCAGCTATGTCTAATTGAGGAAAAGAGATTAGCGGCTATCTGTCATGGTCAGCTTTATCAGAGGAGAATGAAGCGGGCATTCGACCAACGAGTACGTACTCGAGAGTATCAAGTGGGAGAGCTTGTATTGAAGAGGATCGTTCCTCCAGGTTCAGATAACAGGGGCAAGTGGACCCCAAACTACGAAGGACCATTCATAGTGAAGAGAGTCTTCTCAGGAGGAGCGCTGATGCTCACCACTATGGATGGAGAGGATTTCCCATCCCCTGTCAACTCGGACGCAGTTAGAAAATACTTCGCGTAAAGAGACCCGCTGGACACAAAAACAGAATGTAAGTCCAGGCAAGAAAAGGGCATCCCGGCGAGCTAAAAACAGAATAAAAAGCTCGGGCAAAAATTAGGGAAATAAATATAAAAAATGTGTACACCCGCTGAGTTGAAAAGCCACATTGGACAGCTCAGGAAAAAAAGGGTATCCCGGTGGATTGAAAACCCGAGAGGGCGATCCACGCAAAATAAGGGAATAAGCGAACAACTGTGATCCAAGTTATCTGAACCACGTCATCGTTTCGTACGGTTTGACAATATCAGAAGGATAGGGAACAGTCCCCTTGTTCTCTCAGAAAGCCAAAGCAGAATGGAGAGTCTTGAAGACATGCAGGTCATAGCAGAAATGGAACTCCTTGGAATGCCGTGTACATTGCCATTAGGATAGTTTCTTTTCTCAATTTTTATAGTGGCTACCTCTTTCCAGGTGGTTGCTTCCTGATGTAAATCTGTGCCTATTCAGAGGCCATTCAATAAAAATAATATTCAGTCAGAAAGCTGTGTGTGTTTATTTTTGTTTACAAAATGTCCTGAATTTTTGGCAAAAATAGCATTGCATCTAAACATGGTGATAATCTTGAAAAGAAAACTGACATGCAGGGAAACCGTAACCCTCTTTGAGTGTCGGGTGATAATGGATGAACAGATCACGCCATGCAAATCCCCGGGACACACGTGTGTTTTCTGTTGTTGCAGGTTGCAGGATGGCGTCACATTCTCTCAAGCAAGGTACTCTTCCCCAGTAGAGTATTTCCCCAAGCAGAGATTTCTTCTCCAACAGGTATCTGAAGCCTGGCACCTCTGGCAGAGATTTTATCCAGCTAAGTATGGGCGGCGGCCCAAGCAGGTTCTTCTTCTCCAGTGAAGTAGCAGTCCATTCTTCCCCAGTGAAGTATAGCCAGCAGGTGCTCGAAAGCCTGACGTCATCAGAGATGAAATTAACCGTATTCTGTTCCCAGTAAGAGTCCTTGCCTATCAGGTACCCGAAAGCCTGATATCCCCTCAGAGTCTTGAATCATCGGATGCTCTCCCCAGTCAGAGTATTCGCCCAGGAAGCTTCCCCAGCTAAGTCTGAAGATGATTGGTTCCCACAGAGTTCATATTTGATTTTCACCTCCGTCCGTGAAATATTCCCCAGCAGATTTGCCCTATTGTTGGTTTATTTGATGATGCAGCCAGGTATTCATCACCTCAGTCGGAGTGGGTATCCAGACCTCTTGACTTTTTCTCCCCTGCAGAGTTGTATCTCTTGTTGCCGATCAGGCATTCGTTTATTGCTCGTCTGCAATCTTCAACACTCGTATGTGTTATCCCTAAGCAAGTTTCCCCAGCGAGGACATATCACTGCTTTATGGCTGCTCGACTGCATCTTTCAACACTCGTCTGTGTTAGCTCTGTGTTGCTGTTTGCTCGTCTGCAATTTTCGGCATTCGTCTGTGTTTTGAAGTGATTACCTTATTATTGCTCGTCTGCAATTTCCATCACTCGTCTGTGTCATGATGCCTCCGTTGTTGCTCGTCCGCAACTCCTCAACACTCGTCTGTGTTCTGAGATGATATTTGCTGTTGCTCGTCTGCAACCTTCCAACACTCGTCTGTGTTTGGTATTGGATCCTTCGCTGCACTCGTCTGTGCCTTGATATGTATTCTCTGTTGTTGCTCGTCTGCAACTGTCCAGCACTCGTCTGTGTGTGTTTGAAGCTCGTCTGCTTTTATCCCCCAGAAGTCGTTTGTGTTCTGAAGCTCGTCTGCTTTGCCTGGATACTCGTCTGTATCATCCTCAGCACTCGTCTGTGCTAGCTTGCACCTGAATGTGAAGATTTGCTGTTTACCCTGATATCTCTGTGACTACTTCAAATGCTCGTCTGTGTTTGAATTTCTGGTATTCGTCTATACCAGTGGCTGATACTCGTCTGTATCATCGCCTGAAGCACTCGTCTGTGTTTCTCAGATCATCGTCCGATACTCGTCTGTATCTTTGACTATTGGCACTCGTCTGTGTTCTCTTGACAATCATCCAATACTCGTCTGTATTGAAGAGGTTTAAAATCCTGACAGTGGGAATTAAATGTCGAAATGGTTACCGGTCCTGGCGTAACAGGTAAATCCGAAGGAGGCTCGTCTGTCTCAAGCACCAATTATGGTTGCTGCACCTGGCGTAACAGGTTTGCTCAGAAGACTCGTCTGTCTTATACCATATATCCGCGGATAATATATGAGGAAGGTTCGTCTACCTTGATTGCATGTCTATCCCACAGACTTATATGCATTCCCGGAGCCTGCGTAAGGGTTATCCGAAGAAGACTCGTCCGTCTTATTCCACTTATCTGCGTAAGGATTAGTGAAGGAGATTCGTCCATCTCAGGTTACTTTGAAGATCCTTAAGGGCTCGTCTGTACCTGGCGTCACAGGTCATGCGAAGACTCGTCTGTCAGCATGATAGTATTTCAGATATCAGTTTCAACTTGGAAGAAGCTCGTCTGTTTTTTTTCTCTCCTTCTTATCCCCAGAGCGTCATCTGGTTGGGTTTATTTCCCAGTGTTGCATTCTTCGTCAGAGTGCAAATTTCAGGTCTTCTTGGTATTCAATCACAGTTTATCTCGAATGTCTAATAGCCGCTGCTCTCATCCTTTTCAGATTAACAGTTGATTGAATAGGGGCAGCTGTAACACCCCAAATTTGCTCTCTTCTTGTTTAGCATCGTTATCATATCATAATCATCACGAGCATACCATATCCTTATCATTTTGCATAGAAAAATAAAGCATAACACTCACATGTTCTAGCATAAGGCATATGATCGGTCATCTGGGAAAATCTGAATCTGCAAGTCAAAATCAAGAGCATGGTGATCTGGCAAGAATCTCACAGGATCATTTTGCACAAGCCTGGTATCATGTTCAGAGCCCTAGAAAGAGAAGATGGATCAAAATTTGCTTGAAACGGTTGGTGCAGGTCTATTTTTGAAGGTTCCCACCAAAGGGAGGGAAATTCAAATTTTCCATGCGTTAACCGGTTAACGCATATGGTTAACCGGTTAACAGCTGCGAAATTTGAATTTCCAGCAGCAATTTCAGCATGTGTGTTTTGGCTTCATTTTCCAATTTTCTGATTTTTATTCATTTGAATTAATTTGAATTTGGGAGAAGGATCTAGAGCATTTATCCAAGCCTAATCCCATTGCTACATCCTAATCACACTACCCAAACCATAATTTTGGATCCCAAACCAAAATTTTGGGCCCCAAACCTAAACCATATTTATTCCATTTCCCTCCAAACCAAGAGGGCTCTCACTCATTTTTCACTCTCATTTCTGAATTTTCATTCCTCTCACTCACAATTCTCTCACTTTTCTCTCCCAATTTTCCAAATCACTCAAAGTTCCTCTTTGAAGATCACACAACCTTGCCTTGAGGTGTGTAGATCTTGGAACTAAACCTCCTTTCATAGCTTCTTTGCATCTCTTTGCTGGTTTTATTGGAGATTCAGATCTGGTTTGAGATCTAGAAGTGCTTTTGGATCCAAAATTCTGCATCAAGAGCTTGTTCTTGCATTTATTTTGCATGGAGTGTGGAGCTTAGCATCGGATCTTCAAAGTTTTGCGCGAGATCTACTGTTTTCAGCTCAATCAACAATTACCAAAGCATACCTCAGCTTTGTAGGTTGGTTAATTTCAGATCTAGCTCTGTTTTTAGCTTATTTGCATGCTTGTGCTTTAGATCCACCATGTGTTTGTGTATTTGATTGTGTTGCATGAATTGATTGTTTGATTTGTATCCGGATCCGAATGTTATTTGTTCATGAGCTTAATGATATGGATTAATGTGAATTGATCTAATTTTCCATGTGTAATTGATTGCTGGTCTGGTGCAAGCTTATTTGGATAAGCTGTTTTGAGTTGCTGTTTTCTGCAGGATTTGTTGCTGTTTTATCAGTGTTAACCGGTTAACGTATATGGTTAACCGGTTAACGCACCTGTTTCATGCGTATTTTGTGCAGGTTTGAGCTGGTTAACCGGTTAACGCATTTGGTTAACCGGTTAACACTGAAGCAGAATGGCTTTTTAGTGTTGTTTTGAGCTTGTTTGATCCCTTTGCCTGTTCTAATTGCCTTGGATCATTGCATGATCATTAAGCATGATATTTTAGGGTGATTTGCTTGCTGGTTGATGTATGCTTTCATGTTTTCGACGCGTAAGTCGTGTATTTGCAATGCTTGGCATGTTGTTTGTTTCTTGTTTACAAGAACCTTTGAGCATGATTAATTCCATGATTGTGTTGGTCAATTTGCTGGATTTTTGCTAACATTTCAGGGGCTCATGGTAAGAGAAGTGTGGATGTTTATCCACATTTCAACTTTTCATCTTTCCTCTTTTGCTTTGTTTTTTCTTTGTGGTGTTTGATGTGCTTTGTGCCATCATGTGGTTCTCTTTCCCCTTTCTAGTTTCCTCTTCTCTTTTTCTATCTTCTTCCTTCTTCATTAGGGTAGAAACCTCACTAACTCTTAGGACTTCCATGCATGTGAATACTTAGGATTATTTTAGTCCCCCTTTAGAATTTTTCCTTTGAGATCTTTTGGTTCTTCTTCTCTTCTCATCTCATAACTCTTAAAAAGAAAACACTTTAATAAATGTGAAGTGATGCATTGATCCATAGCCTTATTCCATGAGGTATGCTTGTAGTCTTCCCATCTTGGGATAGTACATGTTTACCTTGTGATGCACAAGTCTGATCAAGGTATCTTCTTCATAAAGAAAAGCATAAAAAACACTTCTTCATGTAAATAACCAAAAAAACACTTAATAATTAAGCAAGTTAGTGAGCCTAAGCCCTAATCTTTGGGTTCAAGTTTTGGGGATCTTCTCCTTACTTGAGTGTGCTTATTCTATTATTCCATCTTGGAATGTAGTGACAAGTGCACATTCCATTGGTGAGAGTTTGAGTTCACTTCCTTGTGACACACTCATAAAAGCTTCTAAAAAACACAAAACAAACAATAAGCGTCTTTCCTTCGGGAATTCTTTTCTCATCTCCTTCGCTCCGTACGCGAACTTGCTCCTACTTGTCATTTTGCAAGACGGTTACGCACTCGTCGTCCGAGTCTGCAACACCTGAGCAATGGCATAGGCAGTTCAAGCCTTAATTCACAAGCAATTTCCTTTTAGTACCCCTAGTTAGGGGAACTACGGCGTCTCTGATCCTCATTATCCCGATGAGGTACGTAGGCAGCGGGGTAGGGCCCGTTCGAGCACAATCTTTATTTTCCCTACATTTTTCCTTTTGCTTTCTTATTCAGTTCTTTTCCAGTTCCAGTTTCTTTTCATATTCATTTCTTTGCTGCATTTTTCATACCCTCACCCTTTGAAACAGTTTCTTTGCAAGCGTGGATCCCGTCGGGTACGGCGGACGATCTGGGTGCTAATACCTTCCCAGGTCGTAACCGACTCCCGAACTCAGTCTCTTTGGTTCGCAGGACCTGTGTCCTTCCTCTGGTTTGTGCAGCATTACCATTCCCTTTCTTCGGGATAAAAATGCCTGGCTGGCGACTCTATTCTTCTTCCGCGCCACTTTCGCGTTTGTACCAGGATGAAAATCCCGGGAGCGACAAGTTGCTTCTTGAGCAGAAGGGTATCATCATCTCTCATTCCCAACATGAGAGGATTTATTTCTTATCCCCAGCAAGTGGCAACTTGAGCTCTTACCTTCAGCGGGAAGCTTTATCATCGACATCCTCCATCATCCCCAGTAGAGTTGGAAGTTGAAATCTCTCCCAGCAAGGCAGCAGAATGTGGGTGTCCTCCCTAAGCAGTGACTTCCCTTCGATACAGGGGAAATTCCCAGCAGTATAAGGAGTGTCTTTCCTCCCCAGCAGGTTGCTTCCTCAGCAGTGTCATACCTTTGGTTTCCAGCCAAGCCAGGGGGTCCTCACTTCCCCACCAGAGCTCAAGAAGAGTCCATCTCCAATAGGGTCTTAGCATTCTAATCCCCAAGTCCAATTTATTTTTGGCAATAATGGCAGTTCAGAGCCCGTGTATCATCAACAGCATTCCCCGCAGAGTTATCTCCTCCTCATCAGGATTAACCAGATCAATGCAATAATCATCGTTTCTCCCCATTCAAGCTATCTGGGATGCCTGCAGTCTCCTTATCAGGAGATCTCTTTGCATTTTCATACGCATAATCATCATTACATTTGCATTCTCCAAAGCGTAGCATTTCCATCGTCATGGAGCATTACACCATAAATTCAAACATATGCATACCAGCATGGGCCAGGTTTGAGGTATTACGAACATCTTCTCAATCTGAAGTACTCCACACAGAGGATACCAATATCATTTTCCAGACATCCTTGTCTTTTCAAGTCAATGTTTTTCACTTATTCCGCGTCTTGTTTGGTACAACAGTCGCGTCGCAGGTTCCCGTTTTGTACAACGGTCCTGTTTGTTTCGGCTCTCGTTTATGTATAACGATCCCGTTCCATTTTGTCCTATTTTCTTTGCTTCTGGTTACCGCCTGCGGCCGGTATACCTTTGCGTCTCCATTCGAGGATGGTTTCGTGTTAGATCCGAGGATCTTTTGATTTGTCATTCGAGGATGGCATTTCTTTTCTTCAAGTCCTTCTGTGGTTGGTCTTGTTTGTTGTTTTGTGTGGCTATTATTCGAGGATAGTAGTTCACTTTTTGAGCTTATTGATTGAGGTCAGTTTGTCTCTTTTGCAAAGTCTGTCTGAGGTCAGCTTTGTGTTTGGTTATCAGTCGAGGCTGGTATACCTCTGCGTCTCCATTCGAGGATGGTTTCGTGTTAGATCCGAGGATCTTTTGATTTGTCATTCGAGGATGGCATTTCTTTTCTTCAAGTCCTTCCGAGGTTGGTCTTGTTGTTGTGGCTATTATTTGAGGATAGTAGTTCACTTTTTGAGCTTATTAATCGAGGTCAGTTTGTCTCTTTTGCAAAGTCTGTCTGAGGTCAGCTTTGTGTTGGTTATCAGTCGAGGCTGGTATACCTTTGCGTCTCCATTCGAGGATGGTTTCGTGTTAGATCCGAGGATCTTTTGAATTGTCATTCGAGGATGGCATTTCTTTTTCTTCAAGTCCTTCTGCGGTTGGTCTTGTTTGTGGCTATTATTCGAGGATAGTAGTTCACTTTTCGAGCTTATTGATCGAGGTCAGTTTGTCTCTTTTGCAAAGACTGTCTGAGGTCAGCTTTGTGTTTGGTTATCAGTCGAGGCTGGTACACCTTTGCGTCTCCATTCGAGGATGGTTTCGTGTTAGATCCGAGGATCTTTTGATTTGTCATTCGAGGATGGCATTTCTTGTTGTTGTGGCTAATATTCGAGGATAGTAGTTCACTTTTTGAGCTTATTGATCGAGGTCAGTTTGTCTCTTTTGCAAAGTCTGTCCGAGGTCAGCTTTGTGTTTGGTTATCAGTCGAGGCTGGTATACCTTTGAGTCTCCATTCGAGGATGGTTTCGTGTTAGATCCGACAATCTTTTGAATTGTCATTCGAGGATGGCATTCTTTTCTTCAAGCCCTTCTGCGGTTGGTCTTGTTTATGGCTATTATTCGAGGATAGTAGTTCACTTTTTCGAGCTTATTGATCGAGGTCAGTTTGTCTCTTTTGCAAAGTCTGTCCGAGGTCAGCTTTGTGTTTGGTTATCGCCTGCGGCCGGTATACCATTGTGTTTCTATTCAAGGAAGGTCTTAGTACTGGATCCGAGGATCCCGTGTGAGTGGTCATTCGAGGATGGCATTCTTTCCAGCATATTTCCACCTGGTTCTATCTTCGCTACCTATTTAGAGGTCAAAATCAAAAATACATAAATAAATAAAGGGGAAGATGGCATTCCCATTACCCTCAGTGTGCAAATTTTCAGGTTTTATTCGAGTATTCAATCACTCCATACCTTGAACGTCTAAAAGTTGTTGCAATTATCCATTCAAGTCTGCAGTTGATTGAATAGGGGCAGCTGTAATACCTCAAAATTTGCCCTCACTCTTTTTACCTTAACTGGTTTATCGCTTCGCATTCATCTGCATTTCCCATTAGGTCATTAACATCATAATCATGCATTTCATGGATTCATAAGGCATGAGACCAAAGAACTTTATCGCAATTTGAATTTTTTATTCAGAAGTGATTTATCTGGCTATGGTACTCGAATTAAGACAAAGGCCTGAGCTAATGGCATCATGAGCATCTTTCTATTGAAGCACGTTCAACCACGAGGCTTTCCTTTTCTAAGACATCATTAAGGCTTATTCCTTATTCAGTGACAGATGATAATCATCAGGATCTAGTTCACCTTTCAATTAATGTTTTGTGTAAGGTGTTGCGGTTCATAGATTAAGTCATGGTAATTTGGTTTCAAGGAGTAGTTCAGAAGTCTGTGGGAATTCAGTTTTGGTATAATTCGAGATTGATTAATGATTTCCCTTATTTCTCAAGGATTGATCCAGTTTAGCCTCGAATGTGATTTTTGTGGGCTCGATCTCATCATCTCTATGCAAGAACCAAGGGATTTAATTATGGTCGATTTC
This sequence comes from Lathyrus aphaca, assembly GCA_963966055.1. Taxonomy (NCBI): domain Eukaryota; kingdom Viridiplantae; phylum Streptophyta; class Magnoliopsida; order Fabales; family Fabaceae; genus Lathyrus; species Lathyrus aphaca. The sequence continues at coordinate 447,819,712 of OZ014521.1, forward strand.
AAAGATGATTTGGATTGAGATGTTATTCGGATACATTCTAGTTTCGTTGAGTTTTCTCGGTTCATCGGAGACTGTAATTCAAATTCAAGTTCATTCGAAGGTCCGCAATATCCATTTCCAGTCCATTTTTCGATTCAACTTAATTCATGCTAAACCATTTCATAATCCATTTTACCATTCCACCTTCTCACTTTTGAATATCACTAACCATTTCTTTTTGGTACCATAAGACCATATCATTAAGCCCATCTTAAGTTCAAGTCCAAGTACCCAATAAATTTCCGAGTTTAAATCCGATTAAACTACATTCCATAGTATTTTTCCTAAATCCGAACCATTTTGAAGCCCATTCGTTACATCCTTTTTACCATTTATTTTTTTACAAATATTCACTATAATTGTTAAGATCCAAAACCATATCCAATTTTCAAGTTTCTAATCCAAATTTACCCTTTTTGTTTTAATCCTTTAAGCCCAATTAAAATCACTCTCTTGGCCTCATTTTTGTCCAAATCCAATTGCCAAAATCTTTTTCTTTTTCTTTAAGCCCATTCATTTTTATGCACTAGTCTTGATAACCAAATACTGAAAAATAGGAATAAGAAAAATAATAACATGGTTTCTCTAAATGCATAGGTGAGGAAAAATTATTCAGATGTTAGCACAAAAGAAATTCAGTTACAGTCTGTTACAATGAAAAATCAGTTAGGAAACTGATAGAGGAAAAATCACAAAAAGGCAGTGGAGATATAAAACACAAAAAAGGGGAGATAACATTTTTATCTGCAAAAAATCTCTATAACACCAAAACCAGAGAAAAATTCAAGAAAATCAGTTACAATTGTAACTGATATATAACAGAAAAGATAGAATAACAAAGGGGGGATTTTTTCTACAATATTTTCAATCCTTTCTCTCCAATAAAAAAAAAGCGAAAACTCAAAAAAAAAAGGAGCTTCACCAAGAGAAGGATCTCTTTTTCTCTCTCACAATCTCTCTGAGATCTTCATTAATCTTAAAAATATTCCTCTAATCAATCTCTCAACCTCTCCAAAAAACCCAAAATTTGGCATAACTTCAACCTCTCCACTTTTTCCCATTAATCATCATCTTCTTCTGCAAATTCTCATCCTCATCATGATGTTGCATCTTTAGTATCAGTTGCACAAAAAAGGCTCCAACCTTCAACACATCTCGATCACCGAATCGTCAACAAACTAAACTTCAAGAGCCATCGTCTTCAAACTCCAACCTGCATCACCAATAATCAACCGAAAAGATCTTCCATCATCATCACTGCCAAACCTGCAAATCGAGAAAACAAAAATCTCAAGAAATCACACTAACAACAGAAGTCAGAAGTGGGCTTTGTCGCAAACAAGATTGCAAGCATCGACATCACCACCAACAACGCAATAAATCTCGTAAGGGCGCTGAATAGTGAGGATTACGCGCACACGCAGAAAGGAGAAGGGAAATGCATAGTGAAAGTTCAGACACATAGGAAGAAGGGGAAATATGATCGTACCTGAAAAATTCTTTCATATCTCTTTATCACCACCATCATTTTATTCTTGTTCGTCTTCATCTTCAAAATTCTGTAACGAATTCATACCCAAGACTTCAATAATCTTCAAAGCAACCTCATCTTCAACCTTCATCAAGAAGATGCAACCTGTAAAATCACAAAGAAAATGCATCAAGAACAGTTTCGAATCGAGCAATTCGCACAGTAAAATCTCCAACAATAGTGATTTGTGATTCGTAACGGTTCGAGTCAAAGGAACAATTCAGAACCACAAAATAGGAGTGAAGAAATCCAACGGTGTACCCGAGGGAAACATCGATCCAAGGGCATTGTGATAGGGTGAGTTCTGAGGTCAAATATGGAACGTGATCGGCGAAGAGGAGCTCGTGTTGCTAGCGTTGGGAAGGTATGTATGGTGATTAGGTTGATCAAACTTGAGTTGAGTTAAAACAGATCATAAGGAAGTGAGGTGTGGAGGTGATGAACAAGGAGGAACCACGAGGAAGACGACTTCATGGATCGTTGTCCGACAAGTAATTAACGGAAAGAGGCCATGATTGATCTGTAGCGGCGCCGTTGTAATGGAGAGACGGTAGGCTAGTTCGGAGAGGTTGAAGGGCGAGAACGGCGGCGGATCTACAAGGTCTATGAGGCTCACCACCGTGACGTCGAGATGATGAGAGATAGTTGTAGGTGGTGGTTGAAGCGAAGAAGATGAGGACGGATGATCGGAGTTTCCCGTTCAGCGGGGAAACCTTTGAATCTTCGGTCGGTGCCGCTTCAGGAAGCAAGAAGTGCCTCACGAAGAAGAAGAGGATGAACTCATGTTTTATTGTTCTCTCAAGAAGGTATTAGGGTTTCATAAACAATTGGGATTGGGCTTAGTGTATTCAGTCACCATGGATCTACTTTCCAGACTCTTATTTTACTTTTTCACCACCTCTGCGAGTATGGCATCATGGAATTGGGCTCAGAGCCCATGAAAATCCTATCTGCACCTCCATTTTCGGACAACACCCCCTTTCGCGGGCTTCATGTGGAATGGGCCTTCAGGCTATTATACTTATTTTACCCCTCAATCCAATTCTGCACCTCCCTGTCCTTTATATTTCTTTTAGAAATTGTTATTTAGATTTCTTGTGAAAATTTATTCACCAATTTCTTGCCAAGTTATTTTTGTGGATTAATCTTGATTAATTCTATGAAAAATCTAATTAGGATTTTTTTGTCATTTATTTAATTATGGTTTAGTATTAATTTTGGATTAACTAGTGCTTATGAGTTTTTTTCCGATCAATATAGGATCGATTCCGATTATAGCAAAGCTCAACAAAGTGATTATGGAAGATGAGCATTTATTTTGCTCATGGGGATTATATGACCTTGCTTAAGTTTTTTTCGAATTTCTTTTAGTGAGGAATCGGCTCTTCATTCAAGTAAGTAATTTCGACGTTTTCGATTTTTAAGCATTATTCTAGTCGTATGCGGCTTAGGACCATATAACTTAAGGTGCATATTGAGCCCTCCCACCTGAGGCACTGGATTTATTTGTGATTTATGTTGATTTGTGTCGATTTCGGAGCTTAGGGATTAGGTTAAGAACCATTAGGATCGCTTCCTTTCACTTCCCCTTAAAATTCATTTTTTTGCCCGTTTCGTCGCAATTATTAAAAATAGTTTTAGGTGAGATAAAATTCTGGAAACATTCATGAGTGATCCCCATCCTCTTAATTAATTTGTCATATTTTTTGTTTCTAGATTTGGGTGGTTTTAATAATTAATTGGGATTTTAGATCATGAGCTGTCCGAAAAAGGAGTGTTTTGGCATAAGGGATCGAAATTGATTTTTCCCCATAGGTGTGAAACCTATTTTTTGTGTGTGATTAATCAATGTAATTTGTGACATTTTAATGCTCATTATTCATTTTTTTCATAATTTTAGATGCCCTTTTTGATCCACTTTGTGGAGTTGTTTTTTGGTGACCATGCTTTGTTACCTTGCTAATCAAGGAATTGTTTTGGCACTTTGGTGCATAATTTTGTAGAATCCTTTTGGACCATGTAAGATAATCACTATATCATTCCTGGGATTTAATTTCATAATTTTTAAAGGTTTTTTGCTATTTTTCCATGTCACCTAGATCTTAGGTTGATTCATGTGTTTATGTGTCGCATAACCTAATTGTTAAGAGGGCATTCATGCCATTTTCTTGAGGCAACTTTTTGGTAACTTCTAGGAGTTAATTATAGGTCACTTTTATGTCTTTAATTCCATCCATAAGTCATTTTTTGAACCATACTCATTTGGTTTGTTTTGTGATTCAAAGTGCATAATTATTTGGACATATTTTGCCTTAAACTCATTTCTCTTCTCCTCTAAATAATAACTTGAATTATGTGGAAATCATTAATTCCTATCCATGCATTCCAATTGCATATCATACCTTGTATGCTACTGACCCATAATCATTTCATGCATATTCACATGCCAATCTTCCTTAACTTTCATCATGTGCGATCTCATGCGATTTTTGTTCGTTTCTTCTCATATCTTCTTCTCATTGCTCCATATGCCTAATCCATTGCATCCATGATTGTATATTCATGCATTCTCATTCATAAGCATTCACTACTGACTTTTATGTTCATTTTATGTACTAATTCATGCTTGTAAGCCATATGCATTCATACTTCATCCATGAGCCTTAACTTGCATTTATGTGAACTTAGGTGAACTTTTTGTACATTGTTTGACATAGTTTGATCTTGTGAGGTATCCTAGCATACTTAGGGACCTATAACATGTAGCTACTGACTTTAGAAGTCATGTAACCTTTAGGTACCTTCACCTTTAGACTTAGGTCTTATTTTGAACCTTAGTTCCATTCTATGATGGTTATGGTGCTTAATCGCTTTCATGCTTTGATTTTACTTTCAATATGCATTGTCATGCTAACTTTTGTTTTGTAGGGGGGAAGATTGAGGTAAGCCTCACTTCATTCCTATCTCTTGTGCATTTTAATTGTCTTTGCCTTAGCACTTGGTGCTTGCTTATAGGTTTTCCCTTTCTTTAGAAACAACTTACCTTCCTTAGGAAGTAAGTTGATTTCTAAGCTCTTTTTTCTTCTTTTCCTTTTCTTTCTTAGGATTAGAATACCTCATTAACATTAGGACCACTTGTAAATAAATAAACAAAATTAGGATTGAGTCTTAGTCCCTTAGATTTTGTCCTTTTATCAACTTGAGTCATTCTTTCTATTCTCATAAAGAAAAGCAATAAAAACTTAAGAATAAAAGCCGAAAAATCTTGTACGACACGAGACTTTGTTGCGAAGTGTTTATACGCGTCCTGTTTCGGGGCGAGGTGTAAATGCTTCCCGCGATGGATAGGTCTTAGTACAAGACAGTTCACAAACAAATTCAAAACACTTCTCTTAAAAGACCAAAAACAAATACAATAAGCGACTATCCTGCGGGAACTTCTCTTCTCATCTCATTCATTCACAACGCGAACTTGCGACGACTTGTCACACATGCAAGACGGTAAACGCACTCGTACCAAACGAGCCTGCAACACCTGAGCATAGACATACGCAATTCCAGCATAAAAAACACAAACAAATAGTTCCCGCCTTAGTTAGGCGAACTACGTCGACTCTGATCCTCATTATCTCGATGAGGTACGTAGGCAGCGGGGTAGGGCCCGTTCGAGCACATTATTTATTTTCCCTACATTTCCCCCTTTCTTTCCATTTTCTTATTTCAGTTCCTTTCTCATTTCATTTCCATTCCAGTTAGCAGTTTTGTTCAGCAGCATATTTTTCTCACCCTTTGAAACAAGCAATCAAGCGTGGATCCCGTCGGGTACTACGGACGGATTGGGGTGCTAATACCTTCTCAATTCGTAACCGACTCCCGAATTCAGATCTTTGGTTCGCAGGACCTTGTCCTTTCCTTCTTCCTCAGGTTTGTGCAACATTACCTTTCCCATTCTTCCGGGATAAAAATGTCTGGATGGCGACTCTAACCTTTCCGTGCCACTTTCGCGTTTGTACTAGGATGAAAATCCCGGGAGAGACACAGTTCCATATGACAGCAGGAGTTTCGTGCCTTGGCATTACGGCTCAGATCTTTATTGCAATGGAAAGAAAGTCATTGTTGACTCTTCAACTTCTACACCACAGATTGATAATGTCGGGGGAGACGGAGGCTTCACTCGAAACGGACGTCTCTTCACGTCACAGTTCCCAAGAGTTAATATTGAAGCAGAAGCTGCTGCTAAAGAAAAAGGCAAGAGTGTGGTGCCTGAAGAACCAATTGCCAAGGAGACTCAGAAGACATCCTTTAATTAGGATGTAGACGAGTTCATGAGAATTATCAAAAAGAGTGCCTACAAAGTTGTGGACCAGCTCCATCAGACACCCTCCAAAATCTCTATTCTATCATTGCTCATGTGTTCCGAAGCTCACAGGAATGCATTACTCAAGGTCCTGCATGCAGCTTACGTGCCTGAGGAGATTACAGTTAATCAGCTAGAAACGGTGGTTTCAAATGTCAATACTATTCATGGACTAGGGTTCACCGATGCTGATCTGACTACGGAGGGTCGTAACCACAATAAGGCTTTACATATCACCTTAGAGTGCAAAGGTGTCGTACTTTATCATGTCTTGGTTGACACTGGGTCCTCACTCAATGTCCTTACTAAGAAAGCCTTGATCAAGCTGGAATATGATGGTCTTGCACTCCGCCCGAGTAACCTGGTTGTGAGAGCCTTCGATGGTTCTAAGAGGTCGGTTCTTGGAGAAATTGAGCAGCCTGTGGTAATTGGCCAATAGATTTTCAAAACTATCTTCTATGTGATGGACATTCAGTCTGCCTACAGCTGTTTGTTAGGTCGACCCTGGATTCATGTCGCTGGCGCCGTAACATCGACCCTTCACCAGAAGTTAAAATACGAGTGGGAAGGCCAAGTTATCACAATCTGTGGGGAGGAGGACATCTTCGTCAGTCATCTAGCTACCTATAAGTACATTGAGATGGATGAGGAGATCCATGAAACAATGAGTCAGGGTTTTGAAGCTCTCAATATCAACGAAGCAACAACTGAAGTATCTGGTACTTCAATTGCTTCCTACAAACAAGCTCGGGAGGTTGTTGAAGACGAGAATGCCCAAGGCTGGGGCAAGTTGCTGCAAGTTCAGATTAAAGAAGACAAGTTCAGTTTGGGTTACAAACCATCCCGATATGTCCAAGAGGAGGTTGTTGAAGCTCTCAAGTTCGTAAGTGGGGGAATGCTGACCCTGGAGAAATCAATAATGTGGAAGACGAGGTTGAAAGCGACTTCAACCTGGAAAGCTGGATTCGTCCAAGAGTCCCGGGCCAACAAGTCCTCAACTGGTTTTCCCAGGAAATTATAAGGGTTATGCTGTAGAGTAATTATTATTTCCTAATTAAGCATGCATCAAGTCCTGCATCTTGCCCAAGGTGTCAGGACTCATTTAATAATAGGGCCATATATGTATTTTGTGCAAATGGAATATTAATGAACAATGGACATCTTTTGCAAACAATATTTTCGCTCAATGTCTTTCATTTTTGTTATTTTTGCACAGAACAATACATGGCAATGTTTTTCTTAATAAACTTCATTCACTTTTTCTAAATAAGATAAAATCAACCACTAAAATGAACAAATCTCAACCCTTACAGAGATAGCCTTCCAGATTGCACCAACAACGACACTGCTATGATCTTGTATGACTTCGACAATCTGATTAATCAAGTAGAAGAATGGGTTGACGAAGACTATGATTTGCCTGAAGAGTTAGCCAGGTTATTGAGACAAGAGGAAAAGGCGATTGCTCCTCATCAGGAGGAGGTTGAGACTATCAGGTACCGAGGAAGATGTGAAAGAGGTGAAGATCGAGGCCAATATGTAAGCTCTAGTGAAAGAACAACTCATCAGTATGCTTCGAGAATATGTCGATGTGTTCGCTTGGTCTTATCAGGATATGTCGGGCTTGGATATAGATATTATCACGCACAGGATGCCATTGAAAGAAGATTGTCCGACAATTAAACAGAAGTTGCGTCGTACTCGCCCAGACATGGCCATGAGAATCAAAGAAGAAGTACAAAAGCAGTGGGATGTCGGTTTTCTTGTTGTAACTAGTTACCCACCGTGGGTTGTTAACATTTTACCCGTACCTAAGAAGGATGGCAAGGTGTGTATGTGTGTTGATTACTGGGATCTGAACAGAGCCAGCCCGAAGGATGATTTCCTATTACCTCACATTGATGTATTGGTGGATAACACGACTCAGTTCTCGGTATTTTCTTTCATGGATGGATTTTTCAGATACAATCAGATTAAGATGTTACCTGAAGACATGAAGAAGACAACCTTCATCACACCTTGGGGCACCTTTTGTTACAAGGTAATGTCGTTTGGTCTGAAGAACGCCGGTGCAACTTATCAACGGGCTATGGTAACATTATTCCATGATATGATCCATAAAGAAATCGAGTGATATGTGGATGATATGATTGCCAAGTCCCTCACAGAAGAAGATCATTTGGTAAATCTATCGAAGTTGTTCAAGCGTCTGAGGAAGTATCAACTGAGATTAAACCCCAACAAATGTACATTCAGGGTACGTTCTGGTAAGTTACTGGGTTTTATTGTAAGTGGAAAAGGAATTGAGGTTGATCCCGATAAAATCAAAGCTATTCAGGAAATGCCTGCACCCAAGACTGAGAAAGAAGTTAGAGGGTTCTTAGGCAGATTGAACTACATTTCATGGTTCATATCTCATCTTACTGCAACCTGCGAACCCTTGTTCAAGCTGTTAAGAAAAGAGCAAACAATCAGGTGGAACGATGTCTGTCAGAGAGCTTTTGACAAGATCAAAGAATATCTGCAAGAACCTCTAATTCTCATGCCTCCAATCGAAGGAAGACCTCTAATCATGTACCTGACAGTATTAGAAGAGTCAATGGGGTGTGTGTTGGGCCAGCATGACGAGTCTGGTCAAAAAGAGTATGCAATATACTACCTAAGCAAAAAGTTTACCGACTGTGAACAACGTTATTCACTGCTCGAGAAAACTTGATGTGCTTTAGCGTGGGCTGCTCGCCGACTAAGACAGTATATGTTGACTCATACTACCTTATTAATCTCAAAGATGGATCTAGTCAAGTACATATTTGAGAAGCCAACACTTACCGGAAGGGTTGCCAGGTGGCAAATGATTCTAACAGAATATGACATTCAGTACACCTCTCAAAAGGCCATCAAGGGCAGTGTATTGTCTGACTATCTGGCTGAGCAACCCATTAATGATTACCAGCCTATGAGATTTGACTTCCCTGATGAAGACATCATGTTCTTGAAAGCAAAAGATTGTGAAGAACCTATTCACACTAAAGGGCCTGACCCAGAAGAAGCATGGACTATGATGTTTGACGGGGCAGTTAATTGTAACGGTCGTGGGGTTGGTGCAGTGCTTATTACACCCAAAGGAGTTCATATGCCTTTCTCAGCAAGGCTCACCTTTGCCTGCACTAACAACGAAGCAGAATACGAAGCTTGTTTCATGGGTCTTGAGGAAGCCATTGACCTCAGGATCAAAACCTTGAATGTATTCGGAGATTCAGATTTGGTAATCAACCAGACCAACAACAAGTGGTACACTCATCAGGAGCATTTGATTCCCTGCCGTGACTATACGAGGATATTGTTGACCTTCTTCACAACAGTTAAGCTTGAATACATCCCTCGAGATGAGAATCAGTTTGTAGACGCTTTAGCTACCATTTCATCCATGATCAAAGTACAAGTTGCTAAATACGTACCTCAGATTTTGGTATCCAGACTAGACCGACCGACATATGTATTCTTTGTGGACACTATTATTGACAACAAGCCTTTGTACCATGACATCAAATGCTTCTTGGAAACTCCGACATACCCAGCTGGGGCATCGTCAAACGATAAGAAGACATTAAGAAGGCTAGCCGACAGTTTCTTCCTCAATACTGATGGTTCTTTGTACAAGCGAAACTTCGACATGGTCTTGCTCAGATGTGTTGGCAAGAAGGAAATAAACCTACTGATGCACGAAGTACATCAAGGTTCTTTCGGTACCCATGCCGGAGGACATGTAATGGCAAATAAGTTATTAAGATCGGGTTACTACTAGATCACAATGGATGCAGACTGTTGTGCTTATGCCAGAAAATGCCACAAATGTCAGATCTACGTAGATAAAGTGCATGTGCCTCCGAATCCTTTGAATGTAATGTCTTCACCTTGGCCTTTCGCCATGTGAGGCATTGATATGATTGGAAAGATTGAACTGACTACTTAAAATGGTCACAGATTCATCCTGGTAGCCATTGATTACTTCACCAAATGGGTTGAAGCAGCTTTGTATGCAAATGTCACCAGGCAAGTGGTAGCTCGATTTTTGAAAAGGGATATCATCTGTCGATATGAAGTTCCCGAGTGAATAATTACTTATAATGGTTCCAATTTGAACAACAAGATGATGACAAAACTTTGCCGGGACTTCAAAATTCAACATCACAACTCTTCTCCTTACAGACCGAAGATGAATGGCGTTGTTGAGGCAGCTAATAAGAATATCAAGAAGATTGTGCAGAAGATGGTAGTCACCTACAAAGACTGGCACAAAATGCTACCATTTGCCTTGCATGGGTACCAAACCTCTATCAGAACATCCACTGGGGAAACGCCTTATCAGCTTGTGTATGGTATGGAAGCTGCCCTACCTGTTCAAGTTGAACTACCCTCCTTACGGGTAATGATGGATGTAAAACTAGATGAAGCAGAATGGGTCTGATCCTGATATAATCAACTGAGTCTGACTGAAGAAAAGAGATTAGTGGCCATCTGTCATGGGCAGTTATATCAAAAGTGAATGAAGAAAGCCTTCGATCAGAAAGTCAGACCTCGGGAATACCAAGTGGGAGAGCTTGTTCTGAAAAGACTTCTTCCTCCTCATACATACCACAGGGGTAAATGGACGCCAAACTACAAAGGCCCATTCATAGTAAGGAAAGTTTTCTCTAGTGGGGCACTGATGCTCACTACTATGGATGACGAGGACTTCTTATCTCATGTGAATTCATATGCAGTTAAAAAATACTTCGCATAAAATACCCGCTGGACATAAAAATAGAATGTAAGTCCAGGATAAAATTGGGCATCCCGGCGAGTCAAAAACAAAATAAAAGACTCGGGCAAAAATAAGGGAAAAATCAAGCTGAGTTAAAAAGCCACATCGGACAGCTCAGGCAAAAATGAGCATCCCGGTGGATTGAAAACCCGGAAGGGCAATCCACGCAAAATCAGGGAATAAGAGAACAACTGCATTTTGAATTCGTCTGTATCACTCACAACATGGCAAACTTCGAAAGGATAAAGCATCGGTCAGAATCAACCTTCTTCAGAAAGCAAGATAAGAAGAATGTCGAGGTCATATAGGTCATAGCAAAGGAAGCTCACTGGAGCGTCAACTTCAACATTGTCAACACTTTTATTTTCTCAATTTTACAGCAATCTCCTCATTTCAGGGATTTGCTTCTTCACTGTACTTGCCTATTCAGGGTACACAAATCAATAAAATCAGAATTTTCAGTCACACTTTGTTTTGTACATTTTTTGTTTCGTTTTCAAAATGTCCAAATTTCATAATACAACACTTACATGAAAACATATAAGCCATTTTAATAAATGCTTGCAGGAAATATGTTACTCTCAGACAAATCTAAACTCCTATGACGGAATCCGGTTGAGGATACCTCGGGACACTTGTGTGTTTCTTTTTTATAGGTTACAGGTACTCAAGACAGACAATCTTTCACAGCATGGGGCATATCAGGTATTATGTCCCCAGCCAAGTCAGCAATTACCTCATCAGCAGGGTTACTTGACAGAAGTTTTCCCCCACGAAGTTGTTATCCCCTCAGAGGATCCTTCAAGAAACTTATTAAATCCCCAGCGTGTCGCTTGGACGAAGGAGTTACAACAGATTACTCCCCAGAAGTTCTTTTCTCCCCAAGCAGAATCTCCCAAGCAGTGCTTAAACTGTTGTTCCCCATCAGAATTGCCAGGATTTTCTCATCCTCAACAGAGTCGGCATAATCGCTTTCCCGCAGAGTTGCTAGTTTCTCCCCAGTAGAGTTGCCAAGGTTTTCTCTTCCCCAACGGAGTTACCGAAGCTTCCTCATCCCCAGCACGAGTCTCTTCAACAGAAGCTTCCCTAGCTAGGATCCCCACAGATTTCTTCCCCTAGAGAGCCACAGAGTTCTCTATGAAGATCGTTCAGTGATCCTCTCTCCCTATAGATCGGCCAATGATTTCTTCCCCCAGTGGAGTTCTCCCCCCAGACAGATCGCCTAGAGATCTTTCTCCCCGTGGGATCTGGATCTCGAATCGTTTCTTTCATTTTATATAATCATAGCATTCGCATCATTTTCCCCACACAAAGCGTAGCATTCCGTCTAATACGGAGCATTACGACAAAAATTAAACATTTGCATGATCATAAGCCAGGTTCAAGCCAATCACCTGCAAACATCAGAATCACTTCACCAGCAATATACAAAACTTATCCCCCACAGACAAAGCCAGAATACTTTTTGCACTCTCAATACAGATACTTGTTCACACTTGTACATATTCATTTTGGCACTGGTCCGTGTCATACTTCCCCAGCAAGTCAAACATTCGTCCGAGTCCCTTGCCCAATCTTTTTGACACTTGTCTGTGTCTTGCACATATATCCTCCAGTAGGTCAAACACTTGTACAGACTTATACACAATCCTCTTATACTCGTTTGTATCTTGTATATATCACCTCCCCGGCAGATCAAACACTCGTCTATGTTCCTTGTTTAACCGATTGATACTCGTTTGTATCATCATCCTCAAACATGTGTCAGTATTTGCTTCTATCGATACTCGTTCGTATCTTGGTCCTAAGGATGTCCGCATATTTAATCTATACACACTGTCAAACACTTATACCTTTTATTTCAAAGCGTAAGCACTCGTCTGTGTTTACCATTCCCCAGTAAGTCACCAACAAAACAAACCTTTCTATCCGACATTCGTCCTATGTCGTGATAATTTCGGAAGCCGTCCCCTGCCAGGTGATCGTCCTTCACCTTTTGATGATCATCCTTCATCATTTTATCCGATGGCCATCCCCATCGTTGATCTTTGTTATCCGACATTCATCCTATGTCGTGATCTTTTCGGCAGCCGTACCCTGCCAGGTGATCGTCCTTCACCTTTGGATGACCGTCCCTCATCCTATCCCCAGTGGAATCCCCATTGTTGGAACTTTCTATCCGGCATTCGTCCTATGTCGCGATATCTTTTTAGCAGTCATCCCCTGCTAGGTGATTGTCTTTCACCTTATGATGACTGCCCCTCATCATTTATCTGATGGCCGTCCCCATTGTTGATCTTTGTTATCCGAGATTCGTCTTATGTCGAGATAATCCCCAGAGCAGTCGTACCCTGCTAGGTGATCGTCCTTCACCTCTTGATGATCGTCCTTCATCATGCTTATCCGATGGTTGTCCCCATAGTTGATCTTTTCTATCCGGAATTCGTCCTACGTTGTGATAATTTCAGCAGCCATCCCCTGCTAGGTGATCGTCCTTCACCTTTTGATGACCGTCCCTCATCATTATTTCATTTATTCTTTTACCCAAAGGCCGTCCCCGTCACGATTTATTTACCCTTTAACCTGATGGTCGTCCCCGTCAGTGCCTTCCTCATTTCTTTAATCCCCAGAGAGTTTTAATTCTTTACCCGATGGCCGTCCTCGTCGCGGTCTCTTTATTTCCCAGCATGATGGTCGTCCCCATCATTGCTTTACAATTTATATCCCTTTTCTTCATCTCCCCAGTGAGTGCAAATTTCGGACTGTCTTTGGTATTCAACCACAAGTTATCTTGTTTGTCTGTTAAGCCAGGCGCTTACACCCTGCACAGCTAACTCATGCTTGAATAGTGGTAGCTATAAACACCCTAAATTTTCCCTCACTTTTTCTCACACCATGGCTTGTGATCTTTTCATATTGCATTACATAAGCATATCATCTCACACTACATAGTTTATTTCATCTGCATAATTTGTATAGCTAGGGTTTGTGATCAAATGAATCCAAAAAGTGACCTGAGCTATCTCAATGGTCTTGAAGCTTACCAAGAGGGTCCATGAGTGGTCTATGATCTTATTACATCCCCAAGAAGTCTTTGAAGTCAAGATATCACAAAGCATTGCACAGATGTCCAGGCAGACTAATGATTTCCTGCACAGATGACCTAAAATTAGGGTTTTGGGTTTGAGGCCCTTAATCTCAATTTTTTTGGTCATTCTTGATTCTAATGGTCTTAATATGTTATAAGTAGCATGTGTACCAAATTTTATGAAGAAATTCACTATGGAATTCATCTGATCAACTAGTAACTTGTTGTGCAAGAAAAGTCAGAATTAGGGCATCTGAGGCCCCCAACAATGGAACCAAAGGATCATTTTCATCAAATTGAGGTTCTATGATCTTTATTTGATCTTAGAAATGGTTAGAAGTTCACAAGATTGAAGAATTTCAAGCCAATTGCAAACTTTCCATTTTTAGACATGACTTGTAATGGAAACTTTCCATTTTGGGAAAGATTTTCAACCTCCTCTTTCTTGATCAAAAATGCTTCAAATGAAAAATCCTTAAACATGAAAGTGTATAGTGGATCTTCCCATTTTCAAAAAGTACAAGAACTCCTCTTGATTCATCCTAGAACTCAAGATATGATGTTTCAAAGTTGGGAAAAATCTTGTAATTTTCAAGTATGCGCCAAAGAGGGATTTTTGCAAAATCAAGTTTCAAGACCTCTTATGACCTCTAATCCACCTCTAAGCATCATAACAACATAACACAACTTGCCTTGATCAGAATTATGCCAAGAATCACAAGATTTCATGCCTTGTACTTCAAGAAATTTTCAAAGAGGGAAAATGCAAAACATGTGATAACTCTTGATCCAAGTGCTGCAGATCCTCAAATCTCATCCAAGGACCCTCCATGAACTCAACTGAGGCAAGACACCCCTTCAAACCAGCTCTGACCCGTGCCATGCCTCAAGTACACCTTCATTGACTTTTTTGCAAAATCACCCATACCAATCACCAACTTCCTGACCAATCAAGACCTCTTATGCAAACCCTAAGGAACTCATTTTCATAACACACACAAGCCTAAAACCTCTCAACACTCAGATTGCCCAAAAATCCCTATAAATTTCAAGTCTTTGAATTTCTCAACACAGCCATCAAAACTCAAAACTTTCTTCACCAATCATCTCCACATAACATATAGAGCACAAACCAACCATTACAATGGCCCAAAACACTCCATAACCAAAACACGAATTCTGCTTCATCAGAACTGGAGCATTCAAAATAGGCCAAACAAACTTGTTCTAAGCCTTTCAGAAGCACAAGGGGATCATTGGAGTGGTTTTGCACAAGAGAGTAGGTCAGAAAGCTCCAAACTGAAAAGCTTCAACTCAGGTAATCATCAAGAACATTTTTTCCAGAACTTGTTTTTTAAGTTACAAATTGATTCTACATGATGTGCTGATCATTGTGATATGTTTACTTTTGAAAATGGTTGAGTTTTAAGCATTTCATAGCCTTCTGAAATGTTGCCTGTGAAATGTTCTTACTTCGATTCTCTCTTTTGATGCATGATAAATGATTTTTGTTGCTGGATTATTGTTTAATGATGTCTAATGAGTGATTCTGGAGATTTTGGTGTGTTATCATGGCCTAGGGAGTGAGTTCAGATAAGTGAGATGCCAGAGAAGATGACTGGAGGTCTTCTCCGGCCACCTAAGAGTGATTAGCCCTAATTTCATTTAATTAGCCAATTTGAATAATAGCCCTTGGATTTGTGTTTCTCGCGCGTGTTGGATGGCTCAGATTGCTTCAATAAACCATAATCCTTTTTAATTAGATTAATTAGGTTTAATTAAATTAATTTTGCCAGATTCAATCTCAGCCTTACAGCGCCAGTCAAACCAGCTTTTAACCTGGACCATAAATCATGCTGACTTCTCATTTTATTTGATTTTTATTTCATTTTCTTGCATTTCTTTTCCATATTTATTTTAAAATAGAAAAAAGACTTAAAAAAATCTCATTTTCTGCATTTTCACTTTAAATATTTTTCTTAACTCAAAAACAATTTTTTTTTTTAATTTTTGCATTAAAAAAGTATTTTTAAATCATTTAAATGTTTTATTTAATTAATTAATTGATTTTAATTAATTAAAAATACATTTAAGTTTCTAAAAATCATCACAAAATTCATGAAGCATTCTCATACATTTAGAATCATTTACAAACTCACCACACAAATTTCTTTTTGGATTTGATTATGTTTTCACAATTATCTTTGAATTAGAGTTCATAAAATTCCTATTTTTTAACCCTAACTTGAAAAAATCTCTTATGATCAACCATGATGAGTTTAAACTTATTTCATTTTGCATTGTTTCACATATTGCATCTAGTATCTAGGTTATTTATCTCATGATTTTGCATTGCATTTTCAATTTGTTTTTCATTTTTCCCTTAGAAGTATCCAAAAACCCTAGTTAACTTAGGAAATTAATAACTTTCTCTAGGTTTAGCTTCTGACCTTCTCCTTTGGGTAGTGATCTTGTATATGTTTAGGGTTTGTTTGAGTTCAATTTCAATTTTTTTTCATGATATATGCTTCTGTTTTGGTCATATGCATATCATATATTCATAAAACACTAATTTCTCATGTTCAGTTGCATTCATCTTTGCATATCATCATCATATGAACATGCCAAGCCATTCCAAGCATTTGTATGCCATCTTAGACATCTTAAGACATGTTAGAACATTTCTTGATCATTTTTTCATTCATTTGGTATGCTTTGCATTCATTACATTTCATGTGCATCCATGTGTTTTCAAGTTTCTAACATGCCATCTTTAGCATCTCATCCCTTGTATGAACATACATAAGCATCTCACATGACTTTGCATCATCTCATGACACATTTGCATCATGTTTACACTTCTGGTTTTGGTATTTGCATCTTTATTCATCTCATTTCCTTTTGCTTTGCATCTTATGTGTCGCTCCCGACAAATGAAAATGGATCATATGAAGGTACAGACGCGAACGGTCGGCGAAGGGAACAATGAGAACACACAGCCGTGAACTCACTGGAGAATGAATAGAGTCGCCAGCTAGGCATTTTTATCCCGAAGGAAAGGCAATGCTGCATAGGCCTAGAAAAAGATGGATAAGACGGTTGCGAACCAGAGAGACTGAGAAAGGGGGTTGGTTACAACCTGGGAAGGTATTAGCACCCAGATTGTCCGCCGTACTCGACGGGATCCACGCTTAAAAGATTTGTGTTTTAAAGGGGTAGTGTCAGTGCAATCTGTGTATACAAGAGCTGGAAAAGGATATACAGGTGTCAGTGTAAAAGTATATAAGTGATGTGAAGTGTGAAAGCGTCAGTGTGAGAAAGGAGTGAAATGCTCAAGATCATGAGGCTAAAAGAATGAGGCTAGAAGGAGGGGGAATGTACAGAGACTTTTGTTCGATAACTGTTAAGTTATGCCTACGTATCCTCTCGTGCAATGAGGAAGTCAGAACACCGTAGTTCGACCCAAAGAGACTGAAAGATAAATTGACTTGTGAACTGCTTACTTGTCCATGATCAAGTGTATGACCTGTCTGGCTCAGGTGCAAACTGTCTTGCATCTGACGGAAGAAGCAAGTTCTCGTTTGTGAGTGAATGAGATGAGAAAAGAATCCCGGAGGAGACGATTATTGTTTGTTTTTGTGTTTTCAGTCTTTTATTGTTTTTGGATTTTGTCATAAGTTAATGAGCTTAAGTCTAAACCAATGGATTTAGTAAACTCATCACATCTTCCCTCTGATTAGGGGTAATGAGAATACCTTAAGTGTGAAGTCAGCTTCTCACACTTAATCACCATGGAGTAGGATTAAGATCATTAACCTACCTGTTGATTACTTAGATGTTTTTGTGGTTTTTTTTGTTTAGTGTTGAGTAATGAGGTTAAGCCATAATCAAGGATTAAACAGACTCATTACACCATCCTAATAGAAGGATAATAGATGAGAATGTTTAAGCTGAGGAAAACTCCTCAACTTAATCCATGATTAGGGATTAAACTCATGACAAAACAAACCTTTATTAGATGGATTTTATTTAATGATATGATGATGAAGTGAGTTTTATGATTTGTAAGACAACTTGAGGGGGACTTGTCCATTAATACTAGGGTTAGTCCTTCTTAACCAATTAAGGAAGAATTAGAACCCTAATGCAAGGCCCAAGTTACAAGTGTGATGTCTTGATACTTATTAAGTGAATTGATTAAGAGATTTAAACACATTAAGGGTTTAACACTTAGGATTAAAATTATACACTCCATCCTAAGAGAAGGATGCAGGCATAAGCTTAATCACAAAGCCTTAAAGCCTTTAGGGTTTAGTCCCTGATTATGAGGTGAGAAGAGATGACTCAAAAGAGACACAAAGGTAAGACTAAGAGGGGAAACTAATCAAAACCCTAATCATTGTCATGCTTGGTTGTCCCTAAGGTTTTTGAGGTTTTCAAGAGAAATCTTCAGAAGAACCACCAGGAAGCAGATGAACAAGATCAGGAGAAGCAAAGTGGCTTGCTTCATTCAAGAAGTCAAGTCACTTGAAGAAAGAAAGTAAGAGGAAGAAGAAGAATGAGCAAGCTCAAACTCAAACACAAACAAAAATGCAGCAATGGATGCATAAAATAGATGAAGAGAAGTTATGAGAAGTGAAGGCAAATTCACTTCTCAAAGTTACTTACCACCTGAAAAGTTAGAAAAGGAATGCAATGCAATGCAAAATGGGATGAGATGACATGATGAGAAACAAAACCAGAAGCATATACATGATGCTAATGATTCTATGAGATGCTACAAACATGAGGCAGCACATGGAAATGATCATACAAGTTCATGAATGCAAATGAAGCAAGTTAGGAACCATGGACATACATGAAAAGTTATGAAGTGCACATGGCATACAATATGGCAAATACATGATGCAATGATCAAACATGCTTTCAATATGTCTTATGATGTCAAATGGATCACAAGAATGCACAAAATGCAAAGGCAAGTCATGTTATGCAAGAGAATGCAAAATGGATGCATATGGAAGCCCAAATTAGGGTTTATGAATCAAACAACAAACAAAAACCCAAAACAGAAACAAACCCCAAGATAAAAAATGGAAAATGCTGCCCAAAGAAACCCTAAACCTATAATGAACCACTGCCCAAAGGGGAACTCCCAACTCTTAACCAATCTCAAGATATGAATTTTCTAAGTTATTAGGGTTTTTTAGGGTTCCTAAACAAAAGAAATGCCAAACAATTGGAAAATACAAGATCAAATCATGGCCATTTTACCCTAGAAACTACATGCCAAACACAAAACAATGCAAGAAGAATCAATGTCTCAACCTTCTCCAATAGGCAGAGATGAATTTTTAAACTTATGATCAAATTAATGCATAAAAAATGATTTAATTCAATGAAAAATCCTCAAAATGCATCAAGATCAAAAAAGAAATTTGGTTTGAAGGTTGGACAATGTTTCTAAATGTCTTAGAACATTTCATGAATTTTTTTGTAATTTTTAAATACCTAAAGGTATTTTTAATTAATTAATTTCCATTAATCAATTAAAAATAATCTTTTAAATATTTAAAAATACTTTTTTAATGATAAAAAATAAGATAAAAATGTTTTTGGGTCTTAAAAATTAATAAAACTTTTAGGAAAAAGTTTCATAATTTTTAAGAATTTTTAACTATTTTTAAATAATTATGCAAAACAAAAGAAAAAGAAAAGAAAATAAATGAATTAAATCTGAATTAATTGGAAGTCAACAGATCCTATGGTGGAGATTTAAACTGGCCAGCGCGCGCATTGACTACCCGCCACATCTCACGGCTCAAATTCAAACTTGCTAATTACACTGATTAAGCCCTAATTGTGCCCTAATGACATTCAGGCGACCGGAACAGTGTTCCGGTCGTCTTCTCCGGCCATCCCCAAAATCAATCTCTCTCCCTAGGCCATTTTAAGAGCTCTAACTCTCCAGAAATCATCTTCCACTCATCCTAAACACGAATCCAGCATCAAATCACATTTAAACTCACGCACAAACAAGAATCGAAGCAATGAAATTTCTAGGTCAAACTTTCAGAACAACATAACATGCTCATTTCTGGCTTATTTTCAAAAGTAAAGAGATCCCAATGATCAATGTAACATGCACAACAAGATTTTAACAAGAGAAATAAGTTCTGGAAAAAAAGTTCATGGTGTCACCTGAGATGGAGCTCTTGATTCAGGAGCTCTTTGGATGATCCTTTGGCTCAATCTGGTCCCAATGGTCCACCTTTGAAGCTTTGGATGCTTAGTTGGAGTTTAAGCAACCTCCTGAGTGAGTTTGCAGCAGCTCTGACCAAGGGAGGGTGAAAATCGTATCTGAGATACAGG
Organism: Lathyrus aphaca; assembly: GCA_963966055.1. Classification (NCBI taxonomy): domain Eukaryota; kingdom Viridiplantae; phylum Streptophyta; class Magnoliopsida; order Fabales; family Fabaceae; genus Lathyrus; species Lathyrus aphaca. The sequence continues at coordinate 447,839,903 of OZ014521.1, forward strand.
GTGTTTCAGGCCAAAACAAAGGGTGGTTTCTGGTCAGTGAGGTGAGTGGAGATTGTTGGTGGAGTTTGTTCTTGTGTTTGAGGTTTGTGGAGGGAGATTCGAAGGAAAATGCAGGCTGAGATGAAAATGGTGAAGTGGCTTTGTGGTTGGTTTCAGGCCTGTGTTCTTGGTGCTTTGTGGTCTATGGAGCAAGGTGAGTTGATTAGTGAAGATGGTTTGAGTGTTTTCAAGCTGTGGAGGCAGATTCGAAGCAAGTTGCAAGATGAGGTGATTTTGTGGATGTGATGAATGAGGATGTTTCAGCCTTGCCTTGTGTTATGTCTAGCTTGCAAATTGTCCACATAACTCTCTCTCATTGGTCAGTTGACAAGACATGCCCTTTATTGATTGGTAAGTTACCTTTTGCAAAAAGTCAAATAATGTGTAAGAGAGGTATGGCTCATGATCTAGGCAAGTACATGGGCTGGTTCTGGTGCAGCAAGGTGAGGTGAGAGGCTAGCAAAGCTCAGCATCCAAGGCTGCAAGTAGGAGGAAGCATGATCATGAGTTTTGCAACTTGTGACTTTTTGTTCACATGTGACCTTTTTTGTCCAACCAACCATAAAACCATGGGCATTCTTGGTTCATTCTGAATTTTAGGACTTAGAGAAAGTTTATGTGCTGGTTTGAAATGAATTAGAGGCTGCAATATGCATTGGTCCAAGATTTTGCAAAATTCTCACTTAGGGCATGCCTTGAAAATCAATGATTTTAGCCAACTTTGCATTGCCATAACTTTTGATTCAAGAAGAGTTTGATCATGTTCTTGTACTTTTTGAAAAGGGAAAAATGAGATCTACAACTTTCATGACCAAAGTTTTTCCATTTGAAGCATTTTTGGATCAAGAATCAAGGCTTGAAAAATGACCTAAAATGATGCATTCTTGAAAAAGTCAACTATGCCCAAAAAGTCAACATTTGCAAAAACCCTAAATTCTTGATTTTTATGAACTTCAACCTTCTTCCATGATCAAATAAAGATCATATACACTCAAAATGATGAAGATCACCCATTGGTTGGGTCATTGGGGGCCTCAGATGCTCTGATTTTGCACTGACTTGTCTGAAAAGTCAACCCTTGATCAGATGACTTCCCCATGGAATTTCTTCATGAAAATTGATATGCATACTACCTATACCATATAGAGACCAATGGAAACAAGAATGACCAAAAAATTTGGAGTTATGGCCTCTGAAACCAAAACCCTAATCTTAGGTCAACTGTGCAGTTCATCTTGGCTCTGCATCCACTCAAACCCTAGTTCTTGTGATTCCTCTGCAATTTTGGCTTTGAGGAGATGGAATATGACATAAGAACACACATGGACCCCTTTGAGTTGATTAGTGGCCTTTGGAGTGGCTCAAGATGCCCTGAGGTTGCTCAGATCACAAACCCTAGATGCAAATGACTCAGAACCAATGCAGTGAATCAAAAATGAGATGTGAGATGATATGATTGTGTTTATGCATATGAAATGATCACAAGCCAGGGTGTGAATGGGTGAGGGCAAATTTGGGGTGTTTACATTATGCATTCTCACTAACATTTCAGGGGCTTATGGTAAGTTGTTTGGGATGTGGATTTGCCTTTAAATCCCACCTCTTCTCATCTCTTCATATGCATTATTTACTTGTCTTTGAAGTGAATCTAATTCACTTGTGCCCTCTTTCAACATTTCTTCTCTCTTAGGTTACTTATCTTCTTCAGGAAGTAAGTAACCTATTCTTCTTCCTCCTTCTCTTTTCATATGCTTCTCCTCCTTGGTGGCCTTTTGAAGATCTTTATTAAAGCCTCACAAACCATAGGATATCCAAGCATGATAATTTTTAGGGTTGTATATAGTCCCCCCTAGCTTTTTACCTTTGAGTCTCCTTGAGTCTCTCTTCTCATCTCATAATCAGAGGCTAAACACTTAAAGCTTTAGGACTTTGAATTAGGGTTATGCCTGCATCCTTATCTTAGGATGGAGTGTATAACTTTAATCCTTAGTGTTAAACCTTTAATTTTTTTACACCTCTTAATCAAAACACCTAATAATGATCAAGACTTAAGCTTGTAACTTGGGCCTTACATTAGGGTTACATCTCTTCCTTATGGTTAAGAAGGACTAACCCTAGTGTTTAATGAACAAGTCCCCCTCAAGTTGTCTTAGAAACTTAAAAATCACTTCTTAATCTCATCCTTTAATCAAAATCTACTTAATAAAGGCTTTTTATATAATGAATTTAATCCCTAACCATGGATTAAGTTGAGGTATCTTCCTCAGCTTAAGTGTTCTCATCTATCATCCTTATCTTAGGATGGTTTAATGAGTTCACTAATCCCTGATTAGAGATTAAACTCATTACTTAACACTAAACAAAAACCCAAAAACATCTTAATAGTTACCAAGTAGGTTAATGATCTTAATCCTATATCATCATGGTAATTAAGTTGAGATGCTTATCTCACACTTAAGTAGGCTCATTATCCCTAATCAGGGAGGATATAATGAGTTTAAAAACCCTTGATTTAGGCTTAAGCTCATTATCCTATGCAAAACACCAAAAACAATAATAAAAAAATTGAAAGCACTAAAACAAACAATAATCGTCTCCTCCGGGATTATTTTCTCATCACACTCATTCACAAACGAGAACTCGCTTCTTCCGTCTAATGCAAGACAGTTAGCACTCGAGCCAGACGAGTCACACACTTGAGCATAGACAAGCAAGCAGTTCACAGCAAATCATCCAGTCTCTTTGAGTCGAACTACGGTGTTCTGACTTCCTCATTGCACGAGAGGATACGTAGGCATAACTTAACAGTTATCTAACAAAAGTCTCTTTGTCATCCCCTCTCCTCCTTCCAACTTTTCTTTTCTAAGCCTCAGTCCTGAGCATCTCTCTCTTTCTGCACTGACACCCTGTACATTCTTCCAAGATTTTCATACACAGTCAGCACATACACTACCCCCTTTTAAACACAATCAAGTAAGTGTGAATCCCGTCGGGTACGACGGACGATCTGGGTGCTAATACCTTCCCAGGTCGTAACCAACCCCCTTTCTCAGTTTCTCTGGTTCGCAACCGTCTTATCCATACCCTTCCAAGTTTATGCAGCATTACCTTTCCTTCGGGATAAAAATGCCTAGCTGGCGACTCTATTCAACCTCAACCTCCAACATCGTCGACAGTCCGCGTCTGCACCGGGACGTAAGTCTTTGGGAGCGACATCAAGTGAGTACTAAATATAAATTTGTATCTAGAGTTTAGACCTAACAGACTTTCATATAACATCCATATCAAATCCCCGATTGATTTGTATATAACGCCATGATCAGAATACGTACACATGATTAACACTTTTACATGTATTCAAATATTTTGCCAAATATTTGTGAATATAGTTTTTCATCTCTATTATCATGCATTATCATAATACCATTGATTTCAATAACATTATTGTGGCCTTTATCGTGTTAGTCCTACCCATGCTAGATTGTAAAAGCAAATAAAGTATATTGTAAAGTGGGCGACGGAGGACGACCGTCGGGCAGAGGACGACTGCTGGGTAAATAGCAATGACGGGGACGACCGGCATGCTGGGGATAAAAGGTAAAGCCAAGACGGGGACGGCCGACTAGCTGGGGAAAGTAAGAAATTATGATGGGGACGGCCATCAAGATAAAGTTGTAAAATTCTCTGGGGATTAATGAAACATGACGGGGACGGCCATCAAGTTCATAAAGTAAAGTAACCAACGATGGGGACGGCCATCGGGCTAAACTGATGAAGGACGATCATCAGGAAAAAGAAAAAGGGACCACGACGGGGACGGCCATCGGGTTAAAGAATAAATGAAATAAACAGATGATGAGGTACGGTCATCAAAGGTGAAGGACGATCACCTAGCAGGGGACGGCTGCTCTGTTGGGGATAAGATGAGGGACGGTCATCTAAGGTGGAGGACGACCACCAGGCAGGGTACGGCTGCCGAAAATATCGCGACATAGGACGAATGCCGGATAAAAGGTCAACGATGGGGACGGCCATCGGACGAGCATGATGGAGGACGACCATCAAGAAGTGGAGGACGACCACTCAGCAGGGTACGGCTGCTCTCGAGGTTTCTCATGACATAGGACGAATGCCAGATAACCAAAATCAACAATGGGGACGGCCATTGGATAAAATGATGAAGGACGATCATCAAAAGGTGGAGGACGACCACCTAGAAGGGGACGACTGCTAAAAACAACGATGGGGACGACCATCGGATGAGCATGATGGAGGACGACCATCAAGAAGTGGAGGACGACCACTCAGCAGGGTACGGCTGCTCTCAGGGTTATCATGACACAGGACGAGTGTCAGATAAAAGAAAATGCTTTGTTGGTGATCTACTGGGGATATAGTGAACACGGACGAGCGTTCACAACCAAGAAAAGAAAGTATAAGCGTTTGGTATTATGTATAGATTAATGATGCGGACGAGCACCCTTAAGACTACGATACGGACGAGTATCGGGTAGAAACAAACTGACACATGTTCAGAGATGATGATACGGACGAGTATCAACTGGTTAACAAGGAACACGGACGAGTGTTGAATCTGATGGTTCTTCTGGGGGAATAGTAGACACGGACGAGCATCTATATTCAAGAAGACACAAGTGTTTGACACGGTGTATGGATTATAGATGCGGACGAGCATCCTTAAGACTATGATACGGACGAGTATCATGTAGAAACAAACACTAGACGCAATGTTCTGAGATGATGGTACGGACGAGTACCAACTGGTTAACAAAGAACAAGGACTAGTGTTGAATCTGTGAGGAGATACGAGTGGTGTATACAAGATACGGACGAGTATCTGTATACGTGTATCGTGAGTAGTGAGTATATATAGATGAACATTTTAACTGCTGGGGAGAATGACACGGACGGGTGCCAAGAGAGAAAAGTGTAATATGAACAAGTATCTGCTATACAAAGTATAGATGACTGCTGGGGATATGACACGAACGGGTGTCAGGAGAGTGTATATACAAGTATATGTGAGTGCAAAGGGGATGCCTTCGGCTTTCTGCTGGGAGTTATGACACGGACGGGTGCCAGAAAGTATCCGTGATACGGGTAATCTTGTTATAAAGAGTGTTCCAGCGATTTTACTGGGGAATGATGATGCGGACGGGTATCAAAGGGTGTATATGGTGGTATTTGTGAATATGAGGCAACTGTTTTTGCTGGGACTCTGGTGAGGATTTTTCTGTACAATGATGATGAACGGTTATTATGCACAAGCGTTAATTCAGAACATGGCTTATGATTATGCTATGCGTTTGATTTTTTTGCCGTAATGCTCCGTATTAGACGGAATGCTACGCTCTGAGGGGATAGTATGAGGCGAATGCTATGATTATGCGAAAAATACCAAACCGGGATCCGGGTCCCGTTGCTGCGGAGATCTCCGATCGATCTGTTTGGAGTAGACATCCCAGCTGGGGAGGAGATCACTGGTAGATCTGATGATATGATATCTGCTTAGGGATACGGGTCATTAATAGACCTATCCTTATAAATGAGAGACCCAGCTGGGGTTTGTAGAAGCTTTCTTCACTCTGTTGTGATCTCTTCATGCGTTGCTCTTCTGGATAGAGGCTGGAACTCTGTGGGGAGATGGTTCCCTGACTTCTGTATTCAGCTGAGGATGACACGGCAACTTGGCTGGGGAATTATGAGAGGCAACTCAGCTGGGGAGAGCAACAAGAGGCAACTCAGCTGGGGATAGAGCATTTCAGATGCTGAGATTGAGTGCATGTTGATTTGGCAACTTCGCTGGGGAAATGGGCCCCTTCCAGTGCCATGTGGAAGATAGACCGAGTTGATAATGATTCACCAGCTTGCTGAGACGTAACTTGCATGCCCCAGGTTGCGTTCTGGATACCTGCAATCCTGCAAAGATAAGGAGACGCACAAAAGGTCCCGAGGTATCCTTTACTGGATTCCGTCATAGGAGTCAAGCATTCTCACGAGTAAGTATATTCCCTGCAAGCATGTGTTTTATTATTATTACTTTTGGGAGAAAAACATCTGTACTTATGCAATTGATTTTTTTGAGACATCAGACATCCTTTGCAAATAAAAATATACAAAACGAAACATGACTGAAAAAAATCTGATTTTATTAATTCATGTGCCCTGAATTGGCAAGATACAGTCAAGGAAACATATCTCCTGAAATGAGGAGACTGTCACAAATTGAGAAACAAAAGTGCTGGCAGTGTTGGCGACGCTTTGAGGAGCTTCCTCTCCTGCTATGACTCGTATGACAATGACGTTCTTCTCGTCTTGCTTTCTGAAGAAAGTTGATTCTGATTGAAGCTTTATTACGTCGAAGCTTTCTAAGTTGTAAGTGATACAGACGAATTCAGAATGCAGTTGTTCGCTTATTCCCTTATTTTGCATGGATCGCCCTTTCGGGTTTTCAATCCATCGGGATACCCATTTTTGCCTGAGTTGTCCAATGCGGCTTTTCAACTCAGCGGGTGTACATTTTTCATTTATTTCCCTTATTTTTGCCCGAGTCTTTTATTCTGTTTTTGACTCGCCGGGATGCCCTATTTTTGCCTGGACTTACATTCTGTTTTTATGTCCAGCGGGTCATTTTATGCGAAGTATTTTTTAACTGCATCTGAATTCACAGGGGACGGGAAGTCTTCACCATCCATGGTGCTGAGCATCAGTGCTCCACCAGAGAAAACTTTCTTTACCACAAATGGTCCCTCGTAATTGGGAGTCCATTTGCCCCTGTGGTCTGTATGAGGAGGGAGGATTCTCTTCAGCACAAGATCCCCTACTTGGTACCCTTGGTGCCTGACTTTCTGATCGAAGGCTCTCTTCATTCTCTTCTGATACAATTGTCCATGACAGATTGCAGCCAATCTCTTCTCTTCAATCAGACTCAGATGCTCGTATCGGGACCTAACCCATTCTGCTTCACTCAATTTGACATCCATCAAGACTCGCAAGGAGGGCAATTCAACTTCAACTGGTAGGACTGCTTCCATACCATATACAAGCTGATACGGTGTTGCCCCAGTGGATGTTCTGATTGATGTGCGGTACCCATGCAAGGCAAATGGTAGCATTTCATGCCAGTCTCTGTAGGTGACTACCATCTTCTGCACAATCTTCTTGATATTCTTATTTGCTGCCTCAACAGCGCCATTCATCTTCGGCCTGTAAGGAGAAGAATTGTGATGTTGGATCTTGAAGTCCCGGCATAATTCAGCCATCATTTTGTTGTTTAGATTGGAACCATTATCAGTAATGATTCGCTCGGGAACTCCGTATCGACAGATGATATCTCTTTTCAGAAATCGGGCTACCACTTGCCTTGTAACATTTGCATATGAGGCTGCTTCAACCCATTTGGTGAAATAATCAATGGCAACCAGGATGAATCTATGGCCATTTGAAGCAGTTGGCTCAATCTTGCCAATCATATCAATGCCCCACATAGCAAAGGGCCAGGGTGAAGACATTATGTTCAATGGATTGGGAGGCACATGCACCTTATCTGCATAAATCTGGCATTTATGGCATTTTCTGGCGTAGGCACAATAGTCTGCATCCATTGTGATCCAATAATAGCCTGATCTTAACAACTTTTTAGCCATTGCATGTCCTCCAGCATGGGTACCAAAAGAGCCTTCATGCACTTCATGCATCAACAAATCTGCTTCCGTCTTGTCAACACATCGGAGGAGTACCATATCAAAGTTCCTTTTGTACAAGGACCCATCAGTGTTCAGAAAGAAACTTCCAGCAAGCCTTCTCAAGGTCTTCTTATCATTGGAAGATGCCCCAGGTGGGTACGTTTGATCCTCCAAGAAGCACTTAATGTCATGGAACCAAGGCTTATCATCTTTTACAACATCTGCTGCAAATACATATGCTGGCCTGTCGAGTCTGGACACTGAAATCTGAGGTACAAAGTTAGCAGCTTGAACTTTGATCATGGACGAAATGGTAGCAAGAGCATCTGCAAACTGATTCTCATCCCGAGGGATATACTCAAGTTTGACTGTTGTGAAGAAAGTCAATAACCTTCTTGTATAATCCCTGTAAGGTATCAGATGATCCTGATGTGTATACCATTTCCCATTGGTCTGATTGATTACCAAAGCTGAATCTCCGAATACGGTCAGTGTTTTGATCCTGAGGTCAATGGCTTCCTCAAGACCCATAATGCAAGCTTCGTACTCAGCTTCATTGTTAGTGCAGTTGAAAGTGAGTTTTGCCGAGAAAGGCATGTGAACCCCTTTGGGTGTAATGAGTACTGCACCAACACCGCGACCATTCATATTAACAGCCCCATCGAACATCATAATCCATTCTTCTTCCGGGTCAGGCCCTTCAGTGTGAATAGGCTCTTCATGATCTTTTGTTTTAATGAACATGATGTCCTCATCGGGGAAGTCAAACCTCATAGGCTGGTAGTCATTAATGGGTTGCTCAGCAAGATATTCAGATAGTACACTGCCTTTGATGGCTTTCTGAGATGTGTATTGTATGTCGTATTCTGTGAGAATCATCTGCCATCTTGCAACCCGTCCGGTAAGCGCTGGCTTCTCGAAGATGTACTTAACCGGATCCATTTTTGAGATCAATAAGGTAGTGTGGGTCAACATATACTGTCTCAGTCGGCGAGCAGCCCACGCTAAAGCACATCAAGTTTTCTCGAGCAGTGAATAACGTTGTTCACAGTCGGTAAACTTTTTGCTTAGGTAGTATATTGCATACTCTTTTCGACCAGACTCGTCATGCTGGCCCAGCACACACCCCATTGACTCTTCTAATACTGTCAAGTACATTATCAGAGGTCTTCCTTCAACTGGCGGCATGAGGATTGGAGGTTCTTGCAGATATTCCTTGATCTTGTCAAAAGCCTTCTGGCAATCTTCGTTCCACCTGACCGTTTGTTCCTTTCTTAACAGCTTGAACAAGGGTTCACAGGTTGCCGTAAGGTGAGATATGAACCGCGAAATGTAGTTCAATCGACCTAAGAACCCTCGGACTTCTTTCTCAGTTTTCGGTGCAGGCATCTCTTGGATGGCTTTGACTTTATCAGGGTCCACTTCAATCCCTTTCTCGCTTACAATAAAGCCCAGCAGCTTACCGGATCGCACCCCGAACGTACATTTGTTGGGGTTCAGCTTCAATTGGTACTTCCTCAGACGCTTGAACAACTTCAGCAGATTCACCAGGTGATCTTCCTCTGTAAGGGACTTGGCAATCATGTCATCCACATAACACTCGATTTCCTTATGGATCATATCGTGGAATAATGTTACCATAGCCCGTTGATACGTTGCACCAGCATTCTTTAGTCCGAATGGCATCACCTTGTAACAGAACGTGCCCCAAGGTGTGATAAATGTTGTCTTCTCCATGTCTTCAGGTGACATCTTGATCTGATTATATCCTGAAAATCCGTCCATGAAGGAGAATACCGAGAACTGAGCCGTGTTATCAACCAATACATCAATGTGAGGTAGAGGGAAGTCATCTTTCGGGCTGGCTCTGTTCAGATCCCGGTAATCAACACACATTCTTACTTTGCCATCTTTCTTAGGCACAGGCACTATATTAGCGACCCACAGTGGATAGCTAGTCACAGCAAGGAACCCGGCGTCCCATTGCTTTTGTACCTCTTCCTTGATTTTCATAGCCATGTCTGGGCGAGTTCGGCGCAACTTCTGTTTAACTGGTGGGCATTCTTCCCTCAAAGGCAGCTTGTGCACAACAATGTCGGTATCCAACCCTGGCATATCTTGATACGACCAAGCAAACACATCAACATACTCTTGAAGCAGATCTATCAGTTGTCTCTTTACTGAGTCTTGCAGGCAGGCCCCGATTTTGACTTCTTTCACGTCTTCCTCCGTACCAAGATTAATCACTTCAATCTCCTCCTGGTGAGGAGTAATAACCTTTTCCTCCTGTCTCAACAACCTGGCTAGCTCTTCAGGAAGCTCATATTCTTCTTCAACCCCTTCATCGGCTTGATTGATTGGATTGTCAAAGTCATACGATGTCATAGCCGTGCTGTTGTCGGTGCTGTCAGGAAGGCACTCTCTGCAAGGGTTCAGTTTGTTTATTTTAGTGATTGATTTTAATCTTGCTTTAGGAAAAAAAGTGAAATGAAGTTATCATTTTGAAAACACCGCCATTTATTTTTGTACAAAAAGAAAAATGGAAAAACAGTGAGCAGAAAAGAAAAAGACTCGTTTGCAAAAAGATGTCTGATATTTCATTAATTTAATCTTGTTTGCACAAAAGTACAGATGGCCCTGATTACAAAATGAGTCTTGTCATCTTGGGCAAGATGCAAGACTTTGATGCATGCTATAAAAATACAGGAAATAATAATTACTCTGCTCGAGTAACTCTTATAATTTCCTGGGAAGACCAGTTCGAGACACTGCTCCCCGGGATCTTTGGACGAATCCAATTCTCCAGATTGCGCTCCTCTTCCAGCTCGTCTTCCAGACAGTTGATAGCATCAGGGGTAAGCATTCCCCCACTGACAAAACCTGGCTCTGCAGCAGCCTTCGCTTGATGTTGAGTTGGTCTGTAACCCAACCCAAACTTGTCTTCTTTTTTCTCCACCGACAGCAATTTGCCCCAGCCTTGGGCAGTTCCTTCCTCAACAACCTTCCGGGCTTGTTGGTATGATGACATTGGAGTACCAGATACAGCAGATGCCTCATTCACATTCAAAGCTTCAAACCCCTGGCTCATTGTTTCATGGATCTCCCCATCCATTTCAATGTACTTATAGGTTGCCAGGTGGCTGACAAAAATGTCCTCCTCTCCACAGATTGTGACAACTTGGCCTTCCCACTCAAATTTTAACTTTTGGTGAAGGGTAGACGTTATTGCGCCGGCGGCGTGAATCCAGGGTCTACCCAACAAACAGCTGTAGGCGGGCTGAATGTCCATCACATAAAAGATAGTTTTAAAGGTCTGTGGGCCAATTGTCACGGGCAGCTCAATCTCTCCCAGAACCGATCTCTTAGAGCCATCAAAGGCTCTTACTACCAGGTTGCTGGGTCTCAATGCCAATCCATCATATTCTAACTTCACCAGAGCCTTCTTTGGTAAGACATTAAGGGACGACCCTGTGTCTACCAGCACATGAGAAAGGACAGCTCCTTTGCATTCCATGGTTATGTGCAAGGCTTTGTTGTGGTTGCGGCCATCCGCCGTCAGGTCAGTATTGGTGAACCCTAGCCCATTGCTAGCAGTAACATTTCCAACCACGGTTTCCAACTGGTTGACAGTAATCTCTTCAGGCACGTAAGCTGCGTGCAAGACCTTGAGTAGTGCATTCCGATGGGCTTCGGAGCACATAAGCAGTGAGAGGATAGAGATTTTGGATGGCGTCTGGTGAAGTTGATCCACAACTTTGTAGTCACTCTTTTTGATGATTCTCATAAACTCATCAACTTCTTGATCGAACGGTGTCTTCAAGGCTTCTTTAACAGTCTGATCTTCCTGCACAGGGCTCTTTCCTTTTGCCTTGGCAGCAGCTTCTGCTTCGACAGTAGGTCTTTGCATTGGTGGAGCAAAGAGACGTCCGCTCCGAGTGAAGCCTCCGCCTCCGCCCACATTGTCAATTTGTGGTGCAGGTGTTGATGTTTCAAGAGTGATTCTTTTTCCTTCGCAATACACGTCAGAGCCATAGTGCCAAGGGATGGCCCTGTTGCTTTCATATGGTACTGGTCCAGGCACCGTGACTGGACTGATTGCTGCTGCTGAAGGGACTGTAATTGTTTGTGGATCATAAAAGATTGTAACTGGTGCTCTGATGGGAGCAGCACCTTCTGAATGGTAGGCAGAGTTGTTTTCAGGATCATAAAATATTGTGACAGTAGAGACGTCTTCATGATTTGTTGCTGGAGTTGTAGGAGATATTGTCGGAAGAAATGATGTTGTCGTTGTAGGAGTCTCGAAGTGGAGTGAAGCTGAAGTTGTAGCAGGAAGATTTGTTGTGAACTGATCGGTTGAGATGATGGATGAAGTGCTTGTTGATGAAACCGAAGAATTGTCAGGAACAATGGTTGCTGCAGTTGTAGGAGGTTCTGAAATCGTTGCTGACGATATTGCTGGATTTGTTGGAAATGACGTGGTGATCTGAAGTTGGCCACTCCGAATAAGGCCATCTATGCCATTCCTCAAATTATCGCACCCATTTACCGAGATATTGCAGTAAGCACAGCCTAACTCACACCCCGGGAACATTTGACATTCCAAGAGCTGAGCTTTGATTTCTACCAATGGTGTCCTGATCTGTCCCACACTGGTTATTAAATAAGACGGCTTGTCTTCTTCAATAGCGTTAATCCGGGGACCACCATGGTTTGGCATCGGGTTTTTATTGACATTGGGTGGTGGTGCGAAATTCAGAGCCTTGGAGTCTACCAGGTCTTGTACCTTCATATGCAGAGCTCTGCATTTTTCTGTACTGTGACCAGGTGCGTTTGAATGAAAAGCACACCTAGCATTGGAGTCATAGTTCCTTGGTAGACTGTTGGGATCCGGAGGTGCCAACGTTCTTAGCTCAACCAGGTTGAGTTTCAGAAGCTGTGGCAGCAATGTAGCATATGGCATCAGGATCGGATCGATCACTCTGTTAGCTTGAGAAGGCCTTTGCTGAAATGGCCTCTGTTGACTGTTGTTGCTGGTGTTGCTGTTGTTGTAATTCCTTGGAGGATACTGATTTTGCTGATGGTACTGAGGCTGTTGTTGATAGTTTTGCTGAGGAGGTTGATAGACTGGCTGAGGATGAGCTGGAGCAGGGATGGTGACTGCTGCTATGGACCTCTGAGCATATTGGGGCCTACCCCTGTTTGAATGGATGGCATTGGTCTCGCCAGTTCTTCTCGGGCCTGCAAAAGGCTTTCTTGTACTACTGGACGAGCTTGCACCGTTGTCTGAGATCTTTCCCATTTTTAACAAGCTTTCAATTCTCTCCCCGGCTATGACAACATCTGCAAAGCTAGTGGAAGAGAAAGCTGCCAACCTGTCAATATATGTTCCCTGAAGGGTGTTCATGAACATATCTGCCATTTCCCGCTCAGACATAGGTGGTTGAACAGCAGCAGCCAGCTGCCTCCACCTTTGGGCATATTCTCGGAAACTCTCCCTCGAAGACTGTGACATTCCCATCAGGAGAGTCCTGTTGGGTGCCATGTCTAGATTATACTGATACTGTCTGATGAAGGCCTCTGCCAGGTCCTTCCAGCATCTAATTGTTGCTCTTGTCAGATGGGAATACCACTCCCTCGAAGCTCCAGTCAAGCTATCCTCAAAATAGAACATCCACAATTTCTCATCCATTGTATAGGCCTTCAGCCTTCCCAGAAATGATTGTAGATGAGTCCGGGGGCATGAAGTCCCATTATACTTTTCGAAACAAGGAGGCTTGAACTTATGGGGGATCCTGACCCCGTCTACCAAACCCATGTCCATGACGTCGAAACCCAAAGAATTTTGAGATTCTAAGGACCTCAACTTCTCAGCTATTTCTTCCAACCGTCTATCATAAGTTTCCTCTCCAGCACCCATTACTGTGAACTGGTCTTCTTGAGGGTCTTCCTGTAGTACCCTCCCTGCTGTGGCAGTCCCTTGTATATTGACAGGGATGTTGGTCTCTGGATGGAGATGTGGGCCAAACACAGGAGGGTTAACATGGGGTTGCACCCGTTCATTGTTACTTGTGCCAGCAGTCCCCACATGGGGCTCATCTTGATTCCTCCCTTCTACCAAAGCTCTGAGCCTCTCCTGGCTTTGAGCTAAATTGTTCATCACTTCCATGAATTGTGTTATCTGCGTTCTCATCTCCAACCTTTCGTTGGCCATCTGGTTTCTGACCTCCGTAAGGTCCTGCTGCATCTGATCCATCTGAATTCCCGGAAGGTTGTTTCTAGTTGGGTACCTGTGTGGCCTGTTGAGGGGAAATACCCTGCGGCGAGCAATAATTCCTGAGATTCACAACAGAGGTTAGTAACAACAAAACAAAAACCTACAAAACAAACAAAAGGGTTAGTATGCAATGCAGTTATGCTTATTTGCTCTCAAGGTATCCGGTTTGGTCTTCAGTTTTGACCCTTCCAGACCCTTGAAGATGTTGCTGTTGAAGTTGCTTTCGAAATAAACCCAGATGGAAACTAACACAAATATATTACAGAAGGTGAAATAATACATCTTGTTCATTTTACAACACCAGCCCTCTAAGGGGTCAAAATACATCACAAAAACAAAAGTACATGGAATAGGAATAACAACAAGCAAATGATCAAACTCCAAGGCCAAACTCATCCTCACGAACTTCCTTAAGAAGTGCTTCGGTCACAGGATCAGCCGGCCGCTCCGTAAGATTTCTGATGAGAAGGTTTCTTGTTGCAACAGCTGCAGTCAACTTCTTGCTCTGACTTTGGTCTTTAGACCTCTTCACTCCAGCTCTGATTTCTAACTCTGATATTTCCTTCTGGGCTGCTGCCAGGGCTTTTTCCATCTGCTCCATCTTGTCCTGAACTCTCTTGTCTTCTAGAGTACGGGCCTCAGTGATCCGGACCCACCTGGCTTGACTCTCTTTCAAATACAAGTCTGTCCTTGCTCTCTGGAACTGGGCTTCTTTACAAGCATTCTTCAGAATCTGCTCACCAGCCTTAGACTTGTTGATATAATCTCCAGACTTCTCAATCTTAGTCAAGTGTTCCACTCTCAACTTCTCCAGTCTCTCAATCTCCCTCACACCTTCACTCCTCTCCCGGAGGGTCTTCTGCAAAGCCTGGGTTAACTTCTCATTTCTTTCCTTCAAGCTTTCAAACTCCTCCAGACTGATAGTGGCAGGGGGTGGTGCTGAAGATGACTCAGGCATGTCTTCTATGGTGAAGGGCATTCCAGAGAATTGGGCCCTGGCACGGGACCACTCATAATATTGGACTGATGCCACATTATTGCACTTCCCCAGAGTGGTGATTCCCTTGGTTTGAACATGATCCCAGGCCCAGGCAGCCTGCCCAACAGTTGCCAGACTAATCTTGTTCTCACAGTAGAGGGTCTCAACCAAGTCTTGCTCCCTGGGAGTATGGACCAGTGCATAGCCTAATTGCCTCCTGAACAGCAGAGGGTTGTAATTGATACTTCCCTTAACTCCTATCAAAGGCACATTAGGAAAATGTCCACAGCTGGTGATGATATCCCTGCCTTTGGTGCTCTGAGTGCGCCATCTGATATCTGCTGAAGTTAGAACAGTGAGTCTCTTAGCCCAGTTGCTCTGCTGATGAGGATTGAGAAATGTATTTGTCCTGGGTAGATGCCTGAGAAGCCAAGTGTGAAACAATGGAGCACAAAACCTCACTAACCTCCCCCTCTGCTTTTCATTCCTCTGATGCATTGAATAGTAAAGATCCCCCAATAAAGTTGGCACTGGGTTCTTCAGGATGAACAGATGGATTGCATTTTTGCTAATGAATCGAGGCTCATCTGCAAACAACACAATTCCATATATGCACAAGGCCAGCAGGGCACAAACAGCTTTCCATTCTCCTAGAGAAGCCTTCAAGGTAGCTTGAGAATTTAAGAAGTCCAGATGAAAACCAGGGATCCCAGCTTTAGAGGTCATATGCTGCTCAACCAAAACAGGTTCCAGATGCAAAGCTTTTGCTACTTCTCCATTAGCAGGAAAGACCATCTCAGGGTTGAAAGGAATTTCTCTCCTAATAGGCATGCCAACTAATGAGGAGTACTCTTCCAATAAGGGGCCTAACTGAAAGTCTTGAAAAGTAAAACATCTCAGTGGAGGATCATAAAACTGAATGCAGGTGTGGATGAGGCTCCTCTGTGAAGGGTCCAGATCCATAACCATGTCCAGTATATCTCCATAACTCTCCCTGAACAAGGGTATGTGATCTGGAGTAATCAGGGTTTGGATCCTCCTGATGTCTGATAAGTCTGGCTGGAAGAAGTGATAGGTGATGTTGCTTTTCTTTGGAGCCATGATGGCAAATGTTGATGAAGATACTGAAGAGAAGGGCCACTAATTGGCTGGAATAGATAGCTGGTAGCAAGTGCTGATGAAGGCAGGTCAAAACTAAAGATGGGGTCAAAACCAAAACCAGATGAAGATGGATACCCTGAAACACAAATAAGCAAATGTTAATATGATGCGATGATTATGTATGCAAATGATATGCAAGGGTCTGTGACTGAGCTGGATCTGATCAAAATGCCCTGATATAAGTCCATGTGTGTAAGAAATCCAGATGAGGTTTATAAATCCAGTAACCAGGGTGGGGGGCTCAAATAAAGAACCACAAGTCCTGGGTTTAGAATCACAAGAACTATCCAACATGGAGTACTCTTAACAAATCAGAGTAACATGGTATTCTGAGGTCAAGGTACCTGCAAACCTGTAAACAGCCCAACCCCCTCACAGGTGGTGTTCTAAAACAAGGATCCTCAGACTTGGATCAGTTATGAGAAGTGTAAACACTTCTAACCCGGAGGCACAGTGTTTACAATAACCATAACAATTCCTCCTCTAATTCACCTCAGTTTCTGAAGGTCAATACTAAAGGTCATCCAGACTTAGCAGGCTTCCCAGATAGCCCTAGCATTGCAGGAAATCTGCAACACAGAGTTCTCAAGAAGAAACCCATATCTGAACCGTGTTTCATATTCCCGCGCCAGACCGAAATGGAATGGGAAAGAATATGATTCACTCTAGCCTAGGTGTCACTCAGGTCCCAGGTATAGGACCTTAACTCTCAATAGAACCCCACCCACCAAAGGAAAACCAAATCCAGCCAGCAGCATGACAGTATGATATATACAAAGTGCAATAAAGAAAGCAGTAAAGCAAACTGTACATAAAGCAAAGTAAATACAAGCACAAATAAGCACATAACACCCCAGTAAACACAATTCAAACAAGCGCTAGGAGGAACCCACAAAAAGAACCAGAAGCCCTGGTTGCAGTATAAGGTTCCCCAGCAGAGTCGCCAAGCTGTCGCTCCCGACAAATGAAAATGGATCATATGAAGGTACAGACGCGAACGGTCGGCGAAGGGAACAATGAGAACACACAGCCGTGAACTCACTGGAGAATGAATAGAGTCGCCAGCTAGGCATTTTTATCCCGAAGGAAAGGCAATGCTGCATAGGCCTAGAAAAAGATGGATAAGACGGTTGCGAACCAGAGAGACTGAGAAAGGGGGTTGGTTACAACCTGGGAAGGTATTAGCACCCAGATTGTCCGCCGTACTCGACGGGATCCACGCTTAAAAGATTTGTGTTTTAAAGGGGTAGTGTCAGTGCAATCTGTGTATACAAGAGCTGGAAAAGGATATACAGGTGTCAGTGTAAAAGTATATAAGTGATGTGAAGTGTGAAAGCGTCAGTGTGAGAAAGGAGTGAAATGCTCAAGATCATGAGGCTAAAAGAATGAGGCTAGAAGGAGGGGGAATGTACAGAGACTTTTGTTCGATAACTGTTAAGTTATGCCTACGTATCCTCTCGTGCAATGAGGAAGTCAGAACACCGTAGTTCGACCCAAAGAGACTGAAAGATAAATTGACTTGTGAACTGCTTACTTGTCCATGCTCAAGTGTATGACCTGTCTGGCTCAGGTGCAAACTGTCTTGCATCTGACGGAAGAAGCAAGTTCTCGTTTGTGAGTGAATGAGATGAGAAAAGAATCCCGGAGGAGACGATTATTGTTTGTTTTTGTGTTTTCAGTCTTTTATTGTTTTTGGATTTTGTCATAAGTTAATGAGCTTAAGTCTAAACCAATGGATTTAGTAAACTCATCACATCTTCCCTCTGATTAGGGGTAATGAGAATACCTTAAGTGTGAAGTCAGCTTCTCACACTTAATCACCATGGAGTAGGATTAAGATCATTAACCTACCTGTTGATTACTTAGATGTTTTTGTGGTTTTTTTTGTTTAGTGTTGAGTAATGAGGTTAAGCCATAATCAAGGATTAAACAGACTCATTACACCATCCTAATAGAAGGATAATAGATGAGAATGTTTAAGCTGAGGAAAACTCCTCAACTTAATCCATGATTAGGGATTAAACTCATGACAAAACAAACCTTTATTAGATGGATTTTATTTAATGATATGATGATGAAGTGAGTTTTATGATTTGTAAGACAACTTGAGGGGGACTTGTCCATTAATACTAGGGTTAGTCCTTCTTAACCAATTAAGGAAGAATTAGAACCCTAATGCAAGGCCCAAGTTACAAGTGTGATGTCTTGATACTTATTAAGTGAATTGATTAAGAGATTTAAACACATTAAGGGTTTAACACTTAGGATTAAAATTATACACTCCATCCTAAGAGAAGGATGCAGGCATAAGCTTAATCACAAAGCCTTAAAGCCTTTAGGGTTTAGTCCCTGATTATGAGGTGAGAAGAGATGATTCAAAAGAGACACAAAGGTAAGACTAAGAGGGGAAACTAATCAAAACCCTAATCATTGTCATGCTTGGTTGTCCCTAAGGTTTGTGAGGTTTTCAAGAGAAATCTTCAGAAGAACCACCAGGAAGCAGATGAACAAGATCAGGAGAAGCAAAGTGGCTTGCTTCATTCAAGAAGTCAAGTCACTTGAAGAAAGAAAGTAAGAGGAAGAAGAAGAATGAGCAAGCTCAAACTCAAACACAAACAAAAATGCAGCAATGGATGCATAAAATAGATGAAGAGAAGTTATGAGAAGTGAAGGCAAATTCACTTCTCAAAGTTACTTACCACCTGAAAAGTTAGAAAAGGAATGCAATGCAATGCAAAATGGGATGAGATGACATGATGAGAAACAAAACCAGAAGCATATACATGATGCTAATGATTCTATAAGATGCTACAAACATGAGGCAGCACATGGAAATGATCATACAAGTTCATGAATGCAAATGAAGCAAGTTAGGAACCATGGACATACATGAAAAGTTATGAAGTGCACATGGCATAAAATATGGCAAATACATGATGCAATGATCAAACATGCTTTCAATATGTCTTATGATGTCAAATGGATCACAAGAATGCACAAAATGCAAAGGCAAGTCATGTTATGCAAGAGAATGCAAAATGGATGCATATGGAAGCCCAAATTAGGGTTTATGAATCAAACAACAAACAAAAACCCAAAACAGAAACAAACCCCAAGATAAAAAATGGAAAATGCTGCCCAAAGAAACCCTAAACCTATAATGAACCACTGCCCAAAGGGGAACTCCCAACTCTTAACCAATCTCAAGATATGAATTTTCTAAGTTATTAGGGTTTTTTAGGGTTCCTAAACAAAAGAAATGCCAAACCATTGGAAAATACAAGATCAAATCATGGCCATTTTACCCTAGAAACTACATGCCAAACACAAAACAATGCAAGAAGAATCAATGTCTCAACCTTCTCCAATAGGCAGAGATGAATTTTTAAACTTATGATCAAATTAATGCATAAAAAATGATTTAATTCAATGAAAAATCCTCAAAATGCATCAAGATCAAAAAAGAAATTTGGTTTGAAGGTTGGACAATGTTTCTAAATGTCTTAGAACATTTCATGAATTTTTTTGTAATTTTTAAATACCTAAAGGTATTTTTAATTAATTAATTTCCATTAATCAATTAAAAATAATCTTTTAAATATTTAAAAATACTTTTTTAATGATAAAAAATAAGATAAAAATGTTTTTGGGTCTTAAAAATTAATAAAACTTTTAGGAAAAAGTTTCATAATTTTTAAGAATTTTTAACTATTTTTAAATAATTATGCAAAACAAAAGAAAAAGAAAAGAAAATAAATGAATTAAATCTGAATTAATTGGAAGTCAACAGATCCTATGGTGGAGATTTAAACTGGCCAGCGCGCGCATTGACTACCCGCCACATCTCACGGCTCAAATTCAAACTTGCTAATTACACTGATTAAGCCCTAATTGTGCCCTAATGACATTCAGGCGACCGGAACAGTGTTCCGGTCGTCTTCTCCGGCCATCCCCAAAATCAATCTCTCTCCCTAGGCCATTTTAAGAGCTCTAACTCTCCAGAAATCATCTTCCACTCATCCTAAACACGAATCCAGCATCAAATCACATTTAAACTCACGCACAAACAAGAATCGAAGCAATGAAATTTCTAGGTCAAACTTTCAGAACAACATAACATGCTCATTTCTGGCTTATTTTCAAAAGTAAAGAGATCCCAATGATCAATGTAACATGCACAACAAGATTTTAACAAGAGAAATAAGTTCTGGAAAAAAAGTTCATGGTGTCACCTGAGATGGAGCTCTTGATTCAGGAGCTCTTTGGATGATCCTTTGGCTCAATCTGGTCCCAATGGTCCACCTTTGAAGCTTTGGATGCTTAGTTGGAGTTTAAGCAACCTCCTGAGTGAGTTTGCAGCAGCTCTGACCAAGGGAGGGTGAAAATCGTATCTGAGATACAGGGTGTTTCAGGCCAAAACAAAGGGTGGTTTCTGGTCAGTGAGGTGAGTGGAGATTGTTGGTGGAGTTTGTTCTTGTGTTTGAGGTTTGTGGAGGGAGATTCGAAGGAAAATGCAGGCTGAGATGAAAATGGTGAAGTGGCTTTGTGGTTGGTTTCAGGCCTGTGTTCTTGGTGCTTTGTGGTCTATGGAGCAAGGTGAGTTGATTAGTGAAGATGGTTTGAGTGTTTTCAAGCTGTGGAGGCAGATTCGAAGCAAGTTGCAAGATGAGGTGATTTTGTGGATGTGATGAATGAGGATGTTTCAGCCTTGCCTTGTGTTATGTCTAGCTTGCAAATTGTCCACATAACTCTCTCTCATTGGTCAGTTGACAAGACATGCCCTTTATTGATTGGTAAGTTACCTTTTGCAAAAAGTCAAATAATGTGTAAGAGAGGTATGGCTCATGATCTAGGCAAGTACATGGGCTGGTTCTGGTGCAGCAAGGTGAGGTGAGAGGCTAGCAAAGCTCAGCATCCAAGGCTGCAAGTAGGAGGAAGCATGATCATGAGTTTTGCAACTTGTGACTTTTTGTTCACATGTGACCTTTTTTGTCCAACCAACCATAAAACCATGGGCATTCTTGGTTCATTCTGAATTTTAGGACTTAGAGAAAGTTTATGTGCTGGTTTGAAATGAATTAGAGGCTGCAATATGCATTGGTCCAAGATTTTGCAAAATTCTCACTTAGGGCATGCCTTGAAAATCAATGATTTTAGCCAACTTTGCATTGCCATAACTTTTGATTCAAGAAGAGTTTGATCATGTTCTTGTACTTTTTGAAAAGGGAAAAATGAGATCTACAACTTTCATGACCAAAGTTTTTCCATTTGAAGCATTTTTGGATCAAGAATCAAGGCTTGAAAAATGACCTAAAATGATGCATTCTTGAAAAAGTCAACTATGCCCAAAAAGTCAACATTTGCAAAAACCCTAAATTCTTGATTTTTATGAACTTCAACCTTCTTCCATGATCAAATAAAGATCATATACACTCAAAATGATGAAGATCACCCATTGGTTGGGTCATTGGGGGCCTCAGATGCTCTGATTTTGCACTGACTTGTCTGAAAAGTCAACCCTTGATCAGATGACTTCCCCATGGAATTTCTTCATGAAAATTGATATGCATACTACCTATACCATATAGAGACCAATGGAAACAAGAATGACCAAAAAATTTGGAGTTATGGCCTCTGAAACCAAAACCCTAATCTTAGGTCAACTGTGCAGTTCATCCTGGCTCTGCATCCACTCAAACCCTAGTTCTTGTGATTCCTCTGCAATTTTGGCTTTGAGGAGATGGAATATGACATAAGAACACACATGGACCCCTTTGAGTTGATTAGTGGCCTTTGGAGTGGCTCAAGATGCCCTGAGGTTGCTCAGATCACAAACCCTAGATGCAAATGACTCAGAACCAATGCAGTGAATCAAAAATGAGATGTGAGATGATATGATTGTGTTTATGCATATGAAATGATCACAAGCCAGGGTGTGAATGGGTGAGGGCAAATTTGGGGTGTTTACATTATGCATTCTCACTAACATTTCAGGGGCTTATGGTAAGTTGTTTGGGATGTGGATTTGCCTTTAAATCCCACCTCTTCTCATCTCTTCATATGCATTATTTACTTGTCTTTGAAGTGAATCTAATTCACTTGTGCCCTCTTTCTCCATTTCTTCTCTCTTAGGTTACTTATCTTCTTCAGGAAGTAAGTAACCTATTCTTCTTCCTCCTTCTCTTTTCATATGCTTCTCCTCCTTGGTGGCCTTTTGAAGATCTTTATTAAAGCCTCACAAACCATAGGATATCCAAGCATGATAATTTTTAGGGTTGTATATAGTCCCCCCTAGCTTTTTACCTTTGAGTCTCCTTGAGTCTCTCTTCTCATCTCATAATCAGAGGCTAAACACTTAAAGCTTTAGGACTTTGAATTAGGGTTATGCCTGCATCCTTATCTTAGGATGGAGTGTATAACTTTAATCCTTAGTGTTAAACCTTTAATTTTTTTACACCTCTTAATCAAAACACCTAATAATGATCAAGACTTAAGCTTGTAACTTGGGCCTTACATTAGGGTTACATCTCTTCCTTATGGTTAAGAAGGACTAACCCTAGTGTTTAATGAACAAGTCCCCCTCAAGTTGTCTTAGAAACTTAAAAATCACTTCTTAATCTCATCCTTTAATCAAAATCTACTTAATAAAGGCTTTTTATATAATGAATTTAATCCCTAACCATGGATTAAGTTGAGGTATCTTCCTCAGCTTAAGTGTTCTCATCTATCATCCTTATCTTAGGATGGTTTAATGAGTTCACTAATCCCTGATTAGAGATTAAACTCATTACTTAACACTAAACAAAAACCCAAAAACATCTTAATAGTTACCAAGTAGGTTAATGATCTTAATCCTATATCATCATGGTAATTAAGTTGAGATGCTTATCTCACACTTAAGTAGGCTCATTATCCCTAATCAGGGAGGATATAATGAGTTTAAAAACCCTTGATTTAGGCTTAAGCTCATTATCCTATGCAAAACACCAAAAACAATAATAAAAAAATTGAAAGCACTAAAACAAACAATAATCGTCTCCTCCGGGATTATTTTCTCATCACACTCATTCACAAACGAGAACTCGCTTCTTCCGTCTAATGCAAGACAGTTAGCACTCGAGCCAGACGAGTCACACACTTGAGCATAGACAAGCAAGCAGTTCACAGCAAATCATCCAGTCTCTTTGAGTCGAACTACGGTGTTCTGACTTCCTCATTGCACGAGAGGATACGTAGGCATAACTTAACAGTTATCTAACAAAAGTCTCTTTGTCATCCCCTCTCCTCCTTCCAACTTTTCTTTTCTAAGCCTCAGTCCTGAGCATCTCTCTCTTTCTGCACTGACACCCTGTACATTCTTCCAAGATTTTCATACACAGTCAGCACATACACTACCCCCTTTTAAACACAATCAAGTAAGTGTGAATCCCGTCGGGTACGACGGACGATCTGGGTGCTAATACCTTCCCAGGTCGTAACCAACCCCCTTTCTCAGTTTCTCTGGTTCGCAACCGTCTTATCCATACCCTTCCAAGTTTATGCAGCATTACCTTTCCTTCGGGATAAAAATGCCTAGCTGGCGACTCTATTCAACCTCAACCTCCAACATCGTCGACAGTCCGCGTCTGCACCGGGACGTAAGTCTTTGGGAGCGACATCAAGTGAGTACTAAATATAAATTTGTATCTAGAGTTTAGACCTAACAGACTTTCATATAACATCCATATCAAATCCCCGATTGATTTGTATATAACGCCATGATCAGAATACGTACACATGATTAACACTTTTACATGTATTCAAATATTTTGCCAAATATTTGTGAATATAGTTTTTCATCTCTATTATCATGCATTATCATAATACCATTGATTTCAATAACATTATTGTGGCCTTTATCGTGTTAGTCCTACCCATGCTACTCATGCTACTTAATCAATAAAATAAAATAAAAGTGATACTAGTGAATATCAATTTACAAGACTATGTCAAAATTTTGCTCATTGATAGATGAAAATCTTAGATCAAGTATTTCTAAAGGTTTTTGTCAATACCCAGAAATAAGAAATCAAAGACAACATAAATATTGAATCAAACTAGTTCACAATACATAAATGAGATGAAATACAAAAGGTGTCAGAATATTACATCTAAATCCCAACAAGAGTTTGAAGATATTACCTTCTCCCCCATAGGGTTGGAGTTTCTCCCTCTAAAATATGTTTTCAGAATGAAGAGAGATAAAGTAAATATTAAAATTCTGGTATGTAGATCACAGATGTCCAAACCATATGTCAGGACATTGATCTCTGTATCTTATAAACAAGGGCATAACAAACGTAAATTGATATTCACAATATCAGCACCTAATCATGTCAGATGTTCCAACATCTGTTTCAACATGTTAATCAGCAAACACAAGAACATAGTTGTAAATATGTAGAATGATAAATAACATAAGATATGTTAACCCAGTTTGGTGCAAGTCACCTACTCTGGGGGCTACCAAACCAGGAAAAAGATCACGTTATCAGTAGGATTATTTCTTGTAAACAATCTTCGTTTTACAGGTAAACAGCCTTCATTTGACCTAATTCTACCTAATGTAATCTTTATCTCAGAACTCCATCTTTGATGAGAGAAACCTATCTCACTCCCTTTAACCACCACACGTAATTCCTAATAGTTACAACCCAACAACTGCATCATTCTACTTGAAAGACCCACCTTTCAATACAAAGTTCAGACAAGAATCTTGACTAATGAACATACTTGGATATGATTAAAGCTTCACTCATGAACAATACATAATTCATTACCTACGGGTTTTTGAATTATGTTCAACAATTATGTCTACCATAATGTATCAAACTAATACAAAGGAAGACTTACAATACAATAAAGCCAACAACTTTCAAAACCCTAAACCCTTATTTTCTACTTTTACAAAAGTATTGCATGAGTTAGTTATTGCCCTAGGTATATGTCTTATATTTATAATCTTCAGTTGTCCATGGGCTTCGAATAATCCAACCAATCATTTCTTTATCCATGTGTTGATTGTTGTAGATAAAATCTCTTCAAATTTTCAAAATAGATCTTCAACAAAATTTGTTTGTAACAGACAAATATGTTGAATCCTCCTATTGGGACATCTTGTCTGATATCTTATTCAGCATTTAAGTTTTACCAAAATTTTATTCAAAAAATATTTTAGAGCTTTTAATCTCCCCCTTTTGACAAATTCTGGCTAAAACTTCTTTTACACAATAAACCCAAGATGCTCCTTACCCTGCAGTCATTTCAGTCAGATGATAGATCTTGAAATTCCTGAACAACTTCCTCGACCCATAAATCAATGTACACGAGGAAGATATTAACACAAACTCTCATCATCATAAAATAAAACTTAATTGATATTCTAGCCCTTGGCGAAAGTGATACAACACTCCTTGCAAAACAACTGCAAAAATGTGTACATAACTCACGTGAAGACCATTCTCCCCCTTTTAGTCAAAACTTGACAAAAGTATCCAAGACAGACCCATACATAAGACGTACTTACCCAGACACGAATAAAATCCATAAAACATATTCCCGCAAAGAATCAATTTGAAGGATAACGAAAGAAGGATTCCCCTTTTTTATACCCGAGCAATACACTTGGAAATAACTTTCCTCGAATGTTAATAATGGTCTTGGTCAATGAGGGTGTTATTTGAGGAAGAAAACTTCAGCATAACTAACTGTGTAGAGTCATTTTTGAAAGATTATTCTTTATTGCACACTGTCCACAAACTATTGTTTATGCCTATATTTACTTTGGATTGTTTCTCCTTGAAATTTAAAGTTCCAATAAATGCACATGCATACTCAAAAATCACCTTTTACATGCCTTCATGTCATGTAATTTATATCTCAACCACTTTTTAATAAAATAGACTAAGTCCTGAGCAATATTCTGACATCTGGTCAGACATTGTCTATTTTACCTTGTCTTTTCCTGAAAATCAAGCATACTCCTTTTAGTTGAACGTAGATCATGATATCTTCCTTTTAGCAACAAAATATTCCTAAGATCAACCTCCCAGGTCCACCATGAACTGCTCCAATAACATAGTACCTCAACATCCTGTATGTCTTCATATCTTCATGAAGTCATAGTCTACTTGACCCTCAAGCAATCTATGCAGTGTTTGTATTACTGTACTAATACATCTTGGATAGAAGTACAATCCCCATATCCTTCATAAGTAATGTTCCTTATGACCAGAATTAATAGTCTCTTGGATTGAGATCAACTACCACCATTTATCACTTTCTTCCTGAACCTATCCATACACTGTATAAATTCCTCTTGAATCTAATAATTGTAGATATCCTTGTTCCTTAAGATTAAATCCAATTGAACCTGGAATTCTCACATTCCTCAAAGATATATGAAAAATCTCTCAGACTTTTAGCTACTCAAGATGTCTTTCACACTTGAAGAACATCAACTATGTGCTCCAGAAATAGAAATCCTCAACTTACTTGCTTCACAAGATCCAACTTGATCCACTTCTATCTAGCGTGACTTGTAGTAGAAGAAAGCACCTCTTCACAAACATTTTAACCTTAACATGAGTCAAAATACTAGATACACACCCTCAATCTATGACAGTCTTCATCTCATCATTCTCTTATATGATAAGATTGAACACTTCTGATTTAGCTGGTGAATATCAACTTCCATATTTCGAGCTCTTTTGTATCCAAACCTTCACCTTTGCAATCAACCCATGATTCACTTCAGTCATACTGCAACTCAGCCATTTCCTTATCGTTCTCTCATATGATAACATATAGTGCTTATTATTCACGATATGAATATCAAGCTTCAAACTTAGAGATTCAAGACCTCTTTGAAGAACAACAATTAATCAGGATGATGTTCTAACATGAGTTATTACATCATTCTTGTACCACATAAGCCATTCACTATGGTTCTTGATACACCAACCATCTGACTTACTATCCAATTGAAAACATCCATAGAACATAGCTCCACAAGCTTGATCCTCAAGAGCTCCAGAAATTCATAGATAGAAATAAACTCCCATGCTTTCTCCAGAAACACAACAATCATCTTAAGCACCTTAGGATTTCCTCCATACACTTCAGGCTAAGATCTGAACTAGTTACTCCATTTTTCTTCAATATGCACACCTTTTGGATCCAAGTGTCTATGGATACTCACAGTCCAAAGACAAGTGTTATTTGACACTGCTTCTTCTAATGATCTCTTGGTCCATCAATAAGACCTTATCTTCCAAAAAACATTCCAAAAACATATTAGAGACACCAATACTAGGACATCCACCTTCCACTCACTCTGATAGTACCACTATATGCAAGATACTATTGAAGAATCCATTCCACTAACACCTGAGATGATCAGTTGATCTCAATACGATATACCTCCACTGCAGCTAACTCTCACAAAGATAGCCTCTAGATGTTTAGCTTGATGTTAGAGCATCTGATCTGACATCCAATTCATGATCCAACTCCTTCCAGATACAACCTTGAAGATCAAATCGATAGGTTTCAAATAATCTTGTCACTTTGATGACTTTTCGACCTTAATAGAACAAAAGTTCCATGTTCTCAAATACTTGATTACAATATCAAGTTTGAGTAGATAACTTCTATCATGCTTTGTTGCACCACAACTAATCTACACACCTTGATGAGTGTTTGATTCAAGGACACATCTCCAAACACGCTAAAGTCTAATTCTTCAAGAATATGTAGTCAAGAAATAGACCAAATAATTAGTTATACCAAACAAAAATCCAACTTCCCTTGAGTAGCGACCTCTTCAAGATGTCAAAGAAAAATGTCATAGACATTTGATCTTGACCTTCATGTTGAATAACAACACATACTCATATAGATGGTACTGGAACTTGGCTACTTCACTCCTATTAACCTTAGATAAAAAATAAACTGATCTAAGAAATATCCATCAAGTTGGTGATGACTTTATCTTCTCTTCCAAGAGCCTCCATAATATAGACATGTTTCTACGATAGAAACTTTCTAGATAGATCCCAAACCTCAGTAGTTCTGGAAGATTACCAGCACCTTAGGTTAACACCCAATATTTTGATTCCTAGAGCATACACAACATATTTTCCTTGTCCTAGTAATTCACTCCTTGAACCAACAATATTTTGCACAAGCTCTGATGAAGAGATGTTTCCACATCAGGTTGATCATTTTTCCTTTTGAAGACTTCCTAAGAGATCTTGACTGCACTCATCCTCCAAATTGAACTAGAGATGTTGTACCTCCTGATGATCTATCATGACTTCAGTAATCTTTAATTCTAAATACAAGGATACTCAATTAAATACTTGTGAATTGCACAAATAACAATTTATCTTAAATCCTTATTTAGTAGGCCATACACCATGTTTGAGATATCACCAAAAGGACATCAACACTTTAGGAATACCAAACAAGTATCCTTTAGTGCTAGTAACATCTCCAATGTTGAGACATCAAGACTGACATCCTTGACTCAACTTGTTTTCAGCTGCTACAATGACTTTCTTCTTTGCTGACTTAGCTGGCACAACCCAATCAACATCCCTTAATGAGAATCCATTTCAATTGAATCGAAGTCTTCTTACATGCTAGATTAACCTTCAGATAGAATGAGAACCACTTCCTTCCAAACGACTATATTCAGGATGAAGACCAAACCCGAAGCATATACCTCTAAACATAACTAGAGATGCCCTTATGAGTGGAATTGAGAGAAGTCTCAAGTATATTTGGCAACTTTATTCTTGATCATAATGTTTACCAATTTCATAGAACATAAATTTATAACTAAGAACTCAACTCATCTTTCTCCAAACTGACTTCAAGATACCTAAAGGAAACAGTCTTCCAAGTATCAAGACATCAAGGGAAAAAAAAACCTATTCATTCCATTGCTCCCAACTTTGGAATGACTAAGGTTTTATGGAGCTGATATCTTTAATAACAATAGTAGGATCAGGAATAGATTCCACCATCTATCTTCTTAAATTCTATGGACAACGGTTATCTTAATTTATTCCCAAGAATAGATCTTTCTTCAATACTAACTCCACAAACACAAGATAGCTTGAGTTATTCCAATCAGAGGCATATGCAATGGAACACCAAAGAATATCTTCAACATGCTCTAGGAAAGATGTCATAACATCTCATAGGACACCATGTAAAAGTAGTATCAACAAACATTAGTAACAACATAAACTCCACAAAAGCATTGACATACATCAGTAGTTGTTACCCTTGATCCAGAATACTCATCCCATTCATCAATACGCTTAAGTATATCAGAATGAATGATTTGAGCTCATAAAACTACTCTTTGTTTAAATCACCAGAAAGTATCGCCTTAATATCTCATCCAGAAATAGACATGATGCCTGCTCTGATACCAATTGAAATTCTGGTATTCATATCATAGATGTCCTAACCACATGTCGGAACATTGATCTTTGCATCTTATAAACATGGGCATAACAAACATAAATTGATATGTGCAATATCAACACACAATCATGTTATATGTTCCAACATCTATTTCAACATGTTAATCAACAAGCACAAGAACATAGTTGTAAATATGCAAAATAATAAATAACACAAGATATGTTAACACAATTCGGTGTAACTTACCTACTCTAAGGGCCACCAAGTCAGGAAGAAGATCACATTATTGTAACACCCCAAAATTTGTTCTCATATTTATTACCATCCACAAATAGCTTATGCTTCATTTATTTGCATTTAGGTCATATACATTATACATGCATCATTAGTTTTCCCAAGGCATGGGATCAAAGTGATTTTATGGTATAGAGGGGCTCATGTCCAATTTTCGCTCAACAGCCAACCTCAGAGGCTCTGACATTTATTTTTCTCGACGATTCATTACCAGACAATTTTCACTACAACGAGGTATTTTGGAGCGTCAAAGTGAACTTTTCATTCATGTCAGGTGTTATTTAGTGGCAATATCAAACGATAAGTCTCAAAAGGAAAACAAACTCATAACGAATGATCGAGTTGGATTTCCAGGATTTCCCACCAAAAGGAGCCAAATTAAAAATTTGAATGAAGTAATCAGTTACCCAATTCAAGTAATTGGTTACCACGTGCAAATTTTGCCCAATATTTGCAAATTTCAGTATATGGAGGGGTTTTCTCATTTTTATGTGACTTTAATCAAATAGTTCTAGAAGCATCTTCCAATTCCAAAGCAAAATTCTATAAGCACCTTCCAATTCCAAGGGAAAGTTCTAGAAACATCTTCCAAACTAACTCACAAACATCCCTCCTAAGTTAATCCCTAATCTCACTCTAAATCTAATTCTCATTCCAAACCTAAGGGGTATTTAAGCATTTTATTCTAAATCTCACTAAGACGCACTCTCATTTTCTCATTTTTCACTCTTAATTATCTCAATTCTCTCACTTTTCTCTCATTTTCCAAAACCCTCACT
Organism: Lathyrus aphaca; assembly: GCA_963966055.1. Classification (NCBI taxonomy): domain Eukaryota; kingdom Viridiplantae; phylum Streptophyta; class Magnoliopsida; order Fabales; family Fabaceae; genus Lathyrus; species Lathyrus aphaca. The sequence goes on from OZ014521.1 coordinate 447,870,614, forward strand.
CAAAGTTTCATCACCAAAATTCATCAAGTTTTGCATTGAAACTTGTTGAATTTGAAGCTAAACTACCATCATTTCATTGATTCTTGGATACTTGTGGGAATTTACTACTGTTTTGGTTGTGGTCAAGCACTTGGAAGTGATTCTTGGAAGCCATTATCGGGTATTTTGTCACATCGCATTTACTTTGCATTTTTCTTGCAAAAGGAGCTTTAGATCTCTAGGTTTCTTGTTGATCGAGCTTCGATTTCACTTTGCAACAATTACCAAAGCAAGTCTCAACTTTGTAGGTTGGTTGGATCTTAAATCATTTCTGATTTTAACTTATTTTTCATTTTCGTCATGAACATTCATTGTCGTTTTTGACGTTCTTGGTGCATTAATCAATTATATTAATAGGTTTTAGGATCTTGATGGTTTGTGGTTTCAATTGGTGGTTAAATTGTGTAATTATGTGTAATTTTCGTGCACAATTGATAGTTATTGCATTAGGAACTTATTTGGAAAAGCTGCTGATGGAAGTTCTTTTTTATGTAGGATTTTTGTCTCTGGTTGTAGAGTAACCGATTGCTGCATATAGGCTAACTGGTTACTCGGTTGTTTTTACGGAGAAAATTGAAATTTTGAACTGAGTAACCGATTACTCAAATTAGGGTAACTAGTTACCACTGACGCAAAACTAGTTTTTGTGTGCATTTTCTTGTGTGTTTGAGTTTCTTTCCACTTCTAATAGTTAGGGATCATTGTAGTATGAATTTAGGTAATTTTTAGGGGCTGTTTGGTGGCATATTTATGCATATTTAAGTTTCTCAACATGCGAGTTTGTTGATGTTTGTTCACAACACTATTGTGCATACTCATGCTTTGGTTCGTGCTTGCCATTCTAAATGCACATTGATGTAATTGTTTGATTTCTTGTTGGATTAGGATCATTGCATCATAAATCATTGGTTCACATGTTCATACACACTTTGTGAATTATCAATTACTTGCAAATTTGCTTTTGGTGTTCAAATGCATGTTAATCTTGAAAGTTTGCGTTTTTTAATTGGCATCTATACTTAAATTCTTGATGTGTGTCATAAGATGAGCTCACTATTTATGCATGTTCATGATCAAGGTTTTCATTCTTCTTGTTCCCAAATATGTTGACATGATTAAATGTGTTTCTTGTAAGTGTGCATTATGTGAATGTTATGAATGATTCTTGATCACATGCAAGTTTGATTTGATTCATTTGATGTTGCATCTTTGTTGGCTCTTGTTTACACATGTTCACATACTATTGTTCATGCTCATTCACATGTTTATATGATGCATTTGTAACTTACATTACACTATTGTTATTGCATTAGTGAGTTGTGAAATGTATGCATGCTGCCATATCCTGTCTTGCATTTGCATGTTCATTTAGGGCCATATTACATGCGTTTGCATGTTCATTTAGGGACATATTACATGCCATGTTGTATGTTGATTAACATCATTTTAGGGGTCATTTTTATGATAGGTTTAGGAACTTTACATGTGCCTTAGGATTCATTTAGTTGCATAAACTTCAACTATTCACTAGTTGATCTTGTTTGTATTTTCAACCCTAAGAGGTTGAGCTTGTGTGCAAGCTAAGCTTTTGTGATGTGATGTTTACACTTGGGTATTCTTCCTTATCTCATCTTTCTTACTTCATTGCATTTCTTCTTTGATGCTTCCTTATGGACACTAGTTCTAAATTGATTTCTAATCAAGTTTGGAATAAGATAGAAGTTAAGTACTTAGTTCAACTTAATCTTCGATTAAGTTCAAATTAAGATAGAAACTCAATTATAGGAGCAATTTTGCATGTTAACATTAGGACCATGTTAGAATTCCCTTAGTCTTTTCTTTTACACCTTGAGTCTCTCTTCTCATCTTCAAAGACAAAAGCAAAAACACTTAATAACTAAGGTGTGTGTAGTATGCCATGAGTTTTAAGTACATGGGAAATGATGAGCTGGTGAATACCTTACCTCTTCTAGGATGCTTTGTGTGCGAGACGCCTAGATCATTATGCAAAGTATTCACTCATATCGTCATAAAATTTAATGTTACACATAAGACAAACAAAAATCAATGAAAATGATTTTATAAAAGACAATAAATAACTTCACACATCTTTTCTCTTCTCATCTCACCTCTGATGCATATGTAATGACTTGTTAATTCTATTCTACCGCAAACAAGTAACGCATGAGCCTTGATTCAGCGAGCGGCAACACCTAACTACTAGAACGTGAACATTGACACTACCAACATAAAAAGCACAAACAAACAAAGTTGTTACCCGTAGTGAGCCGAAATACAACGCTCTGATTCTCATTCCTGATGAGATACGTAGGAACATGTGTGATGCCTGGCGAGCATAATTCCCCATTCCGTTTAAAACTATGTTGACTCTGATTCTCATTCCCAATGAGATACATAAGGCTGGGATGTGATATTCTCTCGAGTCAACTTCCTTCTTTCACCCCTTCGTTTCTTCTTGTTCCGTCCTGCTTCCTGTTCTTTTCCCTTCCTTCTAGTTAGCAGCACATGGAACATTCTGATGATTATTGTAACACGGTGGGAGAACTGACTTGGTGTTTTTGTTTGACAAAAACATGTGCGGATAGCAAGAGTCGCCACCAACTTTTATTTTATCCAATAGGAAAGGGTATAAAAGAACAAGAAAGACCTTTTAAAAATTTGAGTTCGGGGGGTAAGTTATACAAAGGGAAGGTGTTAGCATCCTTTATATCCATGGTTATCCATGGGCTCTTAGTTACTTAGCTCACTTTAACTTGTTTGAAAAATGTGTAGTGTGTGTTTAGAAAAGATTTTCAGCAGTTCTTTGTAATGATCCTCGTATGGATGTATACAAAGTCTTAAGTTTGAAAATATTTTGAAAGTAGGGTGTGAATAAGAGTTTTTGAAAGATGTGAGCAAGTAATTAAGTGCTACCTACCCTAAGTTGGTCTTTCATGTTTTTCTATTTCCTTTCAAGGGTAAGACTGTCCTTACTATTAAGGAGTAAGTAGTCATTACCTTGGATGTGTTAAGGGACGGACATAGGGTCATCGTATGGTCAATGAAGGCAACCTGTAGGGGTGTCTTTAGCAATTCGTAGGGACTATCATCATTTATTCGTAGGAAACCTCAAAGGTACTTATGATCTTTTGAATCTGTAGGGACTTGACGATTTATTTTGTAGGGACTTTACTTAAGACACCCCCACTTTCGAGGGACTTGACCATATTTAAGGCAACTGAGAGGGGTAACCCTAGGAGGTGCAGATGGCGATCGTAGAATGATCGACTTACGTGTGTGAATATTGTTTTCAGATATTTATCTTATTATCAATTATCTAAGTTCGAATTGATTTTCAATTAAGTCTTTGCACGCCCTATATGTAACACCCCGTAATTTATTTAACTCTCCGAATAATATTATTTAATACCAATAAGATTTCTGGTTTATTCTAAGAAATTTTAATGAAAAATCATTTAGAGTAAATGGAAATTTAAATTGGATAACTGATATTATTTATGCCGAGGTTTTATTTAAATTAAGTTTTATATATTTTGTTTATATAGAAGGAAAATAGAGAAAAGAGTTAGTTAGTAAGAAAAAAAGAAGCAAAAAGGAAATTAAGAGAAGAAGAAGGAGAGAAAAACCCCAAAGCTTCAAATTCATCATTCTCAATCATCCATCCGTCGAATCGACTCATTTCTTCCATCAATCTTCATCTCTCGAGGTGGGTTCATAATTAGATATTTTTGTTTTAGTTTTTGGTTGAGTTTTGAAGTTTATGAGTTTAGGGTTTTTGGTAGAAATCTTGAAAACAAATGATTTAAACGGTTAAAAACTTTATTAAACCTAACTATGTTGCTCACATTATGCCTATGAATATGTTTAGTGTTGTTTTCCTATGTTGGTTGGTGTTTTGGATGATTTTGGCATGGAATGATAAGTTTCCCGTAAGTTGAGTTTTCTGGAAAACGCAGAGCTCGCTCAATGAGCAGTGAAATTCTGCAGATGAATTGTTGATCTGGTATAGCTCGCTCAGCGAGAAATACAGGAGGTTCCTCGCTCAGCGAGCTGAAACCCTTGCTCAGCGAGACCTGGAAGTTTCAGTTTTGTTTTTAATTCATAACTTTTGATCTAGGCATCTGATTTTAATGTTCCACATATCGAATCTAAGCTAAAAATATTTACAAATTGATGATGCCAAAAGATGTTATTTTTACCTGACTTTTTTCCGACTTTTTCAAATGACCAAAACCTTGTTAAATTGGAAAGTGTGAGTTAATGGAAATAAAGAAAGGTACACTTGTGAGGTGTCTAGGTTTCCCTTAAGCTAAAGTGAATCATGAATTATGTATTGTTTTAAGGTCCTCCATAAAGTCTTGATTAAGTCTTTTCGCTGTTACCTTGTGTTTCGCAAGAGCATCCGTAAGGACTTGAGGTACCGGTTGATTTAAATGCGGATTGTGGTTTGATGAATGTAGGTCACAAGTCCTCCGTAAGGTCTTGAGTAAGCCTTGAGGTGGGTTTCCATTAGTCCCACGTGAAGCATCCGTAAAGACTTGAGGCGAGTGTTATACTAGTTATGTGTTAATCTTGAGTAAGTCTTGAGGTGGGTTACCTTTAGTCTCACGGGAAGTATCCGTAAAGATTGAAGAGAATGTTATGTTGAATCCTCTGTAAGGTCTTTAGTAAGCCTTGAGGTGGGTTGTCCTTAGTCCCACGAGAAGCATCTGTAAGGACTTGAGGTAGACGTTTCTCATATGGTATATTGAGATCATGTGTGGACCTTAGTTCCCCTTTGTTATCGGTCCTTGTGTGAGATGGTTCGTGGAACTTGTGAGATTTATTTTTTTAGGAAAAAACATTTAGAGTTGAGAGAACTCTAAGATATGGAACTCATTGAGATGTTTTATCTCACCCCATGTTGATGTTGTTATTTCAGGTACTTCAGGTTCCGCAAAGGGTAAAGATAAGACGATTTGATTATCTTTACTTGTTTGATGACTTTGTCTTCCGTTGTGGACTTTTGAGATCTTCGGATCTAGTTCTTAGACTTTCGTATTCTTTTGAACATCTTATATAATTTATAGCCTTGTTTTAGTACCTTATGTTGTAGTGTCTATACTTATGCAATGTGTTGCTAAGAACTTGTGTATTTCAATACCAAACTTGATTTTATATATGAAAAATATGCTTTGAATTATCTCTTTTATATATGGGTATTACACTATATTACTAACCACATAGTAAATAATAAAAATAAAAGGCAGAAATTAAAAGCAAAAATTTTAACTCCTAGACTATTACATGGCTTTGGGGCAGTTACATAATAATTAGGTGAAAAAATAAAAATAAGTTATTACAGATGTGAAACAGATACATAATAAGGCATATAATGAATAACATAAAAATAAATGAAAAAAAAATTGAAAATAGGTTTGCAAATTAGGTTAAAGAAAAAAATTAGGGTTAAGGTTTGAGAAAATTTTGAAGATTTAATAAAAAAAATTAGGTTTAGGAAAAAATTTAGGGTAAAAATTAGGGGTAAATTTTTAAGTTCGAAATTTAAGGTTTGAGGCAAGAAACTCAGGGTTTATGAAAAATAAGGTTAAGGTTAAGGTTTATATGAAGAATTAGGGTCCATAAAAAAATTTAGGGTTTTTCAGAGAAAAAATTAGGGTTTATAGAAAAAAAATTTAAAGGTTTGATTAATTATAAAATAAAATATTTTTTTTACAAACCTAAAAAAAGAATTTTTTTATTAAAATAAACTAAAATAATAATAAGTTATGAAATTTAAAGAAAAGTTAATCAAAAAATAATTAAGGGTTAATTATGGTTTAAAAAGATAATTAAGTTTTTAATTAAGGAAATTAAAGGAATTAAAGAAAATTAAAGAGAAACCCACGTTTCTTTGCCAAAATGTTAAGAATGAGTGTTAAACCCACGCCCTCAGACTTCCAGCCTTAGGTCTTTGCCACTGGGCCAAGCGTGCCTTTTGCTTATAAACCTCGAAAAATATATTATATAATAAACCTGGAAAAATAAATGAGTTAGAAAAAATAACGTTATAGGCTGGGATCGAGCCCATGCCCTCTCATTCATAAGTGCCTCCTTCAACCAACTGAGCCATGCATATATGCGTGTTAAATAACTAAAACAAAATTATAATAAAATAAAACAATTATTTAAATCTGAAAAACGCGTCAAGATCTTCATCTTTTTTCCCTAGACCTGCAAATTTTCCTTGTTTTTTTAAAGTATGAATACGCTTACCTAGTGCAGAAAATCGTCCTTAACTTTTGTGGTCATGTTGGGTATTTATAAGGATGTAAATTTAGGGTAGAAAGAATGGGCCTTGGGTGCATGGATTGGAGTTACTTGTGAATGAAGAAACAATTTACCATAATTGTGAAAAAAAATCAAATTAAATCATGTCTTTTTAGTTTGCACGAATTTGGAAGGGTTAAATCACTTTAATAATCATATATTTGATCTCAAAATAAATTTCAAACCAAATATTTGATTTTATATAATTTATTTTAATTTAAAATGATTTTAAATGATTAAAATCAAAAATAATATAAAATAAATAATAAAAATCAGAAAATATGGTCATTGGGCCGTGGATGGGCTTATCTTTGAGTTTGGATTGGAATATTATAGGCCCATTTGACAAAATTCCCCAACTTTGACAATGCATAACTTCTTCAATTTTGACCCCATGAAGGTGTTCTTGGACTTTTTAGAAAGCTTAGAGGTTCCTCTAATCAACCCTTTTGATCCCATGTCCATATAATTTACCATTTTTAAATTATGAGCTTTGGAAAAAGTTATATTTATGTTGACTTTCAAAAAGGCCTATAATGTCTTGGCTCATATCTTTCAAATGAAGCATTTTTGGACTTGGCTTGTGAGACACAAAGTTGTAGAGAATTTAATTTCCTTAAAAATAACATTTGGATGGAAAATTATTGATGAAGTATGTGAAATTTATGAATGGTCAAACTTCAGTTGACTTTTCCTACAAAAAACCCTAATTTAGCAACTTTCGATTCTTGATGATCTGAGGTTTACTTGATGAATCATGATCAACCCTTGATCAAATATTGAATTTCACCTCATAATCTTTATGTTGACCAAAAATCTTGAAGTTTGACTTTATGTTGACCTCAGTTGAGTTTTTGACCAAGTTAATTGATTTTTAGTTATCTGAGCATCTGACTGGCCAAACTTGTGAGGAAAGCTTTGAAACTTGACATGAGGGTTCTTTAAGGTATGTGGGATGTTATAAAGTCCACTTGAGGCCTTGGAAGTCCACTTTGCTTGGGGAAACTCAAAACCCTAGTCTTAAGATCCATTCTTCAAGAGGAGGCTTTGTCTGATGAAACCTTCAATCCCTTTGACCAATTGAGAATCTTGTGACTATTAGGAGACCTCTTGAGACACATTGTCTTTAATATGGGAGGGAAATTTTTGGGTACAACAGCTGCCCCTATTCAATTTTCTGAAACCTGAGGAGTTTGATTGGCATGTACGCCATTCGTGACTTGAAGGTTGAAGGGGATTGAACAATAAAGCACAAAAATTTACACTCGCCGGTTCGCAAAATAATATTGTTGGTTGGTTGTATTGCTTGAATGAGCTTAAAGATGCCATTCGGAGTAAAAATGTTCTTCATATATACCTCTTGGAGGATAAAGTAGTCCAAGACGTGGATTGATATTCTCTCGGGGGATGTAGCCGCCCAAGATGTTGTTTGGGTGTGGTCCTGGAGGATAGAGCAGTCCAAGATGTTGTTATGTGTAATCATGGAGGGTAGAGCAGTCCAAGATGTTATCCTGGGGGTTTATAGCAGCCTGAGATATTGTTTGAGATAGCCCTTGGGGGGATATAGCAGCCCAAGATGGATATAGATGTAATCTCAGGAGATGTAGCAACCTAAGATATTGGTTTTCGTGGCCCCGGGGAATATAGCAGCCCAAGGCGTTGATGGATGTAATCTTGAGGGATGCAGCAGCCCAAGATATTGGTATATGTGTTCCTGGAGGATAAAGCAGTCCAAGATTTTGTTATATGTACTCCTGGAGGATAGAGCAGTCCAACATATTGTTAAATGTACTCCTGGAGGATAGAGCAGTCCAAGATATTGTTTGAAGTATTTTTTGTGGGATATAGCAGCCCAAGAATAAGTTGTTGATGACGTTCTTCTGCTGGAGAATTAACCTGAAAAACAAGGTTAGTTCTATGCAATGTCATGATATATATAACGCTTTATAAGACAATATTCTTATCATAAATAAGAATGTTGTATGCGTATGATATGAAATGATGTATGTATGAATCATGTAGTTGAAGCTCGTCAATAGCTTTATGTAATCAATGCTAGCTGGGGAAAATAAATCCCGATTCATTGTTGAAGAATATGAAGACATCGTTCCTGTCTTATTTCAGCATGTAGTACTTAGGACCTTTTCGATTTCCGTTCGTCGTACTTTTTATTGGAAGAATAGATTCCTGAATACCCAGATTGGGGATAAAAGAGATGGACATTCCCAGAATGTCAATTCTTCGGAGGATATCCGGTTTAAGAGAAATTTATTTTGAGACTTTGTAGAGATGTAATTACAAGAGGTACTTGTAACACTTTGCTGAAATAAATCCATAAAGATTACTCTGTGGGGATGAACCTACGAAGATCCATTGGATATGGACTTTACTGGGGATTCCTACCTCCGATAGTCCTTCGTAGATGCTGTTTATTGTAATTTTATAGGTATTTTGGTAAACATCAATCATATTTGAAAGCATATATTCATTCAAAGTGACCAATGGATTCAGAGCTTCTGATATTTTCGACTTCCCCGAGTAATTTTCTAGGAATGATACTGACACCATCGGATACTATTGGCACAAATAATTAATTTCCACAATGACTTTTGCTGAAACCCAGTATCAAGGTAATGTAATGATATGAATGTGCTTTCAGATTGCGGTGGATCGTGTACGCCCCGAGTAATGGTCAAGGAGCTTGCAATTGGATTTGATTAGATTTGAAAAGAGAGCGTTTCCCCTAGCTGAGGATAACTTGTCCTAGAATGGAAATTTTTGAAAAGAGCTGCCTCAAGAGAGATCAACAAGATGCTCTATAATAGTATGCCCCTGGCATCGTGAACTCGATAATGTTACCTCTGGCAATTCAGATGAGGAGACCTACCCCTGGCTATTTAAGCATCGTTGAATTTTGACCTGACTTCCCCAGATGAATTGGACAATAACACGACATGCCCCCTTGATTGGAAGATATTGACTATGCCCCTTGTATACATTGGCTTTGTTCCAACGGAGTCAGGCATATGAAGCAACTTTGTCTGTTATGAGGACTTTGATTTATTGAATGTTCATCATGTAAACTTCTCTGCTGTCAAACACTTAGTTATATGCAAACAATGTTATTCAAAATGCAACGCTTATGTTTGTCTTGAAGTTTTGAAAAAGAATTATTTTAGAAAAAAATGTTTGTAACAACTGTGATATTAACTCAAGATTTATAATAAGCCCTAAGGGAGTCAGGATACGTTTTTGTAGCAGTACGCTTTTGAACTAACCATACTTCAGTTAGGACTTTTAAGGGTTGTAACGTGGCCTGGTTCACGGTTTAAGAAACAAAGGATAAAGGCACAAATTTATTTGTACCCAACTCATTCTCCGTGATGTTCTTCAGTCCTATGTTCGGTTAACTTATGCATTGAGGCTCCAAAGGAGTTTGGAATTATGACATCGACACTTGCGATGATTCAGAAACCATAAGTTTATTTGGAAAAAAAATTCATCATTTTTTGTTGATGAGGATTTGTAGTGACCTCTTTTTCTTTTGAATTTATTATCCCTTCCTTTTGCCTGAACTGTTTGTTTCAAAATTATAGTCAGCGGGATGTCTCAATTTATTTTTACTAAGTCTCCTTCATAGGTTTTGACTTAGTGAGCTTTTATTTTGCTAGATATTGACTGTCAAGCTTAATGATTATAAGGAACCATCATTAGTTGTGTACAACACAGACAATTGACATAATTGAGTTAACCGAGTAACTACCCTGCCACATGTTATGATTAAGGGTTTTAATTTGCGTGAGAATGAAAACTCCTACTTCATAGGCTCAAAAGGGTTGACTAGGGATTAACTTCCTTATATCTCCATTGTTTTGGAATTGAAACAATGCATGTACATCGTCAGCATAGTCTATTCAAAAGCATACTGCATAAGATTATGGTATTGTTTTCGTCATCCTTCCTCTAAATGCTTACAATTTTAACAAGATTTGAATATCACAAAATAGAAGTAAGAAGCATAGTTTAAATATAGTGAAACAAATGGATTAATTCAAGACAAACATACACAATGCATTAATGTGAAAGCAGAGTTTAACATAATAGTAAATGCTTGGTGTAATACCCCAAATTTGCCCTCTCCTGTTTAGCATCATCATCATATCATAAGCGTGACATATCCTTAGCATATTACATGGAAAAATGAGGCATAGCACTTGCACGATCCAACATAAGGCATATGATCAATCATCAGTAAATTCAAAGCTCACAGGGCATGTTACAGGTTTGATATCAGGGTCAAAGCCTAAAGAAAGGATTAAGGATCAAAATCAGATCAAAGCGGTTGGCACCAGCTTATTTTTGAAGGTTCCCACCAAAAGTATGGAAATTAAAAATTCACTGGCGTTAACCGGTTAACGGATTGGTTAACCGGTTAACGACCACGAATTTTGAATTTCCAGCAGCAATTCAGCATGTGTGATTTTTGCTCCAATTCCCATTTTCTGATTTTATTCATTTTGACTTAATTGGAAATTAAAAGGAAGGGTCTAGAGCAATTATCCAAGCCTAATCCCATTGCAAAAGCCAAATCACAAAACCCAAACCATAATTTTGGATCCCAAGCCTAATTTTTGGGCCCCAAACCTAAACCATATTTAATCATTTCTCTCCAAACCACAAGGGACTCTCCCTCATTTTTTCACTCTCATTTCTGAATTTTCACTCCTCTCACTCACAATTCTCTCACTTTTCTCTCCCAATTTTCCAAATTACTCAAAGTTCCTCTTTGAAGATCACATAACCTTGCCTTGAGGTGTGTAGATCTTGGAACTAGACCTCCATCCATAGCTTCATTGCATCTTTTTTCTGGTTTAAGTGATGATTCAGATCTGGTTTGGGATCTAGAAGTGCTTTTGGATCCAAAATTTTGCATCAAGATCTAGTTCTTGCATTTATTTTGCACGGAGAGTGAAGCGTAGCACCGGATCTTCAAAGCTTTGCACGAGATCTATCATTTTCAGCTCGATCAACAATTACCAAAGCATACCTCAGCTTTGTAGGTTGGTTAATTTCAGATCTAGCTCTGTTTTAGCTTATTTGCATGCTTGCGCTTTAGATCCGCCATGTGCTTGCATATTTGCTTGTGTTGATTGAATTGATTGATCGATTTGTGACCGGATCCATGTATTAATGTTCGTAAGCTTGATGATGCCATTTGATGTGACTTGATGCATTATTTTCATGCTCATATGCTTGCTGGTCTGGTGTAAGATTGTTTGGAAGAGATTTTTGCAAGATGATTTTCTGCAGGATTGCTACTGTTTTAACAGTGTTAACCGGTTAACACACCTATTTTGTGTTGTTTTTATGCAAGTTCTGGCATGGTTAACCGGTTAACGCTTTGGTTAACCGGTTAACACTGAAGCAGTAGGCCATTTTTGCCTTATTTCAAGCATGTTTGATCCCCTTACTTGTTTTAAATGCCATGGATCATTATATGATCATTGAATATGATTGTTTGGGTGATTTTCTTGCTGATTGATGCATGCTTCCGTATTCTCGACACGTAAACGCTTGTATGTGCAATGTTTGGCATGATTGTTTGATCTTGGTTGGTATGAACTTTGAGTATGCCATTGCCATGATTTTATTGATGAACATGTGCTGGATTTTGGCTAACTTGCAGGGACTCATGGTAAGAGAAGTGTGGATTTTCATCCACATTTCAATTCTTCATCCTTCTCTCTTTTTAAGTGCTTTCTCCTTGTGCTTTTTGATGTGCCTTATGCCATCATGTAATTTAACTCTTTTCTTCCTCTTCTTCTTGCTCCTCTTGGTTTCCTTCTTTTCTTCTTTTCTCTTAGGATAGTCGAAACCTCACTAACCTTAGGACCTCTTTTGCATGTTAACATTAGATTTAGTCTTCCCCCATTTTAGATTTTACCTTTTTTGCTCCTTTGGTTTCTTTCTCTTCTCATCTCAAAACAAAACCTAAAAAATATTAATAAAAAGAAGTGACTTCTTGTGTAATAGCCTTATTCCATGGGGCATATGTATTCATTCCATCTTGGAATAGTGCATTTGTCTAGCATGATGCACAAGTCGGATCATGAAGTCATCTTCATCAAGAAAAACCTTAAAAAACACTTCTTCATTTTTAATCACCAAAACAGCTAATAAATTCAACAAGTCAATGAAATTAGGCCCTTGCCTTTGGAAACAAGTCTTGGATAAGTTCTCCTTGCTTGGTGTGCTTGTTCTATTATTCCATCTTGGAATGTAGTAGCAAGTACACATTCCATGGAAATGAGCTTGAGTTTATTTTCTTGTGCCACACAAATAAAGAGCTTTAAAAAACACAAACAAACAATAGTCGTCTTTCCTTCGGGAATTCTTTTCTCATTTCCTTCGCTCCATCCGCGAACTTGCTTCTTCTTGTCATTATGCAAGACGGTTACGCACTCGTCGTCCGAGTCTGCAACACCTGAGCATTGACATAGTCAGTTCAAGCCTTAATTCACAAGCAATCTTTTACACCCCTAGTTAGGGGAACTACGGTGTCTCTGATCCTCATGTCCAAATGAGGTACGTAGGCAGCGAGGTAGGGCCCGTTCGAGCATAATCTTTATTTTCCCTACATTTTTCCTTTTCATTTCTTTTTCAATCCCCTTTTATTTTCTTTTTATCCAGTTCAGTGCCTTTTCTTTGCAGCAGCTTTCATCCCTTCACCTTTTGAAACATATTTCTTTGCAAGCGTGGATCCCGTCGGGTACGGTGGACGATCTGGGGTGTTAATACCTTCCCAGGTCGTAACCGACTCCCGAACCCAGTCTCTTTGGTTCGCAGGACCTTTGTCCTTCCTTTTCTTTTCTTCAGTTTATGCAGCATTACCATTCCCGTTTCTTCGGGATAAAAATGTCTGGCTGGCGACTCTACCTCTTCCGCGCCACTTTCGCGTTTGTACCAGGATGGAAATCCAGGGAGCGACAGCTGGCGACTCTGCTGGGGATGATACCCAGAATCTCTAGTTCCCCTGAGAGTCAATCCTAGCGCTTGCGTCTTTCTGTTTTGTTGGGTGTTGATTGTTTGCTATTGCGTGTTTATTTTACTGTTGTTTATTTACAGTTTTATTTACAGCTTTATTTACCGCTTTCAGTATTTATATTAATGCATCATATATTATACTAGACTGTCTGGCTGCTGGTTTCCTTTTTTCTGTGGGGTTGGGAATTGTTACTGAGAGACGAGCTCATAACCGGGGCTCGAGTGTGTAACACAGTGGGAGAACTGACTTTCTATAAATGTTGCGGATAGCAAGAGTCGCCACCGACTTTTATTTTATCCAAAAGGAAAGGACATAAAAGAACAGGAAAGACCTTAAAATATTTTGAGTTCGGGGGGTAGGTTATACAAAGGGAAGGTATTAGCACCCTTTATATCCATGGTTATCCATGGGCTCTTAGTTACTTAGCTCACTTTGTTTGTTTGCAAGAGTGTAGTGTGTGATTAAAAAAACCTTTCTAAGTACTTTGTAATGATCCTCGTATGGATGTATACAAAGCCTTGTTTTTGAAAATTTTGTTTGAAATGTGTGGTGTAAAGAGTATTTTGAAAAGTGAGCAAGTAATTAAGAGAAACCTACCCTATATTAAGTCTTTACTATTCTTATGTTCTTTCAATGGTAAGACTATCCCTATTATTAAGGAATATGTAGTCATTACCTTGGATGTATAAGGGACATGTGTAGGGACATCTGGATATAGGCAACTGTAAGGTGTCTTTAGCAATTCGTAGGGACTTATCATCTTTTATTCGAAGGGACAAGATCATTTATCGTAGGCAACCTCGAAGGGACTTGATCTTTAAGACTATAGGGACTTGATGATATTTATGAAGAGACTTTGCTTAAGACATCCTACTTGACCTTTTGAAATAGGCAACTGAGAGGCAACCCTAGGAAGTGCAAGATGGAGATCAAAGATCGACTTACGTGTGTGCGTGTTCATATTCAAATATTTTTCTTATTAAATTAATTTTCTAAGTTAATTTTTAATTACAAACATGTTATCCACACCCTAAATTACTAACCATACAATAAATAAATAATATATATATATATATATATATATATATATATATATATATATATATATATATATATAAACCTAAAAATATTACAAGGCTTCGGGAAAATTACAATATAATCGAGAAATAATAATAATGATAAATATAAATAATAATAATAAGCAATAATTAAATGTTAGTAATAATAAAGTAATAGCAATAATAATGGTTAGAATAAGAAATAAAGAAAATAAAATTTAAAAAAGACAAAATTATTTTTAGGTTAAATAAAAATTAGAAATTTTTTAAAAGTTAATTAAGAAAATATAACAAATTTGATAATAATAAACAAAATATTAAACTATTTACATATTAAAAAAATTATTTAATTAGGGTTTATAAAAAAAATTAGGTTAAATATTAAGATTAATAAAAAAATTAGGATTAGGGTTAAGAAAATTAGGGTTAGCTAAATTAGGGTTTTGATTATAATTAAAATATATTATTAATCTATTTACAAAAAAAATATAATAATTATATATATAAATATTTTATAAAATAAATACAAATAATTTAAATTTAAGAAATAAAATATGATTTTTGAAAATATAAAGTTTTATGAGAATATTATTAATTATTATTTAGAAACTATTTTAATTATATTGAATTAAATTAAAAAATAAGAAAATAGTTAAAATAAGAAAATGAGGAAAAGCCCTAAAAAGATAGGACCTGAGATTTGAACCCAAGTCCCTTACCTCAATCACACAGCATCAAAACCAATCTGGCTAGCACGCGCTGGTGATAGCATTATGTAACACATTCATTATATTATATCCCTGCTAAAACAAAACAATTATGAACAAAAATGTGGGAACCTGGATTTGAACCCCTGCCCATCAGCCAACAACCAAACACTCCAACCACTAAGCCACATGGGGCGCGTCTGCTAGACAACAACAACAATTCATAATATATTAAGTTACATGAATAAATGGAAAAATCAATAAAAAGAATGCTGCAACCAAGAATCGAACCAAGGTCATGAACAATAACACGCGCAACCATTACCATTGGGCCAAGCAATATCAACTGATATCATATTCAAACAATTTCATCATACCTGCAAAATTTCCTGCGAATATATTTATGAATTTTCCTATGAATTCTTTCCTACAAGAACCTGCGAAATTGAATCTCTTATAATACGTAAAATTTCAATAAATTGATTATATAAACATGATCCTCATATCAAATCCAATTCAATGACGCCTTTAGAATTCATTTATATTGGTTTAATGAAGAAACCCTAAACGGCCACCCTAAACCCTAACAATGGCAACTTCCTGGTCCTGCATCGAAACTCAAATTAGATTATCCAGAAATGTTCCTGAGCTCATTACAAACACAAAACAACCATCAAACACAATTTATAATGCACAAATATTAGAAAACGAAAAAATCATAAAAGTGGAATAACATTGATTCGGTTTATGCAATATGTAATGGTTTTGATGTTAGGGATGATCGAAACATGATCAGTGAGTCTCAAGGAAGCTAAAGCAACCTTTACTTTGCCTTGAAAGTGTCTCTAAGTCCAAAACCGAATGTGACTTTTTTTGTGTGAAAACATGGAATTCAATGGTGTTCTTGGAGGCAGAATTTTCGTGTCCTTATGCTTGTGATCAACTTGTGTATATGTATGGAATGTAATTAGGTCAAAATATAATGGATTTTTGGGCTTTGTCTTGATTGCTTGATCATGAAGTTTCACCACTTTCAAATATTGAAAAGATATCAACAAACCTTTCTAATTTAGGCTAGCACGAATTTGTTTGATTGCAATCAACTTTAAATGATTTTTAAGATTTTCTAGAAGAAGAATCACATTCAAATATTGAGTTTTCATATTTTATTTTGATTTAAAATGATTTTTAATGTATAAAATCAAAATAAATAAAAATAAACTAATAAATATCTGAATAAATGATATTTGATTCGTGCATGATGTCACCTTTGAGTTTGGATTGGAATTGGATGGGCCCATTTGGAAAAATTTGGTTCTAAGTTCCCATTTGCTTCATAAACCTCCCAAAACTTTCCCAACTTTGCAAAGACATAAATCACTCAAATTTAAGGCTATGAAGGTGTTCTTGGACATTTTGGAAATCTTAGAGGGTCCTCTAACCAACCTCTTTTGTCTCATGTCCATATCCTTTACCATTTTCAAGTTATGCCCTATAGATGATGTTGACTTTTTGTTGACTTTTAAAATGACCTATAATGTCTTAGCTCATACCTTTCAAATGAAGCATTTTTGGGCTTGGCTTGTGAGACAAAAAGTTGTAGAGAATTCAATTTCCTTCAAAATGAGCTTTGGATGGGAAATTTTTGATGAAGAATGTGAAAGTTATGGCTGGTCAAAGTTCAGTTGACTTTTCCTGTGAAAACCCTAATTTAGAAACTCCTGATTCTTGATGATCTGAAATCTCCTTGATGAATCATGATCAACCCTTTATCAAATGATGAATTTACTTCATAAAATTTATGTTGGCAAAAAATCATGAAGTTTGACTTTGGTTTGACCACAGTTGACCTCAGTTTGACTTTTTGACTGCTTTGATTAATTTTAGCCTATCTGATCATTTGACTGAGCAAACTTTTTGGGAAAGCCTTGAAACTTGACATAGGGATTCTTGAATACATATAGGATGCTATGAAGCTCACTTGAAGCCTTGGAAGTCCATTTAGCCTAATGAAACCCAAAACCCTAGTTTAGGATGCATTGCTTAGGAGGATGCTTTGTCTAAGGGGATTGTCAAACTTTCTGACTAATTGAAAACCTTGTGAACCTTGTGAACCTCTTGAGATACCTTGTGAACCTTATGAACCCTATGAACCTCTTGGGACACTTTAGTACACAATGTCTGGTCTAGGTGAGGGCAAATTTTGGGGTGCAACAACTGCCCCAATTCAATTTTCTGAAACCTGAGGGGTTAGATTGGCCTGTGCGCCATTCGTGACTTGGAAGGTTGAAGGGGATTGAACACAAAAGCCCAAAAATTTGCACTCTCCAGTGCGTAAAGTAACACTGCTGATTGATTATATGCTGGAGTGGGCTTAAAGATGCCACTTAGAGGAACCGGAGATGGGCTTATAGATGCCATCCATAATGTCAGAAGGTGATAGTATCTTTATGTTGTCACTGGATATCAGTACTCGGTCTTCGTATAGGCCGTCTCTGAATCATTTTTGTTTGAGTTGAATGCCAGTACTAGATCTTCGTATAGATCGTCTCTGCATTATCTCTGGGGAAAAAGAATATCCTTCATTAGGTGTCAGTACTTAGATCTTCGTATAGATCGGCTCTGAACCATTTTTAGGGACAAACTTTAATTTAAGCATCAGAATCAAATCTTCGTGACTATCTTTTCTGAGTTGCTTTTGGTAATATCTTGGGCTAAGTACAAGATCTTCGTATAGATTTTTTATGTACCATCCAAAGATAAATTGGTGAATAGACCATTAGAAATAAATCTTCGTAGCGATTATCTCTTCTGGAAATATCCCGGATTAGGTAATAGATCTTCGTATAGACCAAGGATAGAAAGAATATCAGGATTAAATCTTCGTGACGATCACTCCTGAACTTCTTCTGAAAAAATCTCTTGGATTAAGTGCTAGATCTTCGTATAGATCATTTACACACTATCCCAAAGATAGTTGACCATCGGAAATAAATCTTCGTAATGATTATCTCTTCTGGAAATATCCTGGATTAAGTACTAGATCTTCGTATAGATCATTTACGTACCCTTCCAAGGACAACTTGAGCATTGGTTATCAGAAATGAATCTTCGTAGCGATTATCTCTGAATTAAGTATCAGTACTAGATCTTCGTATAGATCGTCTCTGAACTGTTTTGAGTTGTTGATAGTATTTATCTGCCTGTAACTATCCTGAAAAGAAAAGGTTAGTTTATGCAATATGTATGCATGTATGGCATGATGTACTTAAGTAAATGTATTATGGATGTGTATGCTATGATATGATGTAAATGATGTATGTATGAATTATGTAGCCTGAAGTGTCTGAATATCTCTGTATAATAACTGTTGGCTAGGGAAAATAAATCTTGGTTCGTTGCTGAAGAATATGAGGACTTCGTTCCCGTCTTGTTTGATAGTATGGTACTTATAACCTCCCGTCTTTGTTCGTCGTGCTTTTATTGAAGGAATAAGTTCCTGAGTATCCTGACTGAGGATAAAAGAGATGGATATAAATCCGAGGGGATATGTTACTTGAAATGTCTGTGAGGATTACTCTATGGGGATGAACCGACGAAACTTCGTTGAATTCCTACCTTCGTTCGTCCTTAGTAAATACTATTACTGCATTTTATGTATTTCTGGTAAACACCAATCATATTCAAAAGCATACATACATTCAAACACAACCAATGGACGTTTTCGCTTAAGTAAACAGGATAAAAGTAAATCTGGATTCAAAGACGAGCTTTTATTTATTTTAGAAAGTAACCTATACATAGGCAGGTTTGTACAAGGAGACAGAAATCCTAGTAAGAGGAATTCGTCATAAAAGTTTTAAAGAAACAAAAAACAACTATGTGAGAAATAATCCTATTGAGTTTCAATCCCACTATTGCCATTATCTTCAAGTATCTCATCCTTTGCTGTCGAGATGGACATGATTGGATTGATCTTTATCTGTTCGAACTTGAGTTAGGTAGCACAACTAGTTGGGGTTACATGAGTGATCCAAACGAGACATACTCATACGCTTTAATCCCTAACTTTTGCCTGGATTGCCTCTTCAGGTTTACAATCCATCGGGATACCCTTTTTTGCCCAAGCCACCTTTTCAGGTTTTCGACTTGCCGGGTGTACATTTTATATATATATATATATATATATATATATATATATATATATATATATATATATATATCCCTAATTTTTTCCCGAACCCTTTTGGTTCGCCAGGATGCCCTTATTTTTGCCTAGGCCAGTCAACCTAGCGGGTCTCTTTTTTATGCGTAGTATTTTTTTTAACTATGTCTGCATCCACGGGTTGTGGGAAATCTTCACCGTCCATAGTAGTAAGCATCATGGCACCTCTTGAGAATACCTTCTTGACTACAAATGGTCATTCATATGTAGGAGTCCATTTGCCCCTAGGATCACCCTGTGGTAATATGATACGCTTGATTACCAAGTCACCAGCCTGATATACCTTTTGCTTAACCTTCTTATTAAAAGATTTGATCATCCGTTTCTGGTACATCTGACCGTGACACACAGCTGCCAACCTTTTCTCATCAATCAAATTTATCTGGTCAAGTCGAGTCTGAATCCACTCATCTTCATCCAAGCATGCATCCTTCATGATTCTTAATGAGGGGATCTGAACTTCAATGGGTAGAACTGCTTCCATACCATAGACTAAGGAGAATGGGGTTGCCCCTGTTGAAGTACGTATTGTAGTACAATAACCATGAAGAGCAAATGGTAACATCTCATGCCAATCCTTGTAAGTAACAGTCATCTTCTGTAGAATCTTCTTGATGTTCTTATTAGTAGCTTCTACTGCCCCATTCATCTTTGGACGATATGGAGAAGACTTATGATGTTTAATCTTGAACTGCGTGCAGAGATCAGTAATCATGGTGTTGTTCAGATTAGAGCCATTGTCTGTGATAATCCTTTCAGGGATGCCATACCTACATATGAGATTATTCTTAAGAAATCGAGCCACAACATTCTTCGTAACAGATGCAAATGAGGCTGCCTCCACCCACTTTGTAAAGTAATCAATAGCGACCAGGATGAAACAATGTCCATTAGAAGCAGTGGGCTTGATCTCCCCAATCATATCAATGCCCCACATGGCAAAAGGCCAAGGAGCAATCAACACATTCAATGGAGCTGGAGGTATATGCACCTTATCAGCATAAATCTGACATTTGTGACATGTTTTGGAATGTTGATAGCAGTCAGCTTCCATGGTAGACCAATAGTAACCTGCTCTTAATATCTTCTTTGCCATGGTATGACCACTAGAATGAGTGCCAAAACTCCCATCATGAATGTCTTCCATAATCTCTGTTGCTTCTTTCTTATCCACACAACGAAGCAAAGTCGAATCATGATTGCGCTTGTACAAAATTCCATTACTAAAAAAGAACTTAGTAGAAAACCTCCTCAGAAACTTCTTATCTTTGACAAATGCCCCTTCAGGGAATTCCTGAGCTTCAAGATATCATTTTACTTCATAGAACCAAGGTTTTCCCTCTCCTCCTTCAGTGTCAATCTCATTGCAGTATGCAGGCTTCTCAAATCTGTCAATAGTGATCTTGGGAGCTTCATCATCCCAGCTAATCTCAAACATAGATGCCATGGTGGATAATGCATCTGCCAATTGATTCTCTCCTCGGGGAATATGTCCAAAGGTAATCTCTTCAAAATATGGGATCAAGGATAACACATGCTCTCTGTAAGGAATGAGATTTTCATGCTTGGTATCCCAATCTCCTTTAATATGACTAACTACCAGGACTGAATCACCATATACGTCCAGGAAATGAATCTTCATCTCAATGGCAGCTTTGATACCCATGATACATGCCTCATATTTAGCCATGTTATTGGTACAATAGAAACAAAGTCTTGCAGTAATTGGGGTATGACAACCTTTAGGTGAAATGATCACAACACCAACACCATTGCCAAGCGCATTAGAAGCTCCATCAAAAACCATAGTCCATCGGGATCCTTCTTCAGGTCTGTTATATTGTCCAGGTTCTTTGGTAATAATCATAATGTCTTCATCAGGGAACTCAAAACTCATTGACTGATAATCATCCACTACTTGATGAGCCAAATGATCAGCTACCACACTTCCTTTGATGGCTTTTTGAGTAGTGTATTGTATATCATATTCTGTTAAAATCATTTTCCATCTCGCTATTCGTCCGGAGAGAGCAGGTTTCTCGAATATGTACTTGATTGGATCCATCTTTGAAATCAACAAGGTAGTATGAGTCAACATATATTGTCTTAGTCGGCGAGCAGTCCATGCCAAAGCGCAACAAGTTTTCTCGAGCAGTGAGTATCTTGTTTCAAAGTCGGTAAACTTTTTGCTAAGGTAGTATATTGCCTGCTCTTTTCGAACAGACTCGTCATGTTGCCCCAACACATACCCCCATTGAGTTGTCTAATATTGTTAAGTACATAATCAAGGGTCTTCCATCAACTGGTGGCATCAAAATTGGAGGTTCTAGGAGATATCTTTTGATTTCATCAAAGGCTGTCTGGAACTCATCATTCCATTCCATTACCTGATCTTTCTTCAACAACTTGAAGATTGGCTCATAGGTAGCAGTTAGCTGGGAAACAAATCTTGCAATGTAATTCAGTCGTCCCAAGAAACCTCTAACTTCCTTTTCAGTATAAGGAGCAGGCATCTCTTGTATAGCTTTTACTTTTGTAGGATCCACTTCAATACCTTTTCCACTGACAATGAAACCCAAGAGTTTACCAGACCTAACTCTAAAAGTACACTTATTTGGATTCAATCTCAGCTTGTATTTCTTCAACCTCTCAAACAACTTATGCAGGTGATCAAGATGTTATTCCTCATTCTGGGATCTGGCTATCATATCATCCACATATACCTCTATCTCATGATGAATCATATCGTGAAACAAAGCCACCATATCATGCTGATATGTTGCCCTGGCGTTCTTCAAACCAAATAGCATCACCTTATAACAAAAAGTTACCCATTGTGTAACAAATGTAGTCTTCTCCATATCTTCAGGTGCCATCTTAATCTGATTGTAACCAGAGAAACCATCCATGAAAGAGAATACTTTATGCTGAGCAGTGTTGTCTACCAGAACATCAATATGAGGAAGTGGAAAGTCATCTTTAGGGATGGCCTTATTCAAATCTCTGTAATCTACACACATACATACCTTACCATCCTTCTTAGGTACTGGTACCACATTTGCAACCCATTGAGGATAAGAAGTCACAGCTAAAAACCCTGCATCAAATTGTTTCATCACCTCTGCTTTAATCTTTTCTGACATTTCAGGATGCATGCAACGAACCTTCTGCTTCTTCGGACGACAATCTTCTTTTACCGATAAACAGTGAACCACAATGTCTGTATCCAACCCTGGCATATCTTTATAAGACCAAGCAAAGATCTCCACATAGTCACGTAACATCTGAATTAGTTTTCTCTTAACACCATCCTCTAACTTAGCTCCTATCTTGACCTCTTTCCTGCTTTCTTCAGTTCCCAGATTCACAACTTCGATTGATTCTTCATGTGGCTGTATAACTTTCTCTTCTTGTTGTAACAACCTAGCAAGCTCTACAGGTACTTCACAATCTTCCTCCTTTCCGTCTTCAGCTTGATAGATCGGATTCTCGAAATTATAATTGGCAATAGTAGAACTATTATCAACAGTATCCAGAGTGGATGAGGATCTGCATTTTAGTGATGTGGGTGTGTGTAAGAACACATAGCTGATAAAACAGAGAATAAAAAGAAAAGACAATGAGCACAATATTTACGAAAACGAAACGTCCATTGATTTTTATTGAATGAAGTATGCAAATGAAATGACATCCCGAAACAAGCATACCATTGTGCCTCGGGCAAGACACAAGGTTTAAAAGTTTAATTTTTCGAAATTACAAACTTAAAAATAAAAACACAATAATAGTATTTACTCCTAACTAAAGGATATAGGAATAACATCTTCAGTCTTCCAATTGTTGAGCCCATCACCCATGGTAGGAAAGATCCAATCATCCAGGTTGTAGTCTTCATTACAGTCACCCACAACATTGATTTGATCTCTTATAACCCCTTGATTGGTGATACGAACAACACGAGCACGACGAACAGCCTTCTGAGATTCTACAGTAAAACCCAAACCAAACTTGTTAGACTTGTAAGGGATGTTGGGAAGTTGAGCCCAAATAGCAGAACCACCTTTTGCAACCACAACCTTAGCATCTTTGAGGGAGGCCATATCAGGAGGTATGTTAGTAACCATAGGAACTCTTTCAGGAGCAGGGACAGACTGAGGAACAGGATTAGAGCAAGGAACAACTTCAAATGTTTGACACGGAGTTTCAACCATCTCACCCTCCATTTCTACATATTTGAAAGTATTCACATGACTCACCATGTACTCTTCTTCACCATGGACAGTGACAATTTTGTTCTTCACCGGATATTTCAACTTCTGATACAAGGTGGAAGTCACAGCACCTGCCCCATGGATACATGGGCGCCCAAGCAAACAAGAATACGCAGGACGAATATCCATTACATAGAAAGTGGAGTTGAAGACTTGAGAGCCTACTTTGATTGGAAGGTCTACTTCTCCATGTACCACTCTTCTTGAACCATCAAAGGCCCTCACTGTAATACCCTAATTTTTGCCCTAAGACTGTTTCGCATATCATCTGCATTTTGCATATCAAACAAGATCGCACTGGTTTCGAGTTTCTCCTCAGATTGGGTCTATGCTTCGCAGAGGATCACCATTATTTTTACTGTTTTATATTTGTTTATATTTACTGACTTCTAACCAAAATACAAAAAATATGTTGCAGTGTTCTTCTTCTTCTCTGTGTTACAGGTGTGCGAAGATAAGACAGTAATTTCTTTCAGATGCGTTTGTTCAGTCATGATTCGATTCAGATGGTTGTTTGACCTAATCTTGGTCAAACTATCAAAAGATTTGTTGACTGCCAGTTGTGTGTGCCAGTAATTCATTCATCAGGCAATGCATTTTCAAAATACAAATTGGGTTGTGTGACAGTTGTTTTCTGTGCAAAGTTTGGTTTGTTCATCAGTTATCAGGCTGTGTTTTGTGCGAAGTTTTGGTTCGAATCTTCAGTGTTTATCAGTTCATCGGTTCTTAAGCTCATCAGCGATTCATCTGAGGATTTATTTTCCTCAGTTTGGTTTCGAATCATCAGGGCTTGAATCAGACAGTTTTCAGATGACAGTTGGCAAGTTGCGAGTTATTTGGGTTGATCAGTGGTTCTTTGGTTGGCTGTGTTCATTCTTTCATCAGAGGCTTGTGCGAAAATAATCGAGATTTGTTGAGGGCTAGAGAACCAAATTCCATCCGTTATCCTTTTCATGATCAAACCATTTTATCCAAATCTTCAATAACCATTTTTTTAGTTCAATTACCCGATTATCCGAATATTCCATAACCTTTTCTATTCCATTTTTTCCGATTATCCATTTTTTTTCTTTTTCACAAAATTCCAAATTCTAAACTTTTTTCGTTTATCCATTTCCAATTATTTTTTAATCCATTTTTTTTATTTTTGTCATTTCCTTTTAAATCATTCCCAATTAATTTTTTTTATCCATATTATTAATTCATTATTAGAACCATTTGTTTTTTAGCCCATATATTTTCTTTTATACCCCATTTATTAATAAAAAAAATCATATCCCATCAAATCATTTTTTTTTATCTTATTTCTCTATCATTTTTTTTCTCTTCATTTTACATTACAAAATTTAGTATACAAAAACCTCTACCATTTCTTAGGCCCATTGGCCCACCCTTAATTTCCTAATCACTTCAGCCACACAACACAAACACCAGCTTAGTTTTCAAAGCCAGCAAACATTGCCTAGCCTTTTCCGCCCTCAGCTTCAAGCAAGCTCCCAACACGCATCCAAGTCACAGCATGCCCCCAAGTCCACGCGCAAGTCATCAAGCCAATGCGTCGTACAACCAAGCATCAGCTCACACGAACAACACAGCAAGACTTCAAGCCGTATCCGTATAATCCAAGCCTCCCGCGAGCAAAGCCTCAGCGTAAGCCGCAACACTTCACCGAAACAAAACAGGCCCAACAACAAACAATTCGTTCTCTCGCAGGCCTCTCACTGCATCATAATAAAATCCAGCAACAACTTCAATCCAACCGTAAGCCAAATTCAATATCACAAGCCTGTTACGTCACAACCAAAGCCACAGCTTCACCGTCACGCATCTCGCACATGAGCATATCACGCATTTCGTCACCTGATTCACAGATCCAAAACGAAAATCATTATGACACAAAACGCAGCAAGATGGAAAAATCAAAAAAACTCAGAATCAAACGAAATGAGAACGAGACTTTCGTGACTTACCAAAACGCAGTTGAATCCTAATCAAAACGCAAACCTCTTCCTCATTTATTTCCTATTTAAACAGCTCCTCTCTCATTCAAGAAACAAGCTTCAAGAGCCTCCTAAACCGCTGCCCAAATCGAATCCCAACCTCAAATCCCTAAAACCCTTTCTTTATATCTCATACCTCACTTCCAATTGGGGCTGATTTTGAAAAGAAAAGAGAGATTGAGAGAGACAACCGAGAGATTGAGAAGGAGAAGAAGAAGGAAATCGAGAGAGGAAGGATTCGTTTCACGGAAAGAGAAGAGGTTGCGTTTTCTGAATCATTGAAGGTGAGAACGGCCGCCGTTTTTTTCGCGATTGAAGAAGAAGTTTGCGTTGCCCTGTTTCTGTTTTCATCTCATTTGCGTGAAGAAGAAGAGGATTATTTAATTGTTCTTTTTTTTTTTTTATAAAATGTGAAGTGAGTTTGCTTGGATCTTTGATTTGGATCCATTTCCCTGACCCGCAGCTATCCCTTATTCCTTTCCATTATTCCTTTTTTTTAATTTTATTTCTTTAGTTTGTTTTTTTTTTTTGTTTTTTTTTATGGTTTTGTTAATATAAAAGATTTTCAGAAAATATATTTTAGGGAAAGAGTTTTTTTTAAGAATTTATTTTAAGAAAAAGATTTAGAAAAGTTACTTTAAAAAAAACAATCTATAAAAGTTTTTAGAAAGAGTTTAAAAAATGATTAAAAATATTTTCTATTTCTTTTTTGGATCTATTTCTTTTAGATCCATTTTCTTCATCTTTTTTTTTAATTTTGGTCGATGACAATCTTCCGATTTGGGATTGTTGATTTCCGATTAAGTTTAATCTTCATTATTTCAAATCTATGGATGAATGATCATTTGGATCATTCTCCATACTTTGAGATCATGATAGGTTGCTAATCGAGAAATTCAACGATAATCTCGATTAAGATTAGACCTTCCTTTTTTCTTTTAGTGTGGCATGTTTTCGGAGAACGATCCATTATATCGTTTCTCTAACATGTATTAACACGAATATTTTCCACTTTAATTAGTGGTGGCCGGCCTCATTTGTAGGGTAATTACTTCGTAAATTACTCGGCGATTGCTTAACATAGACCTAAAGTTGTCCCTATTCGAATTAAGATCCACTTGGATCCGTTTGCCTCGGTTTTATTTTCATTGTTGTGGTTGTGCTTGATTAAGTTCATCATACCACCTTATATTGTATATAATATTATAATGTGAATATAATTGTTTAAATTTAATCTCTTGCACCTTATCCTTTTATTTTAATCTCTTGCTCTCTTATCTCCTTATTATATTTTGCCATATTATATCATATATCATTGTTTATATTCATATTGTGCTTGTTTATATTCATATTGTGCTTGTTTTTATTTTTGTCCATTTGGATATTAAAACACTTAATAAAGGATTAAACTCTTAAAAAACTTGTGACTTCTAACTTTGGACTTATGGTTACTATCCCGAACTTTTGGAGATTGGACTTAGACCTTCTAGGATTCCCTTTGCTCAAGTTGGAGTGGTTAAAAACCTTGGCCTCAAATGATGTCATTAACTTTTGAAGAAGGAAATTCCGATCTTTGAAGATTTGTACATATTGGTCTTGGTAACTTCTTTCCTTAGCTTTTAATTCAAGCATTAGGACTAGTCTCTTCATCTCCTCCCCATTCTTTAATTTTCAAAACTTCTTCCTATTTCAAAACCTTCTTGTTTTCTAAACTTCAAACAATTTCATAAACAAACCTTGATTTCGATCACGCGATTTTTAACCTTTTCCTTTTTATTTTCTTAACCAAATATTAATTCATGTAAATATATTAAAACCATTTTTGAACATACTTTAAAAAATATAAATCCATTCAATTGTTTTTGTGCCTTGTGCACCTTTCTTCTTTTCCATATGTTTAGATATGATTCATCCCTTTTAGCGGAATTATTCGCTAAGGGATGACGACTTATCTTTACATCTTAAAATTAATTCAACACACTTATTCTTTTCAAACTTTGTACCACGAACTACGGGGTTTTGATCTCGCATTGCACGTTGTGGGTACGTAGGCATAAGGCTTTAAAACCTTATCAAACACAAAATCATTAAAAAATATTCTTCTCCTCATCTCTTCCATCATTTTAAACAAACCAATTTCAGACCAAAAAGCAATAAGTATTTCAAAGGGCTCCCGTGGAGTACCACGGATGAGTCGGGTGCCTAAAACCTTCCCGGTTCATAACCAATCCCCTTACCCAATCTCTGTTTATTTCTTTTAGCCTTTGCTTTTAGAATCCTAGGTTTTTATTCGTTCTTTTACCTTTTTCCATTCAGAAATAAAGAAAAGCGCGGTGGCGACTCTGTGTTAATCGAGTTAAGTTAATCAAATAGCTTACACTCACGATTTTACCGCTACACTCACCACTACATCATTTGGTCTTAACACAACATATTCAGGACTGAGCTTGTCCAGAACCTCTTTAGGGAGCACATTTAATGAAGAACCATTGTCCACCAGTACATGAGACAAGGTAGTACCCCTATATTCAATGGAGATATGCAGAGCTCTGTTATGGTTTTTCTTGGTAGGAGTCAAATCAGCATCAGAAAATCCCAGACCATTATCACTAGTCAGATGTACCATACAATTCTCAAATTGGTCCACAGAAATCTCATTTGGCACATGAGCAGTCTTTAAGAACTTGATTAAGGATTTAGCATGAGCCTCAGAACATAGCAGCAAAGATAACATGGAAATTTTGGAGGGAGTATGCCCCCAACTGGTCAACAATATCATAATCACTCTTACGAATGATCTTCAACACTTCTTCCATCTGTTTAGAAAGACTTTCAGTAGTCGGTGCCTCAGTTTGCACATGTTCAATCATAGGACCCTTCCCCGGGCATCAGTACTTGGCCCAGAATTGGAGGTAGTAGTTGGAGTAACTGCACTTTTAGAGGTAGCTTGAGGAGAGAAAATTCTTCCACTTCTGGTAATCTTACTAGATCCAGCAATGTTGTCAATATCAAGACCATCATCAGTAACAGGTGCATCATCCAGAGATTCTTGCTTGACACCATGGATGTAAACATCAAAACCATAATTCCAGGATATAACTTTATCAGAATTATAAGGAACAGGATCAGGAGTGGTAATGATCATGGGAGCCATTCTAACTTCAGCAACAGTCCTCACAAGGCCTTCAACAGTAATCCTGACAGGACCTTTAGAAGTGATCCTGACAGGGCCTTTGGAGGTAATCTTCACTGGCACTTTATCAACCATAGCTATATCTTCAAGCTTCGTACTTCGAGTCAGATGTTCACACATACTTTCAACAGAAGGTGTCCTCTCAAACAGTATAGTGTAATTGACCATGAGGCGTTGATACCATCTTTCAACTTCCAACAGCTATCAGGTTTGTAGGCACAATAGAAACAGTCTTCATTGCAACCTGGAAATAATCCAGCCTGCACCAACTTCTTCTTGATAATGGATAGAGGAGTAGTCACATCTACTACTGAGGAAACATAGGAAACCTCATCAACAGCATTAACAGTCTTCTCATGATTGGGCATAGGAGCAGTGATCACATTTGGGGTCCCAGGAGGGTAAAATTCAATTTCTCCAGCTTCAATCATGTCTTGAATCTTGTTTTTCAACACCCAGCAGTTGTTGGTGTCATGTCCCGGACTATTAGAATGATATGCACATCTTGCATTAGGATTGTATCGAGGAGAGGATGTATTAGGATTCTAAGGAGGATCCCTCAAAGTAATGAGTTCCCCTTTCAACGTGTGTTGCAAGGCTTGGGCCAGTGACATGTTGATCTTTATGAACTATCTTCTACGCTTCTGTTGGTTGTTTTGCTGTGGCTCTGGTGTTGCAGGGGCAGGATTGGAGATGTGAACTGCTCCCACAGATTGGTGACTCCTATTATGACTATGTTGACCATACACAACATTAGACTCTTTCTTACCACTAGGGGGCTTCTTAGCAGTGCTTGATGAAGAGGCACCCACTTGTATCTTACCACTTCTTATACCACTTTCCATACGCTCTCCAGTCATTATCAGCTCAGTGAAACCAGATGATGAGCTTCCAATGAGGTGACTATAGAAAGGACCATTCAACGTACTCATAAACATATCCACCAGCTCCCTGTCAGTCAGAGGAGGTTGAACTCTGCCAGCCAGGTCTCTCCATTTCTGGGCATACTCTTTGAAACTCTCCTTAGCACCCATAGACATGCTTTGGAGCTGCATGCGAGTTGGTGCTAAATATGCATTATATTGGTATTACCTATAGAAAGCCTCAGCAAGATCATTCCATTCACGAATATTAACACTTTCTAGTTGATAATACCATTCCAATTGAGCTCCAGATAAGCTCTCTTGGAAGAAATGAATCCACAGTTTCTTGTCAGCAGTATGTGGTTGAATCCTCCGGACATAGGACCTCAGGTGCAGCTTAGGACATGAAACACCATCATACACCACAAAAACAGGAACCTTGAAACCAATAGGTATAACCACTCCAGAAACCAAACTTAGATCCTCAAAATCAAGCCCAGAAGATTTTTGTAGTTCCATAGCATTCATTTTGTCTACCAACATCTTGTACTTCTCTTCACTAGCAGGATCATGGTAATAATTTGCCTCAGAATCAGAATCTTCCACAATACCATGGAGACTACCTCCCTCTTTCTCAGAATTCTCAGACTCAGAATCCTCAATTTGTTCCTTTGTCTTGATAGGACCTCTGAACCTTCTTCCCAGGTTGATAAGGCCTCCTGATCTTCTAGTCTTCTTCTTCTTCTTAGCCAGCAGTGTCTTCAGCTCATCTTGTCCCTTGGACAAGTTCAGGATCAACTCTTGGAATTGTGCATTCTGAGCCTAGATATCTTTGATAGTATGTTCAAGAGCCATTTCTGCTGAATTAAACAGCGAGAAGATAAGATACTTGTTCATAAGAAACCTGTGATGCAATGATATGGTATGTAAATGCATATGCAATGTTTTCAAGGACCGCAGGATTTAAATTTGTTTAAACAACCAGAAAGTAAACTTTTATTAGTAATCAATAAACTTGTTTTCCCCTTGGGCATACAACAAAAATGAAATAAATACAAAGATGGGGTTTTAAGTCTCCCATGGACGTTTCCTCTTTGTGTTGAGGTGTGAGTTGAGATTCCGCTCCTCGTGAAATTGTTTTGTCAGCTCCAGGATTCTTTCTTGACTAGCCTTGGAATTAGTCTCAAAAGTATCCCTTTGCTCCTTCAACTGGATCCAGGACCTCTGTAACTCTTCCATGTCAGTGGGCATGTCTGGATGAAGAATGATATAAGGAGTATCGCCTTCAGCAACAGGCTTCATGGTAACTGGCAGGATAGCAGGATATGGCATCATAAGAGTCTGAGCACGTGCTTGTACCCATCTGAGATAAGGTTCCATAGGAATAATGTACTTTGGTTCCAGAGTCTTGCTGTCAACCTTGTTCACTTTTCCCCAAGCTCATATGAGCCTTTGACGGTAACCTTGCAGATCGTTGTCATAATCGAACACAATACCCTGAATAAGCATGTCAAGAGGACCATCACTCCGAGCATAACCAAACTGACATAGAGCTAAAGAAGTATTGTAGGTAATGCCTCCTCTTATGCCAAGTAGTGGCACATTGGGGAACTCCCCACAACGGTCAATGATAGTAACATTCTCCATGGATCTAGAGCACCAATGAATATCTGAATGTGAAAGTGACATGATCCTTTTAGACCACCTTAACTCTTGTTCATTCTTCATCACTAATCGAGGAAGGTGAGAAATAAACCACCTAGACAATAGAGGTATACAATACATCAGAGTTCCTCGTGCCTTCGTAGTACGAGTATGGAGAGAATGTAAGATGTATCCAAGTAATGTAGGCACTGGATTATGAGTCAGAAATATGTTGATGGCGTGTACGTCTATGAACTGGTCTGGATTAGGGAACAACACTAAGCCATAAATCAATAGGGCTAAGATCTCCTCAAAAGCATCATAACTCATAGCCTTCAGGAACACTTGAGCTTTCTCTATCAATACCTTGGCAAGGATACCCTTAACTCCACTTCTTGTTTCTAGGACAATGTCTGATTATGTAGGGCTGCTACAATGACTTCAGGTTTAGGCTCTTTTTCTAAGCCTGTGAAGGGTCTCTGATCAAGGATAGGTACACCCAGAAGTTTGGAGAACTCTTCCATTGTAGGAACCAGATGATAATCGAGGAATGTGAAGCTATGATGTTTAGGATCAAAGAACTGAAATAGAACACTCATCATATCTTCATTGAACCCTGAAGTGACTAGATCCAGTAGGTGACCATGTTTCTTGATGAACTGGGAGCTTTCAGAAACTTGAGACACCAATTCCTTAACCTTAGGAGGTATTCCTACAAAGTTGATCCGGATAGTATTCCTACGAGCAGAAGCGATGACCTGCAACAAAGAACAAAGATAAATCATTTGGTCCTTGAAATGGTTAGTGAAAATGCTATGCTTATGATGCATGATGATGTTATGATGTTATGCTCAAACACAAACATGTGGCACACACAAACAAGTCACACAATAGCCCTAGGTTTAGAGGCTTGCATAAGGTTTAAAGGTAAGTACCCTCCCTTGAAGTTTAGTTGGTTCATCATGTCCTATAAAGTAACCAGGTTCTAAGGGATCTCAATATCATTGATCCTTCACAAGGGTGGTTGTTCAGTAGGCAACTTACTTGCCAACCAAAACTCTCCAAGTTTAGAATCTCAATGAGTGTAGCATCGAGTATCAACCAACTTCAGTCTTCACCCAAGCCGGTTATCTCAATACTTTCTAAAGGCCAAGATGGGATAACTAAGGTTCTAAAAGTCAGTTAGTGTATTGACAACATATGGCAGCCCCATATTATCCTTAACTTACTTAAGGAACATAAGCATCAATCAAGAAGTCACACTAACTATGGCCACCAGATCAACCATATCGGTATACGCCGTACAGTTTCCTTGGTCTATTTCCATTTACCTAAGGTACACTAGATCCGGGTTAGGATCTTTCACACATAAAGCCCAACAGATAAATATAAAGCAAACAAAGCAAACAATTTAAAGTGATCTAATTCCTAAGGGTACCCCTCTTTTATTAAATCCCCAACAGAGTCGCCAGTTCTGTAACACAGTGGGAGAACTAACTTTCTATAAATGTTGCGGATAGCAAGAGTCGCCACCGACTTTTATTTTATCCAAAAGGAAAGGACATAAAAGAACATGAAAGAACTTAAAAGATTTTGAGTTTGGGGGGTAGGTTATACAAAGGTGTAAACACCCCAAATTTGCCCTCACCCATTCACACCATGGCTTGTGATCTTTTCATTTGCATAAATTCAATCATAGCATCACATATTGCTCTTTTGCTTCACTGCATTGTTTCTAAGTCATCTGCATCTAGGGTTTGTGATCTGAGCCATCCCTGAGCCATTTGAGCCACTCCAAAGTTTATCAATCACTTCAAAGGGGTACATGTGTGTTCAAGCATCATATTATATCCTCACAAAGTCAAGAAAGTCAAAGAATCACAAGAACTGGGAAAGGCATGGAAGCAGAGCCAGGTTTAACTGCACAGATGACCTAGAATTAGGGTTTTGGTTTCAAAGGCCATAACTCCAAATTTTTTGGTCATTCTTGTTTCTATTGGTCTCTATATTATATGAGAATCATGCATATCAATTTTCATGAAGAAATTCAATGGGGAAGGCATCTGATCAAGAGTTGACTTCTTGAGCAAGTCAGTGCAAAATCAGGGCATCTGAGGCCCCCAATGACCCAACCAAAGGGTGTTTATCATCATTTTGATTGTGTATGATCTTTATTTGATCATAGAAGATGTTGGAAGTTCACAAAATTGAAGAATTTCAAGCCATTTGCAAAGTTGCCTTTTTGGGAAAGTGACTTGTAATGAAAACTTGCCATTTTGGGAAAGTTTTTCAACCCTTTCTTTTTGATTCAAAAATGCTTCAAATGAGAAAACTTTGGTCATGAAATTTGTAGAGTGGATCATTCCCTTTTAAAAAAGTACAAGAACTCATTCTAATTCATTTTGGATCAAAAGTTATGGCTTGTCAAAGTTGGGAAAAATCACATAATTTCATGTTTTACACCAAAGAGGCAAAGTTGCAAAATCCCTTGCCAAGGCAAAATGTGACTTCAAATGGACTTCTAACCTTTGCACAAACATAAACCAATGCCTAAAAATCAGAATGCACCAAAGATTTGCCCATTTTCATGACTTATGCTTCAAGTAATCACAAAAGGGCCAAAAGATCACCAAGTTGCAAAACTTCTCATAAACCCTAATCCACTTGCTAATTGGCCTCAAGACTGATTCCATGGCTCTCCTCAATCCTTGCTGCGCAGGACACCCCTTTGTACTTGGCCTGCCATTGACCCATACCTCTCTTACACAAAACTTGACTTTTTGCAAAAAGACCCATACCAATCAAGCTAGGCCACACCAACTCCTCTGACCTATCCAAGTGTGATACATTTACCAAATGAGACTCAACACACAACACAACTAAGCCTGATCTCTCTCACAAGCCAGCGTTCTCCAAGCTCACCCCTTATGCATTTTCATTCGAAACTCATCATACAAGCTTCAAACCTCAAAACAAATCCCACAGAACAACTCACCCTAGCCTTCTGATCATTTCCCAACCATCCATTTGCTCTGAAAGGCCCACAATCAAAAACACGATTTCAACATTTCATGAACTGAGATTCTACAAACTCTCTCTAGAGGCCATTTAAACTCCAGCTAAGCATCATAAACACTTGGGGGGAACCATTGGAGTGGATTTGGAGCAAAGAACTGGCCAGAAAGTCCCTGTTTCGAAAGCTCAAGCTCAGGTAGCCATGGCATTTATTTTTCCAGAACTCTTATTTTATGTTATAGAATGATTCTACATGTCTCACTGATCAACATGATGTTTTTATTTTTGAGAATAGTTGAGTATTGAGCATGTATTGGTCTTCTGAAATTCCTGCCATTTTTTCCGTTTTGCTTCGATTCATGATTTGGAGTTTGAATAAATGATTTTTGGTGAGTGATTCTTGTTGGGGATGTTATGGGGATCATTTCTGGAAAGTTAGAGGGCTTGGGGATGCGTAGGGAGTGAGATAGCATGAATAGCTTGCCGGAGAAGATGACCGGAACACTGTTCCGGTCATCTGAAAGTCATTAGGGTTTCTGATTAGGGTTTAATCATAATTAGGCAAGTTTGAATTTGAACCGTTCGTTTGCGTGCCAGGTCAATTCCCGCGCGTCCCAGTTTGAACCACAACCCTTGATCTGTTTGACTTTCTCATCTTTCTATTTAATTTCATTTATTTTCATTTGTTTTGCATTTATTTGTACGAATTTTAAAAAATAGCAAAACACATTAAAAAATTCTGAAACATTTTGTCACATCTTTTATTAATTTTCAGAGCACAAAAATATTTTTATTTTTATTTTTTTCATTAAAAATTATTTTTAAATCATTTAAATATCTATTTTTAATTAGTTAATGAAAACTAATTAATTAAAAATACATTTAGGTATTTAAAAATCACCAAAAAATTCACATTGCATTTAGAAACATTTAGAAACATTATCCAACTCTCAAACCAAATTTCTTTTTTGTTCTTGATGCCTTTTGATCATTTTCATTGGAATTAAATTCATTTTAAGGCAATATTTTGGATCAAGCTTTGAAAAATTCATTCTGCCTAACCCTTGGGAGTTTGATGATGATTCTTCTTGCATTGCATCCTTCATAGCATGTAGTTTATAGGATTAAATTGGTTTGAACTTTTCTTGCATTTTCAATTTGTTTTGTATTTTTCATTGTGAGGTACCTTAAAACCCTAGCCAACTTGAGAAATTCATAACTTGCACTAGGTTAAGAGTTAGACCCCCTCCTTTGGGCAGTGAACCTGTGTAGGGTTAGGGTTCCCTTGGTCCCATTTTCAATTTTTTATCACATCATTTGCTTCTGGTTTTGAATTTTTGCATTGAATGTTGTATGTAAACCCTAATTTGTGCCTTCCTTTGCATCCATCTTTCATTTGCTTGCATTTAAGAACTTGCCATGACATTTTGTGCATCCACATGATTCATGAAGCATCTTAGGACATATTAGAATCATGTTTGATCATTGCATCTTTCCTTTTCCATGTTATAATGTTCATTTCATTTCATAAACATTCATGAATCTTTATGGTTCAAAGCATGCCTCATTTGCATCCTTATGCTTGTTTGATCACTCTCATCTCTTGTCATGTGTTTGCATCATCTCTTATCATCATTAACATCATTGTTATACTTCTGACTTTGGTTTGCACCATGGCATTTCATCTCATTTGCATTGCATTTCATTTCTTTTGCTAACTTTTCAGGTGGTAAGTTGTTTTGAGAAGTGAATTTGCCTTCACTTCTCACAATCTCTTCTTATCCCTCTCTTGCATCATTGTTGAATTTTATCTTGTCTTTGAGTGAGCTTGCTCATTCATGCTCTCTCCTTACTTTCTTTCTTCAAGCAACTTGTCTTCTTAAGTGAAGCAAGTTGTTTTGCTTCTCTTTGCTTCTTGCTCCTTTCATCTGCTCCTCTCCTGGTGGTTTCCCTGAAGATCTTCTTGCAAACCTCACTAACCCTAGGAATGACCAAGCATGATAACAATTAGGGTTTGATTAGTCCCCCATATAGTTTCACCTTTGTGTCATCTTTGAGTCTTCTCTTCTCACCTCATAATCAAGGACTAAACCCTAAAGGTTTTAAGGCTTTGAGATTAAGCTTATGCCTGCATCCTTCTATTAGGATGGAGTGTATAACTTTAATCCTAAGTGTTAAACCCTTAATGTGTTTAAATCCTTTAATCAATTCACTTAATAATCATCAAGACATCCAAACTTATAACTTGGGCCTTGCATTAGGGTTCTAATTCTTTCTTAACTGGTTAAGAAGGACTAACCCTAGTGTTAATGGACAAGTCCCCCTCAAGTTGTCTTACAAACCTTAAAAATCACTTCTTCATCTTATCATTAACTAAAATCCATTTAATAAAGGTTTTGTTTTGTCATGAGGTTAATCCCTAATCATGGATTAAGTTGAGGAGTCTTTCTCATCTTAAATGTTCTCATCTATTATCCTTCTATTAGGATGGTGTAATGAGTCCTTTAAATCCTTGATTATGGCTTAATCTCATTACTTAACACTAAACAAAAACAACAAAAACATCTAAGTAATCAC
Organism: Lathyrus aphaca; assembly: GCA_963966055.1. Taxonomy (NCBI): domain Eukaryota; kingdom Viridiplantae; phylum Streptophyta; class Magnoliopsida; order Fabales; family Fabaceae; genus Lathyrus; species Lathyrus aphaca. The sequence goes on from OZ014521.1 coordinate 447,907,581, forward strand.
AAGTAGGTTAATGATCTTAATCCTACCTCATGGTGATTAAGTGTGAGGTGTTTACTCCACACTTAAGGTATCCTCATTACCCCTAATCAGAGGGAGGATGTGATGAGTTTACTAACCCTTGGTTTAGGCTTAAGCTCATTATCTTATGACAAACTTCAAAAAGCAATAAAAGACTGAAAACACAAAAAAAACAAACAATAATCGTCTCCTCCGGGATTCTTTTCTCATCTTATTCACTCATAAACGAGAACTTGCTTCTTCCGTCTAATGCAAGACAGTTTGCACCTGAGCCAGACAGGTCATACACTTGAGCATAGACAAGCAAGCAGTTCATAAGTCAATTTATCTTTCAATCTCTTTGGGTCGAATTACGGTGTTCTGACTTCCTCATTGCACGAGAGGATACGTAGGCATAACTTAACTGTTATCGAACAAAAGTCTCTGTATATTCCCCCTCTTTCAGCATTATTTTTTTAGCCTCATTATCTTGGTCATTTCATCCTTGTTCTTACACTGACACTTCTCTTATACACTTCACTTCTCTTTTGCACTGACACTTGCATTCTTTCCAGCTTTGATACACAAATTGCACTGACACTACCCCTTTAAAACACAAATCATTTAAGCGTGGATCTCGTCGAGTACGACGGACAATCTGGGTGCTAATACCTTCCCAGGTTGTAACCAACCCCCTTTCTCAGTCTCTCTGGTTCGCAACCGTCTTATCCATATATTTTCTAGGTTTATGCAGCATTGCCTTTCCTCCGGGATAAAAATGCCTAGCTGGCGACTCAATTCATCCTTTCTCCTCTCGCCGACCGTTCGCGTCTGTACCCCATTTGACTTAGCCTCATTTGGTGGGAGCGACAAAAGGGAAGGTATTAGCACCCTTTATATCCATGGTTATCCATGGGCTCTTAGTTACTTAGCTCACTTTGTTTGCAAGAGTGTAGTGTGTGATTAAAAAAAACTTTCTAAGTACTTTGTAATGATCCTCGTATGGATGTATACAAAGCCTTGTTTTTGAAAATTTTGTTTGAAATGTGTGGTGTAAATAGTATTTTGAAAGGTGAGCAAGTAATTAAGAGAAACCTACCCTATATTAAGTCTTTACTGTTCTTATGTTCTTTCAATGGTAAGAATATCCCTATTATTAAGGAATAGGTAGTCATTACCTTGAATGTATAAGGGACATGTGTAGGGACATATGGATATAGGCAACTGTAAGGTATCTTTAGCAATTCGTAGGGACTTATCATCTTTTATTCGAAGGGACAAGATCATTTATCATAGGCAACCTCGAAGGGACTTGATCTTTAAAACTATAGGGATTTGATGATATTTATGAAGGGACTTTGCTTAAGACACCCTACTTGACCTTTTGAAATAGGCAACTGAGAGGCAACCCTAGGAAGTGCAAGATGGCAATCAAAGATCGACTTACGTGTGTGCGTGTTCATATTCAAATATTTTTCTTATTAAATTAATTTTCTATGTTAATTTTTAATTACAAACATGTTATCCACACCCTAAATTACTAACCATACAATAAATATATTTACAATAAATAAATTATATATATATATATATATATATATATATATATATAAACCTAAAAATATTACTAGGCTTTGGGACAATTACAATATAATCGAGAAATAATAATAATGATAAATATAAATAATAATAATAATAATAATAATAAGCAATAATTAAATGTTAGTAATAATAAAGTAATAGCAATGATAATGGTTAGAATAAGAAATAAAGAAAATAAAAATTTAAAAGAGAAAATTATTTTTAGGTTAAATAAACATTAGAAATTTTTTAGAAGTTAATTAAGAAAATATATCAAATTTGATAATAATAAACAAAATATTCAACTATTTACATATTAAAAAAATGATTTAATTAGGGTTTATAAAAAGAATTAGGTTATATATTAAGATTAATAAAAAAATTAGGATTAGGGTTCAGAAAATTAGGGTTAGCTAAATTAGGGTTTTGATTATAATTAAAATATATTATTAATCTATTTACAAAAAAAAAATTATATATATAAATATTTTATGAAATAAATACAAATAATTTAAATTTAAGAAATAAAATATGATTTTTGAAAATATAAAGTTTTATGAGAATATTATTAATTATTATTTAGAAACTATTTTAATTATATTGAATTAAATTAAAAAATAAGAAAATAGTTAAAATAAGAAAATGAGGAAAAGCCCTAAAAAGATAGGACCTGGGATTTGAACCCAAGTCCCTTACCTCAATCACACAACATCAAAACCAATCTGGCCAGCACGCGTTGGTGATAGCATTATGTAACACATTCATTATATTATACCCCTACTAAAACAAAACAATTATGAACAAAAATGTGGGAACCTGGATTTGAATCCCTGCCCATCAGCAACAACCAAACACTCCAATCACTAAGCCACATGGGGCACGTCTGCTAGACAACAACAACAATTCATAATATATTAAGTTACATGAATAAATGGAAAAATCAATAAAAAGAATACTGCAACCAAGAATCGAACCAAGGTCATGAACAATAACATGCGCAACCATTACCACTGGGCCAAGCAATATCAACTGATATCATATTCAAACAATTTCATAAAATATTAAATCAGAAATTCAAATCCCAGCTGCGCGCCAAGCAGCTTCATCTTCTTCATCATACCTGCAAAATTTCTTGCGAATATATTTATGAATTTTCCTACGAATTCTTTCCTTCAAGAACCTGCGAAATTGAATCTCTTATAATACGTAAAATTTCAATAAATTGATTATATAAACATGATCCTCATATCAAATCCAATTCAATGACGTCTTTATTATTCATTTATATTGGTTTAATGGAAAAACCCTAAACGGCCACCCTAAACCCTAACAATGGCAACTTCCTGGTCCTGCATCGAAACTCAAATTAGATTATCCAGAAACGTTCCTGAGCTCATTACAAACACAAAACAACCATCAAACATAATTTATAATGCACAAATATTAGAAAACGAAAAAATCATAAAAGTGCAATAACATTGATTCGGTTTATGCAATATGTAATGGTTTTGATGTTAGGGATGATCGAAACATGATCAGTGAGTCTCAAGGAAGCTAAAGCAACCTTTACTTTACCTTGAAAGTGTCTCTAAGTCCAAAACCAAATGTGACTTTTTTTGTGTGAAAACTTGGAATTCAATGGTGTTCTTGGAGGCATAATTTTCGTGTCCTTATGCTTGTGATCAGCTTGTGTATATGTATGGAGTGTAATTAGGTCAAAATATAATGGATTTTTGGGCTTTGTCTTGATTGCTTGATCATGAAGTTTCACCACTTTCAAATATTAAAAAAATCTCATCAAACATTTCTAATTTAGGCTAGCACAAATTTGTTTGATTCCAATCAACTTTAAATGATTTTTAAGATTTTCTAGAAGAAGAATCACATTCAAATATTGAGTTTTCATATTTTATTTTGATTTAAAATGATTTTTAATGTATAAAATCAAAATAAACTAATAAAAATCTGAATAAATGATATTTGATTCGTGCATGATGTCACCTTTGAGTTTGGATTGGAATTGGATGGGCCCATTTGGAAACATTTGGTTCTAAGGTCCCATTTGCTTCATAAACCTCCCAAAAATTTCCCAAATTTGCAAAGACACAAATCCCTCAATTTTAAGGCTATGAAGGTGTTCTTGGACATTTTGGAAAGCTTAGAGAGTCCTCTAACCAACCTCTTTGGTCTCATGTACATATCCTTTACCATTTTCAGGTTATGCCCTTTGGATGATGTTGACTTTTTGTTGACTTTAAAAATGACCTATAATGTCTTAGCTCATACCTTCCAAATGAAGCATTTTTGGGCTTGGCTTGTGAGACACAAAGTTGTAGAGAATTAAATTTCCTTCAAAATGAGATTTGGATAGGAAATTTTTGATGAAGCATGTGAAAGCTATGGCTGGTCAAAGTTCAGTTGACTTTTCCTGTGAAAACCCTAATTTAGAAACTCCTGATTCTTGATGATCTGAAATATCCTTGATGAATCATGATCAACCCTTGATCAAATGATTAATTTTACTTCATAAACTTGATGTTGGCAAAAAAATCATGAATTTTGACTTTGGTTTGACCACAGTTGACCTCGGTTTGACTTTTTTACTGCTTTGACTGATTTTAGCCTATCTGATCATTTGACTAAGCAAACTTTTTGGGAAAGCCTTGAAAATTGACATAGGGATTCTTGAACACATATAGGATGCTATGAAGCTCACTTGAAGTCTTGGAAGTCCATTTAGCCTGATGAAACCCAAAACCCTAGTTTAGGATGCATTGCTTAGGAGGATGCTTTGTCTGAGGGGATTGTCAAACTTTCTGACTAATTGTGAACTTTGTGAACCTCTTAAGATACCTTGTGAACCTTGTGAACCCTATGAACCTCTTAGGACACTTTAGTACACAATGTCTGGTCTAGGTGACGACAAATTTTGGGGTGCAACAGAGTCAACCATAGGACTTAGAGTGGACATTCACTTTGGCTTCATGGCATTTTGCTATGTTGGTAGTAGTGAGTTCCACACCCAGACTTGCGACCGTCTTAGAAATGTATAATGCTGGAATTTTTCTGTGGTAATACACAACCTCGATAGTTATGTGCATCTGGGGACCGATCATTGAGGACCTTTGTGGAAACATCCCTCTCCAGTGGTGACAGTGGCAGACCACATTTTGTGGCAAACCCATTCGCACCCGAGGGCTCACTTTGGAACTCGCATAGGATGGCTTGGTTCTTTTATAGGAACTCAGTCAAAGCATCTGGTCGTATGACGATAGTATTGTACCCTTCGGGATGAATGTACTATTGTTTCTCGATTCCAGCGCTTGAAGCTGGGAACTTATAAAGGATGCTTGTTTTTCCCGGACTCACGCTAAGGCCTCCCTGAGTAGTACATAATGCCAAACCGATTTCCTGATTTGGTCATGAGTCATTTCTCGGAAATGGTGAACGTATTATTGCTATTCTGCTTTGAGAGTCCGTGATGTTTGAGCTAGAGCACACCCGTGAGATTGGGAGGGGTTTACAGGTTTGCAGGAACCCTTGACCTCATCATACCTCATTGTCAGTACAATTTTATGATTTGATAAGGCTACATGGATTTAGATCTTTGGTTTTGGGACCGATTTGAGACTGAGTTCTTGTTCACGGGGCTTTAATCAGAGGACCTTGGTTCTTGGTCACTTGGGTCCCGTGTTCCGTATCCAGACAGTCCCAGTGGTTGACCATATGCCTGCATTGCATTTGCATCGCATCATACTTGCATTAATTGTTTGTGTTTCCATTACAGGTTATCCTTCGTCTCAGTACCCAGTTCTAGTATTCTTTGTCTCTCCAGATGACAGAAATCCAAGAGATACCCAGAAAAAGGAATGTTCATTACACTTTCCCGCAACCCAAAACCGAGAGTATTCAGAAACTGGTAGACTTGATGAGTGACAAGGTTTCAGATGATTTCAGAAGCCGGTATGGGAAGATCTTGGGTTACATGAACAAACCTATTGTCGATCAGAGAGATAGTCTTCATTCTTTGTTGCAGTTTTATGACCCTCAGTTGAGAATTTTTGTGTTTGCTGACTTCGTCTTGGCTCCCACCATGGAAGAGATTTCTGATATCCTGAAGATTCCTGTCAAGAATGGTGTTCCCTACTATACTGCAGAGAGGTGTCCCCCGTGCAAGGACATTGCAGGTGCTTGTCATTTGAGTATGCTGAGAGTGAAGATGGAGTTGGAAGCCAGTAAAGGGAAGGGATTTATCTGGATTTTCTTATCACAGAAGCCCATGTGTTTGCTTTGGGAGGGAAATGGTTGGATTTCAGTGCGCTGTTAGCATTAATGGTCTACGGGATAAGTATGTTCCCATGAGAGAAAGGATGGGTAAGCTTGGAGGTTGTCACCCTGTTCATAAAAAGAAACCCGGTACCTACGTTGTTGGGAGACTTTTACTTCAGTGTCCATCACATAAATGAGAAGAGAAAAGGGTACGTGAATTGTTGTGCTCCCGTGTTTGCCGAGTGGTTTGCTAAGAAGCTTCCAAAGTCCGGACCGTCCAAAGATCTTAAGCAAGATTGGAAGTGGGCTAGAAGATTGATGGGGTTAACATCTGATGATATACCCTAGGGATGTAGCAGAAACTTGGTAGGGAAAGAGTTTATTACAAGGTGTGGTGAGTTTCCCTATGTGCCGCTGCTAGGTAGAAAGGGAGTGATAAGTCATAACCCTGTGCTGTCCAGAAAGCAATTTGGTTATCCACTGAAGGATCCTCCATCAGATGAAGAAATATCAAAGACTTTGTATTTCCAGCTGAAGATAATGAGTTTTGTGTCATTCAAGCGTCCCAAGCTTGGGAAACGAAGATTAGAAAGGGTAAGAAAGAATTCGGAAAGGTAGACCCTAAGACTTATCCCTCTTTTGCTGCTTGGATACAAGGAAGGGTTGATACTTTCTTCCTTCTGTTTTCAGTTGAGGCTCCTCTATATCCAAAGGAGGTACCAGTGCAAACCACTATTTCTCTTGAAGATTAAAAGAATTTGGAAGCTCAGTTGCACGAGGTTCGGGTAGAGAATTCTGAAATGGCTAGTTTATATCACCGTGCCAACCATGCTAAGCAAGAAGCGAAAGAAAAGCTACAGAAGATGCAGGACACCTTAGAAGCTAAAGAAAAGGATTTTGCTGGGAGAGAAGCTCATTTTCAGAGGTTGGGTTTAACAGAGTCAAAGAGAGAAGTAGAGCACAAAAATATTGTGAAGACTCTTAGAGAAGCTCGTTAATCCATTGCTTGGTTACAGGGCCAAAGAGAACAAGAGCAGAAGAAGTACAAAGAAAAGGAAGAGTTCTTTGAAGTACAGATGGCATTCAAGAAAGAAGAGGTCGAATAAGCTCACAAGATACGAAGGGAAAAGACTCAGCAATTGGAACAAAGCCAGCTAGTCTTGAAGAAGGCAATGAAGGAAATCGCGGATCTTAAGCTGAGAGCAGGCGTCAAGAAGAGCCGGATAAAGGAGGTGACTGCAGAAGAGGAGCCTGGATTGTCCTTTTAGCTTAGGGTTTTAGTTCATTGTTATTTGCATTCAGACTTCCTACAGGCTTGTTGTAGGAGTCCTGCTTTATCTTCTTGTATTGAATTGTAACCCTTCGGGGAATGTTGTTTTTGTCTATAACTCTGATTATATTTTGTTCATGCTATGCAAATTTACTTCCCAATTACCGTTTCTGAATAAGCAAAGTTAGTTGTCCTAAGCCATCAGGGTCTGAATACTACTCCCCAAAAGATTTTGAAAAAGCTAGTTTCCAAAAGGTCATCTGGAGTATTTTCCGTCAAAATACCAGAACTGGGGCATATTAATGCCTGAACATGGAAGCATGAATAGTTACATTGCATGCATATAACGTGTTTGTTGTTTTGCAGGTGTTTCTCCAGTGTTCTAACATTCATGTCACTTTCAGGCACTATAGCTCCCAAGAAGGTTCAGAGACAATCAACGGTGCACAGATACCCTACAAAGGTGAACAGAGAAAGAGCAATAGAACAGATGCAAGCAGATCTGGCTGACTTGAGGACAATAATGGACAACTTCATGACCCTTATGGCTGGGATGGGTCAATAGGACAGTAGATGAAGGCAATCGTAGCGGGGCTGGCGCCCGTCAGGTTGAGATCCCTGTGGTGTAACCAGGGGTCACTATTGTCAATGATGGAGTGAACAATCAGCAGATGGATGGGCAAGACGAGCAATTCACCTTGTTGGATGAGGCAGAGGTCAAGGGGTTGAGATGAATAGAAAGTTCGAAGAAATGGCTGAGCAGATTCGCGCCATTCAATCTCAGAGTTCTCTGGGGTTTGACATCACTGATTTGGGCTTGGTGCCGGGGGTGAGGATTCCCTACAAGTTCAAAGTCCCTACTTTTGACAAGTATAACGGCACGGCGTGTCCAAAGACTCATCTTCAGTCGTTTGTGGGAAGGATTGCTGCACATACAGATGATGAAAAGTTGTGGATGTATTACTTCCAGGATAGTTATATAGGAGCTTCCCTGGAATGGTACATGAAGCTTAGCAGGGTCAACATCCGAAGCTAGAAGGATTTGGCTGAGGCATTCGTGAAGCAGTATCAGTATAATTTGGATATGGCTCCAAATCGTACTCAGTTGCAGACGATGTCTCGGAATGCCAAAGAAGGGTTCAAAGAGTACGCCCAGAGGTGACGTCAGCTTGCTGCTTGAGTGCAACCTCCATTGTTGGAGAATGAAATGGAAGACATGTTTATGGGAACACTGCATGGGATGTTTATTGAGAGACTGGCATCATGTTCTGTGACCAAGTTCAACGACATCATAATAGCTGGGGAAAGGGTTGAGACTCTTCTGAAGATGGGGAAAATTCAAGACACTGGTGCAAGTAGCTCGAGTGGTGTGAGAAAGGCTTTCAGTGGACCTCCAAGAAGAAGGGAGGGAGAGACTAACGCTGTGTTCGGACGAGGTCGAGGCCGCGGATATAGAGGATCCTATGAGCATGTGGCTGCTGTCACCATCCCCATAGGTCCACCATAATGCCATGGTACAACATTGTCTTTGTCATACGGAATGGGCCCTGGCACCGTGATGGTGACTGGGCTAACTGCAGCAGAGGTTGGAACCGTTATTGTCTGTGGATCATAAAAAATGGTGACAAGACTTCTGGTGGATGTTGCTGGTGATGAATTGAAGCTTGGTTATTGCTGAAACTATTGCTGGGATTGTTGTTGAAAGTTGCTGGAGTTTGGGACCGTTGTAGGGTCATAATAAATAGTAACAGTGGAGACGTCGTTGCTGGTGGTTGCTGAAGTTGTAGAAGGAGATGAAATGGAACTTTTGTTTGTTGAAGTGATGGAAGAGTTGATTACTTATTTTGTAGATAAGTCGGTAGGAACAATTGTTGTTGTAGTTGTAGAAGAATCATTTGTTGTTGTAAAAGGAGTTGCTGGTGTTGTAGAAGCTGTTGTGGTTATTTACAGAATGCCTTCTTTAATCAAACCATTGATGTTATTCCTCAAGCTCGCACACCCATTCACAGAAACCTTGCAAGATCCACAACAGGCCTTACAACCTAGAAACACTTGGTATTTCAACAACTGAGCTTTAACCTCTGCCAGAGGTGTCTGAATACTTGCAGTATCTTCAATCAAACTCATGGGTGAGCCTTCTTCTATTGCATTAATCCTCGGCCCACCATGGTTGGGCATAGGATTTTTCGTGACATTGGGTGGTGGTGCAAAATTCAAGGCCTTTGAATCTACCAGATCCTGGACCTTCATATGCAGAGCCCTGCATTTTTCCATGGAGTGACCAGGTGCATTAGAATGAAAAGCACACCGGGCGTTGACGTCGTAATTTCTCGGAAGGTTCTAAGGATCAGGTGGAGCCAATGTCCTTAACTCGACAAGATTGAGCTTTAGGAGTTGTGGCAGCAATGTGGCATATGACATTGGAATAGGGTCAATCACCCTGTTGATCTGAGATGGCCGCTATTGAAAAGGGCGTTGTTGTTGATTGTTGTTATTGTTATTATAGGATCTCTGTTGAGGAAACGGTGGCTGTTGAGGAAAGTGTTGTGGTTGTTGAGTGTATTGAGGATGTGGAGTGGGGATAGTGACGGAAACAACTGATCTTGGCAAATATTGGGGTTTTTCTCTTCCCATGTGTACAAAATTTGTTTCACCAGATCTACGAGGCCCAACAAATGGCTTCCTTGCACTGCTTGAACTGGCACCGTTGTCAGAGATCTTTTCCATCTTCAGTAAGCTCTCAATTCTTTCCCCAACTATCACCACGTCTGCAAAGCTGGTGAAAGAAAATGCAGCCAATCTGTCAATATAGGTACCCTGGAGAGTATTCATGAACATATCTGCCATCTCCCTCTCTGACATTGGGGGTTGAACAGCAGCAGCTAGTTGCCTCCACCTTTGGGCATACTCTCTAAAGCTTTCACGGGAAGCCTGTGACATTCCCATAAGAAGGTTTCTGTTTGGAGCCATGTCCAGATTATACTGATATTGACGGATGAAAGCTTCTGCCAAGTCTTTCCAATTCCTTACTGTGGCCCTGGTCAAGTGTGAGTATCATTCCCGGGATGCCCCTGTCAAGCTATCCTCGAAGTAAAACATCCACAGTTTCTCATCCATGGTGTAGACTTTCAATCTCCCAAGAAAGACTGAAGATGGGTACGTGGGCAGGATGTGCCATTGTATCTTTCATAACAAGGAGGTTTGAACTTGTGAGCAGTTCTAACCCCCTCCACTAATCCCATGTCCATGAAATCAAAACCTAGGGAGTTTAGGGATTCAAGAGACCTTAGCTTTTCTGCTATTTCATCCAACCGACGATCGTAAACTTCGTCTCCAGCCCCAACGACAGTAAATTGTTCTTCTTGAGGATCTTCCTGTAAAGCCCTCCCCTCAGTGTTACCTTGGGTGTTTCTTATAGCGTTGATGTCTGGGTTCAGATGAGGTCCAAACTCTGGTGGATCAGTACGAGGCTGTACGTGATCATTGTTACTGGTATCCCTCGTACCTGGGTGGTTTTCCTAGGGAGTTTGCCGCTCGACTAACTCTCTCAGTCTCTCCTGGCTCTGAGCTAAACCAGTAATCACTGCCATAAATTGATTCATTTGGGCCCTCATCTCTGTCCTTTCATTGGCCATTTGGGTCCTCACATTAGTCAAATCCTGTTGAACTTGATCCATTTGTAATCCCGGAAGGTTGTTTCTTGTCGGATACCGGTGCACTCTATTGACGGGGAACACTCTTCTACGAGTAATGTTTCCTGAGATGACAACAAAGTGAGAAACAACAACAAAACAAAAACCTACAAAACAAAGAGAAAATGTTAGTATGCAATGCAAGATGTCTATTTGTCTTCCAAGGGTATCCGGTTTGGTTCTTTGCTTTTGACCTTCCAGACCTCGAGGAAATGATGATGTTGCAGAGAGATAAAAACCCATGAAATAATACAAACCATAAAAATTGTTAAGATACATAGTTTGATTAAAACAAAATTCCCACGGTGGGTCAAAATACAACAATAAAATCAAAAGGTACAAACAAAAGGAGGTACAAATACAAGGAAATCAAACATCCAGCCCAAAGTCATCCTCCCTTACTTCCTTCAGGAGGGCCTCAGTCACTGGACCTACTAGGTGCTCTGTAATGGTCCTAATGAGTAGGTTTCTGGTGGAAATGGAACTGGTTAACTTCTTGTGCTTATCTTGATCCTTTGACCTCTTCAACCCCGCCCGGAGTTTCAACTCAGAGATCTCCTTCTGTACTGCTAACAAAGCTGCCTGATTCTTCTTCTCACTAGCCTCCAGCTGCTCTATCCTAGCTTGGGTTCTTTGATATTCTTGTGCACGAGCCTCAGTGATCCTGATCCACCTAGCTTGGCTCTCCTCTAAGTAATGCTCAGCTCTGGCCTTCTGAGTCTTAGCTTCCTTGCAAGCATTTTTCAACACTAACTCTCTTGCTCTAGCCTTCCTGATGTAGTCATTCGTCTTCTCAATCTTGGTCAAGTGCTCAATCCGGAGCTTCTCTAACCTTTCATTATCTAAACGTCTATCATTCCTCTCCTAAAGGGTCTTCTTCAAAGCTTCAGAGAGCTAAGTATTCCTTTCCTTCAATTTCTGAAACTCCTCCAAACAGACAGTGGCTGTATGCTCCACTGCTGATGGTCCAGGTACATCCTCTAAGGTGAATAGCATACGGGTGATCCGTCCCCTAACACGAGACCAATCAAGATACTGAGCTGAAGCTATATTGTTGCACTTGCCAATAATAGTTGTCCCCTTAGTCTGAATGTTGTCCCAGGCCCAGGCTGCCTGTCTGACAATGGCAAGGTTGTGCTGGATATCACAATAGATGGTTTCTGTCAAATCTTGCCCTCTTGGGGGATGTACCAAATCATACTCTAATTGCCTTTTGAAAAGCAAAGGGTTGTAGTTGATGCAACCTTTTACTCCAATCAAGGGTACATTGAGATACTGCCCACAGCTAGTAATGATATCTTTGCCCTTGGTTCTCTGAGTGCACCATCTAATGTCTTCTGATGTAAGGACAGTCATCCTCTTAGCCCAGTTCCTTGGCTGATGAGGATTCAAGAAAGTGTCCGACTTCGGTAAGTTCCTTAACAACCAACAATAGAAGAGGGGTGCACAGCATCTGACCAATCTCCCTATTTGCTTCTCATTCCTTTGATGCACTGAGTACTAGAAGTCTCCAAGCAAGGTAGGAAATGGGTTCCTCAATAAGAACAGGTGAATAACACTCTTGCTCACAAACTTTGGCTTGTTTGCAAACAAGATAACTCCATATATGTTGAGGGCTAGGAGAGCACAAACAGTTTCCCATTTCCCTGCTGCAGCATGCAGGGTGGCCTGAGTAACCAAAATATCCAAGTGAAGGCCTGGGATCCCAGCCTTGGTGGTCATGCTCTGATCAATGAGGGTAGACTCCAAGTTCAAGGCCTTAGCTATATCTTCATTCTTGGGAGCAACCATCTCAGGGTTGAAAGGAATTCCCCTCCTGATGGGGACACCTAACAACATGGAGAACTCTTCCATCAATGGTCCTAGCTGAAAATCTGGGAAAGTAAAACATCTGAGAGGAGGATCATAAAACTGTAAGCAAGTGTGGATCATGCTCCTCTGGGATGCATCCAGGTCCATGATCATGTCCATAATGTCTCCATAAATAAAGCAATAAATAAAGCAATAAATAATAAGCACAAGTAGCACATAACACCCCCGTAAACACAAATCAAACAAGCGCTAGGAGAAACCCACAAAAAGAACCAGAAGCCCTGGTTGCAAGATAGGTTCCCCAGCAGAGTCGCCAAGCTGTCGCTCCCGAAGATTTGCATCCCGGTACAAACGCGAACGGTCGGCAAAAGGAGAAATGAAATGAAAGAGAATAGAGTCGCTAGCTAGGCATTTTTATCCCGAAGGAAAGGTAATGTTGCATAAACCTAGAAAGAGATGGATAAGACGGTTGCGAACCAGAGAAACTGAGAAAGGGGGTTGGTTACAACCTGGGAAGGTATTAGCACCCAGATTGTCCGTCGTACTTGACGGGATCCGTCGTACAAGTGTCAGTGCAAAAGGTGAATGCTTAGGAGTTGAGGCTTAAAAGAGAAGGATGAAAGAGGGGGAGGACACAGAGACTTTTGTTCGATAACTGTTAAGTTATGCCTATGTATCCTCGCGTGCAATGAGGAAGTCAGAACACCGTAGTTCGACTCAAAGAGATTGAAAGAATGAATTGACTGTGAACTACTTGCTTGTCTATGCTCAAGTGTATGACTCGTCTGGCTCGAGTGCTAACTGTCTTGCATTAGACGAGAGAAACAAGCTCTCGCTTATGAATGAGTGTGATGAGAAAAGAATCCCGAAGGAGATGATTATTGTTTGTTTTTGTGTTTTCAGTCTTGTTATTATTTTTGGTGTTTTGCATAAGTTAATGAGCTTAAGCCTAAATAAAGGTCTTGTAAACTCATTATATCCTCCCTGATTAGGGATAATGAGAATACTTAAGTGTGAGATAAGCATCTCAACTTAATGACCATGATGATGTAGGATTAAGATCATTAACCTACTTGTGATTATTTAGATGTTTTTGGGTTTTTGTTTAGTGTTATGTAATGAGTTTAATTTCTAATCACAGATTAGTGGGCTCATTACACCATCCTAATAGAAGGATAATAGATGAAAACACTTAAGCTAGGGAAGATAACCCAACTTAATCCATGGTTAAGGATTAAATTCATTATATAACAAGCCTTTATTAAGTGGATTTTAATTAAGGGTGAGATTAAGAAATTAATTTTATGGTTTGTAAGACAACTTGAGGGGGACTTGTCCATTAAACACTAGGGTTAGTCCTTCTTAACCATAGAGGAAGAATTAGAACCCTAATGTAAGGCCCAAGTTACAAGATGAAGTCTCAGTGATTATTAAGATGATTTGATTAAGAGGTTTAAACAAATTAAAGGTTTAACACTTAGGATTAAAGTTATACACTCCATCCTAAGAGAAGGATGCAGGCATAACCCTAATTCCAAAGTCCTAAAACTTTAAGAGTTTAGTCTCTGATTATGAAGATGAGGAGAGAGACTCAAGGAGACTCAAAGGTAAAAAGCTAGGGGGGACTAATCAAAACCCTAATTATTATCATGCTTGGGTGTTCCTATGGTTTGTAAGGCTTAAGAAATATCTTCAAGGAAGCCACCAATGGAAGAAGCAGATGAAAGGAAGATTAGAAAGAAGAACAAGTTACTTACTTCATTGAAGAAGATAAATAACTTAAAGAAAGAAAGTGAGAAAGAAAGAACACAAGTGAACAAGTTTACTTCAAAGAAACTAGCAAGACGCATATGAAAGGGATAAAGAGAAATGAGAAGTGAAGGAAAATCCACTTCTCAAAGTAACTTACCACCTGAAAATGTTAGCATGAATGCATAAAGTTCAAGGCATAAAGAAATGAAATGAAATGAGATACAATGAGATGAAATGACCAAAGTCAGAAGTGTTTAGGCAATGTTAATGTCATGTAAGATGATGCAAAGGCATACAAAATGCATATGTATGACCATACAAAGATGAGATGCAAATGGAATCATGCTTTGAAGTTTGAAAGTACATGAAAGTCAATGAAATGAAATGAATACAAATCATGGCAAATGAATGAAGAAATGATCAAGCATGATTCTAAAATGTCCTAAGATGCCTAAGATGACATATGAATGCAAGAAATGTCATGGCAAGTTCATGTATGGATGCATATGCAAGATGAATGCAAATGAACACCTAAAATTAGGGTTTTAAGGACAAGCAAGATGCAAATGAACAAAACAGAAGCATATTACATGATAAAAAGATGAAACCAAACTCAAACAAACCCTAATCCCATACTAAGTCACACCCCAAAGGAGAAGGTCAGAAGCCTTAACATTCAAAAGTTATGAATTTCCTAAGTTTCTAGGGTTTTTTGGGTGGTTCAAAGGGAAAAATGCAAATCAAATTGAAAATGCAAGATAAATTTATGAGATAAATGCCCTATAAACTACATGCAATATGTAACACAATGCAAAACGAATCATCTTCAAACTCTTCTTGGTTAGGCAGAAATGATTTTTTAAAGTTAGGGTTCAAAAAATGAAATTTAATGACCCTTAATTCAAAGAAAATTCACAAACTAAGATCATACCTAAAAAGAAATTTATGTGAAGAGTTTGAAAATGTTTCTAAATGCAATTGAATAATTCATGAATTTTTTGGTGATTTTTAGAAACCTAAATGTATTTTTAATTAATTAAAAGACTTTAATTAATTAAAAATAACATTTAAATATTTTAAAAATACCTTTTTAATGCAAAAAATAAAATAAAAATCATTTTTAGGTTAAAAAAAATATTTAAAACAAAAATGCAAAAAGAAATATTTTTTGGGTGATTTTTGCTATTTTAAATAAATTCGTGAAATAAAATACAAAGAAAAATAAAATAAAAACAAAAGTATGCAAGATGAAGGGCTGTGATTGGAAGTTGAGGGATCCAGTGATCAGGAAGCAAAGTCCACGTGACTTGTGGTAATATGATCCTAGGGCTGTGACTTAAACTTATTAATTAAATGAGATCCAATGGTCACGTTTTAAACTGACTTAAATTAAAGGGATAATAATACGAAACCCCCTTGCCATTAGGGCGAGATTCGGTTTTGCCCCCCTGAAGTTTTTTTTTATCAACTCCCCCTTATAAAATCAAAAACCATATTTCACCATTCCCTTTTACTTATCTACTGTTCATCATCTTCCCCAACCACTCTCCTTCATCCTCTCCTTCATCACCAAATTAGGGTTCATGGTATTTGTTTATATTAATTAAATTCTTCATCCTCTCCTTTTACCAAAAATTCTTTTATATTAATTAAATTCTAAAAAAATGTATTGTCTTCGAGATAACTCACGCACCACCGGACACAGTCTTCGAAAAGCAATTCTAGCGCCACCGGGAGGATATCAAGAGCCGTCGACACACTCTCCACAGCGTTTGCGAAATCGTTCGTGTAGAGAAGTTCCAGCACGGTGAGATGGTTCTGGATCGAGCCAGGAGAAGGTGGAACTCCAAGATTTAAACGGAACCGTTCGTGATTGGTGGTTTGCTCCTGCGATGGAGATTGAGCGTGGATGTTGCCGATCCAACGGTCGGATAGGAGAGCGGAGAAGTATTTGGACCGGCAAATGATGTCCGAGTGGAGGTACACATTGAGATCGGAGATTGGCGCTGAGTTTACTGAGGGAGATGATTCCGGCGAGGAGACGGTATCGGTGAAGAGACGGAGAACAACGTCTGCGGTGGAAGCATCGTTGAATAGGAGGGAGGTGTCACATGTGGTGGTGGTTGGAGAACAACGGTGGTGGTTTTGAGTTATGTCGAAGAAGGAAGAGTTGGCGACTGCGGCGTTGGAGGAATGACGGGTGGTAGTGGTGCGCTGCCTCTTCCTGAGAACGCCGGCGGTGGGTATCATGTCGGGGAGAAAGGATGGAAAATTTGAGGGAGACAAATCGAATTGGTAGAAAATGGTGAAGAATTTTCTGTTTTGGGAGAAATGGATTTAGATAAAAGATCCAACGGGAGACATAACTGTTTTCTTTGTTTATTTTATTATTTTTATTTTGAATGTTATTATTTTTATTTTTAAACCTTTTACTAGCAATGTAAAAATAAAAAACAAATACCATTAACACCAATACATTTTTTTAGAATTTAATTAATATAAAAGAATTTTTGGTAAAAGGAGAGGATGAAGAATTTAATTAATATAAACAAATACCATGAACCCTAATTTGGTGATGAAGGAGAGGATGAAAGAGAGTGGTTGGGGAAGATGTTGAACAGTAGATAAGTAAAAGGGGGTGGTGAAATATGGTTTTTGATTTTATAAGGGGGAGTTGATAAAAAAAAACTTCAGGGGGGCAAAACCGAATCTCGCCCTAATGGCAAGGGGGTTTCGTATTATTATCCCTAAATTAAATAACTAATTAGGTTTAGGGTTTTAATGATCAATCCTGGCCCTCCAAAACGTGCGGCAAACACACATCCAAGGGTCTATATTTAAACTCACTTAATTAAATGAAATTATCCCTAATTACTTTCAGACGTCCGGAACAGTGTTTCGGTCGTCTTCTCCGGCAAGGTCTCTACCTCATCTCTCTCCACAGGCCATAAAAACCTCCCCAACACTCCAGAAATGATCAATGAACATCCCTAAACAAGATTCTGACCTCAAAATTCATTTATCATGCATCATAATCAAGAATCGAACAAAAATATAAAAACGGATAAAATTTCAGAACAAGCATACACACTCAATTCTCAACCATTCTTCATCATTCAAAGTTCATTGTGATCAGGAGAGCAAACTCTATCATTTTGTAACTAAAGAAATGATTTCTGGAAAAATGTTTCAAGAAGGTACTTGAGATGAAGCTTTGTGAATGAAGTTGTTTGGGCTTTCTTCTTGATTCACACACCCTCCTCTGATCACCCTTGAGCTTTGTTGTGGCTTTGAACAAGTTTATATGGCTTTTCTTTGAAGTTCAGTTTTGAGAGGTGGAAAATCATGTTTTGATTTGAGTGGGTGTTTTGCTGAAATGAAGGGTGGGAAATGATCCTTAGGTGGTGGTAAGGTGAGTGGTGGAAAAATATTTGAGTTTGAGTGATTGGTTTTGCAGATTCGAAGAGAGGAAGGTTTTTGGTGATTTTTTCAATCCTGGCTTGTGGGAGGTTCTGAGCTTGTGTGTGGTGTGTTTTGGATTGCTTTAGGTTAGTATAAACAATTGCTATTGGTTCAGAGAGTTGTTGTGGCTCATCTTGATTGGTATGGTTGTTTTTGCAAAAAGTCAACATTGGTTGTACTATGAGCATGGGTCATGGCAGGAGTGGTTCTATGGCATGTCTGGCCTCAGCTGACTTTGTGGAGGGCCCTTAGATCATTTTTATGCAGCTGGATCACTTGGATGGAGAGATACCATAGGTTTTGCCAAATTCCCTCTTTGAAATTTCTTGGATCATAAGTCATGGAAATGCATGGTTCAAAGCATAATTCTGATGTTTAGAGGTTTGTTTGGCATGTTGTGAAGTGTTTGTGTCCATTTGAAGTCATTAGAATGCCTTAATATGCCAATTTGCAAAATCCCTCTTTGACATGAAACTTGAAATTTTAGGATTTTTTGCCAACTTTGAAAGGCCATATCTTGAGTTCTAGGATGAATCAAGACATGTTCTTGTACTTTTTGAAAAGGGAAGGACCTAATATTCAACTTTCATGACCAAGAATTTTTCATTTGAAGCATTTTTGGTTGAGAAAGAGGAGGTTGAAAAACTTTTCAAAAATGGAAAGTTTCTATTACAAGTCATTTCCATTTTTGGCAAGTTTGCAAATGGCTCAAAATTCTTCAATCTTGTGAACTTCTAACCTCTTCTAAGATCAAATAAAGATCATATAACTTCAATTTGATGAAAATACCCATTTGGTTCCATTGTTGGGGGCCTCAGATGCCCTGATTTTGACTTATCTTACTCAAGAAGTTACCCAATGAACATATGACTTCCACAATGAATTTCTTCATCAAACTTGGTACACATGATCCTTATAACATCTTAATAACCTTAGGAACAAGAATGGCCCAAAAATTTGGAGTTGAGGCCTCTGAAACCAAAACCCTAATTTTGGTCATCTGTGTAGTGAAAACCCTAGCTCTGCTTCCATGCCTTGCCAGTTCTTGTGATCTCTTGACTTCCATGAACTTTGAGGGACATGATATGATGATAGAACACACATGGACCCCCTTGGAACACTTTGAGGCTTTTGAGATGGCTCAAATGGAATCTTGGATTGCTCAGATCACAAACCCTAGATGCAAATGAACTTGAACTTATGCAGTGAAACAAATATGTTATATGAGGTGGTATGCTTATGCTTATCTAAAAAAGAAAGATCATAAGCCATGGTGTGATAAAGAGTGAGGGCAAATTTGGGGTGTTTACAACGAGTCTTCAACTCTACGAGCTCAGCTTGTACTTGATCCGCCATTCCGGTTCTGCCTTGCTAACATTGTTGCCTGAAATGGAATAGAGATCAGAAACTGTCAGGGTACCTGAAAAAAAAAGATAAAATGATATGGTATGCAAGATGTTATGCTATGCAAATGCTCAGAAACACCGCAAATGAGATAATACTCTCAAAAGAAACTCTGCAAACAAGATCCGGTATAAAAACCATCCTGCGACCAAGTCTCAGCGCATGAATAAGGAAACCACTGCCTCAAAAATCCAAACATATAACAGGGAAAAAACTTGCAAGAGCAAAGTCATACAAGGCACTGAAAACCAACATGAATAAGTACAACAACAAGGGTTCCTTCAACAAGCCTGAGGGTAACCAGATACTGAAGGTGGCAAAACACAAGGAAGGGGGGTTGGAATTGGGTTTTCTGGAATAATTAAAATTAACTTCTAATGACACGTTTACTTTATCCTGGTTCGTTTGAACTCAAACTACATCCAGTCCACCCGCCAAGGTGATTTTGCCTCTACTGAGGTCTTAATCCACTATTCAATAAGAATACACACAAAGACCTATAATCAATGTCTTCTTGAGTCTTCTGACTAAACTTAGTCACTCAAGGAAAAAATAATTATTACAAGAATAATAATAAAGACGTAACTAAAAATGCTTCTAGATAAGCAGGTATCACTAAGTGATAGTTACAACAATAAGCACAAGATAAAATGACTAGCTTGAATATATGAGATACGTTGTAATGCGTTGCGTTCGTTGCACATTCCTTCAAATGATGTCCTTTATATATAGTTCTTGATAAAGTAGCCGTTGGAGACATCTTGAACCAAATTAGGATATACTTTAATACCTTAATTTCTTTCCATAAGTGGAGATACTTGTCTTTGTATATTAAAGAGCATATTCTTTAATTAAAGTCTTTTAATAAGGATACCAGCATCTTCTAAGCGGAAATCAGAGATAATGAATAAGAGATGCGCAGCCAATAAATGTGCCATTTAATGCTGGATTCTTCTTTGAGCGTATCTTCTATAATGGTTCTCCTTAGCTTGTACGGATTACTTAAATAAGATTTACTTCTACATAAAATAAGTATATTCATTAGAACTTCTAATATGAAGGACTTTGTTATCATCAAAACACTTAGAGGTTCAGAACCATATTTGTTCTAACAATCTCCCCCTTTTTGATGATGACAAAACATTTTAATTTAAGATAATAGAGTTTAATGAATTTAAGTGAACTCCCTTAGATTAGAGGAAAAAAAACTTCTTTCAGATGTTCTATGATCCTTAGCTCCCCCTGAGTTGATTACTTGACCTGTTTCTTTCCATGGTAACAACTCAAATAATTTTATCAGAATATGTAAGAGGCAGATTATGGTAAACTGCTATGGATCAGAATCATTTACGTTTCTCCCCCTTTTTTTCATAATCAAAAAGATGCAGAGCAAGAGAGAAAAGAAAGTATAAACCAAAACCAATAGATATAAAGTACCAGAAGCAAACGCAAAAATCAGTAGAAGTTCAAAGAGTTGTGCATAAACAGAAGTTAAAATAGCAAAATAGTTAATGCAGAAGATAAGAAAATCAGGTGTTCATCTTAGTGACTAAAGTCTCCAGCAAGGATTTAATGTCTGATGAAGATTCCACTTGCTTGGTGAGTAGAGTCTTCATTTCAGCAGTTGTTTCTTCTTGCTTGTCTAGACGTTCTTTCACTAGTTGATTTTCCTTCTTCAATTCTTGCAGAGTTTGTAAAACAAAATTTGTTTCCAGAGGTTCTTCAGTTTGTGGAGCAGCTTGATTATCAGGACCATCAGCATTTTCTTCTACAGAAGATACTAAAACCATCTGAAGTGCTGAGAGTTTATCCAGAGGTTCTGATTCTTTCCAGGGCTTGTTGTCCAGTAGAAGTGGTTTAGTTTGTGCAACATTTGAGACTACTGCTTGAAGGTACTCACAGAAGTTCTGATGAGCAACATCATAGCAGATGTCTTTGAGTCTTTTGGACTCAGCATTAAACCATTTTCTGAGGTCAGCCCATAGAAAATCAGACGCAGCAGGATCAGTAAGCTCTGCACAAGCAGTCTTCAGATCTTCTAATTTTAATTTCAAAACTGTTTCGAAAGCCAGCAGTAAAGTGGAAATGTCTGATTTGGATGGTTTAGGTTTTGGGACGGGAATAGCTCTTTTGTTGGATACAGAGGAAAGTTTTTGGAGTGCTTCAAAGTCAATTGTAGTTCTAAGGGGATTTTCATTTTCAGTCAAAGTTTCTTCGGGTGAATCAGGAATGTTTATGATAGAAGGTGAATTTTGGGGTGTTGAAATGTTATGGGAAATTGAGGCAGCATCTGAGTCTTGATAGTGTTCAAGATCAAGATCAAGAGCAGCTTTCAAGGCAGATTGTGTTTCATTTGTAGGGGAGCAGTCAATATCAGAAGGTGGAGTGTCATCAATTGGTATGTCGAAATCAGCAATAGTTTGGGGTTGATGGTTTTCTGTTTCTGTTTCTGGTGGATATAATGTGGATAGGATGGATGCAACAGCAGAAGTTGCAGGAACTTCAGTTTGAATGGGACTAATATTCTGAGGTGGTTCAGAATCAGGAATTTTTTCAGGAGGGATATCAGTAGAAGATGGTTGGCTAGAAGGTTGTTCAGACACTTCTACAGTTACAGCTTCTACTACAGTAATGGAATCAGGATTAGAAGCAGAAGACTTACCTGTTGTCTTAGATGATTTTTGCATCTTTTGAGAAGGGTCTTCAGCAGTCTTCCTTTTCTTTAATCTGAGAGAGGCAACATCTGGAATTTGTTGTTGGAGTTCTTTTAGGTTGAAATCAGGTACCGTACCTTGACGCTTGCAGATATCCATATAGTTGAGAACAACATCTGCTGGTGTATCAGAGGAAAAGAGAGGAAAGCCTTCCAGAGGGATTCTTCTGGTGCTGATAACTTCTCTAGATTGAAGAGTGGGTTCTTGCTGAATAGATGTGATGAACTTCATCTTCTTCAGGTTTTTAGCATTCAAGGGTTTTCCAATGTCTGTTTCCAAAAGTTCAGTTTGTTTTAATTCTGCTAGGAAGTCCACTAGCTTGTTCTGACAAAGAATATCAGAAATTAATCGTCCAAAAGGAATCCAATCCCGTTTGGTCTTCTCCCCATCCCTTGTTTCTTTCACAGCAACTCTAAGATTCTGAAAGAGTGTGTGGGCAAGATTGATTTTCTTTTGCTTGGAAATGAAGTAAATGAGGAATTGTTGATCCAGATTGATGTAGTCTGGAGAATTGGTAGGTTTCCTGTGACAGATTGTCCCAAGAATTATTTTTGCCCAAATACGCAGAGGAGTCTTTAGGTCTTTGATCTTATTTGATGGTTTTCCAGCGGTGAAAATTTCTTTAGCAATCACAACAGCGTCAGATACTCTATCCATATCACTACATTTGATACCATTGCCATCAGTTTCAAAGAGTTTGGCAATGTGATCTTCAGAGATGATAATCTGTTTACCAAGCACATAAGAGGTAACTTGTGCGTCATTTGAATAGGCATACATCCAAAATTCTTTAACCAGTTTAGGGAAGACTGGTCCCATTAGCCTGTCAAAGTATTTTTCCCAACCCTGAGCTTCAACCTGAGGGAGGAGGTCAAAACCATTTTCCTTCAAGCTTGCGAAATCCACGAACAACTCACACAGTACTTCCAGTTTATCAGAAGGAATGGAAAGAGTCTTTGAGGGTTCAACATAGTGATCATCAGAGAAATCTTTGCGTTGAGATGATGAAGCCATTTAGTTACTAAGATGAACTGTTAGGGTTTAGGGTTTTTAGAGAACAAAATGAGGAAGCACAAGAGACTGAGAAAAATTCAGAGAGAGTAAGATGCGGGTAAAATTTGAAAATGAGAAATATACTTGACATTTATAGAAAAAAAATTAAAGCAATTAATTAATTGAGAAATTAGTGGGAAACAATTAAGTTTGAAAACATAATGATTAACAACATTAAATGCGCTGACATGGGGTAAAGCGTAAACGATTATGGAACAGTTACCCAAGAGATTTTCTTGCCTTTTTGGTGTCAAACCTAGCCGTATCAGATTTCAGAATCTCAACAGTTATCCTTCTGAGCGAACAGTTGCCAAGGCACGTTCTGTCACTCTGTAGAATTTGGACACGTGTTTTGATTCTGATGGAAGTCCTTAGAGCTTTGTTGACAGTTGTTTGATATGAAGATCTGCAAGTTAATCTTTTGAACAGAAGTTCTAAGAGTAAAAAGTTAGAGCATAGAATCTTCTGAGATAATCATATAGAGGATAAATATCAGAACTTCGAGAGATAAAACATATGATTAAGTCATTTTCATTCTGGACATAACTTCATGCTAAGGTTAGTTAGAATGAAATTAAATCTATCTTCAGAAAGGGGTTTTGTAAAAATATCAGCCCATTGGTGATTTGTGTCTATAAATTTTAACATTAAAATTCCCTTCTGAGTATAGTCCCTAATGAAGTGATGTTTAACTTCTATGTGTTTAGCTCTAGAATGTAAAATGGGATTTTTAGAGAGACAAATAGCAGAAGTATTGTCATAGAGGATTGGAATGTTACTCTCATAGATATTGAAATCTTCAAGCTGATTTTTCATCCAGAGCATCTGAGTACTGCATCCAGCAGCTGCAATGTATTCAGCTTCTGCAGTTGATAATGCTATGGTTGGTTGTCTTTTGCTAGACCAAGAGATTAGATTGTCTCCTAGAAATTGACAACTTCCAGAAGTACTTTTTCTTTCTGTTCTGTCTCCAGCAAAGTCAGCGTCACAATATCCTACAAGTTTATACTTTTCTGATCTTCTGTAATACAGACCAAGATTAGTAGTACCTTTCAGATATCTAAAGATTCTCTTAACTGCTGTTAAGTGAGTTTCTCTAGGATCTGATTGGAATCTAGCACATAAACATACACTGTATAGAATGTCTGGTCTAGAAGCAGTAAGATAGAGAAGTGATCCAATCATACCTCTGTAGAGCTTCTGATCTACTTTCTTACTTACCTCTTCTTTCTCCAAGATACACGTAGGATGCATGGGAGTTTTGGATATTGAACTTTCTGATAAATCAAATTTCTTCAGAAGTTCTTTTACATATTTGCTTTGATGGATATATGTTCCTTCTGATGTTTGATTTATTTGAATTCCCAGAAAGAACTTTAATTCTCCCATCATGCTCATTTCAAATTCTGCCTGCATAGATTTAGCAAATTCCTTTCCCAAGGCACTTTTAGTAGAACCAAAAATTATATCATCTACATAAATTTGACATATCAGAAGATCATTTTTAATGTTTTTACTGAAAAGAGTTGTATCCACTTTCCCTCTGATGAATTTATTTTCCAGTAGAAAATTACTTAACCTTTCATACCAAGCTCTGGGAGCTTGTTTTAAACCATATAAAGATTTTTTGAGTTTGTAAACATGTTCTGGAAATTTTGTATTTTCAAAACCAGGGGGTTGGTGTACATACACTTCTTCATCAATATAACCATTTAAAAATGCACTTTTGACATCCATTTGATATAGAATGATATTGTGATTTACAGCAAATGATATTAGAAGTCTTATTGATTCTAACCTGGCGACTGGTGCATAGGTTTCTGTATAGTCAATTCCTTCTTGTTGACTATAACCTTGTGCAACCAGTCTTGCTTTGTTTCTGACAACTTCTCCTTGCTCATTGAGTTTGTTTCTGAATACCCATTTGGTGCCAATGATGTTGAATCCTCTGGGTCTAGGAACTAGATCCCACACATCATTTCTGGTGAATTGATTAAGTTCTTCTTGCATAGCCAGAATCCAATCATTTTCTGATAGAGCTTCTTCTACAGAAGATGGTTCAATCAGAGAGACAAGTCCTAGTAGCGTCTCTTCAGAGTTTTTGAATGAGGATCTTGTTCTGATTGGTTCATCTTTCTTTCCCAAGATTTTATCTTCTGGGTGATTAATATTGCTTCTGGAAAGCTTCTTCTGGATGGGTTCTTCAGGTGTTAATGGAGCAGTTGTATTGTTTTGAACTTTAGAAGATTGAACTTTAGAAGTTCTGTTTGTAGAGATTTCTACTTCTATATCTGCAGTAAATTCATTCTGCTTTGGTTTTTCAGAACCAAGCTTATCATCAAATCTGACATGAATTGATTCTATCACAATACGTGTTTCTGTATTATACTCTGTATCCCTTAGAACGTTCAGAGTATCCTAACATATAACACTTTTGTGCCTTAGAATCAAATTTATTCAGAGTATCAAGAGTGTTTAACATAAAACAAATACATCCAAAAGGATGAAAATAAGAAATGTTGGGCTTTCTGTTCTTCCACAATTCATAAGGAGTCTTTTCAAGAATAGGTCTTATAGAGATTCTATTCTGAATGTAACATGCTGTATTTACTGCTTCTGCCCAAAAATGTTTAGCCATATTAGTCTCATTGATCATGGTTCTGGCCATCTCTTGTAAAGTTCTATTTTTACGTTCTACAACCCCATTTTGTTGTGGAGTTCTAGGACAAGAAAAATCATGAGAGATGCCATTTTCATTAAAAAATGATTCTAATTGTTTATTTTCAAATTCTCCACCATGATCACTTCTGACTTTTATGATCTTTGATTCTTTTTCATTTTGAACTTGTTTGCAGAAGTTAGAAAATACAGCAATTGACTCATCCTTGTGTCTAAGAAACTTTACCCATGTCCATCTGCTGAAGTCATCTACGATCACCAATCCATACTTCTTGCCACTGACAGAAGCAGTTTTCACTGGTCCAAATAAGTCAATGTGCAGAAGTTCTAATGGTCTAGAGGAAGATACAACATTTTTAGCTTTGAAACCAGTTTTTGAAAATTTGCCTTTCTGACATGCTTCACATAGAGCTTCTGAGTTGAACTTCAAATTTGGAAGTCCTCTGACTAGATTGAGTTTGTTAAGTTGAGATAATCTTCTCATATTAACATGTCTCAATCTTCTGTGCCAGACCCATTGCTCAGTTTCCACAGACATTAGACATTTTACATTTTGAATTTTTAATTCTGAAAGCTTTATTTTATAAATGTTGTTCTTTCTCTTTCCACTAAAAAGGATTGTTCCATCTTTCTGACTAACAGCTTTACAGAACTTTTGATTAAAGATTATGTCATAGCCATTATCACTTAATTGACTTATGGATAATAAATTATGCATTAATCCTTCTACAAGTAGAACATTAGATATAGAAGGAAGATTTCCATTACCAATAGTTCCGGAGCCAATAATTCTTCCCTTTTGATTGCCCCCAAAACCTACGTGGCCTCCATCTTTTAATTCAAGACTTTGGAACATATGCTTTCTTCCCGTCATGTGACGTGAGCATCCAGAGTCCAGGTACCATGATTGGTGTTTCAGTTTTGCTGTTAAAGACATCTGCAACATACACAATTTTATCCTTGGGTACCCATATTCTTCTGGGTCCTTGTTTGTTAGATTTTACAAACTTCTGATTTATTTTGGGTTTTAAATCAGAACTTGTAGAGCAAGATGACTCACTAGTGTATATAAGATCATGATTATGACCGTAGGTGAAATGAGAACTTAGAGGAGTATTAGTATTTATGACAATGTCATCAATAATTTTTAATTTCAGAGTTTCATTATTTTTCACATAGCCTATGCCTCTTCTTTCATTTCTGCTAACACCATAGATCATAGAAGCAATCTTACTTCTATCTAAGCTTTTAGTAAGAAATTGTTGAAAACTATAATCATATTGTTTTATGATATTATCAGACTTGATTAGATCTTCTAATTCAGATTTCTTCTGAGCTTTGAGCTTCTCAAAAGAGTTTTTACATTCAAAGAGATTTTCTTTCAGCTCAGAGTTTTCTGTTTTTAGTTTTCTAACATCTTCTAATTCAGACACTAGACTTTGTTTAACGTCTTTGTATTTGAATTGAAGCTTCTGATATTTTTCAAGAATTTCTGAAAGACTAGCTTCTAACTCAGATCTAGAGAATTTAGAAAATACCTCTTCTGAGTCTGATTCTAACTCTGATTCTGATGAGTGATCATCTTCTGGTATATTTTCCATTAATGCAATATTAGCTTGTTCATCTCCAGAATATGACTCTGCTTCAGATGATTCAGAATCATCCCATGTTGCCATGAGACTCTTTTTCTTTTCTTTGCTGAATCTGTTTCTGGGTTTGTCTTTCTGAAGTTTTGGACATTCACTTTTATAGTGTCCTGGTTCTTTGCATTCGTAGCACACAACTTCTTTGCTTCTGGGTTTCTTGTGACTGGATGTTGATTCAGAATAATTGTTTGATCTTCTGGTATTTCTGAACTTCTTCTGACGATGCTTCCAGAGTTGTTGAACTCTTCTTGACAGGAGAGATAATTCATCTTCTTCTGATGAGCATCCAGAGCTTTCTTCTTCTTCTGCCTGTAAAGCTTTAGAAACATGTTTGTTAGATTTAAGAGCTACAGACTTACCTTTCTTCTGGGGCTCATCTTCTTCTAATTCAATCTCATGACTTCTCAAGGAGCTGATCAGTTCTTCTAAGGAAATTTCATTCAGATTTTTTGATAATTTTAAAGCAGTGACCATGGGTCTCCAGGCTTTTGGTAAACTTCTGATGATTTTCTTCACATGATCTGCTGTTGAGTAGCCTTTGTCCAGAACTTTTAGTCCAGCAACCAGAATTTGGAACCTTGAAAACATTTTTTCAATGGTTTCATCTTCTTCCATCTTGAAAGCTTCATACTTCTGGATGAGAGCTAGAGCTTTGGTCTCCTTGACTTGAGAGTTGCCTTCATGTGTCATCCTTAGAGAATCAAACATGTGTTTGGCTGAATCCCTGTTTGTGATCTTCTCATATTCTGTGTACGAGATGGCACTTAGAAGTATGGTCCTAGCTTTGTGATGATTTCTGAATTCCTTCTTCTGTTGAACTGTCATATTTTTTCTTTCAATCTTCTGACCATCTTCTCCAACAGGATGAATATATCCATCTGTCACCATGTCCCAGAGATCTCCATCTAGAGCTAGAAAGAAACTCTCTAGAACATCCTTCCAGTAGTCAAAGTTGTCACCATTGAACATTGGTGGTTTAGCATTGATCTTGTCATTCTGATAGTCATTGTTAATTCCAGTTTCTGCCATGTGTTTATCTTCTGGATCTTTTACTGACACGGTTAAGTGTAATACTCAGAACCTAGCGCTCTGATACCAATTGAAGGTGGCAAAACACAAGGAAGGGGGGTTGGAATTGGGTTTTCTGGAATAATTAAAATTAACTTCTAATGACACGTTTACTTTATCCTGGTTCGTTTGAACTCAAACTACATCCAGTCCACCCGCCAAGGTGATTTTGCCTCTACTGAGGTCTTAATCCACTATTCAATAAGAATACACACAAAGACCTATAATCAATGTCTTCTTGAGTCTTCTGACTAAACTTAGTCACTCAAAGAAAAAATAATTATTACAAGAATAATAATAAAGACGTAACTAAAAATGCTTCTAGATAAGCAGGTATCACTAAGTGATAGTTACAACAATAAGCACAAGATAAAATGACTAGCTTGAATATATGAGATACGTTGTAATGCGTTGCGTTCGTTGCACATTCCTTCAAATGATGTCCTTTATATATAGTTCTTGATAAAGTAGCCGTTGGAGACATCTTGAACCAAATTAGGATATACTTTAATACCTTAATTTCTTTCCATAAGTGGAGATACTTGTCTTTGTATATTAAAGAGCATATTCTTTAATTAAAGTCTTTTAATAAGGATACCAGCATCTTCTAAGCGGAAATCAGAGATAATGAATAAGAGATGCGCAGCCAATAAATGTGCCATTTAATGCTGGATTCTTCTTTGAGCGTATCTTTTATAATGGTTCTCCTTAGCTTGTACGGATTACTTAAATAAGATTTACTTCTACATAAAATAAGTATATTCATTAGAACTTCTAATATGAAGGACTTTGTTATCATCAAAACACTTAGAGGTTCAGAACCATATTTGTTCTAACAGATACATGAAAGAGCTAAAGCCTACAAGCATCAATTCTAGTCCAGAAGTCTCTGCCTCCCTAGATGACCATCTGGTGTGATGAACTTCAAGTCGATAAGATTTTGAACATTCCATTTTAAAGCCCTGCATTCTTCTATTGCATGCCCCGGGGAACCCGAGGGAAACTCACAACGCGCATTTTCATCGTATCCCTTTGGAAGATTTCCTGGTGGTGGTGCCAAAGTCCGCAACTGGATTAAATCAAACCTCAGCAATTGACGCAACATGGTAGTGTAGGATATTAAAATGGGATCAAGAATACGATCTGCTTGTGGAACTTTCTGGGTATAAGGCCTTCGTTGTGGTTGAGCAGTCTGTTGTTGATGTTGCTTTGAACGCTTAGCAGGTCACTATACTTTCTTACCCAAATTTGCACGAGGAACCAAAGAAGATCGTTGTAGTAGCCTCTTAGAAGATTTAGCCTGAGTGATAACTCCGGAAGAATGAAACTTGACCACCTCCTCAGTGTTCACCTGGGACACTTTCAAGTCAGCTGACTTAAAGTTAATTACTCTGTCATCAACCAAGTCTTGCACCTGATTCATGAATGCCCTGCAGTCATTGACATCATGTCCTTGAGCTCCAGAGTGAAAGATACAGTAGGCATATGGATTCCAAACTTGGGGAAGTTCACCAGTAGGAGGAGATAATTCACGACATTCAATCAATCCCATTTGGAGCAACTGTGGGCACAACTCAGCATAAGACATGGGCACAGGATCAATAACCCTTTCTTGCTTTTGTCGAGAACGGGTTGCTGCCACTAGAGGAGATACACCTGACATCTGCTGAAATCCTTCTTTGGGAAACCAAGGTGTAGGAGCTGAGGAAGTTCCTTGATACGGAAGAAAGTGCTCACTTCTTTGGCCGCAACTGGCATAGGATCATTCACCTCATTTGAATCAAGCAAGGAAAGATTGATCTCTTCTCTGGGCTCTTCTGGACGAACAAGTGGTGACTACTGGTGAGGAAACTCATGTCGTGGAGAAAATCCACCGGACAACTCTTGGTTCAGTGAAAATCCCAAAGAGATGGGATAATAAGACCTTCTGGTGGAGAAACGGACGCCTGACTATTTTCTTTCTTCAGTAAGGCATTCATGATCCCTGTCAGCAGCTTCATTTGAGTTTTCATCATGTCAAACTCTTCCTTCAAGAATCTCTGGCAATGTGACAACGCTTGTACCTCTGCCTTGAATTGCCCCAACTGGGCCTTCATCTCAGTTACCTCCGCCCGGAGTTGTTCAAAGTTCATGTTCTGGGAATTCTGACTCAAGTTGGTCATTCTGTCAAGAAATCTGATCAAGATAAGAACCTGTCCTTGAAATCTTGTTGCAACGAAAGTGCCTGAAACATAAAAGACATTAGGAACCTGTGGTTATACCTGAAAAACAAGAAGAATGGTGATATCTATGCAATGCAATTGTTTATGCTTTCAATCTCAAGTTCATTTGTGCCTCGGTTCCGGTATTTAGCAAAGAAATCCAGATGGCTTTTGACCCTCAACCTTAATAAGACCTTTACACAGAAACCAGATTCAAATACCTGTAACGGCCCAAGTGCCAGCATGTACAAGAAATAAAGAATTGAATAAAAAATCGCATAACATTAATCATCCTACAAGGCAAGAATAACAGAATTCCCCGTAGGGTACAAGTCTTCCAAAAGAAAAAGGACATACAAAACCAAAATTCCTACAACATGTCTGTAGGTAATCCAAATACAGAGAAAACAAACTAGAAAACAAGGTTGTTGCCTGAAGACTCCGATCCCTCTTCACTAAGTCCCATCTCAGACCTAACCTTCTTAATTCCAGCCATCAATTTGAGATCTTCATTCTCCTTAAGTGCTTCTTCTAAGGCTTGCTGAATCTTCACCAATTGTTAAGTCTTCTCTCTTCGGATCTTGTGGGCTTGTTCCCACTCTTCCTTCTTGGCAGCTAACTGTGATTCATAAAACTCTTCTTTTTCTTTGTATTTCTTCTGATCTTGTTTCCTCTGATCTTGCAACCAAGCAAGATATTTTTTGGCTTCTCTAAGGGTCTTCTGGGTCTTTCTGAATTCTTCCTCTCTTTTAACATCCATTAGACCTCTCCTTTGAAAGTAGGCTTCCCTTTCCGCAAACTCTTTCTCCTTAGTCTCCTGAGCCATCTGCTTCTTCTGCAGCTTCTCTTCTAAGGTTGTCTTGGAGTAAGCCATCTGATGATACAGGCTAGTCATCTCTTGCAACTGGGCTTCCATCTTCTTGTATTCTTCTAAGGGAACAGTGGTGTTAGGCTCAGTCACTGGAGGAACTGGAGGGGAAAAGAGCAACAATACCACCCTAGATCTATTCTTCAGCCAGGCCTCGTACTCCGAAAAAGTTTGATTGTTACACTTTCCAAAGCTTGTCACTCCTTCTCCTTTGATGACCTTCCAAGCTCCAACAACTTTTCTCACCAAAGGCACATTGTCCTTCACCGGGAAATAGAATATATTAGCCAATTTCAACTCTTTTGGGACCTCTCTTAAAGCATACCCCAACTATCTCCACAGCAATACTGGGTTGTAGTTGATTCCCCCAGTCACTCCCAACAAAGGTACACTGAGGTAACTCCCACAACTAGTGATGAAGCGTGTACCCTGAAGCCTCTGAGTAATCCATTTAACATCTTTGGCGAACAACTTCTCCAGCTTCTGAGCCCATACCAAAGTATGATCACTAAACACACCAGTACTAGGCAAGTGCCTCATGAACCACATATGGAACAAAGGAGCACAACATCGGACTAAACCTCCTCGTTTCTTTTCTGTCTTATAGTGCACCGAGTAATACAAATCTCCCAGTAGTGTAGGCACAAGATTCTTCAGCAAGAACAGATGGATGGCATTCATGTCTATGAACTTCTCCATGTCTGCAAACAAAATGATGCCATAAATAGAGAGATCCAGAATGGCACACACAAAATCCCACTCTGCTTTAACATTCAACTTTTCATCCTTCTTCACTAAAGCCTCCAAAGAGAAACCAGACACACCCCCTTTGGTAATAGTCAGAGAATCCACAACAGAAGGGCTCAAATAAAGAGCCTTGGCAATTGCTTCAGGTGCAGGTCTAACCATTTCAACATTGAACGGGATCTGCCCTTGAATAGGAACTCCCAAGATCAAAGCATACTCCTCCAGCAAAGGGCCTAACTGAAAATCAGGAAATGTGAAGCACCGAAGCTGAGGATCATAGTAGTGAAGTAGAGTATGAATGACACTTCTCTCAAAGGGATCTAACTCTACCACCACATCCAGAATACTTCCATAAGCTTTCCTGAACCCCTCCACATGATTGAGCGTGATCAGATTCACCATCTTCTTTAACATGCCAACCTTAGTGTCAAAAAACTTGAAATGAATGTTCTGCTTGCGAGAATCTTCCATCTATGAACAGTATACTGGAACCGGAAACAGTGATATGAACCTGTGAATTAAAATAAAACATGATTAATGATGGAATGATGCAATGAAAATGCAAGGACATGTGATCAATCTGGAACTGTCTGGATACTGGATGTCAGAGCCAAGTGATCAGAAACCCGAATCCTCTGAATAACAACCCATAAGCACTTAGATAATCTCAAATAAACCAGATCAAGAACCAGATAAACTCAAGAACTTCGAGATTAAAGTAACTGTATCAGAACATAAGACTGCACTGGTAATGAAGGTATGATAAGGTCAAGAGTTCCTGCAAACCTGTAAACCCCTCCCAATCTCACGGGTGTGCTTCGGGTTAAACATCACGGACTCTCAAACCTGA
The DNA here is from genome assembly GCA_963966055.1 of Lathyrus aphaca. NCBI lineage: Eukaryota > Viridiplantae > Streptophyta > Magnoliopsida > Fabales > Fabaceae > Lathyrus > Lathyrus aphaca. The sequence continues at coordinate 447,940,646 of OZ014521.1, forward strand.
ATAGCAAATAATACGTTCACCATTTCCGAGAAATGGTTCATGACCAGATCAGGGAATCGGTTTGGCATTATACATTACTCAGGGAGGCCTCAACGTGAGTCCGGGAAAATAAGCATCCCTTATAAGTCCCCAGCTTCGAGCATTGAAATAGAGAAACAATGGTACATTCAGCCCGTAGGATACAATACTATTGTCATAGGACCAAATGCTTTGACTGAGATCCTATAAGAGAACCAGGCCATCCTATGCGAGTCCCTAGTGGACCCTCGGGTGCGAATGGGTTTGCCACAGAATGTGGTCTGCCACTGTCACCACTGGAGAGGGTTGTTTCCACAAAGGTTCTTAATGATCGGTCCCCAGATGCACATAACTATCAAGGTTCTATCCCGAAGTGGAGGAAATCCCAACACAAGATATTTCCAAGACGGTCGCAATCTGGGTGTGAACCACATCGCCACTCATCATGCCACATGCGATTACAATGTGTCTACTCTAATCATATGGTGCATTCAAGCCGGGTATTTGGCTTATCTCTCAGTAACAGTATCACCCAAGTCCCGCCAAGCAGAAAACCAGTCCAGACAGTCCAGTAATAATATATGATGCATGAAAATAAAATACTAAAAAATGTAAATAAAGCTGTAAATAAAACTGTAAATAAACAACAATAAAATACACAAGCAACAACAAACAATCAACACCCAAAGAAACAGAAACAGGCAAGCGCTAGGAGAGACTCGCGAAGGGAACTAGAGATTCTGGGTTCGTTCCCCAGTAGAGTCGCTAGCTGTCGCTCCCTAGATTTCCATCCTGGTACAAACGCGAAAGTAGCGCAAAAAGTCGCCAGCCAGGCATTTTTATCCCGAAGGAACGTGAATGGTAATGCTGCACAAATCGAAAAAACGAAAAAGGAAGGACAAAGGTCCTGCGAACCAGAGAGACTGGGCTCGGGAGTCGGTTACGACTTGGGAAGGTATTAGCACCCCAGATCGTTCGCCGTACCCGACGGGATCCACGCTTGCAAAAAAACTGTTTCAAAGGGTGAAAGAATGAAGGCTACTGCAAAAAGAAATGACTGAAACTAGAAAAGAAAAGAAAAGAAAAGGGGAAAATGTAGGGAAAATAAAAGAGTGTGCTCGAACGGGCCCTACCCCGCTGCCTACGTACCTCATCTGGACAATGGGGATCAGAGTCGCCGTAGTTCCCCTAACTAAGGGTGGAAAAGATTTCTTGTGTCTTAAGGCTTGAACTGCCTATGTCAATGCTCAAGTGTTGCAGGCTCGAACGACGAGTGTGTTACTATCTTGAAAAATGACAAGTAGGAGCAAGTTCGCGTTTAGAGTGAAGGTGATGAGAAGAGAAGTCCCGAAGGAAAGACGCTTATTGTTTGTCCAGTGATTTTTAGAAGTCTTTTTATGAGTGTGGCACAAGAGAGTAAACTCAAGCTCTTTTCCATGGAATGTGTACATTCTACTACATTCCAAGATGGAATAATAGAACAGGCACACCGAGTAAGGAGAATTTATCCAAGACTCGTTTCCAAGGGCTAGGTTTCGCTCCCGGGATTTTCATCTTAGTACAAACGCGAAAGTGGCGCGGAAAAGGTAGATCGCCAGCCAGGCATTTTTATCCCGAAAGAATGGGAAAGGTAATGCTGCACAAACCTGAGGAAGACGGAAAGGACAAGGTCCTGCGAACCAAAGATATGGGTTTGGGAGTCGGTTACGACCTGGGAAGGTATTAGCACCCCAGATCATCCGCCGTACCCGACGGGATCCACGCTTGTTTGTTTGCTTCAAAGGGTGAGAAAAATAATTGCTGCTGAACAAAACGGCTGACTGGAATTGGAATGGAAATGGGAAATGGAACAAAAAAGAGAACAAAAAGAAAAAATGGGAAAATGTAGGGAAAATAAAGAATATGCTCGAACGGGCCCTACCCCGTTGCCTATGTACCTCATAGGGATAATGAGGATCAGAGTCGACGTAGTTTGCCTACTAAGGCGGGAACTATTTGTTTGTATTTTTTATGCGCTAGAACTGCAATATGTCTATACTCAGGTGTTGCAAGCTCGTCTGGTACGAGTGCGTTTACCGTCTTGCATGCGAGACAAGTCGTCGCAAGTTCACATTGTGAATGAATGAGATGAGAAAAGAAGTTCCCGCAGGATAGTCGCTTATTGTTTGTTTTTGTCTTTTATGAGAAATGTTTTGAATTTGTTTGTGAACATTCTCATACTAAGACCTATCCATCGTGGTAAATACTTTCACCTCCCCCCGAAACAGGACGTGTATAAGTACTCCGCAACAAAGTCTTATGGCGTATAAGAACGTTCCAATCTTTATTAGGTGTTTTATTGTTTTTCTTTATGAGATGAGAAATAATGACTCAAGTGGAAAAAGGGAAAAACTAAGGGACTAAGACTCAATCTAAATTTTAATTATTTATTCAAAAGGGGTCCCAATGGTTTGTGGGGTTTTCTAAACCTAAAGAGAAAAGAATAGAATGCAACTTACTTCCTAGAGAAGTTAAGTTGATTCTACAAAAGAGGGGGAAATCCTACCAAACACAAGTATGAAAAGTAAAGGAAATTAAATGCAAATTAAATGCATAAAGGAAGTAAAAGAATAAGTTGAATGAAACTTACGTCAATCTTCCCCTCTACAAAACAAAGATTAGTGTTGCATTTTTTATTTAAAATAACAAGGCAAACATATCCTAATTAAATCCTAATGACTCTCTTAATTCTAGAGAACTAAAAAAATACTAAGACAAAAAATACAGCACCTACTACAGCCCCTATTAGCCAAACAGCCATGAAAACAATGCATAACACAAATCGGCTTTTTACAGCCAGCATGCAGCATGAAAAGGTAGGTGTAAAAGGTTACAAACAGCATGCAAACATAACAAACAACATACATTTTACAGCACCTATATGCAAAAACAGCTGTGAAATGCAAAATCCAGATTTGATTATTTTCATTTTTTAATGCACAAACTCAATAAAACATATACCAAATCATCATGAAAATGCACTTGAATCTAAATCAACATATATAAATGCAAGAACATGAACGTTTTGAAGAATTATGCAAGAATGCATCACATGGTGGATTGTGCAACAAGTATGCAAAATTTGGCACATGAACATGGCATATGAACATGATGATTATTGATTATGAACATGCAATATGATAGCTCAAACATAATGTCAAACTTAATGCAAAATTCAGAATTGAATTGATGTGAATGATATGATCAAGCATGCAACCAAATGCAACCAAATGCACATACATACATGATTATGAAAAATGCAACATATCTTGATACAATGAAATGCAAAATGACTTAATGCAATGTGAAACATGTAAAAACAGAATGCAACATGATTATATGTCAAATGATGCATAAAAATGGCAATAAAAATGCAAGAAAACAAGTTATACTCAAAGGAATACAAAAACGCATAACACACAACATGAACGGAAACGCGTCGAAACGACTCGAAATAGGGGAATGAGCTACTGGAAATGGACCCAAAAATTCCCTAAAATCAATACCTAAACATGTATGAACATTAAAGGAACTAGAAACAAGAACTAAGCTATCAAATAAACCAAGATTCCAAAAATTAACAGCGTTAACCGGTTAACCAAATGGTTAATCGGTTAACACTGATCCAGAATGTGAAAAAAGTTAAGAAATAAGTGTTTTTGGCCACAAAATCACTTCTAATGATCTCCAACATACCTAGGAACATGCTAACACGAATTTCTACTCAATTAGGGCTTATTTACACATGCTAAAACCTATTACCATCTACACCTTAACTCCTAATCCATTACAAATCATAAATCGCAAGCAACACATAACGAAAATGAAATCGATCGCAAGCAAAACTAAAAGCAATTAAAGAATGCCGAAATGGAGAGATGAAGAGAATAACATAAATAAAAAGTGATTTAGATCACCAATCTACGAAGTGGAGAAGTGCTTCGGTGAATGTTGCAAGAATCGGAGCTTGATCGAAGAGAAAACCACGAAAACCGCGAAACCGCAAAATAAATGCGTTCTTGATGCTTGAACCTTCGTGTGCTTCCGATAATCCGAAATCCTCACAAAATTCAGTAGCTTCTGAAATTCTGGGATCAGGTGTGTGATGTCGAATGAGATGTTTAAACACTTGAAGACTTGAACAAAACTTAAAGTGCAGGAAAATTAAACAACACAGGAAATTGTTAACCCAGTTCAGTGTATAACCACACTTACATCTGGGGGCTACCAAGCCAGGAAGGAAATCCAATATAAGTAATATTAATTCTAGACTTAAAGCACTCAGTTTAATCTTTCACTTAATATCTACCCAAGGAAATTTCTACCTAAGACACAACTTAGATATGAGTACCAACTCACTCCCCCTCAATCACACAGTGATGTGTTTACAAGTTTAATAAAATTGAAGTCATACTTCAAACAAAACAGCTTGATCTTACTTCACAGTTTCAATCAAGACACAAATACACTTTTGCTTAAAAGCTCATAAAGTGGTACACAATAACAACCTGCTATTAAAACACAAACACCCTATTTAGTCTTCTTAATTTCGTACTCTATTCTGAGAGTTTCTGTTGCTTAAATAAGTGTTTGGATTTTGGGCTTTCTGTAGGTTATCCAATCCTGATACGCATGCTGCCATCACCTTGAATTAAGGTTTGTTACTTCCTTGATTCTAGGTGAGTCAGTTCTTCTGATTATACTGAAATCATATAACCAATCTCCCTACAAATGCGCCTTCTTCTATTTTATCCATCCATAATTAATTCCAGATAACTTCCCTGAATTTACTCAGTTCTGTTAATCATTAATTAATTCTGGTAGCAGGTTCACAACATCTGGTGTGACATCCTGAAAACTGAACTTACTTTATTAACTGATACAATGTCACAACATCTGGTGTGACATCCTGTAAACTGAACTTACTTCATTAACTGATACAATGTCATAATATCTGGTGTGGCATCCTGAATTAAGTTCATTTAATTATACTCTGTTTGATAATGTCACAACATCTGATGTGACATCCTGAACTAAGTTCAACACTTCTTGTTGGTCAAAAATTCTGCCAATTCTAAACATCTACAGCTTCTTCTTCCAAAATCCACAAAATCAATGGAGGTTGGAGGCTAAGCTTCAAGATCTTCAAGTTTCAATGTGAAACTTGAAGAGCTTCTTCAAAAAGCTTTGGTGAAAAAAAGGGAAAATGGAGGAAAAGTGAGAGAGAAAAAAGTGATTGTGAGAGAATGAAAAATTTGGAAACTTGTGTGAATGAAAATTGTGTGAGATCCCCCTTTTTGGTTTGGATGAAAATGGATTAAATATGGCTTAGGTTTGGGGCCCAAAAATTAGGCTTGGGATCCAAAATTATGGTTTGGTAATGAAGTTAGGATTTAGCAATGGAGCTAGGTTAGGGTTGGAGAAGGAATATTCCTTGGAATATTCCTTGGAACACTCTAGAAGATGGTAGAACATGGTAGAAGTTTCCAAGGGAAATGGAGTGGAATTGAAGTGGAAAACAAGAGGGAAAGAATGAAAGGAAGTCTGGAAGGAAAGTGGAAGGAAAAGTGGAGGGAAATGTGAAATCAACCACTTTTCAAATGATTTTTCTTTTGATTTTTTATGATTCCTCCATCGTTTCTTGACCAAGTTTGAAACATAGGATCATTGTAACCCTAATTTCATGATCTCGATCTTAAAGTCAGGAATCGACCCTTTTTACCTAGCTCGGTTGTCTTTTCCCCGATTCCTCGATTTTCAGTCGTCTAGCCAATCAAACCCCTTCCAAAATGAATTTGTGGACGAGATTTGAACCCTAGGCATTTGACATCATATATAATACAAAGGAATCTTCCTTGAATCAAAACTTCATGTCGAAGCCCAGTAGAAGTGAAACCCTAATTTGGCCCTTTTCACCAGGAAATATTGCACTGCTCGCCCTCTCTGATCAACTCAAATCTTTCCATGGCTCGTGGCCTCAAATGAAGACTTGTGGGATGTTGTGAACTGTGAACCCTTTACACAAGGTTGAGAAGCTTTGTGGCCCTTTGGTTGCCTTTGTATAGCCTTCGGTTACTCTAATCATTGATCACATACCTATGCCTCAGCTATGTTATACATGATGCAATGTTTTTGGTTATTTTGTGAATCTATATATGCAAAATGCTATGTGACATGTTGGGGATATGAGAGGGAAAATTTTGAGGTATTACAGTTGCCCCTATTCAATCATTTGCAAACCTGAACGAATGATTGCGAGAGCTTTTAGACGTTCAAGGTATGGAGTGATTGAATACTCGAATAAAACCTGGAAATTTGAACTCTTTGGGAAATAAAATATATTGGAAAGATTGCCAACCTCAAATGAAGATTCTCAAAAGATCCTCGGATCTAAAACAAACCCATCCTCGAATGGAGACGCAATGGTATACCGACCTCAGTCGATAACCAGAATCACAAAGGCTGACCTCAGACAGACTTTGTAAAAGAGACAAACTGACCTCAATCAATAAGCTCAAAATGGTCTATCATCCTCGAATGATAGCCACAACAAACAAGACCAACCTTAGAAGGACTTGTAGAAAAGAATGCCATCCTCGAATGACAACTCACAAAGGATCCTCAAATCTAGCACGAAACCATCCTCGAATAGAAACGCAATGGTATACCTGCCTCAGTCGATAACCAGAAACACAAAGGCTGACCTCAGACAGACTTTGCAAAAGAGACAAACTGACCTCAATCAATAAGCTCAAAATGGTCTATCATCCTCGAATGATAGCCACATCAAACAAGACCAACCTCAGAAGGACTTGAAGAAAAGAATTCCATCCTCGAATGACAACTCACAAAAGATCCTCGGATCTAACACGAAACCATCCTCGAATGGAAACGAAATGGTATACCGGCCTCAGTCGATAACCAAAAACACAAAGGCTAGCCTCAGACAGACTTTGCAAAAGAGACAAACTGACCTCAATCAAATAAGCTCAAAATGGTCTATCATCCTCGAATAATAGCCACAATACAAAGACCAACCTCAGAAGGACTTGAAGAAATGAATGCCATCCTCGAATGACAATTCTCAAAAGATCCTCGGATCTAACACGAAACCATACTCGAATGGAGACGCAATGGTATACCAGCCTCATTCGATAACCAAAACACAAAGACTGACCTCAGACAGACTTTGCAAAAGAGACAAACTGACCTCGATCAATAAGCTCAAAATGGTCTATCATCCTCGAATGATAGCCACAACAACAAGACCAACCTCAGAAGGACTTGAAGAAAAGAATGCCATCCTCGAATGATAATTCTCAAAAGATCCTCGGATCTAACACGAAACCATCCTCGAATGGAGACGCAATGGTATATCGGCCTCAGTCGATAACCAGAAACACAAAGGCTGACCTCAGACAGACTTTTCAAAAGAGACAAACTGACCTCAATCAATAAGCTCAAAATGGTATATCATCCTCGAATGATAGCCACAAAAAACAAGACCATCCTCAGAAGGACTTGAAGAAAAGAATGCCCTCCTCGAATGACAATTCTCAAAAGATCCTCGGATCTAACACGAAACCATCCTCGAATGGAGACACAATGGTATACCGGCCTCAGTCGATAACCAGAAACACAAAGACTGACCTCAGAGACTCTTTGCAAAAGAGACAAACTGACCTCGATCAATAAGCTCAAAATGGTCTATCATCCTCGAATGATAGGCACAACAACAAAACCGACCTCAGAAGGACTTGAAGAAAAGAATGCCATCCTCGAATGACAATTCTCAAAAGATCCTCGGATCTAACACGAAACCATCCTCGAATGGAGATGAAATGGTATACCGGCCTCAGTCGATAACCAAAAACACAAAGACTGACCTCAGACAGACTTTGCAAAAGAGACAAACTGACCTCGATCAATAAGCTCAAAATGGTCTATCCTCCTCGAATGATAGCCACAACAACAAGACCAACCTCAGAAGGACTTGAAGAAAAGAATGCCATCCTCGAATGACAATTCTTAAAAGATCCTTGGATCTAACACGAAACCATCCTCGAATGGAGACGCAATGGTATACCGGCCTTAGTTGATAACCAGAAACTGCAATGGAAATAGGACAAGATGAAACGGGATCGTTGTACATAAATGAGAGCCCATGTGTAATACCCCAAATTTGCCCTCTTCTTTTTAAGCATCATGTCACATCATATTCATCATAAGCATATCATATTCTTGGCATCTTAGCATGGAAAGATGAGGCATAACATTCTCATGACCTAGCATTAGGCATATGATCATTTGTGGAGGGTTTTGAAGCATTGCAAGTCATAACAAGGGGCCCAATGGATTTTATCAAGTCCTATGAGGAGTCTACATTGCATTCACATGCTTAAGATCAATCACAAAAGCCTAAAAGGTTGGAGGATCATCAGGGAATTCAAGCTAGGGCAAAGCTCTTACACAATGATCCCAAATTAGGGTTTGAATTTCAAGCATGAAAACCTTATGACTTTGGCCATTTCATTTGGTCAAAGTATTTCATATGTTAAGGGGATCCTATGGATGAAATTTGGTGATAAAATTCCTTGTGGAAGTCAAGTATTTCTTCAGTTGCTTGAAAATGAAGAAATTTGTCAACTGTGCATTCTAAAAGTCAACTGTGAGATTTCAAAGGGGCCAACCCTAGTTTTCAAGACAAGGGATGTTCTTATAACCTTAGAAGAGGTTTAGCAAAGTCAAAAATCAAGAATCATGAGGTTTTGAGGTGTTTTGCAAAATTGGCATAAGTTTGGATCACAACCAAACATGAAAGTTGAAGATTAAAGCCTCCCATTTTCAAAAAGTACAAGAGCATTTTCATAGCCCTCATGGTTTGAGAGGAAAGCCCTTCGAAAGTTGATGGATTTTTAGGGCATGACATGATTTTCAAGTTTTCCACAAAAGCAAAATTTCATTTAACTTGTTTCCAAGTGGTTTGATGGACAAAATAAGGGCATAATGTTTAAATACAAGGCATGAGAAGAATTTTTGCCCAAGGAAGCAAGCAAATTCGTGCATAGGATGTGGTGTAATTCATAAGTTGCAAATTTGCATGAACATGAGAATTTGTTTCAACAGAAATTTTTCATTAAAAACACAGCTTTAGTTCAGAAGCAAACAGAAGTCATTTTTCATTAATCAGTAAGCTGCATCATACATTGTTGTTGTTGTTCAGTTCTCTTCTCCCCCTTGTTAGACATAAATTGGGGCCAAATTTTTCATTGACAGAGAGAATTACAAAATTACTAATTCAAAATACAATGCTGCAGCAGACATTACAAATTCCTCACATACATTTTTCACTCATAATCTTCATATTTAGTGTCTTCCTCTTCTTCAGTTTCCTCATCAGAATTAGCATCCTTCTGAGCACTCTCTTCAATTTCCAGCCTTTGGATAATCTCCTCAAGCTTATGCTTCCTGGCATCCAGCTCTTTGCAGGTGTTCTTCAGCTCAGCAATCAAAGCAGCTTTGGATATTGGAGACTTTGCCTTTGAAGTTCCAGCAGATGTCCCAGAGGGAGCTTCAACATCAGCTGCATGATGACTCAAGAACAGCTTGTAATGGAAGGCCAGAGGACTTTCTCTTTTGCAGATTGAGTCCTTCTCAGTGAGGATACCTGGATACTGGCTAAGGATTATTCCACATAGCAAAGAAGGGAAGGCAATAGGCAGCTTTGTTGCAGATGTCCCAGCATGCTTCAATGTCTGATAAAAAATGTAAGACCCAAAGTCCAGCTTTGTTTGGGTGCCTACAGCATATATAAATCTGCCCAATCCAGTTGCTATTGAAGAAGTATGGTTGGTAGGGACCCAGTTTGCAGTGCCAATCCTATGAAGCATTGCATACTTCCTTGTTAGCAAGCTAACAGAAAGTTTGCCCTTGACTGGCCAAGCTTTGACTTGATTGGCAGTGATGACCTTGCAAACCTGGTTATCAGTCTTCCCCAGCTCATTAGGTCCATCAGACTCTCTTCCTAGATAGTGGTTGATAACCCTAGGAGAGAATTCCACACATCTCCCTCTTACATATACCTTTCTAAATTCATCTGACTTACCATCAGCACAGTCCTCTTGAAGGTTGACAATAAATTCCTTGACTAGCAGCTCATAGCAAGGAGAAAAGTTTGACATTGTTTTGAATAAGCCAGCAGAAGAAATGAGATCAATTACCTTAGTGCACTCAAGTGCATTGCTGCTCAGCTCTCTTTCAAGTGCTACCCTTCTTTGGTAAACAAATTTCCATCTGCTCACACTTGACACATGATGGAATGAAATGTTGTCCAGAGGAGCTTTTGGAACAGCAGAAGTGGACCTTGAAGGTGCTTGTTTCTTCTTTGGTTGGGATGTTGGGACATCCTCTTCAACATCAGAATCTGAAGGAGTGACAACTTTCCTCTTTTGTGTATTAACCTTGCTCCATTGTTTGGTAGGACCAAAAACAACTTTAGCTTTGTCCTTCTTTGGTGTAGGCTGCTTATTTTCAGGAGTTGTATGTCCTACAGTCTTTTTTTCTTTCCTAGTTCTGAGCCTTTTGGCTATGCTAGGGTTCATAGAAGCAATGATTTTTGTGTCAGGATCATGCTCTATGTTTACAACAGGAGGAGGTTGAGTAGTCTCCTCTCCAGCAGGTGGATCAATAGAGGCTTGATCATTAGTGGAGGCCTTGTGCTGGTCCTCAGATGTTCCATCATCATCAGAGGAGGAGGCCTTGTGCTGGTCCTCAGATGTTTCAACATCTATTGGGACATCCTGTTGAGCAGGAGTGTCCTCTTCAGCCTGATTTGGTTGTTCTTCTTGTGGAGCTGGCATGGTGTTCAGAGGAATGGATATTCCACTCACAACTCTTTGCTCAGACAGAATCTTATTCACAAGATCCTTGATTGAAGCATCCACATACTCAGAGGCTTTGGGAGTGGTGTTTGAGGATGAAGGCATCCCTTTGACTTTGCTGAAAACAGGTTCCTTTGCCTTTCTCACAGTAGGAGTTCTTGGCTTTTGAGCAAGAGGAACACTTCCTCTGATTTTGTCTATTGGAGTTGAATCCATAGGTACCACAGAGATGGGGGTTGCATGCACCACATCTTCTTGGTTGAGGATTTCTTCAGAGAAGTTAGGGTTTTGATGTTGAGACATTTTCGAATGTGTTGAAGGAAGAGGTTAAGATTGATTGAGTTTGATGAGCTCTGAAGGTCAGCTATAGCATGCAATTTGTTTTGAGAGAATGATGAGAAGATGAATAGCTGAGAGCAAACTGGTATTTTTATAAGTAGCCGTTACTTGGAGAATTTTAAGGAGTGGAATACACAGAGTTCTTGACCAGACTGGTGTTGCCATCTGGTGATCATGCCACATGATGTCATAGGACATGTTGGCACTTCTTCATAACTGCTATATTTCACATAAGCAGATTCCCAATTTGCCCCTTAGGTTTTCAAATTGGGTAGCATCCAAAGCTTTAGTAAATATATCAGCCAATTGCAGATTTGTAGCTACATGTTCCAATGAGATCACTTTCTCTTCCACAAGATCTCTGATGAAATGATGCCTGATATCAATGTGCTTGGTCCTGCTATGTTGGATAGGATTCTTTGATATGTTAATAGCACTTAAGTTGTCACAGTACAATGTCATGACATCTTGTGGGACATTGTACTCTGTGAGCATTTGCTTCATCCAAACCAACTATGAACAACTGCTACCAGCTGCAATATATTCAGCTTCAGCAGTGGATAAGGAAACACAATTTTGTTTCTTACTGAACCAAGAAATCAAATTGTTTCCTAGAAAGAAGCATCCTCCTGATGTGCTCTTTCTATCATCAGCACTTCCAGCCCAATCAGCATCACAGAAGCCAATGAGAATTGGTTCACATCCATGGGAGTACATTATGCCATAGTCACAAGTACCATTGACATATTTCAGAATTCTCTTAACCTGGTTTAGATGACTTACTTTTGGCTCAGCTTGATATCTTGCACATACACCTACTGCAAAGGCTATGTCTGGTCTGCTAGCAGTCAGATATAATAAGCTTCCAATCATACTTCTGTATAAGCTTTGATCTACATTTTCACCCTTGTCATCCTTTGTCAGCTTTAAGTGAGTGGGGGCAGGGGTTCTTTTGTGACTAGCATTGTCCATCCCAAACTTCTTGACAATGTTCTTAGCATACTTGCTTTGGGAAATGAACATGGAGTCTTCCATCTGCTTGATTTGTAGTCCAAGAAAGTAGGTTAGTTCTCCTACTAGGCTCATCTCAAATTCATATTCCATTTGAGTGACAAAATGTTTAACCATCTTGTCTGACATCCCACCAAAGACAATGTCATCAACATATATTTGAGCAATCATGACATTTCCTTCTTCATCCTTTACAAACAAGGTTTTGTCTATTCCACTTTTTCTGTATCCTTGTTTTGTGAGAAAAGTAGTCAGCCTTTCATACCATGCTCTTGGGGCTTGCTTCAGTCCATAAAGGGCCTTCCTTAGTTTGTACACATGGTTTGGATAGCTTGGATCAACAAATCCCTTAGGTTGTTCTACATATACCTCTTCATTATGATATCCATTTAGAAAGGCACTCTTCACATCCATTTGAAATAGCTTGAACTTCAGAATACAAGCAATTCCTAAAAGTAGTCTGATTGATTCAAGCCTTGCTACTGGTGCAAAGGTTTCATCAAAGTCTACTCCTTCAATTTGTGTGTATCCTTGAGCTACAAGTCTAGCTTTGTTCTTGGTAACAACTCCCTGCTCATTTGACTTGTTCTTATACATCCATTTAGTGCCAATCACATTTATGTCATCAGGTCTAGGAACAAGATCCCACACTTCATTCCTTGTGAACTGGCCTAATTCTTCTTGCATAACACAAATCCAGTACTCATCATTAAGAGCTTCCTTGATGTTTTTAGGTTCTATTTTTGAAACAAAACAAGAACCTGAAATCACCTCTCTTGATCTAGTGCTTACACCTCTGTTGGGATCACCAATTATTAAATCTTTGGGATGATCCTTCTGAATTCTGATGGAGGGAGGTTTGCTGGATTGTTCTGTCCTTGCTTCAGTTTGAGTGAAGTCAGGATGATCACTCTTTAATTCAGCTTCAGTCTGACTGTCAGCAGATGTTCCAACATCATCTGTAACATCTGCAGGGGCATCATCAATTATCACATTTATGGACTCCATGATAACCTTGGTTCTAGAATTAAATGCTCTATAGGCTCTGCTGTTTATAGAGTATCCAAGAAAAATCCCTTCATCACTTTTAGGATCCATTTTTCTTCTTTGCTCCCTATCAGCCAGAATATAGCAGTTACTTCCAAACACATGGAAGTACTTAACTGTGGGTTTTCTGCCCTTCTAGACTTAATAGATTGTGGACAAGGTTCCTTTCCTTAGAGTGACTCTATTATGAATATAACAAGCTGTGTTCATAGCTTCAGCCCAGAAGTACAATGGTAACTTTTTAGCATGAATCATAGCTCTTACTGATTCTTGGATAGTTCTGTTCTTCCTCTCAACAATCCCATTCTGTTGAGGAGTAATAGGTGAAGAGTATTCATGATTGATTCCTTCTGAGGAACAGAAATCTGAGAATTGTTGATTCTCAAACTCCTTTCCATGGTCACTTCTTATTCTGACCACACAGCTTGCTTTTTCTCTTTGTATTCTTTGGCATAGATCTTTGAATACATCAAATACATCAGACTTTTCTTTGATAAAATATATCCATGTATACCTTGAAAAGTCATCAACCACCACATAGGCATACCTCTTACCACCAAGGCTCTCAACCTGCATAGGTCACATAAGATCCATATGCAATAATTCCAAAACTTTGGAAGTTGTCAGATGTTGGAGCTTTGGATGGGACATCTTGGTTTGCTTGCCTATTTGACATTCACCACATATTTTGCCATCATCAATCTTCAGTTTAGGAATACCTCTCACAGCTTCCATTGATATGATTTTCTTTATACCTCTAAAATGAAGATGACCCAGTCTTTGGTGCCATAGTTTCACTTCTTCTTCTTTGGCTAAAGAGCAAGTTGAAGTGAGACTGAGATCTTGAGGTTCCCACATATAACAGTTGTCTTTAGATCTGGCTCCTCTCATGACAACCTTCTATTCTTTATTAGACACTATGCATTCAGTTTTGGTAAAGTTTACACTGTAACCTTGATCACATAATTGACTTATGCTGATCAAGTTAGCAGTCAATCCTTTTACCAGCAACACATCATCTAGTCTTGGTACATCTGGACAGTCCAAGGTCCCAACTCCCTTGATTTCTCCTTTAGCTCCATCTCCAAAAGTTACACATCTGGATGAATATGACTTTAAGTCCACTAGCAGATTCTTCAATCCAGTCATATGCCTTGAACATCCACTATCAAAGTACCAGTCTTCTTTAGCTGATACTCTTAGAGATGTATGAACTATATATGCAACACCCTTCTTTGACCATTTGTATTGAGGTTTCCTTTGATGGCTCTGCCCTATGTAGTGTGTCCATTTGTAGAACTCCAAGGTTGTTTGTTGAACTTGTTCTTGGGCATGTAGCTTTGATTAGCATGAAGACTAGCTTTAGGTACCATACTTTCTTTATGATCTCTGTCTTCTGCTTAGGGAGTTGCTGATATCTTTGATTTTGATGTCCATGCTGCATTTTCTTTGTAGCCTCTATCTTCTGCTTAGGGGGTTGCTGATATATCTGATTTGGATATCCATGCAACTTGTAGCAATGAGGTTTGATATGACCAAACCTTCGACAATAATGACATCTCCATCTTTGATACTTCTTTTTCATCATGTTCTTTTCATGATGTTGAGACATCTGTTGGGACATTATGTTTGACTTTATGTTCTTTTCATGATGTTGGAGCATCTGTTGGGACATCTCGTTTGACTTTAAGGAATTTTAAGTAGCTTTGCTGGTGCTAGCCTCAACCTGTTTAGCTTTGTTAAATCCCAGTCCAGTTTTATCCCCTGAATGCTTATTGTTGTTGAGAATAGCATCCAGTATGCTTGAGCTACTGTTCAGCATTCTAACAGATTTGGACATGTGCTCCAACTTGGAGTTGAGAAGACTTACTTCACTTTTCAAAGTGTCAATGATCTCTAGATCACCTGTTTTTTCAGTCTTTAGTGCCTCAATCTGCTTCTTCTGCTTTATACTCTCCATGCATATTTCAGTGCTCCTTTTAACCAGCATCTTGTATGATTCTTCTAGCTCTTCAAAAGTCAGCTCCTCATCACTGGATCCACTTTCAGAATCACATACTCCAGCTAGAGCAGTGATATGCTTTGTTGATTCTTCTTCTGAATCACATCCTGAGTCTTCATCAGACTAGGTCACAGAAAGAACTTTCTTCTGCTTCTTTAGATAAGTAGGGCATTCAATTCTGATGTGTCCATATCCTTCCCATCCATGACATTTAATCCATTTATCTTGATTGGTCTTTTCATCATAATTTGACCTTCTATTAGAATCATAAGGTCTTTTATTCTCAGAAGAGTTTGAGTATCTTCCACTTGGTCTGGTCTTGCCATCCATCTTTCTGAGAATCTTGTTGAATTGTTTTCCAAGCATAGCAATGGTTTCTGATAAACTTTCTTCAGGTTCTGCTTCATTATTTTCATCTTCTTTATCAGTATTTGACACCAAGGCTATGCTTTTGTTCTTCTTTACAATTGTGTCATTCATTCCCATCTCAAATGTTTGAAGGGAACCAATGAGTTCTTCAACCTTCATTGTGCATATGTCTTGTGCTTCTTCTATTGCTGTGACCTTCATGTCAAATATTTTTGGTAAAGATCTAAGAATCTTTCTTACCAGATTTTCATCAGTCATCTTTTATCCTAAAGCACCAGAAGTATTGGCTATTTCCAAGATGTTCATGTAGAACTCATGAATTATCTCATCTTCCTTCATTCTCAAGTTTCCAAATTGGTGGTGAGAAGTTGAAGTCTTGACATCTTCACCTTTGATGTTCCTTCATGAGTTGTTTTGAGAGTGTCCCAAACATCTTTGGCCAGCTCACAGTGATGCACAAGTCTGAATATATTCCTATCAATGCCATTGAATAAAGCATTTAAGGCCTTGGAATTGCCAAGTGCTGAATCTTCTTCCTCCTTGCTCAATTCTTCTTCAGGTTTCAACACTTTTGCTCCATCTTTGTTGTCTTGGACAGGGTGTTCCCATCCTTTGTTGACAGCTTTCCAGGCCCTATTGTCAAGTGATCTTAAGAATGCTACCATTCTTGGCTTCCAGTAGTCATAATTAGATCCATCCAATATAGGTGGTCTATTTACTGATCCTACATCTCTGTCCATGTTTCCAGAATTTGCAGTCCCTAGATCTCACCCAGTATAAACAGGCAGGGTGCCTGCTCTGATGCCAATTGAAATTCTGGGATCAGGTGTGTGATGTCGAATGAGATGTTTAAACACTTGAAGACTTGAACAAAACTTAAAGTGCAGGAAAATTGAACAACACAGGAAATTGTTAACCCAGTTCAGTGTATAACCACACATACATCTGGGGGCTACCAAGCCAGGAAGGAAATCCAATATAAGTAATATTAATTCTAGACTTAAACCACTCAGTTTAATCTTTCACTTAATATCTACCCAAGGCAATTTCTACCTAAGACACAACTTAGATATGAGTACCAACTCACCCCCCTCAATCACACAGTGATGTGTTTACAAGTTTAATAAAATTGAAGTCATACTTCAAACAAAACAACTTGATCTTACTTCACAGTTTCAATCAAGACACAAATACACTTTTGCTTAAAAGCTCATAAAGTGGTACACAATAACATCCTGCTATTAAAACACAAACACCCTATTTAGTCTTCTTAATTTCGTACTCTATTCTGAGAGTTTATGTTGCTTAAATAGGTGTTTGGATTTTGGGCTTTCTGTAGGTTATCCAATCCTGATACGCATGCTGCCATCACCTTGAATTAGGGTTTGTTACTTCCTTGATTCTAGGTGAGTCAGTTCTTCTGATTATACTGAAATCATATAACCAATCTCCCTACAAATGCGCCTTCTTCTGTTTTATCCATTCATAATTAATTCCAGATAACTTCCCTGAATTTACTCAGTTCTGTTAATCATTAATTAATTCTGGTAGCAGGTTTGAGATGTCACAACATCTGGTGTGACATCCTGAAAACTGAACTTACTTCATTAACTGATACAATGTCACAACATCTGGTGTGACATCCTGTAAACTGAACTTACTTCATTAACTGATACAATGTCACAACATCTGGTGTGACATCCTGAATTAAGTTCATTTAATTATACTCTGTTTGATAATGTCACAACATCTGATGTGACATCCTGAACTAAGTTCAACACTTCTTGTTGGTCAAAAATTCTGCCAATTCTAAACATCTACAGCTTCTTCTTCCAAAATCCACAAAATCAATGGAGGTTGGAGGCTAAGCTTCAAGATCTTCAAGTTTCAATGTGAAACTTGAAGAGCTTCTTCAAAAAGCTTTGGTGAAAAAAAGGGAAAATGGAGGAAAAGTGAGAGAGAAAAAAGTGATTGTGAGAGAATGAAAAATTTGGAAACTTGTGTGAATGAAAATTGTGTGAGATCCCCCTTTTTAATTTGGATGAAAATGGATTAAATATGGCTTAGGTTTGGGGCCCAAAAATTAGGCTTGGGATCCAAAATTATGGTTTGGTAATGAAGTTAGGATTTAGCAATGGAGCTAGGTTAGGGTTGGAGAAGGAATATTCCTTGGAATATTCCTTGGAACACTCTAGAAGATGGTAGAACATGGTAGAAGTTTCCAAGGGAAATGGAGTGGAATTGAAGTGGAAAACAAGAGGGAAAGAATGAAAGGAAGTCTGGAAGGAAAGTGGAAGGAAAAGTGGAGGGAAATGTGAAATCAACCACTTTTCAAATGATTTTTCTTTTGATTTTTTATGATTCCTCCATCGTTTCTTGACCAAGTTTGAAACATAGGATCATTGTAACCCTAATTTCATGATCTCGATCTTAAAGTCAGGAATCGACCCTTTTTACCTAGCTCGGTTGTCTTTTCCCCGATTCCTCGATTTTCAGTCGTCTAGCCAATCAAACCCCTTCCAAAATGAATTTGTGGACGAGATTTGAACCCTAGGCATTTGACATCATATATAATACAAAGGAATCTTCCTTGAATCAAAACTTCATGTCGAAGCCCAGTAGAAGTGAAACCCTAATTTGGCCCTTTTCATCAGGAAATATTGCACTGCTCGCCCTCTCTGATCAACTCAAATCTTTCCATGGCTCGTGGCTTCAAATGAAGACTTGTGGGATGTTGTGAACTGTGAACCCTTTGCACAAGGTTGAGAAGCTTTGTGGCCCTTTGGTTGCCTTTGTATAGCCTTCGGTTACTCCAATCATTGATCACATACCTATGCCTCAGCTATGTTATACATGATGCAATGTTATTGGTTATTTTGTGAATCTATATATGCAAAATGCTATGTGACATGTTGGGGATATGAGAGGGAAAATTTTGAGGTATTACAGTTGCCCCTATTCAATCATTTGCAGACCTGAACGAATGATTGCGAGAGCTTTTAGACGTTCAAGGTATAGAGTGATTGAATACTCGAATAAAACCTAGAAATTTGAACTCTGTGGGAAATAAAATATATTGGGAAGATTGCCAACCTCAAATGACGATTCTCAAAAGATCCTCGGATCTAAAACGAACCCATCCTCGAATGGAGACGCAATGGTATACCGACCTTAGTCGATAACCAGAATAACAAAGGCTGACCTCAGACAGACTTTGTAAAAGAGACAAACTGACCTCAATCAATAAGCTCAAAATGGTATATCATCCTCGAATGATAGCCACAACAAACAAGACCAACCTCAGAAGGACTTGTAGAAAAGAATGCCATCCTCGAATGACAACTCACAAAGGATCCTCAAATCTAGCACGAAACCATCCTCGAATAGAAACGCAATGGTATACCAGCCTCAGTCGATAACCAGAAACACAAAGGCTGACCTCAGACAGACTTTGCAAAAGAGACAAACTGACCTCAATCAATAAGCTCAAAATGGTCTATCATCCTCGAATGATAGCCACATCAAACAAGACCAACCTCAGAAGGACTTGAAGAAAAGAATTCCATCCTCGAATGACAACTCACAAAAGATCCTCGGATCTAACACAAAACCATCCTCGAATGGAAACGCAATGGTATACCAGCCTCAGTCGATAGCCAAAAACATAAAGTCTAGCCTCAGACAGACTTTGCAAAAGAGACAAACTGACCTCAATCAAATAAGCTCAAAATGGTCTATCATCCTCGAATGATAGCCACAATACAAAGACCAACCTCAGAAGGACTTGAAGAAAAGAATACCATCCTCGAATGACAATTCTCAAGAGATCATCGGATCTAACACGAAACCATCCTAGAATGGAGACGCAATGGTATACCGGCCTCAGTCGATAACCAGAAACACAAAGGCTGACCTCAGACAGACTTTTCAAAAGAGACAAACTGACCTCAATCAATAAGCTCAAAATGGTATATCATCCTCGAATGATAGCCACAAAAAACAAGACCATCCTCAGAAGGACTTTAAGAAAAGAATGCCCTCCTCGAATGACAATTCTCAAAAGATCCTCGGATCTAACACGAAACCATCCTGGAATGGAGACGCAATGGTATACCGGCTTCAGTCGATAACCAGAAACACAAAGACTGACCTCAGACAGACTTTGCAAAAGAGACAAACTGACCTCGATCAATAAGCTCAAAATGGTCTATCATCCTCGAATGATAGGCACAACAACAAGACCAACCTCAGAAGGACTTGAAGAAAAGAATGCCATCCTCGAATGACAATTCTCAAAAGATCCTCGAATCTAACACGAAACCATCCTCGAATGGAGATGCAATGGTATACCGGCCTCAGTCGATAACCAAAAACACAAAGACTGACCTCAGACAGACTTTGCAAAAGAGACAAACTGACCTCAATCAATAAGCTCAAAATGGTCTATCATCCTCGAATGATAGCCACATCAAACAAGACCAACCTAAGAAGGACTTGAAGAAAAGAATTCCATCCTCGAATGACAACTCACAAAAGATCCTCGGATGTAACACGAAACCATCCTCGAATGGAAACGCAATGGTATACCGGCCTCAGTCGATAACCAAAAACACAAAGGCTAGCCTCAGACAGACTTTGCAAAAGATACAAACTGACCTCAATCAAATAAGCTCAAAATGGTCTATCATCCTCGAATGATAGCCACAACACAAAGACCAACCTCAGAAGGACTTGAAGAAAATAATGCCATCCTCGAATGACAATTCTCAAAAGATCCTCGGATCTAACACGAAACCATCCTCGAATGGAGACGCAATGGTATACCGGCCTCATTCGATAACCAAAACACAAAGACTTACCTCATACAGACTTTGCAAAAGAGACAAACTGACCTCGATCAATAAGCTCAAAATGGTCTATCATCCTCGAATGATAGCCACAACAACAAGACCAACCTCAGAAGGACTTGAAGAAAAGAATGCCATCCTCGAATGATAATTCTCAAAAGATCCTCGGATCTAACACGAAACCATCCTCGAATGGAGACGCAATGGTATACCGTCCTCAGTCGATAACCAGAAACACAAAGGCTGACCTCAGACAGACTTTTCAAAAGAGACAATCTGACCTCAATCAATAAGCTCAAAATGGTATATCATCCTCGAATGATAGCCACAAAAAACAAGACCATCCTCAGAAGGACTTGAAGAAAAGAATGCCCTCCTCGAATGACAATTCTCAAAAGATCCTCGGATCTAACACGAAACCATCCTCGAATGGAGACGCAGTGGTATACCGGCCTCAGTCGATAACCAGAAACACAAAGACTGACCTCAGACAGACTTTGCAAAAGAGACGAACTGACCTCGATCAATAAGCTCAAAATGGTCTATCATCCTCGAATGATAGGCACAACATAAAGACCAACCTCAGAAGGACTTGAAGAAAAGAATGCCATCCTCGAATGACAATTCTCAAAAGATCCTCGGATCTAACACGAAACCATCCTCGAATGAAGATGCAATGGTATACCGGCCTAAGTCGATAACCAAAAACACAAAGACTGACCTCAGACAGACTTTGCAAAAGAGACAAACTGACCTCGATCAATAAGCTCAAAATGGTCTATCCTCCTCGAATGATAGCCACAACAACAAGACCAACCTCAGAAGGACTTGAAGAAAAGAATTCCATCCTCGAATGACAATTCTCAAAAGTTCCTTGGATCTAACACGAAACCATCCTCGAATGGAGACGCAATGGTATACCGGCCTTAGTCGATAACCAGAAACTGCAATGGAAATAGGACAAGATGAAACGGGATCGTTGTACATAAATGAGAGCCCATGTGTAATACCCCAAATTTTCCATCTTCTTTTTAAGCATCATATTCATCATAAGCATATCATATTCTTGGCATCTTAGCATGGAAAGATGAGGCATAACATTCTCATGACCTAGCATTAGGCATATGATCATCTGTGGAGGGTTTTGAAGCATTGCAAGCCATAACAAGGGGCCCAATGGATTTGATCAAGTCCTATGAGGAGTCTACATTGCATTCCCAAGCTTAAGATCATTCACAAAACCCTAAAAGGTTGGAGGATCATCAGGGAATTCAAGCTAGGGCAAAGCTCTTACACAATGATCCCAAATTAGGGTTTGAATTTCAAGCATGAAAACCTTATGACTTTGGCCATTTCATTTGGTCAAAGTATTTCATATGTTAAGGGGATCCTATGGATGAAATTTGGTGATAAAATTCCTTGTGGAAGTCAAGTATTTCTTCAGTTGCTTGTAAATGAAGAAATTTGTCAACTGTGCATTCTAAAAGTCAACTGTGAGATTTCAAAGGGGCCAACCCTAGTTTTCAAGCCAAGGGATGTTCTTATAACCTTAGAAGAGGTTTAGCAAAGTCAAAAATCAAGAATCATGAGGTTTTGAGGCGTTTTGCAAAATTGGCATAAGTTTGGTCATGGAAATTTCCATTTTTAGTAACATTTTGCCCTAATTTTCAAGTAAGCATAACTTGGTGAAAAAAGCTTCAAATGGATCACAACCAAACATGAAAGTTGAAGATTAAAGCCTCCAATTTTCAAAAAGTACAAGAGCATTTTCATAGCCCTCATGGTTTGAGAGGAAAGCCCTTCGAAAGTTGATGGATTTTTAGGGCATGGCATGATTTTCAAGTTTTCCACAAAAGCAAAATTTCATTTAACTTGTTTCCAAGTGGTTTGATGGACAAAATAAGGGAATAATGTTTCAATACAAGGCATGAGAAGAATTTTTGCCCAAGGAAGCAAGCAAATCCGTGCATAGGATATGGTGTAATTCATAAGTTGCAAATTTGCATGAACATGAGAAATACATGATCCTCATATCCAAGGGCCAAGATGATTTCTGTTTTGAATCAAGGGCAGGATGGTGATCACACATGAGCAAAGAGAGAGGGAAATGCACGAACAAATAACCTCATCACACAAATCTTGCAAGTTTTGCAATTTGATCCTCACACTCTCCTCTCACGTGCACTCTCCCTCATTCTTTCAGCATTGAATATTGAGATCATATATAAGAAAACTAGGGTTTCATTTGACCCCAGATCCATCACATTTGTTCATTCCAAAGTTTCTTGAACTCAAGCATTTCTCTTCGAATCTCATCACTCTCTCACTCTCCTCACAAACAAATTGCATATTCTGAATCCTTGAGGCATAAGGATCATTAATCCACCATTGGTTTAAGCTGAAGCTCAAGATTTCAAGAGGTGCCATTCAAGTGCAGCTGCTCTCAAACCTCAAGATCTAGGAGCATTCAAGGCTTCTCTTGCATTTATTTTGCAATAAGAAGTTAAAAGGAGTAGATCTGCAGCATCTGAAGCTTTATTCTGGTGATTTGAAGGATCTGCAAGCTCAGGTATACTTTGAAATTCGTGGATCTGGAAATGAAATTAAATGTATGCATTGTGTTATGCTTGTTGTGCTGATTATTCTGTGATGATTGGTTTGAAAAATGAGTGAATATTGAGCTTGATACCTGGATTCAAAGTTTGTTGCATAATCCTGTTTCTCTTCGATCCAGGCTATCCATTGATCCATTGTGAATTTCATGATCATTTTTGGATTTAGCATAGTTTAATTGTTTGATCTGGACATTTTGATGAATTTCTGTTGAGTTTTGTTCTTGTTTTGAATCTTCCGGTTCAGGAGCCCTAGCTCCGGTCACCGGATCCTGGAAATATGTTGGCCTGAGTTTCATGAAGAAGATGACCCCTTGGACCTTAGATCATTTCCTCTGGATGGCCCTCAGCATGATAACGCATTAATGAACCCTCTCCCTCTCACGTGTTTTCTTAAATTCTGAATTCATCAATGTGTCTCTCACCTCACCATAACTGTTGTGTCCTCTCACCCTGACCAATTAATGTATTGACTTTGTTTAATGAGTTGACTGATCTGAGGCGTGCGTTTGATCCAATGGCCCTTTGTTTTTCTGAATTTATTTGAATATCCATGTTAACTATTGTAAGCTGCGCTGAGACCAATGGGCCTGGATTGCTGTTCCCACCCCCCATGTGTATGAGCCCAAGGAGATTTAACTGGAAACCCTTGCTAAATACACCCCCTGGCCCTTCTCATTTATTTTTATTTCTTTTTATTTCCATTTTATTTTTCAGTTTGGTTTTTAATTTTTAAAAATAGTTTTAGGTCTCCAAAAATTATAAAAAAATTCATGAATTCTTCTTTTAGTTTTCTTTAATTTTTGATATTTTTATTTTCCATTTATTTTTAATTGGCATGTGGAAATTAATTGTTCCTTTTAATTAATTCATTTTATTTCATTTTGAAGCATGCTGACTTGTCCATTTTCTATTTTGGTCATTGTTTTGAATTTTTGGTTGATTATTTTTGCTCTGGATTCATGATGAAGTGTACTTTATTGATGATTTTTGTTCTGATTTTTAGAATTTTGGTTAATTGATTGTGGTCTCTAACTTGTGAGTGAAGCCATCTAACCCTAATCCATGTTTGAACCCTCATTTGACTTGTTTAGCTTCTGAATTTCATTCCCTCCTTTTGGCATATTGTTATAGTATGATTGAAGGTCATTTGTGTAAAGTTGTGGAATTTTGGAATGCTCACTTGATTTGTTGTGAATTTTTGGTCTTGACTTGTCCCTTTTTGTTTCTTTTTGATCTTAAGTTCATTCCTTAGCCTAGAAGGGGACTTGTGCCAACTTATTTAACTTGTTTAGAACCTTATTAGGATGTTGATACCTCTCTGATCTTGTGTTTTGGTTTGTACCTTTGGAAAATTTGTGTTTGGTTTCTTTGAAGTTCATTCACTTGTATGTATATCCACCTCACTTCCTTTGCTTCTTCCTTCTCATATTGTAAACACTTGTGCCCTTCTTCTCTTCATCACCCATGCTTCTTAGGCACTCTTTTAACATGATTAGGGTTCTGGTCTTGTACCTTGGGTTGAGATTTGTTTATCTTGTTTTGCATCTTTTCATGTTTGTTTTGTTTTGCCATGGTAATTCATATTGCTTCATGTTGAGTTGTGTGGCTCTCTTCTCATTCTTGTGACTTGTATTTGCATTGGATGTTTATGTGTATGACTTCACTTCTGGTTGTATGGTTTTGGTATGGCATTATGTTCATTTTGTATTGCCTTTATACTTGTGTCACTAACCTTTTCAGGGGCTTAGGTAAGTGAGAGGTGTGGATGTGATTCCCACATCTCTAAATCTTATCTCTTCTCTTCTTATTATTATTTGTTCTAACCTTGTGATTGTTGGGCTTAGGCCTTACTTCTCCCCTCTTCTATTCTTCTTTCTTCTCCTTCTCTTCTTATTTTTTCCTTCTTTAGGATAGTAAACCTCACTAACTTAGGATTACCATTGCATGACAACTTTAGGATTCATTAGCCCCCCATTAGACTTTTACCTTTGTGATCCTTTTGTTTCTCTTCTCTTCTCATCTCAAAACCCTAAAGAAGACACTTAATAAAGATTGAAGTGATATCTTGAACAATAGCCTTATCCCATGAGACACTTGTAGTCTTCCCATCTTGGGATAGTACAAGCTTGTCTTGTGATGCACAAGTCTGATCAGGATATCATCTTCACCAAGAAAAACATAAAACACACTTCTTCGTTGTAAATAACAAAAACACTTAATAAGTTAATGAGTTAGTGAGCTTAGCCCCTAATCTCTAGATTCAAGTTTTGGGGATCTTCTCCTTACTTGAGTGTGCTTGTTCTATTATTCCATCTTGGAATGTAGTGACAAGTGCACATTCCATGGAAAAGAGCTTGAGTTCACTTTCTTGTGACACACTCATAAAAAGCTTCTAAAAAACACAAATAAATAATAAGCGTCTTTCCTTCGGGAATTCTTTTCTCATCTCCTTCGCTCTGTCCGCGAACTTGCTCCTACTTGTCATTTTGCAAGACGGTAACGCATTCGTCGTTCGAGCCTGCAACACCTGAGCATTGACATAGGCAGTTCAAGCCTTAAGACACAAGCAATCTTTTCCACCCCTAGTTAGGGGAACAACGGTGACTCTGATCCTTATTGTCCAGATGAGGTACGTAGGCAGCGGGGTAGGGTCCGTTCGAGCACAATCTTTATTTTCCCTACATTTTTCCTTTTCATTTCTTTTTCAGTCCCTTTTTCTTTCCTTTTATTCAGTTTCAGTTTCAGTTTTGCAGCAGCTTTCATTTCTTCACCCTTTGAAACAGATTTCTTTGCAAGCGTGGATCCCGTCGGGTACGGCGGACGATCTGGGTGCTAATACCTTCCCAGGTCGTAACCGACTCCCGAACCCAGTTTCTTTGGTTCGCAGGACCCGTGTCCCTCCCTTTCTTTTCTTCTGGTTTGTGCAGCATTACCATTCCCGCTCCTTCGGGATAAAAATGCTTGGCTGGCGACTCTGTAAACACCCCAAATTTGCCCTCACTAAGTTCACACTATGGCTTGTGATCTCTTCACTTGCATAAGTTCAACCATATCACATCATGTTGCATTTTTGGTTCACTGCATTGGTTCAAAGTCATCTGCATCTAGGGTTTGTGATCTGAGCAATCCATGAGCTATCTGAGCCACTCCAAAGGCCTCCAATCATCTCAAGAGGGTCCATGTATGTTCAAGTATCATATTATATCCTCCCAAGATCAAGGAAGTCAGAAAATCACAAGAACTAAGAAAGGCATGGAAGTAGAGCTAGGCTTAACTGCACAGATGACCTAAAATTAGGGTTTTGGTTTCAGAGGCCATAACTCCAAATTTTTTGGTCATTCTTGTTTCTATTGGTCTCTATATGTTATAAGGATCATGCACACCAATTTTCATGAAGAAATTCAATGGGGAAGGCATTTGATCAATAGATGACTTCTTGTGCAAGTCAGTGCAAAATCAGGGCATCTGACGCCCCCAATCACCCAACCAAAGGGTATTCTCCATCATTTGGGATGTGTATGATATTTATTTGATCTTAGAAGAAGTTAGAAGTTCACAAAATTGAAGAATTTCAAGCCATTTGCAAAGTTGCCATTTTGGGAAAGTGACTTGTAATGAAAACTTGCCATTTTGGGAAAGTTTTTCAACCTCCTCTTTTTTATTCAAAAATGCTTCAAATGAAAAATTCTTGGTCATGAAAGTTGTAGATTGGATCCTCCCATTTTCAAAAAGTACAAGAACTCATTCTAATTCATTTTAGAACTCAAGTTATGGTTTGTCAAAGTTGGGAAAAATCACTTAATTTTCACTTTTGTACCAAAGAGGGAAGTTTGCAAATTCTTATGCCAAGCCAATTTGGGACCTATAATGCATCTCTACAAATCATATCATCCTAGTGCAACTCATTTGGATCAGATTTGTGCCTTGAATCACAAGCTTTCATGCTTAGAACTTCACAAATTTCAAAAGGGGCCAAACTTCCCCAAAATTGCAAAATGGATCAAATCTCTTCAGCCACTTGTTCCAGCCGCAAAATATGACTTCCATGGACCTCCTTGAAGCAATCTGACTCGAGCCATACCCTTGTACCATGACTGAACCAGCCCATGCTTCACTTACACCAATGTTGACTTTATGCATTTTGCTCCATACCAATCACACTGCTCCACAACAACTCTCTGACCTAACACATAACACAACACAGGATGAAACCTCCAAGAACTCAGCATACACAAAATCCCCCAAATCTGCAAAAGCCTTCAAAACTTATAGCTCAACCATCAAACCTTCAAACTTTTTTCACCATTCAACTCCATAAACCTCACTGATCATTTCCCACCTTTCATTTTGCCCTAAAACCTTCACAATCAAAAACACGATTTCAACATTTCACAAACTGAACTTCTTCCAACTTCCTCTTGAGGTCATTTAAACTCAAACCAAGCATCACAAGCTCTTGGGGGAATCATTGGAGTGGATTTGAGGCAAAGAACTGGCCAAAAAGCTCCTGTTTCGAAAGCTCAAGCTCAGGTAGCCATGGCATTTATTTTTCCAGAACTCTTATTTTATGTTATAGAATGATTCTACATGTTTCACTGATCACCATGATGTCTTTACTTTTGAGAATAGTTGAGAAATAAGCATTTCATAAGCTTCTGAAATTTTTGCCATGTTTTCCGTTTTGCTTCGATTCATGATTTTGATGTTGAATAAATGAGTTTTGATGTTTGATTCTTGCTGGGGTTGAGGAGAGGATCATTTATGGAGCTTTAGGGGTCTTGGGGTTGCGTATTGAGGGAGATCGAGTGAGGAGCTAGCCGGAGAAGATGACCGGAACACTGTTCCGGTCACCTGAATGTAATTAGGGTTCAGATTAGGGCTTAATGACATAATTAGTGAGTTTGAAAGTGAGCCGTCCATTAGCGCACGCTGGTCAATTCCCGCGTCACAACTTTAAACCCGGGCCTTTGGATCTGAATACTTTCATTTAAATTAGTTTTATTTTCATTTTAATTGCATTTCTTTGCTCATTTTATTAAAAATAGCAAAACACTTCTAAAAAATTTCATTTTTTGCATCATGGCTCCAAATATTTTTCTCATTCTGAAAATATTTTTATTTTTATTTTTTGCATTAAAAATTATTTTTAAATCATTTAAATGATTATTTTTAATTAGTTAATGAGAGTTAATTAATTAAAAATACATTTAGGTATTTAAAAATTCCAAAAAAATTCAGAGAGCATTTTAAAACGTTTAGAAACATTATCAAACCCTTCACACAAATTTATTTTTGGTTCTTGACCTATTTTGACATTTTTCTTTGGATTTAGGGTTCTATAAAGTCAATATTTTTACCCTAACTTAGAAAAATCCTTTCTGCCTAACCATGAAGAGTTTGATGATGGTTCTTTTTGCATTGCATTACACATATCATGTAGTTTCTAGGATAAAATTGGTTTGAATTCACCTTTCATTTTCAATTTGTTTTGCATTTATCATTGTGAGGTATCCTAAAACCCTAGCAAACTTGAGAAAATCATAACGTCCATTAGGTTAAGATTTAGGTCTCCTCCTTTGGGCTGTGAACTTATATAGGGTTAGGGTTCCTTTGATCCTATTTTCAATTTTTTATCATGGCATTTGCTTCTGGTTTTGAATTTTGTATTGCATGTTATGTATAAACCCTAATTTTTGCCTTCATTTGCATTCATCCTTCATATGCTTGCATACATGAACTTTCCATGACATTTTATGCATTCACATGACTTCTAAGACATCTTAGGACACATTAGAATCATGTTTGATCATTGCATCATCCATTTGCCATGTTTTGCTTTCATTTCATTTCATGTGCATTCATGAGCCTTCATGCTTCTTACTTGTCTCATTTGCATTCTCATCTCTTGTATGAACATTCATATCACTTGACATGCTTTCATATCATCTCCCAATGTCATTTGCATTATGATTGTGCTTCTGATTTTGGTTTGCATCCTTGCATCCATTTCATTTCATTTCATTTCCTTTGCTAACTTTTCAGGTGGTAAGTTTTTGAGAAGTGAATTTGCCTTCACTTCTCATAACCTCTTCTCATCCCCCTTTTGCATCTTTGCTGCATTTTTACTTGTGAATTAGAGTGAGATTGATCATTCATGCTCTTTCTCCTCACTTTCTTTCTTCAAGCAACTTGTCTTCTTAAGTGAAGCAAGTTGTCTTGCTTCTTGCTGCTTCTTTTCATTTTATCTGCTTCTTCCTTGGTGGTTCTCTTGAAGATTTCTTGCAAGCCTCATAAACCCTAGGAACCCCAAGAATGATCACAATTAGGGTTGATTAGTTCCCCATTTAGTTTTTACCTTTGTGTCATCTCTTCTCAGCTCATAATCAAGGACTAAACCTTTAAGGTTTTAAGGCTTTGTGATTAGGGTTATACCTGCATCCTTCTATTAGGATGGAGTGTATAACTTTAATCTTAAGTGTTAAACCCTTAATGTGTTTAAATCCTTTAAATCAATCCACTTAATAATCACTAAGACATCAAGCTTGAAACTTGGGCCTTGCATTAGGGTTCTAATTCTTCCTTAATTGGTTAAGAAGGACTAACCCTAGTGTTAATGGACAAGTCCCCCTCAAGTTGTCTTACTAACCATAAAAATCCACTTCTTAACCTTATCATTAACTAAAATCCACTTTAATAAAGGTTTGTTTTGTCATGAGGTTAATCCCTAATCATGGATTAAGTTGAGGAGCCTTTCTCAACTTAAATGTTCTCATCTATTATCCTTCTATTAGGATGGTGTAATGGGTCCATTAAATCCTTGATTATGGCTTAAACTCATTACTTAACATAAAACAAAAATAACAAAAACATATAAATAAATACAAGTAGGTTAATGATCTTAATCCTACATCATGGTGATTAAGTGTGAGGTGTTTACTTCATACTTAAGGTATTCACATTACCCCTACTCAGAGGGAGGATGTGATGAGTTTACTAACTCTTGGTTTAGGCTTAAACTCATTTTCTTATGACAAACTTTCAAAGGCAATAAAAGATTGAAAACACAAAAACAAACAATAATCGTCTCCTCCGGGATTTTTTTTCTCATCTCATTCACTCACAAACGAGAACTTGCTTCTTCTGTCTAATGCAAGACAGTTTGCACCTGAGCCAGACAGGTCATACACTTGAGCATAGACAGGTAAGCAGTTCATCAGTCAATTTATCTTTCAGTCTCTTTGAGTCGAACTACGGTGTTCTGACTTCCTCATTGCACGAGAGGATACGTAGGCATAACTTAACAGTTATTGAACAAAAGTCTCTGTATATCCCCCCTCTTCCAGCATTATTATTTAAGCCTCATAGTCTTGAGCTTCACATTCTTTCCTTACACTGACACTCTTTTATTTCACTTCACATTTCTTTTGCACTGACACTTGCATTCTTTTCCAGCTTTTGCACACAAAATAGCACTGACACTACCCCTTTGAACACAAACTTTCAAGCGTGGATCCCGTCGAGTACGGCGTACAATCTGGGTGCTAATACCTTCCCAGGTTGTAACCAACCCCCTTTCTCAGTTTCTCTGGTTCGCAACCGTCTTATCCATATCTTTTCTTAGGTTTATGCAACATTACCTTTCCTTCGGGGTAAAAATGCCTAGCTGGCGACTCTATTCATTCCTTCTCTTTCGCCGACCGTTCGCGTCTGTACCCTATCTGACCAGGTGTCATTTGGTGGGAGCGACAGACTCTACTCTTTTCCGCGCCACTTTCGTGTTTGTACCAGGATAGAAATCCAGGGAGCGACACCATGCAAACAGGATCGTACAAAACAAGAGTCTGCGACGCGATTGTCGTACAAAACAAGACGCGGAATAAGTGGCAAATATGACTTGAAAAGACAAGGATGTCTGAAAAATGATATTGGCATCCCCTATGTAACGCCCTGATTTGATTTTCCCATTTATTTTGTTGAGTCTTTAATTGATTTAATTGAGAACTGATTTGTTTGTAGAATTAACATGATTATGTGCTATGTTAATGTGATAAAATGTGAATATGTGTTGTGTTGGTGCGTTGGTGCGATTTTACCGTTTCGAGAGTTTCCGGGTAAAATTGATTAAGAGGGTATTTTAGACGTTTACTTTTAGTAATATGTTAGAATTGTTTAGAATTGGTATTTTTAGAGAAAATAATATTTTGGTTGGAAAAGAGATAAAATGATTAAGTGTAGAAAATAGAATTAGTTAGTAGTAGAAATAGAAATAGAATTGAGAGAGAGTTAAAATAGAAAGTTGGTAAGAGAGAAAGAGAAAAGAAAGAAAAGAAGAGAAAGAAAGAGGAGAGAAGAGAAAGAGAAGGAAAAGAGGAAAAGAGAGAATTTCTTCAAGATTGGTCCGCGGAGAAGAATCGAACGGGTAAGGGTGATAAACTTTGTTATTCTAAGATTGTATATGATTGTGTATGCTTGGGTTTTTGGTTTGAGTTGATTTTGGAGAGTCTTAAAGAGATGAAAATGTTAGGGTTTTGGTAGAAATTGTTAGAAATGGTGGATTAATCGGTTAGATGTTGTTATAATCGAAGTATGAGGATGAATACATGTTAATAATCATGTTTGTTGAGTTTTGGAAGAGTTTTGGTGGTTTTTTATAGGTCTGTTGCGTAACTGAGCAGTTCTGAAATCGCGTTTCTCGCTTAGTGTGCGTTTCCTCGCTCAGCTAGAGTTCCAGCACATTGCTCGCTCAGCTAGACCTGGAATTTTGGAATTTTGTTTTATTCATAACTTTTGATTCGAGTTTCTTTTTTAAGCCTTCCACATATCGATTCGAAGCTAAAAACATGTAGAATCTATTGATGCTAAAATATGTAATTTTTAGCCGACTTTTACCCGACTTTTCCGATAAAACGTAAATGAGTTAATTATGGAAATGTGGGTTTGTTATAATGTTATGGCCATTGGGCAAGTGATTACTATGCTTAAATTGTATGCATATGTATGTTAATGGTATGTGTTGAGTGCATAATTATGTTGTGAATAATGTATGCATTTTCAAGGATGTTTTGTGTCATTTTGCATGTAAGCATCATGTCTGCATTCTTGTGGGTTCCTAGTGAATCCGTTGTAGCGTTGTGTGCTCATGTGGAGTGTGAGCGATGACTACAACACAATCGTGTGCCCATGTGGGGTGTGAGCGATCGGATTGTGTGCCTGTTTGGGGTGTGAGAAATCCATAAACATCGTGTGCCCATGTGGGGTGTGAGCGATGGGTGATTAAGTTCACATTGATCATGTGCCAATGTGGGGTGTGATCGATCGGATTTGTGCCCGTGTGGGGTGTGAGCAATCCTGAAACATTGTGTGCCCATATGGGGTGTGAGCAATGAGCACGCAATGTTTCAGGATTATATGAATCGTATTTTTCATGAACATTTGGATTGTTTGGTGGTTGTGTTCATCGACGACATTTTGATTTATTCTAAGTCTCAAGAAGAGCATGGAGAGCATTTAAGGATTTTGTTGCAAGTTTTGAGAGAGAAGCAGTTGTATGCTAAGTTATCCAAGTGTGAGTTTTGGTTGACGAAGGTGAGTTTTCTTGGTCATGTTATTTTTGATGGTGGTATTAGTGTGGATCCATCCAAGATTGATGTTGTGATGCAGTGGGAAGTTCCTAGATCAGTTACGGAGATTCGAAGCTTTTTAGGATTGGCGGGTTATTATCGGAGGTTTATTGAAGGATTTTCAAAGTTGGCACTTTCGTTAACGCATTTGACTTGTAAAGGAAAAGCTTTCATTTGGGACATTCATTGTGAAGAATGTTTTATGGAGCTTAAGAGAAGGTTGACTACGGCTCCGATTTTGGTTTTGCCGAATCCTACGGAACCATTTGTGGTGTTTTGTGATGCTTCTTTGTTTGGACTAGGTGGTGTTTTGATGCAAGACGAAAAAGTTGTGGCTTATGCTTCGAGACAATTGAGAGTGCATGAAAAGAATTATCCTACGCACGATTTGGAATTAGCGGCTGTGGTTTTTGCTCTAAAGATTTGGAGGCATTATTTGTTTGGTGCGAGATTTGAAGTTTTTAGTGATCACAAGAGTTTGAGGTATTTGTTTGATCAGAAAGAGTTGAATATGAGGCAACGAAGATGGTTAGAACTTTTGAAGGATTATGACTTTGGTTTGAATTACAATCCGTGTAAGGCGAATGTGGTGGCCGATGCGTTAAGTCGTAAGTTGTTACATATGTCCGCTTTGATGGTGAAAGAATGGGAGCTTTTGGAAGATTTTAGAGCTTTGAGTTTGGTTTGCGAAATGATGCCGAGGAGTGTGAGACTTGGTATGCTTCATGTTACGAATGGTTTTCTTGCAACCGTTTGTGAAAAGCAAAAGTTGGACTTGAAATTTGTTGATTTGATGATGAATGAGATGAGGACTTTAAGGTTGATAATTTTGGAGTTTTGAGATTTCGTGGACGTATTTATATTCCCGATGATGTAGAGTTGATAAAGATGATTTTAGAGGAAGGACACCGGAGTAATTTGAGTATTCATCCGGGAGCGAACAAGATGTATCAAGATTTGAATAAGATCTTTTGGTGGTTTGGATTGAAGAGAGATGTGGCTCATTTTGTGTATGTGAGTTTGACTTGTCAGAAGTCGAAGGTGGAACATCAGAAGCCGAGTGGTTTGATGCAACCGTTAGATATTCCGAAATCGAAATGGGATAGTATATCGATGGACTTTGTTACGGGTTTGCCGAATACTCTAAGAGGTCATAATGCTATTTGGGTGATTATTGATAGGCTTACTAAATCTGGTCACTTTATTCCGATGGATATTAGTTATTTTTTGGAGAAGCTAGCCGAGATTTATGTTTCTGTGATTGTGAAGTTACATGGAGTTCCTAAGAGTATTGTATCGGATAGAGATCCTAGATTCACTTCGAGATTTTGGGAAAGTTTGAAAAAGGCTTTGGGTTCTAAGCTAAGATTGAGTTCGGCTTACCACCCGCAAATGGACGGTCAAACCGAGAGGACGATTCAATCGTTAGAGGATTTGTTGCGTGCTTATGTGCTAGAACAAGGTGGCGTTTGGGATATTTATTTAGTGTTGATTGAGTTCACCTATAATAACAGTTTTCATTCGAGTATTGGTATGGCACCATTTGAGGCTTTATATGGTCGGAGATATCGAACACCTTTGTGTTGGCATGAAACCGGAGAGAGAACGGTAGTTGGACCGGAGATGGTACAACAAATGATGCAAAAGGTGAAGTTTATTCGGGCGAAGATGAGAGCTTCTCAGAGTAGGCAAAAGAGTTATCATGATAAGAGACGGAAGGATCTTGAGTTTCAAGAAGGCTACCATGTGTTTTTTAGAGTTACACCGGTTACGGGGTCGTGCTTTGAAGTTGAAGAAGTTGACTTCTCGTTTTATTGGTCCGTATCAGATTACTACAAGACTTGGTACTGTGGCTTATCGTGTGGCGTTGCCCCCGAACTTTTTGAATTTGCATGATGTGTTCCATGTTTCGCAACTTCGGAAGTATGTTCCGGATCCGTCACATGTTATTCCTATGGACGAGGTTGAGGTGAGAGATAACCTTACGGTGTAAGCTTTGCCAGTTAGGATTTTGGATCGTGAGATCAAGAGGTTAAGAGGCAAGGATATTGCGCTTGTGAAAGTTGCGTGGGGAGGCGTTGTGGAAGGAAACATGACTTGGGAATTGGAGAGTGGGATGCGCGAGTCGTATCCGGAGTTGTTTGGATCAGGTATGGTTTTCGAGGACAAAAATTTCTAAAGTAGGGGAGAGTTGTAACACCCTGATTTGATTTTCCCATTTGTTTTGTTGAGTCTTTAATTGATTTAATTGAGAATTGATTTGTTTGTAGAATTAACATGATTATGTGCTATGTTAATGTGATAAAATGTGAATATGTGTTGTGTTGGTGTGTTGGTGCGATTTTACCATTTCGAGAGTTTCCGGGTAAAATTGATTAAGAGGGTATTTTAGACCTTTACTTTTAGTAATAAGTTAGAATTGTTTAGAATTGGTATTTTGAGAGAAAATAATATTTTGGTTGGAAAAGAGATAAAATGAGTTAAGTGTAGAAAATAGAATTAGTTAGTAGTAGAAATAGAAATAGAATTGAGAGAGAGTTATAATAGAAAGTTGGTAAGAGAGAAAGAGAAAAGAAAGAAAAGAAGAGAAAGAAACAGGAGAGAAGAGAAAGAGAAGGAAAAGAGGAAAAGAGAGAATTTCTTCAAGATTGGTCCGCGGAGAAGAATCGAACGGGTAAGGGTGATAAACTTTGTTATTCTAAGATTGTATATGATTGTGTATGCTTGGGTTTTTGGTTTGAGTTGATTTTGGAGATTCTTAAAGAGATGAAAATGTTAGGGTTTTGGTATAAATTGTTAGAAATGGTGGATTAATCGGGTAGATGTTGTTATAATCGAAGTATGAGGATGTATACACGTTAATAATCATGTTTGTTGAGTTTTGGAAGAGTTTTGGGGGGTTTTTTATAGGTCTGTTGTGTAACTGAGCAGTTCTGAAATCGCGTTTCTCGCTCAGCGAGCGTTTCCTTTCTCAGCTAGAGTTCCAGCACATTGCTCGCTCAGCTAGACCTGGAATTTTGGAATTTTGTTTTATTCATAACTTTTGATTCGAGTATCTGTTTTAAGCGTTCCACATATCGATTCGAAGCTAAAAACATGTAGAATCTATTGATGCTAAAATATGTAATTTTAGCCGACTTTTACCCGACTTTTCCGATAAAACGTAAATGAGTTAATTATGGAAATGTGGGTTTGTTATAATGTTATGGCCATTGGGCAAATGATTACTATACTTAAATTGTATGTATATGTATGTTAATGGTATGTGTTGAGTGCATAATTATGTTGTGAATAATGTATGCATTTTCAAGGATGTTTTGTGTCATTTTGCATGTAAGCATCATGTCTGCATTCTTGTGAGTTCCTTGTGAATCCGTTGTAGCGTCGTTTGCTCATGTGGAGTGTGAGCGATGACTACAACACGATCGTGTACCCATGTGGGGTGTGAGCGATCGGATTATGTTCCCGTGTGGGGTGTGAGCAATCCATAAACATCGTGTGCCTATGTGGGGTGTGAGCGATGGGTGATTAAGTTCGCATTGATCGTGTGCACATATGGGGTGTGAGCGATCGGATTGTGTGCCCGTGTGGGGTGTGAGTAATCCTGAAACATTGTGTGCCCATGTGGGGTGTGAGCAATGGGGGACATCGTATGCCCAACGGGGAGTTACTTTATGTAACGAGCGATGATTCTATTTGGTTCCTGAGTGAGCTTGCTGAATGTTGAGTCGGTACCGCATTGCATCTACATAGAGTCGTATGTCGGTCTCTATGAGTTGCATTTTATACATTGTAAGTATATGCTGAAATTAACATGATTGTGCATATGTTTATTTGGAATGTTGTGAAATGATTGGTATGTGTGAAGGACATACTTGCGGATATATATATATATATGCATGTTTGATATGTGTATATGTATGTGATTTATACATTGAATGTATATGTGTGAATTAAACATAGCTTGTCGTATGTTTATACGGAATGAATGTAAATGAAGAATAGACATAAATAATATAAGATTTATGTGAATTGGTAATTTGTGAATGATTGTACATGTTGATTGGTGAATAAAAATACATTGCGATGTATGTGTGTTATGTGAACATGATTGATACATGATTTGTGTTATGTGAATGAAATGGTGATAAGTATGCGTATAAGTATACTTTATGTTGTGTATGAATGATATGTTGTGGTGAGAATATGTTTATGTATATTTTGTATGTTGAGATATATGATTATATGCAATGTTATTATGATAATGTTTCTCACTCTTCTGCTGTTTACTGATGCTCTACGAGGCATTGCAGATTAGGTGTGCCGGAGTCGTTTTTGTGAAGCTTGTCTTCATATCTTTTGGTCGGCCGGCTCTGATATGTAGCATCGGGTAGTTAGGTGGCCTTGTGCCTTTTTGGGGATACATTTGTATATGTATTCGTTGTGGATATGTTTTGTATAACATGATATATTTGTACGCTTCTAACTTGTAGATATATTTTGATAAATATATAAGTTGAAGTTGTTGATGATTTAAGTTTTCCGCTATGCAATTTATAATTGAGATATGGGTGTAAGGATTGAAATTCCTTTGTGGATAGCTACCCCATTGTTGCATATATGTTTAAGCAGGTGTTGTATGTTTTAATTTCACGTAATGTGGCATGCTCCTTTTTATGCTTGATTTAAATTATACTCTGATGAAATTTTATCTATGCCTAAATGATTTAATGTATTATTTGGGGGTATAGAAAGGGGGTGTTACATTAAGTGGTATCAGAGCCAGTGTTCGAGTCAGTTGTGTCTGTCTTGTTTTGATGGTTAAACTGTTGTTTACCATTGTTGTTGTTTTTGGGAATAATCAGAATATGGCTGGAAGGAATGATGATGCGATGGCTCCTGCTTTGGAGGCAATGGCTAAAGCGGTGCAGGGAGCGCCGAATGTGAATGCTAACGATGAGTTCAGGAAGAATCAACCGCCGGTTTTCAAGGGGAGGTTTGATCCTGATGGTGCTCAGAACTGGTTGA
Organism: Lathyrus aphaca; assembly: GCA_963966055.1. Taxonomy (NCBI): domain Eukaryota; kingdom Viridiplantae; phylum Streptophyta; class Magnoliopsida; order Fabales; family Fabaceae; genus Lathyrus; species Lathyrus aphaca. Next base: position 447,978,461 of record OZ014521.1, read on the forward strand.
AGGAAGTTGAGAGAATCTTCCGAGTGATGGATTGTGCTGAGGGAAGTAAGGTGAGGCTTGGTTCTCACATGTTGAAGGAAGAAGCAGATGACTGGTGGGTCGGTAGAAGTCTTGCTTTAGAGGAAGAAGGTGAAGAGATTACATGGGAAGTTTTTCGCACTGAGTTCTTAAGGAAGTATTATCCTGAGAGTGTTAAGGGAAAGAAAGAAATGGGATTCCTTGAGCTGAAACAAGGTAATATGTCAGTGGTGGATTATACTACTAGGTTTGTGGAATTGGTGCAGTTTCATCCTCATTATGCTGTTGCTACTGCCGAGTTTTCTAAGTGCATTAAGTATGAGAATGGCTTGCGTCCTGAGATTAAGCAAGCTGCGGGATATCAGAGGATCAGAAGGTTTTCGGATTTGACTGAATGTTGTAGGATATTTGAAGAGGATATTCAAAAGACGGCTTTTAGGACGAGGTATGGTCACTACGAGTATTCCGTGATGCCATTTGGAGTTTCTAAAGCGCCGGGTGTGTTTATGGAATATATGAATCGTATTTTTCATGAACATTTGGATTGTTTTGTGGTTGTGTTCATCGACGACATTTTGATTTATTCTAAGTCTCAAGAAGAGCATGGAGAGCCTTTAAGGATTGTGTTGCAAGTTTTGAGAGAGAAGCAGTTGTATGCTAAGTTATCCAAGTGTGAGTTTTGGTTGACGAAGGTGAGTTTTCTTGGTCATGTTATTTCTGATGGTGGTATTAGTGTGGATCCATCCAAGATTGATGTTGTGATGCAGTGGGAAGTTCCTAGATCGGTTACGGAGATTCGAAGCTTTTTAGGCTTGGCGGGTTATTATCGGAGGTTTATTGAAGGATTTTCAAAGTTGGCACTTTCGTTAACGCAGTTGACTTGTAAAGGAAAAGCTTTCATTTGGAACATTCATTGTGAAGAATTTTTATGGAGCTTAAGAGAAGGTTGACTACGGCTCCGATTTTGGTTTTGCCGAATCCTACGGAACCATTTGTGGTGTTTTGTGATGCTTTTTTGTTTGGACTAGGTGGTGTTTTGATGCAAGACGAAAAAGTTGTGGCTTATGCTTCAAGAAAGTTGAGAGTGCATGAAAAGAATTATCCTACGCACGACTTGGAATTAGTGGCTGTGGTTTTTGCTCTAAAGATTTGGAGGCATTATTTGTTTGGTGCGAGATTTGAAGTTTTTAGTGATCACAAGAGTTTGAGGTATTTGTTTGATCAAAAAGAGTTGAATATGAGGCAACGAAGATGGTTAGAACTTTTGAAGGATTGTGACTTTGGTTTGAATTACAATCCGGGTAAGGCGAATATGGTGGCCGATGCGTTAAGTCATAAGTTGTTACATATGTCTGCTTTGGTGGTGAAAGAATGGGAGCTTTTGGAAGATTTTAGAGATTTGAGTTTGGTTTGCGAAATGACGCTGAGGAGTGTGAGACTTGGTATGCTTCATGTTACGAATGATTTTCTTGCAACTGTTTGTGAAAAGAAAAAGTTGGACTTGAAATTTGTTGATTTGATGATGAATGAGAATAAGGACTTTAAGGTTGATAATTTCGAAGTTTTGAGATTTCGTGGACGTATTTGTATTCCCGATGATGTAGAGTTGAAAAAGATGATTTTAGAGGAAGGACACCGGAGTAATTTGAGTATTCATCCGGGAGCGAACAAGATGTATCAAGATTTGAAGAAGATCTTTTGGTGGTTTGGATTGAAGAGAGATGTGGCTTATTTTATGTATGCGTGTTTAACTTGTCAGAAGTCGAAGGTGGAACATCAGAAGCCGAGTGGTTTGATGCAACCGTTAGATATTCCGAAATCGAAATGGGATAGTATATCGATGGACTTTGTTACGGGTTTGCCGAATACTCTAAGAGCTCATAATGCTATTTGGGTGATTGTTGATAGGCTTACTAAATCTGGTCACTTTATTCTGATGGATATTAGTTATTCTTTGGAGAAGCTAGCCGAGATTTATGTTTCTGTGATTGTGAAGTTACATGGAGTTCCTAAGAGTATTATATCAGATAGAGATCCTATATTCACTTCGAGATTTTGGGAAAGTTTGAAAAAGGCTTTGGGTTCTAAGCTAAGATTGAGTTCGGCTTACCACCCGCAAACGGACGGTCAAACCGAGAGGACAATTCAATCGTTAGAGGATTTGTTGTGTGCTTATATGCTAGATAAGGTGGCGTTTGGGATAGTTATTTAGCGTTGATGGAGTTCACCTATAATTACAGTTTTCATTCGAGTATTGGTATGGCACCATTTGAGGCTTTATATGGTCGGAGATGTCGAACACCTTTGTGTTGGCATGAAATCGGAGAGAGAACGGTAGTTGGACCGGAGATGGTACAACAAACGACGGAAAAGGTGAAGTTTATTCGGGAGAAGATGAGAGCTTCTCAGAGTAGGCAAAAGAGTTATCATGATAAGAGACGGAAGGATCTTGAGTTTCAAGAAGGCGACCATGTGTTTTTGAGAGTTACACCGGTTACGGGTGTGGGTCGTGCTTTGAAGTCGAAGAAGTTGACTTCTCGTTTTATTGGTCCGTATTAGATTACTGCAAGAGTTGGTGTTGTGGCTTATCGTGTGGCATTGCCCCCAAACGTTTCGAATTTGCATGATGTGTTCCATGTTTCGCAACTTCGGAAGTATGTTCCGGATCCGTCACATGTTATTCCTATGGACGAGGTTAAGGTGAGAGATAACCTTGCGGTGGAAGCTTTGCCGGTTAGCATTTTGGATCGTGACATCAAGAGTTTAAGAGGCAGGGATATTGCGCTTGTGAAAGTAGCGTGGGGAGGCACTGTGGAAGGAAACATGACTTGGGAATTGTAGAGTGGGATGCACGAGTCGTATCCGGTGTTGTTTGGATCAGGTATGGTTTTCGAGGACGAAAATTTCTAAAGTAGGGGAGAGTTGTAATGCCCTGATTTGATTTTGCCATTTGTTTTGTTGAGTCTTTAATTGATTTAATTGAGAATTGATTTGTTTGTAAAATTAACATGATTATGTGCTATGTTAATGTGATAAAATGTGAATATGTGTTGTGTTTGTGTGTTGGTGCGATTTTACCGTTTCGAGAGATTCCGGGTAAAATTGATTAAGAGGGTATTTTTGACCTTTACTTTTAGTAATAAGTTAGAATTGTTTAGAATTGGTATTTTGAGAGAAAATAATATTTTGGTTGGAAAAGAGATACAATGAGTTAAGTGTAGAAAATAGAATTAGTTAGTAGTAGAAATAGAAATAGAATTGAGAGAGAGTTATAATAGAAAGTTGGTAAGAGAGAAAGAGAAAAGAAAGAAAATAAGAGAAAGAAAGAGGAGAGAAGAGAAAGAGAAGGAAAAGAGGAAAAGAGAGAATTTCTTCAAGATTGGTCCACGGAGAAGAATCGAACGGGTAAGGGTGATAAACTTTGTTATTCTAAGATTGTATATGATTGTGTATGCTTGGGTTTTTGGTTTGAGTTGATTTTGGAGAGTCTTAAAGAGATGAAAATGTTAGGGTTTTGGTAGAAATTGTTAGAAATGGTGGATTAATCGGTTAGATGTTGTTATAATCGAAGTATGAGGATGAATACATGTTAATAATCATGTTTGTTGAGTTTTGGAAGAGTTTTGGGGGTTTTTTAAAGGTCTGTTGCGTAACTGAGCAGTTCTGAAATCGCGTTTCTCGCTTAGCGAGCGATCCTCACTCAGCTAGAGTTCCAGCACATTACTCGCTCAGCGAGCGATTCTTGCTCAGCTAGACCTGAAATTTTGGAATTTTGTTTTATTCATAACTTTTGCTTCGAGTATCTGTTTTAAGCGTTCCACAAATCGATTCGAAGCTAAAAATATGTAGAATCTATTGATGCTAAAATATGTAATTTTTAGCCGACTTTTACCCGACTTTTCCGATAAAACGTAAATGAGTTAATTATGGAAATGTGGGTTTGTTATAATGTTATGGCCATTGGGCAAGTGATTACTATGCTTAAATTTTATGCATATGTATGTTAATGGTATGTGTTGAGTGCATAATTATATTGTGAATAATGTATGCGATTTCAAGGATGTTTTGTGTCATTTTGCATGTAAGCATCATGTCTGCATTCTTGTGGGTTCCTTGTGAATCAGTTGTAGCGTTGTGTGCTCATGTGAAGTGTTAGAGATGACTACAATATGATCGTGTGCCCATGTGGGGTGTGAGCGATCGAATTGTGTGCCCGTGTGGGGTATGAACAATCCATAAACATCGTGTGCCCATGTGGGGTGTGAGCGATGGGTGATTAAGTTCACATTGATCGTGTGCCCATGTGGGGTGTGAGCGATCGGATTGTGTGCCCGTGTGGGATGTGAGCAATCCTGAAACATTGTGTACCCATGTGGGGTGTGAACAATGAGGGACATCGTATGCCCGACGGGGAGTTACTTTAGGTAACGAGCGATGATTCTATTTGGTTCCTGAGTGAACTTGCTGAATGTTGAGTCGGTACCACATTGCATCTGCATAGAGTCGTATGTCGGTCTCTATGAGTTGCATTTTATACATTGTATGTATATGCTGAAATAAACATGATTGTGCATATGTTTATTTGGAATGTTGTGAAATGATTGGTATGTGTGAAGGACATACTTGCAGATATATATATATATATATATATATATATATATATATATATATATGCATGTTGATAACGAGAAAATGTATCAATTATATTGCTATGTTTCAATACCGTTTTATCGCATAATTGTCGTTTTAACATCCGATTCCTCGAGTTTTCCTTGCCATTTTGCAGGTACATCATATACAGAGCTAAATCATGAGCCACAAGCAAAAGGAGCAAAAACAACCATTAAAAGATGAAGAAATGAAGAATTCTGCAAAACCTGCATTTTTTGTTACACTCACGGTCGTCACCTAGGTGTCACGACCGTGACACCCCAAAAGGAGCACTCACGACCGTGACATATCCCTCACGACCGTGACACTTATTATACAAGGAACACGAACGTGATGCCCTTGTCACGATCGTGACAAGGGAAAAATAGGTTATTTGACTGAAGACTTGGTCATAACGTTACGCTGCATATGAAGTGCCTATTTTCCAGCTGACCCTGTACCCACACGTCCCTGGATTCTCTCAATGCTCCTACGAGGCCCAAGCAACAATTCAACCACCAAGCCCACTTAGTCTTCTATAAATAGCTTAAATTTGAATGAACAAGGGACAGAGTTTTATTTTATTAATTTCTTGCGGAAGCTCTGCCGAATTATTTTACACCCTTTATATTTTTCAGCATTATTTTCATTGCTTTATTTTTATTGTATCCAAACCAACCCTATAACAATTTCCAACATCAGGAAATTGTTATAAAATTTATTTGTTTCAAAGCCTTCAGAATTTTTAGAATTTATTTTCGATTCCGACAAATACTCCGAGCTTTCCAGCCTGTGGAAGAAGGAGTCTGCCATTTTTATTATTAACCAGGTTTATATCAATTTGCAATTTTATATTTATGTTGAATATTTATTTTTCTGCCATGAATATTTCGTTTTATGTTTCTCTGCCTCTGTCTGGTTCAACAAAAATGAGTAGCTAAATATCTTAGGGCGGTATGTAATTAAAACGAACTAAATCGGTAAAATCAACTATAGGCTTAAAATAATTAAGAGCTTAATATTTTGGCTGATACTTTTTATTATAAAATCAACCTTTTTGTTACGAGAGTAAGGAAAGTGTATTAGGTTAGGTCAAGACCACGAGAGTGTGAGATTTTAACCAGATAGCTAAAGTTAGGCATTTAAATTAAACACAACGAGAGCGCTTTAAAATAAATTAGAATTACTAAGTTTCCAAAAATTATCTCTAAACACTTATGGGCTAGCGAGAGCAGGCATATGGCTTTAGGGGTAAGATCTGAGATAAGACCACGAGAGTGTGAGTTAAAGATATTTAAACTGGTAACCTCTACAGAATAAGATTAAGCGAACCATCTTTATAAGCCTAGGTTAGATTGACCCGCCTAAGTTAGCATAATTACATACCGACCGCCTTAGTATTATTTATTAAACTTAAATTTAATTCCCGCCTTTAATCTTTAAAAACAACAAAAAATCGTGACAACCCTTCACCTTAGCTAAACTAGAAGTTCATCTAGCACTAAGTAACCATAGAGTCCCTGTGGATCGATAATCTTAAATATTACTTCGATAGGCTGTGCACTTGCAGTTAAGATATCGCTAGACACATAATTAGATACGTCTTTAGCCCATCAAGTTTTTGGCGCCGTTGTCGGGGACCTTAATTTAGTTACTAGTGCGCTTTAGGTAGTATTGTCTAGACTAAGGTAACAACTATTTTCTTTTCTTAATCTAAATTCCCGAGTGTATGCCAAGTACTCGCTCCCAAGGCGAAGACTTGCAACCTCTAATCCCAGAATCGGAACGCTTCTTACACGTAAGAAGACGGATATTCGATTACGAACAAAGTTACAATATTCCAGATCTTCAATTAGATCCACCTAAACCAATCGTAACATCAAAGGACGCAGAGATGGCTGAAGAACAGAATCACCCACTCAAATATTACGCTAGTCCTTCGCAAGCTGAACCATATTCTAGCATTGCCGCACCGGCTATCAACCGAAACGATTTCGAACTAAAACCTTCGTTGATATCAGCCGTGCAACAAAATCAATTCGCCAGAAATCCTACCGAGGATCCGAACCTTCATCTTTCGATCTTTGTGCAATACGCAGATACCGTAAAAGCCAATGGAGTTACCCAAGAAGCTATTAGACTACGTTTGTTTCCTTTTTCACTTCGAGACAGAGCGAGAGCCTGGCTTCAATCTCTGCCTTCGAACTCAGTAACTACGTGGGAGGAACTAAAGAGAGTTTTCTTGACCAGATATTTCCCACCTAGCAAGACAGCTATGCTGAGATCTCAGATCAACGGATTTAAGCAAAGGGAAAACGAATCTCTATTCGAAGCTTGGGAACGCTATAAGGATATGCTGAGACTTTGTCCACATCACGGATTAGTAGAATGGATGGTCATCCATACCTTCTATAATGGACTCTTGTACAATACAAGAATGACAATTGACGCTGCCGCGGGCGGTGCACTGATGGACAAAGAATATAATGATGCTTATGCACTTATCGAAAGTATGGCTCAAAACCATTACCAATGGGGAAGCGAGAGAGTCGCAACTGAGAAACCAACAAAAGGAGGTATGTACGAAGTGAGTAGTATGGACCAAGTCAATGCAAAGTTTGACCAACTAAACCAAAAGATCGACAACTTGGCCATAACACCAACAGCCACCGTGACTGCAGTAACACCTAACTGTGAGTTATGTGGAGTTCCAGGACATGAAGTTCCTGATTGTCAATTATTAACAGGAATTCCACCAGATCAAGTGAATTATGCTCAAGGAAACCCATACTCAAACACATACAACCCAGGTTGGAAGAATCATCTGAACTTCTCCTATAAGAATAACAATGCTTTATACGCACCAGGTCAAGCACCACCTACACCACCAGGATATCAAAAGACTGCTCCTAATGTCCCGAGAAAATCGAACCTTAAATTGATGATGGAGAACTTTATAGCTAACCAATCTCAAACAAACAAGGACTTCTTAAACCAAAACATTCACACTAGTGAGCAGATTAAGCAATTAGTAAGCAAAGTAGATGCATTAGCTACACATAACAAAATGGTTGAAACTCAGATTTCACAAGTAGCTCAACAACAAGCACCTACCGCTGCACCAGCTGGAGTATTTCCTGGAAAACCTCAACCTAATCCGAAAGGACATGCCAATGCTGTGATATTAAGAAGTGGCAAGGAACTTGACGGACCTACCGATCCAAGACTTGACAATCCAGCCATGTACCAAAAACCAGATAAACCGACTGAAAAGGTGAACGATCCAGAAGAAAAGGAAGATGATAATCAAGAGGCAGTGGAGAAAGAAAAGCCTTATGTGCCTCCACCACCCTATAAACCACAAATTACGTACCCTCAGAGATTAACCAATTCTAAGACGATGGGCCAGTTTAAGAAATTTGTCGAACTTCTGAAACAGTTGAATATTACTATTCCGTTTACAGAAGCTATCACTCAAATGCCCTCGTATGCTAAGTTTTTAAAAGAAATCTTATCTAATAAGAAAAAGATAGAGGATAACGGAACAGTTACACTTACTGCTGAGTGTAGCTCCATAATTCAGAATAATATGCCTCCTAAGCTAAAAGATCCAGGAAGTTTCTCTATACCCTGTGTAATAGGAAAATTCGTCATTGACAAAGCTCTATGCAATTTAGGAGCCAGTATCAGTGTTATGCCCTTAACGATTTGCAAAAGGCTAGACATGGGAGACCTAAGACCAACTAAAATGTCTGTTCAACTAGCCGATCGCTCTGTTAAATATCCTGTAGGCATACTAGAAAACGTCCCAGTACGTATAGGACAATTCTACATCCCTACTGATTTCATAATCATGGACATCTCTGAAGACTCCACTACACCTATCATACTAGGAAGACCATTCTTAGCTACCACCGGAGCTATAATAGACGTAAAAAGAGGAAAGCTAACCTTTGAAGTAGGTGAAGAGAAAGTTGAATTTATTTTAACACAATTCTTACAATCACCAGCTATAGAGGATACATGCTATCTATTGGACGTAATTGACAAATGTGTAAGAGAAATGGAAATGAAAGAAACTACCTATTCTGAAATTATGAAAATTCAAATCCCTCTGATTTTCGAAGATGATAATTGGCGTGCACCATATCGGGACGATAGTCTAAGCGAAAGTTTAGCACTTACACCGGATCCCATGCCAAGTAAAGATAAACCTACATTAGGATTAAAAACTTTACCTAATAACCTAAGGTACGAATTCTTAGACATTGAATGTAAAAGACCAGTTATAATAAATTCCAGTTTAGGAACAATCGAAACAAAGAAACTTTTAGATGTCTTAAAGAAATATCCAACTGCATTAGGATATAACATATATGATCTCAAAGGAATATGCCCTTCAATCTGTATGCATCATATTCTTCTAGAAGAAGATTGCAAAACCTCCAGAGAATCTCAAAGGAGAATTAACCCAATCCTTAGCACTGTAGTAAAAGAAGAAGTTAAGAAACTACTAGATGCCGGAATAATATATCCAATCTCTGATAGTAAATGGGTTAGTCCAGTACATGTAGTGCCAAAGAAAGGAGGTATCACTGTTGTGAAAAACGCTAAAGGCGAATCGATATCGCAAAGAGTAGTGACAGGACATAGAGTGTGCATCAATTATCGTAAACTAAACAAATCCACTCGAAAAGATCATTTCCCACTACCTTTTATAGATCAAATGTTAGAACGATTAGCCAAGCATTCTTATTTCTGTTATCTTGATGGTTACTCAGGATTTTTCCAAATCCCTATCCATCCAGATGATCAAGAGAAGACTACATTCACATGCCCCTATGGAACGTTCGCTTATAGACGAATGCCCTTTGGATTATGCAACGCTCCTGCAACCTTTCAAAGATGTATGATGTCAATCTTCGCAGATTTTATAGACAACATCATGGAAGTGTTCATGGACGACTTCTCTGTATGCGGGCAAAGTTTTGAAGGATGCCTATCAAATTTAGAAATGGTGTTAGAAAGATGTGTAAAAGTAAACCTCGTGCTTAACTGGGAGAAATGTCATTTTATGGTCAGAGAAGGAATCGTATTAGGCCACGTCATATCCGACAAGGGAATTGAAGTTGATAAAGCTAAGATAGAAGTCATAAAAGATCTTCAACCCCCTAAAACCGTTCGAGAAATACGAAGCTTTTTAGGACACGCCGGTTTCTACCGACGATTCATCAAAGATTTCTCGAAAATCACTAAACCTCTTACTGGTTTATTAATGAAAGACGCTGAGTTCATATTCAATGAAGATTGTCTTAAAGCATTCGAAACTCTAAAAACAGCCCTCATCACCGCACCAATCATGCAACCCCCTGACTGGAGATTACCTTTCGAAATCATGTGTGATGCGAGTGACTATGTTGTAGGCGCAGTTCTAGGCCAGAGGAAGGAAAAGAAACTTCATGCGATTTACTATGCCAGTAGAACCTTAGATTCTGCTCAGATGAACTACGCCACTACTGAAAAAGAATTGTTAGCAGTTGTCTTTACGCTTGACAAATTTCGTTCTTACCTAGTAGGAACGAAAATAATAGTTTACACAGACCATGCTGCTATCAGATACCTGTTGACTAAGAAAGATGCTAAACCAAGACTCTTGAGATGGATTTTACTCTTACAAGAGTTTGATCTTGAAATAAAAGATAAAAAGGGTACTGAAAACGTCGTAGCGGACCATTTATCTAGAATAGAAGGTATTAAACCCGAACAAGTGCCGATTAATGATGATTTTCCGTATGAACAGCTGATAGCACAAATAGGAAGCGACCCAGTTCAGTTAGACATAGATGAACCAGAACCCGTGGAAACAATCCAAACGACTGTAGGACTGCCATGATACGCTGACATTGTTAACTACCTAGCTGCAGGAGCTCTTCCACCTGATTTAACCTATCAGCAGAAAAAGAAATTCTTTCACAATCTAAAACATTACTATTGGGATGAACCATTATTGTTCAAAAGAGGACCCGATGGAATCTTTCGTCGATGTATTCCCGAAGAAGAAATAGAAGATGTCATTGCTCATTGCCATTCATCTCCTTATGGTGGACATGCAAGCACTTCCAAGACTTGTGCAAAAATCTTGCAAGCCGGCCTATCTTGGCCTAATCTATGGAAAGATGTCCACATCGCTGTTATAAATTGCGATCGGTGTCAATGCACCGGTAATATTTCAAGAAGAGATGAAATGCCTCAAAAAGGAATTTTAGAAGTAGAAATCTTTGACGTCTGGGGAATAGATTTCATGGGACCATTCCCATCATCTTTCGGTAATAATTACATACTCGTAGCTGTTGATTATGTTTCAAAGTGGATTGAAGCCATAGCTTCTCCTACAAATGACACACGGGTAGTAATAAAGCTTTTCAAAAATATAATCTTTCCCAGATTTGGTGTGCCTAGACTCGTCATAAGTGACGGTGGCTCGCACTTCATTTCAAAAATCTTTGACAAATTACTATCTAAGTATGGAGTAAGACACCGTGTGGCAACACCATATCATCCACAAACAAGTGGACAAGTCGAAGTCTCAAACAGAGAAATCAAACAAATCTTAGAAAAGACTGTCGCCATATCTCGGAAAGATTGGTCATCTAAACTTAATGAAGCTTTATGGGCTTATAGGACCGCCTACAAGACACCCATAGGAACTACACCTTTCAAATTAGTTTATGGAAAATCTTGTCACCTCCCGATAGAACTAGAACACAAAGCTTATTGGGCGATCAAAACTCTCAATATAAATTATAATGCTGCAGGAGAAAAGCGAATCCTAGATATTCACGAATTAGAAGAATTAAGGTTAGATGCTTATGAGAATGCTAAAATATATAAAGAAAGAACTAAGCGATGGCATGATAAACGCCTATCTAGGAAAGAATTTAGTGTGGGAGACGTTGTACTCCTCTTTAATTCAAGACTTAGGCTCTTTCTTGGAAAATTAAAATCTAGATGGTCAGGACCCTTTGAAATAACTAGAGTGTTCCCGAGCGGAGCAATAGAAATTAAGGGTAGGAATAGTGAACCATTCACGGTGAACGGACAACGTTTAAAACATTATCATAAAGTTGAAAATAGAGATTATGCGAATAGTCTAAGGCTTTTAGAGTTGTCCACTAATTTCCCTGATTAATCTACACCTAAGCATTACGTCAGGCTTTAGACGATAAAAACAGCGCTTAGTGGGAGGCAACCCATTTACCCATTTAATCATTTAAATCATTTAAATCATTTTCAGCATTTTATTATTTTGTCATTTATCATTTTATTATTCATTTATTTGTTTTATCATTTTATAGTTTTATTTCATTATTACTATTATTGCTTTTAATTTATGCATTTCATTTTCTTATTTTTATTTTTTTCTTATTTTAATCTTAAATCACTTTTACAGATTTTCTAAAGTCTTTTCCACTTTCCTTCTCCCCCTGATTTGTTTCCTCCGTATTTGCACTAACCATGGCTAACCAACCGATGAACCTTATGGAAACCAAATTTAGAGGTAGGAACGAAAGAATGAAATTTGAAGAGTTATCACAGAGACCAATGGATTTGACTCTGTACCCGGATGATCTGACTATGGAAACCCTAGGTATACATGATAGCATCATGTACTTGTTTAACCGACTTGGATGGGAGAATGCACTGATTCAACATAAGTTTGTGACTTACCGCGAGCTCACCCTTGAGTTCCTTAGCTCCTTAATTTACCTACCCGAGCGCGGTTTTGGATTCAGGAAAGGATTTATCAGTTTCCGCCTATTTGGAATAGAATATGACTTTAACCATAAAGATCTAGCTGACTTATTAGGATTCCCTAGTGGACCCTTTGCTTTTACTACCACACAGGTAGAATTGATGGACATTGAGCTGGATTTCTTTTGGGGAACTTTAACCGGAAACTACCATCTTGAACCAAATAACATGAACAATGATGAGATACATAACCCTGCTATCCGTTACTTCCATAAGATCCTTGCCCACACCTTCTTTGGAAAAGAAGAAAACCTTACTGGAGTATCTAAAGATGAGATATTCATTATGTCATGTTTCACTAACGGACAGTCTGTCAATGGTGTGCCTTTCATGATGCAAACCTTCACCCGAATCCAAGAAGAACCTGAATTACCTATATTAGTAGGAGGTCTTGTAACCATGATTGTTGATGCCTTAGGACTTAGATACCAATTGCACAGGTGTAACCGTTTAGGTACCATCCGTCCTATGAATCTTAACTTTTTCTTCAATCGCCATATCATAAGGAATTTAGGACATCCACCTTTCGAGTACCTAATCAGGAATGAGGTAGTAACCCTGTTCACACTACCAAACCATGCTAGAGTAAGTGTTCATAATAAGGATAACTGGCTTTATGAGTTAACCCCACCTGACTATCCATCTACTCCTGAAACACCTCAGTCTTACAAGATAAAAGATGATATAATGACCGATGTAGAAAGTGACCCTGAGACACCTCCTGGTTACCATGACATTGACCACACTGACGAAGTGATTGAAACCCCTGAAGTGAATCAAGTAGATTATGCTAACAACTTAAAGAATATCATGAACACTCTTGAAGCTTACCAAACTGATATAAATACTGTTAAGGATGAGATTAAGAGCATGCGATTGGACATTATAGGTCTAACTGACATAACCTGTAAGCAATTCTACCACCTGAACTCCGCAATCGAAGATTTGAAGAAGCACTTTTGAAAATGCTATAGTGATCTAGCTTATTTTACTTATTGTTTTCGTTTCTAGTTAATTTTACTTTTCGCAAACATTTTCATACCGTATTTTCATTATTGTATTTTCATTTCAATTATCAAATGCAAAGCACTTCTAGTTTACAAATTTTTCCATTTTAATCAATTTATATGTTTTCAATCTATATACTGTTATGCTTGAATTGATTCATATTTTATACAATCTCTCGTGTGATGCAAATTTACAAGTACTAAGTTGATATTATTTATTATATGGTATTTATATTTAATATTGAGTGAGAAGTGATACAAAAAAATATTATATAAATATGAAGCGTGAGAGATAATATGCTTTCTGGAAATTATTCAAGGAATTAAGCCCTCACGGTCATCACAACCCCCTAACGATTGTGACAAGCTAATTAGCGCGTCACGACCGTCATCCCCTTGTCACGACCATGACAACCCTAATTATAGGATTCGTGGGAAACAGAAATGTTTCTTCTTCGAAACCTCTTCATCTTTCTTCTTCCATAACTTTCAAAACCACCCATTATCTCCACCAACTTCCGTAACCTCCCATTACCAAATTAAACCCCATTAACCTCTCCATTATCACCACACCTATCACATTCTCACCTTGCAATATTTATCCGAACCATTATTTCTCTCATTTTATCACTTTTTCACAAAAATCAAAACTCCTCATCTCCCACTCTTGTTCTTGCATGCAATGGAAGCTATTCAATTTAGAGATGGTGAGCATGGAGAAAACCAGAGAGAGAGGTTCATCTGATTCCAGAACCGTGGTGTGCAACCCACGTGATATGTCGACACTGTCTGTTTGAGAGAACTGGGAATGATTAACAGTGTCAAGAGCCTGCTTCAAAAAGTCGGTCTGTGGGATCTTTGCAGTCAGCCCCAGCCCACATTCGAGCTTCTGACATTGGAATTCCTAAGCTCATTCCATTACATCACTCCTACCGGTTCTCAGAGTCAACTTACCGGCTTCACTAAGTTCAGATTGCTTGGCCGGGAGTTCGAACTTTCGCAAAACAGGATAGCCGAGTTGCTAGGCTTCGATCACGGGAATGAAGCTCACCTCCGCGTGCCGGATAATTTCAGTGAAACCGCTTTCAACCTATGGCACGACATAACCAACACCCGTGCCTCAGCCTTTCAGAGCCTTAATGCTACACATATCCACAACCCGACAATCAGATATTTTCACCGCATCATTTGCAACACCATCTTTGCACGAGAGAGTAACCACAAGCTCAACTCCAAGGAGCTTCTATTCTTGCACTGCGCTCTAAATGACGAGCCTATCAACGCTTCCCCGTTCATGCTATCTCATATCCAGGCCATTGCGCAAAGAGGTGCAACCCCATTTTACATAGGCGGCATTGTCACCACCCTCGCCATTCAGTTGGACCTTGGTGACTTGGTCGTAAATTTGCCTAGCAGAGCCGCCGAATTCCTAACAAAGAATTATTGCAGGTTCGCTCATTTGATTGCGCAGAGAGAGGATGGCAGGTTTAGCCCTGTTATCCACGGCACTGTTTATCACCACATCATCCTGCCGTCCCGTGACCGCATCGATCCGTCTAGCCGAGCCAACTGGCTCTTTGCTTTACCGGATGCTACCGGCCACGCCCCCATTCATGATGATCAGGCCGATCCCCCAGCGGACGAGATGCAAGACGCCATGGATGCAGCTGAGCCTGTCCAGGACATTCCTGAGACATCCACCCGACAGCCTCCTGCACCGAAATTCACACTAGAGGACGTCCTCTGTGCGATTCATCAGCAAAACCAGATGAATGCTGCACTGGAGCGAAGGCAGAAGGAGCAGTATGATGCATTATTCCGCACTGTTGCCACAAACCAGACGACTACTGATGAGAAGCTCGGCGAGATCCTTAGCGAGATAGAGGCTTTGCGCATTGACCTTACTGCTATCACCAGTATCGGTTCTGATCTTGAAGCGACTCCGACCAGACGCTCCCGCACCAGAAGCCGAGGCCGCGGTCATCAGCAGCCTTAGTTTTAGTTTTTGTTTATGTTTTTCCGTTTTCGTTGTTTGTATTGTACTTTACCGCTATTATATCACAACATTGAGGACAATGTCTGATATAGTGTGGGAGAGGTACCTTTCATTTTCCGCATTTTTCCCTTTTCGCATTTTTTCCATTCCGTTGTATTTCCATTCCGTTGTATTTCCTTTTCGTAAGTTAATGAAACGAGCAATTTTTGTGTTATTTTCTATAGTTTCGAACTTTCCCCGTTTATTCAGCCATACCGGAAAAAAATCTTTAATTAATTCTTTGCATTACCCGACTTACCTACGAAATCATAATTAGGAAGCTGAGAACGATTCAACAAGATCAATACAGTCTTGACACCTTAGACTTCCCACTTAAGCAATCCCGTTCCGATGATTGTTACGACTACACCTTAAGTTTCAGTTCAAAAGTAACCCCTAGTAGTTTATACTAGCAGTCAGCACCGTCTGAACACAAACCACGTGGGGAGCCGATGAATATAAGCGTTTGATGCCTAATCTATAATGATCCTTCATATCTCGATGCAAATAAAAAGAAATTGCACCAAAGTACACGGTCGCATATAAGAAACGAGAAATATGAGAAGGAGTCCATTGCGGGTTGGTTCAGAGGTACTGGTTCTGAACTTGGTAGGGCGTGCTACGGTTCGATCCCCCACAACCTCCAAATCGAATAATGTATGTAGGGTTACCACATTCGTGTACCAGACCCCGTGCTTAAAAAGGATCAAATTCGCTAACCGGCTACTCCACTACGTGCGTGCTAAGGCAAAGGGCTTAATGTGATTGCGCTAGAATGAAACCGGGCGAAATAAGATCGAAAGAATCTAGGTGAAATCGTAAAGCAATTGCCGAATGTTTCGTTTAACGGGAAGTCGACGACTTAGCTTGTTGCTTGTGTCATTAATGTATCGTTAGTGTTTTATCAAAGTACCGGTTTATCCGACAAAACGATCCCTCGTACGGTTTGTTATGTGTGTGCGTCGATAAAAACTTGTCCGACAATTTTCAACCGACTATTTGCTTGAGGACAAGCAAAGGTGTAAGTTTGGGGAAGTTTGATAACGAGAAAATGTATCGATTATATTGTTATGTTTCAATACCGTTTTATCGCATAATTGTCGTTATAACACCCGATTCCTCGAGTTTTCCTTGCCATTTTGCAGGTACATCATATACAGATCTAAATCATGAGCCACAAGCAAAAGGAGCAAAAACAACCATTAAAAGATGAAGAAATGAAGAATTCTGCAAAACCTGCATTTTTTGTTACACTCACGGTCATCACCTAGGTGTCACGACCGTGACACCCCAAAAGGAGCACTCACGACCGTGACATATCCCTCACGACCGTGACACTTATTATACAAGGAACACGAACGTGATGCCCTTGTCACGACCGTGACAAGGGAAAAATAGGTTATTTGACTGAAGACTTGGTCATAACGTTACGCTGCATATGAAGTGCCTATTTTCCAGCTGACCCTGTACCCACACGTCCCTGGATTCTCTCAATGCTCCTACGAGGCCCAAGCAACAATTCAACCACCAAGCCCACTTAGTCTTCTATAAATAGCTTAAATTTGAATGAACAAGGGACAGAGTTTTATTTTATTAATTTTTTGCGGAAGCTCTGCCGAATTATTTTACACCCTTTATATTTTTCAGCATTATTTTCATTGCTTTATTTTTATTGTATCCAAACCAACCCTATAACAATTTCCAACATCAGGAAATTGTTATAAAATTTATTTGTTTCAAAGCCTTCAGAATTTTTAGAATTTATTTCCGATTCCGACAAATACTCCGAGCTTTCCAGCCTGTGGAAGAAGGAGTCTGCCATTTTTATTATTAACCAGGTTTATATTAATTTGCAATTTTATATTTATGTTGAATATTTATTTTTCTGCCATGAATATTTCGTTTTATGTTTCTCTGCCTCTGTCTGGTTCAACAAAAATGAGTAGCTAAATATCTTAGGGCAGTATGTAATTAAAACGAACTAAATCGGTAAAATCAACTATAGGCTTAAAATAATTAAGAGCTTAATATTTTGGCTGATACTTTTTATTATAAAATCAACCTTTTTGTTACGAGAGTAAGGAAAGTGTATTAGGTTAGGTCAAGACCACGAGAGTGTGAGATTTTAACCAGATAGCTAAAGTTAGGCATTTAAATTAAACACAGCGAGAGCGCTTTAAAATAAATTAGAATTACTAAGTTTCCAAAAATTATCTCTAAACACTTATGGGCTAGCGAGAGCAGGCATAGGGATTTAGGGGTAAGATCTGAGATAAGACCACGAGAGTGTGAGTTAAAGATATTTAAACTGGTAACCTCTACAGAATAAGATTAAGCGAACCATCTTTATAAGCCTAGGTTAGATTGACCCGCCTAAGTTAGCATAATTACATACCGACCGCCTTAGTATTATTTATTAAACTTAAATTTAATTCCCGCCTTTAATCTTTAAAACAACAAAAAATTGTGACAACCCTTCACCTTAGCTAAACTAGAATTTCATCTAGCACTAAGTAACCATAGAGTCCCTGTGGATCGATAATCTTAAATATTACTTCGATAGGTTGTGCACTTGTAGTTAAGATACCGCTAGACACATAATTAGATACGTCTTTAGCCCATCACATGTTTGATATGTGTATATGTATGTGATTTATACATTGAATGTATATGTGTGATTTAAACATAGCTTTTCGTATGTTTATACGGAATGAATGTAAATGAAGAATAGACATAAATAATACAAGACTTATGTGTATTGGTAATTTGTGAATGATTGTACATGTTGATTGGTGAATGAAAATACATTGCGATGTATGTGTGTTATGTGAACATGATTGATATATGATTTGTGTTATGTGAATGAAATGGTGATAAGTATGCGTATAAGTATGCTTTATGTTGTGTATGAATGATATGTTGTGGTGAGAATATGTTGATGTATATGTTGTATGTTGAGATATATGATTAAAAGCAATGTTATTATGATAATGTTTCTCACCCTTCTGTTGTTTTCTGATGCTCTACGAGGCATTGCAGATTAGGTGTGCTGGAGTCGTTTTTGTAAAGCTTGTCTTCATATCTTTTGGTCGGTCGGCTCTGATATGTAGCACCGGGTAGTTAGGTGGCCTTGTGCCTTTTTGGGGATACATTTGTATATGTATTCGTTGTGGATATGTTTTGTATAACATGATATATTTGTACGCTTCTAACTTGTAGATATATTTTGATAAATATATAAGTTGAAGTTGTTGATGATTTAAGTTTTCCGCTGTGCAATTTATAATTGAGATATGGGTGTAAGGACTGAAATTCCTTTGTGGATAGCTACCCCATTGTTGCATATCTGTTTGAGGAGGTGTTGTATGTTTTAATTTCACGTAATGTGGCATGCTCCTTTTTATGCTTGATTTAAATTATACTCTAACGAAATATTATCTATGCCTAAATGATTTAATGTATTATTTGGGGGTATAGAAAGGGGGTGTTACACCCTGTGCGGAGTACTTCAGGTTGAGAAGATGTTATAGGTCATATTAATATACCTCAAAACTGGCCCATGCTGGTACGCATATGCTTGGATTTATGGCGTAATGTTCCATGAGAATGGAAATGCTATGCTTTGGAGGATGCAAATGTAATGATGATTATGCGTATGCGAATGCAAAAGGATCTCCTAACAAGGAGACCGCAAGTATCCCAAATGGCTCGACTGGGAAGAACTGGCGATCACTCCATTGATCTGTTTAATCTCCGTGAGAGGAAACAACTCTGCGGGGAACGTTGTTAATGATACACCGGCTTTGAACAGCTGCCACTGCCAAAAATAAATTGGACTTTAAGATTGGAGAGCCAAGACCCTGCTGGAGATGGACCCTTCTTGAACTTTGGTGGGGAAGTGAAGACCTCCTGACTTGGTTGGGAACCAGAGGTATGACCCTGCTGAGGAAGCAAACTGCTGGGGAGGAAAGACAATCCTTGTACTGCTGGGATTTTCCCCTGTATTGAAGGAAGACTTCTGCTTGGGGAGGGCAAACATCTCTTGCCATTAATGCTGGAGAAGAACTCCAACTTCACTTCTACTAGGGATGATTCGAGACACCCTGGAGAACACTTGTTCCTGTTCAAGCGTAAAGAAATGTTCCTCCTGGGAATCTGCTTTTAGCTCTGTTAGCAACACCGGTACCTGTACCTGCATAAACACAATCGATAGTTCCTGCAACATGGAGAGTTAGCTTGGACCTGCATGCCCCAGGTTCATAGAATGAATCATTATCTGGGAATCTCGACACCCTCTCAGAGTTGTATTAAATGTTTTTGTCCTCCTGCATGAGTTAGAAAGCATTCAAATGTTCACAACACAATATAAATCACAATTTGCTGGACATTTTCACAATCAATTAATGCTAGATGAAAAACAAAAACGAGAAGCAGATAGTCACAAGCTGACTGAAGTTGAATTTTTATTGATTCGGAAAAATGGCCATGAATAGGCAATACAAAGGAAGAAGTTCCCTGGAAAGAGGAAACAGCCAAAAAGGAAAACAAATTATCCTATTGGCAATGTAATGAGTGGATCTCATCAAGTTTCAACCCGGTTATGACTCGTATATCTTCAAAACGATCCGCTCACTCTGACCCTTGAGAAAGGTAATCGAACTGATCTTCAACCCTTAGAATAACCTCAGTTGCAGATAGGTTACGGATTTCACAGATCGCAGTCATTCGTGTTAATCCCTCTTTTGCGTGGATCACCCTTTCAGGTTTCAATCCACTGGGATACCTTTTTTTCCTAAGCTATCCGATGTGGCTTTTCAACTCAGCGGGTGTACATTTTTTCAAGATTTCCCTAATTTTTGCCCGAGCCTTTTATTATGTTTTTGGCTCGCCGGGATGCCCATTTTTGCCTGGATCTTTATTCTGTTTTTATCCAGCGGGTCCTTTTTACACGAAGTATTTTCTTATTGCGTCTGCGTTGACAGGGGATTGGAAGTCTTCTCCGTCCATGGGTGTCAGCATCAAGGCTCCACCTAAGAAAACCTTTTTAACCACGAACGGTCCTTCATAGTTGGGTGTCCATTTTCTCCTGTGATCGTTAAGAGGAGGAAGAATCCTTTTCAGCACCAAGTCACCTGGTATGTATCTTTGTGGTCGTACCTTCTTGTCAAAAGCCTGCTTCATTCGCCGCTGATACAACTGTCCATGACATACAGCTGCTAGGCACTTTTCTTTAATGAGGCTCAATTGATTATACCTGGATCGGAGCCACTCAGCTTCATCTAGCTTAATGTCCATGATTAACCTCAATGAAGGGATTTCCACTTCGATTGGTAGGACTGCCTCCATACCATACACCAGTGAGAATGGGGTTGCCCATGTTGAGGTACGCACTGACATTCTGTACCCATGCAAGACAAATGGTAGCATCTCATGCCAGTCTTTGTATGTTACAACCATCTTCTGCACAATCTTCTTGATGTTCTTGTTGGCCGCCTTGACGGCGTCATTCATCTTCGGGCGATATGGAGAAGAGTTGTGATGTTCTATTTTGAAATCCTGACACAAGTCAGCCATCGTCTTGTTGTTGAGATTAGAACCATTATCAGTAATGATTCTTTCAGGAATTCCATATCGGCAAATGATATCTCTTTTAATAAACCGGGCCACCACTTGTTTAGTAACATTGGCATAAGATGCCGCTTCGACCCACTTCGTGAAGTAGTCTATAGCAACCAGGATGAAGCGATGACCGTTAGAAGCTGTCAGCTCGATATTGCCAATCATATCAATGCCCCACATGGCGAACGGCCATGGTGAAGACATGACACTCAATGGATTCGGAGGCACATGGACCTTATCGACATAAATCTGACACTTGTGACATTTACGGGAGTATTTACAGCAATCGGATTCTATGGTGATCCAATAATATCCCGATCTCAACAATTTCTTGGCCATAGCATGTCCTCCAGCATGGGTACCAAAGGAGCCTTCATGAACCTCTTGCATCAACAGGTCTGCTTCGTGTCTATCCACGCATCTGAGCAGAACCATGTCGAAGTTTCGCTTGTATAGCACACCATCTTGATTCAAGAAGAAACCTCCTTCCAGTCTTCTGAGGGTCCTCTTGTCCTTATTGGATGCCCCAGCCGGGTATTCTTGAGCCTTCAAGAAATGCTTGATATCATGATATCAAGGTTTGTTATCTTCACCACTATCAACCGCAAAGACATAAGTGGGTCTTTCAAGACGGGAGACCATGATTCGAGGTATGAAATTCTCTTGACAAACTTTAATCATGGACGACAAAGTTGCTAGAGCATCGGCAAACTGGTTTTCATCTCAAGGAATATAATTCAACTTGACTTTGGTGAAGAAGGTTAACAGCCTCCTGACATAATCTATGTAAGGAACCAAATGAGGTTGATGAACTAACCATTTGTCATTGACTTGGTTCACTACCAGGGCAGAATCTGTGAAGATCTCGAGGTTCTTGACTCGCAAGTTGATTGCCTCTTCAACCCCCATGATGCAAGTTTCATACTCTGCCTCATTGTTAGTGCATTCGAAAGTCAACCGAGCAGCTAAAGGTGTATGGACCCCTTATGGTGAGATGATAACAACACCTACTCCACTTCCATTCATCTTCACAGCTCCGTCAAACATCAACTTCCATTTGGATTCAGGGTCTGGCCCCTCCTCCGGAAGTGGTTCTTCACAGTCTTTCAACTTGAGGAACATGATATCCTCATCCGGAAACTCGAATTTCATGGGTTGATAATCATCGATTGGCTGTTGAGTCAAGTATTCTGACAATACATTTCCTTTGATTGCTTTTTGCAAAGTGTAATGTATATCATACTCTGTTAGTATCATCTTCCATCGGGCTACCCTTCCTGTCAGAGTCGGCTTCTCGAAAATGTATTTCACAGGATCCATCTTGGAAATTAAGAGAGTGGTGTGAGTCAGCATGTACTGTCTTAGTCGGCGAGCAGCCCATGCCAAAGCGCAACAAGTTTTCTCGAGTAGTGAGTAGCATGTATCACAATCGGTAAACTTTTTGCTAAGGTAATAAATGGCGTGCTCTTTTCGACCAGACTCGTCCTGCTGACCCAACACACATCCAATCGATCCCTCAAGCACGATAAGGTACATGATCAAAGGTCTCCCTGGTACCGGAGGCATGAGAATTGGAGGTTCTAGCAGGTATTCTTTGATTCGGTCAAAGGCTTGCTGGCAGTCTTCATTCCATTTAATGGCCTGATTCTTCCTCAAAAGCTTAAAGATGGGCTCACACGTGGCTGTTAGGTGAGAGATAAACCGTGCAATGTAGTTTAGTCTCCCTAAGAAACCACGCACTTGCTTTTCAGTATTCGGATCAGGAATCTCTTGGATGGCTTTTACTTTGGTTGGATCAACCTCAATTCCCCGCTCACTAACAATGAAGCCGAGTAGCTTGCCGGAACGGACCCCGAAGGTGCACTTATTCGGATTCAACCTCAGTCTGAACTTCCGAAGTCTGTCAAACAACTTTGCTAAATTGACCAAGTGCTCTTCCTCTGTTTGGGATTTTGCTATCATATCATCAAGATAAACCTCAATTTCATGATGAATCATGTCGTGAAATAGTGTCACCATCGCCCGTTGATAAGTGGCCCCAGCATTCTTCAGGCCAAACAGCATGACCTTGTAACAGAAAGTACCCCAAGGCGTGATGAAGGTTGTCTTTTCCATATCATCGGGAGACATCTTAATTTGGTTATAACCGGAAAACTCGTCCATGAAAGAGAACACTGAAAACTGAGCTGTATTATCAACAAGCATATCTATGTGAGTAGAGGGAAAACATCATTGGGGTTGGCCCTGTTCAAACCCCTGTAGTCTACACACATCCTGACCTTACCGTCTTTTTTAGGGACCGGCACAATGCTGGCAACCCACGGAGGGTAACTGGTCACAACCAAGAAACCAACATCAAATTGCTTTTGTACTTCCTCTTTTATCTTGATTGCCATATCAGGACGTGTGCGCCTCAACTTCTGCTTCACTGGATGACAGTTTTCTCTCAGAGGTAGCTTGTGCACCACAATGTCAGTGTCTAAACCAGGCATATCTTGGTAGGACCATGCAAAGACATCAACATACTCTCGAAGCATAACAATTAAACGAGTCTTGGCAGATTCTTCTAATGCGGCCCCGATCTTGACTTCTTTCTTGTCTTCTTCGGTACCCAGGTTTATCACTTCGACAGCTTCTTCATGCGGCTGAATCATCTTCTCCTCCTGTTTAATCAGCCTGGCCAATTCTTCAGGTAGTTCGCAATCTTCTTCACCCTCTTCATTAGCTTGATAAATTGGACTGTCAAAGTCATACTCAGCCATAACAGGGTCGTTATTGATAAGATCTGGTGATGAGCGCTTGCATGAATGATGATTCATGCAAGGCTTTAGAAAAGGCTTGAGAAAAATGAGATACATTGCCAGTTTTAAAACTTTTCTTTCTTTTTGAAAAACAAAAGCAAAACAATGAAAGACAAAGAACAACATGGATGAATGTGAAACGTCAGCTTTTTTATGATTATGAATTGTGTTAGGAACAAAATAACCCTTACAAAAAGCTACTATGCCTCGGGCAAGACATAGTGCTTGAGTACAGAAAAAACAGAAACAAATATTATTACTCTTCGAAAGAGGTGACTGAGATAAGCCTTTCTGATGTCCAATTGCTAAGTTGAGTCCCTGGAATAGCAGGCCTGATCCACTCATCTAAGTCACAGTCACTATCAACTGCATCATCTTGCACGGCACTGACGCTTCCATAATCCACCACCCCCGCACTCGTGAAATTAATTGGGCCTTGACGACCTCTAGCACTCGGTTCAGACGATGACTGCCCGAGATGGTAACCAATCCCAAACATATCTCTCTTTTCTGGCACTTCTACTAGACTGCCCCAGCCTTCTCGCACCCCTGATTCTACCAACTCAAGAGCTTGCTTATAAGAGGCCACGGAAACCCCCTTCTTTGGTTCTTCAGGAGAAGCTGCCACTGCAGACGCTTGTTCAGTTTTTAGGGGCTCAAAAGCCTGACATGGAGTCTCAACTATTTCGCCATCCATCTCCACATACTTGAATGAAGCCATATGACTAACAAAAATGTCTTCTTCCCCACTGAAAGTTACAATTTGACATTCCCAGGTGAACTTTAGCTTTTGATGAAGTGTGGATGATATTGCTCCTGCTGAATGTATCCAAGGCCTTCCCAACAAACAACTATATGCAGGTTGTATATCCACTATGTAGAACATGGTATTGAAGACTTCTGGACCTACTTTAATTAGTAAATCCACCTCCCCGAACACTGATCTCCTCGACCCATCAAATGCTCTAACCACCAGGTCGCTGGGCTTTAAAACCATTCCATCATAATCCAACTTCATCAATGCCTTCTTGGGCAAAACATTCAACGATGATTCGGTATCTACCAACACGTGAGAAAGTACTGCACCCTTACATTCTAAAGAGATATGCAGTGCCTGATTATGAGCACGCCCTTCAGATGTTAGATCCATGTCTGTAAAGCCCAATCCGTGACTGGCATTGACACTAGATACCACCGCTTCCAATTGATTTACTGAAGTATCCTGAGGCACATACGCCTTGTTCAGAATATTCAAGAGAGCCTTCTTGTGGGAGTCAGAACACATTAGCAAAGACAAGATGGAAATCTTCGACGGGGTTTGCTGCAGATGGTCCACAATCTTATAATCGCTCTTTTTGATAATTCTCAGAAATTCTTCAGCTTATTTTTCAAAGGTAACATTTGGATCAGTTATTGGTGCGGGTTCATTGACGACCACTGGCTGCTTCCCTCTTGCCTTAGCCTGGGCCTCTGCGGTGTCTCTGGGTGGTATCACACTATTTCTTAGTGTTTCCGGCGCAAATAACCTTCCACTTCTAGTAAAGCCCCCTACTCCAATGTTTTCTACTTGAGCTAGGGTCATACTAGACGTGGCCAACTCTTGCTTCTGGCTGTTACAGTATACTTCACCACCATAATTCCAGGGAATGGCTCTATCGCTCTGATACATTAATGGTCCTGCAGTGGTGATCGTTATCAATGCTACTCTAGCCTGTGGAGGAACTTGAGATGGATCTTAGAAGATGGTTATTGTAGAGACTTCGCTTTCCTTTATAACCTTGTCAAACTGCAACGCTCCTTGATTAATTATGTCCTGGATCCTTACTTTCAACTGCTCACAACCATTTGTAGCTTCAGCACATCCTGGACAATCAACTTCGCACCCAAGAAAAACTCCCTTTTGTGACAAGAAAACTTTAACAACACTCAACGGAGTCTGCAAGTCGTTGACATCGCGCACCAAGTTTAGATTCTCCCCTTCATCAACTTCCCAAACCGTACCTCTGTGAGGAGGCATGGGGTTCTGAATTACATTAGGAGTAGGAGCGAAATTAATCGCTTTAGAATCCAGTAGGTCTTGAAAAACATGCTTCAGCGCTTTGCAATTCTCTGTGGTATGCCCGAGAGCTCCGGAATGAAATTCGCATCTGGTATTTGTATCATAACCCTCGGGGATTTGGCCTGGCTTCGGGGGTTGTAAAGTTCGAAGTTGAACCATCTAGAGTTGTA
Organism: Lathyrus aphaca; assembly: GCA_963966055.1. NCBI lineage: Eukaryota > Viridiplantae > Streptophyta > Magnoliopsida > Fabales > Fabaceae > Lathyrus > Lathyrus aphaca. The sequence continues at coordinate 448,004,632 of OZ014521.1, forward strand.
GGAGATTCTTCAAAAGCTGTGAATAGGACATCGGCGGAGCTTCGAAATGTATTTCTCTGGTCTTCTGGGGGTAATATGGGTGAGGAGTTCTTTGTTGATACCATTGTTGGCGTTGTTGGTGTGGTTGTTGGACTTGTTGTTGAACAGGTTGAGCTGAGATAGTGACAGGGGCCACTTGCTGATAAAAACCTCTGTTACCTCCTCCCCTTTGCGCGTGCACTGCCCCGGTCTCTCCTTCTCTTCTCTTCACGAAGGGCTTCTTGACCCCAGAACTCAAAGCGCCTCCATTCTGAATCTTCCCTTGCTTGATCCAACTTTCTATCCTCTCGCCAGTCAAGATGATATCTGAAAACCCACTTGAAGAACATCCAGCTAGCCTTTTCATGAAATGCCCAGGGAGGGTATCCAGGAACAGGTCTACCATTTCTCTCTCCAGAAAAGGTGGTTGCACTCTAGCGGCCACTTTGTGCCACCTTTGCGCATAATCTTTGAAGCTCTCAGAGTTCTTCTGAGTCAGACTCTGAAGTTGAGTGCGACTGGGCACCATGTCGATATTGTACTGATACTTCTTGAGGAATGCTTCTCCCAATTCCTTCCAGATTCTCACGGAGCTTCTCTCTAACTTCATATACCATTCCAAGGATCCTCCGGAGAGACTATCCTGGAAGTAGTACATCCAGAGCTTTTCATCCCTAGTGTGGGCAACAATTTTTCGGTAGAATACCTACAAGTGAGTCTTTGGGCAGGAACTACCGTTATACTTGTCAAAAGTAGGTGGCCTGAATTTGTGAGGAATAACCACCCCGGGGACTAGGCCCATGTCAGACACATCTATCCCTAAAGTGTCTCTACACTCGTGGGCTTTGACTTTCTCAGCAAGCATCAAAAAGTCTTGAAGATTTCCTTCCCCGCCGAACCCCATGTCATTGTTGAAAGAAGGGAACTGGTCCTCCTACCTGTCTTGTACCGGAATGAAAGTTGTTGTGCCCTACTCTGGATCTTGAGGTCCACCTAGGCCATTGTTGGTGTTAGGATGAGCCACTTGGACGTCAGGAGTGGTTACAGGGATATTAGTCTGAGGAGGGTTGAGCCCTTGAATTGCATTCCTCAAATCTTGTTGTCCCTGAGCCATCCCTTGCATCATGACCATGAATTCTCCCATTCTGGTGCGAAACTCATTAAGCTCAGTTTGCATAGCATTCATGACTGTCCTCTGGTTGCTGCGAGTTGCGTAGCAATGTGGGATATCTTGTCGGAGATGTCGGGTCTTGGCAGCTCTCGCAATCTTTGCCTGAAACACAGATAAGTTAAGCACCCTGTAGAAAACCTGCAAAAAACAAAGAATAACATGCAAATGATGTGTATGCAATTCAATGTGTTCCTTTTATCCTCAAGGTTTTTTCCTTTTCCCGTCCTGATATTAAGAGAATAATAATTGGGAAGAAGACCCATGTAATATTCAAATAACGTGACGGTCGTGGAGAATTGGTGCTCATTACCCCGTGTTGGTGCAACAGATAACAAGCAAAAGATTCAAAGCAAGTCAATCACATAAACTGAAGTTTGAAACAATAAAGTCCCCGAAGGGTGCCAATCAAAAGAACAACAAAGTATATCAATAAAAGGAATCCCACAACAAGCCTGTGGGTAATCCAAGTACAATAGCATGAAACTAAACTCTAGGGAGCTCTAAGTCTTGCAGCCTCCAGCTAAGACGCTTGACATTTTGGAAAAACTGAGCTATATCCGGATGATCGGGCTCCTGGATGAGTCTCTAGATGAGGAGGTCCCTTAAATCAAAGGGAAGCATGTAACTCTTCAATCTTCTATATGAAAGCCATCTCATTCTCTTTGCTCGGACCCGGCTCGGTCTTTGACTTTATCAGCACGAAGCTTCAGCTCTTCAACTTCCTTCTGGACATCTTCAGCTATTTGTTGACTCTTTGTTATCTGATGAAGGTATTCTCTCTGTTGCTCTTGTGCCTTCTGAACTAACTTCCCTTGCTCAACCAGGGCATCCTGAAGGTTCTTGATCTTCGACTCGAATTCAACTCCTACCTCCTTTTGCTTTTTCTGATTATCGCTCCACTTCTCTTGCCAAAGTGTGATGGCTTCATTAGCCTCATTCAGTTTTTTCTTATCCCTCTGGCGCTGACTCGCCTTATGGATCTCAGCCAATCCTCTCTTCCTAAAGTATAGCTCCATTTCCTCAAAGTCCATCTACTTAAGTCGAACTGTCTCTTCAGCTCGGATAGCTTTATCTTCTAACTGCTGGTTCTGAATCATCAATTTCTGACAAGAATTGTAAGCCTCCTGATTCTCAACTCTAAGCTGCTTGACCAAAGCTTCCAATTTCTGATAATCTTCTAAAGGCACTGTGGTAGGTGGTGGTAACGGTGCAGAGAAAGGGATTAGAGTTACTTGAGTTTTCTCTCTTACCCAAGTTTTAAATTCGGGAAACATCTGATTATTACTCCTGCCCAAGCGTTCTATACCTTTTATATTAATCAATTTACAAGCACCTACAGCTTCTCAAACCAATGGGAGATTGTCCTTCACAGGGAAATAGAAAGTCTGAGCCAGCTCCGAATCTTTGGGCACATTCTTTAGAGCATATCCTAATTGTCTTCTCAAGAGTATGAGGTTGTAATTAATGCCCCCGGCTACTCCTAAGAGGGGAACATTAGGATACCCTCCATAGCTGGAGATGAGTTCTTTCCCTTTTAGCCTTAAGGTGAACCATCTAATGTCTTTGGCAGTCAACGTGCTTAGCTTTTGCGACCAGATTACTTTAGGATCCGTGAATACTCCAGTAATGGGGATGTGTCTCATAAACTATGTGTAGAATAACGGGGCACAACACCTAACCAGGCCACCTCGTCTCTTCTCATTCTTATAGTGTACTGAATAATACAAATCTCCCAAGAGAGTGGGTACAGGATTTTTCATCACAAACAAATGACTGGCATTCATATCCACGAACTTCTCCAAGTCAGCAAACAAAACTATCCCATATACAGATAATGCCAAGATGACGCAAACTGAATCCCACTATTTTTCCACGGCACGTTCTTCAGCTCTTCTGACCAGAAACTCTAAGGGAAAACCAAGTACTCCTGCCTTGATGGCAACCAGATTAGCAGATATCTCTGACGAGCTCAAATAAAGAGCTTTAGCGATGTCAGTATGAGTCGGTCTTGTCATCTCTGAATTGAAAGGAATTTGATCTTTGATAGGCAGTCCCAAAATCTAAACATACTCTTCTAGCAATGGACCTAGCTGGAAATCAGGAATTGTGAAACATCGGAGTCTAGGTTATAATACTGTAGCAAGGTATGGATGGCACTCCTTTGTGAACTATCCAGATTGAACACCATGTCCAGAATATCACCATATCGCTCTTTGAAAAATCCCAAATGACCCGGGGTAATAAGAGACACCATCTGCTTGAGCAAATCCACCTTGGTATCAAAAAATTTGTAGAAAATATTCTTCTTTCTGATATCTTCCATCTTTGAAGCAAGTATTCGACCAGGAACTGGGAGTAGTGCGGACCCTGAGAATAAAAAGAACACAAATGATTAATGATGTTATGATGCTTATGCAAGGCGAGGCATGTGATCAGTGAAGTGTTTGTGATGTGCCAATCATGTAACAGTTGTCGGTGCAAAGTCACAATATCAACATATCACAATAACAATCCCTTTGATCCGGGATCCATATCTTAGAACTAGAGAACCAGACCACAAAACTGAACCAATGGAAAAGCGGGTATGCTGAAGGTCTTAGGGTTCCTGCAAACTTGTAAACCCCTCCCAATCTCACGGGTGTGCTACTCGGGTCAACATCACGGACTCTCAAAGCCGAATAGCAATAATACGTTCACCATTTCCGAGAAATGGCTCATGACCAAATCAGGGAATCGGTTTGGCATTATGTACTACTCAGGGAGGCCTCAGCTGAGTCCGGAAAAACAAGCATCCCCCAAAAGTCCCCAGCTTCAAGCACTGAATCGAGAAACAATAGTACATTCATCCTAAAGGGTACAATACTACCGTCATACGAACAGTTTGCTTTAACTGGATTCCTATGAGAGAACCATGTCATCATGTCACACCCCACATTTTTACGCCTAACTTTTCGCATCATGCATGTTGGATGTGTTGTAAGACATTTTTGGATTCACAACAGTTTTCAGAAGTTTGTTTTTTTATTATCGTACAACCAAGGTTTTCTTTTTTTATATATTTGTTTAGTCTAATTGAAAAAATTAAGTTTTCGGCTTTTTTTAGTTCATTGTTAATTTTATTCCTGAATTTAATTTAGTAAGTTGTTATTTCTCATTTAATTTTTAATCTCTAGTTTAATTTTTAATTTTTAATTTTTTAAGTTTATATTTCTAACATTTTTATTTTTGAGTTCGTGTTTTTTATTTGTATTTCTAATTTAAAACTTAATTTCGATTTTTTTAATATTTTTATCTTTTTTAATTAATTCATTTTTTTTTAATTTCTATTTCTAATTCAATTTCAATTTCAATTTCTAACTTTTATTTTAATTCTTATTTTTAGTTTCTATTTCTACTCTAATTTTATATTCCAATTTCCTTTTTAATTCATTTGCCAAATTTCCAAAGCCCCTTTTTCAAACCCAAAATTATGTTTCCATTCTTTTCTTTTTAGCTCAAATCTAATCTTGTTTGTCTAAAGTCAAATTCTATTTCAAGTTGTGTTCCAATTCCAATTTTAATTTCAAGTCCCAAGTTCATAATCCAATTTGTTTCTATAAGCTTAATTCAAATTCAAAAAAAAAAATCATTTCAAATTTCAAATAAAGGAAAACTTAGTTCCTAATTTATTCATAAATTCCAAGTTTAAATTCAAGTCTCAATTTCTCAATAATTTTAGGAACTTCATTTCAAATTCATAAAATGTTCCAAGCTCTTCCAAACTCATTCAAGTTTATTTGTCATACACCATTTAAAGCACTCAAACACATCTTATTCATGTCATTGTTTATTCACACTCAAATTCCAAAACATGTTTGTTCACTACATCCAAGTATTAACTCATATACATGCCTAATTCCAAGATTACTACACTAAGACTAGGACAAAATCATGATTTACATCTTAAGTGCATTTCCATATCAAGTAACGTTTTTTGATTGCACAAGGCTACATGAAGAGGATTTCTAAGCCTAAGAGGTATCTAATTTCATATGCAAGTCTTCAAGCTTTGCAATTTGCAATCATGATTTCCTTTAAACCATCTCTTGCCATAATTCATGTTGCATCAACCTACAAAACCAAGTTGAAGTCAAGTTTAGCAAGTGAACTTTTAACTTATTTTACTTCAAACTCAAGTCGCAAATCATTCAAGTATTTCCGTGCCACACATCTTTAAAAAAACTCATCACAAATCCTATTCATACATATCCATCATAATGCATTTGTTTCATCATTCAAAACCTCATTCAATTTTAGCATTCCATTCACATTTCAATTCACATGTTACAAGCCATAAATCATACAATCATATCCTAACATTCTCATTGCATTATAATATCACAAGGTTCAAAAAAAACAGAATTTTACAAAATCAATAAAAAATGAAAGCTTCAAATAATCCATGTTTTTTTTTACCACAGTAAAAAGGGGGGAAACAAATTTCAAACAATAGAAAAATAACAGCAAAGACACCAAGGCACTAGCAGGCTTTTGATGGAAAAAGTAAGTTCATACCTACTGCAGGAAGAAACATGAGCTGCAGGTAGCTATTTCAGTCCATCTCATAAGCAAGCAGCACCTCTGCAGGTCAACCAAAACCTGCAATCCAACCCTTACACAAAAGCATGATAATCTCTACTCTATAGGCAAAAAAACATGCGATGGAAAGGGACAGGTCATCAGGAAACAAACAAATCTGATTTTATAAGCTTAATCAACAAGTTAACAGTTAGAGGGGGGAGCCATATAAAAGATCAGCAACAGCCACAAACTTGACACAATAAACCAGCAAAACAAACGGAATCCAATCGAAACATAGGCGAAATCGCACAAATAAAAAAGACATACAAAAACAAAAAACATCTGAAACACTCACAGAAAAAAGAGACTTCAAACACAGCTAGTTCTCAGCAACAAAACGCTAACCTTTGTGAATCGAAACTCACCAACACGAACAATCCGAAAGTCGAAACAAAACCGAGTTCACCGAAATGTCATCGCCGCCCTCACTATCAACCGCTGCAGCAAAAGTCCCAAACACATCAAAACCAAACTTACCGTCATCGATTATTGAGAACCGCCGGAAGACTGATCCGAGCACCACTACCTCGAAACCATATTCATCTCCATAAATTGCGGCCTATTTCCTCATCCTTCAACAAGCCCTTTGTCCGAAATCGCGGACCACCATAGCATTGGATAGACCAAAGGAAACACCACAAACACTTCCTCGGATTAGTTCCGAACTCGTAAGTTTCCTTTCATTTCCAAGCGTTTTTCTGATAAATATTTTAAGGTGATTTAGAGTGAGTGTCGAAACGAGATGGGAGGGCGATCCGCGAAAGAGAGATTAGGGTTTCAGATTTTGGATAAATGCGTTGTTTCTTCTTTGTATCAGCGTTCTGTTTTTGTGAATGGGATTAGCTTTGGCCGATATGTGTCTTAGGTTGGGGTTTTTGAACACTTCATTTCATTTGTGGCTGCAGTGGGTCAGCTTTGACCCGACCCGCGCCCGATCCAACAGGTTTGCCCATGGCTATTGCCTTTTGTTGGCCTGTATGATTTCATGTGTTTAGTTTGCTCTTTCCTTTTTAATTTTTTTTATTAAACTCTATATATAAAAAATAGATAAATAAGCTTTAGTAAACAATGAAATATCTAAATTTTTTTATAAAAAAAAAGGGGCTGTAAGTTTAATTCCAAACTAAAAACAAAAATATTATTTGGTTTTATTAAATTTTCTTAATTTATTTTAGTGGGTCAATTTGTTGTCTTTTGGTCATTTTTCTATGAGATTATTATATGTTTATAACCCTTGCTCGTTGTTCGGTCGTTATAACAATATATGACGTATACGCACTTGTCGGTATTATCATTTTTGACCATATTTGTTAAGTAAAATTATATATCTAAAAGTCTAGATAAATGTGTACTAAAATAATAATAATAATAATAATAATAATAATATTCAAATTTCTTGGTCCAACGCCAAATAAACTTTTTTAAATTCAATCGCCTACACTCCGCACACACGTAAGTCGGTCTTGTGATCGCCGTCTGCACAATCTTTTACGTGTCTTAATTAATTTAACAAGGAGCTGAACTTCGGAATCTAGCATTCTGCGGGTTCTTTAATGAACCACTCTTGAGACTAGCCTTCGAGTTGTGTTTCATTTACTCTGTCGTTTTAAAATACTAAACTTTAATTCGTCCAAAGTAATCACGAAACATCTTAATACATAGTTAATTAAACGTAAGAACTAAACTCGGGAATCTAGCATTCCTCGGGTTTTTGAATTGAGTTACTGTTGGGGCTAGCCCTCGATTTGTAATCCATTCGCCCTTTCACAATAAGAATACGACTTAAAACTTATCGACAAATGCAAATCATTTCACAATTAATCAACGAATAACTGAACTCTGGAGTCCAGCACTCCACGGGTCCTTGAATGCAATCACTCTTGAGGCTAGCCCTCGAGTTGTGCTTCATTCGCCTTTTCGTTTAAAATACTTTAACAAAGGTCAAACACCTTTTCTTTAAACGAACATTGTTTAAATCTTTCTATCTCGCAAACAAGCTAGCGCTTTAGCCTCCACCGCAAGTATAAGCCAATGCTTAGCAGTAGAATGCGTTTTAAACAGTCGTTCAATTAAAAAATACAAACCGTAGTTGCACGAACTACGAAGCTCTAACTTTCCCATTGCACAAGGGAATATGTAGGCACAGGGATTTTAATCCTTCGCGAGCACCCTAATAAAAAATCTAATTATTCCTCCGTTTAAAGCACAATAATAAAAATTAACTATCTCTCTGTCACAATAATAAAAATTAACTATCTCTCCGTCAAAATAATAAAACAACTTTAATCTTTCTCCGTCATAATAATAATAATTTAAAACTTTCTTTTAAAACAAACATATTTACAAACATTTAGAAGACAAAGACTTAGATCAACATTTAATCACATAGTTAGCTAAGAGGTTCCCGTTGAGTACAACAGACGTGAGGGGTGCTAATACCTTCCCTTTGTGTAACCGACTCCCGAACTTAGAATTTGGTTTCTTAAACCATTTCTTATCCTTTATTTAGGTTGTATCTATATCTCCCTTTTCTCTTATAGAATAAATATAATTAGATGGCGACTCTGTTGTTTTAGGATCGTATTTTTCGAGGTACGACAGTTGGCGACTCTATTGGGGAGATGTGAAATGCTAGAGAGGGTCGAGCCTAACTTAGCTTTGTGTGTTTATTTGTTTGATCTTATCTTTTTGTCTTCTCTATGTTTATTATTTATGTTTGTTTATTTGTTCTTTCCGCTTTTTTGCTCATTATATTATTTGCCTGCGGGATCTCGGGGTCACATTGCAAGTATAATTTGAGTTGTGGAAAAATAAGAGGGAACACCTAGGTTAGAACTGGAAGTCATTAGTGTTAGTCTCCAAGAACTCGCTTCTTGAGGGCCTAGCATGAAATCTCCCCCAGATAGTTAGACTTTTCGTAGATCTTGTCACAACGCAGCTAGCCTGTCGCGTGACCTGATTCATGAAAGGGTTATGATTTCGGGATCCATTGTTAAGAACCAGTTTCTATATTTGTAGTTGTGTAATGTTAGTCTCCAAGGGCTCGTCTCTTGAGGGCCTAGCATGAGAACTCCACTCAAGGTAGACCTTATCGACATTATCGTCAAAATGCAGCTAGCCTGCGGCGAGGCGTTAATACGATAAACGTCTGTGACCTTGAGTTTCCTTAAAACTATCATTGTAGAAACCATCCTATGAGTGGGACTTATGGGTAGCAAAATGTAAAACCAATCTCTTACAGCCCACCTGTTAAGAAGACTCCGAATTTACTTGTGGCACCTTGCATCCTTGCATCCCTGCATCTTTGCATCTCAGCATCATATGCATCATTTTAGTAAGAGCTTCAAGGAACAACGAAATTTTTGTTGCAAACATCATATATTTTACCATGAATGGACTTCGGTTTATTAGTTTTTGAAAAAAATTACGAGAAAGCTTTATCCATTTTGATGTTTTGCAATAGCTTCTTAAGTCCTTTGAAGCATTTGCATTTTTTCTACTCATGAGTGCATCTCCGCATTTGCATTTTGTCAAAAAAAACTCATTCTCGTAACCTCCTTTCTAGCTGTCACATTGAGGATCTCACGCAAGTATTCCACTCGAGCTCAGGCCAAGAAGAAGATGGCCGACAGAGACCCAGAAATGGAAAAAGTTAATGAAGAGCTTTCTGATCTTTGTGGAAATATGGGTCAGATGATGGAAATGCTACAAGTCATTCGAGCAAAATTAGATACCCAATAGACTATGGTGTCTGAGATTGTCACTGCAACGACTGAGCCTACACCATCAGTCACTACCCCTGTAACTTGGCCTCCTTTTGGGCTTCCTCACGGATTTGTACCTCCTCCTCAGGGTTTTTCTTCTCAAAGTTTTATTCCTCCTTCCCAAGGACTTGCTGCTCAGGGTTTCTTCCCTCCTTCCCAAGGTTTTGCTTCTCAAAGTTTCGCGTCTCCTTCTCAGGGTTTTGCATTTCCTTCACAAGGTTTTGTGCCTCCCCCTCAAGGATTTACTGCTCAACAGACTATTCCTTTGACTACCGAAGAGAACCATGTGGTTACTAATTTTACACCAGATATTGTGCACACCCGTGTCCAACCATACTTTAACGACCCTCAGGTGTATGATGTGCCAGACATGTCTGAGAATGGAAATGAGAAACATGAGAAGATGCAAGAGAATTTTGATAGCCTTGAAAAGAGGTTGAGGGAAATTGAAGGTGATCAGATCTTTGGGGCTGCTGCCGGAGAGATGTGTCTTGTGTCTGGACTGGTGATACCTCCCAAGTTCAAGATACCCACTTTTGATATGTATGAGGGTGCAACCTGTCCTAAGAGCCATCTCTTAATGTACTATCGAAGAATGGCAGCATAAGTGGACAATGACAAATTAATGATCCATTGCTTCCAAGATAGTCTGAAGGAAATTTCCTCCAAGTGGTATCTAACGCTAGATCAGTCAAAGATCCGCCGTTTTCAAGACCTGACAGATGCTTTCATCCAACAATACAAGTACAATATGGACCTTGCTCCCGATAGGAGGCAGCTATTGAGTATGTCCCAAAAAGATTCTGAATCTTTTAAAGAAAATGCTCAAAGGTGGAGAGGGACCGCTTCTCAAGTAGATCCCCCGTTGACTGAAAAGGAGTTAGCTGACTGGTTTGTTGACACGGTGCGAGCAGAATTCTTTGAGAGAATGGTGGGAAGCATAACTACTAGCTTCTCTGATCTTGTGGTTGTGGGAATAAAAGTTGAAATCGGTCTGAAGAATGGAAAGATGAGTGGTGCGTCCAGCAGCTCCAACAACAGTAGCGGAAACAATGTTAAGAAGTTTACCAGCAATTTCCACAAAAAGAAAGAAGGCGAAACAAATGCAGTAATGACAAGTCAAAGGAGAAATCAGCTTTGGCAGAGGCCTCCATCTGTGGCTCAACACCAGTATGCCTATCCACCACAGTATGTTCAACATCCTTATATGGCGGCAGTTCAACCATCGTATAATCAGCAAGTTCTAATGTATCGGCCAACTCAAGCAGTACCGATGTATCAACAAGCGGCTCCAGTGATTCCAACTTATCAACCCATGCTCAACAATCCAGGCTATCAACAAGTGCCCAATGCTTCAGCCTACCAGCAGAGGACTCTAGCTCCTCATCCAAATTCCAACTTTCAGAATAGAAGACTAGGAGGAAGGCCTCCCAATCCTCGGATCCCTATGACATATATTGAATTATATCCCTCACTACTGAAGAAAGGCTTGGTTACTCCAAGGCCTTTGGGTCCTCCACCAGATATGCTTCCCCCAAGTTATAACTCAAGTGCCCACTGTTTATTCCATGAAGGTGCTCCAGGGCACGATTTAGAAAATTGTATTTCTTTAAGGTATGTTGTGAAGGATTTAATGGATAAAAACATTTTGTCGTTTGGAAATACTGGTCCGAATGTCAAAAATAATCCTCTACCCAAACATGGGTCCATAAATGCCATAGTTGACGAGTCTAACGAAGATTTGATTTTCAACGCCATAGAGATCAAAACCCCGCTTAGAGACTTCCATGCGAAGTTAGTAGAGGTGGGTATGCTGAAGAACTGTCATAAGATTTGTGAGGCTTGTGCTAATAATCTAAAGGGATGTGAACTGGTCTTGAGAGATGTTCAAAGTTTGATTAATCTGGGTGTTTTACAAGTAAGTGGTCGGGTGAAGAGGAATGAAGTTGCAATGATTGAACCCATTTTCAACTTGCCCGAATCTGATTCTACCATGGCACCGGTGTTTAACATGCTTGAATCCCCAAGGGTTCAACCCATCTTCAATATGCCAGAACCTGTGGTGCCCATTTTCAGTATGCCCGAACCCAGGATTGAGCAAAGGAGTAACCCTTTCCTTTATGAAGATACCAAAGCATTCCATGGAAGTATGATGTGGGGGGAATTCATCAGAAGTTTGAACAGGCTGGTTAAAAGGAAAGTTCAAAAGTGGCAAGTGCTGACATAGCAGGTGCCAGTCGATTAACCCGCAGTGGTCATGTTTACACTCAGCAAGTCAATACCACTCCACTGGTTCCACCTAAAGAAGTCATTCCCGCTGTTGCCGACAAGGATAAAGGGTTGGTCTTGGAAGAAGAGGATGCAGAATTTCTCAGAATCATTAAGAAGAGTGATTATAAGGTTATTGATCAGCTACATCAAACACCTTCCAAAATATCTATCTTATCACTTCTTTTGCATTCGCCGGCCCATCGAGGTGCTCTCCAGAAATTACTAGCTCAAGCTCATGTTACGCACGACATAACTGTGAATCAGTTTGATGGTGTCATTGCCAATATTACCGCATGTAATAATCTCAGTTTCAGTATGGAGGATCTTCCAAAGGATGGCTTGGACCATAACCGTGCTCTTCATATATCTGTAAAATGTCAGGAGGATACTTTAGTAAGAGTTCTTGTGGATACAAGATCTTCTTTGAATGTTTTGCCGAAAAGAATGCTTTCTAAGTTATCTTATCAAGGGGCAGAGATGAGGCCCAGTGCACTGATTGTGAAAGTTTTTTATGGGTCAAGGAGGACTGTTATTGGAGAAGTAGACCTGCCAATCTTGATTGGACCACAGGTGTTCAAAATCACTTTCCAGGTTATGGACATTAACCCTAATTATAGTTGTTTGCTGGGAATACCTTGGATCCATGCCGTTGGGGCAGTCACTTCTACCTTACACAAGAAGATGAAGTTTGTGGTCGATAATAAGCTGGTAACTGTGTCTGGTGAAGAAGATCTCATGGTCAGCAACCTTTCTTCCTTTAGCTATATTGAGGCTGATGAAGATGCTTTGGAAACTGCTTTCCAAGCCCTGGAGATAGCCAGTGTTGTCCTTATGGAAGTAGAGGAGCCAAAGGGGAAAGGTATTCCATCATTTGCGTCGCTGAAAAGTACCATTTCCACTATCGAGGAAGGAAGCTATGAAGGTTGGGGTGATGTCGTTGAACTCAAACAGAAGCTAGATCGCTACGGGTTGGGTTACAAACCAACTCATATGAAGGAAGGAGCGTCAACCTCCGTCAAAGGACGTCCAAAGACCATTCAAGAGGTGTTTTCCAGTGTCAGCTATCAGATCAATGCAGTTAATGGGGATGCTGAAGATGAAGATGTGGATCATTTGGTTTATCAGTGTGAAGCAGCTTTGGGCAATTGGGAGTCAGTTGAGATCCCAGAATTTTTTCCACTGTCAAAGTAATTTATAGTTTTTTTTTAATGTTTTCAAAGTTCCCTAGCTTCGCCCAAGGCTATGGGATCATTTTGTATGGCCCCTTCTCCTTTTCAAGTTATTTAATCAATGAAGGCATTTTGTTAAATTCCTGTTTTGTTTTATTTACTGCTTTTTCTCTTTTCACTTTCAAAAGAAAATGACAATCTTTTAAAACCAATAAAAAGTTTTTCTTGCATCCCTATATTTTCACTTTTAATAAAAGCAAATCATTCCCATATGCAGAACAAATGAAAACCCTATTGAATCCAATGACTCTATATTTTCTCTTAACTTCGATTCGTCCATCTACCAAGCGGAAGATGAAAGTGAGGAAGATTATGACATTCCCGAAGAATTGGCAAGATTAGTTGAGTATGAGCACATAGATCTTCAGCCACATAAGGAGCAGGTAGAGACCATCAATCTTGGCACTGATGAAGACAAGAAGGAAGTCAAGATTGGTACAGCACTAGGGGCAGATGTCAGAGAAAGATTGGTCAAGCTTCTCAAAGAATATGTGGATGTGTTTGCATGGCCGTATCAGGATATGCCCGGTTTAGACACAGACATAGTGGTCCACAAGTTGCCTCTTTGACCAGATTGTCCTCCAGTAAAGCAAAAGCTCCGAAGAACAAGACCAGACATGGCTCTGAAGATTCGAGAAGAGGTCAAAAGGCAATTTGATGTTGGATTCCTCGCAGTTGTGAAGTACCCTGAGTGGGTAGCTAACATCGTACCAGTCCCCAAAAAGGATGGCAAAGTTAGAATGTGCGTGGACTATAGAGATTTGAACAAAGCCAGTCCAAAGGAAGATTTCCCGCTTCCACATATTGATACTTTGGTTGACAACACTGCTAAGTTTGTTGTTTTCTCCTTCATGGATGGATTTTCAGGATACAACCAGATCAAGATGGATCCTGATGATATGGAAAAGACCACTTTCATCACACCATGGGGCACTTATTGTTACAAAGTTATGTCATTTGCTCTCAGAAATGCAGGAGCCACTTATCAAAGAGCAATGGTCACCCTTTTCCATGATATGATGCATAAAGAAATAGAAGTTTACATAGATGATATGATTGCCAAATCACAGAGTGGGGAGGATCATTTGAATCATCTCTTGAAGTTATTTGAGCATCTCAGAAAATTCCAACTGCGTCTGAATCCAGCTAAGTGAACCTTTGGTGTCCGATAAGGAAAGTTACTCGGTTTTATTGTTAGTCAGCAAGGAATTGAGGTAGATCCGGACAAGGTCAGAGCAATTCAAGAAATGCCAGCTCCGAAAACAGAAAAACAAGTCAGAGGTTTCCTTGGAAGATTGAATTACATCTCCAGATTTATCTCCAACATGACTGCTACATGTGAGCCTTTATTCAAGTTGCTCTGAAAGAATCAAGCAATTACATGGAATTCTGATTGTCAGGAGGCTTTTGAAAAGATTAAGGTTTACCTACGGGAACCTCCTATCTTAATCCCACCTACTCCAGGGAAGCCTCTCTTCATGTATCTGACTGTACTTGAGGGATCTATGGGTTACGTATTAGGCCAACAGGATGAAACTGGTCGTAAAGAGCATGCCATTTATTACTTAAGCAAGAAGTTTACAGATTGTGAAAGCAGATATTCCCTTTTAGAGAAGACTTGTTATGCTTTGGCATGGGCTGCCAGACGACTCAGGCAGTATATGATTTGTCATACTACTTTGTTGATCTCAAAAATGGATCCAATAAAGTATATTTTTGAGAAGCCTGCCTTGACTGGAAGACTTGCCCGTTGGCACATGCTGTTATCTGAATACGACATCCAATATGTAACCCAGAAGTCTATCAAGGGCAGTGTTTTGTCTAACTACCTTGCTGATCAACCTGTCGAAGACGAGGACATTATGTTGATAAAAGATTGTGAAGTTCCAAGTCCAAATGAAGGTCCTGAGCCAGGTTCTCGATGGAAGATGATGTTTGATGGTTCCTATAATTACATGGGGCATGGTGTGGGAGCTGTTTTGATAAATCCTGATGGTGGTTATACCCCTTTCACAGTCAGATTATGTTTTGAATGTACAAACAACATCGCAGAGTATGAAGCATGTGCTTTGGGTATCGAAGCTGCAATTGATACCAGAATCAAGATCCTTGAAGTATATGGAGACTCAGCTTTGGTAATCTACCAAGTCAAAGGTGAATGGGAGACCCGTGATGAGAAGTTGATCCCTTACCGTGCCCACATTATGGAATTGATCAAATACTTTGATGAAGTCACTTTCCATCACGTTCCAAGGGCGGAGAATCAAATAGCAGACACTTTGGCTATGTTGGCATCTATGTTTCAAGTCAGATTTCTTAATGAAGCTCCATTCATTACAATTGAGCAAAAAACTACGCCAGCCTACTGTCTACTGGTCGAAGAAGAAACTGATGAGAAACCATGGTTTTATAACATTAAGAACTACTTGCAAAGTCAGGAGTACCCGGCAGATGCAACAACTTTAGACAAGAAGACTCTGAGAAGATTGGTGTCCAAGTTCTTCCTCAGCAACAATGTGCTTTACAAGAGAAGTCATGATATGGTTCTGCTCAGATGTGTGGACCAATGCGAAGCAGGCTTGTTGGTTAGAGAAATCCATGAAGGATCATTTGGAACACATGCCAATGGACATGCCATGTCCAGGAAGATCTTGAGAGCTGGATACTTCTGGTTAACCATGGAATCAGATTGTTTCAAATATGCCAGGAAGTGTCATAAATTCCAGATTTATGCCGACAAGGTGCACGTACCTCCGACCCTTTTGAATGTTTTGTCATTGCCTTGGCCTTTCTCAATGTGGGCATTGATATGATAGGGGCAATTGAGCCTAAAGCTTATAATGGTCACCGATTTATTTTTGTTGTGATTGATTACTTTACCAAGTGGGTAGAAGCAGCTTCCTACGCCAATGTGACGAAGAAAGTGGTTGCCTGGTTCATCAAGAACCAAATTATTTGTCGTTATGGGATCCCAAGCCGAATCATCACAGATAATGGGACCAATTTGAACAACAAGACGATGAAGGAGCTATGCGAGACATTCAAGATTGAACATCATAACTCTTCTCCTTATCGTCCGAAGATGAATGGAGTTGTCGAAGCTGCAAACAAGAACATCAAGAAGATCCTGCAGAAGATGGTTAAAACTTACAAAGACTGGCACGAGATGTTATTGTATGCCTTACACGAATACAGAACATCAGTTCGCACTTCAACTGGGGAAACCCCTTTCTCTTTGGTGTATGGGATGGATGTAGTTCTCCCTATCGAAGTAGAGATACCATCTTTGAGGATTTTGATGGAAACCAAACTGGAGGAAGCTGAGTGGGTCCAGAACAGTACGACCAACTGAACCTCATTGATGAAAAGAGAATGACCGCCATGTGCCATGGTTAGTTGTACCAAAAGTGTATCAAGAGAGCATTTGATAAGAAAGTCTGTCTCCAAGAATTCAAAGAAGGAGACCTTGTACTTAAGAAAATCTTGCCAGTCCACAAAGACACACGTGGAAAATGGAGCCCTAACTATGAAGGCCCATATGTTGTGAAGGTGGCATTCTCCGGAGGTTCCTTAATCCTCACAACTATGGATGGTGAACAACTGAAACACCCGGTGAATTCTGATGCAATCAAAAAATATTATGCCTAAATAAAGCCCTATAGGTCGAAAACCAGAAATGGCGACCTAGGCAGAAAATGGGTATCCCAGTGGATCATAACCTATGAAGGAGATCCAGGCAAAATTTAGGGATAAAAACAAAAAAAAAATAGAGCTCGCTAAGTTGAAAACCCGAAAGGGCGGCTTAGGCAAAAAGAGCGTCCCGGTGGATTGAAAACCCGAAAGGGCGGTCCAGGCAAAAATTAGGGACAAAGGCATTTGACTATATCAGATGGTGTTTACCATCATCGAAGATCATTTACTTGAAGACCAATCCAGTCGCTCTTGTCAGAAGCAAAGTGTTGGGCAGTTTTAGTCATTAGGGATTATAGTGGTCGTTGGATTCAATGTAGACCTTTCCCCATTTCCATTTTCAAATTGTAATTTCCCATGGAGTTTTGCTATTGGCAAGCTACCATTCTTGAATGAAATACAACCTTTGCTTTCAAACTTTGCCTTACAGTTTTCTTATTTTCTTTTGTTATGCAAAATGTCTTTACTGAACTACCATTTAACTCTGAAAATGACAAATATTTTAGAAAATTGTTTTTGGAAACACATGAAAAACTTTGAAATTTCTTTGACTTTGGAAATATTGAAAAATCTTTTGTCTTCTAAAAAACCCTTGGGCTTGCAGCAACACTCTCATGTCATTATTACAAAATTCCCTATAAAGGATTAGAAGCCGGTAGCACTCTTGGATGGATCCTTGGACCAATTATTGGTTTCCAAGCTCGAAGATATCTCCCCAGCATCTTTTTATTGCTCGTCTAAGTATTGGCGTTGAGGTCCTACTCTCCCCTGTTTTATTAAAACTCCCTGACTCCCCAGAGTCAGCATCTGCATATCATGATCATTCGCATCATGATCAATCATACGCATTTGACATAATCATTTGCCCCTTCCCAGTTGTCGTATGTCTGACTCCAGGTCCAGATTACTGTAAATTTTCATTTATTTGAAATCCATTGTGGTGGGCACCCTGAAGCGTGATTAACCAAAGTCTTATTCCAATAACACTGGTATCCCTCGCAGAGGTCGTCATTGATATGTAACTTAGTACCACCAATATTTCTTTTAAGTCCAATTATCATTGGCATAAATCCTTTAAGTTGTTTGCTTAGGATTTAAGGTTGTTTAATTCAACGCGAATCCGTGTTTTCCTGACGATTCCTAAAAGTTCTTCTTTGAACTCTTCATGTAAGGAATTTCCAGAGGTTGGTCGTTTATCTTGTTGAAAACTCCAACATTTATCCTTATCTTCCAACCGGTCGCTTAGAGCCGCTGATTTATATTTAAGCGTTATTTTCTACTCCCAGTATCAGTTTGGTTGCACAAGACCACTGCCCAAACACAGTGGTCGTTTTCTTTATCCTCGGTATCAACAGTTACACTTGAACCTGTTGATTTACCGCTTTGGATTACTTACCCCGTTCATTTTTTCCCGACCGCTATGTCGATGACTGTTTTTTTCTTTTTCCCGACCGCCGTGTCGATGCCTGTTTATTTCATATTTCCCGACCGCCGTGTCGATGTCTGCTATTTTATTTCCCGACCGCCATGTCGATGACTGTTATTTTTATTTTCCGACCGTTGCGTCGATGACAGCTATTTATTTCCTGATCATCGTGTCGACATCTGTTTGTTTCATTTTCCCGACCGCCGTGTCGATGATTGTTTATTCCATTTTCCCGACCGCCGTGTCGACGCTTGTTATTTTTTATTTTCCGACCGTCGTGTCAATGTCTGCTATTTTATTCCCGACCGTCGTGTCGATGTCTGTCATTTTATTTCCCGACCGCCGTGTCGATGTCTGTCATTTTATTTCCCGACCGTCGTGTCGACGTCTGTCATTTTATTTCCCGGTCGCCGTGTCGATGTCTGTCATTTTATTTCCCGACCACCCTGTCGACGTCTGTCATTTTATTTCCCGATCGCCGTGTCGATGTCTGCTAATTTTATATCCCGACCACCGTGTCAATGTATGTTATTTTATTTCCTTATCGTCGTGACGATGTTTGTTATTTCCCGACCTCCATTTTAACTACCTTTCTCAACCGCTGAATTGTTGTATTGGGATCCCCAGCAGCCACCTTGAACTTGCTAACTCATCACTTCAGATAATCTGCTCTTTGTTCATAGTGTCAGTTTTGGTCGCATCAAGCCATTACGTTTTCACTTTGAACCATTTTTTTTACTATCATAGGGTACCAGTCTGTCTTTAATCCTATGCTCTAGATTTCTGTTTTGTTTCCCATCCTTTGATATTCTTAGTGCCAGCAGTTACACTTGAACCTGTTGATCTACCACTTTGAATACTTCTTGTTTCCGTCACGTGGTCTCCAACATTTTGCTATCCCCAGTGGGTCTTCGCCCTCAATTTTGTTTCTGTGGATCACCATTAGCATTCATCTCCATCATCTCCTGCATACCATGTTCAGCATATTCATCATTGAAATCAGCATGCTAGGGTTCATTGCATCTCGCATGTCATATCCCCAGCAAAACAAAGAGTCACTCACAGGTTCATAGCATGTAATCGCATGTAGGGGCAAAATTTTCGGTTATTTCTATATTTAAATACCTTTCACTCCGATTTTATGAGGATTAACATCACTCATTATATCTGGTAAAGTTATTTAAATAAGGGCAACTGTCACACCCCAAATTTTTACCCCTAACTTTTCGTATCATGCATGCTGGATGTGTTGTAAGGCATTTTTGGATTCACAACAGTTTTCAGAAGTTTGTTTTTTTATTATCGTACGACCAAGGTTTTCTTTTTTTATATATTTGTTTAGTCTAATTGAAAAAATTAAGTTTTCGGCTTTTTTTAGTTCATTGTTAATTTTATTCCTGAATTTAATTTAGTAAGTTGTTATTTCTAATTTAATTTTTAATCTCTAGTTTAATTTTTAATTTTTAATTTTTTAAGTTTATATTTCTAACATTTTTATTTTTGAGTTCGTTTTTTTATTTGTATTTCTAATTTAAAACTTAATTTCGATTTTTTTAATATTTTTATCTTTTTTAATTAATTCATTTTTTTTAATTTCTATTTCTAATTCAATTTCAATTTCAATTTCTAACTTTTATTTTAATTCTCATTTTTAGTTTCTATTTCTACTCTAATTTTATATTCCAATTTCCTTTTTAATTCATTTGCCAAATTTCCAAAGCCCCTTTTTCAAACCCAAAATTATGTTTCCATTCTTTTCTTTTTAGCTCAAATCTAATCTTGTTTGTCTAAAGTCAAATTCTATTTCAAGTTGTGTTCCAATTCCAATTTTAATTTCAAATCCCAAGTTCATAATCCAATTTGTTTCTATAATCTTAATTCAAATTTTAAAAAAAAATCATTTCAAATTTTAAATAAAGGAAAACTTAGTTCCTAATTTATTCATAAATTCCAAGTTTAAATTCAAGTCTCAATTTCTCAATAATTTTAGGAACTTCATTTCAAATTCATAAAATGTTCCAAGCTCTTCCAAACTCATTCAAGTTTATTTGTTATACACCATTTAAAGCACTCAAACACATCTTATTCATGTCATTGTTTATTCACACTCAAATTCCAAAACATGTTTGTTCACTACATCCAAGTATTAACTCATATACATGCCTAATTCCAAGATTACTACACTAAGACTAGGACAAAATCATGATTTACATCTTAAGTGCATTTCCATATCAAGTAACTTTTTTTTATTGCACAAGGCTACATGAAGAGGATTTCTAAGCCTAAGAGGTATCTAATTTCATATGCAAGTCTTCAAGCTTTGCCATTTGCAATCATGATTGCCTTTAAACCATCTCTTGCCATAATTCATGTTGCATCAACCTACAAAACCAAGTTGAAGTCAAGTTTAGCAAGTGAACTTTTAACTTATTTTACTTCAAACTCAAGTCGCAAATCATTCAAGTATTTTCATCCCACACATCTTTAATAAAAAAACTCATCACAAATCTTGTTCATACATATCCATCATAATGCATTTGTTTCATCATTCAAAACCTCATTCAATTTTAGCATTCCATTCACATTTCAGTTCACATGTTACAAGCCATAAATCATACAATCATATCCTAACATTCTCATTGCATTATAATATCACAAGGTTCAAAAAAAACAAAATTTTACAAAATCAATAAAAAATGAAAGCTTCAAATAATCCATGTTTTTTTTACCACAGTAAAAAGGGGGGAAACAAATTTCAAACAATAGAAAATGACAGCAAAGACACCAAGGCACTAGCAGGCTTTTGATGGAAAAAGTAAGTTCAGACCTGCTGCAGGAAGAAACAGGAGCTGCAGGTAGCTATTTCAGTCCATCTCATAAGCAAGCAGCACCTCTGCAGGTCAACCAAAACCTGCAATCCAACCCTTACACAAAAGCATGATAATCTCTACTCCATAGGCAAAAAAAACATGCGATGGAAAGGGACAGGTCATCAGGAAACTAACAAATCTGATTTTATAAGCTTAATCAACAAGCTATAAGTTAGAAGGGGAGCCATATAAAAGATCAACAACAGCCACAAACTTGACACAATAAACCAGCAAAACAAACGGAATCCAATCGAAACATAGGCGAAATCGCACAAATAAAAAAGACATATAGAAACAAAAAACATCAGAAACACTCACAGAAAAAAGAGACTTCAAACACAGCTAGTTCTCAACAACAAAAAGCTAACCTTTGTGAATCAAAACTCACCAACACGAACAATCCGAAAGCCGAAACAAAATTGAGTTCACCGAAATGTCATCGCCGCCCTCACTATCAACCGCCGCCGCAAAAGTCCCAAAAATATCAAATCCAAACTTACCGTCATCGATTATTGAGAACTGGCAGAAGACTGATCCGAGCACCACCACCTCGAAACCACATTCATCTCCATAAATCGCGACCTATTTCCTCATCCTTCAACAAGCCCTTTGTCCGAAATCGCGGACCACCATAGCATTGGATAGACCAAAGGAAACACCACAAAGACTTCCTCGGATTAGTTCCAAACTCGTAAGTTTCCTTTCACTTCCCAGCGTTTTTCTGATAAATATTTTAAGGTGATTTAGAGTGAGAGTCGAAACGAGATGGGAGGGCGATCCGCAAAAGAGAGATTAGGGTTTCAGATTTTGGACAAATGCGTTGTTTCTTCTTTGTATCAGTGTTCTGTTTTTGTGAATGGGATTAGGTTTGGCCGCTATGTGTCTTAGATTGGGGTTTTTGAACACTTCACTTCATTTATGGCCGAAGTGGGTCAGCTATGACCCGACCCGCGCCCGATCCAGCAGGTTTGCCCATGGTTGTTGCCGTTTTTGGGCCTGTATGATTTCACGTGTTTAGTTTGCTCTTTCCTTTTTAATTTTATTTATTAAACTCTATATATAAAAAATAGATAAATAAGCTTTAGTAAACAATGAAATATCTAAATATTTTTTCAAAAAAAAAGGGTGTTAAGTTTAATTCCAAACTAAAAACAAAAATATTATTTGGTTTTATTAAATTTTCTTAATTTATTTTAGTGGGTCAATTTGTTGTCTTTTGGTCGTTTTTCTATGAAATTATTATATGTTTATAACCCTTGCTCGTTGTTCGGTCGTTATAACAATATATGACGTATACGCACTTGTCGGTATTATCATTTTTGACCATATTTGTTAAGTAAAATTATATATCTAATAATCTAGATAAATGTGTACTAAAATAATAATAATAATAATAATAATAATATTCAAATTTCTTGGTCCAACGCCAAGTTAACTTTTTTTAAATTCAATCGCCTACACTCCGCACACACGTAAGTCGGTCTTGTGATCGCCGTCTGCACAATCTTTTACGTGTCTTAGTTAATTTAACAAGGAACTGAACTTCGGAATCTAGCATTCCGCGGGTTCTTTAATGAACCACTCTTGAGGCTAGCCTTCGAGTTGAGTTTCATTTACTCCGTCGTTTTAAAATACTAAACTTTAATTCGTCCAAAGTAATCGCGAAACATCTTAATACATAGTTAATTAAACGTAAAAACTAAACTCAGGAATCTAGCATTCCTCGGGTTTTTGAATTGAGTTACTGTTGGGGATAGCCCTCGATTTGTAATTCATTCGCCCTTTCACAATAAGAATACGACTTAAAACTTATCGACAAATGCAAATCATTTCACAATTAATCAACGAATAACTGAACTCTGGAGTCCAACACTCCACGGGTCCTTGAATGCAATCACTCTTGAAGCTAGCCCTCGAGTTGTGCTTCATTCTCCTTTTCGTTTAAAATACTTTAACAAAGGTCAAACACCTTTTCTTTAAACGAACATTATTTAAATCTTTCTATCTCGCAAACAAGCTAGCGCTTTAGCCTCCACCGCGAGTATAAGCCAACGCTTAGCAGTAGAGTGCGTTTTAAACAGTCGTTCAATTAAAAAATACAAACCGTAGTTGCACGAACTACGAAGCTCTGACTTTCCCATTGCACAAGGGAATACGTAGGCATAGGATTTTAATCCTTCGCGAGCACCCTAATAAAAAATCTAATTATTTCTCCGTTTAAAGCATAATAATAAAAATTAACTATCTCTCCGTCACAATAATAAAAATTAACTATCTCTCCGTCACAATTATAAAAAAACTTTAATATTTCTCCGTCATAATAATAATAATTTAAAACTTTCTTTTAAAACAAAAATATTAACAAACATTTAGAAGACAGAGACTTAGATCAACATTTAATCGCATAGTTAGCTAAGAGGTTCTCGTTGAGTACAACGGACGTGAGGGGTGCTAATACCTTCCCTTTGCGTAACCGACTCCCGAACTTAGAATTTGGTTTCGTAAACCATTTCTTATCCTTAATTTAGGTTGTATTTATATCTCCCTTTTCTCTTGTAGAATAAATAGAATTAGGTGGCGACTCTGTAGTTTTAGGATCGTATTTTTCGAGGTACGACACATCCTATGCGAGTTCCCAATGGACCCTCGGATGCGAGTGGGTTTGCCAACAAATGTGGTCTGCCACTGTCATCACTGGAGAGGGGTGTTCCTATTAAGGTCCTCGAAGATCTGTCACCAAATGCACATAACTATAAAGGTCGTACCCTGGAGTGGGGTAATACCCACACAGAATAGTTCCAAGACGGTCGCAATCTGGGTGTGGAGCACATCGCCACTCATCATGGTGAGATACCATGGAAGTACAATGTCTGTCCATGCTAATCCTATAGTGCATTCAAGTCGGGTATTTGGCTTATCTCACAGTAACTCCCATCCCACCGAATAAATGAAAACCAGCACAAACAGACAGTCCAGTATAATATGATGCATGGAAAATAAATACTGAAAACGGTAAATAAATGCGGTAAAGTAAAGCTGTAAAGTAAAACTGTAAATGAAAACAGTAAAGCTAAACTAAAGCACACAGCAAACAGATAAACACCCAAAGAAACAAAACCAAACAGGCGCTAGAATTGACTCTACAAGGGAAACCAGAGATTCTGGGTTCTATCCCCAGCAGATTCGCCAGATGTCGCTCCCGGGATTTTCATCCTAGTACAAACGCGAAAGTGGCGCAGAAAAGGTAGAGTCGCCAGCCAGGCATTTTTATCCCGAAAGAATGGGAAAGGTAATGTTGCACAAACCTGAGGAAGAAGGAAAGGACAAGGTCCTGCGAACCAGAGATCTGGTTTCGGGAGTCGGTTACAACCTGGGAAGGTATTAGCACCCCAGATCGTCCGCCGTACCCGACGGGATCCACGCTTGTTTGTTTGCTTCAAAGGGTGAGAAAACTAATTGTTGCTGAACAAAACTGCTGACTGGAATTGGAATGGAAATGGGAAATGGAACAGAAAAAAGAACAAAAAGAAAAAATGGGAAAATGTAGGGAAAATAAAAAATGTGCTTGAACGGGCCCTACCTCGCTGCCTACGTACCTCATCGGGATAATGAGGATCATAGTCGACGTAGTTCGCCTAACTAAGGCGGGAACTATTTATTTGTATTTTTTATGCGCTGGAACTGCGTATGTCTATGCTCAGGTGTTGCAGGCTCGTCTGGTACGAGTGCGTTTACCGTCTTGCATGCGAGACAAGTCGTTGCAAGTTCGCCTTTGAATGAATGAGATGAGAAAAGAAGTTCTCGCAGGATAGTCGCTTATTGTTTGTTTTTGTCTTTTATCAGAAATGTTTTGAATTTATTTGTGAACATTCTCATACTAAGACCTATCCATCGTGGTAAATACTTACACCTCTCCCAGAAACAGGACGTGTATAAGTACTCCGCAACAAAGTCTCATGGCGTATAAGAATGTTCCAATCTTTATTAGGTGTTTTATTGTTTTTCTCTATGAGATGAGAAAGAATGACTCAAGTGGAAAAAGGGAAAAACTAAGTGTTCTGGGCAGGCCCAACTCCCAGAATTGGGCCAAGCAAAGTGGCATTGTGACACGCTCGGCGTCGAGCACAATGCCAAGAATAACGGTCCTTGTCGACCAAAGCCATACCGACCAGGACGAAGTCCCCCAACGACTAGTTTTGACCGTTACCTATTCGTGCGGATTCCGCGATCCGCGCCAAACAGTTTGAACCAATAATCACCCCATTGGACCAGTATATAAACCCTCTCATTTGAGAGGGTCAGGTATTCAATTCTCTGACCTTAATTCTCGTACTTGCCCACTCTTTTCTCAGTGTCTTACTTAAGCATCAGAGTGCCTTGCAGGTACACCCCCCTCCTCTCCTTATCAACCGTCCTTCAACAACGCTCGAAGCTAGCCATTTCGGATCCTGATCTCCAGGTACAATCAGGTGGCGCCGTTTGTGGGAACTGATTTCCCCGTTCTTCTCTCTCAAAGTCTTCAAGAACCAAAGTAATAACTAAGATCCATGGCTGCTCGAGACAAAAATCCAGACAACTGGTCGAACGACGGCATGATCCTCACGCAACGTGAGAGCAACATTCATCATCCTCCGCACGAAGAAACCGTGCAAGATCACCCAGAAGGGAAGACAGCCTCACCTTCCCCCGACCGCGACCAACCTCTAGAAAGTCGCCCGGAAGTTCCTTTTCCCCCAACTCCTTCAGGATCTGATTTCGCAGCGCTGGCCGAGATTCTGAATCAGAAAAATTTGTTGCTCCTCGGCCATGGCGAGAAGATTGCCCGTCTCGAAGACAATAATTGTCGACCCCGGTCTCCCACGAGACACCAAAGGAGGCGTAGTCCCTCTCCTCCCAAGAGAAAGAGGAAAGGACGTATCGACGAATCCACTGGTGACAAATGGTCCCACCCATCTCCTCCTCGATCTTCCCCTCCAAGAAAATCAAGAAGGAGTAGATCAAGATCCGCATCCCCCCGGCGAGCAAAGAAGCGCGCGCCCAAGTCCCCTTCATTCAATTCCAGCAACGATGAAGACACCAGGGGCCCCCTCTCGTCGGAAATCATGGCGGCTAAACTCCCGAGGGGTCTAGAAAAACCTCCACCCTTAGGCTCATATGATGGGACCACAGATCCTGACGAGCATATCGAGAATATTGATGCTTTGCTCGACTACCGAGGGGTGCAAGGGGCGATCAAATGTCTCCTCTTTCCTACAACTCTGAGGAAAGGAGCGATAACGTGGTACAAAAGCCTCAAAGCAGAGTCCATCACATCCTGGAAACAGCTCGGACGCACATTTTCCAGGCACTTCACCGCCTCTAGACGGCATCCAAAGACGGAAGCATCGCTCGAAGCGATCATCCAGGGGAAGGACGAACCTATATCGAGAGGTTCAACAAAGAAGCAGTCCAGGTATCCACAACGGACGACATGAAGAAGTACTTGATGGAACGGGGACTACGCCCGTCGACCGATTTCCACCGAGCGGTTGGCATCGAGACCCCGACCACCCTTGACGCATTCTTGTTTAAAGCCCAAGCTTACATCCAATATGAGGAAATGCAGGCGGCTAGCTCCGTCCGAAATGCCTGGCGTCGCGAGGACGCGAAGCCCCATCGGGTCAATGAACCCTCGACATCTCGTCGGGGAGGAGACAAAAGAAAGGATGATCGCCCTCGTGAACCACGGGAGCACAAAGGACCCATCGGCCGATTTCATGAATATACTCCCCTCCTAGGCTCTAGGGAGAAGATCATGTCCGAATGTGCCAACTCAGAATTCAGGCAAGCAGGAGTACGCTTTCCGAAGCAGCTACCTAGCAAACCGGGCACGAACATGACGAAGTACTGCAAATTCCACAAGAGTCACGGCCATAATACCGAAGACTGCATCCATCTCAAAGATGCAATCAAGATACTTATCAAATACGGGCACCTCAAACAGTTTACCAAATCTAGAGACACCCCTCGATAAGAAGCGCAGGGAACTCAAAAGATTGAGGAGGTTGTGCCCATTCCAGCAGATGCGAATATGCAGGTTGCCCTGAGCATCTATCACCCGTAAGATTTCTTCCTACCCGATCACACGGGGAGTCCGGGATATTTTTCCTCCCACAGTCAATAGGAGTCCTTTCCATCTGCAATGGTCATCTCAGGGGGAGGTTTTAACAAAATCACGGTCGGATTCATAAAGAGGAAATTCGACCAACTGATCGCAAAAGGCCCTACACAGAGCGCGACCCTGGACCCCCCAAGAGAAGGCTCAGTACCCCTTGCTTTTTACCGGGAGGAACTCCTAGGAGGAGCACCAAATTCCAGCATCCCACTACTCATCCGTGCACGAATGGCAAATTTTGACGTGAGGAGAATCCTAGTGGACCAAGGTAGCTCCTGCGACATCATGTACTCCCAATTATTTTTAACACTCCAGTTGAATGAAACATACCTGACTCCGTACGTCGGATCATACTTACAAGGTTCAACGGAGCAGTCTCCCGACCATGGGGCTACGTCGATCTCTTCGTCACCTTTGGGGCATCCGAGACCGCCAGAACTGTTCGCGTCCAATTCCTTGTCGTGGATTTCCCGTCGTTGTACCAATGCATTTTGGGACGACCGACATTGGTCGAGCTGATCGTTGTTCCATCCACCGTCCACCTAAAAATGAAGTATTATACTACTTCGAGAAAAGTTGCTACGCTGCACGGTGACGTCGAAGCTGCTCGCCGATGTTTTGAGGCAGCATCCAGAGGTCTTAGCTCGATATCTTACCAACCAAATCCTTTGGCACTGGCCTCGCCAGATACTCCACAAACATCCAAGGCTTTTCCTCATGTAGACTCAATCGATCTGGACTGCAGGTTCTCCGACGACAACGAGGGCACTCAAAGGCTGACCGATTCACTTTCCCGGCCAATTCCAAACGGAGAATTCGAGTTGATTCCTTTGGGAGATGATTCGGCTCGGTGCGTCAAGATCGGGGCACACTTTCCCGACTTGGCGAAACGACAGTTAGAGGCATGCCTCAAGGGAAACGCGGATCTGTTCGCTTGGAGCACCGCAGAAATGCCAGGGCTCGACCCCGAGACGGCCTGTCATCACCTCTCCATTGACCCAACACACAAAGCGATCGCCCAGCGTAGGAGGAAGCAGTCGACCGAGAAAACCAAAGCGGCTGAATCTGCTATTAAAGACCTCCTAGAGGCAAATTTTGTAACTGAGGCCAGGTACACAACCTGGCTCTCAAATGTTTTACTTGTAAAAAAATCTAGTGGAAAATGGAGAATGTATGTTGACTATACTGATCTTAACCGGGCATGCCCGAAAGACGCATATCCTTTGCCTAACATCGATAAACTGGTCGACAATTCGTTCGATTTCAAGCTATTGTCCTTCATGGACGCTTACTCGGGGTACAATCAAATACCCATGGTTGTGTCCGACAAAAACTACACGGCCTTCATGACTGAATCGGGCAACTATTATTATAACGTTATGCCCTTCGGTTTAAAAAACGCGGGCGCGACATATCAGCGCATGATGAATAAGGTATTCCGAGCAGAAATCGGGGACATGCTTGAGGTATACATGGACGACATGATCGTCAAGTCTCAGCAAGAGATGGATCACGCGTCCCACTTATGAAAGGTATTCGATCAAGCCCGAAAATGCAAAATGCGTTTCAATCCCGAGAAGTGCACGTTTGGGGTCCGAGCGGGGAAGTTCCTCGGATTCTATTTGACTGAGCGAGGTATTGAAGCCAATCCTGACAAATGTCAGGCATTCATAGAACTTCCTACTCCTAATTCTAAAAAATCCATACAATCGTTGAACGGGGTCCTCGCTTCCCTCATATGATTTGTAGCAAAATCCGCTCAGCATGCCCTTCCCTTTTACAAACTCCTCCACAAAGAGGCCACCTTTGAATGGACGGAGGAATGCGAGCAAGCCTTGTCCCACTTGAAAAGGGCATTATCTGGACCCTCAGTTTTGTCTAGGCCCAAAGAAGGGGAGACGCTTTACCTCTATCTCGCCGTAGAAAACGAGGCTGTAAGCGCAGCCCTCATACGCGACCTACCCGAGGGACAGAAACCTGTCTACTTTACGAGCAAGGCGCTCCACGGCCCCGAACTTCGATACCTCCAGGTAGAAAAGGTGGCCCTGGCCCTCCTTTTTGCACCCAGAAGACTACGACATTATTTCTTAGCCCACACCATCATCGTGAGAACAGACTAGCCCATAAGACAATTACTCGGTCGACCAGATATGGCCGGGAGAATGCTAAAATGGTCGTTGGAACTGTCTGAATTAGACATCAAATTCGAAGGGAGACAAGCTCTCAAAGCTCAAGCACTAGCCGACTTTGTAGCAGAGCTCCCTTTCACCGAGCAGGAGCCGAAATCTCCATCCAAATGGACCATCTTCGTAGACGGAGCATCTGGCCCGGCGGGTAGTGGGGCTGGAGTTATCTTGGAGAACGAAGAGGGAAGCATCATCGAAGTTTCTTTAACTTTATCCTTCCCCACATCCAACAACCAGGAGGAATATGAAGCCTTTTTGGCAGGCATACGACTCGCGACCGACCTGGAGGCAGAAGAAATCACAATTTGCACAGATTCCCAGTTGGTCGCTAGCCATGTCCGAGGAGATTTCCAGGCCAAAAACAACAATATGGCCGAATATCTGGCCCTTGTCAAAGACGAACTAAAATGATTCACAAGTGTAGAGGTCAAACACGTCCTACGAGAGAATAATACCTAGGCTGATATCCTTTCCAAGTTGGCGAGCACTAAAAAGAAAGGAAACAATAAATCCGTTATACAAAAAATGCTCCCCCGACCAAGCATTGGACAATCTTCAACCCATCTAGACATTAATCTCATAGGAGACGCCAATTGCTGGATGACCCCAGTGTTTAACTATCTGACCAAGGGTGAGTTACCGACAGACCCGAAAACGACCAGCACCGTGCGTCGAAGGTCGTGCTCGTACTCCCTGGTCGGTGGGCGTATGTATCATCGAGGGTTCTCTACGCCACTCCTCAGATGCGTAAAGGAAGAGAACGTCCCACATGTACTAAGGGAAGTCCATGAAGGGATTAACGCACAACACCCAGGCGGACGATCGCTAGCCCGAAAGATTCTCCGGACAGGGTACTATTGGCCGACACTCCATCACGACGCGAAAGAGCACGTAAAAAGATGCGACAAATGCCAACGACACGGAGACTTACACGTAGCACCCCCTACCGAGCTAAAATCGCTATCTTCCCCATGGCCATTCGCGTGGTGGGGGATGGACATTTTAGGGCCATGTGTCGTAGGATCCGGCCAAAATAAATACCTCATTGTAGGTGTCGACTATTTCACCAAACGGATAGAAGCTGAGGCCTTGGCCAAAATTACTGCACTCAACATACTACGCTTCTTCAAGAGGAGCATTCTCGCTCGGTTCGGGGTACCACTCGCCATTGTAACCGATAACGGTACCCAATTCACCGATAGACATTTCAAAGAGTTTGTTGCGTCAGTAGGAACAAAACAGCACTTCGCTTCGGTGGAACATCCCCAAACTAACGGACAAGTAGAAGCTGCAAATAGAGTAATCCTAAGAGGTCTAAAACGGAGACTAGACGAGCACAAGAAACATTGGGTCAAGGAGTTACACAGCATGCTTTGGGCATATAGAACCACTCCCCACTCAACGACTAGTGAATCCCCATTCCGGTTGGCATATGGGACCGAAGCAGTGATTCCTGTGGAAATGTGCATCCGATCCAGACGAACAGAGTCCCCAATGGACCAAGACGCCAACTCCGAAGCTTTAAGAGACGAGCTTGACCTGGTCGAAGAAATCCGATCAGAAACTGCTCTCCAAGAGGCCACTCTCAAACAGAAAATAGCAGCTCGATACGATTCTAAAGTCATAAGACAAGCATTCGAGGTGGGTAGTCTCGTTCTAAGAAGAAATCACAGAGATTCCCGCGAAGGGAAGCTAACGCCTAATTGGGAGGGCCCATATCGCGTCCGGGCAAAGACCGAAAACGGAGCCTATTATTTAGAAAATCTACACGGGGAAGAACTGGTTCGGTCGTGGAACGCCGAGAAGCTCAAGCAATATTATAGTTAAATTACAGAGTCACCTTGCTCGACTCTCAAGCGAGGAGTAATAGGTCCGACTACGAACTGCGTGCCCAGGTACAAGCATGGTAGCCCAAAATAACATGATTATCAGGATCTTCCTCCAAGGGAAGGAGATGACTATTGCACGGGCGGATACTCAAACGAGTCTGACGTCGCCTACGTACCACGACTAGGAAGAACCCTAACTCGCGATGGGACGTTCAAGCCTCGGAGCCCGAGTCGTTACCTTGGCCCGAGTACCGACCAGGAGCCTGACTCCAAAATCTGGTTGGTCCCCCGAAGGGCCGACTTGTTCATGGTTACATACAAAGGGGACCACTTCCCCGAGCAAAACACAATAAATTACAAGGTAACGGCACGCAGGCCAAAACTAATTCCCCTCGCGTTCTGAAGCACCGGGTTGACCTTCGTTCTGATGCGGCTGCACCTCTGATTGGCCAGGCTGAGTAATCGCCCCGGGCTGGGAGTCCTCCACGATCAAGTCCGAAGGGACCACTATCTGGCCATCCTCGACTTTGTAGAGGTAGCTGATGCGGCCGGTATCCAAAGCCAACTCAGGATGAAGAGCTCGTATCTGGTCCACAGTGTTTTGGAAACTAAGTTCAGTCGACGAGTTCAGATATTCCATGTCCTGGTCAATCCAAGCCAGAAGCTGGGCCCTGGTCACCAAACTCTTGGTCTCAGCATCCTCATCCTCCTTTGGGCAAAAGGCGTCCTTCAGCTTTTTGCTCTGCTCCAAGGCTCTCCTCTTATCGACCTCCAGCTTGGCGATGATATTCCCTCGTTCGGTCAGCTCCTTAGCAGAGGCAGTAGCTTCTTCAGAAGTTGCATTCAACTTCCTTTCGGCAGCAGCCAAAAGCTCCTTCAGCCTCGCCACCTCTCTTTCTTGCCCAGGGTTCCCTTCAGTCGTCAACCAGGCCATAGACAAAACCCGTATAACTGCGCTCGCGTCCTGAGCCAGTGACAAACGTCGGGCAGGGCGATCCATTGCCTCCACGAACAAAGAATCCGCCCGATCAACCTCGATGCTCGTCCCTTCAAAATAATTTCCCTTCACAAAGCAAGGCGGCAGCACATGATTCGGTTTGGGGGGAGCATTGGCCGTCAAGTCCATGGTCACTGCAGACTTATGCTTCTTCATGAGCGAGCCAGTGGACGCGCTCGGAGAACCTTGAACTAGGGGGCCCGACCCAAAACCGCTCGTTTCGGTCAGCTTGGTTTGGACGACCCGCGACCTCTTCTTTTGTTGTTAACGCAGGCGCTCCTGGATCTTGTCAAGGTGGTTCGTCAGGGAGCCTACAAAGAAAAAAGAGCACACAAGATTAGTCACGGATGTCAAAAAATTATCGAAACATAGTAACAAGCAGAAA
Source organism: Lathyrus aphaca (assembly GCA_963966055.1). Classification (NCBI taxonomy): domain Eukaryota; kingdom Viridiplantae; phylum Streptophyta; class Magnoliopsida; order Fabales; family Fabaceae; genus Lathyrus; species Lathyrus aphaca. The sequence goes on from OZ014521.1 coordinate 448,037,242, forward strand.
TAAAAACAAATACCAAAGAACTCAGACACTTCTTGCCCGGTGTTACACGCCAGCAGGTCTGTGACGTCTATCAAAGGATGCTCCATAGCCTCCCCCCTGTCCTGATCCAGCATTATCTTTCCCTCTCTGTCCAGCAGAGGAATCGGGGTAAAAGAAGCTACCAATTTCCTAAAGGCCTCGAAGTTGGCCGCATCATCCTCGTTAAGGGAATCCCCTACTTGGACAAACTCACTAACCGGGCGCCCGTAGTGAGCATAACTCCATGAGAAAGGAAACAGCCAGAGCCTCCTCGGAATCACCTTTCCTTGATCATCGAGTCTGGGCTCGTCATTTTCGTCAGTATCTATTCCCAAGAAACTCAGTGCCCTAACGGCTTCCGCGCTCGCCGGTTTAATCAAAAAGTAATCCGTCTTGAAAGCCCGGATAGATTCCGAGTGAGCTTTAAAGATCTTGGTCCGCTGTTTGAAGGAAATAAATCCCTTTCAGTCGGTCCCCCGCCCTACATGGCGCTGCAGTGAAAACAAACGAAAGAACAAGGGAAGTGTGGCCCCAACACCCAGATGGGCGCACGTTACCTCAAACGCTCTCAAAAACGCGTAAGACTTGGGGTGCAGCTGAGACGGGGCCACACCTAAGTGCCCGAGCACAGCACAAACCAGGTTGCTGAAAGGCAAGGTTACCCCTAGGACCGAAGTCGCGTACTCATACATCGAAAACTTGCGGCCACCAAAATCTGAAAATATCTGATCATCATCCCCCGGGCAGGTGACGACCCAATCCTCCGGGTCGCCAACAATAAGCAAAGGCTCCGCGCGAGGCCTCGAGAATGACGACACTTTATCGAGCAGGTCTTCCACTACCCATTCTTCGGGCGCGATTATTATGTCTTCCGGACATTGAGGGGAATCTGTGGTCTCTCTCGAGTCAGGGGCTCCTTCCTCCATCGTGGTCGCGTCTGATTCTCCCGACGAGCTTCCGGAGTCAGGGGGAACAGATGCGGAAGAACCAGAGTCTTCCGAGGATACCTCCTCAAAGGGGATATCGAGCGGGTCCATAAGTGAATTCTCACCTGAAAAGCAGAGGAAAGGCGTCAGTGAATTCGATTAAGAATATCAAATCCATCCTTCCACCGCTCGACAAGTGAAAGGGCGCGTATCGGCCCAGGAATAAGATCCCGAACCATAGCCCCCGGCTAGCCACCACTCAAGGCGATGGCCAACGCCCGACAACGGCGATGATACGATCAAAACCTAGGTGCTTTCTAGGTCTTAGGTCAAAATCGACAAGGACCATCGTCGACCACGAATTAGGGTTCGTAGTCGACGAGCAACGGTGACAGAAGATCTTTAATCTAGTTATTTTAAGCCTAAACTATCGGAAAATCTATCCTATGCCACATGCATTGCTAAATATCAAGCCTATGACTAATATAAACGCGAATAAGAGCCGTACCTGGAGCTTGGGAGGCCATTTGCAGAAGAAGTTAGCTTGGAAGGCGGTGATCAACGGATAAAGACGGTGGTCGACGGCTGAGTTCAACGGATGGCTTACGAGCAGTGCAGTGGAGAAGAAGGCGAAACGAAAAAGCTTACAGAATGCCTTGGGTTCCTATTTATAGGGAAGGGAACACGTGCAGAAACATGTGACCCCTACCCCTAGGCAATAATTACCTACGCTCTAGCCCCTAGGCTAGCCGTCAGAACATTAAATAGGCGCGAATTCCTAGACACGTCAACTTTTCGTTTCATATTCCCCCTTTGTCAAGCGACGGAACAATTGCCCGCCTGCCGAGGGTCATCGATGATAACTCCCTGGTCCGCACACGAAAGATAACAGACGCACTGCATACGCCTTAGGCACGAAACCATCACTAAGTCACCGCTCCTCCGCAAGAGCAACGACTTGGGGGGCTCCTGTTCTGGGCAGGCCCAACTCCTAGAATTGGGCCAAGCAAAGTGGCATTGTGACACACTCGGCGTCGAGCACAATGCCAAGAATAACGGTCCTTGTCGACCAAAGCCATACCGACCAGGACGAAGTCCCCCAACGTCTAGTTTTGACAGTTACCTATTCGTGCGGATTCCGCGATCCGCGCCAAACGGTTTGAACCAATAATCACCCCCTTGGACCAGTATATAAACCCTATCATTTGAGAGGGTCAGGTATTCAATTCTATGACCTTAATTCTCGTACTTGCCCACTCTTTGCTCAATGTCTTACTTCAGCATTGGAGTGCCTTGCAGGTACACCCCCTCCTCTCCTTATCAACCGTCCTTTAACAACGCTCGAAGCCAGTCATTTTGGATCCTGATCTCCAGGTACGATCACTAATATTTGTTTTGTAGAGGGGAAGATTGAGGTAAGTTTCCTTCAACTTATTCTTTTACTTACTTTATGCATTTAATTTGCATTTAATTTCCTTTACTTTTCATACTTGTGTTTGGTAGGATTTCCCCCTCTTTTGTAGAATCAACTTAACTTCTCTAGGAAGTAAGTTGCATTTTATTCTTTTCTCTTTAGGTTTAGAAAACCCCACAAACCATTGGGACCACTTTTGAATAAATAATTAAAATTAAGATTGGGTCTTAGTCCCTTAGTGATCGTACCTGGAGATCAGGATCCTAAATTACTGGTTTCAAGCATTGTTGAAGGACGGTTGATAAGGAGAGGAGGGGGGTGTACCTGCAAGGCACTCCGATGCTGAAGTAAGACACTAAGCAAAGAGTGGGCAAGTACGAGAATTAAGGTCAAAGAATTGAATACCTGACCTTCTCAAATGAGAGGGTTTATATACTGGTCCAAGGGGGTGATTATTGGTTCAAACTGTTTGGTGCGGATCGCAGAATCCGCACGAATAGGTAACGATCAAAACTAGCCGTTGGGGGACTTCGTCCTGGTCGGTATGGCTTTGGTCGACAAGGACCGTTATTCTTGGTGTTGTGCTCGACGCCGAGCGTGTCACAATGCCACTTTGCTTGGCCCAATTCTAGGAGTTGGGCCTGCCCAGAACAGGAGCCCCCCAAGTCGTTGCTCCTACGGAGGAGCAGTGACTTAGTGATGGTTTCGTGCCTAAGGCGTATGCAGTGCGTCTGTTATCTTTCGTGTGCGGACCAGGGAGTTATCATCGATGACCCTCGGCAGGCGGGCAGTTGTTCCGTCGCTCGACAAAGGGGGAATATGAAACGAAAAGTTGGCGTGTCTGGGAATTCGTGCCTATTTAATGTTCTGACGGCTAGCCTAGGGGATAGAGCATAGATAATTATTGCCTATGGGGTAGGGGTCACGCGTTTCTGCACGTGTTCCCTTCCCTATAAATAAGAACCCAAGGCATTTTGTAAGCTTTTTCGTTTCGCCTTCTTCTCCACTGCACTGCTCGTAAGCCAGCCGTTGTTCTCAGCCGTCGACCACCATCTTTATCCGTCGACCACCGCCTTCCAAGCTAACTTCTTCTGCAAATGGCCTCCCAAGCTCCAGGTACGGCTCTTATTCACGTTTATATTAGTCATAGGCTTGATATTTAGCAATGCATGTGGCATAGGATAGATTTTCCGGTAGTTTAGGCTTAAAAGAAGTAGATTAAAGATCTTCTATCACCGTTACTCGTCAACTACGAACCCTAATTCGTGGTCAACGATGGTCCTGGTTGATTTTGACCTAAGACCTGGAAAGCACCTAGGTTTTGATCGTATCATCGCTGTTGTTGGGAATTGGCCATCGCCTGGAGTGGTGGCTAGCCGGGGGCTATGGTTCGGGATCTTATTTCTGGGCCGATACGCGCCCTTTCACTTGTCGAGCGGTGGAAGGGTGGATTTGATATTCTTAATCGAATTCACTGACGCCTTTCCTCTGCTTTTCAGGTGAGAATTCGCTTATGGACCCGCTCGATATCTCCTCTAAGGAGGTATCCTCAGAAGACTTTGTTCTTCCGCATCTGTTCCCTCTGACTCCGGAAGCTCGTCGGGCGAATCAGACGCGACCACGATGGAGGAAGGAGCCCCTGACTCGGGAGAGACGACAAATTCCCCTCAATGTCCGGAAGACATAATAATCGCGCCCGAAGAATGGGTAGTGGAAGACATGCTCGATAAAGTGTCATCATTCTCGAGGCCTCGCGCGGAGCCTTTGATTACTGTTGGCGACCCGGAGGATTGGGTCGTCACCTGCCCGGGGGATGATGATCGGATATTTTCATATTTCGGTGGCCACAATTTTTCGATGTACGAGTACGCGACTTCGGTCCTAGGGGTAACCTTGCCCTTCAGCGACCTGGTTTGTGTTGTGCTCGGGCACTTGGGTGTGGCCCCGTCTCAGCTGCACCCCAACTCTTACGCGTTTTTGAGAGCATTTGAGGTAACGTGCGCCCATATGGGTGTTGGGGCCACGCTTCCCTTGTTCTTTCGTTTGTTTTCACTGCAGCGCCAGGTAGGGCGGGGGACCGACCGAAAGGGATTTATTTCCTTCAAACAGCGGACCAAGATCTTTAAAGCTCACTCGGAATCTATCCGGGCTTTCAAGACGGATTACTTTTTGATTAAACCGGCGAGCGCGGAAGCCGTTAGGGCACTGAAATTCTTGGGAATAGATACCGACGAAAATGACGAGCACAGACTCGATGATCAAGGACAGGTGATTCCGAGGAGGCTCTGGTTGTTTCCTTTCTCGTGGAGTTATGCTCACAACAGGCGCTCGGTTAGTGAGTTTGTCCAAGTAGGGGATTCCCTTAACGAGGATGATGCGGCCAACTTCGAGGCCTTTAGGAAATTGGTAGCTTCTTTTACCCCGACTCCTATGCTGGACGGAGAGGACAAGATAATGCTGGATCAGGACGGGGGAGAGGCTGTAGAGCGTCCTTTGATAGACGTCACAGACCTGCTGGCGTGTAACACCGGGAAAGAAGTGTCTGATTTCTTTGGTATTTGTTTTTATTTCTGCTTGTTACTATGTTTTGATAATTTTTTGACGTTCGTGACTAATCTTGTGTGCTCTTTTTTCTTTGTAGGCTCCCTGACGAACCCCCTTGACAAGATCCAGGAGCGCCTGGGTCAACAACAAAAGAAGAGGTCGTGGGTCGTCCAAACCAAGCTTACCAAAACGAGCGGTTCTGGGTCGGGCCCCCTGGTTCAAGATTCTCCGAGCGCGTCCACTGGCTCTCTCATGAAGAAGCATAAGTCTACAGCGACCGTGGACTTGACGGCCAATGCTCCCCCCAAACCGAAGCATGTGTTGCCGCCTTGCTTTGTGAAGCGAAATTATTTTGAAGGGACGAGCATGAAGGTTGATCGGGCGGATTCTTTGTTCGTGGAGGCAATGGATCGCCCTGCCCGACGTCTGTCACTGGCTCAGGACGCGAGCGCTGTTATGCGGGTTTTGTCTATGGCCTGGTTGACGGCTGAAGGGAACCTTGGGCAAGAAAGAGAGGTGGCGAGGCTGAAGGAGCTTTTGGCTGCTGCCGAGGGAAAGTTGACTGCGGCTTCTGAATAAGCTACTGCCTCTGCTAAGGAGCTGAAGGAACGAGGGAATATCATCGCCAAGCTGGAGGTCGATAAGAGGAGGGCCTTGGAGCAGAGCAAAAAGCTGAAGGATGCCTTTTGCCCAAAGGAGGATGAGGATGCTGAGACCAAGAGTTATGTGACCAGGGCCCAGTTTCTTGCTCGGATCAACCAAGACATGGAAGATCTGAACTCGTCGACTGAGCTTAGTTTCCAAAATGTTGTCGACCAGATACGAGCTTGTAAACACCCCAAATTTGCCCTCACCCATTCACACCATGGCTTGTGATCATTCTCATATGCATAAGTACAATCATATCATCTCATATTTCACTTTTGTTTCACTGCATAGCTTCTAAGGCATCTGCACCTAGGGTTTGTGATCTGAGCAACCTCAAAGCATCTTGAGCCATTCCAAAGGCCACCAATCAATTCAAAGGGGTCCATGTGTGTTCTTATATCATATTTCATCTCCTCAAAGTCAAAGTTGCAGAGGAATCACAAGAACTAGGGTTTGAGTGGATGCAGAGCCAGGTTTGACTGCACAGTTGACTGAAAATTAGGGTTTTGGTTTCAGAGGCCATAACCCTAAATTTTTTGGTCATTCTTGTTTCCATTGATCTCTATATGGTATAGGGAGTATGCATATCAATTTTCATGAAGAAATTCCATTGGGAAGTCATCTGATCAAGAGTTGACTTTTCAGACAAGTCAGTGCAAAATCAGGGCATCTGAGGCCCCCAATGACCCAACCAATGGGTGATCTTCATCATTTTGAGTGTATATGATCTTTATTTGATCATGGAAGAAGGTTTAAGTTCATAGAAATCAAGAATTTAGGGTTTTTGCAAAGGTTGACCTTTTGGGCATAGTTGACTTTTCAAGAATGCATCATTTTAGGTCAAGTTTCAAGCTTTGATTCTTGGTCCAAAAAGGCTTCAAATGGAAAAACTTTGGTCATGAAAGTTGTAGATCTCATCTTTCCCTTTTCAAAAAGTACAAGAACATGATCAAACTCTTCTTGGATCAAAAGTTATGGCAATGCAAAGTTGGCTAAAATCATTAATTTTCAAGGCATGCCTCATTTGGAAATTTTGCAAAACCTTGAACCAATGCATCATGTGACCTCTAATTCATCTCAAACCATTGCATGAACATTCTCTAAGTCCTAAAAATCAGATTTGAACTAATAATGCCATGGTTTTATGTTTGGTTAGGCAAAAGAATCACATGTGAACCAAAGTTGCCACAAGTTGCAAAACACTCATTTCACTCCCTACCACTTGCAGCCTTGGATGCTGGACCAAGCTGACATTTCCCCCTCATCTTGCTGCGCATAGCCCATGCCTTGTACCAAGCTAGCACCTCACCATACTTTCTCTTACACAAGAGTTGACAAATTGCAAAAGTTGCCTCACCTATCCATAAAGCACATGTCAAATCAACTGACCAATGAGAGAGAGTTATGTGGACAATTTGCAAGCAAAACATAAGGGCAAGCAAGGCTGAAACCAACTCATTCAACACATACACAAAAACTCACCATCTTGCAACTTGCTTCGAATTCCTCTCCACAGCCACTAAACATTCAAGCCAACTTCACCAATCATCTCACCTTGCTCCATAGACCTCAAACCACCCAAAGCACAAGCCTAAAACAGCCAGATTACTCTATAGCCATTTCTCACTCCATTTTGCAGTTTCATTCGAAACTCTCATCCTAGCTCACAAACACACAAACAAACACCACAAACCTTCTCCATTCATCATCAGGACCTCAAACCTTCATTCACCATGACCTGAAAGTGCCAGAATCTCCATTGCCATTTTTGACTGAACTGAAACAGGAGCTTTCGAAACTCATCATCAAGCCAACTTAAACTCCATTTGAGCATTCAAACATCATCAAGAGGTTCTAAGGAGTAGATTGCACAAGGAGAGGTGGCCAGAAAGTTCCTAAACTGAAAGCTTTGAATCTCAGGTAGCCTGAAAATTTATTTTTCCAGAAGTTGCTTTTCTTGTTACAAACTTGTTCTACTAGCTTCACTGATCATTCTGGTACCATTGGTTTTGAAAATGGTTGTGATTTGAGCATTTAATTTGTTTCTGAAGCTTGCGTGACCTAAAACTTCTTCTCTTCGATTCAGCTTGTTTAGGAAATATAAATTTGTTTTGAGAGAGGGGTTTGATTCGTGAGAGGCTGGAGATCATTTCCCAATTCATAGATTTTGTTTTTGTTACGTTTTGAGAGGTTTTGAGGTTTCTCAGGTGAGGGCTGGCCGGAGAAGACGACCGGAAGTCTTCTCCGGCAGCCTGAAAGTCATTAATCACTAATTAGGGTTAGGGCACCAACTTTGAACCTGGGCCTTTAGATCCTGTTTCCCGCGCGTGAATGGAAGGCCTGGATCTTGTCATTAGTTTTAATTAGGTTTAATTTATTTAATTAATTAAGATTAACCTAGTTTGAATCTGAACCACAAGATCACACGCGCAGTCAACACATTTGAACTCAGAATCAATCTCATCCATCCATCCTGATTACTTCCTATTTTATTTGGTTTTTATTCATTTTTATTTCATTTAACTTGCACATTTAATTTAAAATAGCAAAAAATTCTTAAAAATTATGAAACTTTTTCCTGAGAGTTTTAATAATTTTTAAGACACAAAAACATTTTTTATTTCATTTTTATCACTAAAAAAGTATTTTTAAATATTTAAAAGATTATTTTTAATTGATTAATGAGAATTAATTAATTAAAAATACTTTTAGGTATTTAAAAATTACAAAAAAATTCATGAAATGTTCTAAGACATTTAGAAACATTGTCCAACCTTCAAACCAAATTTCTTTTTTGATCTTGATGCATTTTAAGAATTTTTCATTGAATTAAATCATTTTTTATGCATTATTTTGATCATGGATTCAAAAATTCATTTCTGCCTATGGGTGAAGGTTGAGACATTGATTCTTTTTGTTTTGTCTTGTGTTTAACATGTAGTTTCTAGGGTAAAAAGGCCATGAATTGTTCTTGCATTTTCAAATTGTTTGGCATTTGTTTTGTTAAGAACCCTAAAAAACCCTAATAACTTGCAAAATTCATATCTTGAGATTGGTTGAGAGTTGAGAGCTCCCCTTTGGGCAGTGGTTCACTATAGGCCTAGGGTTTCTTTGGGTGCCATTTTCCATTTTTTATCATGAGGTTTGCTTCTGTTTTGGGTTTTTGTTTGATGTTTGATCCATGAACCCTAATTTGGGCTTTCATTTGCATCCCTCTTGCATTTCCTTGCATAACATGACTTGTCTTTGCATTTTGTGCATTCTTATGATTCATTTGACATCTTAAGACCTTTAGAAAGCATGTTTGGTCATTGCATTGCATATTTGCCATGTCATTTGTCTTGTATGATTCATAACTTTTCATGCTTGTTCATGCCCCCTTAACTTGCATCATATGCCTTCATAAGCTTGTATGAACATCCCCATTGCTTTGCCTCATGTTTGCAGCACCTCATAACATCATAATCATCATCAACATGCTTCTGGTCTTGCTTTGCATCATACCATTTCATCTCATTTAGCATTGCATTGCATTTCTTTCTAACATTTCAGGTGGTAAGTAACTTGGGAAGTGAATTTGCCTTCACTTCTCATAACTTTTCTTTTCATCTCTCTTGCATCCATTGCTGCATTCTTATATGTGTTTGAGTTTGAGCTTGCTCATTCTTCTCCCTCCCACTTTCTTTCTTCAAGTGACTTGACTTCTTGAATGAAGCAAGTCACTTTGCTTCTCTTAATCCTGTTCATCTGCTTCCTGGTGGCTCCTCTGAAGATTTCTCTTGAAAACCTCACAAACCTTAGGATCAACCAAGTATGATAATGAATTAGGGTTTTGATTAGTCTCCCCCCATAGTTTTTACCTTTGTGTCTTTCTTTGAGTCTTCTCTTCTCACCTCATAATCAGGGACTAAACCCTAAAGGCTTTAAGACTTTGTGATCAAGCTTATGCCTGCATCCTTCTCTTAGGATGGAGTGTATAACTTTAATCCTAAGTGTTGAACCCTTTATGTGTTTAAATCTCTTAATCAATGCACTTAATAAGTATCAAGACATCCCACTTGTAACTTGGGCCTTGCATTAGGGTTCTAATTCTTCCTTAAATGGTTAAGAAGGACTAACCCTAGTGTTAATGGACAAGTCCCCCTCAAGTTGTCTTACAAACCATAAAAATCACTTCATCATCATACCATTAATCTAAAATTCACTTAATAAAGGCTTGTTTTGTCATGGGTTTAATCCCTAATCATGGATTAAGTTGAGGAGCCTTCCTCAGCTTAAACATTCTCATCTATTATCCTTCTTTTAGGATGGTGTAATGAGTCTGTTTAATCCCTGATTATGGCTTAACCTCATTACTCAACACTAAACAAAAACCACAAAAATATCTAAATAATCACAAGTAGGTTAATGATCTTAATCCTACACCAAAGGTGATTAAGTGTGAGAATCTGACTTCACACTTAAGGTATTCTCATTACCCCTGATCAGAGGGAAGATGTGATGAGTTTACTAACCCATTGGTTTAGGCTTAAGCTCATTATCTTATGACAAACTCCAAAAAGAAATAAAAGACTGAAAACTCAAAAACAAACAATAATCGTCTCCTCCGGGGTTCTTTTCTCATCACCTTCACTCACAATCGAGAACTTGCTTCTTCCGTCTAATGCAAGACAGTCAGCACCTGAGCCAGACAGGTCATACACTTGAGCATAGACAAGTAAGCAGTTCACAAGTCAATTTACCTTTCAGTCTCTTTGGGTCGAACTACGGTGTTCTGACTTCCTCATTGCACGAGAGGATACGTAGGCATAACTTAACAGTTATCGAACAAAAGTCTCCGTCCATTCCCCCTCCTTCCAGCATTATTCTTTAAGCCTCATAATCATGAGCATACTCTTTCTTACACTGACACTATACATATTACACTTCACACTTCTTTTGCACTGACACCTGTACATTCTTTTCCAGCTATTTTACACACAGATTGCACTGACACTACCCCTTTAAAACACAAATCTTTTAAGCGTGGATCCCGTCGAGTACGACGGACAATCTGGGTGCTAATACCTTCCCAGGTTGTAACCAACCCCCTTTCTCAGTCTCTCTGGTTCGCAAACCGTCTTATCCATGTTTTTCTAGGTTTATGCAGCATTACCTTTCCTCCGGGATAAAAATGCCTAGCTGGCGACTCTATTCATCTCCAGTGAGTTCACGGCTGTGTGTTCTCACTGTTCCCTTCGCCGACCGTTCGCGTCTGTACCTTCATCTGAACCATTTTTTCATTTGTCGGGAGCGACAGCTTGGCGACTCTGCTGGGGACCCTTATACTGCAACCAGGGCTTCTGGTTCTTTTTGTGGGTTCCTCCTAGCGCTTGTTTGATTTGTGTTTACTGGGGTGTTATGTGCTTGTTTGTGCTTGTATTTATTTTTGTTTATTGCTTTATGTACATTTACTTTACTGCTTTCTTTGCTGCATTTATATATCATATTGTCATTGTTGCTGGCTGGATCTGTTGTTTGCCTTGGTGGGAGGGTGATTCATTGAGAGTTAAGGTCCTACACCTGGGACCTGAGTGACACCTAGGCTAGAGTGAATCATATTCTTTCCCATTCCATTTCGGTCTGGTGCGGGAATATGAAACACGGTTCAGATATGGGTTTCTTCTTGAGAACTCTGTGTTGCGGATTTCCTGCAATGCTAGGGCTATCTGGGAAGCCTGCTAAGTCTGGATGACCTTTTAGTATTGACCTTCAGAAACTGAGGTGAATTAGAGGAGGAACTTTTATGGTTATTGTAAACACTGTACCTCCGGGTTAGAAGTGTTTACACTTCTCATAACTGATCCAAGTCTGAGGATCCTTGTTCTAGATCACCACCTGTGAGGGGGTTGGGCTGTTTGCAGGTTTGCAGGTACCTTGACCTCAGAATACCCTGTTACTTTGACTTTGTTAAGAATACTCCATGTTGGACAGTTCTTGTGATTCTAAACCCTGGACATGTGGCTCTTTATTTGAGTCCCCCTACCTTGGTTACTGGATTTTTAGACCTCCATCTGGAATTCTTGAACACACGTGGACTTATATCAGGGCATTTTGATCAGATCCAGCTCAGTCACAAACCCTTGCATATCATTTGCATACATACTCATTGCATCATATTAACATGTGCTTATTTGTGTTTCAGGGTATCCACCTTCACCTTTGGTTTTGGTTTTGACCCCATCTGCTATATTGACCTGTCTCCACCAGCACTTGCTTCAGTTTGTCAGCCATATACTTCAGATACTTGCACTAGCCAGCCAGTGGCCCACTCCTCAGCATCTCCATCAGCACTTATCCTACTCAGTCTCAGCACTTATGGCTCCAAAGAAAAGCAACATCACCTATCATTTCTTCCAACCAGACTTATCAGACATCAGGAGGATCCAAACCCTGATCACTCCAGATCACATACCTTTGTTCAGGGAGCATTATGGGGACATACTTGACATGGTTATGGATCTGGACCCTTCTCAGAGAAGCCTGATCCATACTTGTATTCAGTTTTATGATCCCCCATTGAGATGTTTCACCTTTCAAGACTTTCAGACGGGGCCTCTTTTAGAAGAATACTCATCTTTGATTGGTTTGCCTATCAAGAGGGAAATCCCTTTCAACCCTGAAATGGTCTTTCCCAGCAATGGAGAGGTGGCAAAAGCTCTGCACCTGGAACCTGCTTTGATTGAGCAGCATATGACCTCTAAAGCTGGGATCCCTGGTTTTCATCTTGACTTCCTGATTTCTCAAGCTAGTCTGAAGGCTTCCCTGGGGGAGTGGAGAGCTGTTTGTGCTCTGTTGGCCTTAAGTGTATATGGAATTGTGTTGTTTGCAGATGAGCCTCGATTCATCAGCAAGAATGCAATCCATTTGTTCATCCTGAAGAACCCAGTGCCAACTTTGCTAGGAGATCTCTATTACTCAGTGCACCAGAGGAATGAGAAACAGAGGGGAAGATTAGTGAGGATTTGTGCTCCATTATTCCATGCTTGGCTTCTTAAGCATCTACCCAGGACAGATGCATTCCTAAATCCTCATCAGCAAAGCAACTGGGCTAAGAGGCTCACTACTCTCACTTCAGCAGACATCAGATGGTGTACTCAGAGCACCAAGGGCAGAGATATGATCACCAGCTGTGGGCACTTTCCCAATGTGCCCTTAATAGGAGTTAAGGGAAGTATCAACTACAACCCTCTGTTGTTCAAGAGGCAATTGGGCTATGCACTGGTTCATACTCCTAGGGAACAAGACTTGGTTGAGACCCTCTACTGTGAGAACAAGATTAGTCTGGCAACTGTTAGGCAGGCTGCCTGGGCCTGGGATCATGTTCAAACCAAGGGAATCACCATTCTGGGAAAGTGCAATAATGTGGCATCAGTCCAATATTATGAGTGACCCCATGCTAGGGCCCAATTCTCTGGAATGCCCTTCACCATAGAAGACATGCCTGAGTCATCTTCAGCACCACCCCCTGCCACTATCAGTTTGAAAGAGTTTGAAAGCTTGAAGGAAAGAAATGAGAAGTTAACCCAAGCCTTGCAGAAGACCCTCAGGGAGAGGAGTGAAGGTGTGAGGGAGATTGAGAGACTGGAGAAATTGAGAGTGGAACACTTGACCAAGATTGAGAAGTCTGGAGATTATATCAACAAGTCTAAGGCTGGTGAACAGATTCTGAAGAATGCTTGTAAAGAAGCCCAGTTTCAGAGAGCAAGAACAGACTTGTATTTGAAAGAGAGTCAGGCCAGGTGGGTCCGGATCACTGAGGCCCGTACTCTAGAAGACAAGAGAGTTCAGGACAAGATGGAGCAGATGGAAAAAGCCCTGGCAGCAGCCCAGAAGGAAATATCAGAGCTAGAAATCAGAGCTGGAGTGAAGAGGTCTAAGGACCAAAGTCAGAACAGGAAGTTGACTGCAGCTGTCGCAACAAGAAACCTTCTCATCAGAAATCTTACGGAGCATCCGGCTGATCCTGTGACCGAAGCACTTCTCAAGGAAGTTCGTGAGGATGAGTTTGGCCTTGGAGTTTGATCATTTGCTTGTTGTTGTTCCTTTTCCATGTACTTTTGCTTTTTGTGATGTATTTTGGCCCCTTTGAGGGTTTGTGTTGTAAAATGAACAAATTGTATTATTTCGCCTTTGTAATATATTTGTGTTGGTTTCTATTTGGGTTCACTTCAAAAGCAACTTCAACAGCAACATCTTCAAGGGTCTGGAAGGGTCAAAACTGAAGGCCAAACCGGATACCTTGAGAACAAATAAGCATAACTGCATTGCATGCTAACCCCTTTTGTTTGTTTTGTAGGTTTTTTTGTTTTGTTGTTGCTAACCTCTGTTGTAATCTCAGGAATTATTGCTCGCCGCCGGGTTTTCCCCCTCAACAGGCCACACAGGTACCCAACTAGAAACAACCTTCCGGGAATTCAGATGGATCAGATGCAACAAGACCTTACGGAGGTCAGAAACCAGATGGCCAACGAAAGGTTGGAGATGAGAACTCAGATGACGCAGTTCATGGAAGTTATGAACAACATGGCCCAGAGCCAGGAGAGACTGAGGGCCATGGTGGAGAGGCAAAATCAGGAGGAGCCCCATGTGGGGACTGCAGGCACAAGTAACAATGAAGGGGTGCAACCACATGTTAACCCCCCTGTGTTTGGTCCACATCTACATCCTGAGATTAACATCCCTGCAAACATTCAAGGAACAGCTACTGCGGCCAGGGTACTTCAAGAAGATCCTCAGGAGGACCAATTTACAGTAATGGGTGCTGGAGAGGAAACTTATGACAGGAGATTGGATGAAATAGCTGAGAAGTTGAGGTCCTTAGAATCTCAAAATTCTTTGGGTTTCGACGTTATGGACATGGGTTTGGTAGAAGGGGTCAGGATTCCCCACAAGTTCAAGCCACCTTGTTTCGAAAAGTATAATGGGACTTCATGCCCCCGGACTCATCTACAATCATTTCTGGGAAGGCTGAAGGCCTATACAATGGATGAGAAATTGTGGATGTTCTATTTTGAAGATAGCTTGACTGGAGCTTCAAGGGAGTGGTATTCCCATCTGACAAGAGCAACAATTAGATGCTGGAAGGACCTGGCAGAAGCCTTCATCAGACAGTATCAGTATAATCTAGATATGGCACCCAACAGGACCCTCCTAATGGGAATGTCATAGTCGTCCAGGGAGAGCTTCAGAGAATATGCTCAAAGATGGAGGCAATTGGCTGCTGCCGTTCAACCACCAATGTCTGAGAGAGAAATGGCAGATATGTTCATGAATACTCTTCAGGGAACCTATATTGACAGGTTAGCTGCTTTCTCTTCCACTAGCTTTGCGGATGTTGTTATAGCTGGGGAGAGAATTGAAAGCCTGTTAAAGATGGGAAAGATCTCAGACAACGGTGCAAGCTCGTCCAGTAATACAAGAAAGCCTTTTGCAGGCCCGAGAAGAACTGGCGAGACCAATGCCATTCACACCAACAGGGGTAGGCCCCAATATGCTCAGAGGTCAATAGCAGCAGTCACTATCCCTGCTCCAGCTCATCCTCAGCCAGTCTATCAACCTCCTCAACAAAACTTCCAACAACAACTTCAGTATCATCAGAATCAGTATCCTCCAAGAAACTTCAACAGCAACAACACCAACAACAACAATCAACAGAGGCCATTCCAACAGAGGCCCTCTCAAGCTAACAGAGTGATCGACCCGATCCCAATGCCGTATGCTGCCTTGCTGCCACAACTTCTGAAACTCAACCTAGTTGAGCTAAGAACGTTGGCACCTCCGGATCCCAACAGTCTACCAAGAAACTATGACTCCAATGCTAGGTGTGCTTTTCATTCAAACGCACCTGGTCACAGTACAGAAAAATGCAGAGCTCTGCATATGAAGGTACAAGACTTGGTAGACTCCAAGGCTCTGAATTTTGCACCTCCGCCCAATGTCAATAAAAACCCTATGCCAAACCATGGTGGTCCCCAAATTAACGCTATTGAAGAAGACCAACCGTCTTATTTGATAACTAGTGTGGATCAGATCAGGACACCATTGGTGGAAATCAAAGCTCAACTCCGTGAAAACCAGATATTTCCGGGGTGTGAACTAGGGTGCCCCTACTGCAATATCTCTTGGAATGGGTGTGAGGACCTGAGGAATGGCATTGACAGCCTTATTCAGAGTGGCTTGCTACAGATCACTACATCATTTCCGGCAAATCAAGCAACTTCATCAGCAACGGTTTCAGATCCTCCTACAAATGCAGCAACTATTGTTCCCGACAATTCATCAGCAGCATCAACAAGTACTTCATCAGTTCTCCCAAATGATCAGTTTTCAACAGTTTCTCCTGCTACAACTTCAGCTTCATTCCATTTCGACTCTCCATCAACAACAACAACAGTCCTTCCAACAGAACCTCCTACAACACCAGCAATCAATCACGAAGATGTCTCTACTGTTACCATATTCTACGATCCTGAAAATAACTCCGCCTACCATTCAGAAGGTGCTGCTCCCGCCAGAGCACCAGTTACAATCTTTTACGATCCACAAACAATAACAGTCCCTTCAGCAGCAGCAATCAGTCCAGTCACTGTCACGGTGCCTGGACCAGTACCATATGAAAGCAATAGGGCCATCCCTTGGCACTATGGCTCTGACGTATACTGCGAAGGAAAAAGAATCACTCTTGAAACATCAACACCTGCACCACAAGTAGATAATGTGGGGGGAGGCGGAGGCTTCACTCGAAGCGGACGTCTCTTTGCTTCACAAGTTCAAAGACCTACTGCCGAAGCGGAAGCTGCTGCCAAGGCAAAAGGAAAAGGCCCGGTGCAGGAAGATCCAGCTGCCAAAGAAGCCCTGAAGACTCCATTTGATCAGGAAGTTGATGAGTTTATGCGGATCATCAAAAAGAGTGATTATAAAGTTGTGGATCAGCTTCACCAGACGCCATCCAAAATCTCCATCCTCTCACTGCTTATGTGCTCCGAAGCCCATCGGAATGCACTACTTAAAGTCCTGCACGCAGCTTACGTGCCTGAGGAGATTACTGTCAACCAATTGGAAACCGTGGTTGGAAATGTTACTGCTAGCAATGGGCTAGGGTTTACCAATTCTGACTTGACAGCGGATGGCCGCAACCACAACAAAGCCTTGCACATAACCCTGGAATGCAAAGGAGCTGTCCTTTCTCATGTGCTGGTGGACACAGGTTCTTCCCTGAATGTCTTACCAAAGAAGGCTCTGGTGAAGCTTGAATATGATGGATTGGCATTGAGACCCAGCAACCTGGTAGTAAGAGCCTTTGATGGTTCCAAGAGATCGGTTCTGGGAGAGATTGAGCTGCCTGTGACAATTGGCCCACAGACCTTTAAAACTATCTTTTATGTGATGGACATTCAGCCCGCCTACAGCTGTTTGTTGGGTAGACCCTGGATTCACGCCGCCGGCGCAATAACGTCTACCCTTCACCAAAAGTTAAAATTTGAGTGGGAAGGCCAAGTTGTCACAATCTGTGGAGAGGAGGATATTTTTGTCAGCCACCTGGCAACCTACAAATACATTGAGATGGATGGAGAGATCCATGAAACAATGAGCCAGGGGTTTGAAGCTTTGAATGTGAATGAAGCATCTGCTGTATCTGGTACTCCAATGTCATCTTACCAACAAGCCCAGAAGGTTGTTGAGGAAGGAACTGCCCTAGGCTGGGGCAAGGTATTAGCTGTGGAGGAGAAGAAGGACAAATTTGGGTTGGGTTACAGACCAACTCAACATCAAGCAAAGGCTGCTGCAGAGCCTGGTTTTGTCAGTGGGGGGATGCTTACCCCCGATGCTATCAACTGTCTGGAAGACGAGCTGGAAGAGGAGCGCAATCTGGAGAATTGGATTCGTCCAAAGATCCCGGGGAGCAGTGTCTCGAACTGGTCTTCCCAGGAAATTATAAGAGTTACTCACGCAGAGTAATTATTATTTCCTATATTTTTATAGCATGCATCCAAGTCTTGCATCTTGCCCAAGATGACAAGACTCATTTTGTAACCAGGGCCATCTGTACTTTTGTGCAAACAAGATTAAATTAATGAAATATCAGACATCTTTTTGCAAACGAGTCTTTTTCTTTTCTGCTCACTGTTTTTCCATTTTTCTTTTTGTACAAAAAATAAATGGCGGTGTTTTCAAAATGATAATTTCATTTCACTTTTTTCTAAAGCAAGATTAAAATCAATCACTAAAATGAACAAACTTAACCCTTGCAGAGAGTGCCTTCCTGACAGCACCGACAACAGCACGGCTATGACATCGTATGACTTTGACAATCCAATCAATCAAGCTGATGAAGGGGTTGATGAAGAATATGAGCTTCCTGAAGAGCTAGCCAGGTTGTTGGGACAAGAGGAAAAGGTTATTACTCCTCACCAGGAGGAGATTGAAGTGATTAATCTTGGTACAGACGAAGGCGTGAAAGAGGTTAAAATCGGGGCCTGCCTGCAAGACTCAGTGAAGAGACAACTGATAGATCTGCTTCAAGAGTATGTTGATGTGTTTGCTTGGTCGTATCAAGATATGCCAGGGTTGGACACCGACATTGTTGTGCACAAGCTGCCTCTGAGGGAAGAATGCCCGCCAGTTAAACAGAAGTTGCGCCGAACTCGCCCAGACATGGCTATGAAAATCAAGGAAGAGGTACAAAAGCAATGGGACGCCGGGTTCCTTGCTGTGACTAGCTATCCGCCGTGGGTTGCTAACATAGTACCTGTGCCTAAGAAAGACGGCAAAGTAAGGATGTGTGTTGACTACCGGGATCTGAACAGAGCCAGCCCGAAGGATGACTTCCCATTACCTCACATTGATGTATTGGTGGATAACACGGCTCAGTTCTCGGTATTCTCCTTCATGGATGGATTTTCAGGATATAACCAGATCAAGATGTCACCTGAAGACATGGAGAAGACAACATTCATTACACCTTGGGGCACGTTCTGTTACAAAGTGATGCCATTCGGACTGAAGAATGCTGGTGCCACATATCAACGGGCTATGGTGACATTGTTCCACGATATGATCCATAAGGAAATCGAGTGTTATGTGGATGACATGATTGCCAAGTCCCTTACAGAGGAAGATCACCTGGTGAATCTGCTGAAGTTGTTCAAGCGTCTGAGAAAGTATCAACTGAAGTTGAACCCCAACAAATGCACATTCGGGGTGCGATCTGGTAAATTGCTGGGTTTTATCGTAAGCAAGAAAGGGATTGAAGTTGACCCTGATAAAGTCAAGGCTATTCAAGAGATGCCTGCACCGAAAACTGAGAAAGAAGTTCGAGGGTTCTTAGGTCGATTGAACTACATCTCACGGTTCATATCCCACCTTACAGCAACCTGTGAACCCTTGTTCAAGCTGTTAAGAAAAGAACAAACGGTCAGGTGGAACGAAGATTGCCAGAAGGCTTTTGACAAGATCAAGGGGTATTTACAAGAACCTCCAATCCTCATGCCGCCAGTTGAAGGAAGACCTCTGATTATGTACTTAACAGTATTAGAAGAGTCAATGGGGTGTGTGCTGGGCCAGCATGACGAGTCTGGTCGAAAAGAGTATGCGATATACTACCTAAGCAAAAAGTTTACCGACTGTGAACAGCGTTATTCACTGCTCGAGAAAACTTGCTGTGCTTTAGCGTGGGCTGCTCGCCGACTGAGACAGTATATGTTGACCCACACTACCTTATTAATCTCAAAAATGGATCCAGTTAAGTACATTTTCGAGAAGCCAGCTCTTACCGGACGGGTTGCAAGATGGCAGATGATTCTCACAGAATACGACATACAGTACACATCTCAGAAAGCCATCAAAGGCAGTGTACTATCTGAATATCTTGCTGAGCAACCCATTGATGACTACCAGCCTATGAGGTTTGATTTCCCTGATGAAGACATCATGTTCATTAAATCAAAAGATCATGAGGAGCCTGTTCACACTGAAGGGCCTGACCCGGAGGAAGGATGGACTATGATGTTTGATGGGGCTGTTAACATGAATGGCCGTGGTGTTGGTGCAGTACTCATTACACCTAAAGGAGTTCACATGCCTTTCTCGGCGAAACTCACTTTCAACTGCACTAACAACGAAGCTGAATACGAAGCTTGCATTATGGGTCTTGAGGAAGCCATCGACCTCAGGATCAAAACATTGACCGTATTCGGGGATTCAGCTTTGGTAGTCAATCAAACCAACGGGAAATGGTACACCCACCAAGATCATCTGATACCTTACAGGGATTATACAAGGAGGTTATTGACTTTCTTCACAACAGTCAAGCTTGAGTATATCCCTCGGGACGAGAATCAGTTTGCGGATGCTCTTGCTACCATTTCATCCATGATCAAAGTTCAAGCCGCTAACTTTATACCTCAGATTTCAGTGTCTAGACTTGATAGACCAGCATATGTATTTGCAGCAGATGTTGTAAAAGATGACAAGCCTTGGTTCCATGACATTAAGTGCTTCTTGGAGGATCAAACATACCCACCTGGGGCATCTTCCAATGATAAGAAGACTTTGAGAAGGCTTGCTGGTAGTTTCTTTCTGAACACTGATGGGTCTTTATACAAGAGGAACTTTGATATGGTACTCCTCAGATGTGTTGACAAGACGGAAGCAGATTTGTTGATGCATGAAGTGCACGAAGGATCTTTTGGTACCCATGCAGGAGGACATGCCATGGCTAAGAAGTTGTTAAGATCAGGCTATTATTGGATCACAATGGATGCAGACTGTTGTGCTTACGCCAGAAAATGCCATAAATGCCAGATCTATGCAGATAAGGTGCATGTGCCTCCCAATCCTTTGAACATCATGTCTTCACCATGGCCCTTTGCTATGTGGGGTATTGATATGATTGGCAAGATTGAGCCGACTGCTTCAAATGGCCACAGATTCATCTTAGTCGCCATCGACTATTTTACCAAGTGGGTTGAAGCAGCCTCATATGCAAACGTCACAAGGCAAGTGGTAGCCAGATTTCTGAAAAGAGATATCATCTGTCGATACGGAGTTCCCGAGCGAATCATTACTGATAATGGTTCCAACTTGAACAACAAAATGATGGCAGAACTGTGTCGGGACTTCAAGATCCAACATCACAATTCTTCTCCTTACAGGCCAAAGATGAACGGCGCTGTTGAGGCGGCAAATAAGAATATCAAGAAGATTGTGCAGAAGATGGTAGTCACCTACAAAGACTGGCATGAAATGCTACCGTTTGCCTTGCATGGGTACCGCACATCAATCAGAACATCCACTGGGGCAACACCGTATCAACTTGTGTATGGTATGGAAGCAGTCCTACCTGTTGAAGTTGAATTACCCTCTCTACGGGTATTGATGGATGTTAAACTGAGTGAAGCAGAATGGGTTCGGTCCCGATTCGAACAACTGAGTCTGATCGAAGAGAAAAGGTTGGCCGCAATCTGCCATGGACAGTTATATCAGAAGAGAATGAAGAAAGCCTTCGATCAAAAAGTCAGGCACCGAGAGTACCAAGTGGGAGATCTTGTGCTGAAAAGAATTCTCCCTCCTCATACAGACCACAGGGGCAAATGGACTCCGAATTATGAAGGACCATTTGTTGTAAAGAAAGTTTTCTCTGGTGGAGCACTGATGCTCAGCACCATGGATGGTGAAGATTTCCCGTCCCCTGTGAATTCAGATGCAGTTAAAAAATACTTCGCATAAAATGACCCGCTGGACATAAAGACAGAATGTAAGTCCAGGCAAAAATAGGGCATCCCGGCGAGTCAAAAACAGAATAAAAGACTCGGGCAAAAATAAGGGAAATAAATTAAAAAAATGTACACCCGCTGAGTTGAAAAGCCGCATTGGACAGCTCAGGCAAAAATGGGTATCCCGATGGATTGAAAACCCGAAAGGGCGATCCATGCAAAATGAGGGAATAAGCGAATAACTGCATTCTGAATTCGTCTGTATTATATACAACTTGGTAAGCTTCAAAGGATCAAGCTTCAATCAGAATCAACTCTCTCCAGAAAGCAAGACGAGAAGAACGTCATTGTCATACGAGTCATAGCAGAAGAGGAAGCTCCTTGAAAGCCTCGTCAACACCGCCAGCACTTTATTTCTCAATTTGTAACAATCTCCTCATTTCAGGAAATATGTTTCTTTGACTGTATCTTGCCAATTCAGGGCACATGAATTAATAAAATCAGATTTTCAGTCATGTTTCGTCTTTTACATTTATGTTTTGCAAAGAGTCGTCTGATATCTCTAAAAATACAATTGCATAAGTACAGATGCCTTTCTCTAAAAATGAAAACACATGCTTACAGGGAATCTGATTATTCTCGAAAGTACTTAACTCCTATGACGGAATCCAGTAAGGGATACCTCGGGACCTTTTGTACGTTTCCTTACCTTTGCAGGATTGCAGGTATCCAGAACGCAACCTGGGGCATGCAAGTTACGTCTTAGCAAGTTGCTGAATCATTATCAACTCGGTCTATCTTCCACGTGGCACTGGAAGGTGCCCAATTCCCCAGCCGAGTTGCCATTCTTCCTCAGCAGAATGCAGAAATCAGGGAATCATATCCCCACAGAATCTTCAGCCTCTATCCGGAAGAGCAAGGCATGAAGAGATCACAACAGAGTACAGGAAGCTTCTACAAACCCCAGCTGGGTCCCATATTATAAGGATATGTCAATCAGTGACATATATCCCCAAGCAGATGCATCATTAGATCTACCAGTGATCTCATACCCAGCTGGGATGTCCATTTCAAGCAGATCATCCAGAGATCTTCGCAGCAATGGGATCCAAATCCCGGATCCGGGCCCCTTTGCATAATCATGGCATTTGCATCATACTATCCCCCAGAGCGTAGCATTCCGTCTAATACGGAGCATTACGGCAAAAATCAAATGCATAGCATAATCATAAGTCATGTCGTGAATTGGACACTTGTGAATAATAAACCGTTCATCACCATTATACAGAAAAATCCCCATCAGAGTCCCAGCAAAAGCAGCTGCCCTTTCAAATCACAAACACCAGTATATACACCTTTTGGCACCCGTCCGTGTCATCTTTCCCCAGTAAAGTCGCCCGAACACTCTTTACAAACAAAATCACCCGTATTACAGGTACTTCCTGACACCCGTGTCAAATCACCAGCAGAAAGCCAAAGACATCCTCTTTGCACTCACATGTACTTGTATATACACCCTTCTTGACACCCGTCCGTGTCATATCCCCAGCGCAGTCGCGTACACTTTCATCAACCCACACACTTGTTAATATTATACTTTTCTCTCTTGACACTCGTCCGTGTCACTCCCCCCAGCAGTTAAAAACACTCATCTATACAATACAATACTCACTACTCATGGTACACTTATACAGATACTCGTCCGTATCTTGTATACATCATCACTCATATCCCCACAGATTCGGCACTCGTCCGTGTTCCTTGTTAACCAGTTGATACTCGTCCGTATCATCATCTCTGAACATGTGTCAGTTTGTTTCTACATGATAATCGTCCGTATCATAGTCTTAAGGATGCTCGTCCGCATCTTTAATCTATACACAATACCAAACACTTATACCTTTTGTTTCCCGGATGTAAACGCTCGTCCGTGTTTACTATATCCCCAGTAGATCACCAACAAATTTTCTTTTTATCTAACACTCGTCCTGTGTTATGATACCTTTGAGAGCAGCCGTACCCTGCTGAGTGGTCGTCCTCCACTTCTTGATGGTCGTCCTCCATCATGCTCATCCGATGGCCGTCCCCATCGTTGATTTTTAGCAGCCGTCCCCTGCTAGGTGGTCGTCCTCCACCTTTTGATGATCGTCCTTCATCACTTTATCCAATGGCCGTCCCCATTGTTGATTTTTGGTTATCTGACACTCGTCCTGTGTCATGATAACCCTGAGAGCAGCCGTCCCCTGCTGAGTGGTCGTCCTCCACTTCTTGATGGTCGTCCTCCATCTTGCTCGTCCGATGGCCGTCCCCATCGTTGACCTTATCTATCCGATGGCCGTCCCCATCGTTGATATTTTCGGCAGCCGTACCCTGCCAGGTGGTCGTCCTCCACCTTTGATGGCCGTCCCCATCATTTTTTCTTTTATACCCAACAGAGCAGCCGTACCCTGCTAGGTGATCGTCCTTCACCTTTGATGGCCGTACCCCATCAGCTGTTTGTTTCATTTATTCTTTAACCCGATGGCCGTCCCCGTCGTGGTCCCTTTTCCTTTTAACCCGATGGTCGTCCCCGTCGTGGTCCCTTCTCCTTCTAACCCGATGGCCGTCCCCATCATTGGTTACTTTACCTTTATGAACTTGATGGCCGTCCCCGTCATGTTTCATTAACCCCCAGAAAAATTTTACAGCTTTATCTTGATGGCCGTCCCCATCATAATATCCTATTTTCCCCAGCTAGTCGGCCGTCCCCGTCTTAGCTTTACTTGTTTTTCCCCAGCTAGTCGGCCGTCCCCGTCTTAGCTTTACTTGTTTTTCCCCAGCTAGTCGGCCGTCCCCGTCTTAGCTTTACTTGTTTTTCCCCAGCTAGTCGGCCGTCCCCGTCTTAGCTTTACTTGTTTTTCCCCAGCTAGTCGGCCGTCCCCGTCTTAGCTTTACTTTTTATCCCCAGCATGTCGGCCGTCCCCGTCATCGCTTTATTTCCTGCACTTTACCAGCATGTCGGCCGTCCCCGTCATCGCTTTGCTTCACATACCACTTTACCCAGCAGTCTTCCCCTGCTCGACGGTCGTCCTCCGTCGCCCATACTTTACAATATACTTTATTTTTACAATCTATATCCCTTTTCTTCTTCATTCTGTGAGTGCAAATTTTGGACTGTCTTTGGTATTCAACCACAAGTTATCCTGTTTGCTTGTTAAGCCGTCGCTTACAACCTGCACAGCTAACTCATGCTTGAATAGGGGCAGCTGTAAACACCCCAAATTTGCCCTCACCCATTCACACCATGGCTTGTGATCATTCTCATATGCATAAGTACAATCATATCATCTCATATTTCACTTTTGTTTCACTGCATAGCTTCTAAGGCATCTGCACCTAGGGTTTGTGATCTGAGCAACCTCAAAGCATCTTGAGCCATTCCAAAGGCCACCAATCAATTCAAAGGGGTCCATGTGTGTTCTTATATCATATTTCATCTCCTCAAAGTCAAAGTTGCAGAGGAATCACAAGAACTAGGGTTTGAGTGGATGCAGAGCCAGGTTTGACTGCACAGTTGACTGAAAATTAGGGTTTTGGTTTCAGAGGCCATAACCCTAAATTTTTTGGTCATTCTTGTTTCCATTGATCTCTATATGGTATAGGGAGTATGCATATCAATTTTCATGAAGAAATTCCATGGGGAAGTCATCTGATCAAGAGTTGACTTTTCAGACAAGTCAGTGCAAAATCAGGGCATCTGAGGCCCCCAATGACCCAACCAATGGGTGATCTTCATCATTTTGAGTGTATATGATCTTTATTTGATCATGGAAGAAGGTTGAAGTTCATAGAAATCAAGAATTTAGGGTTTTTGCAAAGGTTGACCTTTTGGGCATAGTTGACTTTTCAAGAATGCATCATTTTAGGTCAAGTTTCAAGCTTTGATTCTTGGTCCAAAAAGGCTTCAAATGGAAAAACTTTGGTCATGAAAGTTGTAGATCTCATCTTTCCCTTTTCAAAAAGTACAAGAACATGATCAAACTCTTCTTGGATCAAAAGTTATGGCAATGCAAAGTTGGCTAAAATCATTAATTTTCAAGGCATGCCTCATTTGGAAATTTTGCAAAACCTTGAACCAATGCATCATGTGACCTCTAATTCATCTCAAACCATTGCATGAACATTCTCTAAGTCCTAAAAATAAGATTTGAACTAAGAATGCCATGGTTTTATGTTTGGTTAGGCAAAAGAATCACATGTGAACCAAAGTTGCCACAAGTTGCAAAACACTCATTTCACTCCCTACCACTTGCAGCCTTGGATGCTGGACCAAGCTGACATTTCCCCCTCATCTTGCTGCGCATAGCCCATGCCTTGTACCAAGCTAGCACCTCACCATACTTTCTCTTACACAAGAGTTGACAAATTGCAAAAGTTGCCTCACCTATCCATAAAGCACATGTCAAATCAACTGACCAATGAGAGAGAGTTATGTGGACAATTTGCAAGCAAAACATAAGGGCAAGCAAGGCTGAAACCAACTCATTCAACACATACACAAAAACTCACCATCTTGCAACTTGCTTCGAATTCCTCTCCACAGCCACTAAACATTCAAGCCAACTTCACCAATCATCTCACCTTGCTCCATAGACCTCAAACCACCCAAAGCACAAGCCTAAAACAGCCAGATTACTCCATAGCCATTTCTCACTCCATTTTGCAGTTTCATTCGAAACTCTCATCCTAGCTCACAAACACACAAACAAACACCACAAACCTTCTCCATTCATCATCAGGACCTCAAACCTTCATTCACCATGACCTGAAAGTGCCAGAATCTCCATTGCCATTTTTGACTGAACTGAAACAGGAGCTTTCGAAACTCATCATCAAGCCAACTTAAACTCCATTTGAGCATTCAAACATCATCAAGAGGTTCTAAGGAGTAGATTGCACAAGGAGAGGTGGCCAGAAAGTTCCTAAACTGAAAGCTTTGAATCTCAGGTAGCCTGAAAATTTATTTTTCCAGAAGTTGCTTTTCTTGTTACAAACTTGTTCTACTAGCTTCACTGATCATTCTGGTACCATTGGTTTTGAAAATGGTTGTGATTTGAGCATTTAATTTGTTTCTGAAGCTTGCGTGACCTAAAACTTCTTCTCTTCGATTCAGCTTGTTTAGGAAATATAAATTTGTTTTGAGAGAGGGGTTTGATTCGTGAGAGGCTGGAGATCATTTCCCAATTCATAGATTTTGTTTTTGTTACGTTTTGAGAGGTTTTGAGGTTTCTCAGGTGAGGGCTGGCCGGAGAAGACGACCGGAAGTCTTCTCCGGCAGCCTGAAAGTCATTAATCACTAATTAGGGTTAGGGCACCAACTTTGAACCTGGGCCTTTAGATCCTGTTTCCCGCGCGTGAATGGAAGGCCTGGATCTTGTCATTAGTTTTAATTAGGTTTAATTTATTTAATTAATTAAGATTAACCTAGTTTGAATCTGAACCACAAGATCACGCGCGCAGTCAACACATTTGAACTCAGAATCAATCTCATCCATCCATCCTGATTACTTCCTATTTTATTTGGTTTTTATTCATTTTTATTTCATTTAACTTGCACATTTAATTTAAAATAGCAAAAAATTCTTAAAAATTATGAAACTTTTTCCTGAGAGTTTTAATAATTTTTAAGACACAAAAACATTTTTTATTTCATTTTTATCACTAAAAAAGTATTTTTAAATATTTAAAAGATTATTTTTAATTGATTAATGAGAATTAATTAATTAAAAATACTTTTAGGTATTTAAAAATTACAAAAAAATTCATGAAATGTTCTAAGACATTTAGAAACATTGTCCAACCTTCAAACCAAATTTCTTTTTTGATCTTGATGCATTTTAAGAATTTTTCATTGAATTAAATCATTTTTTATGCATTATTTTGATCATGGATTCAAAAATTCATTTCTGCCTATGGGTGAAGGTTGAGACATTGATTCTTTTTGTTTTGTCTTGTGTTTAACATGTAGTTTCTAGGGTAAAAAGGCCATGAATTGTTCTTGCATTTTCAAATTGTTTGGCATTTGTTTTGTTAAGAACCCTAAAAAACCCTAATAACTTGCAAAATTCATATCTTGAGATTGGTTGAGAGTTGAGAGCTCCCCTTTGGGCAGTGGTTCACTATAGGCCTAGGGTTTCTTTGGGTGCCATTTTCCATTTTTTATCATGAGGTTTGCTTCTGTTTTGGGTTTTTGTTTGATGTTTGATCCATGAACCCTAATTTGGGCTTTCATTTGCATCCCTCTTGCATTTCCTTGCATAACATGACTTGTCTTTGCATTTTGTGCATTCTTATGATTCATTTGACATCTTAAGACCTTTAGAAAGCATGTTTGGTCATTGCATTGCATATTTGCCATGTCATTTGTCTTGTATGATTCATAACTTTTCATGCTTGTTCATGCCCCCTTAACTTGCATCATATGCCTTCATAAGCTTGTATGAACATCCCCATTGCTTTGCCTCATGTTTGCAGCACCTCATAACATCATAATCATCATCAACATGCTTCTGGTCTTGCTTTGCATCATACCATTTCATCTCATTTAGCATTGCATTGCATTTCTTTCTAACATTTCAGGTGGTAAGTAACTTGGGAAGTGAATTTGCCTTCACTTCTCATAACTTTTCTTTTCATCTCTCTTGCATCCATTGCTGCATTCTTATATGTGTTTGAGTTTGAGCTTGCTCATTCTTCTCCCTCCCACTTTCTTTCTTCAAGTGACTTGACTTCTTGAATGAAGCAAGTCACTTTGCTTCTCTTAATCCTGTTCATCTGCTTCCTGGTGGCTCCTCTGAAGATTTCTCTTGAAAACCTCACAAACCTTAGGATCAACCAAGTATGATAATGAATTAGGGTTTTGATTAGTCTCCCCCCATAGTTTTTACCTTTGTGTCTTTCTTTGAGTCTTCTCTTCTCACCTCATAATCAGGGACTAAACCCTAAAGGCTTTAAGACTTTGTGATCAAGCTTATGCCTGCATCCTTATCTTAGGATGGAGTGTATAACTTTAATCCTAAGTGTTGAACCCTTTATGTGTTTAAATCTCTTAATCAATGCACTTAATAAGTATCAAGACATCCCACTTGTAACTTGGGCCTTGCATTAGGGTTCTAATTCTTCCTTAAATGGTTAAGAAGGACTAACCCTAGTGTTAATGGACAAGTCCCCCTCAAGTTGTCTTACAAACCATAAAAATCACTTCATCATCATACCATTAATCTAAAATTCACTTAATAAAGGCTTGTTTTGTCATGGGTTTAATCCCTAATCATGGATTAAGTTGAGGAGCCTTCCTCAGCTTAAACATTCTCATCTATTATCCTTCTTTTAGGATGGTGTAATGAGTCTGTTTAATCCCTGATTATGGCTTAACCTCATTACTCAACACTAAACAAAAACCACAAAAATATCTAAATAATCACAAGTAGGTTAATGATCTTAATCCTACACCAAAGGTGATTAAGTGTGAGAATCTGACTTCACACTTAAGGTATTCTCATTACCCCTGATCAGAGGGAAGATGTGATGAGTTTACTAACCCATTGGTTTAGGCTTAAGCTCATTATCTTATGACAAACTCCAAAAAGAAATAAAAGACTGAAAACTCAAAAACAAACAATAATCGTCTCCTCCGGGGTTCTTTTCTCATCACCTTCACTCACAATCGAGAACTTGCTTCTTCCGTCTAATGCAAGACAGTCAGCACCTGAGCCAGACAGGTCATACACTTGAGCATAGACAAGTAAGCAGTTCACAAGTCAATTTACCTTTCAGTCTCTTTGGGTCGAACTACGGTGTTCTGACTTCCTCATTGCACGAGAGGATACGTAGGCATAACTTAACAGTTATCGAACAAAAGTCTCCGTCCATTCCCCCTCCTTCCAGCATTATTCTTTAAGCCTCATAATCATGAGCATACTCTTTCTTACACTGACACTATACATATTACACTTCACACTTCTTTTGCACTGACACCTGTACATTCTTTTCCAGCTATTTTACACACAGATTGCACTGACACTACCCCTTTAAAACACAAATCTTTTAAGCGTGGATCCCGTCGAGTACGACGGACAATCTGGGTGCTAATACCTTCCCAGGTTGTAACCAACCCCCTTTCTCAGTCTCTCTGGTTCGCAAACCGTCTTATCCATGTTTTTCTAGGTTTATGCAGCATTACCTTTCCTCCGGGATAAAAATGCCTAGCTGGCGACTCTATTCATCTCCAGTGAGTTCACGGCTGTGTGTTCTCACTGTTCCCTTCGCCGACCGTTCGCGTCTGTACCTTCATCTGAACCATTTTTTCATTTGTCGGGAGCGACAGAGCTCTTCATCCTGAGTTGGCTTTGGATACCGGCTGCATCAGCTACCTCTACAAAGTCGAGGATGGCCAGATAGTGGTCCCTTCGGACTTGATCGTGGAGGACTCCCAGCCCGGGGCGATTACTCAGCCTGGCCAATCAGAGGTGCAGCCGCATCAGAACGAAGGTCAACCCGGTGCTTCAGAACTCGAGGGGAATTAGTTTTGGCCTGCGTGTCGTTACCTTGTAATTTATTGTGTTTTGCTCGGGGACGTGGTCCCCTTTGTATGTAATCATGAACAAGTCGGTCCTTCGAGGTTTCAACTTTGCAGTAAAATTTTCTGACCTCGATGGTCGTTTATTATTTTACGATGCTTTTTTGTTTAACTGTGCATCTGTCAGAGGACTTTTCCTATTTGTGTTTTTATAAACGTTAAGCGTTTGACGTCTTTGTAATGATTAGATGTGATTGGGCAAATACGGGGCGTGTGTTTGTGATTTGTTGGTTTGGGGGACCAACCAGATTTTGGAGTCAGGCTCCTGGTCGGTACCCGGGCCAAGGTAATGACTCGGGCTCTGAGGCTTGAACGTCCCATCGCGAGCTGGGGTTCTGCCTGGTCGTGGTACGTAGGCAATGTCGGACTCGTTTGAGTATCCTCCCGTGCAACAGTCATCTCCTTCCCTTGGAAGAAGATCCTGATAATCATGTTATTTTGGGCTGCCGTGCTTATACCTGGGCACGCAGTTCGTAGTCGGACCTATTGCTCCTCGCTTGAGAGTCAAGAAAGGTGACCCTGTAATTTAACTATAATATTGCTTGAGCTTCTCGGCATTCCACGGCCGAACCAATTCTTCCCCGTGTAGATTTTCTAAATAATATGCTTCGTTTTCGGTCTTTGCCCGGACGCGATATGGGCCCTCCCAATTAGGCGTTAGCTTCCCTTCGCGGGAATCTCTGTGATTTCTTCTTAGAATGAGACTACCCACCTCGAATGCTCGTCTGATGACTTTAGAATCGTATCGAGTTGCTATTTTCTGTTTGAGAGTGGCCTCTCGGAGAGCAGCTTCTGATCGGATTTCTTCGACCAGGTCAAGCTCGTCTCTTAAACGGAGTTGGCGTCTTGGTCCATTGGGGACTCTGTTCGTCTGGATCGGATGCACATTTCCACAGGAATCACTGCTTCGGTCCCATATGCCAATCGGAATGGGGATTCACCAGTCGTTGAGTGGGGAGTGGTTCTATATGCCCAAAGCATGTTGTGTAACTCCTCGACCGAGTGTTTCTTGTGCTCGTTTCTTGTGCTAGTCTAGTCTCCGTTTTAGACCTCTTAGGATTACTCTATTTGCAGCTTCTTCTTTTCCGTTAGTTTGGGGATGTTCCACCGAAGCGAAGTGCTGTTTTGTTTCTACTGACGCAACAAACTCTTTGAAATGTCTATCGGTGAATTGGGTATCGTTATCGGTTACAATGGCGAGCGGTACCCCGAACTGAGCGAGAATTCTCCTCTTGAAGAAGCGTAGTATGTTGAGTGCAGTAATTTTGGCCAAGGCCTCAGCTCCTATCCATTTGGTGAAATAGTCGACACCTACAATGAGGTATTTATTTTGGTAGGATCCGACGACAAATGGCCCTAAAATGTTTATCCCCCACCACGCGAATGTCCATGGGGAAGATAGCGATTTTAGCTCGGTAGGGGGTGCTACGTGAACGTCTCCGTGTCGTTGGCTTTTGTCGCATCTTTTTACGTGCTCTTTCGCGTCGTGCTGGAGTGTCGGCCAATAGTACCCTGCCCGGAGAATCTTTCGGGCTAGCGATCATCCGCTTGGGTGTTGTGCGTTAATCCCTTCATGGACATCCCTTAGTACGTGTGGATACCTGGACCGCTTCTTTGTTGAACCTCTCGATATAGGTTCGTAGAGGTTCGTCCTTCCCCTGGATGATCACTTCGAGCGATGCTTCCGTCTTCGGATGCCGTCTAGAGGCGGTGAAGTGCCTGGAAAATGTGCGTCCGAGCTGTTTCCAGGAAGTGATGGACTCTGCTTCGTGGCTTTTGTACCTTTTCATCGCTCCTTTCCTCAGAGTTGTAGGAATGAGGCGACATTTGATCGCCCCTCGCACACCTCGGTAGTCGAGCAAAGCATCAATATTCTCGATATGCTCGTCAGGATCTATGGTCCCATCATATGAGCCTAAGGGTGGAGGTTTTTCTAGACCCCTCTGGAGTTTAGCCGCCATGATTTCCGACGAGAGGGGGCCCCTGGTGTCTTCATCGTCGTTGGAATTGAATGAAGGGGACTTGAGCGCACGCTTCTTTGCTCGCCGGGGTGATGCGGATCTTGATCTGCTCCTTCTTAATTTTCTTGGAGGGGAAGATCGAGGAGGAGATGGGCGGGACCGTTTGTCACCAGTGGATTCGTCGATACGTTATTTCCTCTTTCTCTTGGGAGGAGAGGGACTACGCCTCCTTTGGTGTCTCGAGGGAGACCGGGGTCGACAGTTATTGTCTTCGAGACGGGCAATCTTCTCGCCATGGGCAAGGAGCAACAAATTTGTCTGATTCAGAATCTCGGCTAGCGCTGCAAAATCAGATCCTGAAAGAGTTGGGGGAAAAGGAACTTCCGGGCGACTTTCTAGAGGTTGGTCGCGGTCGGGGGAAGGTGAGGTTGTCTTCCCGCCTGGGTGATCTTGCACGGTCTCTTCGTGCGGAGGATGATGAATCTTTCTCTCACGTTGCGTGAGGATCATGTCGTCGTTCGACTGGTTGTCCAGATTGTTGTCTCGAGCAGCCATGGATCTTGGTAAAAACTTTGGTTCTTGAAGACTTTGAGAGAGAAGAACGGGGAAATTAGTTCCCACAAAAGGCGCCACCCGATCGTACCTGGAGATCAAGATCCGAAATGACCAGCTTCGAGCGTTGTTGAAGGACGGTTGATAAGGAGAGGAGGGGGTGTACCTGCAAGGCACTCCGATGCTGAAGTAAAACACTGAGCAAAGAGTGGGCAAGTACGAGAATTAAGGTCAGAGAATTGAATACCTGACCCTCTCAAATGAGAGGGTTTATATATTGGTCCAAGGGGTGATCATTGGTTCAAACCGTTTGGCGCGGATCGCGGAATTCACACGAATAGGTAATGGTCAAAACTAGCCGTTGGGGGACTTTGTCCTGGTCGGTATGGCTTTGGTCGACAAGGACCGTTATTCTTGGCGTTGTGCTCGACGCCGAGCGTGTCACAATGCCACTTTGCTTGGTCCAATTTTGGGAGTTAGGCCTGCCCAGAACAATTAGTGTTGCATTTTTTATTTAAAATAATAAGGAAAACATACCCTAATTAAATCCTAATGACTCTCTTAATTCTAGAGAACTAAAAAAATGCTAAGACAAAAAATACAGCACCTACTACAGCCCAGATTACCCAAACAGCCATGAAAACAATGCATAACACAAATCAGCTTTTTACAGCCAGCATGCAGCATGAAAAGGTAGGTGTAAAAGGTTACAAACAGCATGCAAACATAACAAACAGCATACATTTTACAGCACCTATATGCAAAAATAGTTGTGAAATGCAAAATCCAGATTTGATCATTTTCATTTTTTAATGCATAAACTCAATAAAACATATACCAATTCATCATGAACATGCACTTGAATCTAAATCAACATATATAAATGCAAGAACATGAACATTTTGAAGAATTATGCAAGAATGCATCACATGGTGGATTGTGCAACAAGTATACAAAATTTGGCACATGAACATGGCATATGAACGTGATGATTATTGATTATGAACATGCAATATGATAGTTCAAACATAATGTTAAACTTAATGCAAAATTCAAAATTGAATTGATGTGAATGATATGATCAAGCATGCAACCAAATACAACCAAATGCACATACATACATGATTATGCAAAATGCAACATATCTTGATACAATGAAATGCAAAATGACTTAATGCAATGTGAAACATGTAAGAACAGAATGCAACATGATTATATGCCAAATGATGCATAAACATGGCAACAAAAATGCAAGAAAACAAGCTATACTCAAAGGAATACAAAAAAGCATAACACGCAACATGAACGGAAACGCGTCGAAACGACTCTAAATGGGGGAATGAGCTACTGGAAATGGACCCAAAAATTCCCTAAAATCAATACCTAAACATGTATGAACATTAAAGGCACTAGAAACAAGAACTAAGCTATCAAATAAACCAAGATTCCAAAAATCAACAGCATTAACCGGTTAACCAATTGGTTAACCGGTTAACAGACCTAAAACTGCACTGTTTGTGGCTAAAACGCAAGCGTTAACCGGTTAACCAACGGTTAACACTGATCCAGAATGTGAAAAAAGTTAAGAAATAAGTGCTTTTGGCCACAAATTCACTTCTAATGATCTCCAACATACCTAGGAACATGCTAACACGAATTTCTACTCAATTAGGGCTTATTTATACATGCTAAAACCTATTACCATCTACACTTTAACTCCTAATCCATTACAAATCATAAATCGCAAGCAACACATAACGAAAACGAAATTGATCGCAAGCAAAACGAAAAGCAATTAAAGAATGCCGAAATGGCGAGATGAAGAGAATAACTTAAAGAAAAAGTGATTTAGATCACCAACCTACGAAGCGGAGAAGTGCTTTGGTGAATGTTGCAAGAATCGGAGCTTGATCGAAGAGAAAACCATGAAAACCGCGAAACCACAAAATAAATGCGTTCTTGATGCTTGAACCTTCGTGCGCTTCCGATAATCCGAAATCCTCACAAAATTCAGTAGCTTCTTCTTCCACAATCCACAAAATCAATGGAGGTTGGAGGCTAAGCTTCAAGATCTTCAAGTTTCAATGTGAAACTTGAAGAGCTTCTTCAAAAAGCTTTGGTGAAAAAAAGGGAAAATGGAGGAAAAGTGAGAGAGAGAAAAAAGTGATTGTGAGAGAATGAAAATTTTGGAAACTTGTGTGAATGAAAATTGTGTGAGATCCCCCTTTTTGGTTTGGATGAAAATGGATTAAATATGGCTTAGGTTTGGGGCCCAAAAATTAGGCTTGGGATCCAAAGTTATGGTTTGGTAATGAAGTTAGGATTTAGCAATGAAGCTAGGTTAGGGTTGGAGAAGGAATATTCCTTGGAATATTCCATGGAACACTCTAGAAGATGGTAGAACATGGTAGAAGTTTCCAAGGGAAATGGAGTGGAATTGAAGTGGAAAACAAGAGGGAAAGAATGAAAGGAAGTGTGAAAGGAAAAGTGGAGGGAAATGTGAAATCAACCACTTTTCAAATGATTTTTCTTTTGATTTTTTATGATTCCTCCATCGTTTCTTGACCAAGTTTGAAACATAGGATCATTGTAACCCTAATTTCATGATCTTGATCTTAAAAGTCAGGAATCGACCCTTTTTACCTAGCTCGGTTGCCTTTACCCCGATTCCTCGATTTTCAGTCGTTTGGCCAGTCGAACCCCTTCCAAAATGAATTTGTGGACGAGATTTGAACCCTATGCATTTGACATCATATATAATACAAAGGAATCCTCCTTGAATCAAAACTTCATGCCGAAGCCCAGTAGAATTGAAACCCTAATTTGGCCCTTTTCATCAGGAAATATTGCACTGCTCGCCTCCTCTGATCAACTCAAATCTTTCCATGGCTTGTGGCTTCAAATGAAGACTTGTGGGATGTTGTGAACCCTTTGCACAAGGTTGAGAAGCTTTGTGGACCTTTGGTTGCCTTTGTATAGCCTTTGGTTACTCCAATCATTGATCACATACCTATGCCTCAGCTATGATATACATGATGCAATGTTTTTGGTTATTTTATGAATCTATATATGCAAAATGCTATGTGAAATGTTGGGGATATGAGAGGGCAAGATTTGAGGTATTACACTAGGGCCTAAGCTCATTAACTTGTTGAACTTATTAGGTGTTTTAGTGATTAAAATGAAGAAGTATTTTTTATGGTTTTTCTTGATGAAGATGACCTCATGATCAGACTTGTGCATCATGCTAGACAAATGTACTATTCCAAGATGGAATGAATACATATGCCCCATGGAATAAGTCTATTGCACAAGAAGTCACTTCTTTATTTATTAATGTTTTTTAGATTTTGTTTGGAGATGAGAAAGAGAAAGAACCAAAGGAGCAAAAGGTAAAAAGTCTAATGGGGAAAGACTAAACCTAAAGTTATCATGCAAAGGTGGTCCTAAGGTTAGTGTGGGTTGAAGTCTATCCTAAGAAGAAAAAGGAAAGAAAGGAAAGAAGAGGAGAAGAAAGCTAGAGAACAACTTACTCCTCTAAAGGAGATAAATTGCTTCTAAAGGAGGAAGATGAGAGTTGACTCACATGATGGAATAAGGCACATCAACAATCACAAAATAGAAAGCAAAGTAAAAAGAAGAGATGAAGTATTGAAATATGGATAAACATCCACATTTCACTTACTATTGCACCTACAAATGTTAGCAAAATCTCCAGCACATATTCAGCACATCAATCAAATGCTAACATATCAACACAATTCATGGAATTAACATGTTCAAAGTTTCAAGAAAACAAAGTCACCAAACATGCCAAGATTTAAAAATACATGAATCCATGTGTCGAGAAAATGAAAGAATGCATCAACCAGCAAGCAAACCATTCTAAAAAAACATATAAAATGATCACACAATGATCCATGGAGATTATGGCAAGTATGAGAAACAAACAAACTCAAAACAACCCAAAAATGCCATTCTGCTTCAGTGTTAACCGGTTAACCAAAAGCGTTAACCGGTTAACTAAACTAAACCTGCAGCAAATAAGTTAGAAAACAGACGCATTAACCGATTAACCAAAAGTGTTAACTGGTTAACACTGTACGAACAGCAGCAAAACCTGCAGAAAAACTCAGTCCAAACCAGCTTATTTCACATAATCCACCAACAGTCCAGCAATCAATTATGCACGAGATAACAAGATGAATTCACATTAATAAACCACAATTATGCTCATGAACATTAACATGTAGATCCATTCACAAATCAAATCAAACAACACAAGCAAACAAGCAATTAGCCCAAACACATGGTGGATCTACAACACAAACATGCAAATAAGCTAAAAACAGAGATGGATCTGAATTAACCAACCTACAAAGCTGAGATATGCTTTGGTAAGTGTTGTTCGAGCAGGAAATGATGAATCTCGCGGAAAACATCGAAGATCCGGTGATATTCTTCACACACAATGCAAAATAAATGCAAGCAAAGGATCTTGATGCAAGAGCTTAGTTCCAAAAGCACTTCTAACCACTAAATCAGATATGAACTAGTAGTAAAACCAGGGAATGGATGCAAAGAAGCTATGGATGAAGGTCTAGTTTCAAGATCAACAAACTTCAATGCAAAGTTTGATGATCTTCAAAGAAGAGGAACTTTGAGTGATTTGGAAATTGGGAGAGAAAATGAGATAATGGTGAGAGAGTAGTGAAAATTCAGAAATGAAAAGTGTGAATTATGAGAGAGAGTTTTTCTTGGTTTGGAGGGAAATGGGATAAATAGTCTCCATGTTTGGGGCCCAAAAATTTGGTTTGGAGTCCAAAAAAATGGTTTGGAGTTAGCTTAGAAAGGTGATTAGGATCTAGCTTTAGAATTAGGCTTGGTAAACTCTCTAGATCCTTCTCCATAATTCCCAATTAATTCAAAAAGAAATAAAATCAGAAAAATGAAAAATGGAGCCAAAAACAAGCATGCTTCTCTTGCTGGAAAATTCAAATTTTCGCAGCCATTAACTGGTTAACCAAAAGTGTTAACCGGTTAACGCATGAAAAATTTGAATTTTCCCTCCTTTTGGTGGGAAACTCCAAGAATACATATGCGCCAACCAATCCAATTTGATCTTGATTCTCAATCCTCCTAGAGCTTTGACCATAATATGGAGCTTGTACAAAAGGTCATGTGAGCTTCATGCCAGGTCACTTGGTTCTTGACTTTGACTTGCAAAAACGTGAGTTCCCAGATGATTGATCATATGCCTTATGTTAGAAATATGGATGTCATGCCTCATTTTTCTATGCCAAATGTTAGAGTATGTTATCTACAAGTTATGCTTATGCTATGCAAAATGATATGAAA
The DNA here is from genome assembly GCA_963966055.1 of Lathyrus aphaca. Classification (NCBI taxonomy): domain Eukaryota; kingdom Viridiplantae; phylum Streptophyta; class Magnoliopsida; order Fabales; family Fabaceae; genus Lathyrus; species Lathyrus aphaca. The sequence continues at coordinate 448,075,035 of OZ014521.1, forward strand.
AAGAGAGGGCAAATTTAGGGTGTTACAGCTGCCCCTATTCAAGCAATTGTTAATCTGAAAAGGACATTAGCTCCTGCTGTCGGCCGTTCGAGATGAGTTGTGGTTGAATACCAAAAGACCCTAAAATTTGCACTCTGCCGGAGAACAAAAGAAATGGGAAATAAAACCAACCAAGGAGAACTACTGCAAACCCTGATGAGGTAACAAGTAACTAGTAACCAAGAAGATGTCTTTTTAAACGACGCCATGTGACTACTGGCTTGCCACAGCGACAGTGGACTTGAAACGCTGTCTTTTGAACGACGCCAGACGACTAGTGGCTTGCCACAGCGACGATGGACTTTAATGCTATTGTAATATCGAGCGATTTACAACCCAAAATAAGATCAAGCAATCTGATATGGGAATGGTATCAAGCGATCCATAACCAGGAAAATGAGCACAACTCAAACAACGAGGAGTAACATTAAGCGATTTACAACTCGGATAAGATCAAGCGATCTACTAAGGAAATGGTATCGAGCGATCCATAACCAGGAAGACGAGAATGTAACATCAAGCGATTTACGACTCAAACAACGAGGAGTAATATCAAGCAATTTACAACTCGGACAAGATCAAACGATCTGCTAAGGAAATGGTATCGAGTGATCCACAACCAGGAAGACGAGAACGTAATATCAAGCGATTTACGACTCAAACAACGAGGAGTAATATCAAGTGATTTACAACTCGGACAAGATCAAGCGATCTGCTAAGGAAATGGTATCGAGTGATCCATAACCAAGGAAGCGAGAACGTAATATCAAGTGATTTACGACTCAAACAATGAGGAGTAATATCAAGTGATTTATAACTCGGACAAGATCAAGCAATCTACTAAGGAAATGGTATCGAGCGATCCATAACCAGGAAGACGAGAATGTAATATCAAGCGATCTACGACTCGAATAAAGAGGAGTAATATCAAGATATTTCAACTCAACAAGATCAAGCGATTTTCTAAGGAAATGGTATCGAGCGATCCATAACCAGGAAGACGAGAACGTAATATCAAGCGATTTACGACTCAAACAACGAGGAGTAATATCAAGCGATTTACAACTCGGACAAGATCAAGCGATCTGCTAAGGAAATGGTATCGAGCGATCCATAACCAAGGGAGCGAGAATGTAATATCAAGCGATTTACGAATCAAACAAAGAGGAGTAATATCAAGCGATTTACAAATCAAATAAGATCAAGCAATCTGCTAAGGAAATGGTATCAAGCGATCCATAACCAGGAAGACGAGAACGTAATATCAAGCGATCTACGACTCAACAACGAGGAGTAATATCAAGCGATTTACAACTCGACAAGATCAAGCGATCTGCTAAGGAAATGGTATTGAGCGATCCATAACCACAATAGGTCCGTTGACGCGGGACAAAGCGATCAATACAAGATTAGTTGATTTGAGAAGAGAGTAACAACACTGCAAGGGGGAATACCATTTGTAACTCTGTTGGGTATGAGAACATTTTGACTAACATTTTGTTGAGGAAATGACCAAGATATCCTGGAAATACTTGGTTGAGGAATGAAATGTGAACAAATGTCTGCATTACTTTGTCACGCTGCCAAAAAATAAATTGGCGAACTCACTGGAGATATTTCAATGATGGTTGCGTACCAATCATGAAACTCTATGAGGAAATGACGATCTTTTGACCTGGCTAGAGGATTACTTGGTCAAATAACCTTTGATAGGGAAAGAGTTCTGACAGTTACAACTCTGTGGGGAATTAGGTATTCAGCTGCTTGCTTAGAATAGCCCATTCTGACATAAAGACTCCGCTCGGAGGTGAGAACTGTTCAACTGGATTTGAAGTTCTGTTGGGGATGCCACCCTACTCTGACTCAGCTGGGGGAAATTCCATCTTAGACTTTATTGGGGATGTTGGGGATCACCCTCTGCTGGAGATAGGAATTGTAAAGCATTTCTTGTTGGGGAGATCAAACTGCTTGGGGAAGGTTGTATGTCAACACCTTTCTTCCTGTACTAGTTGATTGTTCAAATGTCAACTCAAGAGGATTTTATAGAAGACCTGGCGTCCGAACTGTCCCAGTGTCTTCAAACTCTTGGAGATATTCGTTGAATCTTGAAAGAATTGCCTTAGACCTCCTGGTCTACAAAGGGATTTGACTGGAGAAAACTCACACCAAATCTTACATCATCGTGAATTATTCTGCCCCAGTGTCCTGCATCAAGGATGGCATGCAGTGACTAACTTCATCTACTCTAGAGAGTGACCTTCCCCAGCATGGGCCCTAAAATGATTTTCTCGTATTAACCATGCTCTGATAATTTCCCTAGCTTGGCTGAACTGTGAGAGATTGCTCAACGGGGTTGCCCCAGATTGGTTGCATCTGATCCAACTAGTTAGAAGAATCTTTATCTCATAGGAGTTTCTCAGAAAGAGTGCAATTCAACCTGATTGTCCTTCAGAAGTTTCAGACTCCTCCACCTGGCAAGATTTAAGTTTCTGGACTGAAATTCCTCATGTGAACTTTTGTGATGCCGAACAAATGTATGCAAGCAGAAAATGTTTTATTCTGAGAACGAAAATTCTAATGCAACACACATGCTAATCTTGAAGTTTTTATTGAAAAGATGTCGTTTGTGAACGAATCACTGGTTAAGATATGACATGATTTTTTTTGAATGAGAGCATGCACATGTAATACCAACAAAGGTCTTTTAGCACAAATCGTAGGAGTCAGGAACGCTATCTCATGGTGGCACGCTCTTGAATTAACCCTGTTTCAATTAGGACTTTTGAGGGTTGTATCGTGGCCTGGTTTACAGTTATAGAAACAACGGATATAGGCTCGAAGTTTATTTGTGCCCACCCCTCTTCGTGATGTCCTTCAATCCTATGTTCAACTAGCTTTCCCAAGCGCTCACCTTTCTTAAGGGTTTCATGTTGGTTGAGGAATCAATATCACTTACGGTTTAAGCACCACTGTGGTTGTTGTTGGGATTCAATCACCCCTATTGTCTTTTGTGTCTGTATCACACGACTTTGTTCTTGTTTGAGGATCTTTCTTGTGTAATCCTTTTTGTCTTTTCGCTTTCATTTTTTTTGTTTATCCCTAACTTTTTCCTAGACCGATCCTTTTGAATCTTTTGGAATTGGAGTCCAGCGGGATGCCCTAATTTTTGCCTAAGTCGCTTGTTTTCAAGTTTCGACTTAGCGGGCTTTTTATTTCTTTTCTTATTTTAGTCATGTGACACAGGTTTGTCTTGAATGTTTTGTAAGGGTTGTGACTGTCTCACTTTTTGTCGATGATGGATAACCGTTGTGGTTTCCGGTCCTTGGACCTCTTAATTGGTATAACCATTATGGTTTCTGGTCTTTGGACCTCTTGATGTGCTGGAAGGAAAGGTAATGGATCCTCAACTACACTCCTTTGTGAAAGTCTGAACGCTTGGTCCAACTAGCTGATACCTACCCTGCCCCGGGTTAAATGTTATGTTTTTTTTCATGTGAAAAGAAACTCCTACTTCAAGGTTCAAAGGGTTAGCGGGGGTTTATCTCCCTTATATCTCCGGTGTTTGGGATTTGAAACAAAGCATGTACATCGTCAACCGGGTCTTATTCAAGAGCACACAATCAGATATTTTTGCGTTTTTGTTTCGTCATCCTCCATCACAGAGTTTAAAAACAATAGTTGGTATTGCAATGCACACAAAAAATTACAAGTAAATACAAACAAATTACTTCAAGAAAAACATGTGCATTTCATTAATTAACATTCAAGAGCAAACAAGATTCATGCATGCATACAATGTTCAAACAAACATATAAAAGCTACGCATGAAAATGCAGTGAAGAAAACTGAGCAACGCCATTGTTGAGGAGACTTGACTCCGTCTGGACCTATTGATCTTGAATACTTTCAGTAGTCAGCAGCCTTTTCCTGATGGGATTTGCAGTCTTCAACGTTCAAACATTAACACGAGACGTCTGAAGGAAAGAGTGACACTAAGATGAAATTGTCACATAAGGTTGCTCGGAAAGACCTGACGATCTTCTGCCTACGTATCTCCATTGACCAAAGACCAATGAAGAATCAGAGCGACGTAGTTCCCCTTAATAGAGAGGAAATACAATAAAGAAAACAACTGACTGCCATCACTGATACTTCTGGCTTTATTGCTTTAATTCTTTTCTGACACTCTCTGACCAAGACAGAACCTTCTGCTTCATCTGTATGGAGCGAAATTAATAGCTTTCGAATCAATCAAATCTTGTACCTTGCGGTGAAAAGCTTTACATCCATAAATATGGTGTCCTGGTGCCCCAGGGTGGAAGTCACAATGGGCATTGGCATCCCATCCCTCTGGCAATGGATAAGGAGGTGGGGACAGCTTGCGAAGCTCAACCAACTTCAACTGAAGCAGATTCTTAAGTACATCAGTATAAGACATTGGTAAAGGATCAAGAACTAATTCTCTCCTTTGTTGACGTTGACCCTGTTGAGGATTCCCTTGTCATGTCTGATGCCTCGGCTGATTATTCGTAGTCACAGAAGCTATCTGCTGATGGCATGGATGATATCCTCTACCTTTTCCATGTTGATGAGATGTTACCCCAACTTCCCCTTCATTCTTGTTCTGACCATTGACGAAGGGCTTCTTGGTGCCTGAACTTGACGCATTGTAGTCTTGAATCTTTCCGAGCTTTAGTAAACTCTCAACTCGCTCACCAGCGATCACAATATCAGGAAATCCAGTAGACGGACAAGCAGCTAAACGATCCAGAAACACACCCTGCAAAGTGCTCATGGATATGTCAGCCATCTCCCTCTCAAACAGTGGAGGTTGCACTCGGGCGGCCATTTCTCGCCATCTCTGAGCATACTCTTTGAAACTTTCAGACTTCTTCTGAGAAAGACTCTGAAGTTGAATGCGGTTAGGCACCATGTCAAGATTAAACTGGTATTGTTTCACAAAAGCTTCAGCCAAGTCCTTCCAGCTTCGGACAACATTCTAGTTCAGACCCATGTACCAATCCAAAGATGCCCCAGATAGACTATCTTGGAAGTAAAACATCCATAACTTCTCATCATCCGTGTGAGATGAAATATTCCCAAAGTAGGACTAAATGTGAGTTTTCGGACAAGAGTTGTCGTTGTACTTTTCAAAAGTATGAGGCTTGAATTTGTGAGGAACTTTCACTCCAGGAACTAACCCCAAATCCGCAACATCAAAACCTATAGAGTTCTGAGATTTAATGGCCTTTATCTTCTCATCAAGCTCGTCGAAACGACGATCCACAGGAGCATTAGGTTGATCCATCTCATCATCAATCAAAGTAAACTGATCTTCCTGTCCGTCCACGTAGCCAACATTACGGTCATTGTCTCCGCCCGGAGCTTCATTATGATTTCTCTGACTGCCACCTTCAGGAATCTCATTTTTTGGCCGCTCGACCCTCAACCTTAGTTGTTCTTACCTCTGGGCCATCCCCGTCACCAGGGTCATGAATTGATCCATACGAGTCTTCAACTCTACGAGCTCAGCTTGTACTTGATCCACCATTCCGGTTCTGCCTTGCTAACATTGTTTCCTGAAATGGAATAGTGATCAGAAACTACCAGGGTACCTGAAAAACAAAGATAAAATGATATGGTATGCAAGATGTTATGCTATGCAAATGCTCAAAAACACCGCAAATGAGAGAATACTCTTAAAAGAAACTCTGCAAACAAGATCCGGTAGAAAAACCATCCTGCAACCAAGTGTCGCTCCCCGGATTTCCATCCTGGTACAAACGCGAAAGTGGCGCGGAAAAGAATAGAGTCGCCAGCCATGCATTTTTATCCCGAAGGAACGGGAATGGTAATGCTGTACAAACCAGAAGAAAGAAAAGGAAGGACACGGGTCATGCGAACCAAAGAGACTGAGCTCGGGAGTCGGTTACGACCTGGGAAGGTATTAGCACCCAGATCGTCCGCCGTACCCGACGGGATCCACGCTTGCAAAAGAAACTATTTCAAAGGGGGAGGGTATGAAAGCTGCTGCAAAAGAAAATGAAACTGAACTGGAGAAGAAACTGAGAAAGGAACTAAATAAGAAAACAAAGAGAAAAATGTAGGGAAAAATAAAGATTGTGCTCGAACGGGCCCTACCCCGCTGCCTACGTACCTCATCAGGACAATAAGGATCAGAGACGCCGTAGTTCCCCTAACTAGGGGTGGAAAGGATTGCTTGTGAATTAAGGCTTGAACTGTCTATGCCAATGCTCGGGTGTTGCAGAATCGGACGACTAGTGCGTAACCGTCTTGCAAAATGACAAGTAGTAGCAAGTTCGTACGGAGCGAAGAAGATGAGAAAAGAATTCCCGAAGGAAAGACGTTTATTGTTTGTTTGTGTTTTTTAGAAGCTTTTATGAGTGAAATTTGCATAGGTAAGTGTGCCTAAGTCTTACTCACTGGGATGTGTACGTCTCACATCATCCCGAAATGGAATGCGCAAGAGGCACACCTATCTATGGAGGAAATCCCCAAAGCTAGTCCCACAAGTGAAAGCTCAGACACACTGACCTATAAACATTTATTAAGTGTTTTTGAGGTTTTTTGGTTAAGAAGTGTTTTTTAGCTTTTCTTTGTGAAGTAATCTCATGCTAAGACCTATCCACCACGAGGGATAACTTACACATCGCCCCGAAACGGAACGCGTGCAAGTATCTCATAGCAAAGTCTCATGTCACATGAAAGTACTCAACATTTATTAAGTGAATTAGAATTAAGTTTGAAGATGAGAAGAGAAAGCACCAAAGGATCTAAAGGTAAAACATCTAATGTGGGACTAAAAACCTAAAAGTTGTCATGCATGGATGAACCTAAGTTAGTGAGGTTTACTATCCTAAAGAATAAAGAAAGAAGAAGAGAAGAAGAAGAGAGAAGAAGAGATGAGAAAGGCTTAAGCCCAACAAGCAAATGGTTAGTACCAATAAGAATAAGAAGAGAAGAGATGAGATTTGGAGATGTGGGAATCACTTCCACACCTCTCACTTACCATAGCCCCTGAAATGGTTAGCAAAATCCAGCACATGCTCATTAATAAAATCATGGCAACGACATGCTCAAAGTTCACACCAATCAAGATCACATAATTAGGTCACACGTGGCACAAACAAGCATTTACGTGTCGAAAACACGGAAGCATGCGTCAATCAGCAAGAAAATCAACCAAACAAACATATTCAATGATCATATGATGATTCATGGCATTTAAAACAAGTAAGGGAATCAAACATGCTTGAAATAAGGCAAAAATGGCTTACTGCTCCAGTGTTAACCGGTTAACCAATCTGTCAACCGGTTAACCGTGCCAAAACCTGGAAAAACACAGCACAATTCAGGTGCGTTAACCGGTTAACCAATCCGTTAACCGGTTAACACTGATAAAACAGCAGCAATAACCTGCAAAAATCAGCTCCCAACCAGCTTAATTCAATAATCCTGTACCAGACCAGCAAGCATTCGAACATGAAAATAATGCATCAATTCACATTAAATGGCATCATCAAGCTTATGAACATTAATCAATAGATCCGGTTACCAATCAATCAATCAAGCAACACAAGCATATATGCAAACATGTGGTAGATCTAAAGCTCAAGCATGTAAATAAACTAAAACAAACAGAGCTAGATCTGAATTCAACCAACCTACAAAGCTGAGGTATGCTTTGGTAGTTGTTGATTGAGCTGAAAAAGATAGATCTCACGCAAAACTTTGAAGATCTGATGCTAAGCCTCACACTCCGTGCAAAATAAATGCAAGAACAAGCTCTTGATGCAGAATTTTGGATCCAAAAGCCTCTCTAGATCCCAAATCAGATCTGAATCACCACTAAAACCAGCAAAAAGATGTAATGAGGTTATGGATGGAGGTCTAGTTCCAAGATCTACACACCTCAAGGCAAGGTTGTGTGATCTTCAAAGAGGAACTTTGAGTGATTTGGAAAATTGGGAGATAAAAGTGAGAGAATTGTGAGTGAGAGGAGTGAAAATTCAGAAAAATGAGAGTAAAAAATGAGGGAAAGTCCTTTTGGTTTGGAGAGAAATGATTAAATATGGTTTAGGTTTGGGGCCCAAAAATTAGGATTGGGATCCAAAATTATGGTTTGGGTAGTGTGATTAGGATGTAGCAATGGGATTAGGCTTGGACAAGGGCTCTAGATCCTTCTCTTTAATTTCCAATTAATTCAAAATAAAATTAAAAAAAGGAGCAAAAATCACACATGTTGAATTGCTGCTGGAAATTCAAAATTTGTGGCCGTTAACCGGTTAACGCCAGTAAATTTTGAATTTCCCTCCTTTTGGTGGGAACCTTCAGGAATAAGCCGATGTCTACCGTTTTGATCTGATTTTGATCCTCCATCCTTTATAATGCTTTGACTCTGATGTCAACCTTGTAACCTGCCTTGTGAGCCTTGAATTTCCTGATGACCCTCTAACCTTCTGAGCTTTTGTAAAAATGAAAATGAACTTGAAAATGCAATGTAGACCCCTCATAGGGCTTGTACAAATCCATTGAGCCCTTTGTCATGGCTTGTGATGCTTCAAGAACCTCCACAGATGATCATATGCCTAATGCTAGGTCATAAGAAATGTTATGCCTCATCTTTCCATGCTAAGATGCTAAGAATATGATATGTTCATGATGAATATGATATGATATGATGCTTAAAATGAAGAGGGAAAATTTGGGGTGTTACACCAAGTGCCAGTGCATGAATAAGGAAACCACTGCCTCAGAAATCCAAACATATAACAGGGCAAAACTCGCTAGAGCAAAGTCATACAAGGCACTAAAAACCAACACGAATAAGTACAACAACAAGGGTTCCTTCAACAAGCCTGAGGGTAACCAGATACATGAAAGAGCTAAAGCCTACAAGCATCAATTATAGTCCAGATGTCTTTGCCTCCCTAGCTGAGCATCAAGTGTGATAACCTTCAAGTTGATAAGATCTTGAACATTCCATTGTAAAGTCATGCATTCTTCTGTTGCATGCCCCGGGGAACCTGAGTGAAACTCGCAACGCGCATTTTCATCGTATCCCTTTGGAAGATTTCATATTGGTGGTGTCAAAGTCCGCAACTGGATTAAATCAAACCTCAGAAATTGACGCAACATGGTAGTGTGGGATATTAAAATGGGATCAAGAATACGATCAGCTTGTGGAACTTTCTGGGTATAAGGCCTTCATTGTGGTTGAGCAGTTTGTTGCTGATGTTGCTTTGAACGCCTAGCAAGCCACTGTACTTTCTTACCCAAATTTGGACGAGGAACCAAAGAAGATCATTGTTGTAGCCTCTTAGAAGATTCAGCCTGAGTGATAACTTCGGAAGAATGAAACTTGACCACCTCCTCAGTGTTCACCTGGGACACTTTCAAGTCAGCTGGCTTAAAGTTAATTTATGTCATCAACCAAGTCTTGCACCTGATGCATGAATGCCCTGCAGTCATTGACATCATGTCGTTGAGCTCCAAAGTGAAAGACACAATAGGCATATGGATTCCAACCTTGGGGAATTTCACCAGTAGGAGGAGATAATTCACGACATTCAATCAATCCCATTTGGAGTAACTGTGGGCACAACTAAGCATAAGACATGGGCACAAGATCAATAACCCTTTCTTGCTTCTGTCGAGAATAGGTTGCTGCCACTGGAGGAGATACACATGACATCTGCTGAAATCCTTCTTTGGGAAACCAAGGTGTAGGAGCTGAGGAAGTTCCTTGATACGGAAAGAAAGTGCTCACTTATTTGGCTGCGACTGGCATAGGATCATTCACCTCATTTGAATCAAGCAAGGAAAGATTGATCTCTGCTTTGGGCTCTTCTGGACGAACATGTGGTGACTGCTGGTGAGGAAACTCATGTCGTGGAGAAAATACACCGGACAACTCTTGGTTCAGTGGAAATCCCAAAGAGATGGGATAAATAAGACCTTCTGGTGGAGAAACGGACGCCTGACTATTTTCTTTCTTCAGTAAGGCATTCATGATCCCTGTCAGCAGCTTCATTTGAGTTTTCATCATGTAAAACTCTTCCTTCAAGAATCTCTGGCCCTGTGACAACGCTTGTACCTCTGCCTTGAATTGCCCCATCTGGACCTTTATCTCAGTTACCTCCGCCCGGAGTTGTTCAAAGTTCATGTTCTGGGAATTCTGACTCAAGTTGGTCATTCTGTCAAGAAATCTGATCAAGATAAGAACCTGTCCTTGAAATCTTATTGCAACGAAAGTGCCTGAAACAGAAAAGACATTAGTAACTTATGGTTATTCCTGCAAAACAAGAAGAATGGTGATATGTATGCAATGCAATTGTTTATGCTTTCAATCTCAAGGTCATTCGTGCCCCGGTTCAGGTATTTAGCAAAGAAATCCATATGGCTTTTGACCCCCGACCTTAAGAAGACCTTTACACAGAAATCAGATTCAAATAACCGTAACGGCCCAAGTGCCAGCATGTATAGGAAATAGAGAACTGAATAAAAAACCGCATAACATCAATCAGCCCACAAGGCAAGAATAACAGAATTCCACGTAGGGTACAAGTCTTCCAAAAGAAAAAGGACATACAAAACCAAAATTCCTACAACATGTATGTAGGTAATCCGAATACAAAGAAAACAAACTAGAAAACAAGGTTGTTGCCTGAAGACTCTGATCCCTCTTCACTAAGTCCCATCTCAGACATAACCTTCTTAATTCCAGCCATCAATTTGAGATCTTCATTCTCCTTAAGTGCTTCTTCTAAGGCTTACTGACTCTTCACCAACTGTTGAGTCTTCTCTCTTCGGATCTTGTGGGCTTGTTCCCACTCTTCCTTCTTGGTAGCTAACTGTGATTCATAGAACTCTTATTTTTCTTTGTATTTCTTCTGATCTTGTTTCCTCTGATCTTGCGACCAAGAAAGAGATTGTTTGGCTTCTCTAAGGGTCTTCTGGGTCTTTCTGAATTCTTCCTCTCTTTTAACATCCATTAGACATCTCCTTTGAAAGTAGGCTTCCCTTTCCGCAAACTCTTTCTCCTTAGTATCTTGAGCCATCTCCATCTTCTGCAACTTCTCTTCTAAGGTTGTCTTAGAGTGAGCCATCTGATGATACAGGCTAGTTATCTCTTGCAGCTGGGCTTCCATCTTTTTGTATTCTTCTAAGGGAACAGTGGTATTAGGCTCAGTCACTGGAGGAACTGGAGGGGAAATGGGCAGCAATACCACCATAGTTCTATTCTTCAGCCAGGCCTCATACTCCGGAAAAGTTTGATTATTACACTTTCCAAAGCTTGCCACTCCTTCTCCTTTGATGCACTTCCAAGCTCCAGCAGCTTTTCTCACCAAAGGCACATTGTCCTTCACCGGGAAATAGAATATAGGAGCCAATTTCAACTCTTCTGGGACCTCTCTTAAAGCATACCCCAACTGTCTCCGCAACAATATTGGGTTGTAGTTGATTCCCCCAGTCACTCCCAACAAAGGTACACTGAGGTAACTCCCACATCTGGTGATGAAGCATGTACCCTGAAGCCTCTGAGTAATCCATCTAACATCTTTGGCGAACAACTTCTCCAGCTTCTGAGCCCATACCAAAGTATGATCACTAAACACACCAGTACTAGGAAAGTGCCTCATGAACCACATATGGAACAAAGGAGCGCAACATCGGACTAAACCTCCCCGTTTCTTTTCTGTCTTATAGTGCACTGAGTAATACAAATCTCTCAGTAGTGTAGGCACAAGATTCTTCAGCAAGAACAGATGGATGGCATTCATGTCTATGAACTTCTCCATGTCTTCAAACAAAATGATGCCATAAATAGAGAGAGCCAGAATGGCACACACATAATCCCACTCTACTTTAACAGTCAGCTTTTCAGCCTTCTTCACTAAAGCCTCCAAAGAGAAACCAGACACACCCCCTTTGGTAATAGTCAGAGAATCCACAACAGAAGGGCTCAAATAAAGAGCCTTGGCAATTGCTTTAGGTGAAGGTCTAACCATTTCAACATTGAACAGGATCTGGCCTTGAATAGGAACTCCCAAGATCAAAGCATGCTCCTCCAGAAAATGGCCTAACTGAAAATCAGGAAATGTGAAGCACCAAAGCTGAGGATCATAGTACTGAAGTAGAGTATGAATGGCACTTCTCTCAGAGGGATCTAACTCTACCACCACATCCAGAATACTCCCATAAGCTTTCCTGAACCCCTCCACATGATTAAGCATGATCAGATTCACCATCTTCTTTAACATGCCAACCTTAGTGTCGAAAAACTTGAAATGAATGTTCTGCTTGCGAGAATCTTCCATCTATGAACAGTATACAGGAACCGGAAACAGTGATATGAACCTGTGAATGAAAACAAAACATGATTAATGATGGAATGGTGCAATAAAAATGAAAGGACATATGATCAATCCGGAACTGTCTGGATACTGGATGTCAGAGCCAAGTGATCAGAAAACTGAATCCTCTGAATAACAAAGCACTCAGATAATCTCAAATAAACCAGATCAAGAACCAGATAAACTCAAGAACTTCGGGATCAAAGTAACCATATCAGAACATAAGACTACACTGGTAAGGAAGGTATGATGAGGTCAAGGGTTCCTACAAACCGGTAAACCCCTCCCAATCTCACGGGTGTGCTCCGGGTTAAACATCACGGACTCTCAAAGCCAAATAGCAATAATACGTTCACCATTTTCGAGAAATGGTTCATGACCAGATCATGGAATCGGTTTGGAATTATGCACTATTCAGGGAGGCATCAGCGTGAGTCCGGAAAAACAAGCTTCCCTTATAAGTCCCCAGCTTTGAACGCTGAAATCGAGAAACAGTGGTACATTAAACCCGTAGGATACAATACTATTGTCATACGACCAGATGCTTTGACTGAGTTCCTATAAGAGAACCAGGCCATCCTATGCGAGTCCCTAGTGGACCCTCGGGTGCGAATAGGTTTACCACAGAATGTGGTCCGCCACTGTCACCACTGGAGAGGTTTTTTTCCACAAAGGTTCTCAATGATCGGTCCCCAGATGCACATAACTATCAAGGTCCTATCCCGAAGTGGAGGAAATCCCCACACAAGATATTTCCAAGAAGGTCGCAGTCTGGGTGTGAAGCACATCGCCACTCATCATGCCACATGCGAGTACAATGTGTCCACTCTAATCCTAGGGTGCACTCAAGCCGGGTATTTGGCTTATCTCTTAGTAACAGTATCACCCGAGTCCCGCCAAGAAGAAAACCAGTCCATATATTGCAGTAATAATATATGATGCATGAAAATAAAATACTGAAAACTGTAAATAAAGCTGTAAATAAAACTGTAAATAAACAATAGTAAAATACACAGGCAACAACAAACAATCATAACCCAAAGAAACATAAACACGCAAGCGCTAAGAGAGACTTGCGAAGGGAACCAGAGATTCTGGGTTCGTTCCCCAGCAGAGTCACCAGCTGTCGCTCCCTGGATTTCCATCCTGGTACAAACGCAAAAGTGGCGCGAAAAGAGGTAGAGTCGCCAGCCAGACATTTTTATCCCGAAGGAACGAGAATGGTAATGCTGCACAAACCGAAGAAAAGAAAAGGAAGGACAAAGGTCATGCGAACTAGAGAGACTGGGTTCGGGAGTCGGTTACGACCTAGGAAGGTATTAGCACCCCAGATCGTCTGTCGTACCCGACGGGATCCACGCTTGCAAAGAAACTGTTTCAAAGGGTGAAAGAATGAAGGTTGCTACAAAAAGAAAGGACTGAAACTGGAAAAGAAAAGAAAAGAAAAGGGGAAAATGTAGGGAAAATAAAAGAGTGTGCTCGAACGGGCCCTACCCCGCTGCCTACGTACCTCATCTGGACAATGAGGATCAGAGTCGCCGTAGTTCCCCTAACTAGGGGTGGAAAAGATTTCTTGTGTCTTAAGGCTTGAACTGCCTATGTCAATGCTCAGGTGTTGCAGGCTCGAACGACGAGTGTGTTACCGTCTTGCAAAATGACAAGTAGGAGCAAGTTCGCGTTTAGAGTGAAGGTGATGAGAAGAGAAGTCCCGAAGGAAAGACGCTTATTGTTTGGCCAGTGTTTTTTAGAAGTCTTTTTATGAGTGTGGCACAAGAGAGTGAACTCAAGCTCTTTTCCATGGAATATGTACTTGCTACTACATTCCAAGATGGAATAATAGAACAGGCACACCGAGTAAGGAGAATTTATCCAAGACTCGTTTCCAAGGGCTAGGGCCTAAGCTCATTAACTTGTTGAACTTATTAGATGCTTTAGTGATTAAAATGAAGAAGTATTTTTTATGGTTTTTATTGATGAAGATGACCTCATGATCAGACTTGTGCATCATGCTAGACAAATGTACTATTCCAAGATGGAATGAATACATATGCCCCATGGAATAAGTCTATTGCACAAGAAGTCACTTCTTTCTTTATTAATGTTTTTTAGGTTTTGTTTGGAGATGAGAAAGAGAAAGAACCAAAGGAGCAAAAGGTAAAAAGTCTAATGGGGAAAGACTAAACCTAAAGTTATTATGCAAAGGTGGTCCTAAGGTTAGTGTGGGTTGAAGGCTATCCTAAGAAGAAAAAGGAAAGAAAGGAAAGAAGAGGAGAAGAAAGTTAGAGAACAACTTACTCCTCTAAAGGAGATAAATTACTTCTAAAGGGGGAAGATGAGAGTTGACTCACATGATGGCATAAGGCACATCAACAATCACAAAATAGAAAGCAAGGTAAAAAGAAGAGATGAAGTATTGAAATATGGATAAACATCCACACTTCACTTACCATTGCACCTACAAATGTTAGCAAAATCTCCAGCACATATGCAGCATATCAATCAAATGCTAACATATCAACACAATTCATGGAATTAACATGTTCAAAGTTTCGAGAAAATGAAAGCATGCATCAACCAGCAAGCAAACCCTTCTAAACAAACATATAAAATGATCACACGATGATCCATGGATATTATGACAAGTATGAGAAACAAACAAACTCAAAAATGCCCAAAAATGCCATTATGCTTCAGTGTTAACCGGTTAACCAAACTAAACCTGCAACAAATAAGTCAGAAAACATACGTGTTAACCGGTTAACCAAAAGCGTTAACTGGTTAACACTATGCGAACATCAGCAAAACCTGCAGAAAAACTCAGTCCAAACCAGCTTATTTCACATAATCCACCAACAGTCCAGCAATCAATTATGCACGAGATAACAAGATGAATTCACATTAATCAACCACAATTATGCTCATGAAAATTAACATGTAGATCCATTCACAAATCAAATCAAACAACACAAGCAAACAAGCAATTAGCACAAACACATGGTGGATCTACAACACAAGCATGCAAATAAGCTAAAAACAGAGATGGATCTGAATGTAACCAACCTACAAAGCTGAGATATGCTTTGGTAAGTGTTGTTCGAGCTGGAAATGATGAATCTCGCGGAAAACTTCAAAGATCCGGTGCTATTCTTCACACACAATTCAAAATAAATGCAAGCAAATGATCTTGATGCAAGATCTTAGTTCCAAAAGCACTTCTAACCACCAAATCAGATCTGAACCAGTAGTAAAACCAAAGAATGGATGAAAAGAAGCTATGGATGAAGGTCTAGTTCCAAGATCAACAAACTTCAATGCAAAGTTTGATGATCTTCAATGAAGAGGAACTTTGAGTGATTTGGAAATTGGGAGAGAAAATGAGAGAATGGTGAGAGAGTAGTGAAAATTCAGAAATGAAAAGTGTGAATTATAAGAGAGATTTTTTCTTGGTTTTGAGGGAAATGGGATAAATAGTCTCTAGGTTTGGGGCCCAAAAATTTGGTTTGGAGTCCAAAAAAATGGTTTGGAGTTAGCTTAGAAAGGTGATTAGGATCTAGCATTGGAATTAGGCTTGGTAAACTCTCTAAATCCTTCTCCATAATTCCCAATTAATTCAAAAGAAATAAAATCTGAAAAATGAAAAATGGAGCCAAAAACAAGCATGCTTCTCTTGCTGGAAAATTCAAATTTTTGCAGCCGTTAACCGGTTAACCAAAAGCGTTAACCGGTTAGCGCAGGAAAAATTTGAATTTTCCCTCCTTTTGGTGGGAAACTCCAAGAATGCATCTGCACCAACCAATCCAATATGATCTTGATTCTCAATCCTCCTAGAGCTTTGACCATAATATGGAGCTTGTACAAAAGGTCTTGTGAGCTTCCTACCAGGTCACTTGGCTCTTGACTTTGACTTGCAAAAACGTGAGTTCCCAGATGATTGGTCATATGGCTTATGCTAGAATTATGGATGTCATGCCTCATTTTTCTATGCCAAATGCTAAAGTATGATATCTACAGGTTATGCATATGCTATCCAAAATGATATGAAAAAGAGAGGGCAAATTTGGGGTGTTACAATATGTTACTTTGGATTTAAGCTATCCATTATTCGATAGTGGGTAACGTTACCAAGCTAATCAAGCTCTTTTGCTTGTACTCATACCCAGTAAATCCGGTAGTCGAGAGTTCTTCTTTCTACCTAGTAAAAAGGTAATAAAAGTTGTTTCCCTTTGAGTTCCTACCCAGTAAATCCGGTAATTGAGAATTTTTTCTACCCAGTAAAAAGGTAGTAGAGGTTATCCCTCTTTGTTTTGCTCTTATCCGGTAAATCGATAGTTGAGTCCATTGTTTCTATATCTTCTACCCAGTAAACCGGTAGTTGATGATCCTTTTCCAACTCGGTATTCCTCCATCTTTGTGCTCGAATACTTTGATTGGTTATTAGTCCCTGACAGAGTGTTTACTCTCCCTCTTTGAATATTTTACCTTGATTATATCTTATTATTTTTTCCCATGTAGAGTCAGTTATCCAGTGATTTATTTTCCTGGTAACTCTTTTGGTGTCTTTTGTTTTCCCTGGCGGGATTTTTCTTCTGTGTCCCCAAGCTTTTGCTTTCCTCTGGTGGTCGTGTTTTCCCCAAAGAGATCTTGGGTTTGCATATCATATTCATATCATCTCATGTTCTCTTAGGACAAAAATTTGGGTTTTTTGTATTTAAGTCTCTCCCATCTTGCAGAGACGAAGATGCCAATCTTCATATCTTCAGATTGAAGAAACTTAAATATGGGCAGCTGTTGCACCCTAATTTTTCCCCTAAGTTTTCTTTGCATTTTCATCTACATCTTGCATACAAACAAGATCGCGCTGGTTGCTCGGTTCTTCCCGGGTTAGGTTTATGCCTCGCAGGGGATCACCTTTGTCTTTAAATTACTTTATTTCTTTATGTTTACTAACCATTAATCAAAATCAAAAACTATTTTGTTTCCTTTTACTAACTTTTTTTTCCAGGAAGAGGAACCATTGAAAATGCAAAAAATAGCAGTCCTGTAGCTCAAGTAAAATTCACAGACAAAAGTTGAAATTGATCCGCGAATAATTCAAATTTATCTGATCAAGGATTTCCCAAGTTAATTGATTCATTCAAAGGATTTCCAAGGTTCATGTGCTTATTTCTTCGACGTACAAAAAGAATCGGGCCAGAACAACCAAGCAATCACCTTTAAATAAAATATTCAAATTTTGACTTGGTTAACCGGTTAACCATATACGTTAACCTGTTATACAGTGCGAAATTTGAATATTTTATTCAAATTCAGCACCCTTAGATCATTTATTTAATTGGGATATTCTAGATCCATTGGTTTCTGATTTCTCTACATCACTTTGATCATTTCCTACCATAAACCCTCACTAATCACCACTCTTTTCCATTTCCCACTAAAATTGCAATTACCAAGCCTAATTTTAATTACCAAAGCAAGCTTCATTCCACCAAGTTCCCATACCTAAAGTCTTTAAATAGAACCATAATTTCATTCATTCACCAAGCTTTTGATAGCCACAAAACCTCTTGCAAAATACTCCCCTAACACCAAAATTCTCCAAAGCTCACTTTCTTTCTTTTGAAGTTATCAAGAATTCACATTGAATTCTTAACTAACTTGAGCTAAACCTTCATCCTTTCCTTCTTTTGTTCATCAATTTCAGTAGATCTAAACTTGCTTTGGTCCAATTTGAAGAAGATCTTTTGGTAATTCATCTTTCTCCATAAACCCATATTCACCATCAACATTCAAGATGTAGATCTTTGGTGCCTTTGCTTCTAGATCCTTTGGATCTTTATTTGTTGTTTGATTGCAGGGATTCTACTATATTTTGGTTTTAAAATTCGTGCAAATTCAGATCATGATCATTAAATGTTTGAGAAAAGGTTTTGGAAATGGATCAATGCTGAATTTATGCATTTGTTTTGTTGTTGCTTCAGCGTTAACCGGTTAACCATATGCGTTAACCGGTTAACGCAAGTCATAATTGAATTCTTGGTTTGTTTTAAAGCCCTTTTTGGTTCTTCTTGCTTCTTCTTCTTCCTCCTTTTATTTTTACCTTGGGAAGCACTTTTAGGAGTGATTTCTCCTTAATTTCAATGAATTTGGGTGTAGATTAGAGTAGTTAATGTTCATTAATTCAAAACTACATTTAAGTGGATTATTCAATTCATTTAAGGTAATTTGCATTAGTGATACATTTTCATGCTTGAATCCACTGAGATGAGTAATTGAACTTAAGGATGGAAGAATACCATGAATGAGGCTCAATTTGGTATTCTCCTTTAGTTTTGTGCGATATCGCGTCCGGATAACGATTTACATATCGTTTATCTCGCATGAAATAGCACTAACATTATGCACCTTAATTGGTGGTAGCCGGCCTCATTTGTAGGGTAATTACTTCGTAAATTACTCGGCAATTGCTTAACATAGACCTAAATGTGTCTCGACTTCGGAATAAAAATCTAATTGGGTACTTTCACTTTCGTGGACTAGATCTCTTGTTGATCGCGTAATCCCAAAGTAATTAATCATATTGCATTAAGAATCGAGACTTATGAATGTTTGATGTGTAGGTGCTTTGGGTCTCCCAATCGCCTTTCAAATTTCATTGAATTCGGTTCAGTTTGCCTTGATTAATCGCTATAGTGTAAGATGTTAAGCGGATCCGGTTGCCTTTCGATTTTGGTTGCACTTTTTTCGGTTGTGGTTGATTAAGTTCACCATACCATTTCTTATGTAAATATTATTATACTATTATTTTTATTAATATTTTAGATTCTTGCATGTTTATTTGCTTTTGTTACTAACATTTAATTTCTTGCACTTTTATTGCTTTTATTCTATTTTGCTTTATTATGCTTTATTCATCCAGATCATGTTTATTATTTGTTCTTATTATTTCGTTGTTAATTTTCATTTTGTCCATTTGGACACAAAAACATTAATAAAGGATTAAACATCTAAAAAACTTGTGACTTTAATTTTAGGACTATTGGTTACTATCCTTGGCTTTGGAATGAAGATTTGGACTTAGATTCTTAGAACACACTTCCTTTGCCTTGATCTTCATGAAGTTGGAACTTTCCTTTATTTGGCCATTTTCTAGCTTATAAGGATGAAACTCTTATGCTCATAATTTGAAGTATCATCAAGTTTGGTTAGATCTTTCTTCCCTTATCTTCTTTTTTTCTTTTTTTAGGATAGTCCCTTCATCTCCTCCCATTCCTTAATTTTCAAAACCTTCTCCCTTTTTCAAAGGATTCTTTCTTTTTTAAATCATCACCTTTTTAATAAACAAAAATCTTGACTTCTGTCAAGTGGCTTTTACTCTTTTTCTTTTCTTTTAAAATTAATGAATCTAATCATGTTGACCTTAATTCAAAAATAAAAAGAATCAAACTAATTCATGTTTTTTTGTGCCTTTGTGCACTTTCGTGTATTTTCTTTAAAAGAGTGCCGATTATGAGTCATTATTCTTTAGTCGGGTGCAAGTCTCTTAATCTCCATGGTTGTAGTTTGATGTAATTGAGTCTCTTGTCATTTGTGGGGGTTTAGTGGCATACTCGTTGATTTTATCCGAGTTGGCGCCCTCCCCATAATGATGTATGAGTCCATGCCTTCATTCTCATGGTAGTTTGTTTGGCCATCCACTTGAAGATGACAAATTCTCTTCACTTAATAAAATCAATCATAACCCACCATTTTCACTATTTGTACCATGAACTACGGGGTTTTGATCTTACATTGCACTTTGTGGGTACGTATGAATGAGGTGGTAAACCTCTCCAAACACAAAAATATAAATAAATAATTATTTTCTCATCCTTCCACTCTCTTTTAACAAACCTTTTTCAAACCAAAAGCAGTAAATTTTTCAAAGGGCTCCCGTGGAGTACCACAGACATTTTGGGTGCGTAAAACCTTCCCATTGTGTAACTTATCCCCTTACCCATTCTCTGTTGTGTTTCTTTAGCTTTTCTTGCTTTTAGATTTATTAGGATTTATTCGCTCCTTTTTTCCTTTTCCTTTTGGAATAAAATAAAAGCATGGTGGCGACTCTGTTTATTTTGAGTTAAGTTAACTAAGAGCTTACACTCATGTTTTTTACCGCTACAGTATGTAGATGCATATGCAATGTTTTCAAGAACCGCATGATTTAAATTTGTTTTTAAAGAAAAACAAAAACAAACCTTTTATTAGTAAATGTTTAATATAATTGCCCCTTGGGCTTACAGTGAAAGAAAGTAGGAATAAAGTACAAAAAATAAATATATGGGGTTTTAAGTCTCCCATGGACGCTTCCTCTTAGTGTTGAGGTATGTTTGAGATTCCGCTCCTCGTGAAGTTGCCTTGTCAGCTCCAGAAATCTTTCTTGACTAGCTCTGAACTGAGTCTCAAAGGTATCCCTTTGGTCCTTCAATTGAATCCAGGATTTCTGCAACTCTTCCATATCAGTGGGCATGTCTAGATGAAGGATGGTATAAGGAACATCTCCTTCAGCAACAGGTTCCATAGTAACCGGTAGAACAACAAGATATGGCATCATAAGAGTTTGAGCACGAGATCGCATCCATCCGAGATAAGGTTCCATATGAATTGAGTACTTTGGTTCCAAAGTCTTGCTCTCAACTTTATTCACCTTGCTCCAAGCTCGTATAAACCTTTGACGGTAACCCTGAAGATCATTGTCGTAGTCGAACACAATACCCTGAATAAGCATATCATGAGGACCATTACTCCGAGCAAAACCAAACTGACGTATAGCTAAAGAAGGTTTGTAGGTAATGCCGCCTTTTATTCCAAGGAGTGGCACATTAGGGAACTCCCCACAACGGTCAATAATAGTGACATTTTCCATAGATCGGGAACACCAGTGAATATCTAAATGAGAAAGTGACATCATCCTCTTAGACCACCTTAACCCTTGTTCATTCTTCATAATTGATCGAGGAAGGTGAGAAATAAACCAAATAGCCAATAAAGGTATGCAACACATCAGAGTTTCCCTCGCCTTCGTAGTACGAGTGTGAAGAGAATGTAAGATATCTCCAAGTAATGTAGGCATTGGATTGTGAGTCAGAAATATGTTGATGGCATGTACGTCTATGATCTGGTCTAGATTAGGGAACAACGCTAAGGCATAGATTAATAAGGCTAAGATCACTTCAAAAGCATCATAGCTCATAGCATCCAAGAACACCTGAGCTTTCTCCATCAATACCTTAGCAAGAATACCCTTAACTCCGCTTCTCGTTTCTAGGACAATGTTTGATTTCTTCAGATGTAGGGTTGCAGCAATGACTTCAGGTTTAGGCTCTTTCTCTAAGCCTATGAAGGGTCTCTGATCAAGGATACATATACCCAGTAATTTGGAGAACTCCTCCATTGTAGGAATCAGCTGATAGTCGGGGAATGTGAAGCAATGATGTTTAGGATCAAAGAACTGGAATAGGACACTTATCATGTCTTCATTGAATCCTGAAGTAACTAGATCCAGCAGGTAACCATGCTTCTTGATGAATTGGGAGCTTTCAGAAACTTTAGAGACTAATTCCTTAAGCTTAGAAGGTATCCCTACAAAGTTGATCCGGATGGTATTCCTACGAGCAGAAGCCATGACCTGCAACAAAGAACAAAGATAAATCCTTTGGTCCTTGAAATGGTTAGTGAAAATGCTATGCTTATGATGTCATGATGTCATGATGTTATGCTCAATCACAAACATGTGTCACACACAAACAAGTCACACAATAGCCCTAGGTTTAGAGGCTTGCATGAGGTTTAAAGGTAAGTACCCTCCCCTGAAGTTTAGATGGTTCATCCTGTCCTACAAAAGTAACCGGGTTCTAAGGGATCTCAATATCATTGATCCTTCCCAAGGGTTGTTGTTCAGTAGGCAACTTACTTGCCAACCAAAACCCCCCAATTTTAGGATCTCAATGAGTGTATCATCGAGTATCAACCAACTTTAGTCTTCACCAAAGCTGACTATCTCACTACTTTCTAAAGGCCAAAATGGGTTAACTAGGGTTCTAAAGGGTAGTTAATGTTAATGACAACGTATGGCAACCCCATATTATCCTCAACTTACTTAAGGAACATAAGCACCAACCAAGAAGTCACATTAACTATGGCCACCAGATCAACCATATCGGTATACGCCATACAGTTTCCTTGGTCTATTGCCATTTACCTAGGGTATACTAGATCCCGGTTAGGATCTTTCACACAAAAAAGCCCAACAAGTAAGTAAAGCAAACAAGACAAACAATTAAGTGATCTAATTCCTAAGGGTACCCCTCTTTTACTTAGTAAATCCCCAACAGAGTCGCCAGTTTTGTAACACGGTGGGAGAATTGACTTTCTATAAATGTTGCAGATAGCAAGAGTCACCATCGACTTTTATTTTATCCATAAGGAAGGGACATAAAAGAACAGGAAATACCGTTTTAAAAGACTTGGGTTCGGGGGGTAGGTTATATAAAGGGAAGGTGTTAGCACCCTTTATATCCATGGTTATCCGTGGGCTCTTAGTTACTTAGCTCACTTGATTTGTTTGAAAAAGGAAGGTGTTATGTGTGTTTAGAAATTTGTCTAAGTACTTTGTAATGATCCTCGTATGGATGTATACAAAGCCTTTGTTTGAAAATGTTTGAAAATGGTGAGGTGTGAAAAGTATTTTTAAAATGTGAGCAAGTAACTATGAGGTACCTACCCTAGACTAAGTCATCCATGTTCTTTTATATCCTTTCAAGGGTAAGACTATCCCTATTATTAAGGAATAGGTAGTCATTACCTTGGATTTTATTAAGGGACGAGTGTAGGGTCATCGTACGGTCAATGAAGGCAACTGAAGGGTGTCTTTAGTAATTGGGAGGGACTATCATCTTTTAAACCAAAGGGACAAGATCATTCTAGGCAACACCGTAGGCAACATTGTAGGGACTTGATCTTTTAACCGAGGGGAGGGACAATATGATTTTTTATTTGTAGGGTTTTGCTTAAGACACCCCACTTTCGAGGGACTTGACCGTTTAAAAGGCAACTTAAGAGGAATACCCTAGGAGGTGCAGACAGCGATCATAGATCGACTTACGTGTGTGAGTGTTTATTTTTAGATATTTATTCTTTTTATTAAATTTTCTAAGTCCAATTTAATTCATTTATTCTTTTCACTCTCTATTTACTAACCAAGCGATTAAATTAATTAATTAATTAAATGCGGAAATATAAGACCTACGCTATTACATGGCTTTGGGCAGTTACAAAATAATCGGACGGAAAATAAATTACAATAAATACAAGCCTATACATTTTTTTTTCTAATAATTTATAATAAGGCAAATAAAAACATAATAGTTAAATAAATTAAATAAAAGCAAAATTATAAAAAAAAAGATAGAAAATAAATTAGGGTTTGAATTAAGTTTTAATTAAGAAATTAGGGTTTTAAGAAAATACCATCTAATTACTAATTATTAATTAATTTACAAAAAAAATAGTAAATATTAATTATATACAAAATCATTATAAAAAGGAAAAAAATTATAATAAAGTTATTTAGAAAATATTAATTTAGTCATTATTAATTTGTGAAATTATGAATAATAAAAAAATATACATGATTATTATTATTAAAAGTAATTAAGAATTTATTTAAAAAAAATTAACTAATTACTAATCTATTTACAAATTTAATTAAATTATGAAAAGATATCATTAATATTTTTAATAAAAAAAATAGTGAGGTTTTCATTAAGAAAGTTTTTTATTTATTTATAAGAAATTATGATTAATGAATAATTATTTTAAATCAATTGTTTTATTGTTATTTTATTTTTTAAAAGAAAATCAATTAAAAATAAGAAAAGCATAAACAAGGAACAATAGAAAAAAGAAGAGAAGTTGCCCAAATAAGGGACCTGGGAGTCGAACCCAGGCCCTGTACCTCACAGGACGTATCATCCCACCATCTAAGCCAAGTCGCACGTGTGCTATTACAGGGAAACCAATGCGTAATAACCCTTGCCCAAATTTCAAAATCCAAAAGCGCACCAAGACCGTCTTCTTCCTCTGGTCGTCGTCTTAGGTTTTACCTACAATTTTTCTGTCACTATAGGTTTTAGTGACAGATTTTTGCTGTCACTACAAGATCTGCACATTGTAACATGTTATATACATTAAATAAATTACTTTTAGTAACATAGAACGATCAAGAGACATATGGGAAGCCTCATGGAACCAGTAATTCGTCCTTAAATTGCTTATTTATAGAATCCCCAATTCTAGGTCCAAGAACCCTAAAAATGGTGGATCGTGATACCTGCACGAAAAATACAATCATCCAGCCCAGAAACATCTTAATCATCATTCTAATTAATATTACATAATCAATTTGACATTATAATACATATTTAAACGAAATCGAACTCCAAATATATCAAGAACAAAACACGATCGACTGTGGTGTTTTATGGCACTATGAATGAAGGTAATGATTGCTACATGATCAGTGAATCTTAATGAAGCAATTTCAACTCATAAAAACCTTTGAATGTAATCAAAATAGAAAAACCGAAAAATTGTTTTTTATGAAATTTTGGAGTTCTTGGAGTGATTCTTTTTTCTGACTTTTTTCGTCCTCTATGCTATGGCCTTGTTGTGTTTATGTATTAGAGTGTATCTAGGTCAACTTTTTGGGCTTTGGATCAGAATTATTGGTTGCTTCATTGTGAAGAAACAATCACCATAAAATATGAAAAAAAATCAAATGAATTCTTACCTCTTTGAGTGTACACAAATTTGGCTTGTTCCAATTAGTTTTAAATGCAATATATTTGATTCTAGAACAAATATTTGATCTAAATATTGACTTTTTATATTTTATTTTTATTTAAATTGAACTTTAACAAATAAAATCCAAATAAATAAAAATAAATTATAAAAATCAGAAGGATTGATTATTGGGTCGTGTATAGTCTTAACTTTGATATTGGGTTGCAATTTGATGGGCCCGTTTGGAAAATTTTGAAGTTTAGGCCTTATTTGCTTCATACACCCCTTGAAATTTTCCCAACTTTGACAAGGCACAACTCCCTAAATTTTAAGATTATGAGAGTGATCTTGGACTTTTTAGAAATATTATAGAGTCCTCTAAAAAAAACCTTGATCTCATGTCCATATATTTTACCATTTTGAAATTATGCTCTTTGGAAAAAGTTGACTTTTTGTTGACTTTTGAAAGGACATATAATGTTTAAGCTCTTACCTTCCAAATGAAGCATTTTTAGGCTTGGCTTGTGAGACACAAAGTTGTAGAGAATTCAATTTCCTTAAAAATTAGCTTTGTATGGGAAATTTTTTATGAAGCATGTGAAAGTTATGGCTGGTCAAAGTTCAGTTGACTTTTCCTATGAAAACCCTAATTTAGAAACTCCTAATTCATGATGATCTGAAATTTCCTTGATGAATCATGATCAACCCTTGATAAAATGATGAATTTTACCTCATAATCTTGATGTTAGCCAAAAATCCTGAAGTTTGACTTTAATTTGACCATAGTTGACCTCAGTTTGACTTTTTAACCAACTTGACTGATTTTTGCATATCTGATCATCTGACTGGTCAAACTTATTGGGAAAACTTTGAAACTTAACATGGGGATTCTTGAAGGAATGTGGGATTTTATGAAGCTTACTTGAAGTCTTGGAAGTCCATTTAGCCTGGAGAAACTCAAAACCCTAGTTTTGGATCCATTGTTCAGAAGAAGGCTTTGTCTGATGAAACTTTCAATCCATTTGACCAATTGTGAACTTTGTGAACCTTGTAAACCTTGTGATCCTTGAGAGAACTCTTGGGACACATTTCTTTGATTGTAGGAGGGAAAATTTTGGGGTACAATGTAACACGGTGGGAGAACTGACTTTCTATAAATGTTGCGGATAGCAAGAGTCGCCACCGACTTTTATTTTATCCATAAGGAAAGGACATAAAAGAACAGGAAAGACCTATTTTAAAAGACTTGAGTTCGGGGGGTAGGTTATATAAAGGGAATGTGTTAGCACCCTTTATATCCATGGTTATCCATGGGGTCTTAGTTACTTAGCTCACTTTGTTTGTTTGCAAGAATGTAGTGTGTGATTAGAAATTTTCTAAGTACTTTGTAATGATCCTCGTATGGATGTATACAAAGCCTTATTTTTGAAAATTGTTTGAAAAGTGGGGTGTAAAGAGTATTTTGAAATGTGAGCAAGTAATTAAGAGAAACCTACCCTATATTAAGTCTTTATTGTTCTTATGTTCTTTCAATGGTAAGATTATCCCTATTATTATGGAATAGGTAGTCATTACCTTGGATGTAATTAAGGGAGATGTGTAGGGACATCTGGATATAGGCAACTGTAGGGTGTCTTTAGCAATTCGTAGGGACTTATCATCTGTTATTCGAAGGGACAAGATCATTTATCGTAGGCAACCTCGATGGGACTTGATCTTTAAAACTATAGGGACTTGATGATATTTATGAAGGGACTTGCTTAAGACACCATACTTGACCTTTTGAAATAGGCAACTGAGAGGCAACCCTAGGAAGTGCAAGATGGCTATCAAAGATCGACTTACGTGTGTGCGTGTTTATTTTCAAGTATTTATCTTTTTTGTAAAGTAATTTTCTAAGTTGATTTTAATTACAAAACATGTTAAATACACCCTAAATTACTAACCATACAATAAATATATTTACAATAAATAAAGCAAAATGATAAACCTATAAATATTACAAGGCTTTGGGACAATTACAATATAATCGAGAAATAATAATAATAATAAATATAATAATAAATAAGCAATAATTAAATATTAGTAATAATAAAATAAGAATAAAGGTTAGAATAATAAAAGAAATAAGAATTTTAGCAAGAAAAGTTAATATTAGAAAAGTTTTAGAAATTAATTAAGAAAATAAGTTTAATAATAATAAATAAATAACAAATTATTTACATATTAAAAATAAAGATTAATAATATAATTAGGGTTTAGAAAAAAATAGGTTAATTTTTAGGGTTAGGATAAAATTAGGGTTGACAAAAAATTAGGGTTAATATTTAAATTAAGAAAATTAGGGTTTTAATTAAAATATATTATTAATCTATTTACAAAAAACATAATAATTATATATATAAACATATTATCAAATAAATACAAAAAATTTAAATTTAAGAAAATAAATTATGATTTTTGATAATATAAGATTTTAGGAAAATACTATTAATTATTATTTAGAAAGTTTTATTTTTTATAAGAATTTAAATAAGTTAAATAATATATATAAACAAATCAATATAAAAAAATTGAAAAAATTGCAAAATACCTGGGGCTGGGATTCGAACCCACGCCCTAGGCTTTCACCCTCTTGGACCAACATCACTACCACCAGGCCAACTGCGTTTGGTGAATATATGTTGGGTATTGATCTTTATGTATTAAACCTGCAAAATAAAAAAAGATTTTGACCAAAATGAATAACCTGGGGATCGAACCCAAGTCGTTTGCCTCATACGCACTCACGCTTACCACTACATCACATGCTTCCAACTGATAGAAAACACAAAACGTTAATTAAATATTAAAACCACATTCAAATTATGAAATTCGCGCGTGCAGTCATTTTTTTCCTCCAGCCGTCGTATTAGGCTATAGTGACACTTCATCCGTCACTAGAGCTTATAGTGACGGACTTTCTCCGTAGCTACATGTTCTGGAAATTCAAAAACGCAGCATACACAATATAAATTCAATCTAAGGGTTCAAATTAATCAATACATGTCCTCTAAGTCCAATTCAGGTCTCAATTTCTAATGAAATCACTCGTAGCTAGGGTTCCTGATTTTGAACCTTCGAAACCCTAATAATGGTGTACCCTCAATCCTGCACTGAAACTCAAATTAAACCAACCAGAATCATTGCAAAAATCAACATAAACAATAATATATAATCAAATTTCATTTATATAGCTTGTATAAGAAAAATCGAAAAATCAAATTTTAAGCTAAAAGATGAATTCGGTTTATGCATTCAAAGGTGTTTTTGATGATGCAAATGATGTAAATAGGTTCAATGATCATCCAGCAATGTATTGCAACCTTTAAAACTTCTTGATATGGCCTACAAATTGAAATTCAAATGTGACATTTAGTGTGAAAATTTGAAGTTGAATGGTGTTCTTGGAGGCTCTGATTTTCGTCCCCTTGCTATGCTTTATGCTTATGGATATATAGTGAACAGAATTAGGTTAAAACTTTGTGGATTTGTGGGCTTTTGATGGTTGCTTGATCATGAAGTCTCACCACTTTCAAATATCCTCAAAAATCTTATAAAACCTTTCTAAATTGGGTGGGCACGAATTTTGATGATACCAATCAGCTTTGAATATCCTTTAAGAGTTTCTAGAATGAGAATCATATCAAATATTGAGTTTTTCATATTTTATTTTGATTTAAAATGATTTTTAATGTATAAAATCAAAATAAATAAAAATAAACTAATAAAAATCTGAATAAATGATATTTGATTCGTGCATGATGTCATGGTAGAGATTGGGTCATAAAAATGCAAGCCCATGTGGAAAGAATTGGTTCTAAGACCCCATTTGCTCAATAAACCTCTCAAAAATTTCCCAACTTTGCAAAGACACAAATCCCTCACTTTTAAGGCTATGAAGGTGTTCTTATACCATTTCGAAATCTTAGAGAGTCCTCTAATCAACCTCTTTGGTCTCATGTCCATATCCTTTACCATTTTCTAATTATGCCCTTTGGAAGATGTTGACTTTTTGTTGACTTTTAAAATGACCTATAATGTCTTAGCTCATACCTTCCAAATGAAGCATTTTTAGGCTTGGCTTGTGAGACACAAAATTGTAGAGAATTCAATTTCCTTTAAAATGAGCTTTGGATGGGAAATTTTTGCTGAAGCATGTGAAAGTTATGGCTGGTCAAAGTTCACTTGACTTTTCCTGTGAAAACCCTAATTTAGAAACTCCTGATTCTTGATGATCTAAAATCTCCTTCATGAATCATGATCAACCATTGATAAAATGATGAATTTTACTTCATATACTTGATGTTGGCAAAGAATCATGAAGTTTGACTTTGGTTTGACCACAATTGACTTTAGTTTGACTTTTTTACTACTTTGACTAGTTTTAGCCTATCTGATCATCTGACTGAGCAAACCTTTTGGGAAAGCCTTGAAACTTGACATAGGGATTTTTGAAGACATATAGGATGCTATGAAGCTCACTTGAAGCCTTGGAAATCGATTTAGCCTGATGAAACTCAAAACCCTAGTTTAGGGTGCATTGCTTAGGAGAAGGCTTTGTCTGAGAGAACTTCCAAGCTTTCTGACTAATTGTGAACCTTGTGAACCTCTTGAGATGCCTTGTGAACCTTGTGAACCTCTTGAGATGCCTTGTGAACCTTGTGAACCTCTTAGGATACCTTGGTACACAGTGTCTGGTCTAGGTGAGGGCAAATTTTAGGGTGCAACAGCTGCCCCTGTTCAATTTTCTGAAACCTGAGGGGTTAGATTGGCATGTATGCCATTCGTGACTTGGAAGGTTTAAGGGGATTGAACATAAAAGCCCAAAATTTTGTACTCGCCGGTATGTAAAGTAACACTGCTGATTGGTTATTTATGCATAGGGTGGGCTTAAAGATGCCACTTAGAGGAACTGGAGATGGGCTTATAGATAACATCCATAATATCAGAAGGTGATAGTATCTTTATGTTGTCACTGGATATTAGTACTAGGTCTTCATATAGGCCGTCTCTGCATTATCTCTGGGGAAAAAGAATATCCTTCATTAAGTGTCAGTGCTTAGATCTTCGTATAGATCGGCTCTGAACCATCTTTAGGAACATACTTTAACTTAAGCATCAGAATCAAATCTTCGTGGCGATCTTTTCTGAATTGCTTTTGGTAATATCTTGGACTAAGTACAAGATCTTCGTATCGATCATTTATGTACCTTCCCACAGATAAACTGTTGCATAGACCATTAGAAATAAATCTTCGTAGCGATTATCTCTTCTGGAAAATACCCCGAATTAGGTAATAGATCTTTGTATAGACCATTTACATACCTTACCAAGGATAAAAGAATGTCAGGATTAAATCTTCGTGGCGATTATCCCTGAACTTCTTCTGAAAAAATCTCTTGGATTAAGTGCTAGATCTTCGTATATATCATTTACACACTATCCCAAAGATAGTTGAACATCGGAAATAAATCTTTGTAACGATTATCTCCTCTGGAAATATCCTGGATCAAGCACTAGATCTTCGTATAGATCATTTATGTACCCTTCCAAGGACAACTTGTATTGATCATCAGAAATGAACCTTCGTAGCGATTATCTTTGAATCAAGTATCAGCACTAGATCTTCGCATAGATCGTCTCTGAACTGTTTTGAGTTGTTGATAGTGTTTATCCTCCTGCAACTATCTTGAAAAGAAAAGGTTAGTTTATGCAATATGTATGCATGTATGGCATGATGTACCTATGCATTACGGATGCATATGCTATGATATGATGTAAATGATGTATGTATGAATCATGCAGCCTGAAGTGTCTGAATATCTCTGTATAACAACTGCTGGCTAGGGAAAATAAATCCCGGTTTGTTGTTGAGGACTATGAGGACTTCGTTCCCGTCTTGTTTGATAGTATGGTACTTATAACCTCCCGTCTTCGTTCGTCATGTTTTTATTGAAGGAATAATTTCCTGAATATCCTGACTGAGGATAAAAGAGATGGACATAAATCCGAGGGGAAATGTTACTGAAAAGATTACTTTATGGGGATGAACCGACGAAGCTTCATTGAATTCCTACCTTCGTTCGTCCTTAGTAAATACTATTACTGCATTTTATGCATTTCTGGTAAACATCAATCATATTCAAAAGCATACATACATTCAAACACAACCAATGGACGTTTTCGTTTAGGTAAACAAGGTAAAAGTAAATCTGGATTCAAAGACGAGATTTTATTTATTTTTAGAAAGTAGCCTATACACAGGCAAGTTTGTACAAGGAGACAGAAATCCTAGTAAGGGGAATTCGTCGTAAAAGTTTTACAAAAACAAAGAAAAATAGCTATGTGAGAAATAATCCTATTGAGTTTCAATTCTACTATTGCCATTATCTTAAAGCATCTCATCCTTTGTTGTCGAGATAGAAATGATTGGATTGATCTTTATCTGTTTGAACTTGATTTAGGTAGCACCAATAGTTGGAGTTACATGGGTGATCCAACGAGACATAGTCATACGCTTTAATCCCTAACTTTTGCCTGGACTGCCTTTTCAGGTTTTCAATCCACCGGGATACCCTTTTTTGCCCAAGCCGCCCTTTCAGGTTTTCGACTTGTCGGGTGTACATTTTTTATATATATCCCTAATTTTTTCCCGAACCCTTTTGGTTCGCCGGGATGCCCTTACTTTTGCCTAGGCCAGTCAACCTAGCGGGTCTCTTTTTATGCGTAGTATTTTTTAACTATGTCCGCGTTTACGGACTGTGGGAAATCTTCACCATCCATAGTAGTAAGCATCATGGCACCTCCTGAGAATACCCTCTTGACTACAAATGGTCCTTCATATGTAGGAGTCCATTTGTCCCTAGGATCACCCTGTGGTAATATGATACGTTTAATTACCAAGTCACCAGCCCGATATACTTTTTACTTAACCTTCTTATTAAAAGCTTTGATCATCCGTTTCTGGTACATCTGACCGTGACAAACAGCTGCCAGCCTTTTCTCATCAATCAAATTTATCTGGTCAAGTCGAGTCTGAATCCACTCATCTTCATCCAAGCCTGCATCCTTCATGATTCTTAAGGAGGGGATCTGAACTTCAATGGGTAGAACTGCTTCCATACCATAGACTAAGGAGAATGGGGTTGTCCCTGTTGAAGTACGTATTGTAGTACGATAACCATGGAGAGAAAATGGTAACATCTCATGCCAATCCTTATATGTAACAGTCATCTTCTGTAGAATCTTCTTGATATTCTAATTAGCAGCTTCTACTGCACCATTCATCTTCGGACGATACAGAGAAGAGTCATGATGTTTAATCTTGAACTGCGTGCAGAGATCAGTAATCATGGTGTTATTCAGATTAGAGCCATTGTCTGTGATAATCCTTTCAGGGATGCCATACCTACATATGAGATTATTCTTAATGAATCGAGCCACAACATTCTTCGTAACAGATGTAAATGAGGCTGCCTCCACCCACTTTATAAAGTAATCAATGGCAACCAGGATGAAACGATGCCCATTGGAAGCAGTAGGTTTGATCTCACCAATCATATCTATGCCCCACATGGCAAAAGGCCAAGGAGAAGTCAATACATTCAATGGAACTGGAGGTATATGCACTTTATCAGCATAAATCTGACATTTGTGACATGTTTTGGAATGTTGATAGCAGTCAGCTTCCATGGTAGACCAATAGTAACCTGCTTTCAATATCTTCTTTGCCATGGAATGGCCACTAGAATGAGTGCCAAAGATCCCATCATGCATGTCTTCCATAATCTCTGTTGCTTCATTCTTATCCACACAACGAAGCAAAGTCGAATCATGATTGCGCTTGTACAAAATTCCATTACTCAAGAAGAACTTAGCAGAAAACCTCCTCAGAAACTTCTTATCTTTGACAGATGCCCCTTCAGGGAACTCCTGAGTTTCAAGATATCTTTTCACTTCATAGAACTAAGGCTTTCCTTCTATTTATTCAATGTTAATCTCATTGCAGTATGCAGGCTTCTCAAATCTAT
Organism: Lathyrus aphaca; assembly: GCA_963966055.1. Lineage (NCBI taxonomy): Eukaryota > Viridiplantae > Streptophyta > Magnoliopsida > Fabales > Fabaceae > Lathyrus > Lathyrus aphaca. The sequence continues at coordinate 448,108,342 of OZ014521.1, forward strand.
CAATAGTGATCTTGGGAGCATCATCATCCCAGCTAATCTCAAACATAGATGCCATGGTAGCTAGTGCATCTGCCAACTGAGATGTCCAAAGGTAATCTCTTCAAAATATGGGATCAAGGACAACACATGCTCTCTATAAGGAATGAGATTTTCATGCTTGGTATCCCAATCTCCTTTAATCTGACTAACTACTAGGGTTGAATCTCCATATACGTCTAGGAACTGAATCTTCATCTCAATGGCATCTTTGATACCCATGATGCATGCCTCATATTCAGCCATGTTATTGGTACAAAAGAAACAAAGTCTTGCAGTAATTGGGTTATGACCACCTTCATGGGAAATGATCACGACACCAACACCATTACCAAGCGCATTAGAAGCTCCATCAAAAACCATAGTCCATCAGGATCCTTGTTCAGGTCCGTCATATTGTCCAGGTTCTTTGGTAATAATCATAATGTCTTCATCAGGGAACTCAAAATTCATTGACTGATAATCATCCACTGCTTGATGAGCTAAATGATCAGCTACCACACTACCCTTAATGGCCTTCTGAGTAGTGTACTGTATATCATATTTTGTTAAAATCATTTGCCATCTCGCTATTCGTCCGGAGAGAGCAGGTTTCTCGAATATGTACTTGATTGGATCCATCTTTGAAATCAACAAGGTAGTATAAGTCAACATATACTGTCTTAGTCGGCGAGCAGCCCATGCCAAAGCGCAACAAGTTTTCTCGAGCAGTGAGTATCTTGTTTCACAGTCGGTAAACTTTTTGCTAAGGTAGTATATTGCCTGCTATTTTCGACCAGACTTGTCATGTTGCCCCAACACACACCCCATTGAGCTGTCTAATACTGTTAAGTACATAATCAAGGGTCTTCCATCAACTGGTGGCATCAAAATTGGAGGTTCTAGGAGATATATTTTGATTTCATCAAAGGCTATCTGGCACTCGTCATTCCATTCCATTACCTGATCTTTCTTCAACAGCTTGAAGATTGGCTCATAGGTAGCAGTTAGCTGGGAAATAAATCTTGCAATGTAATTCAGTCGTCCCAAGAAACCTCTAACTTCCTTCTCAGTACGGGGAGTAGGAATCTCTTGTATAGCTTTTACCTTTGCAGGATCCACTTCAATACCTTTCCCACTGACAATGAAACCCAGGAGTTTACCAGACCTAACTCCAAAAGTACACTTGTTTGGATTCAATCTCAATTTGTATTTTTTCAACCTCTCAAACAACTTATGCAGGTGATCAAGGTGTTGTTCCTCATTCTGGGACCTGGCTATCATATCATCCACATATACCTCTATCTCATGATGAATCATATCGTGAAACAAAGCCACCATAGCACGTTGACATGTTGCCCCGGCGTTCTTCAAACCAAATGGCATCAACTTATAACAAAAAGTGCCCCACTGTGTAACAAATGTAGTCTTCTCCATATCTTCAGGTGCCATCTTGATTTGATTTTAACCAGAGAAACCATCCATGAAAGAAAATACCTTATGTTGAGCAGTGTTGTCTACCAAAACGTCAATATGCGGAAGTAGAAAGTCATCTTTAGGGTTGGCCTTATTCAAATCCCTGTAATCCACACACATGCGTACCTTACCATCTTTCTTAAGTACTGGTACCACATTTGTAACCCATTGAGGATAAGAAGTCACAGCTAAGAACCCTGCATCAAATTGTTTCATCACCTCTACTTTAATCTTTTCTGACATTTCAGGACGCATGCGACGAACCTTTTGCTTCTTTGGACGACAATCTTCTTTTACCGGCAAACGGTGAACCACAATGTCTGTATCCAACCCTGGCATATCTTCATAAGACCAAGCAAAGATCTCCACATAATCACGTAACATCTGGATCAATCTGTTCTTAATACCTTCCTCTAATTCAGCCCCTATCTTGACTTCTTTCTTGTTTTCTTCCGTTCCCAGATTCACAACTTCGATTGGCTCTTCATGTGGCTGTATAGCTTTCTCTTCTTGTTGTAACAACCTAGCAAGCTCTACAGGTACTTCACAATCTTCCTCCTTTCCATCTTCAGCTTGATAGATCGGATTCTCGAAATTATAATTGGCAATAGTAGAACTATTATCAACAGGATCCAGAGTGGATGAGGATCTGCATTTTAGTGATGTGGGTGTGTGTAAGAACACATAACTGATAAAACAGAAAAAAGAAAAGACAAGGAGCACAATTTACGAAAACGAAATGTCCATTGATTTTATTGAATGAAGTATGCAAATGAAATAACATCCTGAAACAAGCTAAGGTGTCCCAAGAGGTTCACAAGGTTCACAATTAATCAGAACTTTTGACAATCCCCTCAGACAAAGCATCCTCCTAAGCAATGCATCCTAAACTAGGGTTTTGAATTTCATTAAGCTAAATGGATTTCCAAGGCTTCAAGTGAGCTTCATAGCATCCTATATGTCTTCAAGAATCCCAATGTCAAGTTTCAAGGCTTTCCCAAAAGGTTTGCTTATTAGATGATCAGATATGCAAAAATCAGTCAAAGTAGTTAAAAAGTCAAACTGAGGTCAACTGTGGTCAAACCAAAGTCAAACTTCATGATTTTTGGCCAACATCAAGTAAATGAAGTAAAATTCATCATTTGATCAATGTTTGATCATGATTCATCAAAGAGATTTCTGATCATCAAGAATCAGGAGTTTCTAAACTAGGGTTTTCATAGGAAAAGTCAACTAAACTTTGACCAGCCATAACTTTCACATGCTTCATCAAAAATTTCCCATCCAAAGCTCATTTTGAAGGAAATTGAATTCTATACAACTTTCTGTCTCACAAGCCAAGCCTAAAAATGTTTCATTTGGAATGTATGAGCTAAAACATTATAGGTTATTTCAAAAGTCAACAAAAAGTCAACATCTTCCAAAGGGCATAATTTGAAAATGGTAAGAGATATGGACATGATACCAAAGAGGTTGGTTAGAGGATTCTTTAAGCTTTCCAAAATGTCAAAGAACACATTCATAGCCTTAAAATTGAGGGAGATGAGCCTTGTCAAAATTGGGAAATATTTGGGAGGTTTATGAAGCAAATAGGGCCTTAAAACCAAATTTTTCCACATGGGCTTGCATTTTTATGACCCAATCTCTACCATGACATCATGCAAGAATCAAATATCATTTATTCAGATTTTTTATTAATTTAGTTTTATTTATTTTGATTTTATACATTAAAAATCATTTTAAATCAAAATAAAATATGAAAAGTTCAATATTTGATATGATTCTCATTCTAGAAACTCATAAACATGATTTAAAGCTGATTGGGAGATTCCAAATTCGTGCACAACCAAAATAGCAAGGAGATATTAGATTTTTTCATATTTTGAATCATATCTTTCTTCATGATCAAGTTATCCAAAAGCCCAAAGAATGGATTGATTTTTTGACCTAAATTACTTCTATTATAAGTATACAACACAAGCCAATGCTGAGAGGACGAAAAATAGGATTCAAACACCACTCTCCAACTTCCAAAATTTGACAAAAAGTTCAAATTCGGATTCCACTCTAGAGGCCTCTTCCAAACAATTTGCAGGTTGCTATAGGTTCCTTGATCACTCCTGAACGCATTGCCATCATCATCATTGACTAAAGCATGACATAAACCTCAAACTGAATCGGTTATATGACATGTTTAGATTGTTTTTGATTTCATGAATTTGTGTGTTGTTTGTTGATTTTGATGATCTAACTTGACTTGTTTTGATGTGGTGAAGTTGTCTGGATAATTAGATTTGAGTTTCGTGGTCTGGATCAAGTTATGCCATTATTAGGGTTCTAATGACGAAATTGGGGTTTCATGATTAAGCCAATATAAATGGATTATGATAACGTAATCTGACTGCAAATGATATGGGGAATTGATTTGTGTGTTCAATTTGGACCAATTGTACCTGTTTATAATGTTTATGAAAACACAGGTTTACCTACGAAACCAAGGTCGTAGCAAAATCCCTAACAAATTTTGCAGGAAAATTTGCAGGCTAGAGGTTGAAGATGATGGAATTCGCGCGCTTCAGGAATTCAAATTTTAACTTGTTTTATTATTTATTTGTTTCGTATAGATATCACAAACGCGCATGTAGCCTGGTGGAAGAAGCGATTGTGTGTGAAGTCAAGGGACCTGGTTCGATTCCCAGGTTCTTTATTTTTGCTAACCTTTTATTTTCATTTTTCAGGTTTAATATATATTTTGTGATACTCATATTATATCATAAGGGGTTGCGCAGCCCAGTGGATGGAGACTGAGTCTGGGAGTGAGGGGTCAAGTGTTCAAACCCTGACCCTCAACATTTTGGTATTTCTGTTTTATTTTTTTATTTTTTTCTTATATTTAGTATTTTAAATTAAATATATACTCGTTATAATATTTCTTTTAAATAAACCTTTTTTTTTAGAAAAATCTGTATTTCAAATTAATACTATTTTATCTTATTATAATTTGTATATAAATTTTAATTAATCATATTTTGTAAATAAAAACTTATTTATTTTAATTAATTATGTTTAAAAAAACCTAATTTTATTAACCCTAATTTTCTCAACCCTATTTTTTCTTTACCCTAATTTTATTAACCCTAACATTTAACCTAATTAATTTTCTTTCTAAACCCTAATTAAATCATTAATCATTATTTTAATATGTAAATAGTTTATTATTTGTTTATTATTATTAAAACTTATTTTCTTAATTAATTCTTAAAAAAAACTTTTCTAACATTAATTTTTCTTGCTAATTTCTTATTTCTTTTATTCTATTATTCTAACCTCTATTCTTATTTTTTATTATTAATATTTAATTATTGCTTATATATTATTATTATTATATTCATCATTATTATTATTTCACGATTATATTGTAATTGTCCCAAAGCCTTGTAATATTTATAGGTTTATATTTTTGCTTTATTTATTTGAAATATATTTATTGTATGGTTAATAATTTAGGGTGTGTATAACATGTTTGTAATTAAAATTAACTTAGAAAATTAATTTAAATAAGATAAGTATTTGAAAATAAACACGCACACACGTAAGTCGATCTTTGATCGCCATCTTGCACTTCCTAGGGTTGCCTCTCAGTTGCCTATTTCAGAAGGTCAAGTAGGGTGTCTTAAGCAAAGTCCCTTCATAAATATCATCAAGTCCCTATAGTTTTAAAGATCAAGTCCCTTCGAGGTTGCCTACGATAAATGATCTTGTCCCTTCGTATAAAAGATGATAAGTCCCTACAAATTGCTAAAGACACCCTACATATGTCCCTTAACATCCAAGGTAATGACTACTTATTCCTTAATAATAGGGATAGTCTTACCATTGAAAGAACTTAAGAATAGTAAAGACTTAATCTAGGGTAGGTTTCTCTCAGTTACTTGCTCATTTTTCAAAATCACTCTTTACACCTCACTTTTCAAACAATTTTCAAAAACAAGGCTTTGTATACATCCATACGAGGATCATTACAAAGTACTTAGAATTTTTCTCATCACACACTACACTCTTGCAAACAAACAAAGTGAGCTAAGTAACTAAGAGCCCATGGATAACCATGGATATAAAGGGTGATAACACCTTCCCTTTATATAACCTACCCCCCGAACTCAAGTCTTTTAAAATAGGTCTTTCCTGTTTTTTTATGTTCTTTCCTTTTGGATAAAATAAAAGTCGGTGGCGACTCTTGCTATCCGCAACATTTATAGAAAGTCAGTTCTCCCACCGTGTTACAGAACCGGCGACTCTGTTGGGGAGTTACTAAGTAAAAGAGGGATACCCTTAGGAATTAGATCACTTAAATTGTTTGCCTTGTTTGCTTTATATTACTTGTTGGGCTTTATGTGTGAAAGGTCCTAACCCAGATCTAGTGTACCTTAGGTAAATGGCAATAGACCAAGGAAACTGTACAGCGTATACCGATATGGTTGATCTGATGTTGTCAATACCATCTTGGCTTTTAGAAAGTAGTGAGATAGCCGACTTTGGTGAAGACTGTAGTTGGTTGATACTCGATACTACGCTCATTGAGATCCTAAACTTGGAGGGTTTTGGTTGGCTAGTAAGTTGCCTACTGAACAACCACCCTTGGGAAGGATCAATGATATTGAGATCCCTTAGAACCTGGTTACTATTGTTGGACAGGATGAACCATCTAAACTTCAGGGGATGGTACTTACCTTTAAACCTCATGCAAGCCTTCAAACCTAGGGCTATTGTGTGACTTGTTTGTGTGTGCCATATGTTTGTGATTGAGCATAACATCATAACATCATCATGCATCATAAGCATAGCATTTTCACTAACCATTTCAAGGACCAAAGGATTTATCTTTGTTCTTTGTTGCAGGTCATGGCTTCTGCTCGTAGGAATACTATCCGGATCAACTTTGTAGGAATACCTCCTAAGCTTAAGGAATTGGTCTCTCAAGTTTCTGAAAACTCCCAGTTCATCAAGAGGCATGGTCACCTACTGGATCTAGTCACTTCAGGGTTCAATGAAGACATGATGAGTGTCCTATTTCAGTTCTTTGACCCTAAACATCATTGTTTCACATTCCCCGACTATCAGCTGGTTCCTACAATGGAAGAGTTCTCCAAGCTACTGGGTATACCTATCCATGATCAGAAACCTTTCACAGGCTCAGAGAAAGAGCCTAAACGTGAAGTCATTGTTGCAGCCCTACATTTGAAAAAATCAGACATTGTCCTAGAAACGAGAAGCGGAGTTAAAGGTATTCTTGCTAAGATATTGATGGAGAAAGCCAAGTGTTTTTTAAGGCTATGAGTTATGATGCTTTTGAAGAGATCCCAATCCTATTGATTTATGGCTTAGTGTTGTTCCCTAATCCAGACCAGTTCATAGATGTACACACCATCAACATATTTTTGACTCATAATCCAGTGCCTACATTACTTGGAGACATCTTGCATTCTCTTCATACTCGTATAACGAAGGCGAGAGGGACTCTGATGTGCTGCATACCTTTATTATCTAGGTGGTTTATTTCTCACCTTCCTTGATCAGTGATGAAGAATGAACAAGGGTTCAGGTGGTCTAAGAGGATCATGTCACTTTCTCATTCAGATATTCATTGGTGCTCTCGATCTATGGAGAATGTTACTATCACTGACCATTGTGGGGAGTTCCCTAATGTGCCACTCCTTGGTATAAGAGGAGGCATTACATACAACCCTTCTTTAGCTCTATGTCAGTTTGGTTATGCTCGGAGTGATGGTCTTCATGACATGCTTATTCAGGGTATTGTGTTCGACTACGACAACGATCTGCAAGGTTACCGTCAAAGGTTTATACAAGCTTGGGGTAAAGTGAACAAGGTTGACAGCAAGACTCTGGAACCAAAGTACACCATTCCTATGGAACCTTACCTCAGATGGGTACGATCTCGTGCTCAGACTCTTATGATACCATACCCTGCTATCCTGCCAGTTACCATGAAGCCTGTTGCTGAAGAAGATACTCCTTATATCATTCTTCATCCAGACATGCCCACTGACATGGAAGAGTTACAGAGGTCCTGGATCTAGCTGAAGGAGCAAAGGGATACTTTTGAGACTCATTTCAAAGCTAGTCAAGAAAGAATCCTAGAGCTGACAAGACAACTTCACGAGGAGCGGAATCTCAACTCACACCTCAACACAAAGAGGAAACATCCATGGGAGACTTAAAACTCCATCTTTATATTCATTTCATTCTTGTTGTAAGCCCAAGAGGCAAACAAGTTTATTGATTACTAATAAAAGTTTACTTTCTGGTTGTTTAAACAAATTTAAATCATGTGGTCCTTGAAAACATTGCATATGCATTTACATACCATGTCATTGCATCACAGGTTTCTTATGAACAGGTATCTTATCTTCTCGCTGTTTATTTCAGCAGAAATGGCTCTTGAACATACTGTCAAGGATCTCCAGGCTCAGAATGCACAATTCCAAGAGTTGATCCTGAACTTATCCAAGGGACAAGATGAGCTAAAGACACTGCTGGCTAAGAAGAAGAAGAAGACTAGGAAATCAGGAGGCCTTATCAACCTAGGTAGAAGATTCAGAGGTCCTATCAAGACAAAGGAAGAGGTTGAGGATTCTGTGTCTGAGAATTCTAAGAAAGAGGGAGGTAGTCTCCATGATACTATGGGGGATTCTGATTCTGAAGCAAACTATTATCATGATCCTGCTAGTGAAGAGAAGTACAAGATGTTGGTAGACAGAATGAATGCTATAGAACTACAAAAATCTTCTGTGCTTGATTTTGAAGATCTGAGTTTAGTTTCTGGAGTGGTTATTCCTATTGGCTTCAAGGTTCATGTTTTTGTGGTATATGATGGTGTCTCATGTCCTAAGTTGCACTTAAGATCCTATGTTCGGAGGATCCAACCACATACTGCTGACAAGAAGCTGTGGATTCATTTCTTCCAAGAGAGCTTGTCTGGAGCTCAATTGGAATGGTACTATCAACTGGAAAGTGTTAATATTCGTGATTGGAATGATCTTGCTGAGGCCTTCTATAGGCAATACCAATATAATACTGATTTAGCACCAACTCGCATGCAGCTCCAAAGCATGTCTATGGGTGCTAAGGAGAGTTTCAAAGAGTATGCCCAGAAATGGAGAGACCTGGTTGGCAGAGTTCAACCTCCTCTGACTGACAGGGAGCTGGTGGATATGTTTATGAGTACGTTGAATGGTCATTTCTATAGTCACCTCATTGGAAGCTCATCATCTGGTTTCACTGAGCTGATAATAACTGGAGAGCATGTGGAAAGTGGTATAAGAAATGGTAAGATACAGGTGGGTGCCTCTTCACCAAGCACTACTAAGAAGCCCCCTAGTGGAAAGAAGGAGTCTAATGTTGTGTATGGTCAACATAGTCGTAATAGGACTCACCAATCTGTGGGAGAAGTTCACATCTCCAACCCTGCCCCTGCAGCACCAGAGCAACAACAAAACAATCAACAGAAGCCTAGAAGACAGTTCACCAAGATCAACATGTCACTAGCTCAAGCCTTGCAACACATGTTGAAAGAGGAACTAATTACTTTGAGGGATCCTCCTCAGAATCCTAATACATCCTTTCCTCGGTACAATCCTAACGCAAGATGTGCCTATCATTCTAATAGTCTGGGACATGACACCAACAACTGCTGGGTGTTGAAAAACAAGATTCAAGACATGATTGAAGCTGGGGAAATTGAATTTGACCCTCCTTGGACCCCAAATGTGATTACTGCTCCTATGCCTAATCATGAGAAGACTGTTAATGTTGTTGATGAGGTTTTCTATGTTTCTTCAGTTGCAGATGTGACTACTCTTCTATCCATTATCAAGAAGAAGCTGGTGCACGCTGGTTTCTTTCCAGGTTGCAATGAAGACTGTTTCTATTGTGCCTACAAACCTGATAGCTGCTGGAAGTTGAAAGATGGTATTCAACGCCTCATGGAAAATTACACTATATTATTTGAAAGTATGTGTGAACATCTGATTCGAAGTACGAAGCTTGAAGATGTAGCTATGGTCAATAAAGTGCCAGTGAAGATTACCTCCAAAGGCCCTGTCAGGATCTCCTCTAAGGGTCCTGTCAGGATTACTGCTGAAGGCCCTGTGAAGATTGTTGCTGAAGTTAGAATGGCTCCCATGATCATTACCACTCCTGGTCCTGTTCCTTATGCTTCCGATAAAGCTATACCCTAGAATTATGGTTCTGATGTTTACATCCATGGTGTCAAGCAAGAACCTCTGGCTGATGCACCTGTTACGGATGTTGGTCTTGATATTGACAACATTGCTGGATCTAGTAAGATTACTAGAAGTGGAAGAGTTTTCTCCCCTCAAGCTACCTCCAAAAGTGCGGTTACTCCAACTACTACCTCCACTGCTGGGCCAAGTACTGATGCCCGGGGCAAGGGTCCTGTAATTGAACATGTGCAAGTTGAGGCACCGACTGCTGAAAATCTTTCTAAATAGATGGAAGAAGTACTGAAGATCATTCGCAAGAGTGATTATGATATTGTTGACCAGTTGGGGCATACTCCCTCCAAAATCTCCATGTTATCTTTGTTGTTGTGTTCTGAGGCTCATGCTAAAGCCTTAATCAAGTTCTTGAAGACTGCTCATGTGCCAAATGAGATTTCTGTGGACCAATTTGAGAATTGTGTGGCACATCTGACTAGTGATAATGGGCTGGGCTTTTATGATACTGATTTGACTCCTGCTAAGAGAAACCATAATAGAGCTCTGCATATCTCCATTGAATGTAGAGGCACTACCTTGTCTCATGTGCTGGTGGACAATGGTTCTTCATTAAATGTGCTCCCTAAAGAGGTTCTGGACAAGCTCAGTCCCGAAGATGTTGTGCTAAGACCAAGTGACGTGGTGGTAAGGGCCTTTGATGGTTCAAGAAGAGTGGTACATGGAGAAGTAGACCTTCCAATCAAAGTAGGCTCTCAAGTCTTCAATTCTACTTTCTATGTGATGGATATTCGTCCTGCGTATTTTTGTTTGCTTGGGCACCCATGGATCCATGGGGCAGGTGCTGTGACTTCCACCTTGCATCAGAAGTTGAAATATCCGGTGAAGAACAAAATTGTCACTGTCTATGGTGAAGAAGAGTACATGGTGAGCCATGTGAATACTTTCAAATATGTGGAAATGGAGGGTGAGATGGTTGAAACTCCGTGTCAAACATTTGAAGTTGTTCCTTGCTCTGCTCCTACTCCTTAGTCTGTCCCTGTTCCTGAAAGAATTCCTATGGTTACTAACATACCTCCTGCAATGGCCTCTCTCAAAGATGCTAAGGTTGTGGTTGCAAAAGATGGTTCTGCTATTTGGGGTCAGCTTCCCAACATCCCTTACAAGTCTGACAAGTTTGGTTTGGGTTTCACTGTAGAATCTCAGAAGGCTGTTCGTCATGCTCGTGCTGTTCGTATCACTAATCAAGGGGTCATAAGAGATCAAATCAATGTTGTGGGTGACTGTAACGAAGACTACAACCTGGAGGATTGGATCTTTCCTACCATGGGTGATGGGCTCAACAATTGGAAGACTGAAGACGTTATTCCTATCTCATTTAGTCAGGAGTAAATACTATTACTGTGTTTTATTTTAAGTTTGTAATTTCGAACAATTAAACTTTTAAGCCTTGTGTCTTGCCCGGGGCACAATGGTATGCTTGTTTCGGGATGTCATTTCATTTGCATACTTCATTCAATAAAAATCAATGGACGTTCGTTTTCGTAAATATTGTGCTCCTTTTCTTTCTTATATATTCTATTTTATCAGCTATGTGTTCTTACACACACCCACATCACTAAAATGCAGATCCTCATCCACTCTGGATCCTGTTGATAACAATTCTACTATTGCCAATTATAATTTCGAGAATCCGATCTATCAAGCTGAAGATGGAAAGGAGGAAGATTGTGAAGTACCTGTAGAGCTTGCTAGGTTGTTACAACAAGAAGAGAAAGCTATACAGCCACATGAAGAGCCAATCGAAGTTGTGAATATGGGAACGGAAGAAAACAGGAAAGAAGTCAAGATAGGGGCTGAATTAGAGGATGGTGTTAAGAACAGATTGATCCAGATGTTACGTGATTATGTAGAGATCTTTGCTTGGTCTTATGAAGATATGCCAGGGTTGGATACAGACATTGTGGTTCACCATTTACAGGTAAAAGAAGACTGTCGTCCAAAGAAGCAGAAGGTTCGTTGCATGCGTCCTGAAATGTCAAAAAATATTAAAGCAGAGGTGATGAAACAGTTTGATGCGGGGTTCTTAGCTATGACTTCTTATCCTCAATGGGTTGCAAATGTGGTACCAGTACCTAAGAAGGATGGTAAGGTACGTATGTGTGTAGATTCAGGGATCTGAATAAGGCCAGCCCTAAAGATGACTTTCCACTTCTTCTTATTGATGTTCTGGTAGACAACACTGCTCAACATAGAGTATTCTCTTTCATGGATGGTTTCTCTGGTTACAATCAAATCAAGATGGCACTTGAAGATATGGAGAAGACTACATTTGTTACACAGTGGGGCACTTTTTGTTATAAGGTGATGCCATTTGGTTTGAAGAACGTCGGGGCAACATATCAGCGTGCTATAGTGGCTTTGTTTCATGATATGATTCATCATGAGATAGAGGTATATGTGGATGATATGATAGCCAGGTCCCAGAATGAGGAACAACACCTTGATCACCTGCATAAGTTGTTTGAGAGGTTGAAAAATACAAGTTAAGATTGAATCCAAACAAGTGTACTTTTGGAGTTAGGTCTGGTAAACTCCTGGGTTTCATTGTCAGTGGAAAAGGTATTGAAGTAGATCCTGCAAAAGTAAAAGCTATACAAGAGATGTCGGCTCTCCGTACTGAAAAGGAAGTTAGAGGTTTCTTGGGACGACTGAATTACATTGCAAGGTTTATTTCCCATATAACTACTACCTGTGAGCCAATCTTCAAGTTGTTGAAGAAAGATCAGGTGATGGAATGGAATGACGAGTTTCAGACAGCCTTTGATGAAATCAAAAGACATCTCCTAGAACCTCCAACTTTGATGCCACCATTTTATGGAAGACCCTTGATTATGTACTTAACAGTTTTAGACAACTCAATGGGGTGTGTGTTGGGTCAACATGACGAGTCTGGTCGAAAAGAGCAGGCAATATACTACCTTAGCAAAAAGTTTACCGATTGTGAAACAAGATACTCACTGCTCGAGAAAACTTGATGCGCTCTGGCATGGGCTGCTCGCCGACTAAGACAATATATGTTGACTCATACTACCTTGTTGATTTCAAGGATGGATCCAATCAAGTACATATTCGAGAAACCTGCTCTCTCTGGACGCATAGCAAGATGGCAAATGATTTTAACAGAATATGATATACAGTACACTACTCAGAAGTCCATTAAGGGTAGTGTGGTAGCTGATCATTTAGCTCATCAGGCAGTGGATGATTATTAGTCAATGAACTTTGAGTTCCCGGATGAAGACATTATGATTTTTACCAAAGAACCTGGACAATATGACGGACCTGAACAGGGATCCCGATGGACTATGGTTTTTGATGGAGCGTCTAATGCGCTTGGTAATGGTGTTGTGATCATTTCCCCTGAAGGTTGTCATACCCCAATTACTGCAAGACTTTGTTTCTATTGTACCAATAACATGGCTGAATATGAGGCATGTATCATGGGTATCAAAGTTTCCGTTGATATGAAGATTCAGTTCCTGGACGTATACGGAGATTCAGCCCTGGTAGTTAGTCAGATTAAATGAGATTGGGATACCAAGCATGAAAATCTCATTCCTTGCAGAGAGCATGTGTTGTCCTTAATCCCATATTTTGAAGAGATTACCTTTGGACATATTCCCTGAGGAGAGAATCAATTGGCAGATGCACTAGCCACCACGGCATCTATGTTTGAGATTAGTTGGGATGATGAAGCTCCCAAGATCACTATTGATATATTTGAGAAACCTGCATACTGCAATGAGATTGACACTGAAGGAGTAGAGGGAAAACCTTGGTTCTATGAAGTGAAAAGATATCTTGAAGCTCAGGAGTTCCATGAAGGGGCATCTGTCAAGGAAAAAAAGTTTCTGAGGAGGTTTTCTGCTAAGTTCTTTTTGAGTAATGGAATTTTGTACAAGCGCAATCACGATTCGACTTTGCTTCGTTGTGTGGATAAGAAGGAAGCAACAGAGATTATGGAAGACATGCATGATGGGATCTTTGGCATCCATTCTAGTGGTCATACCATGGCAAAGAAGATATTGAGAGCAGGTTACTATTGGTCTACCATGGAAGCTGACTACTATCAACATTCCAAAACATGTCACAAGTGTCAGATTTATGCTGATAAAGTGCATATACCTCCAGTTCCATTGAATGTGTTGACTTCTCCTTGGCCTTTTGCCATGTGGGGCATTGATATGATTGGTGAGATCAAGCCAACTGCTTCTAATGGACATCGTTTCATCCCGGTTGCCATTGATTACTTTACAAAGTGGGTGGAGGCAGCCTCATTTGCATCTGTTACTAAGAATGTTGTGGCTCAATTCATTAAGAATAATCTCATATGTAGGTATGGCATCCCTGAAAGGATTATCACCGATAATGGCTCTAATCTGAACAACACCATGATTACTGATCTCTGCACGCAGTTCAAAATTAAGCAGCACAACTCTTCTCCGTATCGTCCAAAGATGAATGGGGCAGTAGAAGCTGCTAATAAGAACATTAAGAAGATTCTACAGAAGATGACTGTTACTTACAAGGATTGGCATGAGATGTTACCATTTGCTCTTCATGGTTATCGTACTACAATACGTACCTCAACAGGGGCAACCCCATTCTCCTTTGTCTATGGTATGGAAGCAGTTCTACCCATTGAATTTCAGATCCCCTCCTTAAGAATCATGAAGGATGCAGGCTTGGATGAAGATGAGTGGATTCAGAATCGACTTGACCAGATAAATTTGATTGATGAGAAAAGGCTGGCAGCTGTTGGTCATGGTCAGATGTACCAGAAACGGATGATCAAAGCTTTTAATAAGAAGGTTAAGCAAAAGGTATATCAGACTGGTGACTTGGTAATCAAGCGTATCATATTACCACAGGGTGATCCTAGGGGCAAGTGGACTCCTACATATGAAGGACCGTTTGTAGTCAAGAGGGTATTCTCAGGAGGTGCCATGATGCTTACTACTATGGATGGTGAAGACTTCCCACAGCCTGTAAACGCAGACATAGTTAAAAAATACTATGCATAAAAAGAGACCCGCTAGGTTGACTGGCCTAGGATAAAATAAGGGCATCCCGGCGAACCAAAAGGGTTCGGGTAAAAATTAGGGATATATATATATAAAAGATTGTACACCCGGCAAGTTGAAAACCTTAAAGAGCGGCTTGGGCAAAAAAAGGGTATCTCGGTGGATTGAAAACCTGAAAGGGAAATCCAGGAAAAAGTTAGGGATTAAAGCGTATGACTATGTCTCGTTTGGATCACTCATGTAACCCCAACTAGTTATGATACCTGAATCAAGTTCAAACAAATAAAGATCAATCCAATCGTTTCCATCTCAACAACAAAGGATGAGATACTTGAAGATAATGGCAATAGTGGAATTGAAGCTCAATAGGATTATTTCTCACATAGCTATTTTTCTTTGTTTTTGTAAAACTCTTACGACGAATTCCTCTTACTAGGATTTTTGTCTCCTTGTACAAATTTGTCTGTGTATAGGCTACTTTCTAAAATAAATAAAATCTCGTCTTTGAATCCAGATTTACTTTTACCTTGTTTACCTAAACGAAAACGTCCATTGGTTGTGTTTGAATGTATGTATCCCTTTGAATATGATTGATGTTTACCTGAAATGCATAAAATGCAGTAATAGTATTTACTAAGGACGAATGAAGGTAGGAATTTAACGAAGCTTCGTCGGTTTATCCCCACAGAGTAATCTTTTCAGATACTTCAAGTAACATCTCCCCTCAGATTTATGTCCATCTCTTTTATCCTCAGTCAGGATACTCAGGAACTTATTCCTTCAATAATAAGCATGACAAACTAAGACGGGAGGTTATAAGTACCATACTATCAAACAAGACGGGAACGAATTCCTCATATTCCTCAGCAAAGAATCGGGATTTATTTTCCCTAGCCAGCAGTTGTTATACAAAGATATTCAGATACTTCAGGTTGCATGACTCATACATACATCATTTACATAATATCATAGCATACGCAACCATAAATGCATAAACATTTACTTAGGTACATCATGCCATACATGCATACATATTGCATAAACTAACCTTTTCTTTTTAGGATAGTTGCAGGCAGATAAACACTATCAACAACTCAAAACAGTTCAGAGACGATCTATACGAAGATCTAGTACTGATACTTAATTCAAGGATAATCGCTACGAAGATTCATTTCTGATGATCAATACTCAAGTTGTCCTTGGGAGGGTACGTAAATGATCTATACGAAGATCTAGTGCTTAATCCAAGATATTTCCAGAGGAGATAATCGTTACGAAGATTTATTTCTGATGGTCAACCATCTTTGGGGATAGTGTGTAAATGATCTATACGAAGATCTAGCACTTAATCCAAAAGATTCTTTCAGAAGAAGTTTAGGAGTAATCGTCACGAAGATTTAATCCTGATATTCTTTCTATCCTTGGGATGGTATATAAATGGTCTATACGAAGATCTATTATCTAATCCGGGATATTTCCAGAAGAGATAATCGCTACGAAGATTTATTTCTAATGGTCTATGCAACAGTTTATCTTTGGATGGTACATAAATGATCGATACGAAGATCTTGTACTTAGCACAGGATATTACCAAAAGCAATTCAGAAGAGATCGCCACGAAGATTTGATTCTGACGCTTAAGTTAAAGTATGTTCCTAAAGATGGTTCAGAGCCGATCTATGCGAAGATCTAAGTACTAACACCTAATGAAGGATATTCTTTTCCCCTATAGATAATGCAAAGACGATCTATACAAAGATCTAGTGCTGACATTCAACTCAAACCATGTTACAGGAATGATTCAGAGATGGCCTATACGAAGACCTAGTACTGATAGTCAGTAACAACCTTTTGATACTACCACTTTCTGATATTATGGATGGCATCTATAAGCCCATATCCAGTTCCTATGAGTGGCATCTTTAAGCCCACTCCATGCATATATAACCAATCATTAGTGTTACTTTACGCACCGACGAGTGCAAATTTTTGGGCTTTAGTGTTCAATCCCCTTCAACCTTCCAAGTCGCGAATGGCACACAGGCCAATCTAACTCCTCAGGTTTCAGAAAATTAAACAGGGGCAGCTGTTGCACCCCAAAATTTTCCCTCACCTGGACCAGACATTGTGTACTAAGGTGTCCCAAGAGGTTCACAAGGTTCACAAGGTTCACAATTAATCAGAAAGTTTGACAATCCCCTCAGACAAAGCATCCTCCTAAGCAATGCATCCTAAACTAGGGTTTTGAATTTCATTAAGCTAAATGGATTTCCAAGGCTTCAAGTGAGCTTCATAGCATCCTATATATCTTCAAGAATCCCTATGTCAAGTTTCAAGGCTTTCCCAAAAGGTTTGCTTAGTTAGATGATTAGATATGCAAAAATCAGTCAAAGCAGTTAAAAAGTCAAACTGAGGTCAACTGTGGTCAAACCAAAGTCAAACTTCATGATTTTTGGCCAACATCAAGTACATGAAGTAAAATTGATCATTTGATCAATGGTTGATCATGATTCATCAAAGAGATTTCAGATCATCAAGAATCAGGAGTTTCTAAACTAGGGTTTTCATAGAAAAAGTCAACTGAACTTTGACCAGCCATAATTTTCACATGCTTTATCAAAAATTTCCCATCCAAAGCTCATTTTGAAGGAAATTTAATTCTATACAACTTTGTGTCTCACAAGCCAAGCCTAAAAATGCTTCATTTGGAATGTATGAGCTAAAACATTATAGGTCATTTCAAAAGTCAACAAAAAGTCAACATCTTCCAAAGGGCATAATTTGAAAATGGTAAATGATATGGACATGAGACAAAAGAGGTTGGTTAGAGGATTCTTTAAGCTTTCCAAAATGTCCAAGAACACCTTCATAGCCTTAAAATTGAGGGAGATGAGCCTTGTCAAAATTGGGAAATTTTTGGGAGGTTTATGAAGCAAATAGGACCTTAAAACCAAATTGTTCCACATGGGCTTGCATTTTTATGACCCAATCTCTACCATGACATCATGCACGAATCAAATATCATTTATTCATATTTTTTATTAATTTATTTTTATTTATTTTGATTTTATACATTAAAAATCATTTTAAATCAAAATAAAATATGAAAAGTTCAATATTTGATATGATTCTCATTCTAGAAACTCATAAACATGATTTAAAGCTGATTGGGAGATTCCAAATTCGTGCACAACCAAAATAGCAAGGAGATATTAGATTTTTTTCATATTTTGAATCATATCTTTCTTCATGATCAAACTATCCAAAAGCCCAAAGAATGGATTGATATTTTGACCTAAATTACTTCTATTATAAGTATACAACACAAGCCAATGCTGAGAGGACGAAAAATAGGATTAAAACACCACTCTCCAACTTCCAAAATTTGACAAAAATTTCAAATTCGGATTCCACTCTAGAGGCCTCTTCCAAACAATTTGCAGGTTGTTATAGGTTCCTTGATCACTCCTGAACGCATTGCCATCATCATCATTGACTAAAGCATGACATAAACCTCAAACCGAATCGATTTTATGACATGTTTAGCTTGTTTTTGATTCCATGAATTTGTGTGTTGTTTGTTGATTTTGATTATCTAACTTGACATGTTTTGATGTGGTGAAGCTGTCTGGATAATTAGATTTGAGTTTCGTGGTCTGGATCAAGTTATGCCATTGTTAGGGTTCTAATGACGAAATTGGGGTTTCACGATTAAGCCAATATAAATGGATTATGATAACGTAATCTGACTGCAAATGATATGGGGAATTGATTTGTGTGTTCAATTTGGACCAATCGTACCTGTTTATAATGTTTATGAAAATGCAGGTTTACCTACGAAACCAAGGTCGTAGCAAAATCCCTAACAAATTTCGCAGGAAAATTTGCAGGCTAGAGGTTGAAGATGATGGAATTTGCGCGCTTCAGGAATTCAAATTTTAACTTGTTTTATTATTTATTTGTTTCGTATAGATATCACAAACGCGCATGTAGCCTGGTGGAAGAAGCGATTGTGTGTGAAGTCAAGGGACCTGGTTCGATTCCCAGGTTCTTTATTTTTGCTAACCTTTTATTTTCATTTTTCAGGTTTAATATATATTTTGTGATACTCATATTATATCATAAGGGGCTGCGCAGCCCAGTGGATGAAGACTGAGTCTGGGAGTGAGGGGTCAAGGGTTCAAACCCTGACCCTCAACATTTTGGTATTTCTGTTTTATTTTTTTTTATTTTTTTCTTATATTTAGTATTTTAAATTAAATATATACTCTTTATAATATTTCTTTTAAATAAACCTTTTTTTTAGAAAAATCTTTTTTTCATATTAATACTATTTTATCTTATTATAATTTGTATATAAATTTTAATTAATCATATTTTGTAAATAAAAACTTATTTATTTTAATTAATTATGGTAAAAAAAACCTAATTTTATTAACCCTAATTTTTTCAACCCTATTTTTTCTTAACCCTAATTTTACTAACCCTAATATTTAACCTAATTAATTTTCTTTCTAAACCCTAATTAAATCATTAATCATTATTTTAATATGTAAATAGTTTATTATTTGTTTATTATTATTAAAACTTATTTTCTTAATTAATTCTTAAAAAAAACTTTTCTAACATTAATTTTTCTTGCTAATTTCTTATTTCTTTTATTCTATTATTCTAACCTCTATTCTTATTTTTTATTATTAATATTTAATTATTGCTTATTTATTATTATTATTATTATTATTATTATTATATTCATCATTATTATTATTTCACGATTATATTGTAATTGTCCCAAAGCCTTGTAATATTTATAGGTTTATATTTTTGCTTTATTTATTTGAAATATATTTATTGTATGGTTAGTAATTTAGGGTGTGTATAACATGTTTGTAATTAAAATTAACTTAGAAAATTAATTTAAATAAGATAAGTATTTGAAAATAAACACGCACACACGTAAGTCGATCTTTGATCGCAATCTTGCACTTCCTAGGGTTGCCTCTCAGTTGCCTATTTCAAAGGTCAAGTAGGGTGTCTTAAGCAAAGTCCCTTCATAAATATCATCAAGTCCCTATAGTTTTAAAGATCAAGTCCCTTCGAGGTTGCCTACGATAAATGATCTTGTCCCTTCGAATAAAAGATGATAAGTCCCTACAAATTGCTAAAGACACCCTACAATTGCCTATATCCAGATGACCCTACATATGTCCCTTAACATCCAAGGTAATGACTACCTATTCCTTAATAATAGGGATAGTCTT
The DNA here is from genome assembly GCA_963966055.1 of Lathyrus aphaca. NCBI lineage: Eukaryota > Viridiplantae > Streptophyta > Magnoliopsida > Fabales > Fabaceae > Lathyrus > Lathyrus aphaca. Next base: position 448,128,436 of record OZ014521.1, read on the forward strand.
ACCATTGAAAGAACATAAGAACATTAAAGACTTAATCTAGGGTAGGTTTCTCTCAGTTACTTGCTCATTTTTCAAAATCACTCTTTACACCTCACTTTTCAAACAATTTTCAAAAACAAGGCTTTGTATACATCCATACGAGGATCATTACAAAGTACTTAGAATTTTTCTCATCACACACTACACTCTTGCAAACAAACAAAGTGAGATAAGTAACTAAGAGCCCATGGATAACCATGGATATAAAAGGTGCTAACACCTTCCCTTTATATAACCTACCAACCGAACTCAAGTCTTTTAAAATAGGTATTTCCTATTTTTTTATGTCCTTTCCTTTTGGATAAAATAAAAGTCGGTGGCGACTCTTGCTATCCGCAACATTTATAGAAAGTCAGTTCTTCCACCGTGTTACACATACCATTGTGCCCCGGGTAAGACACAAGGCTTAAAAGTTTAATTGTTCGAAATTACAAACTTAAAATAAAAACACAGTAATAGTATTTACTCCTGACTAAAGGAGATAGGAATAACGTCTTCAGTCCTTCAATTGTTGAGCCCATCACCCATGGTAGGAAAGATCCAATCATCCAGGTTGTAGTCTTCATTACAGTCACCCACAACATTGATTTGATCTCTTATGACCCCTTGATTGGTGATACGAACTGCACGAGCACGACGAACAACCCTCTGAGATTCTGCAGTGAAACCCAAACCAAACTTGTCAGACTTGTAAGGGATGTTGGGAAGCTGACCCCAAATAGCAGAACCACCTTTTGCAACCACAGTTTTAGCATCTTTGAGGGAGGCCATTGCGGGAGGTATTCTGGTAACCATAGGAACTCTTACAGAAGCAGGGACAGACTAAGGAGCAGGAGCAGAGCAAAGAATAACTTCAAATGTTTGACATGGAGTTTCAACCATCTCACCCTCCATTTATACATATTTGAAAGTATTCACATGGCTCACCATGTACTCTTCTTCACCATAGACAGTGACAATTTTGTTTTTCACCGGATATTTCAACTTCTGATGCAAGGTGGAAGTCACAGCACCTGCCACATGGATCCAGGGACGCCCAAGAAACAAGAATACGCAGGACGAATATACATCACATAGAAAGTAGAGTTGAAGACTTGAGAGCCTACTTTGATTGGGAGGTCTACTTCTCCATGTACCACTCTTCTTGAACCATCAAAGGCCCTTACCACCACATCACTTGGTCTTAACACAACATTTTCAGGACTGAGCTTGTTCAACACCTCTTTAGGGAGCCCATTTAATGAAGATCCATTGTCCACCAGTACATGAGACAAAGTAGTGCCCCTGCATTCAATAGAGATATGCAAAGCTCTGTTATGGTTCCTCTTGGCAGGAGTCAAATCAGCATCAGAAAAGCCCAAACCATTATCACTAGTCAGATGTGCAACACAATTCTCAAATTGATCCACAAAAATTTCATTTGGCACATGAGCAGTCTTTAAGAACTTGATTAAGGCTTTAGCATGGGCCTCAGAACACAACAGCAAAGATAACATGGAGATTTTGGAGGGAGTATGCCCCAACTGGTCAACAATATCATAATCACTTTTGCGAATGATCTTCAGTACTTCTTCCATTTGTTTAGAAAGATTTTCAGCATTTGGTGCCTCAGTTTGCACAGGTTCAATCACAGGACTCTTGCCCCGGGCATCAGTATTTGGCCCAGAAGTGGAGTTAGTAGTTGGAGTAGCTGCACTTTTGGAGGTAGCCTGAGGAGAGAAGATTCTTCACTTCTGGTGATCTTACTAGATCCAGCAATATTGTCAACATCAAGACTAGTATCAGTAACAGGTGCATCAGTCAAAGGTTCTTGTTTGACACCATGGATATAAACATCAGAACCATAATTCCAGGGTATAACTTTATTAGAAGTATAAGGAACAAGGCCATGTGTGGTAATGATCATGGGAGCCATTCTAACTTCAGCAACAGTCTTCATAAGGCCTTCAGCAGTAATCCTGACAGGTCCTTTAGATGTGATCCTGACAGGACCTTTGGAGGTAATCTCCACTAGTACTTTATCAACCATAGCTACATCTTCAAGCTTCGTGCTTCGAGTCAGATGTTCACACATACTTTCAACAGAAGGAGTCCTCTCAAACAATATAGTGTAATTGTTCATGAGGCGTTGAATGCCATCCTTCAACTTCCAGCAACTATCAGGTTTATAGGCACAGTAAAAACAGTCTTCATTGCAACCTGGAAAGAACCCAGCCTGCACCAACTTCTTCTTGATAATGGATAATGGAGTAGTTACTTCTGCTACTGAGGAAACATAGGCAACCTCATCAACAACATTAACAGTCTTCTCATGATTGGGCATTGGAGCAGTGATCACATTTGGGGTCCCAGGAGGGTCAAATTCAATTTCCCCAACTTCAATCATGTCTTGAATCTTGTTTTTCAACACCCAGCAGTTGTTGGTGTCATGTCCCGGACTATTATAATGATATGCACATCTCGCATTAGGATTGTACCGAGGAGAGGATGTATTAGGATTCTGAGGAGGATCCCTCAAAGTAATTAGTTCCCCTTTCAACATGTGTTGCAAGGCTTGGGCCAGTGACATGTTGATCTTGGTGAACTGTCTTAGGATTCTGTTGATTGTTTTGTTGTTGCTCTGGTGCTTCAGGGGCATGATTGGAGATGTGAACTGCTCCCACAGATTGGTGACTCATGTTACGACTATGTTGACCATACACATCATTAGACTCCTTCTTTCCACTAGGGGCTTCTTAGCAATGCTTGAAGAAGAGGCACCCACTTGTATCTTACCACTTCTTATACCACTTTCCACACGTTCTCCAGTCATTATCAGTTCGGTGAAACCAGATGATGAGCTTCCAATGAGGTGACTATAGAAAGGACCATTCAACGTACTCATAAACATATCCACCAGTTCCCTGTCAGTCAGAGGAGGTTGAACTCTGCCAGCCAGATCTCTCCATTTTTGGGCATACTCCTTGAAACTCTCCTTAGCATCCATAGACATGCTTTGGAGCTGCATGCGAGTTGGTGCTAAATCAGCATTATATTGGTATTGCCTATAGAAGGCCTCAGCAAGATCATTACAATCACAAATATTAACACTTTCCAGTTGATAATACCATTCCAATTGAGCTCCAAATATGCTCTCTTGGAATAAATGAATCCACAATTTCTTATCAGCAGTATGTGGTTGAATCCTCCGGACATAGGACCTTAGGTGCAGCTTAGGACATGAGACACCATCATACACCACAAAAACAGGAACCTTGAAGCCAATAGGTATAACCACTCCAGAAACTAAACTAAGATCTTCAAAATCAAGCCCAGAAGATTTTTGTAGCTCCATAGCGTTCATTTAGTCTACCAACATCTTGTACTTCTCCTCACTAGCAGGATCATGATAATAGTTTGCTTCAGAATCAGAATCTTCCACCGTAACATGGAGACTACCTCCCTCCTTCTCAGAATTCTCAGACTCAGAATCTTCAACCTCTTCCTTTGTCTTGATAGGACCTCTGAATCTTCTACCCAAGTTGATGAGACCCCCTGATTTTCTAGTCTTCTTCTTCTTCTTCTTAGCCAGCAGTGTCTTCCGCTCATCTTGTCCCTTGGACAAGTTCAGGATCAACTATTGGAATTGTGCATTCTGAGCCTGGAGATCCTTAACAGTTTGTTCAAGAGCCATTTCTGCTGAAATAAACAGCGAGAAGATAAGATACCTGTTCATAAGAAACCTGTGATGCAATGATATGGTATGTAAATGCATATGCAATGTTTTCAAGGACCGCAGGATTTAAATTTGTTTAAACAACCAGAAAGTAAACTTTTATTAGTAATCAATAAACTTGTTTGCCTCTTGGGCTTACAACAAAAATGAAATGAATACAAAGATGGGGTTTTAAGTCTCCCATGGACGTTTCCTATTTGTGTTGAGGTATGAGTTGAGATTCCGCTCCTTGTGAAGTTGTCTTGTCAGCTCCAGGATTCTTTCTCGACTAGCTTTGAAATGAGTCTCAAAAGTATCCCTTTGTTCCTTCAACTGGATCCAGGATCTCTGTAACTCTTCCATGTCAGTAGGCATGTCTAGAGGAAGAATGATATAAGGAGTATCTCCTTCAGCAACAGGCTCCATGGTAACTGGCAGGATAGCAGGATATGGCATCATAAGAGTCTGAGCACGTGCTCGTACCCATCTGAGATAAGGTTCCATAGGAATGGAGTTCTTTGGTTCCAGAGTCTTGCTGTCAACCTTGTTCACTTTACCCCAAGCTCGTATGAACCTTTGCCGGTAACCTTGCAGATCGTTGTCGTAGTCGAACACAATACCCTGAATAAGCATGTCATGAGGACCATCACTCCGAGCATAACCAAACCGACGTAGCGCTAAAGAAGGATTGTAGGTAATGCCCCCTCTTATGCAAAGGAGTGGCACGTTAGGGAACTCCCCACAACGGTCAATGATAGTAACATTCTCCATGGATCTAGAGCACCAATGAATGTCTGAATGAGAAAGTGACATGATCCTCTTGGACCACCTTAACCCTTGTTCATTCTTCATCACTGATCGAGAAAGGTGAGAAATAAACCACCTAGACAATAGAGGTATGCAGCACATCAGAGTTCCTCGTGCCTTCGTAGTATGGGTATGGAGAGAGTGTAAGATGTCTCCAAGTAATGTAGGCACTGAATTGCGAGTCAGAAATATGTTGATGGCGTGTACGTCTATGAGCTGGTCTGGATTAGGGAATAACACTAGGCCATAGATTAATAAGGCCAAGATCTCCTCAAGGGCATCATAACTCATAGCCTTCAAGAATACCTGAACTTTCTCTATCAATACCTTAGCAAGAATACCCTAAACTCCACTCCTTGTTTCTAGGACAATGTCTGATTTCTTCAAATGTAAGGCTGCAACAATGACTTCAGGTTTAGGCTCCTTTTCCAAGCCTGTGAAAGGTCTCTGATCAAGGATAGGTATACCCAGTAGCTTGGAGAATTCTTCCATTGTAGGAACCAACTGATAGTCGGGGAATGTGAAGCAATGATGTTTAGGGTCAAAGAACTGAAACAGGACACTCATCATGTCTTCATTGAACCCTGAAATGACTAGATCCAGTAGGTGACCATGCTTCTTGATGAATTGGGAATTTTCAGAAACTTGAGAGACCAATTCCTTAAGCTTAGGAGGTATTCCTACAAAGTTGATCCAGATAGTATTCCTACAAGCAGAAGCAATGACCTGCAACAAAGAACAAAGATAAATCCTTTAGTCCTTGAAATGGTTAGTGAAAATGCTATGCTTATGATGCATGATGATGTTATGATGTTATGCTCAATCAAAAACATGTGGCACACACAAATAAGTCACACAATGGCCCTAGGTTTGAAGGCTTGCATGAGGTTTAAAGGTAAGCACCCTCCTCTGAAGTTTAGTTGGTTCATCCTGTCCTACAAAAGTAACCGGGTTCTAAGGGATTTCAATATCACTGATCCTTCCCAAGGGTGGTTGTTCAGTAGGCAACTTACTTGCCAACCAAAACCCTCCAAGTTTGGGATCTCAATGAGCGTAGTATCGAGTATCAACCAACTTCAGTCTTCACCAAAGCCGGTTATCTCACTACTTTTCTAAAGGCCAAGATGGGATGACTAGGGTTCTAAACGTTAGTTAGTGTATTGACAACATATGGCAGCCCCATATTATCCTTAACTTACTTAAGGAACATAAGCACCAACCAAGAAGTCACACTAACTATGGCCACCAGATCAACCATATTGGTATACGCCGTACAGTTTCCTTGGTCTATTGCCATTTAGCTCACTTTGTTTGTTTGCAAGAATGTAGTGTGTGATTAGAAATTTTCTAAGTACTTTGTAATGATCCTCGTATGGATGTATAGAAAGTCTTGTTTTTGAAAATTGTTTGAAAAGTGGGGTGTAAAGAGTATTTTGAAATGTGAGCAAGTAATTAAGAGAAACCTACCCTATATTAAGTCTTTACTGTTCTTATGTTCTTTCAATGGTAAGATTATCCCTATTATTAAGGAATAGGTAGTCATTACCTTGGATGTAATTAAGGGACATGTGTAGGGACATCTGGATATAGGCAACTGTAGGGTGTCTTTAGCAATTCGTAGGGAGTTATCATCTTTTATTCGAAGGGACAAGATCATTTATCGTAGGCAACCTCGATGGGACTTGATCTTTAAAACTATAGGGACTTGATGATATTTATGAAGGGACTTGCTTAAGACACCATACTTGACCTTTTGAAATAGGCAACTGAGAGGCAACCCTAGGAAGTGCAAGATGGCGATCAAAGATCGACTTACGTGTGTGCGTGTTTATTTTCAAGTATTTATCTTTTTTGTAGAGTAATTTTCTAAGTTGATTTTAGTTACAAAACATGTTAAACACACCCTAAATTACTAACCATACAATAAATATATTTACAATAAATAAAGCAAAAATATAAACCTATAAATATTACAAGGCTTTGGGACAATTACAATATAATCGAGAAATAATAATAATGATAAATATAATAATAAATAAGCAATAATTAAATATTAGTAATAATAAAATAAGAATAAAGGTTAGAATAATAAAAGAAATAAGAATTTTAGCAAGAAAAATTAATGTTAGAAAAGTTTTAGAAATTAATTAAAAAATAAGTTTAATAATAATAAATAAATAACAAATTATTTACATATTAAAAATAAAGATTAATAATATTATTAGGGTTTAGAAAAAAATAGGTTAATTTTTAGGGTTAGGATAAAATTAGGGATGACAAAAAAATTAGGGTTAATATTTAAATTAAGAAAATTAGGGTTTTAATTAAAATATATTATTAATCTATTTACAAAAAACATAATAATTATATATATATATATATATATATATATATATATATATATATATATATATATATATATATATATATATATATATATATATATATATATATATATATATAACATATTATCAAATAAATACAAACAATTTAAATTTAAGAAAATAAATTATGATTTTTGAAAATATAAGATTTTAGGAAAATACTATTAATTATTATTTAGAAAGTTTTATTTTTTATAAGAATTTAAATAAGTTAAATAATATATATAAGCAAATCAATATAAAAAAATTGAAAAAATTGCAAAATACTTGGGGCTGGGATTCGAACTCACGCCCTAGGCTTTCACCCTCTTGGACCAACATCACTACCACCAGGCCAACCGCGTTTGGTGAATATATGCTGGGTATTGATCTTTATGTATTAAACCTGCAAAATAAAAAAAGATTTTGACCAAAATGAATAACCTGGGGATCGAACCCAGGCCGTCTGCCTCATACGCGCTCACGCTTACCACTACATCACTTGCTTCCAACTGATATAAAATACAAAACGTTAATTAAATATTAAAACCACATTCAAATTATGAAATTCGCGCGCGCAGTCATCTTCTTCCTCCAGCCGTCGTATTAGGCTATAGTGACACTTCATTCGTCACTAGAGCTTATAGTGACAGACTTTCTCCGTAGCTACATGTTCTGGAAATTCAAAAACGCAACATACACAATATAAATTCAATCTAAGGGTTCAAAGTAATCAATATATGTCCTCTAAGTCCAATTCAGGTCTCAATTTCTAATGAAATCACTCGTAGTTAGGGTTCCTGATTTTGAACCTTCGAAACCCTAATAATGGTGTACCCTCAATCCTGCACTGAAACTCAAATTAAACCAACCAGAATCATTGCAAACATTAACATAAACAATAATATACAATCAAATTTCATTTATATAGCTTGTATAAGAAAAATCAAAAAATCAAATTTTAAGCTAAAAGATGAATTCGGTTTATGCATTCAAAGGTGTTTTTGATGATGCAAATGATGTAAATAGGTTCAATGATCATCCATCAATGTATTGCAGCCTTTAAAACTTCTTGATATGGCCTGCAAAATGAAATTCGAATGTGACTTTTAGTGTGAAAATTTGAAGTTGAATGGTGTTCTTGGAGGCTCTGATTTTCGTCCCATTGCTATGCTTTATGCTTATGGATATATAGTGAACAAAATTAGGTTAAAACTTTGTGGATTTGTGGGCTTTTGATGGTTGTTTGATCATGAAGTTTCACCACTTTCAAATATCCTCAAAAATCTAATAAAACCTTTCTAAATTGGGTGGACACGAATTTTGATGATACCAATCAGCTTTGAATATCCTTTAAGAGTTTCTAGAATGAGAATCATATCAAATATTGAGTTTTTCATATTTTATTTTGATTTAAAATGATTTTTAATGTATAAAATCAAAATAAATAAAAATAAAATAATAAAAATCTGAATAAATGATATTTCATTCGTGCATGATGTCATGGTAGAGATTGGGTCATAAAAATGCAAGCCCGTGTGGAAAGAATTGGTTCTAAGACCCCATTTGCTCAATAAACCTCTCAAAAATTTCCCAAATTTGCAAAGACAAAAATCCCTAAATTTTAAGGCTATGAAGGTGTTCTTGTACATTTTGGAAATCTTAGAGAGTCATCTAATCAACCTCTTTGGTCTCATGTCCATATCCTTTACCATTTTCAAGTTATGCCCTTTGGAAGATGTTGACTTTTTGTTGACTTTTAAAATGACCTATAATGTCTTAGCTCATACCTTCCAAATGAAGCATTTTTAGGCTTGGATTATGAGACACAAAGTTGTAGAGAATTCAATTTCCTTCAAAATGAGCTTTGGATGGGAAATTTTTGATGAAGCATGTGAAAGTTATGGCTGGTCAAATTTCAGTTGACTTTTCCTGTGAAAACCCTAATTTAGAAACTCCTGATTCTTGATGATCTGAAATCTCCTTGATGAATCATGATCAACCATTGATCAAATGATAAATTTTACTTCATATACTTGATGTTGGCAAAGAATCATGAAGTTTGACTTTGGTTTGACCACAGTTGACCTTAGTTTGACTTTTTGACTGCTTTGACTGATTTTAGCCTATCTGATCATCTGACTGAGCAAACCTTTTGGGAAAGCCTTGAAACTTGACATAGGGATTCTTGAAGACATATAGGATGCTATGAAGCTCACTTGAAGCCTTGGAAATCCATTTAGCCTGATGAAACTCAAAACCCTAGTTTAAGGTGCATTGCTTAGGATGAGGCTTTGTCTGAGAGAACTTCCAAGCTTTCTGACTAATTGTGAACCTTGTGAACCTCTTGAGATGCCTTGTGAACCTTGTGAACCTCTTGAGATACCTTTGTACACAATGTCTAGTCTAGGTGAGGGCAAATTTTGGGGTGCAACATACAACAATATGCATCATAATTCTCACAAAATCATCATCAATAATCAATTCATCACAAAACCCCATACCCTAAAACTTATACCTAAAAACCCCAAATTTCATTCCCACATTATAATACTAAAAGGAAGATACTCCCCATACCTTAGGTTTCGTAATTCTTCGATAATCTTCTCGAAAAATCCCAAGCTTCAAAACCTTAGCTTTTCCTTCCTCAGAGTTTTTCTCCATTTATCTCCAAACGTGCGACCGTTCTAATGATTGTACAAAACTCAACTTACTCACTTTTGTCACTCTTGCCCCTAGGACCTCTTTAGTCTTTCCACATAATGCCCTCACTAATCTTCTACTAAAAGACCACATTACCCCTTGTTCTATAATTCTTTTTATTTTATTTAATTTAACTCCAATAATAAACTAAACCCACTATACTTAATATTCTAATATTAATAAAATATTAAGTTACCCTAAAAACTCCACAAAACATCAAATAACATCATAAATCATCAAAATTCACAAGAAACACATCAATTAAATCAGAATCAAATTTGGGGTGTTAGATATACTGGAAGACTTTGCAAAAGAGTTCTGGTAGTCAATTTTTGTGTACCGGAAGACTTCACAAAAGAGTTCCGATAGTCATTTTTCAAGTTTTTTTAAAACTTTTTTGTGTACCAGAAGATTTTGCAAAAGAATTCCGGTAGTCAATTTTTGTGTACCGGAAGACTTCACAAAATAGTTTCAGTAGTCATTTTTTTTTGTGTGTGTACCGGAAGACTTTTCAAAAGACATCCGATAGTCATATTCTAAAAAAAATTGATTTTTTTTGTGTACCGGAAGACTTTGCAGAAGAGTTATGGTTGTCAACTTTTGTGTATCGGAAGACTTTGTAAAAGATTTCCGGTAATCACTTATTTTCTTAAAAAAAATTTTAATTTTGTATACCGGAAGACTTTGCAAAAGAGTTTCGGTACACAAAAAGTTGAAAAATACTTGGAAAATATTTACCGAAACACTTTCGCAATGTCTTCCAATACATAAAAATTGACTACCAGAACTCTTTTACAAAGTCTTCCGGTAAACAAAAAAGTTCAAAATTTTTTTAGAAAATGACTACCGTAAGTCTTTTGCAAAGTCTTCCGGACCACACAAAAAAAATTAAAGAAATAATAAATTAATTAAAAAATATGCAAGGATAAAATTGATATTTTTTTTATAAAATATAAGGATATAGGGATAGAGTAGGGATATGAGGTGAAATTTATCTAATAAAGTTTAGGGATAATTATATAAAACCCCCCTGTCATTAGGGCGGGTTTTGGTTTTACCCCCTTTAAGATATTTTTTAATTGACGCCCCCTCATAAAATGAAAATTCATATTGTACCACCCCCTTTTACTGCCTTGCTGATGTGGACAAGGCTGACTGGGAAATTGTGTGTGACTGGACAATTGTGTGTAACCTTTTTATACTATTTGAAATTCCCCCCCGTTAGTTAGGGTTCCCAATTTGAAAGGTTTGGAAGCAGGAAGGAAGCGAGCTTGAAGACGAAGTGGCATCCATGGGAGAACGCAAGGACGAAGACGAAGCAATGGATTTACAAGTTTGTTTAGAAATGTTGATGATTTTAAGTAGTTCTATTTTCGTCATGTTCATCTTCTTCTATTTCTATTTTCAGAAAAAATTATTTTTTAATGTGGTGTTTAGACATGGAGGGGAGTTTCTGAAGCACAGTGACGGCGAACCAATATATAGGAGTGGTGTTTCTACTTTAGTTTCTGGGGAACACTTAGATAGATTTAACACTAGTCATATTAACAACATAGTCAGTGGATGGGGTTACCCTGCAGGATCGTACCGGTTGTGGGCTAGGATCCCTGAAATTGCTCCTAAGCATTTTCAGATTAAGAATGATGAGGATGCATATGATTTCACATGTTACCATTCTGCAAATGAAGTTGATGGTGAACTTTTTGTTGAACATGATGCTAGTGGTAGTGCAATAAACCTTAGGTGTGTCAATCATTTATCTTATTTAGAGGATAGTGATAAAGATATTGTAGAAAGTTTGGACGATAGTGAGGATGAGAGGACCACTGCTCTTGTAGATGGTTTTGAAGGTGTAGATGTCACTATACCAGTTAGTCAAGGTCCAATAATTAGTGGTTTCTTAACTTGTTGTAGTAAGAAAGGTGTGGAAGATGAGGATGATGAGGATTATGTGAGTGAAGAGTTGTTGAGTTCTGATGTTGATAACTCAGATGAAGAGAAAAAACCAAAGTTTGAGAAGTTTAAAAAAGAACGGCTGAATAAAAATTTCAAGTTCAAATGGGGTATGGAGTTCAATTCCCTAGATGAGTTTAGGGGAGCAATTCGTGAGTGGACTATTTTGAATGGGAGGGAAATAAGATTTGTGAAAAATGAGGGGTATAGAGTGAGAGTGGAATGTAAAGTGAAATGTGGTTTTTTAATGCTTTGTTCCAAAGTGGGCCACAAGCACACTTATGCTATAAAGACTATAAAGGATACCCACACATGTGCTAGGGTTTTAGATAACAAAACAGCTAGTTCAAAGTGGGTTGCAAAGGCTGTGGTTAAGATGCTTCAAACTTCAGAGAAGGTGAGAATCATTGATATCATACAGCATATTAGGCAAACATTTGCAGTTGGTATCACTGTTGCTAGGGCTTGGAAAGCTAAGATGATTGCCAATAAAATCATAGAAGGTGATGCAGATCAAGAATATGCTAGCCTATGGAGATATGCAGCTGAGTTGAATAGGGCAAATCATGGGAATACTGTAAAGATAAACATAGAAAGAGCATCATCCTCCATTCAACCAAGATTTGGATCCTTTTATTTTTGTTTTGATGGATGTAGGAAGGGTTTCATGAATGGTTGTAGACCCTTCATTGGTGTTGATGGGTGTCACTTGAAAACTAGATATGGAGGTCAACTTTTGATTGTTGTTGGAAGGGATCCCAATGACCAGTATTTTCCACTTGCATTTGGTGTGGTTGAAATTGAAACTAAGGAATCATGGAGGTGGTTCATAAATTTGGTGATGGAAGATGTTGGCATTGAAAACAAATATGTTTTTATTTCTGACCAGCAAAAGGTAAACATATGTTTTTACTTATGTGATATTATTTTATTGGTATCATATGTTTTTTGTTTCATACAAATTATATTCATTTGGTCAGGGGTTGGTTGCAGTTTTTGAGGAAATGGATGCTAGGATCGAGCATAGGCTATGCTTAAGGCACTTGTATGCTAATTTCAAGAAGAAGTTTGGTGGTGGAGCTCTAATTAGAGATCTTATGATGGGGGCAGCAAAGGCAACATACCAGCAAGCATGGCAGCAAAAGATGAATGAGTTAAAGGCAATAGACACTAAGGCTTAGGCTTGGCTCATGGGAATTCCAAAGGAAAGTTGGTGTAAGCATGCTTTTAGTTTCTACTCTAAGTGTGATATATTGATGAACAACATATCTGAATCTTTTAATGCAACTATTTTGCTTGCTAGAGATAAACCAATTGTGACAATGTGTGAATGGATTAGGATGTATCTAATGAATAGATGTAGTAACTCCACTGTGAAACTGGATAAGTGGCCACATAAGGTAATGCCCATTCCTAGGAGAAGGTTAGATAGTGAGGTTGCTAATAGTGGTCATTGGTTACCTACTTGGTCTAAGGATGAAGTATTTCAAGTCAGTCATGCATATAACAGACAAGAGTTTATTGTGGACATAGCCAAAAGAGCTTGCAGCTGTAATTTTTGAGAATTGGTTGGCATCCCATGCAGGCATGCTATTGCTGCATTAGGCTTTAGGCAACAACCAAATGAGCTGTTTGTACATGAGTGTTACTCAAGAGAGAAGTATGCATTGGCCTATGGTTTTGCTATCAGTCCTATAAATGGGATTGATATGTGGCCTGAGGTTGAGTGTGAAGATCTGTTGCCTCCTAAGTACAAAAAGGGTCCTGGTAGACCTAGAAAACTCAGAATTAGGGAGAGTGGGGAGGAAGGTGCAAGAAGAAGGCTACCAAGTGTATCTTATAGATGCACTAGGTGTGACAAGACTGGCCATAATGTGAAATCATGCAAGGCCAAGAAACAACATCCAATTTCCCTAAAAAGAAAGGTAATTATTTCTGCTTTGTGCAGTTTCTGCATTATGTTATGTTTCTGCTAATGTTGGTTTGCTTGCTTTGTTTTCTACTGTGTCTGCAGAAGATGAATAGACCACAAGGTGAGCAAAATCAAAGTCAGCCTAGTGTTGAACAAAGTCATCCTAGTGTGGTGACCAGTCAAACTCAGCCTAATGTTGAACAAAATCAAAGTCATCCTAGTGTTGAACAAAGTCAAACTCAGCCAAGGGAGGCTTCAATATATGAGGACATCACTGATGAAATGATTGCAAGTATGACAGACATAAAACCAAGTGTGCAAGCATCAACATGGGCTAAGGGAAAAACAAAGCTTAAAGAGGAGGTCAAGCCATTGAGAAAGAGGCAAAGTGAGAGAATTAAGGAAAATTGGTTTAAAAAACCAAAACCCTACACAGGACCAGGTTCAGACCCACAACAGCCTTTGACTTTCCCTGAAGAAGATGGACATGCCTCAAATGCTCTTGCCAAGTCTACTAAGAAGGCTACAAGGAAGGCTCAAAAGGAGAAATGCATCAATGATATTTAACTACATTTTATGTTATGTTTGAATTATGCATATTAGTAAACTTGATGTTCTGAATATTTTGTAAACAGATGCTATTTTGTATTCTTGATGATATTCTGCATATTCTGTAAACTTGATACTATTTTGGTAATATTATTGGAACTTCTTCCATTTTGGTTATATTTTGGTATATTACAACAATTCTTACAACTATTACAAATATTACAACTACTACAAATATTACAACACTATAACAAGAAACACTATATAATGGACCTGTAATGCAGAAACACTATTATGCAGAATAATGGACCTGTAATAACATAGACACTATTATGCAGAAACCAATATAATGCAGAAACCAGAAACACTATTACAACATAGACACAATAACATAGACACTATTATGCAGAAACAATATAATGCAGAAACATAAACAAAATCACTATAATGCAGAAACATAAACATTATAATGCAGAAACCAGAAAAATAACATAACAATCAAACCATAATATTATCTCATTTTATTGAACTTTGTCATCAATACATTACAACTGATAAGTCAAATTATGTATCCATAACACATTTCAAGGATATAGAACATTAATTTTTTACAAATGGTTAAACAATAAGGCAATAAAAATACAGAGCATTATAATTCCTATCTTAAGCTTCCTATTAACACTTCTCTGCACATCAAGCTTCATCTTCACCTTCTCTAGTTTGACTTTCAATGCTTCAAATTGCACTTCTTCCATTACACAATTCTTACAAACAGATTGCATAGCGCCCATACCTTTGACTGACTTTTCCATTTCATCATCCCATACAAATAACTCACAACCATTAGTGTTATTGCGACATTTCCAGAACTTTCAATTGCGATTTTTGCTTGTACTTGAAACCCACAACTTCATTGATCTACCACAACCACAAACTGGTAACTCAGGAATCGAAACCGAAGCACTACTCGCAGTAGACATAATCAATATCTGATAGAAAGCTCAAGAGGAGAAGAAGAATGGAGATTGCGATTGGAAAATGGTGCTGAGAAGAGGAGATCAAGGATGGTGCTGCGAAGAGGAGAAGAAGAATGGAACCCTAGAAATTGGGATCCTTTTATGGAACCCTATAAATTGTCCAGTCACACACAATTGCCCAGTCAGCCTTGTTCACATCAGCAAGGTAGTAAAAATGGGTGGTACAATCTGAATTTTCATTTTATGAGGGGACGTCAATTAAAAAATATCTTAAAGGGGGTAAAATCAAAATCCGCCCTAATGACAGGGGGTTTTATATAATTATCACTAAAGTTTAAAAGACCTTTTATACTTTAAAATAACTTAAAAATAAGATTTTTTTTTTTTGACTAACTTTGTTTCTTACTCGCCACACAAACGTTTTTACAGAAAAACAAAAGAAATGTGTTAAGAGAAACTGCACGTGAAAACACAGAAAGATTCACAGAGAAGAAGCAAAAGAGAACAGAAAAAAGGGATTTTTATTGATACCATTGATGAAGAAGGACAAGGAGAAAGGGAAAGCAATCGGTGTGTCAAGCCCCGTCAGTAGTGAAGACACTGATGATAAACAATTTCCTTCCTTTCCTTCTGTCAGATTCTCTTCTCGCAACGCTTCTTCCAAATACGATTTTGTTAAGGTATGATTAAAATTCTAACTTTTCTTTTGTTATTAATATTATGCATTTTTCAAATCTGAGTTTCCTTTAATTTTTAATATTGTGTTTGTTTTTGTTTAAAAATTGTGTCTTTTAGTTGATTTTGCGTTAATTTTGGTTTTTGGGTTTTGTTTGTGTTTGTAGGTGAAGGTGTGGTTGGGTGATAATGCGGATCATTACTATGTTCTTTCCAGATTTTTGCTCAGCAGAATGCTAACTGTAACCAAGGTATGAGTTAACTGTGTTCATTCATGATAAGGCTCCTATAATGTGAACAATTCACTTCAGAAAGTAATATCAACCGGCACAGTTGCATTGCGGTCTCATTAAGGCTTTCGCGTGTCATTGGTGGTCGTGTTAAGGCTTTCGTGATTTTGGCCAGGTGTTGCGACGTTGATTGAAGTCGTTGGGTGTAAATTAATTACAATTTGCTCTTTATCACAAAATGGAGAATAACAGTGTTGGTATCAGCACCTTCCGATACCATTTTGCCGCGTCCGTTTTCACGGTAACGGACCGTTTTTTAAACCTCTCCGCCATGTCCAAAATATGTGAAGGATGGCAGTGCCACGACAGCATATGTCGGGCGTTATTGTGGGATTTTGGCTCTATCACAAAAACGGTGAATAATGGTATTGGTATCGACACCTTCCGATACCATTTTGTCGCGGGCGTTTTCATGGTAACAAACTGTTTTTCAAAACCAACTCTTCCATGGCCAAAATATGTGAAGGATGGCAGTGCCACGACAGCATATGCGGGGTGTTATTGTGGGATTTTGGCTCTCCGCCATGGACCACTATCTGTCATTGATAAGACCAATATCAACTGTCGATAAACAAATCAATGGTTGATATTATATGTATATGCATATCAAATCACGGACGATAAAATGATTAATGATTGATTTTCTCACTTTAGAGGAGCCGCATTCTAGGTGGCGAATGCTTGCCTTTTATATGACAAATTTTCCTTTGATCTTTTAAAATTATTTACTTAGATTATACTTTGGTTTAATGTCTCAATTTTATGTGTTGTTATTCCAGATTCCAAATCATGTAGCTATCAAAATTGCCCTCGAACTGAAGAAGCTGCTCATCGACAACAGCCTTTTAGATGTGTATGCTACCGCCTTTCTATTCCTTTTCTCTTTCTGCGATGTTGAATTTTCATTTTTTCTTTCATAACCATGATTTTAATCGAATTAGTTAAAAAATCTATTTCATGCCGCAGCTCTCAGTCTGATTTGGAAGCCAACCTATTTAAGGTAAGCCAAAGTTTTCTTGTCTTTTGATGTGTGTTTTAGGGTAAAAATTGTAGTCGGTTGATACGGATACATCATTGAAATATCAATGCCTTGGGGATACATCATTGATGCATTTTAATAGAGCATTGTATGTGCAGCTTATGGGGCGGCGAGGATATGGAGAAGAGTACATAAATCGCTATAAGATGATGACAAGGTTTGTATTCATTTGTCATATGTATATTCCATCTATACGAAATATATGTATGCATACATATAGACATTTTGAGGGTGTTATCTTTTTTAGTAATGATGATTAGGCTTCATTGCCATTTTCCTTCTTTCACCATTCATCCAGGTTTCACCATCAAAGAGTTCCCCTGGTAATCCTTGTTTGTGGAACCGCTTGTGTTGGGAAGTCTACGATTGCCACCCAGCTTGCACAGCGGCTAAATTTGCCAAATGTGTTACAGGTAAGCATATGATGTCTCTATTATATTTGCATCTTCCCTTCATATAAAGTAAGGATCTATGTAGCACCGACACATTACATTGAAGGTGTATCTGGTGTCTGATACGTATTAGTGTTGGACATTAGCATAAGTGGTTATATTCAATCACTTACATTTGTTTAAAATTATAACCGGTGCCAACGTGTCAGTGTTTCATTGGTAAGGACCAGTTTTATTAGGAAACAAAAAAATTTCATTTTGATGTGTCTAACCAGACTGAACTGTTGTTTCCTAGTTAACATGCATCTAATAGGAGTTATTCCTATAATTTATTTTCGGAGTTTTTGTATTTGCAATTGATTTTGATATTTGTTTTTTGGTTCTGACAGACAGATATGGTTTACGAATTGTTGCGCACTTCAACAGAGTATGTTCTGAATTTCTTTATTTCTTCCCAAAGTTGACTAAGAATTTTACGTTGATTGAAGTTTGATCGACTATTTTCTTGTATCTGATACAGTGCGCCATTGGCTTCAACTCCTGTGTGGGCCCGAGATTTCAATTCATCAGAAGAGTTAATAACTGAGTTTTGCAGAGAATGCAGGGTTGTTCGTAAAGGTTTTCAAGTTTTTTCTAGATTTGAGATCTCCATCACGTTATGTATTGCTTTAGGCTATCGTCATCATTTAATAATCGTTTTTTTGCTATAATTCGATGAATATTTTATTTTCTTTAGTTACTTGATGTGTCATCTGTTAAATTAGTTTAACATTTGATTTCTAGGCTTGGGCGGTGACTTGAAAAAGGCAATGAAAGATGGTAAACCGATTATAATTGAGGTATGTTGTAGTTATCAACCATATGAATAAGTTGATGGAGACACCTATAATTTCTCCATCTTTTTTCTTCCGATTTTGTTGTCTGCTTTTTGTTTTCTTTCATTTTGTCCATCAAGAAGTAGGATTACGTGGTTTAGTCTATACCTTCTCAGTTCGAAATCCCCTATTGGGATTTAATTTTCTTTTTTATTTTCATAAATGACAGGGAATACATTTGGATCCTAGCATTTATTTAGTGGAAGACGAGAACAAAACACCTAGCACTGCAAATACACGAAATAGAGAAATAAATCCCTTGTCTGCAGAATTGAATGATAATAGTTCAACAAACACGGAAAGTATTAATGTTGGTAGTGGCGATGAAACAAATAGTGATTCCAAGATTTCGAGCTCCAACAAGACAGTAAATGATGACCTGGTGGATACAGCATCAAGTTCCTCATCACCCTCAGGCCTAACTGAAAGCATCACCGAACATAAAGGTTAGCATCTGTTATTTATCATATTTTCATGCCGTTTAGTTCCGTACTAAGAAATAAACCGTGCTAAAACAACCATAATATGCACAACACTTGTTTCAATAAGTGTTGTCAAATAGCGGCGATGAAGCTTCCGCCATTTTCCCGCAGTGCTATATGCTATTTTCAAATTAATGTTGATGGAAAATTAGTTTGTTGTGCAGATGCTTCTCTTAAAGAACTGGAGATAGAAAAAATAACTATTAGTAAGGAGAAGTCAGGCACGAAACCGATAATCGTGCCTATTGTTTTGAAGATGGCTGAATTTGATCATAAGGTTGTCTTGCCGTCCTTTATTCGATCATAAGTTCAAAGATCTTGTTATCAGGGTCCATCTAATGAGACTCCTCTTATCTTTTTTGCAGGCATTACTCGAAGAGTGGATCTCATCTCGTACATTTATTGATAAGTGCCCAGACCTGGTACGATAAATTCTGAACCTGACAAAGAACCGTTTAGAGGCCGACCACATAAACAAGTATATTATGTTTGGATTCTTTTTGTCTTGTCCGTTTTCTGAATTTTATTGTTCGATTTACAGGATCATGATAAACTCATAGCAAACTTGAAAACCATACAGGATTATCTATGCTCTTTCACATCACAGGTATATCACAAAAATATCGCATTACATATTGATATCATTTTTCGATATCATACTAAATTTTTTGCCATACGATGCCACAGGGGTTGACCGTAGTCAACGTATCGGCAACAACATTTCCTCAAACATTGGATTGGCTACATGGTTATCTTCTTCAGGTATTAATTAATCATAATTAATTACAGGTTATATTTTTCGACATGCTTTTGAAACTTACTCGATCCGGTTCATGTGAATGACATTGAATTTAATTTCTTTCAGTGCATTGAGCAAGGTACTTCATTAGGATCACATGAAAATGCTACACCAGTAGCTGCAAAATAGTTTTTTTATGATGCTGAAGAATAAGTTATTATCAAATCAAAAGGCTTGGAAGAAGAAATCAGCATTTTAACTGGATTATGTGTTTAATCTTTAATAGCTTTTTAACTAACTGGTGTTCATGTTTTGCAAGGTAGGTTTAATTTAATGCATGTACAAATAAGTGCTTCCTTTGTTATCATTTTAAATAATCAGCATACTGATTCTCAATCATAAGTTTTTTTTTTCTAGTAGTCTAGTGGCCGCAATCTTAAGGTGAATAATGAGATGTTGTGGGTTCGTACCCACACCTCTATGCAGTTGTATGTTTATGTATAACTAGCAACTAAGCTTGTTTAAAAGGACTCGAATAATCTTGTTCATAGAAAAAACAAAAACATTTTGGGTTGAGAGAATTTTATTTAATTATTCTTTTTTCCTTTCACGGAGTAAATAAGTTACAAACATTGTTTATTTTAGCTTCAAATTTCACTATCCCAAAGTTCTTCAATTGTTTTGTAGGGGCTTGTGGTTTCATTGACATGAAATTCACCTCTCATTATCTTCATTTCTTCCATTTTCTCAATCTCTATCATATCTTCATCATCCAAGTTTAGGTCAAATGATCCTATATTTTCTTCCATTCTTTCATCATTGAAGCTTTTCACAATCACACTTGACCCCTTAAATAGTCCCCATTTCAATGCAACCTTCAAAATCCATAATCAAATTAACTTATCAAACAAACTTTTAAAAGAATAATAATTCATCTTAATATCATAATTGAAATTAGCATAATTTTTAGGTGGTTAAACTAGCCGAGTGTAATCTGATGGTCTAGAATTCAATTTCTGACAATATTTCTTACGTTCAAATCCTAACCAAAACTATCTCAACTTATTCATTAGGTATCGTTTGATGATTCCGATAGAAGGGTTAAGATTAACAAAAACTTTAAAATAATACTAAGATTTAAATAAATTTGAATTACCTGTGGTGGAGTTGCATTGTGTTTGAAGGCAATTGATTGGATAATAGGATGATTAACAACAGCTGTAGATCCCCATGCATTCCCTGGTCCACCAAGTGGTGAATAAGCACTTACATGAATGTTATGTTTTCCACATGTTTTTCTTAGCTTTCTCTGCCTCCACATTGGATGCATTTCCACCTAAGTAAACACCAAAATGATACTTTCTTGATAACATTTTTATAGTAAATTTCTTTCTTTGTTTGGGTAAAAAAAAAAACTAACGAGTGTCTCAGGTATTTTTAACAACCTTAAATATTATTTCCTCCGTCTTACGATGTGTCATTTTTTTTATTTTTAGTCTCTTTAAAATACGAATGTGATATTTATTTATTTTTTTCTATTAAATTACTGTTATTTATTGTATTTTAATTCATTTAACTATTTCACTGTCTATTACTCCATCCGTTTCTTTTTAAGTGTCGTTTTAGAAGATTTTTTTTGTTCCTATTTAAGTGTCGTTTTGATGTTTTAATGTTACAATTTGTCAATTATATCCTTACTATTTAAATAACTCAACTTTATATTTTCCATAAATTTTTCTTTCTTAATATATGTAATAACTCACTCCACATTTTTCATAAAATTCTCTTTCTTAATACGTACTCTCATTCCCATACATAACTCCCATTCCTATTCAAAGTATTGGCTGGTCAATAAAAATTAAATTCAAGCCGTACGTATTCCTATAGCAAGCAATTAATTCCAAAAATTTAGGAGTAGTTGAAAAATGCAACTGAAGAGAGAGAGTTATGTGGAGAAAATTATGGAATTAGTTATTTGAAGTAAATAATTTAATGAGTACTTATATTAATGAATTTTATTTAGAAAGAGAAAGTATATGGTGGATTAAAATGAGGGTACAATTGGAAAAAAATTATAACAATTCATTTATTTTGGTTGGAGAGCTTTATGCTAAAACGACACTTAAAAAGAAACGGAGGGAGTATTAATAAGGTTATTTTAGTAAATAAAATCAATTTTATTATTAAAATCAACACAATTAATCATTTTCTTAAAAAATGTGAAAATTTCAAATAGAATATCTATTGTGAGACGAAACGAGTAAATAATAAGTTTTTATAAAAATATATGTAATAATGTACAATCAATACATTGAAAATTGAACTGTTTGAATTTTTTAAAGAATAATTTTTTAATCTGGAATTTTTAAAGAGTGTCCCGAGAACAATCGTTAGCGAGACCCATCCAAAAAAATATTCTACTGGCAATTGCAGAGAAATCTCTCGATCTTAGAGAAATGATTACCTGGTTAACAGCTGGGGGTGTATTAGCAAAATCTAACAGCCATTCAATCTTGCTACTAGAGAAATTACTAACTCCAATGGACCTACAGAATCCCATTTCAAGACATTTTTCCATCCCTGCCCATGTTGTTTCAAGATCCAAATTTTCAAAGTCGTCTTCATTAGGAACAGGGTAGTTAACCCATGGTTTCAACTTCACTGGCCAGTGCACTAGGTACATATCCAGATATTCCATGTCTAGATTCCTGTTTTCGAATTCAAATAAAAACAAAGAAAAAAACCCAATACTCCATTTTTAGTAACACAGGTTTTTTCTGCATGTCACGCAAAAGCCGTTTCCTAAAAATGTTGTCGGTTATTTAAAATACAGAACTCATAACTTAGAGAGCACTGACACTAAAAAATTAATTTAAGTTTATAATATTTATTTGCTTACTTTAGAGTTCGTTTCAATGCGGAAACAGGATCATGGTGATCACTCCCCCATAATTTGGATGTCAAGAAAATCTCTTCCCTCACTACTTCTCCCATATAAATTGCCTTGTTTAAAGCTTTGCCCAATGCTGGCTCAGAACCATAAATTTTTGCAGTATCAAAATGCCTATAACCCAACTGCATACATAATAACAAAAATTAAGAATAAAATTAACAAGAAAATTCCTTATAGTTAAGGAAAAACACACTGTCACACAATCTCGATCAACAAATAATTGAAAATTGAATGACTCGAACTTTCTCCGATAAATTTATAAGTCATTTGATTTGCGTATAACAAAATTTACAATAAAACGTTATGATTGTATAAAATCTAAATCCGTGTGGAATTTATAAGCAAGGAAAGTACCTCAAGAGCATTGTGGACAGCAATTTGTGTTGTCTTGTTATCATTTGGATATGAATAAGTGCCAAATCCAATGAGAGGCATTGTAATGCCACTATTCAAACGAACATGATGATTGCACCTCATTGTAAATTTGATCCTCTTTTGTTCAACAAGTGTGTTAAATTTCTTGGAACTTTTATACTTTCTAGTATTGGTTTGGAAATGCTAATATGTGTTTAAACTTTAGCTATATATAGATCCTATAAAGTCAACGTATATTTATACTAGTTAGTATTTAATGATTTAGTTTGTATGAATAATGTCTAACTAATATATTGTATTTGATTGTGAAAGATAACTGACTTGGAAGAATTAAAAATCAATTATTGAAGTATGCAAATCAAAGCATGAGATCTTCCATGTCTCTAGGGATTTTAATAGAAGTACACCAATTCTTAGTCCAAAAGAAAATGAAAAAGGAAATACCCCAATTCATCATCTAAGCATATTATCAATATACCTTTTTTTTTTCTTCTTTTTTTCTTTCTTTCTTTTCTTCTTTTTATATTTTTAATTTACTCATTTATAAATATTAATAAATATTGCTGCAAGAGATTGAACTCTAAAATAATATTTAAATTCATTTAACTCAACTAACATTTCTAAATTTCCAAATTGAGTTATCACATTCACCTCCGGATGAGATCCAATATATTGGTGCTAATATTAATAAACACTTCTTACAAAAACTTGTTGTCAAGGTAATTGTTCCTTTTTATATACACTCACTTTTTATAATCAATTTAATGGGTGAGATTTAAGTTTTTTTCAATACATTTGACACATTTAATAATATTGAATTTGATTAGTTATCTCATAGATATATTATTTTTCCTCTTTCCCATTTTTATTTATCGTAAATTATTTGTCCTTTTAGAATATCAACGTGATATTTATTGTATTTCTTTTCACTAACTTACTCTTATTTATTATATTTTAAATCATGTAACCACTCTCTGGCTATTATTAATTAGGTTATATTAATAAATTGTATTCGTTTTATCATTAAAATCAATACAATTAATCATTATCTTACAAATCATGAAAATATCAAAGAGGATACTATTATGAGATGGAGAGTGAGTAATATATTAGATTTTTATTTTCAATATAACTCATTTATTTTTATAATGTGTTTGTGCTATTTTGGCCTCTTTTGAAAGTTATTTTAATCCTTTATATTTCTTATTTATTTTTTAGTTCAATAGTTTAATGATCTGAATTTTATTTTTCTAAAAAAGATTAAAATATCGCGAGTTTGAATTTGCATTCTCTTTAATCGGTGATTATATACAACTATCAATTGACCTGACTAAACAATACTTAGAGTATGTTTGGTTATGTAGTGAAAAGTTGTTTTTGAATGAATTGATTGTGTAAAATTGAATCTGATTTAAAATAAGTTGAATGTAAAGTGATTTATGTTTTAAACACATTTAAAATAAAAAATTATAAGTAGAATCAATTCTGAAGGTATAATCAATTTTATTTTAGAAGAACAAGACACTTCAAAATCAATTTTACACCTCTAAAATTGCTTTTGACTTTTCTAAAAGTTAAACCAAACATACATTTAATTAGGGATGACAAACGGATATGTCCGCTTCGTTTAAGCTCGCTCTACAAAAGCTCGCAAAAAAAGGGTGGCCCTCACCCTCATTAAAAATTAGGGCAGGGCGGACCCACATACACCACTCTTTTTAGACCTAAGAATACAAAAAATTATGTAAATGCATGTCTTAGCAAAAGTCCGCAAAAAAAAGGGACAGAGCGAGATTAACACATTAAAGACTATGAGCCTAAATCCTTGATCGAACAAAATGGACATGACTAACGAGTTAGAACCATTTTTCCACTCCTACACTTAACATCTAGTATTTCATTGTTGTGAATTAATAGTTATTCTCTTCAGATTTACGCTGAGACACAATATTTATTAACATGATATCTAAGTCTAATTGTTAATGTGACTTTTTAAAACTTAAAACTTAAAATATATATTGCGAATGCAATTTCTAATTAGTATCAAATAATTCTGTGTTTTTTTGTTGCACTTTTTTCATTAATTTTTTATTTATAAAAGTTAAGACATGCCTCAACATACTCAAGATCCAATGTGGGTAACATTGAAGAAGAAATACTAACACCAACCTCCCTAACAATGGGATGATCCAGGTTCATTCCTCTGAATCCTTCTATAGAAGCATTTATATTTCTGCTAGAGCGAGGACTCAAGAGTTTACTACTATCTTCGATGGAACCTCTATCAGCCTCAAAATTACCACTGCAAACAATAAATTTTGCAAGGGGAAGGTGGTTACCAAAGGAGTGATATTCAACATTTTTTGGGTCTACTACCATAGTGCAAGAGGAAACATCACTTACATCAATACTACTAGATATTTTTATGATATTCATAGATTCATCTTCAACATTGGTCATGGTTAAAACAAAGGAGAGAAATAAAAAACTAAACAAGAATAAGATAAATGTTACTTGGAAAAACTAGAAGTTTAAAGGAAAATATACGACGAAGAGTCACTTTAAAGGTATGATGAACCAAGAGAATGTGAAATCAAAAGAAAGAAAGGAACAAAAATATAAGAATCGTCTGAGCTCATGAAAGAATAATCAGAGTTTACAAAGAGAAAGAAACAGTTACAATTTGCATGAATAGTGGAAACATAGTCTGAAAGATGAAATAATCTTTATATAATAAAGAGAAATAGACGAATCAACGATTCAAAATGAAGAGAAACAAATAGATGAAAAACAACAATAAATTTTCCTCGATATTACGATAACACTCAAGTATACTTGAGCACCCTAAAGGGCCACACTCTACCATAGAAAACTAGGGTCACATCTAAGAACAATCATGAAAAACGTCTTAGTGATGAGACTGACATTGTGTGTGTGTGTGTGTTCCCAAATCACCCATTCCAACTTTCTAAATCTTGTCCACTTCTATAAACGAAGAAATCTCTGTGAAAATCCCGACCTAGTGCAACACCAATCTGGTGTCTAGGAAAACTTCTCATTGTTGCGTTATGGAAAACCTTGTGGCAAGTGTTATGGATCGACTAGATGTCCAATAATGGAGAGTCCAATCATCAGTCGAAAGTAATAAGGTGTTTAAGGTACATTGCTTTACTACCTCAAGACTCACACTCGATCTACGCCACAAAGAATTATTCACCATTATATATTATCTAACGATTCTCCATGTTCTATGTAACACCCCGAAAATATAAATTAATCATTTATTTATTTATTTAATTTAGAAGAAATTAAGAAGTTTTGGTGATTTTTGGAGAATTTGGCTCATGGGAATATTTTTAAAATAATTTTAATAGAATGAATAATTAGTTTATTATTTAGACTATTATTATTATTATTATTAAATATAATAATAAAATGGCAAGGTGGTCATTAGAGAAAAAGAGTAAGGATATAAGTGGAAGTTCATTAACTGGGATATTTTGTCTAAGAAGAGAAGACCGATCACTTTTCTAACTTTATCGTGAAATGGCGAAGAACGTTGTAGAAGAGAAGAAGGGGAGAAAAGTTTAGGGTCTTGAAGGATTGCTAGGATGTCTTGGAGAAAGAGGGAAAAAGCTTTGGATTTCTCTAAGGTATGAGGAGAATTTCATCTTTATTATAAGTTTACATTGTTTTGAATTGTGATTAGAAGATGGTTTTAGGGTTTGAATGATTTGATGTGCTTTGATAATTTATATGTGTTATAGAAGTATGTTTTGATGAAGCAGAATGAAATGGGATGATATGTGTTAATGTATGGGTAAATTATGTATTATTTTAGTGAATCTTCGTACTTGATAAAATGGAAAATTGTGGATTTTGGGTGAATGTTATGTTTGATGATTTAGATTGAGTTAGGCATGAATGAATTGATGGAGTAAGATGTAATGAAATGTCATGTGTTGATATAGGTGTATCGTGTGAGTCTTGTAGTCAAATTTCGTTTTGGACAACACTATATTTTGGGGGTATTTCGAGTCGAAAACGCAGCAGAAAAAATCTTTTCGGGAAAATAGGGTTTTGACGTATCCTGACACGGGTCGTGTCACACAACACGGGCGCCTGTGTCAGCTTGTTGGTTGGGCTAACAACATATTTTTGTTACAGTGTTCCTGACATGGGCCATGTCACAGGGCACGAGCGGCCGCATCAGACCACTGTATTGCCTGTATTTTGATGTTTTGGGATTTTTGAGCGTATGCCTTCTAACATGGGCCATGTTAGATGACACATGCGACCGTGTCAGGCAATTGTTTTTGCCGTTTTTGATGTTTTCTTGGCGTTTCTCTTGTTGTCCGATTGTTTTGCTGACGTCTCGTTGATAAATAAAGTTGTTTTATTACCTTGTTGATAAATGAAGTTGTTTTGTTGTCTTGTTGTTAATTGAAGTTGTCATGTTGTCTTGTTGATAAATGAAGTTGTTTTGTTGTCTCATTGATAATTGAAGTTGTTTTGTTGTCTTGTTGACAAATGAAGTTGTTTTGTTTCCTTGTTGATAAAGGAAGTATTGTTAATGTGTTATCATGAGGAAAACATGATTGTATGATGATTATTGATGAACATAAAATGAATGATGCACATGTTTAAATTGGTGAATTGAGGAGAATTTAGCATCATTGCATTTCATAGCATACTATGTTGGGACTTCAGTCCAATTGGTAGCTTAAACCCCATTGTGCAGATTGAAGTGATATGTTGATTATGTCGTGCTCCTTTTGGATGGTTGATGGCCAATGTCCATCACATGTTGACCTCAGTACCACATGCATTATTTGCATTTTATTCTGGTTGACATTGCATGTGAATGATGTAGTTATAGACATGTTATGTAGGTTGATGATGATGCCATGACATTGTTGTTGAGTATTCTATTTGTTTTTCACTCAATATATTTTTTATAATGAATTGTGATTTCTCACCCTGCCTACTTGGAAATGCTGCCTCTTTTGGGGGTAACTTGCAGATATCCAAGAGTAGATCGTGGTGTTGGAGGAGGTAGCCTCTGAGTATTGTTATGTATCGCTTTTAGTAGTATTTAGGGGTGTCCTGCTCTAAGATATGTAACATCGTGTGGGGAGATGCTTAAATGAATACTATGTTGTTTAGTTAGAGTTATTTTATGAGTTCCTATATGTTGATTTTATTTGATGACGATTGTTGACAATGATGCAAAAGTATTGATGTTTTGATGAAATAAAGAAGATATTTGAATTTATGATTCTGTTGCAAAATGGTTGAATTTAGTTGTGGCTATTACTAAGAAATTATTATTTTTAAAAAATGTTTAGAAAAAAACACGTGTTACGAAGCACGACTGCTATTAAGATGTTTTATGACAAATATGACACCTTTTTATGATGAACTCTAATTTGTTTTAAGTGTACTTACCGTGTACACTGTGTTGGGTTAGAAGGGTGTTACATTAGTGGTATCAGAGCAGGTCGGTCTGTCCGGCCAAGTTGTCTAGTGTTGTTTGTTCCTTAGTACGCGACATGTGCATGAAACATTGTCGGTACTTGTTTGTTTTCTAACCATTTATCTCCAGGTGTTGGTTTGAAATAAGTGGGGGAGAAGATATTGTTTCTTTGAGTTGTTTTGGATTTGGAGTGTTGGCTCAACGTGTATTGGATTTCATGAGTACAAATGTTATTAGGACGATGTTGTTCTTGATTCTTGAGAGAATGCAGAGATAAGGCTTGAGTCAACTAAGGAATTACACATGAGGTGGCTGAATGCCTAAGATGCCAAGAATGTTATTGGGTTTGGTGAGCATGGTTTATGCCCCATCATGATTGTCGACTATCTTTTGACAAATTGAGGAATTGATCACCCTTAATCTGTTATTGATAGTAGACGAAATCAAGTTGGATGGAATAGACGTGTCTTGCCAACTTAGATGGTGTGTGTGGTGAAGTAAAATGGAGTTAAGTTGAGTGCTTATAGATGACTTTGAATGAGTCGATGTAGATTATTATATTTGAAGATGAAGAAAGTTCGATTTTCTTGTCTATCGGTCAAGTTGGGAGGTCTCGAGGGAGAATGACCAGGTATTGTTGATGTTTGCTTCTCGGGGCACAGAGAGAAATGTGACGGCTAGTGATATGCCAGTGGTGTGTAATTCTTGATTTTTTCCTGAAGATATCCATAATTTATCTCTGGAGTGTGAATCTAAGTTCGATGAAGGAAAATAGTTCTTTGTTCGGTTAAGAAAGCAAATGAGTTTATGAAAAAGGGTGCAAAAGTGTTTACAACGTGAGTTCTTTGCAGGCATGAGGAAATTCAGTGGTTGGTGATTTATCTATGATGTGTGACTTTTGGATGTATTTCCATATGATATCAAGGGTTTTCTGCTGAAATAGCAGAGCAAGCTTAGTACGAAACTTGTTTTAATTGAGGAATTTGAGTGGAACCATGCATGTATATGTTTCGTAATGATGTGGCACTACTATAAATTATGTTATGTGTTAACATGCAATATGATGGTTACTTAGTGATGTAAGTGATGAACTACGTTATGGCTGAGTTATAAGAGTGTTTTGATAAACACGATGTTGATTATGAAGTCCTATTGTGGTAATTTGTTAATGATGTTGTTGTGACGTAAATGAGGTGATTATAAATGATAATGAGATAGCCTATTTGGTGATAAAATGAGGAATTAAGGATATACCAAACAAAGTTATTAGGACGAGGTACAGTCACCATGAGCATATCTAGCGTGTTCGTGGAGTACATGAATCAGATTTTTCATGAATATCAAAAGACACTTTTGTGGTGGTCTTCATTGGCGATATTATGATATATTCTAAGTATGAAGGAGAACATGTAACACCTTTGCAAATTGTGTTACAAGTATTGAGAAGAAGGAAGTTGTATGCCAAACTGTCGAATTATGAGTTCTGGTTGTAGGCATTAAGTTTTCTTGGTAAGGTGATTTCTAATGGTGCAATAACTGGTGATCTTTCTAAGATTGATGTTGTGTTGTAGTAAGAGAATCTGGATTCTGTTATTGGAATAAGAAGCTTTACGGGATTAGTAAGTTATTATTGCTGGTTTATTGAAGTTTTTTTCGAATGTCGGTATTACCGTTGACTTAGTTGACTCGGGAGGGTCAAACATATGTGTGGGATGTTGCTTGTGAGGAAAGTTTTATGGAACTAAAGAAAAAGTTGACGAGTGCTCCGGAGTTGGTTTTTCCAGATCCGAATGAGTCCTTTATGGTTTATTGTGATGCTTCAAAGATGGGTCTTGGTGGAGTTTTGATGCAAAAATGATAAAGTAATTGCTTATGTTTCGAGACAGCTAAGAGTGCATGAGAGGAATTACCCTATGCACGACTTAGAATTGGATGTTGTGGTATTTGTGTTGAAGATTTGGAGACATTATTTGTTTGGGTCGAAATTTAAGGTATTCAGTGATCATAAAACTCTGAAATACTTGTTCGATCATAAAGAATTGAATATGAGGCATAGAAGGTGGCTAGAATTGTTAAAGGATTTTGAGTTTGATTTGAATTACCATCCTAGTAAGAAAAATGTAGTGGTTGATGCTTTGAGTAGGAAGACATTGCGTATGTGAATGCTTATGGTGAGAGAAACTTGAAGTAATTGAGCAATTCAGAGATATAGGTCTAGTGTGTGAGACGACCTCTGATAGTGTATAGCTGGGAATGTTGAAATTGACTAATGAAATTATGGAAGAAATTCGAGAAGGATAACAATCTGATTTGAAGTTGGTGGATTAGCTGACCTTGATTAACCAGGGTAATGAGGGTGATTTCCAAGTTGATGAGAATGATGTGATAAGGTTCCATGATAGAGTGTGTATTCTAGATGTTTTGGAGATTGAGAAGAGTATTTTAGAGGGAGGATGTCGAAGTAGATTGAGAAATTATCCTTATGTTATAAGTTGTATCAAGATTTGTAGAAGTTATTTTGGTGGCCAAGTGAGGAAGGAAATTGTCGAGTTGTGTGTGTGTGCTTGAAATTGTCAAAAGGTCGAAGATGTAACATCAGAAGCCTTTGATCTGATGTGATGGTTGAATATTCCATAATGGAAATGGGATAGTATTTCTACAAATTTTGTGTCGGGTTTGTTAAAGATAGTGAATGGAAATGACTCGATTTGGGTGACGGAGGATGAATTAACTAAATCAGCTCATTTCTTACCGATGGGGTTAATTATTCTACACAGATACTAGCTGAGATGTACATTTGGGAAACCATGAGGTTACTTGGGATAGAGACCCAAGATTTCCGTCAAGGTTCTGGAAAAGTTGGTTGGGTGCTTTAGGCACTGAGTTAAGACGGGTTCTGCTTAGCATTTGTAGACGGATGGTCAGACATAGAGGAGTATTAAGTATTGCGAAGATTTGTCGATGGCTTGTGTGTTGGACTTGGGGGTCATGAAGTTCAAATGAAAAGGTTGTAATCGACTCTGTTTTTTCGAGTAATTTTCGAGGACGAAAATTCTTTAAGTGGGTGAGAGTTGTAACGGCCCAAAAATCTAAATTGATAATTTATTTATTTAATTTAGAAGGAATAAAGAAGTTTTGGTGATTTTTGGAGAATTTGGCTCAAGAGAATATTTTAAAAATATTTTTAATAGAATAAATAATTAGTGTATTATTTAGACTATTATTACTATTACTAAAAATAATAAGAAAAGGGCAAGGTGGTCATTAGGGAAAAAGAGTAAGGATAGAATTGGAAGTTCATTAACTGGGATATTTTGTCTAAGAAGAGAAGACCGATCACTTTTCTAACTTTATCGTGAAATAGTGAATAACGTTATAGAAGAGAAGAAGAGGAGAAAAACCTAGGGTCTTGAAGGATTGCTAGGATGTCTTGGAGAAAGTGGGAAAAAGCTTTGGATTTCTCTAAGTTATGGGGAGAATTTCATCTTTATTATAAGATTATATTGTTTTGAATTGTGAATACAAGAGGGTTTTAGGGTTTAAATGATTTGATGTGTTTTGATGATTTATATGTGTTATAGAAGTAGGTTTTGATGAAGCAGAATGAAATGGGATGATATGTGATGATGTATGGGTAAATTATGTATTATTTTTGTGAATCTTCGTACCAGATGAAATGAAAATTGTGGATTTTGGGTGAATGTTATGTTTGATGATTTAGATTGAGTTAGACATGAATTAATTGATAGAATAAGATGTAATGGAATGTCATGTGTTGATACAGGTGTATCGTGTGAGTCTTGTGGTCAAATTTCGTTTTGGACAACACTGAATTTTGGGGTTTTTCGAATTGAAAACGCAGCAGAAAAACACTTTTTGAAAAAATCGGGTTTTGAAGCATCCTGACACGGCCCGTGTCAGCTTGCTGGTTGGGCTAACAACATTTTTTTTGTTACAGTGTACCTGGCATGGGCCGTGTCACAGGACACAGATGGCCGTGTCAAACCACTGTATTTGCTGTATTTTGATGTTTTGGGGTTTTTGAGCATAGGCCTTCTGACACATGTTGTGTCATAGGACACATGCGACGGTGTCAGACAATTATTTTTGCCATTTTTGATGTTTTCTTGACGTTTCTCTTGTTGATTCTTGTTGTCCGATTGTTTTGCTGACGTCTTGTTGATAAATTAAGTTGTTTTATTACCTTGTTGATAATTGAAGTTTCTTTGTTGTCATATTGATAACTAAAGTGATCATGTTGTCTTGTTGATAAATGAAGTTGTTTTATTGTCTCATTGATAACTGAAGTTGTTTTGTTGTCTTGTATACAAATGAAGTTGTTTTGTTAATTTGTTGATAAAGGAAGTATTGTTGATGTGTTATTATGAGGAAAAATATGATTGTATGATGATTATTGATGAACATGAAGTGAATGATGCACATGTAGAATTTGGTGAATTGAGGAGAACTTAGCATCATTGCATTTCATAACATACTATGTTGGATTTCGGTCCAATTGGTAGCTTCAACCCCATTGTGCAGATTGAAGTGATATATTGATTATGTTGTGATCCTTTTGGAGGGTTGATTTCCAGTGTCCATCACATGTTGACCTCAGTACCACATGCATTATTTGCATTTTATTTTGATTGACATTGTGTAACGCCTTAATTTTTATATTTATTTTTGTGAAATAAATATTAAATAATTTAATGGCATAATTGAATATTTGGTGAAGAAAGTATTTTTATGAGAATAATAATAATAATATAAGGTGTATTATTATAATGTTGTTATTATTTAAATAAAATAAGATAAAATGGTTAGATAGAGGTTTAAGGGGCAAAGGTGGAATTGTTGTTTCATAAAAAAGAGGAAATAGGGAAACAAACCTCATTCATCGTATTTTGACGAAGAACAGAGAGGTCTGGAGAAAGAGGAGAAGAAAGGCAAGGTCAAGGATCATAGATCACCAAGACCCAAAACTTGTGCAGGAAAGCTTCGATTTTAAGGTAAGGGGGGAGAAAAGGGTTTATGATTGGTGATAGGACATAGAAGGGTAATTGGGAGTTCCTTCCTCCCTTAGGTATTTTAAGAGATTATGATAACAATGATTGAATTGATGCAATATTGTGAAATTGTTGATGAATATGATTATACGATGTATTTTGAAAATATATTTGGTGTTGTGTGTTGGGTATTGAGAAGATTGATATATGAAGGTTGTGGGGTTATGATGAACAGAGAAGAGGATTAAACCTCATAGATTCCTTAATTGATCTAGGAAAGTTTATTAATAAAACTAGTTGATGTTATATGTATAAATGGATAATAAACATTTGAATTGGTTGGTTTTTAGTGTTAAATTTGACTTAGAATGGTTGGGATTCGTGCATGTGAGGAAGAGGGAAGAAATTGGGACTTTTGGAAAAATTGGATTTTGGGGGTACAGGTGCCCTGACACGGGCAGTGTTGTACAACACGGGCAGTGTCAGGCTACGGGCATTATGCTAAAAAGTGGAAATTTGGGAAGTTGGCTTCAGGAGGCCTGACACGGGCAGTGTTGTACAACACGGGCGGCCGTGTCAGCCTCCTGGAAAATGTGTTTTTGATGATTTGGAGGGCCGTGTCCCAGGCCACCTGTCACGGGCCGTGTCAGGGGACACGGGGGGCCGTGTCAGGGGACACGGGGGGCCGTGTCAGGCCCTTGTAAATGTAGTTTTTTTGTCTGTTTTAAGGTGGATTTGATTTGTTCTTCTAATGTAGGATTATATTAATGAAATAAGACTTGGAGGATGTTTTAATAATGAATATAGGACTTGATGATTAGTCGCGTAAGACATCCTAAGTGCTTAATTGAATTATATGAATATGTAGATTGTTATAATTGTGAATAACACGAGATATGTGTATGCTTTGTGTGTGAATAAGATGCACTGATAATTGGTTGATGAGATCATGAGGATCGTAAAGCATGATGTGTTCATGTGTATTGTGATATGGTATGCGTTGTTGTGTCTGCATGCGCATATATTTGATGGAATAATCATGTCGTGGATGTGATTATTCGGGATTCGTTGAGAATCGTGGTTGTAGGGATGATTGTGTCTTGTTGGAGACGTTAACGATGCATTCGGGGTTCTATTGATGAACCGTTATTGTGAGTCGGTACCGCATTTGCATTGTGCATTGGAGTCACATTGCATTATGATTGATTTAATAATATGATTGATTGAATGATATGATTGATAACTTGGTGTGATTAGGGGTGTATTACTTCTTCATATATGTCGTATGCACCGTTATATTATGAATCTATTTCTCACCCCTCTGTTTGTTTTGTTGTGTCTGTGCTTCTTCGGAAGTGCAGACAATTCAGGTACTTGAGAAGTACGTTGGTGTGATGTCCGTGTCCTAGGAGCTCTGATATGTAATGGGAACGGGGATCTTTTCCACATTTACTTTTATTGTTTAGAAAAACTTATCTTTATGATTAAACTTGGATTGAAGAACCTTTTTATGTGTGATTTGCTTAGCCTTTGAGCTATTGACGTTAAATATTTGGATTCCGCTATTTTCTTTTATTAACGATTTTGATGAATGATGATGATGTAGCATCTCACATTAGACAAGTAACTCTGATTATATTAAAGATTTATAATAATAATTTTATGGGAAAAGTGGGTGTTACACATTGCATGTGAATGATGTAGTTGTAGACATGTTGTGCAGGTTGATGATGATGCCATGACATTGTTGTTAAGTATTCTGTTTATTTTTCATTCAATATATTTTTATAATGAATTGTGATTTCTCACCCTGTTTGCTTGGAAATATTTTCTCTTTTGTGGGTAACTTGAAAATATCCAAGAGTAGATTGCGGTGTTGGAGGAGGTACCCTCGAAGTATTGTTATGTATCGCTTTTAGTAGTATTTTGGGGTGTCCTGCTCTGAGATATGTAGCATCAAGTTGGGAGATGCTTAAATGAATACTATGTTGTTTAGTTAGAGTTATTTTATGAGTTCCTATATATGTTGATTTTATTTGATGATGATTATTGACAATGATGCAAAAGTATTGATGTTATGATGAAATAAAGAAGACATTTGAATTTATGATTCCACTGCAAAATGGTTGAATTTAGTTGTGGTTGTTACTAAAAAATTATTATTTAAAAAATGTTTAAAAAAACACGTGTTACGAAGCACAACTGCTATTAAGATGTTTTATGATGAATGTGATACCTTTTTATGATGAACTCTTATTTGTTTTAAGTGTACTTACCACGTACGTTGTGTTGGGTTAGGAGGGTGTTACATTCTACGCCAAAATACATCTCTAAACGTCCCTCATATAAAATGTGTCTCACATATACATCTCTAAACGCCCCTCATATAAAATATGTCTCACGTATACATCTCTAAACGTCCCTCATATAAAATGTGTGTCACGTGAAACATGAGATGAGTTCTAACCTTAACTTATTTTACTCTTTTATGATTCATTTACTAGCTTCAACGTTTGAGTGCCAATTTTGAAGATTTAATAAGACTTTTCATCTAAATAATGGAATACCCGTGCGACATATAATTTGTGTCAGAGTGACCTTAGAAAAAAATAGTAAAATTAGTATCGAAAAATAAAGTTATATAATTATAGATGTTATAGACGAAAAAAATTAAATAATTTATTTTAATTTTTTTTAAGAAAATAGAAAACAAAATTGAAAACAAAAAATATAAAAATAAAATAAAAATAAGCAAAAGTAACATGCCTTATTTAAGAAAAAAATTAAAAGCGATCCAAAATATTTTTCTCATTTTTTGGATAAGGTACACTTTTCCCGTATTTTTTGGTGGAATACACAATTATCATTGGTTGATAGTGTACTTATTATTTTCTCAACTACCGGTGTCTTAACTTTCTCAAAGAAAGTTATTTTGTTGGTAGACTAAAAACACCATAGAATTAAATTATATTAAATTCTTACCTAAATGATATAAATAGAATACTGACATATAAGGTATAATTGTTGGTTTCAATACAAATTTTATAAAAAGGTTTATAAATGAGGTATAATTGTTCAAAATTTTGTACAATTCAAAACACTAATAATTTTTTCCAACCCCAACTAATAGATAGTAGGATTAACACGAATAAGATGTCGGCCCCAAATATACATAACAAAACAAAAACTACTATAATAGCCAATTGCAAAATCTTAATAAATACAAATACAACATATACGACTTATGCAGATTGAAACTCAAGAAAAATAAAAAATAGACCTGCTGACAGACTGAGACCTTTGGGACATGGAACACTGACCAATACGAAGCGAAACCACACACGACACAACAGGGCTGCATAAAAGGCAGCAACTTGAAATTCAAGAGTCAAATACCTCACCAAGAATACTAACATACCAGAGCTGACAACAAGCCTTCAAACCACACAAATCAACTTGAAGTAAATTGATAAAGTATGTTTATTCTTTTGTTAGATTCTGCAATGCTAATTAAATTGAAAAAGAATAACAAATATATTAACACAATCCATATAAAAAATATACTCCTACAAAACACAATCCTCAAATGAAGACACTGGGGAAAAAAAGAATAAAAGGAACACGATTAAATTTCAGCCTACCCCCAAAATAATAGTATGCCCTTTGATACTATTTGATACAGTGATGATTCCAAAGTTTAGACATACAATTGTGGATTAGGAACATTAAATTAGAAACCTTATATAAAAAGCATGGCAGCAAAATTTTGAAACGTGGTTTGCACCAGGTCTTTAATTATACCTTACCATATGAAAGTGGAGGAAATACAGGGTACCACATATTGTGTTGGACATATTCCACAGTCTCCTCCTGCAACAATAAGTAATGACAAAATGTTATCAAATGAAGAATGGTGGGGTTCGTTCATGGCATACATGCAACATATTAGACTGCAACTGACTCATTAACTGGGTGAGATTTATATCATCGAAGGAAGCATTTATCAAAGAAAAGAATAGAAGAATTCACACATTTAAATGAACACCATCTACTCACAGAATACATTCAGGAAAGATCAAAATCAAAACTCAATTTCATCAATAGAAAACATAAAAAACAATGAATCCATCAAGAAGTGGAATCATTGAAACTCAATCAAGCATAATGAAA
Organism: Lathyrus aphaca; assembly: GCA_963966055.1. Lineage (NCBI taxonomy): Eukaryota > Viridiplantae > Streptophyta > Magnoliopsida > Fabales > Fabaceae > Lathyrus > Lathyrus aphaca. Next base: position 448,165,908 of record OZ014521.1, read on the forward strand.
CCAAACTTCACATATTAGAATAATTAACTTAAAATTGGTGTTGCATATGCTGGCTCACCTTCGACAGAAACTGCCGCCACCAATTTCTTCCTTAACCAAGGACATATTCGACACAGGAATAGGAACATAACCTGCACCATCATCAGGTAAAGCAAGTTAGAACAAATTATTCTAATTGGATATAAAGTTTAACAAATGCAATACATTATAATTTGGAATTACAACCGTAAAAATAATTACACCACAAGTTATTCATGGTTAATTAAGGGAAAAACCAAAATAGATGATATAAAAATAACTTTATATCATCTATTTTTAATATTTTTTTAAAGAAAATCAGGATTTTTAAATATTTCCAAAAATTCATGATTCTTGATAAAAAATAGTTTCTTCTTTTTGTAAATATCTTTACAGCCTCTTTTAGTGCTTGCAACCAAACAACCTTCAATGGTTGCCATCAGAACCGTAAACTTTTTCCCGTCGAGCACAATAAGGAAAACCAACTCATATAACTTAATGAAAAGTAAACAAAAAGAAAAACTACAAAAAGAACAATTATATCAACATATTGATACTATTTTGTAGACAATATGTAATCAAACAACATCATAACATGATAATATCACAACAAAATATATAATCCATCCTCAAACAACAAAAGATTCAAAGCCTCTAGAGCAACATTTGGGTATGAACTTTAAACTGCAAATTAAATCATTTATCCAAATGGGGCCATAACAGAAAAAACAGAGACAAAATTAGGGTTTTTCAATTGATAAGAAAAAAAGGATTCACTTGATGAGCCTCAAAATCAGAATCATCAAAATCAGACATGTGAAGGATTAGTCGACATTGTATTCATGCTTGCATTAGCTGGCCAATTGTTCACCGAAATATGAGATTGGGGTTGTTTGCCAACAACACTGCTTGGGAAAGAGATTATCAAAAACAAAATATCAAAAAATGTGAATAAAAAACACACACCCTCACAAACAAATTAAATAAACCAGAATAACAATTTGTATGAAGAGAATCATAGTGGAAATTTAATATTAACCATTCAAACATTCATACTTACCTCAAATCAAAATCAAATTCAAATAGTGATCTCATTTGAAAGCGAAAAATCATATTCAAATATCAACCTTATCTGAACCGAAAACCAGAAAAATAAAGGCTTAAAGAAAAAAGAAGAGATTGTTTGGTAACCAAAAGGAAAACCAGATAGTAAAAAAACAGAAGAACGGAGAAATCAAGAAGAAAGAGGTGGTGGAGTAGAAGGAGTTATCTGAACATTAGAGTTTATTTTCAAAATGAAGTTAGAATGGTGTGTGAAACAAAGTATTAAGCATATTTTCTGGTGAAGGTTGGAGGAAGCAAGAAAGACGGAGGAAGTGATTTAGGGTTTTGGGTTCAATGTTGATGTTCCAATGAAATTACAACTTTCAATGTTCCAATGAAACTTTCAAGAAAACTTTCATGTTTCCCATGCGGTGAATATCAATGGATGACTTTAGAAGTTTTTGTTTGTTCAATTAATTCCATAATAATAAAAAATAATTTAGCGTGAAATATTTTGTGGGATTGACACATCAGCGTAATTAAATGCAAAATGACTGGGAATCAAACAAATTTGTATTAAGTCATATCAAGATTCTTTTACTTATCAATCAGCCTATCCATGTGGCAAGCTTAGGAAAAATGAGCAATTAGGTCTTTTATAGAACATCCAATCTTCTTATATTGTAGATATATTTAATTATTGGCTTAAATAGTTTTTTGGTTCTTGTAAGTTAGCGAGTTTTTTATTTTAGTCCCTGCAATTTAATTTTTTGGTCTGAGTCCCTATATATCTCCCTTTTTGCGTTCGTTTTAGTCCATAAAATCAAAATCTGCAGGTTTTCTGTGGAGTTTTCTTTGGACTTTTCTACGGATTTTGGTTTTAGGTACTAAAGCGAATGTAAAAATGAGATATAGAAACTCAGAAAAAAAATAATAATTTAAAGAGACTAAAATAAAAAATTTGTTCCGGACTTGGCCTCAAGGACATCGCTGGCCCATAGCCCAAGATGTCGGGCAGAGGCCCATCCAGTCGGCCATATCTTCTGCATCGTCGGGCAGATCTATAACTTCCCGAGCAGGCGCTTGGCGCGTCGGGCATGCATATTATCCATTGAACTAATGATGAGGAGACCACGTCTCCCATTCACCTGCCACGTCAGCCAACTGTCCACCATTATCTCCTGAAATATAGGGGCAGTTGGACCAAGGGCAAGACCACGTGCTAGGTCTCACACGCTCCTACGCATACCTTGGTAGTTATTCGTTGGGCCTAGCTAACCCAGCCCAAAGGAGAACCTTGGCCCAACGCTGGGGGCTCACTATAAATACCCTTTTTCACTAAAGGGTCAGGTATTCTAAAACACTTTCTCTCTTACCACTTTCTGTATCGTATACTTACTTTGGCATTTGAGTGCCTTGCAGGTACATCCCCTCCTCGCTTGTCAACCACCTTGCTATTCGTGTTCAACCTCTTGAGGGCCCTTCTGATCAGGTAAGATCAGTGGCGCCGTCTGTGGGAAACAACTATCCTCTTCTTCCACAACAGAAGATCAAAGCTCAAATCCATCTTCCATCCTTCTAGTATGGTCGGAGAGCACGTTGACAACCACCGCATTCCCCTCGTCGACTACACGATGAAGGACAACCTGAACTACAACGAAGCTGATCTCAGAGACGGGCAACCTGCCACCCCATTGCCTGAACCCGAAGACAATAAGGTACCACAACCTCAATCTCAAATTCCTCCGGTTGCTCCATTTCAGCCCATCCCAGTTCCCGTCGAAGGAGACGTCACCATGATAGACATGGTGAACACCCTTAATCAGACCAACTCCATGCTCTACCAGCAGCATGAGAGAATCATGGCCTTGGAGGCTGATCGATGGGAAGATAACCCCCAACAAGGACGAATGACGCTGCACGAGAAGCAACGTCCATAAACGGCCAAGAAACGAGGACGTTCTCCTCCATGGCGGGGAAGACGCTCTCCCGAGCCCAAGAAGAACAGATCTAGGATAAGCCATGAGACCGATCAATCGAGGACCTTACCCCGACGCGGGCATATCCATGGAAACAATGACTTTTTCCTGCTGAGAAGTGACGAGGAAGATCCTCATTGCCCGCTCTCGCAAGCTATTATGGAAGCGCCCCTCCCCAAAGGCATGGAGAAACCCCCACACTTGGCTATTTATGACGGGACTACTGACCCAGATGACCATGTCGACAACATCAATGCTATGCTCGACTAGCGCAACGACATCACCGGGCATCTCAAGTGCAGACTGTTTTTCAACAACTCTCAGAAAAGGAGCCATGGTCTGGTACAAAAGCCTGGCCCCGTAGTCCATCACGTCCTGGAGAGTTATGAAATCCATGTTCACGAGGCATTTCACAGCCTCCCAACGTCATCCCAAAACTGAGGCAACCCTTGAAGCTATAGTGCAGAGGAAAAATGAGACATTACGCTCGTACATTGAGTGGTTCAACCAAGAAGCCGTCGAGGTAGATACAACGGAGCACATCAAGAAATACCTCCTCGAGAGGGGGCTCCTAACCGGATGATAATTCAGCAGAGAGGTTGGGATAGAGCCTCCCCGTACCCTGGACGAGCTCCTGCACAAAGCCCAAGCTTACATCAGATATGAAGAGAAATAGGTTGCCCACAATGCTCGGAATAACCGCAATACCGATGAAACCGGTCACCCCAAGCGCGAGAACCCCAACGCTCCCTGCTGCAATGGGGACAAGCGGAAAGAGGAGAAACCCTGTGAGACCTGTGAAGGGAGGGGGCCCGCGGGCCGTTACAACGAATACACGTTGCTAACAACTCCCCGTGAACGTATCCTCACCGAGTGCATCAATTTCGAGTTTAAGCAGGGGAGGGTGAGGTTCCCCAAACCTTCTGCACCCAAGCCCCATACCGACAAGTCTAAGTATTGTCGTTTTCACAGAAGTCACGGACATGTGACCGAAGGCTGCGTCCATCTGAAAGACGCAATTGAGATCTTGATTCAGGAAGGTCATCTCAAACAGTACACCAAGAGGAACGATACTCCCCGACATGAGGAGCAAGGCACTAAGAGAGCTCGCGAAGACACACCGCCCAACGATTCCTCATATCAGGTGGCCTTGTGCATATCCCGCCTGGAGGACTTCCATCTCCCCGATTCAGGACCAGGGGAACGAATTACTGCCCTTAGTCCCTGGGAAAACTTCCCAGCAACTCTCGTCATATCAGGAGGAGGGATGAACAACGAGAACGCTGTTATTTCAGTGAAATGTAAGTTCGACGAACTCCTGCTGACCGCGCCCGAACAATTGGCGACACTGATAAAATACCGGGGAAAATCCAATCTGATATCTTTTTTCCTCAAAGAGCTGCCGGGAGGCTCTCCTAATTTAAGTATCCCTTTACTGATAAGAGCCAAAATGGCGTGATTTGACGTTCGACGCATCTTGGTCGACCAAGGCAGTTCAGTGGACATCATGTACGTCCACGTATTCAAGACTCTCAAGCTAGACAGAACTAACATATCCCCATACGTCGGATCTGACCTTCAAGGATTTAATGGAGCCACCACAAAACCATGGGGGTATGTCGAACTCTTCATCATGTTCGAAGAGCAAGAGACAACTAGGGAAGTCAAATTCCAATTCCTGGGGATTGAGTGCCCCTCCCTCTACAACTGCATCCTCGGTCGCCCAACCCTGGCCGAATTGACTGCGGTCCCCTCCACTGTCCATCTGAAGATGAAGTACTACACCAAACTAGGTTGCGTAGTCACGGTCCACGGTGACATCGAGGTCGCTCGAAGATGCTATGATGCTGCAGTAAATGGACATGCCATAATCAACACCAAGAATAACAAGAAGCCTAGAGTCGAATAGTAGACTCCCCTAGGAAATCAATGCCATCGACCTCGACAGCCGCATTGCCGAGGATGAAACTGAAGCATAGGACCCCGTCCACGGGCAAGCCCCGACCCACCCATTTCAGCCGGTCCCCGACGAAGAATTCGAGTTCATCCCCCTGGGCGACAACCCCGACAAAGTTGTGAAGATAGGCAGGGACTGCCCGCAGAGACAAGGGAGAAACTCACAATCTTCCTTAAGGAGAACGCAAACCTCTTCGCATGGAATATCGCAGAGATGCCCGGTCTCGATCCCGAGGTCGCCTGTCATCAGTTAGCTTTAGACCAGACAATTAAGCCTGTAGCACAGCGTAGGTGCAAACAGTCTCCTGAGAAAGCGGAGGCTGCTGAGCGAGCTGTAAAAGACCTATTAGAGGAAAGTTTTATTTCTGAAGCCCAGTACACAACCTGACTCTCTAATGTAGTCCTCGTTAAGAAAAATAATAGAAAATGGCATATGTGTGTTGACTATACCGATCTCAATAGGGCTTGTCCCAAAGATGATTTTCCTCTGCCTAACATAGATAAAATGGTCAACAATTCTGCAGGTTTCAAACTCTTGTCTTTTATGGATGCATATAATGGATACAACCAAATCCCTATGTCGGACACAGACAAGAGGCACACGACCTTCATGACCCCGACAATAAATTACTATTACAACGTAATGCCCTTCAGGCTAAAGAACGCCGAGGCCACATACCAACGAATGATGAACAAGGTCTTCTGAAGAGAGATTGGGGACATGCTCGAAGTATATATGGACGACATGATCGTGAATTCGCATGAGGAAGTCGACCATTCGCAACACCTCCGAAAGGTTTTCGAGCAGGCGAGACAATGCAAAATGAGGTTTAATCCTAAAAAATGTACCTTCGGTGTTCGGGCAGGTAAATTCCTCGGCTTCTATCTCACCGAGCACGAAATTGAGGCCAACCCCGACAAGTCGGGAATTTTCAGAGTTCCCAACCCCAAATTCAAAGAAATCCATTCAATCCCTCAACGGTATGCTCGCTTCCTTATCCCTCTTTGTCGCCAAGTCCGCCCAACACGCCTTGCCTTTCTTCAAACTATTACGAAAAAAGGCCACCTTCGAGTGGAACAAAGAGTGCGACCAGGCATTACTCCACCTGAAAAGGGCACTCTCCGAACCTTCGGTCTTATCCCGGACACTAGAAAAAGAGACCCTGTACATGTATCTGTCCGTAGCGATTGAGTCCATCAGCGTCGTCCTCATCCGAGAAACCATCGAGGGGCTAAAACCTATTTATTTCACGGGTAAAGCACTCCAAGGCCCCGATCTCAGGTATCAACAGATCGAGAAAGTCGCCCTATCCTTGATAAATTCCGCAAGGAGACTACGACATTACTTCCTTACCCATACGATCAAAGTTCGAATTGACCAACCCATCAAGCAACTCCTCGGCCGACCAGACATGGCCGATCGAATGTTGAAATGTTTGCTGGAGCTTTCGGAGTTCGACATCCAATACGAAAGCTCTGAAAGCTCAGGTCCTAGCTGATTTTGTTGCAGAGATGACGCATAACCCGGTCCCAACTAGCGGCACCCACAAGTGGACGATCTTCACATACTTCATCAATAATTTCCCATCCAAATCTCATTTTAAAGGAAATTCAATTCTCTACTGTCGCTCCCTGGATTTCCATCCTGGTACAAACACGAAAGTGGCGCAGAAAGGAGGTAGAGTCGTCAGCCAGGCATTTTTACCCCGAAGGAATGGGAATGGTAATGCTGCACAAACCAGAAGAAAAGAAAAGGAAGGAAAAAGGTCCTGCGAACCAAAGAAACTGGGTTCGGGAGTCGGTTACGACCTGGGAAGGTATTAGCACCCCAGATCGTCCGTCATACCCGACGGGATCCACGCTTGCAAAAAACTGTTTCAAAGGGTGAGAAAATGAAAGCTGCTACAAAGAAAAGGAACTGAACTGGAATGAGAAAAGAACTGAAAAAGGAAACAAAGAGGAAAAATGTAGGGAAAAATAAAGATTGTGCTCGAACGGGCCCTACCCCGCTGCCTACGTACCTCATTGGACATGAGGATCAGAGTCGCCGTAGTTCCCCTAACTAGGGGTGGAAAAGATTGCTTGTGAATTAAGGCTTGAACTGCCTATGTCAATGCTCAGGTGTTGCAGGCACGAACGACGAGTGCGTAACAGTCTTGCAAAATGACAAGTAGGAGCAAGTTCGCGTACGGAGCGAAAGCGATGAGAAAAGAAGTCCCAAAGGAGACGCTTATTGTTTGTTTGTGTTTTTTATGAGTTTTTTATTGGTGTGGCACAAGAGAATAAATTCAAGTCCGTTTCCATGGAATGTGTACTTGCTACTACATTCCAAGATGGAATAATAGAACAAGCACACCAAGTAAGGAGAATTTATCCAAAACTTGCTTCCAAGGGCAAGGGCCTAATTTCATTGACTTGTTGAATTTATTAGATGCTTTAGTGATTAAAAATGAAGAAGTATTTTTTATGGTTTTTCTTGATGAAGATGACTTCATGATCCGACTTGTGCATCATGCTGGACAAATGCACTATTCCAAGATGGAATGAATACATATGCCCCATGGAATAAGGCTATTACACAAGAGGTCACTTCTTTCTTTATTGATGTTTTTTAGGTTTTGTTTTGAGATGAGAAGAGAAAGAACCAAAGGAGAAAAAGGCAAAAGTCTAACGGGGAAAGACTAAACCTAAAGTTATCATGAAAAAGTGGTCCTAAGGTTAGTGAGGTTTCAACTATCCTAAGAGAATAGAGGAACCAAAAGACAAGGAAAGAAGAGGATAAGAAAGCTAGAGAGCAACTTACTCCTCTAAAGGAGATAAGTTGCTTCTAGAGGGGAAAGATAAGTATTGAATCACATGATGGCATAAGGCACATCAAAAACCACAAAGTAGAAAGCAACTAAAAAAAAGAAGAGGTAAAGAATTGAAATGTGGATGAACATACACACTTCTCTTACCATGAGCCCCTGAAATGTTAGCAAAATTCCAGCAAGTTGATCAACACAATCCATGGAATTAGCATGTTCAAAGTTCTAGCAAACAAAGATCAAACAACATGCCAAGCTTTGCAAACTTATGACTTACGCGTCGAGAACATGAAAGCGTACATCAACCAGCAAGCAAAACACCCTAAACTAGCATATTCAATGATCATACGATGATCCATGGCAATTAAGACAAGTAAGGGAATCAAACAAGCTCAAAACAGCTCCAAAATGACATTCTGCATCAGTTCAAACCTGCATCAAAATACGCAGAAAACAGGTGCGTTAACCGGTTAACCAAAGTGTTAACTGGTTAACACTGTAAAAACAACAATGAAAACCTGCAGAAAATCAGCTCAAATCCAGCTTATCCAAATAATTCCACCACAGACCAGCAATCAATTAAGCATGAAATAAATGGATCAATTCACATTAATTAACATCATTAAGCTCATGAATATTAGCACCTGGATCCGGCTACAAATCAACCAATCAATTCAAGCAACACAAGCAAATACACAAGCATATGGTGGATCTAAAGCACAAGCATGCAAATAAGCTAAAATAGAGCTAGATCTGAATTTAACCAACCTACAAAGCCGAGGTACACTTTGGTAATTGTTGTTTGAGCTTGAAATGAGAGATCTCGTGGAAAAATTCGAAGATCCGGTGCTAATATTCACACATCATGCAAAATAAATGCAAGCAAATGATCTTGATGCAAAATTTTGGTTCCAAAAGCACTTATAATCTCCAAACCAGACCTGAACCAAGTAGTGAAACCAGCAAATTGATGCAAGGAAGCTATGGATGGAGGTCTAGTTCCAAGATCTACACACTTTAATGCAAAGTTATGTGATCTTCAAAGAGGAACTTTGAGTGAATTTGGAAAATTGGGAGAGAAAAGTGAGAGAATGGTGAGAGAGATCAAAAATCAGAAAATGGGAATTGAAAATTATGAGAGAGTCCTTCGTTTGGTTTGGAGGGAAATGGATTAAATATGGTTTAGGTTTGGGGCCCAAAATTTTGGTTTGGGATCCAAAAAATATGGTTTGGAATTGGCTTAGAAAGTGATTAGGACCTAGCATTGGAATTAGGCTTGGATAAATGCTCTAGATCCTTCTCCTTAATTCAAAATGAATAAAAATTGAAAAATTGAAAAATTGAAAATTGGATCCAAAACACATGCTGAATTTTGCTGCTGGAATTCAAAATTCGCAACCGTTAATCGGTTAACCAAAGCGTTAACCGATTAACACCAGTGAATTTTGAATTTTCCCTCCTTTTGGTGGGAAACTTCCATAATAACCCGGCGCCAGCCGTTTGATCTGATTTTGATCCTCAATCCTTTTTTAGGGCTTTGAACATGATACAGGGCTTGTATAAAAGATCCTGTGAGCTTCTTGCCAGGTCACCATGCTCTTGATTTTGACTTGTAGTGCTTCAAATTTCCTGGATGGTTGATCATATGCCTTATGCTAGAACATGTGAATGCTATGCTTCATCTTTCTATGCAAAAAATGCTAAGGACATGACATGCTTATGATGATTATGATATGATGATGATGCTAAATAGAAGAGGGCAAATTTGGGGTGTTACAGCTGCCCCCATTCAAGCAACTGTTAATCTGAAAAGGATGGTAGCACGGCTATCGACCGTTCAAGATAAACTGTGGTTGAATATCAAGAAGACCTGAAATTTGCACTCTGCTGGAGAATGCAAGAAATGGGAAATAAACCCAACCAAATAACGCTTTGGATGACTGACGTAGGGACAAAGCAGACGAGCTCCTTCCCAACTGAATTGTTACTTCGGATAGAAAAATCTAGACCGACGAGTCTCCCTCAAAGAAAACCTGTTGCGCCAGGAAATGGACATACGAGCCCTCTTCATGCGAACCTGTTACGCCAGGAAATGGACATACGAGCCCTCTTCATGCGAACCTGTTACGCCAAGAAATGGACATACGAGCCCTCTTCATACATTTTGCATTATATGACCCGAGACAAACGAATCTCCTTCGGATAAACCTGTTACGCCAGGACCGGTGATGCACTTAAGTCTATGGGATAGACATGCATAATCAGGATAGACGAACCCTCTTCATATATTATCCGTAGATATATGGTCTAAGACCAACGAGTCTTCTTCGAGCAAACCTATTACGCCAGGTGCGACATTAGGATTGGACAAACCCTCTTCACAAATCTTGCGTAGATAAGTGGTCTCTGAGACAGACGAACCTCCTTCGGATAAACCTATTACGCTAGGGCCGATAACCATTTTGATGTTTAATCCCATCGTCAGGACTTCAAACCTCTTCGACACAGACGAGTATTGGATGATCATCAAGAGAACACAGACGAGTGCCATAAGTCAATGATACAAATGAATATCAGACGATGATCTAAGAAACACAGACGAGCGCTTCAGGCGATGATACAGACGAATATCAACCACTGATATAGTCGAATACCAGAAACCCAATACAGACGAGCATTTGGAGTAGCAATACAGACGAGTATCAGAAATCCAACACAGACGAGCGTTTGGAGTAGCAATACAGACGAGTATCAAAATGATTATCAAATCAGCATTCATATGGATATAAGCTAACACAGACGAGTGGGAAGGATGATACAGACGAGTATCCAACAATGCAAACAAGCTTCAAACAGATAACAAACACAGACGAGTGTTGGAGAATGCATACGAGCATCAAACAAATTTTCAAACATGGACGAGTGCTGGGGATTGCAGACGAGCATCAAACAGATGTCACACACATACGAGTGCTGAGGAATACAGACGAGCAACAATCAAACATCAAACACAGACGGGTGTCGAGGACTGCGGACGAGCATCAACATCTACCACACACAGGCGACTGCTGGGGAAAGCATACGAGCATCAAATGAGTATCAAACACAGACGGGTGCCGAGGAATGCAGACGAGCATCAACATATTTCAGACACAGACGAGTGTCGGGAAGCATACGAGCATCAAACAGATGTCACACACAGACGAGTGTTGAGGAATGCAGACGAGCAACAATCAAACATCAAACACAGACGGGTGCCGAGGAATGCGGACGAGCATCAGCAGATTTCAAACACGGACGGATGTTGAGGCGTGCGTACAGACAACAAATGCCTGGTAAGAAACACAACTCTGCCGGGGAGAATCAAACGAAGAATAATTCACGAACGAGCGAGTGCTGGGAATGCAGACGAACATCCAGCAGATATCAAACATCAAACACGAACGAATGTTAGGGGGATGCAGACGAGTAACTATCAAACATCAAACACAGACGAGTGCTAGGACGTGCATACGAGCATCATGTGAAGTGCCCTGATTGGCAACAAAAATCACGACTCTGCAGGGGAACCTGGTCAAGAGGCTTTGACGATGCTCTGGTTGGGGAGATGAACAACTGTTGGTATCATCACAAAGGCCAAAAATAAATTGGCGACTTCTTTGGGGAAATACTTCAATGGTGGGAGCAAGTCCCGATCATGAACTCGACGGAGGATAACCGTCTTTAGACTTGGTTGGGGATGATGCTTGGTCAGACCCTAGCTGGGGAGGGAATTCTGAAAATTCTGACTTTGTGGGGAAACCAGGTGCACAACTGCTCGTTGGGGATAATTTCGCTTGTGGAAAGATAATTCGCTTGGGGATGGAAGCTCTTCAATTAGCCTTGGAATTCTGCTGGGGAAATGTCCAAGACATCCTAGCAATACTTGGTTGAGGAATGGAATGTGAACAAATGTTTGTATTACTCTGTCACACCGGCCAAAAAATAAGTTGGCAGACTCGCTGGTGATATTTCATTGATGGTTGCGTACCAATCATGAACTCTGTGAGGAAATGACGAATTCCCGACCCAACTGGGGAAACACCTGGTCAAATAACCTTCACTAGGGAAAGAGTTCTGACAGTTATAACCCTACGGGGAAATAGGCATTCAGCTGCTCGCTGGGAATAGCCCATTCTGAAATAAAGACACCGATTGGGGACAAACATCTTTGATTGGGTTTGAAGTTCTGCTGGGGATACCACTTTACTCTGACTCAGCTGGGGAAGGTTCCATCTGAACTCTACTGGGAATAACCATGTCTTTCTTGTGAAGGAAAACCGCCGCTTGGGGAGAATACCTCTTTGATTAGGTTTGAAGTTTTGCTGGAGATTCCACTTGCTATAGCTCAGCCGGGGAGCACTCTCTGCTTGGGGAAATACCACATCACCCTACAAAACCTGCAACAACAATATACACACATGTGCCCCGGGGACTTGCATGGTATGATCTGTTCATCCATTGTCACCCGACACTCAAAGACAATTTTAATTGTTTCACTGCAATGTCAAATTTTTTTATAGAAAAAATCAACATGTTTCATATGCAATGCTCTTTTTGCCAAAAATGCAAGACATTTTTGCAAACAAGGTAAACACAACACAACACGGCTTTTGACTGAATATTCATTCATTGAATGGTCTCTGAATAGGAAAAGTTTTACATTAGGAAGTAACTACCTGGAAAGAGGTAGCTACCATAAACCTGAGAAAAAAAACTATCCTAATGGCAATGTATGTAACATCCCAATTTTTACAATTATTTATTTATTTATATTAATTGATCAATTGAGTGATTTTGTGAATAAATGATTTAATTAATTTATTTGAAATAATTGAATTATGTGATTTATTTGATTTATTGGAAATAATTTAATTATTTGATTAAATTAAATAATTTAATTTATTAGATTTATTTTATTTAGTGTAATGAAATATATCTTAGTAAGAAAAATTGATTGGGACTAAAAGAGTGTGTGATTAGAAAGTAAGTGAGTGAGTTAAAAAGTCCAATAGAAATTATAAAGGTTATGTCTTGTTAGGGTTAAAAGATATAGAATAGAAAAGAGAAAAGTGGCTAGTAGAGAGGATTGGAGAAGAAGAGGGAAAAACTCAAAGAGAAGAAGAAACTCTATAAATTCAAGAAAATCCAAGGTAAGGGTGGGTTTTCATTAAATTATTTGGGATTGTTGGTTAATATATAATGGGTAGAAATATGGTTAGGTAAAACCCAATTTTTATTTATGATTTTGATGAATTTAGGTTTTACTAATAAACTTTGATTGGTTATGAAATGTGGTGTTTGTGATTGATATATTTGTATATTTTAGAGATCCAATGTGAAATGAAATTTAAACTGAAATTCGTAATCTGTGGTTTACAATAGCACATACTGCATCTGCTACCTAACCAAAAGAAAAAGAAATTGATCTCATATATCCTTTGAAAATACATACATCATGGTTATTTAGTTCTTTTCCCTACTTCCCATGTCTCAGTAATAATTACATAACATTAATGAGGATATAAAAAGATGATGATATATTTATAGATGGCACATGGTGATGGGTGATGTATAGATGTCGCAGGGAATAAAGTGGGTGAGTTAAATCCATAAGCCCTGTAGAAATGTGAAATATATATATAACATTTAAAGAGAATATAAAAAGATGAGGATATATATAAAGTCAATTGTTGTACCAATTAATTAATAGAAATGAGAATTAACTAGAATTATTTCCAATGCTATATATCTGCAACAACACATGAACCAAGTGGATAAAGTAGAAAAATAATAGTGCCCTGTTTTCCTTTTTTTTTTATATAGTCAGCTTGGCACATAGTAAGTAGTCATTGTGGACACCCTAAATTTGCCTTCTGGCTTTTGTATCTTTTTCAGCTTCTCGTTTTGCATTCATACGCACTTTGCATCATTCGCATGTGCATAAGACATGGGATCACATTTTCTGAAGAATTTGGGTTTCACGTCATTATTTGCAGATTATCAGAGAATTTGAGGTTTCAGCTATGCAACCATTAGTGGCATCATCCTCTCTTTGTTCCTGTCACTAAATTAGGGTTTATTTCCCTGATTTAGCGGAAGTCAAGGATTCCACGTCTGAAAGGACTATTTGCTATGCATCTGGGCCGTCATCAATTCAGTGGTTGATTTCTCAGACAGTGCATGTTCAAGTCAAGTTGTGTTGTGTGCTGAATTTATCAAATTATCAAGTTGTGATTCATGAGAAGTTTGGTTCAGGAAATTAGACTGTCAGTTATTCTATGCTTCTTCTGTGAATTTATTTTTCAAGAGGTTAATTCAGATTATTCAAAGTGATCCAAGAATTATTTTGTCAGAGGACGATTAATTCAGAGAGTTATTCGTTTCAGTGGTGGGCTTCTTGGGCAGTGTGTATCCAAGGTTGTGATGTGAGATTCTTCAAGCTATCAAGTTGTGTGAGATTTGGTCTAGAAAATCAAGTTCATTATGATCCATTAGTGCATATCATGTTCATATTTGGATTTATTTTCCCAAAGATTGATTCATTCAAATTCAGATTAATTCAGGATTTAATTGGTCAGAATTTCAAAGGAAGAATAATTCAGAGGGTTGTGGTTTCGGTTACAAGTTATTTAGAGCTATGAATGCGCTCATCCATTTTTGATCAGGAGTTATTGAAAGAATTTTAAGTATGGTCTTTGGATTGAATTTCAGTCAGGTGCATTAGGTGGAAAATATCAACAGAGGATTTATTCAAATTCATTTCGAATTTAATTCATGGTCCATATTTCTAACCAATAGCCGTATATCCATTTTTTTAAACTCGTATCTAAAATGATATTTATATCCATCTTTTTTTTAGTTTCCATAATATCCATGTTAATTTTTTTTTATCACATCCATAAAACCATTTTTCATTATTATCCATAAAAACCCATTACTATTTTTTATTTATTTATCCATACCATTCCATAAGTTTAACCCACATTTTCATAGCAAGGCCCATTAGGAAATAAGCTTGAGTTTGTTTTGACCTAGATATAAAAGAAAAGTTTTGATCCCAAGACACAGGAGGAAAAAGCAGCGCCTCCATTCACATCAACAACCTCACACCATTTTTTTTCACCACTCCCAAAGAAAAACTGATAGCAACACGCACACATAGCAGTAATTGACACCAAAAACTCCTCCTGCATTTTCATCCAACAGGCAACCCACCGTCACCGCCATTCTCATACCAATACCATTTTCAACCCAACTCACAACACTCCACTCACCATCATAACACCAAAAAACCTTGATTCCTTCATCTGTTTTCGTTTGCACCAACCGCACCTTCTTCACATTACTCATCAACATTCAACACCCAACAACTCACCACAACCCTTAACCTTCTTCGAATCACCAACCGAACCACAACATTAAACCTCCATACTCAATCAAACAACAACAACAACAATAACAGAACCATTTCAAATCCTTTCTTCAATCACTGAACCACAACAAACATCAACGCTTCACTCGGCAAAATCATAACAACTCAAGCCCTCTCCTTCATCGGCCTTAAACTAAAAGTCTACCCTTCATCAAACCTTATCACAGTCCACCGAAACAAAACACACAACACCAAACATCAAATCAACATCATCAGCACAACCACAACAACAGCAAAAACAGAGTTCCGCCAACAACTCTTCACACCTCCAACGTCAACAACAAACAGAGAAGAGATTCAGATTCGAAACCAAAATCAAAATGGAAAGAAAGAGATGAAGTGAGAAAAGTGGATGAGAAAATCAGTTCGAGAACTCACCGTAATCACCGAGATGCCGAATCAAAGCTGAAAGCGAAGCCCTAAATAAGATTCCCGGCAGATTGAAGGCGGAGCTGTTCGCCGCCGTTTCCGTTGGAAGAAGCTGATTGAAGACGAAGAAGGAAGGTGTTGAACCGTAGAAGTTTCAGGCCGCCGACCACCTAGCGCCTCTCGTCGTCTTCACCGCGAAGCCTAGAACTTGACGACGCTCTTCATCGATTCACACATCACCGGCCGTTGAACTCCGGTTTGACCATGGTTAACGCTTGTAACGTTGGTTTCGAGAATGGAGTTTGGTTTTCGCCTTCTAGCTGATGCAAGGGTTTCGCGAGTGTTCGAATTTTTTTTTGACTTGTCCCTTTCTTTGTTTCACAGGATATATGCAGTGAAGCTGAGGTTTCAATTTGGTCAAAGAGCGGCTGTGACTTGCTTTCTCGTTTTTCTTTCTTTCTTTTACTTTTATTATTATTTATTATTATCTTTTTTTGTATTAGTTGAGGAGCTGTTGGCATCGATGGGCTTTGGAAGCCCATTTCTTTCTTTTTCTTTTTTTTTCTAAATCTTACTCTCCTTTTCAGCGCCTACTCCCCATTCCTTCTTGTTATTTGTCACCTTTTTAGTTAAACTTTTGTTAATTTTGATTTTTGATTTATTTTAGTTGTTTATTTTGATTATTAATATCAGCATGGTATAGAAATTTAACCTCAATATATTTGTTAATTAAGTAGAATTATGTTTAACAACAGTTTTAGTTTGATTGATATTTTGTAGACGTTTTATTTAAATGATGGAGAATGTGGTTGGATGATGTTTTCTTGGGCTCGGTGAATTATCAGGATGATTATTCCTGTTGGTCCGTGATGTTAAGCACTTGAGTATTACTGGATTGATCATATAAAATTTCTTCTCGATAATTCTTTCTGGAGTTTGCGTGCGCGTATTGAAGAGGCAACGGACCTTCTCCGTTAGGTACCACCGGGGCCCGTTTATACTTACTGCATACTGTTGCATCTGGAAGTCCTACTGGTGTAGGCTCTGTTTGTGCATTGTTCATTTATTCCATCTGCTTTCTTTTCTCCTTATCTTATTCATCCATTTCTTCTTATTCATATCAATTCTTCTTCCTCATCTTCTTTTATTCTTTCTTAATTTGAGGTGTGCTTAGGCCACCATGGAGCTTCTCCTTTCATCTTTCTCTTCTTCTTTCTTTCTTCTTTAGGATAGTAAACCTCACAAACCTAGGACCATCCGAGCATGTGAACATTAGGATTAGACTTTCCCCACTTAGCTTTTACCTTTGTGTCTCTTTGAGTCTTCTCTTCTCACCTCATAATCAGGGACTAAACCCTAAAGGCTTTAAGGCTTTGTGATTAAGCTTATGCCTGCATCCTTCTATTAGGATGGAGTGTATAACTTTAATCCTAAGTGTTAAACCCTTAATGTGTTTAACTCCTTTTATCAATTCACTTAATAATCATCAAGACATCACACTTGTAACTTGGGCCTTGCATCAGGGTTCTATTTCTTCCTTAATTGGTTAAGAAGGACTAACCCTAGTGTTAATGGACAAGTCCCCCTCAAGTTGTCTTACAAACCATAAAAATCACTTCATCATCATATCATTAAATAAAATCCACTTAATCAAAGGTTTGTTTTGTCATAAGTTTAATCCCTAATCATGGATTAAGTTGAGGAGCTTTCCTCAGCTTAAACATTCTCATCTATTATCCTTCTATTAGGATGGTGTAATGGGTCTGTTTAATCCATGATTATGGCTTAACCTCATTACTTAACACTAAACAAAAATCACAAAAACATCTAAATAATCAACAAGTAGGTTAATGATCTTAATCCTACTCCATGGTGATTAAGTGTGAGAAGCTGACTTCACACTTAAGGTATTCTCATTACCCCTAATCAGAGGGAAGATGTGATGAGTTTACTAAATCCATTGGTTTAGGCTTAAGCTCATTATCCTATGACAAACTTCAAAAGCAATAAAAGATTGAAAACACAAAACAAACAATAATCGTCTCCTCCGGGATTCTTTTCTCCTCACCTTCACTCACAAGCGAGAACTTGCTTCTTCCGTCTAATGCAAGACAGTTTGCATCTGTGCCAGACAGATCATACACTTGAGCATAGGCAAGTAAGCAGTTCACAAGTCAATTCATCTTTCAGTCTCTTTGGGTCGAACTACGGTGTTCTGACTTCCTCATTGCACGAGAGGATACGTAGGCATAACTTAACAGTTATCGAACAAAAGTCTCTGTACATTCCCCCTCTTTCCAGCATCATTCTCTTAGCCTCATGATCTTGAGCATTTCACTCTGTTCTTACACTGACACTTTCATACTTCACATCACTTATACACTTTACACTGACACCTGTACACTTCTCCAGCTATATTATGCACAAATTGCACTGACACTACCCCTTTAAAACACAAATCTTTTAAGCGTGGATCCCGTCGAGTACGGCGGACAATCTGGGTGCTAATACCTTCCCAGGTTGTAACCAACCCCCTTTCTCAGTCTTTCTGGTTCGCAAACCGTCTTATCCATCTTTTCCTAGGCCTATGCAGCATTGCCTTTCCCCCGGGATAAAAATGCCTAGCTGGCGACTCTATTCATCTACAGTGAGTTCACGGCTGTGTGTTCTCATTGTCCCTCTCGCCGACCGTTCGCGTCTGTACCTTCATATGATCCATTTTCATTTGTCGGGAGCGACAGCTTGGCGACTCTGCTGGGGATAGTTATACTGCAACCAGGGCTTCTGGTTCTTTTTGTGGGTTCCTCCTAGCGCTTGATTGATTTGCGCTTACTGGGGTGTTATGTGCTATTTGTGTTTGTATATGTATTTTACTGCTTTATGTACAGCTTTATTTATTGCTTTCTTTGCAGTTTTTCATATTACATACTGTCATTATCATTGCTGGATCTGTTTTTCTGTCTTGGTGGGTGGGGGTTCTATTGAGATTTTAAGGTCCTATACCTGGGACCTGAGTGACACCTAGGCTAGAGTGAATCATATTCTTTCCCATTCCATTTCGGCCTGGTGCGGGAATATGAAACACGGTTCAGATATGGGTTTCTTCTTGAGAACTCTGTGTTGCGGATTTCCTGCAATGCTAGGGCTATCTGGGAAGCCTGCTAAGTCTGGATGACCTTTAGTATTGACCTTCAGAAACTGAGGTGAATTAGAGGAGGAACTTTTATGGTTATTGTAAACACTGTACCTCCGGGTTGGAAGTGTTTACACTTCCCATAACTGATCCAAGTCTGAGGATCTTTGTTTTAGAACACCACCTGTGAGGGGGTTGGGCTGTTTACAGGTTTGCAGGAACCCTTGACCTCAACATACCCTCATTACCAGCACAATTGTTTGATCCGGTCACTATGATCCTGAAGTTCTTGACCTTCGGTTCTCAGTTACTATTTTGGGCTATTATTCAGAGATCTTGTGGTTACAGACACTCGATTCTTGGTCCGGCATTCCAGATTCCAGGCAGTTTCCAGCTGTGGTCCCATGTCTTTGCATCTTTTACATTATCATTTTGCATTTCGCATTTGCATCAGCATTGCATTTCCTTCTTCCAGAGAGCTCATCCTTCCTCTTTTGTCCATGACCAGCTAGCTGATTTCCCGGTACTCAGTTTGAACAAGTGTTAACTGTTGGAAGACGACAGTGTTTGAAGGAAGATTGAGCAGTGTCAAGAGGTAAAAGGTCAGATTTGAAGTCGTCAGCAGCTATGTCAGAGAACAACCGTCGGAATGTTGAGTTTCCACCTGGTTTCACTTCAAGGACCAATCCGTTGTATGGTCTTTCTCCTGATGAAGATCTTCCACAAGTGAACAATCTTGCTCAAGCTCAGCCTGTACAGACCCCGATCGTGAATCAGAATGTATCTGAACCATCTGCTGTCCGAGGTGGACCTTTATCTTCTTCTGATACTACAGATTATCAGAGGTTTGCCTTCCCTATGCCAGACTTCCAAGGGGCAATCCCTCTTGTGAAAACCAAGGATCCACGAGCTATTGATCCTGATGAAAGATTTCGTGTGTTGGAGGAGCAACTCAAAGCCTTAGCGGATCCTGATGCCTTTGGTTTTGATGCTTTAAACCTATGTTTGGTGCCTGGTCTTGTCATTCCTCCAGATTTCAAAACTCCGAAGTTTGAGAAATACACTGGTGTCAGTTGCCCGAAGCGTCATTTGGTGATGTTCTGCAGAAAAATGACTTCTCATGCCTGCAATGATAAGTTGATGATTCACTGTTTTCAGGACAGTTTAAGTGGGGCATCTTTAAGTTGGTACATGGATTTGGAAAGCAGTTATATCCGATCTTGGAATGATTTATCCAGAGCTTTCGTAAAGCAATACCAGTACAATATGGACGTGGCGCCCAATCGCACGCACTTGCAGAACCTATCCCAGAGGAGTGGTGAATCTTTCAGAGAATATGCACAGCGGTGGAGAGAATTGGCAGCCCAAGTGCAACCACCACTTTCAGGCAGGGAATTAATTGACCTGTTCGTGGGCACCTTGCAAGGTCCATACTTGGAAAGAATGAGTAGCATTGGGATGACAAGCTTCTCTGATTTGATGATAGTTGGAGTACGCATTGAGAGCCTGCTCAAAAGTGGAAAGATCCAGGACTTTTCGAATATCCCGGCTAGCGAAGGTGAGTCTGTTGTTAGCTCCCAAGAGGAAGAATGGAATGACGTCAGTGCAGTCATGGCCAATGTTGCATATTCTGGACCAACATCTTCTCAGAGATCATCTATTCCCGTGTCAGGTTACTCTTACGGGCATTCGGCAATGCTCAGAGCACCGTGTCAGAAACCCTGGGCTCCTCCTCGTCCAAATCTGCAATCTCATGGTCGAAGACCTCAGAATCAACTTCAGAGCCAGCCTAGGCCTCGTAACAATCTGGAAAGAAGGATTGCTCCTCTTCATCCAGTCCCCATGGCATACAATGAACTCTTGCCGCATCTAATTCAGAGCTCTTTGGTGGTTCCTAAAGCTCTCAAGCCGTTGCCAGGGCCGTACCCTCCAGAGTACAATCCTCATGAGCAGTGTGGGTATCATGGTGGATCAATGGGGCATTCAACTGAAGATTGCAAAGCTTTTCAAGCCAAAGTACAACAGTTGATCGACAAGGGCTACATCTCCTTTCCAGAAGGAAGCTTGGTTGTGCGTCAACCTCTCGCCTGATTGAGTTCAAAGACTTCGAAGGAGCGTATCCTGATTTCGGTGGTCCAGACAAGAAGATGTCATCAGAGTTGGTGATCGCTGTATCCTTTTATCATTTGCATTGTAGTTTCTTTCCTGTTAGCAGCTACTTGTCTTTTAAGCAATGTTATTTTTGAATGGTAATGTTAATGTAGTGATCTTGCATTTTTGAATCAATTATTTTGCATTCGCTCATTTTTCTCTTTCCTTGCATCAAAAAAGAAAAAAAAGAAAAAAAAAATTGCATCCATATACCTCCCATTTATTTCACTGTTGTTTAGCAGGTTTGAGGGAGGATGATGACAACTGTATACCCATAATTGTTCAAGGTATGCTTTCAGGGTAGAACCTGCTGACGATGTACAGGCATTGCTTCAATTCCCAAACACCGGAGATATAAGGGAGATAGACCCTCGTCAACCCCTTTGAGCCTTGAAGTAGGAGTTTCTTTTCTAAACAGAAAAACCCTCACATTCAACCAGGGGCAGGGTAGTTATCAGTTAATTTGACCGAGCGTTCAAATTTCCAAAGGAGTGTGCATCCGAGGATCCATTACCTTTATTCATTACACCTCAAGAGGTCAAGGGACGTGAAACCACAATGGTTATCCCTCACCAACAAAAGAATGAGGCAGTCAACCCTTTCAGCAAGTCGTGACAAGCCAGTGTCACGCGATTTGTTCAAAAATCAAAGAAAAAAAAAAGAAATAAAGCCCGCTAAGTCAAAAAAGAAAAGTGTGATAAACAAATGACTTAGGCAAAAGTTAGGGCATCCCGCTGGACTTCGAAATCGAAAAAGTTCAAAAGAATCAGTCCAGGCAAAAGTTAGGGAATAAAAAAATCTAAAAAATATATTCCATAAGAACAAAGTCGTGTGACCAGACACAAAGTCAGAATGGGTGACTGTTACTCCAAGAAACCTCATTGGTGCGTAAACCATCAACGCCTTTGGTTCCTCAATCATTACAAAACCCTTGTGAGAAGCGAGCGCTTAAGTCGAATTAGCTGAACATAGGACTGGAGAACATCAAGGAGAATGGGTGGGCACAGATAAACTTTGAGCCATAAACCTTCTTTTTAAAACCGTGAACCAGACCACGTCATAACCATTGAAAGTCCTAATTGAATCAGGTTAAATTCTGAAAGCATACTACGACAAGGTTGCGTAAACTGACTCCTAAAGGTTTGCTAATTCAACACTACGTTTGGACTAATCGTCCATTCCTCACACACTGTCACAGCATCAAAATAAATAAATTTTCAAAAACTTGCATGTGTACTGCATTAAAATTACCATTTGTAAATGAACAGTTTTAATTGCAAGTCAGCCTGTGTCATCAGGAAAGTTCCTACAAAGAGCAATCGCGAGGGAACTTGATCATTCAACAATGATGACCATAATCAAGCGCATCATGTAGGCCTATGAATCAGGGGCATGTTATCCAGTGGTTTTGTTGACCAAGGAATCTGTCAGGGTAAAGAGAGTTCCCAAGCATCAGTTGATCGAGGAACGTCATTCAAAGTCAGTTGATCAGAGATGAATCTGCCAAACAGGGGCAGGCCACCCGAAATTTCTGTTGTCCAAGGATGAAATCTTCCAATGCCCAGTCAGAGTGAGTCAAGTCGCTTCCACGCTCATACCGGGGCAGAATAATTCCAGAGCTCACTAAGTGCAACTCTCCTCGAGAGGACATCCAAGTCCGCCATGCCAAGAATTGGATAATTAGTGACAGTCTGTTCAGAGACTCGCCCAACAGGGGCAAACTTTAGCTTCACAGAGCAAGTTATATCAGTGATCTCCGAGTTCAAGCCGAGTGTCGGGAAATCGTGCTACCCGCCGTCGCTTTTGTCGCCCTTCTCACCAGAGGCCCCGTCACTGAGACCTTTCTTCCCACCTCGGGAGTTTTTCTGGCCTTTCATAATCATGGCATAAATCATTCGCATACGTTATTCATGTCGCATATAGAGCATACGCATCATATTTGCATTGGGCAACCCCTCAAACATCAGATCTTACATCCAGGGCCCCCGTAACCCCAACACCTCTCGACCTTTCAAGTCCAGTTCTCGTCTGGCAAACCAATCCAAAGTCCAGTTCTCGTCTGGCAAAACTTTTCAAAGTCTAGTCCTCATCTGGCAGACAAACCCAAAGTCCAGTTCTCGTCTGGCGAACCAATTTCAAATACCAGTTCTCGTCTGGTAGGCGAATCTTTTTAACCAGTTCTCGTCTGGTCACCTTTTCATTTAACCGTTTGGAAGCCAGTTCCCGTCTGGTATTCATTCTTTTTCAGAGTCAATTCTCGTTTGACAATGAACCCCAAGTAGTCATTTCTCGTCTGACGACTTATTCTTTGCCCATCAGATCTCGTCTGTTGGCCTACCTTTAATAAACCAGTTCTCGTCTGGTGATTCACCTTCAAAAGTCCAATTGCTTGGCAACCAAACAATATATATATCTATCAACCTGGCCCTAGCGCCCAACCATCCCTGTTTCATATCCTTGGCATTGAACATGTGTCTGCATCTTGCATCATTTGCATTGCATCTTCATGCCGCATGGTTTCTGTTTTAGCTCTGATGTGGGGCAAGAATCGTTTCAAGACGTAATCTGGGGCAGTTATCTCAAGACTTGTTGAATTTCTGCGAGAGTTTGAAGACACTGGGGCAATTCTGGACGCCAAGTCTTCTGTAAAATCCTCTGAAGACGATCTTTTTTATGGATGATGCAGTATGGTATAATTGAGGAGTTAAGGGAATGATAGTTCACTCTGGATGATCAGTATGCAGTTGTTGAGTTCAGAAGTTTGAAACACTGTGTTAATTCTCAGGGAATGTCTGGTATTTATTTTACCAGCAGGGCATTGGAAGTTTATTTCTTCCCCGAGCATAAAGATCTTCTTTCAGCCGACAAGATTCCCTCATGAGGAGTGGGTTATTCGCATGCAGTCAAAGCCAATTTTCATTGGCATATCTTCCCAACACGGCTGTTATACTACACTTGGGGGCATATTTTGATTCTCCAGCAAAGTCTCTCCTCAGCAGAGCATTGCCAAATCTTTTCTCAACCATGCTAGAGGGTTGACACGTCCCCAGCTGAGTTAGAACGGATGATAACCCCAGCAGAACTTCAAGGCTAATTGAATCGTTCTCATCCCCAAGCGGACTTATCTGTCCACAGCGAAGTTTTCCCAACAGGAAGCTGAAGGCTTTGCTTCCCCACAAAGTTAGAATTATCAGAATCCTCTCCTCAGCAGGATTGTGTGATCAAGCATCTTCCCTAGCCAAGTCTAAAGATGATCTTTCTCCATAGAGTCATCGGGATTCTCATTTCCAAGGGATTTCCCCAGCAGAGCAAGAAGAAATTCTCCCCGGTGGAGTCAGAGCAGGATGATCAGATCCTCAGCAGATGTTCAAAGCAGTTAAACGAAGTATACCTCACGCAGAGTCGTCTTTCCTCCAGTGAAAACCTCTCCAACAAGCATCAGGTTGCCAACACTTCGTTCCCATCAGAGTTAAAAGCTTTCAACCTGTCAATAGTATACGGAATGCTTCCCAAATTCCCCAGCGGAGAGCTAAAGCTAAAACAGTTGCCTTACACTCCCAAACATCAGTATATACTCCTTGTGGCACCCGTCCGTGTCATATCCCCAGCAGAAAGCCAAAGCGTCCCCTTTGCACTCACAGATACATGTTTTTACAATTCTTTGACACTCGTCCGTGTCACTCTCCCCAGCAGTTAAAATACTCATCTACACAAAACTCATACTCACTACTCATGTTACACTTATACAGATACTCGTCCATATCTTGTATACACCATTTATATCCCCGCAGATTCGACACTCGTCCGTGTTCCTTGTTAACCAGTTGATACTCGTCCGTATCATCATCCCTGAACATGTGTCAGTTTGTTTCTACATGATACTCGTCCGTATCATAGTCTTAAGGATGCTCGTCCGCATCTTTAATCTATACACAATACCAAACGCTTATACTTTCCTTTCTTGGTTGTGAACGCCCGTCCGTGTTCACTATATCCCCAGTAGATCACCAAAAGAGCATCTTCTTTTATCTGACACTCGTCCTGTGTCATGATAACCCTGAGAGCAGCCGTACCCTGCTGAGTGGTCGTCCTCCACTTCTTGATGGTCGTCC
Organism: Lathyrus aphaca; assembly: GCA_963966055.1. Classification (NCBI taxonomy): domain Eukaryota; kingdom Viridiplantae; phylum Streptophyta; class Magnoliopsida; order Fabales; family Fabaceae; genus Lathyrus; species Lathyrus aphaca. The sequence continues at coordinate 448,190,951 of OZ014521.1, forward strand.
TCCATCATGCTCATCCGATGGCCGTCCCCATCGTTGATTTTAGCAGCCGTCCCCTGCTAGGTGGTCGTCCTCCACCTTTTGATGATCGTCCTTCATCGACTTTATCCAATGGTCGTCCCCATTGTTGATTTCAGTTATCTGGCATTCGTCCTATGTCATGATAAACCTCGAGAGCAGCCGTCCCCTGCTGAGTGGTCGTCCTCCACTTCTTGATGGTCGTCCTCCATCATGCTCGTCCGATGGCCGTCCCCATCGTTGACCTTTTCTATCCGGCATTCGTCTTATGTCGCGATATTTTCGGCAGCCGTACCCTGCCAGGTGGTCGTCCTCCACCTTTGATGGCCGTCCCCATCATATTTCTTTTATCCCCAACAGAGCAGCCGTCCCCTGCTAGGTGATCATCCTTCGCCTTTGATGGCCGTACCCCATCATCTGTTTATTTCATTTATTCTTTAACCCGATGGCCGTCCCCGTCGTGGTCCCTTTTCCTTTTAGCCCGATGGCCGTCCCCATCGTCGGTTGCTCTACTTTATGAACTTGATGGCCGTCCCCATCATCTTTCATTTGATCCCCAAAGAATCTTACAACTTTACCTTGATGGCCGTCCCCATCATAATATTTTATTTTTCCCAGCTAGTCGGCCGTCCCCGTCTTGGCTTTACTTTTTTTCCCAGCATGTCGGCCGTCCCCGTCATTTCTCTTTACCCAGCAGTCGTCCTCTGCTCGACGGTCGTCCTCCGTCGCCCATGCTTTACAATATACTTTACTTTTCCCTTTACAATCAATATCCCTTTTCTTCTTCATTCTGTGAGTGCAAATTTCGGGGTCTTTTTTTTGGTATTCAATCACTGTTTATCTTGAACGTCTAATAGCCGTTGCTCTCACCCTTTTCAGATTAACAGTTGCTTGAATAGGGGCAGCTGTGGACACCCTAAATTTGCCTTCTGGCTTTTGTATCTTTTTCAGCTTCTCGTTTTGCATTCATACGCACTTTGCATCATTCGCATGTGCATAAGACATGGGATCACATTTTCTGAAGAATTTGGGTTTCACGTCATTATTTGCAGATTATCAGAGAATTTGAGGTTTCAGCTATGCAACCATTAGTGGCATCATCCTCTCTTTGTTCCTGTCACTAAATTAGGGTTTATTTCCCTGATTTAGCGGAAGTCAAGGATTCCACGTCTGAAAGGACTATTTGCTATGCATCTGGGCCGTCATCAATTCAGTGGTTGATTTCTCAGACAGTGCATGTTCAAGTCAAGTTGTGTTGTGTGCTGAATTTATCAAATTATCAAGTTGTGATTCATGAGAAGTTTGGTTCAGGAAATTAGACTGTCAGTTATTCTATGCTTCTTCTGTGAATTTATTTTTCAAGAGGTTAATTCAGATTATTCAAAGTGATCCAAGAATTATTTTGTCAGAGGACGATTAATTCAGAGAGTTATTCGTTTCAGTGGTGGGCTTCTTGGGCAGTGTGTATCCAAGGTTGTGATGTGAGATTCTTCAAGCTATCAAGTTGTGTGAGATTTGGTCTAGAAAATCAAGTTCATTATGATCCATTAGTGCATATCATGTTCATATTTGGATTTATTTTCCCAAAGATTGATTCATTCAAATTCAGATTAATTCAGGATTTAATTGGTCAGAATTTCAAAGGAAGAATAATTCAGAGGGTTGTGGTTTCGGTTACAAGTTATTTAGAGCTATGAATGCGCTCATCCATTTTTGATCAGGAGTTATTGAAAGAATTTTAAGTATGGTCTTTGGATTGAATTTCAGTCAGGTGCATTAGGTGGAAAATATCAACAGAGGATTTATTCAAATTCATTTCGAATTTAATTCATGGTCCATATTTCTAACCAATAGCCGTATATCCATTTTTTTAAACTCGTATCTAAAATGATATTTATATCCATCTTTTTTTTAGTTTCCATAATATCCATGTTAATTTTTTTTTTTTTATCACATCCATAAAACCATTTTTCATTATTATCCATAAAAACCCATTACTATTTTTTATTTATTTATCCATACCATTCCATAAGTTTAACCCACATTTTCATAGCAAGGCCCATTAGGAAATAAGCTTGAGTTTGTTTTGACCTAGATATAAAAGAAAAGTTTTGATCCCAAGACACAGGAGGAAAAAGCAGCGCCTCCATTCACATCAACAACCTCACACCATTTTTTTTCACCACTCCCAAAGAAAAACTGATAGCAACACGCACACATAGCAGTAATTGACACCAAAAACTCCTCCTGCATTTTCATCCAACAGGCAACCCACCGTCACCGCCATTCTCATACCAATACCATTTTCAACCCAACTCACAACACTCCACTCACCATCATAACACCAAAAAACCTTGATTCCTTCATCTGTTTTCGTTTGCACCAACCACACCTTCTTCACATTACTCATCAACATTCAACACCCAACAACTCACCACAACCCTTAACCTTCTTCGAATCACCAACCGAACCACAACATTAAACCTCCATACTCAATCAAACAACAACAACAACAATAACAGAACCATTTCAAATCCTTTCTTCAATCACTGAACCACAACAAACATCAACGCTTCACTCGGCAAAATCATAACAACTCAAGCCCTCTCCTTCATCGGCCTTAAACTAAAAGTCTACCCTTCATCAAACCTTATCACAGTCCACCGAAACAAAACACACAACACCAAACATCAAATCAACATCATCAGCACAACCACAACAACAGCAAAAACAGAGTTCCGCCAACAACTCTTCACACCTCCAACGTCAACAACAAACAGAGAAGAGATTCAGATTCGAAACCAAAATCAAAATGGAAAGAAAGAGATGAAGTGAGAAAAGTGGATGAGAAAATCAGTTCGAGAACTCACCGTAATCACCGAGATGCCGAATCAAAGCTGAAAGCGAAGCCCTAAATAAGATTCCCGGCAGATTGAAGGCGGAGCTGTTCGCCGCCGTTTCCGTTGGAAGAAGCTGATTGAAGACGAAGAAGGAAGGTGTTGAACCGTAGAAGTTTCAGGCCGCCGACCACCTAGCGCCTCTCGTCGTCTTCACCGCGAAGCCTAGAACTTGACGACGCTCTTCATCGATTCACACATCACCGGCCGTTGAACTCCGGTTTGACCATGGTTAACGCTTGTAACGTTGGTTTCGAGAATGGAGTTTGGTTTTCGCCTTCTAGCTGATGCAAGGGTTTCGCGAGTGTTCGAATTTTTTTTTGACTTGTCCCTTTCTTTGTTTCACAGGATATATGCAGTGAAGCTGAGGTTTCAATTTGGTCAAAGAGCGGCTGTGACTTGCTTTCTCGTTTTTCTTTCTTTCTTTTACTTTTATTATTATTTATTATTATCTTTTTTTGTATTAGTTGAGGAGCTGTTGGCATCGATGGGCTTTGGAAGCCCATTTCTTTCTTTTTCTTTTTTTTTCTAAATCTTACTCTCCTTTTCAGCGCCTACTCCCCATTCCTTCTTGTTATTTGTCACCTTTTTAGTTAAACTTTTGTTAATTTTGATTTTTGATTTATTTTAGTTGTTTATTTTGATTATTAATATCAGCATGGTATAGAAATTTAACCTCAATATATTTGTTAATTAAGTAGAATTATGTTTAACAACAGTTTTAGTTTGATTGATATTTTGTAGACGTTTTATTTAAATGATGGAGAATGTGGTTGGATGATGTTTTCTTGGGCTCGGTGAATTATCAGGATGATTATTCCTGTTGGTCCGTGATGTTAAGCACTTGAGTATTACTGGATTGATCATATAAAATTTCTTCTCGATAATTCTTTCTGGAGTTTGCGTGCGCGTATTGAAGAGGCAACAAACCTTCTCCGTTAGGTACCACCGGGGCCCGTTTATACTTACTGCATACTGTTGCATCTGGAAGTCCTACTGGTGTAGGCTCTGTTTGTGCATTGTTCATTTATTCCATCTGCTTTCTTTTCTCCTTATCTTATTCATCCATTTCTTCTTATTCATATCAATTCTTCTTCCTCATCTTCTTTTATTCTTTCTTAATTTGAGGTGTGCTTAGGCCACCATGGAGCTTCTCCTTTCATCTTTCTCTTCTTCTTTCTTTCTTCTTTAGGATAGTAAACCTCACAAACCTAGGACCATCCGAGCATGTGAACATTAGGATTAGACTTTCCCCACTTAGCTTTTACCTTTGTGTCTCTTTGAGTCTTCTCTTCTCACCTCATAATCAGGGACTAAACCCTAAAGGCTTTAAGGCTTTGTGATTAAGCTTATGCCTGCATCCTTCTATTAGGATGGAGTGTATAACTTTAATCCTAAGTGTTAAACCCTTAATGTGTTTAACTCCTTTTATCAATTCACTTAATAATCATCAAGACATCACACTTGTAACTTGGGCCTTGCATCAGGGTTCTATTTCTTCCTTAATTGGTTAAGAAGGACTAACCCTAGTGTTAATGGACAAGTCCCCCTCAAGTTGTCTTACAAACCATAAAAATCACTTCATCATCATATCATTAAATAAAATCCACTTAATCAAAGGTTTGTTTTGTCATAAGTTTAATCCCTAATCATGGATTAAGTTGAGGAGCTTTCCTCAGCTTAAACATTCTCATCTATTATCCTTCTATTAGGATGGTGTAATGGGTCTGTTTAATCCATGATTATGGCTTAACCTCATTACTTAACACTAAACAAAAATCACAAAAACATCTAAATAATCAACAAGTAGGTTAATGATCTTAATCCTACTCCATGGTGATTAAGTGTGAGAAGCTGACTTCACACTTAAGGTATTCTCATTACCCCTAATCAGAGGGAAGATGTGATAAGTTTACTAAATCCATTGGTTTAGGCTTAAGCTCATTATCCTATGACAAACTTCAAAAGCAATAAAAGATTGAAAACACAAAACAAACAATAATCGTCTCCTCCGGGATTCTTTTCTCCTCACCTTCACTCACAAGCGAGAACTTGCTTCTTCCGTCTAATGCAAGACAGTTTGCATCTGTGCCAGACAGATCATACACTTGAGCATAGGCAAGTAAGCAGTTCACAAGTCAATTCATCTTTCAGTCTCTTTGGGTCGAACTACGGTGTTCTGACTTCCTCATTGCACGAGAGGATACGTAGGCATAACTTAACAGTTATCGAACAAAAGTCTCTGTACATTCCCCCTCTTTCCAGCATCATTCTCTTAGCCTCATGATCTTGAGCATTTCACTCTGTTCTTACACTGACACTTTCATACTTCACATCACTTATACACTTTACACTGACACCTGTACATCTTCTCCAGCTATATTATGCACAAATTGCACTGACACTACCCCTTTAAAACACAAATCTTTTAAGCGTGGATCCCGTCGAGTACGGCGGACAATCTGGGTGCTAATACCTTCCCAGGTTGTAACCAACCCCCTTTCTCAGTCTTTCTGGTTCGCAAACCGTCTTATCCATCTTTTCCTAGGCCTATGCAGCATTGCCTTTCCCCCGGGATAAAAATGCCTAGCTGGCGACTCTATTCATCTACAGTGAGTTCACGGCTGTGTGTTCTCATTGTCCCTCTCGCCGACCGTTCGCGTCTGTACCTTCATATGATCCATTTTCATTTGTCGGGAGCGACAGTCATATATATAAGGAATATGAGTATTGACTTTATGCACATGTATTAGAGAGTGGAGGTGCATGAATTACAATACTACATACCAAGTGACATGTAGAGCTAGTAGATGAATGGAAATATATATATATATATATATATATATATATATATATATATATATATATATATATATATATATATATATATATATATGGATTGTAAGTCAAAAACAAGATATTTCCAAGTAGATGTTTGGAAAAACAGAGAAGATGATTGTAGTCCCATGATGCTTATATATACACATTTATTGATAGCTGAAACATTACAGAAACATTTTTTTTTTTATATATATATAGTAGAGAAGTAAGGCCACTTTATGGGACTTAGGTGATATGAGAACAATATATGTGTATAATACTGAGCCACTTGATGATAATATATGGAGTACCCTATTGTCATAGTTTGTTTAATTAGTAAAGTGCCACTATAAAGGTGATATATATTGGTAAGTAGAATAATACATGATGAATCATATATAATTAATTGATAAAGTAGTACATAAGGGATTGGTGGTTAATGATAGTAATTGGGCATATAAATTAAGATGATCATATATTAGTGAACCAACCAAATTTTCCACATGATGATGAGAGGCGCATGATTCACCCTTAATTATCCAAATTTTGAGCCATGTAGTAGAAAAGGTGAAGAATTAGAAACCACATACTTATTCATAAATTATTAATATGCATTTGATAGACACATGTATATTGCAGGAAATTAATAAAGAAAATGACCACTTGTTGGTAGCTACTGGCATTTTCTACAAAATGAGATAATTATATTTATATAATAATAATAATAATAGAATAAGCCATTTAATTTGTATAGTGAATCACTTGAAAACTACCACCTGTTGATACATATCTTAAGGATATTTATTTCACAATTTCTTTACTGTAGGATAATTGAACAATAGTTAATATAGAATATTAAATAAATTAATTTGGATAGTAAAGATCTATTTAATATTAATATTGCTATTAGATATTAAATACTTGTTGAATGTTGAATATCTATTGAATATTGAATTTAATTATTGGTGAGAGATCAATTATTCAATATTTAATCGGTACTGCATGTGTTGCGAATCGAGATTGAGTCATGTTCATATCTTGCGTATTGTTTGGTAAATGTTGTGACAATATTGGAATGATGGATATTGTGATTTTTGAAAATATTTGTGTATGTGCAATTGTGTGGTAATTCATATGTGATGAATTATTGAAGATATGCATGGATATTAAGATTAGAGAACGATCTTAATTGCATATGGTGATTGTAATTGTACATGCATCATTTGTGTCAAGAGGCAAGGTTTGCTAGTTCCATGGGAGCTAGTGACTTGTCCCAAACCTAGAGGACGGGTTTGAAAGCTTAGAGGACGGGCTTTTGGTTTGTTATCGGTCTAGAGGACGGACCCGGTTTAAATGTAAAAACCGAAAAATGATAATAAGAGATTGGTACCACATGCATGAGTTGCATTTGAGTCTTGCATTGAGTTTTATTGTGTCTATGGTTACAATGTGAGATTATATGTGTTATGTGAATTGTTGAATTGTTGAATTATGGATTTGTGAGTGTGTACTTGTTAATAATATGACTACTTGAGTGATATTATGTTGATGAAACTTTTGAAGTGTGAGAATAATTGTGATTATGCTTGTACACCTTAAATTATATATTATCTTATGATTTCAGTAATTATGTGAATTCTCACCCTTCTGTTGGAATGATGTTTTATACGACATCGCTCAGGTACTGAAGATTAGAGTTGCTTCTAGCAAGAGAGTAGCTGATGGAGTAACCTATTTTAGTTTCATATTTATTTTGGGTCGAGTCGTGCTCTGATCATGTAACACTGGGAATGTTTGATTCATGTCTTAAGAGATACAATTATATACTCTATCTATTTTGTTAATTGAATTTGAATTTTATGGTGAAGTGGCTTTTATGCCAAGTTGATTTAATGAATGAAGTTTATTTGAGACTTGAATGTCATGAGATTCTTATTGAAAGTGATCCGCTGCTACATGCTAATGTGAAAGTATATGAAAGCATGAATTTATTTCAAGCGTTATTGAGTATGAAAGGTGTATGTGTGATATTTTGAATTATGTGTGACATCCTTCTTTGATATGCATGATAATTACTCTGATTATTTATATATTTTCCGTGGGGTTTAGAAGGGTGTTACAATGTACACGACATTCCAATGAGTTTCCTTCCTGCTATGACCAACATGTCTTCAAGACTTTCTGTTCTTGCCTTTGCTTTCTGAAGAGGACGAGGGGACTGATTCCTATCCTTCTGATATTATGAAACAGTGATTTGGTTTAGATTACCCGGATCGCAGTTGTTCGCTTATTCCCTTGTTTTGCGTGGATCGCCATTTCGGGTTTTCAATCCACCAGGATACCCTTTTTTACATGATCTGTCCGATGTGGCTTTTCAACTCAGCGGGCGTACATTTTTTCTTTATTTTCCCTAACTTTTACCCGAGCTTTTTATTCTGGTTTTAGCTTGCCGGGATGCCCATTTCTTGCCTGGACTTTAATTCTGTTTTTGTGTCCAGCGAGTCTTTTTATGCGAAGTATTTTTTAACTGCGTCCGAGTTAACAGGAGATTGGAAATCTTCTCCTTCCATAGTAGTGAGCATCAGCGCACCACCTGAGAAAACTTTCTTTACTATGAACGGGCCTTCGTAGTTTGGGGTCCACTTGCCCCTATGATCTGAACCTGGAGGAATGATCCTCTTGAGCACAAGCTCGCCTACTTGATACTCTTGAGTACGTACTCGTTGGTCGAATGCTCGCTTCATTCTCCTATGATAAAGCTGACCATGACAGATAGCCGCTAATCTTTTTTCCTCAATTAGACACAACTGATTATATCGAGCACGTACCCATTCAGCCTCATCAAGCTTCACATCCATCATCACACACAATAAAGGAATTTCTACCTCAACAGGCAAGACTACCTCCATGCCATACACCATGGAGAAAAGAGTTTCCCCGGTTGACGTTCTGACTGACGTTCGGTACCCATGCAGTGCAAATGGTAACATCTTATGCCAATCCTTGTAGGTGACAACCATCTTCTGCACAATCTTCTTAATATTCTTGTTAGCTGCCTCTACCGCGCCATTCATCTTTGGCTGGTAAGGAGAAGAATTATGATGTTGAATCTTGAAGTCCCGACACAACTCTGCCATCATCTTGTTGTTTAAGTTGGAACCATCAGTAATGATTCGCTCGGGTGTAACACGGTGGGAAAACTGACTTTAGTTAAATGTTGCGGATAGCAAGAGTCGTCACCGACTCTTATTTTATCCAAAAGGAAAGGGCATAAACGAACAGGAAAGACCTTAAAAAGATTTTGAGTTCGGGGGTTAGGTTATATAAAGGGAAGGTATTAGCACCCTTTATATCCATGGTTATCCATGGGCTCTTAGTTACTTAGCTCACTTTAAATTGTTTTGAGAAAGTGTAGTGTGTGATTAAAAATTTTCTAAGCACTTTATAATGATCCTCGTATGGATGTATATAAAGACTTTGTTTTGAAAATTTGTTTGAAATGTGAAGTGTAAGAGTGTATTTTGAAAAGGTGAGCAAGTACTTAAGAGGAACCTACCCTATGTTAAATCTTTACTGTTCTTATATATTCTTTCAATGGTAAGACTATCCATATTATTAAGGAATAAGTAGTCATTACCTTGGATGTGATTAAGGGACATTTGTAGGGTCATCTGAATATAGGCAACTGTAGGGTGTCTTTAGCAATTCATAGGGACTTATCATCTTTTATTCAAAGGGATAAGATCATTTATCGTAGGCAACCTCGAAGGGACTTGATCCTTAAAACTATAGGGACTAGATGATATTTATGAAGGGACTTTGCTTAAAACACCCCACTTGGCCTTTTGTATAAGCAACTTGAGAGGCAAACCTAGGAAGTGCAAGATGGCGATCAAAGATCGACTTACGTGTGTGCGTGTTCATATTCAAATATTTATCTTATTAAAATTAATTTTTCTAAATTAATTTTAATTTACAAACATATTATCACTCCCTATAGTTACTAACCATGGCAATATAAATATTTATGAATAATAAAATAAAGACAAAAACAAACCTACGACTATTACAGGGCTTTTGCAGTTACATTATAATATAAACAATAAATAAATATAATAAAGAAATTATAATTAAAATGGTTAGTTAATAGAATAATTATAAGAAGAAGAGGTTAGCAAGAATATACAAGAAATATATACAATTTAATTAAATATTTTTAGATTAAATAAACATTTTTAAAGAATTTTTAAAAGAAAATAATATAATGAGAATAATAATAAGAAACCATAGAATAAATATTTACAAAAAAAACATGATTAACTATTTAATTATATAATTAGAAAAATTAATTAAGTTTAATATTTAAAATTGAATAAGAACTAGGGTTAGATATTTAAAAATAAAATTAGGGTTTGCATATTGGATTAAAATATTAATTTGATTATTTACAAAAATATAAATACATAAATATATAAAACAAATTTATTTACAAAATATTTTTAGAAACATAAAATGTGAATTATCAATATTCTTTTTATAAAGAAAATCATTAATTTTTACATATTAAAGAAAAGTTTAAATAATATTAGTAATTTTAATTATATAAATATATAAAAAATAATGAAATAAATAAAAGAGATAAAAAAAAACTTACCTGCTGGAGCCTGGGGTCGAACCCAGGTCTCCCAGCCTCCATCAACACCAGCCAACCAACTGAGCTGCGTGTGCAGCGTGTCCATAGGATGAGCCTTAGTAATAATATGGAAAACCTGTTAAAATGAAAGAATTTTGAACAAAAAAAGGATAACCTAGGGATCGAACCCTGGTTATTGGCTTTACAGGCGCTTCTCCAAAACTAGCTGAGCTACGCGCTCTAATTGATAATATGATAACAAATACTTATTATAAAAACAGTCCGAATTTTGAATTCGGATTTCGCGCTAGCCTTCATCTTCCTCACTCATCCGTCCAGTTAGCTTATGGCTACGGTTTGTCCGTAGCAAAAAGCTTTAGTGACAGTTTTCTTCCGTCACTACAGAACCTGCAAGTTAGAACATTCATAATACCTCAAATAAATTCATTCTAATCATATAATTCAACTTATTATGGTCCAATTGGTTCAATTAAACCCTTAATTTCACGTGGAATCACTCTTATGCCGAATCCCTAATTCATGAGTTCAAGAACCCTAAACATGGTGTAATTCGATTCAGTCCACGAAACTCAAATTTAGTTGCCCAGAAAGCTTCCGTACAATGAAACAAGCAAGGTTAGACAATCAAAATCAATTAAAAACCAGTAAACTCATGAAACCGAAAAAATTCAAACATGACATGAACATGAATTCGGTTTATGCAAATGGTGGTGTTTTATGTGTTGTTAATGATCGAAACATGTCCAGTGAGTCTCAATGAAGCTAAAGCAACCTTTAAATTGCCTTGAAAGTGTCTCTAGCCAAGAATCCGAGTATGAGTTTTTGGATGAAATTTTGAAGTTTGAGAATGCTCTTGGAGGCTGAGAATTCATGGCTTTGTGATTGCTTAATGTTGTATATATATCATGTAGTGAAATTAGGTCAAGAAACTAGTCCATCCTTTGGACTTTTTGATCCATAGAGATTGAAAAAGATATGATCTTAAAAACATTGAAAACTTGGATATCTCATTGCTATTTTTGGATGATCTGAAATTATATGGTATCAATCAAGTTTAAATGAATATTAAGACCTTCTAGAACCACAATCCCTTCCAAATATATGATTTTCATATTTTATTTTAATTTAATTTGTATTTTAATGAATAAAATTCAAATAAATATTAAATAAAATGTAAAAAATCAGAAAAGTTGTGGTTTGGGTCGTGCTTGATGATATTATAAGGATTGGATGGCAATTTGGTGGGCTCATTTAGCAAAAATTGGTTTTAAGGCCTCATTTGCTTCATAAACTTCCCAAAAATTTCCCAACTTTGAAAGGGCACAAATCCTTCAATTTTAATGCTATGAATGTGTTCTTGGACATTTTGGAAAGCTTAAATAGTCCTCTAACCAACCTCTTTGGTCTCATGTCCATATCTTTTACCATTCTCAAGTTATGCTCTTTGGAAGTTGTTGACTTTTTGTTGACTTTTAAAATGACCTATAATGTCCTAGCTCATACCTTCCAAATGAAGCATTTTTGGGCTTGGCTTGTGAGACACAGTTGTAGAGAATTCAATTTCCTTAAAAATGAGCTTTGGATGGAAAATTTTTGATGAAGCTTGTGAAAGTTATGGCTGGTCAAAGTTCAGTTGACTTTTCTTGTGAAAACCCTAATTTAGAAACTCCTGATTCTTGATGATATGAAATCTCCTTGATGAACCATGATAAACCCTTGATCAAATGATGAATTTTACTTCATATAATTGATGTTGGCAAAAAATCATGAAGTTTGACTTTGGTTTGACCACAGTTGACCTCAGTTTGACTTTTTAACTACTTTGACTGATTTTAACCTGTCTGATCATATGACTGAGCAAATATTTTGGGAAAGTCTTGAAACTTGTCATGGGGATTCTTGAACACATATAGGATGCTATGAAGCTCACTTTAAGTCTTGGAAGTCTATTTAGCCTGATGAAAGTCAAAACCCTAGTTTAAGATGCATTGCTTATGAGGATGCATTGTCTGAGGGAATTGTCAAACTTTCTGACTAATTGTGAACCTTGTGAACCTCATGAGATGTCTTGTGAACTTTGTGAACCTTGTGAACCTCTTAATACACAATGTCTTGTCTTGGTGAGGGCAAATTTTGCGGTGCAACAACTGCCCCTGTTCAATTTTCTGAAACCTGAGGGGTTAGATTGGTATATGTGCCATTCGTGACCTGGAAGGTTGAAGGGGATTGAACACAAAAGCCCAAAAATTTTCTCTCGCCGGTGTGTAAAGTAACACTGATGATTAATTGTATATGCTTGAGTGGGCTTGAAGATGCCACTTGGAAGAACTGGGGATGGGCTTATAGATGCCATCCATAATATCAGGAGGTGATAATATCTTGGTATTGATACGGGATATCATCACTAGGTCTTCGTATAGGCCGTCTCTGAATCGTTTATGAAACATAATTTGAATTGTTGAATAGACCAGTAGAAATAAATCTTCGTGACGATTATCTCTTCTAGAAATATCCTGGACTAGGGAATGGATCTTCGTATAGACCGTTTGCCTACTCTCCAAGGACGAAAGAATATCAGGATTAATTCTTTCCGGAAATATCTTGAACTAGGGAATGGATCTTTGTACAGACCGTTTGCCTACTATTCAAGAACAAATAGATTAAATCTTCTGAAAATATCTTGGACTAGGGAATGGATCTTTGTACAGACCGTTTGCCTAATATCCAAAGACAGAAAGAGTATCAGGATCAAGTCTCCTGAAGATATCCTGGACTAGGGAATGGATATTTGTACAGACCGTTTGCCTAATATCCAAGGACAAAAAAGAGTGTCAGGATCAAGTCTCCTAAAAATATCCTGGACTAGGGAATGGATCTTTGTATAGACCGTTTGCCTACTCTCCGAGGACAAAAGAGTGTCAAGATTAAATCTCCTGAAAATATCCTGAATTAGGGAATGGATCTTTGTACAGACCGTTTGCCTACTATCCGAGGACATCTTGAGTAATGTATAGATCATTTCTGACCTGTTGTGGATTGTTGATGTTGTTTTATCTGCATATAACTATCCTGCAAGGAAAAGGTTAGTTTATGCAATGTGCATGCATGTACGTATGGCATGGTGCATCTATGTAAATGTATTATGCATTTATGAATATGCTATGGTATGATGTAAATGATATATGTATGAATCATGTAGCCTGAAGCGTCTTGATATCTTTGCATAACAACTGCTGGCTAGGGAAAATAAATCCCGATTCGTTGCTGAAGAATACGAAGACCTCGTTCCCGTCTTGTTTGATAGTATAGTATTTATATCCTCCCGTCCTCGTTCGTCGTACTTCTATTGAAGGAATAAGTTCCTGAGTATCCCAACTGAGGATAAAAGAGATGGACATAAATTCAAGGGGAGATGTAAATCGAAGTATCTATAGATTTTCCCTACTGGGGATTTGTAGTTGCCTTGTGGGGATAAACCGGCGAAGCTTCGTTGAATTCCTACCTTCGTTCGTCCTTAGTAAACACTATTACTGCATTTTCATGCATTTCTGGTAAACATCAATCATATTCAAAAGCATACATACATTCAAACACAACCAATGGACGTTTTCTCTTATGTAAATAGGGTAAAAGTAAATCTGGGTTCAAATATGAAACTTTATTTATATCACAAAGTGACTTACACATAGGCAATTTTGTACAAGGAGACAGAAATCCTAGTAAGAGGAATTCGTCGTGAAACTTTCTTTTTTTTACAAAACAAAGAAAATCAGCTATGTGAGAAATAATCCTATTGAGTTTCAATTCTACTATTGCAATTATCTTCAAGTATCTCATCTTCTGCTGTTGAGACGGAAACGATTGGATTGATCCTTATCTGTTCAAGCTTGGGTGAAGTAGTACAACTAGTTAGGGCTACATGAGTGATCCAAACGAGACATAGTCATACGCTTTAATCCCTAACTTTTACCTGGATTGCCCTTTCAGGTTTTCAATCCACCGGGATACCCTTTTTTGCCCAAGCCGCCTTTTCAGGTTTTCGACTTGCCGGGTGTACATTTTTTTTATATATATCCCTAATTTTTTCCCGAACCCTTTTGGTTCGCCGGGATGCCCTTATTTTTGCCTAGGCTAGTCAACCTAGCGGGTTTCTTTTTATGCGTAGTATTTTTTAACTATGTCTGTGTTTACAGGCTGTGGGAAGTCTTCACCATCCATAGCAGTAAGCATCATGGCACCTCCTGAGAATACTGTTTTGACTACAAATGATCCTTCATATGTAGGAGTCCATTTGCCCCTAGGATCACCCTGTGGTAATATGATACGCTTGATTACCAAGTCACCAGCCTGATATACCTTTGGCTTAACTTTCTTATTGAAAGCCTTGATCATCCGTTTCTGGTACATCTGGCCATGACAAACAGCTGCCAACCTCTTCTCATCAATCAAATTTATCTGGTCAAGTCGAGTCTGAATCCACTCATCTTCATCCAAGCCTGCATCCTTCATGATTCTTAAGGAGGGGATTTGAACTTCAATGGGCAGAACTGCTTCCATACCATAGACTAAGGAGAATGGGGTTGCTCCTGTTGAAGTACGTATTGTAGTACGATAACCATGAAGAGAAAATGGTAACATCTCATGCCAATCCTTTTAAGTAACAATCATCTTATGTAGAATCTTCTTATTGTTCTTATTAGCAGCTTCTACTGCCCCATTCATCTTCGGACGATACAGAGAAGAGTTGTGATGCTTAATCTTGAACTGCGTGCAGAGATCAGTAATCATAGTGTTATTCAGATTAGAGCCATTGTCAGTGATAATCCTTTCAGGGATGCCATACCTACATATGAGATTGTTCTTAATGAATCGAGCCACCACATTCTTAGTAACAGATGCAAATGAAGCTGCCTCCACCCACTTAGTAAAGTAATCAATAGCAACCAGGATGAAACGATGCCCATTAGAAGCAGTAGGTTTGATTTCACCAATCATATCAATGACCCACATGGCAAAAGGCCAAGGAGCAGTCAACACATTCAATGGAGCTGGAGGTATATGTACTTTATCAGCATAGATTTGACACTTGTGACATGTTCTGGAGTGTTGATAGCAGTCAGCTTCCATGGTTGACCAATAGTAACCTATTCTCAATATTTTCTTTGCCATAGTATGGCCACTAGAATGAGTGCCAAAGATCCTATCATACATGTCTTCCATAATCTCTGTTGCTTCCTTCTTATCCACACAACGAAGCAAAGTTGAATCATGATTGCGCTTGTACAAAATTCCATTACTTAAGAAGAACTTAGTAGAAAACCTCCTCAGAAACTTCTTATCTTTGACAGATGCCCCTTCAGGGAATTCCTGAGCTTCAAGATATCTTTTCACTTCATAGAACCAAGGCTTCCCCTCTGCTTCTTCAGTATCAATCTCATTGCAGTATGCATGCTTCTCAAATCTATCAATAGTAATCTTATGAGCTTCATCATCCCAGCTAATCTCAAACATAGATGCCATGGTGGCTAATGCATCTGCCAACTGATTCTCTCCTCGTGGAATATGTGCAAAGGTAATCTCTTCAAAATGTGGGATCAAGGATAACACATGTTCTCTTTAAGGAATGAGATTTTCATGCTTGGTATCCCAATCTCCTTTAATCTGACTTACTACCAGGGCTGAATCTCCATATACCTCCAGGAACTGAATCTTCATATCAATGGCAGCTTTGATGCCCAGAATACATGCCTCATACTCAACCATGTTATTGGTACAATAGAAACAAAGTATTGCAGTAATCGGGGTATGACAACCTTCAGGAGAAATGATCATAACACCAACACCATTACCAAGTGCATTAGAAGCTCCATCAAAAACCATAGTCCATCGGGATCCTTGTTCAGGTCCGTCATATTGTCTAGGTTCTTTGGTTATAATCATAATGTCTTCATCAGGGAACTCAAAACTCATTGATTGATAATCATCCACTGCTTGATGAGCTAAATGATCAGCTACAACACTTCCCTTAATGGCCTTCTGAGTAGTATACTGTATATCATATTCTGTTAAGATCATTTGCCATCTTGCTATTCGTCCGGAGAGAGCAGGTTTCTCGAATATGTACTTGATTGGATCCATCTTTGAAATCAACAAGGTAGTATGAGTCAACATATACTGTCTTAGTCGGCGAGCAGCCCATGCCAAAGCGCAACAAGTTTTCTCGAGCAGTGAGTATCTTATTTCACAGTCGGTAAACTTTTTGCTAAGGTAGTATATTGCCTTCTCTTTTCGACCAGACTCGTCATGTTTCCCCAACACACACCCCATTGAGTTGTCTAACACTGTTAAGTACATAATCAAGGGTCTTCCATCAACTGGTGGCATCAAGATTGGAGGTTCTAGAAGATATCTCTTAATTTCATCAAAGGCTGTCTGGCATTCATCATTCCACTCCATTACCTGATCTTTCTTCAACAACTTGAAGATTGGCTCACAGGTAGCAGTTAATTGGGAAATAAATCTTGCAATGTAATTCAATCGTCCCAAGAAACCTCTAACTTCCTTCTCAGTACGGGGAGCTGGCATCTCTTGTATAGCTTTCACTTTTGCAGGGTCTACTTCAATACCTTTTCCACTGACAATGAAACCCAGGAGTTTACCAGACCTAACTCCAAAAGTACACTTGTTTGGGTTCAATCTCAACTTGTATTTCTTCAACCTTTCAAACAACTTATGCAGATGATCAAGGTGTTGCTCTTCATTCTGGGACCTGGCTATCATATCATCCACATATACCTCTATCTCATGATGAATCATATCGTGAAACAAAGCCACCATAGCACGCTGATATGTGGCCCCGGCATTCTTCAAACCAAATGGCATAACTTTATAACAAAAAGTGCCCCATTGTGTAACAAATGTAGTCTTCTCCATATCTTCAGGTGCCATCTTGATTTGATTGTAACCAGAGAAACCATCCATGAAAGAGAATACCTTATGCTGAGCAGTGTTGTCTACCAGAACGTCAATATGAGGAAGTGGAAAGTTATATTTGGGGCTGGCCTTATTCAAATCCCTGTAATCCACACACATACGTACCTTACCATCTTTTTTAGGTACCGGTACCACATTTGCAACCCACTGAGGATAAGAAGTCACAGCTAAAAACCCTGCATCAAACTGTTTCATCACCTCTGCTTTAATCTTTTCTGACATTTCAGGACGCATGCGACGAACCTTCTGCTTCTTTGGACGACAATCTTCTTTTACCGGTAAACGGTGAACCACAATGTCTGTATCCAACCCTGACATATCTTCATAGGACCAAGCAAATATTTCCACATAATCATGTAACATCTGAATTAATCTGCTCTTAACACCATCCTCTAATTCAGCCCCTATCTTGACCTCTTTCCTGTTCTCTTCAGTTCCCAGATTTACAACTTCGATTGGCTCTTCATGTGGCTGTATAGCTTTCTCTTCTTGTTGTAATAACCTAGCAAGCTCTACAGGTACTTCACAATCTTCCTCCTTTCCATCTTCAGCTTGATAGATCAGATTCTCGAAATTATAATTGGCAATAGTAGAACTGTTATCAATAGGATCCAGAGTGGATGAGGATCTACATTTTAGTGATGTGTGTGTGTGTAAGAACACATAGTTGATAAACAAAAATAAAAATAAAAGAAAGACAAGGAGCACAATGTTTATGAAAACGAAACGTCCATTGATTTTTATTGAATGAAGTATGCAAATGAAATGACATCCCGTAACAAGCATACCATTGTGCCCCGGGTAAAACACAAGGCTTAAAAGTTTAATTGTTCGAAATTACAAATTTAAAAATAATAACACAGTAATAGTATTTACTCCTGACTAAAGGAGATAGGAATAACGTCTTCAGTCTTCCAATTGTTGAGCCCATCACCCACAGTAGGAAAAATCCAGTTATCCAGATTGTAGTCTTCATTATAGTCACCCACATCATTGATTTGATCTCTCATGACCCCTTGATTGGTGATGCGAACAGCACGAGCACGACGAACAGCCTTCTGGGACTCTGCAGTGAAACCCAAACCAAACTTTTCAGACTTGTAAGGGATATCAGGAAGCTGACCCCAAATAGTACAACCACCTTCTTCAACCACAACTCTAGCATCTTTGAGGGAGGCCATTGTAGGAGGTACTCTGGTAACCACAGGAACTTTTTTAACCACAGGAGGAGCTTCAGCAGCAGGAACAACCCAAGGAACTACTTCAAATGTCTGGCAAGGAGTCTCAACATATTCACCTTCCACTTCAACATACTTAAATGTATTCACATGACTGATCATATATTCTTCCTCTCCGTAAACAGTGACGATCTTTCCCTTCATTGGATATCTCAACTTCTGATGTAGAGTGGAAGTCATAACACCTGCCCCGTGGATCCAGGGGCTCCCAAGCAAACAGGAGTACGCAGGACGAATATCCATTACATAAAAGGTAGAGTTGAAGATTTGAGAGCCTACTTTAATCGGGAGATCTATTTCTCCATGCACCACTCTTCTTGAACCATCAAAGGCCCTCACCACTATATTACTTGGCCTTAACACAACATCTTCAGGACTAAGCTTGTTCAGAACCTCTTTGGGAAGTACATTCAATGAAGAGCCATTGTCTATCAACACATGAGACAAGGTAGTGCCCCTACATTCAATGGAAATATGCAAAGCCCTGTTATGATTTCTCTTGGCAGGAGTAAAATCAGCATCAGAAAAACCTAACCCATTATCATAAGTCAAATGTGCCACACAATTCTCGAACTGATCTACAGAAATCTCATTTGGCACATGAGCAGTCTTCAAGAACTTGATTAAGGCTTTAGCATGAGCCTTAGAACATAGCAACAAAGACAACATGGAAATTTTGGAGGGAGTATGCCCTAACTGGTCAACAATATCATAATCACTCTTGCGAATGATCTTCAGCACTTCTTCCATCTGTTTAGAGAGATTTTCTGCAGTCGGTGCTTCAGCTTGCACAGGTTCAACCACAGGACCTTTGCCCCGAGCATCAATACTTGGCTCAGAAGTGGAGGTAGTAGCCGGACTAACTGCACTTTTTGAGGTAGTCGGAGGAGAGAAAATTCTTCCACTTTTGGTGATCTTACTAGATCCGAAAATATTATCAACATCAAGGTTATCATCAGTAACAGGTGCTAAAGGTTCCTGCTTAACACCATGGATATAAACATCGGAACCGTAATTCCAGGGTATGGCTTTATCAGAAGTATACGGAATAGGGCCAGGAGTAGTAATAATCATGGGAGGCACTCTAACTTTAGCAACAGTCTTCACCAAACCTTCAGCAGTAATTTTGATAGGACCCTTGGAAGAGATCTTGACGGGGCCTTTGGAGGTAATCTTCACTGGCACTTTATCAACCATGTCCACCTCTTCAACCTTCGTACCTTGAGTTAGATGTTCAACCATACCTTCCACAGAAGGTGTCCTCTCAAACAATATGGTGTAATTGTCCATGAGGCGTTGAATACCATCCTTCAACTTCCAGCAGCTATCAGGTTTGTAAGCACAATAAAAACAGTCTTCATTACAACCTGGAAAGAACCCAGCTTGTACCAACTTCTTCTTAATAACAGATAGAGGAGTAGTCACATCTGCTACTGAGGAAACATAGGAAACATCATCAACAGCATTAACAGTCTTCTCATGATTGGGCATGGGAGAAGTAATCACATTTGGAGTCCCAGGAGGGTCAAATTCAATCTCTCCAGCTTCAATCATATCTTGAATCTTGTTTTTCAATATCCAGCAGTTGTTGGTATCATGTCCCGGACAATTAGAATGATAGGCACATCGTGCATTAGGATTGTACCGAGGAGAGGAAGTATTAGGATTCTGAGGAGGGTCCTTCAAAGTAATGAGTTCCCCTTTAAACATGTGTTGCAAGGCTTGGGCCAGTGACATGTTGATCTTAGTGAACTGTCTTCTAGGCTTCTGTTGATTGCTCTGTGGTAGCTCTGGTGCTGTAGGAGCAGGATTGGAAATGTGAACTGCTCCCATAGATTGGTGACTTCTGTTACGACTGGGTTGACCATACACAACATTAGACTCCTTCTTTCCACTAGGGGGCTTCTTAGCGGTGCTTGATGAAGAGGCAACCACCTGTATCTTTCCACTTCTTATACCACTCTCCACACGTTCTCCAGTCATTATCAGCTCGGTGAAACCAGATGATGAGCTTCCAATGAGGTGACTATAGAATGGACCATTCAACGTACTCATGAACATATCCACTAGCTCCCTGTCAGTCAAAGGAGGGTTGAACTCTGCCAGCCAGGTCTCTCCATTTTTGGGCATACTCCTTGAAATTCTCCTCAGCACCCATTGACATGCTTTGGAGCTGCATGCGAGTAGGTGCTAACTCAGCATTATATTGGTATTTCCTGTAGAAGGCCTCAGCAAGATCATTCCAATCACGAATATTGGCACTCTCCAATTGGTAATACCCTTCCAATTGAGCTCCAGACAAGCTCTCTTGGAAGAAATGAATCCACAATTTCTTATCAGCAGTGTGTGGTTGAATCCTCCGGACATAGGACCTTAGATGCAGCTTGGGACATGAGACACCATCATACACCACAAAAGTAGGAACCTTGAAACCAATAGGTATAACCACTCCAGATATTAAGCTCAGATCTTCAAAATCAAGCCCAGAAGATTTTTGTAACTCCATGGCATTCATCCTGTCTACCAGCATCTTGTACTTATCTTCATTAGGATCATGATAATAATTCGCTTCAGAATCAGAATCTCCCATAGTATCATGGAGACTGCCTCCCTCTTTCTCAGAATTTTCAGACTCATAATCATCAACCTGTTCCTTTGTCTTGATAGGACCTCTGAACCTTCTTCCAAGATTAATAAAGCCTCCTGGTCTTCTAGTCTTCTTATTCTTCTTAGCCAGCAGTGTCTTCAGCTCATCTTGTCCCTTGGACAAGTTCAGAATCAACTCTTGGAATTGTGCATTCTGAGCCTGGAGATCTTTGACAGTCTGTTCAAGAGCCATTTCT
This sequence comes from Lathyrus aphaca, assembly GCA_963966055.1. Taxonomy (NCBI): domain Eukaryota; kingdom Viridiplantae; phylum Streptophyta; class Magnoliopsida; order Fabales; family Fabaceae; genus Lathyrus; species Lathyrus aphaca. The sequence goes on from OZ014521.1 coordinate 448,212,411, forward strand.
GCTGAAATAAACAGCGAGAAGATAAGATACCTGTACATAAGAAACCTGTGATGCAGTGATATGGTATGTAAATGCGTATGCAATGTTTTCAAGGACCGCGGGATTTAAATTTGTTTAAACAATCAAAAAGGTAAACTTTTATTAGTAATAAACTTGTTTGCTCCTTGGGCTTACAATAAAAATGAAATGAATACAAAAATGGGGTTTTAAGTCTCCCATGGACGTTTCCTCTTTGTGTTGAGGTATGAGTTGAGATTCCGTTCCTCGTGAAGTTGTTTTGTTAGCTCCAAGATTCTTTCTTGACTTGCTTTGTAATGAGTCTCAAAAGTATCTCTTTGCTCCTTCAACTGGATCCAGGACCTCTGTAACTCTTCCATGTCAGTGGGCATGTCTGGGTGAAGAATGACATAAGAAGTATCTCCTTCAGCAACAGGCTCCATAGTAACTGGCAAGATAGCAGGATATGGCATCATAAGAGTCTGAGCACGAGATCGCACCCATCTGAGGTAAGCTTCCATAGGAATAGTGTACTTGGGTTCCAGAGTCTTGCTGTCAACCTTGTTCACTTTACCCCATGCTCGTATGAACTTTTGACGATAACCTTGCAGATTGTTGTCGTAGTCGAACACAATACCCTGAATCAACATGTCATGAGGACCATCACTCCGAGCGTAACCAAACTGACGTAGAGCTAAAGAAGGGTTATATGTAATGCCCCCTCTTATGCCAAGGAGTGGCACATTAGGGAACTCCCCACAACGGTCAATGATAGTAACATTCTCCATAGATCTAGAGCACCAATGAATATCTGAATGAGAGAGTGACATGATTCTTTTAGACCACCTGAACCCTTGTTCATTCTTCATCACTGATCGAGGAAGGTGAGAAATAAACCACCTAGACAAGAGAGGTATGCAGCACATCAGAGTTCCTCGCGCCTTCGTAGTACGAGTATGAAGAGAGTGTAAGATGTCTCCAAGTAAAGTGGGCACTGGATTATGAGTCAGAAATATGTTGATGGCGTGTACGTCTATGAACTGGTCTGGATTAGGGAACAATACTAATCCATATATCAATAGGGCTAAGATCTCCTCAAAAGAATCATAACTCATAGCCTTCAGGAATACTTGAGCTTTCTCCATCAATACTTTAGCAAGAACGCCCTTAACTCCACTTCTTGTTTCCAGGACAATGTCTGATTTCTTCAGATGTAGGGCTGCAACAATGACTTCATGTTTAGGCTCTTTTTCCAAGCCTGTGAAAGGTTTCTGATCAAGGATAGGTATACCCAGAAGCTTGGAGAACTCTTCCATTGTAGGAACCAGTTGATAGTCGGGGAATGTGAAACAATGATGTTTAGGGTCAAAGAACTGAAACAAAACACTCATAATGTCTTCATTGAACCCTGAAGTGACTAAATCCAGTAGGTGACCACGCCTCTTGATGAACTGGGAGTTTTCAGAAACTTGAGAGACCAATTCCTTAAGCTTAGGAGGTATTCCTACAAAGTTGATCCGGATAGTATTCCTACGAGCAGAAGCCATGACCTGCAACAAAGAACAAAGATAAATCCTTTGGTCCTTGAAATGGTTAGTGAAAATGCTATGCTTATGATGCATGATGATGCTATGATGTTATGCTCAATCACAAACATGTGGCACACACAAACAAATCACACAATAGCCCTAGGTTTGAAGGCTTGCATAAGGTTTAAAGGTAAGTACCCTCCCCTGAAGTTTAGATGGTTCATCCTGTCCTATAAAGTAACCAGGTTCTAAGGGATCTCAATATCATTGATCCTTCACAAGGGTGGTTGTTCAGTAGGCAACTTACTTTCCAACCAAAACCCTCCAAGTTTAGAATCTCAATGTGTGTAGCATCGAGTATCAACCAACTTCAGTCTTCACCAAAGTCGGTTATCTCACTACTTTCTAAAGGCCAAGATGGGATGACTAGGGTTCTAAAAGTTAGTTAGTGTATTGACAACGTATGGCAGCCTCATATTATCCTCAACTTTCTTAAGGAACATAAGCACCAACCAAGAAGTCACACTAACTATGGCCACCAGATTAACCATATCGGTATACGCCGTACAGTTTCCTTGGTCTATTGCCATTTACCTAAGGTACACTAGATCCGGGTTAGGATCTTTCACACATAAGAGCCCAACAGATAAATATAAAGCAAACAAAACAAACAATTTAAAGTGATCCAATTCCTAAGGGTACCCTTCTTTTATTAATCCCCAGCAGAGTCGCCAGTTCTGTAACACGGTGGGAGAACTGACTTTAGTTAAATGTTGCGGATAGCAAGAGTCGCCACCGACTTTTCTTTTATCCAAAAGGAAAGGGCATAAAAGAACAGGAAAGACCTTAAAAAGATTTTGAGTTCGGGGGGTAGGTTATATAAAGGGAAGGTATTAACACCCTTTATATCCATGGTTATCCATGGGCTCTTAGTTACTTAGCTCACTTTAAATTGTTTTGAGAAAGTGTAGTGTGTGATTAAAAATTTTCTAAGCACTTTATAATGATCCTCGTATGGATGTATATAAAGACTTTGTTTTGAAAATTTGTTTGAAATGTGAAGTGTAAGAGAGTATTTTGAAAAGGTGAGCAAGTACTTAAGAGGAACCTACCCTATGTTAAATCTTTACTGTTCTTATATATTCTTTCAATGGTAAGACTATCCCTATTATTAAGGAATAGGTAGTCATTACCTTGGATGTGATTAAGGGACATTTGTAGGGTCATCTGGATATAGGCAACTGTAGGGTGTCTTTAGCAATTCGTAGGGACTTATCATCTTTTATTCAAAGGGACAAGATCATTTATCGTAGGCAACCTCGAAGGGACTTGATCTTTAAAACTATAGGGACTTGATGATATTTATGAAGGGACTTTGCTTAAAACATCCCACTTGGCCTTTTGTATAAGCAACTTGAGAGGCAAACCTAGGAAGTGCAAGATGGTGATCAAAGATCGACTTACGTGTGTGCGTGTTCATATTCAAATATTTATCTTATTAAATTAATTTTTCTAAATTAATTTTAATTTACAAACATATTATCACTCCCTATAGTTACTAACCATGGCAATATAAATATTTATGAATAATAAAATAAAGACAAAAATAAACCTACGACTATTACAGGGCTTTTGCAGTTACATTATAATATAAACAATAAATAAATATAATAAAGAAATTATAATTAAAATGGTTAGTTAATAGAATAATTATAAGAAGAAGAGGTTAGCAAGAATATACAAGAAATATATACAATTTAATTAAATATTTTTAGATTAAATAAACATTTTTAAAGAATTTTTAAAAGAAAATAATATAATGAGAATAATAATAAGAAACCATAGAATAAATATTTACAAAAAAAACATGATTAACTATTTAATTATATATATTAGAAAAATTAATTAAGTTTAATATTTAAAATTGAATAAGAACTAGGGTTAGATATTTAAGAATAAAATTAGGGTTTGCAATTGAATTAAAATATTAATTTGATTATTTACAAAAATATAAATACATAAATAAATAAAACAAATTTATTTACAAAATATTTTTAGAAACATAAAATGTGAATTATCAATATTCTTTTTATAAAGAAAATCATTAATTTTTACATATTAAAGAAAAGTTTAAATAATATTAGTAATTTTAATTATATAAATATATAAAAAATAATGAAATAAATAAAAGAGATAAAAAAAAACTTACCTGCTGGAGCCTGGGGTCGAACCCAGGTCTCCCAGCCTCCATCAACACCAGCCAACCAACTGAGCTGCGTGTGCAGCGTGTCCATAGGATGAGCCTTAGTAATAATATGGAAAACCTGTTAAAATGAAAGAATTTTGAACAAAAAAAGGATAACCTAGGGATCGAACCCTGGTTATTGGCTTTACAGGCGCTTCTCCAAAACCAGCTGAGCTACGCCCTCTAATTGATAATATGATAATAAATACTTATTATAAAAACAGTCCAAATTTTGAATTCGGATTTCGCGCCAGCCTTCATCTTCCTCACTCATCCGTCCAATTAGCTTATGGCTACGGTTTGTCCGTAGAAAAAAGCTTTAGTGACAGTTTTCTTCCGTCACTACAGAACCTGCAAGTTAGAACATTCATAATACCTCAAATAAATTCATTCTAATCATATAATTCAACTTATTATGGTCCAATTGGTTCAATTAAACCCTTAATTTCACGTGGAATCACTCCTATGCCGAATCCCTAATTCATGAGTTCAAGAACCCTAAACATGGTGTTATTCGATTCAGTCGACGAAACTCAAATTTAGTTGCCTAGAAAGCTTCAGTACAATGAAACAAGCAAGGTTAGACAATCAAAATCAATTAAACACCAGTAAACTCATGAAACCGAAAAAATTCAAACATGACATGAACATGAATTCGGTTTATGCAAATGGTGGTGTTTTATGTGTTGTTGATGATCGAAACATGTCCAGTGAGTCTCAATGAAGCTAAAGCAACCTTTAAATTGCCTTGAAAGTGTCTCTAGCCAAGGATCCGAGTATGAGTTGTTGGATGAAATTTTGAAGTTTGACAATGCTCTTGGAGGCTGAGAATTCGTGGCTTTGTGATTGCTTAATGTTGTATATATATCATGTAGTGAAATTAGGTCAAGAAACTAGTCCATCCTTTGGACTTTTTGATCCATAGAGATTGAAAAAGATATGATCTTAAAAACATTGAAAACTTGGATATCTCATTGCTATTTTTGGATGATCTGAAATTATTTGGTATCAATCAAGTTTAAATGAATATTAAGACCTTATAGAACCACAATCCCTTCCAAATATATGATTTTCATATTTTATTTTAATTTAATTTGTATTTTAATGAATAAAATTCAAATAAATATTAAATAAAATTTAAAAAATCAGAAAAGGTGTGGGTTGGGTCGTGCTTGATGATATTATAAGGATTGGATGGCAATTTGGTGGGCTCATTTAGCAAAAATTGGTTTTAAGGCCTCATTTGCTTCATAAACTTCCCAAAAATTTCCCAACTTTGCAAGGGCACAAATCCTTCAATTTTAATGCTATGAAGGTGTTCTTGGACATTTTGGAAAGCTTAAAGAGTCTTCTAACCAACCTCTTTGGTCTCATGTCCATATCTTTTACCATTCTCAAGTTATGCTCTTTGGAAGTTGTTGACTTTTTGTTGACTTTTAAAATGACCTATAATGTCCTAGCTCATACCTTCCAAATGAAGCATTTTTTGGCTTGGCTTGTGAGACACAAAGTTGTAGATAATTCAATTTCCTTCAAAATGAGCTTTGGATGGAAAAAATTTGATGAAGCATGTGAAAGTTATGGCTGGTCAAAGTTCAGTTGACTTTTCCTATGAAAACCCTAATTTAGAAACTCCTGATTCTTGATGATCTGAAATCTCCTTGATGAATCATGATCAACCCTTGATCAAATGATGAATTTTACTTCATATACTTGATTTTGGCAAAAAATCATGAAGTTTGACTTTGGTTTGACCACAGTTGACCTCAGTTTGACTTTTTAACTACTTTGACTGATTTTATCATATCTGATCATCTGACTGAGCAAATCTTTTGTGAAAGTCTTGAAACTTGTCATGGGGATTCTTGAACACATATAGGATTCTATGAATCTAACTTGAAGTCTTGGAAGTATATTTAGCCTGATGAAAGTCAAAACCCTAGTTTAAGATGCATTGCTTAGGAGGATGCATTGTCTGAGGGAATTGTCAAACTTTCTGACTAATTGTGAACCTTGTGAACCTCATGAGATGTCTTGTGAACTTTGTGAACCTTGAGAACCTCTTAATACACAATGTCTTGTCTTGGTGAGGGCAAATTTTGGGGTGCAACATCGGGCACTCCATATCTGCAAATGATGTCTCTTTTCAGAAACCTAGCTACCACTTGACGAGTGACATTGGCATAAGTTGCTGCTTCAACCAATTTGGTAAAGTAATCAATCACGACCAAGATGAAGCGATGACCGATTGAAGTAGTAGGCTCTATCTTCCCGATCATGTCAATGCCCCACATAGAAAAGGGCCAAGGAGATGACATGACGTTGAGCAGGCTTGGAGGAACATGCACCTTGTCTGCATATATTTGGCACTTGTGGCATTTACGGGCGTATGAACAACAGTCTGCATCCATTGTTAGCCAATAGTACCCTGATCTCAACAAATTCTTAGCCATTGCATGCCCTCCTGCATGAGTACCGAAAGATCCCTCGTGGACTTCCTGCATTAATAGGTCTGCTTCGTGTCTATCCACGCATCTGAGCAAGACCATGTCAAAGTTTCTCTTATATAGAACTCTGTCTGCATTCAAGAAGAAGCTAGCAGCAAGTCGTCTCAAGGTCCTCTTGTCGTTAGATGATTCCCCAGATGGGTATTCTTGTTTTTCCAAGAAAAGCTTAATATCAAAGTACCAAGGTTTCTCATCAGACAATGCGTCTACAGAGAAAGCATAAGCTAGCGCGTCAAGCCTGGAAATGTCAATTCTGGGCACGTAATTCCAACACAAGACTTTGATGGACGAAGAAAGAGTATCCAATGCATCGGAAAATTGATTATCATCTCGTGGTATATATTGAAGCTTAACCATTGTGAAGAATGTCAAAAGTCTTCTGGCATAATCCTTATAAGGAATTAAGTGTTCTTGATGTGTATACCACTTGCCGGTAATCTGGTTGATAACGAGGGCTGAATCTCCGAATATATCGAGGGTCTTAATCCGAAGATTAATAGCCTCCTCTATTCCCATTATGCACGCCTCGTATTCCGCTTCATTGTTGGTGCATCCAAAAGTGATTCTGGCAGCGAATGGAAAGTGAACACCTTCGGGAGTAATAAGAACAACACCAACTCCACGACCATTGATATTGACTGCCCCATCAAACATCAACTTCCATTTGGATTCAGGGTCAGGCCCCTCCTCCGAAAGTGGTTCCTCGCAATCTCTTTCCTTGAGGTACACGATGTCCTCATCAGGGAAATCAAACTTCATTGGCTGATAGTCGTCTTCAAGTGGTTGTTGTGCAATATAATCTGACAATACACTTCCTTTGATGGCTTTCTGGGAAGTATATTGTATGTCATACTCTGTTAAGATCATTTGCCACCTTGCAACCCTTCCTGTTAATGTTGGTTTCTCCAAAATATACTTGACGGGGTCCATTTTTAAGATTAACAGTGTGGTATGGGTCAACATGTACTGTCTCAGTCGGCGAGCAGTCCATGCCAAAGCGCAACAAGTTTTCTCGAGCAGTGAATAACGAGATTCACAATCGGTAAGCTTTTTGCTAAGGTAATAAATAGCATGCTCTTTTCGACCAGACTCGTCATGTTGGCCTAGAACACACCCCATCGACCCTTCTAACACAGTAAAGTACATGATAAGTGGTCGTCCTAGAACTGGAGGCATTAGGATCGGAGGCTCCTGCAAATACTCTTTTATCTTTTCAAAGGCTCTTTGATAGTCCTCACTCCACCCGACTGTTTTTTATTTTCTTAACAATTTGAAGATTGACTCGCATGTGGCAGTTAGATGAGATATAAACCGTGAAATGTAGTTCAATCTCCCTAAAAACCCACACACTTCTTTTTCTGTTTTCGGTGCAGGCATGTCTTGTATTGCTTTTACTTTTGTAAGATCTACCTCAATCCCCCTCTGGCTAACAATGAAACCCAGCAATTTACCAGAACGCACTCCGAAAGTGCACTTGTTTGGATTCAACCTCAGTTTGTACTTTATCAATCTATCAAACAACTTTTTGAGATTGACCAGATGCTCTTCTTTGTCCCGGGACTTGGCAATCATATCGTCCATATAGCACTCAATTTCCTTGTGTATCATATCGTGGAACAAAGTTACCATAGCCCGTTGATACGTTGCCCCGACATTCTTCATTCTAAAGGGCATAACCTTATAACATAATGTACCCCACGGGGTAATGAACGTCGTTTTCTCCATGTCTTTCGGTGCCATCTTGATCTAATTATACCCGGAGAAGCCATCCATGAAAGAAAATACCGAGAACTGAGAGGTGTTATCTACCAGCACATCAATGTGAGGTAATGGAAAGTCATCCTTTGGACTTTCTCTGTTTAGATCCCGATAATCGATGCACATCCGGACCTTGCCATCCTTCTTTGGTACAGGCACAATGTTAGCTACCCAAGGTGGGTAACTAGTAACAGTAAGGAATCCGGCATCCCACTGCTTTTGAACTTCCTCCTTGATCTTCATAGCCATATCAGGGCTAGTTTTTCTTAGCTTTTTATTTACTGGAGGACAATCTTCCTTTAGTGGCAGCTTGTGCACAACAATGTCAGTATCCAACCCTGGAATATCTTGATACGACCAGGCGAAGATATCCACATATTCACGTAGCATACCAGTCAACTCCTTCTTTACCTCGGCCTGCAGATTGGCCCCAATCTTTATCTCTTTCCTTACGTTCTCAGACCCGATGTTGATGATCTCTATTTCTTGTTGATGAGGCTGAATGACCCTTTCCTCTTGTTTCAACAACCTAACCAACTCTTTCGGGAGTTCACAGTCTTCCTCAACCCCTTCATCAGCTTGGTAGATAGGATTGTTGAAGTTATGCATAGTCATAACAGGAATGTTATCACAAGAATCTGAATGATCAACACTACACAAATGATGTGCTTATTTCAGACTCTGTTCTTTCAAAGGAGACACAAACACACAAAAACACTGGAAAGAAAAACATTGCCATTTTATTTGTTTTTTGTGAAAAATTTTAAAACAAAAGAAAAAGAACACAATTTGCTTGAAAAATGTCCTTTATTTCATGGAAAACGTAAATGCATTAAAACATGGTGGCCCTACATATGGATCCATGCACCTTGGGCAGAGTGCAGGACTTGACATGCAGTATGATAAAAAGGGAAACAAGGAAAATTACTTTGACTGCCAAGTAACTTGAACAAAATCTTCAGCAGACCAGTTCCGGAGCTCCTCCCCAGGTAAGCATGGGTGAATCCAGTTATCCAAGTCGTAGTCACTACCCCCCTCTGCATCTATTGGACAAACAATGTTGTAGTCGAGCATTCCATCGCTTGTGAATGCTATGGGCTTATTGCCATGAGACCAGCTGGACTGACCAGGTTGATATCCGAGACCGAACTTGTCATCTTTCTTTTCCACTTTTAACAGCTTGCCCCAGCCTTGGCCATTTCCGGATTGAACTACCTCCTTAGCTTGCTTGTAGGAGTAAATAGGAGTCCCTTCCTTCTCATTGCTTTGAACTGCAGCAACCGGAGACAAAGTACTGACATTAACTGTCTCAAACTCCTGGAAAAGTGTCTCATGGATCTCTCCGTCCATTTCCACATACTTGAAGGTCGACAGATGGCTTACGAAAATATCTTCTTCTCCGAACACAGTAACAACATGGCCGTCTACCACATACTTCAACTTCTGATGCAACGTGGATGTTACTGCGCCAGCAGCGTGAATCCAAGGACGCCCTAGCAGACAGATATAAGCGGGTTGAATGTCCATAACATAGAATGTACTCTTGAATACCTGAGACCCAATCTTCACCGGTAGCTCCACCTCCCCAAACACAGATCTTCGCGACCCATCAAAGGCTTTCACAATCAAATCACTGGGACACAAAACAATGCCATCAACATTCAGCTTCATTAAGGCCTTCTTAGGAAGCACATTGAGAGAAGAGCCTGTATCTACCAGGACGTGTGATAGAACAACACCCTTACACTCCATGGTGATGTGTAAGGCCTTGTTGTGATTACGCCCCTCGGAAGTGAGGTCTCTATCCGTGAATCTCAACCCATGGTTGGCGTTCACAATGCCTACCACGGCCTATAACTGGTTAACAGTTATCTCTTGTGGTACATACGCCATTTGTAAAACTTTTAGTAAAGCCTCCCGGTGAGCTTGCAAGCACATCAGCAGCGACAAAATGGATATCTTATAGGGGGTCTGATTCAGCTGTTCAATCACCTTATAGTCATTTTTCTTAATTATTCTCATGAATTCTTCAACTTCTTTTTCAAAAGTGCCTTGACTAATAGCAGGAGTTGTCACCTCTTCAGTTGCTATCTGTTTACCCTTAGCCTTGTGTAACACCCCAAATTTGCCCTCTTCTTTTTAAGCATCATCATCATATCATAATCATCATAAGCATGTCATGTCCTTGGCATCTTTGCATAGAAAAATAAAGCATAACATTCTCATGTTCTAGCATTAGGCATATGATCAACTATTGGTGGATTTTAGGCATTAAACGCTATAACAAGAGGCCAAGAAGACTTGTCCAAGTCCCATGAAGAGTCTACATGACATTCACAAGTTCAAGATCCTTTACAAGAGCCCAGAAGGTTGGGAGATCATCAGAGAATCCAAGCTAGGGCAAGCTCCTACACAATGGTTCCCAAATTAGGGTTTCACTTTCAAGCAAGAATTCTTTGTGACTTTGGCCATTTCATCTGGGCAAAGTCTTTCATATGATAAGAGGTTCCTATGGATGAAATTTGGTGAGAAAATTCCTTGTGGAAGGCAGTTATTTCATCAGTTGCTTGCATAAGAAGAAATTGATCAGCTGTGCAATTCAAAAGTCAACTGTGAGAATTCAAGGGGTCCAACCCCATTTTTCAAGTCAATGGATGTTCTTAAGACCTTAAAAGAGGTTTGGAAAAGTCAAGGATCAAGAATCAAGGAGTTTTGAGGAACTTTCAATTTTTGGCATATGGCTTGTTTTAGAACTTTCCATTTTTGGCAACTTTTGCCCTATTTTTCAAAGCCCTCTTTCATGATGAAAATGATCTCAAATGAATTTCCAATAAACATGAAAGTTGTAGGGTATGTTCTCTCATTTTCAGAAAGTACAAGTTCATTTTCATAGCCTTCATGAATCAAAAGTTATGGTCTTTTGAAGTTCACTTGTTTTTAGGGTTTACCTTAAAATCCAATTTTCTACCAAAGTGCCAAAGCTCATATATCTTGCTTCCAAGTTGTTTTATGGATAAAATCAAGTCACTATATCACAATGCATGGCATGAGAAGCATTTAGCTCAAAGAAAATTAGAGAATTCGTGCATGAAGAGAGGTGTATTTCATAAAATGCAAAAATGCATGATCACAAGAAAAGCATGAACCAAACATCCAAGGGCCAGGATTAAATCATGGGTGAATGAGTAAATCAAAATGGATTAGCATGTGCAAAGGGTGGAGGAAGAGCATGAAAAAATCACCCCATCACACAACTTTTGCAATTTTGCAAAATCACTCTCCCCTCACTATCCTCACGTGCATTCTCTTCACAATTCAAAACACTGAAAGCATGCACACTATATAAGAAGGCTAGGGTTTCATTTCATGAGAGATCCACTCCATTTGCTCATTCTCAAGTTCTTGCTCTCACTGCATTTTCCTTCGAATCTCCTCATCCATACACTCATTCACCAAACAAACTTCATATTCTTCTTCCTGGAGCTTCATAGATCATAGATCAATCCTTACTTTGAGCTATAGAAGGGTTTTTGCATCAGTCTAATCTCAGCTCAGTTTCATTCGAAGAGCAAGATTCAAGCTGTTCTAAGGTTTCCTTCACATTTATTTTATGAATAGAGATCACAAGAAGTTCATCTGGAGCTGGAGATTGGTTTTCTTGGTGAAATTTGAAGATCTGCAAACTCAGGTATGCTCCAAAATTCATCATCCTGGATTTGAATTCTCTTGTGTGCATTGTGATCTACGTGTTTCCCTGAGTTTGATGATGTATTTTGTTTTTGAAATGATGTTGAAATGAGGTCAAACTGAGGATCTAAAAGTTTTAGATCCAAACTTATCTTCTTCGATTTGGTTTGTGTGTGTTAGATAAATGATTTTTGATGCCATATTCGTGATGTACATGATGTGAGGTTTGTTTTGATGTATGATTTGTGTGATTTGGTTGAGAGATGCGTTTCTGCAACTTTTGGTTGGCCGGAGAAGATGACCGACGCTTCTCCGGCCGGTAGGGTTTATCTTAGGGCTAATTAGGGTTTATGCATTTCCAGATTTGATCCTGGCCGTTGGATCGTGATTAATTCATTTAATTATGTTTTATTAATTTAATTAATCAGGTTTTTAATAACTTTAAAACGTAGCCATCAAATTTCATTTAATTAGTGAGTTTAAATATGATATGTTGGATCTGATTACTTCTAAGTCACACTGACTTCACACACAAATCCTTGGATCTAATTACTTTTGTCCACAACCCTTGGATCTGCGTACTTTTGTTTTTTTGGTTGACTGAGAATCCATTGGGCTTTGTCTACTATTCGCACCCCCTTTGTTTTTCAGCCCATTAGATTTGAACTAGAATCCTTGCTGTTTGCACCTCTGGTCCATTTCTTTTTTTTTTATAATTTTATTTCAGTTTGCTTTTCAATTAATAAAAATAGTTAGAAGTTATTAAAAATTCCACAAAAATTCATAAATGATATTTTGAGTTTTCTTTAATTTTTGATATTTTTATTTTCCATTTATTTTCATTTTCCACGCTGGAATTAATTTCTTCTTTTATTATTTGTTTTTAATTCACTTTTAATGCATGTTGACTTGTAGAATTTATATATTGATCATCCTTGGGAATATTTGGTTGATTCTTTTTTCTCTGGATTCATATTGAAATGTAGTTTATTGATGATTTTTCTTCTGATTTTTAGAATTTTGCTTGATTATGTTTTATCCTTAACTTGTGTGTGAAGCTTCATAACCCTAATCCATGTTTAGGCACATATTTGACCTACTTAGCTTCTGATTTTGATTCTATTCTTTTGGCATGCTAATATTAGATGTTTCAAGAGCCTTTGTGCAAATTTGTGGAATTTTTGGATGAATGTTTGATTTAATTTGAATTTTATTGTTTGCTTCTCTCCTTTTGCATCCTTTTTGGTCATATGTTTAATCCTTAGGTTAGAAGGGCACTTGTGCCAACTCCCTTAGGTTGTTTAGAGCCCTTTTAGGATGAGGATACCCTTCTGGTCCTTGATTGATGTTTGTACTTTGAGAAATTTTGTGGTTGCTTGCCTTTGAAGTTCATTCACTTATGTACATGTTCACCTCACTTCTTATGCTTAATTGTTTCTCATGTTGATAAGGTTTAAGTTTGTATGCTTCTATTCTTAATCTCTTGTGATGCTTAGGCACATTCTTGACATGTTAGGGTTCTGGTCTTGAAGTGTGTGATGTTTGTTTGCTTTGTATGCTTTGTGTTATCTCATATTTGTTTTGTTTTGTCATGATAATCTGTAATGCTTTATGTTGAGCTGTTTAATCCATTTCTCATTTTTGTGTTGTGTGTTTGATCTTGACACTTGTAATTGAGGTTCCATTTCTGGTTGTGATGTTTTGGTTTGATCTTATGCCAATTTTGTGTTTCATTTGGTCTTATTTGCTTTTGTCATGATGCTTGCTTATGCTATTAACCATTTCAGGGGATTTGGTAAGTGGAAGGTGTGGATGAGATTCCCACATCTCCAATTCTTATCTCTTCTCTTTTCATGTTGCCTTCTTATTTGTGCTTGATGTGCTTAGGTTATCCTTTCTTCTTCCCTTCTTCATTCTTCTCCTTCCTTCCTTATCTCCCTCTTCTTTAGGATAGTAAGCCTCGCTAACTTAGGAATCCCATGCATGTTAACATTAGGATTTGTTAGTCCCCCATTAGATTTTTACCTTTAAGATCTTTGGTTCTCTTCTCAAAACAAAAACCATAAAAAGCATTTAATAAGGATTGAAGTGGTCTCCTGTGCAATAGCCTTATTCCATGAAACACTTGTAGTTTTCCCATCTTGGGATAATATAAGCTTGTTCATCATGATGCATAAGTATGATCATGAGGCCATCTTCATCAATAAAATCATAAAACACACTTCTTCATTTTAATTACAAAAACACTTAATAAATTCAATGAGTTAGTGAGCTTAGGCCCTAATCTCTGGAATCAAGTTTTGGGGATCTTCTCCTTACTTGAGTGTGCTTGTTCTATTATTCCATCTTGGAATGTAGTAGCAAGTACACATTCCATGGAAAAGAGCTTGAGTTCACTTCCTTGTGCCACACTCAGATAAAAAACTCATAAAAAAACACTGGACAAACAATAAGCGTCTCTCCTTCGGGACTTCTTTTCTCATCACCTTCACTCTCATCGTACGAACTTGCTACTACTTGTCACTTTGCAAGACGGTAACGCACTCGTCGTCCGAGCCTGCAACACCTGAGCATTGACATAGGAAGTTCAAGCCTTAAGACACAAGCAATCTTTTCCACCCCTAGTTAGGGGAACTACGGCGACTCTGATCCTCATTGTCCAGATGAGGTACGTAGGCAGCGGGGTAGGGCCCGTTCGAGCACAATCTTTATTTTTCCTACATTTCTCCTTTTCATTTCTTTTTTCAGTTCCCTTTTATTTTCTTTTTATCCAGTTCAGTTCCTTTTCTTCGCAGCAGCTTTCATTTCTTTCACCCTTTGAAACAAATTTCTTTGCAAGTGTGGATCCCGTCGGGTACGGCGGACGATCTGGGGTGCTAATACCTTCCCAGGTCGTAACCGACTCCCGAACTTAGTCTCTTTGGTTCGCAGGACCCGTGTCCTTCCTTTTCTTTTCTTCTGGTTTGTGCAGCATTACCATTCCCGTTTCTTCGGGATAAAAATGTCTGGCTGGCGACTCTACCTCTTTCCGCGCCACTTTCGCGTTTGTACCAGGATGGAAATCAGGGGAGCGACACCTTGGTAGCAACCTCAGCTTCGGGATCACCTCTAAGAACTTGAGGAGCAAAGAGACGCCCACTCTGAGTAAACCCACCAACTCCTCCGACGTTCTCTACAGTCGGGTCAATTATCACTGTTTTACTTTCCACTTTCTGGCCTCCTATATACACGTATGAGCCATAGTGCCAAGGGATGGCCTTGTTATCAACATAGGGAACCGGTCCTGGAACAGTAATGGTAACCAGACTCACTTCTGGAACATAGATAGTCACCGGCTCTCTCCGGGCAGGAACCTCAACAGGATCAAAGTAAATTGTTACTGTAGACACACAATCACTTCTATTGTCAACTCTGTCAAACTGTAGGGACCCCTCTTCAATCAAACACTACAACCCAGCTTTCAACTCTCCACAACCATTAACTGAATTCAAACAATCCGCACAGTCAAAATCACAACCTGGGAATACCTGCCCTTTCAGCAATCTGTCTTTCACGACCAACAACGAAGTCTTTACTTCATCCACATTCAGAATCAGGTTCAACCTCTCGCCACTATCAACAACATTTATCCTGGCCCCTCCGTGATTTGGAATAGGATTTGAGGTAACATTTGGAGGCGGTGCGAAGTTAATTACTTTCGAGTTAATAAAGTCTTGGACCTTATGCTGTAATGCCCTGCACTTCTCTGTTGAGTGCCCGTGAGCTCCTGAATGGAACGCGCATCTTGCATTAGCATCATACCCCACTGGAAGCTCTCCAGGTGGTGGTGGTGCCAGTGTCCTCAACTGAACCAAATTTAAATATAACAATCTCTCGAGTAGTGTTGTGTATGTCATCGGGATGGCTTCAAGCACCCTGTTAGCTGGACGAGCTTGTCTCTGTTGACAGGGTCTTTGATGATAGTTATTACGCTACGGCTGTTGCTATTGTTGTGGTTGTTGCACAGGACTTGATGGAATGGTGACAACTGCCACCTGCCCGTAAGACCCCCTGTATCCACACCCCCGGCCTCGGCCGTACACAACATTAGCTTCTCCCTTCTTCTTGGAGGTCCATTGAAAGCCTTTCTCACACCGCTTGAGCTACTGCACCATTGTCTTGGATCTTCCCCATTTTCAGAAGAGCTTCAACCCTTTCTCCAGCTATCACGATGCCGTTGAACTTTGTCGTTGAACAAGACGCTAGTCTCTCAATAAACACCC
This sequence comes from Lathyrus aphaca, assembly GCA_963966055.1. Classification (NCBI taxonomy): domain Eukaryota; kingdom Viridiplantae; phylum Streptophyta; class Magnoliopsida; order Fabales; family Fabaceae; genus Lathyrus; species Lathyrus aphaca. The sequence continues at coordinate 448,228,396 of OZ014521.1, forward strand.
CCTGTAGTGTTCCCATAAACATGTCTTCCATTTCATTCTCTAACAAGGGAGGTTGCACTCTAGCAGCAAGCTGACGCCACCTCTGGGCGTACTCTTTGAAATCTTCTTTAGCACTCTGAGCCATTGTCTGCAACTGGGTACGATTTGGAGCCATATCCAAATTATACTGATACTGTTTCACAAATGCCTCAGCTAAATCCTTCCAGCTTCGAATATTGACCCTTCTCAACTTCATGTACCATTCCAAAGAAGCTCCTACAAGACTATCCTGGAAGTAATACATCCACAGCTTTTCATCATCTGTATGCGCAGCAATCCGTCCCACAAAAGACTGAAGGTGAGTTTTCGGGCAAGCTGTTCCGTTGTACTTATCAAAAGTAGGGACTTTGAACTTGTAGGGAATTCTCACCCCTAGCACTAATCCCAAATCAATGATGTCAAACCCTAGAGAACTCTGAGATTGAATGGCACGAATTTGCTCAGCCATTTCTTCAAACCTCCAATTCATGTCAACCCCTTGGCCTTCCTCCTCATCCAAAAAGGTGAACTGCTCGTCCTGCCCATCCATCTGCGTGTTATTCACTCCATCATTGATAATAGTGACCCCTGGTTGCACCACAGGGATTTCAACATGACGGGCGCCAGCCCCATTGTGATTACCTCCATCTGCTGTCCCATTGTTCTTGGATTGATTGTTCTCCACCATTTCGCGCAAACGCTCTTGGGTTTGACCCATCCCTGCCATGAGGGTCATGAAATTGTCCATTCTTGTCCTTAAATCAGCTAGATCCGCTTGCATCTGCTCCATTTCTCTCTCTGTGTTCACCTTTGTAGGGTATCTGTGCACAGTTGACTGTCTCTGAACCTTTTTGGGAGCTATAGTGCCTAAAAGTGACATGAACGTTAGAACACCGAAGAAATACCTGCAAAACAACAAACATGTTATATGCATGCAATGTAACTATTCATGTTTCCACGTCCAGGCATTAACATGCCCCAGTTCTGGTATTTTGACAGAAAATACTCCAGATGACTTTTTGGAAATAACTTTTCAAACTCTTTCAAGGAGTATTCAGACCCTGATGGCTTAGGACAAATAACTTTGCTCATTCAGAAACAGTAACTGGAAACACTATATTACAATGACCAGAGTCATAGACATAAACAAAATTCCCAAAGGGGTACAATTCAATACAAAAAGACAGAAAGATAAAGCAAGACTCCTACAACAATCCTGTATGTAGTCTAAATATGAACAACCAATAAAATAAAACCCTAGGCTAAAGGAAGAATCAGGATCCTCTTATGCAGTCATCACCTCTGTCCGGTTCTTCTTGACACCTGCTCTTAGCTTAAGATCCGTGATCTCCTTCATTGCTTCCTCTAAGGCTAGTTGGCTCTGTACCGATTGGTGAGTCTTTTCCCTTCGTATCTTGTGAACTTGTTCGACCTCTTCTTTCTTGAATGCCATCTGCACCTCAAAGAATTCTTCCTTTTCTTTGTACTTCTTCTGCTCCTATTCTCTTTGGCCCTGTAACCAAGCAATGGAATGACGAGCTTCTCTAAGAGTCTTCACAATCTTCTTATGCTCCGCTTCTCTTTTTGACTTTGTTAGACCCAATCTCTGAAAATGAGCTTCTCTCCCAGTAAACTCCTTTTCCTTAGCTTCTAAGATAGCCTGCATCTTCTGTAGCTTTTCTTCTGCTTCTTGCTTAGCATGATTGGCATAGTGATACAAACTAGCCATTTCAGAATTTTCTACCCGAACCTCGTGCAACTGAGCTTCAAACTTCTTGTAATCTTCAAGAGAAACAATGGTTTGTACCGGTACCTCTTTTGGATATAGTGGAGCCTCAACCGAAAATGGAAGGAATAAGGTATCAACCCTACCTTGTATCCAAGCAACAAAAGAGGGATAAGTCTTAGGGTTTACTTTTCCGAATTCTTTCTTACCCTCCCTAACCTTTGTTTCCCAAGCTTGAGATACTTGGATAACTAACTGCTCGTTATCTTCAGTCGGAAAATAAAGAGTCTTAGCTATTTCTTCATCTGACAGAGGATCCTTCAATGGATAGCCGAACTGCTTTCTAGACAGCACAGGGTTATGACTTATCACTCCCTTCCTACCTAACAAAGGCACATAAGGGAACTCACCACACCTTGAAATAAACTCATTTCTCACTAAGCTTCTGCTACATCCCCAAGCTATATCATCAGATGTTAACCCCATCAATCTTCTAGCCCATTTCCAATCTTGCTTAAGATCTTTGAACGGTCCTGACTTTGGAAGCTTCTTATCAAACCACTCAGCGAACAATGGAGCGCAACAATTCATGTACCCCTTTCTCTTCTCATTTTTGTGATGGACACCAAAGTAGAAGTCTCCTAACAATGTAGGCACCGAGTTTCCTTTAATGAATAGGGTGATAGCCTCCAAGCTTACCCATCCTTTCTCTCCTGGGAAAAGACTTATCCCATATACCATTAATGCTAACAGTGCACTGAATTCTAACCACTTCCCTCCCAAAGAAAACACGTGGGCTTCTGTGATAAGAAAATCCAGAGTAAATCCCTTCCCTTTACTGGCTTCTAACTCCATCTTCACTCTAAGCATACTCAAATGACAAGCACCTGCAATGTCCTTGTACGGGGGACACTTCTCTGCAGCATAATAGGGAACACCATTCTTGATAGGAATCTTCAGGATGTCAGAAATCTCTTCCATGGTGGGAGCCAAGACGTAGTCAGCAAACACAAAAATTCTCAACTGAGGGTCATAAAACTACAACAAAGAATGAAGACTATCTCTCTGATCCACAGTAGGTTTGTTCATGTAACCCATGATCTTCCCATACCGACTTCTGAAATCATCTGAAACCTTGTCACTCATTAAGCCCACCAGTTTCTGAATCTCCTCAATTTCTGGTTGCGGGAACGTGTAATGAGCATTCCTTTTTCTGGGTATCTCTTGGACTTCTGTCATCTGGCCAAATAATGGATACCAGAACTGGGTACAATGGATAAATGATAACCTGAAATGGAAACACAAATAGTTAATGCGAGTATGATGCGATGCAAATGCAATGCAAGCATATGATCAACAACTGGGATTGTCTGGATACGAAACACTGGACCCAAGTGACCAAGAACCAAGATCCTATGAATAAAGCCCCATGAACCGGAATTCAGTCTCAAATAAGCCCCGAAATCAGATATCAAATGACTTAAGAACTCCAAAATCCACGTAGCCATATCAAATCATAGAATTGTACTGGCAATGAGGTATGATGAGGTCAAGGGTTCCTGTAAACCTGTAAACCCCTCCCAATCTCACAGGTGTGCTCCGGGTCAAACATCACGGACTCTCAAAGCCGAATAACAATAATACGTTCACCATTTCCGAGAAATGGCTCATGACCAGATCAGGGAATCGGTTTGGCATTATGTACTACTCAGGGAGGTCTCAGCGTGAGTCCAGGAAAAACAAGCATCCTTTATAAGTTCCCAGCTTCAAGCGCTGGAATCAAGAAACAATAGTACATTCATCCCGAAGGGTACAATACTATCGTCATACGACCAGATGCTTTGATTGAGTTCCTATAAAAGAACCAGGCCATCCTATGCGAGTTCCTAGTGGGCCCTCGGGTGTGAATGGGTTTGCCACAGAATGTGGTCTGACACTGTCACCACTGGAGAGGGATGTTTCCACAAAGGTCCTCAATGATCGGTCCCCAGATGCACATAACTATCGAGGTTGTGTATGACCCCAGAAAGATTCTGGCATCAATGCATTTCCAAGACGGTCGCATGTCTGGGTGTGGGACTCACTACTACCCACATAGCAAGATGTCATGAAGCCAAAGTGACTGTCCACTCTAAGTCCTAGGGTGCACTCGAGCCCCGATTACGAGCTCATCTCTCAGTAACAGTTCCCAATCCCACAGAAAAAGGAAACCAGCACACCCAGACAGTACAATAATAATATATGATGCGTGAAAATAAATACTGAAAAACTGTAAATAAAGTTGTAAATAAAACTGTAAATAAACAACAGTAAAATAAACACGCAACAACAAACAATCAACACCCAAAGAAACAGAAACACGCAAACGCTAGGAGAGACTCTCAAGGGGAAACCAGAGATACACTGGTTAGGCTGTCCCCAGCAGAGTCGCCAGCTGTCGCTCCCTGGATTTCCATCCTGGTACAAACGCGAAAGTGGCGCGGAAAAGAGGTAGAGTAGCCAGCCAGACATTTTTATCCCGAAGGAACGAGAATGGTAATGCTACACAAACCAGAAGAAAAGAAAAGGAAGGACAAAGGTCCTGCGAACTAAATAAACTGGGTTCGGGAGTCGGTTACGACCTGGGAAGGTATTAGCACCCCAGATCGTCCATCGTACCCGATGGGATCCACGCTTGCAAAGAAACTGTTTCAAAGGGTGAGAAAATGAAAGCTGCTGCAAAGAAAAGGAACTGAACTGGAATGAGAAAAGAACTGAAAAAGGAAACAAAGAGGAAAAATGTAGGGAAAAATAAAGATTGTGCTCGAACGGGCCCTACCCCGCTGCCTACGTACATCATTGGACATAAGGATCAGAGTCGCCGTAGTTCCCCTAACTAGGGGTGGAAAAGATTGCTTGTGAATTAAGGCTTGAACTGCCTATGTCAATGCTCAGGTGTTGCAGGCTCGGACGACGAGTGCGTAACTGTCTTGCAAAATGACAAGTATGAGCAAGTTCGCGTACGAAGCGAAAGAGATGAGAAAAGAAGTCCCGAAGTAGACGCTTATTGTTTGTGTGTTTTTTATGAGTTTTTTTATTGGTGTGGCACAAGAGAATGAATTCAAGTCCGTTTCCATGGAATGTGTACTTGCTACTACATTCCAAGATGGAATAATAGAACAAGCACACCAAGTAAGGAGAATTTATCCAAAACTTGCTTCCAAGGGCAATGGCCTAATTTCATTGACTTGTTGAATTTATTAGATGCTTTAGTGATTGTAGATGTTTAGAATTGGCAGAATTTTTGACCAACAAGAAGTGTTGAACTTAGTTCAGAATGTCACACCAGATGTTGTGACATTGTCAAACAGAGTATAAGTTAATGAACTTAGTTCAGGATGTCACACCAGATGTTGTGACATTGTATAAGTTAATGAATTAAGTTCAGACATCAGGATGTCACACCAGATGTTGTGACATCTCAAACATGCTACCAGACTTAAATGATGCATAACAGAACTGAGTAAATTCAGGGAATTTATCTGGAATTAATTGTGAATGGATAAACAATACAAGGCGTATCTGTAGGGAGATTAGTTATATGATTTCAGCATAACAGAAGAACTACCTCACCTAGAATCAAGGAAGTAACAAACCCTAATTCAAGGTGATGACAACATGCGTATCACGACTGGATAATCTACAGAAAGCCCAAAATCCAAGCATCTATTTAAGGAACAGAAACTCTCAGAATAGAGTACGAAATTAAGAAGACCAAATAGAGTGTTTGTGTTTAATAGCAGGTTTTAGTTGTGTATCACTTTATGAGCTTTTAAGCAAAAAGTGTATTGTGTCTTGATTGAAACTGTGAAGTAAAATCAAGCTGTTGTGTTTGAAGTGTGACTTCAATTTTATTAAACTTGTAACATATCACTGTGTGATTGAGGGGGAGTGAGTTGGTATTCAAATCTAAGTTGTGTCTTAGGTAGAAATTGCCTTGGGTAGATATTAAGTGAAGGATTAAACTGAGAGGTTTAAGTCCAGAGTTAATATTACTTATATTGGATTTCCTTCCTGGCTTGGTAGCCCCCAGATGTAAGTGTGGAGATACACTGAACTGGCTTAACAATTTCCTGTGTTGTTTAATTTACCTGCACTTTAAGTTTTATTTAAGTCTTCAAGTGTTTAAACATCTCATTCGACATCACGTACCTGATCCCAGAATTTCAATTGGTATCAGAGCAGGCACCCTGCCTGTTTAACTGGGTGAGATCTAGGGACTGCAAATTTTGGGAACATGGACAGAGATGTAGGATCTGTGAATAGACCACCTATATTGGATGGATCCAACTATGACTACTGGAAGCCAAGAATGGTAGCATTCTTAAAATCACTTGATAATAGGGCTTGGAAAGCAGTCAACAAAGGATGGGAGCACCTTGTCCAAGACAACAAGGATGGGGAAAAAGTGTTGAAGCCTGAAGAAGAATGGAGCAAGGAGGAAGAAGATTCAGCACTTGGAAATTCCAAAGCCTTAAATGCCTTATTCAATGGCATTGATAGGAACATATTCAGACTCGTGCATCACTGTGAGCTGGCCAAAGATGTTTGAGACACTCTCAAAACCACTCATGAAGGAACATCAAAGGTGAAGATGTCAAGACTTCAACTTCTCACCACCAAGTTTGAGAACTTGAGAATGAAGGAAGATGAGACAATTCATGAGTTTTTCATGAACATCTTGGAAATAGCTAATACTTCTGGTGCTTTGGGAGAGAAGATGAGTGATGAAAAGCTGGTAAGAAAGATTCTCAGATCTTTACCAAAAAGATTTGACATGAAGGTTACTGCAATAGAAGAAGCTCAGGACATATGCACAATGAAGGTTGAAGAGCTCATTGGTTCCCTTCAAACATTTGAGATGGGAATGAATGATACAATTGTGAAGAAGAACAAAAGCATAGCCTTGGTTTCAAATACTGATAAAGAAGAAGAAAATCATGAAGCAGACCCTGAAGAAAATTTATCAGAAACAATTGCTATGCTTGGAAGACAATTCAACAAGATTCTCAAAAGAATGGATAGCAGGTCCAGACCAAGTGGAAGAAACTCAAACTCTTCTAAGAATAAAAGACCTTATGATGCTAATAGAAGGTCAAATTATGATGAGAAGACCAACCAAGGAAAAGGGATTCAATGTCATGGATGTGAAGGATATGGACACATCAGAAATGAATGCCCTACCTATCTAAAGAAGCAGAAGAAAGGTCTCTCTGTGACCTGGTCAGATGAAGACTCAGGATGTGAATCAGAAGAAGAATCTGCAAAGCACATCACTGCTCTAGCTGGAGTATGTGAATCTGAAGGGGGATCCAGTGATGAGGAGCTGACTTTTGAAGAGCTTGAAGAATCATACAAAATGTTGTGTAAAAGGAGCACTGAAGTATGCATGGAGAATATAAAGCAGAAGAAGCAGATTGAGGTATTAAAGGCTGAAAAGACAAGTAATCTAGAGATCATTGACACTTTGAAAAGTGAAGTAAGCATTCTCAACTCCAAGTTGGAGCATATGTCCAAATCTGTCAGAATGCTGAACAGTAGCTCAAACACACTGGATGTCATTCTCAACAACAACAAGCACTCAGGGGATAGAACTGGGCTAGGATTTAATAAAGCTCAAAAGTTTGAGGCTAGCACCAGCAAAACAACTTCAAATCCCATAAAGTCAAACAAGATGTCCCAACAGATGTCCCAACATCATGAAAAGAACATGATGAAAAAGAAGTATCAAAGATGGAGATGCCATCATTATGGAAGGTTTGGTCACATCAAACCTTTTTGCTACAAGCTGCATGGACATCCAATTCAGAGGTATCAACAACCCCCTAAGCAAAAGACAGAGGTCACCAAGAAAGTGCTGCATGGACATCAAAATCAAACACATCAGCAACCCCCTAAGCAGAAGACATAGGTCATCAAGAAAGTATGGGTACCTAAAGCTAGTCTTCATGCTGATCAAAGCTACAAATACATGCCCAAGAACAAGTTCAACAAACAACCTTGGAGCTCTAAAGATAGACACTACACAGGGATGAGGCATCAAAGGAAACCTCACAACAGGCAAAAATGGTCAAAGAAGGTTGTTGCCTATATAGCTCATACATCTCTCAGAGTATCAGCTAAGGAAGACTGGTACTTTGATAGTGGATGCTCAAGGCACATGACTGGATTGAAGAATCTGCTGGTAGACTTAAAGTCACACTCATCCAGATATGTAACCTTTGGAGATAGAGCTAAAGGAGAAATCAAGGGAGTTGGGACTTTGGACTGCCCAGATGTACCAAGACTAGATGATGTGCTGCTGATAAAAGGATTGACTGCTAACTTGATAAGCATAAGTCAATTATGTGATCAAGGTTATAGTGTAAACTTTACCAAAACTAAATGCATAGTGTCTGATAAAGAACAAAAGGTTGTCATGAGAGGAGCCAGATCTAAAGACAACTGTTATATGTGGGAACCTCAAGATTTCAGTCTCACTTCAACTTGCTCCTTAGCCAAAGAAGAAGTGAAGCTATGGCACCAAAGACTGGGTCATCTTCATCTCAGAGGAATAAAGAAGATCATATCTATGGAGGCTGTAAGAGGTATTCCAAGACTGAAGATTGATGAAGGCAAAGTATGTGGTGAATGTCAAATAGGCAAGCAAACCAAGATGTCCCATCCAAAGCTCCAACATCTGACAACTTCCAAAGTTTTGGAATTATTGCATATGGATCTTATAGGACCAATGCAGGTTGAGAGTCTTGGGGGAAAAAGGTATGCCTATGTAGTTGTTTATGACTTTTCAAGATATACATGGATAAATTTCATCAAAGAAAAGTCTGATGTGTTTGATGTATTCAAAGATTTGTGCCAAAGAATTCAAAGAGAAAAAGCAAGCTGTGTGGTCAGAATAAGAAGTGACCATGGAAAGGAGTTTGAGAATAAAAAATTCTCAGATTTCTGTTCTTCAGAAGGAATCAATCATGAGTATTCTTCTCCTATCACCCCTCAACAGAATGGGATTGTTGAGAGGAAGAACAGAACTATCCAAGAGTCAGCAAGAGCTATGATCCATGCTAAAAAGTTACCACTGTACTTCTGGGCTGAAGCTATGAACACAGCTTGTTACATTCACAATAGAGTCACTCTAAGAAAAGGAACCTTGTCCACCATCTATGAAGTATGGAAGGGCAGAAAACCTACAGTCAAGTACTTCCATGTGTTTGGAAGTAATTGTTACATTATGGCTGATAGGGATCAAAGAAGAAAGATGGATCCTAAAAGTGATGTAGGGATTTTCCTTGGATACTACATAAATAGCAGAGCCTATAGAGTATTTAACTCCAGAACCAAGGTTATAATGGAGTCAATAAATGTGATCATTGATGATGCCCCTGCAGATGTTGCAGATGATGTTGGAACATCTGCTGACAGTCATACTGAAGTTGAAATAAAGAGTGATAATCCTGACTTCACTCTAACTGAGGCAAGGATAGAACAATCCAGCAAACCTCCCTCCATCAGAATCCAGAAGGATCATCCTAAAGATCTGATAATTGGTGATCCCAACAGTGGTGTAATCACTAGATCAAGAGAGATGATTTCAGGTTCTTATTTTGTTTCAAAAATAGAACCTAAAAACATCAAGGAAGCTCTTAATGATGAGTACTGGATTTCTGCTATGCAAGAAGAATTAGGCCAGTTCACAAGGAATGAAGTGTGGGATCTTGTTCCTAGACCTGATGACATAAATGTGATTGGCACTAAATGGGTGTATAAGAACAAGTCAAATGAGCAGGGAGTTGTTACAAAGAACAAGGCTAGACTTGTAGCTCAAGGATACACACAAATTGAGGGAGTAGACTTTGATGAAACCTTTGCACCAGTAGCAAGGCTTGAATCAATCAGACTACTTTTAGGAATTGCTTGTATCCTGAAGTTCAAGCTATTTCAAATGGATGTTAAAAGTGCCTTTCTAAATGGGTATCTTAATGAGGAGGTATATGTGGAGCAGCCTAAGGGATTTGTTGATCCAAGTTGTCCAAATCATGTATACAAACTAAGGAAGGCTCTTTATGGTCTGAAGCAAGCCCCAAGAGCATGGTATGAGAGACTGACTACTTTTCTCATAAAACAAGGGTACAAGAAAGGTGGAATAGACAAAACCTTGTTTGTGAAGGATGAAGAAGGAAATGTCATGATTGCTCAAATATATGTAGATGACATAGTCTTTGGTGGGATGTCAGACAGGATGGTTAAACATTTTGTCACTCAAATGGAATCTGAATTTGAGATGAGCCTAGTAGGAGAACTAACCTACTTTCTTGGACTGCAAATCAAGCAGATGGAGGACTCCATGTTCATATCCCAAAGCAAGTATGCAAAGAACACTGTCAAGAAGTTTGGGATGGACAGTGCAAGTCACAAAAGAACACCTGCCCCCACTCATTTAAAGCTGACAAAGGATGACAAGGGTGAGAAGGTGGACCAAAGCTTATACAGAAGCATGATTGGAAGCCTATTATATCTGACTGCTAGCAGACCAGATATAGCTTTTGTAGTAGGTGTATGTGCAAGATATCAAGCTGAGCCAAAAGTAAGTCATCTAAACCAGGTTAAGAGGATTTTGAAATATGTCAATGGTACTTGTGACTATGGCATAATGTATTCTCATGGATGTGAACCAATTCTTACTGGCTTCTGTGATGCTGACTGGGCTGGAAGTGCTGATGATAGAAAGAGCACATCAGGAGGATGCTTCTTTCTAGGAAACAATTTGATTTCTTGGTTCAGTAAGAAACAAAATTGTGTATCCTTATCCACTGCTGAAGCTGAATATATTGCAGCTGGTAGCAGTTGTTCACAGTTGGCTTGGATGAAGCAAATGCTCACAGAATAGAATGTCCCACAAGATGTCATGACATTGTACTGTGACAATTTAAGTGCTATTAACATATCAAAGAATCCTATCCAACACAGCAAGACCAAGCACATTGATATCAGGCATCATTTCATCAGGGATCTAGTGGAAGAGAAGGTGATCTCATTAGAACATGTAGCCATAGATCTGCAATCGGCTGATATATTTACTAAAGCTTTGGATGCTACCCAATTTGAAAACCTAAGGGGTAAATTGGGAATCTGCTTATGTGAAATATAGCAGTTATGGAGAAGTGCCAACATGTCCTATGACATCGTGTGGCATGATCACCAGATGGCAGCACTAGTCTGGTCAGTAACTTTGTGTATTCCACTTTTTAAAATTCCACCAGTAACGAATTTTATAAAAGCTCAAGCTTGCTCTCAGCTCTTCATCTCCTCATTATCTTCTCAAAACAAATTGCATGCTAAAGCTGATTTTCTGAGCTCATCAAAATCAATCAAACCTAAACTCTTCTTCCACCACATTCTCAAAATGTCTCAACATCAAAACCCTAACTTCACTGATGAAAATCTCAACCAAGAAGATGTGGTGCATGCAACCCCAATCTCTATGGTACCAATGGATACTTCTCCCATAGACGAAATCAGAGGAAGTGTTCCTCTTGCTCAAAAACCTAGAACTCCAAATGTGAGAAGAGCAAAGGAACCTGTGTTCAGCAAAAGCAAAGGGATTCTTTCATCCTCAAACACCACCCCCAAAGCCTCTGAATATGTAGATGCATCCATCAAGCATCTTGTGAATAGGATTTTATCTGAACAAAGAGTAGTGCATGGGGTATCTGTTCCCCTGAACACCATGCCTGCTCCACAAGAGGAACAAAACAATCAGGCTGAAGAGGACACTCCTGCTCAACAGGATGTCCCAATAGATGTTGAAACATCTGAGGACCAGAACAAGGCCTCAACTGATGATGATGATGAAGCCACTGATGACCAAGCTTCTGTTGACCCACCTGCTGAAGAGGAGACTTCCCAACCTCCTCCTATTGAAACCATAAATGATGACTCTGACACAGAGATCATTGCATCTGTTGACCCTAGCATAGCCAAAAGGTTTAGGGCTAGGAAGGATAAGAAGACTGCTAGACATACAACTCCTGAAAAGAAATAGCCTACTCCAAAGAAAGACAAGGTCAAAGTGTCATTTGGACCTACCCAACAATGGAGCAAAGTGAGTACCCAAAAGAGGAAAGCTGCTACTCCACCTGATTCAGATGTTGAGGAAGATGTCCCAACATCCCAACCAAGGAAGAAGCCAACACCTTCCAGGTCTACCTCTGTTGTTCCAGAAGCTCCTCTGGACAATGTGTCATTCCATCATGTGTCAAGTGTGAGCAGATGGAAATATGTCTACCAAAGAAGGGTGGCACTAGAAAGAGAGATGGGCAGCAATGCACTGGAGTGCACTGAGGTAATAGATCTAATATCCTCTGCTGGTTTATTCAAGACAGTTTCAAATTTTTCACCCTGCTATGAGCTGCTTGTCAAGGAGTTCATTGTCAACCTGCAAGAAGACTGTGCTGATGGAAAGTCAGAAGAATTCAGAAAAGTTTATGTAAGAGAGAGATGTGTGGAATTCTCTCCTAGGGTTATAAATCATTACCTAGGGAGAGAATCTGATGGGCCTAATGAGCTGGGGAAGACTGACAACCAAGTTTGCAAGGTCATCACTGCCAACTAGGTCAAAGCTTGGCCAGTCAAGGGAAAACTTTTTGTTAGCTTGCTAACAAGGAAGTATGCAATGCTGCATAGAATTAGTACTGTCAACTGGGTCCCTACCAACCATACTTCTTCAATAGCTACTGGATTGGGAAGATTCATTTATGCTGTGGGCACCCAAACAAAGTTGGACTTTGGGGCTTACATATTTGATCAAACACTGAAGCATGCAGGAACATCAGCAATAAAGCTTCCCATTGCTTTTCCATCTCTGCTCTGTGGAATCATCCTCAACCAGTATACATGCATCCTCACTGAGAAGGATTCAGTCTGCAAGAGAGAAAGTCCACTGGCCTTCCACTACAAACTATTCTTGAGCCATCATGCTGCTGATGTTGAAGCTCCCAGTGGGACATCTGTTGGACCTTCAAAAGCAAAGACTACTCCCATATCCAAAGCAGCCTTGATTGCAGAACTGAAGAACACTTGCAAAGAGCTGGATGCCAGGAAGAAAAAGCTGGAGGAAGTCATTCAAAGGCTGGAGCTGGAAGAGGGTGCTCAGAATGCTGCTAAATCTGATGATGACTCTGATGATGAATCTGAAGAGGAAGAAGATACTGGATATGAAGACTCTGAGTGAAAATGTGTACTGTCTGCTTCAGCATTGTATTTTGGTTTTGTAATTTTGAATATTTTGTATTTCTCTCTGCTTGTGAAATTTGGCCCCAATTTCTGTCTAACAAGGGGGAGAAGAGAACTGAACAACAACAATGTCTGCTGCAGTTTGCCTGATTAATGAAAAATGTTGTTAGTCTGTTTAATGCCTGCTTCTGAACTAAGTTTTTTTTAATAGAAAATTCTGTTGAACAAGTCAGAAAACATACAGGTTTGAGGGGAAGCAAATTATTATAAACTCTCACATGATTCAACAGAAAAGAACTACTGCACTCTAATAAATACAACTCTGCTGCACTCTGATAAAACCAGAAGATTGTGTTAGCCAAAAATTAGCCAAAGGGGGAGTTTGTAGATGTTTAGAATTGGCAGAATTTTTGACCAACAAGAAGTGTTGAACTTAGTTCAGAATGTCACACCAGATGTTGTGACATTGTCAAACAGAGCATAAGTTAATGAACTTAGTTCAGGATGTCACACCAGATGTTGTGACATTGTATAAGTTAATGAATTAAGTTCAGACATCAGGATGTCACACCAGATGTTGTGACATCTCAAACATGCTACCAGACTTAAATGATGCATAACAGAACTGAGTAAATTCAGGGAATTTATCTGGAATTAATTGTGAATGGATAAACAATACAAGGCGTATCTGTAGGGAGATTAGTTATATGATTTCAGCATAACAGAAGAACTACCTCACCTAGAATCAAGGAAGTAACAAACCCTAATTCAAGGTGATGACAACATGCGTATCACGACTGGATAATCTACAGAAAGCCCAAAATCCAAGCATCTATTTAAGGAACAGAAACTCTCAGAATAGAGTACGAAATTAAGAAGACCAAATAGAGTGTTTGTGTTTAATAGCAGGTTTTAGTTGTGTATCACTTTATGAGCTTTTAAGCAAAAAGTGTATTGTGTCTTGATTGAAACTGTGAAGTAAAATCAAGTTGTTGTGTTTGAAGTGTGACTTCAATTTTATTAAACTTGTAACATATCACTGTGTGATTGAGGGGGAGTGAGTTGGTATTCAAATCTAAGTTGTGTCTTAGGTAGAAATTGCCTTGGGTAGATATTAAGTGAAGGATTAAACTGAAAGGTTTAAGTCCAGAATTAATATTACTTATATTGGATTTCCTTCCTGGCTTGGTAGCCCCCAGATGTAAGTGTGGAGATACACTGAACTGGGTTAACAATTTCCTGTGTTGTTTAATTTACCTGCACTTTAAGTTTTATTTAAGTCTTCAAGTGTTTAAACATCTCATTCGACATCACGTACCTGATCCCAGAATTTCAGTGATTAAAAATGAAGAAGTATTTTTTTAAGGTTTTTCTTGATGAAGATGACTTCATGATCCGACTTGTGCATCATGCCAGACAAATGCACTATTCCAAGATGGAATGAATACATATGCCCCATGGAATAAGGTTATTACACAAGAGGTCACTTCTTTCTTTATTAATGTTTTTTAGGTTTTGTTTTGAGATGAGAAGAGAAAGAACCAAAGGAGAAAAAGGCAAAAGTCTAATGGGGAAAGACTAAACCTAAAGTTATCATGCAAAAGTGGTCCTAAGGTTAGTAAGGTTTCAACTATCCTAAGAGAAAAGAGGAACCAAAATAGAAGGAAAGAAGAGGATAAGAAAGCTAGAGAGCAACTTACTCCTCTAAAGGAGATAAGTTGCTTCTAGAGGGGAAAGATAAGAATTGAATCACATGATGGCATAAGGCACATCAAAAACCACAAAGTAGAAAGCAACTAAAAAAAAGAAGAGGTAAAGAATTGAAATGTGGATGAACATCCACACTTATCTTACCATGAGCCCCTGAAATGTTAGCAACATTCCAGCAAGTTGATCAACACAATCCATGGAATTAGCATGTTCAAAGTTCTAGCAAACAAAGATCAAACAACATGTCAAGCTTTGCAAACTTATGACTTACGCATCGAGAACATGAAAGCATACATCAACCAGCAAGCAAAACACCTTAAACTAGGATATTCAATGATCATACGATGATCCATGGCAATTAAGACAAGTAAGGGAATCTAACAAGCTCAAAACAGCTCCAAAATGACATTTTGCATCAGTGTTAACCGGTTAACCAAAGCGTTAACCGGTTAACCAGTTCAAACCTGCAGCAAAATACGGAGAAAATAGGTGCGTTAACCGGTTAACCAAAGCCTTAACCGGTTAACACTGTAAAACCAATAATAAAAACCTGCAGAAAATCAGCTCAAATCCAGCTTATCCAAATAATTCCACCACAGACCAGCAATCAATTAAGCATGAAATAAATGGATTAATTCACATTATTAACATCATTAAGCTCATGAATATTAGCACCCGGATCCGGCTACAAATCAACCAATCAATTCAAGCAACACAAGCAAATACACAAGCACGTGGTGGATCTAAAGCACAAGCATGCAAATAAGCTAAAACAAAGTTAGATCTAAATTTAACCAACCTACAAAGCCGAGGTATGCTTTGGTAATTGTTGTTTGAGCTTGAAATGAGAGATCTCGTGGAAAACTTTGAAGATCTGGTTCTAATCTTCACACATCATGCAAAATAAATGCAAGCAAATGATTTTGATGCAAAATTTTGGTTCCAAAAGCACTTCTAATCTCCAAACCAGACCTAAACCAAGTTGTGAAACCAACAAATTGATGCAAGGAAGCTATGGATGGAGGTCTAGTTCCAAAATCTACATACTTTAATGCAAAGTTATGTGATCTTCAAAGAGGAACTTTGAGTGAATTTGGAAAATTGGGAGAGAAAAGTGAGAGAATGGTGAGAGAGATCAAAACTCAGAAAATGGGAATTGAAAATTATGAGAGAGTCTTTCGTTTGGTTTGGAGGGAAATGGATTAAATATGGTTTAGGTTTGGGGCCCAAAATTTTGGTTTGGGATCCAAAAAATATGGTTTGGAATTGGCTTAGAAAGTGATTAGGACCTAGCATTGGAATTAGGCTTGGATAAATGCTCTAGATCCTTCTCCTTAATTCAAAATGAATAAAAATAAAAAAAATTGAAAATTGGAGCCAAAACACATGCTGAATTTTGCTGCTGGAATTCAAAATTCGCAGCCGTTAACCGGTTAACCAAAGCGTTAACCGGTTAACGTCAGTGAATTTTGAATTCTCCCTCCTTTTGGTGGGAAACTTCCAGAATAACCCGACGCCAACCGTTTGATCTGATTTTGATCCTCAATCCTTTTTTAGGGCTTTGAACATGATACAGGGCTTGCATAAAAGATCCTGTGAGCTTCTTGCTAGGTCACCATGCTCTTGATTTTGACTTGTAATGCTTCAAATTTCCCAGATGGTTGATCATATGCCTTATGCTAGAACATGTGAGTGTTATGCTTCATCTTTCTATGCAAAAAATGCTAAGGACATGACATGCTTATGATGATTATGATATGATGATGATGCTAAATAGAAGAGGGCAAATTTGGGGTGTTACATCTACAACTTTGTGTCTCATAAGCCAAGCCTAAAAATGCTTCATTTGGAAGGTATGAGCTAAAACATTATAGGTCCTTTTGAAAGTCAACAAAAAGTCAACTTTTTCCAAAGCTCATAATTTAAAAATGGTAAATGATATGGACATGGGACCAAAAGGGTTGGTTATAGGACACTATAAGATTTCTAAAAAGTCCTAGAACACCTTCATAGCATCAAAATTGAAGAAGTTATTCATTGTCAAATTTGGATGATTTTTAAGGGGTGTATGAAGCAAAAAAGGCCATAACTTCTATTTTTTCCAAATGGGCCCATAAATTTGCAACCCAAACTTGAAGATGATGTCATGCACGACCTAATGACCTTCATTCTGATTTTTATAATTTATTTTATATTATTTTGGATTTTAATTGTTAAAATTCAATTTTAATAGAAATAAAATATGAAAATAAAATATTTGATCTCATAATTTATTTTGGGATCAAATATATGATATTTAAAGCGATTGAGATCATCCAAATTCGTTCAAGACCAATATATCATGATTTAGTTTATTTTTTGGACAAATATGATGATTGGTTTCTTCAGCTTCAAGTAACCCATTAAACTCCAACCAAGGCCCAACTTCTTACCCCAATTTACACTATTATATATGCATAACAAGACCATAAGCAAAGGACACGATTTTTCATGCCATAAGAGTCTTAGAAGAACTTCAAAAATTGTGAAAATTAGGGAAAAAGGCAAAACAATTTTGCAGCAAGTTTCAAGAGATTTTTCACATCCATTCCTACTCCTCAAGGTCCCAACAACTTGTCCATAAGGAATTGAAGGTGGAAACCATGCAAACAACTCCATGCATGAGCATGCCGTCATGGTTATAAAAGTTTCACATTGAAACTCTTTATTTTTCATCCTTTAACTTGTTCTTTGATCATAATATTGCTAATTATCATGCTTAGATCATATTTGAATGTTTAATTTGAAGTTTGCATGCAGATTCGAAGGGATGTCATTCTTAGGGCATGAATCGTCCTCTTCCTATAGCGCGAGATGCAATCACCTTTAGGCTAAAATAATGCCACTATTGAACTCACAAGCATCGATTTAGTAGGAATACCTAATCTTGATATGTTTAAATCTCTGTTTGGTTAATGTTTACAAAATCGCAGGTTTAGCGGCGAAAAAATCCGCAGGAAAAATCGTGACTAAATTCGTAGGAAAAATTGCAGCGCCAGAGGTTGAAGACGATATGTGGCACGACGTGATTGGTTGTTTCTGGACACAGGAAACATATGCCATAAAACGAATTGATGGTGGATTAGTATCACTAGCGCATGGTCAGGCCCAGTGGTAGTGTGTGAAGCGTATATGGTAAGGGTGGTTGGGTTCGATTCCCAGCCACCACCACTTCTTTTTTGAGCGAATTTTTGTTTCCTATTTTATTAATTAATTATTATTATAACTATAAACTGATAAATTAATAATGTTTAATTAAAATCAATTAAATCTTTAATCACCATTAACTATTTTCTTAAGAAAAAAAACTTTTCCATTAATTTATAATATTCTCAATAAATTATTTTTTTAAATAAAAATGTTATTATTATTGTGAATAAATTTAGTTGTTTTTTAGGTTTTTTCATTAATTCATTTATTTTGATTAAATTGTAAATTAATTAGTAATTAGCTTAAGTTTTTCTAATAAACCTTAATTTTCTTAAAAACTCTAATTTTCTTAAAAAAACCTGATTTTTCTAAAAAATCTAATACTCTAATGAATCCTGATTTTCTAAAACGGTTAATTTTTTCTTCTTCTTATGTTTGATTATATTTAGTTATTTTCTTATTGTATTAATAATTTATATTTTCGCTTTTATTTTCGATTATGTAACTGTTCTTCCTATGTAATAGTTAATTAGGTTTAATTTTTCGCATTTTAATATTTTGCAATCCCCTTAAAAAGACAAATGTACCCCTCTCCCATGATGTAATAACGTAGGACTTTATTTTTATGCTTTTAAATTATGTTAAATATTAAATGTGTCGTTAGTAATTTAGGGAGTGCAAAACATGTATGATAAATAAATTGGACTTAGCCCATTAAATTCAAGATAAATATCTGAACACAATAATTCACACACGTAAGTCGATCATTCTACGATCGCCATCTGCACCTCCTAGGGTTATCCCTCTCAGTTGCCTTAAAACAAATGGTCAGGTCCCTCAAAAGTGGGGGTGTCTTTAAAAGCAAAGTCCCTATAAGTAAATCATCATAGTCCCTTCCAAATTAAAAGATCAAGTCCCTACGAGGTTGCCTACGATATGATGTTGTCCCTTCGGTAAAAAATGATGATAGTCCATACGAATTGCTAAAGACACCCCTACAAGTTGCCTTCATTGACGATACGATGATCATACGCCTGTCCCTTAACAAAATCCAAGGTAATGACTACCTACTCCTTAATAGTAGGGACAGTCTTACCCTTGAAAGGAAATAAAAGAATACGAAAGACCAGTCTAGGGTAGGTAGTTCTTAGTTACTTGCTCAATTTTCAAAATACTCTTTACACCCCACCTTTCAAACAATTTTCAAACTTAAAAGCTTTGTATACATCCATACGAGGATCATTACAAAGACTTATGAACATTTCTAAACACACACTGCACATTCTTTTTCAAACAAATAAGTGAGCTAAGTAACTAAGAGACCATGGATAACCATGGATATAAAGGGTGCTTGCACCTTCCCTTTATATAACCTACCCCCCGAACTTAGAATTTTAAAAAAGGTATTTCCTATTCTTTTATACCCTTTCCATATGGATAAAATAAAATTCGGTGGCGATTCTTGCTACCCGCAACATAAATAAAAAGTCAGTTCTCCCACCGTGTTACAGAACTGGCGACTCTGCTGGGGAATACTTAAAGAGGGGTTACCTTAGGAATTAGGATCACTTACTTGTTTGCTTTGCTTGCTTTATATTTAAGGGATTGTTTTGGGGTTACTGTGTGAAAGATCCTAACCCAGATCTAGTGTACCTTAGGTAAATGGAAATAGACCAAGGAAACTGTATGATGTATACCGATATGGTTGATCCGGTGACCATAGTTAGTGTGACTTCTTGGTTGGTGCTTATGTTCCTTAAGTAAGTTGAGGATAATATGGGGCTTCCATACGTTGTCATTAACACTAACTACCCTTTAGAACCTTAATTGACCCATCTTGGCCTTTAGAAAGTAGTGAGATAAACGGCTTTGGAGAAGTCTAAAGTTGGTTGATACTCGATGCTACGCTCATTGAGATCCTAATCTTGGGGGGTTTTGGTTGGCAAGTAAGTTGCCTAATGAACAATAACCCTTGAGAAGGATCAATGATATTGAGATCCCTTAGAACCTGGTTACTTTTGTAGGACAGGATGAACCAACTAAACTTCAGGGGGAGGGTACTTTCCTTTAAACCTCATGCAAGCCTCTAAACCTAGGGCTATTGTGTGACTTGTTTGTGTGTGCCACATGTTTGTGATTGAACATAACATCATAACATCATGACATCATAAGCATAGCATTCTCACTAACCATTTCAAGGACCAAAGGATTTATCTTTGTTCTTTATTGCATGTTATGGCTTCCACTCGTAGGAACACTATCCGGATCAACTTTGTAGGGATACCTTCCATGCTTAAGGATTTGGTCTCAAAACTTCCTAAAAGCTCTCAGTTCCTCAAGAAGCATGGTTATCTACTTGACTTGGTTACCTCAGGGTTTGATGAAGATATGATGAGTGTCCTATTCCAGTTCTTTGATCCTAAACATCATTGTTTCACATTTCCCGATTATCAGCCGGTTCGCACAATGGAAGAATTCTCCAAGTTACTTGGGGTACCTATCCTAGATCAGAAACCCTTCACAGGCTTAGAGAAAGAGCCTAAACCCGAAGTCATTGTTGCAGCCCTACATCTGAAGAAATCAGACATTGTCCTAGAAACAAGAAGTGGAGTTAATGGTATCCTTGCCAGAGTATTGATAGTGAAAGCTCAAGTGTTCTTGGATGCTATGAGTTACGATGCTTTTGAGGAGATCTTAGCCTTTCTAATTTATGGTTTGGTACTATTCCCTAATCCCGACCAGTTTGTAGACGTACACGCCATCAACATATTTCTGACCCACAATCCAGTGCCTACATTGCTTGGAGATATCTTATACTCTCTTCATACTCGTACTACGAAAGCGAGAGGAACTCTGATGTGTTGCATACCTCTATTATCTAGGTGGTTTATTTCTCACCTTCCTTGATCAGTGATGAAGAATGAACAGGGTTTGAGATGGTCTAAAAGGATGATGTCACTCTCGCATTCAGATATTCACTGGTGTTCCCGATCTATGGAAAATGTCACTATCATTGACCTTAGTGGGGAGTTCCCTAATGTGCCACTCCTTGGCATAAGAGGAGGCATTACTTACAACCCTTCTTTAGCTCTACGTCAGTTTGGTTATGCTCGGAGTAATGGTCCTCATGACATGCTTATTCAGGGAATTATATTTGATTACGACAACGATCTTCAAGGTTACCCGCAAAGGTTTATACGAGCTTGGAGTAAAGTGAACAAGGTTGATAGCAAGACTCTGGAACCAAAGTACTCCATTCCTATGAAACCTTACCTCATATGGGTGCGGTCTCGTGCTCAGACTCTTATGATGCCATATCCTGCTATTCTACCGGTTATTATGGAGCCTGTTGCTGAAGGAGATGTTCCCTATACTATCATGTATCCAGATATGCCCACTGATTTGGAAGAGCTGCAGAAGTCCTGGATCCAACTGAAGGAGAAAAGAGATACCTTTGAAGCTCAATTCCGGATTAGCCAAGAAAGAGTGTTGGAGCTGACAAAGCAACTTCACGAGGAAATCTCAACACCTATCTCTACACCAAGAGGAAGCGTCCATGGGAAACTTAATTCTCAGATGTTTTATTTTCCTTATAAATTTTATTTATTTTAATTTGTAAGCCCAATGGGCAATATTATTTCAAGCCTACTAATAAGAGTTTTGTTTTTTTGTTCTAACAAATTTAAATCCTGCGGTACTTGAAAACATTGCATATACATCGACATACCATATCATTACATAACAGGTTTTCACAACAGGTTTTTCATTTTCTCGTTGTTTATTTCAGCAGAAATGGCTCTCGAACAATCTGTCAAAGATCTTCAGATTCAGAATGCCCAGTTTCAAGAGATGATCCTGAACTTGTCCAAGGGACAAGAAGAGCTGAAGGGACTCCTGACCAAGAAGAAGAAGAAGACTAAGAAACCAGTTAGCTTCATCAGTTTGGGGAGAAGATCCAGAGCTCCCATCAAGACAGATGATGAGGTTGAAAACCCTGGAGATAAAAGTTCTACAGAATAGGATGGAAGTCATTATGGCACTGCTGGGAATTTATATTATGAGGAGAATTATTATCATGATTCAACTGGTGATGAGAAGTATAAGTTGCTGGAAGATCGTGTGAATGATATGGAATTACAAAAGACTCTTGGGTTGGATTTTGAAGATCTGAGTTTGATTTCTGGAGTTGTCATTCCTGTTGGTTTCAAGGTTCCTACTTGTGTGGTGTATGATGGTGTGTCATGTCCTAAGCTGCATCTGAGGTCTTATGTCCGGAGAATTCAACCACATACCGCTGACAGGAAGCTGTGGATTCATTTCTTTCAAGAGAGTTTATCAGGAGCTCAATTGGAATGGTACTATCAACTGGAGAGTATCAATATTCGTACTTGGAATGATTTTGTTGAGGCCTTCTTTAGGCAATATCAATATAACTCTGATTTAGCACCAACTTGCATGAAACTCCAAAACATGTCTATGGGTTCTAAAGAAAGTTTCAAGGAGTATGCCCAGAAATGGAGAGATCTTGCAAGCAGAGTTCAACCTCCTTTGACTGACCGAGAATTGGTTAATATGTTTATGAGTACATTGACTGGTCCTTTCTATAGTCATCTTATTGGAAGTTCATCATCCGGTTTCACTGAGTTGATAATGACTGGAGAACGTGTGGAGAGTGGAATACGAAGTGGTAAGATACAAGTGGTTTCCTCTTCAAGTACTACCGAAAAGCCTTCTAATGGGAAGAAAGAGTCTAATGTTGTATATGGCCAACAGGGTCGTAACATGAATAATCAATCTGTGGGAGCAGTCCTCATCTCTAATCCTGCACCTACACCACAAGAGCAACAACATAATAGTCAACATAAGCCTAGGAGGAAATTTACAAAGATTAATATGTCGTTAGCTCAGGCTCTGCAACATATGTTGAAAGGAGAATTTATTACTTTGAGGGATCCTCCTCAGAATCTCAATACTACCTCTCCTCGTTTCAATTCCAATGCAAGATGTGTGTATCACTCCAATTGCCCAGGCCATGATACCAATAAATGTTGGGCTTTGAAGAATAAGATCCAGGATATGATTGATGCTGGAGAAATTGAGTTTGACCCTCTTGAGACTCCTAATGTGATTACTGCTCCTATGCCCAAGCATGAGAAGACTATTAATGTTGTTGATGATGTTTCTTATGTTTCTATGGTAACTGATTTGACTACTCCTCTATCCATCATTAAGAAGAAGCTACAGCAAGCCGATTTATTTCCGGGTTGCAATGAATATTGTTTTTATTGTGCCTCTCAACCTAATTGTTGTTGGAAGCTGAAAGAAGGTATTAAGTGTTTAATGGACAAGCATATTATATTGTTTGAGAAGACTCCTATAGAGAGCTTATGTGAAGGCATGTCCCAAGATCTGAAGTTGGAAGATGTGTCTGTGATTACTGGTACTCCTGTGAAGATCACATCCAAGTGTCCTGTGAGGATCACCTCTAAAGGTCCTGTGAAGATTACTGCTGAGCCAAAGGTGGCTCCCCTAATTATTACTACTCCTGGTCCAATTCCATATTCTCTTGACAAGGCTATCCCTTTGAATTATGGTTCTGATGTTTATATCCATGGTATTAAGCAGGAGCTTCTAACTAATATACCTGTTGCAGATATTAATCTTGATGTCGACAATATTGTTGGGACTAGTAAGGTTACCAGGAGTGGAAGAATTTTCTCTCCAAAAGACACTTCAAAGACTGTTGCTGCTCCAGTTCATATCTCCAACCCTGGGCAAAGTACTGAAGCTTGGGGCAAAGGACCATTGGTTGAGCCTGTTCAGGTTGAAACTCCAGTTACTGAATACCTCTCTAAGCATATGGATGAAGTATTGAAGATCATCCACAAGAGTGATTATAATGTTGTTGAACAGTCGGGGCATACTCCTTCTAAGATCTTTGTTGTCTTTATTGTTATGTTCTGAAGCTCATGCCAAGGCTTTAGTGAAGTTCCTGAAGGCTGCTCATGTACCTAATGAAATATCTGTAGACCATTTTGAGAATTGTGTTGCCAACCTGATTACTGATAATAGCTTAGGTTTTTCTGATGCTGATCTAACTCCAGCCAAAAGAAACCACAATAGAGCTCTGCGCGTCTCAATTTAGTGTAGGAGTACAACTCTGTCTCATGTTTTGGTGGATAATGGTTCCTATTTGAATGTGTTACCGAAGGATGTTCTAGACAAACTCAAATTTGAAGATATTGTGTTAAGACCCAGTAATATGGTGGTGAAAGCCTTCAATGGATCAAGAAGAATGGTGCACGGAGAAGTTGACCTCCCAATCAAAGTAGGTTCACAAGTCTTTGATTCTACATTATATGTGATGGATATTCATCCCTCTTATTCCTGTCTGCAAGGGCATCCCTGGATACATGGGGTAGGTGCTGTGACTTCCACTTTACACCAGAAGCTGAAATATCCAGTGAAGAACAAGATCGTCACTGTTTATGGTGAGGAAGAGTATATGGTCAGTCATGTAAACAATTTCAAGTATGTTGAGGTGGAGGGTGAATTTATTGATACTCCTTGCCAAACATTTGAAGTAGTTCCTCAAGTTATCCCTACTGCTAAACCAGTTCCTATTGTTACTAGAGTACCTCCTATAATGGCTTCTTTGAAGGATGCAAAAGATGTAGTTGAAGAAGATGGTTGTAATATTTAGGGTAAGCTTCCTGACATTCCTTACAAGTCTGACAAGTTTGGTTTGGGCTATACTGCAGAATCTCAGAAGGCTGTTCGTCGTGCTCGTGCTATTCGTATCACCAACAAAGGAATTCAGAAGGACCAAGTCAATGATGTGGAAGATTCTGATGAAGACTACAACTTGGATAGCTGGATCTTTCCTACCATTGGCAGTGGGCTCAATAATTGGAAAGTTGAAGGTGTTGTTTCTATCTCCTTTAGTCAGGAGTAAATATTATTACCGTGTTTCTTATTTTTTAAGTTTGTAATTTCGAATAATTAAACTTTTAAGCCTTGTGCCTTACCTGGGGCACAATGGTATGCTTGTTAGGGATCTTATTTCATTTGCATATTTTAATTCAATAAAATCAATGGACGTTTTTGCTTTCCTAAATATTGCACTCTTTATCTTTATTTTTATTTTTCCTTTATCAAAAGCTATGTGTTCTTACACACACCCACGTCACTAAAATGTAGATCCTCATCCACTCTGGATTCTGTTGATAACAATTCTGCTATTGCCAATTATAACTTCGAGAATCTGATCTATCAAGCCGAGGATGGGAAGGAGGAAGATTGTGAAGTTCCTATAGAGTTTGCTAGGTTGTTACAGCAAGAAGAGAAAGTTATACAGCCACATGAAGAACCAATTGAAGTTGTGAATCTGGGAACTGAGAAAGACAAGAAAGAGGTCGAGATGGGAGCTAAATTAGAAGCCAATGTTAAGAACATATTGATTCAGATGTTACATGACTATGTGGAGATCTTTGCTTGGTCTTATGAGGATATGCCAGGACTTGATATTGATATTGTGGTTCACCGTCTGCTAATGAAGGAGGGCTGTCGTCCAATAAAGCAGAAAGTTCGTCGTATGCATCCTGAAATGTCAGAAAAGATTAAAGCAGAAGATGAAACAGTTTGATGCATGGTTCTTAGCTGTTACATCCTATCCTCAGTGGGTTGCAAATGTAGTATCGATGCCTAAGAAAGATGGTAAAATACGCATGTATGTAGATTACAGGGATTTGAACAAAGCCAACCCCAAAGATGATTTTCCGCTTCCACATATTGATGTTCTGGTAGACAACACTGCTCAGCATAAGGTATTCTCTTTTATGGATGCTTTCTCTGGTTACAATCATATTAAGATGGCACCTGAAGATATGGAGAATACTACGTTAGTTACACAGTGGGGCACCTTTTGTTATAAAGTAATGCCATTTGGTTTGAAGAACGTTGGGGCAACATATCAGCGTGATGTGGTAGCTTTGTTCCATGATATGATTCACTATGAAATAGAGGTATATGTTGATGATATGATAGTCAGGTCTCAGACTGAAGAAGAACATCTTGATCATCTACATAAGTTGTTTGAGAGGTTGAAGAAGTACAAGTTGAGATTAAATCTAAACAAATGTACCTTTGGAGTTAGATCTGGAAAACTTCTAGGTTTTATTGTCAATGGTAAAGATATTGAAGTGGATCCTGCAAAGGTAAAAGCTATACAAGAAATGCCTGCTCCTCGTACTGAAAAAGAAGTCAGAGGTTTCTTGGGACGATTGAATTATATTGCAAGATTTATTTTCCAATTAACCACTACTTGTGAGTCAATCTTCAAATTGTTGAAGAAAGATCAAGTAATGGAATGGAACGACGAATGCCAGGTAGCTTTTGATGAAATCAAGAAGTACCTACATGAACCTCCAATATTGATGCCACCAGTTGAAGAAAGACCCTTGATTATGTACTTGACAGTATTAGACAACTCAATGGGGTGTGTGTTGGGGCAACATGATGGGTCTGGTCGAAAAGAGCAAGAAATATACTACCTTAGCAAAAAGTTTACCGACTGTGAAACAAGATACTCACTGCTCGAGAAAAAGTGATATGTTTTGGCTTGGGATGCTCGCCGACTAAGACAATATATGTTGACTCATACCACTTTATTGATTTCAAAAATGGATCCTATTAAGTACATATTTGAGAAACCTGCTCTCTCCAGACGAATAGCGAGATGGAAAATGATTTTGACAGAATATGACATACAATATACTACTCAGAAAGCAATTAAAGGAAGTATGGTAGCTGATCATTTGGCTCATCAAGTAGTGGATGACTATCAGTCTATGAACTTTGAATTTCCATATGAAGATATTATGATTGTTGTTAAAGAACCTAGACAATATGAAGGACCTGAACAGGGATCCCGATGGACTATGGTTTTTGATGGAGCTTCTAATGCGCTTGGTAATGGTGTTGGTGTTGTGATTATCTCTCCAGAGGGTTGTTATACACCATTTACTGCTAGACTTTATTTTGATTGTACCAAAAATATGGTTGAATATGAAGCATGTATTATGGGTATCATGGCTACCATTAAGATGAAGATCCAGTTTTTGAATGTATACGGAGATCCAGCCTTGGTAGTTAGTCAGGTTAAAGGTGAATGGGACACGAAACATCCAAATCTCATTCCTTACAAAGAGCATGTGTTGTCTTTAATTCCATACTTTGAAGAGATTACTTTTGGACATATCCCACAAGAAGAGAATCAGTTGGAAGATGCTTTAACCACTATGTCATCTATGTTTGAAATTAGTTGGGATGATGAATCACCTATAATTACTATTGATCGGTTAGATGAACCAACATACTGTTATGAGGTTGATACTGAAGGTGTGGAAGAGAAACCTTGGTTCCATGAAGTGAAAAGATATCTCGAAGCTCAGGAATATCCTGAAGGGGCATCTATCAATGACAAGAAGTTTTTTAGGAGATTTTCTGCCAAGTTTTTCCTGAGTAATGGATTTTTGTACAAGCGCAATCACGATTTGACTTTGATTCGTTGTATGGATAAGAAGGAATCAATAGAGATTATGGAAGACATGCATGATGGGATCTTTGGTACTCATTCCAGTGGACATACAATGGCTAAGAAGATTTTGAGAGTAGGTTACTATTGGTCTACCATGGAAGCTGATTGCTATCAACACTCCAAGACTTGTCATAAGTGCCAGATATATGCTGACAAAGTACATATACCTCCAGTTCCATTGAATGTTTTGACTGCTCCTTGGCCTTTTGCCATGTGGGGCATTGATATGATTGGTGAGATTAAACATACTGCTTCCAATAGACATCGTTTCATCCTTCTTGCTATTGATTACTTCACGAAGTGGGTAGAGACAACTTCGTTTACTTCTGTTACCAAGAATGTTGTGGCTCGATTCATCAAGCATAATCTTATATGTAGGTATGGCATCCCCGAAAGGATTATCACCGATAATGGTACTAATCTGAACAATACTATGATTACTGACCTCTACACGCAATTCAAGATTAAACATCACAATTCTTCTCCATATCGACCGAAGATGAATGGTGCAGTGGAAGTTGCCAACAAGAACATTAAGAAAATCTTGCAGAAGATGACAGTTACGTATAAGGATTGACATGTGATGTTACCATTTTCTCTTCATGGTTATCGACTACAATAGGTACTTCAACTGGGGCAACCCCATTTTATCTTGTCTATGGTATGGAAGCAGTTTTACCCATTGAAGTCCAGATTCCTTCCCTGAGAATTATGAAGGATGCAGACTTGGATGAAGATGAATGGATTCAGACTCGACTTGACCATATAAACTTAATTGATGAGAAGAGGTTAGCAGTTGTTTGTCATGGTCAGATGTATCAGAAGCGTATGATCAAAGCCTTCAAAATAAAGTCAAGCAACAAGTATATCAGGCTGAAGACTTGGTAATCAAGCGTATCATATTACCACATGGTGATCCTAGGGGCAAATTGACTCTCACATATGAAGGGCCATTTGTAGTCAAGAGGGTATTTTCAGGAGGTGCCATGAGGCTTACTACTATGGATGGTGAAGATTTCCCGCAACTTGTGAACGTAGACATAGTCAAAAAATACCATGCATAAAAAGAGACCCGCTAGGTTGTCTGGCCTAGGCAAAAATAAGGGCATCCCGGCGAACCAAAAGGGTTCGGGCAAAAATTAGGGATATATATATATATATATATATATATATATATATATATATATATAATTATACACCCGACAAGTCAAAAACACGAAAGGGAGGCTTGGGCAAAAAAGGGTATCCCGGTGGATTGAAAACCTGAAAGGGCAATCTAGGCAAAAGTTAGGGATTAAAGCGTACAACTATGTTTCGTTGGATCACCCATGTAACCTCAGCTAGTTGTACTACCTATATCAAGTTCAAACAGGTGCAGATCAATCCAATCGTTTATATTCTGACAGCAAGGGATGAGATACTTGAAGATAATGGCAATAACAGGGTTGGAACTCAATAGGATCATTTACACATAGCTATTTTTCCGTATCCATGTTAAAACTCGCCTATTTATAGGCCACTTTCTAAATAAATAAAATCCTATTTTTGAATTCAGGTTTACTTTTCCCCTTTTTACTTAAGCGAAAACGTCTGTTGATTATGTTTGAATATATATATATATATATATATATATATATATATATATATATATATATATATATGCTTTTGAATATGATTGATGTTTACCATAAATGCATAAAATACAATAATAGTATTTACTAAGGATGATCGAAGGTAGGAATCTAATGAATCTTCGCCGGTTAATCCCCACAGAGTAATCTTTACGAATATTCTTACGGAATACTTCAAGTAGTATTATGTACTCCAACTCTACGAAGTCTTCAAGTAGTTTCATTTCAAATATAATGTATCCTCCAAAGAATTAATACTTGATCGGATAAGTCTTCAGGAGGAATGTCCATCTCTTTTATCCTCAGTCAGGATATTCAGGAACTTAATCCTTCAATAAGAAGTACGACGAACAAAAATGCGAGGTTCTAAGTACGATATTCCAAAACAAAACGGGAACGAAGTCTTCATATTCCTTAGCAACAAATCGAGATTTATTTTCCCCCAGCCAACAGTTGTTATACGAAGATACTCATGCACTTTAATTACATAATTCATACATACATCATTTACATCATATCATGCGCATACAATATTCTCATAAGATTATCATCTTGCAAAGTGCTATATACATCATGACATTTGCATAGAACTAACCTTGTTTTTCAGGTTAGTTCCCCAACAGACGAACATCATCAGCAACTTATTCTTGGGCTGCTATATCCCCCCAAGGGTTACCTCAAACAATATCTTGGATTGCTCTATCCTCCAGGAATATATATATATATATATATATATATATATATATATATATATATATAACAATATCTTGGACTGCTCTATCCTCCAGGAATACATATACCAATATCTTGGGCTGCTACATCCCTCAAGATTACATCCATCAACATCTTGGGCTGCTATATCCCTCCAAGGCCACGAAAACCAATATCTTAGGCTGCTACATCTCCTGAGATTACATTTATATCCATTTTGGGCTGCTATATCCCCCCAAGGGCTATCTCAAACAATATCTCGGGCTGCTATAAACCCCTAGGATAACATCTTGGACTTCTTTATCCTCTATGATTACACACAACAAAATCTTGGACTGCTCTATCCTCCAGGACCACACCAAACAACCTCTTGGGCTGCTACATCCCCCAAGATTACATCAATCTACATCTTGGACTGATTTATCTTCCAAGAGGTATATCTGAAGAACATTTTTCCGAATGGAATCTTTTAGCCCATTCAAGCAATACAATCAACCAACATCATTATTCTGCGCACCGGCGAGTGCAAAATTTTGGGCTTTAGTGTTCAATTTCCTTCAACTTTCAAGTCACGAATGGCATACATGCCAATATAACCCCCCAGGTTTTAGAAATTTAAACAGGGGCAACTGTTGTACCCCAAAATTTTCCCTCCCACATTCAAGATCATATATTTCAAGAGCTCTCTTAATAGTCACAAGATTCTCAACTGGTCAAAAGGATTGAAGGTTTCACCAGACAAAATCTTCTTCTGAACAAATGAATCTTGGAACTAGGGTTTTAAGTTTCCTCAAGAAAATTGGACTTCTAAGGCCTCAAATTAACTTCATGACATCCCATATATCTGAAAGAATCCTCATGTCATGTTTCAAAGCTTTCCCAACAACTTTGGTCAGTCAGATGTTCAGATACTTGAAAATCAGTTAACTTGGTCAAAACGTCAACTGAGGTAAACTATGGTCAACTCAAAGTCAAACTTCAAGATTTTGGTCAACATCAAGATTATGAGGTGAAATTCATCATTTGATCAAGGGTTGATCATGATTCATCAAGGAAGTCTCAGATCATCAAGAATCAAGAAGTTACTAAATTAGGGTTTTCATAGGAAAAGTCAACTGAAATTTGACCAGCCATAACTTTCACATACTTCATCAATAATTTCCCATCCAAAGCTCATTTTAAAGGAAATTCAATTCTCTACAACTTTGTGTCTCACAAGCCAAGCCTAAAAATGCTTCATTTAGAAGGTATGAGCTAAAACATTATAGGTCCTTTTGAAAGTCAACAAAAAGTCAACTTTTTCCAAAGCTCATAATTTAAAAATGGTAAATGATATGGATATGGGACCAAAAGAGTTGGTTATAGGACACTCTAAGATGTCTAAAAAGTCATAGGATACCTCCATAACGTCAAAATTGAAGAAGTTATGCATTGTTAAAGTTGGATGATTTTTAAGGGGTGTATGAAGCAAAAAAGGCCATAACTTCATTTTTTTCCAAATGGGCCAATAAAGTTACAACCCAAACTTGAAGATGATGGCATGCACGACCCAATGACCATTCATTCTGATTTTTATAATTTATTTTATATTATTTTGGATTTTAATTGTTAAAATTCAAATTTAATAGAAATAAAATATGAAAATCAAATAGTTGATCTCATAATTTATTTTAGGATCAAATATATGATATTTAAAGTGATTGAGATCATCCAAAATCGTTCAAGACCAATATAGCATGATTTAGTTTGATTTTTTGGACAATTATGATGATTAGTTTCTTCACCTTCAAGTAACCCATAAAACTCCAACCAAGGCCCAACTTCTTACCCTAATTTACACTATTATATATACATAACAAGACCATAAGTAAAGGACACAGTTTTTCATGCTTTAAGAGTCTTAGAAGAACTTCAAAACTTGTGAAAATTAGGGCAAAAGGCAAAACAATTTTGCAGCAAGTTTCAAGAGACTTTTCACGTCCATTCCTACTCCTCAAGGTCCCAACAACTTGTCCATAAGGAATTGAAGGTGGAAACCATGCAAACAACTTCATACATGAGCATGCAGCCATGGCTATAAAAGTTTCACATTGAAACTCTTGATTTTTCATCCTTTAACTTGTTCTTTGATCATAATATTGCTAATTATCATGCTTAGATCATATTTGAATGTTTAATTTGAAGTTTGCATACAGATTCGAAGGGATGTCATTCTTAGGCTAAAATAATGCCACCAATCAACTCACAAGCATTGATTTAGTAGGAATACCTAATCTTGATATGTTTAAATCTCTGTTTGGTTAATGTTTACAAAATCGCAGGTTTAGCTGCGAAAAAATCCGCAGGAAAAATCATGACTAAATTCGCAAGAAAAATTGCAGCGCCAGAGGTTGAAGACGATATGTGGCACGGCGTGATTGGTTGTTTCTGGACGCAGGAAATATTTGCCATAAAACGAATTGATGGTGGATTAGTATCACCAGCGCATGGTCTGACCCAGTGGTAGTGTGTGAAACGTATATGGTAAGGGTGGTGGGTTCGATTCCCAGCCACCACCACTTCTTTTTGAGCGAATTTTTATTTCCTATTTTATTAATTAATTATCATTATAACTATAATTAGAAAATTAATAATGTTTAATTAAAATCAATTAAATTTTTAATCACCATTAACTATTTTCTTAAGAAAAAAAACTTTTCCATTAATTTATAATATTCTCAATAAATTATTTTTTTAATAAATTTTTTATTATTATTGAGAATAAATTTAGTTGTTTTTTAGGTTTTTTCACTAATTCATTTATTTTGATTAAATTGTAAATTAATTAGTAATTAGGTTAAGTTTTTCTAATAAACCTTAATTTTCTTAAAAACTCTAATTTTCTTAAAAAATCCCGATTTTTCTAAAAAACCTAATTCTCTAATGAATCCTGATTTTCTAAAATGATTAATTATTATTATTATTTTTTCTTAAGTTTGATTTTATTTAATTATTTTCTTATTGTATTAATAATTTATATTTTTGCTTTTATTTTCGATTATGTAACTGTTCTTCCTATGTAATAGTTAATTAGGTTTAATTTTCCGCATTTTAATATTCTGCAATCCCCTTAAAAAGACAAATGTACCCCTCTCCCATGATGTAATAGCGTAGGACTTTATTTTTCCGCTTTTAAATTTTGTTAAATATTAAATGTGTGGTTAGTAATTTAGGGAGTGCAAAACATGTATGATAAATAAATTGGACTTAGCCCATTAAATTCAAGATAAATATCTGAAAACAATAATTCACACACATAAGTCGATCATTCTACGATCGCCATCTGCACCTCCTAGGGTTATCCCTCTCAGTTGCCTTAAAACAAATGGTCAGGTCCCTCGAAAGTGGGGGTGTCTTTAAAAGCAAAGTCCCTATAAGTAAATCATCATAGTCCCTTCCAGATTAAATGATCAAGTCCCTACGAGGTTGCCTACGATATAATGATCTTGTCCCTTCGGTAAAAAATGATGATAGTCCTACGAATTGCTAAAGACACCCCTACAAGTTGCTTTTATTGACCATACGATGATCCTACACCTGTCCCTTAACAAAATCCAAGGTGTCGCTCCCACCAAATGAAGCCGGGTCAAATGGGGTACAGACGCGAACGGTCGGCGAAGGGAACAGTGAGAACACACAGCCGTGAACTCACTGGGGATGAAAAGAGTCGCCAGCTAGGCATTTTTATCCCGGAGGAAAGGCAATGCTGCATAGACCTAGAAAGAGATGGATAAGACGGTTGCGAACCAGAGAGACTGAGAAAGGGGGTTGGTTACAACCTGGGAAGGTATTAGCACCCAGATTGTCCGCCGTACTCGACGGGATCCACGCTTAAAAGATTTGTGTTTTAAAAGGGTAGTGTCAGTGCTATTTGTGTGTAAAAGAGCTGGAAAAGGATGTACAGGTGTCAGTGTAAGAGAAAAGTGAAGTGTATAAATGCATAGTGTCAGTGTAGGGATGAGAATGCTCAAGATCATGAGGCTAAAAGAATAAAGCTGAAAAGAGGAGGAATATACAGAGACTTTTGTTCGATAACTGTTAAGTTATGCCTACGTATCCTCTCGTGCAATGAGGAAGTCAGAACATCGTAGTTCGACCCAAAGAGACTGAAAGAATGAATTGACTTGTGAACTGCTTGCTTGTCAATGCTCAAGTGTATGACCTGTCTGGCTCAGGTGCAAACTGTCTTGCATTAGACGGAAGAAGCAAGTTCTCGTTTGTGAGTGAATGAGATGAGAAAAGAATCCCGAAGGAGACGATTATTGTTTGTTTTTGTGTTTTCAGTCTTTTATTGTTTTTGGATTTTGTCATAAGTTAATGAGCTTAAGTCTAAACCAATGGATTTAGTAAACTCATCACATCTTCCCTCTGATTAGGGGTAATGAGAATACCTTAAGTGTGAAGTCAGATTCTCACACTTAATCACCTTTGGTATAGGATTAAGATCATTAACCTACTTGTGATTATTTAGATGTTTTTGTTGTTTTTGTTTAGTGTTAAGTAATGAGGTTAAGCCATAATCAAGGATTAAACAGACTCATTACACCATCCTAAGAGAAGGATAATAGATGAGAATGTTTAAGCTGAGGAAAACTCCTCAACTTAATCCATGATTAGGGATTAAGCTCATGACAAAACAAGCCTTTGATTAAGTGGATTTTACTTGATGATATGATGATGAAGTGGATTTTATGATTTGTAAGACAACTTGAGGGGGACTTGTCCATTAACACTAGGGTTAGTCCTTCTTAACCAATTAAGGAAGAATTAGAACCCTAATGCAAGGCCCAAGTTACAAGTGTGAAGTCTTGATGGTTATTAAGTGAATTGATTAAGGGAGTTAAACACATTAAGGGTTTAACACTTAGGATTAAAGTTATACACTCCATCCTAAGAGAAGGATGCAGGCATAAGCTTAGTCACAAAGCCTTAAAGCCTTTAGGGTTTAGTCCCTGATTATGAGATGAGAAGAGAAGACTCAAAAGAGACACAAAGGTAAAACTATGAGGGGAGACTAATCAAAACCCTAATCATTGTCATGCTTGGTTGATCCTAAGGTTTGTGAGGTTTTCAAGAAAGATCTTCAATGGAACCACCAGGAAGCAGATGAAAGGATCAAGAGAAGCAAAGCAACTTGCTTCATTCAAGAAGTCAAGTCACTTGAAGAAAGAAAGTAGGAAGAAGAAGAATGAGCAAGCTCAATCTCAAACACATAACAAAATGCAGCAATGGATGCAAGAGAGATGAAAAGAAAAGTTATGAGAAGTGAAGGCAAATTCACTTCCCAAAATCACTTACCACCTGAAAGGTTAGAAAAGGAATGCAATGCAATGCAAAATGGGATGAGATAACATGATGAGAAACAAAACCAGAAGCATATACATGATGCTAATGATGCTATGAGATGCTACAAACATGAGGCAGCACATGGACATGATCATACAAGTTCATGAATGCAAATGAGGCAAGTTATGAACCATGAACATACATGAAAAGATATGAAGTGCACATGGCATACAACATGGCAAATACATGATGCAATGATCAAACATGCTTTCAATATGTCTTATGATGTCAAATGAATCACATGGATGCTTGAAATGTCATGGCAAGTCATGTTATGCAAGAGAATGCAAGATGGATGCATATGGAAGCCCAAATTAGGGTTTATGAATCAAACATCAAACACAAACCAAAATCAGAAGCAAACAACATTATAAAAAATTGAAAACACCACACAAAGGACCCCTAATCCTATACTAAACCAAATCCCAAAGGAGAGGTCTCAACTCCTAACCAATCTCAAGATATGATTTTTACAAGATTCTAGGGTTTTTAGGGTTCCTAAACAAAAGAAATGCCAAACAAATTGAAAATGAGAGATCAAATCAAGGCCATTTAATCTCACAAACTACATGCTAAACACAATGCAATGCAAAAAGAATCAATGTCCAACTCTTCATGGATAGGCAGAAATGATTTTTTTGAACTTTGGATCAAAATAATGCACAAAAATGATTTTAATTCAATGAAAAATTCTCAAAATTCATCAAGATCAAAAATAAATTTGGTTTTAAGGTTGGACAATGTTTCTAAATGTCTTAGAACATTTCATGAATTTTTTGGTGATTTTTAAATACCTAAAAGTATTTTTAATAAATTAATTTTCATTAATCAATTAAAAATAATCTTTTAAATATTTAAAAATACTTTTTAAATGCTAAAAATGAAAATAAAAATATTTTTGTGTTTTAAAAATTAGTGAAACTCTTGACAAAAAGTTTCATAATTTTTAAAACAATTCTGCTATTTTTAATAAATTCTACAAAACAAATATGAAATAAATGAATAAAAATAAAGAAAAGGGAAAAGTCAACAAAATGGAAGGCAGGGATTGAATCTGGATTTGAAATGGTTGACCACGCGCGTCATCTGATGGCCCATATTCAAACTGACTTAAACTCAATTAATTAAATAAATAATAGAGATTAGGGTTTAATGACCACATCTGGACCTTTCACACGCGCGCGAAGTCAACAGAGTCAAGGCATCCAACGCTCCAGATTCAAATGGAATTAATTACAGGGATTAGGGCATAATGATTTTCAGGTGGCCGGAGAAGACCTCCGGTCGTCTTCTCCGGTGGGAACCCCACCTGAAAATCTCTAAAACTCTCAAAACCTAACTAAAACGAAATCTAAAAACATGGAAATGATCCCCACAACTTGCTGAATCAAAACCCCAAGCCAAAACTCATTTATTTTTCCCCAAACTCATGAATCGAGCAAAACATTTTTTAGGTCACAGAGTTTCAGAAAGCAATTAAATTCTCATTTCATCACCATTTTCGAAACTAAAAGCATCAGAACAATCAGTGAAGCATAGAGAACAACTTTAGAACTTAAAAATCCATTTCTGGAGAAAAAGTTCTTGAGCTACCTGAGTTTCGAAGCTTTCACTCTGGCAACTTTCTGACCTTCCCCTTTGATGCAATCCACTCTACTTGGTCCCCTGATGATCCTTGAATGCTTAGAAGGAGTTTATGTTGGCTGGTTTGAGAGATTGAACAAGTTCTGTTCAAGCTCAGTTGAAAATGGTGATGGTGATTCAGGCTGTTTCAGGTCAATGTGAGTGGTTCTTTGTGATCAGGATGATGAGTGGAGAAGGTTTGTGGAGTTTGTTTGGGTGTTTATGGCCTGTGGAGTGAGTTTCGAATGGTTTTGCTTCTGAGAGTGAAAATGGAGGAATGGTGTTCTTGCTGGTTTCAGGCTTAGGCTTTGCTTGGTTTAGGCTCTATGAAGCATGGTGAGATGATTAGTGAAATTTGTTTGAATGTTTGTGTGTTGTGGAGGCAGATTCGAAGAGAAATGCAAAATGGGGTGAGTTTGTGAAATGTCATGTTGTGGTGTGTTTCAGCTTGGCTTCTTGATATGTTCAGCTTGCAAATGGATAGTATAAAATAATCTCATAGGTCAGATGATGTGACCTGGACTTTATTGATTGGTAAGTTCACTTTTGCAAAATGTCAACTTTGTTGTAAGAGAGGCATGGGCTTGGTTCTAGGCTAGTACAAGCATGGGGCTGGCGCATCAAAGGTGAGGGGAAGGGCTAGCAAGGTTCAGCATCCAATGTAGCAAGTGGTAGGAAGTGTGATCATGAATTTTGCAAGTTGATCATCTTTGGTTCACATGTGACTATCTTGCTACACAAGCCATGAACCATGAGAAACTTGGTTCAAATCTGATTTTTAGGAGTTGCATGATGCTTGTGTAATGGTTTGATGACAATTAGAAGTTACAATTTGCCTAGAAACATGATTTTGCAAATTTTCCATTTAGTGCATGACTTGAAAATTAGTGATTTTTGCCAACTTTGTCACACCATAACTTTTGATCCAAAATGAATTAGGTCATGTTCTTGTACTTTTTGAAAAGGGAAAAATGTATTCTACAACTTTCATGACCAAAGTTTTTCCATTTGAAGCATTTTTGGATCAAAAAGCAAGGCTTGAAAAATGGCATAAAATGACATATTCTTGAAAAGTCAAACATGCCCTAAAAAGTCAACTTTGCAAAAACTTCAAATTCTTGAATTTTGTGAACTTCAACCTTCTTCCATGATCAAATAAAGATCATATACACTCAAAATGATGAAGATCATCCCTTGGTTGGGTCATTGGGGGCCTCAGATGCCCTGATTTTGCACTGACTTGTCTGAAAAGTCAACCCTTGATCAGATGACTTCCCCATGGAATTTCTTCATGAAAATTGATATGCATACTCCCTATAACATATAGAGACCAATGGAAACAAGAATGACCAAAAAATTGGAGTTATGGCCTCTGAAACCAAAACCCTAATTTTAGGTCAACTGTGCAGTCAAACTTGGCTCTGTATCTCCACCAATCCCAGTTCTTGTGATCCTTTTGCATTTTTGACTTTGAGAGGATGTAATATGATATAAGAACACACATGGATCCCTTTGAAGTGATTGGTGGCCTTTGGAGTGGCTCAGGAGGCTCTTGGATTGCTCAGATCACAAACCCTAGGTGCAGATGACTTAGAAACTATGCAGTGAATCAAAAATGGGATATGAGATGATATGATTGTGTTTATGCATATGAAATGATCACAAGCCATGGTGTGAATGGGTGAGGGAAAATTTGGGGTGTTTACAGCTGCCCCTATTCAAACATGAGTTAGCTGTGCAGGATGTAAGCGACGGCTTAACAGGCAAACAAGATAACTTGTGGTTGAATACCAAAGACAGTCCAAAATTTGCACTCACAGAATGAAGAAGAAAAGGGATATAGATTGTAAAAGGAAAATAAAGTATATCGTAAAGTGTGGGCGGCGGAGGACGACCGTCGAGCAGAGGACGACTGCTGGGTAAAGAGCAATGACGGGGACGGCCGACATGCTGAGAAAAGTGTGTGAAGTAGAGCAATGACGGGGACGACCGACATGCTGGGGATAAAAGGTAAAGCCAAGACGGGGACGGCCGACTGGCTGGGGAAAATAAGATATTATGATGGGGACGGCCATCAAGTAAAGCTGTAAAATTATGGGGATTGATGAAACATGACGGGGACGGCCATCAAGTTCATGAAGCAGGGTAACCAACGATGGGGACGGCCATCAGACTAAAAAGGAAAAGGGACCACGACGGGGACGGCCATCGGGTTAAAGAATAAATGAAATAAACAGATGATGGGGACGGCCATCAAAGGTGGAGGACGACCACCTAGCAGGGGACGGCTGCTTTGTTGGGGAATAAAGGAATTATGATGAGGACGGCCATCAAAGGTGGAGGACGACCACCTGGCAGGGTACGGCTGCCGAAAATATCAACGATGGGGACGGCCATCGGATGAGCATGATGGAGGACGACCATCAAGAGGTGGAGGACGACCACCTAGCAGGGGACGGCTGCTCTCAGGGTTTATCATGACATAGGACGAATGCCAGATAACCAAAATCAACAATGGGGACGGCCATTGGATAAAATGATGAAGGACGATCATCAAGAGGTGGAGGACGACCACCTAGCAGGGGACGGCTGCTCTCAAGGTTTATCATGACATAGGACGAATGCCAGATAACCAAAATCAACAATGGGGACGGCCATTGGATAAAATGATGAAGGACGATCATCAAAGGGTGGAGGATGACCACCTAGCAGGGGACGGCTGCTAAAAATATCAACGATGAGGACGGCCATCGGATGAGCATGATGGAGGACGACCATCAAGAGGTGGAGGACGACCACCTAGCAGGGTACGGCTGCTCTCAGGGTTTACCATGACACAGGACGAGTGTCAGATAAGAAGGAAGGTTTGCTTTGTTGGCGATCTACTGGGGAGTAGTAAACACGGACGAGTGTTTATATCCAAGAAACAAAAGGTATAAGTGTTTGGTATTGTGTATAGATTAAAGATGCGGACGAGCATCCTTAAGACTACAATACGGACGAGTATCGGGTAGAAACAAATACCGACGCGTGTTCAAAGATGATGATACGGACGAGTATCAACTGGTTAACAGAGAACACGGACGAGTGTTGAATCTGAGAGGACTCTTCTGGGGAATAGTAGGCACAGGCGAGTATCTATATTCAAAAAGACAAGAGTGTTTGACATAGTGTATGGATTAAAGATGCGGACGGGCATCCTTAAGACTATGATACGGACGAGTATCATGTAGAAACAAACGCCTGACGCATGTTCTGAGATGATGGTACGGACGAGTACCAACGAGGTTAACAAAGAACAAGGACTAGTGTTGAATCTGTGGGGATATGAAAGGTATATACAAGATACGGACGAGTATCTGTATAAGAGTAACATGAGTAGCCAGTATGAGTATTGTATAGATGAGTGTTTATCTGCTGGGAGAGTGACACGGACTAGTGTCAAGAGAAAAGAAGTATAATATAAGTAAGTAAATGGGTTGCAAAAGTGTAAGCGACTGCGCTGGGGATATGACACAGACGAGTGTCAAGGGATTGTATATACAAGAATACCTGTGAGTGCAAAGAGAAAGTCTTGGTTTTCTGCTGGGGATATGACACGGACGGGTGTCAAAGGGAGTATCTGTAATACGGGTGGTGTTGTTTGCAAAGAGTGTTCAGGAGGCTTTACTGGGGAGTGATGACACGGACGGGTGTCAGAAAGGAGTATATACTGGTGTTTGTGATTATGAGGCAACTGTTTTGCTGGGGACCCTGGTGGGGGTTTTTCTGTACGTTGATGAACTGTCATTATTCACAAGTGCTGATTCAAAACATGGCTTATGATTATGCTATGTGTTGGATTTTACCGTAATGCTCCGTGTTAAAACGGAATGCTACGCTTTGTGGGTGAACATGATGCGAATGCTATGATTGCAAAGCTACCAAACCGGGATCCGGGTCCCGTTGCTGCGAAGATCTTTGACTGATCTGTTTGAAGTATACATCCCAGCTGGGGATGAGATCATTAGTAGATCCGATGATATGATATCTGCTTGGGGATATAGGTCATTGGTAGACCTATCCTTTATAAATGAGAGACCCAGCTGGGGTTTGTGGAAGCTTTCTTCACTCTGTTGTGAGTTCTATGCGCTGCTCTTCTGGATAGAGGCTGGAACTCTGTGGGGAAGTGGTTCTATGGCTTTTGTACTTGGCTGAGAGCGAGATGGCAACTCGGATGGGGAGGAAAAGAGATCATTGAGAGACCTTCCTAGGGATTCTGTTGAAGTGGATCCTTGACTCAGCCGGGGATATGGGCGCCTTCTGTGATGCCTGGTAACTCTGATGGGGAAATGACAACTCAGCTGGGGAAGTCATGAGAGGCAACTCAACTGGGGAGAGAGCACTTCGGGTGCTAAAATTAAGTGTTGATTTGTCAGCTTGCTGGGGTGAAGCTTACATGCCCCAAGTTGCGTTCTGGATACCTGCAATCCTGAAAAAGATAGAGAAACGCACAAGATAATCCCGAGGTATCCTTTACTGAATTCCGTCATAGGAGTTTAGAATACTTCTGAGAGTAAGCACATTTCCTGCAAGCACGTTTTTTATTTGAGGATAAAACATCTGTATTCTGTGCAATCAGTTTTTTTTTTAGACATCAGACATTTTCTTGCAAATAAAATGTACAAAACGAGACATGACTGAAAATCTGATTTTATTAATTCATATGCCCTGAATTGGCGAGATACAGTCAAAGGAACATATCCCCTGAAATGAGGAGATTGTTACAAATTGAGAAACAAAATGCTGGCAGTGTTGATGACGCTTTAGGGAGCTTCCTCTTCACTATGACCCGTATGACTTTTGACGTTCTTCTCATCTTGCTTTTTGAAGAATGTTGATTCTGATTGAAGCTTGATCCTTTCGAAGCTTACCAAGTTGTAGATGATACAGACGAATTCAGAATGCAGTTGTTCGCTCATTCCCTTATTTTGCATGGATCGCCCTCTCGGGTTTTCGATCCATCGGGATACCCATTTTTGCCTGAGTTGTCCAATGTGGCTTTTCAACTCAGCGGGTGTACACATTTTTTGTTTATTTTCCCTTATTTTGCCCGAGTCTTTTATTCTGTTTTTGACTCGCCGGGATGCCCTATTTTTGCCTGGACTTACATTCTGTTTTTATGTCCAGCGGGTCATTTTATGCGAAGTATTTTTTAACTGCATCTGAATTCACAGGGGACGGGAAATCTTCACCATCCATGGTGCTGAGCATCAGTGCTCCACCAGAGAAAACTTTCTTTACCACGAATGACCCTTCATAGTTTGGAGTCCATTTGCCCCTGTGGTCTGTATGAGGAGGGAGGATTCTCTTCAGCACAAGATCTCCTACTTGGTACTCTCGATGCCTGACTTTCTGATCGAAGGCCTTCTTCATTCTTTTCTGATACAACTGCCCATGACAGATTGCAGCCAATCTCTTTTCTTCAATCAGACTCAGTTGTTCGAATCGGGATCGGACCCATTCTGCTTCGTTCAGCTTAACATCCAACAATACCCGTAGGGAGGGTAATTCAACTTCAACAGGTAGGACTGCCTCCATACCATACACAAGCTGATACGGTGTTGCCCCAGTGGATGTTCTGATTGACGTGCGGTACCCATGCAAGGCGAATGGTAGCATCTCATGCCAGTCTTTGTAAGTGACTACCATCTTCTGCACAATCTTCTTGATATTTTTATTAGCTGCCTCAACCGCGCCATTCATTTTTGGCCTGTAAGGAGAAGAATTGTGGTGTTGAATTTTGAAGTCCCGGCACAGCTCTGCCATCATTTTGTTGTTCAAGTTGGAACCATTATCAGTAATGATTCGCTCGGGCACTCCATATCGACAGATGATATCTCTCTTTAGAAATCTGGCTACCACTTGTCTTGTGACGTTTGCATATGAGGCTACTTCAACCCACTTGGTGAAATAGTCAATGGCGACCAGGATGAATCTGTGGCCGTTCGAAGCAGTCGGTTCAATCTTGCCAATCATGTCGATGCCCCACATAGCGAAGGGCCAGGGTGAAGACATTATGTTCAAAGGATTGGGAGTCACATGCACCTTATCCGCGTAAATCTGGCATTTGTGGCATTTCCTGGCATAAGCACAACAGTCTGCATCCATTGTGATCCAGTAATAGCCTGATCTTAGCAATTTCTTAGCCATGGCATGCTCTCCTGCATGGGTACCAAAGGATCCTTCGTGCACTTCATGCATCAACAAGTCTGCTTCTGTCTTATCAACACATCTGAGGAGTACCATATCAAAGTTCCTTTTGTATAAAGACCCATCAGTGTTCAGAAAGAAACTACCAGCAAGCCTTCTCAAAGTCTTCTTATCATTGGAAGATGCCCCAGGTGGGTATGTTTGATCCTCCAAGAAGCATTTAATGTCATGGAACCAAGGCTTGTCATCTTTAACAACATCCGCTGCGAACACATACGCTGGTCTGTCAAGTCTGGACACTGAGATCTGAGGTACAAAGTTGGCAGCTTGAACTTTGATCATGGACGAAATGGTAGCCAGGGCATCTGCAAACTGATTCTCGTCCCGAGGGATATACTCAAGCTTGACTGTTGTAAAGAAAGTCAATAACCTCCTTGTATAATCCCTGTACGGTATCAGATGATCCTGGTGGGTGTACCATTTGCCGTTGGTTTGATTGATTACCAAAGCTGAATCTCCGAATACGGTCAATGTCTTGATCCTGAGGTCAATGGCTTCCTCAAGACCCATAATGCAAGCTTCGTATTCAGCTTCGTTGTTAGTGCAGTTGAAAGTGAGTTTTGCCGAGAAAGGCATGTGAACTCCTTTAGGCGTAATGAGCACTGCACCAACACCACGACCATTCATATTAACAGCCCCATCAAACATCATAGTCCATTCTTCTTCCGGGTCGGGCCCTTCAGTGTGAACAGGCTCTTCATGATCTTTTGCTTTTATGAACATGATGTCTTCATCAGGGAAGTCAAATCTCATAGGCTGGTAATCATCAATAGGTTGCTCAGCAAGATATTCAGACAATACACTGCCCTTGATGGCTTTCTGAGAGGTGTATTGGATGTCATATTCTGTAAGAATCATCTGCCATCTTGCAACCCGTCCGGTAAGCGCTGGCTTCTCGAAAATGTACTTGACTGGGTCCATCTTTGAGATCAATAAAGTGGTGTGGGTCAACATATACTGCCTCAGTCGGCGAGCAGCCCACGCTAAAGCACAGCAAGTTTTCTCGAGCAGTGAATAACGCTGTTCACAGTCGGTAAACTTTTTGCTTAGGTAGTATATTGCATACTCTTTTCGACCAGACTCGTCATGCTGGCCCAACACACACCCCATCGACTCCTCTAATACTGTCAAGTACATGATCAGAGGTCTTCCTTCAACTGGAGGCATAAGGATTGGAGGTTCTTGTAAGTAC
The DNA here is from genome assembly GCA_963966055.1 of Lathyrus aphaca. Classification (NCBI taxonomy): domain Eukaryota; kingdom Viridiplantae; phylum Streptophyta; class Magnoliopsida; order Fabales; family Fabaceae; genus Lathyrus; species Lathyrus aphaca. Next base: position 448,272,699 of record OZ014521.1, read on the forward strand.
TCCTTGATCTTGTCAAAAGCCTTCTGGCAGTCTTCATTCCACCTGACCGTCTGTTCTTTTCTTAACAGCTTGAACAAGGGTTCGCAGGTTGCTGTGAGGTGAGATATGAACCTTGAGATGTAGTTCAATCTACCTAGGAACCCTCGAACTTCTTTCTCAGTTTTCGGTGCAGGCATCTCTTGGATGGCTTTGACTTTATCAGGGTCAACTTCAATCCCTTTCTCGCTTACGATAAATCCTAGCAGCTTACCGGATCGCACCCCGAATGTGCATTTGTTGGGGTTCAACTTCAGTTGATACTTCCTCAGACGCTTGAATAGCTTCAGCAGATTTACCAGGTGATCTTCCTCTGTAAGGGACTTGGCAATCATATCATCCACATAACATTCTATTTCTTTGTGGATCATATCGTGGAATAATGTTACCATAGCTCGTTGATATGTTGCGCCGGCATTCTTGAGCCCAAATGGCATTACCTTGTAGCAGAACGTGCCCCAGGGTGTGATGAAGGTTGTCTTCTCCATGTCTTCAGGTGACATCTTGATCTGATTGTATCCTGAAAATCCGTCCATGAAGGAGAATACCGAGAACTGAGCCGTGTTATCGACCAATACATCAATGTGAGGTAATGGGAAGTCATCTTTCGGGCTGGCTCTGTTCAGATCCCGGTAGTCAACACACATTCTTACTTTGCCGTCTTTCTTAGGCACAGGTACTATGTTAGCGACCCACGGCGGATAGCTAGTCACAGCAAGGAACCCGGCGTCCCATTGCTTTTGTACCTCTTCCTTGATCTTCATTGCCATGTCTGGACGAGTACGGCGTAGCTTTTGTTTAACCGGCGGGCATTCTTCTCTTAAAGGCAGCTTGTGCACGACAATATCGGTATCCAACCCTGGCATATCTTGGTAAGACCAAGAAAACACGTCCACATACTCTTGAAGCAGGTCAATCAATTGTCTCTTCACTGAGTCTTGCAGGCAGGCACCGATTTTAACCTCTTTCACGTCTTCATCTGTACCAAGATTAATCACTTCAACCTCCTCCTGGTGAGGTGTAATAACCTTCTCCTCTTGTCTTAACAACCTGGCTAGCTCTTCAGGAAGCTCATACTCTTCTTCAACCCCTTCATCGGCTTGATTGATTGGATTGTCAAAGTCATACGAAGTCATAGCCGTGCTGTTGTCGGTGCTGTCTGGAAGGCACTCTCTGCAAGGGTTCAGTTTGTTCATTTTAGTGATTTGATTTTAATCTTGTTAAAAAAAGTGAAATAAAGTTGTCATTTTGAAAACACTGCCATTTATTTTTTGTACAAAAAGAAAAATGGAAAAACAGTGAGCGGAAAAGAAAAAGACTCATTTGCAAAAAGATGTCTGATATTTCATTGATTAATCTTGTTGCACAAAAAGTACAGATGGCCCGATTACAAAATGAGTCTTGTCATCTTGGGCAAGATGCAAGACTTTGATGCATGCTATAAAAATACAGGAAATAATAATTACTCTGCATGAGTAACTCTTATAATTTCCTGGGAAGACCAGTTTGAGATACTGCTCCCCGGGATCTTTGGACGAATCCAGCTTTCCAGGTTGCGTTCTTCTTCCAGCTCGTCTTCCAGACAGTTGACAGCATCAGGGGTGAGCATCCCCCCACTCACAAAGTTGGGCTCTTTCGCAGCCTCTGCTTGATCTTGTTGAGTTGGTTTGTAACCCAACCCAAATCTGTCCTCTTTCTTCTCTACCGATAGCAGTTTGCCCCAGCCTTGGGCGTTTCCTCCCTCAACAACCTTCCGGGCTTGTTGGTATGATGATATTGAAGTACCAGGCACAGCAGATGCTTCATTGACATTCAAAGCTTCAAAACCCTGGCTCATTGTTTCATGGATCTCCCCATCCATCTCAATGTATTTATAGGTAGCCAGGTGGCTGACAAAAATATCCTCCTCTCCACAGATTGTAATGATTTGACCCTCCCACTCGTATTTTAACTTCTGGTGAAGGGTAGAGGTCACGGCGCCAGCGGCGTGAATCCATGGCCTACCCAATAAACAGCTGTAGGCAGGCTGTATATCCATCACGTAGAAGGTCGTTTTGAAGGTCTGCGGGCCAATCGTTATGGGCAACTCAATCTCTCCCAGAACCGATCTCTTTGAACCATCAAAGGCTCTCACCACCAGGTTGCTGGGTCTTAACGCCAATCCATCATATTCTAGCTTCACCAGGGCCTTCTTAGGTAAGACATTGAGGGATGACCCCGTGTCTACCAGCACATGGGAAAGGACAGCACCTTTACATTCCATGGTTATGTGCAAGGCTTTGTTATGGTTGCGGCCTTCCGTTGTCAAATCAGTATTGGTGAACCCTAGTCCGTGACTAGCATTAACATTTCCAACTACAGCTTCCAGCTAATTGACAGTGATCTCTTCAGGCACGTAAGCTGCGTGCAAGACTTTGAGTAGTGCATTCCGATGGGCTTCGGAGCACATAAGCAATGATAGGATTGAGATCTTGGAAGGCGTCTGATGAAGCTGATCCACTACTTTATAATCACTCTTTTTGATGATTCGCATGAACTCATCAACCTCTTGATCGAAGGGTGTTTTCAAGGCTTCTTTAGCAGTCTGCTCTTCCTGCACCAAGCTTTTTCCTTTTGCCTTGGCAGCAGCTTCTGCTTCGGCAGTGGGTCTCTGAATTTGTGGAGCGAAAAGACGTCCGCTTCGAGTGAAGCCTCCGCCTCCTCCCACATTGTCTACTTGTGGTGCAGGGGTTGATGATTCAAAAGTGATTCTTTGTCCTTCACAGTACAGGTCAGAGCCGTAATGCCAGGGGATAGCATTACTGCTTTCATAAGGTACTGGTCCAGGCACCGTGATAGTGACTGGACTGATTGCAGCTGCGGAAGGAACTGTGATAGTCTGTGGATCGAAATAAATTGTGACTGGTGCTCTGATGGGAGCAGCACCTTCTGAGTTGTAGGCGGAGTTATTTTCAGGATCATAAAATATTGTGACAGTTGAGACGTCTTCATGATTTGTTGCTGATGTTGTAGGAGACATTGGTGGAAGGATGGATGTTGTTGTTGTAGGAGTTTCAAAATGGAGTGGTGCTGGAGTTGTAGCAGGAACATTTGTCGATGATTGATCAGTTGAGATGATAGATGAAGTACTTGCTGATGAAACCGAAGAATTGTCAAGAACAATGGTTGCTGCAGTTGTAGGAGGATCTGGAGTTGTTGCTGATGAGATTGCTGGATTTATAGGAAATGATGTGGTGATCTGAAGTTGGCCACTCTGAATGAGACTGTCTATGCCATTCCTCAGGTTATCGCACCCATTGACTGAAATATTGCAGTAAGCACACCCTAACTCACACCCCGGGAACATTTGACATTCGAGGAGTTGAGCCTTGATTTCCACCAACGGTGTCCGGATCTGACCCACACTGGTTATCAAATAAGACGGCTTGTCTTCTTCAATAGCGTTAATTCTGGGACCACCGTGGTTTGGCATTGGGTTCTTATTGACATTGGGTGGTGGTGCGAAATTCAGAGCTTTTGAGTCTACCAGGTCTTGTACCTTCATGTGCAAAGCTCTGCACTTTTCTGTACTGTGGCCAGGTGCATTTGAATGAAAAGCACATCTGGCGTTGGAGTCATAATTCCTGGGTAGACTGTTGGGATCTGGAGGTGCCAACGTCCTTAGCTCAACTAGGTTAAGTTTCAGGAGTTGTGGCAGCAATGTAGCATATGGCATAGGGATCGGATCGATTACCCTGTTGGCTTGAGAAGGCCTCTGTTGGAATGGCCTTTGCTGGTTATTGTTGTTGGTGTTGCTGTTGTTGTAATTTCTCGGAGGATACTGATTCTGTTGATGGTACTGAGGTTGTTGCTGATAGTTTTGTTGCGGAGGTTGATAAACTGGTTGAGGATGAGCTGGAGCGGGAATGGTGACTGCTGCCACTGATCTGTGAACATATTGGGGCCTGCCCCTGTTGGTGTGGATGGCATTGGTCTCGCCAGTTCTTCTCGGGCCTGCAAAAGGCTTTCTTGTACTACTGGACGGGCCTACACCGCTGTCTGAGATCTTACCCATCTTCAATAGGCTTTCAATTCTCTCCCCGGCTATGACAACATCTGCAAAGCTGGTAGATGAGAAGGCAGCCAGCCTGTCAATGTAGGTTCCCTGAAGGGTGTTCATGAACATATCTGCCATTTCCCTTTCAGACATAGGTGGTTGAACAGCAGCAGCCAATTGCCTCCATCTCTGGGCATATTCTCGGAAACTTTCCCTTGACGACTGTGACATTCCCATTAGGAGAGTCCTGTTGGGTGCCATATCTAAGTTGTACTGATACTGTCTGATGAAGGCCTCTGCCAGGTCCTTCCAGCATCTAATAGTTGCCCTTGTCAGGTGAGAGTACCATTCTCTTGACGCTCCAGTTAAGCTATCCTCGAAATAGAACATCCAGAGCTTCTCATCCATAGTATAGGCCTTCAGCCTCCCCAGAAATGATTGTAAATGAGTCCGGGGGCATGAAGTCCCGTTGTATTTTTCAAAACAAGGAGGCTTAAACTTATGGGGGATCCTGACCCCGTCTACCAAGCCCATGTCCATGACGTCGAAACCCAGAGAATTTTGAGATTCTAAGGACCTCAATTTCTCAGCTATCTCATCCAGCCTTCTATCATAAGCTTCTTCCCCAGCACCCATTACCGTGAATTGATCCTCTTGGGGGTTTTCTTGAAGTACCCTGGCTGCAGTGGCAGTCCCTTGAACATTTGCAGGGATGTTGACCTCAGGGTGGAGGTGTGGGCCAAATACAGGGGGGTTAACATGAGGTTGGACCCTTTCATTGTTGCTGGTGCCGGCAGTCCCTACATGTGGATCTTCTTGATTCTGCCTTTCCACCATGGCTCTCAATCTTTCTTGGCTCTGGGCCATGTTGTTCATCACTTCCATAAACTGAGTCATTTGATTCCTCATTTCTAGCCTTTCATTTGCCATTTGATTTCTGACCTCAGTAAGGTCCTGCTGCATCTGATCCATTTGAATGCCCGGAAGATTGCTACGGGTCGGATAACGGTGCGGACGGTTGAGGGGAAATACTCGGCGCCGAGCAATAGTTCCTGAACATCACAACAGAGTTAGTGGCAATAAAACAAAAACCTACAAAACACACAAAAGGGTTAGCATGCAATGCAGTATGCTTATTTGCTTTCAAGGTATCCGGCTTGGCATTCAGTTTTGACCCTTCCAGACCCTTGAAGATGCTGTTGATGTTGCTTTCGAAGTGAAACTTGGATGGAACAAACTAATACATATATTACAAAAGCAAAATGGTACATAGTTTGTTTACAAATACAAGCCCTCTGAGGGGTCAAAATACATTACAGGAAAATAAAAGTACATGGAATGAAAGCAACAACAAACAAATGGTCAAACACCAAGACCAAACTCATCCTCGCGAACTTCCTTGAGAAGTGCTTCGGTCACAGGATCAGCCGGGCGCTCCGTGAGATTCCTGATGAGGAGGTTCCGGGTCGTAACAGCTGCTGTTAACTTCTTGTGCTGACTTTGGTCCTTTGACCTCTTCACTCCAGCTTTGGTCTTCAGCTCTGATATCTCCTTCTGGGCTGCTGCCAGGGCTTCTTGCTGCACTTTGGCACTAGCTTCCAGTTGCTCCATCTTGTCTTGAACTTTCTTGTCCTCCATAGTACGAGCCTCGGTGATCCTGACCCACCTAGCCTGACTCTCCTTCAGATACAAGTCTGTCCTTGCTTTCTGGAACTGGGCTTCCTTGCAAGCATTCTTCAGAATTTGTTCTCCAGCTTTAGACTTTTTGATATAATCCCCAGACTTCTCAATCTTAACCAGATGCTCCACTCTCAGCTTCTCTAGCCTTTCAATCTCCATCCTGCCATCACTCCTCTCCCGGAGGGTTTTCTGCAAAGCCTGGGTTAACTTCTCATTTCTTTCCTTTAAGCTCTCAAACTCCTCCAAACTGATAGTGGCAGGGGGTGGTGCTGAAGATGATTCAGGCATATCTTCTATGGTAAAGGGCATTCCAGAGAATTGAGCCCTGGCATAGGACCACTCATAATATTGTGCTGATGCCACATTGTTGCACTTCCCCAGGATGGTTACCCCCTTAGCTTGAACATTATCCCAGGCCCAGGCAGCCTGCCTAACACTAGCCAGATTAGGCTTGTTCTCACAATAGAGTGTCTCCACCAAGTCCTGTGCCTTAGGAGTGTGGACCAGTGCATAGCCCAGTTGCCTTTTGAACAGCAGAGGGTTGTAATTAATACTCCCCTTGACTCCTATTAGGGGCACATTAGGGAAATGCCCACAGCTGGTGATGATATCCTTGCCCTTGGCACTCTGAGTGCACCATCTGATATCAGCTGAAGTTAGAGCAGTGAGTCTCTTAGCCTAGTTTCTCTGCTGATGAGGGTTCAAAAATGCATCTGTCCTGGGTAGATGCCTGAGAAGCCAAGTATGGAACAATGGAGCACAACACCTCACTAATCTTCCTCTCTGCTTTTCATTCCTCTGATGCACTGAGTAGTAGAGATCCCCCAATAAAGTTGGCACTGGGTTCTTCAAGATGAAAAGATGGATTGCATTCTTGCTAATGAATCGAGGCTCATCTGCAAACAACACAATTCCATATATACTCAAGGCCAATAAAGCACAGACAGCTTTCCACTCTCCTAAAGAAGCTTTCAGGGTAGCTTGAGAGATCAAGAAATCCAGATGAAAGCCAGGGATTCCAGCTTTAGAAGTCATATGCTGCTCAACCAGAACAGGTTCCAGATGCAAAGCCTTTGCTACTTCTCCATTACCAGGAAAGACCATCTCAGGGTTGAAAGGGACTTCTCTCCTGATAGGTATACCAACTAATGATGAGTATTCTTCCAATAAGGGGCCCAGCTGAAAGTCCTGAAAAGTGAAGCATCTCAGTGGGGGATCATAAAACTGAAGGCAAGTGTGGATCAGGCTTCTCTGTGAAGGGTCCAGATCCATAACCATATCAAGTATATCTCCATAATGTTCCCTGAACAACGGTATGTGATCTGGAGTGATCAGGGTCTGAATCCTCCTGATGTCAGATAGCCCTGGCTGGAAGAAATGGTAGGTGATGTTGCTCTTTTTAGGAGCCATGATGCTGAAGATGAGTGGAGACAGGTGCTGATGATAACACTGAAGAATGGGCCACTGATTGGCTGGTGCAGGTGACTGAAGTAGATAGCTGATAGTTGAAGCAGGTGCTGATGAAGATGGGTCAAATACTGAAGATGGGGTCAAAACCAGAACCAAATGAAGATGGATACCCTGAAACACAAATAAGCAAATGTCAATATGATGCAATGTTTATGTATGCAAATGATATGCAAGGGTTTGTGACTGAGCTGGATCTGATCAAATGCCCTGATATAGGTCCAAGTATGTTCAAGAATTCCAGATGGAGGTCTATAAATCCCGTAACCAAGGTGGGGGACTCAAATAAAGAGCCACATGTCCAGGGTTTTTAGAATCACAAGAACTGTTCCATCATGGAGTATTCTTAATCAAGTCAAAGTAACAGGGTATTCTGAGATCAAGGTACCTGCAAACCTGTAAACAGCCCAACCCCCTCACATGTGGTGTTCTAAAACAAGGATCCTCGGACTTGGATCAGTTATGAGAAGTGTAAACACTTCCAACCCGGAGGTACAGTGTTTACAATAACCATAAAAGTTCCTCCTCTAATTCACCTCAGTTTCTGAGGGCCAAAACTAAAGTTCATCCAGACTTAGCAGGCTTCCCAGATAGCCCTAGCATTGCAGGAAATCTGCAACACAGAGTTCTCAAGAAGAAACCCATATCTGAACCGTGTTTCATATTCCCGCACCAGACCGAGATGGAATGGGAAAGAATATGATTCACTCTAGCCTAGGTGTCACTCAGGTCCCCGGTATAGGACCTTAACTCTCAATGGAACACCCACCCACCAAAGCAAACAACAGATCCATCCAGCAGCACAGTATGACAATATGATAATATATGCATAAAGCTATAAAGAAAGCAATAAACAAAACTGTACATAAAGCAAAAATAAATACAAATATACAAACACAAATAAGCACATAACACCCCAGTAAACACAAATCAAACAGACGCTAGGAGGAACCCACAAAAAGAACCAGAAGCCCTGGTTACAGTATAAGGGTCCCCAGCAGAGTCGCCAAGCTGTCGCTCCCACCAAATGAAGCCGGGTCAAATGGGGTACAGACGCGAACGGTCGGCGAAGGGAACAGTGAGAACACACAGCCGTGAACTCACTGGGGATGAAAAGAGTCGCCAGCTAGGCATTTTTATCCCGGAGGAAAGGCAATGCTGCATAGACCTAGAAAGAGATGGATAAGACGGTTGCGAACCAGAGAGACTGAGAAAGGGGGTTGGTTACAACCTGGGAAGGTATTAGCACCCAGATTGTCCGCCGTACTCGACGGGATCCACGCTTAAAAGATTTTTGTTTTAAAAGGGTAGTGTCAGTGCTATTTGTGTGTAAAAGAGCTGGAAAAGGATGTATAGGTGTCAGTGTAAGAAAAAAGTGAAGTGTATAAATGCATAGTGTCAGTGTAGGGATGAGAATGCTCAAGATCATGAGGCTAAAAGAATAAAGCTGAAAAGAGGAGGAATATACAGAGACTTTTGTTCGATAACTGTTAAGTTATGCCTACGTATCCTCTCGTGCAATGAGGAAGTCAGAACATCGTAGTTCGACCCAAAGAGACTGAAAGAATGAATTGACTTGTGAACTGCTTGCTTGTCAATGCTCAAGTGTATGACCTGTCTGGCTCAGGTGCAAACTGTCTTGCATTAGACGGAAGAAGCAAGTTCTCGTTTGTGAGTGAATGAGATGAGAAAAGAATCCCGAAGGAGACGATTATTGTTTGTTTTTGTGTTTTCAGTCTTTTATTGTTTTTGGATTTTGTCATAAGTTAATGAGCTTAAGTCTAAACCAATGGATTTAGTAAACTCATCACATCTTCCCTCTGATTAGGGGTAATGAGAATACCTTAAGTGTGAAGTCAGATTCTCACACTTAATCACCTTTGGTATAGGATTAAGATCATTAACCTACTTGTGATTATTTAGATGTTTTTGTTGTTTTTGTTTAGTGTTAAGTAATGAGGTTAAGCCATAATCAAGGATTAAACAGACTCATTACACCATCCTAAGAGAAGGATAATAGATGAGAATGTTTAAGCTGAGGAAAACTCCTCAACTTAATCCATGATTAGGGATTAAGCTCATGACAAAACAAGCCTTTGATTAAGTGGATTTTACTTGATGATATGATGATGAAGTGGATTTTATGATTTGTAAGACAACTTGAGGGGGACTTGTCCATTAACACTAGGGTTAGTCCTTCTTAACCAATTAAGGAAGAATTAGAACCCTAATGCAAGGCCCAAGTTACAAGTGTGAAGTCTTGATGGTTATTAAGTGAATTGATTAAGGGAGTTAAACACATTAAGGGTTTAACACTTAGGATTAAAGTTATACACTCCATCCTAAGAGAAGGATGCAGGCATAAGCTTAGTCACAAAGCCTTAAAGCCTTTAGGGTTTAGTCCCTGATTATGAGATGAGAAGAGAAGACTCAAAAGAGACACAAAGGTAAAACTATGAGGGGAGACTAATCAAAACCCTAATCATTGTCATGCTTGGTTGATCCTAAGGTTTGTGAGGTTTTCAAGAAAGATCTTCAATGGAACCACCAGGAAGCAGATGAAAGGATCAAGAGAAGCAAAGCAACTTGCTTCATTCAAGAAGTCAAGTCACTTGAAGAAAGAAAGTAGGAAGAAGAAGAATGAGCAAGCTCAATCTCAAACACATAACAAAATGCAGCAATGGATGCAAGAGAGATGAAAAGAAAAGTTATGAGAAGTGAAGGCAAATTCACTTCCCAAAATCACTTACCACCTGAAAGGTTAGAAAAGGAATGCAATGCAATGCAAAATGGGATGAGATAACATGATGAGAAACAAAACCAGAAGCATATACATGATGCTAATGATGCTATGAGATGCTACAAACATGAGGCAGCACATGGACATGATCATACAAGTTCATGAATGCAAATGAGGCAAGTTATGAACCATGAACATACATGAAAAGATATGAAGTGCACATGGCATACAACATGGCAAATACATGATGCAATGATCAAACATGCTTTCAATATGTCTTATGATGTCAAATGAATCACATGGATGCTTGAAATGTCATGGCAAGTCATGTTATGCAAGAGAATGCAAGATGGATGCATATGGAAGCCCAAATTAGGGTTTATGAATCAAACATCAAACACAAACCAAAATCAGAAGCAAACAACATTATAAAAAATTGAAAACACCACACAAAGGACCCCTAATCCTATACTAAACCAAAGCCCAAAGGAGAGGTCTCAACTCCTAACCAATCTCAAGATATGATTTTTACAAGATTCTAGGGTTTTTAGGGTTCCTAAACAAAAGAAATGCCAAACAAATTGAAAATGAGAGATCAAATCATGGCCATTTAATCTCACAAACAACATGCTAAACACAATGCAATGCAAAAAGAATCAATGTCCAACTCTTCATGGATAGGCAGAAATGATTTTTTTGAACTTTGGATCAAAATAATGCACAAAAATGATTTTAATTCAATGAAAAATTCTCAAAATGCATCAAGATCAAAAATAAATTTGGTTTGAAGGTTGGACAATGTTTCTAAATGTCTTAGAACATTTCATGAATTTTTTGGTGATTTTTAAATACCTAAAAGTATTTTTAATAAATTAATTTTCATTAATCAATTAAAAATAATCTTTTAAATATTTAAAAATACTTTTTAAATGCTAAAAATGAAAATAAAAATATTTTTGTGTTTTAAAAATTAGTGAAACTCTTGACAAAAAGTTTCATAATTTTTAAAACAATTCTGCTATTTTTAATAAATTATACAAAACAAATATGAAATAAATGAATAAAAATAAAGAAAAGGGAAAAGTCAACAGAATGGAAGGCAGGGATTGAATCTGGATTTGAAATGGTTGACCACGCGCGTCATCTGATGGCCCATATTCAAACTGACTTAAACTCAATTAATTAAATAAATAATAGAGATTAGGGTTTAATGACCACATCTGGACCGTTCACACGCGCGCGAAGTCAACAGAGTCAAGGCATCCAACGCTCCAGATTCAAATGGAATTAATTACAGGGATTAGGGCATAATGATTTTCAGGTGGCCGGAGAAGACCTCCGGTCGTCTTCTCCGGTGGGAACCCCACCTGAAAATCTCTAAAACTCTCAAAACCTAACTAAAACGAAATCTAAAAACATGGAAATGATCCCCACAACTTGCTGAATCAAAACCCCAAGCCAAAACTCATTTATTTTTCCCCAAACTCATGAATCGAGCAAAACATTTTTTAGGTCACAGAGTTTCAGAAAGCAATTAAATTCTCATTTCATCACCATTTTCGAAACTAAAAGCATCAGAACAATCAGTGAAGCATAGAGAACAACTTTAGAACTTAAAAATCCATTTCTGGAGAAAAAGTTCTTGAGCTACCTGAGTTTCGAAGCTTTCACTCTGGCAACTTTCTGACCTTCCCCTTTGATGCAATCCACTCTACTTGGTCCCCTGATGATCCTTGAATGCTTAGAAGGAGTTTATGTTGGCTGGTTTGAGAGATTGAACAAGTTCTGTTCAAGCTCAGTTGAAAATGGTGATGGTGATTCAGGCTGTTTCAGGTCAATGTGAGTGGTTCTTTGTGATCAGGATGATGAGTGGAGAAGGTTTGTGGAGTTTGTTTGGGTGTTTATGGCCTGTGGAGTGAGTTTCGAATGGTTTTGCTTCTGAGAGTGAAAATGGAGGAATGGTGTTCTTGCTGGTTTCAGGCTTAGGCTTTGCTTGGTTTAGGCTCTATGAAGCATGGTGAGATGATTAGTGAAATTTGTTTGAATGTTTGTGTGTTGTGGAGGCAGATTCGAAGAGAAATGCAAAATGGGGTGAGTTTGTGAAATGTCATGTTGTGGTGTGTTTCAGCTTGGCTTCTTGATATGTTCAGCTTGCAAATGGATAGTATAAAATAATCTCATAGGTCAGATGATGTGACCTGGACTTTATTGATTGGTAAGTTCACTTTTGCAAAATGTCAACTTTGTTGTAAGAGAGGCATGGGCTTGGTTCTAGGCTAGTACAAGCATGGGGCTGGCGCAGCAAAGGTGAGGGGAAAGGCTAGCAAGGTTCAGCATCCAATGTAGCAAGTGGTAGGAAGTGTGATCATGAATTTTGCAAGTTGATCATCTTTGGTTCACATGTGACTATCTTGCTACACAAGCCATGAACCATGAGAAACTTGGTTCAAATCTTATTTTTAGGAGTTGCATGATGCTTGTGTAATGGTTTGATGACAATTAGAAGTTACAATTTGCCTAGAAACATGATTTTGCAAATTTTCCATTTAGTGCATGACTTGAAAATTAGTGATTTTTGCCAACTTTGTCACACCATAACTTTTGATCCAAAATGAATTAGGTCATGTTCTTGTACTTTTTGAAAAGGGAAAAATGTATTCTACAACTTTCATGACCAAAGTTTTTCCATTTGAAGCATTTTTGGATCAAAAAGCAAGGCTTGAAAAATGACATAAAATGACATATTCTTGAAAAGTCAAACATGCCCTAAAAAGTCAACTTTGCAAAAACTTCAAATTCTTGAATTTTGTGAACTTCAACCTTCTTCCATGATCAAATAAAGATCATATACACTCAAAATGATGAAGATCATCCCTTGGTTGGGTCATTGGGGGCCTCAGATGCCCTGATTTTGCACTGACTTGTCTGAAAAGTCAACCCTTGATCAGATGACTTCCCCATGGAATTTCTTCATGAAAATTGATATGCATACTCCCTATACCATATAGAGACCAATGGAAACAAGAATGACCAAAAAAATTGGAGTTATGGCCTCTGAAACCAAAAACCTAATTTTAGGTCAACTGTGCAGTCAAACTTGGCTCTGTATCTCCACCAATCCCAGTTCTTGTGATCCTTTTGAATTTTTGACTTTGAGAGGATGTAATATGATATAAGAACACACATGGATCCCTTTGAAGTGATTGGTGGCCTTTGGAGTGGCTCAGGAGGCTCTTGGATTGCTCAGATCACAAACCCTAGGTGCAGATGACTTAGAAACTATGCAGTGAATCAAAAATGGGATATGAGATGATATGATTGTGTTTATGCATATGAAATGATCACAAGCCATGGTGTGAATGGGTGAGGGCAAATTTGGGGTGTTTACACAAGGTAATGACTACCTACTCCTTAATAGTAGGGACAGTTTTACCCTTAAAAGGAAATAAAAGAATACGAAAGACCAGTCTAGGGTAGGTAGTTCTTAGTTACTTGCTCAATTTTAAAAATACTCTTTACACCCCACATTTCAAACAATTTTCAAACTTAAAAGCTTTGTATACATCCATACGAGGATCATTACAAAGACTTATGAAAATTTCTAAACACACACTACACCTTCTTTTTCAAACAAATAAGTGAGCTAAGTAACTAAGAGCTCATGGATAACCATGGATATAAAGGGTGCTTGCACATTCCCTTTATATAACCTACCCCTCGAACTTAGAATTTTAAAAAAGGTATTTCCTATTCTTTTATACCCTTTCATATGGATAAAATAAAAGTCGGCGGTGACTCTTGCTATCCGCAACATAAATAAAAAGTCAGTTCTCCCACCGTGTTACAACGAGGGAGAAGGGCGGAAATAAATTTGTCATCCAAGAAATCCTCCCCCGACCAAGCATCGAACGATCACCTCCCCCGCTCGAAGTGAACGCAATTGGCGACACCCACTGCTGGATGACACCCATTCACAACTACCTCACAAGAGACGAACTCCCTACGGACCCAAAGAGGCAGCCACGACCAAGAGAAGGGTGTGCTCATACATTCTCCTTGAGGGCAAACTCTATCGGAGGGGATTCTCCATTCCGTTACTCAAATGCGTCGAAGAGGAAAGGGCCCCGACATACTGGGGGAAATACACAGGGGGATCAATGCTCAGCATCTCGGTGGGAAATCATTGGCGCGCAAAGCCTTGCGAGCAGGCTATTACTGGCCGACAATGCAACACGACTCTAAGGAACATGTAAAGAAATGTGATAAGTTCCAAAGACACGCCGACATGCATCTTGCGTCTCCCAACGAGCTAAAGACACTCGCCTCCCTGTGGCCCTTCACTTGGTGGGGGATGGACATCATCGGCCCCTTCGTGACCGACTCATACCAAAAAAAATATCTCATCGTGGGGGTGGACTACTTTACGAAGTGGATCGAAGCAGAAGCCCTAGCCAAAATATTGACACAAAACATTCTCTGATTCTTCAAAAGAAATATCCTCGCACGCTTTGGCATACCCCAAGTCCTTATCACCGACAACGGGACACAGTTCACGGACAGTAGATTCCAAGACTCCGTCGCTGGCTTAGGCACAAAGCAGCACTTCACGCCCGTCGAGCACCCCCAAACTAACGGCCAAGCCGAGGCAGCCAACAGGGTAATCCTATGGGGACTGAAACGTCGGCTCGACGAGGCGAAAATGGCATGGGTCGAGGAACTACACAACGTCCTTTGGGCGTATCGCACAACGCCACATTCCACAACCGGGGAAACCCCGTTCAGGTTAACATACGGTACCGAAACAGTCATCCCAGTAGAAATTCGAGAGCCGACGAAGCACACAGAAGCACCCCTTGACGAGGAGTTAAACGACGAAGCGTTGCGAGTCGAGCTAGACCTCGTCGAGGAAATCCGCTCTGAGGAAGCCCTAAGGGAAGCTTCCCTTAAACAGAAAATAACTTTACGCCACGACGCAAAAGTCATAATAGAATTCCAAGTGGGAAGCCTGGTCCTCAGACGAAACTAGAAAAACCCACGGGAAGGCAAGCTAGCTGCCAATTGGGAAGGCCTGTACCGTGTCCGAGATAAGACGGGCAACATGGCCTACTACCTCGAAAACGTACAAGGTGAAGAGCTTGCTCGACCATGGAACGCAGAAAAACTTAAGCAATATTACATCTAAAAATAACTTAGAAAGGCATGGGAGGTACACCCACAACCTTCGTCACCAATCGAAAGGGAGGATAACGCCCACATAAGGAGAGCACAACCCTCCCCGATGTTGGACATCTCAAACAAGCTCCAACATCGCAGTACCACGTCGACAGGGCATCCAGCTCGCGAAGGGAAGGCCCAAGCCCCGAGATTAGGGTGTCCAACCACGACCCTAATCCCGATTCACGACGAACGTAAAACCTGCCTGTAACACGATAGGAGAACTGACTTTCTATAAATGTTGCGGATAGCAAGAGTCGCCACCGACTTTTATTTTATCCATAAGGAATGGACATAAAAGAACAGGAAAGACCTATTTTTTAAAAGACTTGACTTCTGGGGGTAGGTTATATAAAGGGAAGGTGTTAGCACCCTTTATATCCATGGTTATCCATGGGATCTTAGTTAATTAGCTCACTTAAATGTTTTTGAAAAGTGTAGTATGTGATTAGAAATTTTCTAAGTACTCTGTAATGATCCTCATATAGATGTATACAAAGCCTTGTTTGAAAATATTTGAAAATATTGTGAGGTGTGAAAAGTATTTTTGAAGAGTGAGCAAGTAACTATGAGGTACCTACCCTAGACTAAGTCATTCATGTTCTTATATGTCCTTTCAAGGGTAAGATTATCCCTATTATTAAGGAATAGGTAGTCATTACCTTGGATTTGTTTAAGGGACGAGTGTAGGGTCATCGTACGGTCAATGAAAGCAACTATAGGGTGTCTTTAGCAATTGGGAGGGACTATCATCTTTTAAACCGAAGGGACAAGATCATTTATCATAGGCAATCTCGTAGGGACTTGATCTTTTAGAATCTGGGAGGGAAAAGATGATTTATTTTCTGGAGGAACTTTGCTTAAGACAACCTACTTTCGAGGGACTTGACCGTTTAAATAAGGCAACCAAGAGGGATACCCTAAGAAGTGCAGACGGTGATCTTAGATCGACTTACATGTGTGAGTGGTTCATTTCAAATATTTATCTTTTTTAGATTAATTATCTAAGTTTATTTAATCACAATTAATTTCACACTCCCTATTTACTAACCAAGCAATTAATTAAAATAGATAAAATACGGAAATATAAAACCTACGCTATTACATGGCTTATGGGCAGTTACAAAATAATCGGGCAAGAAAAATAAATTACAATATAATAACCTATACATTTTTTTCTAATAAAATAGATAAAGCATAAAATTAAATAAATAGAATAATAAAACAAAAATAATGAAAATAATAATTATGGTTAGAATTTAAAATTAAGTTTTTATTTTATTTTGAGAAAGTTAAAAGAAAATCATTAAGCTAATTACTAAAAGTTATTAATCAATTTACATAATATATATAAAAAAGACTTGTATGATAACAATTTAAATTAGAAAATAAATTTTTAGAAAGAATAAGCATATTTTTTTTACAATTTAATAACAATTGCTTAATTAAACATAATAAAACTAATATTGGTATAAAAAAGGTTAATTAGGTTATTGAATTAAATAAATAGTTAGTAAGATGTTTAGTTAATAAAATAATTAGTTAGTAATATAATTAGTTAAGAAATAAATAAATAAAAAGAAGAATAAAACACCAAAAAAAAGGAGAAGAAGAAAATGGGGAGGCCTGGTTTTGATCCCAGGACCTCCCCTTACCAGACCAAGAAGCTACCACCAGGTTGCGTGCAGTTTGTTGTCCTAGGAATGAGTAATAAACATTATACAGGGAACCTGCAACATAAAACAAAATATAAAAATAATGGGAGGGACCTAGGAATCGAACCCAGGTCCAGATGTTTACACACGCGCATCAAAAACCACTGGGCCATCTGCACCTTTTGAAAATTATAACACAAACAACATTATATAAAATATAATCAATTTTCAAATTCCAGAATTTGCGCCTTGCATCGTCTTCTTCCTCCAGCCTTGCGAAAACACCTGCGAATTTACATACAAATTTTCCTGCGATTTTTCTCACATCCATAACCTGCGAAAATCGTATCTCACAGCAAAACTTATAATTTCATCAAATTAATTTGGTCAATGTGATCCTTATGACATCATAGTCTAGCCATGGTCTTCGAAAGGATTTATATAGTTTCACGCGTAAAACCCTAAAACTTGATATCAAACCCTAACAATGGCAATTATAGCATTCGACCCTGAAACTTCAAGAAAACATGCAAAATCAATCTAAACAACATCACAATCAACAATATGAGACTAGAATTCGTTAACAATGCATACATAATGAGAATCGAAAAATTGAAAATAAGAGGGAAAGTGTGATTCGGTTAGGTGTAACGCCCCGATTCGATTTTCCCAATTTTTGTGGAGTCTTTTATTTTATTTGTATGATAATTGTTTTATTTGTGAAATTATCATGATGATATGTTATGTTGAGGAATTAATGTGATATGTTTGTGTGATATGTGATTTTACCGTTTTGTGAATTTTCGGGTAAAATTGGTTTGGAGGGTATTTTAGATATTTGTTAATTAGTAATAAGTTAGAAATTAGTAGAATTGGTATTTTTGTGAGAAAATGATATTTGGTTGGAAAGAGTAGAAAATAGAAATAGAAAGAAAGAGAATATAAGAGAGTGAGAAAGAGTGAAACAGAAAGTTGGTAAGAAGAGAAAGAAAAAAAGAAGAAAGAAAAGGAGAGAAGAGAAAAACAAGAGAAAATGGGGAAAGTTGGAAAAGGCTTCAAGATTGCTCCTAGGAATTGGTATAATCGGGTAAGGGTGATAAGCATTGTTATCTTAATATTGTGTATGATTATGTATGTGTTTGATTGGTTAAGTTTTGGTTTTGATGGAAGTTTAGAGAAGATGAATAGTTAGGGTTTTAGAGAAAATGTGAGAAATTGGTAGATTAATCGGTTAGAAATCGTTATAATTGAAGTATGATGTTAGATATATGCTTTAGAACATGTTTATGGAATTATTTTGGAGATTTGGAGAGTTTGGAGTTGACTGTTCGCAGCTGAGAAATTCTGGAATTCGCACTGGTCGCTCAGCGAGCTATCCCTCGCTCAGCGAAAGTTCCAGGGAGATTCTCGCTCAGCGAGCGAGAGGGCGCTCAGCGAGCCTGTAGGTTTTTGAGAAAATTGTGTTTTAATCCGTAGCTTTAGTTTTGGTATTTGTTTTGAGTGATCCTTATATCGATTCGAAGCTAGAAACACGTAGAAACTAATGATGCTAAGAAATGTAATTTTTAGCCAACTATCACCCGACTTTTCCGATAAAACGTAAATGAATTAATTATGGAAATGTGGGTTGATGTGATGTTGTGGCCATTTGTCAAATGAATACATTGTTTGAATTAAATGTCAATGTATGTTAATTGAAAGAGATGAATGCATAATTATATTATGAATAACGTATGCATTTTCGAGAATGTTGTGTATCATTTTGCATGTAAAGCATAATGTATGCATTCTTGTGCTGTGGGATTCTTTGTGAATTCGTTGTAGCATCGTGTGCTCATGTGGAGTGTGAGTGATGACTACAACAAGATCGTGTGCCCATGTGGGGTGTGAGCGATCGGATTGTGTGCCCGTGTGGGGTGTGAGCAATCCAGAAAATCGTGTGCCCGTGTGGGGCGTGAGCGATGGGTGATTTATTCACATTGATTGTGTGCCCGTGTGGGGTGTGAGTAATCGGATTGTGTGCCCGTGTGGGGTGTGAGCAATCCATAAACATTGTGTGCCCATGTGGGGTGTGAGCAATGGGGAACATCGTGTGCCCGACAGGGAGTTACTTTAGGTAACAAGTGATGATTCCATTTGGTTCCTGAGTGAACCTGCTGAAATGTTGAGTCGGTACCGCATTGCATCTGCATAGAGTCGTGTGAGGGTCTCTATGAGTTGCATTTTTATCATTTTAATTATGATATGCAGAAATAAACATGAGTGTGCATATGTTTATTTGGAGTATTATGGAGATGATAGTATGTGTGATGAAACATACTTGTTAGTATATATGCATGTTTGATATGTGTATATGTATGTGATTTATACATTTGTAATGAATATGTGTGATTAAACATAGCTAGACGTATGTTTATGCGGAAGGAATAAACATAAATAATATAAGTTTATGTGAATTGGTGAATTGTGCGTAATTAATATGTTTGATTGGTATTGATGTACATGTTGTGATGTGTATAGGTGATAAGGAATGATTTGTGGTGAGAATACGCCTTATGTGCATTTTATATGTTGAGATATATAATTATATGCAATGTTATTATGATAATGTTTCTCACCCTTCTGCTGTTTTATGATGCTCTACGAGGCATTGCAGAGTAGGTTGCTGGATGATATTTTTGTAAAACTCGTCTTCATCTTTTGGTCGGTCGGCTCTGATATGTAGCACCGGATAGCTAGGATCGGCTTGATGCCTTTTTGTAAATGCATTTGTATATGTATTTTTATGATAGATGTTTTATGTAAACATGGCATTATTTTGGTGATTCAAACTTGTGGATATATTTATGATAAGTATATAAGTTTAAAATTGTTATGTAGTTTCCATTGTTATTTGAATTGAATGAATACGGGTGTAAGGATGAAATCCTTGTGTGTGCAAGTTACCCCGTTTGTTGCATATCTTTATTGAGCAGGTGTTGTATGATCTCAATTTCAAGTATAATGTGGAATTGCTCCTTTTATACCATGTTTAAAATATTACTCTGATGGAATTTTTAATATGTGCCTAAATGATTTAATTGCTTATTTGGGGTATAGAAATGAGGTGTTACATTAAGTGGTATCAGAGCTAGTGTTCGAGTCAGTTGTGTCTTTCTTGATGTTGTTAGGATTGAAATTTTGTTTAATCTTGTTGTTGTCTTTGGGAACAATCAAAATATGGCTGGTAGAAATGACAATGATATGGCTTCTGCTTTGGAAGCAATGGCTAGGGCGGTGCAGGGGGCGCCGAATGTGAATGTTAATGATGAGTTCATAAAGAATCAACCGCCGGTCTTCAAAGGAAGATTTGATCCTGATGGTGCTCAGAATTGGTTGAAGGAGATCGAAAGAATCTTCAGAGTCATGGACTATGCTGAAGAGAGTAAGGTGAGGCTTGGTTCTCACATGCTGAAGGAAGAAGCTGATGATTGGTGGGTCGGTAGAAGTCAAGCTCTTGAGGAGGAGGATGAAGAGATAACTCGGGAAGTTTTTCGTACTGAGTTCTTAGGGAAGTACTACCCTGAGAGTGTGAAGGGAAAGAAGGAGATGGAATTCCTTGAGCTGAAGCAAGGTAGTATGTCAATGGTTGACTATACTGCTAAGTTTGTGGAATTGGTTCAGTTTCATCCTCATTATGCTGCTGCTACTGCTGAGTTTTCTAAGTGCATTAAGTATGAGAATGGATTGCGACCAGAGATTAAGCAAGATGTGGGATATCAGAGAATTAGAAGGTTTTCAGATTTGACTGAATGTTGTAGAATCTTTGAAGAAGATAGTAAAGCTCGTTCTACGCATTACAAGAGTGTGAATGCGAGGAAAGGGAAGCAACAAGCTAGAAGTGGACCTTATGTGACACCCGCTGATAAGGGAAAACATAGGGGAAACTTTGATAGGAGATCTGGTGGAAGGAGTTCTGGTCCCGTTAAGTGTTACAAGTGTGGCGATTTAGGCCACAAGTCTTTTGAGTGTGGGAAGAATATTGTGAAATGTTCGAACAGTGGAGGTCTTGGAAATGCTACTACCGCGTGTAGGAGGAATGTTGTGAAGTGCTTCAATTGTGGAGAAGTGGGTCACATTAGTACGAAGTGTTCTAAGCCGAAGCAAGCTCAGGCAGGCGGAAAGGTGTTTACATTAGCATGGAAGGACACTACTAGTGCAGATCGTTTGATTAAAGGTACATGCTTTATTAATAGTACGCCTTTAGTTAATATTATTGATACGGGAGCGACTCATTCATTTATTTCTCTTGAGTGCGCTAAGCGTTTGAATTTGTTTATGTCTTCTTGGGGTGGTGAGATGGTTATTGAGACTCCTGCTTCAGGGTCGGTAACTACTTCTTTGGTGTGCATAAGTTGTTATTTGACCATGTATGGTAAAGATTTTGATATGGATTTAGTTTGTTTGCCGTTGGAAGGTTTGGACGTGATCTTGGGTATGAACTGGTTGCTATTTAATCGAGTTCATATAGATTGTTATCATAAGTTAGTAAGGTTTCCTTCTTTGGATGATGATGAAGAAGAGAGTTTCCTATCCACGAAAGAGTTGAAGAAACTTTTAGTGGACGAAGTTCAATTATTTGGTTTGTTTGCATCGTTGTCAGTGGAAGGCGAAGTGGAGATAAGTAGGTTTCCAGTGGTGTGTGATTTTCCAGAAGTGTTTCCAGATGATATTAAGGATGTGCCGTCGGGAAGAGAAGTTGAGTTTTCTATTGATCTAGTTCCGGGTACTAGACCGATTTCAATGGCACCGTATCGTATGTCAGCTTCAGAGTTGGTAGAATTGAAGAAGCAGTTGAATAACTTGTTGGATAAGAGGTTTGTTAGGCCGAGTGTTTCTCCTTGGGGTGCACCAGTATTGTTGGTAAAGAAAAAGGACGGAGGTATGCGGTTATGTATTGATTATCGACAGTTGAACAAGGTGACAATTAAGAATAAGTATCCGCTTCCGAGGATCGATGATTTGATGGACCAATTGGTTGGTGCGCGTGTTTTTAGTAAGATTGATTTGATATCAGGATATCACCAGATTCGTGTGAAAGAGGAGGATATTCAGAAGACGACTTTTAGGACACGATATGGTCATTACGAGTATTCGGTGATGTCATTCGGAGTTTCTAATGCGCCAGGTGTGTTTATGGAATACATGAATCGTATTTTTCATGAACAGTTGTATTGTTTTGTGGTTGTGTTCATCGATGACATTTTTATTTATTCTAAGTCTCAAGAAGAGCATGAAGAGAATTTAAGGATTGTGTTACAGATTTGAAAGAGAAACAATTGTATGCTAAGTTATCAAAGTGCGAGTTTTGGTTGTCGAAGGTAAGTTTTCTTGGGCATGTTATTTCTGATGGTGGTATTAGTGTTGATCCATCCAAGATTTATGCGGTAATGCAATGGGAAGTTCCTAGATCGGTTACGGAGATTCGAAGCTTTTTAGGCTTGGCGGGTTATTATCGAAGGTTTATTGAAGGATTTTCAAACTTGGAACTTCCGTTAACGCAATTGACTTGTAAAGGTACGACTTTCATTTGGGATATTCAGTGTGAAGAGAGTTTCATGGAACTTAAGAGAAGGTTAACAACGGCTCCGATCTTGATTCTGCCGAATTCGACGGAACCATTTGTGGTGTTTTGTGATGCTTCATTGTTTGGGTTAGGTGGTGTTTTGATGCAATATGGAAACATTGTAGCTTATGCTTCAAGACAATTGAGGGTGCATGAAAAGAATTATCCTACGGATGATTTGGAATTAGCGGCTGTGGTTTTTGCTCTAAAAATTTGGAGGCATTATCTTTATGGTGTGAGGTTCGAAGTCTTTAGTGATCACAAAAGTTTGAAGTATTTATTTGATCAAAAGGAATTGAACATGAGACAAAGAAGATGGTTAGAACTTTTGAAGGATTATGACTTTGGTTTGAATTACCATCCGGGTAAGGAGAATGTGGTGGCCGATGCCTTGAGTCGTAAGTTGTTACATATGTCCGCATTGATGATAAGAGAATGGGAACTTTTGGAGAATTTTAGAGACTTGAGTTTGGTTTGCGAGATGACGTCGAGAAGCGTGAGACTTTGTATGCTACGTGTTTCGAATGATTTTCTTGCAACCATTTGTGAAAAGAAAAAGTTGGATTTGAAATTTGTTGATTTGATGATGAATGAGAATGAAGATTTCAAGGTTGATAATTTTGGAGTTTTGAGATTTTGTGGTCGTATTTGTATTCCCGATGATGAGGAGTTGACAAAGATGATATTGGAAGAGGGACACCGGAGTAATTTAAGTATACATCCGGGAGCGAATAAGATGTACCAAGATTTGAAGAAGATCTTTTGGTGGTCCAGATTGAAGAGATATGTAGCTCATTTCGTGTATGTGTGTTTGACTTGTCAGAAGTCTAAGGTGGAACATCAGAAGCCTAGTTGTTTGATGCAACCGTTGGATATTCCGGAATGGAAATGGGATAATATATCGATGGATTTTGTTACGGGTTTTCCGAATACGCAAATAGGTCATAATGCTATTTGGGTAATTGTGGATAGGCTTACTAAATCTACTCACTTTATTCCGATTGATATTAGTTATTCTTTGGAGAAGCTAGCCGAGATTTATGTTTTTGTGATTTTGAAGTTGCATGGAGTTCCTAAGAGTATTGTATCAGATAGAGATCCTAGATTTACATCGAGGTTTTGGGTAAGTTTGCAAAAGGCTTTGGGTTCTAAGCTAAGATTGAGTTCGGCTTACCATCCGCAAACAGACGGTCAAACCGAGAGGACAATTCAATCGTTAGAGGATTTGTTGTGTGCTTGTGTGCTAGAGCAAGGTGGTGTTTGGGATAGTTATTTAGCGTTGATTGAGTTCACCTATATTAACAGTTTTCATTCGAGTATTAGTATGGCACCATTTGAGGTTTGTATGGTCCGAGATGTCGAACACCTTTGTGTTGGCATGAAATCGGAGAGAGAACGGTAGTTGGACCGGAGATGGTACAATAAACGACGGAAAAAGTAAAGTTTATTCGGGAGAAGATGAGAGCTTCTCAAAGTAGACAAAAGAATTATCATGACAAGAGAAGGAAGGATCTTGAGTTTCAGGAAGGCGACCATGTGTTCTTGAGAGATACATCGGTTACGGGTGTGGGTCGTGCTTTGAAGTCGAAGAAGTTGACTTCTCGTTTTATTGGACCGTATCAGATTACAGCACGAGTGGGTGTTGTGGCTTATCGTGTGGCATTGCCTCCGAATCTTTCAAATTTGCATGATGTTTTCCATGTTTCGCAACTTCGGAAGTATGTTCCGGATCCGTCACATGTTATTCCTATGGACGAGGTTGAAGTAAGAGATAACCTTACTGTGGAAGCTTTGCCGGTTAGGATTTTGGATCGTGAAATTAAGAATCTAAGAGGCAAGTATATTGCGATTGTGAAAGTGGCGTGGGGAGGCGCTGCGGAAGGCAATAAGACTTAGGAATTGGAGAGTAGGATGTGCGAGTCGTATCCGGAGTTGTTTGGATCAGGTAATATTTTCGAGGACGAAAATTTCTAAAGTGGGGGAGAGTTGTAACGCCCCGATTCGATTTTCCCAATTTTTGTGGAGTCTTTTATTTTATTTGTATGATAATTGTTTTATTTGTGAAATTATCATGATGATATGTTATGTTGAGGAATTAATGTGATATGTTGGTGTGATATGTGATTTTACCGTCTTGTGAATTTTCGGGTAAAATTGGTTTGGAGGGTATTTTAGATATTTGTTAATTAGTAATAAGTTAGAAATTAGTAGAATTGGTATTTTTGTGAGAAAATGATATTTGGTTGGAAAGAGTAGAAAATATAAATAGAAAGAAAGAGAATATAAGAGAGTGAGAAAGAGTGAAATAGAAAGTTGGTAAGACGAGAAAGAAAAAGAGAAGAAAGAAAAGGAGAGAAGAGAAAAAGAAGAGAAAAGGGGGAAAGTTGGAAAAAGCTTCAAGATTGCTCCTAGGAATCGGTATAATCGAGTAAGGGTGATAAACATTGTTATCTTAATATTGTGTATGATTATGTATGTGTTTGATTGGTTGAGTTTTGGTTTTGATGGAAGTTTAGAGAAGATGATTAGTTAAGGTTTTAGAGAAAATGTGAGAAATTGGTAGATTAATCGGTTAGAAATTGTTATAATCGAAGTATGATGTTAGATATATGCTTTAGATCATGTTTATGGAAGTATTTTGGAGATTTGGAGTGTTTGGAGTTGACTGTTCGCAGTTGAGAAATTCTGGAATTTGCAGTGGTCACTCAGCGAAAGTTTCAGGGAGATTCTCGCTCAGCGAGCTATCCCTCGCTCAGCGAAAGTTCCAGGGAGATTCTCGATCAGCGAGCAAGAGGGCGCTCAGCGAGCCTATAGGTTTTTGATAAAATTGTGTTTTAATCCGTAGCTTTAGTTTCAGGTATCCGTTTTGAGTGATCCTTATATCGATTCGAAGCTAGAAATGCGTAGAAACTAATGATGCTAAGAAATGTAATTTTTAGCCGACTTTCACCCGACTTTTCCGATAAAACGTAAATGAATTAATTATGAAAATGTGGGTTGATGTGATGTTGTGGCCGTTTGGCAACTGAATACATTGTTTGAATTAAATGTCAATGTATGTTAATTGAAAGAGATGAATGCATAATTATGTTTTGAATAACGTATGAATTTTCAAGAATGTTGTGTGTCATTTTGTATGTAAAGCATAATGTATGCATTCTTGTGTTGTGGGATTCTTTGTGAATCCATTGTAGCATCGTGTGCTCATGTGGAGTGTGAGTGATGACTACAACAAGATCGTGTGCCCATGTGGGGTGTGGGCGATCGGATTGTTTGCCCGTGTGGGGTGTGAGCAATCCAGAAACATCGTGTACCCGTGTGGGGTGTGAGCGATGGGTGATTTATTCACATTGATTGTGTGCCCGTATGGGGTGTGAGCAATCGGATTGTGTGCCCGTGTGGGGTGTGAGCAATCCATAAACATTGTGTACCCATGTGAGGTGTGAGCAATGGGGAACATCGTGTGCCCGACGGGGAGTTACTTTAGGTAACAAGCGATGATTCCATTTGGTTCCTGAGTGAACCTGCTGAAATGTTGAATCGGTACCGCATTGCATCTGCATAGAGTCGTGTGTCGGTCTCTATGAGTTGCATTTTTATCATTTTAATTATGATATGCAAAAATAAACATGAATGTGCATATGTTTATTTGGAGTATTATGGAGATGATAGTATGTGTGATGAAACATACTTGTTAGTATATATGCATGTTTGATATGTGTATATGTATGTGATTTATACATTTGTAATGTATATGTGGGATTAAACATAGCTAGACGTATGTTTATGCGGAAGGAATAAAGTTGAGGAATAAACATAAATAATATAAGTTTATGTGTATTGGTGAATTGTGCGTAATTAATATGTTTGATTGGTATTGATGTACATGTTGCGATGTGTATAGGTGATAAGGAATGATTTGTGGTGAGAATATGCCTTATGTTCATTTTATATGTTGAGATATATAATTATATGCAATGTTATTATGATAATGTTTCTCACCCTTCTACTGTTTTATGATGCTCTACGAGGCATTGCAGAGTAGGTTGCTGGATGATATTTTTGTGAAGCTCGTATTCATCTTTTGGTCGGTCGGCTATGATATGTAGCACCGGGTAGCTAGGGTCGGCTTGATTCCTTTTTGTGAATGCATTTGTATATGTATTTTTATTATAGATGTTTTATGTAAACATGGCATTATTTTGGTGATTCAAACTTGTGGATATATTTATGATAAGTATATAAATTTGAAATTGTTATGTGGTTTCCGCTGTTATTTGAATTGAATGAATACGGGTGTAAGGATGAAATCCTTGTGTGTGCAAGTTACCCCTTTTGTTGTATATCTTTATTGAGCAGGTGTTGTATGATCTCAATTTCATGTATAATGTGGCATTGCTCCTTTTATACCATGTTTCAAATATTACTCTGATGGAATTTTTAATATGTGCCTAAATGATTTAATTGCTTATTTGGGGTATAGAAAGTGGGTGTTACATTAGGTCATATGAGCATGAATTTGATGCCTATGAGGCTTGAGTTACAATCAATAATCTCCAAGGAAGTTAATGCCACCTTTATTTTGCTTTGAAAGTGCCTCTTGGTCCAAAACCAAATTTGACTTTTAGGAGGAATTTTTTGAAATTCGAATGGTGTTCTTGGCTACTGGAATTCCTCCTCAAGCTGGTGTTATGATCAAGGCTTTATAGTGAATGAATTTAGGTCAATAAAATTATGGATTATTTGGGCTTTTTGATAACTCGAGTGTGAAGAAAACCATGACCATAAAATATGAAAAAAAATCAAATATTTTCATACTTCAAAGGTCTTGCACGAATTTTAATTGCATCCAATCACTTTAAATGTCCTAAGATTCATTCCAAAACCAATATTTGATCTAAATATTAACTTTTTATATTTTATTTTGATTTAAAATGAATTTTAAAGAATAAAATCCAAATAAATAATAAATAAATTATAAAAATCAGAGAATACTTGAATTGGGTCATGCTTGATGTTATCATGAAGGTTGGGTTGCAAAATGATAGGCCCATTTGGAAAAAATTATATTTAAGCCCTTATTTTCTTCATACACCCCTTGAAAATCTCCCAACTTTTACAAGGCATAAATCCTTAAATTTTAAGGCTATGAAGGTATTATTGGACATTTTGGAAAGCTTAAAGAGTCCTCTAACAACCTTCTTTGGTCTCATGTCCATATCTTTCACCATTTTCAAATTAGGCCCTTTGGGAAAGTTGACTTTTTGTTGACTTTTGAAATGACCTGTAATGTTTTAGCTCATACCTTTCAAATGAAGCATTTTTAGGCTTGGCTTGTGAGACACAAAGTTGTATAGAATTCAATTTCCTTCAAAATTAGCTTTGGATGGGAAATTTTTGATGAAGCATGTGAAATTTATGGTTGGTCAAAGTTCAGTTGACTTTTCTTAAGAAAACCCTAATTTAGAAACTCCTGATTTTTGATGATCTGAATCTTTCTTGATGAATCATGATCAACCCTTGATCAAATGATGAATTTTACTTCATAAACTTGATGTTGGCAAAAAATATTGAAGTTTGACTTTAATTTGACCACAGTTGACCTCAGTTTGACTTTTTAACTACTTTGACTGATTTTTGCATATCAGATCATCTGACTGGGCAAGCTCTTTGGGAAAGCTTTGAAACTTGACATAGGGATTCTTGAGGTCATATGGGATACCATGAATCTCACTTGAAGCATTGAAAGTCATTTTAACCTGAGGAAACCCAAAACCCTAGTTTTCGACACTTTGCTTAGGAGGAGGCATTGTCTGGGGAAACTCCCACACTTCTTGATCAATTGGGAATCTTGAGAACCTTATGATCATTTAGAAGTCTTGAGTGATATTGTCTTGATTGTGGAAGGGAAAATTTTATGGTACAACAGCTACCCCTATTCAATTTTCTGAAATCTGAGGAGTTAGATTGACATGTACGTCATTCGTGACTTGAAGGTTGAAGAGGATTGAACACAAAAGCCCAAATATTTGCACTCGCCGGTGCGTATAATGATATTGTTGGTTGGTTGTGATGCTTGAATGGGCTTAAAGATGCCATTCAGAGAAAAAGTCTTCAGATATATTTCTTTGAGAAGGAAGCAATCCCAAATATGAAGATCTAGCCTTTGGGCGGATAAACAAAGGCCCAAGGTGATGATATGTCTTTTGAGAAGAATAATCGACGTCTCAAAATAGCTTTTGGGAAGAATGAACGACGGCCCAAAAAATGAGATAACCTTCGGGAAGAATAAACGATGGCCCGAGGTAACAAAATGACTTTTGAGAAGATAATCGACGTCTCAAAATAACTTTTGGGAAGAATAAACAACGGCCCAAAATGAGATAACCTTCGGGAAGAATAAACGACGGCCCGGGGTAACAAAATGGCTTTTGAGAAGATAATCAACGTCTCAAAATAGCTTTTGGGAAGAATAAACGACAGCCCAAAATGAGATAACCTTCGGGAAGAATAAACAACGGCCCGAAATGATGAGATAACCTTCGGGAAGAATAAACGACGGCCCGAGGTATCAAAATGGCTTTTGAGAAGATAATCGACGTCTCAAAATAGCTTTTGGGAAGAATAAACGACGACCCAAAATGAGATAACCTTCGGGAAGAATAAACGACGGCCCGAGGTAACAAAATGACTTTTGAGAAGATAATCGACGTCTCAAAATAACTTTTGGGAGGAATAAACAACGACCCAAACTAAGTTGTTGATGAAGTTTGTCTGTTGGAGAATTAACCTGAAATTCAAGGTTAGTTCGGTGCAAATATCATGATATATATATATATAACATTCTGCAAGATAATATTTTATGAGAATGCGTATGATATGATATGATATGATATGATATGATATGATATGATATGATATGATATGATATGATATGATATGATATGATATGATATGATATGATATGATATGATATGATATGATATGACATGATATGATATGATATGATATGACATGATATGATATGATATGATATGATATGATATGATATGATATGATATGATATGATATGATATGATATGATATGATATGATATGATATGATATGATATGATATGATATGATATATGAATTATGTAGTTGAAGCGTATAAGTAGCTTCGTAGAACAACTGCTGACTGGGGAAAATAAATCCTGATTTGTTGCTGAGGAGTATGAAGTATTCATTCCTGTCTTGTTTAAGAACATCGTACTTAGAACCTCCCATTTTTTCGTTCTTCGTACTTCTTATTGAAGGATTTAGTTCCTTGATATCCTGACTGAGGATAAAAGAGATGGACATAGATCCAGGAGACTTATTTGGTTACGTATAAATTCTTCGGAGGATATGAAACTGCTTGAAGACTTCGTAGAGTTGGAAGTATAAGATATTACTTAAAGTACTCCGTAAGAATATCTGTAACGATTAATCTATGGGGATGAACCGGTGAAGATTCGTTGAATTACTACCTCCGTTCGTTCTTAGTAAATGCTATTATTGTATTTTATGCATTTCTGGTAAACATCAATCATATTCAAAGGCATGTATACATTCAAACATAACCAACAGACGTTTTTCGCTTTAGTAAAAGGGGAAAAGTAAACCCGAATAAAGAGGGAAAAGTAAAGTTGAATACAAAAAATGGAATTTTATTTATTTAGAAAATGGCCTAAAAATAGGCAAGTTTTAACATGGAGACGGAAATCCTAGTAAGAGGAATTCGTCAAAGAATATTTTACAAAAACAAGGAAAAATAGCTATGTGTAAATAATCCTATTGAGTTTCAACTTTGTTATTGCCATTATCTTCAATTATCTCATCTTTAGCTATCGGAGAAGAAACGATTGGATTGATCCGTATCTGTTGAATTTGACGCAGACAACACATCTAGTAGAGGTTACATGGGTGATCCAACGAGACATAGTCATACGCTTTAATCCTTAACTTTTGCCTGGATTGCCTTTTCAGGTTTTCAATCCACCGGGATACCCTTTTTTGCCCAAGCCGCCTTTTCAGGTTTTCGACTTGCCGGTGTACATTTTATATATATATATATATATATATATATATATATATATATATATATATATATATATATATCCCTAATTTTTTCCCGAACCCTTTTGGTTCGCCGGGATGCCCTTATTTTTGCCTAGGCCAGTTAACCTAGCGGGTCTCTTTTCATGCGTAGTATTTTTTAACTATGTCTGCGTTCACAGGATGCGGGAAAACTTCACCATCCATAGTGGTAAGCATCATGGCACCTCCAGAAAATACCCTCTTAACAACGAATGGCCCTTCATAAGTGGGGGTCCATTTTCCCCTTGGATCACCCTGTGGTAATATGATATGCTTGATTACCAAATCACCAGCCTGATACACTTGTTGCTTAACTTTTTTATTGAAGGCTTTGATCATACGTTTCTGATACATCAGACCATGACAAACAACTGCTAATATTTTCTCATCAATCAAGTTTATCTGGTCAAGTCAAGTCTGAATCCATTCATCTTCACCTAAGCCTGCATCCTTCATAATTCTCAAAGAAGGAATCTGAACTTCAATGGGTAAAACTGCTTCCATACCATAGACAAGGGAAAATGGGGTTGCCCCTGTTGAAGTACGTATAGTGGTACGATAACCATGAAGAGAAAATGGTAACATCTCATGCCAATCCTTATATGTAACTATCATCTTTTGCAAGATCTTCTTAATATTCTTGTTGGCGGCTTCCACTGAGCCATTCATCTTTGGACGATATGGAGACAAATTGTGATGTTTAATCTTGAACTACATGCAGAGATCAGTAATCATGGTGTTGTTAAGATTAGTACCATTATCTGTGATAATCCTTTCCGGGATTCCATATCTGTATATAAGATTATACTTGTTGAATCGAGCCACAACATTCTTGGTAACAAAAGCAAATGAAGCTGCCTCTACCCACTTTGTGAAGTAATCAATAGCCACAAGGATGAAACGATGTCCATTGGAGGCAGTAGGTTTGATCTCACCAATCATATCAATGCCCCACATGGCAAAAGGCCATGGAGCAGTTAGAACATTCAACAGAACTAGAGGCACATGAACCTTATCAGCATAATTCTGGCATTTGTGACAAGTTTTAGAATGTTGATAGCAATCAGCTTCCATGGTAGACCAATAATGATCTGCTCTCAGGATCTTCTTAGCCATAGTATGCCCAATAGAATGAGTACCAAAGATCTCATCATGCATGTCTTCCATAATCTCTACTGCTTCTTTCTTATCCACATAGCGAAGCAAAGTTGATTTGTGGTTGCGCTTGTACAAAATTCCATTACTCAGAAAGAATTTAGCAGAAAATCTCCTCAGAAACTTCTTATCATTGATAGATGCCCCTTCAGGGAACTCTTGAGCTTCAAGATACCTTTTCACTTCATAGAACCAAGGCTTTTCCTCTACTTCTTCAGTACTTACCTCATTGCAGTATGCAGGTTTATCAAATTGATCAATAGTAATTCTCGGAGCTTCATCATCCCAATTGATTTCAAACATAGAGGCCATGGTAGCTAATGCATCTGCCAACTGATTCTCTTCTCGTGGAATATGTCCAAAGGTGATCTCTTCAAAGTACAGGATCAAAGACAACACATGCTCTCTGTAAGGGATGAGATTAGGATGCTTGGTGTCCCAATCTCCTTTAACTTGACTAACTACCAGGACTGAATCTACGTATACATTCAAAAACTGGATCTTCATCTCAATGGCAACCTTGATACCCATGATGCATGCTTCATATTCAACCATATTATTGGTACATTTAAAACAAAGCTTTGCAGTAACTGGTGTATAACAACCTTTAGGAGAGATGATCATAACACCAACACCATTACCAAGCGCATTAGAAGCTCCATTAAAAACCATAGTCCATCGGGATCCTTGTCCAGGTCCTTCATATTGTCTAGGTTCTTTAGTAACAATCATAATATACTCATCTGGAAACTCAAAATTCATAGATTGATAATCATCCACTGCTTGATGATTCAAATGGTCAGCTACTACACTTCCTTTGATTGCTTTCTGAGTAGTATAATGTATGTCATATTCTGTCAAGATCATTTTCCATCTTGCTATTCGTCCGGAGAGAGCAGGTTTCTCAAATATATACTTGATTGGATCCATTTTTGAAATCAATAAGGTGGTATGAGTTAACATATACTATCTTAGACGGCGAGCAGTCCATGCCAAAGCGCAACAAGTTTTCTCGAGCAGTGAGTATCTTGTTTCACAGTCGGTAAACTTTTTGCTAAGGTAGTATATTGCCTGCTCTTTTCGACCAGACTCATCATGTTGACCCAACACACACCCCATTGAGTTATCCAATACTGTCAAGTACATAATCAAGGGTCTTCCTTCAACTGGTGGCATCAATATATGAGGTTCCTGTAGGTACCTTTTGATCTCATCAAAAGCTACCTGGCATTCGTCATTCCATTCCAATACTTGATCTTTCTTCAACAACTTGAAGATTGGTTTACAAGTAGCAGTCAATTGGAAAATAAATCTTGCAATGTAATTCATTCGTCCCAGGAAACCTCTAACTTCTTTCTCAGTACGAGGAGCAGGCATTTCTTGTATAGCTTTTACCTTTGCAGGATCCACTTCAATACCTTTACCATTGACAATAAAACCCAGAAGTTTACCAGATATAACTCCGAAAGTACACTTGTTTGGATTCAATCTCAACTTTTATTTCTTCAACCTCTCAAACAACTTGTGCAGATGATCAAAATGCTCTTCTTCATTCTGAGATCTGGCTATCATATCATCCACATATACCTTTATCTCATGGTGAATCATATCATGGAACAAAGCTACCATAGCACGCTGATATGTTGCCCTAGCATTCTTCAAACCAAATGGCATCACCTTATAACAGAAAATGCCCCATTGTGTAACAAATGTAGTCTTCTCCATATCTTCAGGTGCCATCTTAATCTGATTATACCCATAAAAACCATCCATAAAAGAGAATATCTTATGTTGAGCAGTGTTGTCTACCAGAACATCAATATGTGGAATGGAAAGTCATCTTTGGGGTTGGCTTTTTTCAAATCCCTATAATCTACACACATGCGTACTTTACCATCTTTCTTAGGCACCGACACCACGTTTGCAACCTATTGAGGATAAGGAGTAACAACTAGAAACCCTACATTGAATTGTTTCATCACCTCTGCCTTAATCTTTTCTGACATATCGGGATGCATACGACGAACTTTCTGTTTTATTGGGCGACAATCCTCTTTCACTGGTAGAAGGTGAACCATAATATTTGTATCCAGCCCTGGCATATCTTCATAAGACCAAGCAAAAATTTCCACATAGTCATGTAACATCTGAATCAACCTGTTCTTAACACCATCTTCCAACTCAGCACCTATCTTGACCTCTTTCCTGTTTTCCTCAGTTCCCAAGTTCACAACTTCGATTGGTTCCTCATGTGGTTGTATAGCTTTCTCTTCTTGTTGTAGCAATCTAGCCAACTCTAAAGGCACTTCACAATCTTCTTCCTTTCCATCCTCAGCTTGATAGATCGGATTCTCGAAGTCATAATTGGCAATAGCAGAATTGTTATCAATAGGATCCAGAGTGGATGAAGATCTGCATTTTAGTGATGTGGGTGTGTGTAAGAACACATAGATTTTTTTTTGATAAAAAGTAAAAGAAAGACAAATAGCGCAATATTTACGAAAGAGAGAAACGTCCATTGATTTTATTGAAATGAAAATATTCAAATGAAATGACAACCCTAACAAGCATACCATTGTGCCCCGGGCAAGACACAATGCTTAAA
Organism: Lathyrus aphaca; assembly: GCA_963966055.1. Classification (NCBI taxonomy): domain Eukaryota; kingdom Viridiplantae; phylum Streptophyta; class Magnoliopsida; order Fabales; family Fabaceae; genus Lathyrus; species Lathyrus aphaca. Next base: position 448,307,009 of record OZ014521.1, read on the forward strand.
AGTATTTAATTGTTCGAAGTTACAAAAATTAAATTTAGGAAAATAAAATAGCATTTACTCCTGACTAAAGGAGATAGGAATAACGTCTTCAGATTTCCAATTGTTGAGTCCATCACCCATGGTAGGAAAGATCCAATCATCTAGGTTGTAACCTTCATCATAACCTTCCACATCATTGACTTGGTCCTTTATGATTCCTCTATGAGTGATACGAGCAGCACAAGCACGACGAACAACCTTCTGAGATTCTGCAGTAAAACCCAAACCAAACTTGTCAGACTTGTAAGGAATGTCAGGAAGCTGACCCCAAATAGTGCAACCACCTTCTTCAACCACAACTTTAGCATCTTTGAGGGAGGCCATTGTAGAAGGTACTCTGGTAATCACAAGAACTCTTTTAACAGCAAGGATGGCTTCAGTAGCAGGAATGGCTTGAGGAACCACTTCAAATATCTGGCAAGGAGTCTCAACAAATTCACCCTCCATCTCAACATATTTAAAGGTATTCACATGAATACCATGTATTCTTCTTCACCATAAACAGTGACAATCTTTCCTTTCACCGGATACTTCAATTTCTGATGTAAAGTGGAAGTTACAACACATGCCCCATGGATCCAGGGGCGCCCAAGCAAACAAGAGTACACAGGACGAATATCCATCACATAGAAAGTGGAATCAAAGACTTGAGAGCCTACTTTGATTGGAAAATCCACCTCTCCATGCACCATTCTTCTTGAACCATCAAAGGCCCTCACCACTACATTACTTGGTCTTAACACTACATCCTTCAAGTTGAGTTTGTCTAGAACCTCCTTAGGTAATACATTCAACGAAGAACAATTATCTACCAATACATGAGACAAATTAGTGCCCCTACACTCAATGGAGACGTGCAGAGCTCTATTATGGTTTCTTTTAGCAGGAGTCAGATCAGCATCAGTAAAACCCAAACCATTATCACTAGTTAGATGAGGAACACAATTTTCAAACTGGTCCACAGATATTTCATGTGACACGTGAGCAGTCTTCAGGAATTTGATTAAAGCCTTGGCATGGGCTTCAGAACACAATAGCAGAGATAGCATGGAGATTTTGGAGGGAGTATGCCCCAACTGGTCAACAACATCATAATCACTATTGTGGATGATGTTTAGTACTTCTTCCATCTTCTTAGAGAGGTCTTCACTAACTGGTGCCTCAGCTTGAACAGGTTCAATCACTGGTCATTTTCCCCGAGCCTCAGTATTTGACCCAGAGTTAGAGATATGAACTGGAGTAGCAGCAGTCTTTGAGGTGTCTTCTAGAGAGAAAATTCTCCCACTCCTGGTAACCTTACTGGACCCAGCAATATTGTCCACATCAAGATTATCATCAGTAACAGGTGCATCAGTTAAAGGCTCTTGTTTGACACCATGGATATAAACATCAGAACCATAATTCCAGGGTATAACCTTGTCAGAAGTGTATGGGATAGGACCCGGAGTAGTAATAATCATTGGAGCCACCTTTGGCTCAGCAGTAATCTTCACAGGACCCTTAGAAGTGATCCTCACTAGACCATTGGAAGTAATCTTCACAGGAATCTTGTTAATCATAGCCACATCTTCAACTTTCAAGTCTTGAGCTAAACCTCCACACAGACTCTCTATAGAAGGGGTCCTCTCAAATAGTATAGTATAGTTATCTATCAGGCGTTGAATACCTGACCTCAGCCTCCAACAACTATCGGGTTTATATGCACAGTAAAAGAAATCTTCCCTGCAACCCGAAATAAATTGGCTTGCACAAGTTTCTTTTTCACAATAGATAGAGGAGTAGTTATTTCAGCCACAGTACGAACATAAACAACCTCATCAACAACATTAACAGTCTTCTCATGTTTAGGCATAGGAGCAGTAATCACATTAGGAGTTTCCGGAGGATCAAACTCAATTTCTCCATTCTCAATCATATCCTGAATTTTGTTCTTCAATGACCAGCAACTGTTAGTATCATGGCCAGGGCTATTAGAATGGTATGCACACCTTGCATTGGGATTGTAACGAGAAGAGGAAGTATTGATATTCTGTGGCGGGTCCTTCAAAGTAATCAATTCTCCTTTCAACATGTGTTGCAAAGCCTGAGCCAATGACATATTAATCTTGGTAAATTGCCTCCTAGGCTTGGGATGACTATTCTGTTGTTGCTCTTGTGGTGGAGGTGTGATCACACTAAAATTCACCGTATTTCTAACTCCGATTTCGCATGCATTCTTAGCTTTTATTGTTATTTTGTTATGTTATTACTTTGTTTTCCTTTGTTTTCAGTTTTTTTATGTAATCGGGGCTTGAATCGAGAAAAGGAGCGAAAAAGGAGTGGAAACGGACGAAAACCTATAAATTCAGCGTTTTACACTTACGGCACCCACCGTGGCGGGTGCCATGGGGTCAGCCATGACGTGGCCACGTCTCAAGACCACTCCACAACTGCCAAGACCCACGATCCCCACTCTTCCATTCCCTATCAATACCATGGAGGGCGCCATAGGCCTGTGGTGGGCGCCACAAGGCAAAAGCAGTTCCCTCCACTTTTTAGTGGAGGGGGCATCCTGGTCTTTTCCCGCATTTAGTTTTCCTATAAATAGGACTTTAGTTTTTCGTTTTTCTTCATCCAAACTTAGATTTCTCTAGGCATATATCAGTTCTAAAGCAGTTACCATTCCACATCGGGGTGTTTCTGCAATCGAGTGATCGAGTCTGTAATCTGTCTGTGTGATCGAGTTTTGGAGCACTCTGGAGGAAGTTAATCCTGCCGCCATTTTAATTCCAGTTCGTATTTTACTTTTCTGCATTGCTTTACTTTTATTTATTTCCCGCACTGCTTTACTTTCTTTATTATCCGCACTCGCACTTTATTTTATTTATTTCCTGCACTCGCTTTACTTTTGTTTATTTTCCGCACTCGCACTAAATTACTTTATTTCCCGCACTCGCACTAAATTCATTTACTTTCTGCACTCGCACTAAATTACTTTTATGAAAAATTATAAAAAGAACCTTTACTTTATCATGTCTAACTAATTCCATAAAGGTTAGGATGTAAGGATCGTAATTAAACCAGTAATCCGTATAATTGTTCGTGGAAACACTTAAGGGCTATTTTATCTTTCAATTCAAGTAATTGTTTTTAACTATTTCAAAAACAGCCAAAAGCACTTTGTCTAGTTCCTTAGGAGTTTTTAGATGAAAAAGAAAAGAGATTTTAAAACGATTTTTGGACGCGTTATAAAGTTTAGAGTCTGGTTCGTGAGAACCTCTTTTTGCTAAGAAATCCAGGTTAAAATACTTTTCAACTTAGTTAAGATACTATATTTCTTAAAAATAGGTTTACTACTCTAACGCAGTACGCACCTTTTTATCCGTGACAATAGGAGGGGTTGATTAGAGAGTACAACTTGGTTCTGAATACGCGAAAGCGACAATTCCTGTTAAATTAGTTCTTTTCAAAGGAGAAAACATTGCCCATAAGTAGTTCCATTAACAAGTACTGGATTATCCATTGATTACACGAATTACATTCGAGCCTGTCTTTTATTTATTGTTTAAAATTATTATTTTATTTACCATTGCGCCCTTCTTAAAACCCCTATATTTAGTTGCCTTAGATACACACCATAACAACAAGTACGATAGATTGACACTTGGTCTTTGTGGATTCGACAATCTTTTATATTACTCTGACGTGTTCGTACACTTGCGAAAAACACGCATCAAGTTTTTGGCGCCGTTGCCGGGGACCAATTTCGTCAAATTTCATTACCCTGTAGTTATACCGTTTAGACTAAGGTTGTTACCCACCGGTCAATGCGAAAGACTCGCAGTGCCGGAAGTTTAGTAGACCCTCTAGCTGAACTTGAAAGTTACGCTCGCGCACGTTTGTTTTTCCATAGGAATAGGAAAGTTATGGCCGAAGATCAAAACCGAAGACCTCTTAAGGACTTCGCCCAACCATCAAACGAGGAACCTAGTTCCAGTATAGTAAACCCCGCTATCCCAGCCAATAATTTTGAACTTAAACCATCCCTGCTGCAATTAGTGCAACAGAGACAATTCGCAGGTCTCGCTACTGATAACCCGAACCAACATTTAAAAAACTTTCTTCAGTTAGCAGACACCTTTAAAACCAATGGAGCTTCTCCTGAGGCGATACGCTTAAGATTATTTCCCTTTTCCCTCAGAGATAAAGCTCTATCATGGTTAGATTCCCTTCCACCCAATTCAATAACAACTTGGGATGACCTTAGGAAAGTTTTCCTTGCTAGATATTTTCCCCCAAGTAAGACCACTCTTCTTCGAAACCTTATAACCAGATTTACTCAACACCAAGGAGAGTCGTTGTTCAAAGCCTGGGAGAGATATAAAGAACTATTAAGAGCATGCCCACATCATGGCTTAGAGAATTGGCTAATCATTCAAACCTTCTATAATGGACTTCATTATAACACTAAGATGACCATCGACGCTGCCGCTGTTGGCACACTGATGAACAAACCTTACCCTGAAGCTAGTGCCCTTATCGAGGATATGGCCCAAAACCATCAATCATGGGGAGTAGAACGAGCGACAGTGGAAAAGAAGGAAGCCCAAGGAGGAATACATGAGCTAAGCTCTATAGACATGATGCAATCTAAAATGGACGCGTTGGCCCTTAGAGTCGAACATATGTGTACAACTCCGAATACTGTAGCCGCAGTTTCGCTGAATTGTGAGATATGTGGGACACAAGGACACCAATCCGCCGAATGTAATCTGTTGAATGAGACCAACACTGAGCAAGTGAACTACACCCAAGGGAACCCATTTTCAAACACATATAACCCTGGATGGAGGAATCACCCAAACTTATCCTACAAAAATAATAACCCTATTCAAAATACCGCACCTCCGAGACAACAAGGTTACCAAGCCCCAAGAACAAATCAACCTATGCAACATGTACCACCAAGTCCGAGCCTTGAGGAAATTGTAAAAAAATTTATCACAGCTCAAACACAACAAAACAAAGAGTTCATGAAACAAAATTTCCATGTTAACGAACTAATTACCTAGTTAGGAACCAAGGTTGATCAAATTATTACTCATAATAAGATGCTTGAAACCCAGATCTCTCAGGTAGCTTTAAACCAAGCCCCACAGACTACACCTGGAGGACAGTTCCCTGGACAACCTCAACAAAACCCGAAAGGGCAAGCTAATGCCATTACTCTACGAAGTGGAACCGCTTATAAGGAACCTTTGAACCCTAGATTAAGTGAGCCCGAAACTTCTGAGAGAAATGAGGAGAAAGAACCAGAGGAATCTGAAACCCCGGAAAGTCAAGAAAAAGGAGAAGAACCTAAAAATAAAACCTATGTACCACCACCGCCATACAAACCACCAATACCTTACCCTAAAAGATTAAAGAAAACCCAAATCGATAATCAATATCAAAAATTCGTCAAGGTTATAGAAAAACTTCACGTAGAAATCCCCTTTACAGAAGCCATCACCCAAATACCTTCTTACGCTAAGTTTCTCAAAGACATGCTTATAAATAAACGTAGACTTGAAGATCCGAAACCCGTGGAATGTAATTCTATTTCCGAAAATAGGTTAGCAACGAAAGATAAAGATCCCGGAAATTTTTCCATTCCTTGTATTTTGGGGAATCATGTCATCGAAAAAGCTTTTCTAGACTTAGGAGCTAGTGTGAGCTTAATGCCTTTAGCAGTTTGTGAGAGATTAAACTTAGGAGAATTACAACCTACTAAGATGTCACTTCAATTAGCCGATAGATCCGTTAAATACCCTATAGGCATACTTGAAGACGTCCCTGTTAGGATAGGTCAGCTGTTTATACCTACTGATTTTGTTGTCATGGACATTAAAGAAGATGACGACATACCAATCCTCCTAGGTAGACCGTTCTTATCGACTGCTGGATCCGTAATAGATGTTAAAAAAGGGAAACTAACTTTTGAGGTAGGTGACGAGAAGATAGAATTTATACTTTCAAAATTTCTTATGGCACCTGTGATAGGAGATGCTTGTTATGCCTTAGATATCATCGAAGAATGCATTAGGGAATTAGAACAAGAAGAAGAAACTGAATCTATAAAATTGCCATCAACCCTTATTTTGGAAGATGACAATTATAAAAGACCCTACATTGATGATAACCTTCACGAATGTTTATCTCTTACACCAGATCCTATGCCTTGCCCTATGAAACCAACCGTAAAACTTAAGGAACTACCTAAAAACCTGAGATATGAATTTCTCGATGAGGAAATGAACCGTCCGGTTATAGTCAGTGCTACCTTAAACCAAGAAGAAACCAACCAATTGTTAGATGTTTTACGTAGGTACCCCTCAGCCTTAGGATATAAGATCTCTGATCTAAAAGGAATAAGCCCATCCGTATGCATGCATCGGATTTTGCTTGAAGAAGATTCAAAACCTTCCAGAGAACACCAACGAAGAATAAATCCTATAATGAGTACTGTAGTTAAGACTGAAGTTCTTAAGTTACTAGAGGCAGGTATAATATATCAGATTTCGGAAAGTAAATGGGTGAGTCCTGTGCATGTAGTACCTAAAAGGGAGGCATCACAGTCGTGCAAAACGAGAAGGGCGAACCTGTAGCAAAAAGAACCGATGGAGGTTGGCGTATGTGCATAGATTATAGAAAACCAAATAAAGCAACTAGGAATGACCATTTCCCATTACCATTCATAGACCAAATGTTGGAGCGCCTAGCCAGACACTCTTACTTTTGTTACCTAGATGGATATTCAGGATTCTTCCAAATACCTATTCACCCCGAAGATCAAGAAAAAACTACCTTTACATGCCCAGTTGGAACTCTTGCCTATAGAAGAATGCCTTTTGGACTCTGTAATGCTCCTGCCACTTTCCAACTCTGCATGATGTTTATCTTTGCAGACTATTTAGATGGAATCATGGAAGTATTTATGGATGATTCTCAGTTTGTGGATCTGATTTTGACAATTGTCTTATCAACCTTGAGAAAATTCTGGAAAGATGTGTGGAGGTAAACCTTGTGCTAAATTGGGAAAAGTGTCATTTCATGGTCACCGAAGGGATTGTTTTAGGACATATAGTTTCCGAAAAAGGTATAGAGGTAGATAAAGCCAAAATAGAAGTCATAGAGAATCTAAAACCGCCGAAGACTATCAGGGAGATAAGAAGTTTTCTTGGACATGCCGGATTTTACCGATGTTTTATCAAGGATTTCTCCAAAATAACAAAGCCCTTAACTGGTATTTTAATGAAAGATGCTGAATTCATCTTCGATGAAAAATGTACTGAAGCATTTAATCTTCTGAAGTAAGCTCTGATTTCAGCACCTATAATGAAACCCCCTGATTGGTCAGAACCGTTTGAGATAATGTGTGACGCCAGTGATTATGCTGTTGGAGCCGTTCTAGGTCAGAGAAAAGATAAGTTACACGTAATTTATAATGCCAGTAGGACCCTAGACGCTGCACAACTTAACTATGCAACAACCCAAAAAGAGCTCCTAGTTGTAGTTTTTGCCATAGACAAATTTAGATCTTATCTAGTAGGAGCCAAGATTATAGTTTATACCGACCATGCTGCCATTCGTTACTTACTAAGTAAAAAGGATGCCAAACCTAGGTTACTTCGATGGATTCTATTACTGCAAAAGTTTGATTTAGATATCCGTGATAAGAAAGGCACTGATAATGTGGTAGCTGATCACCTATCTAGGCTAGAATACCTGAAACCTGACTCAGTACCCATAAATGACGATTTTGCCTATGATAGACTGATAGCCCAACTAGAAACTATTGAAGATGATAACCCAGACCCACATGAGCATTCTCATAAATCCTTAGCTATAAGTAATGTACCTTGGTATGCAGACTTTGTTAATTATCTAGCCACTGACATCATACCCCCTGATCTAAACTACCACCGGAAGAAGAAGTTCTACAGTGATGTGAGAAACTTCTATTGGGACGAACCGTTTCTTTTCAAGAGAGGTAAAGATGGCATTTTCCGCCGTTGTGTTCCCGAAGAAGAGGTAAATAATATAATTAAGCATTGTCACTCTGCACCCTATGGTGGACATGCGAGCACATCTAAGACCTACGCCAAGATTCTTCAAGCTGGCCTATTCTGGCCTACTATGTGGCGTGATATCCATGCTTTCATTGTCAAGTGTGACAGATGCCAACGCACAGGAAATATTTCAAGACGTAATGAAATGCCGTTACGAAATATCCAAGAAGTAGAACTCTTCGACGTATGGGGTATAGACTTTATGGGACCGTTCCCACCTTCTTTTGGAAATCAGTACATCTTAGTAGCTGTTGACTACGTGTCTAAATGGATTGAAGCTATCGCCGCACCCACAAACGACACCAGAGTAGTCATCAAATTATTCAAAAACTATATATTTCCCAGGTTTGGAACCCCCCGTTTAGTCATAAGTGATGGAGGATCACACTTCATATCGAGAATATTTGATAAACTTTTAAGCAAGTATGGAGTTAAGCATAGAGTAGCAACACCATACCACCCACAGACCAATGGACAAGTGGAAGTATCTAATAGGGAGATCAAACAAATTCTTGAGAAGACTGTCTCTATATCTAGAAAAGATTGGTCGCAGAAACTTCAAGAAGCATTATGGGCGTATAGAACCGCTTTCAAAACCCCTATAGGAGCAACCCCTTATCAACTGGTCTATGGAAAATCATGTCACTTACCTTTTGAGTTGGAGCATAAGGCCTATTGGGCCATCAAAACTTTGAATTTGGATTACTTGACTACTGGTGAGAAACGTATCTTTGATATCCACAAATTAGAAGAGCTCAGACAATCCGCCTACGAAAATGCCATCATATACAAAGAAAGAAAAAAAGCTTGGCATGACAAAAGAATCATAAGAAGAGACTTCAAAATAGGCGATCATGTTCTCTTTTTCGATTCTAGGTTACGACTTTTTCCAGGGAAGCTTCGTTCGAGATGGACTGGCCCTTTCGAAGTATCTAAGATCCTAAGATCTGGTGCTATTGAAATCAAGAACCAAACATATAAACCGTTCATCGTCAATGGACAGAGGTTGAAGCCCTACGAAGGAGGTGACATCCCAACAACATACACCTGTCATACTCAGAGTGATCCACCATATCCTTCCAATGATGTATAAAAATCGGTCGTCGAGCTAATAACGTTAAACAAGCGCTGCATGGGAGGCAACCCATGGTTTTCTTATTTACGTACTTTTTATTTATTTAATTTTTTCTTTATTTTAATTTGTTTATTTTTATGTCAGGACTAACGATTGAATGTTTTATGTGCTTTCAGGACTTGTTTGCTAACCTTGTACAGAATGCAGAACCCCGATGACATGCACGTGGCCTTTAGAGACGACGCACAGAGAGAGTGTTACTATGTCCACATGAGACGCCCTATGGCTCCTACCAGGTACCCTGACCATGACTGCATGGATGCCTTGGGGATAGAGCCAAGCGTCAGATTCTTATGCCATCAACTCCAGTGGGACCAGTTTGACGATAGGAACAACACTTATAGGAACTTGACTCTTGAGTTCCTCAGCTCGTTTCATCATGACCCTTGGGCTGGACCCGATGGACTCGCTGTTTTCAGGTTGTTCGGGATTGACTACTCCTTCTCTCACAAAGAGTTTGGTGATTTACTAAATTTTCAGACTACTCCTGATGCTATTCCAGAGACACCGATGGGGTATTTTATGAGCAGAGAAGTGGAAAAGTTTTGGTCTAAAATATCAGGTGGAGGGAGCCAAGATCCTTCCACTCAGTTTTCTCAGGTAATCCACAACCCTGCGTTAAGGTACTTCCAGATGATTCTAGCGCATTCTTTCCTAGGTTTGTCAGATACAAAGACTCTGCTAAGTGAAGAGGAGATTTTCCTACTATTTTGTACGACTCAGTCTCGCTCAGTTGCTTGTGGCAACTTTCTGTTGAAGGGCCTTTCTAGTGTTGCCAGATCATCTGTAGGCATCATACATGTCGGTGGGATTGTTACAAAGATAGCTACTGCATTGGGTTTGTCTCGCAAATTATTGCACCTCAGGACCTTCTGCTGCTACACCACCCTGGATGTTGACTTTTGTCTTGACAGAGGACTGATGAGGAGGGCTTCTTTTGAGCCCAACATGTTTAGATTATTGATCGACGGCTAAGCGATACATTACTTTACATTACCAGATCCGTTGATGACCAGTGTCCATGATCCTGCAAATTGGAGTTATGCTCTAGAAGGTTATGGAGAGACTGTCGAAGAGCCGAAATCACCTCCCGCCGCTGAGTACACTCCTACACCTCTTACTCCCCGAATCACTGTTATGTCTAACAATATGTCTCTGCAGCCGCCTGATCTACAAACTCAGATTTATGAGCTCCGTAAGGAGACTTCCCTGCTCAAGCAGGAAGTAGCGGACTTGGAATTACAGATTCAGGTCTCTGATCTCACTCATGCCTCAGAGGTCGATGCTCTATATCAGGAGATTGGAGAGCTTCGGAGGGAGATAGCTGAGATTCGTGGATCAAGCCAGGAGGAGAAGCCTACCACATGATTCATTCTACACTGACGATATTACCCTAGTATTTAATTTTTTTTTCATGCTTTATTTTATTTATCGCATCTCCAGACATATCTTACATTATTGCATCTATTATATTTTCTTTTTTTCATGTACTTTGAATTCATCTTATATATACATATTATGCACTAATGTCGATTTTTCTCTTTTCTTTTTGATTTTTTAATTATTTTATTTTTGTCGTGCAAAGAAAAAAAATATAAGACAAAAATATTTTCATTTTTGTCTTCATAAAAAAAATATGCAAGCCTCATGCCTTGGAAAAGAGAAGAAAACGCTATCCAGACCCCCCGAAGACCGAAGGTGCAAAGAGGGCCCAAAGGAGGATTTAAAAAAATCCAAGGCCCAGGATTTAGCCTTGTGGCGGGCGCCACAGGCCCATGGCGGGCGCCACAGGCCCATGGCGGGCGCCATGGCGTTCTCCCCTATTTCGGGGCTGAACTCCCATTTTCACCATTTTCATACCTTCCTTCTCCAAAAACCCATTTTTGCAACTTTCAAAAACCTCCTTGAACCCCATTAAAGCTCCCCCATTTCCAAAATACCCACCATCCATAAAACCTATCCAAAATCCATTTTCATTTTCATCCACCACAAACCATAAAAATCAAAACTTTATCATTTCTCTCATAAACCGTTTTCTACCATTTTTCACTTCCTAAGGAGCAATCAATAATGGAGTTCAATGGATTTCTTCTTCGTGATGGAAGACCGGGTGATAGGCAAAGGAAAATTATTCAGAGGCTTCAGAGTCGAGAAATTCTCTTGACTAGGTACGTCGATGATAACTGTCTGTATGCTTTGGGTATTTATCATAGTGTTTTTAATTAATTAGATTTTTTAGGCTTGCATAATGTTTTTGTTAATCAGGACCCTACCTATGAGAGGCTGACAATTGAGTTTTTAAGTTCATTGATATACACTATCAGTCCTAACACTGCTAGCACGATCGGTACTGTTAATTTTAGACTGTTTGGAATTGAATATGCATTCAGTACCAACGAGCTAGCAGGCTTGTTAGGAATCCCTCATAGGGAAGGTGCGATTTGTGAGGCACCTTTGGATGCGGAATGGTCGGCGAGGTATTTTCCTTCTGGCAAAGGCTTTCAAGTACTTCAATTAATTCTTTTGAAGGGATACTTGCGTCGACCATTCATAACCCGGCCATAAGAGTTTTTAGATATCTTTTGGCATGTACTATTTTTGGCCGGGAGAGTCCAAACAAGGTAAATGCTAGAGAACTCCTATTTTTGCAAGGATGCCTCACTAGTACCCATATCAATCTGGTCCCGTTTATGCTTGCACACATGGCTTTACTTACTAATAAAACATGACCGATTGTTTTTGGAGGGCTTGTTACGTCTATTGCACGGGCTCTTGGCCTGAACGATGAGATAGTGTAACACGGTGGGAGAACTGACTTTAGTTATGTTGCGGATAGCAAGAGTCGCCACCGACTTTTATTTTATCCACAGGAAAGGCATAAAAGAACAGGAAAGACCTTTTAAAAGATTTTTGGGTCCGGGGGGTAGGTTATGTAAAGGGAAGGTGTTAGCACCCTTTACATCCATGGTTATCCATGGGCTCTTAGTTACTTAGCTCACTTTAAAATGTTTTTGAAAAGTGTAGTGTGTGAATAAAATTTTCATAAGAGTTAATAATGATCCATGTACGGATGCGTAAAAACTTGTGTTTGAAAATTTGTTTGAAATTTGTGAAGTGTTTGAGAAATTTTTAAGTAGTGAGCAAGTAACTATGAGGTACCTACCCTAAAGTTTAAGTCTTTTCTGTTCTTTATCCTTTAAGTGGTAAGACTATACCTATTATTAAGGAATAGGTAGTCATTACCTTGGATGTGAGGGACATATGAAGGGACATCTGTTTATGTAGGCAACTGTAGGGTGTATTAAGCAATTTTTGGAGGGACTGTCATCATTATTCGAAAGGGACAAGATTTGTTATGAAGGCAACCATTAAGGGACTTGATGACTTTTCTTTTTAAGGGACTTGCTTTATACACCCCACTTGACCTTATGATTAGGCAACATGGAAGGGCAACCCTAGAAAGTGAAATGGCGATTAAAAATCGACTTACGTGTGTGAGTGTTTAATTTAATTTATCTTTTGATTATGTGATCTAAATTCAATTTTAATTATAATACATGTTTACACTCCCTATTTTACTAACCATGGCATGAAAATTAAATAAATTAAATATTTACAAAAATTTACACCAAGGAGCAATTACAATGATAATTAATATAAGCAATAAAAAATAAATAGCAAAAAATAAATATATAAGCAAAATATAAATAAATAAGTAAAACTAAATAAATAAGCGATAAATAAATATAATATGGGTTAGTGATAATAATAACAATAAGTATAATTAAAAAATAAGTGGATTAGTAATAATAACAATAATTAAAATAAATGGAATTAGCAAAAATATTATAAGAACATGATGAAAATAATAAACAAAAGTTAGATTTTTAATATAGTCAATTATTTAGAAATAAGAGGAAATATGAACAATTAAATAATTATAATATTTTAATTTATGTACAAATTATTAAATTATTTTTAACATATTATAATTACAAAATAAAATTATCATAGGTTCAATTATTTCTAAACACATATTAAAAATTATTTATATATAATTTAGATTACAAACAAATTTTAAAAAAATATTTACATATTATATAAAGAAAATAAGTTATAATTATATTTAAAGATTATATTTACAAAAAGATTAGAAATTTAAATCATAAAATAAAATTAATTTTTATTATTTAGAAAATAAATTAGGTTTTACAAAATTAGGGTTGGTTTAGAAAATATTTTTTAAGGTTTAGTTTAATATACAAAATTATTTAAATAAACATACATATATTATAATTTAATTACATAATAAAAAAAATTTAAATTGAGAAAAATAAAAATTTAGAATTTTAGAAAATAAAGTGTTATTTTAGAATTATTTGAATATATATATTAGCATAATTATTTTTAAATTAAAAGTAAGAAAGCAATTAAACAAATTAATTAAATAAATGTAAACAGAAAAAAGTAGTAAAAAGAACTTACCTGGGTGGGATTTGAACCCAGGACGTTCAGATTGCCATCAACAAAACCTACCACTGGACCAGCCACGCAGGTGTGATAAAGAAGTGTATCAAATTTGTTTTATGCAATGTCCTGTAAAAATCACAAAAATAATGAAAACCAAAAGGCCTGGGGGAGGAATCGAACCCAGGACCTCTTAACACACAAACGCACGCATGACCATCCAGCTAGGTGAGCAATTCTGATGTTGTGTTGGCAAGAATACATAATATATTATGTAAGCTTAACCTGAAAAATAAGAGGAAAAAAAATGCACCAAGCCAAGTTTCGAACCAGTGACCTCACGCAGTATACAAGCTAGCTTTACCACTGAGACAAGCCACACGCTTGTGATAACAAACCAATAACAAAACATAAAATATTTAAACTATAATTTGAATTTCCAGAACGCGCGCCAACAACTTCTTCTTCAACCTCATGACCTACAATTTTTCCTGCGAACTCAGCCACGAATTTTCCTGCGAAAACAGAATGGCAACAAAACCTACGAAAGCCAATGATCAACAAAACTGTAAAATTTCACAAAATTGAATCCATCAATGTGATCCAAACATTCATACGGTTCATTCTATGATTTTAGAATCCATTTATATTTCCTAAATCAGAAAACCCTAAACCTTAGTCCAAACCCTAACAATGGCGTTTCACGGGTTATGCAAGGTTTCTTTGATTTCTTTGCCCAGAATCGTTCTACATACCATCACAAACAAGATTAGGTCAACAAAATTCATTAACATACAATGAAATAGTGTAATCGAAAAAATCAAATTCAAGAACAATTATGGTTTGGTTTGAACAATATGTCATGGTTTTGATGCATATGAGTGATGATTCATGATCAGGGAAGTCCAAGGAGTCTTGCTATGTTCTTGTTTTACCTTCAAATGCCCTGAATCAAAGAATCCGAATGTGAGTTTTTGAGAGAATTTTTGAAATTGTGAACTTACTCTTAGGGCAATGGAATCCGTGTCTTGCAATAGGATTGTGTTTAGTACTTATAGGTGATTGATTTTAGGTCAAAAAATTGATTAGTTGTATGAAGATTTTGATATGAAAAGATCCATAATGATCATGCCTTAAAAATCAAATATTCATGTGTGAATGCTTACTATTTTTGTCCAAATCTCATGATTTCTTTCCTCTTCAATTCAAATCAATATTTAAGACTTTCTAGAAGCTTGATCCAAATCAAATCTCTTATTTTCATATTTTATTTTTATTTAAAATGATTTTTAATGAATTAAATCAAAATAAATAAAAATAAAAATAATAAAAATCTGATTTTTAATGGTTTGGGTCGTGCATGAAGTTGTTGTATGGATTGGGTCATCATTTGGCAAGCCCATTTGGAAGAAATTGGTTTTAGACCTCCTTTTTCATCATAAACCAACTCAAAATTTCCCAACTTTGCAAGGGCACATATCCTTCAATTTTAATGGTATGTGGGTGTTTTGGACATTTTGGAAAGCTTGAAGAGTCCTCTAAACAACCCCACTGGTTTCATGTCCATATCATTTACCAATCTCAAGTTATGCCCTTTTGAAGTTGTTGACTTTTTGTTGACTTTCAAAAGGACCTATAATGTCTTAGCTCATACCTTCCAAATGAAGCATTTTTGGGCTTGGCTTGTGAGACACAAAGTTGTAGAGAATTCAATTTCCTTCAAAATGAGCTTTGGATGGAGACTTGGTGATGAAGTATGTGAAAGTTATGACTGGTCAAAGTTCAGTTGACTTTTACTGAGGAAACCCTAATTTAGAAACTCCTGATTCTTGATGATCTGGAATCTCTTTGATGAATCATGATCAACCCTTGATCAAATGATGAATTTTACTTCATATACTTGATGTTGGCAAAAAATCATGAAGTTTGACTTTGGTTTGACCACAGTTGACCTCAGTTTGACTTTTTAACTGCATTGACTGATTTTGACTTATCTGATCATCTGACTGAGCAAACTTCTGAGAAAGTCTTGAAACTTGTCATGGGGATTCTTAAACATATATAAGATGTTATGAAGCTAACTTGGAGTCTTGGAAGTCCATTTATCCTGATTAAAATTAAAACCCTAGTTTAGGATGCACTGCTTAGGAGGTGCATTGTCTGAGGGAATTGCCAACTCTTCTGACCAATTGTGAACTTTGTGAACCTTGTGAACCATCATAAAATGTCTTGTGAACATCATGGGAGGTATTGTGAACCTTGTGAACCTCATAAAGTGACTTGTGGACTTCATGAACCTTATGGAAGGTCTTGAAAGCATTGGGAAACTTGTGAACCTTGTGAACCTTCATAAAGTGACTTGTAGACTTCATGAACCTCATGAAAGGTTTTGTAAGTGTTGTGAATCTTGTGAACCTTGTGAACCTTCTTAGTACACAAAGTCATGTATTGTGAGGGAAAATTTTGGGGTGCAACAGCTGCCCCTGTTCAATTTTCTGAAACCTGAGGGGTTAGATTGGTATATTTGCCAGTCGTGACCTGGAAGGTTGAAGGGGATTGAACACAAAAGCCCAAAAATTTGCGCTCTCTAGTGCATAAAGTAATACAGATGGCTAGTTGAATATGCTTGAGTGGGCTTAAAGATGCCACTTGGAAAAAGTTCTTCAGGTACATTTCTTGGAGGATAAAGCAGTCCATAATATGAAGATATAATGATAACTCCCAGGAGGCTAAAGCAGTCCTGAAGTAATGAGAAGCTGTCAGGAGGATAAAGCAACCCTAAGGTGATGATGATAACTATCAGGAGGATAAAGCAGTCCTGAAGTAATAATATGATTTCAGGAAGATAGAGCAGTCCTGAATATGAAAGTATAATGATAGCTGTCAGGAGGCTGGAGCAGTCCTGAGGTATTGATGTGATTTCAAGAGGATAGAGCAGTCCTGATGTATAAGAAGCTGTCAGGAGGATGAAGCAGCCCTGAGGTAATAATATAATTTCAGGAGGATAGAGCAGTCCTGATGTATAAGAAGCTGTCAGGAGGATGAAGCAGCCCTGAGGTAATAATATGATTTCAGGAGGATAGAGCAGTCCGGAAGTGATGAAGAAATTGTCAGGAGGATGGAGCAATCCTGATGTATTGATGATAGCTGTCAGGAGGATGGAGCAATCCTGATGTAGAAGGAGCTGTCAGGAGGATAAAGCAATCCTGAGGTACAAGAAGCTGTCAGGAGGATGAAGCAGCCCTGAGGTAATAATATGATTTCAGGAGGATAGAGCAGTCCGGAAGTGATGAAGAAATTGTCAGGAGGATGGAGCAATCCTGATGTATTGATGATAGCTGTCAGGAGGATGGAGCAATCCTGATGTAGAAGGAGCTGTCAGGAGGATAAAGCAATCCTGAGGTACAAGAAGCTGTCAGGAGGATGGAGCAGTCCTGAGGTAGTAATAAGTTGTCAGGAGGATGAAGCAGTCCTGATAATCACAAGTCTGTTTGTTGGAGAATTAATCTGAAAATAAGGTAGCATTTTGTATAATAATATTAGTTTATGCATTATGTATGCATGTATAACATGATGCACCTAAGTAATGTACTATGTATTCATGGATATGTATGCTATGGTATGATGTAAATGAGGTATGTATGATATGACACTGCCTGAAGCATCTGGATATCTTCGTATAATAACTGCTGGCCAGGGAAAATAAATCCCGATTCGTTGTTGAAGAATATGAGGAACTCGTTCCCGCCTTGTTTGATAATATATTATACATAACCTTCTGTCTGCTGGGGATAACAAAGTATAGATAACCTCCCGTATGCTGGGGATAGCAAGGTATACATAACCTCCCGTATGCTGGGGATAGCAAGGTATACATAACCTTCGTCTTCGTTTGATAGTGGGGTAGATATAGCATCCCGTCTTCGTTCGTCGTACCTTTATTGGAAAGTAATTTCCCGTATATCCGTATGAGGATAAAAGAGATGGATATAAATTCCAGGGGAGATGAGACTTTTTGAAGATAGATTCGTCCTACTGAGGGTTTTGTAACTGTCTTGTAAAGATGAACCGGCGAAGCTTCGTTGAAATCCTTCCCTCGTTCGTCCTTAGTAAATATTATTACTGCATTTTCATGCATTTCTGGTAAACATCAATCATATTAAAAACATACATGCATTTTTGGTAAACATCAATCATATTCAAAAGCATACATACATTCAAACACAACCAATGGACGTTTCGCTTATGTAAATAGGGTAAAAGTAAATCTGGATTCAAAAGATGGAATTTATTTATATCAAAAAGTGACCCATACACGGGTAAATTTGTACAAAGAGACATAAACCCTAGTAAGAGGATTTTGTCATAAAATTTTACAAAATGAAGAAAATCAGCTATGTGGGAAACAATCCTATTGAGTTCCAATTCTACTATTGCCATTATCTTCAAGTATCTCATCTTCAGCTGTTGAGACGAAAACGATTAGATTGAGCTTTATCTGTTCGAGCTTGAGTAAGTATCACAACTGATTGCAGTTTCAAGGGTGATCCAAACGAGACATAGTTGTACGCTTTAATCCCTAACTTTTGCCTGGATTGCCCTTTCAGGTTTTCAATCCACCGGGATACCCTTTTTTGCCCAAGCCGCCTTTTCAGGTTTTCGACTTGCCGGGTGTACATCTTTTTATATATATCCCTAATTTTTTCCCAAACCCTTTTGGTTTGCCGGGATGCCCTTATTTTTGCCTAGGCCTGTCAACCTAGCGGGTCTCTTTTTATGCGTAGTATTTTTTAACTATGTCTGCGTTTACAGGCTGTGGGAAGTCTTCACCATCCATAGTAGTAAGTATCATGGCACCTCCTGAAAATACTGTCTTGACTACAAATGGTCCTTCATATGTAGGAGTCCACTTGCCCCTAGGATCACCCTGTGGTAATATGATACGCTTGATTACCATGTCACCAGCCTGATATACCTTTGGCTTAACCTTCTTGTTAAAAGCTTTGATCATTCATTTCTGGTACATTTGGCCATGACAAACTGCTGCTAGCCTCTTCTCATCAATCAAATTTATCTGGTCAAGTCGAGTCTGAATCCACTCATCTTCATTCAAGCCTGCATCCTTCATAATTCTTAAGGAGGGAATCTGAACTTCAATGGGCAGAACTGCTTCCATACCATAGACTAAGGAGAATGGGGTTGCCCCTGTTGAAGTACGTATTGTGGTACGATAACCATGAAGAGCAAATGGTAACATCTCATGCCAATCCTTGTAAGTAACAGTCATCTTCTGTACAATCTTCTTAATGTTCTTATTAGCAGCTTCAACTGCCCCATTCATCTTTGGACGATACGGAGAAGAGTTGGGATGCTTAATCTTGAACTGCGTGCAGAGATCAGTAATCATAGTGTTGTTCAGATTAGAGCCATTGTCAGTAATAATCCTTTCAGGGATGCCATACCTACATATGAGATTATTCTTAATGAATCGAGCCACAACGTTCTTAGTAACAGATGCAAATGAAGCTGCCTCTACCCACTTTGTGAAGTAATCAATAGCAACCAGGATGAAACGATGTCCATTAGAAGCAGTAGGCTTGATCTCACCAATCATATCAATGCCCCACATGGCAAAGGGCCAAGGAGCAGTCAACACATTCAATGGTGATGGAGGTACATGGACTTTATCAGCATAGATTTGACACTTATGACAAGTTCTGGAGTGTTGATAGCAATCAGCTTCCATGGTAGACCAATAGTAACCTGCTCTCAATATCTTCTTTGCCATAGTATGACCACTAGAATGAGTGCCAAAGATCCCATCATGCATATCTTCCATAATCTCTGTTGCTTCCCTCTTATTCACACAACGAAGCAAAGTTGAATCATGATTGCGTTTGTACAAAATGCCATTACTTAGAAAGAACTTAGCAGAAAACCTTCTCAGAAACTTCTTATCTTTGACAGATGCCCCTTCAGGGAACTCCTGAACTTCAAGATATCTTTTCACTTCATAGAACCAAGGCTTCTCTTCTGCCTCTTCTATGTCAATTTCATTACAGTATGCAGGCTTTTCAAATCTATCAATAGTAATTTTGGGAGCTTCATCATCCCAGCTGATCTCAAACATGGATGCCATGGTGGCCAATGCATCTGCCAACTGATTCTCTCTTCGTGGAATATACCCAAAGGTAATCTCTTTGAAATGTGGGATCAAAGACAAAACATGCTCTCTGTATGGAATGAGATTATCATGCTTGGTATCCCAATCTCCTTTAATTTGACTTACTACTAGGGCTGAATCTCCATACACATCAAGGAACTGAATCTTCATATCAATAGCAACTTTAATACCCAGGATACATGCCTCATACTCAGCCATGTTATTGGTACAATAGAAACAAAGTCTGGCAGTAATCGGGGTATGACAACCTTCAGGGGAACTAATCACAACACCAACACCATTACCAAGTGCATTAGAGGCACCATCAAAAACCATAGTCCATCGGGATCCTTGTTCAGGTCCGTCATATTGTCCAGGTTCTTTGGTAATAATCATAATGTCTTCGTCAGGGAACTCAAAACTCATTGACTGGTAATCATCCACTGCTTGATGAGCCAAATGATCAGCAACAACACTTCCTTTAATAGCCTTCTGAGTAGTATACTGTATGTCATATTCTGTTAATATCATTTGCCATCTTGCAATTCTTCCAGAGAGAGCAGGTTTCTCAAATATGTACTTGATTGGATCCATCTTTGAAATCAATAAGGTAGTATGGGTCAACATATACTGTCTTAGTCGGCGAGCAGCCCATGCCAAAGCGCAGCAAGTTTTCTCGAGCAGTGAGTATCTTGTTTCACAGTCGGTAAACTTTTTGCTAAGGTAGTATATTGCCTGCTCTTTTCGACCAGACTCGTCATGTTGCCCCAACACACACCCCATTGAGTTGTCTAACACTGTTAGGTACATGATCAAGGGTCTTCCATCAACTGGTGGCATCAAAATTGGTGGTTCTAGCAGATATCTCTTAATTTCATCAAAGGCAGTCTGGCACTCATCATTCCATTCCATCACCTGATCTTTCTTCAACAACTTGAAGATTGGCTCACAAGTAGTTGTTAACTGGGAAATAAATCTTGCAATGTAATTCAACCGTCCCAAGAAACCTCTAACCTCCTTCTCAGTACGGGGAGCTGGCATCTCTCGTATAGCCTTCACTTTTGCAGGATCCACTTCAATACCTTTTCCACTGACAATGAAACCCAGGAGTTTTCCAGATCTGACTCCAAAAGTACACTTGTTTGGATTCAATCTCAACTTGTATTTCTTCAACCTCTCAAACAATATATGCAAATGATCAAGATGTTGCTCTTCATTCTGAGACCTAGCTATCATATCATCCACATATACTTCAATCTCCTGATGAATCATATCATGAAACAAAGCCACCATAGCACGCTGATATGTTGCCCCTGCATTCTTCAAACCAAATGGCATCACCTTATAGCAAAAGGTGCCCCACTATGTAACAAATGTTATCTTCTCCATATCTTCAGGAGCCATCTTGATCTGATTGTATCCAGAGAAACCATCCATGAAAGAGAATACCTTATGCTGAGCAGTGTTGTCTACCAGAATATCAATATGAGGAAGTGGGAAGTCATCCTTGGGGCTAGCCTTGTTCAAATCTCTGTAGTCCACACACATACGTACCTTACCATCTTTCTTGGGAACTGGTACCACATTTGCAACCCACTGAGGATAAGAAGTTACTGCTAAGAACCCTGCATTGAACTGTTTCATTACCTCTGCTTTGATCTTTTCTGACATTTCAGGACGCATACGACGAACCTTCTGCTTCTTTGGACGACAATCTTCTTTTACTGGTAAACGATGAACCACAATGTCTGTATCCAACCCTGGCATATCTTCATAAGACCAAGCAAAGATCTCTACATAGTCACGTAACATCTGAATCAACCTGCTCTTGACACTATCCTCTAAATCAGCCCCTATCTTGACCTCTTTTCTGTTTTCTTCAGTTCCCAAATTCACAACTTCGACTGGCTCTTCATGTGGCTGTATAGCTTTCTCTTCTTGTTGTAACAACCTAGCAAGCTCTACAGGTATTTCACAATCGTCCTCATTTCCGTCTTCAGTTTGATGGATCGGATTCTCGAAATCATAATTGGCAATAGTAGAACTGTTATCAACAGGATCCAGAGTGGATGAGGATCTGCATTTTAGTGATGTGGGTGTGTGTAAGAACACATAGCTGATAAGGCAAAAAAAAGAAAAGAAAAGAAAGACAAGGAACACAATATTTACGAAAATGAAACGTCCACTGATTTTATTGAATGAAGTATGCAAATGAAATGACAGCCCGTAACAAGCACACCATTGTGCCCCGGGTAAGGCACATGGCTTAAGAGTTTTATTGTTCAAGAAATTACAAAGTTTAAAATATAACAATACAGTAATAGTATTTACTCCTGACTAAAGGAGATAGGGATAACATCTTCAGCTTTCCAATTATTGAGTCCAGCACCCACAGTAGGAAAAATCCAAGCATCCAGATTGTAGTCTTCATCATAGTCTCCCACAGCATTGATCTGATCTTTCATAACCCCTTGATTGGTGATACGAACAGCACGAGCACGACGAACAGCCTTCTGGGATTCTGCAGTGAAACCCAAACCAAATTTGTCAGACTTGTATGGGATATCAGGAAGCTGACCCCAAATAGTACAACCACCTTCGTCCACTACAGCTCTAGCATCATTGAGGGAGGCCATTGCCATTGTTGGAGGTTTTCTGGTGACCACAGGAACTTTCTTGACAACCGGAGGAGCTACATAATCATTAACAACCCAGGGGACCACTTCAAATGTCTGACACGGAGTTTCAACATATTCACCTTCTATTTCCAGATTCTTGAAGGTATTTACATGGCTGACAAAGTATTCTTCTTCTCCATAGACAATAACAACCTTTCCTTCCACCGGATATCTTAGCTTCTGGTGTAATGTAGAGGTTACAGCACCTGCCCCATGGATCCAGGGACGACCAAGCAGACAAGAGTATGAAGGACAAATATCCATCACAAAAAATGTAGCAGTAAAAACCTGGGAGCCAACTTTGATTGGAAGATCAATTTCCCCATGTACTACTCTTCTAGAACCATCAAAAGCTTTTACCACAATATTACTGGGCTTCAGCACAGCATCTTCAGGACTTAGCTTATTCAGGACTTCCTTGGGCAACACATTTAGAGAGGAACCATTGTCTATCAATACATGTGACAGGGTAGTGCCCCTGCATTCAATTGAAATATGCAAGGCCCTGTTATGATCCCTTTTGGCAGGGGTCAAATCAGCATCAGAAAATCCTAACCCATTATCATAGGTCAGGTGGGCAACATAATTCTCAAACTGATCAACAGAAATAGCATTAGGTACATGAGCAGTCTTCAGAAACTTGATCAAAGCCTTGGCATGAGCCTCAGAACATAACAACAAGGACAACATAGAAATCTTTGAGGGAGTATGCCCCAACTGATCAACAATGTCATAATCACTCTTGCGAATGATTTTCAATACTTCTTCCATCTGCTTAGAGAGATCATCAGCAACTGGCACATCAGTAGATACTGGCTCAATAACAGGACCCTTGCCCCGAGCATCAGTGGTGGAAGTAACAGCAGGAGTAACTGCATTCTTAGAAGTCACTAGAGGAGAGAAGACTCTTCCACTTCGTGTAATCTTACTAGATCCAGCAATATTGTCAATATCAACAGGAACATCAACTAGGGGTTCTTGCTTAACACCGTGGATGTAAACATCAGACCCGTAGTGCCAAGGCACAGCTTTATCAGATGTATACGGAATAGGACCAGGAGTAGTAATGACCATAGGAGCCACTCTGGCTTCAGCAACAACTTTCACAGGACCTTCAGCAGTAATTTTGATTGGTCCCTGATGGGTGATTTTAATAGGTCCCTTTGAAGTGATCCTCACCGGCACTTTGTCAACCATGTCAACCTCTTCAGTCTTCTTACCTCTAGTAATATGTTCCACCATACTCTCCACAGAAGATGGTCTTCTTTCAAATACTATGGTGTAATTATTCATGAGACGTTGAATTCCGTCCTTCAGCCTCCAACACTTTTCTGGATTATACTCACAATAAACACAATCTTCACGACAACCCGGAAAAAACCCAGCTTGTACCAACTTCTTTCTGATGACAGACAACGGTGTGGTCAACTCTGCTACTGAATGGATATGTAAATCTTCATCAATGGCATTGACAGTCTTCTCGTGATTTGGCATTGGAGCAGTAATCACATTTGGAGTACCTGGAGGATCAAACTCAATTTCTCCAGCATCAATCATATCTTGAATTTTGTTCTTCAAGATCCAGCAGTTATTAGTATCATGTCCCTGGCAGTTTGAATGATATGCACATCGTGCATTGGGATTGTACCTGGGAGAGGTAACATTGGGATTCTGAGGAGCTTTTTCCAAAGTAATAAGTTCAACCTTCAACAAATGTTGCAATGCCTGAGCCATGGACATGTTGATCTTCGTGAACTGTCTTCTAGCCCTTTGTTGGTTGCCCTGTGGCTGCTCTGTTGTTGCAGGAGTTGGATTTGAAATATGAACTGCACTAACAGACTGATGCCTTCTATTACGATCAAGTTGACCATAAACAGCATTGGATTCTTTCTTCCCAGTGGGAGGCTTCTTTGCAGCACCTGATGAAGAAGTACCCACTTGGATCTTACCATTCTTTATACCATTCTCTACTCGCTCTCCTGTCATGATCAATTCAGTGAAGCCAGATGATGAGCTTCCAATGAGATGACTGTAAAATGGACCATTCAGCGTACACATGAACATATCAACCAATTCCCTGTCAGTCAAAGGGGGTTGAACTCTTCCAGCTAAGTCTCTCCACTTCTGAGCATATTCTTTAAAACTTTCTTTGGCACCCATAGACATGCTCTGAAGCTGCATGCGAGTGGGGGCTAAATCAGCATTGTATTGATACTGCTTATAGAAAGCTTCAGCAAGATCATTCCAGTCTCTGATGTTGACACTCTCCAATTGATAATACCACTCCAACTGAGCTCCAGATAAGCTCTCTTGAAAAAAATGGATCCACAATTTCTTATCAGCAGTGTGAGGTTGAATTCTTCTGACATAAGACCTCAGATGCAGCTTTGGACAAGAGACCCCATCATAAACAACAAAGGTAGGAACCTTGAAACCAATGGGTATGACTACCCCAGATATCAGACTCAAATCTTCAAAATCCATCCCAGAAGATTTCTGTAACTCCATAGCATCCATCCTATCCACCAGCATCTTGAATCTGTCTTCATTAGGCTCGTGGTAGTAATTAGCCTCAGAATCAGAGTCCCCCATAGTGTTGTAGAGACTGCCTCCCTCTTTTTCAGATTCTTCAGATTCATAGTCTTCAACTGGTTCTTTGGTCTTGACAGGACCTCTGAACCTTCTTCCCATGTTGATCAAACCAGCTGACCTTCTAGTCTTCTTGGTCTTCTTGGCCAGCAGTGCCTTCAAGTCATCCTGCCCCTTGGACAGGTTCAAGATCAGCTCTTGGAACTGAGCATTTTGTGCCTGGAGATCCTTAACTGATTGTTCAAGAGCCATTGCTGAAATAAACAGCGAGAAGATGAGAAACCTGTGCACAATTATAAACCTGTGATGCAATGAGATGATATGTGAATGCATATGCAATGTTTTCAAGGACCGCAGGATTTAAATTTGCTTAAACAATCAAGAAGGTAAACTTTTATTAGTAATAAATTTGTTTTGCCTCTTGGGCTTACAAAAAATGAAATGAAATAAATACAAGGAATGGGGTTTTAAGTCTCCCATGGACGTTTCCTCTTTGTGTTGAGGTATGAGTTGAGATTCCGTTCCTCGTGAAGTTGCTTTGTTAGTTCTAGGATCCTTTCTTGACTAGATTTGTAATGAGCCTCGAAAGTGTCCCTTTGCTCCTTCAGTTGGATCCATGATCTCTGCAAGTCTTCCATATCAGTAGGCATGTCTGGGTGAAGGATGGTATAAGCTGTGTCTCCTTCAGCAACAGGTTCCATGGTAACTGGTAGGACGACAGGATATGGCATCATGAGAGTCTGAGCACGAGAACGCACCCATCTGAGATAAGCTTCCATAGGAATAGTGTACTTAGGCTCCAGTGTCTTGCTGTCAACCCTGTTTACTTTTCCCCAGGCTCGTATGAATCTCTGACGGTAACCTTGAAGATCGTTGTCGTAATCAAACATAATGCCCTGAATCAACATATCATGTGGACCATCACTCCGAGCGTAACCAAACTGTCGTAAAGCTAAAGAGGGGTTGTAGGTGATGCCTACTCTTATGCCTAGAAGTGGCACATTAGGAAACTCCCCACAACGGTCAATGATGGTGACATTCTCCATAGATCTGGAGCACCAATGGATATCTGAGTGAGAAAGTGACATGATCCTCTTGGACCATCTGAACCCTTGCTCATTCTTCATTACTGAGCGAGGAAGGTGAGAAATAAACCACCTAGAAAGCAAAGGTATGCAGCACATCAAAGTTCCTCTTGCCCTTGTAGTACGAGTATGAAGAGAATGTAGGATGTCTCCAAGCAATGTAGGCACTGGATTGTGACTCAGGAATATGTTGATGGCATGAACGTCTATGAACTGATCTGGATTGGGGAACAATACTAAGCCATATATCAGCAAGGCTAAGATTTCCTCAAAAGCATCATAGCTCATGGCTTTCAAGAACATTTGAGCCTTATCCATTAGCACCTTGGTAAGAATACCCTTAACTCCGCTTCTCGTTTCTAGAACAATGTCAGACTTCTTCAGATGTAGAGCTGCAGCAATAACCTCTGGTTTAAGCTCCTTCTCCAAGCCTGTGAAGGGTTTCTGATCAAGAACAGGTATACCCAGAAGTTTAGAGAACTCTTCCATGGTTGGAACCAGCTGATAGTCAGGGAATGTAAAGCAATGGTGCTTAGGGTCAAAGAACTGAAACAGCACACTCATCATGTCTTCACTGAACCCTGAAGTGACTAGATCCAATAGGTGACCATGTCTCTTGATGAACTGGGAGTGATCAGACACTTGAGAAACCAACTCTTTAAGCTTAGCAGGTATGCTCACAAAGTTGATCCTGATGGTGTTTCTACGAGCAGAAGCCATGACCTGCAACAAAGAACAAAGATAAATCCTTTGGTCCTTGAAATGGTTAGTGAAAATGCTATGCTTATGATGCATGATGATGTTATGATGTTATGCTCAATCACAAACATGTAGCACACACACAAACAAGTCACACCATAGCCCTAGGTTTGAAGGCTTGCATGAGGTTTAAAGGTAAGTACCCTCCCCTGAAGTTTAGATGGTTCATCCTGTCCTACAAAAGTAACCAGGTTCTAAGGGATCTCAATATCATTGATCCTTCACAAGGGTGGTTGTTCAGAAGGCAACTTACTTGCCAACCAAAACCCTCCAAGTTTAAGATCTCAATGAGCGTAGTATCGAGTGTCAACCAACTTCAGTCTGCACCAAAGCCGGTTACCTCACTACTTTCTAAAGGCCAAGATGGGATAACTAGGGTTCTAAAAGTTAGTTAGTGCATTGACAACATATGGCAGCCTCATATTATCCTCAACTTGACTTAAGGAACATAAGCACCAACCAAGAAGTCACACTAACTATGGCCACCAGATCAACCGTATCGATATACGTCGTACAGTTTCCTTGGTCTATTGCCATTTACCTAAGGTACACTAGATCCGGGTTAGGACCTTTCACACATAAGAGCACCCCAACAAGATAATATAAAGCAAACAAGGCAAACAATTTAAAGTGATCTAATTCCTAAGGGTACCCCTCTTTAATTAAATCCCCAGCAGAGTCGCCAGTTCTGTAACACGGTGGGAGAACTGACTTTAGTTATGTTGCGGATAGCAAGAGTCGCCACCGACTTTTATTTTATCCAAAGGAAAGGCATAAAAGAACAGGAAAGACCTTTTAAAAGATTTTTGGGTCCGGGGGGTAGGTTATGTAAAGGGAAGGTGTTAGCACCCTTTACATCCATGGTTATCCATGGGCTCTTAGTTACTTAGCTCACTTTAAAATGTTTTTGAAAAGTGTAGTGTGTGAATAAAATTTTCATAAGAGTTAATAATGATCCATGTACGGATGCGTAAAAACTTGTGTTTGAAAATTTGTTTGAAATTTGTGAAGTGTTTGAGAAATTTTTAAGTAGTGAGCAAGTAACTATGAGGTACCTACCCTAAAGTTTAAGTCTTTTATGTTCTTTATCCTTTAAGTGGTAAGACTATCCCTATTATTAAGGAATAGGTAGTCATTACCTTGGATGTGAGGGACATATGAAGGGACATCTGTTTATGTAGGCAACTGTAGGGTGTATTAAGCAATTTTTGGAGGGACTGTCATCATTATTCGAAAGGGACAAGATTTGTTATGAAGGCAACCATTAAGGGACTTGATGACTTTTCTTTTTAAGGGACTTGCTTTATACACCCCACTTGACCTTATGATTAGGCAACATGGAAGGGCAACCCTAGAAAGTGAAATGGCGATTAAAAATCGACTTACGTGTGTGAGTGTTTAATTTAATTTATCTTTTGATTATGTGATCTAAATTCAATTTTAATTATAATACATGTTTACACTCCCTATTTTACTAACCATGGCATGAAAATTAAATAAATTAAATATTTACAAAAATTTACACCAAGGAGCAATTACAATGATAATTAATATAAGCAATAAAAAATAAATAGCAAAAAATAAATATATAAGCAAAATATAAATAAATAAGTAAAACTAAATAAATAAGCGATAAATAAATATAATATGGGTTAGTGATAATAATAACAATAAGTATAATTAAAAAATAAGTGGATTAGTAATAATAACAATAATTAAAATAAATGGAATTAGCAAAAATATTATAAGAACATGATGAAAATAATAAACAAAAGTTAGATTTTTAATATAGTCAATTATTTAGAAATAAGAGGAAATATGAACAATTAAATAATTATAATATTTTAATTTATGTACAAATTATTAAATTATTTTTAACATATTATAATTACAAAATAAAATTATCATAGGTTCAATTATTTCTAAACACATATTAAAAATTATTTATATATAATTTAGATTACAAACAAATTTTAAAAAAATATTTACATATTATATAAAGAAAATAAGTTATAATTATATTTAAAGATTATATTTACAAAAAGATTAGAAATTTAAATCATAAAATAAAATTAATTTTTATTATTTAGAAAATAAATTAGGTTTTACAAAATTAGGGTTGGTTTAGAAAATATTTTTTAAGGTTTAGTTTAATATACAAAATTATTTAAATAAACATACATATATTATAATTTAATTACATAATAAAAAAAAATTTAAATTGAGAAAAATAAATATTTAGAATTTTAGAAAATAAAGTGTTATTTTAGAATTATTTGAATATATATATATATTAGCATAATTATTTTTAAATTAAAAGTAAGAAAGCAATTAAACAAATTAATTAAATAAATGTAAACAGAAAAAAGTGGTAAAAAGAACATACCTGGGTGGGATTTGAACCCAGGACGTTCAGATTGCCATCAACAAAACCTACCACTGGACCAGCCACGCAGGTGTGATAAAGAAGTGTATCAAATTTGTTTTATGCAATGTCCTGTAAAAATCACAAAAATAATGAAAACCAAAAGGCCTGGGGGAGGAATCGAACCCAGGACCTCTTAACACACAAACGCACGCATGACCATCCAGCTAGGTGAGCAATTCTGATGTTGTGTTGGCAAGAATACATAATATATTATGTAAGCTTAACCTGAAAAATAAGAGGAAAAAAAATGCACCAAGCCAAGTTTCGAACCAGTGACCTCACGCAGTATACAAGCTAGCTTTACCACTGAGACAAGCCACACGCTTGTGATAACAAACCAATAACAAAACATAAAATATTTAAACTATAATTTGAATTTCCAGAACGCGCGCCAACAGCTTCTTCTTCAACCTCATGACCTACAATTTTTCCTGCGAACTCAGCCACGAATTTTCCTGCGAAAACAGAATGGCAACAAAACCTACGAAAGCCAATGATCAACAAAACTGTAAAATTTCACAAAATTGAATCCATCAATGTGATCCAAACATTCATACGGTTCATTCTATGATTTTAGAATCCATTTATATTTCCTAAATCAGAAAACCCTAAACCTTAGTCAAAACCCTAACAATGGTGTTTCACGGGTTATGCAAGGTTTCTTTGATTTCTTTGCCCAGAATCGTTCTACATACCATCACAAACAAGATTAGGTCAACAAAATTCATTAACATACAATGAAATAGTGTAATCGAAAAAATCAAATTCAAGAACAATTATGGTTCGGTTTGAACAATATGTCATGGTTTTGATGCATATGAGTGATGATTCATGATCAGGGAAGTCCAAGGAGTCTTGCTATGTTCTTGTTTTACCTTCAAATGCCCTGAATCAAAGAATCCGAATGTGAGTTTTTGAGAGAATTTTTGAAATTGTGAACTTACTCTTAGGGCAATGGAATCCGTGTCTTGCAATAGGATTGTGTTTAGTACTTATAGGTGATTGATTTTAGGTCAAAAAATTGATTAGTTGTATGAAGATTTTGATATGAAAAGATCCATAATGATCATGCCTTAAAAATCAAATATTCATGTGTGAATGCTTACTATTTTTGGCCAAATCTCATGATTTCTTTCCTCTTCAATTCAAATCAATATTTAAGACTTTCTAGAAGCTTGATCCAAATCAAATCTCTTATTTTCATATTTTATTTTTATTTAAAATGATTTTTAATGAATTAAATCAAAATAAATAAAAATAAAAATAATAAAAATCTGATTTTTAATGGTTTGGGTCGTGCATGAAGTTGTTGTATGGATTGGGTCATCATTTGGCAAGCCCATTTGGAAGAAATTGGTTTTAGACCTCCTTTTTCATCATAAACCAACTCAAAATTTCCCAACTTTGCAAGGGCACATATCCTTCAATTTTAATGGTATGAGGGTGTTTTGGACATTTTGGAAAGCTTGAAGAGTCCTTTAAACAACCCCACTGGTTTCATGTCCATATCATTTACCAATCTCAAGTTATGCCCTTTTGAAGTTGTTGACTTTTTGTTGACTTTCAAAAGGACCTATAATGTCTTAGCTCATACCTTCCAAATGAAGCATTTTTGAGCTTGGCTTGTGAGACACAAAGTTGTAGAGAATTCAATTTCCTTAAAAATGAGCTTTGGATGGAGACTTGGTGATGAAGTTTGTGAAAGTTATGACTGGTCAAAGTTCAGTTGACTTTTACTGAGGAAACCCTAATTTAGAAACTCCTGATTCTTGATGATCTGGAATCTATTTGATGAATCATGATCAACCCTTGATCAAATGATGAATTTTACTTCATATACTTGATGTTGGCAAAAAATCATGAAGTTTGACTTTGGTTTGACCACAGTTGACCTCAGTTTGACTTTTTAACTGCATTGACTGATTTTGACTTATATGATCATCTGACTGAGCAAACTTCTGAGAAAGTCTTGAAACTTGTCATGGGGATTCTTAAACATATATAAGATGTTATGAAGCTCACTTGGATTCTTGGAAGTCCATTTAGCCTGATTAAAATTAAAACCCTAGTTTAGGATGCACTGCTTAGGAGGTGCATTGTCTGAGGGAATTGCCAACTCTTCTGACCAATTGTGAACTTTGTGAACCTTGTGAACCATCATAAAATGTCTTGTGAACATCATGGGAGGTATTGTGAACCTTGTGAACCTCATAAAGTGACTTATGGACTTCATGAACCTTATGGAAGGTCTTGAAAGCATTGGGAAACTTGTGAACCTTGTGAACCTTCATAAAGTGACTTGTAGACTTCATGAACCTCATGAAAGGTTTTGTAAGTGTTGTGAATCTTGTGAACCTTGTGAACCTTCTTAGTACACAAAGTCTTGTATTGTGAGGGCAAATTTTGGGGTGCAACAGATAGCTACACTTGAACCACTACCTCCTCGCACAATTAATTTAAAATTTCTGAAAGACATGAAATTGTGCCGAACGAGGAGAGAAGGTGGTTATGAGTTGATGATTCATGGGGTAGCTATCCTATCTGTTGCTTTACCATGCAGTAGACGTACTGATGTACGTAATGAAAGGAACTGGACCTATGATCTGAATGCTCCACCTGTTTTGGGTCCACTTCCTCCTAATATTCCTGATGGGGAGGCACATGACATTGATGAAGAGTATGATCGGAGAGAGCAGTCTCCCATACCTCACATGTCCCCCCATCGTCCTTCACAGTCACACACCGCACCATCTTCCTCTAACCCTGTTGCAGGTGCTGCTCCTGGATTTTATGTCACCGAGGAGATGTGGCGTGATATGATAGCTAGAGAGGAAAGGCGAGACGGCCTTCTCTCTACTATTTCACAACAACTGACGGACAACATGAGCTTCATGCAACAATCGCGATTGGTTTCGGATCGTGCTTATAGCAACGTTTGTCGTACCTTGAACGATATCTCATTAGAGCAGAACCGTCAGAGAGAGTTCAACCGCCGGCACTACCAGCTTGTAGAGGCTACTCAGGGTTCCATCTTAGGTAACCTTCGAGAGGTCCGGGGTGCTCAGGCTGCCTTATCGGCACGACTCGACCGGAGGGACCAGCATCGTAGTAGATCCCGTCGTTCCAGACCATCACAGCAGGACGGCGAGGGCACCAGTGCTCCTCCTCAGTAGTCTTTTTCAGGTTACCCTCCTTATCTTATTTCGAAACATTGGGGACAATGTTCGATTTAAGTGTGGGATGGGATTTTATTGCTTTCTGTTATTTCCCTTTTTAGTTAATTATTTCCTTTCAGTTATTTCCCTTTTCAGTAAGTTATTTAGTTTAATTTTCTTAGATAATGCATGAGTCTGACGAGTCACCAGTATAGTGTATTTTTAGTACATCCTCATTTTTTCCCATTTCCTTAGCCTTACCAGAATTTTTTTAAAAGAAAACAATGTTGTTTCACATGTTTTTTGGGCTTTGAGACAGGTTTAGATTAGGATGTGGTGACTTAGGTCAACTTTTTGAAACATCAGCACCATTTTAGCACCATAGACCTCTTGAATATAGGAATCACTCCTAAACCCCACCACCATGGCCTTTATTATCATTCAGAAAAATTGTCCTAAGTAGTTTATTTTAGCAGTCAGCTCCGGCCTAAGCATGCTCTACGTAGGGGGTCGATGAACATAAGTGAATGATCCAGTGCTAAACAATGTTGTTTCACATGTTTTTTGGGCTTTGAGACAGGTTTAGATTAGGATGTGGTGACTTAGGTCAACTTTTTGAAACATCAGCACCATTTTAGCACCATAGACCTCTTGAATATAGGAATCACTCCTAAACCCCACCACCATGGTCTTTATTATCATTCAAAAAAATTATCCTAAGTAGTTTATTTTAGCAGTCAGCTCCGGCCTAAGCATGCTCTACGTAGGGGGTCGATGAACATAAGTGAATGATCCAGTGCTAATAAAAAAAGAAGAAAAGAAAAAGGCAAACTCTGGGATAGGTGACCCTCACAAAGTCATTTAAACCGAAAAAAGAGAAGAAAAAAAAAATTTGCCACAAAAAGAAAAAAATTGCAAGTCACCTATTGTTAGTTGGTTCAGAGGTATCTGGCACTGAACTTGGTAGGGCGGATTACGATCCGATCCCCCGCAACTACTATTAGGTCAAATAAAACAGGTTTACACATGCTTATGTGCCAGAAACCTTATGTTATGGATCAGAATCACTAACCGATCACTCTACTATGAAGCATGTACGGATAACGGGCTTAATGTGATTGCGCCTGAATGAAAAGGACACAAAAAGATGAGAAGATAGGCCTAGGTATTGTGGGATGACATGGAGTGGTTAATATAGGATTGAAGTTTGTGTTTGCGTTACTATGGTACCCTTGGTTCACTTAGTTAGTACCTGTCACTGCATCCTGACTTGAACTTAGAAGCCCCTTAGCCCAAAGACACGTGTTGACACTGTTGCACCCCAAATTTTGCCCTCACAAGACAAGTCATTGTATACTAAGAGGCTCACAAGGTTCACAAGACATCTCATGAGGTTCACAAGGTTCACAAAGTTCACAATTAGTCAGAAGATTTGACATTTCCCTCAGACAATGCATCCTCCTAAGCAATGCATCCTAAACTAGGGTTTTGACTTTAATCAGGCTAAATGGACTTCCAAGACTTCAAGTGAGCTTCATAACATCTTATATGTGGTTAAGAATCCCCATGACAAGTTTCAAGACTTTTCCCAAAGGTTTGCTCAGTCAGATGACCAGATAGGTCAAAATCAGTCAAAGCAGTTAAAAAGTCAAACTGAGGTCAACTGTGGTCAAACCAAAGTCAAACTTCATGATTTTTTGCCAACATCAAGTATATGAAGTAAAATTCATCATTTGATCAAGGGTTGATCATGATTCATCAAGGAGATTTCAGATCATCAAGAATCAGGAGTTTCTAAATTAGGGTTTCCTCAAGAAAAGTCAACTGAACTTTGACCAGCCATAACTTTCACATGCTTCATCAAGAATTTTCCATCCAAAGCTCATTTTGAAGGAAATTGAATTCTCTACAACTTTTTGTCTCACAAGCCAAGCCCAAAAATGCTTCATTTGGAAGGTATGAGCTAAGACATTATAGGTCCTTTTGAAAGTCAACAAAAAGTCAACAACTTCAAAAGAGCATAACTTGAGAATGGTAAAATATATGGACATGAAACCAATGGGGTTGGTTAGAGGACTCTTTAATGTTTCCAAAATGTCCAAGAACACCCTCATATCATTAAAATTTAAGGATTTGTGCCCTTGCAAAGTTGGGAAATTTTTGGGAGGTTTATGAAGCAAATAGGGCCTTAAAACCAAATTCTTCCAAATGGGCTTGCAATTTTGTGATCCAAACTTTAACATGACATCATGCACGACCCAATTCTCATTTATTCAGATTTTTATTATTTTTATTTTTATTTATTTTGATTTTATTCATTTAAAACCATTTTAAATCAAAATAAAATAGATAAATCAAATATTTGAATGAGATATTGCTTCTAGAAAATCATAAATATTGCTTGGATCAGATTGATATGAAAATTATGGTGATTGTCTTAAAATAGCAAGGTTGTATCAAAGAATATTTGAAATTTAAGGCATGATCTTTCTCAATCTCATTTGATCCAAAAAGTCCAAAGAACAATCACTTCTCTTGACCTAATTTTGTTCACATATATACATAGAACTCATCACAATGCCAAGGACACGAATTTGCTGCCTCAAGAACAAGTTCCAAATTTTCAAAATCCATCAAAAACTCTCCATTCAGATTCTCACTTAGAGGCTCTCTCAAAGCATTCTAAAGGTTGCAAAACATTCCTTGGACATCACTGATGCTTCCTCAATCATCAAAAGCATCATAATCATGCCCTACTGCATAAACCGAATCACACTTGTTCTTGCATTTTGATTTTTTCGATTTCATATATATCTTTGTTTTAAATAAATTTTGATGGTTGATTAATGTTTATAATGATGTTTAGAATGATTCTGGATAGTTTGATTGGAGATTGGATGCAGGAAACGTGAGAAGCCATTGTTAGGGTTTCGGTCAAGCTATTAGGGTTTCATGATAAACCTAATATAAATGATTTTTAAGGACATAGAAAGATTGTATGAGCTCTGGGATCATAATGCACTAATCAATTGGAAGAAATTTTGCTGTTTCAATGGTGTTTGATTTTCGCAGGTTGTACATATTGAAAAATTCGCAGGTACCTTCGTAGGAGAAAGTGCAAGAAAATTCGTAGGTAATTTGGAGAAGACGAAGACCAGTGGCGCCAAAATCTGATTTCAAAATTTGTTTTAATATTTTATTAATTTTTTTGAGGTTATTATACGAATGTGTTGATGGCTCAGTTGGTTGGTGTGCGTATGCGTGATGTTCAAGGTCCTGGGTTCGAATCCCCCAGGCCTTTTGCTTTGTTGTTTTTATTTTGATTTTTCCAGGATACGCACAAAAGCATATGAAGGCAGTATGTTGACACCAAACGCGCGCTGGCCTAGTGGATGGTATGCTGGTCTTGGAGGATGCAATGCCTAGGGCCTGGGTTTGAATCCCAGCCCCAGGTAAGTATTTTTTTCCACCTTTTTCTTATTTTATTTAATTTTGTTTATATTTTAATTAATTTAATAATTGATATATGTTAAAAAAATAAAATGTTTTATATTATTTTCCTGTATATATTTCAAAACTTATATTTTCAAAAATTAAACTTTATTATTAAAATTATATAATATTTATTCTATTGTAAATTATTAATATTATATGTTATGTATAAATAAATAAATTAATTAACCCTAAAAATTTTATATGTAAAAAAGCTTAATTTTTTGTATAAACCCTAATAATATTTTTTAAACCCTAATTATTTTGTAAGTTATTAATTTATTTGTTTATTTTAATTTTATAATTTGTTCATATTATATGTAGTTTTCTAATTTAAATAGTTTAATTAAATAGTAAATCCTAATTTTTTTTTCTAAATAATTAAAAACCCTAATTTTATTGTATGAATTTAAGTTATTATTTTGTATGCTTATAATCAAATATTTTTATAATATGTATATAAAATTAAATAATTAGACTATTAAGTTATATTTATTAGTATATAATATTCATTATTTATTTCTTTTATTAAAAATCTTAAAAAATAATTATTTATTTAAAATTGAACTTTTAATTTATTATTTATTATTATGCTAATTTCTTCATCTCATGCTTATTTATTTTTTGTTTATTATTCCTAATCCTCTTATATTTATTTATTTTTGTTTATTACTACTAATCCATTTAAGTATTTATTTGCTTATTTTAACTATTTTAATTATAATGTAATTGTATCCAATATGTAATAGTTGTAGAATAATTTTTATTATTTTAATTGCTATGGTTAGTAAAATAGGGAGTGTAAAACATGTTTGTATGAAAAATTGAATTTAGATCATTAATTTAAAGATAAATATATGAACTTGTATACGCACACACGTAAGTCGATCCTGGATCGCCATCTCACATTCATAAGGGTTACCTCTCAAGTTGCCTACACAAAAGGTCAAGTAAGGTGTATAAAGCAAAGTCCCTTCATTCTCTCATATCATCTAGTCCCTTTAAAGATTATAAGATCAAGTCCCTTCGACGTTGCCTTCGTAAATGATCTTGTCCCTTTCGAATAAAAGATGATAAGTCCCTTCGAATTGCTAAGACACTTTACAGTTGCCTAAACACAGATGACCATTCACATGTCCCTTACAACATCCAAGGTAATGACTACCTATTCCTTAATAATAGGGATAGTCTTACCATTTAAAGGATATTTAAGAACAAAAAAGATTTAACTTAGGGTAGGTTCCTCTTATGTGTTTGCTCACTTTTCAAAACATTTCATAAACACTTCACATTTTCAAGCAATTTTTCAAAACAAAGGCTTTATATATATCCGTACATGGATCATTATAAAGTACTTAAGAAAATTTCTAAACACACACTACACTTCTCAAAAACATTTTAAAGTGAGCTAAGTAACTAAGAGCCCATGGATAACCATGGATGTAAAGGGTGCTAACACCTTCCCTTTACATAACCTACCCCCCGAACCCAAAAATCTTTTAAGGTCTTTCCTGTTCTTTTATGTCCTTTCCTTTTGATAAAATAAAAGTCGGTGGCGACTCTTGCTATCCGCAACATTTAACTAAAGTCAGTTCTCCCACCGTGTTACAGAACTGACGACTCTGCTGGGGATTTAATAAAAGAAGGGTACCCTTAGGAATTAGATCACTTTAAAATTGTTTGCCTTGTTTGCTTTATACTTATCTGTTGGGTGCTCTTATGTGTGAAAGATCCTAACCCGGATCTAGTGTACCTTAGGTAAATGGCAATAGACCAAGGAAATTGTACGGCGTATACCGATATGGTTGATCTGGTGGCCATAGTTAGTGTGACTTCATGGTTGGTGCTTATGTTCCTTAAGTCAAGTTGAGGATAATATGAGGCTGCCATATGTTGTCAATACACTAACTAACTTTTAGAACCCTAGTTATCCCATCTTGGCCTTTAGAAAAGTAGTGAGATAACCGGCTTTGGTGAAGACTGAAGTTGGTTGATACTCGATACTACGCTCATTGAGATCCTAAACTTGGAGGGTTTTGGTTGGCAAGTAAGTTGCCTACTGAACAACCACCCTTGTGAAGGATCAATGATATTGAGATCCCTTAGAACCTGGTTACTTTATAGGACAGGATGAACCAACTAAACTTCAGGGGAGGGTACTTACCTTTAAACCTCATGCAAGCCATTAAACCTAGGGCTATTGTGTAACTTGTTTGTGTGTGCCACATGTTTGTGATTGAGCATAACATCATAGCATCATCATGCATCATAAGCATAACATTTTCACTAACCATTTCAAGGACCAAAGGATTTATCTTTGTTCTTTGTCGCAGGTCATGGCTTCTGCTCGTAGAAACACTATCAGGATCAACTTTGTAGGAATACCTCCTAAGCTTAAGGAATTGGTCTCTCAGGTTTCTGAAAACTCCCAGTTCATCAAGAGACATGGTCACCTACTGGATCTAGTCACTTCAGGGTTCAGCGAAGACATGATAAGTGTTCTGTTTCAGTTCTTTGATCCTAAGCACCATTGCTTCACATTCCCCGACTATCAGCTGGTTCCTACAATGGAAGAGTTCTCCAAACTATTGGGTATACCTATCCTTGATCAGAGACCCTTCACAGGCTTGGAGAAAGAGCTTAAACCAGAGGTTATTGCTGCAGCTCTACATCTGAAGAAGTCAGACATTGTTCTAGAAACGAGAAGCGGAGTTAAGGGTATTCTTACTAAGGTGTTGATAGAGAATGCTCAAGTGTTCTTGAAGGCTATGAGCTATGATGCTTTTGAGGAGATCTTAGCCTTGTTGATTTATGGCTTAGTGTTGTTCCCCAATCCTGATCAGTTCATAGACGTGCATGCCATCAACATATTTCTGAGTCACAATCCAGTGCCTACATTGCTTGGAGACATCCTACATTCTCTTCATACCCGTACTACAAGGGCAAGAGGAACTTTGATGTGTTGCATACCTTTGCTATCTAGGTGGTTTATTTCTTACCTTCCTCGCTCAGTGATGAAGAATGAGCAAGGGTTCAGGTGGTCCAAGAGGATCATGTCACTCTCGCATTCAGATATTCATTGGTGCTCCAGATCTATGGAGAATGTTACTATCATTGACCGTTGTGGGGAGTTTCCTAATGTGCCACTTCTAGGAATAAGAGGAGGCATTACTTACAACCCTTCTTTAGCTTTACGACAATTTGGTTACACTCGGAGTGATGGTCCACATGACATGTTGATTCAGGGTATTGTGTTTGACTACGACAACGATCTGCAAGGTTACCGTCAGAGGTTCATACGAGCATGGGGAAAAGTGAACAAGGTTGACAACAAGACTCTGGAGCCCAAGTACACCATTCCTATGGAAGCTTACCTCAGATGGGTGCGATCTCGTGCTCAGACTCTCATGATGCCATATCCTGCCATCCTTCCAGTTACTATGGAGCCTGTTGCTGAAGGAGATACTTCTTATACCATCCTTCACCCAGACATGCCCACTGACATGGAAGACTTACAGAGGTCCTGGATCCAGTTGAAGGAGCAAAGGGATACTTTCGAGGCTCATTACAAATCAAGTCAAGAAAGAATCCTGGAGCTAATAAAGCAACTTCACGAGGAGCGGAATCTCAACTCATACCTCAACACAAAGAGGAAACGTCCATGGGAGACTTAAAACCCCATCTTTTGTATTTATTTCATTTTTTATTGTAAGCCCAAGGGGCAAACAAATTTATTACTAATAAAAGTTTACTTTCTTGGTTGTTTAAGCAAATTTAAATCTTGCGGTCCTTGAAAACATTGCATACGCATTTATACACCATATCATTGCATCACAGGTTTCTTCTGTACATGTATCTTATCTTCTCGCTGTTTATTTCAGCAGCAATGGCTCTTGAACAAACAGTTAAAGATCTCCAGGCACAAAATGCACAGTTCCAAGAACTGATCCTGAACTTGTCCAAGGGGAAGGATGAATTGAAGACACTGCTGGCCAAGAAGACCAAGAAGACTAGAAGGTCAGGAGGCCTAATCAACATGGGAAGAAGGTTCAGAGGTCCTGTTAAGACCAAAGAACAGGTTGAAGATTATGAATCTGAAGAGTCTGAGAAAGAAGGAGGCAGTCTCCATAATACAATGGGGGACTCTGATTCTGAAGCTAACTACTATCATGAGCCTAATGAAGATAAGTTCAAGATGCTAGTGGATAGAATGGATGCTATGGAGTTGCAAAAGTCATCTGGGCTGGATTTTGAAGACCTAAGTTTGATATCTGGGGTGGTCATACCCATTGGTTTCAAGGTTCCTACTTTCGTAATTTATGATGGTGTCTCTTGTCCCAAGCTGCATCTGAGGTCTTATGTCCGGAGAATCCAACCCCATACTGCTGATAAGAAGTTGTGGATCCATTTCTTCCAAGAGAGCTTATCTGGAGCTCAGTTGGAATGGTACTATCAGTTGGAGAGTGTCAACATCCGTGATTGGAATGATCTTGCTGAGGCTTTTTACAAGCAATATCAATACAATGCTGACCTAGCTCCTACCCGCATGCAACTACAAAGCATGTCTATGGGTGCTAAAGAAAATTTCAAGGAGTATTCCAAGAAGTGGAGAGATTTGGCTGGTAGAGTGCAACCCCCTCTAACTGACAGGGAGTTAGTTGATATGTTCATGTGTACGTTGAATGGTCCTTTTTACAGTCATCTCATTGGAAGCTCATCATCTGGCTTCACTGAGTTGATAATGACAGGAGAGCGCGTAAAAAGTGGAATAAGGAGTGGCAAGATCCAAGTGGGTGCTTCTTTATCCAGTACCACAAAGAAGCCCCCTAGTGGGAAGAAAGAGTCGAATGTTGTTTATGGTCAATCTGATCGTAATAGGAGGCATCAGTCTGTGAGTGCAGTTCATATCTCCAACCCTACTCCTACAACACCAGAGCCACCACAGGGAAATCAACAGAGGCCTAGAAGACAGTTCACCAAGCTCAACATGTCACTGGCCTAAGCCTTGCAACACTTGTTGATGGGTGAACTTATCACTTTGAGGGATCCTCCTCAGAATCCCAATGTTACCTCTCCTAGGTACAATCCTAATGCACGATGTGCATATCATTCAAATTGTCAGGGACATGATACCAATAGTTGCTGGATATTGAAGAATAAAATTCAGGATATGATTGATGTTGGAGAGATTGAGTTTGACCCTCCGGGTACTCCAAATGTGATTACTGCTCCCATGCCAAATCATGAAAAGACTGTTAATGCCATTGATGAAGTTTCACATATTTCCTCAGTTGCAGATTTGACTACACCATTGTCTGTTATTAAGAAGAAGTTAGTACAAGTTGGGTTCTTTCCAGGTTGTCGTGAAGATTGTTTATATTGTGCCTATAAGCCGGATAGTTGCTGGAGGTTGAAGGACGGAATTCAACGCCTCATGAATAATTACACCATAGTGTTTGAAAGGACCCCACCTTCTGTAGAGAGCATGGTTGATCATATAACTAAAGGTGCGAAGGTTGAAGAGGTGGATATGGTTGATAAAGTGTCGGTAAGGATTACTTCTAAGGGACCTGTAAAAATCACTCGTAAAGGTCCAATTAAAATTACTGCTGAAGGCCCTGTGAAGATTGTTGCTGAAGCTAGAGTGACTCCTATGATCATTACCACTCCGGGTCCTATTCCATATAATTCTGATAAGGCGGTGCCTTGGCATTATGGCTCCGATGTTTATATTCATGGGGTTAAGCAGGAATCCTTAGCTGATACACCTGTTCTTGGTGAAAATCTGGATGTTGATAATATTGCTGGATCTAGTAAAATCACACGAAGTGGAAGAGTTTTCTCTCCTCCAGTTACCTCCAAGAATGCAGTTACTCCAGCTACTACCTCTACTGCTGATGCTCGGGGCAAAGGTCATGTTATTGAACCTATACAAACTGATGTGCCAACTTCCGATGATCTTTCTAAGCAGATGGAAGAAGTACTGAAGATCATTCGCAAGAGTGATTATGACATTGTTGATCAATTGGGGCATATTCCCTCCAAGATTTCTATGTTGTCTTTATTGTTGTGTTCTGAGGCTCATGCCAAGGCCCTGATTAAATATTTGAAGACTGCTCACGTACCAAATGAGATTTCTGTAGACCAATTTGAAAATTGTGTTGCACACTTGACCTATGATAATGGGTTAGGTTTCTCCGATGCTGATTTGACTCCGGCCAAGAGGGATCATAACAGGGCTCTACATATCTCTATTGAATGTAGGGGCACTACCCTGTCACATGTATTAATAGACAATGGTTCCTCGCTGAATGTGTTGCCCAAAGAAGTCCTGAATAAGCTTAGTCCTGAAGATGCTGTGTTGAAGCCCAGTAATATAGTGGCGAAAGCTTTTGATGGCTCGAGAAGAGTGGTGCATGGAGAAATTGATCTCCCAATCAAAGTAGGTTCTCAGGTATTTAATGCTACATTTTATGTAATGGATATTCGTCCGTCGTATTCTTGTTTGCTTGGGCGTCCCTGGATCCATGGGGCAGGTGCTGTAACTTCTACTTTACATCAGAAGCTGAGATATCCAGTAGAAGGAAAAGTTGTCACTGTTTACGGAGAGGAAGGATATATAGTTAGCCATGTGAACACCTTTAAATATCTTGAAGTGGAAGGTGAATATGTTGAAACTCCGTGCCAGACATTCGAAGTAGTTCCTTGGGTTGTTAATAATTATGAAGCTCCTCCTGTTGTCAAGAAAGTTCCTGTGGTCACCAGAGTACCTCCAACAATGGCGTCCCTCAAGGATGCTAGAGCTGTGGTGGATGAAGGTGGTTGTACTATTTGGGGTCAGCTTCCTGACATCCCTTACAAGTTTGACAAATTTGGTTTGGGTTTCACTGCAGAGTCCCAGAAGGCTGTTCGTCGTGTTCGTGCTGTTCGTATCACCAATCAGGGGATTTTGAAAGATCAGATCAATGTTGTGGGTGACTATGATGAAGACTACAACTTGGATGCTTGGATTTTTCCTACTGTGGGTGCTGGGCTCAATAATTGGAAGGCTGAAGATGTTATTCCTATCTCCTTTAGTCAGGAGTAAATACTATTACTGTGTTGTTACTTTTAAAGTTTGTAATTTTTGAACAATTAAACTCTTAAGCCTTGTGCCTTACCCGGGGCACAATGGTGTGCTTGTTACGGGATGTCCTTTCATTTGCATACTTCATTCAATAAAATCAGTGGACGTTTCGTTTTCGTAAATATTGTGTTCCTTGTCTTTCTTTTCTTTTATTTTTGTT
The DNA here is from genome assembly GCA_963966055.1 of Lathyrus aphaca. Taxonomy (NCBI): domain Eukaryota; kingdom Viridiplantae; phylum Streptophyta; class Magnoliopsida; order Fabales; family Fabaceae; genus Lathyrus; species Lathyrus aphaca. Next base: position 448,350,375 of record OZ014521.1, read on the forward strand.
TTATCAGCTATGTGTTCTTACACACACCCACATCACTAAAATGCAGATCCTCATCCACTCTGGATCCTGTTGATAACAGTTCTACTATTGCCAATTATAATTTCGAGAATCCGATCTATCAAGATGAAGATGGAAAGGAGGACGATTGTGAAGTGCCTGTAGAGCTTGCTAGGTTGTTACAACAAGAAGAGAAAGCTATACAACCACATGAAGAGCCAGTCGAAGTTGTGAATCTGGGAACTGATGAAAACAGGAAAGAGGTCAAGATAGGGGCTGAGTTAGAGGATAGTGTCAAGAGCAGATTGATTCAGATGTTGCATGATTATGTAGAGATATTTGCTTGGTCCTATGAAGATATGCCAGGATTGGATACAGACATTGTGGTTCACCGTTTACCAGTAAAAGAAGATTGTCGTCCAAAGAAACAGAAGGTTCATCGCATGCGTCCGGAAATGTCAGAGAAGATTAAGGCAGAGGAATGAAACAGTTTGATGCAGGGTTCTTAGCTGTGACTTCTTATCCTCAATGGGTTGCAAATGTGGTGCCGGTACCTAAGAAAGATGGTAAGGTACGTATGTGTGTAGACTACAGGGATTTGAACAAGGCCAGCCCCAAAGATGACTTTCCACTTCCTCATATTGATGTTCTGGTAGACAACACTGTTCAGCATAAGATATTCTCTTTTATGGATGGTTTCTCCGGTTAAAATCAAATCAAGATGGCACCTGAAGATATGGAGAAGACAACATTTGTTACACAGTGGGGCACCTTTTGCTATAAAGTGATGCCATTTGGTTTGAAGAATGCAGGGGCAACATATCAGCGTGCTATGGTGGCTTTGTTTCATGACATGATTCATCATGAGATAGAGGTGTATGTGGATGATATGATAGCCAGGTCCCAAAATGAAGAGCAACATCTTGATCATCTGCATAAGTTGTTTGAGAGGTTGAAGAAATACAAGCTGAGATTGAACCCAAACAAATGTACTTTTGGAGTTAGGTCTGGTAAACTCCTGGGTTTCATTGTCAGTGGAAAAGGTATTGAAGTGGATCCTGCGAAAGTAAAAGTTATACAAGAGATGCCGGCTCCCCGTACTGAGAAGGAAGTGAGAGGTTTCTTGGGACGATTGAATTACATTGCAAGATTTATTTCCCAATTAACTGCTACTTGTGAGCCAATCTTCAAGTTGTTGAAGAAAGATCAGGTAATGGAATGGAATGATGAGTGCCAGACTGCCTTTGATGAAATCAAGAAATATCTTCTAGAACCTCCAATTTTGATGCCGCCAGTTGATGGAAGACCCTTGATTATGTACTTAACAGTATTAGACAACTCAATGGGGTGTGTGTTGGGGCAACATGACGAGTCTGGTCGAAAAGAGCAGGCAATATACTACCTTAGCAAAAAGTTTACCGACTGTGAAACAAGATACTCACTGCTCGAGAAAACTTGCTGCGTTTTGGCTTGGGCTGCTCGCCGACTAAGACAGTATATGTTGACTCATACTACCTTATTGATTTCGAAGATGGACCCAATCAAGTACATATTGAGGAAACCTGCTCTCTCCGGAAGAATAGCAAGATGGCAAATGATCTTGACAGAATATGATATACAGTATACTACTCAGAAGGCCATTAAAGGAAGTGTTGTGGCTGATCATTTAGCTCATCAAGCAGTAGATGATTATCAGTCAATGAGTTTTGAGTTCCCTGATGAAGACAATATGATTATTACCAAAGAACCTGGACAATATGACGGACCTGAGCAAGGATCCCAATGAACTATGGTTTTTGATGGAGCTTCTAATGCACTAGGTAATGGTGTTGGTGTTGTAATCAGTTCCCCTGAAGGTTGTCATACCCCGATTACTGCAAGACTTTGTTTCTATTGTACCAATAACATGGCTGAGTATGAGGCATGTATCCTAGGTATCCAAACTGCCATTGATATGAAGATTCAGTTCCTGGACGTGTATGGAGATTCAGCCCTGGTAGTAAGTCAGATCAAAGGAGATTGGGATACCAAACATGATAATCTCATTCCTTACAGAGAGCATGTGTTTTCTTTGATCCCACATTTCAAAGAGATTACCTTTGAACACATTCCACGAAGAGAAAATCAATTGGCAGATGCATTAGCCACCATGGCATCCATGTTTGAGATCAGCTAGGATGATGAAGCTCCCAAGATTACTATTGATAGATTTGAAAAGCCCGCATACTGCAATGAGATTGACACTGAAGAAGCAGAAGAGAAACCTTGGTTCTATGAAGTAAAAAGATATCTTGAAGCCCAGGAGTTCCCTGAAGGGGCATCTGTCAAAGATAAGAAGTTTCTGAGGAGGTTTTCTGCTAAGTTCTTCTTAAGTAATGGAATTTTGTACAAACGCAATCATGATTCAACTTTGCTTCGTTGTGTGGATAAGAAGGAAGCAACAGAGATTATGGAAGATATGCATGATGGGATTTTTGGCACTCATTCTAGTGGTCATACTATGGCAAAGAAGATATTGAGAGCAGGTTACTATTGGTCTACCATGGAAGCTGACTGCTATCAACATTCCAGAACATGTCACAAGTGTCAAATCTATGCTGATAAAGTACATATACCTCCATCACCATTGAATGTGTTGACTGCTCCTTGGCCTTTTGCCATGTGGGGCATTGATATGATTGGTGAGATCAAGCCTACTGCTTCTAATGGGCATCGTTTCATCCTGGTCGCTATTGATTACTTCATAAAGTGGGTAGAGGCAGCTTCATTTGCATCTGTTACTAAGAATGTGGTGGCTCGATTCATTAAGAATAATCTCATATGTAGGTATGGCATCCCTGAAAGGATTATTACTGACAATGGCTCTAATCTGAACAACACTATGATTACGGATCTTTGCACGCAGTTCAAGATTAAGCATCACAACTCTTCTCCGTATCGTCCGAAGATGAATGGGGCAGTTGAAGCTGCTAACAAGAATATCAAGAAAATTATACAGAAGATGACTGTTACTTATAAAGATTGGCATGAGATGTTACCATTTGCTCTTCATGGTTATCGTACTACAATACGTACTTCAACAGGGGCAACCCCATTCTCCTTAGTATATGGTATGGAAGCAGTTCTGTCCATTGAAGTTCAGATTCCCTCCTTAAGAATTATGAAGGATGCAGGCTTGGATGAAGATGAGTGGATTCAGAATCGACTTGACCAGATAAATTTGATTGATGAGAAGAGGCTAGCAGCAGTTTGTCATGGCCAGATGTACCAGAAACGAATGATCAAAGCTTTTCATAAGAAGGTTAAGCCAAAGGTATATCAGGCCGGTGACTTGGTAATCAAGCATATCATATTACCACAGGGTGATCCTAGGGGCAAGTGGACTCCTACATATGAAGGGCCATTTGTTGTCAAAAAAATATTCTCAGGAGGTGCCATGATACTTACTACTATGGATGATGAAGACTTCCCACAGCCTGTAAACACAGACATAGTTAAAAAATACTACGCATAAAAAGAGACCCTCTAGGTTGACTGGCCTAGGCAAAAATAAGGGCATCCCGGCGAACCAAAAGGGTTCGGGAAAAAATTAGGGATATATATAAAAAAGGTACACCCGGCAAGTCGAAAACCTGAAAAGGTGGCTTGGGCAAAAAAGGGTATCCCGGTGGATTGAAAACCTGAAAAGGCAGTCCAGGCAAAAGTTAGGGATTAAAGCGTATGACTATGTCTCGTTTGGATCACCCATGAAACTACAACCAGTTGTGCTACTTACTCAAGCTCGAACAGATAAAGCTCAATCCAACCGTTTCCGTCTCGACAGCAGAAGATGAGATACTTGAAGATAATGGCAATAGTAGAATTGAAACTCAATGGGATTATTTCCCACATAGCTGATTTTCCTTGTTTTGTAAAAAAGTGTTATGACAAATTCCTCTTACTAGGATTTCTGTCTCCTTGTACAAACTTGCCTATATATAGGTCACTTTGTGATATAAATAAAATTCCATCTTTGAATCCAGATTTACTTTTACCCTATTTACATAAGCGAAACGTCCATTGGTTGTGTTTGAATGTATGTATGATGTTGAATATGATTAATGTTTACCAGAAATGCATAAAATGCTTAATATGATTGATGTTTACCAGAAATGCATGAAAATGCAGTAATAGTATTTACTAAGGACGAACGAGGGAAGGAATTCAACGAGGCTTCGCTGGTTCATCCCCACGAGACAGCTACAAGTCCCCCAGTAGGGCAAATCCATCTTCATAAATACTTCGAGTCACATCTCCCCTGGAATTTATATCCATCTCTTTTATCCTCAGAAGGATAATCGGGAATTTATTCTTTCAATAGGAGTACGACGAACGAAGACGGGAGGTTATGGATACCTTACTATCGAATGAAGACGGGAGGTTAGGATACCTTACTATCGAACGAATACGGGAGGTTATGAATACTATATTATCAAACAAAACGGGAACTAGTTCCTCATATTCTTCACTATATTATCAGACAAGATGGGAACGAGTTCCTCATATTCTTCAACAACAAATCGGGATTTATTTTCCCTGGCCAGCAGTTGTTATATGAAGATATCCAGACACTTCAAGCTGCATGATGCATACATACATCATTTACATCATACCATAACATATACATCCATAAGTACATAATACGTTTACTTAGGTGCATCATACTATGCATGCATACATAATGCATAAACTAATATCCCCCTTGCAGGATAGTTATATGCAGGTAAAGCAATATCAACAACTCACAATGGGTCAGAAACGATCTATACACTACTCAAGATGTCCTCGAATAACAGGCAAACGGTCCGTAAAAAGATCCATTCCCTGGTTCAAGATATCTTTCATAAGAGCAAATCCTGACGCTCTTTCGACCTCTTGTTCAAGACCTTTTCAGAAGAACAAATCCTGACGTTCTTTTGACCCTTAAGAGCAAATCCTGACGCTCTTTTGGCCCCTTGTTCAAGACTTTTTCAGAAGAACAAATCCTGACGTTCTTTTGACCCTTAAGAGCAAATCCTGACGCTCTTTTGGCCCCTTGTTCAAGACTTTTTCAGAAGAACAAATCCTGACGTTCTTTTGACCCTTAAGAGCAAATCCTGACGCTCTTTTGGCCCCTTGTTCAAGACTTTTTCAGAAGAACAAATCCTGACGTTCTTTTGACCCTTAAGAGCAAATCCTGACGCTTTTTTGGCCCCTTGTTCAAGACTTTTTCAGAAGAACAAATCCTGACGTTCTTTTGACCCTTAAGAACAAATCCTGACGCTCTTTTGGCCTCTTGTTCAAGACATTATTCAGAAGAACTAATCCTGACGTTCTTTTGATCCTTAAGAACAAATCCTGACGTTCTTTCGGCCCTGGGAAGTAGGCAATTGGTCTGTACAAAGATCCATTACCTAATCCAAAATATTTCCATAAGAGATAATCATCGAAGATTTATTTCTACTGGTCCATTCAACAACTCAAATCATGTTGCATAAATGATTCAGAGACGGCTTATACAAAGACCTAGTACTGATATCCAGTATCAACATCAGAACATCACCACATCCAGTTCATCCTGATGGCATCTCTAAGCCCATCTCCAGTTCATCCTGATGGCATCTCTAAGCCCATCTCCAGTTCTTCCAAGTGGCATCTTTAAGCCCACTCAAGCATATACAACTAATCATCAGTATTACTCCATGCACTGGTGAGTGCAAATTTTTGGGCTTTTGTGTTCAATCCCCTTCAACCTTCCAGGTCACGACTGGCACATATACCAATCTAACCCCTCAGGTTTCAGAAAATTGAACAGGGGAAGCTGTTGCACCCCAAAATTTGCCCTCACAAGACAAGTCATTGTATACTAAGAGGCTTTCAAGGTTCACAAGGTTCACAAGACATCTCATGAGGTTCACAAGGTTCACAAAGTTCACAATTAGTCAGAAGATTTGACATTTCCCTCAGACAATGCATCCTCCTAAGCAAGGCATCCTAAACTAGGGTTTTGACTTTAATCAGGCTAAATGGACTTCCAAGACTTCAATTGAGCTTCATAACATCTTATATGTGTTTAATAATCCCCATGACAAGTTTCAAGACTTTTCCCAAAGGTTTGCTCAGTCAGATGATTAGATAGGTCAAAATCAGTCAAAGCAGTTAAAAAGTCAAACTGAGGTCAACTGTGGTCAAACCAAAGTCAAACTTCATTATTTTTTGCCAACATCAAGTATATGGAGTAAAATTCATCATTTGATCAAGGGTTGATCATGATTCATCAAGGAGATTTCAGATCATCAAGAATCAGGAGTTTCTAAATTAGGGTTTCCTCAGGAAAAGTCAACTGAACTTTGACCAGCCATAACTTTCACATGCTTCATCAAGAATTTTCCATCCAAAGCTCATTTTGAAGGAAATTGAATTCTCTACAACTTTGTGTCTCACAAGCCAATCCCAAAAATGCTTCATTTGGAAGGTATGAGCTAAGATATTATAGGTCCTTTTGAAAGTCAACAAAAAGTCAACAACTTCAAAAGAGCATAACTTGAGAATGGTAAAATATATGGACATGAAACCAATGGGGTTGGTTAGAGGACTCTTTAATCTTTCAAAAATGTCCAAGAACATCCTCATAGCATTAAAATTTAAGGATTTGTTCCCTTGCAAAGTCGGGAAATTTTTGGGAGGTTTATGAAGCAAATAGGGCCTTAAAACCAAATTCTTCCAAATGGGCTTGCAATTTTGTGATCCAAACTTTAACATGACATCATGCACGACCCAATTCTCATTTATTCAGATTTTTATTATTTTTATTTTTATTTATTTTTATTTTATTCATTTAAAACCATTTTAAATCAAAATAAAATAGATAAATCAAATATTTGAATGAGATATTGCTTCTAGAAAATCATAAATATTGCTTGGATCAGATTGATATGAAAATTATGGTGATTGTCTTAAAATAGCGAGGTTGTATCAAAGAATATTTGAAATTTAAGGCATGATCTTTCTCAATCTCATTTGATCCAAAAAGTCCAAAGAACAATCACTTCTCTTGACCTAATTTTGTTCACATATATACATAGAACTCATCACAATGCCAAGGACACGAATTTGCTGCCTCAAGAACAAGTTCCAAATTTTCAAAATCCATCAAAAACTCTCCATTCGGATTCTCACTTAGAGGTTCTCTCAAAGCATTCTAAAGGTTGCAAAACATTCCTTGGACATCACTGATGCTTCCTCAATCGTCAAAAGCATCATAATCATGCCCTACTGCATAAACCGAATCACACTTGTTCTTGCATTTTGATTTTTTCGATTTCATATATATCTTTGTTTTAAATAAATTTTGATGGTTGATTAATGTTTATAATGATGTTTAGAATGATTCTGGATAGTTTGATTGGAGATTGGATGCAGGAAACGTGAGAAGCCATTGTTAGGGTTTCGGCCAAGCTATTAGGGTTTCATGATAAACCTAATATAAATGATTTTTAAGGACATAGAAAGATTGTATGAGCTCTGAGGATCATAATGCACTAATCAATTGGAAGAAATTTTGTTGTTTCAATGGTGTTTGATTTTCGCAGGTTGTACATATTGAAAAATTCGCAGGTACCTTCGTAGGAGAAAGTGCAAGAAAATTCGTAGGTAATTTGGAGAAGACGAAGACCAGTGGCGCCAAAATCTGATTTCAAAATTTGTTTTAATATTTTATTAATTTGTTTGAGGTTATTATACGAATGTGTTGATGGCTCAGTTGGTTGGTGTGCGTATGCGTGATGTTCAAGGTCATGGGTTCGAATCCCCCAGGCCTTTTGCTTTGTTGTTTTTATTTTGATTTTTCCAGGATACACACAAAAGCATATGAAGGCAGTATGTTGACACCAAACGCGCGCTGGCCTAGTGGATGGTATGCTGGTCTTGGAGGATGCAATGCCTAGGGCCTGGGTTCGAATCCCAGCCCCAGGTAAGTATTTTTTTTCACCTTTTTCTTATTTTATTTAATTTTGTTTATATTTTAATTAATTTAATAATTGATAAATGTTAAAAAAATAAAATGTTTTATATTATTTTCCTGTATATATTTCAAAACTTATATTTTCAAAAATTAAACTTTATTATTAAAATTATTTAGTATTTATTCTATTGTAAATTATTAATATTATATGTTGTGTATAAATTAATTAATTAATTAACCCTAAAAATTTTATATGTAAAAAAGCTTAATTTTTTGTATAAACCCTAATAATATTTTTTAAACCCTAATTATTTTGTAAGTAATTAATTTATTTGTTTATTTTAATTTTATAATTTGTTCATATTATATGTAGTTTTCTAATTTAAATAGTTTAATTAAATAGTAAATCCTAATTTATTTTTTCTAAATAATTAAAAACCCTAATTTTATTGTATGAATTTAAGTTATTATTTTGTATGCTTATAATCAAATATTTTTATAATATGTATATAAAATTAAATAATTAGACTATTAAGTTATATTTATTAGTATATAATATTCATTATTTATTTCTTTTATTAAAAATCTTAAAAAATAATTATTTATTTAAAATTGAACTTTTAATTTATTATTTATTATTATACTAATTTCTTCATCTCATGCTTATTTATTTTTTGTTTATTATTCCTAATCCTCTTATATTTATTTATTTTTGTTTATTACTACTAATCCATTTAAGTATTTATTTGCTTATTTTAACTATTTTAATTATAATGTAATTGTATCCAATATGTAATAGTTGTAGAATAATTTTTATTATTTTAATTGCTATGGTTAGTAAAATAGGGAGTGTAAAACATGGTTGTATGAAAAATTGAATTTAGATCATTAACTTAAAGATAAATATATGAACTTGTATACGCACACACGTAAGTCGATCCTGGATCGCCATCTCACATTCATAAGGGTTACCTCTCAAGTTGCCTACACAAAAGGTCAAGTAAGGTGTATAAAGCAAAGTCCCTTCATTCTCTCATATCATCTAGTCCCTTTAAAGATTATAAGATCAAGTCCCTTCGACGTTGCCTTCGTAAATGATCTTGTCCCTTTCGAATAAAAGATGATAAGTCCCTTCGAATTGCTAAGACACTTTACAGTTGCCTAAACACAGATGACCCTTCACATGTCCCTTACAACATCCAAGGTAATGACTACCTATTCCTTAATAATAGGGATAGTCTTACCATTTAAAGGATATTTAAGAACAGAAAAGATTTAACTTAGGGTAGGTTCCTCTTATGTGTTTGCTCACTTTTCAAAACATTTCATAAACACTTCACATTTTCAAGCAATTTTTCAAAACAAAGGCTTTATATATATCCGTACATGGATCATTATAAAGTACTTAAGAAAATTTCTAAATACACACTACACTTCTCAAAAACATTTTAAAGTGAGCTAAGTAACTAAGAGCCCATGGATAACCATGGATGTAAAGGGTGCTAACACCTTCCCTTTACATAACCTACCCCCCGAACCCAAAAATCTTTTAAGGTCTTTCCTGTTCTTTTATGCCCTTTCCTTTGGATAAAATAAAAGTCGGTGGCGACTCTTGCTATCCGCAACATTTAACTAAAGTCAGTTCTCCCCCCGTGTTACAGACACCATATTTTCTTGAGCTTTAATGTTTGCTTGAGGACAAGCAAAGGTTTAAGTGTGGGAGAATTTTATCACACTAAAATTCACCGTATTTCTGACTCCGATTTCGCATGCATTCTTAGCTTTTATTGTTATTTTGTTATGTTATTACTTTGTTTTCCTTTGTTTTCAGGTTTTTTATGTAATTGGGTTGAATCGAGAAAAGGAGCGAAAAAGGAGTGAAAACGGACGAAAACCTTGAAATTCAGCGTTTTACACTTACGGCACCCACCGTGGCGGGCGCCATGGGGTCAGCCATGACGTGACCACGTCTCAAGACCACTCCACAATTGCCAAGACCCACGATCCCCACTCTTCCATTCCCTATCAGTACCATGGCGGGCGCCATAGGCCTGTGGTGGGCGCCACAAGGCAAAAGCAGTTCCCTCCACTTATTAGTGGAGGGGGCATCCTGGTCTTTTCCCGCATTTAGTTTTCCTATAAATAGGACTTTAGTTTTTCGTTTTTCTTCATCCAAACTTAGATTTCTCTAGGCATATATTAGTTTTAAAGCAGTTACCATTCCACATCGGGGTGTTTCTGCAATCGAGTGATCGAGTCTGTAATCTGTCTGTGTGATCGAGTTTTGGAGCACTCTGGAGGAAGTTAATCCTGCCGCCATTTTAATTCCAGTTCGTATTTTACTTTTCTGCATTGCTTTACTTTTATTTATTTCCCGCACTGCTTTACTTTCTTTATTATCCGCACTCGCACTTTATTTTATTTATTTCCTGCACTCGCTTTACTTTTGTTTATTTTCCGCACTCGCACTAAATTACTTTATTTCCCGCACTCGCACTAAATTACTTTATTTCCCGCACTCGCACTAAATTCATTTACTTTCCGCACTCGCACTAAATTACTTTTATGAAAAATTATAAAAAGAACCTTTACTTTATCATGTCTAACTAATTCCATAAAGGTTAGGATGTAAGGATCGTAATTAAACCAGTAATCCGTATAATTGTTCGTGGAAACACTTAAGGGCTATTTTATCTTTCAATTCAAGTAATTGTTTTTAACTATTTCAAAAACAGCCAAAAGCACTTTGTCTAGTTCCTTAGGAGTTTTTAGATGAAAAAGAAAAGAGATTTTAAAACGATTTTCGGACGCGTTATGAAGTTTAGAGTCTGGTTCGTGAGAACCTCTTTTTGCTAAGAAATCCAGGTTAAAATACTTTTCAACTTAGTTAAGATACTATATTTCTTAAAAATAGGTTTACTACTCTAACGCAGTACGCACCTTTTTATCCGTGACAATAGGAGGGGTTGATTAGAGAGTACAACTCGGTTCTAAATACACGAAAGCGACAGTTCCTGTTAAATTAGTTCTTTTCAAAGGAGAAAACATTGCCCATAAGTAGTTCCATTAACAAGTACTGGATTATCCATTGATTACGTGAATTACATTCGAGCCTGTCTTTTATTTATTGTTTAAAATTATTATTTTATTTACCATTGCACCCTTCTTAAAACCCCTATATTTAGTTGCCTTAGATACACACCATAACAACAGGTACGATAGATTGACACTTGGTCTCTGTGGATTCGAAAATCTTTTATATTACTCTGACGTGTTCGTACACTTGCGAAAAACACACATCAAGGTGTAGGATTAGAAATCAAAACAACTCCCACAGATTGGTTACGATTATTACGACCATGTTGGCCATACACAGCATTGGATTCCTTCTTCCCATTAGGGGGCTTCTTGGTGGTACTTAAAGAAGCAACTATCTGAATCTTTCCACTTCGTATCCCACTCTCCACACGTTCTCCAATCATTATCAGCTCAGTGAAGCCAGATGATGAGCTTTCAATGAGATGACTATAGAAAGGACCAGTCAACGTACTCATGAACATATCAACCAATTCCCTGTCAGTCAAAGGGGGTTGAACTCTACTTGCCAGATCTCTCCATTTCTGAGCATATTCCTTGAAACTTTATTTTGCATCCATGGACATGCTTTGGAGTTGCATGCGAGTTGGTGCTAAATCAGAATTGTATTGGTACTGCTTATAGAAAGCCTCAGCAAGATCATTCCAGTTGCGAATGTTGGTACTCTCCAGTTGATAATACCATTCCAGTTGGGACCCAGACAAACTCTCTTGAAAGAAATGCATCCATAATTTCTTATCCGGAGTATGGGGTTGAATTCTTCTGACATAAGACCTCAAATGAAATTTTGGACAAGACACACCATCATACACCACAAAAGTAGGAACCTTTAAGCCAATAGGGATGGAGACTCCATAAATCAAACTCAAATCTTCAAAGTCAAACCCAGAATTCTTCTGTAGTTCCATGGCATTCATTCGGTCCACCAGCATCTTATACTTCTCTTCACTAGAAGGATCATGATAATAGTTTTCCTCACAATCAGAATCTTCCATAGTATCATGGAGACTGCCTTCTTCTTTCTCAAAATTTTCAGACCCAAGATTCTCAACCTCTTCATCTGTCATGACTGGACCTATGAATCTTCTACCCAGGTTGAGGAAGCCTACTGGCTTTCTGGTCTTCTTCTTTTTCTTGGTCAAAAGTGCCTTCAGCTGATCTTGTCCTCTGGATAAATTCAGAATCATTTCTTGAAATTGTGCATTCTGAGTCTGGAGATCCTTGACAGTTTGTTCGAGAGACATTTCTTTTGAAATAAACAGAGAGAAGATAAGATACATGTTTATAAGAAACCTGTGATGTAATGATATGGTATGTATATGCATATGCAATGTTTTCAAGGACCGCATGATTTAAATTTGTTTAAAGAAAACAAAAAAACAAAATTTTATTAATAAATATTTAATATAAGTTTGGCCCCTTGGGCTTACAAGGAAATAACAATAAAATACAAAAAAGATAAATATATGGGGTTTTAAGTCTCCCATGGACGCTTCCTCTTTGTGTGGAGGTACTTGTTGAGGTTTTGCTCCTCGTGAAGTTGCCTTGTTAGCTCCAGAATTCTTTCTTGACCAGCTCTGAAATGAGTCTCAAAAGTATCCCTTTGCTCCTTCAATTGAATCTAGGACTTCTGCAATTCTTCCAAATCAGTGGGCATGTTCGAATGAAGGATGGTATAAGGAACATCTCCTTCAGCAACAGGCTCCATAGTGATTGGTAGAACAGCAGGATATGGCATCATGAGAGTCTGAGCACGAGATCGCACCCATCTGAGATAAGGCTCCATAGGAATAGAATACTTTGGCTCCAAAGTTTTGCTATCAATCATATTCCCCTTGTTCCAAGCTCGTATAAATCTTTGACGGAAACCCTGAAGATCGTAGTCGTAGTCGAACATAATACCCTGAATAAGCATGTCATGAAGACCATTACTCCGAGCGTAACCAAAATGACGTAGAGCTAAAGAAGGGTTGTAGGTAATTCCCCCTCTTATGCCTAGAAGTGGCACATTAGGGAACTCCCCACAACGGTCAATGATAGTAACATTCTCCATAGATCGAGAGCACCAATGAATGTCTGAATGAGAAAGTGACATAATTCTCTTAGACCATCTTAACCCTTGTTCATTCTTCATCACTGATCGAGGAAGGTGAGAAATAAACCACCTAGATAATAAAGGTATGCAGCACATCAGAGTTCCTTTCGCCTTTGTAGTACGAGTGTGAAGAGAATGTAAGATATCTCCAAGTAATGTAGGCACTAGATTGCGAGTCAGAAATATGTTGATGGCGTGTACGTCTATGAACTGGTCTGGATTAGGGAATAACACTAAGCCATAGATCAATAAGGCTAGGATCTCCTCAAAAGCATCATAACTCATAGCCTTAAAGAACACTTGTGCTTTCTCCATCAATACCTTAGCAAGAATACCCTTAACTCCGCTTCTCGTTTCTAGGACAAAGTATGATTTCTTCAGATGTAGGGATGCAGCAATGACTTCAGGTTTAGGCTCATTCTCTAAGCCTGTGAAGGTTCTCTGATCAAGGATAGGTATACCCAGTAGTTTGGAGAACTCTTCCATTGTAGGAACCAGCTGGTAGTCGGGAAATGTAAAACAATGATGTTTAGGATCAAATAACTGAAATAGGACACTCATCATGTCTTCATTGAAACCTGAAGTAGCTAGATCCAGTAGGTGACCATGTCTCTTGATGAATTGGGAGTTTTCAGAAACTTGAGAGACCAATTCCTTAAGCTTAGAAGGTATCTCTACAAAGTTGATCTGGATTGTATTCCTACGAGCAGAAGCCATGACCTGCAACAAAGAACAAAGATAAATCCTTTGGTCCTTAAAATGGTTAGTGAAAATGTTATGCTTATGATGTCATGATGCCATGATGTTATGCTCAATCACAAACATGTGGCACACACAAACAAGTCACACAATAGCCCTAGGTTTGAAGGCTTGCATGAGGTTTAAAGGTAAGTACCCTCCCCTGAAGTTTAGTTGGTTCATCATGTCTTACAAAAGTAACCAGGTTCTAAGGGATCTCAATATCACTGATCCTTCCCAAGGGTGGTTGTTCAGTAGGCAACTTACTTGCCAACCAAAACCCTCCAAGTTTAGGATCTTAATAAGTGTAGTATCGAGTATCAACCAACTTCAGTCTTCACCAAAGCCGGCTATCTCACTATTTTCTAAAGGCCAAGATGGAATAACTAGGGTTCTAAAATTCAGTTAGTGTATTGACAACATATGGCAGCTGTCATACCCTAAATTTTGACCAGAAATTTTTTTTTTTTGTATACACTAGTTTGTATCCTTATTTGCATCAGGTGCGTATCATTTTACATTACATATGTATATCGTCGATCCCATTGAGGTTACTATCTTTGTTACTTTCATTTCCTTTTGTTCAAATCAAGTTATGGGTTGAAGTGCAGACATGCTTATTAGGTCAAATGCGTGTGCGCTGATGGACAAAATTTAAGTTGAGATCGATCTAATTTCGGTCAAAACGATAGTTTTGTTTCATTTTTAAAGTTATCAATTTGCGTTGGATTCCAAATGGCTCATGATAGAAATATTTAGGTGTGATTCCAGCCAAATCCAATTTCAAGCAATTAAGGTGGTTATAAAGAAACATCCATTCTTCAGGCCCGTTTCATCCTTTGCTACTAAGGACTCGGTTATGTGAAAGATTGCGAAGAAACGTGTTAAGTTCAAAGTACATGAAAATTTGATTCAAAATTCATATATTGTCTTTATGGGTGGTTTGAAACCAAGGGAATTTAAATTCATTTTTGAAGTCATAAGAATTCATTCTATTTTCAATTCAATTAATTTAAGCCATGTTTAACGTGGGCCAACTTTATTTTGTTGAGATTGCTAAAACCAAGCTAGAACTTGTGGCCATGCAGGGCCATTTGTTTTTCTTTGAAGTTGTTATGGAGATTTTGTTCTCACAAATTTGATCATGTCTTAATGTCATGTTATGAGATACCATGTCAAATACAGACTACATTGTTGAAGCCACAAAGTCCTCCAAGACAAATTTCAAAAGGAATAAAGGTGTCATTTACAAGGTTCAACTTTTGGTACAAAGATTTGTAAAAATGGGAAAAAAACAAAGCATATATTTTAATAACAGGATTTTAACTACATGACACCACTTGAATCACACAAAAAAAATTGTTAGTTGTTGACGCCAATTAGATAAGTCACAACGTATTTTACATTTTTCTTGACCTTGAAACCATAAAGAAAGCCTTCATACTTCAACTTAAAGCTTGACTCCACAATACTTTTAGATGACGCCCCTGCAACACGTAATACGCCAAAGTGTGTAAGCTTGCCTCAGCCACATTAACAAGCAAATGTACAAGTACCTGTTGAAAAAAACAAAAGGAAATAGACATCATAAAAGGTTATATCAAAACCTGCAAAAGCAAAAGGTAAGAAGGGATGAAGTGACTTATCAAAGCAGGCAGGCCAAGGCTTGGAGGTTGGCCCCGCCCCCCACGCACAGGCCTAGAAGGCAAGAAACAGACACGAAAAAACATGAATAAAGCCTGCTATGAACTCACCTCACAATATGTCAGGACCTGCAAATCACAACACCAAGTATACATCAAAAGGGATTCAACCCAAAACAAACGGAGGGAGTCATAACCCAACTAATTCATTTCAATTCGAATAAGAACCTTTCAATTTGCAAACCCTAACGTTTTTTGGCTATAAAAGAAAGACCAAAACTTCATACAGGGGGCAGACCAGCGGCCACAAAAATAAAAATAAAACTCATACCAACCAAAGAGCCACCCCACATAAGCATCACAAAAAACAACATAAGCATCACAAAAAACCATGGCATCCATACCCTAACCTCATACTAACCAAGAACCACATAACATAGCCACAACATTTTTGAGTGTTACACAAAAATCTGAAGAAGACCCTAAGCCATACCTTTGAAACCCTTTGTTTTCGTCTTCACCACCATTAAATATCCTCCATCTCACAAACCGCTGCACTCTTCATTGTCAGCCTGCAACAATACCAAAACCATAACCATCAGAAGCAAAAAACGATAGCAGCCACATTTTCACAACAAAAAAACTAGCAACATACAACATCACATGGAAACAGGGCAGCCATAAAACCAAAACTTCATATAGAAAAAAACTCCATACAAATCAGACCCCAAACCATACACAAACTCTAGCAGACTTCACAAGCCTAAAAAACCAAAAAAACCAAACACAAAGCAAAACCAGATACAGAGAACTACAAGAAACCAAATACCTTTGAGTTGAATTTTTTGGCTCAAGACACAGCAACAACCGAAACACATCACCACCTTCCATCACCCTGTCTCAGACCTCACATTAGACCAAAAGGGCAGCAACCTTTCTTTTCTCGAAAAGAAGACCAATCCTCTCATTCTTTTCCTGGAGGAACCATCACAACGTCCCTGCGGATAGACATCATAAAACAACACCAAGACGCAGGACCACCATCACCATGTCTCAGACCTGAAAAATGAAAAAAGCAGTTAACTTCTCAGCATCAAAATCAACTTTGACAAATCAAAGCTCACAATTTCACTGTGAATCCGAAACGGGGAAGAAGAACTCAGCATTCAAAACACAAAACAGCTTACCACAGATTCCTTTGAACCCCTCATCACAGCTTTACCTGCACTCAACCATCAACTCTGATACCTTTTAACAAGATTCTATTGTCGAATTTCCACTGCAATAAGAAGAAACATGTGAGAAAAAGAGGAAATGTCATTAGAATCACGCAAGCATCAAAGTGGAAACAACAAAGACGGATGGAAAATCAAGGTGTACTTGAGCGAAGATGAAACCTAGGACGAAGGGAGAGCCCCACTCGCAGCAATCACAATAAGGAAAGAGGAGCTTCGTCGTAGGCCACCACCGAATACGTCTGCGTAACACTTATCTCGCAGCAAATTCATTGTTTCGAAACCAAGAAGGACGTGACAAGAGTTGCAGGCAAGGCAAGCCAAGACACATACCATCATCACCGCTGAGAACGCTCGGAAGCCGTCGCCGGAAAAGCTTTCGATCGTTCGCTTCGATCCAGGTACTAATATCTCCCTCTGAGTTCTCTTTCGTTTGTTTCGAACTCACCTTGTATCCCCTGTTGATTGTTGTTTGCCATGCCTATTCTGAATAGGTTTTCTTTAGGGTTTTCAATTGGGGATTTTCGCCCAATTTAAATGTTTAGGTTAGGTTTCCACAAAATCTGGGTTGGGGATTTAGATTTAGAGCGAGAATTTGTGAGGTTACGGGCGAGAGAGAGGGCTACGAGTGAAGAGATTGTGGAGATTGAGAGAGAAATCCTGAGAGACTGAGAGTGATGAAACCTAAATGTCGCAAGTTTGAGTCGAACGGAGAGGGAGACTTCGAGCGTTTGAGAGAAGAGATCGAGAGAGAGAATCTCGAGTGAGGATTTGTGAGAAGGAGCTTATGGTGGTTTGTTTGTGTTGGAGGAGATGACGAACGAGAGCGAGAGAGAGTCTGGGTGAATTTGTGAGTTTCTGAGAGAAGGAGGCTTTGAGCGCGTGAGGGAGGCGACGCGAAGCTTGCGTTCGTTTCCCGTTTTGGAAAAGTCAGCGCCGTTTCCATGTTAGGGTTTCCATTTGTTTTGGTGTTAACATGAACCGGGTCGCGGGTTTGGACCCGACCCGCTCCTACCTTCAACAGCATGGGCCTTTTGCCCTGTAGGCCTAACCCATCCGCCAGCACCACTTTTTTTTTCCCTTTGGTTTATCATTTTTTTTTTCTCTCTTATATATAGTTTATTCCCTTTAGTTATTTCTTATTTTTATTTCTTATTTTTAAAAAGATAAGACAGATATTTTGTACTAACTAGTTATTTAGATATTTGATTAGATAAATTGTCAAATTTTTTTTTTCTTTGCATTTTATTAGATAATTCTATTTAATTTAGTTAGTTTGTTACCTTGTGATCGTTTATGTTTATTTATGGAGTATGATTATGTCTTGGCTCATTATTTAGTTATATGTTTGTCTTGCGAAGACTTGTATGGTTTTGTTCTCATTTTTCGACTATAATTTAAGACGTTAACAATACCTCAAATAAGAAATTAGATCATTTCAAATATAAATCAACTTCTTGGCTCAACACCAAGTAAACAAATCTGCGCCTACACCGCACACACGTAAGTCGGTCTTATGATCGCCATCTGCACGTTTCGTGTTTCTTTTTTTAATCAATTTAACGAGGAATAGAGCCCCGGAGTCTAGCATTCCGTATGTTCTAGAACGAACGGCAAGTGGGCTAGCCCCACGCGTTTTGTTCGTTCAATCCTTCGTTAATAAATCATCGATTCTAAAATGTCTAAAAAACGATTAATCAATTTATTTAAATCACGAAAGAAAGAACTCCGGAGTCTAGCATTCCGCACGTTCTGGATTGAACCGCAATTGGGCTAGCCCCACGCGATGGTTCAATCACCATTCGTATAAAAACAATTCAATTCATTTAAATTAATTTATGGAAAAAAGGAACTCCGGAGTCTAGCATTCCGCACGTTCTGGATTGAATCGCAAATGGGCTAGCCTCACGCGTTGGTTCAATCACCATTCGTATTCAAAACAATTCAACAATCTTAAAGGATCAGGCATGATTCATCTCCGTAGGAAATTTGTTCCTCCTATCCCCACAAACACAAACAAAAATCTTACAAACAATTACTTTCAAAGGAAGAACGTGGCATTGCTTGTCGATACTTATACCCAAGTTTAAAGCTTCTTCCGATTTTATTTACTTTCAAAGGAAGAATGTGGCATTGCTTGTCGATCTTATATCCAAGTTTAAAGCTTTCTTTCGATTTCTCATGTCTCAAACGTTTGTGGTGGAATAGGTGAGATACTTCTCTTAAAGATGACGACTTGTCTCTTTCTTTCAAAATACGAATTAAAACTTACCAACCAATCCAAATCATTTTCATAATTAATTAGCGAGTAACTGAACTCCGGAGTCTCGCACTCCGCACGTTCTTGAATGCAACCGCAACATGGGCTAGCCCCACGCGTGGTTCATTCGCCCTCTCGTTTTAAAACATCTTTAACAAAGATCAAACATCTTTTCTCAAAACGAATATTGTTTAAATCTTTCTATCTCGCAAACAAGCTAGCGCTTCAGCCTCCTATCGCGAGCAGATAAGCCAACGCTTAGCAGTAGAATGCATTTTCAAACAATCGTTCAATTAAAAAAACACAAATCGTAGTAGCACGAACTACGAAGCTCTGACTTTCCCATTGCACAAGGGAATACGTAGGCACGGGGATTTTAATCCTTCGCGAGCATAATAAATAAAAATTAACTATCTCTCCGTCACAATAATAAAAAACTTAACCTTTCCCTATTGCGAATAATAAACAAATATCAATACTTAATCATTAAAAGAAGACAATAATAACAAGTTAACATTTAAGCGCAAATTAGACTAAGAGGTTCCCGTTGAGTACAACGGACGTGAGGGGTGCCTAACACCTTCCCTTTGCGTAACTGACTCCCGAACTTAGATTAGAGGTTTTTTGACCATTCTTATCCTTTATTTAGGTTGTGTCTATATCTTCCTTTTCTCTCGTAGAATAAATAGAATTAGGTGGCGACTCTGTTGTTTTGTTTTAGGATCGTATTTTTCGAGGTGCGACAGCTGGCGACTCTGCTGGGGATATCAGTGCCTTGTGCATAAGAGAGTCGAGCCTAGCTTAGGATAGTTTGCGTTTGTTTGCTAACTTGCTTGTTTGTCTTCTTTATTTGTTGTTGGTATTCTATCTATTGTTTCCTTCTTTATTATTTGCTCATTTATATCTGCCTGTTGGATCTCGGGATGTCACGGGTATGAATTCGTACTTGAGTTTTGAAAAAGAAGAGGGAACACCTAAGTTTAGATTTGGATGTTATTAGTGTTAGTCTCCAAGGACTCGCTCCTTGCACGCCTAACATGAAAGCTCCCCCAGATAGTTAGACTTTTCGTAAATCTTGTCACAACGCAGTTAGCCTGCCGCGGGACCTGATTCACGAAAGGGCTGTGATTCTGGGACCCCCTAGAACCTGTTTCAATTTTGGTAGTTGTGTAATGTTAGGCTCCAAGGACTCGCTCCTTGCACGCCTAGAATGAGAACTCCACTCAAGGTAGACCTTATCGTTATTATCGTCACAATGCAGCTAGCCTGCGGCGGGGCGTTAGTACGATAAACGTCCGTGACCTTGAGTATCCTTATACCATCACCATAGAAGCTACCCTGTGAGTGGGATTTATGGGTAAATAATTTAGAACTCTCCACTTAAGGCTTACCAGTCAGGAAGTTCCGAAGTTTATTGTACCTTGGATCCAACACCATGCCTTTATATCCAATTTTGGAGCTGTTTATGATTTTGAGCATTCTGAGCTTTGCTTTCATTCGCATACCATTTGCATTTGCATTTGCATTGCATATCATCTTCCAACAATCCAACTCACCCGTGTCTTATCCAGTCATTCAACTGTACTCGACCCGTCACCAGAGAAAGATGGACCAACTTGAGCAGGAAAACAGGGAGCTTAGAAGTGAAGTCACGACTTTGAGAAATCATATGGGAATATTCTCAACTACAATGAAGACTCTAATAGACAGCCTTGTGCAGGAGAACACTGAACTCCAGGAAGAGATTCACAGCTTGAAGATTGATAGAGGGCGACTGATTTCTTTGGCCAAAGATTTGGTCATTTTTCAGTGTCGGTCAAATTCTACCTCTACTCGTCAACGACGTCAGAATCAACGGAGGTCTCCAAACAGTCCTAAAGGAGCGGCCCATCAGTTTGACCCAATCCCAATGACTTACAGTCAATTGTGGTCTCATTTTGCCCGGAACTCAATAATGACACCCAGAAAGACTAGAGCCACGAGGTCTCGGCCCCGTGGGATCAATCCAAATGCCAGTTGTGAGTTTCATGATGGAGCACTGGGGCATCCAATTGAAGAGTGCAAAGTCTTCCGAGAGAAGGTTCAAGAGATGATCGACTACGGGGTGTTGACCTTCAATGGAGGAATCCCATCTGTGGACGGAGTGCCTTTGTGCTGATAGAAAACTCAAGAGAGTCCCGTCCAAATCAATCTGTTGCTGGAGCATAGGACAAGTTCCTGAATGCACGTGATCGTTTCGATGCTTTGGAGCTATCCTCTCAGATGTTTAGCTCGTTTATGCTTTTCATATGTATTTTGCTATGCTTTGTTAATGCATTTGTTTTGGCATGTAAGAACTTATTTGTTTTGAATGATTAATGCAATGAATATGTTTGTCTTGAAGTAGTCCATTCGTATTCACTCATAATGTTTTTTTCAACTTTATAATGCCAATATTATCCCATCTCTTGCCTAGGCAGAGAATTGGAGGGAGGATGACGAAATTAAAACACAAATTCTCTAGTTGAATGCTTTTGAATAAAATCCTACTGACGATGTGCATGCATTGTTTCAAATTCCCAAACACTGGAGAAATAAGGAGTTAATCCCTAGTCAACCACTTCGAGCCTAGAAGTAGGAGTTTCTTTCAGATATTTCAAAACCCTTACGCTTAACCTGGGGCAGGGTAGTGTTCAGTTAATCTGGTTACACAATCAAATCATAAGATGAAACATCCGATCAGGGAATCCACTACAATCAATGACTTGACAGTCACGATTTTCAACCTCCCAATGAAAAAAGAAAAAAAAAAGAAAAAGAAAAAGAAAATCCCTCTAAGTCAAACCTACAAAAGGACTTAGACAAAAAAGATCAATAGAATAAGTCATTCGTTAGAGGTCCTAAAATCCTCAACCTCAAATACATAAGATTTAGTGACCGCCTGTAACACGGTGGGAGAACTGACTTTAAGTTATGTTGCGGATAGCAAGAGTCGCCACCGACTTTTATTTTATCCAAAAGGAAAGGGTATAAAAGAACAGGAAAGACCTTAAGAGAATATTTTGGGTCCGGGGGGTAGGTTATGTAAAGGGAAGGTGTTAGCACCCTTTACATCCATGGTTATCCATGGGCTCTTAGTTACTTAGCTCACTTTTGAATTGTTTTTGAAAGTGCAGTGTGTGAATAGAAAAATTTTCAGAATAGTTAATAATGATCCATGTACGGATGCGTAAAAACTTGTTTTTGAAAATTTGTTTGAAATTGTGAAGAGTTTGAAAAGTTTGAATAGTGAGCAAGTACATAAGAGGAACCTACCCTAAAGTTTAAGTCTTTCTTGTTCTTTATCCTTTAAATGGTAAGACTATCCCTACTATTAAGGAGTAGGTAGTCATTACCTTGGATGTTAGGGACATGTGAGGGACATTTATTTTTGAAGGCAACTGTGGGGTGTATTAAGCATATAGGAGGGACTATCATCATTATTCGAAGGGACTTGATTCGTAAAGGCAACCATGAGGGACTTGATGATTTTTTTTCTTTTTGAAGGGACTTGCTTTATACACCCCACTTGACCTTATGATTTAGGCAACATTGAGGGATAACCTTAGAAAGTGAGACGGCGATTAAAAATCGACTTACGTGGGTGAGTGTTTAATTTAATTATCTTATGATTAAAATGACCTAAGTTAATTTTTTAAATTGAATACATGTTTTGCACTCCCTAATTACTAACCATAGCAAAAATAATTAAATAATTACAAAATTACAAATTTACACCAAGGAAGCAATTACATAATTATAAACAAAGTAAATAGCAAAATATAAATATATAGCAAAATAAAATATAATAAGCAAAAATAGTGAATAAATAAATAAAATTGGGGTTAGTGATAAATAATAATATTTAAATAATAAGCAAAAAGTTAGTAATAATAAAATAGAAGAGGTTAGTAAATAATAAAAATTAGTGAAATAATAATAATATATAAAATTAATGAAGCAAAATAAATAATATGGTTAGTAATAACTATAATAAATAAAATTAACCAAAATATTATAAGAATAAGAGATTAACAATTTTTAATATAAACAATTATATATAGAAAGAAACAATTATTTCAACTTACAAGTTATTAAGTTACCTTTTAAATATATTATAACTACAAAATTTAATTATTATAAATTCAATTATTTCTAAACAAAAAGTTATAAAAGGTATTCACATATTATATAAAGAGAAAAATAATTTATAAGTATATTTACAAGAAAATTAGTCATATTTAAAATATTATATTAAGTACCATATTTACAAAAAATAATCATATTTAAAAAATTTAATTTCTACTAATTGTTATATTTATAAAATTTATATTAAGTATTATTTACAAAATTAAAATTAGAAAATATTTTATGATTTTACAAGATTAGGGTTTTATTAGAAAAATAGGGTTTGTTTATATACAAAATAATTTGAACTAATATATACATATTATAATTTAATCATAAGAGATAAAAACATAATTTATGAAAATTTATATATTTTAGAAAATAAAAAAAACAAACATGCTTTATTATCATTTATTTATTATTTAGAAACACATATTCATATAATTATTTTTAATTTAATATTATAATACCTAAAAAACAAATAAAAGGGAAAAAATGTGAAAACTTACCTGACTGGGGTTTGAACCCAGGTCAGCTTGATTTCCAGCAAGAAGAACAACCACCAGGCCATTGGGCGCGCAGGCAATAAATGAGGGGGAGGAATTTGTTTTATGCTTTGTCTTGAAAATCCAGGAAAATAAAGAAACAAAAGGCCTGGGGTGGGAATTGAACCCAGGACCTTTACATTCACAAGCGCACGCATCACCACCCGGCTGGAAGAGCCCATCTGGTAATATAGTGATAGCGCAACATAATATATTGAGTCTTCTGATTATCCTGAAAAAAATAGAAAAAAAAACAATGGGGCAAGGCAGGATTCGAACCCTGGCCCTTTCATCAAACACAAGCGGCTCATTCCACTGGGACAAGCCAGCGCTTGTGATAACCAACCAGCAATCAATCATAATATTTTAAACAATAATTTGAATTCCTGAGCGCGCGGGAAGCAGCCTTCTTCAACCTCCAGAGCTGCGAATTTACTTGTGAAAATACTTACAAGTTTTCCTGCGAAAAAACCATTCCCAGCAAAACCTACAAACATCAACAAGCAACAAAACTGTACAATTTTACAAAATTAAAACCAGCAACATGATCCAGGTATTCATACGATTAGTTCTATGTCCTCATAATCCATTTATATTCATTAATTTAGAAAACCCTAAACCTAGGTCCAAACCCTAACAATGGTGTTTTATGCATTGGCCACGGTTTCTTTGATTTTCCTGCCCAGAAACATTCTATACCACATAACAAACAACATTAGCCAAGCAAAATTCATTTATATGCATTGAATTGATGTAATCGAAAAAGAGAAAAGTAAGAACAAGTGTGGCTCGGGTTTGGCAATATGGAGCACATGAGATGCATATGAGTGATGCTTTAGCTTCAGTGATGATCAATAAACATCTCTATGTTCTTACTTTGCCTTCAAATGCCCTGGATTTCAAAATCCGAATCTCACTTTTGGAAGGATTTTTGAGGTTTTGAACTTACACTATGGCTGCTGGAATTCGTGTCTTCAGGCTAGGGTTGTGTTTGATACTTATATGTGAGTGAATTAGGTCAGAAAAACTCATTGGTTGTGTGGAGATTTGATCCAAAAAAGATTGAAAAAGATCATGGTGTAAAAGTCAAATATTTGTTCATGAAGACTTGCTATTCTTGGATTAATCACATGATTTCCTTCTTCTTTAATTCTAATCACCAATTAAGACTTTCATGAAGCATTATCTTCCTCCAAAAATAGATTTTCATATTTTATATTTATTTAAAATGATTTTTATGAATTAAATCAATAATAAATAAAAATAAAATAATAAAAATGCTGAATTTTGGTCAATTGGGTCGTGCATAATGATATGATGTGTATTGGATCACAACTTAGCAAGCCCATTTGGAAGGAATTGTTTTTAGACCCCCATTTTCAATATAAACCATCACAAAATTTCCCAAATTTGCAAGAGCATATCTCCCTCAATTTTAAAGGTATGAGGGTGTTCTTGGACTTTTTGGAAAGCTTGAAGAGTCCTCTAAACAACCCCATTGGTTTCAGGTCCATATCATTTACCAATCTCAAGTTATGCCCTTTTGAAGTTGTTGACTTTTTGTTGACTTTTGAAATGACCTATAATGTCCTAGCTCATATCTTTCAAATGAAGCATTTTTGGGCTTAACTTTCAACATAAAAGTTGTATAGAATTCAATTTCCTTCAAAATGAGCTTTGGATGGAGACTTGGTGATGAAGTATGTGAAAGTTATGGCTGGTCAAAGTTCAGTTGACTTTTACTGAGGAAACCCTAATTTAGAAACTCCTGATTATTGATGATCTGGAATCTCCTTGATGAATCATGATCAACCCTTGATCAAATGATGAATTTTACTTCATATACTTGATGTTGGCAAAAAATCATGAAGTTTGACTTTGGTTTGACCACAGTTGACCTCAGTTTGACTTTTTAACTGTATTGACTGATTTTGACTTATCTGACCATTTGACTGAGCAAACTTTTGAGAAAAGTCTTGAAACTTGTAATGGGGGTTCTTACACACATATAAGATGTTATGAAACTCACTTGAGGTATTGGAAGTCCATTTAGCCTGATTAAAGTCAAAACCCTAGTTTTGGATGCACTGCTTAGGAGGTGCATTGTCTGAGGGAATTGTCAACTCTTCTGACCAATTGTGAACTTTGTGAACCTTGTGGACCATCATAAACTGTCTTGTGAACCTCATGGGAGGTATTGTGAAGCTTGTGAACCTCATGAAGTGGCTTTGTAGACCTCATGAATCTCAGGAAAGCTTTGTAATCATTGTGAAACTTGTGAACCTTGTGAACCTTCAAGAAGTGACTTGTGGACTTCCTGAACCTCATGAAAGGTCTTGTACATGTTGAGAAACTTGTGAACCTTGTGAACCTTCAAGAAGTGACTTGTAGACTTCATGAACCTCATGGAAGGCCTTGTAAGTATTGGGAAACTTGTAAACCTTGTGAACCTTCAAGAAGTGACTTGTAGACTTCATGAACCTCATGAAAGGTTATGGAAATGTTGAGAAACTTGTGAACCTTGTGAATCTTCTTAGAACACAAAGTCTTGTCTTGTGAGGGCAAATTTTGGGGTGCAACAGCTGCCCCTGTTCAATTTTCTGAAACCTGAGGGGTTAGATTGGTATATTTGCCAGTCGTGACCTGGAAGGTTGAAGGGGATTGAACACAAAAGCCCAAAAATTTGCACTCACCAGTGCATAGAGTGATACAGATGGCTAATTGAATATGATTGAGTGGGCTTAAAGATGCCACTAGGAGAAAGTTCTTCAGACATATTTCTTGGAAGGTAAAGCAGTCCAAAGTATGGAGGTATAATGAAAGCTGTCAGGAGTCTGGAACAGTCCTGAGGTATTGATGATATGTTTTCAGGATACTGGAGTAATCCTGATGTAACAGCATGTCTTCATGAGGATAGAGCAATCAATAATGATAACCCTAAAGCAGTCTTGAAGTAATAATATGATTTCAGGAGGATAGAGCAATCAATAATGATAACTCTAAAGCAGTCTTGAAGTAATGATTTCAGGAGGATAGAGCCATCAATAATGATAACTCTAAAGCAGTCTTGAAGTGATGATTTCAGGAGGATAGAGCCATCAATAATGATAACTCTAAAGCAGTCTTGAAATAATAATATGATTTCAGGAGGATAGAGCAATCAATAATGATAACTCTAAAGCAGTCTTGAAGTAATGATTTCAGGAGGATAGAGCCATCAATAATGATAACTCTAAAGCAGTCTTGAAGTGATGATTTCAGGAGGATAAAGTAACCCTGAGGTGACAATAAAGCAGTCCTGAAGAAATAAGAAGCTTATCAGGAGGATAAAGTAACCCTGAGGTGACGATAAAGCAGTCCCGAAGATCATAAGTTTGTTTGTTGGATAATTAACCTGAAAACAAGGTAGCATTCTGTATAATAACATTAGTTTATGCTTTATGTATGCATGTATGATATGATGCACTTAGGTAATGTACTATATGTCTATGGATATATATGCTATGGTATGATGTAAATGATGTATGTATGATATGCTACTGCCGGAAGCGTCTGGATATCTTCGTATAACAACTGCTGGCCAGGGAAAATAAATCCCGATTCGTTGCTGAAGAATATATAACCCTCCGTCTGCTGAGGATAACAGGGTATAGACAACTTCCCGTATGCTGGGGATAACAAGGTATATATAACTTCCCGTATGCTGGGGATAACAAGGTATATATAACTTCCCGTATGCTGGGGATAACAAGGTATATATAAACTTCGTCTTCGTTTGGTAGTAGGATAAGTATAACATCCCGTCCTCGTTCGTCGTACCCTTATTGGAAAGTAATTTCCCGTATATCCGTATGAGGATAAAAGAGATGGATATAAATTCCAGGGGAGATGAGACTTTATGAAGATGAATTTGCCCTACTGAGGGTTTGTAACTGTCTTGTAAAAGGTGAACCGGCGAAGCTTCGTTGAAATCCTTCCCTCGTCCATCCTTAGTAAATACTATTACTGCATTTTCATGCATTTCTGGTAAACATCAATCATATTAAGCATACATGCATTTCTGGTAAACATTAATCATATTAAAAACATACATACATTCAAACACAACCAATGGACGTTTCGCTTATGTAAATAGGGTAAAAGTAAATCTGGATTCAAAAGATGGAATTTATTTATATCAAAAAGTGACCCATACACGGGTAAGTTTGTACAAGGAGACATAAACCCTAGTAAGAGGATTTTGTCATGAAGTTTTTACAAAAGAAAATCAGCTATGTGGGAAACAATCCTATTGAGTTTCAATTCTACTATTGCCATTCAAGTATCTCATCTTCTTGCTGTTGAGACGGAAACGATTGAATTGAGCTTTATCTGTTCGAGCTTGAGTAAGTAGTACAACTGGTTGTAGTTTTATGAGTGATCCAAACGAGACATAGTCATACGCTTTAATCCCTAACTTTTGCCTGGATTGCCCTTTCAGGTTTTCAATCCACCGGGATACCCTTTTTTGCCCAAGCCGCCTTTTCAGGTTTTCGACTTGCCGGGTGTACATCTTTTTATATATATCCCTAATTTTTGCCCAAATCCTTTTGGTTTGCCGGGATGCCCTTATTTTTGCCTAGGCCTGTCAACCTAGCGGGTCTCTTTTTATGCGTAGTATTTTTTAACTATGTCTGCGTTTACAGGCTGTGGGAAATCTTCACCATCCATTGTAGTCAGTATCATGGCACCTCCTGAGAACACTGTCTTGACTACAAATGGTCCTTCATATGTTGGAGTCCACTTGCCCCTAGGATCAACCTGTGGTAATATGATACGCTTGATTACCAAATCACCAGCCTGATATACCTTTGGCTTAACCTTCTTGTTAAAAGCTTTGATCATCCGTTTCTGGTACATCTGGCCATGACAGACTGCTGCTAACCTCTTCTCATCAATCAAATTTATCTGGTCGAGTCGAGTCTGAATCCACTCATCTTCATTCAAGCCTGCATCCTTCATAATTCTTAAGGAGGGAATCTGAACTTCAATGGGCAAAACTGCTTCCATACCATAGACCAAGGAGAATGGGGTTGCCCCTGTTGAAGTACGTATTGTAGTACGATAACCATGAAGAGCAAATGGTAACATTTCATGCCAATATTTGTAAGTAACAGTCATCTTCTGTACAATCTTCTTAATGTTCTTATTAGCAGCTTCAACTGCCCCATTCATCTTTGGACGATACGGAGAAGAGTTGTGATGCTTAATCTTGAACTGCGTGCAGAGATCAGTAATCATAGTGTTGTTCAGATTAGAGCCATTGTCAGTGATAATCCTCTCAGGGACGCCATACCTACATATGAGATTGTTCTTAATGAATCGAGCCACAACATTCTTGGTAACAGATGCAAATGAAGCTGCCTCTACCCACTTTGTGAAGTAATCAATAGCAACCAGGATGAAACGATGCCCATTAGAAGCAGTAGGCTTAATCTCACCAATCACATCAATGCCCCACATGGCAAAGGGCCAAGGAGCAGTCAACACATTTAATGGTGATGGAGGTACATGAACTTTATCAGCATAGATTTGACATTTGTGACAAGTTCTGGAGTGTTGATAGCAATCAGCTTCCATAGTAGACCAATAGTAACCTGCTCTCAATATCTTCTTTGCCATAGTATGACCACTAGAATGAGTGGCAAAGATCCCATCATGCATATCTTCCATAATCTCAATTGCTTCCTTCTTATCCACACAACGAAGCAAAGTTGAATCATGATTGCACTTATACAGAATGCCATTACTCAGAAAGAACTTAGCAGAAAACCTTCTCAGGCACTTCCTATCTTTGACAGATGCCCCTTCAGGGAATTCCTGAGCTTCAAGATATCTTTTCACTTCATAGAACCAAGGCTTCTCCTCTGCCCCTTCAGTGTCAATCTCATTGCAGTATGCAGGCTTTTCAAATCTATCAATGGTAATCTTGGGAGCTTCATCATCCCAACTGATCTCAAACATAGATGCCATGGTGGCTAATGCATCTGCCAGCTGATTCTCTCTCCGTGGAATATGTCCAAAGGTAATCTCTTTGAAATATGGGGTCAAAGATAACACATGTTCTCTGTAAGGAATGAGATTATCATGCTTGGTATCCCAATTTCCTTTAATCTGACTCACTACCAGGGCTGAATCTCCATACACATCAAGGAACTGAATCTTCATATCAATAGCAACTTTAATACCCATGATACATGCCTCATACTCAGCCATGTTATTGGTACAATAGAAACAAAGTCTGGAAGTAATCGGGGTATGACAACCTTCAGGGGAACTAATTACAACACCAACACCATTACCATATGCATTAGAGGCACCATCAAAAACCATAGTCCATCGGGATCCTTGTTCAGGTCCGTCATATTGTCCAGGTTCTTTGGTAATAATCATAATGTCTTCATCAGGGAACTCAAAATTCATTGACTGGTAATCATCTACTGCTTGATGAGCCAAATGATCAGCAACAACACTTCCCTTAATGGCCTTCTGAGTAGTATACTGTATATCATATTCTGTCAAGATCATTTGCCATCTTGCAATTCTTCCGGAGAGAGCAGGTTTCTCGAATATGTACTTGATTGGATCCATCTTCGAAATCAACAAGGTAGTATGGGTCAACATATACTGTCTTAGTCGGCGAGCAGCCCATGCCAAAGCGCAGCAAGTTTTCTCGAGCAGTGAGTATCTTGTTTCACAGTCGGTAAACTTTTTGCTAAGGTAGTATATTGCCTGCTCTTTTCGACCAGACTCGTCATGTTGCCCCAATACACACCCCATTGAGTTGTCTAACACTGTTAAGTACATAATAAAGGGTCTTTCATCAACTGGTGGCATCAAAATTGGTGGTTCCAGCAGATATCTCTTGATTTCATCAAAGGCAGTCTGGCACTCATCATTCCATTCCATCACCTGATCTTTCTTCAACAACTTGAAGATTGGCTCACAGATGGTAGTTAATTGGGAAATAAATCTTGCAATGTAGTTCAGTCGTCCCAAGAAACCTCTAACCTCCCTCTCAGTACGGGGAGCTGGCATCTCTCGTATAGCTTTCACTTTTGCAGGATCCACTTCAATACCTTTTCCACTGACAATGAAACCCAGGAGTTTACCAGATCTAACTCCAAAAGTACACTTGTTTGGGTTCAATCTCAACTTGTATTTCTTCAACCTCTCAAACAATTTGTGCAGATGATCGAGATGTTGCTTTTCATTCTGAGATCTGGCTATCATATCATCCACATATACCTCTATCTCATGATGAATCATGTCATGAAACAAAGCCACCATAGCACGCTGATATGTTGCCCCTGCATTCTTCAAACCAAATGGCATCACCTTATAACAAAAAGTGCCCCATTGTGTCACAAATGTTGTCTTCTCCATATCTTCAGGTGCCATCTTGATTTGATTGTAACCAGAGAAACCATCCATAAAAGAGAATACCTTATGCTGAGCAGTGTTGTCTACCAGAATATCAATATGAGGAAGTGGAAAGTCATCTTTGGGGCTAGCCTTGTTCAAATCTCTGTAGTCTACACACATACGTACCTTACCATCTTTCTTAGGAACTGGTACCACATTTGCAACCCACTGAGGATAAGAAGTTACTGCTAAGAACCCTGCATTGAACTGTTTCATTACCTCTGCCTTGATCTTTTCTGACATTTCAGGACACATACGACGAACCTTCTGCTTCTTTGGACGACAATCTTCTTTCACTGGTAACCGGTGAACCACAATGTCTGTATCCAACCCTGGCATATCTTCATAAGACCAAGCAAAGATCTCCACATAGTCACGTAACATCTGGATCAACCTGTTCTTGACACTGTCCTCTAAATCAGCCCCTATCTTGACCTCTTTTCTGTTTTCTTCAGTTCCCAGATTCACAACTTCAACTGGCTCTTCATGTGGCTGTATAGCTTTCTCTTCTTGTTGTAACAACCTAGCAAGCTCTACAGGTATTTCACAATCGTCCTCATTTCCGTCTTCAGTTTGATAGATCAGATTCTCGAAATTATAATGGGCAATAGTAGAACTGTTATCAACAGGATCCAGAGTGGATGAGGATCTGCATTTTAGTGATGTGGGTGTGTGTAAGAACACATAGCTGATAAAGCAAAAATAAAAGAAAAGAAAGACAAGGAACACAATATTTACGAAAACGAAACGTCCACTGATTTTATTGAATGAAGTATGCAAATGAAATGACAGCCCGTAACAAGCACACCATTGTGCCCCGGGTAAGGCACATGGCTTGAAAGTTTTATTGTTCAGAAATTACAAATGTAAAAAACACAACACAGTAATAGTATTTACTCCTGACTAAAGGAGATAGGGATAACATCTTCAGCTTTCCAATTATTGAGTCCAGCACCCACAATAGGAAAAATCCATGCATCCAAGTTGTAGTCTTCATCTTGATCTCCCACAGCATTAATCTGATCCTTCACAACCCCTTGATTAGTGACACGGGCAGCACGAGCACGACGAACAGCCTTCTGGGACTCTGCAGTGAAACCCAAACCAAACTTGTCAGACTTGTATGGAATATCAGGAAGCTGACCCCAAATAGTACAACCACCTTCATCCACCACAGCTCTAGCATCATTGAGGGAAGCCATTGCCATTGTTGGAGGTTTTCTGGTGACCACAGGAACTTTCTTCTCAACAGGAGGAGCTACATAATTATTAACAACCCAAGGAACCACTTCAAATGTCTGACACGGAGTCTCAATGTATTCACCTTCCATTTCCAGATACTTGAAAGTGTTTACATGGCTGACAAAGTATTCTTCTTCTCCATAGACAGTAACAACCTTTCCATTCACCGGATATCTCAACTTTTGGTGCAATGTAGAGGTCACAGCACCTGCCCCATGGATCCAGGGACGACCAAGCAGACAAGAATATGAAGGACGAATATCCATCTCATAAAATGTAGCAGTAAACACCTGGGAACCAACTTGGATTGGAAGATCAATTTCCCCATGCACTACTCTTCTAGAACCATCAAAAGCCTTTACCACAATATTACTGGGCTTCAGCACAACATCTTCAGGACTCAGCTTGTTCAGGACTTCCTTAGGTAACACATTCAAAGAGGAACCATTGTCTATCAGCACATGAGACAGGGTAGTGCCCCTGCATTCAATTGAAATATGCAAGGCCCTGTTATGATCTCTCTTGGCAGGGGTCAAATCAGCGTCAGAGAATCCTAACCCATTGTCATAGGTCAGGTGGGCAACACAGTTCTCAAATTGGTCAACAGAAATTGCACTGGGCACATGTGCAGTCTTCAGAAACTTGATCAAGGACTTGGCATGAGCTTCAGAACATAGTAACAAGGACAACATAGAAATCTTTGAGGGAGTATGCCCCAATTGATCAACAATGTCATAATCACTTTTGCGAATGATTTTCAATACTTCTTCCATCTGCTTAGAGAGATCATCAGCAGCTGGCACATTAGTAGATACAGGCTCAATAATAGGACCTTTGCCCCGGGCATCAGTGGTGGAAGTAGTAGCAGGAGTAACTGCATTCTTGGAAGTAACTGGAGGAGAGAAAACTCTTCCACTACGAGTGATCTTGCTAGATCCAGCAATATTATCAATGTCAACAGGCACATCAGCTACAGGCTCTTGCTTGACACCATGGATGTAAACATCAGACCCATAGTGCCAAGGCACAGCTTTGTCAGACGTATACGGGATAGGACCAGGAGTAGTAATGACCACAGGAGCTACTCTGGCTTCAGCAATGACTTTCACAGGACCTTCAGCAGTAATCTTGATTGGACCCTGATGAGTGATTTTAATAGGGCCCTTTGAAGTGATTCTTATTGGTACCTTGTCAACCATGTCAACCTCTTCAATCTTCCTACCCTGAGTCAGATGATCCACCATACTTTCAACAGACGACGGAGTCCTCTCAAACACTATAGTATACTTATCCATGAGACGTTGAATTCCATCTCTCAATATGAAGCAACTATCTGGCTTATAGGTACAATACAAACAATCTTCACGACAACCTGGAAAGATCCCAGCTTGTACCAACCTCTTTTTGATAACAGACAGTGGTGTGGTCAACTCCATAACTGAATAGACATGTAGATCTTCCTCAATGGCATTGACAGTCTTCTCGTGATTTGGCATTGGAGCAGTAATCACATTGGGAGTACCCGGAGGATCAAACTCAATTTCTCCAGCATCAATCATATCCTGAATTTTATTCTTCAAGACCCAGCAATTATTAGTATCATGTCCCTGACAGTTTGAATGGTATGCACACCGTGCATTGGGATTGTACCTGGGAGAGGTAACATTGGGATTCTGAGGAGCTTCTTTCAAAGTAATGAGTTCAGCCTTCAACAAATGTTGCAATGCCTGAGCCATTGACATGTTGATCTTCGTGAACTGTCTTCTAGCCCTCTGTTGGTTGCCATGTGGCTGCTCTGTTGGTGCAGGAGTTGGATTTGAAATATGAACTGCACTAACAGACTGATGCCTTCTGTTACAATCAGGTTGACCATAAACAGCATTGGATTCCTTCTTCCCAGTGGGAGGCTTCTTTGCAGCACTTGATGAAGAAGTGCCCACTTGGATCTTACCACTCTTGATACCATTCTCTACTCGCTCTCCTGTCATAATCAACTCAGTGAATCCAGATGATGAGCTTCCAATGAGATGACTGTAAAACGGACCATTCAGCGTACACATGAACATATCAACCAATTCCCTGTCAGTCAAAGGGGGTTGAACTCTTCCAGCTAAATCTCTCTATTTCTGAGCATACTCCTTAAAACTTTCTTTGGCACCCATAGACATGCTCTGAAGCTGCATGCGAGTGGGGGCTAAGTCAGCATTGTATTGGTACTGCTTATAGAAAGCTTCAGCAAGATTATTCCAATCTTTGATGTTAACACTCTCCAACTGATAATACCACTCCAGCTGAGCTCCAGATAAGCTCTCTTGAAAAAAATGGATCCACAACTTCTTATCAGCAGTGTGAGGTTGGATCCTTCTGACATAAGACCTCAGATGTAGCTTGGGACAAGAGACCCCATCATAAACAACAAAGGTAGGAACCTTGAAACCAATGGGTATGACTACCCCAGATATCAGACTCAAATCCTCAAAATCCAGCCCAGATGATTTCTGCAACTCCATAGCATCCATCCTATCCACCAGCATCTTGAATTTGTCTTCATTAGGCTCATGGTAGTAATTAGCCTCAGAATCAGAGTCCCCCATTGTATGGTGGAGACTGCCTACCTCTTGCTCAGATTCTTCAGATTCATAGTCTTCAGCTGGTTCTTTGGTCTTGGCAAGACCTTTGAACCTTCTTCCCATGTTAATCAACCCAGCAGACCTTCTAGTCTTCTTAGTCTTCTTGGCCAGCAATGCCTTCAATTCATCTTGTCCCTTGGACAAGTTCAGGATCAGCTCTTGGAACTGTGCATTTTGTGCCTGGAGATCCTTAACTGATTGTTCAAGAGCCATTGCTGAAATAAACAGCGAGAAGATGAGAAACCTGTGCACAATTATAAACCTGTGATGCAATGAAATGATATGGTAATGCATATGCAATGTTTTCAAGGACCGCAGGATTTAAATTTGCTTAGACAAACACGAAAGTAAACTTTTATTAGTAATAACTTGTTTTGCCTTTTAGGCTTACAAAAAATGAAAATGAAATAAGTACAAAAGATGGGGTTTTAAGTCTCCCATGGACGTTTCCTCTTTATGCTGAGGTAAGAGTTGAGGTTCCGTTCCTCGTGAAGTTGCTTTGTTAGCTCTAGGATTCTTGCTTGGCTTGCTTTGTAATGAGCCTCGAAAGTATCCCTTTGCTCCTTCAGTTGGATCCATGATCTCTGCAAGTCTTCCATATCAGTAGGCATGTCTGGGTGAAGGATGGTATAAGCTGTGTCTCCTTCCGCAACAGGTTCCATGGTAACTGGTAGGACGGCAGGATATGGCATCATGAGAGTCTGAGCACGAGATCGTACCCATCTGAGATAAGCCTCCATAGGAATAGTGTACTTAGGCTCTAGTGTCTTGCTGTCAACCCTGTTTACTTTACCCCAAGCTCGTATGAATCTCTGACGGTAACCCTGAAGGTCGTTGTCGTAATCAAACACAATGCCCTGAATCAACATGTCATGTGGACCATCACTCCGGGCGTAACCAAACTGTCGTAAAGCTAGAGAGGGGTTGTAGGTGATGCCTCCTCTTATGCCTAGTAATGGAACATTAGGAAACTCCCCACAACGGTCAATGATGGTGACATTCTCCATAGATCTGGAGCACCAATGGATATCTGAGTGAGAAAGTGACATGATCCTCTTGGACCATCTGAACCCTTGCTCATTCTTCATTACTGAGCGAGGAAGGTGAGAAATAAACCACCTAGAAAGTAAAGGTATGCAGCACATCAAAGTTCCTCTTGCCCTTGTAGTACAGGTATGAAGAGAATGTAGGATATCTCCAAGCAATGTAGGCACTGGATTGTGACTCAGGAAAATGTTGATGGCATGAACATCTATGAACTGATCTGGATTGGGGAACAATACTAAGCCATATATCAGCAAGGCTAAGACCTCCTCAAAAGCATCATAGCTTATGGCCTTCAAGAACATTTGAGCCTTATCCATTAGCACCTTGGCAAGAATACCCTTGACTCCGCTTCTCGTCTCTAGAACAATGTCAGATTTCTTCAGATGTAGAGCTGCAGCAATAACCTCTGGTTTGAGCTCCTTTTCCAAGCCTGTGAAGGGTCTTTGATCAAGAACGGGTATGCCCAGAAGTTTAGAGAACTCCTCCATGGTTGGAACCAACTGATAGTCGGGGAATGTAAAGCAGTGGTGCTTAGGGTCAAAGAACTGGAACAGAACACTCATCATGTCTTCATTGAACCCTGAAGTGACTAGATCCAATAGGTGACCATGTCTCTTGATGAACTGGGAATGATCAGACACTTGAGAAACCAACTCTTTAAGTTTAGCAGGTATGCTCACAAAGTTGATCCTGATGGTGTTTCTACGAGCAGAAGCCATGACCTGCAACAAAGAACAAAGATAAATCCTTTGGTCCTTGAAATGGTTAGTGAAAATGCTATGCTTATGATGCATGATGATGTCATGATGTTATGTTCAATCACAAACATGTGGCACACACAAACAAGTCACACCATAGCCCTAGGTTTAAAGGCTTGCATGAGGTTTAAGGTAAGTACCCTCCCCTGAAGTTAGATGGTTCATCCTGTCCTACAAAAGTAACCAGGTTCTAAGGGATCTCAATATCATTGATCCTTCACAAGGGTGGTTGTTCAGAAGGCAACTTACTTGCCAACCAAAACCCTCCAAGTTTAAGATCTCAATGAGCGTAGTATCGAGTGTCAACCAACTTCAGTCTGCACCAAAGCCGGTTACCTCACTACTTTCTAAAGGCCAAGATGGGATAACTAGGGTTCTAAAAGTCAATTAGTGCATTGACAACATATGGCAGCCTCATATTATCCTCAACTTGACTTAAGGAACATAAGCACCAACCAAGAAGTCGCACTAACTATGGCCACCAGATCAACCGTATCGATATACGTCGTACAGTTTCCTTGGTCTATTGCCATTTACCTAAGGTACACTAGATCCGGGTTAGGACCTTTCACACATAAGAACACCCCAACAAGTAATATAAAACAAACAAGGCAAACAATTTAAAGTGATCTTAATTACTAAGGGTACCCCTCTTTTATTAAATCCCCAGCAGAGTCGCCAGTTCTGTAACACGGTGGGAGAACTGACTTTAAGTTATGTTGCGGATAGCAAGAGTCGCCACCGACTTTTATTTTATCCAAAAGGAAAGGGTATAAAAGAACAGGAAAGACCTTAAGAGAATATTTTGGGTCCGGGGGGTAGGTTATGTAAAGGGAAGGTGTTAGCACCCTTTACATCCATGGTTATCCATGGGCTCTTAGTTACTTAGCTCACTTTTGAATTGTTTTTGAAAGTGCAGTGTGTGAATAGAAAAATATTCAGAATAGTTAATAATGATCCATGTACGGATGCGTAAAAACTTGTTTTTGAAAATTTGTTTGAAATTGTGAAGAGTTTGAAAAGTTTGAATAGTGAGCAAGTACATAAGAGGAACCTACCCTAAAGTTTAAGTCTTTCTTGTTCTTTATCCTTTAAATGGTAAGACTATCCCTACTATTAAGGAGTAGGTAGTCATTACCTTGGATGTTAGGGACATGTGAGGGACATTTATTTTTGAAGGCAACTGTGGGGTGTATTAAACATATAGGAGGGACTATCATCATTATTCGAAGGGACTTGATTCGTAAAGGCAACCATGAGGGACTTGATGATTTTTTTTCTTTTTGAAGGGACTTGCTTTATACACCCCACTTGACCTTATGATTTAGGCAACATTGAGGGATAACCTTAGAAAGTGAGACGGCGATTAAAAATCGACTTACGTGGGTGAGTGTTTAATTTAATTATCTTATGATTAAAATGACCTAAGTTAATTTTTTAAATTGAATACATGTTTTGCACTCCCTAATTACTAACCATAGCAAAAATAATTAAATAATTACAAAATTACAAATTTACACCAAGGAAGCAATTACATAATTATAAACAAAGTAAATAGCAAAATATAAATATATAGCAAAATAAAATATAATAAGCAAAAATAGTGAATAAATAAATAAAATTGGGGTTAGTGATAAATAATAATATTTAAATAATAAGCAAAAAGTTAGTAATAATAAAATAGAAGAGGTTAGTAAATAATAAAAATTAGTGAAATAATAATAATATATAAAATTAATGAAGCAAAATAAATAATATGGTTAGTAATAACTATAATAAATAAAATTAACCAAAATATTATAAGAATAAGAGATTAACAATTTTTAATATAAACAATTATATATAGAAAGAAACAATTATTTCAACTTACAAGTTATTAAGTTACCTTTTAAATATATTATAACTACAAAATTTAATTATTATAAATTCAATTATTTCTAAACAAAAAGTTATAAAAGGTATTCACATATTATATAAAGAGAAAAATAATTTATAAGTATATTTACAAGAAAATTAGTCATATTTAAAATATTATATTAAGTACCATATTTACAAAAAATAATCATATTTAAAAAATTTAATTTCTACTAATTGTTATATTTATAAAATTTATATTAAGTATTATTTACAAAATTAAAATTAGAAAATATTTTATGATTTTACAAGATTAGGGTTTTATTAGAAAAATAGGGTTTGTTTATATACAAAATAATTTGAACTAATATATACATATTATAATTTAATCATAAGAGATAAAAACATAATTTATGAAAATTTATATATTTTAGAAAATAAAAAAAACAAACATGCTTTATTATCATTTATTTATTATTTAGAAACACATATTCATATAATTATTTTTAATTTAATATTATAATACCTAAAAAACAAATAAAAGGGAAAAAATGTGAAAACTTACCTGACTGGGGTTTGAACCCAGGTCAGCTTGATTTCCAGCAAGAAGAACAACCACCAGGCCATTGGGCGCGCAGGCAATAAATGAGGGGGAGGAATTTGTTTTATGCTTTGTCTTGAAAATCCAGGAAAATAAAGAAACAAAAGGCCTGGGGTGGGAATTGAACCCAGGACCTTTACATTCACAAGCGCACGCATCACCACCCGGCTGGAAGAGCCCATCTGGTAATATAGTGATAGCGCAACATAATATATTGAGTCTTCTGATTATCCTGAAAAAAATAGAAAAAAAAACAATGGGGCAAGGCAGGATTCGAACCCTGGCCCTTTCATCAAACACAAGCGGCTCATTCCACTGGGACAAGCCAGCGCTTGTGATAACCAACCAGCAATCAATCATAATATTTTAAACAATAATTTGAATTCCTGAGCGCGCGGGAAGCAGCCTTCTTCAACCTCCAGAGCTGCGAATTTACTTGTGAAAATACTTACAAGTTTTCCTGCGAAAAAACCATTCCCAGCAAAACCTACAAACATCAACAAGCAACAAAACTGTACAATTTTACAAAATTAAAACCAGCAACATGATCCAGGTATTCATACGATTAGTTCTATGTCCTCAGAATCCATTTATATTCATTAATTTAGAAAACCCTAAACCTAGGTCCAAACCCTAACAATGGTGTTTTATGCATTGGCCACGGTTTCTTTGATTTTCCTGCCCAGAAACATTCTATACCACATAACAAACAACATTAGCCAAGCAAAATTCATTTATATGCATTGAATTGATGTAATCGAAAAAGAGAAAAGTAAGAACAAGTGTGGCTCGGGTTTGGCAATATGGAGCACATGAGATGCATATGAGTGATGCTTTAGCTTCAGTGATGATCAATAAACATCTCTATGTTCTTACTTTGCCTTCAAATGCCCTGGATTTCAAAATCCGAATCTCACTTTTGGAAGGATTTTTGAGGTTTTGAACTTACACTATGGCTGCTGGAATTCGTGTCTTCAGGCTAGGGTTGTGTTTGATACTTATATGTGAGTGAATTAGGTCAGAAAAACTCATTGGTTGTGTGGAGATTTGATCCAAAAAAGATTGAAAAAGATCATGGTGTAAAAGTCAAATATTTGTTCATGAAGACTTGCTATTCTTGGATTAATCACATGATTTCCTTCTTCTTTAATTCTAATCACCAATTAAGACTTTCATGAAGCATTATCTTCCTCCAAAAATAGATTTTCATATTTTATATTTATTTAAAATGATTTTTATGAATTAAATCAATAATAAATAAAAATAAAATAATAAAAATGCTGAATTTTGGTCAATTGGGTCGTGCATAATGATATGATGTGGATTGGATCACAACTTAGCAAGCCCATTTGGAAGGAATTGTTTTTAGACCCCCATTTTCAATATAAACCATCACAAAATTTCCCAACTTTGCAAGAGCATATCTCCCTCAATTTTAAAGGTATGAGGGTGTTCTTGGACTTTTTGGAAAGCTTGAAGAGTCCTCTAAACAACCCCATTGGTTTCAGGTCCATATCATTTACCAATATCAAGTTATGCCCTTTTGAAGTTGTTGACTTTTTGTTGACTTTTGAAATGACCTATAATGTCCTAGCTCATATCTTTCAAATGAAGCATTTTTGGGCTTAACTTTCAACATAAAAGTTGTATAGAATTCAATTTCCTTCAAAATGAGATTTGGATGGAGACTTGGTGATGAAGTATGTGAAAGTTATGGCTGGTCAAAGTTCAGTTGACTTTTACTGAGGAAACCCTAATTTAGAAACTCCTGATTATTGATGATCTGGAATCTCCTTGATGAATCATGATCAACCCTTGATCAAATGATGAATTTTACTTCATATACTTGATGTTGGCAAAAAATCATGAAGTTTGACTTTGGTTTGACCACAGTTGACCTCAGTTTGACTTTTTAACTGTATTGACTGATTTTGACTTATCTGATCATTTGACTGAGCAAACTTTTGAGAAAAGTCTTGAAACTTGTCATGGGGGTTCTTACACACATATAAGATGTTATGAAACTCACTTGAGGTATTGGAAGTCCATTTAGCCTGATTAAAGTCAAAACCCTAGTTTTGGATGCACTGCTTAGGAGGTGCATTGTCTGAGGGAATTGTCAACTCTTCTGACCAATTGTGAACTTTGTGAACCTTGTGGACCATC
This sequence comes from Lathyrus aphaca, assembly GCA_963966055.1. Lineage (NCBI taxonomy): Eukaryota > Viridiplantae > Streptophyta > Magnoliopsida > Fabales > Fabaceae > Lathyrus > Lathyrus aphaca. The sequence goes on from OZ014521.1 coordinate 448,391,873, forward strand.
ATAAACTGTCTTGTGAACCTCATGGGAGGTATTGTGAAGCTTGTGAACCTTGTGAACCTCATGAAGTGGCTTTGTAGACCTCATGAATCTCAGGAAAGCTTTGTAATCATTGTGAAACTTGTGAACCTTGTGAACCTTCAAGAAGTGACTTGTGGACTTCCTGAACCTCATGAAAGGTCTTGTACATGTTGAGAAACTTGTGAACCTTGTGAACCTTCAAGAAGTGACTTGTATACTTCATGAACCTCATGGAAGGCCTTGTAAGTATTGGGAAACTTGTAAACCTTGTGAACCTTCAAGAAGTGACTTGTAGACTTCATGAACCTCATGAAAGGTTATGGAAATGTTGAGAAACTTGTGAACCTTGTGAATCTTCTTAGAACACAAAGTCTTGTCTTGTGAGGGCAAATTTTGGGGTGCAACAGCTGCCCCTGTTCAATTTTCTGAAACCTGAGGGGTTAGATTGGTATATTTGCCAGTCGTGACCTGGAAGGTTGAAGGGGATTGAACACAAAAGCCCAAAAATTTGCACTCACCAGTGCATAGAGTGATACAGATGGCTAATTGAATATGATTGAGTGGGCTTAAAGATGCCACTAGGAGAAATTTCTTCAGACATATTTCTTGGAAGGTAAAGCAGTCCAAAGTATGGAGGTATAATGAAAGCTGTCAGGAGTCTGGAACAGTCCTGAGGTATTGATGATATGTTTTCAGGATACTGGAGTAATCCTGATGTAACAGCATGTCTTCATGAGGATAGAGCAATCAATAATGATAACCCTAAAGCAGTCTTGAAGTAATAATATGATTTCAGGAGGATAGAGCAATCAATAATGATAACTCTAAAGCAGTCTTGAAGTAATGATTTCAGGAGGATAGAGCCATCAATAATGATAACTCTAAAGCAGTCTTGAAGTGATGATTTCAGGAGGATAGAGCCATCAATAATGATAACTCTAAAGCAGTCTTGAAATAATAATATGATTTCAGGAGGATAGAGCAATCAATAATGATAACTCTAAAGCAGTCTTGAAGTAATGATTTCAGGAGGATAGAGCCATCAATAATGATAACTCTAAAGCAGTCTTGAAGTGATGATTTCAGGAGGATAAAGTAACCCTGAGGTGACAATAAAGCAGTCCTGAAGAAATAAGAAGCTTATCAGGAGGATAAAGTAACCCTGAGGTGACGATAAAGCAGTCCCGAAGATCATAAGTTTGTTTGTTGGATAATTAACCTGAAAACAAGGTAGCATTCTGTATAATAACATTAGTTTATGCTTTATGTATGCATGTATGATATGATGCACTTAGGTAATGTACTATATGTCTATGGATATATATGCTATGGTATGATGTAAATGATGTATGTATGATATGATACTGCCGGAAGCGTCTGGATATCTTCGTATAACAACTGCTGGCCAGGGAAAATAAATCCCGATTCGTTGCTGAAGAATATATAACCCTCCGTCTGCTGAGGATAACAGGGTATAGACAACTTCCCGTATGCTGGGGATAACAAGGTATATATAACTTCCCGTATGCTGGGGATAACAAGGTATATATAACTTCCCGTATGCTGGGGATAACAAGGTATATATAACTTCCCGTATGCTGGGGATAACAAGGTATATATAACTTCCCGTATGCTGGGGATAACAAGGTATATATAACCTTCGTCTTCGTTTGGTAGTAGGATAAGTATAACATCCCGTCCTCGTTCGTCGTACCCTTATTGGAAAGTAATTTCCCGTATATCCGTATGAGGATAAAAGAGATGGATATAAATTCCAGGGGAGATGAGACTTTATGAAGATGAATTTGCCCTACTGAGGGTTTGTAACTGTCTTGTAAAAGGTGAACCGGCGAAGCTTCGTTGAAATCCTTCCCTCGTCCGTCCTTAGTAAATACTATTACTGCATTTTCATGCATTTCTGGTAAACATCAATCATATTAAGCATACATGCGTTTCTGGTAAACATTAATCATATTAAAAACATACATACATTCAAACACAACCAATGGACGTTTCGCTTATGTAAATAGGGTAAAAGTAAATCTGGATTCAAAAGATGGAATTTATTTATATCAAAAAGTGACCTATACACGGGTAAGTTTGTACAAGGAGACATAAACCCTAGTAAGAGGATTTTGTCATGAAGTTTTTACAAAAGAAAATCAGCTATGTGGGAAACAATCCTATTGAGTTTCAATTCTACTATTGCCATTCAAGTATCTCATCTTCTTGCTGTTGAGACGGAAACGATTGAATTGAGCTTTATCTGTTCGAGCTTGAGTAAGTAGTACAACTGGTTGTAGTTTTATGAGTGATCCAAACGAGACATAGTCATACGCTTTAATCCCTAACTTTTGCCTGGATTGCCCTTTCAGGTTTTCAATCCACCGGGATACCCTTTTTTGCCCAAGCCGCCTTTTCAGGTTTTCGACTTGCCGGGTGTACATCATTTTATATATATCCCTAATTTTTGCCCAAATCCTTTTGGTTTGCCGGGATGCCCTTATTTTTGCCTAGGCCTGTCAACCTAGCGGGTCTCTTTTTATGCGTAGTATTTTTTAACTATGTCTGCGTTTACAGGCTGTGGGAAATCTTCACCATCCATTGTAGTCAGTATCATGGCACCTCCTGAGAACACTGTCTTGACTACAAATGGTCCTTCATATGTTGGAGTCCACTTGCCCCTAGGATCAACCTGTGGTAATATGATACGCTTGATTACCAAATCACCAGCCTGATATACCTTTGGCTTAACCTTCTTGTTAAAAGCTTTGATCATCCGTTTCTGGTACATCTGGCCATGACAGACTGCTGCTAACCTCTTCTCATCAATCAAATTTATCTGGTCGAGTCGAGTCTGAATCCACTCATCTTCATTCAAGCCTGCATCCTTCATAATTCTTAAGGAGGGAATCTGAACTTCAATGGGCAAAACTGCTTCCATACCATAGACCAAGGAGAATGGGGTTGCCCCTGTTGAAGTACGTATTGTAGTACGATAACCATGAAGAGCAAATGGTAACATTTCATGCCAATATTTGTAAGTAACAGTCATCTTCTGTACAATCTTCTTAATGTTCTTATTAGCAGCTTCAACTGCCCCATTCATCTTTGGACGATACGGAGAAGAGTCGTGATGCTTAATCTTGAACTGCGTGCAGAGATCAGTAATCATAGTGTTGTTCAGATTAGAGCCATTGTCAGTGATAATCCTCTCAGGGACGCCATACCTACATATGAGATTGTTCTTAATGAATCGAGCCACAACATTCTTGGTAACAGATGCAAATGAAGCTGCCTCTACCCACTTTGTGAAGTAATCAATAGCAACCAGGATGAAACGATGCCCATTAGAAGCAGTAGGCTTAATCTCACCAATCACATCAATGCCCCACATGGCAAAGGGCCAAGGAGCAGTCAACACATTTAATGGTGATGGAGGTACATGAACTTTATCAGCATAGATTTGACATTTGTGACAAGTTCTAGAGTGTTGATAGCAATCAGCTTCCATAGTAGACCAATAGTAACCTGCTCTCAATATCTTCTTTGCCATAGTATGACCACTAGAATGAGTGCCAAAGATCTCATCATGCATATCTTCCATAATCTCAATTGCTTCCTTCTTATCCACACAACGAAGCAAAGTTGAATCATGATTGCGCTTATACAGAATGCCATTACTCAGAAAGAACTTAGCAGAAAACCTTCTCAGGCACTTCCTATCTTTGACAGATGCCCATTCAGGGAATTCCTGAGCTTCAAGATATCTTTTCACTTCATAGAACCAAGGCTTCTCCTCTGCCCCTTCAGTGTCAATCTCATTGCAGTATGCAGGCTTTTCAAATCTATCAATGGTAATCTTGGGAGCTTCATCATCCCAACTGATCTCAAACATAGATGCCATGGTGGCTAATGCATCTGCCAGTTGATTCTCTCTCCGTGGAATATGTCCAAAGGTAATCTCTTTGAAATATGGGGTCAAAGATAACACATGTTCTCTGTAAGGAATGAGATTATCATGCTTGGTATCCCAATTTCCTTTAATCTGACTCACTACCAGGGCTGAATCTCCATACACATCAAGGAACTGAATCTTCATATCAATAGAAACTTTAATACCCATGATACATGCCTCATACTCAGCCATGTTATTGGTACAATAGAAACAAAGTCTGGCAGTAATCGGGGTATGACAACCTTCAGGGGAACTAATTACAACATCAACACCATTACCATGTGCATTAGAGGCACCATCAAAAACCATAGTCCATCGGGATCCTTGTTCAGGTCCGTCATATTGTCCAGGTTCTTTGGTAATAATCATAATGTCTTCATCAGGGAACTCAAAATTCATTGACTAGTAATCATCTACTGCTTGATGAGCCAAATGATCAGCAACAACACTTCCCTTAATGGCCTTCTGAGTAGTATACTGTATATCATATTCTGTCAAGATCATTTGCCATCTTGCAATTCTTCCGGAGAGAGCAGGTTTCTCGAATATGTACTTGATTGGATCCATCTTCGAAATCAACAAGGTAGTATGGGTCAACATATATTGTCTTAGTCGGCGAGCAGCCCATGCCAAAGCGCAGCAAGTTTTCTCGAGCAGTGAGTATCTTGTTTCACAGTCGGTAAACTTTTTGCTAAGGTAGTATATTGCCTGCTCTTTTCGACCAGACTCGTCATGTTGCCCCAATACACACCCCATTGAGTTGTCTAACACTGTTAAGTACATAATCAAGGGTCTTTCATCAACTGGTGGCATCAAAATTGGTGGTTCCAGCAGATATCTCTTGATTTCATCAAAGGCAGTCTGGCACTCATCATTCCATTCCATCACCTGATCTTTCTTCAACAACTTGAAGATTGGCTCACAGATGGTAGTTAATTGGGAAATAAATCTTGCAATGTAGTTCAGTCGTCCCAAGAAACCTCTAACCTCCCTCTCAGTACGGGGAGCTGGCATCTCTCGTATAGCTTTCACTTTTGCAGGATCCACTTCAATACCTTTTCCACTGACAATGAAACCCAGGAGTTTACCAGATCTAACTCCAAAAGTACACTTGTTTGGGTTCAATCTCAACTTGTATTTCTTCAACCTCTTAAACAATTTGTGCAGATGATCGAGATGTTGCTTTTCATTCTGAGATCTGGCTATCATATCATCCACATATACCTCTATCTCATGATGAATCATGTCATGAAACAAAGCCACCATAGCACGCTGATATGTTGCCCCTGCATTCTTCAAACCAAATGGCATCACCTTATAACAAAAAGTGCCCCATTGTGTCACAAATGTTGTCTTCTCTATATCTTCAGGTGCCATCTTGATTTGATTGTAACCAGAGAAACCATCCATAAAAGAGAATACCTTATGCTGAGCAGTGTTGTCTACCAGAATATCAATATGAGGAAGTGGAAAGTCATCTTTGGGGCTAGCCTTGTTCAAATCTCTGTAGTCTACACACATACGTACCTTACCATCTTTCTTAGGAACTGGTACCACATTTGCAACCCACTGAGGATAAGAAGTTACTGCTAAGAACCCTGCATTGAACTGTTTCATTACCTTTGCCTTGATCTTTTCTGACATTTCAGGACGCATACGACGAACCTTCTGCTTCTTTGGACGACAATCTTCTTTCACTGGTAACCGGTGAACCACAATGTCTGTATCCAACCCTGGCATATCTTCATAAGACCAAGCAAAGATCTCCACATAGTCACGTAACATCTGGATCAACCTGTTCTTGACACTGTCCTCTAAATCAGCCCCTATCTTGACCTCTTTTCTGTTTTCTTCAGTTCCCAGATTCACAACTTCAACTGGCTCTTCATGTGGCTGTATAGCTTTCTCTTCTTGTTGTAACAACCTAGCAAGCTCTACAGGTATTTCACAATCGTCCTCATTTCCGTCTTCAGTTTGATAGATCGGATTCTCGAAATTATAATGGGCAATAGTAGAACTGTTATCAACAGGATCCAGAGTGGATGAGGATCTGCATTTTAGTGATGTGGGTGTGTGTAAGAACACATAGCTGATAAAGCAAAAATAAAAGAAAAGAAAGACAAGGAACACAATATTTACGAAAACGAAACGTCCACTGATTTTATTGAATGAAGTATGCAAATGAAATGAAAGCCCGTAACAAGCACACCATTGTGCCCCGGGTAAGGCACATGGCTTGAAAGTTTTATTGTTCAGAAATTACAAATGTAAAAAACACAACACAATAATAGTATTTACTCCTGACTAAAGGAGATAGGGATAACATCTTCAGCTTTCCAATTATTGAGTCCAGCACCCACAGTAGGAAAAATCCATGCATCCAAGTTGTAGTCTTCATCTTGATCTCCCACAGCATTAATCTGATCCTTCACAACCCCTTGATTAGTGACACGGGCAGCACGAGCACGAAGAACAGCCTTCTGGGACTCTGCAGTGAAACCCAAACCAAACTTGTCAGACTTGTATGGAATATCAGGAAGCTGACCCCAAATAGTACAACCACCTTCATCCACCACAGCTCTAGCATCATTGAGGGAAGCCATTGCCATTGTTGGAGCTTTTCTGGTGACCACAGGAACTTTCTTCTCAACAGGAGGAGCTACATAATTATTAACAACCCAAGGAACCACTTCAAATGTCTGACACGGAGTCTCAATGTATTCACCTTCCATTTCCAGATACTTGAAAGTGTTTACATGGCTGACAAAGTATTCTTCTTCTCCATAGACAGTAACAACCTTTCCATTCACCGGATATCTCAACTTTTGGTGCAATGTAGAGGTCACAGCACCTGCCCCATGGATCCAGGGACGACCAAGCAGACAAGAATATGAAGGACGAATATCCATCACATAAAATGTAGCAGTAAACACCTGGGAACCAACTTGGATTGGAAGATCAATTTCCCCATGCACTACTCTTCTAGAACCATCAAAAGCCTTTACCACAATATTACTGGGCTTCAGCACAGCATCTTCAGGACTCAGCTTGTTCAGGACTTCCTTAGGTAACACATTCAAAGAGGAACCATTGTCTATCAGCACATGAGACAGGGTAGTGCCCCTGCATTCAATTGAAATATGCAAGGCCCTGTTATGATCTCTCTTGGCAGGGGTCAAATCAGCGTCAGAGAATCCTAACCCATTGTCATAGGTCAGGTGGGCAACACAGTTCTCAAAACAAAAAAACAAAAAAACTTCGAGACAAACATGTGTGTTGCATTAGCAGTCTCAACATCAATAACTTTTTGCTTGTTAAGCATTTGCTTGATATCATAGAAGCCTATGTATGAGCACCAGTGATGAGCTTAATCTCTTGAGATTTGAAACTCTGATAAGTAGTTGAACAACCATTTCAGAGAATGATCTTCCCTAGGGGCAATCTGCTTGAAGACTTTGCCATACAGGGCCATATCGTTTGAAGACATTGCCAGACAGGGGCATGTTTGCTAGATAGGGGCATATCGTTTGAAGACTTTGCCGTAGGAGCATGTTTGTTTGAATACTTTGCCAGTCAGGGGCAAGTTACTTGAAAACTTTGCCAGTCAGGGGCAAGTTACTTGATACTTTGCCAGTCAGAGGCAAGTTACTTGAAAACTTAGCCAGCCAGGGGCAGGTTGCCTTAAGACTTTGCCGCAGGAGCATGTTGTTTGAATACTTTGCCAGTCAGGGGCAAGTTACTTGAAAACTTTGCCAGACAGGAGCAGATTGCTTGAAGACCTTTCTATTCAGGGGCAAGTCGTTTCCCAATTTGTGCTTACACATTCTTATCATCCCTAAAAGGATAAGTATTGAAGACTCATTTGTGCCAAGTACAGTTAATCTGAGGCAGTGACGTCGAGATTCGACGAATCTCTACAAGAGTTTGAAGACACTGGGGCATCTTGAATGCCAAGCCTTCTATAAAATCCTCTTGAGATGTTCTTTTCTCACAAATCATTTTGTGGGCGCATAACCACGTGTTCCCATAAGCAAGACGCTCTTAGGATCTACCTTGCAAGTACTTCCAGATATTGGGGTCCTCACGCCAATTTGCTATAATATGTCAGGGGCATGACTCATTATTTTCTGGTGGATTTCTTACTACTTAGTGCTTCCAGTGAGTTACTAAGCCTAGTACCCCAATTGAGCCTTGATTCTAGCTTCTCCAGCTGAATCTGATTTTCTCTCCCCAACGGAGTACAAATTCAATTCATCCTAAGCAAACGTAGTTTGTATGGTTGCTTCCTTCTGATGGACGTTGAAGTTAGAATACTTGTCTGGGTTTATTTCCCGAATGAAGTGTTTTTCTCTCCTCGAAGAGATTTGAGCCTTGTAGCAGGACTTTGTTCCATGGATGGCTTTCCAACATACCTCCAGTGATCGCGTACACTTTGACAAGATTGGTCGAGTATTCGTTTATTGTGATGTTTATTTCATCACCAGTGTATCTCTTGTGTCTGTTTTGTCTGTTTGTCAGCATAAACATAATGCATATACATACATGTACATCATAATTGATTTCATATTCATATTCATGTTGCATTCATTAATGCATACCTCCTTCACCTTGGTCGCAGTTATCCCCAAGTGATGTGTTCCTCTCGAAATGGAGTTGTCAGCCTTAGGCAGAAAATGTACATTCTTTCTAATTCCCCACTGAGTTCTTACCCTCGTGGGAGATTTTTGCTTTAGTTCCCCTTTTCACACTTGGATAGGAGTAATCCCCAATTGAGTTCATTCCTCATGGGTTAGTGTCTTGCTTGACAGTTTCTTTCCAGCTCGTTTCTGGATTGAATTTTGGTCGTTGACATCTTCGATGATTGAACTACCGATTGGGAGGTGCATTTATTTTGCACCTTTTGGATGCTTAGTTTCCCAGAAGGAATATGTTGGAGGCTCCCGTTGAAGAAGAATTTTGCTCTCCAGCGGTGTTGTTACAACATTCCCTTTGGATTACTTATACCCGACAACAAGTGGCAGTCTCTTTATTTGAGAAGCTTGTTTTTGTCTTCGAACTTTTGAGTAAATCAACAGATGGCGGTCTCTTTCCGAGCAGTCGTTCCATCCCCAGCAATTCCAGATGGAAAGTGGATTCATTTTGCACCTTCGGATGTTTAGTTTCCTAGAAGAAATTTATTGAAGACTTCCATTGAAGACAAACTTTGTTTTCCAGCAGTGTTGCTACAACGTCCCCTTGGAATACTTATACATGACGACAAGTGGCAGTCTCCTTATTGGAGAATCTTGTTCTTATCCCCGGACCTCTAATCGGAATCAATAAGTGGCCGTCTCCTTATTTGAGAAGCTTGTTTCTTATCCATAGATTTCCCAGTAAATCAATAGATGGCATTCTCTTTTCGAGCAGTTTGTTCATCCTCAGCAAGGTTTATGTTCTATCAAATGGCATCTCCCCTGTTCAGCGGAGAAGTTTGGTATGAATTTATTTTTCAACAAATGGCATCTCATCTAGACAAGATGAGAAGTTTGTTCGGCAAATGGCATCTCATCTAGACAAGGTGGGAAGTTTGTCATGATTCCAATTTTCAACAAATGGCATCTCATCCAGACAAGGTGAGAAGTTTGTTCGACAAATGGCATCTCATCCAGACAAGGTGGGAAGTTTGTCGTGATTCCAATTTTCAACAAATGGCATCTCATCCAGACAAGGTGAGAAGTTTGTTCGGCAAATGGCATCTCATCCAGACAAGGTGGGAAGTTTGTCGTGATTCCAATTTTCAACAAATGGCATCTCATCCAGACAAGGTGAGAAGTTTGTTCGGCAAATGGCATCTCATCTAGACAAGGTGGGAAGTTTGTCGTGATTCCAATTTTCAACAAATGGCATCTCATCTAGACAAGGTGAGAAGTTTGTTCGGCAAATGGCATCTCATCTAGACAAGGTGGGAAGTTTGTCGTGATTCCAATTATCAACAAATGGCATCTCATCCAGACAAGGTGAGAAGTTTGTTCGGCAAATGGCATCTCATCCAGACAAGGTGGGAAGTTTGTCGTGATTCCAATTTTCAACAAATGGCATCTCATCCAGACAAGGTGAGAAGTTTGTTCGGCAAATGGCATCTCATCTAGACAAGGTGGGAAGTTTGTCGTGATTCCAATTTTCAACAAATGGCATCTCATCCAGACAAGGTGAGAAGTTTGTTCGGCAAATGGCATCTCATCTAGACAAGGTGAGAAGTTTGTCGTGATTCCAATTTTCAACAAATGGCATCTCATCCAGACAAGGTGAGAAGTTTGTTCGGCAAATGGCATCTCATCTAGACAAGGTGGGAAGTTTGTCGTGATTCCAATTTTCAACAAATGGCATCTCATCCAGACAAGGTGAGAAGTTTGTTCGGCAAATGGCATCTCATCTAGACACGGTGGGAAGTTTGTCGTGATTCCAATTATCAACAAATGGCATCTCATCCAGACAAGGTGAGAAGTTTGTTCGGCAAATGGCATCTCATCCAGACAAGGTGGGAAGTATGTCGTGATTCCAATTTTCGGCAGATGGCATCTCATCCAGACAAGATGGGAAGTTTGTCGTGATTCCAATGTTCTATCAAATGGCTATCTCCTCCATACAAGTCGAGAAGTTTGATATGAATCTCTTTTATTTTTCCAACAAATGGCTATCTCTTCCAGACAAGTTGAGAAGTTTGTCGTGATTCCAATTTTCTATCAAATGGCTGTCTCTTCCATACAAGTTGAGAAGTTTGATATGAATCTCTTTTATTTTTCCAACAAATGGCTATCTCTTCCATACAAGTCGAGAAGTTTGTTGTGAATTTTCCAATTTCCGTCAAATGGTCATCTCTTCCATACAAGTCGAGAAGTTTGAGCGTGAAGTTGTTTCTCCATCATATGGCTGTCCCTTTCAGAAGAAGGGAAGTATGATGAATGTTCTATCAAATGGCTGTCTCTTCCATACAAGTTGAGAAGTTTTATATGAATCTCTTTTATTTTTCCAGCAAATGGCTATCTCTTCCATACAAGTTGAGAAGTTTGTTGAAATTTTTCCAATTTCCGTCAAATGGCTATCTCTCCCATACAAGTTGAGAAGTTTGAGCGTGAAGTTTTGTTTTCTCCATCATATGGCTGTCTCTTTCAGAAGAAGGGAAGTATGGTGAGAGTTCTATTCATTGGTGTATCCTTAGTTAAATCTCGGCAGAAGATTTAGCAACAGGTGATTCCTTTTATTTCTGGCAAGTCTCGGCAGAAGATTTCCAGTCTACCTCGGCAGAAGGTATTTACTTTTATAAGCTCGACGATGGCATCCTGAGTTAAATCTCGGCAGAAGATTTGGCGACAGGTGTATCCTCAGTTAATCCTCGGCAGTAGGAATTTCATTTTTGATACCTCGGCAGAAGGTATCTCTTTCTTAGAATCTCTGGTAATCTCGGCAGTAGATCTCCAGCAGACTTCGGAAGAATTTGTTTTCTTACCAAGATCTCGGCGGTAGATTTTTGGTTCATTTTGATACCTCGGCAGAAGGTATCTCAATCTTAGAATCTCTGGTAATCTCGGCAGTAGATCTCCAGCAGACTTCGTAAAAATTTGTTTTCATTCCAAGATCTCGGCAGTAGATTTTTGGTTTATTTAGTATACCTCGGCAGAAGGTATTCCATTTTTGGATTCTCTGGAAAATCTCGGCAGTAGATATCCAGTAGACTTCGGAAGAACTGGTTTTCGTTTCAGAATCTCGGCAGTAGATTTCTGTTTCGTTTTGATACACCAACAGAAGGTTTTTTTTTCCAAATGAGGTTTCAAATCTCGGCAGTATATTTCCTCAAAATGGGATTTTGTTCAAAGATTTCGAGTCATCTTAGGACCTGTAGACAGTTGTCGTCTGGCTTCCCTCGAGAGAAAATCTCTCGTATGGATTGTACTCCACTCTTGTGCGTTTGATCCCCAGTAGTGTCAATTTTCTTCCCGGCGGCGTTATAGCTTTTGTCTTGCATCTTTGCATCGCATATCATATCATTGTCGTCTGCATTTTCGGTCAAAATTTTAGGTATTCTGATATTTAATCCTCTTCCACCTTGAATGTTCAAAAAAAAACTTTGTTACTCGCACATTCAGGTTCTAGATGATTAAATAGGGGCAGCTGTCATACCCTAAATTTTGACCTGAAATTTTCTTTTTTTGTATACACTAGTTTGTATCCTTATTTGCATCAGGTGCGTATCATTTTACATTACATATGTATATCGCCGATCCCATTGAGATTACTATCTTTGTTACTTTCATTTCCTTTTGTTCAAATCAAGTTATGGGTTGAAGTGCAGACATGCTTATTAGGTCAAATGCGTGTGCGCTGATGGACAAAATTTAAGTTGAGATCGATCTAATTTCGGTCAAAACGATAGTTTTGTTTCATTTTTAAAGTTATCAATTTGCGTTGGATTCCAAATGTCTCATGATAGAAATATTTAGGTGTGATTCCAGCCAAAGCCAATTTCAAGCAATTAAGGTGGTTATAAAGAAACGTCCATTCTTCAGGCCCGTTTCATCCTTTGCTACTAAGGACTCGGTTATGTGAAAGATTGCGAAGAAACGTGTTAAGTTCAAAGTACATGAAAATTTGATTCAAAATTCATATATTGTCTTTATGGGTGGTTTGAAACCAAGGGAATTTAAATTCATTTTTGAAGTCATAAGAATTCATTCTATTTTCAATTCAATTAATTTAATCCATGTTTAACGTGGGCCAACTTTGTTTTGTTGAGATTGCTAAAACCAAGCTAGAACTTGTGGCCATGCAGGGCCATTTGTTTTTCTTTGAAGTTGTTATGGAGATTTTGTTCTCACAAATTTGATCATGTCTTAATGTCATGTTATGAGATACCATGTCAAATACGGACTACATTGTTGAAGCCACAAAGTCCTCCAAGACAAATTTCAAAAGGAATAAAGGTGTCATTTACAAGGTTCAACTTTTGGTACAAAGATTTGTAAAAATGGGAAAAAACACAAAGCATATATTTTAATAACAGGATTTTAACTACATGACACCACTTGAATCACACAAAAAAATTGTTAGTTGTTGACGCCAATTAGATAAGTCACAACGTATTTTACATTTTTCTTGACCTTGAAACCATAAAGAAAGCCTTCATACTTCAACTTAAAGCTTGACTCCACAATACTTTTAGATGACGCCCCTGCAACACATAATACGCCAAAGTGTGTAAGCTTGCCTCAGCCACATTAACAAGCAAATGTACAAGTACCTGTTGAAAAAACAAAAGGAAACAGACATCATAAAAGGTTATATCAAAACCTGCAAAAGCAAAAGGTAAGAAGGGATGAAGTGACTTATCAAAGCAGGCAGGCCAAGGCTTGGAGGTTGGCCCCGCCCCCCACGCACAGGCCTAGAAGGCAAGAAACAGACACGAAAAAACATGAATAAAGCCTGCTATGAACTCACCTCACAATATGTCAGGACCTGCAAATCACAACACCAAGTATACATCAAAAGGGATTCAACCCAAAACAAACGGAGGGAGTCATAACCCAACTAATTCATTTCAATTCGAATAAGAACCTTTCAATTTGCAAACCCTAACGTTTTTTGGCTATAAAAGAAAGATCAAAACTTCATACAGGGGGGCAGACCAGCGGCCACAAAAATAAAAAAAAACTCATACCAACCAAAGAGCCACCCCACATAAGCATCACAAAAAATAGCATAAGCATCACAAAAAACCATGGCATCCATACCCTAACCTCATACTAACCAAGAACCACATAACATAGCCACAACATTTTTGAGTGTTACACAAAAATCTGAAGAAGACCCTAAGCCATACCTTTGAAACCCTTTGTTTTCGTCTTCACCACCATTAAATATCCTCCATCTCACAAACCGCTGCACTCTTCATTGTCAGCCTGCAACAATACCAAAACCATAACCATCAGAAGCAAAAAACGATAGCAACCACATTTTCACAACAAAAAAACTAGCAACATACAACATCACATGGAAACAGGGCAGCCATAAAACCAAAACTTCATACAGAAAAAAACTCCATACAAATCAGACCCCAAACCATACACAAACTCTAGCAGACTTCACAAGCCTAAAAAACCAAAAAAACCAAACACAAAGCAAAACCAGATACAGAGAACTACAAGAAACCAAATACCTTTGAGTTGAATTTTTTGGCTCAAGACACAGCAACAACCGAAACACATCACCACCTTCCATCACCCTGTCTCAGACCTCACATTAGACCAAAAGGGCAACAACCTTTCTTTTCTCGAAAAGAAGACCAATCCTCTCATTCTTTTCCTGGAGGAACCATCACAACGTCCCTGCGGATAGACATCATAAAACAACACCAAGACGCAGGACCACCATCACCATGTCTCAGACCTGAAAAATGAAAAAAGCAGTTAACTTCTCAGCATCAAAATCAACTTTGACAAATCAAAGCTCACAATTTCACTGTGAATCCGAAACGGGGAAGAAGAACTCAGCATTCAAAACACAAAACAGCTTACCACAGATTCCTTTGAACCCCTCATCACAGCTTTACCTGCACTCAACCATCAACTCTGATACCTTTTAACAAGATTCTATTGTCGAATTTCCACTGCAATAAGAAGAAACATGTGAGAAAAAGAGGAAATGTCATTAGAATCACGCAAGCATCAAAGTGGAAACAACAAAGACGGATGGAAAATCAAGGTGTACTTGAGCGAAGATGAAACCTAGGACGAAGGGAGAGCCCCACTCGCAGCAATCACAATAAGGAAAGAGGAGCTTCGTCGTAGGCCACCACCGAATACGTCTGCGTAACACTTATCTCGCAGCAAATTCATTGTTTCGAAACCAAGAAGGACGTGACAAGAGTTGCAGGCAAGGCAAGCCAAGACACATACCATCATCACCGCTGAGAACGCTCGGAAGCCGTCGCCGGAAAAGCTTTCGATCGTTCGCTTCGATCCAGGTACTAATCTCTCCCTCTGAGTTCTCTTTCGTTTGTTTCGAACTCACCTTGTATCCCCTGTTGATTGTTGTTTGCCATGCCTATTCTGAATAGGTTTTCTTTAGGGTTTTCAATTGGGGATTTTCGCCCAATTTAAATGTTTAGGTTAGGTTTCCACAAAATCTGGGTTGGGGATTTAGATTTAGAGCGAGAATTTGTGAGGTTACGGGCGAGAGAGAGGGCTACGATCGAAGAGATTGTGGAGATTGAGAGAGAAATCCTGAGAGACTGAGAGTGATGAAACCTAAATGTCGCAAGTTTGAGTCGAACGGAGAGGGAGACTTCGAGCGTTTGAGAGAAGAGATCGAGAGAGAGAATATCGAGTGAGGATTTGTGAGAAGGAGCTTATGGTGGTTTGTTTGTGTTGGAGGAGATGACGAACGAGAGCGAGAGAGAGTCTGGGTGAATTTGTGAGTTTCTGAGAGAAGGAGGCTTTGAGCGCGTGAGGGAGGCGACGCGAAGCTTGCGTTCGTTTCCCGTTTTGGAAAAGTCAGCGCCGTTTCCATGTTAGGGTTTCCATTTGTTTTGGTGTTAACATGAACCGGGTCGCGGGTTTGGACCCGACCCGCTCCTACCTTCAACAGCATGGGCCTTTTGCCCTGTAGGCCTAACCCATCCGCCAGCACCACTTTTTTTTTCCCTTTGGTTTATCATTTTTTTTCTCTCTTATATATAGTTTATTCCCTTTAGTTATTTCTTATTTTTATTTCTTATTTTTAAAAAGATAAGACAAATATTTTGTACTAACTAGTTATTTAGATATTTGATTAGATAAATTGTCAAATTTTTTTTTTCTTTGCATTTTATTAGATAATTCTATTTAATTTAGTTAGTTTGTTACCTTGTGATCGTTTATGTTTATTTATGGAGTATGATTATGTCTTGGCTCATTATTTAGTTATATGTTTGTCTTGCGAAGACTTGTATGGTTTTGTTCTCATTTTTCGACTATAATTTAAGACGTTAACAATACCTCAAATAAGAAATTAGATCATTTCAAATATAAATCAACTTCTTGGCTCAACACCAAGTAAACAAATCTGCGCCTACACCGCACACACGTAAGTCGGTCTTATGATCGCCATCTGCATGTTTCGTGTTTCTTTTTTTAATCAATTTAACGAGGAATAGATCCCCGGAGTCTAGCATTCCGCATGTTCTAGAACGAACGGCAAGTGGGCTAGCCCCACGCGTTTTGTTCGTTCAATCCTTCGTTAATAAATCATCGATTCTAAAATGTCTAAAAAACGATTAATCAATTTATTTAAATCACGAAAGAAAGAACTCCGGAGTCTAGCATTCCGCACGTTCTGGATTGAACCGCAATTGGGCTAGCCCCACGCGATGGTTCAATCACCATTCGTATAAAAACAATTCAATTCATTTAAATTAATTTATGGAAAAAAGGAACTCCGGAGTCTAGCATTCCGCACGTTCTGGATTGAATCGCAAATGGGCTAGCCTCACGCGTTGGTTCAATCACCATTCGTATTCAAAACAATTCAACAATCTTAAAGGATCAGGCATGATTCATCTCCGTAGGAAATTTGTTCCTCCTATCCCCACAAACACAAACAAAAATCTTACAAACAATTACTTTCAAAGGAAGAACGTGGCATTGCTTGTCGATACTTATACCCAAGTTTAAAGCTTCTTCCGATTTTATTTACTTTCAAAGGAAGAATGTGGCATTGCTTGTCGATCTTATATCCAAGTTTAAAGCTTTCTTTCGATTTCTCATGTCTCAAACGTTTGTGGTGGAATAGGTGAGATACTTCTCTTAAAGATGACGACTTGTCTCTTTCTTTCAAAATACGAATTAAAACTTACCAACCAATCCAAATCATTTTCATAATTAATTAGCGAGTAACTGAACTCCGGAGTCTCGCACTCCGCACGTTCTTGAATGCAACCGCAACATGGGCTAGCCCCACGCGTGGTTCATTCGCCCTCTCGTTTTAAAACATCTTTAACAAAGATCAAACATCTTTTCTCAAAACGAATATTGTTTAAATCTTTCTATCTCGCAAACAAGCTAGCGCTTCAGCCTCCTATCGCGAGCAGATAAGCCAACGCTTAGCAGTAGAATGCATTTTCAAACAATCGTTCAATTAAAAAAACACAAATCGTAGTAGCACGAACTACGAAGCTCTGACTTTCCCATTGCACAAGGGAATACGTAGGCACGGGGATTTTAATCCTTCGCGAGCATAATAAATAAAAATTAACTATCTCTCCGTCACAATAATAAAAAACTTAACCTTTCCCTATTGCGAATAATAAACAAATATCAATACTTAATCATTAAAAGAAGACAATAATAACAAGTTAACATTTAAGCGCAAATTAGACTAAGAGGTTCCCGTTGAGTACAACGGACGTGAGGGGTGCCTAACACCTTCCCTTTGCGTAACTGACTCCCGAACTTAGATTAGAGGTTTTTTGACCATTCTTATCCTTTATTTAGGTTGTGTCTATATCTTCCTTTTCTCTCGTAGAATAAATAGAATTAGGTGGCGACTCTGTTGTTTTGTTTTAGGATCGTATTTTCGAGGTGCGACAGCTGGCGACTCTGCTGGGGATATCAGTGCCTTGTGCATAAGAGAGTCGAGCCTAGCTTAGGATAGTTTGCGTTTGTTTGCTAACTTGCTTGTTTGTCTTCTTTATTTGTTGTTGGTATTCTATCTATTGTTTCCTTCTTTATTATTTGCTCATTTATATCTGCCTGTTGGATCTCGGGATGTCACGGGTATGAATTCATACTTGAGTTTTGAAAAAGAAGAGGGAACACCTAAGTTTAGATTTGGATGTTATTAGTGTTAGTCTCCAAGGACTCGCTCCTTGCACGCCTAACATGAAAGCTCCCCCAGATAGTTAGACTTTTCGTAAATCTTGTCACAACGCAGTTAGCCTGCCGCGGGACCTGATTCACGAAAGGGCTGTGATTCTGGGACCCCCTAGAACCTGTTTCAATTTTGGTAGTTGTGTAATTTTAGGCTCCAAGGACTCGCTCCTTGCACGCCTAGCATGAGAACTCCACTCAAGGTAGACCTTATCGTTATTATCGTCACAATGCAGCTAGCCTGCGGCGGGGCGTTAGTACGATAAACGTCCGTGACCTTGAGTATCCTTATACCATCACCATAGAAGCTACCCTGTGAGTGGGATTTATGGGTAAATAATTTAGAACTCTCCACTTAAGGCTTACCAGTCAGGAAGTTCCGAAGTTTATTGTACCTTGGATCCAACACCCTGCCTTTATATCCAATTTTGGAGCTGTTTATGTTTATGATTTTGAGCATTCTGAGCTTTGCTTTCATTCGCATACCATTTGCATTTGCATTTGCATTGCATATCATCTTCCAACAATCCAACTCACCCGTGTCTTATCCAGTCATTCAACTGTACTCGACCCGTCACCAGAGAAAGATGGACCAACTTGAGCAGGAAAACAGGGAGCTTAGAAGTGAAGTCACGACTTTGAGAAATCATATGGGAATATTCTCAACTACAATGAAGACTCTAATAGACAGCCTTGTGCAGGAGAACACTGAACTCCAGGAAGAGATTCACAGCTTGAAGATTGATAGAGGGCGACTGATTTCTTTGGCCAAAGATTTAGTCATTTTTCAGTGTCGGTCAAATTCTACCTCTACTCGTCAACGACGTCAGAATCAACGGAGGTCTCCAAACAGTCCTAAAGGAGCGGCCCATCAGTTTGACCCAATCCCAATGACTTACAGTCAATTGTGGTCTCATTTTGCCCGGAACTCAATAATGACACCCAGAAAGACTAGAGCCACGAGGTCTCGGCCCCGTGGGATCAATCCAAATGCCAGTTGTGAGTTTCATGATGGAGCACTGGGGCATCCAATTGAAGAGTGCAAAGTCTTCCGAGAGAAGGTTCAAGAGATGATCGACTACGGGGTGTTGACCTTCAATGGAGGAATCCCATCTGTGGACGGAGTGCCTTTGTGCTGATAGAAAACTCAAGAGAGTCCCGTCCAAATCAATCTGTTGCTGGAGCATAGGACAAGTTCCTGAATGCACGTGATCGTTTCGATGCTTTGGAGCTATCCTCTCAGATGTTTAGCTCGTTTATGCTTTTCATATGTATTTTGCTATGCTTTGTTAATGCATTTGTTTTGGCATGTAAGAACTTATTTGTTTTGAATGATTAATGCAATGAATATGTTTGTCTTGAAGTAGTCCATTCGTATTCACTCATAATGTTTTTTTCAACTTTATAATGCCAATATTATCCCATCTCTTGCCTAGGCAGAGAATTGGAGGGAGGATGACGAAATTAAAACACAAATTCTCTAGTTGAATGCTTTTGAATAAAATCCTACTGACGATGTGCATGCATTGTTTCAAATTCCCAAACACTGGAGAAATAAGGAGTTAATCCCTAGTCAACCACTTCGAGCCTAGAAGTAGAAGTTTCTTTCAGATATTTCAAAACCCTTACGCTTAACCTGGGGCAGGGTAGTGTTCAGTTAATCTGGTTACACAATCAAATCATAAGATGAAACATCCGATCAGGGAATCCACTACAATCAATGACTTGACAGTCACGATTTTCAACCTCCCAATGAAAAAAGAAAAAAAAAAGAAAAAGAAAAAGAAAATCCCTCTAAGTCAAACCTACAAAAGGACTTAGACAAAAAAGATCAATAGAATAAGTCATTCGTTAGAGGTCCTAAAATCCTCAACCTCAAATACATAAGATTTAGTGACCGCCTGTAACACGGTGGGAGAACTGACTTTAAGTTATGTTGCGGATAGCAAGAGTCGCCACCGACTTTTATTTTATCCAAAAGGAAAGGGTATAAAAGAACAGGAAAGACCTTAAGAGAATATTTTGGGTCCGAGGGGTAGGTTATGTAAAGGGAAGGTGTTAGCACCCTTTACATCCATGGTTATCCATGGGCTCTTAGTTACTTAGCTCACTTTTGAATTGTTTTTGAAAGTGCAGTGTGTGAATAGAAAAATTTTCAGAATAGTTAATAATGATCCATGTACGGATGCGTAAAAACTTGTTTTTGAAAATTTGTTTGAAATTGTGAAGAGTTTGAAAAGTTTGAATAGTGAGCAAGTACATAAGAGGAACCTACCCTAAAGTTTAAGTCTTTCTTGTTCTTTATCCTTTAAATGGTAAGACTATCCCTACTATTAAGGAGTAGGTAGTCATTACCTTGGATGTTAGGGACATGTGAGGGAAATTTACTTAGGGTACCCCTCTTTTACTTAGTAACTCCCCAGCAGAGTCGCCAGTTCTGTAACACGGTGGGAGAACTGACTTTCTATAAATGTTGCGGATAGCAAGATTCGCCACCGACTTTTATTTTATCCATAAGGAAAGGACATAAAAGAACAGGAAAGACCTATTTTTTAAAAGACTTGAGTTCGGGGGGTAGGTTATATAAAGGGAAGGTGTTAGCACCCTTTATATCCATGGTTATTCATGGGCTCTTAGTTACTTAGCTCACTTAAATGTTTTTGAAAAGTGTAGTATGTGATTAGAAATTTTCTAAGTAATTTGTAATGATCCTCGTATGGATGTATACAAAGCCTTGTTTGAAAATATTGTGAGGTGTGAAAAGTATTTTTGAAGAGTGAGCAAGTAACTATGAGGTACCTACCCTAGACTAAGTCATTCATGTTCTTATATGTCCTTTCAAGGGTAAGACTATCCCTATTATTTAGGAATAGGTAGTCATTACCTTGGATTTGTTTAAGGGACGAGCGTAGGGTCAGCGTACGATCAACGAAAGCAACTATAGGGTGTCTTTAGCAATTGGGATGGACTATCATCTTTTAAACCGAAGGGACAAAATCATTTATCATAGGCAACCTCGTAGGGACTTGATCTTTTAGAATCTGGGAGGGACAAGATGATTTATTTCCTGGAGGGACTTTGCTTAAGACAACCTACTTTCAAGGGACTTGACCGTTTAAATAAGGCAACCAAGAGGGATACCCTAAGAAGTGCAGACGACGATCTCAGATCAACTTACATGTGTGAGTGGTTCATTTCAGATATTTATCTTTTTTAGATTAATTATCTAAGTTTATTTAATCACAATTAATTTCTCACTCCCTATTTACTAACCAAGCAATTAAATAAAATAGATAAAATACAGAAATATAAAATCTACGCTATTACATGGCTTATGGGCAGTTACAAAATAATCGAGCAAGAAAAATAAATTACAATATAATAACCAATACAATTTTTTCTAATAAAATAGATAAATCATAAAATTAAATTAATAGAATAATAAAACAAAAATAATGAAAATAATAATTATGGTTAGAATTTAAAATTAAGTTTTTATTTTATTTTGAAAAAGTTAAAAGAAAATCATTAAGCTAATTACTAAATGTTATTAATCAATTTACATAATATATATAAAAAAGACTTGTATGATAATAATTTAAATTAGAAAAGAAATTTTTAGAAAGAATAAGCATTTTTCTTACAATTTAATAACAATTGCTTAATTAAACACAATAAAACTAATATTATTAAAAAGGTTAATTAGGTTATTGAATTAAATAAATAGTTAGTAAGATGTTTAGTTAATAAAATAATTAGTTAGTAATATAATTAGTTAAAATAATTAGTTAAGAAATAAAATAAAAAAGAAGAAGAATAAAACACCAAAAAAAAGGAGAAGAAGAAAATGGGGAGGCCTGGTTTTGATCCCAGGACCTCCCCTTACTAGACCAAGAAGCTATCACCAGGTTGTGCGCAGTTTGTTGTCCTAGGAAGGAGTAATAAATATTATATGGGGAACCTGCAACATAAAACAAAATATAAAAAAAATGGGAGGGACCTGGGAATCGAACCCAGGTCTAGAAGTTTACACACGCGCATCAAAATCCACTGGGCCACCTGCACCTTTTGAAAATTATAACATAAACAACATTATATAAAATATAATCAATTTTCAAATTCCAGAATTGGCGCCTTGCATCCTCCTCTTCCTCCAGCCTTGCGAAAACACCTGCGAATTTACATACAAATTTTCCTGCGATTTTTCTCACATCCATAACCTGCGAAAATCGTATCTCACAGCAAAACTTATAATTTCATCAAATTAATTTGGTCAATGTGATCCTTATGACATACATAGTCTATCCATGGTCTTCGAAAGGATTTATATAGTTTCACGCGTAAAACCCTAAAACGTGATATCAAACCCTAACAATGGCAATTATAGCATCCGGCCCTGAAACTTCAAGAAAACACGCAGAAACAATCTAAACAACATCATAATCAACAATATGAGACTAGAATTCGTTAACAATGCATACATAATGAGAATCGAAAAATTGAAAATAAGAGGGAAAGTGTGATTCGGTTAGGTCATATGAGCATGAATTTGATGTCTATGAGGATTGAGTTACAATCAATAATTTCCAAGGAAGCTAATGCCACATTTATTTTTCTTTGAAAGTGTCTCTTCATCCAAAACCGAATTTTACTTTTAGGAGGAATTTTTTGAAATTGGAATGGTGTTCTTGGCTGCTGGAATTCCTCCTCAAGTTGGTGTTATGATCAAGGCTTTATAGTAAATGAATTTAGGTCAATAAAATTATGGATTATTTGGGCTTTTTGATAACTTGAGTGTGAAGAAAACCATGACCATAAAATGTGAAAAAATCAAATATTTTCATACTTAAAAGGTCTTGCACGAATTTTAATTGCATCCAATCACTTTAAATGTCCTAAGATTCATTCCAAAACCAATATTTGATCTAAATATCAACTTTTTATATTTTATTTTGATTTAAAATGAATTTTAAAGAATAAAATCCAAATAAATTATAAATAAATTATAAAAATCAGAGAATACTTGAATTGGGTCGTGCTTGATGTTATCATGAAGATTGGGTTGCAAAATGATAGGCCCATTTGGAAAAAATTATATTTAAGCCCTTATTTTCTTCATACACCCCTTGAAAATCTCCCAACTTTGACAAGGCATAAATCCTTCAATTTTAAGGCTATGAAGGTGTTCTTAGAAATTTTGGAATGTTTAAAGAGTCCTCTAACAAGAATATTTGTTCTCATGTCCATATCTTTCACCATTTTCAAATTATGCCCTTTGGAAAAAGTTGACTTTTTGTTGACTTTTGAAATGACCTGTAATGTTTTAACTCATACCTTCCAATTGAAGCATTTTTAGGCTTGGCTTGTGTTATACAAAGTTGTAGAGAATTCAATTTCCTTCAAAATGAGCTTTGTATGGGAAATTTTTGATGAAGCATGTGAAAGTTATGGCTGGTCAAAGTTCAGTTGACTTTTCTTAAGAAAACCCTAATTTAGAAACTCCTGATTCTTGATGATCTGAAACTTTCTTGATGAATCATAATCAACCATTGATAAAATGATGAATTTTACTTCATAAACTTGATGTTGGCAAAAAATCTTGAAGTTTGACTTTAATTTGACCACAGTTGACCTCAGTTTGACTTTTTAACTACTTTGACTGATTTTTGCATATCTGATCATCTGACTGGGCAAGCTCTTTGGGAAAGCTTTGAAACTTGACATAGGGATTCTTGAGGTCATATGGGATACCATGAAGCTCACTTGAAGCCTTGAAAGTTATTTTAACCTGAGGAAACCCAAAACCCTAGTTTTGGACACTTTGCTTAGGAGGAGGCATTGTCTGGGGAAAATCCCACACTTCTTGATCAATTGGGAATCTTGAGACACTTATGATCATTTAGAAGTCTTGAGTGATATTTTCTTGATTGTGGAAGGGAAAATTTTGGGGTACAACACCGCCACCTTGCTGGTTCCCTAAACCGACGAGTCCAACTAGTCGAGCACAAAAAAGTTCAAAATAATAGCAATTCCAAATAGTCAAACACAATAAAATAACAAACAAAATATTATATTTAATCCGGCCAAAACCCGGACATTAAAGTGCATACAAGAGGCGCGCATGCCGTAATAACAAAATCTAAAGAGGCACGCAGGCCATTACAACAAACAGGCACGCAGGCCAGAAATTCAAAGTAAACTAAGGGTCTCTGCCCATACTTACACCTCTTCATTGTTATCATCCTCCTCCTCCCCCAGCTCTTCCTCAACAACAAAGGGCATACAATGTCCACATTGGTCACACAATAGTTATGGTCCTTCCCCTCGGTTACGAGCGTCGGATTCACGACCTTGAGTTGATTGGTGGAGTTATCAAATCCTTCTTAAAAGACGACCACCAGATCTTGGCAAAGCTCGAAGATCCTACCGGCCAACTCACCCCGAGTACGGAGGGCCAACTCTTCTTCGTTCTCGTCCTCAAGAGGACAAAATGCACCTTCTAGCAATGCCAGTCATGCCCGAAGGTTCACATTCTCCTCAGCCGCCTTATTGAGCTCGACTGCCTTCTCCTTCAAACTCTTGTTCTCCTCCTTCAAGGTGTCCCACTCATGTTTAGCCTTATCCAACTTTGAGTTCAACCCTTCTTGAAGTTTATACTCCTCCTTATAGTCGGACAGATCATTGGAGAGATTGTTTTTCTTGTCCCTTGTGGTATCAAGCACTTCCTCCAAAACAGCAGTGGAGACAACGGTGTCAGACAACACCAAAGTCGTCTCCATGACCCAGATAACGACAGCGATATCCCCGTCTAGATCTTCCCGCCTGGCAGTGGCATCTTGGTCAAGCAAAGCCTTCGCATCAGGCGCCGCCACCATAACAGAGCTCTCGGACTTGAAGAAATCCCTCTCTAGATAGCAAGGGGGCAGCAGGTAACTTCCCTGTTCGCCCTACAACATACCGACCACGTCCCCTGAGCGGGAAAGAGACCCATTCGTCTGTTGACGCTTCGAACGAGGAGAGTTGACGAAGGGTGGAAGGCTATCCCGTATTGTTCTTGAGGAGCTTGGTTGAGCGACAACTTGGGGAGAATCGATGGCCGAGCTAGGAGTACCAGAGCTATCGACCCCATGCCGGTTGCTACCTCCTGGACGCGGCTAGTCACTTTCTTTTTCTTCTTTGTTGGGACCCTGCCCGGGGCCCCTGCCTGGTTGGCCAACTTCAATGCTCGTTCCTTGGCCGATGGCATGCTTCCTGCAAAACAAAAGACCAAGAGAATCAACAAACAAATATAAACATCGGAGGAGAGGGAAAGGATGAAAGAACCTACGCAATAACCAAATAGCCTCCTCGTCTGTATCACACTCGAGCAAGGCCTTGGTATTAATCAGGCGAGTTTCTAGGACGGGCATCCCGTCGTCATCTAGGTAAGGGTTGTCCATTCGGTCCATGTAGATCGTCAAGCTGAAGCTTTGGACATAATCCACCAACTTTTGATAAGCCAGCCGATCCTCGGCCCCTAGACTTACGTGTCAGACTCGGTAGTGACTGGTTGGCAGATCAAAATGGTCTGGCTTCCATCTTAGGGGGATCTTCGACATCAACTTCTCCTCTCCATTTGCATCTTGTTTAAGAAAGTAGAGGCTATCGAGAGCATACTGGGTGATCGGTTTCACCGAGTACCATCTCCCTTTAGAGTGGCGGGCTGAATCAATGTACGTCTTGAACAACCTCGAAGGTTGCTTGAAAGACACCCAACTATGACGCCCTCCTACGTCCGACCGTTGCAGGTGGAAGACACAGAAGAAAAGGGGCAGCGTGCACCCGATCCCAAGGTACCGGCAGACCAGCTCAAATTCCCGGATAAAGGAGATGGCGTTGGGATGTAGTTGTGAAGGTGTCAGCCTGAGCCACCTGAAGACCCCCATCTGAAAGTCGTTAAAGGGGAGCCTCATCCTCGCCTCTCGGAAGGCGAACTCATACATCGCGAACTGTCTCCCCGGGAAACGCGAGCATATCTGATCGTCCTTTCCAAGAGCGTAGCATTGCCAGTTGGGTTTATCCTCGGGACCTATATCCTCGAATACCGCGTACGCAGTGACACTTTCATTCGCGAAGTGAGATTCCTCCTTCAAAGGCTCATCGGCGACCCACGACAGGTCGTCTTGGTCAGACGAAGAGGCGACCTCATTTCCGTCTTCGGGCTGTCTCTGGTCGGCTGTACCTGAAAAGCAGAAGGAGAAAGTGAATTCGACATCACATTAAATTCACCTTTCCACCGCAGTTCAAGTGAAAGGACGAAGAGTTGAACGCTCGAAGTTCTCTAACATTTCCCTAACCAACAAAGGGACGGGTGAAGGTCCCCCTCGAGCGCTCACGGAACACCAAAAGTTCCTAAGAAAGCTAAGGAATTCTTGCCCGGTGAATGCATGGGGCGCTCACGACCTTCATCAAAAATATGATGATTCTGGCTGACTTATTCACGCAGATATGCATAATTCTCTCAGCTCATGCAAATTACGCCTGGGACGATCATATCTAAAACCTAAAAACTAGCCTAAAACATTGATCCACTTACTCTAAACGGAAAAATCATTGTTTTCACTACCTACCAAGCGTAAAAATAATCAGAAAGAGAAGATTTGAAGGGTTACCTGACATCATGATGGCGGGGAGAGAACGGTGGCACACGGGAAGTTGATGGTGGTAAGCGGCGGCGACGGTTGAGAAGAGCTCTTAAACTGCTAGTCCGATTAAACGTATGAGCGAAAAAGTGAAATGAAGAGGATTCTCCATTTTATATACTAGGGAAGCACGTGGGGGACGCGCCTAGGTAATCATTACCTAGGTTCCATAGGTCATCCCTAGCACAGGAAACGAAGCGACACACTTTAAATTCCCCGGACGCAGCTCTTAGAGAATACTGAACGACGTCGAGCACCTCTAGGTCTCCCCGACCCAACAAAAACTTCCTCGGCCATTAAAGACGCCACGCCTTGGTCTATTCAACATACGTCCTCCTCGGTTTACCGAATGATTCATGTCAACCACTATGGCACGGGCAATCCCGACGACCCACTCCACGGTCAATGTCCTACCTCGACATGTTGGTTGTGCCCGACTCTATTTTTTCTTAACTCATCACTCCAGCTTGGAGACTCGACTTGGGGGGCTCCTGTTCCGGACTGGGCCTCGAGGACATCGCTGGCTCATAGCCTAACATGTCGGGCAGAGACCCATCCAGTCGGCCACATCTTCTGCATCGTCGGGAAGATCTATAACTGCCCGAGCAGGCGCTTGACGCGTCGGGCATGCACATTATCCATTGAACTAATGACGGGGAGACCACGTCTCCCCTTCACCTACCATGTCGCCCAACTGTCCACCATTATCTCCTGAAAGATAGGGGCAATTGGACCAAGGTCAAAACCACGTGCTAGGTCTCACACGCTCCTATGCGTACCTTGGCAGTTCTTCTTTGGGCCTAACTAACCCAACCCAAAGGAGAACCTTGGCCCAACGCTAGGGCTCACTATAAATATCTTTTTTCACTAAAGGGTCAGGTATTCTAAAACACTTTCTCTCTTACCACTTTCTGTACCGTATACTTATTTTGACATCGGAGTGCCTTGCAGGTACACCCCCTCCTCGCTTGTCAACCACCTTGCTGTTCGTGCTCGACCTCTGGAGGACTCTTCTGATCAGGTAAGATCAAAATCACACTAACTCACGGAAATCAAAAGATTATTTAAACCTTAATTCTTTAACCGATGTTATAAAAATGAAAAATAGAAGTCTTTTCTGAATTAAAATAAAGAAAATTAATTGATGGAGACTGCAAAAACATTTTTAAGAAAGGTAAATATAAAGAGTCAAAATCGTTAAGAAAAAATAAATTAAAGGCGAAATAATTTATTCATATTTCAACGTGAGTCTTTTATGAATAGGTAAATTAGTCTCTCTCTTGAAGTCAACACAATAATATATAATAATATTAAAACATATACTTCAACCAAATTAATTATATGGTCAAAGTCCCACTTATACATGACTTAATATAACCATATTTATAAATACCATTTTCAAGATTGTTGGTGCATGAAATTAATTCAAAGTTTTTCTATGGTTTTGTGGGCAACCAATACCATATGCTAAGAAATAAATTACTTATTGACGAAAATTTGTCAAAGCATGGAATATACTTTTATTCTCAATAAAGTCAAAACAGAATTTATATCATATAAAATATGAGTGTTTTCGTATACGTGTTGTACCTAGAACTTAATTTGTTGTATATATTATCCCTAGTTGACTTCGTTGATTATAGAAGTATATTTTATGATGCATATATCTTTATGTTGCTTAGCACGTATCTCAAATGTGTTTAAACCAGTAAGATACCAGTGTGGGTACGGGTAAAATTATTTGATACAGTATAAAATATATTTAAATGTATACGTAAATTTTATCGATATAAAATATATATTTATATATATATATATATATATATATATATATATATATATATATATATATATATATATATATATATATATATATATATATATTTAAATTTAAAATTAGCTATTAATTTTAAAATAAACAATGATTATATAAAATCAATTAAATTAAAATATAAAGAAAAAAAAGGACTCGTGAGATGAAAAAATTTAATATTTAAAAATAAGGATTTTATCTTTTAAATTAAGATAATTATTAATTAAAATAAAATATATATTGTGTTTATAGTGATCCGTGAAATAAAAAATTTATTTGATACAATATAAAACATATTTATATACAAATGTAAAATTGAAATTAGTTTTTTAATTGTAAAATAAAAAATAATTATACAATTGTACTAAATAATGATGCAAAAAGAAAAAAAAATGACTCGTGATATGAAGAAATACAAAAAAAATCGATGCGATAATGATCCGTGAAATAAAAATATTAATTGATGTGTACAAATACAAAATTTAAAAATGATTTACTTAATTGTAAAAAGAACAATAATTAAAAAAATTAATTCTATTAAATAATTGTTAAAAAAAACTGAGATGAGAAAAGAAAAAAATTGATATTTAAAAATAAGGATTTTGTCTATTAAATTAAGATAATGATTGATTAAAATAAAATAGATATTGGGTTGATAGTGACCCGTGAGATAAATATATAACGTTATTTATTAAAATGAAAAAAATAGATATTTTGTTGATAGTGATCCGTAAAAAAGTTTTGACATTTGAAAATAACACTTTTATCCTTCGAATAAAAACAATTGTTAATTAAGAAAAAGGTATCTTGCTGATATGGTCCCTACAAAAAAATTGAAATTTTAACATTTAAAAATAATTTTTTTATCGCAATAATAAAATTAATTAATTAAAATAAAATAATATTTTTCTAATAATAATTTGTGAGATATAAAATTAATTGTATGTATGACTTATTAAGTGAGGCAAATCCTCTACTCCACTAAAAATAAAATATAAGAGAGGAAAAAGAAAAATAGAGATATGAGAAAGAGAGAGAAAATAGAGATTTGAGAAAAAAATTTAAAATGAAAATGAGAAAGTGAGGGAAATTTGAAATTTAAAAGGAAAAGTGAAAAAGTTAAAGTTGATTGAAGCTATCCAAGTGTCTCAATATAATATGAATGAAAAATGTATACATTACTTGATTACATAAATACTCTTTTGTTAGTGTAAATAATTTATAGTGAAAGGGCAATTTAGGAAGTTAATGCAATTGATTTTTAATGGATTCATAGTAGATGCACCATACCAAATTAGGTCGAGAGTCTAAGAAAATGACACGTGGTTTAGAGGTGGTAAAATGAGTTTGGCATATCAGATATGACAGTTTTGTCCGTTTTTTTAATATGAAATAGAACAAGATCTACACTCTTAAGTATGTCGCCACGTTTCATCCTTTTTTTCTTTCCGGTTTTTACATATAATTTTTCAATTTTTAGACTTAAAATATCCAATGCTCGTGTGTCTGCTCCGTCCAACCCTCACTATTTTCGTAGGGAGGATCAAAGTTTTAAGGTCTCACCCTCAAATTTGTCCTCCATATCTTCTTTCAAATTCGAAGTACTTTCTAGTGTGCGCTTTTTTTTATTGCAGCTAGTGAGCAAGAAAACGGATGCGCGAGCATGACTTTTGCGCAACTCAATCCTTTGTTTGTTGTTTTACTAAATAGAAAGTTTTTTCTCTTGTTTAGTAAAGCCCAGTTTTTGGCATTCTCTTGCAGGTGACGATGACATCGAGTTGGTGGCGTGTTTACCCCCCAAATTGGTAAACAACCGCTGGTCCTCTGAAGATACCAAAATATCCTCAGTTACTCGCAGGATCGACCAAATTGATCCTAGGACATGTGCTAAAAAGGTTGATTGGTTTGTAATGTTTTTGGGAAAAGGGGTCTTGAATCCTTCAACAGGATTTAGAAGGTGTTTTTGGAATAAAAGAGATGAAACAAAGCAAAAGCTTTCAAAGGTAAATAAAAGAAAGGGCAAGGCTTGAAGATTTAAATGAAAAGTAAAAAACAAGACTTGAAGGTAAATGAAAATTAAAGGCAAGGCAAGAAAACTTAAATGACTGAAAATGTAAAGGGAAGATAAATGCAAGGCAAAATGTTAAAGTGCTAGAAAAGTAAATGCAAGAATGGTAAAGGAAATGCAGTAAAAGTACTTGAAAAGGTAAATGACTTTGAAAGATAAATGCTTTAAAATAAAGACTTGTAAAAGATAAATAACTTCGAAGATAAATTTGGTGGTGTTTCAATTATGTACATTCTCACTGCACTCTTTTCTCTACACGCGGATACTTTGAGTATACGGAGTTACTAGTACATATGATTTCCACACACTTATTCTAACATTAGACTAAGCTATTTATATACATTACAAAGTAACCGTTTTCGATAGTTATTCCTAAGACTATCCTAAGATGATGACACTTGTCCCACTATATGTTGAAAAAGCTTGATCTTGTGCCACTTGTCTCTACATCTGAATTGAAAATTACATAACTTTCCCCCAAACTTGAACGTGTCAAACTCATGTAACTGTCATTTTCGTCGAATCTCGGCATGGTCGAATAATCCAAACACTTAGAAACTATTTTAAATTAGAATTTCTCTAAGTACCAAATTAGTGAGTAGGTTCCTTCGACTCTCATCTTTTTAATGAGTAAGTTCGAAAACCTCACTTTTAGCTCCTAATGAGAAAACTCTTTATTAAGCCAAATGAACTCATTAATTGCTAGCGTCAAAATTCAAGGATAACAAATTTCCCCCCAAAAATGTTATTTTCGACCATCTTGATGAAAAAATCATTTTTTGATATTCCTCTTTTTCGACGCCAACTTAGGTCAGACGAAAGTATGGTTGGAACTACCTACCCCACGTTCCAAAATTGTTGTTATTCTTCACCCACACGCACGACGTCATGTCATAATGGCAAAAATCCCAAAAGTTCCATCAGTCGTTTCTATGTCTTTCTGATCATGCGTTTTTTCCTTGAAACAATGCGCTAATGTCTTTTACATTAACTGCTTCCTCAACGCGCCAGATCCCAAGTGCCACGTGCCCCACCACATTACATTTACATTAAGTGGTTGGACTTCACATCCTCTCATCTCCTATGCCTATAAATATAGCCTTTAGCATAACAAAAAAAAACTTTCCAAACTCTTGCAAACATTCGTCTCTTTCTTGCTAAAGTCCTCCTACTTTCTTTCAAGAACTTTTAAAACTCCATTTTCATCTCCATCAATGGCGTCTTCCAAAGCTACTACTTCCCAGAAGAAAGGTCAGAAGGCGAAAGCTTTCAACTTTGAGCAAACTTTTCCTCCCTTCAACGAAATCACTGAGCCAAAAACCATAAATAGTCCTCAATTCGCACTAGAACCCAGAGACGTTGAAACCAGGAGCTTGTACGAGTCTCAGGTAATGATCCTCTTTATTGTCAATGACTGGTCCATTGGCTACAGTTAAGAACACCGATGAAAATCTAAAAGAGTTTTTTCCTTGCTCCTGCAAAATCAACCTTTAGGGCATAAACATATCCCCAAAGCTGATGACTCATCATCTAGCCCACCTGCTTTCACTCAATTGAACGTGAAATACCTTCATGATGGTATTAGGTTGGCTAGGGCTGTAAGCCAATTCAATGAATTTGATCTTTGGCTGGCTAGATTGGAAAAAAATCAAAGTTAACCACTGGAAAACTATAGGGATCTATGATCTATTGATGTTGTCGAAGACTTATATTCCCTACTGCTTGAACCTTCTAGAAGCTTCACTATACTTCTGAGATTGCATCCATTATACTTTTCACCTTCCTTGTGGGATGGCCACCACCACTCTCTTCGAGATAGTCTCTATTATAGGGCTTCGACCTGATGGTCACACATATGATCCTTCCATATACACTGAGGATACTATTGGCTTCAATGAGTCAAAGCTAACATATACCCCCTTCATCAACCATCACTCCAAACCCAATGACGAGGAAGTTTCTGATCAGGAACATATTGCTTTTCTTACTCTCTGGCTATCCATATATGTTTTCTGCACCAAGTCCTTACAGGTGGCGAAGAAATACATGCCATTGGAAAACCAGATCCACAACAACATAGGGGTTTGCTTGAGTGAACTTATTTTGGCCAGTCTCTACGAGTCTCTTAGTGAAGGAGTGACTCAACTGAGGAACCCAGGAACCACCTCTAGTTCCATGAGTCTCACTGGCCCTCTCTGGCTCCTTCAACTCTGGCTAAATTTCACCTTCAAACCTGTACTTCCCAGAAAAGAGAAAGTTGACGAGGAATCAGAGGAGATTAGGCTTAGGAGCACTGATAATGTTCGACTGGCGAAGCTTACTCCTAATAATGAAGGTGAAATCCTAAAAGGGGTCTTCTCCATCTATATAATGATGTTTGCACATCAAAACGATTTTGTTCTATTCATGGCTCCTTTTACTGAAAGGAAGTGTGGCCCTAGATGGTTTACTAGAGCTTTCCCAAATTCCCCTTTAAAGAAGCTCCACATGGACTCTATTTTGGTTTGGGAAGCCTTTTTTATTCCCAAATATTTTGTTTATAGGATGAATGGTGGGAAATTAGACATAGTCCTTATCGCTTATCAACCAAACCTGGTTTCTATGCAATTTGGACTGGGCCAGAGCTTCCCCAAATGCCTTTATAATAGAAAGGGCCAGGTCATTTTCTCCAACAACCTCTTTGACGAATATGATGTTGCTGACATCTTCGTCAGATGGGATGCCCAAAAGGCAGTCTTATCTCCTATCTATTTTCAACCTACAATCCAACGCACCCATCTCTTTAATGATTGGTGGCGCAAGTACTACAGTGAGAACTTCCTCATTGCCCTTGAATTTTCTTCCCTACTTGACTTTGATTTTGTTAATGTGCATGAGAAGGTCAAGAAAAGTAAGTCTACTCACATCAAAGAGAAACAAGCTTTTCAAAAGTACTTTGAAACTGTCTATCGACCAGATGATCTTAGTCGAACCGTTCGTGAGGCTGTTGTCACTTTGAAGGAGAAATTTTTGCGAAAGATGGATAAGTTGAAAACCCCTTCAAATGTTCCTCGTGAGAAGCGTTATGAGGTGGCTTGTTGACTCTTTTCCCCAACATTTCCTCGATTGCCTACTGCTGATTTTGGAGTGGTCGTTTCCCCACCATTTCCAGACTAGTTCGTTTGTGGGGATTCAATTAAAATCCTTCGACAACAGTCTCATCCGAAAGCCCAAAGGGTGGTTGCGACTAAGCACACACTAGATAGTTTCAAAGGGCACCTTCATATAGGGATCGAAGACGTTCATGTCGAATCTGAAATATATGAAGGTTTGAGGTCTTTATTTACCCCTTTCTGACTGATCAACTATTAACTTATAACAATTGTCTTTGTCATTTCCTGCACTTACTAGAAGAACCACTTCCAACAAAGGTGTGTGGTAATAAAGACTGAGAACAAAGAAGACACTAAGGTATTTCATAACCCATATTTCTGCAACTTCTCATGTGTTTGCTCCTAATGTTTGGTCTTCCCTTCAGACAACCAAAAAGCCTCCGACATCCCCAAAAAAGGGAAAAAGGCTTCGAGTGCTGCTACCCATCAAATGATGATGAATCCCTTGAGGACCAGCCCCTCAAGAGGAAAAGGAAGATTGCACAGTCTCCTAGTGCTGCTGGCCAACCTTCCTCTAAGGTGGCCAAAGTTGCAAAAAAGGCACCTTCAACAGGTGGTGTCGAAGTTGAACTTCCCACCCCTATGGTGAAGCCTGCTGATGGTGCTCCTGAGAGTGCTAACTCCAGTCCATGAGGTGAAGAGAATGAGGTATTTAGCTTTTCCTCTCATCCTTTTAATCTCTTTTTACAACTTCGACTTAACTCTCCTTTTTTTCCTTTTATCAGGCTAGAGTAGGCATTTCTCAACCTCCTTCGACTACTACTCCTTCGCTGGCAGTCCTCTTAAACAGCCAAGGTGAGCCAACTTATCACCCAACCTCTGATTTTGGCTCTGGTTATAGTTCTGTAAAGTGAGATTAACCAACCTACTAATACAACAGTTGTTCCTCCCCCTGTGATCGAAGTTAAATCTGCCACTCAATAGTCTCACACTGATGATTCTGATCGTGAGCGTGACGACATTTCGATCAAAGACTATCTTGGCCAAGGAAGCCAGACTTCCAGGGCAATACATGCATCTTTTTATGAAGAGGCATAAGTTGAGAAGACTGAAGAACCTACCCCCACAAATCCAAAAAACAAAGAACCAGAGAAAATGGGAGAGCCACGAGCTGATGCTCAGGATGTTGAAATAAATAGTCCAGAGCAGGAGGAAAAAAATGAGGAGTAGGAGGCTGAAAGTGAGGGAGATGACAAACAAGACAAATATGAGGTTAATGAAGAAAAAGAGCCTGAAAAGACTCATTAACCCTTGTCTGAGGAAAATCCTCAATTCCCTCCTTCCTCTCAACTTTCGACCCTAAAGGCAGACATAACTGGTGATCGCCTGTTGGCCTTGAAATGCTCGAATCCCAGGGAGTATGTCAAGCTGAAGCTTAGGAAGAGTTTCGACTCTTCTAATAGCAGTTCTTCGACAGCTCCTGGGGCCTCAGCTCCAGATGACTTTGTTGGTCCTCTTCTGAAAAAGATTAAAGACACATTCTTCAAAAGGGACATCCATATTACCCTGAATGTTGATCCTACTGCACATCTTTTTGTGAAGGAGACTTTGGACCTAATAGACCTTTCGACCATCGACCCAAAGATCTCCAGCGCCCTTATGGAACTGGCTACTCTGGTGAACCAGATGTCTGACAATTTCAAATTCCTTCCAAAGGTTGAAGTAATCATTGAGTCAATTGGCGTCAAGAGTGGCAACGCATGGGATCGAGCAAGGGAAGTTGAGAATGAGGTCGAAAGGCTAGAGGAACTCAAGGCCAATAGGGAAAGGAAAATAACTGCCAACAACATAGTCATTGAAATTTTGGAGAAGGAGCTTGAGGAACTTCAGAAGAAAATTGCTGAAGCTAAGAAGCATAACCTTGAGCTGAGTCAATATGACAGTGCCGATTTGGATGTTGAACTAAAGCACACCATCGACCTTATTGATGCTGATGAAGTTCTCGACAAGGAGTTTGCAGTAGCAAAACTTGAGAAGGCTTTGTGCGAGAATCGCCTCCAAATTAGCAAGCACAATTTTCTTCAGCTACAAGGAAAGTTCCCTTTCTAACTCTGATGGCTTAGTAATATTTTAGGACTTTGTATTTTCCTCTTCATATTAATATTTTGGCCTTAACAAGGTCCTTATGTAATGACAATATTGGGCGTGCTTTTGACCCCTTTACTTTATGCTTTCAGTATTATTATTTTCGGCTTGCATTTTATTTTTCTGCATAAGTAATGTTTTGAATGACTGTCGAAACAAACTTTAAGTCAAATAATCTTCAACTTAAATTTGGGTCAAGAGCATTGTTGCCTTAACCCTGGTCATGGCAGCGGTATTCCAGTTTTAATGCCTCATAATTGCATGGCACAAGTCCCCAATTTAACAGTTGAAGCCAAAATGCCTTTCTATGGTGTTATTTCCAAGGGATATTTCACGTGCTTTTTAGCTGCCTCTTAACTAGCCAATCAGCATCCATGACTTTCCTCTATAAATAGCCCCTAATTGATCTCATTTTCTTCAAAAACCAAAAATCATGCGTATTCCTATGAAGAAAGTGAACATTATTGAGCCATCCAAACCTTCAGGAGGCATCAAGGAGAAGAAACCCCTTTCCTCCGGTACTTCAGCTGGGGTGATGACTCGCTCTAAGACCAATGAGGGCAAAGTAGAATCCCTTAAGAAGGGACCTCCAAAAATTCAAGACCAAGATGGTGAAGCTGATGAAGATTGGATCAACTACCTTAACTCCCTTAATTGGGATGATATTTAGGAATAATTTTTCCCTTTTTGGTTATAAAACCTTCTTTTGATTTTTTTCTATAAGCCATTAATGGCCCCTTCTTGATTAATGAAATTATACGTTCATATTTGAATCTCTTGCAGCATTGGCCTATACCTTTTTAAATATTTTCCATTTACTTAAAGATTCTTAAATCAGCTTCAATCTCATGTATCTCATAAGCATTGTTACTGAGTACTTTTGCAACTTGGAAAGGGCCCTCCTATTTGGGTGACCATTTCCCTAAGGATCTAGTTTTTCGTTCCATAGGCAATATGACTTTCCACACTAATTCACCAATTGAAAAGGTTTTTAATTTAACCTTCTTATTATAAGATTTTTCTACCCTTTTTCTTTTGCCTTTCCAATAATTCTAAGGCATGAAGTCTTTCTTCGTCCAAATCCAGCAATTCGTCTAGCATTATATTCCAATAAACTTCAGATGGAATCTCATGGTGCCTTTGAATCCTTGTGGACTGAAGATAAATTTCAAGAGGCAAAACTGCATCATGCCCATAAGTAAGTCGAAATGGGGTGGTATTGGTTGCTTCTTTGGGTGAGGTTCAACATGCCTAAAGGATTTGGTCCAACGTCTTGTGCCAATTTCTTGGCTTCTTACCCACATGCTTTTTGATCAAACCAATAACTATCTTATTTGCTGCTTCGACTTGTCCATTGGCCTGGGCATAGTAAGGTGTAGATGTCAAAAGTTCAAAACCCATTTCCTTGGCAAACTCCTGCATCTTTCGGCCAATAAACACATACCCTTGGTCTGTAGTGATTGTTTCTAGAATGCCATATCTATAAATGATATGCTTTTGGATGAACTCAATTACATCTTCTTGATCAACATTAGGTAATGGAATGGCTTCGACCCATTTAGAAAAATAGTCAATTCCTACCAAAATATTTGTGATTTTTTGAAGATGTTGGTCAAATCTCACCAAAGTGCAATTCACTCGCAAGCACATGTTGGATGCCACAATGTATTTG
The DNA here is from genome assembly GCA_963966055.1 of Lathyrus aphaca. Lineage (NCBI taxonomy): Eukaryota > Viridiplantae > Streptophyta > Magnoliopsida > Fabales > Fabaceae > Lathyrus > Lathyrus aphaca. Next base: position 448,429,197 of record OZ014521.1, read on the forward strand.
ACATTCCTGACAACCTTTGGAAAATTCTATGCAATTTTTCAACATAGCAGACCAATACACACCTTGTAAAAATAAAAGCCACTTCATTTTGTGGCCTACTTGGTGTGCTCCACATGCCCCACTATGCACAGTTGAAAGGGTCAAGTATGCTTCAGCCTCACTGAGGCATTTAAGCAACAACCCCTCAGAGGTCTTTTTAAATAATTCGTTCCCCAAGAGAACATTACTCAAGGCTTGGTATCTGATCTTTCTTTCTGTCGAAGCTGTTGGATTCTCCAAATAATCCATTATGGGCTTCCTCCAATCCTTATAACTTATGCTATCGACCATCAATATTGCGAAACTTTGGTCATCATCATACCCAAGCTTAGTTTCTTCTAAATATGATAGGGCCAATCCTACTGAAATTACTTTCCCTCTAACCTCAATTACACTTTGTAATTTCTCTTTTGGAACTCTGTATCTTGATGCAATTTGAGCCAAGTCATTTGAGACTTGATTTTGTAGTCTGGGAATGTGCCGAAAGGTGATTGCTTAAAATTTTTCAGCAGTCTATTTACTACAACAAAATACATGATTAAATTTTCTTTTATGCATTTGTATTCTTTATTGACTTGTTTTATTACCAACTCTAAGTCTCCCATTATTTCGACGTGAGTTGCCCCCAATTCCAACAATACTTCAAGTCCATTTATTAAAGCTTCATATTCAGCCTCATTGTTGGAACAATGTCCATCAATTATACACTTAAGTGTTGTTGGAATTTTATTAGGAGAAATAACAAGTATTCTATTCCAGTCCCATCTTTATGACTAGACCCGTAGAAGTATAACTTCTAGGGCTCAATCTCCAGATAATTCAAAGGACTTTCATTTATAGAGTGGTCGATTATAAAGTCTGCAACCACTTGCCCTTTAACAGCTTTTAAGGGTTTATAAGTTGGTGAATATTCCGTCAATGCTAGTGCCCATTTTCCAATTCGACTATGCAAAATAGGTTTGGACAACATATGTTTAATAACATCAAAACGAGAAGAAACATAAACATCAACTGGTTTTATATATTGTTTCAATTTTGTACAAGAGTAATACAAACATAGGCACAATTTTCTATCATACTATACCTAGTTTTTGCATCATTTAAAACTCTACTAAGGTAATAAATGGCTCTTTCAACCCCATTATCATCCTCTTGGGCTAACATGCTCCCTAAAGTTCTATCTGAAGCAGCTATGTACAATCTCATAATTTTCTTTCTACAAGGCGGAGAAAGAATTGGAGGATGACTCAGGTACTCCTTGATTTTGTCAAAAGCTTCTTGTAGAGCTTTCCCCCATTGGAACCCTTCTTTTCTCATTCGTAGAAAAGGTGAGAAGGCTTGCGTCTTGCCACTTAGGTTTGATATGAACCTCCTCAGGAAGTTGATTTTGCCTAAGAGTGATTGCAGCTCCTTCTTCGTCGAAGGCGCTTTAGCCTCCATGATAACTTTAGTCTTATTCTGATTGATTTTGATCCCCTTTGTATGGACCACAAATCCCAGAAAGTCCCTTGCCTGCACACAAAAAGCACATTTAAGAGGATTCATTTTAAGACCATGATTTCTCATTCTTTCAAAAGAACGTCGAAGATGATTGACATGGTCTAGTCCTGAAATAGACTTTACAACTATGTCATCAATATAAATATGCATAAACGTATCTATGAAATCATGAAAATTTGAATTCATTGATCTCTGGTAAGTTTCCCCCTGCATTTTTCAAACCAAAAGGCATTACTACCCATTCATAAGTGCCCAAGGCCCCTGGACATTGAAAAGTAGTTTTAGGGACATCTTCCTCAATAATGAATAGTTTTATCCTGAGTAGCCATATAACATACTTAGATACTTATTTCCTGTAGCAGAATCAATTAGCATTTATGCTACAGGCATTGAGTATTCATCTTTAGGGGTTGTTGAATTTAGATCTCTAAAGTCTATGCACACCCTTAAAGAACCATTCTTTTTAATCATTGGCACAATGTTTGCTAACTATTCGACGTACCTAGTTGTGCGAATGAACTTACATCGAAGCAACCTCTCAATCTCCTCTTTAATTTTGGTGAGGATTGTTGGGCGAACCGTCTTGGATGTTGTTTGAGAAGCTTCTTCCCAGACTTGATTGGTAACTTATGTTCGACAAGCTCTCTTTCCAAACTAGGAATTTCATTATAATCCCATGCAAAACAATCTTTAAATTCTTATAGCAAGTGGACCACTTCGACCTTAAGTTTTGGGTCGAGGTTGGCACTGATGTATGTAGGCCTTTTCAACTCCCCTTCCCCCAGGTCAATTTCTTCTAAAGGGTCATGAGCCAACATTTTGGTACTTTCTGACAAAGGGTCCTTTTCAAATCCCAAAGGCTAATTATCATAAATTGTATCAAGCCTTTGGTCTGAATCTTCTTGAGCCTTATCTGAGGGCTCTTGGTCAAAATCCTTCACAAGATTCTATTCAACAAATTCGGTAATGGCCTCCACAACCATATAATTTCGTACAGCCTCTAAGGTCGTCTATATTCTTGTTTCAACCACATAGGCCGACATCCTTTTTAATGCGTCGAAGTCAGTCATTGTGGGGTGAATTGCAGGATCTGGAAAATATGGTGGTATATTGCATGCTTCTTCTACAACCTCTCTATCCTAGCAAAACCTTCGATGGGATGGAGGTGCAATAAGCAGAATGTGTGATCATCAGGTGTGAACTCGAACTCTGCTAGTGCACATGGACCAATATATGCTAAGTTCTTGTCGAACTCTACACCTTCCATATGATTTACTGGTACCTTAAAGTACCCCTGATCAGCTTCAATGTTTTCAACAATACCATTTGGTCTCCATATGGTGACCCTTTGGTGCATTGAAGATGGCACTGCTCCTATGCCATGTATCCATTCCCTCCCTAGCAGGGGATTATAGTTTTCCTTACTCTCTACCACCATAAAGAGAGTGGGCCTTGTGTCTGTTCTCACAAACAAGTCAACTTTTAGGACCCCTATAGTAGGTCCAGTTTTGCCTTCATAGTTCGACAAAACCAAGTTGTGGGGTTTTAGGTATGTGTCGAATTTTCCAATTCTGGCCAGCAAGAAGTGTGGCATTACATTTACTGTAGCGCCACAATCAACCATAATTTTGTTGATGGCCATGTTTTCCACCTTCCCAGTGATATATAGGGGTTTTAAGTGCCCCCTCATGGCCTCAGTGGGTCTTTCGAAGAAAGCGTTTTGTTCTTCGACACACTCGTTGTTCATCACATATTATCACACTGGTTGATGTGTTGCTATTTCTGCTTCAGTGTTTGCATCCAGATTTTCAACCTCAGTGATGCGATCATACTCTCTGGACATTACTGAAACTACATTGACCAAGACATCTAGAGAAGCTTTAGATTGACAGTCAAAATTATTTGTCATCTCTTCATCTTCGATAGCTTTCAATTCAACTTTTATTTCTGCCTTGATGTCAGCCTCTTTGTCTCTGTACGAAAGTCCTTTGCGCCCCACATGCACTTTTTTATTCATTTTTGCTTTAAGGTTAGTACCAACTTCACCAAGTACGCTTGTACTTGATTCAACATAATCATCTTTGAAGGCTTCTCTTTGAGCCTTCCTCCTATGTTGTTCTCTATGCCATTGCGACCTGGTGTTGTACCCCAAAATTTTCCCTCCCACAATCAAAGCTAGGTGTCCCTAGAGTTCTCTCAAGGTTCACAAGGTTCACAATTGGTCAGAAAGTTTGAGAGTTATCTCAGACAAAAGCATCCTCCTAAGCAATGGATCCACAACTAGGGTTTTGAGTTTATCTGAGCTAAATGGACTTCCAAGGCCTCAAGTGAGCTTCATAACATCCCACATGTTTTCAAGAATCCCCATGTCAAGTTTCAAGGCTTTCTCAATAAGTTTGACCAGTCAAATGATCAAATATGCAAAAATCAATCAAAGTAGTTAAAAAGTCAAACTGAGGTCAATTGTGGTCAAATTAAAGTCAAACTTCAAGATTTTTTGCAAACATAAATATTGTGAAGTAAATTTCATCATTTGATCAAGGGTTGATCATGATTCATCAAGGAAGTCTCAGATCATCAAGAATCAGGAGTTTCTAAATTAGGGTTTTCTTAAGGAAAAGTCAACTGAACTTTGACCAGCCATAACTTTCACATGCTTCATAAAAAAATTTCCCATCCAAATCCCATTTTGAAGGAAATTTAATTCTCTACAACTTTGTGTCTCACAAGCCAAGCCTAAAAATGCTTCATTTGGAAGGTATGGGCTAGAACATTACAGGACATTTCAAAATTCAACAAAACGTCAACTTTTTCCAAAGAGCATAATTTGAAAATGGTAAAAGATATGGACATGAGACCAAATAGGTTTGTTAGAGGACTCTTTAAGCTTTACAAAATGTCCAATAACACATTCATATCCTTAAAATTGAGGGATTTATGCCTTGTCAAACTTGGAAGATTTTCAAGGGGTGTATGAAGAAATTAAGGTCTTAAATCCAAATATTTCCAAATGGGCCTATCATTTTGCAACCCAATCTTAACAATAACATCAAGCATGACCCAATTCCAATTACTTCTGATTTTTATAATTTATTTATTATTTATTTGGATTTTATTCATTAAATTTCAAATTAAATCAAAATAAAATATAAAATTCAAATATTTGGATATGATTTTGGTTCTAGAAGCTCATAAACATTATTTAAAACTGATTAAGAGGTACCAAATTCGTGTAAAGTCAATTTAGAAAGATATCATTTGATTTTTGAACATTTAAAGTGATGATATTTCTTCATAATCAAGTTATCTCATAAGCCCACAAATCCATCAAATTTCTGACCTAATTACATCCCTCTATAAATATACAAGTGAACCAAGGCTTAAGGGACGAATTTTGCAGGTCCAAAGCACAAGAACCAAACTCAAAAAATTAAGAAAAAGTGACAATCATATTTTTTGCTAGAGGCAATTTCAAGACCAAATAAAGGTTGCATTAGCTTCCTAGATCATCACTGAACATAATCCAATCATCACACGCATCAAAATCATGCTCATATGCCCTAACCGAATCGTTCTTGTTCAAGCTTTATATTTTTTCGATTTCATATTTCCATGCGTTATTAATTGATTTTTTTCATTGGTTCATGTTTGTCTTGATGTACTAATGCTTTCTGGATCATTTGATTGAAGGTTTAGAGCCTGAAGCATAAAACACCATTATTAGGGTTTTGAAGCTCGAATTAGGGTTTTATGATTTAGCAATTATAAATGAATTGTGATAACATAATGGAATTGTAAATGATGTGGTGATTACATTGGTATGTTCAATTTAACAAAATTTTACAGGAATCATGTTCATTGACATAAACCTAGGAAATCCTGGAAAACTAAATTCGCAGGTAATTTTGTAGGAGAAAGCGCAGGAAATTTCACAGGTCTAGAGGAAGAAGATGACTGGCGCGAATTTCTGAATTTGAAAAATGTTTTTCTTTTATAATATTTTGTTTTGTGTTTATTATTTGAATGATGCATTTGGTCCAGTGGTTAGCGCGTACAAGTGGGAAACTGAGGTCCTGGGTTCGATCCCCAGGCTCTGTATTTTTTTTGTTAACTTTTCTTTCTTTTTACAGGTTTATTATTTATTGATTTTGACGTTCATACCAATATCACCAAACGCGCCTTGATCCAGTGGCAAAGAGGCTTATGTGTAGAGGGTGGAGACCTAGGTTCGACCCAGGCTCCCTCAGGTTTTTTTTTTCTTTTATTTTCTTTTTGTTTAGTTTTGTTTAAATTATTATTATAAATTAGTTAATTATTAGAATTTAATTAATACAAATCTTTTTTAAATTAAAATAAAAAACCTAAAAATATATAATAAATAATGTTTTGTAAATACATAAGTTTTTTTTTTATAATTTGTTTTATCTTTTAATTTTGTATTTAATTTTTATGAATGTATTTTGTAAATAAAATCTACTTGACCATTTTTCTAATTGAATAATAATAATTCTAAAATCTTGTATATAATTAATTTATAAATAAACCTATTAACTTAATAATTTAATATTTTCTATAATCTTTATTTATTTTGTAAATATTCACTTAATACTTTTTTTTAATAACTCTTTTATTTTATATTTTTTATATTGATAATATGGTTCTCTTAATTATAGTATAATAAGTAATTATTTTATTTTTCTATTATTATTACTAAATTATTTAATCTTATATTTTCTTAAAAAAATTCTAAAAAAATTTCTAATTCATCTAACTTAGAATAATTTCTTCTAAATTTCTTTAATTTACTATTATTGTTGCTTTATTATTGTCTCGCTTTATTATCATAATTTATTTATCCGATTATTATGTATTTGCCCATAAGCCTTGTAATAGCTTAGAGATTTATTTTTCCGTCTTTATTTATTGTGTAAATATTTACTACGTGGTTAGTAAATAGGGTGTGAAAACCTACTTGTGATTAAATTGATTTAGATGATTAATTTTAAAAAGATAAATATTTAAAAATGTACACTCACACACGTAAGTCGATCTATGATCGCCATCTGCACTTCCTAGGGTATTCCTTTTGGTTGCCTTATTTAAATGGTCAAGTCCCTCGAATATAGGGGTGTTTAAGCAAAGTCCCTTCAAAAGAAATCATCATTGTCCCTTTAAAGATTTTAAAAGATCTAGTCCCTTCGAGGTTGCCTACGGAATAATGATCGTGTCCCTTTGATAAATATGATGATAGTCCCTTCAAATTGCTAAAGACAACCCTACATGTTGCCTTCATTGACCATACGATGACCATACGCCCGTCCCTTAATAAAATCCAAAGTAATGACTACCTATTCCTTAATAATAGGGATAGTCTTACTCTTGAAGAAACATAAAAGAACTTGAATGACTTAGCTTAGGGTAGGTACCTCATAGTTACTTGCTCACACTTTAAAACTACTTTTCACACATCACTTTTCTTAAACATTTTTCAACTTAAAGGCTTTTTATACATCCATACGAGGATCATTACAAAGTACTTAGAAAATTTCTAATCACACACTATACTTCTCAAAAACAATTAAAGTGAGCTAAGTAACTAAGAGCCCATGGATAACCATGGATATAAAAGGGTGCTAACACCTTCCCTTTATATAACCTACCCCCCGAACCCAAGTCTTTTCAAAACGGTCTTTCATGTTCTTTTATGTCCCTTCCTTATGGATAAAATAAAAGTCGGTGGCGACTCCGCAACATTTATAGAAAGTCAGTTCTCCCACCGTGTAATAGAAATGGCGACTTTGCTGGGGAGTTACTAAGTAAAAGAGGGGTACCCTTAGGAATTAGATCACTTAAATTGTTTGCTTTGTTTGCTTTACTTTTTTGTTGGGCTTTTTGTGTAAAAGATCCTAACCCGGATCTAGTGTACCCTAGGTAAATGGCAATAGACCAAGGAAACTGTACAACATATACCGATATGGTTTATCTGGTGGCCATAGTTAGTGTGACTTCTTGGTTGGTGCTTATGTTCCTTAAGTAAATTAAGGATAATATGGGGCTGCCATATGTTGTCAATACACTAACTGACCTTTAGAACCTTAGTCATCCCATCTTGGCCTTTATAAAGAAGTGAGATAGCCGACTTTGGAGAAGTCTAAAGTTGGTTGATACTCGATACTACTCTCATTGAGATCCTAAACTTGGATGGTTTTGGTTGGCAAGTAAGTTTCCTACTGAACAACCACCCTTGGGAAGGATCAATGATATTGAGATCCCTTAGAACTTGGTTACTTTTGTAGGACAAGATGGACCATCTAAACTTCAGGGGAGGGTACTTACCTTTAAACCTCATGCAAGCCTTCAAACCTAGGGATATTGTGTGACTTGTTTGTGTGTGCCACATGTTTGTGATTGAGCATAACATCATGACATCATAAGCATAGCATTTTCACTAACCATTTCAAGGACCAAAGGATATATCTTTGTTCTTTGTTGCAGGTCATGGCTTCTGCTCATAGGAATACTATCCGGATCAACTTTGTAGGAATACCTTCTAAGCTTAAGGAATTGGTCTCTTAAATTTCTGAAAACTCTTAATTCATTAAGAAGCATGGTTACATGTTGGATCTAGTTACTTCAGGATTCAATGAAGACATGATGAGTGTCCTATTTCAGTTCTTTGATCCTAAACATCATTGTTTCACATTCCCCGACTATTAGCTGGTTCCTACAATGGAGGAGTTCTCCAAACTACTGGGTATACCTATCCTTGATTAGAGACCTTTCACAGGCTTAGAGAAGGAGCCTAAACCTGAAGTCATTGCTGCAGCCCTACATCTGAAGAAATCAAACATTGTCCTAGAAATGAGAAGCGGAGTTAAGGGTATTCTTGCTAAGGTATTGATTGAGAAAGCTAAAGTGTTCTTGAAGGCTATGAGTTATGATGCTTTTGAGGAGATCCTAGCCCTACTGATCTATGGCTTAGTATTGTTCCCTAATCCAGACCAGTACATAGACGTACACGCCATAAACATATTTCTGACTCACAACCCAGTACCTACATTACTTGGAGACATTTTACATTCTCTTCACACTCGTACTATGAAGGCGAGAGGAACTCTGATGTGCTGCATACCTTTATTAGCTAGATGGTTTATTTCTCACCTTCCTCAATCAGTGATGAATAATGAACAAGGGTTAAGGTGGTCTAAGAGGATTATGTCACTTTCTCATTCAGATATTCATTGGTGCTCTCGATCCATGGAGAATGTTACTATTATTGATCATTTCGGGGAGTTCCCTAATGTGCCACTCCTTGGCATAAGAGGGGGCATTACCTACAACCCTTCTTTAGCTCTACGTCAGTTTGGTTATGCTCGGAGTAATGGTCCTCATGACATGCTTATTCAAGGAATTATGTTCGACTACGACAACGATCTTCAGGGTTACCGTCAAAGGTTTATACGAGCTTGGAACAAGGTGAATAGGATTGATGGCAAGACTTTGGAGCCAAAGTATTCTATTCCTATGGAGCCTTATCTCAGATGGGTGTGATCTCGTGCTCAGACTCTTATGATGCCATATCCTGTTGTTCTACCAATCACTATGGAGCCTGTTGCTGAAGGAGATGTTCCTTATACCATCCTTCATCCAGACATGCCCACTGATTTGGAAGAGTTGCAGAAGTCCTGGATTAAGTTGAAGGAGCAAAAGGATACTTTTGAGACTCATTTCAGAGCTAGTCAAGAAAGAATTATGGAGCTGACAAGGAAACTTCACGAGGAGTGAAACCTCAACAAGTACCTCCACACAAAGAGGAAGCGTCCATGAGAGACTTAAAAACCCATATATTTATTTTTGTACTTTATCGATATTTTCTTTCATTGTAAGCCCAAGGGGCAAATTTATATTAAACACTTACTAATAAAATTTTGTTTTTGTTTTCTTTAAGCAAATTTAAATCTTGCGGTCCTTGAAAATATTGCATATGCATCTACATACCATATCATTGCATGACAGGTTTCCATAGAAGGTTTCTCAATCTTCTCACTGTTTATTTCAGCCGAAATGACTCTCGAACAATATGTCAAAGACCTCCAAGCTTAGAATGCTCAGTTTCAAGAAGTGATCCTGAATTTATCAAAGGGGCAAGAAGAGTTGAGAGCACTCCTCTCTAAAAATCATAAAGATAACAAGAATGGTCAGTTGGAACAATTGCAAGCTGAGATGGTAGAAATGAGGATCCAGATGAATGGTCAGGTGGCTCTTATCCAAAGTTTAGCTCAGGGGCAAGAAGAGTTGAGAACCTTTGTCCACAAACTTCAAAGTAATGGAGTCGAGAATCTAATCACCAATCAACCTCCGATAAAACAAGCTGACTTGGTCGAAAAGAAGATAAGGATAAGAGAAGGAAAGAGACAGGCTACCACTGATTGTTCTTCAGTTGAAGAAAAAAGACCTTGTAAGATTAATCCACTTTGACACAAGGAATATAAAAGGCAGTTTATCAAATTCAGCACTACAATGTTGCAAGCTTTGCAATGCTTGTTGGAGATGAAGCTAATTTCCTTGGAAAATCCTCCTCAAAATCCTAATACTTCCTCTTCTCGCTATAATTCCAAGGCAAGGTGTATGTATCACTCCAACTGTCCCGGACACGATACTAATAGTTGTTGGGCATTAAAGAATAGGATTCAAGACCTGATTGACGAAGGAATTCTTAAGGTTACACCAGAAGGTCAAATTGAATTCTCCTATCGTTCATCAAACATTGAAACTGCCAGACAAATCACCCGAGGGAGCAAGAAAGAAAGCTCACCAACCCTTGCTGAAGTTTGGGATACCTTGGGACAACCTAGTGGCAAATTTGATTTCATGATAAAATATATTGCTCCTGAAAGTTCACAGATTGCAATCAAAGACATTCAGTCAACTGGATGGGACATCATTTGATTTATTCAGTTGTAATTTCCTTTGTTTGCTCAAGCACTTACTATTATGTCGAACTTTGTTTTACATTAATGCATTGTGTATGTTTGTCTTGAATTAATCCATTCGTTTCACTATATTTTTGAACTATGCTTCATATTTCTATTTTTTGATATTTAACTCTTGATAAAGCTATAAGCTTGTAGAGGGAGGATGACGAGAACAATACCATAATCTTATGCGGTATGCTTTTGAACAGACTATGCTGACGATGTACAAGCATTGTTTCAAATCCTAAACAGTGGACATATAAGGAAGTTAATCCCTAGTCAACCCTTTTGAGCCTATGAAGTAGGAGTTTTCATTCTCATGCAAATTAAAACCTTATTCATAACCTGGGGCAGGGTAGTTACTCGGTTAACTCAATTATGCCAATTATATGTGTTGTACACAACTAATGATGGTTTCCTGTAATCATTAAACATAACAGTCAATATATAGCAAAAGAAAAACTCACTAAGTCAAAACCTATGAAGGAGACTTAGTAAGACAAAAATTTAAGACATCTCGCTGACTGTAACCTGAAATAAATAGTTCAGGAAAAAAGAAGGGATAACAAAGTCAAAAGAAAAAAGAGATCACTACAAATCCTCAACAAAAAACAAAGAAAGAGGACTGAACTTTCAAATGAATTTCTGGTTTTTGAACCATCACAAATGACAGTGTTACAATTCTAAATTCCTCCGAAGCTTCAATGCATAAGTTAACTGAACATAGGACTGAAGAACATCACAAAGAATGGGTTGGGTACAAATAAATTTGAGACTTTTATCCTTTGTTTCTTAAAACCGTGAACCAGACCACGTTACAACCCTTTAAAAGTCCTAACTGAAGCATGGTTAGTTCGAAAAACATACTGCTACAAAAAGGTATCATGACTCCTTTAGGGCTTATTATAAAACTTGAGTTAATATCACAGTTTTTCATAAACATTGTTTTACTAAAATAACTTTTTTCAAAACTTCGAGACAGACATAAGCATTGCATTTTGAATATCGCTGTTTGCATATGACTAAGTGTTTGACAACAAAGAAACTTACATGATGAACAGTCAATGAATCAAAGTCTTCCCGATAGACAAAGTTGCTTCCTGGATCAAAGTTAATGTATACAAACAGGGCATTATCACTATCTTCCACTCAAGGGGGCATACCATGTTACTGTCCAATTAATTTGGGGCAATCATGTCAAGATTCAACTATGCTTAAGTAGCCAGGGGCAGGTCTCCTCATCTATCTGAATTACCAAAAGTAACATTACTGAGTTCACGACGCCAGGGGCATATTATTGTGGGGAATTCTGCTTATTTCTCTTGAGGTAGCTCCTTTCAAATACTTCCATTATGGGACAATTCATCCTCAACCAAGGGGCAATGCTCTCTTTCCAAATCTAATACCCGGAGCGTATATGGTCCATCAAAATTTGAAGGCACGTTCCTCTCATTGTATTACCTTGATATTGGATTCTCAGCAGAAGCCATTGTGGAAATTAATTGTCTATGCCAGTAGTATCATATGGTGTCAGTATCATGTCTTCGGATCCAGCCATGAGAATATCTGGGAAATTATTCAGGAAAGTTAAGAACCTTAGAAGCTCTAAATCCAATTGGTTATACACTCTCAAAGTTGAAATAATTCTGTTTTCGAGTTCAGGTTTACTTTTCCCTCTTTATTCAAGGAATAAATGTTTTTTGAATTCAGGTTTACTTTTCCCCTTTTACTAAAGCGAGAAATGTTCGTTGGTTATGTTTGAATGTATATATGCCTTTGAATATGATTGATGTTTACTAGAAAAGCATAAAATACAATAATAGCATTTACTAAGAACGAACTTAGGTAGGAATTCAACGAATCTTTGCCGGTTCATCCCCACTGATTAATCTTTACGGATTTCTTACGGAATACTTCAAGTAATATCTTGTACTTCCAACTCTATGAAGTCTCCAAACAGTTTCATATCTTCCGAAGAATTGATGCTTGACCGAATAAGTCTCCCGGATCTATGTCCATCTCTTTTATCCTCAGTCATAATATCCAGGAACTAAATCCTTCAATAAGAAGTACGAAGGACGAAAAACGGGAAGTTCTAAGTACGATGCTCTTAAACAATACGGGAATGAAATCTTCATACTCCTCAACAAATCGGGATTTATTTTCCCCAGCTAGCAGTTGTTCTACGAAGCTATTTACAAGCTTCAACTACATAATTCATTCGTATATACATCATATCATATCATAGCATATCATACGCATTCTCACAAAATATTATCCTACAGAATGTTATATACATCATGATATTTGCACTGAACTAACCTTGTTTTTCAGGTTAATTCTCCAGCAGAAAAACTTCATTAACAACTTGATACCTTGGGCCATCGTTTATCTACCCAAAGGTTATCTCATTATCTCGGGACGTCGTTTATCTTCCCGAAGGCTATTTTGAGACGTCGTTTATCTTCTCAAAATCCATATTGTTACCTTGGGCCATCATTTATCTACCCAAAGGTTATCTCATTATCTTGGGACGTTGTTTATCTTCCCGAAGGCTATCTTGAGATGTCGTTTATCTTCTCAAAAGCCATATTGTTACCTTGGGTCGTCGTTTATCTACCCAAAGGTTATCTCATTATCTTGGGACGTCATGTATCTTCCCGAAGGCTATTTTGAGACGTCGTTTATCTTCTCAAAAGCCATATTGTTACCTTGGGCCGTCGTTTTTCTACCCAAAGGTTATCTCATTATCTTGGCACGTTGTTTATCTTCCTGAAGGCTATTTTGAGATGTCGTTTATCTTCTCAAAAGCCATTTTGTTACCTTGGGCCGTCGTTTATCTACCAAAAGGTTATCTCATTATCTTGGGACATCGTTTATCTTCCCAAAGGCTATTTTGAGACGTCGTTTATCTTCTCGAAAGCAACATTATTACCTTGGGCCGTCGTTTATCTACCCGAACGTTATCTCATTATCTTGGGACATCGTTTATCTTCCCGAAGGCTATCTTGAGACGTCGTTTATCTTCTCAAAAGCCATATTGTTACCTTGGGCCGTCATTTATCTACCCAAAGGTTATCTCATTATCTTGGGACGTCGTTTATCTTCCCGAAGGCTATTTTGAGATGTCGTTTATCTTCTCAAAAGCCACATTGTTTCCTTGGGCTGTCGTTTATCTACCCAAAGGTTATCTCATTATCTTGGGACGTCGTTTATCTTCCTGAAGGATATCTTGAGACGTCGTTTATCTTCTCAAAAGCCATATTGTTACCTTGGGCCGTCGTTTATCTAACCAAAGGTTATCTCATTATCTTGGGACGTCGTTTATCTTCCCGAAGGCTATCTTGAGATGTTGTTTATCTTCTCAAAATCCATATTGTTATCTTGGGACGTCGTTTATCTTCCCGAAGGCTATGTTGAGACGTCGTTCATCTTCTCAAAAGTCGTATTGTTACCTTGGGCCATCGTTTATCTACCCAAAGGTTATCTCATTATCTTGGGACGTCATTTATCTTCCTGAAGGCTATCTTGAGACGTTGTTTATCTTCTCAAAGGCCATATTGTTACCTTGGGCCGTCGTTTATCTACCCAAAGGTTATCTCATTATCTTGGGACGTCGTTTATCTTCCCGAAGTCTATCTTGAGACGTCGTTTATCTTCTCAAAGGCCATATTGTTACCTTTGGCCGTCGTTTATCTACCTAAAGGTTATCTCATTATCTTGGGACATTGTTTATCTTCCCGAAGGCTATCTTGAGACGTCATTTATCTTCTCAAAAGCCATTTTGTTACCTTGGGCTGTCGCTTATCTACCCAAAGGTTATCTCATTATTTTGGGACGTTGTTTATCTTCCCAAAGGCTATTTTGAGACTTCGTTTATCTTCTCGAAAGCCACATTTTTACCTTAGGCCGTCGTTTATCTACCCGAAGGTTATCTCATTATCTTGGGACGTCGTTTATCTTCCCGAAGGCTATTTTGAGACGTCGTTTATCTTCTCAAAAGCCATTTTGTTACCTCGGGCCGTCGTTTATCTACCCGAAGGTTATCTCATTATCTTGGGACGTCGTTTATCTTCCTGAAGGCTATCTTGAGACGTCTTTTATCTTCTCAAAAGCCATATTGTTACCTTGGGCCATCGTTTATCTACCCAAAGGTTATCTCATTATCTTAGGACGTTGTTTATCTTCCCGAAGGCTATTTTGAGACGTAGTTTATCTTCTCAAAAGCCATATTGGTACCTTGGGCCGTCCTTTATCCACCGAAGGTTATCTCATTATCTTAGGACGTCGTTTATCTTCCCAAAGGTTATCTTGAGACGTTGTTTATCTTCTCAAAATCCATATTGTTATCTTGGGACGTCGTTTATCTTCCCGAAGGCTATCTTGAGACGTCGTTCATCTTCTCAAAAGTCGTATCATTACCTTGGGTCGTCGTTTATCTACCCAAAGGTTATCTCATTATCTTGGGACGTCATTTATCTTCCTGAAGGCTATCTTGGGACGTTGTTTATCTTCTCAAAATCCATACCGTTACCTTGGGTTTTATTTTCCCAAAAGCTGTATCTTCATACTTTGGACTATTTTATTCTCAAAGAAATATATTTGAAGAATTTTTCTCCGAATGGCATCTTTAAGCCCATTCAAGCAATACAACCAACCAACAGTAGCATTCTACGCACCGACGAGTGCAAAGTTTTGGGCTTTTGTGTTCAATCCTCTTCAACCTTCAAGTCACGAATGGCGTACATGCCAATCTAACTCCTTAGATTTCAGAAAATTGAACAGGGGCAGTTGTTGTACCCCAAAATTTTCCCTCCCACAATCAAATATAGGTGTCCCTAGATTTCTCTAAAGGTTCACAAGGTTCAAAATTGGTCAGAAAGTTTGAGAGTTATCTCAGACAAAAGCATCCTCCTAAGCAATGGATCCACAACTAGGGTTTTGAGTTTATCTGAGCTAAATGGACTTCCAAGGCCTTAAGTGAGCTTCATAATATCCCACATGTTTTCAAGAATCCCCATGTCAAGTTTCAAGGCTTTCCCAATAAGTTTGACCAGTCAAATGATCAAATATGCAAAAATCAATCAAAGTAGTTAAAAAGTCAAACTGAGGTCAACTGTGGTCAAATTAAAGTCAAACTTCAAGATTTTTTGCAAACATAAATATTGTGAAGTAAATTTCATCATTTGATCAAGGGTTGATCATGATTCATCAAGGAAGTCTCAGATCATCAAGAATCAGGAGTTTCTAAATTAGGGTTTTCTTAAGGAAAAGTCAACTGAACTTTGACCAGCCATAACTTTCACATGCTTCATAAAAAAATTTCCCATCCAAATCCCATTTTGAAGGAAATTTAATTCTCTACAACTTTGTGTCTCACAAGCCAAGCCTAAAAATGCTTCATTTGGAAGGTATGGGCTAGAACATTACAGGACATTTCAAAATTCAACAAAACGTCAACTTTTTCCAAAGAGCATAATTTGAAAATGGTAAAAGATATGGACATGAGACCAAATAGGTTTGTTAGAGGACTCTTTAAGCTTTACAAAATGTCCAATAACACATTCATATCCTTAAAATTGAGGGATTTATGCCTTGTCAAACTTGGAAGATTTTCAAGGGGTGTATGAAGAAATTAAGGTCTTAAATCCAAATATTTCCAAATGGGCCTATCATTTTGCAACCCAATCTTAACAATAACATCAAGCACGACTCAATTCCAATTACTTCTGATATTTATAATTTATTTATTATTTATTTGGATTTTATTCATTAAAATTCAAATTAAATCAAAATAAAATATAAAATTCAAATATTTGGATATGATTTTGGTTCTAGAAGCTCATAAACATTATTTAAAACTGATTAAGAGGTACCAAATTCGTGTAAAGTCAATTTAGAAAGATATCATTTGATTTTTGAACATTTAAAGTGATGATATTTCTTCATAATCAAGTTATCTCATAAGCCCACAAATCCATCAAATTTCCGACCTAATTACATCCCTCTATAAATATACAAGTGAACCAAGGCTTAAGGGACGAATTTTGCAGGTCCAAAGCACAAGAACCAAACTCAAAAAATTAAGAAAAAGTGACAATCATATTTTTTGCTAGAGGCAATTTCAAGACCAAATAAAGGTTGCATTAGCTTCCTAGATCATCACTGAACATAATTCAATCATCACACGCATCAAAATCATGCTCATATGCCCTAACCGAATCGTTCTTGTTCAAGCTTTATATTTTTTCGATTTCATATTTCCATGCGTTATTAATTGATTTTTTTCATTGGTTCATGTTTGTCTTGATGTACTAATGCTTTCTGGATCATTTGATTGAAGGTTTAGAGCCTGAAGCATAAAACACCATTATTAGGGTTTTGAAGCTCGAATTAGGGTTTTATGATTTAGCAATTATAAATGAATTGTGATAACATAATGGAATTGTAAATGATGTGGTGATTACATTGGTATGTTCAATTTAACAAAATTTTACAGGAATCATGTTCGTTGACATAAACCTAGGAAATCCTGCAAAACTAAATTCGCAGGTAATTTTGTTGGAGAAAGCACAGAAAATATCGTAGGTCTAGAGGAAGAAGATGACTGGCGCGAATTTCTGAATTTGAAAAATATTTTTCTTTTATAATATTTTGTTTTCTGTTTATTATTTGAATGATGCAGTTGGTCCAGTGGTTAGCGTGTACAAGTGGGAAACTGAGGTCCTGGGTTCGATCCTCAGGCTCTGTATTTTTTTGTTAACTTTTCTTTCTTTTTACAGGTTTATTATTTATTGATTTTGACGTTCATACCAATATCACCAAAGGCGCCTTGATCCAGTGGCAAAGAGGCTTATGTGTAGAGGGTGGAGACCTAGGTTCGACCCCAGGCTCCCTCAGGTTTTTTTTTTTGTTGCTTTTATTTTCTTTTTGTTTAGTTTTGTTTAAATTATTATTATAAATTAGTTAATTATTAGAATTTAATTAATACAATTCTTTTTTAAATTAAAATAAAAAACCTAAAAATATATAATAAATAATGTTTTGTAAATACATAAGTTTTTTTTATAATGTGTTTTATCTTTTAATTTTATATTTAATTTTTATGAATGTATTTTGTAATTAAAATCTAATTGACCATTTTTCTAATTGAATAATAATAATTCTAAAATCTTGTATATAATTAATTTATAAATAAACCTATTAACTTAATATTTTCTATAATCTTTATTTATTTTGTAAATATTCATTTAATACTTTTTTTTAATAACTCTTTTATTTTATATTTTGTATATTGATAATATTGTTCTCTTAATTATAGTATAATAAGTAATTATTTTATTTTTCTATTATTATTACTAAATTATTTAAACTTATATTTTCTTAAAAAAGCTTCTAAGAAAATTTCTAATTCATCTAACTTAGAATAATTTCTTCTAAATTTCTTTAATTTACTATTATTGTTGCTTTATTATTTTCTCGCTTTATTATCATAATTTATTTATCCGATTATTATGTATTTGCCCATAAGCCTTGTAATAACTTAGAGATTTATTTTTCCGTCTCTATTTATTGTGTAAATATTTACTGCGTGGTTAGTAAATAGGGTGTGAAAACCTACTTGTGATTAAATTGATTTAGATGATTAATTTTAAAAAGATAAATATTTAAAAATGTACACTCACACACGTAAGTCGATCTATGATCGCCATCTGCACTTCCTAGGGTATTCCTCTTGGTTGCCTTATTTAAATGGTCAAGTCCCTCGAATATAGGGGTGTTTAAGCAAAGTCCCTTCAAAAGAAATCATCATTATCCATTTAAAGATTTTAAAAGATCTAGTCCCTTCGAGGTTGCCTACGGAATAATGATCGTGTCCCTTCGATAAATATGATGATAGTCCCTTCAAATTGCTAAAGACACCCCTACATGTTGCCTTCATTGACCATACGATGACCATACGCCCATCCCTTAATAAAATCCAAAGTAATGACTATCTATTCCTTAATAATAGGGATAGTCTTACTCTTGAAGAAACATAAAAGAACTTGAATGACTTAGCTTAGGGTAGGTACCTCATAGTTACTTGCTCACACGTTAAAATTACTTTTCACACATCACTTTTCTTAAACATTTTTCAACTTAAAGGCTTTGTATACATCCATACGAGGATCATTACAAAGTACTTAGAAAATTTCTAATCACACACTATACTTCTCAAAAACAATTAAAGTGAGTTAAGTAACTAAGAGCCCATGGATAACCATGGATATAAAAGGGTGCTAACACCTTCCCTTTATATAACCTACCCCCCAAACCTAAGTCTTTTCAAAACGGTATTTCCTGTTCTTTTATGTCCCTTCCTTATGGATAAAATAAAAGTCGGTGGCGACTCTTGCTATCCGCAACATTTATAGAAAGTCAGTTCTCCCACCATATTACACCTGGACATAGGGTTTTTACCCTTGTAATTTTCAGATACATACACAACTTTGTATGAGGTCCTAACCTCTTTTCTATAGCCCATTGAAGGTCCTCTTTCGACCTCAAATTTTCTCCATTTTTGTCCTTCGCTTTTGCTTGACTCATCAGGCTTGAACCACTTGTCATTGGGAAATTCCCCATTTGGTTTAAATGTGGGTTGTTTGGACTTGAGAGACTGGGGCATACTCCCTTGTTGATAGGGGTTGACACGCCTTGGGTCGAAACGGCCATGCTTTTGGGCAGTTTTCGACTTCTGCCCCCATGCGCCTTATTCGCCTGTTGAAGGCTTTGAGCAGCTTTTTTGTCGAAGATGGAACTACACCTTGGACACAACATTACTTCTGACTTCTTGTTTTGACATCTCTGCAAGAAATCAACAATTGTCTCATCCTTCTTGGGAATAGCCTTCTTATAGTGATCGTTCTGGTGTGTCGAATGATCCACCTTCAGTACTTGGTCATCTGTCACTTCGACCATATTGTCATTAACCTCATCTTTAAGTTCCATCTTGGAGAAGTTTAGCTCCAGGCCATTAGTGGCCTTGTCCATCTTCACGAAACTCTCAGCAGTTTCTTTTGTAATGAGTGGGAGTCTTGAATTTTCAACCTCCTCATGGGGGATGATGGTAGCCCCCACATTGAACCTTTCGACATCTGGCGATGTCTTGAAGAATCCCTTAGCAGCCTTTCATATCAGGTGTTCCCGTTGCTCACTGGTCAACTCTTCATTGGCCTTGAACAGTATAACCTCATTGTTGAGGTTCTCAGTAACCTCAACTACCACATGATCCACTATAGCCACAACCGAATCAGGGCTACTATCATCATCAGTAACCTCAATCCAGTTCAATGCAGAAGGTTCATTATAATTTTCCTCAGCCACCTGAAGAGGATCAGTATCTATCTTCATTTGTGTCTTTGGCTTGTCTCCAAATTTGAGTCTTCCCTCATGGATTTCATTTTGCACCAAATCCTTGAAACGAAAGCATTGAGAAGTTTTATGACCCAAATAATTATGGTATTTACAAAAACCTTGTTTCTTTCTTTGATTTAAAGGTGGCGTTTTAGCCCCAGGAGGCACAAGTATTTGTCCATCCTTAACTAATAAATCAAAAATTTCATCACACTTGGTGACGTCGAAAGTATATGTTTTCTTTGGAAACCTATCATTCTTTTCGATTTCGACATGATTCTTTCCATTTAAGGGAACTAGAAGTTTACAGGAATAAGGAGGACCCTGTTTAAGTTCAGTTAGGTCTATTTCATTATCATCTAGAGGTAAAGTTTCATCATAAACATTTTCGACCTCATCTTGATATTCGACGTAAGGCATTTTTTTTATGTTTGTTCGCCTTGGATTTCTCGTCCTTCAGACGTTCAAGCTGTCGAACTCTATCCGCTAATTGGGCCATATCTCTCAAGTACTGGGTATCCAGCTTCTTCCTGATAGAATAGTCAAGGCCCCCAGCAACCATTTCAACCATTTCACGCTCAGGAACTTGAGTAAAGCATATGGCTTTAAGCAGTCAAAATCTGTTCAAGTAATCATCAATGGACTCAATGAACTTTCGCTTAACACTGGCCAGTTCTTTCAAACTAATATTAGTCTGACCCATATAGAATTGCTCATGAAACAAACGCTCTAGTTGAGTCCAGTTACATATCAAAACCGGTGGCAATGTGGTAAACCAAGTGAAAGCATTCTTGGTGAGGGAACTAGGGAAATATTTAATTCTTAGACTTTCATCATTAGCAATCTCCCTAGCCTCTATCATGTAGCGTGCCACATGTTCGACCGTAGATTCAGTTGTATCCCATGAGAACTTGGTAAATTTAGGGACCTTCGTCTAGGAGGTAATTCTGATTGGAGTATGTAGTCCATTATTAGCAAAGTAAAGTTTGGCCTGGAAAAACCTGTGTTTATCCCACTTCGAGCCATTTTCGTTCGACAGGGGCTGCCAAGTTATTCTCTGCTGCCAAATTATTCTGTCAAACCTGTTGGACCACGTGGTCTGCATCTTGATGTCTATTTACCACTCTTACTCTTGGCTTCTCCTCTACTAGCATATGTCTTGGATTTCTAATGGGTTCGACTTCCAGTGGTTCGACTACTGGAAGATTCTCTTGGTTTGGTGGCTGCATGGCATTTCCTACATTTGGCATGTGATTGGGTTGTCGAACTGGTGCTGGAACTCCCATGAATTCTGCTATGCACGCCATTTGAGACACCATCTGTTGATTCATTTGAGTTGTATTATGAATCAGAGGCTGTAAAATCTCTCTCATAATTTGGGATAAAGTGTGAACCATTTGTGTAACACCCCAAAGTCAATTTTAATTATATTGATGTGTTTTCTTGTGAATTTTGATGTTTATGAGGTTATTTGATGTTTTTGTGAAGTTTGATGGTAGCTTAATATTTTAATAATAATTAGAATAATTAAGTATATGGGGTTTAGTTATTATTTGAGATTTAATTAAATAAAATAAAAGGAATTAGAGGATAAGGGCATTGTGGTCTTTTGGTTAAGGATAAGTGGGGGTTTTATAGGAAAAGACTAAAAGAGGTCCTAGGGGCAAGAGTGACAAAAGAGGGAAAAGTTGGAGAGTACGATCAATTGGAACGATCGCGCTTTTGGAGAAAAGAGCTCTGGAGAAAAGGGAAAAAGCTAGGGCCTGAAGTTTGGAAAGAATTGCGAAGAGTTTATCAAAGGCTTACAGCAATTAAGGTATGGGGAGTAATTTCATTTCTATATTATAATGTGGGAATGGAATTGGGGGTTTTGTGGTGTAGTTTTGGGAATAGGGCTTTGATTGATGATTTTGTGTTGTTGATAATGATTTCATGATGATTTTGATGAATACAATGATGTACATGATGTAGATGTTATTATGATGAATGTTGATGTTAATGAGGTTTTCTGATGTAATGATGTTAACTTATGGGTTTTGGAGGGGTTTTGTCGCAGAAGGAGAAGGCTGAAATCGTAGAATTTTTTTGCAGAATCGCGAAACTCGCTTAGCGAGAAGATTTAGTGAGTTGGGTGCTTAGTGAGCATGATGTCTCGCTTAGCGAGCCCTGAGAAACTTTGAAAAATGTTTTAATTTTGAAAATTGTTTTTAAGGTAGTATGTTCTAGGTTGCTATGATGTTATAGAGTTGCCACATGATGTGTCTTGGGGGCCATATGAGTAGAGTTAGTAATTAAGTGATGAATGATGAATTATTTGATTTTTCTTCGAGTTATGATGTACGATTTCATGAGTAGAGATATGATGTAGGATGAGTGTGTGGTATGATGTTCCATGAATATGTGTATGATGTTATGAATGAGTATGAGGAATATTTGATTAATAATGAATGCGGATGCAATGTTATGATGTTTTGAGGATGATGTATGTATATTGCGTCTTGCATTCATGACATTGAATTTATGAGGGGACTTCAGTCTATTGGTAGCTTCAATCCTATTGTGTGGATTGAAGTGATATGATGTTTATGATCTGCTCCCTTAGGGGAGGGTTGATGGCCCAATGTCCATCCATGAGGATGTTTCGGTACCGCATGCATTATCAAGAGGTTGCATTTCATTCTAAATGACATTGCATGATTTGCATTGATTTTTATGTAATGACGACATGTATTTGATGATGTGTATTAAATGAGTATGGTGAATATTCCAATGATGTGATGATGATATGTATAAATAAGTTGTAAATGAATTGTTGTTGTTGTTTTGTTTTAAATTCTTATTTCTATATTATATTATGGAATGTGAATTTACTCACCATGTCTGCCTTCTGGTGATGGTCTATTATGCCACCCTGTGTATAATCAAGGTTAGCTCGGTGCATTCTTAACTCGGAGATAGTGAGTCGTCGAGTTAGTTAGAAGTGGAGTCTACTCTGTGTCCAGTAACATCAGGATGTGATTCGTTTGAGTGTTTATGCTTTATTGGATTAAGATGCTGAATTTTGTTTAAGTATTTTGATAAAACGATATTTGTGATGATTTTTGAGTTTATTCTATTAAAGAGGAGTTTATATTTTATTGTTTTCCGTTTTGTATTGTTTCAAAAGAAAATACAAATGATATTTGATGTTTTTATGAACCCGTGTTGCGGGACAAAACTCTATGTGATGTTTTGACTTTTGAGTTTTAGAAGCAAATGTGATGCCCTTTTTATGAGTTTACTTTGATAATTAATTTAAATTGCTTAATTTGTGATGGGGTAGAAAGGGTGTTACATCAGTGGTATCAGAGCAGGTCGGTTGTGACGTGTCGTGTCGTTGTTAGTCGTGTTGGTTTTTGAGTTTGAGTGTTTTGAGGTTGAGTTGTTTCTGATACTGTTGGTGATTTGTAGAATGACTTCAAATCGTGCTCTTGCGGATGCGGTAGCTACACTTGCTCATGCTACGACGCAGAACAACGTTCGAGATGAGTTTCATGCTTTGGGGGTTTTTCAGAGGAATAATTTGCCTAAGTTCGAGGGTTCTCATGAACCGGAGAACACGCATAAGTGGCTGAAAGAAATTGAGAAGATTTTCAGGACTATGGCGTGCTCTGATGCTCAAAAGGTGCAGTTTGGCACCCATATGCTGGATGAGGAAGCTGAGGATTGGTGGGATAATACCCGTCAGATATTGGAAGGGGATGGAGCTGCGATAACTTGGAACATGTTCAAGAGATAAGTTTTGAGTAAGTACTTTCCTGAAGACGCTCATGGCAAGAAAGAGGTCGAATTCTTGGAGATGAAGCAGGGGAACATGACGGTGGCAGAGTATGTTGCCAAATTCGAGAGGTTGGTGAAGTTTTGTCCTCACTACAATCGTGATGATGCTGAGTTGTCCAAGTGTTTGAAGTTTGAGAATAGGATGAGACGGGAAATCAAGCAAGCGATTGGTTGTCAGCAGATCCGCAAGTATGTTGATTTTGTGGATAAGATTAAGATCTATGACGAGGATAGTCGAGCTCGATCTGCTCACTATAAGTAGGTGAGTGAGTAGAAAGACAAGGGTTAGTTTCGAGGGAAACCTTATTGTCGCTCCTCTGAAAAGACACCGAGTCAAATAGGGTACAGACGCGAACGGTCGGCGAAAGGAGAAAATGAAATGAACTGAATAGAGTCGCCAGCTAGGCATTTTTATCCCGAAGGAAAGGTAATGCTACATAAACCTAGGAAAAGATGGATAAGACGGTTGCAGACCAGAGAAACTGAGAAAGGGGGTTGGTTACAACCTAGGAAGGTATTAGCACCCAGATTGTCCGTCGTACTCGACGGGATCCACGCTTGAAAGTTTGTGTTTAAAAGGGTAGTGTATGTGTTATCTGTGTGTGAAAGCTGGAAAAGAATGTACACATGTCAGTGCAGAAGGTGAATGCTCAAGTGCTGAGGCTCATAAAAAGAATACTGAAAGAGGGGGGAGACAAAAAGACTTTTGTTCGATAACTATTAAGTTATGCCTACGTATCCTCTCGTGCAATGAGGAAGTCAGAACACCGTAGTTCGACTCAAAGAGACTGAAATGATTTTGATTGTGAACTGCTTGCTTATCTATGCTCAAGTGTATGACTCGTCTGGCTCGAGTGCTAACTATCTTGCATTAGACGGAAGAAGCAAGTTCTCGCTTATGAATAAGGATGATGAGAAAAGAATCTCTAAGGAGGCGATTATTGTTTGTTTTTTTGTTTTCAGTTTTGTTATTGTTTTTGGTGTTTTGCATAAGTTAATGAGCTTAAGCCTAAATCAAGGGCTTGTAAACTCATTATATCCTCCCTGATTAGGGATAATGAGCCTACTTAAGTATGAGATAAGCATCTCAACTTAATTACCATGATGACGTAGGATTAAGATCATTAACCTACTTTCGATTATTTAGATGTTTTTGGGTTTTTGTTTAGTGTTAAGTAGTGAGTTTAATCTCTAATCACAGATTAGTGAACTCATTACACCATCCTAATAGAAGGATGATAGATGAGAACACTTAAGCTGAGGAAGATACCTCAACTTAATCCATGGTTAGGGGTTAAATTCATTATATAAAAAAGCCTTTATTAAGTGGATTTTAATTAAAGGATGAGATTAAGAAGTGGATTTTAAGTTTGTAAGACAACTTGAGGGGGACTTGTCCATTAAACACTAGGGTTAGTCCTTCTTAACCATAAAGGAAGAATTAGAACCCTAATGTAAGGCCCAAGTTACAAGATAAGTCTTAATGATTATTAAGATGGTTTGATTGAGAGGTTTAAACAAATTAAAGGTTTAACACTTAGGATTAAAGTTATACACTCCATCCTAAGAGAAGGATACAGGCATAACCCTAATTCCAAAGTCCTAAAACTTTAAGAGTTTAGTCTCTGATTATTGAGATGAGAAGAGAGACTCAAGGAGAACCAAAGGTAAAAAGCTAAGGGGGACTAATCACAACCCTAATCATTATCATGCTTGGATATCCTATGGTTTGTAAGGCTTGAGAAAGATCTTCAAGGAAGCCACCAATGGAAGAAGCAGATGAAAGGATGAGGAAGCAGAAGAATAAGTTACTTACTTCCTAAGAAGATAAGTGACTTAAAGGAAGAAAGTGAGAAGAAATGGAACACAAGTGAATCAAATTCACTTCAAAGACAAATAAAACGCAAATGAAAGAGATAAGAAGAAGTGAGAAGTGAAGGCAAATCCACCTCCCAAAATAACTTACCAAAAGTTCCTGAAAAGTTAGTATGGATGCATAAGATATAAAGCATGAAGAAATGAATTGAAATGAGATGAAATGACCAAAGTCATAAGTATTTATGAAATGCAAATGTCATATGAAATGATGCAAAGGCATACAAAATGCATATGTATGATCACACAAAGATGAGATGCAAATGGAAGCATGCTTTGAAGTTTGAAAACACATGAATGTTAATGAAATGAAATGAATGCAAATCATGGCACATGAATGAAGAAATGATCAAGAATGGTTCTAACATGTCCTAAGATGTCTAAGATGACATATGAATGCAAGAAATGTCATGGCAAGTTCATGTAAGGATGCATATGCAAGATGAATGCAAATGAACATGAGAATTTAGGGTTATATGGAAGTATGAGATGCAAATGAACAAAACAGAAGCAAATGACATGATAAAATTTTGCAATCAAGTTCAAACAAACCCTAATCCCCCATTAGGTTACACCCCAAAGGAGAAGGCCAGAAGCCTAACCAATCAAAAGTTATGATTTTCCTAAGTTTTCTAGGGTTTTTGGGTGGTTCAAAGGGAAAAATGCAAATCAATTTGAAAATGCAAGATAAATTTATGAGGAAAAAGACCTATAAACTACATGCAACATGTAAAACAATTCAAAAAGAATCATCTTCAAACTCTTCTTGGATAGGCAGAAATGATTTTTTAAAGTTAGGGTTCAAAAATATGATTTTAATGACCCTTAATTCAAAGAAAATTCACAAATTATGATCAAACCTAAAAAGAAATTTGTGTGAAGAGTTTGAAAATGTTTCTAAATGCATTGAGATGATTCATGATTTTTTTGGTGATTTTGAGAAACCAAAATGTATTTTTAATTAATTAAAATACTTTAATTAATTAAAAATAACATTTAAATATTTTAAAAATAGTTTTTTATTGCAAAAAATAAAATAAAAATAGTTTTTGGAATGAGAAAAATATTTAAAGTCAGAATGCAAAAGAGAATATTTTTGTGATGCTTTTTGCTATTTTAAATAAATCATGCAAAAGAAATGAATTAAAATGCAATAAAAATGAAAGTATGATGATCTGGTGGCTGGGATTTAAACTGGGGTTGGAAGGAATTGACCACGCGCGCATCTGGATGGCTCATATTCAAACTGAGTTTAATTATGTTTTATAATTAATTAATCTGGATTAAACTTAATGGACTAATCTGAACCACTCAAAACCTAACCTTAATCTAGATCTAAGGGCCACGAACCAATCTGGGGATTTAATCATGGTTTAGCCCTAATTACTTTCAGGTGGGCGGAGAATACCTCCGGTCATCTTCTCCGGCCAACCCTTCACCTGAGCTTCCTCAAATCACCACCCCAAGCCCCCAAAACCTGCCGAATTAATCAACCAACTACCCTAAACAATAATCCAGCCTCAAAAATCATTTATCATTCATCATCAACAAGATTCGAATGAAAACATCAAAACGGAAAAAAATTTAGAACATCATGAAATGCTTAAAACTCAACCATTTTCAAAAGTAAAGACATCAGCATGATCAGTGAAGCATGAGGAATCATTCTATAACACGAAAACACATTTATGGGAAAAAAGTTCTTGATGACTACCTGAGTTGGAGCTTTGCAATCTGGACTTTCAGAGCTCTCCCTTTATGCAATCCACTCCCCTTTGACCTCCTGAAGCTATTGGCAAGCTTGAATGAAGCTTAGAGTGGCTATTTTGAGTGCTTTGTTTCTGAAGTTGCCGAAATCGTATTTGTGTTTGAAGATGTTTTAAGCTATGGTGATGGGTGGGAAATGATCCTGGGGTGATGCTGAGTTGATTGGTGGAAGAGTTTGTGATTTTTGTTGGTTGTGTTATGAAATTATATGAAGGGAAGGTTTCTTGAGGTTTTTGTGATTCCGAGTGTGTGGATGGATTCAGGCCTCAATGTTGTGTGAAATGAGTTGCTTATTGTCCACATAAACAATGTTGATTGGCCAGAGAGTTGTTGTGGCACATGCTGATTGGTATGAGAGTTTTTTTGCAAAAAGTCAAGATTTTGTACTTTGAGGTATAGGCACGGGTCAGAGGAGATTTCATGGGGTGTCTGGCCTCAGCTAGGTTCAAGGATGGCCATGGGATTGGTTTTGATGTGCTGGAAGGCTTGGATGAAGAGTTATCACATGTTTTTTAAAATTCCCTCTTTGAAGTTTCTTGGATCATAAGTCATGGAAACCCTAGGATTAATGCACAATTCTGATCCTTTGAGGTTTGTTTGACATATTATGAAGTGTTTGTGTCCATTTGAAGTCATTAGAATGCTTGAATATGCCAATTTGCAAAAAATCCCTCTTTGACATGAAACTTGAAATTATAGGATTTTTGCCAACTTTGAAAGGCCATATCTTGAGTTCTAGGATGAATCAAGACATGTTCTTGTACTTTTTGAAAAGGGAAAGATCTAATCTACAACTTTCATGACCAAGAATTTTTCATTTGAAGCATTTTTGGTGAAGAATTTTGAGCCATTTGCAAACTTTCCCAAAATGGAAAGTTTGCATTTCAAGTCATTTCCATTTTTGGCAAGTTTGCAAATGGCTCAAAATTCTTCAATCTTGTGAACTTCCAACCTCTTATAAGATCAAATAAAGATCATATAACTTCAATTTGATGAAAATACCCCATTGGTTCCATTATTGGGGGCCTCAGATGCCCTAATTTTGACTTAACTTGCTCAAGAAGTTACCCAGTGAACAAATGACTTCTACAATGAGTTTCTTCATCAAACTTGGTACACATGATCCTTATGACATATTAAGAACATTAGAAACATTAATGGCCCAAAATTTTGGAGTTAAGGCCTCTGAAACCAAAACCCTAATTTTGGTCATCTGTGTAGTGAAACCCTAGCTCTGCTTCCGTGCCTTTGCCAATCTTGTGATTTCTTGACTTTCATGAACTTTGAGGAGCATAATATGATGATAGAACACACATGGACCCTCTTGGAAAGCTTTGAGGCCTTTGGGATGGCTCAGATGGAAACTTGGATTGCTCAAATCACAAACCCTAGATGCAGATGAACCTGAACTTATGCAATGAAGCAAAAATGCAATATGAGATGTTATGCCTATGTTAATTCAAACATGGGATATCACAAGCCATGGTGTGATATGAGTGAGGGAAAATTTGGGGTGTTCACAGCTACCCTTATTCAAGCATGAGTTAGCTGTGCAGGATGTAAGCGCCTGGCTTATCAGACAAACAAGATAACTTGTGGTTGAATACCAAAGACAGTCCAAAGTTTGCACCCGCTGGATAGAAGAAGAAAAGGGATATAAATTGTAAAAGGTAGTATAGTATGATTATCAAATAAAACGATGGAGGACGACCATCGAGCAGAGGACGACTATTGGGGATAAATTGGTAAGTAAAGCAATGACGGGGACGGCCGACAAGCTGGGGAAATAAAGAGATCATGACGGGGAAGGCCATCAGGTAAGGAGATAAGATTCTATGGGGGTTAAAGTAAAGGAAATGATG
This sequence comes from Lathyrus aphaca, assembly GCA_963966055.1. Taxonomy (NCBI): domain Eukaryota; kingdom Viridiplantae; phylum Streptophyta; class Magnoliopsida; order Fabales; family Fabaceae; genus Lathyrus; species Lathyrus aphaca. The sequence goes on from OZ014521.1 coordinate 448,458,430, forward strand.
GGGACGGCCATCGGGTTTGCAAAGTAAAGTAAACAACGAATGGGGACGACCATCGGTTTTAAAGAATAAATGAAATAAACGATGAGGGACGGTCATCAAAGGTGAAGGAAGATCACCTAACAGGGGACGACTGCTCTTTATCACGACATAGGACGAATGTCGGATAGAAAAGGTCGATGATGGGGACGACCATCAGATAAGCATGATGAAGGACGATCATCAAGAGGTGAAGGACGATCACCTAGCAGGGTACGGCTGCTCTCAGGGTTTATCACGACATAGGAAGAATGTCGGATAACAAGATCAACGATGGGGACGGCCATCAGATAAATGATGAGGGACGGTCATCAAAAGGTGAAGGACGATCACCTAGCAGGGGATGACTGCTCTTTATCACAACATAGGAAGAATGCCGGATAGAAAAAAAGATTCCACTAATGGGGACTCCGTTGGGGAAAGGATGAGGGACGATCATCCAAAGGTGAAGGAAGATCACCTGGCAGGGTACGGTTGCCGAAAGTATCACGACATAGGACGAATGTCGGATAGAAGAAAGTTGCTTTGTTGGCGACTTGCTGAGGATTGGTAAACACGGACGAGTGCTTACGCTTAAGAATAAAAAGGTATAAGTGTTAAACGACGTGTATAGATTAAAGATGCGGACGAGCATCCTTAGGACCATGATACGAATGAGTATCAGTAGAAACTAACGCTGACGCGTGTTCAGATATGATGATACAGACGAGTACCAACTGGTTAACAAAGAACACAGACGAGTGTCGAATCTGTTGAGGAGTGATATAAACAAGATACGGACGAGTATCAGAGACTTCTGTATAAATATGAGTTAGTATTGGTTTGTTGATGAAGTATGAGCAAGACACGGACGAGTGCTTGATCTGCTGGGGAATGTATGACACGGACGAGTGTCAAATATATGCTATATAAACAGGAATTTGTTTTGAGAATGTAAGGGATATGCTTTGGCTTTCTGTGGGGATAGGATGACATGGACGGGTGTCGAAAAGATGTGTATAAACAAGTATCTGTTTGCAGAAGGTGTTCTGGAAACCTTGCTGGGGAAGTATGACACGGTCGAGTGTCAAAAGAGCATGTATATGTATCTATTTTTGAGAGTGCAAAGGGGATGCTTTGGCTTATATCTGCAGGGGATATGAGTTTTTATATACATTGCTGATGAAATACTAATGTTAATTGCAGGTGACTGGCTCGAACCTGACTTGTGACCATGCAAATGTTTGATTTTTTTGCCGTAATGCTCCGTATTAGACAGAATGCTACGCTTATTTGGTGAATATGATGTTGATGCTATGATTATGCAAAGAGAAACTGATCCGGGACTCAGATCCTGCTGGGATAAAGATCTCTGGCTGATCTGCTCGAAGGGATGTCCCTGCTGGGGAAGAGATTGTTGGTAAATCTATCAGGAGGGAGAACTCTGCTTGGGGAAATAGATCATTGGTAGATCTATCCGGAGAGAAGACTCAGTTGGCGAGAAAGAAACTTCAGCAACTCCGCTGGGAAAGTAGGTATGCATTGCTCTCCTGGAGAGGGAACAGAAACCCTGTGGGGAGATAGTTCTTTTTAACCGGCTGGGGATGAGAGATCTGGCACTCTGGTGGGGATCTCGACTAGGGAAGCTCCTGTTGAGTGGACTTGTGTTGGGGATGAGGAGGCTTTGGCAACTTCGTTGGGGAAAAGCAGTTCAGATATTGCTCGGGAGATCTTAGGGAAGTAGCATGTTGGGGATTCGATGCTTGGCATGCCCCATGTTGCGCACTGAATACCTGCAACCTGTTAAGACAAAAGAAACGCACAAGTATCCTGAGATATCCCTTACCAGATTCCGTCATAGGAGTTAAGCTTTCCTGAAAGTAAATTTATTTCCTGCAAGCATTTATTAAAAATGGCTCATTTGTTTTATGCACGTACTGTATCATGAATATTGGACATTTTGCAAACGAAACAAAAATGTACAAAACGAGGTGTGACTGAAAACTCTGATTTTATTAATTTGGGCGCCCCGAATTGGAAAATACAGTCAAAGAAACAAATCCCCTGAAATGAGGGGGTTGCTATAAATTGAGAAAAATGTTGGCAATGTTGACGACGCTCCGGTGTTCTTCCTTTGCTATGACCTGTATGACCTTGACATTCTTCTCATCTTGCTTTCTGAAGAATGTTGATTCTGACCGATGCTTTGTCCTTTAGAAGCTTTCCGTATTGTGAATGATACAGATGAATTCAGAATGCAGTTGTTCGCTTATTCCCTGATTTTGCGTGGATCGCCCTTTCGGGTTTTCAATCCACCGGGATAACCATTTTTGCCTGAGCTGTCCAATGCGGATTTTCAACTTAGAGGGTGTACATTTTTTCAATTTTCCCTTATTTTTGCCCGAGTCTTTTATTCTGTTTTTGACTCGCCGGGATGCCCTATTTTTGCCTAAACTTACATTCTGTTTTTATGTCCAGCGGGTCCTTTTATGCGAAGTATTTTTTAACTACATCTGAATTCACAGGGGATAAGAAATCTTCACCATCCATAGTAGTGAGCATCAGTGCTCCTCCAGAGAAAACCTTCTTTACTATGAATGGACCATCATAGTTTGGAGTCCACTTGCCCATGTGGTCTGTATGAGGAGGAAGAAGTCTTTTCAGCACAAGATCTCCCACTTGGTATTCGCGAAGCCAGACTTTCTGATCGAAGGCTTTCTTCATTCTTTTTTGATATAACTGCCCATGACAGATGGCAGCTAATCTCTTTTCTTCGATCAGATTCAGTTGATTGTACCGCGGTTGGACCCATTCTACTTCGTCCAGCTTTACATCCATCATCACCCGTAAGGAGGGTAGTTCAACTTCAACAGGTCGGACAGCTTCCATACCGTACACAAGCTGATACGGCGTTGCCCCAGTAGACGTTCTGATTGAGGTTCGATACCCATGCAAGGAAAATGGTAGCATCTCATGCCAGTCTTTATAAGTGACCACCATCTTCTGCACAATCTTCTTAATGTTTTTGTTAGCTGCCTCAACAGCACCATTCATCTTTGGCTTGTAAGGAGAAGAGTTGTGATGCTGGATTTTGAAGTCCCGACACAGTTATGCCATCTTTTTGTTGTTCAAATTGGAACCATTATCAATAATGATTCGCTCGGGAACTCCATATCGACAGATGATGTCTCTTTTCAGAAATTTGGCTACCACTTGTCTGGTGACGTTTGCATACGAAGCTGCTTCAACCCATTTGGTGAAGTAATCAATGGCTACCAGGATGAATCTGTGGCCATTTGAAGCAGTCGGTTCGATCTTTCCAATCATGTCAATGCCCCACATGGCAAAGGGCCAAGGTGAAGACATTACGTTTAAAGGATTCGGAGGCACATGCACTTTGTCTGCGTAGATCTGAAACTTGTGGCATTTTCTGGCATAGGCACAACAGTCTACATCTATTGTGATCCAGTAGTAACTTGATCTTAATAATTTCTTAGCCATTGCATGTCCTCCATCATGGGTACCAAAAGATCCTTCATGCACCTCGTGCATCAGCGAGTCTGCTTCTTTCCTATCAAAACATCTGAGCAGAACCATGTCAAAGTTTCGCTTGTATAATGAACCATCAGCATTAAGGAAGAAACTACCGGCCAGCCTTCTTAATGTCTTCTTATCATTGGATGATGCCCCAGGTGGGTATGTTTGATCCTCTAAGAAGCATTTGATATCATGGAACCAAGGCTTGTCATCTTTAGCGATGTCCACAGAGAATACATATGATGGTCGGTCCAATCTGGATACCGAAATACGAGGCACATAGTTGGCAGTCTGAACCTTGATCATGGAGGAAATGGTAGCTAAAGCATTTGCAAATTGATTCTCGTCTCGAGGGATGTACTCAAGTTTGACTGTTGTGAAGAAAGTCAATAATCTCCTCGTATAGTCACGGTATGGAATCAAATGCTCTTGATGAGTGTACCATTTGTCGTTGGTTTGATTGATTACCAAAGCTGAATCTCTGAATACATTCAGTGTTTTGATCCTGAGGTCAATGGCTTCCTCAAGACCCATGATACAGGCTTCGTATTCAGCTTCATTGTTAGTGCAGGCAAAGGTGAGTTTTTCCGAGAAAGGCATATGAACTCCTTTAGGTGTAATGAGCACTGCACCAACTCCATGACCATTCATATTGACAACCCCATCAAACATCATAGTCCATTCTTCTTCTGGGTCATGCCCTTCAGTGTGAACAAACTCTTCATGATCTTTTGCTTTTAAGTACATGATGTCTCATCAGGGAAGTCAAATCTCATGGGCTGGTAATCATCAATGGGTTGCTCAGCCAGATAGTCAGACATTACACTGCCCTTGATGGCTTTTTGAGATGTGTACTGAATGTCATACTCTGTCAGAATCATTTGCCATCTTGCAACCCTTCCGGTAAGTGATGGCTTCTCAAATATGTACTTGACGGGGTCCATCTTTGAAATCAACAAGGTAGTGTGAGTCAGCATATACTATCTTAGTCGGCGAGAAGCCCACGCTAAAGCACAACAAGTTTTCTCGAGCAGTGAATAACGTTGTTCACAGTCGGTAAATTTTTTGCTTAGGCAGTATATTGCATACTCTTTTCGACAAGACTCGTCATGCTAGCCTAACACACACCCCATTGATCCTTCTAATACTGTCAGGTACATTATTAGAGGTCTTCCTTCAACTGGAGGCATAAGAATCGGAGGTTCTTGCAGGTACTCCTTGATCTTGTCAAAAGCCTTATGACAATCTTCGTTCCACCTGACCGTTTGTTTCTTTCTTAACAATTTGAATAGGGGCTAACAGGTTGCAGTAAGATGAGATATGAACCTTGATATGTAGTTCAATCTACCTAAGAACCCCCGAACTTCTTTTTCAGTCCTGGGTGCAGGCATCTCTTGAATGGCTTTGACTTTGTCGGGATCGACCTCAATTCCCTTTTCACTTACGATGAATCCCAGCAATGTACCAGAACGTACCCCGAATGTGCATTTGTTGGGGTTTAACTTCAACTGATACTTCCTCAGGCGCTTAAACAACTTCAGCAGATTTATTAGATGATCTTCTTCAGTAAGGGACTTGGCAATCATGTCATCCACGTAGCATTCAATTTCCTTGTGGATCATATCGTGGAATAATGTTACCATAGCCTGTTGATAAGTCGCACCGACATTCTTCAGTCCAAATGGCATTACCTTATAACAAAATGTGCCCCAAGGTGTGATGAAGGTTGTTTTCTCCATGTCTTCGGGTGACATCTTGATCTGATTATAACCAGAAAATCCATCCATGAAAGAAAATACCAAGAACTGAGCTGTGTTGTCGACCAATACATCAATGTGAGGTAATGGGAAATCATCCTTCGGGCTAGCTCTGTTAAGATCCCGGTAATCCACACACATACGTACTTTGCCATCCTTCTTAGGAACAGGTACAATGTTAGCAACCCATGGCGGGTAACTAGTTACAGCAAGGAAACCGGCGTCCCACTGTTTTTGTACCTCTTCCTTAATCTTCATGGCCATATCTGGACGAGTACGGCGTAGCTTTTGCTTCACCAGAGGGCAATCTTCTTTTAATGGCAGCTTGTGCATAACAATATCTGTATCTAGGCCTGGCATGTCCTTATAGGACCAAGCAAAGACGTCGACGTATTCTCGAAGCATGTCAATGAGCTGTTCTTTTACTGAAGCTTGCAGACTGGCCCCAATCTTCACCTCTTTCAAATCCTCCTCGGTACCATGATTAACCGTTTCAACCTCCTCCTGATGAGGAGTAATCACTTTCTCTTCTTGCCTCAACAACCTGGCTAACTCTTCAGGTAACTCATAGTCTTCTTCAACCCCTTCATCAGCTTGATTAATTGGATTGTCGAAGTCATACAAGGTCATAGCAGTGCTGTTATCGGTGCGATCTGGAGGGTAATCTCTGCAAGGGTTGAAATTTGTTCGTTTTAGTGATCAATTTTAATCTTGTTTAGAAAAGTGTAAAATGAAGTTATTATTTTGAAAACATTGCCATTTTATTATTTTGTACAAAAGTAAAAAAATGAAAAGACAATGAGCGAAAGAGAGAATTGTTTGCAAAAGATGTCTGATATTCATTGATATTCCATTTGCACAAAATGACAAATATGGCCCTATTACAAAATGAGTCCTGACACCTTGGGCAAGATGCAGGACTTGATGCATGCTGAAAAAAAGCAGGAAATAATAATTACTCTGCAGGAGTAACCCTTATAATGTCCTGGGAAGACCAGTTAAGGACTTGGTGACCCGGGATCCTTGGACGAATCCAGCTCTCCAGGTTGCGGTCGCTTTCCGCCTCGTCTTCCACGTTGTTAACAACATCTGGGGTGAGCATCCCCCCTGATGAACTTGGGCTTTTTAGCAGCCTCTGCTTGATCTTGTCGGAATGGTTTGTAACCTAAACCGAATCTGTCCTCCTTCTTCTCCACCGGTAGCAGTTTTCCCCAGCCTTGAGCATTTCCATCTTCAACAACCTTTCGGGCTTGCTGATAGGAGACAATTGAAGTACCCATCCTATCCTCCTGGGATGCAGTAAATACTTCGGTCTTCGCCTCATTGACGTTCAGTGCTTCGAACCCCTAGCTCATAGTTTCATGGATTTCACCATCCATCTCAATGTATTTGTATGTAGCCAGCTGGCTAACAAAGATGTCCTCTTCACCACAGATGGTGATAATCTGTCCTTCCCAATCATATTTCAATTTCTGGTGAAGGGTCGACGTAACTGCGCCAGCGGCGTGAATCCATGGTCGACCCAACAAACAACTGTAGGTCGGCTGAATGTCCATCACATAGGAAGTAGTCTGAAAGACCTGCGAACCGATTATCACAGGCAGCTCCACCTCTCAAAGAACAGACCTCTTGGAGCCATCAAAAGCCCTGACCACCAGATTACTTGGTCGGAGACCTATTCCATCATATTCCAGCTTGACAAGAGCCTTCTTTGGCAAGACATTGAGTGAAGACCCAGTGTTAACAAGAACATGAGAGAGTACAGCCTCTTTACACTCCAAAGTGATGCGTAAAGCTTTGTTGTGGTGACGTCCTTCCGTTGTCAAGTCAGCATTGGTGAAACCTAGCCCATGGCTAGTATTAACATTAGACACTACTATCTCAAGCTGATTCACCATGATCTCCTCCGGCACGTAGGTAGCGTGCAAGACTTTAAGTAGTGCATCCCGATGAGCTTCGGAACACAAAAACAAGGATAAGATGGAGATCTTGGAAGGGGTCTGGTGGAGCTGATCCACAACTTTGTAGTCACTTATTTTGATTATCCTCATAAATTCATCCACATCTTGATCAAAGGATGATTTATGAGTCTTTTTTGGTGCAGGTTCTTCAGGTGCCACACTTTTCCCTTTGGCTTTGTCAGCAACCTCTGCCTCAATATTGGTTCTTGGAGCTTGTGACGTGAAGAGGCGTCCGCTTCGGGTGAAGCCTCCACCTCCCCCGACATTATCTATTTGTGGAGTGTGAACCGAAGAATCAAGAAAGACTCTTTCTCCGTTGCAGTAAAGGTCTGAACCATAGTGCCATGGTACAACATTGTCTTTGTCATATGGAATGGGCCCTGGCACCGTGATGGTGACAGGGCTAACTGCAGCAGAGGTTGGAACCGTTATTGTTTGTGGATCATAAAAGATGGTGATAGGACTTCTGGTTGATGTTGGTAGTGATTGACTGAAGCTTGGTTGTTGTTGAAACTGTTGCTGAGATTGTTGTTGATAATTGTTGGAAACCGGGACCGTTGATGGGTCATAATAGATAGTGATTGTGGAGACGTCATTATTGGTGGTTGATGTAGTTGTAGAAGTGGATGCAAATGAACTATTGTTTGTTGAAGTAATGGAAGAAGTGGTTGTTGTATTTGTAGATGAGTCTGTAGGAACAATTTTCTTTGCAGTTGTAGGAGAAATACTTGTTGTTGAAAAAGGAGTTGCTGGAGTTGTAGAAGCTGTTGTTGCTATTTGTAGGATACCCTCTCTGATCAAGCCGTTGATACCATTCCTCAAGCTTTCACACCCGTTCACATAACCCTTGCAAGATTCACAACAGGCCTCACAACCTGGAAACACCTGGCATTTTAAAAGCTGAGCCTTAACCTCTGCTAGAGGTGTCTGAATACTTGCAGTATCTTCAATTAAACTCATGGGTGAGCCCTCCTCTATTGCATTTATCCTTGGCCCACCATGGCTGGGCATAGGATTCTACGTGACGTTGGGAGGTGGTGCAAAATTTAGGGCCTTTGAATCTACCAGATCCTGGACCTTCATATGCAGAGCCCTGCACTTTTCTGTGGAGTGACCAGGTGCATTAGAATGAAAAGCACACCTGGCGTTGACGTCGTAATTTCTCGGAAGGTTCTGAGGATCTGGTGGAGCCAATGTCCTTAACTCGACAAGATTAAGCTTTAGGAGTTGTGGCAGCAATGTGGCATATGGCATTGGTATAGGGTCAATCACCCTGTTGATCTGAGATGGCCGCTGCTGAAAAGGGCGTTGTTGTTGGTTATTGTTATTGTTGTTGTAGGATCTTTGTTGAGGAAACTGTGGCTGTTGAGGAAAGTGTTGTGGTTGTTGAGTATATTGCGGAGGTGGAGTAGGAATAGTGACGGTGGCAACTGATCTTGGCAGATATTGGGGTCTCCCTCTTCCCATATGTACATAATTTGTTTCATCGGATCTGCGGGGCCCTGCAAATGGCTTCTTGGCACTGCTTGAACTAGCGTCGTTGTCAGAAATATTTCCCATCTTTAGTAAGTTCTCAATTCTTTCTCCATCTATAACTACGTCTGCAAAGTTGGTGGAAGAAAATACGGCCAATCTGTCAATATAAGTCCCCTGGAGGGTGTTCATAAACATGTCTGCCATTTCCCTTTCTGACATCGGGGGTTGAACGGCAGCAGCTAATTGCCTCTATCTTTGGCCGTACTCTCTAAAGCTTTCTCGGGAAGACTGTGACATTCCCATCAGAAGGGTTCTGTTTGGAGCCATGTCCAGATTATACTGATATTGACGAATGAAGGCTTTGGCCAAGTCTTTCCAATTCCTAACTGTGGCCCTGGTCAAGTGAGAGTAACATTCCCGGGATGCCCCTGTCAAGCTATCCTCAAAGTAAAACATCCACAGTTTCTCATCCATGGTGTAGGCTTTCAATCTCCCCAGGAAAGACTGAAGATGGGTACGTGGGCAGGATGTGCCATTGTATCTTTCAAAACAAGGGGTTTGAAATTATTAGGAATTCTAACCCCCTCCACTAATCTCATATCCATGACGTCAAAACCCATAGAGTTTTGGGATTCAAGAGACCTTAGCTTTTCAGCTATCTCGTCCAACCGGAGATCGTAGGTTTCGTCTCCAGCCCCAACCACAATAAATTGTTCTTCTTGAGGGTCCTCCTGCAAAGCCCTCCCTCCAGTGTTACCTTGGGTGTTTCTTATAGCGTTGATTTCTGGGTTCAGATGGGGTCCAAACTCTGGGGGATCAGTACGAGGTTGTACGTGATCGTTGTTGCTGGTACCCCCTGTACCTGGGTGGTTTTCCTCGGGAGTTTGCCGCTCGACTAACTCTCTCAGTCTCTCCTGGCTTTGAGCCAAACAAGTCATCACTTCCATGAATTGATTCATTTGGGCTCTCATCTCTGTCCTTTCATTGGCCATTTGGGTCCTCACATCAGTCAAATCCTGCTGAACCTGATCCATTTGTAATCCCGGAAGGTTGTTTCTTGTCGGATACCGGTGCACTCTATTGACGAGGAACACTCTTCTACGAGCAATGTTTCCTGAAATCACAACAAAGTGAGAAACAACAAAAACAAAAACCTACAAAACAAAGAAATGTTGTTAGTATGCAATGCAGGATGCCTATTTGTCTTCCAAGGGTATCCGGTTTGGTTCTTTGGTTTTGACCTTTCCAGACCTCGAGGAAATGATGTTGTTGCAGAGAGATAAAGCCCATGAAGTGAAACAAACCATATATTACAAAGAGTGAAGATACATAGTTTGATTACAACAAAGCTCCCATGGTGGGTTAAAATACAACAACAAAATCAAAAATACAAATAAAAGGAGGTACAGATACAAAGAAATCACACATCCAGTCCAAAGTCATCCTCTCTGACTTCCTTCAGGAGAGCCTCAGTCACTGGGCCTACTGGGTGCTCTGTGATGGTCCTGATAAGAAGGTTCCTGGTGGTGATGGCACTGGTCAACTTCTTGTGCTTATCCTGGTCCATTGATCTCTTCAACCCCGCCCGAAGCTTTAACTCGGAGATCTCCTTCTGTGCAGCTAACAAGGCCTCCTGATTCTTCTTCTCACTAGCCTCCAGCTGCTCTATCCTAGCCTGGGTTCTCTGATCCTCCTGTGCACGAGCCTTAGTGATCTTGATCCACCTAGCCTGACTCTCCTCTAAGTAATGCTCAGCTCTGGCCTTCTGAGTCTTAGCTTCCTTGCAAGCATTCTTCAACACTAACTCTCCTGCTCTAGCCTTTCTGATGTAGTCATCTGTCTTCTCAATCTTGGTCAAGTGCTCAATCCGGAGCTTCTCTAACCTTTCATTATCCAGACGACTGTCATTCCTCTCCCAAGGGTTTTCTTCAAAGCTTCAGAGAGCTGATTATTCCTTTCCTTTAATTTCTCAAACTCCTTTAAAATGACAGTAGCTGCAGGCTCTACTGCTGATGGTCCAGGTACATCCTCTAAGGTGAATGGCATCCGGGTGATCTGTCCCTTGATACGAGACCAATCAAGATACTGAGCTGAGGCTATGTTGTTGCACTTGCCAAGAATAGTTGTCCCCTTAGTCTGAATATTGTCCCAGGCCCAGGCTGCCTATCTGACAATGACAAGGTTGTGTTGGATGTCGCAATAGAGGGTTTCTGTCAAGTCTTGCTCTCTCGGGGGATGTACCAAGGCATACCCTAATTGCCTTTTGAAAAGCAAAGGGTTGTAGTTGATGCAACCCTTCACTCCAATCAGGGGTACATTGGGATACTGCCCACAGCTAGTGATGATATCTTTGCCCTTGGTGCTCTGAGTGCACCATCTAATGTCTTCTGATGTAAGGGCAATCATTCTTTTAGCCCAGTTCCTTGGCTGATGAGGATTCAAGAAAGTGTCTGACTTCGGCAAGTGCCTTAACAACCAATAGTAGAAGAGGGGTACACAACATCTGACCAATCTCCCCCATTGCTTCTCATTCCTTTGGTGCACTGAGTAGTAAAAGTCTCCAAGCAAGGTAGGGACTGGATTCCTCAACATGAAGAGGTGGATAGCACTCTTACTTACGAACTTTGGCTCGTCTGCAAATAAGATGACTCCATATATGCTGAGGGCCAGAAGAGCACAAACAGTGTCCCATCTCCCTGCTGCAGCATGCAGGGTGGCCTGGGTAACCAAGAAATCCAAATTAAGGCCTGGAATTCCAGCCTTAGTGGTCATTCTCTGGTCAATGAGGGTGGGCTCCAAGTGCAAAGCCTTAGCTACATCTTCATTCTTGGGAGCAGCCATCTCAGGGTTGAAGGGAATCCCTCTCTTGATAGGAACACCCAACAACATGGAGAACTCTTCCATCAATGGTCCTAGCTGAAAATATGGGAAAGTGAAACATCTGAGAGGAGGATCATAGAACTGGAGACAAGTGTGAATCATGCTCCTCTGGGAGGCATCCAGGTCCATGATCATGTCCATAATTCCACCATAATGTTCCCTGAATAAAGGGACATGATCAGGAGTGATGAGAGACTGCATCTGTCTGATGCCTGTCAAAGTGGGCTCAAAGAAATGATAGGTGATGTTGCTCTTCCTGGAAGTGTCCATGCTGACAATGGATGCTGGTGAAGAAGACTGAGGGTAACTGCTGATAAAGGCCACTAAAGAAGATGTTGAAGAAGAGTCTCTGATGAAGACAACTGGTGAAAAGAGCTGTAAAGAATCTCTGATGAAGGTAGCTGGTGCAGATAGCTGAAGGACTCTGAGCAGCAGAATATGTCAAAACCAAACCAAAGATAAGATGTGGATACCCTGTAAAACAAATAGACAAATGTTAAATGATTCAAAATGATGTATGCAGAATGATATGCAAAGGGTTTGTGATCAAGTGATGGATCTGTTATCTGCCTTGATAGGGTCCATGTGTGTTCATAAGTCCGGATGAAGGCTTAGAAAACCAGTAACCAGGTGGGGGACTCAAATAAAGAGTCACAAGTCATGGGTTTCACAAGAACAGTCCAAAATTATACAACCTTAAAACAACGTTAGTAACAAGGTATGATAAGGCCAATGGTTCCTGCAAACCTGTAAACATCCCAACCCCCTCACATGTATTGTTCTAGAACAAGGATCCTCAGACTTGGATCAATTATGAGAAGTGTAAACACTTGTAACCCGGAGGTACAGTGTTTACAATAACCATAAAGGATCCTCCTCTAATTCACCTCAGATTCTAAAGGTCATAAAAAGGTCATCCAGACTTAGCAGGCTTCCCAGATAGCCCTAGTACTACAGGAAATCTGTAGCACAGAGTTCTCAAGAAGAAACCCATGTCTGAACCATGTTTGATATTCCCGCACCAGACCGAAATGGAATGGGAAAGAATATGAAGCCACTCTATCCTATGTGTCACTCAGGTCCCCAGTATGGAACCTTACTCAATAACCCTCCCACCAAAGGAAACAAAAGATCCAACACAGATGATATGATGATAACAGTATGAAATGCATATAAACAGTAAATAAAAAACAATAAATAAAGTTGTACAGAACGCAATAAATAAAGCAATAAACAAATAAGCACAAGTAGCACATAACACCCCCGTAAACACAAGTCAAACAAGCTCTAGGAGAAACCCACAAAAAGAACCATAAGCCCTGGTTGCAAGAGAGAATTACCCAGCAGAGTCGCCAAGCTATCGCTCCCCCGAAAAGATACCGGGTCAAATAGGGTACAGACGTGAACGGTCGAAGAAAGGAGAAAATGAAATGAACTGAATAGAGTCGTCAGCTAGGCATTTTTATCCCGAAGGAAAGGTAATGTTGCATAAACCTAGGAAAAGATGGATAAGACGATTGGGGACCAGAGAAACTGAGAAAGGGGGTTGGTTACAACCTGGGAAGGTATTAGCACCCAGATTGTCCGTCGTACTCGACGGGATCCACGCTTGAAAGTTTGTGTTTAAAAGGGTAGTGTATGTGCTATCTGTGTGCGAAAGCTGGAAAAGAATATACAAGTGTTAGTGCAGAAGGTGAATGCTCAGGAGCTGAGGCTCATAAAAAGAATATTGAAAGAGGGGGGGAGACAAAGAGACTTTTGTTCGATAACTGTTAAGTTATGCCTACGTATCCTCTCGTGCAATGAGGAAGTCAGAACACCGTAGTTCGACTCAAAGATACTGAAATGATTTTGACTGTGAACTGCTTGCTTATCTATGCTCAAGTGTATGACTCGTCTGGCTCGAGTGCTAATTGTCTTGCATTAGACGGAAGAATCAAGTTCTCGTTTATGAATGAGGATGATGAGAAAAGAATCCCGAAGGAGACGATTATTGTTTATTTTTGTGTTTTCAGTTTTGTTATTGTTTTTGGTGTTTTGCATAAGTTAATGAGCTTAAGCCTAAATCAAGGGCTTGTAAACTCATTATATCCTCCCTGATTAGAGATAATGAGCCTACTTAAGTATGAGATAAGCATCTCAACTTAATTACCATGATGACATAGGATTAAGATCATTAACCTACTTGCGATTATTTAGATGTTTTTGGGTTTTTGTTTAGTGTTAAGTAATGAGTTTAATCTCTAATCACAGATTAGTGAACTCATTACACCATCCTAATAGAAGGATGATAGATGAGAACACTTAAGATGGGGAAGATACCTCAACTTAATCCATGGTTAGGGGTTAAATTCATTATATAACAAAGCCTTTATTAAGTGGGTTTTAATTAAGGGATGAGATTAAGAAGTGGATTTTAAGTTTGTAAGACAAATTGAGGGGGACTTGTCCATTAAACACTAGGGTTAGTCCTTCTTAACCATAAAGGAAGAATTAGAACCCTAATGTAAGGCCCAAGTTACAAGATAAGTCTTGATGATTATTAAGATGGTTTTATTAAGAGGTTTAAACAAATTAAAGGTTTAACACTTAGGATTAAAGTTATACAATCCATCCTAAGAGAAGGATACAGGCATAACCCTAATTCCAAAGTCCTAAAACTTTAAGAGTTTAGTCTCTGATTATTGAGATGAGAAGAGAGACTCAAGGAGACCCAAAGGTAAAAAGCTAAGGGGGACTAATCATAACCCTAATCATTATCATGCTTGGATATCCTATGGTTTTTAAGGCTTGAGAAAGATCTTCAAGGAAGCCACCAATGGAAGAAGCAGATGAAAGGATGAGGAAGCAGAAGAATAAGTTACTTACTTCCTAAGAAGATAAGTGACTTAAAGGAAGAAAGTGAGAATAAATGGAACAAAAGTGAATCAAATTCACTTCAAAGACAAACAAAATGCAAATGAAATAAATAAGAAGAAGTGAGAAGTGAAGGTAAATCCACCTCCCAAAATAACTTACCAAAAGTTCCTGAAAAGTTAGTATGGATACATAAGATATAAAACATGAAGAAATGAATTGAAATGAGATGAAATGACCAAAGTCATAAGTGTTTATGCAATGAAAATGTCATATGAAATGATGCAAAGGCATACAAAATGCATATGTATGATCACACAAAGATGAGATGCAAATGGAAGCATGCTTTGAAGTTTGAAAACACATGAATGTTAATGAAATGAAATGAATGCAAATCATGGAACATGAATGAAGAAATGATCAAGCATGGTTCTAACATGTCCTAAGATGTCTAATATGACATATGAATGCAAGAAATGTCATGGCAAGTTCATGTAAGGATGCATATGCAAGATGAATGCAAATGAACATGAGAATTTAGGGTTATATGTAAGTATGAGATGCAAATGAACAAAACAGAAGCAAATGACATGATAAAATTTTGCAATCAAGTTCAAACAAACCCTATTCCGAAATTAGGTCACACCCCAAAGGAGAAGGTCAGAAGCCTAACCAATCAAAAGTTATGATTTTCCTAAGTTTTCTAGGGTTTTTGGGTGGTTCAAAGGGAAAAATGCAAATCAATTTGAAAATGCAAGATAAATTTATGAGGAAAAATACCTATAAACTACATGCAACATGTAACACAATGCAAAAAGAATCATCTTCAAACTCTTCTTGGATAGGCAGAAATGATTTTTTAAAGTTAGGGTTCAAAAATATGATTTTAATGACCCTTAATTCAAAGAAAATTTACAAATTATGATCAAACCTAAAAAGAAATTTGTGTTGAGAGTTTGAAAATGTTTCTAAATGCATTGGGATGATTCATGATTTTTTTTGGTGATTTTTAGAAACCAAAATGTATTTTTAATTAATTAAAATACTTTAATTAAATAAAAATAACATTTAAATATTTTAAAAATACTTTTTTATTGCAAAAAATAAAATAAAAATCATTTTTGGAATGAGAAAAATATTTAAAGCCAGAATGCAAAAGAAAATATTTTTGTGATACTTTTTGCTATTTTAAATAAATCATGCAAAAGAAATGAATTAAAATGCAATAAAAATGAAAGTATGCTGATCTGGTGGCTGGGATTTAAACTGGGGTTGGAGGGAATTGACCACGCGCGTATCTGGACGGCTCACATTCAAACTGAGTTTAATTATGTTTTATAATTAATTAATCTGGATTAAACTTAATGGACTAATCTGAACCACTCAAAACCTAACCCTAATCTAGATCTAAGGGCCACGAACCAATCTGGGGATTTAATCAGGGTTTAGCCCTAATTACTTTCAGGTGGCCGGAGAAGACCTCTGGTCATCTTCTCCGGCCAACCCTTCACCTGAGCTTCCTCAAATCACCACCCCAAGCCCCCAAAACCTCCAGAATTAATCAACCAACTACCCTAAACAATAATCCAGCCTCAAAAATCATTTATCATTCATCATCAACAAGATTCGAATGAAAACATCAAAACGGTAAAAATTTCAGAACATCATGAAATGCTTAAAACTCAACCATTTTCAAAAGTAAAGACATCAGCATGATCAGTGAAGCATGAGGAATCATTCTATAACATGAAAACACATTTCTGGGAAAACAGTTCTTGATGACTACCTGAGTTGGAGCTTTGCAATCTGGACTTTCAGAGCTCTCCCTTTGTGTAATCCACTCCCATTTGACCTCCTGAAGCTATTAGCAAGCTTGAATGAAGCTTAGAGTGGCTATTTTGAGTGCTTTGTTTCTGAAGTTGCAGAAATTATATTTGTGCTTGAAGGTGTTTTAAGCTATGGTGATGGGTGGGAAATGATCCTGGGGTGATGCTGAGTTGATTGGTGGAAGAGTTTGTGATTTTTGTTGGCTGTGTTATGAAATTCGATGAAGGGAAGGTTTCTTGAGGTTTTTGTGATTTTGAGTGTATGGATGGATTCAGGCCTCAATGTTGTGTGAAATGAGTTGCTTATTGTCCATATAAACAATGTTGATTGGCCAAAGAGTTGTTGTGGAACAGGCTGATTGGTATGGGAGTTTTTGAAAAAAAGTCAAGATTTTATACTTTGAGGTATGGGCACGGGTCAGAGGAGATTTCATGGGGTGTCTGGCCTCAGCTGGGTTCAAGGATGGCCATGGGATTGGTTTTGATGTGCTGGAAGGCTTGGATGAAGAGTTATCACATGTTTTGCAAAATTCCCTCTTTGAAGTTTCTTGGATCATAAGTCATGGAAACCCTAGGCTTAATGCACAATTCTGATCCTTTGAGGTTTGTTTGACATATTATGAAGTGTTTGTGTCCATTTGAAGTCATTAGAATGCTTGAATATGCCAATTTGCAAAATCCCTCTTTGACATGAAACTTGAAATTATAGGATTTTTGCCAACTTTGAAAGGTCATAACTTGAGTTCTAGGATGAATCAAGACATGTTCTTGTACTTTTTGAAAAGGGAAATATCTAATCTACAACTTTCATGACCAAGAATTTTTCATTTGAAGCATTTTTAGTTAAGAAAGAGGAGGTTGAAAAACTTTCCCAAAATGGAAAGTTTGCATTTCAAGTCATTTCCATTTTTGGCAAGTTTGCAAATGGCTCAAAATTATTCAATCTTGTGAACTTCAAACCTCTTCTAATATCAAATAAAGATCATATAACTTCAATTTGATGAAAATACCCTTTTGGTTCCATTGTTGGGGGCCTCAGATGCCCTGATTTTGACTTAACTTGCTCAAGAAGTTACTTAGTGAACAAATGACTTCTACAATGAGTTTCTTCATCAAACTTGGTACACATGATACTTATGACATATTAAGAACATTAGAAACAAGAATGGCCCAAAATTTTGGAGTTAAGGCCTCTGAAACCAAAACCCTAATTTTGGTCATCTGTGTAGTGAAACCCTAGCTCTGCTTCCATGCCTTCGCCAATCTTGTGATTTCTTGACTTTAATGAACTTTTAGGAGCATAATATGATGATAGAACACACATGGACCCTCTTGGAAAGCTTTGAGGCCTTTGGGATGGCTCATATGGAAACTTGGATTGCTCAAATCACAAACCCTATATGCAGATGAACCTGAACTTATGCAGTGAAGCAAAAATGCAATATGAGATGGTATGCCTATGTTAATGCAAACATGGGAGATCACAAGCCATGGTGTGATATGAGTAAGGGCAAATTTGGGGTGTTCACACTTATGCGACTCCAAATGACAAGGGGAAGTAGAAGAGTAATGATGGGAAGAAGCCAAGTGGGGGAGCGGGTTCCACTCTTCTCAAGTGCTACAAGTTTGGCGAAGCAGGTCACAAATATGATGTGTGTAATGCTACTGTGATAAGATTCTATAAGTGTGGTAAGAAGGGCCATATGAAAAATGAGTGTACGAGTACCGAACCAACTTGTTTTAATTATGGTGAAGAGGGACACATCAGTAAGTGCCAGAAACCGAAGAAGGTTGCTACTGCGACTCAGACTACTGGTAGAGTGTTTGCTTTGAGTGGCACAAATGCGCAGAAAAAAGACAACTTGATCAAAGGTACTTGTTTTATTAATGATGTTGAGTTGGTTGCTATAATTGATACTGGAGCTACTCATTCATTTATTTCGATTGAGTGTGCGACCAAGTTGAATTTACCCTTGACTGTTATGAATGGTAATATGTTGATTAAAATGCCTGCTAATGGTTCAGTTATGACTAACCATGTGTGTTTGAAGTGTCCTTTGACCATTTACGATACAAATTTCTTGATGGATTTAATGTGTTTGCCTTTGCGCCATATGGATGTTGTTATGGGGATGAATTGGTTAGAATTTAACTTTGTGCATATCAACTGCTATGCAAAGATAGTGGAGTTTCCAGAGTTTAGTGATTATGGTAAGATGATGTTTCTATCCGCGAAGCAAGTGGATGAACTTCTAGCAGATGAAGCCCAGATGTTTGCTTTGTTTGCGGAATTGCAGGTTGACCGTGAACAGGTGGATATTGAATTACCCGTTGTCCGCGAATTTCTGGATGTGTTTCCGGATGACATTAGTGATTTACCACCAGAGCGTGAAGTAGAGTTTCCTGTGGATTTAGTACCGGGTACTAGTCCAGTGTCGATGGCTCTTTATAGGATGTCGACTTCTGAATTTAATGAGTTGAAGAAACAACTTGAAGAACTTCTTGAGAAGAAATTTGTTCGTCTGAGTGTTTCTCCATGGGATGCTCCTGTGTTGTTCGTTAAGAAAAAGGATGGTAGTATGAGGTTGTGCGTCAATTATCGACAGTTGAATAAGGTGACTATCAAGAATAAATATCCATTTCTGAGGATTGATAATTTGATGGATCAGTTGGTGAGAGCTTGCATTTTTAGCAAAATTGATTTGAGGTCGGGTTATCATCAGATTTAAGTTAAAGCAGATGATATTCCGAAGACAACTTTTCGAACGAGGTATGGTCATTACGAATATATTATGATGCCTTTTGGTGTATTCATGGAGTATATGAACCAGACTTTTCATGAGTATTTGGATAAGTTTGTAGTAGTTTTCATTGATGACATTGTGATTTATTCGAAGTCAGGAGAAGAACATAGGGACATCCGAGGATTGTATTACAAGTGTTGAGAGAGAAGAAGCTTTATGCTAAATTGTCGAAGTGTGAGTTCTGGTTGAAGGAAGTAAGTTTCCTTGGCCATGTGATTTCTAGTGGTGGGATTTCATTGGATCCTTCGAAGATTGATGTTGTACCGAATAGGGATACTCCAAAGTCTGCTACAGATATTAGAAGTTTTCTTGGTTTGGCCGGTTATTACCGCAAGTTTATAAAGGGTTTTTCTAAGT
The DNA here is from genome assembly GCA_963966055.1 of Lathyrus aphaca. Classification (NCBI taxonomy): domain Eukaryota; kingdom Viridiplantae; phylum Streptophyta; class Magnoliopsida; order Fabales; family Fabaceae; genus Lathyrus; species Lathyrus aphaca. Next base: position 448,477,899 of record OZ014521.1, read on the forward strand.
TGGCGTTGCCTCTGACGCAATTGACTCGAAAGGGCCAGACTTATGTGTGGGATGTGGCGTGTGAGAAGAATTTTGTTGAGTTGAAACAGAGTTTGACTATTGCTCCAGTTTTAATATTACCGAATCCGAATGAATCTTTTGTGGTGTACTGTGATGCTTCGAAGATGGGTTTTGGTGGTGTTTTGATGCAGAATGGACAAGTGGTTGCCTATGCTTCTAGACTTTTATGTGTTCATGAGAGGAACTATCATACCCATGATTTAGAGTTAGAATCCGTGGTTTTTGTGTTAAAGATTTGGAGGCACTATCTGTTTGGATCGAGGTTTGAGGTGTTTATCGTTCATAAGAGTTTAAAATACTTGTTTGATCATAAAGAACTCAATATGAGGCAGAGGAGATGGTTAGAGACGTTGAAGGATTTTGATTTTGATTTGAGTTACCACCCTGGTAAGGCTAACGTGGTTGCAAATGCTTTGAGTAGGAAGAATTTGCATATGTCGACGATGATGGTGAAAAAACTTGAGATGATTGAGAAGTTCAGAGATATGAGTTTGTTGTGTGAACCTACATCTGAAAGTGTGAAGCTAGGTATGCTGAAATTGACTAATGATATTTTGGAGGAGATCTGTATAGGACAAAAATCAGATTTGAGGTTGGTTGATCAGATGAATTTGATTAACCAAGGTAACAGAGGAGAGTTTCGAATTGATGAGAATGGTATGATGAGGTTTCGAGATCGTGTGTGTGTTCCTGATATTCCAGAATTGAAGAAAAGTATTCTAGAAGAAGGACACTAAAGTAGGTGTAGTATTCATCCTGGTGCTACTAAAATGTATCATGCTTTGCAGAAACTGTTTTGGTGGCCGGGTATGAAGAGAGATGTTATAGAGTTTGTGTATGCTTGTCTGATTTTCCAGAAATTGAAGGTTGAACATCAAAAGCCTTTGGGTATGACGCAATCGTTGAGTATTCCTGAATGGAAATGGGATAGCATTTCTATGGATTTTGTGATAGGGTTGCCGAAGACGATGAATGGAAATGATTCTATTTGGGTGATTGTTGACCGATTAACTAAGTCGGTGCATTTCTTGCCGATGAATATTAATCATTCCATGTCGAAGATAGCAGAGATGTATATTGATGAGATTGTGAAGTTGCATGGGATACCGTCAAGTATTGTGTCAGATAGAGATCCGCGGTTTACATCGATATTTTGGAAGAGTTTTCAAGATGCTTTGGGAACTAAGTTGGGGATGAGTTCTGCTTATCATCCACAGATAGACGGTCAGATAGAATAGACTATCCAATCTATAGAGGATTTTCTGAGAGCTTGTGTGTTAGATCATAAAGGTGCATGGGATATTCATTTGTCGTTGATTAAGTTCACTTATAATAATAGTTTTCATGCAAGCATTGGTATGACTCCGTTTGAAGCATTGTATGGGAGGCGATGTAGAACTCCATTGTGTTGGTATGAATCAGGCGAGAGTGTTGTGCTCGGACCTGAGATTGTGCAAGAGAGGACGAAAAAGATTAAGATGATTAGGGAGAGAATGAAGACTTCTCAAAGTCTTCAAAAGAGTTATCTTGATAAGAGGAGGAAAACACTTGAATTTCAAGAAGGAGATCATGTGTTCTTGAGGGTTACTCCAATGAATGGTGTCGGGCGAGCTTTGAAGTCCAGAAAGCTCACTCTGCGTTTCATTGGACTGTATCAGATTTCATAGAGGGTCGGAGATGTGGCATATTGGATTGTATTACCACTGTCACTTGCGAATTTTCATGATGTGTTTCATGTGTCTCAGTTGAGGAAGCACATTGCAGATTCATCGCATGTGATTCAGATGGACGATGTTAGAGTAAGGGATAATTTGACTATAGAGGTTTCACCAGTGCGAATAGATGGCAGAGAAATGAAAAGGTTAAGAGGTAAGGAGTTTGCCTTAGTGAAGGTATTGTGGGGTGGACCAACTGGTGATAGTTGGACTTGGGAGCATGAGGATCAGATGAAAGAGTCGTATTGGACGATGTTTGCTTTAGGTACATTTTCGAGGACAAAAATACGTAAGTGGTGGAGAGTTGTAACACCCCAAAGTCGATTTTAATTATATTGATGTGTTTTCTTGTGAATTTTGATGTTTATGAGGTTATTTGATGTTTTGTGAAGTTTGAGGGTAGCTTAATATTTTAATAATAATTAGAATAATTAAGTATATGGGGTTTAGTTATTATTTGAGATTTAATAAAATAAAATAAAAGGAATTAGAGGATAAGGGCATTGTGGTCTTTTGGTTGAGGATAAGTGAGGGTTTTATGGGGAAAGACTAAAAGAGGTCCTAGGGGCAAGAGAGACAAAAAAGGGAAAAGTTGGAGAGTACGATCAAGTGGAACGATCACGCTTTTGGAGAAAATAGCTCTGGAGAAGAGGGAAAAAGCTAGGGCTTGAAGTTTGGAAAGAATTACGAAGAGTTTATCAAAGGCTTATGGGAATTAAGGTATGGGAAGTAATTTCCTTTCGATATTATAATGTGGGAATGGAATTGGGGGTTTTGTGGTGTAGTTTTGGGAATAGGGTTTTGATTGATAATTTTGTGTTGTTGATAATGATTTCATGATGATTTTGATGAATACAATGATGTACATGATGTTATTATGATGAATATTGATGTTAATTAGGTTTTCTAATGTAATGCTGTTCAATTATGGGTTTTGGAGGGGTTTTGTCGCAGAAGGAGAAGGCTGAAATCGTAGAAATTTTTTGCAGAATCATGAAGCTCGCTTAGCAAGCTACAACTCTCTTAGCGAGAAGAGTCAGTGAGTTGGGAGCTTAGCGAGCATGATGTCTCTCTTAGAGATCCCTGAGAAAATTTGAAAAATGTTTTAATTTTGAAAACTGTTTTTAAGGTAATATGTTCTAGGTTGCTATGATGTTGTAGAGTTGCCACATGATGTATCTTGGGGGCTATATAAGTAGAGTTAGTAATTAAGTGATGTGTGATGAATTATTTGATTTTTCTTCGAGTTATGATGTACGATTTCAAGATGTAGAGATGTGATGTAGGATGCGTGTGTGGTATGACGTCCCATGAGTATGTGTATGATGTTATGAATGAGTATGAGAATAATTGATTGATAATGAATGTGGATGCAATGTTATGATGTTTTGAGGATGATGTATGTATATTGCGTCTTGCATTCATGGAATTGAATTTATGAGGGGAATTCGGTCCATTGGTAGCTTCAATCCCATTGCGTGGATTTGAGTGATATGATGTTTATGATATGCTCCCTTAGGGGAGGGTTGATGGCCCAGTGTCCATCCATGAGGATGTTTCAGTACCACATGCATTATCAAGAGGTTTCATTTCATTCCAAATGACATAGCATGATTTGCATTGATTTTTATGTAATGACGAGATGTATTTGATGATGTGTATTAAATGAGTATGGTGAATATTCCTATGATGTGATGATGATGATATGTATAATTGAGTTGTAAATGAATTGTTGTTGTTGTTTTGTTTTAAATTCTTATTTCTATATTATATTATGGAATGTGAATTTACTCACCCTGCCTTCCTTTCGGTGATGGTCTATTATGCCATCTTGCAGATAATCAAGGTTAGCTCGGTGTCGCTCCCACCAAATGACACATGGGTCAGACGGGGTACAGACGCGAACGGTCGGCGAGAGGAGAGAACATGAAGATGAACTGAAAAGAGTCGCCGGCTAGGCATTTTTATCCCGAAGGAAAGGTAATGCTGCATAAACCTAGAAAGAGATGGATAAGACGGTCGCGAACCAGAGAAACTGAGAAAGGGGGTTGGTTACAACCTGGGAAGGTATTAGCACCCAGATTGTCCATCGTACTCGACGGGATCCACGCTTGAAAGTTTGTGTTTAAAGGGGTAGTGTCAGTGCTATCTGTGTGCAAAGGCTGGAAACGAATGTACAGGTGTCAGTGCAAAAGAAGTGTGAAGTGAATTTCTCAGGAATGAGGCTTAAAGAATAATGTTGGAAGAGGGGGGAAGAGATAGAGACTTTTGTTCGATAACAGTTAAGTTGTGCCTACGTATCCTCTCGTGCAATGAGGAAGTCAGAACACCGTAGTTCGACTCAAAGAGACTGAAAGATAAAGAATTGACTGATGAACTGCTTACTTGTCTATGCTCAAGTGTATGACCTGTCTGGCTCAAGTGCTAACTGTCTTGCATTTAGACGGAATAAGCAAGTTCTCGTTTGTGAGTGAAGATGATGAGAAAAGAATCCCGGAGGAGACGATTATTGTTTGTTCTTGTGTTTTATATATTTTATTGCTTTTTGTGTTTGTCATAAGAGAATGAGCTTAAGCCTAAACCAATGGTTAGTAAACTCATCACATCTTCCCTCTGTTTGGGGTAATGAGAATCCCTTAAGTATGAAGTAAGCACCTCACACTTAATCACAATGATGTAGGATTAAGATCATTAACCTACTTGCAATTATTTAGATGTTTTTGGAGTTTTTGTTTAGTGTTAAGTAATGAGTTTGAGCCATAATCAAGGATTTAATGGACTCATTACACCATCCTAATAGAAGGATAATAGATGAGAACATTTAAGCTGAGGAAGATACCTCAACTTAATCCATGATTAGGGATTAACCTCATGACAAAACAAAGCCTTTATTAAAGTGGTTTTTAGTTAATGGTAAGGTTAAGAAGTGAATTTTATGGTTTGTAAGACAACTTGAGGGGGACTTGTCCATTAACACTAGGGTTAGTCCTTCTTAACCAATTAAGGAAGAATTAGAACCCTAATGCAAGGCCCAAGTTACAAGCTTATTGTCTTAGTGATTATTATAATGGATTGATTAAGAGATTTAAACACATTAAGGGTTTAACACTTAAGATTAAAGTTATACACTCCATCCTAAGAGAAGGATGCAGGCATAACCTTAATCACAAAGCCTTAAAACCTTAAAGGTTCAGTCCCTGATTATGAGATGAGAAGAGAGACACAAAGATGACACAAAGGTAAAACTAATGGGGGGACTAATAAAACCCTAATTGTTATCATGCTTGGGTGTTCCTAGGGTTTATGAGGCTTGCAAGAGATCTTCAAGAAGAGCCACCAAGGAAGAAGCAGAAGCAAGAAGGAGAAGCAGAAGAAACAAGCTAACTTACTTCACTTAAGAAGATAAGTTACTTGAAGAAAGAAAGTGAAGGAGGAACATGAATGAGCAAGATCACTCTAAACAAAAGCAAAATGCAGCAATGAATGCATAAGAGAGATGAGAAGAGAAATGAGAAGTGAAGGCAAATTCACTTCTCAATTACTTACCACCTGAAATGGTTAGTATAAAGAAAGAGATGAGATGTAAATGAAATGAATGCAAGGATGCAAACCAAAACCAGAAGCATATTCATGATGCTAATGATGCTATGAGATGGTATGATAGGCATACCAAATGCTATGAATGATCATACAAGTAATGAGGATGCAAATGAAGCATGAAAGTTCATGAATGTTCATGGAATGAAATGAATGCATAACATGGTAAATGGATGAGGAAATGATCAAACATGATTTTAATGTGTCCTATGATGTCTTAGAAGTCATGTGAATGCATAAAATGTCATGGCAAGTTCTTATATGGATGCTTATGCAAGATGTATGCAAAGGAAGATGGGAGATTAGGGTTTTCATACAACATGAGATGCAAAAAAACCAAAAACAGAAGCAAATGACAAGATAAAAAATTGAAAATGCATTCAAAGGAACCCTAACCCCATATGATATCACACCCCAAAGGAGGAGACCTAACTCTTAACCCTAAGGAAGTTATGATTTTTCTAAGTTATCTAGGGTTTTAAGGCACCTAAAGGGAAAAAGTGAAAATCAAATCAAAAATGCAGAAGAAAGTTGTGACAAAATTATGCTAGAAACTACATGTCAAATGAAGATCAATGCAAAAAGAACCATTGTCATACCATTCTTGGTTAGGCAGAAAAGAATTCTTGAAGTTAGGGTTCTAAAATGTGAATTTTATGAACCCTAAATTCAAGAAAAATGATCAAAGATGGTTCAAAACCAAAAAGAAATTTGTATGGATGGTATTGTCGCTCCCCGGATTTCCATCCTGGTACAAACGCGAAAGTGGCGCGGAAGAAGAATAGAGTCGCCAGCCAGGCATTTTTATCCCGAAGAAAGGGAATGGTAATGCTGCACAAACCAGGAGAAAAAAGAGGAAGGACACAGGTCCTGCGAACCAAAGAGACTAAGCTCGGGAGTCGGTTACGACCTGGGAAGGTATTAGCACCCAGATCGTCTGCCGTACCCGACGGGATCCACGCTTGCAAAAAGAAACTATTTCAAAGGGTGAGGGTATGAAAACTGCAGCAAAAGAAATGAAAACGAAAAGAAACTAGAACTGGAAAAGAACTGAATAAGAAATGAAAGAGAAAAAATGTAGGGAAGATAAATATTGTGCTCGAACGGGCCCTACCCCACTGCCTACGTACCTCATCAGGATAATGAGGATCAGAGACGCCGTAGTTCCCCTAACTAGGGGTACTAAAAGGAAATTACTTGTGAATTAAAGGCTTGAACTGCCTATGCCATTGCTCAGGTTTTGCAGACTCGGACGACGAGTGCGTAACCGTCTTGCAAAGTGACAAGTAGGAGCAAGTTCGCGTACGGAGCGAATGAGGTGAGAAAAGAATTCCCGAAGGAAAGACGCTTATTGTTTGTTTGGTGTTTTTTAGAAGCTTTTATGAGTGAAGGTTTGCATAGGTAAGTGTACCTAAGTCTTACTCAATGGGATGTGTACATCTCACATCATCCCGAAACGGAATACGCAAGAGGCACACCTATCTATGGAGGAAATCCCCAAAGCTAGTCCCGCAAGTGAAGGCTCAAGCACACTGGCCTATTACCATTATTAAATATTTTTGTGGTTTTTCGGTTAAGAAGTGTTTTTTAGCTTTTTCTTTGTGTACTCATGCTAAGACCTATCCACCACGAGTGATGACTCACACCTCGCCCCGAAACGGAACGCGTGCAAGCATCTCATAGCAAAGTCCCATATCACATGAAAGTACTCAACCTTTATTAAGTGAATTAGAATTAAGTTTGAAGATGAGAAGAGAGAGCACCAAAGGATCTCAAAGGAAAAATTCTAAAGGGAAAAGTCTAATCCTAATATTCACATGCTCGGATGGTCCTAGGTTAGTGAGGCTCACTATCCTAATGGAGAAGGAAAGAAGAAAATAAGAAGATAGAAGAAGGGATGAGAAAGGCCTAAGCCCAACAACAAAGGGTTAGTTCACATAAACATAAGAGGAAGAGATGAGGATGGGAGATGTGGAACTCAATTCCCACACCTCTCACTTACCATAGCCCCTGCAAGGTTAGTATGCACATAAATGAAACAAAATGAGCAAGATAACATGCTAACATCAAACAATCAGAAGTGACATGCTATGAACAAATGCACAATGCAAATGCAACTCAAAGAAAAGAGGAGAAGAGACTTATGGCTCCAAGGGATGCAACATGAATACATATGAAAACAAATGCACACTTATGAAATATGCAATCCAAAATGCACAAAATAAAAACTCAAGACTCACAATCAGAATCAAAACAAGATGAATAATGGCTTAGGAAGCCGGCAAGATGAAGAAAGAAGAGGTACAAGACCAAACAATATCGCAATGGAAGCAAAAGAACCAAAGGATGAAGTTAAAACACTTAAAGAAGCAAAAGACTTGAATAAGAAGCAAACTCAAAAATTCAGAAAACACAAGACCTATCCTAGGACCAGGAAGGTACCCACACCCCAAAGGAACCCCAAATGAGAAGAAGAAGTGAGCACAAGAGCTTTCATGGGCTTATGAGAGGCTTAAAGGTTCAAAGGAAGCAAAATGGGACAAGGTTCAAGATAAAATCCACAAATAATCAACCAGCCATCTAAAAATTCCACAATTGAAACCAAATGGTCCTCAAACATGTTATATCAACTAGCCCAAAGGATTTGAAAAATTCAGAAAGGAACTAAGTCAAATGGAGGCAAGAACACAAGTTAGGACAAAAAACTTACATCACAAGTTTCCAGACCAAGACTCAAGAAATAAATTTCCAAAAATTCAAAGAAAAATCACATGAAAATAAAAATGAATTAGGAACACAAAGAAAAAAGAATGGGATCAAAACTCAAAATATTGAAGACTATGGAAAATAAACAAGGCAGACCGGTCAAGAAAGACTTAAAAAGAAGCTATGTACAATGGTGAATTATTTCTGGCACGTGGATAAATGAAAAAAATAAAATAAAAATATGACAAAATATTAGATATATAAAAGAATGTTCAGGATTTTTTTGGGAATTTATAGGTGATTTTTAGTATTTTTAACGAATTAAAAGCAAAAGGAAATAAAAAGAAATTAAATGGAGAAAAAAGAAATTAAAGAATTAAGGAAGGCGGTGTATGAAGTAAGTGTATTGAACTGAATTGAGTGGGCTGATCATGGAGGAGGTGCGAAAATCAACTGCCTAAGGCCCAAATACCAGCGCTGGAGCATGGCTTAGAGTGGAAATTAGCTGAAATAAAATAAGAAATAAGCTGGAAATAACATGATCCGCAGGATTCATCATGCAGCCGAAGATGACAACCTCATTAAATGAGGTGGCGCTGCTGAGCACTGTCATTGGAGAGCTCACAGAAACTAAAATGGAACCTGCCACACGCGGTATTTAAATAGAAACAGATTTTATAACATAAAACAACAACAACATGAGGACACATGGCGCGCTAGAGGCCTTAGGATTGAAGATCCAAGGGCTGAAACTTCATCTTCTTCATAGAGACTTACAAAACAAATTCCGGTGACCAGAGTTAGAACTCCGGCACCGGAGACCAAACCAGTACCAAAAATTCATCAATTAATGCAAACCAATAGTCCAAATTGACTAACTCGACATCACTGAATCCAAATATGACATCAAAAATGGCTAAAACTCAAAGGATCAGCCGGATCGAAGAAAAACAACATTGAACATCAAACTTTAAATGCACATAACTCATGATATAATGCGCCAAAATCAAATCTACGAAGTGCAGCATGATCAGGGAAGAACAAGGAACACAAATCAACAATCAAATTCCATTTCCAGAAAAAAAAAAGTTTCAAGTCATACCTGATATGGAGATCTCGAAATGTTGAAATAGAAAGCCAAATAATCCGTGCAAATGACTCCTCTTACTCCTTAGATGCAAAATAAATGTATCTAAGGTCTTGAAATGGTGTAGATCTGAAGTTTCAACACAAGAGGCTTTGAAATGGTGAACCTCAAATTCTGTGATCTAAGCTTGAATGAATGGATGATTTTTGATCTAGATGATTCAATGATCAAGAATATGGAAGAGATTTGTGGAGAATGTGAAGGAATCAAGAGGTATGAAGCAAAATGCAAAAATGCAAGAAGGTTGGGAATGAGAGAATGAGAGAGAATCAGATCTGGTTTTTGCTCTATTCTCTTTGGAATGATGTTTAGAGTGAGTGCTGAAAGTGTGATAGAATTTGCACGAAAATTGAATGAGAGAAGTGTGAATATGCAAATTATGCACAAAGTGAGATATGCATGCTTCCCTCATGCTTACTTGGGCTTCTCAGCATGTGTGAGTTGTGAGCAACCTTAGTTTTTGATTGATTATAATTTTTAAGTGTTTGTGTTTGCTTTACATTAAGAAAAATGCTTGCTTTAGTTTTGTTTCTTTTGTTTTCAATGTTTTTGAACTTTTGGAAAAATATGCAAAATGAATCGATACATTCTAGCATGAATCGATTCATGCTGTTTGAAGGATTCTAGAAATTCGCAAAATGAATCGATTCATCTTATGATGTATCGATTCATGCTGTTTAAATGGTTCTGTTTTTACAAATATGTTCAGTATGTATCGATTCATCAAGGCTTGAATCGATTCATTAATCTGTTTTTTCTCTAACAGAATCTGCATACATATATGTGTTTTGTTTCATTTAGTCACACAGATCACAGAAAATCAGAGACGAATTTTAAAATGATAGATCATTGAAGAACATATCAAGAAAGGGTTTTTGGAGTGTTGGAACTTCAATGTTGAGCAAGTTTGAAACCTAGAATCAAATTCATCTTCATCATCTTCTCAAAGATCTTAATTCAAGAACATCAACAAGGAAGTGTTTGTTGTCCTGTGAATTGAAGGCTTTCGAGATAACGTTCAGTGGTACGATCGGAGATCCAGCTGAGTTGAAGATTGATAAAAGGTTTCAAGGAAAAACCAGCTGGGTTTTCCTTCAAGAACGGGCATGTTCTTGAGGGTTTGTTAGTCACGTTTACAAGTCAGATTCAGCCGCAACGAAAGTTTTGGAAATCGGGGGATTTCGCAAATAGGTCGTGGAACCGATGAATTGCTTGTACTTCTTGCAGGGAATCTTGATTGGGCTCAAATCAAGTGAAGGTTGATACAATAGGAAGTTCTAGGTGTTTAGAATTCTGGTGTTTGTATTGCAACCTTGTAATCGACGGATTCAACAATTTTGATATAAGAGTTCTCAATTTCGATTTGAAATTGAGAGGGAGACGTACCCACACGCGAGGACGGACGTGGGGAACTTCCTTACCAAATCTCAGCGTATTGTATCTCTTCTCTATCTCTATTTACGTTTTCATTTGTTTTTCGATTCATTGGAAATAGCTTTAGTGATAGGTGCATTCAACTGTTTTACATATTGTGTGTTTAATCTTTTATCATCGCAATCTAAAATCCAGCACGTTATCACATGTCTGGTCTTCTAGTGGCCGGTTCAGAATAGACGCTTGTATATTTGGGACCATTGTTTCCGTAATTCTTTGAAAACTCTGAAAAATGTTTTAAATCCTTGAAATCAAGGAGGTGATCCATTCACCCCCCCTCTAGATCACTCGCCACAGTGTCTAACAAGTGGTATCAGAGCACTGGTTCGCTGGTGCTTTGTGGCTGCCTGTAACGTTATGGATTCTGAACCAAAGGGGGCGTACAATAGAGCTCCTGTTTTCAATGGTGAAAATTATGGCTACTGGAAAGACTGCATGCGAGTTCACATAAATTCTGTTGATAGGCGCGTATGGGCTGCCATTCAAAATGGTCCTTTTCAAATTACCATGATGAATGAGGCAGGTGCCATAGTACCTAAACTAGAAGATGATTGGGATGAAAAAGATGAGAAAAAGTGGTCAAGTGATTGGAGAGCTCGAAATATGCTAATTTCAGCACTTAGTGCGGATGAGTATTATCGAGTTTCCCATTGCTCGACAGCTAAAGAAATGTGGGATGCTTTAGAAATTGCACATGAAGGTACAAATGAAGTAAAACAGTCCCGTATTAACACACTTAATCAAGAGTTCGAACTCTTTCGCATGAAACAAGGAGAATCTATTCCCGACATGCAAAAGAGATTTGTTCATCTCATTAATCGTTTGAATTCACTTGGAAAACCTGTTTCCAATGATATTGCTACTAATAAAATTCTGAGATGTCTTAGCAGGGAATGGCAACCTAAAGTAACAGCTATCAAGGAAGCCAATGATCTAACGACACTCATAATGACTACTTTGTTTGGAAAGCTGGAGGAACATCAGCAAGAACTAGAAAGTCTAGAAAAGTTTGAGAACAAAAGTAGAAAGGGAAAGGAGAAGAATAAAGACAAAGAGGGTGAGAAGAGGCCTATAGCTCTCATGGCTTCTAACTCAAAGTCCTCACAAAAAGAGCTAAGCAACAATGAGTCAAGTAGTGACGAAGACTCCGGTGACGAAGAAATGGGACTTTTTGTTAGGATATATAATAGATTCATTCGAAAGAATGGAATCAAGCATTCCGACAAAAATCTCATAAATTTTAGAAGACAATCTATGGATTCAAAACAAGAAGAGATTAAGAAGAATAGAGAAAGAGGGTCTTGCTTTAATTGTGGCAAGTCCGGGCATTATAAAACAGATTGTCCTTTAAAGAAAAAGGATAAAGGAAAAGCTCCACCAAGAAGGTATAATAATAAGCAAAGAAGAGCTTACATTGCTTGGGATAGTGATAGTGATTCATCAAGTACACAATGCACAAGTGATAGCGATGAAACCGCAAATTTGTGTCTTATGGCTCACACCAAAAATCAGTCCCAACATAAGAAGAACAGTGATGATAAAAAGGTAAAACAAGCTTATTATAACAACTTCTCTTATATGTCTTTTTCTGAATTGAAAGTAGCTTTTGAAAAACTGCATAATGAAGCTATAGAAGCATTTAAAAGATTAGCTTCCGATAAATTTTTTTTTTCATACTTGGAAGGTAAAGTACAATATGCTGAAAAAGATTTAGAATGCTTGAAAGCTAGTATTGCAGAAAATTCAAAAGCTATTGATATTGATGGTTGTAGTAAAATAAGGCATTGTGAAAGGTGCCACATTTGGCAACAAGAGGTCATCTCTCTTAAAGCCAAATTGGGAAAAGCCTTGCAACCTAAGATTACTTATGTCGTTGATACTAGGTTGTTCAAAAAGTCATTAAATCCTCCATATGCAAAATATTCTTTTGTTCCAAAGGATTTAAGGACCAATCGTAAACAACATCATTATCGTAATGTTTGTCATTATTGTTGTCATGCTGGCCATACGATTGAGAAATGCAAATTTAGAAGATTTCTAGTGCCTAAAGACATTTATAAATGGAAGCCTAAAGACAACCATGTTATCACTTACCCACTTGGACCCAATAAAAATTGGGTACCTACCTCTCTCTTTTGATATTGTAGGATGAGTGTCTTGCATCCATGGAAAGAAGATGGTTTCTGGACAGCGGGTGTTCAAGGCACATGACGGGTGACATATCACTTTTTATTGACTTCAAAGCAAAGAAGAAGGGATATGTTACTTATGGAGACAATAACAAAGGAGCTATACTTGGTAAAGGTAGTGTAGGTAATCCCTCTACCACTACTATTTCTGATGTACATCTTGTAGAGGGACTTAAACACAATTTGTTAAGTATAAGTCAACTATGCGACAAAGGTTATAAAGTTTCTTTCACAGAAACATGTTGCAAAATTGAACATACCGAACAAAATGTTGTGTTTAAGGGTGTAAGAGTAAACAACATATATATGCTTGATCTTTTGAGTGTATCCTTAAAAAGCACTAAATGTCTAGTAGCCTTAAATGATGATTCATGGCTATGGCATAGACGCTTAGCGCATGTTAATTTCGATTTGCTTAATAAGGTTGTATCCAAGGATCTAGTAGTAGGTCTTCCAAAAATAAAATTTTCAAAAGACCACCTATGTGATGCTTGCCAAATGGGAAAACAAACAAGGGTCTCTTTTAAATCTAAAAATATAATTTCAACTTCAAGACCCCTTGAGCTTCTCCATATGGATCTCTTTGGACCATCTAGGACAAAGAGCTTAGGTGGAAACTATTATGGTTTCGTAATAGTAGATGACTACTCTAGATTCACTTGGACTATATTCCTTCATAGCAAAGATGAAACTTTTTCTGCTTTTAAAAGTTTTGCAAAGCTGTCCCAAAATAAAATGAATTCTAAAATAGTTACAATCCGAAGCGATCATGGAGGTGAATTTCAAAACCATCTCTTTGATAAGTTTTGTGACAAGTATGGTATTGAGCACAACTTTTCTGCTCCTCGAACTCCACAACAAAACGGTGTTGTGGAACGCAAAAATCGAGTTTTAGAGGAATTGGCAAGAACAATGCTCAATGAGGGTGGATTACCAAAATATTTTTGGGCCGATGCAATTAGTACGGCTTGTTATGTTCTAAATAGGATTTTAATTCGTCCTATTTTGAATAAAACCCCTTATGAAATTTTAAAAGGTAGAAAGCTCAACTTGTCTCATCTTCATGTGTTCGGTTGTAAATGTTGTTTTGAATAACGGTAAGGAAAATCTTGGGAAGTTTGATGCCAAAGCTGATGAAGGTATTTTTCTTGGTTACTCTCAATCAAGCAAAGCATATAGAGTGTATAATAGGCGTTTACTTTCTGTTGAAGAATCTGTCCATGTTTCTTTTGATGAGTCTTACCCAAAGATTGTCGGAAAAGGTATCTCTTTTAATGACGCAGGTGTATCTACAGAAGACATACTCAAAGAAGCTGGTTCGGAAATTGATGAATCTGAAGCAGTTGCTATTGAGAAGGAGGAAGATACATGTCATGAAAAAGATGAAGAGGAAGGAACATCTGAAGTGAAGGACCTTCCACCAGCTTGGAAATCCTCTAAAGACCACCCCATAGATAACATATTGGGAGATATTTCAAAGGGAGTGTTGACTCATTCTATGATAAGTAATTTTTGTTCTCACTTCGCTTTTGTATCACAAGTGGAACCTAAAAATTCTAAAGAGGCCTTGGTTGATGAATTTTGGCTAATGGCCATGCAAGAAGAGCTTAATCAATTTAAAAGAAATGACGTTTGGGAACTTGTCCCTCGTCCGCGAGATCATCACATCATAGGTACTAAATGGGTTTTTAGGAATAAACTTGATGAAAGCGGAGTGATAACTAGAAACAAGGCACGCTTGGTAGCACAAGGGTATAACCAAGAGGAGGGCATAGATTATGAGGAGACTTATGCTCCGGTGGCCCGCCTTGAAGCTATACGTCTTTTGCTTGCCTATGCGTGTTCTTTGAATTTCAAGCTTTACCAAATGGACGTAAAGAGTGCGTTTTTAAATGGTGTTATAAATGAAGAAGTATATGTTTCACAACCTCCCGGTTTTGAAAATTCTGAATATCTAGATCATGTTTACAAATTAAAGCGTGCTTTATATGGTCTTAAACAAGCACCCCGTGTGTGGTACGAAAGACTTAGCAAATTTCTACTTGATCATGGATATTCTAGAGGTAAAGTGGATAATACACTCTTCATTAAACACAAAGGAAAGCACATTCTTTTAGTTCAAGTTTATGTAGACGATATCATTTTTGGTTCAACTAACATACACTTGGTCGAAGAATTTTCTAATGTTATGCAGGGTGAGTTTGAGATGAGTCTCATGGGGGAGTTGAACTACTTCTTAGGCCTCCAAATAAAGCAACTTGATGAAGGTACATCAGTATGTCAAACAAAATACTATAGAGAGCTGCTCAAGCGTTTTGGAATGAATAATTCTAAATCAATTGACACTCCTATGCCTACCAACATAAACTTAGACAAAGATGAACATGGTAAGTGCGTTGATGTCAAAAGGTATAGAGGTATGATTGGGTCTCTCTTGTATCTTATTGCTTCTAGACCGGACATCATGTTTAGTGTGTGTATGTGTGCAAGATATCAATCAAATCCTAAGGAATCTCACTTAAAATCAGTCAAGCGTATATTTAGGTATCTTAATGGAACACCTAAATATGGGCTTTGGTATTCCAAAGGAAGCGATTGCAACTTAGTAGGTTATTCTGATTCTGATTTTGCTGGCTGCAAATCAGATAGGAAAAGCACTAGTGGCACATGTCATCTGTTTTTAAATTCTTTAATAATTTGGCATAGTAAAAAGCAAGTATCCGTAGCTTTGTCTACTACAGAAGCTGAGTATGTTGCAGCCGATAGCTGTTGTGCTCAAATTTTGTGGTTAAGACAACAACTACAAGACTTTGACATTGAACTTAAACGTATTTCGATTAAATGTGACAACACTAGTGCCATTAATCTCACTAAGAATCCTGTTCTACACTCACGCACCAAACATATTGAGATTAGACATCACTTCCTTCGCGATCATATTGAAAAAGGAGATGTTGTGTTTGAGCATGTTGATACTAAAAGTCAACTTGCTGACATTTTCACTAAACCTTTGGCAACTGAACCATTCTTCAACATCCGTCGTGAATTAGGGATTCTTGATCTCTCCGCATTGGTGTCTTAAGTTTGATTGATGTTGTTACTATTTATCTCATCGTATTTGCTAAGTTTTGATTGTAGTTTTCACTCGTACCTTATGAGAATACTACGACGGAGGTAATATTGTTCCTCTCTTCACTTTGTTGAATGATCAATGTATGTTTGAGAATTGATTTCTTGTTTACATGAACTTCTTTTCATATGAATGTTTGAACATTGATGTTCTTCTTTGTCAAGTATTCTTAAGCAATTTATACAATGTTCTGCAGCATAATATCTGTTTGTGCATATTCATTGATGTGTCAATTCTTGCAATATCCACTGAAATTTCCAAAAATTCGCATAATGAATCGATCCCAACAAGCTTGAATCGATTCATGTTGAATTTATTTTAATTTCTATCAAACCAGTTACTGTATGTATTGATTCATAGCTACTTGTATCGATCCATGGTCATTTGTATTTCAAAATTCGCATAATGAATCGATCCCAACAAGCTTGAATCGATTCATATTGATTTTATTTTAATTTCTTTCAAACCAGTTACAGTATGTATTGATTCATAGAGGCTTGTATCGATACATACCCGTCTGTCTTTTAAAATTTTTCGTGAAATGAATCGATACATGCAGTCATGAATCGATTCATCCTGGCGTAAATTCAGTTTATTTTTTAATGAATCGACACATCAGCAACTTCCATGACATGTCTATCAGTTACAAAACCCCATTATGTGTCTCTTATCATCTCATTTGCATCATTTGCATCAAACCCTAATTGTCACAAAAACCCCTCTTCTCTCAAACCCTAATCTTCCACCATGCCTCCAAGAGTTTTGATTCCAAGAGAAAAAGGAAAACGAAAAGGCAAGGAACCCGTTGGGTCTTCTCATCAAGCTCCTTCTATTCCTGAAATTCCTCCATCCGGGACTGCAATTCTTCATCCTGCCATTATTGAAGAATTTGAAGCTTCTTTTAAAACAAGGTTAGTTATGAAACCACATGTTTTCGATTCTAGTGATGTTCGTACTCTCTGTTTAGAAGAAGTTGCGGACTTAATCGACGCACAAAGTCTTGGATCCTTTTTAACTATTAAAGATGAGTATCATGAAGACTTTATTCGTGCTTTCTATGCTGGTGTGAAAACTGGAAAAGGATACATGTTTAAGTGTTCGATTGGAACCAGAACTTACCGTTTTGAGGCTGATGACTGGTCCACAGTGTTCAGTTTGCCATCTGTGTCGCCTGAATTGCAGATGTGGCATGACCAGAACTTTGAAACTTAGTTTCAGTTGAAGGAATTTTGTGCATCCATTTCTAAATTGGATAGACCTCTTGCTGATGATGAGCCTCTGACTTCAGGTATGATCAAAAGTGTTCCAAGAATTCTGCACTGGATCCTTTCGCATATCTTGTGTCCAAGGTCCGGTGGGAATTCTCGATTGGACAAGCCGGATATCCATTTACTATACATTTTGCAGAAGAAGATACCTTTAAACTGGGCCAATTACTTTGTCAAGCGTATCTTTCTTACGCAGAACAGCTCCAAAAACATCACCCTTGCATATGCTGCTCAGATCATGCGGATTCTCAAGTTTTGGAAAGTGACTTTTCCTCCTGTGCCTCTCTTATCAGCCTCTAGTGTGCAAGAATTCAACAATACCACACTCTCTCATATGGGTTATCGATGGGACATCGAGTGTCGCTGCTACTAATTCTTTGAACGCAGCACTCGAACTCGCATCTACAACTTTGACATCCCGGCTGAACACATTTATGTTGAAGAACAAAGGGATGAAAATATGGAAGATGCTGAAATCCTCCTGATACGAATGCCAACACCGGTTGGGGTGAGTGGATACCACAAAGGTGGTCTCTTACAAACTATGATCCCGCTCCCTCATCGGTTCCACCGACTTCATCTACTACTGCTCCAACCTATCTTACTGAAATGTTTGCACAATTGGAAGTTGCAAACAATGCCCGGCATGAGGAAGCTCGTGCGTGGCATGTCCAGCAAACGGAATGGCATAAGGAGCATCGTGAATGGCATGATGATCATACTCGAATGTACCATAATCAACATTCCTGACATACTGAACTGGTTAAGTGGCATCAAGTGTTCTATAATGAGATGTCTGGATTTATGGATGATTGTCGTTCGCACCCGGGGATTATGGAACGGTTTCAAAGCACAGAAGTTCAGAGGCGTTTCAGGCGTCATGCTTTCATGGGGCAGAATCCAGATGAAATGCCTCATCCACCTCCTCCTCCAAGCTTTCGTGACCTTGATCGAGATGATGCAGAGTCGTGTGGTGGCCATTTCCCTCATTGAAGCTGCATTTCATTTTGCATATCATCATTGTGTGTTGCTTAAGTTTCTTTGTTTTTCTTGTTTGAACAATTTATGGTTTGGTTTGGTTATGTAATTCGCAACTTTCTTTGACAATTTCACTGCCTATGAATATGTAATTTGCTTTTGTTTAAATTGTTTGCGCTTTATGCTTCATTCTTTGTGAGTGAACTTTGCTTCTGTATCTTAGTTCTGCTGATTCTGTTTCTTCACCTATGATTCTTTCTTGCTGTTGACAAAGGGGGAGAAAAAGGCAAGTGTGAAAAGACAATGACAGGCACAAACTCAGGGGGAGTACTCTCTCACACTTCAAAAAATTTTGTCATCATCAAAAAGGGGGAGTTTGTGAGCAACCTTAGTTTTTGATTGATTATAATTTTTAAGTGTTTGTGTTTGCTTTACATTAAGAAAAATGCTTGCTTTAGTTTTGTTCTTTTGTTTTCAATGTTTTTGAACTTTTGGAAAAATACGCAAAATGAATCGATACATTCTAGCATGAATCGATTCATGTTGTTTGAAGGATTCTGGAAATTTGCAAAATGAATCGATTCATCTTATGATGTATCGATTCATGCTGTTTAAATGGTTTTGTTTTTACAAATATGTTCAGTATGTATCGATTCATCAAGGCTTTAATCGATTCATTAATCTGTTTTTTCTCTAACAGAATCTGCATACATATATGTGTTTTGTTTCATTTAGTCACACAGATCACAGAAAATCAGAGACGAATTTTAAAGTGATAGATCATTGAAGAACATATCAAGAAAGGGTTTTTGGAGTGTTGGAACTTCAATGTTGAGCAAGTTTGAAACCTAGAATCAAATTCATCTTCATCATCTTCTCAAAGATCTTAATTCAAGAACATCAACAAGGAAGTGTTTGTTGTCCTGTGAATTGAAGGCTTTCGAGATAACGTTCAGTGGTACGATCGGAGATCCAGCTGAGTTGAAGATTGATAGAAGGTTTCAAGGAAAACCCAGCTGGGTTTTCCTTCAAGAACGGGCGTGTTCTTGAGGGTTTCTTAGTCAAGTTTACAAGTCAGATTCAGCTGCAGTGAAAGTTTTGGAAATCAGGGGATTTCGCAAATAGGTCGTGGAACCGGTGAATTGCTTGTACTTCTTGCGGGGAATCTTGATTGGGCTCAAATCAAGTGAAGGTTGATACAATAGGAAGTTCTAGGTGTTTAGAATTTTGGTGTTTGTATTACAACCTTGTAATCGACGGATTCAGCAATTTTGATATAAGAGTTCTCAATTTCGATTTGAAATTGAGAGGGAGACGTACCCACACGCGAGGACGAATGTGGGGAACTTCCTTACCAAATCTCGGCGTATTGTATCTCTTCTCTATCTCTATTTACGTTTTCATTTGTTTTTCGATTCATTGGAAATAACTTTAGTGATAGGTGCATTCAACTGTTTTACATATTGTGTGTTTAATCCTTTATCATCGTAATCTAAAATCCAGCAAGTTATCACATGTCTGGTCTTCTAGTGGCCGGTTCAGAATAGACGCTTGTATATTTGGGACCGTTGTTTCCGTAATTCTTTGAAAACTATGAAAAACGTTATAAATCCTTGAAATCAAGGAGGTGATACATTCACCCCCCCCTCTAGATCACTCGCCACAGCGTCTAACAAGAGTTGCATTCTCCACCCTTGATCCAGATCCATTAACTCCTGGCCCTTAGATCAAACCATCACACTTAATTCATGATTTTTGCAATTTGGCTTGTTTTGGAGGGAGTTTTCAAAAGTGTATGAAAATGACTATTTTTTTGGAGCAAATGGTCTTAAGGCAATGTATTTCAAGTTGGAAACAAGTTTGGGCCTGAACCAATTCACAAAAATCAAGATTGGAGCCTTCTTGCACATGATGCACTTTTGGAAAAGTGAAAAAAAGCCCTAGGGAGTGCAATTTTCGAATGGCCTACAAGGAGATTGGTAAATCCGGTGAAAACGCACTTGTACTTTTTAAAAATGGCAGCCCTTACTCTCCAACTTTCATGTTTGACTTTGGTCCACTCGGAGAATTTTTGATCATGTTAAGGCCACCTAAAGATTAGGGCCAAAGTTGCCAAATTTGCAAAATTTCAAAAACCAACTTTGTACCATTTTTGCAAAACCCCTCAAATCTCCATGATTCTTGAACTTTAGGCATTCCAAACCTCTTATAACATTGTAAGGACCCCTCTTGGCCAAAAAATTTGGATTAGACCCCTTGAAATTGCACTGTTGACTTTTTATAGGCTCTGTTGACTTTTTCCTTCATCTGCAAGCAACTGAGGCATTGTCTGACTTCCACATGGAATTTTCTCATGAAATTTGACACATAGGATCCTCTTAACATATGGAAGGCTTGGATCATAAGAGATGGCCAAAGTTGTGAAGTCTTGGTGATTGAATCCCAAATCCTAGTTTGGGTGCACTACATAGGAGCTTTGACTTGTCCTGAGATCTCTGATGATCATGAAATCTTCTGAGCTTTTGCCAAGGGACTTGATCTTGTAAATGGAGTGTAGACTCCCCATAGAACTTGTACAAACTCATTGGGACCCTTGTCATGGCTTGAAAGGCTTCAAGGAACTCCACAGATGACCACATGCTTGATGCTAGGACATGAGGGATGTTATGCTTCATCTTTCCATGATATGATGCTGAGAAAATGATATGAGTATGATGCATATGATGTGATATGATGCTTAAAAGGAAGAGGGCAAATTTGGGGTGTTACAGGTATGATAATGTTTCTAAATGTTTAAAGATGCAATGTGAATTTTTTTGGGATTTTTAGAAACCTAAATGATATTTTAATTAATTAATTTCAATTAATTAATTAAAATAAACATTTAAATGTTTTAAAAATGATTTTTAAATGAAAAAATAAAAATAAAAATATTTTTGGGTTAAGAAAATTATTTGAAGTGAAAATGCAGAACAAAATATTTTTTAGAATTTTTTAGCTATTTTAAATAAATGGTACAAAATAAATGAGAAAAATTGAAATAAAAATTAAAATAAACAGAAGTATGATGATCCAAGGGATGTCATTGATTCTGGGGAATTCTAGGTTGACCACGCGCCAAATCCTATGGTCCACATTCAAATCCTATTAATCTCAATTAATTAATTATTTAATCCTAATTAAGAACTAATGAAGTGATCCTAGGCGTCCATCACACGCGGGAAAGGGAAATCAAATGGCCTATATTCAAACAAAGTCATAACCCTAATTAACACAGTTAATGACTTTCAGGTCACCGAAGAAGAGCTCCGGACGTCTTCTCAGGTGACATGTGTAACACGGTGAGAGAACTGACTTTAGTTAAATGTTGCGGATAACAAGAGTCGCCACCGACTTTTATTTTATCCAAAAGGAAAGGGCATAAAAGAATAGGAAAGACCTTAAAAAGATTTTGAGTTCGGGGGGTAGTTTATACAAAGGGAAGGTGTTAGCACCCTTTATATCCATGGTTATCCATGGGCTCTTAGTTACTTAGCTCACTTTAAATTGTTTTGAGAAAGGTGTAGTGTGTGATTAAAAATTTTCTAAGTACTTTATAATGATCCTCGTATGGATGTATATAAAGACTTTGTTTTGAAAATTTGTTTGAAATGTGAAGTGTAAAATGTATTTTGAGAAGGTGAGCAAGTAATTAAGAGGAACCTACCCTATATTAAATCTTTACTGTTCTTATATGTTCTTTCAATGGTAATACTATCCCTATTATTAAGGAATAGGTAGTCATTACCTTGGATGTAATAAGGGACATGTGAAGGGACATCTGAATTTAGGCAACTGCAAGGTGTCTTTAGAAATTCTTAGGGACTTATCATCTTTTATTCGAAGGGACGAGATCATTTATCGTAGGCAACCTCGAAGGGACTTGACCTTATGAACTTAAAGGGACTTGATGATATTTTATGAAGGGACTTTGCTTAAGACACCTTACTTGATCTTAGAATTAGGCAACATGAGGAGTAACCCTAGAAAGTGTGAGATGGCGATCAAAGATCGACTTACGTGTGTGAGTGTTTGTATTCATGTATTTATCTTGTTTAAATTAGTTTTCTAAGTTATTTTAATTACACGTAGTTATTCACACCCTATTATTACTAACCATGGCAATAAAAATATTTATAAAGAATAAAATAAAGACAAAAATAAACCTACGACTATTACAAGGCTTTCGCATTTACATAATAATAGAAATAATTAAATAATAGATATATAATAAATAAACTATAATTAAAAGGGTTAGTAATAAAAATAATCATAAGAAGAAGATGTTAGCACAAATATACATAAATATATAAAATTTAAGAGGACATTTTTAAGTTAAACAAATAATTTTGAAGAAATTTTAAGAGAAAATAAAGTAATTAGAATAATAATAAACAAATATAATAATAATTCAAAAAACAAGATTAATTATTTAATTAGAATAAATAAATTAATTAGATTAAAGGTGAAAGTTAATGAAAATTAGGGTAAATAAAAATTAGGGTTTTGTATTAAGAAAGAAAATTAGGGTTAGAAATTATTTAAGCAAAATTAGGGTTTTAATTGAAATATTAATTGATTTATTTACAAAAATAAAATATATATAATAATATAAACATAAACAAATTACATTTGAAAAATAAAATATAAAGTTTTTTTATTTTTTATTATATAAGAAATATTATACTATTATTTTAAAAGAAATTAATTTATATAATAATATAATGTATATAATTAAATAAATAAGAAAAAGAAAATAGAAGAAATTAGGTTTAAAAAAATGGAGGAGGCCTGGATTTGAACCCAGGACCTCCCCTTTACCAGCAGGGAGTCAAAACCACTGGGCTGTGCCTGCGCATCTTGATAGGTGATGGCCCAAGATCACCATATGGTAAACCTGAAAAAACAAAAGAAAATTGCCAAAAACGAATACACCAAGCCAGGATTCGAACCATGGTCCTTTGCTTCCCACACGCGCATCTTTACCAACTGAACCAAGCAATGTTAATTGAAATATAACAGAAACAAATTCTAATAATATTAAGTCTAAATTTCAAATCTTCAGTTGGCGCCAAGACTCCATCTTCTTCCTTGAGACTTACGAATTTTGCTGCGAAATTATCCACAGAATTTCCTGCGAATTTACCTGCACACGAATTTTACAGAAAAACCTAGATTTTTGAAACACCATGAAAACTGTAAAATTTCAGCAAATTGATCATATCATTGTGATCCTTATGTTTTATATAGTTCATTAGTGTTGTTAGAATTCATTTATATTTGTTTAATTGGAAAACCCTAAACGGCAAGCAAAACCCTAACAATGGTAGTTTCACGATTAGGCTATGATTCTTCACACAAACTATCCAGAAATCATCTGTAGGAACATACAAACATCAATATATGATCAAAATGCATTATAAACATGTAAATCCATTGAATCGAAAAAAAGTAAATCAAGAACAAAAGTGCTTCGGGTAAGGCATATGAGCATGATTCTGATGCTTTTGAGGGTTGGGATAGATTCAGTGATGTCCAAGGATCATCTCTATGTGTTCAAAATACCTTTTACTTCCCTCTCAAGGTGAATCCGAATTTTGAATTTTTGGGTGAATTTTGAAGTTTGAGAGTTGTTCTTGAGGCTGCCTAATCCCTGACTTATGATTATCTTATGTTGTTTATATATTATAGAATAGAATTAGATCAAAAAAATAGTCCATCCTTTGGACTTTTGGATCCATGGAGATTGAAAAAGATTCAACTTTAAAGATTGAATTTTTTTTATCTAACCTTGCTATATTTGTATGATCTGAATTTGCATAATATCAATCACTTCTAAATAGCCTTTAAGACTTTCTAGAACCAAAATCAAATCAAATATCCACACTTTTATATTTTATTTTAATTTAAAATGACTTTTAATGTAAAAAATCATAATAAATAAAATAAAATGAATAAAAATATGAATAAATAATTTTTAATTCGTGCATGATGTCATGGAAGTGTTTGATTCATAAAAAAGCAAGCCCATTTGGTGAAATTTGGTTTTAAGACCCCATTTGCTTCATAAACCTCTCAAAAATTTCCCAACTTTGCAAGGGCACAAATCCCTCAATTTTAATGCTATTAAGGTTTTCTTGGACATTTTGGAAAGCTTGAAGAGTCCTCTAACCAACCTCTTTGGTCTCATGTCCATATCTTTTACCATTCTCAAGATATGCTCTTTGGAAGTTGTTGACTTTTTGTTGACTTTTAAAAGGACCTATAATGTCCTAGCTCATACCTTCCAAATGAAGCATTTTTGGGCTTAGCTTGTGAGACACAAAGTTGTAGATAATTCAATTTCCTTCAAAACAAGATTTGGATGGAAAATTTTTGATGAAGCATGTGAAAGTTATGGCTGGTCAAAGTTCAGTTGACTTTTCCTATGAAAACCCTAATTTAGAAACTCCTGATTCTTGATGATCTGAAACTTCCTTGATGAATCATGATCAACCCTTGATCAAATGATTAACTTTACTTCATATACTTGATGTTGGCAAAAACATCATGAAGTTTGACTTTGGTTTGACCACAGTTGACC
Organism: Lathyrus aphaca; assembly: GCA_963966055.1. Classification (NCBI taxonomy): domain Eukaryota; kingdom Viridiplantae; phylum Streptophyta; class Magnoliopsida; order Fabales; family Fabaceae; genus Lathyrus; species Lathyrus aphaca. The sequence goes on from OZ014521.1 coordinate 448,502,745, forward strand.
TCAGTTTGACTTTTTGACTGCTTTGATTGATTTTAAACTATCTGATCATCTGGTTGAGCAAACCTTTTGGGAAAGTCTTGAAACTTGACATGGGGATTCTTGAACACATATAGGATGCTATGAAGCTCACTTGAAGTCTTGGAAGTCCATTTAGCCTGATGAAAGTCAAAACCCTAGTTTAAGATGCATTGCTTAGGAGGATGCATTGTCTGAGGGAATTGTCAAACTTTCTGACTAATTGTGAACCTTGTGAACCTCATGAGATATCTTGTGAACCTTGAGAACCTCATGAGATATCTTGTGAACCTCTTGAGATATCTTGTGAACCTTGTGAACCTCTTGGGACACCTTAGTACACAATATCTTGTCTTGGTGAGGGCAAATTTTGGGGTGCAACAACATGCTCCCCTGAAAATCTCAAACTCTCTCCCTAGGTCATTTATGGAGCTCTGAAGCTCCAGATCAACTCCCCTCATCTACCTGGACTCAAATCCACCCCTAAAACAAATTTATTCTTGCTCAATCTCATGATACGAAAGAAAGATTAAAAATGGCAGAAATTTCAGAACATTCATACAAACTCATTTCTTAACCATTTTCGAAAATACAAAGCTTAGAGTGATCAGTGAAGCATGCTTTTTCATATTGTAACATAAAAATGGAGTTCTGGAAAAATGATTTCAGATGACTACCTGAGATGGAGCTTTCCAAACTTGAGCTTTCTGGCCACTTCCTTTGTGCAAAATGACTTCCTTTGACCTCCTGAGGCTAATGGAATGCTTCAAAGGCTTTGAGAATGGATGGTTTGTGTTGTAGCAACTGAACTAGCCAAGAATCGTGTTTTGTGTATGGGGTGTCCTTGGCTGGTTTAATGGTTTCTTTGTGGTTAGTGAGTGATTTTGAGATCAATGGTGAAATTGGTTTGAGGATTGAGTGAGTGAGTTGAGAGATTCGAAGGATTTTGCAAGTTGGAGAGTTTTGTGGAATGCTGAGTTCTTGGAGAGTTAGGCTTGTGTGTGTTATGAAAATGAGTCCTTAGACTATGCTTGTAAAGTCTGGATTGGGCAGAGAATGGGTGGTGGACTGTTGTGATTGGTATGGGTGTTTTTGCCAAAAAGTCAAAAGTGTTGTACTTGAGGTATGGGAAATGGTGTAGCTGGCTCATTGGCTTGTCCATGCGCAGCTGATTTCAAGGATGTCCACAAAATCAGTCTTGAGGCAATTCAGCAAGTGGGAGCAAAGTTATGTGGTGTTTTGCAATTATGTGAAGTTTTGGCCCCTTTGAGAATTCTTGATGTTCAAGGCATGGAATGATGCAATTCTTTGGGCAATTCGGATCTTAAAGCAATGCACTATGATGTTATGATACATAGAAGTGTGTTTGAAGTCACAAAATGCCCTGGCAAGTGGTTTTGCAAAGAATCCCTTTTGGTGCATTCTTGAAAATTATGGGATTTTTGCCAACTTTGATAAGCCATATCTTGAGTTCCAAAATGAATTAGATCTTGTTCTTGTACTTTTTGAAAAGGGAATGGTCCAATCTACAACTTTCATGACCAACAATTTTTCATTTGAAGCATTTTTGGTTGAAAAAGAGGAGGTTGAAAAACTTTTCCCAAAATGGAAAGTTTACATTACAAGTCATTTCCATTTTTGGCAACTTTTGGTTCAGCTCACTTTTCTTCAATTTTATGAACTTCCAAGCACTTCAATGATCAAATAAAGATCATATAACTTCAATTTGATGAGAAATCCACTTTGGTTCCATTGGTAGGGGCCTCAGATGCCCTGATTTTGCTCTGACTTGCTCAAGAAGTTACCCAGTGATCAGATGACTTCCACAATGAATTTCTTCATCAAACTTGATACACATGATCCTTATAACATATTGAGACCAATATAAACAAGAATGACCAAAAAATTTGGAGTTATGGCCTCTGAAACCAAAACCCTAATTTCAGGTCATCTGTGCAGTTAAACCCTGGCTCTGCTTCCATGCTTTGCAAGTTCTTGTGATTCTTTGACTTCCTTGATCTTTGAAGGATATAATATGATGATTGAACATACATGGACCCTCTTGAGATGATTGAAGACCTTTGGAATGGCTCAGATGGATCCTGGATTGCTCAGATCACAAACCCTAGATGCAGATGAACTTAACCTAATGCAGTGAAGCAAAAATGCCATATGAGATGATATGCTTAAAACTAATGCAAATATGAAAGATCACAAGCCATGATGTGAACTTAGTGAGGGAAAATTTAGGGTGTTTACAGCTGCCCTTATTCAAACATGAGTTAGCTGTGCAGGGTGTAAGCGCCTGGCTTAACAGACAAACAAGATAACTTGTGGTTGAATACCAAAAACAGTCCAAAATTTGCACTCACTGGGGTGAAGAAGAAAAGGGATATAAGTTGTTAAAGGAAAGTATAGTATGATTCGTAAAGTGCGGGCGATGGAGGACGACCATCGAGTAAAGGACGACTGCTGGGGATTAAAGCAATGACGGGGACGGCCGACATGCTGGGGGAATAAAGGGATTAAGATGGGGACGACCATCAAATAAAATTCTCTGGGGATAAAGACCAAGGAAATGATGGGGATGACCATCAGGCTTGGAAAGTAAAGGTAAACAACGACGGGGACGGTCGTCGGTTCAAAGACTAAATGAAATAATGATGAGGAACGGTCATCAAAGGCGAAGGACGATCACCTAGCAGGGGAAGACTACTCTTTATCACGACATAGGATGAATGTCAGATAGAAAAAAGGTCGACGATGGGGACGGCCATCGGATAAAATGATGAAGGACGATCATCAAAAGGTGAAGGACGATCGCCTAGCACGGGACGACTGCTCTCAGGGTTTATCATGACATAAGACGAATGTCGGATAACAAGATCAACGATGGGGACGGCCATCGGATAAAATGATGAAGGACGATCATCAAAAGGTGAAGGACGATCACCTAGCAGGGTACGACTGCTTTGTTTGGGGAAAAAGGATGAGGGACGGTCATCCAAGGTGAAGGACGATCACCTGGCAGGGTACGGCTGCCGAAAGTATCACGACATAGGACGAATGTCGGATAGAAAAGGGTTCCAAGAATGGAAACTCCGCTGGGGAAAGGATGAGGGACGATCAGCCAAAGGTGAAGGGCGATCACCTGGCAGGGTACGGCTGTTGAAAGTATCGCGACATAGGACGAATGTCAGATAGAAAAATATGTTTTGTTGGGGGATTTGCTGGGGGATGGTAAACACGGACGAGTGCTTATGCTTTCTAAAAATAAAAAGGTATAAGTGTTTTGACACTGTGTATAGATTAAGGATGCGGACGAGCATCCTTAAGACCATGATACGGACGAGTATCGGAAAAGAAAGTGCACCAGTTATGAGTGTACTATGGCAACCTGTGGGGATAAGATGACACAGACGAGTGTCAGAAGGAGTGTATAATAAACAAGTGTTTGGGAAATTGTGCTGGGGATAGGTGACACGAACGGGTGTCAAGAGGATGTATAAGCATTGGTTTGGTTTATATCTGCAGGGGATGATATGACACGGAAGAGTGCCAAAAGTATACATGAACATGTGTTTGTGATTGCAAAGGGGACGCTTTGGCTTTCTGTGGGGAAATATGAGATGACACGGACGAGTGTCGAGAAGAACAAGTTATGTATAAGTATCTATTTGTAGAGAGTGCTCTGGCAACTTTACTGGGGAAAGGTGACACGGTCGAGTGTCGAAAAGAGCATGTATCTTTCTTGGAGAGTGCAAAGGGGACGCTCCGGCTTTTATGTGCAAGGGATGTATTTTGTATATTGCTGAAGAGGTATTGTTGGTATTTACAGGTGACTGGTTCGAACCTGACTTGTGATCATGCAAATGTTTGATTTTTGCCGTAATGCTCCGTATTAGACGGAATGCTATGCTCTGGGTGAAAAAATGATGCGAATGCTATGATTATGCAAAAGAAACCAGTTCGGGATTCGGATCCCGCTGCTGCGAAGATCTCTGGCTGATCTGCCTAAAGGATATCCCAGCTGGGGATGAGATCATTGGTAGATCTGATACAACATATGTGGATCTATTTGGGGAATTAGATCACTGATAGACCTATCCGGTGAGGAGATAACCCAGCTGGGGATGAGGAAGCTTTCGTCACTTTGTTGTGTGAGAATTTCAGACATTGCTCTTCTCGGGGGAGGATGGAGCTCTGTGGGGAGATGGTTCCCTAACTTTGCTGAGGATGAGAGATCTGGCACTCTGGGGGAGGAAAGATCACTGAATGATCTTCCAAGAGATTTCTGTGAGGATCCTACTGAGGATGAGGAGACTTGACAACTCAGCTGGGGAAATGAGCATTTACTGATGCTGCTTGAAGAAAATGTGTTGGGGAAGTGATGCCTTGGCAACTTCGTTGGGGGAAAAACATTCCAGATGTTGTTTGGCATGCCCCACGTTGCGCATTGAATACCTGCAATCCTGTTAAGACAAAGAAACGCACAAGTGTCCCGAGGTATCCCTTACCAGATTTTGTCATAGGAGTTAGACATCCCTGAAAGTAAATACATTTCCTGTAAGCATGTCATTTAGAAAGGCACATCTGTTTTATGCAAGTATTATATCATGGATATTGGACATTTTTTGCAAACGAAACAACAAAAATGTACAAGACGAAGTGTGACTGAAAACTCTAATTTTATTAATTTGGGTGCCCTGAATTGGCGAATACAGTCAAAGAAACAAATCCCTGAAATGAGGAGATTGTTACAAATTGAGAAAAGTAAAGGTGCTGGCAATGTTGACGACGCTTTAGGTGAGCTTTCCTTTGCTATGACTCGTATGACCTTGATGTTCTTCTTATCCTGCTCTCTGAAAAAGGTTGATTCTGACCGATGCTTTATCCTTTCGAAGCTTACCGTGTTGTGAGTGATACAGACGAATTCAGAATGCAGTTGTTCGTTTATTCCCTTATTTTGCGTGAATCGCCCTTTCGGGTTTTCAATCCACCGGGATACCCATTTTTGCCTGAGCTGTCCAATGCGGCTTTTCAACTCAGCGGGTGTACATTTTTTTCTTTATATTCCCTTATTTTTGCCCGAGTCTTTTATTCTATTTTTGACTCGCCGGGATGCCCTATTTTTGCCTGGACTTACATTCTGTTTTTATGTCCAGCGGGTCATTTTATGCGAAGTATTTTTTAACTGCATCTGAATTCACATGGGATAAGAAATCTTCACCATCCATAGTAGTGAGCATCAGTGCTCCATCGGAGAAAACCTTATTTACTATAAATGGACCATCATAATTCGGAGTCCACTTGCCCCTGTGGTCTGTATGAAGAGGAATGAGTCTTTTCAGCACAAGATCTCCTACTTGGTATTCCCGAAGCCTGACTTTCTGATCGAAGGCTTTCTTCATCCTTTTCTGATATAGCTGCCCATGACATATTGTAGCTAATCTCTTTTCTTCGATCAGATTCAGTTGATTGTACCGAGATTGGACCCATTCTGCTTTATTCAACTTGACATCCATCAGTACCCGTAAGGAGGGTAATTCAACTTCAACAGGTAGAACTGCCTCCATACCATACACAAGCTTATGTGATTTTTGCCAACTTTGACAAGCCATATCTTGAGTTCCAAAATGAATTAGATCTTGTTCTTGTACTTTTTGAAAAGGGAATGATCCAATCTACAACTTTCATGACCAACAATTTTTCATTTGAAGCATTTTTGTTTGAGAAAGAGGAGGTTGAAAAACTTTCCCAAAATGGAAAGTTTACATTACAAGTCATTTCCATTTTTGGCAACTTTTGGTTTAGCTCACTTTTCTTCAATTTTGTGATCTTCTAAGCTCTTCAATGATCAAATAAAGATCATATAACCTCAATTTGATGAAAAAATCCACTTTGGTTCCATGTTGGGGGGCCTCAGATGCCCTGATTTTGCTCTGGCTTGCTCAAGAAGTTACCCAGTGATAAGATGACTTCCCCATTTAATTTCTTCATAAAAATTGGTATGCATGATCTTTATAACATATTGAGACCATTATAAACAAGAATGGCCAAAAAAATTGGAGTTATGGCCTCTAAAACCAAAACCCTAATTTTTAGGTCATTTGTGTAGTGAAACCCTGGCTCTGCTTCCATGCTTTGCCAGTTCTTGTGATTCTTTGACTTCCTTGATCTTTGGTGGATGAAATATGATGATTTAACATACATGGATCACAAGCCATGGTGTGAACTTAGTGAGGGCAAATTTGGGGTGTTTACAGCTGCCCATATTCAAACATGAGTTAATTGTGCAGGGTGTAAGCACATGGCTTAACAGACAAACAAGATAACTTGTGGTTGAATACCAAAGACAGTCCAAAATTTGCACTCACTGGGGAGAAGAAGAAAAAGGATATAGATTGTAAAAGGAAAGTATAGTATGATTATCAAATGAAAGCGATGGAGGGCGACCATCGAGCAGAGGACGACTGCTGGGGATAAAGCAATGACGGGGACGACCGACATGCTGGGGAAATAAAGAGATCATGATGGGGACGGCCATCTAGTAAAGAAACAAGACTCTCTAGGGATTAAAATAAAGGCAATGATGGGGAAGGCCATCAGGTTCAGAGAATAAATGAAGTAATGATGAGGGACGGTCATCGATGGTGAAAGACGATCACCTAGCAGGGGACGACTGCTTTTTACCACGACATAGGATGAATGTCAGATAGAAAAAGTCAACGATGGGGACGGCCATCGGATAAGCATGATGAAGGAAGATCATCTAGAGGTGAAGGACGATCACCTAGCAGGGCACGGCTGCTCTCGGGGTTTATCATGACATAGGACGAATGTCAGATAACAAGATCAACGATGGGGACGACCATCAGATAAAATAATGAAGGACGATCATCAAGAAGGTGAAGGACGATCATCTAGCAGGGGAAGGCTTCTAAATATCACGACATAGGATGAATTCTGGATATAAAAGGGTTCCAATAATGGAGACTCCGCTGGGAGAAGGATGAGGGACGGTCATCTAAAGGTGAAGGACGATCACCTGGCAGGGTACGGCTGCCGAAAGTATCATGACATAGGACGAATGTCAGATATCAGAAAGATTACCTTACTGGGGAAAGGTAAACACGAACGAGTGCTTACGCTCTTAAGAAGCAAAGGTATAAGTTTTTGACACTGTGTATAGATTAAAAATGCGGACGAACATCCTTAAGACTACGATACGGACGAGTATCGGTAGAAACAACGCTGACGCATGTTCAAAGATGATGATACGGACGAGTATCAACTGGTTAACAAAGAACATGAACGAGTGTCGACTCTGAGGGGAAATAAGTGTGTATACAAGATACAGACGAGTATCTGTATGAGTAAAAACAAACACTGTGAAGTATGAGCAAGATAGGGACGAGTGTTCAACTTGCTGGGAAAAGCGACATAGACGAGTGTCAAAAGAGAAAGTGCATAAGTTATGAACTTATAAAAGGTGTTCAGGCAATTTGTGGGGATAGGATGACACGGACGGGTGTCAATGAGAGTGTACTATAATAAGTGTTTGGGTAACCATGCTGGGGAAAGGTGACACAGACGGGTGTCAAAAGAGTATATAGGTATCTGTAATCACAGAGGATGTTTGTGGCTTATATCTGCGGGGGATGATATGACACGGACGAGTGTCAGATGAGTATATAAACATGTATTTGTGTTGAAGAGTGCAAAGGGGACGCTTTGGCTTTCTGTTGGGGAAATTGAGACGTATTTGCATACTGCTGATGAAGTGCTGTTGGTATTTACAAGTGATGGGTTCGAACCTGACTTGTGATTATGCAATATGTTTGATTTTTGCCGTAATGCTCCGCATTAGACGGAATGCTACGCTTTTGTGGTGATTTATGATGCAAATTTCATGATTATGCAAAAGAAACCGATCCGGGATTCGGATCCCGTTGCCTGTGGAGATCTCTGACTGATCTGCTTGACAGGATATCCCAGCTGGGGATGAGATCATTGGTAGACCTGATGAGATGTATGGCTCTGCTTGGGGAATTAGATCACTGATAGACCTATCCGGTAATGAGATAACCTAGGTGGGGATGAGGAAGCTTTCGTCACTTTGTTGTGTGGGAAATTCAGACATTGCTCTTCTAGGAAGAGGTTGGAGCTCTGTGGGGAAATGGTTCCCTGTCTTTGCTGATGATGAGAGATCTGGCGCTCTGTTGGGAGGAAAAATCACCGAATGATCTTCCTAGATATTTCTGTGGGGACCCTGCTGAGGATGAGGAGGTTTGACAACTCGGCTGGGGAAATGAGCATTTTCTGATGCTTCTTGAAGATGTGCTGGAGGAGTGGTGCCTTGGCAATCTTGCTGGGGAAAAACAATTCCGATACTGTTAGGGGAGGAAGTAAACATGGCATGCCCCATGTCGCGCATTGAATACCTGCAACCCTGTTAAGACAAAGAAACACACAAGTGCCCTGAGGTATCCTTTACCGGATTCCATCATAGGAGTTTAGATACTCCTGGGAGTAAAATACATTTCCTGCAAGCATCTATTAGAAAGGCACATCTGTTTTATGCAAGTATTATATCAAGGATATTGGACATTTTTTGCAAATGAAATAAAATGTACAAGACAAAGTGTGACTGAAAATCTGATTTTATTAATCTGGGTGCCCTGAATTGGCAAATACAGTCAAAGAAACAGATCCCCTGAAATGAGGAGATTGCTACAAATTGAGAAAAATAAAGGTGCTGGCAATGTTGATGATGCTTCAGTGAGCTTCCCTTTGCTATGACCCGTATGACCTTAACGTTCTTCTCATCTTGCTTTCTGAAGAAGGTTGATTCTGACCAATGCTTTAAACTTTCGAAGTTTGCCGTGTTGTAAGTGATACAGACGAATTCAAAATGCAGTTGTTCGCTTATTCCCTTATTTTGTGTGGGTTGCCCTTTCGGGTTTTCAATCCACCGGGATACCCATTTTTGCATGAGCTGTCCAATGCGGCTTTTCAACTCAGCGGGTGTACATTTTTTTTGATTTTTCCCTTATTTTTGCCCGAGTCTTTTATTCTGTTTTTGACTCGCCAGGATGCCCTATTTTTGCCTGGACTTGCATTCTGTTTTTATGTCCAGCGGGTCTTTTTATGCGAAGTATTTTTTAACTGCATCTGAATTCACAGGGGATAGGAAATCTTCGCCATCCATAGTAGTGAGCATCAGTGCTCCACCAGAGAAAACATTCTTTACTATGAAGGACCATCGTAATTCGGAGTCCACTTGCCCCTGTGGTCCGTATGAGGAGGAAGGAGTCTTTTCAGCACAAGATCTCCTACTTGGTATTCCCGAAGCCTGACTTTCTGATCGAAGGCTTTCTTCATTCTTTTCTGGTATAGCTGCCCATGACAGATTGCATCTAATCTCTTCTCTTTGATCAGATTCAATTGATTGTACCGAGAATGGACCCATTCTGCTTCATTCAGCTTGACATCCATCAGTACCCGTAAGGAGGGTAATTCAACTTCAACAAGTAGGACTGCCTCCATACCATACACAAGCTGATACGTTGTTGCCCCAGTGGACGTTCTGATTGAGGTACGGTACCCATGCAAGGCAAATGGTAGCATCTCATGCTAATCTTTCTAAGTAAACACCATCTTTTGCACAATCTTCTTGATATTCTTGTTAGCTGCCTCAACAGTGCCATTCATCTTTGGCCTGTAAGGAGAAGAGTTGTGATGTTGAATCTTGAAGTCCCGACATAGTTCTGCCATCATTTTATTGTTCAAGTTGGAACCATTATCAGTAATGATTGGCTCGGGTACTCCATACCGACAGATGATGTCTCTTTTCAGGAATCGGGCTACCACTTGTCTGGTGACGTTGGCATATGAAGCTGCTTCAACCCATTTGGTGAAATAATCAATGGCCACCAGGATGAATTTGTGGCCATTTGAAGAATTCGATTCGATCTTGCTAATCATGTCAATGCCCCACATGGCAAAGGGCCAAGGTGAAGACATTACATTCAAAGGATTCGGAGGCACATGCACTTTGTCTACATAAATCTGGCATTTGTGGCACTTTCTGGCATAGGCACAATAGTCTGCATCCATTGTGATCCATTAGTAACCTGATCTTAACAATTTCTTAGCCATTGCATGTCCTCCAGCATGGGTACCGAAAGATCCTTCATGCACCTCGTGCATCAACAAGTCTGTTTCTCTCTTATCAACACATCTGAGGAGTACCATGTCGAAGTTTCGCTTGTACAAGGAACCATCAACATTCAGGAAGAAGCTACCAGCCAGCCTTCTCAATGTCTTCTTATCATTGGATGATGCCCTAGGTGGGTATGTTTGATCCTCTAAGAAGCATTTGATGTCATGGAACCAAGGCTTGTCATCTTCAGCAATGTCCACAGAGAAAACGTATGCTGGTCGGTCAAGTCTGGATACTGAAATCTGAGGCACAAAGTTGGCAGCTTGAACTTTGATCATGGAGGAAATGGTAGCCAGAGCATCTGCAAATTGATTTTCATCTCGAGGGATGTACTCAAGCTTGACTGTTATGAAGAAAGTCAGTAATCTCCTCGTATAGTCTCGGTATGGAATCAAATGCTCTTGGTGAGTGTACCATTTGTCGTTGGTCTGATTGATTACCAAAGCTGAATCTCCGAATAAAGTTAAAGTCTTGATCCTGAGGTCAATGGCTTCCTCAAGACCCATGATACAAGCTTCATATTCAGCTTCGTTGTTAGTGCAGTTAAATGTGAGTTTTGCCGAGAAAGGCATGTGAACTCCTTTAGGTGTAATAAGCACTGCACCAACTCCACAACCATTCATGTTGACAGCCCCATCAAACATCATAGTCCATTCTTCTTCTGGGCCAGGCCCTTCAGTGTGAACAGGCTCTTCATGATCTTTTGCTTTTAAGTACATGATGTCTTCATCTGGGAAGTCAAATCTCATTGGTTGGTAATCATCAATGGGTTGCTCAGCTAGATAGTCAGACAGTACACTGCCTTTGATGGCCTTTTGAGATGTGTACTGAATGTCATATTCTGTCAGAATCATTTGCCATCTTGCAACCCTTCCGGTAAGCGCTGGCTTCTCAAATATGTACTTGACTGGATCCATCTTTGAGATCAATAAGGTAGTGTGAGTCAACATATACTGCCTTAGTCGGCGAGCAGCCCACGCTAAAGCACAGAAAGTTTTCTCGAGCAGTGAATAATGTTGTTCACAGTCGGTAAACTTTTTGCTTAGGTAGTATATTGCATACTCTTTTCGACCAGACTCGTCATGCTGGCCCAGCACACACCCCATTGATCCTTCTAATACTGTCAGGTACATTATTAGAGGTCTTCCTTCAACTGGAGGCATAAGGATTGGAGGTTCTTGTAAGTACTCCTTAATTTTGTCAAAAGCCTTCTGGAAGTCTTCATTCCACCTGACTATTTGTTCCTTTCTTAACAATTTGAAAAGGGGCTCACACGTTGCTGTAAGGTGAGATATGAACCTTGAAATGTAGTTCAATCTTCCTAGAAACCTCCGAACTTCCTTTTCAGTCTTAGGTGCAGGCATCTCCTGGATGGCTTTATCTTTGTCAAGATCCATTTCAATTCCTTTTTCGCTTACAATGAACCCCAGCAGTTTACCGGACCGTACCCCGAATGAGCATTTGTTGGGGTTTAGCTTCAGCTGGTACTTCCTCAGACGCTTGAACAGCTTCAACATATTTACCAGATGGTCTTCTTCTGTGAGGGACTTGGCAATCATGTCATCCACATAACATTCAATTTCTTTGTGGATCATGTCGTGGAATAATGTCACCATAGCCCGTTGATAAGTTGCCCCGACATTCTTCAGTCCAAATGGCATTACCTTATAATAGAATATGCCCCAGGGTGTGATGAAGGTAGTCTTCTCCATGTCTTTAGGTGACATCTTAATCTGATTATATCCTGAAAATCCATCCATGAAGGAAAACACCGAGAACTGAGATGTGTTGTCGACCAATACATCAATGTGAGGTAAAGGGAAATCATCCTTCGGGCTAGCTCTGTTCAGATCCCGGTAATCCACACACATCCGTACTTTGCCATCCTTCTTAGGCACTGGTACAATGTTAGCAACCCACGGCGAGTAACTAGTTATAGCAAGGAACCCGGCGCCCCACTGTTTTTGTACCTCTTCTTTTATCTTCATGGCCATATCCGGGCGAGTACGACGTAGCTTCTGTTTCACTGGAGGACAGTCTTCTTTTAGTGGAAGCTTGTGCACAACAATGTCGGTATCCAGACCTGGCATGTCTTGATAGGACCAAGCAAAGACATCAACGTACTCTCGAAGCATGTCAATAAGTTGTTCCTTCATTGAATCTTGCAGACGGGCCCCGATCTTCACTTCTTTCAAGTCTTCTTCGGTACCAAGATTAATTGTCTCAACTTCCTCCTGATGAGGAGTGATAACCTTCTCCTCTTGCCTTAACAATCTGGCTAGTTCTTCAGGTAGCTCATAATCTTCTTCAACCCCTTCATCGGCTTGATTAATCGGATTGTCGAAGTCATACGAAGTCATAGCAGTGTTGTTGTTGGTGTAATCTGGAGGGCACTCTCTGCAAGGGTTTAGATTGGTTCGTTTTAGTGATCAGTTTTATCTTATTTAGAAAATGTGAAAATGAAGTTATTATTTTGAAAACATTGCCATTTTATTGTTTTTGTACAAAAGTGAAAAATGAAAAAGACAGTGAGCGGAAAAAGAGACTCGTTTGCAAAAGATGTCCTGATATTCATTAATTAATCATTTGCACAAAATACAAGATGACCCTATTACAAAATGAGTCCTGACACCTTGGGCAAGATGCAGGACTTGATGCATGCTTAAAAGACAAGAAATAATAATTACTCTGCAGGAGTAACTCTTATAATTTCCTGGGAAGACCAGTTAAAGACTTGGTTCCCCGGGATCTTTGGACGTATCCAGTTTTCCAGGTTGCATTCGTCTTCTTCCTCGTCTTCCAGACTGATCACAACATCCGGGGTAAGCATTCCCCCACTGACAAATTTGGGCTCCGTTGCAGCCTCTGGTTGATCTTGTCGAGTTGGCCTGTAACCAATCCTGAATCTGTCTTCTTTCTTTTCTACTGGCAGCAGCTTGCCCCATCCCTGAGCGGTACCCTCCTAACAACCTTACGGGCTTGTTGATATGAAGTGATGGAAATTCCAGACACAGTAGTTGCTTCATTGACGTTAAGGGCCTCAAATCCTTGACTCATAGTCTCATGGATCTCCCCATCCATCTCTATATACTTGTAAGTAGCCAGCTGGCTAACGAAAATGTCTTCCTCCCCGCAGATTGTGATGATCTGGCCTTCCCACTCAAATTTTAATTTCTGGTGAAGGGTAGATGTAACAGCGCCAGTGGCGTGAATCCAGGGTCTACCCAACAAACAACTGTAGGTCGACTGTATGTCCATCATGAAGAAAGTAGTTTTAAAGATTTGTGGGCCAATCATCACAGGTAAATCAATATCTCCAAGCACTGATCTCTTAGAGCCGTCAAACGCTCTCACCACCAAGTTACTTGGACGCAATGCCAAACCATCATATTCTAGCTTCACCAAGGCTTTCTTTGGGAGGACATTGAGCGAGGACCCAGTGTCTACCAGCACATGAGAAAGAACATCACCTTTGCATTCTAAGGTGATATGTAAAGCCTTGTTATGATTGCGTCCCTCTGTCGTTAAATTAGCATCTGTGAAGCCCAGTCCATGACTGGTGTTAACATTTGCAACCACTGTTTCCAGCTGATTAACCGTAATTTCTTCCGGCACGTAGGCTGCGTGCAGGACCCTCAATAGTGCATTCCTATGGGCTTCAGAACACATTAACAATGATAAGATAGAGATCTTAGAGGGTGTCTGATGAAGCTGGTCCACCACTTTGTAATCACTCTTTTTTATTATTCTCATGAACTCATCCACCTCTTGTTCAAAAGACATCTTCGAAGTTTCTTTAACAGTTGGCTCTTCAAGTACCACATTCTTCCCTTTTGCCTTAGCAGCAGTCTCTGCTTCAGCATTGGGTCTTGGTATTTGTGAGGCAAAAAGGCATCCGCTTCTGGTGAAGCCTCCGCCTCCCCCAACATTGTCAACTTGTGGTGAAGAGGTTGATGAATCTAGAGTGATCTTCTTTCCGTCGCAGTAGAGATCAGAGCCGTAGTGCCAAGGTATGGCATTACTGCTTTCATAAGGAACGGGTCCAGGCACCGTAATGGTGACCGGACTGACTGCTACAGCGGAAGGAACTGTGATGGTATGCGGGTCATAATAGATTGTGATTGGAGATCTGACAGTAGGTGTTGCAGTTTGTTATTGAAAATTGTTGTTGGGATGAACAGTTCTCGGGTCATAATAGATCGTGACCTTTGAGACATCTTCGTTAGCGTTTGTTGGTGCTATAGGCGATTCCGTTGATAAGATGGGTGTTGATGTTATAGAAGTAAGTGTAACTGAACTTTGGTTTGTTGAAATAATGGAAGGAGTGATTGCTGGAGTTGTGGATGAATCAGTGGGAATGATAGTTGTTGCAGTTGTAGGAGGATCTGTTGTTGCTGAAGAAAGAGTTGTTGATGTTGTAGGAACCGTTGTGGTAATTTGCAAAATTCCATCTCTGATAAGGCCATCTATGCCAAGCCTTAGCCTCTCACAACCATTAATAGCAGTTTTGCACGATTCGCAGCAGGCCTCACAGCCTGGGAACACCTGGCATCTTAAGAGTTGAGCTTTGACTTCTGCCAACGGTGTCCGAATTTGTGCAACATTGTCAATCAGTGCAGATGGTTGGTCCTCTTCTATGGCATTAATCCTGGGCCCACCATGATTAGGCATAGGATTTCTGTTAACATTTGGAGGAGGTGCGAAATTGAGAGCTTTGGAATCGACCAGATCTTGAACCTTCATTTGCAAGGCTCTACACTTCTCGGTATTGTGACTAGGTGCGTTGGAGTGAAAGGCATACCTGGCACTAGCATCATAATTCTTCGGGAGGTTGAGAGGATCTGGTGGAGCCAACGTCCTTAACTCAACCAGGTTGAGCTTCAGGAGTTGTGGCAGTAAGGCGGCATATGGCATAGGAATGGGGTCAATCACCTTATTTGCTTGAGATGGCCTCTGTTGAAAGGGGCGCTGCTGTTAGTTGTTGTTGTTATTGATGTACGTTCTTTGTTACGGAAAATGAGATTGTTGCTGATAGTGATGATGTTGTTGTTGTTATTGTTGTTGTTGAGGAAAAAGTGGTTGTTGTGGAACTGGAGCCAGGATAGTAACGACTGCTATTAATCTGTGAGAATACTGGGGTCTGCCCCTACCTGCATGAATAGAATTTGTTTCACCCGCCCTTCGGGGCCCTGAAAAAGGTTTTTTGGGATTGTTGGAGGAACTTGCACCGTTGTCGGAGATTTTGCCCATCTTCAAAAGACTCTCAATTCTCTCACCTGCTATAACTACATCAGCAAAACTGGTGGAAGAGAAAGCAGCGAGTATGTCAATATATGTTCCTTGAAGAGTGTTCATAAGCATGTCTACCATTTCCCGTTCAGACATGGGTGGCTGGACAGCAGCAGCAAGCTGTCTCCACCTCTGAGCATAATCCCGGAAGCTTTCCCTTGAAGACTGAGACATGCCCATTAGAAGGGTTCTATTGGGAGCCATGTCTAGGTTGTACTGGTATTGACGGATGAAGGCTTCGGCCAAGTCTTTCCAACATCTTATAGTGGCCCTGGTCAGATGCGAATACCATTCTCTTGATGCCCCAGTCAGGCTGTCCTCAAAATAGAACATCCATAACTTCTCGTCCATGGTATAAGCTTTGAGTCTCCCCAAGAAAGACTGTAGATGAGTACGCGGGCAGGAGGTACCATTATATTTTTCAAAGCACGAGGGTTTGAATTTGTGAGGAATCCTCACCCCATCTACCAGCCCCATATCCATTATGTCAAAGCCTAGAGAATTCTGGGATTCCAAAGACCTCAACTTTTCAGCAATCTCATCTAACCTTCGGTCATACACCTCATCCCCAGCCCCAATAACTGTGAACTGTTCTTCTTTGGGATCCTCTCTCAAGATCCTGCCTCCAGCAGTGTTTCCTTGAATATTCCTTGGGACATTAACATCTGGGTTCAAATGGGGCCCGAACTCTGGTGGGTCGATGCGAGGCTGCCCGCGTTCATTATTGATGGTTCCTCCTGTTCCAGGGTGGGGCTCTTTAGGAGTCTGCCTTTCCACCAGCTCTGTCACCCTTTCCTGGCTCTGAGCTAAGCCAGTCATCACAGCCATAAACTGGGTCATTTGATTTCTCATCTCAACCCTTTCGTTTGCCATTTGGTTTCTCACTTCATTCAGGTCCTGTTGTACCTGATCCATCTGAATGCCCGGAAGGTTGTTTCACGTTGGATACCGGTGTGTTCGGTTGACAGGGAACACTCTGCGACGAGCAATGTTTCCTGAAACCACAACAAAGTGAGAAACAAATAACAAACAAAATCCTACAAAACAAAGAAAATGTTAGTATGCAATGCAATATGCTTATTTGTCTTCCAAGGGTATCCGGTTTGGTTCTTTGGTTTTGACATTTCCAGACCTCGAGGAAATGCTTGATGATGTTGAGATGAAGCCCACAATAAAACAAACTGATATATTACAAAAGGACGAAAATACATAGTTTGTTTACAATACATGCCCATGGTGGGTCAAAAATACAACAATCAAAAGAAAAAGTACATCAAAAGAAAAGAAATACAAGCAAAAGGAATCAGACATCAAGTCCAAAGTCATCCTCCCTAACTTCCTTCCGGAGGGCCTCAGTCACTGGACCAGCTGGGTGCTCTGTAATAGTCCTAGTGAGGAGGTTCCTGGTAGCAATGATATTAGTCAGCTTCTTATGCCTGTCCTGATCCTTTGATCTCTTCAACCCCTCCCAGAGTTTCAATTCTGATATCTCCTTCTGAGCTGCCAACAAAGCTTTCTGCTGCTTCTTCTCATTGGCCTCCAACTGCTCAATCTTGGTCTGAGTCCTCTGGTCTTCTTGTGCACGGGCTTCGGTGATCCTGATCCACCTAGCCTGGCTTTCCTCCAGATAATGCTCAACCCTAGCCTTCTGAATCTTGGCATCCTTGCAGGCATTCTTCAAAACGAACTCTCCTGCTCTTGCTTTCCTTATGTAGTCATCTGTCTTTTCAATCTTGGTCAGATGCTCAGTCTTGAGTCTTTCCAATCTCTCAATGTCCAGACGACTGTCATTTCTCTCCTAGAGAGTCTTCTTCAGGGCTTCAGATAGCTGATTATTCCTCTCTTTCAGCTTTTCAAATTCCTCCAGGATAACAGTTGCTGCAGGCTGTACTGTAGAAGGCCCAGGTGTATCTTCCAAGGTGAAAGGCATCCTGGTGATCTGAGCTCTAGTAAGGGACCAATCATAGTACTGGGCTGAAGCAATATTATTACACCTTCCAAGGATGGTTGTCCCTTTGGTCTGGATGTTGTCCCAAGCCCAGGCAGCTTGTCTGACAACAACAGAGTTGGGTTGAACTTCACAGTATAGGGTCTCAACCAAATCTTGTCCTCTGGGAGGATGAACCAAGGCATATCCTAATTGTCTCTTAAACAGTAAAGGGTTGTAGTTGATGCAACCTTTTACTCCTATCAGAGGAATATTAGGGTATTTCCCACAGCTGGTAATAATATCCTTGCCTTTGGTGCTCTGGGTGCACCATCTGATATCATCTGACGTTTAGGCAATGAACCTCTTGGCCCAATTCTTCTGCTGATGGGGGTTCAAGAAGGCATCTGATTTAGGCAAGTGTCTGAGCAGCCAAGAATAGAACAGAGGAGCACATCATCTGACTAGCTTCCCTCTTTGCTTTTCATTCCTCTGGTGGACTGAGTAGTAAAAATCCCCTAGCAATGTAGGCACTGGGTTCCTCAGCAGGAACAAGTGGATAGCATTCTTACTCACAAATTTGGGCTTATCTGCAAAAAATATAACCCCATATATGCTGAGGGCTAAAAGTGCACAAATTGCCTTCCATTCTCCCACTGCAGCCTTCAGGGTGGCCTGAGAAATCAAGAAGTCCAGATGTAAGCTAGGAATCCCAGCTTTTGTTGTCAAGTTTTGCTCAATGAGGACAGGCTCCAAATGCAATGCCCTTGCTATCTCTTCACTTCTGGGAGCAGTCATCTCTGGGTTGAAGGGGATCCCTTTTCTGATAAGCACTCCAATCAAAGAGGAAAACTCTTCTAACATAGGCCCCATCTGGAAATCAGGAAAGGTGAAGCATCTGAGTGGAGGGTCATAAAACTGCAAGCATGTGTGGATCATGCTCCTCTGAGATGAATCAAGATCCATGACCATGTCCAAAATACCCCCATAGTGATCTCTAAACAGTGGGATGTGGTCAGGTGTGATAAGGGACTGGACCTGCCTGATACCAGTCAAGGTGGGCTCAAAGAAGTGGTAAGATATGTTACTCTTCCTTGGAGTATCCATGAGTGCTGATGAAGAAACTGAGAATAAGCTGATGAAGATCAAAGACTGAGAAGCTGAAGGTGAGTCTCTGGTAGACTGATGCAGGTGTTGAGGGAGATAACTGAAGCAGATGCTGAAGAAGATAACTGAAGCAGAGGTCTAAGAAACAGAAGGGGTCAAAACCAAACCAAATATGATATGATGGATACCCTGAAAAACAAATAAACAAATGTTAAATGATGCAATGATGATGTATGCAAATGATATGCAAGGGTTTGTGATCAAGAGCTGGATCTGATTATCTGTCTTGGTATAAGGTCCATGTATGTTCAAAGGTCCGGATGGAGGCTCAGAAATCCAGTAACCAGGGTGGGGGACTCAAATAAAGAGTCACATGTCCAGGGCTAATCACAAGAACTGTCCAAAGTGATGCATTCTTAAAACAATACTAGTAACTGGGTATGATGTGGTCAAGGGTTCCTGCAAAACCTGTAAACAACCCAACCCCCTCACATGTAATGTTCTAGAACAAAGATCCTCAGACTTGGATCAGTTATGAGAAGTGTAAACACTTCTAACCCGGAGGTACAGTGTTTACAATAACCATAAAAGATCCTCTTCTAATTCTCCCCAGATTCTAAAGGTCAAAATAAAGGTCATCCAGACTTAGCAGGCTTCTCAGATGGCCCTAGCACTACAGGAAATCTGTAGCACAAAGTTCTCAAGAAGAAACCCACATCTGAGCCGTGTTTCATATTCCCTTACCAGACCGAAATGGAATGGGAAAGAATATGAAGCCACTCTAGCCTAGGTGTCACTCAGGTCCCAGGTATAGGACCTTAATCTCTCAATGAAACCCCACCCACCAAAGAAAACCAGATCCATCACAGTGATAATGACAGTATGAAATATGCATAAGACTGTAAAAGAAAGCAATAAATAAAGCTTTACATAAAGCAATAAATAAAGCAAATAAATAAGCACAAGTAGCACGTAACACCCCTGTAAACACAAATCAAACAAGCACTAGGAGGAACCCACAAAAAGAACCAGAAGCCCTGGTTGCAGTATAAGGGTCCCCAGTAGAGTCGCCAAGCTGCGCTCCCACCAAATGACACATGGGTCAGACGGGGTACAGACGCGAACAGTCGGCGAGAGGAGAGAACATGAAGATGAACTGAAAAGAGTCGCCAGCTAGGCATTTTTATCCCGAAGGAAAGGTAATACTGCATAAACCTAGAAAGAGATGGATAAGACGGTCGCGAACCAGAGAAACTGAGAAAGGGGGTTGGGTACAACCTGGGAAGGTATTAGCACCCAGATTGTCCGTCGTACTCGACGGGATCCATGCTTGAAAGTTTGTGTTTAAAGGGGTATTGTCAGTGCTATCTGTGTGCAAAAGCTGGAAAAGAATGTACAGGTGTCAGTGCAAAAGAAGTGTGAAGTGATTTGCTCAGGAATGAGGCTTAAAGAATAATGTTGGAAGAGGGGGGAAGAGACAAAGACTTTTGTTCGATAACAGTTAAGTTATGCCTGCGTATCCTCTCGTGCAATGAGGAAGTCAGAACACCGTAGTTCTACTCAAAGAGACTGAAAGATAAAGAATTGACTGATGAACTGCTTACTTGTCTATGCTCAAGTGTATGACCTGTCTGGCTCAGGTGCTAACTGTCTTGCATTTAGACGGAAGAAGCAAGTTCTCGTTTGTGAGTGAAGATGATGAGAAAAGAATCCCGGAGGAGACGATTATTGTTTGTTCTTGTGTTATAAATCTTTTATTGCTTTTTGTGTTTGTCATAAGAGAATGAGCTTAAGCCTAAACCAAGGGTTAGTAAACTCATCACATATTCCCTCTGATTAAGGGTAATGAGAATACCTTAAGTATGAAGTAAGCACCTCACACTTAATCACCATGATATAGGATTAAAATCATTAACCTACTTGCAATTATTTAGATGTTTTTGGAGTTTTTGTTTAGTGTTAAGTAATAAGTTTAAGCCATAATCAAGGATTTAATGGACTCATTACACCATCCTAATAGAAGGATAATAGATGAGAACATTTAAGCTGAGGAAGATACCTCAACTTAATCCATGATTAGGGATTAACCTCATGACAAAACAAAGCCTTTATTAAAGTGGTTTTTGTAATACCTCAAAATTTGCCCACATTTTATATTACCTCAATTGGGTTCATGCTTCGCATTTCATCTGCATTTCCCATTAGATCATAATATCCATCATCACACATTTGCATTGTATTCCTCAGGCATGAGATCAGGTCTTCTGAGGAACCATGTTATTCTATTGTTTTGTGGTTTCTATTTCGCTGGAGAATGTGTCATGGATTATGGAATCAGGGCTTCGCACCTTATGTACGGTTGATCGATGAATTCAAAGTTTTGGTTATCTGGTGGTTAATGACACCAGCTTTCTACTCACTTGCTACTCGATTAGGGTTTATTTCCCTAATTAACTGATCTCTAAGAAATTCATTCGTAAAGACTGTTCATTGGTGTATCAGGCTCATTGTCACAGTAGATTACGGTTCTATTTATGATTGAGTTTGAGGGCATTCCACCAACTAAGGTCTTTAATGTTAAAGTCCGATTTGGGATTATTTGACGGGGATATGCATTCAAGTTTGGGATTTACAAGTGATTTTAAAAGGGGGGTGGTTCATGGATTATTGGTATCTGGATTCATCATAACATCAAAGTTTGGTCCAAGAATAAGGTTCGAATTGAGGTTGAAAAAGTGAGCAATTATGATCTATTTGGAAGGTATTATTCGAATTCAAATATAATTCGTTTCTAACCATTTTTTCAAGCCCATTTATCCAAAGTCATCCTTGATCCACTTAATGTTCATGTTCAAGTTTTACCTGAACCAATTATTTGATTTTTTAAATTCCATTCTCTTGTCCATATCCTCATTCTTAAAACATTACATAAGTTAATCCCAATCATTTTCGTTTCTTCCTTTTTACTACAACCATTGAATTCATTCTTAAGAGATTTAGTGTGTTACATATGTGTCTTGTTTGGTTTATGAGTTTTGAGACAAAACTAGAGTGGATTGGATTTCTTTTTTGTAACCTTTGTTTGGTTATTGGGCCTATTTACTTTTTTATTTTGTTGACATTCATGTATTCTTTTGTTTTCCATAAAAAAAAAGAAAAAGGGGAAAGGTTTAGTCATTATTGTGAATTCCACAATCGCAGAAACCCTTCATAAGATTTCACCAATGAAAATTGATAAAAACAACCAAATTTCAGCTGCTCAAAACAACATAGGAAACCTATTCGCCAGTGGAGTCTCAGGTGCTTAAAACAACAACCCCTTTTCTACTCCAGCAGAGTTATCAATGTTTCTAGGATCTAGTTAAATTTTGCAGAGCTATATCAACTAATAAATTCAGTGCATTTCAGTTATAAAGGCAGTTAAAAATTGAAAAAAAACACAGTTATATAAAGGACCAAAAACCGCAGCTGTTACACCAGAAAAATTCGAGAAAATCTAACAGAAGCTTCAACAGCAAAAGTTCTAGTTACAAATCTAAAAAATATTTTTCAATTATCAGAAAAAATCTGTAACAGAATAACAGAAAACATGGCTCTCTTCAATCTTTATCACTCCCGTCACAATCTTCAATCACTCTTCTTCAGCAAGAGCAGCTCTTTGAGATTTTCAATCTCCAAAGAACCTCATCAAGTCTCCATCAAATTAAAACCTGCAAGCATCAAGAAATCATGATTGACAACGCGATTCACACCATGTCAGAAAAAGAAGTTGGAACATGAACTCAATAACAACAAGCGATTCAACGACAATCCGGATTTCTCAAGAGGATTCAATAAAAAAAAGAGAACTGAAGTGTTATACCTTGTTGTGTTCATGCTTCGAATTCGACATCACGACGCGTCATCAATCCTTCGAATCCGCAGTTGGTTTCAATCATCGTCATTAACATCACTGCGCCGTGTGTAACTTCAGCAGCCGCATACTCTTCAATCCCCTCACGACATTCAACGGACTCCAATCTTTAGTTCAAAAAGAAAGACAGTCCTGCGAGTAAGAAAAGAAACCGTCAAAAGCCTCAGTCATTAAACTCATAAAGAAAAAAGAAGAAGGCCCCTAACAAGAAGGTTATCAGCTTATAACCGAATAACAGAATAACAGGACCTTCATCACAGAATTCACCAACCTGCATAACAGAGTTTTGCCAAATTCAGATCAAAAGCTGAAAAATGAACAGAATTCATAACAGAAGATAACCAAGTTCATAACAAACTTTTAATTGGTATAACTGAATCATAACTGAATCTCACCTGGGGAAAGTTCTAGAACTACCTCTGATCCACTTCTATAAATCAGAAGCTCCTCCAATCTTCAGTCTCTTCACCATTTTTTTTTTGTTTTCTTCTTCCACAATTCCCCAAACCCTTCATTTCATTTCTCTCAATCTCTTCCAATCTTCATCTACTTCTCCTTCAACCTTCTCTTTCATCCTTCACCATTTTCCAATCCTCTCACCATTTTTGCTTCAATCCTTCATCCATTTCCCTCCTTCACCTTCAATTAATTCCTCAGCCTCAAATTCTCTTCTTCACCATGAACTTCTTCATTCTCTTCTTCAACTAATTTCTGCAAAACTCTTCTACACAACTCCTTCCACTTTCCTTCCTCTTCAATCGTCTTTCACCATTCTTCCATCAATCTCCATGATTTCTGGATCCGGTCTCCATCATATTCGTAGTTTCACCTTCGAGCTTCTCTCAGTAATCAACAAGGCATTCAGTTCTTGAATCTTCTCTTCAATCCGCATCGCACTCTTCATCATCAACACTCGGTTTCGTCATCCTTCAACCATCATCAGCAACCTGCAGAAAATCAAGAATAACAACTCAGATTGATGTCAAGAAGAAGGACAGGTGATACGACACTTAACTGAGAGGATCTACGCGTCGCGACAACATCGAAGCAACGTGAACGTCATCGTCGCTCCCTCATTCTTCGATTGAGAGCAATAGACTTCGTCACAAGGTACAAATCCGCAACGTTCGTGAATTTTTCTTTTGAGTTAGACGGCGAATGAGCCCTGGTGTTGGCCTAGCTTCGGTTTAGGTGAGATTAAGGCTCGTATTATGTTTAGTCTTGAGGATTAAGTTTGATTTTGAAGAAGATGTGGTGATGATGAGTATAAGCTGGCGGCGGATTAGGTCAATATTAGGGTTTCTATTTTTCGTATGAAAGAAGATTTTAGGTTTTGATGAGTTGGAAGATGAGGCATGAAGAAGAGGATGAAGGTGGTGTTGGTTTGATCGAAAGAAGAAGGTGGAGAGGGAGAGACGGCGGCGAAGGGAGAAGAGTGAAGAGGATTTAGGGTTTTCCTTAGTACTCAGTCTGTAATTTTATTCATTATTCATATTTTGTTAATTGAACTTTTAACTTAATGGAATAATTAAAAAGATTAATGGAAATTAAAATCACAATAAAGAAGACAATAATCCACTTTAATGTGCAGTTAATTCCCCCATAGAATCCATCGTTCTTTTCAAATGCCAAGGATGGGATAAAATTTGAATTTCCCAACCATACCGGCAGTGACACTTGTCACCGTCCGGTAGGCTCTTGCTGTTTTACTATTAGCACCCCATTCTAGGCCCATAATAAAAAGAACAATTGGAAAACTGCTTACTACACCTCCCCCAGCTTCCTGCGAAATTGGGCTTGACACTTTGCTTACTACACCTCCCTCTTTTAGGCCCATGTGAAAAAATAACTAAATTTTTTGCTGAATACACTCCCCTCATTTTCCAGCACAGATGGGCTTATCCCCTTGCTATCTGCACCCCTTCATTAAGGGCCCAATACCAAAATAACTAGAATAAATCACTAAAACCACCCTCCCTTTATTTTCATTAGATTTTATTTTTTGTTTAGTCATAGTTAGAAAATAATGCATAAAAAAATAGTAAAATTCATAATATAATTCCATAAAAAATTAGGTAGATTTTTAATCCCTATTAGAAATAATTGGCACTTTATTTTTCTATTTTTGCTGTAATTTTGATTTTATTTGGATTTTTCTTGTGATTAATTTTTCAATAGATTTTCTTCAAATGCACATGATCTTGTAGATTTTATATTTTAATCTTCCAGTAACTTTTTTAGCCCATTCTTTTTACTGTAATTAGAGGACTCATATTAGTACTTAGGATAATTTTTGTGGATTTTTTAGATCATTTTATCTTAGGTTTGGAGGCTTAATTCCTTAGAAATTAGTGGTTAATTCTTAGCTGAAAATAGACAATTTTTAGGCATAGAAAAAATAGGATTTTTTAGGATCCCTTTTAACACAATGTTATAGATGATAATAGGTCCCTATAGTTTAATTTTCATAATTTTTCCAGAAATTTTAGTATTTTTTTAGAATATTAGTTTTTAGGCTTAGTACATATAATTTCCATTTAGTCTAGGCCATTGAAAATAAAGTTCAATAAAAATATAGTTAGATTAGATTTAATCCTAGAATCTAATATAGACTTAGGTTAGTTTAAATTGAGTTTTAGAATGAAAACATTAGGCTTGACCTTAGTTTAGAACTTAGGCTTAGAGTTTCATTTTCATTAGGATTAGAATAAATAAAATAGGACTATTTTTAATTCATGCCTTTAAATGCATTTTTAGAAGTTTATTTCTTAATTCAATTTTATTGTTTTTTGCCTTATCATTTGATTTTATAACTTGAATAGGTTTCCCCATTGTTCTTAGAATCAACTTAACTTCATTAAGAAGTAAGTTGAATTCTAGTAGTTTCTAGTTTCTCATTAGGAATAGAAAACTCCATTAACCATAGGATCCCTTGTAAATAAACCAATAAAAATTAGGATTGAGTCTTAGTTCCCATTAGATTTTGTCCTTTTATCAACTTGAGTCTTTCTTTCTCATCTCATAAAGAAAAGCAATAAAACACTTAATAAAAACCGAACAATCTTGTACGACATGAGACTTTGTTGCGGAGTGTTTATACGCGTCCTGTTTCGGGGCGAGGTGTAAGTACTTCCCGCGATTGATAGGTCTTAGTACAAGACCGTTCACAAACAAATTCAAAACACTTCTCATAAAAGACAAAAACAAATAACAAGCGACTATCCTGCGGGAACTTCTTTTCTCATCTCATTCACTCACAACGCGAACTCGCGGCGACTTGTCACACATGCAAGACGGTAAACGCACTCGTACCAGACGAGCCTGCAACACCTGAGCATAGACATACGCAGTTCCAGCTGTAAAAAACACAAACAAATAGTTCCCTCCTTAGTTAGGCAAACTACGTCGACTCTGATCCTCATTATCCCGATGAGGTACGTAGGCAGCGGGGTAGGGCCCGTTCGAGCACATTCTTTATTTTCCCTACATTTCCCCTTTTATTCTCATTTTCTTATTTCAGTTCATTTCTCATTTTCCAGTCCCTTTCTTCCAGTTAGCGGTTTTATTCAGCAGCAGTTATTCTTCTCACCCTTTGAAACAAAACAAGCAAGCGTGGATCCCGTCGGGTACGACGGACGATCTGGGGTGCTAATACCTTCCCAGTTCGTAACCGACTCCCGAACTCAGATCTTTGGTTCGCAGGACCTTGTCCTTTCCTTCTTCCTCAGGTTTGTGCAACATTACCTTTCCCATTCTTTCGGGATAAAAATGTCTGGCTGGCGACTCTAACCTTTCCGCGCCACTTTCGCGTTTGTACTAGGATGAAAATCCCGGGAGTGACAGTTTTTAGTTAATGGTAAGGTTAAGAAGTGAATTTTATGGTTTGTAAGACAACTTGAGGGGGACTTGTCCATTAACACTAGGGTTAGTCCTTCTTAACCAATTAAGGAAGAATTAGAACCCTAATGCAAGGCCCAAGTTACAAGCTTATTGTCTTAGTGATTATTAGAATGGATTGATTAAGAGATTTTAACACATTAAGGGTTTAACACTTAGGATTAAAGTTATACACTCCATCCTAAGAGAAGGATGCAGGCATAACCTTAATCACAAAACCTTAAAACCTTAAAGGTTTAGTCCCTGATTATGAGATGAGAAGAGAGACACAAAGATGACACAAAGGTAAAACTAATGGGGGGGACTAATCAAACCCTAATTGTTATCATGCTTGGGTATTCCTAGGGTTTATGAGGCTTGCAAGAGATCTTCAAGAAGAGCCACCAAGGAAGAAATAGAAGCAAGAAGGAGAAGCAGAAGAAACAAGCTAACTTACTTCACTTAAGAAGATAAGTTACTTGAAGAAAGAAAGTGAAGGAGGAACATGAATGAGCAAGCTCACTCTAAACAAAAGCAAAATGCAGCAATGAATGCATAAGAGATATGAGAAGAGAAATGAGAAGTGAAGGCAAATTCACTTCTCAATTACTTACCACCTGAAATGGTTAGTATAAAGAAAGAGATGAGATGTAAATGAAATGAATGCAAGGATGAAAACCAAAACTAGAAGCATATTCATGATGATAATGATGCTATGAGATGGTATGATAGGCATACCAAATGCTATGAATGATCATACAAGTAATGAGGATGCAAATGAAGCATGAAAGAAGCATGAAAGTTCATGAATGTTCATGGAATGAAATGAATGCATAACATGGTAAATGGATGAGGAAATGATCAAACATGATTTTAATGTGTCCTATGATGTCTTAGAAGTCATGTGAATGCATAAAATGTCATGGCAAGTTCTTATATGGATGCTTATGCAAGATGTATGCAAAGGAAGATGGGAGATTAGGGTTTTCATACAACATGAGATGCAAAAAAACCAAAAATAGAAGCAAATGACAAGATAAAAAATTGAAAATGCATTCAAAGGGAAAAAATGCAAATCAAATCAAAAATGCAGAAGAAATTTGTGACAAAATTATGCTAGAAACTACATGTCAAATGAAGATCAATGCAAAAAGAACCATTGTCATACCATTCTTGGTTAGGCAGAAAAGAATTCTTGAAGTTAGGGTTCTAAAATGTGAATTTTATGAACCCTAAATTCAAGAAAAATTATCAAAGATGGTTCAAAACCAAAAATAAATTTGTATGGATGGTATGATAATGTTTCTAAATGTTTAAAGATGCAATGTGAATTTTTTTGGGATTTTTAGAAACCTAAATGATATTTTATTTAATTAATTTCCATTAATTAATTAAAATAAACATTTAAATGTTTTAAAAATGATTTTTAAATGCAAAAAATAAAAATAAAAATATTTTTGGGTTAAGAAAATTATATGAAGTGAAAATGCAGAAAAAAATATTTTTTAGAATTTTTTAGCTATTTTAAATAAATGGTACAAAATAAATGAGAAAAATTGAAATAAAAATTAAAATAAACAGAAGTATGCTGATCCAAGGGATGTCATTGATTCTGGGGAATTCTAGGTTGGCCACGCGCCAAATCCTATGGTCCACATTCAAATCCTATTAATCTCAATTAATTAATTATTTAATCCTAATTAAAAACTAATGAAGTGATCCTATGCGTCCATCAAACGCGGGAAAGGGAAATCAAACGGCCTATATTCAAACAAAGCCCTAACCCTAATTAACACAGTTAATGACTTTCAGGTCACCGGAGAAGAGCTCCGGTCGTATTCTCCGGTGACATGCTCCCTTGAAAATCTCATTTTCTTATTTCAGTTCATTTCTCATTTTCCAGTCCCTTTCTTCCAGTTAGCGGTTTTATTCAGCAGCAGTTATTCTTCTCACCCTTTGAAACAAAACAAGCAAGCGTGGATCCCGTCGGGTACGACGGACGATCTAGGGTGCTAATACCTTCCCAGTTCGTAACCGACTCCCGAACTCAGATCTTTGGTTCGCAGGACCTTGTCCTTTCCTTCTTCCTCAGGTTTGTGCAACATTACCTTTCCCATTCTTTCGGGATAAAAATGTCTGGCTGGCGACTCTAACCTTTCCGCGCCACTTTCGCGTTTGTACTAGGATGAAAATCCCGGGAGCGACAGCTGGCGACTCTGCTGGGGATCGAACCCAGAGTCTCTGGTTTCCCTTGTAGAGTCAATCCTAGCGCCTGTTTGGTTTTGTTTCTTTGGGTGTGTATCTGTTTGATGCTGTGTGCTTTAGTTTGGCTCTATTGTTTTTATTTACAGTTCTTTACAGCTTTACTTTATCGCATTTATTTACCGCTTTCAGTATTTTATTTTCCATGCATCATATTATACTGGACTGTCTGGCTGTGCTGGTTTTCATTTTTTCTGCGGGATGGGAGTTACTGTGAGATAAGCCAACTACCCGGCTTGAGTGCACCATAGGATTAGCGTGGACACGCTGTGCTCGCATGGTTACATGATGAGTGGTGATGTGTTCCACACCCAGGTTGCGACTGTCTTGGAACTATCTTGTGTGGGGGTTCTTCCCCACTTCAGGGTACAACCTTGATAGTTATGTGCAGCTGGGGACCGATCATTGAGAACCTTAATGGAAACAACCCTCTCCAGTGATGACAGTGGCAGACCACATTTGTTGGCAAACCCACTCGCATCCGAGGGTCCATTGGGAACTCGCATAGGATGGCCTGGTTCTCTCATAGGAATTCAGTTAAAGCAAACTGTTCGTATGACGATAGTATTGTACCCTTCGGGATGAATGTACTATTGTTTCTCGATTCAGTGCTTGAAGCTGGAGACTTGTGAGGGATGCTTGTTTTTCCGGACTCAACTGAGACCTCCCTGCGTAGTACATAATACCAAACCGATTCCCTGATTTGGTCATGAGCCATTTCTCGGAAATGGTGAACGTATTATTGCTATTCGGCTTTGAGAGTCCGTGATGTTGACCCGAGTAGCACACCTGTGAGATTGGGAGGGGTTTACAGGTTTGCAGGAACCCTGATACCTTCAGCATACCCACTTTGCCTTTGGTTCAGTTTTGTGATCTGGATTTCTGTTCTTAAGATATGGATCCCAGATCAGAGGGATGATTATTGTGATATATGGATTCTGAGACCTTGCACCGACACCTGATTATATGATTGGCACATCGCAGACACTTCACTGATCACATGCCTGTTGCATACATAACATCATAGCATTCTATCATACATGTTCGGCTATTTCCAAAGATCCTATGTTTGAACCATGTCATTATATGTTCCTATACCCAAATTGGAATCAAAGCAGATGGATCCCTTGGAAATAATTGAACATGGCATTTGCATGCATCCTTACTCTCATTACAGGTGTCCGGGGACAGATTCTCATCCTGATTCGTTTACTCTTCAGAATGGCCAATTTGAATCATTGTCATCAAGAGATGGGTATGGAACAATGCCGAGCAGAAATAGCTGAAATGAAAGTCCGAATAGATCAACTTTTGGAGGACATGCAGACCTTGTGCCATGACCACACGCTATTGATGGAGAAGGTTTACCAACTGAAGAAACAAGAGAACCAGACCAGGGAAGTCCCAAAGCTCCAAGAAGGGCACCAGCTCCCCTTTATTACTGCAGAAGTTGTTGGTCATCCTAGTTCAGTGATTTTGTTCCAAGATCAGGAAGCGTTTCGCGGGAATTCTCCTCAACTTTGGGATCCTAAGCCTCACAATTTGCAGACTATTCCAGTTCATCAAAGGGAAGATAAAGACAAAAGCCGCATACAAATGCCAAAGACGTCTAAAGCCAAGTTTTATTTGATCCCGGTGTCATATGCACAGTTGCTTGTTTGTTTGCTCGAGCTTAATCTGGTTGAACTTGTCACCGTAGCAGCCACACCCAAAAAGCTTCCCCCATATTTTGACGCCAATGCTAGGTGTGTTTTCCATTCTGGGGCACCTGGTCATCATGTGGAAAACTGCAAAAGGCTTAAGCATCAAGTTCAAGAGCTCATTGATGCAAAAGTAATCGAGTTCGCACCGATCAGCGGGGATGTGTCAAAGGATTTCATATCACTAGGAGGAACTTCTCCTTTCCTTACCACAAGAATTATCCCCAATCAGGGGTGTGTGCCTCCGATCTGGGTTTTAAAGACATCGCGCCAGTCACCTTTACCCATTCACCGATCCGACATAAAGAAGAAAGTGCAGAAGAACTTTAGGTGTTCGAATTCATCTCAGCATCAGAATTATCAACGACAGGGGAGACTCAAGCTCAAGCAGGTTGAAGAAGTGTTTACTCCTAATCAAGTGTTTGCCCGTTTGCTCGAGAATTCTTTGATTCAGCCAGGGAATGCCTTGCCAATGCCCTACCCCATTCCCCCAGATTACAATATGGATGTCAGGTGTGAGTTCCACTCCGGAACATTTGGACATACCATCGACGAGTGCAAAGCCTTCAAGCAAAGTGTCCAATATCTAATTGATTCGGGGATCATTACGCCAGAAGGGTACCTCAGGAGCTGAAGCCTTTGATCCAGTTGGCCATGCAGATTGCACGAAGCTCAAATCGGGAGATGTAGATTTCTTTGATACATGTATTTTGCTTTATTGTGTTTCTAGATTACCTTCAGAGTTGTTGAAGGAATCTTTTGTTTTTCTGTTGTGGATTGTGACATTTTCCTGTATTTCAGTATTGTTGGCAAATAATTGTATAAGGTTTCGCATGTTGGTGTATTCTTTGCTTTATGGAAGTGTGTCGGTACCATTGTCGCAACTCTTTTATCCCGGCAATTTTATTTTGAATTCCCGATGCACAACACTTTCTCCCTGCACACTCTCAGAGTTTATCTTATGATGTGGCACTCCGTGGGTATCTGTCCCCTGATCTGAATGAAGTGGGATCAGTGACATGGCATTTTCATGCATATCATTTTTGCATACTAACGAGTTATCTAGATTTCCTAATTTATTTGACCATTTCAGGAGAAGTATCAGCCGTACCAGTACGCTACCCGAGTCAGATCATGAATACAGTACAAGCTGAGTTGAACGAGTTTCGCACTCAGATGGGGGAGTTCATGGTGACAATGCAAAGTATAGTGCAGGGACAATAAGAAATGAGAACCGCCATGCTGAGGCTTAATCGTCCACAGGTTGATCCTCCAATGATTACCTTGGACGCCCAAGGCAATCCGATCAACAACACAGTCATCCCATCTACGGATAATAGGCCTCCTATCCCTGAAGGCGTTGGTCCAATTCATGTTCGTGTGGTAGACCGACAAGAGGATCAATTTACTTTTCTCAATGAAGATATGGGATTTGGTTCTGGGGCCCTTAACCAGGACTTCCAGATGCTAGCCGAGAAGGTAAGGACTCTAGAATGCAAAGATACCCTTGGCATTGACGTTGCTGATATGGGGCTGGTTTCAGGAGTGGTCATCCCTCCAAAGTTCAGACCTCCCGTTTTTGAGAAGTACAATGGTAGATCCTGCCCGAAAACTCACTTGCAGGTCTTCTATCGCAAAATCGCTGCACATACGAAAGATGAGAAGCTTTGGATATACCACTTCCAGGACAGCCTTTCCGGGGGTTCGTTAGAGTGGTACATGAAGCTGGAAAAGAACTCTGTCCGTAATTAGAAAGAACTTGGGGAAGCCTTTCTCAAGCAGTACCAGTATAATATTGACATGGCTCCCAACCGAACCCAGCTTCATAGCATGTCACAAAAGAAATCCGAGAGCTTTAAGGAGTACACACAGAGGTGGCGCGAGGTCGCAGCTAGAGTACAACCATCGTTGCAGGAGAGAGAAATGATAGACCTATTCATGGATACCCTCCCGGGGCAATTCATAGAACGTTTGGCAGGCTGTTCAGCTAACGGTTTTTCTGATATCGTCTTGACTGGTGAAAGAATTGAAAATTGGATGAAGCGAGGAAAGATTCAGGTCAACGGTGCTTTTACTTTGGGAACTAAGAAGTCGTTGTCCAATGAGCAAAAGAAGCAGTACGAAGAAGCGGGGACAGTTTGTGTTCAGCGAAAGAAGAGAAATCAAGGTTCACATTACCAGACAGCATCTATGATCATCCCAAGTGCCACACGTTTACAATAGCAAAATCGTCGTCAGCATAATCCTCAACAGGGTCGGCAACAAAGGAGAGAAAGATTTTTTGACCCTTTGCCAATGTCTTACACTGATCTTCTCCAACATTTGCTTCAATTGAAGTTGGTTGGGCTTCGCAAGCTGTCTCCACCTCCTTTTCCACTACCGGAGGGATGGGATGCCAATGTCAACTATGATTTTCATTCTGGGGCACCAGGGCATCATATTGATAGGTGTAAAGCTTTTCACCACACAGTGCAGGACTTAATCGACTCGAAAGCTGTCAACTTTGCACCAAACATATAAGAGAGAGGACACTTTCTTTGATTTGAAGTCTTGAAGCCAGAAGTATTCCGGATACTCTTGTTTGATAATGGTGCGTTTTTGTAGTACAGTTTCATCCCTATTGAGGGGAACTACGTCACTCTGATTCTTCATTGGTCTTGGGTCAATGGAGATACGTAGGTAGATGATCGTCAGGTCTTTCCGAGCAACCTTATGGGGAAACTTTACTCCTTAGCTTCACTTCTCCCTTCAGATGTCTCGTGTCAGAGTCAGAATAACTAGAAGAAGAGGTATGATTGTCGTGGTTAGTTATACCACTAAGAATTGAAGACTACAAGTCCGTGAAAGAGATGTTGATCGCTGAAAGTATCCAAAACTGACAGGTCCAGTTGGAGCCAAGCCTCCTCAACTACGGCAGTATTCAGTTTCTTTACTGCATTTCCATTTGTAGTCTCTTTTATATGCTAAACATTTGTCTACATGTATGAAATTTGTTTGCTTTTGAATGTTAGCAATAATAAAATTCACATGATTTTCTTGAAGTAATTCATTCGCATCCACTCATAATTTTTCATATGTACATCGCAATACCGATTGTCATGCTTAAACTCTATGAGGGAGGATGACGAAATGAAAACGCAAAAATCTTTAATTGTGTGCTTTTGAGAAAGACCATGTTGATGATGTACAGGCATTGTTTCAAATCCTAAACACTGGAGATATAAGGGAGATAGACCCTCGCCAACCCATTTGAGCCTTGAAGTAGGAGTTTCTTTTCGCATGAAAAAACCCTTGCATTTAACCCAGGGGCAGGGTAGGCGTCAGTTAGTTTGACCAAGCATTCAAATTTCAAAAAGGAGTGCAAATCTGAGGATCCATTACCTTTCGTTATACCAAATCAAGAGGTCTAATGACCAGAAACCACAATGGTTATCCCAATCAAGAGGTCCAAAGACCGGAGACCACAATGGTTATTCCTCAACAACCAAGAAGTGAGACAGTCACGACCCTCGCAAAGCATTTCAAGACAAACAGTGTCACACGATTTGTTCAAAAAAATTGAAAAAAAATGAATGAGAAAGCCCGCTAAGTCGAAACTTGAAAACAAGCAACTTAGGCAAAAATTAGGGCATCCCGCTGGACTTCACAATCAAAGATTCACAAGAATCAGTCCAGGCAAAAGTTAGGGATAAGAAAAATAATGCAAAAGCGAAAGACGAAAAGGATTTCACAAGAAAGATCCTTGAACAAGAACAAAGTCGTGTGATACAGACACGAAAGACGAAGGGATGACTGACTCCAAACAACAACCTGAGTGGAGCTTAAACTGTTAGTGTAATTGGTTCCTCAACCATCACAAAATCCTTTTTGAGATGTGAGCGCTTGTGAAAGTTAGCTGAACATAGGAATGGAGAACATCACGAAGATGGGTGGGCACAAATAAACTTCGAGCCTATATCTTTTGTTTCTATAACCGTGAACCAGGCCACGATACAACCCTCAAAAGTCCTAACTGAAACAGGGTTATTTTTGAGAGCGTACTACCACAAGATCGCATTCCTGACTCCTATGAGTTGTGCTGAAAGTTCTTTGTTGGTGTTGCATGTGCATGCTTTCATTCATCAAAAATCAATGTCGTATCTTAACCAGTGATTTACTCACAAAGGTTTGCGACATCTTTTTCAGTAAAACTTCAAGATTAACATGTGTGTTGCATTAGAATTTGCATTCTTAGAATAAACATTTTCTGCTTGCATATATTTGTTGGGCATCATAAAAATTCACATACGAAACTTCAGTCCAGAAGCTTAATCTTGCCAAGTTGAGAAGTCTGAAACTTCCGAAGGACAATCTGTCGAGGTGCACTATTCAAGAAAACTCCATCGAGTAGGGACTTTCCCAACATTCCTGGTAAGAGCCAACTAATCCGGGGCAATCATGTCGAGCAATCTCTTCAAAATTCAGCCAAGCTGGGGCAATCACTTCGAGATTCAAATCTCTCAAAGAGCCATCAGGCGGAAGCATTATTCAAATTTCATCCAAACTGAGGCAATCACTTCGAGATCCAATCTCTCAGAGAACAATTGGTATGGGTGTTTTCTTCAAAGCACAGTCGGTCAGAGGTGATCACTTCAAGGCTTGTACTGGGGCAGGCCACCCCAAGAGCACTAGAAGTTACTTTCTCCTGAAGACGGTTAATCAGAAGTACCTACCCAAGGTTCAAAATACTAAGATACACTATCTCACAGTGATATGAGGTTTTTCATGAATCCTCGCGAGGAAAATTCTTGCACAGACCATGCAGTCTGGGGCAGTTATTTCGAGATCCAACGAATCTCTCCAAGAGTTTGAAGACACTGAGGCATTTTATATGTCATGTTTTCTGTAAAATCCTCTTGAGACATTTTCTTTCGATGGACCTTAGTCTGAGGCGAGTTGAAAATTGCAAAGAACTATTGTTCACTCATGATTAGTTGGCAACTTATCAACCCAGGGCTAGGGGCAAGGCCAGTGTCGGCACAGTACTGCAAGAGTTGTTTCATCTGCGGACTTCATCGATCAAGGTTCCTTAGCAAGTTTCATGGGAGGTTATTTCTTGAGAAGAAGGGTATCATCGTCTCTCATCACCAGCATGAGACGCCTTACATCTCTCATTCCCAACATGAGAGGATTTATCTCTTATCCCCAGCAAGTGGCAACCTAAACTCTTATCTTCAGCAGGAAGCTTCATCATTGACATCCTCCATCATCCCCAGTAGAGTTGGAAGTTGAAATCTCCCCCCAGCAAGGCAGCAGAAGGTTGGTGCTATCCCCGAGCAGAAGTTTCCCTTCAGACAGGGGCAATTCTCAGCAATATAAGGAGTGTTTTGCCTCCCCAGCAGTTGTTTCCTCAGCAGTGTCATGCCTTTGGTTCCCAGCCAAGTCAGGAAGTCCTCACTTCCCCACCAGAGTTCAAGAAGAGTCCATCTCCAACAGGGTCTTGGTGCTCCAACCTCGAAGTCCAATTTATTTGTGGCAGTGGCGGCTGTTCAGAGCCAGTGAATTATTAACAGCTTTCCCCGCAGAGTTGTTTCCTCCTCATCAGAATGGATCATATCAATGCAGTAATCATCAGTTCCTCCCCAGTCCAGCCATCTGGGATATCTGCTGTCTCCTCATCGGGAGACCCCCTTTTTTGCATTTTCATCTAGTAATCATCATTACATTTGCATCCTCCAAAGCGTAGCATTTCCATCGTCATGGAGCATTACGCTATAAATCCAAACATATGCATACCAGCATGGGCCAGTTTTGAGGTATATTACATAAGACCCGTTACATCTCCAATCAGATTGAAGCGTTACCCACGGAATGCAACTTCGTTTTCCCAGGGTGGTTACTTCTACCACGTCTTGTTGTTATCCCCGGTTGAGTCTTGTTTCAGTACAACAGTCTCATTTTTTTCGCGTCTCCGTTTCAGTACAACAGTTGCGTCTTGGGCTCTCGTTTAAGTACAACGATCCCGTTCCTTTCGAGTCTCCATTTAAGTACAATGGTCTCGTCATTGAGTCTTGTTTCAGTACAACAGTCTCATTTTTTCGCGTCTCCGTTTGAGTACAACGGTTGCGTCTTGGGCTCTCGTTTAAGTACAACGATCCCGTTCCTTTCGAGTCTCCATTTAAGTACAATGGTCTCGTCTTTGAGGTTTGTTTCAGTACAACAGTCTCATTTTTTTCGCGTCTCCGTTTCAGTACAACGGTCGCGTCTCGGGTTATCATTAAGTACAATGATCCTATTTTTCTTGGTTATGGATCGGTTGATACCATCTCCATGTTAGATCGGTTGATCTTATTTGAGTTATGAATCGGTCAATATCATTTCTCTTCGAGTTGTAAATCGGATGATATTACATTCTCGTTTTCTTGGTTATGGATCGGTTGATACCATCTCCATGTTAGATCGATTGATCTTATTTGAGTCATGAATCGGTTGATATCATTTCTCTTCGAGTTGTAAATCGGATGATATTACATTCTCGTTTTCTTGGTTATGGATCGGTTGATACCATCTCCATGTTAGATCGATTGATCTTATTTGAGTCATGAATCGGTTGATATCATTTCTCTTCGAGTTGTAAATCGGATGATATTACATTCTCGCTTTCCGGGATGGATCGGTTGATACCATTTCCTAGTTAGATCGGTGGATTTTATTTGAGTCATGAATCGGTTGATATCATTTCTCTTCGAGTTGTAAATCGGATGATATTACATTCTCGCTTTCAGGGGTGGATCGGTTGATACCATCTCCGTGTTTGATCGGTTGATCTTATTTGAATCGCAAATCGGTTGATGTTGCGTTAAGTCCTGTTTCGCCAACAGGCACCCTCGTTGTGGTTTTGATTCGTTCAGTAATCGCAGTGATTGCATTGATTCTATTCCACCTGGTTCTTTCCCCGTTACCTATTCAGAGGTCAAAACAAAAAATACATAAATAAATAAATGGGCAGATGGCATTTCCATTACCCTCAGTGTGCAAATTTTCAGGTTTTATTCGAGTATTCAATCACTCCATACCTTGACCGGCTAAAAGCT
This sequence comes from Lathyrus aphaca, assembly GCA_963966055.1. Taxonomy (NCBI): domain Eukaryota; kingdom Viridiplantae; phylum Streptophyta; class Magnoliopsida; order Fabales; family Fabaceae; genus Lathyrus; species Lathyrus aphaca. The sequence goes on from OZ014521.1 coordinate 448,540,132, forward strand.
TTTGCAATTATCCATTCAAGTCTGCAGATGATTGAATAGGGGCAGCTGTAATACCTCAATATTTGCCCACATTTTATATTACCTCAATTGGGTTCATGCTTCGCATTTCATCTGCATTTCCCATTAGATCATAATATCCATCATCACGCATTTGCATTGTATTCCTCAGGCATGAGATCAGGTCTTCTGAGGAACCATGTTATTCTATTGTTTTGTGGTTTCTATTTCGCTGGAGAATGTGTCATGGATTATGGAATCAGGGCTCGCACCTTATGTACGGTTGATCGATGAATTCAAAGTTTTGGTTATCTGGTGGTTAATGACACCAGCTTTCTACTCACTTGCTACTCGATTAGGGTTTATTTCCCTAATTAACTGATCTCTAAGAAATTCATTCGTAAAGACTGTTCATTGGTGTATCAGGCTCATTGTCACAGTAGATTACGGTTCTATTTATGATTAAGTTTGAGGGCATTCCACCAACTAAGGTCTTTAATGTTAAAGTCCTATTTGGGATTATTTGACGGGGATATGCATTCAAGTTTGGGATTTACAAGTGATTTTAAAAGGGGGGTGGTTCATGGATTATTGGTATCTGGATTCATCATAACATCAAAGTTTGGTCCAAGAATAAGGTTCGAATTGAGGTTGAAAAAGTGAGCAATTATGATCTATTTGGAAGGTATTATTCGAATTCAAATATAATTCGTTTCTAACCATTTTTTCAAGCCCATTTATCCAAAGTCATCCTTGATCCACTTAATGTTCATGTTCAAGTTTTACCTGAACCAATTATTTGATTTTTTAAATTCCATTCTCTTGTCCATATCCTCATTCTTAAAACATTACATAAGTTAATCCCAATCATTTTCGTTTCTTCCTTTTTACTACAACCATTGAATTCATTCTTAAGAGATTTAGTGTGTTACATATGTGTCTTGTTTGGTTTATGAGTTTTGAGACAAAACTAGAGTGGATTGGATTTCTTTTTTGTAACCTTTGTTTGGTTATTGGGCCTATTTACTTTTTTATTTTGTTGACTTTCATGTATTCTTTTGTTTTCCATAAAAAAAAAGAAAAAGGGGAAAGGTTTAGTCATTATTGTGAATTCCACAATCGCAGAAACCCTTCACAAGATTTCACCAATGAAAATTGATAAAAACAACCAAATTTCAGCTGCTCAAAACAACATAGGAAACCTATTCGCCAGTGGAGTCTCAGGTGCTTAAAACAACAACCCCTTTTCTACTCCAGCAGAGTTATCAATGTTTCTAGGATCTAGTTAAATTTTACAGAGCTATATCAACTAATAAATTCAGTGCATTTCAGTTATAAAGGCAGTTAAAAATTGAAAAAAAACACAGTTATATAAAGGACCAAAAACCGCAGCTGTTACACCAGAAAAATTCGAGAAAATCTAACAGAAGCTTCAACAACAAAAGTTCTAGTTACAAATCTAAAAAATATTTTTCAATTATCAGAAAAAATCTGTAACAGAATAACAGAAAACATGGCTCTCTTCAATCTTTATCACTCCCGTCACAATCTTCAATCACTCTTCTTCAGTAAGAGCAGCTCTTTGAGATTTTCAATCTCCAAAGAACCTCATCAAGTCTCCATCAAATTAAAACCTGCAAGCATCAAGAAATCATGATTGACAACGCGATTCACACCATGTCAGAAAAAGAAGTTGGAACATGAACTCAATAACAACAAGCGATTCAACGACAATCCGGATTTCTCAAGAGGATTCAATAAAAAAAAGAGAACTGAAGTGTTATACCTTGTTGTGTTCATGCTTCGAATTCGACATCACGACGCGTCATCAATCCTTCGAATCCGCAGTTGGTTTCAATCATCGTCATTAACATCACTGCGCCGTGTGTAACTTCAGCAGCCGCATACTCTTCAATCCCCTCACGACATTCAACGGACTCCAATCTTTAGTTCAAAAAGAAAGACAGTCCTGCGAGTAAGAAAAGAAACCGTCAAAAGCCTCAGCCATTAAACTCATAAAGAAAAAAGAAGAAGGCCCCTAACCGGAAGGTTATCAGCTTATAACCGAATAACAGAATAACAGGACCTTCATCACAGAATTCACCAACCTGCATAACAGAGTTTTGCCAAATTCAGATCAAAAGCTGAAAAATGAACAGAATTCATAACAGAAGAAAACCAAGTTCATAACAAACTTTTAATTGGTATAACTGAATCATAACTGAATCTCACCTGGGGAAAGTTCTAGAACTACCTCTGATCCACTTCTATAAATCAGAAGCTCCTCCAATCTTCAGTCTCTTCACCATTTTTTTTTTGTTTTCTTCTTCCACAATTCCCCAAACCCTTCATTTCATTTCTCTCAATCTCTTCCAATCTTCATCTACTTCTCCTTCAACCTTCTCTTTCATCCTTCACCATTTTCCAATCCTCTCACCATTTTTGCTTCAATCCTTCATCCATTTCCCTCCTTCACCTTCAATTAATTCCTCAGCCTCAAATTCTCTTCTTCACCATGAACTTCTTCATTCTCTTCTTCAACTAATTTCTGCAAAACTCTTCTACACAACTCCTTCCACTTTCCTTCCTCTTCAATCGTCTTTCACCATTCTTCCATCAATCTCCATGATTTCTGGATCCGGTCTCCATCATATTCGTAGTTTCACCTTCGAGCTTCTCTCAGTAATCAACAAGGCATTCAGTTCTTGAATCTTCTCTTCAATCCGCATCGCACTCTTCATCATCAACACTCGGTTTCGTCATCCTTCAACCATCATCAGCAACCTGCAGAAAATCAAGAATAACAACTCAGATTGATGTCAAGAAGAAGGACAGGTGATACGACACTTAACTGAGAGGATCTACGCGTCGCGACAACATCGAAGCAACGTGAACGTCATCGTCGCTCCCTCATTCTTCGATTGAGAGCAATAGACTTCGTCACAAGGTACAAATCCGCAACGTTCGTGAATTTTTCTTTTGAGTTAGACGGCGAATGAGCCCTGGTGTTGGCCTAGCTTCGGTTTAGGTGAGATTAAGGCTCGTATTATGTTTAGTCTTGAGGATTAAGTTTGATTTTGAAGAAGATGTGGTGATGATGAGTATAAGCTGGCGGCGGATTAGGTCAATATTAGGGTTTCTATTTTTCGTATGAAAGAAGATTTTAGGTTTTGATGAGTTGGAAGATGAGGGATGAAGAAGAGGATGAAGGTGGTGTTGGTTTGATCGAAAGAAGAAGGTGGAAAGGGAGAGACGGCGGCGAAGGGAGAAGAGTGAAGAGGATTTAGGGTTTTCCTTAGTACTCAGTCTGTAATTTTATTCATTATTCATATTTTGTTAATTGAACTTTTAACTTAATGGAATAATTAAAAAGATTAATGGAAATTAAAATCACAATAAAGAAGACAATAATCCACTTTAATGTGCAGTTAATTCCCCCATAGAATCCATCGTTCTTTTCAAATGCCAAGGATGGGATAAAATTTGAATTTCCCAGCCATACCGGCAGTGACACTTGTCACCGTCCGGTAGGCTCTTGCTGTTTTACTATTAGCACCCCATTCTAGGCCCATAATAAAAAGAACAATTGGAAAACTGCTTACTACACCTCCCCCAGCTTCCTGCGAAATTGGGCTTGACACTTTGCTTACTACACCTCCCTCTTTTAGGCCCATGTGAAAAAATAACTAAATTTTTTGCTGAATACACTCCCCTCATTTTCCAGCACAGATGGGCTTATCCCCTTGCTATCTGCACCCCTTCATTAAGGGCCCAATACCAAAATAACTAGAATAAATCACTAAAACCACCCTCCCTTTATTTTCATTAGATTTTATTTTTTGTTTAGTCATAGTTAGAAAATAATGCATAAAAAAATAGTAAAATTCATAATATAATTCCATAAAAAATTAGGTAGATTTTTAATCCCTATTAGAAATAATTGGCACTTTATTTTTCTATTTTTGCTGTAATTTTGATTTTATTTGGATTTTTCTTGTGATTAATTTTTCAATAGATTTTCTTCAAATGCACATGATCTTGTAGATTTTATATTTTAATCTTCCAGTAACTTTTTTAGCCCATTCTTTTTACTGTAATTAGAGGACTCATATTAGTACTTAGGATAATTTTTGTGGATTTTTAGATCATTTTATCTTAGGTTTGGAGGCTTAATTCCTTAGAAATTAGTGGTTAATTCTTAGCTGAAAATAGACAATTTTTAGGCATAGAAAAAATAGGATTTTTTAGGATCCCTTTTAACACAATGTTATAGATGATATTAGGTCCCTATAGTTTAATTTTCATAATTTTTCCAGAAATTTTAGTATTTTTTTAGAATATTAGTTTTTAGGCTTAGTACATATAATTTCCATTTAGTCTAGGCCATTGAAAATAAAGTTCAATAAAAATATAGTTAGATTAGATTTAATCCTAGAATCTAATATAGACTTAGGTTAGTTTAAATTGAGTTTTAGAATGAAAACATTAGGCTTGACCTTAGTTTAGAACTTAGGCTTAGAGTTTCATTTTCATTAGGATTAGAATAAATAAAATAGGACTATTTTTAATTCATGCCTTTAAATGCATTTTTAGAAGTTTATTTCTTAATTCAATTTTATTGTTTTTTGCCTTATCATTTGATTTTATAACTTGAATAGGTTTCCCCATTGTTCTTAGAATCAACTTAACTTCATTAAGAAGTAAGTTGAATTCTAGTAGTTTCTAGTTTCTCATTAGGAATAGAAAACTCCATTAACCATAGGATCCCTTGTAAATAAACCAATAAAAATTAGGATTGAGTCTTAGTTCCCATTAGATTTTGTCCTTTTATCAACTTGAGTCTTTCTTTCTCATCTCATAAAGAAAAGCAATAAAACACTTAATAAAAACCGAACAATCTTGTACGACATGAGACTTTGTTGCGGAGTGTTTATACGCGTCCTGTTTCGGGGCGAGGTGTAAGTACTTCCCGCGATTGATAGGTCTTAGTACAAGACCGTTCACAAACAAATTCAAAACACTTCTCATAAAAGACAAAAACAAATAACAAGCGACTATCCTGCGGGAACTTCTTTTCTCATCTCATTCACTCACAACGCGAACTCGCGGCGACTTGTCACACATGCAAGACGGTAAACGCACTCGTACCAGACGAGCCTGCAACACCTGAGCATAGACATACGCAGTTCCAGCTGTAAAAAACACAAACAAATAGTTCCCTCCTTAGTTAGGCGAACTACGTCGACTCTGATCCTCATTATCCCGATGAGGTACGTAGGCAGCGGGGTAGGGCCCGTTCGAGCACATTCTTTATTTTCCCTACATTTCCCCTTTTATTCTCATTTTCTTATTTCAGTTCATTTCTCATTTTCCAGTCCCTTTCTTCCAGTTAGCGGTTTTATTCAGCAGCAGTTATTCTTCTCACCCTTTGAAACAAAACAAGCAAGCGTGGATCCCGTCGGGTACGACGGACGATCTGGGGTGCTAATACCTTCCCAGTTCGTAACCGACTCCCGAACTCAGATCTTTGGTTCGCAGGACCTTGTCCTTTCCTTCTTCCTCAGGTTTGTGCAACATTACCTTTCCCATTCTTTCGGGATAAAAATGTCTGGCTGGCGACTCTAACCTTTCCGCGCCACTTTCGCGTTTGTACTAGGATGAAAATCCCGGGAGTGACAGTTTTTAGTTAATGGTAAGGTTAAGAAGTGAATTTTATGGTTTGTAAGACAACTTGAGGGGGACTTGTCCATTAACACTAGGGTTAGTCCTTCTTAACCAATTAAGGAAGAATTAGAACCCTAATGCAAGGCCCAAGTTACAAGCTTATTGTCTTAGTGATTATTAGAATGGATTGATTAAGAGATTTTAACACATTAAGGGTTTAACACTTAGGATTAAAGTTATACACTCCATCCTAAGAGAAGGATGCAGGCATAACCTTAATCACAAAACCTTAAAACCTTAAAGGTTTAGTCCCTGATTATGAGATGAGAAGAGAGACACAAAGATGACACAAAGGTAAAACTAATGGGGGGGACTAATCAAACCCTAATTGTTATCATGCTTGGGTATTCCTAGGGTTTATGAGGCTTGCAAGAGATCTTCAAGAAGAGCCACCAAGGAAGAAATAGAAGCAAGAAGGAGAAGCAGAAGAAACAAGCTAACTTACTTCACTTAAGAAGATAAGTTACTTGAAGAAAGAAAGTGAAGGAGGAACATGAATGAGCAAGCTCACTCTAAACAAAAGCAAAATGCAGCAATGAATGCATAAGAGAGATGAGAAGAGAAATGAGAAGTGAAGGCAAATTCACTTCTCAATTACTTACCACCTGAAATGGTTAGTATAAAGAAAGAGATGAGATGTAAATGAAATGAATGCAAGGATGAAAACCAAAAATAGAAGCATATTCATGATGATAATGATGCTATGAGATGGTATGATAGGCATACCAAATGCTATGAATGATCATACAAGTAATGAGGATGCAAATGAAGCATGAAAGAAGCATGAAAGTTCATGAATGTTCATGGAATGAAATGAATGCATAACATGGTAAATGGATGAGGAAATGATCAAACATGATTTTAATGTGTCCTATGATGTCTTAGAAGTCATGTGAATGCATAAAATGTCATGGCAAGTTCTTATATGGATGCTTATGCAAGATGTATGCAAAGGAAGATGGGAGATTAGGGTTTTCATACAACATGAGATGCAAAAAAACCAAAAACAGAAGCAAATGACAAGATAAAAAATTGAAAATGCATTCAAAGGGAAAAAATGCAAATCAAATCAAAAATGCAGAAGAAATTTGTGACAAAATTATGCTAGAAACTACATGTCAAATGAAGATCAATGCAAAAAGAACCATTGTCATACCATTCTTGGTTAGGCAGAAAAGAATTCTTGAAGTTAGGGTTCTAAAATGTGAATTTTATGAACCCTAAATTCAAGAAAAATTATCAAAGATGGTTCAAAACCAAAAATAAATTTGTATGGATGGTATGATAATGTTTCTAAATGTTTAAAGATACAATGTGAAATTTTTTGGGATTTTTAGAAACCTAAATGATATTTTATTTAATTAATTTCCATTAATTAATTAAAATAAACATTTAAATGTTTTAAAAATGATTTTTAAATGCAAAAAATAAAAATAAAAATATTTTTGGGTTAAGAAAATTATATGAAGTGAAAATGCAGAAAAAAATATTTTTTAGAATTTTTTAGCTATTTTAAATAAATGGTACAAAATAAATGAGAAAAATTGAAATAAAAATTAAAATAAACAGAAGTATGCTGATCCAAGGGATGTCATTGATTCTGGGGAATTCTAGGTTGGCCACGCGCCAAATCCTATGGTCCACATTCAAATCCTATTAATCTCAATTAATTAATTATTTAATCCTAATTAAAAACTAATGAAGTGATCCTATGCGTCCATCAAACGCGGGAAAGGGAAATCAAACGGCCTATATTCAAACAAAGCCCTAACCCTAATTAACACAGTTAATGACTTTCAGGTCACCGGAGAAGAGCTCCGGTCGTATTCTCCGGTGACATGCTCCCCTGAAAATCTCAAACTCTCTCCCTAGGTCATTTTTGGAGCTCTGAAGCTCCAGATCAACTCCCCTCATCTCCCTGGACTCAAATCCACCCCTAAAACAAATTTATTCTTGCTCAATCTCATGATTCGAAAGAAAGATTAAAAATGGCAGAAATTTCAGAACATTCATACAAACTCATTTCTTAACCATTTTCGAAAATACAAAGCTTAGAGTGATCAGTGAAGCATGCTTTTTCATATTGTAACATAAAAAAGGAGTTCTGGAAAAATGATTTCAAATGACTACCTGAGATGGAGCTTTCCAAACTTGAGCTTTCTGGCCACTTCCTTTGTGCAAAATGACTTCCTTTGACCTCCTGAGGCTAATAGAATGCTTCAAAGGCTTTGAGAATGGCTGGTTTGTGTTGTAGCAACTGAACTGGCCAAGAATCGTGTTTTGTGTATGGGTTGTTCTTGGCTGTTTTAATGGTTGCTTTGTGGTCAGTGAGTCATTTTGAGATCTATGGTGAAATTGTTTTGAGGATTGAGTGAGTGAGCTGAGAGATTCGAAGGGTTTTGCAAGTTGGAGAGTTTTGTGGAATGCTGAGTTCTTGGAGAGTTAGGCTTGTGTGTGTTATGAAAATGAGTCCTTAGAGTATGCTTGTAAAGTCTGGATTGGGCAGAGAGTGGGTGGTGGACTGTTGTGATTGGTATGGGTGTTTTTGCCAAAAAAGTCAAAAGTGTTGTACTTGAGGTATGGGCAATGGTGTAGCTGGCTCATTGGGTTGTCCATGCGCAGCTGAGTTCAAGGATGTCCACAAAATCAGTCTTGAGGCAATTCAGCAAGTGGGAGCAAAGTTATGTGGTGTTTTGCAATTATGTGAAGTTTTGGCCCCTTTGAGAATTCTTGATGTTCAAGGCATGGAATGATGCAATTCTTTGGGCAATTCTGATCTTAAAGCAATGCACTATGATGTTATGATACATAGAAGTGTGTTTAAAGTCACAAAATGCCTTGGCAATTGGTTTTGCAAAGAATCCCTTTTGGTGCATTCTTGAAAATTATGGGATTTTTGCCAACTTTGACAAGCCATATCTTGAGTTCCAAAATGAATTAGATCTTGTTCTTGTACTTTTTGAAAAGGGAATGATCCAATCTACAACTTTCATGACCAACAATTTTTCATTTGAAGCATTTTTGGTTGAAAAAGAGGAGGTTGAAAAACTTTCCCAAAATGGAAAGTTTACATTACAAGTCATTTCCATTTTTGGCAACTTTTGGTTCAGCTCACTTTTCTTCAATTTTATGAACTTCCAAGCACTTCAATGATCAAATAAAGATCATATAACTTCAATTTGATGAGAAATCCACTTTGGTTCCATTGGTAGGGGCCTCAGATGCCCTGATTTTGCTCTGACTTGCTCAAGAAGTTACCTAGTGATCAGATGACTTCCACAATGAATTTCTTCATCAAACTTGGTACACATGATCCTTATAACATATTGATACCAATAGAAACAATAATTACCAAAACATTTGGAGTTATGGCCTCTGAAACCAAAACCCTAATTTCAGGTCATATGTGCAGTTAAACCCTGACTCTGCTTCCATGCTTTGCAAGTTCTTGTGATTCTTTGACTTCCTTGATCTTTGAAGGATATAATATGATGATTGAACATACATGGACCCTCTTGAGATGATTGAAGACCTTTGGAATGGCTCAGATGAATCCTGGATTGCTCAGATCACAAACCCTAGATGCAGATGAACTTGACCTAATGTAGTGAAGCAAAAATGCCATATGAGATGATATGCTTAAAACTAATGCAAATATGAAAGATCACAAGCCCTGATGTGAACCTAGTGAGGGAAAATTTGGGGTTTTTACGCTCGGTGCGTTCTTAACTCGGATATAGTGTGTCGTTTAGTTAGTTAGAAGTGGAGTCTTGCTTTGTGTCCAGTAACACCGGGATGGGATTCGTTTGAGTGTTTATGCTTTATTGGATTAAGATGTTGAATTTTGTTTAAGTATTTTTATTAAACGATATTGTTTCACCCTAATTTTTTCCCTAAGTTTTCTTTGCATTTTCATCTGCATCTTGCATACAAACAAGATCGCACTAGTTACTTGGTTCTTCTCGGGTTAGGTTTATGCCTCGCAGGGGATCACCGTTGCCTTTAATTACTTTATTTGTTTATTTTTACTAACCATTAATCGAAATCCAAAAATATTTTGTTTCCTTTTACTAACCTTTTTTTCTTCAGGAAGAGGAACCATTGAAAATGCCAAAAATAGCAGTCCTGCAGCTCGAGTAAATTTCACAGAAAAAAGTCGAAGTTGATCCGCAAATAATTCAAATTTTTATCTGATCAAGGATTTTCCAAGTTAATTGATTCATTCAAAAGATTTCCAAAGTTCATGTGTTTTCTTATTCGACGTACAAGAAGAATCGGGCCGAAACAACCAAGCAACCATGTTTGAATAAAAAAAATCAAATTTCAGCTTGGTTAACCGGTTAACTAGTGCGAAATTTGAATTTTTTATTCAAATTCAGCACCCTTAGATCATTGATTTAATTGGAATATTCTAGATCCATTGGTTTCTGATTTCTCTACATCACTTTGATCATTTCCTACCATAAACCCTCATTAATCACCATTCTTTTCCATTTCCCACCAAAATTCCAATTACCAAACCTAAATTCAAATTACCAAAGCAAGCTCCATTCCACCAAATTTCCATACCTAATGCCTTTAAATAGGACCACAATTTCATTCATTCCACAAGCTTTTGATAGCCACAAAACCTCTTGCAAAATACTCCCCCAACACCAAAATTCTCAAAAGCTCACTTTCTTTCTTTTGAAGTTATCAAGAATTCACATTGAATTCTTGATTAACTTGAGCTAAACCTTCATCCTTTCATTCTTTTGGTCATTAATTTCAGTAGATCTAAGCTGGTGTTGGTCCAATTTGAAGAAGAGCTTTTGGTAATTCATCTTCCTCCATAAACCCATATTCACCATCAACATTCAAGATGTAGATTCTTGGTGCATTTGCTTCTAGATCCTTTGGATCTTTATTTTTTGTTTGATTGCAGGGATTCCACTGTATTTTGGTTTTAAAATTCGTACAAGTTCAGATCATGATTATCCAATGTTTGAGAAAAGGTTTCAAAATGGATCATGCTGAATTTTTTGCATTTTTTTCAACTTCTGGTACATCGTTAACCGGTTAACCATTTGGTTAACCGGTTAACCATCTTCAAAACAGCGCAGATTATTCAAAATTTGCTTGCGTTAACCGGTTAACCAATTGGAATGGTGTTTTTGGCTTGTTTCAAGCCCCTTTTTGGTTCCTCTTTGTTCTTCTTCTTCCTCCTTTTTATTTTTACCTTGGGAAGCACTTTTGGGAGTGATTTCTCCTTAATTTCAATGAACTTTGGGTGTAGATTAGAGTAGTTAATGTTCATTAATTCAAAACTACCTTTAAGTGGATTATTCAATTCATTTAAGGTACTTTGCATTAGTGATACATTTTCATGCTTGAATCCACCAAGATGAGTGATTAAACTTAAGGATGGAAGAATACCATAAGTGCGGCTCAATTTGGTATTCACCTTTAGTTTTGTGTGGTATCGCGCTAGGATGACGATTTACATATCGTTTATCTCGCATGCATTAGCACTAACATTATGCACCTTAATTGGTGATGGCCGGCCTCATTTGTAGGGTAATTACTTCGTAAATTACTCGGTGATTGCTTAACATAGACCTAAATGTGTCCCGACTTCGGAATAAAAATCTAATTGGGTACTTGCACTTTCGTGGACCGGATCTCTTGTTGATCGCGTAATCCCAAAGTGGTTAATCATATTGCATTAAGAATCGAGACTTATGAATTTTTGATGTGTATGTGCTTTGGGTCTCCCAATCTCCTTTCAAATTTCATTGAATTTGGTTCGGTTTGCCTTGATTAATCGCTTTAGTGTAAGATGCTAAGCGGATCCGGTTGCCTTCGATTTTGGTTACTTTTTTTCTTTTTGGTTGTGGTTGATTAACTTCACCATACCATTATTATGTAAATATTATTATACTATTACTACTATTAATATTTTAGATTCTTGCACTTTAATTTCTTTTTGATACTAACATTTAAATTCTTGCACTTTTATTGCTTTTATCTTATTATTTTGTTGATTTGGACACAAAAAAATTAATAAAGGATTAAAAACTCTAAAAAACTTGTGACTTTAATTTTAGGACTAATGGTTACTATCCTTGGCATTGGAATGGAAGTATTGGACTTAGATTTTAGGATCCCTTCCCCTTGCCTTGATCGTCATGAAGTTGGATTTAGCTTTTATTTGGCCAGTTGCTAGCTCATAAGGATGGAACTCTTATGCTCATAATTTTGAAGTATCATCAAGTTTGGTTAGATCTTTCTTCCCTTATCTCCTTATTTTATTTTTTAGGATAGTCCCTTCATCTCCTCCCAATTCTTTAATTTTCAAAACCTTCTCCCTTTTTCAAAGGATTCCTTCTTTTTAAATCATCACCTCTTTAATAACCAAAAACCTTGACTTTTGTCAAGTGGCTTTTACTTTTTTTTCTCTTTTCTTTTAAAATCAATGAATCTAATCATATTGACATTAATTCAAAAAAATAAAAAGAATCAAACTCATTCAAGTCGTTTTGTGCCTTTGTTCACTTTTGTTTATTTTCTTTTAAAGAGTGCCGACTATGAGTCATTATTCTTTAGTCGGGTGCAAGTCTCTCAATCTTCATGGTTGTAGTTTGATGTAATTGAGTCTCTTGTCATTTGTGGGGGTTTAGTGGCATACTCGTTGATTTTATCCGAGTTGGCGCCCTCCCCATAATGATGTATGAGTCCATGCCTTCATTCTCATGGTAGATTTTTTTTGGCTATCCACTTGAAGATGACAAATTCTCTTCACTTAATAAAATCAATCATAACCCACCCTTTTCACTATTTGTACCACGAACTACGGGGTTTTGATCTTGCATTTCACTTTGTGGGTACATAGGCATGAGGTGGTAAACCTCTCCAAACACAAAAATATTAAAAAATAATTCTTTCTCTCACCTCTCCACTCTCATTTTACAAACCATTTTCAAACCAAAAGCAGTAAATTTTTCAAAGGGCTCCCGTGGAGTACCACGGACATTTTGGGTGCGTAAAACCTTCCCATTGTGTAACCTATCCCCTTACCCGTTTCTCTGTTGTGTTTCTTTGGCTTTTTGCTTTTAGATTCATTAGGATTTATTCGCTCTTTTTTCCTTTTCCTCTTAGAATAAAATAAAAGCGTGGTGGAGACTCTATTTACTTTGAGTTAAGTTAACCAATAGCTTACAATCATGTTTTTACCGCTACAGAAAAGTGGCGACTCTGCTCGGAGTAATCTCTAAGTGGATTCGGCCTACTTTGATTTATTTATTGCTTTGGTTTGATTTGTTTATTCTGTTTCGGTTTTGGTGATCCTCTGTGAGTGAGATAGATTCTAACCCGGATCTGAGTTGAACTTATGATAGGACGATGATATTCGAAGCGATAAGCGATGGAGTAGTCCAAAGCTATATCAATTTGATAATCTCAACTCGGTTAGGCTCTCTTGGATTATCAATGTCATGATGAGTAATCATACGTGGCATTATTTTCCGACCTAGAGCTGATCATACTGAGGACCGTAGAACCCTTAACCCATCTAAGCCAATTTAGGAACATAGTGCGGAAACCATCCGGGTGTAAACCTAAGGTGGTTGTCACGCGATACTACACTCGGACGAGGTCTATTTTAAGAATGTTATCGGTTGGGGAGTAATCTAACATACCGATAATATTCTAAAGATGGTTGTTAACTCCGGGCACCTCTATTAGCACCCTTTTGGTTTTCTGCAGGTACAATGAAGACAAAACCTTAGTACTTACCTGTGTGAGTTGGTGTTCTATTACCTTCATGCTCGTGACTCGGAACCTAAACCTGTGTGCTTTGTGTGATCTTGTTTGTGGTTGTTGCATACATGCACTCATGCATTCATGAGCATTGTTTTTGAGATTTCAAGGGACTCATAAGGAACTTTTGCAAAATTTCAGATGTCTATGGTTATGAACTTTGAAAGGAGGAACACAAAGAAGTACACCTTCAAGAATCTTATTATAGTGGAGCTGAGAAAGCTAGGAGCATTGGTGGTTGACACCCAGGAGTTCCGGAAGTGTTATGGAAAGCTCTTGTTTATTTTGGATACCGATGTACCAGAGGGGATTCTCCCTACCCTAACTCAGTTTTATGATCCTTTGCATCATTATTTCACCTTTCCGGATTATCAGCTTGTACCGACCTTGGAGGAGTACTCTCATTTGATGGGTCTACCTATTTTGGACAAGGAATTTCTTTTTAGTGGTTTAGAGAAGGAGCTTACGACTAAAGTCATCGCCAAAGCCCTTTTTTCTCAAGGAGTCTGATCTTAATGGGAAGTTTCTTCCAAAAGGGAGTGTCTGTGGTATTAATGCTAAGTTTTTGATGGGAAAAGCTTCTACTTCACTTACTTTGGGTCATAAGGATGCATTTGAGGCTATTCTTGCTTTGCTCATTTATGGGATTGTCTTGTTTCCTAACTTAGATGGTATTGTGGATAAGAATGCCATTCAGATTTTATTGAAGAGGAATTTGGTACCTACTTTGCTTGGAGACATGTATCATTTCTTTCATTATAGGACCTCCAAAGGTGATTGAGAGATTGTGTGTTGTGCGCCTCTTCTCTATAGGTGGTTTATTTCGCACCTACCAAAGTCCGACGTCTTCAAGGATAATAGAGAGAAGCGAAGATGGTCTCAAAGTATTATGTCTCTTTCTCATAAGGATATGACTTGGTATTGTTCCCATTATGATACTGGAGTGCTTATTGATAGTTGTGGAGAGTTTTCTAACGTACCTCTTCTTGGTACACGTGGGAGAATTAGTTACAACCCTATTCTTGCTAGGCGACAGTTGGGATATTGTTTGAAGGACATACCAAACAACCTTTCCTTATCCCGTTTCTTCTTTCTTAATGGTGCAGATCATGTAGAAATAAAGAAAAGGATTGCTCATTCTTGGCATGCGATTCATCGGAAAGAGAAGGGTCAATTGGGAAGACAACACCTTGCTCCCTCCGAGTGTTACATCCAGTGGGTTTGATCTAGGGCTTCCAAGCTCAAGATGCCTTATCCACCCGAGGAGCCTTTGTTTCCTATACTACCATTGTCTTCTTTTCTTCCTCCTATTGATGAGAAGGTTGCTCTTCCAGAAGAGTTGGACAAGATGAAGAAAGAGAAAGAAGAATGGCTACTTGAGAAGGCTACGATGCAAGAGCAACTGAAGGAGATAAATGATCTCATTGAGTTACTTGAGCGGCGTGTTACGAAGAGGCCAAGAGAGGATTTATTTTCCTCTAATACTTCATATACCATTCCTCCTACGTCAGGTGCTTGGAAGGCCATTGTTGACCAGTTGGCGATGGATAAGGAAGATATGGAGAATCATTACAAGAAAGAGATTAAGAGGATTCGCATGAAGTACCAACCAGGATTCAGATTTTCTTCGGATGTGATCCCCTAGGTCTAGTTTACTTTTTCTCTCATGTATTAGGATTGTTGAGGCTTGAACTTCACTTGTAATCCTTACTTTGAAATATTTGCATTTGCATACGCATACCATGCATCATACCCGCATTTGTATTGCTTTTTGAGTGTTGTACATGGATCTTATGTTGTTTCTTGGTCTTCATTCAATTCTCCTGTCAAGCTGACTCACAAAGTTGATACTCAAGCTAATCGGAAGAAGATGTCAGAAACCTTACAACAAGAGAATCGCGAGCTGCGCGAAGAAGTTACATATCTGAGGGAAAGTTTGGAAAGAGTTACTACCATGATGGAAAGCTTGGTGGCTGCTCAGAATCAGCCACTTCCTCCTAATTCTCCTGTTCATAATACAGTCATCTCTGAGATTGTTACTGCATCAATTCCTGTTGAGACTGTCCTTTTTCCTCGCTAATGCATGCCTGCTAGCACACCGTGGGGCATGCCAGTTGATTTCATTCCTGCTGGTTATCCTCCTCCTCCTCCTGAGACTGCTACATCTAACACTCTTCCACCAGTGATGACTACTCTTCCACCAGTGATGACTATTGCACCTCCTGTGATGCACACTATTCCGCACCATGATGAAATTATTTACCATGTTGAGCCCAGTGAAGGCGCTAGTGTGATTGAAAGACTTGATGATTTTCAAGGTCATTTTTCTGAGATACAGAAGGAGATGAGAGCCTTGAAGCATAAGGATTTGTTCGGAAAGGATGCTTATGATCTTTGTTTGGTCCTAATGTCAAAGTTCCGTACAAGTTCAGGTTTCCTGAGTTCGAGAAGTATAAGGGCAATACTTGTCCTCTGAGTCATTTGACTATGTATGCTAGAAAGATGTCTGCTCAGACAGACAATAATCAGCTGCTGATTCATTATTTCCAGGATAGTTTGACTGGTGCAGCCATGAGATGGTATATGAGTTTGGATAATAGCCAAATTAAGACTTTCAATGATTTGGGAGAGTCTTTTGTTAGGCAATACAAGTATAATGTTGATGGGGCACCAGATAGAGATCAGCTCCGTGCTATGTCCCAGAAGGACAAAGAGACTTTCAAAGAGTATGCACAGAGATGGCGCGAGCTAGCAGATCAGATTGTTCCTCCTCTAGAAGAGAAATAAATGACGAAGATCTTTTTGAAGACCTTAGGTTCTTTCTATTATGAGAAGATGATAGCAAGTGCTCCTTCTGATTTCACTGAAATGGTGAGTATGGGGATGCGTTTAGAAGAAGGTATTCGTGAGGGACGGTTGATCCAAGAGAGTAATGCAGGCTCGAGCTCTAGGAGGTTCAACTTTGGTAAAAAGAAAGAAGGCGAGACTAATGTTGTGTCTCGTGAAAGTTACAGAAAACCTCGTGGTCGTGAGAATCGCCATCAGCTGCATGTAGCTTCTGTAACTCTGGTGATTAATGTGACACCAACTATGCCAACAACTCCAAATTATCAGTCTCGTTATCAACAGCCTTCTGTGCAACAAGGGGGTAATCAACAGGTTCGTGCTAAGCCAAGTTTTGATCCCATTCCAATGTTGTATGCGAATTTGCTTCCATCTCTGATTGCGAAGAATCTTGTGCAAACACATTCTCCACCTCCAGTTCCAGAGTCTATCCCATGGTGGTATAAGCCAGAGGCTCATTGTGCTTTTCATCAAGGTGCCCCGGGGCACGATGTTGAGAACTGTTATCCCTTGAAGTTTGAAGTGCAAAAATTGATAAGGAGCAATGTTCTGTCCTTCAATGATGTTAATCCAAATGTGAAGACAAATCCACTTCCGAAGTATGGTAATACGTTTATGAATATGGTTGATGGTTGTCCTGGTTTATTCAAGATTTATGAGGTCCGCCATATTCGAAGGTCTTTGGTTTAGATGCATGCTTTCTTAAGTGAATATCATGATATTGATCACGATTATGCTGGTTGTTGCATTTGCTCGGTGAACCCTCGTGGTTGCGTGATTGTTAAGAGAGACATTCAAAAGATGATGGACAATAGGTTGATTGAAGTGACAGCAAAAAGAGATGAGTATGAAAATGAAGTGAATGTTATTGTGCCTCAGTTCAATATTCCTGAGAGGGTTGTTCCTGAGAAGGTGGTTATTTCTTTTGATAGCCGCAAATATGTTGTTACGCCCTTGGAGATCAATTTGCAATGTCCAATGCTATATGAGTCTGATAAAGTCATTCCGTACCGGTATAATGCTACGATGATAGAAAATGGTAAGGAAGTTCCTATTCCTTCTCCAAGGTCCGTGGTTAGCATTGCTGATGTAACAAAGGTTACTCGAAGTGGTAGAGTTTATGCTTCGGATCCTCCGAAGAGAGTTGAAGATATAAGTACGAGTAAATAGATTATGGATGCTGTTAACCGATCAGGCCAATTCGGTGATAGTGAAGATTAGGTGTTAAAATTGATAAAGAAAAGCGAGTATAACATTACTGAGAAGTTGTTACATACTCCGTCGAAGATATCAGTTTTATCACTATTGATGTGCTCTGAAGCTCATAGGTGTCGCTCCCCTGAAAAGACACTAGGTCCCAAGGTGCAGACCCGAACGATCGGCGAAATAGAGATGAAATTGAATTGAATAGAGTCACCAGCTAGGCATTTTTATCCCAAAGGAAAGGTAATGCTGCATAAACCTGGAAAGAGATGGATAAGACGGTTGTGAACCAGAGAAACTGAGAAAGGGGGTTGGTTACGACCTGGGAAGGTATTAGCACCCAGGTCGTTCGTTATACTCGACGGGATCCACGCTTACAAGATTGTGTTTAAAAGGGGTAGGTGTGTGTGCTATCTGTGTGCAAAAGCTAGGAGAGAAAGTACAGGTGTCAGTGCAAAAGGTGAATTGCTCAGGAACTGAGGCTTAGAAAAGAATGCTGATAGAGGGGGAAGACACAGAGACTTTTGTTCGATAACTGTTAAGTTATGCCTACGTATCCTCTCGTGCAATGAGGAAGTCAGAACACCGTAGTTCGACTCAAAGAGACTGAAAATAAATTGACTGTGAACTACTTACTTGTCTATGCTCAAGTGTATGTCTCGTCTGGCTCGAGTGCTAACTGTCTTGCATTAGACGGAAGAAGCGAATTCTCGTTTGTGAATGAGTGTGATGAGAAAAGAATCCCGAAGGAGACGATTATTGTTTGTTTTTTTGTGTTTTCAGTTTTTTATTGTTTTTGTTGTTTTGCATAGGATTATGAGCTTAAGCCTAAATCAAGGGCTTGTAAACTCATTATATCCTCCCTGATTAGGGATAATGAGCCTACTTAAGTATGAGATAAGCATCTCAACTTAATTACCATAATGATGTAGGATTAAGATCATTAACCTACTTGTGATTATTTAGATGTTTTGGGTTTTTGTTTAGTGTTAAGTAATGATTTTAATCTCTAATCACAGATTAGTGAACTCATTACACCATCCTAATAGAAGGATGATAGATGAGAACACTTAAGTTGAGGAAGATACCTCAACTTAATCCATGGTTAAGGATTAAATTCATTATATAACAAGCCTTTATTAAATGGATTTTAATTAAGGGATGAGATTAAGAAGTGAATTTTATAATTTGTAAGACAACTTGAGGGGGGCTTGTCCATTAAACACTAGGGTTAGTCCCTCTTAACCATAAGGAAGAGATAGAACCCTAATGTAAGGCCCAAGTTACAAGATAAAGCCTTAGTGATTATTAATGTGTTTTGATTAAGAGGTGTAAACAAATTAAAGGCTTAACACTAAGGATTAAATTTATACACTCCATCCTAAGATAAGGATGCAGGCATAACCCTAATTCCAAAGTCCTAAAGCTTTAAGAGTTTAGCCTCTGATTAAGAGATGAGAAGAGAGACTCAAGGAGACTCAAAGGTAAAAAGCTAGGGGGGACTATATACAACCCTAAAAGTTATCATGCTTGGATATCCTATGGTTTGTGAGGCTTAAGAGGAAAGATCTTCAGGGCCACCAAGGAAGAAGCAGATGAAAAGAGAAGGAGGAAGAAGAATAAGTTACTTACTTCCTAAAGAAGATAAGTAACTTAAAAGAAAGAGAGTAGGAAGGAGGGAGCACAAGTGAAGCAAGTTCACTTCAAAGATAAGTAAGAATGCATATGAAAAAGGAAAAAAGAAGTGAGAGGTGAAGGCAAATCCACCTCCCAGATAACTTACTCAAAAGTTCCTGAAATGTTAGTATGAGTGCATAAGACATAAATCAAAAGGAAATGAGATGAAATGATATGAAAAGGCCAAAGTTAGAAGTGATTATGCAATGCAAATGTGTTATGAAATGATGCAAAGTCATACAAGATACATATGAATGATCATACAAGGATGAGATGCAATGGAAGCATGTTTAGAAGCATGAAAACACATGGATGTTCATGAAATGTAATGGATGCAAAGCATAGCAAATGAATGAAGAAATGATCAAGCAATGTTCAAGCATGTCTTAAGATGTCTAAGATGTCATACAAATTCTTGAAATGTCATGGCAAGTTCATATGATGATGATATGCAAAGATGAATGCAAATGAACATGAGAAATTAGGGTTTTAAGACAACATGAGATGCATAAGACCAAAACAGAAGCATTCAACATGATAAAAAATTGAAATCAAGCTCAAACAAACCTTAATCATGATTGAGCTTGATTTCAATTTTTTATCATGTTGAATGCTTTTGTTTTGGTCTTATGCATCTCATGTTGAAATCAAGCTCAAGACATGTTCTTGTAATTTTTGAAAATGGGAAGACATAATCTACAACTTTCATGCCCAAGAATTTTTCATTTGAAGCACTTTTGGTCATGAAAGAATAGGTTGAATATCTTTCCCAAAATGGAAAGTTTCCATTACAAGTCATTTCCAAAAATAGCAAGTTTGCATTTGGCTTGAAATTCTTCAACTTTGTGAACTTCCAACCACTTCTAAGATCAAATAAAGATCATAGAGACCCAAAATGATGATGATGACCCTTTGGTACCCTTGAGGGAGGCCTCAGATGCCCTGATTTTGACTTTACTTGCTCAAGAAGTTACCCAATGATCAGATGACTTCCACAATGAATTTCTTCATCAAATTTGGTACACATGATCCTTATAACATATTAAGACCATTAGAAACAATAATGACCAAAATATTTGGGATTAAGGCCTCTGAAACCAAAACCCTAATTTTAGGTCATTTGTACAGGAAATCTTCTGTCTGCCTCTATGCCTTTGCCATGCTTTGTGATCCCTTGACTTTTATGAACTTTGGGGAGCATATTATGATCATGGAACACACATGGACCCTCTTGGAAAGCTTCAAGACCATTGGGATGGCTCAGATCACTTCTTGGATTGCTCAGATCACAAACCCTATATGCAAATGAAATAAACTATGCAGATGAAACAAAAATGCAATATGATATGGTATGCCTATGCTTATGCAAAAATATCACAAGCCATGGTGTGAGAAAAAGTGAGGGAAAATTTGGGGTGTTTACAGCTGCCCCTATTCAAGCATGAGTTAGTTGTGCAGGATGTAAGCGCCTGGCTTAACAGACAAACAAGATAACTTGTGGTTGAATACCAAAGACAGTCTGAAATTTGCACTCGTTGGGGAGAAGAAGAAAAGGGATATAAATTGTAGAAGATAGTATAGTGTGAATATCAAATGAAAGCGGTGGAGGACGACCATCGAGAAGAGGACGACTGCTGGGGGTAAAGCGGTAGGCAAAGCAGTGATGGGTGTAAACACCCCAAATTTGCACTCACTAAGTTCACACCATGGCTTATGATCTTTCATTTTTGTATAAGTTTAAGCATATCACATCATATTGCATTTTTGTTTCACTGCATTAGTTCAAGTTCATCTGCATCCAGGGTTTGTGATCTGAGCAATCCAAGGATCCATCTGAGCCACTCCAAAGGCTTCCAATCATTCCAAGTGGGTCCATGTATGTCCTATCATCATTTTATATCCCTCAAAGATCAAGGAAGTCAAAGAATTACAAGAACTTGAAAAGCATGGAAGCAGAGCTAGGGTTTCACTGCACATATGACCTGAAATTAGGGTTTTGGTTTCAAAGGCCATAACTCCAAATTTTGTGGTCATTCTTGTTTCTAATGGTCTCAATATGTTGTAAGGATCATGTGTACCAATTTTGATGAAGAAATTCATTGTGGAAGTCATATGTTCACTGGGTAACCTCTTGAGCAAGTCAGAGCAAAATCAGGGCATTTAAGGCCCCCAAAAATGGAACCAAAGTGGATTTTTCATCAAATTGAAGTTATATGATCTTTATTTGATCATTGAAGTGCTTGGAAGTTCACAAAATTAAAGAAAAGTGAGCTAAACCAAAAGTTGCCAAAAATGGAAATGACTTGTAATGTAAACTTTCCATTTTGGGAAAGTTTTTCAACCTCCTCTTTCTCAACCAAAAATGCTTCAAATGAAAAATTGTTGGTCATTAAAGTTGTAGATTGGATCATTCCCTTTTCAAAAAGTACAAGAATAAGTCTTAATTCATTATGGAACTCAAGTTACGACTTTGCAAAGTTGGCAAAAATCCTAAAATTTCAAGTTTCACACCAAAGAGATTTTTTTTGCAATTTCACATTTAAAGCATTCAAGTGACCTCTAATTCACTTCTGAACTTTATTACATGACAATGCAACATTTCAAGCCCAAAATCATGCCTTGGATCACAAGTTTCCATAAGCCATTTTTCACAAAATTCTTAAAAGAGGGATTCTTGCAAAAATGATTTCTAAGGATTGGAATGACTTCTAAATTGTCTCAAAGCATCACAGCAGCATCATGTAACACTTCATGACCAAAATTCAGCATTGAATGAGACATTTCCATGACCAAATATCTCAAAGTGCACAAAGTTGGAAATTTGCAAAACACATGCTATCTTGCAATCCAAGTGTTGCAGTCCATCATAAACCATCCAATGGTCATCCTCAAACTCAGCTGAAGCCAATACACCCTTTAGATCTCCTCTGCCATGGCCCATACTCTCAAGGACACATATTTGACTTTTTGGCAAAAACTCCCATACTCTTGGAATAGTGTTTTGCAGCCATTCAGAACCTACTCCATATTATATTCAAACTATATAGGAGAGATAAGAAGAGGAATTGGAGCCTGAAACATACAACAACATCAGATTCACAAAATTATGCACAAGACTTGTTCTCTTCGAAACACCCTCAAAAATTAACAAAATCCAGAAATTCTTTCACCAACAAATCACTCTTCATCCATAGAACAAAACCCAACCCTTGGAATAGCCTGAATCACTACACACACAAACCTCCATTTCTGCTAAACCAGAACCACACAACACAAACCAACCACTCTCAAAGCCTTTCAAGTATTCCACTAGCCTCAGGAGGATCAAAGGAAGCTTTTCGCACAAAGGAGAGGCCCTGAAAGCTCACATTTGCAGTTCATCAGCTCAAGTAACCTCAAGAACAAAATCTTTCAGAGCTTGGATTTTTTGTTATAAAATGAAAATATATGTTATGGGGATCACACTGATGCTTTTAGATTCAAAAATAGTCAAGAAATGAGCATGTTATGAGTTTCTGAAATTTTGTCCAGATTTTTGTTCTTCTTCGATTCTCCATGTTTGTGTGTTATAAATCATGTTTGAAGGTTGATTTGAGTTTAGTTTGGGTAGGGGATCATTTATGGGCAATTAATTTGGGGTGGGGTGGCCTGTAGAGAGACTTAGGGTTTTTGTTTCGCCGGAGAAGATGACTGGAGCTCCCCTCCGGTCACCTGAAAGTGATTAGCCTTAATTAGGGTTTAATCTCCAGATGCGTTATGGACCATTAGATTTTGATTAAATTAGGAGAATGGATGGACCAAATTGATTCATTAAGCTAATTTTAGATTAATTAAAATAAAATATGATTAATTAGCCAAGATTGATCCAAGCCATTAAAACACGCACGCAGTCAACCCCCTTTCCCCAGATTTGAATCTGAACCCTTGGATCCTCATACTTTCTCTTATTTCAATTTTTAATTCATTTTTTATCATTTTTCTTGCATATTTTATTTAAAATACTTAGAAAATCCCAAAAATATTTTCCTTCTGCATTTTTAATTCAAATATTTTTCTCAACCAGAAAACATTTTTATTTTTATTTTTTTCATTAAAAAACCATTTTAAAAATATTTAAATGTTTATTTTAATTAATTAATGGAAATTAATTAATTAAAATATCATTTAGGTTTCTAAAAATTCCAAAAAAATTCATATTGCATCTTAGGACATTTAGAAACATTGTCAAACCATTCATACAAATTACTTTTTGGTTTTGATTCAATCTTGACAATTTTCTTGAATTTAGGGTTCATAAAAATCCTATTTTTGAACCCTAACTTCAAGAATTCTTTTCTGCCTAACCATGAATGGTATGACATTGATTCTTCTTGCATTGATCTTCATATAGCATGTAGTGTCTAGCATATATTTGTCATAAATTTATCATGAATTTTCCATTTGATTTTCATTTTCCCCCTAAGGTACTTTAAAACCCTAGATAACTTAGAACATTCACAACTTTCTTTAGGTTAAGAGTTAGACCTTCTCCTTTGGGGTGTGATATCATATGGGGTTAGGATTCCTTTGAGTTCATTTTCAATTTTTTATCTTATGTTTTGCTTCTGTTTTTGACTTTTGCATCTCATGTTGCATTAAAACCCTAATTTTTCATGTTCATTTGCATACATTTTGCATATGCATCCATACATGAACTTTCCATGACATTCCATGCATTCACATGACATATAAGACATAATAGGACACATTAGAATCATGCTTGATCATTTCTTCATCCATTTTCCATGATATGCATTCATTTCATTCCATGAACTTTCATGAACTTTCATGCTTCCTACATGCTTCATTTGCATTCTCATCTCTAGTATGAACATTCATAACCCTTGACATGTCTTTGCATCATCTCTTAGCCTCATTTACATCATGTTTATGCTTCTGGTTTTGGTTTGCATCTTTGCATTTGCTTCATTTTCAATTCATTTCATTCCTTTATGCTTACATTTTCAGGTGGTAAGTAATTTGAGAAGTGAATTTGCCTTCACTTCTCATTTCTCTTCTCATTCTTCTTATGCATCCTTGCTGCATTTTCATTTGCTTTAGAGTGGGCTTTCTCATTCATGTTCATCATTCACCTTCTTTCTTCAAGTAACTTATCTTCTTTAGTGAAGTAAGTTAACTTGTTTCTTCTGCTTCTTCCATTGGTGGCTTCTCTGAAGATCTCTTGCAAGCCTTAAAAACCATAGGAACATCCAAGCATGACAATAATTAGGTATTTGATTAGTCCCCCTTTAGTTTTACCTTTGTGTCTTCTTTTGTGTCTCTCTTCTCATCTCATAATCAGAGATTAAACCTTTAAGGTTTTAAGGCTTTGTGATTAAGGTTATGCCTACATCCTTCTCTTAGGATGGAGTGTATAACTTTAATCCTAAGTGTTAAATCTTTAATTTGTTTAAACCTCTTAATCAATCCACTTAATAATCATTAAGACATTAACTTGTAACTTGGGCCTTGCATTAGGGTTCTGATTCTTACTTTATTGGTTAAGGACTAACCCTAGTGTTAATGGACAAGTCCCCCTCAAGTTGTCTTACAAACCATAAAATTCACATCTTAATCACCATTAATTAAAATCCACTTTAATAAAGGTTTGTTTTGTCATGAGGTTAATCTTTAATCATGGATTAAGTTGAGGTATCTTCCTCAGCTTAAATGTGCTCATCTATTATCCTTTTATTAGGATGGTGTAATGGGTCCATTAAATCCTTGATTATGGCTTAAACTCATTACTTAACACTAAACAAAAATACCAAAAAACATCTAAATAATCACAAGTAGGTTAATGATCTTAATCCTACATCATGGTAATTATGTTTGAGATGTTTATCTCATACTTAAGGTATTCTCATTATCCCTAATTAGAGGGAGGATATGATGAGTTTACTAACCTTTGGTTTAGGCTTAAGCTCATTAACTTATGACAAACACACAAAAAGCAATAAAAGATTGAAAACATAAAAAAAAAAACAATAATCGTCTCCTTCGGGATTCTTTTCTCATCATCTTCACTCACAAACAAGAACTTGCTTCTTCCGTCTAATGCAAGACAGCTAGCACTCGAGCCAGACGAGTCATACACTTGAGCATAGACAAGCAGGAAGTTCACAGTCAATTTATCTTTCAGTCTCTTTGAGTCGAACTACGGTGTTCTGACTTCCTCATTGCACGAGAGGATACGTAGGCATAACCTAACTGTTATCGAACAAAAGTCTCTGTCTCTTCCCCCCTCTTCCAGCTTTATTCTTTTAAGCCTCATTCCTGAACACCTCACTTCACGTCTCTTTTGCACTGACACTTGTACATTCTTTTCCAGCTTTTGCACACAGATAGCACAGACACTACCCCTTTAAACACAAACTTTCAAGCATGGATCCCGTCGAGTACGACGGACAATATGGGTGCTAATACCTTCCCAGGTTGTAACCAACCCCCTTTCTCAGTTTCTTTGGTCCGCAACCGTCTTATCCATCCTTTTCTAGGTTTATGCAGCATTACCTTTCCTTCGGGATAAAAATGCCTAGCTGGAGACTCTTTTCATTTCACCTTCATTTCATTTTCTCTCTTCGCCGACCGTTCGCGTCTGTACCCTATCTGACCCGGTGTCACTGAGCGGGAGCGACAATGGGGACGACCATCATGCTGGAAAATAAAGAAATCGCGACGGGGACGGCCATCGGGTAATAAAATAAAACTGTCTGGGGATTGAGAAAAGCAATGATGGGGACGACCATCAGGCTTGGAAAGTAAAATAAACAACGATGGGGACGACCATCGGGCTAAACCGATGAAGGACGATCATCAGGAAAAGGAAAAGGGACCATGAAGGGGAAGGCCATCGGGCTAAAGAATAAAATGAAATATTTGATGAGGGACGATCATCAAAGGTGAATGACGATCACCTAGCAGGGGACGACCTGCTCTTTATCACGACATAGGACGAATGCCGGATAGAAAAGGTCAATGATGGAGATGGCCATCAGAATAAGCATGATGAAGGACGATCATCAAAAGGTGAAGGACGATCACCTAACAGGGTACGGCTGCTGTCGCTCCCCGGATTTCCATCCTGGTACAAACGCGAAAGTGGCGCGGAAAAAAGAATAGAGTCGCCAGCCAGACATTTTTATCCCGAATGAATGGGAAAGGTAATGTTGCACAAACCAGAAGAAAAGAAAGGGAAGGACACGGGTCCTGCGAACCAAAGAGACTGAGCTTGGGAGTCGGTTACGACCTGGGAAGGTATTAGCACCCTGATCGTCCGCCGTACCCGACGGGATCCACGCTTGCAAAAGAAACTGTTTCAAAGGGTAAGGGTATGAAAAACTGCAGCAAAGAAATGAAAATGAAAAGAAACTGGAGCTGGAAAAAAAACTGAAATAAGAAAGCAAAAGGAAAAATGTAGGGAAAATAAAGATTGTGCTCGAACGGGCCCTACCCCGCTGCCTATGTACCTCATCAGGATAATGAGGATCAGAGACGCCGTAGTTCCCCTAACTAGGGTTAGCAAAGGGAAATTGCTTGTGAATTAAAGGCTTGAACTGCCTATGCCATTGCTCAGGTGTTGCAGGCTCGGACGACGAGTGCGTAACCGTCTTGCAAAATGACAAGTAGGAGCAAGTTCGCGTACGGAGCGAAAGAGGTGAGAAAAGAATTCCCGAAGGAAAGACGCTTATTGTTTGTTTGTGTTTTTTAGAAAGCTTTCAGGAGTGTGTCACAAGGAAGTGAACTCAAGCTCTTTTCCATGGAATGTACACTTGTCACTACATTCCAAGATGGAATAATAGAACAGGCACACTCAAGTAAGGAGAAGATCCCCAAAACTTGAACCCAAAGATTAGGGCCTAGGCTCACTAACCTGCTTAATTATTAAGTGTTTTTGGTTATTTACAAATGAAGAAGTGTTTTTTAGACTTTTCTTTTATGAAGAAGATACCTGGATCAGACTTGTGCATCACAAGGTAAACTTGTACTATCCCAAGATGGGAAGACTACAAGCATACCTCATGGAATAAGGCTATGGATCAATGCATCACTTCAAAGTTATTAAAGTATTTTTATGATTATGAGGTGAGAAGGGAAAGAGAACCAAAGGAGCAAAAAGGAAAAAAAAACTAGGGGGAAGTTTCTATCCTAAGTTAGCATGCATGGAGTTCCTAGGGTTTGTGAGGTCTTTCTAACCTAAAAAGGATCTCAAGAGAAGAAGAAGAATATAAGAGGAGAGATGAGAAAGGCCTAAGCCCAACAAGAAGATGTTAGTCCATATAAACAATATGAGAAGAGATGAGAAATGGAGATGTGGAACTCAATTCCCACATCTCAAACTTACCATAGCCCCTGCAAGGTTAGTGTAACAACATAGAATCAAGGCATGAACCAACAAGTCAGAAGCTACACAAGCATATAGGCATGGCAATGAGCTCACAAGATGATAAGCAAAGCAACACAAGATCATTGAGATGATTAGAAATGAAACAAGTGCAAAGAAGGCATGCATAACACCTAAAGAAATAAAGCACATAAAAGAGACCTAACACCAAGACCCAAGAAGACTCAAACCCTATCCTAAGACCAGGAACGTTCCCATGCCCCGAAAAGACCCCAAACGAGAGAATGAAGTTGGCACAAGTGCCCTTCTAAGCTTATAAAGGAGTTAATGATCACAAAGAAGCAAAATGGGACAAGGTAAGGACAAAAATTCACATCAATTCAACAAAGCACCTAAAAATTCCACAAATCAGGACAAATGATCCCTAAACATGACATAACAATGAACCAAAAGGATGGGGATAAATTCAGAGGCTAGCTAGGTCAAATGAAAGCTTAAATATGAACTAGGGTTACAAAACATCAAAGACAAACCAAGGATTAAAATCAAATGAAAAAGTTTCTAAAAATCATGAAAAAAATCAAACAAGAACTACATCCCCTTAGGAATCCAGATCAAGAAGAATCAACACAAAACTTGAAATAATGAACCCTAGGGAAATTGGACAAGGAAGATTGTTCAAAAAAGGATCCAAAATGAACTAATGGAGAAGAAAACTTTAATGACACGTGGATAATTAGAAAAAATAAAAAATAAAAATATAGAAAATTAAGGAAAACTCAAATGAACACCCATGAATTATTTTGGAATTTTTGGATATCTGGAAGTATTTTTAATAATTAAAAACAAAAGAAACAAAGAAAAATAAAATAAAAAAAATGAGAAAAGAGAGGGAGAGTGTAAAGAGTAAAGATATCCAGTTCCACTGGCCACTTGGGCCCAACAGGGGGTGCGCTTAGTAGATTGGCCTTAGGTCCACACGGAAGTTCAAAAAAACAAACCAAAAAAAACAGGATTTATTATTAATATTTATTATATGTGACAAACTTATATAAAAAAGAAATAACAAAATCATGTGGACATGCCATCAACCGGTCAACCTAGGGTTTAAGTCACAAACAGACAAAAACTAACGCACCCAACCACATCCCAACACGTCATCATCTTCAACCTCACTCTCATGAAATCAGCCTGAAACGCGCAAAGCAACAGAGCCAAAAACAACACCAACACCACAAATTCAGAGAATCATAACTCTCTCATCTCTCCATGAAAATACGCAAATCAAACATCAAAATGATCCTTGAACCAAGCATAACATGAATCAATCATCACAGACACATAAACTAGCACACACAAACTGAACCGAAGCAAAGTAGTTTGGATCTAGAAACTTCAAAACCCTAGCCTGACCTCATTTCAACACCATTTTCAAAACCAAAGGGATCTACATGTTCAGAGTAGCAAGCAGATCATAATACACACAACAAAAACCATTTACAGATCCATAAATTTGGAGCATACCTGAGATTGCAGAGTTCCAAATTTCACCAAGAAGACCAATATCCAGCTCTGGATGTCCCTCTTGCAACCTATTCTCACAAAATAAATGTGAAAGAGGCCTCAAAATCAACTCAACCTTGCTCTGTGAAGGGCTCTGGTCTGAACTGAACTGGTGCAAAAATCTTCCTCCAGCTCAAAGTGAGGGTTGATCTATGATCTATGAAGCTCCAGGAACAAGAATCTGAAGTTTGTTTGGTGAATGAAGTTGTGGATGAAGAGCTATGAGGGAAAATGCAGCAGGAGCAAAAACTGGGAAATGAGAGAATGGTGTTGATTTTCTTTCGGATAAAACCCTAGCTGGCCCTTTTATTATGCCCAAAATCAGTCCAAGAAAAGAGAAATGAAAATGCACGTGGGAGGAGTGTGATCCAATTGAAATTGCAAAAATGCATAAAGGGTGTGATGGAAGTTTTTGCTCGTGCCTTGCCTTTGTGCCTTGCACATGCTGATCCTATTTTCCTTGCTGATCACTAATGGAACATCCTCAACCCTTGGATCAAATTGTATTGCAAACTCTCATGCTTATGCACATTTTGCAAGTAGGATGGGACCATGCATGCCATGCACGATTTTTATGATTCTCCTTGAGCCAAACTTCTCCCATGTCATGCATAGTGATGTAGTGATCTGAAATTGTACATAGAATGGCTTGCAATTAATTTACATGACAATTTGCAACTTAGTAGAAACTAAGATTTTCATATGACCATGTATTTGCATTTTGTGAGATGCACCACATTCCATACATAAATCCTCCAATTTTCCTTGATCCAAATGCTTCATATGTCATGAATAAAGATGTGGTGACCTTACTTTGCACATGGAAGGGCTTGGAATGGGGATACATGAGTTTTTGCATTTGGTAGAACCTTGGATTCTAAAGTAAACCCTAAAAATCACCTAACTTTCGAAGGCCATATCTCATGATCCATGAAGGCTATGAAAATGCACTTGTACTTTTTGAAAATGGAAAGCCTTAGTCTCCAACTTTCAAGTTTGGGTTGGGTTCATTTGAAGAATTTTTGATCATGCTAAGCTCACTTGAAAATTAGGGCAAAAGTTGCTAAATTTGGAAAATCTCAAAAACCAACTTTGTACCATTTTTACAAAACCCTTCAAATATCTATGATTCTTGATCTTTAAGAATCCCAAACATCTTATAACATTGTAAGGACCCCCCTTGGCAAGAAAAAGTTGCTTGGACCCCTTGAAATCAGACAGTTGACTTTTTACAGGCACAGTTGACCAATTACTTCATCTGCAAGCAACTGAAGAATTTCTTGACTTCCACATGGAATCTTCTCATGAAAATTGGTACCTAGGATCCTCTTAACATATAGAAGACTTTGCCCAAATTAAATGGCCAAAGTTGTGGAGTTTTGATGCTTGAATCTAAAACCCTAATTTAGGTGCCCTATGTAGGAGCTTTGCCTTGTCCTGTTTTCTCTGATGATCATGCAATCTTCTGAGCTTTTGCCAATTGACTTGAACTTGTAAATGGAGTGTATACCCACCCTAGGACTTGTACAACTCCATTAGAACCCTTGTCTTGGCTTAAATGGCCTTCAACACCTCCCCAGATGGCCATATGCCTCATGCTAGGGCTTGATGCTTGTCATGCTTTATTTTTCTATGTTATAATGCTATATATATGATATGTTTATGATGCAAATGGTGTATTATGATGCTTATAATGAAGAGGGCAAATTTGGGGTTCTACAGCTGCCCCTATTCAAGCAACTGTTGATCTGAAAAGGACGATTGCTTCCGCTTTCGACCGTTCAAGATAAACTGTGGTTGAATACCCAAGAAAACGAAAATTTGCGCTCTGATGCAGAAAACAAGAAATGGGAAATAAAACCAATCCAATGACGTTGCAACTGAGCTGAGAGATGAGCAGACGAGCTCCTTCCAACGAAACCAAAGGTTCTGATGAAACATGAAACGGACGAGTCTTCTTGTGACCTGTGACGCCAGGTGCAGAAAGCGGACGAGTCCTTAAGAATCTTCAAAGTAACCTGAGATAGACGAATCTCCTTCACTAATCCTTACGCAGATAAGCGGAATAAGACGGACGAGTCTTCTTCGGATAACCCTTACGCAGGTTCCGGGGATGCATATAAGTCTGTGGGATAGACATGCAACTAGGATGGACGAATCCTCTTCACGAATCCTTACGCAGATAAGTGGAATAAGACGGTCGAGTCTTCTTCGGATAACCCTTACGCAGGCTCCGGGAATGCATATAAGTCTGTGGGATAGACATGCAACTAGGATGGACGAATCCTCTTCACGAATCCTTACGCAGATAAGTGGAATAAGACGGACGAGTCTTCTTCGGATAACCCTTACGCAGGTTCCGGTAATGGTTTTGACGTTTTAATCCCACCGTCAGGATTTTCAACCTCTTCACGAATCCTTACGCAGATAAGTGGAATAAGACGGACGATTCTTCTTCGGATAACCCTTACGCAGGTTCCGGTAATTGTTTTGACGCTTTGATCCCACCGTCAGGATTTTCAACCTCTTCAATGCGGACGAGCATTGGAATGATCATCAAAGAAACACGGACGAGTGTCATAAGTCGACGATACGGACGAGTACCGGACGATGATCCAAGAAACACGGACGAGTGCTTCTGATATTGATACGGACAAGTATCAGCTTATTCCAGACGATCTTCAAAAGAAAATACCAAACACGGACGAGTGTCGGGGCATGCAGACGAGTACTAGATAAGTAATAGACACGAGCGAGTGTCGAAGGATGCGGACGAGCAATCTTCAAAGGAGTAACAAGCACGTACGAGTGTCGAGAGATGCGATCGAGCATCAAATAAAGATGCGAGTACGGACGAGTACCAGCGACTTTCTCGGGAATATGCCTCAAATAAAGAGGAATCGAAAATAAAATGCACGGACGAGTGCGGCAGGGATGCGGTCGAGCATCAAATAAAGATGCGAGTACGGACGAGTACTGGCAACTTCACTGGGGAAAAACTTCAAAGAACTAATAGGCACGGACGAGTGCCGAGAGCTGCGGACGGTCATCAAATAAAGATGTTAGCACAGACGAGTGCTGAGGAATACCTCAAATAAAGAGGGATCTGCTGAGGAAAAGGCACGGACGAGTGCCAAAAGAGGATGAGCATCAAATAAAGATGCTAGCACGGACGAGTGCTAAGGAGTACCTCAAATAAAGAGGAATCTGCTGAGGAAAAGGCACAGACGAGTGCTGAAAGAGGACGAGCATCAAATAAAGATGCGAGCACAGGCGAGTGCTAGTAGACATAGACTCTACTGGGGAAAGTGCCCAGGCGAGTACCACAAGGTGCTAATTCTTCTGGAGACTACGGATGAGCAAACTGAATCATCAGATAAGTGTCTAAGAGTGCGAATAAACACTGAATAAGTATCAACACAGACAAAGGCTGATTATGTTGGGGAAGTAGACAATTCCACTTTGGCTGGGGAATGAAGTCCTGGCGGCCTGTGAGAGAAGATTCCGGCAACCTGTTGGGGACTCAAAACCTTTAACTCTGACGAAAACGAAGTGTCGGCAACCTGATGCTTGCCGGAGAAACTTTCACTAGAAGAAAGACGACTCAGCATGAGGTATACTTCGTTTAACTGCTTTGAACATCTGCTGAGGATCTGATCATCCTACTCTGACTCCACTGGGGAAAATTTCCTCTTGCTCTGCTAGGGAAATCCCTTGGGAATGAGAATCCTGATGACTCTGTGGGGAAATGAAGTTACCTGCAACTCTGCTGAGCCAGGAGAACTTCTAGCGATTCTGTTGCGGATAATAAACTTCTGACAACTCCACTGTGGATGGGAGACTTCTACTAACTCCTGCTGGGGATTGACCCGACTTCTGGGGAGTGCAGGTGTTCAAATATCTACTGAGAATAAGTCACTTGTAAACAGGCGCTCTGTCAGGGAAATACCTCTGCTTGGAGAATAACCCTCTGCTGCTTGGGGATACGATGATAACCTGCAAATCCTGCAATAACAGAATACACACATATGTACCAAGATTGGTACGGCCTGATCTATTCATCTACTGTCACCTGACACTCAAAGCGATGTTAAGTGTCTCTGCAATGTCATTTTTATCAGTTTGAAAAGCAACATGTTTCGCATGCAATGTTATTTGTCAAAAATTCAGGACATTTTTGTAAACAAAATAAACATAACACGGTGTTTGACTGAATATTCTTTTTATTGATTGGCCTCTGAATAGGCATAATTTTACATCAGGAAGTAACCACCTGGAAAGAGGTAGCTACTGTAAAATTGAGAAAAGAAACTATCCTAATGGCAATGGCACGACATTCCAAAGAGTTTCCTTCCTGCTATGACTGGCATATCCTCAAGACTTTCCGTTCCGTCTTCGGCCTTCTGAAGAGAATGAGGGGGCTGATCTCTACCCTTCTGATATGGTCAAGCTGTTTGAAGCGGTGATGTGGTTCAGATAAACCGGAGCGCAATTGTTCGCTTATTCCCTGATTTTGCGTGGATCACCCTTTCGGGTTTTCAATCCACCGGGCTACCCTTTTTTGCCTGAGTTGTCCTATGTGGCTTTTCAACTCAGCGGGTGTACATTTTTTTTTTAATTTTTTCCCTAATTTTTGCCCGAGCTTTTATTCTGTTTTTAGCTCGCCGGGATGCCCTTTTTTGCCTGGACTATAATTCTGTTTTTGTGTCCAGCGGGTCTTTTATGCGAAGTATTTTTTAACTGCGTCCGAGTTAACAGGGTATTGGAAGTCCTCGCCATCCATAGTGGTGAGCATCAGTGCTCCGCCTGAGAATACTTTCTTCACTATGAATGGTCCTTCATAATTTGGGGTCCACTTGCCCCTGTGATCTGAACTGGGAGGAATGATCCTCTTGAGTACAAGCTCGCCTACTTGGTACTCCCGAGTACGTACTCGCTGATCGAAGGCTCGCTTCATTCTCCTTTGATAAAGCTGGCTATGATAGATAGCTGCTAATCTCTTTTCCTCAATTAGGCATAGTTGATCGTATCGAGCACGTACCCACTCAGCCTCATCAAGCTTGACATCCATCAGCACCCGCAGTGAAGGGATTTCCACTTCAACAGGCAAGACTGCCTCCATGCCGTAGACTAAAGAGAAGGGGGTTGCCCCAGTCGACGTCCTGACTGACGTTCGGTACCCATGCAACGCAAACGGTAACATCTCATGCCAATCTTTGTAGGTGATGACCATTTTCTGTACAATCCTCTTGATATTCTTGTTAGCTGCCTCTACCGCACCATTCATCTTTGGTCGGTAAGGAGAGGAATTGTGATGTTGGATTTTGAAGTCCCGGCACAGTTCTGCCATCATCTTATTGTTCAGATTAGAACCATTATCAGTAATGATTCGCTCGGGCACTCCATATCTGCATATGATATCTCTTTTCAGGAATTTTGTTACCACCTAGCGAGTAACATTGGCATAAGACGCAGCTTCTACCCATTTGGTGAAGTAATCAATCGCGACCAAGATGAAGCGATGTCCGTTTGACGCTGTTGGTTCAATCTTGCCAATCATATCAATGCCCCACATGGCAAAGGGCCAGGGTGAAGACATCACATTCAGAGGATTTGGAGGCACATGCACTTTATCCGCATAAATCTGGCATTTATGACATTTTCTAGCATAGGCACAACAGTCTGCATCCATGGTGATCCAGTAATAGCCTGATCTTAGCAACTTTTTAGCCATTGCATGCCCTCCAGCATGGGTACCAAAGGATCCTTCATGCACCTCGTGCATCAGCAAGTCTGCTTCCGCCCTATCAACGCATCTGAGAAGTATCATATCAAAGTTTCTCTTATACAGGGAACCATCAGTGTTCAGGAAGAAACTACCAGCTAGCCTTCTTAATGTCTTCTTATCATTGGAAGATGCCCCAGGTGGGTATGTTTGATCCTCCAAGAAGCATTTGATGTCATGGTACCAGGGCTTACCATCTTTGACAATGTCTGTTGAGCACACATATGCTGGCCTGTCAAGTCTGGATACTTCAATTCGGGGCACAAAGTTGGCAGCTTGCACTTTGATCATGGATGAAATGGTAGCCAAAGCATCTGCAAACTGATTTTCGTCTCGAGGGATGTACTCAAGCTTGACTGTTGTGAAGAAAGTCAACAACCTCCTTGTGTAGTCCCGATAAGGTATCAGATGATCTTGGTGCGTGTACCATTTTCCATTGGTTTGATTAATTACCAGAGCTGAATCCCCGAATACAATCAAAGTCTTGATCCTGAGGTCAATGGCTTCCTCAAGACCCATAATGCAAGCTTCGTATTCAGCTTCGTTGTTGGTGCAATTAAAGGTGAGTTTTGCCGAGAAAGGCATGTGAACTCCCTTAGGTGTAATGAGTACGGCACCAACACCACGACCATTCATATTAACAGCCCCATCAAACATCATAGTCCATCCTTCCTCTGGGTCAGGCCCTTTAGTATGAATAGGCTCTTCATGATCTTTTGCTTTTATGAACATGATGTCTTCATCAGGGAAGTCAAATCTCATAGGCTGGTAATCATCAATGGTTGCTCAGCGAGATAATCAGACAATACACTGCCTTTGATGGCTTTTTGGGATGTGTACTGAATGTCATATTCTGTGAGAATCATTTGCCATCTTGCAACCCGTCCGGTAAGTGCTGGCTTCTCAAATATATACTTGACTGGATCCATCTTGGAGATCAATAAGGTAGTGTGGGTCAACATATACTGCCTTAGTCGGCGAGCAGCCCACGCTAAAGCACAGCAAGTTTTCTCGAGCAGTGAATAACGTTGTTCACAGTCGGTAAACTTTTTGCTTAGGTAGTATATTGCATACTCTTTTCGACCAGACTCGTCATGTTGGCCCAACACACACCCCATTGACTTTTCTAATACTGTCAAGTACATGATCAGAGGTCTTCCTTCCATTGGAGGCATAAGGATCGGAGGCTCCTGTAAGTATTCCTTGATTTTGTCAAAAGCCCTCTGGCAGTCTTCATTCCACCTGACCGTTTGTTCTTTTCTTAATAGCTTGAACAAGGGCTCGCAGGTTGCTGTAAGATGAGATATGAACCTTGAAATGTAGTTCAATCTACCTAGGAACCCTCGAACTTCTTTCTCAGTTTTTGGTGCAGGCATTTATTGAATGGATTTAACTTTGTCAGGGTCAACTTCGATCCCTTTCGCACTTACAATAAATCCCAGCAGCTTACCAGATCGTACCCCGAATGTACATTTGTTGGGGTTTAGCCTCAATTGGTACTTCCTCAGACGCTTGAATAACTTCAACAGATTTATCAGGTGGTCTTCTTCTGTGAGGGACTTGGCAATCATGTCATCCACATAACATTCGATTTCTTTATGGATCATGTCATGGAATAATGTTACCATAGCCCGTTGATAACTAGCACCAGCATTCTTCAGGCCGAATGGCATCACCTTATAACAGAATGTGCCCCAGGGTGTGATGAAAGTTGTCTTCTCCATGTCTTCAGGTGACATTTTGATCTGATTGTATCCTGAAAATCCATCCATGAAGGAGAACACCGAGAACTGAGCCGTATTGTCGACCAATACATCAATGTGAGGTAAAGGGAAATCATCTTTCGGGCTGGCTCTGTTCAGGTCCCGGTAATCTACACACATCCTCACCTTGCCATCTTTCTTTGGCACTGGAACAATATTGGCTACCCAAGGTGGGTAACTGGTCACGGCAAGGAACCCGGCGTCCCACTGTTTCTGTACCTCCTCTTTGATCTTCATCGCCATGTCAGGGCGAGTTCTTCTCAGTTTTTGCTTAACAGGAGGACAATCTTCTTTTAACGGTAGTCGATGCACAACTATGTCTGTATCCAACCCTGGCATGTCCTGATATGACCAGGCAAAGATGTCAACATATTCACGCAACATTTCAATCAACCCCTTCTTAACTTCAGTCTGCAGGCTGGCACCTATCTTGATTTCCTTCTTAACCTCTTCTGTGCCGATGTTGATAACCTCGATTTCCTCTTGATGCGGCTGAATAACTCTTTCCTCTTGCTTCAACAACCTGACCAGTTCCTCAGGGAGTTCGTAATCTTCCTCAACCTCTTCATCAGCTTGGTAGATTGGATTGTCGAAGTTATGCTCAGTCATAGTAGGAGAGTTGTCAATGGAATCTGGTTGATCGACACTGCACAAGTGATGTGCTCATTCAGAATCTGTTTAAAGAAAACGCACACCAAAAACAAGAAAGAAAAACACATTGCCATTTTCTTTATTTGTGCAAAAATTAAAATTGAAAGAAAAGGAACAATCTGATTAAAAAAATGTCCTTTATTTATGACAAATAAATGCTTTCAAAACATGGAGGCCCATACAATGGATCCTTGTACCTTGGGCAGAGTACAGGATTTGATATGCAGTATGTAAAAAAATGACAAATAAACGATTACTTTGTGATCCAGGTGACTTCGACGATGTCTTCCGTAGACCAATTGGGCAGCTCCTCTCCTGGTGCACACGGGCGGATCCAATTATCCAGTTCGCACTCGCTATCTCCGTCTTCACTGGTAGCACAAATATGGTTGCGGTCCAGCAACCCAGCACTAGTAAAGGTAATGGTCTTGTTGTCTGATGAACGGACGAGTCCATCAGGCTGGTACCCAAGCCCACATTTGTCTTCCTTCTTTTCCAACTCCAGTAGTCTGCCCCAGCCCTGGGCACTTCCTGATTGCACAACCTCCTTGGCCTGCTTGTAGGAGGTAATGGACATACCCTCTTTACCTTCAGCCCTACTCAGAGGAGACAAGGAACTAACATTCACTGCCTCGAATGCCTGACACAGAGTTTCATGAATTTCACCATCCATCTCCACATATTTGAATGTAGATAAATGGCTCACAAATATGTCCTCTTCACCGCACACAGTCACAACTTGACCATCCGCTACGTACTTGAGCTTTTGGTGCAAGGTTGACGTCACAGCCCCTGCGGCATGAATCCATGGTCGACCAAGTAGACAGCTATAAGCAGGTTGGATGTCCATCACGTAGAACGTGCTCTTAAACACTTGCGACCCAACCTTGATTGGCAACTCAACCTCCCCAAAGACAGACCTCCGAGAACCGTCGAAAGCCTTTACCACCAAATCACTTGGCCTCAAAACAACCCCTTCCACATTGAGTTTCATTAACGCCTTCTTCGGCAAGACATTAAGAGATGACCCAGTATCAACCAGGACATGAGACAGCACAGCCCCTTTGCATTCAATTGTGATGTGGAGAGCCTTGTTATGATTCCTCCCTTCAGTAGTAAGGTCCCTATCAGTAAAGCCCAGACCATGGCTCGCATTTACACTTCCCACCACAGCTTCTAACTGATTCACGGTAATCTCCTGAGGAACATACGCCATCTGCAACACCTTCAGAAGGGCTTCTCTATGAGCTGGTGAGCACATCAGCAGTGACAAGATAGAGATTTTGGAGGGAGTTTGATTTAGCTGCTCGACTACCTTGTAGTCGCTCCTCTTAATAATCCTCATGAACTCCTCCATTTCCTTCTCGAAAGTACTTTGACCAGTAGCGGGAGTGGCATTATCGTCAGTTGTTATTTGTTTCCCTTTGGCTTTAGCAGAAGCCTCAGCATCAGTGTCTCCTCTCAAAGTCTGGGGAGCGAATAAGCGACCACTCCTCGTGAAACCTCCACTTCCCCCAACATTAACCACAGCTGGGTCCATGGTTACTGTCTTATTTTCCACTTTCTGTCCTCCGACATACACTTCTGATCCGTAATGCCACGGAATAGCCTTCTCATCTGAATACGGAATAGGTCCAGGCACCGTGATGGTGACGGGACTTACTTCCGGGACATAAATAGTAACCGGCTCTCTTTGCGCTGGCATTTCAGCAGGATCATAGTATATGGTCACCGTTGACACTTCATCAGTCCTTTTATCAACCCTATCGAACTGTAACAGCCCATCATCCACCAGTCTCTGTAAACTAGTCTTCAATCTGTCACAACCATTCTTCGACTCAACACAGTCTTCGCAATCAAACCCACAACCCGAGAAAACCTGACCCTTCACCAACCTCTCCTTGACCAGCAATAAGGAGGTATTCACTTCTTCAACCTTCTCCACCAAGTTCAACCTCTCCTCCATCTCAATAGCATTAACCCTGCCTCCCCCATGATTAGGGATAGGGTTATTCGTGACATTCGGAGGCCGCGCAAAATTGATTGCCTTGGAATCGATCAATTCCTGAACTTTATAGTGCAAAGCCCTGCACTTCTCTGTTGAGTGCCCGGGTGCCCCAGAATGGAAAGCACATCGAACATTGGCGTCGTAACCTGGAGGAAGAGTTCCAGTAGGTGGAGCCAAGGTCCTCAGTTGAATTAAGTTCAGTTCCAACAATCTCTGGAGTAAAGCTGTATAAGTCATTGGGATCACATCAAAAACCCTATCAACTTGGCGTGACTGCCTCTGTTGATACGGTCTCTGTTGATAGTTGCGCTGCTGTTGTTGCTGAGGCTGTTGTAGAGACTGTTGAGCTGGTTGAATTGGTGTAGTGGGAATTGTGACTGCAGCTATCTGATTGTATTCTCGTCTATAACCTCTGCCTCTATCTCGGCCATATACTGCGTTAGCTTCCCCTTCTCTTCTTCTAGGAGGTCCGCCAAAGGCTTTCCTCGCTCCCCTAGAACTACCAGCAGTATTAGGGTCTTGAATCTTCCCCGTCTTTAACAGAGTCTCAACTCTCTCCCCAGCAATCACTATATCATTGAACTTGGTGGCCGAGCTAGATGCCAACCTTTCTAGAAAAACACCTTGGAGAGTGCCCATAAACATGTCGGCCATTTCGACTTCTAAGAGGGGTGGTTGCACCCTGGCAGCTAGCTGGCGCCATCTCTGGGCATATTCTTTGAAACTTTCTTTTGCCGCCTGAGCCATATGCTGCAACTGCGTGCGTTTCGGAGCCATGTCCATGTTATATTGATACTGCCTCACAAAGGCCTCAGCTAAATCCTTCCAGCTCTTGATATTGACCCTATTGAGCTTCATGTACCATTCAAGAGAAGCTCCCACCAAGCTATCCTGAAAATAATACATCCAAAGTTTCTCATCATCTGTATGAGCGGCAATTCTCCCGACGAATGATTGCAGATGGGTCTTCGGGCAAGTAGTGCCATCATACTTCTCAAAGGTCGGAACTTTGAACTTATACGGGATCCTGACCCCAGGAACCAAGCCCAAATCGGTAATGTCAAATCCCAAAGAGCTTTGGGACTGAATAGCTTTGATTTGCTCAGCCATCTCCTCGAACCTCTTGTTCATCTCTGCTCCTTGACCTTCAGCTTCATCAAGTAGAGTGAACTGGTCGTCTTGATTGTCCACCTGAATGTTGTGCAACCCATTGTTGACTATTGTCGCTCCTGGCTGTGTAACAGAAGGTTCAACCTGACGTGCGCCCGCACCGGTATGATTGTCAGCAGTAGCAGCAGCCGCAGTGTTCCTATTCTGACTCTCAACCATCTCCCGTAGACGTTCTTGGGTCTGCCCCATGCTAGCCATTAGTGTCATAAAATTATCCATCCTTTGTCTCAGATCTGTCAAGTCCGCTTGTAATTGGTCCATGACTCGTTCTCTGTTAATCTTGGTTGGATATCTGTGTACTACTGGTTGTCCTCGAACTTTACGAGGAGCTATAGTGCCTGAGATCACAAAACACGTTAGTAATTGAGACAACACCTACAAAACAAACAAACAGGTTATATGTAATGCAATGTAACTGTTCATGTTCCCAATCTTAAGCATTTGGCATGTCCCAGTTCTGGCATCTATCTCAGACAATCATTTTTAGTGCTTAGCTTTCAAACTTTCTCCTTGATAAGTGTTCAGACATTAGCAGTACCCAGACAAACGAGTCTTGCGCATTCAAAATGGTAATTTTCACATTAATACCGAAAGTGAACAAACCACTGTAGGCTAAAAGTCAGAATACAACCAGAAACATTCCCCGAAGGGTTACATGTCAGTACATAAAGGCAAAAGAAATAAAAGCAAGACTCCTACAACAAGCCTGTAGGTAGCCTGAATAATAAATAACTAATCTAAGGACCCAGGATCCGCCACCTCTGCCTTGCTTTTCTTGACGCCCGCTCTCAGCCTGAGCTCTTCGATCTCTTTCCTGGCTTCCTCCAGAGCTAATTGGCTTTGGGCTAGCTGTTGGGTCTTCTCCCTCCGGATGGCATGGACTTGTTCCACTTCCTCCTTCTTGAAAGCCATCTGAACTTCAAAGAACTCTTCCTTCTCTTTGAATTTCTTTTGCTCTTCATCCCTTTGGCCTTTCAGCCAAACAATGGACTGTCGAGCACTCTTGCGAGTCTTTAAAGTCTCCTTGCGCTTAGCTTCTCTTTGAGCCTCCATCATACCCAATCTGTGGAAATAGGCTTTTCTACCGGCAAAATCCTTCTCTTTGTCTTCTAGAGAGGCTTGGAGCTTCAGCTTGTCTTCGGCTTCCTTCTTGGCTCTATTGGCTTGGTGGTATAGACTTACCATCTCAATATTCTCTACTCTGACTTCATGC
Organism: Lathyrus aphaca; assembly: GCA_963966055.1. Classification (NCBI taxonomy): domain Eukaryota; kingdom Viridiplantae; phylum Streptophyta; class Magnoliopsida; order Fabales; family Fabaceae; genus Lathyrus; species Lathyrus aphaca. The sequence continues at coordinate 448,581,910 of OZ014521.1, forward strand.
AGCTGAGCTTCTAGCTTCTTGTACTCCTCCAAGGAAACCGTACTGCTCGGACTTGGTACCTCTCGGGGTTAAAGTGGAGCCTCGACTGAAAAAGGCATGAGAACTGACTCGATATGTCTTTGCAACCACTCAGCATATGGTGGGTATGTCTTGGGATCAACTCGGCCGAAGTCTTTCTTCCCCTTTCTTATCCTGTGAGCCCAGGAGTGGACTGCTTGTTGGACTAACTCTTTGTTTCCGTCAGCAGGAAAGTACAAAGATTCAGCAAACATTTCCATCTGAGGAGGATCTTTCAAAGGGTAGCCAAACTGCTTTTTGGATAGTGTCGGGTAGTAACTGATGACACCTTTCCTTCCTAGCAAGGGTACTCCAGCAAACCTTCCGCAACTAACCATCAACTCCTTTCCTAGCAAATCCCTGTCATAACCCCAAGCAATGTCTTCTTCAGTCAATCCCATCAGTCTTCTAGACCATCTCCATTCGTCTCGTATATCCTTGAAGGCACCTGAATTAGGATAATGAGGATCAGAGACGCCGTAGTTCCCCTAACTAGGGGTAGCAAAGGGAAATTGCTTGTGAATTAAAGGCTTGAACTGCCTATGCCATTGCTCAGGTGTTGCAGGCTCGGACGACGAGTGCGTAACCGTCTTGCAAAATGACAAGTAGGAGCAAGTTCGCGTACGGAGCGAAAGAGGTGAGAAAAGAATTCCCGAAGGAAAGACGCTTATTGTTTGTTTGTGTTTTTTAGAAAGCTTTCAGGAGTGTGTCACAAGGAAGTGAACTCAAGCTCTTTTCCATGGAATGTACACTTGTCACTACATTCCAAGATGGAATAATAGAACAGGCACACTCAAGTAAGGAGAAGATCCCCAAAACTTGAACCCAAAGATTAGGGCCTAGGCTCACTAACCTGCTTAATTATTAAGTGTTTTTGGTTATTTACAAATGAAGAAGTGTTTTTTAGACTTTTCTTTTATGAAGAAGATACCTGGATCAGACTTGTGCATCACAAGGTAAACTTGTACTATCCCAAGATGGGAAGACTACAAGCATACCTCATGGAATAAGGCTATGGATCAATGCATCACTTCAAAGTTATTAAAGTATTTTTATGATTATGAGGTGAGAAGAGAAAGAGAACCAAAGGAGCAAAAAGGAAAAAAAAAACTAGGGGGAAGTTTCTATCCTAAGTTAGCATGCATGGAGTTCCTAGGGTTTGTGAGGTCTTTCTAACCTAAAAAGGATCTCAAGAGAAGAAGAAGAATATAAGAGGAGAGATGAGAAAGGCCTAAGCCCAACAAGAAGATGTTAGTCCATATAAACAATATGAGAAGAGATGAGAAATGGAGATGTGGAACTCAATTCCCACATCTCAAACTTAGCATAGCACCTGCAAGGTTAGTGTAACAACATAGAATCAAGGCATGAACCAACAAGTCAGAAGCTACACAAGCATATAGGCATGGCAATGAGCTCACAAGATGATAAGCAAAGCAACACAAGATCATTGAGATGATTAGAAATGAAACAAGTGCAAAGAAGGCATGCATAACACTTAAAGAAATAAAGCACATAAAAGAGACCTAATACCAAGACCCAAGAAGACTCAAACCCTATCCTAAGACCAGGAAGGTTCCCATGCCCCGAAAAGACCCCAAACGAGAGAATGAAGTTGGCATAAGTGCCCTTCTAAGCTTATAAAGGAGTTAATGATCACAAAGAAGCAAAATGGGACAAGGTAAGGACAAAAATTCACATCAATTCAACAAAGCACCCAAAAATTCCACAAATCAGGACAAATGATCCTTAAACATGACATAACAATGAACCAAAAGGATGGGGATAAATTCAGAGGCTAGCTAGGTCAAATGAAAGCTTAAATATGAACTAGGGTTACAAAACATCAAAGACAAACCAAGGATTAAAATCAAATGAAAAAGTTTCTAAAAATCATGAAAAAAATCAAACAAGAACTACATCCCCTTAGGAATCCAGATCAAGAAGAATCAACACAAAACTTGAAATAATGAACCCTATGGAAATTGGACAAGGCAGATTGTTCAAAAAAGGATCCAAAATGAACTAATGGAGAAGAAAACTTTAATGACACGTGGATAATTAGAAAAAATAAAAAATAAAAATATAGAAAATTAAGGAAAACTCAAATGAACACCCATGAATTATTTTGGAATTTTTGGATATCTGGAAGTATTTTTAATAATTAAAAACAAAAGAAACAAAGAAAAAGAAAATAAAAAAAATGAGAAAAGAGAGGGAGAGTGTAAAGAGTAAAGATATCCAGTTCCACTGGCCACTTGGGCCCAACAGGGGGTGCGCTTAGTAGATTGGCCTTAGGCCCACACGGAAGTTCAAAAAACTAAACCAAAAAAAACAGGATTTATTATTAATATTTATTATATGTGACAGACTTATATAAAAAAGAAATAACAAAATCATGTGGACATGCCATCAACCGGTCAACCTAGGGTTTAAGTCACAAACAGACAAAAACTAACGCACCCAACCACAGCCCAACACGTCATCGTCTTCAACCTCACTCTCATGAAATCATCCTGAAACGCGCAAAGCAACAGAGCCAAAAACAACACCAACACCACAAATTCAGAGAATCATAACTCTCTCATCTCTCCATGAAAATACGCAAATCAAACATCAAAATGATCCTTGAACCAAGCATAACATCAATCAATCATCACAGACACATAAACTAGCACACACAAACTGAACCGAAGCAAAGTAGTTTGGATCTAGAAACTTCAAAACCCTAGCCTGACCTCATTTCAACACCATTTTCAAAACCAAAGGGATCTACATGTTCAGAGTAGCAAGCAGATCATAATACACACAACAAAAACCATTTACAGATCCATAAATTTGGAGCATACCTGAGATTGCAGAGTTCCAAATTTCACCAAGAAGACCAATATCCAGCTCTGGATGTCCCTCTTGCAACCTCTTCTCACAAAATAAATGTGAAAGAGGCCTCAAAATCAACTCAACCTTGCTCTGTGAAGGGCTCTGGTCTGAACTGAACTGGTGCAAAAATCTTCCTCCAGCTCAAAGTGAGGGTTGATCTATGATCTATGAAGCTCCAGGAACAAGAATCTGAAGTTTGTTTGGTGAATGAAGTTGTGGATGAAGAGCTATGAGGGAAAATGCAGCAGGAGCAAAAACTGGGAAATGAGAGAATGGTGTTGATTTTCTTTCGGATAAAACCCTAGCTGGCCCTTTTATTATGCCCAAAATCAGTCCAAGAAAAGAGAAATGAAAATGCACGTGGGAGGAGTGTGATCCAATTGAAATTGCAAAAATGCATAAAGGGTGTGATGGAAGTTTTTGCTCGTGCCTTGCCTTTGTGCCTTGCACATGCTGATCCTATTTTCCTTGTTGATCACTAATGGAACTTCCTCAGCCCTTGGATCAAATTGTATTGCAAACTCTCATGCTTATGCACATTTTGCAAGTAGGATGGGACCATGCATGCCATGCACGATTTTTATGATTCTCCTTGAGCCAAACTTCTCCCATGTCATGCATAGTGATGTAGTGATCTGAAATTGTACATAGAATGGCTTGCAATTAATTTACATGACAATTTGCAACTTAGTAGAAACTAAGATTTTCATATGACCATGTATTTGCATTTTGTGAGATGCACCACATTCCATACATAAATCCTCCAATTTTCCTTGATCCAAATGCTTCATATGTCATGAATAAAGATGTGGTGACCTTACTTTGCACATGGAAGGGCTTGGAATGGGGATACATGAGTTTTTGCATTTGGTAGAACCTTGGATTCTAAAGTAAACCCTAAAAATCACCTAACTTTCGAAGGCCATATCTCATGATCCATGAAGGCTATGAAAATGCACTTGTACTTTTTGAAAATGGCAAGCCTTAGTCTCCAACTTTCAAGTTTGGGTTGGGTTCATTTGAAGAATTTTTGATCATGCTAAGCTCACTTGAAAATTAAGCTCACTTGACGAAAGAAAGTAAGAGATGAACATGAATGAGCCAGATCACTCTAATACACAAGTAAAATGCAGAAACGAGTGCATAAGAGGGATGAGAAGAGATTATGAGAAGTGAAGGCAAATTCACTTCTCAATGACTTACCACCTGAAAAGTTAGTAACAAGAAAGTGAAATGAAGTGAAAATGAGATGAATGTAATGATGCAAACCAAAGTCAGAAGCATAAACATGATTTTAATGATGCTAAGAGATGATGCAAACACAGGCCAAGAGTTGTGGGTGATCATACAAGGATGAGGATGCAAATGAAGCATGTTTTGGACCATGAAAGTTCATGAAAGTTTATGTAATGAAATGAATGCACAACATGGCAAATGAAAGATGCAATGATCAAACATGATTCTAATATGTCCTAAGATGCCTTATATGTCATGTTGATGCACAAAATGTTATGGCAAGTTTATGTATACAAGCAAATGAGAGATGAATGCAAATGAAGGCAAGAATTAGGGTTTACATACAATATGCAATGCAAAAATTCAAAATCAGAAGCAAATGACAAGATAAAAAATTGATAATGGGATCAAAGGCACCCTAACCCTACACAAGTTCACTGCCCAAAGGAGGGGACCTAAGTCTTAACCTAATGGAAGTTATGATTTTCTCAAGTCAACTAGGGTTTTAAGGAACTTCAAAAGGAAAAATTCACATCAAATTGAAAATGACAAATAAATTCAAACCAATTTTACCCTAGAAATTACATGATATGAAGAATGCAATGCAAGAAGAACCAACATCAAACTCTTCATGGTTAGGCAGAATGAAATTTTCTAAGTTAGGACAAATATATTGCCCTTTAAGAACTTTAATTCCAATGAAAAATGTCAAAATAGGTCAAGAACCAAAAAGAAATTTGTTTGAAGAGTTTGATAATGTTTATAAATGTATTAAATGCACTATGAATTTTTTGGTGATTTTTAAATACCTAAATGCATTTTTAATTAATTAATCTTCATTAACAAATTAAAAATAAACATTTAAATGATTTAAAAATAATTTTTAATGCAAAAAATAAAAATAAAAATATTTTTGGGTTCTGAAAATTAATAAAAGGTTTGATAAAAATTTTCAGAATTTTTTAATGTATTTTACTATTTTTAAAAATTTGTGGAAATTAAATACAAATAAAATGAAATAAACCAATAAAAATGGAAAAGTATGAGGATCCTGAGGCTGAGATTTAAAGGTTTTTGGAGGGAGTTGACCCGCGCACGTTTCACTGGCTAGGATTCATTCTGGAAAAATTCAAATTTAATCCTAATTAATTAAACTAATTAATCTGAATTAGGGTTTAATGACCAATCTGGTTCGTTCATTCGCGCGCGGGAAGGCAAGATCAAAGGCTCACATTTAAACCTCACTAATTACACTGATTAGGGAAAATTACTTTCAGAGATCACATACATGGTGGTTTCTTCACCATTTTCAAAAGTAAACACATCCCCATGATCAGGGGAGCATATAGAATCATAACAGAACTTAAAAGCTAGCTTCTGGGAAAAAAGTTCTTCATGTTACCTGAGATGAGGACTCTCTGATTCTGAGCTTTCTGGATCCTCCCTTTGCGCAAGCCCACTTCTTTGAACCCCCTGATGATGAAATGAAGCTCAGAAAGCTTTAAGAATGGCTGGTTTGAATGTTGCAGTTCTGGTATAGCAGAAATGGAGGTCTGTGTGTGTGGTGATTCAAGCTGTTTCAGGGGGTGGGTTTTGTTCTATGAGTGGCATGTGATTTGTTGGTGAAGAAATTTTTGATTTTTGTTAAGTCTTGAGGGAGTTTCGAAGAGATGAAGCTTTTTGACAGTTTTTGTGCAAGCTGGTTGTGTGTGTGTTCTGAGCCTTCTCTCTTCTTGTTTTATGATCCTTAGGTAATCCATAAGCAATCCCAACAATTCTGGAGGGCAGGTATGCACTATGGGAATGGTATGGGATGATTGGCCAAAAAGTCAAAAATGGTGTACTATAGGTATGGGCCGTGGCAGAGAAGATTTCTGTGTTTGGATTGCCTCAGCCAGCTTCAAGGAAGGCCCTTGGATGTTCTGATGTGATCTGGAATGGATGAAGGGTGAGATGTCACATGTTTTGCAATTTTGCAACTTGTTCCATTTTGTGATTTTTGGTCATGGATATGTGACATTCCTTGCTGAATTCATGTTGTGAAATGTTACATGATGTTATGGTAATGTCTTGAAATCAGTTAGAGGCCATACAAACCCTTGGGAATCATTTTTGCAAGAATTCCTCCTTTTGAACTTTATGGAAAATGGCTTATGATAGCTTGGAATTCAAAGCATGAAAGTGAGAAATTTCTTGGGCAAATCTGAATTTTAGGTCATACATGATGTTTGTGTGCTGGTTAGAAGCTGATTTGAAGTCACATAAATGCTTGGCATGAGAATTTGCAAGTTTCCCTCTTTGTGTAAAAGTGAAAATTTAGTGATTTTGTCCAACTTTGCAAGGCCATAACTTTTGATCTAAAATGAATTAGAATGAGTTCTTGTACTTTTTGAAAAGGGGAGGATCCAATCTACAACTTTCATGACCAAAGATTTTTCATTTGAAGCATTTTTGGATCAAAAAGAGGAGGTTGAAAAACTTTCCCAAAATGGCAAGTTTACATTACAAGTCACTTTCCCAAAAAGGCAACTTTGCAAATGGCTTGAAATTCTTCAATTTTGTGAACTTCTAACATCTTCTAAGATTAAATAAAGATCATACACATTCAAAATGATGGAGAAACCCCTCTGGTTGGATGATTGGGGGCCTCAGATGCCCTGATTTTGCACTGACTTGCTCAAGAAGTCACCTTTTGATCAGAGGCCTTCCCCATTGAATTTCTTCATGAAAATGGATATGCATGATCCTCATAACATATAAAGACCAATAGAAACAAGAATGGCCTAAAATTTGGAGTTATGGCCTTTGAAACCAAAACCCTAATTCTAGGTCATCTGTGCAGTTAAACCTGGCTCTGCTTCCATGCCTTGCAAGTTCTAGTGATTTTCTGACTTTCTTGATCTTGTGGGGATAAAATATGATGTGAACATAAATGGACCCCCTTTTAAGTGATTGATTACCTTTGGAGTGGCTCAAATGGCTCAGGGATGGCTCAGATCACAAACCCCAGATGCAGATGGCTTTGAATCAATGCAGTGAAGACAAAAATGCAATATGAGATGATATGATTGAACTTATGCAAATGAAAAAGAATCACAAGCCATGGTGAAATGAGTGAGGGCAAATTTGGGGTGTTTACAATCACACTCACTCACAAACGAGAACTTGCTTCTTCCGCCTAATGCAAGACAGTTAGCACTCGAGCCAGACGAGTCATACACTTGAGCATAGACAAGCAAGCAGTTAATCAGTCAATTTATCTTTCAGTCTCTTTGAGTCGAACTACGGTGTTCTGACTTCCTCATTGCACGAGAGGATACGTAGGCATAACTTAACTGTTATCGAACAAAAGTCTCTGTGTCTTCCCCCTCTTTCAGCATTCTTTTTAAGCCTCATTCCTGAGCACCTCACTTCATTTTCTTGCACTGACACTTGTATATTCTTTTCCAGCTTTTTCACATAGATAGCACAGACAATACCCCTTTAAGCACAATATTTTAAGCGTGGATCCCGTCGAGTACGACGGACAATCTGGGTGCTAATACCTTCCCAGGTTGTAACCAACCCCCTTTCTCAGTTTCTCTGGTTCGCAACCGTCTTATCCATACCCTTCCAGGTTTATGCAGCATTACCTTTTCTTCGGGATAAAAATGCCTAGTTGGCCACTCTATTCACCTTCACTTCATTTCTCCTCTCGCCGACCGTTCGTTCTTGTACCGGGATGCAAACCTTTGGGAATGACAATGTGTAAAGCCTTATTATGGTTACGACCCTCTGTAGTTAGATCAGCATCAGTGAACCCTAGTCCGTGACTAGTATTGACGTTTGAAACCACCGTTTCTAGCTGATTAACTATAATCTCTTCTGACACGTAAGCTGCATGCAAGACTTTGAGAAGTGCGTTCCTGTGGGCTTCGGAACACATTAGCAGTGATAGAATAGAGATTTTGGAGGGCGTCTGATGGAGCTGGTCCACAACCTTATAGTCAATCTTCTTGATTATTCTTATGAACTCGTATACATCCTGGTCAAAGGATTTCTTCTGAGCTTCCTTGGCAATAGGCTCTTCAGGATCGACACTCTTGCCCTTAGCCTTGGCAGCAGCTTCTGCTTTAGCATTAGTTCTTTGGAATTGTGAGGCAAAGAGATATTTGTTTCGAGTGAAGCCTCCGCCTCCCCCCACATTATCTATCCATGGTGTAGAAGTATCAAGAATGACTTTCTTTCCGTCGCAATACAAATATGAGCCATAGTGCCAAGGCACGACACTACTGATGTCATATGGAACTGGTCCTAGTACCGTGATAGTAACCAGACTGATTGCTGCAGAAGAAGGAATTGAGACAGTCTGAGGTTCATAATAAATTGTGATAGGAGGTCTGACCGGAGATGGTGCTGGTGATGAAGGTTGCTGATGTTGATGTGAGTTGTTGAAAGAATCTGGAATGTGGATTATTGTCGGATCATAGTAAATGGTAACTGTGGAAATGTCTTCATTGATGGTTGTTGTTGTTGTAGAAGGATGTGTTGAACTGATGTTTGTTGAAGTTGAAGAAGGGATGGTTGTTGATGTTGTAGAAGAATCCATTGGAATGATTGTTGTTGAAGTTGTAGGAGTGATATCTGATACATCTGATGGAATGACATGTGCTGGTGTTGTAGGAGGAATGATTGTTGTTGTTGTAGGAGTTGGGACTGTTGAAGTGATCTGTAAAGTACCTTCCTTGATAAGATTGTCGATACCGGTTTTCAAACTTGCACAACCGTTAATAGAAATCTTGCAAGCTTCACAATGGGCCTCACAACCCGGGAACACTTGGCACTTTAAAAGCTGGGCTTTAACCTCGGCCAGAGGTGTCTGAATACTTGCAACACTGTCAATTAGGTTCATTGGTTGATCCTCCTCAATGGCATTTATCCTAGGCCCACCATGGCTAGGTATAGGATTCTTGGTAACACTTGGAGAGGGTGAAAAGTTGACTGCCTTAGAATCAATCAAATCCTGAACCTTCATGTGTAAGGCTCTGCACTTCTCTGTTGTATGGCCAGGTGCATTTGAGTGGAAGGCACACCGGGCATTAAGATCATATTTTCTTGGAAGGTTTTGGGGATCTGGTGGATCCAGAGTCCTTAATTCAATCAGATTGAGCTTTAATAACTGTGGAAGTAAGGCAACATAGGGCATCGGAATGGGATCGATAACCCTGTTGATTTGTGAAGTCCTTGGTTGAAACGGACGTTGTTGCTGGTTTTTATTGTTGTAATATCTCTGTTGAGGAAATTGTTGTTGCGGTGGAAAATGTTGTGGTTGTGGAGGATATTGTTGTTGAGGTGCTGGAGCTGGAATGGTAACAACAACTACTAATCTTGGCATATATTGAGGCCTGCCCCTACCCATATGCACTAAATTGGTCTCACGTGTCCTGCAAGGTCCTGCGAAAGGTTTCCTTGTATTGTTGGAATTAGCACCATTGTCTGCAATTTTGCCCTTCTTCAAAAGACTCTCAATTCTCTCATGAGCTATAACTACATCCGCAAAGCTGGTGGACGAGAAAGCAGAAAGTCTGTCAATGTATGTCCCCTGTAGGGTGTTCATAAACATGTCGGCCATCTCTCTTTCCGACATTGGAGGCTGGACAGTAGCAGCAAGCAGTCTCCATCTTTGGGCATATTCCCTGAAGCTTTCTCTTGAAGACTGTGACATACCCATTAGGAGAGTTCTGTTGGGAGCCATGTCTAAGTTATATTGATATTGGCGTATGAAAGCTTCGGACAAATCCTTCCAGTTCCTGACTGTTGCTCTGGACAGGTGAGAGTACCATTCACAGGATGCCCCGGTTAGACTGTCTTCAAAGTAGAACATCCACAAATTTTCGTCCATGGTATAAGCTTTCAGCCTCCCCAGAAAGGACTGCATGTGAGTATGCGGGTAAGAGGTACCATTATATCTCTCAAAGCAAGGCGGCTTGAATTTGTGAGGAATCCTGACTCCCTCAACTAAACCCATGTACATTACATCAAATCCCAAAGATTTTTGGGACTCCAAAGATCTTAGCTTCTCTGTTATTTCGTCCAGACAATGATCATAGGCTTCATCCCTAGCACCAATTACTGTAAATTGTTCCTCTTGAGGGTCCTCTTGAAAGGCACGACCTCTAGTGTTTCCTTGAATATTCCTGATAGCATTGACTTCAGGATTGAGGTGAGGCCCAAACTCTGGAGCATCTGTTTGTGGCTGCCCGTGATCATTGTTGCTAGTACCTCCTGTACCTGGATGATTCTCTTCTGAAGTTTGTCGCTCGACCAACTCTCTTAATCTTTCTTGGCTTTGGGCCAACCCAGTCATTACTGCCATGAACTGGTTCATCTGAGCCCTCATCTCAGTTATTTCATTAGCCATTTGAGTTCTCACTTCAGTCAAATCTTGCTGAACTTGGTCCATCTGTAAGCTCAGAAGGTTGTTTCTGGTTGGATACCGGTGAACTCTGTTGATGGGGAAAACCCTCCTACGAGCAATGTTTTCTGAAACCACAACAAAGTGAGAAAACAACAACAAAAACACCTACAAAACAAAGAATGAGGTTAGTATGCAATGCAGTATGTCTATTTGTCTTCCAAGTGTATCTGATTTGGTTCTTTGGTTTTGACCTTCCAGACCTCCAAGAATGAAGATGTTGAAGAGAAATGAAGCCCAAGAGTAAATCCATAAACCATATATTACAAATGAAAAAGATACATAGTTTATGATTACAACAAGTTCCCATGGTGGGTCAAAATACAACAAAGTCGAGAAATACAACAAAATCACCATGAGAAATAAAATACAACAAAAATAAAATACAAAGAAATCAAACATCCAGCCCAAAGTCATCCTCCTTGACCTCCTTTAGGAGAGCATCGATCACTGGTCCAACTGGATGCTCTTTGATGGTCCTGATAAGAAGGTTCATGGTGGCAATGTCACTTGTCAACTTCTGGTACTTGTCTTGGTCTTTTGATCTCTTCAACCTCGCCCGGAGTTTCAACTCGGAGATTTCCTTTTGTGCTGCTAACAAGGCTTCCTGACTCTTCTTCTCATTAGATTCCAGTTGCTCTATCCTAGCTTGTTTCTTCTGATCTTCTTGCAAACGAGCCTCAGTGATCCTGATCCACCTAGCCTGACTCTCCTCTAGGTAATGCTCAGCTCTGGCCTTCTGAATCATAGCTTCTTTGCAAGCATTCTTCAATACCAATTCCCCTGCTCAGGCTTTTCTGATGTAATCGTCAGTCTTCTCAATCTTAGTCATATGCTCGATACGGAGCTTCTCTAACCTCTCATTGTCCAGACGACTATCGTTCCTCTCCTAGAGGGTCTTCTTCAGAGCTTCAGATAGCTGGGTATTCCTCTCTTTCAACTTCTCAAACTTCTCTAAACTGACTGTAGCTACAAGCTCTACTGCTGATGGCCCTGGCACATCTTCCAGGGTAAATGGCATGCGGGTGATTTGTCCTCTGATGCGAGACCAATAAATGTACTGAGCTGAAGCTATGTTGTTGCACTTGCCAAGAATAGCAGTCCCTTTTGTCTGAATGTTATCCCAAGCCCAGGCTGCTTGTCGGACGATGGCATGATTATTGTGAACATCACAGTAAAGGGTCTCTGCTAAATCCTTCTCTCTTGGTGGATGTACTAAGGCATACCCTAGCTTCCTTTTGAAAAGCAAAGGATTGTAGTTGATGCAACCCTTCACTCGAATAAGAGGTACATTGGGATAATTCCCACAACTTGTAATCATGTCCCTGCCCTTGGTGCTCTGAGTACACCACCTGATGTCTTCTGAAGTGAGAGCAATCATTCTCTTAGCCCAGTTTCTTGACTGATGAGGATTCAGGAAAGCTTTTGTCTTTGGCAGGTGTCTCAATAACAAACAGTAGAAGAGAGGTGCATAACATCTGACTAGTCTTCCCCTTTGCTTCTCATTTCTATGATGCACTGAGTAATAGAAATCCCCTATCAAGGTAGGAACTGGATTCTTCAGCAAGAAGAGGTGGATAACACTCTTGCTTACAAACTTAGGCTCGTCTGCAAATAAGATGATTCCATATATACCAAGAGCCAGGAGAGCACAAACAGTTTCCCACTTCCCAACTGCAGCATGACTGGTGGCCTGAGTGATCAAGAAGTCCAAATGGAGGCATGGGATTCCAGCCTTGGTGGTCATATGCTGATCAATGATGGTGACTTCGAAATGCAGAGCCTTAGCTATGTCTTCATTCCTAGGAGCAGTCATCTCATGGTTGAAAGGAATCCCTCTCCTGATGGGGACACCCAACAACATGGAGAACTCTTCTAACAAAGGATCCATCTGAAAGTCTGGAAAAGTGAAACATCTGAGAGGAGGGTCATAGAACTGAAGGCAAGTGTGAATCATGCTCCTCTGTGATGCATCCAAGTCCATAATCATATCCATAATACCACCATAATGTTCCCTTAATAAAGGGACATGATCAGGAGTGATGAGTGCCTGAATCTGCCTGATGTCAGCTAGGGAGGGCTCAAAGAAATTATAAGTAATGTTGCTCTTCTAGGATGAGTCCATACTGACAATGGATGCTGATGAAGATAACTGAAGAAAATAACTGATGAAGACAGCTGGAGAATATATCAGCTTAAGAAGATCTCTGATGAAGATAACTGATGATGAAGAACAGTCAAAACCAAACCAAATATGATGTGGATACCCTGTAAAACAAATAGACAAATGTTAAAATGATGCAAAATGATGTATGCAGAATGATATGCAAATGTTTGTGATCAGGTGCTGGATTTGCCATTTGCTTTGATAGGGTCCATGAGTGTTCATAAGTCCAGATGAAGGCTAGAGAACCAGTAACCAGGTTGGGGACTCAAATAAAGAGTCATAAGTCCAGTGTTTCATAGAATCAGTCCAACATAGTGTAACCTTAAAACAATATCAGTAACAGGGTATGATGAGGCCAAGGGTTCCTACAAACCTGTAAACATCCCAACCCACTCACAGGTATTGTTCTAGAACAAGGATCCTCAAACTTGGATCTATTATGAGAAGTGTAAACACCTCTAACCCGGAGGTACAATGTTTATATTAATCATAATGGACCCTCCTCTAATTCACCTCAGATGCTGAAGGTCATCTAAAAAGGTCATCCGGACTTAGCAGGCTTCCCAGATAGCCCTAGCACTACAGGAGATCCGTAGCACATAGTTCTCAAGAAGAAACCCATGTCTGAACCATGTTTCATATTCCTGCACCAGACCGAAATGGAATGGAAAAGCATATGAAGCCACTCTAATCCTATGTGTCACTAGGGCTCCCGGTGTGGAACCTTGCTCACTGAAATACCCCTCCCACCAAGGCAAACCAACAAATCAAGCACATGATATGATGACAATAATATTGAATGCATAAAACAGTAAACGAAAGTGATAAATAAATGCAGTAAATAAAGCTGTACAGAAAGCAATAAATAAAGAAATACACAAAAGCACACATAACACCCCCATAAACACAAATCAAACAAGCGCTAGGAGAAACCCACAAAAAGAACCAGAAACCCTGGTTGTAAGATAATCCCCAGCAGAGTCGCCAAGCTGTCGCTCCCCAGACCTACGTCCCGGTGCAAACGCGAACCGTCGGCGAAGAGAAGGGTTGAATAGAGTCGCCAGCTAGGAATTTTTATCCCGAAGGAAAGGTAATGCTGCATAAACCTGGAAAGAGATGGATAAGACGGTTGCGAACTAGAGAAACTGAGAAAGGGGGTTGGTTACGACCTGGGAAGGTATTAGCACCCAGATCGTCCTTCGTACTCGACGGGATCCACGCTTACAAGATTGTGTTTAAAAGGGGTAAGTGTATGTGCTGTCTGAGTGCAAAAGCTAAGGAAAGAAAGTACAGGTGTCAGTACAAAAGGTAAATTTCTCAAGACCTGAGGCTTAAAAAAACGAATGCTAAAAGAGGGGGATGAGAAAAAAACTTTTGTTCGATAACTGTTAAGTTATGCCTACGTATCCTCTCATGCAATGAGGAAGTCAGAACACCGTAGTTCGACTCAAAGAGACTGAAAATAAATTGACTGAGAACTGTTTGCTTATCTATGCTCAAGTGTATGACTCGTCTGGCTCGAGTGCTAACTGTCTTGCATTAGACGGAAGAAGCGAGTTCTCGTTTGTGAATGAGTGTGATGAGAAAAGAATCCAGGAGGAGACGATTATTGTTTGTTTTTGTGTTTTAAGTTTTTTTATTGTTTTTGGTGTTTTTCATAGGATTATGAGCTTAAGCCTAGATTAAGGGCTTGTAAACTCATTATATCCTCCCTGATTAGGGATAATGAGCCTACTTAAGCATGAGATAAGCATCTCAACTTAAATACCATGATGATGTAGGAATAAGATCATTAACCTACTTGTGATTACTTATATGTTTTTGGGTTTTTGTTTAGTGTTAAGTAATGAGTTTAATCTCTAATCATAGATTAGTGAACTCATTACACCATCCTAATAGAAGGATAATAGATGAAAACACTTAGGCTGAGGAAAATACCTCAACTTAATCCATGGTTAGGGATTAAATTCATTATATAACAAGCCTTTATTAAATGGATTTTAATTAAAGTATGAGATTAAGAAGCAGATTTTATGGTTTGTAAGACAACTTGAGGGGGACTTATCCATTAAACACTAGGGTTAGTCCCTCTTAACCATAAGGAAGAGATAGAAACCTAATGTAAGGCCCAAGTTACAAGATAAAGTCTTAGTGATTATTAATGTGTTTTGATTAAGAGGTGTAAACAAATTAAAGGTTTAACACTAAGGATTAAATTTATACACTCTATCCTAAGATAAGGATGCAGGCATAACCCTAATTCCAAAGTCCTAAAGCTTTAAGAGTTTAGCCTCTGATTAAGATATGAGAAGAGAGACTCATGGAGACTCAAAGGTAAAATACTAAAGGGAACTATATACAACCCTAAAAGTTATCATGCTTGGATATCCTATGGTTTGTGAGGCTTAAGAGAAAAGATCTTCAAGAAGGCCACCATGGAAGAAGCAGATGAAAAGAGAAGGAAAAAGAAGAACAAGTTACTTACTTCCTGAAGAAGATAAGTAACTTAGGAGAAAATAAAGGAGCAAGAGAAGCATAAGTGAAGCAATTTCACTTCAAAGACAAATAAAGGATGCAAATGCAAAGGAAAGAAGAGGTGGGAAGTGAAGGCAAATCCACCTCCCAGATAACTTACCAAAAGTTCCTGAAATGTTACTATAAATGCATAAGACATAAAGCATTAAGAAATGAGAGGAATAAGGATTCAAAGACCAAAGTCATAAGTGAATATGCAATTTAAATGTGTTATGAGATGATGAAAATTCATACAATATGCATATGAATAATCATACAAGGATGAGATGCAAAGGAAGCATGTTTAGAAGTATGAAAACACATGGATGTTCATGCAATGTAATGGATGCAAAGCATAGAAAATGAATGAAGAATTGATCAAGCAATGTTTCAAAAATGTCCTAAGATGTCTAAGATGAAATACAAAATAATGGAATGGCATGACAAGTTCATATGATGATGATATGCAAAGATGAATGCAAATGAACATGGGAAATTAGGGTTTTAAGACAAAATGAAATGCATATGACCAAAACAGAAGCAATCACCATGATAAAAAATTGAAATTTAACTCAAACAAACCCTAATCCCATACAAGACCATACCCCAAAGGAGAAAGTCAGAAGCCAATCCTAGGCAAAGTTATGAAATTCCTAAGTTAACTAGGGTTTTTGGGTGCTTCTAAACGGAAAATGCAAATCAAATTGAAAATGAAAGATAAAAATATGAGATAAATAACTTAGAAACTATATGCAATATGTGAAACAATGCAAAAATAACCAAGTACAAACTCATCATGGTTACGCAGAAATGAATTTTTCAAGTTAGGGTTAAAAATGTGATTTTTAAGAACCCTATTCAAAGAAAATTGTGAAAATGTGATCAAACCTAAAAAGAAATTTGTATGGTGAGTTTGAAAATGTTTCTAAATGTTTAAGGATTCTTCATGATTTTTTGGTGATTTTTAGAAACCTAAATGCATATTTAATTAATTAAAGTCAATTAATTAATTAAATAAAACATTTAAATATTTTAAAAATAATTTTTTAATGCAAAAAATAAAATAAAAATGTTTTTAGGTTAAGAAAAATATTTAAAACAGAAATGCAAGAAATAATATTTTTTTATGGTTTTTGCTATTTTTAATAAAATGAACAAAGAAATGAAAAGAAAATGAAATTTAAATGAATTTAAATGAAAGTATGATGATCTGAAGGCCAGGATTTGAACTGGGGAGATATTGGTTGACTGCGGGCGCAATCCAAGGGTCAGGATTCAAACTGGCTAATTAAACTAATTAATTTAATTAATTAAAATTAGGGTTTAAGTGAAATGATCCTGGCCACTAAAAAATGCGCTAAGCAAGATCCAAGGTCCTACGTTTAAACTGGGGAGATTAACCCTAATCCTAACCCTAATTATTTTCAGGTGACCGGAGCAAGCTCCGGTCATCTTCTCCCGCCATAATTTCATGCTATCTTCTTCCATAGGCTACCCCAAACTCCCAAACTCTCCAGAAACATCCCCGAAACCATTCTAAACAAGAATCAGACCACAAACAACATTTATTTTGCATCAAACTCATGAATCGAAGAAAAACATTTTTAGATCAAAAAGTTTCAGAACATCAATACATCTTGGTTTCTCAACCATTTTAAAAAATAATCATATCAGCATGATCAGGGAGACACATAGGATCATTTAACAACTTAAAATGAGAGTTCTGGAAAAAAAGTTTGAGATGGCTACCTGAGTTGAAGCTTTGAGATTCTAAGCTTTCTGACTCCCTCCTTTGTGCAAAACCACTCCACTTTGTCCCTTGAAGCTTCTGGAGAGCTTATAGCAAGCTTTGAATGGATGTTTTATGGTGTTTGGTTCTGGTGTGGCAGAAATCGTATATTTGATTGAGGGGTTTTTAGGCCATATCAAGGGGTGGGAAATGATCTTTGAGTGATGTTGAGATGATTGGTGAAAGGATCAATGATTTTTTGTTGGTTGTGGAGTGAGTTTCGAAGGAATGAAGTTTTATGGAATTTTTGGTGATTCTGAGTTGTGGGAGGATTCAGGCTCTAAGCTTATGTGAAATGAGCTCCTTGATGTCCACATAAGTCATGTTGATTGGCCAGAGAGTGGTTGTGGCACAGGCTGATTGGTATGACTTATTTTGCAAAAAGTCAAGAGTTGTGGTACCACAAGTATGGGCTGAGTCAGAGCTGGTTTTGAGGGATGTCCTGCCTCAGCCAGCTTCAAGGAGAACCATGGGATGGTTTGGGATGATCTGCAGCCTTTGATTCAAGTGTTTGCAAGCTTTATGCATAATTTCCATTTTGAGATTTCTTGTGAATCAAGCCATGAAATCCATGCATTCTTGGGCCAATTCTGATGTTTTGAAGTTGCTTTGACATGTTATGGTACATAGAAGTTGATTAGAGGTCATGAAATGGCTTGGCAAGTGAAATTGCAAAAATCCCTCTTTGGCATGAACTTGAAAATTATAGGATTTTTGCCAACTTTGAGAGGCCATATCTTGAGTTCTAGGATGAATCAAGACATGTTCTTGTACTTTTTGAAAATGGGAAGACATAATCTACAACTTTTATGTCCAAGAATTTTTCATTTGAAGCTTTTTTGGTCATGAAAGAATAGGTTGAATATCTTTCCCAAAATGGAAAGTTTCCATTACAAGTCCTTTCCAAACATAGCAAGTTTGCATTTGGCTCAAAATTCTTCAACTTTGTGAACTTCCAACCACTTCTAAGATCAAATAAAGATCATAGAGACTCAAAATGATGATGATGACCCTTTGGTATCCTTGATGGAGGCCTCAGATGCCTTGATTTTAACTTTACTTGCTCAAGAAGTTACCTAATGATCAGATGACTTTCATAGTAAATTTCTTCATCAAATTTGGTACACATGATCCTTATAACATATTAAGACCATTATAATCAAGAATGACCAAAAAAATTGGGTGTAAGGCCTCTGAAACCAAAACCCTAATTTTAGGACATATGTGTAAGAAATCTTCAGTCTGCCTCTATGCCTTTGCCATTCTTTGTGATCCCTTGACTTTTATTAACTTTGGGGAGCATATTATGATCATGGAACACACATGGACCCTCTTGGAAAGCTTCAAGACCTTTGGGATGGCTCAGATGACTTTTGGATTTCTCAGATCACAAACCCTAGATGCAGATGAAATGAAACTATGCAATGGGATGGTATGCTTATGCTAATGCAAAAATGAAAGATCACAAGCCATGGTGTGAGAAAAAGTGAGGGCAAATTTGGGGTGTTTACAAGAGGCCACTCAATAAATGAATATTCAGTCAAAAGATGTGTTGTGTTTTGTTTATTTTGTTAGCAAAAATGTCCTGAATATTTGGCAAAAAGAACATTGCATTTGAAACATGTTGATTTTTCTAAAAAAGATGACATTGCAGGGAAACATTTAAAATTATCTTTGAGTGTCGGGTGACAATGGATGAACAAATCATACCATACAAGTCCCCAGGGCACATGTGTGTATATTGTTGTTGCAGGTTTTGCAGGATGGTGTTAGATTTCCCCAAGCAGAGAATATTCCCAACTGAGTTAGAGCAAGTGGAATCTCCAGCAGGACTCCAAAGCTAATTGAAAAGATTTCTTCGCCAAGCGGATTATCTTCCCACAAGTGAAGTATTCCCGGCAGGCAGCTGAACGCCTAATTTCCCTACAGAGGTCATGACTGGGATTTGTTCCCAGCATTGAAATAGTCCCCAGAAAAGTCGCCAATTTATTTTTAGGCTAATGTGATGATACAAACAGTTATTCATCCCCCTAACCAGAGTTAAGTGTCAAATCCTCTTGACCTGGTTTTCCCCTGCAGAGTTGGGATTCTTGTTGCCAATCAGGAATTTGTTTGATGCTCGTATGCACTCCTTCAACACTCGTCTGTGTTTGATAGTTGCTTTTGCTCGTATGCACTCCCCAACACTCGTCTGTGTTTGATAGTTTTTTTTGCTCATATGCACTCCCCAACACTCTTCGGTGGTTGATATTCGCTTATTGCTTGTCTTCATTCCCCAACACTCGTCTATATTTATTATCTGTTTAAAGCTCGTTTGCATTGTTTGGATACTCGTCTGTATCATCCCTCACACTCGTCTGTGTTAGCTTATATCCATATGTACTGATTTAATGATTGATCTGGTACTCGTCTATATTGCTACTCTAAATGCTCGTCTGTGTTGGATCTCTGGTACTCGTCTATATTGCTACTCCAAATGCTCGTCTGTGTTGGATTTCTGGTATTCGTCTGTATCAGTGGCTGATATTCGTCTGTATCATCGCTTGAAGGGCTCATCTGTGTTTCTTAGATCACCGTCTAATATTCGTTTGTATCATTGACTTGTGGCACTCGTCTGTGTTCTCTTGATGGTCATCCAACGCTCGTTTGTGTTGAAGAGGTTTGATGTCCTGACAGTGGGATTAAACGTCAAAATGGTTACCGGTCCTGGCGTAACGGGTTATCCGAAGGAGATTCGTCTGTCTCAGACACCACTTATCTACACAAGATTCGTGAAGAGGGTTCGTCCAATCCTAATGTTGCACCTGGCGTAACGGGTTATCTGAAGAAGGCCCGTCTGTCTTGGACCATATATCTACGAAGAATATATGAAGAGGGTTCGTCTATCCTGATTATGCATGTCTATCCCATAGACTTAAGTGCATCACCGGCCTTGGCGTAACGGGTTATCCGAAGGAGGTTCGTCTGTCTCAGGTCATATGTTTTTGTAAAATGTATGAAGAGGGCTCGTCTGTCCAGTTCCTGGCATAACAAGTTTACTTGAAGAGGGCTCGTATGTCCAGTTCCTGGCATAACAAGTTTGCTTGAAGAAGACTCGTATGTCTAAGTTTTTCTTGTCCGACGCAACAATTCAATTTGGAGGAAGTTCGTCTGCTTTGCCTTCACTTCAATTACCCAGAGTGTTGGGTTTATTTCCCATTTCTGCATTCTCTAGCAGAGTGCAAATTTCAGGTTTTCTTGGTATTCAACCACAGTTTATCTTGAACGATCGATAGGCCATGCTATTGTCCTTTTCAGATTAACAGTTGCTTGAATAGGTGCAGATGTAACACCCCAAATTTGCCCTCTTCTTTCTAGCATCATCATCATATCATAAGCATCATAATCATGGCATATCCTTAGCATTTTTGCATAGAAAAATGAAGCATAACATTCTCATGTGCTAGGATTGGGCATATGATCAATCATTGGTGCATTTGAAGCCTTAAAAGTCAAAGCAAGAGATCAAGTGACCTTGTCCAAGTCCCATGAAGTGTCTATAGGTCATATACAAGCTCAAGATCCTTTACAAGAGCCCAGAAGGTTGGGAGATTATCAGATGATCCATGAAAGGGCAAGCTCCTACACAAATGGTCTCCAAATTAGGGTTTCACTTTCAAGAAAGGATTCTTTGTGACTTTGGCCATTTCATATGGGCAAAGTCCTTCATATGACTTGAGGAAGGCAGTCGTTTCATCAGTTGCTTGCATAAGAAGAAATTGGTCAAATTGATTATTTGAAAAGTCAGCCAGGCTGAGTAAAAAGTCAACTCTTGACTTCTTGAGGTCAAGGTCATGAAATTTTGATCACAAGGGACTTATGGGCCAAGTTTGATCAAGAAGGAATGGAGAAATCAAAGGAAAAAGCAATTTTTTTAGACTATGTATCGATACATACGAGTTTTGTATCGATACATGTTGCTGTGGAAATGGACTATGTATTGATACAAAAGAAGGATGTATTGATGCATGATTGTCAAAACCTTCAGTATGCATCGATGCATACAACTATGTATCGATACATATCAGTAAAAAAAACTGACATGTATCTACGCATCCGTGTTATGTATCGATACATAGTTGTTGTTTTTCTGCTGAAATTTGCCATTGCTTCAGTATGCATCGATGCATACATGCATGTATCGATACATATCAGTTAAAAAACTGACATGTATTGACGCATGCATGTTATATATCGATACATAAGCCTGTTTTGCTACTAAAAACCTCTGAATGATGACAGTTCAGCTCATGGATTGTATCTATGAAGGAATCATGTAAACACCACTCAAAGAAGCTTTGTATACCTCAATTTTGGAGCTGTTTCAAGGACTTGAAAGGGGCTGCATTCTCACCATAACAATCCTAAACTTCACAACATGAGATCACACCTCAAAGTTGTATAACTGAATTTTCCAATCCACCCTCATTGCACCTTACACCTCAAGTTAGAATTGACCATGGTTCTAACTGTTAACCATTAGGGTTAACAGTTAACCTGAGATATATAAGGCTTTCTCCAACTGAATTTTGAGAACACACTTCATTTTAACAAAATTTCATCACAAACTTCATCCATTTTCCTCTGTTTTTATTCTGATTTTGGAAGCTACATTGCACTTCATCTTCATCAATTCAGTCCCAATCTTCATCTGTTATTCATCATCATCAGCAAGAGTTTTATCTTTATGGTAGAATTTCATTGAATCTTCCACTCTATACCAATGCATATTACTGCATTTTGCTTCCATACTCTTTGATTCTTGTCTACAGCATCACACTTATCATCAAATCATCATCCACATCATGATTTTCAGCTTCTCCATGGATCTAATGGAGTGAAAGATCAAGATTACATTGCTGTAAATTTTCTGCATATTCATCAATTGCTCAAGATTCTTCATCAATAAAGTGTTTATTTCACTTCACAAAGGATCAAGATCAAGCATATAAGACCTTGGAACCTCACCTCTGGATTTCTACAACTCTAAACACCACTGAATTTCAGGTTTCATCTTCAATTCCATTGACACGAATTCTGATTTTTTTGGTTGTTTTGTGTTGATATGAGCTCAATAGGAGCAATTCTTGTGCTGGCTAGTTGATAGGCATCTTAGGTGCTTAGATTCAATTTTTAGGTTGATTCTTGTGTGCTTCGATTTGCATTATTCATAAGCCTTAGGAGAAAATCAAGCCTAGATTGTTGGCGTACTTGAGGAGATGAATCTGTCCATTTATTTTTCAGTTTGGTAGACATTTGTCCAAACCCTAACCGGAGAGTGATCTGAGAAGATGACTGGAGTTTAGCTCCGGTGACCGGAATAGTAAGCCTAGCATTAATGTGGGAACATAACACAGCCGTTAGATCAATTTCCATCTGACGTACCAGAATCATCCTCCACATTAATGAACATGTGCCAATCATGTGCCATAATTTGTGAAGAGTTTTCAGATCACTATTTGCACCCCAGCATGTTTGGGTTCAGCCCAATTCAGTTCAACTTTTCACTTCCTGCACCCCTTACCATTTACTTTGTTTCTTTATTTTCTATTTTACATAGTTTCAATTTTAATCCAACAAAAATACCAAAACTCATGATAAAATTCCCCAAAAATCACAGAGACTTCTTAACTCATTTTAGAAATTTTCCACACTTTTACTTTCTGATTTTTAGCCATTTTTTATTTTATTTCGATTTTCCATTTAATTAGTTTGCTATGGAATTCTTTCAGCTACACTTCATTTTGTTCATTTTTTTTCTCCCACTTCCAGTAATATTTTTGTCCCATTCGTTTTGCTATGATTAGAGGACACATAATAGAACCTGGAACAATTTTTGTCATATTTTTAGGTCCATTTTATCCACTGTTTTGGCAGCATAGTTTGTGCAAGTTTGTGAACAAATCTTATGTAGATTTAAGTGACCATTTGGCATAGTTAGGTTATTAACTTTTAGAAGATTTTTTAACACAACATTAGAGTTAGGTTATGGACCTTAAGGAATTAATCTCATATTTTTCCAGGACCTTTACCATTTTTTAGTGCTTTGACTTTATTCGAGTTTTCCATGCAAATCCACCTAGTTTTCACTTAGGGGTTTTAGTGCCATTTAGGGCATAGTTTGAGTGTGTTTCTCTTTTCAACCTTAGATAATTTAGGGGTGACTTAGCTACTGACCTTAGAAGCTAGATAGCATATAAGATCCCTAAGGACTTGAGTTTAGGCTTAGAAGTTCATTAATGCCTTTATTAATTAGTGTGAGTTCTTAATTGAAATTTGTCATGTTGTAATTGTTCAAAATGCTTCATCATGCTAATATTTTTTTTGTAGGGGGGAAGTTTATGGTAAGCATTACTTCATTCTTATCCCTTATGCATTTTAATTGTGTTTGCCTTAACACCTTGTGCTTTGAATATATGATTTCCCTTTCATTCTTTTAGAACCAACTTAACTTCCTTAGGAAGTAAGTTGAGTTCTAATTCCTTTCTTCTTCTTTTCTTATCATTCTCTCTTAGGATAGCTTCAAGCCACACTAACCTACGTTCATCCATGCATGATAACATTAGGATTTTTTTAGTTCCCCTTTAGTTATTCTACAAATTTGCTCCTTTGGTTCTTTTCTCTTCTCATCTTCATACAAAAACCTAAAAAACACTTTAATAATGTTTGAAGTGGTCTCTTGTGTACAGCCTTATTCCATGGGGCACTCATATTAATTCCATCTTGGAATAGTGTGGGCTTGTCTAGCATGATGCACAAGTCTGATCATGACACCATCTTCATCAAGAAAATCATATAAAACAATTTTTCTCCAATAACAAAACATCTAATAAATTCAACAGGGTGGTGAGCCTAAACCATATTCCCGGAAACAAGTCTTGGATAAATTCTCCTTACTTGGTGTGCTTGCTCTATTATTCCATCTTAGAATGTAGTAGCAAGTACACATTCCATGGAAAAGAGCTTGAGTTCACTTTCTTGTGTCACACAAATAAAAAAATCATAAAAAACACAAACAAACAATAAGCGTCTCTCATTCGGGACTTCTTTTCTCATCACCTTCACTCTTTACGTAAGAACTTGCTCCTACTTGTCATTTTGCAAGACGATAACGCACTCGTCGTCCGAGCCTGCAACACCTGAGCATTGACATAAGCAGTTCAAGCTTAAAACACAAGAAATTCTTTTCCACCCCTAGTTAGGGGAAGTACGGCGACTCTGATCCTCATGTCCAGATGAGGTACGTAGGCAGCGGGGTAGGGCCCATTCGAGCACAATCCTTATTTTCCCTATATTTTCCCCCTTTCTTTTCTTTTTTTATCCAGTTTCAGTCTTTCTTTTTTGCAGCAGCTTTCATTTCTTCACCTTTTGAAACAGTTTCTTTGCAAGCGTGGATCTCGTCGGGTACGGCAGACGATCTGGGGTGCCAATACCTTCCCATGTCGTAACCGACTCCTGAACCTAGTTTCTTTGGTTCGCAGGACCTTTGTCCTTCCTCTTCTTTTCTTCTGGTTTGTGCAGCATTACCATTCCCATTTCTTCGGGATAAAAATGCATGGCTTGCGACTCTACCTCTTTTCCACGCCACTTTTGCGTTTGTCCCAGGATAGAAATCCAGGGAGCGACACACACCTTTATTCATCAATATTTGTATACAACCCTTTAGCTTTCGACACTGATCAAGATCTGTCTTGCAAATAGGGCACCCATCATGGAGTAATAGAAATAGTCCATGTTCCCTTCATTTCTCTGCTACCACATACATATGGGTTTTGACCTCATGAATATCATTGATTAACTCCTCCCTTGTTTCCTCTTCAACTGCATTGACTGTCGGTCCATCATGGATATGTAAAGGGTTAGTTAGCACATTTGGTTGATCTTCAATGAATGACAAAAAAATTGATGAATTAGCTTATGCACTTCATCTTTGAACACGCAAAACTCCTCGGTAGAGTGTCCAATATAACCAACGTGGAAGGCACAAGACACATTTGGATTATGCTCTGGGTTATAAGGGAAAACCGTAGGTGGAATCTCTTTTGGCACAACCACCCCTTTGTGGATAAGATAAGGGAACAATTATGTATATGATACAGGTAGCATATCGAAGTTTGGGTGTCTTTGATTATTCTGATTGTTATTTCCTTGTTTGTTCTGGCCTTAATGATTCCCGTTGTTCTGATGTTGTTGTTGAGACTGACCAGAAGGAGTTTGAGCCTGTGGAGGCTGTTGTGGTTGATACTGATATGGCAGTTGTTGATACTAAGCGGCAGAAATGTAATGATATGGATAGTTTGGCGTTGGAGCCATGGGAACATGATATTTAAGAGGAGCGGTTACTGTTAATATGTTGGCTTCTGCTTCTTTCTTCTTTGCAAAGCCACTAGATGACTTCTTTGCGATTTATTACTGAGTAGAACTGGAGATCCTCCCAATTTTCAGCCTATTCTTGATATGTTCCCCAATAGTCACGATGTCAGCAAACTTTGAAGATGAACTACCGACCATATTCTCATAGTATAATCCTTGCAAGATGCCCATGAAAATGTCAACCAACTCTGAGTCAGATAGAGCGGGTCGAACTCGGGAAGCCATTTCACACCATCTTTGCGCATATTCTTTATAAGTCTCACTGGTTTTCTGAGATTGATTTTGGAGTTGAAGTCTTGTCGGAACCATGTCAAAGTTATATTTGTATTGTTTTAGAAAGGATTCAGATAGATCCCTCCACAAACAAATCTTGTTGTGTTCCAAACCCATATACTGGTCTAGAGAAGCCCTAGATAAGCTATCCTGGAAACAGTGTATCAGCAGATCATCATTGTTTATGTAAGAAGCCATTTTTCTACAATACATTGTAACATGACTTCTTGGGCAACTTAAACCATTGTATTTTGGAAACTCTGGGACTTTAAACTTTTGTGGCAACACGACATTCGAAACTAAGCACAAATCTTTGGTGTCGACACCAAAGGCTGAGAATCCTTCGATTGCTCGAATTATCTCGTCCAACAGTTGGTAACCAGGGGGTTTGCTTTGATTAGGACCAGGGAGGCTCTGATAAGGAAGATGAGCATGAATTTATGGATTATATAATTGTAGTGCTACTTGAGTGGGCATTTGCGGGGAAGCGAATTGAGAAGGATGCTCTACACAAGCATTAATCATTTTCCCAGAAACCTGATCCCAAGGTATTCCATATGGATAACCGGGCGGAGGTGCCATGGCAGTGGTAGATTCCCCAGAGTAAGGCATCATAGTATTGTTATTCTAAATAGCAGGTTGAGTGTGTTGAGGTGGGATCAACATGACGATACGAGGACCTAGGTATGCTGGCTCATCATTATCTGGAACTTCAACATTGATTGAAATAAGATTTTGATGGACTTGGTCTTGCATAGTCTTATGATTGTCAACATTGATCACAGAAGGTTGAAAATGATTAGGCATGCCCCATGGGTAGGCAGTAGAGTTCCGATTGGGCCCATGAATAGCTAACGGCTGATAAGGGATGAAAGTTCCCCCATTAATAGTCTGAGGAGTATGGTTCGGAGGCATTCCCTATGGGTATACAGCAGAAAACCAACTTTGATTGAGCTGAGAGCCTGGTTGTCTAACCGGTGGTTGAGTCATAGTCAGAACCGGAGTTTCCCCAACAGTAAGGGTAAAGTTGGCAATAGTAGCGACAACCATAGCATCAATGACAATTGCAGTAGTAACAGGAACAACAACAACATCCCTTTGAGCTCATATGAATTTTGTAACACCCCAAAGTTAAATTCTGATTTAATTGATGTGTTTTCTTGTGAATTTTGATTTTATGATGTTATTTAATGTTTTGTGGAGTTTTGAGTGTGGCTTAATATATTATTAATATTAAGTATGGTGGGTTTAGTTAACTATTTAAGATTAATAAAATAAAATAAAATAAAGGGAATTAGAGGATAAGAGTATTGTGGTCTTTTGGTTGAGGATAAGTGATGGTATATTGGGGAAAGACTAAAGAGGTCCTAGGGGTAAGAGTGGCAAAAGAAGGAAAGTTGAAGAGTACGATCATTTTTAGAACGATCGCATTTTTGGAGAGAAGGGAGAAAAAGCTCTGAGGATGGAAAAGCTAGAGTAGGAGACTTGAAGTTTTTCAAGGATTATCAGAGGTAATTACGAAACCTAAGGTATGGGGAGTATTTTCCTTTCGATATTATAATGTGGGAATAGAATTGGGGGGTTTTGAGGTATAAGTTTTAGGGTATGGGGTTTTGTGATGAATTGATTGTTGATTAATGATTTTGTGAGGATTATGATGTATATAATAATGTGTATGATGATATATTGAGAAATATTGATGTTGATGATGTTTTTCTGAGGTGCTATTGTCATTTGCTTTGATTTTGATAGATTTGTCGCAGAAAATCAATGCTGGGAATCGCAGGTCAATCTCACGAAATCGCGAAGCTCTCTTAGCGAGCATAAACCCGAGAGCCAAGCGAGCAAGGTGTCTCGCTTAACGAGACCTAGAATTTTGAAAAATATTTTTAAATACATACAAATGTCTCTTTCGATGTGGTTTGTGTCGTAGTTGCTATGAATGTTGTAGAGTTGTTGTGTGATGTGTTTTTAGAGGTTATACAAGTAGAATTAGTGAATCAATGATGTATAATGACTTCAATGTTTTTTTTAGTTATGAAGTGAGAGTACATGAGGTAGAAGTATGATGTTAGATGAATATGTAGTATGACGATTGAATGAGTATGCTTTTAAAGATGAATGCGAATGCATTGTTTATGATGTTTGAGGATGATGTGTGTATACTGCGTCTTGCATTCATGGTATGATTTATGAGGGGACTTTTAGTCAAATGGTAGCTTCAATTCCATTGTGTAGATTGAAGTGATTTGATGTTATGATGTGCTCCCTTAGTGGAGGGTTGATGGCCCAATGTCCATCCATGAGGATGTTTCGGTACCACATGCATAATAAGAGGTTGCATTTCATTCTAAATGACATATCATGAACTGCATTGAGTTTGTGTTATGATGTGACCTGTTTGATGTTGCAGATGAACGAGTTTATTGATGATGGAATCTGATGTTATTGCTTATGTTTTAAATTCTCATTTCTATATTATTTTATTTAATGTGAATTTACTCACCCTGCCTTCCTTTTGTGATGGTCTATTATGCCATCCTGAAGATAATCAAGGTTAGCTCGATGCACATTTAACTTGGAGTTAGTGAGTTCCTTGAGTTAGTTAGAAGTGAAGTCCTGCTCTGTGTCCAATAACATCCGGGATGGGTTTCACTTGAGTTATTTTGTTTACTTGAATTAAATTAATGTTTCTTTTGATTTTATGGAGATTTAAATGATGTTTTGGATTAAACTATGAAGTTTCTTTTAGTAAAAGATGTTTTGTTTTTCCGCTGCTTATTTTTTGAAAAAGATGTTTTGAATTATTTATGATTTTATAACCCGCGTTACAGGACATGACTCAATATGAGGTTTATGAGTTGAATGAATAAATGTGATATCCTTTCTTGAGTTTTACTCTGATAAATGATTAAAATGTATGCTGGTTGTGATGGGGTAGAAATGGTGTTACATTAGTGGTATCAGGGAAGGTCGGTCAGTCCGGTCGTGTCGTGTCGTTTTCAGTCGTGGCGGTTTTTGCGTTTGAGTGTTTTGAGGTTGAGTTATTTTCTGATGTTGTTGATAATTTGTAGAATGACTTTGAATCGTGCTCTTGCGGATGCGGTAGCTGCACTTGCTCAGGAAACGGTGCAGAACAATGTTCATGATGAGTTTCATGCCTTGGTTTTTTTTAGAGGAATAATCCACCTAAGTTTGAGGGTTCCCATGAACCGGAGAACGCACATAAGTGGTTGAAGGCAATTGAGAATATTTTCAGGACCATGGCATGCTCCGATGCTCAGAAGGTGCAGTTTGGCACCCATATGCTGGATGAAGATGCTGAGGATTGGTGGGATAATACGCATCAGAGATTAGAGGGAGCTGGGGCTGCCATAACTTGGAATGTGTTCAGGAGGGAATTTCTGAGTAAGTACTTTCCTGAAGACGCTCGTGGCAAGAAAGAGGTCGAGTTCTTAGAGCTGAAGCAGGGGAACATGACGGTGGCAAAGTATGCTTCCAAGTTTGAGAGGTTGGTGAAGTTTTGTCCTCACTACAACCGTGATGATGATGAGTTGTCTAAGTGTTTAAAGTTCGAGAATGGGCTGAGACCAGAAATTAAGCAAGCGATTTGGTGTCAACAAATCCGCAGGTATGCTGAGCTTGTGGATAAGAGTAGGATATATGATGAAGATAGATGAGCTCGAATCTGCTTGCTATAAGCAGGTGACTGAGAAGAAAGACAAGGATCCGTTTCGAGGGAAACCTTATACGACTCCAATTGACAAGGGGAAGCTAAAGGGTAATGATGGGAAGAAGCCAAGTGGGGGAGCGGGTTCCACTCCTCTCAAGTGCTATAAGTGTGGCGAAGTAGGTCACAAATCTGATGTGTGCACTACTACTGCGATAAGATGCTATAAATGTGGTAAGAGGGGTCACATGAAGGACGAGTGTCTGAATGTTGGACCGAATTTTTTTAATTGCAGCGAAGAGGGACATATCAGTACTCAGTGTAAGAAACCTAAGAAGGTTGCTACTGCGAATCAAACTACTGGTAGAGTGTTCGCTTTGAGTTGTTCAGATGCTCAGAAGAAGGATAACTTGATTTGAGGTAATTGTTTTATTAATGATGTTGAATCGATTGCTATAATTGATACTGGTTCTACTCAATCGTTTATTTCGATTGAGTGCATGACCAGGCTGAATTTGCCTTTGACTGTTATGATGTTTCTATCTCCAAAGCAAGTGGAAGAACTTCTAGAGATGAAGCCCATATGTTTGCTTTGTTTGCAACGTTGCAAGTTGACTGTAAACAAATGAGTTTTGAGTTACCTGTTGTCCAAGAATTTCTGGATGTGTTTCCGGATGAAATTAGTGATTTACCTCCGGAACGTGAAGTAGAGTTTGTTGTGGATTTGGTACCGGGTACTAGTCCAATGTCGATGGCTCCTTATCGGATGTCAGCTTCAGAGTTGAGTGAATTGAAGAAATAACTTGAAGAATGTGTTGAGAAGATATTTGTTCGTCCAAGTGTTTCTCCGTGGGGTGATCCTGTGTTGTTGGTTAAGAAAAAGGATGGTAGCATGAGGTTGTATGTCAATTATAGACAATTGAATAAGGTGACTATCAAAAATAAATACACACTTCCAAGGATAGATGACTTGATGGATCAGTTGGTGGGAGCTTGAGTTTTTAGCAAGATTGATTTGAGGTCGGGTTATCATCAGAATCAAGTTAAAACAGACGATATTCCGAAGACAACTTTCCAGACGAGGTATGGTCACTATGAATATATTGTGATGCCTTTTGGTGTGTCCAATGCACCTTGTGAATTCATGGATTATATGAATTATACTTTTCATGAGTATTTGGATAAGTTTGTGGTGGTTTTTATTGATGACATCCTAATTTATTCAAATTCAGAAGAAGAACATGAAGGACACCTGAGGATTGCATTACAAGTGTTGCGAGAGAAGAAGCTTTATGCTAAGTTGTCGAAGTGTAAGTTCTGGTTGAAGGAAATGAGTTTCCTTGGCCATGTGATTTCTAGTTGTGGGATTTCAGTGGATCCTTCGAAGATTTATGATGTGTTAAAGTGGGATACTCTGGAGTCTTCTACGGAGATCAGAAGTTTTCTTGGTTTGGCCGGTTACTACCGAACATTTATAGAGGCTTTTTCTAAGTTGGCTTTGCCTCTGACTCAGTTGACTCGAAAGGGTCAAGCGTATGTGTGGGATGTGGCATGTGAGAAGAGTTTTGTTGAATTAAATAAGAGGTTAACAACTGCTCCAGTTTTTATTTTACCGAATCTGAATGAATCTTTTGTGGTGTACTGTGATGCTTCGAAGATGGGTCTTGGTGGTCATTTGATGCATAATCAACAAGTAGTTGCCTATGCTTCTAGACAGTTACGTGTTCATGAGAGGAACTATCCTACCCGTGACTTAGAATTAGCGGTCGTGGTTTTTGTGCTAAAGATTTGGAGACACTATCTATTTAGATCGAGATTTAAGGTGTTCAACGATCATAAGATTTTGAAATACTTGTTTGATCATAAAGAACTAAATATGAGGCAGAGAAGGTGGTTAGATATGTTGAAAGACTTCTATTTTGATTTGAGTTACCACCCTGGTAAAACTAATATGGTTGCAGATGCTTTGAGTAGAAAGACTTTGAACATGTCGATGATGATGGTGAAAGAACTTGAGATGATTGAGTAATTGAGAGACATGAGTTTGTTGTGTGAAACTACATCTGAGAGTGTGAAGCTGGGTATGCTGAAATTGACTAATGATATTATGGAAGAGATCCGTTTAGGACAACAATCAGATTTGAAGTTGGTTGATCAGATGACTTTGATTAACCAAGGTAACGAAGGAGAGTTTTGTATTGATGAGAATGGTATGATGATGTTTCGAGATCGTGTGTGTGTTCCTGATATCCTAGAATTGAAGAAAAGTATTCTAGAAGGAGGACATTGAAGCCGATTGAGTATTCATCCTGGTGCTACTAAAATGTATCATGACTTGCAGAAACTGTTTTGGTGGCCAGGTATGAAAAGAGATGTTGCGGAGTTTGTGTATGCTTGTTTGGTTTGCTAGAAATCAAAGGTTGAACATCAAAAGCCTTTAGGTATGTGTCGCTCCCGATAGATGGGAATGGCCCAAATAAAGGTACAGACGCGAACGGTCGGCGAAAGGGACAATGAGAACACACAGCCGTGAACTCACTGGAGATGAATAGAGTCGCCAGCTAGGCATTTTTATCCCGGAGGAAAGGTAATGCTGCATAGACCTAGAAAGATACGGATAAGACGGTTTGCGAACCAGAGAGACTGAGAAAGGGGGTTGGTTACAACCTGGGAAGGTATTAGCACCCAGATTGTCCGCCGTACTCGACGGGATCCACGCTCAAGAGATTTGTGTTTTAAAGGGGTAGTGTCAGTGCAATTTGTGTATAAAGTGGCTGGAAAGGGATGTACAGGTGTCAGTGTAAGAAGTGTAAAGTGTGATATATACAGTGTCAGTGTAAGGACAGGAGTGAAATGCTCAAGATCATGAGGCTAAAATAATGATGCCGGAAAGAGGGGGAATGTACAGAGACTTTTGTTCGATAACCGTTAAGTTATGCCTACGTATCCTCTCGTGCAATGAGGAAGTCAGAACACCGTAGTTCGACCCAAAGAGACTGAAAGATGGATTGACTTGTGAACTGCTTACTTGTCTATGCTCAAGTGTATGACCTGTCTGGCTCAGGTGCAAACTGTCTTGCATTAGACGGAAGAAGCGAGCTCTCGTTTGTGAGTGAATGAGATGAGAAAAGAATCCCGGAGGAGACGATTATTGTTTGTTTTTGAGTTTTCAGTCTTTTATTGCTTTTGAAAGTTTGTCATAAGTTAATGAGCTTAAGTCTAAACCAATGGGTTTAGTAAACTCATCACATCTTCCCTCTGATTAGGGGTAATGAGAGTACCTTAAGTGTGAAGTCAGATTCTCACACTTAATCACCTTTGGTGTAGGATTGAGATCATTAACCTACTTGTGATTATTTAGATGTTTTTGGTGTTTTTGTTTAGTGTTGAGTAATGAGGTTAAGCCATAATCAAGGATTAAACAGACTCATTACACCATCCTAATAGAAGGATAATAGATGAGAATGTTTAAGCTGAGGAAAGCTCCTCAACTTGATCTATGATTAGGGATTAAACTCATGACAAAACAAAGCCTTTATTAAATGGATTTTAGTTAATGGTAAGATGATGAAGTGAGTTTTATGATTTGTAAGACAACTTGAGGGGGACTTGTCCATTAACACTAGGGTTAGTCCTTCTTAACCAATTAAGGAAGAATTAGAACCCTAATGCAAGGCCCAAGTTACAAGTGTGGTGTCTTGATGATCATTAAGTGAATTGATTAAGAGATTTAAACACATTAAGGGTTTAACACTTAGGATTAAAGTTATACACTCCATCCTAAGAGAAGGATGCAGGCATAAGCTTAATCACAAAGCCTTAAAGCCTTTAGGGTTTAGTCCCTGATTATGAGATGAGAAGAGAAGACTCAAAAGAGACACAAAGGTAAAACTAAGAGGGGAGACTAATCAAAACCCTAATCATTGTCATGCTTGGTTGTTCCTAAGGTTTGTGAGGTTTTCAAGAGAAGATCTTCAATGGAACCACCAGGAAGCAGATGAAAGGATCAGGAGAAGCAAAACAACTTGCTTCATTCAAGAAGTCAAGTCACTTGAATAAAGAAAGTAAGAAGAAAAGGAATGAGCAAGCTCAATCTCAAGCACATACAAAAATGCAGCAATGGATGCAAGAGAGATGAAAAGAGAAGTTATGAGAAGTGAAGGCAAATTCACTTCTCAAAGTCACTTACCACCTGAAAGATTAGAAAAGAAATGCAATGCAATGCAAAATGGGATAGGATGACATGATGCAAACCAAAACCATAAGCATACTTATGATGATAATGATGCTATGAGATGCTAAAAACATGAGGTAGCACATGGAAATGATCATACAAGCTTATGAATGCAGATGAAGCAAGTTAGGAACCATGAAAACACATGAAAAGTTATGAAGTGCACATGACATACAAAATGGCAAATACATGATGCAATGATCAAACATGCTTTCTATATGTCTTATGATGTCAAATGAATCACATGGAGGCATGGAATGTCATAGCAAGTCATGTTATGCAAGAGGATGCAAGATGGATGCATATGGAAGCCCAAATTAGGGTTTATGAATCAAACAATCAATCACAAACCAAAACCAGAAGCAAACCCTAAGATAAAAAATGGAAAATGCCACACAAAGGCCCCCTAATCCCATACTAAACCACTGCCCAAAGGAGAGGTCTCAACTCTCAACCAATCTTAAGTTATGATTTTCACAAGTTATTAAGGTTTTTAGGGTTTCCAAACAAAAGAAATGTCAAACAATTTGAAAATGCAAGATCAAATCATGGAAATTTAATCTCAAAAACTACATGCTAAACATAATGCAATGCAAAAAGAATCAATGTCCAACTCTTCATGGATAGGCAGAAATGATTTTTTAAACTTTGGATCAAATTAATGCACAAAAATCATTTTAATTCAATGAAAAATTCTCAAAATGCATCAAGATCAAAAAAGAAATTTGGTTTGAAGGTTGGACAATGTTTCTAAATGTCTTAGAACATTTCATGAATTTTTTGGTGATTTTTAAATACCTAAAAGTATTTTTAATAAATTAATTCTCATTAATCAATTAAAAATAATCTTTTAAATATTTAAAAATACTTTTTTAATGCTAAAAATGAAAACAAAAATATTTTTGTGTCATAAAAATTAATGAAACTCAGGATAAAAAATTTCATAATTTTTAGACATTTTTTACTATTTTTAATAAATTGTGCAAATAAAATGAAAAGAAATGAAATAAAAATGAATTTAAACTGAGTTAAGTGAAAGTATGCTGATCCAACGCGTGAGATTTAAAGTGGCCAGGGCGGGAATTGACTTGGCGCCAGATCTCACGGTCCAAATTCAAAAATGACTAATTAATGCTTAAACCCTAATTACGCCGTTAATCACTCTCAGATGACCGGAACAGTGTTCCGGTCATCTTCTCCGTTCACCCCAAAAATCAATCTCCCTCCCCAGGCCATTTTAGGAGCCCTAACTCTCCAGAAACCATCTACCAACTATCCTAAACACGAATCCAGCATCAAATCATGTTAAAACTCAAACACAAACAAGAATCGAAGCAAAGAAAATTCTAGGTCAAACTTTCAGAACACCATAACATACTCATTTCTTGCTTATTTTCAAAAGTAAATAGATCCCAATGATCAGTGCAACATACACAACAAGATTCTAACAAGAAAAAGGAGTTCTGGAAAAAAAGTTCATGGTGTCACCTGAGATGGAGCTTTTGATTCAGGAGCTTTCTGGATGGTTCTTTGGCTCAATCAGGTCCCAATGATCCACCTTTGAAGCTTTGGATGCTTAGTTGGAGTTTAAACAGCCTCTTGAGTGAGTTTGCAGGAGCTCTGACCAAGGGAGTGTGAAAATCGTGTTTGTGATATGGAGGGTCTCAGGCCAAAACAAGGGTTGGTTTCTGGTCCATGAAGCAAGGTGAGTTGATTGGTGCAACTTGTTTGGATGTTTTTGGGTTGAGCAGAGAGATTCGAATGGTTTTGCTCTTGGGAGTGAAAATGGGGAAGTGGTGTTCTTGTGTGTTTCTGGCTTGTTCCTTTGTTGGTTTCTGTTCAGTGTGACAAGGTGAGGATGATGGTGAGACTTGCTTGAATGTTTGTGAGGGGAGGAGGCAGATTCGAAGGAAAATGCAAAATGAGGGTGATTTCGTGAATGTTGTCTTGTGATTTGTTTTAGCTTGGCTTGTTTATATCTTTGGCTTGCAAATGGATAGTATAAAATAATCCTATAGGTCAGATGATTTGACCTGGCCTTTATTGATTGGTAAGTTTGCTTTTGCCAAAAGTCCACTCTTTGTGTAAGGAAAGCATGGGCTTGGTTCTAGGCTAGTACAAGGCATGGGGCTGCGCAGCAAGGGTGAGGGGAAGGGCTAGCATGGTTCAGCATCCAATGTTGCAAGTGGTAGGAGAAGTGATCATGAGTTTTGCAAGTTGGTCATCTTTGGAAACTTCATGAAAATGCCTTGTTACACAAACCATGGACATGTGATCTTTTGGTCCAATTCTGATTTTTAAGACATATGTGATGTTTGTGCATTGGTTTGATGTCAACTAGAAGTTACAAACAGCCTTGGTTCATGATTTTTCAAGTTTCTCATTTGAGGCATTTCTTGAAAATAAGTGATTTTGGCCAACTTTGTCAAACCATAACTTTTGATCCATGAAGAATTAGATCATGTTCTTGTACTTTTTGAAAAGGGAAAAATGTGATCTACAACTTTCATGACCAAAGTTTTTCCATTTGAAGCTTTTTTGGATCAAGAATCAAGGCTTGAAAAATGACCTAAAATGACATATTCTTGAAAAGTCAACTATGCCCTAAAAAGTCAACTTTGCAAAAACTTCAAATTCTTGAATTTTGTGAACTTCAACCTTCTTCCATGATCAAATAAAGACCATATACACTCAAAATGATAAAGAATGCCCATTGGTTGGGTCATTGGGGGCCTCAGATGCCCTGATTTTGCACTGACTTGTCCAGAAAGTCAACTCTTGATCAGATGACTTCCCCATGGAATTTCTTCATGAAACTTGATATGCATACTCCCTATACCATATAGAGACCAATGGAAACAAGAATGACCAAAAAATTTGGAGTTATGGCCTTTGAAACCAAAACCCTAATTTTAGGTCAACTGTGCAGTCAAACTTGGCTCTGCATCCACACCAATCCCAGTTCTTGTGATTCTTTGGAATTCTTGACTTTGAGAGGATATAATATGATACTTGAACACACATGGATACCTTTGAAGTGATGGGTGACCTTTGGAGTGGCTCAAGTGGCTCTTGGATTGCTCAGATCACAAACCCTAGGTGCAGATGACTTAGAAACCATGCAGTGAATCAAAAATGAGATATGAGGTGATATGATTGTGTTTATGCATATGAAATGATCACAAGCCATGGTGAAATGGGTGAGGGCAAATTTGGGGTGTTTACAGCTGCCCCTATTCAAACATGAGTTAGCTGTGTAGGTTGTAAGCGACGGCTTAGCAGGCAAACAAGATAACTTGTGGTTGAATACCAAAGACAGTCCAAAATTTGCACTCACAGAATGAAGAAGAAAAGGGATATAGATTGTAAAGGAAAATAAAGCATATTGTAAGGTGTGGGCGACGGAGGACGACCGTCGAGCAGAGGACGACTGCTGGGTAAAGAGCAATGACGGGGACGGCCGACATGCTGAGAAAAGTGCGAAAGTAAAGCAATGACGGGGACGGCCGACATGCTGGGGATAAAAGGTAAAGCCAAGACGGGGACGGCCGACTGGCTGGGGAAAATAAGATATGAAACTATGATGGGGACGGCCATCACGATAAAGTTGTAAAATTCTCTGGGGAAAACATGACGGGGACGGCCATCAAGTTCATAAAGCAAGGTGACCGACGATAGGGACGGCCATCGGGCTAAAAGAAAAGGAAAAGGGACCACGACGGGGACGGCCATCGGGTTAAAGAATAAATGAAATAAACAGATGATGGGGTACGGCCATCAAAGGTGAAGGACGATCACCTAGCAGGGTACGGCTGCTCTGTTGGGGAATAAAAGAAATATGATGGGGACGACCATCGGATAAAAGGTCAACGATGGGGACGGCCATTGGACGAGCATGATGGAGGACGACCATCAAGAGGTGGAGGACGACCACCTAGCAGGGGACGGCTGCTCTCAGGGTTTACCATGACATAGGACGGATGCCAGATAACCAAAATCAACAATGGGGACGGCCATTGGATAAAATTGATGAAGGACGATTATCAAAAGGGTGGAGGACGACCACCTAGCAGGGGATGGCTGCTAAAATCAACGATGGGGACGGCCATCGGATGAGCATGACGGAGGACGACCATCAAGAGGTGGAGGACGACCACCTAGCAGGGGACGGCTGCTCTCAGGGTTTATCATGACACAGGACGAGTGTCAGATAAAAGAGAAAATTTGCTTTGTTGGCGATCTACTGGGGAATAATGAACACGGACGAGTGTTTATATCCAAGAAACAAAAGGCATAAGTGTTTAGATGTTGTGTATAGATCAGAGATGCGGACGAGCATCCCTAAGACTACGATACGGACGAGTATCGGGTAGAAACAAATACTGGCACGTGTTCAAGGATGATGATACAGACGAGTATCAACTGGTTAACAAAGAACAAGGACTAGTGTTGAATCTGAGAGGACTCTCCTGGAGAATAGTAGACACAGGCGAGTATCTATATTCAAGAGGACATAAGTTTTTGACACAGTGTATGGATTAAAGATGCGGACGAGCATCCTTAAGACCATGATACGGGCGAGTATCATGTAGAAACAAACGCTTGACGCATGCTCTGAGATGATGGTACGGACGAGTACCAACGGGTTAACAAAGAACAAGGACTAGTGTCGAATCTGTGGGGATATAAGAGTGATATACAAGATACGAACGAGTATCTGTATGGGTGTGAGTAGTATGAGTATTGTATAGATGAGTGTTTATCTGCTGGGGAAGGTGACACAGACGAGTGTCGAGAGAGAAAAGTATAATATGAACAAATATGTGGGTTGCAAAAGTGTAGATGACTGTGCTGGGGATATGACACGGACGGGTGTCGAGAAAGTGTATATAGGTATATGCGAGTGCAAAGAGGATGTCTTTGGCTTTCTGCTGGTGTCAAAATGAGTATATACTGGTGTTTGTGGATTGTGAGGCAACTGCTTTTGCTGGGGACCCTGGTGGGGATTCTTCTGTACGTTGATGAATTGTCGTTTATTCACAAGTGTTGATTCAAAACATGGCTTATGATTATGCTATGTGTTGGATTTTTGCCGTAATGCTCCGTGTTAGACGGAATGCTACGCTTTGTGGGTGAATATGATGTAAATGCTATGATTGTGCAAAGATACCCAACCGGGATTCGGATCCCGTTGCCGCGAAGATCTTCGATCGATCTGCTTGAAATGGACATCCCAGCTGGGGAGGAGATCACTGGTAGAACTGATGATATGATATCTGCTTAGGGATACGGGTCACTGATAGACCTGTCCTAATAAATGAAAGACCCAGCTGGGGGTTGTAGAAGCTTTCTTCACTCTGTTGTGATCTTCTATGCGCTGCTCTTCCGGATAGAGGCTGGAACTCTGTGGGGAAATGGCTCTCTGACTTCCACACTCGGCTGAGGGTGCGATGGCAACTCGGCTGGGGAGAAAGAGAGGAATCATTGAAAGACCTCCCTAGAAATTCTGTTATGGTAGTTTCTTGACTCAACCGGGGATATGGGCATCTCCTGTGATATCTGCCCATTCTGATGGGGATAAGTAATAAGTGGCCAACTCAACCGGGGGGAAGTCATGCGAGGCAACTCAGCTGGGGAGAGAGCACTTCGGGTGCTAAAGTTGAGTGTTGATTTGTCAGCTTGCTGGGATGAAGCTTACATGCCCCAAGTTGCGTCCTGGATACCTGCAATCCTGAAAAAGATAGAGAAACGCACAAGATAATCCCGAGGTATCCTTTACTGGATGCCGTCATAGGAGTTTAGATACTTCTGAGAGTAAGCATATTTCCTGCAAGCATGTTTTTATTTGAAGACAGGCATTTGTATTCTTATGCAACCAGTTTTTCTTTAAGACATCAGACATTTTTTACAAATAAAATGTACAAAACGAGACATGACTGAAAATCTGATTTTATTAATTCATATGCCCTGAATCGGCGAGATACAGTCAAAGGAACATATCCCCTGAAATGAGGAGATTGTTACAAATTGAGAAACAAAATGTTGGCAGTGTTGATGACGCTTTAAAGGAGCTTCCTCTTCACTATGACCCGTATGACTTTTGACGTTCTTCTCATCTTGCTTTTTGAAGAATGTTGATTCTGATTGAAGCTTGATCCTCTCGAAGCTTACCAAGTTGTAGGTGATACAGACGAATTCAGAATGCAGTTGTTCGCTTATTCCCTTATTTTGCATGGATCGCCCTTTCGGGTTTTCAATCCATCGGGATACCCATTTTTGCCTGAGCTGTCCAATGCGGCTTTTCAACTCAGCGGGTGTACATTTTTTTATTTATTTTCCCTTATTTTTGCCCGAGTCTTTCATTCTGTTTTTGACTCGCCGGGATGCCCTATTTTTGCCTGGACTTACATTCTGTTTTTGTGTCCAGCGGGTCATTTTTATGCGAAGTATTTTTTAACTGCATCTGAATTCACAGGAGACGGGAAATCTTCACCATCCATGGTGCTGAGCATCAGTGCTCCACCAGAGAAAACTTTCTTTACCACGAATGGTCCTTCATAATTTGGAGTCCATTTGCCCCTGTGGTCTGTATGAGGAGGGAGGATTCTCTTCAGCACAAGATCTCCTACTTGGTACTCTCGGTGCCTGACTTTCTGATCGAAGGCCTTCTTCATTCTTTTCTGATACAACTGCCCATGACAGATTGCAGCCAATCTTTTCTCTTCAATCAGACTCAGTTGCTCGAATCGGGATCGGACCCACTCTGCTTCGTTCAGCTTAACATCCATCAGTACCCGTAGGGAGGGTAATTCAACTTCAACCGGTAGGACTGCTTCCATACCATACACAAGCTGATATGGCGTTGCCCCAGTGGATGTCCTGATCGACGTTCGGTACCCATGCAAGGCAAACGGTAGCATTTCATGCCAGTCTTTGTAAGTGACTACCATCTTCTGCACAATCTTCTTGATATTTTTATTTGCTGCCTCAACAGCGCCATTCATCTTTGGCCTGTAAGGAGAAGAATTGTGGTGTTGGATCTTGAAGTCCCGGCATAGCTCTGCCATCATTTTGTTGTTTAAATTGGAACCATTATCAGTAATGATTCGCTCGGGCACTCCGTATCGACAGATGATATCTCTTTTCAGAAATCTGGCTACCACTTGTCTCGTGACGTTTGCATATGAGGCTGCTTCAACCCACTTGGTGAAATAGTCAATGGCGACCAGGATGAATCTGTGGCCATTTGAAGCAGTTGGCTCAATCTTGCCAATCATGTCAATGCCCCACATGGCAAAGGGCCATGGTGAAGACATTATGTTCAAAGGGTTGGGAGGCACATGCACCTTATCTGCATAAATCTGGCATTTATGGCATTTTCTGGCATAGGCACAACAGTCGGCATCCATTGTGATCCAGTAATAACCCGATCTTAGCAATTTCTTAGCCATGGCATGCCCTCCGGCATGGGTACCAAAAGATCCTTCGTGCACTTCATGCATCAACAAGTCTGCTTCTGTCTTGTCAACGCATCTGAGGAGTACCATATCAAAGTTCCTTTTGTATAAAGACCCATCAGTGTTCAGAAAGAAACTTCCAGCAAGCCTTCTCAAAGTCTTCTTATCATTGGAAGATGCCCCAGGTGGGTATGGTTGATCCTCCAAGAAGCACTTAATGTCGTGGAACCAAGGCTTATCATCTTTAACAATATCTGCTGCGAACACATATGCTGGTCTATCAAGTCTGGACACTGAAATCTGAGGTACAAAGTTGGCAGTCTGAACTTTGATCATGGATGAAATGGTAGCAAGAGCATCTGCAAACTGATTCTCGTCCCGAGGGATATACTCAAGCTTGACTGTTGTGAAGAAAGTCAGTAACCTCCTTGTATAATCCCTGTAAGGTATCAGATGATCCTGGTGGGTGTACCATTTGCCGTTGGTTTGATTGACTACCAAAGCTGAATCTCCGAATACAGTCAAAGTCTTGATCCTGAGGTCAATGGCTTCCTCAAGACCCATAATGCAAGCTTCGTATTCAGCTTCGTTGTTAGTGCAGTTGAAAGTGAGTTTTGCCGAGAAAGGCATGTGAACTCCCTTAGGTGTAATGAGTACTGCACCAACACCACGACCATTCATGTTAACAGCCCCATCAAACATCATAGTCCATTCTTCTTCCGGGTCAGGCCCTTCAGTGTGAACAGGCTCTTCATGATCTTTTGCCTTTATGAACATGATGTCTTCATCAGGGAAGTCAAATCTCATAGGCTGGTAATCATCAATGGGTTGCTCAGCCAGATATTCAGATAGTACACTGCCCTTGATGGCTTTCTGAGAGGTGTACTGGATGTCGTATTCTGTGAGAATCATCTGCCATCTTGCAACCCGTCCGGTAAGTGCTGGCTTCTCGAAAATGTACTTGACTGGGTCCATCTTTGAGATCAATAAAGTAGTGTGGGTCAACATATATTGTCTCAGTCGGCGAGCAGCCCACGCTAAAGCACAGCAAGTTTTCTCGAGCAGTGAATAACGTTGTTCACAGTCGGTAAACTTTTTGCTTAGGTAGTATATTGCATACTCTTTTCGACCAGACTCGTCATGTTGGCCCAACACACATCCCATCGACTCTTCTAATACTGTCAGGTACATTATCAGAGGTCTTCCCTCAACTGGAGGCATAAGGATTGGAGGTTCTTGTAAGTATTCTTTGATCTTGTCAAAAGCCTTCTGGCAGTCTTCATTCCACCTGACCGTTTGTTCTTTTCTCAACAATTTGAACAAGGGTTCACAGGTTGCTGTGAGGTGAGATATGAACCTTGAAATGTAATTCAATCGACCTAAGAACCCTCGAACTTCTTTCTCTGTCTTCGGTGCAGGCATCTCTTGGATGGCTTTGACTTTGTCAGGGTCAACTTCAATCCCCTTCTCGCTTACAATAAAGCCCAGCAGCTTACCGGATCGCACCCCGAATGTGCATTTGTTGGGGTTCAGCTTCAATTGGTACCTCCTCAGACGCTTGAATAACTTCAGTAGATTTACCAGGTGATCTTCTTCAGTAAGGGACTTGGCAATCATGTCATCCACATAACACTCGATTTCCTTATGGATCATATCGTGGAATAATGTTACCATAGCCCGTTGATATGTTGCACCGGCATTCTTGAGCCCAAATGGCATTACCTTGTAGCAGAACGTGCCCCAGGGTGTGATGAAAGTTGTCTTCTCCATGTCTTCAGGTGACATTTTAATCTGATTGTATCCTGAAAATCCATCCATGAAGGAGAATACTGAGAACTGAGCCGTATTATCCACCAATACATCAATGTGAGGTAAAGGGAAGTCGTCCTTCGGGCTGGCTCTGTTCAGATCTCGGTAGTCAACATACATTCTTACTTTGCCGTCCTTTTTAGGCACAGGTACTATATTAGCAACCCACGGTGGATAGCTAGTCACAGCAAGGAACCCGGCGTCCCATTGCTTTTGTACCTCTTCCTTGATCTTCATTGCCATGTCTGGGCGAGTACGACGCAGCTTCTGTTTGACCGGCGGACATTCTTCCCTTAAAGGCAGCTTGTGCACAACAATGTCGGTGTCCAACCCTGGCATATCTTGATACGACCAAGCAAACACGTCCACATATTCTTGAAGCAGATCAATCAGTTGTCTCTTCACTGAGTTTTGCAGGCGGGCCCCGATTTTAACCTCTTTCACGTCTTCATCTGTACCAAGATTAATCACTTCAACCTCCTCCTGGTGAGGAGTAATAACCTTTTCCTCCTGCCTTAACAACCTGGATAGCTCTTCAGGAAGCTCATATTCTTCTTCAACCCTTTCATCAGCTTGATTGATCGGATTGTCAAAGTCATACGAAGTCATAGCCGTGCTGTTGTCGGTGCTGTCAGGAAGGCACACTCTGCAAGGGTTCAGTTTTTTCATTTTAGTGATTTGATTTTAATCTTGTTTTAGAAAAGTGAAATAAAGTTGTCATTTTGAAAACACTGCCATTTATTTTTTGTACAAAAAGAAAAATGGAAAAACAGTGAACGAAAAGAAAAAGACTCATTTGCAAAAAGATGTCTGATATTTCATTGATTAATCTTGTTTGCACAAAAAGTACAGATGGCCCGATTACAAAATGAGTCT
Organism: Lathyrus aphaca; assembly: GCA_963966055.1. NCBI lineage: Eukaryota > Viridiplantae > Streptophyta > Magnoliopsida > Fabales > Fabaceae > Lathyrus > Lathyrus aphaca. The sequence continues at coordinate 448,625,738 of OZ014521.1, forward strand.
TGTCATCTTGGGCAAGATGCAAGACTTTGATGCATGCTATAAAAATACAGGAAATAATAATTACTCTGCATGAGTAACTCTTATAATTTCCTGGGAAGACCAGTTTGAGATACTGCTCCCCGGGACCTTTGGACGAATCCATCTTTCCAGGTTGCGTTCTTCTTCCAGCTCGTCTTCCAAACAGCTGATAGCATCAGGGGTAAGCATCCCCCCACTCACAAAATTGGGCTCTTTCGCAGCCTCTGCTTGATCTTGTTGAGTTGGTTTGTAACCCAACCCAAATCTGTCTTCTTTCTTCTCCACCGATAGCAGTTTGCCCCAGCCTTGGGAGTTTCCTCCCTCAACAACCTTCCGAGCTTGTTGGTATGATGATATTGAAGTACCAGGCACAGCAGATGTTTCATTCACATTCAAGGCTTCGAACCCCTGGCTCATTGTTTCATGGATCTCCCCATCCATCTCAATGTACTTATAGGTAGCCAGGTGGCTGACAAAAATATCCTCTTCTCCACAGATTGTAACGATTTGACCCTCCCACTCATATTTTAACTTCTGGTGAAGGGTAGAGGTCACGGCGCCAGCGGCGTGAATCCATGGCCTACCCAATAGACAGCTGTAGGCAGGCTGTATATCCATCACGTAGAAGGTAGTTTTGAAGGTCTGCGGGCCAATCGTTATGGGCAACTCAATTTCTCCCAGAACCGATCTCTTTGAACCATCAAAGGCTCTCACCACCAGGTTGCTGGGTCTCAACGCCAATCCGTCATATTCTAGCTTCACCAAGGCCTTCTTAGGTAAGACATTGAGGGATGACCCCGTGTCTACCAGCACATGAGAAAGGACAGCACCTTTGCATTCCATGGTTATGTGCAGGGCTTTGTTATGGTTGCGGCCTTCCGTTGTCAAATCAGTATTGGTGAACCCTAGTCCGTGACTAGCATTAACATTTCCAACTACAGCTTCCAGCTGATTGACAGTGATCTCTTCAGGCACGTAAGCTGCGTGCAGGACTTTGAGTAGTGCATTCCGATGGGCTTCGGAGCACATAAGCAATGATAGGATTGAGATCTTGGAAGGCGTCTGATGAAGCTGATCCACTACTTTATAATCACTCTTTTTGATGATTCGCATGAACTCATCAACCTCTTGGTCAAAGGGTGTTTTCAAAGCTTCTTTAACAGTCTGCTCTTCCTGCACCAAGCTCTTTCCTTTTGCCTTAGCAGCAGCTTCTGCTTCGGCAGTGGGTCTCTGAATTTGTGGAGCGAAAAGACGTCCGCTTCGAGTGAAGCCTCCGCCTCCTCCCACATTGTCAATTTGTGGTGCAGGGGTTGATGATTCAAAAGTGATTCTTCGTCCTTCGCAGTACAGGTCAGAGCCGTAGTGCCAGGGGATGGCATTACTACTTTCATAAGGTACTGGTCCAGGCACCGTGATAGTGACTGGACTGACTGCAGCTGCGGAAGGAATTGTGATAGTCTGTGGATCGTAATAAATTGTGACTGGTGCTCTGATGGGAGCAGCACCTTCTGAATTGTAGGTAGAGTTGTTTTCAGGATCATAAAATATTGTGACAGTTGAGACATCTTCATGATTTGTTGCTGGTGTTGTAGGAGACATTGTTGGAAAAATGGATGTTGTTGTTGTAGGAGTTTCAAAATGGAGTGGTGCTGGAGTTGTAGAAGAAAAATTTGTTGATAACTGATCAGTTGAGATAATAGATGAAGTACTTGTTGATGAAGCCGAAGAATTGTCAGGAACAATGGTTGTTGCAGTTGTAGGAGGCTCTGGAGTTGTTGCTGATGAGGTTGCTGGATTTGTTGGAAATGATGTGGTGATTTGAAGCTGGCCACTCTGAATGAGACCGTCTATGCCATTCCTCAGGTTATCGCACCCATTTACTGAGATATTGCAGTAAGCACACCCCAACTCACACCCCGGGAACATTTGACATTCGAGGAGTTGAGCCTTAATTTCTACCAACGGTGTCCTGATCTGACCCACACTGGTTATTAAATAAGACGGCTTGTCTTCTTCAATAGCGTTAATTCGGGGACCACCGTGGTTTGGCATGGGGTTCTTATTGACATTGGGTGGTGGTGCGAAATTCAGAGCTTTCGAGTCTACCAGGTCTTGTACCTTCATGTGCAGGGCTCTGCACTTTTCCGTACTGTGGCCAGGTGCGTTGGAATGAAAAGCACACCTAGCGTTGGAGTCATAATTCCTGGGTAGACTGTTGGGATCCGGAGGTGCCAACGTCCTTAGCTCAACCAGGTTGAGTTTCAGGAGTTGTGGCAGCAATGTAGCATATGGCATAGGGATCGGATCGATTACCCTGTTAATTTGAGAAGGCCTTTGTTGGAACGGCCTTTGCTGGTTATTGTTGTTGGTGTTGCTGTTGTTGTAATTTCTCGGAGGATACTGATTCTGTTGATGGTACTGAGGTTGTGGCTGATAGTTTTGTTGCGGAGGTTGATAAACTGGTTGAGGGTGAGCCGGAGCGGGAATGGTGACTGCTGCCACTGATCTGTGAACATATTGGGGCCTGCCCTGTTGGTGTGGATGGCATTGGTCTCGCCAGCTCTTCTCGGGCCCGCAAAAGGCTTTCTTGTACTACTGGACGAGCTTGCTCCGTTGTCTGAGATCTTACCCATCTTCAATAGGCTTTCAATTCTCTCCCCAGCTATGACAACATCTGCAAAGCTAGTGGAAGAGAAAGCAGCCAGCCTGTCAATGTAAGTCCCCTGAAGGGTGTTCATAAACATATCTGCCATTTCCCTTTCAGACATAGGTGGTTGGACAGCAGCAGCCAATTGCCTCCATCTCTGGGCATATTCTCGGAAACTTTCCCTTGACGACTGTGACATTCCCATTAAGAGGGTCCTATTGGGTGCCATGTCTAAGTTGTACTGATACTGTCTGATGAAGGCCTATGCCAGGTCCTTCCAGCATCTGATAGTTGCCCTTGTCAAGTGAGAGTACCATTCTCTTGACGCTCCAGTCAAACTGTCTTCGAAATAGAACATCCAGAGCTTTTCATCCATAGTATAGGCCTTCAGCCTTCCCAGAAATGACTGTAAATGAGTCCGGGGGCATGAAGTCCCGTTGTATTTTTCAAAACAAGGAGGCTTAAACTTATGGGGGATCCTGACCCCGTCTACCAAGCCCATGTCCATGACGTCGAAACCCAGAGAGTTTTGAGACTCTAAGGACCTCAATTTCTCAGCTATCTCATCCAACCTTCTATCATAAGCTTCTTCCCCAGCACCCATTACTGTGAATTGATCCTCTTGGGGGTCTTCTTGAAGTACCCTGGCTGCTGTGGCAGTCCCTTGAACATTTGCAGGGATGTTGACCTCAGGATGGAGGTGTGGTCCAAATACAGGGGGGTTAACATGGGGTTGGACCCTTTCATTGTTGCTGGTGCCGGCAGTCCCTATATGTGGATCTTCTTGATTTTGCCTTTCCACCATGGCCCTCAATCTTTCCTGGCTCTGAGCCATGTTGTTCATCACTTCCATAAACTGAGTCATTTGATTCCTCATTTCTAGCCTTTCATTTGCCATTTGATTTCTGACCTCAGTAAGGTCCTGCTGCATCTGATCCATTTGAATGCCCGGAAGGTTATTACGGGTTGGATAACGGTGCGGACGGTTGAGAGGAAATACCCGGCGCCGAGCAATAGTTCCTGAACATCACAATAGAGTTAGTGGCAATAAATCAAAAACCTACAAAACAAACAAAAGGGTTAGCATGCAATGCAGTATGCCTATTTGTTTTCAAGGTATCCGGCTTGGCATTCAGTTTTGACCCTTCCAGACCCTCGAAGATGCTGTTGATGTTGCTTTCGAAGTAAACTTGGATGGAACAAACTAATACATATATTACAAAAGCAAAATGGTACATAGTCTGTTTACAAATACAAGCCCTCTGAGGGGTCAAAATACATTACAGGAAAATAAAAGTACATGGAATGAAAGCAACAACAAACAAATGGTCAAACACCAAGACCAAACTCATCCTCACGAACTTCCTTGAGAAGTGCTTCGGTCACAGGATCAGCCGGACGCTCCGTGAGATCCCTGATGAGGAGATTCCGGGTCATAACAGCTGCTGTTAGCTTCTTGTGCTGACTTTGGTCATTTGACCTCTTCACCCCAGCTTTGATCTTTAGCTCTGATATCTCCCTCTGGGCTGCTGCCAGGGCTTTTTGCTGCTCTTTTGCACTAGCTTCCAGTTTCTCCATCTTGTCTTGAACTCTCTTGTCCTCCAGAGTTCGAGCTTCGGTGATTCTGACCCACCTAGCCTGACTCTCCTTCAGATACAAGTCTGTCCTTGCTCTCTGGAACTGGGCTTCTTTGCAAGCATTCTTCAGAATTTGTTCTCCAGCTTTAGACTTTTTGATATAATCCCCAGACTTCTCAATCTTAACCAGATGCTCCACTCTCAACTTCTCCAATCTCTCAATCTCCCTCATACCATCACTCCTCTCCCGGAGGGTCTTCTGCAAAGCTTGGGTTAACTTCTCATTTCTCTCCTTCAAGCTCTCAAACTCCTCCAAACTGATAGTGGCAGGTGGTGCTGAGGATGATTCAGGCATATCTTCTATAGTAAAGGGCATCCCAGAGAATTGGGCCCTGACACGGGACCACTCATAATATTGTGCTGATGCCACATTATTGCACTTCCCCAAAATAGTTATTCCCTTGGCTTGAACATTATCCCAGGCCCAGGCTGCCTGCCTAACAATAGCCAGATTAATCTTGTTCTCACAATAAAGAGTTTCAACCAAGTCCTGTGCCTTAGGAGTGTGGACCAGGGCATAGCCCATTTGTCTTCTAAATATCAGAGGGTTGTAATTAATACTGCCCTTAACTCCTATTAGGGGCACATTGGGAAAATGCCCACAGCTGGTGATGATATCCCTGCCCTTGGTGCTTTGGGTGCACCATCTGATATCGGCTGAAGTTAGAGCGGTGAGTCTTTTAGCCCAGTTGCTCTGCTGATGAGGATTCAAAAATGCATCTGTCCTGGGTAGATGCCTGAGAAGCCAAGTATGGAACAATGGAGCACAACACCTCACTAATCTGCCCCTCTGCTTTTCATTCCTTTGATGCACTGAATAGTAGAGATCCCCCAATAAAGTGGGCACTGGGTTCTTCAAGATGAACAGATGGATTGCATTCTTGCTAATGAATCGAGGCTCATCTGCAAACAACACAATTCCATATATACTCAAAGCCAATAAAGCACAGACAGCTTTCCACTCTCCTAAAGAGGCCTTCAAGGTAGCTTGAGAGATCAAGAAATCCAGATGAAAACCAGGGATTCCAGCTTTGGAAGTCATATGCTGCTCAACCAGAACAGGTTCCAAATGCAGAGCCTTTGCTACTTCTCCATTACCAGGAAAGGCCATCTCAGGGTTGAAAGGGATTCCACCCCTGATAGGTACACCCACCAGTGATGAGTATTCTTCCAATAGAGGGCCTAGCTGAAAGTCCTGAAAAGTGAAGCATCTCAGTGGGGGATCATAGAACTGAATGCAAGTGTGGATCAGGCTTCTCTGTGAAGGGTCCAGATCCATAACCATATCAAGTATATCCCCATAGTGTTCCCTGAACAATGGTATGTGATCCGGAGTGATCAGGGTCTGAATCCTCCTGATGTCAGATAACTCTGGCTGGAAGAAGTGATAGGTGATGTTGCTCTTTTTGGGAGCCATGATGCTGAGACTGAGTAGAGACAGGTGCTGATGATGACACTGAAGAATGAGCCACTGATTGGCTGGTGCAGATAACTGAAGTAGATAGCTGAAGCAACTGCTGGTGAAGATAGGTCAATACTGAAGATGGGGTCAAAACCAAAACCAAAGATGAAAGTGGATACCCTGAAACACAAATAAGCAAATGTCAATATGATGCAATGTTTATGTATGCAAATGATATGCAAGGGTCTGAGACTGAGCTGGATCTGATCAAAATGCTCTGATATAGGTCCAATTATGTTCAGGAAATCCAGATGGAGGTCTATAAATCCAGTAACCGAGGTGGGGGGCTCAAATAAAGAACCACATGTCCAGGGTTTTAGAATCACAAGAACTGTTCCAACATGAAGTATTCTTAATCAAGTCAAAGTAACAGGGTATTCTGAGGCTAAGGTACCTGCAAACCTGTAAACAGCCCAACCCCCCTCACAGGTAGTGTTCTAAAACAAGGATCCTCAGACTTGGATCAGTTATGAGAAGTGTAAACACTTCTAACCCGGAGGTACAGTGTTTACAATAACCATAAAAGTTCCTCCTCTAAATCACCTCAGTTTCTGAAGGTCAAAACTAAAGGTCATCCAGACTTAGCAGGCTTCCCAGATAGCCCTAGCACTGCAGGAAATCTGCAACACAGAGTTCTCAAGAAGAAACCCATATCTGAACCGTGTTTCATATTCCCGCACCAGACCGAGATGGAATGGGAAAGAATATGATTCACTCTAGCCTAGGTGTCACTCAGGTCCCAGGTATAGGACCTTAACTCTCAATAGAACCCCACCCACCAAAGTAAAACCAGATCCAGCCAGACAGCATGACAGTATGATATATGTAAACTGTAAAGAAAGCAATAAGGCTATACAGAAAGCAGTAAATAAAGCAAATATACAAACACCAATAAGCACATAACACCCCAGTAAACACAAATCAAACAAGCGCTAGGAGGAACCCACAAAAAGAACCAGAAGCCCTGGTTAAAGTACAAGGGTCCCCAGTAGAGTCGCCAAGATGTCGCTCCCGATAGATGGGAATGGCCCAAATAAAGGTACAGACGCGAACGGTCGGCGAAAGGGACAATGAGAACACACAGCCGTGAACTCACTGGAGATGAATAGAGTCGCCAGCTAGGCATTTTTATCCCGGAGGAAAGGTAATGCTGCATAGACCTAGAAAGATACGGATAAGACGGTTTGCGAACCAGAGAGACTGAGAAAGGGGGTTGGTTACAACCTGGGAAGGTATTAGCACCCAGATTGTCCGCCGTACTCGACGGGATCCACGCTCAAGAGATTTGTGTTTTAAAGGGGTAGTGTCAGTGCAATTTGTGTATAAAGTGGCTGGAAAGGGATGTACAGGTGTCAGTGTAAGAAGTGTAAAGTGTGATATATACAGTGTCAGTGTAAGGACAGGAGTGAAATGCTCAAGATCATGAGGCTAAAATAATGATGCCGGAAAGAGGGGGAATGTACAGAGACTTTTGTTCGATAACCGTTAAGTTATGCCTACGTATCCTCTCGTGCAATGAGGAAGTCAGAACACCGTAGTTCGACCCAAAGAGACTGAAAGGTGGATTGACTTGTGAACTGCTTACTTGTCTATGCTCAAGTGTATGACCTGTCTGGCTCAGGTGCAAACTGTCTTGCATTAGACGGAAGAAGCGAGCTCTCGTTTGTGAGTGAATGAGATGAGAAAAGAATCCCGGAGGAGACGATTATTGTTTGTTTTTGAGTTTTCAGTCTTTTATTGCTTTTGAAAGTTTGTCATAAGTTAATGAGCTTAAGTCTAAACCAATGGGTTTAGTAAACTCATCACATCTTCCCTCTGATTAGGGGTAATGAGAGTACCTTAAGTGTGAAGTCAGATTCTCACACTTAATCACCTTTGGTGTAGGATTAAGATCATTAACCTACTTGTGATTATTTAGATGTTTTTGGTGTTTTTGTTTAGTGTTGAGTAATGAGGTTAAGCCATAATCAAGGATTAAACAGACTCATTACACCATCCTAATAGAAGGATAATAGATGAGAATGTTTAAGCTGAGGAAAGCTCCTCAACTTGATCCATGATTAGGGATTAAACTCATGACAAAACAAAGCCTTTATTAAATGGATTTTAGTTAATGGTAAGATGATGAAGTGAGTTTTATGATTTGTAAGACAACTTGAGGGGGACTTGTCCATTAACACTAGGGTTAGTCCTTCTTAACCAATTAAGGAAGAATTAGAACCCTAATGCAAGGCCCAAGTTACAAGTGTGGTGTCTTGATGATCATTAAGTGAATTTATTAAGAGATTTAAACACATTAAGGGTTTAACACTTAGGATTAAAGTTATACACTCCATCCTAAGAGAAGGATGCAGGCATAAGCTTAATCACAAAGCCTTAAAGCCTTTAGGGTTTAGTCCCTGATTATGAGATGAGAAGAGAAGACTCAAAAGAGACACAAAGGTAAAACTAAGAGGGGAGACTAATCAAAACCCTAATCATTGTCATGCTTGGTTGTTCCTAAGGTTTGTGAGGTTTTCAAGAGAAGATCTTCAATGGAACCACCAGGAAGCAGATGAAAGGATCAGGAGAAGCAAAACAACTTGCTTCATTCAAGAAGTCAAGTCACTTGAAGAAAGAAAGTAAGAAGAAAAGGAATGAGCAAGCTCAATCTCAAGCACATACAAAAATGCAGCAATGGATGCAAGAGAGATGAAAAGAGAAGTTATGAGAAGTGAAGGCAAATTCACTTCTCAAAGTCACTTACCACCTGAAAGATTAGAAAAGAAATGCAATGCAATGCAAAATGGGATAGGATGACATGATGCAAACCAAAACCAGAAGCATACTTATGATGATAATGATGCTATGAGATGCTACAAACATGAGGCAGCACATGGAAATGATCATACAAGCTTATGAATGCAGATGAAGCAAGTTAGGAACCATGAAAACACATGAAAAGTTATGAAGTGCACATGACATACAAAATGGCAAATACATGATGCAATGATCAAACATGCTTTCTATATGTCTTATGATGTCAAATGAATCACATGGAGGCATGGAATGTCATAGCAAGTCATGTTATGCAAGAGGATGCAAGATGGATGCATATGGAAGCCCAAATTAGGGTTTATGAATCAAACAATCAATCACAAACCAAAACCAGAAGCAAACCCTAAGATAAAAAATGGAAAATGCAAAACAAAGGCCCCCTAATCCCATACTAAACCACTGCCCAAAGGAGAGGTCTCAACTCTCAACCAATCTTAAGTTATGATTTTCACAAGTTATTAAGGTTTTTAGGGTTTCCAAACAAAAGAAATGTCAAACAATTTGAAAATGCAAGATCAAATCATGGCAATTTAATCTCAAAAACTATATGCTAAACATAATGCAATGCAAAAAGAATCAATGTCCAACTCTTCATGGATAGACAGAAATGATTTTTTAAACTTTGGATCAAATTAATGCACAAAAATCATTTTAATTCAATGAAAAATTCTCAAAATGCATCAAGATCAAAAAAGAAATTTGGTTTGAAGGTTGGACAATGTTTCTAAATGTCTTAGAACATTTCATGAATTTTTTGGTGATTTTTAAATACCTAAAAGTATTTTTAATAAATTAATTCTCATTAATCAATTAAAAATAATCTTTTAAATATTTAAAAATACTTTTTTAATGCTAAAAATGAAAACAAAAATATTTTTGTGTCATAAAAATTAATGAAACTCAGGATAAAAAATTTCATAATTTTTAGACATTTTTTACTATTTTTAATAAATTGTGCAAATAAAATGAAAAGAAATGAAATAAAAATGAATTTAAACTGAGTTAAGTGAAAGTATGCTGATCCAACGCGTGAGATTTAAAGTGGCCAGGGAGGGAATTGACTTGGCGCCAGATCTCACGGTCCAAATTCAAAAATGACTAATTAATGCTTAAACCCTAATTACGCCGTTAATCACTCTCAGATGACCGGAACAGTGTTCCGGTCATCTTCTCCGTTCACCCCAAAAATCAATCTCCCTCCCCAGGCCATTTTAGGAGCCCTAACTCTCCAGAAACCATCTACCAACTATCCTAAACACGAATCCAGCATCAAATCATGTTAAAACTCAAACACAAACAAGAATCGAAGCAAAGAAAATTCTAGGTCAAACTTTCAGAACACCATAACATACTCATTTCTTGCTTATTTTCAAAAGTAAATAGATCCCAATGATCAGTGCAACATACACAACAAGATTCTAACAAGAAAAAGGAGTTCTGGAAAAAAAGTTCATGGTGTCACCTGAGATGGAGCTTTTGATTCAGGAGCTTTCTGGATGGTTCTTTGGCTCAATCAGGTCCCAATGATCCACCTTTGAAGCTTTGGATGCTTAGTTGGAGTTTAAACAGCCTCTTGAGTGAGTTTGCAGGAGCTCTGACCAAGGGAGTGTGAAAATCGTGTTTGTGATATGGAGGGTCTCAGGCCAAAACAAGGGTTGGTTTCTGGTCCATGAAGCAAGGTGAGTTGATTGGTGCAACTTGTTTGGATGTTTTTGGGTTGAGCAGAGAGATTCGAATGGTTTTGCTCTTGGGAGTGAAAATGGGGAAGTGGTGTTCTTGTGTGTTTCTGGCTTGTTCCTTTGTTGGTTTCTGTTCAGTGTGACAAGGTGAGGATGATGGTGAGACTTGCTTGAATGTTTGTGAGGGGAGGAGGCAGATTCGAAGGAAAATGCAAAATGAGGGTGATTTCGTGAATGTTGTCTTGTGATGTGTTTTAGCTTGGCTTGTTTATATCTTTGGCTTGCAAATGGATAGTATAAAATAATCCTATAGGTCAGATGATTTGACCTGGCCTTTATTGATTGGTAAGTTTGCTTTTGCCAAAAGTCCACTCTTTGTGTAAGGAAAGCATGGGCTTGGTTCTAGGCTAGTACAAGGCATGGGGCTGCGCAGCAAGGGTGAGGGGAAGGGCTAGCATGGTTCAGCATCCAATGTTGCAAGTGGTAGGAGAAGTGATCATGAGTTTTGCAAGTTGGTCATCTTTGGAAACTTCATGAAAATGCCTTGTTACACCAACCATGGACATGTGATCTTTTGGTCCAATTCTAATTTTTAAGACATATGTGATGTTTGTGCATTGGTTTGATGTCAACTAGAAGTTACAAACAGCCTTGGTTCATGATTTTGCAAGTTTCTCATTTGAGGCATTTCTTGAAAATAAGTGATTTTGGCCAACTTTGTCAAACCATAACTTTTGATCCATGAAGAATTAGATCATGTTCTTGTACTTTTTGAAAAGGGAAAAATGTGATCTACAACTTTCATGACCAAAGTTTTTCCATTTGAAGCTTTTTTGGATCAAGAATCAAGGCTTGAAAAATGACCTAAAATGACATATTCTTGAAAAGTCAACTATGCCCTAAAAAGTCAACTTTGCAAAAACTTCAAATTCTTGAATTTTGTGAACATCAACCTTCTTCCATGATCAAATAAAGACCATATACACTCAAAATGATAAAGAATGCCCATTGGTTGGGTCATTGGGGGCCTCAGATGCCCTGATTTTGCACTGACTTGTCCAGAAAGTCAACTCTTGATCAGATGACTTCCCCATGGAATTTCTTCATGAAACTTGATATGCATACTCCCTATACCATATAGAGACCAATGGAAACAAGAATGACCAAAAAATTTGGAGTTATCGCCTTTGAAACCAAAACCCTAATTTTAGGTCAACTGTGCAGTCAAACTTGGCTCTGCATCCACACCAATCCCAGTTCTTGTGATTCTTTGGAATTCTTGACTTTGAGAGGATATAATATGATACTTGAACACACATGGATCCCTTTGAAGTGATGGGTGACCTTTGGAGTGGCTCAAGTGGCTCTTGGATTGCTCAGATCACAAACCCTAGGTGCAGATGACTTAGAAACCATGCAGTGAATCAAAAATGAGATATGAGGTGATATGATTGTGTTTATGCATATGAAATGATCACAAGCCATGGTGAAATGGGTGAGGGAAAATTTTGGGTGTTTACAGTATGATGCAACCGTTAAGAATTCCTGTATGGAAATAGGATATCATTTCTATGGATTTTGTGACAGGCTTGCCGAAGACAGTGAAGGGAAATGATTCCATTAGGGTGATTGTTGATCGATTAACTAAGTCGGCGCATTTATTACCGATGAAGATTAATCATTCCATGAAGAAGTTAGCGGAGATGTATATTGAATAAATTGTGAATTTGCATGGGATACCTTCGAGTATAGTGTCAGATAGAGATCTGTGGTTTACATCGAGGTTTTGGAAGAGTCTACAAGATGCTTTGGGAACCAAGTTGAGGATGAGTTCTTCTTATCATCCACAGACGGACGGTCAGACAGAACGAACTATCCAATCTTTAGAGGATTTGCTGAGGGCTTATGTGTTGGATCATGGAGGTGCGTGGGATAGTCATTTGCCATTGATTGAGTTTACTTATAACAACAGTTTTCATGCGAGCATTAGTATGGCTCTTGTAACACCCCAAAATTTGCCCTCTCATTTTCATAGCATTTAGCATATCATATTGCATACATATCATTGCATATTTGCATAGAAATATAAAGCATAGCATAAAGCATGCTTGTGATTTTGCTTCAAATGCGATTGTTCAATTATGATCTGTTTCAGAGGGATGGTTGACCTAATCTTGGTCAAATTATTAGAAGAGTGTTTCAACTGCAAGTTATCTGTATTGGTGGTTATTCCCCAGACAGTGTGTATTCAATGTTAAGAGGTGTTGTGTGCGAAAGTTGTCATTTATCAGAAAATGATTCAAATAGATTTGAAGGAATTCGGGATTTGAGATTCAGTGGAAAAGTGATTCAGATGGTTGTGCTCCAGATACAAATCACACATTTTTCGCTCCCGGGATTTTCATCCTAGTACAAATGCGAAAGTGGCGCGGAAAAGGTAGAGTTTCTAGCCAGACATTTTTATCCCGAAGGAACGGGAAAGGTAATGTTGCACAAACCTGAGGAAGAAGGAAAAGGGATAGGCCTTGCGAACCAAAGATCTGGGTCCGGAAGTCGGTTAGGAATTGAGAAGGTATTAGCACCCCAATCCATCTGCCGTACCCGACGGGATCCACGCTTGTTAATCTGATTCAAAGGGTGAGAAATAATATGTTGTTTGAACGAAAGAATGGCTATCTGGAATGGAAGAGGAATATGAAAAGGATTTGGAAAAGAAAATGGGAAGAAAGAGGAAAAGTGTAGAGAAAATAAAGATTGTGCCCGAATGGGCCCTACCCCACTGCCTACGTACCTCATCGGAAAAATGAGGATCAGAGTCGCCGTAGTTCGTCTCACTAAGGCGGAAACTTGTTTCTGTTTTTTAGGATGATGTTGCCATAGCTCTAGCTCAGGTGTTACCGGCTCTGACTCGAGGGTGTTTACCATATCGCTGTTTGAACTGTCGAGACAAGTCACATTCGTCTACAAGGAGTAAAATGAGAAGAGAAGACGTGATGTCTTGGTTTATTGTCTTTTAGAATAAGTGTTCTGAATTTGTGTTTATCGTATGTACAACACTAAAGACTATGATACATGAGCGAATACTTTCCAAGGTCGCCCCCAATGGAACGTTTTTAAAGTATCCTAGAAGAGTGAATGAGACCTTCACTAATCATTTCCCGTATAGATTAAGGCTCGTGGCGCATTGTACACATTTTTCTTTATTAAGTATTTTGATTTTTTCTTCAAGATGAGAAGTGAGACTCAAGTTGGGAAAGGAAAAAACTAAGGGGGACTAAGACACAATCCTAAGTTAATTGAGTTCAACGGTGACCTATGGTTAGTGAGGTTTGAAAGATTAAATCTACCTAAAGATATTAGACTAGAAATGCGAGTACAAAAAGTAATAATGGACAATATGGTCCTCCTAAGTCATGGTGGGTAAAAACGTGTATGAAACGTAAATGGGATGAAACGATGAATCGGGCGGGTCGGTTGCGTGGTGCTGAGACGCACGACTTATGGTGTGCAACATACAAGGATTGCTTTTAGTGTAATGGAATGGAATGATGGTAATCGAGGAATCCTAAAGTCACATGAAACCTTATTTATTTATTTGAAAATTTACTCGACGTTGGATCGAGTATTTCTTTATTTTGTTTTTGATATTTTGTTATCTAACGCCTCGTTTTATCTTTTCTAGCTTAATTATGGGAACTATACAAGTATAAGAGTTATAAGCTATTACATTACAAAGTACAAACCACAAAAATATAATCTAAGCATAATAAACATAATCCAAGTCCATACGCGAATCCTCGAAAAATACCTAATTAGAGCAAATGGGATTTCGAACTTCCGACGAAGGTATGACTTCACGACTTCCTTCCTTTTTTTCGTTTTTGCTCCTGTTGCCTTCTATTCTTCTTCTCTTATTTCTTCTGAAATCTCCCTCTTGCTATTGCTCTTCATTGTTGCTTTCGCTGATTGAGATTTGTGGTTTTGATGGATTCGTTCTTGATGTTGTTACGGGTTGATTGCAGGTACCTTATGTTGAAGATCGATGGAAGCTTTCGTTGAAGCGTTCTTGAAAATGATTGAAGGTAATGGAGGGACGTAAAAGTTGGTGAACGATGATAAAGACAGAACTAGTGTAATTCTGTGTTTGCTTCTGGATTTCAAGAATAACTTGCTGGATATTTTTTTTTGGTAAATTTTCCGACGGTTGTTTTCGTTTCTTCTTACGTCTCAGACGTGACCTCCGCCACGATAAGTGTGACTTATCACTCGAATTGACGCAGACACGGTGTTAGCCTTCTGAATTGTATCGATGTGCGTCGACGTCTCTCTTCTTACTTCTAGTGTCGATTCAGAGTATTTTCAATTGCTTATGTTGTGATAATCTTTTGCAGATTGAAATAAAGTGTCGAAGGAAAGTGTTGAAGAGTGATGGTGATTTGATCGTTACTATTGATGAAGAGGTGAAGGATGAAGGAATTCATGGTGACGAATAGGGAGTCATTGCAACTATTGATGGTGTTCTTGATTGTGGGATGAAGATGGTGAAGGATTAAGTGTTGCAGGAGGATTGAGGAAGATGGTGGAGACTCTAAAATTGAAGGCTCAATGGAGAAGAAGCTTTAGCTTGAAAATGGTGGTATGAAGGAGAGAAAGAGTTTAGAGATGAAGATGCTGGATTGAAAACTGAGTATCTAAAAAAAGGAGAGCTTCAAGATGAAGATCAAAATGGACCTTTATAGGAGGAGATTAGAGAGTAATTTGGAAATTTCACCATAAAATTAGTTACAGTTGGTTATGATTAGTTACCAATCTGTTAGAAATTTTTCGAATCTTTTATATTTTTATTTTCCACTCAGTTTCTTCTGTTACTCTCTTATAATTTAGTTCTAAATTTCGGTCTTAATCTCCTTCTTTTTGTGAATATGTCCTGATGTAAACTCTGTTATAGTCTTTTATTTTTTTCTGCATTTTATTATGGATTTTATGAAAAGTTTCTGTTAGTTATTTAGAGATTTGAATGGAAAATATGAGACTTCTTTTTCTTTGGGATTATTTTCATGTCCTTGCAATTTTTTCTGAATTTTTTAACTGTTGTGGATTTAATAAAGGTGGATTATTCAAGATCATTTTTTCCACAATTGGATTAGCAAATGGGTCCTAATATGGCTATGCATGATGATATGGTATAGATGATCTAATGAATTGGTCAGACAAACAAACACACTTCGACATAGAATTGAATGGTTATTTGAATAGAAATAAGTGTGTTAGCAGATGTTATAGAAACTCGAAATTGGGTGAAATTTGGCTTAATAAAAGTGTTAGAAAAATTAATGGTATATAATGGAAAAGAAAGGAATTGGGTGTGAGGAAAAGTGAGTTTGGGCTCAAGTATTTGATCCAAAAGTCAATAGTTAAAGAAAAATCAACTTAACAATAGGCTTAAAAAATGGTATAGTTTCAAAAAAATGTGAATATTTGTTTGGGGAAATGGATAATTGGATTGAAAGTAAACTCGAACTACGTCCTCCAAATAAATCATGACCACGCACATTTCCTCACTTTGAACACAAACCACTTCTTAAGAACTTGTGATATCATGGTGAATCCAAGAATTAATAATACTTCCAATCACGCTTCTTGAATCGCTTGGTAATACCATTCTCGAATCAAACAAATAAAGTG
The DNA here is from genome assembly GCA_963966055.1 of Lathyrus aphaca. Taxonomy (NCBI): domain Eukaryota; kingdom Viridiplantae; phylum Streptophyta; class Magnoliopsida; order Fabales; family Fabaceae; genus Lathyrus; species Lathyrus aphaca. The sequence continues at coordinate 448,641,683 of OZ014521.1, forward strand.
CCTTGACCACAATGATGAATGATATGGAGGAACTCATAAGAGGCCGAACTTTGCTTTGATTTGGGTGTAATATAGCCAGATAAATCCTCTAAATGGGAACATTCAAGTCACATGAGAATACTGGATCTCATGCCTTACAAGCTTAATGAAATGCCTGATTGCAAATGTTATTGCCTTAACAAAAAATGCTGATGAACATGAAACATAAGCCAGTTGAAGTTATAAATATGAGGGCAAATTTTGGGGTGTTACGGCATTGATCCAAAATTTGCTCAGATGCTTGTTGAAAGAGCGTGAGTTCGATTTTGGGCTGATGTCATGATTTCGTATCCATTTTACCTACATATTTCCCTTATCCAATTAAACCCACATTTTTATCCATTATGTCATTTTAAACCAAGTTCACATCCATTATTCATTCTTATTTCAAATCAAATTAATCAAATTTCAAATTTTGATCACCCTTTGCTAAATCATGCCCATACATTCATTGTGTTTGTTTGTTTTAGAATAAAGCCCATTTAATACTTGGTACAAAAAGCCATAATAAATAAAAGATCACAATGCCCATCCAGTTTTCAAAGACCCAAAATTACAAAAAACTTATAAGCCTACATTCATTCTTTTTCTTAGAACATTTTTTACAGTAGTTATTATTACCACCATTATCCAATTTCATTAATTCATGCCCTCATCCTCTTTCTAAACTTGTACCAATTCCAAAATTATAACAATTGATAACGAAAAGTCCATGAAGAAATTCATATTAGGGAAGGAGATCTTGGATCAATTACAACCGAAAAAGTTCAATAACTCCAAAGAAAAAAAATCAGATACAAGAAAAACTCAATAGCAGGAAAATCAACTAACAAAAATTCAGATAAACAAAAAAATCCAACTAATATTCAGTTCAGATAACAATTACAAAATTTCAAACAAAACTATAACAAGATCAACAAAACCGAATCAGTTACAAATCCTAACCAAAATCTAACAACCTCTAACCGAATTCAATTGAAATCACCAAATTACCCTCATGAACTTCATGATCTTCATCTTATACAAAGAGCTAGATTCTACAGATCTTCAAGCTGGCTCCTTCATTTTTCCCTCCATTTTTCAGAATCTTCCATCTTCATCTTCCTCTCATTCTTCACTCATCTTCTTCATTCTCCCTTTTCCATTGATCCACCATCTTTAAACTTCTCTCTGACTCTGAATTTTCAGAACTAGATCCTCATCAATCTTTCTCATCCATCATCATAACAGAATCATTAAAAAACCTTCATCAATCTCTAACAGAACTCGTCCTTAATCTTCACCATCACCATCGTTCTTCTTCAACTTCAATGATCTTCACCAACATCTCAAGAACACCTTCAACATCATCTTCATCAACCTGTAAATTCGAGATTCACATCACGGTTTACAAAAAGTTTCAACAAAATTCATCAATACCTACAAAACTCCACACATATCACAATTCGTATGAAATCGCACGAACAACCGCAAATCCAATACAACAACAATTGTAGATTCAGAGTAGTAAAGAAGAAGCGAAAATAAGGAAGTGAAACGGAATCGAACAAAAGCAATGAATAGCATGCATACCTGAATTTTACATCACTCGTCATCGAAGCAACATCAACGTCTTCGTCGCATCCTCGTTATCCATCGGTCTCCTCTTCAACAAGTCGAAGTAATCGATCCAAGTCTTCGTCGTTGGCAAAATCACAAGGTACAAATTGCTTTTCGTTGTTCTTGCATGGTGATTTAGATGTTGCAATCTCTGTGATTTGTTGATTACATCGATATGAGAGTGTGAGATTTGGTCTTAGATTTTGAAAAGAGAGAAAGGATTAGGTTAGAGTTATGTTGAATTCATAGAGTATTGGTGAAGCCGAGTCTATGGTGGCATGATTTCGTCATCTCCGGTGGAGTTTTGTTGCTGGTGGCGGGTTAGGCTTAGTGATGGAAGAAGCATCGTGATAGAGAGTGAAAGGGAAATGTATTAGGGTTTATGAGTTGTGCATTTGATAGAATTGATAAAGAAATATATTAAGACATTAAAGGAGAGGATTCAACGGATAAGGATTAGAAGATTTTTGAGATTTCCTCCACACCGGCGGTGACACTTGTCACCGTCCGATAGTACCACTCCACAATGATCACATGCGCTATCTCACCACAACTATCTTGCTCCCTCATTTCATGATCGTTTGATGAGAATATTTGGATATGACCTTGATCTAACGCTCCAGATTGGAGTCAATCTTTGACCATGAAGCATACAACACACCCTCAGGCTTTAGCATGTGGGCCTAGGGTTTGTGTGCTATTAGCACCCCCTCTTCAGCCCGTTCCTATTTTCAAATTCACAAATTTCTAGTTCACACCCCTGCCTCTTTTCCTTGTTTTTTTTTTCCTTTTTTACTTAGTTTCAATTTTAATCCATAAAAAATACTAAAACTATTGATAATATTCTACAAAAATTACACAAGCATCTTAGCTCATTCCAGAATTTTTGTGTGTACTTATTTTCTGATTTAATTGATTTTTCATTTTCATTTTAATTTTTCATTTGATTTCTTTTTCATTGGATTTCCATATTAACACCTTAGTTTTTCCAATTTATTTCTTCCACCTCAAGTAACATTTATACACCATTCTTTCTACATCTTTTAAAAGAATCAGAAAGGAACCTAAATTTTTTTTGTCATATTTTTGAACTAGAAATGCAAGTTTCGGTCAAAAATCATAGTATATTATACACTAGTTTCGGTCAAAAAAATCAAATTTAATTGGGGACTATTTGAAATTATACAATACTTTTCAGATCATTTATATATGTTAATAGGGAAGGTCATGATGGCAGTCCATACAAAAAAAATCTACTGAAAACTAGATTCTATGAAACTTTTCGAAATGCAATTTTCGGTCAAAAATCATAGTATATTATACACTAGTTTCGGTCAAAAAAATCAAATTTAATTGTGGAATATTTGAAATGATACGAGACATTTCAAATCATTTATATATGTTAAGAGGGAAGGTTATGATGGAAGTCCATGCAAAAAAATCATCTGAAAAATAAGTAACTTATCTTCTTAAGTCAAGTAAGTTAGCTTGTTTCTCTTTTCTCCTTCTCCTTTCATCTTGTTCCTCCTTGGTGGCTCTTTGAAGATCTTTCTCTCTTAAGCCTCACAAACCCTAGGATCTCCAAGTATGATAACAATTAGGGTTTGATTAGTTTCCCCATTTAGTTTTACCTTTGTGTCATCTTTGAGTCTTCTCTTCTCACCTCATAATCAAGGATTAAACCTTAAAGGTTTTAAGGCTTTATGATTAAGGTTATGCCTGTATCCTTCTATTAGGATGGAGTGTATAAATTTAATCCTAAGTGTTAAACCCTTAATGTGTTTAAATCCTTTAATCAATCCACACTAATAATCACTAAGACATCAAGCTTGTAACTTGGGCCTTGCATTAGGGTTCTAATTCTTCCTTAACTGGTTAAGAAAGACTAACCCTAGTGTTAATGGACAAGTCCCCCTCAATTTGTCTTACAAACCATAAAATCCACTTCTTAATCTTACCATTAACTAAAATCCACTCTAATAAAGGCTTTGTTTTGTCATGAGGTTAATCCCTAATCATGGATTAAGTTGAGGAGCCTTCCTCAGCTTAAATGTTCTCATCTATTATCCTTCTATTAGGATGGTGTAATGAGTCCATTAAATCCCTGATTATGGATTAAACTCATTACTTAACACTAAACAAAAACTCCAAAAACATCTAAATAAATGCAAGTAGGTTAATGATCTTAATCTTACATCATGTTGATTAAGTGTGAGGTGCTTACTTCATACTTAAGGTATTCTCATCACCCCTAATCAGAGGGAGGATGTGATGAGCTTACTAACCCTTGGTTTAGGCTTAAGCTCATTTACTTATGACAAATTCAAAAAGCAATAAAAGGTTGAAAGCACAAAAACAAACAATAATCGTCTCCTCCGGGATTCTTTTCTCATCATCTTCACTCACAAACGAGAACTTGCTTCTTCCGTCCAATGCAAGACAGTTATCACCTGAGCCAGACAGGTCATACACTTGAGCATAGACAAGTAAGCAGTTCACAAGTCAATTTATCTTTCAGTCCCTTTGAGTCGAACTACGGTGTTCTGACTTCCTCATTGCACGAGAGGATACGTAGGCATAACTTAACAGTTATCGAACAAAAGTCTCTGTATATTCCCCCTCTTTCAGCATTATTCTTTAAGCCTCATTATCTTGAGCATTTCACTCTTGTTCTTACACTGACACTTCTCTTATACACTTCACATTTCTTTTACACTGACACTTGTATTCTTTCCAGCTTTGATACACAGATTGCACTGACATTACCCCTTTAAAACACAAATCTTTTAAGCGTGGATCCCGTCGAGTACGGAGGACAATCTGGGTGCTAATACCTTCCCAGGTTGTAACCAACCCCCTTTCTCAGTTTCTCTGGTTCGCAACCGTCTTATCCATCTTTTCTCAGGTTTATGCAGCATTACCTTTCCTCCGGGATAAAAATGCCTAGCTGGCGACTCTTTTCTTTCTGAGTTCACCCTTGTGTGTTCTCTCTTTCGCCGACCGTTCGCGTCTGTACCCCATTTGACTTAGCCTCATTTTGGTGGGAGCGACAGCTTGGCGACTCTGCTGGGGAGACCCTTATACTGTAACCAGGGCTTCTGGTTCTTTTTGTGGGTTCCTCCTAGTGCTTGTTTGATTTGTGTTTACTGGGGTGTCATGTGCTAATTGTGTGATTATTTATATTTTTTATTTATTGCTTTCTGTACAACTTTATTTATTGCTTTCTTTACAGTTTTGCATATTTCATACTGTCATTGTTGGATCTGGTTTGTTGTCTTGATGGGTGGGGGTTCCATTGAGAGTTTGAGGTCCTATACCTGGGACCTGAGTGACACCTAGGCTAGAGTGGTTCATGTTCTTTCCCATTCCATTTCGGTCTGGTGCGGGAATATGAAACATGGTTCAGATGTGGGTTTCTCCTTGAGAACTCTGTGCTACAGATTTTCTGTAGTGCTAGGGCTATCTGGGAAGCTTGCTAAGTCTGGATGACCTTTATTATGACCTTCAGAAGCTGAGGTGAATTATAGGAGGATCTTTTATGGTTATTGTAAACACTGTACCTCCGGGTTAGAAGTGTTTACACTTCTCATAACTGATCCAAGTCTGAGGATCCTTGTTCTAGAACACTACCTGTGAGGGGGTTGGGCTGTTTACAGGTGTGCAGGTACCATTGGCCACATCATACCCTGTTACTTGTTTTGTTTAAGAGTACCTCATTTTGGACAGTTCTTGTGATTAACCCTGGACATGTGACTCTTTATTTGAGTCCCCCCACCCTGGTTACTGAATTTCTGAACCTTCATCTGGACTTTCTTTGAACATACATGGGCTTATATCAAGACAGATAATCAGATCCGACTTGATCACAAACCCTTGCATATCATTTGCATACATCATCATTGCATCATTTAACATTTGTTTATTTATTTTTCAGGGTATCCATATCATATCTGGTTTGGTTTTGACCCCTTCTTCTGCATAGACCTTTGCTTCATCAGTTATCTGCTTCAGCTATCTTCATCATCACCAGCATTAGCCTGTCAGTGGCTCACTTCCAACATCAGTCTGTGATCTTCATCAGCACCTATCTTCCTCCTCTTCAGCATTTATGACTACTCCCAGGAAGAGCAACATATCCTACCATTTCTTTGAGCCTGTGTTGACTGGCATCAGGCAAGTCCAGTCACTTATCACCCCTGACCACATCCCATTGTTTAGATAGCACTATGGAGGTATCCTGGATATGGTTATGGACCTTGACCCTTCTCAGAGGAGCATGATCCACACCTGCTTGCAGTTTTATGACCCTCCTTTGAGATGCTTCACCTTCCCATACTTTCAGTTAGGGCCTCTACTGGAAGAGTTTTCCTCATTGATTGGAGTACCTATCAGGGGTGGAGTCCCTTTCAACCCAGAAATGACTTTTCCCAGCAATGGAGAAGTAGCAAAAGCATTGTACCTGGAGCCTGCCTTGATTGGGCAAAGTATGACAACAAAAGCTGGGATCCCTGGTTTGCACTTGGACTTCTTGATTTCTCAGGCCATCCTGAAGGCCTCCTTGGGAGAGTGGAGGGCAGTATGTGCACTGTTAGCCCTCAGCATATATGGGGTTATACTGTTTGCAGATGAGCCAAAATTTGTCAGCAAGAATGCCATTCATCTGTTTCTTCTGAGGAACCCAGTACCCACATTGCTGGGAGATTTCTATTACTCCATCCATCAGAGGAATGAGAAACAAAGGGGGAAGTTGGTGAGATGTTATGCTCTTTTGTTTCACACCTGGCTGCTCAGACACCTACCTAAATCAGATGCCTTCTTGAACCCTCACCAACAGAAGAATTGGGCCAAGAGGCTCATTGCTTTGACTTCAGATGATATTAGATGGTGCACCCAGAGCACCAAGGGCAAGGACATTATCACCAACTGTGGGCAGTACCCAAATGTGCCTCTGATAGGAGTAAAGGGTTGCATCAATTACAATCCTTTGATGTTTAAAAGACAACTGGGCTATGCTTTAGTTCACCCTCCCAGAGTGCAAGATTTAGCGGAGACCTTGTATTGTGAAGTAAAACCTAATTCAGTTGCTGTCAGACAAGCATCCTGGGCTTGGGACAACATCCAGACAAAAGGGATGTCCATTCTTGGGAAATGTAATAATTTTGCTTCAGCTCAGTACTATGATTGGTCCCGTACTATAGCTCAGATTACTGGGATGCCTTTCACCTTGGAAGATATACCTGGACCATCTACAGTACAGCCAGCAGCAACTGTCAGCCTGGAAGAATTTGAGAAGCTGAAGGAAAGGAATGAGAACCTGTCTCAAGCTTTGAAGAAGACTCTTTGGGAAAGGAGTGATGGTCGTCTGGACATTGAGAGGTTGGAGAAGCTCAAGGTGGAGCATCTTACCAAAATTGAGAAGACAGAGGACTACATCAGGAAAGCTAGAGCTGGGGAACAAATATTGAAGAATGCCTGTAAAGAAGCCAAGATTCAGAAGGCTAGGACTGAGCTCTATCTGCAAGAGAGTCAGGCTAGGTGGGTCAGGATCACTGAAGCCCGTACACAAGAAGATCATAAAATTCAAGCCAAGATTGAACAGTTGGAGGCCAATGAGAAGAAGCAGCAGGAAGCTTTATTGGCAGCCCAGAAGGAGATTTTAGAGTTGAAGCTTAGGGCAGGATTGAAGAGATCAAAAGACCAGGACAGGCACAAGAAGCTGACCACTGCTATTGCTACCAGGAACCTCCTCATTAGGACCATTACAGAGCACCCAGCTGGTCCAGTGACTGAGGCACTCCTGAAGGAAGTCAGAGAAGATGAGTTTGGACTGGATGTCTGACTCTTTGTTTGTTGTTGTTTTCATTTAATGTACTTTTTCTTTTTGATGTATTTTGACCCTCCATGGGCATGTGTTGTAAAACAGACTATGTATTGTTCAGCATTTGTAATATATTAGTTTGTTTTCATTGGGCTTCTTTTCTCAGCAACATCAAACATCTTCCTCGAGGTCTGGAAAGGTCAAAACCAAGAACCAAACCGGATACCTTGGAAAACAAATAAGCATACTGCATTGCATACTAACCTTGTTTTGTTTTGTAGGTTTTGTCATTATTGTTTCTAACTTTTTTGTCATCTCAGGAAACATTGCTCGTCGCCGAGTGTTCCCTGTCAACCGCACGCACCGATACCCTACTCGCAACAACCTTCCTAGTATTCAAATGGATCAAGTTCAGCAAGATCTGACTGAGGTCAGAAATCAGATGGCTAATGAGAGAGTGGAAATGAGAAATCAGATGTCTCAATTCATGGCTGTAATGACTGGCTTGGCCCAGAGTCAAGAAAGATTAAGAGAACTGGTGGAAAGGCAAGCTCCTGAGGAGCCTCATCTTGGGACAGGAGGAACTAGCAACAATGAAAGGGGTCAGCCTCGTATTGATCCACCAGTATTTGGACCTCATCTGGATCCAGAAGCTAACATCCCAAGGAATGTGCAGGGTAATACTGCTGGGGGGAGAATCTTGCAGGAGGATCCCCAAGAAGAGCAGTTTACTGTTATGGGAGCAGGAGATGAAGTCTATGACAGGAGGTTAGATGAAATTTCTGAGAAGTTGAGATCTTTGGAGTCTCAGAATTCCTTGGGCTTCGATGTAATGGACATGGGGCTAGTGGATGGGGTGAGAATTCCCCACAAATTCAAACCCCCATGCTTTGAGAAATACAATGGAACCTCTTGTCCACAAACTCACCTGCAGTCTTTCCTGGGAAGACTTAAAGCTTATACTATGGATGAGAAGCTGTGGATGTTCAACTTTGAAGACAGTCTGACCGGGGCTTCAAGAGAGTGGTATTCGCACTTGACCAGGGCTACCATTAGATGTTGGAAGGACTTAGCTGAAGCCTTCATCAGGCAATATCAATACAATCTGGACATGCCTCCTAACAGGACCCTCCTGATGGGAATGTCCCAATCTTCCAGTGGAAGCTTCAGGGAATATGCCCAAAGATGGAGACAGCTTGCTGCTGCTGTCCAACCACCCATGTCGGAAAGAGAAATGGCCGGCATGTTCATGAATACATTGCAAGGAACATATATTGATAGACTGGCTGCCTTTTCTTCTACCAGTTTTACTGACGTAGTTATATCTGGGGAAAGGATTGAAAGCCTTTTAAAAATGTGCAAAATTTCTGACAGTGGTGCAAGTTCATCCAATAATCCCCGAAAGCCTTTTGTGGGACCCCGAAGAGCCGGTGAGACCAATTCCATTCATGCAAGCAGGGGAAGACCTCAGTATGTTTACAGATCAGTAGCAGCTGTTAGCATTCCAGCTCCGATTCCTCAACAATCAGCATATCCTCAACAACAACAACCACAATATCAACAACAAGTTCAGTATCCGCAATAGAGAACCTACAACAACAACAATAGCAACCAGCAACAGCGTTCTTTTCAACAAAGACCATCACAGGAAAATAGGGTGATTGACCCTATCCCTATGCCTTATGCTGCCTTATTGCCACAACTCCTGATGCTTAACTTGGTTGAGTTAAGGACGTTGGCACCGCCAGATCCTCTTAATCTCCCGAAGAACTATGATGTCAACGCCAGGTGTGCCTTCCACTCCAACGCGCCTGGTCACAATACTGAGAAATGCAGGGCCTTACAGATGAAAGTCCAAGATCTGGTAGATACTAAAGCCCTCAACTTTGTACCTCCTCCGAATGTCAACAGAAATCCTATGCCTAATCATGGCGGGCCTAGGATTAATGCCATTGAGGAAGACAAACCATCCACTCTGATCACCATTGTTGCGAAAATTCGAACGCCTTTGGTTGAAATTAAAGCTCAACTTTTAGAATACCAAGTGTTCCCCGGGTGTGAGCTCGGCTGTGGGTATTGCAACATTGCAGTCAATGGGTGTGAAAAGTTAAGAAGCGACATAGATGGTCTTATTAAGGATGGTATCCTTCAGATTTCAACAACGGCGCCTACAAATCCAGCAATTCCTTTAACAACAATTCTCGATTCTTCTACAACAGCAGCAACAATCATTCCTACCGATTCATCGATATCATCAGCAATTACTCCGTCCATCACTTCAACAAGTCAAATTTCAACAACCATTTCTTCTACAACATCAGCATCCATTTTATTAGCAGAATCTTCTACAACGCCAGCAAAGATCAATGAAGATGTCTCGACAGTTACAATCTACTATGACCCATCAGATGTTCCTCCCAGCAGCAATTTCCAACAACAAACCATGGCACCTCCTGCCAGATCACCAGTCACAATTTACTATGATCCGCACACCATTACAGTACCTTCCTCCACAGTAATCAGTCTGGTCACCATTACGGTGCCTGGACCCGTTCCTTATGAAAGCAGTAATGCCATACCTTGGCATTATGGCTCTGATCTCTACTGCAACGGGGAGAAAATCACTTTTGATTCATCAACCCCTTCTCCACAAATTGATAATGTTGGGGGAGGAGGAGGCTTCACCAGAAGCGGACGCCTTTTTGCCTCACAAACACAAAGACCTAATGATGAAGAAGAGGTTGCTGCCAAAGCAAAAGGAAAGAATGTGATATCTGAAGAGCCGACTACCAAAGAAACTCAGAAGACATCTTTTGAACAAGATGTAGATGAGTTCATGAGAATCAAAAAAGAAGTGATTACAAGGTGGTGGACCAGCTTCACCAAACCCCCTCCAAAATCTCCATATTATCGTTGTTGATGTGTTCTGAAGCTCACAGGAACGCACTGTTGAAAGTCCTGCACGCAGCATACGTGCCGGAGGAGATTATTGTTAATCAACTAGAAACTGTGGTTGCAAATGTCAACACCAGTCATGGACTGGGCTTTACCAATGCTGACTTAACAACAGAGGGGCGCAACCATAATAAGGCTTTGCATATCACCTTGGAATGCAAGGGTGCTGTTCTATCTCATGTACTGGTGGACACTGGGTCATCACCCAATGTTCTACCAAAGAAAGCCTTAGTGAAGCTGGAGCATGATGGGTTGGCATTGCGTCCGAGTAATTTGGTAGTGAGAGCATTCGATGGCTCTAAAAGATCAGTGCTTGGGGAAATTGATCTGCCTGTGTTGATTGGCCCGCAGACCTTCAAAACTACCTTCTTTGTGATGGACATACAGCCGGCCTACAGCTGTCTGTTGGGTAGACCCTGGATCCACGCCGCTGGCGCTGTTACGTCTACCCTTCACCAGAAGTTGAAATTCGAGTGGGAAGGCCAAATCATCACCATCTGTGGGGAGGAGGACATCTTTGTCAGCCAGCTGGCTACGTATAAGTACATAGAAATGGATGGGGAGATCCATGAAACCATGAGCCAAGGCTTTGAGGCCCTCAATATTAATGAAGCATCTGCTGTACTGGGAACTTCCATCACATCATATCAGCAAGCCCGGAAGGTTGTTGAGGAAGGTACCGCCCAAGGCTGGGGCAAGCTGCTGCCCGTGGAAAAGAAAGAAGACCGATTTGGGTTGGGTTACAGACCAACTCAACAAGATCAACCAGAGGCTGCAAAGGAGTCCAAGTTTGTCAGCGGGGGAATGCTCACCCCGGATGCTGTGAACAATTTGGAAGATGAGTCGGAAGACGAGTGCAACCTGGAAAGCTGGATAGGTCCAAGGATCCCGGGGAGCCATGTCTCAAACTGGTCTTCCCAGGAAATCATAAGAGTTACTCCTGCAGAGTAATTATTATTTCCTATATTTTAAAGCATGCATCAAGTCTTGCATCTTGCCCAAGTTTCAAGACTCATTTTGTAATCGGGCCATCTTGTATTTTGTGCAAAGATCAATTAATGAATATCAGGACATCTTTTGCAAATGAGTCTTTTCTTTTCCGTTCACTGTTTTTCATTTTTCACTTTTTGTACAAAAATAAAATGGCAATGTTTTTCATAACAAATAACTTCATTTTCACTTTTTCTAAATAAGATAAAACTGATCACTAAAATAAACCAATCTAAACCCTTGCAGAAAGTGCCCTTCAGACCGCACCGGCAACAACACTGCTATGACTTCGTATGACTTTGACAATCCAATCAATCAAGCTGATGAAGGGGTTGAAGAAGATTATGAGCTACCTGAAGAGCTAGCCAGGTTGTTAAGACAAGAGGAGAAGGTTATCACTCCTCATCAGGAGGAATTTGAAACGGTTAATCTTGGTACGAAAGAAGACTTGAAGGAAGTCAAGATCGGGGCCTGCCTGCAAAATTCAGTGAAAGAGCAACTGATTGACATGCTTCGGGAGTATGTGGATGTTTTTGCTTGGTCTTATCAGGATATGCCAGGATTGGACACCGACATTGTTATGCACAAGCTGCCTCTGAAAGAAAACTGCCCGCCAGTAAAGCAGAAGTTGCGCCGTACTCGCCCAGATATGGCCATGAAGATAAAAGAAGAGGTACAAAAACAGTGGGACGCCGGGTTCCTTGCTGTAACTAGCTATCCGCCGTGGGTTGCTAACATTGTACCTGTGCCTAAGAAGGATGGCAAGGTGAGGATGTGTGTGGATTACCGGGATCTGAACAGAGCCAGCCCGAAGGATGACTTCCCTTTACCCCACATTGACGTATTGGTGGATAATACAGCTCCGTTTTCGGTGTTCTCCTTCATGGATGGATTTTCAGGGTACAATCAGATCAAAATGTCACCTGAAGACATGGAGAAGACAACTTTCATCACACCCTGGGGCATATTCTGTTATAAGGTGATGCCATTTGGACTGAAGAATGCGGGTGCCACTTATCAACGGGCTATGGTAACATTATTCCACGACATGATCCACAAAGAAATTGAATGTTATGTGGATGACATGATTGCCAAGTCCCTCACAGAAGAAGACCACCTGGTAAATTTGTTGAAGTTATTCAAGCGTCTGAGGAGGTACCAGTTGAAGTTAAATCCCAACAAATGCACATTCGGGGTGCGATCCGGTAAGCTGCTGGGATTTATTGTAAGTGAGAAAGGGATTGAAGTTGACCTTGATAAAGTCAAAGCCATTCAAGAAATTCCTGCGCCAAAGAATGAAAAAGAAGTTCGAGGGTTCCTAGGTAGATTGAACTACATTTCACGGTTCATATCTCACCTTACAGCAACGTGTGAGCCCTTGTTCAAATTGTTGAGGAAAGAACAAACGGTCAGGTGGAATGAAAACTGCCAGAGGGTTTTTGACAAAATCAAGGAACCCTTACAAGAGCCTCCGATCCTTATGCCTCCAGTTGAAGGAAGACCTCTAATCATGTACTTGACAGTATTAGAAGAGTCAATGGGGTGTGTGCTGGGCCAGCATGACGAGTCTGGTCGAAAAGAGTATGCAATATACTACCTAAGCAAAAAGTTTACCGACTGTGAACAACGTTATTCACTGCTCGAGAAAACTTGCTGTGCTTTAGCGTGGGCTGCTCGCCGACTAAGGTAGTATATGTTGACCCACACCACTTTATTGATCTCCAAGATGGACCCAGTTAAGTACATTTTTGAGAAGCCAGCACTTACCGGACGGGTTGCAAGATGGCAAATGATCCTCACAGAGTATGATATTCAGTACACCTCTCAGAAGGCCATCAAAGGCAGTGTATTGTCTGATTACCTTGCTGAGCAACCCATTGATGATTACCAGCCTATGAGGTATGAATTCCCCGATGAAGACATCATGTTCATAAAAGCAAAAGATCATGAAGAGCCTATTCATACTGAGGGGCCTGACCCGGAAGAAGAATGGACGATGATGTTTGACGGGGCTGTTAACACGAATGATCGTGGTGTTGGTGCAGTACTCATTACAACTAAAGGAGTTCACATGCCTTTCTCGGCAAAACTCACCTTTAACTGCACTAACAACGAAGCTGAATACGAAGCCTGTATCATGGGTCTTGAGGAAGCCATTGACCTCATGATCAAGACTTTGACTGTGTTCGGAGATTCAGCTCTGGTAATTAATCAAACCAACGGCAAATGGTACACTCACCAGGATCATCTGATACCCTATCGGGATTATACGAGGAGATTATTGACTTTCTTCACTACAGTTAAGCTTGAGTATATCCCTCGAGATGAAAATCAGTTTGCAGATGCTCTGGCTACCATTTCATCCATGATCAAGGTTCAGGCTGCCAACTTTGTGCCTCGAATTTCAGTGTCCAGACTTGACAGACCAGCATACGTGTTCTCGGCAGATGTTGTTAAAGATGAAAAGGCTTGGTTCCATGACATTAAGTGCTTCTTGGAGGATCAAACATACCTAGGGCATCTTCCAATAATAAGAAGACTTTAAGAAGGCTAGCTGGTAGTTTCTTCCTGAATACTGATGGTTCCCTGTATAAGAGAAACTTTGATATGGTACTCCTCAGATGTGTTGATAAGGCAGAGGCAGACTTGTTGATGCACGAGGTGCACGAAGGATCTTTCGGTACCCATGCAGGAGGACATGCAATGGCTAAAAAGTTGCTGAGGTCAGGCTATTACTGGATCACAATGGATGCAAACTGTTGTGCCTATGCCAGAAAATGCCATAAATGCCAGATTTATGCAGATAAAGTGCATGTACCTCCCAATCCTCTGAATGTGATGTCTTCACCTTGGCCCTTTACCATGTGGGGCATTGATATGATCGGCAAGATTGAACCGACTGCTTCAAATGGACACAGATTCATCTTGGTAGCCATTGACTATTTTACCAAGTGGGTTGAAGCAGCCTCTTATGCAAATGTTACAAGGCAAGTGGTTGCCAGATTCCTGAAGAGAGATATCATCTGTCGGTATGGAGTTCCCGAGCGAATCATTACTGATAATGGTTCCAACTTGAACAACAAAATGATGGCAGAACTGTGCCGGGACTTCAAGATCCAACACCACAATTCTTCTCCTTACAGGCCAAAGATGAACGGCGCTATAGAGGCAGCTAACAAGAATATCAAGAAGATTGTGCAGAAGATGGTGGTCACCTACAAAGACTGGCATGAAATGCTACCATTTGCTTTGCATGGGTACCGAACGTCAATTAGAACATCTACTGGGGCAACGCCGTATCAGCATGTGTATGGTATGGAGGCAGTCCTACCCGTTGAAGTTGAATTACCCTCCTTACGGGTATTGATGGATGTTAAGTTGAATGAAGCAGAGTGGGTCAGATCCCGATACGAGCAACTGAGTCTGATCGAAGAGAAGAGATTAGCTGTAATCTGCCACGGGCAGCTGTATCAGAAAAGAATGAAGAAAGCCTTCGATCAGAAAGTAAGACTTCGAGAATACCAAGTGGGGGACCTTGTGCTGAAAAGACTCCTTCCTCCTCATACAGACCACAGGGGCAAGTGGACTCCGAATTATGATGGTCCATTCATAGTAAAGAAAGTTTTCTCTGGTGGAGCACTGATGCTCAGTACTATGGATGGTGAAGACTTCCTGTCCCCTGTGAATTCAGATGCAGTTAAAAAATACTTCGCATAAAAAATGACCCGCTGGACATAAAAACAGAATGTAAGTCCAGGAAAAAATAGGGCATCCCGGCGAGTAAAAAAAAACAGAATAAAAGACTCGGGAAAAAAAAGTGCACCCGCTGAGTTGAAAAGCCGCATTAGACAGCTCAGGAAAAAATGCGTATCCCGGTGGATTGAAAACCCGAAAGGGAGATCCACGCAAAATAAGGGAATAAGCGAACAACTGCATTCTGAATTCGTCTGTATCACTTACAACACGGCAAGCTTCGAAAGGTTAAAGCATCGGTCAGAATCAACCTTCTTCAGAAAGCAAGATGAGAAGAACGTCAAGGTCATACGGGTCATAGCAAAGGGAAGCTCACTGAAGCATCGTCAACATTGCCAGCACCTTTTATTCTTCCCAATTTGTAGCAATCTCCTTATTTCAGGGGATCTGTTTCTTTGACTGTATTTTGCCAACTTAAGGCACACAAATTAATAAAATCAAATTTTCAGTTATGTTTCGTCTCGTACATTTTATTTTCGTTTGCAAAATGTTCGGTGTCCTTAAGATGTTGATTGCATAAGTACAGATGCCTCTTTTTCTAAACTACATGCTAACGGGAAATATATTTGCTCCCAGGAGTGTCTAAACTCCTTTGATGGAATCCAGTAAGGGATACCTATGGATACTTGTACGTTTCTTTGTCATGATAGGATTGCAGGTATTCAAAGCGCAGCATGAGGCATGAAAGCTTCTCCCCGGCAAGCTGCCAAATCATTACTTACTCGGCTTGTCTTCCAAATAGCACCAGAGATGCTTTATCCCCAGCGGAGTTGCCAGTCATCATTCCACCTCGACCAAGTGTTAGACAGGGAGCCATCTTCCCATGGAATTTAAGCCTCTATCCAGAAGAGCAATGTCCGAAGATCTCGCAACAAAGCGACGAAAGCTTCCACAGCCCCAGCTGGGTCCCTCATTACCAAGATAGGTCTATCAGTGATCTATTTCCTCAAGCAGAGTCATATATGTCAGATCTACCAATGATCTCATCCCCTAGCTGGGATATCCACTTCAAGTAGATCAGCTGGAGATCTCCACAGCAACGGGATCCGAATCCCGGATCGGTATCTTTGCATAAATCATAGCATTTGCATCATATTTTCCCCCAGAGCATAGCATTCCGTCTAATACGGAGCATTACGACAAAAATCAAACATATTGCATAAATCATAAGCCATGATCTGAATCAAACACTTGTAAATACTGACATTCCATCAACAATATACAAAATACTTCTCAAATTCCCCGGCAGGAAGCCGAAGCATCCTCCTTGCACCCACTTATACAGATACCTGCTCCTCTTTGGCATTCGTCCGTGTCATCATTCCCCAGTAAAAATGCCCGAACGTTCTCTACAGACAGATACATATATACACACTTCCCTGACACCCGTCCGTGTCACCTCCTCCAGCACGGTTGCCTAAATACTTGTCTATAATACACTTCTTCTGACACTCGTCTGTGTCGTGCTCTCCACAGCAAGTTGGACACTCGTCTATGTCTCACTCATCACTTTTTACTCATACAGATACTCGTCCATATCTTGTATACATCACTTAAAACCCCTCAGAGTCGACACTCGTCCGTGTTCTTTGTTAACTAGTTGGTACTCGTCCGTATCATCATCTCTGAACATGCGTCAAGCGTTTGTTTCTACTGATACTCGTCCGTATCATAGTCTTAAGGATGCTCGTCCGCATCTTTAATCTATACACCGTGTCAGACACTTATGCTTTTGCTTTCTTGAAATTAGACACTCGTCTATGTCTACCATTCCCTAGAAGAATTCCCGGCAAATCTTGATAAATTATCTCCTTTTATCTGACATTCGTCCTATGTCATGATATTTTCTGCAGCCGTACCCTGCCAAGTGATCGTCCTTCACCTTTTTGTTGATCATCCTTCATCATCCCCAGCGGAGTCTCTATTCATTAGAACCCCTTCCTATCCGACATTCGTCCTATGTCGTGATATTTTCAGCAGCCGTCCCCTGCTAGGTGATCGTCCTTCACCTCTAGATGATCGTCTTTCATCATTTTATCCGATGGTCGTCCCCATCATTGATCTTGTTATCCGACATTCGTCCTATGTCATGATAAACCCCAAGAGCAGCCGTACCCTGCTAGGTGATCGTCCTTCACCTCTTGATAATCGTCCTTCATCATACTTATCTGATGGCCGTCCCCATCGTCGACCTTTTCTACCTGGCATTCGTCTTATGTCGTGGTACTTTCGGCAGCCGTACCCTTCCAGGTGATCGTCCTTCACCTTGGATGACCGCCCCTCATCTTATCCCCAACAGAGCAGCCGTCCCCTGCTAGGTGATCGTCCTTCACCTTTAATGACCGTACTTCATCATTCATTTCATTTATTCTTTGAACTTGATGGTCGTCCCCGTCATTTTACTTTACCTTTAATCCCCATAGAATCTTGTTTCATTACCTGATGGTCGTCCCTATCATGATACCTCTATTTCCCCAGCATGTCGACCGTCCCCGTCATGGCTTTATCCCCAGAAGTCGTCCTCTGCTCGATGGTCGTCCTCCGTCGCCGGCACTTTATAATTATACCTTACTTCCTTTTACAATCTATATCCCTTTTCTTCTTCATTCAGTGAGTGCAAATCTTGGACTGTCTTTGGTATTCAACCACAAGTTATCTTGTTTGCCTGTTAAGCTGTCGCTTACATCCTGCACAGCTAACTCATGTTTGAATAGGGGCAGCTGTAAACACCCCAAAATTTGCCCTCACTCATTTCACCATGGCTTGTGATTCTTTTTCATTTGCATAAGTTCAATCATATCATCTCATATTGCATTTTTTGCTTCACTGCATTGATTCAAAGCCATCTGCATCTAGGGTTTGTGATCTGAGCCATCCCTGAGCCATTTGAGCCACTCCAAAGGTAATCAATCACTTCAAAGGGGGTCCATGTATGTTCACATCATATTTTATCCCCACAAGATCAAGAAAGTCAGAAAATCACTAGAACTTGCAAGGCATGGAAGCAGAGCCAGGTTTAACTGCACAGATGACCTAGAATTAGGGTTTTGGTTTCAAAGGCCATAACTCCAAATTTTTTGGCCATTCTTGTTTCTATTGGTATTTATATGTTATGAGGATCATGCATATCCATTTTCATGAATAAATTCAACGGGGAAGGCCTCTGATCAAAAGGTGACTTCTTGAGCAAGTCAGTGCAAAATCAGGGCATCTGAGGCCCCCAATCATCCAACCAAAGGGGTTTCTCCATCATTTTGAATGAGTATGATCTTTATTTGATCTTAGAAGATGTTATAAGTTCACAAAATTGAAGAATTTCAAGCCATTTGCAAAGTTGCCTTTTTGGGAAAGTGACTTGTAATGTAAACTTGCCATTTTGGGAAAGTTTTTCAACCTCCTCTTTTTGATC
Organism: Lathyrus aphaca; assembly: GCA_963966055.1. Lineage (NCBI taxonomy): Eukaryota > Viridiplantae > Streptophyta > Magnoliopsida > Fabales > Fabaceae > Lathyrus > Lathyrus aphaca. The sequence continues at coordinate 448,660,246 of OZ014521.1, forward strand.
CAAAAATGCTTCAAATGAAAAATCTTTGGTCATGAAAGTTGTAGATTGGATCCTCCCCTTTTCAAAAAGTACAAGAACTCATTCTAATTCATTTTAGATCAAAAGTTATGGCCTTGCAAAGTTGGACAAAATCACTAAATTTTCACTTTTACACAAACATTTATGTGACTTCAAATCAGCTTCTAACCAGCACACAAACATCATGTATGACCTAAAATTCAGATTTGCCCAAGAAATTTCTCACTTTCATGCTTTGAATTCCAAGCTATCATAAGCCATTTTCCATAAAGTTCAAAAGGAGGAATTCTTGCAAAAATGATTCCCAAGGGTTTGTATGGCCTCTAACTGATTTCAAGACATTACAATAACATCATGTAACATTTCACAACAGGAATTCAGCAAGGAATGTCACATGTCCATGACAAAAAATCACAAAATGCAACAAGTTGCGAAATTGCAAAACATGTGACATCTCACCCTTCATCCATTCCAGATCACATCAGAACATCCAAGGGCCTTCCTTGAAGCTGGCTGAGGCAATCCAAACACATAAATCTTCTCTGCCATGGCCCATACCTATAGTACACCATTTTTGACTTTTTGGCCAATCATCCCATACCATTCACACAATGCATACCTGCCCTCCATAATTGTTGGGATTGCTTATGGATTACCTAAGGATCATAAAACAAGAAGAGAGAAGGCTCAGAACACACACACAACCAGCTTGCACAAAAACTGTCAAAAAGCTTCATCTCTTCGAAACTCCCTCAAGACTTAACAAAAATCAAAAATTTCTTCACCAACAAATCACATGTCACTCATAGAACAAAACCCACCCCCTGAAACAGCTTGAATCACCACACACACAGACCTCCATTTCTGTTATACCAGAACTGCAACATTTAAACCAGCCATTCTTAAAGCTTTCTGAGCTTCATTTCATCATCAGGGGGTTCAAAGAAGTGGGCTTGCGCAAAGGGAGCATCCAGAAAGCTCAGAATTAGAGAGTCCTCATCTCAGGTAACATGAATAACTTTTTTCCCAGAAGCTAACTTTTAAGTTCTTTTATGATTCTATATGCTCCCCTGATCATGGGGATGTGTTTACTTTTGAAAATGGTGAAGAAACCACCATGTATGTGATCTCTGAACTTTTGCCCGTGTTTTACATTTTTCTTCGATTCATGTTTATGGAGTGAAATAAATGAGTTTTAGTTGGGGGTTTAGGTTTAGAATGAGTAGAGGATCATTTTTGTGAAAGATATTTGAAGTTTGGTGACCTGTAGAAGAAGCTAGGGTTTTGTGTTCGTCGGAGAAGACGACCGGAACACTGTTCCGGTCGCCTGAAAGTAATTTGCCCTAATCAATGTAATTAGTGAGGTTTAAATGTGAGCCTTTGATCTTGCCTTCCCGCGCGCAAATGAACGAACCAGATTGGTCATTAAACCCTAATTCAGATTAATTAGTTTAATTAATTAGGATTAAATTTGAATTTTGCCAGAATGAATCCTAGCCAATGAAACGCGCGCGGGTCAACTCCCTCCAAAAACCTTTAAATCTCAGTCTCAGGATCCTCATACTTTTCCATTTTTATTGTTTTATTTCATTTTATTTGTATTTAATTTCCACGAATTTTTAAAAATAGTAAAATACATTAAAAAATTCTGAAAATTTTTATCAAACCTTTTATTAATTTTCAGAACCCAAAAATATTTTTATTTTTATTTTTTGCATTAAAAATTATTTTTAAATCATTTAAATGTTTATTTTTAATTAGTTAATGAAGATTAATTAATTAAAAATGCATTTAGGTATTTAAAAATCACCAAAAAATTCACATTGCATTTTAATACATTTAGAAACATTATCAAACTCTTCAAACAAATTTCTTTTTGGTTCTTGACCTATTTTGACATTTTTCATTGGAATTAAAGTTCTTAAAGGGCAATATATTTGTCCTAACTTAGAAAAATTCATTCTGCCTAACCATGAAGAGTTTGATGTTGGTTCTTCTTGCATTGCATTCTTCATATCATGTACTTTATAGGGTAAAATTGGTTTGAATTTATTTGTCATTTTCAATTTGATGTACATTTTTCCTTTTGAAGTGCCTTAAAACCCTAGTTGACTTGAGAAAATCATAACTTCCATTAGGTTAAGACTTAGGTCCCCTCCTTTGGGCAGTGAACTTGTGTAGGGTTAGGGTGCCTTTGATCCCATTTTCAATTTTTTATCTTGTCATTTGCTTCTGATTTTGAATTTTTGCATTGCATATTGTATGTAAACCCTAATTCTTGCCTTCATTTGCATTCATCTCTCATTTGCTTGTATACATAAACTTGCCATAACATTTTGTGCATCAACATGACATATAAGGCATCTTAGGACATATTAGAATCATGTTTGATCATTGCATCTTTCATTTGCCATGTTGTGCCTTCATTTCATTACATAAACTTTCATGAACTTTCATGGTCCAAAACATGCTTCATTTGCATCCTCATCCTTGTGTGATCACCCACAACTCTTGGCATGTGTTTGCATCATCTCTTAGCATCATTAAAATCATGTTTATGCTTCTGAATTTGGTTTATATCATTATATTCATCTCATTTTCACTTCATTTCACTTTCTTGTTACTAACTTTTCAGGTGGTAAGTCATTGAGAAGTGAATTTGCCTTCACTTCTCATAATCTCTTCTCATCCCTCTTATGCATTCATTTCTGCATTTTACTTGTGTATTAGAGTGAGCTTGCTCATTCATGTTCATCTCTTACTTTATTTCTTCAAGTAACTTATCTTCTTAAGTGAAGTAAGTTAGCTTGTTTCTCTTTTCTCCTTCTCCTTTCATCTTGTTCCTCCTGGGTGGCTCTTTGAAGATCTTTCTCTCTTAAGCCTCACAAACCCTAGGATCTCCAAGTATGATAACAATTAGGGTTTTATTAGTTTCCCCATTTAGTTTTACCTTTGTGTCATCTTTGAGTCTTCTCTTCTCACCTCATAATCAAGGATTAAACCTTAAAGGTTTTAAGGCTTTGTGATTAAGGTTATGCCTGTATCCTTCTATTAGGATGGAGTGTATAACTTTAATCCTAAGTGTTAAACCCTTAATGTGTTTAAATCCTTTAATCAATCCACACTAATAATCACTAAGACATCAAGCTTGTAACTTGGGCCTTGCATTAGGGTTCTAATTCTTCCTTAACTGGTTAAGAAAGACTAACCCTAGTGTTAATGGACAAGTCCCCCTCAAGTTGTCTTACAAACCATAAAATCCACTTCTTAATCTTACCATTAACTAAAATCCACTCTAATAAAGGCTTTGTTTTGTCATGAGGTTAATCCCTAATCATGGATTAAGTTGAGGAGCCTTCCTCATCTTAATTGTTCTCATCTATTATCCTTCTATTAGGATGGTGTAATGAGTCCATTAAATCCCTGATTATGGCTTAAACTCATTACTTAACACTAAACAAAAACTCCAAAAACATCTAAATAAATGCAAGTAGGTTAATGATCTTAATCCTACATCATGGTGATTAAGTGTGAGGTGCTTACTTCATACTTAAGGTATTCTCATCACCCCTAATCAGAAGGAGGATGTGATGAGCTTACTAGCCCTTGGTTTAGGCTTAAGCTCATTTACTTATGACAAATTCAAAAAGCAATAAAAGGTTGAAAGCACAAAAACAAACAATAATCGTCTCCTCCGGGATTCTTTTCTCATCATCTTCACTCACAAACGAGAACTTGCTTCTTCCGTCTAATGCAAGACAGTTAGCACCTGAGCCAGACAGGTCATACACTTGAGCATAGACAAGTAAGCAGTTCACAAGTCAATTTATCTTTCAGTCTCTTTGAGTCGAACTACGGTGTTCTGACTTCCTCATTGCACGAGAGGATACGTAGGCATAACTTAACAGTTATCGAACAAAAGCCTCTGTATATTCCCCCTCTTTCAGCATTATTCTTTAAGCCTCATTATCTTGAGCATTTCACTCTTGTTCTTACACTGACACTTCTCTTATACACTTCACATTTCTTTTACACTGACACTTGCATTCTTTCCAGCTTTGATACACAGATTGCACTGACACTACCCCTATAAAACACAAATCTTTTAAGCGTGGATCCCGTCGAGTACGGCGGACAATCTGGGTGCTAATACCTTCCCAGGTTGTAACCAACCCCCTTTCTCAGTTTCTCTAGTTCGCAACCATCTTATCCATCTTTTCTCAGGTTTATGCAGCATTACCTTTCCTCCGGGATAAAAATGCCTAGCTGGCGACTCTTTTCTTTCTGAGTTCACCTTTGTGTGTTCTCTCTTTCGCCGACAGTTCGCGTATGTACCCCATTTGACTTAGCCTATTTTGGTGGGAGCGACAGTGATGAGAAAAGAATCCCGAAGGAGATGATTATTGTTTGTTTTTATGTTTTTAATCTTTTATTGCTTTTTTGTGTTTGCCATAAGTTAATGAGCTTAAGCCTAAACCAAGGATTAGTAAACTCATCATATCCTCCCTTTGATTAGGGATAATGAGAATACCTTAAGTATGAGATAAACATCTCAACTTAATTACCATGATGATGTAGGATTAAGATCATTAACCTACTTGTGATTATTTAAATGTTTTTGGTTTTTTGTTTAGTGTTAAGTAATGAGTTTAAGCCATAATCAAGGATTAGTGAACCCATTACACCATCCTAATAGAAGAAAAATAGATGAGCACACTTAAGCTGAGGAAGATACCTCAACTTAATCCAAGATTAGGGATTAACCTCATGACAAAACAAGCCTTTATTAAAGTGGATTTTAATTAAGGGTGAGATTAAGAAGTGGATTTTAGGATTTTCAAGACAACTTGAGGGGGACTTGTCCATTAACACTAGGGTTAGTCCTTCTTAACCAATAAAGGAAGAATTAGAACCCTAATGCAAGGCCCAAGTTAAAAGTTAATGTCTTAGTGATTATTAAGATGGATTGATTAAGAGGTTTAAAAAAATTAAGGGTTTAATACTTAGGACTAAAGTTATACACTCCATCCTAAGAGAAGGATGCAGGCATAACCCTAATCACAAAGTCTTAAAACCTTAAAGGTTTAGTCTATAATGACGAGGTGAGAAGAGAGACACAAAGAAGAAACAAAGGTAAAAGCTAAAGGGGGACTAATCACAACCATAATTATTGTCATGCTTGGGTGTTCCTATGGATTGTAAGGCTTAAAAGAGATCTTCAGAGAAGCCACCAATGGAAGAAGCAGATGAGATGAGGAGAAGCAGAAGAAACAAGTCACTTACTTCACTGAAGAAGATAAGTAACTTGGAGAAAGAAAGTGAATGATGAACATGAATGAGGAAACTCACTCTAAGGCAAATGAAAATGCAGCAAGGATGCATATGAAGAAGATGAAGGGAAATGAGAAGTGAAGGCAAATTCACTTCTCAAGTTACTTACCACCTGAAAATGTTAGCATAAGGAAGGAAATGAAATGGAAATGAAACATATGCAAAGGTAAAAAAAAAAACCAGAAGCAAACACATGATGCAAATGATGCTATGAGATGATGAAAAGGCATGTCAAGTGTTATGAATGTTCATACAAAGTGAAAGAATGCAAATGAAGCATGTTGGAAGCATGAAAACACATGGATTCTTATGAAATGAAATAGATGCAAAGCATGGAAAATGTATGAAGAAATGACCAAAGAATGTTCAAGTAATGTCTTAAGATGTCTAAGATGGCATACAGGTGCTTGGAATGTCATGGCAAGTTCACATGCTCATGCAATGCAATGTAAGATGCAAGTATGGATGCAAGATTAGGGTTACATGAAGGGATGAGATGCCAATGTCAAAAACAGAAGTAAATCACATGATAAAAAACTTTCAAATGAACTTAAAGGAACCTTAACCCCATATGATATAACACCCCAAAGGAGAAGGTCTAACTCTTAACCTAAAGAAAATTGTGATTTTTCTAAGTTTGCTAGGGTTTTTGGGTACCATAAGAAGGAAAATGCAAATCAAATGGAAAATGCAAGATAAATTTATGTCAAAAATATGCTAGATACTACGTGTTATATGAAGAATAATGCAAAAAGAACCAATGTCAAACCCTTCATGGTTAGGCAGAAAAGAATTTTCAAAGTTAGGGTTCCAAAAAGGGAATTTTATGAATCCTAAATTGAAGAAAAATGTCAAAGTTGGATCAAAACCAAAAATAAATTTATGAATGGTTTGACAATGTTTCTAAATGTCCTAAGATGCAATGTGAATTTTTTTGGGATTTTTAGAAACCTAAATGGTATTTTAATTAATTAATTTCCATTAATTAATTAAAATAAACATTTAAATATTTTAAAATGATTTTTTAATGCAAAACATAAAAATAAAAAATGTTTTTGGGTGAAGAAAAATATTTGAAGTCAAAATGCAGAAGACAAATATTTTTGGAATTTTCTAAGTATTTTAAATAAATTGCACAAAATAAATGAAATTTAAAATGAAATAAAATTAATTAAAGGGCTGGTCAACGCATCCAAGGGATTAGATTTGAACTGGGGTTTGGAGGGAAAGACCACGCGCATTATCCAATGGCTGGCATTCAAACTGACTAATTACCTAATTAACTTAATTAATTAATATTTAAACTTTAAGTGAAGTGATCTGAAACACTCATGCGCGCGGGAACTAAGATCCTAGGGTCCAGATTTAAACTTGGTTGATTAACCCTAATTGCTAACCCTAATCATTTTCAGGTGACCGTAGCTAGCTCCGGTCATCTTCTCCAGCCATCCAAATTTTCAAAACCTCACACACGCATCAAAACTCCTAATTTCTTGCCCGGAATCACTCCTCTAACATCCAAGAACATGAATCCACAAACATAAATCATTTATCATGCATATTAAAGCTGAATCGAAGAAAACAAGTTCTAGGTCAAAAATTTCAGAACAACCATACATACTCATTTCTCAATCATTTTCAAAACTAAACACATGCCAATGATCAGTGGAGCATAAGGAATCATTTAAGAACATAAAATTGCATTTCTGGAAAAAATGTTCTTGAGGTTACCTGAGCTTGAGCTTTCTCAGTTTGGAGTTTTTTGACCTCTTCTCTTGTGCAAATCTACTCCTCTTGACCTCCTAATGAAGTTGCAATGCTTGGAAAGAGCTTAGAATGGCTGGAATGAAAGCTTGCACTCTTACTGCACCAGAATCGTGTTTTGTGTAAAGGGGTTTTCAGGCTTGTTTGAGGGTTGGTTTATGTTCTAATGATGATGGTGAGTTGAATGGTGAAGTTTGTTTGTGATTTTAGTGGCTGGATAGAGTGTTCGAAAGCTTTTGCTTTTGGGGTGATTTTGAGAAACTTGGTGATTCTGAGGTTGCAGGCTTGTGTGATGTGTGTTATGAGTTGCTTTTGATCCATATAACATTGTTTGATAGGTCAGAAAGTGGGTGGTGGCCTGTGGTGATTGGTATGGGCAAGTTGCCAAAATGTCAACATAACTTGTACTTGAGGTATGGGCTATGGTAGGGGTTGTTCAAGGGCATGTCTGGCCTCAACATTGATCAAGGAGAGCCATGGGATTGAGATTATGCAACTGGATGGCTTAGAAACAAAGATCTCATAGGTTTTGTAAGTGTTATGTGATTTTCCCCCTTTGAGAAATCTTGAAGTGCAAGGCATGAAAGCAAGTGGTTCTTTGGGAATTATTGGTAAAAATGCATTGTGTCATGTGTGTATGATGTTTAGAGAGTGATTAAAGGTCACAAAATGACTTGGTTTGTGAAATTGCAAAAAATCCTCTTTGGTGTGAAAGTGAAAATTATGTGATTTTTGTCAACTTTGCCAAGCCATAACTTGAGTTCTATAATGAATTAGGACTTGTTCTTGTACTTTTTGAAAAGGGAATGATCCAATCTACAACTTTCATGACCAATAATTTTTCATTTGAAGCATTTTTGGTTGAAAAAGAGGAGGTTGAAAAACATTCCCAAAATGGAAAGTTTCCATTACAAGTCATTTCCATTTTTGGCAACTTTTGGTTTAGCTCAATTTTCTTAAATTTTGTGAACTTCTAAGCACTTAAATGATCAAATAAAGATAATATAAATTCAATTTGATGAAAAATCCACTTTGGTTCTATTGTTGGGGGCCTCAGATGCCCTGATTTTGCTCTGACTTGCTCAAGAAGTTACCCAGTGAACAGATGACTTCCACAATGAATATCTTCATCAAACTTGGTACACATGATCCTTATAACATATTGAGACTATTAGAAACAATAATGACCAAAAAAATTGGAGTTATGGTCTCTGAAACCAAAACCCTAATTTCAGGTCATCTATGCAGTGAAACCCTAGCTCTACTTCCATGCTTTCCAAGTTCTTGTGATTTCTTGACTTCCTTGATCTTTGAGGGATATAATATGATGATAGAACACACATGGACCCTCTTTGAACAATTGGAGACCTTTGGAGTGGCTCAGATGAATCTTGGATTGCCCATATCACAAACCCTAGATGCAGATGAACTTGAACTAATGCAGTGAAACAAAAATGCAATATGAGATGGTATGCTTATACTAATGCAATCATGAAAGATCACAAGACATGGTGTGATAAAGAGTGAGGGAAAATTTGGGGTGTTTACAGCTGCCCCTATTCAAACATGAGTTAGCTGTACCGGACGTAAGCTCCTAGCTTAACAGACAAAGAAGATAACTTGTTGTTGAATACCAAAGACAGTCTGAAATTTGCACTCGCTGGGGGAGAAGAAGAAAAGGGATATAAATTGTAAAAGAAAGTATGGTATGATTATCAAATGAAAGCGATGGAGGATGACCATCGAGCAGAGGACGACTGCTGGGGATAAAGCAATGACGGTGACGGCCGACATGCGTGGAAAATAAAGAAATCATGATGGGGACGACCATCAAGTAAGGAAAACAGGGTTCTCTGGGGATTAAAACAAAGGCAGTGATGGGGACGACCATCAGGTTTGAAAAGTAATGTAAACAACGACGGGGACGGCCATCGGTTTAAAGAATTAATGAAATATTGATGAGGGACGGTCATCAAACGTGAAGGACAATTACCTAGCAGGGGACGACTGCTCTTTATCATGACATAGGACGAATGTCAGATAGAAAAGGTCGACGATGGGGACGGCCATCGGATAAGCATGATGAAGGACGATCATCAAGAGGTGAAGGACGATCACCTAGCAGGGTACGGCTGCTCTCAGGGTTTATCACGACATAGGACGAATGTCGGATAACAAGATCAACGATGGTGATGACCATCGGATAAAATGATGATGGACGATCATCAAGAGGTGAAGGACGATCACCTAGCAGGGGACGACTGCTAAATATCACGACATAGGACGAATGTAAGATAGAAAAGGGTTCCAATAATGGAGATTTCGCTGGGGAAAGGACGAGGGACGGTCATCCAAAGGTGAAGGACGATCACCTGGTAGGGTACGGCTGCCGAAAGTATCACGACATAGGACGAATGTCGGATAGAAGAAAAATTACTTTGCTGGCGACTTACTGGGGAATGGTAAACACGGACGAGTGTCGAAAGGAGTATATTATAACAAGTGTTTGGTTTGCAATAAGTGACTTAGTAACCATTTTGGGGAGTGGCGACACGGACGAGTGTCAAGAGAGTGTATATGTATCTGTAATCACAGAGGATGTTTGTGGCTTATATCTGCAGGGGAATAAAATGACACAGACGAGTGTCGAAAGGTATATATATGAACATGTATTTGTGTTGGGGGGGGTGCAAAGGGGACACTTTGGCTTTCTGTGGGGAGATTGAGATGACACGGACGAGTGTCAAGAGGAACATATTATGGACAAGTATTTATACTTGAGAGTACAAAGGGGACGCTTTGGATTTTATGTGCAAGGGATGTATTTTGTATATTGATGATGCGGTTCCCTTGGTATTTACAGGTGACTGGTTTGATCCTGACTTGTGATCATGCAAATGTTTGATTTTTGTTGTAATGCTCCGTATTAGACGGAATGCTACACGTTGTGGGGAAAGATGATGCGAATTCTATGATTATGCAAAAGAAATCGGTCCGGGATTCAGATCCCATTGCTGTGAAGATCTCTGGCTGATCTACTTGGAAGGATATCCCAGCTGGGGAAGATCATTGGTAGATCTGATAAGACATATGGCTTTGTTTTGGGGAATAGATCACTGATAGACCTATCATGTAAGGAAAAGTCCAGCTGGGGATAAGGAAGCTTCCGTCACCTTGTTGTGTGAGAAATTCAGGCATTGCTCTTCTGAGGAGAGGCTAGAACTCTGCGGGGGGGATAGTCCCTTTGTCTTTGAGACCTGGCACTCTGTTTGGGGAAGAAAAGATCACTGAACGATCTTCTTAGAGGACTCTGTGGGGATCCTGGCCGGGGAAGCTCCTGCTGAATAGACTTATGCTGGTGATGAGGAGGCTTTGCCAACTCCGCTGGGGAAAAGCATTCCAGATACTGTTTGGGGAGAAGGTGTGCTGGGGAAATGTGATTGGCATGCCCCATGTTGTGTATTGAATACCTGCAACCTATTAAGACAAAGAAACACACAAGCATTCCGAAAGTAAATACATTTCCTGCAAGCGTTTATTAAGAATGGCTCATTTGCTCTATGCAAATATTATATCATGGATATTGGACACTTTGCAAACGGAACGGAAATGTACAAGATAAGGTGTGACTGAAAATCTCTGATTTTATTAATCTGGGTGCCCTGAATCGGCATATACAGTCAAAGAAACAGATCCCCTGAAATGAGGAGATTGTTACAAATTGAGAAAAGTAAAGGTGTTGGCAATGCTGACGACGCTCCAGTGAGCTTTCCTTTCTATGACCCGTATGACCTTGACGCTCTTCTCATCTTGCTTTCTGAAGAAGGTTGATTTTGACCGATGCTTTAAATCTTTCGAAGCTTTTCGTGTTGTAAGTGATACAGACGAATTCAGAATGCAGTTGTTCGCTTATTCCCTGATTTTGCGTGGATCCCCCTTTCGGGTTTTCAATCCACCGGGATACCTATTTTTGCCTGAGCTGTCCAATGCGGCTTTTCAACTCAGCGGGTGTACATTTTTTTAATTTTCCCTTATTTTTGCCCGAGTCTTTAATCTGTTTTTGACTCGTCGGGATGCCCTATTTTTGCCTGGACTGACATTCTGTTTTTATGTCTGTCGCTCCCACCAAATGACACAGGGGCCAAGAGGGGTACTGACGCGAACGGTCGGAGAAAGAGGAGAGAACACACAGGGGTGAACTCAAAAGACAAGAGTCGCCAGCTAGGCATTTTTATCCCGGAGGAAAGGTAATGCTGCATAAACCTAGAAAGATATGGATAAGACGGTCGCGAACCAGAGAGACTGAGAAAGGGGGTTGGTTACAACCTGGGAAGGTATTAGCACCCAGATTGTCCTTCGTACTCGACGGGATCCACGCTTGAAAGATTTGTGTTTTAAAGGGGTAGTGTCTGTGCAATTTGTGTATCAAAGCTGGAAACGAATGCAAGTGTCAGTGCAAAAGAAATGTGAAGTGTATAAGAAGTGTCAGTGTAAGAACAAGAATGAAATGCTCAAGACTATGAGGCTTAAAGAATAATGCTGGAAGGAGGGGGAATGTACAGAGACTTTTGTTCGATAACTGTTAAGTTATGCCTACGTATCCTCTCGTGCAATGAGGAAGTCAGAACACCGTAGTTCGACCCAAAGAGACTGAAAGGTGAATTGACTTGTGAACTGTCTGCTTGTCAATGCTCAAGTGTATGACCTGTCTGGCTCAGGTGCTAACTGTCTTGCATTAGACGGAAGAAGCAAGTTCTCGTTTATGAGTGAATGAGGTGAGAAAAGAATCCCGGAGGAGACGATTATTGTTTGTTTTTTTGTTTTCAATCTTTTATTGATTTTTGGAGTTTGTCATAGGAAAATGAGCTTAAGACTAAACCAAGGGTTCGTAAACTCATTACATCCTCCCTCTGATTAGGGGTAATGAGAATACCTTAAGTATGAAGTAAGCACCTCACACTTAATCACCATGATGTAGGATTAAGATCATTAACCTACTTGTATTTATTTAGATGTTTTTGTTGTTTTTGTTTAGTGTTAAGTAATGAGTTTAAGCCATAATCAAGGATTTAATGGACTCATTACACCATCCTAATAGAAGGATAATAGATGAGAACATTTAAGCTGAGAAAGACTCCTCAACTTAATCCATGATTAGGGATTAACCTCATGACAAAACAAACCTTTATTAAAGTGGATTTTATTTAATGATAAGATGAATAAGTGGTTTTTAAGATTTGTAAGACAACTTGAGGGGGACTTTTCCATTAACACTAGGGTTAGTCCTTCTTAACCAATTAAGGGAGAATTAGAACCCTAATGCAAGGCCCAAGTTACAAGCTTGATGTCTAAGTGATTATTAAATGGATTGATTAAAGGGTTAAACACATTAAGGGTTTAACACTTAGGATTAAAATTATACACTCCATCCTAATAGAAGGATGCAGGCATAAGCTTAATCACAAAGCCTTAAAGCCTTTAGGGTTTAGTCCCTGATTATGAGAGGAGGAGTGAAGACTCAAAGATGACACAAAGGCTAAACTAAATGGGGGACTAATCAAGCCCTAATTGTTATCATACTTGGAGATCCTAGGGTTTGGTGAGGCTTAAGAGAGAAAGATCTTCAGAGAAGCCACCAGGAAAGAAACAGATGAAAGGAGCAAGAAGCAAAGAGAAGCAAAACAACTTGCTTCACTTAAGAAGACAAGTTGCTTGAAGAAAGAAGGTAAGAGATGAACATGAATGAGCAATTTCACTCAAATACACAAGATAAATGCAGCAAAGATGCAAGAGAGATGAGAAGAGATTGTGAGAAGTGAAGGCAAATTCACTTCTCAAAACAACTTACCACCTGAAAAGTTAGCCAAAAGAAATGGAATGCAATGCAAATGAGATGAAATGTCATGATGCAAACCAAAGTCAGAAGCATTTACATGATGTTAATAATGCTAAGAGATGATACAAACATGAAGCAATATATGAGAATGATCATACAAGCATAAGGATGCAAATGAGGCATGCTTTGAACCTTAAAGATTCATGAAAAGTTATGAAATGCAATGGACCTATAACATGATAAATGAAAGATGCAATGATCAAACATGATTCTAATATGTCTTAAGATGCATTATGGATCATGTGGATGCACAAAATGTCATGGCAAGTCATTGGATGCAAGCAAATGAGAAATGGATGCAAAGGAGGACACAAATTAGGGTTACATGCATCATACAAAGCAAAAATTCAAAACCAGAAGCAAATGACATGATAAAAATTTGAAAATGCAATCAAAGATACCCTAAACTTATACAAGCTCACTGCCCAAAGGAGGGGATTCAACTCTTAACCTAGTGAAAGTTATGAATTTCCTAAGATTACTAGGGTTTTGGGGTACCTCACCAAGAAAAATGCAAAACAAATTGAAAATGGAAAATCAAATCAAACCAATTTTATCCCATAAACAACATGCTATGAAGGATGCAATGCAAGAAGAATCATCATCCAACTCTCAATGGCTAGGCAGAAAGGATTTTTCAAAGTTTGAACCAAAATATTGCCTTAAAATGGAATTAATTCCAATGAAAATGATCAAAAGGCATCAAGAACAAAAAAGAAATTTGGTTTGAGAGTTGGACAATGTTTCTAAATGTTTCTAAATGCAATGTGAATTTTTTGGTGATTTTTAAATACCTAAGTGCATTTTTAATTAATTAATTTTCATTAACTAATTAAAAATAAACAATTAAATGATTTAAAAATAATTTTTAATGCAAAAAATAAAAATAAAAATATTTTTGGGTTCTGAAAATTAATAAAAGATCTGATAAAAATTTTCAGAATTTTTAAATGCATTTTGCTATTTTAAATAATTCGTGGAAATTAAATATGAAACAAATAAAATAAAATGAAATTAAATGAAAAATGAGAAAGTCAAATTATCCAAGGGCTGTGGTTTAAATTCAGGGAAGCGGGAATTGACTGCGCGCGTGAACGAACGGCTCAAATTCAAACTTGCTTAATTATGATTAAGCCCTAATCAGAAGCCCTAATGACTTTCAGATGACCGAAACAGTGTTCCGGTCATCTTCTCCGGCCAGTCAATTTCTCAATCTCACTCAAAACCCATCAAAACCTCACAAAACTCTCCAGAATCAATCTATGAACATCACTAAACATAAACCCTACAACAAACAACATTTATTTTTCGTGAATCAAGAGAAACAAGCAAAAACATTTTCACGGGCAAACTTTCAGACAACCAATACATGCTTGTTTCTTGACCATTTTCAAAACCAAACACATCCAGATGATCAGTGCAACTCATAGAATCATTTTATAACAAGAAATTAATGTTCTGGAAAAAAAAGTTCTTGAGCTCACCTGAACTGGAGCTTTCGAAATAGGGACTTTCTGGCTGCTTCTTTGGTCCAAACAGGCTCCAATGATCCTCCCCAGAAGTTTGTGACACTTAGCTGGAGTTTATATGGCCTCCAGAGAGAGTTTGCAGAAGCTCAGGTCAATGGAGTGTTGAAATCGTGTTTTTGATTATGGAGGTTTCAGGCCAAAACAATGGTTGGGAAATGATCAGAGGATCATGATGAGTGATTTGGTGAAGTTTGTTTTGATGTTTGAAGGCTGTGTTGTAAGATTCGAAGCAAAATGCATAAAGGGAGGTTTTTGAGAATGCTGGCTTGAGAGATGTTTTCAGGCTTGTGTGTCTGTTGTGTTGAGTCTCTTTTGGTCCACTTATCGCACTTGGATAGGTCAGAGGAGTTGGTGTGGCACTGTGGGATTGGTATGGGCCATTTTGCATAAAGTCAAGTCTAGGTGTACTTGAGGTATGGGCAAGTGGGAGGCTGTGATAGGGGCATGGCTTGGCTCAGCTGAGATCAGGGAGAACCATGGAAATGGATTAGAGGCAATGCAGCAAGTGAATTAGGGTTTGTGAGATGTTTTGCAACTTTGTGATCTTTTGGCCCTTTTGTGATTACTTGAAGCATAAGTCATGAAAATGGGCAAGTCTTTGATGCATTCTGATTTTTAGGCATTGGTTTATGTTTGTGCAAAGGTTAGAAGTCCATTTGAAGTCACAATTTTCCTTGGCAAGAGGTTTTGCAACTTTGCCTCTTTGGTGCAAAACTTGAAATTTTGTGATTTTTCCCAACTTTGACAAGCCATAACTTTTGATCCAAAATGAATTAGGACAAGTTCTTGTACTTTTTGAAAAGGGAATGATCCATTCTAAAACTTTCATGACCAAAGTTTTCTCATTTGAAGCATTTTTGAATCAAAAAGAAAGGGTTGAAAAACTTTCCCAAAATGGCAAGTTTCCATTACAAGTCACTTTCCCAAAAAGGCAACTTTGCAAATGGCTTGAAATTCTTCAATTTTGTGAACTTCCAATATCTTCTATGATCAAATAAAGATCATACACAATCAAAATGATGATGAACACCCTTTGGCTGGGTCATTGGGGGCCTCAGATGCCCTGATTTTGCACTGACTTGCCCAAGAAGTCAACTCTTGATCAGATGCCTTCCCCATGGAATTTCTTCGTGAAAATTGATATGCATGATCCTCATATCATATAGAGACCAATATAAACAAGAATGGCCAAAAAATTTGGAGTTATGGCCTTTTAAACCAAAACCCTAATTCTAGGTCATCTGTGCAGTTAAACCTGACTCTGCTTCCATGCCTTTCTCAGTTCTTGTGATTCTTTGACTTCTTTGATCTTGAGAGGATATAATATGATGCTAGAACATACACGGACCCCTTTGAAGTGATTGATGACCTTTGGAGTGGCCCAAGTGGCCCTTGGATTGCTCAGATCACAAACCCTAGATGCAGATGACTTTGAATCAATGCAGTGAATCAAAAATGCATTATGAGATGCTATAATTGAACTTATGCATATGAGAAGATCACAAGCCATGGTGTGAATGGGTGAGGGCAAATTTGGGGTGTTTATAATGTCCAGCGGGTCATTTTATGCGAAGTATTTTTTAACTGCATCTGAATTCACAAGGGACAAGAAATCTTCACCATCCATAGTAGTGAGCATCAGTGCTCCACTAGAGAAAACCTTCTTTACTATGAATAGGCCATCGTAGTTCGGAGTCCATTTGCCCCTGTGGTATGTATGAGGAGGAAGAAGTCTTTTCAGCACAAGATCTCCCACTTGGTATTCCCGAAGTTTGACTTTCTGATCGAAGGCTTTCTTCATCCTCTTCTGATATAACTGCCCATGACAGATTGCAACTAATCTCTTTTCTTCGATCAGATTCAGTTGATTGTACCGAGATCGGACCCATTCTGCTTCATTCAGCTTCACATCCATCAGTACCTGTAAGGAGGGTAGTTCAACTTCCACAGGTAGGACTGCCTCCATACCATACACAAGTTGGTAAGGTGTTGCCCTAGTAGACGTTCTGATTGAGGTCTGATACCCATGGAAGGCAAATGGTAGCATTTCATGCCAGTCTTTGTAAGTAACCACCATCTTTTGCACAATCTTCTTGATGTTTTTGTTAGCTGCCTCAACAACGCCATTCATCTTTGGCATGTAGGGAGAAGAGTTGTGATGTTGGATATTGAAGTCCCGACACAGTTCTGCCATCATTTTGTTGTTCAAATTGGAACCATTGTCCGTAATGATTTGCTCGGGTACTCCATATCGACAGATGATGTCTCTTTTCAGGAATCTGGCTACCACTTGTCTGGTGACGTTTGCATACGAAGCTGCTTCAACCCATTTGGTGAAGTAATCAATGGCCACCAAGATGAATCTGTGCCCATTTGAAGCAGTCGGTTTGATCTTTCCAATCATGTCAATGCCCCACATTGCAAAGGGCCAAGGTGAAGACATCACGTCAAAGGATTCGGAGGTACATGCACTTTATCTGCGTAGATCTGGCATTTGTGACACTTTCTGGCATAGGCACAACAGTCTGCATCCAATGTGATCTAGTAGTAACCCGACCTTAATAATTTCTTGGCCATTGCATGTCCTCCAGCATGGGTACCGAAGGATCCTTCATACACCTCGTGCATCGGCAATTCTGCTTCTTTCTTATCAACACATCTGAGAAGGACCATGTCAAAGTTTCTCTTGTATAATGAACCATCAACATTCAGGAAGAAGCTACCAGCCAACCTTCTTAATGTCTTCTTATCATTAGATGATGCCCCAGGTTGGTATGTCTGATCCTCTAAGAAGCATTTGATATCATGGAACCAAGGCTTGTCATCTTTAGCAACGTCCACAGAGAATACGTATGCTGGTCGGTCCAGTCTAGATACCGAAATCTGAGGCACATAATTGGCAGTCTAAACCTTGATCATGGAGGAAATGGTAGCTAAAGCATCCGCGAACTGATTCTCGTCTCGAGGGATGTACTCAAGTTTGACTATTATGAAGAAAGTCAATAATCTCCTTGTATAGTCACGGTATGGAATTAGATGCTCTTGGTGAATGTACCATTTGTCGTTGGTCTGATTGATTACCAAAGCTGAATATCCGAATACAGTTAAAGTCTTGATCCTGAGGTCAATGGCTTCCTCAAGACCCATGATACAGGCTTCGTATTCAGCTTCATTGTTAGTGCATGCAAAGGTGTGTTTTGCCGAGAAAGGCATGTGAACTCCTTTAGGTGTAATGAGCACTGCACCAACTCCACGACCATTCATGTTGATAGCCCTATCAAACATCATTGTCCATTCTTCTTCTGGGTCAAGCACTTCAGTGTGAACAGGCTCTTCATGATCTTTTGCTTTCAGGAACATGATATCTTCATCAGGGAAGTCAAATCTCATGGGTTGGTAATCATCAATGGGTTGCTCAGCTAGATAGTCAGATAAAGCACAACAAGTTTTCTCGAGCAGCCCACGCTAAAGCACAACAAGTTTTCTCGAGCAGTGAATAACGTTGTTCACAGTTGGTAAACTTTTTGCTTAGGTAGTATATTGCATACTCTTTTCGACCAGACTCGTCATGCTGGCCCAACACACACCCCATTGATCCTTCTAATACTGTCTGGTACATTATTAGAGGTCTTCCTTCAACTGGAGGCATAAGAATTGGAGGTTCTTGTAGGTACTCCTTGATTTTGTCAAAAGCCTTCTAACAATCTTCGTTCCACCTGACTGTTTGTTCCTTTCTTAACAACTTGAACAGGGGCTCACAGGTTGCATTAAGATGAGATATGAACCTCGATATGTATTTCAATCTACCTAAGAACCCTCGAACTTCCTTTTCAGTCCTAGGTGCAGGCATCTCTTGAATGGCTTTGACTTTGTCAGGATCAACTTCAATTCCTTTTTCACTTACAATAAATCCCAGCAACTTACCGGAACGCACCCTGAATGTGCATTTGTTGGGGTTTAGCTTCAACTGATACTTTCTCAAACGCTTGAACAACTTCAGCAGATTTACCAGATGATCTTCTTTAGTGAGGGACTTGGCAATCATGTCATCCATGTAGCATTCAATTTCTTTGTGGATCATGTCGTGGAATAGTGTTACCATAGCCCGTTGATACGTTGCACCAGCATTCTTCAATCCAAATGGAATTACCTTATAACAAAATGTGCCCCAAGGTGTGATGAAGGTAGTCTTCTCCATATCTTCGGGTAACATTCTGATCTGATTATATCCTGAAAATCCATCCATGAAGGAAAATACCGAGAACTGAGCTATGTTGTCGACCAATACATCCATGTGAGGTAATGGGAAATCATCCTTTGGGCTAGCTCTGTTCAGGTCCCGGTAATCCACACACATCCGTACTTTGCCATCTTTCTTAGGCACTGGTACAATATTAGCGACCCACGGCGGGTAACTAGTTACAGCAAGGAAACTGGCGTCCCACTGTTTTTTTACCTCTTCTTTAATCTGTATGGCCATATCTGGACAAGTACGGCGTAGCTTTTGTTTCACTGGAGGGCAATCTTCCTTCAAAGGTAGCTTGTGCATAACAATATCTGTGTCAAGACCTGGCATGTCTTGATAGGACCAAGCAAAGACGTCAACGTATTCTCGAAGCATGTCAATAAGTTGTTCTTTTACTGAAGCTTGCAAATCGGCCCCAATCTTCACTTCTTTCAAATCCTCTTCGGTACCAAGATTAACTGTTTCAATCTCCTCTTGATGAGGAGTGATCACTTTCTCTTCCTGCCTCAACAACCTGGCTAACTCTTCAGGCAAATCATAGTCTTCTTCAACCCCTTCATCAACTTGATTAATTGGATTGTCAAAGTCATACATGGTCATAGTAGTGTTGTTGTCGGTGCAATCTGGAGAATAATCTCTGCAAGGGTTGAGATTGGTTCGTTTTAGTGATCAATTTTAATCTTGTTTAGAAAAAAGTGAAAATGAAGTTATTTATTTTGAAAACATTGCCATTTTATTATTTTGTACAAAAGTGAAAAATGAAAAGACAGTGAGCGAAAAAGAGACTCGTTTGCAAAAGATGTCCGATATTCATTGATTAATCCATTTGCACAAAATTACAATATGGCCCTATTACAAAATGAGTCCTGACATCTTGGGAAAGACACAAGACTTGATGCATGCTAAAAAAGACAGGAAATAATAATTACTCTACAGGAGTAACCCTTATAATTTCCTGGGAAGACCAGTTAAGGACTTGGTTCCCCGGGATCCTTGGACGTATCCAGCTCAACAGGTTGCGGTCGCTTTCCGCCTCGTCCTCCAGGTTATTAACAGCATCTGGGGTGAGCACCCCCCCACTGATGAACTTGGGCTCTTTGGCAGCCTCTGCTTGATCTTGTCGGAATGGTCTGTAACCCAAACCAAATCTATCTTCCTTCTTTTCCACTGGCAGCAGCTTGCCCCAGCCTTGGGCATTACCATCTTTAACAACCTTCCGGGCTTGCTGATAGGAGACAATTGAAGTACCCATCCTGTCCTCCTGGGATGCAGCAAATACTTCAGTCGCTTCATTGACATTCAGGGCCTCGAACCCTTGGCTCATTGTCTCATGGATTTCACCATCCATCTCAATATATTTATACGTAGCCAGATGGCTAACAAATATGTCCTCCTCACCACAGATGGTGATAATCTGTCCTTCCCATTCATACTTCAGTTTCTGGTGAAGGGTCGACGTTACAGCGCCTGTAGCGTGAATCCATGGTCGACCTAGCAAACAACTGTAAGCAGGCTGTATGTCCATCACATAGAAAATGGTTTTAAAGACTTGTGGACCGATTATCACTGGCAGCTCCACCTCTCCAAGAACAGATCTTTTGGAGCCATCAAAAGCCCTAACCACAAGGTTACTTGGCCGGAGAGCTATCCCATCATACTCGAGCTTGACAAGGTCTTTCTTGGGTAAGACATTGAGTGAGGACCCAGTGTCTACAAGAACATGAGACAGTACAACTCCTTTGCACTCCAGGATTATGTGCAAAGCTTTGTTGTGGAGACGTCCTTCTGTTGTTAATACAGCATCAGTGAAACCTAGCCCATGGCTAGTATTTACATTTGACACTATTGTTTCCAGCTGATTCACAATGATCTCTTCTGGCACGTAGGCAGCGTGCAGAACTTTGAGGAGTGCATCCTGATGGGCTTCGAAACACAACAGCAGAGATAAGATTGAGATCTTTGAAGGGGTCTGGTGGAGCTGGTCCACAACTTTATAGTCACTTCTTTTAATAATTTTCATAAACTCATCCACATCTTGATCGAAGGATGATTTATGAGTTTCCTTTGATGCCGATTCTTCCGGTATCGCACTCTTCCCCTTGGCTCTGGCAACAGCCTCTGCCTCAGTGTTGGTTCTAGGGACTTGTGAAGCGAAGAGACGTCCACTTCGGGTGAAGCCTCCGCCTCCCCCAACATTATCCACTTGGGGAGTGAGAACTGGAGAATCAAGAAGGACTTTCTCTCTGTTGCAGTACAGATCAACACCATAATGCCATGGTATATCACTGTCTTTATCATATGGGATTGGTCCTGGCACTGTGATAGTGACTGGACTCACTGCAACAGAGGTTGGGACTGTAATAGTATATGGATCATAGAAAATAGTAACAGGACCTCTGGTGGATGTTGGTGGAGGTGAATTGAAGCTTTATTGAGATTATTGTGGAGACTGTTGAAAATTGCTGGAATTCTGAACCGTTGTCGGGTCATAATAGATTGTGACAGTGGAAACATCATTGTTGGTAGTTGCTGAAGTTGTAGTAGCTGGTGCAAATGAATTGTTGTGTGTTGAAGTGACAGATGAAATGATTGCTGAAGTTGTAGCTGAATCAGTTGGAACAACGGTTGTTGCAGTTGTAGAAGGACTAGTAGGAAAGATGGTTGTTGTATTTGTAGAAGATTCACTTGTTGTTGACAAAAGAGTTGTTGGTGTTGTAGAAGCGGTGGTTGTAATTTGCAGAATGCCTTCTTTGATCAAGCCATTAATTCCACTCCTCAAGCTAGCACACCCATTCTCAGAAAGTTTGCATAATTCACAACAGGCCTTACAACCCGGAAACACTTGGCACTTTAAAAGTTGGGCTTTAACCTCTGTCAGAGGTGTCTGAATACATGCAATGTCTTCTATTAAACTCATGGGTGAACCATCCTCTATAGCATTAATCCTTGGCCCATTGTGGCTTGGCATAGGATTTTTCATTACATTGGGAGGAGGTGCAAAGTTTAGGGCTTTTGAATCTACCAGATCCTGAACCTTCATATGCAGAGCCCTGCATTTTTCCGTAGAGTGACCAGGTGTGTTGGAATGAAAAGCACACCTATTATTAACATCGTAATTTCTTTGAAGGTTTTGAGGATCAGGTGGAGCCAATGTCCTCAACTCAACAAGATTGAGCTTCAGGAGTTGTGGCAGCAGTGTAGTATATGGCATTGGAATGGGGTCAAATACCCGGTTGACCTGAGATGGCCGCTGTTGAAACGGGAGTTGTTGTTGATTGTTGTTATTATTGTTGTACGATCTCTGTTGCGGAAATTATTGTTGTTGCGGAAAGTGTTGTGGTTGTTGAGCATACTGAGGAGGTGGAGCAGGGATAGTAACAGCAGCAACTGTTCTGGGCAAGTATTGGGGTCTCCCTCTTCCCATGTGCACAGAGTTTGTCTCACTATATCTACGGGGCCCAGCAAATGGTTTTCTTGTACTGCTTGAACTGGCACCATTATCGGAGATCTTTCCCATCTTCAATAGGCTCTCTATTCTTTCCCCAGCTATCACCACATCTGCTAAGCTGGTAGAAGAAAATGCAGCCAATCTGTCAATGTAGGTTCCTTGAAGGGTATTCATGAACATGTCTTCCATTTCCCTTTCAGACATGGGAGGTTGAACTGCAACAGCAAGTTGCCTCCACCTTTGGGCATATTCTCTGAAGCTTTCACGAGAAGATTGAGACATCCCCATTAAAAGGGTTTTGTTTGGAGCCATGTCCAAGTTATACTGATACTGACGGATAAAAGATTCAGCCAAGTCTTTCCAGTTCCTCATTGTGGCTCTAGTCAAATGGGAATACCATTCTCGGGATGCCCCTGTTAGACTATCCTCGAAGTAAAACATCCACAATTTCTCTTCCATGGTGTATGCTTTTAACCTTCCCAAGAATGATTGAAGGTGGGTGCGTGGGCAGGATGTGCCATTATACCTTTCAAAGCACGGGGGTTTGAACTTGTGAGGAATTCTCACCCCTTCCACCAATCCCATGTCCATTACATCAAAACCTAGGGAGTTTTGGGATTCAAGAGATCTCAGCTTCTCTGCAATCTCATCCAGCCTACGGTCGTAAACTTCGTCTCCAGCCCCAACAACTGTAAACTGCTCTTCTTGAGGATCCTCTTGCAAGACCCTTCCTCCAGCAGTGTTACCCTGAGTATTCCTTATGGCATTGATTTCTGGGTTTAGATGAGGCCCAAACTATGGTGGATCAGTGCGAGGCTGCACGTGATCGTTGTTACTGGTACCTCCTGTACCTGGATGGTGTTCTTCAGGAGTCTGCCTTTCAACCAACTCCTTTAGTCTTTCCTGGCTCTGAGCTAAACCAGTCATTACAGTCATGAATTGGGTCATCTGATTCCTCATATCAACCCTCTCATTGGCCATTTGAGTCCTCACTTCATTCATGTCTTGCTGAACTTGATCCATCTAGAGTCCCGGAAGGTTGTTTCTTGTCGGGTACCGGTGTATTCTATTGACAGGGAACACTCTTCTGCGAGCAATGTTTCCTGAAACCACAACAAAGTGAGAAACGACAATAAAAACAATAAACCTACAAAACAAACAAAGAAGATGTTAGTATGCAATGCAGGATGCCTATTTGTCTTCCAAGGGTATCCGGTTTGGTTCTTTGGTTTTGACCTTTCCAGACCTCGAGGAAATGTTGATGATGTTGTAGAGATAGATAAAGCCCATCAAAAATGATACAAACTGATATATTACAAAGAGGTGAAAATACATAGTTTGATTACAAAACATCCCCATGGTGGGTCAAAATACAATAACAAAAGAAAAGTACAACATAAGAAAAAGTACAAGCAAAAGGGTCAAACATCTAATCCAAAGTTATCCTCTCTGACTTCCTTCAGGAGGGCCTCAGTCACTGGACCTACTGGGTGCTCTGTGATAGTCCTGATGAGGAAGTTCCTGGTAGCAATGGCATTGGTTAACTTCTTATGCTTGTTCTGATCCTTTGACCTCTTCAACCCTTCCCGGAGTTTCAATTCAGATATTTCCCTCTGTGCTGCCAGTAATGCTTCCTGATGCTTCTCTTCACTAGCCTCCAACTGCTCTATCTTAGCCTGAGTTCTCTGATCTTCCTGTGCATATGCTTCAGTGATCCTGATCCACCTAGCCTGGCTCTCCTCTAGATAGTGCTCTGCCCTAGCCTTTTGAGTCCTTGTTTCTTTGAAAGCATTCTTCAGTACTAACTCCCCTGCTCTAGCCTTCTTGATGAAGTCATCCGTCTTCTCAATCTTGGTTAAATGCTCAACCCTGAGCCTCTCTAACCTCTCATTATCCAGACGGCTGTCATTTCTCTCCTAGAGAGTCTTCTTTAAGGCTTAAGACAACTGAGTATTCCTCTCTTTCAGCTTTTCAAACTCTTCCAAACTGACAGTAGCTGCAGGTTGCACCGTAGAAGGTCCAGGTGTATCTTCCAAGGTAAATGGCATCCGGGTGATCTGAGCTCTAGTACGAGACAATTCAGAATACTGTGCTGAAGCAATATTATTACACTTGCCAAGGATGGCTGTTCCCTTGGTCTGAATGTTATCCCAAGCCCAGGCAGCTTGTCTGACAACAGTAGAGTTGGGCTGGATTTCACAATAGAGGGTCTCAGCCAAATCTTGCCCTCTTGGAGGATGAACCAAAACATACCCTAATTGTCTCTTGAAGAGTAAAGGGTTGTAGTTGATGCAACCTTTCACTCCTATCAAAGGCACATTAGGGTATTGCCCACAACTAGTAATGATGTCCTTGCCATTAGTGCTCTGAGTGCACCATCTGATGTCAAGGCAATAAATCTCTTAGCCCGGTTCTTTTGCTGACGGGGGTTCATGAAAGCATCTAATTTTGGCAAGTGTCTTAGCAGCCAAGAGTAATAAAGAGGAGCACATCATCTGACCAGTCTTCCTCTTTGCTTCTCATTCCTCTGATGTACTGAGTAGTAGAAGTCCCCAAGCAAGGTAGGAACTGGGTTTCTCAATAAGAACAGGTGAATGGCATTCTTGCTCACAAACTTTGGCTCATCTGCAAACAAAATAACCCCATATATACTGAGGGCTAAAAATGCACAGACAGCCTTCCATTCTCCTATTGCAGCATGCAGGGTAGCCTGGGAGATCAAGAAGTCTAGGTGGAGGCCTGGAACTCCAGCCTTGGTTGTCTTGTTCTGATCAATGATGGCATGCTCCAAATGCAATGCCCTGGCTATGTCTTCATTTTTGGGAGCAACCATCTAGGGGTTGAAAGGAATCCCTCTCCTGATAGGAACTCCTAGCAACAAGGAAAACTCTTCTAGCAAAGGTCCCAACTGGAAATCAGGAAATGTGAAGCATCTGAGTGGAGGATCATAAAACTGCAAGCAAGTATGGATCATGTTCCTCTGAGATGCATCTAAGTCCATGACCATGTCCAATATTCCTCCATAATGCTCTCTGAATAGTGGGACATGATCAGGAGTAATGAGGGACTGGACCTGCCTGATGCCAGTCAGGGTGGGCTCAAAGAAGTGGTAAGTGATGTTGCTCTTTCTTGAAGTGTCCATGGATGCTGGTGAAGAAGCTGAGAGCAACTACTGATGAAGGTCACTGAATGAGATGCTAGAGATGGGTCTCTGATGGAGATAGCTGGAGGAGAATCACTGACAAACTGATGGAGATGCTGAAGAAGATAACTAAAGGAGTCTGAGTAGCGGAAGGGGTCAAAACCAAACCAAAGACAATATGATGGATACCCTGTAAAACAAATAAGCAAATGTTAAATGATGCAAAAATGATGTATGCAAATGATATGCAAAGGGTTTGTGATCAAGTGTTGGATCTGTTTATCTGTCTTGGCAAAAGTCCATGTATGTTCATAAGTCCGGATGGAGGCTTAGAAATCCAGTAGCCAGGTGGGGGACTCAAATAAAGAGTCACAAGTCCAGGGTAATCACAAGAACTGTCTAAATAATAAAACCTTAACAAATCTAGTAACAAGGTATGATGAGGCCAAAGGTTCCTGCAAACCTGCAAACATCCCAACCCCCTCACATGTAATGTTCTAGAACAAGGATCCTCAGACTTGGATCAGTTATGAGAAGTGTAAACACTTCTAACCCAGAGGTACAATGTTTACAATAACCATAAAAGATCCTCCTCTAATTCACCTCAAATGTTGAAGGTCATAAAAAGGTCATCCAGACTTAGTAGGCTTCCCAGATAGCCCTAGTACTACAGGAAATATGTAGCACAAAGTTCTCAAGAAGAAACCCATGTCTAAACCGTGTTTCATATTTCCACACCAGACCGAAATGGAATGGGAAAGAATATGAAGCCACTCTAACCTATGTGACACTCAGGTCCCCGGTATAGGACCTTAATCACTCAATGAACCGCACCCACCAAAACAGACAAGAGATCCAGCACATGATAATGACAGTATGAAATACATAAAACTGTAAAGGAAATCAATAAATAAAGCTGTACAGAAAGCAATAAATAAAGAAAATAAATAAGCACAAGTAGCACATAACACCCCCCGCTAACACAAATCAAACAAGCGATAGGAGGAACCCACAAAAAGAACCAGAAGCCCTGGTTGCAATATAAGGGTCCCCAGCAGAGTCGCCAATCTGTCGCTCCCAAATATTTTCATCCCGGACAAGCGCGAACGGTCGGCGAGAGGAGAAATGAAGTGAAGGTGAATAGAGTCGCCATCTAGGCATTTTTATCCCGAAGGAAAGGTAATGATGCATAAACCTGGAAGGGTATGGATAAGACGGTTGCGAACCAGAGAAACTGAGAAAGGGGGTTAGTTACAACCTGGGAAGGTATTAGCACCCAGATTGTCCGTCGTACTCGACGGGATCCACGCTTAAAAGATTGTGCTTAAAGGGGTAGTGTCGGTGTTATCTGTGTGCAAAAGCTGGAAAAGAATATACAAGTTTCAGTGCAAGAAAATGAAGTGAGGTTCTCAGGAATGAGGCTTAAAAAGAATGCTGAAAGAGGGGGAAGACACAGAGAATTTAGTTCGATAACAGTTACGTTATGCCTATGTATCCTCTCATGCAATGAGGAAGTCAGAACACCGTAGTTAGACTCAAAGAGACTGAAAGATAAATTGACTGATGAACTTCTTGCTTGTCTATGCTCAAGTGTATGACTCGTCTGGCTCGAGTGTTAACTGTCTTGCATTAGACGGAAGAAGCAAGTTCTCGTTTGTGAGTGAGTGTGATGAGAAAAGAATCCAAAAAGAGATGATTATTGTTTTTTTATGTTTTCAATCTATTATTTCTTTTTTGTGTTTGTCATAATTTAATGAGCTTAAGCCTAAACCAAGGATTAGTAAACTCATCATATCCTCCCTTTGATTAAGGATAATGAGAATACCTTAAGTATGAGATAAACATCTCAACTTAATTACCATGATGATGTAGGATTAAGATCATTAACCTACTTGTGATTATTTAAATATTTTTGGTTTTTTGTTTAGTGTTAAGTAATGAGTTTAAGCCATAATCAAGGATTAGTGAACCCATTACACCATCCTAATAGAAGGATAATAGATGAGCACACTTAAGCTAAGGAAGATACCTCAACTTAATCCATGATTAGGGATTAACCTCATGACAAAACAAGCCTTTATTAAAGTGGATTTTAATTAAGGGTGAGATTAAGAAGTGGATTTTATGATTTGCAAGACAACTTGAGGGGGACTTGTCCATTAACACTAGGGTTAGTCCTTCTTAACCAATAAAGGAAGAATTAGAACCCTAATGAAAGGCCCAAGTTACAAGTTAATGTCTTAGTGATTATTAAGATGGATTGATTAAGAGGTTTAAACAAATTAAGGGTTTAACACTTAGGACTAAAGGTATACACTCCATCCTAAGAGAAGGATGCAGGCATAACCCTAATCACAAAGTCTTAAAACCTTAAAGGTTTAGTCTCTAATGATGAGGTGAGAAGAGAGACACAAAGGTAAAAGCTAAAGGGGGACTAATAACAACCCTAATTATTGTCATGCTTGGGTGTTCCTATGGTTTGTGAGGCTTAAAAGAGATCTTCAAAGAAGCCACCAATGGAAGAAGCAGATGAGAGGAGGAGAAGCAGAAGAAACAAGTCACTTACTTTACTGAAGAAGATAAGTAACTTGGAGAAAGAAAGTGAATGATGAACATGAATGAGGAAGCTCACTCTAAGGCAAATGAAAATACAGCAAGGATGCATATGAAGAAGATGAAGGGAAATGAGAAGTGAAGGCAAATTCACTTCTCAAGTTACTTACCACCTGAAAATGTTAGCATAAGGAAGGAAATGAAATGGAAATGAAATATATGCAAAGGTAAAAACCAAAACCAGAAGCAAACACATGATGCAAATGATGCTATGAGATGATGCAAAGGCATGTCAAGTGTTATGAATGTTCATACAAAGTGAAAGAATGCAAATGAAGCATGTTGGAAGCATGAAAACACATGGATGCTTATGAAATGAAATAGATGCAAAGCATGGAAAATGTATGAAGAAATGGCCAAACAATGTTCAAGTAATGTCTTAAGATGTCTAAGATGGCATACAAGTGCTTGGAATGTCATGGCAAGTTCACATGCTCATGTAATGCAATGTAAGATGCAAGTATGGATGTAAGATTAGGGTTACATGAAAGGATGAGATGTCAATGTCAAAAACAGAAGTAAATCACATGATAAAAAATTTAAAATGAACTCAAAGGAACCTTAACCCCATATGATATCACACTCCAAAGGAGAAGGTCTAACTCTTAACCTAAAGAAAGTTGTGATTTTTCTAAGTTTGCTAGGGTTTTTGGGTACCTTAAGAGGGAAAATAAAAATCAAATGGAAAATGCAAGATAAATTTATGTCAAAAATATGCTAGATACTACGTGATATATGAAGAATAATGCAAAAAGAACCAATGTCAAACCCTTCATGGTTAGGCAGAAAAGAATTTTCAAAGTTAGGGTTCCAAAAAGGGATTTTTATGAACCCTAAATTCAAGGAAAATGTCAAAGTTGGATCAAAACCAAAAAGAAATTTGTATGAATGGTTTGACAATGTTTCTAAATGTCCTAAGATGCAATGTGAATTTTTTTGGGATTTTTAGAAACCTAAATGGTATTTTAATTAATTAATTTCCATTATTTAATTAAAATAAACATTTAAATATTTTTAAAATGATTTTTTAATGCAAAAAATAAAAATAAAAATGTTTTTGGGTGAAGAAAAATATTTGAAGTCAAAATGCAGAAGAAAAATATTTTTGGAATTTTCTAAGTATTTTAAATAAATTGCACAAAATAAATGGAATTTAAAATGAAATAAAATTAATTAAAGGGCTGGTCAACGCATCCAAGGGATTAGATTTGAACTGGGGTTTGGAGGGAAAGACCACGCGCGCTATCCAATGGCTGGCATTCAAACTGACTAATTACCTAATTAACTTAATTAATTAATATTTAAACTTTAAGTGAAGTGATCTGAACCACTCATGCGCGCGGGAACTAAGATCCTAGGGTCCAGATTTAAACTTGGCTGATTAACCCTAATTGATAACCCTAATCATTTTCAGGTGACCGGAGCTAGCTCCGATCATCTTCTCCGGCTATCCAAATTTTCAGAACCTCACACACGCATCAAAACTCCTAATTTCTTGCCCATAATCACTCCTCTAACATCCAAGAACATGAATCCACAAACAAAAATCATTTATCATGCATATTAAAGCTGAATCGAAGAAAACAAGCTCTAGGTCAAAAATTTCAGAACAACCATACATACTCATTTCTCAATCATTTTCAAAACTAAACACATCCCAATGATCAGTGGAGCATAAGGAATCATTTAAGAACTTAAAATTTCATTTCTGGAATAAATGTTCTTGAGGTTACCTGAGCTTGAGCTTTCTCAGTTTGGAGTTTTTTGACCTCTTCTCTTGTGCAAATCTACTCCTCTTGACCTCCTGATGAAGTTGCAATGCTTGGAAAGAGCTTAAAATGGCTGGAATGAAAGCTTGCACTCTTGCTGCACCAGAATCGTGTTTTGTGTAGAGGGGTTTTCAGGCTTGTTTGAGGGTTGGTTTATGTTCTAATGATGATGGTGAGTTGAATGGTGAAGTTTGTTTGTGATTTTAGTGGCTGGACATAGGGTTTCAAAAGCTTTTGCTTTTGGGGTGATTTTGAGAAACTTGGTGATTCTGAGGTTGCAGGCTTGTGTGATGTGTGTTATGAGTTGCTTTTGATCCACATAACATTGTTTGATAGGTCAGAAAGTGGGTGGTGGCCTGTGGTGATTGGTATGGGCAAGTTGCCAAAATGTCAACATAACTTGTACTTGAGGTATGGGCTATGGCAGGGGTTGTTCAAGGGCATGTCTGGATGGCTTAGAAACAAAGATCTCATAGGTTTTGCATGTTTTATGTGATTTTCCCCATTTGAGAAATCTTGAAGTGCAAGGCATGAAAGCAAGTGGTTCTTTGGGCATTCTTGGTCACAATGCATTGTATCATGTGTGTATGATGTTTAGAGAGTGATTAGAGGTCACAAAATGAATTGGTTTGTGAAATTGCAAAAAATCCTCTTTGGTGTGAAAGTGAAAATTATGTGATTTTTGCCAACTTTGCCAAGCCATAACTTGAGTTCTATAATGAATTAGGACTTGTTCTTGTACTTTTTGAAAAGGGAATGATCCAATATACAACTTTCATGACCAACAATTTTTCATTTGAAGCATTTTTGGTTGAAAAAGAGGAGGTTGAAAAACTTTCCCAAAATGGAAAGTTTCCATTACAAGTCATTTCCATTTTTGGCAACTTTTGGTTTAGCTCAATTTTCTTCAATTTTGTGAACTTACAAGCACTTCAATGATCAAATAAAGATAATATAACTTCAATTTGATGAAAAATCCACTTTGGTTCCATTGTTGGGGGCCCTAGATGCCCTGATTTTGCTCTGACTTGCTCAAGAAGTTACCCAGTGAACAGATGACTTCCACAATGAATTGCTTCATCAAAATTGGTACAAATGATCCTTATAACATATTGAGACTATTAGAAACAATAATGACCAAAAAATTTGGAGTTATGGTCTCTGAAACCAAAACCCTAATTTCAGGTCATCTGTGTAGTGAAACCCTAGCTCTGCTTCCATGCTTTCCAAGTTCTTGTGATTTCTTGACTTCCTTGATCTTTGAGGGATATAATATGATGATAGAACACACATGGACCCTCTTTGAACAATTGGAGACCTTTGGAGTGGCTCAGATGAATCTTGGATTGTCTAGATCACAAACCCTAGATGCAGATGAACTTGAACTAATGCAGTGAAACAAAAATGCAATATGAGATGGTATGCTTATACTAATGAAATCATGAAAGATCACAAGCCATGGTGTGATAATGAGTGAGGGAAAATTTGGGGTGTTTACACACATCACCTTGGAGTGTAAGGGTGATGTTCTCTCTCATGTCTTGGTTGACATTGGGTCTTCTCTCAATGTTCTTCCAAAGAAAGCCTTGGTCAAAATGGAATATGATGGTCTAGCACTGCGTCCAAGTAATCTGGTGGTGAGAGCCTTTGAAGGTTCTAAAAGATTGGTTCTTGGGGAAATTAAGCTGCCTGTGGTGATTGGCCCATAGATCTTCAAAACTATCTTCTACGTGATGGACATTCAGCATGCCTATAGCTGTTTGTTGGGTCGGCCTTGGATTCATGCCGCTGGCGCTGTGACGTCGACCCTTCACCAGAAGTTAAAATACGAATGGGAGGGCCAAGTCATCACAATCTGTGGGGAGGAGGATATCTTCGTTAGTCATCTAGCTACTTACAAGTATATTGAGATGGACGGAGAAATCCGTGAGACAATGAGCCAAGGGTTTGAGGCCCTCAATGTCAATGAAGCAATGGCTGAAGTGTCTGGTACTTCAATCTCTTCTTATAAGCAAGCTCAGAAGGTTGTTGAAGACGGGAATGCCCAGGGCTGGGGCAAGCTGCTGCAAGTTCAGGTCAAGGAAGACAAGTTCGGGTTGGGTTACAAACCATCCCGACAGGTCCAAGAGGATGTTGCTGAAGCTCCCAAGTTTATCAATGGGGGTATGCTAACCCCGGATGCAATCAACAATGTGGAAGATGAGGTTGAAAGTGACTTCAACTTTGAGAGCTGGATTCGTCCAAGGGTCCCAGGCCAGCAAGTCCTTAACTGGTCTTCCCAGAAAATTATAAGGATTACTTCTGCAAAGTAATTATTATTTCCTGTTTAAGCATGCATCAAGTCCTGCATCTTGCCCAAGGTTTCAGGACTCATTTTGTAATAGGGCCATATTTGTATTTTATGCAAATGAATGATTAATGAACAAATGGACATCTTTTGCAAACGATCTTTTTTTGTCGCTCACTGTCTTTTCGTTTTTCTTATTTTCGCACAAAACAATAAATGGCAATGTTTTTTTAATAATAACTCCATTCACACTTTTTCTAAATAAAACAAAATAAATCACTAAAATGAACAAATCTCAACCCTTGCAGAGATAATCCTCTAGATTTCACCGACAACAAGGAAACTGCTATGACCTTGTATGACTTCGACAATCCAATTAATCAAGCAGATGAAGGGGTTGATGAAGACTGATTTTCCTGAAGAGTTGTCTAGGTTGTTGAGACAAGAGGAAAAAGTGATTGCTCCTCATCAGGAGGAGGTTGAAATTGTCAATCTTGGTACCAAGGAAGAAGTGAAGGAAGTGAAGATCGGGGCCAGTCTATAAGCTCCAGTGAAAGAACAACTCATCAGTATGCTTCGGGAATATGTCGATGTCTTCGCTTGGTCCTATCAAGATATGCCAGGTCTGGATACGGATATTGTCATGCACAGACTGCCATTGAAAGAAGATTGTCCGCCTGTCAAACAGAAGCTACGTTGTACTCGCCCAGACATGGCTATGAAAATCAAAGAAGAAGTACAAAAGCAGTGGGACGCCGGTTTTCTCGCTGTGACTAGTTACCTGCCATGGGTTGCTTACATTGTACCTGTACCTAAGAAGGATGGCAAGGTGCGTATGTGTATCGATTACCGGGATTTGAACAGAGCAAGCCCGAAGGATGATTTCCCATTACCTCACATTGATGTATTGGTAGACAACACATCGCAGTTCTCGGTATTTTCTTTCATGGATGGATTTTCTAGATACAATCAGATTAAGATGTCACCTGAAGACATGGAGAAGAAAACTTTCATCACACCCTGGGGCACGTTCTGCTACAAAGTAATGTCGTTTGGTCTGAAGAATGCCGGTGCAACTTATCAACGGGCTATGGTAACATTATTCCACGATATGATTCATAAGGAAATCGAGTGCTATGTGGATGACATGATTGCCAAGTCCCTTATGGAGGAAGATCGTCTGGTGAATCTGCTAAAGTTGTTTGAGCGTCTGAGGAAGTATCAACTGAGATTGAACCCCAACAAATGCACATTCAGGGTGCATTCCGATAAGCTGCTGGGTTTTATTGTAAGTGAAAAGGGAATTGAGGTTGATCCTGACAAAGTGAAAGCCATTCAGGAGATGCCTGCACCTAAGACGGAGAAAGAAGTTTGAGGGTTCTTAGGTAGATTGAACTACATTTCAAGGTTCATATCTCATCTCACTGCAATCTACGAACCCTTGTTCAAGCTGTTAAGGAAAGAAGAAACAGTCAGGTGGAACAATGATTGTCAGAGAGCTTTTGACAAGATCAAAGAGTATCTGCAAGAACCTCCAATTCCCATCCCTCCAATCGACAAAACTTGATGTTCTTTAGCATGGGCTGCTCGCTGACTGATACAATATATGTTGACTCATATTACCTTATTGATCTCAAAGATGGATCCAGTCAAGTACATATTTGAGAAGCCAACACTTACCGGAAGGGTTGCAAGATGGCAAATGATTCTAATAGAATATGACATTCAATACACCTCTCAAAAGGCCATCAAAGGAAGTGTATTGCCTGACTATCTGGCCGAGCAACCCATTGATGATTAATAGCCTATGAGATTTGACTTCCTTGATGAAGACATCATGTTCCTAAAATCAAAAGATTATGAAGAGCTTATTCACACTGAAGGGCCTGACCCAGAAGAAGCATGGACTATGATGTTCGATGGGGCAGTTAATTGTAACGGTCGTGGGGTTGGTGCAATGCTTATTACACCTAAAGGGGTTCACATGCCTTTCTCAACAAAACTCACCTTTGCCTGCACTAACAACGAAGCAGAATACGAAGCTTGTATCATGGGTCTTGAGGAAGCCATTGACCTTAGGATCAAAATCTTGAATGTATTCGGAGATTCAGCTTTGGTAATCAACCAGACCAACGACAAGTGGTACACTCATCAGGAGCATCTGATTCCCTACCGTGACTATACGAGGAGATTGTTGACCTTCTTCACAACAGTTAAGCTTGAATACATCCCTCGATATGAGAATCAGTTTGCAGA
Source organism: Lathyrus aphaca (assembly GCA_963966055.1). NCBI lineage: Eukaryota > Viridiplantae > Streptophyta > Magnoliopsida > Fabales > Fabaceae > Lathyrus > Lathyrus aphaca. The sequence goes on from OZ014521.1 coordinate 448,694,545, forward strand.
CGCTTTGGCTACAATTTCATCCATGATCAAAGTACAAGCTGCTAATTATGTACCTCGGATTTTGGTATCCAGACTGGACATACCGACATGTGTATTCTCTGTAGACACTGTCACCGATAGCAAGCCTTGGTACCATGACATCAAATGCTTCTTGGAGAATCAGACATACCCACCTGGGGCATCGTCAAATGATAGGAAGACATTAAGAAGGATAGCCGGCAGTTTCTACCTCAATACTGATGGTTCTTTGTACAAGCTTCGACATGGTCTTGCTCAGATGTGTTGAAAAGAAGGAAGCAGACCTACTGATGCACGAAGTACATGAAGGTTCTTTCGGTACCCATCCCGGAGGACATGCAATTTCAAAGAAATTATTAAGATCAGGTTACTACTGGAGCACAATGGATGCAGACTGTTGTGCCTATACTAGGAAATGCCACAAATGCCAGATCTACGCAGACAAAGTGCATGTACCTCCGAATCCTTTGAATGTAATGTCTTCACCTTGGCCCTTCGCCATGTGGGGAATTGATATGATTGGGAAGATTGAACCGACTTTTTCAAATGGGCACAGATTCATCCTGATGGCCATTGATTACTTCACCAAATGGGTTGAAGTAACTTCGTATGCGAACGTCACCAGACAAGTGGTAGCTCGATTTCTGAAAAGAGATATCATCTGTCAATATGGAGTTCCCGAGTGAATCATTACTGATAATGGTTCCAATTTGAATAACAAGATGATGGCAGAACTTTGCCGGGACTTCAAAATTCAACATCACAACTCTTCTCCTTACAGGCCAAAGATGAATGGCGTTGTTGAGGAAGCTAACAAGAATATTAAGAAGATTGTGCAGAAGATGGTAGTCACCTACAAAGACTGGCACAAAATGTTACCATTTGCCTTGCATGGGTACCGAACCTCTATCAGAACATCTATTGGGGTAACACATTATCAGCTTGTGTATGGTATGGAAGCAGTCCTACCTGTTGAAGTTGAGCTACCCTCCTTACGGGTGTCGCTCCCACCTGATGACACCCGGGCCAAGAGGGGTACAGACGCGAACGGTCGGCGAAAGAGAGAGAACACAAGGGTGAACTGAAAAGAGTTGCCAGCTAGGCATTTTTATCCCGAAGGAAAGGTAATGCTACATAAACCTAAGAAAACATGGATAAGACAGTTGCGAACCAGAGAAACTGACAAAGGGGGTTGGTTACAACCTGGGAAGGTATTAGCACCCAGATTGTCCGTCGTACCCAACGGGATCCACGCTTGAAAGTTTGTGCTTAAAGGGGTAGTGTCAGTGCTATTTTGTGTGCAAAAGCTGGAAAATGATGCAAGTGTCGGTGTAAAAGAAATGTGAAGTGAAACAAGAAAGTGTCAGTGTAAAGAAAGAATGTGAAGCTCAAGACTATGAGGCTTAAAGAATAATGCTGGAAGAAGGGGGAATATACAGAGACTTTTGTTCGATAACTATTAAGTTATGCCTACGTATCCTCTCGTGCAATGAGGAAGTCAGAACACCGTAGTTCGACTTAAAGAGACTGAAAGATAAATTGACTTGTGAACTGGTTACTTGTCTATGCTCAAGTGTATGACCTGTCTGGCTCAGATGCTAATTGTCTTGCATTAGACGGAAGAAGCGAGTTCTCGTTTGTGAGTGAATGAGATGAGAAAAGAATCCCGAGGGAGACGATTATTGTTTGTTTTTTAGTTTTCAATCTTTTATTGCTTTTGTGTTTGTCATAAGAAAATGAGCTTAAGCCTAAACCAAGGGTTAGTAAACTCAATCACATCCTCCCACTGATTAGGGGTAATGAGAATACCTTAAGTATGAAGTAAACACCTCACACTTAATCCCCATGATGTAGGATTAAGATCATTAACCTACTTGCATTTATTTAGATGTTTTTGGAGTTTTTGTTTAGTGTTAAGTAATGAGTTTAAGCCATAATCAAGTATTTAATGGACCCATTACACCATCCTAATAGAAGGATAATAGATGAGAACATTTAAGCTGAGGAAGGCTCCTCAACTTAATCCATGATTAGGGATTAACCTCATGACAAAACAAAGCCTTTATTAGAATGGATTTTAGTTAATGGTAAGATTAAGAAATGGATTTTATGGTTTGTAAGACAACTTGAGGGGGACTTGTCCATTAACACTAGGGTTAGTCCTTCTTGACCAATTAAGGAAGAATTAGAACCCTAATGCAAGGCCCAAGTTACAAGCTTGATGTCTTAATGATTATTAGATGAATTGATTAAAGGATTTAAACACATTACGGGTTTAACACTTAGGATTAAATTTGTACACTCCATCCTAATAGAAGGATGCAGGCATAACCTTAATCACAAAGCCTTAAAACCTTTAAGGTTTAGTCCTTGATTATGGGATGAGAGGAGAGACACAAAAGATGACACAAAGGTAAAACTAATGGGGGACTAATCAAACCCTAATTGTGATCATGCTTGGGTGTTCCTAGGGTTTATGAGGCTTGCAAGAAGACCTTCAAGAGAAAAGCCACTAAGGAAGAAGCAGGATGGAAGGAAAAGAAGCAGCAAGAAGCAAGACAACTTACTTCACTTAAGAAGATAAGTTGCTTGAAGAAAGAAAGAGGAGAAGGAGCATGAATGAGCAAGCTCACTCTAATTCCCAAGTAAAAATGCAGCAATGGATGCATAAAAGGGATGAGAAAAGGTTATGAGAAGTGAAGGCAAATTCACTTCTCAAACACTTACCACCTGAAAAGTTAGCAGAAGGAAATGAAATGAAATGAAAATGAGATGAAATGCAAAGATGAAAACCAAAGTCAGAAGCATATCCATGATGCAAATGATGCTATGGGATGATGCAAAAGCATACCAAGAGATGTGGAGGATCATACAAAGGATGGGAATGCAAATGAGACATGAAAGGAAGTATGAAAGTTCATGAAAACTTATGAAATGCAATGGATGCATAACATGGCAAATGGATGATGCAATGATCAAACATGATTCTAATGTGTCCTAAGATGTCTTATATGTCATGTGGATGCACAAAATGTCATGGCAAGTTCATGTATGCAAGCATATGAGGAATGAATGCAAATGAAAGCAAAGATTAGGGTTTATGTATAAGATGCAATGCAAAATTCAAAATCAGAAGCAAAACATGAGATAAAAAATTGAAAATGGGATCATAGGGACCCTAAACCTATACACGTTCACTGCCCAAAGGGGAAGGTCAGAAGCTAAACCCTAAGGACTTATGATTTTCTTAAGTTTCTAGGGTTTCAAGGATGATCCTAAAGGGAAAATGCCAAACAAATGGAAAATGCATTATAAAAATGAAACAAAAATGTTTTTAGATGCTTGAAACCATTTATAACACAATGCAAAAAGAACCATTCACAAACTCAACTTGGATCAAAAGTTATGAATTTTTGAAGTTAAGGTTAAAACTATTCAAATTAAAGAACCCTAATTCAAATGAAAATTATCAAAGTATGATCAAAACCAAAAAGAAATTTGTCTTGTGAGTTTGTAAATGTTTTAAAATGTTCTCTGATTTTTTTTGGGATTTTTAAATACCTAAATGTATTTTTAATTAATTAATTCTCATTAACTAATTAAAAATAATTTTTAATGCAAAAAATAAAAATAAAAATATTTTTGGGTTCTGAAAATTAATAAAGGTTGGGATAAAAATTTCCAGAATTTTTTGATGCATTTAATTATTTTTAAAAAAATTCGTTCAAATAAAATAGAAACAAATGAAATAAATATCAAATAAATGAGAAAAAAGGGAAAGTCAACTAATCCTAGGGCTGAGGTTTAAAGTCAGATTGGAGGGAATTGACTCTGCGCGCATCTGGATTGCTGACATTCAAACTACGCTAATTATGATTAAAGCCCTAATCTGAACCCTAATGACTTTCAGGTGACCGGAACAGTGTTCCGGTCATCTTCTCCGGCCATCCACTCTTGCTATCTCACTCAATCCGTAAAATCAAACCACCAAACTCTCCAGAAATGATCCGCACCCCATTCTAAACAAGATTCAGCCATCAAACAACATTTATGTCACATGAACAATGAGATTCGAAGCAAAACGAAAAATCTTTCAGAAATTTCAGAAGCTTCATACATGCTTAAAACTTAATCATTTTCAAAACCAAAAGGTGTAGTGTGATCAGTGGAGCATGGAGAACAATCTAAGAACTTAAGAAATCATTTCTGGAAAATTTGTTCTTGAGGTTACCTGAACTGAAGCTTTCGAAAATGGCAATGTCTTGCTGCTTCTCTACTTCAAAACCCCTCCAATGATCTCCCTCAAGAGTTTGCAATGCTTGGTTGGAGTTTATGTGGCCTCTATGTGCAGTTGGCTGAAGCTCAGGTCAAGGGATGTGAAAATCGTGTTTTTGATATGGGGTGTTTCAAGGCAAAATGAAGGGTGGGAAATGATCAGTGATGAATGTGGAGTTGAATGGTGGAAAAAGTTTGGAGATTTGTTGGCTGAGCTATGAGTTTCAAAAGCTCTTGCAAGTTGGAGTGATTTTGTGTATGCTGAGCAATCTCAAGTGTTAGGCTGCAATGTTGTGTGTTATGGCTTGGGTTTGATCCACATAACAAGTAGTGATAGGCCAGAGAGTGGGTGGTGGCTGCAGCTGATTGGTATGGGCTTCTTGCCAAAAAGTCAAAAGTTTTTGTCCTTGAGGTATGGGTTGGTTCAGAGGTGGTACAATCGGGTGTCTGGTTCAGCAAGGATCAAGGATGTCCATGGAATTGGTTTTGAGGCAATTCAGCAAGTGTGTGAAGGGTTGTGTATCATTTTGCAATTTCATGAAGTTTTGGCCCCTTTGAGATTTCTTCATGGGCAAGGCATGAAACTTGGGATTTCTTTGGGAAATTTTGAATTATAGGTCATGTATGATGTTTGGATAATGGTTAGAAGTCATTTTGAAGTCACAAATTGGTTTGACAAGAGTTTTTGCAAGTTTCCCTCTTTGGTACATAAGTGAAATTTTGTGATTTTCCACAACTTTGCAAGGCCATATCTTGAGTTCTATGATGAATTAGATCAAGTTCTTGTACTTTTTGAAAAGGGAATGATCCAATCTACAACTTTAATGACCAAGAAATTTTCATTTGAAGCATTTTTTAATCAAAAAGAAGAGGTTGAAAAACTTTCCCAAAATGGCAAGTTTGCATTACAAGTTACTTTCCCAAAATGGAAACTTTGCAAATGGCTTTAAATTCTTCAATTTTGTGAACTTATAACTTCTTCTAAGATCAAATAAAGATCATAGACACCCAAAATGATGGAGAAGACCCTTTGGTTGGATGATTGGGGGTCTCAGATGCCCTGATTTTACACTGACTTGCTCAAGAAGTCATCTATTGATCAGAGCCTTACCCATTGAATTTCTTCATGAAAATTGGTATTATTGATCCTTATAACATATAGAGACCAATAGAAACAAGAATGACCAAAAAATTTGGAGTTATGGCCTCTGAAACCAAAACCCTAATTTTTAGGTCATCTGTGCAGTTAAGCTTGGCTCTACTTCCATGCCTTTGTCGGTTCTTGTGATTTTCTGACTTCCTTGATCTTGGGAGGATATAATATGATGCTTGAACATACATGGACCCTCTTGAGATGATTGGAGACCCTTGGGGTGGCTCAGATAGCTCAGGGATGGATCAGATCACAAACCCTAGATGCAGATGACTTTGAACCAATATAGTGAAGCAAAAATGCAATATGAGATGATATGATTGAACTTATGCAGATGAAAAGAATCACAAGCCATGGTGAAATGATTGAGGGAAAATTTGGGGTGTTTACAGCTGCCCCTATTCAAACATGAGTTAGCTGTACGGGATGTAAGCGACGGCTTAACAGGCAAACAAGATAACTTGTGGTTGAATACCAAAGACAGTCCAAAATTTGCACTCACTGGGTATGAAAAAGAAAAGGGATGTAGATTGTAAAAGGAAAATAAAGTATGATTATAAAGTGCGGGCGACGAAAGACGACCATCGAGCAGAGGACGACTGTTGGGGATAGAGCAATGACGGGGACGACCGACATGCTGGGGAAATGGAGGTATCATGATGGGGACGACCATCAAGCAAAGAAATAAGACTCTCTGGGGATTAAAGGTAAAGGCAATGATGGGGACGACCATCAGGTTGAAGAAATAAATGATGAGGTACGGTCATCAAAGGTGAAGGACGATCACCTAGCAGGGGACGGCTGCTCTGTTGGGGATAAGGATGAGGGACGGTCATCTAAGGTGAAGGACGATCACCTGGCAAGGTATGGTTGCCGAAAGTATCATGACATAGGACGAATGCCGGATAGAAAGAGTCGACGATGGGGACGGCCATCGGAGTAGCATGATGAAGGGCGATCATCAAGAGGTGAATGACGATCACCTAGCAGGGTACAGCTGCTCTCGGAGTTTATCATAACATAGGACGAATGCCAGATAACAAGATCAATGATGGAGACGGCCATCGGATAACATGATGAAGGACGATCATCAAAAGGGTGAAGGACGATCACCTAGCAGGGGACGGCTGCTAAATACCACGACATAGGACGAATGTCGGATAGAGGAGGGTTCCAATAATGGAGACTCCGCTGGGATGATGAAGGACGGTCATCAAAAGGTGAAGTACGATCACCTGGCAGGGTACGGCTGCCAGAAGTATCATGACATAGGAAGAATGTCAGATAGAAAGGAAATAAATCATTGGGATTCGCTGGGGACTCTTCTGGGGAGTGGTATACACAGACGAGTGTCTATATTCAAGAAAGGAAAGGTATAGGTGTTTGACGCTGTGTATAGATTAAAGATGCAGACGAGCATCCTTAAGACTATGATACGGACGAGTATCAGTAGAAACAAACGTTGAAGCATGTTCAGAGATGATGATACGGATGAGTATCAACTGGTTAACAAAGAACACGGATGAGTGTCGACTCTGAGGGGAAATAAGGGGTGCATACAAGATATAGACGAGTGTTCAACTTGCTGGGGAGAATATGACACAGACGAGTATCATAAGAGAAAGTGTATAAGTTATGAAATTATAAATGTGAGAGATATTCTGACAATCTGTGGGGATAGGATGACACGGACGGGTGTCGAAAGAAGTGTGTTATAAACAAGTGTTTGATTTATAATAAGTGCTTTGGTAACCATGCTGGGGAAAGTGACATAGACGAGTGCCAAAAGGGTGTATAGATATCTGTTTGTGGAGAATGTTCTGGAGACTTTACTAGGGAAAATGACACGGACGAGTGCCAAAAGGAGCATGTATCTATATTTTTTAGAAGTACAAAGGGGTGCTTTGGCTTTCTGTTGGGGAAATTGAGAGGTATTTGTATATATATTGCTGATGGAATGTTGGTATAGGCAGGTGTTTTGATTCAAAACATGACTTGTAATTATGCAATATGTTTGATTTTTGCCGTAATGCTCCGTTTTAGACGGAATGCTACGCTCTGGGGGAAAATATGATGTGAATGCTATGATTATGCAAAAGATACCGATTCGAGATTCGGATCCCATTGCGGTGAAGATCTCTGGCTGATCTGCCTTGAAAGAATGTCCCAGTTGGGGGAAAAGATCATTGGTAGATCTGATAAGATGTATGACTGCTTGGGGAAACAGGTCACTGATAGACCTATCTTTGGTGATGAGGAGCCCAGCTGGGGTCTGTGGAAGCTTTCGTCACTTTGTTGTGAGATCTTCAGACATTGCTCTTCTGGATAGAGGCTGAAACTCTGCGGGGAGATGATTCCTTGTCTTTGCACTTGGCTGGGGAGGAACGATCACTGAATGACCTTCCTAGTGATTTTTGTAGAGGCCCTACTGAGGGTGATGGACTTAGCTGGGGAAATGAGCCCTTCCTGATGTTGTCCTGGAGAAAGTGCTGAGGAAGTACTGATTTGGCATCCTACTGGGGAGAAGCTTTCATGCCCCATGTTGCCCTTTGAGCACCTGCAATCATGTTATAACAAAGAGATGTACAAGTACCCCGAGGTATCCCTTACTGGATTCAATCATAGGAATTTAGACACTCCCGGGAGCAAATATATTTCCTGCAAGCATGTAATTTAGAAAAGACGCATCTGTATTTTATGAAACCATTATATTAAGGACATCGAACATTTTTTAAAATAAGGATAAAATGCACGAGACAGAATGTGACTGAAGATCTGATTTTATTAATTTGGGGTGCCCTGAATTGGCAAGTACAGAGATTGTCATAAATTGAAAAAACAAAAAGACGCTGGAAACGTTGATGACGCTTCAGTGTGCTTCCCTTTTGCTATAACTTGTATGACATTGACGTTCTTTTCCTCTCGCTTATGAAGAAGGTTGATTCTGACCGATGCTTTAATCCTTCGAAACTTGCCATGTTGTAAGTGATACAGACGAATTCATAATGCAGTTGTTCGATTATTCCCTTATTTTGCGTGGATCGCCCTTTCGGGGTTTCAATCCACCGGGATACCCATTTTTGCCCGAGCTGTCCAATGCGGCTTTTCAACTCAGCGGGTGTACATTTCTTATTTATTTTCCCTTATTTTTGCCCGAGTCTTTTATTCTGTTTTTGACTCGCCGGGATGCCCTATTTTTGCCTGGACTTACATTCTGTTTTTATGTCCAGCGGGTCATTTTATGCGAAGTATTTTTTAACTGCATCTGAATTCACAGGGGATAAGAAATCTTCACCATCCATAGTACTGAGCATCAGTGCTCCACCAGAGAAAACCTTCTTTACTATGAATGGACCATCATAATTCGGAGTCCACTTGCCCCTGTGGTCTGTATGAGGAGGAAGAAGTCTTTTCAGCACAAGATCTCCTACTTGGTATTCCCGAAGCCTGACTTTCTGATCGAAGGCTTTCTTCATTCTTTTCTGGTACAACTGCCCATGGAAGATTGCAGTTAATCTCTTCTCTTCAATCAGATTCAGTTGTTCGTATCAGTATCGGGCCCATTCTGCTTCATTCAGTTTAACATCCATTAGTACCCGCAAGGAGGGTAATTCAACTTCAACAGGTAGGACTACCTCCATACCATACACAAGCTGATACGGTGTTGCCCCAGTGGATGTTCTGATTGATGTGCGGTACCCATGCAAGGCAAATGGTAGCATTTCATGCCAGTTTTTGTAGGTGACCACCATTTTCTGCATAATCTTCTTGATATTCTTGTTAGCTGCCTCTACAACGCCATTCATCTTTGGTCTGTAAGGAGAAGAATTGTGATGTTGGATCTTGAAGTCCCGACACAGTTCTGCCATCATTTTGTTGTTCAAGTTGGAACCATTATCAGTAATGATTCGCTAGGGCACTCCATACCGACAGATGATATCTCTCTTCAGGAATCGGGCTACCACTTTCCTGGTGACATTTGCATAGGAAGCTACCTCAACCCACTTGGTAAAATAGTCAATGGCTACCAGGATGAATCTGTGGCCATTTGAAGCAGTCGGTTCAATCTTGCCAATCATATCAATGCCCCACATGGCAAAAGGCCAAGGTGAAGACATCACATTCAAAGGATTCGGAGGCACATGCACTTTATCTACATAAATCTGGCATTTATGGCATTTCCTGGCATAAGCACAACAGTCTGCATCCATTGTGATCCAATAATAGCCTGATCTTAACAACTTTTTAGCCATTGCATGCCCTTCAGCATGGGTACCAAAAGATCCTTCATGCACCTCGTGCATCAACAAATCTGCTTCTGTCCTATCAACACATCTGAGAAGTACCATATCAAAGTTTCTTTTGTACAAGGAACCATCAACATTCAGGAAGAAACTACCAGCTAGCCTTCTTAATGTCTTCTTGTCATTGGATGATGCCCCAGGTGGGTATGTTTGATCCTCCAAGAAGCATTTGATGTCGTAGAACCAAGGCTTATCATCTTTAGCAAGGTCTGCTGAGAATACATATGCTGGTCTGTCAAGTCTGGATACTGAAATTCGAGGGACAAAGTTGGCAGCTTGAACTTTGATCATGGATGAAATGGTAGCCAGAGCATCTGCAAACTGATTTTCATCTCGAGGGATATACTCAAGCTTGACTTTTGTGAAGAATGTGAGTAACCTTCTTGTATAATCCCGGTAAGGTATCAGATGCTCCTGGTGAGTATACCATTTGCTGTTGGTTTGATTAATTACTAGAGCTGAATCTCCGAATACAGTTAAAGTCTTGATCCTGAGGTCAATGGTTTCCTCAAGACCCATAATACAAGCTTCGTATTCATCTTCGTTGTTAGTGCAGTTAAAGGTGATTTTTGCCGAGAAAGGCATGTGAACTCCCTTGGGTGTAATGAGTACTGCACCAATACCACGGCCATTCATATTAAAAGCCCCATCAAACATCATAGTCCATTCTTCTTCCGGGTCAGGCCCTTCAGTGTGAATAGGCTCTTCATGATCTTTTACTTTTATGAACATGATGTCTTCATCAGGGAAGTCAAATATCATAGGCTGGTAATCATCAATGGGTTGCTCAGCAAGATAATCAGACAATACACTGCCTTTGATGGCTTTTTGGGATGTGTATTGAATGTCATATTTTGTGAGAATCATTTGCCATCTTGCAACCCGTCCGGTAAGTGCTGGCTTCTCAAAAATATACTTGACCGGGTCCATCTTGGAAATCAATAAGGTAGTGTGAGTTAACATATACTGCCTTAGTCGGCGAGCAACCCACGCTAAAGCACAACAAGTTTTCTCGAGCAGTGAAGAACGTTGTTCACAGTCGGTAAACTTTTTGCTTAAGTAGTATATTGCATACTCTTTTCGACCAGACTCGTCATGCTGGCCCAGCACACACCCCATCGACTCTTCTAATACTGTCAAGTACATTATTAGAGGTCTTCCTTCAACTGGAGGCATAAGGATCGGAGGCTCTTGTAAGTATTCCTTGACTTTTTCAAAAGCCCTTTGGCAGTTTTCGTTCCACCTGACCGTTTGTTCCTTTCTTAACAACTTGAACAAAGGTTCACAGGTTGCTGTAAGGTGAGATATGAACCGCGAAATGTAGTTTAATCTACCTAGAAACCCCCGAACTTCTTTTTCAGTCTTCGGTGCAGGCATTTCTTGAATGGCTTTGACTTTATCAGGGTCAACTTCAATCCCTTTCTCACTTACGATAAATCCCAACAGTTTACCGGATCGCACCCCGAATGTGCATTTGTTGGGGTTTAACTTCAATTGGTACTTCCTCAGACGCTTGAATAGCTTCAATAGATTCACCAGGTGGTCTTCTTCTGTGAGGGACTTGGCAATCATGTCATCCACATAACATTCAATTTCTTTATGGATCATGTCATGGAATAATGTTACCATAGCCCGTTGATAAGTGGCACCAGCATTCTTCAGTCCGAATGGCATTACCTTATAACAGAATGTGCCCCAGGGTGTGATGAAAGTTGTCTTCTCCATGTCTTCAGGTGACATTTTGATCTGATTATATCCTGAAAATCCATCCATGAAGGAGAACACCGAGAACTGAGCCGTATTGTCGACCAATACATCAATGTGAGGTAAAGGGAAGTCATCTTTCGGGTTAGCTCTATTCAGATCCCGGTAATCCACATACATCCTCACCTTGCCATCCTTCTTAGGCATGGGTACAATGTTAGCAACCCACGGCGGGTAACTAGTTACAGCAAGGAAACCGGCGTCCCACTGTTTTTGTACCTCTTCTTTTATCTTCATGGCCATATTTGGGCGAGTACGGCGCAACTTCTGTTTTACTGGCGGACAGTCTTCTTTTAGAGGCAGCTTGTGCGTAACAATGTCAGTGTCCAACCCTGGAATATCCTGATAAGACCAAGCAAAAACATCCACATACTCCCGAAGCATGTCAATAAGTTGCTCTTTTACTGAATCTAGCAGACAGGCCCCGATTTTCACTTCTTTCAAGTCTTCTTCTGTACCAAGATTAACCGTCTCAACTTCCTCCTGATGAGGAGTGATAACCTTCTCCTCTTGTCTCAACAACCTGGCTAGCTCTTCAGGTAGCTCATAATCTTCTTCAACCCTTTCATCGGCTTGATTAATCTGATTGTCAAAGTCATACAAAGTCATAGCGGTGTTGTTGTCGGTGCAGTCTGGAGGGCACTTTCTGCAAGGGTTTAGATTTGTTCATTTTAGTGATTGTCGCTCCCGATAAAATGGGACTGGCCCAAATAAAGGTACAGACGCGAACGGTCGGCGAAAGGGACAATGAGAACACACAGCCGTGAACTCACTGGAGATGAATAGAGTCGCCAGCTAGGCATTTTTATCCCGGAGGAAAGGTAATGCTGCATAGACCTAGAAAGATACGGATAAGACGGTTTGCGAACCAGAGAGACTGAGAAAGGGGTTGGTTACAACCTGGGAAGGTATTAGCACCCAGATTGTCCGTCGTACTCGACGGGATCCACGCTTGAAAGATTTGTGTTTTAAAGGGGTAGTGTCAGTGCAATTTGTGTGTACAATAGCTGGAAAGATGTACAGGTGTCAGTGCAAAAGAAGTGTGAAGTGTATAGTGTCAGTGTAGGAACAGGAGTAGGATGCTCAAGATCATGAGGCTAAAGAATGAAGCTGGGAGAGGGGGAATATACAGAGACTTTTGTTCGATAACTGTTAAGTTATGCCTACGTATCCTCTCGTGCAATGAGGAAGTCAGAACACCGTAGTTCGACCCAAAGAGACTGAAAGATAAGTTGACTTGTGAACTGCTTACTTGTCTATGCTCAAGTGTATGACCTGTCTGGCTCAGGTGCAAACTGTCTTGCATTAGACGAAAGAAGCAAGTTCTCGTTTATGAGTGGATGAGATGAGAAAAGAATCCCGGAGGAGACGATTATTGTTTGTTTTTGTGTTTTCAGTCTTTTATTGCTTTTGTATTTTTGTCATAAGTTAATGAGCTTAAGCCTAAACCAATAGGTTTGTAAACTCATCACATCCTCCCTCTGATTAGGGGTAATGAGAATACTTTAAGTGTGAAGTCAGATTCTCACACTTAATCACCATGGTGTAGGATTAAGATCATTAACCTACTTGTGATTATTTAGATGTTTTTGGTGTTTTTGTTTAGTGTTAAGTAATGAGGTTAAGCCATAATCAGGGATTAAACAGACTCATTACACCATCCTAATAGAAGGATAATAGATGAGAATGTTTAAGCTGAGGAAAGCTCCTCAACTTAATCCATGATTAGAGATTAAACTCATGACAAAACAGGCCTTTGATTAAGTGGATTTTATTTAGTGGTATGATGATGAAGTGGGTTTTATGGTTTGTAAGACAACTTGAGGGGGACTTGTCCATTAACACTAGGGTTAGTTCTTCTTAACCAATTAAGGAAGAATTAGAACCCTAATGCAAGGCCCAAGTTACAAGTGTGATGTCTTGATGATTATTAGATGGATTGATTAAAGGAGTTAAACACATTAAGGGTTTAACACTTAGGATTAAAGTTATACACTCCATCCTAAGATAAGGATGCAGGCATAAACTTAATCACAAAGCCTTAAAGCCTTTAGGGTTTAGTCCCTGATTATGAGATGAGAAGAGAAGACTCAAAAGAGACACAAAGGTAAAACTAAGAGGGGAGACTAATCAAAACCCTAATCTTTGTCATGCTTGGTTGTTCCTAAGGTTTGTGAGGTTTTCAAGAGAAATCTTCAATGGAACCACCAGGAAGCAGATGAAAGGATCAAGAGAAGCAAAGTAACTTGCTTCATTCAAGAAGTCAAGTCACTTGAAGAAAGAAGGTGGGAAGAAGAAGAATGAGCAAGCTCAAACTCAAACACATATAAAAATGTAGCATGGATGCAAGAGAGATGAAAAGAAAAGTCATGAGAAGTGAAGGCAAATTCACTTCTCAGCATCACTTACCACCTGAAAAGTTAGTGAGAAAGATGCAATGCAATGCAAGATGAGATGAAATGACATGATGAGAAACAAAACCAGAAGCATACACATGATGCAAATGATGTTATGAGATGCTACAAACATGAGGCAGCACATGGAAATGGTCATACAAGTTCATGGATGCAAATGGTGCAAGTTAAGAAGCATGAACATACATGAAAAGTTATGAAGTGCACATGGCATACAACATGGCAAATACATGATGCAATGATCAAACATGCTTTCAATATGTATTATGATGTCAAATGAAACAAATGGATGCTTGAAATGTCATGACAAGTCATGTTATGCAAGAGAATGCAAGAGGTATGCAAATGAAAGCCCAAATTAGGGTTTATGAACCAAACATCAAACAAAAACCAAAAACAGAAGCAAACCCTAAGATAAAAAATGGAAAATGCAACTCAAAAGGCCCCTAATCCTATACTAAACCAATGTCCAAAGGGGAGGTCTCAACTCTTAACCAATCTCAAGTTATGATTTTTACAAGTTATTAGGGTTTTTAGGGTTCTTAAACAAAAGAAATGCCAAACAAATTGAAAATGAGGAATCAAATCATGGCCATTTAATCTCAAAAACTACATGCTAAACACAATGCAATGCAAGAAGAATCAATGTCCAACTCTTCATAGATAGGCATAAATGATTTTTTGAACTTAGGATCAAAATAATGCACAAAAATGATTTTTATTCAATGAAAAATTCTCAAAATGCATCAAGATCAAAAAAGAAATTTGGTTTGAAGGTTGGACAATGTTTCTAAATGTCTTAGAACATTTCATGAATTTTTTGGTGATTTTTAAATACTTAAAAGTATTTTTAATAAATTAATTTCCATTAATCAATTAAAAATAATCTTTTAAATATTTAAAAATGCTTTTTTAATGATAAAAATAAAAACAAAAATATTTTTATGTCATAAAAATTATTAAAACCCATGAGAAAAAGTTTCATAATTTTTAGACATTTTTTACTATTTTAAAAAAAAAATATGCAAGTTAAATGAAAAGAAATGAAATAAAAAAGAAAATAAATGGAAAGTAATCAGAATGGAGGGTTGAGATTGAGACTGGGTTTGAATGCGTTGACTGGCGCGTTATCCAAGGGTCCAGGTTGCTTCTGAGTTAATTAATTTAATTATAATCAATTAAATCTAATTAAGTGGATTAGGGCTAATTGGGAAGATCCAGGCCACACATGCGCGCGGGTAGTCAACGGGTCAAAGGCATCCTACGCTCAGAATTCAAATGGGAGTTAATGACTGTAATTAGGGCAAATCACTTTCAGGTGACCGGAGAGAAGCTCCGGTCATCTTCTCCGGCACCCCAAAAACCTAAACTCCCTCCAAACGCATCTAAAATGAATTCTAAAAACACAGAAATGATTCCCACAAGCTCACGATTCAAAACCCCCACTCAAAACAAATTTATCAATCATGAAATGGCTGAATCGAAGCAAACAAAAGCTAGGGAAGGAAAGTTTCAGGAAGCAATTAAATCCTCATTTCATCACCATTTTTGAAACTAAAAGCATATTCGTGATCAGGAAGACATATAGAACAAGTTTAGAACATAAAAAATGATTTCTGGAAAAATATTTCTTGAGCTACCTGAGATTCGAAGCTTTCACTTCAGCCACTTTCTGACCTCCCCTCTTGGTGAAATCCACTCCTTATGACCTCTTGATGATGCTTGAATGCTTGGGAGAAATTTATGTTGGCTGGATGAAGAGTTTGAACAACTTTTGCTCAAGCTCAGTTGAACATGGCAATGGTGATTCAGGCTGTTTCTGGCAATGGTGAAGGGCTTCTTGTGGTCCAGATGATGAGTGGAGAAGGTTTGTGGAGTTTGTTTGGATGTTTGTGAGCTGTGGAGAGAGTTTCGAAAGAAACTGCAAGTTGGAGTGAAAATGGTGAAGTGGTGTTATGGCTTGTTTCAGGCTTGGTTCTTTGATGCTTTGGACTCAATGAGGCATGGTGAGTTGAAGTGTGGAAATAGTTTGGATGTTTGTGAGCTGGGCAGAGAAATTCGAAGAGTTTTGCAAAAGGGAGTGAGTTTGTGTATGTGATGCCCTAGAGTGTTTCAGCCTTGCCTCTTCATATGTTTGGCTTGCCAAAGGATAGTATATTTTAATCCCATAGGTCAGATGATGTGACCTGGCCCCTATTGATTGGTAAGTTTGCTTTTGCAAAAAAGTCCACTTTGTGTAAGGAAGGCATGGCTTGAGCTATAGCTTGGTACAAGAAGCATGGGCTGCGCAGCATGATGTGTGTGTGATGCTAGGAAGGTTCAGCAGCCAATGCATCAAGTGGTGAGAAGCATCATGATGGTTTTGCAAGTTGTTACTTTTTGGAACTTCATGAAAAAAAGTCTTGTTACATGAACCATGAACATGTGATCTTTGGTTCAATTCTGATTTTTGGGACATATGGAATGTTTGTGTCATGGTTTGATGTGAATTAGAAGTTACAAAAAGCCTTGGTTCATGATTTTGCAAAATTCACATTTGGTGCACATCTTGAAAATCAATGATTTTTGCCAACTTTGTCACACCATAACTTTTGATCCAAAAAGAATTTGATCATGTTATTGTACTTTTTGAAAAGGGAAAAATGTGTTCTACAACTTTCATGACCAAAGTTTTTCCATTTGAAGCATTTTTGGATCAAGAATCAAGGCTTGAAAAATGACCTAAAATGAAGCATTCTTGAAAAGTCAACTATGCCCAAAAAGTCAACACTTGCAAAAACTCCAGATTCTTGATTTTTGTGAACTTAAACCTTCTTCCATGATCAAATAAAGATCATATACACTCAAAATGATGAAGATCACCCATTGGTTGGGTCATTGGGGGCCTCAGATGCCCTGATTTTGCACTGACTTGTCCAGAAAGTCAACCCTTGATCAGATGACTTCCCCATGGAATTTCTTCATGAAAATTGATATGCATACTCCCTATACCATATAGAGACCAATGGAAACAATAATGACCAAAAAATTTGAAGTTATGGCCTCTGAAACCAAAACCCTAATTTCAAGTCAACTGTGCAGTCAAACTTGGCTCTGCATCCATACCAATCCCAGTTCTTGTGATTCTTTGGTATTCTTGACTTTGAGAGGATATAATGTGATAGATGAACACATATGGATCCCTTTTAAGTGATTGGTAGCCTTTGGAGTGGCTCAAGAAGCTCTTGGATTGCTCAGATCACAAACCCTAGGTGCAGATGACTTAGAAACTATGCAGTGAATCAAAAAAATGAGATGTGGGGTGATATGATTGTGTTTATGCATATGAGATGATCACAAGCCATGGTGTGAATGGGTGAGGGAAAATTTGGGGTGTTTACAGCTGCCCCTATTCAAACACTAGTTAGCTGTGCAGGATGTAAGCCAAGGCTTAACAGGCAAACAAGATAACTTGTGGTTGAATACCAAAAACAGTCCAAAATTTGCACTCACAGAATGAAGAAGAAAAGGGATATAGATTGTAAAAGAAAATAAAGTATATTGTAAAGTGTAGGCGACGGAGGACGACCGTCGAGCAGAGGACGACTGCTGGGTAAAGAGCAATGACGGGGACGGCCGACATGCCAGGAAAAGTGTGTGAAGTAAAGCAATGACGGGGACGGCCGACATGCTGGGGATGAAAGGTAAAGCCAAGACGGGGACGGCCGACTAGCTGGGAAAAATAAGATGTTATGATGGGGACGGCCATCAAGATAAAGTTGTAAGATTCTCTAGGGATTGGTGACACATGACGGGGATGGCCATCAAGTTCACAAAGCAAAGTAACCGACGATGGGGACGGTGTCGGGCTAAAAAGAAAAGGGACCACGACGGGGACGGCCATCGGGTTAAAGAATAAATGAAATAAACAGATGATGAGGTACGGTCATCAAAGGTGAAGGACGATCACCTAGCAGGGGACGGCTGCTCTGTTGGGGTTAAGATGAGGGACGGTCATCTAAGGTGGAGGACGACCACCTGGCAGGGTACGGCTGCCGAAAATATCAACGATGGGGACGGCCATCGGATGAGCATGATGGAGGACGACCATCAAGAGGTGGAGGACGACCACCTAGCAGGGGACGGCTGCTCTCAGGGTTTATCATGACATAGGACGAATGCCAGATAACCGAAATCAACAATGGGGACGGCCATTGGATAAAATTGATGAAGGACGATCATCAAGAGGTGGAGGACGACCACCTAGCAGGGGACGGCTGCTAAATATCAACGATGGGGACGGCCATCGGATGAGCATGATGGAGGACGACCATCAAGAGGTGGAGGACGACCACCTAGCAGGGTACAACTGCTCTCAGGTTTTATCATAACATAGGACGAGTGTTAGATAAAAAGAAATATTTGCTTTGTTGGCGATCTACTGGGGAGTATTAAACACGGACGAGTGTTTATATCCAAGAAACAAAAGGTATAAGTGTTTGGTATTGTGTATAGATTAAAGATGCGGACGAGCATCCCTAAGACTATGATACGGACGAGTATCAGGTAGAAACAAGTACTGACACATGTTCCGAGATGATGATACGGACGAGTATCAACTGGTTAACAGGGAACACGGACGAGTGTTGAATCTGAAGGGGCTCTTCTGGGGAATAATAGACACAGACGAGTATCTATATTCAAGAGGACATAAGTGTTTGACACGGTGTATGGATTAAAGATGCGGACGAGCATCCTTAAGGCTATGATACGGACGAGTATCATGTAGAAACAAACGCTCGACGCATGTTCCGAGATGATGATACGGACGAGTACCAACGGGTTAACAAAGAACAAGGACCAAAGTCGAATCTGTGGGGATATAAGAGTGGTATATACAAGATACGGACGAGTATCTGAGTAGTATGAGTATTGTACTGCTGGGGAGAGCGACACGGACGAATGTCAAGAGAGAAAAGTATAATAATATCAATAAGTATATGGGTTGTAAAAGTGTAGGCGACTGCGCTGGGGAAATGACACGGACGGGTGTCAAGAAAGTGTATATATAGGTATATGTGAGTGCAAAGAGGATGTCTTTGGCTTTCTGCTGATGATTTGACACGGACGGGTGTCAGGAAGTATCTGTAATATGGGTGATCTTGTTTGTAAAGTGTATTCAGGCAACTTTTCTGGGGAGTGATGACACGGACGGGTGTCCAAAGGAGTATATACTGGTGTTTGTGATTTGAGGGGCAACTGCTTTTGCTGGGAACTCTGGTGGGGATTTTTGTATATTGTATTCTGTATATTGACGGATTGTCATTATTCACATATTATGGATTCACAACATGACTTATGATTATGCTATGTCTTTGATTTTTGCCGTAATGCTCCGTATTAGACGGAATGCTACGCTCTGAGGGGATAATATGATGTGAATGCCATGATGATGCAAAGAGGTACAGATCTGGGATTCGGATCCCGTTGCTATGAAGATCTCTGGTCGATCCGCTTGGAGTGGACATCCCAGCTGGGGATGAGATCATTGGTAGATCTTGTGAGATGTATTTGCTTGGGGATCTAGGTCACTGATTGACATATCCTTGTAATGGGACCCAGCTGGGGTTTGTAGAAGCTTTTTGTACTCTGTTGTGACTTCTTCGTGCGCGGCTCTTCTGAACGGAGGCTGATGATTCTGTGGGGAGATGATTCCCTGACTCTTTGTATTCTGCTGAGGAAGAACAATTGGTACTACGGCTGGGGAAAGTTGTTGGCAACTCAGCTGGGGAATAAGCAACTCAGCTGGCAACTCAGCTGGGGAATAAGCAACTCAGCTGGGGATAGAGCATTTTGGATGCTGAGATTATTTGTTGATTTTCCAGCTTGCTGAGATGTAACTTGCATGCCCCAAGTTGCGTTCTGGATACCTGCAATCCTGCAAAGATAAGGAAACGCACAAATGGTCCCGAGGTATCCTTTGTTGGATTCCGTCATAGGAGTTTAGACACTTCTGAGAGTAAGTATATTTCCTGCAAGCATGTGGCTTTATTTTTGAAGATAAACATCTGTATTTTATGCAATCAATTTTTCTTTAAGACATCAGACATTTTTTTTGCAAATAAAATGTACAAGATGAGACATGACTGGAAATCTGGTTTTATTAATTCATACGCCCTGAATTGGCGAGATACAGTCAGAGAAACAAATCCCCTGAAATGAGGAGATCGTTACAAATTGAGAAACAAAATGCTGGCAATGTTGATGACGCTTTAAGGAGCTTCCTCTTTACTATGACTCGTATGACAATGACGTTCTTCTCGTCTTGCTTTCTGAAGAAGGCTGATTCTGATTGAAGCTTGATTCCTTTGAAGCTTACCAAGTTGTAAGTGATACAGACGAATTCAGAATGCAGTTGTTCGCTTATTCCCTTATTTTGCATGGATCTCCCTTTCGGGTTTTCAATCCATCGGGATACCCATTTTTGCCTGAGCTGTCCAATGCGGCTTTTCAACTCAGCGGGTGTACGTTTTTTTTTATTTTTTCCCTTATTTTTTCCCGAGTCTTTTATTCTGTTTTTGACTCGCCGGGATGCCCTATTTTTTCCTGGACTTACATTCTGTTTTTATGTCCAACGGGTCATTTTTATGCGAAGTATTTTTTAACTGCATCTGAATTCACAGGGGATGGGAAATCTTCACCATCCATGGTGCTGAGCATCAGTGCTCCACCGGAGAAAACTTTCTTTACTACGAATGGTCCTTCATAATTTGGAGTCCATTTGCCCCTGTGGTCTGTATGAGGAGGGAGGATTCTCTTTAGCACAAGATCTCCCACTTGGTACTCTCGGTGCCTGACTTTCTGATCGAAGGCTTTCTTCATTCTCTTCTGATATAACTGCCCATGACAGATTGCGGCCAATCTTTTCTCTTCGATCAGACTCAGTTGTTCGTATCGGGCCCGAACCCATTCTGCTTCGTTCAGTTTAACATCCATCAATACTCGTAAAGAGGGTAGTTCAACTTCAACGGGTAGGACTGCCTCCATACCATACACAAGTTGATACGGTGTTGCCCCAGTGGATGTTCTTATTGACGTGCGGTACCCATGCAAGGCAAACGGTAGCATCTCATGCCAGTCTTTGTACGTGACTACCATCTTCTGCACAATCTTCTTGATATTCTTATTTGCCGCCTCAACAGCGCCATTCATCTTTGGCCTGTAAGGAGAAGAATTGTGATGTTGAATCTTGAAGTCCCGGCATAGCTCTGCCATCATTTTGTTGTTTAGATTGGAACCATTATCAGTAATGATTCGCTCGGGCACTCCATATCGACAGATGATATCTCTCTTCAGAAATCTGGCTACCACTTGTCTTGTGACGTTTGCATATGAGGCTGCTTCGACCCACTTAGTGAAATAGTCAATGGCGACCAGGATGAATCTGTGGCCATTTGAAGCAGTTGGCTCAATCTTGCCGATCATATCAATGCCCCACATGGCAAAGGGCCATGGTGAAGACATGATGTTCAAAGGATTGGGAGGTACATGCACTTTATCTGCATAGATCTGGCATTTGTGGCATTTTCTGGCATAGGCACAACAGTCTGCATCCATTGTGATCCAGTAATAACCTGACCTTAGCAACTTCTTAGCCATGGCATGCCCTCCCGCATGGGTACCAAAAGATCCTTCGTGCACTTCATGCATCAACAAATCTGCTTCCGTCTTGTCAACACATCTGAGGAGTACCATATCAAAGTTCCTTTTGTATAAAGACCCATCAGTGTTCAGAAAGAAACTACCAGCAAGCCTTCTCAAAGTCTTCTTATCATTGGAAGATGCCCCGGGTGGGTATGTCTGATCCTCCAAGAAGCATTTAATGTCATGGAACCAAGGCTTATCATCTTTGACAACATCTGCTGTAAACACATATGCTGGTCTATCAAGTCTGGACACTGAAATCTGAGGTACAAAGTTAGCCGCTTGGACTTTGATCATGGACGAAATGGTAGCCAGAGCATCTGCAAACTGATTCTCGTCCCGAGGGATATACTCAAGCTTGACTGTCGTGAAGAAAGTCAGTAACCTCCTTGTATAATCCCTGTAAGGTATCAGATGATCCTTGTGGGTGTACCATTTTCCGTTGGTTTGATTAACTACCAGAGCTGAATCTCCGAATACGGTCAATGTCTTGATCCTGAGGTCAATGGCTTCCTCAAGACCCATAATGCAAGCTTCGTATTCAGCTTCGTTGTTAGTGCAGTTGAAAGTGAGTTTTGCCGAGAAAGGCATGTGAACTCCTTTGGGTGTAATGAGTACTGCACCAACACCACGACCATTCATGTTAACAGCCCCATCAAACATCATAGTCCATTCTTCTTCCGGGTCAGGCCCTTCAGTGTGAATAGGCTCTTCATGATCTTTTGCTTTTATGAACATGATGTCTTCATCGGGGAAGTCAAACCTCATAGGCTGGTAGTCATCAATGGGTTGCTCAGCAAGATATTCAGATAGTACACTGCCCTTGATGGCTTTCTGAGACGTGTACTGGATGTCATATTCCGTGAGAATCATTTGCCATCTTGCAACCCGTCCGGTAAGAGCTGGCTTCTCGAAAATGTACTTGACTGGGTCCATTTTTGATATCAACAAAGTAGTGTGGGTCAACATATACTGTCTCAGTCGGCGAGCAGCCCACGCTAAAGCACAGCAAGTTTTCTCGAGCAGTGAATAACGTTGTTCACAGTCGGTAAACTTTTTGCTTAGGTAGTATATTGCATACTCTTTTCGACCAGACTCGTCATGCTGGCCCAACACACACCCCATTGACTCTTCCAATACTGTCAAGTACATTATCAGAGGTCTTCCTTCAACTGGAGGCATAAGGATTGGAGGCTCTTGTAAGTACTCTTTGATCTTGTCAAAAGCCCTTTGGCAGTCTTCGTTCCACCTGACCGTCTGTTCCTTTCTCAATAGCTTGAACAAAGGTTCACAGGTTGCTGTAAGGTGAGATATGAACCGTGAAATGTAGTTCAATCGACCTAAGAACCCTCGAACTTCTTTCTCAGTTTTCGGTGCAGGCATCTCTTGAATGGCTTTGACTTTATCAGGGTCAACTTCAATCCCTTTCTCGCTTACAATAAAGCCCAGCAGCTTACCGGATCGCACCCCGAATGTGCATTTGTTGGGGTTCAACTTCAGTTGGTACTTCCTCAGACGCTTGAACAACTTCAGCAGATTCACCAGGTGGTCTTCTTCAGTAAGGGACTTGGCAATCATGTCATCCACATAACATTCTATCTCTTTATGAATCATATCGTGGAATAATGTTACCATTGCCCGTTGATATGTTGCACCGGCATTCTTGAGTCCGAATGGCATTACCTTGTAGCATAACGTGCCCCAGGGTGTGATGAAAGTTGTCTTCTCCATGTCTTCAGGTGACATCTTGATCTGATTATATCCTGAAAATCCGTCCATGAAGGAGAATACCGAGAACTGAGTCGTATTATCTACCAATACATCAATGTGAGGTAAAGGGAAATCATCTTTCGGGCTAGCTCTGTTCAGGTCCCGGTAGTCAACACACATTCTTACTTTGCCGTCCTTCTTAGGCACAGGTACTATATTAGCGACCCACGGTGGATAGCTAGTTACAGCAAGGAACCCGGCGTCCCACTGCTTTTGTACCTCTTCCTTGATTTTCATAGCCATGTCTGGGCGAGTACGGCGCAGCTTCTGTTTAACTGGCGGGCATTCTTCTCTCAAAGGCAGCTTGTGCATGACAATATCGGTATCCAACCCTGGCATATCTTGGTAAGACCAAGCAAACACGTCCACATACTCTTGAAGCAGGTCAATCAGTCGTCTCTTCACTGAGTCTTGCAGGCAGGCCCCGATTTTAACCTCTTTCACGTCTTCGTCTGTACCAAGATTAATCACTTCAACCTCCTCCTGGTGAGGAGTAATAACCTTTTCCTCTTGTCTCAACAACCTGGCTAGCTCTTCAGGAAGCTCATACTCTTCTTCAACCCCTTCATCAGCTTGATTGATTGGATTGTCAAAGTCATACGATGTCATAGCCGTGCTGTTGTCGGTGCTGTCTGGAAGGCACTCTCTGCAAGGGTTCAGTTTGTTTATTTTAGTGATTTGATTTTAATCTTGTTTTAGAAAAGTGAAATAAAGTTATCATTTTGAAAACACTGCCATTTATTTTTTTGTACAAAAAGAAAAAATGGAAAAAACAGTGAGCGGAAAAGAAAAAGACTCATTTGCAAAAGATGTCTGATATTTCATTGATTAATCTTGTTTGCACAAAAAGTACAGATGGCCCGATTACAAAATGAGTCTTGTCATCTTGGGCAAGATGCAAGACTTTGATGCATGCTATAAAAATACAGGAAATAATAATTACTCTGCATGAGTAACTCTTATAATTTCCCGGGAAGACCAGTTTGAGATACTGCTCCCCGGGATCTTTGGACGAATCCAGCTTTCCAGGTTGCGTTCTTCTTCCAGCTCGTCTTCCAGACAGTTGACAGCATCAGGGGTAAGCATCCCCCCACTCACAAAGTTGGGCTCTTTCGCAGCCTCTGCTTGATCTTGTTGAGTTGGTTTGTAACCCAACCCAAATCTGTCCTCTTTCTTCTCCACCGATAACAGTTTGCCCCAGCCTTGGGCAGTTCCTTCCTCAACAACCTTCCGGGCTTGTTGGTATGACGATATTGAAGTGCCAGGTACAGCAGATGTTTCATTCACATTCAAGGCTTCAAACCCCTGGCTCATTGTTTCATGGATCTCCCCATCCATCTCAATGTACTTATAGGTAGCCAGGTGGCTGACAAAAATGTCCTCCTCTCCGCAGATTGTAACGATTTGACCCTCCCACTCATATTTTAACTTCTGGTGAAGGGTAGAGGTCACGGCGCCAGCAGCGTGAATCCATGGCCTACCCAACAAACAGCTGTAGGCAGGCTGAATGTCCATCACATAGAAGATAGTTTTAAAGGTCTGCGGGCCAATCGTTATAGGCAACTCGATCTCTCCCAGAACCGATCTCTTTGAACCATCAAAGGCTCTCACCACCAGGTTGCTGGGTCTCAATGCCAATCCATCATATTCTAGCTTCACCAGGGCCTTTTTAGGTAGGACATTGAGGGATGACCCCGTGTCTACCAGCACATGGGAAAGGACAGCACCTTTGCATCCCATGGTTATGTGCAAGGCTTTGTTGTGGTTGCGGCCTTCCGTTGTCAAATCAGTATTGGTGAACCCTAGTCCGTGACTAGCATTAACATTTCCAACTACAACTTCTAGCTGATTGACAGTGATCTCTTCAGGCACGTAAGCTGCGTGCAAGACTTTGAGTAGTGCATTCCGATGGGCTTCGGAGCACATAAGCAATGATAGGATTGAGATCTTGGAAGGCGTCTGATGAAGCTGATCCACTATTTTATAATCACTCTTTTTGATGATTCGCATGAACTCATCAACCTCTTGATCGAATGGTGTCTTCAAAGCTTCCTTAACAGCTTGATCTTCCTGCACAGGGCTCTTCCCTTTTGCCTTGGCAGCAGCTTCTGCTTCGGCAGTGGGTCTCTGAATTTGTGGAGCGAAAAGACGTCCGCTTCGAGTGAAGCCTCCGCCTCCGCCCACATTGTCTATTTGTGGTGCAGGGGTTGATGATTCAAAAGTGATTCTTTGTCCCTCACAGTACAAGTCAGAGCCGTAATGCCAGGGGATGGCATTACTGCTTTCATAAGGTACCGGTCCAGGCACCGTGATGGTGACTGGACTGATTGCAGCTGTTGAAGGAACTGTGATAGTCTGCGGATCATAATAAATTGTAACTGGTGCTCTAATGGGAGCAGCACCTTCTGAATTGTAGGCAGAGTTGTTTTCAGGATCGTAGAATATGGTGACAGTTGAGACATCTTCATGATTTGTTGCTTGTGTTGTAGGAGATATTGTCGGAAGAAAGGATGTTGTTGTTGTAGGAGTTCCAAAATGGAGTGATGCTGAAGTTGTAGAAGAAAAATTTGCTGATAACTGATCAGTTGAGACGATAGATGGAGTACTTGTTGGTGAAACCGAAGAATTGTCAGGAACAATGGTTGCTGCAGTTGTAGGAGGTTCTGAAACCGTTGCTGATGAGATTGCTGGATTTGTTGGAAATGACGTGGTGATCTGAAGTTGGCCACTCTGAATAAGACCATCTATGTCGTCCCTTAAATTATCGCACCCATTTACTGAGATGTTGCAGTAAGCACAGCCTAACTCACACCCCGGGAACATTTGACATTCCAAGAGCTGAGCTTTGATTTCAACCAACGGTGTCCTGATTTGTCCCACACTGGTTATTAAATAAGACGGCCTGTCTTCTTCAATAGCGTTAATTCTGGGACCACCGTGGTTTGGCATTGGGTTCTTATTGACATTGGGTGGCGGTGCGAAATTCAAAGCCTTTGAGTCTACCAGATCTTGTACCTTCATGTGCAGGGCTCTGCACTTTTCTGTACTGTGGCCAGGTGCATTTGAATGGAAGGCACATCTGGCGTTGGAGTCATAGTTCCTGGGTAGACTGTTGGGATCTGGAGGTGCCAGCGTCCTTAGCTCAACTAGGTTGAGTTTCAGGAGTTGTGGCAGCAATGTAGCATATGGCATGGGGATCGGGTTGATCACTCTGTTGGCTTGAGATGGCCTCTGTTGGAATGGCCTTTGTTGACTGTTGTTGGTGTTGCTGTTGTTGTAATTCCTTGGAGGATACTGATTCTGTTGATGGTACTGAGGTTGTGGCTGATAGTTTTGTTGCGGAGGTTGATAAACCGGCTGAGGATGTGCTGGAGCAGGAATGGTGACTGCTGCTATTGACCTGTGAACATATTGGGGCCTGCCCCTATTGGTGTGGATGGCATTGGTCTCGCCAGTTCTTCTCGGGCCTGCAAAAGGTTTTCTTGTACTACTGGACGAGCTGGCACCATTGTCGGAAATCTTACCCATTTTTAACAGGCTTTCAATTCTCTCCCCAGCTATGACGACATCGGCAAAGCTAGTGGAAGAGAAAGCAACCAACCTGTCAATATACGTTCCCTGAAGGGTGTTCATGAACATATCTGCCATTTCCCGTTCAGACATAGGTGGCTGAACAGCAGCAGCCAATTGCCTCCATCTCTGGGCATATTCTCGGAAACTTTCCCTTGACGACTGTGACATTCCCATTAGGAGAGTCCTGTTGGGTGCCATATCCAGATTATACTGATACTGTCTGATGAAGGCCTCTGCCAGGTCCTTCCAGCATCTTACAGTTGCTCTCGTCAGATGGGAATACCATTCCCTTGAAGCTCCAGTCAAGCTATCCTCGAAGTAGAACATCCACAGTTTCTCGTCCATGGTATAAGCTTTTAATCTCCCGAGAAAAGATTGCAGATGGGTTCGGGGACAGGAAGTCCCGTTGTATTTTTCAAAACAAGGAGGCTTAAACTTATGGGGGATCCTGACCCCGTCTACCAAGCCCATGTCCATGACGTCGAAACCTAGAGAGTTTTGAGACTCTAAGGATCTCAATTTCTCAGCTATCTCATCCAACCTCCTATCATAAGCTTCTTCCCCAGCACCCATTACTGTAAACTGATCCTCTTGGGGGTCTTCTTGAAGTACCCTGGCTGCAGTGGCAGTCCCTTGAACATTTGCAGGGATGTTGACCTCAGGATGGAGGTGTGGTCCAAATACATGGGGATTTACATGAGGTTGGACCCTTTCATTGTTGCTGGTCCCGGCAGTCCCTATATGTGGATCTTCTTGATTTTGCCTTTCCACCATGGCCCTCAATCTTTCCTGGCTCTGAGCCATGTTGTTCATCACTTCCATAAACTGAGTCATTTGATTCCTCATTTCTAGCCTTTCGTTTGCCATTTGATTTCTGACCTCAGCAAGGTCCTGCTGCATCTGATCCATTTGAATGCCCGGAAGATTGTTACGGGTCGGATAACGGTGCGGACGGTTGAGGGGAAATACTCGGCGCCTAGCAATAGTTCCTGAACATCACAACAGAGTTAGTGGCAGTAAAACAAAAACCTACAAAACAAACAAAAGGGTTAGCATGCAATGCAGTATGCCTATTTGTTTTTCAAGGTATCCGGTTTGGCATTCAGTTTTGACCCTTCCAGACCCTTGAAGATGCTGTGGATGTTGCCTTTGAAATGAAACCCGGATGGAACAAACTAATACATGTATTACAAAAGCAAAAGGGTACATAGTTCGTTTTACAAATACAAAGCCCTCTGAGGGGTCAAAATACATTACAGGAAAATAAAAGTACATGGAATGAAAGCAACAACAAACAAATGGTCAGACACCAAGACCAAACTCATCCTCACGAACTTCCTTGAGAAGTGCTTCGGTCACAGGATCAGCCGGACGCTCCGTGAGATTCCTGATAAGGAGATTCCGGGTTGTAACAGCTGCTGTGAGCTTCTTGTGCTGATTTTGGTCCTTTGACCTCTTCACTCCTGCTTTGATCTTCAGCTCTGATATCTCCCTCTGGGCTGATGCCAGGGCTTCTTGCTGTTCTTTTGCACTGGCTTCCAGTTGCTCCATCTTGTCTTGAACTCTCTTGTCTTCCAGAGTACGGGCCTCGGTGATTCTGACCCACCGAGCTTGACTCTCCTTCAAATACAAGTCTGTCCTTGCTCTCTGGAACTGGGCTTCTTTGCAAGCATTCTTCAGGATTTGTTCTCCAGCTTTAGACTTTTTGATATAATCCCCAGACTTCTCAATCTTAGTCAGATGCTCCACTCTCAACTTCTCCAATCTCTCAATCTCCCTCATACCCTCACTCCTCTCCCGGAGGGTCTTCTGCAAAGCCTGGGTTAACTTCTCATTTCTTTCCTTCAAACTCTCAAACTCCTCCAAACTGACAGTGGCAGGTGGTGCTGAAGATGATTCAGGCATATCTTCTATGGTAAAGGGCATCCCAGAGAATTGGGCCCTGGCACGGGACCATTCATAATATTGTGCTGATGCCACATTGTTGCACTTCCCCAAAATGGTTATTCCCTTGGTTTGAACATGATCCCAAGCCCAGGAAGCCTGCCTAACAATAGCCAGATTAATCTTGTTCTCACAATAAAGAGTCTCAACCAAGTCCTGTGCCTTAGGAGTGTGGACCAGGGCATAGCCCAGTTGTCTTCTAAACAGCAGAGGGTTGTAATTGATACTACCCTTAACTCCTATTAGGGGTACATTGGGAAAATGCCCACAGCTGGTGATGATATCCCTACCCTTGGTGCTTTGAGTGCACCATCTGATATCAGCTGAAGTTAGTGCAGTGAGTCTCTTAGCCCAGTTTCTCTGCTGATGAGGATTCAAAAATGCATCTGTCCTGGGTAGATGCTTGAGAAGCCAAGTATGGAACAATGGAGCACAACACCTCACTAATCTTCCCCTCTGCTTTTCATTCCTCTGATGCACTGAGTAGAAGAGGTCCCCCAATAAAGTGGGCACTGGGTTCTTCAGAATGAAAAGATGGATTGCATTCTTGCTAATGAATCGAGGCTCATCTGCAAACAATACAATTCCATATATACTCAAGGCCAATAAAGCACAAACAACTTTCCACTCTCCTAAAGAAGCTTTCAGGGTAGCTTGAGAGATCAGGAAATCCAGATGGAAGCCAGGGATTCCAGCTTTAGAAGTCATATGCTGCTCAACCAGAACAGGTTCCAAATGCAGAGCCTTTGCTACTTCTCCATTACCAGGAAAGACCATCTCAGGGTTGAAAGGGATTCCACCCCTGATAGGCAAACCAACCAATGATGAGTATTCTTCTAATAGAGGGCCCAACTGAAAGTCTTGGAAAGTGAAACATCTTAGTGGGGGATCATAAAACTGAATGCAAGTGTGGATCAGGCTTCTCTGCGAAGGGTCCAGATCCATAACCATATCAAGTATATCCCCATAGTGTTCCCTGAACAATGGTATGTGATCTGGAGTGATCAGGGTTTGAATCCTCCTGATGTCTGATAACTCTGGCTGGAAGAAGTGATAGGTGATGTTGCTCTTTTTAGGAGCCATGATGCTGAAGATGAGCAGAGACAAGTGCTGATGATGACACTGAAGAATGAGCCACTGATTGGCTGGTGCTGATGACCGAAGTAGATAGCTGAAGCAAATGCTGATGAAGATAGGCCAATACTGAAGATGGGGTCAAAACCAAAACCAAATGAAGATGGATACCCTGAAACACAAATAAGCAAATGTCAATATGATGCAATGTTTATGTATGCAAATGATATGCAAGGGTCTGTGACTGAGCTGGATCTGATCAAGAGCTCTGATATAAGTCCAAGACATATTCAAGAATACCAGATGGAGGTCTATAAATCCAGTAACCAAGGTAGGGGGACTCAAATAAAGAGCCACATGTCCAGGGTTTTAGAATCACAAGAACTGTCCCAATATGGAGTATTCTTAATCAAATCAAAGTAACAGGGTATGTTGAGGCCAAGGGTACCTGCAAACCTGTAAACAGCCCAACCCCCTCACAGGTGGTGTTCTAAAACAAGGATCCTCAGACTTGGATCGGTTATGAGAAGTGTAAACACTTCTAACCCGGAGGTACAGTGTTTACAATAACCATAAAAGTTCCTCCTCTAATTCACCTCAGTTTCTGAAGGTCAATACTAAAAGGTCATCCAGACTTAGCAGGCTTCCCAGATAGCCCTAGCATTGCAGGAAATCTGCAACACAGAGTTCTCAAGAAGAAACCCATATCTGAACCGTGTTTCATATTCCCGCACCAGACCGAAATGGAATGGGAAAGAATATGATTCACTCTAGCCTAGGTGTCACTCAGGTCCCAGGTATAGGACCTTAACTCTCAATGGAACACCCACCCACCAAAGCAAACAACAGATCCAGCCAGCAGCACAGTATGACAATATGATATAATGCAAAAGCAATAAAGAAAGCAGTAAAGCAAACTGTACATAAAGCAAAATAAATACAAATATACAAGCACAAATAAGCACATAACACCCCAGTAAACACAAATCAATCAAGCGCTAGGAGGAACCCACAAAAAGAACCAGAAGCCCTGGTTGCAATATAAGGGTCCCCAGCAGAGTCGCCAAGCTGTCACTCCCGATAAAATGGGACTGGCCCAAATAAAGGTACAGACGCGAACGGTCGGCGAAAGGGACAATGAGAACACACAGCCGTGAACTCACTGGAGATGAATAGAGTCGCCAGCTAGGCATTTTTATCCCGGAGGAAAGGTAATGCTGCATAGACCTAGAAAGATACGGATAAGACGGTTTGCGAACCAGAGAGACTGAGAAATGGGGTTGGTTACAACCTGGGAAGGTATTAGCACCCAGATTGTCCGTCGTACTCGACGGGATCCACGCTTGAAAGATTTGTGTTTTAAAGGGGTAGTGTCAGTGCAATTTGTGTGTACAATAGCTGGAAAGATGTACAGGTGTCAGTGCAAAAGAAGTGTGAAGTGTATAGTGTCAGTGTAGGAACAGGAGTAGGATGCTCAAGATCATGAGGCTAAAGAATGAAGCTGGGAGAGGGGGAATATACAGAGACTTTTGTTCGATAACTGTTAAGTTATGCCTACGTATCCTCCCGTGCAATGAGGAAGTCAGAACACCGTAGTTCGACCCAAAGAGACTGAAAGATAAGTTGACTTGTGAACTGCTTACTTGTCTATGCTCAAGTGTATGACCTGTCTGGCTCAGGTGCAAACTGTCTTGCATTAGACGGAAGAAGCAAGTTCTCGTTTATGAGTGGATGAGATGAGAAAAGAATCCCGGAGGAGACGATTATTGTTTGTTTTTGTGTTTTCAGTCTTTTATTGCTTTTGGATTTTTGTCATAAGTTAATGAGCTTAAGCCTAAACCAATAGGTTTGTAAACTCATCACATCCTCCCTCTGATTAGGGGTAATGAGAATACTTTAAGTGTGAAGTCAGATTCTCACACTTAATCACCATGGTGTAGGATTAAGATCATTAACCTACTTGTGATTATTTAGATGTTTTTGGTGTTTTTGTTTAGTGTTAAGTAATGAGGTTAAGCCATAATCAGGGATTAAACAGACTCATTACACCATCCTAATAGAAGGATAATAGATGAGAATGTTTAAGCTGAGGAAAGCTCCTCAACTTAATCCATGATTAGAGATTAAACTCATGACAAAACAGGCCTTTGATTAAGTGGATTTTATTTAGTGGTATGATGATGAAGTGGGTTTTATGGTTTGTAAGACAACTTGAGGGGGACTTGTCCATTAACACTAGGGTTAGTTCTTCTTAACCAATTAAGGAAGAATTAGAACCCTAATGCAAGGCCCAAGTTACAAGTGTGATGTCTTGATGATTATTAGATGGATTGATTAAAGGAGTTAAACACATTAAGGGTTTAACACTTAGGATTAAAGTTATACACTCCATCCTAAGATAAGGATGCAGGCATAAACTTAATCACAAAGCCTTAAAGCCTTTAGGGTTTAGTCCCTGATTATGAGATGAGAAGAGAAGACTCAAAAGAGACACAAAGGTAAAACTAAGAGGGGAGACTAATCAAAACCCTAATCTTTGTCATGCTTGGTTGTTCCTAAGGTTTGTGAGGTTTTCAAGAGAAATCTTCAATGGAACCACCAGGAAGCAGATGAAAGGATCAAGAGAAGCAAAGTAACTTGCTTCATTCAAGAAGTCAAGTCACTTGAAGAAAGAAGGTGGGAAGAAGAAGAATGAGCAAGCTCAAACTCAAACACATATAAAAATGTAGCATGGATGCAAGAGAGATGAAAAGAAAAGTCATGAGAAGTGAAGGCAAATTCACTTCTCAGCATCACTTACCACCTGAAAAGTTAGTGAGAAAGATGCAATGCAATGCAAGATGAGATGAAATGACATGATGAGAAACAAAACCAGAAGCATACACATGATGCAAATGATGTTATGAGATGCTACAAACATGAGGCAGCACATGGAAATGGTCATACAAGTTCATGGATGCAAATGGTGCAAGTTAAGAAGCATGAACATACATGAAAAGTTATGAAGTGCACATGGCATACAACATGGCAAATACATGATGCAATGATCAAACATGCTTTCAATATGTCTTATGATGTCAAATGAAACAAATGGATGCTTGAAATGTCATGACAAGTCATGTTATGCAAGAGAATGCAAGAGGTATGCAAATGAAAGCCCAAATTAGGGTTTATGAACCAAACATCAAACAAAAACCAAAAACAGAAGCAAACCCTAAGATAAAAAATGGAAAATGCCACTCAAAAGGCCCCTAATCCTATACTAAACCAATGTCCAAAGGGGAGGTCTCAACTCTTAACCAATCTCAAGTTATGATTTTTACAAGTTATTAGGGTTTTTAGGGTTCTTAAACAAAAGAAATGCCAAACAAATTGAAAATGAGGAATCAAATCATGGCCATTTAATCTCAAAAACTACATGCTAAACACAATGCAATGCAAGAAGAATCAATGTCCAACTCTTCATAGATAGGCAGAAATGATTTTTTGAACTTAGGATCAAAATAATGCACAAAAATGATTTTTATTCAATGAAAAATTCTCAAAATGCATCAAGATCAAAAAAGAAATTTGGTTTGAAGGTTGGACAATGTTTCTAAATGTCTTAGAACATTTCATGAATTTTTTGGTGATTTTTAAATACTTAAAAGTATTTTTAATAAATTAATTTCCATTAATCAATTAAAAATAATCTTTTAAATATTTAAAAATGCTTTTTTAATGATAAAAATAAAAACAAAAATATTTTTATGTCATAAAAATTATTAAAACCCATGAGAAAAAGTTTCATAATTTTTAGACATTTTTTACTATTTAAAAAAAAAAATATGCAAGTTAAATGTAAAGAAATGAAATAAAAAAGAAAATAAATGGAAAGTAATCAGAATGGAGGGTTGAGATTGAGACTGGGTTTGAATGCGTTGACTGGCGCGTTATCCAAGGGTCCAGGTTGCTTCTGAGTTAATTAATTTAATTATAATCAATTAAATCTAATTAAGTGGATTAGGGCTAATTGGGAAGATCCAGGCCACACATGCGCGCGGGTAGTCAACGGGTCAAAGGCATCCTACGCTCAGAATTCAAATGGGAGTTAATGACTGTAATTAGGGCAAATCACTTTCAGGTGACCGGAGAGAAGCTCCGGTCATCTTCTCCGGCACCCCAAAAACCTAAACTCCCTCCAAACGCATCTAAAATGAATTCTAAAAACACAGAAATGATTCCCACAAGCTCACGATTCAAAACCCCCACTCAAAACAAATTTATCAATCATGAAATGGCTGAATCGAAGCAAACAAAAGCTAGGGCAGGAAAGTTTCAGGAAGCAATTAAATCCTCATTTCATCACCATTTTTGAAACTAAAAAGCATATTCGTGATCAGGAAGACATATAGAACAAGTTTAGAACATAAAAAATGATTTCTGGAAAAATATTTCTTGAGCTACCTGAGATTCGAAGCTTTCACTTCAGCCACTTTCTGACCTCCCCTCTTGGTGAAATCCACTCCTTATGACCTCTTGATGATGCTTGAATGCTTGGGAGAAATTTATGTTGGCTGGATGAAGAGTTTGAACAACTTCTGCTCAAGCTCAGTTGAACATGGCAATGGTGATTCAGGCTGTTTCTGGCAATGGTGAAGGGCTGCTTGTGGTCCAGATGATGAGTGGAGAAGGTTTGTGGAGTTTGTTTGGATGTTTGTGAGCTGTGGAGAGAGTTTCTAAAGAAACTGCAAGTTGGAGTGAAAATGGTGAAGTGGTGTTATGGCTTGTTTCAGGCTTGGTTCTTTGATGCTTTGGACTCAATGAGGCATGGTGAGTTGAAGTGTGGAAATAGTTTGGATGTTTGTGAGCTGGGCAGAGAAATTCGAAGAGTTTTGCAAAAGGGAGTGAGTTTGTGTATGTGATGCCCTAGAGTGTTTCAGCCTTGCCTCTTCATATGTTTGGCTTGCCAAAGGATAGTATATTTTAATCCCATAGGTCAGATGATGTGACCTGGCCCCTATTGATTGGTAAGTTTGCTTTTGCAAAAAAGTCCACTTTGTGTAAGGAAGGCATGGCTTGAGCTATAGCTTGGTACAAGAAGCATGGGCTGCGCAGCATGATGTGTGTGTGATGCTAGGAAGGTTCAGCAGCCAATGCATCAAGTGGTGAGAAGCATCATGATGGTTTTGCAAGTTGTTACTTTTTGGAACTTCATGAAAAAAAGTCTTGTTACATGAACCATGAACATGTGATCTTTGGTTCAATTCTGATTTTTGGGACATATGGAATGTTTGTGTCATGGTTTGATGTGAATTAGAAGTTACAAAAAGCCTTGGTTCATGATTTTGCAAAATTCACATTTGGTGCACATCTTGAAAATCAATGATTTTTGCCAACTTTGTCACACCATAACTTTTGATCCAAAAAGAATTTGATCATGTTCTTGTACTTTTTGAAAAGGGAAAAATGTGTTCTACAACTTTCATGACCAAAGTTTTTCCATTTGAAGCATTTTTGGATCAAGAATCAAGGCTTGAAAAATGACCTAAAATGAAGCATTCTTGAAAAGTCAACTATGCCCAAAAAGTCAACACTTGCAAAAACTCCAGATTCTTGATTTTTGTGAACTTCAACCTTCTTCCATGATCAAATAAAGATCATATACACTCAAAATGATGAAGATCACCCATTGGTTGGGTCATTGGGGGCCTCAGATGCCCTGATTTTGCACTGACTTGTCCAGAAAGTCAACCCTTGATCAGATGACTTCCCCATGGAATTTCTTCATGAAAATTGATATGCATACTCCCTATACCATATAGAGACCAATGGAAACAAGAATGAACAAAAAATTTGAAGTTATGGCCTCTGAAACCAAAACCCTAATTTCAAGTCAACTGTGCAGTCAAACTTGGCTCTGCATCTATACCAATCCCAGTTCTTGTGATTCTTTGGCATTCTTGACTTTGAGAGGATATAATGTGATAGATGAACACATATGGATCCCTTTGAAGTGATTGGTAGCCTTTGGAGTGGCTCAAGAAGCTCTTGGATTGCTCAGATCACAAACCCTAGGTGCAGATGACTTAGAAACTATGTAGTGAATCAAAAAAATGAGATGTGGGGTGATATGATTGTGTTTATGCATATGAGATGATCACAAGCCATGGTGTGAATGGGTGAGGGCAAATTTGGGGTGTTTACAGTGATTAGTTTTATCTTGTTTAGAAAAAGTGAAAATGAAGTTATTATTTTGAAAAACATTGCCATTTTATTTTTGTACAAAAAAAGAAAAATGAAAAACAGTGAGTGGAAAAGAAAAGATTCATTTGCAAAAGACGTCCTGATATTCATTAATTGATCGTTTGCACAAAATACAAGATGGCCCGATTACAAAATGAGCCCTGACATCTTGGGCAAGATGAAGGACTTGATGCATGCTTAAAGACAGGAAATAATAATTACTCTGCAGGAGTAACTCTTATAATTTCCTGGGAAGACCAGTTTGAGACATGGTTCCCCGGGATCCTTGGATGTATCCAGTTTTCCAGGTTGCGCTCGTCTTCTGACTCATCTTCCAAACTATTCATAACATCTGGGGTGAGCATCCCCCCGCTGACAAACTTGGGCTCCGTTGCAGCCTCTGGTTGATTTTGTTGAGTTGGTCTGTAACCCAACCCGAATCGGTCTTCTTTCTTTTCAACTGGCAGCAGTTTTCCCCAGCCATGAGCAGTACCCTCCTCAACAACCTTCCGGGCTTGTTGATATGATATGATGGAAGTCCCAGACACAGCAGATGCTTCATTGATATTAAGGGCTTCAAACCCTTGACTCATGGTCTCATGGATCTCCCCATCCATTTCAATGTATTTGAAAGTAGCCAGCTGGCTAACGAAGATATCCTCTTCCCCACAAATGGTAATGACTTGGCCTTCCCACTCAAATTTTAACTTATGGTGAAGGGTTGACGTCACGGTGCCAGCGGCGTGTATCCATGGTCTACCCAATAGACAGCTGTAGGCAGGCTGTATATCCATAACAAAGAAGGTCGTTTTGAAAACCTGTGGGCCAATCATTATTGGCAACTCTATCTCCCTCAGAATTGATCTTTTAGAACCGTCAAAGGCTCTAACTACCAAGTTGCTTGGGCGTAGTGCCAATCCATCATACTCCAGCTTCACAAGGGCTTTCTTGGGTAGGACATTGAGTGATGACCCTGTGTCCACCAATACGTGAGAAAGAAC
The DNA here is from genome assembly GCA_963966055.1 of Lathyrus aphaca. Taxonomy (NCBI): domain Eukaryota; kingdom Viridiplantae; phylum Streptophyta; class Magnoliopsida; order Fabales; family Fabaceae; genus Lathyrus; species Lathyrus aphaca. The sequence goes on from OZ014521.1 coordinate 448,731,743, forward strand.
TGCACCCTTACGCTCCAAGGTAATGTGCAAAGCCTTGTTGTGATTGTGACCTTCCGTTGTCAGATCAGCGTTGGTAAATCCTAGTCAATGACTAGCGTTGACATTTCCAACCATAGCCTCTAACTGATTGACAGTAATCTCCTCCGGCACATAAGCTGCGTGCAGGACTTTTAATAGTGTGTTCTGATGAGCCTCGGAGCACATTAGCAATGATAGTATGGAGATTTTGGAAGGCGTCTGGTGAAGCTGGTCCACCACCTTATAATCATTCTTCTTGATTATCCGCATGAATTCATCAACCTCTTGATCAAAAGGAGTCTTCAAAGTTTCTTTAGCAACTAGTTCTTCTTGCACCACGTTCTTCCCATTTGCCTTAGCAGCAGCTTCTGCTTCAGCCATGGGTCTTGGTATTTGCGAGGCAAAGAGACGTCCGCTTCTAGTGAAGCCTCCGCCTCCCCCCACGTTGTCTATCTGAGGTGAAGAAGTTGATGACTCTAAAGTGACTTTCTACCCCTCGCAGTATAGATCTGAGCTATAATGCCAAAGGATGGCATTATTGCTTTCGTAAGGAACTGACCCAAGCACTATGATAGTGACCGGACTGATAGCAGCTGCAGAGGGGACCACAATGGTGTGTGGATCATAATATATGGTAACTGGGGCTCTGACAGGAGTAGCATTTTGTTGTGAGTTGTTGGAAGGAATATTTGCGGGATTGTAGTATATCGTAACCGTTGAGACGCTTTCATTCACTTGTGCTGGTATTGTAGTCGAAGTTGAATGGATGGGTGTTGAAGTTGTAGCAGGAACTGTGACTGAATCGGTATCCGTTGAAGTGATTGATTGAGTAATTGTTGGAGTTGTAGCAGAATCCGTTGGAACAATGGTTGTTGACGTTGTAGGAGTATTTGTGATTATCGAGGAAGGAATTGTTGGAGTTGTAGTCGCTATTGTTGTAATCTGAAGAGTGCCATCTCTAATGAGGCCATCTATGCCGTTTCTCAGTCTCTCACATCAATTAACGACAATGTTGCAATATCCACAACCGACCTCACACCCAGGGAACACTTGGCATGCTAACAACTGTGCTTTGATTTCAACCAAGGGTGTTCGAATTTGTGCAACATTGTTAATTAAAGGGGATGATTTTCCCCCCTCAATAGAATTGATCCTAGGCCCGTTGTGACTAGGCATTGGATTTCTTGTAACGTTCGGAGGAGGCGCAAAATTGAGAGCTTTTGAGTCCACCAAATCCTGGACTTTCATCTGTAGGGCCCTGCATTTTTCAGTATTATGCCCCGGTGCGTTTGAATGGAATGCACACCTGGCATTTGCATCATAGTTCTTTGGCAGATTGAGAGGATCCGGAGGTGCCAACGTCCTTTACTCAACTAGGTTGAGCTTTAGGAGTTGTGGCAAGAGTGCAACATATGGCATTGGGATTGGGTCAATCACCCTGTTTGCTTGTGATGGCCTCTGTTGGAAGGGACGCTGCTGTTGGTTGCTATTGCTGTTGTTGTACGACCTTTGTTGCGGATAATGAGCTTGTTGTTGATAATGTGGTTGTTGTTGCTGAGGGTATGATGATTGTTGTGGAACTGGAGCTGGGATGGTAACAACTGCTACTGACCTGTGAGAATACTGGGGCCTGCCCCGGCTTGTATAAATAGAATTTGTTTCACCTGCCCTTCGGGGTCCCAAAAAAGGATTTCATGGATTGCTGGAAGAACTTGCACCACTGTCGGAGATTTTGCCCATCTTCAATAGGCTCTCAATTCTCTCACTAGCTATGACCACATCAGCAAAACTGGTAGAGGAGAAAGCAGCCAGTCTATCAATATAAGTCCCTTGCAATGTGTTCATGAACATGTCAGCCATTTCCTTTTCTGACATGGGTGGTTGGACAACAGCAACAAGCTGTCTCGTTCTTTGAGCATAATCCCGAAAGCTCTCTCTGGAAGACTGAGACATGCCCATTAGAAGAGTTCTATTGGGATCCATGTCCAGGTTGTATTGATATTGACGGATAAAAGCCTCGGCCAGATCCTTCCAACATCTTATGGTGGCCCTAGTCAAATGTGAATACCATTTTCTCGAAGCTCCAGTCAGACTGTCCTCAAAGTAGAACATCCATAACTTCTCATCCATGGTATAAGCCTTGAGCCTTCCTAAGAAAGATTGTAGATGAGTACGCGGACAGGAGGTACCATTATACTTTTCAAAGCATGGGGGTTTGAATATGTGGAGAATCCTCACCCCATCTACTAGTCCCATATCCATCACATCGAAGCCCAAAGAATTCTGAGATTCCAAAGATCTTAACTTTTCAGCAATCTCGTCCAATCTTCTGTCATATACCTCATCTCCAACCCCTATAACAGTAAACTGTTCTCCCTGGGGATCCTCCTGCAGGATTTGGCCCCTAGCAGCATTACCTTGACCATTCCTGGGATGTTAACTTCTGGATTTAGATGAGGACCATATTCCTGTGGGTCAATACGAGGCTGACCCCGTTCATTGTTGCTAGTTCCTCCTGTTCCAAGATGAGGCTCCTCAGGAGTTTGTCTTTCCACCAGCTCTCTTAACCTTTCTTGACTCTGGGCTAAGCCAGTCATCACTGCCATAAACAGAGACATCTGATTTCTCATCTCTACTTTCTCATTGGCCATCTGATTTCTGACCTCATTCAAGTCCTGTTGTACTTGCTCCATTTGAATGCCGGGAAGGTTGTTACGAGTCGGGTACCGGTGCGTGCGGTTGACAGGGAATACTTAGCGACGAGCAATGTTTCTTGAGATCACAACAAAGTTAGAAACAATAATAACAAAAACCTAAAAAACAAAAACAAAGTTAGTATGCAATGCAGTATGCTTATTTGTTTTCCAAGGTATCCGGTTTGGTTCTTGGTTTTTGACCTTTCCAGACCTCGAGGAAGATGTGTGATGTTGTTGAGAGAAAAGCCCAAATGAAAACAAACTAAAATATATTACAAATGGAACAATACATAGTTTGTTTTACAATACATGCCCATGGAGGGTCAAAATACAACAAAAGGAAAGGTACATCAAATGGAAACAAACAACAAGCAAAGAATCAGACATCCAATCCAAACTCATCTTCTTTGACCTCCTTCAGGAGTGCCTCAGTCACTGGACCAGCTGGGTGCTCTGTAATGGTCCTAATGAGGAGGTTCCTGGTAGCAATGGCAGTAGTCAGCTTCTTATACTTGTCCTGGTCCTTTGATCTCTTCAATCCTACTCTGAGCTTTAACTCTGATATCTCTTTCTGAGCTGCCAACAAAGATTCCTGCTGCTTCTTCTCATTGGCCTCTAGCTGCTCAATCTTGGCTTGAGTCTTCTGGTCTTCTTGTGTACGAGCTTCGGTGATCCTGAACCATCTATCCTGACTCTCTTGCAGATAGTGCTCAGCCCTAGCTTTCTGAATCTTGCCCTCTTTACAGGCATTCTTCAATATCTGTTCCCCAGCTCTTGCTTTCCTTATCTAGTCTTCTGTCCTTTCAATTTTGGCAAGATGCTCAACCCTGAGCTTTTCCAATCTCTCAATGTCTAGACGACCATCACTCCATTCCCAAAGAGTCTTCTTCAAGGCCTGAGATAGCTGCTCATTCCTTTCCTTCAACTTTTCAAATTCCTCCAGGCTAACTGTTGCTGCAGGCTGTACTGTGGATGGTCCAGGCATGTCTTCCAAGGTGAAAGGCATTCTGGTAATCTGAGCTCTAGTACGGGACCAGTCTGAGTACTGAGCTGAAGCAACATTATTACATCTTCCAAGAATAGCTACTCCTTTTTTCTGGATGTTGTCCCAAGCCCAGGATGCTTGTCTGGAAACAGCTGAATTAGGTTGAACTTCACAATATAGGGTCTCAGCTAAATCTTGTCCTCTGGGAGGGTGAACCAAGGCATAACCCAGTTGTCTCTTAAACAGTAAAGAATTGTAGTTGATGCAACCCTTCACTCCTATCAGAGGCACATTTGGGTATTGTCCACAGCTGGTGATAATGTCCTTGCCCTTGGTGCTCTAGGTGCACCATCTGATATTATCTAAAGTCAAGGAAATGAACCTCTTGGCCCAATTCTTCTGCTGGTGGGGGTTCAAGAAAGTATCTGACTTAGGCAGGTGTCTGAGCAGCCAGGTGTAAAACAAAGGAGCACAACATCTTACCAACTTCCCCCTTTGTTTCTCATTCCTTTGATGAATGGAGTAGTATAAATCTCCTAGCAATGTAGGCACTGGGTTCTTCAGAAGTAACAGATGGATGGCATTCTTGCTGACAAATTTTGGCTCATCTACAAACAGTATAGCCCCATATATGTTGAGGGATAACAGTGCACAGACTGCCCTCCACTCTCCCAATGAAGCCTTCAGGATGGCCTGAGAAATCAAGAAGTCCAAATGCAAACCAGGGATCCCAGCTTTCATTGTCATACTTTGCTCAATAAGGGCAGGCTCCAAGTATAGTGCCCTTGCTATCTCTTCATTTTTGGGAGCAGTCATCTCTGGGTTGAAGGGGATTCCATCTCTGATAGGTACTCCAATCAATAAAGAGAGTTCTTCCAGCAGAGGTCCTAACTGAAAGTCTGGGAAGGTGAAACATCTCAATGGAGGGTCATAAAACTGCAAGCATGTGTAGATCATGCTCCTCTGAGAAGGATCATGGTCCATAACCATATCCAAGATACCTCCATAGTGTTCTCTAAACAGTGGGATGTGGTCAGGTGTGATGAGTGACTGGACCTGCCTGATACCAGTCAAAACAGGCTAAAAAAAGTGGTAGGATATGTTGCTCTTCCTGGGAGTAGTCATGAGTGTTGCTGAAGAAGCTGAAGACAAGTGCTGATGAAGATCACAGACTGAGATGCTGAAGGTGGATCATTGACAGACTGATGCAGGTTGTGATGGAGATAACTGAAGCAGATGCTGAAGAGGATAGCTGAAGCAGAGGTCTAAGCAGAAGAAGGGGTCAAAACCAAAACCAAGATATAATGAGGTGGATACCCTGAAAAGCAAATAAACAAATGTTAAATGATGCAATGATGATATATGCAAATGATATGCAAGGGTTTGTGATCAAGCTGGATCTGATTATCTGTCGTGATATAAAGCCCATGTATGTTCAAAAGTCCAGATGAAGGCTCAGAAATCCAGTAACCAGGGTGGGGGACTCAAATAAAGAGTCACATGTCCAGGGTTAATCACAAGAACTGTCCAAAGTGAAGTACTCTTAAACAAAAATAGTAACAGGGTATGATGTGGCCAATGGTTCCTGCAAACATGTAAACAGCCCAACCCCCTCACAAGTAATGTTCTAGAACAAGGATCCTCAGACTTGGTTCAGTTATGAGAAGTGTAAACTCTTCTAACCCGGAGGTACAGTGTTTACAATAACCATAAAAGATCCTCCTCTAATTCACCTCAGTTTCTGAAGGTCATAATAGAAGGTCATCCAGACTTAGCAGGCTTCCCAGATAGCCATAGCACTACAGGAAATATGTAGCATAGAGTTCTCAAGAAGAAACCCACATCTGAACCGTGTTTCATATTCCCGCACCAGACTGAAATGGAATGGGAAAGAACATGAATCACTCTAGCCTAGGTGTCACTCAGGTCCCAGGTATAGGACCTTAAACTCTCGATGGAACCCCACCCACCAGAGAAAACCAGATCCAGCAAATGACAGTATGAAATATGCAAAACTGTAAAGAAAGCAATAAATAAAGTTGTACATAAAGCGGTAAATAAAGAAAAATAAATACACAAACATAGCACATAACACCCCAGTAAACACAAATCAAACAAACGCTAGGAGGAACCAACAAAAAGAACCAGAAGCCCTGGTTGCAGTATAAGGGTCCCCAGCAGAGTCACCAAGTTGTCGCTCCCACCTGATGACACCCGGGCCAAGAGGGGTACAGACGCGAACGATCGGCGAAAGAGAGAGAACACAAGGGTGAACTGAAAAGAGTCGCCAACTAGGAATTTTTATCCCGAAGGAAAGGTAATGCTGCATAAACCTAAGAAAACATGGATAAGACAGTTGCGAACCAGAGAAACTGAGAAAGGGGGTTGGTTACAACCTGGGAAGGTATTAGCACCCAGATTGTCCGTCGTACCCGACGGGATCCACGCTTGAAAGTTTGTGCTTAAAGGGGTAGTGTCAGTGCTATTTTGTGTGCAAAAGCTGGAAAAGAATGCAAGTGTCAGTGTAAAAGAAATGTGAAGTGAAACAAGAAAGTGTCAGTGTAAAGAAAGAATGTGAAGCTCAAGACTATGAGGCTTAAAGAATAATGCTGGAAGAAGGGGGAATATACAGAGACTTTTGTTCGATAACTGTTAAGTTATGCCTACGTATCCTCTCGTGCAATGAGGAAGTCAGAACACCGTAGTTCGACTAAAAGAGACTGAAAGATAAATTGACTTGTGAACTGCTTACTTGTCTATACTCAAGTGTATGACCTGTCTGGCTCAGATGCTAATTATCTTGCATTAGACGGAAGAAGCGAGTTCTCGTTTGTGAGTGAATGAGATGAGAAAAGAATCCCGAGGGAGACGATTATTGTTTGTTTTTTAGTTTTCAATCTTTTATTGCTTTTGTGTTTGTCATAAGAAAATGAGCTTAAGCCTAAACCAAGGGTTAGTAAACTCAATCACATCCTCCCTCTGATTAGGGGTAATGAGAATACCTTAAGAATGAAGTAAACACCTCACACTTAATCCCCATGATGTAGGATTAAGATCATTAACCTACTTGCATTTATTTAGATGTTTTTGGAGTTTTTGTTTAGTGTTAAGTAATGAGTTTAAGCCATAATCAAGTATTTAATGGACCCATTACACCATCCTAATAGAAGGATAATAGATGAGAACATTTAAGCTGAGGAAGGCTCCTCAACTTAATCCATGATTAGGGATTAACCTCAAGACAAAACAAAGCCTTTATTAGAATGAATTTTAGTTAATGGTAAGATTAAGAAATGGATTTTATGGTTTGTAAGACAACTTGAGGGGGACTTGTCCATTAACACTAGGGTTAGTCCTTCTTGACCAATTAAGGAAGAATTAGAACCCTAATGCAAGGCCCAAGTTACAAGCTTGATGTCTTAATGATTATTAGATGAATTGATTAAAGGATTTAAACACATTAAGGGTTTAACACTTAGGATTAAATTTGTACACTCCATCCTAATAGAAGGATGCAGGCATAACCTTAATCACAAAGCCTTAAAACCTTTAAGGTTTAGTCCTTGATTATGGGATGAGAGGAGAGACACAAAAGATGACACAAAGGTAAAACTAATGGGGGACTAATCAAACCCTAATTGTGATCATGCTTGGGTGTTCCTAGGATTTATGAGGCTTGCAAGAAGATCTTCAAGAGAAAAGCCACCAAGGAAGAAGCAGGATGGAAGGAAAAGAAGCAGCAAGAAGCAAGACAACTTACTTCACTTAAGAAGATAAGTTGCTTGAAGAAAGAAAGAGGAGAAGGAGCATGAATGAGCAAGCTCACTCTAATTCCCAAGTAAAAATGCAGCAATGGATGCATAAAAGGGATGAGAAAAGGTTATGAGAAGTGAAGGCAAATTCACTTCTCAAACACTTACCACCTGAAAAGTTAGCAGAAGGAAATGACATGAAATGAAAATGAGATGAAATGCAAAGATGAAAACCAAAGTCAGAAGCATATCCATGATGCAAATGATTCTATGGGATGATGCAAAAGCTTACCAAGAGATGTGGACGATCATACAAAGGATTGGAATGCAAATGACACATGAAAGGAAGTATGAAAGTTCATGAAAACTTATGAAATGCAATGGATGCATAACATGGAAAATGGATTATGCAATGATCAAACATGATTCTAATGTGTCCTAAGATGTCTTATATGTCATGTGGATGCACAAAATGTCATGGCAAGTTCATGTATGCAAGCATATGAGGAATGAATGCAAATGAAAGCAAAGATTAGGGTTTATGTATAAGATGCAATGCAAAATTCAAAATCAGAAGCAAACAATGAGATAAAAAATTGAAAATGGGATTAAAGGGACCCTAAACCTATACAAGTTCACTCCCCAAAGGGGAAGGTCAGAAGCTAAACCCTAAGGACTTATGATTTTCCTAAGTTTCTAGGGTTTTAAGGATGATCCTAAAGGGAAAATGCCAAACAAATGGTAAATGCATTATAAAAATGAAACAAAAATGTTTTTAGATGCTTGAAACCATTTATAACACAATGCAAAAAGAACCATTCACAAACTCAACTTGGATCAAAAGTTATGAATTTTTGAAGTTAGGCTTAAAAATATTCAAATTAAAGAACCCTAATTTAAACTACGCTAATTATGATTAAAGCCCTAATCTGAACCCTAATGACTTTCAGGTGACCAGAACAGTGTTCCGGTCATCTTCTCCGACATCCACTCTTGCTATCTCACTCAATCCGTAAAATCAAACCACCAAACTCTCCAGAAAAGATCCCCACCCCATTCTAAACAAGATTCAGCCAGCAAACAACATTTATTTCACATGAACAATGAGATTCGAAGCAAAACGGAAAATCTTTCAGAAATTTCAGAAGCTTCATACATGCTTAAAACTTAATCATTTTCAAAACCAAAAGGTGCAGTATGATCTGTGAAGCATGGAGAACAATCTAAGAACTTAAGAAATCATTTCTGGAAAATTTGTTCTTGAGTTTACCTGAACTGAAGCTTTCGAAAATGGCATTGTCTGGCTGCTTCTCTGCTTTAAAACCCCTACAATGATCTCCCTCAAGAGTTTGCAATGCTTGGTTGGAGTTTATGTGGCCTCTATGTGCAGTTGGCTGAAGCTCAGGTCAAGGGATGTGAAAATCATGTTTTTGATATGGGGTGTTTCAAGGCAAAATGAAGGGTGGGAAATAATCAGTGATGAATGTGGAGTTGAATGGTGGAAAAAGTTTGGAGATTTGTTGGCTGAGCTATGAGTTTCGAAAGCTCTTGCAAGTTGGAGTGATTTTGTGTATGCTGAGAAATCTAAAGTGTTAGGCTGCAATGTTGTGTGTTATGGCTTGGGTTTGATCCACATAATAAGTAGTGATAGGCCAGAGAGTGGGTGGTGGCTGCAGCTGATTGGTATGGGCTTCTTGCCAAAAATTCAAAAGTTTTTGTCCTTGAGGTATGGGCTGGTACAGAGGTGGTACAATGGGGTGTCTGGTTCAGCAAGGATCAAGGATGACCATGAAATTGGTTTTGAGGCAATTCAGCAAGTGTATGAAGGGTTGTGTATCATTTTGCAATTTCATGAAGTTTTGGCCCCTTTGATATTTCTTCATGGGCAAGGCATGAAACTTGGGATTTCTTTGGGCAATTTTGAATTATAGGTCATGTATGATGTTTGGGTAATGGTTAGAAGTCATTTTGAAGTCACAAATTGGTTTGACAAGAGTTTTTGCAAGTTTCCCTCTTTGGTACATAAGTGAAATTTTGTGATTTTCCCCAACTTTGCAAGGCCATATCTTGAGTTCTATGATGAATCAGATCAAGTTCTTGTACATTTTGAAAATGGAATGATCCAATCTACAACTTTCATGACCAAAAATGTTTCATTTGAAGCATTTTTGAATCAAAAAGAGGAGGTTGAAAAACTTTCCCAAAATGGCAAGTTTGCATTACAAGTCACTTTCCCAAAATGGCAACTTTGCAAATGGCTTGAAATTCTTCAATTTTGTGAACTTATAACTTCTTCTAAGATCAAATAAAGATCATAGACACCCAAAATGATGGAGAAGACCCTTTGGTTGGATGATTGGGGGTCTCAGATGCCCTGATTTTACACTGACTTGCTCAAGAAGTCATCTATTGATCAGATGCCTTCCCCATTGAATTTCTTCATGCAAATTGGTATGTGTGATCCTTATAACATATAGAGACCAATAGAAACAAGAATTACCAAAAAAATTGGAGTTATGGCCTCTGAAACCAAAACCCTAATTTTTAGGTCATCTATGTAGTTAAGCTTGGCTCTGCTTCCATGCCTTTCTCAATTCTTGTGATTTTCTGACTTCCTTGATCTTGGGAGGATAAAATATGATGTTTGAACATACATGGACCCTCTTGAGATGATTGGAGACCCTTGGGGTGGCTCAGATAGCTCAGTGATGGCTCAGATCACAAACCCTAGATGCAGATGACTTTGAACCAATGCAGTGAAGCAAAAATGCAATATGAGATGATATGATTGAACTTATGCAGATGAAAAGAATCACAAGCCATGGTGAAATGAGTGAGGGAAAATTTGGGGTGTTTACAACGGGTAATGATGGATGTGAAACGGGATGAAGCAGAATGGGTCCGGTCTCGATACAATCAACTGAATATGATTGAAGAGAAAAGATTACCAGCTATTTGTCAAGGGCAGTTGTATCAGAAACGAATGAAGAAAGCCTTCGATCAGAAAGTCACACCTCGGGAATACATGATGGGAGAGCTTGTAATGAAAAGGATCCTTCCTCCTCATACATACCACAGGGGCAAGTGGATACCAAACTATGAAGGTCCCTATGTGATAACTAAAGTCTTCTCGGGTGGAGCACTGATGCTCGCAACCATGGATGGTGAAGACTTCCCGTCTCTTGTGAATTCAGATGCAGTTAAAAAATACTTCGCATAAATGACCCGCTGGACACAAAAATAGAATGTAAGTCCAGGCAAAAATAGGGCATCCCGGCGAGTCAAAAACAGAATAAAAGACTCAAGCAAAAATAAGGGAAAATTAAAAAAAAAAATGTACACCCGCTGAGTTGAAAAACCACATCGGACAACTCAGGCAAAAATGGGTATCCCGGTGGATTGAAAACCCAAAAGGGCGATCCACGCAAAATCAGGGAATAAGCAAACAACTGCATTCTGAATTCGTCTCTATCACTCACAACATGACAAACTTCGAAAGGATAAAGTGTTGGTCAGAATCAACCTTCTTCAGAAATCAAGATAAGAAGAACGTCAAGGTCATACGGGTCATAGCAAGGAAGCTCACTGGAGCTTCATTTTCAACATTGCCAACACTTTTATTTTCTCAATTTTACAACAATCTCCTTATTTCAGAGGATTCGCTTCTTTGACTGTACTTGCCTATTCAGGGCACACAAACCAATAAAATCATAATTTTCAGTCACACTTTGTTTTGTACATTTTTGTTTCGTTTGCAAAATGTCCAAAGATCATAATACAATACTTGCATAAAAGAAACATATAAGCCACTTTTAATAAATGCTTGCAGGAAACATGTTACTCTCAGATAATTCTAACTCCTATGACGGAATCCGGTTGAGGATACCTCGGGACACTTGTGCGTTTTCCTTTGTCTTAACAGGTTGCAGGTACTCAAGGCAGACAATCTTTCACAACACGGGGCATATCAAGTAATGTTCCTCAGCCAAGCCAACAATCACATCATCAGCAGGATTCTTTGACAAGAAATATTTCCTCGAGTCGAGGAATTCATCAATCCCCAGCGTATTATTTCCCAGAAGTTATCTCCTCCCCAAGCAGGATCTCCCGAGCAATGCCTGACGGTTTTTCCCCAGCAAAGTGGTCAGAAGCTTTCTATTCCCCATCAGAGTTGCCAGGATTTTCCTCATCCTTAGCAGAGTCGGTGGAATTGCTTCCCCAAAGAATTGTCATTCTCTCCCCAATAGAGCAATGCATGGAATACCTCCCCAACGGAGTTGCTAAAACTTCCTTATCCCTAGCTGAGTTCTCCCTCCAGACAGATAAACTAGAAATCTTTCTCCCTGCAGGATCCGGATCCCGGATCGGGTTTCTCATTTGCATACGCATAGCATTCACATCATGTTCACCAAATAAGCGTAGCATTCCGTCTAATACGGAGCATTACGGCAAAAATCAAACATTTGCATGATCATAAGTCGAGCTCGAGCCAGTCACCTGCAAATACCATATTCACTTCACCAGCCATATATAAAATTTATCCCCCACAGACAAAGCCAGAATACCTTCTGCATTCAAATACAGATTGCCTGTTCATATTTATACATGCTCTTTTCGACACTCGTCCGTGTCATCTTTCCCCAGTAAGGTCGCCAGAATACCTGCTGCATTCTCAATACAAACACTCGTTCATACCTGTACATATCCTTTGTTGACACTCACCTATGTCATACTTCCCCAGCAAGTTCAAAAACTAGTCTGTGTCGCTTGCTCAATCCCTTTTTGACACTCGTCTGTGTCTTGCACATACTTCACCAGTAGATCATACTTGTACATACTTATACGCAATCCTCCGATACTCGTCTGTATCTTGTATATATCACTCCTCAGCAGATTCAACACTCATCCGTGTTCTTTGCTCAACCGATTGATACTCATCCATATCATCACCCTTAAACACGTGACAGCGTTTGTTTCTACTGATACTCGTCCGTATCGTGGTTCTAAGGATGCTCGTCTGCGTCTTTGGTCTATACACACTGTCAAACACGTATACCTTCTATTCTTAAGCGTAAGCACTCGTCCGTGTTTACATCCCCACAAAGGCAAAACAAGTTTCTCTGTCCGACATTTGGCCTGTGTCACGATACTTTCGGCAGCCGTCCCCTTCCAAGTGATCGTCTTTCACCTTTGGATGACCGTCCCTCATCCTTTACCCAGTGGAATCCCAATTGTTGGAACTTTCTATCCGGCATTCGTCCTATGTCGTGATATTTTCAGCAGCCTTCCTCTGCTAGGTGATCGTCCTTCACCTTATGATGATCGTCCCTCATCATTTATCTGATGGTCGTCCCCATCGTTGATCTTTTTATCCGGCATTCGTCCTATGTCGCGATAATCCCCAAGAGCAGTCGTACCCTGCTAGGTGATCGTCCTTCACCTCTTGATGATCGTCCTTCATCATGCTTCTCTGATGGCCGTCCCCATCGTTGATCTTTTCTATATGACATTCGTCCTATGTCGAGATAAAGAGAAGCCATCCCCTGCTAGGTGATCGTCCCTCAACTTTGATGACCATCCCTCATCAAATATTTCATTATTCTTTAACCCGATGGTCGTCCCCATCATTATCCCTTTTCCTTTTTCCTGATGATCATCCTTTATCAGTTTAAGCCTGATGGTCGTCCCCATTGTGGATTACCTTATTTTCCAAGCCTGATGGATGTCCCCATCATTACTTTTCTCAAACCCCAGAGAATTTTATTTCCTTACCCGATGGTCGTCCCCGTCGCGGTTTCTTTATTTCCCAGCATGATGGTCGTCCCCGTCATTACTTTGCTTATCGTTTTACCACCAGCAATCTTCCTCTGCTTGATGGTCGTCCTCCATCTCTTTCATTTGATACTCATACTATACTATCTTTTTACAATTTATATCCCTTTTCTTCTTCTCCCCAGTGAGTGCAAATTTCGGACTGTCTTTGGTATTCAACCACAAGTTATCTTGTTTGACTGTTAAGCTATGCGCTTACACCCTACACAACTAACTCATGCTTGAATATAGGCAGCTATAAACACCCCAAATTTGCCCTCACTTTTTCTCACACCATGGCTTGTGATCTTTCATTTTTTCATTAGCATAAGCATACCATCCCACTGCATAGTTTCATTTCATCTGCATTTAGGGTTTGTGATCTGAGCAATCCAAAAGTCATCTGATCCATCCCAAAGGTCTTGAAGCTTTCCAAGAGGGTCCATGTGTGTTCCATGATCATAATATGCTCCCCAAAGTTCATAAAAGTCAAGGGATCACAGAGAATGGCAAAGTCATAGAGGCAGACTGAAGATTTCCTGCACAGATGACCTAAAATTAGGGTTTTTGTTTCAGAGGCCTTACACCCAAATTTTTTGGTGATTCTTGATTCTAATGGTCTTAATATGTTATAAGGATCATGTGTACCAAATTAAATGAAGAAATTCACTATGGAAGTCATCTGATCATTGGGTAACTTCTTGAGCGAGTAAAGTCAAAATCAGGGCATTTGAGGCCTCCATCAAGGGTACCAAAGGGCCATCATCATCATTTTGAGTCTCTATGATCTTTATTTGACCTTATGAGTGGTTGGAAGTTCACAAATTTGAAGAATTTTGAGCCAAATGCAAACTTGCTATTTTTGGAAAGGACTTGTAATGGAAACTCATCATTTTGGGAAAGATATTCAACCTATTCTTTCATGACCAAAAATGCTTCAAATGAAAAACTCTTGGACATGAAATCTGTAGATTATGTCTTCCCATTTTCGAAAAGTACAATAACATGTCTTGATTCATCCTAGAACTCAAGATATGGCCTTTCAAAGTTGGCAAAAATCCTATAATTTCCAAGTTCATGCCAAAGAGGGGTTTTTGCAATTTCACTTGCCAAGCCATTCCATGACCTCTAATCAACTTCTATGTACCATAACATGTCAAAGAAACTTCAAAACATCAGAATTGGCCCAAGAATGCATGGATTTCATGGCTTGATTCACAAGAAATCTCAAAATGGCAATTATGCATAAAGCTTACAAACACTTGAATCAAAGGTTGCAGATCATCCCAAACCATCCCATGGTTCTCCTTGAAGCTGGATGAGGCTGGACACCCCTCAAAACCAGCTCTGACTCAACCCATACTTGTGGTACCACAACTTTTGACTTTTTGTAAAACAATCCATACCAATCAGCCAGTGCCACAACAACTCTCTGGCCAATCAACATGACTTATGTGGACATCAAGGAGCTCATTTCACATAAGCTTGGAGCCTGAATCCTCCCACAACTCAGAATCACCAAAAATTCCATAAAACTTCATTCCTTCGAAACTCACTCCACAGCCAACAAAAATCACTGATTCTTTCACCAATCATCTCAACATCACTCAAGGATCATTTCCCACCCCTTGCTATGGCCTAAAAACCCCTCAATCAGAAATACGATTTCTGCCACACCAGAACCAAACACCATAAAATAGCCATTCAAAGCTTGCTCTAAGCTCTCCAGAAGCTTCAAGGGACCAAGTGGAGTGGTTTTGCACAAAGGAGGGAGTCAGAAAGCTCAGAATCTCAAAGCTTCAACTCAGGTAGCCATCTCAAACTTTTTTTCCAGAACTCTCATTTTAAGTTCTTAAATGATCATATGTGTCTCCTTGATCATGATGATGTGATTATTTTTTAAAATGGTCGAGAAACCAGGATGTATTGATGTTCTGAAACTTTTTGATCTGAAAATGTTTTTCTTCGATTCATGAGTTTGATGCAAAATAAATGTTTTTTGTGGCCTGATTCGTGTTTATAATGGTTTTGGGGGATGTTTCTGGAGAGTTTGGGAGTTTGGGATAGCCTAGGGAAGAAGATAGCATGAAGGTGTGGCCGGAGAAGATGACCGGAGCTTGCTCCGGTCACCTGAGAATAATTAGGGTTAGGATTAGGGTTAATCTCCCCAGTTTAAACGTAGGCCCTTGGATCTTGCTTAGCACGTTTTTTAGTGGCCAGGATCATTTCACTTAAACCCTAATTTTAATTAATTAAATTAATCAATTTAATTAGCCAGTTTGAATCCTGACCCTTGGATTACACGCGCAGTCAACCAATATCTCCCCAATTCAAATCCTGGCCTTCAGATCATCATACTTTCATTTAAATTCATTTTAATTTCATTTTCTTTTCATTTCTTTGTTCATTTTATTAAAAATAGCAAAAACCATAAAAAAATATCATTTCTTGCATTTCTGTTTTAAATATTTTTCTTAACCTAAAAACATTTTTATTTTATTTTTTGCATTAAAAAAGTATTTTTAAATATTTAAATGTTTTATTTAATTAATTAATTGATTTTAATTAATTCAAACTCACCATACAAATTTCTTTTTAGGTTTGATCACATTTTCACAATTTTCTTTGAATTAGGGTTCTTAAAAATCACATTTTTAAACCCTAACTTGAAAAATTCATTTCTTCCTAACCATGATGAGTTTGAACTTGTTTCTTTTTGCATTATTTCACATATTGCATATAGTTTCTAGGTTATTTATGTCATATTTTTATCTTGCATTTTCAATTTGATTTTCATTTTCCCTTTAGAAGCACCCAAAAACCCTAGTTAACTTAGGAATTTCATAACTTTGTCTAGGATTGGCTTCTGACTTTCTCCTTTGGGGTATGATCTTATATGGGATTAGGGTTTGTTTGAGTTCAATTTAAATTTTTTATCATGGTGATTGCTTCTGTTTTGGTCATATGCATTTCATGTTGTCTTAAAATCCTAATTTCCCATGTTCATTTGCATTCATCTTTGCATATCATCATCATATGAACTTGTCATGCCATTCCATTATTTTGTATGTCATCTTAGACATCTTAGGACATGTTTGAAACATTGCTTGATCATTTCTTCATTCATTTGCTATGCTTTGCATCCATTACATTGCATGAACATCCATGCGTTTTCATACTTCTAAACATGCTTCCTTTGCATCTCATCCTTGTATGATCATTCATATGCATCTTGTATGACTTTGCATCATCTCATAACACATTTACATTGCATATTCACTTTTGACTTTGGTCTTTGCATCCTTATTCGTCTCATTTCTTCGTGCTTTATGTCTTATGCATTCATACTAACATTTCAGGAACTTTTGGTAAGTTATCTGGGAGGTGGATTTGCCTTCACCTCCCACCTCTTCTTTCCTTTGTATTTGCATCCTTTATTTGTCTTTTAAGTGAACTTGCTTCACTTATGTTGCTCTTGCTCCTTTCTTTTATCCTAAGTTACTTATCTTCTTCAGGAATTAAGTAACTTATTCTTCTTCTTCCTTCTCTTTTCATCTGCTTCTTCCATGGTGGCCTTCTTGAAGATCTTTTCTCTTAAGCCTCACAAACCATAGGATATCCAAGCATGATAACGTTTAGGGTTTTATATAGTTCCCCTTAGTATTTTACCTTTGAGTCTCCTTGAGTCTCTCTTTTCATCTCTTAATCAGAGGCTAAACTCTTAAAGCTTTAGGAGTTTGGAATCAGGGTTATGCCTGCATCCTTATCTTAGGATGGAGTGTATAACTTTAATCCTTAGTGTTAAACCTTTAATTTGTTTACACCTCTTAATCAAAACACATTAATAATCACTAAGACTTTATCTTGTAACTTGGGCCTTACATTAGGGTTATATATCTTCTTTATGGTTAAGAGGGACTAACCCTAGTGTTTAATGGACAAGTCCCCCTCAAGTTGTCTTACAAAACATAAAATCCGCTTCTTAATCTCATCCTTTAATTACAATCCATTTAATAAAGGCTTGTTATATAATGAATTTAATCCCTAACCATGGATTAAGTTGAGGTATCTTCCTCAGCTTAAGTGTTCTCATCTATCCTTCTATTAGGATGGTGTAATGAGTTCACTAATTTGTGATTAGAGATTAAACTCATTACTTAACACTAAACAAAAACCCAAAAACATCTAAGTAATCACAAGTAGGTTAATAATCTTAATCCTACATCATCATGGTAATTAAGTTGAGATGCTTATCTCATGCTTAAGTAGGCTCATTATCCCTAATCAGGGAGGATATAATGAGTTTACAAGCCCTTGATCTAGGCTTAAGCTCATAATCCTATGCAAAACACCAAAAACAATAAAAAACTGAAAACACAAAAACAAACAATAATCGTCTCCTCCGGGATTCTTTTCTCATCACACTCATTCACAAACGAGAACTCACTTCTTCCGTCTAATGCAAGACAGTTAGAACTCGAGCCAGACGAGTCATACACTTGAGCAAAGATAAGCAAGAAGTTCACAATCAATTTATTTTCAGTCTCTTTGAGTCGAACTACGGTGTTCTGACTTCCTCATTGCACGAGAGGATACGTAGGTATAACTTAACAGTTATCAAACAAAAGTTTCTTTCTCATCCCCCTCTTTCAGCATTCTTTTTTTTAAGCCTCAGGTCCTGAGCAATTTACCTTTTGCACTGACACATGTACTTTCTTTCCTTAGATTTTGCACACAGACAGCACATACACTTACCCCTTTTAAACACAATCTTGTAAGCGTGGATCCCATCGAGTACGACGGATGATCTGGGTACTAATACCTTCTCATGTCGTAACCAACCCCCTTTCTCAGTTTCTCTGGTTCACAACTGTCTTATCCATCTCTTTCCAGTTTTATGCAGCATTACCTTTCCTTCGGGATAAAAATGCCTAGCTCGCAACTCTATTCAACCCTTCTCTTCGCTGACGGTTCGCGTTTGCACCGGGACGTAGGTCCGGGGAGCGACACCTCTGAATAGGCAAAGTTTTACATCAGGAAGCAACTACCTAGAAAGAGGTAGCTACCATAAAATTGAGAAAAGAAACTATCCTAATGGCAATGTACACAGAATTCCAATGAGTTTCCTTCCTGCTATGACCACCATGTCTTCAAGACTTTCCATTCTTGCCTTTGCTTTCTAAAGAAGAATAGGAGACTGATTCCTATCCTTCTGATATTGTCGGGCTGTTTGAAATAATGATTTGGTTCAGATTACCCGGATCACAATTGTTCGCTTATTCCCTTGTTTTGCGTGGATCGCCCTTTCGGGTTTTTAATCCACCGGGATACCCTTTTTTGCCTGAGATGTCCGATGTGGCTTTTCAAATCAGCGGGTGTACATTTTCCCCCTAACTTTTGCCCGAGCTTTTTATTCTGTTTTTAGCTCGCCGGGATGCCCTTTTCTTGCATGGACTTTAATTATGTTTTGTGTCTAGCGGGTCCTTTATGCAAAGTATTTTTTAACTACGTCTGAGTTAACAGGGGACTGGAAGTCTTCTCCATCCCTAGTAGTGAGCATCAGTGCCCCACCAGAGAAAACTTTCCTTACTATGAATGGAACTTCGTAGTTTGGGGTCCACTTGCCCCTGTGATCTGAACTTGGAGGAATGATCCTTTTGAGTACAAGCTCGCCTACTTGATACTCTCGAGTACGTACTCGTTGGTCGAATGCTTGCTTCATTCTCCTATGATAAAGTTGACCATGACAGATAGCTGCTAATCTCTTTTCCTCAATTAGACACAACTGATTATATCGAGCACGTACCCATTCAGCCTCATCAAGCTTCACATCCATCATTACACGTAAAGAAGGAATTTCCACCTCAACAGGCAAGACTGCCTCCATGTCATATACCAGGGAGAATGGAGTTGCCCCGGTTGACGTCCTGACTAACGTTCGGTACCCATGCAACGCAAATGGTATCATCTCATGCCAATCTTTGTAAGTGACAACCATCTTCTGCACAATCTTCTTAATATTTTTGTTGGCTGCCTCTACCGCGCCATTCATCTTTGGCCGGTAAGGAGAAGAATTGTGATGTTGTATCTTGAAGTCCCGGAACAGTTCTGCCATCATCTTGTTTTTCAAATTGGAACCATTATCAGTAATGATTCGCTCGGGCACTCCGTATCTGCAAATGATGTCTCTTTTCAGGAATCTGGCTACCACCCGGCGAGTGACATTGGCATAAGATGCTGCTTTAACCCATTTGGTGAAATAATCAATCGCCACCAAGATGAAACGATTACCATTGGAAGCAGTAGGCTATATCCTTCCGATTATGTCAATGCCCCACATAGAAAAGGGCCAAGGAGATGACATGAAATTGAGCGGGCTAGGAGGTACATGCACCTTGTCTATATAGATCTGGCATTTGTGGCACTTACGGGTGTACGAACAACAGTCTGCATCCATTGTTAGCCAATGGTACCCTGACCTCAATAACTTCCTAGCCATTTCATGTCCTCCTGCATGAGTACCGAAGGATCCCTCATGGACTTCCTGCATTAACAGGCCTGCTTCGTGTCTATCCACGCATCTGAGCAAGACCATGTCAAAGTTCCTCTTGTATAGAACTCCGTATGCGTTCAAGAAGAAATTAGCAGCAAGTCGTCTCAAGGTCTTATTGTCGTTGGGTGATGCCCCAGCTGGGTATTCTTGTTTTTCCAGGAAATGCTTGATATCAAAGTACCAAGGTTTCTCATCAAACACTGCATCCACAGAGAAAGCATAAGCTAGTGCGTCAATCCTGGAAATGTCAATCACGGGCACATAGTTCCAACACAAGACTTTGATGGACGAAGAAAGAGTAGCCAATGCATCGGCAAATTGATTCTCATCTCGTGGTATATATTGAAGCTTAACCGTTGTTAAGAACGTCAACAGTCTTCTGGCATAATCCCTATAAGGAATTAAGTGTTCTTGATGTGTATACCACTTGTCGGTAATCTGGTTGATAACAAGGGCTGAATCTCTGAATATATCGAGGGTCTTAATCCGAAGATTAATAGCCTCCTTTATTCCCATTATGCACGCCTCGTATTCCGCTTCATTGTTTGTGCAGCCAAAAGTAATTATGGCAGCGAAGGGAAAGTGAACACCTTTGGGAGTGATAAGAACAGCAACAACTCCGCGTACATTGATATTGACTGCCCCATCAAACATCAACTTCCATTTGGGTTCAGGGTCAGGCCCCTCCTCCAGAAGTGGTTCCTCACAATCTCTTGCCTTGAGGTATAGGATGTCCTCATCAGGGAAATCAAACTTCATTGGCTGGTAATCATCTTCTAATGGTTGCTGGGCAAGATAATTTGACAGTACACTTCCTTTGATGGCTTTCTGGGAAGTATATTGTATGTCATACTCTGTTAATATCATTTGCCACCTTGCAACCCTTCCGGTTAATGCCGGCTTCTTGAAAATATACTTGACAGGGTCCATTTTAGAGATTAGCAATGTGGTGTGGGTCAACATGTACTATCTCAGTCGGCGAGCAGCCCATGCCAAAGCGCAGCAAGTTTTCTCGAGCAGTGAATAAAGGGATTCACAGTCGGTAAACTTTTTGCTAAGGTAATAAATAGCATGCTCTTTTCAACCAGACTTGTCATGTTGGCCAAGCACACACCCCATCGACCCTTCTAACACAGTCAAGTACATGATAAGTGGCCGTCTTGGAACTGGAGGCATTAGAATCGGAGGCTCCTGTAAATATTCTTTTATCTTTTCAAAGGCTCTTTGACAGTCCTCATTCCACCTGACCGTTTGTTCTTTTCTTAACAATTTAAAGATTGACTCGCATGTGGCAGTTAGATGAGATATAAACCGTGAAATGTAGTTCAATCTCCCTAAAAACCCATGCACTTCTTTTTCTATTTTTGGTGCAGGCATATCTTGTATTGCTTTTACTTTTGCAGGATCTACCTCAATCCCCCTTTGGCTAACAATAAAACCCAGAAATTTACCATAACGCACTCCGAAAGTGCACTTGTTTGGATTCAACCTCAATTTGTACTTTACCAACTTGTCAAACATCTTTTTGAGATTGACCAGGTGTTCTTCTTCGTCCCGGGACTTGGCAATCATATCGTTCACATAGCACTCAATTTCCTTGTGTATCATGTCGTGGAACAAAGTTACCATAGCCCGTTGATACGTTGCCCGGGCATTCTTCAACCCAAAGGGCAAACCTTATAATAGAATGTACCACACGGGGTAATGAACGTTGTTTTCTCCATGTCTTCCGGTGCAATCTTAATCTGATTGTACCCGGAGAAGCCATCCATGAAAGAAAATACCGAGAACTGAGTGGTGTTATCTACCAGCAAATCAATGTGAGGTAATGGGAAGTCATCCTATGGACTTGCTCTGTTTAGATCCCGATAATCGACGCACATCCGGACCTTGCCATCTTTCTTCGGTACATGCACAATGTTAGCTACCCAAGGTGGGTAACTAGTTACGGAAAGGAACCCGACATCCCACTGCTTTTGAACTTCCTCTTTGATCTTCATTGCCATGTCAGGTCGAGTTCTTCTCAACTTTTTCTTGACCGAAGGACAATCTTCCCTTAGTGGCAGCTTGTGTACAACAATGTCAGTATCCAACCCCGACATATCTTGATACCACCAGGCGAAGATATCCACATATTCACGTAGCATACCAATCAATTCCTTCTTTACCTCGGCCTGCAGACTGGCCCCAATCTTTATCTCTTTCTTTACATCCTCAGACCCGATGTTAATGATCTTTATTTCTTCCTAATGAGTCTGAATGACCCTTTCCTCTTGTTTCAACAACCTAGCCAACTCTTCTGGGAGTTCACCGTCTTCCTCAACCCCTTCATCAGCTTGGTAGATAAGATTGTCGAAGTCATGCATAGTCATAGCAGGAACGTTATCACAGGAATCTGAATGATCAACACTACACAAATGATGTGCTTATTTCATAATCTTTTTCTTTCAAAAGAGACGCAAACACACAAAACACAGGAAAAGAAAACATTGCCATTTTATTTGTTTTTTTTGTGAAAAAATTTTAAAATGAAAGAAAGAGAACACAATTTTGCTTTAAAAATGTCCTTTATTTCATGGTAAAAATAAATGCATTAAAAGCATGGTGGCCAAGTACTTTGACTGCCAAGTAACTTGAATAAAATCTTCAGCAGACCAGTTCCGGAGCTCCTCCCCAGGTGCACATGGGTGAATCCAGTTATCCAAGTCGCAGTCACTATCCCCATCTTCACTGGTTGCACAAATGTTGTAGTAGTCGAGCATTCCAGCACTAGTGAATGCTATGGACTTACTTCCTTGAGACCAGCTAGACCCTCTAAGTTGATATCCAAGACCAAACTTGTCATCCTTCTTTTCCACTTCTAACAATTTTCCCCAACCCTGGGCCTTTCCGGATTGGACTACTTCCTTAGCTTGCTTGTAGGAGTAGATAGGAGTCCCTTCCTTCTCATTACTTTGAGTTGCAGCAACCGGAGACAAAGTGCTAACATTGACTGTCTCAAACGCTTGGAAAAGTGTCTCATGGATCTCCCCATCCATTTCCACGTATTTGAAGGTCGACATATGGCTTACGAAAATATCCTCTTCACCGCATACAGTAACAACTTGGTCGTCTACCACATACTTTAATTTTTGATGCAACGTGGATGGTACTGCGCCAGCAACATGAATCCAAGGACGTCCTAGAAGACAACTATAAGCGAACTAGATATCCATAACATAGAATGTACTCTTGAATACCTGAGACCCAATCTTTACCGGTAGCTCCACCTCCCCAAACACAGACCTCCGTGACCCGTCAAAATCTTTTACAATCAAATCACTGGGTCGTAAAACAATGACATCAACATTCAGCTTCATGAGGGCCTTCTTAGGGAGCACATTGAGAGAGGAGCTTGTATCTACTAGGACATGTGATAGAACAGCTCCCTTACACTCCATGGTGATATGTAAGGCCTTATTGTGATTACGTCCCTCAGAAGTGAGATCTCTGTCTGTGAATCCCAACCCATGACTTGCATTCACACTGGCTACCACAGCCTCTAACCGGTTAACAGTTATCTCTTGTGGTACATATGTCATTTGCAAAACTTTCAGCAGAGCCTCTCGGTGAGCTTGAGAACACATTAACAACGACATAATGGATATCTTGGATGGGGTTTGATTCAGCTGTTCAACTACCTTATAGTCACTTTTCTTAATTATCCTCATGAATTCCTCAACTTCCTTTTCAAAAGTGCCCTGGCTAGTGGCGGGAGTTGTCACCTCTTCAGTTGCTATCTGTTTACCCTTGGCCTTTGCAGCAGTTTCAGCTTCAGGATCACTTCTAAGAGCTTGAGGAGCAAAGAGACACTCACTCCGTGTAAACCCACCAACTCCTCCAACATTCACAACAGTCGGGTCAATTGTCATTGTCTTACTTTCCCTCTTTTGACCTTCTACATACACGTCGGAGCCATAGTGCCAAGGAATGGCCTTATCATCAACATAGGGAACTGGCCCCGGAACAGTAATGGTTACTGGACCCACCTCTGGAGCATAGATAGTCACCGACTCTCTCTGGGAAGGAACTTCAGCAGGATCAAAATAAATTGTTACTGTAGACACACAATCACTTCTATTGTCAATCCTGTCAAACTGTCCAATTAATCAAGCAGATGAAGGGGTTGATGAAGACTGATTTTCCTGAAGAGTTGTCTAGGTTGTTGAGACAAGAGGAAAAAGTGATTGCTCCTCATCAGGAGGAGGTTGAAATTGTCAATCTTGGTACCAAGGAAGAAGTGAAGGAAGTGAAGATCGGGGCCAGTCTATAAGCTCCAGTGAAAGAACAACTCATCAGTATGCTTCGGGAATATGTCGATGTCTTCGCTTGGTCCTATCAAGATATGCCAGGTCTGGATACGGATATTGTCATGCACAGACTGCCATTGAAAGAAGATTGTCCGCCTGTCAAACAGAAGCTACGTTGTACTCGCCCAGACATGGCTATGAAAATCAAAGAAGAAGTACAAAAGCAGTGGGACGCCGGTTTTCTCGCTGTGACTAGTTACCTGCCGTGGGTTGCTAACATTGTACCTGTACCTAAGAAGGATGGCAAGGTGCGTATGTGTGTCGATTACCGGGATTTGAACAGAGCAAGCCCGAAGGATGATTTCCCATTACCTCACATTGATGTATTGGTAGACAACACATCGCAGTTCTCGGTATTTTCTTTCATGGATGGATTTTTTGGATACAATCAGATTAAGATGTCACCTGAAGACATGGAGAAGACAACTTTCATCACACCCTGGGGCACGTTCTGCTACAAAGTAATGTCGTTTGGTCTGAAGAATGCCGGTGCAACTTATCAACGGGCTATGGTAACATTATTCCACGATATGATTCATAAGGAAATCGAGTGCTATATGGATGACATGATTGCCAAGTCCCTTATGGAGGAAGATCGTCTGGTGAATCTGCTAAAGTTGTTTGAGCGTCTGAGGAAGTATCAACTAAGATTGAACCCCAACAAATGCACATTCAGGGTGCATTCCGATAAGCTGCTGGGTTTTATTGTAAGTGAAAAGGGAATTGAGGTTGATCCTGACAAAGTGAAAGCCATTCAGGAGATGCCTGCACCTAAGACGGAGAAAGAAGTTTGAGGGTTCTTAGGTAGATTGAACTACATTTCAAGGTTCATATCTCATCTCACTGCAATCTGCGAACCCTTGTTTAAGCTGTTAAGGAAAGAAGAAACAGTCAGGTGGAACAATGATTGTCAGAGAGCTTTTGACAAGATCAAAGAGTATCTGCAAGAACCTCCAATTCCCATCCCTCCAATCGACAAAACTTGATGTTCTTTAGCATGGGCTGCTCGCCGACTGAGACAATATATGTTGACTCATATTACCTTATTGATCTCAAAGATGGATCCAGTCAAGTACATATTTGAAAAGCCAACACTTACCGGAAGGGTTGCAAGATGGCAAATGATTCTAATAGAATATGACATTCAATACACCTCTCAAAAGGCCATCAAAGGAAGTGTATTGTCTGAATATCTGGCCGAGCAACCCATTGATGATTAATAGCCTATGAGATTTGACTTCCTTGATGAAGACATCATGTTCCTAAAATCAAAAGATTATGAAGAGCTTATTCACACTGAAGGGCCTGACCCAGAAGAAGCATAGACTATGATGTTCGATGGGGCAGTTAATTGTAACGGTCGTGGGGTTGGTGCAATGCTTATTACACCTAAAGGGGTTCACATGCCTTTCTCAACAAAACTCACCTTTGCCTGCACTAACAACGAAGCAGAATACGAAGCTTGTATCATGGGTCTTGAGGAAGCCATTGACCTTAGGATCAAAATCTTGAATGTATTCGGAGATTCAGCTTTGGTAATCAACCAGACCAACGACAAGTGGTACACTCATCAGGAGCATCTGATTCCCTACCGTGACTATACGAGGAGATTGTTGACCTTCTTCACAACAGTTAAGCTTGAATACATCCCTCGATATGAGAATCAGTTTGCAGACGCTTTGGCTACAATTTCATCCATGATCAAAGTACAAGCTGCTAATTATGTACCTCGGATTTTGGTATCCAGACTGGACATACCGACATGTGTATTCTCTGTAGACACTGTCACCGATAGCAAGCCTTGGTACCATGACATCAAATGCTTCTTGGAGAATCAGACATACCCACCTGGGGCATCGTCAAATGATAGGAAGACATTAAGAAGGATAGCCGGCAGTTTCTACCTCAATACTGATGGTTCTTTTACAAGCTTCGACATGGTCTTGCTCAGATGTGTTGAAAAGAAGGAAGCAGACCTACTGATGCACGAAGTACATGAAGGTTCTTTCGATACCCATGCCGGAGGACATGCAATTTCAAAGAAATTATTAAGATCAGGTTACTACTGGAGCACAATGGATGCAGACTGTTGTGCCTATACCAGGAAATGCCACAAATGCCAGATCTACGCAGACAAAGTGCATGTACCTCCGAATCCTTTGAATGTAATGTCTTC
Organism: Lathyrus aphaca; assembly: GCA_963966055.1. Classification (NCBI taxonomy): domain Eukaryota; kingdom Viridiplantae; phylum Streptophyta; class Magnoliopsida; order Fabales; family Fabaceae; genus Lathyrus; species Lathyrus aphaca. The sequence goes on from OZ014521.1 coordinate 448,758,083, forward strand.
ACCTTGGCCCTTCGCCATGTGGGGAATTGATATGATTGGGACGATTGAACCGACTTTTTCAAATGGGCACAGATTCATCCTGATGGCCATTGATTACTTCACCAAATGGGTTGAAGTAACTTCGTATGCGAACGTCACCAGACAAGTGGTAGCTCGATTTCTGAAAAGAGATATCATCTGTCAATATGGAGTTCCCGAGTGAATCATTACTGATAATGGTTCCAATTTGAATAACAAGATGATGGCAGAACTTTGCCGGGACTTCAAAATTCAACATCACAACTCTTCTCCTTACAGGCCAAAGATGAATGGCGTTGTTGAGGAAGCTAACAAGAATATTAAGAAGATTGTGCAGAAGATGGTAGTCACCTACAAAGACTGGCACAAAATGTTACCATTTGCCTTGCATGGGTACCGAACCTCTATCAGAACATCTATTGGGGTAACACATTATCAGCTTGTGTATGGTATGGAAGCAGTCCTACCTGTTGAAGTTGAGCTACCCTCCTTACGGGTGTCGCTCCCACCTGATGACACCCGGGCCAAGAGGGGTACAGACGCGAACGGTCGGCGAAAGAGAGATAACACAAGGGTGAACTAAAAATAGTTGCCAGCTAGGCATTTTTATCCCGAAGGAAAGGTAATGCTGCATAAACCTAAGAAAACATGGATAAGACAGTTGCGAACCAGAGAAACTGACAAAGGGGGTTGGTTACAACCTGGGAAGGTATTAGCACCCAGATTGTCCGTCGTACCCAACGGGATCCAAGCTTGAAAGTTTGTGCTTAAAGGGGTAGTGTCAGTGCTATTTTAGGTGCAAAAGCTGGAAAATGATGCAAGTGTCGGTGTAAAAGAAATGTGAAGTGAAACAAGAAAGTGTCAGTGTAAAGAAAGAATGTGAAGCTCAAGACTATGAGGCTTAAAGAATAATGCTGGAAGAAGGGGGAATATACAGAGACTTTTGTTCGATAACTATTAAGTTATGCCTACGTATCCTCTCGTGCAATGAGGAAGTCAGAACACCGTAGTTCGACTTAAAGAGACTGAAAGATAAATTGACTTGTGAACTGGTTACTTGTCTATGCTCAAGTGTATGACCTGTCTGGCTCAGATGCTAATTGTCTTGCATTAGACGGAAGAAGCGAGTTCTCGTTTGTGAGTGAATGAGATGAGAAAAGAATCCCGAGGGAGACGATTATTGTTTGTTTTTTAGTTTTCAATCTTTTATTGCTTTTGTGTTTGTCATAAGAAAATGAGCTTAAGCCTAAACCAAGGGTTAGTAAACTCAATCACATCCTCCCACTGATTAGGGGTAATGAGAATACCTTAAGTATGAAGTAAACACCTCACACTTAATCCCCATGATGTAGGATTAAGATCATTAACCTACTTGCATTTATTTAGATGTTTTTGGAGTTTTTGTTTAGTGTTAAGTAATGAGTTTAAGCCATAATCAAGTATTTAATGGACCCATTACACCATCCTAATAGAAGGATAATAGATGAGAACATTTAAGCTGAGGAAGGCTCCTCAACTTAATCCATGATTAGGGATTAACCTCATGACAAAACAAAGCCTTTATTAGAATGGATTTTAGTTAATGGTAAGATTAAGAAATGGATTTTATGGTTTGTAAGACAACTTGAGGGGGACTTGTCCATTAACACTAGGGTTAGTCCTTCTTGACCAATTAAGGAAGAATTAGAACCCTAATGCAAGGCCCAAGTTACAAGCTTGATGTCTTAATGATTATTAGATGAATTGATTAAAGGATTTAAACACATTACGGGTTTAACACTTAGGATTAAATTTGTACACTCCATCCTAATAGAAGGATGCAGGCATAACCTTAATCACAAAGCCTTAAAACCTTTAAGGTTTAGTCCTTGATTATGGGATGAGAGGAGAGACACAAAAGATGACACAAAGGTAAAACTAATGGGGGACTAATCAAACCCTAATTGTGATCATGCTTGGGTGTTCCTAGGGTTTATGAGGCTTGCAAGAAGACCTTCAAGAGAAAAGCCACCAAGGAAGAAGCAGGATGGAAGGAAAAGAAGCAGCAAGAAGCAAGACAACTTACTTCACTTAAGAAGATAAGTTGCTTGAAGAAAGAAAGAGGAGAAGGAGCATGAATGAGCAAGCTCCCTCTAATTCCCAAGTAAAAATGCAGCAATGGATGCATAAAAGGGATGAGAAAAGGTTATGAGAAGTGAAGGCAAATTCACTTCTCAAACACTTACCACCTGAAAAGTTAGCAGAAGGAAATGAAATGAAATGAAAATGAGATGAAATGCAAAGATGAAAACCAAAGTCAGAAGCATATCCATGATGCAAATGATGCTATGGGATGATGCAAAAGCATACCAAGAGATGTGGAGGATCATACAAAGGATGGGAATGCAAATGAGACATGAAAGGAAGTATGAAAGTTCATGAAAACTTATGAAATGCAATGGATGCATAACATGGCAAATGGATGATGCAATGATCAAACATGATTCTAATGTGTCCTAAGATGTCTTATATGTCATGTGGATGCACAAAATGTCATGGCAAGTTCATGTATGCAAGCATATGAGGAATGAATGCAAATGAAAGCAAAGATTAGGGTTTATGTATAAGATGCAATGCAAAATTCAAAATCAGAAGCAAAACATGAGATAAAAAATTGAAAATGGGATCATAGGGACCCTAAACCTATACACGTTCACTGCCCAAAGGGGAAGGTCAGAAGCTAAACCCTAAGGACTTATGATTTTCTTAAGTTTCTAGGGTTTCAAGGATGATCCTAAAGGGAAAATGCCAAACAAATGGAAAATGCATTATAAAAATGAAACAAAAATGTTTTTAGATGCTTGAAACCATTTATAACACAATGCAAAAAGAACCATTCACAAACTCAACTTGGATCAAAAGTTATGAATTTTTGAAGTTAAGGTTAAAAATATTCAAATTAAAGAACCCTAATTCAAATGAAAATTATCAAAGTATGATCAAAACCAAAAAGAAATTTGTCTTGTGAGTTTGTAAATGTTTTAAAATGTTCTCTGATTTTTTTTGGGATTTTTAAATACCTAAATGTATTTTTAATTAATTAATTCTCATTAACTAATTAAAAATAATTTTTAATGCAAAAAATAAAAATAAAAATATTTTTGGGTTCTGAAAATTAATAAAGGTTGGGATAAAAATTTCCAGAATTTTTTGATGCATTTAATTATTTTTAAAAAAATTCGTTCAAATAAAATAGAAACAAATGAAATAAATATCAAATAAATGAGAAAAAAGGGAAAGTCAACTAATCCTAGGGCTGAGGTTTAAAGTCAGATTGGAGGGAATTGACTCTGCGCGCATCTGGATTGCTGACATTCAAACTACGCTAATTATGATTAAAGCCCTAATCTGAACCCTAATGACTTTCAGGTGACCGGAACAGTGTTCCGGTCATCTTCTCCGGCCATCCACTCTTGCTATCTCACTCAATCCGTAAAATCAAACCACCAAACTCTCCAGAAATGATCCGCACCCCATTCTAAACAAGATTCAGCCATCAAACAACATTTATGTCACATGAACAATGAGATTCGAAGCAAAACGAAAAATCTTTCAGAAATTTCAGAAGCTTCATACATGCTTAAAACTTAATCATTTTCAAAACCAAAAGGTGTAGTGTGATCAGTGGAGCATGGAGAACAATCTAAGAACTTAAGAAATCATTTATGGAAAATTTGTTCTTGAGGTTACCTGAACTGAAGCTTTCGAAAATGGCAATGTCTGGCTGCTTCTCTACTTCAAAACCCCTCCAATGATCTCCCTCAAGAGTTTGCAATGCTTGGTTGGAGTTTATGTGGCCTCTATGTGCAGTTGGCTGAAGCTCAGGTCAAGGGATGTGAAAATCGTGTTTTTGATATGGGGTGTTTCAAGGCAAAATGAAGGGTGGGAAATGATCAGTGATGAATGTGGAGTTGAATGGTGGAAAAAGTTTGGAGATTTGTTGGCTGAGCTATGAGTTTCAAAAGCTCTTGCAAGTTGGAGTGATTTTGTGTATGCTGAGCAATCTCAAGTGTTAGGCTGCAATGTTGTGTGTTATGGCTTGGGTTTGATCCACATAACAAGTAGTGATAGGCCAGAGAGTGGGTGGTGGCTGCAGCTGATTGGTATGGGCTTCTTGCCAAAAAGTCAAAAGTTTTTGTCCTTGAGGTATGGGTTGGTTCAGAGGTGGTACAATGGGGTGTCTGGTTCAGCAAGGATCAAGGATGTCCATGGAATTGGTTTTGAGGCAATTCAGCAAGTGTGTGAAGGGTTGTGTATCATTTTGCAATTTCATGAAGTTTTGGCCCCTTTGAGATTTCTTCATGGGCAAGGCATGAAACTTGGGATTTCTTTGGGAAATTTTGAATTATAGGTCATGTATGATGTTTGGGTAATGGTTAGAAGTCATTTTGAAGTCACAAATTGGTTTGACAAGAGTTTTTGCAAGTTTCCCTCTTTGGTACATAAGTGAAATTTTGTGATTTTCCACAACTTTGCAAGGCCATATCTTGAGTTCTATGATGAATTAGATCAAGTTCTTGTACTTTTTGAAAAGGGAATGATCCAATCTACAACTTTAATGACCAAGAATTTTTCATTTGAAGCATTTTTTAATCAAAAAGAAGAGGTTGAAAAACTTTCCCAAAATGGCAAGTTTGCATTACAAGTTACTTTCCCAAAATGGAAACTTTGCAAATGGCTTTAAATTCTTCAATTTTGTGAACTTATAACTTCTTCTAAGATCAAATAAAGATCATAGACACCCAAAATGATGGAGAAGACCCTTTGGTTGGATGATTGGGGGTCTCAGATGCCCTGATTTTACACTGACTTGCTCAAGAAGTCATCTATTGATCAGAGCCTTACCCATTGAATTTCTTCATGAAAATTGGTATTATTGATCCTTATAACATATAGAGACCAATAGAAACAAGAATGACCAAAAAATTTGGAGTTATGGCCTCTGAAACCAAAACCCTAATTTTTAGGTCATCTGTGCAGTTAAGCTTGGCTCTACTTCCATGCCTTTGTCGGTTCTTGTGATTTTATGACTTCCTTGATCTTGGGAGGATATAATATGATGCTTGAACATACATGGACCCTCTTGAGATGATTGGAGACCCTTGGGGTGGCTCAGATAGCTCAGGGATGGATCAGATCACAAACCCTAGATGCAGATGACTTTGAACCAATATAGTGAAGCAAAAATGCAATATGAGATGATATGATTGAACTTATGCAGATGAAAAGAATCACAAGCCATGGTGAAATGAGTGAGGGAAAATTTGGGGTGTTTACAGCTGCCCCTATTCAAACATGAGTTAGCTGTGCGGGATGTAAGCGACGGCTTAACAGGCAAACAAGATAACTTGTGGTTGAATACCAAAGACAGTCCAAAATTTGCACTCACTGGGTATGAAGAAGAAAAGGGATGTAGATTGTAAAAGGAAAATAAAGTATGATTATAAAGTGCGGGCGACGAAAGACGACCATCGAGCAGAGGACGACTGTTGGGGATAGAGCAATGACGGGGACGACCGACATGCTGGGGAAATGGAGGTATCATGATGGGGACGACCATCAAGCAAAGAAATAAGACTCTCTGGGGATTAAAGGTAAAGGCAATGATGGGGACGACCATCAGGTTGAAGAAATAAATGATGAGGTACGGTCATCAAAGGTGAAGGACGATCACCTAGCAGGGGACGGCTGCTCTGTTGGGGATAAGGATGAGGGACGGTCATCTAAGGTGAAGGACGATCACCTGGCAAGGTATGGTTGCCGAAAGTATCATGACATAGGACGAATGCCGGATAGAAAGAGTCAACGATGGGGACGGCCATCGGAGTAGCATGATGAAGGGCGATCATCAAGAGGTGAATGACGATCACCTAGCAGGGTACAGCTGCTCTCGGAGTTTATCATAACATAGGACGAATGCCAGATAACAAGATCAATGATGGAGACGGCCATCGGATAACATGATGAAGGACGATCATCAAAAGGGTGAAGGACGATCACCTAGCAGGGGACGGCTGCTAAATACCACGACATAGGACGAATGTCGGATAGAGGAGGGTTCCAATAATGGAGACTCCGCTGGGATGATGAAGGACGGTCATCAAAAGGTGAAGTACGATCACCTGGCAGGGTACGGCTGCCAGAAGTATCATGACATAAGAAGAATGTCAGATAGAAAGGAAATAAATCATTGGGATTCGCTGGGGACTCTTCTGGGGAGTGGTAGACACAGACGAGTGTCTATATTCAAGAAAGGAAAGGTATAGGTGTTTGACGCTGTGTATAGATTAAAGATGCGGACGAGCATCCTTAAGACTATGATACGGACGAGTATCAATAGAAACAAACGTTGAAGCATGTTCAGAGATGATGATACGGATGAGTATCAACTGGTTAACAAAGAACACGGATGAGTGTCGACTCTGAGGGGAAATAAGGGGTGCATACAAGATACAGACGAGTGTTCAACTTGCTGGGGAGAATATGACACAGACGAGTATCATAAGAGAAAGTGTATAAGTTATGAAATTATAAATGTGAGAGATATTCTGACAATCTGTGGGGATAGGATGACACGGACGGGTGTCGAAATAAGTGTGTTATAAACAAGTGTTTGATTTATAATAAGTGCTTTGGTAACCATGCTGGGGAAAGTGACATAGACGAGTGCCAAAAGGGTGTATAGATATCTGTTTGTGGAGAATGTTCTGGAGACTTTACTAGGGAAAATGACACGGACGAGTGCCAAAAGGAGCATGTATCTATATTTTTTAGAAGTGCAAAGGGGTGCTTTGGCTTTCTATTGGGGAAATTGAGAGGTATTTGTATATATATTGCTGATGGAATGTTGGTATAGGCAGGTGTTTTGATTCAAAACATGACTTGTAATTATGCAATATGTTTGATTTTTGCCGTAATGCTCCGTTTTAGACGGAATGCTACGCTCTGGGGGAAAATATGATGTGAATGCTATGATTATGCAAAAGATACCGATTCGAGATTCGGATCCCATTGCGGTGAAGATCTCTGGCTGATCTGCCTTGAAAGAATGTCCCAGTTGGGGGAAAAGATCATTGGTAGATCTGATAAGATGTATGACTGCTTGGGGAAACAGGTCACTGATAGACCTATCTTTGTTGATGAGGAGCCCAGCTGGGGTCTGTGGAAGCTTTCGTCACTTTGTTGTGAGATCTTCAGACATTGCTCTTCTGGATAGAGGCTGAAACTCTGCGGGGAGATGATTCCTTGTCTTTGCACTTGGCTGGGGAGGAACGATCACTGAATGACCTTCCTAGTGATTTTTGTAGAGGCCCTGCTGAGGGTGATGGACTTAGCTGGGGAAATGAGCCCTTCCTGATGTTGTCCTGGAGAAAGTGCTGAGGAAGTACTGATTTGGCATCCTACTGGGGAGAAGCTTTCATGCCCCATGTTGCCCTTTGAGCACCTGCAATCATGTTATAACAAAGAGATGTACAAGTACCCCGAGGTATCCCTTACTGGATTCAATCATAGGAATTTAGACACTCCCGGGAGAAAATATATTTCCTGCAAGCATGTAATTTAGAAAAGACGCATCTGTATTTTATGAAACCATTATATTAAGGACATCGAACATTTTTGAAAATAAGGATAAAATGCACGAGACAGAATGTGACTGAAGATCTGATTTTATTAATTTGGGGTGCCCTGAATTGGCAAGTACAGAGATTGTCATAAATTGAAAAAACAAAAAGACGCTGGAAACGTTGATGACGCTTCAGTGTGCTTCCCTTTTGCTATAACTTGTATGACATTGACGTTCTTTTCCTCTCGCTTATGAAGAAGGTTGATTGAAGGTGGCAAAACACAAGGAAGGGGGGTTGGAATTGGGTTTTCAGTATAATTAAAATTAACTTCTAAAGACACGTTTTACTTTATCCTGGTTCGTTTGAACTCAAACTACATCCAGTCCACCCGCCAAGGTGATTTTGCCTCTACTGAGGTCTTAATCCACTATTCAATAAGAATACACACAAAGACCTATAGTCAATGTCTTCTTGAGTCTTCTGACTAAACTTAGTCACTCAAGGAAAAAGATAATTGTTACAAGAATGATAAAGACGTAACTTAAAATGCTTCTAGGTAAGCAGGTATCACTAAGTGATAGTTACAGCAATAAGAACAAGATAAAATGATTTGCTTGAGTATATGTTATACGTTGTAATGCGTTGCGTTCTCACTTTATTTCTTCAAAAGATGTCCTTTATATAGTTCTTGATAAAGTAGCCGTTGGAGACATCTTGAACCAAATTAGGATATACTTTAATACCTTAATTTCTTTCCATAAGAAGAGATACTTGTCTTTGCATATTAAAGACCATATTCTTTAATTAAAGCTTTTTAAAAAGGATACCAGCATCTTCTAAGCGGAAATCAGAGATAATGAATAATATATGCGCAGCCAATAAATGTCATTTAATGCTGGATTCTTCTTTGAGCGTATCTTCTATAAAGGTTCTCCTTAGCTTGTATGGATTACTCAAACAATATTATCTTCTACACGAGAGTAAGTATATTAATTAGAACTTTTAATATGAAAGACTTTGTTATCATCAAAACACTTAAAGGATCAGAACCACATTTGTTCTAACAATCTCCCCCTTTTTGATGATGACAAAACATTTTAATTTAACAAGAAGAGAGTTTAATGAGATTAAATGTACTCCCTTTGATTTGAAGAAAAATTTCTTTCAGATGTTCTATGATCCTTAGCTCCCCCTGAGTTGATTACTTGACCTGTTTCTTTTTAAGATATCAACTCAAATACTTTTATCAGAATATGTAAAAGGCAGATTATGGTAAACTGCTATGGATCAGAATCATTTTCGTTTCTCCCCCTTTTTGTCATAATCAAAAAGATAAAAGGAGAAAGAACATGAGAGAAAAAAAATTATAAACCAAAACCAGTAGAGTTAAAGTACTTAGAAGCAAACGCAAACAACCAGTAGAAGTTCAAATAGTTATGCAGAACCAGAAATAAAAATAGTAAAAAAATAAAGCATGAGAGAAGAAAATCAGGTGTTCATCTTAGTGACTAAAGTCTCCAGCAAAGATTTAATGTCTGATGAAGATTCCACTTGCTTGGTGAGTAGAGTCTTCATTTCAGCAGTTGTTTCTTCTTGCTTGTCTAGACGTTCCTTCACTAGTTGATTTTCTTTCTTCAATTCTTGCAGAGATTGTAACACAAAATTTGTTTCCAAAGGTTCTTCAGTTTGTGGAGCAGCTTGATTTTCAGGACTATTAGCAGTTTCTTCAACAGAGGATACTAAAATCATCTGAAGTGCTGAGAGCTTATCCAGAGGTTCTGGTTCTTTCCAGGGCTTGCTGTCCAGCAGAAGTGGTTTAGTTTGTGCAACATTTGAGACTACTGCTTGAAGGTACTCACAGAAGTTCTGATGAGCAACATCATAGCAGATGTCCTTGAGTCTTTTGGACTCAACAGTAAACCATTTTCTGAGGTCAGCCCATAGAAAATCAGATGCAGCAGGATCAGTAAGCTCTGCACAAGCAGTCTTCAGATCTTCTAATTTTAATTTCAGAACTGTTTCAAAAGCCAGTAGTAAAGTAGAAATGTCTGATTTGGATGGTTTGGGTTTTGGAACAGGAATAGCTCTTTTGTTGGACATAGAGGACAGTTTTTGAAGTGCTTCAAAGTCAATTGTGGTTCTAAGGGGATTGTCATTTTCAGTCAGAGTTTCTTCGGGTGAATCAGGAATGTTTATGATAGAAGGTGAATTTTGGGATGTTGAAATGTTATGGGAAATTGAGGCAGCATCTGAGTCTTGGTAGTGTTCAAGATCAAGGTCAAGTACAGCTTTCAAGGCAGATTGTGGTTCATTTGTAAGGGAGCAGTCAATATCAGATGGTGGAGTGTCATCAAATGGTATGTCAAAATCAGCAATAGTTTGGGGTTGATGATTTTCTGTTTCTGTTTCTGGCGGATTTAAAGAGGATAGGATGGATGCAACAGCAGAAGTTGTGAGAACTTCAGTTTGAATGGGACTAATATTTTGGGTTGGTTCAGAATCATGCATTTGTTCAGAGTTGGTATCAGAAGATGGTTGGCTAGAGTGTAAAGTGTTAGAAGGTTGTTCAGACACTTCTACAGTTACAGCTTCTACAACAGTAATGGAATCAGGATTAGAAGCAGAAGACTTACCTGTTGTCTTAGATGATTTTTGCATCTTCTGAGAGGGGTCTTCAGCAGTCTTCCTTTTCTTTAATCTGAGAGAGGCAACATCTGGAATTTGTTGATGGAGTTCTTTTGGGTTGAAGTCAGGTACCGTACCTTGACGCTTGCAGATATCCATATAGTTGAGAACAACATCTGCTGGTGTATCAGAAGAAAAGAGAGGAAAGCCTTCCAGAGGTATCCTTCTGGTGCAAATAACTTCTCTAGAGTGAAGAGTGGGTTCTTGCTGAATGGATGTGATGAATCTCATTTTCTTCAGATTTTTGGCATTCAAGGGTTTTCCAACGTCTGTTTCCAAAAGTTCAGATTGGTTTATTTCTGCTAGGAAGTCCACTAGCTTGTTCTGACACAGAATATCAGAAATTAATCGTCCAAAAGGTATCCAGTCCCTTTTGGTCTTCTCACCGTCCCTTGTTTCTTTCACAGCGATGCGAAGATTTTGAAAGAGTGTGTGTGCAAGATTGATTTTCTTTTGCTTGGAAATGAAGTAAAGGAGGAATTGTTGATCCAGATTGATGTAGTCTGGAGAATTTGTAGGTTTCCTGTGACAGATTGTCCCAAGAATTATTTTTGCCCAAATACGCAGAGGAGTCTTTAGGTCTTTGATCTTGTTTGATGGTTTTCCAGCGGTGAAAATTTCTTTAGCAATCACGACAGCATCAGATACTCTATCCATATCACTACATTTGATACCATTGCCATCAGTTTCAAAGAGTTTGGCAATGTGATCTTCAGAGATGATAATCTTTTTACCAAGCACATAGGAGGTAACTTGTGCATCATTTTGGTATGCGTACATCCAAAATTCTTTAACCAGTTTAGGGAAAACTGGTCCCATTAGCCTGTCAAAGTATTTTTCCCAGCCTTGAGCTTCAACCTGAGGGAGGAGGTCAAAACTATTATCCTTCAAGCTTGCGAAATCAACGAACAACTCACATAGTACTTCCAGTTTCTCAGGAGTAGTGGAAAGAGTCTTTGATGGTTCAACGTAGTAATCATCAGAGAAATCTTTGCGTGAAGATGATGAAGCCATTTAGTGACTAAGATGAACTTTTAGGGTTTAGGGTTTTTAGAGAAAAATGAGGAAGCACAAGAGACTGAGAGAAAAAAAAAACTTTAGAGAGAGTAAGATGCGGGTAAAATTTGAAAAAAAGAGGAATACACTGATATTTATAAAAAAATTAAAGCAATTTATTAATTGAGAAATTAGTGGGAAACAATTAAGTTTGAAAACATAATCATTAACAACATTAAATGCGCTGACATGGGGTAAAGCGTAAATGATTCTGGAACAGTTACCCAAGAGATTTTCTTGCCTTTTTGATGTCAAACCTAGCCGTATCAGATTCCAGAATCTCAACAGTTATCCTTCTGAGCGAACAGTTGCTAAGGCACGTTCTGTCACTCTTCAGAATTTGAACACGTGTTGTGATTCTGATGGAAGTCCTTAGAGCTTTGTTGACAGGTGTTTGATATGAAGATCTACAAATTAATCTTTTGAACAGAAGTTCTAAGAGTAAACGATAGAGCATAGAATCTTCTGAGACAATCAGATAGAATATAAATAGTAGAACTTCTAGAGATAAGACATATGATTAAAGCATTTTCATTCTGGACATAACTTCATGCTAAGGTTAGTTAGAATGAAATTAAATCTATCTTCAGAAAGGGGTTTAGTAAAAATATCAGCCCATTGGTGATTTGTGTCTATAAATTTTAACATTAAAATTCCCTTCTGAGTATAGTCCCTAATGAAGTGATGTTTAACTTCTATGTGTTTAGCTCTAGAATGTAAAATAGGATTTTTAGAGAGACAAATAGCAGAAGTATTGTCACAGAGGATTGGAATGTTACTCTCATAGATATTGAAATCTTCTAGCTGATTTTTCATCCAGAGCATCTGAGTACTGCATCCAGCTGCTGCAATGTATTCAGCTTCTGCAGTTGATAATGCTATGGTTGGTTGTCTTTTGCTAGACCAAGCGATTAGGTTGTCTCCTAGAAATTGACAACTTCCAGAAGTACTTTTTCTTTCTGTTCTATCTCCAGCAAAGTCAGCGTCACAATATCCTACAAGTTTATACTTTTCTGATCTTCTGTAATACAGACCAAGATTAGTAGTACCTTTCAGATATCTAAAGATTCTCTTAACTGCTGTTAAGTGAGTTTCTCTAGGATCTGATTGGAATCTAGCACATAAACATACACTATATAGAATATCTGGTCTAGAAGCAGTAAGATAGAGAAGTGATCCAATCATACCTCTGTAGAGCTTCTGATCTACTTTCTTACTTACCTCTTCTTTCTCCAAGATACACGTAGGATGCATAGGAGTTTTGGATATTGAACTTTCTGATAAATCAAATTTCTTCAGAAGTTCTTTTACATATTTGCTTTGATGGATATATGTTCCTTCTGATGTTTGATTTATTTGAATTCCCAGAAAGAACTTTAATTCTCCCATCATGCTCATTTCAAATTCTGCCTGCATAGATTTAGCAAATTCCTGGCGACTGGTGCATAGGTTTCTGTATAGTCAATTCCTTCTTGTTGGCTATACCCTTGTGCAACCAGTCTTGCTTTGTTTCTGACAACTTCTCCTTTCTCATTGAGTTTGTTTCTGAATACCCATTTGGTGCCAATGATGTTGAATCCTCTGGGTCTAGGAACTAGATCCCACACATCATTTCTGGTGAATTGATTAAGTTCTTCTTGCATAGCCAGAATCCAATCATTTTCTGATAGAGCTTCTTCTACAGAAGATGGTTCAATCAGAGAGACAAGTCCTAGTAGTGTCTCTTCAGAGTTTTTGAATGAGGATCTTGTTCTGATTGGTTCATCTTTCTTTCCCAAGATTTTATCCTCTGGATGATTAATATTGCTTCTGGAGAGCTTCTTCTGGATGGGTTCTTCAGGTGTTGATGGAGCAGTTGTATTGTTTTGAACTTTAGAAGATTGATCTTTAGAAGTTCTGTTTGTAGAGATTTCTACTTCTATATCTGCAGTAAATTCTTTTTGCTTTGGTTTTTCAGAACCAAGCTTATCATCAAATCTGACGTGAATTGATTCTATCACAATACGTGTTTCTGTATTGTATACTCTGTATCCTTTAGAACGTTCAGAGTATCCTAACATATAACACTTTTGTGCCTTAGAATCAAATTTATTCAGAGTATCAAGAGTGTTTAGCATAAAACAAATACATCCAAAAGGATGAAAGTAAGAAATGTTGGGCTTTCTGTTCTTCCACAATTCATAAGGAGTCTTTTCAAGAATAGGTCTTATAGAGATTCTATTCTGAATGTAACATGCTGTATTTACTGCTTCTGCCCAAAAATGTTTAGCCATATTGGTCTCATTGATCATGGTTCTGGCCATCTCTTGTAAAGTTCTATTTTTACGTTCTACAACCCCATTTTGTTGTGGAGTTCTAGGACAAGAAAAATCATGAGAGATGCCATTTTCATTAAAAAATGATTCTAATTGTTTATTTTCAAATTCTCCACCATGATCACTTCTGACTTTTATGATCTTTGATTCTTTTTCATTTTGAACTTGTTTACAGAAGTTAGAAAATACAGCAATTGACTCATCCTTGTGTCTAAGAAACTTTACCCATGTCCATCTGCTGAAGTCATCTACGATCACCAATCCATACTTCTTGCCATTGACAGAAGCAGTTTTCACTGGTCCAAATAAGTCAATGTGCAGAAGTTCTAATGGTCTAGAGGAAGATACAATATTTTTAGCTTTGAATCCAGTTTTTGAAAATTTGCCTTTCTGACATGCTTCACATAGAGCTTCTGAGTTGAACTTCAAATTTGGAAGTCCTCTGACTAGATTGAGTTTGTTAAGTTGAGATATTCTTCTCATATTAACATGTCCCAATCTTCTGTGCCAGACCCATTGCTCAGTTTCCACAGACATTAGACATTTTACATTTTGAATTTTTAATTCAGAAAGCTTTATTTTATAAATGTTGTTCTTTCTCTTTCCACTAAAGAGGATTGTTCCATCTTTCTGACTAACAGCTTTACAGAACTTTTGATTAAAGATTATGTCATAGCCATTATCACTTAATTGACTTATGGATAATAAATTATGCATTAATCCTTCTACAAGCAGAACATTAGATATAGAAGGAAGATTTCCGTTACCAATAGTTCCGGAGCCAATAATTCTTCCTTTTTTATTGCCTCCAAAACCTACATGGCCTCCATCTTTTAATTCAAGACTTTGGAACATATGCTTTCTTCCCGTCATGTGACGTGAGCATCCAGAGTCCAGGTACCATGATTGGTGTTTCAGTTTTGCTGTTAAAGACATCTGCAACATACACAATTTTATCCTTGGGTACCCATATTCTTCTGGGTCCTTGTTTGTTAGATTTTACAAACTTCTGATTTATTTTGGGTTTTAAATCAGAACTTGTAGAGCAGGATGACTCACTAGTGTATATAAGATCATGATTATGACCGTAGGTGAAATGAGAACTTAGAGGAGTATTGGTATTTATGACAATGTCATCAATATTTTTTAATTTCAGAGTTTCATTATTTTTCACATAGCCAATGCCTCTTCTTTCATTTCTGCTAACACCATAGATCATAGAAGCAATCTTACTTCTATCTAAACTTTTAGTAAGAAATTGTTGAAAACTATAATCATATTGTTTTATGATATTATCAGAATTGATTAGATCTTCTAATTCAGATTTCTTCTGAGCTTTGAGCTTTTCAAAAGAGTTTTTACATTCAAAGAGATTTTCTTTCAGCTCAGAGTTTTCTGTTTTTAGTTTTCTAATATCTTCTAATTCAGATACAAGATTTTGTTTGACGTCTTTGTATTTGAATTGAAGCTTCTGATATTTTTCAAGAATTTCTGAAAGACTAGCTTCTAACTCAGATCTAGATAATTTAGAAAATACCTCTTCTGAGTCTGATTCTAACTCTGATTCTGATGAGTGATCATCTTCTGGTATATTTGCCATTAATGCAATATTAGCTTGTTCATCTTCAGAATCTGACTCTGCTTCAGATGATTCAGAATCATCCCATGTTGCCATGAGACTCTTTTTCTTTTCTCTGCTGAATCTGTTTCTAGGTTTGTCTTTCTGAAGTTTTGGACATTCACTTTTGTAGTGTCCTGGTTCTTTGCATTCGTAGCACACAACTTCTTTGCTTCTGGGTTTCTTGTGACTGGATGTTGATTCAGAATAATTGTTTGATCTTCTGGTATTTCTGAACTTCTTCTGACGATGCTTCCAGAGTTGTTGAACTCTTCTTGACAAGAGAGATAATTCATCTTCTTCTGATGAGCATCCAGAGCTTTCTTCTTCTTCTGCCTGTAAAGCTTTAGAAACATGTTTGTTAGATTTAAGAGCTACAGACTTACCTTTCTTCTGGGGCTCATCTTCTTCTAATTCAATCTCATGACTTCTCAAGGAGCTGATCAGTTCTTCTAAGGAAATTTCATTCAGATTTTTTGATAACTTTAAAGCAGTGACCATGGGTCTCCAGGCTTTAGGTAAACTTCTGATGATTTTCTTCACGTGATCTGCTGTTGAGTAGCCTTTGTCCAGAACTTTTAGTCCAGCGACCAGAATTTGAAACCTTGAAAACATTTTTTCAATGGTTTCATCTTCTTCCATCTTGAAGGCTTCATACTTCTGGATGAGAGCTAGAGCTTTGGTCTCCTTGACTTGAGAGTTGCCTTCATGTGTCATCCTTAGAGAATCAAACATGTGTTTGGCTGAATCCCTGTTTGTGATCTTCTCATATTCTGTGTACGAGATGGCACTTAGAAGTATGGTCCTAGCTTTGTGATGATTTCTGAATTCCTTCTTCTGTTGAACTGTCATATTTTTCCTTTCGATCTTCTGACCATCTTCTCCAACAGGATGAATATATCCATCTGTCACCATGTCCTAGAGATCTCCATCTAGAGCTAGAAAGAAACTCTCTAGAACATCCTTCCAGTAGTCGAAATTGTCGCCATTGAACATTGGTGGTTTAGCATTGATCTTGTCATTCTGATAGTCATTGTTAATTCCAGTTTCTGCCATGTGTTTATCTTCTGGATCTTTTACTGACACGGTAAAGTGTAATACTCAGAACCTAGCGCTCTGATGCCAATTGAAGGTGGCAAAACACAAGGAAGGGGGGTTGGAATTGGGTTTTCAGTATAATTAAAATTAACTTCTAAAGACACGTTTTACTTTATCCTGGTTCGTTTGAACTCAAACTACATCCAGTCCACCCGCCAAGGTGATTTTGCCTCTACTGAGGTCTTAATCCACTATTCAATAAGAATACACACAAAGACCTATAGTCAATGTCTTCTTGAGTCTTCTGACTAAACTTAGTCACTCAAGGAAAAAGATAATTGTTACAAGAATGATAAAGACGTAACTTAAAATGCTTCTAGGTAAGCAGGTATCACTAAGTGATAGTTACAGCAATAAGAACAAGATAAAATGATTTGCTTGAGTATATGTTATACGTTGTAATGCGTTGCGTTCTCACTTTATTTCTTCAAAAGATGTCCTTTATATAGTTCTTGATAAAGTAGCCGTTGGAGACATCTTGAACCAAATTAGGATATACTTTAATACCTTAATTTCTTTCCATAAGAAGAGATACTTGTCTTTGCATATTAAAGACCATATTCTTTAATTAAAGCTTTTTAAAAAGGATACCAGCATCTTCTAAGCGGAAATCAGAGATAATGAATAATATATGCGCAGCCAATAAATGTCATTTAATGCTGGATTCTTCTTTGAGCGTATCTTCTATAAAGGTTCTCCTTAGCTTGTATGGATTACTCAAACAATATTATCTTCTACACGAGAGTAAGTATATTAATTAGAACTTTTAATATGAAAGACTTTGTTATCATCAAAACACTTAAAGGATCAGAACCACATTTGTTCTAACATTGATTCTGACCGATGCTTTAATCCTTCGAAACTTGCCATGTTGTAAGTGATACAGACGAATTCATAATGCAGTTGTTCGATTATTCCCTTATTTTGCGTGGATCGCCCTTTCGGGGTTTCAATCCACCGGGATACCCATTTTTGCCTGAGCTGTCCAATGCGGCTTTTCAACTCAGCGGGTGTACATTTCTTATTTATTTTCCCTTATTTTTGCCCGAGTCTTTTATTCTGTTTTTGACTCGCCGGGATGCCCTATTTTTGCCTGGACTTACATTCTGTTTTTATGTCCAGCGGGTCATTTTATGCGAAGTATTTTTTAACTGCATCTGAATTCACAGGGGATAAGAAATCTTCACCATCCATAGTACTGAGCATCAGTGCTCCACCAGAGAAAACCTTCTTTACTATGAATGGACCATCATAATTCGGAGTCCACTTGCCCCTGTGGTCTGTATGAGGAGGAAGAAGTCTTTTCAGCACAAGATCTCCTACTTGGTATTCCCGAAGCCTGACTTTCTGATCGAAGGCTTTCTTCATTCTTTTCTGGTACAACTGCCCATGGAAGATTGCAGTTAATCTCTTCTCTTCAATCAGATTCAGTTGTTCGTATCAGTATCGGGCCCATTCTGCTTCATTCAGTTTAACATCCATTAGTACCCGCAAGGAGGGTAATTCAACTTCAACAGGTAGGACTACCTCCATACCATACACAAGCTGATACGGTGTTGCCCCAGTGGATGTTCTGATTGATGTGCGGTACCCATGCAAGGCAAATGGTAGCATTTCATGCCAGTTTTTGTAGGTGACCACCATTTTCTGCACAATCTTCTTGATATTCTTGTTAGCTGCCTCTACAACGCCATTCATCTTTGGTCTATAAGGAGAAGAATTGTGATGTTGGATCTTGAAGTCCCGACATAGTTCTGCCATCATTTTGTTGTTCAAGTTGGAACCATTATCAGTAATGATTCGCTAGGGCACTCCATACCGACATATGATATCTCTCTTCAGGAATCGGGCTACCACTTTCCTGGTGACATTTGCATAGGAAGCTGCCTCAACCCACTTGGTAAAATAGTCAATGGCTACCAGGATGAATCTGTGGCCATTTGAAGCAGTCGGTTCAATCTTGCCAATCATATCAATGCCACACATGGCAAAAGGCCAAGGTGAAGACATCACATTCAAAGGATTCGGAGGCACATGCACTTTATCTGCATAAATCTGGCATTTATGGCATTTCCTGGCATAAGCACAACAGTCTGCATCCATTGTGATCCAATAATAGCCTGATCTTAACAACTTTTTAGCCATTGCATGCCCTCCAGCATGGGTACCAAAAGATCCTTCATGCACCTCGTGCATCAACAAATCTGCTTCTGTCCTATCAACACATCTGAGAAGTACCATATCAAAGTTTCTTTTGTACAAGGAACCATCAACATTCAGGAAGAAACTACCAGCTAGCCTTCTTAATGTCTTCTTGTCATTGGATGATGCCCCAGGTGGGTATGTTTGATCCTCCAAGAAGCATTTGATGTCGTAGAACCAAGGCTTATCATCTTTAGCAAGGTCTGCTGAGAATACATATGCTGGTCTGTCAAGTCTGGATACTGAAATTCGAGGGACAAAGTTGGCAGCTTGAACTTTGATCATGGATGAAATGGTAGCCAGAGCATCTGCAAACTGATTTTCATCTCGAGGGATATACTCAAGCTTGACTTTTGTGAAGAATGTGAGTAACCTTCTTGTATAATCCCGGTAAGGTATCAGATGCTCCTGGTGAGTATACCATTTGCTGTTGGTTTGATTAATTACTAGAGCTGAATCTCCGAATACAGTTAAAGTCTTGATCCTGAGGTCAATGGTTTCCTCAAGACCCATAATACAAGCTTCGTATTCATCTTCGTTGTTAGTGCAGTTAAAGGTGATTTTTGCCGAGAAAGGCATGTGAACTCCCTTGGGTGTAATGAGTACTGCACCAATACCACGGCCATTCATATTAAAAGCCCCATAAAACATCATAGTCCATTCTTCTTCCGGGTCAGGCCCTTCAGTGTGAATAGGCTCTTCATGATCTTTTACTTTTATGAACATGATGTCTTCATCAGGGAAGTCAAATATCATAGGCTGGTAATCATCAATGGGTTGCTCAGCAAGATAATCAGACAATACACTGCCTTTGATGGCTTTTTGGGATGTGTATTGAATGTCATATTTTGTGAGAATCATTTGCCATCTTGCAACCCGTCCGGTAAGTGCTGGCTTCTCAAAAATATACTTGACCGGGTCCATCTTGGAAATCAATAAGGTAGTGTGAGTCAACATATACTGCCTTAGTCGGCGAGCAACCCACGCTAAAGCACAACAAGTTTTCTCGAGCAGTGAAGAACGTTGTTCACAGTCGGTAAACTTTTTGCTTAGGTAGTATATTGCATACTCTTTTCGACCAGAATCGTCATGCTGGCCCAGCACACACCCCATCGACTCTTCTAATACTGTCAAGTACATTATTAGAGGTCTTCCTTCAACTGGAGGCATAAGGATCGGAGGCTCTTGTAAGTATTCCTTGACTTTTTCAAAAGCCCTTTGGCAGTTTTCGTTCCACCTGACCGTTTGTTCCTTTCTTAACAACTTGAACAAAGGTTCACAGGTTGCTGTAAGGTGAGATATGAACCGCGAAATGTAGTTCAATCTACCTAGAAACCCCCGAACTTCTTTTTCAGTCTTCGGTGCAGGCATTTCTTGAATGGCTTTGACTTTATCAGGGTCAACTTCAATCCCTTTCTCACTTACGATAAATCCCAACAGTTTACCGGATCGCACCCCGAATGTGCATTTGTTGGGGTTTAACTTCAATTGGTACTTCCTCAGACGCTTGAATAGCTTCAATAGATTCACCAAGTGGTCTTCTTCTGTGAGGTACTTGGCAATCATGTCATCCACATAACATTCAATTTCTTTATGGATCATGTCATGGAATAATGTTACCATAGCCCGTTGATAAGTGGCACCAGCATTCTTCAGTCCGAATGGCATTACCTTATAACAGAATGTGCCCCAGGGTGTGATGAAAGTTGTCTTCTCCATGTCTTCAGGTGACATCTTGATCTGATTATATCCTGAAAATCCATCCATGAAGGAGAACACCGAGAACTGAGCCGTATTGTCGACCAATACATCAATGTGAGGTAAAGGGAAGTCATCTTTCGGGCTAGCTCTATTCAGATCCCGGTAATCCACATACATCCTCACCTTGCCATCCTTCTTAGGCATGGGTACAATGTTAGCAACCCACGGCGGGTAACTAGTTACAGCAAGGAAACCGGCGTCCCACTGTTTTTGTACCTCTTCTTTTATCTTCATGGCCATATTTGGGCGAGTACGGCGCAACTTCTGTTTTACTGGCGGACAGTCTTCTTTTAGAGGCAGCTTGTGCGTAACAATGTTAGTGTCCAACCCTGGAATATCCTGATAAGACCAAGCAAAAACATCCACATACTCCCGAAGCATGTCAATAAGTTGCTCTTTTACTGAATCTTGCAGACAGGCCCCGATTTTCACTTCTTTCAAGTCTTCTTCTGTACCAAGATTAACCGTCTCAACTTCCTCCTGATGAGGAGTGATAACCTTCTCCTCTTGTCTCAACAACCTGGCTAGCTCTTCAGGTAGCTCATAATCTTCTTCAACCCTTTCATCGGCTTGATTAATCTGATTGTCAAAGTCATACAAAGTCATAGCGGTGTTGTTGTCGGTGCAGTCTGGAGGGCACTTTCTGCAAGGGTTTAGATTTGTTCATTTTAGTGATCAGTTTTATCTTGTTTAGAAAAAGTGAAAATGAAGTTATTATTTTGAAAAACATTGCCATTTTATTTTTGTACAAAAAAAGAAAAATGAAAAACAATGAGTGGAAAAGAAAAGATTCATTTGCAAAAGACGTCTTGATATTCATTAATTGATCGTTTGCACAAAATACAAGATGGCCCGATTACAAAATGAGCCCTGACATCTTGGGCAAGATGAAGGACTTGATGCATGCTTAAAGACAGGAAATAATAATTACTCTGCAGGAGTAACTCTTATAATTTCCTGGGAAGACCAGTTTGAGACATGGTTCCCCGGGATCCTTGGATGTATCCAGTTTTCCAGGTTGCGCTCGTCTTCTGACTCATCTTCCAAACTATTCACAACATCTGGGGTGAGCATCCCCCCGCTGACAAACTTGGGCTCCGTTGCAGCCTCTGGTTGATTTTGTTGAGTTGGTCTGTAACCCAACCCGAATCGGTCTTCTTTCTTTTCAACTGGCAGCAGTTTTCCCCAGCCATGAGCAGTACCCTCCTAAACAACCTTCCGGGCTTGTTGATATGATGTGATGGAAGTCCCAGACACAGCAGATGCTTCATTGATATTAAGGGCTTCAAACCCTTGACTCATGGTCTCATGGATCTCCCCATCCATTTCAATGTATTTGAAAGTAGCCAGCTGGCTAACGAAGATATCCTCTTCCCCACAAATGGTAATGACTTGGCCTTCCCACTCAAATTTTAACTTATGGTGAAGGGTTGACGTCACGGTGCCAGCGGCGTGTATCCATGGTCTACCCAATAGACAGCTGTAGGCAGGCTGTATATCCATAACAAAGAAGGTCGTTTTGAAAACCTGTGGGCCAATCATTATTGGCAACTCTATCTCCCTCAGAACTGATCTTTTAGAACCGTCAAAGGCTCTAACTACCAAGTTGCTTGGGCGTAGTGCCAATCCATCATACTCCAGCTTCACAAGGGCTTTCTTGGGTAGGACATTGAGTGATGACCCTGTGTCCACCAATACGTGAGAAAGAACTGCACCCTTACGCTCCAAGGTAATGTGCAAAGCCTTGTTGTGATTGTGACCTTCCGTTGTCAGATCAGTGTTGGTAAATCCTAGTCAATGACTAGCGTTGACATTTCCAACCACAGCCTCTAACTGATTGACAGTAATCTCCTCCGGCACATAAGCTGCGTGCAGGACTTTTAATAGTGCGTTCTGATGAGCCTCGGAGCACATTAGCAATGATAGTATGGAGATTTTGGAAGGCGTCTGGTGAAGCTGGTCCACCACCTTATAATCACTCTTCTTGATTATCCGCATGAATTCATCAACCTCTTGATCAAAAGGAGTATTCAAAGTTTCTTTAGCAACTAGTTCTTCTTGCACCACGTTCTTCCCATTTGCCTTAGCAGCAGCTTCTGCTTCAGCCATGGGTCTTGGTATTTGCGAGGCAAAGAGACGTCCGCTTCTAGTGAAGCCTCCGCCTCCCCCCACGTTGTCTATCTGAGGTGAAGAAGTTGATGACTCTAAAGTGACTTTCTACCCCTCGCAGTATAGATCTGAGCTATAATGCCAAGGGATGGCATTATTGCTTTCGTAAGGAACTGACCCAAGCACTGTGATAGTGACCGGACTGATAGCAGCTGCAGAGGGGACCACAATGGTGTGTGGATCATAATATATGGTAACTGGGGCTCTGACAGGAGTAGCATTTTGTTGTGAGTTGTTGGAAGGAATATTTGCGGGATCGTAGTATATCGTAACCGTTGAGACGCTTTCATTCACTTGTGCTGGTATTGTAGTCGAAGTTGAATGGATGGGTGTTGAAGTTGTAGCAGGAACTGTGACTGAATCGGTATCCGTTGAAGTGATTGATTGAGTAATTGTTGGAGTTGTAGCAGAATCCGTTGGAACAATGGTTGTTGACGTTGTAGGAGTATCTGTGATTATCGAGGAAGGAATTGTTGGAGTTGTAGTCGCTATTGTTGTAATCTGAAGAGTGCCATCTCTAATGAGGCCATCTATGCCGTTTCTCAGTCTCTCACATCAATTAACGACAATGTTGCAATATCCACAACCGACCTCACACCCAGGGAACACTTGGCATGCTAACAACTGTGCTTTGATTTCAACCAAGGGTGTTCGGATTTGTGCAACATTGTTAATTAAAGGGGATGATTTGCCCCCCTCAATAGCATTGATCCTAGGCCCGTTGTGACTAGGCATTGGATTTCTTGTAACGTTCGGAGGAGGCGCAAAATTGAGAGCTTTTGAGTCCACCAAATCCTGGACTTTCATCTGTAGGGCCCTGCATTTTTCAGTATTATGCCACGGTGCGTTTGAATGGAATGCACACCTGGCATTTGCATCATAGTTCTTTGGCAGATTGAGAGGATCCGGAGGTGCCAACGTCCTTTACTCAACTAGGTTGAGCTTTAGGAGTTGTGGCAAGAGTGCAACATATGGCATTGGGATTGGGTCAATCACCCTGTTTGCTTGTGATGGCCTCTGTTGGAAGGGACGCTGCTGTTGGTTGCTATTGCTGTTGTTGTACGACCTTTGTTGCGGATAATGAGCTTGTTGTTGATAATGTGGTTGTTGTTGCCGAGGGTATGATGATTGTTGTGGAACTGGAGCTGGGATGGTAACAACTGCTACTGACCTGTGAGAATACTGGGGCCTGCCCCGGCTTGTATAAATAGAATTTGTTTCACCTGCCCTTCGGGGTCCCACAAAAGGATTTCATGGATTGCTGGAAGAACTTGCACCACTGTCGGAGATTTTGCCCATCTTCAATAGGCTCTCAATTCTCTCACTAGCTATGACCACATCAGCAAAACTGGTAGAGGAGAAAGCAGCCAGTCTATCAATATAAGTCCCTTGCAATGTGTTCATGAACATGTCAGCCATTTCCCTTTCTGACATGGGTGGTTGGACAGCAGCAACAAGCTGTCTCGTTCTTTGAGCATAATCCCGAAAGCTCTCTCTGGAAGACTGAGACATGCCCATTAGAAGAGTTCTATTGGGATCCATGTCCAGGTTGTATTGATATTGACGGATAAAAGCCTCGGCCAGATCCTTCCAACATCTTATGGTGGCCCTAGTCAAATGTGAATACCATTTTCTCGAAGCTCCAGTCAGACTGTCCTCAAAGTAGAACATCCATAACTTCTCATCCATGGTATAAGCCTTGAGCTTTCCTAAGAAAGATTGTAGATGAGTACGCGGACAGGAGGTACCATTATACTTTTCAAAGCATGGGGGTTTGAATATGTGGAGAATCCTCACCCCATCTACTAGTCCCATATCCATCACATCGAAGCCCAATGAATTCTGAGATTCCAAAGATCTTAACTTTTCAGCAATCTCGTCCAATCTTCTGTCATATACCTCATCTCCAACCCCTATAACAGTAAACTGTTCTCCCTGGGGATCCTCCTGCAGGATTTGGCCCCTAGCAGCATTACCTTGACCATTCCTGGGATGTTAACTTCTGGATTTAGATGAGGACCATATTCCTGTGGGTCAATACGAGGCTGACCCCGTTCATTGTTGCTAGTTCCTCCTGTTCCAAGATGAGGCTCCTCAGGAGTTTGTCTTTCCACCAGCTCTCTTAACCTTTCTTGACTCTGGGCTAAGCCAGTGATCACTGCCATAAACTGAGACATCTGATTTCTCATCTCTACTTTCTCATTGGCCATCTGATTTCTGACCTCATTCATGTCCTGTTGTACTTGCTCCATTTGAATGCCGGGAAGGTTGTTACGAGTCGGGTACCGGTGCGTGCGGTTGACAGGGAACACTCAGCGACGAGCAATGTTTCTTGAGATCACAACAAAGTTAGAAACAATAATAACAAAAACCTAAAAAACAAAAACAAAGTTAGTATGCAATGCAGTATGCTTATTTGTTTTCCAAGGTATCCGGTTTGGTTCTTGGTTTTTGACCTTTCCAGACCTCGAGGAAGATGTGTGATGTTGTTGAGAGAAAAGCCCAAATGAAAACAAACTAAAATATATTACAAATGGAACAATACATAGTTTGTTTTACAATACATGCCCATGGAGGGTCAAAATACAACAAAAGGAAAGGTACATCAAATGGAAACAAACAACAAGCAAAGAATCAGACATCCAATCCAAACTCATCTTCTTTGACCTCCTTCAGGAGTGCCTCAGTCACTGGACCAACTGGGTGCTCTGTAATGGTCCTAATGAGGAGGTTCCTGGTAGCAATGGCAGTAGTCAGCTTCTTATACTTGTCCTGGTCCTTTGATCTCTTCAATCCTGCTCTGAGCTTTAACTCTGATATCTCTTTCTGAGCTGCCAACAAAGATTCCTGCTGCTTCTTCTCATTGGCCTCTAGCTGCTCAATCTTGGCTTGAGTCTTCTG
Source organism: Lathyrus aphaca (assembly GCA_963966055.1). NCBI lineage: Eukaryota > Viridiplantae > Streptophyta > Magnoliopsida > Fabales > Fabaceae > Lathyrus > Lathyrus aphaca. The sequence goes on from OZ014521.1 coordinate 448,783,510, forward strand.
GTCTTCTTGTGTACGGGCTTCGGTGATCCTGACCCATCTATCCTGACTCTCTTGTAGATAGTGCTCAGCCCTAGCTTTCTGAATCTTGGCCTCTTTACAGGCATTCTTCAATATCTGTTCCCCAGCTCTTGCTTTCCTTATCTAGTCTTCTGTCCTTTCAATTTTGGCAAGATGCTCAACCCTGAGCTTTTCCAATCTCTCAATGTCTAGACGACCATCACTCCTTTCCCAAAGAGTCTTCTTCAAGGCCTGAGATAGCTGCTCATTCCTTTCCTTCAACTTTTCAAATTCCTCCAGGCTAACTGTTGCTGCAGGCTGTACTGTGGATGGTCCAGGCATGTCTTCCAAGGTGAAAGGCATTCTGGTAATCTGAGCTCTAGTACGGGACCAGTCTGAGTACTGAGCTGAAGCAACATTATTACATCTTCCAAGAATAGCTACTCCTTTTTTCTGGATGTTGTCCCAAGCCCAGGATGCTTGTCTGGCAACAGCTGAATTAGGTTGAACTTCACAATATAGGGTCTCAGCTAAATCTTGTCCTCTGGGAGGGTGAACCAAGGCATAACCCAGTTGTCTCTTAAACAGTAAAGGATTGTAGTTGATGCAACCCTTCACTCCTATCAGAGGCACATTTGGGTATTGTCCACAGCTGGTGATAATGTCCTTGCCCTTGGTGCTCTAGGTGCACCATCTGATATTATCTAAAGTCAAGGCAATGAACCTCTTGGCCCAATTCTTCTGCTGGTGGGGGTTCAAGAAAGTATCTGACTTAGGCAGGTGTCTGAGCAGCCAGGTGTAAAACAAAGGAGCACAACATCTTACCAACTTCCCCCTTTGTTTCTCATTCCTTTGATGAATGGAGTAGTATAAATCTCCTAGCAATGTAGGCACTGGGTTCTTCAGAAGTAACAGATGGATGGCATTCTTGCTGACAAATTTTGGCTCATCTACAAACAGTATAGCCCCATATATGTTGAGGGATAACAGTGCACAGACTGCCCTCCACTCTCCCAATGAAGCCTTCAGGATGGCCTGAGAAATCAAGAAGTCCAAATGCAAACCAGGGATCCCAGCTTTTGTTGTCATACTTTGCTCAATAAGGGCAGGCTCCAAGTATAGTGCCCTTGCTATCTCTTCATTTTTGGGAGCAGTCATCTCTGGGTTGAAGGGGATTCCATCTCTGATAGGTACTCCAATCAATAAAGAGAGTTCTTCCAGCAGAGGTCCTAACTGAAAGTCTGGGAAGGTGAAACATCTCAATGGAGGGTCATAAAACTGCAAGCATGTGTAGATCATGCTCCTCTGAGAAGGATCATGGTCCATAACCATATCCAAGATACCTCCATAGTGTTCTCTAAACAGTGGGATGTGGTCAGGTGTGATGAGTGACTGGACCTGCCTGATACCAGTCAAAACAGGCTAAAAAAAGTGGTAGGATATGTTGCTCTTCCTGGGAGTAGTCATGAGTGTTGCTGAAGAAGCTGAAGACAAGTGCTGATGAAGATCACAGACTGAGATGCTGAAGGTGGATCATTGACAGACTGATGCAGGTTGTGATGGAGATAACTGAAGCAGATGCTGAAGAGGATAGCTGAAGCAGAGGTCTAAGCAGAAGAAGGGGTCAAAACCAAAACCAAGATATAATGAGGTGGATACCCTGAAAAGCAAATAAACAAATGTTAAATGATGCAATGATGATATATGCAAATGATATGCAAGGGTTTGTGATCAAGCTGGATCTGATTATCTGTCGTGATATAAAGCCCATGTATGTTCAAAAGTCCAGATGAAGGCTCAGAAATCCAGTAACCAGGGTGGGGGACTCAAATAAAGAGTCACATGTCCAGGGTTAATCACAAGAACTGTCCAAAGTGAAGTACTCTTAAACAAAAATAGTAACAGGGTATGATGTGGCCAATGGTTCCTGCAAACATGTAAACAGCCCAACCCCCTCACAAGTAATGTTCTAGAACAAGGATCCTCAGACTTGGTTCAGTTATGAGAAGTGTAAACTCTTCTAACCCGGAGGTACAGTGTTTACAATAACCATAAAAGATCCTCCTCTAATTCACCTCAGTTTCTGAAGGTCATAATAGAAGGTCATCCAGACTTAGCAGGCTTCCCAGATAGCCATAGCACTACAGAAAATATGTAGCATAGAGTTCTCAAGAAGAAACCCACATCTGAACCGTGTTTCATATTCCCGCACCAGACTGAAATGGAATGGGAAAGAACATGAATCACTCTAGCCTAGGTGTCACTCAGGTCCCAGGTATAGGACCTTAAACTCTCGATGGAACCCCACCCACCAGAGAAAACCAGATCCAGCAAATGACAGTATGAAATATGCAAAACTGTAAAGAAAGCAATAAATAAAGTTGTACATAAAGCGGTAAATAAAGAAAAATAAATACACACACATAGCACATAACACCCCAGTAAACACAAATCAAACAAGCGCTAGGAGGAACCAGAAGCCCTGGTTGCAGTATAAGGGTCCCCAGCAGAGTCACCAAGTTGTCGCTCCCACCTGATGACACCCGGGCCAAGAGGGGTACAGACGCGAACGATTGGGGAAAGAGAGGGAACACAAGGGTGAACTGAAAAGAGTCGCCAACTAGGCATTTTTATCCCGAAGGAAAGGTAATGCTGCATAAACCTAAGAAAACATGGATAAGACAGTTGCGAACCAGAGAAACTGAGAAAGGGGGTTGGTTACAACCTGGGAAGGTATTAGCACCCAGATTGTCCGTCGTACCCGACGGGATCCACGCTTGAAAGTTTGTGCTTAAAGGGGTAGTGTCAGTGCTATTTTGTGTGCAAAAGCTGGAAAAGAATGCAAGTGTCAGTGTAAAAGAAATGTGAAGTGAAACAAGAAAGTGTCAGTGTAAAGAAAGAATGTGAAGCTCAAGACTATGAGGCTTAAAGAATAATGCTGGAAGAAGGGGGAATATACAGAGACTTTTGTTCGATAACTGTTAAGTTATGCCTACGTATCCTCTCGTGCAATGAGGAAGTCAGAACACCGTAGTTCGACTCAAAGAGACTGAAAGATAAATTGACTTGTGAACTGCTTACTTGTCTATGCTCAAGTGTATGACCTGTCTGGCTCAGATTCTAATTACCTTGCATTAGACGGAAGAAGCGAGTTCTCATTTGTGAGTGAATGAGATGAGAAAAGAATCCCGAGGGAGACGATTATTGTTTGTTTTTTAGTTTTCAATCTTTTATTGCTTTTGTGTTTGTCATAAGAAAATGAGCTTAAGCCTAAACCAAGGGTTAGTAAACTCAATCACATCCTCCCTCTGATTAGGGGTAATGAGAATACCTTAAGAATGAAGTAAACACCTCACACTTAATCCCCATGATGTAGGATTAAGATCATTAACCTACTTGCATTTATTTAGATGTTTTTGGAGTTTTTGTTTAGTGTTAAGTAATGAGTTTAAGCCATAATCAAGTATTTAATGGACCCATTACACCATCCTAATAGAAGGATAATAGATGAGAACATTTAAGCTGAGGAAGGCTCCTCAACTTAATCCATGATTAGGGATTAACCTCAAGACAAAACAAAGCCTTTATTAGAATGGATTTTAGTTAATGGTAAGATTAAGAAATGGATTTTATGGTTTGTAAGACAACTTGAGGGGGACTTGTCCATTAACACTAGGGTTAGTCCTTCTTGACCAATTAAGGAAGAATTAGAACCCTAATGCAAGGCCCAAGTTACAAGCTTGATTTCTTAATGATTATTAGATGAATTGATTAAAGGATTTAAACACATTAAGGGTTTAACACTTAGGATTAAAGTTGTACACTCCATCCTAATAGAAGGATGCAGGCATAACCTTAATCACAAAGCCTTCAAACCTTTAAGGTTTAGTCCTTGATTATGGGATGAGAGGAGAGACACAAAAGATGACACAAAGGTAAAACTAATGGGGGACTAATCAAACCCTAATTGTGATCATGCTCTGGTGTTCCTAGGGTTTATGAGGCTTGCAAGAAGATCTTCAAGAGAAAAGCCACCAAGGAAGAAGCAGGATGGAAGGAAAAGAAGCAGCAAGAAGCAAGACAACTTACTTCACTTAAGAAGATAAGTTGCTTGAAGAAAGAAAGAGGAGAAGGAGCATGAATGAGCAAGCTCACTCTAATTCCCAAGTAAAAATGCAGCAATGGATGCATAAAAGGGATGAGAAAAGGTTATGAGAAGTGAAGGCAAATTCACTTCTCAAACACTTACCACCTGAAAAGTTAGCAGAAGGAAATGACATGAAATGAAAATGAGATGAAATGCAAAGATGAAAACCAAAGTCAGAAGCATATCCATGATGAAAATGATTCTATGGGATGATGCAAAAGCTTACCAAGAGATGTGGAGGATCATACAAAGGATTGGAATGCAAATGACACATGAAAGGAAGTATGAAAGTTCATGAAAACTTATGAAATGCAATGGATGCATAACATGGAAAATGGATGATGCAATGATCAAACATGACTCTAATGTGTCCTAAGATGTCTTATATGTCATATGGATGCACAAAATGTCATGGCAAGTTCATGTATGCAAGCATATGAGGAATGAATGCAAATGAAAGCAAAGATTAGGGTTTATGTATAAGATGCAATGCAAAATTCAAAATCAGAAGCAAACAATGAGATAAAAAATTGAAAATGGGATTAAAGGGACCCTAAACCTATACAAGTTCACTCCCCAAAGGGGAAGGTCAGAAGCTAAACCCTAAGGACTTATGATTTTCCTAAGTTTCTAGGGTTTTAAGGATGATCCTAAAGGGAAAATGCCAAACAAATGGCAAATGCATTATAAAAATGAAACAAAAATGTTTTTAGATGCTTGAAACCATTTATAACAAAATGCAAAAAGAACCATTCACAAACTCAACTTGGATCAAAAGTTATGAATTTTTGAAGTTAGGCTTAAAAATATTCAAATTAAAGAACCCTAATTTAAACTACGCTAATTATGATTAAAGCCCTAATCTGAACCCTAATGACTTTCAGGTGACCGGAACAGTGTTCCGGTCATCTTCTCCGGCATCCACTCTTGCTATCTCACTCAATCCGTAAAATCAAACCACCAAACTCTCCAGAAAAGATCCCCACCCCATTCTAAACAAGATTCAGCCAGCAAACAACATTTATTTCACATGAACAATGAGATTCGAAGCAAAACGGAAAATCTTTCAGAAATTTCAGAAGCTTCATACATGCTTAAAACTTAATCATTTTCAAAACCAAAAGGTGCAGTATGATCTGTGAAGCATGGAGAACAATCTAAGAACTTAAGAAATCATTTCTGGAAAATTTGTTCTTGAGTTTACCTGAACTGAAGCTTTCGAAAATGGCATTGTCTGGCTGCTTCTCTTCTTTAAAACCCCTACAATGATCTCCCTCAAGAGTTTGCAATGCTTGGTTGGAGTTTATGTGGCCTCTATGTGCAGTTGGCTGAAGCTCAGGTCAAGGGATGTGAAAATCATGTTTTTGATATGGGGTGTTTCAAGGCAAAATGAAGGGTGGGAAATGATCAGTGATGAATGTGGAGTTGAATGGTGGAAAAAGTTTGGAGATTTGTTGGCTGAGCTATGAGTTTCGAAAGCTCTTGCAAGTTGGAGTGATTTTGTGTATGCTGAGAAATCTAAAGTGTTAGGCTGCAATGTTGTGTGTTATGGCTTGGGTTTGATCCACATAATAAGTAGTGATAGGCCAGAGAGTGGGTGGTGGCTGCAGCTGATTGGTATGGGCTTCTTGCCAAAAAGTCAAAAGTTTTTGTCCTTGAGGTATGGGCTGGTACAGAGGTGGTACAATGGGGTGTCTGGTTCAGCAAGGATCAAGGATGACCATGGAATTGGTTTTGAGGCAATTCAGCAAGTGTATGAAGGGTTGTGTATCATTTTGCAATTTCATGAAGTTTTGGCCCCTTTGATATTTCTTCATGGGCAAGGCATGAAACTTGGGATTTCTTTGGGCAATTTTGAATTATAGGTCATGTATGATGTTTGGGTAATGGTTAGAAGTCATTTTGAAGTCACAAATTGGTTTGACAAGAGTTTTTGCAAGTTTCCCTCTTTGGTACATAAGTGAAATTTTGTGATTTTCCCCAACTTTGCAAGGCCATATCTTGAGTTCTATGATGAATTAGATCAAGTTCTTGTACTTTTTGAAAATGGAATGATCCAATATACAACTTTCATGACCAAAAATGTTTCATTTGAAGCATTTTTGAATCAAAAAGAGGAGGTTGAAAAACTTTCCCAAAATGGCAAGTTTGCATTACAAGTCACTTTCCCAAAATGGCAACTTTGCAAATGGCTTGAAATTCTTCAATTTTGTGAACTTATAACTTCTTCTAAGATCAAATAAAGATCATAGACACCCAAAATGATGGAGAAGACCCTTTGGTTGGATGATTGGGGGTCTCAGATGCCCTGATTTTACACTGACTTGCTCAAGAAGTCATCTATTGATCAGATGCCTTCCCCATTGAATTTCTTCATGAAAATTGGTATGTGTGATCCTTATAACATATAGAGACCAATAGAAACAAGAATTACCAAAAAAATTAAAGTTATGGCCTCTGAAACCAAAACCCTAATTTTTAGGTCATCTATGTAGTTAAGCTTGGCTCTGCTTCCATGCCTTTCTCAATTCTTGTGATTTTCTGACTTCCTTGATCTTGGGAGGATATAATATGATGTTTGAACATACATGGACCCTCTTGAGATGATTGGAGACCCTTGGGGTGGCTCAGATAGCTCAGTGATGGCTCAGATCACAAACCCTAGATGCAGATGACTTTGAACCAATGCAGTGAAGCAAAAATGCAATATGAGATGATATGATTGAACTTATGCAGATGAAAAGAATCACAATCCATGGTGAAATGAGTGAGGGAAAATTTGGGGTGTTTGCAACGGGTAATGATGGATGTGAAACTGGATGAAGCAGAATGGGTCTGGTCTCGATACAATCAACTGAATATGATTGAAGAGAAAAGATTACCAGCTATTTGTCAAGGGCAGTTGTATCAGAAACGAATGGAGAAAGCCTTCGATCAGAAAGTCACACCTCGGGAATACATGATGGGAGAGCTTGTAATGAAAAGGATCCTTCCTCCTCATACATACCACAGGGGTAAGTGGATACCAAACTATGAAGGTCCCTATGTGATAACTAAAGTCTTCTCGGGTGGAGCACTGATGCTCGCAACCATGGATGGTGAAGACTCCCCGTCTCTTGTGAATTCAGATGCAGTTAAAAAATACTTCGCATAAATGACCCGCTGGACACAAAAATAGAATGTAAGTCCAGGCAAAAATAGGGCATCCCGGCGAGTCAAAAACAGAATAAAAGACTCAAGCAAAAATAAGGGAAAATTAAAAAAAAAATGTACACCCGCTGAGTTGAAAAACCACATCGGACAACTCAGGCAAAAATGGGTATCCCGGTGGATTGAAAACCCAAAAGGGAGATCCACGCAAAATCAGGGAATAAGCAAACAACTGCATTCTGAATTCTTCTGTATCACTCACAACATGACAAACTTCGAAAGGATAAAGCGTTGGTCAAAATCAACCTTCTTCAGAAATCAAGATAAGAAGAACGTCAAGGTCATACGGGTCATAGCAAGGAAGCTCACTGGAGCTTCATTTTCAACATTGCCAACACTTTTATTTTCTCAATTTTACAACAATCTCCTTATTTCAGAGGATTCGCTTCTTTGACTGTACTTGCCTATTCAGGGCACACAAATCAATAAAATCATAATTTTCAGTCACACTTTGTTTTGTACATTTTTGTTTCGTTTGCAAAATGTCCAAAGATCATAATACAATACTTGCATAAAAGAAACATATAAGCCACTTTTAATAAATGCTTGCAGGAAACATGTTACTCTCAGATAATTCTAACTCCTATGACGGAATCCGGTTGAGGATACCTCGGGACACTTGTGCGTTTTCCTTTGTCTTAACAGGTTGCAGGTACTCAAGGCAGACAATCTTTCACAACACGGGGCATATCAAGTAATGTTCCTCAGCCAAGCCAACAATCACATCATCAGCAGGATTCTTTGACAAGAAATATTTCCTCGAGTCGAGGAATTCATCAATCCCCAGCGTATTATTTCCCAGAAGTTATCTCCTCCCCAAGCAGGATCTCCCGAGCAATGCCTGACGGCTTTTCCCCAGCAAAGTGGTCAGAAGCTTTCTATTCCCCATCAGAGTTGCCAGGATTTTCCTCATCCTTAGCAGAGTCGGTGGAATTGCTTCCCCAAAGAATTGTCATTCTCTCCCCAGTAGAGCAATGCATGGAATACCTCCCCAACGGAGTTGCTAAAACTTCCTTATCCCTAGCTGAGTTCTCCCTCCAGACAGATAAACTAGAAATCTCTCTCCCTGCAGGATCCGGATCCCGGATCGGGTTTCTCATTTGTATACGCATAGCATTCACATCATGTTCACCAAATAAGCGTAGCATTCCGTCTAATACGGAGCATTACGGCAAAAATCAAACATTTGCATGATCATAAGTCGAGCTCGAGCCAGTCACCTGCAAATACCATATTCACTTCACCAGCCATATATAAAATTTATCCCCCACAGACAAAGCCAGAATACCTTCTGCATTCAAATACAGATTGCCTGTTCATATTTATACATGCTCTTTTCGGCACTCGTCCGTGTCATCTTTCCCCAGTAAGGTCGCCAGAATACCTGCTGCATTCTCAATACAAACACTCGTTCATACCTGTACATATCCTTTGTTGACACTCACCTATGTCATACTTCCCCAGCAAGTTCAAAAACTAGTCTGTGTCGCTTGCTCAATCCCTTTTTGACACTCGTCTGTGTCTTGCACATACTTCACCAGTAGATCATACTTGTACATACTTATACGCAATCCTCCGATACTCGTCTGTATCTTGTATATATCACTCCTCAGCAGATTCAACACTCATCCGTGTTCTTTGCTCAACCGATTGATACTCATCCATATCATCACCCTTAAACACGTGACAGCGTTTGTTTCTACTGATACTCGTCCGTATCGTGGTTCTAAGGATGCTCGTCTGCGTCTTTGGTCTATACACACTGTCAAACACTTATACCTTCTATTCTTAAGCGTAAGCACTCGTCCGTGTTTACATCCCCACAAAGGCAAAACAAGTTTCTCTGTCCGACATTCGGCCTGTGTCACGATACTTTCGGCAGCCGTCCCCTTCCAAGTGATCGTCTTTCACCTTTAGATGACCGTCCCTCATCCTTTACCCAGTGGAATCCCAATTGTTGGAACTTTCTATCCGGCATTCGTCCTATGTCGTGATATTTTCAGCATCCTTCCTCTGCTAGGTGATCGTCCTTCACCTTATGATGATCGTCCCTCATCATTTATCTGATGTTCGTCCCCATCGTTGATCTTTTTATCCGGCATTCGTCCTATGTCGCGATAATCCCCAAGAGCAGTCGTACCCTGCTAGGTGATCGTCCTTCACCTCTTGATGATCGTCCTTCATCATGCTTCTCTGATGGTCGTCCCCATCGTTGATCTTTTCTATATGATATTCGTCCTATGTAGAGATAAAGAGCAGCCATCCCCTGCTAGGTGATCGTCCCTCAACTTTGATGACCATCCCTCATCAAATATTTCATTATTCTTTAACCCGATGGTCGTCCCCATCGTTATCCCTTTTCCTTTTTCCTGATGATCGTCCTTTATCAATTTAAGCCTGATGGCCGTCCCCATTGTGGTTTACCTTATTTTCCAAGCCTGATGGATGTCCCCATCATTACTTTTCTCAAACCCCAGAGAATTTTATTTCCTTACCCGATGGTCGTCCCCGTCGCGGTTTCTTTATTTCCCAGCATGATGGTCGTCCCCGTCATTACTTTGCTTATCGTTTTACCACCAGCAATCTTCCTCTGCTTGATGGTCGTCCTCCATCTCTTTCATTTGATACTCATACTATACTATCTTTTTACAATTTATATCCCTTTTCTTCTTCTCCCCAGTGAGTGCAAATTTCGGACTGTCTTTGGTATTCAACCACAAGTTATCTTGTTTGACTGTTAAGCTATGCGCTTACACCCTACATAACTAACTCATGCTTGAATATAGGCAGCTATAAACACCCCAAATTTTCCCTCACTTTTTCTCACACCATGGCTTGTGATCTTTCATTTTTTCATTAGCATAAGCATACCATCCCACTGCATAGTTTCATTTCATCTGCATTTAGGGTTTGTGATCTGAGCAATCCAAAAGTCATCTGATCCATCCCAAAGGTCTTTAAGCTTTCCAAGAGGGTCCATGTGTGTTCCATGATCATAATATGCTCCCCAAAGTTCATAAAAGTCAAGGGATCACAGAGAATGGCAAAGTCATAGAGGCAGACTGAAGATTTCCTGCACAGATGACCTAAAATTAGGGTTTTTGTTTCAGAGGCCTTACACCCAAATTTTTTGGTGATTCTTGATTCTAATGGTCTTAATATGTTATAAGGATCATATGTACCAAATTTAATGAAGAAATTCACTATGGAAGTCATCTGATCATTGGGTAACTTCTTGAGCGAGTAAAGTCAAAATCAGGGCATTTGAGGCCTCCATCAAGGGTACCAAAGGGCCATCATCATCATTTTGAGTCTCTATGATCTTTATTTGACCTTATGAGTGGTTGGAAGTTCACAAATTTGAAGAATTTTGAGCCAAATGCAAACTTGCTATTTTTGGAAAGGACTTGTAATGGAAACTCATCATTTTGGGAAAGATATTCAACCTATTCTTTCATGACCAAAAATGCTTCAAATGAAAAACTCTTGGACATGAAATCTGTAGATTATGTCTTCCCATTTTCGAAAAGTACAATAACATGTCTTGATTCATCCTAGAACTCAAGATATGGCCTTTCAAAGTTGGCAAAAATCCTATAATTTCCAAGTTCATGCCAAAGAGGGGTTTTTGCAATTTCACTTGCCAAGCCATTCCATGACCTCTAATCAACTTCTATGTACCATAACATGTCAAAGAAACTTCAAAACATCAGAATTGGCCCAAGAATGCATGGATTTCATGGCTTGATTCACAAGAAATCTCAAAATGGCAATTATGCATAAAGCTTACAAACACTTGAATCAAAGGTTGCAGATCATCCCAAACCATCCCATGGTTCTCCTTGAAGCTGGATGAGGCTGGACACCCCTCAAAACCAGCTCTGACTCAACCCATACTTGTGGTACCACAACTTTTGACTTTTTGTAAAACAATCCATACCAATCAGCCTGTGCCACAACAACTCTCTGGCCAATCAACATGACTTATGTGGACATCAAGGAGCTCATTTCACATAAGCTTTGAGCCTGAATCCTCCCACAACTCAGAATCACCAAAAATTCCATAAAACTTCATTCCTTCGAAACTCACTCCACAGCCAACAAAAATCATCGATTCTTTCACCAATCATCTCAACATCACTCAAGGATCATTTCCCACCCCTTGCTATGGCCTAAAAACCCCTCAATCAGAAATACGATTTCTGCCACACCAGAACCAAACACCATAAAATAGCCATTCAAAGCTTGCTCTAAGCTCTCCAGAAGCTTCAAGGGACCAAGTGGAGTGGTTTTGCACAAATGAGGGAGTCAGAAAGCTCAGAATCTCAAAGCTTCAACTCAGGTAGCCATCTCAAACTTTTTTTCCAGAACTCTCATTTTAAGTTCTTAAATGATCCTATGTGTCTCCTTGATCATGATGATGTGATTATTTTTTAAAATGGTCGAGAAACCAGGATGTATTGATGTTCTGAAACTTTTTGATCTGAAAATGTTTTTCTTCGATTCATGAGTTTGATGCAAAATAAATGTTGTTTGTGGCCTGATTCGTGTTTATAATGGTTTTGGGGGATGTTTCTGGAGAGTTTGGGAGTTTGGGGTAGCCTGGGGAAGAAGATAGCATGAAGGTGTGGCCGGAGAAGATGACCGGAGCTTGCTCCGGTCACCTGAGAATAATTAGGGTTAGGATTAGGGTTAATCTCCCCAGTTTAAACGTAGGCCCTTGGATCTTGCTTAGCACGTTTTTTAGTGGCCAGGATCATTTCACTTAAACCCTAATTTTAATTAATTAAATTAATCAATTTAATTAGCCAGTTTGAATCCTGACCCTTGGATTACACGCGCAGTCAACCAATATCTCCCCAATTCAAATCCTGGCCTTCAGATCATCATACTTTCATTTAAATTCATTTTAATTTCATTTTCTTTTCATTTCTTTGTTCATTTTATTAAAAATAGCAAAAACCATAAAAAAATATCATTTCTTGCATTTCTGTTTTAAATATTTTTCTTAACCTAAAAACATTTTTATTTTATTTTTTGCATTAAAAAAGTATTTTTAAATATTTAAATGTTTTATTTAATTAATTAATTGATTTTAATTAATTCAAACTCACCATACAAATTTCTTTTTAGGTTTGATCACATTTTCACAATTTTCTTTGAATTAGGGTTCTTAAAAATCACATTTTTAAACCCTAACTTGAAAAATTCATTTCTTCCTAACCATGATGAGTTTGAACTTGTTTCTTTTTGCATTATTTCACATATTGCATATAGTTTCTAGGTTATTTATGTCATATTTTTATCTTGCATTTTCAATTTGATTTGCATTTTCCCTTTAGAAGCACCCAAAAACCCTAGTTAACTTAGGAATTTCATAACTTTGTCTAGGATTGGCTTCTGACTTTCTCCTTTGGGGTATGATCTTATATGGGATTAGGGTTTGTTTGAGTTCAATTTAAATTTTTTATCATGGTGATTGCTTCTGTTTTGGTCATATGCATTTCATGTTGTCTTAAAATCATAATTTCCCATGTTCATTTGCATTCATCTTTGCATATCATCATCATATGAACTTGTCATGCCATTCCATTATTTTGTATGTCATCTTAGACATCTTAGGACATGTTTGAAACATTGCTTGATCATTTCTTCATTCATTTGCTATGCTTTGCATCCATTACATTGCATGAACATCCATGCGTTTTCATACTTCTAAACATGCTTCCTTTGCATCTCATCCTTGTATGATCATTCATATGCATCTTGTATGACTTTGCATCATATCATAACACATTTACATTGCATATTCAATTTTGACTTTGGTCTTTGCATCCTTATTCGTCTCATTTCTTCGTGCTTTATGTCTTATGCATTCATACTAACATTTCAGGAACTTTTGGTAAGTTATCTGGGAGGTGGATTTGCCTTCACCTCCCACCTCTTCTTTCCTTTGTATTTGCATCCTTTATTTGTCTTTTAAGTGAACTTGCTTCACTTATGTTGCTCTTGCTCCTTTCTTTTATCCTAAGTTACTTATCTTCTTCAGGAATTAAGTAACTTATTCTTCTTCTTCCTTCTCTTTTCATCTGCTTCTTCCATGGTGGCCTTCTTGAAGATCTTTTCTCTTAAGCCTCACAAACCATAGGATATCCAAGCATGATAACATTTAGGGTTTTATATAGTTCCCCTTAGTATTTTACCTTTGATTCTCCTTGAGTCTCTCTTCTCATCTCTTAATCAGAGGCTAAACTCTTAAAGCTTTAGGAGTTTGGAATCAGGGTTATGCCTGCATCCTTATCTTAGGATGGAGTGTATAACTTTAATCCTTAGTGTTAAACCTTTAATTTGTTTACACCTCTTAATCAAAACACATTAATAATCACTAAGACTTAATCTTGTAACTTGGGCCTTACATTAGGGTTCTATATCTTCTTTATGGTTAAGAGGGACTAACCCTAGTGTTTAATGGACAAGTCCCCCTCAAGTTGTCTTACAAAACATAAAATCCGCTTCTTAATCTCATCCTTTAATTAAAATCCATTTAATAAAGGCTTGTTATATAATGAATTTAATCCCTAACCATGGATTAAGTTGAGGTATCTTCCTCAGCTTAAGTGTTCTCATCTATCCTTCTATTAGGATGGTGTAATGAGTTCACTAATTTGTGATTAGAGATTAAACTCATTACTTAACACTAAACAAAAACCCAAAAACATCTAAGTAATCACAAGTAGGTTAATAATCTTAATCCTACATCATCATGGTAATTAAGTTGAGATGCTTATCTCATGCTTAAGTAGGCTCATTATCCCTAATCAGGGAGGATATAATGAGTTTACAAGCCCTTGATCTAGGCTTAAGCTCATAATCCTATGCAAAACACCAAAAACAATAAAAAACTGAAAACACAAAAACAAACAATAATCGTCTCCTCCGGGATTCTTTTCTCATCACACTCATTCACAAACGAGAACTCACTTCTTCCGTCTAATGCAAGACAGTTAGAACTCGAGCCAGACGAGTCATACACTTGAGCAAAGATAAGCAAGAAGTTCACAATCAATTTATTTTCAGTCTCTTTGAGTCGAACTACGGTGTTCTGACTTCCTCATTGCACGAGAGGATACGTAGGTATAACTTAACAGTTATCAAACAAAAGTTTCTTTCTCATCCCCCTCTTTCAGCATTCTTTTTTTTAAGCCTCAGGTCCTGAGCAATTTACCTTTTGCACTGACACATGTACTTTCTTTCCTTAGATTTTGCACACAGACAGCACATACACTTACCCCTTTTAAACACAATATTGTAAGCGTGGATCCCATCGAGTACGACGGATGATCTGGGTACTAATACCTTCTCATGTCGTAACCAACCCCCTTTCTCAGTTTCTCTGGTTCACAACTGTCTTATCCATCTCTTTCCAGTTTTATGCAGCATTACCTTTCCTTCGGGATAAAAATGCCTAGCTCGCAACTCTATTCAACCCTTCTCTTCGCTGACGGTTCGCGTTTGCACCGGGACGTAGGTCCGGGGAGCGACACCTCTGAATAGGCAAAGTTTTACATCAGGAAGCAACTACCTAGAAAGAGGTAGCTACCATAAAATTGAGAAAAGAAACTATCCTAATGGCAATGTACACAGAATTCCAATGAGTTTCCTTCCTGCTATGACCACCATGTCTTCAAGACTTTCCATTCTTGCCTTTGCTTTCTAAAGAAGAATAGGAGACTGATTCCTATCCTTCTGATATTGTCGGGCTGTTTGAAATAATGATTTGGTTCAGATTACCCGGATCACAATTGTTCGCTTATTCCCTTGTTTTGCGTGGATCGCCCTTTCGGGTTTTTAATCCACCGGGATACCCTTTTTTGCCTGAGATGTCCGATGTGGCTTTTCAAATCAGCGGGTGTACATTTTCCCCCTAACTTTTGCCCGAGCTTTTTATTCTGTTTTTAGCTCGCCGGGATGCCCTTTTCTTGCATGGACTTTAATTATGTTTTGTGTCTAGCGGGTACTTTATGCAAAGTATTTTTTAACTACGTCTGAGTTAACAGGGGACTGGAAGTCTTCTCCATCCCTAGTAGTGAGCATCAGTGCCCCACCAGAGAAAACTTTCCTTACTATGAATGGACCTTTGTAGTTTGGGGTCCACTTGCCCCTGTGATCTGAACTTGGAGGAATGATCCTTTTGAGTACAAGCTCGCCTACTTGATACTCTCGAGTACGTACTCGTTGGTCGAATGCTTGCTTCATTCTCCTATGATAAAGTTGACCATGACAGATAGCTGCTAATCTCTTTTCCTCAATTAGACACAACTGATTATATCGAGCACGTACCCATTCAGCCTCATCAAGCTTCACATCCATCATTACACGTAAAGAAGGAATTTCCACCTCAATAGGCAAGACTGCCTCCATGCCATATACCAGGGAGAATGGAGTTGCCCCGGTTGACGTCCTGACTAACGTTCGGTACCCATGCAACGCAAATGGTATCATCTCATGCCAATCTTTGTAAGTGACAACCATCTTCTGCACAATCTTCTTAATATTTTTGTTGGCTGCCTCTACCGCGCCATTCATCTTTGGCCGGTAAGGAGAAGAATTGTGATGTTGTATCTTGAAGTCCCGGAACAGTTCTGCCATCATCTTGTTTTTCAAATTGGAACCATTATCAGTAATGATTCGCTCGGGCACTCCGTATGTGCAAATGATGTCTCTTTTCAGGAATCTGGCTACCACCCGGCGAGTGACATTGGCATAAGATGCTGCTTTAACCCATTTGGTGAAATAATCAATCGCCACCAAGATGAAACGATTACCATTGGAAGCAGTAGGCTATATCCTTCCGATTATGTCAATGCCCCACATAGAAAAGGGCCAAGGAGATGACATGAAATTGAGCGGGCTAGGAGGTACATGCACCTTGTCTATATAGATCTGGCATTTGTGGCACTTACGGGTGTACGAACAACAGTCTGCATCCATTGTTAGCCAATGGTACCCTGACCTCAATAACTTCCTAGCCATTTCATGTCCTCCTGCATGAGTACCGAAGGATCCCTCGTGGACTTCCTGCATTAACAGGCCTGCTTCGTGTCTATCCACGCATCTGAGCAAGACCATGTCAAAGTTCCTCTTGTATAGAACTCCGTATGCGTTCAAGAAGAAATTAGCAGCAAGTCGTCTCAAGGTCTTATTGTCGTTGGGTGATGCCCCAGCTGGGTATTCTTGTTTTTCCAGGAAATGCTTGATATCAAAGTACCAAGGTTTCTCATCAAACACTGCATCCACAGAGAAAGCATAAGCTAGTGCGTCAATCCTGGAAATGTCAATCACGGGCACATAGTTCCAACACAAGACTTTGATGGACGAAGAAAGAGTAGCCAATGCATCGGCAAATTGATTCTCATCTCGTGGTATATATTGAAGCTTAACCGTTGTTAAGAACGTCAACAGTCTTCTGGCATAATCCCTATAAGGAATTAAGTGTTCTTGATGTGTATACCACTTGTCGGTAATCTGGTTGATAACAAGGGCTGAATCTCTGAATATATCGAGGGTCTTAATCCGAAGATTAATAGCCTCCTTTATTCCCATTATGCACGCCTCGTATTCCGCTTCATTGTTGGTGCAGCCAAAAGTAATTATGGCAGCGAAGGGAAAGTGAACACCTTTGGGAGTGATAAGAACAGCAACAACTCCGCGTACATTGATATTGACTGCCCCATCAAACATCAACTTCCATTTGGGTTCAGGGTCAGGCCCCTCCTCCAGAAGTGGTTCCTCACAATCTCTTTCCTTGAGGTATAGGATGTCCTCATCAGGGAAATCAAACTTCATTGGCTGGTAATCATCTTCTAATGGTTGCTGGGCAAGATAATTTGACAGTACACTTCCTTTGATGGCTTTCTGGGAAGTATATTGTATGTCATACTCTGTTAATATCATTTGCCACCTTGCAACCCTTCCGGTTAATGCCGGCTTCTTGAAAATATACTTGACAGGGTCCATTTTAGAGATTAGCAATGTGGTGTGGGTCAACATGTACTATCTCAGTCGGCGAGCAGCCCATGCCAAAGCGCAGCAAGTTTTCTCGAGCAGTGAATAAAGGGATTCACAGTCGGTAAACTTTTTGCTAAGGTAATAAATAGCATGCTCTTTTCAACCAGACTTGTCATGTTGGCCAAGCACACACCCCATCGACCCTTCTAACACAGTCAAGTACATGATAAGTGGCCGTCTTGGAACTGGAGGCATTAGAATCGGAGGCTCCTGTAAATATTCTTTTATCTTTTCAAAGGCTCTTTGACAGTCCTCATTCCACCTGACCGTTTGTTCTTTTCTTAACAATTTAAAGATTGACTCGCATGTGGCAGTTAGATGAGATATAAACCGTGAAATGTAGTTCAATCTCCCTAAAAACCCATGCACTTCTTTTTCTATTTTTGGTGCAGGCATATCTTGTATTGCTTTTACTTTTGCAGGATCTACCTCAATCCCCCTTTGGCTAACAATAAAACCCAGCAATTTACCATAACGCACTCCGAAAGTGCACTTGTTTGGATTCAACCTCAATTTGTACTTTACCAACTTGTCAAACATCTTTTTGAGATTGACCAAGTGTTCTTCTTCGTCCCGGGACTTGGCAATCATATCGTTCACATAGCACTCAATTTCCTTGTGTATCATGTCGTGGAACAAAGTTACCATAGCCCGTTGATACGTTGCCCGGGCATTCTTCAACCCAAAGGGCATAACCTTATAATAGAATGTACCACACGGGGTAATGAACGTCGTTTTCTCCATGTCTTCCGGTGCAATCTTAATCTGATTGTACCCGGAGAAGCCATCCATGAAAGAAAATACCGAGAACTGAGTGGTGTTATCTACCAGCAAATCAATGTGAGGTAATGGGAAGTCATCCTATGGACTTGCTCTGTTTAGATCCCGATAATCGACGCACATCCGGACCTTGCCATCTTTCTTCGCTACATGCACAATGTTAGCTACCCAAGGTGGGTAACTAGTTACGGAAAGGAACCCGACATCCCACTGCTTTTGAACTTCCTCTTTGATCTTCATTGCCATGTCAGGTCGAGTTCTTCTCAACTTTTTCTTGACCGAAGGACAATCTTCCCTTAGTGGCAGCTTGTGTACAACAATGTCAGTATCCAACCCCGACATATCTTGATACCACCAGGCGAAGATATCCACATATTCACGTAGCATACCAATCAATTCCTTCTTTACCTCGGCCTGCAGACTGGCCCCAATCTTTATCTCTTTCTTTACATCCTCAGACCCGATGTTAATGATCTTTATTTCTTCCTAATGAGTCTGAATGACCCTTTCCTCTTGTTTCAACAACCTAGCCAACTCTTCTGGGAGTTCACCGTCTTCCTCAACCCCTTCATCAGCTTGGTAGATAAGATTGTCGAAGTCATGCATAGTCATAGCAGGAACGTTATCACAGGAATCTGAATGATCAACACTACACAAATGATGTGCTTATTTCATAATCTTTTTCTTTCAAAAGAGACGCAAACACACAAAACACAGGAAAAGAAAACATTGCCATTTTATTTGTTTTTTTTGTGAAAAAATTTTAAAATGAAAGAAAGAGAACACAATTTTGCTTTAAAAATGTCCTTTATTTCATGGTAAAAATAAATGCATTAAAAGCATGGTGGCCAAGTACTTTGACTGCCAAGTAACTTGAATAAAATCTTCAGCAGACCAGTTCCGGAGCTCCTCCCCAGGTGCACATGGGTGAATCCAGTTATCCAAGTCGCAGTCACTATCCCCATCTTCACTGGTTGCACAAATGTTGTAGTAGTCGAGCATTCCAGCACTAGTGAATGCTATGGACTTACTTCCTTGAGACCAGCTAGACCCTCTAAGTTGATATCCAAGACCAAACTTGTCATCCTTCTTTTCCACTTCTAACAATTTTCCCCAACCCTGGGCCTTTCCGGATTGGACTACTTCCTTAGCTTGCTTGTAGGAGTAGATAGGAGTCCCTTCCTTCTCATTACTTTGAGTTGCAGCAACCGGAGACAAAGTGCTAACATTGACTGTCTCAAACGCTTGGAAAAGTGTCTCATGGATCTCCCCATCCATTTCCACGTATTTGAAGGTCGACATATGGCTTACGAAAATATCCTCTTCACCGCATACAGTAACAACTTGGTCGTCTACCACATACTTTAATTTTTGATGCAACGTGGATGGTACTGCGCCAGCAACATGAATCCAAGGACGTCCTAGAAGACAACTATAAGCGAACTAGATATCCATAACATAGAATGTACTCTTGAATACCTGAGACCCAATCTTTACCGGTAGCTCCACCTCCCCAAACACAGACCTCCGTGACCCGTCAAAATCTTTTACAATCAAATCACTGGGTCGTAAAACAATGACATCAACATTCAGCTTCATGAGGGCCTTCTTAGGGAGCACATTGAGAGAGGAGCTTGTATCTACTAGGACATGTGATAGAACAGCTCCCTTACACTCCATGGTGATATGTAAGGCCTTATTGTGATTACGTCCCTCAGAAGTGAGATCTCTGTCTGTGAATCCCAACCCATGACTTGCATTCACACTGGCTACCACAGCCTCTAACCGGTTAACAGTTATCTCTTGTGGTACATATGTCATTTGCAAAACTTTCAGCAGAGCCTCTCGGTGAGCTTGAGAACACATTAACAACGACATAATGGATATCTTGGATGGGGTTTGATTCAGCTGTTCAACTACCTTATAGTCACTTTTCTTAATTATCCTCATGAATTCCTCAACTTCCTTTTCAAAAGTGCCCTGGCTAGTGGCGGGAGTTGTCACCTCTTCAGTTGCTATCTGTTTACCCTTGGCCTTTGCAGCAGTTTCAGCTTCAGGATCACTTCTAAGAGCTTGAGGAGCAAAGAGACACTCACTCCGTGTAAACCCACCAACTCCTCCAACATTCACAACAGTCGGGTCAATTGTCATTGTCTTACTTTCCCTCTTTTGACCTTCTACATACACGTCGGAGCCATAGTGCCAAGGAATGGCCTTATCATCAACATAGGGAACTGGCCCCGGAACAGTAATGGTTACTGGACCCACCTCTGGAGCATAGATAGTCACCGACTCTCTCTGGGAAGGAACTTCAGCAGGATCAAAATAAATTGTTACTGTAGACACACAATCACTTCTATTGTCAATCCTGTCAAACTGTAGAGATCCTTCATCAATCAAACACTGCAACCCAGCTTTCAAATCTTCGAAACCGTTAACTGAATTCATACAACCCTCGCAGTCAAAATCACAACCTGGGAGTACCATCTCTTTCAATAATTTTTCCTTTACCACTAACAATGAATTCCTTACTTCTTCCATGTTCAAAATCAAGTGCAACCTCTCGCCACCATCAACAGCGTTTATCCGGACCCCTCCATGATTTGGAATGGGGTTTGATGTAACATTTGGAGGCGGTGCGAAGTTAATTGATTTCTAATCAATCATGTCTTTGACCTTATGTTGTAATGCCCTGCACTTCTCTGTTGAGTGCCCGGGAGCTCCTGAGTGAAATGTGCATCTTGCGTTAGCATCATACCCCACTGGAAGTTCTCCAGGTGGTGGTGGTGCCAATTTCCTCAACTGAACCAAGTTCAAATCTAACAATCTCTGGAGTAGTGTTGTGTATGTCATAGGGATAGCCTCAAGCACCCTGTTAGCTAGACAAGCTTGTCTTTGTTGATAGGGTCTTTGCTGATAGTTATTACGCTGCGGCTGTTGCTGATGTTGTTGTGGTTGTTGAACATGACTTGTGGGAATGGTGATAGCTGCCACCTATTCGTAAGATCCCCTATATCCACGGCCTCGGCCTCGGCCGTACACAACATTAGTTTCTCCCTCCCTTCTTCTTGGAGGTCCATTAAAAGCTTTTCTAACACCACTTGAGCTACTTGCACCACTGTCTTGGATTTTCCCCATTTTCAGCAGAGTTTCCACCCTTTCTTCAGCTATCACAATGTCATTAAACTTTGTTGCTGAACAAGATGCCAGTCTCTCAATAAACACACCCTGCAGTGTTCCCATAAACATGTTTGCCATTTCATTTTCTAACAAGGGAGGTTGTACTCGAGCAGCAAGCTGACGCAACCTCTGGGCGTACTCTTTGAACCCTTCTTTAGCACTCTGACACATTGTCTGCAATTGGGTACGATTTGGAGCCATATCCAAATTATACTGATACTGTTTCACAAACGCCTCATGTAAATCCTTCCAGCTTCAAATATTGACCCTGCTCAGCTTCATGTACCATTCCAAGGAAGCTCCTACAAGACTATCCTGGAAGTAATACATCCACAACTTTTCATCATCTGTATTCGCAGCAATCCTTCCCACAAAAGATTGAAGGTGAGTTTTCGGGAAGGCCGTGTCGTTGTACTTATCAAAAGTAGGGACCTTGAACTTGTAGGTAATTTTCACCCCTAGCACTAAGCCCAGATCAGTGATGTCAAACCCTAGAGAACTTTGAGACTGAATGGCGCGAATTTGCTCAGCCATTTCTTCAAATCTCCTATTCATGTCAATCCCATGGCCTTCTGCCTCATCCAGCAAAGTGAATTGTTCATCCTTCCCATCCATCTGCGTGTTATGCACTCCATCATTGATAATAGTGACCCCTGGTTGCACCACAGGGATTTCAACGTGACAGGCACCAACCCCATTGCGATTACCTCCATCTGTTGTCCCATTGTTCCTGGCCTGATTATTCTCTATCATCCCGCGCATGCGCTCTTGAGTTTGACCCATCCCAGCCATGAGGGTCATGAAGTGTTCCATTCTTGTCCTTAAATCAGCCAGATCCGCTTGCATCTGATTCATTGCTCACTCTCTGTTCACCCTTGTAAGGTATTTGTGTACGGTTGACCGTCTCTTAACCTTCTTGGGAGCTATAGTGCCTGGAATTTGCATAAACGTTAGAAAATTGAAGAATTACCTGCAAAACAACAAACACGTTATATGCATGTAATGTAATTATTCATGTTTCCATGTTCAGGCATTAATATGCCCAGATCTGGTATTTTTGACATAAAGTACTCCATATTTCTTTTTGGAAACTAGCTTTTCAAACTCTTTTGAGGAGTATTCAGACCCTGATGGCTTCGAACAAACAACTTTGCTCATTCAAAAATGGTAAATGGAAAGTATCATTTTATAACATGAACAAACTACCGATAACCAGAGTCATAAACATAAACAGAATCCCCAAAGGGTTACAATTCAGTACAAAAACAAAAAGCTAAAGCAGAATCCTACAACTCTAGGCTAAAGGAAGATTCAGGTTCCTCTTCTGCAGCCACCACCCCTGTCTGGTTCTTCTTGACACCTGCTCTCAGCTTAAGAT
This sequence comes from Lathyrus aphaca, assembly GCA_963966055.1. Taxonomy (NCBI): domain Eukaryota; kingdom Viridiplantae; phylum Streptophyta; class Magnoliopsida; order Fabales; family Fabaceae; genus Lathyrus; species Lathyrus aphaca. The sequence goes on from OZ014521.1 coordinate 448,806,270, forward strand.
CTGCAATCTCCTTCATTGCTTCCTCCAAGGCTAGCTGGCTCTGTACCAATTGCTGAGTCTTTTCCCTTCGTATTTTGTGAACTTGTTCTACTTCTTCTTTCTTGAATGTCATCTGCACCTCAAAGAATTCTTACTTTTCTTTGTACTTCTTCTCCTCTTGTTCCCTTTGGCCCTGTAACCAAGTAATGGATTGACAGGCTTCTCTAAGAGTCTTCAAAGTCTTCTTACGCTCTGCTTCTCTTTTTGATTCTGTTAAACCCAATCTCTGAAAATGAGCTTCTCTCCCAGTAAACTCCTTTTCCTTAGCTTCTAGGGTAACCTGCATCCTTTGCAGCTTTTCTTCTGCTTCATTTTTAGCACGATTGGCACGATGATACAAGCTAGCCATTTCAGAATTCTCTACCCGAACCTCGTGCAACTGAGCTTCCAACTTCTTATAATCGTCAAGAGAAACAATGGTTTGTACAGGTACCTCTTTTGGATATAATGGAGCCTCAGCTGAAAATGGAAGGAAGAAAGTGTCAACCCTACCTTGTATCCAATCAGCAAAAGGTGGATAAGTCTTAGGGTCCACCTTTCCAAATTCTTTCTTACCCTCCCTAACCTTTGTTTCCCAAGCTTGAGATACTCGGACAATCAACTGCTCATTATCTTCAGCCGAAAGATCCAAAGTCTTTGTTATTTCCTCATCTGATGGAGGATCCTTCGGTGGATAGCCAAATTGTTTTCTAGACAGCATAGGGTTATGAATTATTACTCCTTTCCTACCTAACAAAGGCACATAGGGAAATTCATCACATCTTGTAATAAACTCCTTCTCCACCAAGTTTCTGCTACATCCCCAAGCTATATCATCAGATGTTAACCTCATCAATCTTCTAGCCCACTTCCAATCTTGCTTAAGATCTTTGAACGGTCCTGACTTTGGAAGCTTCTTAGCGAACCACTCAGCAAACAACGGAGCACAACAGTTCACGTACCCATTCCTTTTCTCGTTTCTGTGATGTACACCAAAGTAAAAGTCTCCCAACAACATAAGCACTGGGTTTTCTTTAATGAAAAGGGTGATAGACTCAAAGCTCACCCATCCTTTCTCTCCTGGGAAAAGACTTATCCCATATACCATTAATGCTAACAATGCACTGAATTCTAACCATTTTCCTCCTAAAGCAAACACACGAGCTTCTTGTAATACCTCAAAATTTGCCCTCATATTTATTACCTTAACTAGCTTATCGCTTCGCATTTCATATGCATTTCTCACTAGGTCATTAACATCATAATAGTGCATTTCATGGATTCATAGGGCATATGATCAAGGCCCTGGAAAATTAGGGTTTCGTACCTTATCCGTATCTGTCAGGGATTGAAATGATGGAGAATATTCACTGGACAATGATTCCACTTCAAATGCGGTTGTTCAGTTGTGTTTCGATTCAGATGGGAGTTTGACCTAATTTTGGTCAAACTATCAAAATATTACTGAAACTGCAAAATTATTTGGGCCACCGGTCTATTTCTTAGATAGTGCATATTCAAAGTTCAGGTTATCGTGTGCTGAGATTCATCAGTTTATCGAGCAGCGTTTTGTGTGAAGTTTGGTTAGAATCTTCAGTTTATCAGTGATTCCTCTGGTTTTGAATGGTCATAGCATGTTTCAGACAATTCGAAAGGGGTGTGATTTATCTGGAAAATTATTCAGTGGTTCAGAAGTGGTCGTGTTCATGGGTTTGTGGAGAGAATTCAAAATAGGCTTTGGGCTAAAATCGAGATTTCATATCCATTCATTGCTTTTTTCTCATTGTTATAAACCATTCCCGATTATTCCATTCCACTTTCATTTTTTTAATTTCCATTATTCTATATGTTTTCATCAATTCATTTTCAGTTTCTTTTATTCACCTTTCCATTTATTTTTGTCCATAATCCATTTTGAACCACCTTTTAAAGTCTAGTTGTCCAAAGCCATATTCAATTTTCAAAGCCCATATCAAACTCATATTTTCCCTTGTCCATTTTACACCATTTAAATTCAATGGCAATCTCGCTTTAGAATCATCACAAATTTCTACAAAAATATAAAGAGATCAATTTCTTTTTTCATTTTAATATCCAAATTACTAAACCATTTTTCCATGAATCGTATCAATTTTATTCCGTCCATTAAGCCCAAATCAGACTTCTATGTCCACTATCCGTTTTAGTCTAATTTAATCCCACTTTTTTTGTTAAATTCCATTTTTTCTCTCTAAAACTACAAATTAGCCTTAGTCATTTTTTTATTAATCATCTAAAAGTATAAAACCAACCAAGGTAGGCCCATCATTCCACACCAAAACCTATGACCACCTTCTTTTCTTTTCCAATTAAAACCATCATTCATTTTTATTAGTTTGACCTTGAGAAATTTCTTTAGCAGAAAATCAAAACACTTTCACACTTCCATCCTCTAATATCATACACGCATGAACTCCATAAATTGACCACATCATGTTTTCATCAGTGCACTCAAATCACAACAAAATTCAGCAAGAAGTTCATTACATTAAAAGGAAAAAGTTCTATTAACATTTCATAATAAAATATACAACATAATATTTTTGGAAGGGAGGGATAACAGAATCAAAAAAGAAAAAAAACTCTTCAAGAGAAAAACAAACTCAGAAGAAGATATACACAAAGGAGGAATTCAGAATCTTCAACCAACCGCATCAGAACCTAAGACTCTTCATCACTATGCAACTCTTCAGCAATCTCCAACCTTTATCATCATCTCCATTTTCTAACGCTCTCAATCCTTCATCATCCCCACCATCAAGCTTCATGATCCTTAATATTCAATCACCTGCAAGTTCCACATCATTAACAACAACACAACCAGCAAAATCACGGAAGCAGAAGAATAAGAAGAAAAAGATACTAGATTGAAGCTTAATTCCACTACGGGATGCCACACTAATTCCGGATACAACAGTCAATTCACTGTTGAAAATCCAACCTTTCATATAGACAAAAATGGATCAACTCGTTCTTCAGTTACCTCGCATAAAAATGATGAACACAACCACATTAATATGCATACTAGTGAAACTAGTAGTGTTGCAGGTCTAGATTCCCCTGGAACTAAGGTTTGGGATGGAAGAAGTATCCGAAACCAGGCCGTTTCTTATGTTCATCACCCACTTGAAATTTTTGATAATCACGGTACAAAGAAAAGGAATAAGAACCGTTCCCGCTACCCGAGACCATTCAGAAGTCAATCTGGCAGTAAAAGGTCTAGATCAAGCGATCACAAGACACAGATGTGGTAGGAAGTTGAGAGATCAAGTTTTTATCTGGTGATGGTCAAGACATACTAGGCTCTTTAAAATCACATGTGAATTCTGATGAGTCCTTTGATGAAGTGGATTTTGAGAGTTTGGATAGAATTTATGGTGGAGCAGCTGCTCTTCTTCATCCTCTATATCTAAACCAAAATCTTGTAGTTTGGTTGTTAATCCTCTGATAGGTTCTTCTTCCATAGACTCCTTTTACAAGTTGAGATGTATGGTCTTGGGTGCAAATATTGTGAAGAGTGGTTCCCTGAGTATAATCTTCATTTTGACACCAAAACATTTTCTGTCAACTGGTTTAGATGTAGCAGTCATTCAAGAGCGGTGTGAGTTGCTTGATAAATATTTGAAGAAGCTGATGCAGCTACCTAAAGTTTCAGAGTCAATTGAATTATGGGACTTTCTGAATGTAGACTCTCAGACCTATATATCACACAAAAATCAGTTTCAACAAACTTCACAAAGACCCTGCAAGATTCAATAAGGAAAGTCAGTCAGTAGCAAAAAGAAAATCAAAGAGGAACTAACCAACTCATAATTGAATCATAACAGAAATCAACAAACTCCTAACCTCTTTTTGTTCTGGAAGCTTCATAAGCTTGATTTTTCATTTCTATAAAAGAGGATCTTCACCTCAAATCCAGCTCTTCCTGATCACAAATCTCTCATCCATTTCTGCTTCTCCTCACCTTTCTTCAACCTTCTTCTCCAATCCTTCACCACTTTTCTTCTTCTTCTGCTCCTACACACAATTCCCCCATCACCAAGCTTCAACCTCCTTCACCTGATTTCTTCAATTTCCTCCTTTATCCTCTCCTTCCCGCAACAACCTCCTCTTCAACCTTCTGCTTCCACCATTTCCAAATCCGAATCTTCATCAAACTAGACCTCATCCTTCATCTTTCTTCTTCATTCATCCTCTTTCTCAGCCTTCAACAACATTTCATCTTCACCAAAGATCATCGAAACCTGAAAAAAATCATCAACAAGAATATGTATCAGTTCACGATAGGAAAAGTCAAACGCAGAATTGCCTACCTGAACATTTGAATCATATTGATTTTCCTCGCTTGACACCAATCACGGCTCAGGCTTCATCATTATCAATCGAACGGATTGGAACTTCGAAGTTTGTCTTCGAATCAAGCAGGAACAAAGATGGCATAATCTTTCACGGAAAGTGTTCAATCGCATCAAGTTTCATCGTGCTGTGAAGTCATCGCATCCGGATAATCGTGTTCTTCATCGATTCAGGTACACGCAATCTATCCCCTTTTACCACGTTGGAATTCTAGTGTGCAAGGTGTTTTCTTCGATGATTCAAGCTGATAATTTGTGAGATTGTTAGGAGGAGTTGAGTTAGGGTGATGTTTAAATTCGTTTCTCTGGTTGATGTTTGTAGAGGCCATAGAAAAAGCTAGGCTAGGGTTTGATTTTTGTTTCGGGATGAAGAGCTATAGGCTCAGGATCTTTCTTTTTTGTGTGGAAGGGAGAAGAAGGTTCAGAAGATGGCGACGGTGAGAAGAAAAAGAAGAGGTTTAGGTTGAAAGTTTAGGGGGTGGCGGCTTGAGAAGAATAGGAAGACGGTGGAAGAGAGGGAGGGAAGAGTGTTGCGGCGGATGAGTATTGAGGAAGAGGAATTAGGGTTACATCATTTCTTTTGATTTGTTTATAATTTAAAAGACTTGTTGTTAGTCTGATTAATAAGGGAATATTATGCTAATTAATAAGGATTATTATAAGGATTAATATGATATTAATGAGGAATAAAGAAGGATAATGAGTAATTAATCCCTGTTAATTTGTACCGTTAGGAGTCAAGGAGATAGGATTAGATTTTTGTGAGTCTTGGCCACACCAGCGGTGACACGTGTCACCGTCCGGTTGGCTCTCTGCGCGGTGATCCCATGCGTATTGTCCATCATAATTCCCATGCATCTTCATTCCACAAATCTCATGATCTGAATACTAGTAAAGAAGACCTAATCGTATGGCCCAGATAGAGTCAACAAAAGTTGACTGAAGGTCCACCAATACATCCTCTTCATCCTGCGAATGGGCTTGTTCCTTCTACTTTCTACACCTCCCTTCTCAAAGCCCACCAAAAAAACAACCATAAAAGATTACTTCCTGCAACCTCTCCCAATTTCCAGCGTGGGGGCCTTGCAGTTTTCTTTTTGCACCTCCCTTCTCAAAGTCCATTAAGAAAACAACTTCTAAAAGATGCTTCCTGCACCACCCTATTTCCTGCGTTGTGTGGGCCTTGCCCGGTAGCTATTCGCACCATTGTTTAAAGCCCAGTAGAGAAAAAAGAACTAAAAATGATACTTAACTCACCCCCCATCTTATTCATTTTAGAATTTAATTTTTAGTTTACTAAAGTTTCAAAATAATTTATTAAAAAATAGTAAAAAGCATTATTAAATTCCCCAAAAATTTAAGTAGGTTAATAATTCATTTTAGAAAATTTTGGCATTTTTTTTTTTTGAATTTTAATTGTTTTTTATTTAATTCTGATTTTTTCATGTAATTAGCTTATATTGAATTTCCTTTAACTGTACATAAATTTGTTCATTTTACTTTTTAACCTTCCAGTAGGATTTTTGACCCATTCTTTTTGCTATAGTTAGAAGACTCATAATAGGATCTAGGATAATTTTGGTAGATTTTTAGGGTCATTGTATCCCCTGTTTTAGTAGCTTAATCCTTAGAAAATAATGGTTAATCATTAGGTAGAATTAAGTGATTTTTAGACATAGCGAACTTCTGATTTTTTAGGATATTTTTTAACACAATATTATAGGTAGCTTTAGGATCCTATAGAATTAATCCCATAATTTTTCCAGGACCTTTACTATTTTTAGGGTATTAATCTTTAGTCCTTGTTACATGTAAATTTCCATTAGTTTAGGCTAGAATATATGGAATTCATTAAGAAATAGTTTAATTAGATTTAACCTTAGGATTTAATAATGGTTTAGCCTAGTTTAATTTCTGATTTTTAGAATGACAATATTAGGTAATTCCCTTGGTTTTAGGACTTAGGCTTAGGATTCATAATAAATAGACTTAGATTAAATTTAGGCTTGATTTTAGGTTCATACCTTAAATATTTTGTTTTAGAATTTCATTTCTTATATTCAATTTTGTTGCCTTGCTATATTGATTGATATTTCACTTGTATAGGTTTCCCTCTTGCTTTAGAATCAACTTATCTTCCTTAGGAAGTAATTTGAATTCTAGTAGTTTCTAGTTCCTTCTCCATTAGGTTTAGAAACCTCACCAACCATTAGGATCTCTTGTAAATAAATAAACAAAGTTAGGGTTGTGTCTTAGTCCCTTAGATTTTGCCTTTTGCAACTTGAGTCATTCTTTCTCTCGTCATGAAGAAAAGCAATAAAACACTTAATAAAAATCAAACTTTCTTGTACGACACGAGACTTTGTTGCGGAGTGCTTATACGCGTCCTGTTTCGGGGCGAGGTGTAGGTACTTCCCGCGATGGATAGGTCTTATCACGAGAACGTTCACAAACGAATTCAAAACACTTCTCATAAAAGACAAAAAACAAATAATAAGCGACTATCCCGTAGGAACTTCATTTCTCATCTCATTCACTCACAACGCGAACTCGCGACGACTTGTCTCGCATTCAAGACGGTAAACGCACTCGTGCCAGACGAGCCCGCAACACCTGAGCATAGACATACGCAGTTCCAGTCATAAAAAACACAAACAAATAGTTCCCGCCTTAGTTAGGCGAACTACGTCGACTCTGATCCTCATTATCTCGATGAGGTACGTAGGCAGCGGGGTAGGGCCCATTCGAGCACATTCTTTATTTTCTCTACATTTTCCTCATTCTTTCTTTTCATTCTCTTTTCCAGTTCCCTTTATCATTTCCATTCTCATCCCAGTTAGCAGTTCATTTGTTCAACAACACTTTATTTTCTCACCCTTTGAAACAAACAAGCAAGCGTGGATCCCGTCGGGTACGGCGGACGATCTGGGGTGCTAATACCTTCCTAGGTCATAACCGACTCCCGAACCCAGATCTTTGGTTCGCAGGACCTTGTCCTTTCCTTCTTCCTCAGGTTTGTACAACATTACCTTTCCCGTTCCTTCGGGATAAAAATGCCTGGCTGGCGACTCTACCTTTTCCGCGCCACTTTCGCGTTTGTACTAGGATGAAAATCCTGGGAGAGACAGTTGGCGACTCTGCTGGGGATCGAACCCAGAATCTCTGGTTTCCCTTGTAGAGTCACTCCTAGCACCTGTTTGGTTTTGTTTCTTTGGGTGTTTATCTGTTTGTTGTTGTGTGTTTTAGTTTAGCTTTACTGTTTTCATTTACAGTTTTAATTTACAGCTTTACTTTACCGCATTTATTTACCGCTTTCAGTATATATTTTCCATGCATCATATTATACTGGACTGTATGGTTGTGCTGGTTTTCATTTTTTCTATGGGGTGGGAGTTACTGTGAGATAAGCCAACTACCCGGCTTGAGTGCACTATAGGATTAGCAAGGACACGTTGTACTCGCATGGTTACATGAGTGGCGATGTGTTCCACACCCAGATTGCGACCGTCTCGGGACTATTCTGTGTGGGGGTTCTTCTCCACTTCAGGGTACAACCTTGATATTTATGTGCATCTGGTGACCGATCTTCGAGGACCTTAATGGGAACAACCCTCTCCAGTGATGACAGTGGCAGACCGCATTTGTTGGCAAACCCACTCGCATCCGAGGGTCCATTGGGAACTCGCATAGGATGGTCTGGTTCTCTCATAAGAATTCAGTTAAAGCAAACTGTTCGTATGACGGTAGTATTGTACCCTTCGGGATGAATGTACTACTGTTTCTCGATTCAGTGCTTGAAGCTGGAGACTTATGAGGGATGCTTGTTTTTTCCGGACTCAACTGAGGCCTCCCTGAGTAGTACATAATGCCATATCGATTCCCTGATTTGGTCATGAGCCATTTCTCAGAAATGGTGAACATATTATTGCTATTCGGCTTTGAGAGTCCGTGATGTTGACCCAAGTAGCACAGCCGTGAGATTGGGAGGGGTTTACAGGTTTGCAGGAACCCTAAGACCTTCAGCATACCCGCTTTGCCATTGGTTCAGTTTTGTGATCTGGATTTCTGGTTCTAAGATATGGATCCCGGATCAGATGGATTGTTATTGTGATATGTGGATATTGTGACCTTGCACTGACACCTGATTATATGATTGGCAAATCACAGACACTTCATTGATCACATGCCTCGCCTTACATAAGCATCATATCATCATTAATCATTTGTGTTTCTTTTATTCTCAGGGTTTGCATTACTCCCGGTTCCTGGTCATATCATTGCTTTAGAATGGAAGACGTCAGAAAGAGAACTGTGCACTACAAATTTTTTGATACCAAGATGGACCTGATCAACCAAATGGTGTCTCTTATTACCCTGGGTCATTTGGGATACTTCAAGGAAACATATGGTGATATTTTGGACTTGGTATTTAACTTGGATAGCTCTCAGAGAAGCACCATTCACACTTTGTTGCAGTATTACAATCCACGGCTCAGATGTTTCACATTTCATGACTTTCAGTTGGGTCCTTTGCTGGAAGAGTATGCTGAGATTATGGGAGTGTCAGTCAAGGATCAGATTCCTTTCAACTCAGAGATGACAAGACCAACCCATGCTGACATCGCCAAAGCTCTTTATTTGAGCTCATCTGAAGTATCTGTGAATCTGTCTACCACCAAAGCAAAAGTACTTGGTTTCACTCTAGAGTACCTGGTTAGAAAAGCTGAAGAACTTGCAGTGACAAATCAATGGGATTCTGTTTGCGCCATCTTAGCACTATCCATTTATGGGATCATCCTATTCGCGGATATGGACAAATTTGTGGACATAAATGCTATTCATTTATTTGTGTTGAAGAATTCGGTGCCCACTCTCCTAGGTGACTTGTATTATTCAGTGCACTATAAGAATGAGAAGAAACGAGGAGGTCTGGTTAGATATTGTGCTCCCTTATTCTACAAATTGGTCATGAGACATTTGCCTACTACTGAGGGTTTTACTGATCCTAATACTACTTGGGCCCAGAAGCTGAGTACTTTGTCTGCCAGAGATATTAGGTGGTTTACTTTGAGGTTGAAAGGAAAGAGTTTCATTACCAGTTGTGGGAATTACCTTAATGTGCCTTTGTTGGGAGTATCAGGAGGTATCAACTATAATCCCATTCTCTTAAGAAGACAGTTAGGGTATGCGCTCAAGGAGATTCCCGATGAATCCGAGTTATTCCAAACTTTTTACTTCTCGGTGAAAGACAATCTTCTATTGGTCAGGAAAGTTGCAGGTTCTTGGAAGGTGATCAAAAGAAAGGACACGGCATGTCTAGGAAAGAGCAATAACCGGATGTTCCCTGAATTTGAAGCTTGGATAAAGGAGGAGGTTCAAACGGCTCTAGTCCCTTTTTCTGTACCAAATCCGCCTCTAGCAACGGTGCCTTTAGAAGATTATCAAAAGTTGGAAGCTTTGGTCAAGCAGCTTAGGGATGAGAATCAAGAGGCTTACAATTCTTGTCAGAAATTGATGATTCAGAACCATCAGTTAGAAGATAGAGCTCTCCGAGCTGAAGAAGCGGTTCGTCTCAAGCAGAAGGACTTCGAGGAAAGGGAGCTATACTTCAGGAAGAGAGGATTGGCTGAGATCTATAAGGCGAGTCAGTGCCGGAAGGATAAGAATGAACTTCATGAGGCTAATGAAGTCATCACACTTTGGCAAGAGAAGTGGAGTGATAATCAGAATAAGCAAAAGGAGGTAGAAGCTGAATTCGAGTTGAAGATCAAGAACCTCAAGGATGCTTTGGTTGAGCAAGAGAAGTTAGTTCGGAAAGCACAAGAGCACCAGAGAGAGTATCTTCGTCAAATGACAAAGAGTCAACAAATAGATGAAGATGTTCAGAAAGAAGTTGAAGAACTGAAGCTTCGTGCTGATGTGAAGAGGTCAAGGGCCGAGCCAGATCCGAGCAAAGAGAATGAGATGACTTTCCTGGAGCAGATTGAAGAGTTACATGCTTCCTTTGATACGAGGGACCTCCTCATCCAGAGACACATCCAGGAGCCTAATCATCCGGATATCGTTCAGTTGTTCCAGAATGTCAAGCGTCTTAGCTGGAGGCTGCAAGACTTAGAGCTCCATAGGGTTTAGTTTCATGCTATTGTACTTGGATTACCCACAGGCTTGTTGTGGGATTCCTTTATTTGATGTACTTTGTTGTTCTTTTGATTGGTACCCTTCGGGGACTTTGTTGTTTCAAACTTCAATTTATGTGATTGACTTGTTTTGAATCTCTTGTTCGTTATTTGTTGCACCGACACGGGGTAATGAGCACCAATTCTCCACGACCGTCATTGTATTTGAACATCACTTGGGTCTTCTTCCCAATTATTATTCTCTTAATGCCAAAACCGGAAACAGGGAAAGACCTGGGAATAAAAGGAACACATTGCATTGCATACACATCATTTGCATTTCTTCTTTGTTTTTGCAGTTTTTTTCTACAAGATGCTTAATTTATCTGTGTTTACAGGCAAAGATTGTGAGAGCTGCCAAGACCCGGCATCTCCGACAAGATATCTCGCATCGCTACGCAACTCGCAGCAATCAGAGGACAGTCATGGACGCTATGCAAACGGAGCTTAATGAGTTTCGCACCAGAATGGGAGAGTTCATGGTCATCATGCAAGGGATGGCTCAGGGACAACAAGAGTTAAGGAATGCAATTCAAGGGCTCAACCCTCCTCAGACTAATACTCCCGTGACCACTCCTGAAGGGAAAGGGGCTCCTCCCAACACTAGCAATGGCCTAGGTGGACCTCAGATTCCGGAACAAGGCACGATAACTTTCATTCCAGTACAAGACAGGCAGGAGGATCAATTCCCTTATTTCAACAATGACATGGGGTTCGCTGGAGAAGGAAATCTTCATGATTTTTTTATGCTTGCTGAGAAAGTCAAAGCCCTCGAGTGTAGAGACACTTTGGGGATAGATGTGTCTGACATGGGCCTAGTCCCCGGGGTGGTTATCCCTTACAAATTCAGGCCGCCTACTTTTGACATGTACAACGTTAGTTCCTGCCCAAAGACTCACTTGCGGGCATTCTATCGGAAGATCGCTGCCCATACTCGGGATGAAAAACTCTGGATGTACTACTTCCAGGATAGTCTCTCTGGAGGGTCCTTGGAATGGTATATGAAGCTAGAGAGAAGTTCTGTAAGAAACTGGAAGGAATTGGGAGAAGCATTCCTCAAGTAGTATCAGTATAATATTGACATGGCGCCCAGTCGCACCCAACTTCAAAGTCTGACTCAGAGGAGCTCAGAGAGTTTCAAAGATTATGCACAAAGGTGGCGTGAAGTGGCCGCTCGAGTGCAACCGCCTTTGTTGGAGAGAGAAATGGTAGACCTGTTCCTGGATACCCTCCCTGGGCATTTCATGGAAAGGCTAGTCGGATGTTCTTCAAGTGGATTCTCAGATATTATTTTGACTGGCGAGAGGATAAAAGGTTGGATCAAGCAAGGGAAGATTCAGAACGGAGGCATTTCAAATTCTGGTATTAAGAAAACCTTCGTGAAAAGAAGAGAGGGGGAGACTGATGCAGTGTACACGCAGAGGGGAGGAATCAACAGAGGATTTTATCAGCAAGTGGCTCATGTCACTATCTCAGCTCAACCTGTTCAACAGCAAGTCCAACCACCACAGCCGCAACGCTCGCAAGGGTATCAACAAAGAACTCCCCGTCCATACTATTCTCAGAGGACCAGAGAAAGGCAGTTTGACACTCCGCCTATGTCCTATTCGCAACTTCTGAAGAATCTCTTCCAACTCCAGTTGGTTCATCTCAGAACTTTGCAACCCCCGAAGCCGGGGCAACTTCCTGAAGGGTACGATATGAACGCTAGATGTGAATTTCATTTCGGAGCTACCGGACATACCACGGAAAACTGCAAGGCCTTGAAGTATGTAGTCCAAGACCTAGTAGATTCCAAAGCGATTAACTTTGCTCCTACTCCAAATGTAAATACAGAACCCTATGCCTTCTCACGGAGGTACATTCAGGGAAGTCGATGAAGGGGAGAATCTGAACTTGGTGTGTGATATCAACGAACTGCAGACTCCAGTGAATGTTGTTAAAGTCTGCTTGTCAAAGAAAGGTATCTTCCCTGGGTGTGAAGAAGATTGTCCAGAATGCGTTGAAGCTACAAATGGGTGTGAGCAGTTGAAAGCATGGATCCAGAGTATGATTGCTGAGCGAGTGTTGCAGTTTGACAAGATTGTAAAAGAAAGCGAAGTCTCCATAATAACTATCTTCTACGATCCATCTCAAGTTCCTTCACGGGCCAGAGCGGCACCGATAACCATCACCACTGCAGGACCGGTAATGTATCAGAGCGATAGAGCTATTCCTTGGAATTATGGTGGTGAAGTATATTGTAACGGCCAGAAGCAAGAGTTGGCCACGTCTAGTACAACCCCGGCTCAAGTAGAAAATGTTGGAGTAGGGGGCTTTACTAGAAGTGGAAGGTTGTTTGCACCGGAAACACTAAGAAATGTGTGATACCACCCAGAGACACCGGAGAAGCCCAGGCTAGAGCGAGAGGGAAGCAACCAGTGGTTGTCAACGATCCCGCACCAGCAACTGATCCAGACCTTACCTTTGATAAAGAAGCTGAAGAATTTCTAAGGATTATCAAAAAGAGCGACTACAAGATTGTGGACCATCTGCAGCAGACTCCGTCGAAGATTTCCATCTTGTCCTTGCTCATGTGTTCTGATTCCCACAGGAAGGCTCTCTTGAATATTATGAACAAGGCGTATGTTCCTCAAGATATTTAAGTAAATAAGTTGGAAGCGGATGTATCCAGCTTCAATGCCAGTCACGGATTGGGTTTCACAGATATGGATCTGACTTCTGAAGGGCGTGCTCATAATCGGGCATTACATATCTCTTTAGAATGTAAAGGTGCAGTACTCTCTCACGTTATGGTAGATACTGGATCGTCGTTGAACATCTTGCCTAAGAAAGCATTGATGAAGTTGGATTATGATGAAGTAGTTTTAAAGCCCAGCGACCTAGTAGTTCGAGCATTTGATGGGTCGAGGAGATCGATGTTCGGGGAGGTGGAGTTACCAATTAAAGTAGGTCCACAGATCTTCAATACCACGTTCTACGTAATGGATATACAGCCTGTATACAGTTGTTTGCTCGGAAGACCTTGGATACATTCAGTGGGAGCAGTATCGTCCACACTCCATCAAAAGCTAAAGTTCGTTTGGGAGGGTCAAATTGTAATTGTTAGTGGGGAAGAAGATATTTTTGTTAGTCATCTGGCTTCATTCAAGTATGTGGAGATGGATGGCGAAATAGTTGAGACTCCATGTTAGGATTTTGAGCCCTTAAAAACTGAACAAGCATCTGCAGTGGCAACTTCTCCTGAAGAACCAAAGAAAGGGGTTTTTGTGGCCTCTTATAAGCAAGCGCTTGAGTTGGTAGAATCTGGGGTACGAGAAGGCTGGGGCAGTCCAGTGGAAGTGCTAGAAAAGAAGGATATGTTTGGAATTGGTTACCATCCTGGAAAGTCATCGTCTGGACCATGTGCTAAAGGTTGTCAAATCCCAATCACTTTCACGAGTGCGGGAGTGGTCGATTATGGAAACATCAGTGTTGTGCAGGATGACGCTGTCGATAGTGATTGTGACCTAGATGAGTGGATCAGGCCTGCCGTTCTAGGGACTCAGCTTAGCAATTGGACATCAGAAAGGCTTATTTCAGTCACCTCTTTCGATGAGTAATAATTGTTGTTTCTGTTTTTCCTGTATTAAAGCACTATGTCTTGCCCGAGGCATAGTAGCTCTTTGTAAGGGTTCGTTTGTTCTTAACACAACCATAAATAAAGCTGACGTTTCACATTCATCCATGTTGTTCTTTGTCTTTCATTTTTGCTTTTGTTTTTCAAAAAGAAAGAAAAGTTTTAAAATGGCAATGTTTCTCATTTTCTCAAGTTTTTGCTAAAGCCTTGCATGAATCACCATTCATGCAGGTGCTCGTCACCAGATCTTATCAATGACGACCCTGTTATGGCTGAGTATGACTTCGACAATCCAATTTATCAAGCTGATGAGGAAGGTGAAGAGGATTGCGAACTACCTGAAGAATTGGCCAAACTACTTAAACAGGAGGAGAAGATGATTCAGCCGCACGAAGAAGTTGTCGAAGTAATAAACCTGGGTATGGAAGAAGACAAAAGAGAAGTCAAGATCGGGGCTGCATTAGAAGAATCTGTCAAGACTCGTTTGATTGATATGCTTCGAGAGTATGTTGATGTCTTCGCATGGTCCTACCAAGATATGTCGGGTTTAGACACTGACATTGTGGTACACAAGTTGCCTCTCAGAGAAGACTGTCCTCCAGTGAAGCAGAAGTTGAGGTGCACACGTCCCAACATGGCAATTAAAATAAAAGAAGAAGTACAAAAACAGTTTGATGCTGGCTTCTTGGCCGTGACCAGTTACCCTCCGTGGGTTGCCAACATTGTGCCGGTTCCCAAGAAAGATGGTAAAGTCAGGATGTGTGTAGACTACAGGGATTTGAATAGGGCCAGCCCCAAAGATGACTTCCCTCTACCTCACATAGATGTGCTCGTCGATAATACTGCTCAGTTTTCCTTGTTCTCCTTCATAGATGGATTTTCCGGCTATAACCAGATTAAGATGTCTCCCGATGACATGGAAAAGACAACCTTCATCACTCCTTGGGGCACCTTCTGTTACAAGGTCATGCCATTTGGTTTGAAGAATGCTGGAGCCACTTATCAGCGGGCGATGGTGACGCTATTTCACGACATGATTCATCATGAAATTGAGGTTTATGTTGATGATATGATAGCAAAATCCCAAACGGAGGAAGAGCACTTGGTTAATCTAGCAAAGTTGTTTGACAGACTCCGGAAGTTCAGACTGAGGTTGAATCCAAATAAGTGTACCTTCGGGGTTCGTTCTGGCAAGCTACTCGGCTTCATCATTAGTGAGCGAGGAATTGAGGTTCATTCAGCCAAAGTGAAAGCCATCCAAGAGATGCCTGAGCCGAAGACTGAAAAGCAAGTACGTGGCTTCTTAGGGAGACTAAACTACATTGCACAGTTTATTTCTCACCCAACGGCCACGTGTGAGCCCATCTTTAAGCTTCTAAGGAAGAATCAGGCCATTAAATGGAACGAAGACTACCAGCAAGCCTTTGACCGGATCAAAGAATACCTGCTAGAACCTCTAATTGTTATGCCTCCAGTGCTAGGGAGACCTTTGGTTATGTATCTTACCGTGCTTGAAGGATCGATGGGATGTGTGCTGCGTCAGCAGGACGAGTCTGGTCGAAAAGAGCACGCCATTTATTACCTTAGCAAAAAGTTTACCAATTGTGAGACGCACTACTCACTACTCGAGAAAACTTGCTGCGCTTTGGCATGGGCTGCTCGCCGACTAAGACAGTACATGCTGACTCACACTACTCTCTTAATTTCCAAGATGGATCATGTGAAATACATCTTTGAAAATCCAGCTCTGACAGGAAGAGTAGCCCGGTGGCAGATGATGTTAACAGAGTATGACATACATTACACTTCACAAAAGGCAATCAAAGGAAGTGTGTTATCAGAATACTTGGCTCAGCAGCCAATCGATGATTATCAACCCTTGAGGTTCGAGTTTCCGGATGAGGACATCATGTTCCTCAAGTTGAAAGACTACGAAGAACCACTTCCGGAGGAGGGGCCAGACCCTGAATCCAAATGGAAGTTGATGTTTGACGGAGCTGTGAACATGAATGGAAGTGGAGTAGGCGTTGTTATCATCTCACCAGAAGGGGTCCATACACCTTTAGCTACTCGATTGACTTTCGAATGCACTAACAATGAGGAAGAGTATGAAGCTTGTATCACGGGGATTGAAGAGGCAATCGACTTGCGAGTCAAGAACCTCGAGATCTTCGGAGATTCTGCTTTGGTAGTGAATCAAGTCAATGGAAAATGGCTGGTCCATCAACCTCATTTGATTCCTTACAGAGATTATGTCAGGAGGCTGTTAACCTTTTTCACCAAAGTCAAGCTGAATTATATTCCTCGAGATGAAAACCAATTCGCCGATGCTCTAGCAACTTTTTCGTCCATGATTAAAGTTTGTCAAGAGAATTTCGTGCCTCCAATTACAGTATCCCGTCTTGAAAGACCTGCTTATGTCTTTGCAGTCGACAATGGTGAAGATAACAAGCCTTGGTATCATGATATCAAGCAATTCCTGAAGGCTCAAGAATACCCGGCTGGGGCATCTAGTAAGGATAAGAAGACCCTTAGAAGACTGGCAGGAGGTTTCTTCTTGAATCAAGATGGTGTGCTGTACAAGTGAAACTTCGACATAGTTCTGCTCAGATGCGTGGATAGACACGAAGCAGACTTGTTGATGCAGGAGGTTCACGAAGGCTCCTTTGGAACCCACGCCGGAGGACATGCTATGGCCAAGAAATTGTTGAGATCGGGATACTATTGGATTACCATGGAATTCGATTGCTGTAAATACTCTCGTAAATGCCACAAGTATAAAATTTACACTGATAAAGTCCATGTGCCTCCGAATCCGTTAAGTGTCATGTCTTCACCATGGCCGTTTGCTATGTGGGGCATTGATATGATTGGCAAGATCGAGCCGACAACTTCTAATGGTCATCGCTTCATCCTGGTTGCTATAGATTATTTCACGAAGTGGGTCGAAGTGGCGTCTTACACCAACGTAACTAAACAAGTGGTAACCCGTTTCATTAAAAGAGACATCATTTGCCGGTACGAAATTCCTGAAAGGATCATTATCGATAATAGTTCTAATCTCAACAACAAGATGATGGCTGACTTGTGTCGAGATTTCAAAATAGAACATCACAACTCTTCTCCATATCGCCCGAAGATGAATGGCGCCGTCGAGGAGGCCAATAAGAACATCAAGAAGATTATGCAGAAGATGGTTGTGACATACAAAGACTGGCATGAGATGCTACCGTTTGCGTTGCATGGGTACAGAACGTCAGTACTGTCGCTCCCGACAAATGAAAATGGATCAGATGAAGGTACAGACGCGAACGGTCGGCGAGAGGGACAGTGAGAACACTCAGCAGTGAACTCACTGGAGATGAATAGAGTCGCCAGCTAGGCATTTTTATCCCGGAGGAAAGGCAATGCTGCATAGACCTAGAAAGATATGGATAAGACGGTTGCGAACCAGAGAGACTGAGAAAGGGGGTTGGTTACAACCTGGGAAGGTATTAGCACCCAGATTGTCCGCCGTACTCGACGGGATCCACGCTTAAAAGATTTGTGTTTTAAAGGGGTAGTGTCTGTGCAATTTGTGTATAAAAGAGCTGGAAAAGGATGTACAGGTGTCAGTGTATAGTGTACAAGTGATATGAAGCATGAAAGTGTCAGTGTGAGGATGAGAGTAAGATGCTCAAGATCATGAGGCTAAAGAATGAAGCTGGAAAGAGGGGAATGTATAGAGACTTTTGTTCGATAACCGTTAAGTTATGCCTACGTATCCTCTCGTGCAATGAGGAAGTCAGAACACCGTAGTTCGACCCAAAGAGACTGAAAGATGAATTGACTTGTGAACTGCTTGCTTGCCTATGCTCAAGTGTATGACCTGTCTGGCTCAGGTGCTGACTGTCTTGCATTAGACGGAAGAAGCAAGTTCTCGATTGTGAGTGAAGGTGATGAGAAAAGAATCCCGGAGGGGACGATTATTGTTTGTTTTTGTATTTTCAGTCTTTTATTGCTTTTGAAAGTTTGTCATAAGTTAATGAGCTTAAGTCTAAACCAATGGATTTAGTAAACTCATCACATCTTCCCTCTGATTAGGGGTAATGAGAATACCTTAAGTGTGAAGTCAGATTCTCACACTTAATTACCTTTGGTGCAGGATTAAGATCATTAACCTACTTGTGATTATTTAGATGTTTTTTGTGATTTTGTTTAGTGTTGAGTAATGAGGTTAAGCCATAATCATGGATTAAACAGACCCATTACACCATCCTAAAAGAAGGATGATAGATGAGAATGTTTAAGTTGAGAAAAACTCCTCAACTTAATCCATGATTAGGGATTAAACCCATGACAAAACAAACCTTTGATTAAGTGGATTTTAATTAATGGTATGATGATGAAGTGTTTTTTATTGTTTGTAAGACAACTTGAGGGGGACTTGTCCATTAACACTAGGGTTAGTCCTTCTTAACCACTTAAGGAAGAATTAGAACCCTAATGCAAGGCCCAAGTTACAAGTGTGATGTCTTGATACTTATTAAGTGGATTGATTAAGAGACTTAAACACATTAAGGGTTCAAGACTTAGGATTAAAGTTATACACTCCATCCTAAAAGAAGGATGCAGGCATAAGCTTAAACACAAAGTCTTGAAGCCTTTAGGGTTTGGTCCCTGATTATGAGGTGAGAAGAGAAGACACAAAGAGAGACACAAGGGTAAAAACTATGAGGGGAGACTAATCAAAACCCTAATTCATTGTCATGCTTGGTTGTCCCTAAAGTTTGTGAGGTTTTCAAGAACAATCTTCAGAGGAGCCACCAGGAAGCAGATGAACAGGATCAAGAGAAGCAAAGTGACTTGCTTCATTCAAGAAGTCAAGTCACTTGAAGAAAGAAAGTGGGAGGAAGAAGAATGAGCAAGCTCAAACTCAAACACATGTAAGAATGCAGCAATGGATGCAAGAGAGATGAGAAGAGAAGTTATGAGAAGTGAAGGCAAATTCACTTCTCAAGTTTACTTACCACCTGAAATGTTAGAAAGGAATGCAAACAACAATGCAAGATGAGATGAAATGGCATGATGTTAGACCAAACCAGAAGCATGCACATGATGTTAATGATGCTATGAGATGCTGCAAACATGAGGCAAGACATGGGGATGTTCATACAAGATCATGGATGCAAATGATGCAAGCTAAGGAGCATGAACAAACATGAAATGTTATGAAGCATACAAGACAAATGACATGGCAAATATGCAATGCAATGACCAAACATGTTTCCTATATGTCTTAGGATGTCAAATGAATCATAAGCATGCACAAAATGCAAAGACAAGTCATGTTATGCAAGAGAAAACAAGGAGGATGCAAGAAGGATGCAAATGGAAGCCCAAATTAGGGTTCATGAATCAAACATCAAACACAAACCAAAAACAGAAGCAAACCTCATGATAAAAAAATGGAAAATGGTACTCAAAGAAACCCTAATCCTATGCTAAACCAAGGTTCAAAGGGGAGGTTCCAACTCTTAACCAAACTCAAGATATGAATTTTCTAAGTTATTAGGGTTTTTTAGGGTTTTTAACAAAATAAATGCCAAACAATTAGAAAATGCAAGAACAATTCATGGCCTTTTTATCCTAGGAACTACATGCAAAACAAAAGACAATGCAAGAAGAATCAATGTCTCAACCTTCACCAATTGGCAGAAATGAATTTTTGAATCCATGATCAAAATAATGCATAAAAAATGATTTAATTCAATGAAAAATTCTTAAAATGCATCAAGATCAAAAATGAAATTTGGTTTGAAGGTTGGACAATGTTTCTAAATGTCTTAGAACATTTCATGAATTTTTTTGTAATTTTTAAATACCTAAAAGTATTTTTAATTAATTAATTCCCATTAATCAATTAAAAATAATCTTTTAAATATTTAAAAATACTTTTTTAATGATAAAAATAAAATAAAAAATATTTTTGTGTCATAAAAAATAATAAAACCTTAAGGAAAAAGTTTCATAATTTTTATGAATTTTTTGCTATTTTAAAATAATTATACAAGTTAATTGAAAAGAAAATGAATTAAAATTAAATAAAACTGAAGTATGCACAATGAAGGGTTGAGATTCAATCTGGCAAGGGGACCATTGACCACGCGCCAAATCCAGTGGCTCACATTTAAACTGACCTAAACTCAATTAATTAAATAAATTAAAGTGATTAGGGCTTAATGATCAATCTGGGCCGTTTACACGCGCGGCAAGTCAACGTGTTCAACGCATCTGATGGCTCAAATTCAAACTAGCATTAATGACCTGAGATTAGGGCTTAATGACTCAGGCTGCCGGAGAAGACTTCCGGTCGTCTTCTCCGGCGAGCACTTCCCCTGAAAAAACTCCCATCTTCCTCAAAACGTATCAAAAGTGAAATCTAAACACATAGAAATGAACCCCATGATCTCCTGAATCAAAACCCTAACCCCAAACAAATTTATTCTTCATCAATCACATGAATCGAAAGCAAACATTTTTAGGGCAAACCAGTTTCAGAGTCAAATTAAATGATCAAATCACAACCATTTTCAAAACCAATGGTACCAGGATGATCAGTGGAACAAATAGAACAAGTTTGTAACAAGAAAAACAACTTCTGGAAAAATAAATTTCAGGCTACCTGAGATTCGAAGCTTTCAGTTTAGGAACTTTCTGGCCACCTCTCCTTGTGCAATCCACTCCACCTGATCCCCAGATGATGTTTGAATGCTCAAATGGAGTTTAAGTTGGCTGGATAGTGAGATTCGACAGCTTCTGCTCAAGCTTGCTCAAAAATGGCAATGGTGTTTCTGGAGGTTTCAGGCCATGGTGAGTGATTGTTTGAGGTCCTGAGGATGAATGGAGAAGGTCTAGAGTGTTTGTTTGTGTGTTTGCAAGCTGTGGTAAGAGTTTCGAAGAGAAATGCAGCTTGGGGTGTGAAATGGTTATGGAGTGTTCTTGCTATTACAAGCTTTGGTTCTTGGTGCTGGATGATCTATGAAGTGTGGTGAGATGATTGATGAAGATAGTTTGAGTGTTTGGTGGCTGTGCAAGCAGATTCGAAGGAACTTGCAAATGGGAGTGTTTTTTTTGAATGTGTTGAATGAGTTGGTTTCAGCCTTGCTTCTTGTTATGGATAGCTTGCAAATTGTCCATATGACTCTCTCTCATTGGCCAGTTGATTTGACATGTGCTTTATGGATAGGTGTAGCCACTTTTGCAAAAATGTCAACTTCTTGTAAGATAGGGCATGGGCAACTTCTAGCCAAGTACAAAGCATGGGGCTGCGCAGCATGATGTGTGTATGAGCCTAGCTTGGTTCAGCATCCAAGGCTGCAAGTGGTAGGGAGTGAAATGAGTGTTTTGCAACTTGTGGCAACTTTGGTTCACATGTGATAAAGTCTTGTTACACAAACCAAGCCATGAGCAAACTTGATCCAATTCTGATTTTTAGGACTTAGTGAATGTTTGTGTAATGGTTTGAAATGAATTAGAGGTCACATGATGCATTGGTTCAAGGTTTTTGCAAAATTTCCATTTGAAGCATGCCTTAGAAATTAATGATTTTTGCCAACTTTGCATTGCTATAACTTTTGATCCAAGAAGAGTTTGATCATGTTCTTGTACTTTTTGAAAAGGGAAAGATGAGATCTACAACTTTCATGACCAAAGTTTTTCCATTTGAAGCCTTTTTGGACCAAGAATCAAAGCTTGAAAATTGACCTAAAATGATGCATTCTTGAAAAGTCAACTATGCCCAAAAAGTCAACCTTTGCAAAAACCCTAAATTCTTGATTTCTATGAACTTCAACCTTCTTCCATGATCAAATAAAGATCATATACACTCAAAATGATGAAGATCACCCATTGGTTGGGTCATTGGGGGCCTCAGATGCCCTGATTTTGCACTGACTTGTCTGAAAAGTCAACTCTTGATCAGATGACTTCCCCATGGAATTTCTTCATGAAAATTGATATGCATACTCCTTATACCATATAGAGATCAATGGAAACAAGAATGACCAAAAATTTTGGAGTTATGGCCTCTGAAACCAAAACCCTAATTTTCAGTCAACTGTGCAGTTCATCCTGGCTCTGCATCCACTCAAACCCTAGCTCTTGTGATCCCTCTGCAATTTTGACTTTGAGGAGATGAAATATGATATAAGAACACACATGGACCTCTTTGAATTGATTGGTGGCCTTTGTAGTGCCTCAAGAAGCTTTGGGATTGCTCAGATCACAAACCCTAGGTGCAGATGACTTAGAAACTATCCAGTGAATCAAAAATGAGATGTGAGATGATATGATTGTGTTTATGCATATGAGATGACCATAAGCCATGGTGTGAATGGGTGAGGGCAAATTTGGGGTGTTTACAGCTGCCCCTATTCAAACATGAGTTAGCTGTGCAGGATGTAAGCGACGGCTTAACAGACAAACAAGATAACTTGTGGTTGAATACCAAAGACAGTCCAAAATTTGCACTCACAGAATGAAGAAGAAAAGGGATATAGATTGTAAAAGCAAAATAAAGTATATTGTAAAGTGTAGGCGACGGAGGACGACCGTCGAGCAGAGGGCGACTGCTGGGTAAGGAGCAATGACGGGGACGGCCGACATGCTGGGGATAAAGAGTAAAGCTAAGACGGGGACGGCCGACTAGCTGGGGAAAATCGAATTATGATGGGGACGGCCATCAAGATAAAGTAAGGTTCTCTGGGAATTAATGAAACATGACGGGGACGGCCATCAAGTTCATAAAGCAAAGTAACCAACGATGGGGACGGCCATCGGGTTAAAAGGGAACGGACCACGACGGGGACGGCCATCGGGTTAAAAGGAAAAGGGACCACGACGGGGACGGCCATCGGGTTAAAGAATAAATGAAATAAACAGATGATGGGGTACGGCCATCAAAGGTGAAGGACGATCACCTAGCAGGGGACGGCTGCTCTGTTGGGGATAAAAGAAATATGATGGGGACGGCCATCAAAGGTGGAGGACGACCACCTGGCAGGGTACGGCTGCCGAAAATATCAACGATGGGGACGGCCATCGGATAGGAAAGGTCAACGATGGGGACGGCCATCGGACGAGCATGATGGAGGACGACCATCAAGAAGTGGAGGACGACCACTCAGCAGGGTACGGCTGCTCTCGAGGTTTATCATGACATAGGACGAATGCCAGATAACCAAAATCAACAATGGGGACGGCCATTGGATAAAGTGATGAAGGACGATCATCAAGAGGTGGAGGACGACCACCTAGCAGGGGACGGCTGCTAAAAATCAACGATGGGGACGGCCATCGGATGAGCATGATGGAGGACGACCATCAAGAAGTGGAGGACGACCACTCAGCAGGGTACGGCTGCTCTCAAAGGTATCATAACACAGGACGAGTGTTAGATAAAAGAAAGATGCTTTGTTGGCGATCTACTAGGGATAGTAAACACGGACGAGCGTTTACATCCAAGAAACAAAAGGTATAAGTGTTTGATATTGTGTATAGATTAAAGATGTGGACGAGCATCCTTAAGATCATGATACGGACGAGTATCATGTAGAAACAAACTGACGCATGTTCAGAGATGATGATACGGACGAGTATCAACTGGTTAACAGAGAACACGGACGAGTGTTGCATCTGAAAGAAATCTTTCTGGGAATGATAGACACGGACGAGTATCTATACTCAAGAAGACATAAGTGTTTGACACGGTGTATGGATTAAAGATGCGGACGAGCATCCCTAAGACTATGATACGGACGAGTATCATGTAGAAACAAACACTAGACGCAATGTTCTGAGATAATGGTACGGACGAGTACCAACTGGTTAACAAAGAACAAGGACTACTATCGAATCTGTGGGGATATGAGTGATGATGCATACAAGATACGGACGAGTATCTGTATAAGTGTACCATGAGTAGTGAGTATTGTATTGTATAGATGAGTGTTTATCTGCTGGGGAGAGTGACACGGACGAGTGTCAAGAGAGAAAAGTATAATAATAACAAGTATATGGGTGATGAAGGTGTAAGCGACTGCGCTGGGGATATGACACGGACGGGTGTCAAGAAAGTGTATATACAAGTATATGTGAGTGCCAAGAGGATGTCTTTGGCTTTCTGCTGGGATATGACACGGACGGGTGTCAGGACACATCTGCAATAAGGGTGATTTGTTTGTAAAGAGTGTTCAGGCGACTTTACTGGGGAAGGATGACACGGACGGGTGTCAAAATGAGTATATACTGGTGTTTGTGATTTGAGAGGCAGCTGCTTTTGCTGGGACTCTGGTGGGGATGTTTGTATAATGATGATGAACGGTTTATTATTCACAAGTGTTCAATTCACGACATGACTTATGATTATGCTACGCGTTTGATTTTTTTGCCGTAATGCTCCGTATTAGACGGAATGCTACGCTCTGAGGGGATAGTATGATGCGAATGCTATGATTATGCAAAGGGGCAAAGATCCGGGACTCGGATCCCGCTGCTGCGAAGATCTCTGGTTGATCTGCTTGAAGTGAACATCCCAGCTGGGGATGAGATCATTGGTAAACCTAATGATGTATCTGCTTGGGGATATAGGTCACTGATAGACATATCCTTATAAATGAGAAACCCAGCTGGGGTTTGTAGAAGCTTCTGTACTCTGTTGTGACTTCTCCGTGCGTTGCTCTTATGAATAAAGGCTTGAAGCTCTGTGGGGAGATGATTCCCTGATTTCAGCATTCTGCTGAGGAAGAATGGTTGGCACTACAGCTGGGGGATGCTGTTGGCAACTCAGCTGGGGAGAGTAATGAGAGGCAACTCGGCTGGGGAGAAAGCATCCTGAGTGTTAAGCCTGTTAGTTGATTTGGCAACTTTGCTGGGGAAAGCAATGGGGAGCAACTCAGCTGGGGATAGAGCATCTCGGATGCTGATATCTTTTGTTGATTAGCCAGCTTGCTGAGATGTAACTTGCATGCCCCAAGTTGCGTTCTGGATATCTGCAATCCTGCAAAGATAATGGAACGTACAAAAGGTCCCGAGGTATCCCTTACTGGATTCCGTCATAGGAGTTAAGTACCTTCGAGAATAATCACATTCCCTGTAAGCATGTGTTTTTATTTTTAGAGAAAGGCCTCTGTACTTATGCAATTGTATTTTTAGAGATATCAGACAACTCTTTGCAAAACATAAATGTAAAAACGAAACATGACCGAAAATCTGATTTTATTAATTCATGTGCCCTGAATTGGCAAGATACAGTCAAAGAAACATATCTCCTGAAATGAGGAGATTGTTACAAATTGAGAAACAAAATGCTGGCAGTGTTGATGACGCTTTGAGGGAGCTTCCTCTTCTGCTATGACTCGTATGACAATGACGTTCTTCTCGTCTTGCTTTCTGGAGAGAGTTGATTCTGATTGAAGTCTGATCCTTCGTAGCTTACCGAATTGTAGGTGATACAGACGAATTCAGAATGCAGTTGTTCGCTTATTCCCTTATTTTGCATGGATCGCCCTTTCGGGTTTTCAATCCATCGGGATACCCATTTTTGCCTGAGCTGTCCAATGCGGCTTTTCAACTCAGCGGGTGTACATTTTTTATTCATTTTCCCTTACTTTTGCCCGAGTCTTTTATTCTGTTTTTGACTCGCCGGGATGCCCTATTTTTGCCTGGACTTACATTCTGTTTTTATGTCCAGCGGGTCATTTCATGCGAAGTATTTTTTAACTGCATCTGAATTCACAGGGGACGGGAAATCTTCACCATCCATGGTGCTGAGCATCAGTGCTCCACCAGAGAAAACTTTCTTTACAACGAATGGTCCTTCATAATTTGGAGTCCATTTGCCCCTGTGGTCTGTATGAGGAGGGAGGATTCTTTTCAGCACAAGATCTCCCACTTGGTACTCTCGGTGCCTGACCTTCTGATCGAAGGCCTTCTTCATTCTCTTCTGATATAACTGCCCATGACAGATTGCAGCCAATCTTTTCTCTTCGATCAGACTCAGTTGCTCGAATCGGGACCGAACCCATTCTGCTTCACTCAGTTTAACATCCATTAACACTCGTAACGAGGGTAGTTCAACTTCAACAGGTAGGACTGCTTCCATACCATACACAAGCTGATACGGTGTTGCCCCAGTGGACGTTCTGATTGACGTGCGGTACCCATGCAAGGCAAACGGTAGCATTTCATGCCAGTCTTTGTATGTGATTACCATCTTCTGCACAATCTTCTTGATATTCTTATTTGCCGCCTCAACAGCACCATTCATCTTTGGTCTGTAAGGAGAAGAATTGTGATGTTGGATCTTGAAGTCCCGGCACAGTTCTGCCATCATCTTGTTGTTTAAGTTGGAACCATTATCAGTAATGATTCGCTCGGGCACTCCATACCGACAGATGATATCTCTTTTCAGAAATCGGGCTACCACTTGTCTTGTAACATTTGCATACGAGGCTGCTTCGACCCATTTGGTGAAATAGTCAATGGCGACCAAGATGAATCTGTGACCATTTGAAGCAGTTGGCTCAATCTTGCCAATCATATCAATGCCCCACATAGCAAAGGGCCAGGGTGAAGACATGATGTTCAAAGGATTGGGAGGTACATGCACTTTATCTGCATAAATCTGGCATTTGTGGCATTTCCTGGCATAAGCACAACAGTCTGCATCCATTGTGATCCAGTAATAACCTGATCTTAGCAACTTCTTAGCCATGGCATGCCCTCCTGCATGGGTACCAAAAGATCCTTCGTGCACTTCGTGCATCAACAAATCTGCTTCCGTCTTGTCAACACATCTGAGGAGTACCATGTCAAAATTCCTCTTGTATAAAGACCCATCAGTGTTCAGAAAGAAACTACCAGCAAGCCTTCTCAAGGTCTTCTTATCATTGGAAGATGCCCCGGGTGGGTATGTCTGATCCTCCAAGAAGCACTTAATGTCATGGAACCAAGGCTTGTCATCTTTTACAACATCTGCTGCAAATACATATGCTGGTCTATCAAGTCTAGACACTGAAATCTGGGGTACAAAGTTAGCCGTTTGAACTTTGATCATGGATGAAATGGTAGCAAGAGCATCTGCAAACTGATTCTCGTCCCGAGGGATATACTCAAGCTTGACTGTTGTGAAGAAAGTCAATAACCTCCTTGTATAATCCCTGTAAGGTATCAGATGATCCTGGTGTGTGTACCATTTTCCGTTGGTTTGATTGACTACCAAAGCTGAATCCCCGAATACGGTCAATGTTTTGATCCTGAGGTCGATGGCTTCCTCAAGACCCATAATGCAAGCTTCGTATTCAGCTTCGTTGTTAGTGCAGTTGAAAGTGAGTTTTGCCGAGAAAGGCATGTGAACTCCTTTAGGTGTAATGAGTACTGCACCAGCACCACGGCCATTCATGTTGACAGCCCCGTCAAACATCATAGTCCATTCTTCCTCCGGGTCAGGCCCTTCGGTGTGAATAGGCTCCTCGTGATCTTTTGCTTTTATGAACATGATATCTTCATCAGGGAAGTCAAATCTCATAGGCTGGTAGTCATCAATGGGTTGCTCAGCAAGATATTCAGATAGTACACTGCCCTTGATGGCTTTCTGAGATGTGTACTGTATGTCGTATTCTGTGAGAATCATTTGCCATCTTGCAACCCGTCCGGTAAGAGCTGGCTTTTCGAAAATGTACTTAACTGGGTCCATTTTGGATATCAACAAAGTAGTGTGGGTCAACATATACTGTCTCAGTCGGCGAGCAGCCCACGCTAAAGCACAGCAAGTTTTCTCGAGCAGTGAATAACGCTGTTCACAGTCGGTAACCTTTTTGCTTAGGTAGTATATTGCATACTCTTTTCGACCAGACTCGTCATGCTGGCCTAGTACACACCCCATTGACTCTTCTAATACTGTCAAGTACATGATCAGAGGTCTTCCTTCAACTGGAGGCATGAGGATTGGAGGTTCTTGTAAGTACTCCTTGATCTTGTCAAAAGCCTTCTGGCAGTCTTCGTTCCACCTGACCGTTTGTTCCTTCCTTAACAGCTTGAACAAGGGTTCACAGGTTGCCGTGAGGTGAGATATGAACCGTGAGATATAGTTCAATCGACCTAAGAACCCTCGAACTTCTTTCTCAGTTTTCGGTGCAGGCATCTCTTGGATGGCTTTGACTTTATCAGGGTCCACTTCAATCCCTTTCTCGCTTACAATAAAACCCAGCAGCTTACCGGATCGCACCCCGAATGTGCATTTGTTGGGGTTCAGCTTCAGTTGGTACTTCCTCAGACGCTTGAATAATTTGAGCAGATTCACCAGGTGGTCTTCCTCTGTAAGGGACTTGGCGATCATATCATCCACATAACATTCTATTTCCTTATGGATCATATCGTGGAATAATGTCACCATAGCCCGTTGATATGTGGCACCAGCATTCTTCAGTCCGAATGGCATCACTTTGTAACAGAACGTGCCCCAAGGTGTGATGAATGTTGTCTTCTCCATGTCTTCAGGTGACATCTTGATCTGATTGTATCCTGAAAATCCATCCATGAAGGAGAATACCGAGAACTGAGCCGTGTTATCCACCAATACATCAATGTGAGGTAATAGGAAGTCATCTTTCGGGCTGGCTCTGTTCAGATCCCGGTAATCAACACACATTCTTACTTTACCGTCCTTCTTAGGTACAGGTACTATATTAGCAACCCACGGCGGGTAGCTAGTTACAGCAAGGAACCCGGCGTCCCATTGCTTTTGTACCTCTTCCTTGATTTTCATAGCCATGTCTGGGCGAGTTCGGCGCAACTTCTGTTTGACTGGTGGGCATTCTTCTTTCAAAGGCACCTTGTGCACAACAATGTCGGTATCCAACCCTGGCATATCTTGATACGACCAAGCAAACACATCAACATACTCTTGAAGCAGATCTATCAGTTGTCTCTTCACTGAGTCTTGCAGGCAGGCCCCGATTTTAACCTCTTTCACGTCTTCGTCTGTACCAAGATTAATCACTTCAATCTCCTCCTGGTGAGGAGTAATAACCTTTTCCTCCTGTCTTAACAACCTGGCCAGCTCTTCAGGAAGCTCATATTCTTCATCAACCCCTTCATCAGCTTGATTGATTGGATTGTCAAAGTCATACGATGTCATAGCCGTGCTGTTGTCGGTGCAGTCTGGAAGGCACTCTCTGCAAGGGTTAAGTTCGTTCATTTTAGTGATTGGTTTTAATCTTGCTTTAGAAAAAAGTGAAATGAAGTTATCATTTTGAAAACACCGCCATTTATTTTTGTACAAAAAGAAAAATGGAAAAACAGTGAGCATAAAAGAAAAAGACTTGTTTGCAAAAAGATGTCTGATATTTCATTAATTTGATCTTGTTTGCACAAAAGTACAGATGGCCCTGATTACAAAATGAGTCTTGTCATCTTGGGCAAGATGCAAGACTTGGATGCATGCTATAAAAAATACAGGAAATAATAATTACTCTGCATGAGTAACTCTTATAATTTCCTGGGAAGACCAGTTCGAGACACTGCTCCCCGGGATCTTCGGACGAATCCAATTCTCCAGATTGCGCTCCTCTTCCAGCTCGTCTTCCAGACAGTTGATAGCATCGGGGGTAAGCATCCCCCCACTGACAAAACCAGGCTCTGCAGCAGCCTTTGCTTGATGTTGAGTTGGTTTGTAACCCAACCCAAATTTGTCCTTCTTCTCCTCCACAGCTAAAACCTTGCCCCAGCCTAGGGCAGTTCCTTCTTCAACAACCTTCCGGGCTTGTTGGTAAGATGACATGGAGATTCCAGATACAGCAGATGCTTCATTGACATTCAAGGCTTCAAAACCTTGGCTCATTGTCTCATGGATCTCTCCATCCATCTCAATGTATTTGTAGGTAGCCAGATGGCTAACGAAAATATCCTCTTCCCCACAGATTGTGACAACTTGACCTTCCCACTCAAATTTTAACTTTTGGTGAAGGGTAGACGTTATTGCGCCGGCGGCGTGAATCCAGGGTCTACCCAACAAACAGCTGTAGGCGGGCTGAATGTCCATCACATAAAAGATAGTTTTAAAAGTCTGTGGGCCAATTGTCACAGGCAGCTCAATCTCTCCCAGAACCGATCTCTTAGAACCATCAAAGGCTCTTACTACCAGGTTGCTGGGTCTCAATGCCAATCCATCATATTCAAGCTTCACCAGAGCCTTCTTCGGTAAGACATTCAGGGAAGAACCTGTGTCCACCAGCACATGAGAAAGGACAGCTCCTTTGCATTCCATAGTAATGTGCAAGGCTTTGTTGTGATTACGGCCATCCGCTGTCAAGTCAGAATTGGTAAACCCTAGCCCATTGCTAGCAGTAACGTTTCCAACCACGGTTTCCAATTGGTTGACAGTAATCTCCTCAGGCACGTAAGCTGCGTGCAGGACTTTAAGTAGTGCATTCCGATGGGCTTCGGAGCACATAAGCAGTGAGAGGATGGAGATTTTGGATGGCGTCTGGTGAAGTTGATCCACAATTTTGTAGTCACTCTTTTTGATGATTCGCATAAACTCATCAACTTCCTGATCGAATGGAGTCTTCAGGGTTTCTTTGGCAGCTGGATCTTCCTGCACTGGGCCTTTTCCTTTTGCCTTAGCAGCAGCTTCTGCTTCGGCAGTAGGTTTTTGAACTTGTGAAGCAAAGAGACGTCCGCTTCGAGTGAAGCCTCCGCCTCCCCCCACATTATCTACTTGTGGTGCAGGTGTTGATGTTTCAAGAGTGATTCTTTTTCCTTCGCAGTATACGTCAGAGCCATAGTGCCAAGGGATGGCCCTATTGCTTTCATATGGTACTGGTCCAGGCACCGTGACAGTGACTGGACTGATTGCTGCTGCTGAAGGGACTGTAATTGTTTGTGGATCATAAAAGATTGTAACTGGTGCTCTGGCGGGAGCAGCACCTTCTGAATGGTAGGCGGAATTATTTTCAGGATCGTAGAATATGGTGACAGTAGAGACATCTTCATGATTGATTGCTGGTGTTGTAGGAGGTACTGTTGGAAGGACTGTTGTTGTTGTTGATGGAGATTCGAAATGGAATGAAGCTGAAGTTGTAGCAGGAGGAACTGTTGAAAACTGATCATTTGGAAGGATAGGTGAAGTATTTGCTGATGGTGCTGATGAATTGTCGGGAACAATAGTTGCTGCAGTTGTAGGAGGATCTGAAACCGTTGCTGATGAAGTTGCTTGATTTGCCGGAAATGATGTAGTGATCTGGAGTAGGCCACTCCGAATAAGGCTGTCAATGCCATTTCTCAAGTCCTCACACCCATTCCATGAAATATTGCAATAGGGACACCCTAGTTCACACCCCGAAAATATTTGGTTCTCACGGAGTTGAGCTTTGATTTCCACCAATGGTGTCCTGATCTGATCCACACTAGTTATCAAATAAGACGGTTGGTCTTCTTCAATAGCATTAATTCGAGGACCACCATGGTTTGGCATAGGGTTTTTATTGACATTGGGCGGAGGTGCAAAATTCAGAGCCTTGGAATCTACCAAGTCTTGTACCTTCATATGCAGAGCCCTGCATTTTTCTGTACTGTGACCAGGTGCGTTCGAATGAAAAGCACACCTAGCATTAGAGTCATAGTTTCTTGGTAAACTGTTGGGATCCGGAGGTGCCAACGTTCTTAGCTCAACTAGGTTGAGTTTCAGAAGTTGTGGCAGCAAGGCAGCATACGACATTGGGATCGGGTCGATCACTCGGTTAGCTTGGGATGGCCTTTGTTGGAATGGCCTCTGTTGATTGTTGTTGTTGGAGTTGCTGTTGTTGAAGTTTCTTGGAGGATATTGATCCTGATGATATTGAGGTTGTTGTTGGAAGTTTTGTTGAGGAGGTTGATAGACTGGCTGAGGATGAGCTGGAGCAGGGATAATGACTGCTGCTATTGTCCTTGGAACATATTGGGGCCTACCCCTGTTGGTGTGAATGGCATTGGTCTCGCCAGTTCTTCTCGGGCCTGCAAAAGGCTTTCTTGTACTACTGGACGAGCTTGCACCGTTGTCTGAGATCTTTCCCATCTTTAACAGGCTTTCAATTCTCTCCCCAGCTATAACAACATCCGCAAAGCTAGTGGAAGAGAAAGCAGCTAACCTGTCAATATAGGTTCCCTGAAGAGTATTCATGAACATATCTGCCATTTCCCTTTCAGACATTGGTGGTTGAACGGCAGCAGCCAATTGCCTCCAACTTTGAGCATATTCTCTGAAGCTCTCCCTAGATGACTGTGACATTCCCATTAGGAGGGTCCTGTTGGGTGCCATATCTAGATTATACTGATACTGTCTGATGAAGGCCTCTGCCAGGTCCTTCCAGCATCTAATTGTTGCTCTTGTCAGATGGGAATACCACTCCCTCGAAGCTCCAGTCAAGCTATCTTCATAATAGAACATCCACAATTTCTCATCCATTGTATAGGCCTTCAGCCTTCCCAGAAATGATTGCAGATGAGTCCGGGGGCATGAAGTCCCATTATACTTTTCGAAACAAGGAGGCTTGAACTTATGGGGGATCCTGACCCCTTCTACCAAACCCATGTCCATGACGTCGAACCCCAAAGAATTTTGAGATTCTAAGGACCTCAACTTCTCAGCTATCTCTTCCAATCGTCTATCATAAGTTTCCTCTCCAGCACCCATTACTGTAAATTGGTCCTCCTGAGGATCTTCTTGAAGTACCCTGGCCGCAGTAGCTGTTCCTTGAATGTTTGCAGGAATGTTAATCTCAGGATGGAGATGTGGGCCAAACACAGGGGGATTAATATGGGGTTGCACCCTTTCATTATTACTGGTGCCTGCAGTTCCTACATGAGGCTCCTCTTGATTTTGCCTCTCCACCATGGCCCTCAGTCTCTCCTGGCTCTGGGCCATGTTGTTCATAACTTCCATGAACTGCGTCATCTGCGTTCTCATCTCTAACCTTTCATTTGCCATCTGATTTCTGACCTCTGTAAGGTCTTGTTGCATCTGATCCATCTGAATTCCCGGAAGGTTGTTTCTAGTTGGGTACCTGTGTGGCCTGTTGAGAGGAAACACCCGGCGGCGCGCAATAATTCCTGAATATCACAACAGAGGTTAGCAACAACAAAACAAAAACCTACAAAACAAACAAAAGGGTTAGCATGCAATGCAGTTATGCTTATTTGCTCTCAAGGTATCCGGTTTGGCCTTCAGTTTTGACCCTTCCAGACCCTTGAAGATGATGCTGTTGAAGTTGCTTTTGATGTGAACCCAGATAAAGGCCAACACAGATATATTACAAAAGTGAAATAATACAATTTGTTCGAGTTACAACACAAGCCCTCAAAGGGTCAAAATACATCACAAAAAAAACAAAAGTACATGGAATAGGAATAGCAAAAAACAAATGATCAAACTCCAAGACCGAACTCATCCTCACGAACTTCCTTGAGAAGTGCTTCGGTCACAGGATCAGCCGGACGCTCCGTGAGACCTCTGATGAGAAGGTTTCTTGTTGCAACAGCTGCAGTCAACTTCTTGTTCTGACTTTGGTCCTTAGACCTCTTCACTCCAGCTCTGATTTCTAGCTCTGATATTTCCTTCTGGGCTGCTGCCAGGGATTTTTCCATCTGCTCCATCTTGTCTTGAGCTCTCTTGTCTTCTAGAGTACGGGCCTCAGTGATCCGGACCCACCTGGCCTGACTCTCTTTCAAATACAAGTCTGTTCTTGCTCTTTGGAACTGGGCTTCTTTACAAGCATTCTTCAGAATCTGTTCACCAGCCTTAGACTTGTTGATATAATCTCCAGACCTCTCAATTTTAGTCAAGTGTTCCACCCTTAACTTCTCCAGTCTCTCAATCTCCCTCACGCCTTCACTCCTGTCCCTGAGAGTCTTCTGCAAGGCTTGGGTTAGCTTCTCATTTCTTTCTTTCAAGCTCTCAAACTCCTCCAGACTGATAGTGGCAGGGGGTGGTGCTGAAGATGACTCAGGCATGTCTTCTATGGTAAAGGGCATTCCAGAGAATTGGGCCCTAGCATGGGACCACTCATAATATTGGACTGATGCCACATTATTGCACTTCCCCAAAATGGTGATTCCCTTGGTTTGGACATGATCCCAGGCCCAGGCAGCCTGCCTAACAGTTGCCAGACTAACCTTGTTCTCACAGTAGAGGGTCTCAACCAAATCCTGTACCCTAGGAGTGTGGACCAGTGCATAGCCCAATTGTCTCCTGAACAGCGGAGGGTTGTAGTTGATACTTCCCTTAACTCCTATCAAAGGCACATTGGGAAAGTGCCCACAGCTGGTGATCATATCTCTGCCCTTGGTGCTCTGAGTACACCATCTGATATCTGCTGAAGTGAGAGTAGTGAGCCTCTTAGCCCAGTTGCTTTGCTGATGAGGATTTAGAAATGCATCTGTCCTGGGTAGATGCCTGAGAAGCCAAGCATGGAATAATGGAGCACAAATCCTCACTAATCTTCCCCTCTGCTTCTCATTTCTCTGATGGACTGAGTAATAGAGATCACCCAGTAAAGTTGGCACAGGGTTCTTCAGGATGAACAAGTGGATTGCATTCTTGCTGATGAATCGAGGCTCATCTGCAAACAGCACAATTCCATACACACTTAAGGCCAACAGAGCACAAACAGCTTTCCACTCCCCCAGGGAGGCTTTCAAACTAGCTTGAGACATCAGGAAGTCCAGATGAAAACCGGGGATTCCAGCTTTGGAAGTCATATGCTGCTCAATTAGGACAGGTTCCAGATACAAAGCTTTTGCTACCTCTCCATTGCTAGGAAAGACCATTTCAGGGTTGAATGGGATTTCTCTTTTGATGGGCAGACCAGTCAATGATGAGTATTCTTCCAGAAGAGGCCCCAACTGAAAGTCTTGAAAGGTGAAACATCTCAATGGGGGGTCATAAAACTGAATACAGGTGTGGATGAGGCTCCTCTGTGAAGGGTCCAGATCCATAACCATGTCCAGTATATCTCCATAACTCTCCCTGAACAAGGGTATGTGATCTGGAGTGATCAGGGTTTGGATCCTCCTGATGTCTGATAAGTCTGGTTGGAAGAAATGGTAGGTGATGTTGCTTTTCTTTGGAGCCATGATGCTGAAGACTGAGTAGAGTGCTGATGACAATGCTGAAGGAATGAGACACTGATTGGCTGGTGCTGGCAACTGAAGTATATGGTTGACAGCTGAAGCAAGTGCTGATGGAGACAGGTCAATACTGCAGATGGGGTCAAAACCAAAACCAGATGAAAATGGATACCCTGAAACACAAATAAGCACATGTTAATATGATGCAATGAGTATGTATGTAAATGAAATGCAAGGGTTTGTGACTGAGCTGGATCTGATTAACTGCCTTGGTGTAGATCCATGTGTGTTCAAGAAATCCAGATGGAGGTCTAAAAATCCAGTAACCAGGGTGGGGGACTCAAATAAAGAGCCACAAGTCCAGGGTTTTAGAATCACAAGAACTGTCCAACATGGAGTATTCTTAACAAAGTCAAAGTAACAGGGTATTCTGAGGTCAAGGTACCTGCAAACCTGTAAACAGCCCAACCCCCTCACAGGTGATGATCTAGAACAAGGATCCTCAGACTTGGATCAGTTATGAGAAGTGTAAACACTTCTAACCCGGAGGTACAGTGTTTACAATAACCATAACAATTCCTCCTCTAATTCACCTCAGTTTCTGAAGGTCAATACTAAAAGGTCATCCAGACTTAGCAGGCTTCCCAGATAGCCCTAGCATTGTAGGAAATCTGCAACACAGAGTTCTCAAGAAGAAACCCATATCTGAACCGTGTTTCATATTCCCGCACCAGACCGAAATGGAATGGGAAAGAATATGATCCACTCTAGCCTAGGTGTCACTCAGGTCCCAGGTATAGGACCTTAACTCTCAATGAAACACCCACCCCCCTGTCGCTCCCGGGATTTTCATCCTAGTACAAACGCGAAAGTGGCGCGGAAAGGTTAGAGTCGCCAGCCAGACATTTTTATCCCAAAGGAATGGGAAAGGTAATGTTGCACAAACCTGAGGAAGAAGGAAAAGGACAAGGCCTTGCGAACCAAAGATCGGGGTTCGGGAGTCGGTTACGAATTGAGAAGGTATTAGCACCCCAATCCGTCCGTCGTACCCGACGGGATCCACGCTTGCTTGCTTGTTTCAATGGGTGAGAAAATACGAATGCTGCTGAATAAGACCGCTACTGAAATAAAGGGAATGGAAAACGAGAAATGAGCTGAAATGAGAATGAAAAGAAAGGGGGAAATGTAGGGAAAATAAAGAATGTGCTCGAACGGGCCCTACCCCGCTGCCTACGTACCTCATCGGGATAATGAGGATCAGAGTCGACGTAGTTCGCCTAACTAAGGCTTACACTCATTTGTGGTTTTTAGGATGACGTTGCCATAGCTCTAGCTCAGGTGTTACCGGCTCTGACACGAGGGTGTTTACCGTATCGCTGTTTGAACTGTCGAGACAAGTCATGAAGAGTATGAGATGAGAAAGAAGACGTGACTTCTTGGTTTGTTGTTTTTTAGAAGAAATGTTTTGAATTTGTTTGTGAACGGTCTTGTACTAAGACCTATCCATCGCGGGAAGTATTTATACCTCGCCCCGAAACAGGACGCGTATAAACACTCCGCAACAAAGTCTCGTGTCGTACAAGATTGTTCGGTTTTTATTAAATGTTTTATTGTTTTTCTTTTGAGATGAGAAAGAATGACTCAAATGGGAAAAGGGACAAAAACTAAGGGGGACTAAGACACAACCCTAAGTTGTTTATTCAATATCACGGAGATCCTAAAGGTTAGTGAGGTTTCTAATCCTAAGGAGGAAGGAAAAGAAACAAAGGAAAAAGGATGCAACTTACTTCCTAAGGAAGATAAGTTGGTCCTAACAATGGGGAATCCTACCAATCACAAACATGGAAGGAAAAATGAATTAAAAAGCCTAAAAGAAATGCATAAAAAATAAAGGATAAAGTGGAGTAAACTTACCTCAATCTTCCCCACTACAAAACAAGTGTTAATGCACATTTTTATTAAAAAGAATAAGGCAAACACACATTAATTAAATCCTAATTAAACTTGGACCTAAACTAGACTCTATTTAAATCCTAAAGGAACTAGAAAAAGCTAGGACAAAAATACAGCACCTATTACAGCCCCTAATACACAAATAGCTATGAAACTAAGCCTAACACCCACCAGCTTTTTACAGCCCGCATGCAACATGAAAAAGTAGGTGTAGAAAGTCACACACATCATACTAATATAACAAACAAGTATTTTACAGCAGCTATATACAAAAACAGTTATGAAATGCCAAATCCAAATTTGATTATTTTTATTCTTTAATGCACACACTCAATGCAAAAATCACTAATCTCATCATGAACATGTATTTGAACTTAAGTCAACATATACCAAGGCAAGAACATGCACATCATTGAATGATTATGCAAGCATGCATCTCATGAATTATGCAACAAGTAAATGCACAAAGTAACACCTAAACATACATATGAACATGATGATCTTTGATTATGAACATGCAACATGATTGCTCAACAAACATACTAAACTCAATGCAAAATTCAGAATTTAATTGATGCATATGACATGATAAAGTATGCAACCAAATGCACATACATATGATTATGCAAAATGCCACATACCTTGATATAATGGGAATGAAAAAAAAAAAAAAAAAAAAAATGATTTAATGCAATGCAAACATGTAAAAACAGAATGCAACACGATTATTACATACCAAATGATGTATAAACATGGCAACACAATGCAAGAACTCAAGGCATGCACAAAGAACACAAAAATGCATAAAACGCAACATGAACGGAATCGTGTCGAAACGACTCGAAATGGGGAAACTAGCTACTGGAAATGGACTCAAAAATTCCCTAAAATCAATACCTAAACATGTATGAACATTAGAGGCACTAGGAAGCAAGATTGAGCAAGAAAATAGGCTAAAAATCCAAAAATGATCAGCGTTAATCGATTAACCATATAGGTTAACCCGTTAACGGGCAAAAAAATCAGCATTTTGGCCAAAAAACGCATGCGTTAACCGGTTAACCATATGCGTTAACCGGTTAACACTGAACGAAAAGTAAAAAATGCTTTTGAAAAAAGTGCTTTTGGCCACAATCTTGCTTCTAATGATCCCTAACATACCTAGGAACATGCTAACACTAATTTCTACTTATTGGAGCTTATTTACA
The DNA here is from genome assembly GCA_963966055.1 of Lathyrus aphaca. Lineage (NCBI taxonomy): Eukaryota > Viridiplantae > Streptophyta > Magnoliopsida > Fabales > Fabaceae > Lathyrus > Lathyrus aphaca. The sequence continues at coordinate 448,844,782 of OZ014521.1, forward strand.
CATGGTAGAACCTATATCTATTAACACCTTAAATCCAAATCAACAAAAATCAACAAATCACAAGCAAACATAATTGAAACGGAATTGATTTTAAACAAAACGAAAAAAAAGCAATTAAAGAATGCCAAAAGTGGCGAGATGAAGAGAATAACTTAAAGAAGAAGTGATTAAGATCACCAACCTACGAAGCGGAGGAGTGCTTCGGTAATTGTTGCAATGATCGGAGCTTGAATCGAAAAGAAAACCGAAAACCGAGAAATCGCAAAATAAATGCGTTCTTGAGATTGAATCTTCGTGCGCTTCCGATAATCCGATAATCCTCACAAAATTCAGTAGCTTCTTCTTCTATAATCCACAATCAATGAAGGTTGGAGGCTTAAGCTTCAAGATCTTCAAGTTTCAATGTGAAACTTGAAGAGCTTATTCAAAGAAGCTTTGGTGAAAGGAGGGAAAATGGAGGAAAAGTGAGAGAGAAAAAGTGATTATGGAAGAAGTGAAAAATTTGGAATTGTGGGAACCTTTTGCATTGAAGTGATTAAAGGTTATATAGAGGCTAGGCTTGGAGCTAGGTTTGGAATGGAATGAGGTTTGGGGCCCAAAAAATAGGTTTGGGATCCAAAATTAGGTTTGGTAGTTAGTTAGGGTTAGGGTTGGACAAAGGAATATTCCTTGGAATATTCCTTGGAATACTCTAGAACATTCCTTGGAATACTCTAGAAGATGGTGGAAGGTGGTGGAAGTTTCCAAGGGAAATGGAGTTGAATTGGAGTGGAAAAAATGGAATGGAAAGAATGAAAGGAAGTGTGGAAAGAAAGTGGAAGGAAAAGCGGAAAGAAAAGGGGAGGAAAGTGGTGAATTCTTCCTTTTTAATGGGTTAGCTTGAAAGTGGTGTGGATTATTTTTGGTACATCATTTTCTCTCGAACTCCAATGTTTGCCAAGCCTCGATCGACCACACACCTCATGCAAAGGACGATGAATGACTTATTTATTTTTTCAAATGCGATACGATGATATGCGGAATGATGCAAGAATGAAGCGTAAATTTCTCGAGGTTGATGATAAATAAGAGGGCAAATTTTGGGGTGTTACAGCTGCCCCTATTCAATCACTGTAGACTTGAATGGATGATAGCAATCGCTTTCAGACGTTTGAAGTATGCAGGGATTGAATACTAAAACAACCCGAAAATTTGCACTCACACTGTGATGGAACTTTGGAAATTGCCACGCTGCGGGTGGACTTGGGAATCTTTGCCACACTGCGGGTGGACTTTCGCCAATCTGCGGTTGGACTTCAGATACTTTACCACACTGCGGGTGGATTGCTGAATAACTTGCCACACTGCGGGTGGACTTTAAAGGTTTGCCACACTGCGGGTGGACTTTTGAAATTTGCCACGCTGCGGGTGGATTTGGGATACATTGCCACACTGCGGGTGGACTTTGGAAATGATGCCACCCTGAGGATGGACTTTCGCCAATCTACGGTTGGACTTCAAAATACGCTGCCACACTGCGGGTGGACTTCGGAAATTGCCACACTGCGGGTGGACTTTGAGATATGATGCCACCCTAAGATGGACTTTGGCCAATCTGCGGTTGGACTTCAAAATACATTGCCACACTGCGGGTGGACTGCTGGATAATTTGCCACACTACGGGTGGACTTTGAGATATGATGCCACCCTAAGATGGACTTTGGCCAGTCTGCGGCTGGACTTTTGCTCACCACGGGAGACTTTTGAAACTTGCCACCCGAAGATGGACTTTGGCCAGTCTACGGCTGGACTTTTGCTCGCTACGGGAGACTTTTGAAACTTGCCACCCGAAGATGGACTTTGGCCAGTCTGCGGCTGGACTTTTGCTCACTACGGGAGACTTTTGCTCACTACGGGAGACTTTTGCTCACTACGGGAGACTTTTGCTCACTACGGGAGACTTTTGCTCACTACGGGAGACTTTTGCTCACTACGGGAGACTTTTGCTCACTACGGGAGACTTTTGCCCACTGCGGGGGACTTTAGAGATTTGCCACCCGAAGATGGACTTTGGCCAGTCTGCGGCTGGACTTTGAAATTTGCCACCCGAAGATGGACTTTGGCCAGTCTGCGGCTGGACTTTACATTTGCACGGCACGTTGCCCCATGACACTGGGGATATTATGTCTTAAGTATTGTTATTGAACTGGTACGAATGTGAAAGAAATTCCTGACACGGAAGTAATAAGTCCCTGTTGACTCTGTGGGGAAACACAATGATCGTGAATTCGATATCAAGTAGCCCTGTGGGGATGACATCTCTGTTGGAGAAAAGCGTGAATAATTCATCTGTTTCGAATCATCACCTTTGCCAAAAATAAATTGGACTTTTTAGATTTGAGGGTCGTGCCCCAGGATACCTTGATTGTTGAGGAATATCCACTCTTATGGACCTGCTGGGGATGATTAGGAACCGAGACATATCCTGCTGAGGAGGAAAGATTTCAAATTGTCTCGTGCTGGGGATCAGTTGCTTCCGTATGGACTTTACCTCAAGAGGATTTTACAAAAAGACTTGGCGTCTTTAAACTCTTAGGTATTGTAACGACTGCATGAATCAATGTGATGACCTCGCTGAGGAGGTAACCATTGCCAATGTGGATGAATTTGTATCTGTCAGAAGTGCCGAACGAGATAGTTGACTTGACAAGTAACCACGGTATTCTAGACTCCGGGTAAATGCTTCTGACCGTCTGTCTTCGGGAAAGAATGAATTCTCGTACTATTAGGGTGGCCTGCCCCAGGATGAGTACTTGAATAGTTTTGCTCTTGACTGACTAATCTTCGCTCTTGGAGAGATTTGAATCTCGAGGTGATTGCCCCAGTTTGACTGAAATTTGAAGGGATCGCTCAACATAACTGCCCCAGATTGGCTCAGTACTTTAATTTTGAAGAGATTGCTCGACGTGACTGCCCCGGATTAGCTGGCTCTTACCATGACTAACTGGGGAAATCTCTGCTCAATGAAGCTTTATTCGGATAAGTGCACCTTGACGTGACAGTCTTTCAGAAGTTTTGGTCTCCTCAACCTGGCAAGCTGGAGCTTCTGGATTGAATTTCCGTATGTGAACCATTTATGATGCTCAACAAATGTATGCAAGTGAGAAAATGTTTATTCTTAGAATGAAAATCCTAATTCAACAAACATGTTAATCTTGAAGCTTTGAAAATGGATCGTTAACTTTTGTGAGCGAATCACTGGTTAAGATACGACCTTTATTTGAATGAAAGTATGTACACGCAATACCAACAAACACCTTTTAGCACAACTCATAGGAGTCAGGAACGCGGTCTCGTGGTAGTACGCTCTCAATTTAATCCTGTTTCAGTTAGGACTTTTAAGGGTTGTATCGTGGCCTGGTTCACGGTTATAGAAACAAAGGATATAGGCTCGAAGTTTATTTGCGCCCACCCACTCTTCGTGATGTTCTTCATTCCTACCTTCAGCTAGTTTTCACAAGCATTCACCTTTCATAAGGGTTTCGTGTTGATTGAGGAACCATTGCTGCTATCCGTTCAAGCACCAATCCAATTATTGTTGAGAATCAGTCACTCCTCTATTTTCCGTGTTTGTGCCACACGACTTTGTTCTTATTTGAGGATCTTTCTTGTGTAATCCTTTTCCGTCTTTCGCTTTTGCATTATTTTGCTTATCCCTAACTTTTGCCTGGACTGATTCTTGTGAACCTTTGATTGTGTAGTCCAGCGGGATGCCCTAACTTTTGCCTAAGTCACTTGTTTTCAAGTTTCGACTTAGCGGGCCTTTTCTTTTCTTTTTTCTTTTTGCATTTTGAACAAGTCGCGTGACATTGTTTGTCTTGATTGCTTCATGAGGGTTGTGACTGCCTCATTTTGTGGTCGACGAAGGATAACCATTGTGGTTGTCAATCTTTGGACCTTTCAACTTGGATAACCGTTGTGGTTTCGAGTCTTTGGACCTCTTGATTAGCATATTAGGATGCAACGGATCTTCAAATACACTTCTTTATGAAAGTCTGAACGCTTGGTCTGACTGGCTGACATCTACCCTGCCCCTGGGTTACATGTGAGGGTTTTTTCATGTGAAAAGAAAACTCCTACTTCAAGGCTCAAAGGGGTTAGCAAGGGTTTATCTTCCTTATATCTCCAGTGTCTAGGATTTGAAACAATGCCTGTACATCGTCAACAGGTTCTTACTTGAGAGCACACAACTAGAGATTTTGCGTTTTTGTTTCGTCATTCTCCCTCATAGAATCTAAGCATGACAATTGATATTGCGATATACATATGCAAAATTATAAGGGAATGCAAATGAATTTACTTCAAGAAAAACATGTGAGTTTTATTATTTCTAACATTCAAAAGCAAACACATTTCATACATTGACAAATGTTTAACACATAAAAGAAACTACAAATGGAAATGCAGTACAGAAACTGAATATTGCCATAGTTGAGGAGGCTTGGCTCCGTCTGGACCTGTCAGTCTTGGATACTTTCAACGATCAATAGCTCTTTTCACAGCCTTGTGATCTTCAATTTGCAGTTGCATGCCCAACCATGGCAGTAATACTTCCTCTTCTAGCTATTCTGACTCTGACACGAGACGTCTGGAGGAAAGAGTGAAGCTGGGGAGTAAAGTTGCCCCAAAAGTTTGCTCGGAAAGACCTGACGATCTTCTGCCTACGTATCTCCATTGACTGATGACCAATGAAGAATCAGAGCGACGTAGTTCCCCTCAATAGGGATGAAAAACGAACAATGAAGAAAGGCAATCTCATACATGCCATCACTGAGAGTATTTGAATACTGCTGGCTTTATTTGCTTCATGAATACCCTGGCGTCCTGGGTGATCAGCTCGAAGACTTCAGCTTAACGTGAACCATCTGGTAGAATAACCGCAACACCGGTTCCATTATGACTAGGCATCGGATTATGGAGTACATTTGGGAGAGGAGCGAAATTGATCGCCTTGGAGTCAACTAGGTCCTGTACCTTGTTCTGAAAGGCCCAACATTTCTCAATACTGTGCCCCTGGGCACCTGAATGGAATTCGCACCTGGCGTTAGCATCAAAATTCGGAGGTAGATTGTCAGGAGCGGGAGGTCTCATGGTACGAAGCTCGACCAGGTTCAACTTTAGCAGCTCTGGAAGCAATACAGCATATGGGCATGGGACGGGGTCGAGTCTGCGGTTTCTCGCTCTTGTTCTTTCTTGGAACGGTCTCTGTACCTGTTGTTGCTGACCCTGTGGACTCTCTTGGGAAACTGAAATTGGATGCCGACAAACGACATCTGAAGGGAAGAAGTTGATAAATGAAGTTGATAAATAAGGTTGCTCGGAAAGATCTTGCACGATCTCCTGCCTACGTATCTCCATTGACCAATGGAGAATCAGAGCAGCGTAGTTCCCCTCAATAGGGATGAAAATAGCTTCGTTCAAAATTTCCATAACCAAACTCATCTGAGCCTTCATCTGGTTGACTTCCTCTTTCAATAGTTTCTGATTCCGAAATAAAGCTTATACTTCTGCCTTGAATGGCCTCAGCTGGGTCTTCCTTTCAGTTACCTCCGCCCGGAGTTGCTTCAGATACATACTTTGATGACTGTGATTCAAGTTGTCCATTCTGATGAGAAATCAGACCAGGAAAAGAATTTGTCTCTGAACACCTGTCAAGAATGCAAGGATGTATGCAAATGCCATGTTCAGTTATTTCTGAGGAATCTATCTGCTTTGATTCAAGTTTTGACACAGAAAAATCTAACAGCATGATTCAGATATGCGATCCTCGGAAATAACTGAACATGTGTGCAGAAATGATATGATGTCATGTATGCAATAGGCATGTGATCAATGATCTGATGTTGGTGTCGGTGCATGGTCTCAAAATCCAGATATCACAATAATCATCCCTCTGATCCGGGGTTCATAACTTAAGAACAGAAATCCAGATCACAAAACTGAATCAAAGGCAAAGTGGGTATGCTGAAGGTACCAGGGTTCCTGCAAACCTGTAAACCCCTCCCAATCTCACGGGTATTGCTACTCGGGTCAACATCACGGACTCTCAAAGCCGAATAGCAATAATACGTTCACCATCTCCGAGAAATGGCTCATGACCAGATCAGGGAATCGGTTTGGCATTATGTACTACTCAGGGAGGTCTCAGTTGAGTCCGGAAAAACAAGCATCCCTCATAAGTTCTCCAGCTTCAAGCACTGAATCGAGAAACAATAGTACATTCATCCCGAAGGGTACAATACTATCGTCATACGAACAGTTTGCTTTAACTGAATTCCTATGAGAGAACCAGGCCATCCTATGCGAGTTCCCAATGGACCCTCGGATGCGAGTGGGTTTGCCAACAAATGTGGTCTGCCACTGTCATCACTGGAGAGGGGTGTTCCCATTAAGGTCCTCGAAGATCGGTCACCAGATGCACATAACTATCAAGGTCGTACCCTGAAGTGAGGTAATCCCCACACAGAATAGTTCCAAGACGGTCGCAATCTGGGTGTGGAACACATCGCCACCCATCATGGTGAGATACCATAAGAGTACAATGTCTGTCCACGCTAATCCTATGGTGCACTCAAGCCGGGTATTTGGCTTATCCCACAGAAAAAATGAAAACCAGCACAGCCAGACAGTCCAGTATAATATGATGCATGGAAAATAAAATACTGAAAGCGGTAAATAAATGCTGTAAAGTAAAGCTGTAAAGTAAAAACTGTAAATAAACAGTAAAGCTAAACTAAAGCACACAGCAACAAACAGGTAAACACCCAAAGAAACAAAACCAAACAGGCGCTAGGATTGACTCTACAAGGGAAACCGGAAGAATCAGGTTGGTCCCCAGCAGAGTCGCCAGCTGTCGCTCCCGGGATTTTCATCCTAGTACAAACGCGAAAGTGGCGCGGAAAGGTTAGAGTCGCCAGCCAGACATTTTTATCCCAAAGGAATGGGAAAGGTAATGTTGCACAAACCTGAGGAAGAAGGAAAAGGACAAGGCCTTGCGAACCAAAGATCGGGGTTCGGGAGTCGGTTACGAATTGAGAAGGTATTAGCACCCCAATCCGTCCGTCGTACCCGACGGGATCCACGCTTGCTTGCTTGTTTCAATGGGTGAGAAAATACGAATGCTGCTGAATAAGACCGCTACTGAAATAAAGGGAATGGAAAACGAGAAATGAGCTGAAATGAGAATGAAAAGAAAGGGGGAAATGTAGGGAAAATAAAGAATGTGCTCGAACGGGCCCTACCCCGCTGCCTACGTACCTCATCGGGATAATGAGGATCAGAGTCGACGTAGTTCGCCTAACTAAGGCTTACACTCATTTGTGGTTTTTAGGATGACGTTGCCATAGCTCTAGCTCAGGTGTTACCGGCTCTGACACGAGGGTGTTTACCGTATCGCTGTTTGAACTGTCGAGACAAGTCATGAAGAGTATGAGATGAGAAAGAAGACGTGACTTCTTGGTTTGTTGTTTTTTAGAAGAAATGTTTTGAATTTGTTTGTGAACGGTCTTGTACTAAGACCTATCCATCGCGGGAAGTATTTATACCTCGCCCCGAAACAGGACGCGTATAAACACTCCGCAACAAAGTCTCGTGTCGTACAAGATTGTTCGGTTTTTATTAAATGTTTTATTGTTTTTCTTTTGAGATGAGAAAGAATGACTCAAATGGGAAAAGGGACAAAAACTAAGGGGGACTAAGACACAACCCTAAGTTGTTTATTCAATATCACGGAGATCCTAAAGGTTAGTGAGGTTTCTAATCCTAAGGAGGAAGGAAAAGAAACAAAGGAAAAAGGATGCAACTTACTTCCTAAGGAAGATAAGTTGGTCCTAACAATGGGGAATCCTACCAATCACAAACATGGAAGGAAAAATGAATTAAAAAGCCTAAAAGAAATGCATAAAAAATAAAGGATAAAGTGGAGTAAACTTACCTCAATCTTCCCCACTACAAAACAAGTGTTAATGCACATTTTTATTAAAAAGAATAAGGCAAACACACATTAATTAAATCCTAATTAAACTTGGACCTAAACTAGACTCTATTTAAATCCTAAAGGAACTAGAAAAAGCTAGGACAAAAATACAGCACCTATTACAGCCCCTAATACACAAATAGCTATGAAACTAAGCCTAACACCCACCAGCTTTTTACAGCCCGCATGCAACATGAAAAAGTAGGTGTAGAAAGTCACACACATCATACTAATATAACAAACAAGTATTTTACAGCAGCTATATACAAAAACAGTTATGAAATGCCAAATCCAAATTTGATTATTTTTATTCTTTAATGCACACACTCAATGCAAAAATCACTAATCTCATCATGAACATGTATTTGAACTTAAGTCAACATATACCAAGGCAAGAACATGCACATCATTGAATGATTATGCAAGCATGCATCTCATGAATTATGCAACAAGTAAATGCACAAAGTAACACCTAAACATACATATGAACATGATGATCTTTGATTATGAACATGCAACATGATTGCTCAACAAACATACTAAACTCAATGCAAAATTCAGAATTTAATTGATGCATATGACATGATAAAGTATGCAACCAAATGCACATACATATGATTATGCAAAATGCCACATACCTTGATATAATGGGAATGAAAAAAAAAAAAAAAAAAAAAAATGATTTAATGCAATGCAAACATGTAAAAACAGAATGCAACACGATTATTACATACCAAATGATGTATAAACATGGCAACACAATGCAAGAACTCAAGGCATGCACAAAGAACACAAAAATGCATAAAACGCAACATGAACGGAATCGTGTCGAAACGACTCGAAATGGGGAAACTAGCTACTGGAAATGGACTCAAAAATTCCCTAAAATCAATACCTAAACATGTATGAACATTAGAGGCACTAGGAAGCAAGATTGAGCAAGAAAATAGGCTAAAAATCCAAAAATGATCAGCGTTAATCGATTAACCATATAGGTTAACCCGTTAACGGGCAAAAAAATCAGCATTTTTGGCCAAAAAACGCATGCGTTAACCGGTTAACCATATGCGTTAACCGGTTAACACTGAACGAAAAGTAAAAAATGCTTTTGAAAAAAGTGCTTTTGGCCACAATCTTGCTTCTAATGATCCCTAACATACCTAGGAACATGCTAACACTAATTTCTACTTATTGGAGCTTATTTACACATGGTAGAACCTATATCTATTAACACCTTAAATCCAAATCAACAAAAATCAACAAATCACAAGCAAACATAATTGAAACGGAATTGATTTTAAACAAAACGAAAAAAAAGCAATTAAAGAATGCCAAAAGTGGCGAGATGAAGAGAATAACTTAAAGAAGAAGTGATTAAGATCACCAACCTACGAAGCGGAGGAGTGCTTCGGTAATTGTTGCAATGATCGGAGCTTGAATCGAAAAGAAAACCGAAAACCGAGAAATCGCAAAATAAATGCGTTCTTGAGATTGAATCTTCGTGCGCTTCCGATAATCCGATAATCCTCACAAAATTCAGTAGCTTCTTCTTCTATAATCCACAATCAATGAAGGTTGGAGGCTTAAGCTTCAAGATCTTCAAGTTTCAATGTGAAACTTGAAGAGCTTATTCAAAGAAGCTTTGGTGAAAGGAGGGAAAATGGAGGAAAAGTGAGAGAGAAAAAGTGATTATGGAAGAAGTGAAAAATTTGGAATTGTGGGAACCTTTTGCATTGAAGTGATTAAAGGTTATATAGAGGCTAGGCTTGGAGCTAGGTTTGGAATGGAATGAGGTTTGGGGCCCAAAAAATAGGTTTGGGATCCAAAATTAGGTTTGGTAGTTAGTTAGGGTTAGGGTTGGACAAAGGAATATTCCTTGGAATATTCCTTGGAATACTCTAGAACATTCCTTGGAATACTCTAGAAGATGGTGGAAGGTGGTGGAAGTTTCCAAGGGAAATGGAGTTGAATTGGAGTGGAAAAAATGGAATGGAAAGAATGAAAGGAAGTGTGGAAAGAAAGTGGAAGGAAAAGCGGAAAGAAAAGGGGAGGAAAGTGGTGAATTCTTCCTTTTTAATGGGTTAGCTTGAAAGTGGTGTGGATTATTTTTGGTACATCATTTTCTCTCGAACTCCAATGTTTGCCAAGCCTCGATCGACCACACACCTCATGCAAAGGACGATGAATGACTTATTTATTTTTTCAAATGCGATACGATGATATGCGGAATGATGCAAGAATGAAGCGTAAATTTCTCGAGGTTGATGATAAATAAGAGGGCAAATTTTGGGGTGTTACACCCCCAAGACAAGAAACCAGATCCAGCCAGCAACAATGACAGTATGATATATAAATGCAATAAAGAAAGCAGTAAAGTAACTGTACATAAAGCAAAAACAAAAATAAATACAAGCACAAACAAGCACATAACACCCCAGTAAACACAAATCAATCAAACGCTAGGAGGAACCCACAAAAAGAACCAGAAGCCCTGGTTGCTGTACAAGGTTCCCCAGCAGAGTCGCCAAGCTGTCGCTCCCGACAAATGAAAATGGATCAGATGAAGGTACAGACGCGAACGGTCGGCGAGAGGGACAGTGAGAACACTCAGCAGTGAACTCACTGGAGATGAATAGAGTCGCCAGCTAGGCATTTTTATCCCGGAGGAAAGGCAATGCTGCATAGACCTAGAAAGATATGGATAAGACGGTTGCGAACCAGAGAGACTGAGAAAGGGGGTTGGTTACAACCTGGGAAGGTATTAGCACCCAGATTGTCCGCCGTACTCGACGGGATCCACGCTTAAAAGATTTGTGTTTTAAAGGGGTAGTGTCTGTGCAATTTGTGTATAAAAGAGCTGGAAAAGGATGTACAGGTGTCAGTGTATAGTGTACAAGTGATATGAAGCATGAAAGTGTCAGTGTGAGGATGAGAGTAAGATGCTCAAGATCATGAGGCTAAAGAATGAAGCTGGAAAGAGGGGAATGTATAGAGACTTTTGTTCGATAACCGTTAAGTTATGCCTACGTATCCTCTCGTGCAATGAGGAAGTCAGAACACCGTAGTTCGACCCAAAGAGACTGAAAGATGAATTGACTTGTGAACTGCTTGCTTGCCTATGCTCAAGTGTATGACCTGTCTGGCTCAGGTGCTGACTGTCTTGCATTAGACGGAAGAAGCGAGTTCTCGATTGTGAGTGAAGGTGATGAGAAAAGAATCCCGGAGGGGACGATTATTGTTTGTTTTTGTATTTTCAGTCTTTTATTGCTTTTGAAAGTTTGTCATAAGTTAATGACCTTAAGTCTAAACCAATGGATTTAGTAAACTCATCACATCTTCCCTCTGATTAGGGGTAATGAGAATACCTTAAGTGTGAAGTCAGATTCTCACACTTAATTACCTTTGGTGCAGGATTAAGATCATTAACCTACTTGTGATTATTTAGATGTTTTTTGTGATTTTGTTTAGTGTTGAGTAATGAGGTTAAGCCATAATCATGGATTAAACAGACCCATTACACCATCCTAAAAGAAGGATGATAGATGAGAATGTTTAAGTTGAGAAAAACTCCTCAACTTAATCCATGATTAGGGATTAAACCCATGACAAAACAAACCTTTGATTAAGTGGATTTTAATTAATGGTATGATGATGAAGTGTTTTTTATTGTTTGTAAGACAACTTGAGGGGGACTTGTCCATTAACACTAGGGTTAGTCCTTCTTAACCACTTAAGGAAGAATTAGAACCCTAATGCAAGGCCCAAGTTACAAGTGTGATGTCTTGATACTTATTAAGTGGATTGATTAAGAGACTTAAACACATTAAGGGTTCAAGACTTAGGATTAAAGTTATACACTCCATCCTAAAAGAAGGATGCAGGCATAAGCTTAAACACAAAGTCTTGAAGCCTTTAGGGTTTGGTCCCTGATTATGAGGTGAGAAGAGAAGACACAAAGAGAGACACAAGGGTAAAAACTATGAGGGGAGACTAATCAAAACCCTAATTCATTGTCATGTTTGGTTGTCCCTAAAGTTTGTGAGGTTTTCAAGAACAATCTTCAGAGGAGCCACCAGGAAGCAGATGAACAGGATCAAGAGAAGCAAAGTGACTTGCTTCATTCAAGAAGTCAAGTCACTTGAAGAAAGAAAGTGGGAGGAAGAAGAATGAGCAAGCTCAAACTCAAACACATGTAAGAATGCAGCAATGGATGCAAGAGAGATGAGAAGAGAAGTTATGAGAAGTGAAGGCAAATTCACTTCTCAAGTTTACTTACCACCTGAAATGTTAGAAAGGAATGCAAACAACAATGCAAGATGAGATGAAATGGCATGATGTTAGACCAAACCAGAATCATGCACATGATGTTAATGATGCTATGAGATGCTGCAAACATGAGGCAAGACATGGGGATGTTCATACAAGATCATGGATGCAAATGATGCAAGCTAAGGAGCATGAACAAACATGAAATGTTATGAAGCATACAGGACAAATGACATGGCAAATATGCAATGCAATGACCAAACATGTTTCCTATATGTCTTAGGATGTCAAATGAATCATAAGCATGCACAAAATGCAAAGACAAGTCATGTTATGCAAGAGAAAACAAGGAGGATGCAAGAAGGATGCAAATGGAAGCCCAAATTAGGGTTCATGAATCAAACATCAAACACAAACCAAAAACAGAAGCAAACCTCATGATAAAAAAATGGAAAATGGTACTCAAAGAAACCCTAATCCTATGCTAAACCAAGGTTCAAAGGGGAGGTTCCAACTCTTAACCAAACTCAAGATATGAATTTTCTAAGTTATTAGGGTTTTTTAGGGTTTTTAACAAAATAAATGCCAAACAATTAGAAAATGCAAGAACAATTCATGGCCTTTTTATCCTAGGAACTACATGCAAAACAAAAGACAATGCAAGAAGAATCAATGTCTCAACCTTCACCAATTGGCAGAAATGAATTTTTGAATCCATGATCAAAATAATGCATAAAAAATGATTTAATTCAATGAAAAATTCTTAAAATGCATCAAGATCAAAAAAGAAATTTGGTTTGAAGGTTGGACAATGTTTCTAAATGTCTTAGAACATTTCATGAATTTTTTTGTAATTTTTAAATACCTAAAAGTATTTTTAATTAATTAATTCCCATTAATCAATTAAAAATAATCTTTTAAATATTTAAAAATACTTTTTTAATGATAAAAATAAAATAAAAAATATTTTTGTGTCATAAAAAATAATAAAACCTTAAGGAAAAAGTTTCATAATTTTTATGAATTTTTTTCTATTTTAAAATAATTATACAAGTTAATTGAAAAGAAAATGAATTAAAATTAAATAAAACTGAAGTATGCACAATGAAGGGTTGAGATTCAATCTGGCAAGGGGACCATTGACCACGCGCCAAATCCAGTGGCTCACATTTAAACTGACCTAAACTCAATTAATTAAATAAATTAAAGTGATTAGGGCTTAATGATCAATCTGGGCCGTTTACACGCGCGGCAAGTCAACGTGTTCAACGCATCTGATGGCTCAAATTCAAACTAGCATTAATGACCTGAGATTAGGGCTTAATGACTCAGGCTGCCGGAGAAGACTTCCGGTCGTCTTCTCCGGCGAGCACTTCCCCTGAAAAAACTCCCATCTTCCTCAAAACGTATCAAAAGTGAAATCTAAACACATAGAAATGAACCCCATGATCTCCTGAATCAAAACCCTAACCCCAAACAAATTTATTCTTCATCAATCACATGAATCGAAAGCAAACATTTTTAGGGCAAACCAGTTTCAGAGTCAAATTAAATGATCAAATCACAACCATTTTCAAAACCAATGGTACCAGGATGATCAGTGGAACAAATAGAACAAGTTTGTAACAAGAAAAACAACTTCTGGAAAAATAAATTTCAGGCTACCTGAGATTCGAAGCTTTCAGTTTAGGAACTTTCTGGCCACCTCTCCTTGTGCAATCCACTCCACCTGATCCCCAGATGATGTTTGAATGCTCAAATGGAGTTTAAGTTGGCTGGATAGTGAGATTCGACAGCTTCTGCTCAAGCTTGCTCAAAAATGGCAATGGTGTTTCTGGAGGTTTCAGGCCATGGTGAGTGATTGTTTGAGGTCCTGAGGATGAATGGAGAAGGTCTAGAGTGTTTGTTTGTGTGTTTGCAAGCTGTGGTAAGAGTTTCGAAGAGAAATGCAGCTTGGGGTGTGAAATGGTTATGGAGTGTTCTTGCTATTACAAGCTTTGGTTCTTGGTGCTGGATGATCTATGAAGTGTGGTGAGATGATTGATGAAGATAGTTTGAGTGTTTGGTGGCTGTGCAAGCAGATTCGAAGGAACTTGCAAATGGGAGTGTTTTTTTTGAATGTGTTGAATGAGTTGGTTTCAGCCTTGCTTCTTGTTATGGCTAGCTTGCAAATTGTCCATATGACTCTCTCTCATTGGCCAGTTGATTTGACATGTGCTTTATGGATAGGTGTAGCCACTTTTGCAAAAATGTCAACTTCTTGTAAGATAGGGCATGGGCAACTTCTAGCCAAGTACAAAGCATGGGGATGCGCAGCATGATGTGTGTATGAGCCTAGCTTGGTTCAGCATCCAAGGCTGCAAGTGGTAGGGAGTGAAATGAGTGTTTTGCAACTTGTGGCAACTTTGGTTCACATGTGATAAAGTCTTGTTACACAAACCAAGCCATGAGCAAACTTGATCCAATTCTGATTTTTAGGACTTAGTGAATGTTTGTGTAATGGTTTGAAATGAATTAGAGGTCACATGATGCATTGGTTCAAGGTTTTTGCAAAATTTCCATTTGAAGCATGCCTTAGAAATTAATGATTTTTGCCAACTTTGCATTGCTATAACTTTTGATCCAAGAAGAGTTTGATCATGTTCTTGTACTTTTTGAAAAGGGAAAGATGAGATCTACAACTTTCATGACCAAAGTTTTTCCATTTGAAGCCTTTTTGGACCAAGAATCAAAGCTTGAAAATTGACCTAAAATGATGCATTCTTGAAAAGTCAACTATGCCCAAAAAGTCAACCTTTGCAAAAACCCTAAATTCTTGATTTCTATGAACTTCAACCTTCTTCCATGATCAAATAAAGATCATATACACTCAAAATGATGAAGATCACCCATTGGTTGGGTCATTGGGGGCCTCAGATGCCCTGATTTTGCACTGACTTGTCTGAAAAGTCAACTCTTGATCAGATGACTTCCCCATGGAATTTCTTCATGAAAATTGATATGCATACTCCTTATACCATATAGAGATCAATGGAAACAAGAATGACCAAAAATTTTGGAGTTATGGCCTCTGAAACCAAAACCCTAATTTTCAGTCAACTGTGCAGTTCATCCTGGCTCTGCATCCACTCAAACCCTAGCTCTTGTGATCCCTCTGCAATTTTGACTTTGAGGAGATGAAATATGATATAAGAACACACATGGACCTCTTTGAATTGATTGGTGGCCTTTGGAGTGCCTCAAGAAGCTTTGGGATTGCTCAGATCACAAACCCTAGGTGCATATGACTTAGAAACTATCCAGTGAATCAAAAATGAGATGTGAGATGATATGATTGTGTTTATGCATATGAGATGACCATAAGCCATGGTGTGAATGGGTGAGGGCAAATTTGGGGTGTTTACAAGTACGTACTTCAACAGAGGCAACCCCGTTCTCACTGGTGTATGGTATGGAGGCAGTCCTACCAATTGAAGTGGAGATCCCCTCGTTGAGGTTGATGATGGACATTAAGCTAGATGAAGCTGAGTGGCTCCGATCCAGATATAATCAATTGAGCCTCATTGAAGAGAAACGTCTAGCAGTTGTATACCATGGACAGTTGTATCAACGACGGATGAAGCGGGCTTTTGACAAGAAGGTGCGACCACCGAGGTACATGCCAGGTGACTTAGTGCTGAAAAGGATTCTTCCTCCTCTTAACGATCACAGGGGAAAGTGGACACCCAACTATGAAGGATCGTTCGTGGTTAAAAAGGTTTTCTCAGGTGGAGCCTTGATGCTGACAACCATGGACGGAGAAGACTTCCAATCCCCTATCAACGCAGACGAAGTAAGAAAATACTTCGTGTAAAAAAGACTCGCTGGATAAAAACAGAATAAAGATCTAGGAAAAAATGGGCATCCCGGCGAGCCAAAAATAGAATAAAAGGCTCGGGAAAAAGTTAGGGAAATTTTGAAAAAATGTACACCCGCTGAGTTGAAAAGCCACATCGGACAACTCAGGCAAAAATGGGTATCCCGGTGGATTGAAAACCTAAAAAGGCGATCCACGCAAAAGAGGGATTAACACGAACGACTGTGATCTGCAAGATCTGTAACCTATCTATAGTTAAGGCTATCATAAGGGTTTAAGATCAGTTTAATTACTTTTTCTCAAGAGGCAGAGCGAGCGGAGCGTCTTGAAGATATACGAGCCATAACCGGGTTGAAACTTGATGAGATCCACTTTTCACATTGCCAATAGGATAGTTTGTTTTACTTTTTGGTTGTTCCCTCTTTCCAGGGAACTGCTTCCTTTGTATTGCCTATTCATGGCCATTTTTCCAAATCAATAAAATTCAACTTCAGTCAATTTGAGACTATTTGCTTCTTGTTTTTTGTTTTTTCATCTAGCATTGATTGATTGCAAAAACGTTCAGCAAATTGTGATTTGCATTGTGTTGTGAACATTTGAATGCTTTCTAACTTGTGCAGGAGGATAGAAACATTTAATACATCTCTGAAAGGGTTTCGAGATACCCAGATAATGATTCATACTACGAGCCTGGGGCAGGCAGGTCCCAAACTAACTCTCCATGTTGCAGGTACTATTGATTGTGTTCATGCAGGTACAAGTACCGGTGTTGTTAACAAAGCTAACATCAATTTCCCAGGAGGAGTATTTCTTTATGGTTGAACAGGAGCAGGTGTCTCCCAGGGTGTCTCCAATCATCCCCAGTAAAGTGGAAGTTAAAATTTCTCCCATCAAGGTAGTAGAAGGTGGGTGCCATCCCCAAGTAAAAGTTTCCCTTCAGACAGGGGCAATTCTCAGCATTATAAGGAGTTTCTTTCCTCCCCAGCGAGTTGCTTCCTCAACAGTGTCATGCCTTTGGTTCCAAGCCAAGTCAGGAGGTTCTCACTTCCCCATTAGAGTTCAAGAAGGGTCCATCTCCAGCAGAGTCTTGGCGCTCCAATCTCGAAGTCCAATTTATTTTTGGCAATGGCGGCTGTTCAGAGCCGGTGTATCATTGACAACTTTCTCCGCAGAGTTGTCTTCTCCTCATCAGGATGAATCCAGATCAATGCAGTGATCATCAGTTCTCCCCAGTCAAGCCATCTGGGATACTTGCAGTCTCCTTATCAAGAGATCTCTTTGCATTTGCATATGCATAATCATCATTACATTTGCATCCTCCAAAGTGTAACATTTCCATCCTCATGGAGCATTACGCCATAAATCCTACATGTGCATGCAAGCATGGGCCAGTTTTGAGGTGTTACAGTCAACCTATAACATCATTTTCAACCTAAAGTATTCCCCTCAGAAGATACTTATGCCATTTTCCAGTGTCGCTCCCGAAGATTTGCATCCCGGTACAAGCGCGAACGGTCGGCGAAGGGAACAGTGAGAACACACAGCCGTGAACTCACTGGAGATGAATAGAGTCGCCAGCTAGGCATTTTTATCCCGGAGGAAAGGCAATGCTGCATAAGCCTAGAAAGAGATGGATAAGACGGTTGCGAACCAGAGAGACTGAGAAAGGGGGTTGGTTACAACCTGGGAAGGTATTAGCACCCAGATTGTCCGTCGTACTCGACGGGATCCACGCTTAGAAGATTTGTGTTTTAAAGGGGTAGTGTCAGTGCAATTTGTGTATACAATAAACTGGAAAAGGATGTACAGGTGTCAGTGTAAAAGAAATGCAAAGTGTAATATATATAGTGTCAGTGTAGGAATAAGAATGAACTGCTCAAGATCATGAGGCTAAAAGATGATGCTAGAAAGAGGGGGAATATACAGAGACTTTTGTTCGATAACCGTTAAGTTATGCCTACGTATCCTCTCGTGCAATGAGGAAGTCAGAACACCGTAGTTCGACCCAAAGAGACTGAAAGATGAATTGACTTGTGAACTGCTTGCTTGCCTATGCTCAAGTGTATGATCTGTCTGGCACAAATGCTAACTGTCTTGCATTAGACGGAAGAAGCGAGTTCTCGTTTGTGAGTGAAGATGATGAGAAAAGAATCCCGGAGGAGACGATTATTGTTTGTTTTTGAGTTTTCAGTCTTTTATTGCTTTTGAAAGTTTGTCATAAGTTAATGAGCTTAAGCCTAAACCAATGGATTTAGTAAACTCATCACATCCTCCCTCTGATTAGGGGTAATGAGAATGCCTTAAGTGTGAAGTCAGCTTCTCACACTTAATCACCTTTGGTGTAGGATTAAGATCATTAACCTGCTTGTGATTATTTAGATGTTTTTGTGGTTTTTGTTTAGTGTTGAGTAATGAGATTAAGCCATAATCAGGGATTAAACAGACTCATTACACCATCCTAATAGAAGGATAATAGATGAGAATGTTTAAGCTGAGGAAAGCTCCTCAACTTAATCCATGATTAGGGATTAAACTCATGACAAAACAAGCCTTTGATTGAGTGGATTTTACTTAATGATATGATGATGAAGTGATTTTTAGGGTTTGTAAGACAACTTGAGGGGGACTTGTCCATTAAGACTAGGGTTAGTCCTTCTTAACCATCTAAGGAAGAATTAGAACCCTAATGCAAGGCCCAAGTTACAAGTGTGATGTCTTGATACTTATTAAGTGGATTGATTAAGATATTTAAACACATTAAGGGTTTAACACTTAGGATTAAAGTTATACACTCCATCCTAAGAGAAGGATGCAGGCATAAGCTTAATCACAAAGCCTTAAAACCTTTAGGGTTTAGTCCCTGATTATGAGATGAGAAGAGAAGACTCAAAAGAGACACAAAGGTGAAACTAAGAGGGGAGACTAATCAAAACCCTAATCATTGTCATGCTTGGTTGTTCCTAAGGTTTGTGAGGTTTGCAAGAACAAATCTTCAATGGAACCACCAGGAAGCAGATGAAAGGATCAAGAGAAGCAAAGTAACTTGCTTCATTCAAGAAGTCAAGTCACTTGAAGAAAGAAAGTAATAAGAAGAAGAATGAGCAAGCTCAAACTCAAACACATATAAAAATGCAGCAATGGATGCAAGAGAGATGAAAAGAAAAGTTATGAGAAGTGAAGGCAAATTCACTTCTCAAAGTCACTTACCACCTGAAAGGTTAGAGAAGGAAATGCAATGCAATGCAAAATGGGATGGAATGACATGATGAGAGACAAGACCAGAAGCATATACATGATGCTAATGATGCTATGAGATGCTACAAACATGAGGCAGCACATGGAAATGATCATACAAGTTCATGAATGCAAATGAAGCAAGTTAGGAACCATGAAAACACATGAAAAGTCATGAAGTGCACATGACATACAATATGGCAAATACATGATGCAATGATCAAACATGCTTTCAATATGTCTTATGATGTCAAATGAATCACATGGAAGCATGGAATGTCATGGCAAGTCATGTTATGCAAGAGAATGCAATATGGATGCATATGGAAGCCCAAATTAGGGTTTATGAATCATACATCAAACACAAACCAAAATCAGAAGCAAACAACATTACAAAAAAATGAAAATGCACTCAAAGGACCCCTAATCCTATACTAAACCAATGCCCAAAGGAGAGGTCTCAACTCTTAACCTAACTCAAGATATGAATTTCACAAGTTTTTAGGGTTTTTAGGGTTCCTAAACAAGAAAAATTACCAAACAAATTGAAAATGAAAGATCAAATCATGGCCATTTAGACTCAAAAACTACATGCTAAACACAATGCAATGCAAAAAGAATCAATGTCCAACTCTTCTTGGATAGGCAGGAATGATTTTTTGAACTTTGGATCAAAATAATGCACAAAAATGATTTTAATTCAATGAGAAATTCTTAAAATGCATCAAGATCAAAAAATAAATTTGGTTTGAAGGTTGGACAATGTTTCTAAATGTCTTAGAACATTTCATGAATTTTTTGGTGATTTTTAAATACCTAAAAGTATTTTTAATAAATTAATTTTCATTAATCAATTAAAAATAAAATTTTAAATATTTAAAAATACTTTTTAAATGCTAAAAATGAAAATAAAAATATTTTTGTGTTTTAAAAATTAATGAAACTCTTGAGAAAAAGTTTCATAATTTTTAAAACATTTTTGCTATTTTTAACAAATTATGTAAAACAAATGAGAAAAATATGAAAATAAAATGAAAATAAATGAATTATGGGAGAAGTCAGCTGATCCAAGGGCCTGAATTCAAAGTCACACGCGCGGGAGTTGACTGCGTGCGGAAACGGACGGCCTACATTCAAACTGGCTTAATTACACTTAGCCCTAATTAATCAAACCCTAATGACTCTCAGGCGACCGGAACACTGTTCCGGTCGTCTTCTCCGGCTATACCATTTTCCTATCTCTCTCAATACGCCATGAAATCATGCCAAACTCTCCAGAATCAAACCTTAGCTCATTCTAAACAAGATTCCAGCAACAAACATCATTTATTTCAGCACACAAACAAGATTCGAATCAAACATTCAAAACTGCAAAAATTTCAGAAACATCATACAGGCTCATTTCTCACTCTTTTTCAAAAGTAACAAGTTCAGTATGATCAGTGAAGCATGCTTTACCATTTAGAAACTTAAAAGGCAAGTTCTGGAAAAAAAGTTCATGGAGTCACCTGAGATTGAGCTTTTGATTCAGGAGCTTTCTGGATGGTTCTTTGGCTCAAACAGGTCCCAATGATCCCCCTTTGAAGCTTTGAACACTTGGTTGGAGTTTAAACAGCCTATTGAGTGAGTTTGCAGAAGCTCAGGCCAAGGGAGTGTGAAAATCGTATTTTGGTTCCAAGGTGTTTCAGGCCAGGATGAAGGGTGGCTTCTGGTCAGTGAAGTGAGCAGAGATGATTTGTGAGGTTTGTCTTTGTGTTTGAGGTTTGTGGAGAGAGATTCGAAGGAAAGTTCAGGTTGGAGTGAAAATGGAGAAATGGTGTTCTTGCTTGATTCAGGCCTGAGTCTTGTTGGTTTTGGCTTAATGGAACATGGTGAAATGATTGGTGAAACTGGTTTGAATGTTGGTGGTTTTTGCAAAGAGTTTCGAAGAGTTTTGCTTGAGGGAGTGAGTTTGTGAATGTGATGTTGTGTTGTGTTTCAGCCTTGCTTGATGTATGAAATGGCCAGCATTTTCCTTGCATAAGATAATCCCATTGGTCAGATGATGTGACCTGCCCTTTATTGATTGGTAAGTTCACTTTTGCAAAATGTCAACTTTGTTGTAAGAGAGGCATGGGCTTGGTTCTAGGATGGTACAAGCATGGGGGCTGGCGCAGCATGGTGTGTGAGGGATGCTAGCATGGTTCAGCAGCCAAGGCAACTAGTGGATGAGGTGTGATGATAGTTTTTGCAAGTTGCTTACTTTTGAAACTTCATGAAAATCTCTTGCCTTGCCAACCATGAACATGTGAAATCTTGGTCCAAATCTGATTTTTAGGTCACATAGAATGTTTGTGCATTGGTTTGATGTGAACTAGAAGTTGCAAATGCCTTGGTACAAAGTTTTTGCAAGTTTCCCATTTGGTGCACAACTTGAAAATTAGTGATTTTTGCCAACTTTGTCACACCATAACTTTTGATCCAAAATGAATTAGGTCATGTTCTTGTACTTTTTGAAAAGGGAAAAATGTATTCTACAACTTTCATGACCAAAGTTTTTCCATTTGAAGCATTTTTGGATCAAAAAGCAAGGCTTGAAAAATGGCATAAAATGACATATTCTTGAAAAGTCAACCATGCCCTAAAAAGTCAACTTTGCAAAAACTTCAAATTCTTGATTTTTGTGAACTTAAACCTTCTTCCATGATCAAATAAAGATCATATACACTCAAAATGATGAAGATCACCCCTTGGTTGGGTCATTGGGGGCCTCAGATGCCCTGATTTTGCACTGACTTGTCTGAAAAGTCAACCCTTGATCAGATGACTTCCCCATGGAATTTCTTCATGAAAATTGATATGCATACTCCCTATACCATATAGAGACCAATGGAAACAAGAATGACCAAAAAATTTGGAGTTATGGCCTCTGAAACCAAAACCCTAATTTTAGGTCAACTGTGCAGTCAAACCTGGCTCTGCATCCATACCAATCCCAGTTCTTGTGATCCTTTTGCATTTTTGACTTTGAGAGGATTTAATATGATATAAGAACACACATGAACCCCTTTGAAGTGATTGTTGACCCTTGGAGTGGCTCAAGAAGCTCTTGGATTGCTCAGATCACAAACCCTAGATGCAGATGACTTTGAAAGGATGCAGTGAATCAAAAATGAGATATGAGATGATATGATTGTGTTTATGCATATGAGATGATCACAAGCCATGGTGTGAATGGGTGAGGGCAAATTTGGGGTGTTTACAGCTGCCCCTATTCAAACATGAGTTAGCTGTGCAGGTTGTAAGCGACGGCTTAGCAGGCAAACAAGATAACTTGTGGTTGAATACCAAAGACAGTCCAAAATTTGCACTCACAGAATGAAGAAGAAAAGGGACATAGATTGTAAAAGGGAAATAAAGTATATTGTGAAGTATGGGCGACGGAGGACGACCGTCGAGCAGAGGACGACTGCTGGGTAAATAGCAATGACGGGGACGGCCGACATGCTGAGAAAAGTGCTGAAAGTAAAGCAATGACGGGGACGGCCGACATGCTGGGGATAAAAGGTAAAGCCAAGACGGGGACGGCCGACTAGCTGGGAAAAGTGCGGAAAATAAAGCAATGACGGGGACGGACGACATGCTGGGGATAAAAGAATTATGATGGGGACGGCCATCAAGATAAAGTTGTAGAATTTTCTGGGGATTAATGAAACATGACGGGGACGGCCATCAAGTTCATAAAGCAACGTAACCAACGATGGGGACGGCCATCGGGCTAAAAGGAAAAGGGACCACGATGGGGACGTCCATCGGGTTAAAGAATAAATGAAATAAACAGATGATGGGGTACGACCATCAAAGGTGAAGGACGATCACCTAGTAGGGGACGGCTGCTCTGTTGGGGAATAAAGGAATTATGATGGGGACGACCATCAAAGGTGGAGGACGACCACCTGGCAGGGTACGGCTGCCGAAAATATCAACGATGGGGACGGCCATCGGATAAGCATGATGGAGGACGACCATCAAGAGGTGGAGGACGACCACCTAGCAGGGGACGGCTGCTCTCAGGGTTTATCATGACATAGGACGAATGCCAGATAACCAAAATCAACAATGGGGACGGCCATTGGATAAAATGATGAAGGACGATCATGAATGGGTGGAGGACGACCACCTAGCAGGGGACGGCTGCTAAAAATATCAACGATGGGGACGGCCATCGGATGAGCATGATGGAGGACGACCATCAAGAGGTGGAGGACGACCACCTAGCAGGGTACGGCTGCTCTCAGGTTTTATCATAACACAGGACGGGCGTTAGATAAAAAGAAATATGCTTTGTTGGCAATCTACTGGGGAGTAGTAAACACGGACGAGTGTTTATATCCAAGAAACAAAAGGTATAAGTGTTTAGATGTTGTGTATAGATTAAAGATGCGGACGAGCATCCCTAAGACTACGATACGGACGAGTATCGGGTAGAAACAAATACTGACTCGTGTTCAGAGATGATGATACGGACGAGTATCAACTGGTTAACAGAGAACACGGACGAGTGTTGAATCTGAAGGGACTCTTCTGGGGAATAGTAGGCACAGACGAGTGTCTATATTCAAGGAGACATAAGTATTTGACACGGTGTATGGATTAAAGATGCGGACGAGCATCCTTAAGACTACGATACGGACGAGTATCATGTAGAAACAAACGCTTGACGCATGTTCTGAGATGATGATACGGACGAGTACCATCTGGTTAACAAAGAACAAGGACCAATGTTGAATCTGTGGGGATGTGAATGGTATATACAAGATACGGACGAGTATCTGTATAGGTATGAGTGGTATGAGTATACATAGATGAGTATTTATCTGCTGGGGAGAGTGACACGGACGAGTGTCAAGAGAGAAAAGTATAATAATATCAACAAGTATATGGGTTGTAAAAGTGTAGGCGACTGCGTTGGGGAAATGACACGGACGGGTGTCAAGGAATTGTATATACAAGTAGGTGAGTGCAAAGATGATGCCTTTGGCTTTCTGCTGGTGATTTGACACGGACGGGTGTCAGGAAGTATCTGTAATATGGGTGGTTTTGTTCGCAAGGAGTGTTCAGGCGACTTTACTGGGGAGTGATGACACGGACGGGTGTCAAGGGAGTATATACTGGTGTTTGTGATTACGAGGCAACTGTTTTTTTGCTGGGGACCCTGGTGGGGATTTTTCTGTACATTGATGAGCTGCCATTATTCACAAGTGCTGATTCAAAACATGGCTTATGATTATGCTGTATGTCGGATTTTTGTCGTAATGCTCCGTGTTAAAACGGAATGCTACGCTTTGCGGGTGAGCATGATGCGAATGATATGATTGTGCAAAGATACCAAACCGGGATCCGGGTCCCGTTGCTGCGAAGATCTTTGATCGATCTTGAAGTAGGCATCCCAGCTGGGGGTGAGATCATTGGTAGATCTGATGAGATGATATCTGCTTGGGGATTCGGGCCATTGATAGACCTATTCCAGTAAATGAGAGACCCAGCTGGGGTTTGTAGAAGCTTTCTTCACTCTGTTGTGATTCTTCATACGTTGCTTTTCTGGATAGAGGCTGGAGCTCTGTGGGGAGATGGTTCCCTGACTCTCGTACTCGGCTGAGGGCGAGATGGCAACTCGGCTGGGGAGAAAGAGAGGAATCACTGAAAGGCCTCCCTGGAAATTCTGTTACGGTAACTTCTTGACTTAGCCGGGGATATGGGCATCTTCTGTGATACCTGCCCATTCTGGTGGGGATAAGCAACAAGTGGCAACTCAGCTGGGGGAAGTCATGGGGGGCAACTCAACTGGGGAGAGGGCACTTCGGGTGCTAAAATTGAGTATGGATTTGCCAGCTTGCTGGGATAAAGTTTGCATGCCCCAAGTTGCATTCTGGATACCTGCAATCCTGAAAAAGATAGAGAAACGCACAAGGTAATCCCGAGGTATCCCTTACTGGATTCCGTCGTAGGAGTTAGGATACTTCTGAGAGTAAGCATATTTCCTGCAAGCATGTTTTTACTTTTGAAGATAAACATCTGTATTCATGCAATCGTTTTTCTTTAAGACATCAGACATTTTTTGCAAATAAAATGTACAAAACGAGACATGACTGAAAATCTGATTTTATTACTTCATATGCCCTGAATTGGCGAGATACAGTCAGAGAAACAAATCCCCTGAAATGAGGAGATTGTTACAAATTGAGAAACAAAATGTTGGCAGTGTTGATGACGCTTTAAGGAGCTTCCTCTTCACTATGACCCGTATGACTTTTGACGTTCTTCTCATCCTGCTTTCTGAAGAATGTTGATTCTGGCTGAGGCTTGATCCTTTCGAAGCTTACCAAGTTGTAAGTGATACAGACGAATTCAGAGTGCAGTTGTTCGCTTATTCCCTTATTTTGCATGGATCGCCCTTTCGGGTTTTCAATCCATCGGGATACCCATTTTTGCCTGAGCTGTCCAATGCGGCTTTTCAACTCAGCGGGTGTACATTCTTTTGTTTATTTTCCCTTATTTTTGCCCGAGTCTTTTATTCTGTTTTTGACTCGCCGGGATGCCCTATTTTTGCCTGGACTTACATTCTGTTTTTATGTCCAGCGGGTCATTTATGCGAAGTATTTTTTAACTGCATCTGAATTCACAGGGGACGGGAAATTTTCACCATCCATGGTGCTGAGCACCAGTGCTCCACCAGAGAAAACTTTCTTCACCACAAATGGTCCTTCATAGTTTGGGGTCCATTTGCCCCTGTGGTCTGTATGAGGAGGAAGGATTCTCTTCAGCACAAGATCTCCTACTTGGTACTCTCGGTGCCTGACTTTCTGATCGAAGGCTCTCTTCATTCTTTTCTGATATAACTGCCCATGACAGATTGCAGCCAATCTCTTCTCTTCAATCAGACTCAGTTGTTCAAATCGGGCCCTAACCCATTCTGCTTCGTTCAGCTTAACATCCATCAGTACCCGCAGGGAGGGTAATTCAACTTCAACAGGTAGGACTGCCTCCATACCATACACAAGTTGATACGGTGTTGCCCCAGTGGATGTTCTGATTGACGTGCGGTACCCATGCAAGGCAAACGGTAGCATTTCATGCCAGTCTTTGTAAGTGATTACCATCTTCTGCACAATCTTCTTGATATTCTTATTGGCTGCCTCAACAGCGCCGTTCATCTTTGGCCTGTAAGGAGAAGAATTGTGATGTTGAATCTTGAAGTCCCGGCACAGCTCTGCCATCATTTTGTTATTCAAGTTGGAACCATTATCAGTAATGATTCGCTCGGGAACTCCATATCGACAGATAATATCTCTCTTCAGAAATCTGGCTACCACTTGTCTCGTAACATTTGCATATGAGGCTGCTTCAACCCACTTGGTGAAATAATCAATGGCGACCAGGATGAATCTGTGGCCATTTGAAGCAGTTGGCTCAATCTTACCAATCATGTCAATACCCCACATAGCAAAGGGCCAGGGTGAAGACATTATGTTCAAAGGATTGGGAGGCACATGCACCTTGTCTGCGTAAATCTGGCATTTATGGCATTTTCTGGCGTAGGCACAACAGTCTGCATCCATGGTGATCCAATAATAGCCTGATCTCAACAATTTCTTGGCCATGGCATGCCCTCCTGCATGGGTACCAAAGGATCCCTCGTGCACTTCATGCATCAACAAGTCTGCTTCTGTCTTGTCAACACATCTGAGGAGTACCATATCAAAGTTCCTTTTGTATAAAGACCCATCAGTGTTTAGAAAGAAACTACCAACAAGCCTTCTCAAAGTCTTCTTATCATTGGAAGATGCCCCAGGTGGGTATGTTTGATCCTCCAAGAAGCATTTAATGTCATGGAACCAAGGCTTATCATCTTTAATAACATCTACTGCAAATACATATGCTGGTCTGTCAAGTATGGACACTGAAATCTGAGGTACAAAGTTGGCAGCTTGAACTTTGATCATGGATGAAATGGTAGCAAGAGCATCTGCAAACTGATTCTCATCCCGAGGGATATACTCAAGTTTGACTGTTGTAAAGAAAGTCAATAACCTCCTTGTATAATCCCTGTAAGGTATTAGATGATCCTGGTGTGTATACCATTTGCCGTTGGTCTGATTGATTATTAAAGCTGAATCTCCGAATACGGTCAATGTCTTGATCCTGAGGTCAATGGCTTCCTCAAGACCCATAATGCAAGCTTCGTATTCAGCTTCGTTGTTAGTGCAGTTGAAAGTGAGTTTTGCCGAGAAAGGCATGTGAACTCCTTTGGGTGTAATGAGCACTGCACCAACACCACGACCATTCATATTAACAGCCCCATCAAACATCATAGTCCATTCTTCTTTCGGGTCAGGCCCTTCAGTGTGAATAGGCTCTTCATGATCTTTTGATTTTATGAACATGATGTCTTCATCAGGGAAGTCAAATCTCATAGGCTGGTAGTCATCAATGGGTTGCTCAGCAAGATATTCAGATAGTACACTGCTCTTGATGGCTTTCTGTGATGTGTATTGAATGTCGTATTCTGTGAGAATCATCTGCCATCTTGCAACCCGTCCGGTAAGTGCTGGCTTCTCAAATATGTACTTAACTGGGTCCATTTTTGAGATCAACAAAGTAGTGTGAGTCAACATATACTGTCTTAGTCGGCGAGCAGCCCACGCTAAAGCACAACAAGTTTTCTCGAGCAGTGAATAACGTTGTTCACAGTCGGTAAACTTTTTGCTTAGGTAGTATATTGCATACTCTTTTCGACCAGACTCGTCATGCTGGCCCAGCACACACCCCATTGACTCTTCTAATACTGTTAAGTACATTATCAGAGGTCTTCCTTCCACTGGAGGCATAAGGATTGGAGGCTCTTGTAAGTACTCCTTGATCTTGTCAAAAGCCCTTTGGAAGTCTTCGTTCCACCTGACCGTCTGTTCTTTTCTTAACAGCTTGAATAAGGGTTCACAGGTTGCTGTAAGGTGAGATATGAACCGTGAAATGTAGTTCAATCGACCTAAGAACCCTCGAACTTCTTTTTCTGTTTTCGGTGCAGGCATCTCTTGAATAGCTTTGACTTTATCAGGGTCAACTTCAATCCCTTTCTCACTTACAATAAATCCCAGCAGCTTACCGGATCTCACCCCGAATGTGCATTTGTTGGGGTTCAACTTCAGTTGGTACTTCCTCAGACGCTTGAACAACTTCAGTAGATTCACCAGGTGATCTTCCTCTGTAAGGGACTTGGCAATCATATCATCCACATAACATTCTATCTCTTTATGAATCATATCGTGGAATAATGTCACCATAGCCCGTTGATATGTGGCACCAGCATTCTTCAGTCTGAATGGCATTACCTTGTAGCACAACGTGCCCCAGGGTGTGATGAAGGTTGTCTTCTCCATGTCTTCAGGTGACATTTTGATCTGATTGTATCCTGAAAATCCGTCCATGAAGGAGAATACCGAGAACTGAGCCGTGTTATCCACCAATACATCAATGTGAGGTAAAGGGAAATCATCTTTCGGGCTGGCTCTGTTCAGATCCCGGTAGTCAACACACATCCTTACTTTGCCGTCTTTCTTAGGCACATGTACTATATTAGCAACCCACGGTGGATAGCTAGTTACAGCAAGGAACCCGACGTCCCATTGCTTTTGTACCTCTTCTTTGATTTTCATTGCCATGTCTGGGCGAGTGCGGCGTAGCTTCTGTTTAACCGGTGGGCATTCTTCTCTTAAAGGCAGCTTGTGCACAACAATGTCGGTGTCCAACCCTGGCATATCTTGATAAGACCAAGCAAACACGTCCACATACTCTCGAAGCAGATCAATCAGTTGTCTCTTCACTGAGTTTTGCAGGCAGGCCCCGATTTTAACCTCTTTCACGTCTTCATTTGTACCAAGATTAATCACTTCAACCTCCTCCTGGTGAGGAGTGATAACCTTTTCCTCTTATCTTAACAACCTGGCTAGCTCTTCAGGAAGCTCATATTCTTCTTCAACCCCTTCATCGGCTTGATTGATTGGATTGTCAAAGTCATACGAAGTCATAGCCGTGCTGTTGTCGGTGCTGTCTGGAAGGCACACTCTGCAAGGGTTCAGTTTGTTCATTTTAGTGATTTGATTTTAATCTTGTTTTAGAAAAGTGAAATAAAGTTGTCATTTTGAAAACACTGCCATTTATTTTTTGTACAAAAAGAAAAATGGAAAAACAGTGAACGGAAAAGAAAAAGACTCATTTGCAAAAAGATGTCTGATATTTCATTGATTAATCTTGTTGCACAAAAAGTACAGATGGCCCGATTACAAAATGAGTCTTGTCATCTTGGGCAAGATGCAAGACTTTGATGCATGCTATAAAAATACAGGAAATAATAATTACTCTGCATGAGTAACTCTTATAATTTCCTGGGAAGACCAGTTTGAGATACTGCTCCCCGGGACCTTTGGACGAATCCAGCTTTCCAGGTTGCGTTCTTCTTCCAGCTCGTCTTCCAGACAGTTGACAGCATCAGGGGTGAGCATCCCCCCACTCACAAAGTTGGGCTCTTTCGCAGCGTCTGTTTGATCTTGTTGAGTTGGTTTGTAACCCAACCCAAATCTATCCTCTTTCTTCTCCACCGATAACAGTTTGCCCCAGCCTTGGGCGTTTCCTCCCTCAACAACCTTCCGGGCTTGTTGGTATGATGTCATTGAGGTTCCAGGTACAGCAGAAGTTTCATTTATGTTCAAGGCCTGAAACCCTTGGCTCATTGTTTCATGGATCTCCCCATCCATCTCAATGTATTTGTAGGTAGCCAGATGGCTAACAAAAATATCCTCCTCTCCACAGATAGTAACGACTTGATCTTCCCACTCATATTTTAACTTCTGGTGAAGGGTAGAGGTCACGGCGCCAGCGGCGTGAATCCATGGCCTACCCAATAGACAGCTGTAGGCAGGCTGTATATCCATCACGTAGAAGGTCGTTTTGAAGGTCTGCGGGCCAATCGTTATGGGCAACTCGATCTCTCCCAGAACCGATCTCTTTGAGCCATCAAAGGCTCTCACCACCAGGTTGCTGGGTCTTAGCGCCAATCCGTCATATTCTAGCTTCACCAGGGCCTTTTTAGGTAAGACATTGAGGGATGACCCCGTGTCTACCAGCACATGGGAAAGGACAGCACCTTTACATTCCATGGTTATGTGTAAGGCTTTGTTATGGTTGCGGCCTTCCGTAGTCAAATCAGTATCGGTGAACCCTAGTCCATGACTAGCATTAACATTTCCAACTACAGCTTCCAGCTGATTGACAGTGATCTCTTCAGGCACGTAAGCTGCTTGCAAGACTTTGAGTAGTGCATTCCGATGGGCCTCGGAGCACATAAGCAATGGTAGGATTGAGATCTTGGAAGGCGTTTGATGAAGCTGATCCACTATTTTATAATCACTCTTCTTGATGATTCGCATGAACTCATCAACCTCTTGATCGAAGGGTGTTTTCAAAGCTTCTTTAACAGTCTGCTCTTCCTGCACCAAGCTTTTTCCTTTTGCCTTGGCAGCAGCTTCTGCTTCGGCAGTGGGTCTCTGAATTTGTGGAGCAAAAAGACGTCCGCTTCGGGTGAAGCCTCCGCCTCCTCCCACATTGTCAATTTGTGGTGCAGGGGTTGATGATTCAAAAGTGATTCTTTGTCCTTCACAGTACAGGTCAGAGCCGTAATGCCAGGGGATAGCATTACTGCTTTCATAAGGTACTGGTCCAGGCACCGTGATAGTGACTGGACTGATTGCAGCTGTGGAAGGAACTGTGATAGTCTGTGGATCGTAATAAATTGTGACTGGTGCTCTGTTGGGAGCAGCACCTTCTGAATTGTAGGCAGAGTTGCTTTCAGGATCATAGAATATTGTGACAGTTGAGACGTCTTCATGATTTGTTGCTGATGTTGTAGGAGATATTGTCGGAAGGATGGATGTTGTTGTTGTAGGAGTTTCAAACTGGAGTGGTGCTGAAGTTGTAGCAGGAAAATTTGTTGATGCCTGATCAGTTGAGATGATAGATGAAGTACTTGTTGATGAAACCGAAGAATTGTCAGGTACAATGGTTGCTGCAGTTGTAGGAGGTTCTGGAGTTGTTGCTGATGAGATTGCTGGATTTGTTAGGAATGATGTGGTGATTTGAAGTTGGCCACTCTGAATGAGACCGTCTATGCCATTCCTCAGGTTATCTCACCCATTGACTGAGATATTGCAGTAAGCGCACCCCAACTCACACCCCGGGAACATTTGACATTCGAGGAGCTGAGCCTTAATTTCTACCAACGGTGTCCGGATCTGACCCACACTGGTTATTAAATAAGACGACTTGTCTTCTTCAATAGCGTTAATTCTGGGACCCCCGTGGTTTGGCATCGGATTTTTGTTGACATTGGGTAGTGGTGCGAAATTCAGAGCTTTTGAGTCTACCAGGTCTTGTACCTTCATGTGCAAAGCCCTGCACTTTTCTGTACTGTGGCCAGGTGCATTTGAATGAAAAGCACATCTGGCGTTGGAGTCATAATTCCTGGGTAGACTGTTGGGATCTGGAGGTGCCAACGTCCTTAGCTCAACTAGGTTGAGTTTCAGGAGTTGTGGCAGCAATGTAGCATATGGCATAGGGATCGGATCGATCACCCTGTTAGCTTGAGATGGCCTCTGTTGGAATGGCCTTTGCTGGTTGTTGTTGTTGGTGTTGTTGTTGTTGTAATTTCTCGGAGGATACTGATTTTGTTGATGGTACTGAGGTTGTGGTTGATAGTTTTGTTGCGGAGGTTGATAAGTTGGCTGAGGATGAGCTGGAGCGGGAATGGTGACTGCTGCCACTGACCTGTGAACATACGGGGGTCTGCCCCTGTTGGTGTGGATGGCATTGGTCTCGCCAGTTCTTCTTGGGCCTGCAAAAGGCTTCCTTGTATTACTGGACGAGCTTGCACCGTTGTCTGAGATCTTGCCCATTTTTAACAGGCTCTCAATTCTCTCCCCAGCTATGACAACATCTGCAAAGCTAGTGGAAGAGAAAGCAGCCAGCCTGTCAATATATGTCCCCTGAAGGGTGTTCATAAACATATCTGCCATTTCCCTTTCAGACATAGGTGGCTGAACAGCAGCAGCCAGTTGCCTCCATCTCTGGGCATATTCTCGGAAACTTTCCCTTGACGACTGTGACATTCCCATTAGGAGGGTCCTGTTGGGTGCCATATCTAAGTTGTACTGATACTGTCTGATGAAGGCCTCTGCCAGGTCCTTCCAACACCTGATAGTTGCCCTTGTCAGGTGAGAGTACCATTCTCTTGACGCTCCAGTTAAGCTATCCTCGAAATAGAACATCCAGAGCTTCTCATCCATAGTATAGGCCTTCAGCCTCCCCAGAAATGATTGTAAATGAGTGCGGGGGCATGAAGTCCCGTTGTATTTTTCAAAACAAGGAGGCTTAAACTTATGGGGGATCCTGACCCCGTCTACCAAGCCCATGTCCATGACATCGAAACCCAAAGATTTTTTGAGACTCTAAGGACCTCAATTTCTCAGCTATCTCATCCAGCCTTCTATCATAAGCTTCTTCCCCAGCACCCATTACTGTGAATTGGTCCTCTTGGGGGTCTTCTTGAAGTACCCTGGCTGCAGTGGCAGTCCCTTGAACATTTGCAGGAATATTGACCTCTGGATGAAGATGGGGGCCAAATACAGGGGGGTTAACATGAGGTTGGACCCTTTCGTTGTTGCTGGTGCCGGCAGTCCCTATATGTGGATCTTCTTGATTTTGCCTTTCCACCATGGCCCTCAATCTTTCTTGGCTCTGAGCCATGTTGTTCATTACTTCCATAAACTGAGTCATCTGGTTCCTCATTTCTAGCCTTTCATTGGCCATTTGGTTTCTGACCTCAGTAAGGTCCTGCTGCATCTGATCCATTTGGATGCCCGGAAGGTTGTTACGGGTCGGATAACGATGCGGACGATTGAGGGGAAATACCCGGCGCCGAGCAATAGTTCCTGAACATCACAACAGAGTTAGCAGCAGTAAATCAAAAACCTACAAAACAAACAAAAGGGTTAGCATGCAATGCAGTATGCTTATTTGTTTTCAAGGCATCCGGCTTGGCATTCAGTTTTGACCCTTCCAGACCCTTGAAGATGCTGTTGACGTTGCTTTCGAAGTAAACTTGGATGGAACAAACTAACACATATATTACAAAAAGCAAATGGTACATAGTTTGTTTACAAATACAAACCCTCTGAGGGGTCAAAATATATTACAGGAAAATAAAAGTACATGGAATGAAAGCAACAACAAACAAATGGTCAGACACCATGTCCAAACTCATCCTCACGAACTTCCTTGAGAAGTGCTTCGGTCACAGGATCAGCTGGACGCTCCGTGAGATTCCTGATGAGGAGATTCTGGGTCGTAACAGCTGCTGTTAGCTTCTTGTGCTGACTTTGGTCCTTTGACCTCTTCACTCCAGCTTTGATCTTCAGCTCTGAGATCTCCCTCTGGGCTGCTGCCAGGGCTTCTTGTTGCTCTTTTGCACTAGCTTCCATATGCTCCATCTTATCCTGAGTCCTTTTGTCCTCTTGAGTACGAGCTTCGGTGATTCTGACCCACCTAGCTTGACTCTCCTTCAGATACAAATCTGTCCTGGCTTTCTGGAACTGGGCTTCCTTGCAAGCATTCTTCAGAATTTGCTCTCCAGCCCTAGACTTCTTGATGTAATCCTCAGACTTCTCAATCCTGGCCAGATGCTCCACCTTCAGCTTTTCTAATCTTTCAATATCCAATCTACCATCACTCCTCTCCCGGAGGGTCTTCTGCAAAGCCTGAGTTAACTTCTCATTTCTTTCCTTCAAGTTCTCAAACTCCTCCAAACTGATAGTTGCAGGGGGTGGTGCTGAAGATGATTCAGGCATATCTTCTATGGTAAAGGGCATTCCAGAGAATTGAGCCCTGGCATGGGACCATTCATAATATTGTGCTGATGCCACATTGTTGCACTTCCCCAGAATGGTTACCCCCTTGGTTTGAACATTATCCCAGGCCCAAGCAGCCTGCCTAACAATAGCCAGATTAGGCTTGTTCTCGCAATAAAGAGTCTCAACCAAGTCCTGTGCCTTAGGAGTGTGGACCAGTGCATAGCCCAGTTGTCTTCTAAACAGCAGAGGGTTGTAATTAATACTACCCTTAACTCCTATTAGGGGCACATTTGGAAAATGCCCACAGCTGGTGATGATATCCCTGCCTTTGGCACTTTGAGTGCACCATCTGATATCAGCTGAGGTTAGAGCAGTGAGTCTCTTAGCCCAGTTTCTCTGCTGATGAGGATTCAAAAATGCATTTGTCCTGGGTAGATGCCTGAGAAGCCAAGTATGGAACAATGGAGCACAACACCTCACTAATCTTCCCCTCTGCTTTTCATTCCTCTGATGCACTGAATAGTAAAGGTCCCCCAATAAAGTGGGCACTGGGTTCTGCAAGATGAAAAGATGGATTGCATTCTTGCTAATGAATCGAGGCTCATCTGCAAACAATACAATTCCATATATACTCAAGGCCAATAAAGCACAGACAGCTTTCCACTCTCCTAGAGAAGCTTTCAGGGTAGCTTGAGAGATCAAGAAATCCAGATGGAAGCCAGGGATTCCAGCTTTAGAAGTCAAATGCTGCTCAATCAGAACCGGTTCCAGATGCAAAGCCTTTGCTACTTCTCCATTGCCAGGAAAGACCATCTCAGGGTTGAAAGGGATTCCACCCCTGATAGGCATACCAACTAATGATGAGTATTCTTCCAATAAAGGGCCCAACTGAAAGTCTTGAAAAGTGAAACACCTCAATGGGGGATCATAAAACTGAATGCAAGTGTGGATCAGGCTTCTCTGTAAAGGGTCCAGATCCATAACCATATCAAGTATATCTCCATAGTGTTCCCTGAACAATGGTATGTGATCTGGAGTGATCAGGGTCTGAATCCTCCTGATGTCAGATAGCTCTGGCTGGAAGAAATGGTAGGTGATGTTGCTCTTTTTAGGAGCCATGATGCTGAAGATGAGTGGAGACAGGTGCTGATGATAACACTGAAGAAATGGCCACTGATTGGCTGGTGCAGGTGATAGCTGAAGCAGATGCTGATGAAGATAGGTCAAATACTGAAGATAGGGTCAAAACCAAACCAAATGAAAATGGATACCCTGAAACACAAATAAGCAAATGTCAATATGATGCAGTACGTATGCAAATGATATGCAAGGGTTTGTGACTGAGCTGGATCTGATCAAAATGCCCTGATATAGGTCCAAGTATGTCCAAGAAATCCAGATGGAGGTCTATAAATCCAGTAACCAAGGTGGGGGACTCAAATAAAGAGCCACATGTCCAGGGTTTAGAATCACAAGAACTATTCCAACATGGAGTATTCTTAATCAAGTCAAAGTAACAGGGTATTCTGAGGTCAAGGTACCTGCAAACCTGTAAACAGCCCAACCCCCTCACAGGTGGTGTTCTAAAACAAGGATCCTCAGACTTGGATCAGTTATGAGAAGTGTAAACACTTCTAACCCGGAGGTACAGTGTTTACAATAACCATAACAATTCCTCCTCTAATTCACCTCAGTTTCTGAAGGTCAATACTAAAAGGTCATCCAGACTTAGCAGGCTTCCCAGATAGCCCTAGCATTGCAGGAAATCTGCAACACAGAGTTCTCAAGAAGAAACCCATATCTGAACCGTGTTTCATATTCCCGCACCAGACCGAGATGGAATGGGAAAGAATATGATTCACTCTAGCCTAGGTGTCACTCAGGTCCCAGGTATAGGACCCTAACTCTCAATGGAACACCCACCCACCAAAGCAAAACCAGATCCAGCCAGACAGCATGACAGTATGATATATGAAAAACTGTAAAGAAAGCAATAAATAAAGCTGTACAGAAAGCAGTAAATAAAGCAAATATACAAACACAAATAAGCACATAACACCCCAGTAAACACAAATCAAACAAGCGCTAGGAGGAACCCACAAAAAAGAACCAGAAGCCCTGGTTGCAGTATAAGGTTCCCCAGCAGAGTCGCCAAGCTGTCGCTCCCGAAGATTTGCATCCCGGTACAAGCGCGAACGGTCGGCGAAGGGAACAGTGAGAACACACAGCCGTGAACTCACTGGAGATGAATAGAGTCGCCAGCTAGGCATTTTTATCCCGGAGGAAAGGCAATGCTGCATAAGCCTAGAAAGAGATGGATAAGACGGTTGCGAACCAGAGAGACTGAGAAAGGGGGTTGGTTACAACCTGGGAAGGTATTAGCACCCAGATTGTCCGTCGTACTCGACGGGATCCACGCTTAGAAGATTTGTGTTTTAAAGGGGTAGTGTCAGTGCAATTTGTGTATACAATAAACTGGAAAAGGATGTACAGGTGTCAGTGTAAAAGAAATGCAAAGTGTAAT
Organism: Lathyrus aphaca; assembly: GCA_963966055.1. Taxonomy (NCBI): domain Eukaryota; kingdom Viridiplantae; phylum Streptophyta; class Magnoliopsida; order Fabales; family Fabaceae; genus Lathyrus; species Lathyrus aphaca. The sequence goes on from OZ014521.1 coordinate 448,881,612, forward strand.
ATATATAGTGTCAGTGTAGGAATAAGAATGAACTGCTCAAGATCATGAGGCTAAAAGATGATGCTAGAAAGAGGGGGAATATACAGAGACTTTTGTTCGATAACCGTTAAGTTATGCCTACGTATCCTCTCGTGCAATGAGGAAGTCAGAACACCGTAGTTCGACCCAAAGAGACTGAAAGATGAATTGACTTGTGAACTGCTTGCTTGCCTATGCTCAAGTGTATGATCTGTCTGGCACAAATGCTAACTGTCTTGCATTAGACGGAAGAAGCGAGTTCTCGTTTGTGAGTGAAGATGATGAGAAAAGAATCCCGGAGGAGACGATTATTGTTTGTTTTTGAGTTTTCAGTCTTTTATTGCTTTTGAAAGTTTGTCATAAGTTAATGAGCTTAAGCCTAAACCAATGGATTTAGTAAACTCATCACATCCTCCCTCTGATTAGGGGTAATGAGAATGCCTTAAGTGTGAAGTCAGCTTCTCACACTTAATCACCTTTGGTGTAGGATTAAGATCATTAACCTGCTTGTGATTATTTAGATGTTTTTGTGGTTTTTGTTTAGTGTTGAGTAATGAGATTAAGCCATAATCAGGGATTAAACAGACTCATTACACCATCCTAATAGAAGGATAATAGATGAGAATGTTTAAGCTGAGGAAAGCTCCTCAACTTAATCCATGATTAGGGATTAAACTCATGACAAAACAAGCCTTTGATTGAGTGGATTTTACTTAATGATATGATGATGAAGTGATTTTTAGGGTTTGTAAGACAACTTGAGGGGGACTTGTCCATTAACACTAGGGTTAGTCCTTCTTAACCATCTAAGGAAGAATTAGAACCCTAATGCAAGGCCCAAGTTACAAGTGTGATGTCTTGATACTTATTAAGTGGATTGATTAAGAGATTTAAACACATTAAGGGTTTAACACTTAGGATTAAAGTTATACACTCCATCCTAAGAGAAGGATGCAGGCATAAGCTTAATCACAAAGCCTTAAAACCTTTAGGGTTTAGTCCCTGATTATGAGATGAGAAGAGAAGACTCAAAAGAGACACAAAGGTGAAACTAAGAGGGGAGACTAATCAAAACCCTAATCATTGTCATGCTTGGTTGTTCCTAAGGTTTGTGAGGTTTGCAAGAACAAATCTTCAATGGAACCACCAGGAAGCAGATGAAAGGATCAAGAGAAGCAAAGTAACTTGCTTCATTCAAGAAGTCAAGTCACTTGAAGAAAGAAAGTAAGAAGAAGAAGAATGAGCAAGCTCAAACTCAAACACATATAAAAATGCAGCAATGGATGCAAGAGAGATGAAAAGAAAAGTTATGAGAAGTGAAGGCAAATTCACTTCTCAAAGTCACTTACCACCTGAAAGGTTAGAGAAGGAAATGCAATGCAATGCAAAATGGGATGGAATGACATGATGAGAGACAAAACCAGAAGCATATACATGATGCTAATGATGCTATGAGATGCTACAAACATGAGGCAGCACATGGAAATGATCATACAAGTTCATGAATGCAAATGAAGCAAGTTAGGAACCATGAAAACACATGAAAAGTCATGAAGTGCACATGACATACAATATGGCAAATACATGATGAAATGATCAAACATTATTTCAATATGTCTTATGATGTCAAATGAATCACATGGAAGCATGGAATGTCATGGCAAGTCATGTTATGCAAGAGAATGCAATATGGATGCATATGGAAGCCCAAATTAGGGTTTATGAATCATACATCAAACACAAACCAAAATCAGAAGCAAACAACATTACAAAAAAATGAAAATTCACTCAAAGGACCCCTAATCCTATACTAAACCAATGCCCAAAGGAGAGGTCTCAACTCTTAACCTAACTCAAGATATGAATTTCACAAGTTTTTAGGGTTTTTAGGGTTCCTAAACAAGAAAAATTACCAAACAAATTGAAAATGAAAGATCAAATCATGGCCATTTAGACTCAAAAACTACATGCTAAACACAATGCAATGCAAAAAGAATCAATGTCCAACTCTTCTTGGATAGGCAGGAATGATTTTTTGAACTTTGGATCAAAATAATGCACAAAAATGATTTTAATTCAATGAGAAATTCTTAAAATGCATCAAGATCAAAAAATAAATTTGGTTTGAAGGTTGGACAATGTTTCTTAATGTCTTAGAACATTTCATGAATTTTTTGGTGATTTTTAAATACCTAAAAGTATTTTTAATAAATTAATTTTCATTAATCAATTAAAAATAAACTTTTAAATATTTAAAAATACTTTTTAAATGCTAAAAATGAAAATAAAAATATTTTTGTGTTTTAAAAATTAATGAAACTCTTGAGAAAAAGTTTCATAATTTTTAAAACATTTTTGCTATTTTTAACAAATTATGTAAAACAAATGAGAAAAATATGAAAATAAAATGAAAATAAATGAATTATGGGAGAAGTCAGCTGATCCAAGGGCCTGAATTCAAAGTCACACGCGCGGGAGTTGACTGCGCGCGGAAACAGACGGCCTACATTCAAACTGGCTTAATTACACTTAGCCCTAATTAATCAAACCCTAATGACTCTCAGGCGACCGGAACACTGTTCCGGTCGTCTTCTCCGGCTATACCATTTTCCTATCTCTCTCAATACGCCATGAAATCATGCCAAACTCTCCAGAATCAAACCTTAGCTCATTCTAAACAAGATTCCAGCAACAAACATCATTTATTTCAGCACACAAACAAGATTCGAATCAAACATTCAAAACTGCAAAAATTTCAGAAACATCATACAGGCTCATTTCTCACTCTTTTTCAAAAGTAACAAGTTCAGTATGATCAGTGAAGCATGCTTTACCATTAGGAAACTTAAAAGGAAAGTTCTGGAAAAAAAGTTCATGGAGTCACCTGAGATTGAGCTTTTGATTCAGGAGCTTTCTGGATGGTTCTTTGGCTCAAACAGGTCCCAATGATCCCCCTTTGAAGCTTTGAACACTTGGTTGGAGTTTAAACAGCCTCTTGAGTGAGTTTGCAGAAGCTCAGGCCAAGGGAGTGTGAAAATCGTATTTTGGTTCCAAGGTGTTTCAGGCCAGGATGAAGGGTGGCTTCTGGTCAGTGAAGTGAGCAGAGATGATTTGTGAGGTTTGTCTTTGTGTTTGAGGTTTGTGGAGAGAGATTCGAAGGAAAGTGCAGGTTGGAGTGAAAATGGAGAAATGGTGTTCTTGCTTGATTCAGGCCTGAGTCTTGTTGGTTTTGGCTTAATGGAACATGGTGAAATGATTGGTGAAACTGGTTTGAATGTTGGTGGTTTTTGCAAAGAGTTTCGAAGAGTTTTGCTTGAGGGAGTGAGTTTGTGAATGTGATGTTGTGTTGTGTTTCAGCCTTGCTTGATGTATGAAATGGCCAGCATTTTCCTTGCATAAGATAATCCCATTGGTCAGATGATGTGACCTGCCCTTTATTGATTGGTAAGTTCACTTTTGCAAAATGTCAACTTTGTTGTAAGAGAGGCATGGGCTTGGTTCTAGGATGGTACAAGCATGGGGGCTGGCACAGCATGGTGTGTGAGGGATGCTAGCATGGTTCAGCAGCCAAGGCAACTAGTGGATGAGGTGTGATGATAGTTTTTGCAAGTTGCTTACTTTTGAAACTTCATGAAAATCTCTTGCCTTGCCAACCATGAACATGTGAAATCTTGGTCCAAATCTGATTTTTAGGTCACATAGAATGTTTGTGCATTGGTTTGATGTGAACTAGAAGTTGCAAATGCCTTGGTACAAAGTTTTTGCAAGTTTCCCATTTGGTGCACAACTTGAAAATTAGTGATTTTTGCCAACTTTGTCACACCATAACTTTTGATCCAAAATGAATTAGGTCATGTTCTTGTACTTTTTGAAAAGGGAAGAATGTATTCTACAACTTTCATGACCAAAGTTTTTCCATTTGAAGCATTTTTGGATCAAAAAGCAAGGCTTGAAAAATGGCATAAAATGACATATTCTTGAAAAGTCAACCATGCCCAAAAAAGTCAACTTTGCAAAAACTTCAAATTCTTGATTTTTGTGAACTTCAACCTTCTTCCATGATCAAATAAAGATCATATACACTCAAAATGATGAAGATCACCCCTTGGTTGGGTCATTGGGGGCCTCAGATACCCTGATTTTGCACTGACTTGTCTGAAAAGTCAACCCTTGATCAGATGACTTCCCCATGGAATTTCTTCATGAAAATTGATATGCATACTCCCTATACCATATAGAGACCAATGGAAACAAGAATGACCAAAAAATTTGGAGTTATGGCCTCTGAAACCAAAACCCTAATTTTAGGTCAACTGTGCAGTCAAACCTGGCTCTGCATCCATACCAATCCCAATTCTTGTGATCCTTTTGCATTTTTGACTTTGAGAGGATGTAATATGATATAAGAACACACATGAACCCCTTTGAAGTGATTGTTGACCCTTGGAGTGGCTCAAGAAGCTCTTGGATTGCTCAGATCACAAACCCTAGATGCAAATGACTTTGAAAGGATGCAGTGAATCAAAAATGAGATATGAGATGATATGATTGTGTTTATGCATATGAGATGATCACAAGCCATGGTGTGAATGGGTGAGGGCAAATTTGGGGTGTTTACATCCAGATATCTTGGTCCTTCCAAGTCAATGTTATTTTCCTTCCGTGGCTTGGTCCTGCCCAGCAGTCGCGTGTGTTTTCTTTATGGCTTGGTCCTGCCCAGCAGTCATATTGATTTGAGTTCCATTCAGCTAATGGTCTCATTAAAGTCCTGTTTCGCCAACAGGCATCCTCCGTGGCTTGGTCCTGCCCAGCAGTCGTGTGTGTTTTCTTCATGGCTTGGTCCTGCCCATCTGTCATATTGATTTGAGTTCCATTCCGCTAATGGTCTCGTTAAAGTCCTGTTTCGCTAATAGGCATCCTCCGTGGCTTGGTCCTACCCAGTAGTCGCATGTGTTTTCTTTATGGCTTGGTCCTGCCCAACAGCCATATTGATTTGAGTTCCATTCCGCTAATGGTCTCGTTAAAGTCCTGTTTCGCCAACAGGCATCCTCCGTGGCTTGGTCCTGCCCAGCAGTCGCGTGTGTTTTCTTTATGGCTTGGTCCTTCCCAGCAGTCATATTGATTTGAGTTCCATTCCGCTAATGGTCTCGTTAAAGACATGTTTCGCCAACAGGCATCCTCCGTGGCTTGGTCCTGCCCAGCAGTCGCGTGTGTTTTCTTTATGGCTTGGTCCTGCCCAGCAGTCATATTGATTTGTGCTCCATTCTGCTAATGGTCTCGTTAAAGTCCTGTTTCGCCAACAGGCATCTTCTGTGGCTTGGTCCTGCCCAGCAGTCGCGTTTTTTTCTCTTTATGGCTTGGTCCTGCCAAGTAGTCATATTGATTGAGATCCATTATGCTAATGGTTTTGTTAAGCCCTGTTTTGCCAACAGGATTCTTCCATGGCTTGATCCTGCCCACCAGTCGCGTGTTTTCTTTATGGCTTGGTCCTGCCCAGCAGTCACATTGATGAGTTTCTATTTCGTTGATGGTTTCGTTAATCCCTGTTTCGCCAACAGGCACCCTCGATATGGCTTTGATTCGCTCAGCAGTCACAGTGCAGGTTATTGCTTTGATTCCATTCCACCTGGTTCTATTTCCGCTACCTATTCAGAGGTCTAAACAAAAAATATATAAATAAATAAATGGTCAGATGGCATTTCTACTATCCTGAGTTCAAATTTCCAAGTTTTATTCGAGTATCCAATCACTCCACACCTTGAACGTCTAATACCTTTCACTATTATTCATCCAAGTCTGCAGATGATTGAATATGGGCAGTTGTAATACCTCAAAATTTGCCCTTATATTTATTACCTTAACTAGCTTATCGCTTCGCATTTCATCTACATTTCTCACTAGGTCATTAACATCATAATAGTGCATTTCATGGATTCATAGGGCATGTGATCAAGGCCCTGGGAAATTAGGGTTTCGTACCTTATCCGTATCTGTCAGGGATTGAAATGATGGAGAATATTCACTGGACAATGATTCCACTTCAAATGCGGTTGTTCAGTTGTGTTTCGATTCAGATGGGAGTTTGACCTAATTTTGGTCAAACTGTCAAAAGATTACTGCAACTGCAAGATTATTTGGGCCACTGGTCTATTTCTTAGACAATGCATATTCAAAGTTCAGGTTGTCGTGTGCTGAGATTCATCAGTTTATCGAGCAGTGTTTTGTGTGAAGTTTGGTTTGAATCTTCAGTTTATCAGTGATTCATCTGGTTTTGAATGGTCATAGCATGTTTCAGACGATTCGAAAGGGGTGTGATTTATCTGGAAAATTATTCAGTGGTTCAGAAGTGGTCGTGTTCATGGGTTTGTGGAGAGAATTCAAAATAGGCTTTGGGCTAAAATCGAGATTTCATATCCATTCATTGCTTTGTTCTCATTGTTATAAACCATTCCCGATTATTCCATTCCACTTTCATTTTTTCAATTTCCATTATTCTATATGTTTTCATCAATTCAGTTTCAGTTTCTTTTTATTCACCTTTCCATTTATTTTTGTCCATAATCCATTTTGACCCACCTTTTAAAGTCTAGTTGTCCAAAGCCATATTCAATTTTCAAAGCCCATATCAAACTCATATTTTCCCTTGTCCATTTTACACCATTTAAATTCAATGGCAATCTCGCTTTAGAATCATCACAAATTTCTACAAAAATACCAAGAGGTCAATTTCTTTTTTCATTTTAGTATCCAAATTACTAAACCATTTTTCCATGAATCGTATCAATTTTATTCCGTCCATTAAGCCCAAATCAGACTTCTATGTCCACTATCCGTTTTAGTCCAATTTAATCCCACTTTTTTTGTTAAATTCCATTTTTTCTCTCTAAAACTACAAATTAACCTTAGTCATTTTTTTATTAATCATCTAAAAGTATAAAACCAACCAAGGGAGGCCCATCATTCCACACCAAAACCTATGACCACCTTCTTTTCTTTTCCAATTAAAACCATCATTCATTTTAATTAGTTTGACCTTGAGAAATTTCTTTAACAGAAAATCAAAACACTTTCACACTTTCAGCCTCTAATATCATACACGCATGAACTCCATAAATTGACCACATCATGTTTTCATCAGTGCACTCAAATCAAAACAAAATTCAGCAAGAAGTTCATTACATGAATAGGGAAAAGTTCTATTAACATTTCATAATAAAATATACAGCATAATTTTTTTGGAGGGGAGGGATAACAGAATCAAAAAAGAAAAAAAAACTCTTCAAGAGAAAAAAAACTCAAAAGAAGATATACACAAAGGAGGAATTCAGAATCTTCAAACAACCGCATCAGAATCTAAAACTCTTCATCACTATGCAACTCTTCATCAATCTCCAACCTTTATCATCATCTCCATTTTCTAACGCTCTCAATCCTTCATCATCCCCACCATCAAGAATCATGATCCTTAATATTCAATCACCTGCAAGTTCCACATCATTAACAACAACACAACCAGCAAAATCACGGAAGTAGAAGAATAAGAAGAAAAAGATACTAGATTGAAGCTTAATTCCACTACGGGATGCCACACTAATTCTGGATACAGCAGTCAATTCACTGTTGAAAATCCAACCTTTCATATAGACAAAAATGGATAAACTCGTTCTTCAGTTACCTCGTATAAAAATGATGAACACAACCACATTAATATGCATACCAGTGAAACTAGTAATGTTACAGGTCTAGATTCCCCTGGAACTAAGGTTTGGAATGGAAGAAGTATCTGGAACCAGGCCGTTTCTTATGTTCATCACCCACTTGAAATTTTTGATAATCACGGTACAAAGAAAATGAATAAGAACCGTTCCCGCTACCCGAGACCATTCAGAAGTCAATCTGGCAGTAAATGGTCTAGATCAAGCGATCACAAGACACAGATGTGGTAGGAAGTTGAGAGATCAAGTTTTTATCTGGTGATGGTCAAGACATACTAGGCTCTTTAAAATCACATGTGAATTCTTATGAGTCCTTTGATGAAGTTGATTTTGAGAGTTTGGGTAGAATTTATGGTGGAGCAGCTGCCTCTTCTTCATCCTCTATATCTAAACATAAATCTTGTAGTTTGGTTGTTAATCCTCTGATAGGTTCTTCTTCCATAGACTCCTTTTACAAGTTGAGATGTGAGGTCTTGGGTGCAAATATTGTGAAGAGTGGTTCCCAAAGTATAATCTTCATTTTGACACCGAAATATTTTCTGTCCACTGGTTTAGATGTAGCAGTCATTCAAGAGCAGTGTGAGTTGCTTGATAAATATTTGAAGAAGCTGATGCAGCTACCTAAAGTTTCAGAGTCAATTGATATGGGACTTTCTGAATGTAGACTCTCAGACCTACATATCACACAAAAATCAGTTTCAACAAACTTCACAAAGATCCTGCAAGATTCAATAAGGAAAGTCAGTCAGTAGCAAAACGAAAATCAAAGAGGAACTAACCAACTCATAACTGAATCATAACAGAAATCAACAAACTCCTAACCTCTTTTTGTTCTGAAAGCTTCATAAGCTGGATTTTTCATTTCTATTAAAGAGGATTTTCACCTCAAATCCAGCTCTTCCTGATCACAAATCTCTCATCCATTTCTGCTTCTCCTCACCTTTCTTCAACCTTCTTCTCCAATCCTTCACCACTTTTCTTCTTTTTCTGCTCCTACACACAATTCCCCCATCACCAAGCTTCAACCTCCTTCACCTGATTTCCTCAATTTCCTCCTCTATCCTCTCCTTCCCGCAGCAACCTCCTCTCCAACCTTCTGCTTCCACCATTTCCAAATCCGAATCTTCATCAAACTAGACCTCATCCTTCATATTTCTTCTTCATTCATCCTCTTTCTCAGCCTTCAATAACATTTCATCATCACCAAAGGTTATCGAAACCTGAAAAAAATCATCAACAAGAATATGTATCAGTTCACGACGCTAAAAGGATCTCAAAAGCACATAGCTCTTGATTGTGAATGCATAATCGAAGGATAGGAAAAGTCAAATGCAGAATTGCCTACTTGAACCTTTGAATCATATTGATTTTCCTCGGTTGACACAAATCATGGCTCAAGCTTCATCGTTATCAATCAAACGGATTGGAACTTCGACGTGTGTCTTCAAATCGAGCAGGAACAACGACGCCATAATCTTTCACGGCAAGTGTTCAATCGCATCAAGTTTCATCGTGTCGTGAAGTCATCGCATCCGGATAATCGTGTTCTTCATCGATTCAGGTACACGCAATCTATCCCCTTTTACCACGTTGGAATTCGAGTGTGCGTGGTGTTTTCTTCGATGATTCAAGCTGATAATTTGTGAGATTGTTAGGAGGAGTTGAGTTAGGGTGATGTTGAAATTCGTTTCTCTGGTTGATGTTTGCAGAGGCCATAGAAAAAGCTAGGCTAGGGTTTGATTTTTGTTTCGGGATGAAGAGGTATAGGCTCAGGATCTTTCTTTTTTTCGTGGAAGGAAGAAGAAGGTTCAGAAGATGGCGACGGTGAGAAGAAAAAGAAGAGGTTTAGGTTGAAAGTTTAGGGGGTGGCGGCTTGAGAAGAATAGGAAGACGGTGGAAGAGAGGGAGGGAAAAGTGCTGTGGCGGATGAGCATTGAGGAATAGGAATTAGGGTTACAACATTTCTTTTGATTTGTTTATAATTTAAAAGACTTGTTGTTAGTCTGATTAATAAGGGAATATTATGTTAATTAATAAGGATTATTATAAGGATTAATATGATATTAATGAGGAATAAAGAAGGATAATGAGTAATTAATCCCTGTTAATTTGTACCGTTAGAAGTCAAGGAGATAGGATTAGATTTTTGTGAGTCTTGGCCACACCGGCGGTGACACATGTCACCGTCTGGTTGGCTCTCTGCACGGTGATCCCATGCGTATTGTTCATCATAATTCCCATGCATCTTCATTCCACAAATCTCATGACCTGAATACTAGTAAAGAAGACCCAATCGTATGGCCCAGATAGAGTCAACAAAAGTTGACTGAAGGTCCCCCAATACATCCTCTTCATCCTGCGAATGGGCTTGTTCCTTCTGATTTCTACACCTCCCTTCTCAAAGCCCACCAAGAAAACAACCATAAAAGATTACTTCCTGCACCCTCTCCCAATTTCCAGCATGTGGGCCTTGCAGTTTGCTTTCTGCACATCCCTTCTCAAAGCCTATTAAGTAAACAACTTCTAAAAGATGCTTCCTGCACCACCCTATTTCCTGCACTGTGTGGGCCTTGCTCGGTTGCTATTCACACCACTGTTTTAAGCCCAGTAGAGAAAAAAGAACTAAAAATGATACTTAACTCGCCCCCCATCTTATTCATTTTAGAATTTAATTTTTAGTTTACTATAGTTTCAAAATAATTCATTAAAAAATAGTAAAAAGCATTATAAAATTCCCCAAAAAATTAAGTAGGTTAATAATTCATTTTAGAAAATTTTGGCATTTTATTTTTCTGAATTTTATTTGTTTTTGATTTAATTCTGATTTTTTCATGTAATTAGCTTATATTGAATTTCCTTTAACTGTACATAAATTTGTTCATTTTATTTTTTAACCTTCCAGTAGGATTTTTGACCCATTCTTTTTGCTATAGTTAGAAGACTCATAATAGGATCTAGGATAATTTTGGTAAATATTTTAGGTCATTTTATCCCCTATTTTAGTAGCTTAATCCTTAGAAAATAATGGTTAATCATTAGGAAGAATTAAGTGATTTTTAGACATAGCGAACTTCTGATTTTTTAGGATATTTTTTAACACAATATTATAGGTAGCTTTAGGATCCTATAGAATTAATCCCATAATTTTTCCAGGACCTTTACAATTTTTAGGGTATTAATCTTTAGGCCTTGTTACATGTAAATTCCCATTAGTTTAGGCTAGAATATATGGATTTCATTAAGAAATAGTTTAATTAGATTTAACCTTAGGATTTAATAATGGTTTAGCCTAGTTTAAATTTAGGTAATGCCCTTAGTTTTAGGACTTAGGCTTAGGATTCATAATAAATAGACTTAGATTAAATTTAGGCTTGATTTTAGGTTCATACCTTAAATGTTTTGTTTTAGAATTTCATTTCTTATATTCAATTTTGTTGCCTTGCTATATTGATTGATATTTCACTTGTATAGGTTTCCCTCTTGCTTTAGAATCAACTTATCTTCCTTAGGAAGTAAGTTGAATTCTAGTAGTTTCTAGTTCCTTCTACATTAGGTTTAGAAACCTCACCAACCATTATGATCTCTTGTAAATAAATAAACAATGTTAGGGTTGTGTCTTAGTCCCTTAGATTTTTCCTTTTGCAACTTGAGTCATTCTTTCTCTCCTCATGAAGAAAAGCAATAAAACACTTAATAAAAATCGAACTTTCTTGTACGACACGAGACTTTGTTGCGGAGTGCTTATACGCGTCCTATTTCGGGACGAGGTGTAGGTACTTCCCGCAATGGATATGTCTTAGCACGAGAACGTTCACAAACGAATTCAAAACACTTCTCTTAAAAGAAAAAAAACAAATAATAAGCGACTATCCTGCGGGAACTTCTTTTCTCATCTCATTCACTCACAACGCGAACTCACGACGACTTGTCTCGCATGCAAGACGGTAAACGCACTCGTGCCAGACGAGCCCGCAACACCTGAGTATAGACATACGCAGTTCCAGTCATAAAAAACACAAACAAATAGTTCCCGTCTTAGTTAGGCGAACTACATCGACTCTGATCCTCATTATCCCGATGAGGTACGTAGGCAGCGGGGTAGGGCCCGTTCAAGCACACTCTTTATTTTCCCTACATTTTTCTTATTCTTTCTTTTCATTCTCTTTTCCAGTTCCCTTTATCATTTCCATTCTCATCCCAGTTAGCAGTTCATTTGTTCAGCAACACTTTATTTTCTCACCCTTTGAAACAAACAAGCAAGCGTGGATCCCATCGGGTACGGCGGCGATCTGGGGTGCTAATACCTTCCCAGGTCGTAACCGACTCCCGAACCCAGATCTTTGGTTCGCAGAACCTTGTCCTTTCCTTCTTCCTCAGGTTTGTGCAACATTACCTTTCCCGTTCCTTCGGGATAAAAATGCCTGGCTGGCGACTCTACCTTTTCCGTGCCACTTTCGCTTTTGTACTAGGATGAAAATCCCGGGAGCGACACTTATGTGATAAGAAAATCCAGAGCAAATCCTTTCCCTTTACTAGCTTCCAACTCCATCTTTACTCTAAGCATACTCAAATGACAGGCATTTGCTATATCCTTGTACGGGGAAAACTTCTCTGCATCATAATAGGGAACACCATTCCTGATAGGAATCTTCAGGATGTTAGAAATCTCTTTCATAGTAGGAGCAGGGACATAGTCAGAAAACACAAAAATTCTCAACTGAGGGTCATAAAACTGCAACAAAGAGTGAAGGCTATCTCTCTGATCAATAGTAGGTTTGTTCATGTAACCCAAGATCTTCCCATACAGGCTTCTGAAATCATTTGAAATCTTGTCACTCATCAAGCCCACCAGTTTCTGAATACCCTCAATTTCTGGCTGCGGGAAAGTGTAATGAGCATTCCTTTTTCTGGGTATCTCTTGGATTTCTGTCATCTGGAGAAATAATGAATACCAGAACTGGGTACAATGAATAAATGATAACCTGAAATGGAAACACAAACAGTTAATGCAAGTATAATGCGATGCAAATGCAGTGCAGGCATATGATCAACAACTAGGACTGTCTGGATATTGGATACTGGACTCAAGTGACCCGGAACCAAGATCCTATGAATAAAGCCCCATGAACAAGAACTCAATCTCAAATAAGCCCCAAATCAGATATCAGATGACTTAAGAACTCCATAATCCATGTAACCATATCAAATCATAGGACTGTACTGGTAATGAGGTATGATGAGGTTAAGGGTCCCTGCAAACCTGTAAACCCCTCCCAATCTCACGGGTGTGCTCCAGGTCAAACATCACAAACTCTCAAAGCCGAATAGCAATAATATGTTCACCATTTCCGAGAAATGGCTCATGACCAAGTCAGGGAATCGGTTTGGTATTATGTACTACTCAGGGAGGTCTCAGCGTGATTCCGGGAAAAACAAGCATCCCTTATAAGTCCCCAGCTTCGAGCGCTGAAATAGAGAAACAATAGTACATTCAGCTCGTAGGATATAGTACTATTGTCATACGACCAGATGCTTTGGCTGAGTCCCTATAAGAGAACCATGACACCCTATGCGAGTTCGCAGTGGGCCATCGGGTGCGAATGGGTTTGCCAAAAAATGTGGTATGCCATTGTCACCACTGGAGAGGGCTGTTTCCACAAAAGTCCTCAATGATCGGTCCCCAGATGCACATAACTATCGAGGTCGTGTAATGATCCAAGATATTCCTGCATCAAAACACTTCCAAGACGGTCGCAAGTCTGGGTGTGGAACTCACTACTACCAACATAGCAAGATGCCATGAAGCCAAAGAGACTGTCCACGCTAAGTCCTAAGGTGCACTTGAGCCCCGGTTACGAGCTCATCTCACAGTAACAGTTCCCAATCCCACCAAACAGAAAACCAGTATAGCCAGACAGTCCAGTATATACATATGATGCATGAAAATAAATACTGAAAACTATAAATAAAGCTGTAAAGTAAACTGTAAATAAACAAAAATAAAATACACAAGCAACAACAAATAAACAAAACCCAAAGAAATAGAAACACGCAAGCGCTAGGAGAGACTCTCAAGGGAACCAGAGATTCTGGGTGCGATCCCCAGCAGAGTCGCCAGCTGTCGCTCCCTGGATTTCCATCCTGGTACAAACGCAAAAGTGGCGCGGAAAAGAGGTAGAGTCGCCAGCCAGATATTTTTTTCCCGAAGAAACGGGAATGGTAAGGATGCACAAACCAGAAGAAAAGAAGAGGAAGGACAAAGGTCATGTGAACCAAAGAAACTGGGTTCGGGAGTCGGTTACGACCTGGGAAGGTATTAACACCCCAGATCGTCCGCCGTACCCGACGGGATCCACGCTTCTAAAGAAATTGTTTCAAAGGGTGAAGAAATAAAAGCTGCTGCAAAAAAGAAAGAATGAAACTCGATAAGAAAAGAAAAGAAAGGGGGAAAATGTAGGGAAAATAAGGATTATGCTCGAACGGGCCCTACCCCGCTGCCTACGTACCTCATCTGGACATGAGGATCAGAGTCGTTGTAGTTCCCCTAACTAGGGGTGGAAAAGAATTGCTTGTGTTTTAAGCTTGAAATGCTTATGTCAATGCTCAGGTGTTACAGGCTTGGACGACGAGTGTGTTACCGTCTTGCAAAATGACAAGTAGGAGCAAGTTCTTACGTAAAGAGTGAAGGTGATGAGAAAAGAAGTCCCGAAGGAGAGACGTTTATTGTTTTTTGTGTTTTCTATTAGTATTTTATGTGTGTGGCACAAGAAAGTGAGCTCAAGCTCTTTTGCATGGAATGTGTACTTGCTACTACATTCCAAGATGGAATAATAGAGCAAGCACACCAAGTAAGGAGAATTTATCCAAGACTTGTTCCGGGAATAGGGTTTAGGCTCACCACCCTGTTGAATTTATTAGATGTTTTGTTATTGGTGAAGACGTATTTTTTATGATTTTCTTGATGAAGATGGTCTCATGATCAAACTTGTGCATCATGCTAGACAAGCCCACACTATTCCAAGATGTAATGAATATGAGTGCCCCATGGAATAAGGCTATACACAAGAGACCACTTCAAACATTATTAAAGTGTTTTTTAGGTTTTTGTATGTGTCGCTCCCACTAAATGAAGCCGGGTCAAATAGGGTACAGACGCGAACGGTCGGCGAAAAGAGGATGCGAGAACACACAGGAGTGAACTCACAGGGAATGAAAAGAGTCGCAAGCTAGGCATTTTTATCCCGGAGGAAAGGCAATGCTGCATAGACCTAGAAAGATATGGATAAGACGGTTGCGAACCAGAGAGATTGAGAAAGGGGGTTGGTTACAACCTGGGAAGGTATTAGCACCCAGATTGTCCGCCGTACTCGACGGGATCCACGCTTAAAAGATTTGTGTTTTAAAGGGGTAGTGCCAGTGCAATTTGTGTGTAAAAGAGCTGGAAAAGGATGTACAGGTGTCAGTGTAAAAGAAATGTGAAGTGTATAAGTGAAGTGTCAGTGTAAGGACAGAGTGAAATGCTCATGATCATGAGGCTTAAAGAATAGTGCTGGAAGGAGGGGGGATATACAGAGACTTTTGTTCGATAACTGTTAAGTTATGCCTACGTATCCTCTCGTGCAATGAGGAAGTCAGAACACCGTAGTTCGACCCAAAGAGACTGAAAGGTAAATTGACTCGTGAACTGCTTGCTTGCCTATGCTCAAGTGTATGACCTGTCTGGCTCAGGTGCAAACTGTCTTGCATTAGACGGAAGAAGCGAGTTCTCGTTTATGAGTGAGTGAGATGAGAAAAGAATCCCGAAGGAGACGATTATTGTTTGGTTTTGAGTTTTCAGTCTTTTATTTCTTTTGTGAGTTTGTCATAAGTTAATGAGCTTAAGCCTAAACCAATGGGTTAGTAGACTCATCACATCTTCCCTCTGATTAGGGGTAATGAGAATGCTTTAAGTGTGAAGTCATCTTCTCACACTTAAACACCTTGGTGTAGGATTAAGATCATTAACCTACTTGTGATTAATTAGATGTTTTTGTTGTTTTTGTTTAGTGTTAAGTAAGGAGATTAAGCCATAATCAGGGATTAAACAGACCCATTACACCATCCTAATAGAAGGATAATAGATGAGAATGTTTAAGCTGAGGAAGGCTCCTCATCTTAATCCATGATTAGAGATTAAACTCATGACAAAACAAAGCCTTTATTAAGTGGATTTTAGTTAATGATAAGATGATGAAGTGGTTTTTAGGGTTTGTAAGACAACTTGAGGGGGACTTGTCCATTAACACTAGGGTTAGTCCTTCTTAACCAGTTAAGGAAGAATTAGAACCTTAATGCAAGGCCCAAGTTACAAGCTTGATGTCTTGATGATTATTAAGTGAATTGAATAAAGGATTTAAACACATTAAGGGTTTAACACTTAGGATTAAAGTTATACACTCCATCCTAATAGAAGGATGCAGGCATAAGCTTAATCACAAAGCCTTAAAACCTTTAGGGTTTAGTCCCTGATTATGAGAGGAGAAAAGAAGACACAAAGATGACACAAAGGTAAAACTAATGGGGGGACTAATCAAAACCCTAATCATTGTCATACTTGGTTGTTCCTAAGGTTTGTGAGGTTAACAAGAGAAATCTTCAGAGGAACCACCAGGAAGCAGATGAAAGGAGCAAAGAGAAGCAAAGTAACTTGCTTCATTTAAGAAGACAAGTCACTTGAAGAAAGAAAGTAAGAAGAAGAAGAAAGAGCAAGCTCAATCTCAAACACAAGACAAAATGCAGCAATGATGCATAAGAGAGATGAAAAGAAGTTGTGAGAAGTGAAGGCAAATTCACTTCTCAAAGAACTTACCACCTGAAAAGTTAGCAAAAGGAATGCAATGCAATGCAAAATGAAATGAAATGGAATGATGAAAACCAAAACCAGAAGCATATATGAGATGATAATGATGTTATGAGATGGTGCAAACATGAAACAAGACATGGGGATGATCATACAAACATGTGGATGCAAGAGAAGCATGCTTGGAACCATGAACATACATGAAGAGTTATGAAATGCAAATGACATACAAAATGGCAAATGAAATATGCAATGATCAAACATGCTTCTAATATGTCTTAAGATGTCTAATGAATCAAATGGATGCATAGAATGTCATGGCAAGTCATGGTATGCAAGCAAATGCAAGATGAATGCAAAAGGAAGCCCAAATTAGGGTTTATGATCAATGCACAAAATAAAAACCAAAACCAGAAGCAAACATCAAGATAAAAAATTGAAAATGCATTCAAGGGAACCCTAAACCTATACAAACTCACTGCCCAAAGGAGGGGATCCAATTCTTAACCTAGTGAAGGTTATGAATTTCCTAAGTTTTCTAGGGTTTTGGGGTACCTTGTCAAGAAAAATGTCAAACAAATTGAAAATGCAAGATCAAATCATGCCAATTTAATCCTACAAACTATATGATATGCAAGACACAATGCAAAAAGAATCAAAGTCCAACTCTTAAAGACTAGGCAGAAATGAATTTTTGAACATTGCATCAAAATAATGCTTTGAAATAGAATTAATTCCATGGAAAATTGCCAAAATGCATTAAGATCAAAAAAGAAATTTGGTTTGAGGGTTGGACAATGTTTCTAAATGATTTTAAAGGTTTCATGAATTTTTTGGTTATTTTTAAATACCTAAAAGTATTTTTAATTAATTAATTCTCATTAATTAATTAAAAATAAACTTTTAAGTGATTTAAAAATATTTTTCAATGCAAAAAATAAAAATAAAAATGTTTTTGGTTTCTGAAAATTAATACAAGATTACATAAAAATTTTCAGAATTTTTGAAAATGTTTTACTATTTTTAATAAAATGAAGAAAACAAATGCAATTAAGTGAAAAATAAAATGAATTAAATATGAAAATGAGAAAGTCAGCAAGATCAATGGCTAGAATTCAAACTCACACGCGCGGGAGTGGACCTGGCGCGCATCTGGACGGCCAAAATTCAAATTCACGCAATTAAGACTAAACCCTAATTAATTAACCCTAATGACTTTCAGGCGACCGGAACACTGTTTCGGTCGTCTTCTCCGGCAAGCCCCTCTTTCAAACTCTCTCAAAACGCCATGAAATCATGTCAAACTCTCCAGATCAACTCAACTAAACTCCCTAAACAAAAATCCAGCAACAAATTCCATTTATTTCAACTCAAAATCAAGATACGAATCAAACATCAAAAACTACCAAAATTTCAGAAACACAATACAACCTCATTTATCAATCTTTTTCAAACATAAAAGGTTCAGTGAACTCAGGGAGGCATGCTTTATCATTTAGAAACAAGAAATAAAGGTTCTGGAAAAATGAAATGCCATGGCTACCTGAGTCGAAGCTTTGATTTCTGGCACTTTCTGGCTGGTTTCTTGCTTCCAATCACCTCCAATGAACCTCCTGAGAAGCTTTCAATGCTTGTTTGGAGTTTACAATGCTTGGTTTGAGAGTTTGCTAAGGTTCTGCTCAAAGAGGGGCAGAAATCGTGTTTTGGTTTCTGAGGGTTTCAAGCTATGGTGATGGGTGCTTTGTGATCAGAGAAGCATGTTGAATTGATTTGTGAAGTTGGTTTATGTGTTTGAGGCTTGTGTGATGAGTTTCGAAAGCTTTTGCAAATGGAGCATAAACTTGAAAACTAGGGCTCTGGTGTGTTTCAGCATGAGTTGTTATGTGCTTTGGCTTGCTTTTGATTTGTATAAGCAACTGTGATAGGTCAGATGAGTTGATGTGTGATTTAGTGATTGGTATGGCTCAAGTTGCCAAAATGTCAAGTTTGTGTAAGAGAGGCATGGGCTACTTGCTAGCCAAGGACAAGTGGGGTGTCCTGCGCAGCAATATGTGTGGAGAACCCTAGGATGATTTGTGAAGTCAGCAAGCAAGTGGATTCACACTTGAGTGAGTTTTTGCAACTTGCTTCACTTTTGTTTCCTTTGAGAAATCTTGCTCCATAAGCCATGAAAATGAGTGATCCCTTGGCCCATTCTGAATTTTAGATGTCACATGATCATGTTATGGAGAAATGATACACATTTGAGGCCTTTAGATCACTTGAACAAACCATTTTGCAAAATGTCCCTTTGGTAGAAAACTTCAAATTTTGTGATTTTAGCCAACTTTGACAAGCCATAACTTTTGATCCAAAATGAAATAGGTCATGTTCTTGTACTTTTTGAAAAGTGAATGATCCATTCTACAACTTTCATGACCAAAGTTTTTTCATCTGAAGCATTTTTGAATCAAAAAGCAAGGGTTGAAAAAGTTTCCCAAAATGGCAATTTCATTAAAAGTCAAACTTCCCAAAAAGTCAACTTTGCAAAAGACTTGAAATTCTTCAATTTTGTGAACTTCCAACTTCTTCTATGATCAAATAAAGATCATACACAATCAAAATGATGAAGAACACCCTTTGTTTGGGTCATTGGGGGCCTCAGATGCCCTGATTTTACACTGACTTGCTTGAAAAGTCAACTCTTGATCAGATGACTTCCCCATGGAATTTCTTCATGAAAATTGATATGCATGCTCCCTATACCATATAGAGACCAATAGAAACAAGAATGACCAAAAAATTTGGAGTTATGGCCTCTGAAACCAAAACCCTAATTCTAGGTCATCTGTGCAGTCAAACCTGGCTCTGCTTCCATGCCATTCTCAGTTCTTGTAATTTTTTGACATTCTTGACTTTGAGAGGATATAATATGATGCTTGAACATACATGGACCCCTTTGAAGTGATTGATGACCTTTGGAGTGGCTCAAGAAGCTCTTGGATTGCTCAGATCATAAACCCTAGATGCATTTGACTTTGAACCAATGTAATGTGCTAAAAATGTAATATGAGATGCTATGATTGGACTTATGCATATGAAATGATCACAAGACATGGTGTGAATGGGTGAGGGCAAATTTGGGGTGTTTACAGCTGCCCCTATTCAAACATGAGTTAGCTGTGCAGGATGTAAGCAACGGCTTATCAGGCAAACAAGATAACTTGTGGTTGAATACCAAAGACAGACCAAAATTTGCACTCACAGAATGAAGAAGAAAAGGGATATGGATTGTAAAAGAAAATAAAGTATATTATAAAGTGTGGGCGACGGAGGACGACCGTCGAGCAGAGGACGACTGCTGGGTAAAGAGCAATGACGGGGACGGCCGACATGCTGGAAAAAAAACGCGGGAAATAAAGCAATGACGGGGACGGCCGACATGCTGGGGATAAAAGGGGTTATGATGGGGACGGCCATCAAGTAAAGCTATAAGATTCTCTGGGGATCAATCAATGAAAAATGATGGGGACGGCCATCAAGTTCATAAAGTAAGGTAACCAACGATGGGGACGGCCATCGGGCTAAACTGATGAAGGACGATCATCAGGAAAAGGAAAAGGGACCACGACGGGGACGGCCATCGGGTTAAAGAATAAATGAAATAATGATGAGGGACGGTCATCAAAAGGTGAAGGACGATCACCTGGCAGGGGACGGCTGCTCTGTTGGGAATAAGATGAGGGACGGTCATCTAAGGTGAAGGACGATCACTTGGCAGGGTACGGCTGCCAAAAAATATCGCGACATAGGACGAATGCCGGATAAAAGGTCGACGATGGGGATGGTCATCAGATGAGCATGACGAAGGACGATCGTCAAGAGGTGAAGGACGATCACCTAGCAGGGGACGGCTGCTCTCAAGGTTTATCATGACATAGGACGAATGTCAGATAAACGTATCAACGATGGGGACGGCCATCAGATAAAATGATGAAGGACGACCATCAAAAAGGTGAAGGACGATTACCTAGCAGGGGACGGCTGCTAAATATCACGACACAGGACGAATG
The DNA here is from genome assembly GCA_963966055.1 of Lathyrus aphaca. Classification (NCBI taxonomy): domain Eukaryota; kingdom Viridiplantae; phylum Streptophyta; class Magnoliopsida; order Fabales; family Fabaceae; genus Lathyrus; species Lathyrus aphaca. Next base: position 448,902,236 of record OZ014521.1, read on the forward strand.
TCGGATAGAAAAGGTCAACGATGGGGACGGCCATCGGATGAGCATGACGAAGGAAGATCATCAAGAGGTGAAGGACGATCACCTAGCAGGGTACGGCTGCTCTCAGGGTTTATCATGACATAGGACGAATGTCAGATAACAAAAGAAATTCTGCTTTGCTGGCGATCTACTGGGGAGTAGTAAACACGGACGAGTGTTTATATCCAGGAAAATAAAAGGTATAAGTGCTTTGACGCTGTGTATAGATTAAAGATGCGGACGAGCATCCTTAAGACTACGATGCGGACGAGTATCGGGTAGAAACAAATACTGACACGTGTTCAGAGATGATGATACGGACGAGTATCAACTGGTTAACAAAGAACACGGACGAGTGTTGAATATGAGGGGACTCTTCTGGGGAACAGTAGGCACAGACGAGTGTCTATATTCAAGAAGACAGGAGTGTTTGACACAGTGCATGGATTAAAGATGCGGACGAGCATCCTTAAGTCTATGATACGGACGAGTATCAGGTAGAAACAAACGCTTGACGCATGTTCTGAGATGATGATACGGACGAGTACCAACTGGTTAACAAAGAACACGGACTAGTGTTGAATCTGCGGGGATGTAAATGGTGTATACAAGATACGGACGAGTATCTGTATAAGAGTAACAAGTATGAGCGGTGTATAGATGAGTGTTTAACTTGCTGGGAAGAGTGACACGGACGAGTGTCAAAAAGGAGAAAAGTATAACATAAACAAGTATCTGATATACAAAGTGTTTAGGTAACTGTGTTTGGGAAAGTGACACGGACGAGTGTCAAGGAATTGTACATATGAGTATCTGTGAGTGCAAAGGGGACGCTTCGGCTTTCTGTTGGGGATATGACACGGACGAGTGCCACAAGGAGTATATACTGATGTTCGTGAATGTAAGGCAACTGCTCTAGCTTTAGCTCTCCGCTGGGGAACCTGGGGAGCATTCTGTACATCTTTGACGGGTTGTCACAATTTACAAGTGTTTGATTCAGAACATGGCTTATGATTATGCAATATGTTTGATTTTGATTTTTGCCGTAATGCTCCGTATTAGACGGAATGCTACGCTTTGTGGGGAAAATATGATGCGAATGCTATGATTATGCAAAGATAATGGTCCGGGATTCGGATCCCGTTGTTGTGAAGGTCTCCGGTTGATCTGTTTGAAATGGACATCCCAGCTGGGGATGAGATCATTGGTAGATCTGTCAAGATGCGTCTGCTTGGAGGAATAGGTCACTGATAGACCCATTCTTGGTAATGAGGGACCCAACTGGGGTTTGTAGAAGCTTTCTTCACTCTGTTGTGATTCCCTCATGCGTTGCTCTTCTGGATAGAGGCTGAAACTCTGTGGGGAGATGGTTCCCTGGCTTTCGTACTCGACTGAGAAGGAAGAATGATTGGCACCTCGGCTGGGAGAAGTAACAAGTGGCCACTCAGTTGGGGAGAAAACACTTTGAGTGCTAAGACTGAGTGAGTGTTGATTTGCCAGCTTGCTGGGATGAAACTTACATACCCCATGTTGCACTTTTGAATACCTGCACTCCTGCAAAGATAGAGAAACACACAAGTAATCCCGAGGTATCCCTTACTGGATTCCGTCGTAGGAGTTTAGACACTCCCGGAAGTAAATATATTTCCTGCAAGCACGTATTCTTATTTTTGAAGATAAACATCTGTATTCATGCAATCAGTTTTTTAAGACATCAGACATTCTTTGCAAATGGAAACGTACAAGACGAGACGTGACTGAAAATCTGGTTTTATTAATTCATGTGCCCTGAATTGGCAAGATATAGTCAAAGAAACATATCTCCTAAAATGAGGAGATTGTTACAAATTGAGAAACAAAATGCTGGCAATGTTGACGACGCTTCAATGAGCTTCCTTTTTGCTATGACTCGTATGACGTTTGACGTTCTTCTCGTCTTGCTTTCTGAAGAAGGCTGATTCTGATTGAAGCTTGATCCTTTCGAGGTTTACCAAGTTGTAGGTGATACAGATGAATTCAGAATGCAGTTGTTCGCTCATTTCCTTATTTTGCATGGACCGCCCTTTCGGGTTTTCGATCCATCGGGATACCCATTTTTGCCTGAGTTGTCCGATGCGGCTTTTCAACTCAGCGGGTGTACATTTTTGTTTATTTCCCTTATTTTTGCCCGAGTCTTTTATTCTGTTTTTGACTCGCCGGGATGCCCTATTTTTGCCTGGACTTACATTCTGTTTTTATGTCCAGCGGGTCATTTTTTTATGCGAAGTATTTTTTAACTGCATCTGAATTCACAGGGGACGGGAAGTCTTCACCATCCATGGTGCTGAGCATCAGTGCTCCACCCGAGAAAACCTTCTTTACTACAAATGGTCCTTCATAATTCGGAGTCCACTTACCCCTGTGGTCTGTATGAGGAGGGAGGATTCTTTTTAGCACAAGATCCCCTACTTGGTACTCTCGGAGCCTGACTTTCTGGTCGAAGGCTTTCTTCATTCTTTTCTGATATAGCTGCCCGTGACAGATTGCAGCCAGCCTCTTCTCTTCGATCAGACTTAGTTGTTCGTATCGGGATCGGACCCACTCTGCTTCGTTCAACTTAGCATCCATCAATACCCGTAGGGAGGGTAATTCAACTTCAACAGGTAGGACTGCTTCCATACCATACACAAGCTGATACGGTGTTGCCCCAGTGGATGTTCTGATTGACGTGCGGTACCCATGCAAGGCAAACGGTAGCATTTCATGCCAGTCTTTATAGGTGACTACCATCTTCTGCACAATCTTCTTGATATTCTTATTTGCTGCCTCAACAGCGCCATTCATCTTTGGCCTGTAAGGAGAAGAATTGTGGTGTTGGATCTTGAAGTCCCGGCATAACTCTACCATCATTTTATTGTTCAAGTTGGAACCATTGTCAGTAATGATTCGCTCGGGAACTCCGTATCGACAGATGATATCTCTCTTCAGAAATCTGGCTACCACTTGCCTTGTAACGTTTGCATAGGAAGCTGCTTCGACCCACTTGGTGAAATAGTCAATGGCAACCAGGATGAATCTGTGGCCATTTGAAGCAGTCGGTTCAATCTTGCCAATCATGTCAATGCCCCACATAGCAAAGGGCCAAGGTGAAGACATCAAATTCAAAGGATTGGGAGGCGCATGCACCTTATCCGCATAAATCTGGCATTTATGGCATTTTCTGGCGTAGGCACAACAGTCAGCATCCATTGTGATCCAATAATAGCCTGATCTTAGCAATTTCTTAGCCATTGCATGTCCTCCTGCATGGGTACCAAAGGATCCTTCGTGCACCTCGTGCATTAACAAGTCTGCTTCTGTTCTATCAACACATCTGAGAAGTACCATATCAAAGTTTCTCTTGTACAGGGAACCATCAGTATTCAGGAAGAAACTACCAGCAAGCCTTCTTAACGTCTTCTTATCATTGGAAGATGCCCCAGGTGGGTATGTCTGATCCTCCAAGAAGCACTTAATGTCATGGAACCAAGGCTTATCATCTTTGACAACATCTGCTGCGAACACGTATGCTGGTCTGTCAAGTCTGGACACTGAAATTTGAGGTACAAAGTTGGCAGCTTGAACTTTGATCATGGATGAAATGGTTGCCAAGGCATCTGCAAACTGGTTTTCGTCCCGAGGGATATACTCAAGCTTGACTGTTGTAAAGAAAGTCAATAACCTCCTTGTATAATCCCTGTAAGGTATCAGATGATCCTGGTGTGTGTACCATTTGCCGTTGGTTTGATTAACTACCAAAGCTGAATCTCCGAATACAGTTAATGTCTTGATCCTGAGGTCAATGGCTTCTTCAAGACCCATAATGCAGGCTTCGTATTCAGCTTCGTTGTTAGTGCAGTTAAAGGTAAGTTTCACCGAGAAAGGCATGTGAACTCCCTTAGGTGTAATGAGTACTGCACCAACACCACGACCATTCATATTAACAGCCCCATCAAACATCATAGTCCATCCTTCTTCCGGGTCAGGCCCTTCAGTGTGAACATGCTCTTCATGATCTTTCGCTTTTATGAACATGATGTCTTCATCAGGGAAGTCAAACCTCATGGGCTGGTAATCATCAATAGGTTGCTCAGCAAGATATTCAGACAATACACTGCCCTTGATGGCTTTCTGAGATGTGTACTGGATGTCATATTTTGTGAGGATCATTTGCCATCTTGCAACCCGTCTGGTGAGTGCTGGCTTCTCAAAAATGTACTTAACTGGATCCATCTTTGAGATCAATAAAGTGGTGTGGGTCAACATATAGTGTCTCAGTCGGCGAGCAGCCCACGCTAAAGCACAGCAAGTTTTCTCGAGCAGTGAATAACGTCGTTCACAGTCGGTAAACTTTTTGCTCAGGTAGTATATCGCATACTCTTTTCGACCAGACTCGTCATGCTGGCCCAACACACACCCCATCGACTCTTCTAATACTGTCAAGTACATTATCAGAGGTCTTACTTCAACTGGAGGCATAAGGATTGGAGGCTCTTGTAAGTACTCCTTGATCTTGTCGAAAGCCTTCTGGCAGTCTTCGTTCCACCTGACCGTTTGTTCTTTTCTTAGCAGTTTGAACAAAGGTTCACAGGTTGCTGTGAGGTGAGATATGAACCGTGAAATGTAGTTCAATCGTCCCAAGAACCCTCGAACTTCTTTTTCCGACTTCGGTGCAGGCATCTCTTGAATATCTTTGACTTTATCAGGGTCAACTTCAATCCCTTTCTCGCTTACAATAAATCCCAGCAGCTTACCAGATCGCACCCCGAATGTGCATTTGTTGGGGTTTAACTTGAGCTGGTACTTCCTCAGACGCTTAAATAACTTTAACAGATTCACCAGGTGGTCTTCTTCTGTGAGGTACTTGGCAATCATGTCATCCACATAACATTCGATTTCTTTATGGATCATATCGTGGAATAATGTCACCATAGCCCGTTGATATGTTGCACCAGCGTTCTTCAATCCGAACGGCATTACCTTGTAACAGAACATGCCCCAGGGTGTGATGAAGGTTGTTTTCTCCATGTCTTCAGGTGACATCTTAATCTGATTGTATCCTAAAAATCCGTCCATGAAGGAGAATACCGAGAACTGAGCCGTATTATCCACCAATACATCAATGTGAGGTAATGGGAAATCATCTTTCGAGCTTGCTCTGTTCAGATCCCGGTAGTCAACACACATCCTCGCCTTGCCATCCTTCTTAGGCACAGGCACAATATTAGCAACCCATGGTGGATAGCTAGTTACAGCAAGGAACCCGGCGTCCCACTGCTTTTGCACCTCTTCTTTGATCTTCATTGCCATATCTGGGCGAGTACGGCGTAGCTTCTGTTTTACCGGTGGGCAGTCTTCTTTTAAAGGCAGCTTGTGCATGACAATATCGGTGTCCAACCCTGGCATGTCTTGGTAAGACCAAGCAAACACATCCACATACTCCTGAAGCATGTCAACCAGTTGCTCCTTCACTGAGTCTTGTAGGCAGGCCCCGATTTTAACTTCTTTCACATCTTCATCTGTACCAAGATTAACCGTTTCGATCTCCTCCTGATGAGGAGCGATAACCTTCTCCTTTTGCCTTAACAACCTGGCTAGCTCTTCAGGAAGCTCATAATCTTCTTCAACCCCTTCATCAGCTTGATTGATTGGATTGTCAAAGTCATACGAAGTCATAGCCGTGCTGTTGTCGGTGCGGTCTGGAAGGCACTCTCTGCAAGGGTTCAGTTTGTTCATTTTAGTGATTGATTTTAATCTTGTTTAAAAAGAGTGAAAAGAAGTTATCATTTTGAAAACATTGCCATTTAGTTTTGTACAAAAAGAAAAATGGAAAAACAGTGAGCGGAAAAGAAAAAGACTCATTTGCAAAAGATGTCTGATTATCATTGATTGATCTATTTGCACAAAATTACAGATGGCCCGATTACAAAATGAGTCTTGTCATCTTGGGCAAGATGCAAGACTTGATGCATGCTCAAAAATACAGGAAATAATAATTACTCTGCAGGAGTAACTCTTATAATTTCCTGGGAAGACCAGTTTGAGATACTGCTCCCCGGGATCTTTGGACGTATCCAACTCTCCAGGTTGCGATCGCTTTCATCCTCGTCTTCCAAGTTGTTTACTGCATCGGGGGTGAGCATCCCCCCACTGACAAAACTAGGCTTCTTAGCAGCCTCTGCTTGATCTTGTTGAGTTGGTTTGTAACCCAACCCAAATCTGTCCTCCTTCTTCTCTACAGGCAGCAACTTGCCCCAGCCTTGGGCAGTCCCCTCTTCAACAACCTTCTGGGCTTGCTGATAATATGTCATTGAGGTTCCAGGTACAGCGGATGCTTCATTTATGTTCAAGGCCTCAAACCCTTGACTCATAGTTTCGTGGATCTCCCCATCCATCTCAATGTATTTGTATGTAGCCAGATGGCTAACAAAAATATCTTCCTCCCCACAAATATAACGACTTGGCCTTCCCACTCGAATTTTAACTTCTGGTGAAGGGTAGACGTAACTGCGCCAGCGGCATGAATCCAAGGTCTACCCAACAAACAGCTGTAGGCCGGCTGAATGTCCATCACGTAGAAGGTCGTTTTGAAAGTCTGCGGGCCAATCGTTATAGGCAACTCAATTTCTCCCAGAACTGATCTCTTAGAACCGTCAAAGGCTCTCACTACCAAGTTGCTGGGACGTAATGCCAATCCTTCATATTCCAACTTCACAAGGGCTTTCTTAGGTAGGACATTGAGGGATGACCCCGTGTCCACCAGTACATGAGAAAGAACTGCACCCTTACACTCCATGGTAATGTGCAAAGCCTTGTTGTGATTGCGACCTTCCGTAGTCAAATCAGTGTTGGTAAATCCTAGTCCATGACTAGCATTGACGTTTCCAACCACAGCCTCTAACTGATTGACGGTAATCTCCTATGGCACATAAGCTGCGTGCAAGACTTTTAGTAGTGCGTTCCGATGAGCCTCGGAGCACATTAGCAATGATAAAATGGAGATCTTGGAAGGTGTCTGGTGAAGCTGGTCCACTATCTTGTAATCACTTTTCTTGATGATTCTCATGAATTCATCAACCTCCTGATCAAAAGGGGTCTTTAAAGCTTCTTTAGCAACTTGTTCTTCTTACACCAGGTTCTTCCCTTTTGCTTTGGCAGCAGCTTCTGCTTCGGCACTGGGTCTTGGAATTTGCGGGGCAAAGAGACGTCCGCTTCGAGTGAAGCCTCCGCCTCCCCCCACATTGTCTATTTGTGGTGAAGAAGTTGATGATTCCAAAGTAATTTTCTGTCCTTCGCAGTATAGATCGGAGCCGTAATGCCAAGGGATGGCATTACTGCTTTCATAAGGAACTGGCCCAGGCACTGTGATAGTGACTGGACTGATAACAGCTGCAGAAGGGACCATGATAGTATGTTGATCATAGTATATTGTAACCGGTGCTCTGACAGGAGTGACATTTTGTGAGTTGTAGGCAGAATCATTTGCAGGATCATAATAAATTGTAACCGTTGAGACATTTTCATTGTTTGCTGTTGATGTTGTAGGAGACACTGTTGACTGGATGGATGTTGCTGTTGTAGGAGATTCTGAATGGAGGGGTGCTGAAGTTGTAGAAGAGATGTTTGTTGATATTTGGTCCGTCGAAATGACGGATGAAGCATTTGCTGATGAGATTGAAGAGTTGCTTGGAACAATTGTTGTTGCGGTTGTAGAAGATTCGGGAATTGTTGTTAAGGAATTTGCTGGATTTGAAGGTATTGATGTTGTGATTTGAAGCAGACCACTCTGGATGAGACCATCTATGCCATTTCTCAAGTTATCGCACCCGTTTACTGAAATGTTGCAATAAGCACATCCTAGCTCACATCCGGGGAACATTTGACATTCAAGGAGTTGAGCTTTAATCTCTACCAAGGGTGTTCGAATCTGCCCCACACTGGTTATCAAGTAAGACGGCTTATCTTCTTCAATAGCATTGATTCTGGGTCCTCAGTGGTTGGGCATGGGATTCTTGTTGACATTTGGTGGGGGTGCAAAGTTTAGAGCTTTGGAATCCACCAGATCCTGTACTTTCATGTGCAAAGCTCTGCACTTCTCTGTACTGTGGCCAGGTGCATTTGAGTGAAAAGCACATCTGGCACTGGCGTCATAATTTCTGGGTAGACTGGCAGGATCTGGAGGTGCCAATGTCCTTAACTCAACCAGGTTGAGTTTCAGGAGTTGTGGCAATAATACGGCATAAGGCATAGGGATCGGATCAATCACCCTATTGGCCTGAGATGGTCTCTGTTGAAACGGTCTTTGCTGATTGTTGTTGCTGGTGTTGTTGTTGTTATAATTTCTCTGAGGTGGATACTGAGCTTGTTGCTGGTAGTGGGATTGTTGTTGTAGTTGGTATGCTGGTTGTGGATGAATTGGAGCGGGAATGGTGACAGCTGCCACAGACCTATGAACATATTGGGGTCTGCCCCTGCTGGTATGGATAGCATTAGTCTCACCAGTTCTTCTTGGTCCCACAAAAGGCTTTCTTGGGTTGCTGGACGAGCTTGCACCGTTGTCAGAAATTTTACCCATCTTTAGGAGGCTCTCGATTCTTTCTCCAGCTATAACCACATCAGCGAAGCTGGTAGAAGAAAAGGCAGCTAGCCTATCAATGTATGTTCCTTGAAGGGTGTTCATAAACATGTCGGCCATCTCCCTCTCCGACATGGGTGGCTGGACAGCAGCAGCCAGCTGTCTCCACCTCTGGGCGTACTCCCGGAAGCTTTCCCTGGATGATTGAGACATTCCCATCAGGAGGGTCCTGTTGGGAGCCATATCCAAGTTATACTGGTATTGTCTAATGAAGGCCTCAGCCAAGTCCTTCCAGCATCTGATGGTTGCTCTGGTCAAATGAGAGTACCATTCCCTTGAAGCTCCCGTTAAACTGTCTTCGAAATAAAACATCCACAGCTTTTCATCCATGGTGTATGCCTTCAGCCTCCCCAGAAAGGATTGTAAGTGGGTTCGTGGACAGGAGGTTCCGTTGTACTTCTCAAAGCACGGAGGTTTAAACTTGTGGGGAATCCTGACCCCGTCCACTAGTCCCATGTCCATAACATCAAAACCCAAGGAGTTTTGAGACTCCAGGATCTTAATTTCTCAGCAATTTCATCTAGCCTTCTGTCATAGGCTTCATCCCCAGCTCCCATCACTGTGAACTGATCTTCCTGGGGGTCTTCTTGCAGTACTCTTCCTGTAGTAGCATTCCCTTGCACATTAGCAGGGATGTTGATCTCTGGGTGAAGATGAGGGCCATACACAGGTGGGTTGACATGAGGCTGAACCCTCTCATTGTTGCTCGTTCCACCGGTCCCTAGATGGGGGTCTTCCTGAGTCTGCCTCTCTACCAATGCTCTTAATCTTTCTTGGCTCTGGGCCAATCCATTCATCACCTCCATAAACTGAGTCATCTGATTCCTCATTTCAAGTCTTTCATTGACCATTTGGGCCCTGACCTCTGTAAGGTCCTGTTGTACCTGGTCCATCTGTATACCCGGAAGGTTGTTGCGGGTAGGATATCTGTGTGGACGGTTGAGTGGGAACACCCGACGTCGAGCAATAGTTCCTGAACCACAACAGAGTTAGTAACAAACAAAACAAAAACCTACAAAACAAAACAAAAGGTTAGTATGCAATGCAGTATGCTTATTTGTCTTCAAGGTATCCGGCTTGGCACTTGGTTTTGACCTTTCCAGACCCTTGAGGAAGAGGCTTTTGGTGTTGCTTAAGAGAGAGAGATTCACAATGAAACAAACTAATGAATATATTACAAAAAGTGAATCATACATAGTTTGTTTTTTACAATACATGCCCCTGAGGGGTCAAAATACAACATAAAAAGGAAAAGTACATGAAATGAAAGCAACAACAAGCAAAAGTCAAACACCAAGACCAAACTCATCCTCCTGAACTTCCTTTAGAAGTGCTTCCGTCACAGGGTCAGCTGGATGCTCTGTGAGGTTCCTGATGAGAAGATTCTTGGTGGCAATAGCAGCAGTTAGCTTCTTGTGCCTGCTCTGGTCCTTTGACCTCTTCACACCAGCCCTAATCTTCAACTCTGAGATCTCTTTCTGGGCTGCTAGCAGGGCTTCCTGTTGCTCTTTTGCATTAGCCTCCAACTGCTCAATCTTGTCCTGAGTCCTTTTATCTTCCTGAGTACGGGCTTCGGTGATCCTGACCCAACTAGCTTGACTCTCTTTCAGATACAAATCAGTCCTGGCCTTCTGAAACTGAGCTTCCTTACAGGCATTTTTCAAAATCTGTTCTCCAGCCCTTGACTTCTTGATGTAATCCCCTGACTTCTCAATTCTGGCTAGATGCTCCACCTTTAGCTTTTCTAACCTTTCAATGTCCAGACGACCATCACTCCTCTCCCAGAGGGTCTTCTGTAGAGCCTGAGTCAGATTCTCATTTCTCTCTTTCAATTTCTCAAACTCTTCTAGGCTGACAGTGGCAGGAGGTGGTGCTGTGGAGGGTCCAGGTGTATCCTCAATGGTGAAGGGCATCCCAAAAATTTGAGCCCTGGCATGAGACCACTTATAGTACTGAGCTGAGGCCACATTGTTGCACCTCCCAAGAATGGTTACCCCTTTGGTCTGGACATTGTCCCAAGCCCAGGATGCTTGCCTGACAACAGCCAGATTAGGCTTAATCTCACAATAAAGGGTTTCAGCCAAATCCTATGCTCTAGGAGGGTGGACCAATGCATAGCCCAACTGTCTCTTGAATAGCAGAGGGTTGTAGTTGATGCAACCCTTCATTCCTATCAGGGGTACATTGGGGAACTGTCCACAACTAGCAATGATGTCCCTGCCCTTTGTGCTCTGAGTGCACCACCTGATGTCAGCTGAGGTCAAAGCAATGAGTCTTCTAGCCCAATTCTTTTGTTGGTGAGGATTCAAGAATGCATCAGTCTTGGGCAAGTGTTTGAGCAGACAGGTATGGAACAGGGGAGCACAACATCTCACCAATCTTCCTCTTTGCTTTTCATTCCTTTGATGGATAGAGTAGTAGAAATATCCCAGTAAGGTGGGTACTGGGTTCCTCAGAATGAAAAGGTGAATGGCACTCCTGCTAATAAACTTAGGCTCGTCTGCAAAAAGTATAACCCCATATATGCTGAGGGCTAACAAAGCACAGACTGCCTTCCACTCTCCCAAGGAGGCCTTCAGGATGGCCTGAGAAGTCAAGAAATCCAAGTGTAGACCAGGAATTCCAGCTTTTGTAGTCATGTTTTGCCCAATCAAAACAGGTTCTAGATGCAGTGCTTTTGCCATTTCTTCATTACTAGGAAAAGCCATCTCAGGGTTGAAGGGGACTCCACCCCTGACAGGCACACCAACCAATGATGAATACTCCTCTAATAAAGGCCCCAACTGAAAATCCTGAAAGGTGAAGCACCTCAGAGGGGGGTCATAGAACTGCAGGCAAGTATGAATCAAGCTCCTCTGGGAAGGGTCCAAATCCATAACCACATCAAGGATGCCTCCATAATGTTCTCTGAAAAGTGGTATATGGTCTGGAGTAATAAGGGCCTGGATCTTCTTGATGCCAGTCAACTCAGGCTCAAAGAAATGGTAGGAGATGTTGCTTTTCTTAGGTGTCATACTGCTGAAGAAGAGCTGAAACAGATGCTGATGATGGTGACTGATACTAGAAGATGGGCCACTGATAGGCTGATGCTGGTGATGCAGGTGACTGAAGCAAGTAGCTGATGAATGTAACTGAAGCAGACAGCTGGTGAACAGGGGTCTAATCAGATAAAGGGGTCAAAACCAAGCCAAAATATGATGTGGATACCCTGAAAAACAAATAAGCAAATGTTAAATGATGCAATGATGATGTATGCAAATGATATGCAGGGGTTTGTGATCAAGCTGGATCTGATCAAGTGCTCTGATATAAGTCCATGTATGTTTAAGAAGTCCAGATGGAGGTTCAAAGGTCCAGTAACCAAGGTGGGGGACTCAAATAAAGAGTCACATGTCCAGGGTTAAAAATCACAAGAACTGTCCCAAAATGGAGTACTCTTAATCAAAACAAAGTAACAGGGTATGCTGAGGTCAAGGGTACCTGCAAACCTGTAAACAGCCCGACCCCCTCACAGGTGGCGTTCTAAAACAAAGATCCTCATACTTGGATCAGTTATGAGAAGTGTAAACACTTCTAACCCGGAGGTACAGTGTTTATAATAACCATAAAAGATCCTCCTCTAATTCACCTCAGTTTCTGAAGGTCAATACTAAAGGTCATCCAGACTTAGCAGGCTTCCCAGATAGCCCTAGCACTACAGGAAATCTGTAGCACACTCAAGAAGAAACCCATATCTGAACCGTGTTTCATATTCCCGCACCAGACCGAAATGGAATGGGAAAGAACATGAACCACTCTAGCTTAGGTGTCACTCAGGTCCCAGGTATAGGACCTCAACTCTCAATAAAACCCCACCCACCAAAGCAAAACCAGATCCAGCCAGAACAATATGACAGTATGATATATGTAAAGCTATAAAGAAAGCAGTAAAACAACTGTACATAAAGCAATAAATAAAACAAATATACAAACACAAATAGCACGTAACACCCCAGTAAACACAAAATCAAACAAGCGCTAGGAGGAACCCACAAAAAGAACCAGAAGCCCTGGTTACAGTATAAGGGTCCCCAGCAGAGTCGCCAAGCTGTCGCTCCCACTAAATGAAGCCGGGTCAAATAGGGTACAGACGCGAACGGTCGGCGAAAAGAGGATGCGAGAACAAACAGGAGTGAACTCACAGGGAATGAAAAGAGTCGCCAGCTAGGCATTTTTATCCCGGAGGAAAGGCAATGCTGCATAGACCTAGAAAGATATGGATAAGACGGTTGCGAACCAGAGAGACTGAGAAAGGGGGTTGGTTACAACCTGGGAAGGTATTAGCACCCAGATTGTCCGCCGTACTCGACGGGATCCACGCTTAAAAGATTTGTGTTTTAAAGGGGTAGTGTCAGTGCAATTTGTGTGTAAAAGAGCTGGAAAAGGATGTACAGGTGTCAGTGTAAAAGAAATGTGAAGTGTATAAGTGAAGTGTCAGTGTAAGGACAAAGTGAAATGCTCATGATCATGAGGCTTAAAGAATAGTGCTGGAAGGAGGGGGATATACAGAGACTTTTGTTCGATAACTGTTAAGTTATGCCTACGTATCCTCTCGTGCAATGAGGAAGTCAGAACACCGTAGTTCGACCCAAAGAGACTGAAAGGTAAATTGACTCGTGAACTGCTTGCTTGCCTATGCTCAAGTGTATGACCTGTCTGGCTCAGGTGCAAACTGTCTTGCATTAGACGGAAGAATCGAGTTCTCGTTTATGAGTGAGTGAGATGAGAAAAGAATCCCGAAGGAGACGATTATTGTTTGTTTTTGAGTTTTTAGTCTTTTATTGCTTTTGAGAGTTTGTCATAAGTTAATGAGCTTAAGCCTAAACCAATGGGTTAGTAGACTCATCACATCTTCCCTCTGATTAGGGGTAATGAGAATGCTTTAAGTGTGAAGTCAGCTTCTCACACTTAAACACCTTGGTGTAGGATTAAGATCATTAACCTACTTGTGATTAATTAGATGTTTTTGTTGTTTTTGTTTAGTGTTAAGTAAGGAGATTAAGCCATAATCAGGGATTAAACAGACCCATTACATCATCCTAATAGAAGGATAATAGATGAGAATGTTTAAGCTGAGGAAGGCTCCTCATCTTAATCCATGATTAGAGATTAAACTCATGACAAAAAAAAGCCTTTATTAAGTGGATTTTAGTTAATGATAAGATGCTGAAGTGGTTTTTAGGGTTTGTAAGACAACTTGAGGGGGACTTGTCCATTAACACTAGGGTTAGTCCTTCTTAACCAGTTAAGGAAGAATTAGAACCTTAATGCAAGGCCCAAGTTACAAGCTTGATGTCTTGATGATTATTAAGTGAATTGATTAAAGGATTTAAACACATTAAGGGTTTAACACTTAGGATTAAAGTTATACACTCCATCCTAATAGAAGGATGCAGGCATAAGCTTAATCACAAAGCCTTAAAACCTTTAGGGTTTAGTCCCTGATTATGAGAGGAGAAAAGAAGACACAAAGATGACACAAAGGTAAAACTAATGGGGGGACTAATCAAAACCCTAATCATTGTCATACTTGGTTGTTCCTAAGGTTTGTGAGGTTAACAAGAGAAATCTTCAGAGGAACCACCAGGAAGCAGATGAAAGGAGCAAAGAGAAGCAAAGTAACTTGCTTCATTTAAGAAGACAAGTCACTTGAAGAAAGAAAGTAAGAAGAAGAAGAAAGAGCAAGCTCAATCTCAAACACAAGACAAAATGCAGCAATGATGCATAAGAGAGATGAAAAGAAGTTGTGAGAAGTGAAGGCAAATTCACTTCTCAAAGAACTTACCACCTGAAAAGTTAGCAAAAGGAATGCAATGCAATGCAAAATGAAATGAAATGGAATGATGCAAACCAAAACCAGAAGCATATATGAGATGATAATGATGCTATGAGATGGTGCAAACATGAAACAAGACATGGGGATGATCATACAAACATGTGGATGCAAGAGAAGCATTCTTGGAACCATGAACATACATGAAGAGTTATGAAATGCAAATGACATACAAAATGGCAAATGAAATATGCAATGATCAAACATGCTTCTAATATGTCTTAAGATGTCTAATTAATCAAATGGATGCATAGAATGTCATGGCAAGTCATGGTATGCAAGCAAATGCAAGATGAATGCAAAAGGAAGCCCAAATTAGGGTTTATGATCAATGCACAAAATAAAAACCAAAACCAGAAGCAAACATCAAGATAAAAAATTGAAAATGCATTCAAGGGAACCCTAAACCTATACAAACTCACTGCCCAAAGGAGGGGATCCAATTCTTAACCTAGTGAAGGTTATGAATTTCCTAAGTTTTCTAGGGTTTTGGGGTACCTTGTCAAGAAAAATGTCAAACAAATTGAAAATGCAAGATCAAATCATGCCAATTTAATCATACAAACTATATGATATGCAAGACACAATGCAAAAAGAATCAAAGTCCAACTCTTAAAGACTAGGAAGAAATGAATTTTTGAACATTGCATCAAAATAATGCTTTGAAATAGAATTAATTCCATGGAAAATTGCCAAAATGCATTAAGATCAAAAAAGAAATTTGGTTTGAGGGTTGGACAATGTTTCTAAATGATTTTAAAGGTTTCATGAATTTTTTGGTGATTTTTAAATACCTAAAAGTATTTTTAATTAATTAATTATCATTAATTAATTAAAAATAAACTTTTAAGTGATTTAAAAATATTTTTCAATGCAAAAAATAAAAATAAAAATTTTTTTGGTTTCTGAAAATTAATAAAAGATTACATAAAAATTTTCAGAATTTTTGAAAATGTTTTACTATTTTTAATAAAATGAAGAAAACAAATGCAATTAAGTGAAAAATAAAATGAATTAAATATGAAAATGAGAAAGTCAGCAAGATCAATGGCTAGAATTCAAACTCACATGCGCGGGAGTGGACCTGGCGCGCATCTGGACGGCCAAAATTCAAATTCACGCAATTAAGACTAAACCCTAATTAATTAACCCTAATGACTTTCAGGCGACCGAAACACTGTTCCGGTCGTCTTCTCCGGCAAGCCCCTCTTTCAAACTCTCTCAAAACGCCATGAAATCATGTCAAACTCTCCAGATCAACTCAACTAAACTCCCTAAACAAAAATCCAGCAACAAATTCCATTTATTTCAACTCAAAATCAAGATACGAATCAAACATCAAAAACTGCCAAAATTTCAGAAACACAATACAACCTCATTTCTCAATCTTTTTCAAAAGTAAAAGGTTCAGTGAACTTAGGGAGGCATGCTTTATCATTTAGAAACAAGAAATAAAGGTTCTGGAAAAATGAAATGCCATGGCTACCTGAGTCGAAGCTTTGATTTCTGGCACTTTCTGGCTGGTTTCTTGCTTCCAATCACCTCCAATGAACCTCCTGAGAAGCTTTCAATGCTTGTTTGGAGTTTACAATGCTTGGTTTGAGAGTTTGCTAAGGTTCTGCTCAAAGAGGGGCAGAAATCGTGTTTTGGTTTCTGAGGGTTTCAAGCTATGGTGATGGGTGCTTTGTGATCAGAGAAGCATGTTGAATTGATTTGTGAAGTTGGTTTATGTGTTTGAGGCTTGTGTGATGAGTTTCGAAAGCTTTTGCAAATGGAGCATAAACTTGAAAACTAGGGCTCTGGTGTGTTTCAGCATGAGTTGTTATGTGCTTTGGCTTGCTTTTGATTTGTATAAGCAACTGTGATAGGTCAGATGAGTTGATGTGTGCTTTAGTGATTGGTATGGCTCAAGTTGCCAAAATGTCAAGTTTGTGTAAGAGAGGCATGGGCTACTTGCTAGCCAAGGACAAGTGGGGTGTCCTGCGTAGCAAGATGTGTGGAGAACCCTAGGATGATTTGTGAAGTCAGCAAGCAAGTGGATTCACACTTGAGTGAGTTTTTGCAACTTGCTTCACTTTTGTTTCCTTTGAGAAATCTTGCTCCATAAGCCATGAAAATGAGTGATCCCTTGGCCCATTCTGAATTTTAGATGTCACATGATCATGTTATGGAGAAATGATACACATTTGAGGCCTTTAGATCACTTGAACAAACCATTTTGCAAAATGTCCCTTTGGTAGAAAACTTCAAATTTTGTGATTTTAGCCAACTTTGACAAGCCATAACTTTTGATCCAAAATGAATTAGGTCATGTTCTTGTACTTTTTGAAAAGGGAATGATCCATTCTACAACTTTCATGACCAAAGTTTTTTCATTTGAAGCATTTTTGAATCAAAAAGCAAGGGTTGAAAAAGTTTCCCAAAATGGCAATTTCATTAAAAGTCAAACTTCCCAAAAAGTCAACTTTGCAAAAGACTTGAAATTCTTCAATTTTGTGAACTTACAACTTCTTCTATGATCAAATAAAGATCATACACAATCAAAATGATGAAGAACACCCTTTGGTTGGGTCATTGGGGGCCTCAGATGCCCTGATTTTACACTGACTTGCTTGAAAAGTCAACTCTTGATCAGATGACTTCCCCATGGAATTTCTTCATGAAAATTGATATGCATGCTCCCTATACCATATAGAGACCAATAGAAACAAGAATGACCAAAAAATTTTGAGTTATGGCCTCTGAAACCAAAACCCTAATTCTAGGTCATCTGTGCAGTCAAACCTGGCTCTGCTTCCATGCCATTCTCAGTTCTTGTAATTTTTTGACATTCTTGACTTTGATAGGATATAATATGATGCTTGAACATACATGGACCCCTTTGAAGTGATTGATGACCTTTGGAGTGGCTCAAGAAGCTCTTGGATTGCTCAGATCACAAACCCTAGATGCAGATGACTTTGAACCAATGTAATGTGCTAAAAATGTAATATGAGATGCTATGATTGGACTTATGCATATGAAATGATCACAAGCCATGGTGTGAATGGGTGAGGGCAAATTTGGGGTGTTTACAGTATGAAGATGGGAAGAGAAAAGAACCAAAGGAGAAAAATGGTAGAATAACTAAAGGGGAACTAAAAAATCCTAATGTTATCATGCATGGATGAACTTAGGTTAGTGTGGCTTGAAGCTATCCTAAGAGAGAATGAGAAGAAAAGAAGAAGAAAGGAATTAGAACTCAACTTACTTCCTAAGGAAGTTAAGTTGGTTCTAAAAGAATGAAAGGGAAATCCTATATTCGAAGCACAAGATGCTAAGGAAAACACAATTAAAATGCATAAGGGATAAGAATGAATTAATGCTTACCATAATCTTCCCCCCTACAAAACAAATATTAGCATGATGAAGCATTTTGAACAATTATAACATGGCAAATTTCAATTAAGAACTCACACTAATTAATAAAGGCATTAATGAACTTCTAAGCCTAAACTCAAGTCCTTAAGGATCTTATATGCTATATAGCTTCTAAGGTCAGTAGCTAAGTCACCCCTAAATGATCTAAGGTTGAAAAGAGAAACACACTCAAACTATGCCTTAAATGGCACTAAAACCCCTAAGTGGAAACTAGGTGGATTTACATGGAAAACTCGAATAAAGTCAAAGCACTAAAAAATGGTAAAGGTCCTGGAAAAATATGAGATTAATTTCTTAAGGTCCCTAAACTAACTCTAATGTTGTGTTAAAAAATCTTCTAAAAATTATAACCTAACTATGCCAAATGGTCACTTAAATCTACATAAAATTTGTTCACAAACTTGCACAAACTATGCTGCCAAAACAGTGAATAAAATTGACCTACAAATATGACAAAAAATATTCCATGTTATATTATGAGTCCTCTAATCATAGAAAAAAGAATGGGACGAAAAGATTATTGGAAGTGGGAGAAATAAAATGAACAAAATAAAGTGTAGCTGAAAGAATTCCATAGCAAACTAATTAAATGGAAAATCTAAATAAAATGGAAAATGGCAAAAAACCAGAAAGTAAAAGTGTGGAAATTTCTAAAATGAGTTAGGAAGTCTCTGTGATTTTTGGGGAATTTTATCATGAGTTTTGGTATTTTTGTTGGATTAAAATTGAAACTACGTAAAACAGAAAATAAAGAAACAAAGCAAATGGTAAGGGGTGCAGGAAGTGAAAAGTTGAACTGAATTGGGCTGAACCCAAACATGATGGGGTGCAAATAGTGATCTGAAAACTCTTCACAAATTATGGCACATGTTCATTATTGTGGTGGATGATTCTGGTACGTCAGATGAAAACTGATCTAACAGCTGTGTTATGTTCCCACACTAATGCTAGGCTTACTATTCCGGTCACCGGAGCTAAACTCCGGTCATCTTCTCCGATCACTCTCCGGTTAGGGTTTGGACAAATGTCTACCAAACTGAAAAATAAGGCCATGGACAGATTCGTCTCCTCAAGTACGCCAACAATCTAGGCTTGATTTTCTCCTAAGGCTTATGAATAACACAAATCGAAGCACACAAGAATCAACCTAAAAATTGAATCTAAGCACCTAAGATGCCTATCAACTAGCCAGCACAAGCGTTGCTCCTATTGAGCTCATATCAACACAAAACAACCGAAAAAATCAGAATTCGTGTCAATGGAATTGAAGATGAAACCTGAAATTCAGTGGTGTTTAGAGTTGTAGAAATCCAGAGGTGAGATTCCAAGGTCTTTTATGCTTGATCTTGATCCTTTGTGAAGTGGAATAAACACTTTATTGATGAAGGATCTTGAGCAATTGATGAATATGCAGAAAATTTACAACAATGTAATATTGATCTTTCACTCCATTAGATCCATGGAGAAGCTGTAAATCATGATGTGGATGATGATTTGATGATAAGTGTGATATTGTAGACAAGAATCAAAGAGTATGGAAGCAAAATGCAGCAATGTGCTTTGGTATAGAGTGGAAGATTCAATGAAATTTTGCCATGAAGATGAAGCTCTTGCTGATGATGATGAAGAACAGATGAAGATTGGGACTTAATTGATGAAGATGAAGTGCAATTTAGCTTCTAAAATTAGAATGAAAACAGAGGAAAATGGATGAAGTTTGTGATGAAATTTTGGTAGAAATGAAGTGTCTTCTCAAAATTCAGTTGGAGAAAGCCTTATATATCTCAGGTTAACTGTTAACCCTCATGGTTAACAGTTAGAACCATGGTCAGTTCTAACTTGAGGTGTAAGGTGCAATGAAGGTGGATTGGAAAATTCAGTTATGCAAATTTGAGGTATGATCTCATGCTGTGAAGTTTAGGACTGTTATGGTGAGAATGCAGCCCCTTTTAAGTCCTTGAAACAGCTCCAAAATTGAGGTATACAAAGCTTCTTTGAGTGGTGTTTACATGATTCCTTCATAGATACAATCCATGAGTTGAATTGTCATCATTCAGACGTTTTTAGCAGCAAAACAGGCTTATGTATCGATACATAACACAGATGCACCGATACATATCAGTTTTTTAACTGATATGTATCGATACATGCATGTATGCATCGATGCATACTGAAGCAATGGCAATTTTCAGCAGAAAAAAACAAATATGTATCGATACATAACACGGATGCGTCGATACATGTCAGCTTTTTTACTGATATGTATCGATACATAGCTGTATACATCGATGCATACTGAAGGTTTTGGCAATCATGCATCAATACATCCCTCTTATGTATCAATACATAGTCCATTTCCATAGCAACATGTATCAATACAAAACTCGTATGTATCGATACATAGTCTCAAAAAATTGCTTTTTCCTTTGATTTCTCCATTCCTTCTTGATCAAACTTGGCCCATAAGTCCCTTGTGATCAAAATTTCATGACCTTGACCTCAAGAAGTCAAGAGTTGACTTTTTACTCAGCCTGGCTGACTTTTCAAATAATCAGTTTGACCAATTTCTTCTTATGCAAGCAATTGATGAAACGACTGCCTTCCTCAATGAATTTTCTCACCAAATTTCATCCATAGCATTCACATATCATATGAAGGACCTTTCCCATATGAAATGGCCAAAGTCACAAAGAATCCCTGCTTGAAAGTCAAACCCTAATTTGGAGACCATCTGTGTAGGAGCTTGACCTTTCATGGATCATCTGATAATCTCCCAACCTTCTGGGCTCTTGTAAAGGATCTTGAGCATGTATATGACCTATAGACACTTCATGGGACTTGGATAAGGTCACCTGATCTCTTGATTTGACTTGTAAGGCTTCAAATGCACCAATGATTGATCATATGCCCAATGCTAGCACATGAGAATGTTATGCTTCATTTTTCTATGCAAAAATGCTAAGGATATGCCATGCTTATGATATGATGATGATGCTAGAAAGAAGAGGTCAAATTTGGGGTGTTACAATGTGGTTTGGCTTACTAGGGCTAGAACCATCGAAGAAGTGGCCACTATTGAACCATTCATGATCATTTATAGAAAAATCCTTGTTGAGGCTCCAAAAAATAAAATTCAGCCCATCATCGTCTGTGTGCCTAGGCCATTTCTCTATGAAAATTCTAAGGTGGTGTTGTTCGCACGTGGATTTCACGCAAATAAGTCATTGGCCTCTTATGCAAGAGGTTTACTTGCGGGACCGTTCAAACGAGTCCCAAGACTGCTCTGTTAGATTAATTATGTTGCGTACTCTTGTAATGTACAATGGTAAGGTTTTTTTGTATATTTTTGGTGTTTTGTTTTTTAGCAAGCTCTCGCAGAATTCTTGAATGAAAAGGCAAAAGAGAAAACCAAAGCGGGATAAAAGAAGATAAAGGAAAAAGCAAGTATTTAAATTAACTTGGAATTAAAATAACTTGAAAGACATAAGTGTTTGGACGCTATCATACATTTTACGTGAGAGGTTAACTTGTTTCTCTGACGCTCGATACTTTGAGTATGTCTCTTTTACAATGTAAAGAAATGTGATCTCGAGTAATGAAAATGAAATATACTTATATAGACATACAAAATAAACTCTCAGACACTCTCTAACAAACCTGTTTTTGACACTTGTCATCCCACTCTCTTGGTAACTGCCCACTACTTTGTCCCAGTCACTGGAGCAGTTTCTTCATAACTTTCTGAATGGCCTTGTCGAAAGGTCTTCGACTTGCTAGTTTCTTTGGGACGTGTCGAAGTGCTTCAACTTCTTCATTCTTCAAGCTAGACTTCTTCATTTTCCTATCAACCCATTCCTTATATTTCCCTTTCCTTTGGTTAGGTCGAAATACTCTCCTTTGGCGGGTTGGCTTCTAAACATACTTTCTTGACCTGGTTGAAATCTCAAGCCAACAAATTTCCCCCCAAAAATTCAGTTTCGACAAAGATGTAGTTGACCAAGAAGCATGGCCTTTTGGAATTTCCTGAGTGATTTTGATGCATTCTTTGACCGTCGATTTGCACCAATCAACTGTTCACATTCTGTCGGATTGAGACAACCAGTCACATCCGTCATGATTCCACTTTTGGCGCCACAACTTCCAATGTAAGTAATGATGGCCTAGGACATGGGGATTTCCAACAACTGTCATTTTTGTGCGTAGCACGCATCCCCAAAATGAACCTTTGCATGTGTTTTTTCCTATAAATACCCCTTTCTCCTACTGACAAACACTTTCTCACTTTTGCCAAACATATTTCTACATTTAAAAAAGAACCTATGTGTTTTTAGAACAATTGTTTATCTTTTTCAAACTGTTCATCTTCTTTCAGATCCTAAACACCCTCATCCTTATTGTCGCTCCCACCTGATGACACCGGGCCAAGAGGGGTACAGACGCGAACGGTCGACGAAAGAGAGAAGAACACAAGGGTGAACTGAAAAGAGTCGCCAGCTAGGCATTTTTATCCCGAAGGAAAGGTAATGCTGCATAAACCTAAGAAAAGATGGATAAGACGGTTGCGAACCAGAGAAACTGAGAAAGGGGGTTGGATACAACCTGGGAAGGTATTAGCACCCAGATTGTCCGCCGTACTCGACGGGATCCATGCTTGGAAGATTTGTGTTTAAAGGGGTAGTGTCAGTGCTATTTTGTGTGCAAAAGCTGGTAAAGAATGCAAGTGTCAGTGCAAAAGAAGTGTGAAGTGAAATAAAAGAGTGTCAGTGTAAGAAAAGAGTGTGAAGCTCAAGAATATGAGGCTTAAAGAATAATACTAAAAGAGGGGGAATATACAGAGACTTTTGTTCGATAACTGTTAAGTTATGCCTACGTATCCTCTCGTGCAATGAGGAAGTCAGAACACCGTAGTTCGACTCAAAGAGACTGAAAGATGAATTAACTTGTGAACTGCTTGCTTGTCTATGCTCAAGTATATGACCTATCTGGCTCAGGTGCTAACTGTCTTGCATTAGACGGGAGAGGCAAGTTCTCATTTGTGAGTGAAGATGATGAGAAAAGAATCCCGGAGGAGACGATTATTGTTTTTTTTTGGTATTTTTCAGTCTTTTATTGCTTTTTGGGATTTGTCATAAGACAATGAGCTTAAGCCTAAACCAAGGGTTAGTAAACTCATCACATCCTCCCTCTGATTAGGGGTAATGAGAATACCTTAAGTATGAAGTAAACACCTCACACTTAATCACCATGATGTAGGATTAAGATCATTAACCTACTTGTATTTATTTAGATGTTTTTGTTGTTTTTGTTTAGTGTTAAGTAATGAGTTTAAGCCATAATCAGGGATTTAATGGACCCATTACACTATCCTAATAGAAGGATAATAGATTAGAACATTTAAGATGAGGAAGACTCCTCAACTTAATCCATGATTAGGGATTAACCTCATGACAAAACAAAGCCTTTATAGAAGTGGATTTTAGTTAATTATAAGATTAAGAAGTGGATTTATGATTTGTAAGACAACTTGAGGGGGACTTGTCCATTAACACTAGGGTTAGTCCTTCTTAACCAATTAAGGAAGAATTAGAACCCTAATGCAAGGCCCAAGTTACAAGCTTGATGTGTTAGTGATTATTAGGTGGATTTATTAAAGGATTTAAACACATTAAGGGTTTAACACTTAGGATTAAAGTTATACACTCCATCCTAATAGAAGGATACATGCATAACCCTAATCACAAAGCCTTAAAACCTTTAAGGTTTAGTCCTTGATTATGAGATGAGAAGAGAAGACACAAAGATGACACAAAGGTAAAACTAATGGGGGGACTAATCAAAACCTAATTGTGATCATGCTTGGGTGTTCCTAGAGTTGATGAGGCTTGCAAGAAGATCTTCAAGAGAGCCACCAAGGAAGAAGCAGGATGAAAGGAAGAGAAGCAGCAAGAAGCAAGACAACTTACTTCACTTAAGAAGATAAGTTACTTGGAGAAAGAAAGAGAGAAGAGAGCATGAATGAGAAAGCTCACTCTAATTCACAAGTAAAATGAAGCAAAGAATGCATAAAAGAGATGAGAAGAGATTATGATAAGTGAAGGCAAATTCACTTCTCAAACACTTACCACCTGAAAAGTTAGCAACAAGAATTGAAATGAAATGAAAATGAGATGAAATGCAAAGATGAAAGCCAAAGTCAGAAGCATATCCATGATGTAAATGATGCTAATAGATGATACAAATGGATGTCATGAGATGTGGATGCTCATACAAGCAATGAAGATGCAAATGAGACATGAAAGGAGGCATGAAAGTTCATGAAAACTTATGAAATGCAATGGATGCATAACATGGAAAATGGATGATGCAATAATCAAACATGATTCTAACATGTCCTAAGATGTCTTATATGTCATGTGGATGCACAAAATGTCATGTTAAGTTCATGTATGCAAGCATATGAAGAATGAATGCAAATGAAGGCAAAAATTAGGGCTTATGTACAAGGTGCAATGCAAAATTCAAAATCAGAAGCAAAACGTGAGATAAAAAATTGAAAATGGGATCAAAGGTGCCCTATGTAAACACCACAAATTTGACCTCACCCAATCATACCATGGCTTGTGATCTTTTCATATGCATGATTTCAATCATAGCATCTCATATTGCATTTTTGTTTCACTGCATTGCTTCTAAGTCATCTGCATCTAGGATTTGTGATCTGAGCCATCCCTGAGCCATTTGAGCCACTCCAAAGGTCTTTAATCACTTCAAAGGGGTCCATGTGTGTTCAAGCATCATACTATATCCCCACAAAGTCAAGAAAGTCAGGGAATCACAAGAACTGAAAAAGGCATGGAAGCAGAGCCAGGCTTAACTACACAGATGACCTAGAATTAGGGTTTTGGTTTCAGAGGCCATAACTCCAAATTGTTTGGTCATTCTTGTTTCTATTGGTCTATATATGGTATATGGATCATGCATATCAATTTTCATGAAGAAATTCAATGGGGAAGGCATCTGATCAAGAGTTGACTTCTTGAGCAAGTCAGTGTAAAATCAGGGCATCTGAGGCCCCCAATGACCCCAACCAAAGGGTGTTCTTCATCCTTTTGAATGTGTATGATCTTTATTTGATCATAGAAGATGTTGGAAGTTCACAAAATTGCAAAATTTCAAGCCATTTGCAAAGTTGCCTTTTTGGGAAAGTGACTTGTAATGTAAACTTGCCATTTTGGGAAAGTTTTTCAACCTCCTCAAATTGATTCAAAAATGCTTCAAATGAGAAAACTTTGGTCATGAAAGTTGTAGAATGGATCATTACCTTTTCAAAAAGTACAAGAACTTGTCCTAATTCATTTTGGATCAAAAGTTATGGCTTGTCAAAGTTGGGAAAAATCACATAATTTCAAGTTTTGTACCAAAGAGGCATTTTACAAAATGGTATGATAAAGCATTCTAAAGACTTCAAATGTGCACAAACTCTTCACAACATGCTCATGTGACTTCTAAAAATCAGAATTGGCCCAAGAATTATGCATTTTGGTGCCTTGAACTTCATGAATTTCCAAAAGGGCCAAAGTTGGACAAAGATGCAAAACATCTCACAAACCCTAATCCACTTGCTAATTGGCCTCAAGACTGATTCCATGGCTCTCCTCAATCCTTGCTACGCAGGACACCCCTTTGTACTTGGCCTGCCATTGACCCATACCTCTTTTACACAAAACTTGACTTTTTGCAAAAAGACCCATACCAATCAAGCTAAGCCACACCAACTCCTCTGACCTATCCAAGTGTGATACATGTACCAAATGAGACTCAACACATACCACAACTAAGCCTGATCTCTCTCACAAGCCAGCATTCTCCAAACTCACCCCTTATGCATTTTCATTCGAAACTCATCATACAAGCTTCAAACCTCAAAACAAATCCCACAGAACAACTCACCCTAGCCTTTTGATCATTTCCCAACCATCTATTTGCTCTGAAAGGCCCACAATCAAAAACACGATTTCAACATTTCATGAACTGAGATTCTGCAAACTCTCTCTAGAGGCCATAAAAACTCCAGCTAAGCATCACAAACACTTGGGGGGAACCATTGGAGTGGATTTGGAACAAAGAACTGGCCAGAAAGTCCCTGTTTCGAAAGCTCAAGCTCAGGTAGCCATGGCAGTTATTTTTCCAAAACTCTTATTTTATGTTATAGAATGATTCTACATGTCTCACTGATCACCATGATGTTTTTATTTTTGAGAATAGTTGAGTATTGAGCATGTATTGGTCTTCTGAAATTCCTGCCATTTTTTCCGTTTTGCTTCGATTCATGATTTGAAGTTTGAATAAATGATTTTTGTTGAGTGATTCTTGTTGGGGATGTTATGGGGATCATTTCTGGAAAGTTAGAGGGCTTGGGGACGCGTAGGGAGTGAGATAGCATGAATAGCTTGCCGGAGAAGATGACCGGAACACTGTTCCGGTCATCTGAAAGTCATTAGGGTTTCTGATTAGGGTTTAATCATAATTAGGCAAGTTTGAATTTGGATCGTCCGTTTGCGCGCCAGGTCAATTCCCGCGCGTCCCAGTTTGAACCACAGCCCTTGATCTGTTTGACTTTCTCATTTTTCTATTTAATTTCATTTTATTTTCATTTGTTTTGCATTTATTTGTACGAATTTTAAAAAATAGCAAAACACATTAAAAAATTCTGAAAATTTTTATCACATCTTTTATTAATTTTCAGAGCACAAAAATATTTTTATTTTTTGCATTAAAATTTATTTTTAAATCATTTAAATGTTTATTTTTAATTAGTTAATGAAAATTAATTAATTAAAAATGCATTTAGGTATTTAAAAATCACCAAAAAATTTAGATTGCATTTAGAAACATTTATAAACATTATCAAACCCTCAACCCAAATTTCTTTTTTGTTCTTGATGCCTTTTGATCATTTTCATTGGAATTAATTTCATTTTAAGGCAATATTTTGGTTCAACCTTTAAAAAATCCTTTCTGCCTAACCATTGAGAGTTGGATGATGGTTCTTCTTGCATTGCATTCTTCATGGCATGTAGTTTATAGGATAAGTTTGGTTTGATTTGATCTTGCATTTTCAATTTGTTTTGCATATTTCTTGTTGAGGTATCCCAAAACCCTAGCCAACTTAGAAAATTCATAACTTTCACTAGGTTAAGAGTTGGATCCCCTCCTTTGGGCAGTGAACTTGTATAGGTTTAGGATATCTTTGATTGCATTTTCAATTTTTTATCATGTCATTTGCTTCTGGTTTTGGATTTTTGCATTGCATGATGCATGTAACCCTAATTTGTGCCTTCCTTTGCATCCATTTCTCATTTGCTTGCATCCAATGACTTGCCATGACATTTTGTGCATCCACATGATTCATAATACATCTTAGGACATATTAGAATCATGTTTGATCATTGCCTTGTATATTCATTATCATGTCTTGCCTCATGTTTGTACCATCTCTTAGCATCATCAACATCATGTAAATGCTTCTGACTTTGGTTTGCATCATGACATTTCATCTCATTTGCATTGCATTTCATTTCTTTGCTAACTTTTCAGGTGGTAAGTTGTTTTGAGAAGTGAATTTGCCTTCACTTCTCACAATCTCTTCTTATCTCTCTTGCATCTTTACTGCATTTTTCATCTTATGTATTGGATTGAGCTTGCTCATTCATGTTCATCTTACCTTCTTTCTTCAAGCAACTTGTCTTCTTAAGTGAAGCAAGTTGTTTTGCTTCTCTTTGCTTCTTGCTCCTTTCATCTGTTTCCTTCCTGGTGGTTTCTCTGAATATTTTCTTGCAAACCTCATTAACCCTAGGAATAACCAAGCATGATAATGATTAGGTTTTTTTTTAATCCCCCATTAGTTTTTACCTTTGAGTCTCTTTGAGTCTTTTCTTCTCACCTCATAATCCAGGACTAAACCCTAAAGGCTTTAAGGCTTTGTGATTAAGCTTATGCCTGCATCCTTCTATTAGGATGGAGTGTATAACTTTAATCCTAAGTGTTAAACCCTTAATGTGTTTAACTCCTTTAATCAATTCACATAATAATCATCAAGACATCAAGCTTGTAACTTGGGCCTTGCATTAGGGTTCTAATTCTTCCTTAATTGGTTAAGAAGGACTAACCCTAGTGTTAATGGACAAGTCCCCCTCAAGTTGTCTTGCAAACCATAAAATTCACTTCTTAATCCCATCATTAACTAAAATCCACTTTAATAAAGGCCTTGTTTTGTCATGAGATTAATCCCTAATCATGGATTAATTTGAGGAATCTTTCTCATCTTAAATGTTCTCATCTATTATCCTTCTATTAGGATGGTGTAATGAGTCCATTAAATCCTTGATTATTGCTTAAACTCATTACTTAACACTAAACAAAAACAACAAAAACATCTAAATAATTACAAGTAGGTTAATGATCCTAATCCTACATCATGGTGACTAAGTGTGAGGTGTTTACTCCATGCTTAAGGTATTCTCATTACCCCTAATCAGAGGGAGGATGTGATGAGTTTACTAACCCATTGGTTTAGGCTTAAGCTCATTTTCTTATGATAAACTTCAAAAAGCAATAAAAGACTGAAAATACAAAAACAAACAATAATCGTCTCCTCCGGGATTCTTTTCTCATCTCTTCACTCATAAACGAGAACTTGCTTCTTCCGTCTAATGCAAGACAGTTTGCACCTGAGCCAGACAGGTCATACACTTGAGCATAGACAATTAAATAGTTCACAAGTCAATTTATCTTTCAGTCTCTTTGAGTCGAACTACAGTGTTCTGACTTCCTCATTGCACGAGAGGATACGTAGGCATAACTTAACAGTTATCGAACAAAAGTCTCTGTATATTCCCCCTCTTCCAGCATTATTCTTTAAGCCTCATAATCTTGAGCTTCATACTCCTATTCTTACACTGACACTTCTCTTATACACTTCACATTCCTTTTACACTGAAACTTGCATTCTTTCCAGCTTTGATACACAAATTGCACTGACACTACCCCTTTTAAACACAAATCTTTTAAGCGTGGATCCCGTCAAGTACGACCGACAATCTGGGTGCTAATACCTTCCCAGGTTGTAACCAACCCCCTTTCTCAGTCTCTCTGGTTCGCAACCGTCTTATCCATATCTTTTCTCAGGTCTATGCAGCATTACCTTTCCTCCGGGATAAAAATGCCTAGCTGGCGACTCTTGTCTTCTGAGTTCACCCCTGTGTGTTCTCATTCCCTTTCGCTGATCGTTCGCGTCTGTACCCCTCTTGGCCCCTGTGTCATTTGGTGGGAGCGACACCCTAAACCTATATAAGTTCACTTCCCAAAGGGGAAGGTCAGAAACTAAACCCTAAAGGACTTATGATTTTTCTAAGTTTGCTAGGGTTAAAAGGGTGATCCTAAAGGGAAAATGCCAAACAAATTGAAAATGCAAGATAAAAATGAAACAAAAATGTTTTTGGATGCTTGAAAGTATGCTTAACATAATGCAAAAAGAACCATTCACAAACTCAACTTGGATCAAAAGTTATGAATTTTTGAAGTTAGGGTTAAAAATATTCAAATTAAAGAACCCTAATTCAAATGAAAATTGTCAAAGTATGATCAAAACCAAAAATAAATTTGCTTTATGAGTTTGTAAATGTTTCTAAATATTTTAAAATGCTCTCTGAATTTTTTTGGGATTTTTAAATACTTAAATGTATTTCTAATTAATTCATTCTCATTAACTATTTAAAAATAATCATTTAAATGATTTAAAAATAATTTTTAATGCAAAAAATAAAAATAAAAATATTTTTGGGTTCTGAAAATTAATAAAAGATTTAATAAAAATTTTCAGAATTTTTTGATGCTTTTTACTATTTTTGATAAAATGTAGAAAGAAATACAAAGAAAAATCGAATAAAAATAATAAAAATGAAAAGTAATCTGCTCCAAAAGATCCAGATTCAAAGTTGGAGGTTTGAGATTGACTGCGCGTGCAATCCTAAGGTTGTGGTTCAATCTGGCCTTTTTAAAATTAAACCTAATTAATTAATATTAATTATGAGATTAGGGTTTTAACACTGAATCCTGGCCATTAACACGCACGGGTAAGCTGGATCCTACGGCTCACGTTTAAACTCACCCCTAAACCCTAATTAAGCATTAATGACTTTTAGGTGGCCGGAAATGACCTCCGGTCATCTTCTCCGGCCACACCCTTCCCTGAGAATTTCAATCTCACTCCCCAGGCCATTTCTGGAGCTCTAAAGCTCCAGATTTGTTCCTCTCACTCCCCCAAACCTAAATCCAACCTCAAATGGAATTTATTTCCAGCCATTAACAAGATTCGAAGCTAAGAACAAAATATGCAAAACTTTCAGACAAACAATACATCCTCATTTCTTCACCATTTTCAATAATTTAAAGTTCATTACACTCAGGGGATCAAACTCAACCAATTAAGAACTTAAAATAAAGGCTTAAATAGTCTTTTAGTCCCTGTAAGTTAGCAAGTTTTTGGTTTTCGTCCCTGAAAGTTTTTTTTTTCGGTTTAAGTCCCCACATTTCCAAAACGCGTTGGTTTTAGTCCCTACTGTGAGTTAGACGTTAAAAAAAAAGGGATGTGGCAGACGGCGCTGATGTGGCAGGTCGTTTGGCATTTCTCAATAATCCAAGTGGCATTGTCATTTACACATGTGGCATTGTCATTTTCCTTCCACAAAATGGAACATGAAAGGCTAATTTTTGCATTCTCACTATCGTCCCTACAAAGTTAGGTTTTCAGCCATTGAAGAGTTTTCAAGGAAACTGTCAAGTAAACTTCATACATTGAAGACGACGGGACTGACCTGCAGCAAAGGCCATCGGGACTGATCAACTTCAGGTATGACATTTATACTGAACATTCATTATGGGGGAAGGATGGTTAGGGATAGTGTGGTGTATTACTTAGGTGGGGTTAAACATGAAGTAGAGATAGACCCTGATAGGTGGAGCTATTTTGAAGCAACTGGTATTGTGAAAGATATTTGCAACCTTGAGGCCACTGATTATTCTCTATGGTGGTATAACAATGTATCGGGTAAACATGCAAGGCTAATTAGTGATAGGGATGCAGCTAATATTTATGAACATGCTGTTGAAACTTGTTGTAGTGCGGATTTATTTGTTGAGCATAAAGTTAATGCTAATGCTGGAAATGTGAATGATAATGCTGGAAAAGTCAATGATAATGCTGGAAATGCTGATGAAACTGTCAATGATAATGTTGCTGTCAATGAAGGAAATGCTGATGAAACTGCCAAGGTTGATGCTAATGCTGATAATCTTGATGACAGTGATGACAGTGATGACAGTGATGACAGTGATGATAGTGATTTCAATTGTTTATCATTTGAGGACAGTGAGGAAGATAGGGCCCTTGGCAAGGATGATGGCTTTTTCTTTGCAGAGAAACCATCAAGAAGGATTAAGCAGATTGCAAGGAAACATAGGGCTACTCCAAAAAAGATAAGAAATGTTGGTGTTACTAGGGGTTCATCAAGTGGAGTTAGTGTTGAGGATGATTTGGTTGACACTAATTATTTAAGTGAAGATCTAGGCAGTAGTGATCCTGATGCATCAGATAAAGAGGATGGACCAAATTATCCTAGGTTTAAGATGGAGGAATTGCACAAGGATTACAAGTTCAAAGTTGGTTTGGAGTTTGTTTCCTTGCATGAATTTAAGGATGCAATAACTGAATGGTCAGTATTAAATGGAAGAGAGATAAAGTATGTGAAAAATGACAAGGTTAGAGTGAGAGTAGTTTGCAAGGGCAATTGTGGGTTTTTGGCTCTTGTTAGTAAAGTGGGGAATAAGCACACATATAGAATGAAAAAATGGTATGGTGCTCACACGTGTGGTAGGGTTTTGAACAACACCACTGCTAACTCCAAGTGGATTGCAAAGACTGTGGCGGCTAGGATGGCTTCATCTGATGGAATTAAGATTCGTGATATTGTCTCTGATATTAGGAATACTTACTCAGTAGGTATAAGTATGAACAAGGCATGGAGGGCAAGGCAAATTGCAAAAGGTTTGGTTGAAGGTGATGCAACAAAGCAATATACTCTGTTGTGGAGGTATTCTGTAGAATTAAGGAGGGTCAATGCAGGGAATACCTGCAAAATTAATGTCACCAGAGTTGGTGCCACAATTCAACCCAGATTTGGCAGCTTTTATTTTTGCTTTGATGGAGTAAAGAAGGGATTCACTACTGCTTGCAGGCCATTCATTGGTGTTTATGGATGTCACCTCAAGAACAAATATGGAGGGGACCCTAACGACCAATATTACCCCTTGGATTTTGGTGTATGTGAGACTGAGACAAAGGAGTCATGGAGGTGGTTCCTAACATTGCTTTTGGAAGACATTGGACAAGACAAAAGATGGGTATTCATTTTAGACCAGCAAAAGGTACCTTATCAATTCCTTTTTTTGTTAACTTCATCCCTAAGTAATGTTTTTTTTTTTAAATTCATCCCTAAGTCATGTAATTGTGTTTTGATTTGGTCCCTTATTATTTTTCTTGTAATGATTTCAAGGGGTTAATTCCAGTATTTGAAGAGATGTTTGAGAGGGTTGAGCACAGGCTTTGTCTTAGGCATTTATATGCCAATTTCAAAAAGAATTTTGGTGGAGGCACACAAATCAGGGATTTTATGATGGCTGCAGCAAAGGCCACATACATTCAAGCATGGGAAGCAAAAATGAAAGAGTTGAAGGTATTACATCCTAAGGCTTGGGAGTGGTTGATCAAAATACCTACAAAATCATGGTGTAAGCATGCTTTCTCATTCTATCCCAAATGTGATGTGCTAATGAATATTGTATCTGAAGCATTTAATAGCACAATACTAGTTGCTAGGGATAAACCAATCTTAACCATGTGTGAATGGATTAGAAACTACCTTATGACTAGAAACTCTAACTTAAGAGAAAAAGTTGATAGGTGGGAACATAGGATAATGCCAAGACCTAGATTTAGGTTAGATAAAGAGGTAGAAAATGCTGGTAATTGGCTTCCAAACTGGTCTGGGGATACTATTTGGCAAGTTGAACATATCCATAGCAAACATAGTTTCATAGTTGACACTTCTAAAAGAACTTGTACATGTAACTTTTGGGAATTGGTAGGCATACCATGTAGACATGCAGTTGCTGCCTTAGGCTATAGAAACCAACCACCAGAAGACTATGTAGATGAGTGTTATTCTAAAGAAACATATGTGGCATGCTATGATTTCAATGTTAGCCCAATTAATGGCCAAGACATGTGGCCTGAGGTTGAAACTGAGGAAATGTTGCCTCCATCCTACAAAAGAGGCCCTGGTAGGCCAAAGAAATTAAGGAGGAGGGAACCTGATGAAGACCCAAACAAGGTAAGGACACAGACATCTTATTGTTGTACCAACTGTGGTGGAAATGGACACAATGCAAGAAGCTGTTCAGTTCAGGTGCAAGACCCTGAAGCTCAAAAAAGAAAGGTACCAAATTTGGTCCCTCTATTTTAATTTTAATTTTTATTTTGGTCCCCCAATTTAATTTTTAATTGTGCTACTCTGTTTGCAGAAAAAACCAAAGAAAGGTCCACATGATCAACCTCCAACTCACCAACAACCACAGGATCAAGATGTACCTCCAAGTTCAGTTCAGGTGCCTGACCCTCAAGCTAGAAAAAGAAAGGTATGTATTCATGCTACAGACATGAATCATGTTTTCTTACTATATGTATTGATTGTGCTACTCTGTTTGCAGAAAAAACCAAAGAAAGGTCCACAGCCTCAGGATGAACCTCCAACTCAGCAACAGCCACAGGATCAAGATGTACCTCCAAGTTCAGTTCAGGTGCCTGACCCTCAAGCTAAAAAAAGAAAGGTATGTATTCATGCTACAGACATGAATCATGTTTTCTTACTATATGTATTGATTGTGCTACTCTGTTTGTAGAAAAAACCAAAGAAATGTCCACAGCCTCAGGATGAACCTCCAACTCAGCAACAACCACAGCCTCAAGATGTACCTCCAAGTGAACAACAACAACAGCCTCAAGATGTAACTCCAAGTGAACAACAACAACAGCCTCAAGATGAACCTCCAAGTGAACAACAACAACAGCCTCAAGATGAACCTCCTTCAGAACAACAACAACAGCAAGATACACAATGTGATATGGACCAAGACTTTGAAATGCTTGCAGCAGATCTTTGTGCAGCTTTTGATACAACACAACCTCAACCCAATCTCAATGATCTCAGTTCCAAAATTCCATCTCCAACTCAAGTTGCTAGTGACCAGCCTCCAACTGTTGAGGTTCCACCTGTAATGGCTTCATAAGGAGTTAGTGACTCATAACCAAACTACATTCTCTCTGCACCTGTTCAAGAGGTTGTTCCTACACCTAAAGAACATGTTAATGCACTTCCTAAACAAAAGGTGAGTCTGTTATTAATGTTATTAATGTGTCTGTTTTCTGTTTTGTAAATTGGCATCTATGTATTTTCTTTGGCCTAATATATTCTGTTTCTATTGTGTTTATTGTGTCTTTCTAGGCAAAACCACCCAAACAACCCAAACAAAAGGTTGCAAGGAAGTTAGAGTTGAGGAGAAGTGATAGAACAAGGGTACTCAGGTGCAAGAACCTCAAGGGAGAAGGAAGTAGCCCTGTACAACCATGGAAACTGTAGACATATGTTTTGACTGATACAATGGACTTATTGTTTTGTATTATGTAATTTGATTACAGTTGAACCATTATGTTTTGATTACAAATGTTGTTTTGTATTATGTTTTGATTACAAATGGTGTGCTTTATGATACAATGTTACACATTAATGTGTATTTTGATTACAGTATTTTGATTACAAATGGTGTATTTTGATTACAGTATTTTGCACACATATATATGTACAAGGACCAAACTCAAAAAATACTTTATTATTACAAGGACTAAAAACAAAAACAAAAAACAAAATGACAATGGGTGTATTTTGAGTTAAAGCATTGTTGTGATAAGTAATTGGTGTACTTTATGCACAATTCAAAAGAGGAGTAAGATAATTGCATACATAAACTAGCCAAAACCATAACATCTATTTCATTAATCATTTGGTACATGAACAAATGTCAAAATACATTAATATTACAGGGACTAAAAACCAAAAACAAAAATACATACACAAACAAATGGGATTCATCACCATTTGTGATAAGCAAGGAAGAACCCCCATGACCCAAACAACAAAAACTTCAACAATGTCACTTTTCTTTTTTCCTTCTCCAACTTAATCTTCACTTTTTCCTTTTTTTTAACCTCAATATCATTAACAAACTCCTTCAACATTTCAGAACACTCACAACCACTTGAAATTTTAAGCTCACTGGCCGGATTTCGTTCTATTTCATCATCCCAAATGAACAACTTGCATCCACACATTAACCCTGAGTTTTGACACTTCCAAAATCTTCTATTAGGGTTTTCAACAGTTTTTGACATAAACAATTTCATTCTTCTGTTGCAACCACAAACTGGTGCTTGAACGTGATGAGATTGTGCAGAAGAAGAAGATGCCATTGGAGACGATAGGGAAGAAAGAAGAAAGCTTGAAGAAGAAAGCTTGAACACTGTGACTGTAAATTTTGGATTTGGTCCCTCTAAAATAAATAGGAAAATGACAATGCCACATGTGTAAATGACAATGCCACTTGGATTATTGAGAAATGCCAAACGACCTGCCACATCAGCGCCGTCTGCCATATCCCTTTTTTTTAACGTCTAACTCACAGTAGGGACTAAAACCAACGCGTTTTGGAAATGTGGGGACTTAAACCGAAAAAAAAAACTTTCAGGGGCGAAAACCAAAAACTTGTTAACTTACAGGGACTAAAAGACTATTTAAGCCTAAAATAAATGATCTGGAAAAATGTTTTCACATGGCTACCTGAGATGAAGATTTCAACCCTAGAGCTTTCAGGCTGCTTCTTTGCTTCAAAACCCCTCCAATGATCTTCCTGAAGAAGCTTTGATGCTTGGTTGGAGTTTTTTTGTGGCTAGTTTGTGAGTTTGATGAAGTTCAGTTCAAAGGGGGGAGGAAATCGTGTTTTTGATATGGGGGGTTTCAGGTCAAAATGATGGGTGGGAAATGATCAGAGGTTGATGGTGAGTTGTTCTATGGAGTTTGTTTTGAGGTTTGTGGCTTGAGTGCTGAGTTTCGAAAGAAAATGCATAAGAGGGAGTTTTTGTGGTTGCTGAGTTGTGGGAGCATTCAGGTTGTGTTGTTGTATGAAATGGCTTGCTTGAGGTCCACATAACATGTTCTGATTGGGCAGAGAGTTGTTGTGGAGCAGTGTTCTGATTAGGCTCATTTTGCAAAAAGTCAAGAAAGTTGTCCTTGGAGGTATGGGCTCATGGCAGGCCAGGGACAAAGGGGTGTCCTGCACAACTGGCTTTAGGGAGGTCCATGGAATTCAGATTGGGGCAAGATAGCAAGTGGGATGAAGTTTGTGGGGGGTTTTGCAATTTGTGAAGGTTTTGGCCCCTTTTGAAATTCTTGATGATTAAGGCATGAAACTTGAGATTTATTTGGGCAATTCTGAATTATAGGTCATGTATGATGTTTGTGTAATGGTTAGAAGTCAGTTAGAGGTCACAAATTGGTTTGACATGAGTTTTTGCAAGTTTCCCCCTTTGGTACATAAGTGAAATTTTGTGATTTTTCCCAACATTGCAAGGCCATAACTTGAGTTCTATGATGAATTAGATCAAGTTCTTGTACTTTTTGAAAAGGGAATGATCCAATTTGCAACTTTTATGACCAATAATTTTTCATTTGAAGCATTTTTGAATCAAAAAGAGGAGGTTGAAAAACTTTCCCAAAATGGCAAGTTTGCATTATAAGTCACTTTCCCAAAATGGCAACTTTGCAAATGGATTGAAATTCTTAAATTTTGTGAACTTCTAACTTCTTATAAGATCAAATAAAGATCATATACATCCAAAATGATGGAGAAGACCCTTTGGTTGGATGATTGGGGGCCTCAGATGCCCTGATTTTGCACTGACTTGTTCAAGAAGTCATCTATTGATCAGATGCCTTCCCCATTGAATTTCTTCATGAAAATTGGTGTGCATGATCCTCATATCATATAGAGACCAATAGAAACTAGAATGGCCAAAAAATTGGAGTTATGGCCTTTGAAACCAAAACCCTAATTTTAGGTCACCTGTGTAGTTAAACCTGGCTCTACTTACATGCCTTTCTCAGTTCTTGTGATTTTCTGACTTTCTTGATCTTAGGAGGATATAATATGATGATTAAACTCACATGGACCCTCTTGAGATGATTGAAGACCCTTGGAGTGGCTCAGATAGCTCATGGATTTCTCAGATCACAAACCCTAGATGCATATGACTTTGAACCAATGTAGTGAAGCAAAAATGTAATATGAGATGATATGATTGAACTTATGCAGATGAAAAGAATCACAAGCCATGGTGAAATGAGTGAGGGAAAATTTGGGGTGTTTACACTTATATGAAACTATGGATGTCTAGACCAAACAAACTCTTGTTGGCACCTTCGCCACTGGCAATAACCCCCTAACTTTTTCTCTCTCAAAAGGAGAAATCCAAAAGTTTCTTCCTCAACCTCCAACTAGAGATGTTGAACGGGTTTCCTCTTGGAGACGTCAGATGTTGATTCCATATTTAATTGAAAACAAGCTCAACGCCTTCCATGGGTCTCTACCGAAAATTATGAACCATCACAAGGAGGTTAGTACCTTCTTCCCTTGATATGAATGTGTTGTTCCCTCAACATTCCAAAAGGGGGGACATTGGGATGTTAGGTTCATGGCTCCAAAAACTAGATTTTTCTGTTCTATGCATACCCCAAAAATCCCCAGTTTATGGCTTGACTCGACAGAGTACAAGCCCAACATGGTGACCGGTGGAAAAGAGTTGGCATCTATGAAGCTATCCAACTTTCCAGAAATGCTCATAGGGTTAACCCTAGCATGGTCTTGGCCTCTCTATATTTTTGCGATGGTTCGACCAACACCTTCTATCTTCCATGCGGAATGGTGACGCCAACGTTGTTCGACGTGGCGGCCATAATATGCCTTCCGCCTCTTGGGGAAACTTATGATCCATCTTTTCCAGTGAGACACACTTTCGACTTCACTCGTGATGGCATTTAGGGCTTCATTAAAGACCATCATAACACTAAATTTGATATAGTGTCCAACCAGGAGCACATAGCTTTTTTGACTCTGATGTCTTATTATTTATTTTGTTCAGGCTGTCTACAAGTGGCCAAACAGTATATCCCCCTAGCAATCCAAATTCATGAATGCCACAAGATTTCCTTTGGAATGTTTCTGTTAGCTTTCCTCTACCACACTTTGGGGACATCGGCCCATAAGATAAAATTGTTGGTTGAGGTTGATAGGTCCTTGAATGTTTCGGGACATGTATGGCTACTGAAACATTGGTTAAATGCTGCTTATGAAAACAAACTAGGATATCCTCCTTCATCTAAAATGGATAAACGGATGGAGGAACGCCCTATCGAAGGGGTTCGACTGGCGCTAATGACCTTCCAGGAGGCCTCCTAAAAAAGCCTCTTTATGAAGTACCTCAACATGTTCGTTGAGATAATTGCTTCCGTCAAAGGTATGGCACCTTTTGTCAAAAGGAAGTTTGGGCCCACTTGGTTTACAATTCCCTTTCCTGGCACTACTCTGGCAATAGCAGCAGAGTCGAATGCGGTTTGGAGGGCCTTTTTGACCCCTACTATGCTCTCTTACCAAATTGAGCCCGAAGTCTACGGCTACACCAACTACCAGCCTAACTTGGTGGCTCGACAGTGTGGTTTGAGCCAAATGTTTCCCAAATCTCTTGTGAAGCACCCTTCCAACATCCTCTGGTCAGGAATGAAGATTAATGTTGTGGGATACAAAGCATGCAAAAAAATTGCAAGGAACCAGATCTTTGAGTTGCCAACAACTCAAGAGTTTGACGTCTTCCGTTATGAACCCTCGGTCCGTACAACTCAAGAGTTTAACATTTGGTGTTCGAACAACTAGACTGTGAATTTCCAGAGAGATCTCTTTCTGTAAAATTCGGTGGATGCTTTTGCTAACTTGACCAAAAGTTCCAAGACGGACACCCAGGCTGTTGATACCGACATACCTCCTTGAAGGGTAACTTTTGACATTCCTTTTTACCTGTTATATATTTTTTACATGTGGTTTTTACACTTCCGCTTATCAGAGTTCGAAATAAGGGTCAACCGTTGTTCCTCCTTCCCCAGCTGCAAAGAAAACTAAAGTCCAAGAATTAGAGGTGAGTTTCCTCTTATCGGTCTTTCTTTTCTAGCTCATATCTACGCCCACTCATCCGTCCTTTTGTTTCCAGATTGTTGAAACCGTGCTACCTCCAGAGAGCAGTGTTTCTAATGGGAGTACTCATTCCCATGTTTTCCCCATCGATGTGGATATTTCTTCCCCAAATCCAAAGAAAAATAAAAAGACGGGCACCAAGAAATTGAAGAGGATGGACGTGAAACCTTCTCATGCAGTCCCTATGGACTTAACCGAGGCTTTTGAACTTATACCCATTTATGAGGTGACTAACCCTTTTATTTCGAATTTTTCTCATTTACTTGCTCCACTAACTGGTGTTTCCTTCTGATTTTGACAAGTTAAAGTGGTTGATTCGACCTTCATTGCTGAAACTCCAACTTTTGAGGTTCTAGTTGACAACTCGTATAGGTTGAAGGCTCAACCCAGTCATCAGAAGGTTGATGAGTTTCAACCCAATTCTCCTCCACATGATTTGACAATAACAATTCCATCTCACACCAAAACTGCTGAAGATCCACGCTAACAACAACCACAACTCCCCCTCGAAACTGAAATTGTCAAGAATCAACCAACCACGACCATCGAAGCCACACCTCAAAAAACTTCCCTAACAACAACAACCCCCAAGCAACTGGCGCTGCAAATGATCAACTTGCCACTGAAGTTAATGAAGCAATGGTCCATCAGAATACTTCCCCTGTTCAAACAACCCAGACAAATCTAATTGTTCAAACCTCGGACGAGTCCAATGTTGACATGGCAATTCCTCAGGCAAATGAATTGTCCACCCCAAAGGATCTCCTTTCCCAAAAGAAGACAAATCTTGCTGAGGTGTTGAAACGGCTACAACAATTTCGCGCTCCTTCTAGGGATTATTCTGAGGCTGGCCGCGTACCTTTGCATGATCTTGAGGCTGATGCTTCTATTGATGTCAAGTTTCATGAGCTCAAGGAGTAATTTTTTCAAGAAGGGTTTTTGGATGCCCTTGCCACCAACTCTGAGTCTGCTCGATACATCTTCAAAATGATTGAGGAATTTTCTTTGTACCAACTACTTGTTGGCACAACCTTGTATTTGTTTGAATTCAAAGCATTCTTCACTCAACTGGTCAAGGACTTGTTGAGTTGCCATCAAGCTGATATCCAGATTAAGACGACTATTAATGAGATGGACCTGAAATGGGGCTTCATTTCTCGCTGTGAGGCTAAACTCAGTGAGTTTAAACGCTAGAAAGAGGAACATTCCAATAAACTGCAGAGCTTCGACCAACATATTTCGAACTATCAAGCCCAAATAGTTGAATTGCATCATAAGATTGCTGAGGTCGAGAAATAAAAATATTCTCTGGTTTTTGCTGAGCCCTTGACTTCTCAAGAAGATATAGACAAAGAGGTGGCTCAAGGAATCTTTCATGTCGAAAAGGCCATCGCTCTCAAAGACAGGATCCAACTTATGCGCTCAAAATGATCCAGCAAACTCCTTCATGAAAAGGCGCTCTTTGAAAACTTCAAAACTAGGTTTCCTTCTTAGGCTCCTTTTCTTTTAGGGCTTTACTTTTAGCATCACCTTTCTTTGGACCAGTTTTTGATGTATGGAATATTGGCCTTTGGCCACTTGATTTAATGGAACTTCGTTTTTATGCCTTCGACTTGATTTCCTTAACGTACTCTTGATACGCTTACAATTTAGTGGGTTGAATCAAATGCGTATAAGAAAATGTGCTTGGTAAAATAAAATGAGACAAAACATTTTAAACAATAACAAACTTTCAATATTGCTTTAATTCTTAATTCATGATAATACAATCATAGGCATAACGTTAAAATGACAGTATACCTAGTTGTCCACATCTATCAACGTTCTTCAAAGGTAATAAATAAGTTTTTCGACACCATCATTGTACTTATGTACTAATATATCTCTATGGTCGTATTTGACACAACACTACACAATCACATCTTATTCATCCTAAATGACAATAACAAAAAAGGCTTCGTCGGGTATTCTTTGAGGTTGTTGAATTCCTCTTGTTGCTTTCCAGTAAAATTCATTATTCTTCTTGATTGTCAATGATGGCAAAAACGCTTTTGTCCCGCCACTTGAGTTGGATCGGATCCCTCTCATGAAGTTGGATTTTCATAACAAATGTTGATGTTGTCATTTGGCCTGGTAGGCCCCGTGTTCTGGCTTTGTCAGTTAGGATTTGACGTTTCCTAGTTTCCATAGCCATTTCTCTTTTGTTTTCAGCCAGGTAGGCCGAAATTCGAGTCATACTTTCTAACTCAGAGGTCAGTTTCGTCGACCTCAGACCACCCTGCAGGTGGCAATTCACTTGGCTCCTCGGGTATGTCAGCATCATCCCAGACAAAACCATGTTCTGGATCCAAGTTCAACATGTGGACAGTTTCGTCAGAGGTGTAGGAACCTGATTCATCATCACAAGGGGCCACGTTTGCTAAGTGTTTATCGGATGACCTCTTCGATCCTTTGGTGTTGTCGACCTTGTAATAGCTATGGTTGGCTTTAATGTTCTCGACGATACCATTTTTTCTCCAGATACTAAGTCTTTGGTATATGGTAGAAGGCATTGTCCCTATACCATGAATCCATTCTCTACCTAATAATAGGTTGAAGTTGGCTTTAGAGTTGATCACCATAAATAATGTCGACCTTATGGTAGTTCCTACAGTAAGGTCAACTTGGATTACCCCTAAAATGTTGTTGGTTTTGCCTTCATAGTTGGACAAAATCATGTTGTGTTGTCGTAGGTCTGCATCGGTCTTTCCGATTTTCTTGAATAGAACGTAGGGCATTAAGTTCACAGCTTCCTCACCATCTACAAACACTTTGTTGACTGTCATTTTGTCGACGTTTGCCTTTATGAAGAGAGGCTTCAAATGGTACATCTTGTTAGAACTTGGTTTCTCAAACACCACTCTCTTTTCCTCAACTACCACATCATTCATGACGTAATAGCATAAGGGCTTATCTTCAGGAATATCATTCTCCACAAAATATTCCTCCGCTTCGAACACTTCAGAGACCACGTCATATTCGGCCGGTAACACAGATATGATGCCACAATTCACGATGAAATCTTCACCATAAGTATCGTAGTTGGTATCATCATACATGTCTTTGTCGAAGTCACCTTATATCAAGATAGATAATCAGATCCAGCTTGATCACAAACCCTTGCACATCATTTGCATATATCATCATTGCATCATTTGACATTTGTTTATTTGTTTTTTAGGGTATCCATTTCATTGTATCCTGGTTTTGGTTTTGACCCCTTCTACTGCTTAGGCCTCTGCTTCAGCTGTCTTCATCGGTTATCTGCTTCAGTCATCTCCATCCACACCAGCATTAGTCTGTCAGAGGTCTACTTCCAGCTTCAGTCTTGATCTTCATCAGCAGTTGTCTTCAGCATCTTCAACAGCACTCATGACTACTCCCAGGAAGAGCAACATATCCTACCACTTTTTTGAGCCTGTGTTGACTGGTATTAGGCAGGTCCAATCAATTATCACACCTAACTACATCCCACTGTTTAGAGAGCACTATGGAGGTATCCTGGACATGGTTATGGACCTTGACCCTTCTCAGAGAAGCATGATCCACACATGCTTGCAGTTTTATGACCCTCCACTTAGATGCTTCACCTTTCCAGACTTTCAGTTAGGGCCTCTGCTGGAAGAATTTTCTTTGTTGATTGGAGTACCTATCAGAGGTGGAATCCCCTTCAACCCAGAGATGGCTACTCCCAGAAATGAAGAGATAGCAAGGGAACTGTACTTGGAGCCTGCCCTTATTGAGCAAAGTATGACAACAAAAGTTGGGATTCCTGGTTTGCATTTGGACTTCTTGATTTCTCAGGCCCTCCTGAAGGCTTCATTGGGAGAGTGGAGGGCAGTCTATGCACTGTTAGCCCTCAGCATATATG
Organism: Lathyrus aphaca; assembly: GCA_963966055.1. Classification (NCBI taxonomy): domain Eukaryota; kingdom Viridiplantae; phylum Streptophyta; class Magnoliopsida; order Fabales; family Fabaceae; genus Lathyrus; species Lathyrus aphaca. The sequence goes on from OZ014521.1 coordinate 448,945,577, forward strand.
GGGCTATACTATTTGCAGATGAGCCCAAATTTGTTAGCAAGAATGCCATCCATCTATTTCTTCTGAAGAACCCAGTGCCTACATTGCTAGGAGATTTTTACTATTCCATCAATAAGAGGAATGAGAAACAAAGGGGGAAGTTGGTAAGATGTTGTGCTCCTTTGTTTCACACCTGGATGCTCAGACACCTGCCTAAATCAGATGCTTTCTTGAATCCTCACCAGCAGAAGAATTGGGCCAAGAGGTTCATTGCCTTAACTTCAGATGATATCAGATGGTGCACCCAGAGCACCAAAGGCAAGGACATTATCACTAGCTGTGGACAATACATAAATGTGCCTCTGATAGGAGTGAAGGGTTGCATCAACTACAATCCTTTACTGTTTAAGAGACAACTGGGTTATGCCTTAGTCCACCCTCCCAGAGGACAGGATTTAACTGAGAGCCTGTATTGTGAAGTGCAACCTGATTCAGTTGTTGTCAGACAAGCATCTTGGGCTTGGGATAACATCCAGACAAAAGGGGTGGCCATTCTTGGAAAATGTAATAATGTTGCTTCAGCTTAGTATATAGACTGGTCCCGTACTAGAGCTCAGATTACCAGGATGCCTTTCACCTTGGAAGACACACCTGGAGCATCCACAGTATAGCCTGCAGCAACAGTTAGCCTGGAGGAATTTGAAAAGTTGAAAGAAAGGAATGAACAGCTATCCTAGGCCTTGAAGAAGACTCTTTGGGAAATGAGTGATGGTCGTCTGGACATTGAGAGATTAGAAAAGCTCAGGGTTGAGCACCTTGCCAAAATTGAAAAGACAGAAGACTACATAAGGAAAGCAAGGGCTGGGGAACAGATATTGAAGAATGCCTGCAAGGAGGCCAAGGTTCAGAAAGCTAGGGTTGAGCACTATCTGCAAGAGAGTCAAGCTAGGTGGGTCAGGATCACCGAGGCCCATGTACAAGAAGACCAGAAAACCCAAGCCAAGATTGAACAGCTAGAGGCCAATGAGAAGAAGCAGCAAGGAGCTCTGTTAGCTGGACAGAAAGAGATATCAGAGTTGAAACTCAGAGCAGGATTGAAGAGATCAAAAGACCAGGACATGCATAAGAAGCTGACTACTGCCATTTCTACCAGGAACCTCCTCATTAGGACCATTACAGAGCACCCAGCTGGTCCAGTGACTGAGGCACTCCTGAAGGAGGTCAGAGAAGATGAATTTGGACTGGATGTCTGATTCTTTGCTTGTTGTTTGTTTCCATTTGATGTATTTTTCCTCTTTTGTTGTATTTTGACCCTCCATGGGCATGTATTGTAAAACAAACTATGTATGTCTCATCATTTGTAATATATTTAGTTTGTTTTCATGTGGGCTTCTTTTCTCAACAACATCAAGCATCTTCCTCGAGGTCTGGAAAGGTCAAAACCAAGAACCAAACCAAATACCTTGGAAAACAAATAAGCATACTGCATTGCATACTGACTTTTTCTTTGTTTTGTAAGTTTTGCCTATTATCTTGTTTCTAATTTTGTTGTGACCTCAGGAAACATTGCTCGTCGCCGAGTGTTCCCTGTCAACCGCACGCACTGGTACCCGACTCGTAACAACCTTCCCGACATTCAAATGGAGCAAGTACAGCAGGACTTGAATGAGGTCAGAAATCAGATGGCCAATGAGAGAGTAGAGATGAGAAATCAGATGTCTCAGTTTATGGCAGTGATGACTGGCTTAGCCCAGAGTCAAGAAAGGTTAAGAGAGCTGGTGGAAAGACAAACTCCTGAAGAGCCTCATCTGGGAACAGGGGGAACTAGCAACAATGAACGGGGGCAACCTCGTATTGACCCACCAGAATATGGACCCCATCTGAATCCAGAAGTTAACATCCCAAGGAATGTTCAAGGTAATACTGTTGGGGGCAGAATCCTGCAGGAGGATCCCCAGGAAGAACAGTTCACTGTCATTGGGGTTGGAGATGAGGTATATGATAGGAGATTAGACGAGATTGCTGAAAAGTTAAGATCTTTGGAATCTCAGAATTCTTTGGGTTTTGACGTGATGGATATGGGACTAGTAGATGGGGTGAGAATTCCCCACAAATTCAAACCCCCATGCTTTGAAAAGTACAATGGTACATCCTAACCTCGCACTCATCTGCAATCTTTCTTGGGTAGGCTCAAGGCTTATACTATGGATGAAAAGTTATGGATGTTCTACTTTGAGGACAGTCTGACTGGAGCTTCAAGAGAATGGTATTCGTATTTGAATAGGGCCACCATAAGATGTTGGAAGGATTTAGCCGAGGCCTTCATCCGACAATATCAATACAACCTGGACATGGCTCCCAATAGAACTCTTCTAATGGGCATGTCTCAGTCTTCTGGAGAGAGCTTCCAGGATTATGCTCAAAGATGGAGACAACTTGCTGCTGCTGTCCAACCACCCATGTCAGAAAGGGAAATGGCTGACATGTTCATGAACACATTACAAGGTACTTATATTGATAGACTGGCTGCTTTCTCCTCTACCAGTTTTGCTGATGTGGTTATAGCGGGTGAGAGAATTGAAAGTCTTTTGAAGATGGGCAAAATCTCCGACAACGGTGCAAGTTCCTCCGGCATTCCAAGAAAACCTTTTGCAGGACCCCGAAGGGCGGGTGAAACTAATTCTATTCATGCAAGCCGAGGCAGGCCCCAGTATTCTCACAGGTCAGTAGCAGCTGTTACCATCCCAGCTCCAGTATCACAACAACCATTATATCCTCAACAACAACAACCACATTATCAACAACAAGCTCATTATCCACAACAAAGGTCGTATAACAACAACAACGGTAATCAATAACAGCGTCCTTTCCAACAGAGGCCATCACAAGCAAACATGGTAATTGACCCAATCCCAATGTCGTATGTTGCACTCTTGCCACAACTCCTAAAGCTCAACCTAGTTGAGCTAAGGACATTGGCTCCTCCAGATCCTCTTAATCTGCCAAAGAACTACGATGCTAATGCCAGGTGTGCTTTCCACTCAAACGCACCGGGGCATAATACTGAAAAATGCAGGGCCCTACAGATGAAAGTCCAGGATTTGGTGGACTCAAAAGCTCTTAATTTTGCACCGCCTCCGAACGTCACAAGAAATCCAATGCCTAGTCACAACGGGCCTAGGATTAATGCTATTGAGGAAGGCAAACCATCCACATTAATTAGTAGTGTTTCACATATCCGAACGCCTTTGGTTGAAATCAAAGCTCAGTTGTTAGAATGCCAAGTGTTCCCTGGGTGTGAGATCGGCTGTGGATATTGCAATATTGCTGTTAATGGATGTGAGAGACTGAGAAACGGCATAGATGCCCTCATTAGAGATGGAACTCTTCAGATTACAACAACAGCGACTACAACTCCAACAATTCCTTCATCAACAATCACAGATACTCCTACAACATCAGCAACCCTTGTTCCAACAGACTCTGCTACAACTCCAACAATTACTCAATCAATCACTTCAATAGATACAAGTTCAGTCACAATTCCTTCTACAACGACAACACCCATTACTCCATCAGTTTCTGCTACAACTTCAACACCCGTCCAGTCAACAATACCGTCTACAACATCAGCAACAGTTAATGAAAGCGTCTCAACGGTTACGATATACTACGATCCCGCAGATGTTCCTTCCAACAACTCACAACAAAATGCTACTCCTGTCAGAGCTCCAGTTAACATATATTATGATCCACACACCATCAAGGTCCCCTCTGCAGCTACTATCAGTTCGGTCACTATCACAGTGCCTGGGCCAGTTCCTTACGAAAGCAATAATGCCATCCCTTGGCATTATGGCTCAGATCTATACTGCGAGGGGCAGAAAATCACTTTAGAGTCATCAACTTCTTCACCTCAGATAGGCAATGTGGGGGGAGGCGGAGGCTTCACTAGAAGCGAACGTCTCTTTGCCTCGCAAATACCAAGACCCATTGCTGAAGCAGAAGCTGCTGCTAAGGCAAAAGGGAAGAACGTGGTGCAAGAAGAACCAGTTGCTAAAGAAACTTTGAAGACTCCTTGTGATCAAGAGGTTGATGAATTCATGAGGATAGTCAAGAAAAGTGATTATAAGGTGGTGGACCAGCTTCACCAGACACCTTCCAAAATCTCCATACTATCATTGCTAATGTGCTTCGAGGCTCATCGGAACACACTATTAAAAGTCCTGCACGCAGCTTATGTGCCGGAGGAGATTACTGTCAATCAGTTAGAGGCTGTGGTTGGAAATGTCAATGCTAGTAATGGGCTAGGATTTACCAACGCTGATCTGACAACGGAAGGTCACAATCACAACAAGGCTTTACACATTACCTTGGAGTGTAAGGGTGCAGTTCTTTCTCACGTATTGGTGGACACAGGGTCATCACTCAATGTCCTACCCAAGAAAGCCCTTGTGAAGCTGGAACATGATGGATTGACACTACGCCCAAGCAACTTGGTAGTGAGAGCCTTTGACGGTTCTAAAAGATCAGTTCTGGGAGAGATAGAGTTGCCAATAATGATTGGCCCACAGGTTTTCAAAATGACCTTCTTTGTGATGGATATACAGCCTGCCTACAACTGTCTATTGGGTAGACCATGGATACACGCCGCTGGCGCTGCGACGTCAACCCTTCACTAGAAGTTAAAATTTGAGTGGGTGGGCCAAGTCATTACCATTTATGGGGAGGAGGATATCTTCGTTAGCCAGCTGGCTACTTTCAAATACATTGAAATGGACGGGGAAATTCACGAAACAATGAGTCAAGGGTTCGAAGCCCTCAATATCAATGAGGCATCTGCTGTGTCTGGGACTTCCATCACATCATATCAACAGGCCCAAAAGGTTGTTGAGGAAGGTACCGCCCAAGGCTGGGGCAAGCTGCTGCCAGTTGAGAAGAAAGAAGACCGATTCGGGTTGGGTTACAGACCAACTCGACAAGATCAACCAGAGGCTGCAACGGAGCCCAAGTTTTTCAGCGGGGGAATGCTCACCCCGGATGCTGTGAATAGTTTGGAAGATGACTAAGAAGACGAGCGCAACCTAGAAAGCTGGATACGTCCAAGAATCCCGGGGAACCATGTCTCAAACTGGTCTTCCCAGGAAATTATAAGAGTTACTCCTGCAGAGTAATTATTATTTCCTGTCTTTAAGCATGCATCAAGTCATGCATCTTGCCCAGGATGTCAGGGCTCATTTTGTAATCAGGCCATCTTGTATTTTGTGCAAACGATCAATTAATGAATATCAGGACATCTTTTGCAAATGAGTCTTTTCTTTTCCGCTCACTGGTTTTCATTTTTTTTGTACAAAAATAAAATGGCAATGTTTTCAAAATAATAACTTCATTTTCACTTTTTCTAAGCAAGATAAAACTGATCACTAAAATGAACAAATCTAAACCCTTGCAGAGAGTGCCCTCCAGACTACACCTACAACGACACTGCTATGACTTCGTATGACTATGACAATCCGATTAATCAAGCTGATGAAGGGGTTGAAGAAGATTATGAGCTACCTGAAGAATTAGCCAGGTTGTTAAGACAAGAGGAGAAGGTTATAACTCCTCTTCAGGAGGAAGTTGAAATGGTTAATCTTGGTACTTAAGAAGACTTGAAAGAAGTTAAGATCGGGGCCTGTCTGCAAGATTCAGTAAAAGAGCAACTTATTGACATGCTTCGGGAGTATGTGGATGTTTTTGCTTGGTCTTATCAGGATATGCCAGGGTTGGACACCGACATTGTTATGCACAAGCTGCCTCTGAAAGAGGGTTGTCCTCTAGTAAAACAGAAGTTGCGCCGTACTCGTCCAGATATGACAATGAAGATAAAAGAAGAGGTACAAAAACAGTGGGACGCCGGTTTCCTTGTTGTAACTAGTTACCTGCCGTGGGTTGCTAACATTGTACCTGTGCCTAAGAAGGATGGCAAGGTAAGGATGTGTGTGGATTATCGAGATCTGAATAGAGCTAGCCCAAAAGATGACTTCCCATTACCTCACATTGATGTATTGGTCGACAATACGGCTCAGTTCTCGATATTCTCCTTCATGGATGGATTTTCAGGATATAATCAGATCAAGATGTCGCCTGAAGACATGGAGAAGACCACTTTCATCACACCCTGGGGCACATTCTGTTATAAGGTAATGCCATTCAGACTGAAGAACGCTGGTGCCACTTATCAGCGGGCTATGGTAACATTATTCCATGACATGATCCATAAAGAAACAGAATGTTATGTGGATGACATGATTGCCAAGTCCCTCATAGAAGAAGACCACCTGGTGAATCTGTTGAAGCTATTCAAGCGTCTGAGGAAGTACCAACTGAAGCTAAACCCCAACAAATGCACATTCGGGGTGCGATCCGGTAAGCTGCTGGGATTTATTGTGAGTGAAAAGGGAATTGAAGTTGACCCTGACAAAGTTAAAGCCATTCAAGAAATGCCTGCACCGAAAACTGAAAAAGAAGTTTGAGGGTTCCTAGGTAGATTGAACTACATTTCACGGTTCATATCTCACCTTACAGCAACCAGTGAACCCTTGTTCAAGTTGTTAAGAAAAGAACAGACGGTCAGGTGGAATGAAGACTGCCAAAGGGCTTTTGACAAAATCAAGGAGTTCTTACAAGAGCCTCCAATCCTTATGCCTCCAGTTGAAGGAAGACCTCTAATAATGTACTTGACAGTATTAGAAGAGTCAATGGGGTGTGTGCTGGGCCAGCATGACGAGTCTGGTCGAAAAGAGTGTGCAATATACTACCTAAGCAAAAAGTTTACCGATTGTGAACAACATTATTCACTGCTCGAGAAAACTTGTTGTGCTTTAGCGTGGGCTGCTCGCCGACTAAGGCAGTATATGTTGACGCACACTACCTTATTAATCTCAAAGATGGACCCAGTCAAGTACATATTTGAGAAGCCAGCACTTATCGGACGGGTTGTAAGATGGAAAATGATTCTCACAGAATATGACATTCAGTACACATCTCAGAAAGCCATCAAAGGCAGTGTATTGTCTGATTATCTTGCCGAGCAACCCATTGATGATTACCAGCCTATGAGATTTGACTTCCCTGATGAAGACATCATGTTCATAAAATCAAAAGATCATGAAGAGCCTATTCACACTGAAGGGCCTGACCCAGAAGAAGAATGAACTAAGATGTTTGATGGGGCTGTTAATATGAATGGTCGTGGTGTTGGTGCAGTACTCATTACACCTAAGGGAGTTCACATGCCTTTCTCGACAAAACTCACCTTTAACTGCACTAACAACGAAGCTGAATACGAAGCCTGTATCATGGGTCTTGAGGAAGCCATTGACCTCAGGATCAAAACTTTAACTGTATTCGGAGATTCAGCTCTGGTAATCAATCAATCCAATGGCAAATGGTACACTCACCAGGAGCATCTGATACCTTACCGGGATTATACAAGAAGGTTACTCACATTCTTCACAATAGTCAAACTTGAGTATATCCCTCGAGATGAAAATCAATTTGCAGATGCTCTGGCTACCATTTCATCCATGATCAAAGTTCAAGCTGCCAACTTTGTGCCTCGGATTTTAGTATCCCGACTTGAAAGACCAGCATATGTATTCTCTACAGACCTTGCTAAAGATGATAAGCCTTGGTTCTATGACATCAAATGCTTCTCGGAGGATCAAACATACCCACCCGGGGCATCATCCAATGATAAGAAGACACTAAGAAGGCTAGCTGGTAGTTTCTTCTTGAATGCTGATGGTTCCTTGTACAAGAGAAACTTTGATATGGTACTTCTCAGATGTGTTGATAAGACAGAAGCAGACTTGTTGATGCACGAGGTGCACGAAGGATCTTTTGGTACCCATGCTGGAGGGCATGCAATGGCTCAAAAATTGTTAAGATCAGGCTATTACTGGATCACAATGGATGCAAACTGTTGTGCTTATGCCAGGAAATGTCATAAATGCCAGATTTATGCAGATAAAGTGCATGTGCCTCCGAATCCTCTGAATATGATGTCTTCACCTTGGCCCTTCGCCATGTGGGGCATTGATATGATTGGCAAGATTGAACCGACTGCCTCAAATGGCCACAGATTCATCCTGGTAGCCATTGACTATTTTACCAAGTGGGTTGAAGCAGCTTCGTATGCGAACGTGACCAGGCAAGTGGTAGCCCGATTCCTGAAGAGAGACATCATCTGTCGGTATGGAGTGCCCGAGCGAATCATTACTGATAATGGTTCCACCTTAAACAATAAAATGATGGCAAAACTATGTCGGGGCTTCAAAATCCAACACCAAAACTTTTCTCCTTACATGCCAAAGATGAATGGCGCTGTAGAGGCGGCTAACAAGAATATCAAGAAGATTGTGTAGAAGATGGTGGTCACTTACAAAGACTGGCATGAAATGCTACCATTTGCCTTGCATGGGTACCGTACATCGATCAGAACATCCACTGGGGCAACACCGTATCAGCTTGTGTATGGTATGGAGGCAGTCCTACCTGTTGAAGTTGAATTACCCTCCTTGCGAGTACTTGTAACACAGTGGGAGAACTGACTTTAGTTATGTTGCGGATAGCAAGAGTCGCCACCGACTTTTATTTTATCCAAAGGAAAGGTCATAAAAGAACAGGAAAGACCTTAAAAGATTTTTGAGTTCGGGGGGTAGGTTATGTAAAGGGAAGGTGTTAGCACCCTTTACATCCATGGTTATCCATGGGCTCTTAGTTACTTAGCTCACTTTAAACTATTTTGAGAAGTGTAGTGTGTGATTGAAAATTTTCTTAGGTACTTTATAATGATCCTTGTATGGATGTATATAAAGACTTTGTTTTGAAAATTGTTTAAAATGTGAAGTGTAATGAAGTATTTTTGAAGAAGTGAGCAAGTACTTAAGAGGAACCTACCCTAATTTGAATCTTTATTGTTCTTAAATGTTCTTTCAATGGTAAGACTATCCCTATTATTAAGAAATAGGTAGTCATTACCTTGGATGTTATAAGGGACATGTGAAGAGACATCTGTGTTTAGGCAACTGTAAGGTGTCTTAGCAATACGAAGGGACTTATCATCTTTTATTCGAAAGGGACAAGATCATTTACATAGGCAACATCGAAGGGACTTGATCTTATAATGTTGAAAGGGACTAGATGATTTGTTCATGAGAAGGGACTTTGCTTTTTAGACACCTTACTTGACCTTTTTATTTAGGCAACATGAGGGATAACCTTAGGAAGTGAGATGGCGATCAAAGATCGACTTACGTGTGTGCGTGTATAGGTTCATATATTTAACTTATTAAATTAGTGATTCTAAATTAATCTTACAATACAAACATGTTATCACTCCCTATATTTACTAACCATGGCAATATAAACATTTATAAATAATAAAATAAAGACAAAAATAACCCTATGACTATTACAAGGCTTTTGCAGTTACATAAATATAGAAACGATTTAAATAATAAGTATATAAATAAATAATAAAAAGGGTTAGTAATAAAAATAATTATAATAAAAAGGAGGTTAGCACAAAAATATATACAAGTTAATTAATTATTTTTGAATTAAATAAACATTTATTTAAAAGAATTTTTGAAAGAAAATATAATGAGAATAATAATATGAAGTCATGGAATAAATATTTACAAAGAAAATATTATTGATTATTTTAATTAGATATTAGAAAAGTTTGATTAATTTTAATATTTAAATAAAATAAGAACTAGGGTTAGAAATTTAAAACTAAAATTAGGGTTTATGAAATTAGGATTTTTAGAAAATAGGTTTTTAACCTAGACTTAATTAAATTATATACATATATAAAAAAAAACATATAATAAAATAATTATAATAATTAGATTTTAAGAAAATAATATGAATTTTAAAAGAATATAAAGTTTTATTAAAAAAAATGATTCAGTTATTTTTTAGAAACTATTTTAATTAACTTAAAGAATAAAAACAAAGAAATAATAAAATAAATGAAAAAACCTAAAAAAACAGGACCTGGGATTTGAACCCAGGTCCTTTACCTGGCCAATATGATCCAAAACCAGCTGAGCCACTGCGCACGCTTGGCAACTATCCACCAAAACATGGTTTTGTTATCATCCTGTAAAACAAATTAAATTAAAGCAAAAAAATTCCCTTAGCCGGTTTCGAACCCAGGCCTTTCATCATGATATACGCGAACCAAAACCACCAGAGCACTCATGCTCTTGTGAAACATAAACGCAACATATATAATATAAAATAAGTAAACATTTGAATTCTGGATTTCGTGCCAGATCACTTCATCTTCTTTCTCATAACCTGCGAAATTTCATACGAAATTTCCTGCGATTCTGCGTTCGTATGAAAACCTGCGAATGTCAAACACCATACAAACAGTGAAATTTCACGAAATTAACAATGCCATTGAGTTCCTAATGACATTTACGATCCTTCCATGTCTTTAGAATTCATTTATCTTGGCTAAATGATAAAACTCTAAAAGTGGCCAGAAAGCTTCAAATCAAACTGTCATGAAACTCAAATCAAACTGTCCAGAAAGCTTCAAAACTTCACAATAAACACAAATGAATGGTTAGTTTCAGGTTATAGTGCTTAAATATATAAAATCAAAAACACATAATATGAGGATGAATATGAATTCGGCTATGGCATATGAGCAAGTTTCAGGTGTTTTTGAGAGTTGGGATCAATTCAGTGGTGTCCAAGGATCCTTTCTATGTCTTTAAAATACCTTTAAACACTCTCTAGAGATGAATCCGAATTTGGATTTTTGAATGAAATTTCAAAGTTTGAATGTGTACTTGGAGGCTCTGAATTCGTGAATAGGGCTTGGCTTTATGTTGTATATATACCATACACTGAAATTAGGTCAAGAACTTTAACAAACTTGTGGATTTTTGGACTTTGGGAGATTGAAAAAGATGTGATATTAAAACTTAATTATTCTTTGATATAGCCTTGCTATTTTGGTATGATCTCCATTATATTTGTATCAATCAAGTTTAAATAAGTTTTAAGACCTTCTAGAATCCAAATCTTTTTCAAATATATGATTTTCACATTTTATTTTAATTTAATTTGTATTTTAATGAATAAAATTCAAATAAATATGAAATAAAATATAAAAAACCAGAAAATGTGTGGGTTGGGTCGTGCTTGATGAGTTTGTAAAGATTGGATGGTAATTTGGTGGGCTCATTTAGCAAAAATTGGTTTTAAGGCCTTATTTGCTTCATAAACTTCCCAAAAATTTCCCAACTTTGCAAGGGAACAAATCCTTCAATTTTAATGCTATGAAGGTGATCTTGGACATTTTGGAAAGCTTAAAGAGTCCTCTAAACAACCTCTTTGTTCTCATGTCCATATCTTTTACCATTCTCAAGTTATGCTCTTTGGAAGTTGTTGACTTTTTGTTAACTTTTAAAAGGACCTATAATGTCTTAGCTCATACCTTCCAAATGAAGCATTTTTGGGATTGGCTTGTGAGACACAAAGTTGTAGAGAATTCAATTTCCTTCAAAATGAGATTTGGATGGAAAAATTTTGATGAAGCATGTGAAAGTTATGGCTGGTCAAAGTTCAGTTGACTTTTCCTATGAAAACCCTAATTTAGAAACTCCTGATTCTTGATGATCTGAAATCTCCTTGATGAATCATGATAAACCCTTGATCAAATGATGAATTTTAATTCATATACTTGTTTTTGGCAAAAAATCATGAAGTTTGACTTTGGATTGACCACAGTTGACCTCAATTTGACTTTTTGACTGCCTTGACTGATTTTAGCCTATCTGATCATCTGACTGAGCAAATCTTTTGGGAAAGTCTTGAAACTTGAAATGGGGATTCTTGAACATATATAGGATGCTATGAGGCTCAATTGAAGTCTTGTAAGTCCATTTAGCCTGATGAAAGTCAAAACCCTAGTTTAAGATGCATTGCTTAGGAGGATGCATTGTCTGAGGAAATTGTCAGACTTTCTGACTAATTGTGAACCTTGTGAACCTTGTGAACCTTCTTGTGAACTTTGTGAACCTTGTGAACCTCTTGGGACACAATTTATTGTCTTGTGGAGGGAAAATTTTGGGGGAAACAGCTGCCTCTGTTCAATTTTCTGAAACCTGGGGGGTTAGATTGGTATATGTGCCATTCGTGACCTGGAAGGTTGAAGGGGATTGAACACAAAAGCCCAAAAATTTGCACTCGCCGGTGCATAAGTAAAACTGATGATTAATTGTATATGCTTGAGTGGGCTTGAAGATTCCACTTGGAAGAACTGGAGATTGGCTTATAGATGTCATCCAAAATATCAGGAGATGATAATATCTTTTTGGTTATACTGGATATCAGTATTAGGTCTTCGTATAGGCCTTCTCTGAATCGTTTATGCAACATAGTTGAATTGTTGAATAGACCAGTAGAAATAAATCTTCGTGACAATTATCTCTTCTGGAAATATCTTGGATTAGGGAATGGGTCTTTGTACAGACCGTTTGCCTACTCTCCAAGGACAAAATAATATCGGGATTAATTCTTCTGAAAAATATCTTGAACTAGGGAATGGATCTTTGTACAGACCGTTTGCCTACTATTCAAGAGAGAATATATTAAATCTTCTGAAAGTATCTTGAACTAGGGAATGGATCTTTGTACAGACCGTTTGCCTACTATTCAAGACCAGATAGATGAAATCTTCTGGAAATATCCTGGATTAGGGAATGGATCTTTGTACAGACCGTTTGCCTACTCTCCAAGGAAAAATATCCTGGATTAGGGAATGGATCTTCGTACATACCGTTTGCCTACTCTCCGAGGACAAAAGAGTGTCAGGATTAAATCTCCTGAAAATATCCTGGATTAGGGAATGGATCTTTGTACAGACCGTTTGCCTACTCTCCGAGGACATCTTGAGTAATGTATAGATCATTTCTGACCTGTTGTGAATTGTTGATATTGTTTTATCTGCATATAACTATCCTGCAAAGAAAAGGTTAGTTTATGCAATGTGCATGCATGCATGTATGGCATGGTACACCTATGTAGATGTATTATGTATTTATGGATATGTATGCTATGATATAAATGATGTATGTATGAATCATGCAGCCTGAAGCGTCTAGATATCTTTGTATAATAACTGCTGGCTAGGGAAAATAAATCCCGATTCGTTGCTGAAGAATATGAGGAACTCGTTCCCGTCTTGTTAGATAGTATAGTATTTATAATCTTCCGTCTTTGTTCGTCGTACTTCTATAAAAAGAGATGGACATAAATTCAAGGAGGATGTAACTAGAAGTATCCATAATGATAGATTTTCCCTACTGGGGCTTTGTAGTTGTTTTGTGGGACGAACCGGCGAAGCTTCGTTGAACTCCTACCCTCGTTCGTCCTTAGTAAATACTATTACTGCATTTTATGCATTTCTGGTAAACATCAATCATATTCAAAAACATACATACATTTAAACACAACCAATGGACGTTTTCGCTTATGTAAATAGGGTAAAAGTAAATCTGGATTCAAAGATGAAATTTCATTTATATTACAAAGTGACCTATACATAGGTAAGTTTGTACAAGGAGACAGAAATCCTTGTAAGAGGAATTTGTCGTAAAAGTTTTACAAAAACAAAGAAAGACAGCTATTTGAGAAATAATCCTATTGAGTTTCAATTCTACTATTGCCATTATCTTCGAGTATCTCATCTTCTGCTGTTGAGACGGAAACGATTGGATTGATCTTTATCTATTCGAGCTTGAGTTAGGTAGCACCATCAGTGTAAGTTACATGAGTGATCCAAACGAGACATAGTCATACGCTTTAATCCCTAACTTTTGCCTGGATTGCCCTTTCAGGTTTTCAATCTAACGGGATACTCTTTTTTGCCCAAGCCGCCTTTTCAGGTTTTCGACTTGCCGGGTGTACATTTTTTTATATATATCCCTAATTTTTGCCCGAACCCTTTTGGTTCGCCGAGATGCCCTTATTTTTGCCTAGGCCAGTCAACCTAGCGGGTCTCTTTTTATGCGTAGTATTTTTTAACTATGTCTGCGTTTACAGGCTGTGGAAAGTCTTCACCATCCATAGTAGTAAGCATCATGGCACCTCTTGAGAATACTGTTTTGACCACAAATGGTCCTTCATATGTAGGAGTCCATTTTCCCCTAGGATCACCCTGTGGTAGTATGATACGCTTGATTACCAAGTCACCAGCCTAATATACCTTTGGCTTAACCTTCTTATTGAAAGCCTTGATCATTCTTTTCTGGTACATCTGGCCATGACAAACAGCTGCCAACCTTTTCTCATCAATCAAATTTATCTGGTCAAGTCGAGTCTGAATCCACTCATCTTCATCCAAGCCTGCATCCTTCATGATTCTTAAGGAAGGGATCTGAACTTCAATGGGCAGAACTGCTTCCATACCATAGACTAAGGAGAATGGGGTTACCTCTGTTGAAGTACGTATTGTAGTACGATAACCATGAAGAGAAAATGGTAACATCTCATGCCAATCCTTGTAAGTAACAGTCATCTTTTGTAGAATCTTCTTAATGTTCTTATTAGAAGCTTCTACTGCCCCATTCATCTTCGGACAATACGGAGAAGAGTTGTGATGCTTAATCTTGAACTGCATGCAGAGATCAGTAATCATAGTGTTGTTTAGATTAGAGCCATTATCAGTAATAATCCTTTCAGGGATGCCATACCTTCATATAAGATTATTCTTAATGAATCGAGCCACAACATTCTTGGTAACAGATGCAAATGAAGCTTCCTCCACCCACTTAGTAAAGTAATCAATAGCAACCAGGATGAAACGATGCCCATTAGAAGCAGTAGGCTTGATCTCACCAATCATATCAATGCCCCACATGGCAAAAGGCCAAGGAGCAGTCAACACATTCAATGGTGATGGAGGTATATGTACTTTATCAGCATAGATTTGACACTTGTGACATGTTCTGGAATGTTGATAGCAGTCAGCTTCCATGGTAGACCAATAGTAACCTGCTCTCAATATCTTCTTTGCCATAGTATGACCACTAGAATGAGTGCCAAAAATCCCATCATGCATATCTTCCATAATCTTTTTTGCTTCCTTCTTATCCACACAACGAAGAAAAGTTGAATCATGATTGCGTTTGTACAAAATTCCATTACTTAAGAAGAACTTAGCAGAAAACCTCCTCAGAAACTTCTTATCTTTGACAGATGCCCCTTCAGGGAACTCCTGGGCTTCAAGATATCTTTTTACTTCATAGAACCAAGGTTTCTCTTCTGCTTCTTCAGTGTCAATCTCATTGCAGTATGCGGGCTTTTCAAATCTATCAATAGTAATCTTGGGAGCTTCATCATCCCAGCTGATCTCAAACATGGATGCCATGGTGGCTAATGCATCGGCCAATTGATTTTCTCTTCGTGGAATGTGTTCAAAGGTAATCTCTTTGAAATGTGGGATCAAAGAAAACACATGCTCTCTGTAAGGAATGAGATTATCATGTTTGGTATCCCAATCTCCTTTGATCTGACTTACTACCAGGGCTAAATCTCCATACACGTCCAGGAACTGAATCTTCATATCAATGGCAGCTTTGATACCCATGATACATGCCTCATACTCAGCCATGTTATTGGTACAATAGAAACAAAGTCTTGCAGTAATCGGGGTATGACAACCTTCAGGGGAACTGATCACAACACCAACACCATTACCAAGTGCATTAGAAGCTCCATCAAAAACCATAGTCCATCGGGATCCTTGTTCAGGTCTGTCATATTGTCCAGGTTCTTTGGTAATAATCATAATACCTTCATCAGGGAATTCAAAAATCATTGACTGATAAACATCCACTGCTTGATGAGCCAAATGATCAGCTACAACACTTCCTTTAATGGCCTTCTGAGTGGTGTACTGTATATCATATTATGTTAAGATCATTTGCCACTTGCTATTCGTCCGGAGAGAGCAGGTTTCTCGAATATGTACTTGATTGGATCCATCTTCAAAATCAATAAGGTAGTATGAGTCAACATATACTGTCTTAGTCAGCGAGCAGCCCATGCCAAAGCGAATCAAGTTTTCTCGAGCATTGAGTATCTTGTTTCACAGTCGGTAAACTTTTTGCTAAGGTAGTATATTGCCTGCTCTTTTCGACCAGACTTGTCATGTTGCCCCAACACACACCCCATTGAGTAGTCTAACACTGTTAAGTACATGATCAAGGGTCTTCCATCAACTGGTGGCATCAAAATTGGAGGTTCTAGAAGATATATCTTGATTTCATGAAAGGCAGTCTGGCACTCATCATTCCATTCCATCACCTGATCTTTCTTCAACAACTTGAAGATTGGCTCACAGGTAGTAGTTAATTGGGAAATAAATCTTGCAATGTAATTCAGTCGTCCCAAGAAACCTCTAACTTCCTTCTCAGTACGGGGCGCTGGCATCTCTTGTATAGCTTTCACTTTTGCAGGATCCACTTCAATACCTTTTCCACTGACGATGAAACCCAGGAGTTTACCAGACCTTACTCCAAAAGTACACTTGTTTGGGTTCAATCTCAACTTGTATTTCTTCAACATTTCAAACAACTTATGCAGATGATCAAGGTGTTGCTCTTCATTTTGGGACCTGGTGTCGCTCCCACCAAATGACACACAGGGCCAAGAGGGGTACAGACGCGAACGGTCGGCGAAAGAGGTAGAGAACACACAAGGGTGAACTCAGAAGACAAGAGTCGCCAGCTAGGCATTTTTATCCCGGAGGAAAGGTAATGCTGCATAAACCTAAGAAAGGATAGATAAGACGGTTGCGAACCAGAGAGACTGAGAAAGGGGGTTGGTTACAACCTGGGAAGGTATTAGCACCCAGATTGTCCGCCGTACTCGACGGGATCCACGCTTAGAAAATTTGTGTTTTAAAGGGGTAGTGTCAGTGCTATTTGTGTACCAAAGCTGGAAAAGAATGCAAGTGTCAATGTAAAATAAGTGAGAAGTGTATAAGTGAAGTGTCAGTGTAAGAATAAGAATGAAATGCTCAAGATCATGAGGCTTAAAGAATAAGGCTAGAAAGAGGGGGAATATACAGAGACTTTTGTTCGATAACTGTTAAGTTATGCCTACGTATCCTCTCGTGCAATGAGGAAGTCAGAACACCGTAGTTCGACCCAAAGAGACTGAAAGGTAAATTGACTTGTGAACTGCTTACTTGTCTATGCTCAAGTGTATGACCTGTCTGGCTCAGGTGCAAACTGTCTTGCGTTAGACGGAAGAAACAAATTCTCGTTTGTGAGTGAATGAGATGAGAAAAGAATCCCGGAGGAGACGATTATTGTTTGTTTTTTGTGTTTTCAGTCTTTTATTGCTTTTTGAGATTTGTCATAAGTTGATGAGCTTAAGCCTAAACCAAGGGTTAGTAAACTCATCACATCCTCCCTCTGATTAGGGGTAATGAGAATACCTTAAGTAAGAAGTAAGCACCTCACACTTAATCACCATGGTGTAGGATTAAGATCATTAACCTACTTGTGATTAATTAGATGTTTTTGTTGTTTTTGTTTAGTGTTAAGTAATGAGTTTAAGCCATAATCAAGGATTTAATGGACTCATTACACCATCCTAATAGAAGGATAATAGATGAGAACATTTAAGCTGAGAAAGACTCCTCAACTTAATCCATGATTAGGGATTAACCTCATGACAAAACAAAACCTTTATTAAATGGATTTTAGTTAATGGTAAGATGAAGAAGTGATTTTTAGGGTTTGTAAGACAACTTGAGGGGGACTTGTCCATTAACACTAGGGTTAGTCTTTCTTAACCAATTAAGGAAGAATTAGAACCCTAATGAAAGGCCCAAGTTACAAGCTTGATGTCTTAGTGATTATTAGGTGGATTGATTAAAGGATTTAAACGAATTAAGGGTTTGACACTTAGGATTAAAGTTATACACTCCATCCTAATAGAAGGATGCAGGCATAAGCTTAATCACAAAGCCTTAAAGCCTTTAGGGTTTAGTCCCTGATTATGAGATGAGAAGAGAAGACTTAAAGATGACACAAAGGTCAAACTAATGGGGGGACTAAACAAACCCTAATTGTTGTCATGCTTGGAGATCCTAGGGTTTATGAGGCTTAAGAGGAGAAGATCTTCAGAGAAGCCACCAGGAAGGAAGCAGATGAAAGGAGGAAGAAGCAATAAGAAGCAAAACAACTTGCTTCACTTAAGAAGACAAGTTGCTTGAAGAAAGAAAGTAAGAAAAGGGCATGAATGAGCAAGCTCACTCTAAATCAAAGATAAAATGCAGCAATGATGCAAGAGAGATGAAAAGAGATTGTGAGAAGTGAAGGCAAATTCACTTCTCAAACAACTTACCTCCTGAAAAGTTAGCCAAAAGAAATGAAATGCAATGCAAATGAGATGAAGTGTCATGATGCAAACCTAAGTCAGAAGCATTTACATGATGTTAATGATGCCAAGAGATGATACAAACATGAGGCAAGACATGAGAATGATCATACAAGGCAATGGATGCAGATGAAGCATGTTTTGAGCCATGAATGTACATGAAAAGTTATGAAATGCAATGGGCATATAACATGGAAAATGAAAGATGCAATGATCAAAAATGATTCTAATATGTCCTAAGATCTATTATGAATCATGTTGATGCACAAAATGTCATGGAAAGTCAATGGATGCAAGCAAATGAAAGATGGATGCAAAGGAAACCATAAATAGGGTTACATGCATCATGCAAAGCAAAAATCCAAAACCAGAAGCAAATGACATGATAAAAATTTGAAAATGCAATCAAAGATACCCTAAACCTATACAAGCTCACTGCCCAAAGGAGGGGATCCAACTCTTAACCTAGTGCAAGTTATGAATTTCCTAAGATTAATAGGGTTTTGGGGTACCTCATCAAGAAAAATACCAAAGAAATTGAAAATGCAAGATCAAATCAAACCAAATTTATCCTATAAGCTAAATGTCATGAAGAGTGCAATGCAAGAAGAATCATCATCCAACTCTCAATGGTTAGGCAGAATGAAATTTTTAAAGATTGAACCAAGATATTGCCTTGAAATGAAGTTAATTCCAATGAAAATGATCAAAAGGCATCAAGAACAAAAAATAAATTTGGTTTGAGAGTTGGACAATGTTTCTAAATGTTTCTAAGTGTAATGTGAATTTTTTGGTGATTTTTAAATACCTAAATGTATTTTTAACTAATTAATTTTCATTAATTAATTAAAAAAAACATTTAAATGATTTAAAAATGATTTTTAATGCAAAAAATAAAAAATAAAAATATTTTTGGGTTTTAAAAATTAATGAAAACTTTGACAAAAATTTTCATAATTTTTAAATGATTTTAACTATTTTTAATAATTCGTGCAAATAAATGCAAAACAAATGAAAATAAAATGAAATTAAATAGAAAAATGAGAAAGTCAACCAGATCAAGGGCTGTGGTTCAAACTGGGACGCGCGGGAATTGACCTGGCGCGCAAACGAACGTTCCAAATTCAAACTTGCCTAATTATGATTAAACCCTAATCAGAAGCCCTAATGACTTTCAGATGACCGGAACAGTGTTCCTGTCATCTTCTCCGGCAAGCTGTTCATGCTATCTCACTCCCTACGCATCAAAACTTCACTAAAATCTCCAGATTCAATCCTTAAACATCACTAAACCTAAACCCCACCCCAACAATCATTTATTTTCATTGAATCAGAAGAATCAAACCAAAACTCATTTCACGGGCAAAGTTTCAGAACAAGCATACATGGCCATTTTTCATTCATTTTCAAAATAAATCACATCATGATAATCAGTGAAGCATAAGGAAGCATTTAGAAACTAAAAATGGGAGTTCTGGAAAAATAAATGCCATGGCTACCTGAGCTTGAGCTTTCGAAACAGGGACTTTCTGGCCAGCTCTTTGCTTCAAACAAGCTCCAATGATCCTCCTCAGAAGCTTTTGACACTTAGCTGGAGTTTATGTGACCTCTAGAAGAAGTTTGCAGAAGCTCAGGTCAAGGGAGTGTTGAAATCGTGTTTTTGATTATGGTGGTTTCAGGGACAAGTGAGGGGTGGGAAATGATCAGTGGGTCATGGTGAGTTGAATGGTGAAAGAATTTTTAAGTTTGAGTTGCTGAGTTGAGAGATTCGATAGAAAATGCAAAGGGAGGGATTTTTGTGTATGCTGACTTGTGTGTGTGTTCAGGCTCCAAGAACATCTGAAATGGCTTGCTTGAAGTGTGTTTGTAAAGTTTTGATTGGTCAGAATAGTTGGTGTGGCACTGTGGGATTGGTATGGGAGTTTTTGCAAAAAGTCAAGTCTAGGTGTAAGAGAGGTATGGGTCAATGGTAGGCCAAGGAAAAAGGGGTGTCCTGCGTAGCAAGGAATGAGGAGAGCCATGGGATCAGTCTTGAAGCCAATTAGCAAGTGGATTAGGGTTTGTGAGATGTTTTGCAACTTTGTGATCCTTTTGCCCTTTTGTGATTTCTTGATACATAAGTCATGAAAATGGACAAATCCTTGATGCATTATGACTTTTAGACATTGGTTTATGTTTTTGCAAAGATTAGAAGTCCATTTGAAGTTACAATTTGCCTTGGCAAGAGATTTTGCAACTTTGCCTCTTTGGTGCAAGACATGAAATTATGTGATTTTCCTCAACTTTGACAAGCCATAACTTTTGATCCAAAATGAATTAAGACAAGTTCTTGTACTTTCTGAAAAGGGAATGATCCATTATACAACTTTCATGACCAAAGTTTTCTCATTTGAGGCATTTTTGAATCAAAAAGAAAGGGTTGAAAAACTTTCCCAAAATGGCAAGTTTCCATTACAAGTCATTTTCCCAAAAAGGCAACTTTGCAAATGGCTTGAAATCCTTCAATTTTGTGAACTTCTAACATCTTCTATGATCAAATAAAGATCATACACAATCAAAATGATGAAGAACACCCCTTGGTTGGGTCACTGGGGGCCTCAGATGCCCTGATTTTGCACTGACTTGCTCAAGAAGTCAACTCTTGATCAGATGCCTTCCCTATGGAATTTTTTCATGAAACTTGGTATGCATTATCCTTATGACATATAGAGACCAATAGAAACAAGAATGACCAAAAATTTTGGAGTTATGGCCTCTGAAACCAAAACCCTAATTCTAGGTCATCTGTGTAGTTAAACCTGGCTCTGCTTCCATGCCTTCCTCAATTCTTGTGATTCTTTGACTTTATTGACTTTGAAAGGATATAATATGATGTTTGAACACACATGGACCCCTTTGAAATGATTGATGACCTTTGGAGTGGCTCAAATAGCTCTTGGATTGCTCAGATCACAAACCCTAGATGCAGATGATTTAGAAGCAATGTAGTGAATCAAACATGTGGTATGAGATGCTATGATTGAACTTATGCATATGAGAAGATCACAAGCCATGGTGTGAATGGGTGAGGGCAAATTTGGGGTGTTTACAGCTTCCCCTATTCAAACATGAGTTAGCTGTGTAGGATGTAAGCAACGGCTTAACAGGCAAACAAGATAACTTGTGGTTGAATACCAAAGACAGTCCAAAATTTGCACTCACAGAATGAAGAAGAAAAGGGATATAGATTGTAAAAGAAAATAAAATGTAATATAAAGCGCGGGCGATGGAGGACGACCGTCGAGCAGAGGACAACTGCTGGGGATGAATCAATGACGGGGACGACCGACATGCTGGGGAAGATGCAGGAAATAAAGCAGTGACGGGGACGACCGACTAGCTGGGGATATGAGAGATTGTGATGGGGACGGCCATCAGGTAAAGCTATAAGACTCTCTGGGGATTATAGGTAAACGAAATAAAATGATGAGGTACAGTCATCAAAGGTGAAGGACGATCACCTAACAGGGGACGGCTGCTCTGTTGGGGATAAGATGAGGGACGGTCATCAAGAGGTGAAGGACGATCACCTGGAAAGGTACGGCTGCCGAATGTACCACGACATAGGACGAATGTCGGGTAACAAGATCAACGATGGGGACGGCCATCGGATAAGCATGATGAAGGACGATCATCGAGAGGTGAAGGACGATCACCTAGCAGGGTACGGCTGCTCTCAGGGTTTATCATGACATAGGACGAATGTCAGATAACAAGATCAACGATGGGGACGGCCATCGGATAAAATGATGAAGGACGATCATCAAGAGGTGAAGGACGATCACCTAGCAGGGTACGACTGCTCTATTGAAAATATCACGACATAGGACGAATGTCGGATGGAAAAGGGGTTCTAATGAATAGAGACTCCACTGGGGGTGATGAAGGACGATCATCAAAGAGGTGAAGGACGATCACCCGGCAGGGTACGGCTGCCGCAAGGGTATCATGACATAGGACGAATGTCAGACAGAAAGGAAATAGTTTAACAAGTTTTGTTGGGGACTTCGCTGGGGAAAAGTAAACACGGACGAGTGTCTACATCCAAGAAATGAGAGGTATAAGTGTTTGGGTACTGTGTATAGACTAAAGATGTGGACGAGCATCCTTAAGACTATGATACAGACGGGTATCAGGTAGAAACAAATGCTGACACATGTTCGGAGACGATGATACGGACGAGTATCAATTAGTTAACAGAGAACACGGACGAGTATTGATTCTGCGGGGACTCTTCTGGGGAATAATAGACACAGACGAGTGTCTAAATTCAAGAAGACATAAGTGTTTGACCTGGTGTATAGATTAGAGATGCGGACGAGCATCCTTAAGACTATGATACGGACGAGTATCGGTAGAAACAAACGCTGACGCATGTTCAGAGATGATGATACAGACGAGTACCAACTGTTTAACAAAGAACATGGACGAGTGTCGGATCTGAGGGGATATAAGGGGTTTATAAAAGATACGGACAAGTATCTGTATGAGTAAAACAGGAGTAACAAGTATGAGTGGTGTACAGACGAGTGATTAACTTGCTGAGGAGAGTGACACGGACGAGTGTCTAAAAGAGGAAAGTGCGATATAAACAAGTGTATGGTTTGCAAAGTGTTTAGGTAAATATGCTGGGGAAGGTGACACGGACGGGTGTCAGGGAATTTGTATAGATATGTATCTGTGAGTGCAAAGGGGCGCTTTGGCTTTCTACTGGGGATATGACACGGACGGGTGTCAGGAAGTATCTGTATCTTTTAGGGAAAGTGCCTTGGCTCTCTGCCGGGGAATCTGGGGAGTTTTCTGTATATCGTTGATGGATTGTCAGTATTTACAAGTATTTGATTCAGAACATGGCTTATGATTATGCAATATGTTTGATTTTTGCCGTAATGCTCCGTATTGGACGGAATGCTACGCTCTGTGGGGAGAATATGATGCGAATGCTATGATTATGCAAAGATACCGATCCGGGATTCGGATCCCGTTGTTGTGGAGATCTCTGGCTGATCTGCTTGAAGTGGATATCCCAGCTGGGGATAAGATCCTTGATAGACTTGACATATATGACTCTATTTGGGTAAGTAGGTCATTGATAAACCTATCTTGGTAATGAGGGACCCAGCTGGGGTCTGTAGAAGCTTTCGTCACTCTGTTGTGAGATCTCTCAGGTATTGCTTTGCCGGATAGAGGTTGAAACTCTATGGGGATCCTGCTGAGGATGATACTTGACAACTCAGCTGGGGATGTGAACAACTTCTGGTGTCGTCCTCTGAAGGGAATGTTGGAGAAGTGACTCCTGGCAACTCTGATGGGAGAATGCATCTCTAGTGCTGTTTGGAAGGTGTGTTGAGGATATGATGATTCGGCAGCCTACTGGGGAGAAGCTTTCATGCCCCACGTTGCGTTTTGAATACCTGCAATCCTGGAAAGACAAAGAAATGCACAAGTATCCCGAGGTATCCTTTGCTGGATTCCATCATAGGAGTTTAGACACTCCCGAGAGTAAACATATTTCCTGCAAGCATGTAGTTTAAGAAAGACGCATTTGTATTTATGCGACCAAAATAATGACATCGGACATTTTTGCAAATGAAAGAGTACGAGACAATGTGTGACTGAAAATCTGGTTTTATTAATTCGTGTGCCCTGAATTGGCAAGATACAGTCAAAGAAACAAATCCCTTGAAATGAGGAGATTGTTACAAATTGAGAAACAAAAGATGTTGGCAATGTTGATGACGCTTCAAGGAGCTTCCCTCTGGCTATGACTCATATGACATTTGACATCCTTCTCGCCTTGCTTTCTGAAGAAGGCTGATTCTGACCGACACTCGAACCTTTCGGAGCTTACCATATTGTGAGTGATATAGATGAATTCAGAATGCAGTTGTTCGCTTATTCCCTTATTTTGCGTGGATCGCCCTTTCTGTTTTTGACTCGCCGGGATGCCCTTTTTTTGCCTGGACTTACATTTTGTTTTTATGTCCAGGGTCATTTTATGCGAAGTATTTTTTAACTGCATCTGAATTCACAGGGGACAGGAAATCTTCACCATCCATAGTACTGAGCATGAGTGCTCCACCGGAGAAAACTTTCTTTACTACGAATGGTCCTTCATAATTCGGAGTCCACTTGCCCCTGTGGTCTGTATGAGGAGGAAGGAGTCTTTTCAGCACAAGATCTCCTACTTGGTATTCTCGGAGCCTGACTTTCTGATCGAAGGCTTTCTTCATTCTTTTCTGATACAACTGCCCATGATAAATTGCAGCCAATCTCTTCTCTTCAATTAGATTCAGTTGCTCGTATCGGGATCGGACCCATTCTGCTTCATTCAACTTGACGTCCATCAATACCCATAAAGATGGTAATTCAACTTCAACAGGTAGGACTGCTTCCATACCATACACAAGCTGATACGGTGTTGCCCCAGTGGATGTCCTGATTGACGTTCGGTACCCATGCAAGGAAAATGGTAGCATTTCATGCCAGTCTTTGTAGGTAACTACCATCTTCTGCACAATCTTCTTGATATTCTTGTTAGCTGCCTCGACATCGCCATTCATCTTTGGCCTGTAAGGAGAAGAATTGTGATGTTGGATCTTGAAGTCCCGGCACAGTTCTGCCATCATTTTGTTATTCAAGTTGGAACCATTATCAGTAATGATTCGTTCGGGCACTCCATACTGACAAATGATATCTCTTTTCAGAAATCGGGCTACCACCTGCCTTGTAACATTTGCATAAGAAGCCGCTTCAACCCACTTGGTAAAATAGTCAATAGCAACCAGGATGAATCTGTGGCCGTTTGAAGCAGTCGGTTCGATCTTGCCAATCATATCAATGCCCCACATGGCAAAGGGCCAGGGTGAAGACATCACATTCAGTGGATTCGGAGGCACATGCACTTTATCCGCATAAATCTGTAATTTATGACATTTTCTGGCATAAGCACAACAGTCTGCATCCATTGTGATCCAGTAATAACCTGATCTTAGCAACTTTTTAGCCATTGCATGCCCTCCAGCATGGGTACCAAAAGATCCTTCGTGCGCTTCGTGCATCAACAAGTCTACTCCTGTTCTATCAACGCATCTGAGAAGTACCATATCAAAGTTTCTCTTGTACAAGGAACCGTCAGTATTCAGGAAGAAACTACCAGCTAGCCTTCTTAATGTCTTCTTATCATTGGAAGATGCCCCAGGTGGGTATGTTTGATCCTCCAAGAAGCATTTGATGTCGTGGAACCAAGGCTTATCATCCTTAACAACATCTGCTGCAAATACATATGTGTTGGTGTAAGCCCTAGAGGCCAATACTTTTTGGTACTTGTATCGGATTATTCGTTTAATAATAAAAGGCATTTCTTTATTATGTTTGTCTTTCAGAATAATAAAGTCCCTAGAATAGTTAGTCTGTTTAATGAAATGTTAAGTGTGACTTAATCATGAGATCCCATTAAACATAAAGACATTATTCTTAAAATATCTGTAGTCAAGCTTTATTGCAAAGTGGGATAACATTAAAGCATTGAGACTATTATGAAGATAGACTGATGATCACATCTCATGGATCATGAATAAAGAGTTATCAAGTCTTGACATAGGTATAAATATTAGGAGTAATATTTATACCGGATTGACCCGCTATGAGAATACTACATAGTATGTTATGCAAAGTGTCATAAGTTATTCTCATGGTGATAATGGTGTATTACAACCCTTCGACCTGAAACCACTATGGACCCTAGATGTAGAGTCGGGTGCTTTATTGCTGATCAAACATTATCCGTAACTGGATGATCATAAAGACAGTTGATGGGCACTCCACGAAGCATGCTGAGGGACATGAGTGTCCTAGATGGAATTTGCCAATCCTGCATAACAGGAGAAATGTCTAAGGGCCCAATATTGAACTGGACAAGGATGACACAGTGTATGCCTTGTGTTCAATATAGACATAGGGGCAAAAGGGTAATTGTACAAACATATATTATCACGAAAAAGGTTTTGTCAGATCACATGACATTTTCGTGACTTGGGTAGCAGTGATGTGTTGCTAGATACCGCTCACTGTTTATTATGTTAAATATATAATTTAATATAATTACCAACGTTACGAAATCCTACAGGGTCACACACATAAGAACAGTTTGATGAGAGATAGAGAAATCAAAGGAACACCGTAAGGTACGGTGCACTTAAGTGAAAATAGAAATTCGGATAATATAATAATAATTATTGTTATTTTATAATGGTTATAAAATAATAATAAAATAAATATATTTATTATAATAATAGTTATTATAATAATATATAATATTATTATGGATCATGTGAATTGGGCTTTTAGCCCGCAGCCCACAAGAGAGTCTATAAAAGGAACCCTTGTGATGAAGCTTTCACTTGATGCAATTTCGTTTTTGATTCTCTTTTCTCACTCAAATAATTCCGTTCGTAAGCAGCTAGCACTGTGACCGGAAGCTGTTCGTGGGGACTGAGTAGAGGCGTTGCACTTCATCAACGCTTGTGATCGCTGCATCAAAGATATGAATCGCCACAAAGAGGTAACGATTCTAATACTGACCATGCTCATTCGTAAGGATCACTAAAGGAAATTTTTGTTTTCCGCTGCGTTTAGATCACAATTTTCCTTCAGTGGTATCAGAGCCACTTACGAAACCATGGATCTGATAGTTGTTAAATTTCCGTCTTTTCTGTATTTGATTCGATTAAAACACAGAATGAATTTAACAATAAACGATTAATTAAATTTGGCATCTGTTGTGTACGATTTGGATGATTGATGTTGATTATGCTTCAGAAACCGACATTAGTATGGTGAAGTTGTGCGATACATTGATCATCCATAGGTTACACAATTAGATCGATCACTTTTATATAAGATATAAGAAATTCTGATGCAAAGATGGTATATGGGATATACTGTTTTGATTTCATCCATTCAATCACATAAGGATTGTAATTCTTTTGAAAGATCGGAATCCGACGTTAGTATGGTGAAGCAATGACATGTTGATCTATCATATTGAGTTATCAATCGAGTTGTGTTTGACGGCATGAAATTGTTGCATTAGGATTAATGGCAGTACAAGTGTTGTATTGCCGCAGACTTTTCCGGTTGGGGTTGTAAATGCACAAAAGTTGTGCAGGAAACGACGTGAAATACAATGAAGTGTTCATTAAATTTTTCGTCGGGGCGCTACCCCTAACAACCCCGCAAGGAGGCGCTGCCCCCTTGACCCCCGTCCGCTGACCGGTCAGCGGAACCACCGTCCGCTGACCGGTCAGCGGAACCACCGTCCGCTGACCGGTCAGCGGAACCCCCGGCTAAGTCTGCAAAGTGTGATCAATCAGCCGTAATTTAATTTAGTTTATTTAATTATCGGAATTTTAAACTAATAATAAAAGTGTGTTTATTATTATTTATTTGTGGTGATCAGTTATGGCCTTAGTTTATCCTTTATTATTGTTTTGGGATTTTTAAATACGGCCTGCGTGTCGTGCCTCTCTCTCAATCTCTTTATGTAACTTCTTTTCTCATATCACTCCCTCGTATGTAAAACGAGTTTTCTTATATGTAATGTAATATTATGTTATGAAGAAAAAAGAAGTATTCAATATTAAAGGAGGATAACCTTGGAGATCATGCTTGGAGAAGCTTAGATCGTTATTAGGTTAGCTTAGGTTCTCTCATTGGCTTGAGAGAACAATTGCGTTAGGGGCCATAATTGTATTTTTTTATATGTATGTTGATGCATGTAATTGTATGTTGATGCATGTGAGAGACGTTTTGCATGTTAAGCCGGTGAGATCAAACTAATAACAAATTCCCTCAAAATTAAATATTAAGTTTATGCTTTCCAATTTTTAGAACTCATCAAGACTAGTATCGAGCATTGTAGGTTTCGCCTACGCGAGGTGCATGTTCTATATTAGTAAGGTGTGATGGGATAATTGTAATATCCAATTGCTAAAACAATGGGTCAAACTTAACTAAACAAATTATAATAAGATTATACATGTTTAGAAGCAAGAATTGGGAATGATTCATGTGATGGATCAGAATAAGGAGTTATTCACCCAATTGAAAATATTCGAGAGTTGTATGAGAAACAATTGGAAGGAGTTCCTACCTAAATAACTTAGTTTTGTGTAATCATCCTAACGCTGACTTAAAACAAAGTGAAACATGGATCTCGACCCACTAGAAAGTCTTCCAACGGGATTTTCCGAATCAAATGATGAGGGTCATTTGTTTTGAATAAAATAGTGGGAGCATATTTGATTAAAGGCCTAAATAAATATGTTGTTTTTTTAATGATACTTATATTTTCATATTTCTCTTGTAGATTACCATGACAACAAACACATCGAACAATATTTTGCGATCCATCCTAGATAAGGAAAAATTGTCTGGGACAAATTTCCTGGATTGGCACCGTAATCTGAGGATTGTCCTCAAGCACGATAAGAAGCTGTATGTCTTGGAGACACCAGTTCCTGAGGAGGAACCTCCTAGTTCTGCACCAAAGGCAGAAAGAGATGCTTATAAGAAGCATTTCGATGATGCCAATGAAACCGCTTGCCTCATGCTTGCTACCATGAACTCTGAGTTGCAAAAGCAACACGAGAACATGTCTGCGTTCGATATGATCGGACATCTGAAAATGCTTTATCAAGAGCAAGCAAGAAATGAGAGGTTTCAGGTTTCAAAGTCCCTTTTTAACAGCAAGTTAGCTGAGGGAGCCCCTGTAAGTCCCCATGTACTCAAGATGATTGGGTATGTGGAGAACCTTGACAGATTAGGGTTTCCCCTTGGAAAAGAACTTGCGATTGATCTGATCTTGCAATCGTTGCCAGAGAGCTTCAGTCAGTTTGTCCTGAATTTCAATATGAATGACTTGGACAAAAGTCTTCCAGAACTGCTAGGCATGTTGAGAACTGCTGAGCAGAATATGAAGACAAAAGGGAAATCCATTCTGATGGTCAGTAATGGAAAGAAACAGAACAAGAGGCCCATCAAACAGGGTGGTAGAGGGAAAGGCAAGGAAGTTGCCAAACCCAAACCCACTCCTCCTGTTTTGAAGCCTAGTGGAGGAATAGCAAAGGAGGGCACTTGCTTCCATTGCGGTAAGACCGGACATTGGAAGAGAAATTGCCCAAAGTACCTGGAAGATAAGAATAATGGAGTAGAGACTTCAAATTCAGGTATTTTTGTTATTGAAATTAATTTATCTACTTCTGCATCATGGGTATTAGATACTGGATGCGGTTCTCACATTTGTACTAATGTGCAGGGACTAAAAAGGAGTAGAGATTTGGCAAAAGGTGAAGTTGACCTACGAGTTGGCAATGGAGCAAAGGTTGCTGCTTTAGCTGTAGGAACTTATGTTTTAACTTTACCTAGTGGTTTAATAATTCAGTTAGAGAACTGTTATTATGTACCTGCAATTAGCAGGAATATTATTTCCGTTTCTTGTTTGGACAAGTTTGGTTTTTCATTCATAATAAAGAACAATTGTTGCTCCATTTATTTGAATGATATATTCTATGCTACTGCAAAAATGAATAATGGACTATATGTCCTTGATCTTGAAATGCCAATTTATAACATTAATACTAAAAGGTTGAAACCTAATGAGTTGAATCCAACTTACCTTTGGCACTGTCGATTAGGCCACATAAATGAGAAACGCATTTCCAAACTCCATAAAGATGGACTCTTGGACTCTTTTGATTATGAATCATATGAGACATGCAGATCTTGTTTTATTGGAAAGATGACAAAGTCCCCATTCACAGGAAAAGGTGAAAGGGCTAATGATATTTTGGCACTCATACATACTGATGTATGTGGACCACTGAACATACCAGCCAGAGGAGGTTTTCAGTACTTCATCACTTTTACTGATGACTTCAGTAGATACGGATATGTGTATTTAATGAAACACAAATCTGAGTCCTTTGAAAAGTTCAAGGAATTCAAGAATGAAGTACAAAACCAACTAGGTAAGAATATTAAAGTTCTTCGATCAGATCGAGGCGGTGAATATTTAAGCCTAGAATTTGATGACCATCTAAAAGAGTATGGGATTCTATCCCAACTTACTCCTCCTGGAACACCACAATGGAATGGTGTATCTGAGAGAAGAAATCGAACCTTGTTAGACATGGTCCGATCCATGATGAGTCACGCCGATCTTCCAAACTCCTTTTGGGGACATGCATTATTAACAGCAGCTTACACACTTAACCGTGTTCCATCCAAAAAGGTTGATAAGACACCATATGAGATATGGAGTGGTAAGAAACCACATATGTCTTACATGACGATTTGGGGTTGCGAAGTTTACGTCAAACGACAAATTTCAACCAAGCTTGAGCCCAAATCTGACAAATTCTTATTTGTGGGGTATCCTAAAGAAACAAGAGGATATTACTTCTACAATCCTTCTGAGGGTAAAGTGTTTGTCGCTCGAACTGGAGTCTTTCTGGAAAGGGATTTTATTTCCAAAGGAAACAGTGGGAGGAAAATAGAGCTTGAAGAAATTCAAGAATCACAAAACATTGAAACACCTATGGAGGAACTAGAGCAGGAAACACAAGTAGTTGTGGAAGAGCAACCTGCTCAAGTAGAACAAGACCAGTGTAGGTCAAGCAGGATACGTCACCAACCTGAGAGATATGGATATCTCATAAGTGATCAGGGTGATGTATTACTCATGGATCAAGATGAGCCTGTGACCTACAAAGAGGCCATAACTGGTCCTGAGTCTGAGAAGTGGCTAGAAGCCATGAAATCTGAAATGGATTCCATGTACACAAACCAGGTTTGGACCTTGGTAGAACCTCCTATAGGAGTTAACCCTATAGGATGAAAGTGGGTCTTCAAGAAGAAGACTGACATGGATGGTAAGGTACATACCTATAAAGCAATACTGGTTGCAAAAGGCTATAAACAAATTCATGGGGTTGACTATGATGAAACCTTTTCACCAGTTGCAATGCTTAAATCTGTTCGGATTTTACTTGTCATCGCTGCATATCATGATTATGAAATATGGCAGATGGATGTCAAAACTGCTTTCCTTAATGGGAATCTTCTTGAGGATGTGTACATGACACAACCTGAAGGATTTGACATACCACAAGATGCCCAAAAGATATGCAAGTTACAGCGATCAATCTATGGATTGAAGCAAGCTTCCAGAAGCTGGAATCTTCGTTTTGATGAAACCGTAAAACAATATGGATTCATCAAAAATGAAGATGAACCTTGTGTCTACAAGAAGGTTAGTGGAAGCATGATCGTGTTTCTGGTATTATATGTAGATGACATATTACTCATTGGAAACGATGTCCCTACCTTGCAACAAGTGAAGACTTGGTTAGGGAATTGTTTTTCTATGAAAGACCTAGGTGAAGCAGCCTATATATTAGGAATTAGGATCTATAGAGATAGATCACAAAAACTGCTTGGCCTAAGTCAGAGTACATACATAGATAAAGTGTTGAGACGCTTTAATATGCATGATTCCAAGAAAGGATTCATACCTATGCAACATGGTCTGTGTTTATCAAAAACACAATCCCCTTCAACTAAGGAAGAAAGGGATCGCATGAATAAGATTCCATATGCATCTGCAATAGGATCTATCATGTATGCCATGTTATGTACTCGACCAGATGTCTCGTATGCATTAAGTGCAACGAGTAGGTACCAATCTGATCCAGGTGATGCTCACTGGGTAGCTGTCAAGAATATCCTTAAGTACTTGAGAAGGACTAAGGATTCATTCTTGATATATGGAGGTCAGGAAGAGCTTGATGTAATTGGTTACACTGATGCTAGCTTCCAGACAGATAATGATGATTTTAGATCACAATCTGGTTATGTGTTCTGTCTCAATGGTGGCGCTGTGAGCTGGAAAAGTTCAAAGCAAGAAACAGTTGCTGATTCTACAACTGAGGCCGAGTATATTGCTGCCTCAAATGCAGCAAAGGAAGCTGTTTGGATCAAGAAGTTCATTAGTGAACTTGGAATAGTCCCTAGCATTGTGGATCCCATTGGTTTATATTGTGATAACAATGGTGCTATCGCACAAGATAAGGAGCCTAGATCTCACCAACGATCCAAACACATACTTAGGCGTTATCACCTCATTCGAGAGATAATCGATCGGGGAGATGTGAAGATATGCAGAGTACCTACACTTGACAATATCGCTGACCCATTAACAAAGCCTCTTGCGCAACAGAAGCATGATGGTCATACTAGATCTATGGGTATTAAGGGTATGCCTAATTGGCTCTAGTGCTAGTGGGAGATTGTTGGTGTAAGCCCTAGAGGCCAATACTTTTTGGTACTTGTATCGGATTATTCGTTTAATAATAAAAGGCATTTCTTTATTATGTTTGTCTTTCAGAATAATAAAGTCCCTAGAATAGTTAGTCTGTTTAATGAAATGTTAAGTGTAACTTAATCATGAGATCCCATTAAACATAAAGACATTATTCTTAAAATATCCGTAGTCAAGCTTTATTGCAAAGTGGGATAACATTAAAGCATTGAGACTATTATGAAGATAGACTGATGATCACATCTCATGGATCATGAATAAAGAGTTATCAAGTCTTGACATAGGTATAAATATTAGGAGTAATATTTATACCGGATTGACCCGCTATGAGAATACTACATAGTATGTTATGCAAAGTGTCATAAGTTATTCTCATGGTGATAATGGTGTATTACCACCCTTCGACCTGAAACCACTATGGACCCTAGATGTAGAGTCGGGTGCTTTATTGCTGATCAAACATTATCCGTAACTGGATGATCATAAAGACAGTTGATGGGCACTCCACGAAGCATGTTGAGGGACATGAGTGTCCTTGATGGAATTTGCCAATCCTGCATAACAGGAGAAATGTCTAAGGGCCCAATATTGAACTGGACAAGGATGACACAGTGTATGCCTTGTGTTCAATATAGACATAGGGGCAAAAGGGTAATTGTACAAACATATATTATCACGAAAAAGGTTTTGTCAGATCACATGACATTTTCGTGACTTGGGTAGCAGTGATGTGTTGCTAGATACCGCTCACTGTTTATTATGTTAAATATATAATTTAATATAATTACCAACGTTACGAAATCCTACAGGGTCACACACATAAGGACAGTTTGATGAGAGATAGAGAAATCAAAGGAACCGTAAGGTACAGTGCACTTAAGTGAAAATAGAAATTCGGATAATATAATAATAATTATTGTTATTTTATAATGGTTATAAAATAATAATAAAATAAATATATTTATTATAATAATAGTTATTATAATAATATATAATATTATTATGGATCATGTGAATTGGGCTTTTAGCCCGCAACCCACAAGAGAGTCTATAAAAGAAACCCTTGTGATGAAGCTTTCACTTGATGCAATTTCGTTTTTGATTCTCTTTTCTCACTCAAATAATTCCGTTCGTAAGCAGCTAGCACTGTGACCGGAAGTTGTTCGTGTGGACTGAGTAGAGGCGTTGCACTTCATCAATGCTTGTGATCGCTGCATCAAAGATCTGAATCGCCACAAAGAGGTAACGATTCTATCAATGACCATGCTCATTCGTAAGGATCACTAAAGGAAATTTTTGTTTTCCGCTGCGTTTAGATCGCAATTTTCCTTCAATATGCTGGTCTGTCGAGTCTGGATACTGAGATCCGAGGCACAAAGTTGGCAGCTTGAACTTTGATCATTGATGAAATGGTAGCTAGAGCATCTGCAAACTGATTCTCATCTCGAGGGATATACTCAAGCTTGACTGTCGTGAAGAAAGTCAATAACCTTCTTGTATAGTCCCTATAAGGTATCAGATGATCCTGGTGGGTGTACCATTTGCCGTTGGTTTGATTAATTACCAGAGCTGAATCACCGAACACAGTCAAAGTCTTGATCCTGAGGTCAATGGCTTCCTCAAGACCCATAATACAATTTTCGTATTCAGCTTCGTTGTTAGTGCAATTGAAAGTGAGCTTTGCCGAGAAAGGCATGTGAACTCCTTTAGGTGTAATGAGTACTGCACCAACACCACGACCATTCATGTTAACAGCCCCATCAAACATTATAGTCCATTCTTCCTCTGGGTCAGGCCCTTCGGTGTGAACAGGCTCTTCATGATCTTTTGCTTTTATGAACATGATGTCTTCATCAGGGAAGTCAAACCTCATAGGCTGGTAATCATCAATAGGTTGCTCAGCAAGATAGTCAGACAATACACTGCCCTTGATGGCTTTCTGAGATGTGTATTGAATTTCATATTCTGTGAGAATCATTTGCCATCTTGCAACCCATTCGGTAAGTGCTGGCTTCTCAAATATGTACTTGACTGGGTCCATCTTTGAGATCAACAAGGTAGTGTGGGTCAACATATACTGTCTTAGTCGGCGAGCAGCCCACGCTAAAGCACAACAAGTTTTCTCGAGCAGTGAATAACGTTGTTCACAGTCGGTAAACATTTTGCTTATGTAGTATATTGCATACTCTTTTCGACCAGACTCGTCATGCTGGCCCAACACACACCCCATTGACTCTTCTAATACTGTCAAGTACATTATTAGAGGTCTTCCTTCAACTGGAGGCATAAGGATCAGAGACTCTTGTAAGTATTCCTTGATTTTGTCAAAAGCCCTTTGGCAGTCCTCATTCCACCTGACCGTTTGCTCTTTTCTTAACAGTTTGAACAAAGGCTCACAGGTTGCGGTAAGGTGAGATATGAACCGTGAAATGTAGTTCAATCTACCTAGAAACCCCCAAACTTCTTTTTCTGATTTTGGTTCAGGCATTTCTTGAATGGCTTTGACTTTATCAGGGTCCACTTCAATCCCTTTCTCACTTACAATAAATCCCAGCAGTTTACCGGATCGCACCCCGAATGTGCATTTGTTGGGGTTTAACTTCAGTTGGTACTTCCTCAGACGCTTGAATAACTTCAACAGATTCACCAGGTGGTCTTCTTCTGTGAGGGACTTGACAATCATGTCATCCACATAACATTCAATTTCTTTATGGATCATGTCATGGAATAATGTTACCATAGCCCGTTGATAAGTGGCACCAGCATTCTTAAGTCCGAATGGCATCACCTTATAACAGAACGTGCTCCAGGGTGTGATAAAAGTTGTCTTCTCCATGTCTTCAGGTGACATCTTGATCTGATTGTATCCTGAAAATCCATCCATGAAGAAGAACACCGAGAAATGAGCCGTATTGTCGACCAATACATCAATGTGAGGTAATGGGAAATCGTCTTTCGGGCTGGCTCTGTTCAGATCCCGGTAATCCACACACATTCTCACCTTGCCGTCCTTCTTGGGCACAGGTACAATATTAGCAACCCACGGCGGATAGCTAGTTACAGCAAGGAAACCGGCGTCCCACTGCTTTTGTACCTCTTCTTTTATCTTCATTGCCATATCTGGGCGAGTACGGCGCAACTTCTGTTTTACCGGTGGGCAATCTTCTTTCAGAGGCAGCTTGTGCATGACGATATCGGTGTCCAACCCTGGCATATCCTGATAAGACCAAGCGAAGACATCCACATATTCCCGAAGCATGTCAATCAATTGCTCTTTCACTGAATCTTGTAAGCAGGCCCCGATCCTGACTTCTTTCACTTCTTCTTCCGTACCTAGATTAACTGTTTCAATTTCCTCCTGATGAGGAGTGATAACCTTCTCCTCCTGTCTCAACAACCTAGCTAGCTCTTCAGGTAGCTCATAATCTTCTTCAACCCCTTCATCGGCTTGATTGATTGGATTGTCAAAATCATACAAAGTCATAGCTGTGTTATTGTCGGTGCAGTCTGAAAGGCACTCTCTGCAAGGGTTTAGATTATTTATTTTAGTGATAAATTTTATTCTTGTTTAGAAAAAGTGAAAAGAAGTTATCATTTTGGAAAACATTGCCATTTTATTTTTGTACAAAAAGAAAAATGGAAAACAGTGAGCGGAAAAGAAAAAGACTCATTTGCAAAAGATGTCCGATATTCATTGATTGATCTGTTTGCACAAAATTACAAGATGGCCCGATTACAAAATGAGTCTTGTCATCTTGGGCAAGATGCAAGACTTGATGCATGCTTAAAAATACAGGAAATAATAATTACTCTGCAGGAGTAACCCTTATAATTTCCTGGGAAGACCAGTTAAGGACTTGGCTCCCCGGGGTCCTTGGACGTATCCAGCTCTCCAGGTGGCGGTCGCTTTCATCCTCGTCTTCCAAGTTGTTTACTGCGTCCGGGGTGAGCATTTTACAAAGTTGGGCTTCTTGGCAGCCTCTGATTGATCTTTTTGAGTTGGTTTGTAACCCAACCCAAATCTGTCTTCCTTCTTTTCTACGGGCAACAGCTTGCCCCAGCCTTGGGCAGTACCCTCTTCAACAACCTTCCTGGCTTGCTGATAAGACGTCATGGAAGTTCCCAGTACAGCAAATGCTTCATTGATGTTCAGGGCCTCAAACCCCTGGCTCATAGTTTCATGGATTTCTCCATCCATTTCTATGTACTTGTACGTAGCCAGATGGCTAACAAAGATGTCTTCTTCCCCACAGATGGTGATGATCTGGCCTTCCCACTCGAATTTCAGCTTCTGGTGAAGGGTAGACGTAACAGCGCCAGCGGCATGGATCCAAGGTCTACCCAACAAACAGCTGTAGGCCGGCTGAATGTCCATCACATAGAAGGTAATTTTGAAGGTCTGCGGGCCAATCATCACAGGCAGATCAATTTCCCCAAGCACTGACCTTTTAGAGCCATCAAATGCTCTCACCACCAAATTACTCGTACGCAGCGCCAAGCCATCATACTCCAGCTTCACTAAGGCTTTCTTTGGTAGAACATTGAGTGACGACCCAGTGTCCACCAGTACATGAGATAAAACAGCACCCTTGCACTCTAGGGTGATATGTAAAGCCTTGTTGTGGTTATGTCCCTCATTTGTTAAGTCAGCATTGGTTAAGCCCAGTCCATGACTGGTATTGACATTTGCTACCACGGTTTCCAGCTGATTAACATTGATCTCTTCTGGCACGTATGCTGCGTGCAGGACCTTCAGTAACGCATTCCTGTGAGCTTCAGAACACATCAACAATGATAATATGGAGATCTTTGAGGGAGTTTGGTGAAGCTGATCCACCACCTTGTAATCACTTCTCTTTATGATTCTCATAAACTCGTCTACATCTTGTTCAAAAGATGTCTTCTGAGTTTCTCTGACATTTGGCTCTTCAGGTACCACACTCTTTCCTTTTGCTTTGGCAGCAGCTTCTGCTTCGACATTAGGTCTCTGTGTTTGTGAGGCAAAAAGGCGTCCGCTTCTGGTGAAGCCTCCGCCTCCCCCAACATTACCAATTTGTGGAGAAGAGGTTGAAGAATCCAAAGTGATTTTCTCCCCGTTGCAGTAGAGGTCAGAGCCATAATGCCAAGGTATGGCATTACTGCTTTCATATGGAACTGGTCCAGGTACCGTGATAGTAACTGGACTGACTGCAGCAGAGGAGGGTACTGAAATGGTGTGCGGATCGTAGTAAATGGTGACTGGTGATCTGGAAGGAGATGCCACTGTTTGTTGTTGAAAGTTG
Source organism: Lathyrus aphaca (assembly GCA_963966055.1). Classification (NCBI taxonomy): domain Eukaryota; kingdom Viridiplantae; phylum Streptophyta; class Magnoliopsida; order Fabales; family Fabaceae; genus Lathyrus; species Lathyrus aphaca. The sequence goes on from OZ014521.1 coordinate 448,983,725, forward strand.
TTGTTTGGAGGAACATTTGACGGATCATAGTAGATGGTGACTGCGGAGATATCTTCATTAATTTCTGTTGATGTTGTAGAAGATTCGGCCGGATAAATGGATGTTGACGTTGTAAAAGAAAGGGTTGTTGACATTTGATCCGTTGAAGTGATTGGTGGAGCCATTGTTGATGATATGGATGAATCGGTCGGAATGATAGTTGCTGCTGTTGTAGGAGAATCTGGAATCGTTGTTAAAGGAATTGCTGGATTTGTAGGCGCCGTTGTTGTGATCTGAAGTGTACCACTTTTGATAAGACCGTCTATACCGCTTCTTAAATTATCACACCCATTGACTGCAATGTTGCAGTACCCACAACCGAGCTCACACCCGGGGAACATCTGGTACTCTAGAAGCTGAACTTTAATTTCGACCAGAGGTGTCCGAATCTGTCCAACACTGGTTATCAAGAAAGATGGCTTGTCTTCCTCAATGGCATTAATTCTTGGCCCTCCATGATTGGGCATGGGATTCTTGTTGACATTTGGAGGGGGTGCAAAGTTGAGGGCTTTAGAATCCACCAGATCTTGTACTTTCATTTGTAAAGCCCTGTATTTCTCAGTATTGTGGCCAGGTGCCTTGGAGTGGAAAGCACACCTGGCGTTGACATCATAATTTCTTGGAAGATTGGAGGGATCTGGTGGTGCCAATGTCCTTAATTCAACCAAGTTGAGTTTCAGGAGTTGTGGCAACAAGGCAGCATAAGGCATAGGGATAGGGTCAATCACCCTATTTGCCTGTGATGGTCTTTGCTGAAAAGTTCTCTGTTGTTGATTGTTGTTGTTGTTGTTGTTGTTGTAGGCTCTCTGTGGCGGATACTGAACTTGCTGTTGATAATGTGGATGTTGTTGTGGTTGATATGTTGGTTGTTGAGGAACCGGAGCTGGAATAGTGATAGCTGCTACTGATCTGTGGACATACTGAGGTCTTCCCCTGGTGGAATGAATGGCATTTGTCTCACCAGTTCTTCGAGGTCCCACAAAAGGTTTCCTGGGGTTACTGGATGAACTTGCACCATTATCAGAAATCTTACCCATCTTCAAAAGGCTTTCAATCCTTTCCCCAGCTATGACTACGTCAGCGAAACTGGTGGAAGAAAAGGCAGCTAGCCTATTAATATATGTTCCTTGCAGGGTATTCATGAACATGTCGGACATTTCTCTTTCCGACATGGGTGGCTGGACATCAGCAACAAGTTGTCTCCACCTTTGGGCATATTCCCTGAATCTTTCCCTGGAGGATTGAGACATTCCCATCAGAAGGGTCCTGTTAGGAGCCATATCCAGATTGTATTGGTACTGTCTGATGAAAGCTTCAGCCAAGTCCTTCCAGCATCTGATAGTAGCTCTGGTTAAGTGTGAATACCACTCCCTGGAAGCCCCAGTCAAACTGTCTTCAAAGTAAAACATCCACAGTTTTTCATCCATGGTATATGCTTTAAGTCTCCCCAGGAAGGACTGTAAGTGAGTTCGTGGACAGGAAGTTCCATTGTACTTCTCGAAGCACGGGGGTTTAAACTTGTGGGGAATCCTTACCCCATCCATTAACCCCATATCCATAACATCGAAGCCTAAGGAATTTTGAGACTCCAAATATCTCAACTTCTCAGCAATTTCATCAAACCTTCTATCATAAACTTCATCCCCAGCTCCCATTATAGTAAACTGCTCCTCTTGAGGATCTTCTTGCAAGATCCTGCCTGCAGCAGTGTTGCCTTGTACATTTCTTGGGATGTTGACCTCTGGGTCTAGATGAGGTCCAAATACTGGTGGGTTAACATGAGGCTGATCTCCCTCATTGTTGCTGGTTCCTCCAGTGCCAGGATGAGGTTCCTCGGGGTTTTGTCTTTCTACCAATGCCCTTAACCTCTCTTGACTTTGGGCCAAGTTAGTCATTACAGTCATGAATTGGACCAGTTGGTTTCTCATCTCCACTCTTTCGTTAGCCATCTGAGTTCTGACCTCTGTCAGGTCCTGCTGTACTTGATCCATTTGGATACCAGGAAGGTTGTTGCGAGTAGGATACTAGTGCGGACGGTTGAGAGGGAACACCCGGCGGCGAGCAATAATTCCTGAACCACAACAGAGTTAGAAACAAATAAAGACAAAAACCTACAAAACAAAACAAAAGTTAGCATGCAATGCAGTATGCTTATTTGCTTTCCAAGGTATCCGACTTGGCTCTTGGTTTTGACCTTTCCAGACCCCGAGGAAGATGCTTTGCTTGAGGAAAGAAACTCAATGAAACAAACTAACAAATGCATTACAAATGGTGGATCATACATAGTTTGTTTTTACAACATATGCCCTTGAAGGGTCAAAATACAACATAAAAAGAAAAGTACATCCAATGGAAATAACAACAAGCAAAGAAGTCAAACATCTAATCCAAACTCATCCTCCTTAACCTCCTTCAAAAGTGCTTCAGTTACAGGACCAGCCGGATGCTCTGTGATGTTTCTGAAAAGGAGGTTTCTGGTGGCAATAGCAGTGGTCAACCTCTTATGCCTATCCTGGTCTTTTGACCTCTTCAATCCAGCCCTAAGCTTTAACTCTGAAATCTCCTTCTGGGCTGCCAGCAAAGCTTCCTGTTGTTTCTTTTCATTGGCCTCCAACTGCTCAATCCTGGCCTGAGTTTTCTGATCTTCTTGAGTACGAGCTTCAGTGATCCTGACCCACCTAGCTTGACTTTCTTGCAGATAGAGATCAGTCCTAGCTTTCTGAAACTGGGCCTCTTTGCAGGCATTCTTCAATATTTGCTCCCCAGCTCTTGCTTTCCTGATATAGTCTTCTGTTTTCTCAATCTTGGCCAGATGCTCCACCTTAAGCTTTTCCAACCTCTCAATGTCCAGACGACCATCACTCCTTTCCCAAAGAGTCTTCTTCAGAGCTTGAGACAGATTCTCATTCCTTTCCTTCAGCTTCTCAAATTCTTCCAGGCTGACAGTGGCTAGTGGTTGTGCTGTGGATGGTCCAGGCATGTCTTCAATGGTGAAAGGCATCCCAGAAATATGAGCTCTAGCATGAGACCATTCATAATACTGAGCTGAGGCCACATTATTGCATCTCCCAAGAATGGCCATCCCTTTTGTCTGGATGTTGTCCCAAGCCCAGGATGCTTGTCTGACAACAGCTAGATTAGGCTTTATCTCACAATACAGAGTCTCAACCAAGTCTTGCACTCTAGGAGGGTGGACCAAAGCCTAGCCCAGTTGTCTCTTAAACAGCAAAGGATTGTAGTTGATGCAACCCTTTACTCCTATTAGAGGTACATTTGGGTACTGCCCACAGCTAGTTATTGTGTCCCTGCCTTTGGTGCTCTGGGTACACCATCTGATGTCATCTGAAGTTAGAGAAATAAGCCTCTTAGCCCAATTCTTCTGTTGGTGAGGATTCAGGAAGGCATCAGTCCTGGGTAAGTGTTTGAGCAGCCAGGTGTGAAATAGAGGAGCACAACATCTCACCAACTTTCCTCTTTGCTTCTCATTCCTCTGATGAATGGAATAATAGAAATCTCCCAGCAAGGTGGGTACTGGGTTCCTCAGAAGGAAAATATGAATGGCATTCTTGCTGATAAACTTGGGCTCATCTGCAAATAGTATAACCCCATATATACTGAGGGCTAACAATGCACAAACTGCCCTCCATTCTCCCAAGGAGGCCTTCAGGATGGCCTGAGAAGTCAAGAAATCCAAGTGTAGACCAGGGATGCCAGCCTTTGTTGTCATGTTCTGCTCAATCAAAGTAGGCTCCAGGTACAGTGCTTTTGCCACTTCTCCATTGCTGGGAGAAGTCATCTCTGGGTTGAAGGGGATCTCACCCCTGACAGGTACTCCAATCAATGATGCAAATTCCTCCAGCAGAGGTCCTAACTGAAAGTTCCGGAAAGTGAAGCATCTCAAAGGAGGATCATAAAACTGTAGGCAGGTGTGGATCATACTCCTTTGAGAAGGGTCCAGGTCCATAACCATATCAAGGATGCCTCCATAATGCTCTCTGAATAATGGGATGTGGTCTGGAGTGATAAGTGCCTGGACCTTCCTGATGCCAGTCAGCACAGGCTCAAAGAAATGATATGAAATGTTGCTCTTCCTGGGTGCCATGACTGCTGATGAAGAACTGAAGACAAGTGCTGATGAGGATCAAGACTGGTACTGGAGATGAGCCACTGATAGGTTGGTGCTGGTGATGAAGGCAACTGAAGCAGGCAGCTGATGAAGATAGCTGAAGCAGATAGCTGATGAACAGAGGTCTATGCAGATGAAGGGGTCAAAACCAAGCCAGATGTAATGTGGATACCCTAAAAAACAAATAAACAAATGTTAAAATGATGCAAATGATGAGTATGCAAATGATATGCAAGGGTTTGTGATTAAGCTGGATCTGATTAACTGTCTTGATATAAGTCCATGTATGTTCAAGAAGTCCAGATGGAGGTTCAGAAATCCAGTAACCAGGGTGGGGGGCTCAAATAAAGAGCCACATGTCCAGGGTTAAATCACAAGAACTGTCCAAAATGAAGCATTCTTAAATAAAACAAGTATCAGGGTATGATGTGGCCAAAGGTACCTGCAAACCTGTAAACAGCCCAACCCCCTTACATGTGGTGTTCTAAAACAAGGATCCTCAGACTTGGATCAGTTATGAGAAGTGTAAACACTTCTAACCCGGAGGTACAGTGTTTACAATAACCATAAGGGATCCTCCTCCAATTCACCTCAGTTTCTGAAGGTCAATAATAAAGGTCATCCAGACTTAGCAGGCTTCCCAGATAGCTCTAGAACTACAGGAAATCTGTAGCACAGAGTTCTCAAGGAGAAACCCACATCTGAACCGTGTTTCATATTCCCGCACCAGACCAAAATGGAATGGGAAAGAACATGAACCACTCTAGCCTAGGTGTCACTCAGGTCCCAGGTATAGGACCTCATACTCTCAATGAAACCCCACTCACCAAGACAGAAGAACAGATCCAGTAATGATAATGACAGTATGAAATATAAAAAGCTGTAAAGAAAGCAATAAATAACTGTACATAAAGCAGTAAATAAAGCAACTATATAAACGCAATTAGCACATAAACCCCAGTAAACACAAATCAAACAAGCGCTAGGAGGAACCCACAAAAAGAACCAAAAGCCCTGGTTACAGTATAAGATTCCCCAGCAGAGTCCCCAAGCTGTCGCTCCCACCAAAATGACACACGGGGCCAAGAGGGGTACAGACGCGAAAGGTAGGCGAAAGAGGTAGAGAACACACAAGGGTGAACTCAGAAGACAAGAGTCGCCAGCTAGGCATTTTTATCCCAGAGGAAAGGTAATGCTGCATAAACCTAAGAAAGGATAGATAAGACGGTTGCGAACTAGAGAGACTGAGAAAGGGGGTTGGTTACAACCTGGGAAGGTATTAGCACCCAGATTGTCCGCCGTACTCGACGGGATCCACGCTTAGAAAATTTGTGTTTTAAAGGGGTAGTGTCAGTGCTATTTGTGTACTAAAGCTGGAAAAGAATGCAAGTGTCAGTGTAAAAGAAGTGAGAAGTGTATAAGTGAAGTGTCAGTGTAAGAATAAGAATGAAATGCTCAAGATCATGAGGCTTAAAGAATAAGGCTAGAAAGAGGGGGAATATATAGAGACTTTTGTTCGATAACTGTTAAGTTATGCCTACGTATCCTCTCGTGCAATGAGGAAGTCAGAACACCGTAGTTCGACCCAAAGAGACTGAAATGTAAATTGACTTGTGAACTGCTTACTTGTCTATGCTCAAGTGTATGACCTGTCTGGCTCAGGTGCAAACTGTCTTGCGTTAGACGGAAGAAACAAATTCTCGTTTGTGAGTGAATGAGATGAGAAAAGAATCCCGGAGGAGACGATTATTGTTTGTTTTTTGTGTTTTCAGTCTTTTATTGCTTTTTGAGATTTGTCATAAGTTGATGAGCTTAAGCCTAAACCAATGGGTTAGTAAACTCATCACATCCTCCCTCTGATTAGGGGTAATGAGAATACCTTAAGTAAGAAGTAAGCACCTCACACTTAATCACCACGGTGTAGGATTAAGATCATTAACCTACTTGTGATTAATTAGATGTTTTTGTTGTTTTTGTTTAGTGTTAAGTAATGAGTTTAATCCATAATCAAGGATTTAGTGGACTCATTACACCATCCTAATAGAAGGATAATAGATGAGAACATTTAAGCTGAGAAAGACTCCTCAACTTAATTCATGATTAGGGACTAACCTCGTGACAAAACAAAACCTTTATTAAATGGATTTTAGTTAATGGTAAGATGAAGAAGTGATTTTTAGGGTTTGTAAGACAACTTGAGGGGGACTTGTCCATTAACACTAGGGTTAGTCTTTCTTAACCAATTAAGGAAGAATTAGAACCCTAATGCAAGGCCCAAGTTACAAGCTTGATGTCTTAGTGATTATTAGGTGGATTGATTAAAGGATTTAAACGCATTAAGTGTTTAACACTTAGGATTAAAGTTATACACTCCATCCTAATAGAAGGATGCAGGCATAAGCTTAATCACAAAGCCTTAAAGCCTTTAGGGTTTAGTCCCTGATTATGAGATGAGAAGAGAAGACTCAAAGATGACACAAAGGTAAAACTAATGGGGGGACTAAAAAAACCCTAATTGTTGTCATGCTTGGAGACCCTAGGGTTTATGAGGCTTAAGAGGAGAAGATCTTCAGAGAAGCCACCAGGAAGGAAGCAGATGAAAGGAGGAAGAAGCAATAAGAAGCAAAAAACCTTGCTTCACTTAAGAAGACAAGTTGCTTGAAGAAAGAAAGTAAGAAAAGGGCATGAATGAGCAAGCTCACTCTAAAGCAAAGATAAAATGAAGCAATGATGCAAGAGAGATGAAAAGAGATTGTGAGAAGTGAAGGCAAATTCACTTCTCAAACAACTTACCTCCTGAAAAGTTAGCCAAAAGAAATGAAATGCAATGCAAATGAGATGAAGTGTCATGATGAAAACCAAAGTCAGAAGCATTTACATGATGTTAATGATGCCAATAGATGATACAAACATGAGGCAAGACATGAGAATGATCATACAAGGCAATGGATGCAGATGATATCAATAAATGAAGTTTGAATTTATAGATGAGGATATTCTATACATCGGGGATTATGGGACTCCAGACCCTGACATAGGATCCGAACTAGGATCACGATGGACACTCGTGTTCGATGGTGCCGCTAATCCTAAAGGTTATGGAATTGGAGTTATTCTTATCTCTCCAATAGGCTTTCACCTTCCATTCACTGCTAGATTGTGTTTAGATTTCACCAACAACTTGGCAGAATGCAAAGCATGTATCTATGGGATTGAAGCGGCTGTTGACATGAGAATCAAGATTCTTGAGGTTTATGAAGACTCTGCCCCTGGTAATTGGTCAAGTTAAAGGAAATTTCGAGACTCGAGATTCCAAACTGGTCCCATACCAAAGGCACATTGCAAAGTTGATTCCCTAATTTGATGAAATGACTTTTCATCATATCCCTAAGGAAGAAAATCAACTATCTGACGCCTTAGCAACCCCTGCATCCATGTTCAAAGTTAAGTGGAAGAACGAAGCACCCGCGATCTGTATTGACCATTTGGATGAACCAGCACATTGTCTAGCAATTGAGGAAATGTCTGATGACAAACCTTGGTTCTATGACATCAAAAGATACTTGGAAAATCAAGAATATCCTGAGGGCATAACCATTACTAGCAAAAAGGCTCTCTGACGACTCTGTGCCAAATTCTTTTTGAATGGGGATGTGATGTATAAAAGGAATTATGATTATGTGTTGCTCAGTTGTATGGATAGACACGAAGCAAAAACGATCATAAAATCCATACATGTAGGTTGTGAAGGTGTGCATGCTAAGGGACCCGCCATGGACAAAAAGATCATTTGAGTTGGTTATTAATCGACATGAATGGAAGTTGATTGTTACAATTTTGCCAAGAGATGTCACAAATGCCAAATCTATGGTGACAAGATCCATTTTCCACCAACTACGTTGAATGTTTTGACTTCTTCTTGGCCCTTCTCCATGTGGGATATTGATATAATTGGAATGATCGAACTAGAAGCTTCTAACGACCATCACTTCATTCTAGTTGCTATCGATTACATCACTAAGTAGGTTGAAGATGCTTCATACAGAAATGTGACATGACAAGTGGTTATAAGGTTCGTCAAGAAAGAGATAGTTTGCCGTTATGGGGTTCCTAGTAACATTATCACTGACAATGCTAACAATCTAAACAAAAAAATAATGAAGGAGTTATGTCAATAATTTAAGATCGAGAACCACAACTCTTCATCGTATTGGTCCAAGATGAATAGCACCGTCGAAGCATCAAACAAAAATATCAAAAAGATTGTCCTGAAAATGGTCAAAACTTACAAGGATTGGCATGAGATGTTGCCCTTTGCTCTACATGGCTACAGAACTTCGGTCTGCACTTCCACTAGGGCAACTCCATATTCTCTTGTGTATGGTATGGAGGATGTCTTACCTATCAAGGTCGAAATCCCGTCCTTGAGGGTCATAATGGAAGCTAACCTCGATGAAGCTAAATGGGTCCAATCCAGGTATAACCAGCTGAATCTCATTGAGGAAAAATGCTTGACGATCGTCTTCCATGGCCAGTTGTATCAGAGGTACCTCAAAAGAGCTTTTGACAAGAAAGTTCTCCCTCGCACTTTTCAAGAAGGTAAACTCTTTTTCAAGAAGTACTCTCTTATGCACACATATTTACGAGGCAAGTGGACTCCTAATTATGAAGGACCTTTTGTTGTCAAGAAGGGCTTCTCATGTGGAGCCCTAATCCTCACCACCATGGATAGGGAGGAGTTGCCACTTCCGGTGAACTCCGACGCATTCAAAAAATATTATGCCTAAAAAAATGAATAAAGATTCCGCTAGGTTGACATCTGCAATGACAATCTAGGCAAAAAAAAGGGTATCACGATGGAAAAAAAGAGAGAAATATCCATGCAAAAATTAGGGATAAATGCATTCGACTGCAAGTGTTCGAGCCTATCTTCACCTCAGCTAAACCTCAGACGGTAAAAGATCGATCCAATCATCGTCAATGAAAGCAAAGTGTTGGGACCTAGGTCTTACAATGGACGATGACCCATGTTGTAATCAATGGAAGATAAAAAAAATTTCCTTTGCCATTTGCTTTTATTTTTCAATTTTTGCAACTTCCTCATCAAGGATTTTTGCATCTTTGTACACATCTTATATACATAACTTTCCCATATTCAATAAAATCCATTTTTTGTCGATTACCTCTTTCTCTTTTAATATTTTGTTTGCAAATAAACAATCATTTTTGGTTACATAATACAACAAAACATTGATAATAATAAAAATCTAAATATAAAAAAAGTATTATGTATAGCATGGTTAGATGAAAATCTCTAAAGGGAGATCGGTAGTCCGTAGTAAATGTTTGATACCTAAGAGCACCACATTGGTTTCCCGATCAGGTCACACATCCTATTCTTTCCCCAATAGGGCTATGATCTCTCTCTCTCTCTCAACGTATTTAAGTTGGCATTCTCGACAGTTGTGGCAGTTAATGGTACATCCCCTATTGTTCTTATTCTCAAACAGATATCGGCGAATCGAAGTCTAACAAAACCTTCCCAATGCCATGACCCACAATGTCACATACCATATTTTCATGCATCATGAAAACATCGACATGCATTACATACACTAGGTGCATCAAGCATTTCCCTTACAACTGATTTGTCTCCCTGCAAAATATTTCAGCCAAACCCCTCAAGAAATTACCCAAATCAAAGACACTTACCATCCCTTATACATCACTTCCCACCAGGAAATTTTTTGGTTACTCCTGTATTTAATCTTCTAACTTGAATGCCTGAAAACCTATCACAATTCTTACACTCAGGTACCATATACATTTTTCAAAGCCTATTTGATCATTTTTATTTGTAAAAATCATTAAATCAAATTTGATTAGTCCTTACCTTTATTCACATTAAAAAGTCCATTTCTTAAATCCATGTTTACCAATTACCAAAGCCTTTCTTCATAATCCAAAACCTAATTCAAAAGTACACCTTTAATTTCAATTTTATACATTAATCTTTTTTAAACATTTTTATCCAAATCCATTATTAACCAAGAATCCAATTCAAAAATAATTCAATATCCATTTTCCAAGTTAAGATTCAATATCCAAAACCATATTCACACATTCTTCATTCGGACAACCATAGCCTTATGTGATTTTCTTATCCACTTTGACTTTGAATGTTCTTTTTGAAATGGAAATTAAATCATTTCAATATCACATGTGTACATTGTTTATTTACATGGAAAAACTACAAAAGGGAAGTCATTGTTGACCATTGATTTTCAACCAAATGAGTACAAAATGCCTGCCAAATTTGACAGGTTGCTCCAAAAATCCACACTTTCGGATCATGTAAGGCTTTAGTACTAATGGGACTTACATTTTATGAGCTAATTCTACTTGCAATAATTTCTAGTAGCGGTGATTTTTTTCTACTCCACTTGGCCCAACAAGTGCAAAGAGTTTCATGTGGCTTCCTTGAGAACACAAAATGAGAACAAGGAAAATCTGTCAAAGTAAAATAGGCCAGTCAAGCTAAAAAAATCGGGTACTTCGAGATTTACTAGTATAACTTCAACCGATCTTGCTAACCTAAAAAGAACACAACTTAGCAGAAGTCACATTCAAAACGATGAAAGATAAATGTCAAAATAACTACAGACTAGTTCAAGTTGGTGGAAAAATCGCAAACGAAAAGCTATTTTAATTGCCATCTCATCAATTTGCAAAATAGGTTAAGCTTAATCACAACAGCAAGTCGACACTAGCTGTATTTTGTACATTTGAACTCGTAACAATTTTGCTCACATACCAAACCAATTGTATTAACACAAAAATCCATAAGGTTTCTACCATTTTTTAAAGCTAATTCTTGCATCAAAATTAATCCAACCAAGTCAACAGTTAACAAAAACCAACCTCACCAAGAATTCCCAACTGTCACGACAGTTACATCTTAACGGTTCTGATTGTTTTCACCACAAACCCACTAACATCAAACAAACCACTCTTAACCTCATTATTGCTAATTGTCAAAATAGAATCTACCTGACTTATAACTTCCCTAACAACTTCCCTAACTAACTAACTAACTAAATGAACAAACTTCTAACATAAATTTAACAAACTGATAACTGATTTTCACATGTAATACCAAGATTACCCTCATGATCTTCTTCTATAAAAAAGCACCATTGTTGCAATTTGAGGGGCTGCTTCATTCTTTGGTATTCTGAACTTTCAATAGCTCTACATCTCCACTCTGCAACCATTCTCCAATCCGTCATCTCTCTACAACTCCCTATAACTCAAATTCTCCACACTCTTCATCATCACTGAGCCATCTTTAATCATCCTCAACCTTCTACATCTCATTGAACCTTCAACCTTCATCAATATCATGTAATCATCTTCATCAGTTATTCATCAACAATTCACCAACACCCTCAAAATATCAACAACAATTCAATTTGAAATCATAAACACAACAACTTCAAATTCAAGAACTCATCAACAAAGCAGTCACAAAGAGGATAAAGAGAAAGAGAGAGAGATACACACCTCACCGGAGTTCTCTGAAGACGCTGGAGCTCCACCATGATTCGTCATCAAAAATGCTCTTCCTCGCACCAAATTAGAGCTCTTAATAGTTCTTCAACAGGTAATCGTTTCTTTCTCCATTCCTTGAACTATCTTAAGAATGCTTGACTTGTGAGTGGTGTAATCCTTCTTCCTCGTTCAGTTTTATCTTGATCGTCTTGGATTTAAGTTTAATTTTTCGCTTATGTATGCTTCGATCCCTTAGTTTGAGAGAGTTTTAGAGAAAAGTAATCTAGGATTTGGATTGAGAGAGAAAAAATAGTTTGGGTTAGTGAAAAGAATTTTAGGTTTTGGGGTGAAGGTTCGCCAGAGAAGATGGGGACGCCATCGCCGGCCGCCGGCTTTTTTTGACGTTCAGGGTCCAGATCGTAAAACGTTGAGAGAGAGAGAGAGGGAGAGGAATGTTGAGAGAGAGAGAGAGGGATGCAGTGCATAATTATATGTGTTGTTTTTTATCTCACTGTCACACTTTAGGATAGAAGAGGATAAAATTATGGTGTTTGGTCCATTTCGACGGTGACACTTGTCACTATCCGGTGGGACCTTCTTTTTCAATCACATGCATGCACCCTTGGACACTATGTAGTGCACCCTATCTTCTTAAATCTTCAATTCATGATCACATCATCTTCATGAATCAATGGCCAGGATATTTTCCTCAAGTCAATAGTTTGACTCAGGAACCATAACATGCACCTTCAGGCTCCATGTGCATATGGGCTTACCATAAATACTATCCACACCTCCCTTTTATCAGGCCCATGCATTTTATTACTATTCTTTTACTATTTTCGCACCCCATGTTTCTTTAATTTAAATTTATTTATTTTAGTAATTGTTTCAAAAATAGTTTCTACTATGGAAAAATACTAGAAAAATTCATGTTGATAATTGAGAATATTAAATAATTTTTGGTAATTTTTAATTTTTCGTTCTCAAATTTCTTTTTTTATTTTATTCTGAGTATTTGATTCATGTATGTTTAGATAATTTTGCACCCTAGCATATTAATAGTTTTGATTCATTCATGCATGGTATTTTATATAGTTATGTGATATTTTGTCCCACTAACACTTTCTTGTTTTATTAGGTATCGCTTGAGGACTTGATGCTTATGTACTCAGATTTTATGGTGCTTCGATGTATTTTTATGGTTTATTTCCATTATGATTTAGCTTAGGAGTTTCTATGCTTCCCTCTCCCCTCGATGATGTAATAGCGTAAGGTTACTTGTTTTACAATACTTGTATGCTTGCATGTTAATATGATAGAAAAGATAAAAAATAATCGCTTAGAACATAAAATTTCAAAGAAAAAAGAGAAGTAAATTCGATCCAACGTCGAATCACTTTCAAAATGAACAAATTGATTTCATATGCTCCATCTTAGGATTTCCATCGTTTCACCGCGTTCATATCCATTCCATTAAATCCAAGCAAAACCTTGTATCTTTCACACCATAAGTCGATTGTCTTTCACATTGCAACCCGACCTACCCTAATACATATCACCACTCTTTTTGATTCATCACATGTTTCCCTTACTATAACATAAGAAGTCATGACCCTTACATTTTCCAAATATTGAAATGCTTTGTGTTTACTACTTGTGTATTTGTGCTTCTTGTGCTTGCTCTCTTTAGGATACCTAGTCCTACTTAATTTATGATTAAGTATGGAGTAAGATAGATGTAGACCCAATCCAACTTAATTTCTGATTAAGTTTGGAGTAGTATAGAAACCTAACGTAGGATTAACCTTGACATGCTAACTCATAGGATCAAGTCCCTCGTAGTGTTTTTTTAAACCTTTGAGTCTTTCTCTTCTATCTAAAAAATAATCAAAAACACTTAACACATATTCAAAAACAACTCAATTCATTTCTCATAAAAAAGCATAAACAAACAATCACCTTTTCTCTTCTCACTTCATACTCCATTGCAAGCATTAATATCAACCTAAAAACACAAACAAACAAGTTGCAACCCGTAGTGAGCCGAACTACGGCACTCTGATTCTCATTCCATATGAGATACGTAGGCATTGGCGTGACGCCTAGTGAGTAAAATCCTCTCCAATTTCCATAATCCTCATAATTCCCACAATCATCGACTCTAATGGACGCGGTGTCCTCTCGAGTTAAATCCTCTCTCTCACTTCAGGCTTCATGACATCTCAAACTCAAGATCAAGAAACACTGGAGCATTACTCTACAATCAACACCTTGAACCTACAATTTCTTTGGCTCTTACTTCTTTTTGAAATCTCTTTCTTCCCTACTTACCATATTAGTCTCGTCGCTTTGGTAAGCTCTTACCTTGTTAGTCCCATTGCTTTGGCAGGTCCCTTTTCTTCTCGAGTCTTTCTTGTTAGTCTCATGCTAAGACAGACAATCCCTCTAACATTGTTAGTCTCATTTATTTGGTAAGATTTTTTCATGTTAGTCTAATTACTTTGGCGCTCTCTCTCTCTTTCTTGCCTTGTTAGTCTTATTACTTTGGCAAGCTCCTTCTCCCATGTTTGTCATGTTAGTCTCATGCTTTGGCACTCACTCCCTGATTTTCCTTTCACGACTATCTTGTTTGTCCCAATCTTGAATAAACCTTTCCTTAATCAACAACTCTCTTCAATTCTCTTCCTTTCAAGTATGTTTTATTAGTCTCATGCTGAGACAGACGCTCTCTCATTTGCCATGTTAGTCTCATGCTTTCGCAAATCATTTATTCCTTTCAATTTTACCTTGTTAGTCTCATGCTTAGATAGAACCTTCATCGTTTTATGGCTCCTTTGTAACTCAAGCTCATTTTTCATCTTTAGTTCCAAGAACTACAGAGCTCTGATTTCCTCATTGCACTATGAGGATACGTAGGCACGATATCTTGCGATCTTGGCGAGCACCCTTCTTCCATACTTTTTTTTCTCCATTCCTTCACAATTTTATTTCACCTTTATTTCATAATCCCTTTCTTTCAAACTTCCTTCATTTTATTTCACATTTCTTTTACAACTTTCTTTCACCTTTCTTTCCTTTCATCCTTGGTTCCAAGAACTATGGAGCTCTGATTTCCTCACTGCACTATGAGGATACGTAGGCACGAGATCTTGCAATCTTCGCAAGCACTTTATCTATTTCCCTTCCTTCTCCTCTTTCGTAAGTAACCTTCAGACATAACACCCATCCGAGCAAAGAACAAGCAAAACAGTTCCCGTCGAGTACGGAGGATGTGAGGGGTACTAATACCTTTTTCTCGTATAACCGACTCCCTTGCCTGTTTCTCTTTCCCCGAGATTTATCGATATTTTCCCTTTCCTTTTGAAATAAACAAAGTTCGATGGAGACTCTATTGTACCGTCGAGCGTGCAATGCGTTTGGGTATATTCTTGCTAGCTTCAGTAGTTAATCCCTCCTTTAATACCAATGAGAGGTACGTATGGGAAATCTCCAAAGTTGTCGATGATTTTGATATTGTCATATGAATGGGCGCATCATTCAATGTCTGAGTGAGTAAGAGCCATAATATTTTGCGACCAACGCAGTCCAAGTTTGAGATCCCAGAAGGTAGAAGACTTAGGCAAGTGAGAAGTGAACCATTTGTAGAGAAGTGGCACACAATATCATATCATTCCTCCAGCGCGTAGATTCTTTAGATGCACTGAGTGGTAGGCATCAGCGAGAAGTGTTTGAAATGGATTTCCAATCAAGAATATTTTAATCACATTGACGTCGGCAAAGCTTTCAATGTTGGGAAAGAGAAATATCTCGTAGATGAGTAATGCATATATGACTTCGAAGACAATCGGGTTTCCTGTACTGGAAAAGTATAAGGCTCTTTCCATCAAGAACTTTGCTGATAATCCTTTAAATCCTCCTTTAGTGGTTACATGAGCTTTGATATCTGATTCGTAAAAAGAAAGGGTTCTTCCAATCGTTAGATCCTTATGGGTTTCTTCTAATCCAGAGAAGGGATCATTATCAATAATCGAGATATCTATCAACTGAGAGTACTCTTCCAATGTTGGTACGAGCTGATAGTGTGGAAATGTGAAGCAGTGATACACCGAGTAGTAGAACTAGACCAATGTGGATAGTATTCCATCTGTCATGTTGACCTTTAGTAACAATAACAATCCTTTGTACTTTGCTCAGAAAGCTTACGGGTCTACTACTAGTCTTCTAAGTTTCCTCGGGTCTTCCAGTCTAGGACTTATGAAGGTAAACTTCTGGGTTTTCCATCGCCCAAAGTCCATAGTGAAAACTGACATTTGCAACAGACTGAATTTAGTTCTTTGAAAAATATGTATTTTTAGTTTTATGATTAAATGAATGCATTATTGAATGAATGCAACAAACAAAAATACAGAGAAAACATTGGGTAAAAGGTTCGGTGTCACAAGCATGTATTCGAGGCTCTACCCATTCCCAAGGTGATTTGTACTAAGGTTTGATTTCATAGAATATGTTCTAACAAAAGAAGTTCTCAAAATCATGGATCCTTTGATCTAATATTATCAACCACATCGATTAAACTCATAAGGCTTGTAATATCTTGAAAGTGTGGATCTCATTTAAGTGTAGTCTCGCGTAACAACTATTCCTGATAGTTTCCGCGCTACCCTAATTTTGGTCAATTGGTTAGATGTTGTACTACTCCTCAACGTAATGAGTATCCAATTAGAGAGGTTGGAATTTTCGCAGAGGACCCGCTCAAAGTCGTAGTCTCCATAAGGTACCTAGACAGAGGTGTGGGCTTTTAAATCAGCTTGGTCGGGACTCAACTCCTTATAAGCCTCGTTAATTCTGCCACCCTATCTCAATGTTGTCTCACAGCTCATTACTAGTTGTGTATCCTCACCACTTCCGTATCAATCGCATTCTCATATCAAAGTGGTAACATTTAAGCATTTAGGGAGAATGATATATATTTACAAATATATATATATATAGTATATAGTAGTAAATAAAAGTAATTATTCCTAGGTATAAACTATTAAAGGTTTCTACCTAAATAGATGGAAGTAATCAGTGTTCCCACAGACGATACCATTTTTCTGTAGCGACGATTTTGGTGTTCGCGGGCTTTAATCACATTGGCTACTTTCTGATTTCAATTTTTATCCTATGTGTAAACACCCAAAATTTTCACTCACTATTTATCACACCATGGCTTGTGATCTTTCGTTTTTGTTTTAACATAAGCATTACATCTCACATTGCATTTTTGTTTCATCTGCATAGTTCAAATTCATCTACATCTAGGGTTTGTGATCTAAGCAATCCAAGAATCCATCTGAGCCATCCCAAAGGCCTCAAAGCTTTCCAAGAGGGTCCATGTGTGTTCTACCATCATATTACGCTCCTCAAAGTTCATGAAAGTCAAGGGATCACAAGAACTGGCAAAGGCATGGAAGCAGAGCTAGGGTTTTCACTACACAGATGACCAAAATTAGGGTTTTGGTTTCAAAGGCCTTAACTCCAAATTTTTGGGCAATTATTGTTTCTAATGTTCTTAGCATGTTATAAGGATCATGTGAACCAAGTTTTATGAAGAAACTCATTGTGAAAGTCATATGTTCACTGGGTAACTTCCTGAGCAAGTTAAGTCAAAATTAGTGCATCTGAGGCCCCCAACAATGGAACCAAAGGGGTATTTTCATCAAATTGAAGTTATATGATATTTATTTGATCTTAGAAATGGTTGGAAGTTCACAAGATTGAATAATTTTGAGCCAATTGCAAACTTGCCATTTTTGGAAATGACTTGAAATGCAAACTTTCCATTTTGGGAGAGTTTTTCAACCTCCTATTTCATAACCAAAAATGCTTCAAATGAAAAATTCTTGGTCATGAAAGTTGTAGATTAGGTCTTTCCCTTTTCAAAAGGTACAAGAACATGTCTTGATTCATCATAGAACTCAAGATATGGCCTTTCAAAGTTGGCAAAAATCACATAATTTTCAAGTTCATGCCAAAGAGGGAATTTTGCAATTTCACTTGCCAAGCATTCTAATGACCTCTAATGTGCACAAACACTTCACAACATGTCAAAACAACCTCTAAACACCAGAATTGGCCCAAGTTTTCATTGTTTCCATGACTTTATCTTCAAGAAATCTCAAAAGGGCCAAAATCCTCAAAATTTAAAAAATTCCTTGGATCCTTCCATCCACCTGTGCCAGCTGCATCAAACTGATTCTATGGCTCTCCATGAATCTTGTTGAGGCCAGACACCCCAAAAAGCTAGCCCTACCATGGCCCATACCTCAAGTACACATAAATTGACTTTTTTGCAAAAACACACCATACCAATCAGCCTGTGCCACAACAACTTTCTGATCAATCCCATTGGCTTAAAGAAACATCATGGATCATATTTCATAACACACAAGAGCCTGAAAGCTCTCATACACTCAGATTCACAAAATCCATAAAAAACTTCCCTTCTTCGAATTTCATAGCTCAGCCACTAAAACTTCAAACTTCCTTCACCAATCAACTCAAAAACACCTCAGGATCATTTCCCACCCATCACTATAGCCTAAAACACCCTCAAGCAAAAATACGATTTCTGCAACTTCAGAAAAAAAGCACTCAAAATAGCCACTCTAAGCTTCATTCAAGCTTACCATTAGCTTCAGGAGGTCAAAGAGGGTGGATTTACACCAAAGAAAGGATCAGAAAGCTCAAGAACACAAAGCTTTAACTCAGGTAGCCATGATGAACATTTTTTCCAGAACTTCTTTTTTAAGTTTCTAAATGATTCCTCGTGCTTCACTGATCACCCTGATATGTTTAAAATTAAAAATGGTTGAGAAATAAGCATTTCATGATGTTCTGAAATTTTTCCCGTGAAATGATTTATGCTTCGATTCATCATGTATATGTGTTTTAAATACTTTTTGATGCTTGATTCTTGCTTGCTGATGTTTAATGGTTGATTCTGGAGAGTTTGGGAGGTTCTCATAGCTTAGGGAGAGAGATAGTGTTTTGTGCTCGTCAGAGAAGATGACCGGAGGTCTTCTCCGGCCACCTGAAAGTGATTAGGGCTAATCCTGTTTAAATCCCCAGTTTGAATCTTGGCCTTTGGATTAAGATTAGGGTTAGCGTGTGTACGACTAGGATTAGGTCATTAAACCCTAAATATAATTAATTAAATTAAATAGGATTAATTATCAGGAGTGATCTGGACCTTTGATTCACGCGCACAGTCAAACTTTTCCCCTCAAATTTGAAACTGAGCCCTTAGATCAGCATACCATCCATTTATTTCATTTTTATTTCATTTATTTCCATTTCTTTTGCACAATTTATTTAAAATATCAAAAAGCATTCAAAAAATATTTTCTTTTGCATTCTGACTTTAAATATTTTTCTTCATCCAAAAATAATTTTTATTTTATTTTTTGCATTAAAAAAGTATTTTTAAAATATTTAAATGTTATTTTTAATTAAATAAAGTATTTTAATTAATTAAATATGCATTTAGGTTTCTAAAAATCACCAAAAAAATCATGAACCATTCCAATGCATTTAGAAACATTTTCAAACTCTTCACACAAATTTATTTTTAGGTTTGATCATAGTTTGCCAATTTTCTTTGAATTTAGGGTCATAAAAATCACATTTTTAAACCTTAACTTTGAAAAATCATTTCTTCCTAACAAAGAAGAGTTTGAAGTTGATTCTTTTTGCATTGTGTTACATATTGCATGTAGTGTATAGGTATTTTTCCTCATGAATTTATCTTGCATTTTCAATTTGATTTGCATTTTTCCATTTGAACCACCCAAAATCCCTAGAAAAATTAGGAAAATCATAACTTTTGATAGGTTAGGCTTCTGACCTTCTCCTTTGGGGTGTGACCTAATATGGGATTAGGGTTTGTTTGAGTTTGATTGAAATTTTTTATCATGTCATTTGCTTCTTTTTTATCCATTTGCATCTCACATATCCATGTAACCCTAATTCCTCATGTTCATTTGCATTCACCTTGCATATGCATCATTACATGAATTTGTCATGACATTTCATGCATTCATATGTCATATTAGACATCTTAGGATATGTTAGAACCTTTCTTGATCATTTCTTCATTCATTTGCCATGATTAGCATTCATTTCATTACATAAACTTTCATGTGTTTTCAAACTTCAAAGCATGCCTCTTTTGCATCTCATCTTTGTATGATCACATATATGCATTTTGTATGAATTTGCATAATCTTACATGACATTTGCATTGCATTAAAACTTCTGACTTTGGTCATTTCATTTCATTCACTTCATTTCTTTATGCTTTATACTTTATGCATCCATGCTAACTTTTCAGGTCTTGGTAAGTCATTTTGGGAGGTGAATTTCCTTCACCTCTCACTTCTATTTATCTCTTTCATTTGCATTCTAACTTGTATTTGAAGGAATTTGATTCATTTGTGTCCCATATCTCACTTTCTTTCTTTAAGCCACTTATCTTCTTCAGTGAAGTAAGTAACTTTTTCTTCTTTCTCATCCTCGTTTCATCTGCTTTCTTCCATTGGTGGTTTCCTTGAAGATCTTTCTCAAACCTCACAAACCATAGGATATCCAAGCATGATAATGATTAGGGTTGTAATTAGTCCCCCTTAGCTTTTTACCTTTGAGTCTCCTTGAGTCTCTCTTCTCATCTCAGTAATCATAGACTAAACTCTTAAAGTTTTAGGACTTTGGAATTAAGGTTATGCCTGCATCCTTCTCTTAGGATGGAGTGTATAACTTTAATCCTAAGTGTTAAACCTTTAATTTTTTTAAACCTCTTAATCAAAACACATTAATAATCACTAAGACTTTATCTTGTAACTTGGGCCTTACATTAGGGTTCTAATTCTTCCTTATGGTTAAGAAGGACTAACCCTAGTGTTTAATGGACAAGTCCCCCTCAAGTTGTCTTACAAACCATAAAAATCCATTTCTTAATCTCATCCTTTAAATAAAATCCACTTAATAAAGGCCTTGTTATATAATGAATTTAATTCCTAACCATGGATTAAGTTGAGGTATCTTCTTCAGCTTAAATGTTCTCATCTATTATCCTTCTATTAGGATGGTTTAATGAGTTAATTAATCTGTGATTAGAGATTAAAATCATTACTTAACACTAAACAAAACCCAAAAAACATCTAATTAAACACAAGTAGGTTAATGATCGTAATCCTACATCATCATGGTAATTAAGTTGAGATGCTTATCTCATACTTAAGTAGGTTCATTATCCCTAATCAGGGAGGATATAATGAGTTTACAACCCTTGATTTAGGCTTAAGCTCATTAATTTATGCAAAACACCAAAACCAATAACAAGACTGAAAACACAAAAACAAACAATAATCGTCTCCTTCGGGATTCTTCTCTCATCACACTCATTCACAAACGAGAACTTGCTTCTTCCGTCTAATGCAAGACAATTAACACTCGAGCCAGACGAGTCATACACTTGAGCATAGGAAAGTAAGTCGTTCACAGTCATTTTATCTTTCAGTCTCTTTGAGTCGAACTACGGTATTCTGACTTCCTCATTGCACGAGAGGATACGTAGGCATAACTTAACTGTTATCGAACAAAAGTCTTTGTGTCTTCCCCCTCTTTCAACATTCTTTTCAAAGCCTCAGTTCCTGAGCAATTCACCTCTTTTGCACTGACACTTGTATATTCTCTTCTTTAGCTTTTGCACACAGATAGCACATACACTACCCATTTAAACACAATCTTTTAAGCGTGGATCCCGTCGAGTACGACGGACAATCTGGGTGCTAATACCTTCCCAGGTTGTAACCAACCCCCTTTCTCAGTTTCTCTGGTTCACAACCGTCTTATCCATCTCTTTCCAGGTTTATGTAGCATTACCTTTCCTTCGGGATAAAAATGCCTAGTTGGCGACTCTATTCACCTTCACCTTCATTTTCTCTCTTCGCCGACCGTTAGCGTCTGTACCTTATTTGACCTAGTTTCTTTTCGGGGGAGCGACACTATGAAGCTGGTTAAGGAAGAGAAATAGGTATATCAAACCAACCTTGCTTGCAAGTGTCATCCGGAGGGGTCCTACCCGTCTGGATCTTTCCGACAAGTGTTATTTGTTTGGGTCCCTATTTTTTGGTTATTTTGTCTAATAGAGTTCCCTAGGAATATATTATTATCTTCTCCTGTTGTAAATGCTTCTACTGATACTAAGGGTAAGGTAAGGTTTTGAGTGATGGATATGGGTGATGTTTTTGATGATTTTTGTTGATGAGAGGGGTATGAGGACCTGGTAGGGTTTTGTTTTGTGTGTGCTCAAAAAGATCTTACGATCCCATGCCTACGTACCCTCAAAAAGAGAATTGGGAGATCATAGCGAATGTAGTTCCTCCTAAATCTAAGGGTAGTAGGATATTTTATTGTGTCTTGATCAAAGCCCAAAAGTGAAGCTAAAAAGGTTTATTTTGTGTCTTTATCACATCCCAAGATTGAAGTTGAAAGGTTGTTTGTGTCTTGATCAAAGCCCAAGAGTAAAGCTGAAAGGCTTATACGTGTCTTGATCAAAGCCCAAGATTGAAGCTAAAAGGTTGATTGTAATTGTATTTATTTGAGTCCAGGGAAATTGTTTGAGGTGATCAGGGGTTCTTGGTTTGAGTCCAAGAGGAGGCTGTTGAGTTCTTGATTTGAGTCCAAGATGAACTGTTAAGTTGTTGTCTTGATTTGAGTCCAAGAGGAGGTTGTTGAGTTGTTGTCTTAATTTGAGTCCACGAGGAGGTTGTTGAAGGTTGAGTGTTGGGTGTCTTAGTTTGAGTCCTAAGAGATGAATGTATATTGGGTGTGTTCTTAGTTATAGTCCAAGAGAAGAATGTACTTGGTTGTCTAATTATCTTAGTTAAAGTCCCAAGAGAAGACTGTCTTGGGAATGTGAGGGAATACTGATTCCTTGTTGTGGGGTCTTAGTTATAGTCCAAGAGAAGATTGACTTTAGTGGGAATACCTTAGTTATATTCCAATAGAAGACTGAATATTTTGAGTGTCTTAATCAAAGCCCAAGATTGAAGTTGAAAGAATCAGTAGAGAGAATTTGTCATCTTTAAAGAGACAAAAATTGATTTTATATATGCTTTGATTGAAGCCCAAGGTTGAAGTTAAATAAAGAAAATGACTCTACTAAGAAAAGTTTATCTGTCTTGTACAAAGCCCAAGATTTAGGATAAACGTTTTTGAGAGTCTGACTCATGGGGGGTTTATCTGTCTTGTACTAAGCCCAATATTAAGGCTAAAAAGGGTTTGACTTATGCCTAGCTGTAGCGGTAAAAACATGAGTGTAAGCTATTGATTAATTTAACTCAAAGTAAACAGAGTCGCCACCGCGCTTTTATTTTATTCCAAATGGAAAAGGGAAAAAGAGAGAATAAAACCTAATGAATCTAAAAGCAAAAGCTAAAAGAAACAAGCAGAGAACGGGTAAGGGGATAGGTTACAAATTGGGAAGGTTTTACACACCCATAATGTCTGTGGTACTCCACGGGAGCCCTTTGAAAAATTTATTGTTTTTGGTTTGAAAATGGTTTGTAAAATATGAGTGGAGGGATGCGAAAAGAATTATTATTTTTTAATATTTTTGTATTTGAAGAGACGATCGTCTCATGCCTACGTACCCACAAAGTGCAATGCTAGATCAAAACCTCGTAGTTAGTGGTACAAAATGTGAAAAGAAACAATGTGTTGAATTGATTTTAAAATGTAAGGATAAGTCGTCATTCTTTAGCGAATAATTCCGCTAGAAAGAATGAATCATATCTAAACATATGAAAATAAAAGTGCATGAGGGAACAAAAACAATTGAATGAGTTTGGAATTTTTTAAAGTATTTTTGAGAAGAAAGTTTCGATATGCTTATGTGGTTTAGCATTTATTAAGAAACGAAATGCAAAGGTAAAACCGCTTGACCTAAGTCAAGGTTTGATTATGAAAGAAGTTTGAAGTTTGAAAACAAAGAAGATTTTTGAAATAGGGAGAAGTTTTGAAAATTTAAGAAGGGGAGGAGATGAAGGGACTATCCTAAGACTTAAAGTAAAAGTTAAGGGAAGAACAATCAAACTGTATGGTGAACATTCTTTGAAACAATAGGACTTCCATCTTCAAAAAACAAGTGAACCAAATCCGCTAAGGTCTTCAATCCATAATAACTCAAGCAAAGGGTAAGATCCTGAAATCTAAGTCCAAAACTCCAAGTCCAATTCTAAGGATGATGGCCATAGTCCAAAATTAAAGTCACAAGTCTTTTAGAAGTTTAATCCTTTATTAATGTTTTTTGTGTCCAAATGGAAAATAAGGAAAATCAACATAACAAAAAAAGAGCAAATAATAAACATGATAATGGATGAATAAAGCAAAGTAAAGCAAAATAAAATAAAAGCAAATAAAAGTGCAAGAATTTAAATGTTAGTAGCAAAAGAAATTAAAGTGCAAGAATCTAAAATATTAATAGTAGTAATAGTATAATAATATTTACTTAATAATGGTATGGTTAACTTAATCAACCACAACCAAAATAGTAACCAAGATCGAAAGGCAACCGGATCCGCTTAGCATCTTACACTATAGCGATTAATCAAGGAAAATCGAACTGAATTCAATGGAATTTGAAAGGCGATTAGGAGACCCAAAGCACATATGCATCAAACATTCATAAGTCTCGATTGTTAATGCAATATGATTAATCACTTTGGGATTACACGATCAACAAGAGATCCGGTCCACGAAAGTGCAAGTACCCAATTAGATTTTTATTCCGAATTTAGGGACAAATTTAGGTCTATGTTAAGCAATCGCCGAGTAATTTACGAAGTAATTACCTTACAAATGAGGTCGGCCACCACCAATTAAGGTGAACAATATTAGTGCTAATGCATGCGAGATAAACGATATGTAAATCGCTATCCGAACGCAATATCGCACAAAACTAAAGATGAATACCAAATTGAGTCACACTCATGGTATTATTCCATCCTTAAGTTCAATCCCTCTTCTTGGTGGATTCAAGCATGAAAATGTATCACTAATGCAAAGTACCTTAAATGAATTAAATAATTCACTTAAAGGTAGTTTTGAATTAATGAACATTAATTACTCTAATCTACACCCAAAGTTCATTGAAATTAAGAAGAAATCACTCTCAAAAGTGCTTCCCAAGGTAAAAATAAAAAGGAGGAAGAAGAAGAAGAAAGAGGAACCAAAAAGGGCTTAAAACAAGCCAAAAAGTCAATTCTGACTTGCGTTAACCGGTTAACGCATATGGTTAACCGGTTAACGCTGAAGCAACAACAGAAAAAATGTAGAAAATCAGCATTGATCCATTTTCAAAATTCTTTCAAAACATTTAATGATCATGATCTGAATTTGCACGAATTTTAAAACCAAAATATAGTGGAATCCCTGCAATCAAACAACAAATAAAGATCCAAAGGATCTAGAATCAAAGGAACCAAAGATCTACATCTTGAATGGTTGATAGTGAGTATGGGTTTGTGGAAGGAGAGGAATTACCAAAGTCACTTCTTCAAATAGAACCAAGCCAAGCTAGATCTACTGCAATTGATGAACAAAAGAATGAAATAATGAAGGTTTAGCTCAAGTTAATCAAGAATTCAATGTGAATTCTTGATAACTTCAAAAGAAAGAAAATGAGCTTTTGAGAATTTTGGTGTTGGGGGAGTATTTTTCAAGAGGTTTTGTAGCTATCAAAAGCTTGTAGAAATTTTTGCAAGGTGAATTTGGCTCTCTAAAGCTTGTTGAATGAATGGAATTATGGTCCTATTTAAAGGCCTTAGGTATGGAAATTTGGTGGAATGGAGCTTGCTTTGGTAATTTGAATTTAGGTTTGGTAATTGAAAATTTGGTGGGAAATGGAAAATAGTGGTGATTAATGAGGGTTTATGGTAGGAAATGATCAAAGTGGTGTAGAGAAATCAGAAACCAATGGATCTAGAATATTCCAATTAAATCAATGATCTAAGGGTGCTGAATTTGAATAAAAAATTCAAATTTCACACTGGTTAACCGGTTAACGCATTTGGTTAACCGGTTAACCAAGCTGAAATTTGAATTTTTTTATTCAAACATGGTTGCTTAGTTGTTTCGGCCCAATTCTTGTTGTACGTCGAAGAAGTAAACACATGATCCTTGGAAATCCTTTGAGTGAATCAATTAACTTGAGAAATCTTTGATCAGATAAATTTGAATTATTTGCGGATCAACTTCGACTTTTGTCTGTGAAATTTACTCGAGCTGCAGGACTGCTATTTTTGGCAATTTCAATGGTTCCTCCTCCCTGAAAAAAGTTAATGAAAGAAACAAAAATACTTTTTTTTTGGATTTTAATTAATGGTTAGTAAACATAAACAAATAAAGTAAATAATAAAAACGGTGATCCCCTGTGAGGCATAAACCTGCACCCGAGAATGATAAATGAACCAGGGCGCGATCTTGATTGTATGCAAGATGTAGATGAGATGCGAAAAATATTAGGGTCAAAAATTAGGGTATGACAGATGCCCCTATTTAAGTTTATTGAATCGAGAGATATGAAGATTTGAAATCTTCGTTTCGACAAGATGGAAGATACTTAAATATCAAAATCCCAATTTTTGATTCTAAGATGCAAAAAAAATGGAATGAATTGAAATGAAACAAGATGAAATGATAAGACAGCATATGAAAATGTAGATGAAAATGTTATGAAAATGTAGAGAGCATATGAAATGTTATGAACACGAATGAAATGCAGAGAAATATGTAAGGAGCAAAAACAACACATGAAATAGAATAAACGTTGGGGATAAGGAGCATAAAACTCCAACGGGGAAAAGCAATCTGCTAGAGACCACCACATGGCTCTGTTGAGGCGAAAATGTCCAAAAATGGCAATTGGACAGAAAGGATCACAACATCCAAGAATGGCATTGAATGAAGTGAGAAAAGTCCCAAAAAAGTACATCAGAAGCATCCAAGGATGACATTACTAACTCCACTAGGGATATCAGAGAATGGAAATCGGAAAAAGGTAATCACAACATCTGAGAAAAGAAATCAGATAAAAATGTGAATCACAACATTCAGGAACAGAACTGGATGAAAATTGGAAAAAGGTTCGGGACAGTACATCAAATCAATGATGACTTTGCTATGGACATCCGAGAATAGCAATCGGAAGGAAAATGATCACAACATCCAAGAGTAGCAATCAAATAATATGTGAATCACAACATTCAGGAACAGAACTGAATGAGATGGGAAAAAGTCTGGGACAGTACATCAAATCAATGATGACTTCGCTATGGACATCCGAGAATAGCAATCGGAAGGAAAGTGATCACAACATCCAAGAATAGCAATCAGATAAAATGTGAATCACAACATTCAGGAACAGAACTGAATGAGATGGGAAAAGTCCGGGACAGTACATCAAATCAATGATGACTTCGCTATGGACATCCGATAATAGCAATCAGATAAAAGAGGTGTAATAATCTGAGAAGAACAACAAGTAGATGAAGAAAAGGTTCTGGAGAGGCGAAGATAAATGCCAAGTAAGTTGGACTTTGATCACAAGGTAAGATGTTGAAAACAACAGGACCTCGAGAAACGCATAATGAGGACTAACACACTCAAAAATGCAAACGTAAGTGGGGAATAACACACCCAAGAAAATGCATAATGAGGAATAACACACTCAAATATGCGAAGGTATACAAAAATGGGGAATAACACACCCAAGAAAACGCATAATGAGGAATAACACACTCAAATATGCAAACTTTAACAAGAATGGGGAATAACACACCCAAGAACATAATATGAGGGAAAATGCTTGACAACCAGTTTAGACTCTTAGAGGAGTGGAAATCAACAAGTTTATACTCTTTTAGGGAATGGAAATGATGGAAGACTGATTCCTCAACACGGAGATCATTGTCATTCTGCTTGGAGATTAGAGATGCTACTGTTCTTGAACATATCTCTGTCACACCAGTAAATTGTATCAACTTGAAAATCTTTTGAGAGAAGTCATAAAAAGATGCTTGGAGATTCTTGAAGAAGATTGCCCTAAGTTCAATGACTGATGAAGGTAAACTGATATGGATTCAGTTCTTGACTACTGTCGAAGAAAATATGATCAAATCTTTGAGGTAATTGTTAAGAAAGTAAACTGATAATGGATTCAGTTCCGGAAATGAATGTTGAGAAAATAAACCCAGTATGAATCTTGCAGAAAATCTTCTGACTAACCAAATCTGAGAATAACTTGCATTGAGCAACAATTCTTGAACCATAGGACCCGGAAAGAACTTGCCCCAGATAAGATCACCGACCAAATTTCTCAACTGTTTGAAAATTCCTTGATGAGGAAAGTTTGTTTGCAAATAAAAGGTGTTTGTACAAACCTGGTAATTTTAATGCAAAGTTCAATGCAAATTTTGAAATCAAAATTCATTTTTTTGAAATGAAATTTTATTGAGGTAAAGTAAATGAAAACATTGCCAAAGCACGGAGGTTGAAACAAAATGAAAGATAGAATAAAGTTAAGAAAACAAATGATTGGTAACGAACTTGGGAGTCAGTTTACGCAACCTTGCTGTAGTATGCTTTTCAAAAGAATCCTGGATTCAATTAGGACTTTTGAAGGTTGTAACGTTGTTTAGTTCACGGTTTATGAAACAAAGGATATAGGCTCAAAGTTTATTGGTACCCTACCCAACTTCGTGATGAACTCCAGTCCTACATTCAATTAATTCAGCCTATGCATTCCAGTTCCAAGAAATTTGGGATTGCACAGATGAAGATAGTTCATAAGCCAAGGGTTTTGAGATAGCAGTCACATCTGCCCTTTTGTTTTTTTTAATTTCTGGTGAGGACTTCAGTCCACTCATCTTATTTTTGTTGAGGATTTTGAGAACCTCTTGATTGATCTTTCTTTTACTATCCCTAACTTTTGCCTGAACTGTGTCATTTGAACTTACAGCCAGCGGGATGCCCCAGTTTTTTTTTGCCTAAGTCTCCTTCATAGGGTTTGACTTAGAGGGCTTTGATTTTTTTTAATATCATTTTTTTTAAAGATAATGACTGCATGGCTTAATGATTATGATGAACCATCATTGGATTTTGAATTGAGAAACATCTTCAACACTTCTTTGATGTGTGTGAAGGAAAGCTTGAGATTGCAACCTTTATTGAAAGGCGTATTGAATGATTCTCTTGTACTTGAATGCACATTCGAATTAATTGAGAACTACCCATCCCCAAGTTAAAATTGCGGGGTTTTTCGAATAGAAAGAAACTCTAACTTCTAGGCTCAAAGGGGTTGACAAGGGATTAACTTCCTTATTTCTCCAGTATTTGGGATTTGAAACAATGCATGTATATCATCAACCAAGTCTCAATCAAAAGCATACCAACAACAATTATGGGTATCTTGTTTTCATTATTTTCCCTCCAATCATTGCAAAAAACTTGAGAAAGGAAAATGAACTTGAAATATAAATCATAAAGATGCAAATAATAAATGAAATTGAATCAAAACAAAGCAATGCTCATTTCATTAAAATCAACATGAAAGTACGAACAAGGTTTAAAGCAAACAAGTCAATACAATTGAAGGAAATTTACAAACATAAAGAAACAATGGCCTAGTGATCCACCAGCAACAAGGATGAGTTGTCCGTCTGAGATTCTGGCCTTGAAGATAATCTGACTGCTGAAGTTGTCTAAAAATTCACTTCTCAGGCTTCGGCAAAGGATTGTTGACAACATTAGGATTCGTGTCATGAAACGAAAGGTTGTTATTCCTGATAAGTTCTTGCACATTAGCCTTCAGTGCAAAGCAATGTTCCAAGTCATGACCAGTTCAACCTTGATGAAACTCGCAGCGAAGATCCGATCTATAGTTAGTTGGAAGAGGATTTGGAATAGCAGGCGGAGGTCTAGTAGTAATCATACCACTCTTAATCAAGGAAGGATACAAATCAATGTAAGTCATCGGGATAGGATCAAAGTTTGGCCTATTGCGATACTGATTTTGTCCAGCAGCAGGATGAGGAGCCTGAGCTTTAGCTCGAACTTGAACTTGAGCTTGAGCTGGTTGAGCTTTGACAACAAGAGCTACTGCAGCTACATATGGTTGAACATATCATTGTTGCGGGCGATAAGGCTTCCTCTCAGTTGAAACAGCATAAGCATCACCATTTCTTCTCTTTTGAAAGTTCCCATGAGACTTTCTTACAGCATTAGAAGATTCAGCATTGGTAATCTTACCCTTCTTGATACCTTCCTCTAGTCTTTCTCCAATAGTGACTAGGTCAGAAAAACCAGATGAAACACTTCCTACCATTTTCTCCCAAAAGAACGGTTGAAGAGTGTCCATGAATAAACCAATTAATTCTTTTTCAGCCAAAGATGGCTCCACTTGAGCAGCTAGCTCTCTCCAACGCTGAGCGTACACTTTGAACGATTATTTCTCTTTCTGTGACATGTTTTGAAGTTGACGACGGTCAGGCGCCATGTCCAGATTGTACTTATACTGTCTTATAAAAGCATCAGATAAATCTTTCCAGCTTCGAATGTGACTCTTCTCGAGTCCCACATACCATTTCATAGAAGCACCACTCATACTATCTTGAAAACAGTGAATAAGCAACTTGTCATCCTTGGCATGTGCAGCCATTTTGCGATAATACATTAGCAGATGAATCTTTGTACAAGTATGCCCATTGTATTTCTCGAATACAGGAACCTTGAACTTATCAGGAAGAACCAAGTCGGAAACCTAACACATGTATATTGCAGCAGCACCAAAGACATATTTTCCTTCTAAACCTCTTACCCTTTTCTCAAGAGTCAAACATTGCTCTCTAACTTCATCCATATATCCAGGTTTACCCTGAGTTTCAGCTTGTGGACCAGCAGCCTGGTACAAAAAAAGGAGAATTCTGATAAGTAGTCTGAGCAATAGTGTGCACAACAGGTTGAGGTTCGACAAAAGTCAGAGCTGAAAAGAATGGCACAACAGATGGACCACCCATTTGAGCAGTAGCAGCAGCTGGCACGTAATCCGGAGGTAACCCAAATTCTGGCTAAGTAGAAGTCAGTTGCTGAATCACAGGAGGGTCAACAACAGTAGTCAAAACTTCAGAGATAACAGTCCTTTAAGGTGGTTCACCTCGAGCAATCATAACTTGCATCATTTCAGTGAGCCTGATACTGACCTTCAACTCATCAATCTCCATCCGGACTTCCAGGTTATGTTGTTCTTGGTTTTCCATTCTCAATCTGAGAGCTCCCAATCTGTTAGCAGCTCTAGTCCCGTATCTGTGGTGAGGAGACATCTTGACGGATCAACAGACAACTGAAGAAGGAAACAACCGGGATGAGTTCCCACACAACTCAGATGAACGCAAGAATATGTGAGGATGCAATGATATGCAATGTTCACTTCCGTTTTCAAAGAAACAACTCAATTATTGCAAACATGGTTAACATCGAGAATGTGGTCATGAAAAATCTTGACAAAAAGGAATATTTTTTTTCCAATATTTGCAATAATCGGAATTGTTTTCCTTGAAAAATGGTTGTGATGATGATCATGATGAATATGTAGATGCAACAACCGCAAACAAGATCACGCAAAACACACAGGTTCAAAGGTTCGAATCACGAGCATGAAGTCAAGGGATAAGAGCCAACAACCCACAAAGGCATGTACTAAGGTTTGTCTTCAATGTACCTGCAAAAAACCAAAAGCGTGGTAACAGAGGTTCCCAGAGTTAACAGACATCTTTAGAATATCGTCAGTACGTTGGATTACTCCCCAACCGATAACATTCTTAAAATAGACCTCGTCCGAGTGTAGTTTCGCGTGACAACCACCTTAGGTTTACACTCGGATAGTTTCTGCACTACGTTCCTAAATTGGCTTGGATGGGTTAAGGGTTCTACGGTCCTCAGTATGATCAGCTCAAGGTCGGAAAATAATGCCACGTATGATTACTCATCATGACATTAATAATCCAAAAGAGCCTAACCGAGTGGAGATTATCAAATTGATATAGCTTTGGACTACTCCATTGCTTATCGCTTCGAATATCTCTGTCCTATCATAAGTTCAACTCAGATTCGGGTTTGAATCTATCTCACTCACAGAGGATCACCAAAACCAAAACAGGACAAACAAATAACAAACAAATCAAACCAAAGCAGTAAATAAATCAAAGTAGGCCGAATCCACTTAGAGATTGACTCCCCAGCAGAGTCGCCACTTTTCTGTAGCGGTAAAAACATGAGTGTAAGCTATTGATTAACTTAACTCAAAGTAAACAGAGTCGCCACCGCGCTTTTATTTTATTCCAAATGGAAAAGGGAAAAAGAGCGAATAAAACCTAATGAATCTAAAAGCAAAAGCTAAAATAAATAAGCAGAGAACGGGTAAGGGGATAGGTTACAAATTGGGAAGGTTTTACGCACCCAAAATGTTCGTGGTACTCCATGGAAGCCCTTTGAAAATTTATTGCTTTTGGTTTGAAAATCGTTTGTAAAATATGAGTGGAGGGATGAGAAAAGAATTTTTTTTTAAATATTTTTGTGTTTGAAGAGACGATCGTCTCATGCCTACGTATCCACAAAGTGCAATGCGAGATCAAAACCTCGTAGTTCGTGGTACAAAATGTGAAAAGAAACAATGTGTTAAATTGATTTTAAAATGTAAAGATAAGTCGTCATTCTTTAGCGAATAATTCCGCTAGAAAGAATGAATCATATCTAAACATATGAAAATAAAAGTGCACGAGGATACAAAAACATTTGAATGAGTTTTGAATTTTTTTTTAAATTATTTTTGAGAAGAAAGTTTCGATATGCTTATGTGGTTTAGCATTTATTAAGAAACGAAATGGAAAGGTAAAACCACTTGACCTAAGTCAAGGTTTGATTATGAAAGAAGTTTGAAGTTTGAAAATAAAGAAGATTTTTGAAATAGGGAGAAGCTTTGAAAATTTAAGAAAGGAGGAGATGAAGGGAATATCCTAAGACTTAAAGTAAAAGTTAAGGGAAGAACAATCAAACCGTATGGTGAACATTCTTTGAAACAATAGGACTTCCATCTTCAAAAAACAAGTGAACCAAATCCACTAAGGTCTTCAATCCATAATAACTAAAGCAAAGGGTAAGAACCTAAAATCTAAGTCCAAAACTCCAAGTCCAATGCTAAGGATGATGACCATAGTCCAAAATTAAAGTCACAAATCTTTTAGAAGTTTAATCCTTTATTAATGTTTTTTGTGTCCAAATGGACAAAAGGAAAATCAACATAACAAAAAAAAAGAGCAAATAATAAACCTGATAATGGATGAATAAAGCAAAGTAAAGCAAAATAAAATAAAAGCAAATAAAAGTGCAAGAATTTAAATGTTAGTAGCAAAAGAAATTAAAGTGCAAGAATCTAAAATATTAATAGTAGTAATAGTATAATAATATTTACATAATAATGGTATGGTGAACTTAATCAACCACAAACAAAAGAGTAACCAAGATCGAAAGGCAACCGGATCCATTTAGCATCTTACACTATAGTGATTAATCAAGGCAAATCGAACCGAATTCAATGAAATTTGAAAGGCGATTGGGAGACCCAAAGCACCTACGCATCAAACATTCATAAGTCTCGATTCTTAATACAATATGATTAACCACTTTGGGATTATGCGATCAACAAGATATCCGGTCCACGAAAGTGCAAGTACCCAATTAGATTTTTATTCTGAATTTAGGGAAAAATTTAGGTCTATGTTAAGAAATCCTCATAGAGGCCATAACAATAATCCTCATAATTGAACTCGCACCCCGAGCCAGAGATAACAGCCTATCTGGTCGACTTAGCTCCTCCAATTTCAGCATTTCCTCCTAGTGAACCTAGAGTGAAGTCTCCTCGAAGAACTTTGGCTTAAGAAAGCAGGTTGGGAGTTCAAATGACAGCTTTGTAGGAGTCCCTATCAGGTTTATGACATTGTTGGCCCTTGACCTCTTCCCCAATCTAAAGGCTGAGCTCGGAGATCCTTGAGGAGCTGAGGTAGAATTTCCTGAGCCTGTGTTAGTTGCTACCAAATGATCACTCAATCGGGTTTGCTTCAAATTTTTTACTCCTTTTCTTTTGGCAGCATTCACTATTACCTTGTCATACACGTCCAACATCGAATATGGAAAAGACAAAAGGAAACCAGTTAGAACATAAAAGGTATACGAGCAAAAACTCAATACGAACAAACAACTCTAAAGACTACCGAGATAGGTTGTAACTTACTCGTCTATCTCACAGGCAAAGAGCTTAGACACTTCTATAAACCTAGGGGTCACTTTCG
The DNA here is from genome assembly GCA_963966055.1 of Lathyrus aphaca. Classification (NCBI taxonomy): domain Eukaryota; kingdom Viridiplantae; phylum Streptophyta; class Magnoliopsida; order Fabales; family Fabaceae; genus Lathyrus; species Lathyrus aphaca. The sequence goes on from OZ014521.1 coordinate 449,017,889, forward strand.
CGCCCCTGTCCTTGTCCAAAAGCGGATGACCCTGCTCGTCCACGTGCACGATCATAGTAAAACTAAAAACAAATTTCATCAAGGCAGCGTAACTGGTTTGGTCCTCGACACTCAACTCAGAAGCGATGGAAATTATTCATCTGTTCCATTCGTAAAATGGCCATGTGGCCATGGAAATTGAAACTTCAGCATAAGACGAGGCACCTCTTTTCCCTGATCGTCAAGCAGGACTCTCGCTTTATCGTCGATTCTACCCCCCAGAATTTCATAGAGTCCTGAGCACGATCTGAGATCGGTTCGACCAAATAGTGTCGATCCTTAAAATCTCGGATCGACTTCGAATAGGATTTGTAAATATTTCTTTTAGGTTTAAGGGAGACCCAACTGCATCTCCCTTGAACGACCTGCCTCTAAAGGTGAAAGATGTGAAAGAACAAAGGGAGAGTCGCTCCAATCTCCAAATACTCATAAGTCACATCAAAAGCTATCATAAAAGCAAACGAGTTCAGGTAAATTTGTGAGGGTGAAAGTTTTAGGTGGACAAACACGGCTGTCTCGAAGTCTGAGAAAGGGAGCCTGAACTTGAGCTCCTTGAAAAAGAAGTTGTACATAGGGAACCTGTTAGGATCGTAAGACGAGCAGATATGATCCTCCTCGTCGGGATACCTAATGCCCCAGTCTTCGGGGTTCCCGATCACCGGGGAAGGACCTTCCCGAGGTTCAACATATACCGACGTGATGTTCAAAGGCTCCCCAGCGGCCCAATCTTCGACAAGGATGTCTTGCTCAACATCATTTTCCCTGGGATTATTGTCATTGGTATGAGCAGAGGTGGTCTCCTCCGAATCGGTGTGAGCGAAAGCCATCTCCTCTGGTTCAGTCTCCTCGGAGTGACTCGGGGAAGAAGCCGTATCATCGGAGAGCTCCTCCACGACCATATGGACGGGCTCGTTTGCAGACATAATTGCACCAGAAAAGCAGCAAAAGTAAACGTGAATTCGATGAGTTAAATCAAATCCACTATTCCACTATCGATCAAGTGAAAGGGCGTGCATAGGAACGAGGGCGCTATCCTTGACCTAAGCCTTTGTTCAAGGTGATATGTGTTCATATCCTCGTAATGGTATCCATGTGCTTGCACGAGAAGAGAAATTTGCGAGGAATCAACTCTCATAAAACACAAATAACTATGTGCAGAAGCCCAGAACTCCGGTTGAAGCTCAACCAGAGCCGACGTATAAAACTACGGAGAACGTCGCTAATATCCCTAATTATCACAACGAAGATAGCACACTATGCGTCAACCACCATGCAAAGATGGGGACACCACATAAGAAACCCTAACAATCTAAGTTATGGGTTGTATTGACCATAATATCTATCCTAACCGCCTGCATCTACATATCCAGCAAAAATCAGAAGTTTTCCTATGACAAGAGGATGGAGAAACTTAAAAGTTTTTAGGAGTTAAATTTGCATTCGTTTGGGTGTCCTTGGTGGTTTGCGGCGGAGATCAGGGACTTAGCTTTGTCGAGCAGAGAAAAAATGAACGAGAAGTATGAAACTGACCTCAAACATCCTATTTATAACCTCTTTAAGCACGTGCGCAAACACGTGTGTCCTGAAGCCTATGAGCGGCGCACTCATTGCCTAGTGACAGTCGTAGACTAGCCATCATTGCGCATTAAATGTCCACGCTTCCCAAGGTGCATGCGTGGGACGACTTATTATCATAATTATTGAGATCCTTGTCTGTTGACCACACTTTAATGCCTAGGAGCAATCGGGCTCTTCCCTGTCGAGCTGATGACGAAAGAATTTCATAAGTCTCAGTTTCACCCCGTATATAGCTGGCCACCCATAAGTCATCCTTTCTACAAGCAGAAGCAACGACTTAGGGGGCTTCTGTTCTGGACTGGCCCAATGACTAAGCATGGTCCAACCCACTCTTGCTTCCAATACGACCCAATAGCCCAATGTCAGAGGGACCCACTGCCTTTATGCCCCTCAACCGAGGATAAACTGTCGACCACGATTGCAAGTGCTCAGTTTCCTCTGCTCCTTCTAGAATCTTGCCTGTCATCTGGGGAATTCACCCAGATCCGGCAGAGGAACTGCTCTTGCTCTGATTACCTGTTGTTCGACATACTCATCCAACCACTCAGGCTCATTCCAACGGATAGTTATGACAGTTACCTATTTTCGGGGAATCCACGATTTAGGCCTAAAATAGGGACCAATAGCAAAGCGATGAAGGCTCTTTATAAATCCTCTCACTTGAGAGGGCCATGTATCGAATATTCACTCTTTTAACTCCCTTACTCGTACTTGCTTACTCTTTTGCCCATTCTTACTTTGGCATTGGAGTACCTTACAGGTACACCTCACATCTATCCTCGACGACCGAGCATCAACATCATCATCTACACCAACGTTTGGTGCCCACTACAGATTCTGATCGCACGGGAACGATCAGTGGCATTGTCCGTGGGAATTCGTGTTACCCTGTTTCTCATCCTTAGATCGTGAAAACCAAAACATCGCAAGTCAACTTTCTCAATGGCTCACCGTGACGGCTCTACTGATGCCCGGATCATCGCCATTATCATGACTCGAGCACCGTTTCTCGACCAGATCTACTCTGGCATTCGGATCGGTTCCCCAAACCGCCAAACACACATATATCGAGCACAATTCCCTGAATATAAAAACGCATCCCAAGTCCCTCAGCGGTCGTATAAAAGAACATCGCGCTTGTTTTTAAAGCGGACATCTAAATGATCAAGAATTATGCAAATACTTAGTAAAAAATTAAAGAATTAAAGTGTGCCCTCCGATAGACACACGTGCAAGCAGAACAAATAAATAATAAACGACAACCACGGCCAGATATGCATTATAAAATGCGGCCACACGGACCGACTTGTTCAAATATTACATTAAAGGAGGAACGATTCCCCCAAGCAAAATAAAGGCCATGGCATGCAGGCCGGCCACATAAATCAAGAAGCAAGAACAAGATCATCAATCATTCACGTGCACATCTGCATCCATGACAAGCTAATCATCAACGGGGACCCCTTGATTTCCTTTAGCTATGGTCACATCATCTTGTTCTTACTGCCTAAGAAAATCGGCCACGAAGATCTCTCTATTCACCACTATGTACAGGCAATTGATGCCCTCTTTATTGAGTTCCACACTGGGATTAACGATCTTCAACTACTCTACCGCGTTCTTGTATGCCACAACTTCCATTTCTTCAAGGTCCTCCCCCTACTTGATCTTCGCGATCAACTCAGGTCGGGTCACCAGCAATTTCAGGTCCTCGGTCTCATCCTTGGAGGGAGCCATCACAGCCTTGAGACGATCAATTTTGTCCTTTGTAGTTTTCCTCTCAGAGTTAGCAGAGGCCAGGGACTCCTTCAGCTCCTTGTTCTTCTTCATGGCATCCTTCTCCATCTCGGAAGCAGACAAGAGGAGTTTCAGCCTCTGGATCTCTTGCTCTTTAGTAGCGGTCCCCTCGGCATACATAGAGGCCATAACAAGAAACCTCATCACCGAGCTTGCATCCCGATCCAGAGATAATAGCCTATCTAGTCGACTTAGCTCCTCCAATTTCAACATTACCGCCAGGTGGACCTAGAGTGAAGTGTCCTCAAAGAACTTTGGCTTAAGAAAGCAGGTTGGGAGTTCAAATGACAGCTTCGTAGGAGTCCCTATCAGCTTTTTGACATTGTCGGCCCTTGACCTCTTCCCTAATCTAAAGGCTGAGCCCGGAGATCCTTGAGGAGCTGAGGTAGAATTTCCTGAGCCTGTGTCAGTTGCTACCAAATGATCACTCAATCGAGTTTGCTTCAACTTTTTTACTCCTTTTCTTTTGGCAGCATTCACTATTGCATTGTCATACACGACCAACATCGAATATAGAAAAGACAAAAGGAAACCAGTTAGAACATAAAAGGTATACGAGCAAAAACTCAATACGAACAAACGAATCTAAAGACTACCGAGATAGGTTGTAACTTCCTCGTCTATCTCACAGGAAAAGAGCTTAGACACTTCTATAAACCTAGGGGTAACTTTCGCGCCCCTGCCCTTGTCGAAAAGCGGATGACCCTGCTAATCCACGTGCACGATCATAGTAAAACTGGAAACAAATTTCATCAAGGCATCGTAACTGGTTTGGTCCTCGACACTCAACTCATAAGTGATGGCCAGGTATTCATCTGTGCCATGCGTAAAATGGTCGCGCGACCATGAAAATTGAAACTTCAGCATAAGACGAGGCACCACTTTTCCCTGATCGTCAAGAAGGACTCTCCCTTTGTCGTCAGTTCTACCCCCCAGAATTTCAGATTCCTGAGCATGATCTGAGATCGGTTTAACCAAATAGTTGTAATCCTTAAAATCTCTGATCAACTCTAAATAGGCTTTGTAAATCTTTTTTTTATGTTTAAGGGAGACCCAACTGTATCTCCCCTAAAAGACCTGCCTCTGAAGGTGAAAGATGTGAAAGAACAAAGGGAGAGTCGCTTCAATCTTTAGATACTCACAAGTCAGCTCAAAAGCCCTCATAAAAGAAAACGAGTTCGAGTGAATTTGTGAAGGCGAAAGTTTCAGGTGGGCAAACACGGATGTCTCGAAGTCTGAGAAAGAGAGCCTGAACTTGAGCTCCTTGAAAAAGAAGTCGTACATAGGGTACCTATTGGGACCGTATGGCGAGCAGATACGATCCTCCTCATCAAGATACCTAATGCCCCAATCTTCGGTATTCCCGATCACCGGGGCAGGACCTTCCTAAGGTTCAGTATATACCGACGTGATTTTCAAAGGCTCCCCAGTAACCCAAGCTTCGACAGGGATGTCTTGCTCAACATCGTTTTCCCTGGGATTATTATCATCAGTATGAGCAGAGGTGATCTCCTCCGAATCGGTGTGAGCGGAAGTAATCTCCTCTGGTCCAGTATCCTCAGAGTGACTCGGGGAAGAAGCTGTATCACCAGAGAGTTCCCCCACGACCATATGGACGAGCTCATATGTAGACATCTTTGCACCTTAAAAGAAGCAGAAGTAAATGTGAATTCGATGAGTTAAATCAAATCCACTCTTCCACTACCGATCAAGTGAAAGGGAGTGCAGAGGAACGAGGATGCTATCCTCGACCTAAGCCCTTGTTCAAGGTTATATGTATCTGTATCCTTGTAATGGTATCCATGTGCTTGCACGAGAAGAGGAATCTGCGAGGGAATCAATTTCATAAAACACATATAACTCTATTCGGAAGCCCAAAACTCCGGTTATAGCTCAATCGGAGCCGCCATATAAAACTACAGAGAATGCCGGTAATAGTCCTAATTATCACAATGACAATGGCACACTACGCGTCAACCACCTTGCAGAGACAGGGACACCACATCAGAAACCCTAAATGTCGTCTAAGTTATGGGTCCTATTGACCATAATATATATCTTAACTGCGTGCATCTATATATCTATCCAAAATCAGAAGTCTTCCTACGACAAGAGGATAGAGAAACTTACAAGTTTTTAGGAGTTAAAGTTGCGGTCGTTTGGGTGTCCTTGATAATGACAGTGACAGACAGTGGTTTGCGACGGAGTTCGGGAACTTAGCTTTGTCGAGAAGAGAAACAATGAACGAAAAGTATGAAACTGAACTCCAACATCCTATTTATAACCTCCTTTAGCACGTGCGCAAACACGTGTGTCCTGAAGCCTATGAGCGGCACACTCATTTCCTAGGGACGGTCGTAGACTAGTCATCATTGCGCATTAAATGTGCATGCTTCCCAAGGCGTGGACGTGGGACGACTTATCAACATAACTGTTGAGATGTTCGTCTGTCGACCACACTTTAATGCCTATGAGCAATTAGGTTCTTCCCTGTCGAGCTGATGATGAAAGAATTTCACAAATCTCAGTTTCACCCCATACGTAGCTGGCCCCCCTTAAGTCATCACTTCTACGACCAGAAGCAACGACTTGGGGGGCTCCTATTCCAGACTGATCTAATGACTAGGCATGGGCCAACCCACTCTTGCTTCCAGGACGACGCAATAGCCCAAAGTCAAAGGGATACACTGGCTGTATGCCCCTCAACCGAGGATGAACTATCGACCACGATTGCCCGTGCTTGGTTTCCTCTGCTACTTCTAGACTCCTGCCCGTCATCCGGGGAAGTCACCCAGATCTGGCCGAGGAACTGCTCCTGCTCAAGTTACCAATTGTTCGACATACTCATCCGACCATGCAGGCCCATTCCAACGGCTAGTTTTGACAATTACCTATATTCGGGGGATCCGCGATCTAGACTCAAAATAGGGAACAAAAGCCAAGCGCTGGAGACTCTTTATAAACCCTCTCACTTGATAGGTCCAAATATCGAATATTCACTCCTAACTCCTTTACTCTTACTTGCTTACTCTTTTGCCTGTTCTTAAAATGGCATCGGAGTACCTTGCAGGTACACCCCCCATCTCTCCTCGACGACCGAGCATCAATATCATCATCTACACCAACGTCCAGGGCTCGTTATAGATTCTAATCGCATAGGAACGATTATATATATATATATATATATATATGTGTGTGTGTGTGTGTGTGTGTGTGTGTGTGTGCGTGCGTGTGTATATATCATATATATTATTATTTTTCTTTTTCTTTTATTTATGATAGGTACAAAATAAACAAAAGATGAGGAATAAGATTAATTTATGTGATAAATAGATTAAATGGACGCTTGTTAGTTTGATTAAAAAAATTGTTCGTTCGTCGATTTTTCGCACAATTAATCGTGCCTTAACAAATGACTGAAAAACACCTGAAAATTCAAACAATATATATGATATATTGTTTTGGTTTTTAGTTTTCAATTTTATGCTTTATTGTTTTGACACGAAAGTGAAGAACAAACTAAGGTCCAGGTCGATAGAGCGAGAGTGTGAGGAATGAACTAGATAGTGGAAACTATGCATTGATCCTAAAAACAACGAGAACTCTTTAGGAATCATTTAGAATCTTATTTGTTTTCAAAATATGCTTTCTAATTGAGACGGGCGAGCGAGAGCAAAATCATGTGGTTAGAAGATGTGGTTCTAGCCAATAGCACGAGAGTGTGAGACGAAGTCTACAGACCAACATTTTTTACGAAACTATATATAATCGTAATTAGCACCCGAATTCTATGAAGTCCCTTAGGAACATGAAATCCATACCCCATACTCGTTTTATCGTCATTATCAAACCGTTAGCAATTAGCATTTTTATTTTTCGTTTGTATCCTTTTAACCATTAGCCTTAGCTTTGCATTGCAACAATAAATAAAGTTGGTTTGATTATTAGTCTCTATAGGTTCAACAATATTTTAAAACTACGTGATAGGCTGTATAATTTTAGTTGTTATCCGACATACATGTCATTGTCACGATCATTTTGACACCATTCAGCCTCTGTTAATTTAGCTTCTTTCAAGACTCTCATTGAAGGGATTTCCACCTCCACGGGGAGCACTGCTTCCATGTGTAACACCCAAAATTTGACCTCTTCTTTCTAGTATCATCATCATATTATAAGCATCATAAGCATGGCATATCCTTAGCATTTTTTCATAGAAAAATGAAGCATAACATTCTCATGTTCTAGCATTGGGCATATGATCAATCATTGGTGCCTTTGAAGCATTACAAGTCAAAGCAAGAGGTCAAGTGACCTTGTCCAAGTCCCATGAAGTGTCTCTAGGTCATATACAAGCTCAAGATCCTTTACAAGATCCCATAAGGGTGGGAGATTATCAGATGATTCCAGGAAGGGCAAGCTCCTACACAAATGGTCTCCAAATTAGGGTTTCATTTTCAAGCAGGGGTTCTTTGTGACTTTGACCATTTCATGTGGGCAAAGTCCTTCATATGATATGTGAATGTTAGGGATGAAATTTGGTGAGAAAATTCATTGAGGAAGGCAATCATATATCAGTTGTTTGCATAAGAAGAAATTGGTCAAACAGATTATTTGAAAAGTCAACTGTGACAATTCAAGGGTTACAATCCTATTTTTCAAGCCAAGGTATGTTCTTAAGGTCATAGAAGAGGTTTGGCAAAGTCAAAAGTCAATAATCTAGGGTTTTGGCAAGAGTTTCTTTTTTTGGACATGTGGTATGTAACTAACTTTCTAAATTTGGCAAGTTTTGCCCTAATCTTCAAGGCATTCTTCCATGACCAAAATGACCTCAAGTGAAAATTCTTTGAACATGAAAGTTGTAGGAAATTGTCTCCCATTTCTAAAAAGTACAAGAACATCACCATAGCCCTCATGGTTTGAAATTTATGCTCATTGGAAGTTTGGTAATTTTTAGGGTTTTACCATATTTCCAAGTTTCCATAACTTTGCAAATTGTCATGGAATGCATTTTCAAGCCATTCTTTGTACCAATTCTGGTCATAGGCATCAAGGGCAAGGCATGAAGAAGGTTTGGCTCAAGAAAACTCAAAGGATTCGTACATGGCATGCATGTAATTTCATCAGAGGCAAAAATGAAAAATCATGGGGAAAGCATGATCCAAGTGTATCCAATGGTCAGGATCATTTCATTTTGAATGGGTGAGTGAAGTGTGATCAGCATGTGCACACAAAAGAGAGAGAGCACGAGCAAATCATTCACTCACACAACTTTTGCATTTTTGCAAAATCACTCCTCCCATTCACTTCGCACGTGCATTCCCTTTGCAAATCAAAACATTGAAAACTTACATCATATATAAGCCAGCTAGGGTTTCATTTCACCATAATTGATCACCATTATCTCACTTCAAACTTTTTGCTCCATATGCATTTGCCTTCGAATCTCACTATTCTTCCATTGATTTTAAAAACTCTTTGCATATTCATGATCCTTGAGGTGTAAGAAGCAATAATCCACCATTAATTCAAGCAAAAGGTCAAGAGTTCACATGGTGCCATTCAAGTGAAGTTAGCTTCGAATTGGAACATCCAAAAAGATTCAAGCTCTCTCTTGAATTTATTTTGCAAGGAGAGGCCAAAAGAAGTTGATTTGTAGCTGGAGGAGGTTTATCTTGAGCTATTGTGAGAGTTGCAACATTCAGGTAAGCTCCAAATTCATAGATCTGGAAATGGTTTTAGTTGTGTGCATTTTGATCTACATGCTTTGCTGGTTATGCTGATCTATTTAGAATTGAAAATGAGTACGAATTGAGCTTGCATTGTGGATTTAAAGTTTTATGTGCAAAACTGTTTGTGTTCGATCTGCTTGATTCATAGATCTAATAAAAATTTTGATATGATTTTTGAGTTCAGCATGCTTGAATTGTTTAATCTGGATAGTTTGATCCATTTCTGTGATAGTTTGTTCTTGTTCATGAGTTTTCCGGTGCCAGAGCTAGGGCTCTGGTCACCGGATTCTGGAAATTGTGTGAATGAAGAAGATGATGCCTGGTGCGTTAGATTGTTTGATCTGGATGGATGTTAAGATGCTAGCGCATTAAAAGGGGACGGTCTCCCTCGCGTGGCTTATGTTTGCATAATAATGTTAGGTGTTTGCCACTACACCACAACTATCATGCGCACACACTCACATCCTCAGATTGTTTGACTTTTTTGGATGATTTGACTGGATCCTGTGCGTGAGATTGATCCATTGGCTTGTGTTTTTCCAGTTTTTTATTTAAATTTCCACCATAATATTTGTGAGTCTGCGCAGATCCATGGGCCTTCCCTGCTAATCACACCCCCTCTTCATTAAGCCCAGTTATTTGAACTAAGAGGACCTACTGACTGCACCCCTCTCTTTGTTTCTTTTATTTTTATTTCTTTTTAAAATTTGTTTGCTTTCTAATTTTTAAAAATAGTTAGACACTTCTAAAATTCACAAAAAAAATTCATGAATGATGCTTTGAGTTTTCTTTAATTTTTGATATTTTTATTTTCCATTTATTTTTATTTTCCACGCTGGAATTAATTTTCACTTTTATTATTTGTTTTTTAATTCACTTTAAATGCATGCTGACTTGTGGATTTTCTATCTTGATCATCAATTTGAGTTTTGAGTTGGTTCTTTTTGCATCTGATTCATATTAGGATGTAGTTTATTGTTGATTTTACTTCGGATTTTTAGAAGCTTGCATGATTATTTTTGGCAATTGACTTGAGCTTGAAGTTTCAAAACCCTAGTAAGTTTTCATGAGGTCCTTTGATCTAGTTTGCTTTTGATTCTGACTTTGCTCTTTTGGCATGATGTTATCACTTGATTAATGAACATTTGTGCTTAAGTGTAGAATTTGTGAGAGCACTCTTGATTTAATATGAGTTTTCTTGTTTGCTTGCCCTATTTTGCATTCTTTTTGGTCACATGCTTAGTTCTTAGGCTAGGAGGGCACTTGTGACAACTCCTATAGGATGTTTAGAGCTCTTTTTGTATAAGGATATGTCTCTGGTCCTTGATTGGTGTTTATGCTTTGAAACGTTTTGCGTTGCTTGCCTTTTAAGTCTCTCACAAATGTATGCATTTTCACCTCACCTCTTTTGTCTATTTGCCCTCCATGATGCTTATGCTTGAGTTTTTATGCTTCTTCTCCATGTTTGTGCATGCTTCTTAGGCACATTTTAAGATGTTTAGGTCCCTGGTCTTTAGTTGATACTTATGCTTTGATTTGATTTGCATTTGTTTGTTCTTACACTTATGCACATGTTCACTTCACTTCTCATTCTTGTAATGATTGTGTTTGAACTTGTATGAACCATCTCTTTGGTATTTGGTGCTGTTGGTACACATTCTTGTGGTGATGTGATTCTGGTCTTGAGATATATGATGCTTGTTAGGTTTGAATGATGTGTATAATCTCATGTTTGCTTTCTTCTTTTATGAGTAGTTCATGTTGCCTTGAGATGCCGTGTTTGTTCCACTTCCATTTTGGTTTTGTTTGGGGTTTGTTAGCATGTAAATGAGATGAATCACTTCTAGTTGTGGTGTGTGGAGTTGATCTTTTGTTTGTTTACATCTCATTTGATTTCATTTGGTTTTATCTTATCATGTGTAAACACTACTAACCATTTCAGGGGCCCATGGTAAGTGAAGTGTGGATGTTATCCACATTTCAATTCTTTATCTCTTCTCTTACTTTGCTTTCTATTTTATAAATTTTGATGTGCCTAATGTCATCTTGTGATTCAACTCTTCATCTTCCCCCTTTAGAAGCAACTTATCTCCTTTAGAGGAGTAAGTTGTTCTCTAACTTTCTTTCTTCCTCTCTTCTTCTTCTGTTCTCTTCTCATTCTCTCTTAGGATAGTTTCCAACCACACTAACCTTAGGATCACCTTTGCATGCTAATGTTAGGTTTAGTCTTTCCCCATTAGACTTTTACTTTTAAGATCCTCTTTGGTTCTTTCCTCTTCTCATCTCAAATCAAAACCTAAAACACCTTAATAAAGAAAGAAGTGACTTCTTGTGCAATAGCCTTATTCCATGAGGCATATGTATTCATTCCATCTTGAAATAGTACATTTGTCTAGCATGATGTACAAGTCTGATCATGAAGTCATCTTCATCAAGAAAAGCCATTAAAAACACTTCTTCATTTTAATCACTAAGATACCTAATAACTTCAACAAGTTAGTGAGCTTAGGCCATAGCCCTTGGAAACAAGTATTGGATAAATTCTCTTTACTCGGTGTGCCTATTCTATTATTCCATATTGGAATGTAGTAGAAAGTACACATTCCATGGAAAAGAGTTTGAGTTCACTTCCTTGTGCCGCACTCCTAAAAGACTTCTAAAAAACACAAACAAATAATAAGCGTCTTTCCTTCGGGAATTCTTTTCTCATCACCTTCACTCTTTTCGTACGAACTCGCGACTACTTGTCACTTTGCAAGACGGTAATGCACTCATCGTACGAGCCTGCAACATCTGAGCATTAACATAAGTTGTTCAAGCTTAAAACACAGGCAATCCTTTCCACCCTTAGTTAGGGGAACTACGACGACTCTGATCCTCATGTCCATATCAGGTACGTAGGCAGCGGGGTAGGGCCCGTTCGAGCACACTCTTTTATTTTCCCTACATTTTCCCCATTTTATTTTTTTTCATTTCCAGTTCCAGTCTTTCTTTTTGCAACAGTTTTCATTTCTTCACCCTTTGAAATAGTTTCTTTGCAAGCGTGGATCCCGTCGGGTACGGCCGACAATCTGGGGTGCTAATACCTTCCCAGGTTGTAACCGACTCCCAAACCTAATTTCTTTGGTTCACATGACCTTTGTCCTTCCTTGCTTTCCCTGGTTTGTGCAGCATTACCATTCCCATTCCTTCGGGATAAAAATGCCTGGCTGGTGACTCTAACCTTTTTCCGTGCCACTTTCGCGTTTGTACCAGGATGGAAATCCAGGGAGCGACAGTTGGCGACTCTGTTGGGGATCGAACCCAGAATCTCTGGTTTCCCCTTGAGAGTCAATCCTAGCGCTTGCGTGTTTCTATTTCTTTGGGCATTGATTGTTTGCTGTTGTGTGTATATGTTACTATTGTTCATTTACAGTTTTATTTACCGCTTTATTTACAATTTCAGTATTTATATTCATGCATCATATATTATTACTGGACTGTCTGGCTGTGCTGGTTTTCTGTTTGGTGGGATTGGGAACTGTTACTGTGGGATGAGCTTGTAACCGGGGCTCGAGCGCACCTTAGGACTTAGCATGGACAATCACTTTGGCTTCATGGCATCTTTCTATGTTGGTAGTAGTGAGTTCCACACCCAGACTTGCGACCGTCTTGGAAATGTTTTGATGCAGGAATCATTCTTGGATCATTACATGACCTCGATAGTTATGTGCATCTGGGGACCAATCATTGAGGACCTTTGTGGAAAATTCTCTCTCTAGTGGTGACAATGGCAGACCACATTTTGTGGCAAACCCATTCTCACCCGAGGGCCCACTGGGAACTTGCATAGGATGGTCTGGTTCTTTTTATAGAAACTCAGTCAGAGCATCTGGTTATATGACTATAGTATTGTACCCTTCGGGATGAATGTACTATTGTTTCTCGATTTCAACGCTCGAAGTTGGGAACTTATAAAGGATGCTTGTTTTTCTCGGACTCAGGATGAGACTTCCCTGAGTAGTACATAATGCTTAACTGATTCCCTTGTTTGGTCATGAGCCATTCCTCGGAGATGGTGAACGTATTATTTCTATTCGGCTTTGAGAGTCTGTGATGTTTGACCCGGAGCACACCCGTGAGACTGGGAGGGGTTTACAGGTTTGCAGGAACCCTTGACCTCATCATACCTCATTACCAGTACAGTCCTATGATTTGATATGGCTACATGGATTTTGGAGTTCTTAAGTCATATGATATCTGATTTGGGGCTTATTTGAGACTGAGTTCTTGTTCATGGGGCTTTATTCAGAGGATTTTGGTTCTTGGTCACTTAGGTCCAGTATCCAGTATCCAGATAGTCTCAGTTGTTGATCATATGCCTGCATTGTATTTGCATCGCATCATACTTGCATTAATTGTTTGTGTTTCCATTTCAGGTTATCTTGTACCCAGTTCTGGTATTCATTATTTCTCCAGATGACAGAAGTCCAAGAGATACCCAGAAAAATGAATGCTCATTACACTTTCCCGCAACCAGAAATTGAGGGTATTCAGAAACTGGTGGGCTTGATGAGTGACAAGGTTTCAGATGATTTCAGAAGCCGGTATGGGAAGATCTTGGGTTACATGAACAAACCTATTGTTGATTAGAGAGATAGCCTTCACTCTTTGTTGCAGTTTTATGACCCTCAGTTGACAATTTTTGTGTTTTTTGACTATGTCTTGGCTCCTACTATGGAAGAGATTTTTGACATCCTGAAGATTCCTATCAGGAATGGTGTTCCCTATTATGTTGCAGAGAAGTTTCCCTCGTACAAGGATATAGCAGATGCCTGTCATTTGAGTATGCTTAGAGTGAAGATGAAGTTGGAAGCTAGTAAGGGAAAGGGATTTACTCTGGATTTTCTTATCATAGAAGCTCATGTGTTTGCTTAGGGAGGGAAGTGGTTAGAATTCAGTTCATTGTTAGCATTGATGGTATATGGAATGAGTCTTTTCCCAGGAGAGAAAGGTTGGGTAAGCTTGGAGGCTATCACCCTTTTTATTAAAGAAAAACCAGTGCCAACTATTCGCTAGTATTTCTAGCGAACAATCTCTGGTTAACCAAATATCTTAGAAAAGGGTGATTGACAGGACTAACCAAACAAGTCCTAGGACGTCGCATGCTAAGAATCAAATGAAAGATAATCTAAACGTGGTGTTTATATATTTTTGTCGAAATGTTCTAGAATAAACTAATTGTTGTTATTTATATTGAAGTTGAAGATGTTTATATATTTGAATCTACTAACGTGTTTGAAGACTTTAATAAAAGAAAACTAAAGTTTAACATGAAGATAAAGGATTGCTTTAATGTAAACTGACTGAAATATAAACATTGCTGGAAACGTGAATGGAAAATAAAGAACAAACAAAGAATACATATTTAAAGAAGAAACTTAAAGCTTTTATAACTTGAAATAAAATTGGTGTTGATATGTACATTTCCAAAATAATCTCTCTTTTCTCTTTACACATGAGTACTTGAGTAAATTTACAGGAATTTGTACAATCTATTTCACACACTTTTCATAAAGCAAAACTATCCTATTTATATACAAATATCATAACCGTCGAACAACGGTTGAATCCTAAACGAATGCCACTTGGCATTGTGCATGCTAATGTCTTCTGAAAACCTTCCACGTCCCTCTTTACCAAACAAAACAGTTATTGGTACAAAAAACTGCTCTTCGACAAATGAAACGATATGTCTCTTCGTGACATCAAGTTGATTTCCAATTCAAATCCAAAAATCCTTCTATCAGATTCTCCTTCGTCGAAGCTCTTCATTGTCGAAATAACAACAAAACTTTATCCGTGGTGATGTGAAGAACTTCCAACCAGCAATCCAACACCTCTTTCGACAAACCACTTTCGACTGATCAAACAAATCATCACAAACCTTCTCGAGATTCTGGACATGTTTGGAAGAAAGAGTGATCAAATTCGTCAAAAGATCTTTATAGAAGCTATTAAAACTTTTATGGACCAAACTCATGCTGTCGAAAATCCTATGCATACAAATTACCCCCCAACAAAGGTGTTTCGACTAAATTTATGGAGAAAGATACTTTGCTGCCAAATTATACTTCGACTCCATGCTTTTTGCATTAAATGCGCGGATTCCCAAAAATCTCACTTTGTCAAATCAAATCTAAGTAATCATTAGATTTCCTCAACCCATCAACTTCAACCCACGTTCCCAGACATGATCTCCATAACTCTATGAACTAGGTCCACTGTACCCTTTTTAACTTCCACGCCCTTGTTTATGTCCAATGGTATGTAGACACGTACCCTAACAACTTGAAGAGCCAAATGTCTTTCTTCATTTCTTCAGTATAAATAATCCATTTTTTCCTCTTAAAAACTTTTTTACGCTCTCAACTTCAAATTTTCAAAGTTCTTCCTCTCTGAAACCCATATATTCATCTTTCCTCAAGCTCCTTCAAAGTCAACAATGGCGGTCTCAAGCTCTCAAAAAGACAAGAAGAACACAGAAGCTCTCCCTCCTGCGCACAGAATCATTGGCCCAAAGGTGGTGGATAACCAACAATACATCCTAGAGCCTCCGAATCAAAGAGAAAAAGAAAGCATTTACTATTCTTAGGTACTCATTCCCATTCTTGTTTCCGGTAAACATCATGCCATGTAAGGTCCCCTCCCTAACCCAAATACTGATCTAACTCGTCTTACAGGCTTCTTCCCCACTTATACACATTCAAAACCCATAGGAGCGGGGAAGATAAAAACATCTAGTGACAAATCCCCAGAAACCCAGACTGAAACCCTAGACTTAACTTATTTAAATCAAACTAGGATTTTTAGAAGTTACCCTTGGTCGAAAGACCCATCTGAATACTTAGACTGGGTAGAAAAGGTTGAAGTAGTCAAGGGTAAGATGTGGAAGAAAATAGGCATTTATGACCTAATTCAACTGTTGAAAGAGGGCCCAAACTATTGCCCTACCATGATTCTAGCTTCCCTTTATTTTTGGGATAGTACTTATAATACCTTCCAGCTTCCTTGCGGAATGGTAACACCCACTCTTTTCGACCTAGCTGCTATAGTAGGTCTTAGCCCACTAGGCATGGATTTTGACCCAACTGTATTAGTTAAAAACACCATAGCTTTCGACACCAACTTTGCCTCATACTCCCCCTTCATTTCTCATTATCACAACAAAGACTCCCCTGATGTGTCAGACACAGAACATATAACCTTTTTGACTCTTTGGCTATCAAGATTCGTATTTTTCTCAAGATCCCTCCAGGCAGCCAAAAAATACATCACTATAGCTAATCAACTACATGCTGGTAGAAACCTTCGAATGAGCAAAATGATTTTGTCTAGCCTCTATGAATCTATGAGTGAGGGAGTCAAAACCCTGAAACAAATCAAAGACAAGGGAAAACTCATCCTAGAGGGTCCCTTTTGGCTCCTTCAACTGTGGCTCAATGCCACCTTTGAATCCAGAATCTTCGACAAAGGCGTGGTGGATGAAGAGTATGTCAAGGATAGGCACATCGAATGGACAAGGTTGGCTCAACTAACTCCTTCTGAAGAAGGGCAAAGCCTTCAATGTTCTTTCACCAATTACATCAATATGTTTGCCAAGAGCCACAATTTTACTGCGAACATGGCCCCCTTTGCAAATAGGAATGTAGGGCCCAAATGGTTTACCAGACAGCTCCCTGTCGAACACAAAAAGGACGAAGACAATTTCTTGGTTGTTTGGAAAATGCTGCTGATGCCAAGACTTCTACCCTCTTACCCAACCATGAGTAACTCTAAGGTAACCTTGCTAGCTTATCAACCAAACTTAGTTGCTTGACAGTTTGGGTTGGTACAGCTGAAGCCTATGTCGATTTACCCCAAGAAATGAGCTATTCTCTTTTACAATTTGTTTCTTACTGCAGCGAAAAGTATTGAGATTATGGAGAAATTGAACGACGCTACTCTGGAGGTTCGACCGGTGATCTTCTGACCCATGTTCTTCTGCATTCAAGAATTCGACGTCTGGTGGAAGGAGTACTATCTTATAAGATTTTATGATGTAGCTACCTTCAACCAACTTCCGACGAAAGCTTTTGCTTTTGTGTAGGACAGAACGAAAAAAGGTATTGATCAACATGTTAAGGAAATTCAAAAGTTTCAAAAATATTTTGAAACAACATACAGGCCAGATGATCTTAAGCGAACCATAGGTGAAGCAGCTGTGACTCTAAAGCATAAATTCACTGAAAAAATGGGGAAACTGGTAATACCCACGTATATTCCACCAGAGGCGCGTTATAACTTTGTGTATTCCAGTTATCCACCATAGTTTCCCCATCTGCCATCTGTTGATTTTGGTGTGGCGCTCAACCCTCCTTTCCCAGATTGGTTCGTATGTGAGGAAGATTTA
Source organism: Lathyrus aphaca (assembly GCA_963966055.1). Classification (NCBI taxonomy): domain Eukaryota; kingdom Viridiplantae; phylum Streptophyta; class Magnoliopsida; order Fabales; family Fabaceae; genus Lathyrus; species Lathyrus aphaca. The sequence goes on from OZ014521.1 coordinate 449,035,466, forward strand.
AAACTTCTTAAAGAGTCACGAAAAAAGCTAGCCGAACGTGTGGTTTCCACCAAATATCATCTGGACGATTATCCTGGGTACCTTCATGTTGGAATAGAACACGTGCGCGTGGAATCTACTATTCTTGAAGTTGTTTTCACCATTCGAATTTATTGTGTTTAATTTCTTATGTTTTATTCATTTCTTTTTTAACAATTCTTTCTTTCTAGCTACCAAAATTCCAAACAAGAAGGCATCTGTGTTAATTATGAAATACCAACTTGTCAAAAATACCAACTTGTCAAGCCTGCTAAGAAAACTTCTTCGACGGTGAAAAAGGTTTCATTTTTATTTATTTATTTAAAAGGACTTGTGTTAATTATGAAATTGTCTTGGCCTTTGGCTTATTGAAATCTTGTTTTTTTCAGGAGAGTCGAAAACCACCCACTCCTCAGAAAAGGAAGAAAGAAATAGTGAAGGAGATTTCTGAAGATTCTGGTGACGAATCTCCAGATCAACAACCCCTAAAAAGGAAGAAATCTAGCAACATAAGAACAATCTCTTCCGAAAGTTCGCTTGTCACATCAAAGAAAACCTCTCCCATCAGTCCAATAGTTAAACTCGCGCGGGACGCAGAAAGTGGGAACTCCAGTTTTCATACTGAGATTCCTTAGGTAATTATTTTCGATTGACTTTTGAATTTACCTTCGTATGCATATTTTTCACATTCTTTTCTTTTCTTTAGGTTGAAATCAACCTTGGTGAACCTTCCCATGGTGCTGGAGAGACGAATATGGAGAAACAAATCCAAGAGAAAGAAATCTCAAAGGGCGATTTATTTAAACCCCAAACCTGCTCCGCATTCGACACCATAATGGATGAGCATTATGCAGATAACGCTCCTGACAACCCAAAATCCAAAGCCAATGAAGATCAACCTGCCGAAGCTGGTAAAGGCGAAAAATTTGACATTGAATTTGTGACTCAGGAGAAGCAGAAGTCACCCAGAACTACAGACGCTAAGGATGAGAAACTTAAAGCCAAAGCTGCAGCAGAACAAGACCTGTCGAAACAAGGAACTCGGCCCAGCGTTCAGACCCTTCCTGACTCCAATCCGAACAAATCTCTATCTTCAGGTTTGACTGCCTTTACTCATGAGGAACTTGAGAGCTTGAAGGTACAGAAGCCTTTGGACTATCTGAAAGCCATGATCAACCAATGTTACAATTTCCAAGATTCCTCCAACAGTTCATCAACCTCTGGAACCACTTTTGAAGCGAAGAACCTTAGCACTCTTATGGGTGAAATCAAAAGCAAAGTGCTTGATGTCGATCTGTTCAGACTTCTGGAGGAGGACCCTACTCAGCAATGCGAAATGAAGAAACTCCTTAAACAAGTGAACGTTTTGGAAGCCAGTACTGACAAAAATTGTCTGGTGCTAGATCTTTCTCAGATCATTGATGTAACCTGTGCAGATCTCAACCGTCAAAGAGAATACATCAAACTGATTTCCAACAAAACAGACACTCAAAGCGCTGAATGAGATGCTACAACAGCTTCGACGGACAAGGTTTCTGAGCTGTCAAAACCCTTCGACACTTACTCTCAACAAGTATCTGATTGTAAAAAGAATATTCAAGACTTTGAGAGACAGATAGCCGAACTTCAAACCAAAATTGCCCAAGAGCAAAAATGTATGGCATAACTTGAACAGCCTAATGTTGTGGAGATCGAAGAGGAAATAAAGGTGGGAATTCACCATGCAGATAGGGCTCAAGCTTTAGGCAAAGAAATTGAAGAAATCTCTCTCAACAAAAGTCTGTGTGAATGTCGAATTGTTGTTCAAAAGAAGAAATTCATGGAACTTAAAGAGTCTTTTCTTTAGAAATTTGTAATAGGGTGGGGCGGTGTATGTGTTGTTTTCCTTAGTTCTTTTATTAACTTTTTGAAGGGAAATTTTGTAATGACTTTACCGTCCACTATTTGGCGAAGTAATTAATATAATCATTTCACCTTTATTTTTACTTCTTGCAGAATTGGTTTATATTTCTTTAAGTACTTGCCATTTATTTTAATTATTCTCTCATTTTTTCTTATTTCTTCAATTTCGTAAGCGCCATTTGAGAAAACACTTAAAACTTTAAAAGCTCCTTCCCACTTGGGGGACCATTTCCCCATCACTCTATCTTTTCGATCCATGGGAAGTATTACCTTCCATAATAAATCACCCTCAAGAAAGATTTTCGACTTCCCTTTCTTATTATAAGATTTCTCAACTCTTTCCTTCTGTCTTTTAATCAAATCCAACGTGTGTAACCTTTCTTCGTCTAAATCTACTAGTTCATCCATCATCATGCTCCAATATACATCTGAAGGAATTTCATGATGTCTTTGGATACATATGAATTGTAAATAGATTTCGATTGGAAGCACCGCCTCATGTCCGTATGTTAATTTAAATGGGGTCGAGTTAGTAGCTTCTTTAGGTGACGTTCGACATGCCCACAAAATTTGATCTAAGGTTTTGTTCGTTTTTCTAGACTTCTTACCTACATGTTTTTTGATCAGATTTATTATTACCTTATTTGCTGCTTCGACTTGTCCATTAGCTTGGGCATAATTGGGCATATACGTTAATAACTTAAAACCCATTTCATTTGCAAAAGCTTGCATATTTTTACCAGTAAACACAGACCCCTGGTCAGTGGTTATTGTTTCTAGTATCCCAAACCTATAGATTATGTAGTTTTGGATAAATTCTATAACTGCTTCTTGATCCACATTAGTTAGCGGTATGGCTTCGATCCATTTAGTGAAGTAATCCACTCCTGCTAAAATATACCTTTGCTCTTTTGATGAAGCAAGTCGAATTTCTCCAATTAGATCCAAAGCCCATCCTTTGAATGGCCAAGGTTTTATGATCGAATGTAGTTCGCTTGCAGAAACATGTGGTATTCCTGCGTGGATTTGGCATTCTTGGCAACCCTTCGCGAATTCGACACAGTCTTTGAGCATAGTTGGCCAATATAAACCCTGCCTAATCAGTAGCCATTTCATCTTATGCCCTGCTTGGTGTGCACCACATGTGCCACTATGTACATTCGACAGTGCAATATACGCCTCTTCTTCGCCTAAGCACTTTAGTAAGACTCCTTCTACAGTCTTTTTAAACAATTCATTCCCAAAGAGTACGTAGCTCAATGCTCTATATCTTATTTTTCTTTCTACGCTTTTGTTTGGGTCTTGTAGATAACTTCTTATAGGTTTTCTCCAGTCATCCATGTCTGAATTGTCTATATTAAAAATTTCGAAGTTTTCGTCATCCCTATAACCAAGTTTCATTGATTCTAAATCTGATGGGGATAATTTGGTCGATACAACCCTTCCCCTTACTTCAATAGTTTTCTCCATATTTTCTCTTGATACCTTGTAACCTGATGCAATCTGAGCCAAATCATTGGCCTCTTGATTCTTTATTATAGGGATATGTTTGGGGGTCACAGTGTTGAATGCTTTCAGGAGCCTGTTGGCTATGAAGAAGTACATGATCATATTTTATTTAACACATTTGTACTCTTTGGTTAGTTGTTTTATTACTAGTTCTGAGTCGCCCATTATTTCGACTCGAGTTGCCCCCAGTTTCAACAAGGTTTCATGTCCAGCAATTAAAGCTGAGTACGAAGCTTCATTGTTTGAACAAGGGTCTTTGACCCTATACTTGATTTTTGTTGGAATTTTATCAGGAGAAATAATCAATATACCTATACCTGCACCATTCTTGTGGCTGGAACCGTCGAAATACAATTTCTAAGGCTGTAGTTTGACATACTTTATTTCACTATCATCTATGGAATGTCGGATATGAAATCAGCCACCACTTGCCCTTTTACAGCTTTTAAAGGCAGATATCTTAAGGAGTATTTAGTTAATGCTAAAGCCCATTTCCCAATTCGACTATGTAAAATAGATTTAGAAAGCATATATTTTATTACGTAGAAATGAGATGATACAAATACATCAACTGGTTTTATATAGTGTTTTAATTTTGTACAAGAGAAATATACACAAAGACATAACTTTTCTACTACATTATATATGGTTTCAGCGTCGTTTAATACTCTATTGAGATAATAGATGGCTCTTTCGACGCCATTTTCATTTTCCTGACAAAGCATGCTTCCAAGGATCTTGTCGGATGCTGAAATATATAACCTCATTCTTCTTCGTCTATTAGGTGACGTCAAGACTGGAGGGCTTTCCAGGTATCCTTTTATCTTGTCAAAAGCTTCTTGTTGTTCTTTCCCCCATGTGAAATTTTCTTTATTGAGTCGAAGCAAGGGGGAGAAAGCTTGCGTCTTCCCACTGAGGTTTGAAATAAATCTTCTAAGGAAATTAATCTTCCCCGGCAGTGACTGCAGTTCTTTCTTTGTCGAAGGAGCTTTCGCCTCCATTATTGCTTTAGCTTTATTAACGTTTATTTTGATTCCCTTTTTGTGGACCACAAAACCTAGGAAATCTCCAGCCTGCACACCAAACGCACATTTAAGGGGGTTCATCTTTAAACCATGTTTTCTCATCCTCTCAAAGGATTGTCGAAGATGGTTTAAATGATGTGTTTTTGAAACAGACTTTATTATAATATCGTCAATGTATACTTGCATCAATGTTTCAATAAAGTCAGGAAATATGGAATTCATAGCCCATTGGTATATAGCCTCAGTGTTTTTCAAACCAAGGGGCATGACTACCCATTCGTACGTCCTTATTGCTCCGGGACACCGAAAGGCTGTTTTTGCAACATTTTCCTCTGCAATGAAGATTTGGTTGTAGCCAGAATATCCATCTAGCATACTTAGGTATTCGTGCCATGCTACAGAGTCTACTAGCATTTCTGCTACTGGCATAGGATATTCATCCTTTGGGGTGGTAGAATTTAAGTCTCGAAAATCAATGCACACTCTCAAAGAGCCATTTTTCTTTATTACGGGTACAATATTTGCAATCCATTCGACATACCTGGTCGGACGAATGAATTTACACTTGAGAAGTCTTTCGACGTCCTCTTTTATTTTTGACAAAACCTTTGGTGTGAAACGCCTTGGAGCTTGCTTCACAAGCTTCCTTCCTTCAATTATAGGAAGTTTCAGTTCGACCAAACCCCTGTCAAGGCCTGTCATTTCGTCATAGTCCCATGCGAAGCAGTCCTTGAATTCTTTCAACAACTGAACTAATTCCATTCTGAAATGGGGTTCCATAGTTGCACTTATATAGGTTGGCCTTCTCTCTGCCCCCAGTCCCAGATTGATTTCTTCTAGAGGATCTTGTGCTACCATCTTCATGTTGGTTGAAGTTGGGTCTTTTTCAAATCCCAATGGTTCGTCGTCGTAGATGGCATCCAACTTGTTATTCTGGCATTCGCCTGTCTGCTCATCTTTATTTTCTTCATCTATGCCTTGGTGAGGGCATGATGGATGTGAACTTTCTTCCTTGGCTTCGACAGCCATATACTTTGCTTTGGCTTCAAGAGCCGCTTTTAGTTTATTTTAGGCCATATAGGCCGTTAATCTCGTTAGTGTTGTAACTTCACTCATAGTTGTTGTTGAATTCACTTTCCCAACCAATTGGTTCTTTGTCAGTAGTTCCCCAAACATGGCTTGGTTCGCCAATTACCTCTTTGTCCCATTGGAATCCATGTATCGGATGTAAGTACATAGAGCAATAGGCGTTGTCCGACGTTGTCAGGTCGAAGTCAGCTGGGTTGTAAGGAGCTATGTGGGCCAATTTTTTGTCGAAGCTTCAACTAGTTATGCCTTTCACTTCAGTCATGAAATAACTTTGATCTGCCTCAATATTTTCGACGATCCCATCAGGACGCCATATGACTATCCTTTGGTGCATCGATGATGGTACCGCTCCTACTCCATGGATCCACTCCCTACCTAGCAGCAAGTTATAATTCTCCCTTGATGCAATAACTTTGAACATTGTTGGTCTGGTGATGGTGCCAACTGTCAGATCTACTTGAATGAAACCCATGGTTGTGCCCACTTTTCCTTCATAGTTCGACAAGACCATGTTGTGTGGTTTTGCATCAGAGTCATTTTTTCCAATTTTCTTCAACATATAGTGGGGCATTAAGTTTACAGCATCCCCTCCATCTACTAGGATTTTGTTGACGCCTGTGTCTTCGACCTTTCCTTTTATGAACAAGGGTTTTAGATGTCCCTTCATTGAATCATCTGGTTTTTCGAAGAAAGCATTTTGTTCTTCGACACAACCGTTATTCATGATATAGTAGCATACGGGTCTTGGCCCCACCGTACTATCCATCAAGGCATCTTCTTCATCCTCTACTTCCATTACTCTATCGTAGTCCCTGGGAAGTACGGAGACTACATTACAAATCACATCGAATGAACCCTCTTCGTCAGACTCGAAGCTATCAGTAGCTTCCTCAACTTCTGCCATTGCGTTGGTAAGCTTTGATAATGGTAGCCGGTTGATGGTGTCTTTTCCTTTGTGGAGCTTGTTGTTTTCTGCCACTTGAGTGTTTCTGCTGGATTCTGCTTTGTTTTCGCCAACATTTTTCCCCTTGGCCTTTAGTCCGTTCGTTGCTTCTTTCTCAGTCCTTTTTTGCCTCTGGAACCTCCTCCATTGAGATTTCGACACGGGGTTCTTCCCTTTATAGTTCTCTGAAGGATATGTCCTGTGCCTCTGTTTCTCAGCTTCCTTTTTTATTTTGACTGAGGATCCCCTTTGAACTTCAAAACTTTTCCATTCTCTAGGCCTCTAGGCGTCCCTAATGGGCTGTACCCATCTGTCATTAGGTACTTTGCCTAATGGCTTGTAGGTATTGTGGTACCTGCCCCCAGGGCTCTAGAAGCTATATCTGCTTCTCCTCGGATCATATCCACTGGCTTCGACTGCTGGCTTTTGAAACCAATTACTCCTTGCCATTGAATTCTCTACTTCCTCAAAGTTTGTTGTCGCCTTTCTGTCAAAAATGGAGCTGCAGCGCGGACATAACATCACTTTAGTATTCTTCTTTTGGCACCTTTGGATAAACTCTGGCAAATTTTCACATTCCTTTGGATAGGCTTCCCTTTGGTACTCCTCTCGATGACATTACATCTCATTCTTTCCTTTGTTCTTTTAAGAAGCTTCGATCATGTTGATATCCAACCCTTGCCTATCAACAAGACTTAATTTTTCCATCTTCTTTATGAGAGCCTCTTCGACTTTGCAAGGTCCCTTAGAAGCTGGGACACTCTTGGTTTGGGCTGCTTTCTCTTTAGGATCTTCCATGGTTCTGCGAAGTATCCCATAAGTGATTTTTGGTGGAGGGCCTTCAGTAGCCTCAGCTGTGATTTCCATATTGTCTTTATTTGCAATCTTACCTATGCTGGTGAGATTACTAGTGTCACTGTTAAGGCCTTCAGTGACCTCCTTCGACTGGCTACGAACATTTTCCCCAGTGACCTCATTTTTATTATTGAGGCCTTCAGTGGCCTTCTCATCAGTGTTGGGGAAAGCCTTAACTTTCTCCTCATTGTTGTCAAAATCCTCACCCCAGCCTGTTGGCTGTATTTCATTGATGTTTATCTTGGCACTAGCAGGCGAACTATATTTTACCCAATAGTCGAATTTTCCACTAGGCTCTCCCAAGGTATCCCGGACTACCCCATCTGCAGCCAATTTGTTGACTCTTTTGTGGAAGCTTTCAGTAACTCCCTTCCTTAGATGCTTAGCGTCTTCAATGACCCTGGGCTCACCTTGGTGGTCGAAACCCTCAGTGGCTTCAACCTTAATTTGGTTGTTGAAATCTTCAACAACCTCGACATTTCTTTTCTCTTCAAGATCCTCAGTGACCTTGATCAGAACAGGCATAGTCAATTCATCTCCTGATACTTCCTCTATGTTGTGGCGAATGGGGGAATCTTCAGTGACTCCCACCATGTTGACAACGTTGTCGAAACCTTCAGTGGCTTCAATCAAATCAAAACTGTGGTCTGACATTTTTTCTATCTCGACCATATTCATTTCGAAAGGTTCAGCATAATTAACTTCCACTACTTGCACATGGGTCGCTTCAACCCTTGTTTGCTGTTTTGGCTTCTCTCAAAACTTCAGCCTTCCGTCCTGGATTGCATTTTGAACTAGGTCCCTGAAAAGGAAACATTGAAAAATTTTATGACCTAGAAAATTATGGTACTTACAAAAACCTCTCTTTTTCTGTTGGTCAATAGGGGGTTCTTTTACACCCGGTGGTTTTATTAGTTGACCATCTTTTACCAACAGATCAAATATTTCGTCACACTTGGTGACGTTGAACGTGTATGTTCTTTTAGGGAACTTATTGTTCTTATCCGTTTCAACAGGATTCTTCCCATTCGACGGAGCTAAAATCTTGCAGGAATATGGGGGACCTTGTTTTAATTTTGCCAGGTCAATTTCTTGTTCGTCGAAAATGATTGACTCATCTTCATCATAGTCATCATTTTGACGCGTTCCTACATAGGCTACCCTTTCTTTTTTGCTTTTGTTAGCCCTATATTTCTCAGCTTTCAATCTTTCAATCTGCCTTACCCTATCTTCCAGTTGTGCCATATCTCTTAAGTACTGAGTGTTTAGTTTCTTCCTTATGGAATAATCTAAACCTCCCGCAGCCATTTCGACAAGTTCTTGCTCTGGCACCTGTGTGAAACATCTTTCCTTTAGCAATTTGAATCTATTGAGATAGTCATCAATGGGTTCTGAGAATTTTCTTTTTACACTAGCTAATTCTTTTAGACTTATTTTTGTTTGTCCCATTTTACGCTATTTCGCCTGCCTCTATCAAATAACGTGCTATATGTTCTATGGTGGATTCACTAGTATCCCCTGGAAATTTAGTAAAGTTAGGGATCTTCCACCTTGGGGGTAGTTCCTGTTGTAGGATATATTCAGACAGTGGGGAAATATAATTAGGCCTTTGTAACCCCACATTTACCCCATTTTGCGCCATTATCCTTTCGACCATGGCTGCTAGATTGTTTTCGACAGGTGGATTATTGTAAAGCATTCTTTATTGTAAGATGTCATCAGCATCTTTCCCTCTCTGGACTAACAATCTCCTAGGCTCTTGTGGCATGGGAACTTCGACACGAGGCTGTTCGACAACCTTTTCTTGAATCCTACGATTTTCCTGAGGGTTGGCCACAGGTCTCTGATTTATTGTTGGTTCCTCTTCGACTTTGATTACTGTATTATGGACCACTTTCTCTCTCTGTCGAATTTGGGTTACTCCAAAGAATTCAGAAATACGCACCATTTTGTTGCTAACATTTGGTTTGTTTGAGTGGTGCTTTGTATTAAAGGGTTAAATACTTCCCCCATTTGTTGAGTCAACCTATGGACCATTTTGTGGTTGCTTTCGTCCATTTGTTGACGGATTGCCTGCGCATAATTAGTCATAATTGCTGGCATAAAATAATCCCGGGGTTGGTTTGGTCTACTAACATTTCCACCATAACCTGAACCTTGTAGCGGCGAAGACAAGTGGGCCACGATATCAGAATATAATGGAGTTGCATTATGTAAACTAGCCATCATTGAAGTTGGCATTCCATAAGGTTTTTCCCTTCCAAACATAGGTGTGGGAAAATTGGGTTGATAAGGCCTGAAGTTATTTACCCCAGGGGGAGAAGTACTCATGGGTACCGAATGTCCTATGTTGGAGGAACTAGGTCCACTTCGAGACAACAACATTCCTGGTATCGACCCTGATATTGAGGGATTTCCTCCTTCTGAAACGTGGAGTGTTTCCATATTCCCTCCTGTCGAAGGAATGGTAGTGGAAACTAGAATTTCATCATTATTTACTGGCGGTGGGATAGCCATCTTCCTAACTCTAGTCCGCCTGGGTATTTCTACGTTATTTTCTGCTACTTTTCCGCTACGCAGAAACATACAACGTTATAAACATACGTAGTCTGTTCTTAAAGCACTGGTCCCACTGGGCGTGCCAATTTGTTCGCTGGTATTTCTAGCAAACAATCTCTGGTTAACCAAATCTCTTAAAAAAGGGTGACTGACAGGACCAACCAAACAAGTCCTAGGACGTCGCGTGCTAAGAATCAAATGAAAGATAATCTAAACGTGGTGTTTATATATTTTTGTCGAAATGTTCTAGAATAAACTAATTGTTGTTATTTATATTGAAGTTGAAGGTGTTTATATATTTGAATCTACTAACGCATTTGAATACTTTAATAAAAGAAAACTAAAGTTTAACATGAAGATAAAGGATTGCTTTAATGTAAACTGACTGAAATATAAACATTGCTGGAAACGTGAATGGAAAATAAAGAACAAACAAAGAATACAAATTTAAAGGAGAAACTTAAAGCTTTTATAACTTGAAATAAAATTGGTGTTGATATGTACATTTCCAAAATAATCTCTCTTTTCTCTTTACACACGAGTACTTGAGTAAATTTACAGGAATTTGTACAATCTATTTCACACACTTTTCACAAAGAAAAACTATCCTATTTATATACAAATATCATAAGCGTCGAACAACGGTTGAATCCTAAAAGAATTCCACTTGGCATTGTGCATGATAATGTCTTCTGAAAACCTTCCACGTTCCTCTTTACCAAACGAAACAATTAATGGTACAAAACACTGCTCTTCGACAGATGAAACGATGTGTCTCTTCGGGACATCAAGTTGATTTCCAATTCAAATCTAAAAATCTTTCTATCAGATTCTCCTTCGTCGAAGCTCTTCATTGTCGAAATAACAACAAAACTTTATCCGTAGTGATGTGAAGAACTTACAACCAGCAATCCAGCACCTCTTTCTACAAACCACTTTCGACTTATCAAACAAATCATCACAAACCTTCTCGAGATTCTGGACATGTTTGGAAGAAAGAGTGATCAAATTCGTCAAAAGATCTTTATAGAAGCTATTAAAACATTTATGGACCAAACTTATGATGTCGAAAGTGGTTAGAATTCAGTGCATTGTTAGAATTGATGGTATATGGAATAAGTCTTTTCTCAGGAGAGAAAGGTTGGGTAATCTTGGAGGCTATCACCCTTTTTATTAAAGAAAACCCAGTGCCTACGCTGTTGGGAGACTTTTACTTTGGTGTACATCACAGAAATGAGAAAGAAAAGGGTACGTAAATTGTTGTGCTCCATTATTTGCTGAGTGGTTTGCTAAGATGCTTCCAAATTCAGGTACATGTACAAACCACTGTTTCTCTTGAAGATTATAAGAAGTTGGAAGCTTAGTTGCACAAGGTTCGGGTAGAAAATTATGAAATGGTTAGCTTGTACCACCATGCCAATCGTGCTAAAAATGAAGCAGAAGAAAAACTACAGAGTATGCAGGTCACCCTAGAAGCTAAAGAAAAGGAGTTTGCTGGGAGAGAAGTTCATTTTCATAGATTGGGTTTAATAGAATCAAAAAGAGAAGCGGAGCATAAGAAGACTTTGAAGACTCTTAGAGAAGCGTGCCAATCCATTACTTGGCTACAGGGCCAAAGGGAACAGGAGCAGAAGAAGTACAAAGAAAATGAAGAGTTCTTTGAGGTGCAGATGTCCTTCAAGACAGAAGAAGTAGAACAAGTTCACAAAATACGAAGGGAAAAGACTCAGCAATTGGTACAGAGCCAGCTAGCCTTGGAGGAAGCAATGAAGAAGATTGCAGATCTTAAGCTGAGAGCAGGCGACAAGAAGAGCCGGACAGGGGTGGTGGCTACAGAAGGGGAACCTGAATCTTCCTTTAGCTTAGAGTTTTAGTTTATTGTTATTTGTATCCAGACTACCTACATGCTTATTGTAAGAGTTTTGCTTTAGATTTTTGTTTTTTGTATTGAATTGTAACCCTTTGGGAATTTTGTTTATGTTGGTGACTCTGGTTGTTGGTAGTTTGTTCATGTTATACAATGATACTTTCCTTTACCATTTCTGAATGAGTAAAGTTGTTTGTCCGAAGCCATCAGGGTCTGAATACTCCTCAAAAGAGTTTGAAAAGTCAGTTTCCAAAAAGAAATCTGGAGTATTTTCTATCAAAAATACCAGAACTGGGGCATATTAATGCCTGGACATGGAAACATGAATAGTTACATTGCATGCATATAACGTGTTTGTTGTTTTGCAGGTAATTCATCAGTTTTCTAACGTTTATGTCAATTTCAGGCACTATAGCTCCCAAGAAGGTTCAGAGACAGTCAACTTTACACAGATACCCTACAAAGGTGAACAGAGAGAGAGAAAGAGCAATGGATCAGATGCAAGCGGATCTGGCTGATTTAAGGACAAGAATGGACAACTTTATGACCCTCATGGCTGGGATGGGTCAAACGCAAGAGTGCTTGCACGAAATGGTAGAGAATAATCACAATGGGACAATAGATGGAGGTAATCACAATGGGACAATAGATGGAGGTAATCACAATGGGGATGGCGCCCATCACGTTGAAATCCCTGTGGTGCAACCAGGGATCACTATTATCAATATGGAGTGCATAACATGCAGATGGATGGGCAGGATGAACAATTTAATTTGCTGGATGAGGCAGAAGGTCATTGGGTTGACATGAATAGGAGATTTGAAGAAATGGCTGAGCAGATTCGCGCCATTCAGTCTCAGAGTTCTCTAGGGTTTGATATCACTGATCTGGGCTTAGTGCCAGGGGTGAGAATTCCCTACAAGTTTAAGGTACCTACTTTTGATAAGTACAACGGTACGGCCTGCCCGAAAACTCACCTTCAGTCTTTTGTGGGAAGGATTGCTGCGCATACAGATGATGAAAAGTTGTGGATGTATTATTTCCAGGATAGTCATGTAGGAGCTTCCTTGGAATGGTACATGAAGTTGAGTCGGGTCAATATTCAAAGCTGGAAGGATTTAGCTGAAGCGTTTATGAAACAATATCAGTATAATTTGGATATGGCTCCAAATTGTACCCAATTGCAGACAATGTATCTGAGTGATAAAGAAGGGTTCAAAGAGTACGCCCAGAGGTGGCGTCAGCTTGCTGCTCGAGTACAACCTCCTTTGTTAGAGAATGAAATGGAAGACATGTTTATGGGAACACTACAGGGTGTGTTCATTGAGAGATTGGCGTCTTGTTCAGCAACAAAGTTTAATGACATTGTGATAGCCGGAGAAAGGGTTAAAACTCTGCTGAAAATGGGGAAAATCCAAGACAGTGGTGCAGGTAGCTCAAGTGGTGTCAGAAAGGCTTTTAATGGACCTCCAAGAAGAAGGGAAGGAGAAACTAATGTTGTGTACGACCGAGGACGGGGTCGTGAATACAGGGGATCTTACGAGCATGTGGCAGCCGTCACCATTCCCACAAGTCTTGTTCAACAACCACAACAACAACGGCAACAACAACAGTCGCAGTGCAATAACTATCAGTAAAGACCCTATCAACAGAGACAAGCTCGTCCAGCTAACAGGGTGCTTGAGGCAATACCTATGACATACAAATCACTGCTACAAAGATTGTTAGATTTGAACTTGGTTCAGTTGAGGACTTTAGCACCACCACCGCCTGGAGAACTTCCAGTGGGGTATGATGCTAACGCAAGATGCGCATTTCACTCAGGAGCTCCGGGGCACTCAACGGAGAAGTGCAGGGCATTACAGCATAAGGTCCAAGACTTGATTGACTCGAAAGCAATTAACTTCGCACCGCCTCCAAATGTTACATCAAACCCCATTCCAAATCATGGAGGGGCCCGGATAAACGCTGTTGATAGTGGCGAGAGGTTGAACTTGATTTTGAACATGGAAGAAGTAAAGACTTCATTGTTGGTGGTAAAGGATAGATTGTTGAAAGGGCATGTATTCCCAGGTTGTGATTTTGACTGCGAGGGTTGTATGAAATCAGTTAACGGTTGTGGAGATTTGAAAGCTGGGTTGCAGTGTTTGATTGATGAGGGGTCCCTACAGTTTGACAAGGTCGACAATTGAAGTGACTGTGTGTCTACAGTAACAATTTATTTTGATCTTGCTGAAGTTCCTGTCCGGAGAGAACCAATGACTATGTATGTTCCAGAAGTAAGTCCAGTAACCATTACTGTTCCGGGGCCAGTTCCCTATGTTGATGACAAGGCCATTCCTTGGCACTATGGCTCAGACGTGTATGTAGAAGGTCAGAAGGTGAAAAGTAAAGCAGTGACAATTGACCCGACTGTTGTGAATGTTGGAGGAGTTGGTGGGTTTACACGGAGTGGGCGTCTCTTTGCTCCTCAAGCTCTTAGAGGTGATCCTGAAGCTGAAGTTGCTACAAAGGCTATGGGTAAGTAGATAGAAATTGAAGAGGTGACAACTCCTGCCTCTAGTCAGGGCACTTTTGAAAAGGAAGTAGAAGAATTCATGAGAATAATTAAGAAAAGTGACTACAAGGTGGTTGAATAGTTTAATCAGACCCCGTCCAAGATATCCATTTTGTCATTGTTAATGTGTTCCCAAGCTCACTGGGAGGCTTTGTTAAAAGTTTTGCAAATGGCGTATGTACCACAAGAGATAACTGTTAACCAGTTGGAGGTTGTGGTAGCCAGTGTGAACGCCAACCATGGGTTGGGATTCACAAATAAATATCTCAATTTTGAGGGACGTAATCACAATAAAGCCTTACATATCACCATGGAGTGTAAGGGTGTTGTTCTATCACATGTCCTGGTAGATACACGCTCTTCTCTCAATGTGCTCCCTAAGAAGGCCTTGATGAAGCTGAATGTTGATGACATTGTTTTGCGACCCAGTGATTTGATTGTAAAAGCCTTTGACGAGTCACGGAGGTCTGTGTTTGGGGAGGTGGAGCTACCAGTAATGATTGGGTCTCAGGTGTTCAAGAGCACATTCTATGTTATGGATATCTAACCCGCTTATAGTTGTCTGTTAGGGTGTCCTTGGATTCATGTTGCTGGCGTAGTAACATCCACATTACATCAAAAGTTGAAGTATGTGGTAGACGGGCAAGTTGTTACTGTATGCGATGAAAAGGATATTTTCGTAAGCCATTTGTCGACCTTCAAGTACGTGGAAATGGACGGGGAGATCCATGAGACACTTTGCCAAGCTTTTGAGACAGTTAATGTTAGTACTCTGTCTCCGGTTGCTGCAGTTCAAAGCAATGAGAAGGAAGGGACTCATATCTACTCCTACAAGCAAGCTAAGGAAGTAGTCCAATCTAGAAATGCCCAGGGCTAGGGAAAATTGTTAGAAGTGGAAAAGAAGGATGACAAGTTTGGTCTTAGATATCAACCTGGATGGTCCAGCTGGTCTCAAGGCAGTAAGTCCATAACATTCACTAGTGCTGGAATGCTCGACTACAACAACATTTGTGCAACCAATGAAGATGGGGATAGTGATTGCAACTTGGATAACTGGATTCACCCATGTGCGCCTGGGGAGGAGCTCGGGAATTGGTCTACTGAAGATTTTATTCAAGTTACTTGGTAGTCAAAGTAATTTTCTTGTTTCCATTTTATCATACTGCATGTCAAATCCTACACTCTGCCCAAGGTGCATGGATCCATTTGTAGGGCCACCATGTTTTTAATGCATTTATTTTTACCATGAAATAAAGGAAATTTTTCAAGCAAAATTGTGTTCTCTTTCTTTCGTTTTTAAAATTTTTCACAAAAAAACAAATAAAATGGCAATGTTTTCTTTTTCCAGTGTTTTTGTGTGTTTGCGTCTCTTTTGAAAAATAACAGATTATGAAATAAGCATATCATTTGTGTAGTGTTGATCATTTGGATTCCTGTGATAACGTTCCTACTATGACCATGAATGACTTCAACAATCCTATCTATCAAGCTGATGAAGGGGTTTATGAAGACTGTGAACTCCCCGAAGAATTGGCTAGGTTGTTGAAACAAGAGGAAAGGGTCATTCAGCCTCATCAGGAAGAAATAGAGATCATCAACATCGGGTCTGAGGATGTAAGGAAAGAGATAAAGAATGGGGCTAGTCTGCAGGCCGAGGTAAAGAAGGAATTGATTGGTATTCTACGGGAATATGTGGATATCTTCTCCTGGTCGTATCAACATATGCCAGGGTTAGATACTGACATTGTTGTACACAAGCTGCCATTAAGGGAAGACTGCCCTCCGGTAAAACAAAAGATGAGAAGAACTCACCCTGACATGGTAATGAAGATCAAGGAGGAAGTTCAAAAACAGTGGGATGTCGGGTTCCTTGTCGTAACTAGTTACCCACCTTGGGTATCTAACATTGTTCCTGTACCAAAGAAAGATGGCAAGGTCCGGATGTGCGTCGATTCTCGGTGTCTAAACAGAGCAAGTCCAAAGGATGACTTTCCATTACCTCATATTGATGTACTGGTAGATAACACCGTTCAGTTCTCGGTATTTTCTTTCATGGATGGCTTCTCCGGATACAATCAGATTAAGATGGCACCGAAAGACATGGAGAAAATGACGTTCATTACCCCGTGGGGTACATTCTGATATAAGGTTATGTCCTTTGGGTTGAAGAATGCCGGGGCAACATATCAACGGGCTATGGTAACCTTGTTCCACGACATGATACACAAGGAAATTGAGTGTTATGTGGACGATAAGATTGCCAAGTCCCGGGACGAAGAAGAACACCTGGTCAATCTCAAAAAGCTGTTTGACAGGTTGATAAAGTATAGATTGAGGTTGAATCCAAACAAGTGCACCTTCGGAGTGTGTTCCGGTAAATTGCTGGGTTTTATTGTTAGCCAAAGGGGGATTAAGGTAGATCCTACAAAAGTAAAAGCAATACAAGACATGCTTGCACCAAAAACAGAAAAAGAAGTGGATGGGTTTTTAGGGAGATTGAGCTACATTTCTCGGTTTATATCTCATCTAACTGCCACATGCGAGCCAATCTTCAGATTGTTAAGAAAAGAATAAACGGTCAGGTGGAACGAGGACTGTCAAAGAGACTTTGAAAAGATAAAAGAATATTTGCATAAGCCTCCGATTCTAATGCCTCCAGTTCCAGGACGGCCACTTATTATGTACTTGACTGTGTTAGAAGGGTCGATGGGTATGTGCTAGGCCAACATGACAAGTCTGTTCGAAAAGAGCATGTTATTTATTACCTTATCAAAACGTTTACCGACTATGAATCCCGTTATTCATTGCTCGAAAAAACTTAATGCGCTTTGGCATGGGCTACTCGCCGATTGAGACAGTACATGTTGACCCATACCACATTGCTAATCTCAAAAATGGACCCTGTCAAGTATATTTTCGAGAAACCAGCATTGACCAGAAGGGTTGCAAGATGTTAAATGATCTTAATAGAGTATGACATACAGTATACTTCTCAGAAAGCCATCAAAGGAAGTGTATTGTCAGATTATCTTGCACAACAACCACTTGAAGACGATTATCAGCCAATGAAGTTTGATTTCCCTAATGAGGACATCATGTACCTCAAGGCAAGAGATTGCGAGGAACCACTTCCAGAGGAGGGGCCTGGCCCTGAATCCAAATGGAAGTTGATGTTTGATGGGGCAGTCAATATCAATGGGCGTGGAGTTGGTGTTCTTCTTATCACTCCCGAAGGTGTTCATTTTCCCTTCGGTGCCAGAATTACTTTTGGCTGCACTAATAATGAAGCGGAGTACGAGGCGTGCATAATGGGAATAGAGGAGGATATTAATCTTCGGATTAAGACCCTCGATATATTCGGAGATTCAGCCCTTGTTATTAACCAGATTACCGACAAGTGGTATACACATCAAGAACACTTAATTCCTTATAGGGATTATGCCAGAAGACTGCTGACGTTCTTCACAACAGCTAAGCTTCAGTATATACCATGAGATGAGAATCAATTTTCCGATGCATTGGCTACTCTTTCTTCGTCCATTAAAGTCTTGTGTTGGAACTATGTGCCCAGGATTGACATTTCCTGGCTTGACGCACCAGCTTATGCTTTCTCTATAGACGCAGTGTCTGATGAGAAACCTTGGTACTTTGATATCAAGCTTTTTCTGGAAAAAGAAGAATGCCCAGTTGGGGCATCATCCAACGACAAGAAGACCTTGAGATGACTTGCTTCTAGCTTCTTCTTGAATGCAGGCGGAGTTCTGTATAAGAGGAACTTTGACAAGGTCTTTCTTAGATGTGTGGATAGACACGAAGCAGGCCTGTTAATGCAGGAAGTCCATGAGGGATGCTTTGGTACTCATGCAGGAGGACATGCTATGGCTAAGAAGTTATTGAGGTCAGGGTACTATTGGCTAACAACGGATGCATACTGTTGTTCATACGCCCGTAAGTGTCATAAATGCCAGATATATGCCGACAAGGTGCATGTACCTCCTAGCCCGCTCAATGTCATGTCATCTCCTTGGCCCTTTTCTATGTGGGGCATTGACATGATCGGGAAGATAAAGCCTACTGCTTCAAATGGTCATCGTTTCATTTTGGTTGCGATTGATTACTTCACAAAATGGGTTGAAGCAGGATCATATGCCAATGTCACTCGCCAGGTGGTAGCCAAATTTCTGAAAAGAGACGTCATTTGCAGATACGGAGTGCCCGAGCGAATCATTACTGATAATGGTTCCAATTTGAACAACAAGATGATGGCAGAACTGTGCCGGGACTTCAAGATTCAACATCATAATTCTTCTCCTTACCGGCCAAAGATGAATGGCGTGGTAGAGGCAACTAACAAGAATATTAAGAAGATTGTGTAGAAGATGGTGGTCACTTACAAAGATTGGCATGAGATGTTACCATTCGCGTTTCATGGGTACCAAACGTCAGTCAGGACGTCAACCGGGGCAACTCCATTCTCCCTGGTGTATGGCATGGAGGCATTATTGCATGTTGAGGTTGAAATTCCTTCTTTACGTGTAATGATGGATGTGAATCTTGATGAGGCTGAGTGGGTACGTGCTCGATATAATCAGTTGTGCCTAATTGAGGAAAAGAGATTAGCGGCTATCTGTCATGGTCAGCTTTATCAGAGGAGAATGAAGCGAGCTTTCGACCAACGAGTACATACTCGAGAGTATCAAGTAGGAGAGCTTGTACTCAAGAGGATCATTCCTCCAGGTTCAGATCACAGGGGAAAGTGGACCCCAAACTACGAAGGCCCATTCATAGTGAATAAAGTTTTCTCTGGTGGGACACTGATGCTCACTACTATGGATGGAGAAAACTTCCAATCCCTTTTTAACTCGGACACAGTTAAAAAATACTTCGCATAAAAGACCCGCTGGACACAAAAACAGAATTAAATTCCAGGCAAGAAAAGGGCATCCCGGCGAGCTAAAAACAGAATAAAAAGCTTGGGCAAAAGTTAGGGAAAATAAATAAATAAAAAATGTACACCCGCTGAGTTGAAAAGCCACATCGGACAACTCAGGCAAAAAAGGGTATCCCGGTGGATTGAAAACCCGAAAGGGCGATCCACGCAAAACAAGGGAATAAGCGAACAACTGTGATCCGGGTAATTTGAACCAAATCATCGTTTCATACAGTCTGGCAATATCAGAAGGGTAGGAATCAGTCCCATCATCTTCTTCAGAAAGTGAAGGTAAAAATGGGAAGTCTTGAAGACATGTTGGTCATAGCAGGAAGGAAACTCATTGGAATGTCGTGTACATTGCCATTAGGATAGTTTCTTTTCTCAATTTTATGGTAGCTACCTCTTTCCAGGTAGTTGCTTCCTGATGTAAAACTTTGCCTATTCAGAGGCCCTTCAATGAATGAATATTTAGTCAAAAGCTGTCTTGTGTTTTGTTTATTTTGTTTGCAAAAAATGTCCTGAATTTCTGGCAAAAAGAACATTGCATTTGAAACATGGTGATTTTTCTATAAAAAAATGACATTGCAGGGAAACATTTAAAATTATCTTTGAGTGTCAGGTGACAATGGATGAATAGATCATACAATGGAAGTCCCCGGGGCACATGTGTGTATATTGTTGTTGCAGGTTTGGCAGGATGGTGTTATATTTCCCCAAGTAGAGAATGCTCCCCAGCTGAGTTAGAGCAAGTGGAATCCCCAACAGGACTCCAAAGATGATTTAAGAGGTTTCTTCCCCAAGCGGATTATCTTTCCACAAGTGAAGTATTCCCGGCAAGCAGCTGAACGCCTGATTTCCCCACAGAGGTCATGGTTGGGATTTACTCCCACCATTGAAATATTCCCCAGAGAAGTCGCCAATTTATTTTTGGCCATGTGATGATACAGACAGTTATTCATCTCCCCAACCAGAGTTAAGTGTCAAAGACTCTTGACCAGATTCTCCCCTGCAGAGTTGTGATTCTTGTTGCCAGTCAGGCACTTGTTGTTGCTCGCATGCATTCCCCGACACTCATTTGTGTGTGATAGTTGCTTTTGCTTGTATGCATTCCTCAGCAATTGTATGTGTTTGTTATCTATTTGAAGCTCGTATGCATTGTTTGGATACTTATCTGTATCATCCCTCACACTCATCTGTATTGCTACTCCAAACGCTCGTCTGTGTTGGATTTCTGGTATTCGTCTGTATCAGTGGCTGATATTCGTCTGTATCATTGCCTGAAGTGCTTGTATGTGTTTCTTAGATCATCGTCTGATATTCGTTTATATCATTGACTTATGGCACTCGTCTGTGTTCTCTTGATGATCATCCAATACTCGTCTGTGTTGAAGAGGTTTGAAGTCCCGACGGTGGGATTAAACGTCAAAATGTTACCGGTCCTGGCGTAACAGGTTATCCGAGGGAGGTCCGTTTGTCTCAGGCACCACTTATCTACGCAAGATTTGTGAAAAGGGTTTGTCCAATCCTAATGTAGCACCTGGCATAACAGGTTATTTGAAGAAGACTCGTCTATTTTAGACCATATATTTCAGGTCTTCTTGGTATTCAACCACAGTTTATCTTGAACGGTCAATAGCCCGTGCTATTGTCCTTTTCAGATTAACAGTTGCTTGAATAGGGGCAGCTTTAACACCCCAAATTCTCCCTCTTCTTTCTAGCATCATCATCATATCATAAACATCATAAGCATGGCATATCCTTAGCATTTTTGCATAGAAAAAAGAAGCATAACATTCTCATGTTCTAGCATTGGGCATATGATTAATCATTGGTGCCTTTGAAGTCTTACAAGTCAAAGCAAGATGTCAAATGACCTTGTCCAAGTCCCATAAAGTGTCTCTAGGTCATATACAAGCTCAAGATCCTTTACAAGAGCCCGGAAGGGTGAGAGATTATCAGATGATTCAAGGAAAGGCAAGCTCTTACACAAATGGTCTCCAAATTAGGGTTTCATTTTCAAGCAGGGGTTCTTTGTGACTTTGGCCATTTCATGTGGGCAAAGTCCTTCATATGATATGTGAATGTTAGGGATGAAATTTGGTGAGAAAATTCATTGAGGAAGGCAGTCATTTCATCAGTTGCTTGCATAAGAAGAAATTGGTCAAACTGGTTATTTAAAAAGTCAACTGTGACAATTCAAGGGTTCCAATCCTAATTTTCAAGCCAAGGGATGTTCTTAAGGTCATAGAATAGGTTTGGAAAAGTCAAAATTCAAGAATCTAGGGTTTTGGCAAGAGTTTCTATTTTTGGACATGTGGCATGTAACTAACATTCTAAATTTGGCAAGTTTTGCCCTAATCTTCAAGTCATTCTTCCATGACCAAAATGACCTCAAGTGAAAATTCTTTGAACATGAAAGTTGTAGGAAATTGTCTCAAATTTCTAAAAAGTACAAGAACATCACCATAGCCCTCATGGTTTGGAAGTTATGCTCATTGGAAGTTTGGTGATTTTTAGGGTTTTACCATATTTCCAAGTTTCCATAACTTTGCAAATTGTCATGTAATGCATTTTCAAGCCATTCTTTGTACCAATTATGGTCATAGGCATCAAGGGCAAGGCATGAAGAAGGTTTGGCTCAAGAAACTCAAAGGATTTGTGCATGGCATGCATGTAATTTCATGAGAGGCAAAAATGCAAAATCATGGGGAAAGCATGATACAAGTGTATCCAATGGTCAGGATCATTTCATTTTGAAATGGGTGAGTGAAGTGTGATCAGCATGTGCACACAAAAGAGAGAGAGCACGAGCAAATCATTCACTCACACAACTTTTGCATTTTTTTGCAAAATCACTCCTCCCATTCACTTCCCACGTGCATTCCCTTTGCAAATCAAAACACTGAAAACTTTCATCATATATAAGCCAACTAGGGTTTCATTTCACCAGAATTGATCACCATTCTCTCACTTCAAACGTTTTGCTCCATATGAATTTACCTTCGAATCTCACTATTCTTCCATTGATTTCAAAAAACTCTTTGCATATTCATGATCCTTGAGGTGTAAGAAGCAATAATACACCATTAATTTAAGCAAAAGGTCAAGAGTTCACAAGGTTCCATTCAAGTGCAGTTAGCTTCAAATTGCAAGATCCAGAAAGATTCAAGCTCTCTCTTGCATTTATTTTGCAAGGAGAGGCCAAAAGAGGTTGATCTGCAGCTGGAGGAGGTTTATAATGAGCTATTGTGAGAATTGCAACTTTCAGGTAAGCTCCAAATTCATAGATCTAGAAATGGTTTTAGTTGTGTGCATTTTGATCTACATGCTTTGCTGGTTATGCTGATCTATTTAGAATTGAAAATGATTACGAATTGAGCTTGCATTGTTGATTTAAAGTTTGATGTGCAAAAATGTTTGTGTTCGATCTGCTCGATTCATAGATCTAATGGAAATTTTGATGTGATTTTTGAGTTCATCATGCTTGAATTGTTTAATCTGGATAGTTTGATCCACTTCCGTGATAGTTTATTCTTGTTCATGAGTTTTCTGGTGCCGGAGCTAGGGCTCCGGTCACCGGATTCTGGAAATTGTGTGAATGAAGAAGATGATGTCTGGTGCGTTAGATTGTTTGATCTGGATGGATGTTACACTGTCAGCGCATTGAAAGGCGAGGGTCTCCCTCACGTGGCTTATGTTTTCACAATAATGCTAGGTATTTGCCACTACACCACAACTATCATGCGCACACACTCACATCCTCATATTGTTTGACTTTGTTAGATCATTTGACTGGATCATGTGCGTGAGATTGATCCATTGGCTTGTGTTTTTCCAGTTTTTTATTTGAATTTCCACCATAATATTTGTGAGTCTGTGCAAATTCATGGCCTTCCCTACTAATCACACCCCCTCTTCATTAAGCCCAGTTAATTTGAAGTAAGAGGACATATTGATTGCACCCCTCTCTTTGTTTCTTTTATTTTTATTTCTTTTTAATATTTGTTTTCTTTCTAATTTTTAAAAATAGTTAGACACTTCTAAAATTCACAAACAAAATCATGAATGATGCTTTGAGTTTTCTTTAATTTTTGACATTTTTATTTTCCATTTATTTTTATTTTCCACGCTGGAATTAATTTTCACTTTTATTATTTGTTTTTTAATTCACTTTAAATGCATGCTGATTTGTGGATTTTTTATCTTGATCATCAATTTGAGTATTGAGTTGGTTCTTTTTGCATCTGATTTATATTAGGATGTAGTTTGTTGTTGATTTTACTTCTGATTTTTAGAAGCTTGCATGATTATTTTTGGCAATTGACTTGAGCTTGAAGTTTCAAAACCCTAGTTTGTGTTCATGAGGTTCTTTGACCTAGTTTGCTTTTGATTCTGACTTTCCTCTTTTGGCATGATGTTATCACTTGATTAATGAACATTTGTGCTTAATTTTAGAATTTGTGAGAGCACTCTTGATTTAATATGAGTTTTCTTGTTTGCTTAACCTATTTTGCATTCTTTTTGGTCACATGCTTAGTTCTTAGGCTAGGAGGGAACTTGTGCCAACTCCTATAGGATGTTTAGAGCTCTTTTTGTATAAGGATAGGTCTCTGGTCCTTGATTGGTGTTTGTGCTTTGAAACGTTTTGTGTTGCTTGCCCTTTAAGTCTCTCACAAATGTATGCATATTCACCTCACCTCTTTTGTCTATTTGCCCTCCATGATGCTTATGCTTGAGTTTGTATGCTTCTTCTCCATGTTTATGTATGCTTCTTAGGAACATTTTAACATGTTTAGGTCCCTGGTCTTTAGTTGATTCTTATTCTTTGATTTGATTTGCATTTGTTTGTTCTTACACTTATGCACATGTTCACTTCACTTCTCATTCTTGTAGTGATTGTGTTTGAACTTGTATGAACCATTTCTTTGGTATTTGGTGTTGTTGGTACACATTCTTGTGGTGATGTGATTCTGGTCTTGAGATATATGATGCTTGTTAGGTTTGAATGATGTGTATAATCACATGTTTGCTTTCTTCTTTTATGAGTAGTTCATGTTGCCTTGAGATGCCATGTTTGTTCCACTTCCATTTTGGTTTTGTTTGGGGTTTGTTAGCATGTAAATGAGATGAATCACTTATGGTTGTGGTGTGTGGTGTTGATCTTTTGTTTGTTTATATCTCATTTGATTTCATTTGGTTTTATCTTATCACGTGTAAATACAACTAACCATTTCAGGGGCTCATGGTAAGTGAAGTGTGGATGTTATATACATTTAAATTCTTTATCTCTTCTCTTATTTTGCTTTCTACTTTGTAATTGATGATGTGCCTTATGCCATCTTGTGATTCAACTCTTCATCTTCCCCCTTTAGAAGCAAATTATCTCCTTTAGAGGAGTAAGTTGTTCTCTAACTTTCTTTCTTCCTCTCTTCTTCTTCTTCTTCTGTTCTCTTCTCATTCTCTCTTAGGATAGTTTCCAACCACACTAACCTTAGGATCACCTTTTCATGCTAATGTTAGGTTTAGTCTTTCCCCATTATAATTTTACCTTTAAGATCCTCTTTGGCTCTTTCCTCTTCTTATCTCAAATCAAAACCTAAAACACCTTAATAAAGAAAGAAGTGACTTCTCGTGCAATAGCCTTATTCCATGAGGCATATGTATTCATTCCATCTTGGAATAGTACATTTGTCTAGCATGATGTACAAGTCTGATCAAGAAGTCATCTTCATAAAGAAAAGCCATAAAAAGTACTTCTTCATTTTAATCACTAAGATACCTAATAACTTCAACAAGTTAGTGAGCTTAGGCCCTAGCCCTTGGAAACGAGTCTTGGATAAATTCTCCTTACTCGGTGTGCCTGTTCTATTATTCCATCTTGGAATGTAGTAGCAAGTACACATTCCTTGGAAAAGATTTTAAGTTCACTTCCTTGTGCCACACTCCTAAAAGACTTATAAAAAACACAAACAAATAATAAGCGTCTTTCCTTCGGGAATTCTTTTCTCATCACCTTCACTCTTTTCGTACGAACTCGCTACTACTTGTCACTTTGCAAGACGGTAACGCACTCGTCGTCCGAGCCTACAACACTTGAGCATTGACATAAGCAGTCCAAGCTTAAAACACAGGAAATCCTTTCCACCCCTAGTTAGGGTAACTACGGCGACTCTGATCCTCATGTCTAGATGAGGTACGTAGGCAGCGGGGTAGGGCCCGTTCGAGCACACTCTTTTATTTTCCCTACATTTTCCCCATTTATTTTCTTTTCATTTCCAGTTCCAGTCTTTCTTTTTGCAGCAGTTTTCATTTCTTCACCCTTTGAAACAGTTTCTTTGCAAGCGTGGATCCCGTCGGGTACGGCGGACGATCTGGGGTGCTAATACCTTCACAGGTCGTAACTTACTCCCGAACCCAGTTTCTTTGGTTTGCATGACCTTTGTCCTTCCTTGCTTTCCCTGGTTTGTGTAGCATTACCATTCTCGTTCCTTCGGGATAAAAATGCCTGGCTGGCGACTCTAACCTTTTTCGCGCCACTTTCGCGTTTGTACCAGGATGGAAATCCAAGGAGCGACACCATTCCATATACCAAGGAGAAAGGGGTTGCCCTTGTTGAAGTATAGACAAATGTACGATACCCATGAAGAGGAAACAAGAGCATCTCATGCCAATATTTGTAAGTTACTACTGTCTTTTAGATAATCTTTTTAATATTTTTATTAGCAGCTTCAACAACCTCATTCATCTTATGCCTGTAGGGAGAAGAGTTATGGTGTTCAATCTTGAATTCAACACACATTTCTTTCATCATTTTGTTATCCAAGTTAGATCCATTATTAGTAATGATCTTGCTTTGAAAGCCATGACGACAAATTAGATTGTTCTTGATAAACCGGACTGCCACTTTCCTGGTTACATTGGCATAAGATGTCGCTTCAACCCATTTGGTAAAATAGTCAATAGCCGTAACAATTAAACGATGTTTGTTTAAAGCTTTTGGTTAAATCATGCAAATCATGTGAATTCCCCAAATAAATAAGGGCCAGGGAGAGGAGAGAATATTGAGAAGATTAAGAGGTACATGAATTTTGTCGGCATAAATCTGACATTTGTAACACATCTTCACGTACTTTCAACAATCAGATTCCATTGCAGCCAATAGTATCCTGCTCTTAATATCTTCTTTGCCATTACTTTCCTATTGACATGAGTACCAAAGGAGCCTTTATGAATTTATTCCATCAACATTTCTGCTTTGTGTCAATCCACGCATTTTAGCAAGACCATGTCGAAGTTTATCTTGTATAACAAATAATTATTCAGGAAGAAGTTGCCAGCCAATCTTCTGAGAGTATTCCTATCTTTCTTTGATTCCCTAAGTGGGTAGTCCTATTTTTGAAGGAAGAATTTGATATCATGGTACCAAGGTTTATCATCAATAACCTCTTCCACTATGAATAAATGAGTGAGCCTGTCAAGGTGCATAACATCGATTTTAGGTACATTGTTCCACCAATTCACAACAATCATGGAGGACAATATAGCCAGTGCATCAACCATATTATTTTATTCATTGGGAATGTGATGAAAATCAATTTTGTTGAAGAAAGTGGACAACATCCTTGCATGATCTTTATAAGGGATCAAATCAAGTTGACGCGTTTCCCATTTTCCTTTGATCTGATTTATTACTTAAGTTGAATCCCCATAGATATCCAAAATCTTGATCCTTAAATTAATAGCTTCTTCGAGGCCCATGATGCAAGCTTCATATTCAGCCTCATTGTTTGTACATTTGAATGTCAACCTTTGCGGTAAAACGAATATGGGTGCCATGAGGTGTAACAAGGATTTACTCAATTACATTTCCATAAGCTTTGACAACTCCATCAAATATCAATCCCCAACAGGATCCTGGCTCTGGCCCTTCGTCTGGTAATGGTTCATCACAGTCCTTCATTTTTAGATACATCACATCTTCATCTGGGAAGTAAAATTTGATAGATTCATAGTTATCAATTGGATGGTGAGCCAAATGATCAACTAGATTATTCCCTTTGATATGGCCTTTTGAGCATTGTATTCAATGACATATTCTGACAACAACATCTTCCAACGAGAAATCCTCCCATTTAAGGAGGACTTTTCAAAGATATACTTGGTCGGTTCTATTTTTGAGATCAACCAAATAGTATGACAAATCATGTATTGGCGGAGACATTTAGCAACCCAAGCTAAGGTACAACATGTTTTCTCAGGCACATTGTAATGAGACTTGCGATATGTGAATTTCTTACTTAAGTAATAAATGGTGTGCTCTTTTCTCTAAGTTTCATATTGTTGGCCAAGCACACAGCCCATGGAATCTTCCAATACAATTAATTACATGATCAAAGGCCTTCCTTGCATTTGAGGAATCAAGAAAGGAGGCTCGAGCAAATAGTCTTTGATGTTATCAAAGGCTTTATGACAATCTTTTGTCATATACAACTTTGGTCTTTTTGAAGAAAATTAATATCGGCCCACAAGTAGAGTCATATGAGAGATGAATCTAGAGATATAGTTCAAACGACCCATAAATGCTCTTACTTGCTTCTCAGATTTGGGTGCTTGCATTTCCTGAATAGTTTTGACTTTGTCAGGATCAACTTCAATTCCCTTATGGCAAACAATGAAGCCCAAGAGCTTCCTTGAACGAATACCAAAGGTACATTTGTTAGGATTCAAGCAGAGTTTGTATTTTCTCAAACGATGTAATAACATCAACAAGTATTTCATATGTTCTTCTTTATCAATCATGTCATCTACATATACTTCAATTTCTCTGTGCATCATGTCATGGAAGAGAGTTGTCATAGCCTTTTGGTAGGTTGCACTTGCATTCTTCAGACCGAAAGGCATCACTTTGTAGCAAAATGTCATCTATGGTGTAATAAATGAGGTATTTTCCATGTCTTCATGCATCATACTAATTTGATTATATCCAGAGAAACTGTCCATGAAAGAAAATACTTTGAATTTTGTAGTGTTGTCAACCAACGTGTCAATATATGGCATGGAAAGTCAACCTTTGGACTAGCTCTGTTTAAATCTTTGTAGTCTAAACACATTCTAACTTTACCACTTTTCTTCAGAATAGACATTATGTTGGCCAACCATTCAGGGTACTCAGACGTGGCAAGAAAACATGCATCAATCTGCTTCTGAACTTCTTCTTTAATATTGTCGGCCATATTTGGGCGAGTCCTTCTCAACTTATCTTTGATTGGTGGGAATTCTAGCTTTAACGGCAAGTGGTGCTCCACAATATAGGTATCCAACTTTGGCATATCTTGTAG
Organism: Lathyrus aphaca; assembly: GCA_963966055.1. Lineage (NCBI taxonomy): Eukaryota > Viridiplantae > Streptophyta > Magnoliopsida > Fabales > Fabaceae > Lathyrus > Lathyrus aphaca. Next base: position 449,064,061 of record OZ014521.1, read on the forward strand.
GATATCTCATCGGGAATATCTTAATCCTCTTCATATTCAACTTTGAACACTGGAACTCAAAGTTTGGAGAGGGCATAAGGTAATGTTTTTCAATGGGGTTTTCAATTATTAATATGCACATGTGATTAATGTTGTATTTTAGAAAATAGATAAATGCAAGAGTGTGTGCAGATATTGAAAGTTAATTTTTTTAGGTTACCATTATCCGAAAAAAGAAAAAAGTAAAAATAATAATGACAAAATGGAAGTGAAAATGACATCTTTATTAATGACTTGTCAATTCTTGAAACAAAATCCTGATAAATAAACTTTTTTCCTTGGGCAGAGTAAAGATGAAACATTTTAAAAGGGGTCCCTAGAGACATCTTTCACCTTGGGCAGAGCGAGAGGACAAAACAATGACAAAACATTACTTAGAGAAGTGAACGACGATTGGAACATCAATAGCTATCCAATTCTAGAAACCTTTCCATGCGTCATGAAGTCTAGTGAATCCCTCTTAGGGTCGTCTTCAATGATGGTGTTGACCTCTAGTGGGGTTGGATAAGTAGAATCTTTCTTAGCAATCTTTTTAGACTCAATACTAAGGAGAATCTCAAATGCCTTGACAATGGACCGAGGGTGTCGCTCCCACTAAATGAAGCCGGGTCAAATAGGGTACAGACGCGAACGGTCGGCGAAAGGGACAATGAGAACACCCTGCAGTGAACTCACTGGAGATGAATAGAGTCGCCAGCTAGGCATTTTTATCCCGGAGGAAAGGCAATGCTGCATAGACCTAGAAAGACATGGATAAGACGGTCGCGAACCAGAGAGACTGAGAAAGGGGGTTGGTTACAACCTGGGAAGGTATTAGCACCCAGATTGTCCGTCGTACTCGACGGGATCAACGCTTAAAAGATTTGTGTTTTAAAGGGGTAATGTCAGTGTAATCTGTGTATAAAATAGCTGGAAAAGATGTACAGGTGTCAGTGTAAAAGAAATGTAAAGTGTGATATATACAGTGTCAGTGTAAGGATAAGAGTATGCTCATGATAAATGAGGCTAAAGAATGAAGCTGGAAAGAGGGGGAATATACAGAGACTTTTGTTCAATAACTGTTAAGTTATGCCTACGTATCCTCTCGTGCAATGAGGAAGTCAGAACACCGTAGTTCGACCCAAAGAGACTGAAAGGTGAATTGACTTGTGAACTGCTTGCTTGTCTATGCTCAAGTGTATGACCTGTCTGGCTCAGGTACTAACTGTCTTGCATTAGACGGAAGAAGCAAGTTCTCGTTTGTGAGTGAAGATGATGAGAAAAGAATCCCGAAGGAGACGATTATTGTTTGTTTTTTTGAGTTTTCAGTCTTTTATTGCATTTGAAAGTTTGTCATAAGTTAATGAGCTTAAGCCTAAACCAATGGATTTAGTAAACTCATCACATCTTCCCTCTGATTAGGGGTAATGAGAATACCTTAAGTGTGAAGTCAGCTTCTCACACTTAATCACCTTTGATGCAGGATTAAGATCATTAACCTACTTGTGATTATTTAGATGTTTTTGTTGTTTTTGTTTAGTGTTGAGTAATGAGATTAAGCCATAATCAGGGATTAAACAGACTCATTACACCATCCTAATAGAAGGATAACAGATGAGAATGTTTAAGCTGAGGAAAGCTCCTCAACTTAATCCATGATTAGGGATTAAACTCATGACAAGACAAGCCTTTGATTAAGTGGATTTTATTTAATGATATGATGATGAAATGATTTTTAGGGTTTGTAAGACAACTTGAGGGGGACTTGTCCATTAACACTAGGGTTAGTCCTTCTTAACCAATTAAGGAAGAATTAGAACCCTAATGCAAGGCCCAAGTTACAAGTGTGATGTCTTGATAATTATTAAGTGAATTGATTAAGAGATTTAAACATATTAAGGGTTTAACACTTAGGATTAAAGTTATACACTCCATCCTAATAGAAGGATGCATGCATAAGCTTAATCACAAAGCCTTAAAGCCTTTAGGGTTTAGTCCCTGATTATGAGATGAGAAGAGAAGACTCAAAAGAGACACAAAGGTAAAACTAAGAGGGGAGACTAATCAAAACCCTAATCATTGTCATGCTTGGTTGTTCCTAAGGTTTGTGAGGTTTTAGAAAGAAATCTTCAGAGGAACCACCAGGAAGCAGATGAAAGGATCAGGAGAAGCAAAGTAACTTGCTTCATTCAAGAAGTCAAGTCACTTGAAGAAAGAAAGTGAGAAGAAAAAGAATGAGCAAGCTCAAACTCAAACACATAACAAAATGCAGCATGGATGCAAGAGAGAGATGAGAAGAAAATGTGAGAAGTGAAGGCAAATCCACTTCTCAAAGTTACTTACCACCTGAAAAGTTAATGAAAGAAATGCAATGCAATGCAAAATGAAATGAAATGACATGGTGAAAACCACAACCAGAAGCACATACATGATGATAATGATGCTATGAGATGCTACAAGCATGAATCAAGACAAGGGGATGATCCTACAAGCTCATGAATGCAAATGAAGCAAGTTAGGAACCATGATCATACATGAAAAGTTATGAGATGCATATGGCATACAACATGGCAAATACCTGATGCAATGATCAAACATGCTTTCAATATGTCTTATGATGTCAAATGAGTCAAATGGATGCATAAAATGCCATGGCAAGTCAAGGTATGAATGCAAATGCAAGATGGATGCATATGGAAGCCCAAATTAGGGTTTATGATCAAAGCATCATACACAAACCAAAATCAGAAGCAAACATCATTACAAAAAAATTGAAAATGCCCTCAAAGGACCCCTAATTCTATACTAAACCACTGCCCAAAGGAGAAGTTTCAACTCTTAACCAAATTCAAGTTATGAATTTCCTAAGTTTTCTAGGGTTTTAGGGTTCCTTAACAAGAAAATTACCAAACAAATGGAAAATGAAAGATCAAATCATGGTCATTTAATCTCACAAACTACATGCTAAACACAATGCAATGCAAAAAGAATCAAGGTCCAACTCTTCATGGTTAGGCAGAAATGATTTTTGGAAGTTTGGATCAAAATAATGCATCAAAATGATTTTAATTCAATGAAAAATTCTCAAAATGCATCAAGATCAAAAAATAAATTTGTTTTGAAGGTTGGACAATGTTTCTAAATGTTTTTAAAGGTTTCATGAATTTTTTGGTGATTTTTAAATACCTAAAAGTATTTTTAATTAATTAATTTTCATTATTTAATTAAAAAGAAACTTTTAAATATTTAAAAATACTTTTTTAATGCTAAAAATAAAAGTAAAAATATTTTTGTGTTCTGAAATTAAATAATAACTTGTACAAAAAATTTCAGTTTTTTTAATGTATTTTTGCTATTTTAAATAAATTGTACAAGTTAAATGGAATAAAAAGAAAAGAAAATAAAATAAATGAGAAGTATGCAGGATGGAAGGCCAGGATTCAATCTGGGGAAAGATTTGTTGACTGCGCGCGCAATCCAGTGGCCTATATTCAAACTGGGCTAATCTCACTTAATTAATTAAATTAGACCTAATTAAAACTAATGACATGATCTCAGCCTTCCAAACACGCGCGGGAAACAAGATCCAGTGGTCCACGTTTAAAGTTTGCCCTAACCCTAATTAAGCTGCTAATGACTTTCAGGTCACCGGAGACGAGCTCCGGTCGTCTTCTCCGGTGACCTCCCTCCCTGAGAATTTCTAAATCATTCCCTAGGTCATTTCTGGAGCTCTAAAGCTCCAGATTTGTTCCTTTCACTCTCCTAAACTCATCCCTAACCTCATTTCTCATTTATTTCCAGCCATAACCATGAATCAAAGCTAAGAACAAAAACTGCCAAAATTTCAGACAAGCAATACAACTTCATTTCTCAACCATTTTCAATAATTTCAAGCTCAGTGTGATCAGTGAAGCATGCTTAATCATTTTGTAACAAAAAATAGAGGTCCTGGAAAAATTAATTCGAAAGGCTACCTGAGATGGAGCTTTCACCCTTTGAGCTTGCTGGCTGCTTTCTTGGTGCAAAAAGCTTCTAATGGCTTTCCTGATGAGTTTGCAGTGCTTGGACAACTTTGAATGTGGCTGGTTTGGGAGTTTGCACTTCAACTGGTCAGAAATCGTATCTGGCTTGTGGTGGGTTCTTGGTTGTTTTGATGGGTGGTTTTGGGTCAGTGGATGATCCAGAGATGAATGGTGGTGTTTGTTTGAAGGTTGAGTGATTGAGTTAGGAGAATCGAAAGCTTTTGCAAGAGGGAGAGTTTTTGTGAAAGGTGTGTTCTGGTGAGTTTCAGGCTGGCTTCTTGTGATGTTTAGCTTGCATTTGATCCACATAAACAAATCTTATTGGTCAGATGATGTGACCTGCCCTTTATTGATTGGTATGGTGCTTTTTGCAAATTGTCAACTTTATGTAAGAGAAAGCATGGGTCATGTTCTAGCTTGGTACAAGGGGTGTGGGCTGCGCAGCAAGGTGAGGGGAAAGGCTAGGGCTGGTTCAGCAACATAGGCAGCAAGTGGATGAAGTGTTATGATGGTTTTTGCAAGTTGGTTCCCTTTGGTTCTCATGAAAAGATTTTGCTCCAAAGGCCAAACAAATGAGAAACTCTTGGCCCATTCTGATTTTTAGGTCACATGTGATGTTTGTGTAGTGGTTTGACAACAATTAGAGGTCACAAACTGCCTTGATACATGATTTTGCAAGTTTTCCATTTGGTGCATATCTTGAAATTTAATGATTTTTGCCAACTTTGACACACCATAACTTTTGATCCAAAATGAATTAGGTCATGTTCTTGTACTTTTTGAAAAGGGAAAGATCTATTCTACAACTTTCATGACCAAAGTTTTTCCATTTGAAGCATTTTTGGATCAAAAAGTAATGGTTGAAAAAGTTGCATAAAATGACATTTCATTAAAAGTCAACCATGCCCAAAAAAGTCAACTTTGCAAAAACTTCAAATTCTTGAATTTTGTGAACTTCTAACTTCTTCCATGACAAAATAAAGATCAAATACCCTCAAAATGATGAAGATCACCCCTTGGTTGGGTCATTGGGGGCCTCAGATGCCCTGATTTTGCACTGACTTGTCCAGAAAGTCAACTCTTGATCAGATGACTTCCTCAAGGAGTTTCTTCATGAAAATTGGTATGCATACTCCCTATACCATATAGAGGCCAATAGAAACAAGAATGACCAAAAATTTTGGAGTTATGGCCTCTGAAACCAAAACCCTAATTTTAGGTCATTTGTGCAGTCAAGCCTGGCTCTGCTTCCATACCAATCCCAGTTCTTGTGATTCTTTGGAATTTTTGACTTTGAGAGGATGTAATATGATACTTTAACACACATGGACCCCTTTGAAGTGATTGATGGCCTTTGGAGTGGCTCAAGAAGCTCTTGGATTGCTCAGATCACAAACCCTAGATGCATATGACTTAGAACCAATGCAGTGAATCAAAAATGGGATATGGGATGTTATGATTGTGTTTATGCATATGAAATGATCATAAGCCATGGTGTGAATGGGTGAGGGCAAATTTGGGGTGTTTACAGCTGCCCCTATTCAAACATGAGTTAGCTGTGCAGGATGTAGGCAACGGCTTAACAGGCAAACAAGATAACTTGTGGTTGAATATCAAAGACAGTCCAAAATTTGCACTCACAGAATGAAGAAGAAAAGGGATATAGATTGTAAAGGAAAATAAAATATATTGTAAAGTGTGGGCGACGGAGGACGACCGTCGAGCAGAGGACGACTGCTGGGTAAAGAGCAATGACGGGGACGACCGACATGCTGAAAAGTGCGGAAAATAAAGCAGTGACGGGGACGGCCGACATGCTAGGAATAAAAGGAGTTATGATGGGGACGGACATCAAGTAAAACTATAAGATTCTCTGGGGATTAATGAAACATGACGGGGACGACCATCAAGTTCATAAAGTAAAGTAAACAACGATGGGGACGGCCATCGGGCTTAAAAGAAAAGGGACCACGACGGGGACGGCCATCGGGTTAAAGAATAAATGAAATAAACAGATGATGAGGTACGGTCATCAAAGGTGAAGGACGATCACCTAGCAGGGGACGGCTGCTCTGTTGGGTTAAGATGAGGGACGGTCATCTAAGGTGGAGGACGACCACCTGGCAGGGTACGGCTGCCAAAAGTATCGCGACATAGGACGAATGCCGGATAAAAGGTCAACGATGGGGACGGCCATCGGACGAGCATGATGGAGGACGACCATCAAGAGGTGGAGGACGACCACCTAGCAGGGGACGGCTGCTCTCAAGGCTTATCATGACATAGGACGAATGCCAGATAACCAAAATCAACAATGGGGACGGCCATTGGATAAAATGATGAAGGACGATCATCAAGAGGTGGAGGACGACCACCTAGCAGGGGACGGCTGCTAAATATCACGACATAGGACGAATGTCGGATAGAAAATCAACGATGGGGACGGCCATCGGATGAGCGTGATGGAGGACGATCATCAAGAGGTGGAGGACGACCACCTAGCAGGGTACGGCTGCTCTCAGGGTTTATCATGACGTAGGACGAATGTCAGATAAAAAAGAAAATTGCTTTGTTGGTGATATACTGGGGAATAGTAAACACGGACGAGTGCTTACATCCAAGAAATAAAAGGTATAGGTGTTTAGATGTCTGTGTATAGATTAAAGATGCGGACGAGCATCCTTAAGACTACGATACGGACGAGTATCGGGTAGAAACAATTACTGATACGTGTTCAGAGATGATGATACGGACGAGTATCAACTGGTTAACAGAGAACATGGACGAGTGTTGAATCTGAAGGGACTCTTCTGGGGAATGGTAGACACAGACAAGTGTCTATATTCAAGAAGACAAAAGTGTTTGACACGGTGTATGGATTAAAGATGCGGACGAACATCCTTAAGACTAAGATACGGACGAGTATCTGGTAGAAACAAACGCTTGACGCATGTTCTAAGATGATGATACGGACGAGTACCAACTGGTTAACAGAGAACACAGACGAGTGTCGAATCTGTGGGGACATATAAATGGTATATACAAGATACGGACGAGTATCTGTATAAGAGTAACATGAGTAGTAAGTATGAGTGGTGTATAGATGAGTGTTTATCTGTTGGGGAGAGTGACACGGACGAGTATCAAAAGTATAGTATAAGTAAGTATATGGGTTGCAAAAGTGTAGGCGACTGCGTTGGGGATATGACACGGACGGGTGTCAAGGAATTGTATATACAGGAATATCTGTGAGTGCAAAGAGAATGTCTTGGTCTTCTGCTGGGGGTATGACACGGACGAGTGTCAAAGGAATATATACTGGTGTTCTGTGAAGGTAAGGCAACTGTTTTTTTGCTAGGGAATCTCCGCTGGGGAATTTTGTGTATTTGCTGATGGATGGTCATTATTCACAAGCTTTTGATGCGGATCATGGCTTATGATTATGCTATATGTTTGATTTTTTCCGTAATGCTCCGCATTAAACGGAATGCTACGCTTTGTGGGTGACTATGATGCGAATGCCATGATTATGCAAAGGTATCAAACCGGGATTCGGATTCTGTTGCCGTGAAGATCTCTGGTCGATCTGTTTGAAGTGAATATCCCAGCTGGGGATGAGATCATCGATAGATCTGATGAGATGTATCTCCTTGGTGATAAGGGTCACTGATAGACCTATTCCGGTAAATGAGAAACCCAGCTGGGGTTTGTAGAAGCTTTCTTCACTCTGTTGTGATTCCTTCATGCGTTGCTCTTCTGGATAGAGGCTGAAACTCTGTGGGGAGATGGTTCCCTGGTTCCTGTACTTAGTTTAGGAAGAAATATTGGCACTTCGGTTGGGAGAAGTGATAAGTGACAACTCAGCTGGGGAGAGGGCACTTCGGGTGCTAAGATTGAGTGTTGATTGTAAACACCCCAAATTTTCCCTCACCCATTCACACCATGGCTTGTGATCATTTCATATGCATAAACACAATCATATCATCTCATATCTCAATTCTGAGTCACTGCATAGTTTCTAAGTCATCTGCATCTAGGGTTTGTGATCTGAGCAATCCAAGAGCTTCTTGAGCCACTCCAAAGGTCAACAATCACTTCAAAGGGATCCATGTGTGTTCTTATATCATATTACATCCTCTCAAAGTCAAAAATGCAAAAGGATCACAAGAACTGGGATTGGTGTGGATGCAGAGCCAAGTTTGACTGCACAGTTGACCTAAAATTAGGGTTTTGGTTTCAGAGGCCATAACTCCAAATTTTTTGGTCATTCTTGTTTCCATTGGTCTCTATATGGTATAGGGAGTATGCATATCAATTTTCATGAAGAAATTCCATGGGGAAGTCATCTGATCAAGAGTTGACTTTTCAGACAAGTCAGTGCAAAATCAGGACATCTGAGGCCCCCAATGACCCAACCAAGGGGTGATCTTCATCATTTTGAGTGTATATGATCTTTATTTGATCATGGAAGAAGGTTGAAGTTCACAAAAATCAAGGATTTGAAGTTTTTTTGCAAAGTTGACTTTTTAGGGCATAGTTGACTTTTAAGGAATTTGTCAATTTATGCCATTTTTCAAGCCTTGCTTTTTGATCCAAAAATGCTTCAAATGGAAAAACTTTGGTCATGAAAGTTGTAGAATACATTTTTCACTTTTCAAAAAGTACAAGAACATGACCTAATTCATTTTGGATCAAAAGTTATGGTTTGACAAAGTTGGCAAAAATCACTAATTTTCAAGTTATGCACCAAATGGAAAACTTGCAAGAACTTTGTACCAAGGCAATTGTAACTTCAAATTCATATCAAACCAAAGTACAAACATCACATGTGACCTAAAAATCAGATTTGAACCAAAGTTTCTCATGGTTCATGGCTTGTGTAGCAAGATAGTCACATGTGAACCAAAGAGGAACCAACTTGCAAAATTCATGATCACACTTCCTACCACTTGCTACATTGGATGCTGAACCTTGCTAGCCCTTCCCCTCACCTTTGCTGCGCCAGCCCCATGCTTGTACTAGCCTAGAACCAAGCCCATGCCTCTCTTACAACAAAGTTGACATTTTGCAAAAGTGAACTTACCAATCAATAAAGTCCAGGTCACATCATCTGACCTATGAGATTATTTTATACTATCCATTTGCAAGCTAAACATATCAAGAAGCCAAGCTGAAACACACCACAACACAACATACACAAACTCACCCCATTTTGCATTTCTCTTCGAATCTGCCTCCACACCTCACAAACATTCAAGCAAGTTTCACCATCATCCTCACCTTGTCACACTGAACCTAAACCAACAAAGAAACAAGCCAGAAGCACACTAGAACATAGCATACCACAAAACCTGCAAAAACTCTTCCCTCTTCGAATCTCATTATCCAGCCATCAAACACCCCATTTCTCTTCACCAACAAGTCAAACACATTGAAAAGAACCAGAATCCACCATGAGTGCAGCCTGAAACACTACCAATCACAACTGCCAAACCTGCCATATCAGAACTCAAGCTTCCAAAATAGCCACTAGCAAGAGGTTGTGAACATTCCATTGGCTTCAGGGGGTCCATAGAAGGCATTTTGCACCAAAGCAAGGTCAGGAGAGCTCAAATTCACAGCCCATCACTTCAGGTAGCTTCAGGTTTTCAACTTTTCAGAGCTTGATTTTCTTGTTAAAAATTGATTGTGCATGCTTTGCTGGTCATGGGGATGGTTTTAGATTTAAGAATGAGTGAGAAATGAGGATTTACCAGGGCTCTGAAATTTTGCCCGTGAAACTTCATGGCTTCGATTCCCTTAGTTTAAGCATGAGAAATTTATTTTGAGAGTTGATTCGAGTAAGGTTTGAGTAGAAGAACATTTCCCTGGCATTAATTTGAAGAATGGTGGCCTGAATCGCATTCTAGGGTTTTGGGGTCGCCGGGGAAGATGACCGGAGCTCCCCTCCGGTCACCTGAATTTGTTTTGCCCTAATCTCAGGTCATTAATTCCATTTGAATGTGGAGCGTAGGATCCTTTGACTTGTCTGACTTCCCGCTAGCTTGAAGGGCCCAGATCCTTTTGTTTTGCCCTAATCACTTTTAATTAGTTTAATTAATCATAATTTAATTAATTAACTCAGAAGCAATCTAGACCCTCCATTCACGCGCGTGGTCAACCATTTCAAATCCAGATTCAATCCCTGCCTTCCATTCTGTTGACTTTTCCCTTTTCTTTATTTTTATTCATTTATTTCATATTTGTTTTGTATAATTTATTTAAAATAGCAAAATTGTTTTAAAAATTATGAAACTTTTTGTCAAGAGTTTCACTAATTTTTAAAACACAAAAATATTTTTATTTTCATTTTTAGCATTAAAAAAGTATTTTTAAATATTTAAAAGATTATTTTTAATTAACTAATGAAAATTAATTAATTAAAAATACTTTTAGGTATTTAAAAATCACCAAAAAATTCATGAAATGTTATAAGACATTTAGAAACATTGTCCAACCTTCAAACAAAATTTCTTTTTTGATCTTGATGCATTTTGGGAATTTTTCATTGAATTAAAATCATTTTTGTGCATTATTTTGATCCAAAGTTCAAAAAATCATTTCTGCCTATCCATGAAGAGTTGGACATTGATTCTTTTTGCATTGCATTGTGTTTATCATGTAGTTTGTGAGATTAAATGGCCATGATTTGATCTTTCATTTTCAATTTGTTTGGCATTTCTTTTGTTTGGAAACCCTAAAACCCTAAAAAACTTGTGAAAATCATAACTTGAAATTGGTTAGGAGTTGAGACCTCTCCTTTGGGCATTGGGTTAGTATAGGATTAGGGGTCCTTTGAGTGGCATTTTCAATTTTTTATCTTAGGGTTTGCTTCTGGTTTTGGTTTGTGTTTGATGTATGATTCATAAACCCTAATTTGGGCTTTCATATGCACCCATCTTGCATTCTCTTGCATAACATGACTTGCCATGACATTTCAAGCATCCATTTGATTCATTGAACATCATAAGACATATTGAAAGCATGTTTGATCATTGCATCATGTATTTGCCATGTTGTATGTCATGTGCACTTCATAACTTTTCATGTATGTTCATGGTTCCTAACTTGCCTCATTTGCATTCATAAGCTTGTATGATCATTTCCATGTGCTGCCTCATGTTTGTAGCATCTCATAGCATCATTAGCATCATGTAAATGCTTCTGGTTTTGTTTCTCATCATGACATCTCATCCCATTTTGCATTGCATTGCATTTCTTTTCTAACCTTTCAGGTGGTAAGTAACTTTGAGAAGTGAATTTGCCTTCACTTCTCATAACTTTTCTTTTCATCTCTCTTGCATCCATTGCTGCATTTTTGTTTGTGTTTGAGTTTGAGCTTGCTCATTCTTATTCTTTCCACTTTCTTTCTCCAAGTGACTTGACTTCTTGAATGAAGCAAGTCACTTTGCTTCTCTTGATCCTTTCATCTGCTTCCTGGTGGTTCCATTGAAGATTGTTCTTGCAAACCTCACAAACCTTAGGAACAACTAAGCATGACAATGATTAGGGTTTTGATTAGTCTCCCCTATTAGTTTTCACCTTTGTGTCTCTTTTGAGTCTTCTCTTCTCATCTCATAATCAGGAACTAAACCCTAAAGGCTTTAAGGCTTTGTGATTAAGCTTATGCCTGCATCCTTCTCTTAGGATGGAGTGTATAACTTTAATCCTAAGTGTTAAACCCTTAATGTGTTTAAATCTCTTAATCAATTCACTTAATAACCATCAAGACATCATACTTGTAACTTGGGCCTTGCATTAGGGTTCTAATTCTTCCTTAAATGGTTAAGAAGGACTAACCCTAGTGTTAATGGACAAGTCCCCCTCAAGTTGTCTTACAAACCCTAAAATCCACTTCATCATCATATCATTAAATAAAATCCATTTAGTAAAGGCTTGTTTTGTCATGAGTTTAATCCCTAATCATGGATTAAGTTGAGGAGCTTTCCTCAGCTTAAACATTCTCATCTATTATCCTTCTATTAGGATGGTGTAATGAGTCTGTTTAATCCTTGATTATGGCTTAACCTCATTACTCAACACTAAACAAAAACAACAGAAACATCTAAATAATCAAGTAGGTCAATGATCTTAATCCTACACCAAAGGTGATTAAGTGTGAGAATCTGACTTCACACTTAATGTACTCTCATTACCCCTAAACAGAGGGAAGATGTGATGAGTTTACTAACCCATTGGTTTAGGCATAAGCTCATTAACTTATGACAAACTTTCAAAAGCAATAAAAGACTGAAAACACAAAAAAACAAACAATAATCGTCTCCTCCGGGATTCTTTTCTCATCACCTTCACTCACAAACGAGAACTTGCTTCTTCCGTCTAATGCAAGACAGTTTGCACCTGAGCCAGACAGGTCATACACTTGAGCATAGACAAGTAAGCAGTTCATGAGTCAATTCACCTTTCAGTCTCTTTGGGTCGAACTACGGTGTTCTGACTTCCTCATTGCACGAGAGGATACGTAGGCATAACTTAACAGTTATCGAACAAAAGTCTCTGTATATTCCCCCTCTTTCCAGCTATTCTTTAAGCCTCATGATCTTGAGCATCTCACTCTTGTTCTTACACTGACACTGTATATATCACACTTCACTTCTTTTACACTGACACCTGTACATTTTTTTCCAGCTCTTTACACACAAATTGCACTGACACTACCCCTTTAAAACACAAATCTTTCAAGCGTGGATCCCGTCGAGTACGACGGACAATCTGGGTGCTAATACCTTCCCAGGTTGTAACCAACCCCCTTTCTCAGTCTCTCTGGTTCGCAAACCGTCTTATCCATCTTTTCTAGGTCTATGCAGCATTGCCTTTCCTCCGGGATAAAAATGCCTAGCTGGCGACTCTATTCATCTCCAGTGAGTTCACGGCTGTGTGTTCTCATTGTCCCTCTCGCCGACCGTTCGCGTCTGTACCTTTATTTGGGCCAGTCCCACTTATCGGGAGCGACAGCTTGGCGACTCTGCTGGGGAACCTTATTTTGCAACCAGGGCTTCTGGTTCTTTTTGTGGGTTCCTCCTAGCGCTTGATTGATTTGTGTTTACTGGGGTGTTATGTGCGTATTTGTGTTTGTATATTTGTATTTATTTTTGTTTTATGTACAGTTTTGCTTATTGCTTTCTTTATAGCTTTATGCATATATTATCATATTGTCATACTGTGCTGCTGGCTGGATCTGTTGTTTGCTTTGGTGGGTGGGTGTTCCATTGAGAGTTAAGGTCCTATACCTGGGACCTGAGTGACACCTAGGCTAGAGTGAATCATATTCTTTCCCATTCCATCTCGGTCTGGTGCGGGAATATGAAACACGGTTCATATATGGGTTTCTTCTTGAGAACTCTGTGTTGCAGATTTCCTGCAATGCTAGGGCTATCTGGGAAGCCTGCTAAGTCTGGATGACCTTTTAGTATTGACCTTCAGAAACTGAGGTGAATTAGAGGAGGAACTTTTATGGTTATTGTAAACACTGTACCTCCGGGTTAGAAGTGTTTACACTTCTCATAACTGATCCAAGTCTGAGGATCCTTGTTTTAGAGCACCACCTGTGAGGGGGTTGGGCTGTTTACAGGTCTGCAGGTACCTTGACCTCAGAATACCCTGTTACTTTGACTTGATTAAGAATACTCCATGTTGGAACAGTTCTTGTGATTCTAAAACCCTGGACATGTGGCTCTTTATTTGAGTCCCCCACCTTGGTTACTGGATTTATAGACCTCCATCTGGATTTCTTGAACATACATGGATCTATATCAGGGCATTTTGATCAGATCCAGCTCAGTCGCGAACCCTTGCATATCATTTGCATACATGAACATTGCATCATATTGACATTTGCTTATTTGTGTTTCAGGGTATCCATCTTCATTTGGTTTTGGTTTTGACCCCATCTTCAGTACTGACCTATCTTCATCAGCATTTGCTTCAGCTATCTACTACAGTCACCTGCACCAGCCAATCAGTGGCTCATTCTTCAGTGTTATCATTAGCACCTGTCTCTACTCAGTCTCAGCATCATGGCTCCTAAAAAGAGCAACATCACCTACCATTTCTTCCAGCCAGAGCTATCTGACATCAGGAGGATTCAGACCCTGATCACTCCAGATCACATACCATTGTTCAGGGAACATTATGGAGATATACTTGATATGGTTATGGATCTGGAACCTTCCCAGAGAAGCCTGATCCACACTTGCCTTCAGTTTTATGATCCCCCACTGAGATGTTTCACTTTTCAGGACTTTCAGTTGGGCCCCTTATTGGAAGAATACTCATCATTAGTGGGTATACCTATCAGAGGTGGAGTCCCTTTCAACCCTGAGATGGTCTTTCCTGGTAATGAAGAGGTAGCAAAGGCATTACATCTGGAACCAGTCCTGACTGAGCAGCATATGACTTCTAAAGCTGGAATCCCTGGTTTTCATTTGGATTTCTTGATCTCTCAAGCTACCCTGAAAGCTTCTTTAGGAGAGTGGAAAGCTGTCTGTGCTTTATTGGCCTTGAGTATATATGGAATTGTGTTGTTTGTAGATGAGCCTCGATTCATTAGCAAGAATGCAATCCATCTTTTCATCTTGAAGAACCCAGTGCCCACCTTATTGGGGGATCTCTACTATTCAGTGCATCAGAGGAATGAAAAGCAGAGGGGAAGATTAGTGAGGTGTTGTGCTCCATTGTTCCACACTTTGCTCCTCAGGCATCTACCCGGGACAGATGCATTTTTGAATCCTCATCAGCAGAGAAACTGGGCTAAGAGACTCACTGCTCTAACTTCAGCTGATATCAGGTGGTGCACCCAGAGCACCAAGGGCAGGGATATCATCACAAGCTGTGGGCATTTTCCCAATGTGCCCCTAATAGGAGTTAAGGGTAGTATTAATCACAACCCTCTGCTATTTAGAAGACAACTGGGCTATGCACTGGTCCACACTCCTAAGGCGCAGGACTTGGTTGAGACTCTTTATTGTGAGAACAAGCCTAATCTGGCTATTGTTAGGCAGGCTGCTTGGGCCTGGGACAATGTTCAAACCAAGGGAGTAACCATTCTAGGGAAGTGCAGCAATGTGGCATCAGCACAATATTATGAGTGGTCCTATGCCAGGGCTCAATTCTCTGGAATGCCCTTTACCATAGAAGATATGCCTGAATCATCTTCAGCACCACCCCCTGCCACTGTCAGTTTGGAAGAGTTTGAGAGCTTGAAGGAAAGAAATGAGGAGTTAACCCAGGCTTTGCAGAAGACCCTCCGGGAGAGGAATGATGGCAGGAGGGAGATTGAGAGGTTAGAGAAGTTGAGAGTGGAGCATCTGGTTAAGATTGAGAAGTCTGGGGATTATATCAAAAAGTCTAAAGCTGGAGAACAAATTCTGAAGAATGCTTGCAAAGAAGCCCAGTTCCAGAGAGCAAGGACAGACTTGTATCTGAAGGAGAGACAGGCGAGGTGGGTCAGGATCACCGAGGCTCGTACTCTGGAAGACAAGAGGGTTCAAGACAAGATGGAGCAACTGGAAGCTAGTGCAAAAGAACAGCAAGAAGCCCTGGCAGCAGCCCAGAGGGAAATATCAGAATTGAAGATCAAAGCTGGAGTGAAGAGGTCAAAGGACCAAAGTCAGCACAAGAAGCTAACAGCAGCTGTTACGACCCGGAATCTCCTCATCAGGAATCTCACGGAGCGTCCAGCTGATCCTGTGACCGAAGCACTTCTCAAGGAAGTTCGTGAGGATGAGTTTGGTCTTGGTGTTTGACCATTTGCTTGTTGTTGCTTTCATTTCATGTACTTTTATTTTTCTTTAATGTATTTTGGCCCCTCAGAGGGTTTGTATCTGAAATCAAACTATGTACCATTTTGCTTTTTGTAATATACGTACTAGTTTGTTCCATCCGAGTTTCACTTCAAAAGCAACATCAACAACATCTTCAAGGGTCTGGAAGGGTCAAAACTGAATGCCAAGCCGGATACCTTGAAAACAAATAAGCATACTGCATTGCATGCTAACCCTTTTGTTTGTTTTGTAGGTTTTTGTTTTATTGCCACTAACTCTGTTGAGATGTCTCAGGAACTATAGCTCGGCGCCGAGAATTTCCCCTCAACCGTCCGCACCGTTATCCGACCCGTAACAACCTTCCGGGCATTCAAATGGATCAGATGCAGCAGGACCTTACTGAGGTCAGAAACCAGATGGCCAATGAAAGGCTAGAAATGAGGAATCAAATGACGCAGTTTATGGAAGTAATGAACAACATGGCTCAGAGCCAGGAAAGATTGAGGGCCATGGTGGAAAGGCAAAATCAAGAAGATCCGCATATAGGGACTGCCGGCACCAGCAACAATGAAAGGGTCCAACCTCATGTTAACCCCCCTGTATTTGGCCCCCATCTTCATCCAGAGGTCAATATTCCTGCAAATGTTCAAGGGACTGCCACCGCAGCCAGGGTACTTCAAGAAGACCCCCAGGAGGATCAGTTCACAGTAATGGGTGCTGGGGAAGAAGCTTATGATAGAAGGCTGGATGAGATAGCTGAGAAATTGAGGTCCTTAGAGTCTCAAAACTCTTTGGGTTTCGACGTCATGGACATGGGCTTGGTAGACGGGGTCAGGATCCCCCATAAGTTTAAGCCTCCTTGTTTTGAAAAATACAATGGGACTTCATGCCCCCGGACTCATTTACAATCATTTCTGGGGAGGTTGAAAGCCTATACTATGGATGAGAAGCTCTGGATGTTCTATTTCGAGGATAGCTTAACTGGAGCTTCAAGAGAATGGTACTCTCACTTGACAAGGGCAACTATTAGATGCTGGAAGGACCTGGCAGAGGCCTTCATCAGACAGTATCAGTACAACTTAGACATGGCACCCAACAGGACTCTCCTAATGGGAATGTCACAGTCGTCAAGGGAAAGTTTCCGAGAATATGCCCAGAGATGGAGGCAATTGGCTGTTGCTGTTCAACCACCTATGTCTGAGAGGGAAATGGCAGATATGTTCATGAACACCCTTCAGGGGACTTACATTGACAGGCTGGCTGCTTTCTCTTCCACTAGCTTTGCAGATGTTGTCATAGCCGGGGAGAGAATTGAAAGCCTATTGAAGATGGGTAAGATCTCAGACAACGGTGCAAGCTCGTCCAGTAGTACAAGAAAGCCTTTTGCAAGCCCAAGAAGAACTGGCGAGACCAACGACATCCACACCCACAGGGGCAGACCTCAATATGTTCACAGATCAGTGGCAGCAGTCACCATTCCCGCTCCAGCTCATCCTCAACCAACTTATCAACCTCCGCAACAAAACTATCAACAACAACCTCAGTACCATCAACAGAATCAGTATCCTCCGAGAAACTACAACAACAGCAACACCAACAACAATAACCAGCAAAGGCCATTCCAATAGAGGCCATCTCAAGCTAACAGGGTGATCGATCCGATCCCTATGCCATATGCTACATTGCTGCCACAACTCCTGAAACTCAACCTGGTTGAGCTAAGGACATTGGCACCTCCAGATCCCAACAGTCTACCCAGGAATTATGACTCCAACGCCAGATGTGCTTTCCATTCAAATGCACCTGGCCACAGTACAGAAAAGTGCAGAGCTCTGCACATGAAGGTACAAGACCTGGTAGACTCAAAAGCTCTGAATTTCGCACCACCACCCAATGTCAACAAAAATCCCATGCCAAACCACGGTGGTCCCAGAATTAACGCTATTGAAGAAGACAAACCGTCTTATTTAATAACCAGTGTGGGTCAGATCCGGACACCGTTGGTAGAAATTAAGGCTCAACTCCTCGAATGTCAAATGTTCCCGGGGTGTGAGTTGGGGTGTGCTTACTGCAATATCTCGGTAAACGGGTGCGATAACTTGAGGGATGGCATAGATGGTCTTATTCAGAGTGGCCAGCTTCAGATCACTACATCATTTCCTACAAATCCAGCAATCTTATCAGCAACAACTCCAGAACCTCCTACAACTGCAGCAACCATTGTTCCTGACAATTCCTCGGCTTCATCAACAAGTACTTCATCTATCATCTCAACTGATCAATCATCGACAAATGTTCCTGCTACAACTCCAGCACCGCTCCATTTTGAAACTCCTACAACAACAACATCCATCCTTCCACCAGTGTCTCCTACAACACCAGCAACAAATCATGAAGATGTCTCAACTATCACAATATTTTATGATCCTGAAAACAACTCCGCCTACAACTCAGAAGGTGCTGCTCCCATCAGAGCACCAGTCACAATCTATTACGATCCACAGACTATCACAATTCCTTCCGCAGCTGCAATCAGTCCAGTCACTGTCACGGTACCTGGACCAGTACCTTATGAAAGCAGTAATGCTATCCCCTGGCATTACGGCTCTGACCTGTACTGTGAAGGACAAAGAATCACTTTTGAATCATCAACCCCTGCACCACAAATTGACAATGTGGGAGGAGGCGGAGGCTTCACTCGAAGCGGACGTCTTTTCGCTCCACAAATTCAGAGACCCACTGCCGAAGCAGAAGCTGCTGCTAAGGCAAAAGGAAAAAGCTTGGTGCAGGAAGAGCAGACTGTTAAAGAAGCCTTGAAAACACCTTTTGACCAAGAGGTTGATGAGTTCATGCGAATCATTAAGAAGAGTGATTATAAAGTAGTGGATCAGCTTCATCAGACGCCTTCCAAGATCTCAATCCTATCACTGCTTATGTGCTCCGAAGCCCATCGGAATGCACTACTCAAAGTCTTGCACGCAGCTTACGTGCCTGAAGAGATCACTGTCAATCAGCTGGAAGCTGTAGTTGGAAATGTTAATGCTAGTCACGGACTAGGGTTCACCAATACTGATTTGACAACGGAAGGCCGCAACCATAACAAAGCCTTGCACATAACCATGGAATGTAAAGGTGCTGTCCTTTCCCATGTGCTGGTAGACACGGGGTCATCCCTCAACGTCTTACCTAAAAAGGCCCTGGTGAAGCTAGAATATGACGGATTGGCGTTGAGACCCAGCAACCTGGTGGTAAGAGCCTTTGATGGTTCAAAAAGATCGGTTCTGGGAGAAATTGAATTGCCCATAACGATTGGCCCGCAGACTTTCAAAACGACCTTCTACGTGATGGATATACAGCCTGCCTACAGCTGTCTATTGGGTAGGCCATGGATTCACGCCGCTGGCGCCGTTACCTTTACCCTTCACCAGAAGTTAAAATACGAGTGGGAGGGTCAAATCGTTACAATCTGTGGAGAGGAGGATATTTTTGTCAGCCACCTGGCTACCTATAAGTATATTGAGATGGATGGGGAGATCCATGAAACGATGAGTCAGGGGTTCGAAGCTTTGAATGTCAATGAAACATCTGCTGTGCCTGGTACTTCAATATCATCATACCAACAAGCCCGAAAGGTTGTTGAGGGAGGAAACGCCCAAGGCTGGGGCAAACTGCTATCGGTGGAGAAGAAAGAGGACAGATTTGGGTTGGGTTACAAACCAACTCAACAAGATCAAGCAGAGGCTGCGAAAGAGCCCAACTTCGTGAGTGGGGGGATGCTCACCCCCGATGCTGTCAACTGTCTGGAAGACGAGCTGGAAGAAGAACGCAACCTGGAAAGCTGGATTCGTCCAAAGATCCCGGGGAGCAGTATCTCAAACTGGTCTTCCCAGGAAATTATAAGAGTTACTCATGCAGAGTAATTATTATTTCCTGTATTTTTATAGCATGCATCAAAGTCTTGCATCTTGCCCAAGATGACAAGACTCATTTTGTAATCGGGCCATCTGTACTTTTTGTGCAAACAAGATTAATCAATGAAATATCAGACATCTTTTTGCAAATGAGTCTTTTTCTTTTTTCGCTCACTGTTTTTCCGTTTTTCTTTTTGTACAAAAAATAAATGGCAGTGTTTTCAAAATGACAACTTTATTTCACTTTTCTAAAATAAGATTAAAATCAAATCACTAAAATGAACAAACTGAACCCTTGCAGAGTGTGCCTTCCAGACAGCACCGACAACAGCACGACTATGACTTCGTATGACTTTGACAATCCGATCAATCAAGCTGATGAAGGGGTTGAAGAAGAGTATGAGCTTCCTGAAGAGCTAGCCAGGTTGTTAAGACAAGAGGAAAAGGTTATCACCCCTCATCAGGAGGAGGTTGAAGTGATCAATCTTGGTACAGATGAAGACGTGAAAGAAGTTAAAATCGGGGCCTGCCTGCAAGACTCAGTGAAGAGACAACTGATTGACCTGCTTCGAGAGTATGTGGACGTGTTCGCTTGGTCTTATCAAGATATGCCAGGGTTGGACACCGATATTGTTGTGCACAAGCTGCCTTTAAGAGAAGAATGCCCGCCGGTCAAACAGAAGCTGCGCCGAACTCGTCCCGACATGGCTATGAAAATCAAGGAGGAGGTACAAAAGCAATGGGACGCCGGGTTCCTTGCTGTAACTAGCTACCCACCGTGGGTTGCTAACATAGTACCTGTGCCCAAGAAAGACGGCAAAGTAAGAATGTGTGTTGACTACCGGGATCTGAACAGAGCCAGCCCGAAAGATGATTTCCCATTACCTCACATTGATGTATTGGTCGATAACACGACTCAGTTCTCGGTATTCTCCTTCATGGATGGATTTTCAGGATACAACCAGATTAAGATATCACCTGAAGACATGGAGAAGACAACCTTCATCACACCCTGGGGCACGTTCTGTTACAAGGTGATGCTATTCGGACTGAAGAATGCTGGTGCCACATATCAATGGGCTATGGTAACATTATTCCACGATATGATCCATAAAGAGATAGAATGTTATGTGGATGACATGATTGCCAAGTCCCTTACAGAGGAAGATCACCTGGTGAATCTGCTGAAGCTATTTAAGCGTCTGAGGAAGTACCAACTGAAGCTGAACCCCAACAAATGCACATTCGGGGTGCGATCTGGTAAGCTGTTGGGTTTTATTGTAAGCGAGAAAGGGATTGAAGTTGACTCTGATAAAGTCAAAGCTATTCAAGAGATGCCTGCACCGAAGACAGAGAAAGAAGTTCGAGGGTTCTTAGGTCGATTGAACTACATCTCACGGTTCATATCTCACCTCACTGCAACCTGTGAACCTTTGTTCAAGCTTTTAAGAAAAGAACAGACGGTCAGGTGGAACGAAGACTGCCAAAGGGCTTTTGACAAGATCAAGGAATACTTACAAGAGCCTCCAATCCTTATGCCTCCAGTTGAAGGAAGACCTCTGATAATGTACTTGACAGTATTAGAAGAGTCAATGGGGTGTGTGCTGGGCCAGCATGACGAGTCTGGTCGAAAAGAGTATGCAATATACTACCTAAGCAAAAAGTTTACCGACTGTGAACAACGTTATTCACTGCTCGAGAAAACTTGCTGTGCTTTAGTGTGGGATGCTCGCCGACTGAGACAGTATATGTTGACCCACACTACTTTGTTGATCTCAAAGATGGACCCAGTTAAGTACATTTTCGAGAAGCCAGCATTTACCGGACGGGTTGCAAGATGGCAGATGATTCTCACAGAATACGACATCCAGTACACCTCTCAGAAAGCCATCAAGGGCAGTGTATTGTCTGAATATCTTGCTGAGCAACCCATTGATGACTACCAGCCTATGAGATTTGACTTCCCTGATGAAGACATCATGTTCATAAAAGCAAAAGATCATGAAGAGCCTGTTCACACTGAAGGGCCCGACCCGAAAGAAGAATGGACTATGATGTTTGATGGGGCTGTTAACATGAATGGTCGTGGTGTTGGTGCAGTACTCATTACACCCAAAGGAGTTCACATGCCATTCTCGGCGAAACTCACCTTTGACTGCACTAACAACGAAGCTGAATACGAAGCTTGCATTATGGGTCTTGAGGAAGCCATTGACCTCAGGATCAAGACATTGACCGTATTCGGAGATTCAGCTTTGGTAGTCAATCAAACCAACGGCAAATGGTACACCCACCAGGATCATCTGATACCTTACATGGATTACACAAGGAGGTTATTGACTTTCTTTACAACAGTCAAGCTTGAGTATATCCCTCGGGACGAGAATCAGTTTGCAGATGCCCTGGCTACCATTTCATCCATGATCAAAGTTCAAGCTGCCAACTTCATAACTCAGATTTTAGTGTCCAGACTTGACAGACCAGCATATGTGTTCGCAGCAGATGTTGTCAAAGATGATAAGCCTTGGTTCCATGACATTAAGTGCTTCTTGGAGGATCAAACATACCCACCTGGGGCATCATCCAATGATAAGAAGACATTAAGAAGGCTTGCTGGTAGTTTCTTTCTGAACACTGATGGGTCTTTATACAAAAGGAACTTTGATATGGTACTCCTCAGATGTGTTGATAAGACAGAAGCAGACTTGTTGATGCATGAAGTGCACGAAGGATCCTTTGGTACCCATGCTGGAGGGCATGCCATGGCCAAGAAATTGCTAAGATCAGGTTATTACTGGATCACAATGGACGCAGACTGTTGTGCCTACGCCAGAAAGTGCCATAAATGCCAGATTTATGCAGATAAGGTGCATGTGCCTCCAAATCCTTTGAACGTAATGTCTTCACCCTGGCCCTTTGCTATGTGGGGCATTGACATGATTGGCAAGATTGAACCGACTGCTTCAAACGGCCACAGATTCATCCTGGTCGCCATTGACTATTTCACCAAGTGGGTCGAAGCAGCTTCCTATGCCAATGTTACAAGGCAGGTGGTAGCCCGATTTCTGAAGAGAGATATCATCTGTCGGTATGGAGTGCCCGAGCGGATCATTACTGATAATGGTTCCAATCTAAACAACAAAATGATGGCAGAGCTGTGTCGGGACTTCAAGATCCAACACCACAATTCTTCTCCTTACAAGCCAAAGATGAATGGCGCTGTTGAGGCGGCTAATAAGAATATCAAGAAGATTGTGCAGAAAATGGTAGTCACTTATAAAGACTGGCATGAGATGCTAACATTTGCCTTACATGGGTACCGCACGTCAATCAGAACATCCACTGGGGCAACACCGTATCAGCTTGTGTATGGTATGGAAGCAGTCCTACCTGTCGAAGTTGAATTACCCTCTCTCCGGGTACTGATGGATGTTAAACTGAACGAAGCAGAGTGGGTTCGGTCCCGTTTCGAACAACTAAGTCTGATTGAAGAGAAGAGATTGGCTGCGATCTGTCATGGGCAGCTGTATCAGAAAAGAATGAAGAAAGCCTTCGATCAGAAAGTCAGGCACCGAGAGTACCAAGTAGGAGATCTTGTGCTGAAAAGAATCCTCCCTCCTCATACAGACCACAGGGGTAAGTGGACTCCAAATTATGAAGGACCATTCGTGGTAAAGAAAGTTTTCTCTGGTGGAGCACTGATGCTCAGCACCATGGATGGTGAAGATTTCCCATCCCCTGTGAATTCAGATGCAGTTAAAAAATACTTCGCATAAAATGACCCGCTGGACATAAAAACAGAATGAAAGTCCAGGCAAAAATAGGGCATCCCGGCGAGTCAGAAACAGAATAAAAGACTCGGGCAAAAATAAGGGAAAATAAATATTAAAAAAAAAATGTACACCCGCTGAGTTGAAAAGCCGCATTGGACAGCTCAGGCAAAAATGGGTATCCCGATGGATTGAAAACCCGAAAGGGCGATCCATGCAAAATAAGGGAATAAGCGAACAACTGCACTCTGAATTCGTCTGTATCACCTACAACTTGGTAAGCTTCGAAAGGATCAAGCCTCAGCCAAAATCAACATTCTTCAGAAAGCAAGATGAGAAGAACGTCAAAAGTCATACGAATCATAGTGAAGAGGAAGCTCCTCAAAGCGTCATCAACACTGCCAGCATTTTTGTTTCCCAATTTGTAACAATCTCCTCATTTCAGGGGATTTGTTTCTTCGACTGTATCTCGCCAATTCAGGGCATATGAATTAATAAAATCAGATTTTCAGTCATGTCTCGTTTTGTACATTTTATTTGCAAAAAATGTCTGATGTCTTAAAAGAAGAAACTGATTGCATAAGAATACAGATGCTTATCTTCAAATAAAAACATGCTTGCAGGAAACTTGCTTACTCTCAAGTATCCTAACTCCTATGACGGAATCCAGTAAGGGATACCTCGGGATTATCTTGTGCGTTTCTCTGTCTTTTCAGGATTGCAGATATCCAGAATGCAACTTGGAGCATGTAAGTTTCGTTCCAGCAAGCTGGCAAATCAACACTCAATTTTAGCACCCGAAGTGCTCTCTCCCCCAACTGAGTTGTCTCCCATGGCTTCCCCCAGCTGAGTGGCCACTTATTACTTATCCCCATCAGAGTTGCCATGCATCACAGAAGGCGCCCATATCCCCGGCTGAGTCAAGGATCTTCTTCAACAGAATTTCTAGGGAGGTCTCTCAGTGATTCCTTTCTTTCTCCCCATCCGAGTTGCCATCTCGCCCTCGGCCGAGCACAAAAGTCAGGGAACCTTCCCCCACAGAGTTCTAGCCTCTATCCGGAAGAGCAGCGCATAGAAGATCACAACAGAGTGAAGAAAGCTTCTACGAACCCCAGCTGGGTCTCTCATTTATTAGGATAGGTCTATCAGTGACCCGTATCCCCAAGCAAATATCATCTCATCAGATCTACCCATGATCTCATCCCCAGCTGGGATGTCTACTTCAAACGGATCGATCGAAGATCTTCGCAGCAACGGGACCCGGATCCCGGTTTGGTATCTTTGCATAATCATAGCATTCGCATCATGTTCACCCACAAAGCGTAGCATTCCGTTTTAGCACGGAGCATTACGGCAAAAATCCAACGCATAGCATAATCATAAGCCATGTTCTAATCAAACACTTGTAAATAATAACCATTCATCAGAATGCAGAATACTTTCCCCAAAACCCCCACCACGGTCCCCAGCAAAACAGTTGCCTCATAATCACAAACACCAGTATATACTCCTTTCTGACACCCGTCCGTGTCATCACTCCCCAGTAAAGTCGCCTGAACACTCCTCGCAAACAAAACCACCTATATTACAGATACTTCCTGACACCCGTCCGTGTCAAATCACCAGCAGAAAGCCAAAGACATCATCTTTGCACTCACCTACTTTGTATATACACTTTCTTGACACCCGTCCGTGTCATATCCCCAGCACAGTCATCTACACTTTTATATACTTGTTGATATTATTATACTTTTCCCTCTTGACACTCGTCCGTGTCACTCTCCCCAGCAATTAAACACTCATCTATGCAATACTCATACTCATTACTCATGTTACACCCGTACAGATACTCGTCTGTATCTTGTATATACCATTCATATCCCCACAGATTCGACATTGGTCCTTGTTCTTTGTTAACCGGATGGTACTCGTCCGTATCATCATCTCAGAACATGCGTCAAGCGTTTGTTTCTACATGATACTCGTCCGTATCATAGTCTTAAGGATGCTCGTCCGCATCTTTAATCCATACACCGTGTCAAACACTTTTGTCCTCTTGAATATAGATACTCGTCTGTGTCTATTATTCCCCAGGAGAGTCCCTTCATATTCAACACTCGTCCGTGTTCTTTGTTAACCCGTTGATACTCGTCCGTATCATCATCCTTGAACACGCATCAGTTTTTGTTTCTACCCGATACTCGTCCGTATCGTAGTCTTAGGGATGCTCGTCCGCATCTTTAATCTATACACAATACCAAACACTCATACCTTTTTGTTTCTTGGATGTAAACGCTCGTCCGTGTTTACTATTCCCCAGTAGATCACCAACAAAGCAAATATTTCTGTTTATCTAACACTCGTCCTGTGTTACGATAAAACCTGAGAGCAGCCGTATCCTGCTAGGTGGTCGTCCTCCACCTCTTGATGGTCGTCCTCCATCATGCTCTTCCGATGGCCGTCCCCATCGTTGATTTTAGCAGCCGTCCCCTGCTAGGTGGTCGTCCTCCACCTCTTGATGATCGTCCTTCATCAATTTTACCCAATGGCCGTCCCCATTGTTGATTTTGGTTATCTGGCATTCGTCCTATGTCATGATAAACCCTGAGAGCAGTCGTCCCCTGCTAGGTGGTCGTCCTCCATCTCTTGATGGTCGTCCTCCATCATGCTCATCCGATGGCCGTCCCCATCGTTGATATTTTTGGCAGCCGTACCCTGCCAGGTGGTCGTCCTCCACCTTTGATGGCCGTCCCCCATCATAATCCCTTTATTTCCCAACAGAGCAGCCGTCCCCTGCTAGGTGATCGTCCTTCACCTTTGATGACCGTACCTCATCACCTGTTATTTCATTTATTCTTTAACCCGATGGCCGTCCCCGTCGTGGTCCCTTTTTCTTTTTCCTGATGATCATCCTTCATCAGTTTAGCCCGATGGCCGTCCCCATCGTTGGTTACCCTGCTTTATGAACTTGATGGTCGTCCCCGTCATGTTTCATTGATCCCCCAGAGAATCTTACAACTTTATCTTGATGGCCGTCCCCATCATAATATCTTATTTTCCCCAGCCAGTCGGCCGTCCCCGTCTTGGCTTTACCTTTTATCCCCAGCATGTCGGCCGTCCTCGTCATTGCCTTACTTCACACACTCTTCCCAGCATGTCGACCGTCCCCGTCATTGCTCTTTACCCAGCAGTCGTCCTCTGCTCGACGGTCGTCCTCCGTCGCCTATACTTTACAATATACTTTATTTTCTTTTACAATCTATATCCCTTTTCTTCTTCATTTTGTGAGTGCAAATTTTGGACTGTCTTTGGTATTCAACCACAAGTTATCTTGTTTGCCTGCTAAGCCGTCGCTTACAACCTGCACAGCTAACTCATGTTTGAATAGGGGCAGCTGTAAACACCCCAAATTTGCCCTCACCCATTCACACCATGGCTTGTGATCATTTCATATGCATAAACACAATCATATCATCTCATATCTCAATTCTGAGTCACTGCATAGTTTCTAAGTCATCTGCATCTAGGGTTTGTGATCTGAGCAATCCAAGAGCTTCTTGAGCCACTCCAAAGGTCAACAATCACTTCAAAGGGATCCATGTGTGTTCTTATATCATATTACATCCTCTCAAAGTCAAAAATGCAAAAGGATCACAAGAACTGGGATTGGTGTGGATGCAGAGCCAAGTTTGACTGCACAGTTGACCTAAAATTAGGGTTTTGGTTTCAGAGGCCATAACTCCAAATTTTTTGGTCATTCTTGTTTCCATTGGTCTCTATATGGTATAGGGAGTATGCATATCAATTTTCATGAAGAAATTCCATGGGGAAGTCATCTGATCAAGAGTTGACTTTTCAGACAAGTCAATGCAAAATCAGGACATCTGAGGCCCCCAATGACCCAACCAAGGGGTGATCTTCATCATTTTGAGTGTATATGATCTTTATTTGATCATGGAAGAAGGTTGAAGTTCACAAAAATCAAGGATTTGAAGTTTTTTTGCAAAGTTGACTTTTTAGGGCATAGTTGACTTTTAAGGAATTTGTCAATTTATGCCATTTTTCAAGCCTTGCTTTTTGATCCAAAAATGCTTCAAATGGAAAAACTTTGGTCATGAAAGTTGTAGAATACATTTTTCACTTTTCAAAAAGTACAAGAACATGACCTAATTCATTTTGGATCAAAAGTTATGGTTTGACAAAGTTGGCAAAAATCACTAATTTTCAAGTTATGCACCAAATGGAAAACTTGCAAGAACTTTGTACCAAGGCAATTGTAACTTCAAATTCATATCAAACCAATGTACAAACATCACATGTGACCTAAAAATCAGATTTGAACCAAAGTTTCTCATGGTTCATGGCTTGTGTAGCAAGATAGTCACATGTGAACCAAAGAGGAACCAACTTGCAAAATTCATGATCACACTTCCTACCACTTGCTACATTGGATGCTGAACCTTACTAGCCCTTCCCCTCACCTTTGCTGCGCCAGCCCCATGCTTGTACTAGCCTAGAACCAAGCCCATGCCTCTCTTACAACAAAGTTGACATTTTGCAAAAGTGAACTTACCAATCAATAAAGTCCAGGTCACATCATCTGACCTATGAGATTATTTTATACTATCCATTTGCAAGCTAAACATATCAAGAAGCCAAGCTGAAACACACCACAACACAACATACACAAACTCACCCCATTTTGCATTTCTCTTCGAATCTGCCTCCACACCTCACAAACATTCAAGCAAGTCTCACCATCATCCTCACCTTGTCACACTGAACCTAAACCAACAAAGAAACAAGCCAGAAGCACACTAGAACATAGCATACCATAAAACCTGCAAAAACACTTCCCTCTTCGAATCTCATTATCCAGCCATCAAACACCCCATTTCTCTTCACCAACAAGTCAAACACATTGAAAAGAACCAGAATCCACCATGAGTGCAGCCTGAAACACTACCAATCACAACTGCCAAACCTGCCATATCAGAACTCAAGCTTCCAAAATAGCCACTAGCAAGAGGTTGTGAACATTCCATTGGCTTCAGGGGGTCCATAGAAGGCATTTTGCACCAAAGCAAGGTCAGGAGAGCTCAAATTCACAGCCCATCACTTCAGGTAGCTTCAGGTTTTCAACTTTTCAGAGCTTGATTTTCTTGTTAAAAATTGATTGTGCATGCTTTGCAGGTCATGGGGATGGTTTTAGATTTAAGAATGAGTGAGAAATGAGGATTTACCAGGGCTCTGAAATTTTGCCCGTGAAACTTCATGGCTTCGATTCCCTTAGTTTAAGCATGAGAAATTTATTTTGAGAGTTGATTCGAGTAAGGTTTGAGTAGAAGAACATTTCCCTGGCATTAATTTGAAGAATGGTGGCCTGAATCGCATTCTAGGGTTTTGGGGTCGCCGGGGAAGATGACCGGAGCTCCCCTCCGGTCACCTGAATTTGTTTTGCCCTAATCTCAGGTCATTAATTCCATTTGAATGTGGAGCGTAGGATCCTTTGACTTGTCTGACTTCCCGCTAGCTTGAATGGCCCAGATCCTTTTGTTTTGCCCTAATCACTTTTAATTAGTTTAATTAATCATAATTTAATTAATTAACTCAGAAGCAATCTAGACCCTCCATTCACGCGCGTGGTCAACCATTTCAAATCCAGATTCAATCCCTGCCTTCCATTCTGTTGACTTTTCCCTTTTCTTTATTTTTATTCATTTATTTCATATTTGTTTTGTATAATTTATTTAAAATAGCAAAATTGTTTTAAAAATTATGAAACTTTTAGTCAAGAGTTTCACTAATTTTTAAAACACAAAAATATTTTTATTTTCATTTTTAGCATTAAAAAAGTATTTTTAAATATTTAAAAGATTATTTTTAATTAACTAATGAAAATTAATTAATTAAAAATAATTTTAGGTATTTAAAAATCACCAAAAAATACATGAAATGTTCTAAGACATTTAGAAACATTTTCCAACCTTCAAACCAAATTTCGTTTTTGATCTTGATGCATTTTGGGAATTTTTCATTGAATTAAAATCATTTTTGTGCATTATTTTGATCCAAAGTTCAAAAAATCATTTCTTCCTATCCATGAAGAGTTGGACATTGATTCTTTTTGCATTGCATTGTGTTTAGCATGTAGTTTGTGAGATTAAATGGCCATGATTTGATCTTTCATTTTCAATTTGTTTGGCATTTCTTTTGTTTGGAAACCCTAAAACCCTAAAAAACTTGTGAAAATCATAACTTGAAATTGGTTAGGAGTTGAGACCTCTCCTTTGGGCATTGGGTTAGTATAGGATTAGGGGTCCTTTGAGTGGAATTTTCAATTTTTTATCTTAGGGTTTGCTTCTGGTTTTGGTTTGTGTTTGATGTATGATTCATAAACCCTAATTTGGGCTTTCATATGCACCCATCTTGCATTCTCTTGCATAACATGACTTGCCATGACATTTCAAGCATCCATTTGATTCATTGAACATCATAAGACATATTGAAATCATGTTTGATCATTGCATCATGTATTTGCCATGTTGTATGTCATGTTCACTTCATAACTTTTCATGTATGTTCATGGTTCCTAACTTGCCTCATTTGCATTCATAAGCTTGTATGATCATTTCAATGTGCTGCCTCATGTTTGTAGCATCTCATAGCATCATTAGCATCATGTAAATGCTTCTGGTTTTTTTTCTCATCATGACATCTCATCCCATTTTGCATTGCATTGCATTTCTTTTCTAACCTTTCAGGTGGTAAGTAACTTTGAGAAGTGAATTTGCCTTCACTTCTCATAACTTTTCTTTTCATCTCTCTTGCATCCATTGCTGCATTTTTGTTTGTGTTTGAGTTTGAGCTTGCTCATTCTTATTCTTCCCACTTTCTTTCTCCAAGTGACTTGACTTCTTGAATGAAGCAAGTCACTTTGCTTCTCTTGATCCTTTCATCTGCTTCCTGGTGGTTCCATTGAAGATTGTTCTTGCAAACCTCACAAACCTTAGGAACAACAAAGCATGACAATGATTAGGGTTTTGATTAGTCTCCCCTATTAGTTTTCACCTTTGTGTCTCTTTTGAGTCTTCTCTTCTCATCTCATAATCAGGGACTAAACCCTAAAGGCTTTAAGGCTTTGTGATTAAGCTTATGCCTGCATCCTTCTCTTAGGATGGAGTGTATAACTTTAATCCTAAGTGTTAAACCCTTAATGTGTTTAAATCTCTTAATCAATTCACTTAATAACCCTCAAGACATCATACTTGTAACTTGGGCCTTGCATTAGGGTTCTAATTCTTCCTTAAATGGTTAAGAAGGACTAACCCTAGTGTTAATGGACAAGTCCCCCTCAAGTTGTCTTACAAACCCTAAAATCCACTTCATCATCATATCATTAAATAAAATCCATTTAGTAAAGGCTTGTTTTGTCATGAGTTTAATCCCTAATCATGGATTAAGTTGAGGAGCTTTCCTCAGCTTAAACATTCTCATCTATTATCCTTCTATTATGATGGTGTAATGAGTCTGTTTAATCCTTGATTATGGCTTAACCTCATTACTCAACACTAAACAAAAACAACAGAAACATCTAAATAATCAAGTAGGTCAATGATCTTAATCCTACACCAAAGGTGATTAAGTGTGAGAATCTGACTTCACACTTAATGTACTCTCATTACCCCTAAACAGAGGGAAGATGTGATGAGTTTACTAACCCATTGGTTTAGGCATAAGCTCATTAACTTATGACAAACTTTCAAAAGCAATAAAAGATTGAAAACACAAAAAAACAAACAATAATCGTCTCCTCCGGGATTCTTTTCTCATCACCTTCACTCACAAACGAGAACTTGCTTCTTCCGTCTAATGCAAGACAGTTTGCACCTGAGCCAGACAGGTCATACACTTGAGCATAGACAAGTAAGCAGTTCATAAGTCAATTCACCTTTCAGTCTCTTTGGGTCGAACTACGGTGTTCTGACTTCCTCATTGCACGAGAGGATACGTAGGCATAACTTAACAGTTATCGAACAAAAGTCTCTGTATATTCCCCCTCTTTCCAGCTATTCTTTAAGCCTCATGATCTTGAGCATCTCACTCTTGTTCTTACACTGACACTGTATATATCACACTTCACTTCTTTTACACTGACACCTGTACATCTTTTTCCAGCTCTTTACACACAAATTGCACTGACACTACCCCTTTAAAACACAAATCTTTCAAGCGTGGATCCCGTCGAGTACGACGGACTATCTGGGTGCTAATACCTTCCCAGGTTGTAACCAACCCCCTTTCTCAGTCTCTCTGGTTCGCAAACCGTCTTATCCATCTTTTCTAGGTCTATGCAGCATTGCCTTTCCTCCGGGATAAAAATGCCTAGCTGGCGACTCTATTCATCTCCAGTGAGTTCACGGCTGTGTGTTCTCATTGTCCCTCTCGCCGACCGTTCGCGTCTGTACCTTTATTTGGGCCAGTCCCACTTATCGGGAGCGACATTGATTTGTCAACTTGCAGGGGTGAAGCCTACATGCCCCGAGTTGTGCTTTGGATACCTGCAATCCTGAAAAGATAGAGAAATGTACAAGTAATCCCGAGGTATCCTTTACTGGATTCCATCATAGGAGTTAAACACTTCTGAGAGTAAGTATATTTCCTGCAAGCACGTGTTTTCGTTTTTGAAGATAAGCATCTGTATTCATGCAATCAGAAAATTTTTTAGAGACATCAGACATTTTGCAAATGAAAGTAAAATGTACGAGACGAGATGTGACTGGAAATCTGATTTTGTTAATTCATGTGCCCTGAATTGGCAAGATACAGTCAAAGAAACATATCTCCTAAAATGAGGAGATTGTTACAAATTGAGAAACAAAATGCTGGCAATGTTGACGACGCTTTAAGGAGCTTCCCCTTTGCTATGACTCGTATGACTTTTGACCTTCTTCTCGTCTTGCTTTCTGAAGGAGGCTGATTCTGATTAAAGCTTGATCCTTCCGAGGTTCACCAAGTTGTATGTGATACAGACGAATTCAGAATGCAGTTGTTCGCTTATTCCCTTGTTTTGCATGGATCGCCCTTTCGGGTTTTCAATCCATCGGGATACCCATTTTTGCCCGAGTCGTCCAATGTGGCTTTTCAACTCAGCGGGTGTACATTTTTATTTATTTCCCTTATTTTTGCCCGAGTCTTTTATTCTGTTTTTGACTCGCCGGGATGCCCTATTTTGCCTGGACTTACATTCTGTTTTTATGTCCAGCGGGTCATTTTCATGCGAAGTATTTTTTAACTGCATCTGAATTCACAGGGGACGGGAAGTCTTCACCATCCATAGTGCTGAGCATCAGTGCTCCACCAGAGAAAACTTTCTTTACTACAAACGGCCCTTCATAATTCGGAGTCCACTTGCCCCTGTGGTCTGTATGAGGAGGGAGGATTCTTTTCAGCACAAGATCTCCTACTTGGTACTCTCGGTGCCTGACTTTCTGATCGAAGGCTTTCTTCATTCTTCTCTGATATAACTGCCCATGACAGATTGCAGCCAATCTTTTCTCTTCGACCAGACTCAGTTGTTCGTATCGGGACCGGACCCATTCTGCTTCGTTCAGCTTAACATCCATCAGTACCCGTAAGGAGGGTAATTCAACTTCAACAGGTAGGACTGCCTCCATACCATACACAAGTTGATACGGTGTTGCTCCAGTGGATGTCCTGATTGACGTGCGGTACCCATGCAAGGCAAACGGTAGCATTTCATGCCAATCTTTGTAGGTGACTACCATCTTCTGCACAATCTTCTTGATATTCTTATTAGCTGCCTCAACAGCGCCGTTCATCTTTGGCCTGTAAGGAGAAGAATTGTGGTGTTGGATCTTGAAGTCCCGGCATAGTTCTGCCATCATTTTGTTGTTTAAGTTGGAACCATTATCAGTAATGATTCGCTCGGGAACTCCATATCGACAGATGACATCTCTCTTCAGAAATCTGGCTACCACCTGCCTTGTAACGTTTGCATACGAAGCTGCTTCAACCCACTTGGTGAAATAGTCAATGGCAACCAGGATGAATCTATGGCCATTTGAAGCAGTTGGTTCAATCTTGCCAATCATGTCAATGCCCCACATAGCAAAGGGCCAAGGTGAAGACATCACATTTAGAGGATTCGGAGGCACATGCACCTTATCTGCATAGATCTGGCATTTATGGCATTTTCTGGCATAGGCACAACAGTCCGCATCCATTGTGATCCAGTAATAGCCTGATCTTAGCAACTTCTTAGCCATGGCATGCCCTCCAGCATGGGTACCAAAAGATCCTTCATGCACTTCATGTATCAACATATCTGCTTCTGTCTTGTCAACACATCTGAGGAGTACCATATCAAAGTTCCTTTTGTATAAAGACCCATCAGTGTTCAGAAAGAAACTGCCAGCAAGCCTTCTCAAAGTCTTCTTATCATTGGAAGATGCCCCAGGTGGGTATGTTTGATCCTCCAAGAAGCATTTAATGTCATAGAACCAAGGCTTATCATCTTTGACAACATCCGCTGCGAACACATATGCTGGTCTGTCAAGTCGGGATACTGAAATCTGAGGTACAAAGTTGGCAGCCTGAACTTTGATCATAGATGAAATGGTAGCCAGAGCATCTTCAAACTGATTCTCGTCCCGAGGGATATACTCAAGCTTTACTGTTGTAAAGAAAGTCAATAACCTTCTTGTATAATCCCTGTAAGGTATCAGATGATCTTGGTGTGTGTACCATTTGCCGTTGGTCTGATTAACTACCAGAGCTGAATCTCCGAATACAGTCAATGTCTTGATCCTGAGGTCGATGGCTTCCTCAAGACCCATAATGCAAGCTTCGTATTCAGCTTCGTTGTTAGTGCAGTTGAAAGTGAGTTTTGCCGAGAAAGGCATGTGGACCCCCTTAGGTGTAATGAGTACTGCACCAACACCACGACCATTCATATTAACGGCCCCATCAAACATCATTGTCCATCCTTCTTCTGGGTCAGGCCCTTCAGTGTGAATAGGCTCTTCATGATCTTTTGCTTTTATGAACATGATGTCTTCATCAGGGAAGTCAAATCTCATAGGCTGGTAATCATCAATAGGTTGCTCAGCAAGATATTCAGACAATACACTGCCTTTGATGGATTTCTGGGAGGTGTATTGAATGTCATATTCTGTGAGGATCATTTGCCATCTTGCAACCCGTCCGGTAAGTGCTGGCTTCTCAAATATGTACTTAACTGGATCCATTTTTGAAATCAACAAGGTAGTGTGGGTCAACATATACTGCCTTAGCCGGCGAGCAGCCCACGCTAAAGCACAACAAGTTTTCTCGAGCAGTGAATAACGTTGTTCACAGTCGGTAAACTTTTTGCTTAGGTAGTAAATTGCATACTCTTTTCGACCAGACTCGTCATGCTGGCCCAGCACACACCCCATCGACTCTTCTAATACTGTCAAGTACATTATCAGAGGTCTTCCTTCAACTGGAGGCATAAGGATTGGAGGTTCCTGCAAGTACTCCTTGATCTTGTCAAAAGCCTTCTGACAGTCTTCATTCCACCTGACCGTTTGTTCTTTTCTCAATAGCTTGAACAAGGGTTCACAGGTTGCTGTAAGGTGAGATATGAACCTTGAAATGTAGTTCAATCGACCTAGGAACCCTCGAACTTCCTTCTCTGTCCTCGGTGCAGGCATCTCTTGAATAGCTTTGACTTTATCAGGGTCAACTTCAATCCCTTTCTCGCTTACTATAAAACCCAGCAGCTTACCAGATCGCACCCCAAATGTGCATTTGTTGGGGTTCAACTTCAGTTGGTACTTCCTCAGACGCTTGAACAGTTTCAGTAGATTCACCAGGTGGTCTTCTTCAGTAAGGGACTTGACAATCATGTCATCCACGTAACATTCGATTTCTTTATGGATCATATCGTGGAATAATGTCACCATAGCCCGTTGATATGTTGCACCAGCATTCTTCAGTCCGAATGGCATCACCTTGTAACAGAATGTGCCCCAGGGTGTGATGAAGGTTGACTTCTCCATGTCTTCAGGTGACATCTTGATCTGGTTGTATCCTGAAAATCCGTCCATGAAGGAGAATACCGAGAACTGAGCCGTGTTATCAACCAATACGTCAATGTGAGGTAATGGGAAGTCATCTTTTGGGCTGGCTCTGTTCAGGTCCCGGTAGTCAACACACATTCTTACTTTGCCGTCCTTCTTAGGTACAGGTACTATGTTAGCAACCCACGGTGGATAGCTAGTTACAGCAAGGAACCCGGCGTCCCATTGCTTTTGTACCTCTTCTTTGATTTTCATGGCCATGTCTGGGCGAGTACGGCGCAATTTCTGTTTAACTGGTGGGCATTCTTCTCTTAAAGGCAGCTTGTGCACAACAATGTCGGTGTCCAACCCTGGCATATCTTGGTAAGACCAAGCAAACACGTCCACATATTCTTGAAGCAGATCAATCAGTTGTCTCTTCACTGAGTCTTGTAGGCAGGCCCCGATTTTAACTTCTTTCACGTCTTCATCTGTACCAAGATTGATCGTTTCGACCTCCTCCTGATGAGGAGTGATGACCTTCTCCTCTTGTCTCAACAACCTGGCTAACTCTTCAGGAAGCCCATACTCTTCTTCAACCCCTTCATCAGCTTGACTGATCGGATTGTCAAAGTCATACGAAGTCATAGCCGTGCTGTTGTCGGTGCTGTCTGGAAGGCATTCTCTGTAAGGGTTCAGTTTGTTCATTTTAGTGATTTGTTTTTAACCTTGTTTAGAAAAGTGAAATAAAGTTGTCATTTTGAAAACATTGCCATTTATTTTTTGTACAAAAAGAAAAAATGGGAAAAACAGTGAACGGAAAAGAGAAAGACTCATTTGCAAAAAGATGTCTGATATTTCATTGATTAATCTTGTTGCACAAAAAGTACAGATGGCCCGATTACAAAATGAGTCTTGTCATCGTGGGAAAGATGCAAGACTTGATGCATGCTATAAAAATACAGGAAATTATAATTACTCTGCATGAGTAACTCTTATAATTTCCTGGGAAGACCAGTTTGAGATACTGCTCCCCGGGATCTTTGGACGAATCCAATTCTCCAGATTGCGCTCCTCTTCCAACTCGTCTTCCAAATTGTTGATAGCATCAGGGGTGAGCATCCCCCCACTGACAAAACCGGGCTTCTCAGCAGCCTCTGCTTGATTTTGCTGAGTTGGTCTGTAACCCAACCCAGATTTGTCCTTCTTCTTCTCCATAGATAATACCTTGCCCCAGCCTTGGGCAGTTCCCTCCTCAACAACCCTCCGGGCTTGTTGATAAGATGCCATGGAGATTCCAGGCACAGCAGATGCTTCATTTACATTCAAGGCCTCAAACCCTTGACTCATCGTTTCATGGATCTCCCCATCCATCTCAATATATTTGTAGGTAGCCAGATGGCTAACAAAAATATCCTCCTCCCCACAGATAGTAACGACTTGACCCTCCCACTCGAATTTTAACTTCTGGTGAAGGGTTGAGGTCACGGCGCCAGCGGCGTGAATCCATGGCCTACCCAATAGACAGCTGTAGGCAGGCTGTATATCCATCACGTAGAAGGTCGTTTTGAAAGTTTGTGGGCCAATCGTTATGGGCAACTCAATTTCTCCCATAACCGATCTCTTAGAACCATCAAAGGCTCTTACTACCAGGTTACTGGGACGTAATGCCAATCCTTCATATTCTAGCTTCACAAGGGCCTTTTTAGGTAAGACATTGAGGGATGATCCCGTGTCTACCAGCACATGGGAAAGGACTGCACCTTTACATTCCATGGTAATGTGCAGGGCCTTGTTATGATTGCGGCCTTCCGTAGTCAAATCGGTGTTGGTGAACCCTAGCCCATTGCTAGCAGTAACATTTCCAACCACTGCTTCCAACTGATTGACCGTGATCTCTTCAGGCACGTAATCTGCGTGCAAGACTTTGAGTAGTGCATTCCGATGGGCCTCGGAGCACATGAGCAATGATAGAATAGAGATCTTGGAAGGCGTCTGGTGAAGCTGGTCCACTATTTTGTAATCACTCTTCTTGATGATTCTCATGAATTCATCAACTTCTTGATCAAAGGGTGTTTTCACAGCTTCTTTAACAGCTTGATCTTCCTGCACCAAGCTCTTCCCTTTTGCCTTGGCAGCAGCTTCTGCTTCGGCAGTGGGTCTTTGAATTTGTGGAGCAAAGAGACGTCCGCTTCGAGTGAAGCCTCCGCCTCCTCCCACATTGTCTATTTGTGGTGCAGGTGTTGATGATTCGAGAGTGATTCTTTGTCCTCCGCAGTATAGATCAGAGCCGTAATGCCAAGGGATGGCATTACTGCTTTCATAAGGTATTGGCCCAGGCACTGTGATAGTGACTGGACTGATGGCAGCTGCAGAAGGGACCATGATAGTCTGTGGATCATAATATATTGTGACTGGTGCTCTGATGGGAGTGGCACTTTGTGAGTTGTAGGCAGAGTTATTTTCAGGATCATAATAAATCGTAACGGTTGAGACATCTTCATCATTTGCTGCTGATGTTATAGGAGACATTGTTGGAAGGATGGGTGTTGTTGTTGTAGGAGTTTCAAAATGAAGTGGTGCTGAAGTTGTAGAAGGGATGTTTACTGATATCTGGTCAGCTGAAGTGACAGATGAAGTATTTGTTGATAAGATTGAAGAGTTGTTCGGAACAATGGTTGTTGCATTTGTAGAAGACATGGGAAAGGTTGCTGATGAGATTGTTGGATTTGTAGGAAAAGATGTTGTAATCTGAAGCAGGCCACTCCGGATGAGACCATCTATGCCATCTCTCAAGTTATCACAACCATTCACTGAAATGTTGCAATAAGCACACCCTAACTCACACCCCGGGAACATTTGACATTCGAGGAGTTGAGCTTTAATTTCTACCAACGGCGTCCGAATCTGACCCACACTGGTTATTAAATAAGACGGCTTGTCTTCTTCAAAGCATTGATTCTGGGACCTCCGTGGTTTGGCATAGGGTTCTTGTTAACATTCGGTGGTGGTGCAAAGTTTAGAGCCTTAGAGTCTACCAGGTCTTGTACCTTCATGTGCAAAGCTCTGCACTTCTCTGTACTATGGCCAGGTGCATTTGAATGAAAAGCACATCTGGCGTTGGAATCGTAGTTTCTGGGTAGACTATTGGGATCCGGAGGTGCCAACGTCCTTAGCTCAACTAGGTTGAGTTTCAAGAGTTGTGGCAGTAAAGCGGCATATGGCATGGGGATTGGATCAATCACCCTATTGGCCTGAGATGGCCTCTGCTGAAATGGCCTTTGCTAGCTGTTGTTGTTGGTGTTGTTGTAGTTTCTTGGAGGATACTGAGTTTGTTGCTGGTACTGAGGTTGTTGCTGATAATTTTGTTGCGGTGGTTGATAAGCTGGCTGTGGATGAACTGGAGCGGGAATGGTGACTGCTGCCACAGACCTATGAACATATTGGGGCCTGCCCCTGCTGGTATGGATAGCATTGGTCTCACCAGTTCTTCCTGGGCCTACAAAAGGCTTCCTTGTATTGCTGGATGAGCTGGCACCGTTGTCAGAAATTTTGCCCATCTTTAACAGGCTCTCAATTCACTCTCCAGCTATGACAACGTCTGCAAAGCTGGTTGAAGAGAAGGCAGCTAGCCTGTCAATGTATGTTCCTTGGAGGGTGTTCATAAACATATCTGCCATCTCCCTCTCTGACATAGGTGGCTGAACAGCAGCAGCCAATTGCCTCCATCTCTGGGCATACTCTCGGAAACTTTCTCTAGACGACTGTGACATTCCCATTAGGAGGGTCCTGTTGGGTGCCATATCCAAATTGTACTGATATTGTCTAATGAAAGCTTCTGCCAAATCCTTCCAACACCTGATGGTTGCTCTAGTCAGGTGGGAGTACCATTCCCTTGACGCTCTAGTTAAGCTATCCTCAAAATAAAACATCCATAGCTTCTCGTCCATGGTATATGCTTTCAATCTCCCCAGAAAGGATTGTAAATGGGTCCGTGGGCAGGAAGTCCCGTTGTACTTTTCAAAACAAGGAGGCTTAAACTTATGGGGAATCCTGACCCCGTCTACCAAGCCCATGTCCATAACATCAAAACCCAAAGAGTTTTGAGACTCTAAGGATCTTAATTTCTCAGCTATCTCATCCAACCTTCTGTCATAAGCTTCCTCCCCAGCTCCCATCACTGTGAACTGATCTTCCTGGGGGTCTTCTTGCAGCACTCTGCCAGCAGTGGCAGTCCCTTGAACATTTGCAAGAATGTTGATTTCTGGATGGAGGTGGGGTCCAAATACAGGGGGATTGACATGAGGTTGGACCCTCTCATTGTTGCTTGTTCCAGCAGTCCCTACATGGGGTTCTTCCTGATTCTGTCTTTCCACCATTGCTCTCAATCTTTCTTGGCTCTGAGCCATATTGTTCATCACCTCCATGAACTGTGTCATTTGATTCCTCATTTCTAGCATTTCATTGGCCATTTGGTTCCTGACCTCAGTAAGGTCCTGTTGTACCTGGTCCATTTGTATCCCCGGAAGGTTGTTGCGGGTTGGATATCTATGTGGACGGTTGAGTGGAAACACCCTACGTCGAGCAATAGTTCCTGAAATCACAACAGAGTTAGCAACAACAACAAGATAAAACCTGCAAAACAAGCAACGGGATTAGTATGCAATGCAGTATGCCTATTTGTTTCCAAGGTATCCGGGCTTGGCATTTGGTTTTGACCCTTCCAGACCCTTGAAGATGTTGCTGATGTTGCTTGAAAGAAACTCAGATAAAACAAACTGATACATATATTACAAAAGCAAACGATACATAGTTTGTTTCTTTTTACAGTCCAAGCCCTCTGAGGGGTCAAAATACAACATAAGAAAACAAAAGTACATGAAATGAAAACAACAGCAAGCAAAGGTCAAACACCAAGTCCAAACTCATCCTCCTGAACTTCCTTGAGAAGTGCTTCAGTCACAGGATCAGCCGGACGCTCTGTAAGATTCCTGATAAGGAGATTCCTGGTAGTAACAGCTGCATTTAGCTTCTTGTGTTGACTCTGGTCTTTTGACCTCTTCACTCCAGCTCTGATCTTCAGCTCTGAAATCTCTCTCTGGGCTGCTGCCAGGGCTTCCTGTTGCTCTTTTGCACTAGCTTCCAGTTGCTCAATCTTATCCTGAGTCCTTTTATCTTCCAAAGTACGAGCTTCGGTGATCCTGACCCACCTGGCTTGACTTTCTTTCAGATACAAATCAGTCCTGGCCTTCTGGAACTGGGCTTCCTTGCAGGCATTCTTCAAGATCTGTTCTCCAGCCCTAGACTTCTTAATGTAATCTTCAGACTTCTCAATTCTGGCCAGATGCTCTATCTTCAACTTCTCCAACCTTTCTATATCCAATCTACCATCACTCCTCTCATAGAGGGTCTTCTGCAATGCTTGAGTCAACTTCTCATTTCTTTCTTTCAATTTCTCAAACTCCTCTAAGCTGACAGTTGCTGGAGGTGGTGTTGTGGAGGGTCCAGGCATATCTTCAACGGTGAAGGGCATTCCTGTAATTTGAGCTCTGGTATGGGACCACTCATAGTACTGTGATGATGCCACATTGTTGCACTTCCCCAGAATGGTTACTCCCTTAGTCTGCACATTGTCCTAGGCCCAAGCTGCTTGCCTGACAACAGCCAAGTTAGGCTTGATTTCACAATAAAGGGTCTCAGTCAGATCCTGTGCCCTAGGAGGATGGACTAATGCATAGCCCAGCTGTCTTTTGAATAGCAGAGGATTATAATTGATGCACCCTTTTACTCCAATCAGAGGCACATTGGGAAATTGCCCACAACTGGTAATGATGTCTCTGCCCTTAGTAATCTGAGTACACCATCTGATGTCATCTGAGGTCAGAGCAACCAGCCTCCTAGCCCAGTTCTTCTGTTGGTGAGGGTTTAGGAATGCATCAGTCTTTGGCAAATGCTTGAGCAGCCAGGTATGGAACAAAGGAGCACAACACCTTACTAATCTTCCCCTCTGTTTCTCATTCCTCTGGTGAACAGAGTAGTAAAGATCTCCCAGTAAGGTGGGCACTGGGTTTCTTAGGATGAAAAGATGGA
Source organism: Lathyrus aphaca (assembly GCA_963966055.1). NCBI lineage: Eukaryota > Viridiplantae > Streptophyta > Magnoliopsida > Fabales > Fabaceae > Lathyrus > Lathyrus aphaca. The sequence continues at coordinate 449,105,759 of OZ014521.1, forward strand.
TTGCACTCTTGCTAACAAACCTAGGCTCATCTGCAAAAAGAATGACCCCATATATGCTAAGGGCCAACAGAGCACAGACTGCTTTCCACTCCCCCAGGGAGGCCTTCAGACTAGCCTGAGAAGTCAAGAAATCCAGATGAAAACCAGAGATTCCAGCTTTAGATGTCAAATTCTGCCCAATCAGAGCTGGTTCCAGATATAATGCTCTTGCTATCTCCTCATTACTTGGGAAAGCCATTTCAGGGTTGAAGGGGATTCCACCCCTGATGGGTACACCAACCAAGGATGAATATTCCTCCAACAAGGGTCCCAACTGAAAATTCTGAAATGTGAAGCATCTCAGAGGAGGATCATAGAACTGCAGACAAGTATGTATCAAGCTCCTCTGTGAAGGGTCCAAATCCATAACCACATCAAGGATTCCTCCATAATGTTCTCTAAAAAGTGGTATATGGTCTGGAGTAATCAGGGTCTGAATCCTCCTGATGCTAGCTAGTTCAGGCTCAAAGAAGTGGTAGGAGATGTTACTTTTCTTAGGTGCCATGTTGATGAAGAAAAGCTGAGACTGATGCTGATGATGATACTAAAAATGGGCCTCTGACAGGCTGAGACTGATGATGCAGATAGCAGATAGCTGAAGTAGATGCTGATGAAGATAGGTCTAAGCTGATGATGGGGTCAAAACCAAGCCAAAATGATAGGATGGATACCCTGAAAAACAAATAAACACATGTTAAAATGATGCAATGAGGATGTATGCAGATGACATGCAAGGGTTTGTGACTGAGCTGGATCTGATCAAATGCTCTGATATAAGTCCAGGTGTGTTCAAGAAATCCAGATGGAGGTCTATAAGTCCAGTAACCAAGGTGGGGGACTCAAATAAAGAGTCACATGTCCAGGGTTTAGAATCACAAGAACTGTTCCAACATGGAGTACTCTTATTAAACAAAGTAACAGGGTATTCTGAGGTCAAGTGTACCTGCAGACCTGTAAACAGCCCAACCCCCTCACAGGTGGTGTTCTAAAACAAGGATCCTCAGACTTGGATCAGTTATGAGAAGTGTAAACACTTCTAACCCGGAGGTACAGTGTTTACAATAACCATAAAAGTTCCTTCCCTAATTCACCTCAGTTTCTGAAGGTCAATACTAAAGGTCATCCAGACTTAGCAGGCTTCCCAGATAGCCCTAGCATTGCAGGAAATCTGCAACACAGAGTTCTCAAGAAGAAACCCATATCTGAACCGTGTTTCATATTCCCGCACCAGACCGAGATGGAATGGGAAAGAATATGAACCACTCTAGCCTAGGTGTCACTCAGGTCCCAGGTATAGGACCTTAACTCTCAGTAGAACCCCACCCACCAAAGATAAACCAGATCCAGCCAGACAGCATGACAGTATGATATAATGCAAAGCTATAAAGAAAGCAATAAAGCAACTGTACATAAAGCAAAAATAAAACATACACAAGCACAGATAGCACATAACACCCCAGTAAACACAAATCAAACAAGCGCTAGGAGGAACCCACAAAAAGAACCAGAAGCCCTGGTTACAGTATAAGGGTCCCCAGCAGAGTCGCCAAGCTGTCGCTCCCACTAAATGAAGCCGAGTCAGATAGGGTACAGACGCGAACGGTCGGCGAAAGGGACAATGAGAACACCCTCCAGTGAACTCACTGGAGATGAATAGAGTCGCCAGCTAGGCATTTTTATCCCGGAGGAAAGGCAATGCTGCATAGACCTAGAAAGACATGGATAAGACGGTCGCGAACCAGAGAGACTGAGAAAGGGGGTTGGTTACAACCTGGGAAGGTATTAGCACCCAGATTGTCCGTCGTACTCGACGGGATCCACGCTTAAAAGATTTGTGTTTTAAAGGGGTAGTGTCAGTGTAATCTGTGTATAAAATAGCTGGAAAAGATGTACAGGTGTCAGTGTAAAAGAAGTGTAAAGTGTGATATATACAGTGTCAGTGTAAGGATAAGAGTATGCTCATGATAAATGAGGCTAAAGAATGAAGCTGGAAAGAGGGGGAATATACAGAGACTTTTGTTCGATAACTGTTAAGTTATGCCTACGTATCCTCTCGTGCAATGAGGAAGTCAGAACACCGTAGTTCGACCCAAAGAGACTGAAAGGTGAATTGAATTGTGAACTGCTTGCTTGTCTATGCTCAAGTGTATGACCTGTCTGGCTCAGGTGCTAACTGTCTTGCATTAGACGGAAGAAGCAAGTTCTCGTTTGTGAGTGAAGATGATGAGAAAAGAATCCCGAAGGAGACGATTATTGTTTGTTTTTTTGAGTTTTCAGTCTTTTATTGCTTTTGAAAGTTTGTCATAAGTTAATGAGCTTAAGCCTAAACCAATGGATTTAGTAAACTCATCACATCTTCCCTCTGATTAGGGGTAATGAGAATACCTTAAGTGTGAAGTCAGCTTCTCACACTTAATCACCTTTGATGCAGGATTAAGATCATTAACCTACTTGTGATTATTTAGATGTTTTTGTTGTTTTTGTTTAGTGTTGAGTAATGAGATTAAGCCATAATCAGGGATTAAACAGACTCATTACACCATCCTAATAGAAGGATAACAGATGAGAATGTTTAAGTTGAGGAAAGCTCCTCAACTTAATCCATGATTAGGGATTAAACTCATGACAAGACAAGCCTTTGATTAAGTGGATTTTATTTAATGATATGATGATGAAATGATTTTTAGGGTTTGTAAGACAACTTGAGGGGGACTTGTCCATTAACACTAGGGTTAGTCCTTCTTAACCAATTAAGGAAGAATTAGAACCCTAATGCAAGGCCCAAGTTACAAGTGTGATGTCTTGATAATTATTAAGTGAATTGATTAAGATATTTAAACACATTAAGGGTTTAACACTTAGGATTAAAGTTATACACTCCATCCTAATAGAAGGATGCAGGCATAAGCTTAATCACAAAGCCTTAAAGCCTTTAGGGTTTAGTCCCTGATTATGAGATGAGAAGAGAAGACTCAAAAGAGACACAAAGGTAAAACTAAGAGGGGAGACTAATCAAAACCCTAATCATTGTCATGCTTGGTTGTTCCTAAGGTTTGTGAGGTTTTAGAAAGAAATCTTCAGAGGAACCACCAGGAAGCAGATGAAAGGATCAGGAGAAGCAAAGTAACTTGCTTCATTCAAGAAGTCAAGTCACTTGAAGAAAGAAAGTGAGAAGAAAAAGAATGAGCAAGCTCAAACTCAAACACATAACAAAATTCAGCATGGATGCAAGAGAGAGATGAGAAGAAAATGTGAGAAGTGAAGGCAAATCCACTTCTCAAAGTTACTTACCACCTGAAAAGTTAATGAAAGAAATGCAATGCAATGCAAAATGAAATGAAATGACATGGTTCAAACCACAACCAGAAGCACATACATGATGATAATGATGCTATGAGATGCTACAAGCATGAATCAAGACAAGGGGATGATCCTACAAGCTCATGAATGCAAATGAAGCAAGTTAGGAACCATGATCATACATGAAAAGTTATGAGATGCATATGGCATACAACATGGCAAATACCTGATGCAATGATCAAACATGCTTTCAATATGTCTTATGATGTCAAATGAATCAAATGGATGCATAAAATGTCATGGCAAGTCAAGGTATGAATGCAAATGCAAGATGGATGCATATGGAAGCCCAAATTAGGGTTTATGATCAAAGCATCATACACAAACCAAAATCAGAAGCAAACATCATTACAAAAAAATTGAAAATGCCCTCAAAGGACCCCTAATCCTATACTAAGCCACTTCCCAAAGGAGAAGTTTCAACTCTTAACCAAATTCAAGTTATGAATTTCCTAAGTTTTCTAGGGTTTTAGGGTTCCTTAACAAGAAAATTACCAAACAAATGGAAAATGAAAGATCAAATCATGGTCATTTAATCTCACAAACTACATGCTAAACACAATGCAATGCAAAAAGAATCAAGGTCCAACTCTTCATGGTTAGGCAGAAATGATTTTTGGAAGTTTGGATCAAAATAATGCATCAAAATGATTTTAATTCAATGAAAAATTCTCAAAATGCATCAAGATCAAAAAATAAATTTGGTTTGAAGGTTGGACAATGTTTATAAATGTTTTTAAAGGTTTCATGAATTTTTTGGTGATTTTTAAATACCTAAAAGTATTTTTAATTAATGAATTTTCATTATTTAATTAAAAAGAAACTTTTAAATATTTAAAAATACTTTTTTAATGCTAAAAATAAAAGTAAAAATATTTTTGTGTTCTGAAATTAAATAATAACATGTACAAAAAATTTCAGATTTTTTAATGTATTTTTGCTATTTTAAATAAATTGTACAAGTTAAATGGAATAAAAAGAAAAGAAAATAAAATAAATGAGAAGTATGCAGGATGGAAGGCCAGGATTCAATCTGGGGAAAGATTTGTTGACTGCGCGCGCAATCCAGTGGCCTATATTCAAACTGGGCTAATCTCACTTAATTAATTAAATTAAACCTAATTAAAACTAATGACATGATCTCAGCCTTCCAAACACGCGCGGGAAACAAGATCCAGTGGTCCACGTTTAAAGTTTGCCCTAACCCTAATTAAGCTGCTAATGACTTTCAGGTCACCGGAGACGAGCTCCGGTCGTCTTCTCCGGTGACCTCCCTCCCTGAGAATTTCTAAATCATTCCCTAGGTCATTTCTGGAGCTCTAAAGCTCTAGATTTGTTCCTTTCACTCTCCTAAACTCATCCCTAACCTCATTTCTCATTTATTTCCAGCCATAACCATGAATCGAAGCTAAGAACAAAAACTGCCAAAATTTCAGACAAGCAATACAACTTCATTTCTCAACCATTTTCAATAATTTCAAGCTCAGTGTGATCAGTGAAGCATGCTTAATCATTTTGTAACAAAAAATAGAGGTCCTGGAAAAATTAATTCAAAAGGCTACCTGAGATGGAGCTTTCACCCTTTGAGCTTGATGGCTGCTTTCTTGGTGCAAAAAGCTTCTAATGGCCTTCCTGATGAGTTTGCAGTGCTTGGACAACTTTGAATGTGGCTGGTTTGGGAGTTTGCACTTCAACTGGTCAGAAATCGTATCTGGCTTGTGGTGGGTTCTTGGTTGTTTTGATGGGTGGTTTTGGGTCAGTGGATGATCCAGAGATGAATGGTGGTGTTTGTTTGAAGGTTGAGTGATTAAGTTAGGAGAATCGAAAGCTTTTGCAAGAGGGAGAGTTTTTGTGAAAGGTGTGTTCTGGTGAGTTTCAGGCTGGCTTCTTGTGATGTTTAGCTTGCATTTGATCCACATAAACAAATCTTATTGGTCAGATGATGTGACCTGCCCTTTATTGATTGGTATGGTGCTTTTTGCAAATTGTCAACTTTATGTAAGAGAAAGCATGGGTCATGTTCTAGCTTGGTACAAGGGGTGTGGGCTGCGCAGCAAGGTGAGGGGAAAGGCTAGGGCTGGTTCAGCAACATAGGCAGCAAGTGGATGAAGTGTTATGATGGTTTTTGCAAGTTGGTTCCCTTTGGTTCTCATGAAAAGATTTTGCTCCAAAGGCCAAACAAATGAGAAACTCTTGGCCCATTCTGATTTTTAGGTCACATGTGATGTTTGTGTAGTGGTTTGACAACAATTAGAGGTCACAAACTGCCTTGATACATGATTTTGCAAGTTTCCCATTTGGTGCATATCTTGAAATTTAATGATTTTTGCCAACTTTGACACACCATAACTTTTGATCCAAAATGAATTAGGTCATGTTCTTGTACTTTTTGAAAAGGGAAAGATCTATTCTACAACTTTCATGACCAAAGTTTTTCCATTTGAAGCATTTTTGGATCAAAAAGTAATGGTTGAAAAAGTTGCATAAAATGACATTTCATTAAAAGTCAACCATGCCCAAAAAAGTCAACTTTGCAAAAACTTCAAATTCTTGAATTTTGTGAACTTCTAACTTCTTCGATGACCAAATAAAGATCAAATACCCTCAAAATGATGAAGATCACCCCTTGGTTGGGTCATTGGGGGCCTCAGATGCCCTGATTTTGCACTGACTTGTCCAGAAAGTCAACTCTTGATCAGATGACTTCCTCAAGGAGTTTCTTCATGAAAATTGGTATGCATACTCCCTATACCATATAGAGGCCAATAGAAACAAGAATGACCAAAAATTTTGGAGTTATGGCCTCTGAAACCAAAACCCTAATTTTAGGTCATTTGTGCAGTCAAGCCTGGCTCTGCTTCCATACCAATCCCAGTTCTTGTGATTCTTTGGCATTTTTGACTTTTAGAGGATGTAATATGATACTTGAACACACATGGACCCCTTTGAAGTGATTGATGGCCTTTGGAGTGGCTCAAGAAGCTCTTGGATTGCTCAGATCACAAACCCTAGATGCAGATGACTTAGAACCAATGCAGTGAATCAAAAATTGGATATGGGATGTTATGATTGTGTTTATGCATATGAAATGATCATAAGCCATGGTGTGAATGGGTGAGGGAAAATTTGGGGTGTTTACAGAGGGGTATGAAAAGGAACATATGCATCTTCTGGTTGATTTTCATTCTTAGGATCTTCCAAATAGGGCTCATAATCCTCTATTTGGGGAACATAGAATGTATATTTGTATTCATAAATCTTCTCCTTCATCCTAGGTCCTTCTTTGGTAGATGGATTGTTAGGGATTGTAGTCACTGTAGTAACTCATATGAATTCAGGAAGCATGCCCCAAGGGTGACCAGGAAGCCTTTGTAGAACACTAGCAGGTGCCGTGTAAGTGGATGGATCCTTTTCAGAATATTCTTCAGTAATGACATTTACTTCTGGAAAGATAGGGTGGATAAAGACTTCGTTGAAGAAAACATCTTGAAAAGGGCGAATGACTTCGTCCTTCTTCATAGCTTTCGTAAATACCGTAGAGAACCCGAGTCCCTCTCTAGTATTGTTATTAGTAGGAATCACAACCTGTCCCCACCCTTTAGTGGTACCACTTTCAACCACTAGAACTATGTCTTTGTAAGAGCAAATGAATGCCCTTTCTTCTTTACATCTTCATCCCTCACAGATAGTGCTTGGAATTGAGTTCCAATGACCTCTCCAGGCTCCAAGTAAGAAAATGATAATAGGTGGTTCACGATCAAAGCTTGTTCACCGCATACCAATATCAACTTATCATTCTTCATAAACTTCAACTTCTGGTGTAGTGATGAAGTGACTGCTCCTGCTTCATGGATCAGAGGATGGCCCACAAACAACTACATATTGCTTGGATATCCATTACTTGGAATGTAATTTGAAATTTATGAGGCCCAATAGTTACGGGGAGATCAAACACCAATAACAATCTTTCAAGATCCATCAAAAGCTTTAACAATGATTCCAGTGCCCCTCATAGGAGCGCCTTGAAATGATAGTCTTGAAAGAGTTGATTTTGGCATAATGTTCAGAGATGAATCAGTGTCCACCAATACGCTTGACAAAGCATCATTCATACAGTTGATTGAGATGTTCAATGCCAGGTTATGATTGTTTCCCTCCTCTAGAAGTTCTTCATTGCAGAAACTCAAATTATTACGAGCGGTGAAGTTAGCAACAATATTGTCGAACTGACCCACAATCACATTGTGATTCACAAAATCTTACTCCAAGACTTTCTGTAAAGCTTCCCTATGAGCCAAAAAAACTCATTATAATGGACAACACAGATATTCTAGAGGGAGTATGCAACAATTTTTCTACAACATTGCATTCACTCTTTTTAATCAGTTTCAATACTTCATCATAATGACTTGTGCCACTTGATTGGCCAATATTTTCAATAGTATTCTCAATTTGATTTTCCTTTCTTACAACCATATCTCCAGCCATGTTGTTGAATATACGATCACTTCTTGTGAATTGGCTTACATCATCAATGTTAATAATTGATGGTAAGGACACCTCCTTCCCATCTTCAACTATGGTGGCATTGTACTTCTAAGGTATGGCCTTTTCAGATTTGTATGGAACTGAACCTGGTAATGGATGACCAAAGGAGTCACAAGGGTCTTTCAACTATCATAGGTGATGTCTATTGGTTATGACTTAGGAGCACTAGGAATCATTTGACTGTCAAAAGGGATTTCCATGCGTTCAAGTTCATTAAATTGAGGAATTATGGAAAAAACTTCCTCCTCATAATCAATGGGTTTCCTTTCATTGTAGAATGAGATAGTTCTTCTATCTAGAAATCCTGAATCTCATTACGGATAAGAGTATACCCAAATGGGTTTTTGAAACAAATTCTGCAAGCTACATGATCATGGAGTTTGGGACCAAAGTAAGCAAGTCTGCACAAGCATTTATGCAACCAGACTAAAGAGTCCCTGATGAATCTAATCTCATAAACCACATATTGTCATGGAAAAACATGGACCATGTTGACATAGTAGTCAATGTCCTTATAATCTTGGATGTTCCCTTGATCCATTAGATCCTAAAGGGTTTTTCGTACAAAATATCATCCTTGAATATTTTTAGAACAAATTTTGCAATAATGATAGTTTTATGGTTGTATGAAACTGCATCCACTATGTCTAGCATTTATTTTTACCAACTTCGCATTCATTAGAAGGACGTCAAAATTCCAGAAACTGCTCGGGTATCCATAAACCATATTCACGAAAAAACATCCCCGTGTTGCGGTAGTGGGTTTGCTTGAACACATGAATTGGTGTCTTTTAAAGACAAAATTCCATTTTTTATTAGTCTTTAGACATCAACTTTGAAGCTAAAACAATTCTCGATACCATGATCGGGCGTTCCTTGGTGATAGGGGAAAAAATGGTCAAGTTTGAACCAATAAGGAGGATCTTTTGGGAGAACAGGAGGAGAATTAGTTTGAATATGACCCTTTACTAGAAAAGCTGGGAATAGCTTTGCATATATTGGTATGGGATCAAAGTTTGGTGACCTTTTAACATGATTATTATTTTTGTATTACGGGGGAGCCTATTATAGAGTTTATTGTTGTCGTTGTTGATAATGTAGCTATTGTTGCTGATGTTAATATCAATATTGTTGATTATGAGAGAACTGGGGTTGATAGGCCGAAGTTGTTATTAAATTAATAATATGAGAAATTGTTTCTGCCTGTTGTTGTTGGTGTCTCCTTCTTTGCCTATTTTGTAAGATAGCACTAACGTATTGATCTTTCTTCTTTTGGAAAGCACTTCCATGCCTCTCGACACTATTGGATGGTTCTGCATCTTTAGTCAAACATCCTTCTCATACCGCTTCCTCTAGTCGCACCCATATGTTTACCATTTCAGTAAAATCATTAGGTGCACTAGCAATCATACGATCATAGTAGAATGTACTTAGTGTTTTTAGGTAAATCTTTTTCATCTTTTTTTCTTTGAGAGGCAGACAAATCTGGACAGCAACTTCACGCTATCATTGAGCATCTTTCTTGGACATGGTCCTAAGTTGATCTCTGTCATGGGCCATGTCTAAGTTGTATCGGTCATTTCTAATAAAAGCTTTTCCAAGATCATTGAAAGTACAAATCTTTGTATTATCTAGGCCCATGTACCACTTGAGAGCAACACATGTTAAGTATCTTGGAAGTAATGAATGAGTAGTTAATGATTATCCATATGAGTGTACATCTTGCGTGCATACATTATCAAATGGCTTTGAGGGAAATAGTTACCCTTGTATTTTTCAAAGTTAGGGACCTTGGATTTTTGAGGGATTTTAACATTTGGAACCAAGCAGAGTTAATCAGCATTCTTCCCAAACATGTCTTCCCAAACATCTCTAAGAATCGATCTTGGAATTCATCCTACCTTTAATCTACCCATATATTTTCACTTGGAGCGGAGTGAAAGATAGGTTCTTCTTGATAAGGAATGGTGTGTACCACAAGTTGTGGCATAAACATAATAGCAGTGACCCTGAGAGCTTTAGTAACTAGGGGTTGATAACCTTCTAGCATATAATTGAGAGGCATGGCCCAAGGAAAATTGACAGGCATGGGATACCGAGGAACAATGATAGGTGTGACGATGACAAGTGCGGAGATAATCTCTGAGATGACAGTCCTTTGAACCGGAGTTGACGGCTGATTCTGAGCAGCCGCCATTGCTTACATCATGTTATTGATTCTTTCTATATATTCCTTAAGAGTAATTATTTCGTCTCTTAGTTCCTTGTTTTCATGTTCAAGTTGATCCATTCTTTTTTCACGACTGGCCCGAGTATTGTACAAATGATGCAGTTTAACTTCAAAGTGAAAGAAATATGTGTAAGTTTCCTGAAATGCAAAATGTTTGAATGATACATGGTGTGCAAAAAATAAATGAATTTGTTTTTTTCAAGGAATTTTAGCAATTATGTTACAAACATCATAAAATGGATAACAATTGGAAATAAATGAAAAGTCTCCTTTCATTAATGAACTTGAAGGATTACAAATTTGAAAGTACAACTTCAAAAGATCTTAAAACAAATAAGAAAAGCTAAGTCTTATGAGTCTTAAGGAATATTTTATGATAAAGGTTCAACCCAATATCGTTGCTTCCTCTTCTTCCTCTTTAGTTGTACATTCTCCATTGTAAGTTGGTCGAATATTTTTTCCAAGCACCTGAAGTAGGATGGATATGACTATAGAAAAATAAATTCTCTTGCTCCTCTTGCCTTTCCTCAGTATGCTGCTCAAATATCTCAATAAAGTCGTCCTTTTCTTTTAGTTGCTTCTTCAACTCTCTCTTCTCAGTCCTTGAAGTATGATACTTGTCTTCCCAAGTGTCTATTTCCAGCTTCATCATGGTCAAGAGTTCTTGATATTCTTCCTTATTCTCAATAGGGATGGTAGAGGATAATACAATGAATGGTTGTGAAGGTTTCTTAAGAGAATGTGGCATCTTAAGTTCACAAGCTCTAGTATAGATCCACTGAGTGTATGGTTCAAAAGCAACACAATTCTTCCTTTCCAACTGATTTTTTAACTTCCTGTGAATGGTGCGCCAAGTACGTACAGCTTCCTTCTTCAAATCTGGATCTCCGCCTTCATTAAGATTAAAGAACCCCGACACTAAAAGGTTGTTAGGTTTGTTCTTAATGGGGTGCCCAACCTAACGTCTAGCGAGAGCAGGGTTGTATTTAATCCCCCCATGTATACCATAAAGAGGCACATTAGGGAATTCTCTACAACTATCAATAATAAGTCCCATGACAATAGTTAGGTCATACCAATTCATATTTGTACGCGTGAGATACATAGTCCTTTAAGACCATTTGAGTTTGTCTAGATTCTCTATGAAGAGTCTAGTTTGAGGTAAGTGTAACTGAAACAATTTGTACAACAGAGGTACACAACATGTGATTGCTCCACCACCCTTCATGGTATTGTGATGAATTGAATGATAAATGTCCCCAAGTAGAGTAGGAATTGGGTTACCACTCAAAAATATATGGATACCATTAAGATCAATGAAGTGATTGATGTTTAGGAATATCATAATACCATAGATGAGTAGTGAAAAGATAGCTTCAAATGCATCATTACTATGTGCTTTAGCCAAAACAGTATCTTTCTCTATCAAGAACCTGGTGGTTAACCCTTGAATTTCGCCTTTGGAATTAAACTTATCCTTCACATCTGGTATCTCCAAATGAAGGGCTTTTGCAATGACTGAATACTTAAGGATCTCCTCTAAGACACTGAAGGGAATTTTATTTAGCACTAGCAAACCAAACCAATATGAACATTCCTCAAAGTTGGTGCAAGTTGATAATTTAAGAATGTGAAACAATGGTTAAGAGGGTCATAGAATTGCACAAAAGTGTCAAGAATTCCATCTTCCACCTTAGTCTTGAGAATACCCATAAGTCATCCATAGCTCTTTCAGAAATCCTTAGGACAAGAAATCATACGACCTAACTTTCTCAATTTTGTTGTATCTGGATATTCGAAGTTGTAATTCTTAGTGTTCCTTTTCCCAAAATCCATGGTAAAATATATAATATTTGCAAATACATGTTTAAGTTCCTTGAAATATTTTGTTAAAAAAATGATGTTTATTGAATGCATAAATGTATGGATGTTCACACACAAGATTACAAACATGTGGATCTATAGGTTCGACGTCACGAGCATGGATTCATGGTTATAACCATCCCAAGAAGTTATCTACTATAGGTTTATTGTACCTGTAGAACGGGTTCTAACAAAGTTCCCAAAGTCATAGATCCATCTTTCGGATATTACTGGCTTACATAACTACTTGTGCAGGCTAATAATAGTCTCATGAGAAACTCATCTAAGTGTAGTATTGCATGACAACTACCTCAGGTCTACACCTGGTTTATCACTGCACTACATCCTAAAAGTCCAAGTTGGGTAAGGGGATACTAAGGTCCTCAGTTTCTCAGGCTCCCAAATTGAAAAAAGTAATGGAATTACGATTACTCGTAATGACATCAGTAATTCCAAAGGGGCCTCAATTGAGTGTGATTATATCATATTTTACTCATGCATATGATTACTCCAGACATGTAACTTTTTATTATACCACTATCCTATCTTATTTTTACACTCAAGTTCGGGTTAGGACTTATCTCACCTCATATGGAGCAACTAAGAATCCCAAAACATAACAAATAATAACAACAATAATAATCGCAAATATATACAAGATAGGTTTAACCCTGTTGAGGGGAAAATCCCCATTGAAGTTCCCATTTCTGTCACAGTGATAATCGGGAGACCGTGCTATTCGATTAACTTGACTCACAGAAACAAATATCACCACCGAACTTTAATTTATCCAAGGGAAGGGAAAAATATCAGAATAAAACCATAAGTATGCAATGTAAAACAATGCAATAAGACATCTAATGTTCGGAAGTTAGTTATACTAAGGGAAGGTACTAGCACCCTAAGTATCTATAGTATCATATAGGAACCTCTTGTAATATTTGTGTTATTTATGATAAAGTTATTTAATATTGATTGGGGGAGTTGATTGATTTTGGGTGATGAGAGTGGGAAATGTTTTTGTTGTTTTTGTAATGTGTATGAATAAAAAGGACAAAAAAAAGGTAGCACACTAGTATCTCGCAATCATATTCCTACGTATCCTATATAGGAAGTCAGAGCAATCATAGTTCCATTAACTACGAGTGAAAGCAAATGTTTGTTGGGTTTTTAGGAGAAGAGACAAGTTGTCACCTCAAAGGGGAAATGCTCAACTATACCGCCACAAACATAGAGAAAGGGGATCTTTGCATAATAAGAGAAGGATTTTAACTTGGATGTAGAATCAACAAGTATCCCAGTTACATCACTTTAATGGAAGAGAGTTTCAAAAGTTTAATTTATATTGTGGAGATATAAGAGACATCCCTTCTACATAGATTACTCATGTCTCATATCTCGGGGGTGATTTGAGTGTGAAGCCAAAGTTGGCTAGGGTTTAATTGAAGTTGAACTTTGAGGAGAATCTTAGTGTTTGAACCAAGTCTAAACTAAGGATGAGGGAAATGCAAAAATTATATGTATGCACATGACATGAAGTCAAGAAATATCCTTTCCCTTGGATTGAGCAATAATTGAAGCATAAGATTTATCAAATTTTAATGCAAAGAGGAAAATCACATAATAATACGATTATGTCAAATTAGGGATTAGGGTGAGGAGACATAAACATAAATGTCAAGAGAAACTTAACAAGACAAATTTTATCAAGCTTTATACAAGTGTGACATCGAGAATGAAGTGAACATACAAGTGTGCTCAAGTATGGTATCAAGATAATAACAACACATAAACAAGGCATGAGACAAAAGACATGCTTATTATTGTGGAAGTTTATAAAGGAAATACTTGAGATAATGATCAAATATTTTAACAAGGTGAACACAAGATCAATACATGGTTTAATCAAGGTTTAAAGAGAAACTAAACTCAAGTGGAAGCCCTAAAATGCATCAAGATGTTTTCAAAAGATCAATCAAACAAAACCCTAAAGTTTCATCTAAAAATGCATTTAATCAAAACTTTTTTTATTGAAAGGTCATTTAATCATGGTACATAAAGAATAAATAAGTCAAGACAACATGTTATAAACATCAAACAAGAGCTAGACAAAGCATACTATGACTACACAAACACATGTGTACAATTAGATCAAAGAATCAATCAAAGAAACACATTAAAAGTCCTAAAAACACATTAAAAAGTATTAGTTTTCAACCGAATAAAAGTGGGCAAAATAAATATTATTTTTTTGAGAATTTTTCATGGATAAATGAAAAGTGTGCAAAAATCATTAAAAAATAATTAAGTTTGCATTGTGAAACAATTAAATGAAAATGTGAAAAAAAACATGAAAATAATAATAATAAAAAGGAAGGGATGTTGTCAAGGGGACTTGAACTTGCACCCTCTAAGTGGTAGGCCCAAAACATTGGTCACTGGGCCATGCACTACATGGTGAAGGAATAACACACGCAATAGATAATAAGAGAAGTTTCAAAGTAAAAAATATAAAAAATAAAACATAAAACAATAAAAGGTATGGGGTGTAACACCATTTTTACCCCAACACAAATATGTAGATAATTTAATTAAAAATTAGAGTAACCACATAAGGGCGTCACATTTAATTAAAAAACAACCAACATCTGTGTCATGTCGCGTAACATGGGTTACATCATTAATTTCACTTACTCATTAACTACACAGCGGAAAACATCAAAACTTTCATTTTAATCCTCATAAAATCTCAATAATGCAACGTACTTCAAAATTTAGTCAATTCATCATGATCGAGTTCAACTAGAACTTAATATCATAAAACAAAGCAAAAAAAAAAACAAAAAAAAACACTAAGGTTCACATTTGTTCCCAACCCAATTTTACATGACACAGAGCAGGACACCTTTCCTTACATCTAAACAGAAACAAAAGATGGAAAACTTCAGGCTAAACTCCATCCACCGATAGTTATCCTTCTTGATAATCTGCATGTTACCCACATAGAGGTAGCATTCAAACAGACATGGTGAGTAATCACGAATCAATATAAATGAAATAAAGTAAAGATAAGAAAACAACATTCATCACATGGCATCACATCATAAATTCTCACCGAGCATAGTACCACGGCTCATCAAAACATCTAATCAACATAAAATGCATCATGCTATGCCACCAAGAATGAAATACATCTTCTTAAATGCATGTGGTACCGATTTCAACATATGATGGACATTGGGCCATCTATCCTCCACAAGGGAGCACAACATAAATAACATCACCCCGAATGCAAGACGCAACAACATAATCATATCAACATGGTAAATCAACATTTGCATCCCCATTCACGAAAATTCATCATATAACACTACATACATCTTAACTTCATGTTCATCATATACATCAATAAGATAATCCCTAAAAACATCAAGATAACACCTAACAGCAAGTACAACACATCACAACATCATTACTTCATACCTACACACCAATGAATAATTTTTTAGAATTTAAATACAACATTTTACACTACCAGGTCGCGCTAAGCGCGCACACCCTCGTGCTAAACGCGCAACTCACTAACTTCTAGGGTTGAAAATTCTTAAGAGCACACTAAGTAGGTTGTGCGATTTCTGACTAAAACCCTGCGATAACAGCACAACATCTGCTACGAAAACCCCACTCAAAACCAGTCTTTTCATAGAAAATCACAGATTTCATCATTAAAACACACTACAATCACATATACATCAAAATACAACAACATAACATCTTGACTCATCATAGTTCATCAAATATACTCAAGAAACCCTAGTTTTCTTATAAAACCCAGAATTCCCACATTACCTAAACCATAAATCATGGAGCTTTTCTCCCCATACCTTAAAATGTCACTTTCTTACGGTCTCTCTTTGAATTATTCAGAGTTCCACTAAGCCCTAGCCTCTTTTCTCCTTGTTCTTCAGAGCTTTTCTCCTCTTTTCTCCAAATGTTACGAATGATACAATTCTCTTCTCACTAATCAGTATAACACATACCCCTAATACTCTTTTCCAACTTTACCCTAAACTTAGTCTCCTCAAATGTCCAACATACCCTCTTGACCTCTAATTCTTTTATTTTAATTAAATAATAATAATTCGAATAATCCAGCATAATTATCTTTATATTAATATTTATTAAAATAATCTTATAGTCTTATCAATCAACACGACCAACGAACACCAAATAATCAACAACAACAACAAGCTACACAATTAAATCACGAAATTAGGGCGTTACAACTCTCCCTCACTTAAAGAATTTTCATCCTAGAAAATGAACCTGAAGCAAACAGAGTCGGATACAACTCCTTCATCTAATTTTCATGCTCCCAAGTTAAACTTTCACCAACTAGTCCACCCAACAATACCTTCACCCAGGAAATTTCTTTTTTTCGCAATTGCTTCATTTCTCGACCATCTTTCAACAATGGTAATGCTTCAACAGTTATGTTATCTCTCACATGTACATCGTCCATCTAGATCACATGTGACAAATCACATATGTACTTCCTCAATTGCGACACATGAAACACATCATGAAAATTCGCAAGCGATGGTGGTAACTCAATCTGATATGTTACCTCCCTGATCATTTGTGAAATTTGATACGGACCAACAAAACACGGGGTGAGCTTTCTAGACTTCAAAGCTCGTCTGACACCTGTCACCGGGGTGACTCTCAAGAACATGTGATCTCCCTCTTGGAACTCAAGTTCCTTCCTTCTTTTATCATGTTAACTTTTCTGACGACTCTGCGAAGCCTTCATTCTTTCTTGGATCATCTTAATCTTCTCGATCGTCTCTTGAATTATCTCAAGTCCGAGTGCAACACTCTCTCCTGATTTGTACCAACACAATGAAGTATTACACTGCCTACCATATAACGCTTCATATGGTACCATGCCAATACTCGCATGAAAATTGTTGTTGTAGGTAAACTTAATCAATGGAAAATGATTGTCCCAAGTTCCCCCATGGTCCATCCCACATGCCCTCCACAAATCCTCTAAAGATTGATAGTCCTTTCCATTTGACCGTCCGTCTATGGATGATATGCGGAACTCATCCTCAACTTAGTACCCAAAGCATCTTGTAAACTCTTCCAAAACCTCGATATAAATCGCAGATCTCTATCTTATACAATACTCGATGGTATTCCATGCAACTTCACAATTTCCTTAATATACAACTCAACTAATTTTTGCATATAATGATTAATCTTCATCGGCAAGAAATGAGCCAACTTAGTTAATCTATCTACAATCACCCAAATCGAGTCATTCCCTTTCGCAGTCTTCCACGAACCCGACACAAAATCCATGGAATATTTAGAGGTTCATCATTCCATATGGTTTTTGATGTTCCACCTTCGACTTCTGACAAACCAAACACGAATACACAAATTTAGCAATATCTATTTTCATACCCGACCATCAAAATAATTTCTACAAATCTTGATACATCTTCGTAGCACCAAGATGAATACTCAGCCTACTACAATGTTCTTCCTCTAAAATACTCTATTTAATCTCTGGAACATCTGGAACACACACTCTATCTCAGAATCTCATTACACCATTCTCATCAATCTGAAATTCACCTTTGTTACCTTGGTTAATCAAAGTCAACTGATCAACTAACTTCAAATTAGATTGTTGTCCTACTCGGATTCTTTCCACAATATCATTGGTCAATCTCAACATCCCCAACTTCACGCTATCGGAAGTAGTCTCACACAACAAACTCATGTCTCTAAACTACTCAATCATCTCGAGTACTTTCACCATAAGCATCGACATATGCAATGTCTTCCTACTCAGAGCATCTACAACCACATTAGCCTTACCAGGGTGGTAACTCAAATTAAAATCAAAATCTTTCAACAATTCCAACCACCTTATTTGCCTCATATTCAGTTCCTTCTGATCAAACAGACATTTCAAACTCTTATGATCACTGAACACCTCAAATTTCGAACCAAAAAAATAATGTCTCCAAATTTTCAACACAAACACCATCGCTACCAACTCTAAATCATGCGTAGGATAATTCCTTTCATGAACTCTTAGTTATCTATAAGCCTAAGCAATTACTTGACCATTCTGCATCAACACTCCTCTAAGTCCCATGTTCGATGCATCATAATACACTATAAAAGACTTGCTCGAATTAGGAAAAATCAACAATGGAGCAGTCGACAACTTCTTCTTTAACTCCACAAAACTCTTTTCACATGCAACATCCCACAAATAAGCTTGACTTTTTGAGTTAACTGAGTCAAAGGTAACACCAATTTTGAAAAACCTTCAATAAACTTGCGATAATAACCTGCCAATCCTAGAAAAGTTCGGATTTCTGTAGCAGACTTCGGAGTCTCCCAATTCACACAACATCAATATTTGATGGATCCACACTATTCAACCATTTGAAATCACAAGACCAAGGAAACTTACTTCCTTCAACCAAAAATCACACTTCGAGAATTTTGTATATAACTTCTTCTCCCTCAAAATCTGCAAAACAGTCCTAAGATGTTTGTCGTGTTCTTCTTCCGACTTAGAATATATCAAAATATCATAAATGAAAACCACATCAAACTCATCTAGATACGCATGAAAAATCTGATTCATGTAGTCCATAAACACACCAGGTGCGTTGGATACACCAAACGATATCACAATATATTCATAGTGACCATATCTCGTCCTAAAAGCCGTCTTCGAAATATCATCAGGCTTAACACGAAACTGATGATAACAAGATCTCAAATCAATATTGCTAAACACACAAGCTCCTACCAACTGATCCATCAAATCTCTGATTCTTAGAAGTGGATACTTATTCTTGATAGTCACCTTATTCAACTGTTGATAATCGACACACAACCTCATACTATCATCTTTCTTCTTCACTAACAACACCGGAGCACCCCAGAAAGAAACACTTGGTCAAACAAACTTCTTCTCAAGTAATTCCTCTAGTTTCTCCTTCAAATCATGCAATATGGATGCTGACATCTGATAAGGATTCATCGACACATGACTAGTACCTGGTACCAAATCCACTACAAAGTCTACTTCATGTTCTGGAGACAAATCACTTATGTCGTCCGGAAATACATTTGGAAATTCACTGACAACTAGTAATTAGACACCCCTAGCATCCTGATCAACTTACAACGATGAAAACATTGAAAACATATGAGCTTCATCTCTTAGAAATTCATCCACATGTTTAGTCGTCAAGAACATCAACTCACTATGGTCACCAACCTCCGGAAACTCTACTGTCTTAGCATAAAAATTGATATGCACAAAATTGAACTCTAACCAATTCATCCCCAAAATAATATCGATTTGGTGCAAGGGTAAACACACCAAATCCATCAAGAAACTCTTCCCAAAAATAGACAAAGGACGACTTCAACACACACGAGTAGTAGTGACATACCCATTTGCAGGCATTCCTATCACAATACCACCATTCATATCAGACAGTTTCAATTCCATCCTAGTCGAACACTCAAGTGAAATAAACGAATGAGTAGTGCCAGTGTGAATAATAGCAATCAACTCAACATCATTAATAAAGCATGTACCTCGAATCAAGTTATCCTTCTTGGGAACTTCTGAGCCACTCAAAGAGAACACTTTGCCATTGGTCTGGGCAACTATAGTAGTCTTCTTTTGTTTCGAACACTGAGTACTGATGTGTCCCTCTTCACCATAGTTAAAACAAGTCGGTCCTTCATTTGGGCAATCATGAACCCAATAACCTCTTTTTCCGCATTTGTAGCATCTCACCAATTGGTTGTTAAACACATCAGATTTGTGACCCGATTCTCCATATTTGTAGCACTTGAGAGGAACGGAACTCGCTCCCCCACTTGGCTTCTTCCCATCTAAAACCTTCTATTTTTCCTTATCAGCTGGAGTCACATAAGTTTTTCCTCGAAATTGGCCTTTCTCTTTCTTCTCACCCAATTGCTTAAAGTGAGCAGATCGAGCTCGACTATCCTCGTGATAAATCCTACTCTTATCCACCAACTCAGTATACCTACGAATCTGCTGACATCCAATCCCTTTCTTGATTTCCGGTCTCAGCCCATTCTCAAACTTTATACACTTGTAAAGTTCAGCATCAACACGGTTGTAGTGAGGACAAAACTTCACTAGCTTCTCGAACTTTGCAGCTTACTCTACCACAGTCATATTTCATTGCTTCAACTCAAGGAATTCCACTTCCTTCTTACCACGAGCATCCTCAGGAAAATACTTTCCTTTAAATTATTCTTTGAAAACATCCCAAGTCACCACAGTTCTAACATCTTCTAATCGCTAAAGGGTATTATCCCACCAATCCTCAGCTTCTTCAATAACATGTAAGTACTAAATTGCACCATCTGAGCATCATCTCAGTCTCCTTAAGCCACTTATGTGCGCTATCTGGGTCATGTGTACCCTCAAACATCGGCATATTATTCCCCTTAAACTTGTCCAAAGCATGAAACTCATCAGGAACATTGTTCTGAGTCGTAGCTTCAGCAAGTGCAGCCACCACATCCGCAAGAGCACAATTTTTAGCCATTCTACATATCATCAACAACATCAAAAGAACAAATCATCAACATTATACTCACGCTTAAAAACCGACAAGGACTAACAACGACACGACTCAACCGGGCAGATCAACAAGGCTTTGATACCACTAATGTAACACCATTTTTACCCCAATATGAATATGCGGATAATTTAATTAAAAATCAGAGTAACCACATAAGGGCATCACATTTAATTCAAAAACAACCAATATTTGTGTCTTGTCTCATAACACGGATTACATCATTAATTTCACTTACTCATTAACTATGCAGCGGAAAACATCAAAACTTTCATTTTATTCCTCATAAAAACTCAATAATGCAACGTACTTAAATTTTTTGTCAATTCATCATGATCAAGTTCAACTAGAACTTAATATCATAAAACAAAGCAAAACAAAACAAATAACACTAAGATTCACATTCGTTCCCAACCTAATGTTACATGACATAGAGCAGAACACCTTTCCTTACATCTAAACGAAAACAAAAGACGAACAACTTTAGGCTAAACTCCACCCGCTAATAGCTATCCTTCTTGAGTATCTACAAGTTACCCATGTAGAGGTAACACTCAAACAGGCAGGGTGAGTAATCACGGATCGATATAAATGACATAAAGTAAAGATAAGCAAACAACATTCATCATATTACACCACATCATAAATTCTCACCCAGCATAGTACACAACTTATCAAAACATCTAATCAACATAAAATGCATCTTTATATGCCACCAAGAATGAAATGCATCTTCTTAAATGCATGTGGTACTGATTTCAATATATGATGGACATTGGGCCATTTACCCTCCACAAGGGAGCACAACATAAACAACATCACCCTGATCCACACTATGGGATTGAAACCTCAAGCAACATAGTTATGCCATGAATGCAAGACGCAACAACATCATCATATCAACATGGTAAATCAACACTTAAATCCGCATTCATGAAAACTCATCATATAACATTACATACATCTTAACTTCATTTTCATCATATACATCAATAAGATAATCTCTAAAAACATCATGATAACACCTAACAACACATCACAACATCATTACTTCATACCTACACACAAATGAATAATTTTTTAGAATTAAAATACAACATTTTCCATTGCCAGGTCGCGCTAAGCGCGCACACCCTCACACTAAGTGTGCAACTCACTGACTCTTGGAGTCGAAAATTCTTAAGAGCGCACTAAGAGGGCTTGACTATGCTAAGCAGACTGTATGATTTCTGACTAAAACCTTGCAATAACAACGTAACATCTGCTACGAAAACCCCACCCAAAACCAGTCTTTTCATAGAAAATCACATATTTCATTATTAAAATACACTACAATCATGTATACATCAAAATACAACAACATAACATCTTGACTAATCATAGTTAATCAAATTTACTCACTAAACCCTAGGTATCCCATAAAACCCCATATTCCCACATTACCTAAACCATACATCATGAAGATTGAAAGGCGATACTCCCCATACCTTAAAATGTCGGTTTCTTGCGGTCTCTCTTCAAATTCTCCGGAGATCCTCTAAGCCCTAGCCTCTTCTCCTTGTTCTTAAGAGCTTTTCTCCCCTTTTCTCTAAATGTTACGAATGATACAATTCTCTTCTCACTAATCAGTATAACACATACCCCTAGATCTTATGCTCGCTAATACACACAAAACCAGTCCATCACCACCGAGGCGCAATGCAAATTCAAGAATATTATTGCAATTAATTGATTATATAATTAAAAGCTTTTAAAATACAAATTTCACGCCACCACTATCTTCATCTTCTTCCTCGTGTTCATCATCATCTTCAAATGCTAAATTTCTCAATTCTTGATGAAATTCAAAAATGTAAAAACCAAAGTTGCTTGAAATTTCATGAGGAAATTGATGGTACCATTTTTTAGCATATCCCACGCAATTAATCCAACAACAGTATGAACCCTAATTTCAAAATTCAATATGAAATTTCAAACATCATAGTTTATGCACAATTAACAAGGAGAATTAAAGTAATGCCTTGGTTATTTATTTAATTATTTAATCTAAATAATTGGAATTTTGGTGTATTGTGTGTTGCATGAAGTTGGTAGTGTATTGAGGGAAGAAGTATATTTTAATATTTTATGAATTTAAATAACTTATATAATATTAAATAAATATTGGAAATATCAAGAGAAAATGGTAGAATGGTAATTTGGTGAAGGATAGTAAGGGAAATATGGGTAATCCTTAGTCGGGGTCTAAGGGTTATGTTTGGAGAAATTGTGAATAGAGGAAGAAGGAAGGAGAAATGGCAAAACCTGAAGAGGAATTCCGGTTAGGAGAAGGAATCGTCCATCAAAATAAGGATAGGATGGGATTTCTTCATCTCCTAAAGGTTTGATAATGGGAATTTTAGGCAAAGTGTTGTTGAGTAGAGAATATGGGGTTGGGTGATTTTGGATGAAAAGTGTGCTAGATTGTTAGAAAATTGTTAATTGTATGAATTAGAGGTTTGGTTATGATAATTCTATATTTTTTGGCTGAAAAACTAGTTTTTGGATGAATAAATCATAGTAGGGTGTGGCTACATTGCAGAAGGAAAATCCCAAAAATCGCAGTCCTCGCTTAGCGAGCAAAGGGAAACTTTTGACCGTTTTTGGTAGAGAGTTGCTTGCTTAGCAAGCGAGACCTAGAGTGAAAAATAAAATGTTTTATTTCTGAAAAATTCTCTAAAATTCTTTAGTTAATATATTAAGGGATGGGGATTAAAGTAGTGTTGTTAGAGGTAGGTAGAGATGGGTTATGAGCTTAATTAGAAGGATAATGATCATAACTTGAAACGAACATGAATTGATATGTACATTTGTTGTTGTTGTTGCTATGTTTGGTAAGTTGTTATTTTTGTTACATGACGTTGATGTTGATATATGTTGTCGTATTTGAAGATGCATGTTGTAGTTGTTGATATATGTTGTTGATGTTGTTATGTATTGTTGTTGTCGTTGTGGTTATATGATGTAGTAGTTGTTAGGTGTTCTTGTAGTTGTTGATATATGTTGTTGATGTTTTTATGTGTTGTTGTAGTTGTCGTTGTGGTTATATGATGTAGTAGTTGTTAGGTGTTGTTGTAGTTATTGATATATGTTATTGGTGATGTTGTCACGTGAAATAGTTGTTGTTGTTGTATGTTATTGGTGATACTATTGCATGAGATAATTGATGTTGTATGTGGTTGGTGATGTTGTTGTATGAGGTAGTTGTTGTTGTATGTGTAAACACCCCAAATTTGACCTCACTCTTTTCACCCTGGCTTGTGATTCTTTTCATTTGCATAGATTCAATCATAGCATCTCATACCGCATTTTTGATTCACTGCATTGGTTCAAAGTCATCTGCATCTAGGGTTTGTGATCTGAGCAATCACTGAGCCACTTGAGCCATTCCAAAGGTCTTCAATCACTTCAAAGGGGTCCATACATGTTCAAGCATCATATTATATCCTCATAAGGTCAAAGAAGTCAAAGAATCACAAGAACTGAGAAAGGCATGGAAGCAGAGCCAGGTTTAGCTGCACAGATGACCTAAAATTAGGGTTTTGGTTTCAGAGGCCATAACTCCAATTTTTTTGGTCATTCTTGTTTCTATTGGTCTCTATATGTTGTAAGGATCATTCATATCAATTTTCATGAAGCAATTCAATGGGGAAGGCATCTGATCACAAGATGACTTCTTGGGCAAGTCAGTGCAAAATCAGGACATCTGAGACCCCCAATGACCCCACCAAAGGGTGTTCTCCATCATTTTGAATGTGTATGATCTTTATTTGATCATAGAAGATGTTAGAAGTTCACAAAATTGAAGAATTTCAAGCCATTTGCAAAGTTGCCTTTTTGGGAAGGTGACTTATAATGTAAACTTGCCATTTTGGGAAAGGTTTTCAACCACCCCTTTTTGATTCAAAAATGCCTCAAATGAGAAAACTTCTTCTAATTCATCATGGATCAAAAGTTATGGCTTGTCAAAGTTGGATAAAATCATTGAATTTCATATTTTGCACCAAAGAGGGAAAGTTGAAAAACCTCATGCCAAGGCAAAATGTGACTTCAAAGTGGCTTCTATGCATTACACAAAAGGGACCCAAACTTCCCCAAAATTGCAAAATGGATCAAAGTTTCTCATCCACTTGTGCCAGCTGCCAAAAGTAACTTCCATGGACCTCCTTGAAGCATGCTGATCCAAGCCATGCCCTTGTACCTTGACTGAACCAGCCCATACCTCCTCTTACACAAAAGTTGACTTTATGCAAGATGAGCCATACCAATCAAGCTAGGCCAGCAACAACTCTCTGACCAATCACAGCTTCACATACATGCCTCATGGATCATTTTTCATACAATCTTGGAAGCTGAAACCTCCCACAAGCCAGCACTCTCAAAAATCATCCCTTATGCATTTTCTTTCGAAACCCAATACACAAGATTGAAACACCAAAACAAACTTCACAAAACTACTCACCATGATCCTCTGATCATTTCCCAATCCTCATTTGGCCCTGAAACCACCCCAAGCAGAAACACAATTTTCCACCCCTTCTGAACAGAACTTCATCAATCTCACAAACCAGCCACCATACACTCCAACTAAGCCTCAAAGCATCTTCAGGGAGACCATTAGAGGAACTTTGAAGCATGGAGGCAGTCTGAAAGCTCCAAACTGAAAGCTTCACTTCAGGTAGCTTCGCAAAATCATTTTTCCAGAAACCTTGTTTTAAGTTATTGAAATGATCTACATGTTCCCCTGAATGCTTTGCACTTTTTATTTTTGAAAATGATTGACTATTGAGCATGTAATACATCTCTGAAAGTTTGGTCATTTTTAGGTTTTTGATTCGAATCTAGGTTTTGAGTGAAAAGAAATGGATTTTGAGGGTGGGTTCGTGTTTAGGGAGGTTGAGAGGTTTGATCTGAAGCTTTACAGCTTTTAAAATGACCTAGAGAGTGGGATTGAGATTTCTCAGGGAGGGTGTCACCGGAGAAGACGACCGGAGCTCTTCTCCGGTGACCTGAAAGTGATTAGGGTTTAATCTGTGATTAGGGAAAAGTTTGAATCTGGAGCGTGCGATCTTGCTTCCCGCGCGTGAACCTAGGGCCAGGATCCTCTCATTAGCCATTAATCTGGATTATTTAAATTAATTAATTAATTAGGGTTTAGGTTAATTAAGTCAGTTTGAATCTGGGCCAATGGATCTGGCGCCAGTCAACTCCCTCCAAAACCATTTGAATGCCAGCCATTAGATCTGTTGACTTCTCATAATTTCATTTTTATTTCATTTATTTTATATTAAACTTCTATGAATTTTTAAAAATAGCAAAACACTTTAAAAAATTCTGATTTTTTTTGTCAAACATTTCATTAATTTTCAGAACCCAAAAATATTTTTATTTTTATTTTTTGCATTAAAAATTATTTTTAAATCATTTAAATGTTTATTTTTAATTAGTTAATGGAAATTAATTAATAAAAAATGCATTTAGGTATTTAAAAATCACCAAAAAATTTACATTACATTTCAAAACATTTATAAGCATTATCAAACTCTCAAAACAAATTTCTTCTTAGTTCTTGATGCATTTTGATAATTTTCATTGGAATTAAATCCTTTTAAAGGAAATATTTTTGTTTAAACTTGAAAAAAATCATTTTGCCTAACCATTGAGAGTTTAATGATGGTTCTTCTTGCATTGCATCCTTTATAGCATGTAGTTTATAGGATAAAATTGGTTTGAAATTATCTTCCATTTTCAATTTGTTTTGCATTTTTCCTTGTGAGGTACCTTGAAACCCTAGTTGACTTAGAAAAATCATAACTTCCATTAGGTTTAGATTTGGGTCTCCCCCTTTGGGCAGTGAACTTGTGTAGGGTTAGGGTTCCTTTGATCCCATTTTCAATTTTTTGTCATGAACTTTGCTTCTGATTTTGGATTTTGCTTTACATGTTGTTCGTAAACCCTAATTTGTGTCTTTCTTTGCATCCATTTCTCATTTGCTTGCATTCAAGAACTTGCCATGACATTTTGTGCATCCACATGATCCATAAGACATCTTAGGACATATTAGAAGCATGTTTGATCATTGCATCTTTCATTTTCCATGTTATGAATTCATATCATTTCATAAGTTTTCATGAACTTCCATGTTTCAAAGAATGCCTCATTTGCATCCTTATGCTTGTATGATTATTCTCATCTCTTGTCATGTGTTTGCATCATCTCCTAGCATCATTTACATCATGTGCATGCTTCTGACTTTGGTTTGCATCATGGCATTTCATCTCATTCTCATTGCATTTCATTCCTTTTGCTAACTTTTCAGGTGGTAAGTTGTTTTGAGAAGTGAATTTGCCTTCACTTCTCACAATCTCTTTTCATCTCTCTTGCATCATTGCTGCATTTTATCTTGTGTATTAGAGTGGGCTTGCCCACTCATGTTCATCTCTTACTTTCTTCCTTCAAGCAACTTGTCTTTTTAAGTGAAGCAAGTTGTTTTGTTTCTCTCTGTTTCTCTCTCCTTTCATTTGTTTCTCTCCTTGGTGGCTCTTTGAAGATTCTTTCTCTCTTAAGCCTCACAAACCCTAGGATCTCCGAGTATGATAACAATTAGGGCTTGATTAGTTCCCCATTTAGTTTTGCCTTTGTGTCATCTTTGAGTCTTCTCTCCTCATCTCATAATCAAGGACTAAACCCTAAAGGTTTTAAGGCTTTGTGATTAAGCTTATGCCTGCATCCTTCTATTAGGATGGGGTGTATAACTTTAATCCTAAGTGTAAAACCCTTAATGTTGTTTAAATCCTTTAATCAATTCACTTAATAATCATCAAGACATCAAGCTTGTAACTTTGGCCTTGCATTAGGGTTCTAATTCTTCCTTAATTGGTTAAGAAGGACTAACCCTAGTGTTAATGGACAAGTCCTCCTCAAGTTGTCTTACCAACCATAAAACTCACTTCTTCATCTTATCATTAACTAAAATCCACTTTAATAAAGGCTTTGTTTTGTCATGAGGTTAATCCCTAATCATGGATTAAGTTGAGGAGCCTTCTTCAGCTTAAATGTTCTCATCTATTATCCTTCTATTAGGATGGTGTAATGGGTCCATTAAATCTTTGATTATGGCTTAAACTCATTACTTAACACTAAACAAAAGCAACAAAAACATCTAAATAAGTGCAAGTGGGTTAATGATCTTAATCCTACATCATGGTGATTAAGTGTGAGGTGTTTCCTTCATACTTAGGGTATTCTCATTACCCCTAATCAGAGGGAGGATGTGATGAGTTTACTAACCCCTCGGTTTAGGCTTAAGCTCATTAACTTATCACAAATATCAAAATGCAATAAAAGATTGAAAACACCAAAAACAAGCAATAATCGTCTCCTTCGGGATTCTTTTCTCATCATCTTCACTCACAAACGAGAACTTGCTTCTTCCGTCTAATGCAAGACAGTTTGCACCTGAGCCAGACAGGTCATACACTTGAGCATAGACAAGTAAGCAGTTCACAAGACAATTTATCTTTCAGTCTCTTTGAGTCAAACTACGGTGTTCTGACTTCCTCATTGCACGAGAGGATACGTAGGCATAACTTAACAGTTATCGAACAAAAGTCTCTGTCCATTCCCCCCTCTTCCAGCATTATTCTTTAAGCCTCATAGTCTTGAGCTTCACACTCTTTTATTGCACTGATACTCTTTCATTTTACTTCACACTTTCTTCCAGCACTGACACTTGCATTCTTTTCCAGCTGTTGCACATAAATAGCACTGACACTACCCCTTTAAACACAAAACTTTCAAGCGTGGATCCCGTCGAGTACGGTGGACAATCTGGGTGCTAATACCTTCCCAGGTTGTAACCAACCCCCTTTCTCAGTCTCTCTGGTTCGCAACCGTCTTATCCATATCTTTCTAGGTCTATGCAGCATTACCTTTCCTCCGGGATAAAAATGCCTAGCTGGAGACTCTATTCATTCCCTCTCTTTCACCGACCGTTCACGTCTGTACCCCTTCTGACCCGGGTGTCATTAGGTGGGAGCGACAACTTGGCAACTCTGCTGGGGATACCCTTATATTGTAACCAGGGCTTCTGGTTCTTTTTGTGGGTTCCACCTAGCGCTTGTTTGATTTGTGTTTATTGGGGTGTTATGTGCTATGTATGTTTGTTTATTTGCTTTATTTACTGCTTTATGTACAGTTATTTATTGCTTTCTTTACAGTTTTATACATCATACTGTCATACTGTCACCTGCTGGATCTGGTTTTCTGTTTTGGTGGGTGGGGGTTTTCATTGAGAGTTTAAGGTCTTATGCCTGGGACCTGAGTGACACTTAAGCTAGAGTGGTTCATGTTCTTTCCCATTCCATTTTGGTCTGGTGCGGGAATATGAAACACGGTTCAGATATGGGTTTCTTCTTGAGAACTCTGTGCTACAGATTTCCTGTAGTGCTAGGGCTATCTAGGAAGCCTGCTAAGTCTGGATGACCTTTATTATGACCTTCAGAAACTGAGGTGAATTAGAGGAGGATCTTTTATGGTTATTGTAAACACTATACCTCCGGGTTAGAAGTGTTTACACTTCTCATAACTGATCCAAGTATGAGGATCCTTGTTTTAGAACATTACCTGTGAGAGGGCTGGGCTGTTTACAGGTTTGCAGGTACCCTCGGCCACATCATACCCTGTTACTTGTTTTGTTTAAGAGTACCTCATTTTGGACAGTTCTTGTGATTTAACCCTGGACATGTGACTCTTTATTTGAGTCCCCTACCTTGGTTACTGGATTTCTGAACCTCCATCTGGACCTTCTGTGAATATACATGGACTCATATCAAGACAGATAATCAGATCCAGCTTGATCACAAACCCTTGCATATCATTTGCATACTCATCATTTGCATCATTTAACATTTGTTTATTTGTTTTTCAGGGTATCCACATTATATCTGGCTTGGTTTTGACCCCTTCTTCTGCATAGACCTCTGCTTCATCAGTTATCTGCTTCAGCTATCTTCCTCATCACCAGCATCAGCCTGTCAGTGACTCATCTCCAGTATCAGTATTGATCTTCATCAGCACCTATCCTCCTCAGCATCCATGGCTACTCCCAGGAAGAGCAACATATCATACCATTTCTTTGAGCCTGTACTGACTAGCATCAGGCAGGTCCAGTCACTTATCACCCCTGACCACATCCCATTATTCAGAGAGCATTATGGAGGTATCCTGGATATGGTTATGGACTTGGACCCTTCTCAGAGGAGCATGATCCACACATGCTTGCAGTTTTATGACCCTCCTTTGAGATGCTTCACATTCTCAGATTTCCAGTTAGGGCCTCTATTGGAAGAATTCTCTTCATTAATGGGAATACCTATCAGAGGTGGACTCCCTTTCAACCCAGAGATGAATTTTCCCAACAATGGAGAAGTAGCAAGAGCATTATACCTGGAGCCTGCCTTGATTGAACAAAGCATGACAACAAAAGTTGGGATCCCTGGTTTGCACTTAGATTTCTTGATTTCTCAGGCCATTCTGAAGGCCTCCTTGGGAGAATGGAGGGCAGTCTGTGCACTGTTAGCCCTCAGCATATATGGGGTTATACCGTTTGCAGATGAGCCCAAATTTGTCAGCAAGAATGCCATTCATCTGTTTCTTTTGAGGAACCCAGTACCCACATTGCTGGGAGATTTCTATTACTCCATTCATCAGAGGAATGAGAAACAAAGGGGGAAGTTAGTGAGATGTTGTGCCCCTTTGTTCTACACCTGGCTGCTCAGGCACCTACCCAAGTCAGATGCCTTCCTGAACCCTCACCAGCAGAAGAATTGGGCTAAGAGGCTTATTGCTTTGACTTCTGATGACATTAGCTGGTGCACCCAAAGCACCAAAGGCAAAGACATTATCACTAGCTGTGGGCAATACCCAAATGTGCCTCTGATAGGAGTAAAGGGTTGCATCAACTAAAATCCTTTGCTGTTTAAGAGACAACTGGGCTATGCTTTGGTTCACCCTCCCAGAGTGCAAGATTTAGCTGAGACCATGTACTGTGAGATAAAACCTAATCTAGCTGCTGTCAGATAAGCATCCTGGGATTGGGACAACATCCAGACAAAAGGTATGGCTATTCTAGGGAGGTGTAATAATGTTGCTTCAGCTCAGTAATATGATTGGTCTTGTACTAGAGCCCAGATTACTGGAATGCCCTTCACCATTGAGGACATACCTGGACCATCTACAGTACAACCAGCAGCAACTGTCAGCCTGGAAGAATTTGAGAAACTGAAGGAAAGGAATGAGAATCTGTCTCAAGCTTTGAAGAAGACTCTTTGGGAAAGGAGTGATGGTCGTCTGGACATTGAGAGGTTGGAGAAGCTTAGGGTGGAGCATCTGGCTAAGATTAAGAAAATAGAAGACTACATCAAGAAAGAAAGGGCTGGGGAGCAAATATTGAAGAATGCCTGTAAAGAAGCCAAGTTTCAGCAGGCTAGGACTGAGCTATATCTGCAAGAGAGTCAGGCTAGGTGGGTCAGGATCACTGAAGCCCGGACACAAGAAGACCAGAAAACTCAGGCCAGGATTGAACAGTTGGAGGCCAATGAAAAGAAGCAGCAGGAGGCTTTGCTGGCAGCCTAGAAGGAAATTTCAGAGTTGAAGCTTAGGGCTGGGTTGAAGAGATCAAAGGACCAGGATAGGCACAAGAAGCTGACTACTGCCATTGCCACCAGGAACCTCCTCATCAGGACCATTACATAGCATCCAGCTGGTCCAGTGATTGAGGCACTCCTGAAGGAGGTCAAAGAGGATGAGTTTGGACTAGATGTTTGACTTCTTTGCTTGTTGTTCATTTTCGTTTGATGTATTTTTCTCTTTTGTTGTATTTTGACCCTCCAGGGGCATGTGTTGTAAAAACAAACTATGTATTGTTCGCCATTTGTAATATATTTCAGTTTGTTTCCATTTGGGGTTTTCTCTCAACAACATCAAGCATCTTCCTCGAGGTCTAGAAAGGTCAAAACCAAGAACCAAGCCGGATATTCGTGAAAACAAATAAGCATACTGCATTGCATACTAACATTGTTTTGTTTTGTAGGTTTTGTTATTATTTGTTTCTAACTCTGTTGTGACTTCAGGAAATATTGCTCGTCGCCGGGTGTTCCCTGTCAACCGTACGCACCGGTACCCTACTCGCAACAACCTTCCTGGTATCCAAATGGATCAAGTACAGCAGGACCTGACTGAGGTCAGAACTCAGATGGCTAATGAAAGAGTGGAGATGAGGAACAAAATGGCTCAATTCATGACTGTGATGACTGGCTTGGCCCAGAGTCAAGAAAGGTTAAGGGCATTGGTGGAAAGGCAAAATCCCGAGGAACCTCATCCTGGGACTGGAGGGACTAGTAATAATGAGAGAGGTCAGCCTCATGTTAACCCACCGGTATTTGGACCTCATCTAGATCCGGAAGTCAACATCCCAAGGAATGTGCAAGGCAACACTGCTGCAGGCAGGATCTTGCAAGAAGATCCTCAAGAAGAGCAGTTTACTGTAATGGGAGCTGGAGATGAAGTTTATGATAGGAGGTTTGATGAAATTGCTGAGAAGTTGAGATCTTTGGAGTCTCAAAATTCTTTGGTCTTCGATGTAATGGATATGGGGCTATTGGATGGGGTGAGAATTCCCCATAAGTTCAAGCCCCCGTGCTTTGAGAAATACAATGGAACTTCCTGTCCACGAACTCACCTACAGTCCTTCCTGGGGAGACTTAAGGCTTATACTATGGATGAGAAGCTGTGGATGTTCTACTTTAAAGACAGTTTGACTGGGGCTTCAAGAGAGTGGTATTCACACCTGACCAGAGCCACTATCAGATGCTGGAAGGATCTAGCTGAAGCCTTCATCAGGCAGTATCAATAAAATCTGGACATGGCTCCTAACAGGACCCTTCTGATGGAAATGTCTCAGTCTTCCAGAGAAAGCTTCAGAGAATATGCCCAAAGGTGGAGACAGCTTGCTACTGCTATCCAACCACCCATGTCGGAAATAGAAATGTCCGACATGTTCATGAATACTTTGCAAGGAACATATATTGATAGATTGACTGCCTTTTCTTCTACCATCTTCGCAGACGTAGTTATAGCTGGGGAAAGTATTGAAAGTCTGCTAAAAATGGGCAAAATTTCTGATATTGGTGCAAGTTCGTCCAATAATCCCAGGAAGCCTTTTGTGGGACCTCGAAGAACCGGTGAGACAAATGCCATTCATGCCAGCAGGGGCAGACCTCAGTATATTCACAGGTCAGTGGCAGTTGTCACTATTCCAGCTCCGATTCCTCAGCAATCAACATATCAACAACAACAACAACCACATTATCAACAACAAGTTCAGTACCCGCCACAGAGAACCTACAACAACAACAATAGCAATCAACAACAACGACCCTTTCAATAAAGACCATCACAGGCAAACAGGGTGATTGACCCTATCCCTATGCCTTATGCTGCCTTATTGCCACAACTCCTGAAGCTCAACTTGGTCGAGTTAAGGACATTGGCACCACCAGATCCCTCCAATCTCCCAAGGAATTATGATGTCAACGCCAAATGTGTTTTCCACTCCAATGCACCTGGCCACAATACGGAAAAATGCAGGGCCTTGCAAATGAAAGTCCAAGATCTAGTGGATTCTAAAGCCCTCAACTTTGCACCTCCTCCAAATGTCAACAAGAATCCTATTCCTAATCATGGAGGGCCAAGAATTAATGCCATTGAGGAAGACAAGCCATCTATCTTGATCACCAGTGTTGCACAAATTCGAACACCTTTGGTCGAAATTAAAGCTCAGCTTCTAGAATGCCAAGTGTTCCCCAGGTGTGAGCTCGGTTGTGGGTATTGCAACATTGCAGTCAACGGGTGTGATAATTTGAGAAGTGGCATAGACGGTCTTATTAAGGACGGTATCCTTCAGATCTCAACAACGACGCCTACAAATCTAGCAATTCCTTTGACAACAATTCCTGATTCTTCTACAACAGCAGCAATAATCATTCCTACCGATTCATCAATATCATCAGCAATGGCTGCATCCATCACCTCAACAAGTCAAGTGTCAACAACCATTTCTTCTACAACATCAGCATCCACTTTATTAGCAAGATCTTCTACAACGCCAGCAAAAATTAATGAAGATGTCTTCGCAGTTACAATCTACTATGACCCATCAGATGTTCCTCCCAGCAACAATTTCCAGCAACAAACAATGGCACCTCCTGCCAGGCCACCAGTCACAAATTATTATGATCCGCACACCGTTACAGTACCCTCCTCTGCAGCAGTCAGCCCAGTTACTATTATGGTGCCTGGACCTGTTCCTTTTGAAAGCAGTAATGCCATACCTTGGCATTATGGCTCTGATCTTTACTGCAACGGGGAGAAAATCACTTTGGGTTCATCAACCTCTTCTCCACAGATTGATAATGTTGGGGGAGGCGGAGGCTTCACCAGAAGCGGACGCCTTTTTTCCCCACAAATGCAGAGGCCTAATGCTGAAGCCGAAGCTACTGCCAAAGCAAAGGGAAAGAGTGTGGTACCTGAAGAGCCGACTGTCAAAGAAACTCAGAAGACATCTTTTGAACAAGATGTAGAAGAGTTTATGAGAATCATAAAAAGAAGTGATTACAAGGTGGTGGATCAGCTTCACCAAACTCCCTCAAAAATCTTCATATTATCACTGTTAATGTGTTCTGAAGCTCACAGGAATGCATTACTGAAAGTCCTGCACACAGCATACGTGCCAGAGGAGATTACCGTTAATCAGCTAGAAACTGTGGTTGCAAATGTCAACACCATTCATGGACTGGGCTTTACCAATGATGACTTAACGACAGAGGGACGTAACCACAACAAGGCTTTACACATCACCTTAGAGTGCAAGGGTGCTGTTTTATCTCATGTACTGGTGGACACTGGGTCTTCGCTCAATGTTCTACCAAATAAATCCTTAGTGAAGCTGGAGTATGATGGCTTGGCATTGCGTCCGAGTAATTTGGTGGTGAGAGCATTCGATGGCTCTAAAAGATCAGTGCTTGGGGAGATCGATCTGCCTGTGATGATTGGCCCGCAAACTTTTAAAACTACCTTCTATGTGATGGACATTCAGCCATCCTACAGCTGTTTGTTGGGTAGACCCTGGATCCATGCCGCTGGCGCTGTTACGTCTACCCTTCACCAGAAGCTGAAATTCGAGTGGGAAGGCCAGATCATCACCATCTGTGGGGAAGAAGACATCTTTGTTAGCCATCTGGCTATGTATAAGTACATAGAAATGGATGGAGAAATCCATGAGACCATGAGCCAGGGGTTTGAGGCCATGAACATTAATGAAGCATCTGCTATACTGGGAACTTCCATAACGTCATATCAGCAAGCCCGAAAGGTTGTTGAAGAGGGTACCGCCCAAGGCTGGGGCAAGCTGCTGCCCGTGGAAAAGAAGGAAGACAGATTTGGGTTGGGTTACAGACCAACTCAACAAGATCAATCAGAGGCTGCTGTCGCTCCCAAAAGATGAGACTGGCTCAAATATGGTACAGACGCGAACGGTCGGTGAAAAGAACAATGAGAACACACGGTAGTGAACTCACTGGAGAAGAAAAGAGTCGCCAGCTAGGCATTTTTATCCCGGAGGAAAGGTAATGCTGCATAGACCTAGAAAAGATGGATAAGACGGTTGCGAACCAGAGAGACTGAGAAAGGGGGTTGGTTACAACCTGGGAAGGTATTAGCACCCAGATTGTCCGTCGTACACGACGGGATCCACGCTTAAAAGATTTGTGCTTTAAAGGGGTAGTGTCAGTGCAATTTGTGTATAAAAGAGCTGGAAAAGGATGTACAGGTGTCAGTGTAAGAGAAGTGCAAAGTGTAATATGAGAAGTGTCAGTGTAAGAACAAGAATAAAATGCTCAAGAATATGAGGCTCAAAGAATAGCTAGAAAGAGGGGAAATATACAGAGACTTTTGTTCGATAACTGTTAAGTTATGCCTACGTATCCTCTCGTGCAATGAGGAAGTCAGAACACCGTAGTTCGACCCAAAGAGACTAAAAGGTGAATTGACTTGTGAACTGCTTGCTTGCCAATGCTCAAGTGTATGACCTGTCTGGCTCAGGTGCAAACTGTCTTGCATTAGACGGAAGAAGCAAGTTCTCGTTTGTGAGTGAATGAGATGAGAAAAGAATCCCGAAGGAGACGATTATTGTTTGTTTTTTGTGTTTTTATTCTTTTATTGCTTTTGAAAGTTTGTCGTAAGAAAATGAGCTTAAGCCTAAACCAATGGGTTAGCAAACTCATCACATCCTTCCTCTGATTAGGGGTAATGAGAATACCTTAAGTGTGAAGTCAGATTCTCACACTTAATCACCTTTGATGTAGGATTAAGATCATTAACCTACTTGTGATTATTTAGATGTTTTTTGGTGTTTTTGTTTAGTGTTGAGTAATGAGATTAAGCCATAATCAGGGATTAAACAGACTCATTACACCATCCTAATAGAAGGATAATAGATGAGAAGGTTTAAGTTGAGGAAAGCTCCTCAACTTAATCCATGATTAGGGATTAAACCCATGACAAAACAAAGCCTTTATTAAGTGTATTTTATTTAATGATATGATGAAGAAGTGATTTTTAGGGTTTGTAAGACAACTTGAGGGGGACTTGTCCATTAACACTAGGGTTAGTCCTTCTTAACCAATTAAGGAAGAATTAGAACCCTAATGCAAGGCCCAAGTTACAAGCTTGATGTATTGGTGATTATTAAATGGATTGATTAAAGGATTTAAACACATTAAGGGTTTAACACTTAGGATTAAAGTTATACACTCCATCCTAATAGAAGGATGCAGGCATAAGCTTAATCACAAAGCCTTAAAGCCTTTAGGGTTTAGTCCCTGATTATGAGATGAGAAGAGAAGACTCAATGAGACACAAAGGTAAAACTAAGTGGGGAGACTAATCAAAACCCTAATCATTGTCATGCTTGGTTGTCCCTAAGGTTTGTGAGGTTTAACAAGAAAGATCTTCAATGGAACCACCAGGAAGCAGATGAAAGGATCAGGAGAAGCAAAGTAACTTGCTTCATTTAAGAAGACAAGTCACTTGAGGAAAGAAAGTAAGAAGAAAAAGAATGAGCAAGCTCAATCTCAAACACATAACAAAATGCAGCATGGATGCAAGAGAGAGATGAAAAGAAGATGTGAGAAGTGAAGGCAAATCCACTTCTCAGAATTACTTACCACCTGAAAAGTTAATAAAGGAATGCAATGCAATGCAAAATGAGATGAAATGACATGATGCAAATCAAAACCAGAAGCATATATGAGATGATAATGATGCTATGAGATGCTGCAAACATGAATCAAGACATGAGGATGATCATACAAACTTATGGATGCAAATGAAACAAGATAAGAACCATGAACATACATGAAAAGTTATGAAATGCAAATGGCATACAATATGGCCAATGCAAGATGTAATGATCAAACATGCTTTCAATATGTCTTAAGATGTTAGATGAATCAAATGGATGCACAAAATGCTATGGCAAGTCAAGGTATGAATGCAAATGCAAGATGGATGCATATGGAAGTCCAAATTAGGGTTTATGATCAATGCCTCAAACAAAAACCAAAATCAGAAGCAAACATCAAGATTAAAAATTGAAAATGCATCCAAAGGATCCCTAAACCTATATTAACTCAAAGCCCAAAGGAGAAGTTCCAACTCTTAACCTAGCTAGGGTTATGAATTTCCTAAGTTTTCTAGGGTTTTAGGGTACCTTAACAAGAAAAATGCCAATCAAATGGAAAATGAAAGATCAAATCATGCCAATTTAATCTCACAAACTACATGCTAAACACAGTGCAATGCAAAAAGAATCAAGGTCCAACTCTCAATGGTTAGGCAGAAATGATTTTTGGAAGCTTGGATCAAAATAATGCTTTGAAAATGAATTAATTCCATGGAAAATTATCAAAATGCATCAAGATCAAAAAGGAAATTTGGTTTGAGGGTTGGACAATGTTTCTAAATGATTATGAAGGTTTCATGAATTTTTTGGTGATTTTTAAATACCTAAAAGTATTTTTAATTAATTAATCCTCATTAATTAATTAAAAATAAACTTTTAAATGGTTTAAAAATATTTTTGAATGCAAAAAATAAAAATAAAAATATTTTTGGTTTCTGAAATTAAATAAAAGTGTGCATAAAAAATTTCAGAATTTTTGAAAAGGTTTTGCTATTTTTAAATAAATGGAGAAAGAAATACAAAATAAATGAAATAAAAATTAAAGAAAATGAAAAGTAAACGCATTGGACGGATCAGATTGAAACTGGGGAGAGGGCCGTTGACTGTGCGCGCAATCCTAAGGTCCACATTAAAACTTCCTAATTTCTGATTTATGAATTAATTAATCCAGATTAATAAAGTCAACTAGGATTAGGGCAAAATGGAGTGATCCTGGGCGTCCAAACGCGCGCGAGTCAACACATCCAAGGGATCAAATTCAAACTTCATTAAACACAGGGATTAGCCCTAATTATTTTCAGGTGGCCGGAGAAGACCTCCGGTCGTCTTCTCCGATGGGAACCCCACCTGAAAATTTCCAAAATCTTCAAAACTTCACTAAAACAAAAACTAACAACCCAGAAATCATCCCCACATCCCCCTGAATCAAAACCCCAACTCAAAACTCATTTATCTTTCATCAATCAGCTGAATCGAAGCAAAACATTTTTTAGGGCAAAAGTTTCAGAACAAGATTAAATACTCATTTCTCAACCATTTCAGAAAATAAAAGCACCAGAGTGATCAGCAAGACATGAAGAACAACTTAGAAACTTAAAAATCCATTTCTGGAAAAAATGTTCATGAAGCTACCTGAGTTTGAAGCTTTTCAGTTTGCAACTTTCTGACCTCTTCTCTTTGTGCAATCCACTCCTTTTAGGCCCCTGATGATGTCTTGATGCTTAGAAAGAGTTTGTGATGGTTGGTTTGAGAGTTTGCAGCAGTTCTGTTCAAGGTCAGGTGAGGATCGTGTTTGTGATTCTATGGCTTTCAGGCTGTCTTGAGGGTTGCTTTGTGTTCAGTGAAGCATGGTGAGAAGGTCTATGAAGTTTGTTTGTGTGTTTGTGAGTTGTGTGATGAGTTTCGAAGCCTTTTGCAAGAGAGGGTGAAAAATGAGAATGCTGTCTATGGCTGGTTTCAGGCTTGCCTCCTCTTATGTTTGGCTTGCCTTTGATTAACATAAACAATTGGGATTGGTCAGATGACATGATGTGTGCTTTATTGATTGGTATGGGTGCTTTTGCAAAAATGTCAACTTTGTGTAAGAGAAGCATGGGTGCTTTATCATGACATAGGACGAATGTCAGATAACCAAAGATCAACAATGGGGACGGCCATTGGATAAAACGATGAAGGACGATCATCAAGAGGTGGAGGACAACCACCTAGCAGGGGACGGCTGCTAAATATCACGACATAAGACGAATGTCGGATAGAAAATCAACGATGGGGACGACCATCGGATGAGCATGATGGAGGACGACCATCAAGAGGTGGAGGACGACCACCTAGCAGGGTACGACTGCTCTCAGGGTTTATCAAGACATATGACGAATGTCAGATAAAAAGGAAAATTTGCTTTGTTGGCGATCTACTGGGGAATAGTAAACACGGACGAGTGTTTATATCCAAGAAACAAAAGGTATAAGTGTTTAGATGTCTGTGTATAGATTAAAAATGCGGACGAGCATCCTTAAGACTACGATACGGACGAGTATCGGGTAGAAACAAATACCGACACATGTTCAGAGATGATGATACAGACGAGTATCAACTGGTTAACATGGAACACGGACGAGTGTTGAATCTGAAGGGACTCTCCTGGGGAATAGTAGACACAGATGAGTGTCCATATTCAAGAAGACATGAGTGTTTGACACAGTGTATGGATTAAAGATGCGGACGAGCATCCTTAAGACTATGATACGGACGAGTATCAGGTAGAAACAAACGCTTGACGCATGTTCCGAGATGATGGTACGGACGAGTACCAACTGGTTAACAGAGAACACGGACGAGTGTCGAATCTGTGGGGATTTAAGTAGTGTATACAAGGTGCGGAAGAGTATCTGTATATGAGTAATAAGTATGAGTGTTTAACCCGCTGGGGAGATTGACACGGACGAGTGTCAAAAAAGGAGAAAAGTATAGTATAAACAAATATCTGATATACAAAGTGTTTATGTTATCGTGCTGGGGAAAGTGACACGGACGGATGTCAGGAAAGTTATATATACAAGTATCTGTGAGTGCAAAGAAGGTGTCTTGGTTTTCTGCTGGTGGTATGACACGGACGGGTGTCAAGAAGTATCTGTAATACGGGTGATCTGCTTGTAAAGAGTGCTCGGGTGACTTTACTGGGGAATGATGACACGGACGGGTTCCAAAGGGAGTATATACTGGTGTTTGTGAATGTGGGGCAACCGCTTCTGCTGGGGAATCTGGGGGGTATTCTGTATACTGTTGATGGATTGGTCATTATTCACAAGTGTTTGATTCAGACCATGGCTTATGATTATGCAATATGTTTGATTTTTGCCGTAATGCTCCGTATTAGACGGAATGCTACGCTTTGTGGGGAAAATATGATGCGAATGCTATGATTATGCAAAGGTATCAAACCGGGATTCGGATCCCGTTGCTGCGAAGATCTCTGTCCGATCTGCTTGAAGTGGACATCCCAGCTGGGGATGAGGTTATTTGATAGATCTGATGAGATGTTATTGCTTGGGGATATAGGTCACTGATAGACACATCCTTGTAATGAGGGACCCAGCTGGGGTTTGTAGAAGCTTTCTTCACTCTGTTGTGATCCCTTCATGCGTTGTTCTCCTGGATAGAGGCTGAAGCTCTGTGGGGTAGATGGCTCCCCGACTTTTGTATTCTGCTGAGGAAGAATGATCGGCAACTCAGTTGGGAGAAGTAACAAGCGGCAACTCAGCTGGGGAGAGTAATAAGAGGCAACTCAGCTGGGGAGAGAGCACTTCGGGTGCTAAGGCTGAGTAAATGCTGATTTGCCAGCCTGCTGGGGTGAAGCCTACATGCCCCAAGTTGCGCTTTGG
The DNA here is from genome assembly GCA_963966055.1 of Lathyrus aphaca. Lineage (NCBI taxonomy): Eukaryota > Viridiplantae > Streptophyta > Magnoliopsida > Fabales > Fabaceae > Lathyrus > Lathyrus aphaca. The sequence continues at coordinate 449,146,685 of OZ014521.1, forward strand.
ATACCTGCAATCCTGAAAAGATAGAGAAACGTACAAGTAATCCCTAGGTATCCTTTACTGGGTTTCGTCATAGGAGTTAAACACTTCTGAGAGTAAGTATATTCCTTGCAAGCATGTATTTTTAGAAGAAAAAGCATCTGTACTCATGTAATCAAAATTTTTAGAGACATCAGACATTTTGCAAATGAAAATAAAATGGACGAGACGTGACGTGACTGAAAATCTGATTTTATTAATTCATGTGCCCTGAATTGGCAAGATACAGTCAAAGAAACATATCTCCTAAAATGAGGAGATTGTTACAAATTGAGAAACAAAATGCTGGCAATGTTGACGATGCTTTAAGGAGCTTCCCTTTCACTATGACTTGTATGACTTTTGACGTTCTTTTCGTCTCGCTTTCTGAAGAAGGACGATTCTGATTGAAGCTTGATCCTTTCGAGGTTTACCAAGTTGTAGGTGATACAGACGAATTTAGAATGCAGTTGTTCGCTTATTCCCTTATTTTGCATGGATCGCCCTTTCGGGTTTTCAATCCATCGGGATACCCATTTTTGCCTGAGTTGTCCAATGCGGCTTTTCAACTCAGCGGGTGTACATTTTTTGTTTACTTTCCCTTATTTTTGCCCGAGTCTTTTATTCTGTTTTTGACTCGCCGGGATGCCCTATTTTTGCCTGGACTTACATTCTGTTTTTATGTCCAGCGGGTCATTTTTTATGCGAAGTATTTTTTAACTGCATCTGAATTCACAGGGGACGGGAAGTCTTCACCATCCATGGTACTGAGCATGAGTGCCCCACCGGAGAAAACATTCTTTACCACAAATGGTCCTTCATAATTCGGAGTCCACTTGCCCCTGTGGTCTGTATGAGGAGGGAGGATTCTTTTCAACACAAGATCTCCCAATTGGTACTCTCGGTGCCTGACTTTCTGATCGAAGGCTTTCTTCATTCTTTTCTGATATAGCTGCCCGTGACAGATTGCAGCCAATCTCTTCTCTTCAATCAGACTCAGTTGTTCGTATCGGGACCGGACCCATTCTGCTTCGTTCAGCTTAACATCCATCAGTACCCGCAGGGAGGGTAATTCAACTTCAACAGGCAGGACTGCCTCCATACCATACACAAGCTGATACGGTGTTGCCCCAGTGGACGTTCTGATTGACGTGCGGTACCCATGCAAGGCGAATGGTATCATTTCATGCCAGTCTTTGTAAGTGACCACCATCTTCTGCACAATCTTCTTGATATTCTTGTTAGCTGCCTCAACAACACCATTCATCTTTGGTCTGTAAGGAGAAGAATTGTGGTGTTGGATCTTGAAGTCCCGGCATAGCTCTGCCATCATTTTGTTATTCAAGTTGGAACCATTATCAGTAATGATTCGCTCGGGAACTCCATATCGACAGATGATATCTCTCTTCAGGAATCTGGCTACCACTTGCCTTGTAACGTTTGCATAAGAAGCTGCTTCGACCCATTTGGTGAAATAGTCAATGGCGACCAGGATGAATCTGTGGCCATTTGAAGCAGTCGGTTCAATCTTGCCAATCATATCAATGCCCCACATAGCAAAGGGCCAGGGTGAAGACATCACATTCAAAGGATTGGGAGGCACATGCACCTTATCCGCATAAATCTGGCATTTATGGCATTTTCTAGCGTAGGCACAGCAGTCTGCATCCATTGTGATCCAGTAATAGCCTGATCTTAGCAATTTCTTGGCCATTGCATGCCCTCCAGCATGGGTACCAAAGGATCCTTCGTGCACCTTGTGCATTAACAAGTCTGCTTCTGTTCTATCAACGCATCTGAGGAGTACCATATCAAAGTTTCTCTTGTACAAGGAGCCATCAGTGTTCAGAAAGAAACTTCCAGCAAGCCTTCTTAATGTCTTCTTATCATTGGAAGATGCCCCAGGTGGGTATGTTTGATCCTCCAAGAAGCGCTTAATGTCATGGAACCAAGGCTTATCATCCTTGACAACATCTGCTGCAAATACATATGTCGGTCTGTCAAGTCTGGATACTGAAATCTGAGGTACGAAGTTGGCAGCTTGAACTTTGATCATGGATGAAATGGTGGCAAGAGCATCTGCAAACTGATTCTCGTCCCGAGGGATATACTCGAGCTTGACTGTTGTAAAGAAAGTCAATAACCTCCTTGTATAATCCCTGTAAGGTATCAGATGATCCTGGTGGGTGTACCATTTGCCGTTGGTTTGATTAACTACCAGAGCTGAATCTCCGAATACAATCAACGTCTTGATCCTGAGGTCAATGGCTTCCTCAAGACCCATAATGCAAGCTTCGTATTCAGCTTCGTTGTTAGTGCAGTTAAAGGTGAGTTTTGCCGAGAAAGGCATGTGAACTCCTTTAGGTGTAATGAGTACTGCACCGACACCACGACCATTCATATTAACAGCCCCATCAAACATCATAGTCCATTCTTCTTCCGGGTCAGGCCCTTCAGTGTGAATAGGCTCTTCATGATCTTTTGCTTTTATGAACATGATGTCTTCATCAGGGAAGTCAAATCTCATAGGCTGGTAATCATCAATAGGTTGCTCAGCAAGATATTCAGACAATACACTGCCCTTGATGGCTTTCTGAGATGTGTATTGAATATCATATTCTGTAAGAATCATTTGCCATCTTGCAACCCGTCCGGTAAGTGCTGGCTTCTCAAAAATGTACTTGACTGGATCCATTTTTGAAATCAACAAGGTAGTGTGGGTCAACATATACTGTCTCAGTCGGCGAGCAGCCCACGCTAAAGCACAACAAGTTTTCTCGAGCAGTGAATAACGTTGTTCACAGTCGGTAAACTTTTTGCTTAGGTAGTATATTGCATACTCTTTTCGACCAGACTCGTCATGCTGGCCCAGCACACACCCCATTGATTCTTCCAATACTGTCAAGTACATTATTAGAGGTCTTCCTTCAACTGGAGGCATAAGGATTGGAGGCTCTTGTAAGTATTCCTTGATCTTGTCAAAAGCCTTCTGGCAGTCTTCGTTCCACCTGACCGTTTGTTCTTTTCTCAACAGTTTGAACAAGGGTTCACAGGTTGCTGTAAGGTGAGATATGAACCTTGAAATGTAGTTCAATCGTTCTAAGAACCCTCGAACTTCTTTTTTTGTCTTCGGTGCAGGCATCTCTTGAATAGCTTTGACTTTATCAGGGTCAACTTTAATCCCTTTCTCGCTTACAATAAATCCCAGCAGCTTACCAGATCGCACCCTGAATGTGCATTTGTTGGGGTTCAACTTTAGTTGGTACTTCCTCAGACGCTTGAACAGTTTCAGCAGATTTACCAGGTGATCTTCTTCAGTAAGGGACTTGGCAATCATGTCATCCACATAGCATTCAATTTCTTTATGGATCATATCGTGGAATAATGTCACCATAGCCCGTTGATATGTTGCACCGGCATTCTTCAGTCTGAACGGCATCACTTTGTAACAGAACGTGCCCCAAGGCGTGATGAAGGTTGTCTTCTACATGTCTTCAGGTGACATTTTAATCTGATTGTATCCTGAAAATCCGTCCATGAAGGAGAATACCGAGAACTGAGCCGTATTATCCACCAATACATCAATGTGAGGTAATGGGAAGTCATCCTTCGGGCTAGCTCTGTTCAGGTCCCGGTAGTCAACACACATTATTACTTTGCCGTCTTTCTTAGGCACAAGTACTATGTTAGCAACCCACGGTGGATAGCTAGTTACAGAAAGGAACCCGGCGTCCCATTGCTTTTGTACCTCTTCTTTGATTTTCATGGCCATGTCTGGGCGAGTACGGCGCAGTTTCTGTTTAACCGGCGGGCATTCCTCTCTTAATGGTAGCTTGTGCACAACAATGTCGGTGTCCAACCCTGGCATATCTTGATAAGACCAAGCAAACACGTCCACATATTCTTGAAGCAGATCAACCAGTTGTCTCTTCACTGAGTCTTGTAAGCAGGCTCCGATTTTAACTTCTTTCACGTCTTCATCTGTACCAAGATTAATCGTCTCGACCTCCTCCTGGTGAGGAGTGATAACCCTTTCCTCTTGTCTCAACAACCTGGCTAGCTCTTCAGGAAGCTCATACTCTTCTTCAACCCCTTCATCAGCTTGATTGATTGGATTGTCAAAGTCATACGAAGTCATAGCCGTGCTGTTGTCGGTGCTGTCTGGAAGGCACTCTCTGCAAGGGTTCAGTTTGTTCATTTTAGTGATTTGATTTTAATCTTGTTTAGAAAAGTGAAATAAAGTTGTCATTTTGAAAACATTGCCATTTATTTTTTGTACAAAAAGAAAAATGGAAAAACAGTGAGCGGAAAAGAAAAAGACTCATTTGCAAAAGATGTCTGATATTTCATTGATTAATCTTGTTGCACAAAAATTACAGATGGCCCGATTACAAAATGAGTCTTGTCATCTTGGGCAAGATGCAAGACTTGATGCATGCTATAAAAATACAGGAAATAATAATTACTCTGCAGGAGTAACTCTTATAATTTCCTGGGAAGACCAGTTTGAGATACTGCTCCCCGGGATCTTTGGACGTATCCAATTCTCCAGATTGCGTTCCTCTTCTGACTCGTTTTCCAAATTGTTGACAGCATCAGGGGCGAGCATCCCCCCACTGACAAAACCGGGCTTCTCAGCAGCCTCTGCTTGATTCTGTTGAGTTGGTTTGTAACCCAACCCAAATTTGTCCTTCTTCTTCTCCACAGATAAAACCTTGCCCCAGCCTTGGGCAGTTCCCTCCTCAAAAACCTTTCGGGCTTGTTGATAAGATGCCATGGAGATTCCAAGCACAGCAGATGCTTCATTTACATTCAGGGCCTCAAATCCCTGGCTCATAGTTTCGTGGATCTCCCCATCCATCTCAATGTATTTGTGGGTAGCCAGGTGGCTAACAAAAATATCCTCCTCTCCAAAGATAGTAACGACTTGGCCCTCCCACTCGAATTTTAACTTTTGGTGAAGGGTTGAGGTCACGGCGCCAGCGGCGTGAATCCATGGCCTACCCAATAGACAGCTATAGGCAGGCTGTATATCCATCACGTAGAAGGTCGTTTTGAAAGTTTGTGGGCCAATTTTTATGGGCAACTCAATTTCCCCCAGAACTAATCTCTTAGAGCCGTCAAAGGCTCTCACTACTAAGTTGCTGGGACGTAATGCCAATCCTTCATACTCCAACTTCACAAGGGCTTTTTTAGGTAAGACATTGAGGGATGATCATGTGTCTACCAGCACATGGGAAAGAACTGCACCCTTACACTCCATGGTAATGTGCAAAGCCTTGTTGTGATTGCGGCCCTCCGTAGTCAAATCAGTGTTGGTAAACCCTAGCCCATGACTAGCATTAACATTTCCAACTACAGCTTCCAACTGATTGACGGTGATCTCTTCTGGCACATAAGCTGCGTGCAAGACTTTTAGTAGTGCGTTCCGGTGAGCCTCGGAGCACATAAGCAATGATAGAATAGAGATCTTGGAAGGCGTCTGGTGAAGCTGGTCCACTATCTTGTAATCACTTTTCTTGATGATTGTCATGAATTCATCAACCTCTTGATCAAAAGGTGTTTTCAAAGCTTCCTTAACAATTTGCTCTTCCTGCACCGTGCTCTTCCCTTTTGCCTTAGCAGCAGCTTCTGCTTCGGCACTAGATCTTTGAATTTGTGGAGCAAAGAGACGTCCGCTTCGAGTGAAGCCTCCGCCTCCTCCCACATTGTCTATTTGTGGTGCAGGGGTTGATGATTCAAGAGTGATTTTCTGTCCTTCGCAGTATAGATCAGAGCCGTAATGCCAAGGGATGGCATTACTGCTTTCATAAGGTACTGGTCCAGGCACTGTGATAGTGACTGGACTGATTGCAGCTGCAGAAGGGACCATGATAGTATGTGGATCGTAGTATATTGTGACTGGTGCTCTGATGGGAGTGGCATTTTGTGAGTTGTAGGCAGAATCATTTTCAGGATCATAATAAATCGTAACTGTTGAGACATTTGCTGTTGAAGTTGTAGGAGACATTGTTGGATGGATGGGTGTTGTTGTTGTAGGAGATTCTAAGTGAAGTGGTGCTGAAGTTGTAGAAGGGATGTTTGTTGATATCTGGTCAGTTGAAATGACAGATGAAGCATTCGTTGATGAGATTGAAGAGTTGTTCGGAACAATGGTTGTTGCAGTTGTAGAAGACACGGGAATTGTTGCTGATGAGATTGCTGGATTGGTAGGAATTGACGTTGTGATTTGAAGCAGGCCACTCTGGATGAGACCATCTATGCCATCTCTCAAGTTATCACAACCATTCACTGAAATGTTGCAATAAGCACACCCTAGCTCACATCCTGGGAATATTTGACATTCAAGGAGTTGAGCTTTAATCTCTACCAACGGTGTCCGAATCTGACCCACACTGGTTATCAAGTAAGACGGACTGTTTTCTTTAATAGCATTGATTCTGGGACCTCCGTGGTTTGGCATAGGGTTCTTGTTAACATTTGGTGGTGGTGCAAAGTTTAGAGCCTTAGAGTCTACCAGGTCTTGTACCATCATGTGCAAAGCTCTGCACTTCTCTGTACTATGACCAGGTGCATTCGAATGAAAAGCACATCTGGCGCTGGCGTCGTGATTTCTGGGTAGACTGGTAGGATCTGGAGGTGCCAACGCCCTTAGCTCAACCAGGTTGAGTTTCAGGAGTTGTGGCAGTAAAGCGGCATATGGCATGGGGATCGGATCAATCACCCTATTGGCCTGAGATGGTCTCTGCTGAAATGGTCTTTGCTGATTGTTGTTGTTGGTGTTGTTGTAGTTTCTTTGAGGAGGATACTGAGTTTGTTGCTGATAATTTTGCTGCTGTGGTTGATAAGCTGGTTGTGGATGAACTGGAGCGGGAATGGTGACTGCTGCCACAGACCTATGAACATATTGGGGCCTACCCCTGCTGGTATGGATATCATTGGTCTCACCCGTTCTTCTTGGACCCACAAAAGGCTTCCTTGTGTTGCTGGATGAGCTGGCACCGTTGTCAGAAATTTTGCCCATCTTTAACAGGCTCTCAATTCTTTCTCCAGCTATAACAACATCTGCAAAGCTGGTAGAAGAAAAGGCAACTAGTCTGTCAATGTATGTCCCTTGAAGGGTGTTCATAAACATGTCTGCCATCTCCCTCTCTGACATAGGTGGCTGGACAGCAGCAGCCAGCTGTCTCCATCTCTGGGCGTACTCCCGGAAGCTTTCTCTAGATGATTGTGACATTCCCATTAGGAGGGTCCTGTTGGGAGCCATATCCAAGTTATACTGGTATTGCCTAATGAAGGCCTCAGCCAGGTCCTTCCAGCACTTGATGGTTGCTCTAGTCAAATGAGAGTACCATTCCCTTGAAGCTCCGGTTAAGCTATCCTCAAAATAAAACATCCATAGCTTTTCGTCCATGGTATACGCCTTCAACCTCCCCAAAAAGGATTGCAAGTGGGTCTGTGGGCAGGAAGTCCCGTTGTACTTTTCAAAGCACGGTGGTTTAAATTTATGGGGAATCCTGACCCCGTCCCCTAAGCCCATGTCCATAACATCAAAACCCAAAGAGTTTTGAGACTCCAAGGATCTTAACTTTTCAGCAATTTCATCTAGCCTTCTGTCATAGGCCTCATCCCCAGCTCCCATCACTGTGAACTGATCTTCCTGGGGGTCTTCTTGCAGCACTCTGCCTGCAGTGGCAGTCCCTTGCACATTAGCAGGAATGTTGATCTCTGGATGAAGGTGGGGTCCAAATACAGGTGGGTTGACATGAGGCTAAACCCTCTCATTGTTGCTTGTCCCAGCAGTCCTTGGATGAGGGTCTTCCTGATTCTGCCTCTCTACCAAAGCCCTTAATCTCTCTTGGCTTTGAGCCATATTGTTCATCACCTCCATAAACTGAGTCATTTGATTCCTCATTTCTAGCCTCTCATTGGCCATTTGAGCCCTGACCTTCATAAGGTCCTGTTGTACCTGGTCCATCTGTATACCCGGAAGGTTGTTGCGGGTTGGATATCTGTGTGGACGGTTGAGTGGGAACACCCGTCGTCGAGCAATAGTTCCTGAGATCACAACAGAGTTAGTAACAACAACAAAACAAACCTACAAAACAAACAAAGGTTAGTATGCAATGCAGTATGCTTATTTGTTTCCAAGGTATCCGGCTTGGCACTTGGTTTTGACCCTTCCAGACCCTTGAAGATGCTGTTGATGTTGCTTGAAGAACTCAGATAAAACAAACTGATACATATATTAAAAAGTGAATGATACATAGTTTGTTTCTTTTTACAATACATGCCCTCTGAGGGGTCAAAATACAACACAAAAATAAAAGTACAATGAAATGAAAGCAACAACAAGCAAAAGTCAGACACCAAGACCAAACTCATCCTCCTGAACTTCCTTGAGAAGTGCTTCAGTCACAGGATCAGCTGGGCGCTCTGTAAGGCTCCTGATGAGAAGATTCCTGGTAGTAACAGCCGTAGTTAGCTTCTTGTGCTGACTCTGGTCTTTTGACCTCTTCACACCAGCTCTAATCTTCAACTCTGAGATCTCTCTCTGGGCTGCTAGCAGGGCTTCTTGTTGCTCTTTTGCACTAGCCTCCAACTGCTCAATATTGTCCTGAGTCCTCTTATCTTCCATAGTACGAGCTTCGATGATCCTGACCCACCTAGCTTGACTCTCCTTTAGATACAAATCAGTCCTGGCCATCTGGAACTGAGCCTCCTTGCAGGCATTCTTCAAGATCTGTTCTCCAGCCCTTGACTTCTTAATGTAATCCTCAAATTTCTCAATCCTAGCCAAATGCTCCACCTTCAACTTTTCCAACCTTTCAATATCCAACCTACCATCACTCCTCTCCCAGAGGGTCTTTTGTAGAGCCTGAGTCAGCTTCTCATTTCTCTCTTTCAGCTTCTCAAACTCCTCTAAACTGACAGTGACAAGAGGTGGTGCTGAGGATGGTCCAGGTATATCTTCCATGGTAAAGGGCATCCCAGAAAATTGAGCCCTGGCATGGGACCACTCATAGTACTGTGCTGAGGCCACATTGTTGCACTTCCCAAGAATGGTTACTCCTTTAGTCTGGACATTGTCCCAAGCCCAGGATGCTTGCCTGACAATAGCCAGATTAGGCTTATTCTCACAGTAAAGAGTCTCATCCAAGTCCTGTGCCTTAGGAGTGTGAACCAATGCATAACCCAGTTGTCTTTTGAATAGCAGAGGGTTATAGTTGATGCAACCCTTTACTCCTATCAAGGGTACATTGGGGAACTGCCGACAACTGGTAATGATGTCCCTGCCTTTGGTGCTCTGAGTGCACCACCTGATATCAGCTGAGGTCAGAGCAGTGAGTCTTTTAGCCGAATTCTGTTGCTGATGAGGATTCAGAAATGCATCAGTCTTAGGCAAATGTTTGAGCAGCCAAGTATGGAACAAGGGAGCACAGAACCTCACCAATCTTCCTCTTTGCTTTTCATTCCTTTGATGAATTGAGTAGTAGAAATCTCCTAGTAAAGTGGGCACTGGGTTCCTCAGGATAAAAAGATGGATTGCATTCTTGCTAATGAATCTAGGCTAGTCTGCAAAAAGTATGACCCCATATATGCTAAGGGCCAATAAAGCACAAACTGCCTTCCACTCTCCTAAAGAAGCCTTCATGGTAGCCTGAGAGATCAAGAAATCCAGATGGAAACCAGAGACTCCAGCTTTGGTAGTCATATTCTGCCCAATCAGACAAGGTTCCAGATATAATGCCTTTGCCACTTCTTCATTACTCGGAAAAGCCATCTCAGGGTTGAAGGGGACTCCACCCCTGATAGGTACACCAACCAATGATGAATACTCTTCTAATAAAGGCCCCAACTGAAAATCCTGAAAGGTAAAGCACCTCAGGGGGGGATCATAGAACTGCAGGCAAGTATGAATCAAGCTCCTCTGTGAAGGGTCCAAATCCATAACCACATCAAGTATGCCTCCATAGTGTTCTCTGAATAGTGGTATATGGTCTGGAGTAATCAGGGTCTGGATCTTCCTGATGTCAGCTAGCTCAGGCTGAAAGAAATGATAGGAGATGTTGCTCTTCTTAGGGGCCATGTTGCTGAAGAAGAGCTGAGACAGATGCTGATGATGGAGAATAAGACTGAAGATGGGCCACTGACTGGCTGGGACTGGAGGTGCAGGTAGCTGATAACTGAAGTAGATACTGATGAAGGTAGGTCTATGCTGATGATGGGGTCAAAACCAAGCCAAAATAAAGTATGGATACCCTGAAAAACAAATAAGCAAATGTTAAAATGATGCAATGATGATGTATGCAAATGATATGCAAGGGTTTGTGACTGAGCTGGATCTGATCAAGTGCTCTGATATAGGTCCAAGTATGTTCAAGAAATCCAGATGGAGGTTCATAAGTCCAGTAACCAAGGTGGGGGACTCAAATAAAGAGTCACATGTCCAGGGTTAAAATCACAAGAACTGTTCCAAAAATGGAGTACTCTTATCAAACAAAGTAACAGGGTATTCTGAGGTCAAGGGTACCTGCAAACCTGTAAACAACCCAAACCCCCTCACAGGCGGTGTTCTAAAACAAGGATCCTCAGACTTGGATCAGTTATGAGAAGTGTAAACACTTCTAACCCGGAGGTACAGTGTTTACAATAAACATAAAAGTTCCTCCTCTAATTAACCTCAGTTTCTGAAGGTCAATACTAAAGGTCATCCAGACTTAGCAGGCTTCCTAGATAGCCCTAGTACTACAGGAAATCTGCAGCACTGAGTTCTCAAGAAGAAACCCATATCTGAACCGTGTTTCATATTCCCGCACCAGACCGAAATGGAATGGGAAAGAACATGAACCACTCTAGCCTAGGTGTCACTCAGGTCCCAGGTATAGGACCTTAACTCTCAATAGAACCCCACCCACCAAAGTAACAAAACAGATCCAGCCAGCACAGTATGACAGTATGGTATCTGTAAAGCTATAAACAAAGCAATAAACAAAACTGTACATAAAGCAATAAACAAAACAAATATACAAACACAGATAGCACATAACACCCCAGTAAACACAAATCAATCAAGCGCTAGGAGGAACCCACAAAAAGAACCAGAAGCCCTGGTTGCAGTATAAGGGTCCCCAGCAGAGTCGCCAAGCTGTCGCTCCCAAAAGATGAGACTGGCTCAAATATGGTACAGACGCGAACGGTCGGCGAAAAGAACAATGAGAACACACGGCAGTGAACTCACTGGAGAAGAAAAGAGTCGCCAGCTAGGCATTTTTATCCCGGAGGAAAGGTAATGCTGCATAGACCTAGAAAAGATGGATAAGACGGTTGCGAACCAGAGAGACTGAGAAAGGGGGTTGGTTACAACCTGGGAAGGTATTAGCACCCAGATTGTCCGTCGTACTCGACGGGATCCACGCTTAAAATATTTGTGCTTTAAAGGGGTAGTGTTAGTGCAATTTGTGTATAAAAGAGCTGGAAAAGGATGTACAGGTGTCAGTGTAAGAGAAGTGCAAAGTGTAATATGAGAAGTGTCAGTGTAAGAACAAGAATAAAATGCTCAAGAATATGAGGCTCAAAGAATAGCTAGAAAGAGGGGAAATATACAGAGACTTTTGTTCGATAACTGTTAAGTTATGCCTACGTATCCTCTCGTGCAATGAGGAAGTCAGAACACCGTAGTTCGACCCAAAGAGACTGAAAGGTGAATTGACTTGTGAACTGCTTGCTTGCCAATGCTCAAGTGTATGACCTGTCTGGCTCAGGTGCAAACTGTCTTGCATTAGACGGAAGAAGCAAGTTCTCGTTTGTGAGTGAATGAGATGAGAAAAGAATCCCAAAGGAGACGATTATTGTTTGTTTTTTGTGTTTTTATTCTTTTATTGCTTTTGAAAGTTTGTCGTAAGAAAATGAGCTTAAGCCTAAACCAATGGGTTAGCAAACTCATCACATCCTCCCTCTGATTAGGGGTAATGAGAATACCTTAAGTGTGAAGTCAGATTCTCACACTTAATCACCTTTGATGTAGGATTAAGATCATTAACCTACTTGTGATTATTTAGATGTTTTTTGGTGTTTTTGTTTAGTGTTGAGTAATGAGATTAGGCCATAATCAGGGATTAAACAGACTCATTACACCATCCTAATAGAAGGATAATAGATGAGAAGGTTTAAGTTGAGGAAAGCTCCTCAACTTAATCCATGATTAGGGATTAAACCCATGACAAAACAAAGCCTTTATTAAGTGGATTTTATTTAATGATATGATGAAGAAGTGATTTTTAGGGTTTGTAAGACAACTTGAGGGGGACTTGTCCATTAACACTAGGGTTAGTCCTTCTTAACCAATTAAGGAAGAATTAGAACCCTAATGCAAGGCCCAAGTTACAAGCTTGATGTCTTGGTGATTATTAAATGGATTGATTAAAGGATTTAAACACATTAAGGGTTTAACACTTAGGATTAAAGTTATACACTCCATCCTAATAGAAGGATGCAGGCATAAGCTTAATCACAAAACCTTAAAGCCTTTAGGGTTTAGTCCCTGATTATGAGATGAGAAGAGAAGACTCAATGAGACACAAAGGTAAAACTAAGTGGGGAGACTAATCAAAACCCTAATCATTGTCATGCTTTGTTGTCCCTAAGGTTTGTGAGGTTTAACAAGAAAGATCTTCAATGGAACCACCAGGAAGCAGATGAAAGGATCAGGAGAAGCAAAGTAACTTGCTTCATTTAAGAAGACAAGTCACTTGAGGAAAGAAAGTAAGAAGAAAAAGAATGAGCAAGCTCAATCTCAAACACATAACAAAATGCAGCATGGATGCAAGAGAGAGATGAAAAGAAGATGTGAGAAGTGAAGGCAAATCCACTTCTCAGAATTACTTACCACCTGAAAAGTTAATAAAGGAATGCAATGCAATGCTAAATGAGATGAAATGACATGATGAAAATCAAAACCAGAAGCATATATGAGATGATAATGATGCTATGAGATGCTGCAAACATGAATCAAGACATGAGGATGATCATACAAACTTATGGATGCAAATGAAACAAGATAAGAACCATGAACATACATGAAAAGTTATGAAATGCAAATGGCATACAATATGGCCAATGCAAGATGTAATGATCAAACATGCTTTCAATATGTCTTAAGATGTTAGATTAATCAAATGGATGCACAAAATGTTATGGCAAGTCAAGGTATGAATGCAAATGCAAGATGGATGCATATGGAAGTCCAAATTAGGGTTTATGATCAATGCCTCAAACAAAAACCAAAATCAGAAGCAAACATCAAGATTAAAAATTTAAAATGCATCCAAAGGATCCCTAAACCTATATTAACTCAAAGCCCAAAGGAGAAGTTCCAACTCTTAACCTAGCTAGGGTTATGAATTTCCTAAGTTTTCTAGGGTTTTAGGGTACCTTAACAAGAAAAATGCCAATCAAATGGAAAATGAAAGATCAAATCATGCCAATTTAATCTCACAAACTACATGCTAAACACAGTGCAATGCAAAAAGAATCAAGGTCCAACTCTCAATGGTTAGGCAGAAATGATTTTTGGAAGCTTGGATCAAAATAATGCTTTGGACAATGTTTCTAAATGATTATGAAGGTTTCATGAATTTTTTGGTGATTTTTAAATACCTAAAAGTATTTTTAAATGGTTTAAAAATATTTTTGAATGCAAAAAATAAAAATAAAAATATTTTTGGTTTCTGAAATTAAATAAAAGTGTGCATAAAAAATTTCAGAATTTTTGAAAAGGTTTTGCTATTTTTAAATAAATGGAGAAAGAAATACAAAATAAATGAAATAAAAATTAAAGAAAATGAAAAGTAAACGCATTGGACGGATCAGATTGAAACTGGGGAGAGGGCCGTTGACTGCGCGCGCAATCCTAAGGTCCACATTCAAACTTCCTAATTTCTGATTTATGAATTAATTAATCCAGATTAATAAAGTCAACTAGGATTAGGGCAAAATGGAGTGATCCTGGGCGTCCAAACGCGCGCGAGTCAACACATCCAAGGGATCAAATTCAAACTTCATTAAACACAGGGATTAGCCCTAATTATTTTCAGGTGGCCGGAGAAGACCTCCGGTCGTCTTCTCCGGTGGGAACCCCACCTGAAAATTTCCAAAATCTTCAAAACTTCACTAAAACAAAAACTAACAACCCAGAAATCATTCCCACATCCCCCTGAATCAAAACCCCAACTCAAAACTCATTTATCTTTCATCAATCAGCTGAATCGAAGCAAAACATTTTTTAGGGCAAAAGTTTCAGAACAAGATTAAATACTCATTTCTCAACCATTTCAGAAAATAAAAGCACCAGAGTGATCAGCAAGACATGAAGAACAACTTAGAAACTTAAAAATCCATTTCTGGAAAAAATGTTCATGAAGCTACCTGAGTTTGAAGCTTTTCAGTTTGCAACTTTCTGACCTCTTCTCTTTGTGCAATCCACTCCTTTTAGGCCCCTGATGATGTCTTGATGCTTAGAAAGAGTTTGTGATGGCTGGTTTGAGAGTTTGCTGCAGTTCTGTTCAAGGTCAGGTGAGGATCGTGTTTGTGATTCTATGGCTTTCAGGCTGTTTTGAGGGTTGCTTTGTGTTCAGTGAAGCATGGTGAGAAGGTCTATGAAGTTTGTTTGTGTGTTTGTGAGTTGTGTGATGAGTTTCGAAGCCTTTTGCAAGAGAGGGTGAAAAATGAGAATGTTGTCTATGGCTGGTTTCAGGCTTGCCTCCTCTTATGTTTGGCTTGCCTTTGATTAACATAAACAATTGGGATTGGTCAGATGACATGATGTGTGCTTTATTGATTGGTATGGGTGCTTTTGCAAAACTGTCAACTTTGTGTAAGAGAAGCATGGGTCACTTTCTATCCAAGTACAAGGAGGGTGTGCTGCGTAGCATGATGAGGGAAAAGGCCTAGGGTGGTTCAGCAAACTAGCCAGCAAGTGGATGAGAAGCTATCATGACTTTTGCAACTTGCCTTGCCTTTGGTTCTTATGAAAGAAACTTGATCCATGGGCCATGAAACATGTGATTCCTTGGGTGCATTCTGAACTTTACATGTTGTGTGATCATGTTGTGTGAATTAGAAGTCCATTTGATGACTTAATTGGCCTTGAGAAGTGAATTTGCAACTTTGTCTCTTTGGTGCATGACTTGAAATTTAGTGATTTTTGCCAACTTTGACAAACCATAACTTTTGATCCAAAATGAATTAGGTCATGTTCTTTTACTTTTTGAAAAGGGAATGATCCATTCTACAACTTTCATGACCAAAGTTTTTTTTCATTTGAAGCTTCTTTGAATCAAAAAGTAAGGGTTGAAAAGTTGCCTAAAATGACAAATCCATTAAAAGTCAAACTTGCCCAAAAAGTCAACTTTGCAAAAGACTTGAAATCCTTGAATTTTGTAAACTTCCAACTTCTTCTATGATCAAATAAAGATCATATACACTCAAAATGATGAAGAACACCCTTTGGTTGGGTCATTGGGGGCCTCAGATGCCCTGATTTTGCACTGACTTGCTTGAAAAGTCAACTCTTGATCAGATGACTTCCCCATGGAATTTTTTCATGAAAATTGATATGCATACTCCCTATACCATATAGAGACCAATAGAAACAAGAATGACCAAAAAATTTGAAGTTATGGCCTCTGAAACCAAAACCCTAATTTTAGGTCATCTGTGCAGTCAAGCCTGGCTCTGCTTCCATACCAATCCCAGTTCTTGTGATTCTCTGACATTCTTGACTTTGAGAGGATATAATATGATACTTGAACACACATGGACCTCTTTGAAGTGATTGATGACCTTTGGAATGGCTCAAGTAGCTCTTGGATTGCTCAGATCACAAACCCTAGATGCAGATGACTTAGAACCAATGCAATGACTCAAAATTGTGGTATGAGATGTTATGATTGATTTTATGCATATGAAATGATCACAAGCCATGGTGTGAATGGGTGAGGGCAAATTTGGGGTGTTTACAGCTGCAAAAGAGCCCAATTTTGTCAGCGGGGGGATCCTCACCCCGGATGCTGTGAACAACTTGGAAGATGAGTCGGAAGATGAGCGCAACCTGGAGAGCTGGATACGTCCAAGGACCCCGGGGAGCCATGTCTCAAACTGGTCTTCCCAGGAAATTATAAGGGTTTCTCCTGTAGAGTAATTATTATTTCCTGTATTTTAAAGCATGCATCAAGTCTTGCATCTTGCCCAAGATGTCAAGACTCATTTTGTAATCGGGCCATCTTGTATTTTGTGCAAAGATTAAATTAATGAATATCAGGACATCTTTTGCAAATGAGTCTTTCTTTTTTCGCTCACTGTTTTTCATTTTTCACTTTTTGTACAAAAATAAAATGGCAATGTTTTTTCAAAATAAATAACTTCATTCTCACTTTTTCTAAAATAAGATAAAACCGATCACTAAAATGAACCAATTTAAACCCTTGCAGAAAGTGCCCTCCAGATTGCACCGACAACGACACTGCTATGACTTCGTATGACTTTGACAATCCAATCAATCAAGCCAATAAAGGGGTTGAAGAAGATTATGAGCTACCTGAAGAGCTAGCTAGGTTGTTAAGGCAAGAGGAAAAGGTTATCACTCCTCATCAGGAGGAGGTCGAAATGGTTAATCTTGGTACAGAAGAAGAAGTAAAAGAAGTCAAGATCGGGGCCTGCTTACAAGATTCAGTAAAAGAGCAACTGATTGATATGCTTCGGGAGTATGTGGATGTTTTTGCTTGGTCTTATCAGGATATGCCAGGGTTGGACACCGACATTGTCATGCACAAGCTACCTCTGAAAGAAGACTGCCCGCCAGTAAAACAGAAGTTGCGCCGTACTCGCCCAGATATGGCAATGAAGATAAAGGAAGAGGTACAAAAATAGTGGTACGCCGGTTTCCTTGCTGTGACTAGTTACCCGCCGTGGGTCGCTAACATTGTACCAGTACCTAAGAAAGACGGCAAGGTGAGAATGTGTGTGGACTACCGGGATCTGAACAGAGCCAGCCCGAAAGATGACTTCCCTTTACCTCACATTGATGTATTGGTTGATAATACGGCTCAGTTCTCGGTGTTCTCCTTCATGGATGGATTTTCAGGATACAATCAGATCAAGATGTCACCTGAAGACATGGAGAAAACAACTTTCATCACACCCTGGGGCACGTTCTGTTATAAGGTGATGTCGTTCGGACTGAAGAATGCGGGTGCCACTTATCAACGGGCTATGGTAACATTATTCCACGACATGATCCACAAAGAAATTGAATGTTATGTGGATGACATGATTTCCAAGTCCCTCACAGAAGAAGACCACCTGGTAAATCTGTTGAAGTTATTCAAGCGTCTGAGGAAGTACCAATTGAAGTAAAACCCCAACAAATGCACATTCGGGGTGCGATCCGGTAAGCTGCTAGGATTTATTGTAAGTGAGAAAGGGATTGAAGTTGACCCTGATAAAGTAAAGGCCATTCAATAAATGCCTGCACCAAAGACTGAAAAGGAAGTTCGGGGGTTTCTAGGTAGATTGAACTACATTTCACGGTTCATATCTCACCTTACTGCAACCTGTGAACCTTTGTTCAAGTTGTTAAGAAAAGAAAAAACGGTCAGGTGGAATGAAGACTACCAGAGGGCTTTTGACAAAATCAAGGAATACTTACAGGATCCTCCAATCCTTATGCCACCAGTTGAAGGAAGACCTCTAATTATGTACTTGACCGTATTAGAAGAGTCAATGGGGTGTGTGCTGGGCCAGCATGACGAGTCTGGTCGAAAAGAGTATGCAATATACTACCTAAGCAAAAATTTTACCGACTGTGAACAACGTTATTCACTGCTCGAGAAAACTTGTTGTGCTTTAGCGTGGGCTGCTCGCCGACTAAGGCAGTATATGTTGACCCACACCACTTTATTGATCTCAAAGATGGATCCAGTCAAGTACATTTTTGAGAAGCCATCACTTACCGGACGGGTTGCAAGATGGCAAATGATCCTCACAGAATATGACATTCAATACACATCTCAGAAGACCATCAAGGGCAGTGTATTGTCTGATTATCTTGCTGAACAACCCATTGATGATTACCAGCCTATGAGATTTGACTTCCCCGATGAAGACATCATGTACTTGAAAGCAAAAGACCATGAAGAGCCTATTCACACTGAAGGGCCTGATCCAGAAGAAGAATGGACAATGATGTTTGATGGGGCTATTAATATGAATGGTCGCGGTGTTGGTGCAGTACTCATTACACCTAAGGGAGTTCACATGCCTTTCTCGGCAAAGCTCACTTTCAACTGTAATAACAACGAAGCTGAATACAAAGCTTGTATTATTGGTCTTGAGGAAGCCATTGACCTCAGGATCAAGACTTTAACTGCGTTCGGAGATTCAGCTTTGGTGATTAATCAAACCAACGGCAAATGGTACACCCACCAAGATCATCTGATACCTTACCGGGATTATACAAGGAGGTTATTGACTTTCTTCACAACAGTCAAGCTTGAGTATATCCCTCGAGATGAAAATCAGTTTGCAGATGCTCTGGCTACCATTTCATCCATGATCAAAGTTCAAGCTGCCAACTTTGTGCCTTGGATTTCAGTATCCATACTTGACAGACCAGCGTACGTGTTCTCAGCAGATGTTGTTAAAGATGATAAGCCTTGGTTCCATGACATTAAGTGCTTCTTGGAGGATCAAACATACCCGCCTGGGGCATCATCCAATGATAAGAAGACTTTGAGAAGGCTAGCTGGTAGTTTTTTCCTAAATACTGATGGTTCCTTGTACAAGAGAAACTTTGATATGGTACTCCTCAAATGTGTTGATAGGGCAGAAGCAGACTTGTTGATGCACGAGGTGCATGAAGGATCTTTTGGTACCCATGCTGGAGGACATGCAATGGCTAAAAAGTTACTAAGATCAGGCTGTTACTGGATCACAATGGATGCAGACTGTTGTGCCTATGCTAGAAAATGCCATAAATGCCAGATCTATGCGGATAAAGTGCATGTACCTCCCAATCCTTTGAATATAATGTCTTCACCCTGGCCCTTTGCCATGTGGGGCATTGATATGATTGGCAAGATCGAACCAAATGCTTCAAACGGCCACAGATTCATCCTGGTTGCTATTGACTATTTCACCAAGTAGGTTGAAGCGGCTTCTTATGCAAATGTTACAAGGCAAGTGGTAGCCCGATTTCTGAAAAGAGATATCATCTGTCGGTATGGAGTGCCCGAGCGAATCATTACCGATAATGGTTCCAACCTGAACAACAAAATGATGACAGAACTGTGCCGGGACTTCAAAATCCAACATCACAACTCTTCTCCTTACAGGCCAAAGATGAATGGCGCTGTAGAGGCAGCTAACAAGAATATCAAGAATATTGTGCAGAAGATGGTGGTCACCTACAAAGAATGGCATGAAATACTACCATTTGCCTTGCATGGGTACCGTACGTCAATCAGAACATCCACTGGGGCAACACCGTATCAGCTTGTGTATGGTATGGAGGCAGTCCTACCTGTTGAAGTTGAATTACCCTCCCTGCGGGTACTCATGGATGTCAAGCTGAATGAAGCAGAATGGGTCCGATCCCGATACGAACAGTTGAGTCTGATCGAAGAAAAGAGATTAGCTGCCATCTGTTATGGGCAGCTGTATCAGAAAAGAATGAAGAAAGCCTTCGATTAGAAAGTCAGGCTTCGAGAATACCAAGTAGGAGATCTTGTGCTGAAAAGACTCCTTCCTCCTCATACAGACCACAGGGGCAAGTGGACTCCGAATTATGATGGGCCATTCATAGTAAAGAAAGTTTTCTCTGGAGGAGCACTGATGCTCAGTACTATGGATGGTGAAGACTTCCTATCCCCTGTGAATTCAGATGCAGTTAAAAAATACTTCGCATAAAATGACCCGCTGGACATAAAAACAGAATGTAAGTCCAAGCAAAAATAGGGCATCCCGGCGAGTCAAAAACAGAATAAAAGACTCGGGCAAAAATAAGGGAAAATAAATAAAGAAATGTACACCCGCTGAGTTGAAAAGCCGCATTGGACAGCTCAGGCAAAAATGGGTATCCCGGTGGATTGAAAACCCGAAAGGGCGATCCACGCAAAATAAGGGAATAAGCGAACAACTGCATTCTGAATTCGTCCGTATCACTTGCAACACGGCAAGTTTCGAAAGGTTCGAGCATCAGTCAGAATCAGCCTCCCTCAGAAAGCAAGATGAGAAGAAAGTCAGTTGTCATACAAGTCATAGCAAAAGGGAATGCTCCTTGAAGCGTCATCAACATTGCCACTGTCCTGTTGTTTCTCAATTTGTAACGATTTCCTCATTTCAGGGGATCTGTTTCTTTGACCGTATCTTGCCAATTCAGGGCACGCAAATTAATAAAATTAGATTTTCAGTCATATCTTATCTCGTACATTTTATTTTTCATTTCCAAAATGTTCGATGTTATTGAGATATTGATTGCATGAATACAAATGCTTCCTTTCTAAAAATACGTGCTTACAGGAAATATATTTGCTCCCGGGAGTGTATAAACTCCTATGACGGAATCCAGTAAGGGATACCTCGGGAAAATTGTACGTTTCTTTGTCATGCAGGATGGCAGATATCCAAAGCGCGACATGGGGCACGGAAGCTTCTCCCCGGTAGGCTGCCAAATCATCATTTCCTCAGCACACCTTCCAAACAGCACCAGAAATGCGTTCTCCCCATCAGAGTTACTAGGCATCGCTTCTCCAAAGCAGTACCAGAAGGTGCCCATCTCCCCAGCTGAGTTGCCAAGTATCATCCTCAGCAGGATCCCCACAGAAATCTCTAGGAAGATCTTTCAGTGATCTTTCTTCTTCCCCGGCCAAGTGTTAGACAGGGAACTATCTCCCCACAAAGTTCCAATCTCTATCCAGAAGAGCAACGCCTGAGGATCTCACAACAGAGTGACGAGAGCTTCCACAAACCCCAGCTGGGTCCCTCATTACTGAGATAGGTTTATCAATGACCTACTTCCCCATGCAGAGTCATATATATCAGATCTACCAATGATCTCATCCCCAGCTGGGATATCCACTTTAAGCAGATCACCCAGAAATCTCCGCAGCAACGGGATCCAAATCCCAGATCGGTATCTTTGCATAATCATAGCATTCGCATCATACTTTCCCCACAGAGCGTAGCATTCCGTTTAATACGGAGCATTACGGCAAAAATCAAACATATTGCATAATCATGAGCCATGTGCCGAACTGAACACTTGCAAATACTAACAATCCATCAACAATATGCAGAATACTTCCCAACTCCCTACCAAAGAGCCGAAGCATGTCCTTTACAGATACAGATACACACTCCTTTTGGCACTCGTTCGTGTCATCATTCCCCAGTGAAATCACCCAAGTAGACACTTATACATTACAGATACTTCTCGACACTCGTCTGTGTGACACCCCAGGCAGAAAGCCAAAGTGTCCCCTTTGCACTCACAGATTCATATATATATATATATATATATATATATATATATATATATATATATATACAATTCCCTGACACCCGTCCGTGTCACCTTCCCTAACATAGTTACCTAAACATTTGGGAACCATACACTTGTTTACAATACACTTTTTTCCGACACTCGTCCGTGTCACACTCTCCCCAGTAAGTTGAGCACTCGTCTGTGTCTCATTCACACTTTTTACTCATACAGATACACGTCCGTATCTTGTATATACCACTTAAATCCTATCAGATTCGACACTCGTCCGTGTTCTTTGTTAACTAGTTGGTACTCGTCTGTATCATCATCTTTGAACATGCGTCAAGCGTTTGTTTCTACTGATACTCGTCCGTATCATAGTCTTAAGGATGCTCGTCCGCGTATTTAATCTATACACCGTGTCAAACACTGATGTCTTCTTGGATTTAGACACTCATCTGTGCCTACTATTCCCTAGAAGAGTCCCCAGCAAACCTCGATGATTATTTCCTTTCTATCTGACATTCGTCCTATGTCATGATACCTTTCGGCAGCCGTACCCTGCCAGGTGATCGTCCTTCACCTTTTTGATGATCGTCCTTCATCACCCCCAATGGAGTCTCTATTCATTAGAATCCCTCCTATCCGACATTCGTCCTATGTCGTGATATTTTTAGCAGCCGTCCCCTGCTAGGAGATCGTCCTTCACCTCCTGATGATCGTCCTTCATCATTTCATCCGATGGCCGTACCTATCATTGATCTTGTTAGCTGACATTCGTCCTATGTCATGATAAACCCTCAGAGCCGCCGTACCCTACTAGGTGATCGTCCTTCACCTCTTGATGATTGTCCTTCATCATGCTTATCCGATGGCCGTCCCCATCGTCGACCTTTTCTATCCGGCATTCGTCCTATGTCGCGATATTTTCGGCAGCCGTACCCTGCCGGGTGATCGTCCTTCACCTTAGATGACCGTCCCTCATCTTATCCCCAACAGAGCAGTCGTCCCCTGCCAGGTGATCGTCCTTCACCTTTGATGACCGTACCTCATCATTTATTTCATTTATGCTTTGAACTCGATGGTCGTCCCCATCATTTACCTATAATCCCTAGGGAATCTTATAGCTTTACCTGATGGTCGTCCCCATCATAATCTCTTATAGCCCTAGCATGTCGGCCGTCCCCGTCATTGCTTCATCCCCAGCAGTCGTCATCTGCTCGACGGTCGTCCTCCGTCGCCCGCACTTTATATTTATACTTTATTTTCTTTTACAATCTATATCCCTTTTCTTCTTCATTCAGTGAGTGCAAATTTTGGACTGTCTTTGGTATTCAACCACAAGTTATCTTGTTTGCCTGTTAAGCCGTTGCTTACATCCTGCACAGCTAACTCATGCTTGAATAGGGGCAGCTGTAAACACCCCAAATTTGCCCTCACTCTTTTCACCATGGCTTGTGATTCTTTTCATTTGCATAGATTCAATCATAGCATCTCATACCACATTTTTGATTCACTGCATTGGTTCAAAGTCATTTGCATCTAGGGTTTGTGATCTGAGCAATCCCTGAGCCACTTGAGCCATTCCAAAGGTCTTCAATCACTTCAAAGGGTTCCATGCATGTTCAAGCATCATATTATATCCTCTTTTCACCATGGCTTGTGATTCTTTTCATTTGCATAGATTCAATCATAGCATCTCATACCACATTTTTGATTCACTGCATTGGTTCAAAGTCATTTGCATTTAGGGTTTGTGATCTGAGAAATCCCTGAGCCACTTGAGCCATTCCAAAGGTCTTCAATCACTTCAAAGGGGTCCATGCATGTTCAATCATCATATTATATCCTCATAAGGTCAAAGAAGTCAAAGAATCACAAGAACTGAGAAAGGCATGGAAGCAGAGCCAGGTTTAGCTACACAGATGACCTAAAATTAGGGTTTTGGTTTCAGAGGCCATAACTCCAATTTTTTTGGTCATTCTTGTTTCTATTGGTCTCTATATGTTGTAAGGATCATGCATATCAATTTTCATGAAGAAATTCAATGGGGAAGGCATCTGATCACAAGATGACTTCTTGGGCAAGTCAGTGCAAAATCAGGACATCTGAGACCCCCAATGACCCAACCAAAGGGTGTTCTCCATCATTTTGAATGTGTATGATCTTTATTTGATCATAGAAGATGTTAGAAGTTCACAAAATTGAATAATTTCAAGCCATTTACAAAGTTGCCTTTTTGGGAAGGTGACTTATAATGTAAACTTGCCATTTTGGGAAAGGTTTTCAACCTCCCCTTTTTGATTCAAAAATGCCTCAAATGAGAAAACTTTGGTCATGAAAGTTGTTGAATGGATCCTCCCATTTTCAAAAAGTACAAGAACTCCTTCTAATTCATCATGGATCAAAAGTTATGGCTTGTCAAAGTTGGATAAAATCATTGAATTTCATATTTTGCACCAAAGAGGGAAAGTTGCAAAACCTCATGCCAAGGCAAAATGTGACTTCAAAGTGGCTTCTATGCATTACACAAACCTCACACATGACCTAAAACTCAGAATTGCACAAGAATTTCTCAAGTTTCATGCCATGAACTTCATAAATTTCAAAAGGGACCCAAACTTCCCCAAAATTGCAAAATGGATCAAAGCTTCTCATCCACTTGTGCCAGCTGCCAAAAGTAACTTCCATGGACCTCCTTGAAGCATGCTGATCCAAGCCATGCCCTTGTACCTTGACTGAACCAGCCCATACCTCCTCTTACAAAAAAGTTGACTTTATGCAAGATGAGCCATACCAATCAAGCTAGGCCAGCAACAACTCTCTGACCAATCACAGCTTCACATACATGCCTCATGGATCATTTTTCATAAAATCTTGGAAGCTGAAACCTCCCACAAGCCAGCACTCTCAAAAATCCTCCCTTATGCATTTTCTTTCGAAACCCAATACACAAGCTTGAAACACCAAAACAAACTTCACAAAACTACTCACCATGATCCTCTGATCATTTCCCAATCCTCATTTGGCCCTGAAACCACCCTAAGCAGAAACACGATTTTCCACCCCTTCTGAACAGAACTTCATCAATCTCACAAACCAGCCACCATACACTCCAACTAAGCCTCAAAGCATCTTCAGGGAGACCATTAGAGGAACTTTGAAGCAGGGAGGCAGTCTGAGAGCTCCAAACTATAAGCTTCACTTCAGGTAGCTTCGCAAAATCATTTTTCCAGAAACCTTGTTTTAAGTTATTGAAATGATCTACATGTTCCCCTGAATGCTTTGCACTTTTTATTTTTGAAAATGATTGACTATTGAGCATGTAATGCATCTCTGAAAGTTTGGTCATTTTAAGGTTTTTGATTCAAATCTAGGTTTTGAGTGAAAAGAAATGGATTTTGAGGGTGGATTCGTGTTTAGGGAGGTTGAGAGGTTTGATCTGGAGCTTTACAGCTTTTAAAATGACCTAGAGAGTGGGATTGAGATTTCTCAGGGAGGGTGTCACCGGAGAAGACGACCGGAGCTCTTCTCCGGTGACCTGAAAATGATTAGGGTTTAATTTGTGATTAGGGCAAAGTTTGAATCTGGAGCGTGCGATCTTGCTTCCCGCGCGTGAACCTAGGGCCAGGATCCTCTCATTAGCCATTAATCTGGATTATTTAAATTAATTAATTAGGGTTTAGGTTAATTAAGTCAGTTTGAATCTGGGCCAATGGATCTGGCGCCAGTCAACTCCCTCCAAAACCATTTGAGTGCCAGCCATTAGATCTGTTGACTTCTCATAATTTCATTTTTATTTCATTTATTTTATATTAAACTTCTATGAATTTTTAAAAATAGCAAAACACTTTAAAAAATTCTGATTTTTTTTGTCAAACATTTCATTAATTTTCAGAACCCAAAAATATTTTTATTTTTATTTTTTGCATTAAAAATTATTTTTAAATCATTTAAATGTTTATTTTTAATTAGTTAATGGAAATTAATTAATAAAAAATGCATTTAGGTATTTAAAAATCACCAAAAAATTCACATTACATTTCAAAACATTTAGAAGCATTATCAAACTCTCAAAACAAATTTCTTCTTAGTTCTTGATGCATTTTGATAATTTTCATTGGAATTAAATCCTTTTAAAGGCAATATTTTTGTTTAAACTTGAAAAAAATCATTCTGCCTAACCATTGAGAGTTTGATGATGGTTCTTCTTGAATTGCATCCTTCATAGCATGTAGTTTATAGGATAAAATTGGTTTGAATTTATCTTCCATTTTCAATTTGTTTTGCATTTTTCCTTGTGAGGTACCTTGAAACCCTAGTTGACTTAGAAAAATCATAACTTCCATTAGGTTTAGATTTGGGTCTCCCCCTTTGGGCAGTGAACTTGTGTAGGGTTAGGGTTCCTTTGATCCCATTTTCAATTTTTTGTCATGACCTTTGCTTCTGATTTTGGATTTTGCTTTACATGTTGTTCGTAAACCCTAATTTGTGCCTTTCTTTGCATCCATTTCTCATTTGCTTGCATTCAAGAACTTGCCATGACATTTTGTGCATCCACATGATCCATAAGACATCTTAGGACATATTAGAATCATGTTTGATCATTGCATCTTTCATTTGCCATGTTATGCATTCATATCATTTCATAAGTTTTCATGAACTTCCATGTTTCAAAGCATGCCTCATTTGCATCCTTATGCTTGTATGATTATTCTCATCTCTTGTCATGTGTTTGCATCATCTCCTAGCATCATTTACATCATGTGCATGCTTCTGACTTTGGTTTGCATCATGGCATTTCATCTCATTCTCATTGCATTTCATTCCTTTTGCTAACTTTTCAGGTGGTAAGTTGTTTTGAGAAGTGAATTTGCCTTCACTTCTCACAATCTCTTTTCATCTCTCTTGCATCATTGCTGCATTTTATCTTGTGTATTGGAGTGGGCTTTCCCACTCATGTTCATCTCTTACTTTCTTCCTTCAAGCAACTTGTCTTCTTAAGTGAAGCAAGTTGTTTTGTTTCTCTCTGTTTCTCTCTCCTTTCATTTGTTTCTCTCCTTGGTGGCTCTTTGAAGATTCTTTCTCTCTTAAGCCTCACAAACCCTAGGATCTCCAAGTATGATAACAATTAGGGCTTGATTAGTTCCCCATTTAGTTTTGCCTTTGTGTCATCTTTGAGTCTTCTCTCCTCATCTCATAATCAAGGACTAAACCCTAAAGGTTTTAAGGCTTTGTGATTAAGCTTATACCTGCATACTTCTATTAGGATGGGGTGTATAACTTTAATCCTAAGTGTCAAACCCTTAATGTTGTTTAAATCCTTTAATCAATTCACTTAATAATCAATAAGACATCAAGCTTGTAACTTGGGCCTTGCATTAGGGTTCTAATTCTTCCTTAATTGGTTAAGAAGGACTAACCCTAGTGTTAATGGACAAGTCCTCCTCAAGGTTTCTTACCAACCATAAAACTCACTTCTTAATCTTATCATTAACTAAAACCCACTTTAATAAAGGCTTTGTTTTGTCATGAGGTTAATCCCTAATCATGGATCAAGTTGAGGAGCCTTCTTCAGCTTTAATGTTCTCATCTATTATCCTTCTATTAGGATGGTGTAATGGGTCCATTAAATCTTTGATTATGGCTTAAACTCATTACTTAACACTAAACAAAAGCAACAAAAACATCTAAATAAGTGCAAGTGGGTTAATGATCTTAATCCTACATCATGGTGATTAAGTGTGAGGTGTTTCCTTCATAATTAGGGTATTCTCATTACCCCTAATCAGAGGGAGGATGTGATGAGTTTACTAACCCCTTGGTTTAGGCTTAAGCTCATTAACTTATGAAAAATATAAAAATGCAATAAAAGATTGAAAACACCAAAAACAAGCAATAATCGTCTCCTCCGGGATTCTTTTCTCATCATCTTCACTCACAAACGAGAACTTGCTTCTTCCGTCTAATGCAAGACAGTTTGCACCTGAGCCAGACAGGTCATACACTTAAGCATAGACAAGTAAGCAGTTCACAAGAAAATTTATCTTTCAGTCTCTTTGAGTCGAACTACGGTGTTCTGACTTCCTCATTGCACGAGAGGATACGTAGGCATAACTTAACAGTTATCGAACAAAAGTCTCTGTCCATTCCCCCCTCTTCCAACATTATTCTTTAAGCCTCATAGTATTGAGCTTCACACTCTTTTCTTGCACTGATACTCTTTCATTTTACTTCACACTTTCTTCCAGCACTGACACTTGCATTCTTTTCCAGCTGTTGCACATAAATAGCACTGACACTACCCCTTTAAACACAAAACTTTCAAGCGTGGATCCCGTCGAGTACGGCGGACAATCTGGGTGCTAATACCTTCCCAGGTTGTAACCAACCCCCTTTCTCAGTCTCTCTGGTTCGCAACCGTCTTATACATATCTTTCTAGGTCTATGTAGCATTACCTTTCCTCCGGGATAAAAATGCCTAGCTGGAGACTCTATTCATTCCTTCTCTTTGGCCGACCGTTCGCGTCTGTACCCCTTCTGACCTGGGTGTCATTAGGTGGGAGCGACAGTATGTTGTTGGTGATGCTATTGCATGAGATAGTTATTGTTGTATGTTGTTGATGATGTTGTTGCATGAGATAGATGTTGTAGACATTGCATATTGTCATTGATGGTGCATGGCATGTGCATAGTTGGGGATGGTGTACCAAGGTAGGGTATATTCAATCGAATCCCAAAGGGGACCGGTGTGATGTTGGTGCGGTCATGAAACAGGGATCATACGTGACCATGAAACAGGGGTCGAGGGTGTGATCATGAAATAGGGATTATACTGGACCATGGAAGAGGGGTCGATAGTTCCTACGGGAATTGGATCTTGAAATAGAGATCAATGTATGGTACCACATGCATAGAGTTGGTAGAGTCTCATTGCATAGTTGTTTTTTCTTCATCTCCTAAGGGCTTGATAATGGGAATTTTAGGCAAAGTGTTGTTGAGTAGAGAATATGGGGTTGGGTGATTTTGGATGAAAAGTGTACTAGATTGTTAGAAAATTGTTAATTGTATGATAATTGTATGAATTAAAGGTTTTGTTGGGATAATTATG
This sequence comes from Lathyrus aphaca, assembly GCA_963966055.1. Lineage (NCBI taxonomy): Eukaryota > Viridiplantae > Streptophyta > Magnoliopsida > Fabales > Fabaceae > Lathyrus > Lathyrus aphaca. The sequence goes on from OZ014521.1 coordinate 449,175,352, forward strand.
TATTTTCTGGCTGCAAAACTGGTTTTTTGATGAATAAATCATAGAGTTTGGTTGTGTCGTAGAAGGAAAATCCTAAAAATAGCAGTCCTCACTTAGCGAGTTGCAGCTTGCTTAGCAAGAAAAGGGAAGCTTTGGACCGTTCTTGGCAAAGAGTTGCTCGCTTAGAGAGACCTGGAGTGAAAAATAAAACGTTTATTTATGAAAAAATTCTCTAAAACTCTTTAATTAATATATTAAGGGATGGGGATTGAAGTACTATTGTTAGAGGTAGGTAGAGATGGGTTATGAGCTTAATTAGAAGGATAATGATCATAACTTGAAACGAACATGAATTGATGTGTAGATTCATTGTTGTTGTTGCTATGTGTGGTAAGATGTTGTTGGTGTTACATGACGTTGATGTTGATATACATTGTCGTATTTGAAGATGCATGTTATAGTTGTTGATATATGTTGTTGATGTTGTTTTTTGTTGTGGTTATATGATGTAGTAGTTGTTAGGTGTTGTTGTAGTTGTTGATATATGTTGTTGATATTGTTATGTGTTGTTGTTGTCGTTGTGGTTATATGATTTAGTAGTTGTTAGGTGTTGTTGTATTTTTTTATATATGTTGTTGGTTATGTTGTCACGTGAAATAGTAGTTGTTGTATGTTCTTGGTGATGTTATTGCCTGAGATAATTGATCTTGAATGTGGTTGGTGATGTCGTTGTATGAGGTAGTTGTTATTGTAGTATGTTGTTGGTGATGTTATTGCATGAGATAGTAGTTGTTGTATGTTGTTGGTGATGTTATTGTCATTGATGGTGCATGGCATGTGCATAGTTGAGATGGTGTACCAAGGTAGGGTATATCCATCCGCATCCCAAAGGGGGCCGGTGTGATGTTGGTGCGGTCATGAAATAGGGATTGTATGTGACCAAGAAACTGTGGTCGAGGGTGTGATCATGAAATAGGGATCATATTGGACCATGAAAGAGGGGTCGAGAGTTTCGACGGGAACTGGATCTTGAAATAGAGATCGATATATGGTACCACATGCATAGATTTGGTAGAGTCTCATTTCATAGTTGTTTTTTATTCATCTCATAAGGGCTTGATAATGAGAATTTCAGGCAAAGTGTTGTTGAGTAGAGAATATGGGGTTGGGTGATTTTGGATGAAAAGTGTGCTAGATTGTTAGAAAATTGTTAATTGTATGATAATTGTATGAATTAAAAGTTCTGTTATGATAATTCTATGTTTTATGGCTGAAAAACTAGTTTTTGGATGAATAACTCGTAGTAGGGTTTGGCTGTGTCGCAGAAGCAAAATCCCAAAAATCGCAGTCCTCACTTAGCGAGCTGCATCTAGCTTAGCGAGCAAAGGGAAACTTTGGACCGTTCTTGGCAGAGAGTTGCTCGCTTAGCAAGCAAGCCCTTCGCTTAGCGAGACCTAGAGTGAAAAATAAAATGTTTTATTTCTGAAAAATTCTCTAAAATTCTTTAATTAATATATTAAGGGATGGGGATTGAAGTAGTGTTGTTAGAGGTATGTAGAGATGGATTATGAGCTTAATTAGAAGGATAATGATCATAATTTGAAACGAACCTGAATTGATATGTACATTCATTGTTGTTGTTGCTATGTGTAGTAATTTGTTGTTATTGTTACATGACATTGATGTTGATATACGTTGTCATATTCGAAGATAGATGTTGTAGTTGTTGATATATGTTGTTGATGTTGTTGTTGTTGTTGTTGTGGTTATATGATTTAGTATTTTTTAGGTGTTGTCGTAGTTATTGATATATGTTGTTGATGTTGTTATGTGTTATTGTTGTATTGTTGTTATATGATGTAGCCGTTGTTAGGTGTTGTCGTAGTTGTGTATATATGTGTTGCTGATGTTGTCACATGAAATAGTTGTTTTTGTATGTTAATGGTGATGTTATTGCATGGGATAATTGATGTTGTATGTGGTTGGTGATGTTGTTGTATCAGGTAGTTGTTGTTGTATGTCGTTAGTGATGCTATTGCATTAGATAGTTGTTGTTGTATGTTGTTGATGATGTCGTTGCATGATATAGATGTTGTAGACATTGCATATTATCATTGATGGTGCATGCCATGTGCATAGTTGGGATGGTGTATCAAGGTAGGGTATATCCATCTGAATCCCAAAGGGGACCGGTGTGATGTTGGTGTGGTAATGAGATAGGGATCATATGTGACCATGAAACAGTGGTCAAGGTTGTGATCTTGTAATAAGGATCATACTAGACCATGAAATAGGGGTCGAGAGTTCTGGCGGGAATTGGATCTTGAAATAGAGATCGATATATGGTATTGCATGCATAGAGTTGGTAGAGTTTCATTGCATAGTTGTTTTTTCTTCATCTCTTAAGGGTTTAATAATGGGAATTTTAGGCAAAGCGTTGTTGAGTAGAGAATATGGGGTTAGGTCATTTTGGATGAAAAATGTGCTAGATTGTTAGAAAATTGTTAATTGTATGATAATTGTATGAAATAGAGGTTTGGTTGTGATAATTCTCTATTTTCTTGCTGAAAACTAATTTTTGGATGAATAAATCGTAGCAGGGTTTGGCTGTGTCACAGAAAGAAAATACCAAAAATCGCAGTCCTTGCTTATCGAGTTGCAGCTCACTTAGCGAGCAAAGGGAAACTTTGGACCGTTCTTGGCAGATAGTTTCTCACTTAGCGAGCAAGCCCTTCGCTTAGCGAGACCTGAAGTGAAAAATAAAATGTTTTATTTTTGAAAAATTCACTAAAATTCTTTAATTAATATATTAAGGGTTGGGGATTGAAGTAGTGTTGTTAGAGGTAGGTAGAGATGGGTTATGAGCTTAATTAGAAGGATAATGATCATAACTTGAAACGAACATGAATTGATATGTACATTCATTGTTGATGTTGCTATGTGTGGTAAGTTGTTGTTGTTACATGACGTTGATGTTGATATACGTTGTTGTATTCGAAGATGCATGTTGTAATTGTTGATATATATTATTGATGTTGTTATCTGTTGTTGTTGTCATTGTGGTTATATGATGTAGTAGTTGTTAGGTGTTGTTGTAGTTGTTGATATATGTTGTTATATGTTGTTGTTGTCATTGTGGTTTTATGATGTAGTAGTTGTTATGTGTTGTTGTAGTTGTTGATATATGTTGTTGGTGATTTTATCACGTGAAATAGTTGTTGTTGTATGTTGTCAGTGATGTTATTGCATGAGATAATTGATGTTGTGTGTGGTTGGCGATGTTTTTGTATGAGGTAGTTGTTGTTGTATGTCGTTGGTGATGCTATTGCATTAGATAGTTGTTGTTGTATGTTGTTGATGATGTCGTTGCATGAGTAGATATTGTAGACGTTGCATATTGTCTTTGATGGTGCATGGCATGTTTATAGTTGGGGATTGTGTACCAAGGTAGGGTATATAAATCTGAATCCCCAAGGGACCGGTGTGAAGTTGGTGCGGTTATGAAACAAGGATGGTATGTGACCATGAAACACGGGTCGAGGGTGTGATCATGAAATTGGGATCATACTGGACCATGAAAGAGGGGTCGAGAGTTCCGACGGGAACTGGATCTTGAAATAAAGATTGATATATGATACTGCATGCATAGATTTGGTAGAGTCTCATTGCATAGTTGTTTGTTGGTGTGCATAATATTATTATATGTTGTGGTGTATTTGTGTAATTTTTGTTTTATAAGAAGTTGTGAAATTGCTTGATGATACTTGTTTTTGTTCTTATTATTTTTTTCCTTTTGATGGTGTAAGTATCCCACCCCTTCTGTTTGAATGATACCCTTATGTTGGTAACGTGCAGGTGAGCAGGATTAGTAGAGTGGTGGTCGGTGAAGTCGGTGTACTTCACATTTTTAGGAGTCAGCTCTGATACGTGCTTTGGGGTGTCGAGACGATGATTGTTTCTTTGTTTACTTATTTTTAGAAAACTATTTTGTAATTGAATCTTACTTTATGTTTCTTTAGAGTTTTCCGTTGCAAGTAAAAACTATTTTGTAAAATGTATCACATTGAGCCATATTTTGAAGTAGTATGTAACACTCTGAATGATATTTATATTTAATTACTCTGATTTAAATTGAATATTCGTGGGGAGTATTTTAGGGTGTTACAATTAATCACAACATCATGATAAACATGTTTGCAACTTGAAGGAGCAGAAATGATGCATATTTCATGGAGTTTCAAAGTGAGGAACTTACCTTCAAAGTGAAAATAGTTTTTGGACTTGGAGTTGTTACATAAGCAATGTGATTATCCTAAAAGCTTCCTTAACCTCCAAGAATATGTTGCGGTGCTTAAATTAACTTAAAACCTTCTGAAACTCTCAACTCGAATCAAGTTACAAAGTGAAGAAAGTGAGAAATGAATTTGGTGATTCCGATGTTACATAAGTTTTTAGATGATTTAGATAACTTCTATAATGATTATGGAAGGTGTTTCAATGCTTAGATTGAATGGAAATGAACTAGTTTTTTGAATTTCACGTTTTTACTCTAATGGCACTTTGAAAATTTAGAGAAAGCGTGAATCTGATTTAGAGGGCTCTTGGCAAGGTTTTGGTGTGTTTTAAATGAGCAATTTGGCCTCTATTTATAGGAAAACATTTCAGGCTTGGAGGAAAAATTTGGATTGAGATGCATCATATTATCCAATGAATAATGACATGTTTCTTTACTTTGAGTGGCAAGGTATACATAGCCTACTTTCTAGTGTGGCTTGACTTGATGTTTTTGAATCTTCACTTCTCAGATTGCAACTCATCCCTTGGTGTTTTGATCAATCCTTAACTTATTGTGGTGGTTTCACAACCAATTATTTTTCACTTAATGCTCCAAAAAACATCATGTAGTAACATTGGGAGATGTTTTTTCACTATGCAAAGTGTTAGATCCACAATTTTAGGATTGGAAACAAATTTTCTAAAACATGGTTCACAACAGGATGTAGTGTGTGATGCTGTAACATGTTGTTCAGTTCACCTGGTGTTAAGATGTCCTGACAAATGTTGTAACATGTTATACCAGAACATTAGTTTTGGATGGTTTTAATTCTTGACATATTTGTTATGATTTTGTGAGATTCCTTTTGGAATTATCTCACTTATTTTCACAAGTCAAGAAGATTTAATCTGAAACATTTTATTTGATCTCCAACTGCCCATAAGTTCCTAAAATTGGATGTTAAGACAATTTAGGAAACTTGATGATTTGTTCCAAGATTTAAGGAGATTTTTCTACATGACTAATGCAGCCCTTAGCGTGTGGATCAAGGAATATTTTGGTGAATATTTTGAATCACATTGATTGATAAGGAGTATTTAAAGATCACTTAGACCTAATGTATTTAACAAATTTCACTTTTGTAAAATTAGGGGAAGGTTTAGAAACTTAGGTTTTGAGAGTCTCTTGTGTGTTACTTTGTAATTCACCATTTATATCTTTTGATATATTGTGGTAGACATATTGTTTGTTGTTTATTGTTCACTCAAAAAAGATTAAGCAAACAATGTATTGTTCTTGGTGGAAGTTTTGAAGCAAAACTGAGTATTGTAGTTAGGGATGTAAATCGATATCCATGGGGACGGATACTATGATATTCGTATCCTCCTGTTAAATAAAAATGATATCCATATTCTCCCCATATCCATGCGGATATTCGTTAAGCAGGTAATCCCCGGGTTTAACGGTATCCATGGATAATATTTTTTTTAAAAATTATTTATTTTTTTAAATTATTTTTAAAAAAATAATTTTAAAATCCTTTTAAAGACACAAAAAGTTATTATCATATAATATTCATACAATTCACTCTTAATTTAACAACGGACGACCGAGGAGTAGGAAGAAGACTTGGTTTGACAAAGGAATGACAACACTAGTTGGTTGGAAAGTGAAATTGTTGAATTATGGTATGAAATATTGAATAGTTTAAATATTGTAAACACCCCAAATTTTCCCTCACTAAGTTCGCACCATGGCTTGTGATCTTTCATCTTTGCATTAGTTTAATCATACCATTTCATATTGCATTTTTGTTTCACTGCATTAGTTCAAGTTCATCTGCATCTAGGGTTTGTGATCTGAGCAATCCAGGATCCATCTGAGCCACTCCAAAGGTCATCAATCATCTCAAGAGGGTCCATGAATGTTCAATCATCATATTATATCCACCAAAGATCAAGGAAGTCAAATAATCACAAGAACTTGCAAAGCATGGAAGTAGAGCTAGGGTTTAACTACACAGATGACCTAAAATTTGGGTTTTGGTTTCAGAGGCCATAACTCCAATTTTTTTGGTCACTCTTGTTTCTATTAGTCTCAATATGTTATGAGGATCATGCATACCAAGTTTGATGAAGAAATGCATTGTGGAAGTCATTTGTTCACTGGGTAACTTCTTGAGCAAGTCAGAGCAAAATCAGGGCATCTGAGGCCCCCCAACATGGAACCAAAGTGGATTTTTCATCAAATTGAAGTTATATGATCTTTATTTGATCATTTAAGTGCTTAGAAATTCACAAAATTGAAGAAAAATGAGCTAAACCAAAAGTTTCCAAAAATGGAAATGACTTGTAATGTAAACTTTCCATTTTGGGGAAAGTTTTTCAACCTCCTATTTCTCAACAAAAAATGCTTCAAATGAAAAATTGTTGGTCATGAAAGTTGTAGATTGGATCATTCCCTTTTCAAAAAGTACAATAACAAGTTCTAATTCATTGTGGAACTCAAGTTATGGTTTGTCAAAGTTGGCAAAAATCCCATAATTTTCAAGAATGCACCAAAAGGGATTCTTTGCAAAACCACTTGCCAAGGCTTTTTGTGACTTCAAACACACTTTAATACATCATAACATCATAATGCATTGCCTCTAGATCAGAATTGCCCAAGAAATTGCAAGATTACATGCCTTGAACATCAAGATTTCTCAAAGGGGCCAAAACTTCACATATTTGCAAAAGGTCTCATAACTTTGCTCCCACATGCTGAATTGCCTCAAGATTGAATTTGTGGACTTCCTTGAAGTCAGCTGCACATGGACATGCCAAAATGCTAGCTGCATTCTTGCCCATACCTCAAGTACAAGAAATGTTGACTTTATGCAAATTCACCCATACCAATCAGCTGCAGCCACCACCCACTCTCTGCCCAACCAGAACACTACAAGCATGCCTCAAAGATCATTTTTCATAAGACACACAAGTTGAAACCTCCAAGAACTCAGCATTGCCAAAAACTCTCCCTCTTGAATTTTCCTTCGAAACTCATAGCTCACTCACTCAATCTTCAAACTAATTCCACCATTCATCTCTAAATCACTCACTGATCACAAACCAACCATTGAAACAGCCAAAAACACTTCATACACCAAACACGATTTCTGACCAGCAAGAGTTCCAGCTCTCAAACTAGTCACTCTCAAGGTCTTCCAAGCATCAAAGCTTCTTTAGGAAGGTCATTGGAGTCAGCTTGCACAAGAGAAGCAGCCTGAAAGCTCCAAACTAAGGAAACTCAAGCTCAGGTAACTTCTTCAAACATTTTTCCAGAAGTGTTATTTTAAGTGTTTAGATTGATCTTCATGCTTTGCTGGTCACCATGATGTGTTTATTTTTAAGAATGGTTGAGAAATGAGCCTGTATGCATGTTCTGAAAGTTTCACCATTTTTGATCTTTTCTTCGAATCACGAGTTTGAGTGAGAATAAATGTGATTTGAGTGTGGATTTGAGCTTAGGGGAGTGAGGGGAGTTGATCTGGAGCTTTAGAGCTCCAGAAATTACCTAGGGAAGAAGATTGAGATTTTCAGGTGAGGGTGTCACCGGAGAAGACGACCGGAGCTCTTCTCCGGTGACCTGAAAGTGATTAATGAGATAATTAGGGTTAGGGCAGTGTTTGAATTAGGGCCATTGGATCTTTCTTTCCCGCGTGAGATGGAGGGTGGAGATTAGCTCATTTAAGTTTAATCTGGATTAATTAATTAGTTAATTAGGTTTAATGAAGTTTGAATGTGGACCATAGGATATGGCGCGTGGTCAACAAATATTTCCCCAGATTCAACCACATCCCTTGGATTGGATTACTTTTATTTAATTCAGTTTTAATTCATATTTTTCTTATTTATTTTGCATGATTTATTTAAAATAGCTAAAAATTTCCAAAAATATTTTCTTTCTGCATTTTGACTTCAAATAATTTTCTCAACCCAAAAATATTTTTATTTTTATTTTTCACATTAAAAAATCATTTTTAAAACATTTAAATGTTTATTTTAATTAATTAATGGAAATTAATTAATTAAAATATAATTTAGGTTTCTAAAAATCCCAAAAAAATTCACATTGCATCTTTAAACATTTAGAGACATTTTCATACCATCCACACAAATTTCTTTTTGGTTTTGAACCATCTTTGATAATTTTCTTGAATTTAAGGTTCATAAAATTCACATTTTAGAACCCTAACTTCTAGAATTCTTTTCTGTCTAACCAAGAATGGTATGACAATGATTCTTTTTGCATTGATCTTCATTTAACATGTAGTTTCTAGCATAATTTTGTCACAAATTTCTTCTGCCTTTTTGAATTGATTGGCATTTTTCCCTTTAGGTGCCTTAAAACCCTAGAAAACTTAGGAAAATCATAACTTCCTTAGGGATAAGAGTTAGGTCTCCTCCTTTGGGGTGTGGTATCATATGGGGTTAGGGTTCTTTTGTTTGCATTTTCAATTTTTTATCTTGTCATTTGCTTTTGGTTTTGAGTTTTGCACCTCATGTTGCATGAGAACCCTAATTTCTCATCTTCCTTTGCATACATCTTGCACAAGCATTCATATAAGAACTTGCCATGACATTTCTTGCATCCAAATGACATATAAGACATCCTAGGACACATTAGACTCATGTTTGATCATTTCCCCATCCATTTGCCATGTTATGCATTCATTTCATTTCATGTGCATTCATGTGCTTTCATGCTTCTTATATGCTTCATTTGCGTTCTCATCACTTGTATGATCATTCACTACTCTTGACATATATTTGCATCATCTCTTAGCATCATTTGCATCATGAACATGTTTCTGGTTTTTGTTTGCATCCTTGCATTCATTTCATTTTCATTTCATTTTATTTCCTTATGCTAACTTTTCAGGTGGTAAGCATATTTGAGAAGTGAATTTGCCTTCACTTCTCACAATCTCTTCCCATCTCTCTTATGCATTCATTGCTACATTTTGTATTTGTCTTAGAGTGAGCTTGCTCATTCATGTTCCTCCTACACTTTCTTTCTTCAGGTAACTTATCTTCTTAAGTGAAGTAAGTTAGCTTGTTTCTTCTACTTCTCCTCCTTTCATCTGCTTCTTCCTTGGTGGCTTCTCCTTGAAGATCTCTTGAAAGCCTCATAAACCCTAGGAACACCCAAGCATGATAACAATTAGGGTTTGTTTAGTCCCCCATTAGTTTTACCTTTGTGTCATCTTTTGTGTCTCTCTTCTCATCTCATAATCAGAGACTAAACCTTTAAGGTTTTAAGGCTTTGTGATTAAGATTATGACTGCATCCTTCTCTTAGGATGGAGTGTATAACTTTAATCCTAAGTGTTAAACCTTTAATGTGTTTAAATCTCTGAATCAATCCATCTAATAATCACTAAGACAATAAGCTTGTAACTTGGGCCTTGCATTAGGGTTCTAATTCTTCCTTAATTGGTTAAGAAGGACTAACCCTAGTGTTAATGGACAAGTCCCCCTCAAGTTGTCTTACAAACCATAAAATCCACTTCTTAATCTTACCATTAACTAAAATCCACTCTAATAAAGGCTTTGTTTTGTCATGAGGTTAATCCCTAATCCTGGAATACGTTGAGGAGCCTTCCTCAGCTTAAATGTTCTCATATATTATCCTTCTATTAGGATGGTGTAATGGGTCCATTAAATCCTTGATTATGGCTTAAACTCATTACTTAACACTAAACCAAAATACCAAAAGCATCTAAATAAATGCAAGTAGGTTAATGATCTTAATCCTACATCACGGTGATTAAGTGTGAGGTGTTTACTTCATACTTAAGGTATTCTCATTACTCCTAATCAGAGGGAAGATGTGATGAGTTTACTAACCCTTGGTTTAGGCTTAAGCTCATTTTCTTATGACAAACTCCAAAAGCAATAAAAGATTGAAAACTCAAAAACAAACAATAATCGTCTCCTCCGGGATTCTTTTCTCACCTCATTCACTCACAAACGAGAACTTGCTTCTTCCGTCTAATGCAAGACAGTTTGCACCTGAGCCAGACAGGTCATACACTTGAGCATAGGCAAGCAAGCAGTTCACAAGTCAATTTATCTTTCAGTCTCTTTGAGTCGAACTACGGTGTTCTGACTTCCTCATTGCACGAGAGGATACGTAGGCATAACTTAACAGTTATCGAACAAAAGTCTCTGTATATTCCCCTTCTTCCAGCATTATTCTTTAAGCCTCGTTATCTTATGCTTTACACTCTTTTCTTACACTGACACTCCTTTTCTTCACTTCACATTTCTTTTGCACTGACACTTGTATTCTTTTCCAGCTTTTGCACACAGAATAACACTGACACTACCCCTTTAAAAACAAAATTTCAAGCATGGATCCCGTCGAGTACGAAGGACAATCTGGGTGCTAATACCTTCCCAGGTTGTAACCAACCCCCTTTCTCAGTTTCTCTGGTTCGCGAACATCTTATCCATCTTTTCTTAGGTTTATGCAGCATTACCTTTCCTTCGGGATAAAAATGCCTAGCTGGCGACTCTTTTCAGTTCATCTTCATGTTCTCTCTTTCACCGACCGTTCGTGTCTGTACCCCTTCTGGCCCTGTGTCATTTGGTGGGAGCGACAGCTTGACGACTTTGTTGGGGACCCTTATACTGCAACCAGGGCTTCTGGTTCTTTTTGTGGGTTCCTCCTAACGCTTGTTTGATTTTGTTTACGGGGGTGTTATGTGCTTATTGTGTTTATTTATTTGCTTTATTTATAGCTTTATGTACAGTTTTATTTACTACTTTCTTTACAGTTTTTTATACATCATATTGTCATTATCATTGCTGGATCTGGCTTCTATTTTGGTGGGTGGGGTTTCATTAAGTGATTAAGGTCCTATACCTGGGACCTGAGTGACACCTAGGCTAGAGTGGTTCATATTCTTTCCCGTTCCATTTCGGTCTGGTGCGGGAATATGAAACACGGTTCAGATGTGGGTTTCTTCTTGAGAACTCTGTGCTACATATTTCCTGTAGTGCTAGGGCTATCTGGGAAGCCTGCTAAGTCTGGATGACCTTTATTATGACCTTCAGAATATGGGGTGAATTAGAGGAGGATCCTTTATGGTTATTGTAAACACTGTACCTCCGGGTTAGAAGTGTTTACACTTCTCATAATTGATCCAAGTCTGAGGATCCTTGTTCTAGAACATTACATGTGAGGGGGTTGGGTTGTTTACAGGTTTGCAGGAACCCTTGGCCACATCATACCCTGTTACTGTATGGTTTAAGAATACTTCACTTTGGACAGTTCTTGTGATTAACCCTGGACATGTGACTTATTATTTGATTCCCCTACCCTGGTTACTGGATTTCTGAACCTCCATCCGGATCTTTGAACATACATGGACCTTATACCAAGACAGATAATCAGATCCAGCTCTTGATCAAAAACCTTTGCATATCATTTGCATACATCATCATTGCATCATTTAACATTTGTTTATTTGTTTTTCAGGGTATCCATCATATCATATTTGGTTTGGTTTTGACCCCTTCTACTGCTTAGACCTCTGCTTCAGTTATCTTCTTCAACATTTGCTTCAACTATCTCCTTCAGCACCTGCATCAGTCTGTCAGAGACTCACCTGCATCAGTCTGTCAAAGACTTACCTCCAGATTTTCAGTCTGTGATCTTCATCAGCATTTATCTTCAGATCCTTTATCAGCACTCATGGATGTTCCAAGGAAAAGCAACATATCGTATCACTTCTTTGAGCCCTCTTTGACTGGTATCAGACAGGTCCAGTCAATTATCACACCTGACCACATCCCACTGTTTAGAGAGCACTATGGGGGTATTTTGGACATGGTTATGGATCTTGATTCATCTCAGAGGAGCATGATCCACAAATGCTTGCAGTTTTATGACCCTCCACTCAGATGCTTCACCTTTCCAGATTTCCAGATGGGGCCCCTGTTGGAAGAGTTTTCCTTGTTGATTGGAGTGCCTATTAGAAGAGGGATCCCCTTCAACCCAGAGATGACTGCTCCCAAAAGTGAAGAGATAGCAAGGGAATTGCATTTGGAGCCTGCCCTCATTGAGCAAAACTTGACAACAAAAGCTGGGATTCGTGACTTACATTTGGACTTCTTAATTTCTCAGGCCACCCTGAAGGCTGCAGTGGGAGAATGGAGGGCAATCTGTGCACTTTTAGCCCTCAACATATATGGGGTTATATTGTTTGCAGATGAGCCCAAATTTGTGAGTAAGAATTCCATCCACTTATTCCTGCTGAGGAATCCAGTGCCTACATTGCTAGGGGATTTTTACTACTCCATCCATCAGAGAAATGAAAAGCAAAGAGGGAAGCTAGTCAGATGCTGTGCTCCCATGTTCTACTCTTGGCTGCTCAAACACTTGCCCAAATCAGATGCCTTCTTGAACCCACATCAGTAGAAGAATTGGGCTAAAAGGTTCATTGCTTTAACATCAGATGATATTAGATGGTGCATCCAGAGCACCAAAGGCAAGGATATTATTACCAGCTGTGGGCAGTACCCTAATGTGCCTCTAATAGGAGTAACAGGTTGCATCAACTACAACCCTTTACTATTTAAGAGACAATTGGGATATGCCTTGGTTCATCCTCCCAGAGGACAATATTTGGCTGAGACCCTATACTGTGAGATCCAATCTGGCCCTGCTGTTGTCAGGCAAGCTGCCTGGGCTTGAGACAACATCCAGACCAAAGGGACAGCCATCCTTGGAAGGTGCAACAATATTTCCTCAGCCCAGTATTCTGACTGGTCCCGTACTAGAGCTCAGATTACCAGGATGCCTTTCACCTTGGAAGACACACCTGGACCTTCTACAGTACAACCTGCAGCATCTGTTAGCCTGGAGGAATTTGAAAAGCTGAAGAGAGAGGAATAACCAACTATCTGAAGCCCTGAAGAAGACTCTCTGGGAGAGGAATGACAGTCGTCTGGACATTGAAAGATTGGAAAGGCTCAAGACTGATCATCTGACCAAGATTGAAAAGACAGATGATTACATAAGGAAAGCAAGAGCAGGAGAGTTGGTTTTGAAGAATGCCTGCAAGGAGGCCAAGATTCAGAAGACTAGGGCTGAGCATTACCTGGAGGAAAGCCAGGCTAGGTGGATCAGGATCCCCGAAGCCCGTGCACAAGAAGACCAGAGGACTCAGGCCAAGATTGATCAGCTAGAGGCCAGTGAGAAGAAGCAGCAGGAAGCTTTGTTGGAAGCTCAGAAGGAGATATCAGAATTGAAACTCCGGACGGGGTTAAAGAGATCAAAGGATCAGGACAGGAATAAGAAGCTGACTAATGCCATTGCTACCAGGAACCTCCTCATTAGGACTATTATAGAGCACCCAGCTGGTCCAGTGACGGAGGCCCTCCTGAAGGAAGTCAGAGAGGATGACTTTGGATTGGATGTCTGATTCCTTTTTTCTTGTATTTCCTTTCTTTTGATGTACTTTTTTGCTTTTTTTGGTTATTGTATTTTTGACCCACCATTGGCATGTATTGTAAACAGACTATGTATTTTCATCATTTGTAATATATCAGTTTGTTTTATTTTGGTGGGTCTTCTCTCAACATCATCAAGCATCTCCTCGAGGTCTGGAAAGGTCAAAACCAAGAACCAAACCGGATACCTTGGAAAATAAATAAGCATATTGCATTGCATACTAACATTTTCTTTGTTTTGTAGGTTTTAATTTGTTATTTTGTTTCTCACTTTGTTGTGGTTTCAGGAAACATTGCTCGTCGTAGAGTGTTCCCTGTCCACCGAACACACCGGTACCCAACGCGAAACAACCTTCCAGGAATTCAGATGGATCAGGTACAGCAGGACCTGAATGAAGTAAGAAATCAAATGGAAAACGAAAGGGTCGAGATGAGAAACCAAATGACCCAGTTTATGGCTGTGATGACTGGCTTAGCTCAGAGCCAGGAAAGGCTGAGAGAGCTCGTAGAAAGACAGATACCTGAAGAACCCCACCCTGGCACAGGAGGAACCAGCAATAATGAACGCGGACAACCTCGCATCGACCCACTAGAGTTTGGGCCCCATTTGAACCCAGATGTTAACATCCCAAGGAATATTCAAGGAAACACTGCTGCAGGCAGGATCTTGCAAGAAGATCCTCAGGAGGAGCAGTTCACAGTTATTGGGGCTGGGGATGAGGTGTATGACCGAAGACTGGATGAGATTGCTGAAAAGCTGAGATCCTTGGAATCCCGGAATTCTTTAGGCTTTGACGTAATGGATATGGGGCTGGTAGATGGGGTGAGGATTCCCCACAAATTCAAGCCTCCTTGCTTTGAGAAATATAATGGTACCTCCTGCCTGCGTACCCATCTGCAATCCTTCTTAGGGAGACTTAAGGCTTATACCATGGACGAGAAGTTATGGATGTTCTATTTTAAGGACAGCCTAACTTGAGCATCAAGAGAATGGTATTCGCATCTGACCAGGGCCACTATAAGATGTTGGAAAGACTTGGTCGAAGCCTTCATCCGGCAATACCAGTACAACCTAGACATGGCCCCAAATAGAACCCTTCTAATGGGCATGTCTTAGTCTTCAAGGGAAAGCTTTCGGGATTATGCTCAGAGGTGGAGACAGCTTGCTGCTGCTGTCCAGCCACCCATGTCTGAAAGAGAAATGGCTGACATGTTTATGAACACCTTGCAGGGAACTTATATTGATACACTTGTTGCTTTCTCATCCACCAGTTTTGCCGATGTGGTTATAGCTGGTGAGAGAATTGAGAGTCTTTTAAAGATGGGCAAAATCTCTCACAATGGTGCAAGCTCTTCCAACAACCCCAGAAAGCCTTTTTCAGGACCCCGAAGGGCAGGTGAAACAAATGCTATTCATGCTGGCAGGGGCAGATCCCAGTATTCTCACAGATCAATAGCAGTCGTTACCATCCCGGCTCCAGCTCCACAACAAACACTTTTTCCTCAACAACAACAACAACAAGATCACTATCAGCAACAATCGCACTTTTCGTAACAAAGAACATACAACAATAACAATAACAACCAACAGCAGCGCCCCTTTCAACAGAGGCCATCTCAGGCAAATAGGATGATTGATTCCATCCCTATGCCTTATGCCGCTCTACTGCCACAACTCCTGAAGCTTAACCTGGTTGAGTTAAGGACGTTGGCTCCACCAGATCCTCTCCATCTCCCAAAGAATTATGATTCCAATGCTAGGTGTGCATTCCATTCCAACACACCTGGTCACAATACCTAGAAATGTAGAGCCTTGCAAATGAAGGTTCAAGATCTGGTCGATTCCAAAGCTCTCAATTTCGCACCTCCTCCAAATGTTAACAGAAATCCTATGCCTAATCATGGTGGGCCCAGGATTAATGCCATAGAAGAGGACCAACCATCTGCACTGATTGACAATGTTGCACAGATTAGGACACCGTTGGCAGAAGTCAAGGTTCAACTCCTAAGATGCCAGGTGATCCCGCGCTGTGAGACCTACTGCGAATCATGTAAGACTGCTATTAATGGTTGTGAGAGGCTAAGGTTTGGCATAGATGGCCTTATCAGAGATGGAATTTTGCAAATTACCACAACGACTCCTTCAACATCAACAACTCTTCCTTCAACAACAATGAATCCTCCTACAACATCAACAATTCTTTCTTCAGCAACAACATATCCTCCTACAACTGCAACAACTATCATCCCCACTGATTCATCCACAACTCCGGCAATCATTCCGTCCATTATTTCAACAAACCAAAGTTCAGCAACATTTACTTCTACAACATCAACACCCATCTTATCAACGGAATCTCCTACAACACCAGCAAACATTAATGAAGATGTCTCAACGGTCACGATCTATTATGACCCAGCAAATGTTCATCCCAACAACAATTTCCAACAACAAACTGCAACACCTACTGTCAGATCTCCAGTCACAATCTACTACGACCCGCATACCATCACAATTCCTTCCGCTGCAGCAACCAGTCCGGTCACAATTATAGTACCTGGACTTGTTCCTTATGAAAACAGTAATGCCATACCTTGGCACTACGGCTCTGATCTCTACTACGACGGAAAGAAGATCACTCTAGATTCAGCAACCTCATCACCACAAGTTGACAATGTTGGGGGAGGTGGAGGTGGAGGCTTCACCAGAAGCGGACGCGTTTTTGCCTCACAAACACCGAGACCCAATGCTGAAGCTGAAGTTGCTGTTAAGGAAAAAGGGAAGAATGTGGTACTTGAAGAGCCAACTGTTAAAGAAACACCGAAGACGTCTTTTGAGCAAGAGGTAGACAAGTTCATGAGAATAATCAAAAAGAGTGATTACAAAGTGGTGGACCAGCTTCATCAGACACCCTCCAAAATCTCTATATTATCATTGTTAATGTGCTCTGAAGCCCATAGGAATGCATTGTTGAGGGTCCTGCACGCAGCCTACGTGCCTGAAGAGATTACGGTTAATCAGCTGGAAACGATTGTTGCAAATGTTAATACCAATCATGGACTGGGCTTCACAGATGCTGATTTAACGACGGAGGGACGCAATCATAACAAGGCTTTACATATCAACTTAGAATGCAAAGGTGCTGTTCTTTCTCATGTACTGGTAGACACTGGGTCTTCGCTCAATGTCCTCCCAAAGAAAGCCTTGGTGAAGCTGGAGTATGATGGTTTGGCATTACGTCCAAGTAACTTGGTGGTGAGAGCATTTGATGGCTCTAAGAGATCTGTGCTTGGAGAGATTGATTTACCTGTGATGATTGGCCCACAAACCTTTAAAACTACTTTCTTCGTGATGGACATACAGCCGGCCTACAGTTGTTTGTTGGGTAGACCCTGGATTCACGCCACTGGCGCTGTTACATCTACCCTTCACCAGAAATTAAAATTTGAGTGGGAAGGCTAGATCATCACAATTTGCGGGGAGGAAGATATTTTCGTTAGCCAGCTGGCTACTTACAAGTATATAGAGATGGATGTGGAGATCCATGAGACTATGAGTCAGGGGTTTGAGGCCCTTAACATCAATGAAGCAACTGCTATGTCTGGAACTTCCATCACTTCATATCAACAAGCCCGGAAGGTTGTTAAGGAGGGTACCGCTCAAGGCTGGGGCAAGTTGCTGCCAGTAGAAAAGAAAGAAGACAGATTCAGGTTGGGTTACAGACCAACTCGACAAGATCAACCGAAGGCTGCAACGGAGCGCAAATTTGTCAGCGGGGGAATTCTTACCCCGGATGCTGTGAACAATCTGGAAGACGAGGAAGTAGACAAACTCAACCTGGAAAGCTGGATACGTCCAAGGATCCCAGGGAACCAAG
Source organism: Lathyrus aphaca (assembly GCA_963966055.1). Classification (NCBI taxonomy): domain Eukaryota; kingdom Viridiplantae; phylum Streptophyta; class Magnoliopsida; order Fabales; family Fabaceae; genus Lathyrus; species Lathyrus aphaca. The sequence goes on from OZ014521.1 coordinate 449,192,987, forward strand.
TCTCTAACTAGTCTTCCCAGGAAATTATAAGAGTTACTCCTGCAGAGTAATTATTATTTCCTGTCTTTTAAGCATGCATCAAGTCCTGCATCTTGCCCAAGATGTCAGGACTCATTTTGTAATCGGGCCATCTTGTATTTTGTGCAAACGATCAATTAATGAATATCAGGACATCTTTTGCAAACGAGTCTCTTTTTCGCTCACTGTTTTTCATTTTTCATTTTTTGTACAAAACAATAAAATGGCAATGTTTTCAAAATAACAACTTCATTTTCACTTTTTCTAAATAAGATAAAATTGATCACTAAAATGAACCAATGTAAACCCTTGCAGAGAGTGCCCTCCAGACTGCACCGACAACGACACTGCTATGACTTCGTATGACTTCGACAATCCGATTAATCAAGCCGATGAAGGGGTTGAAGAAGATTATGAGTTATCTGAAGAGCTAGCCAGACTGCTTAGGCAAGAGGAGAAGTTTATCACTCCTCATCAGGAGGAAGTTGAGACAGTTAATCTTGGTACCGAAGAAGACTTGAAAGAAGTGAAGATCGGGGCCCGTCTGCAAGATTTAGTGAAGGAACAACTTATTAACATGATTCGAGAGTACGTTGATGTCTTCGCTTGGTCCTATCAAGACATGCCAGGTCTGGATACTGACATTGTTATGCACAAGCTGCCTTTGAAAGAAGACTGTCCTCCTATGAAACAGAAGCTACGCCGTACTCGTTTGGATATGGCAATGAAGATTAAAGAAGAGGTAAAAAAATAGTGGGACGCCGGTTTCCTTGCTGTGACTAGTTACCCGCCGTGGGTCGCTAACATTATACCAATGCCTAAGAAGGATGGCAAAGTACAAATGTGTGTGGATTACCGGGATCTGAATAGAGCCAGCCCGAAAGATGACTTCCCATTACCTCACATTGATGTATTGGTCGACAACACGGCTCAGTTCTCGGTATTCTCCTTCATGGATGGATTTTCAGGATATAATCAGATCAAGATGTCACCTGAAGACATGGAGAAGACAACTTTCATCACACCCTGGGGCACATTCTGTTATAAGGTAATGCCATTTGGACTGAAGAATGTTGGTGCCACTTATCAACGGGCTATGGTAACATTATTCCACGACATGATCCACAAAGAAATTGAATGTTATGTGGATGACATGATTTCCAAGTCCCTCACAGAAGAAGACCATCTGGTAAATCTGTTGAAGTTGTTCAAGCGTCTAAGAAAGTACCAGCTGAAGCTAAACCCCTACAAATGCACATTTGGGGTACGTTCCGGTAAGCTGCTGGGATTTATTGTAAGTGAAAAGGGAATTGAAGTTGACCCTGACAAAGTCAAAGCCATTCAAGAGATGTCTGCACCAAAGACTGAAAAGGAAGTTCGGGGGTTCTTAGGTAGATTGAACTACATTTCAAGGTTCATATCTCACCTCACTGCAAACTGTGAGCCCCTATTCAAATTGTTAAGGAAAGAACAAACAGTCAGGTGGAATGAAGACTGTCAGAAGGCTTTTGACAAAATCAAGGAGTACTTATAAGAACCTCCAATTCTTATGCCTCCAGTTGAAGTAAGACCTCTAATAATGTACCTGACAGTATTAGAAGAGTCAATGGGGTGTGTGCTGGGCCAGCATGACGAGTCTGGTCGAAAAGAGTATGCAATATACTACCTAAGCAAAAAGTTTACTGACTGTGAACGTTATTCACTGCTCGAGAAAACTTGTTGTGCTTTTGCGTGGACTGCTTGCCGAATAAGGAAGTATATGTTGACCCACACTTCCTTATTGATCTCCAAAATGGATCCAATCAAGTACATATTTGAGAAGCCAGCACTTGCTGGAAGGGTTGCGAGATGGAAAATTATTTTAACAGAGTATGACATTCAATACACATCTCAAAAGGCCATCAAAGGCAGTGTACTGTCCGACTATCTTGCTGAGAAACCCATTGATGATTACCAGCCTATGAGATTTGACTTCCCTGATGAAGACATCATGTTCCTGAAAGCAAAAGACCAGGAAGAGCCTGTTCACACTGAAGGGCCTGACCCAGAAGAAGAATGGACAATGATGTTTGATGGGGATGTTAATATGAATGATCGTGGAGTTGGTGCAGTGCTCATCACACCTAAGGGAGTTCACATGCCTTTCTCGGCAAAACCCACCTTTAACTGCACTAACAACGAAGCTGAATATGAAGCTTGTATCATGGGACTTGAGGAAGCCATTGACCTCAGGATCAAGACTTTAACTGTATTCGGAGACTCAGCTTTGGTAATCAATCAGACCAACGGCAAATGGTACACCCACCAAGAGCATTTAATTCCATACCGGGATTACACGAGGAGGTTACTAACTTTCTTCACAACAGTCAAGCTTGAGTACATCCCTCGAGATGAAAATCAGTTTGCAGATGCTCTGGCTACCATTTCCTCCATGATCAAAGTTAAAGCTGCCAACTTTGTGCCTCGGATTTCAGTATCCAGACTTGACAGACCAGCATACGTATTCTCTGTGGACATCGCTGAAGATTACAAGCCTTGGTTCCATGACATCAAATGCTTCTTAGAGGATCAAACATACCCACCTGGGGCATCATCCAATGATAAGAAGACATTAAGAAGGCTAGCTGGTAGTTTCATCCTGAATACTGATGGTTCCTTGTATAAGAGAAACTTTGACATGGTACTTCTCAGATGTGTTGATAAGACAGAGGCAGACTTGCTGATGCACGAGGTGCATGAAGGATCTTTCGGTACCCATGCTGGAGGACACACAATGGCTAAAACATTGTTAAGATTTATGCGGACAAAGTTTATGTGCCTCTGAATCCTTTGAATGTGATGTCTTCACCTTGGCCCTTTGCCATGTGGGGCATTAATATGAGTACATCCCTCGAGATTCATCCTGGTAGCCATTGATTACTTCACCAAATGGGTTGAAGCAGCTTCGTATGCAAATGTCACTAGACAAGTGGTAGCCAGATTCCTGAAGAGAGACATCATCTGTCGGTATGGAGTACCCGAGCGAATCATTACTGATAATGGTTCCAACTTGAACAATAAAATGATGGCAGAACTGTGCCGGGACTTCAAGATTCAACATCACAACTCTTCTCCTTACAGGCCAAAGATGAATGGCGTTGTTGAGGCAGCAAACAAAAACATTAAGAAGATTATGCAAAAGATGGTGGTTACTTACAAAGACTGGCATGGGATGCTACCATTTGCCTTGCATGGGTACCGTACCTCAATCAGAACGTCCACTGAGGCAACACCGTATCAGCTTGTGTATGGTATGGAGGCAGTCATACCTGTTGAACTTGAATTACCCTCTTTACGGGTACTGATGGATGTCAAGTTGAATGAAGCAGAATGGGTCCGATCTCGGTACAATCAACTGAATCTGATCGAAGAAAAGAGATTAGCTGCAATATGTCATGGGCAGCTATACCAGAAAAGGATGAAGAAAGCCTTCGATCAGAAAGTCAGGCTTCGGGAATACCAAGTAGGAGATCTTGTGCTGAAAAGACTCCTTCCTCTTCATACAGACCACAGGGGCAAAGTTTACATGTTTACATGTTACTTGTGTTGTGGTTGTATTCATCTCTCCAGGTTTATTGTGAAAAAAGTGTTTTAGCCAAAATTTTCCAAAAGGGGAGATTGTTAGATCCATGGTTTTAGGATTGGCAACAATTTTACTAAAATATGTTTCATAAGAGGATGTTGTGTATGATGTTGTAACATGTTGTTCACTTCACCTGGTGAAAAGATGTCCTGAAATATGTTGTAACATGTTGTATTAGAACATCAATTCTGGTTGGTTTTAATTCTTGACATATTTGTTTTGATTTTGTGAGATTCCTTTTGGAATTATCTCACTTATTTTCGCAAGTCAATAAGATTTAATCTAGAACATTTGATTAGATCTCCATTTTTCATGAACTTTCTCGCGTATGGCAGTCAGTTTCACATTAGGATTCATTCTACCTCATTTTGGTCCCCACTTGTGTCCACATATTCTGCTCATTTTGGTCCCTATCTGCATCAATATATTCTTCCTCATTTTGGGCCTGACATATGTAACACCCCATTTTAATTTATTAAATGCCAGTGTTCTTTGTGTTGGATTTACTTTTCTTAAGACATTATGTGCTTGGTTTGGGTTAGAAGTAGTGGGTGAATAAGGTGATAGTGAGATGTAGAGGCGTGTTTAATAAGAATGGTGTAAGAGGTATTATTATTAATATAATTTTTCTTATTATTATTAACATTATTATTATTAGTATTATTAGTATTATTATTAATATTATAATTATTAATTAAAAATCGGAATTTAATTAGTAATTGGGTAAAAGGTGAATAAACACAAGGGAGACTAAGTGATTAATCCAATTTAAGGGCAAAATTAGTCATAACTGTAACTTTTACATGGAGAACATTAGATAGGGAAGAACATATGAGAGCTAGGGAAATCTCAAGGGAAGATTTTCTCAGGATTTTTCATCAGATTTTCGAGGTAAGGGGAGAATGGATTCATAATGGGTATTTATACCATGTAAGGGTAGTGATGAGTCCTTACCATTATAGGAATTCATATGAATGTTTTTTGTGTTCTTATAGATCTGGTGTGTGTATGATTTGTGGTGAAAATTGTATGATTCAAATTTTTGTTGTCACTAATTATATGAATGATTAGTGTAATTATGTCATGAGAACCTTGGTGTTTGCAGATCTGTTTTTGGTGCAGGTATAGGTAACGAATTTCGATTTAAGACCCATAAATTGATTAGTAATGATAGGTATAAGATTAAGATGAAAAGTAGGTTCTAAAATTGATGTAGAAATAATTTTAAGACTGAATTGGAGAGGAAAAGTTAGAATCACGTAGCAGAACTTGGACTGGTATGGAAACTGGGATGTTTTGCATAGCTTCTTTCCATACGTGTAACAAAGAGCCTGTTACACGTTAGGGAGTAGGAATTATGCGTAATTGATGTCCAAAAAGGAGAATTTGATACGGCCCTCTGGTAGAATACGTAGGCTACGGGTAGGGGTTCAAGGCATTATGCGTAACAAGATAGGCATTACGCATAATGAATCAGGCATCTGGGACGTTACACGTTGAGGCGTAAAGGTTTGTGGGTGAGTTGGGAAATATGCGTATGGCCCAAACCATTACGCATATGACCAGAATAGGTGAAGAATTATACTGGTTATGCGATTTCTTTCCCATTTTCTCCTCCGATGCAATTTCTTTTGGTCTAAGAGGTTTGTATAGTTGTTATGACTTGTTAAAACTAATAATGGTGTTGAAAATAAAGGAAAGTAGAATTTAGGGAATTAATCGATTATTTAGTGAATTGGTATTGTTGGATTGTTTATGGTGTGTATTGGTGTTGGTGCATATTATGGTGATTATGCATTTCTTATGTGATCAGGAGGATCGCGTGCATGTATGTCATGATTATAGATGTGTTGTATGCATAATATTGTCATGCATTTCATGGTGTTTTGGTAAAGACGAATCATGTCTCAGGAGGATCATAAGGGATTCGTGGTGTGGATAAATAATGTTTCAGGAGGAGCGTAAGTGATTTATCCAGATTCTATTGTGAATCAGGTTCGATTGAATGAACAATGATGAATTGGTACCATATGCATTATGTCAGTTGTTGAGTCACATTGCATTATTTTGGTGTTTGGTGATTGTGTGTGATTTGTGTGAGTACTACTCTTAACATGTATGATACACCGTTAATTATTGAATGTAGTTCTCACCCCTATGTTGTTTTGTGGCGTATGTGCTTCCTTGGAAGTACAGATAATCCAGGTACTTGAATGTGCATGGAGTTCGTGTTGCTTGTTCGAGTATTAGGATTCGTTCTAATACGTAACATGGGGTTTTAGGAGTTTTCAATAATTATTATTCGTTATTAATTTTGCTACGTATCTTTATTTCATTTGAAAATATGGTGGACCACGATTGAAGTGGATTTTTGGATGTTGTTGGCAAATTGACTTAGTTTGAACAAAAATGTGATTTCCGCTATTTCATTTTTAATTAATAAGAGAAGTTTTATTTTGTTGGATTTTAATAATGTGGCATCTTGCTTTTGGTGTAACTCTGATTTAATTTTGTACTATTTGCGTATTTTATGAAATGGGAAAGTGGGGTGTTATAATTGGTATCAGCGTAGGTCGGTCCAACCGGCCATGTATAGTAGTAGAGTTTGTCCTTAGAATAGGAGTAGATTGTGTGTTCTAACTGTGGTGTTTGTTGATCAGTATGGCAGGAAGGAATGATATTGCTCTTGCTGCTGCTATGCAAGCTATGGCACAGGTTGTAGAGAACATTGGTCTAGTTGAGGGAGATGCGTAGTTCCATGACTTAGACTAATTCCGAAGCAATAAGCCACATACGTATGTGTTCGCTGGTGTTTTCTGTCGAACAACCTCTGGTTTCAAATCCAACGTTAGATAAGTTTACTTGCAGGATCAACCATACAAATCCTAGGACATAAGTGCGAATTAATTTGGTCGAAAGTGATGATTTTTAGCAATCTTGTGTTGTTTTACTCTTACTAAGGTTTTTTATTATGTTTGTATGATTCTATGAGACGAAGAAAAAAAGCAAGGTTTCTTGACGAAAACGTGAACTAAGTAAATTCTGGTAATGTAAAAGGATAAATGGCAAGGGAAAGTAAAGGTTGACAAAGGTAAAGAACTTGTAAATTGCAGGAATCGTAAAAATGCAAGAATGTTAAATAACATGAAATTTTATTAAACTGAATAAAAATGGTGTTTCACACGTACATTTTTCCAGAAATCAAACTCTTTTCTCTCACACGGGTACTTTGAGTAATTTTAAACAGGAATTTGTACACAATATCACACACACACACACACACACACAAATCTAACAAGAATTGCTCTATTTATACACAACTAAATAACTACCCCTAACAGACAAATCCTACGATTGTAACACTTGGCCTTTGGCATGTCTTTTTCTATCAAATGCTTCCACGTGTCCCTTCTGCAAAACGTCTTTCATCTTTGAATTTCAAATTTCAGCGCCTACGTCGAAACAACACGTCTCCTCAAAGTTTTCGAACTTGTTGAAGACCAGCCTTTGCCTCCTTTAACTAACCTCATTGAATTTGTCGAAACATCCTCACTTCCTATCTTTGTCGAAGACGTCAAAAATTTCCTTCACATTTCTTTAGTCGAACTTAACCCCTGAACATATTTTATTCCCTAATCGAAATGCTATTTTGGATTCAGATTTCATGGCGTCGAAAATCCCTGTCTATAAATTGCCCCCCAGCAAAGGTCTTTTCGACTACTCTGGAGAAAAGTCATTTGTTGTCGAGAATTACTTTAATTCCATGTCAACTTTTCATTTTCATCATTTCCAAGGCTAGACACTTCAAATCCCCAGAAATCTTCATCATCATATCTTTTCTCAAAAACGTCAACTCAACCCACGTTCCTGACAACTACTCCATTATCCCCTAAGGCTAGGAAATCATAAGTTTTCCAACTGCCATCATCCCACTATCTTTATGAAATAAGTTCTCCACGTGGCCCATGATTCAATCAAGACTTAATCGTTTCAATCTTTTTGTCTATAAATACTAAACCATTCCTACCTTCAAACATTTTACACAACCTTCTTCTTCTCAAAGCAAATAATTGCATCCCTCTAAACCGCAAAGAAACTTCCTTTCAGCATCAAGAAAAATAAAAGCTCCACTACACTTCCATATGCACACAGGCTGAATGGACCTAACATTATTGGAAACCAACAATACATTCCAAAGCCTCCCAATGAAAAGGAAAAGGATAACATTTACAGGTCTCAGGTATTAATTCCTATACTGGTTTATGGTACTTGTCATTCTATCTTAGGACCTCCCCCCAATCCAGACCTTAACCCATATAGGTTAAAAGAATATTTCCTTTCATATCAACGTCTAAAACCTATAGAAGTTGGGGTTAAACCCAAACAGACTGAAGAACCAACTGAGGGTTCCAATTCGACCACTGATGAAGGTCTGAATTTGCTTCATCTAAACAATGCTAGGATCTTTAGAACAAGTCCCATGGCGAAAGATCCCTCCGACTATCTTTCTTGGTTAGCAAATATTGAAAACGTTAAAGAACCCTTTTGGAGGGAAGTAGGAATCTTCGACTTAATCCAAATATCAAAAGTAGGACCTAGCTATTGTCCTAACATGATTTTAGCTTATCTCTTTTTCTAGGATAACACCTATAACAATGTTCACCTTCCTTGTGGAATGGTCACACTAACCCTTTTCGACCTAGCAGCAATATATGGGCTCAACCCTATAGGATGGAACTTCGACCTAACTATCCAGAACCAGGACTCCATTAATTTCGACACCAGCAAAGCATCTTACTCTGTCTTCATCAACCACTATCATGATAAGATGACTGATACAGTGTCTAAAGAAGAGCATATGGCCTTCTTAACTCAATGGCTGTCCAAGTATGTCTTCTACTCCCGTTCTTTACAAGTGGTGAAAAAATTCGTCACCATAGCTAAACAACTCGAAGATGGGATCAGATTAAGCTTGAGCGAGATGATCCTGGAAAACATGTATAAGTCTTTGAGAGAAAGCTTAGAATTCCTGAAAACTGCCACTGACAAAGGGAAACTTAGCATATCAGGATCCCTTTGGCTATTAGAATTGTGGCTTAATGCCACTTTTGAAACTTCTATCCCTGTCAAGAATGTAGTGGATAAATAAGAAATGAAAGATAGAGCCATTGAATGGCCCAGGTTAGCACAACTGACGCCGTATGATGAATGGCTCAGTCTTCGACAAGCTTTCACGAGTTATGTCATGATGTTCGCCAAAAGGTATACCTTCACTCCTTCTATGTCACCTTTTTCCCATAGAACAATTGGTCCTGACTGGTTCACCACACAACCTCCCTTTGAGATGGAAGAGGTTGAACAAAAACTCATCGACATTTGGGAAGCATTCCTGGTCCCTAGATTCCTTCTCTCCCACTATAACGTGAAAAAGACCAAAATCGCTTTAATCATTTACCAACCCAACCTAGTTTCTAGACAATTTGGATTGGTCCAGACGAAACCAAAATCCATCTTTTCAAAGAAAATTTCCATCCTTTTCTACAAGCCCTACCATTCTGAGGAACAAAGTCTCCAACTGGAGAAGAAACATTTTGATGGTTCTGTTGATATCTGCCCAATGGTTTTTCGACCTTCTTTTCTTTGCACCCATGAATTTGATGTTTGGTGGAGGGAGTACTACCGCACCAAATTCTATGATGTAAAAGCATTCACAACTCACTTGACCAATGCATTTACTCTTGTGCAGGATCGGACGAAAAAAGGTAAATGACAACATATCCAAGAGATACAAAAGTTTCAAAATTATTTTGAAATCGTCTATAGGCCAGAGGAACTTAGTCGAACCATAAGCGAAACAACAATGACTTTAAAATATAAGTTGATGGAGAGATTGGATAAATTGAAATTGCCTTCGTATGTTCGACCAGAACAACGATATGAACTAGCTTTCAATCTTTATCCACCAAGGTTTCCCCCTCTTCCTTCTACTGACTTTGGCATGGTGTTGAGCCCTCCATTTTGTCGCTCCCCGGACTTTCGTCCCGGTGGAAACGCGAACCATCGTCGATGTTAGAGGTTGAGGTTGAATAGAGTCGCCAGCTAGGCATTTTTATCTCGAAGGAAAGGTAATGCTGCATAAACATGGAAGGGTATGGATAAGCCGGTTGTGAACCAAAGAAACTGAGAAAGGGGGTTGGTTACGACCTAGGAAGGTATTAGCACCCAGATCGTCTGTTGTACTCGAAGGGATCCACGCTTTCTTCATTGTGTTTAAAGGGGGATAGATGTATGTGTTAAATTGTAAAAGCTAGAATGAAATGGATGTACAGAGTGTTAGTGCAAAAGAAAGTGAGTGCTCAAAACTGGGGCTAAGGAAAGAGGAAGAAGGAGGAGAGGGGGAGACAAAGAGACTTTTGTTCGATAACTGTTAAGTTATGCCTACGTATCCTCTCGTGAAATGAGGAAGTCAAAACACCGTAGTTAGACTCAAAGAGACTGAATGATTTTGTTGTGAACTGCTTACTTATCTATGCTCAAGTTTATGAGTCGTCTGGATCGAGTGCTAACTGTCTTGCATTAGACGGAAGAAGCAAGTTCTCGTTTTCAGAGTGAATGTGATGAGAAAAGAATCCCGGAGGAGACGTTTATTGTTTGTTTTTTGTGTTTTCAGTTTTTTCTTGTTTTTGGAGTTTTGCATAGGGAAATGAGCTTAAGCCTAAATCAAGGGTTGTAAACTCATTATATCTTCCTTGATTAGGGATAACGAGCCTACTTAAGTATGAGATGAAGATCCCAACTTAATTACCATGATGATATAGGATTAAGATCATTAACCTACTTTGGTAATTATTAAGTGTTTTTGGGTTTCTATTTAGTGTTAAGTAATGAGTTTAATCTCCAATCAAAGATTAGTGAACTCATTACACCATCCTAAGAGAAGGATGATAGATGAGAACACTTAAGCTGAGGAAGATACCTCAACTTAATCCATGTTTAGGGATTAAATTCATTATATAAAAAGCCTTTATTAAGTGGATTTTAATTGAAGGTTGGATGAAGAAGTTATTTTTATGTTTGCAAAACTTTTAGCATAAGGGGGACTTATCCATTGAACACTAGGGTTAGTCCCTCTGAACCACCAGGCAGAGATGTAACCCTAATATAAGGCCTAAGTTACAAGCTTAGGTCTTTAATGATTATTAGGTGTTTTTGATTGAAGGTGAAAACATCTTAAAGTTTAGCACTAAGGATCAAAGTTATACACTCCATCCCAAGATAAGGATACAGGCATAACCCTAATTCAGAGTCCCAAAACATTTACTGTTTAGCCTTGATTATGAGATGAGAAAGAGAGACTCAAGGAGACTCAAAAGGTAAAAACTAAGGGGGACTATGTACAACCCTAAAGTTATCATTCTTGGATGTTCCTATGGTTTGTGAGGCATCAAGAGAAGTCTTCAAGTAGGCCACCAAGGAAGAGAAGCAGATGAAAAGAGAGAGAGAGAGAGAGAGAGAGAGAGAGAGAGAGAGAGAGTGAAGGATTAGGTTACTTACTTCATGAAGAAGTTAAGTAACCTAAGAACAAGAGCGGACATAAGTGAATGAGATTCACTTCAAACACAAACAAGGTGCATAAAAATAAAGAGAGAAAGAGAGGTTGGATGTGGATGCCCATCCACATCCTGATTAACTTACCAAATGCACCTGAAATGGTTAGTTTGAACTCAAGATATGTACAAATTCAAAAGCATAAGCAAATCAAGTAATAAAAAATTGAAATTGCATCCAAGGGAACCCTAAGCACTCATGAAATCACCATCCAAGGGGGGAGGTCTAAAGGTTTACCAAGTTCAAGTTATGGTCATCCTAAAATTGGCTAGGGTTTTGGATACTTCTCAAAGGGAAATTGCACATTAATATGAAAATGCAAGATAAAAATGTGACAAAAATATATTTAGAAACTAGAGGTCAAGTGTGAAAGATTGCAAAAAGAATTAAATGCAAACTCATCTTGGTTTGAAATTTACGAATTTTTTGAAGTTAAGGTTGAAAAATAAGAAATTTAGAAACCCTAATTCAAAGAAAATTGGCAAAGTTTGATCAAAACCAAAAAGAAATTTGTGGGATGAGTTTGTAAATGTTTCTAAATGTTTAAAGAACCTCCATAAATTTTTTGTGTGATTTTTAGATACTTTAAAGTATTTTTAATTAATTAAATGGACTTAATTAATTAAAATATACAATTAAATTATTTAAAAATGCATTTTTTAATGGAAAAATAAAAATAAAAATATTTTTGGGTTATGAAAATCAATTAAAGTGATGATAAAAAATTTCAGAATTTTTAAATCATTTTTGGTATTTTTAATAAATAAAACAAAAGAAACGAAATAAAATAAAAAGAAAATGAAAAGTATGAAAGATAGATGGATGAGATTGCGTGGAGGATGGATAAAGGGACATGATTGAAAGTCACATTGACCAGAAGTATGAAGGTCTGAGGGCCCAGGTTAAACTTGCATTTCGTGTGTGATCCAGTGGCCTATATTTAATCTGACCTAATTAATTATAATTAATTTAATTAATCAAAATTAATGTTAATTGAATGATATGAGTCGTTTCTAGCCTAACCCTAATCATGATCTAAGGGTGGAGATTCAATCTGGGCAACTAATCAAGGTTTAGCCCTAATCACTTTCAGGTGACCGGAGCTAAGCTCTGGTCATCTTCTCCGGCCACTCAAAAATGCTATCTTCTTCCCTAAGTCATTAAACATCAAATTTCTTGCCCATAAATGATCCCCAAGAATCATACATCATGAATCAACAAACAAAACACATTTATCATGCATATTAAAGCTGAATCGAATCAAATAAGTTCTAGGTCAAAAATTTCAGAACATCAATACATACTCGTTCCTAGCTCATTTTCAATTCTAAACATATCAGCATGATCAGGGAAGCATGTAGATTCATTATATAACATAAAATCAAGCTTATGGATAAAAATTCTTCAAGGTTACCTGAGATAAAGTTCTTTGAAATGGAGCTTTCTGAGCCTCTCCCTTGTGCAATCAACCTCCTTTGGTCCCCCTTGTGCTATTGTGATGCTTGAATGGAGTTTATAATGGCTGGTTTATGAGTTTCAGTCCTGACAAAGCAGAAATCGTGTTTGTGTTTGGGCTTGTTTCAGGCTATGGTGATGGGTGGGAATTGATCCTGAGGTTATATGGAGTTGATTGGTGGAAGAATTTGTGGTTTTTGCTGGCTGGATTGTGTGTTTCGAAGTGATAAAGTTTTGGAGCAATTTCTTGATTCTCAGCTTGTGACTTCTTTCAGGCCATGAAGCTTGCATATTTATAGCCTTGAGGGTGTGTATGAGCCATACTATTTGTCAGGAGAGTGGGTGTGGCATTGTGTGATTAGTATGGGAGCAAAATGCAAAAAGTCAAGTTTATGTGTACTTGAGGTATGGGCTTGTGCATAGGTGATTTATGTGGCTAGATTGCTTCAGCATGGTTCATGGAGAGCCTTTGGATCAATGGAAATGAACTGCAATGCTTAGATGAAGAGATTGACATGTTTATGCAATTTGGTTATTTTGAGAAATCTTGGAAATTAAGTCAAGGAATGCTTCAATCCTTGGGCCAATTCTGATATTTTGAAGTTGTATTGACATGTTGTGACATAATTGAGCACATTAGAGGTCACTTAGAAGCTTGAAATGCCAATATGCAAAAATCCCTCTTTGACATGAACATGAAATTTACAAGATTTTTGCCAACTTTGCAAGGCCATAACTTGAGTTCTAGGATGAATTATAATGAGTTCTTGTACTTTTTGAAAATGGGAGGATCCAATCTAAAACTTTCATGTTTGAATAAATTTCATTTGAAACTTTTTTGATCAAGAAAGAGGAGGTTGAAAATCTTTCCCAAAATAGAAAGTTTACATTACAAGTCATTTCCATTTTTGGCAAGCTTTGGCTTTGTTAATTTTTCTTCAATTTTGTGAACTTCCAAGTATAAAAATGATCAAATAATAACCGTATGACTTCAAATTGATGATGATGACCCATTGGTACCCTTGTTGGGGGCCTCAGATGCCCAGAATCTGACTTTTCTTGCTCAAGAAGTTACCACTTAATCAAATGACTTCCACATTGAATTTTTCCATGAAATTTGATACACAAGCTCCTTATAACATATATGGACCAATAGAAACAAGAATGACCAAAATTTTTGGGTGTAAGGCCTTCAAAACCAAAACCCTAATTTCAAGTCATCTATGTAGGAATCCCCAGCTTAGCTTCAATACCTCTACAATGCTTTGACATTTATTCATTTCAATGGACCCATGGGGGCATAAGATGATCATAGACCACTCAAGGACTCTCTTGGCATGCTTCAAGACCTTTGAGATTGCTCAGATTACTTCTTGGATTGCTCAGATCACAAACCCTAGATGCAGCTATGTAGATGAAATGTTAAGGATGATTATGTATTGTGAAATGTGATGATTGGTTATGCAATGATGATAATCATAGGTCAAGATGTGATAAAAGTGAGAGGAAAAATTTGGGGTGTTTATAGCTGCCCCTATTCAAGCATGAGTTGGATGTGTAGGATGTAAGTGCCTGGCTTTGACAGACAAACAAGATAACTTGTGGTTGAATACCAAGACAGTCCAAAATTTGCACTCTCTGGGGAAAAAGAAGAAAAGGGATATAAATTGTATTGTACAAAATGATGTTAAATAATAGCGATTGAGGACGACCATCGAGCAGAGGACGACTGCTGGGGATAAAAATGGTGAGAAATGCACTGACGGGGATGGCCATCATGCTGGGGAATAAAGAACCGCGATGGGGACGACCATCGGGTAAAGAAAGGCGAATTTATTGGGGATTTAAAAGCACTAACGGGGACGACCGCCAGGTTGAAGAATAAATAAACCACGAAGGGGACGGCCATTGGGTGAATAGTAAATAAATGATGAGGAACGGTCATCAAAACATGAAGGACGATCACCGAGCAGGGTACGGTTGCTGAGAGCTATTGCGACATAGGACGAATGTCAGATAAAAAGATCGAAAACGGGGACGGCCATCGGATGAATGATGAGGTACAACTATCAAAAGGTGAAGGACGATCACCGAGCAGGGTACAGCTGCTGAGAGTTATCGCGACATAGGACGAATGTCAGATAAAACGATCAACGATGGGGACAGCCATCGGATAACATGATGAGGGACGATCATAAAAATAAATGATGAGGTACGGTCATCAAAAGGTGAAGGACGATCACCTAGCAGGGGACGGCTACTCAGTTTGAGATTATCACAACATAGGACGAATATCGAATAGAAAGTTGTTTTGTTGGCGTCTTCTGGGGATAGATAAACACAGACGAGTGTTTAAACCCTAAAATAAAATGGTAAGTGTTTTGACAGTGTGTATAGATTAAAGATACGGACGAGTATCCTTAGACCCATGATACGGACGAGTATCGATAGAAACAAACACCGACGCGTGCTTAAGATGATACAGACGAGCATCAACTATTCGAACAAGGAACACAGATGAGTGTTAGTCAGCTGAGGAGATGCGTAAGATACGGACGAGTATCAAAGAAAGATGTATAATTAGGATACGGACGAGCATCAGAAGGATTGTGTATAAGTATGTACAAGTATTTTGTATTGAGAGTGCGAAAGGATATTTTGGCCTTTCATCTGCAGGGGATAAGTTTTGCGTAATGCGAGAGGAGTGATCTTGGTATTTCCAGGTGACTGGCTCAAACCTGACTTATGATCATGCAAATGTTTAATTTTTTTCCTTAATGCTCCGCATTAGACGGAATGCTACCCTCTGTTTGGGGAGGAATCATGTGAATGCTATGATTATGCAAATGAGAGAAACGAGATCTGAGATCTGAAATCTGTTGGGAGAACGAATCACTGGGCGATTTGTAGGGAGAAAGGATCACTGCATGATCTTTCTGGAGAATCCTGGGGGAAGAACTCTGTGGGGATTCAATGGATGAGAAGATCCGGCAATTTGCTAGGGGAAAAGTGATTCGGGCATCGCTTTGGAGATCCTGCTTGGGGAGGAGAGAACTTCTGGGAAGTAATTTGTCGGAGGATCAGCTTTGCGGGGATACTCTGAGGGGATAAAATGTTCTGTGGGGGAATACTTATGATGGTGTGACTGCCGGGTTGGCTGGGGATATAATGCTTGATATGCCCCATGATGTGAAAGGTTGTCCACCTTGAGTACCTGCAACCTGTTAAACAAAAGAAACACACAAATTTCTTGAGGTATCTGTAAACACCCCAAATTTGCCCTCACCCATTCACACCATGGCTTGTGATCATCCTCATATGCATAAACACAATCATATCATCTCACATCTCATTTTTGATTCACTGCATAGTTTCTAAGGCATCTGCACCTAGGGTTTGTGATCTGAGCAACCCCAGGGCATCTTGAGCCACTCCAAAGGCCACCAATCACTTCAAAGAGGTCCATGTGAGTTCTTATATCATATTTCATCTCCTCAAAGTCAGAATTGCAGAGGAATCACAAGAACTAGGGTTTGAGTGGATGCAGAGCCAGGTTGAACTGCACAGTTGACTGAAAATTAGGGTTTTGGTTTCAGAGGCCATAACCCCAATTTTTTTGGTCATTCTTGTTTCCATTGATCTCTATATGGTATAAGGAGTATGCATATCAATTTTCATGAAGAAATTCCATGGGAAAGTCATCTGATCAAGGGTTGACTTTTCAGACAAGTCAGTGCAAAATCAGGGCATCTGAGGCCCCCAATGACCCAACCAATGGGTGATCTTCATCATTTTGAGTGTATATGATCTTTATTTGATCATGGAAGAAGGTTAAAGTTCATGGAAATCAAGAATTTGGAAGTTTTGCAAATGTTGACTTTTTGGGCATAGTTGACTTTTCAAGAATGCATCATTTTAGGTCATTTTTCAAGCCTTGATTCTTGATCCAAAAAGGCTTCAAATGGAAAAATTTTGGTCACGAAAGTTGTAGATATCATCTTTCCCTTTTCAAAAAGTACAAGAACATGATCAAACTCTTCTTGGATCAAAAGTTATGGCAATGCAAAGTTGGCAAAAATCATTGATTTTCAAGGCATGCTTCAAATGGAAATTTTGCAAAGTCATGAACCAATGCATTATGTGACCTCTAATTCATTTGAAACCATTACACAAACATTCTATGAGCCTTAAAAATCAGAATTGGACCAAGTTTCCCCATGGTTTGGTTTGTGTAACAAGACTTTCTCACATGTGAACAAAAGAGCAACAACTTGCAAAATCATCATGATCACTTCTTACAACTTGCAACCTTGGATGCTGACCTTGCTGGCTCACTCACCACACCATGCTGCGCAGCCCCTAGGCTTTGTACCAAGATAGCACTTCACCATACTTCTCTTACACATTATTTGACTTTTTGCAAAAGGCAACTTACCAATCAATAAAGCACATGTCCAATCAACTGACCAATGAGAGAGAGTTATGTGGACAATTTGCAAGCCATTTCATGTACAAAGCAAGGCTGAAACTCACACATTCACCACATTCCCAAAAATACACCATATTGCAACTTGCTTCGAATCTGATTCCACAGCTTGCAAACACAAACTATCTTCACCATTCAACTCACCTTGCTCTATAGACCACCCAGCACCAAGAACCCAAGCCTGAAACAACCAGAATACTCCATAACCATTTCTCACCTCAGCCTGCATTTCTTTTCGAAACTCTCACCACAGCTTGCAAACACACAAACAAACACCACAGACCTTCTCCATTCATCCTCAGGATCACAAACAACCATTCACCATGACTTGAAGCTCTCTATTTCACCATTGCCATTTCTGATCAAGTTTGAGCAGGAGCTTTCGAATCTCATTATCCAGCCAACTTAAACTCCTTTTGAGCATTCAAGCATCTTCTGTGGACCAAGTGGAGTGGATTGCACAAGGAGAAGTGGCCAGAAAGTCCTCAAATTGAAAGCTCCAAATCTCAGGTAGCTCGAAAATTATTTTTCCAGAAATCATTTTTCTTGTTACAAACTTGTTCTATGTGATTCACTGATCATCCTGATATCATTGGTTTTGAAAATGGCTTTGATTTGAGAGTTTAATTTGCTTCTGAAGCTTGCGTGCCCTAGTTCTTTTTCTCTTCGATTCAGCCTATTTAGGAAATATAAATTTGTTTTGAGAGAGGGGTTTGATTCGTGAGGGGTTGAGGATCATTTCCCAGTTCTTGTTTTTCATTTTTGATACGATTTGAGGGGTTTGGGGGTTTTTCAGGTGAGGTGCTGGCCGGAGAAGACGACCGGAAGTCTTCTCCGGCCACCTGAGAGTGATTATGCCCTAATCTGTGTCATTAAGTCAGTTTGAATTCTGAACGTAGATCCCCCTTGACTTGTTGACTTCCCGCTGGTTTGGATGGCCCAGATTCATTCATTAACCCTAATCCACTTAATTAAGTTTTAATTAATTCGTAATTAAATTAATTTGGCCAGAGTGAATCCAGACCCTTCGTTCACGCGCCAGTCAACGTTTTCAAATCCAGGACGCATCTCATCCCTTCATCCTGTTTACTTTCATTTTCATTTAATTTTTATCCATTTTCTTTTCAATTAATTTGCATATTTATTTTAAAATAGCAGAAAATTCTTAAAAATTATGAAACTTTTTCTTTAAAGTTTTATTAATTTTTAAGACCCAAAAATATTTTTATTTTATTTTTCATCATTAAAAAGGTATTTTTAAATATTTAAAAGATTATTTTTAATTGATTAATGGGAATTAATTAATTAAAAATACTTTTAGGTATTTAAAAATTACAAAAAAATTCATGAAATGTTCTAAGACATTTAGAAACATTGTCCAACCTTCAAACCAAATTTCTTTTTTGATCTTGATGCACTTTAAGAATTTTTCATTGAATTAAATCATATTTTGTGCACTATTTTGATCATAAGTTCAAAAATTCATTTCTGCCTATTGGAGAAGGTTGAGACATTGATTCTTCTTGCATTGTGTCATGTTTAGCATGTAGTTTTTGAGATTAAATGGTCATGATTTGATCTTGCATTTTCTATTTGTTTGGCATTTCTTTTGTTAAGAACCCTAAAAAACCCTAATAACTTAGAAAAATCATATCTTGAGATTGGTTGAGAGTTGAGACCTCCCCTTTGGGCAGTGGTTTGTTATAGGTCTAGGGTTTCTTAGGATGGCATTTTCCATTTTTTATCTTAGGGTTTGCTTCTGTTTTGATTTTTGTTTGATGTTTGATCCTTAAACCCTAATTTGGGCTTCCATTTGCATCCTTCTTGTATTTCCTTGCATAACATGACTTGTCTTTGCATTTTGTGCATTCTTATGATTCATTTGGCATCTTAAGACATATAGAAAGCATCTTTGATCATTGCATCTCATATTTGCTATGCCATTTGTCTTGTATGCTTCATAACATTTCATGCTTGTTCATGCTCCTTAACTTGCATCATTTGCATCCATGATCTTGTATGAACATTTCCATATGCTTGCCTCATGTTTGCAGCATCTCATAGCATCATAATCATCATTAACATGCTTCTGGTTTTGTCTAGCATCATGCCATTTCATCTCATCTTGCATTGCATTGCATTTCTTTCTAACATTTCAGGTGGTAAGTAAACTTGAGAAGTGAATTTGCCTTCACTTCTCATAACTTTTCTTTTCATCTCTCTTGCATCCATTGCTGCATTTCTATTTGTGTTTGAGATTGAGCTTGCTCATTCTTGTTCCTCCCACTTTCTTTCTTCAAGTGACTTGACTTCTTGAATGAAGCAAGTCACTTTGCTTCTCTTGATCTTATTCATCTGCTTCCTGGTGGCTCCTTTGAAGATTGTTCTTGAAAACCTCACAAACCTTAGGACCAACCAAGCATGACAATGAATTAGGGTTTTGATTAGTCTCCCCCCATAGTTTTACCTTTGTGTCTCTCTTTGAGTCCTCTCTTCTCACCTCATAATCAGAGACTAAACCCTAAAGGCTCTAAGACTTTGTGGTTAGGGTTATGCCTGCATCCTTCTCTTAGGATGGAGTGTATAACTTTAATCCTAAGTATTAAACCCTTAAGGTGTTTAAATCTCTTAATCAATTCACATAATAATCATCAAGACATCACACTTGTAACTTGGGCCTTGCATTAGGGTTCTAATTCTTCCTTAAATGGTTAAGAAGGACTAACCCTAGTGTTAATGTACAAGTCCCCCTCAAGTTGTCTTACAAATCATAAAAATCACTTCATCATCATACCATTAAATAAAATCCACTTAATCAAAGGCTTGTTTTGTCATGAGTTTAATCCCTAATCATGGATTAAGTTGAGGAGCTTTCCTCAGCTTAAACATTCTCATCTATTATCCTTCTATTAGGATGGTGTAATGAGTCTGTTTAATCCCTGATTATGGCTTAACCTCATTACTTAACACTAAACAAAAACAACAAAAACATCTAAATAATCACAAGTAGGTTAATGATCTTAATCCTGCACCAAAGGTGATTAAGTGTGAGAACCTGACTTCACACTTAAGGTATTCTCATTACCCCTAATCAGAGGGAAGATGTGATGAGTTTACTAAATCCATTGATTTAGGCTTAAGCTCATTATCTTATGACAAACTTTCAAAAGCAATAAAAGACTGAAAATACAAAAACAAACAATAATCGTCTCCTCCGGGATTCTTTTCTCATCACACTCACTCACAAACGAGAACTTGCTTCTTCCGTCTAATGCAAGACAGTTTGCACCTGAGCCAGACAGGTCATACACTTGAGCATTGACAAGCAAGCAGTTCACAAGTCAATTCATCTTTCAGTCTCTTTGGGTCGAACTACGGTGTTCTGACTTCCTCATTGCACGAGAGGATACGTAGGCATAACTTAACAGTTATCGAACAAAAGTCTCTGTATATTCCCCCTCCTTCTAGCTTCATTCTTTAGCCTCATGATCTTGAGCATTTCACTCCTTTCTTACACTGACACCTTCATACTTCATATCACTTATACACTATACACTGACACCTGTACATCCTTTTTCCAGCTCTTTATACACAAATTGCACTGACACTACCCCTTTAAAACACAAATCTTTTAAGCGTGGATCCCGTCGAGTACGGCGGACAATCTGGGTGCTAATACCTTCCCAGGTTGTAACCAACCCCCTTTCTCAGTCTCTCTGGTTCGCAAACCGTCTTATCCATGTCTTTCCAGGTCTATGCAGCATTACCTTTCCTCCGGGATAAAAATGCCTAGCTGGCGACTCTATTCATTCTCCCGTGAGTTCACGGCTGTGTGTTCTCACTGTTCCCTTCGCCGACCGTTCGCGCTTGTACCTGGATGCTAATCTTTGGGAGCGACAGTATCCTCAACCGGATTCCGTCATAGGAGTTAGGTTCGCTTAAGAGCACATATTGAAAATGGCTTATATGTTTTCATGCAAATGTTGTATTACGAACTTTGGACATTTTGCAAACAAAGAAAAAAGGTACAAAACAGAGTATGAGTGAATATTGATTTTATTGATTTGTGTGCCCTGAATAGGCGAGTACAGTGAGGAACCTAATCCCTGAAATGAGGAGATTGCTACAAAATTGCGAAAATAAAAGTCCTATTTGGCAATGTTGAAGTTGATGCTTCAATCTTCCTTTTGCTATGACCTGTATGACCTGAACGCTCTTCTTATCTTGCTTTCTGAAGAAAGTTGATTCTGACCAACGCTTTATCCTAAAATCGCCAAGTTATGTGAGTGTAATACAGACGAATTCAGAATGTAGTTGTTCACTTTTTCCCTGTTTTTGCATGGATCACCTTTTCGGGTTTTCAATCCATCAAGATACCCTTTTTTGCCTGAGCTGTCCAATGTGGCTTTTCAACTCAGCGGGTGTACATTTTTTTCAATTTTCCCCTTATTTTTGCCCGAGTCTTTTATTCTGTTTTTCACTCGCCGCGATGCCCTATTTTTGCCTTGACTTACATTCTGTTTTTATGTCCAGCGGGTCATTTATGCAAAGTATTTTTTAACTGCATCTGAATTCACAGGAGAAAGGAATTTTTCGCCATCCATGGTTGCGAGCAGCAGTGCTCCGCCTGAGAAGACTTTAGTTATCACATAGGGACCTTCATAGTTTGGTGTCCACTTGCCCCTGTGGTCTGTATGAGGAGGAAGGAGTCTCTTCAATACAAGCTCTCCCACTTGATATACCCGAGGTCTGACTTTTTGATCGAAGGCTTTCTACATCCGTTTCTGATATAACTGACCATTCCGTTATAACGAGATTGGACCCATTCCGCTTCGTCCAACTTTACATCCATCATTACCCGCAAGGAGGGTAATTACAACTTAAATAGGTAGGGTTGCTTCCATACCATACACAAGATGATAAGGTGTTGCCCCAGTAGATGTTCTGATGGAATTTCAGTACCCATGCAAGGTGAATGGTAACATTTCATCATTCTTTGTATGTGACTACCATCTTTTGCATAATCATGTTAATGTTCTTGTTAGCCGCCTCAACATCGCCATTCATCTTTGGCCTATAAGGAGAAGAGTTGTGATGTTGAATTTTGAAGTCCTGTCATAATTCCACCATCATCTTGTTGTTAAGGTTCAAACCATTATCAGTAATGATTCGCTCGGGAACTCCATATCGACAAATGATATCCCTTTTCAGAAATTAGGCTACCACTTGTCTGGTGACATTTGCATACGAATTTGCTTCAACCCATTTGGTGAAGTAATCAATGGCTACCAGGATCAATCTATGCCCATTTGAAGCAGTTGGCTCGATCCTTCCGATCATGTCAATACCCCACATGGCGAAGGGCCAGGGTGAAGACATTATATTCAAAGGATTGGGAGGCACATGCCCATTGTTCGTGTAGATCTGGCACTTATGGCATTTTATGGCATAGGCACAACAGTCTGTATCCATTGTGACCCAATAGTAACCTGATCTTAACAATTCTTTGCCATTGCATGTCCTCCGGCATGGGTACCGAAAGAACCTTCATGTACTTCGTGCATTAGTAGGTCTGCTTCCTTCTTGTCAACACATTTGAGTAAGACCATGTCGAAGTTTCGCTTGTATAAGGAACCATCAGTATTGAAGAAGAAACTATCGGCTAGCCTTCTCAATGTCTTCTTATCATTAGACGATGCCCCATGTGGGTATGTCTGAGTTTCCAAGAAGCTTTTGATGTCATGGTACCAAGGCTTGTTGTCAGTAACAGTGTCCACAGAGAATACATACACTGGTCGGTCTAGACTAGATACTAAAATCTGAGGCACATAGTTGGCCGTCTGTACTTTGATCATGGAGGAAATGGTGGCCAAGGCGTCTGCAAACTGATTCTCATCTCGAGGGATGTATTCAAGCTTGACTGTTGTGAAGAAAGTCAACAATCTCCTCGTATAGTCACGGTAGGGAACCAGATGCTCCTGATGAGTATACCACTTGCCATTAGTTTGGTTGATCACCAAAGCTGAATCTCTGAATACATTCAAGGTTTTGATCCTGAGGTCAATGGCTTCCTCAAGACCCATTATACAAGCTTCATACTCTGCTTCATTGTTAGTGCAGGCAAAGGCGAGCCTTGCTAAGAAAGGCATGTGGACTCCTTTGGGTGTAATACGTACTGCACCAACTCCACGACCGTTACAATTAATTGCCCCGTCGAACATCATAGTCCATGCTTCTTCTGGATCATGCCCTTCAGTGTGAATAGGCTCTTCACACTCTTTTGACTTTAAGAACATGATGTCTTCATCAGGGAAATCAAATCTCATAGGCTGGTAGTCATCAATGGGTTGCTCGGCTAGATAGTCAGACAATACACTGCCCTTGATGGCTTTTTGAGAGGTGTACTGAATATCATATTCTATTAGAATCATTTGCCACCTTGCAACCCTTCCGGTGAATGCTGGCTTCTCAAATATGTACTTGATTGGGTCCATCTTTGAGATCAACAAGGTAGTATGAGTCAAAATATATTGTCTTAGTCGGCGAGCAGCCCATGCTAAAGCACATCAAGTTTTCTCGAGCAGTGAATAACGTTGTTCACAGTCGGTAAACTTTTTGCTTAGGTAGTATATTGCATACTCTTTTCGACAAGACTCGTCATGCTGGCCTAACACACACACCCCATTGATTCATCTAATATTATTAGGTACATTATTAGAGGTCTTCCTTCAACTGGAGGCATGAGAATTGGAGGTTCTTTCAGATACTCCTTAATCTTGTCAAAAGCTTTCTGACAATCATCGTTCCACCTGACTGTTTGTTCCTTTCTTAGCAGTTTGAACAAGGGCTCGCAGGTTGCAGTGAGATGAGATATGAACCTTGAAATGTAGTTCAATCTACCCAAGTACCCTCGAACGTTTTTCTCAGTCTTAGGTGCAGGCATTTCCTGAATTGCTTTGACTCTGTCGGGATCAACCTCAATTCCTTTTCCGCTTACAATAAAACCCAACAGCTTACCAGAAGGTACCCCAAATGTCCATTTGTTGGGGTTCAACGTTAACTGATACTTCCTCAGATGCTTGAACAATTTCAAAAGGTTCACCAAATGCTCTTCCTCTGTTTGGGATTTGGCAATCATGTCATCCACGTAGCACTCAATTTCTTTATGGATCATGTCGTGGAATAATGTTACCATAGCCTATTGATATGTTGCACCGACATTCTTCAAACCAAACGACGTTACTTTGTAGCAGAACATGCCCCATGGTGTGATGAAGGTTGTCTTCTCCATGTCTTCAGGTGACATCTTGATCTGATTGTATCCAGAAAATCCATCCATGAAGGAAAATACCGAGAACTGATTTGTGTTGTCTACCAATACATCAATGTGAGGTAATGGGAAGTCATCTTTCAGGCTTGCTCTATTCAGATCCCGGTAATCCAAACACATACGCACCTTGCCATCCTTCTTAGGTACGGGTACAATGTTAGCAACCCACAGCGGGTAACTAGTTACAGCAAGAAAACTGG
The DNA here is from genome assembly GCA_963966055.1 of Lathyrus aphaca. Taxonomy (NCBI): domain Eukaryota; kingdom Viridiplantae; phylum Streptophyta; class Magnoliopsida; order Fabales; family Fabaceae; genus Lathyrus; species Lathyrus aphaca. Next base: position 449,217,706 of record OZ014521.1, read on the forward strand.
CATCCCACCGCTTTTGTACTTCTTCTTTGATTTTCATGGCCATGTCTGGGCAAGTACGGTGCAACTTCTGTTTAACTAGCGGACAATCCTCTTTTAATGGCAGCTTGTGCATGACAATATCTGTATCCAAACCTGGCATATCTTGATAGGACCAAGCGAATACATCAACATACTCTCGCAGCATACTGATAAGTTATTCCTTTACTGGAGCTTGCAGACTGGCCCCAATCTTCACCTCTTTCACATCTTCCTCGATACCAATATTGATAGTCTCAACCTCCTCCTGATGAGGAGCAATCACCTTTTCCTCTTGTTTCAATAACCTGGCTAGCTCTTCAGGTAAATTGTAGTCTTCTTCAACCCCTTCATCTGCTTGAAAAATCGGATTGTCGAAGTCATACAAGGTCATAGCAGTGTCGTTGTTGATGCAACCTTGAAATGAAGTTATTATTGAGAAACACATTGTCATTTATTGTTTTGTGCGAAAATAACAAAAATGAAAAGACAGTGAGCGAAAAAAGATTGTTTGCAAAAAGATGTCCATTGTTCATTAATATTCAATTTTCACAAAATACATATGACCCTATTACAAAATGAGTCCAAAACATCTTGGGCAAGATGCAGGACTTTGATGCATTCTTAAAACAGGAAATAATAATTACTCTGCAGCAGTAACCCTTATAATTTCCTGGGAAGACCAGTTGAGGACTTGTTGGCCCGGGATTCTTGGACGAATTCAGCTTTCCAGGTTGTAGTCGCTCTTAGCCTCGTCTTCCAAAGTGTTGACAACATCTGGGGTCAGCATTCCCCCATTTATGAAGTTGGGAGCTTCAGCAGCCTCCTCTGGAACTTGTCGAGATGGTCTGTAACCCAAACCGAATTTATCTTCTTTCATCTCCATCTTCAGCAGCTTGCCCCAGCCTCGGGCGTTCCTTTCTTCCACAACCTTCCGAACTTGTTTGTAGGAAGCAATTTAGGTGCCCATCCTTTCCTCTTGGGATGCAGCAAACACCTCAGTTGTAACTTTGTTGATATTCAAAGCTTCGAAACCCTGACTCATGGTTTCATGGATCTCCCCATCCATCTCTATGTATTTGTATGTAGCCAAGTGACTGACAAAGATGTCTTCTTCTCCATAGATTATGATAATTTGGCCCTCCCACTCGTATTTTAACTTCTGGTGAAGGGTTGACGTTACTGCGTCGGCGACATGAATCCAAGGTCGACCCAACAAACAGCTGTAAGTAGGCTATATGTCCATCACATAGAAGGTAGTTTTGAAAACTTGTGGGCCAATTACCACAGGCAGCTCAATTTCTCCGAGAACCGATCTCTTAGAACCATCAAAAGCTCTGAAAACTAGGTTACTCGGGCGGAGTGCAAGACCATCATACTCCAGCTTGACTAAAGCTTTCTTCGACAACACATTAAGTGATGATCCGGTATCAACAAGGACATTAGAAAATACAATACCTTTACATTCCAAAGTGATATGCAAAGCCTTGTTGTGATTACGCCCCTCCATAGTCAAGTTAGCATCAGTGAAACCTAGTCAATGACTAGTATTGACGTTCGCGACCACCGTTTCTAACTGATTGACAGTGATCTCTTCAGGCACATAAGCTGCATGCAAGACTTTGAGCAGTGCATTCCGGTGAGCCTCGGAACACATGAGCAGGGATAATATGGAGATCTTGGAGGGTGTTTGGTGAAGCTGATCCACAACTTTGTAATCACTTCTTTTGATGATCATCATAAACTCGTCTACATCCTGATCGAAAGGTGTCCTCTGAGTTTCTTTTGCAGCAGGTTCTTCTAGCACCACATTTTTTCCTTTTGCTTTGGCAGCAGTTTCTGCTTCAACATTAATTCTGGGAAATTGTGAAGCGAAGAGACGTCCGCTTCGAGTGAAGCCTCCACCTCCCCCGACATTGTCAACTTGTGGTATAGGTACTGAGGAGTCAAAAGTGATCTTCTTTCCATGGCAGTAAAGATTCGAGCCATAATTCCAAGGCACATCACTGTTGTTATCATAAGGAACTGGTCCAGGCACCGTGATGGTCACTGAACTAATTGCTGCAGAAGAAGGAGTTGTGATAGTTTGTAGATCGTAATAGATGGTGACAGGAGGTCTGATTGAAGATGGTGCAGGTGTGGGAAGTTGTTAATGTTGAGGAGGGTGTTGCTGAAATTTTTTGTTGAGAGAATCAGGAACATGAATGGTTGTTGGATCATAGTAAATGGTAACCGTTGAGATATCGTCACTGATGTTGTTTGCTGTTGTTGTAGAAGACTCTGATGGGATAATGTTTACTGGTGTTGTAGAAGAGATTTTTGCTGTCTTTGTAGAAGATGGAACTATTGATGTGATTTGCAGGATGCCTTCTCTGATACAACTGCTGATACCATTCTTCAGTTTTATACAACCATTGGCAGAAACTTTGCAAGCTTCACAATGGGCCTCACAACCCGGAAACACTTGGCACTTCAAAAATGCACAGATGCCTGAGAAGCTTGATGAGGATTCAAAAATGCATCTGTCCTGGGTAGATGCCTGAGAAGCCAAGTATGGAACAATGGAGCACAACACCTCACTAATCTTCCCCTCTGCTTTTCATTCCTCTGATGCACTGAATAGTAGAGGTCCCCCAATAAAGTGGGCACTGGGTTCTGCAAGATGAACAGATGAACTGCATTCTTGCTAATGAATCGAGGCTCATCTGCAAACAATACAATTCCATATATGCTCAAAGCCAACAAGGCACAGACAGCCTTCCACTCTCCTAAGGAAGCTTTCAGGGTAGCTTGAGAGATCAAGAAATCCAGATGAAAACCAAGGATTCCAGCTTTAGAGGTCATATGCTGCTCAATCAAAACAGGTTCCAGATGCAAAGCTTTTGCTACTTCTCCATTGCTAGGAAAGACCATCTTAGGGTTGAAAGGGATTCCACCCCTGATAGGCATACCAACTAATGAAGAGTACTCTTCCAATAAGGGGCCCAACTGAAAGTCTTGAAAGGTGAAACATCTCAGTGGGGGATCATAAAACTGAATACAAGTGTGAATGAGGCTCCTCTGTGATGGGTCCAGGTCCACAACCATATCAAGTATTTCTCCGTAGTGTTCCCTGAACAATGGTATGTGATCTGGAGTGATCAGGGTCTGAATCCTCCTGATGTCTGATAGCTCTGGCTGGAAGAAGTGATAGGTGATGTTGCTCTTTTTAGGAGCCATGATGCTGAAGACTGAGTAGAGACAGGTGCTGATGATAATGCTGAAGAAGGGGCCACTGATTGGCTGATGCTGGTGATAACTGAAGCAGATGCAGGTGAAGATAGGTCAGTACTGAAGATGGGGTCAAAACCAAAACCAAATGAAGATGGATACCCTGAAACAAATAAGCAAATGTCAATATGATGCAATGATTATGTATGCAAATGAAATGCAAAGGGTTTGTGACTGAGCTGGATTTGATCAAAACTCTGATATAGGTCCAAGTGTGTTCAAGAATTCCAGTTGGAGGTCTATAAATCCAGTAACCAAGGTTGGGGACTCAAATAAAGAGCCACATGTCCAGGGTTTTAGAATCACAAGAACTGTCCCAAAATGGAGTACTCTTAACAAACAAAGTAATAAGGTATTCTGAGGCCAAGGTACCTGCAAACCTGTAAACAGCCCGACCCCCTCACAGGTGGTGTTCTAAAACAAGGATCCTCAGACTTGGATCAGCTATGAGAAGTGTAAACACTTCTAACCCGGAGGTACAGTGTTTACAATAACCATAACAATTCCTCCTCTAATTCACCTCAGTTTCTGAAGGTCAATACTAAAGGTCATCCAGACTTAGCAGGCTTCCCAGATAGCCCTAGCATTGCAGGAAATCTGCAACACAGAGTTCTCAAGAAGAAACCCACATCTGAACCGTGTTTCATATTCCCGCACCAGACCGAAATGGAATGGGAAAGAATATGATTCACTCTAGCCTAGGTGTCACTCAGGTCCCAGGTATAGGGCCTTAACTCTCTATGAATCACCCACCCACCAAAGCAGACAACAGATCCAGCCAGCAGCACAGGATGACAATATGATATAATGCAAAAGCAATAAAGAAAGCAGTAAAGCAAACTGTACATAAAGCAAAAAAACAAAAATAAATATACAAGCACAGGTAGCACATAACACCCCAGTAAACACAAATCAATCAAGCGCTAGGAGGAACCCACAAAAAGAACCAGAAGCCCTGGTTGCAGTATAAGGACTCCCCAGCAGAGTCGCCAAGCTGTCGCTCCCACCAAATGACACCGGGTCAAAAGGGGTACAGACGCGAACGGTCGGCGAGAGGGACAATGAGAACACACAGCCGTGAGCTCACTGGAGATGAATAGAGTCGCCAGCTAGGCATTTTTATCCCGGAGGAAAGGCAATGCTGCATAGACCTAGAAAAGAGATGGATAAGACGGTTGCGAACCAGAGAGACTGATGTAACACCCTAAATTTGCCCTCTTCATTTTAAGCATCATCTCATATCATATTCATCATACTCATATCATTTCCTCAGCATCATATCATGGAAAGACGAAGCATAACATCCCTCATGTCCTAGCATAAGCATATGGTCATCTGTGGAGTTCCCAGAAGCCTTTCAAGCCATGACAAGGGTCCCAATGAGTTTGTACAAGTTCTATGGTGAGTCTAAACTCCATTTACAAGATCAAGTCCATTGACAAAAGCTCAGAAGATTTCATGATCATCAGAGATCTCAGGACAAGTCAAAGCTCTTATGCTAAGCACTCAAATTAGGGTTTGGGATTCGATCACCAAGACCTCGCAACTTTGATCATTTCTTGTGAGCCAAATCTTATATATATTGAGAGGATTCTATGTGTCAAATTTCATGAGAAAATTCCATGTGGAAGTCAGACAATGCCTCAGCTGCTTGCAGATGAAGGGAAAAGTCAACAGAGCCCACAAAAAGTCAACTGTGCAATTTCAAGTGGTTTAACCCAATTTTTTTTTGGCAAAGAGGGGTCCTTACAATGTTATAAGAGGTTTGGAATACCTAAAGTTCAAGGATCATGGAGATTTGAAGGGTTTTGCAAAAATGGTACAAAGTTGGTTTTTGAAATTTTGCAAATTTGGCAACTTTGGCCCTAATCTTCAGGTGGCCTTAACATGATCAAAAATTCTCCGAATGGACCAAAGTCAAACATGAAAGTTGGAGAGTAAGGGCTGCCATTTTTAAAAAGTACAAGTGCGTTTTCACCGGATTTACCAATCTCCTTGTAGCTAATTCGAAAATTCCTCTCCCAAGGGCAAAAAATCACTTTTCCAAAAGCGCATCATGTGCAAGAAGGCTCCAATCTTGATTTTTGTGAATTAGTTCAGGCCCAAACTTGTTTCTAACTTGAAATACATTGCCTTAAGACCATTTTGCTCCAAAAAAATAGTCATTTTCATACACTTTTGAAAACTCCCTCCAAAACAAGCCAAATTGCAAAAATCATGAATTAAGTGTGAGAGTTTGATCTAAGGGCCATGAGTTAATGGATCTGGATCAAGGGTGGAGAATTCAACTCACACATGCTGAGAAGCCCAAGGAAGCATGAGGGAAGCATGCATATCTCACTTTGTGCATAATTTGCATATTGACACTTTTCTCATTCAATTTCCGTGCACTTTTCACCACACTTTCAGCACTCACTCTAAAGATCATAACAAAGAAAAAAGAAGCAAAAAACTAGATCTGAATCTCTCTAATTCTCTCATTCCCAAACTTCTTGCATTTTTGCATTTTGCTTCATACCTCTTGATTCCTTTACATTCTCCACAAATCTCTTCCATATTCTTGATCAGTGAATCATCTGGATCAAGAATCATCCACTCATTCAAGCTTAAATCACAGAATTTGAGGTTCACCATTTCAAAGCCTCTTGTGTTGAAACTTCAGATCTACACCATTTCAAGACCTTAGATGCATTTATTTTGCATCTAAGGAGCAAGAGGAGTCATTTGCACGGATTATTTGGCTTTCTATTTCAACATTTCGAGATCTCCATCTCAGGTATGGCTTGAAACTTTTTGTTCTGGAAATGGAATTTTATGGCTGATATGTGTTCCTTGTGCTTCCCTGATCATGCTGCACTTTGTAGATTTGATTTTGGTGCATTATATCATGAGTTATGTGCATTTAAAGTTTGATGATCAATGTTGTTTTGCTTCGATCCGGCCGATCCTTTGAGTTTTAGCTATTTTTGATGTCATATTTGGATTCAGTGATGTCGAGTTAGTCAATTTGGACTATTGGTTTGCATTAATTGATGAATTTTTGGTACTGGTTTGGTCTCCGGTGACCGGAGTTCTAACTCCGGTCGCCGGAATTTGTCTTGTAATTAATTCAGAATTTTATTGGAGAAGAAGCACAGCAGCCCTTGGATCTAACATCCAGCCGTCCATATGCTGCCATGTGTCCATGTTTTTGCTGCATTTTCATGTTTAAATTTTGTTTTAATAATTAATATTCGTACAGCCATGCCTATTGTTAAATCCGTAAGCTCATTTCATGGCAGCCAATGGCAGCGCGCAGGACTGCCACCTCAATTAATGAGGTGAGTAGCAGCTACCGCAGGATGCATCTCGCGGTCCCAATTTATTCCCAGCTTTTATTATATTAATTCAGTAATATCCACCTTAATAGCCATATACTAGCAGCGCTCCTGGGCCTATGTGGTTGCTGTTCGCACCACCCAAACGTAGCCCAATTCCAGTTTCACTGTACAGCACTTACTTATCACACCACCTCTCATTTTCACTTTAATTTCTATTTCCCTTAATTTCTTTCTTAATCCAATTTCATTTAAATTCGTATAAAATAGTTTTAGTCACATAAAAAATCCCAAAAAAATCCTGAGCATTCTTTTATGTCTCTAATATTTTTTTATATTTTTATTTTATTTTTTTACATTGATCCACGTGCCAGAATTAAATCTCCATTGCTCATAGCTTCTTTTTAAGTCTTTCTTGACCAGTCTGCCTTGTTCATTTTCCATAGCCTTCAATATTTTGAGTTTTTATCCCATTCTTTTTGCTTTGTGTTCCTAATTCATTTTTCTTTTCATGTGATTTTTCTCTGAATTTTTAGAAACTTATTTCTTGAGTCTTGGTCTGGAAACTTGTGATGTAAGTTTTCTGTCTTAGCTTGTGTTCTTGCCTCCATTTGACTTAGTTCCTTTCTGAATTTTTGCAAATCCTTTTGGTTAGTTGATATAAAATGTTTGAAGACCATTTGGTTTCATTTGTGGAATTTTTAGATGGCTGTTTGATTATTTGTGGATTTTATCTTGAACCTTGTCCCGTTTTGCTTCCTTTGAACCTTTAAGCCTCCCATAAGCCTAAAAAACCACTTGTGCCCATTTATTCTTCTCATTTGGGGTTCCTTTGGGGTATGGGTACCTTCCTGGTCCTAGGATAGGTCTTGTGTCTTCTGAATTTTTGAGTTTCTTCTTCTTTAAGTCATTTAATTCTTTAAGTGTTTTAACTTCATCTTTTGGTTTCTCTTGCTCCCATTTGGCATTGTTTGGCCTTGTATCTTGGTTCCCTTCATCTTGCTGGCTTCCTAATCCATTCTTCATCTCATTTTGGTTCTGGTCTTGAGCTTTGTGCTTTTATTTTGTGCATTTTGCATTATATATTTCATAAGTGTGTGTTTGTTTTCATATGTATTCATGTTGCATCCTTTTAAGTCATAAGTCTCTTATCTTCATTTCTTTGAGTTGAATTTGCATTGTGTATTTGTTCATATCATGTCACTTCTGATTGTTTGATGTTAGCATGTTATCTTACTCATTTTATTTCATTTGTATGCATACTAACCTTGCAGGGGCTATGGTAAGTGTGAGATGTGGGAATTGAGTTCCACATCTCCAATTCTTATCTCTTCATTTTATGTTTATGTGAACTAACCCTCTTTTGTTGGGCCTAGGCCTTTCTCATCCCTTCTTCTATCTTCTTCTTTCCTTCTTCATTAGGATAGAAACCTCACTAACCCTTAGGACATCCATGCATGTGAATACTTAGGATTATTTTAGTCCCCCTTTAGAATTTTTCATTTGAGATCCTTTTGGTTCTTCTTCTCTTCTCATCCCATAACTCTTAAAAGATACTTTAATAAATGTGAAGTGATACATTGATCCATAGCCTTATCCCATGAGGTATGCTTGTAGTCTTCCCATCTTGGGATAGTACAAGTTTACCTTGTGATGCACAAGTCTGATCAAGATATCTTCTTCATAAAAGAAAAGCTAAAAAACACTTCTTCATGTAAATAACCAAAAAACACTTAATAATTAAGCAAGTTAGTGAGCCTAAGCCCTAGTCTTTGGGTTCAAGTTTTGGGGATCTTCTCCTTACTTAAGTATGCTTGTTCTATTATTCCATCTTGGAATGTAGTGACAAGTGTACATTCCATTGGTGAGAGCTTGAGTTCACTTCCTTGTGACACACTCATAAAAGCTTCTAAAAAACACAAACAAACAATGAGCGTCTTTCCTTCGGGAATTCTTTTCTCATCTCCTTCGCTCCGTACGCGAACTTGCTCCTACTTGTCACTTTGCAAGACGGTTACGCACTCGTCGTCCGAGCCTGCAACACCTGAGCAATGGCATAGGCAGTTCAAGCCTTAATTCACAAGCAATTTCCCTTTGTTACCCCTAGTTAGGGGAACTACGGCGTCTCTGATCCTCATTATCCTGATGAGGTACGTAGGCAGCGGGGTAGGGCCCGTTCGAGCACAATCTTTATTTTCCCTACATTTTTCCTTTATTTCTTATTCATTTCTTTTCCAGTTCCAGTTTCTTTTCCTTTTCATTTCTTTTGCTGCAGTTTTCATACCCTCACCCTTTGAATTAGTTTTCTTTTGCAAGCGTGGATCCCGTCGGGTACGGCGGACGATCTGGGTGCTAATACCTTCCCAGGTCGTAACCGACTCCCGAACTCAGTCTCTTTGGTTCGCAGGACCTGTGTCCTTCCTCTTTCTTTCTTCTGGTTTGTGCAGCATTACCATTCCCTATCTTCGGGATAAAAATGCCTGGCTGGCGACTCTATTCTTTTTCCGTGCCACTTTCGCGTTTGTACCAGGATGAAAATCCCGGGAGCGACAGCTGGCGACTCTGCTGGGGATCGAACCCAGAGTCTCTGGTTCCCCTGTGAGTCTCTCCTAGCGCTTGTGTGTTGCTGTTTCATTGGGTGATGTTTGGTTGCTGTGGCTTGTTGTATTTTATTGTTGTTTATTTACAACTTTATTTACAGCTTTATTTACAGTTTTCAGTATTTATTTTCTGCATCATATGTATCATACTGGACTGTCTGGACTGGTTTTCTGTTTGGTGGGATGGGTGTTACTTGTTTCTGAGAGATATGAGCCAAGTACCCGGCTCGAGTGCACCATAGGATTTAGAGTGGTTCCACTTTGGCCTCATGAGATCTTGTCATGGGGGTAGTAGTGAGTTCCACACCCAGGTTGCGATTGTCTTGGAAATGTCTTGATTTGGGGATCTTCCTCTCTCATTACATAACCCTGACAGTTATGTGCAGCTGGAGACCGATCATTGAGAACCTTTGTGGAAACAACCCTCTCCAGTGGTGACAGTGGCAGACCATATTTTGTGGCAAACCCATTCGCACCCGAGGGTCCACTGGGAACTCGCATAGGATGGCCTGGTTCTCTTATAAGAACTCAGTCAAAGCATCTGGTCGTATGACATTAGTACTGTATCCTACGGGCTGAATGTACTATTGTTTCTCGATTTCAGCGCTTGAAGCTGGGAACTTATAAGGGACGCTTGTTTTCCCGGACTCAGCTGAGGCCTCCCTGCATAGTATATAATGCCAAACCGATTCCCTGATTTGGTCATGAGCCATTTCTCGGAGATGGTGACAGTATTATTGCTATGTGGCTTTGAGAGTCTGTGATGTCTGACCCGGAGCCTTTTACCCGTGAGATTGGGGGGTGTTTACAGGTGTGCAGGAACCCATGACCTCAACATACACTCATCTGTTCAGTGGTTGTATGGTTCCGAAGTTATGGTTGTGGAATTCTGGATTTCTTGATACTGTGATTCTGAGATATTCTATCAGAGAGTTGTGATTATCAGAGGGTGTGACTCAGTAAACTTTTGGGTTTGCCAGTTATTCAGAGGGTCCCTTGTCAGTGTTCCAGTTCAGATGGTCCCAGTTGGTCATATGCTTGCATTGCATTACATTTGCATCATCCTTTGCATTAACTGTTTATGTTTCCCATTTTTCAGGTCATTGATCACATCTGTTCCCAGTTCTGGTATTCTTATCTCCATGGCAGAAATCAGAAGCGAACCGAGAAAAAAGAATGTGCATTATACCTTTCTTCAACCGGAAGTTAAAAGTGTTCAGAGGTTAGCAGGTCTGATGAACGATCAAGTCTTGGGTAATTTCAAGAAAAGATATGGCCAGATACTGAAGTTTGTGGACAAGCCTACTACAGACCAAAAGGACAGCTTGCATACCTTGTTGCAATTTTATGATCCCCTGTTGCGTTGTTTTATTCTTCCAGGTTACATCTTAGCTCCGACATTAGAAGAGATCTCCAGCATGCTGAGTGTTCCGATAAGAGAGACATTGCCGTTCTACGGGTCAGAGGTTGTGCTCAGAGATGAAGGCATAGCCAAGGTTTGTAGGTTGCCAGTTGCTTCAGTCAGAAAGGCTTTGCAAGAGAGTAAAGGCAGAGGTTTACCATGGAGTGTGCTTATTCCAGAGGCTGAGAAGTATGCTACAGAAGCTAAGTGGAACGACTTTGGAGCTTTGCTTGCATTGATGGTATATGGGTCTAGCTTGTTTCCCGGAGAGAAAGAGTTTGTCAGCTTGGAAGTGATCTCAATCTTTGCAAAAGGCAATCCAGTGCCTACTTTATTGGGTGACTTTTATTTTAGTATCCATTACAGAAACGAGAAAGGTAGAGGTGGTCCAGTGGTCTGCTGTGCTCCTTTGTTTGCTGAATGGTTCGCTAGACAGTTGCCTAAGTCAGGTGCCTTCAAGGATATACGAGGCGAATGGAGATGGTCCAGAAGACTAATGGGACTGACTGAAGAAGACATTGCTTGGGGTTATGACAGGGATTTGCTAGGAAAGGAGGTGATGGTTAGTTGCGGAAGGTTTGCTGGAGTACCTTTGCTAGGAAGGAAAGGTGTCATCAGTTACTACCCAACATTAGCCAGAAGGCAGTTTGGCTACCCTTTGAAGGATCCTCCTCAGATGGAAATGTTTGCTGAATCTTTGTATTTTCCTGTTGACGGAAACAGAGAGCTAGTCCAACAAGCAGTTCAATCCTGGGATCACAGGAAAAGGAAAGGGAAGAAAGACTTCGGCCGAGTTGATCCCAAGACATATCCACCATATGCTGAATGGTTGCAAAGGCATATCGAGTCAGTTCTCATGCCTTTTTCAGTCGAAGCTCCACTTTATCCCCGAGAGGTACCAGGTCCGAGCAGTACGGTTTCCTTGGAGGAGTACAAGAAGCTAGAGGCTCAGCTACATGCGGTCAGAGTAGAGAATGTTGAGATGGTAAGCTTATACCACCAGGCTAATAGAGCTAGGAAGGAAGCTGAAGATAAGCTGCAGAAGCTCCAAGCCTCTTTAGAAAACAAAGAGAAAGATTTCGCTGGGAGAGAGGCCCATTTCCATAGATTGGGTATGATGGAAACTCGAAGAGAAGCTAAGCACAAGGAGACTTTAAAGACTCTCAAGAGTGCTCGACAGTCCATTGTTTGGTTGAAAGGCCAAAGGGATGAAGAACAAAAGAAATTCAAAGAGAAGGAAGAGTTCTTTGAAGTTCAGATGGCTTTCAAGAAGGAGGAAGTGGAACAAGCCCACGCCATCCGGAGGGAGAAGACCCAACAGTTGGCCCAAAGTCAATTAGCTCTGGAGGAAGCCAGGAAAGAGATCGAAGAGCTCAAGCTGAGAGCAGGTGTCAAGAAAAGCAGGGCGGAGGTGGCAAGGCCAGGGTCCTTAGCTTAGTTTATTTTTCAGATTACCTACAGGCTTGTTGTAGGAGTCTTGCTTGTAGGATCAAGCGCTTACCACTGCACTAAAAGCAATTGCTGTTAGTGAAGGCGCAACTTTATTTCCTTATAGTATAGAGTCTTTCAAGGGGCTGCGCCTATTAAGCGCCATGGGTTGGGATGTTAAGCCCATCGAATCCCTAAGGGTGATGCTGAATTAATAAATCCAACATTGCTTTTATTTCTTTTGTCTTTATGTACTGATTTGTAACCCTTCGGGGAATATTCTTGGATGTATTCTGACTTTTAGCCTATAGTGGTTTGTCCGTATTCAGTATTAATGTGCAAGTGATCGTTTTGAATGTGCGAGACTCGTTTGTCCAGATACTGCTAAAGTCTGAACACTTAGTAAAGAGAAAGTTTGAAAGATAAAAAATGATTGCCGAGGTAGATGCCAGAACTGGGGCATGCCAAATGCTTAAAATTGGGAACATGAACAGTTACATTGCATTGCATATAACCTGTTTGTCTGTTTTGCAGGTGTTGCATCAATTACTAACGTGTTTTGTGTCTCAGGCACTATAGCTCCTCGTAAAGTCCGAGAGCAACCAGTAGTGCACAGATACCCAACCAAGACCAACAGAGAGCGAGCCATGGATCAGATGCAGGCAGATTTGGCAGATCTAAGGCAGAGAATGGATAATTTCATGACGTTAATGGCCGGCATGGGGCAGAATCAGGAGCGTCTGCGAGAGATGGTTGAGAATCAGAACAGAAACGCTGCTGCTGCTGCGAATGCTGATAATCATACCGGTGCGGGCGCACGTCAGGGTGGAACTCCAGGGGTGCCAGTAATCAACGAAGGGGTGCATAACATTCATATGGACCACCAGGATGACCAGTTCACATTGCTTGATGAGGCCGAGGGTCAAGGGATAGAAATGAACAAGAGGTTTGAAGAGATGGCCGAGCAGATCAAGGCTATCCAGTCCCAGAGCTCTTTAGGATTCGATATAACAGACTTGGGCTTGGTTCCGGGAGTCAGGATTCCGTATAAGTTCAAAGTTCCTACTTTTGAGAAGTATAACGGCACTGCTTGCCCAAAAACCCATCTGCAATCATATGTTGGGAGAATTGCTGCGCATACAGACGACGAAAAACTGTGGATGTATTACTTTCAGGACAGCTTGGTGGGAGCTTCCCTTGAGTGGTACATGAAGCTCAGCAGGGTCAATGTCAAGAGCTGGAAAGATCTCGCTGAAGCCTTTGTGAGGCAGTACCAATATAACATGGACATGGCTCCGAATCGCACCCAGTTGCAACATATGGCTCAGACAGCAAAAGAAGGCTTTAAAGAATATGCCCAGAGGTGGCGTCAGCTAGCTGCCAGGGTGCAACCACCCTTGTTAGAGAATGAAATGGCCGATATGTTTATGGGTACCCTCCAGGGGGTATTTCTTGAAAGACTGGCGTCGAGTTCTGCTACAAAGTTCAACGATATTGTCATTGCGGGAGAAAGGGTCGAAACGCTGTTGAAAATGGGGAAGATACAAGACCCCGGTGCTAGTAGTTCAAATGGAGCGAGGAAAGCTTTTAGCGGACCTCCAAGAAGGAGAGAAGGCGAGACCAATGCTGTATTCGGCCGAAGCCAGGGCCGTGGTTACAGAAGACCTTATGAGCATATGGCTGCTGTTACCATTCCTGCAGCTCCCGTACAACAGATGCTATCTCCACCACAACAACATCAGCAACAACAACCTAGAACCAACTACCAGCAAAGACCTTATCAGCCAAGGCAGGCTCGCCCAGCTAACAGGGTGATTGAAGCTATTCCGATGACCTATGCTGCCTTGTTGCCGAGACTACTAGATTTGAACCTTATTCAATTGAGGACTTTGGCACCACCACCTCCTGGAGAGCTTCCAGCTGGTTATGATGTCAACGCGCGATGCGCTTTTCATTCAGGAGCACCCGGGCACTCAACTGAGAAGTGCAGGGCGCTGCACCACAAAGTTCAGGATCTTCTAGATTCCAAGGCAATCAACTTTGCGCCACCACCGAATGTCCACTCGAACCCTATACCTAACCATGGCGGGGCAAGAGTCAATGCTGTTGAGGGTGATGACAAGTTGAGTTTGGTGCTGAGTATTGATGAAGTCAAGACACCTTTGAGGGTGGTGAAAGAGAGACTGTTGAAGGGTCAAGTATTTCCTGGTTGCTGTCTCGATTGCGAAGACTGTATAAGTGCTGTGAATGGCTGCGAGAAATTGAAGACGGGTTTGCAAGGGTTGATTGATGATGGGTCTCTGCAATTTAGCAAGGTTAGTAATGAAGAGGCTGATGATGTGTCAACCATTACTATCTTCTACGATGAAGCTGACATGCCCGTCAGACCAGAGCCGGTTACCATTTACGCTCCTCAGATTAGTCCTGTGACTATAACTGTACCTGGGCCAGTGCCGTACACTGATGATAGGGCCATTCCGTGGCATTATGGTTCCGATGTCTATGTGGCGGGACAGAAGATGAAGAGTAGACCTGTTGCTGACTTGACTATTGAAAATGTGGGAGGTGTTGGAGGTTTTACTCGAAGTGGCCGTTTATTTGCTCCCCCTGCACTGAGAAAGGATCCTGAGGCCGAAACTTCGTCCAAAGACAAAGGAAAGCAGACTGCGAATGATGAGTCAAATACTCCTGTGGCTGGGCAGGGGACGTTTGAAAAGGAGGTAGAGGAGTTCATGAAGATCATCAAAAGGAGTGACTATAAGGTGGTTGATCAACTGAATCAGACACCTTCAAAGATTTCTATCTTGTCACTATTGATGTGCTCTCCCGCGCACAGAGAAGCTTTACTGAAAGTACTTCAAATGGCCTATGTTCCTCAAGAGATCACAGTCAATCAACTCGAAGCTGTTGTTGGAAGTGTTAATGCTAGCCATGGCTTAGGCTTCACTGACCGAGACCTCACTTCGGAGGGAAGGAATCACAACAAAGCACTGCATATCACGATGGAATGCAAGGGCGCTGTGCTGTCTCATGTCCTTGTAGACACAGGCTCTTCTTTGAATGTGCTCCCGAAGAAGGCGTTGATGAAGCTTAACATTGATGGGATTATCCTGACGCCGAGTGATCTGGTGGTTAAGGCTTTTGATGGTTCAAGAAGATCAGTTTTCGGAGAGGTTGAGTTGCCTGTCAAGATAGGCTCTCAAGTCTTCAGGAGTGTCTTCTATGTCATGGACATCCAGCCTGCGTATAGTTGCTTGTTGGGCAGACCATGGATACATGCAGTTGGAGCTGTCACTTCAACCTTGCATCAGAAGCTTAAGTATGTGGTGGACGGTCAGGTCATCACAGTTTGCGGGGAAGAAGATATATTCGTCAGCCATCTGTCAACATTTAAGTATGTAGAAATGGACGGAGAAATTCACGAGACTTTGTGCCAAGCTTTTGAGGCAGATGTCAGTATCTTGACCCCGGTGAAGAAAAACAACGAAGGCACGTCAATTCATTCCTACCAGGAAGCAAAGGAGGTCGTCCAATCAGGCAATGCTCAGGGCTGGGGCAAGCTATTGGAGCTGGAGAAGAAGGATGACAAATTCGGCTTAGGATATCAGCCTGGAGGGTCTACTCAGAGTGGTAAAGCTATCTCATTCACAAGCGCTGGGTTGCTCGACCGTGATCAAATCTGCACGGCAAGCCAAGACGGGGACAGTGACAAAGACTGGGACAACAATTGGATCCGCCCGTGCGCACCCGGCGAGGAGCTAGGAAATTGGTCTGCTGAAGACATTGTTCAAGTCACCTGGCTCTCAAAGTAATTGCTTTGTTTCCTTTTATTAGCATACTGCATTGTCAAATCCAGCATTCTGCCCAAGATGCTTGGATCCATTGTATCGGGCCACCATGTTTTGTATCGCATCGTTATTTTGCTATGAAATAAAAGGACATTTTCAGACAAACTGTGTTCCCTGTCTTTGTTTTTAAACTTTTTCACAAAAAAAAAAATATAAAAAAATGGCAATGTGTTTTCATTTTTGTTTGGTGTTAGCGTCTCTTTTTTCAAAATAAGCAGATTCTGAATAAACACATCATTTGTGCAGTGTTGATCATCCGGATTCCACGGATAACGTTCCTGCTATGACTATGCATGACTTTGATAATCCAGTCTATCAAGCTGATGAAGGGGTTGAGGAAGACTGTGACCTCCCTGAAGAGTTGGTCAGATTGTTGAAACAAGAGGAACGAGTTATTCAGCCTCATCAAGAAGAGATTGAGACTATCAATATTGGCAGTGAAGATGCAAAGAAAGAAATCAAAATAGGGGCCAATCTGCAGGCCGACGTCAAACAAGAGCTGATCAGTATGCTGAGAGAGTATGTGGATATCTTTGCTTGGTCATATCAAGATATGCCAGGTTTAGATACCGACATCGTGATGCATAAGCTACCCCTGAGAGAAGATTGTCCTCCTGTAAAGCAAAAGTTGAGAAGAACTCGCCCGGATATGGCAATGAAGATTAAAGAGGAGGTACAGAAACAGTGGGATGCCGGATTCCTTGCCGTGACTAGTTACCCGCCGTGGGTAGCTAACATCGTACCAGTACCTAAGAAGGACGGCAAGGTCCGGATGTGCGTTGACTATCGAGATTTGAACAGAGCAAGCCCAAAGGATGATTTTCCGTTGCCACACATTGACGTGTTGATCGACAATACTGCTCAATTCTCAGTGTTCTCCTTCATGGATGGTTTCTCCGGGTATAATCAGATAAAAATGGCGCCGGAAGACATGGAGAAGACAACGTTCATTACCCCATGGGGAACATTCTGTTATAAGGTCATGCCCTTTGGTCTGAAGAACGCAGGGGCCACTTATCAGCGGGCGATGGTCACATTGTTCCATGACATGATCCACAAGGAGATCGAATGTTATGTGGATGATATGATTGCAAAGTACAAGGACGAAGAGGAGCATTTGGTTAACCTAAAGAAGTTGTTTGATAGATTGATCAAGTATAAGCTGAGGTTGAATCCGAGCAAGTGCACTTTCGGAGTGCGGTCCGGAAAATTGCTGGGTTTCATTGTAAGTCAAAGAGGAATTGAGGTAGATCCTGCTAAAGTGAAAGCTATTCAAGATATGCCTGCACCGAAGACAGAAAAAGAAGTGCGCGGGTTCTTAGGTAGATTGAACTATATTTCTCGGTTCATATCTCACCTAACTGCCACGTGCGAACCGATATTCAAACTGCTAAGAAAGGAGCAGACGGTCAGGTGGAATGATGATTGCCAAAGAGCTTTCGACAAAATAAAGGAATACTTACAGGAGCCTCCAATTCTGATGCCTCCAGTGGAAGGGAGACCATTAATCATGTACTTGACCGTGCTAGAAGGGTCGATGGGATGTGTGCTTGGCCAACATGACGAGTCTGGTCGAAAAGAGTACGCCATTTATTACCTTAGCAAAAAGTTTACCGACTGTGAATCCCGATACTCACTGCTCGAGAAAACTTGCTGCGCTTTGGTATGGGCTGCTCGCCGACTGAGGCAGTACATGTTGACCCATACTACACTTCTCATTTCCAAGATGGATCCTGTCAAGTACATCTTTGAGAAACCAGCATTGACCGGAAGGGTTGCTAGATGGCAGATGATTTTAACTGAATATGACATCCAGTACACTTCTCAGAAAGCCATCAAAGGAAGTGTATTGTCGGAATACCTTGCTCAGCAACCTCTTGAGGATGACTATCAGCCGATGAGATTTGATTTCCCTGATGAGGACATCATGTACCTCAAAACAAATGATTACGAGGAACCACTTCCGGAGGAGGGACCTGACCCTGAATCCAAATGGAAGTTGATGTTTGATGGGGCTGTCAATATCAATGGTCGTGGAGTTGGTGCTGTACTTATTACTCCTGAAGGTGTTCATTTACCCTTCGCTGCCAGAATTACTTTTGGCTGCACCAACAATGAAGCGGAATACGAGGCGTGTATAATGGGAATAGAGGAGGCAATTGATCTTCGGATTAAGAACCTCGATATATTCGGAGATTCAGCCCTCGTCATTAACCAAATTACCGGCAAGTGGTATACACATCAAGAGCATCTAGTTCCGTACAGGGATTATGCTAGAAAACTGTTGACATTCTTCACGACAGTTGAGCTCAAGTACATACCACGTGACGAAAATCAATTTGCCGATGCTTTGGCCACTCTCTCTTCGTCGATTAAAGTCATGTGTTGGAACTTTGTGCCCAGAATTGACATCTCCAGGCTTGACTCTCCGGCTTATGCTTTCTCTGTAGACGCCGTGTCTGACGAGAAACCTTGGTATTTTGATATCAAATTATTCCTGGAGAAGCAAGAATACCCAACAGAGGCATCTTCCAAAGACAAAAAGACCTTGAGACGACTTGCTGCTAGTTTCTTCTTGAACACAGACGGGGTTTTGTACAAGAGGAACTTCGACATGGTCTTGCTCAGATGCGTGGATAGACACGAAGCAAGCCTGTTGATGCAGGAAGTTCATGAAGGATCTTTTGGTACCCATGCAGGAGGGCATGCTATGGCAAAGAAACTGCTGAGATCAGGGTATTACTGGATGACAATGGATGCAGACTGTTGTTCATTCGCTCGTAAGTGCCACAAGTGCCAAATATATGCAGATAAAGTGCATGTTCCTCCTAACCCGCTCAACGTCATGTCATCTCCTTGGCCTTTCTCTATGTGGGGCATTGACATGATCGGAAAAATCGAGCCAACTGCTTCGAACGGTCATCGCTTCATCCTGGTCGCGATTGATTACTTTACCAAGTGGGTAGAAGCAGCGTCTTATGCCAATGTCACTCGTCAAGTGGTGGCAAGATTTCTGAAAAGAGATATCATATGCAGATATGGAGTGCCCGAAAGGATCATCACTGATAATGGTTCTAATCTCAACAACAAGATGATGGCAGACTTATGTCGGGACTTCAAAATACAGCATCACAATTCTTCTCCTTACCGACCAAAGATGAATGGTGCGGTAGAGGCAGCTAACAAGAATATCAAGAAGATTGTGCAGAAAATGGTTGTCACCTACAAGGATTGGCATGAGATGTTACCATTTGCTTTGCATGGGTACCGGACGTCAGTCAGGACGTCAACAGGGGCAACTCCCTTCTCTCTGGTGTATGGCATGGAAGCAGTCCTGCCTGTTGAAGTAGAGATTCCTTCACTGCGCGTGATGATGGATGTCAAGCTGGATGAGGCTGAATGGGTGCGTGCTCGTTACAATCAGCTATGTCTAATTGAGGAAAAGAGATTAGCGGCTATCTGTCATGGTCAGCTTTATCAGAGGAGAATGAAGCGGGCATTCGATCAACGAGTACGTACTCGAGAGTATCGAGTGGGAGAACTTGTGTTAAAGAGAATCGTTCCTCCAGGTTCAGATAACAGGGGCAAATGGACCCCAAACTACGAAGGACCATTCATAGTGAAGAAAGTATTCTCCGGTGGAGCATTGATGCTCACCACTATGGATGGAGATGACTTCCCATCCCCTGTTAACTCGGACGCAGTTAAAAAATACTTCGCATAAAGAGACCCGCTGGACACAAAAACAGAATGTAAGTCCAGGCAAGAAAAGGGCATCCCGGCGAGCTAAAAACAGAATAAAAAGCTCGGGCAAAAATTAGGGAAATAAAAATAAAAAATGTGCACCCGCTGAGTTGAAAAGCCACATTGGACAGCTCAGGCAAAAAAGGGTATCCCGGTGGATTGAAAACCCGAGAGGGCGATCCACGCAAAATAAGGGAATAAGCGAACAACTGTGATCCGAGTTATCTGAACTGCGTCATCGTTTTGGACAGTTTGACAATGTCGGAAGGATAGGAAACAGTTCCCTCGTCCTCTCAGAAAGCTAAAACAGAATGGAAAGTCTTGAAGACATGCAGGTCATAGCGGAAATGGAACTCCTTGGAATGCCCTGTACATTGCCATTAGGATAGTTTCTTTTCTCAAGTTTATGGTGGCTACCTCTTTCCAGGTGTTTGCTTCCTGATGTAAATCTTTGCCTATTCAGAGGCCATTCAATAAAATAATGTTCAGTCAAAAAGCTGTGTGTGTTTATTTTTGTTTGCAAAATGTCCTGAATTTTTGGCAAAAATAGCGTTGCATCTAAACATGGTAATAATTTTGAAAAGAAAACTGACATGCAGGGAAACTGTAACCCTCTTTGAGTGTCGGATGATGATGGATGAACAGATCATTCCATGCGAATCCCCGGGACACACGTGTGTTTTCTGTTGTTGCAGGTTGCAGGATGGCGTCACATTCTCTCAAGCAATTCACTCTTCCCCAGTAGAGTATTTCCCCAAGCCGAGATTTCTTCAACAGGTATCTGAAGCCTGACATCTCTGACGGAGATTTTCCTCCAACCAAGCCTTGGCAGCAGCCCAAGCAGGTTCTGCTTCCCCAGTGAATTAACAGTATTCTATCCCCAGCCAGAGTATTTTCCCAGGAAGCTTCCCCAGCCAAGTCTGAAGATGATCCGTCCCCACAGAGTTCATATTTGATTTTTACCTCCGTCCGTGAAATATTTCTCAGCCAAGTTGCCATACTTTTGGGTATGTGATGATACAGCCAGGTATTCATCACCTCAGTCAGAGTTGAGTGTCCAGACCTCTTGACTTGTCTTCCCCTGCAGAGTTGTATCTCTTGCTGCCAATCAGGCATTTGTCTACCACTCGTCTGCATCTTTCAACACCTGTCTGTGTTGGCTCTGTGGTATTGCCCGTCTGCCTTCCCCCAACATTGGCTTATGATTACCTTGATATTGTTCGTCTACAATTTTCTAACACTCGTCTGTGTTTGGTTGTTGTTGCTCGTCCGCAATTCCTCAACACTCGTCCGTGTTCTGATATGATATTTGTTGTTGCTCGTCTGCAACCTCCCAACACTCGGCTGTGTTTGGTATTGGATCCTTTGTTGCACTCGTCTGTGCCTTGATATGTATTCTCTGTTGTTGCTCGTCTGCAATTGTCCAGCGCTCGTCTGTGTTTGTTTGAAGCTCGTCTGCTTTTATCCCCCAGAAGTCGTTGGTGTTCTGAAGCTCGTCTGCTTTGCTTGGATACTCGTCTGTATCATCCCCAGCACTCGTCTGTGCTAGCTTACGTCTGTATTCCTGTATTGCTACTTCAAATGTTCGTCTGTATTTGAATTTCTGGTATTCGTCTATACCAGTGGCTGATACTCGTCTGTATCATTGTCTGAAATGCTCGTCTGTGTTTCTCAGA
Source organism: Lathyrus aphaca (assembly GCA_963966055.1). Taxonomy (NCBI): domain Eukaryota; kingdom Viridiplantae; phylum Streptophyta; class Magnoliopsida; order Fabales; family Fabaceae; genus Lathyrus; species Lathyrus aphaca. Next base: position 449,239,006 of record OZ014521.1, read on the forward strand.
TCATCGTCTGATACTCGTCTGTATCATTGACTTATGGCACTCGTCTGTGTTATCTTGATGATCATCCAATACTCGTTTGTATTGAAGAGGTTTCGAATCCTGACAGTGGGAATTAAATGTCGAAATGGTTACCGGTCCTGGCGTAACAGGTAAATCCGAAGGAGGCTCGTCTGTCTCAAGCACCAATTATTGTTGTTGCTGCACCTGGCGTAACAGGTTTGATCAGAAGACTCGTCTGTCTTGTACCATATATCTGCGGATAATATATGAAGAAGGTTCGTCTACCTTGTTTGCATGTCTATCCCACAGACTTATATGCATTCCCGGAGCCTGCGTAAGGGTTATCCGAAGAAGACACGTCCGTCTTATTCCACTTATCTGCGTAAGGATTAGTGAAGGAGATTCGTCTATCTTAGGCTACTTTGAAGATCCTTAAGAGCTCGTCCGCTCTCTGCACCTGGCGTCACAGGTCATTCGAAGACTCGTCTGTCAACATGATAGTATTCCAGATATCAGTTTCAACTTGGAAGAAGCTCGTCTGCTTTTTCTCTCCTTCTTATCCCCAGAGCTTCATTTGGTTGGGTTTATTTCCCAGGGTTGCATTCTTAGTCAGAGTGCAAATTTCAGGTCTTCTTGGTATTCAATCACAGTTTATCTCGAATGGTCGATAGTCCGTACTATCGTCCTTTTTCAGATTAACAGTTGATTGAATAGGGGCAGCTGTAACACCCTAAATTTGCCCTCTTCATTTTAAGCATCATCTCATATCATATTCATCATACTCATATCATTTCCTCAGCATCATATCATGGAAAGACGAAGCATAACATCCCTCATGTCCTAGCATAAGCATATGGTCATCTGTGGAGTTCCCAGAAGCCTTTCAAGCCATGACAAGGGTCCCAATGAGTTTGTACAAGTTCTATGGTGAGTCTACACTCCATTTACAAGATCAAGTCCATTGACAAAAGCTCAGAAGATTTCATGATCATCAGAGATCTCAGGACAAGTCAAAGCTCTTATGCTAAGCACTCAAATTAGGGTTTGGGATTCGATCACCAAGACCTCGCAACTTTGATCATTTCTTGTGAGCCAAATCTTATATATATTGAGAGGATTCTATGTGTCAAATTTCATGAGAAAATTCCATGTGGAAGTCAGACAATGCCTCAGCTGCTTGCAGATGAAGGGAAAAGTCAACAGAGCCCACAAAAAGTCAACTGTGCAATTTCAAGTGGTTTAACCCAATTTTTTTTTGGCAAAGAGGGGTCCTTACAATGTTATAAGAGGTTTGGAATACCTAAAGTTCAAGGATCATGGAGATTTGAAGGGTTTTGCAAAAATGGTACAAAGTTGGTTTTTGAAATTTTGCAAATTTGGCAACTTTGGCCCTAATCTTCAGGTGGCCTTAACATGATCAAAAATTCTCCGAATGGACCAAAGTCAAACATGAAAGTTGGAGAGTAAGGGCTGCCATTTTTAAAAAGTACAAGTGCGTTTTCACCGGATTTACCAATCTCCTTGTAGCTAATTCGAAAATTCCTCTCCCAAGGGCAAAAAATCACTTTTCCAAAAGCGCATCATGTGCAAGAAGGCTCCAATCTTGATTTTTGTGAATTAGTTCAGGCCCAAACTTGTTTCTAACTTGAAATACATTGCCTTAAGACCATTTTGCTCCAAAAAAATAGTCATTTTCATACACTTTTGAAAACTCCCTCCAAAACAAGCCAAATTGCAAAAATCATGAATTAAGTGTGAGAGTTTGATCTAAGGGCCATGAGTTAATGGATCTGGATCAAGGGTGGAGAATTCAACTCACACATGCTGAGAAGCCCAAGGAAGCATGAGGGAAGCATGCATATCTCACTTTGTGCATAATTTGCATATTGACACTTTTCTCATTCAATTTCCGTGCACTTTTCACCACACTTTCAGCACTCACTCTAAAGATCATAACAAAGAAAAAAGAAGCAAAAAACCAGATCTGAATCTCTCTAATTCTCTCATTCCCAAACTTCTTGCATTTTTGCATTTTGCTTCATACCTCTTGATTCCTTTACATTCTCCACAAATCTCTTCCATATTCTTGATCAGTGAATCATCTGGATCAAGAATCATCCACTCATTCAAGCTTAAATCACAGAATTTGAGGTTCACCATTTCAAAGCCTCTTGTGTTGAAACTTCAGATCTACACCATTTCAAGACCTTAGATGCATTTATTTTGCATCTAAGGAGCAAGAGGAGTCATTTGCACGGATTATTTGGCTTTCTATTTCAACATTTCGAGATCTCCATCTCAGGTATGGCTTGAAACTTTTTGTTCTGGAAATGGAATTTTATGGCTGATATGTGTTCCTTGTGCTTCCCTGATCATGCTGCACTTTGTAGATTTGATTTTGGTGCATTATATCATGAGTTATGTGCATTTAAAGTTTGATGATCAATGTTGTTTTGCTTCGATCCGGCCGATCCTTTGAGTTTTAGCTATTTTTGATGTCATATTTGGATTCAGTGATGTCGAGTTAGTCAATTTGGACTATTGGTTTGCATTAATTGATGAATTTTTGGTACTGGTTTGGTCTCCGGTGACCGGAGTTCTAACTCCGGTCGCCGGAATTTGTCTTGTAATTAATTCAGAATTTTATTGGAGAAGAAGCACAGCAGCCCTTGGATCTAACATCCAGCCGTCCATATGCTGCCATGTGTCCATGTTTTTGCTGCATTTTCATGTTTAAATTCTGTTTTAATAATTAATATTCGTACAGCCATGCCTATTGTTAAATCCGTAAGCTCATTTCATGGCAGCCAATGGCAGCGCGCAGGACTGCCACCTCAATTAATGAGGTGAGTAGCAGCTACCGCAGGATGCATCTCGCGGTCCCAATTTATTCCCAGCTTTTATTATATTAATTCAGTAATATCCACCTTAATAGCCATATACTAGCAGCGCTCCTGGGCCTATGTGGTTGCTGTTCGCACCACCCAAACGTAGCCCAATTCCAGTTTCACTGTACAGCACTTACTTATCACACCACCTCTCATTTTCACTTTAATTTCTATTTCCCTTAATTTCTTTCTTAATCCAATTTCATTTAAATTCGTATAAAATAGTTTTAGTCACATAAAAAATCCCAAAAAAATCCTGAGCATTCTTTTATGTCTCTAATATTTTTTTTATATTTTTATTTTATTTTTTTACATTGATCCACGTGCCAGAATTAAATCTCCATTGCTCATAGCTTCTTTTTAAGTCTTTCTTGACCAGTCTGCCTTGTTCATTTTCCATAGCCTTCAATATTTTGAGTTTTTATCCCATTCTTTTTGCTTTGTGTTCCTAATTCATTTTTCTTTTCATGTGATTTTTCTCTGAATTTTTAGAAACTTATTTCTTGAGTCTTGGTCTGGAAACTTGTGATGTAAGTTTTCTGTCTTAGCTTGTGTTCTTGCCTCCATTTGACTTAGTTCCTTTCTGAATTTTTGCAAATCCTTTTGGTTAGTTGATATAAAATGTTTGAAGACCATTTGGTTTCATTTGTGGAATTTTTAGATGGCTGTTTGATTATTTGTGGATTTTATCTTGAACCTTGTCCCGTTTTGCTTCCTTTGAACCTTTAAGCCTCCCATAAGCCTAAAAAACCACTTGTGCCCATTTATTCTTCTCATTTGGGGTTCCTTTGGGGTATGGGTACCTTCCTGGTCCTAGGATAGGTCTTGTGTCTTCTGAATTTTTGAGTTTCTTCTTCTTTAAGTCATTTAATTCTTTAAGTGTTTTAACTTCATCTTTTGGTTTCTCTTGCTCCCATTTGGCATTGTTTGGCCTTGTATCTTGGTTCCCTTCATCTTGCTGGCTTCCTAATCCATTCTTCATCTCATTTTGGTTCTGGTCTTGAGCTTTGTGCTTTTATTTTGTGCATTTTGCATTATATATTTCATAAGTGTGTGTTTGTTTTCATATGTATTCATGTTGCATCCTTTTAAGTCATAAGTCTCTTATCTTCATTTCTTTGAGTTGAATTTGCATTGTGTATTTGTTCATATCATGTCACTTCTGATTGTTTGATGTTAGCATGTTATCTTACTCATTTTATTTCATTTGTATGCATACTAACCTTGCAGGGGCTATGGTAAGTGTGAGATGTGGGAATTGAGTTCCACATCTCCAATTCTTATCTCTTCATTTTATGTTTATGTGAACTAACCCTCTTTTGTTGGGCCTAGGCCTTTCTCATCCCTTCTTCTATCTTCTTCTTTCCTTCTTCATTAGGATAGAAACCTCACTAACCCTTAGGACATCCATGCATGTGAATACTTAGGATTATTTTAGTCCCCCTTTAGAATTTTTCATTTGAGATCCTTTTGGTTCTTCTTCTCTTCTCATCCCATAACTCTTAAAAGATACTTTAATAAATGTGAAGTGATACATTGATCCATAGCCTTATCCCATGAGGTATGCTTGTAGTCTTCCCATCTTGGGATAGTACAAGTTTACCTTGTGATGCACAAGTCTGATCAAGATATCTTCTTCATAAAAGAAAAGCTAAAAAACACTTCTTCATGTAAATAACCAAAAAACACTTAATAATTAAGCAAGTTAGTGAGCCTAAGCCCTAGTCTTTGGGTTCAAGTTTTGGGGATCTTCTCCTTACTTAAGTATGCTTGTTCTATTATTCCATCTTGGAATGTAGTGACAAGTGTACATTCCATTGGTGAGAGCTTGAGTTCACTTCCTTGTGACACACTCATAAAAGCTTCTAAAAAACACAAACAAACAATGAGCGTCTTTCCTTCGGGAATTCTTTTCTCATCTCCTTCGCTCCGTACGCGAACTTGCTCCTACTTGTCACTTTGCAAGACGGTTACGCACTCGTCGTCCGAGCCTGCAACACCTGAGCAATGGCATAGGCAGTTCAAGCCTTAATTCACAAGCAATTTCCCTTTGTTACCCCTAGTTAGGGGAACTACGGCGTCTCTGATCCTCATTATCCTGATGAGGTACGTAGGCAGCGGGGTAGGGCCCGTTCGAGCACAATCTTTATTTTCCCTACATTTTTCCTTTATTTCTTATTCATTTCTTTTCCAGTTCCAGTTTCTTTTCCTTTTCATTTCTTTTGCTGCAGTTTTCATACCCTCACCCTTTGAATTAGTTTTCTTTTGCAAGCGTGGATCCCGTCGGGTACGGCGGACGATCTGGGTGCTAATACCTTCCCAGGTCGTAACCGACTCCCGAACTCAGTCTCTTTGGTTCGCAGGACCTGTGTCCTTCCTCTTTCTTTCTTCTGGTTTGTGCAGCATTACCATTCCCTATCTTCGGGATAAAAATGCCTGGCTGGCGACTCTATTCTTTTTCCGTGCCACTTTCGCGTTTGTACCAGGATGAAAATCCCGGGAGCGACAACTGAGAAAGGGGGTTGGTTACAACCTGGGAAGGTATTAGCACCCAGATTGTCCGTCGTACTCGACGGGATCCACGCTTAAAAGATTTGTGTTTTAAAGGGGTAGTGTCAGTGCAATCTGTGTATAAAATAGCTGGAAAAGGATGTACAAGTGTCAGTGTAAAAGAAGTGAAGTGTGATATATACAGTGTCAGTGTAAGGATGAGAGTGAAATGCTCAAGATCATGAGGCTAATAAGAATGAAGCTGGAAAGAGGGGGAATGAACAGAGACTTTTGTTCGATAACTGTTAAGTTATGCCTACGTATCCTCTCGTGCAATGAGGAAGTCAGAACACCGTAGTTCGACCCAAAGAGACTGAAAGATGAATTGACTGATGAACTGCTTACTTGCCTATGCTCAAGTGTATGACCTGTCTGGCTCAGGTGCAAACTGTCTTGCATTAGACGGAAGAAGCGAGCTCTCGTTTGTGAGTGAATGAGATGAGAAAAGAATCCCGGAGGAGACGATTATTGTTTGTTTTTGAGTTTTCAGTCTTTTATTGCATTTGGATGTTTGTCATAAGTTAATGAGCTTAAGCCTAAACCAATGGATTTAGTAAACTCATCACATCTTCCCTCTGATTAGGGGTAATGAGAATACCTTAAGTGTGAAGTCAGCTTCTCACACTCAATCACCATGGAGTAGGATTAAGATCATTAACCTACTTGTGATTATTTAAATGTTTTTGGTGTTTTTGTTTAGTGTTGAGTAACGAGGTTAAGCCATAATCAGGGATTAAACAGACTCATTACACCATCCTAATAGAAGGATAATAGATGAGAATGTTTAAGCTGAGGAATGCTCCTCAACTTAATCCATGATTAGGGATTAAACTCATGACAAAACAAGCCTTTGATTAAGTGAATTTTATTTAATGGTGAGATGATGAAGTGATTTTTAGGGTTTGTAAGACAACTTGAGGAGGACTTGTCCATTAACACTAGGGTTAGTCCTTCTTAACCAATTAAGGAAGAATTAGAACCCTAATGCAAGGCCCAAGTTACAAGTGTGATGTCTTGATGATTTATTAAGTGAATTGATTAAGAGATTTAAACACATTAAGGGTTTAACACTTAGGATTAAAGTTATACACTCCATCCTAAGAGAAGGATGCAGGCATAAGCTTAATCACAAAGCCTTAAAGCCTTTAGGGTTTAGTCCCTGGTTATGAGATGAGAAGAGAAGACTCAAAGATGACACAAAGGTAAAACTAAATGGGGGACTAATCAAACCCTAATCATTGTCATGCTTGGTTGTTCCTAAGGTTTGTGAGGTTAAACAAGAAAGAAGCCTTCAATGGAACCACCAGGAAGCAGATGAAAGGATCAAGAGAAGCAAAGCAACTTGCTTCATTCAAGAAGTCAAGTCACTTGAAGAAAGAAAGTGGGGAGAAGAAGAATGAGCAAGCTCAATCTCAAACACATATAGAAATGCAGCAATGAATGCAAGAGAGATGAAAAGAAAAGTTATGAGAAGTGAAGGCAAATTCACTTCTCAAGTCACTTACCACCTGAAAAGGTTAGGAAAGAAATGCAATGCAATGCAAGATGAGATGAGATGACATGGTGAGAAACAAAATCAGAAACATGTTGATGATGAAAATGATGCTATGAGATGCTACAAACATGAGGCAAGGCATGGAGATGTTCATACAAGTGTATGGATGCACATAAAGCAAGTTAAGAAGCATGAATGAACATGGAAAGTCATGAAGTGCACATGGCATACAATATGGAAAATGCAAGATGCAATGATCACACATGCTTACTATATGTCTTATGATGTCAAATGAATCACATGGATGCTTGGAATGTCATGGCAAGTTATGTTATGCAAGAGACTGCAAAAGGGATGCAAATGAAAGCCCAAATTAGGGTTTATGGATCAAACAACAAACAAGAACCAAAAACAGAAGCAAACCCTAAGATAAAAAATGGAAAATGCCACCCAAAGAAACCCTAAACCTATACTAAACCAAAGTCCAAAGGGGAGGTCTCAACTCTTAACCAAACTCAAGTTATGATTTTTACAAGTTATTAGGGTTTTTAGGGTTCTTAAACAAAAGAAATGCCAAACAAATTGAAAATGAGGAATTAAATCATGGCCATTTAATCCTAGAAACTACATGTTAAACACAATGCAATGCAAAAAGAATCAATGTCCAACTCCTCATAGATAGGCAGAAATGATTTTTTGAACTTATGATCAAAATAATGCACAAAAAATGATTTAATTCAATGTAAAATTCTCAAAATGCATCAAGATCCAAAAAGAAATTTGGTTTGAAAGTTGGACAATGTTTCTAAATGTCTTAGAACATTTCATGAATTTTTTGGTGATTTTTAAATACCTAAAAGTATTTTTAATAAATTAATTTTCATTAATCAATTAAAAATAATCTTTTAAATATTTAAAAATACTTTTTTAATGATAAAAATGAAAATAAAAATATTTTTGTGTTTACAAAATTAATAAAACTCAGGAGAAAAAGTTTCATAATTTTTAAACCCTTTTTACTATTTTAAATTAAATGAGTAAATAAAAGGAAAAGAAATAAAATAAAAATAAGAAAAATGGGAAAGTAAACGCAAGGAGAGGCTGGGATTGCGTCTGGGTTCAAATGTGTTGACTGGCGCCAGATCTAGTGGCCAGGATTGATTCTGAGGTAATTAATTTAATTATGAATTAATTAAACTAAATGAAAAGGATTAGGGCTAATCAAACGAATCTGGGCCTTCCACTCACGCGCGAAGTCAACCAGTCAAAGGCAATCCACGGTCCAAATTCAAACTAGAGTTAATGACTGGATTATGCCCTAATGACATTCAGGCTGCCGGAGAAGACTTCCGGTCGTCTTCTCCGGCCAGCATCCTCCCTGAGAATCCCCAAAACTCTAAAAACCTAACTAAAATGAAATCTAAAAACTGGGAAGTGATCCCCACTCACTCACGAACCAAAACCCCTAATCAAAACACATTTATATTTCCTAACAAGGCTGAATCGAAACAAATAAGAACTAGGGCACGCAAGTTTCAGAGAGCAATTAAACTCTCATTTCATCACCATTTCAAAAACTAAAAGCATATTCGTGATCAGGAAGACACAAAGAACAAGTTTAGAACAAAAGAAATGATTTCTGGAAAAATATTTCTTGAGCTACCTGAGATTCGAAGCTTTCACTCCAGCTACTTTCAGGCCTCTTTTCTTGGTGAAATCCACTCCTTATGACCTCCTGGTGATGTTTGAATGCTTAGGAGAAATTTATATTGGCTGGATGAAGAGTTTGATCAGCTTCTGCTCCAAGCTCAGTTGAGAATGTCAATGGTGATTCAGGCAACTTCAGGCCAAGGTGAGAGGTTCTTTGTGGTCAGGGTGATGAATAAAGAAGGTCTATGGAGCTTGTTTTGATGTTTGTGAGCTGTGGTGAGAGTTTCGAAAGAAACTGCAACTTGGGGTGAAAATGGTGAAGTGAGGTTACAGCTTGTTTCAGGCCTGGTTCTTGTTTGCTTTCTGCTCAATGAAGCATGGTGAGTTGAGGTGTGAAAATAGTTTGGATGTTTGTGAGCTGGGCAGAGAGATTCGAAGCAATTTGCAAAAAAGGAGTGTTTTGGTGTATGTGATGGTGTCAAGTGTTTCAGCCTTGCTTGGTATATGAAATGGCCTGCAAATGAAAAGTATAAACTAATCCAATTGGCTGGATGATGTGACATGGCCTGCTGTGATAGGTAAGTTTGCTTTTGCTCAAAGTCCACCTTTTGTGTAAGAGAAGTATGGTGTGGTTCTAGGCTTAGTACAAGGCATGGGCTATGCAGCAAGGGTAAGGGGAAGGGCTAGCAAAGTGCAGTAACCAATGCAGCAAGTGGGGGAAAGAATGATCATGAGTTTTGCAAGTTGTTGCTTTATGGTTCACATGTGATTTCCTTAACCCACAAACCATAATACATGAGCATTCTTGGTTCAATTCTGATTTTTATGACTCATAGAATGTTTGCATCATGGTTTAAAATGAACTAGAAGTTACAAAAGGCATTGGTTCATGATTTTGCAAAATTCTCATTTGAGGCATGCCTTGAAAATCAATGATTTTTGCCAACTTTGTCACACCATAACTTTTGATCCAAGAAGAGTTTGATCATGTTCTTGTACTTTTTGAAAAGCGAAAGATGTAATCTACAACTTTCATGACCAAAGTTTTTCCATTTGAAGCATTTTTGGATCAAGAATCAAGGCTTGAAAAATGACCTAAAATGAAGCATTCTTGAAAAGTCAACTATGCCCAAAAAGTCAACATTTGCAAAAACTCCAAATTCTTGATTTTTGTGAACTTCAACCTTCTTCCATGATCAAATAGAGACCATATACACTCAAAATGATGAAGATCACCCATTGGTTGGGTCATTGGGGGCCTCAGATACCCTGATTTTGCACTGACTTGTCCAGAAAGTCAACCCTTGATCAGATGACTTCCCCATGGAATTTCTCCATGAAAATTGATATGCATACTCCTTATACCATATAGAGACCAATGGAAACAAGAATGACCAAAAAATTTGGAGTTATGGCCTCTGAAGCCAAAACCCTAATTTTAGGTCAACCATGCAGTCAAACCTGGCTCTGCATCCATTCAAACCCTAGTTCTTGTGATTCTTTTGAAATCTTGACCTTGAGAGGATGTAATATGATAGATGAACACACATGGATCCCTTTGAAGTGATTGGTGGCCTTTGGAGTGGCTCAAGAAGCCCTTGGATTGCTCAGATCACAAACCCTAGGTGCAGATGATTTAGAAACTATGCAGTGAATCAAAAATGAAATATGAGGTGATATGATTGTGTTTATGCATATGAGAATGATCACAAGCCATGGTGTGAATGGGTGAGGGCAAATTTGGGGTGTTTACAGCTGCCCCTATTCAAACATGAGTTAGCTGTGCAGGATGTAAGCAACGGCTTAACAGGCAAACAAGATAACTTGTGGTTGAATACCAAAGACAGTCCAAAATCTGCACTCACAGAATGAAGAAGAAAAAGGATATAGAAAATAATAGTATATTGTAAAGTGTGGGCGACGGAGGACGACCGTCGAGCAGAGGGCGACTGCTGGGTAAATAGCAATGACGGGGACGGCCGACATGCTGGGGATAAACGGTAAAGCCAAGACGGGGACGGCCGACCGGCTGGGGAAATGAAATTATGATGGGGACGGCCATCAAGATAAAGTAAGATTCTTCGGGAATCAAAGAAACATGACGGGAACGGCCATCAAGTTCATAAAGTAAGGTAACCAACGATGGGGACGGCCATCGGGCTACAAGAAAAGGGACCACGACGGGGACGGCCATCGGGTTAAAGAATAAATGAAATAAACAGATGATGGGGTACGGCCATCAAAGGTGAAGGACGATCACCTAGCAGGGGACGGCTGCTCTATTGGGGGATAAAGGAATTATGATGGGGACGGCCATCAAAGGTGGAGGACGACCACCTGGCAGGGTACGGCTGCCGAAAATATCAACGATGGGGACGACCATCGGATAAAAGGTCAACGATGGGGACGGCCATCGGACGAGCATGATGGAGGACGACCATCAAGAGGTGGAGGACGACCACCTAGCAGGGGACGGCTGCTCTCAGGGTTTATCATGACACAGGACGAATGTCAGATAACCAAAATCAACAATGGGGACGGCCATTGGATAAAATGATGAAGGACGATCATCGAAAGGTGGAGGACGACCACCTAGCAGGGGACGGCTGCTAAAATCAACGATGGGGACGGCCATCGGATGAGCATGATGGAGGACGACCATCAAGAAGTGGAGGATGACCACTCAGCAGGGTACGGCTGCTCTCAGGGTTTATCATAACACAGGACGAGTGTCAGATAAAAAGGAAAATTTGTTTTGTTGGCAATCCACTGGGGATATAGTAAACACGGACGAGTATTTACAACCAAGAAGAGAAAGTATAAGTGTTTAGATGTTGTGTATAGATTAAAGATGCGGACGAGCATCCTTAAGACTACGATACGGACGAGTATCGGGTAGAAACAAACTGAAACGTGTTCAGAGATGATGATACGGACGGGTATCATCTGGTTAACAGAGAACACGGACGAGCGTTGTATCTGAAGGGACTCTTCTGGAGAATAGTAGACACAGGCGAGTATCTATATTCAAGAAGACGAAAGTGTTTGACACTGTGTATGGATTAAAGATGCGGACGAGCATCCTTAAGACTATGATACGGACGAGTATCATGTAGAAACGAACGCTTGACACATGTTCTGAGATGATGGTACGGACGAGTACCAACTGGTTAACAAAGGACATGAACCAATGTCGAATCTGCGGGGATGTAACTGGTATGTATAAGATACGGACGAGTATCTGTATAAGTATGAGTAGTATGGGTAGTATTGTATAGATGAGTGTTTATCTGCTAGGGAGGGTGACACGGACGAGTGTCAAAGTATAATAATATTAACAAGGACATGGGTTGTAGAAGTATAAGCGACTGCGCTGGGGAAACGACACGGACGGGTGTCAGGAAAGTATATATAGGTATATGTGAGTGCAAAGAGGACGTCTTTGGCTTTCTGCTGGGATATGACACGGACGGGTGTCAGGAAGTATCTGTAATACGGGTGATATTGTTGTAAAGAGTGTCCAGGCGGCTTTACTGGGGAAAGATGGCACAGATGGGTGTCAAAAGGTGTATATACTGGTGTTTGCGATTGTGAGGCAGCTACTTTTGCCGGGGACTCTGGTGGGGATTTTTTTCTGCACGTTGATGAACTGTCATTATTCACAAGTGTTAGTTTAAAACACGGCTTGTGATTATGCTATATGTTTGATTTTTGCCGTAATGCTCCGTATTAGACGGAATGCTACGCTTTGTGGGTGAATATGATGCGAATGCTATGATTGTGCAAAGACACCGAACCGGGACTTGGATCCCGTTGCTGCGAAGATCTCTGGCCGATCTGCTTGAAATGGACATCCCAGCTGGGGATGAGATCATTGGTAGATCTAATAAGATGATATTTGCTCGGGGATACGGGTCACTGATAGACCTATCCTAATAAATGAGAGACCCAGCTGGGGTTCGTAGAAGCTTTCTTAACTCTGTTGTGATTCCTTCATGCGTTGCTCTTCTGGGGAGAGTTGCTGGGCACTCAGCTGGGGATAGAGCATTTCAGATGCTGAGATTGAATGTATATTGATTTGGCAACTTCGCTGGGGAAATGGGCACCTTCCAGTGCCACGTGGAAGATAGACCGAATTGATAATGATCTTCCAGCTTGCTGAGGGTGAAGCTTTCATGCTCTAAGCTATGCTCTGGATACCTGCAATCCTGCAGAGATAAGGAAACGCACAAACGATCCCGAGGTATCCTTTACTGGATCCCGTCATAGGAGTTAAACATTTTCGAGAGTAAGTATACTCCCTGCAAGCATGTTTCTTTATTTTCTTAGAGAAGAACATCTGTACTTATGCAATCAGTTTTTTTTCTTTTAAGACATCAGACATTTTTTTGCAAATAAAATGTACAAAAACGAGACATGACTGAAAATTTGATTTTATTAATTCATATGCCCTGAATTGGCGAGATACAGTCAAGGGAACATATCCCCTGAAATGAGGAGATTGTTACAAATTGAGAAGCAAAAATGCTGGCAATGTTGACGACGCTTTGGGGAGCTTCCCCTTCTGCTATGACTCGTATGACAATTGACGTTCTTTTCACCTTGCTTTCTGAAGAAGGCTGATTCTGATTGAAGCTTGATCCTGTTGAAGCTTACCAAGTTGTAGATGATACAGACGAACTCAGAATGCAGTTGTTCGCTTATTCCCTTATTTTGCATGGATCGCCCTTTCGGGTTTTCAATCCATCGGGATACCCATTTTTGCCTGAGCTGTCCAATGCGGATTTTCAACTCAGCGGGTGTACAATTTTTTTTATTTATTTTCCCTTATTTTTGCCCGAGTCTTTTATTCTGTTTTTGACTCGCCGGGATGCCCTGTTTTTGCCTGGACTTGCATTCTGTTTCTGTGTCCAGCGGGTCATTTTATGCGAAGTATTTTTTAACTGCATCTGAATTCACAGGGGATGGGAAATCTTCACCATCCATGGTGCTGAGCATCAGTGCTCCACCAGAGAAAACTTTCTTTACCACGAATGGTCCTTCATAGTTTGGAGTCCATTTGCCCCTGTGGTCTGTATGAGGAGGAAGGATTCTTTTCAGCACAAGATCTCCTACTTGGTACTCTCGGTGCCTGACTTTCCGATCGAAGGCTTTCTTCATCCTCTTCTGATATAACTGCCCATGACAAATTGCAGCCAATCTTTTCTCTTCGATCAGACTCAGTTGCTCGTATCGGGACCTAACCCATTCTGCTTCGTTCAGCTTAACATCCATCAATACTCGTAAAGAGGGTAGTTCAACTTCAACAGGTAGGACTGCCTCCATACCATACACAAGTTGATACGGTGTTGCCCCAGTGGATGTTCTGATTGACGTGCGGTACCCATGCAAGGCAAACGGTAGCATTTCATGCCAGTCTTTGTAAGTGACTACCATCTTCTGTACAATCTTCTTGATATTCTTATTTGCTGCCTCAACAGCGCCATTCATCTTCGGCCTGTAAGGGGAAGAGTTGTGATGTTGGATCTTGAAGTCCCGGCATAGCTCCGCCATCATCTTGTTGTTCAAGTTGGAACCATTATCAGTAATGATCCGCTCGGGCACTCCATATCGACAGATGATATCTCTTTTCAGAAATATGGCTACCACATGTCTTGTGACGTTTTCATATGAGGCTGCTTCAACCCACTTGGTGAAATAGTCAATGGCGACCAGGATGAATCTGTGGCCATTTGAAGCAGTCGGCTCAATCTTGCCAATCATATCAATGCCCCACATAGCAAAGGGCCAGGGTGAAGACATTATGTTCAAAGGATTGGGAGGCACATGCACTTTATCTGCGTAGATCTGGCATTTGTGGCATTTCCTGGCATAGGCACAACAGCCTGCATCCATTGTGATCCAATAATAGCCTGATCTTAACAACTTCTTAGCCATTGCATGTCCTCCAGCATGGGTACCAAATGATCCTTCGTGCACTTCATGCATCAACAAATCTGCTTCCGTCTTGTCAACACATCTGAGGAGTACCATATCAAAGTTCCTCTTGTATAAAGACCCATCAGCATTCAGGAAGAAACTACCAGCTAGCCTTCTTAAAGTCTTCTTATCATTGGAAGATGCCCCAGGTGGGTATGTTTGATCCTCTAAGAAGCACTTAATGTCATGGAACCAAGGCTTATTATCTTTAACAACATCTGCTGCGAACACATATGCTGGTTTGTCAAGTCTGGACACTGAGATCTGAGGTACAAAGCTGGCAGCCTGAACTTTGATCATGGATGAAATGGTAGCCAGAGCATCTGCAAACTGATTCTCATCCCGAGGGATATACTCAAGCTTGACTGTTGTGAAGAAAGTCAATAACCTCCTTGTATAATCCCTATAAGGTATCAGATGATCCTGGTGGGTGTACCATTTTCCGTTGGTTTGATTAACCACCAGAGCTGAATCTCCGAATACAGTCAATGTCTTGATCCTGAGGTCAATGGCTTCCTCAAGACCCATAATGCAAGCTTCGTATTCAGCTTCGTTGTTAGTGCAGTTGAAAGTGAGTTTTGCCGAGAAAGGCATGTGAACTCCTTTTGGTGAAATGAGTACTGCACCAACACCACGACCATTCATGTTAACAGCCCCATCGAACATCATAGTCCATTCTTCTTCCGGGTCGGGCCCTTCAGTATGAATAGGCTCTTCATGATCTCTTGCTTTAATGAACATGATGTCTTCATCAGGGAAGTCAAATCTCATAGGCTGGTAGTCATCAATGGGTTGCTCATCAAGATATTCAGATAGTACACTGCCCTTGATGGCTTTCTGAGATGTGTACTGTATGTCGTATTCTGTGAGAATCATTTGCCATCTTGCAACCCGTCCGGTAAGAGCTGGCTTCTCAAATATGTACTTGACTGGGTCCATTTTTGAGATCAGTAAAGTAGTGTGGGTCAACATATACTGTCTCAGTCGGCGAGCAGCCCACGCTAAAGCACAGCAAGTTTTCTCGAGCAGTGAATAACGTTGTTCACAGTCGGTAAACTTTTTGCTTAGGTAGTATATTGCATACTCTTTTCGACCAGACTCGTCATGCTGGCCCAGCACACACCCCATCGACTCTTCTAATACTGTCAAGTACATGATTAGAGGTCTTCCTTCGACTGGAGGCATAAGGATTGGAGGCTCTTGTAAGTATTCCTTGATTTTGTCAAAAGCCCTCTGGCAGTCTTCATTCCACCTGACTGTCTGTTCTTTTCTTAGCAGTTTGAACAAGGGTTCACAGGTTGCTGTAAGGTGAGATATGAACCGTGAAATGTAGTTCAATCGACCTAAGAACCCTCGAACTTCTTTCTCAGTTTTCGGTGCAGGCATCTCTTGGATGGCTTTGACTTTATCAGGGTCAACTTCAATCCCTTTCTCGCTCACAATAAAACCCAGCAGCTTACCAGATCTCACCCCGAATGTGCATTTGTTGGGGTTCAACTTCAGTTGATACTTCCTCAGACGCTTGAACAATTTGAGCAGATTTACCAGATGGTCTTCTTCAGTGAGGGACTTGGCAATCATATCATCCACATAGCATTCTATTTCTTTATGAATCATATCGTGGAATAATGTTACCATAGCCCGTTGATATGTTGCACCAGCATTCTTGAGCCCAAATGGCATTACCTTGTAACAGAACGTGCCCCAGGGTGTGATGAATGTTGTCTTCTCCATGTCTTCAGGTGACATCTTAATCTGATTGTATCCTGAAAATCCGTCCATGAAGGAGAATACCGAGAACTGAGCCGTGTTATCCACCAATACATCAATGTGAGGTAATGGGAAATCATCTTTCGGGCTGGCTCTGTTCAGATCCCAATAGTCAACACACATCCTTACTTTGCCGTCCTTTTTAGGCACAGGTACTATATTAGCCACCCACGGCGGATAGCTAGTCACAGCAAGGAACCCGGCGTCCCATTGCTTTTGTACCTCTTCTTCGATCTTCATCGCCATGTCTGGACGAGTACGGCGCAGTTTCTATTTAACCGGCGGGCATTCTTCTCTTAAAGGCAGCTTGTGCATAACAATGTCAGTATCCAACCCTGGCATATCTTGGTAAGACCAAGCAAACACGTCCACATACTCTTGAAGCAGGTCAATCAGTTGTCTCTTTACTGAGTCTTGCAGACAGGCCCCGATTTTAACTTCTTTCACGTCTTCATTTGTACCAAGATTGATCACTTCGACCTCCTCCTGGTGAGGAGTAATAACCTTTTCCTCTTGTCTTAACAACCTGGCTAGCTCTTCAGGAAGCTCATACTCTTCTTCAACCCCTTCATCGGCTTGATTGATTGGATTGTCAGAGTCATACGAAGTCATAGCCGTGCTGTTGTCGGTGCTGTCTGGAAGGCACTCTCTGCAAGGGTTAAGTTTGTTCATTTTAGTGATCTGATTTTAGTCTTATTTAGAAAGGTGAAATGAAGTTGTCATTTTGAAAACACCGCCATTTATTTTTTGTACAAAAATAAAAATGGAAAAACAGTGAACGAAAAGGAAAAGACTCGTTTGCAAAAAGATGTCTGATATTCATTAATTAATCTTGTTTGCACAAAAAGTACAGATGGCCCGATTACAAAATGAGTCTTGTCATCTTGGGCAAGATGCAAGACTTTGATGCATGCTTATAAAAATACAGGAAATAATAATTACTCTGCATGAGTAACTCTTATAATTTCCTGGGAAGACCAGTTCGAGATACTGCTCCCCGGGATCTTTGGACGAATCCAATTCTCCAGATTGCGCTCCTCTTCCAGCTCGTCTTCCAGACAGTTGATGGCATCAGGGGTAAGCATCCCCCCACTCACAAAATTGGGCTCTTTCGCAGCCGCTGCTTGATCTTGTTGAGTTGGTTTGTAACCCAACCCAAATCTATCTTCTTTCTTCTCCACCGGTAGTAGCTTGCCCCAGCCTTGGGCAGTTCCTTCCTCAACAACCTTCCGGGCTTGTTGGTATGATGATATTGAAGTACCAGGCACAGCAGATGTTTCATTCACATTCAAAGCTTCAAACCCCTGGCTCATTGTTTCATGGATCTCTCCGTCCATTTCAATGTACTTATAGGTAGCCAGGTGGCTGACAAAAATATCCTCTTCTCCACAAATTGTAATGATTTGACCCTCCCACTCGTATTTTAATTTCTGGTGAAGGGTAGATGTCACGGCGCCAGCAGCGTGAATCCATGGCCTACCCAATAGACAGCTGTAGGCAGGCTGTATATCCATCACGTAGAAAATAGTTTTGAAGGTCTGCGGGCCGATCGTTACGGGCAGCTCAATCTCCCCCAGAACCGATCTCTTTGAGCCATCAAAAGCTCTTACCACCAGGTTGCTGGGTCTCAATGCCAATCCGTCGTATTCTAGCTTCACCAGGGCCTTCTTAGGTAAGACATTGAGGGATGACCCCGTGTCTACCAGCACATGGGAAAGGACAGCCCCTTTGCATTCCATGGTTATGTGCAAGGCTTTGTTATGGTTGCGGCCTTTCGTTGTCAAATCAGTATTGGTGAACCCTAGTCCGTGACTAGCATTAACATTTCCAACTACTGCTTCCAGCTGATTGACAGTGATCTCTTCAGGCACGTAAGCTGCGTGCAGGACTTTGAGTAGTGCATTCCGATGGGCTTCGGAGCACATAAGCAGTGATAGGATTGAGATCTTGGAAGGCGTCTGATGAAGCTGATCCACTATTTTATAATCACTCTTTTTGATGATTCGCATGAACTCATCAACCTCTTGGTCGAATGGTGTCTTCAAAGCTTCCTTAACAGCTTGATCTTCCTGCACAGGGCTCTTCCCTTTTGCCTTGGCAGCAGCTTCTGCTTCGGCTGTGGGTCTCTGAATTTGTGGAGCGAAAAGACGTCCGCTTCGAGTGAAGCCTCCGCCTCCGCCCACATTGTCTATTTGTAGTGCAGGGGTTGATGATTCAAAAGTGATCCTTTGTCCTTCACAGTACAAGTCAGAGCCGTAATGCCATGGGATGGCATTACTGCTTTCATAAGGTACGGGTCCAGGCACCGTGATGGTGAATGGATTGATTGCAGCTGTTGAAGGAACTGTGATAGTCTGTGGATCAAAATAAATCGTCACTGGTGCCCTGGTGGGAGCAGCACTTTCTGAGTTGTAGGCGGAGTTGCTTTCAGGATCGTAAAATATCGTGACGGTAGAGACATCTTCATGATTTGTTGCTGGAGTTGTAGGAGACATTGGCGGAAGGATGGATGTTGTCGTTGTAGGAGATTCAAAATGGAATGAAGCTGAAGTTGTAGCAGGAGAAATTGTTGAAAACTGGTCAGTTGAGAAGACAGATGAAGTACTTGTTGATGAAGCCGAAGAATTGTCAGGAACAATGGTTGCTGCAGTTGTAGGAGGTTCTGAAACCGTTGCTGATGAGATTGCTGGATTTGTTGGAAATGATGTGGTGATCTGGAGCTGGCCACTCTGAATAAGGCCATCTATGCCATTCCTCAAATTATCGCACCCATTTACCGAGATATTGCAGTAAGCACAACCCAACTCACACCCTGGGAACATTTGACATTCCAGGAGCTGAGCCTTGATTTCTACCAACGGTGTCCGGATCTGACCCACACTGGTTATTAAATAAGACGACTTGTCTTCTTCAATAGCGTTAATTCTAGGACCACCGTGGTTTGGCATTGGATTCTTATTTACATTGGGTGGTGGTGCGAAATTCAGAGCCTTGGAGTCTACCAGGTCTTGTACCTTCATATGCAGAGCTCTGCACTTCTCTGTACTGTGGCCAGGTGCGTTCGAATGAAAGGCACACCTAGCGTTGGAGTCATAATTCCTTGGTAGACTGTTGGGATCTGGAGGTGCCAGCGTCCTTAGCTCAACTAGGTTGAGTTTCAGGAGTTGTGGCAGCAGGGTAGCATATGGCATAGGGATCGGATCGATCACCCTATTAGCTTGAGATGGCCTCTGTTGGAATGGCCTTTGCTGACTATTGTTGTTGGTGTTGCTGTTGTTGTAATTTCTTGGAGGATACTGATTTTGCTGATGGTACTGAGGTTGAGGCTGATAGTTTTGCTGCGGAGGTTGATAGACAGGTTGAGGATGAGCTGGAGCAGGAATGGTGACTGCTGCTATTGACCTTTGAACATATTGGGGCCTGCCCCTGCTTGAATGGATGGCATTGGTCTCGCCAGTTCTTCTTGGGCCTGCAAAAGGCTTTCTTGTACCACTGGACGAGCTTGCACCGTTGTCTGAGATCTTACCCATCTTCAATAGGCTTTCAATTCTCTCCCCGGCTATGACAACATCTGCAAAGCTGGTGGATGAGAAGGCAGCTAGCCTATCAATATAGGTTCCCTGAAGGGTGTTCATGAACATATCTGCCATTTCCCGTTCAGACATAGGTGGCTGAACAGCAGCAGCCAATTGCCTCCATCTCTGGGCATATTCTCGGAAACTCTCCCTTGAAGACTGTGACATTCCCATTAGGAGGGTCCTGTTGGGTGCCATGTCTAAGTTATACTGATACTGTCTGATGAAGGCCTCTGCCAGGTCCTTCCAGCATCTGATAGTTGCCCTTGTCAAGTGAGAATACCATTCTCTTGACGCTCCAGTTAAGCTATCCTCGAAATAGAACATCCAGAGCTTCTCATCCATAGTATAGGCCTTCAGCCTTCCCAGAAATGATTGTAAATGAGTCCGGGGGCATGAAGTCCCGTTGTATTTTTCAAAGCAAGGAGGCTTGAACTTATGGGGGATCCTGACCCCGTCTACCAAACCCATGTCCATGACGTCGAAGCCCAAAGAGTTCTGAGATTCTAAGGACCTCAATTTCTCAGCTATCTCTTCCAACCTTCTATCATAAGCTTCTTCCCCAGCGCCCATTACTGTGAATTGTACCTCCTGAGGATCTTCTTGTAGTACCCTGGCTGCAGTGGCAGTCCCTTGAACATTTGCTGGAATATTGACCTCAGGATGGAGGTGTGGTCCAAATACTGGAGGGTTGACATGAGGTTGTACCCTTTCATTGTTACTGGTACCGGCAGTCCCTATATGTGGATCCTCTTGATTCTGCCTTTCCACCATGGCCCTCAATCTTTCCTGGCTCTGAGCCATGTTGTTCATAACTTCCATAAACTGAGTCATTTGATTCCTCATCTCTAGCCTTTCATTTGCCATTTGATTTCTGACCTCAGTAAGGTCCTGCTGCATCTGATCCATTTGAATTCCCGGAAGGTTGTTTCGGGTTGGATAACGGTGCGGACGGTTGAGGGGAAATACCCGGCGCCTAGCAATAGTTCCTGAACATCACAACAGAGTTAGTGGCAATAAAACAAAAACCTACAAAACAAACAAAGGGTTAGCATGCAATGCAGTTATGCTTATTTGTTCTCAAGGTATCCGGTTTGGCATTCAGTTTTGACCCTTCCAGACCCTTGAAGATGCTGTTGTTGTTGCTTGAAGAAAACTCAGATGAAGCAAACCGACACAAATACACTACAGAAGGTGAAATAAATACAAATTGTTCATTTTACAACACAAGCCCTCTAAGGGGTCAAAATACATTACAAGAAAATAAAAGTACATGGAAAGAAAGCAACAACAAACAAATGGTCAAACACCAAGACCAAACTCATCCTCACGAACTTCCTTGAGAAGTGCTTCGGTCACAGGATCAGCCGGACGCTCCGTGAGATTCCTGATGAGGAGATTCCGGGTCGTAACAGCTGCTGCTAGCTTCTTGTGCTGACTTTGGTCTTTGGACCTCTTCACCCCTGCTTTGATCTTCAGCTCTGATATCTCCCTCTGGGCTGCTGCCAAGGCTTCTTGTTGTTCTTTTGCACTAGCTTCCAGTTGCTCCATCTTGTCTTGAACTCTCTTGTCTTCCAGGGTACGAGCCTCGGTGATCCTGACCCACCGGGCTTGACTCTCCTTCAAAAACAAGTCTGTTCTTGCTCTTTGGTACTGGGCTTCCTTGCAAGCATTCTTCAGAATTTGTTCTCCAGCCTTTGACTTTTTAATGTAATCCCCAGACTTCTCAATCTTAATCAGGTGCTCTACTCTCAACTTCTCCAACCTTTCAATCTCCCTCATACCTTCACTCCTCTCCCGGAGGGTTTTCTGCAAAGCCTGGGTTAGCTTCTCATTCCTTTCTTTCAAGCTCTCAGACTCTTCCAAACTGATAGTGGCAGGGGGTGGTGCTGAAGATGACTCAGGCATGTCTTCTATGGTAAATGGCATCCCAGAGAATTGGGCCCTGGCACGGGACCACTCATAATATTGTGCTGATGCCACATTGTTGCACTTCCCCAGAATGGTTATTCCCTTGGTTTGAACATTATCCCAGGCCCAGGCAGCCTGCCTAACAACAGCCAGATTAAGCTTGTTCTCACAATAGAGAGTCTCAACCAAGTCCTGTGCCTTAGGAGTATGGACTAGTGCATAGCCCAGTTGCCTTCTGAACAGCAGAGGATTGTAATTAATGCTACCCTTAACTCCTATTAGGGGCACATTGGGAAAATGCCCACAGCTGGTGATGATATCTCTGCCCTTGGTGCTGTGAGTGCACCATCTGATGTCAGCTGAAGTCAGGGCAGTGAGTCTCCTAGCCCAGTTGCTCTGCTGATGAGGATTCAAAAATGCATCTGTCCTGGGTAGATTCCTGAGAAGCCAAGTATGGAACAATGGAGCACAACACCTCACTAATCTTCCCCTCTGCTTTTCATTCCTCTGATGCACTGAATAGTAGAGGTCCCCCAATAAAGTGGGCACTGGGTTCTGCAAGATGAACAGATGAACTGCATTCTTGCTAATGAATCGAGGCTCATCTGCAAACAATACAATTCCATATATGCTCAAAGCCAACAAGGCACAGACAGTCTTCCACTCTCCTAAGGAAGCTTTCAGGGTAGCTTGAGAGATCAAGAAATCCAGATGAAAACCAAGGATTCCAGCTTTAGAGGTCATATGCTGCTCAATCAAAACAGGTTCCAGATGCAAAGCTTTTGCTACTTCTCCATTGCTAGGAAAGACCATCTCAGGGTTGAAAGGGATTCCACCCCTGATAGGCATACCAACTAATGAAGAGTACTCTTCCAATAAGGGGCCCAACTGAAAGTCTTGAAAGGTGAAACATCTCAGTGGGGGATCATAAAACTGAATACAAGTGTGAATGAGGCTCCTCTGTGATGGGTCCAGGTCCACAACCATATCAAGTATTTCTCCGTAGTGTTCCCTGAACAATGGGATGTGATCTGGAGTGATCAGGGTCTGAATCCTCCTGATGTCTGATAGCTCTGGCTGGAAGAAGTGATAGGTGATGTTGCTCTTTTTAGGAGCCATGATGCTGAAGACTGAGTAGAGACAGGTGCTGATGATAATGCTGAAGAAGGGGCCACTGATTGGCTGATGCTGGTGATAACTGAAGCAGATGCTGGTGAAGATAGGTCAGTACTGAAGATGGGGTCAAAACCAAAACCAAATGAAGATGGATACCCTGAAACAAATAAGCAAATGTCAATATGATGCAATGATTATGTATGCAAATGAAATGCAAAGGGTTTGTGACTGAGCTGGATCTGATCAAAACTCTGATATAGGTCCAAGTGTGTTCAAGAATTCCAGTTGGAGGTCTATAAATCCAGTAACCAAGGTTGGGGACTCAAATAAAGAGCCACATGTCCAGGGTTTTAGAATCACAAGAACTGTCCCAAAATGGAGTACTCTTAACAAACAAAGTAATAAGGTATTCTGATGCCAAGGTACCTGCAAACCTGTAAACAGCCCGACCCCCTCACAGGTGGTGTTCTAAAACAAGGATCCTCAGACTTGGATCAGCTATGAGAAGTGTAAACACTTCTAACCCGGAGGTACAGTGTTTACAATAACCATAACAATTCCTCCTCTAATTCACCTCAGTTTCTGAAGGTCAATACTAAAGGTCATCCAGACTTAGCAGGCTTCCCAGATAGCCCTAGCATTGCAGGAAATCTGCAACACAGAGTTCTCAAGAAGAAACCCACATCTGAACCGTGTTTCATATTCCCGCACCAGACCGAAATGGAATGGGAAAGAATATGATTCACTCTAGCCTAGGTGTCACTCAGGTCCCAGGTATAGGGCCTTAACTCTCTATGAATCACCCACCCACCAAAGCAGACAACAGATCCAGCCAGCAGCACAGGATGACAATATGATATAATGCAAAAGCAATAAAGAAAGCAGTAAAGCAAACTGTACATAAAGCAAAAAAACAAAAATAAATATACAAGCACAGGTAGCACATAACACCCCAGTAAACACAAATCAATCAAGCGCTAGGAGGAACCCACAAAAAGAACCAGAAGCCCTGGTTGCAGTATAAGGACTCCCCAGCAGAGTCGCCAAGCTGTCGCTCCCACCAAATGACACCGGGTCAAAAGGGGTACAGACGCGAACGGTCGGCGAGAGGGACAATGAGAACACACAGCCGTGAGCTCACTGGAGATGAATAGAGTCGCCAACTAGGCATTTTTATCCCGGAGGAAAGGCAATGCTGCATAGACCTAGAAAAGAGATGGATAAGACGGTTGCGAACCAGAGAGACTGAGAAAGGGGGTTGGTTACAACCTGGGAAGGTATTAGCACCCAGATTGTCCGTCGTACTCGACGGGATCCACGCTTAAAAGATTTGTGTTTTAAAGGGGTAGTGTCAGTGCAATCTGTGTATAAAATAGCTGGAAAAGGATGTACAAGTGTCAGTGTAAAAGAAGTGAAGTGTGATATATACATTGTCAGTGTAAGGATGAGAGTGAAATGCTCAAGATCATGAGGCTAATAAGAATGAACCTGGAAAGAGGGGGAATGAACAGAGACTTTTGTTCGATAACTGTTAAGTTATGCCTACGTATCCTCTCGTGCAATGAGGAAGTCAGAACACCGTAGTTCGACCCAAAGAGACTGAAAGATGAATTGACTGATGAACTGCTTACTTGCCTATGCTCAAGTGTATGACCTGTCTGGCTCAGGTGCAAACTATCTTGCATTAGACGGAAGAAGCGAGCTCTCGTTTGTGAGTGAATGAGATGAGAAAAGAATCCCGGAGGAGACGATTATTGTTTGTTTTTGAGTTTTCAGTCTTTTATTGCATTTGGATGTTTGTCATAAGTTAATGAGCTTAAGCCTAAACCAATGGATTTAGTAAACTCATCACATCTTCCCTCTGATTAGGGGTAATGAGAATACCTTAAGTGTGAAGTCAGCTTCTCACACTCAATCACCATGGAGTAGGATTAAGATCATTAACCTACTTGTGATTATTTAAATGTTTTTGGTGTTTTTGTTTAGTGTTGAGTAACGAGGTTAAGCCATAATCAGGGATTAAACAGACTCATTACACCATCCTAATAGAAGGATAATAGATGAGAATGTTTAAGCTGAGGAATGCTCCTCAACTTAATCCATGATTAGGGATTAAACTCATGACAAAACAAGCCTTTGATTAAGTGAATTTTATTTAATGGTGAGATGATGAAGTGATTTTTAGGGTTTGTAAGACAACTTGAGGAGGACTTGTCCATTAACACTAGGGTTAGTCCTTCTTAACCAATTAAGGAAGAATTAGAACCCTAATGCAAGGCCCAAGTTACAAGTGTGATGTCTTGATGATTTATTAAGTGAATTGATTAAGAGATTTAAACACATTAAGGGTTTAACACTTAGGATTAAAGTTATACACTCCATCCTAAGAGAAGGATGCAGGCATAAGCTTAATCACAAAGCCTTAAAGCCTTTAGGGTTTAGTCCCTGGTTATGAGATGAGAAGAGAAGACTCAAAGATGACACAAAGGTAAAACTAAATGGGGGACTAATCAAACCCTAATCATTGTCATGCTTGGTTGTTCCTAAGGTTTGTGAGGTTAAACAAGAAAGAAGCCTTCAATGGAACCACCAGGAAGCAGATGAAAGGATCAAGAGAAGCAAAGCAACTTGCTTCATTCAAGAAGTCAAGTCACTTGAAGAAAGAAAGTGGGGAGAAGAAGAATGAGCAAGCTCAATCTCAAACACATATAGAAATGCAGCAATGAATGCAAGAGAGATGAAAAGAAAAGTTATGAGAAGTGAAGGCAAATTCACTTCTCAAGTCACTTACCACCTGAAAAGGTTAGGAAAGAAATGCAATGCAATGCAAGATGAGATGAGATGACATGATGAGAAACAAAATCAGAAACATGTTGATGATGAAAATGATGCTATGAGATGCTACAAACATGAGGCAAGGCATGGAGATGTTCATACAAGTGTATGGATGCACATAAAGCAAGTTAAGAAGCATGAATGAACATGGAAAGTCATGAAGTGCACATGGCATACAATATGGCAAATGCAAGATGCAATGATCACACATGCTTACTATATGTCTTATGATGTCAAATGAATCACATGGATGCTTGGAATGTCATGGCAAGTTATGTTATGCAAGAGACTGCAAAAGGGATGCAAATGAAAGCCCAAATTAGGGTTTATGGATCAAACAACAAACAAGAACCAAAAACAGAAGCAAACCCTAAGATAAAAAATGGAAAATGCCACCCAAAGAAACCCTAAACCTATACTAAACCAAAGTCCAAAGGGGAGGTCTCAACTCTTAACCAAACTCAAGTTATGATTTTTACAAGTTATTAGGGTTTTTAGGGTTCTTAAACAAAAGAAATGCCAAACAAATTGAAAATGAGGAATTAAATCATGGCCATTTAATCCTAGAAACTACATGTTAAACACAATGCAATGCAAAAAGAATCAATGTCCAACTCCTCATAGATAGGCAGAAATGATTTTTTGAACTTATGATCAAAATAATGCACAAAAAATGATTTAATTCAATGTAAAATTCTCAAAATGCATCAAGATCCAAAAAGAAATTTGGTTTGAAAGTTGGACAATGTTTCTAAATGTCTTAGAACATTTCATGAATTTTTTGGTGATTTTTAAATACCTAAAAGTATTTTTAATAAATTAATTTTCATTAATCAATTAAAAATAATCTTTTAAATATTTAAAAATACTTTTTTAATGATAAAAATGAAAATAAAAATATTTTTGTGTTTACAAAATTAATAAAACTCAGGAGAAAAAGTTTCATAATTTTTAAACCCTTTTTACTATTTTAAATTAAATGAGTAAATAAAAGGAAAAGAAATAAAATAAAAATAAGAAAAATGGGAAAGTAAACGCAAGGAGAGGCTGGGATTGCGTCTGGGTTCAAATGTGTTGACTGGCGCCAGATCTAGTGGCCAGGATTGATTCTGAGGTAATTAATTTAATTATGAATTAATTAAACTAAATGAAAAGGATTAGGGCTAATCAAACGAATCTGGGCCTTCCACTCACGCGCGAAGTCAACCAGTCAAAGGCAATCCACGGTCCAAATTCAAACTAGAGTTAATGACTGGATTATGCCCTAATGACATTCAGGCTGCCGGAGAAGACTTCCGGTCGTCTTCTCCGGCCAGCATCCTCCCTGAGAATCCCCAAAACTCTAAAAACCTAACTAAAATGAAATCTAAAAACTGGGAAGTGATCCCCACTCACTCACGAACCAAAACCCCTAATCAAAACACATTTATATTTCCTAACAAGGCTGAATCGAAACAAATAAGAACTAGGGCACGCAAGTTTCAGAGAGCAATTAAACTCTCATTTCATCACCATTTCAAAAACTAAAAGCATATTCGTGATCAGGAAGACACAAAGAACAAGTTTAGAACAAAAGAAATGATTTCTGGAAAAATATTTCTTGAGCTACCTGAGATTCGAAGCTTTCACTCCAGCTACTTTCAGGCCTCTTTTCTTGGTGAAATCCACTCCTTATGACCTCCTGGTGATGTTTGAATGCTTAGGAGAAATTTATATTGGCTGGATGAAGAGTTTGATCAGCTTCTGCTCCAAGCTCAGTTGAGAATGTCAATGGTGATTCAGGCAACTTCAGGCCAAGGTGAGAGGTTCTTTGTGGTCAGGGTGATGAATAAAGAAGGTCTATGGAGCTTATTTTGATGTTTGTGAGCTGTGGTGAGAGTTTCGAAAGAAACTGCAACTTGGGGTGAAAATGGTGAAGTGAGGTTACAGCTTGTTTCAGGCCTGGTTCTTGTTTGCTTTCTGCTCAATGAAGCATGGTGAGTTGAGGTGTGAAAATAGTTTGGATGTTTGTGAGCTGGGCAGAGAGATTCGAAGCAATTTGCAAAAAAGGAGTGTTTTGGTGTATGTGATGGTGTCAAGTGTTTCAGCCTTGCTTGGTATATGAAATGGCCTGCAAATGAAAAGTATAAACTAATCCAATTGGCTGGATGATGTGACATGGCCTGCTGTGATAGGTAAGTTTGCTTTTGTTCAAAGTCCACCTTTTGTGTAAGAGAAGTATGGTGTGGTTCTAGGCTTAGTACAAGGCATGGGCTATGCAGCAAGGGTAAGGGGAAGGGCTAGCAAAGTGCAGTAACCAATGCAGCAAGTGGGGGAAAGAATGATCATGAGTTTTGCAAGTTGTTGCTTTATGGTTCACATGTGATTTCCTTAACCCACAAACCATAATACATGAGCATTCTTGGTTCAATTCTGATTTTTATGACTCATAGAATGTTTTCATCATGGTTTGAAATGAACTAGAAGTTACAAAAGGCATTGGTTCATGATTTTGCAAAATTCTCATTTGAGGCATGCCTTGAAAATCAATGATTTTTGCCAACTTTGTCACACCATAACTTTTGATCCAAGAAGAGTTTGATCATGTTCTTGTAATTTTTGAAAAGGGAAAGATGTAATCTACAACTTTCATGACCAAAGTTTTTCCATTTGAAGCATTTTTGGATCAAGAATCAAGGCTTGAAAAATGACCTAAAATGAAGCATTCTTGAAAAGTCAACTATGCCCAAAAAGTCAACATTTGCAAAAACTCCAAATTCTTGATTTTTGTGAACTTCAACCTTCTTCCATGATCAAATATAGACCATATACACTCAAAATGATGAAGATCACCCATTGGTTGGGTCATTGGGGGCCTCAGATGCCCTGATTTTGCACTGACTTGTCCAGAAAGTCAACCCTTGATCAGATGACTTCCCCATGGAATTTCTTCATGAAAATTGATATGCATACTCCTTATACCATATAGAGACCAATGGAAACAAGAATGACCAAAAAATTTGGAGTTATGGCCTCTGAAGCCAAAACCCTAATTTTAGGTCAACCATGCAGTCAAACCTGGCTCTGCATCCATTCAAACCCTAGTTCTTGTGATTCTTTTGAAATCTTGACCTTGAGAGGATGTAATATGATAGATGAACACACATGGATCCCTTTGAAGTGATTGGTGGCCTTTGGAGTGGCTCAAGAAGCCCTTGGATTGCTCAGATCACAAACCCTAGGTGCAGATGATTTAGAAACTATGCAGTGAATCAAAAATGAAATATGAGGTGATATGATTGTGTTTATGCATATGAGAATGATCACAAGCCATGGTGTGAATGGGTGAGGGCAAATTTGGGGTGTTTACAGCAGGGTACACCTAGGAGACAATTCACCAAAATCAATATGTCATTGGCTCAGGATCTACAACACATGTTGAAAGGGGAGCTGATTACTTTGAGGGACCCACCTCATAATCCAAATACTTCCCCTCATTGTTATAATCCTAATGCAAGGTGTGCATATCACTCCAACTGCCCCGGACATGATACTAATAATTGTTGGATGTTGAAGAATAAGATTCAGGATATGATTGATGTTAGAGAAATTGAGTTTGATCCTCTTGAGACTCCTAATGTGATTACCGCTCCTATGCCCAAAGATGAGAAGATTGTTAATGCTGTTGACGATTGTTCTTATGTTTCTACTGTGGTTGATTTGACTACTCCAATTCCAATTGTTAAGAAGAAGCTTCCGCAAGCCGGTTTATTTCCAGGCTGCAATGAAAACTGTTATTATTGTGCCTCTCAATCCAATGAATGTTGGAAGCTGAAAGAAAGTATTCATCGTTTGATGGACAATTGTACTATATTGTTTGAGAAGAGCCCCTCTATAGAGAATTTATGTGAAGGATTGTCTCAAGGACTGAAGCTTGAAGTTGTGTCTGTGGTTACTAAAACTCTTGTGAGGATCACGTCTAAGGGTCCTGTGAAGATTATTGTCGAGCCAAAGGTGGCTCCCCTGATTATTACTACTCCCAGGCCAATTCCATATTCTTATGACAAGGTTATCCCTTGGAATTATGGTGCTTATGTTTATATCCATGGTGTCAAGAAAGAACCTTTAACTAATATACATGTTGAAGATATTAATCCTAATATCGACAATATTGTTAGGACTAGTAAGGTTATCCAGAGTGGAAGGATTTTCTCTCCAGAAGGCACTTCAAAGACTGTTGTTGCTCCAGTTCGTATCTCCAACTCCGGGCCAAGTACTGAAGCTCGAGGCAAAGGACCAATGATTGATCCTGTTCAGGTTGAAACACCGGCTACTGAAGATCTCTCTAAGCAGATGGAAGAAGTATTAAAAATTATCCGCGAGAGTGATTACAATATTATTGAACAGTTGGGACACACTCCCTCCATGATCTCTATGATATCTCTATTATTATGCTATGAAGCCCATGCTAAGGCCTTAGTGAAATTCTTAAAATATGCGCACGTACCACACAAAATCTTTGTGGACCAGTTGGAAAATTATGTTGCTAATTTGACGACTGGTAATGGCTTAGGATTTTCTGATGCTGATTTAACTCCTGCTGGAAGAAACCACAACAAAGCTCTTCACGTCTCTATTGAGTGTAGGGGCATTACTCTATCTCATGTGTTGGTGGATAATGGTTCCTCGTTAAATGTATTACCGAAGGATGTTCTTGATAAGCTCAACTATGAAGATGTTGTGCAAAGACCAAGTAACATGGCGGTGAGAGCCTTTGATGGTTCAAGAAAAATGGTGCACGGAGAAGTTGATCTTCCAATCAAAGTAGGTTCTCAAGTATTTGACTCTACTTTCTATGTGATAGATATTTGTCCTGCCTATTCCTGCTTGCTTGGGCGCCCTTGGATACATAGGGCAGGTGTTGTAACCTCCACTTTACACCAATTGCTACAACAAGAAGAAAAGGTTATACAGTCGCATGAAGAACCAATTGAAGTTGTGAATCTGGGTACTGAGAAAGATAAGAAAGAGATCAAGATAGGTGCTGAATTGGAAGACAGTGTTAAGAATAGATTAATTCAGATGCTACATGATTACGTGGAAATATTTGCTTGGTCTTATGAAGATATTCCAGGGCTTGATACTGATATTGTGGTTCACCGTCTACCAATGAAGGAAGGTTGTCGTCCGATAAAGCAGAAAGTTCGTCATATGCATCCTGAAATGTCAGAAAACATTAAAGCTGAAGTGATGAAACGATTTGAGGCAGGGTTCCTAGCTATCACTTCTTATCCTCAATGGGTTGCAAATGTGGTACCGGTACCTAAGAAAGATGGTAAAGTACGCATGTGCATGGACTACAACGACAAGAAGTTTCTAAGGATATTTTCTGCCAAGTTTTTCCTGAGTAATGGAATTTTGCACAAGCACAATCATGATTCGACTTTGCTTTACTGTGTGGACAAGAAGGAAGCAAGAGAGATTATGGAAGACATGCATGATGGGATGTTTGGTACTCACTCTAGTGGGCATACGATGGCTAAGAAAATTTTGAGAGTAGGTTACTACTGGTCTACCATGGAAGCTGATTATTGCCAGCACTCCAAAACTTGTCATAAGTGCCAGATCTATGCTGATAAAGTACATGTGCCTCCAATTCCGTTGAATTCTTGTTGCTATTGATTATTTTACAAAGTGGGTAGAGGCAGCCTCGTTTGCTTTTGTTACCAAGAATGTTGTGGCTCAGTTCATCAAGCATAATCTTATTTGTAGATATGGCATCCCCGAAAGGATTATCACATACAATGGTACTAATATGAACAATACTATGATTATTGAACTCTGAACGCAGTTCAAGATTAAGCATCACAATTCTTCTCCATATTGACCAAAGATAAATGGCGCAGTGGAAGCCGCCAACAAGAACATCAAGAAGATCTTGCAAAATATGAAAATGACATATAAAGATTGGCACAAGATGTTACCATTTTCTCTTCATGGTTATCGCACTATAGTACGTACCTCAAACGTGGCAACCCCATTCTCTCTTATTTATGGTATGGAAGCAGTACTACCTATTGAAGTCCAGATTCCTTCCTTGAGAATTATGAAAGATGCATACTCAGATGAAGACGAATGGATTCAGACCCGACTTGACCAGATAAATTTGATTGATGAAAAGAGGCTTGCGACTGTTTGTCATGGTCAGATGTATCAGAAGCGTATAATCAAAGCCTTTAAAAAGAAAGTCAAACATCAAGTATACCAGGATGGTGATTTGGTGATAAAGTGTATCATATTACCACAGGGTGATCCCAGAGGCAAATGGACTCCCACATATGAAGGGCCATTTGTAGTCAAAAGGGTATTTTCTGGAGGCGCTATGATACTTAAAACCATGGATGGTGAAGACTTCCAACAACCTATGAATGTAGACATAGTCAAAAAATACTATGCATAAAAAGAGACCCGCTAGGTTGACTGGCCTAGGAAAAAATAAGGGCATCCCGATGAACCAAAAGGGTTCGGGCAAAAATTAGGGATATGTATATATATATATATATATATATATATATATATATATATATATATATATATATAATTGTACACCCGACAAGTCGAAAACCTGAAAAGGCGGCTTGGGCAAAAAAGGGTATCCCGGTGGACTGAAAAACTGAGAAGACGGTCCAGGAAAAAGTTAGGGATTAAAGCGTACGACTATGTCTCGTTGGATCACCCATGTAACTTCAAATAGTTGTACTACCAATATCAAGTTCAAACATGTGAAAATCAGTCTAGTCATTTCTCTTCCGACAACAACAGATGAGATACTTGAAGATAATGGTAATAACAGAGTTGAAACTTGATGGGATCATTTACACATAGTTGTTTTTCCTTTTTTATTACTCTTTAAAATTTTCTACGACGAATTCCTCTTAATAGGATTTATGTCTCTTTGTTCAAAACTTGCCTGCTTATAGGCCACTTTCAATATTAATACAATTTTATTTCAAATTCAGCTTTACTTTTCCCGTTTTACTTAAGCATAAACGTCCATTGATTATGTTTGAATGTATATATGCTTTTGAATATGATTGATGTTTACCAAAAATACATATAAAATAATATAAAATTACGATAATAGCATTTACTAAGGACTCTTGGAGGTAGGAATCCCCAGCAAAATTCATATCCAACAAATCTTCGCAGGCTCATCCCCACAGAGTAATCTTTACGGATTTATTTCAGCGAAGTATTCCAGGTAGCCCTTTTGTACTTCCAGCTCTACGAAGTCCCAGGCAGATTTCTCTCAAATTCTGATATCCCTAGAAGAATTTACACTTGGTCGGATAAGTGTCTCAGGAGAATGTCCATCTCTTTTATCCCCGGTCAGGGTATTCAGGAATTTAATCTTTCAATAAGAAGTGCGACGAACGGAAAACTGAAGATCCTAAGTACAATATTCTGAAACAAGACGGGAACGATGTCTTCATATTCCTCAACAACAACTCAGGATTTATTTTCCCCAGCTAGTAATTGTTATACGAAGGTACTAATGTGATTCGACTCATTAATTCAATCATACATCATTTACATCACATCATGGCATATGCATCCATAATGTATACGCCATTCTCATTTATGTTAGAAAGTAATGCCATGCATGCATACATCAAATGACCTCGCATAAAACTAACCTTTCCTTTTCAGGATAGTTCACGGTCAGATAAACATTATCAACTCCTAGAGACAGTTCAGAGACGATCTAAACGAAAATCTAGTTCTAATACTTAGTTCAGGATGCTTTCCAGAAGCAGTTCAGAGACGATCGAGACGAAGATCTAGTTCTGATACTTAGTTCAGGGTATCTTTCCTCCCAGAGACAGTTCAGAGACGATCGAAACGAATATCTAGTTCTTATACTTAGTTCAGGGTATTCTCCAGAGACAGTACAAAGACGATCGAAACGAAGATCTAGTTCTGATACTTAGTTTAGGATATGTTACAGAGACAGTTCCAAGACGGTTGAGACGAAGATCTAGTTCTGATACTTAGTTCAGTAACAACATTCAGATAGAGTCAAGCGTAGACACATTTTGATACTCCTATCAACAGACGCTTTGGATGACATCTATAAGCCCATCTCCAATTACTCCTAATGGCATCTTTAAGTCCATTTAATAAATACAATCAACCAACAGTGTTACTCCGCATCGAAGAGTGCAAATGTTTGGGCTTTAAGTGTTCAATCCTCTTCCACCTTCAGGTCACGAATGGCGTGCATGCCAATATAACTCCTCAGGTTTCAGGAAATTGAACAAGGGAAGCTGTTGTACCCCAAAAGTTTCCCTCACATATTCAATACAATATATCTCAAGAGGACTCCTAATGGTCACAAGATTCTCAATTGCTCAAAGGGGTTCAAGGTTTCATCAGACAAAGCCTCCTCCTAAGCAATGGATCTTAAGTTAGGGTTTTGAGTTTCCCAAGGTAAATTGGACTTCTAAAGCCTCAAGTGGACTTCCTGGTGTCCCATATACTTCAAAGGATACTCATTTCAAGTTTCAAGGCTTACCCTACAACTTTGGTCAATCAGATGCTCAGATAATCAAAAATCAATTAACTTGGTCAAAAAGTCAACTGTGGTCAATATACAGTCAAACTTAAATATTTTTGGTCAACATCAAGATTATGAGGTGAAATTCATCATTTGATCAAGGGTTGATCATGATTCATCAAGGAAACTTCAAAATCATCAAGAACCAGAAGTTACTAAATCAGGGTTTTGGTAGGAAAAGTCAATTGTACTTTGACCAGCCATAACTTGCATATGCTTCATCAAAGATTTCCCATACAAAGATCATTTTTAAGGAAATTCAATTCCCTACAACTTTGTGTCTCACAAGCCAGGGCCAGAAATGCTTCATTTGAGAGATATGAGCCAAGACATTACAGGTCCTTTAAAAGGTCAACAAAAGTAAACTTTTTTCAAAAGCTCATAACTTGAACATGGAAGACTAAATGGACATGGGACCAAAAGGAGTAGTTAGAGGACACTCTAATCTTTATAAAACGTTCAAGAACACATTCATGGGAAAACAATTAAGATAGTTATGCATTGTTGAAGTTGGGCAATTTTTAGGAGATGTATGAAGCAAATAATGACCAAAACTCAAGTTTCTTCCAAATGGGCCCATATTTTTCTAACCCAAACTCAATCATAAGATAATTCACGACCCATAAGTCATAATATCTTTTTTTTATATTTATTTTATATTATATTGGATTTAATTTATTTAAAATCAATTTTAATTAAAATAAATATTAGAAAATCAAATATTTGATTTTAGGACTATTTTAGGATGAGATTTGGATGTTTATGATCATAATTTGGATCCCAATTTCGTGCAAATCAAAAGAGAATGTCTTAATATCAAATTTTGACCAAAATAGAAACCTTCTTTCTTCACTTCCAAGTAATCCAAAATCCATCACAAAAGCCCAATATTTTTAACCTAATTCACTCTCCTATAAACACACAACAAATCCAAATGCAGAGGGGACAAAATTTTGAGCCCAAAAACCCAAGTCAAACTTCAAAAAATTCAAAGAAAAAGTGAAATTCGTTTTTTCAATTGCAACCACTTTAGAGGAGTTTCAAAGGTTGCATCACATTCCTGGAGACATTCTGAACACATATCCATCATCATCATCATCATCATCCAAAACACCATAAAACACACAAATTGAATTCGTTTTACTTGTTTTTTTTCTTGATTTTCGATTTCGATTATGTGGGCATCATAACTCAATTTTGATTATATATTGTTGTTTATATTGATGATTAGATGCTTTCTGGATTGGTTAGTTTGATTTTTGGTGCAGGTATAGCAAGACTCCATTGTTAGGGTTTTAGGTTTCGATTTTGGGAATTCCATTTAAAGACAATTCCAGGACAAATAGATGGTTCCAATGAACTCACAGGTCCATTTGCAATTAATTTATACCCCTGAATATTATTCATGTTGTTTATTTGAAGTTTTAAAAAATGCAGGAGCTACAGTGACAGATAATACCGTCACTATAGGTTGTAGCGACGGGACCAAAACCGTAGGTATAAACTTGGTTTATAATGAGGAAGACGATAACATCAGGGCGTGTTTTTCGTTTTCAAATATTTCAAATAATTGCTTTATTTTATAATTGTTTTGTTATGTTTATTTACACGCAGGTGCATGTAGTCCAGTGGAAGGGCGCGCGCGTTGGGAGGTGGAGGTCATGGGTTTGATCCAGGCCTCAAACCCTTATTTTTTTTTTACCTTTTTGTTTCTTTTTCTTAATTTTGTTTATTATTTATTTCTTTTTTTTTTCTAATTTTAATTAATTAATCAATTAACCATTTTAACTCTTTTAATATGTAAACAAATTCATAAAAAAATCTAATTAACTTAATTATTATTATTTTTATTAATAAATTAGTTTTTTAGGTTATTTCATTAATTAATTTTATAGTTAATTTGTTATTAACTTAATAATTAGGGTTTAACCAATCTTAATTTCAATTTTGGTTTTCTAACCCTAATCCTAAATAAATTAACATTTTTGACTTAAAATCATTTTCTTAATATAATTTTTTTAATTAATTAGTTAATTTCTTTTAAGATTAATCACCCTAAAAAAGCTTATTAATTCAGATTTTAATTCTAATTTTCCATTAATCATGATATTTAATTAGAGAAAAATGTATAAGATATACGACTTTATGTAATAGCGTAGATTTCTTTTCTCCCATTTTTTTTATTATTATATATCTGCTCCTTGTTTGTAATATCTTAATTATGGTTTTACTTTTCCGCACCTTTTACTTTCCGCACTCCCCTAATTTCAAACATGTATCCCCTCTATGATGTAATAGTCTAGGTTTACTTTCACCTTTTAAATTCCGTAAATTATTAATTGCATGGTTAGTAAACGTAGGGTGTGAAAAGAATGCATGTAAATAAAAATAAACGGACTTAGATAACCCTAATTCCTAAGAGTAAAATAACTGTAATTAACACACTTCTCACACACTCACCTCTAGGGTTTATCCTCTTGTTGCTTTACGAAAATGGTCAAGTCCCTTGAATATAGGGGTATCTTAACAAGGTTGCCTACGAATAAAAAAATCATCAAGTCCCTACGATATAAAGATCATAGTCCCTCGTTGTCCCTTCGAGTTGCCTTCGAATAAATGATCTCGTCCCTTGATGACCCTACGGAAAAATGATGATAGTCCATTCGAATTGCTAAGATACCTTTATATGTTGCCTTCTATGACCATACGATGACCATATGCCTGTCCCTTCAAATCCAAGGACATGACTACTTACTAACTAATAGTAAGGACAGTTTTGTCCCTAAAGAAACGAAATAACAAGAAAGACCTTATAATTTAGGGTAAGTAGCTCTTAAGTGCTTGCTCACAAATTTTCAAAATACTCTTTATACCCCACATTTTCAAATACTTTCAAACTAAACACTTTGTACACATTCATACAAGAATCATTACAAAGTTAAAGTCTTTATGAAAATATTTTCTAATCACACACTACATTATTTTTCAAACAAAGTAAAGTGAGCTAAGCAGTTAAGAGCCCATGAATAACCATGGATACAAAGGATGATAACACATTCCCTTTGTATAACTTACCCCCCGAACTCAAATCTTTTTCAAAGGTTTTTCTTGTTCTTTTATGCCTTTCTTTATTGGACAAAATAAAAGTCGGTGGTGACTCTTGCTATCTGCAACATAGTTTTTGTAAACAAAAACGACCAAGTCAGTTCTCCCACCGTGTTACACTATAACATCAAAGTGTCTAAAGTATTGTGCTCACTACAATAATAAAAAGGCTATGACTTCAAAGTGTCTGAAGTCGGAGAACAGGTTGTGTCCCGAGATCAAACAGGGCATTGCTTGTCGGAAAATCAGAAACTATCCAGAGCTGGTAAGTTGAAGCAGAATTTATGATAATGATAAAAGGGTCTGGATTGCTCATTATATGGTTGTGATTGACTGGAAGGGTAAACCAGGGTTTAGGGGTATGCAGTATAGTGCTTTAGCTGATAAAGGGAAGCAAAAAGATATTGTTGGTAAGAATCCAAGTGGGGGAGGGGTGGTTCCCAATCATACGAAGTGCTTAAGATGGGGTGCCACAGGGAACCGTTCTAATGATTGTCTGAACGAGGTGAAGAGGTGCTAAAAATGTGGACGACCAAGTCATGTTATAGTAGATTGTAGGTCCATTATGCATACTTGTTATAGTTATGGAGAACATGGTCATATCAACACTCACTGTGAGAAGCCAAAGAAATCTCAGACTAGTGGAAAATTGTTCACATTTATGGGAGCCCAATCCACCAGTGAAGAGCGTTCCATCAAAGGTACTTGCTTTATTAATTGTATTCCTTTGATTGCGATTATTGACATGGGTGCATCCCACTCATTTATTTTTGTTGATTGTGTGAAGAAATTGGGGATTGTGCCATTTACTCTAGATCAGAGGATGACGATTAAAACTCCGTATATTGGTTCTGTGGTTACTTTATTAGTGTGTCTGAAGTGTCTGTTGACTATTTTTGGTCAAGAATTTGGAGTGGACTTGATTTGTTTGCCACTCAGTAATCTCGATGTTATTTTGGGGATGAACTGGTTGGAATTCAATTGAGTTTATATTGTCTACTTTAGGAAGATGTTGTTGTTTCTTACTCATGAAGAGGAAGCATTGGTGAATTCCTTATCTTATAAGGAGTTAAGAACCTTGTTAGAGGATGAAGCCAAGATGTTTTTTGTATTTGCTTTGTTATCGGCTGAAAGCAAGACCTCAGTTAAGGAGTTACCGATAGTGAATGAATTTCCTGAGGTGTTTCCTGATGATATTACATAATTACCTCCAACGAGAGAAGTTGAATTTACTATTGATCTTTTCCTGGTATGAGGCCTGTTTCCATGGCACCATACAAGACGTCTGCATTAGAGTTAGCAACATTGAAATCTCAGATCGGAGAATTGCTTGTTAAGAAGTTTATTAGGTCGAGTGTGTCGCCGTAGGGAGCTCCAGTATTGTTGGTGAAAAATAAGGATGGTAGTATGCGTCTATGTATTGATTACCGTCAGTTGAATAAAGTGACCATTAAGAATAAGTATCCACTTTCGAGAATTAATGACTTAATGGATCAGCTTGTTGGGGCTCGTGTTTTTAGCAAAATTGATTTGAGACCGGGTTATCATCAGATTCGAGTGAAGGAATATGATATTCAGAAAACTGCGTTCAAAACTCGCTTTGGACATTACGAATATGTAGGGATGCCTTTTGGAGTGTCTAATGCACCGAGAGTGTTTGTGGAGTATATGAACCGTATTTTCCATTCTTATTTGGCTCATTTTATTATGGTATTCATCGATGACATCTAGATATATTCTAAGTCAGAAGAGGATCATGCAGAACACTTAAGGATTACATTGAAGGTGTTGAAAGACAATAAATTGTTTGCAAAGCTCTCGAAGTGTGAATTTTGGTTGAATACCATGTGTTGTACCCCAAAATGTTTCCTCCCATAATCAAAGCAATGTGTCTCAAGAGTTCTCTCAAGGTTCACAATTGGTCAAAAGGATTGAAGACAAAGCCTCCTCCTGAACAATGGATATAAAACTAGGGTTTTGAATTCTCCAAGCTAAATGGACTTCCAAGGCCTCAAGTGAGCTTCATAACATTCCACATGCCCTAAAGAATCCTCATGTCAAGTTTCAGAGCTTTCCCAATAAGTTTGACCAGTCAGAGGTTCAAATATCCAAAAATCAGTTAACTTGGAAAAAAGTCAACTAAGGTCAACTGTAGTCAACTTAAAGTCAAACTTCAAGATTTTTGTCGACATTAAGATTATGAGGTAAAATTCATCATTTAATCAAGGGTTGATCACGATTCATCAAAGAAATCTCAGATCATCAAGAATCAAGAAGTTTCTAAATTAGGATTTTCATAGTAAAAGTCAACTTAACTTTGACCAGCCATAACTTTCACATATTTCATCAAAAATTTCACACCCAAAGCTCATTTTGAAGGAAATTGAATTCTCTACAACTTTGTGTCTCACAAGCCAAGGCCATAAATGCTTCATTTGGAAGGTATGAGCTAAAACATTATAGGTCCTTTTGAAAGTCAACAAAAAGTCAACTTTTCCAAATCTCATAATTTGATAATGGTAAAAGATATGGACATGGAACTAAAAAGGTTGGTTAGAGGACACTCTAAGATTTCTAAAAAGTGCAAGAAAACCTTCATAGCCTTAAAATTGATGGAGTTGTGCCTTGTCAAAGTTTGAAAATTTTCAAGGGGTGTATGAAGCAAAAACGGCCTTAACTTCAAAATTTTCCAAATGTGACCCATAAAATTGCAACCCAATATCAAAGATAAAGTCATGCACGAACCAATGACCATTTATTCTGATTTTTATATTTTACTTTATATTATTTTGGATTTTATTTATTAAAATTCAATTTTAATGAAAATAAAATATGAAAAATCAAATAATAAATCAAATATTGGTTCTAGAATGATTTATAAAACATTTAAAGTTGATTGAAGAAATCCAAATTCGTGTACAACCAAAATAGCAAGGATTTATGTGATTTTTGAAGCATTTATGGTTGATTGTTTCTTCACAATCAAGTAATGTAAATCCACACAACAAATGCCCATGTTTTTGACCTAATTACATCTCTATATATACATGAACATAAAGCATTGCAAGAGGACAAATTTGCAGGTCAAGAACATAGGATTCAAACTAAAAAAATCAAGAAAAATGAGGCATTCAGTTTTCCACTTAGAAGCATTTTCAAAGCCAATTAGAGGTTTCATTAGCTTCCTTAAACTTCACTGATCACAACTCAATCATCATCATCATCATCATCATCATCCATAATGCCCTAAATCACCTTAACCGATCGCGTGATGTTCTTGTTTTACTTGGAAATCGATTCCGGTTTTATATGCATCTTAACGTTAATTTGATTGTATAATATTGTTTATGATGATGTTTAAAGCATTTCTAGGCTGGTTAATTGTATTTCTTGTGCAGGATTAGTGATACGCCATGTTCAGGGTTTGAAAGCTCTAAATTAGGAACTCCACAAAGAAGTAATTTAAGAGCCAATTGATGATTCAATGATACTCCTGGGATACTCTTGGACCAATTTACATTGTTAGATTTAATTTATATTGCGCCTATAACATTTTGTGAATCGTAGGACTTGTAGCAACGGAAAAAATCCGTCACTATAACCTTTAGTGACGAAAAACTGTCACTAAAAGTTAACTAGACGGCCAGAGGTAGAAGACGACTTTTGGCGCGTTGGATTTTTGAATTTTTGGCATAACTTTTGTTGATTTCGCTTCCCATAGATATCACGTACGCGGACCTGGGAAGGCTTAGCCCTGGAAGGTACCGAACCTGGGTTCGATTCCCATGTCTTTTATTTTGAGCGTTTTTCTGTTTTTTTTCATGTTTTCTTATTTTATTGTTTTTTTAATTAATTCTTTTTTAAATACTAATGAAACAATTAACTTAAACTAATTATAATTTATAAAAACTTTTTTTTCTTAAAAACTTCACAAATTTTGTTTTAATAAATAATTAGTTTTTTTTCTTTTAATTAAAAAAGCTAATAATATTCTTTCATAATTTAATTAATTTGTAAAAACATTAATGACTTAGTTAATATTTTTCTAAAAAACTCTTAATAACTTTATTTTATTTTAATTAAATTCCTAATTATTTCTTTAATAATAATTTTGTATATATTTAGTTTTGTATATTTTTCTAAATTAGTTAATTATGATTAATAATTAGTTTAATTTTCTTTTAAAATCTAAATTTTCTCTAAAAAACTAATTTTTTAACTAACCCTAATTTTGCTTATAAACCTAATTTTTTTTCCTAACCCTAATTTCAAAAACTTAATTATTTTATTTTTTTCTTTATTTAATTATTTAGAATAATGTTCTTTATTTATTTTTATTTTTGTCTTATTTTAATTATTAGAAAAAATGTATAGGTCATTATTATTTGATGTAATTTATTTTCTCGCCCGATTATTATGTATCTACCCCAAGCGATGTAATAGTGTAGGATTTAATTTCTTTGTATTTTTATTATTATTGCTTAGTTAGTAACTAGGGAGTGAAAAGAAATATATTATTAAAAAGGACTTAGATAACTTAATTAAAAAGATTAAATATTTGAATAAAATCACTCACACACGTAAGTCGATCGTTCTACGATCGCCGTCTGCACCTCCTAGGGTTATCCCCTTAAGTTTCCTTAAAAAATAAATATATATGGTCAAGTCCCTTGAAAATGGGGGTGTCTTAAGCAAAATCCATACCCAAATAAATCATTTAGTCCCTCCCCGGTTTAAAAGATCAAGTCCCTACGATGTTGCCTATGATGTTTCCTATGATGATGATCTTGTCCCTTCGATTAAAAATGACAATTCCTCCCAATTGCTAAAGACACCCCTTAAGTTGCCTTCATTGACCATACAATGACCCTACGCCTGTCCTTCAAATTAAATCCAAGGTAATGACTACCTATTCCTTAATAATAGGGACAGTAATACCCTTGAAAGAACATACAAGAACATGAAAGACTTAGTCTAGGGTAGGAACTCTAAGTTACTGGCTCACACCCTTTAAAATACTTTTTACACCTCACCATGTTTCAAACATTTTCAAAACAAGGCTTTGTATACATCCATACAAGGAACATTACAAAGTACTTAGAAAATTTTCTAATCACACACTTCACACATTCAAAACAATTAAGTGAGCTAAGTAACTAAGAGCCCATGGATAACCATGGATATAAAGGGTGTTAACACCTTCCCTTAACCTACCCCCCGAACTCATCTTGTCTAGGTTGTTGAAGGGATTCCTTACGCCTCTGTTCCGAAGAAATCTTCTTTTGGAGCGTAGCTATCTGTTTCTCCCACTTTTGGATATTGTCGTCACATTCGGAAATCTCGTTGGTGTAAGTTTCAGAAAGCTGTTGCAACTCTAAGACTTTGTTGGTTGAAGCAGCTACAACATCCCATTTAGCAAGTTGGGTTTCATATTTTTTAGAGATTTGTTTCAAAAATTCCTTGAGAAGGTTTATTTCAACACTCACCAAGTCGATTAAAGTAGTCAAGTCCATCACAAATTCAGCAGGAGATTCCAAGACATTCACTTGCTTCAGGATTTTCTTCAAGTCGAAGCAGGCTGTCGAATTTTCCTCTAAAACCTTGAACAAATCCACATCAAGGATTTTCGTCTTGATCTCAGCCATATGGTATTAAGAGAGTGTGCACTGGAAGTTGCTCCTGAAGTATTCGAAGTGCTCTAAGAAGAATCTTGAAAAGTGTAACGAGCACTAAGCATGGCCCTTAAGTACTCCAAAGGCTTTTGCACATTGAGACTCTCAATTTCTTGGCGAGAGAGATTGGTCGAACTAGTGGATAATGAACCCCTTTAGCTGTGATAGGAGGTGGTATAATACTTTGTCCTTGAATGAACTCAGCAGTTGATTGTTTTGTGTTGCCATCATCACCAACAATTTCTCCTTTTTTGTCATTTTAATCTTCGACCTCAGTGTCAGCATTCAGGTCATCACTTTTCTGGGCTGCATCTGATTTTAGAGAAGGAGGAGAATGATTATCAGAATATTGAGGAGAATCAGGAGATTGTTCCTTCTCCATTTCTGATTCCTTTGTCGAATTCTTTGGAGAAAGAGGTGGTGGGCTGGTAGCCTGGTGAACTGAATCATCTTGTTTTATTGATGTATTTTTCTTTTGAGGTGTTTCGTCAAGGTTGATCTGCAAGCGGCTTAAAATTAAGAAATAAAATGTAATAAGAAGTAAGAAGTAAACAATCGAAATAAAGAAATACCTGGGGAATCTCAGTGTGAAAACTAGAGTATCCACTCTCTACATCTTTTACTTTCACTTTCATAGCTACACTGTGTGGGGGAGTTTCTTTTGGCGGTTTGACATTGTATTTTTGAGAGGAAGCCTTTGTGATTTTCTTCTTTTTCTGAGGTTGACTTGGTTCGGGTGATCCATCACCAAATTCTTCACTAGAAACCATTTCTTCTTGTTGTTCTTTTTGGAGCAGGTGGGGGTTATCGACCTCCCTGGACATAGAAATAAAAGATGATTCAGTGTTGAAAGACAAAATAAGAAAAACACAAGAAAGGGTTGTACCTTTGTCACAGTCTTTTTAGTAGTGACTGGTGGGTCTTCTTCCATCATGTCACTTGTTCTCTCGACAACAACTTTCTTGGGCTGAACTTTTTTAGCTAAAGAAAACAAAACGAAGTCAGAGATTAATAAGAAGAAACATATACATTCAAAGAAACAAATCCCCTGAAATGAGGAGATTGCTAAATAATTGAGAAAATAAAAGTGTTGGCAATGTTGACGACGCTCCAGTGAGCTTCCTTGGCTATGACCTGTATGACCTTGACGTTCTTCTCATCTTACTTTCTGAAGAAGGTTAATTCTGAATGATGCTTTATCCTTCCGAAGCTTGCCATATTATGAGTGATACAGACGAATT
The DNA here is from genome assembly GCA_963966055.1 of Lathyrus aphaca. Lineage (NCBI taxonomy): Eukaryota > Viridiplantae > Streptophyta > Magnoliopsida > Fabales > Fabaceae > Lathyrus > Lathyrus aphaca. The sequence continues at coordinate 449,283,389 of OZ014521.1, forward strand.
CAGAATGCAGTTGTTCGCTTATTCCCTGATTTTGCGTGGATCGCCCTTTCGGGTTTTCAATCCACGGGGATACCCATTTTTGCCTGAGCTGTCCAAAGCGGCTTTTCAACTCAGCGGGCGTACATTTATTTTGATTTTTTTTTCTTATTTTTGCCTGAATCTTTTATTCTGTTTGTTGACTCGCCGAGATGCCCTATTTTTGCTTGGACTTACATTCTGTTCTTATTTCCAGCGGGTCATTTTATGCGAAGTATTTTTTAACTGCATCTGAATTTATAGGGGATAAGAAATATTCACCATCCATAGTAGTGAGCATCAGTGCTCCACCAGAGAAGACCTTCTTTACTATGAATGGAACATCATAATTTGGAGTCCATTTGCCCCTGTGGTCTGTATGAGGAGGAAGAAGTCTTTTCAGCACAAGATCTCCCACTTGGTATTCCCGAAGCCTGACTTTCTGATCAAAGGCTTTCTTCATCATTTTCTCATATAACTGCCCATGGCAAATGGCAGTTAGCCTTTTCTCTTCGATCAAATTCAGTTGATTGTACCGAGACCGGACCCATTCTGCTTCGTCCAACTTTACATCCATCATTACACGTAAGGAGGGTAGCTCAACTTCAACAGGTAGGACATCTTCCATACCGTATACTAGCTGATAAGGTGTTGCCCCTGTAGACGTTCTGATTGAGGTTCGATACCCATGCAAGGCAAATGGTAGCATTTCATGCCAGTCTTTGTAAGTAACCACCATCTTCTGCACAATCTTCTTGATGTTCTTGTTAGCTACCTCAACAACGCCATTCATCTTTGGCCTGTAAGGAGAAGAGTTGTGATGTTGAATTTTGAAGTCCCGACACAGTTCTTCCATCAGTTTGTTGTTCAAATTGGAACCATTATCAGTAATGATTCGCTCGGGTACTCCATATCGACAGATGATGTCTCTTTTCAGGAATCTGGCTACCACTTGCTTGGTGACGTTTTCATGCGAAGCTGCTTCAACCCACTTGGTGAAGTAATCAATGGCTACCAGGATGAATCTATGGCCATTTAAAGCAGTCGGTTCGATCTTTCCAATCATGTCAATGCCCCACATAGCAAAGGGTCAAGGTGAAGACATCACGTTCAAAGGATTTGGAGGCATATGCACTTTATCTGCGTAGATCTGGCATTTATGACACTTCCTGGCATAGGCACAACAGTCTTCATCCATTGTGATCCAGTAGTAACCTGATCTTAACAATTTCTTAGCCATTTCATGTCCTCCAGCATGGGTACCAAAAGATCCTTCATGCACCTCGTGCATCAGCAAGTCTTCCTCTCTCTTGTCAACACATCTGAGCAGAATCATATCAAAGTTTCGCTTGTATAACGAACCATCGGCATTAAGGAAGAAACTACTGGCCAACCTTCTTAATGTTTTCTTATCATTGGATGATGCCCCAGGTGGGTATGTTTGATTCTCTAAGAAGCTTTTGATGTCATGGAACCAAGGATTGTCATCTTTAGCAATGTCCATAGAGAATACGTATGTTGGTCGGTCCAGTCTGGATACTGAGATACGAGGCACATAATTTGCAGTCTAAACCTTGATTATGGAGGAAATGGTAGCTAAAGCATCTGCGAACTGATTTTCGTCTCGAGGGATGTACTCCAGTTTGACTGTTGTGAAGAAAGTCAATAATCTCCTCGTATATTCGCGGTATGGAATCAGATGCTCTTGGTGAGTATATTATTTGCCGTTGGTCTGATTGATTACAAAAGATGAATCTCCGAATACATTCAAAGTCTTGATTATGAGGTCAATGGCTTCCTCAAGACCCATGATACATGCTTCGTATTCAGCTTCATTGTTAGTGAAGGCAAAAGTGAGTTTTCCGAGAAAGGCATATGAACTCCCTTAGGTGTAATGAGCACTGCACCAACTCCACAACCATTCATATTGACAGCCCCATCAAACATCATTGTCCACTCTTCTTCTGGGTCAGGCCCTTCAGTGTGAACAGGCTTTTCATGATCTATTGCTTTTAAGTACACGATGTCTTCATCAGGGAAGTCAAATCTCATAGGCTGGTAATCATCAATGGGTTGCTCAGCTAGATAGTATGACAACACACTGCCTTTAATGGCCTTTTGAGATGTGTACTGGATGTCATACTCTGTCAGAATCATCTGCCATCTTGCAACCCTTCCGGTAAGTGCTGGCTTCTCAAATATGTACTTGACGGGGTCCATTTTTGAAATCAACAAGGTAGTGTGAGTCAACATATACTGCCTTAGTCGGCGAGCAGCCCACGCTAAAGCATAACAAGTTTTCTCGAGCAGTGAACAACGTTGTTCACAGTCGGTAAACTTTTTGCTTAGGTAGTATATTGCGTACTCTTTTCAACCAGACTCGTCATGCTGGCCCAACACACACCCCATTGACCCTTCTAATACTGTCAGGTACATTATCAGAGGTCTTCCATCAATTGGAGGCATAAGAATCGGAGGTTCTTACAGGTACTCCTTGATCTTGTCAAAAGCCTTCTGACAATCTTCGTTCCACCTGACCGTTTGTTCCTTTCTTAACAATTTGAACAAGGGATCACAGGTTGCAGTGAGATGAGATATGAACCTTGATATGTAGTTCAATCTCCCTAAGAACCCCCGAACTTCTTTTTCGGTCCTAGGTGCACGCATTTCTTGAATGGCTTTGACTTTGTCAGGATCAACTTCAATTCCCTTCTCACTTACGATAAATCCCAGCAGCTTACTAGAACGTACCCCGAATGTGCATTTGTTGGGGTTTAGCTTCAGCTGATACCTTCTCAGACGCTTGAACAACTTCAACATATTTATCAGATGGTCTTCTTCAGTAAGGGACTTGGCAATCATGTCATCCACGTAGAATTCAATTTCTTTGTGGATCATATCGTGGAATAACGTTACCATAGCCCGTTGATAAGTTGCTCCGGCATTCTTCAGTCCAAATGGCATTACCGTGTAACAAAATGTGCCCCAAGGTGTAATGAAGGTTTTTTTATCCATGTCCTCGGGTGACATCTTGATCTGATTATACCCAGAAAAACCATCCATGAAAGAAAACACCGAGAACTGAGTTGTGTTGTCGACCAATACATCAATGTGAGGTAGTGGGAAATCGTCCTTCGGGCTAGCTCTGTTCAGGTCCCGGTAATCCACACACATACGGACTTTGCCATCCTTCTTAGGAACTGGTACAATGTTAGTAACCCACGGCGGGTAACTAGTTACAGCAAGGAAACCGGCGTCCCATTGTTTTTGTACTTCTTCCTTAATCTCCATGGCCATATCTAGGCGAGTACGGCGTAGCTTTTGCTTCACTGGAGGGCAATCTTCTTTTAATGGTAGCTTGTGCATAACAATATCCGTATCCAGACCTGGCATGTCTTGATAGGACCAAGTAAAGACGTCGATGTATTCTCGAAGCATGTCAATGAGCTGTTCCTTTACTGAAGCTTGCAGACTGGCTCTAATCTTCACTTCTTTCAAATCCTCTTCGGTACCAAGATTAACTGTTTCAACCTCCTCCTGATGAGGAGTAATCACTTTCTCTTCTTGCCTCAACAACCTGGCTAACTCTTCAGGTAACTCATAGTCTTCTTCAACCCCTTCATCGGCTTGATTAATTGGATTGTCGAAGTCATACAAGGTCATAGTAGTGTTGTTGTTGGTGCAATCTGGAGGATTATTTCTGCAAGGCTTGAGATTTGTTCGTTTTAGTGATCAATTTTAATCTTGTTTAAAAAAAGTGTAAAAATGAAGTTATTTATTTTGAAAACATTGCCATTTTATTGTTTTGTACAAAAGTGAAAAATGAAAAGACAGTGAGCGAAAAAGGAGACTTGTTTGCAAAAGATGTCCGATATTCATTGATTAATCCATTTGCACAAAAATACAATATGACCTTATTACAAAATGAGTCCTGACACCTTGGGCAAGATGCAGGACTTGATGCATGCTGAAAAAGCAGGAAATAATAATTACTCTGCAGGAGTAACCCTTATAATTTCCTGGGAAGACCAGTTAAGGAATTGGTGACCCGGGATCCTTGGACGTATCCAGCTCTCCAGGTTGGGGTCGCTTTCCGCCTCGTCTTCCAGGTTGTTAACAATATCTGGGGTGAGCATCCCCCCACTGAATAACTTGGGCTCTTCTACAGCCTCTGATTGATCTTGTCGGAATGGTTTGTAACCCAAACCGAATTTGTCCTCCTTTTTCTCCACCGGTAGCAGCTTGCCCCAGCCTTGGGAATTACCATCTTCAACAACCTACTGGGCTTGCTGATAGGAGACAATTGAAGTACCCATCCTATCCTCCTGGGATGCAGCAAATACTTCAGTCGTCGCCTCATTGATGTTCAAAGCCTCGAACCCCTGGCTCATAGTTTCATGGATTTCACCATCCATCTCAATGTATTTGTATGTAGCCAGATGGCTAACAAAGATGTCCTCTTCACCACAGATGGTGATAATATGTCCTTCCCACTCATATTTTAATTTCTGGTGAAGGGTCGACGTAACTGCGCCAGCGGCGTGAATCCATGGTCGACCCAACAAACAGCTGTAGGCCGGCTGAATGTCCATCACATAGAAAGTAGTCTTAAAGACCTGCGGACCGATTATCACAGGAAGCTCCACCTCTCCAAGAACAGACATCTTGGAGCCATCAAAATCCCTGACCACCAGATTGCTTGGTCGGAGAGCTATACCATCATATTCGAGCTTGACAAGAGCTTTCTTCGGCAGGACATTGAGTGAAGACCTAGTGTCCATAAGAGCATGAGAGAGCACAACTCCTTTACACTCTAGAGTGATGTGTAAAGCCTTGTTGTGGTAACGTCCTTCTGTTGTCAAATCAGCATTGGTGAAACCTAGCCCATGGATAGTATTGACATTGGACACTACTGTTTCAATCTGATTCACTGTGATCTCCTCTGGCACGTAGGCAGCGTGCAAGACTTTGAGTAGTGCATCCCGATGAGCTTCGGAACACAACAACAGGGATAAGATTGAGATCTTAGAAGGAGTTGGGTGGAGCTGATCCACAAATTTGTAGTCACTTCTTTTAATTATCCTCATAAATTCATCCACATCCTGGTCAAAGGATGATTTATGAGTCTCTTTTGATGCAGATTCTTCAGGTACCACACTTTTCCCTTTGGCTTTGGCGGCAGCCTCTGCCTCAGTGTTGATTCTTGGAGCTTGTGACTCGAAGAGACGTCCGCTTCGGGTGAAGCCTCCGCCTCCCCCGACATTATCCATTTGGGGGGATGAATAGAAGAATCAAGAAGGACCTTTTCTCCATTGCAGTAAAGGTCTGCACCATAATGCCATGGTACATCATTGTCTTTGTCATATGGAATAGGCCCTAGCACCGTGATGGTGACCAGGCTCACTCCAGCAGAGGTGGGACCGTTATTGTGTGTGGATCATAAACGATGGTGACAGGACTTCTTGTGGATGTTGGTGGTGATGAATTGAAGCTTGATTGTTGCTGAAACCGTTGTTGAGATTATTGTTGAAAGTTGTTGGAATTTGGGACCGTTGTAGGGTCATAATAAATAGTAACTGTGGAGACGTCGTTGCTGGTGGTTGCTGAAGTTGTTGAAGGAAATGAAATGGAACTTTTGCTTGTTGAAGTGATGGAAGAGTTGATTGTTGATTTTGTAGACGAGTCGGTAGGAACAATTGTTGTTGCAGTTGTAGAAGAATCATTTGTTGTTGTAAAAGGAGTTGCTGGTGTTGTAGAAGCGGTTGTTGTTATTTGCAGAATTCCTTCTTTGATCAAACCATTAATGCCATTCCTCAAGCTTGCAAATCCATTCACAGAAACCTTGCAAGGTTCACAACAGGCCTCACAACCTAGAAACACTTGGCATTTCAAAAGCTGAGCTTTAACCTCTGCCAGAGGTGTCTGAACACTTGCAGTATCTTCAATTGGAATCAAGGGTGAGCATTCCTCTATAGCATTAATCCTTGGCCCACTGTGGCTTGGCATAGGATTTTTCATGACATTGGGAGGTGGTGCAAAGTTCAGGGCCTTTGAATCTACCAGATCCTGGATCTTCATATGTAGAGCCCTGCATTTTTCCGTGGAGTGACCAGGTGCATTAGAATCAAAAGCACACCTAGCGTTGACATCGTAATTTCTCGGAAGGTTCTGAGGATCAGGTGGAGCCAATGTCCTCAACTCAGCAAGATTGAGCTTTAGGAGTTGTGGCAGCAATGTGGCATATGGCATTGGAATAGGGTCAATCATCCTGTTAATCTGAGATGGCCGCTATTGAAAAGGGTGTTGTTGTTGATTGTTATTATTGTTGTTGTAGGATCTTTGTTGAGGAAACTGTGGTTGTTGAGGAAAGTGTTGTGGTTGTTGAGTGTACTGAGGAAGCAGAGTAGGAATAGTGACGGCGGCAACTGATCTTGGCATATATTGGGGTCTTCTTCTTCTCACATGTACATGATTTGTTTCACCAGATCTACGGGGCCCAGCAAATGGCTTCCTTGCACTGCTTGAACTGGCACCGTTGTCGGAGATCTTCCCCATCTTTAGTAAGCTCTCAATTCTTTCCCCAGCTATCACAACGTCTGCAAAGTTGGTGGAAGAAAATGCAGCCAATCTGTCAATATAAGTACCCTGGAGAGTGTTCATGAACATATCTGCCATCGCCCTTTCTGACATCGGGGGTTGAACGGCAGCAGCTAGTTGCCTCCACCTTTGGGCATACTCTCTAATGCTTTCACGGGAAGATTGTGACATTCCCATCAGAAGGGTTCTGTTTGGAGCCATGTCCAGATTATACTAATATTGACAGATGAAAGCTTTTGCTAAGTCTTTCCAATTCCTTACTGTGGCCCTGGTCAAGTGTGAGTACCATTCTCAGGATGCCCATGTCAAGCTATCCTCGAAGTAAAACATCCACAGTTTCTCATCCATGGTGTAGGTTTTCAATCTCCCCAGGAAAGACTGGAGATGGGTACATGGACATGATGTGCCATTGTATCTTTCGAAACAAGGAGGTTTGAACTAGTGAGGAATTATAACCCCTTCCACTAATCCCATATCCATGACATCAAAACCCAGAGAGTTTTGGGATTCAAGAGACCTTAGCTTTTCTGCAATTTCATCCAATCGACGATCGTAAACTTTGTCTCCAGCCCCAACCACAGTAAACTACTCTTCTTGAGGGTCATCCTGCAAGGCCCTTCCTCCAGTGTTACCTTGGGTGTTTCTTATAGCATTGATGTCTGGGTTCAGATGAGGTCCAAACTCTGGTGGATCAGTATGAGGCTGTACGTGATTGTTGTTACTGGTACCCCCTGTACCTGGATGGTTTTCCTCGGGAGTTTGCCGCTCGACTAACTCTCTCAGTCTCTCCTGGATCTGAGCCAAACCAATCATCACTTCCATAAATAGATTCATTTGGGCCCTCATCTCTGTCCTCTCATTGGCCATTTGGGTCCTCACATCAGTCAAGTCTTGCTGAACCTGATCCATTTGTAATCTCGGAAGGTTTTTTCTTGTCGGATACCGGTGCACTCTATTGACGGGGAACACTCTTCTACGAGCAATGTTTCCTGAAACCACAACAAAGTGAGAAACAACAACAAAGAAAAAACCTACAAAACAAAGAGAATATGTTAGTATGCAGTGAAGGATGCCTATTTGTCTTCCAAGGGTATCCGATTTAGTTCTTTGGTTTTGACCTTTCCAGACCTCGAGGAAATGATGTTGTTGTAGAGAGATAAAAGCCCATGAAATAATACAAACCATATCTTACAAAAATGTGAAGATACATAGTCTGATTACAATAAAGTCCCCATGGTTGGTCGAAATACAACAACAAAAACAAAAGTACAAACAAAAGGAAATACAAGTACAAGGAAATCAAACATCCAGTCCAAAGTCATCCTCTCTGACTTCTTTCAGGAGAGCCTCAGTTACTGGACCAACTGGGTGCTCTATGATGGTCCTGATGAGGAGGTTTCTGGTTGCAATGGCACTGGTCAACTTCTTGTGCTTATCCTGGTCTTTTGATCTCTTTAACCCCACCCGGAGTTTCAACTTAGAGATCTCCTTCTGTGCTGCTAACAAATCTGCCTGATTCTTCTTCTCACTAGCCTCCAGGTGTTCTATCCTAGCTTAGGTCCTCTGATCTTCTTGTGCACGAGCCTCAGTGATCCTGATCCACCTAGCCTGAGTCTTAGCTTCCTTGCAAGCATTCTTCAACACTAACTCTCCTGCTCTAGCCTTTCTGATGTAGTCATTTGTCTTCTCAATCTTGGTCAAGTGCTCCATCTGAAGCTTCTCTAACCTTTCATTATCAAGACGATTGTCATTCCTCTCCCAGAGGGTCTTCTTCAAAGCTTCAGAGAGTTGAGTATTCCTTTCCTTCAGTTTCTCAAACTCCTCTAAACTGACAGTAGCTGCAGGTTCCGCTACTGATGGTCCAGGTACGTCCTCTAAGGTGAATGGTATCCGGGTGATCTGTCCCCTGACACGAGACCAGTCAACATACTGAGCTGAAGCTAAATTGTTGCACTTGCCAATAATAGCTGTCCCCTTAGTCTGAATATTGTCCCAGACCCAGGCTGCCTGTCTGACAATGGCAAGGTTGTGCTGGATGTCACAATAGAGGGTTTCTGTCAAATCTTTCCCTCTTGGGGGATGTACCAAGGCATACCCTAATTTCCTTTTGAAAAGCAAAGGGTTGTAGCTGATGCAACCTTTTACTCCAATCAAGGGTACATTGGGATACTGCCCACAACTGGTAATAATGTCTTTGCCCTTGGTGCTCTGAGTGCACCATCTGATGTCTTCTGATGTAAGGGCAATCAATCTCTTAGCCCAATTCCTTGGTTGATGAAGATTCAGGAAAGTGTCTGACTTCGGCAAGTGTCTTAACAACCAACAGTAGAAGAGGGGTGCACAGCATCTGACCAATCTCCCCCTTTTCTTCTCATTCCTTTGATGCACTGAGTAGTAAAAGTCTCCAAGCAGGTTAGGAACTGGGTTCCTCAGTAAGAACAGGTGAATTGCACTCTTGCTTACAAACTTTGGCTCGTCTGCAAACAATATGGTCCCATATACGCTGAGTGCCAAGAGTGCACAAAAAGTATCCCACTTCCCTGTTGCAGCATGTAGGGTGGCCTGGGCGATCAAGAAATCCAAGTGAAGGCCTGGGATTCCAGCCTTGGTGGTCATGCTCTGATCAATGAGGGTAGGCTCCAAGTGCAAGGCCTTAGCTATATCTTCATTCTTGGGAGTAACCATCTCAGGGTTGAAAGGAATCCCTCTCCTGATAGGGACACCTAACAACATGGAAAATTCTTCTAGCAAAGGTCCCAACTGAAAATCAGGGAATGTGAAACATTTGAGAGGAGGATCATAAAACTTCAAGTAGGTGTGGATCATGCTCCTTTGGGATGCATCCAGGTCCATGATCATGTCCATAATGCCTCCATCATGTTCCCTGAATAATGGGACATGATTAGGATTGATGAGAGACTGAATCTGTCTGATGCCTGTCAGAGTGGGCTCAAAGAAATGGTATGTGATGTTGCTCTTCCTGGAGGTGTCCATGCTGACAACGAATGCTGGTGAAGAAGACTGAGAATAACTGCTGATGAATGCCATTGAAAAAGATGCTGAAGAAGAGTCTTTGATGAAGACAAACTGATGAAGGTGCTGGAGAAAAAATCTCTGATGAAGATGGCTGGAGGAATCTGAGCAGTAGAACATGTCAAAACCAAACCAAAGATAAGATGTGGATACCCTGTAAAACAAATAGACAAATGTTAAATGATGCAAAATGATGTATATAGAATGATATGCAAAGGTTTGTGACCAAGTGATGGATCTGTTATCTGCCTTGATAGGGTCCATGTGTGTTCATAAGTCTGGATGGAGGCTTAGAAAACCAGTAACTAGGTGAGGGACTCAAATAAAGAGCCACAAGTCCAGGGTTTTCACAAGAACTGTCCAAAATGATACAACCTTAACAAAACTAGTAACAAGGTATGATGAGGCCAAGGGTTCCTGCAAACCTGTAAACATCCCAACCCCCTCACATATATTGTTCTAGAACAAGGATCCTCAGACTTGGATCAGTTATGAGAAGTGTAAACACTTTTAAACCGGAGGTACAATGTTTACAATAACCATAAAAGATCATCCTTTAATTCACTTCATATGCTGAAGGTCATAAAAGGTCATCCAGACTTAGCAGGCTTCCCAGATAGCCCTAGTACTATAGGAAATCTGTAGCACAGAGTTCTCAAGAAGAAACCCATGTCTGAACCGTGTTTCATATTCCCGCACCAGACCGAAATGGAATGGGAAAGAATATGAAGCCACTCTAGCCTATGTGTCACTCAGGTCCCCGGTATGGAACCTTAATCACTCAACAATCCCTCCCACCAAGGGAAAAAAAAGCAGATCCAACACAGATGATAATGATAGTATGGAATGCATAAAACTGTAAATGAAGGCAATAAATAAAGCTGTACAGAAAGCAATAAATAAAGCCATAAATAAATAAATACAAGTAGCACATAACACCCCCACAAACACAAGTCAAACAAGCGCTAGGAGAAACCCACAAAAAGAACCAGAAGCCCTGGTTACAAGATAAGTCTCCCTAGCAGAGTTGCCAAGTTGTCGCTCCCTCGAAAAGACACCGGGTCAGATAGGGTACAGACGCGAACGGTCGGCGAAAGGAGAAAATGAAATGAAGATGAATAGAGTCGCCAGCTAGGCATTTTTATCCCGAAGGAAAGGTAATGTTGCATAAACCTATAAAAGGATGGATAAGACGGTCGCGAACCAGAGAAACTGAGAAAGGGGGTTGTTTACAACCTGGGAATGTATTAGCACCCAGATTGTCCGTCGTACTCGACGGGATCCACGCTTACAAGATTGTGCTTAAAGGGGGTAATATATGTGTTATATGTGTGCAAAAGCTGGAAAAGAAATGTACGTGTGTCAGTTCAAAAGGGTGAATGCTCAGGAACTGAGGCTTAGAAAGAATGCTGAAAGAAGGGGGAAGACAAAGAGACGTTTGTTCAATAACAGTTAAGTTATACCTAAGTATCCTCGCGTGCAATGAGGAAGTCAAAACACCGTAGTTCGACTCAAAGAGACTGAAAAGATAAATTGACTGTGAACTGCTTGCTTGTCTATGCTCAAGTGTATGACTCGTCTGGCTCGAGTGCTAACTATCTTGCATTAGACGGAAGAAGCAAGTTCTCGTTTACGAATGAGTGTGATGAGAAAAGAATCCCAAAGGAGACGATTATTGTTTGTTTTTTGTGTTTTCAGTTTTGTTATTGTTTTTGGTTGTTTTGCATAAGTTAATGAGCTTAAGCCTAAATCAAGGGTTTGTAAGCTCATTATATCCTCCCCAATTAGGGATAATGAACCTACTTAAGTATGAGATAAGCATCTCAACTTAATTACTATGATGATGCAGGATTAAGATCATTAACCTACTTGTGATTAATTAGATGTTTTTGAGTTTTTGTTTAGTGTTAAGTAATGAGTTTAATCTCTAATCACAGATTAGTGGACTCATTACACCATCCTAATAGAAGGATAATAGATGAGAACACTTAAGTTGAGGAAGATACCTCAACTTAATCCATGGTTAGGGAATAAATTCATTATATAACAATCCTTTATTAAATGTATTTTTATTAAGGGATGAGATTAAGAAGTGAATTTTATGGTTTGTAAGACAACTTGAGGGGGACTTATCCATTAAACACTAGGGTTAGTCCTTCTTAACCATAAAGGAAGAATTAGAACCCTAATGTAAGGCCCAAGTTACAAGATGAAGTCTTAGTGATTATTAAGATGATTTGATTAAGAGGTTTAAACAAATTAAAGGTTTAACACTTATTATTAAAGTTATACACTCCATCCTAAGAGAAGGATGCATGCATAACCCTAATTCCAAAGTCCTAAAACTTTAAGAGTTTAGTCTCTGATTATGGAGAAGAGAAGAGAGACTCAAGGAGACTCAAAGGTAAAAGCCTAAGGGGGACTAATCACAACCCTAATTATTATCATGCTTGGATGTTCCTATGGTTTGTGAGGCTTAAGAGAGATCTTCAAGGAAGCCACAAATGGAAGAAGCAGATGAAAGGAGGATGAAGCAGAAGAATAAGTTACTTACTTCATTGAAGAAGATAAGTAACTTAAAGAAATAAAGTGAGAGAAATGGAACACAAGTGAATAATATTCACTTAAATGACAAGTAAGAATGCAAATGAAAGAGATAAGAAGGAGTGAGAAGTGAAGGCAAATCCACTTCTCAAAGTAACTTACCACCTGAAAATGTTAGTATGAATGCATAAGATATGAAGCATAAAGAAATGAAATGAAATGAGATGCAATGAGATAAAATGACCAAATTCAGAAGTTTTTATGCAATGATAATGTCATGTAAGATGATGCAAAGGCATACACAATTCATATGTATGATCATACAAAGATGGGATGCAAATGGAAGCATGCTTTGAAGTTTGAAAGTTCATGAAAGTTAATGAAATGAAATGAATGCAAATCATGGCAAGTGAGTGAAGAAATGATCAAGCATGATTCTTTCATGTCCTAAGATGTCTAGGATGACATATGAGTGCAAGAAATATCATGGCAAGTTCATGTATGAATGCATATGCAAGATGAATGCAAGTAAACATGAAAAATTAGGGTTATATGGAAGTATGAGATGCACATGAGCAAAACAGAAGCATATGACATGATAAAAATTTTAAATCACACTCAAACAAACCCTAATCCCATACTAGGTCACACCCCAAAGGAGAAGGTCAGAAGCCTTACCACTCAAAAGTTATGAATTTCATAAGTTTCTAGGGTTTTTTTGGATGATTCTCAAAGGAAAATACAAATCAATTAAAAAATGCAAGATAAATTCATGAGATAAATTACCTATAAACTACATGCTATGCACAAAACAATGCCAAAAGAATCATCTTCAAACTCTTCTTGGTTAGGCAGAAAAGACTTTTTCAAGTTAGGGTTCAAAAATATGATTTAAATGACCCTTAATTAAAAGAAAATTCTCAAGTTATGATCATACCTAAAAAGAAATTTGTGTGAAGAGTTTGAAAATGTTTCTAAATGCAAAGGGATGATTCATGATTTTTTTGGTGATTTTTAGAAACCTAAATGTATTTTTAATTAATTAAAAGACTTTAATTAATTAAAAATAACATTTAAATATTTTAAAAATACTTTTTATATGCATAAAATAAAATAAAAATCATTTTTTGATTAAGAAAAATATTTGAAACAAAAATGCTAAAGGAAATATTTTTTGAAAGCTTTTAACTATTTTAAATAAAATGAGAAAGAAAAATACAAAGAAAATGAAATAAAAATAAAATAAAGGGAAGTATGCAAATCCAAAGGCCAGGATTCAAACTCAATGGGGGAGGGTTGACTGACGCGTAATCCAAGGGTTGAGGTTCCATCTGGATAATTTTAATTAATTAATTTAATTAATCAGAATTAATGACTAATGACCTAATCTGGACCGCTCATACACGCGCGCGAAACTTCATCCAATGGCCCAGATTCAAACTTAGCCCTAATCAAGATTAAACCCTAAACACTTTCAGACGACCGGACCAGTGGTTCCGGTCGTCTTCTCCGATCAACCAAAATCCTATCTCTCTCCCTAAGCCTCTAAAACTCAATCTCTCTGCCCATAAATGATCCCCATACACCATACATTAAGAATCACCAAACAAACAACATTTAAAACACATCAAAAGTGAGAATCGAATCAAAACAGTTCTAGGTCAAAAAACTTCAGAACATGAATACATACTCATTTCTCAACCATTTTCAAAACAAAACACATCAGCATGATCAGTGAAGCATAAAGAATCATTTAGGAACTTAAAAATGCATTTCTGGAAAAAATGTTCTTGAGGTTACCTGAGTTGGAGCTTTTCAGTTAGCTGCTTCCTGACCCCTTCTTTGGTGCAAACCAACTCCCTTGAGTCCCTTGAGGATGTTGAGAAGCTTAGAATAAGTTTTTGTTGGCTGTTTTGAAGGTTCTAGTTCAGAGTATGTCAGAATCGTGTTTTTGTTTCAAGGGGTTTCAGGCTTTTGTAAGGGGTGGGAAATGATCTATGAGTTATATGGAGATGATTGGTGAAAGAATTTTGAAGTTTGGCTGGGTGGTTTGAGAGTTTCAAAGAGATGAAGTTCTTGAGGGATTTTTGGCAATCTGAGCTATGGGATGATTCAGGCTTGTGTGTTGTGTGCATTGTGATCTATAAGGTTTGTATAAGCCAATGAGAATGCTCAGAGAAGTGGTTGTGGCACAGGCTGATTGGTATGGGAGGTTTTGCAAAAAAGTCAAGGTTGGTGTACCTCAAGCATGGGCACGAGTCAGAGCTATATTTGGGCATGTATGGCCTCAGCTGGGTTTATGGAGAGCCCTTGGATTGAAATTGATGAGCTAGAACACTTGATGCTAGGGTTTACAAGGTTTTTGCATATTTTCCCTCTTTGATGTTTCTTGTGTTTCAAGGCATGAAATGACCTAATTCTTGGGCCAATTCTGAGTCTTTGGTGTTTTTTGATCATGTTATGGAATATTTGGGCACTTTAGAAGTCATTTGAGGCCTTGGCAAGAGGTTTTGCAAAAATCCCTCTTTGGTGCACTTTTGAAAATTATAGGATTTTTGCCAACTTTGAAGGATCATAACTTGAGTTCTATAATGAATTAGAAGGAGTTCTTGAACTTTTTTAAAATGGGAAGATCCATGCTACAACTTTCATGTTTGAGTATTTTTCATTTGAAGCTTTTTTGGATCAAAAAGAGGTGGTTGGAAAACTTTCCCAAAATGGAAAGTTTCCATTACAAGTCATTTCCATTTTTGGCAAGTTTGCAAATGGCTCAAAATTCTACAATCTTGTGAACTTCCAACCACTTATAAGATCAAATAAAGATCATAGAACTTCATTTTGATGAAAATACCCCTTTGGTTCCATTGTTGGGGGCCTCAAATGCCCTGATTTTGACTTAACTTGCTCAAGAAGTTACCCAGTGAACATATGACTTCCACAATGCATTTCTTCATCAAACTTGAAACATATGATCCTTATAACATCTTAATAACATTAGAAACAATAATGGTCCAAAAATTTGGAGTTAAGGCCTCTGAAACCAAAACCCTAATTTTGGCCATCTGTGTAGTGAAAACCCTAGCTCTGCTTCCATGCCTTGCCAGTTCTTGTGATTTCTTGACTTCTATGAACTTTGAGGGACATAATATGATGATAGAACACACATGGACCCTCTTGGAATGCTTTAAGACCTTTGGGGTGGCTCAGATGGAATCTTGGATTGCTCAGATCACAAACCCTAGATGCAAATGAACTTGAACTATGCAGATGAAACAAATATGCAATATGAGATGGTATGCTTATGCTAATGCAACATGAAATATCACAAGCCATGGTGTGATATGAGTGAGGGAAAATTTGGGGTGTTTACAAGCTTGTATTGAAAAGGATAATTCCTCCTTATACAGACCATAGGGGCAAGTGGACACCAAAATATGAAGATCCCTATGTGATAACTAAAGTCTTCTCGGGCGGAGCACTGATGCTCGCAACCATGGATGCTGAAGACTTCCCGTCTCCTGTGAATTCAGATGCAGTTAAAAAATACTTCGCATAAATGACCCACTGGACATAAAAACAGAATGTAGGTCCAAGAAAAAATAAGGCACCCCGACGAGTCAAAAACAGAATAAAAGACTCGGGAAAAAATAAGGGAAAAATTAAAAAAAATATACACCCGCTGAGTTGAAAAACCACATCAGACATGTCATATCAAAGGAATATCGAAGCAATCACAAGAACTGGTCAGGTCATACATGTCATATCAAAGGATAAGAAGAGCGTTCAGGTCATACATGTCATATCAAAGGAATATCGAAGCATCAACTTCAGCATTGCCAAATAGGACTTTTGTTTTCTCATTTTTATAACAATCTCTTCATTTCAAGGATTAGCTTCTTCGAATGTACTCGCCTATTCAGGGCACACAAATCAATAAAGTCAAATTTTCATTCACACTTTGTTTTGTACCTTTTTGTTTTGTTTGCAAAATGTCCAAAGTTTGTAATACAACATTTGCATGAAAACATATAAGCCAGAAAACATATGTGCTCTTAAGCGAACCTAACTCCTATGACGAAATCTAGTTGAGGATACCTCAGGGAACTTGTATGTTTCCTTTGTTTGACAGGTTACAGGTACTCAAGGCGGACAATCCCTCACATCATGGGGCATATCAGGAACTATATCCCCAGCCAAGCCGACAGTCACATCATCAGAAGGACTACTTGACGAAAGTATTCCCCCACAAAGCTTTTTATCCCCTCAGAGTATCCCCACAAAGCTGATCCTCCGACAGATTACTTCCCAAAAGTTCTCTCCCCCTCGATGGTCGTTCTCCGTCACTACCATTTGATATTCAGTCTATACTGTCTATTACAATTTATATCCCTTTTCTTCTTATAATAAAGAGTGCAAATTTTGGACTGTCTAGGTATTCAACCACAATTTATCTTGTTTGTTTGTTAAGCCATGCGCTTACATCTTACACAACTAACTCATGCTTGAATAGGGGCAGCTGTAAACACCCCAAATTTTCCCTCCCTTTTTCTCACACCTTGGCTTGTGGTTATTAATATTTCATTGCATAAGCATCACATCTCACACTGCATAGTTATTTCATTGCATAAGCTGCATAGCTAGGGTTTGTGGTCAGATGAATCTTAGAAGAGGTTTCAGCTATCTCAGAGGCCATGAAGCATGCCAAGAGGGTCCATGAGTGTTATATGATCATATTATGCCTCCAAGGGTTCTTGAAAGTCAAAAGATCACAAGAGATTACAGAGCCACCAAGGCAAGCTCAGAGCTCCTACACAGATGACCTAGAAATTAGGGTTTTGGGTTTGAGGCCCTTACACTCAAAAATTTTGGCCATTCTTGATTCTATTGGTCTATATATGTTATACGAAGCATGTGTATCAAATTTGAAGCAAAAATTCCTTGTGGAAGTCATCTGATCAAATGGTAACTTGTTGTGCAAGAAAATTCAGAATCAGGGCATATAAGGCCACCAACAAGGGTTCCAAAGGGTCACGTTCATCAATTTGATTTAGTATGATCTTTATTTGATCTTAGGAATGCTTAGAATTTCACAATATTGAAGAATTATGAGCCATTGCAAAAGTTTCTATTTTTGGGCATGACTTTTAATGAAAACTTTCCATTTTGGGAAAGATCTTCAACCTCCTCTTTCTTGATCAAAAAGGCTTCAAATGAATTTTCCTCAAACATGAAAGTTGTAGATTTGATCTTTCCATTTTCAAAAAGTACAAGAACTCCTTTTGATTCATCCTAGAACTCAAGATATGGCAAGTCAAAGTTGGGAAAATCTTGTAATTTTTAAGTTCATGCCAAATAGGGAAATGTGCAATTTTGATTTCCAAGCCTTCTCATGACCTCTAATACATTACTACACATCATAGAAACATAATGCAACATGTCTTGACCAGAATTATGCTTTGAACCACAAGATTTCATGACTTGCATCTCAAGAATCCTCAAAGTTGTCAAAATGCAAAAACCATACAAACTCATGAATCAAGCCATATAGCTCACCAATTTCGATCCAAAGGCTCCCCTTAAACTTAGTTGAGGCAGCCCAAGACCTCAAATCACTTCTTCCATGGCCCATGCTTCAAGTACACCATTCCCACAGTGCCCAACCACTCTTCTGACTCATTCTAATCTTCTATGCATAGCCTAAGGATCACAACACACAAAACACAAGAGCTCAGAACAAGCCAACACTCAGATTGCACAAAATTTGTCAAAAACTTCCCTTCTTCGATTCTCACTACTCAGTCATCAAACTTCAAAAATCTTTTCACCATTCAATCACACATTACCTAAGGATCATTTCCCACCCATCACCATGGCTTGAAACATAACATACCAAGACCTCATTTTCTGCCATATCAGAACTAGAACCCTCAAACCAGCCACTATAAGCTTCATCCAAGCACTCCATTAGCTTCAGGGGGACCAAAGGAGCCACTTTGCACCAAAGGGAGGCTTTGAAAGCTAAAATTCAAAAAGCTCCAGTTCAGGTAACCTTCAAGAACAATTTTTCTAGAACCTTGTTTTCTTGTTATAGAATGATTCTACATGCTTTGATGATCATTCAGATATGTTTATAATTGAAAATGTTTGAGAAATGAGCATGTACGGTTGTTCTGAAACTTTGCCCGTGAAAGTGTTTTTGCTTCGATTCATCATGTATGCGTGTTATAAATCTTGTTTGAGGATTGATTTTGATTGTATGATGTTTGGGGATCATTTCTGGGCAGTTAGTTTGGTGTTTAGTGGCCTGTAAAAGAAGATAGGTTGAGGGGATGGCCGGAGAAGATGACCAGAGCTTATCTCCCGTCACCTGAAAGTCATTAGGGTTTGTTTGCCAGTTTGAATCTCAGCCCTTGGATGTTGATTAGGTTAACACATGGACGGCCCATATAATTCATTAAAACCCTAATCCTAATTAATTAAGTTAATTTATAATTAATTAGTCAGATGAACCATGACCCTTGGATCGAGCGCGCAACCCCAGTTTGAATTTAGGCCTTAGGATCTCCATACCTTTGGTCAAGTTGACTGGCCTTCTGGACCCTTGATCTCTCTCTCACGCAACCCCAGCCATCTGATCAGCATACTTCTCACTTTCTTTTAATTTTAATTTTATTTTATTTCATTTCTTTTGTTTTATTTATTAAAAATACCAAAACATTTTATAAAATTCCAATTTTTTGCATCATTGTTCAATTTAATTTTCAGAAACCAAAAACATTTTTATTTTTAATTTTTGCATTAAAAAAATATTTTTAAATCATTTAATTGTATTATTTAATTAATTAATCCATTTTAATTAATTAAAAATACTTTTAGGCCTTTAAAAATCACAAAAAAAGTCATGAAGCATTCTCACTTGTTTAGAACAATTTACAAACTCATCTTACTAATTTATTTTAGGGTTTGATCACATTTTGACAATTAACCATGAATTAGGGTTTATAAATTTCTTATTTTTCTAACCCTAACTTCAAGAATTCATTTCTGATCAACCAAGATGAGTTTTGAATGGTTCTTTTTGCATTCTTTCATACTTGGAATGTAGTATCTAGGGTATTTACCTCATATTTTTGCATTGCATTTTCCATTTGTTTGACATTTTTCATTAAGAGGTATCCAAAACCCTAGCCTAACTTAGAAAAAACCATAACTTGACTTTGGTATAGCTTCTGACTTCCATCTTTGGGGTGTGATCTTATGTGGGTTTAGGGTTCACTTGGTTGCAATTTCAAATTTTTATCATGTGTTATGCTTCTGTTTTGATCATATGCATCTCATACTTTCTTAAAACCCTAATTTGTCATGTTCATTTGCATTCATCTTTGCATACCATCATCATATGAACTTGTCATGACATCTCATGCATTTGTATGTCACCTTAGACACCTTAGGACATGTGTGAATGTTGGTTGATCATTGTTGCATCCATTTGACATGTTTTACATCCATTACATCTCATGTATGTTCATGTGCTCTTAAGCTTCTAACATGTTTGTTTTTGAATCCATCACTTGTATGATCATACATATGCATTGTATATGACTTTTCATATCTCCATGACACATTTGCATCATGTATTCAATTCTGGTTGGCATCATTACATCTTCTTCTTTGCATCATTGCATTTTGTTTCACTTTATGCATTCATACTAACCATTGCAGGAGCTTCTGGTAAGTTGAGCAGGATGTGGATTTGCCTCCACATCCAACCTTTTCTTATCCCTTCATTTGAATTTTTATTTGTCTTTGAAGTGAGAACTCACTTCTTCTTCCTTGGTGGCCATCTGGATACTTTCTGAAGATCTTTTCTAAGCCTCACAAACTATAGGAATGTCCAAGCATGATAACTTTAGGGTTGTACATAGTCTCCCCTAGTTTTTACCTTTGAGTCTCTGCTTCTCACCTCATAATCAAATGCTAAACAGTTAAAGTTTTGGGGCTCTGTATTAGGGTTATGCCTGCATCCTTATCTTAGGATGGAGTGTATAACTTTAATACTTAGTGTTAAATCTTTAAGTTGTTTACACCTTCTAATCAAAACACCTAATAACCATTAAGACTTAAGCTTGTAACTTGGGCCTTATATTAGGGTTACATCTCTGCCTGTTGGTTTAGAGGGACTAACCCTAATGTTCAATAGACAAGTCCCCCTCAGGTTTAGTCTTACAAACATAAATTCAATTTCTTAATCTTATCTCTAATTAAAATCAACTTTAATAAAGGCTTGTTATATAATGAATTTAGTCCCTAACCATGGATTAAGTTAAGGTATCTTCCTCATCTTAAGTTTTCTCATCTATCATCCTTCTCTTAGGATGGTGTAATGAGTTCACTAATCCCTGATTAGAGATTAAACTCATTACTTAACACAAAACAAAAATCCAAAAACACTTAATAATCACAAGTAGGTTAATGATCTTAAACCTGCATCATTAGGGTAATTAAGTTGAGATTTTCATCTCATACTTAAGTAAGCTCATTATCCCTAATCAGGGGTGATATAATGAGTTTATGACCCTTGATTAAGGCTTAAGCTCATTATCCTATGCAAAACACCAAAAACAATAAAAAGCTGAAAACACAAAAACAAACAATAAAAGTCTCCTCCAGGATTCTTTTCTCATCACATTCACTCTGAAAACGAGAACTCGCTTCTTCCGTCTAATGAAAGACAGTTAGTACTCGAGCCAGACGAGTCATATACTTTAGCATAGACAAGCAAGCAGTTCATAACAAAATCACCCAGTCCCTTTGAGTCTAACTACAGTGTTTTGACTTCCTCATTGCACGAGAGGATACGTAGACATAACTTAACGGTTATCGAACAAAAGTCTCTTTGTCTTCCCCCTCTCCTCTCTCTAGCTTTCTTTTCTTAGCCTCAGTTTTGAGCACTCACTTCCTTTTTGCACTGACACTCTGTACATCCTTTTCTCCCTAGATTTTTATACACAGTTTAACATATATATTATCCCCCTTTTAAACACAACCAAGTAAGCGTGGATCCCGTCGAGTACGACGGACGATCTGGGTGGTAATACCTTCCCAGGTCGTAACCAACCCCCTTACTCAGTCTCTTTGGTTCGCAACCGTCTTATCCACTCTTTTCCAGGTTTATGCAGCATTACCTTTCCTTCGGGATAAAAATGCCTAGCCGGCGACTCTATTCAACCTCAACCTCCAACATCGCCGACGATTCGCGTTTGCACTGGGATGAAAATTCGGGGAGCGACATAGATGTATTACAAATTTCACAGATCATAGTCGTTCGCATTAGTCCCTCTTTTGCGTGGATCGCCCTTTCGGGTTTTTAATCCACCGGGATACCCTTTTTCGCCTGAGTTGTCCGATGTGGCTTTTCAACTCAGCGGGTGTACATTTTTTTCAATATTTCCCTAATTTTTTCCTGAGCCTTTTATTATGTTCTTAGCTCGCCGGGATGCCCTTTTTTTCCTGGATCTTTATTCTGTTTTTATCCAAAGGGTCTTTTTACACGAAGTATTTTCTTACTGTGTCTGCATTGACAGGGGAATGGAAGTCTTCTCTATCCATGGTTGTTAGCAACAAGGCTCCGCCTGAAAAGACCTTTTTAACCACGAATGGTCCTTCATAATTGGGTGTCCACTTGCCCCTGTGATCGTTGAGAGGAGGAAGAATCCTTTTCAGCACCAGATCACCTAGTATGTACCGTTGAGGCCGTACTTTCTTATCGAAAGCCTGTTTCATTCGCCGTTGATACAACTATCCATGGCATACAGCTGTTAGGCGTTTCTCTTCAATGAGGCTCAGTTGATTATACATGGATTGGAGCCATTCAGCTTCATCTAGCTTAACGTCCATCATTAACCGCAACGAGGGGATCTCAACTTCGACTGGGAGGACTGCCTCCATACCATACACCAATGAGAACGGGGTTACCCCTGTTAAGGTACACTCAGAAGTTTGGTACCCATGTTGCGCAAACGGTAGCATCTCGTGCCAATCTTTATATGTCACAACCATCTTTTGCACGATTTTCATGATGTTCTTGTTGGCCGCCTCGACGGCGCCATTCATCTTCGGGCGATATGGCAAAGAGTTGTGATGCTCTATTTTGAAATCCTGGAACAAGTCAGCCATCATCTTGTTATTGGGGTTAGAACCATTATCAGTAATAATCCTCTCGAGAATTCCATACCGGAAAATGATATCTCTTTTGATAATCCGGGCTACCACTTGTTTAGTAACATTGGCATAAGACACCGCTTCAACCCACTTCGTGAAATAATCTATAGCAACCAGGATGAAGCGGTGACCGTTGGAAGCTGTTGGCTCAATCTTACCAATCATATCAATACCCCACATAGAGAACGGCCAAGGTGAAGACATGACACTCAATGGATTCGGAGGTACATGAACCTTATCAGCATAAATATGACACTTATGACATTTGCGGGAATATTTACAGCAATCTGATTCCATGGTGATCCAATAATACCCCGATCTCAACAGTGTCTTAGCCATAGCATGTCCTCCAGCGTGGGTACCAAAGGAGCCTTCATGAACCTCTTGCATCAATAGGTTTGCTTCGTGTCTATCCACGCATCTGAGCAGCACCATGTCGAAGTTTTGCTTGTATAACGCATCATCTTGATTCAGAAAGAATCCACCTGCTAGCCTTCTGAGAGTCTTCTTGTCTTTACTGGATGCCCCAGTCGGGTACTCTTGAGACTTCAAAAATTGCATGATATCATGATACCAAGGTTTGTTATCTTCACCATTGTCAACTTCAAAGACATAGGTAGGTCTTTCAAGACGAGAGACCATGATTCGAGGCACGTAATTCTCTTGACAAACTTTAATCATGGATGATAAAGTTGCTAGAGCATCAGCGAACTGATTTTTATCTCATGGAATATAACTCAGCTTGACTTTGGTGAAGAAAGTTAGCAACCTCCTGGTATAATCCTTGTAAGGAACCAGGTGAGGTTGATGAACTAACCATTTGCCATTGACTTGGTTTACCACCAGAGCAGAATCTCCGAAGACCTCGAGGTTCTTGATCCGCAAGTTAATTGCCTCTTCAACCCCCATGATGCAAGCTTCATACTCTGCTTCGTTATGGGTACATTCGAAAGTCAGCCGAGCAGTGAAAGGCATATGGACACCCTCTGGTGAGATGATGACAACACCTACTCCGCTTTCGTTTACGTTCACAGCTCCGTCAAACATCAACTTCCATTTGGATTCAGGGTCTGGCCCCTCCTCCGGAAGTGGTTCTTCACAGTCTTTCAACTTGAGGAACATGATGTCCTCATCCGGAAAATCGAATTTCATGGGTTGATAATCGTCAATTGGCTGCTGAGCCAGGTATTCTGACAATACACTCCCTTTGATTGCTTTTTGCGAAGTGTAATGGATATCATACTCCATTAGAATCATATGCCATCAGGCTACCCTTCCTATTAGAGCCGGCTTCTCGAAGATATATTTTACAGGGTCCATCTTGGAAATTAGGAGAGTGGTGTGAGTCAACATGTACTGTCTTAGTCAGCGAGCAGCCCATGCCAAAGTGCAATAAGTTTTCTCGAGTAGTGAGTAGCGCGTCTCACAATCGGTAAACTTTTTGCTAAGGTAATAAATGGCATGCTCTTTTCGACCAGACTCGTCTTGCTGACCCAGCACACATCCCATCGATCCTTAAATTACGATAAGGTACATGATTAAGGGTCTCCCTGGTACTGGAGGCAAGAGAATCAGAGGTTCTAACAAGTACTCCTTGATTTGGTTAAAGGCCTATTGGTAGTCTTCATTCCATTTGATGGCCTGATTCTTCCTCAGAAGCTTGAAAATAGGCTCACACGTGGCTGTTAGGTGCGAGATAAACCATGCAATGTAGTTTAGTCTCCCTAAGAAACCACGTACTTGCTTCTCAGTTCTTGGTTCAGGAATCTCCAGGATGGATTTTACTTTGGCTGGATCAACCTCAATTCCCCGCTCACTAACAATGAAACCCAACAGCTTGTCGTAACGTACCCCAAAGGTGCATTTGTTCGGAGTCAACCTTAATCTGAACGTCCGGAGTCTGTCAAACAACTTGACTAGATTGACTAGATGCTCTTCTTCTCTTTGGGACTTTGCTATCATATCATCAACATAGACTTCAATCTCATGATGAATCATGTTGTGAAATAGCGTCACCATTGCCCGTTGGTAAGTGGCTCCAACATTCTTAATACCAAACATCATGACTTTATAACAGAAGGTGCCCCAAGGCGTGATGAAGGTAGTCTTTTCCATATCATCGGGAGACATTTTAATCTGGTTATAACCTGAAAACCCGTCCATGAAAGAGAACACGGAGAACTGGGCAGTGTTATCAACCGGCACGTCTATATGAGGCAGAGGGAAATCATCTTTAGGGCTGGCCCGCTTTAAGTCCTTGTAGTCTACATACATTCTGACTTTACCGTCCTTTTTAGGGACCGATACAATATTGGCAATCCATGGAGGGTAACTAGTCACTGGTAAGAATCCAGCATCAAAATGTTTTTGTACTCCCTCTTTAATTTTGATTTCCATATCAGGGCGTGTACGTCTCAACTTTTGCTTCATTGGCGGGTAGTCTTCTCTCAAAGGAAGCTTGTGCACCACAATATCTATTTCTAAACCAGGCATGTCTTGATAAGACCAGGCGAAGACATCAACATATTCTCGAAGCATGGCAATTAGACGATTCTTGATAGATTCTTCCAACGCAGTCCCGATCTTTACCTCTTTCTTGTCTTCTTCGGTACCGAGGTTTATCACTTCAATAGCCTCTTCATATGGCTGAACCATCTTTTCCTCCTGTTTGAGCAATCTGGCTAACTCTTCTGGTAATTCGCAATCTTCTTCACCTTCCTCATCGGCTTGATAAATCGGATTGTCAAAGTCATACTTAGCCATAGCAGGGTCTTCATTGATGAGACCCGGTGAAGAGCACCTGCATGAATGATGATTCATGCAAGGCTTTAGAAAGAGCTTGAGAAAGTGAAAACATTGCCATTTTAAAACTTTTCTTTCCCCCTTTTTTTTTAAAACAAAAGCAAAAAATGAAAGACAAGGAACAACATGGATGAATATAAAACGTCCGCTTTATTAATGATCATGGTATTGTGTTATGAACAATGGAACCCTTACAATGAGCTACTATGCCCCGGGCAAGGCATAACGCTTGAATACAGGAAAGCCAAAAACAAAAACCATTACTCTGCAAAGGAAGTGACTAAAATAAGCCTTTCGGATGACCAATTGTTGAGCCGAGTCTCTGGAGCACAAGGTCTGATCCATTGGTCCAAGTCACGATCATTATCCACTGAGTCATCTTGCACTACACTGATACTCCCGTAGTCAACCCATCTCGCACTTGTGAAGGTAATCGGGTCTTGACGACCCTTGACACTCTGTTCAGATGATGACTTCCCAGGATGGTAGCCAACACCAAACATGTCCTTCTTTTCTGATACTTCTACCGGCTTGCCCCAACCTTCTCGTATTCCTGACTCTACCACCTTTAGAGCCTGTTTGTAAGAAGCTATGGAGACTCCTTTCTTTACCTCTTCAGAAGAAGCTGCTGATGAAATTACCAATTCAGTTTTCAAGGGTTCGAAAGCCTGACACGGAGTCTCAACAATCTCACCGTCTATCTCTACATATTTAAATGAAGCCAGATGACTGATGAAGATATCCTCCTCTCCGCAAACCGTTACGATTTTCCCTTCCCAGACAAATTTCAATTTCTGATGAAGCGTAGACGATATTGCCCCTGCCGAATGGATCCAGGGTCTCCCCAACAAACATCTGTACACAGGATGGATATCCATTACATAGAATATGGTATTGAAGATTTGTGGCCCTACCTTGATTGGTAAGTCCACTTCCCCAAACACTGATCTTCTCGATCCATCAAACGCTCGAACCACTAAGTCATTGGGCTTCAGAATAACTCCGTCATAATCCAACTTCATTAATGCCTTCTTGGGAAGAACATTCAGAGATGATCCAGTATCCACCAATACACGAGATAAAATTTCACCCTTACACTCCAAAGAAATATGCAGTGCCCGATTGTAGGAACGACCCTCAGATGTTAGGTCCATATCAGTGAATCCCAGTCCATGACTGGCGTTCACACTGGACACCACAATTTCTAATTGGTTCATTGAGATATCCTGAGGTACATAGGCTTTGTTCAGGATGTTCAAAAGAGCTTTTCTGTGAGAGTCAGAACACATTAACAGGGACAAGATGGAGATCTTTGACGGATTCTATTGCAAATGGTCCACAATTTTATAATCTCTCTTCTTGGTGATTCTTAAAAACTCTTCTGCTTCTTTGTCAAACGTAATGTCAGGGTCAACCACAGGCGTGGGCTCATTAGTAGTTACTATTTGCTTCCCCTAGCCTAGGCTTGGGCTTCTGCAGTATCTCTAGGTGGTATTACACTATTTCTCAGTGTCTCAGGCGCAAACAACCTTCCACTCCTAGTAAAACCTCTTACTCCAACATTATCTACTTGAGCTGGAGATATACTAGGTGTAGTCAAGTCTTGCTTTTGGCCGTTGCAATACATTTCATCTCCGTAAGGCCATGGGATGGCCTTATAACTTTGGTACATCACAGGACTTGTAGTAGTGATAGTTATTGGTGCCACTCTAGCTTGAGGAGGAGCCTGTGCAGGAATGTAGAAAATGGTCACCGTTGAAACTTCTTTCTCTTTTGCGACTCTATCAAACTGCAGAATCCCTTCATCAATCATGCTTTACACCCCCATTCTTAATTTCTCACAACCATTAGGAGCCTCAGCACAATCTGGACAATCATTCTCACAACCTGGAAAGATACCCTTCTGGGCTAAACAAGCTTTGACGATACTCAACGGAGTTCGTAGGTTATTAACGTCATGCACCAAATTCAGATTCTCTCCGTCATCAGTTGCCCCAACTATACCTCCATGAGGAGGCATGGGGTTTTGTATCACATTTGGAGTGGGAGCTAAATTAATCGCTTTGGACTCTATTAAATCCTGAACAACATGCTTAAGGGTTTTACAATTTTTTGTAGTATGACCGGGGGCTCCGGAATGGAATTTGCATTGAGCGTTTGTATCATAACCTTCGGGGATTTGCCCCGGCCTTGGAGGTTGTAATGTTCTGAGCTGGACCATTTAGAGCTGGAGGAGATTTTGCAAGAGCTGTGAGTAAGACATGGGTGGAGTATCAAACTGACTACCTTTAGACTTCTGAGAATAATAGGGACGAGGAGCCCTTTGTTTCTAATAACCCTGTTGGCGCTGCTGTTGTGGTTGTTGAACTTGTTGTTGATTAGGTTGAGCTGAAATAGTGACAGGAGCCATTTGGTGATAAACACCTCTATTGCCTCCGCCTCTCTGCGCATACACTGCTCCATTTTCTCCTTCCCTCTTCTTCATGAAAGGTTTCTTAACACCGGAAGCTAAAGCACCACCATTCTGGATTATCCAACTCTCTATCCTCTCACCAGTCAAGATAATATCTGAGAAACCACTTGAAGAGCACACAACCAACCTTTCCATGAAGTGCCCAAGGAGGGTGTCCATGAAAAGGTCTACCATTTCTCTTTCTAGCAACGGTGGTTGTACCCTGGCGGCCACTTCACACCATCTCTGGGCATAATCTTTGAAGCTTTCTGAATTTTTCTGTGTCAAACTTTGGAGCTGAGTGCGGCTAGGAGCCATGTAAATGTTATATTGATATAGTTTAAGAAAAGCTTTTCCCAACTCTTTCCAGTTTCGAACAGAGCTTCTCTCTAACTTCATATACCATTCCAAGGAACCTCCGGAGAGACTATCCTGGAAATAGTACATCCAGAATTTCTCGTACCTAGTATGGGCAGCAATCTTTCGGTAAAACGCCTGCAGGTGAGTTTTGGGGCAGGAATTACCGTTATACTTATCAAACGTTGGTGGCCTGAATTTGGGAGGGATGACCACCCCAGGAACTAAGCCCATGTCAGATACATCTATCCCAAGAGTGTCTCTACACTCAAGGGCCTTGACCTTTTAAGCAAGCAACAAGAAGTCCTTAAAATTTCCTTCCATGCCAAATCCTATATCATTGTTAAGAGGAGGGAACTGATCCTCTTGTCGGTCTACCACAGGAATAAAAGTTGTTGTGCCAGCCTCTGGAACTGGAGGTCCACCTGCTCCATTATTGTTGTTGTGGGGATTCACTTGAACCTCTGGAGTGGCTACAGGAGGGTCAGTCTGAGGAGGGTTCAACCCTTGTATGGAATTCCTGAAATCCCATTGTCCTTGGGCCATTCCTTGCATCATAACCATAAATTCCCCCATCCTGGTGCGGAATTCATTGAGCTCAGTTTGCATATTATCCATGATAGTCATTTGGTTGTTGCGTGTTGCGTACCAATGAGGAATATTTTGTCTAAAGTGTCGGGTCTTGGCAACTCTCGCAATCTGTGCCCGTAATGTAGATAAGTTAAGTAACCTGGAGAAACCTTCAAAATAATAAAAAAATAATGCAAATGATATGTATGTAATTCAATATGTTCCTTTTATCCTCAAGTTTTTGTTTACTTTCTCATTCCGGTGTTGAGAAAATAGCCTTTGCAAGAAGACCTTGTGTGACCTTCAGATGTGAAGTGGCAGTATTTAATATCTCGTGTTCGTGCAACAGATGAAAACCAGAGACTTCATGTAAATCAAAAGAAAACTGGAATAGCAAAGCCCTCATATGGTACAAGTTCATACATCAAAAGAGAGAAGAGTACATCAAGATAAAGGAATCCCACAACAAGCCTGTGGGTAATCCAAATCATATGAATACAAGACTAAAGCCTAGGAAGATCTACATCCTGCAACCTCTAGCTAAGGCGTTTGACACCTTGCAGCAACTGGGCTATATCTGGATTGTCTGGTTCATGTATGAGCCTTTGAATTAGGAGATCCCTAAGGTTAAAGGAGGCGCGCAACTCCTCAATTTGTTGTAGGAACACCCTCTCACTCTCCTTGTTTGCAATTGACTCAGTCTTGGTCTTTTTGACATCAGCTCTCAGCTTCAACTCTTCTATCTCTTTCCGAGCATCCTTCACTTCCCGTTGACTCTCTGCTATATCTTGAAGATGACTCTTCTCTTGGTGGTGGGCCTTCTGAAGGAGCTCTCCCTGTTCAGCTAAAGAATCTTGAAGACCTTTGATTTCTAGCTTGTACTTGACTTCTAGCTCTTTCTGCCTCTTCAAGTTGTCTTCCCATTTCTCTTTCCATAAGGTGATAGTTTCATTAGCTTCATTCAACTCTTTCTTATCTTTTCGGCACTGGACCGCCTTGTGAGTTTCAGCTAATCCCCTTTTCTTGAAATAAAGCTCTCTCTCTTGAAAGTCTTTTTGTTTGAGCCTGACTATTTCCTCATCTTGGTGAGCCCTCTCCTCCAACTTCTGGTTTTGAATCTTCAACTTCTGGCATGAGTTGTTGGCTTATTGATTCTCCAACCTGAGTTGCTTGACCAAGGCCTCCAATTTCTGGTACTCCTGAAGAGGAACTGAAGTTACGGGAACTACTTCCTTAGGGTAGAATGGTGGTTCCTTAGAGAATGGGAGCAACAAAGTCTCTACACGATTTTCCAACCAGGTGGCAAAAGGATCATAAGTCTTGGGATCTACTCTCCCAAAGTCTTTCTTCCCCTTCATCAATCTGACCTCCCAAGCTTGGGATACGAGTAAGCTTATCTTCAGGTTACCTTATGCTGGAAAGTATAGTGACTCACTCATCTCCTCAATCAATGGTACAACTCTCAAAGGATAACCAAATTGTTTTCTGGACAAGATAGGATTGTAGTTGATTCTACCTTTCCTCCCTATCAAGGGTAAATTTGGGAAGCTATCACAGCTAACCAAGATTTCTTTGCCTACAAGATCCCTATTGCACCCCCAAGCAATGTCATCTGAGGTTAAGCCCATCAATCTTTTGGACCATTTCCAGGATTGTTTCCAATCTTGGAAAGGCCCTGATTTTGGGAGTTGCCTTACAAACCAGTCAGCAAATAAGGGAGCACAACAATCCACATGTCCTTTTCTCTTTTCATTCCTGTAGTGAACCCCATAGTAGAAGTCACCCAGTAATGTAGGTACAAGGTTTCTTTTGACAAAGATGGTGATAGCCTCCATGCTGATTAATCCCTTTTCTCTTGGAAATAAGCTAATCTCGTACACTATCATAGATAGTAATGCTTTGAAATCTGCTTGTTTGTTTCCTGATGGCATATCATGAGCCTCTGTGATGAGAAACTCCAAAGAAATCCCCTTACCCTGGCTGGCTTCTAGCCCCGTCTTGAATCTGAGCATACTCAAGTGACAGGCAACAGTAATGTCTTCATAAGGAGGGCTCCTCTCTGAATCATAGTAAGGCATACCTTCTCTAATAAGAATATTCAGGATACTAGAGACCTCTTCCAATGTAGGTGCCAAGATGTAATCTGGGAAAACAAAGACTCGTAGTTGTGGATCATAGAATTACAACAAGGAATGCAGGCTATCCCTCTGATCAACTGTTGGCTTGTTCACATAATCTAGAATCTTTCCAAACTCTTTTTTGAAGTCATCAAGATCTTTGTCACTCATCAAGCTAATCAACTTCTGAAAACCCTCTGTCTCTGGTTGTGGGAAAGTATAATGGACATTCTTCTTCCTTAGAGTCTCCATCTTGAAGCAGCAATATGACCAGGAATTGGAAGTAATATGAACCCTGAGAATAAAAAGAACACATATGATTAATGATGTTATGATGCTTATACAAGGCAAGGCATGTGATCAGTGATGTGTCGGTGTGGTGTCAATCATATAATCAAGTGTATGTGCAGGGTCACAACATCATCACAAACATCTCTCTGATCAAAGGTTCAGATCTTAGAATCGATGTGTAACAAAACATATCACAATACTGAAGCATGCTGGTACAGTGGGTATGTTGAAGGTTAGGGTTCCTACAATCCTGTAAACCCCTCCCAATCTCACAGGTGTGCTACTCGGGTCAACATCACGGCCTCTCAAAGCCGAGCAGCAATAATACGTTCACCATCTCCGAGAAATGGCACAAAACCAAATCAGGGAATTGGTTTGGCATTATGTACTACTCAGGGAGGTCTCAGCTGAGTCCAAGGAAACAAGCATCCCTCATAAGTCCCCAGCTTTAAGCGCTGAATCGAGAGACAATAGTACATTCATCCCGATGGGTATGATACTATCGTTATACGAACAACTTGCTTTAACTGGATTCCTATGAGAAAACCAGGCCATCCTATGCGAGTTCCTAGTGGGCCCTCGGATGCGAGTGGGTTTGCCAACAAACGTGGTCTGCCACTGTCATCACTAGAGAAGGATGTTTACACAAAGGTTCTCAATGATCGGTCCCCTGACTGCACATAACTATCAAGGTAGTATATTGCCCCAGAAAGATTCCGGTATCAATACATTTCCGAGAAGGTCGCAAGTCAAGGTGTGGAACTCACTACTACCAACATAGCAAGATGCCATGAAGCCAGAGTGGAACCACTCTAAGTCCTAAGGTGCATTCAAGCCCCGGTTACGAGCTTATCTCACAGTAACAAAACTCATCCCACAGAAAAAATGAAACCAACACAATCCAGTATATGATGCATGTGGAAATAAATAATTGTAAGCAGTAAATAAATGTTGTAAAGTAAACTGTAAATGAAAACAGTAAATAAACAACACACACATAAACACCCAAAGAAACAAAAGCAAACAGGCGCTAGGATTTACTTTACAAGGGAAACCAGAGATTCTGGGTTCGATCCCCAGCAGATTCGCTAGTTGTCGCTCCCGAGATTTTCATCCTAGTACAAACGTGAAAGTGTCGTGGAAAAGGTAGAGTCGCCATCCAGACATTTTTATCCTGAATGAATGGGAAAGGTAATGTTGCACAAACCTGAGGAAGAAGGAAAGGACGAGGTCCTGCGAACCAAAGATCTGGGTTCGGGAGTCGGTTACGACCTGGGAAGGTATTAGCACCCCAGATCGTCCGCCTTAACCGATGGGATCCACACTTGCTTGTTTGTTTCAAAGGGTAAAAGAATAAACTGCTGCTGCTAACTGGAATGGGAATGGAAATGAGAAATGGAACAAAAAGAGAACAAAAAGAAAGAATGGGGAAAATGTAGGGAAAATAAAGAATGTGCTCAAACGGGCCCTACCCCGCTGCCTACGTACCTCATCGGGAAAATGAGGATCAGAATCGACGTAGCTCGCCTAACTAAGGCGGGAACTATTTGTTTGTGTTTTTAATGCTAGAACTGCGTATGTCTATGCTCAGGTGTTGCAGGCTCGTCTAGTACGAGTGTATTTACCATCTTACATGCGAGACAAGTCGTCGCAAGTTCGCGTTGAGAATGAATAAGGTGAGAAAAGAAGTTCCCGCAAGAAAGTCACTTATTATTTGTTATTTGTCTTTTAAGAGTTTTGTATGATTTTGGCACAAGGAAGTGAATTCAAACTCTTTTCCATGGAATTTGTACTTGCTACTACATTCCAAGATGGAATAATAGAACAAGCACACCAAGCAAGGAGAATTTATCCAAGACTTGTTCCCAAGGATTAGGGTTTAAATTCACTAGCTTGTTGAACTCTATTACATGTTTGTGTTGTCTGTGAAGAAGTGTCTTTTAGGTTTTCTTTATGAAATAACCTTTTGATCATACTTGTACATCATGCTAGACAAGCCCACACTATTCCAAGATGGAATGAATGTAAGTGCCACATGGAATAAGGCTATACACAAGAGATTCTTTCATGCATTTATTAAGTGTTTTTGATTTTATTTGAAGATGAGAAAAGAAGACTCAAGAGGCAAAAGGTCAAAGCTAATGGGGGACTAAGACACAACCCTAAGTTATCTTATCATGTACAGAAGGTGATCATATGGTTTATGAGGTATTCTAAACCTAAGGAAAAGAAAAGCAAGTTAGAGTTCAACTTACTTCCTAAGGAAGTTAATTTGAACCTAAAGACCAAAAGGGAGCCTATGAACAAAGCACCAAGTGCTAAGGCAAGCACAATTAAAATTCATAAGAAAGGAATGAAGAAAGATTACCTCATCTTCCCCTCCTACAAAGCAAATGTTAGCATGATGAAGTAATATGAACAATTATGACATGGCAAACTTCAATAAACAATTCACATTAGCTAAGAAAGATGTTAGTGAACTTCTAAAGCTAATACCTAAGTCTAAGTTATCCTAAGAGGTAACACACTTCAAAAGTCAGTAGCTAAATCATTTTGAAAGCATCTAAAGGGATCAAGTGAATTAAAGTCAAACTATGCCCTAAAATGTTACTAAACCCTAATGAGACCTAAGGATGAAGTTAAAAGGGAAGCCTAAGTATTTAGCATGCTAAACTCTCCTATGATAAAAGGTAAATGAAAAAAACCAGAACTTAACACTATATGGAAGTGAAGGATGAGATTATTTCAAATGAGATAGAAGAGATTCAAGTCAAAGGTGTTCAAACATGAGATTGAAAAGTGGGAAAATTCATATGGAAACATGATTCTAAAGGTTAAACAAAATGACTTTAAAAAATTCAAAAATGACCAAGGGGACTTATCCTCCCCATACAAAAACCATAGGATTGACAAAAAATTAGAATGGAAATTAGATTTGGAAAATATTCACAAATGATGTGGTAAGAGGCATCCTAAGGCTAGGTATCCAAATTAGGGTTTTTAAGGTCCTTTAGATGACAAATGAGGTTCAAAAAGATGCAAAAGGTTCTATAATTGATATGAACATGTGAGAATGACCACAAAACAATTATGAAACACAAAACAAAGATAAAATGAAGTTAGCTTATGTGCAAATTGAATTTGAGATGTTTAAGATGGAAGGAAGAAGTGAAGTTAAGTTAAAATGGAGTATATATGACTTATGACTCAAGACAAACCTAAAAATCAAAGATGAAAACCTAATGAGGGTATTTAAAACTTAATGACATCCCCTAAGACCTAAAAGACTCAAAATTGAGACCTCAAGGTAATGGCATAAAGGCCTTATTCTAATGGAATCAAAGGAAAGGAATAAAAGGATAAAAAATATGACTTATGAACCAAGCAACTTGAACAAATACTAAATGATCATGCAAAATTATGAAAATTGACACTTGAATACAAAATCAAGAGGGTGACTTGAACACAAAAAATATCACAAAAAATATTATTTTTGAATGGTCAAATGAAGTGTAGAAGTGAATTAGGGTTAGCATGTATACATATGAAAGAAATGGACCAAAACTTGACTTATAGTGACCTAAAAATCAAAACAAAAATATGTTAAAGAAATTAAATGAGTCCTATGACTAATGCAAGAAGAATGAACCATTTAGCTTTTGTGGTTTGGGAGAAAGAAAATGAACAAATTGATTGGTAAAAAAAAATGAAAAAGAAATTAATTCATTGGGAAATTAATTCTGGTTAAAAAATAAAAGAAAAATGGGAACAAAAATTATGGAAAATTAGAAAAAATAATATGAGGACCTCACATGAATTAATCTGGAATTTTTGATGAGGTTTTGATATTTTTAAAAATAAAAAACGAAAATGTAATAAGATGAGAAGAAAGAAATAAAATGAAAATAGGCTGAATTAATGAATGGCCTGGGGGTGCTTTTAGTTAGAAATAAACACTAGAATGGGCCTTAAGTGAACATGCTTAGGGTGCTAAAAGAATCCTGAGGATTTGTTCACAAAATTATGTACGTGGTAGGCATGCCTTTCATTAATGTGCTGGCTGAACTATGACCCTAGGATGTCCAAGATCCAATGGTTGCGTTTTAATTTCACCAAGACAAATAGGTCACTGTTCAGGTCACCGGAGGACGTTTCTGGTCATCTTCTCCAGTGACCCCTGCCTAGGGCTTGCATCAAACTTCCATGGAAATGCAATCTAAAACCACCAATGGAATCTCCCCACTCTCCTGATCAACAATTTATCCTCACATTCCATTTATCACTCATAAAATCACCAAATCAAAGGCAAACAAATCTCAACCTAAAACTGGATCTAAACTTCTATGAAGCCTATCAACTAGCTAGGGGTTGCAATGCTCCTATTGAGCTTCACACAACATGAAAACAATAAAAATTGATGAATGCAAGAAAGTAGAATTTCAGAGTGCACCTGAATTGCAGAAATGCCACAAGTTGAGGGAAACCAGATATGAGAATCCTAAGCTCTTGCTTTGACTTGATCTTGAACAATGAGAGTGAAATAAACACTCTGTGAATGGGAGATCTTGAGGATTTGATGAAAGTGAAGTAAAGTGTGAGATTATGCAGTAATGAATTTTTGATGCTTCAAGGTGAGCAAGCCATGGATCTTGTGTAAGACTTGATGTTGATGATGATTGAATGAAGCTTGAAACTAGATTGATGAAGTTTTAAGAGCTTCGATCCAAAATGAAGTGCAATATCAAGAAGATGCAATGGCTGATCCTTGGAGAATCAAGCTATGTAATCCATGGAGATTGTGTCTAAGATGATGATGATGATGAACTGAAGAAGAATGAGCTATGTTAATCGCAATTGAAGCTAGCTCGAAGCAAAATGCAGAAGAAGATCTTCAAGATGCAGAGAGAAAAACCAGAGGGAAAATGATGAATGATGAAGTAATTTTTGATCAAATGAAACTCTTAGTGTAAATCTGTTAGAGAGGATCCTTTTATATCCATAGTTAACTGTTAACTACTCTAGTTAACAGTTAGAACTAGAGTGAAGTTAAATCTAGGGTGTCATGATCAATGTGAAGGTGTGAGATGCAATGTCAATACAACTGAATATGTAGCTTGAGTTAGTTGCTCGGATCTGATCATATGCACTGAGGAACATAGTTGTTATGGTGGAACTTGTTGGTATATGATGAGGCTGATCATTGCAGCATGCCTTCAATGCTTGGAAATTCTTCATTTGCTTGATTTTCAAAGGTGTGCATGGTAAATGGAGTGATCATGCAGCATGAGATGATGCCCTCTCCTTACTTGTGATGAGTTTGAACATAACATGATGTAGAGAATCTTGAATGAACTGAATTTGCACATAAGATACATTGATTTAGCTTGCAAGAAAACATATGGCATGTTTTCATCTTATTTTGAATGTTTCTTCATGAACAAGTCACCAAATGATATGATTCTTGTACTCAATTTGAAGTAGATGCTTCATACACCAAGTTTGTAATTCAAACAATCATGGAATATGACCTCTAAATATCTCAATTGTATCTTTGAACATTATGCCATAAGCCTGCATTATGGGCCTGCATAGAATTTCCTTGGCTTGTGCAAGATTCCTTGTGCATTTCAGTTTGAACATCCACATTTTGCCTCTCCATAGCTCTTAATCCTTTGATCACATGAAAAATCTTTGAACATCAAAGTTGTTGAAAACATGGCAATAAACAACTTTGTAGCTCAAAGAAATTTCATTTGAAGCCTCTAACATGGAGAAAAATAGCTTGCATTATGACCCACCACCTATTTGATGGAATTCCTTGTCTGGCACACGCGCAGGATGTAAGGTCTGCCTTGATTTTGCCCTAGTTTGCCTTTATTTGCTCAAACTTTGCAAGATCATATCTCTCTCAATTTTAATGCTATTAGTGAGTTCCACCTATGGATTTGAAGCTCAATATGCTCTATTTAATTGTCTCAAGGTAGAATTTGGATAGACCTCATATTTTGGGAGAAGGCCTCTCTTGAAGATGCTGCAAAAATGGCCAAAACATGCCATTTTTGGAAACCCTAATTTTCTAAAAATGGTAAATTTGGTTTTCTTGATTTCTCTTGATTCATCCATCATTTCTTGATCAAATTTGAACCATAGGATCCTTGTAACCCTAATTTCATGATTTTGATCTCAAAAAGTCAGGAGTTGACGTTTTCCTCAGCATGGTTGACTTTTCCCTAATTCCCTGATTTTCAGTCATCTGGCCAATTGAGCCTCTTCCAAAATGTTTCTATGGATGAAATTTGAACCCTAGGCACTTGACATCATATATAAGACAATGGAATCCACTTTGGATCAAAATTTCATCGAGAAGCCCAGTAGAAATGAAACCCTAATTTGGCCCCTTTTCATCAGGAGATGTTGCACTACTTGCCTTCTTTGATCAATTCAATTCTTTTCATGACCTGTGGCTTCAAGTGAAAACTTTTGGGATGTTGTGAACCCTTTTCACAAGGTTGAGAAGCTTTTTGTCTCCTTGGTTGCCTTTGTATAGCTTTCAATTGCTCCAATCAAAGATCACATACATATGCCTCAGCTATGATGCACATGATGCAATGTTTGTGATTATTTCATGAATTTGTTTATGCTAAATGCTATGCAAAATGTTGAGAAAATGAGAGGGAAAATTTTGAGGTATTTCAACTTCCCCTATTCAATCATCTGCAGACCCGAGTGAATAATTGCAATGGCTTTTAGGCTTCTCAAACTCGACCAATACGAATTCATGAGTCTAAGCTCTCGCTGGTCCACATCAACATATCTTCAACAACCTTGCACTCTTGCAATCAACATCAACTTGAACCGACTTCTACATACCAACAACACATCTGGGAGCAAGTTTCTCCCCCCACTTAATTCCAAACCAACACCTGCAGACAACGACTAGAAACCAACAAACAAGTATCGACAGTGTTTCACACACATGTGGTGCACTAAGGAATAAACGACATTAGACAACATTGGCCGGACAGACCGACATGCTCTAATACCACTAGTGTAACAACCTTCAAACCCCATATAATATTCTCGATAAATAAACTAAAATAATCATAGTAACTCATAGAAGGCGTCGCATTTCTTCATAAAACATCAATCCAAAATATTTTTATTAAAATATTCTTTTCTCTAAAAATCAAAACTTCGCAGCGAAATCATATATTCAAAAAAAAATTCCTCTTATCTCATTAGAACATAAAGAGCTTTTTGGTCAAACTCAATAATTATCATTATTCTCAATTCAACATTTAACACCTCATAAAACTCATACTAACAAAGCGACAATTAAATCATATAAGCGTTTTAGTCCCCCGATGTTACATCTATCAGAGCAAGACACCATACACTCTAGAATTAAGCTAAACAACTTCCAGCTAAGACTTCATGCACCGCAAACTCATCTCGGATATCTGCACGTTACCCACGTAGAGGAAACATTCAAACAGGAAGGGTGAGTAATCACAAATCATTATACGAGATATAAGAAATAGATATCATATGTATAACAATTAAATCACCACAACACAATTATCAAACTTCACACTCAAAACAATAGTAACATCATATTCATCGTAAAACGTCATACTCAAATTATTAATCATATATTTCACTTATCATCAAACATCATGTAATTCCTCAAACAATGCAAATGCAACCTCATATAGATTCATGCATGTGGTACCGAAAAACATCATTGATGACCTAGTCATCGTTATTCTTTAAAGATCCCCAGCAGTAGGATCGATTCCCGCTTGGAACTGGAGCTCATCACATATTGCACGTAATTCACACCATGGGATTAAGGCCATCACTGGACATTATCGTCCTACAATTCTTCACTAGATCATCATCCTGAAAAACATCATTGGAATATTCATCCTAAACAATGATATGAATGCATGATGTGTAACAACGAATAAACACGACCACGACTAGTCAAAACGCATCATCATTCATCAAGTTATCTTCATGTATATCATACAACATCTTAATCGTCATAATTGTCATAAACATCTTAATTGTCATATTCTCTTCGCATTCCTCATACAAACACGCGTCATAGACAACACAACAACATGTATCAAATCATCATATGGTCTTCACTTATTTCACGTATACACACATCATAGACAACACATCATTATTTGTCATAGAAAACAACCAACAATTCATTTCAAAACATCATTATAACCCTTTATATAATAAAAT
This sequence comes from Lathyrus aphaca, assembly GCA_963966055.1. Classification (NCBI taxonomy): domain Eukaryota; kingdom Viridiplantae; phylum Streptophyta; class Magnoliopsida; order Fabales; family Fabaceae; genus Lathyrus; species Lathyrus aphaca. The sequence goes on from OZ014521.1 coordinate 449,322,647, forward strand.
ACACACAATTTATTCGGCATGTAATCTCATCACTAAATTCGCGACACAAACACTAAATAATCGCATCCTATACTCCTTTTTATTTTACTAAAATTTAGATTGTTTCAATACCTCTTTATCATTTTAAAAGACATGTAAAACCAACTTACGGTACGAAAGCTTTACTCACATCTTTAGCATAACATCATAAACATAAATCACTTATGAAGCACACAAACTCATCTTCCATTTTTATAACAGACATCAAAACTATTCAATTCAGTATAAACGTATAAATTTATTTTTCACACAGTAACACACGTATACTAATTTTTCTAACATATCACACCTCACTGGGTCCTAGAACTAACACTGGAAAATGTCTAATTTTAATCCTCTATAATAATCCATGATAGTAATAATTCAATGCTTCAAACCACGTGCGAAACTGACTTACCGTTTTACTTATAGCCATAACAAGATAAAGACAAGAATTTATTATTTCCCCTCTCCTAAGGGGTGGCTTGCGCCACCCTTGCTAAATGACCAAGTGGCTTGTGCTACTTTATGCTTTTCTAAGAAGTGGCAGGCGCCACTTGTAGTGGTGGCTTGCGCCACTTTATGTCCAGGTGGTTCATAGCATATTTTCCTTCTTATACCATTTACTTTATTATTAAATCACTCATATAACAATTCCATCCCTATTAAATTTAGCTTAACAAAATAGTTAGGCATTTTGTAGTTTCATAAAGATACAAGTATAATAATCTGGGAAAAATAAGAAATACGTGTTGCTTGCCACTCTCGCTCTAAATGCCCTCGCCACACACTTAAGTGGCTCTCGCCACATACATACATCCCTGGTGGCATAAGCCACCTTTTTTGTTTTTCCTTCTTCCATCCCCAATTTTCTGCATTTTACCATAACATCCAATTACTCAATCCATCATATAATAATCATTACCTATTTTTATTCTTGGCACTCGATACTGTTTCAATCTCTAATTCCTTGTTATACATTCATCGTCGAATTCAAAACTTACAGCCTACACATATTTATCACTTAAATCAATTGTAATAATATGAATTACAAACCCCTCACGATTATAATTTCAATTCCTCACCGGTTTCGACGGAAACCTTCATCAAAACAAATTCATACAAACTATCATTCACGTTCGATCAAACCTAATATAATAGCAACAATTACACTTCAATATAATCGTTAAAATAACAACTTCATGTACAACACTAAATTCATCATGGCTTCTTATGAACCCTAAAATCCGAAATCATTCACATATATAATCTACACCTTGTATTAATATAATGAAAGGTAATACTTCATATACCTTAGATGTCGAACTCTGAATTCCCTTTCCTCGAGGTCTTCAAGAAACCTCTGAGTCCTCGCCCTTTCTGCCTTCCTTCTTCAGAGCATTTTCACAAAATACGATCGTTTTCCCAAAATTCTCCCAAAAATTTAATTTTATATTTTTCTCCTTTACCCTCTTGGACCTCATTACAGTGTTCTGATTTTAACCTCTCTAATTCGTCCAAAATACCACTTTACCCTTAATCGTTCTCCTTCTATTTTTAAAAAATAAAACTAATAATAATAATAATAATAATAATAATAATAATAATAATCCGAATAATATTATTCTATTATCATTATTAAAATAATTCCGGATAATCACTTAAATATTTAATTACACCTCACTTGTCATAAACACAACTTACACCATAATATTTCGCCAAGTTCACCGATAAATCCTGAATATTTATTATAACCTAATTAAATAAATATTCTAATTATTTTGGGGTGTTACAAGTTGGTAGATGCTCGTGTGTTTAGCAAGATCAATTTGAGATCAGGCTATCATAAGATTAAGGTGAAAGATGAGGAAATTCAGAAGACGATGTTCAGAACACGGTATGGACATTACGAGTATTCAGTGATTCCTTTCGGTGTGACTAGTGTGTCGGGAGTATTCATGGAGTATATAAATCGTATTTTTCATACTTATCATAATCGTTTTGTGTTTGTGTTTATTAATGATATTCTGATTTATTTTAAGTCAGAAGAAGAGCATGCAGAACATTTGAGAACGGTATTAGAGGTTTTGAAGGATAAAAAGTTTTATGCGTAGTTGTCTAAGTGTGAATTTTGGTTGAAGGAAGTCAGTTTTCTTGGTCATGTGATTTCAGGTAGTGGTATTGTTATGGATCCTTCTAAGATAAATGATGTGTTGCAATGGGAAACTCCAAAGTTGGCTACTGAGCTTAGAAGTTTCTTGGGATTAGCCGGTGATTACCGAAGGTTCATAGAAGGATTTTCTAAGTTGCCACTTCCTTTGACTCGGTTGACTTGTAAAAGTAAAGCTTTTGTGTGGGATGTCTAATGTGAAGAAATTTTTGTAGAGTTGAAGAAGAGATTGACGTCGGCTCTGGTTTTGACTTTACTGAATTCAGAGGAACCATTTGTGGTGTATTGTGATGCTTGATTGATGGGTTTAGGAGGTGTTCTTATGCGGAATGGTAAGGTGATTGCTTATGTGTCGAGATAGTTGAGGGTTCATGAAAAGAACTATCTTATGCATGATTTGGAGCTTGTTACAATTGTTTTTGTATTGAAAAATTGGAGGCATTATCTTTATTTTTCTAGATTTGAAGTGTTTAGTGACCATAAGAGTAGGGGTGGCAATTGGATCCATTTAGACAAAATCCATCCAATCCATCCACTAAAAAATCCATCCAATCCATCCACCATATGAAAAGTAAGTTAATGGATTGGATTAAATACATCCATTTATATGTATGGATTAATCCAATCCATCCGACATATTTGAATAATCCAACGGATTATTTTTATATCAATCATATCTATTTAAAAATAATAATAATGAATTATTTTAAAAAATAATTTTTTTACGGATATAAAAAAAATTGATTTTTTTTCAATTTTTTTTTTCCGAAAATATCAAAAAATTGTATTTTTTTCGAAAATATTAAAAAAAAATTGATTTTTTCGAAAATATCAAAAAACCGATTTTTTTTCAAAAATATCAAAAAATCGATTTTTTTCAAAAAATATCAAAAAACAATTTTTTTTCGAAAATATAAAAAATTCGATTTTTTCGAAAATATAAAAAATGATCTTGTAAAATCATATTATTTTTTTCCGAAAATATCAAAAAAACCGATTTTTTCTGAAAAAGAAAATTTGATTTTTTCGAAAATAAAAAAAATCGCTTGTTTTCAAAAATTAAAAAATCGACATTTTTTAGAATATAAAAAAATTGATTTTTTCAAAAAAAAAATTGGATGGATGGACATCCATCCATTAAAAATATGTTAACGGATGGATTGGATGGATTTTTATCCTTAATGGACGGATTGGATTAGATATTTTTCAAAAAAATTAGTGGATTGTTAATGGACTAATGGATTGTTTTGATCCATCCATTAACAATCCAATCCATATCCATCCAATCCATCCATTTTGCCACCCCTACATAAGAGCTTAAAGTATTTGTTTGATCAAAAAGAGTTGAATATGAGGCAACGAAGGTGGTTAGAACTGTTGAAATACTATGATTTTGGATTGAATTATCATCCAGGTAAAGCTAATGTGGTAGTTGATGCCTTATGTCGAAAGACGTTGCATATGTCTGCAATGATGGTTAAGGAGTTAGAGTTGATTGAGCAGTTTCGGGATATGAGTTTGGTTTGCAAAGTGACGTCGAAGAGTGTTATGTTGGGTATGTTAAAGATTAATAATGATTTTTTGGATAATATTAGAGAAGCTCGGGAATTGGATGTGAAACTAGTGGATATCATAGTTGATTGTGGTAAATCAGAGAAGAATGGTTTTAAGTTGGATGTGCATGGAGTTTTGAGACTGCATGATAGGATTTGTATTCCCGATGATGTGAAGATGAAAAGGATGAATCTTGAGGAGAGTCACTGAGGTAATTTGAATATTCATCCAGGAGCGACTAAGATGTATCAAGATTTGAAGAAGTTTTTTTGGTGGCCTGGGATGAAGAACGATGTTGTTAATTTTGTGTATGCATGTTTGACTTGTCAGAAGTCAGAAGTTGAACATCCGAAACCTTCTGGTTTGTTGCAACCGTTAGAAATTCCAGAATGGAAATGGGATAACATTTCTATGGACTTTGTAACGGGATTTCCTAATACTTCAATAGGACATGATTCGATTTGGGTGATTATTGATAGGATTACGATGTCGGCTCATTTTATTCCTATTAACATCAGTTTTCCAGTATCGAAGTTGGCAGAGATTTATGTCAGAGTAATTATGAAGTTGCATGGTGTTCCTTTGTGTATTGTGTCGGAACGAGATCTGAGGTTTACTTCTGAGTTTTAGAAGAGTCTGCAAGAAGCATTGGGTTCTAAGTTGAGGTTGAGTTTAGCATATCACCCTCAAAGAGATGGTCAAATTGAGAGGACGATTAAGTCATTAGAGGATTTGTTGAGAGCTTATGTTCTTGAACAGGGAGGTTCGTTGGATACTTATCTTTCATTGATCGAGTTCACGTATAATAACAGTTACAATTCTAGTATCAGAATGGCACCTTTTGAGGCATTGTATGGTCGGAGATGTAGGACTCCGATGTGTTGGTATGAATATAGAGAGAGTGTAGTGCTTGGACCAGAGATAGTTCGAGAGACTACCGAGAAGGTGAAGTTGATTCGAGAGAAGATGAAAGCTTCTCAAAGTCAGCAAAAGAGTTATCATGATAAGCGAAGGAAGGATTTAGAATTCCAAGCTGGTGATCATATATTCTTAAGAGTTATGCCTGTGATGAGAGTAAACTGAGAGTGATGAGAGAAATTTGTGAAAAAGGAAGTGTTCTTATGAGGTTTGAAGGGGAAAATGATTATATACATGTTTGCTTTTGAGTGTGCTTTGGGTTAGGAATTAGGCTTGGACACTAGCTTAGGAGTTAGGTTTGGGATTAGCTTAGGAGTTAGTTAAGAGTTGGTTAGGAAACTTCTAGAAGCTTCCCTTGGAAAGTGGTGGATTGCTCTAGAAGATTCCTTTGGAAAGTGGTGAAATGAAGTGGATAAGTGAGAAAAAAAATCCCTCCATGTTGAGAATTGAAATTTTTCCCAAAAATTGCACGCGTTAACCGGTTAACCAATGTGTTAATCGGTTAACACGGTCAAAATTTGAATCTTTTCCCTCCTTTTGGTGGGAAATCTTGGAAATTCCCTTGTGCCATCCGTTCTGACCCTGTTTTGGCTCTGCATCCCCATAATTGATATTTCCACTGAATAACCCTTGATCACATGCCCCACATTTCAACTAATTATGTATGATTTATTATATATATATATATATTATTTTTATTATGATTTAAATGCAATGTATGAAAGGATATGCAAATGAGGTGGAAATGAAGCATAATTGCTTGAAATTGGTAATAAATAAGAGGGCAAATTTTGGGGTGTTACAGCTGCCCCTATTCTATCAACTGTAGACCTGAATGGATGATAGCAATGGCTTTTAGACGTTCATGGTATGGAGGGATTGAATACCTGAATAAACCGGAAAATTTGTACTCCGTGAGAAATGGACATTGTAAATCATGTATTTAGTAAATTAATTTACATGTTATTTATGTTGTAGTTGTTGTATGCCATTCATAGTTGCATACATTTGCATATTTTCAAGTTGGAGCGAATGCTCAATTCAAGTTGGGTTGGATTGGCAAATAAGTTGTTGATGCCTCAATAAACTGGCAAGATTTCAAGTTGGGAGTTCTACTCCAAATGGTACCACATGCATATCAAAGTTGAGTCGCATTTTAGTTACATTTTGTATATGTTATTAATCGTTATTGATTGAAGTGGTGTGTTGACTTTGCTTGTTATGTGAAGTGGTGTGATTGTATGATTTCTTATTTATGTATTGATTATCATACTCTTGTTTATATTATTAGATATCTATCCCCTTCTATTTGAATGTTTCCCTCTGTTAGTAACATGAGGGTAATCCAGAGTCGAGTACTTAGTAGCTTCCAGTTGGTATTTGTCGCTCTGAATACCTGAATAAACCGGAAAATTTGTACTCCGTGAGAAATGGACATTGTAAATCATGTATTTAGTAAATTAATTTAATTAAATATTATTGCATGTTTTCCCGATTATTTGTTGTTAAGTGGTGTTTTGTCGTTTATGTCATTAAGTTGTTTAAGTTGATAATTAAGTTGAATTTAAGTTGTGGTTGAGTTAGTTGGATTAAATTAAGTCGAATAAATAAAATAATTATTAATGATATAATATTAAGTTGGGCTTAGTTGTAGTGTGAAAGTAGTAATGTTGGGGGTGCTATTTTAGGCCCGTTAGTAATTAGTTGATTAGTGAGGTTTTAGTGGTAATAAGCTGGAAAACCTAATTAGGAGACTAATTAGAATTTGTAAGAAGAGAACAAATCTTGAGGAAGAACAAAAGGCTAGAGTTGGAATTGTCGTAGAAATTTTGGCCAGTAAATTCGATCTACCTTTAATCCAAGGTAAGGGTGGGATTCGAATTTTATAACCAGGATTAGATAATCAATATGTAGGTCAGGGTTTCGTATAATTGTTGATGTGTTTTTGTATAAGTTGTTGTTGAAATTTGTGTGAATCTGTCATGTATTATATGTTGTTCATGTAATGTTGCTGTCATGAGAGTTGTATCTGTTATTATATTACTGGACTGGTTGTTGCGGGAAAATAGTGTAGAGAAGGGGATTAGAACTCATAAAATCAGTCGTAGAAATTATTAGATGAATAGATACAAAATAATTGAAGTCTAAAATCAATGTAGAAACCCAATTAGGCTTGAATTGAGTGATGAAGTTATGTAAATCGTAGCAGAAGTTGAACTGGTGTGCATTCTGGTGATTCACGTAATAGATCTAGTAATACGCGTAACAATGCTAGGCATTACGCGTAGCACATGCCTGTTACACAGATATTACGCGTAATGGAGGCGAGTTTGGCAGGCTCTCTGGCCATTAAAGTAGTATATGCGTAGGGAACTAAGGAATTACGTGTATGAGCAAGCATTACGCGTATGGAGTGGCGTAGAAGAAAGTCTATACGCATATGGGCAGGTCTATATGCGTATGGACAGAGTAGTGTGCAGAAAGTGCAGTTTTTGGCTATTCGTCATGTTTTCGCATCTGTTTCGAGTTAAGTTGACCCTAGACCTTAAGCAGAGATAAAATAAGTTAACTACAGTATATTTTAGGATTAAAAATGATTGATTTAGAAATCTAATTAATTAAGTCGTAATTAGTCATTTTCTGTGTTGAGGTTGTATTAAGTTTTTATAAGTTGTGTTGTCCTGATCTTGGGGAATTATTAAGTTGTGGGTCTACTGACCAATGTTGATTCATGATTTACATGTTATTTATGTTGTAGTTGTTGTATGCCATTCATAGTTGCATACATTTGCATATTTTCAAGTTGGAGCGAATGCTCAATTCAAGTTGGGTTGGATTGGCAAATAAGTTGTTGATGCCTCAATAAACTGGCAAGATTTCAAGTTGGGAGTTCTACTCCAAATGGTACCACATGCATATCAAAGTTGAGTTGCATTTTAGTTGCATTTTGTATATGTTATTAATCGTTATTGATTGAAGTGGTGTGTTGACTTTGCTTGTTGTGTGAAGTGGTGTGATTGTATGATTTCTTATTTATGTATTGATTATCATACTCTTGTTTATATTATTAGATATATATCCCCTTCTATTTGAATGTTTCCCTCTGTTAGTAACATGAGGGTAATCCAGAGTCGAGTACTTAGTAGCTTCCAGTTGGTATTTGTCGCTCTGATATGTAGCACTTCGGGGGGGGGGGGGGATGAACGCATCTCTTGTTTTATGTTGAATTTTATTGAGTTTATGAACTTGTTTAGTTGTTTTATTTTTGGAAAACCACGTTGAAGCATTTGATGTTGAAATTATTGAAGTTATTTTAAAGTTGTAACATGTTGAATCCGCTGCGTTGTTTTCGAAGTAATTTATTAATGAAGTTTATATTATTTGGTTTTAAGTTAAAAATGCGATATCCCATGTTTGTTGATGAATTTTTATAACTCTAATTTTAATATTAAAGTCGGCTAGAAATGGGGTGTTACAGACATGGATTTCAAGGGGAGCAATGATATGAGGCCAAGCCGAAGGTGGACTCGAAAAAGAGTAAGACCAAGATGAAGGTGGACTCAAACAAGTGTAAACACCCCAAATTTGCCCTCACCCATTCACACCATGGCTTGTGATCTTTTCATATGCATAAGTTCAATCATATCATCACATATTGCATTTTTGCTTCACTGCATTGTTTCTAAGTCATCTGCATCTAGGGTTTGTGATTTGAGCAGTCCAAGAGCTTTTTGGGCCACTCCAAAGGTCATCAATCATTTCAAAGTGGCTCATGTGTGTTCAAGTATCATATTACATCCTCTCAAAGTCAATAAAGTCAAAGGATCACAAGAACTGAGAAAGGCATGGAAGTAGAGCCAGACTTAACTGCACAGATGACCTAGAATTAGGGTTTTGGTTTCAAAGGCCATAACTCCAATTTTTTTGGTCATTCTTGTTTCCATTGGTCTCTATATGGTATAGGGATCATGCATATCAATTTTCATGAAGAAATTCCATGGGGAAGGCATCTGATCAAGAGTTGACTTCTTGAGCAAGTCAGTGTAAAATCAGGGCATCTGAGGCCCCCAATGACCCAACCAAAGGGTGTTCTTCATCATTTTGAATGTGTATGATCTTTATTTGATCATAGAAGATGTTAGAAGTTCACAAAATTGAAGAATTTCAAGCCATTTGCAAAGTTGCCTTTTTGGGAAAGTGACTTGTAATGGAAACTTGTCATTTTGGGAAAGTTTTTCAACCTCCTCAGATTGATTCAAAAATGCCTCAAATGAGAAAACTTTGGTCATGAAAGTTGTAGAATGGATCATTCCCTTTTCAAAAAGTACAAGAACTTGTCCTAATTCATTTTGGATCAAACGTTATGGCTTGTCAAAGTTGGGAAAAATCACATAAATTCAAGTTTTGTACCAAAGAGGCATTTTGCAAAATGGTATGATCAAGCATTCTAAAGACTTCAAATGTGCACAAACTCTTCACAACATGCTCATGTGACTTCTAAAAATCAGAATTGGCCCGAAATTATGCATTTTGGTGCCTTGAACTTCATGAATTTCCAAAGGGGCCAAAGATGTACCAACTTGCAAAAACTCATGAAGCCATGCCTCTACTTGTTACAGCTCACAAAATCTGGTCCACAAGAACTCCATGATCTCAGCTGAGCCAAACCATGCCCCTGTCACAACCTCACACTTGCCCATACCTCAAGTACACCTAACTTGGACTTTATGCAAAAACACCCATACCAATCAGCCTGTGCCACACCAACTATTCTAACCAATCAAGACTTTACAAACACACTTCAAGCAAGCCATTTCACATCATCTTGGAGCCTGAACACACACACAGGCCAGCATTCTCAAAAACCTCCCCTTATGCACTTTCCTTCGAAATTCACACCACAAGCATCAAACACCAAAACAAACTTCATAGCATCACTCAACATGTTCCCCTGATCATTTCCTTGCCCTCATTTGTCCCTGAAACCACCTCAATCAGAGATATGATTCTCACCCCTCACTGAACAAAACTCCTTCAAACTCACAAACCAGCCAAAATAAACTCCAAACATGCTTTGCAAACACTTGAGGGAGGTCAGTAGAGTTGATTGGAAGCAAGGAGGCAAGCTAAAAGCTCCAAACTGAAAGCTTCACCTCAGGTAGCTTCGAAATTTATTTTTTCCAGAAGCTCTATTTTAAGTTCTCAACTTGTTAAGTTTGATCCCCTGAGTTCATTGAACTTTTTATTTTTGAAAATGATGAAGAATTGAGAGTGTATTGTCTGTCTGAAATTTCTGCCATTTTTGTTCATAGCTTCGAATCTTGTTAATGGTGAGAAATAAATTCCATTTGAGGGCAGAGATGAGTTTAGGGAGGTGAGAGGAAGTGATTTGGAGCTTTAGAGCTCCAGAAATGGCCTGGGGAGTGATTTGGGAAATTCTCAGGGGAGATGTGGCCGGAGAAGATGACCGGAGGTCATTTCCGGCCACCTGAAAGTAATTAAATCATTAATTGCGTTTAGGGTTTGGTTTGAATCTGGGCCTTAGATCTTGTGGACTTTTGTTGACTCCCGCGCGAATGGACGAACCAGATCCTTCATTAAACCCTGATTCTGATTTATTAAATTAATTAATTGGGATTAAATTTGAATTTTGCCAGGAATGATCTGAGCCTTCCATTTGTGTGCTAGTCAATTCGCGCGTATTTCATTCAAACTACAGCCTTTGGATCTGCATACTTTTCATACTTTTCATTTTAAATTCATTTTCTTTTCATTTTATTTGCACGAATTATTAAAAATAGCTAAAATCATTTAAAAATTATGAAATTTTTTGTCAAAGATTTCATTAATTTTTAAAACCCAAAAATATTTTTATTTTTATTTTTTGCACTGAAAATTATTTTTAAATCATTTAAATGTTTATTTTTAATTAGTTAATGAAAATTAATTAATTAAAAATGCATTTAGGTATTTAAAAGTCACAAAAAAATTCACATTACACTTAGAAACATTTAGAAACATTGTCCAACTCTCAATCCAAATTTCTTTTTGTCCTTGATGCCTTTTGATCATTTTCATTGGAATTAACTTCATTTCAAGGCAATATCTTGGTTCAATCTTTAAAAATTTCATTCTGCCTAACCATTGAGAGTTGGATGATGATTCTTCTTGCATTTCACTCTTCATGACATGTAGTTTATAGGATAAATTTGGTTTGATTTGATCTTTCATTTTCAATCTGTTTGGTATTTTTCTTGATGAGGTACCCCAAAACCCTAGTAATCTTAGGAAATTCATAACTTGCACTAGGTTAGGAGTTGGATTCCCTCCTTTGGGCAGTGAGCTTGTATAGGTTTAGGGTATCTTTGATTTCATTTTCAAATTTTTATCATGTCATTTGCTTCTGGTTTTGGATTTTTGCTTTGCATGATGCATGTAACCCTAATTTATGCCTTCCTTTGCACCCACTCCTCATTTGCTTGCATCCAATGACTTGCCATGACATTTTGTGCATCCACATGATTCATGATACATCTTAGGACATATTAGAATCATGTTTGAGTATTGCATCTTTCATTTGCCATGATTATATTTCCATTGCATTTCATAACTTCTCATGTGCTTTCATGGTTCAAAACATGCTTCATCTGCATCCATTGCCTTGTATGATCATTCTCATGTCTTGCCTCATGTTTGTATCATCTCTTAGCATCATTAACATCTTGTAAATGCTTCTGACTTTGGTTTGCATCATGACATTTCATCTCATTTGCATTGCATTTCATTTCTTTTGGCTAACTTTTCAGGTGGTAAGTTGTTTTGAGAAGTGAATTTGCCTTCACTTCTCACAATCTCTTCTCATCTCTCTTGCATCATTTATGCATTTTGGTATTTGTCTTAGAGTGAGCTTGCTCATTCATGCTCTTTCCTTACTTTCTTCCTTCAAGCAACTTGTCTTCTTAAGTGAAGCAAGTTGTCTTGCTTTTCTCTGCCTCTCTCTCCTTTCATCTGCTTCTCCTTGGTGGCTTCCTTGAAGATTTCTCCTTTTAAGCCTCACAAACCCTAGGATCTCCAAGCATGATAACAATTAGGGTTTGATTAGTTCCCCATTTAGCTTTTACCTTTGTGTCTCTTTGAGTCTTCTCTTCTCATCTCATAATCAGGGACTAAACCCTAAAGGCTTTAAGGCTTTGTGATTAAGCTTATGCCTGCATCCTTCTGTTAGGGTGGAGTGTATAACTTTAATCCTAAGTGTTAAACCCTTAATGTGTTTAAATCCTTTAATCAATCCACTTAATATTCATCAAGACATCAAGCTTGTAACTTGGGCCTTGCATTAGGGTTCTAATTCTTCCTTAATTGGTTAAGAAGGACTAACCCTGGTGTTAATGGACAAGTCCCCCTCAAGTTGTATTACAAATCATAAAATCCACTTCTTAATCTTATCATTAACTAAAATCCACTTTAATAAAGGCTTTGTTTTGTCATGAGGTTAATCCCTAATCATGGATTAAGTTGAGGAGTCTTTCTCAGCTTAAATGTTCTCATCTATTATCCTTTTATTAGGATGGTGTAATGAGTCCATTAAATCCCTGATTATGGCTTAAACTCATTACTTAACACTAAACAAAAACAACAAAAACATCTAAATAATCACAAGTAGGTTAATGATCTTAACCCTACATCATGGTGATTAAGTGTGAGGTGCTTACTTCTCACTTAAGGTATTCTCATTACCCCTAATCAGAGGGAGGATGTGATGAGTCTATTAACCCATTGGTTTAGGCTTAAGCTCATTAACTTATGCCAAATCCAAAAGCAATAAATGATTGAAAACTCAAAAACAAACAATAGTCGTCTCCTTCGGGATTCTTTTCTCATCTCATTCACTCACAAACGAGAACTTGCTTCTTCCGTCTAATGCAAGACAGTTTGCACCTGAGCCAGACAGGTCATACACTTGAGCATAGACAAGTAAGCAGTTCACAAGTCAATTAATCTTTCAGTCTCTTTGGGTCGAACTACGGTGTTCTGACTTCCTCATTGCACGAGAGGATACGTAGGCATAACTTAACAGTTATCGAACAAAAGTCTCTGTATATTCCCCCTCTTTCCAGCCTTATTCTTTAAGCCTCATGGTCTTGAGCATTTCATTCTTATTCTTGCACTGACACTTCACTTATACACTTCTCACTTCTTTTACACTGACACTTGCATTCTTTCCAGCTTTGGTACATAAATAGCACTGACACTACCCCTTTAAAACACAAATTTTCTAAGCATGGATCCCGTCGAGTACGGCAGACAATCTGGGTGCTAATACCTTCCCAGGTTGTAACCAACCCCCTTTCTCAGTCTCTCTGGTTCGCAACCGTCTTATCCATATCTTTCTAGGTCTATGCAGCATTACCTTTCCTCCGGGATAAAAATGCCTAGCTGGCGACTCTTGTCTTTGAGTTCACCCTTGTGTGTTCTCTACCTCTTTCGCCGACCGTTCGCGTCTGTACCCCTCTTGGCCCTTGTGTCATCAGGTGGGAGCGACAGCTTGGCGACTCTGCTGGGGAACCTTATACTGTAACCAGGGCTTCTGGTTCTTTTTGTGGCTTCCTCCTAGCGCTTGTTTGATTTGTGTTTACTGGGGTGTTATGTGCTAATTGTGTTTGTATAGTTGCTTTATTTACTGCTTTATGTACAACTTTATTTATTGCTTTCCTTTACAGTTTTGCATATTTCATATTGTCATTATCGTTGCTGGATCTGTTCTTTTGTCTTGGTGGGTGGGGTTCTACTGAGAGTTTAAGGTCCTATACCTGGGACCTGAGTGACACCTAGGCTAGAGTGGTTCATTCTCTTTCCCATTCCATTTCGGTCTGGTGCGGGAATATGAAACACAGTTCAGATGTGGGTTTCTTCTTGAGAACTCTGTGCTACAGATTTCCTGTAGTGCTAGGGCTATCTGGGAAGCCTGCTAAGTCTGGATGACCTTTATTATTACCTTCAAAAACTGAGGTGAATTAGAGGAGGATCTTTTATGGTTATTGTAAACACTGTACCTCCGGGTTAGAAGTGTTTACACTTCTCATAACTTCTCATTAGCCACATCATACCCTGTTACTATTGTGTTTAAGAGTACTCCACTTTGGACAGTTCTTGTGATTAAACCCTGGACATGTGGCTCTTTATTTGAGCCCCCCACCTTGGTTACTGGATTTCTGAACCTCCATTTGGACTTCTTGAACATACATGGACTTATATCAAGACAGTAATTAGATCCAGCTTGATCACAAACCCTTGCATATCATTTGCATACATCCTCATTGCATCATATAACATTTGTTTATTTGTTTTTCAGGGTATCCACATTACATTTTGGCTTGGTTTTGACCCCTTCATCTGCATAAACCTCTGTTTCATCAGCTATCTGCTTCAGCTATCTTCCTCAGTTGTCTGCTTCAGTCATCTTCATCATCACCAGCACTAGCCTATCAGTGGCTCATCTCCAGTACCAGTCTTGATCTTCATCAGCACTTGCCTTCAGTTCTTCATCAGCAGTCATGGCACCCAGGAAGAGCAATATTTCATACCATTTCTTTGAGCCTGTGCTGACTGGCATCAGGCAGGTCCAGTCACTTATCACTCCAGACCACATCCCATTATTCAGAGAGCATTATGGAGGCATCCTTGATATGGTTATGGACCTGGACCCTTCTCAGAGGAGTATGATCCACACCTGCCTACAGTTTTATGACCCTCCTTTGAGATGCTTCACTTTCCAGAACTTTCAGTTAGGACCTCTGCTGGAGGAGTTCTCATCATTGACTGGAGTACCTGTCAGGGGTGGTGTCCCCTTCAACCCAGAGATGACTTCTCCCAGCAATGGAGAAGTGGCAAAAGCATTGTACCTGTAGCCTACTTTGATTGAGCAGAACATGACAACAAAGGCTGGGATCCCTGGTTTGCACTTAGACTTTATGACTTCTCAGGCCATCCTGAAGGCCTCCTTGGGAGAGTGGAGGGCAGTTTGTGCATTGTTAGCCCTCAGTATATATGGGGTTATACTATTTGCAGATGAGCCCAAGTTTATCAGCAAGAATGCCATTCATCTTTTCCTTCTGAGGAACCCAGTACCCACCTTGCTGGGAGATTTCTATTATTCCATTCATCAGAGGAATGAGAAGCAAAGAGGAAAGTTGGTGAGATGCTGTGCTCCTCTATTCCATACCTGGCTGCTCAAACACTTACCTAGGACTGATGCCTTCCTGAATCCTCACCAACAGAAGAATTGGGCTAAGAGACTTATTGCTTTGACTTCAGATGACATCAGATGGTGCACCCAGAGCACCAAAGGCAGGGACATAATAACTTGTTGTGGGCAGTACCCAAATGTACCTTTAATAGGAGTGAAGGGTTGCATCAACTACAATCCTTTGCTGTTTAAGAGACAATTGGGCTATGATTTGGTCCACCCTCCTAGAGTGCAAGATTTAGCAGAAACCCTGTATTGTGAGATAAAGCCTAATCTAGCTGTTGTCAGACAAGCATCCTGGGCTTGGGACAACATCCAGACCAAAGGGATGGCCATTCTTGGGAGGTGCAATAATGTGGCTTCAGCTTAGTATTATGAATGGTCTCATGCTAGAGCTCAGATTTCTGGGATGCCTTTCACCATTGAAGATATACCTGGACCATCCACAGTACCACCTCCAGCCACTGCCAGCCTGGAAGAATTTGAGAAGCTGAAGGAAAGGAATGAAAATCTGTCTCAAGCTCTGAAGAAGACCCTCTGGGAGAGGAGTGATGGTCGTCTGGACATTGAGAGGTTGGAGAAGCTTAAAGTGGAGCATATAGCCAAGATTGAGAAAGCAGAGGACTACATCAAGAAATCAAAAGCTGGGGAGCAAATATTGAAGAATGCCTGTAAAGAGGCCCAGTTCCAGAAAGCTAGGACTGATCTCTATCTACAAGAGAGTCAGCTAGGTGGGTCAGGATCACTGAAGCCCGTACTCAAGAAGATAAGAGAACTCAGGCCAGGATTGAGCAGTTGGAAGCCAATGAAAAGAAGCAACAGGAGGCTTTGCTGGCAGCCCAGAAGGAGATTTCAGAGTTGAAACTCAGGGCTGGTTTGAAGAGGTCAAAGGACCAGGACAGGCACAAGAAGCTGACCACTGCCATTGCCACCAGAAACCTCCTCATCAGAAACATCACAGAGCATCCAGCTGGACCAGTGACTGAAGCACTTTTGAAGGAGGTTAAGGAGGATGAGTTTGGATTAGATGTTTGACTTCTTTGCTTGTTGTTATTTCCACTTGATGTACTTTTCTTTTTATGTTGTATTTTGACCCTTCAGGGGAATATGTTGTAAAAACAAACTATGTATTATCCACCATTTGTAATGTATTTCTTAGTTTGTTTCAATGAGTTTCTTTTCTCAAGCAACATCAAAGCATCTTCCTCGGGGTCTGGAAAGGTCAAAACCAAGAGCCAAGCCGGATACCTTGGAAATCAAATAAGCATACTGCATTGCATACTAACTTTTGTTTTGTTTTGTAGGTTTTGTCATTATTTTTTTTGTTTCTAACTCTGTTGTGCTTCAGGAATTATTGCTCGCCGCCGGGTGTTTCCTCTCAACCGTCCGCACCGGTATCCTACTCGCAACAACCTTCCTGGTATCCAAATGGACCAAGTACAGCAGGACCTGACAGAGGTCAGAACTCAAATGTCTAACGAAAGAGTGGAGATGAGGAACCAAATGGCCCAGTTCATGACTGTAATGACTAACCTGGCTCAAAGTCAGGAAAGGCTAAGGGCATTGGTAGAAAGACAAAACCCCGAGGAACCTCATCCTGGCACTGGAGGAAGCAGCAACAATGAGGGAGGTCAGCCTCATGTTAACCCACCAGTGTTTGGACCTCATCTAGAACCGGAGGTCAACATCCCAAGGAATGTACCAGGCAACACTGCTGCAGGCAGGATCTTGCAAGAAGATCCTCAAGAGGAGCAGTTTACTGTAATGGGAGCTGGGGATGAAGTTTATGATAGAAGGTTTGATGAAATTGCTGAGAAATTGAGATCTCTGGAGTCTCAAAATTCCTTAGGCTTCGATGTTATGGATATGAGGTTAGTGGATGGGGTAAGGATTCCCCACAAGTTTAAACCCCCATGCTTCGAGAAGTACAATGGAACTTCCTGTCCACGAACTCACTTATAGTCCTTTCTGGGGAGACTTAAGGCATACACCATGGATGAAAAACTGTGGATGTTTTACTTTGAAGATAGTTTAACTGGGGCTTCAAGAGAGTGGTACTCACACTTGACCAGAGCTACTATCAGATGCTGGAAGGACCTAGCTGAAGCCTTCATCGGACAGTACCAATACAATCTGGACATGGCTCCTAACAGAACCCTCTTGATGGGAATGTCTCAATCCTCCAGGGAAAGCTTCAGGGAATATGCCCAAAGGTGGAGACAGCTTGTTGCTGCTGTCCAACCACCCATGTCGGAAAGAGAAATGGCCGACATGTTCATGAATACTCTGCAAGGAACATATATTGATAGGCTAGCTGCCTTTTCTTCCACCAGTTTTGCTGACGTAGTCATAGCTGGGGAAAGAATTGAAAGCCTTTTGAAAATGGGTAAGATTTCTGATAATGGTGCAAGTTCGTCCAGTAATCCCAGGAAGCCTTTTGTGGGACCTAGAAGAACCGGTGAGGCAAATGCCATTCATGCCAACAGGGGCAGACCTCAGTATGTTCATAGATCAGTGGCAGCTGTCACTATTCCAGCTCCAGTTCCTCAGCAACCAGCATATCAACCACAACAACAACCACATTATCAATAGCAAGTTCAGTATCCGCCACAGAGAGCCTACAACAACAACAACAACAACAATCAACAACAGAGACCTTTTCAGCAAAGACCATCTCAGGCAAATAGGGTGATTGATCTTATCCCTATGCCCTATGCTGCCTTATTGCCACAACTCCTGAAGCTCAACCTGGTTGAGTTAAGGACATTGGCACCACCAGACCCCTCCAATATTCCAAGGAATTTTGATGTCAACGCCAGATGTGCTTTCCACTCCAATGCACCTGGCCACAATACTGAGAAATGCAGGGCTTTACAAATGAAAGTACAAGATCTGGTGGATTCCAAAGCCCTCAACTTTTCACCCCCACCAAATGTCAACAAGAAACCCATGCCCAATCATGGAGGGCCAAAAATTAATGCCATTGAGGAAGACAAGCCATCTTTCTTAATCACCAGTGTTGGACAAATTCGAACACCTCTGGTCAAAATTAAAGCTCAGCTTCTAGAGTACCAGATGTTCCCCGGGTGTGAGCTCGGTTGTGGGTATTGCAACATTGCAGTCAACGGGTGTGATAATTTGAGAAGCGGCATAGATAGTCTTATCAAAGATGGTATCCTTCAGATCTCAACAACGGCGCCTACAAATCCAGCAATTCCTTTGACAACAATGCCTGAGTCTCCTACAACTGCAGCAACAATCATTCCTACCGATTCATCAATATCATCAACAATGGCTCCATCCATCACTTCAACAAACCAAATGTCAATGACCCTTTCTTCTACAACATCAGCACCCATTTATTCAGCAAAATCTTCTACAACACCAGCAGAAATTAATGAAGATATCTCAGCAGTCACCATCTACTATGATCCATCAAATGTTCCTCCAAATAACAACTTCCAACAACAAACAATGGCATCTCCTGCCAGATCACGAGTCACCATTTACTACAATCCGCACACCATTTCAGTACCCTCCTCTGCTGCAGTCAGTCCAATTACCATTACGGTGCCTGGACCAGTTCCATATGAGAGCAGTAATGCCATACCTTGGCATTATGGCTCTGATCTCTACTGCAACGGGGAGAAAATCACTTTGGATTATTCAAACTCTTCTCCACAAATTGATAATGTTGGGGGAGGAGGAGGCTTCACCAGAAGCGGACGCCTTTTTGCCTCACAAACTCAGAGACCTAATGCCGAAGCAGAAGCTGCTGCCAAGGCAAAGGGAAAGAGTGTGGTATTTGAAGAGCCGGCCGTCAAAGAAACTCAGAAGACAACTTTTGAGCAAGATGTAGACGAGTTTATGAGAATCATAAAGAGAAGTGACTACAAGGTGGTGGATCAGCTTCACCAAACTCCCTCAAAGATCTCCATATTATCCCTGTTGATGTGCTCTGAAGCTCACAGGAATGCATTACTGAAAGTCCTGCACGCAGCATACATGCCAGAGGAGATCACCGTTAATCAGCTAGAAACCGTGGTAGCAAATGTCAATACCAGTCATGGAATGGGCTTTACCAATGCTGACTTAACAACTGAGGGACATAACCACAACAAGGCTTTACATATCACCCTAGAGTGCAAGGGTGCTGTTTTATCTCATGTACTGGTGGACACTGGGTCGTCACTCAATGTTCTACCAAAGAAAGCCTTAGTGAAGCTGGAGTATGATGACTTGGCACTACGTCCGAGTAATTTGGTGGTAAGAGCATTTGATGGCTCTAAAAGATCAGTGCTTGGAGAGATTGATCTTCCTGTGATGATTGGCCTGCAGACTTTTAAGATTACCTTCTATGTGATGGACATTCAGCCGGCCTACAACTGTTTGTTGGGTAGACCTTGGATCCATGCCGCTGGCGCTGTTACGTCTACCCTTCACCAGAAGCTAAAATTCGAATGGGAAGGCCAGATCATCACCATCTGTGGGGAAGAAGACATATTTGTTAGCCATCTGGCTACATACAAGTACATAGAAATGGATGGAGAAATCCATGAAACTATGAGCCAGGGGTTTGAGGCCCTGAACATAAATGAAGCGTCTGCTGTACTAGGAACCTCCATGACGTCTTATCAGCAGGTCAGGAAGGTTGTTGAAGAGGGTATTGCCCAAGGCTGGGGCAATCTGTTGCCCGTGGAAAAGAAGGAAGACAGATTTGGGTTGGGTTACAAACCAACCCAACCAGATCAATCAGAGGCTGCCAAGAAGCCCAACTGTGTCAGCGGGGGGATGCTCACCCCGGATGCTATGAACAACTTGGAAGATGAGTCGGAAGATGAGCGCAACCTGGAGAGCTGGATACGTCCAAGGACCCCGGGGAGCCATGTCTCAAACTGGTCTTCCCAGGAAATTATAAGGGTTACTCCTGCAGAGTAATTATTATTTCCTGTATTTTTAAGCATGCATCAAGTCTTGCATCTTGCCCAAGATGTCAAGACTCATTTTGTAATCGGGCCATCTTGTAATTTTGTGCAAACAGATCAATCAATGAATATCGGACATCTTTTGCAAATGGGTCTTTTTCTTTTCCGCTCACTGTTTTTTATTTTTCTTTTTGTACAAAAATAAAATGGCAATGTTTTCCAAAATGGTAACTTCATTTCACTTTTTCTAAACAAGATTAAAATCGATCACTAAAATGAACAATCTAAACCCTTGCAGAGAGTGCCTTTCAGACTGCACCGGCAACAACACAGCTATGACTTCGTATGACTTTGACAATCCAATCAATCAAGCTGATGAAAGGGTTGAAGAAGATTACGAGCTACCTGAAGAGCTAGCCAGGTTGTTAAGGCAAGAGGAGAAGGTTATCACTCCTCATCAGGAGGAGGTCGAAACGGTTAATCTTGGTACAGAAAAAGATGTAAAAGAGGTTAAGATCGGAGCCTGCTTACAAGATTCAGTAAAGGAACAACCGATTGACATGCTTCGGGAGTATGTGGATGTATTTTCTTGGTATTATCAGGATATGCCAGGGTTAGACACCGATATTGTCATGCACAAGCTGCCTTTAAAAGAAGACTGCCCACCGGTAAAATAGAAGCTGCGCCGTACTCGCCCGGATATGGCAATGAAGATTAAAGAAGAGGTACAAAAGCAGTGGGACGTCGGTTTCCTTGCTGTGACTAGCTATCCGCCGTGGGTCGCTAATATTGTACCTGTGCCTAAGAAGGACGGCAAGGTGAGAATGTGTGTGGATTACCGGGACCTGAACAGAGCCAGTCCGAAAGATGACTTCCTTTTACCTCACATTGATGTATTGGTTGATAATACGGCTCAGTTCTCGGTATTCTCCTTCATGGATGGATTCTCAGGATACAATCAGATCAAGATGTCACCTGAAGACATGGAGAAGACAACTTTCATCACACCCTGGGGCACATTCTGTTACAAGGTGATGCCATTCGGACTGAAGAATGCTGGTGCAACGTATCAACGGGCTATGGTAACATTATTCCATGACATGATCCACAAAGAAATTGAATGTTATGTGGATGACATGATTGCCAAGTCCCTTACGGAAGGAGACCACCTGGTAAATCTGCTGAAGTTATTCAAGCGTCTGAGGAAATACCAATTGAAATTAAACCCCAACAAATGCACATTTGGGGTGCGATTCAGTATGTTGCTGGGATTTATTGTAAGTGAAAAAGGGATTGAAGTTGACCCTGATAAAGTCAAAGCCATTTAAGAAATGCCTGCACCTAAGACTGAAAAAGAAGTTCGGGGGTTTTTAGGCAGATTGAACTACATTTCACGGTTCATATCTCACCTTACTGCAACCTGTGAACCCTTGTTCAAATTGTTAAGAAAAGAACAAACGGTCAGGTGGAACGATGACTGCCAGAGGGCTTTTGATAAAATCAAGGAATACTTACAAGAGCCTCCAATCCTTATGCCTCCCGTTGAAGGAAGACCTCTAATTATGTACTTGACAGTATTAGACGAATCAATGGGGTGTGTGCTAGGCCAGCATGACGAGTCTGGTCGACTTACAAAGAATGAGGCTATGTCGAAGGTATACTCACGCAAGGATACGAGACCAAGCCGAAGGTGGGATCTAAAGAATAAGACTAAGCCAAAGGTAGACTTACGATACAGTTCGAGATCAAGCCGAAGGTGAACTCAAAGAAGTAAGACCAAGGTGGACTTACAAATAATGAGGCTATGCCGAAGGTAGAATCACGCAATGATACGAGACCAAGCTGAAGGTGGGTTTGAAATAGTAAGACTAATTCGAAGTTAGACTTACGATAAGGTTCGAGATCAAGCCGAAGTTGAACTCAAAAAAGTAATACCAAGTCGAAGGTGGACTTACAAAGGATGAGGTTATGCCGAAGGTAGACTCAAACAAGGATATGCGACCAAGCCGGAGGTGGACTCAAACGAGTAAGACTAAGTCGAAGGTAGACTTACGAAGAATGAGACTAAGCCGAAGGTAGACTTACGAAGAATGAGACTAAGCCGAAGGTAGACTCAAACAAAGATATGAGACCTAGCTGGAGGTGGACTCGAAAAGTAAGACTATTGATGCGTGTTTTTCGCAAGTGTACGAACACGTCAAAGTAATATAAAAGATTATCGAATCCACAGAGACCAAGTGTCAATCTATCGTACCTGTTGTTATGGTGTGTATCTAAGGCAACTGAATATAAGGGTTTTAAGGAGTGCGCAATGGTAAATAAGATAATAATTTTAAATAATTAATAAAGATGGGCTCGAATGTAATTCATGTAATCAATTGATAGTCCGGTACTTGTTAATAGAACTACTTATGGGCAATGTTTTCTACTTTGAAAAGAACTAATTTAACAGGAATTGTCGCTTTCACGTATTCAGAACCGAGTTGTACTCTCTAATCAACCCCTCCTATTGTCACTGATAAAAAGGTACGTACTGCGTTAGAGTAGTAAACCTATTTTTAAGAAATATAGTATCTTAACTAAGTTGAAAAGTACTTTAACCTGGATTTCTTAGCAAAAAAAGGTTCTCACGAACCAGACTCTAAACTTCTTAACGCGTCCGAAAATCGTTTTAAAATCCCTTTTCTTTTTAATCTAAAAACTCCTAATGAACTAGATAAAGCGCTTTTGGTTGTTTTTGAAATAGTTAAAAACAATTAAACTTATATTGAAAGTTAAAATATCCCTTAAGTGTTTCTACAAACAATTGTACGGATTACTGGTTCAATTACGATCCTTACATTCTAACCTTTATGGATTTAGTTAGACATGGTAAAGTAAAAGTTTTTTTATAATTTTTCATAAAAGTATTTAGTGCGAGTGCGGAAAGTAAATAAAAGTAGTGCGAGTGCGGAAAGTAAATAAAAGTAGTGCGAGTGCGAGAAATAAAGGTATTTAAAGCGAGTGCGGAAAATAAACGAAAGTAGTGTGAGTGCGAAATATAAATAAAGTAAAGCGAGTGAGGGAAATAAATAAAAGTAAAGCAATGCGGAAAGTAAATAAAATAAAGCGAATGCGGAAAAATAAAATGCGAACTGGAATTAAAATGGGGGCAGGATTAACTTCCTCCCAGAGTGCTCCAAAACTCGATCACACTGACGTATACAGACTCAATCACTCGATTGTAGTAACATCCCGATGTGGAATGATAACTACTTTAAAACCGATATATGCGTAAGAGATTCTAAGTTTGGGTGAAGAAAACGAAATTCTAAAGTCCTATTTATAGGCAAATATTAAATGGGAAACGATCAGGATGCCCCCCTCCACTAAAAAGTGGAGGGAAGCACTTTTGCCTTGTGGCGCCCGCCACAGGGCCATGGCGCCCGCCATGAGTGCAAAGTGCTGAAGAAAGTGGGGATCGTGGGTCTTGGCAGTTGTGGAGTGGTCTTGAGACGTGGCCACGACATGGCAGACCCTATGGCGCCAGCCATGGTGGATGTCGTAAGTGTAAAAAGCTGAATTTCTTGGTTTTCGTCTGTTTCCACTCCTTTTTCGCTCCTTTTCTCGATTTAGGCCCCGATTACATAGAAAACCTGAAAATAAAGAAAAACAAAGTAATAACATAACAAAATAATAATAAAAACTAAGAATGCATGCAAAATCGGAGTCAGAAATACGGTGAAATTTAGTGTTATCAAATCCTCCCACACTTAGACCTTTGCTTGTCCTCAAGCAAACATTAAAAGCTCAAAAAATGAAGAAAACTGGTGTCAACACGTGATTTTGGGCTAAAGGGCTTCTAAGTTCAAGTCAGGATGCAGTGACAGGTACTAACTAAGTGAACCAAGGGTACCATAATAACACATCACAAACTTCAATCCTATATTAACCACCCCATGTCATCCCACAATACCTAGGCCTATCTTCTCATCTCTTTTTTGGGTCATTTTCATTCAGGCGCAATGACATTAAGCTCGTTATCCGTACATGCTTCATAGTAGAGTGACCGGTTAGTGATTCTGATCCATAACATAAGGTTTCTGGCACATAAGCATGTGTAAACCCGTTTTATTTGACCTAACTGTAGCTGCAGGGGATCGGATCGTAATCCGCCCTACCAAGTTCAGTGCCAGATACCTCTGAACCAACTAACAATAGGTGACTGCAAATTTTTTTTTTTGTGGAAAATTTTTTTTCTTCTCTTTTTTCGGTTTAAATAACTTTGTGAGGGTCACCTATCCCAGAGTTTGCCTTTTTCTTTTTTATTTAGCACTGGATCATTCACTTATGTTCATCGGCCCCCTACATAGAACATGCTTAGGTCGAAGCTGACTGCTAGAATAAACTACTTAGGACAATTTTTGAACGATAATAAAGGCCATGGTGTGCGGGGTTTAGGAGTGATTCCTATATTCAAGAGGTCTATGGTGCTAAAATGGTACTGATGTTTCAAAAAGTTGAACTAAGTCACCACATCCTAATCCAAACCTGTCTCAAAGCCCAAAAAAACATGTGAAACAACATTGTTTTCTTTAAAAAAATTTTTTTTTTGGTAAGACTAAGGAAATGGGAAAAAATAAGGATGTACTAAAGATGCACTATACTGGTGACTCGTCAGACTCATGCATTATCTAAGAAAAGTTAAACTAAATAACTTACTGAAAAGGAAAATAACATAAAGCAAATAAATAACTAGAAAGGGAAATGACAGAAAGCAATAAAATCCCCTCCCACACTTAAATCGAACATTGTCCCCAATGTTTCGAAATAAGATAAGGAGGGTAACCTGGAAAACTACGGAGGAGGAGCACTGGTGCCCTCGCCGTCCTACTGTGATGGTCTGGAACGACGGGATCTACTGCGCTGCTGGTCCCTCCGGTCAAGTCGTGCTGATAAGGCAGCATGAGCACCCCGGACCTCTCGAAGGTTACCTAGGATGGAACCCTGAGTGGCCTCTATAAGCTGGTATTGTCGGCGGTTGACTTCTCGCTGACGGGCCTGCTCTGATGTGATGTCGGTCAAGGCACGACAAACGTTACTGTAGGCACGATCCGATATCGATCGCGATTGTTGCATGAAGCTCATGTTGTCCGTCAGTTGTTGTGTAATAGTAGAGAGTAGGTCGTCTCGCCTTTCCTCTCTAGCCGTCATATCACGCCACATCTCCTCAGTGACATAGAATCCAGGAGCAGCACCTGCAACAGGTTTAGAGGAAGATGGTGCGGTGTGTGACTGTGAAGGACGATGGGGGGACATGTGAGGTACGGGAGATTGTACTCTTCGATTATATTCTTCATTAGTGTCATGTGCCTCCCCATCAGGAATATTAGGAGGAAGTGGACCCAAAACAGGTGGAGGATTCAGATCATAGGTCCAGTTCCTTTCATTACGTACATCAGTACGTCTACTGCAAGGTAAAGCAACAGATGGGATAGCTACCCCATGAACCATCAACTCATAACCACCTGCTCTCCTCGTTCGGCATAATTTCATGTCTTTTATAATTTTAAATTAATTGTGCGAGGAGGTAGTGGTTCAAGTGTAGCTATCTTATTGTTCAGGTCAAGAGCCCGAGCAATAGACGTAACAAGTCCTCCAAAAACAATCGGTCCTGTTTTGTTAGTAGTTAAAGCCATGTGTGAAAGCATAAACGGGACCGAATTGATATGAGAATTAGTGAGGCATCCTTGCAAAAATAGGAGCTCTTTAGCGTTTACCTTATTTGGAATTTCCCGGTCAAAAATAGTACATGCCAAAAGATATCTGAAAACTCTTATGGCCGGGTTATGGATGGTCGACGCAAGTATTCCTTCAAAAGAATTTATTGAAGTACTTGACAGCCTCTTCCAGAAGGAAAATACCTCGGCCGACCATTCCGCATCCAAAGGTGCCTCACATATCGCACCTTCCCTATGAGGGATTCCTAACATGCATGTTAGTTCGCCGGTACTATATTCGTATTCAATTCCACACAGTCTAAAATTAACAGTACTGATTGTGCTAGCAGTGTTAGGACTGACAGTGTATATCAATGAACTTAAAAACTCAACTGTCAGCCTCTCATAGGTAGGTTCCTGATTAACAAAAATATTATGCAAGCCTAGAAAATCTAATAAATGAAAAACACTATGATACAGACCCAAAGAGTAAAGACAGTTATCATCGACGTACCTAGTCGAGAGAATTTCTCGACTTTGAAGCCTTTGAATAATTTTCCTTTGCCTATCACCCGGTCTTCCATCGCGAAGGAGATATTCATTGAACTCCATGGTTGTTGCTCCTTGAGAAGTGAAAAGTGGTAAAGAATGGTTTATGTGAGAAATGGTAAAGGTTGGATTTTTATGGTTTGTGGTGGATGAAAATAAAAATGGATTTTGGATGGGTTTTATAGATGGTGAATGTTTTGGAAATGTGGAAGCTTTAATGGGGTTCAATGGGGTTTTTGGAAGTTGGAAAAATGGGTTTTGGAAGTTTGAAGGTGTGAAAATGGTGGGGAAGAAGAATCAGCCCCGAAATAGGGAAGACGGCATGGCACCCGCCATGGGCCTATGGCGCCCGCCATAAGGCTATTTGCCTTTGGGCCTTGGATTTTTCAATTCTTCTTTTGGGCCCTTTTGCACCTTCGGTCTTCGGGAGGGGGGGGGGGGGGTCCGGATAGCGTTTTCTTCTCTCTTCTAAGGCATAAAGCTTGCATATTTTTTTATGAAGACAAAAATAAAAATATTTTTGTCTTTATATTTTTTTTTCTTTATTCGAAAAAAATAAAATAAAATAAAACAAAAGAAAAGAAAAGAGAAAAAATGGGATTAGTGCATGAAATAATATATAAGATAAAATCAAGGTACATGAAAAAGAAAATGTAATAGATGCAATAATATAAAATATGTCTGGAGATGCGAGAAATAAAATAAAGCATGAAAAAGAAATTAAATACTAGGGTAATAACGTCAGTGTAAAACGATCATGTGGTAGGCCTCTCTTCCTGGTTCGATCCACGAATCTCAGATATCTCCCTCCGAAGCTCATCAATCTCCTGATATAGAGCATCAACCTCTGAGGCATGAGTGAGATCAGATACCTCGATCTGTAATGCCAAGTCCGCTACTTCCTGCTTGAGCAGGGCAGTCTCCTTGCGGAGCTCGTAAATCTGGGTCTGTAGATCAGGCGGCTGCAAAGACATGTTGTTAGACATAACAGTGATTCAGAGAGAAGGAGGTGTAGGAGTGTACTCAGCGGTGGGAGGTGATTTTGTCTCTTCGACAGTCTCTCCATAACCCTCTAAAGCATAACTCCAATTAGCAGGGTCGTGGACACTGGTCATCAGCGGGTCTGGTAATGTAAAGTAATGTATCACTTCACCGTCGATTAGTAATCTAAACATGTTGGGCTCAAAAGAGGCCCTCCTCATCAGTTCTCTGTCAAGACAAAAGTCAACATCCAGGGTGGTGTAGCAGCAGAAGGTCCTGAGGTGCAATAATTTGCGAGACAAACCCAATGCAGTAGCAATCTGTGTAACAATCCCACTGACATGTATAATGTCTACAGATGATTTGGAGACACTAGAAATGCCCTTCAACAGGAAGTTGCCACAAGCAACTAGGCAAGAATGAGTCGCACAAAACAGTAGGAAGATCTCCTCTTCACTCAGCAGAGTCTCTGTATCTGGCAAACCGAGGAAAGAGTGTGCTAGAATCATCTGGAAGTACCTTAACGCAGGGTTGTGAATTACCTGAGAAAACTAAGTGGAAGGGTCTTAGATCCCTCCACCTGAGATGTTACTCCAAAACTTTTCCACTTCTCTGCTCCTAAAATACCCCATCGGTGTCTCTGGAATAGCATCAGGAGTAGTTTGAAAACCTAGTAAATCACCAAACTCTTTGTGAGAGAAGGAGTAGTTAGTCCCGAACAACCTGAAAACAGCATGTCCATCGAGTCCAGCCCAAGGATCAAAGTCAAACGAGCTGAGGAACTCTAGAGTCAAGTTCCTGTAAGTGTTGTTCATATCGTCGAGCTGGTCCCACTTGAGTTGGTGGCATAAGAATTTGATGCTTGGCTCTATCCCCAAGGCATACATGCAATCTTGGTATGGGTACCTGGTAGGTTCCATAAGGCGTCTCATGTGGACATAGTAACGTTCACTCTATGTGTCGTCTCTAAAGGCCACGTGCATGTCATCGGGGTTCTGCATTCTGCACAGGGTTAACAAACAAGTCCTGAAATCACATATTACATTCAATCGTTAGTCCTGACAGAATAATAAAGTAAACCAATTAAAATAAAGTAAAAATAAATAAATAAAAAGTACGTAAAATAAGAAAACCATGGGTTGCCTCCCATGCAGCACTTGTTTAATGTTATTAGCTCGACGACCGGATTTTATACATCATTCGAAGGATATGTTGGATCACTCAGAGTATGGAAGGTGTATGTTGTTGGGATGTCACCTCCTTAGTAGGGCTTCAACCTCTGTCCATTGATGATGAACGGTTTACATGTTTGGTTCTTGATTTCAATAGCACCAGATCTTAGAATCTTAGACACTTCGAAAGGGCCAGTCCATCTCGAACGAAGCTTCCCTGGAAAAAGTCATAACCTAGAATCGAACAGGAGAACAGGATCGCCTATTTTGAAGTCTTTTCTTATGATTCTTTTGTAATGCCATGCTTTTGTTCTTTCTTTGTATATGATGGCATTTTCGTAGGCAGATTGTCTGAGCTCTTCTAATTTGTGGATATCAAGGATACATTTTTCACCAGCAGTTAGGTAATCCAAATTCAAAGTTTTGATGGCCCAATAGGCCTTATACTCCAACTCAAAAGGTAAGTGACATGATTTTCCATAGACCAGTTGATAAGAGGTTGTTCCTATAGGGGTTTTGAAAGCGGTTCTATAGGCCCATAATGCTTCTTGAAGTTTCTGCGACCAATCTTTTCTAGATATAGAGACAGTCTTCTCAAGAATTTGTTTAATATCCCTATTAGATACTTCCACTTGTCCATTGGTCTGTGGGTGGTATGGTGTTGCTACTCTATGCTTAACTCCATACTTGCTTAAAAGTTGATCAAATATTCTCGATATGAAGTGTGATCCTCCATCACTTATGACTAAATGGGGGGTTCCAAACCTGGGAAATATATAGTTTTTGAATAATCTAATGACTACTCTGGTGTCATTTGTGGGTGCGGCGATAACTTCAATCCATTTAGACACGTAGTCAACAGCTACTAGGATGTACTGATTTCCTAAAGATGGTGGGAACGGCCCCATAAAGTCTATACCCCATACGTCTAAGAGTTCTACTTCTTGGATATTTCTTAGAGGCATTTCATTACGTCTTGAAATATTTCCTGTACATTGGCATCTGTCACGTTTGACAATGAAAGCATGGACATCACGCCACATGGTAGGCCAGAATAGGCCAGTTTGAAGAATCTTGGCGTAGGTCTTAGATGTGCTTGTATGTCCACCATAGGGTGCAGAGTGACAATGCTCAATTATATTATGTACCTCTTCTTCTGGAACACAACGGTGGAAAATTCCATCTTTACCTCTCTTGAAAAGAAATGGTTCGTCCCAATAGAAGTTTCTCACATCACTGTAGAACTTCTTCTTCCGGTGGTAATTTAGATCGGGGGGTATGATGTCAGCGGCTAGGTAATTAACAAAGTCTGCATACCAAGGTACATTACTTATAGTTAAGGATTTATGAGAATGCTCATGTGGGTCTGGGTTATCATCTTCAATAGTTTCTAGTTGGGCTATCAGTCTATCATATGCAAAATCGTCATTTATAGGCACTGAGTCAGGTTTCAGGTATTCTAGCCTTGAAAGGTAATCAGCTACTACATTATTTGTGCCTTTATTATCAAGGATATCTAAATCAAACTCTTGCAGTAACAGAATCCATCGAAGTAACCTAGGTTTGGCATCCTGTTTACTTAGTAAGTAACGAATGGCAGCATGGTCGGTGTAAACTATAATTTTGGCTCCTACTAGATAAGATCTAAATTTGTCTATGGCGAAAACTACAATAGGAGCTCTTTTTTTGTAGTTGCGTAGTTGAGTTGTGCAGCGTCTAGGGTTCTACTGGCATAATAAATTACGTGTAACTTTTTGTCTTTTCTCTGACCTAGAACGGCTCCTACAACATAGTCACTAGCGTCACACATTATCTCAAACGGTTCTGACCAATCAGGGGGTTTCATTATAGGTGCTGAAATCAGAGCTTGCTTCAGAAGATTAAATGCTTCAGTACATTTTTCATCGAAGATGAATTCAGCATCTTTCATTAAAACACCAGTTAAGGGCTTTGTTATTTTGGAGAAGTCCTTGATAAAACATCAGTAAAATCCGGCATGTCCAAGAAAAATTCTTATCTCCCTGATAGTCTTCGGCGGTTTTAGACTCTCTATGATTTCTATTTTAGCTTTGTCTACCTCTATACCTTTTTCAGAAACTATATGTCCTAAAACAATCCCTTTGGTGACCATGAAATGACATTTTTCCCAATTTAGCACAAGGTTTACCTCTGCACATCTTTCCAGGATTTTCTCAAGGTTGATAAGATAATTCTTAAAATCAGATCCACAAACTGAGAAATCGTCCATAAATACTTCCATGATTCCATCTAAATAGTCTCCAAAGATAGACATCATGCAGCATTGGAAAGTGGCAGGGGCATTACAGAGTCCAAAAGGCATTCTTCTGTAGGCAAAAGTTCCAACAGGGCATGTAAAGGTAGTATTTTCTTGATCTTCGGGATGAATAGGTATTTGGAAGAATCCTGAATATCCATCTAGGTAACAAAAGTAAGAGTGTCTGGCTAGGCGCTCCAACATTTGGTCTATGAATGGTAATGGGAAATGGTCCTTCCTAGTTGCTTTATTTAATTTTCTATAGTCTATGCACATACGCCAACCTCCATCAGTTCTTTTTGCTACAGGTTCACCTTTCTCGTTTTGCACGACTGTGATGCCTCCCTTTTTAGGTACTACATGCACAGGACTCACCCATTTACTGTCTGAGATCTGATATATTATACCTGCCTCTAGTAACTTAAGAACTTCAGTCTTAACTACTTCACTCATCATAGGATTTATTCTTCGTTGGTGTTCTCTGGAGGGTTTTGAATCTTCTTCAAGCAAATTCCGATGCATGCATACGGATGGGCTTATTATTTTTTGATCTGAGATCTTATATCCTAAGGCTGAGGGGTACCTTCGTAAAACATATAATAATTGGTTTGTTTCCTCTCGGTCCAAGGTAGCAATGACTATAACTGGACGGTCCATTTCTTCATCAAGAAATTCGTATCTCAGGTTCTTAGGCAGTTCCTTAAGTTTTACGGTTGGTTTTATAGGGCAAGGCATAGGATCTGGGGTAAGAGATAAACATTCGTGAAGGTTATCATCAATGTAGGGTTTTTTATAACTGTCATCTTCCCAAATAAGGGTTGATGGCAATTTTATAGATTCAGTTTCTTCTTCTTGTTCTAATTCCCTAATGCATTCATCAATGATATCTAAGGCATAACAAACATCTCCTATTTCAGGTGCCATAAGAAATTTCGAGAGTACAAATTCTATCTTCTCGTCAGCTACCTCAAAGGTTAGTTTCCCTTTTTTAACATCTATTACGGCTCTAGCGGTTGATAAGAACGGTCTACCTAGGAGGATTGGTATGTCGTCATCTTCTTTAATGTCCATGACAACAAAATAAGTAGGTATAAACAGCTGACCTATCCTAATAGGGACGTCTTCAAGTATGCATATAGGGTATTTAACGGATCTATCGGCTAATTGAAGTGACATCTTAGTAGGTTGTAAATCTCCTAAGTTTAATCTCTCACAAACTGCTAAAAGCATTAAGCTCACACTATCTCCTAAGTCTAGAAAGGCTTTTTCGATGACATGATTCCCCAAAATACAAGGAATGGAAAAATTTCCGAGATCTTTATCTTTCTTTGCTAACCTATTTTCGGAAATAGAATTACATTCCACGGGTTTCGGATCTTCAAGTCTACGTTTATTTGTAAGTATGTCTTTGAGAAACTTAGCGTAAAAAGGTATTTGGGTGATGGCTTCTGTAAAAGGGATTTCTACGTGAAGTTTTTCTATAACCTTAACGAATTTTTTATACTGATTATTGATTTGGGTTTTCTTTATTCTTTGAGGGTATGTATTGGTGGTTTGTATGGCGGTGGTGGTACATAGGCTTTATTTTTAGGTTCTTCTCTTTTTTATTGACTTTCCGGGTTTTCAGATTCCTCTGGTTCCTTCTCCTCATTTATCTCAGAAGTTTCGGTCTCACTTAATCTAGGGTTAGAAGGTTCTTTATAAGCGGTTCCACTTCGTAGAGTAATGGCATTTGCTTGCCCTTTTGGGTTTTGTTGAGGTTGTCCAGGGAACTGTCCTCCAGGTGTAGTCTGAGGGGCTTAGTTTAAAGCTACCTGAGAGATCTGGGTTTCAAGCATCTTGTTATGAGTAATAATTTGGTCAACCTTGGTTCCTAACTGGGTAATTAGTTCGTTAACATGGACATTTTGGTTCATGAACTCTTTGTTTTGTTGTGCTTGAGCGGTGATAAAATTTTCCACAATTTTCTCAAGGCTCGGACTTGATGGTACAGGTTGCATAGGTTGATTTGTTCTTGGGGCTTGGTAACCTTGTTGTCTCGGAGGTGCGGTATTTTTGATAGGGTTATTATTTTTATAGGAGAAGTTTGGGTGATTCCTCCATCCAGGGTTGTATGTGTTTGAAAATGGGTTCCCTTGGGTGTAGTTCACTTGCTCATGGCTGGTCTCATTTAACAAATTGCATTCGAAAGATTGGTGTCCTTGCGTCCCACATATCTCACAATTCGGCAAAACTGCGGCTACAGTATTCGGGGTTGTACACATATGTTCGACTCTAAGGGCCAACGCATCCATTTTAGCTTGCATCATGTCCATAGAGCTTAGCTCATGAATTCCTCCTTGGACTTCCTTGTTTTCCACTGTTGCTCGTTCTACTCCCCATGATTGATGGTTTTGGGCCATATCTTCGATAAGGGCACTAGCTTCAGGGTAAGGTTTATTCATCAGTGCGCCACCAGCGGCAGCGTCAATGGTCATCTTAGTGTTATAATGAAGTCCATAATAGAAGGTTTGAATGATTAGCCAATTATCTAAGCCATGATGTGGGCATGGTCTTAATAGCTCTTTATATCTCTCCCAGGCTTCGAACAACGACTCTCCTTGGTGTTGGGTAAATCTGGTTATTAGGTTTCGAAGAAGAGCGGTCTTGCTTGGGGGAAAATATCTAGCAAGGAATACTTTTCTAAGGTCTTCCCAAATTGTTATGGAATTGGGTGGAAGGGAATCTAACCATGATAGAGCTTTATCTTTGAGGGAAAAAGGAAATAATCTTAAGCGTATCGCCTCAGGAGGAGCTCCATTGGTTTTAAAGGTTTCTGCTAACTGGAGAAAGTTTTTTAAATGTTGGTTTGGGTTCTCAGTAGCAAGACATGCGAATTATCTCTGTTGCACTTATTGCAGCAGGGATGGTTTAAGTTCAAAATTATTGGTTGGGATAGCGGGGTTTACTATACTAGAACTAGGTTCCTCGTTTGATGGTTGGGTGAAGTCCTTAAGAGGTCTTCAGTTTTGATCTTCGGCCATAACTCTCCTATTCCTAGGGAAAAACAAACGTGCGCGAGCGTAACGTTCAGGTTCAGCTAGAGAGTCTACTAAGCTTCCGGCACCGCGAGTCTTTCGCATTGACCGGTGGGTAACAACCTTAGTCTAAACGGTATAACTACAGGTTGTGAAATTTGACGAAATTGGTCCCCGGAAAAGGCGCCAAAAACTTGATGTGTATTTTTCGCAAGTGTACAAACACGTCAGAGTATTATAAAAGATTATCGAATCCACAGAGACCAAGTGTCAATCTATCGTACCTATTGTTATGGTGTGTATCTAAGGCAACTGAATATAAGGGTTTTAAGGAGTGCGCAATGGTAAATAAGATAATAATTTTAAATAATTAATAAAGACAGGCTCGAATGTAATTCACGTAATCAATTGATAGTCCGGTACTTGTTAATAGAACTACTTATGGGCAATGTTTTCTACTTTGAAAAGAACTAATTTAACAGGAACTGTCGCTTTCGCGTATTCAGAACCGAGTTGTACTCTCAAATCAACCCCTCCTATTGTCACGGATAAAAAGGTGCGTATTGCGTTAGAGTAGAAAACTTATATTTAAGAAATATAGTATCTTAACTAAGTTGAGAAGTACTTTAACCTGGATTTCTTAGCAAAAAGAGGTTCTCACGAACCAGACTCTAAACTTCTTAACGCGTCCGAAAATCGTTTTAAAATCCCTTTTCTTTTTAATCTAAAAACTCCTAATGAACTAGACAAAGCGCTTTTGACTGTTTTTGAAATAGTTAAAAACAATTAAACTTATATTGAAAGTTAAAATAGCCCTTAAGTGTTTTTACAAACAATTGTACGGATTACTGGTTCAATTACGATCCTTACATTCTAACCTTTATGGATTTAGTTAGACATGGTAAAGTAAAAGTTATTTTTATAATTTTTCATAAAAGTATTTAGTGCGAGTGCGGGAAGTAAATAAAAGTAGTGCGGGTGCAGAAAGTAAATAAAACTAGTGCGAGTGCGAGAAATAAAGGTATTTAAAGCGAGTGCGGAAAATAAACGAAAGTAGTGCGAGTGCGAGAAATAAATAAAGTAAAGCGAGTGCGGGAAATAAATAAAAGTAAAGCAATGCAGAAAGTAAATAAAATAAAGCGAATGCGGAAAAATAAAATACGAACTAGAATTCAAATGGCGGCATGATTAACTTCCTCCCAGAATGCTCCAAAACTCGATCACACAGACGTATACAGACTCGATCACTCGATTGTAGTAACACCCCGATGTGGAATGATAACTACTTTAAAACTGATATATGCCTAAGAGATTCTAAGTTTGGATGAAGAAAACGAAATTCTAAAGTCCTATTTATAGGCAAATATTAAATGGGAAATGACCAGGATGTCCCCCTCCACTAAAAAGTGGAGGGAAGCACTTTTGCCTTGTGGCGCCCGCCACAGGGCCATGGCGCCCGCCATGAGTGCAAAGTGCTGAAGAAAGTGGGGATCGTGGGTCTTGGCAGTTGTGGAGTGGTCTTGAGACGTGGCCACGTCATGGCATACCCCATGGCGCCAGCCATGGTGGATGCCGTAAGTGTAAAAAGCTGAATTTCTTGGTTTTCGTCCATTTCCACTCCTTTTTCGCTCCTTTTCTCGATTTAGGCCCCGATTACATAGAAAACTAGAAAAAAAGAAAAAAAAAGTAATAACATAACAAAATAACAATAAAAACTAAGAATGCATGCGAAATCGGAGTCAGAAATACGGTGAAATTTAGTGTTATCAACTATGCCGAAGGTAAACTTACGATTAGGTTTGAGATTAAGCTGAAGGTGAACTCAAAAAAGTAAGACCAAGCCAAAGGTGGACTTATAAAGGTTATCATGAAAGATGACTCTGTAGGGGATAACAAGAATCTGAGGGTAAGGTTAACAAATCCCTAACCCTTTGATTATATTCGAAATCCTGTCTGGGAATGTGCTAGGCATTCTCTGTGGGAATATTCAGGTAATGCTCCGTAATAATGGAAATGATACGCTTTAGAGGATGCATATGTAATGGTGATTACTAAATTCACATGCAAGGAAATCTCCTTATGAGGAGGTAACAGGTATCTCTGGAAACATTACTAGGGATATATAATCGTTGAGTTGATTTTGGGAATCCATAAGGGGAATAACATCTTTGCTGGAGAGGATGCTAATAACACACTGGCTCTGAACTGCCACCACTGCCAAAAATAAAATGGAGTTTGAGAAAATAGAGGATGAAGACCTTGTTGGGGAAAGTCCTAACTGGCATGAATTTGATTGGGAGGTACGCCACCCGTAGAACTCTGTTGGGTAAGTAAACAACTTCTGACTTAGATGAGGAAAGGATTTCATTGATACTTTGCCGAGGGAGAATTTTTCTAGGGAATCACTCATGCACGAATTCCTTTGTTGAAGGAGAGATGCCAATGAAGATTGGACTTTGGTTGGGGAAGGTTGCGAACAACACCGTACAAGAAGGAAAACCATCTGACTTCTCACTATCTTCATCACTGCTAGGGAATAAGGAATTTTCATGTACTGCTGGGGGTAAGAAGAATCTTGTGAAGGATACTCCTTCGTTGAAGGAAAACTCTCTGCTTGGGGAGAAAACCAACCTTATGTTGCCTTGTTGGGGAAGACTTCAATTTCTAACTCTACTGGGGATGATGGAGAACATCAGTGCAAATGCTTCCTGCTGAAGATAAGATTTTTAGATCGTCTCTTGCTAGGGATAAGAGATATAAAGTGTCTTATGCTGGGGATGAGAGATATAAAGTATCTCTTAATAATGATACCCTCTTCCCAGGAAGTACTAACTCTTTTATTGTTGCTCTCTTGGAGAAAAGATAGTCTAATGAGACTTGCTAAGGAATCATATTCAATGAAGCCTTCTGAGGATGAAACTCCTTGATGCCTCGTGCTGGAAATGGCTTTGTTTTTTCATACCTGCATATTAGTGAACACAACTGATAGTTTCTGCAAAAGAGAAAGTTAGATAAGCTTGCATCCCCTAGGTTCATGGTCTGAATTGACCATCCTTGTTACTCAACAATTAAGATGTATGTCAAGTGTTTTACTATTAAGCATGTATTATAAAGCATCAATGCCTTCGCAATGCAATATCTATTACAATTTTTGGACGTTTTTGCAATCAATCGTGGTAGATGAAAATAAAACAAATGAGAGCTAAATTGGATGAAAATGCATTTTATTGATTGAAGAGTGGTCGTGAATAGGCATTACACCAGGAAGTAATCCCTAGAAAGAGAAAATTGCACAAAAGGAAAATAAATTATCCTAATGGCAATATGAAATTGGATCTCATCAAGTTCCAACCCGACTATGATCCATATGTCCTCGAGACACTCTGCATTCTTTGCTTTTTGAGGAAGATGATTGGACTGATTCTTAACCCTCTGATTATCCATGATTGTAGACGATGAATCACAGATTATGCAGATCACAGTTGTTTATGTTAATTCGTCTTTTGTGTAGATCTCCCCTTCGGGTTTTCAATCCACCAGGATACCCTTTTTTGCCTGAGTTGTCCGATGTGGCTTTTCAACTCAGCGGGCGTACATTTTTTTTGTTTATTTCCCTAAATTTTGCCCGAGCCTTTTGTTTTGTTTTTGCCTCGCCGGAATGCCCTTTTTTTCCTGGACTCTTTATTCTGTCTTTGTCCAGCGGGTCTCTTTTATACGAAGTATTTTTTAATTGCGTCTGTGTTGACAGGGGATGGAAAGTCTTCTCCATCCATGGTTGTTAGAATTAAGACTCCGCATGAGAAAACCTTTTTAACCACGAATGAACCTTCATAGTTGGGAGTCCATTTTCCCCTGTGATCTGCTTGAGGAGGAAGGATCCTTTTCAGCACCAAGTCACCAGGTATGTAACATCAAGGTCGTACCTTCTGATCGAACACCTGTTTCATTCTCCGTTGGTACAACTGTCCATGGCATACAATTGCTAAATGTTTCTCCTTGATGAGGCTCAACTGGTTGAATCTGGACTGGAGCCATTCAAATTCATCAATCTTAACATCTATCATTATCCTTAAGGAGGGAGTCCCAACTTCAAATGGTAGGACTGCCTCCATACCATATACTAGTGAAACCGGTGTTGCCCCGGTCGACGTGCGTACGGATGTTTGGTACCCATGCAATGCAAATGAAAACATCTCATGCCAATCTTTATATGTCACAACCATCTTTTGTACTATCTTCTTGATGTTCTTGTTGGCCGCCTCACCGACGCCATTCATCTTTGGGCGGTAAAGAGAAGAGTTATGATGTTCGATTTTGAAATCCCGACATAGATCTGCCATCATCTTGTTATTGAGATTGGAACCATTAACAATAATGATTCTCTCGGGTATTCCGTATCGACAAATGATATCTTTCTTTATGAATCGGGCTACGACCTTCTTGGTAACATTAGTATAAGACGCCGCCTCTACCCACTTGGTGAAGTAGTCAATGGAAACCAGAATGAAATGATGACCGTTTGAAGCCGTAGGATCAATATTTCCGATCATGTCGATACCCCACATGGAAAAGGGCCAAGGTGAAGACATGAAACTCAATAGATTGGGAGGCACATGCACCTTTAGCATAGATTTGACATTTATGGAATTTGCGGGAGTACTTGCAGCAATCAGATTCCATGGTTATCAAATAATACCCCGATCTCAAAAGTTTCTTCGCCATGGCATGTCTTCCAGCATGGGTACCGAAGGACCCCTCAGAGACTTCCTGCATTAACAGGTCTGCTTCGTGTCTATCCACGCATCTGAGAAGAACCATGTAAAAGTTCCTTTTGTATAGCACATCATCCTGATTTAAGAAGAACCCACCTACCAACCTCCTCAAGGTCTTCTTATCTTTGCCGGATGCTCTTGTCGGGTATTCCTAACATTTAAGGAAACGTTTGATATCATAGTACCAAGGCTTATCATTGTCAGTAACATCAGCTGCAAACAAATAAGAGGGCCTTTTGAGACGATACACCATAATTCTAGGCACATAGTTCCACTATTGGACTTTAATCATGGAGGACAAGGTTACTAAAGCATCAGCGAACTGATTCTCGTCATGGGGCACATAATGAAGCTTTACCATTGTGAAGAATGTCAACAACCTCCTGGTGTAGTCCCTGTACGGAATCAAATATGGTTGATGGACAAGCCATTTTATGTTAACTTGATTTATGACCAAAGCTGAATCACCGAAGATATCGAGGGTCTTAATTCATAGATTAATCGCCTCCTCAATCCCCATTATACAAGCTTAATACTCTTCCTCATTGTTGGTGCATGAAAAATTTAACCAGGCAGTGAAGGGCATGTGAACTCTTTCCAGTATGATAATGACGAAACCAACTCCGCTGCCATTCATATTAACGGCCCCATCGAACATCAGACTCCATTTGGATTCAGGGTCTGGACCCTCCTCCGGGAGTGGTTCTTCACAATCTTTCGATTTGAGGAACGTGATGTCTTCATCAGGGAACTCAAATTTCATTGGCTGATAGTCATCAATTGGTTGTTGGGCCAGGTAGTCTGACAATACGCTTCCCTTGATGGATTTCTGGGAAGTATATTGGATTTCATATTCAGTCAAGACCATATACCAACGGGAAACTCTTCCGATTAAAGCAGGTTTCTCAAAGACGTACTTGATAGGATCCATCTTGGATATTATTAAGGTTGTGTGAGTGAGCATGTATTGCCTCAATCACTTAGTAGTCCATGCCAATGCACATCATGTTTTCTCAAGCATTGAGTACCTGGACTCACAGTCTATGAACTTCTTACTCAGGTAGTAGATGGCGTGCTCTTTCCTACATGTCTCGTCATGTTAACCGAGAACGCAATCCATTGACCCTTCAAGTAATGTAAGATACATAATCAGAGGCCTCCCTGGAACCGGAGGCATGAGGATTGGATGTTCTTGTAAATACTCTTGTATTCTGCCGAAAGCCATTTGACAGTCATTGTTCCACCTGACAACCTGATTCTTTCTCAAGAGCTTGAATGTTGGTTCGCACGTAGCTATTAGGTGAGATATGAACCGTGTGATGTAGTTCACTCTACCTAAGAAACCACACACTTCTTTTTTAGTTTTAGGCTCAGGAATTTCTTGAATTGCTTTCAGCTTTGCAGGATCAACCACAATCCCCTTTTCTCTTACAATGAAACCCAATCATTTACCGGAGCGCACTCCGAAGGTGCATTTATTTTGATTCAACTTTAGTATGAACTTTCGCAACCTATCAAACAGCTTGGCTAATTCGACTATGTGTTATTCCTCTGTTTGCGACTTCACAATCATGTCATCAACATAAACTTTAATTTCATGATGAATCATATCATGAAAGAGAGTCACCATTGCCCGTTGGTAAGTTGCTCCAACATTCTTTTGACCGAACAACACATCAATGTGAGGAAATGGGAAATGGTCCTTGGGACTAGCCATGTTCAAGTATCGGTAGTCAACACACATCCGAACTTTTCCATCTTTCTTCGGTACCGGCACAATGTTGGCAACCCATGATGGATAACTCATAATAGCCAAAACCCCAACATCAAATTGTTTCTGAACCTCTTCCTTGATCTTTATTGACATATCAGATCGAGTTCTACGCAGTTTCTGTTTTACAGGCGAGTAGTCTTCTCGGAGTTGTAGCATGTGTACTACAACATCGGTGTCAAGTCTGGGCATGTCTTGGTAAGACCACGCAAAGATATCAACATATTCTCGGAGCATGGAAATCAAATGGCTCTTCACTGATTCCTCTAATGCGGCCTCGATCTTAACCTCTTTCTTTACCTCTTTGGTACCCATATTCACGATCTCAATAAACTCTTCATGCGGCTGAATAACCCTCTCCTCTTGCTTTAACAATTTGGCTAATTCTTTAGGCAATTCACAATCTTCTTCACTTTCCTCGTCGGCTTGGTAAATCGGATTGTCGAAATCATAGCGATTCTTAGCAAGATTGTCATTGATGAGACCCAATGGGGTGCATCTACATGAATGATGATTCATGCTTAGAAAGGGCATGAGAAAAAATGCATTGCCATTTATTGTAAGAAAATAAGAATGAAAGACAGGGAACACCATGAATGAATGCAAAAATCGTCCATTTTATTAATGATTAAACATTGCAAATTGAAACAAATATGCCCTTATAATGAGCTACTACACCTTGGGCGAGACGTAGAGTTTTCACGCAAGAATAAGAACACAAGACAATTACTCTTGATATTGCGTAACAGTGGTGATCTTTTCAATTGAACAGTTATTGAGCTCCACTCCTGTGACACTTAGCCTAATCCAATCATGTATTTCACAATGGCTATCAATTACAACTTATTGAATAGCGCAAATACGGACGTGATCCACCAATCCAGCACTGGAGAAAGTGATTGGGCCTTTACGACCTCTAGCTTGTTGTGTTGATGTTGCTTGCGCAGGATTGTAACCAATTCCAAACATATCTTCCTTCTTGGGGACCTCGACCATCTTGCCCCAGCGTTCACTATTTCCTGATTCAACCACTATGAGAGCTTTCTTGTAGGATGCAATGGATACACCCTTTCTTCTTCTCCTCAGAATGGATGCTGACGATGACGTTGCTTCAGTCTTGACCGGATCAAATTCTTGGCACGGGGTCTCGTATATCTCACCATTCATCTCCATTGCAATAAACTTCTGCCCCGTAATTCCATGGGACAACTCTTTCACTCTGGTATGGCACAGGCCCTGGAGTGGTAAATGTGACTGGTGTTGATCTTGCTGGCACTGGGATTTCAATCAGGTGAAGTAGTTGTCACCGTAGAGATCTCGTCTTCTTCATTAGATACACTGTCAAACTGGATACCTCCATCCTCAATCAGTTTTTGAATACCCGTCCTCAATCTTTCACATCCGTTAGTAGATTATTAGCACTCTTGACAAATCTCCCTGCAACCTGGGAAAAGACCCTTCATCGCCAAATAATTCTTCACCGATAACAAAGGGGTTTTCAGATAGTCAACATCACAAACCAAGTTTAATTTGTCACTGTCTTCTATGGCCCCCATGGTTCTTCCATGCAGAGGCATGGAATTTTGCAGGACATTTTGGTGTCCTTCGAATCCAATAGGTCTTGCACCTTATGCTTAAGGGCCTTGCAGTTATCGATGGTATGACCCAGAGCTCCGGAATGAAACTCACAGTGAGCATTGGCATCGCACCCGTCTAGAATTTGTTCGGGCTTTGGAGGTTGTAAAGTTCTAAGTTGGAGCATCTGCAGTTGAAGAAGATTTTGTAAGAGTTGAGAGTATGACATGGGTGTAGCCTCAAAATGTCTTTTAGCCACCTTAGGCCTTGGTTCATACCCCTGTCTGGCAACTCTTGGTTGTTGTTGGGGTTGTTGCTGAGACTGTGGATGATTACGTGCAGCTGGGATAGTGATGGCTGCATCTTGGTAATAAGGATTCTGATTCCCTCTCTTTCTCTGGACATATACTGCCCATGCTTCCCCGTCCCGTCTCTTTTTCCCGTTCAAAAATGGCTTCTTGGTTCCGAAAGTAGAAGCACCATTAATATGGATTTTACCTTTGCTTCATCCAGTTTTCTATCCTTTCCCTTGTCAGTATGATGTCAGAGAAACCACTCTATGAACACCCCACAAGGTGCTCCATGAAATGCCCCGGGAGGGTATCCATGAACAAGTCTACCATCTCTCTCTCAAGCAGCGGTGGTTGAACTCTTTCAGTTAACTTGTGCCAACTTTGTGCATACTCCTTAAATCTCTCAGAATTCTTCTGTGACAAACTTTGCAACTGAGTCCTGCTAGGGGCCATGTCAATGTTGTATTGGTACTATTTCAGGAATGCCTCTCCAAGTTCCTCTCAATTACAGACAACGGTTTGTTCCAGCTTCATGTACCATTCGAGGGTTCCTCCGGACAAGCTATCCTGGAAGAAATACATCCAAAGCTTCTCGTACTTAGGGTAAGCAACAATATTATGGTAGTAATCTTGAAGGTGGGTCTTAGGACAAGAACTTCCATTGTATTTATAGAAACCAAGAGCCTTGAACTTTGGTGGGATCACCAACTCCTTAACAAATCCCATGTCTGAGACGTCAATTCCCAAAGTGTCCATGTATTCGAGATCCCGGACCTTTTTAGCCAACATCTGGAAATCATGATGATTGCCCCCAGCACAAAATTCCAAGTCTTCATTCAGCATGGAGAACTGGTCAGCATGATTGTCTTCCACATGATGAACGAGAACATGAATACCCACAAGGGTAGGAGACCTTTCAACTCCTACTAGCACACCAGTGGCATTGACAAGATTACCTTGTGCATCTACGTTGACTCTGGTGCCTAGAGTCTCCACATGTGGCATATCAAGTCTTTGAACCACAACCCTCAACACCTGTTTCCCTAGGGCAACTTGCATCATATTCATGAACTCGTTCTTGCGTTGATGAAGCTCAGCCAATTAATTTTGAACAGTATCCATGATGTTTCGTTGATTTTGGCGAGTGGCGTACCTGTGAAGATGATGATCCACAATCCTTCCTGAATAAACAAATAAGTTAGGAAACCTGGACAACCTGCAAAAAAATGCAAACATGATATGCAAATGTTGTATTCTCCCATTCTCAAGGTCGTTTATGTCCCCATTCCGGTATTCAAGAATATGAAAATCCATATGGCCTTTGAGACTTTTACTTTTGGGAAGAAAAACTCATATGACGCTCAGATAAGATAATTGTGATGAAGCGGAGCCTAGAACACGTGTTGGTGCACAGACAACAATAAAAAATTTGAACTGTATCAAATAACAAGAAATGA
Organism: Lathyrus aphaca; assembly: GCA_963966055.1. NCBI lineage: Eukaryota > Viridiplantae > Streptophyta > Magnoliopsida > Fabales > Fabaceae > Lathyrus > Lathyrus aphaca. The sequence continues at coordinate 449,366,039 of OZ014521.1, forward strand.
AGCTTGAGAGTAACAAAAGATCTCCCTGAAGGGTACCAGTTCTTATAATAAGGAAAAATAGCCAAAGTATAAAGAAATCCCACAACAAGCTTGTGGGTAATCCGACACAAATAAAAGAAACTAGGCCTTATGAATCTCCATATCCTTCAGCCTCCAACTAAGAAGCTTTACACCTCAAACAAATAGGCGACATCCAGATGACTTGGATCTTCAATGAGCTTTTGAATGAGCAAATCCCTTTGGTAGAAGGAAGCATGAAGCTCATTGATTTATTGTAAGAAGACCTCGTTATTTCCCCTGCTGGAACCTGGCTCAGACCTGGCCCTCTTAATCTCTGATGGATTTTGAGCTCTTCTATTTCTCTCTGTACATCCTCCATTGCCTTCTGACCTTGTTCTAGCTTCTGGATGTAACCCCTACGATGCTCATGAGCTAAATGAAGTTCTTCTTTCCGGCTATCCAGTTGTACCTGGAGGTCTTCAATCTTCTGCTTGTATTCAGCTTCAACTTCCTTCTCCTTCTTCTTATTTGTCTCCCATTGTTCTTGCCAGAGAGTTACAACTTCATTGACCTCATCCAAATACTCCTTGATCCTTAGACGCTCCTTCGCTTTTCTGATCTCAGCCAAGCCTTTTTTCTTAAAGTAGAGCTCTCTGTCCCCAAAGTCGGTCTTCTTGATTTTCATCATTCTCTCAGCCCTCTGAACCTTTTCTTCTAGCTTCTAATTAAGGTGCACCATCTTTTGATAAGAACTATGAACCTCCTCATTCTTTTCCTTGAGTCGCTGAACCAGAGCTTCCAGCTTTTGAAAGTCTTCCAAGGGTACAATAGCCTTAGGTTCAACTACTGAAGGGGGAGCTTGAGTAGAGAAAGATAGTAGGACCACCTGGGCTTTAATTTTTAACCATGCGTCATATTCGGGAAACTTCTAGTTATTTCTCTTACCCAAGCATGCTACACCTCTCCTCCAAATAAGCTTCTAAGAGCCAACAACTTTTCTAACTAGTGGAAGGTTGTCTTTTACTGGGAAGTAGAAGGCCTAGGTTAACTCCAATGCTTCAGTAATATCTTTCAATGCATACCTTTGTTGAATTCTTAGGAGAATCAGGTTATAATTGATTCCCATGGTTACTCCTAAGAGTAGCAAGTTCGGATAACTCCCACAGCTAGTTATGAAATTCCTCTCCTTCAATCTCATGGTAATCCAGTTGAGGTCTTTAGCAAATAACATACTTAACCTCTGGGACCAAATCAGGCTAGGATCCGTGAAGGCTTCAATGCTTGGCAAGTGCCTCATGAACCATCTGCGAAACAAATGAGAACATTAACGTACTAAACCCCCTCATTTTTTCTAGTTCTTGTAGTGTAGTGAGTAATAGAGGTCTCCAAAAAGAGTAGCAACTAGATTCTTCAGTATGAAGAGATGAATGGCATTCATGTCTACAAACTTATCGAGCTCCACAAACAGAATAATCCCATAAATGGAAAGGACCAGAATGGCACAAATAGAGTCCCACTAAGCTTCAGCAACAATCTCTTCAGCTTTCTTCACCAAGAACTCTAGAGAAAAACCAGACACTCCGCCTTTGGTGGTACTTAGGTTTTCAGTCACCACAGATGTGCTCAAATAAAGAGCCTTAGCAATATCAGCATGTGTAGGTTTATCCATCTCTGAAAGGAATCTGATCCTGAAGAGGTACCCCCAAGATCAAAGCATATTCTTCTAACAAAGGGCCCAACTGAAAGTCATGGAATGTAAAGCATATCAGCTGAGGATTATAGTACTACAACAAATTATGGATATCACTTCTCTCATAATTATCCAGATCTACAACCATAGTCAGAATACCCTCATGAACCTTCCGGTAGTCTTCAATATGATCTGGAGTGATTAGAGCCACCATCTTGTTTAGAATATCAATCTTAGTGTCAAAGAACTTGTAATGAACATTCTTCTTCCTAGAATCTTCCATATTTGTACAAGAAATATGACCGGAGTTGGGAATAGTATGTAAACCCTGAGAATGAAAAAACACAAATGGTTAATGATGTTATGATGCAATGCAAGGCATATGATCAGTGATGTGTGTCTGTGTTGGTGTTGAGCAGTGAAGCAATTATCTATGGAGAGTCATAATAATACTATTATCTCTGTGCAGAACACCAGAATTAAGAACTAAAGAACCACATAGAACTGAACCACATCATAGAATAACACTGATGAAGTGGCTATGTTGAAAGTTAAGGTTCCTACAAACCTATAAACAATCCCCCCATCTCACAGGTGTGCTACTACGGGTCAACATCACGAACTCTTAGGTCGAGTAGCAATAATACGTTCACCATTTCTAATAAACAGTTTGGCATTATACACTAAAAGAGGAGGTATCAGCCGAGTCCTGAAAAACAAGCATCCCTCATAAGTTCCCAACTTCAAGCACTGAGATCAAGAAACAATAGTACATTCATCTTGAAGGGTGCAATACTATCGTCATACGAAAAGTGCTTTAACTGAGTTCTTATGAGAGAACCAGGTCATCATATGTGAGTTCCTAGTGGACCCTCGGGTGCGAGTGAGTTTGCCAACAAATATGGTTTGCCACTGTCACCACTGGAGAGGGATGTTTCCACAAAGGTCCTCAATGATCGGTTACCAGATCCATATAACTATCAAGGTTGTATCCTGAAGTAGAGGAAATCCCCACATAGAATATTTCCAAGATGATCGTAATCTGGGCGTGGACACACTGCCACTCATCATGATGATATATCATGGAAGTACAATGTTTGTTCATGCTAAAGTAGTAAATAATGATGCATGATAAACACTGAAAGCAGTAAATAAAGCTGTAAAGTAAAACTGTAAATAAAAATAGTAAACTAAACACACAACAACAAAGAGATAAACACCCAAAGAAACAAAAACAGACAAGCCCTAGGATTGACTCGCATAGGATAGGGAACCAGAGATTCTAGGTTCGATCCCCAGCAGAGTCGCCAATTGTCGCTCCAAGGATTTTCATCCTAGTACAAACACGAAAGTGGCGCGAAAAAAGAAAGAGTCTCCAGCCAGGCATTTTTATCCTAAGGAAAAGGAAAGGTAATGTTGCACAAACCTGGGGGAAAGGAAATAATAATGTCTTGCAAACCAAAGAAACTGGGTTCGGGAATCAGTTACGAACTGGGAAGGTATTAGCACCCCAAATTATCCGTCTTACCCGACGAGATCCACAATTTCTTGTACTATTTCAAAGGGTATAAACATATGATGCTGAATTGGGAAAAAAGAACAGGAAAAGGGTAGGGAAAAGAAAGAATTATGCTTGAATGGGCCCTACCCCACTGCCTACTATCGCTCCCGGGATTTTCATCCTAGTACAAACGCGAAAGTGGCACGGAAAAGGTAGAGTCGCCAGCCAGGCATTTTTATACCAAATGAATGGGAAAGGTAATGATGCACAAACCTGAGAGAGAAGGAAAGGACAAGGTCCTACGAACCAAAGATTTGGTTTCGGGCGTCGGTTACGACCTGGGAAGGTATTAGCACCAAAGATCGTCCGCCGTACCCGACGGGATCCATGCTTGTTAGTCTGTTTCAAAGAGTGAGAAATAAGATGTTGTTGAACAAAAGAACCGCTAACTGGAACTAGAATAAGAAAGGGAATTGGAAAAGAGATCGAAAAGGAGGGAGAAAATATAGCGAAAATAAAGAATGTGCTTGAATGGGACCTACCCTACTGCCTACGTACCTCATCGGGAAAATGAGGACCAGAGTCGACGTAGTTCGTCTAACTAAGGCATAAACTATTTATTTGCGTTTTTTATGAGCTGGACTTCTTATATTTATGCTCAGGTGTTGCAGGCTCGTCTGGTACGAGTGTGTAATCGTCTTGCAAATGAGACAAGTCGTTCCAAGTTCGCATTGAGAGTGAATGAGGTGAGAAAAGAATTCCCGAAGGAAAAGACGAGTGTTGTTTGTTTTCTGTCTCTTAAAGAAGTTTTTTCTGAGATTGTTGTTTGTGAAACATTCTCATACTAAGAATTATTCATCATGGTAGATGCCTTACACCTCTCCCTGAAATGGGACGCGTATAAGTAACCCACGACAAAGTCTCATGGCGTACAAGAAAGCTCAACCTTTATTAGGTGTTTTTTACTTTTCTTTTGAGATAAGAAAGAAAGCAAAGCGAACCAAAGGTAAAAAAAGTCTAAAGGGGGACTAATAATCCTAAGTGTTGTCATGCATGGATGAACCTAGGTTAGTGCGGTTTGCTAATCCTAATGAGGAAAAGAAAAGAAGAAGGAGCTAGAAATAAACTTACTTCCTAAGGAAGCTAGGTCATTTATAAAGGGGATTAGCATGAAATTATACAAACTAAACAAGATGCTAAAGCAAATACACTTAGAAAGCGTAAAGAATTTAATAAAGGAAGAAGTTGTATGAACTTACCTCCACCTCCCTACAAAAAAAAGGTTAGTAGGTTAAACATGATAAAAGGAATGAGGTAAACGAGTACCAAACAAATCCTAATACAACTAGGACCTAATCTAGATTCAATCCTAAGTCTAAGGGACCTAAAAACTATGCAAAGCAAAAATCCAGCAACTACTACAGCTCCTATAGCATAAACAATTACTAAATGCATTGCAAAATGAAAACAGCCTATTACAGCTAACAAACAACATGCAAAATAGGTGTAAAAAGATCAAAATAGCATGAATGCAATATGTTTTTATAGCTCCTATTTCAAAATGCAGTTGTGAAAACAAGACAGATTTCAATTATTTTCTTTATGCACAAAACATGAATTTAATGCAATCAAGTAATGCAAAATTTATGCAAGTTAATGCAATGATATGCAATGAGTTATTAACAATGGAATGCAACATTAACATGCAATTAAATGATGCAAACTAAATGATTTTTTTTGGATTTTTTACAACATTATGCAATTTTCAATATGCACATGATTGAATCAAGATAAGAATGGACTCATAATGAAATGCCAAAACAGAAACATACACAATTAACATGCTATGAAGTGATGCCAAGCTATGCAAATAATGATCACAAAGTGTTATACACATATTATGCAACATTTATGTAGATGTTAGAAATTGACAGAATTTTTTGACAAACAAAGTAAATGTTATGAACTTAGTTCAGGACATCAGGATGTCACACCAGATGTTGTGACATCGCAAACCTGCTACCTGCGTTAAATGATGCGTAACAGAAGTGCTCAAAATCAGGAATAAATATCTGGAATTAATTGTAAAAGGATAAGCACTCCAAGGCGCCTCTTTAGGAAGCTTAGTTATCTGGTTCCAATGTAAAGGAAACATAAAAACTAACTCACCTTGATTCAATGAGATAACAAACTAACTCACCTTAATTCAAGGAGATAACTGTGGGATTTATCAAAGTCTGGATAATCTGAAAAAAGCCCACAAACTAAGCATCTATTTAAGGAACTGATACACTCAAGTAAACCTAACGATTTTAAGCAGAGTGTCAAGGGTGTTAGTGAAGCTAGCAGGTTTTAATTGTTTGTTAGTCACTTTATAAGCTTTTAAGCAAAAAGTGAATTGTGTCTTGATTGAAACTGATAAGTAAAATCAAGCTGGTGTGTCTGAAGTGTGACTTCAAACTTATTAATCATTCTAAGTTAAAGATCATTGTGTGATTGAGGGGGAGTGAGTAGGTACTCATATCTAAGTAGAGTCTTAGATAGAAATTGCCTTGGGTAGATAATAAGCTAAGGATTAAACTGATTGGTTTAACTCCATAATTAATATTACTTATATTGGATTTCCTTCCTGGCTTGGTAGCCCCCAGATGTAAGTCTGGAGATACACTGAACTGGGTTAACAATTTCCTGTGTTATTTAATTTACTAGCTCATTAATTTATTGTTTAGGATATCAGTGTCTAAACATCTGGTTCGACATCACATATCTGATCCCAGAATTTCAATTGGCATCAGAGCAGGCACCCTGCCTGTATAACTGGGTGAGATCTAGGGACTGCAAATTTTGGGAACATGGACAGAGATGTAGGATCTGTGAATCGACCACCTATCTTGGATGGATCCAAATATGATTACTGGAAGCCAAGAATGGTAGCATTCTTGAAATCTCTTGATAGCGGGGCTTGGAAAGCAGCTAACAAAGGATGGGAGCACCCTGTCAAAGACAATAAGGATGAGGCAAAAGTGATGAAGCCTGAAGAAGAGTGGAGCAAGGAGGAAGAGGAGTCAGCACTTGGAAATTCCAAAGCCTTAAATGCCTTGTTCAATGGCATTGACAGGAACATATTTACGCTTGTGCATCACTGTGAGCTAGCCAAGGATGTTTGGGACACCCTCAAAACTACTCATGAAGGAACATTAAAGGTGAAGATGTCAAGACTTCAACTTCTCACCACCAAGTTTGAGAACTTGTGGATGAAGGAAGATAAGACCATTCATGAGTTTTACATGAACATCCTGGAGATTGCTAATACCTCTGGTGCCTTGGGATAGAAGATGAGTGATGAAAGGTTGGTAAGGAAGATTCTCAGATCACTGCCCAAGAGGTTTGACATGAAGGTCACTGCCATAGAAGAAGCTCAGGACATCTGCACAATGAAAGTTGAGGAGCTCATTGGTTCCCTTCAAACCTTTGAAATGGGAATGAGTGATACTATTGTGAAGAAAAACAAAAGCATAGCCCTAGTCTCAAACACTGATAAGGAAGAAGAAAGTCATGAAGCAGGCTCTGAGGACAACTTATCAGATGCAATTGCTATGCTTGGGAGACAATTTAACAAAATTCTCAAAAGAATGGACAACAGGCCCAGACCAAGTGGAAGAAACTCAACCTCTGAGAATAAAAGATCTTATGACTCTAATAGAAGGTCAAACTATGATGAGAAGACTAACCAAGGAAAAGGGATCCAATGTCATGGATGTGAAGGTTATGGACACATTAGAAGTGAATGCCCAACCTATCTAAAGAAGCAAAAGAAAGGCCTTTCTGTGTCCTGGTCAGAAGAAGACTCAGGTAGTGAGTCAGAAGAAGAGTCTGCAAAGCACATCACTGCTCTATCTGGAGTATGTGAAACTGAAGGGGGATCCAGTGATGAGGATCTGACATTTGAAGAGCTTGAAACATCTTACAAGATGATATGTGAAAGGAGCACTGAGGTATGCAAGGAAAGCAAACAACAGAAGAAGCAGATTGAGGAATTAAAGGTTGAAAAGGCAAGTCATCTGGAGATCATTGACACTTTGAAAAATGAAGTCAGCCTACTCAACTGCAAAACGGAGCATATGTCCAAATCTGTCAGAATGCTGAATAGTGGCTCAAACACACTGGATGTCATTCTCAACAACAACAAACACTCAGGGGATAGGACTGTGCTGGGATTTAATAAAGCTCAAAACTCTGAGTCTAGCACCAGCCAAACAACTCCAGATCCTATGGAGTCAAACAAGATGTTCAAGCAGATGTCTCAACATCATGAGAAAAACATGATGAAAAAGAAATATCAAAGGTGAAGATGCCATCACTATGGAAGGTTTGGTCACATCAAACCTTTTTGCTACAAACTACATGGATACCCCAATCAGAGTTTCCAACACATTCCTAAGCAGAAGACAGAGGTCTCCAGGAAAACTTGGATGCCTAAAGTTAGACATTATACTGGTCAAAGCTACCAGTACATGCCTAAGCAGAAGAACAAGTTCACCAGGCAACCTTGGAACTCTAGAGATGGACACTACCCAGGGCAGATGCATCAGAAGAGACACACATACATCCAGCAGTGGGAGCCTAAGAGAGAAAGACAGCCTGATCTGAACTCACAAAGGAAACCTCACAACAAGCACAAGTGGTCCAAGCAGGTTGTTGCCTCTATAGCACACACATCTCTAAAAGTGTCTGCTAAGGAAGACTGGTATTTTGACAGTGGCTGCTCAAGACCATGAGTGGACTGAAGAATCTGTTGGTAGACTTAAAGTCACACTCATCCAGCTATGTAACCTTTGGAGATGGAGCAAAGGGGGAAATCAAGGGAGTTGGGACTCTGGACTGCTCAGGTGTACCAAATCTAGATGGTGTGCTGTTGGTGAAAGGGTTAACTGCTAACTTGATCAGCATAAGTCAGTTATGTGACCAAGGTTACAGTGTCAACTTCACCAAAGCTGAGTGCATTATTTCTGATAAAGAACAGAAAGTGGTCATGAGAGAAGCTAGATCAAAAGATAACTGCTATATGTGGGAACCCCAAGATTCCAGCCTCACATCTACTTGTTCCATAGCCAAAGAAGAAGAAGTGAAGCTATGGCATAAAAAATTGGGTCATCTCCATCTCAGAGGAATGAAGAAGATCATCTCTATGGAGGCTGTAAGAGGGATCCCAAAACTTAAGATTGATGAAAGAAAAGTGTGTGGTGAGTGTCAAATAGGTAAACAAACCAAGATGTCACACCCAAAGCTTCAACAGACAACCTCCAAAGTCTTGGAATTACTGCACATGGACCTTATGGGACCAATGCAGGTAGAGAGTCTTGGTGGAAAAAGATATGCCTATGTGGTTGTTGATGACTTCTCAAGATATACCTAGATAAGCTTCATCAAAGAAAAGTCAGATGTGTTTGAGGTGTTTAGAGATCTGTGCCATAGGATTCAAAGAGAAAAGGAAAGTTGTGTGGTCAAAATAAGAAGTGATCATGGAAAGGAGTTTGAGAATAAAAAATTCTCAGACTTCTGTTCATCAGAAGGGATCAACCATGAGTACTCTTCTCCCATCACCCCTCAACAGAATGGGATTGTAGAAAGGAAAAACAGAACTATTCAGGAGTCAGCTAGAGCCATGATTCATGCCAAGAAGTTACCCCTGTACTTTTGGGCTAAAGCCATGAACACAGCCTGCTACATCCATAATAGAGTCACACTAAGAAAGGGAACTTTATCCACCATCTATGAAGTCTGGAAGGGTAGAAAACCTACAGTCAAGTACTTTCATATATTTGGAAGTAAGTGATATATCCTGGCTGATAGGGATCAAAGAAGGAAGATGGACCCTAAGAGTGATGAAGGGATATTTCTTGGATACTCTATAAATAGCAGAGCTTACAGAGTATTTAACTCCAGAACCAATGTTATGATGAAGTCAATAAATGTGACTATTGATGATACTTATGCAAAGACAGATGTTGTTGATGATGTTGGAACATCTGCTGACAATCCAACTGAAGTTAAAATAGAAAGTGATAATCTTGACTTCACTTTGACTGAGACAAAGTCAGAGCAACCCAACAAATCTCCCTCCATCAAAATCTAGAAAGATCATCCTAAAGAACTGATAATTGGTGATCACAACAGTGGTGTCACCACTAGATCAAGAGAGATGATCTCAGGCTCCTGCTTTGTTTCAAAGGTAGAACCCAAGAACATCAAGGAAGCTCTGAATGATGAATACTGGATCTCTGCTATGCAGGAAGAATTAGGCCAATTTACAAGGAATGAAGTATGGGATCTTGTTCCTAGGCCTGATGGCATTAATGTGATTGGCACTAAGTGGGTGTACAAAAACAAGTCTAATGAGCAGGGAGTAGTTACAAGAAACAAGGCTAGGCTTGTAGCTCAAGGATATACTCAAATTGAGGGGGTGGATTTTGATGAAACATTTGCACCAGTAGCAAGACTTGAATCCATCAGACTACTCATAGGAATTGCTTGCATCCTAAAGTTCAAATTATTTCATATGGATGTTAAGAGTGCCTTCCTAAACGGGTACCTTAATGAGGAAGTATATGTGGAGCAACCAAAGGGATTTGTTGATCCAAGCTGTCCAGAGCATGTATATAAGTTGAGGAAGGCTCTGTATGGGCTAAAGCAAGCTCCCAGAGCTTGGTATGAAAGACTGACCACCTTTCTCATTAAGCATGGATACAGGAAGGGAGGAATAGACAAAACCTTGTTTGTAAAGGATGAAGAGGGAAAGGTTATGATTTCTCAGATATATGTGGATGACATAGTGTTTGGTGGGATGTCAAACAGGATGGTTAAACATTTTGTGACTCAAATGGAGTCTGAGTTTGAAATGACTCTAGTGGGAGAATTAACTTACTTCCTTGGACTGCAAATCAAACAGATGGAGGACTCCATATTCATAGCCCACAAACTAAGCATCTATTTAAGGAACTGATACACTCAAGTAAACCTAACGATTTTAAGCAGAGTGTCAAGGGTGTTAGTGAAGCTAGTAGGTTTTAATTGTTTGTTAGTCACTTTATAAGCTTTTAAGCAAAAAGTGAATTGTGTCTTGATTGAAACTGATAAGTAAAATCAAGCTGGTGTGTCTGAAGTGTGACTTCAAACTTATTAATCATTCTAAGTTAAAGATCATTGTGTGATTGAGGGGGAGTGAGTAGGTACTCATATCTAAGTAGAGTCTTAGATAGAAATTGCCTTGGGTAGATAATAAGCTAAGGATTAAACTGATTGGTTTAACTCCATAATTAATATTACTTATATTGGATTTCCTTCCTGGCTTGGTAGCCCCCATATGTAAGTGTGGAGATACACTGAATTGGGTTAACAATTTCCTGTGTTATTTAATTTACTAGCTCATTAATTTATTGTTTAGGATATCAGTGTCTAAACATCTGGTTTGACATCACATATCTGATCCCAGAATTTCAATTTATGCGCAAAAACAGAAAATAACGAAACTCATGTCGAAAGCTATCAAAAATACAGAATCATGCACCTAAAGTGATCCTAAAAATTCCCTAAAATCAAGATCTATCAAGCTATGAAGATTAAAGGATGAGATATGCATAAATATGCAATGAAACAAGTTGTTTTCACAAATTCGAACAGCGTTAACCGGTTAACGCTAGAGGTTAACTGGTTAACGGCCCTAAAACACCAGCACACAGGTTTGAAAAACACGTGTTAATCGGTTAACATTGAACATAATGCAAAAACAACAAATGAAATAAGCACTTCTAGCCATTAACCTACTTCTAAAAGCTCCTAATACATCCATGAACATTCTAGCATGAAATTTCCACTCAAACCTATTCCTCTAACACCAATTAGCACCAAGAACTAGCTACAATTCTAACTACCAACAATCAAAACGAGCAAATCGCAAACAAGTCGTAAAACGATCAAAGAATGCTATACAGCGAGGTGAAGCGAATAAATTAAGAGCGAAAAACGATTTCGGATTCACCAACCTACAAAGCGGAGGCTTTATTTGGTGATTGTTGTGAGTTGATCGATGCACAAATGAAAAGCAAACCATAGGCTTCAAGCTTCGATCCGTACGAGTGCAAAATAAATGCAATTGATGAAGATCTTGATGAACTCTTGCAAAATCAATCTAAAATAGCAGCAACTTATCCAATACGCTATGGAATTCTTGAATGGAGGTTTAGCTTCAAACTCCTCAAGTTTCAATGTGAAACTTGAAGAATCTTTGGTGAAGAAGTTTTGGTAAGAGGTTGAAAATGGAGAAAAAGTTGAGAGAAAAATGAAAGAGATGAAGTGAAATTGTGAAAAAATGGTTGAAGTTTTGAGAAAAATGGTGGAAGTTATGAGGTTTGGAGTGAATTCAACTTATATAGTAATTAGGATTGGAGTTAGGCTTAAGTATGGAGTGAGCTTAGGGTTTAGGTTTGGAAAAGGAGGTTAGGACTTAGGCTTGGAGTTAGTTAAAGCTGGTTAGGGGTTCTAGAATATTCCTTGGAATAATGTGGAAGAGTCGAGAATATGGTAGAAATTCAAAGTGAAGTGAGGTGGAAAAATGAAGTGTAAAGCAAAGAGGAAAAAGTGGAGGGAAGTATGGGAAACCAACCATAATTTGAAATTTCTTCACATATTTCACCTCCGTTAACCGGTTAACCCCAGGCGTTAACCGGTTAACGGAAGAAAAACTTGAATTCTTCCTTTCTTTGGTAGGACATTTTAAAAATGGTTTGGATTATTTTTGTGTTATTATTTCTTTTCTTGAGCTCCCAATATTGACAAGAGACACCTGATCACAAGCATCATGCATATGCAGATGATGATGATTTATATAATTATTATTTTTTTGAATGCAATGCAATGAAATATGGACGGATATGTGGGATGACGAAGCATAAACCACTTGAGGTTGATAATAAATTAAGAGGGAAAATTTTAGGGTTTTACAGCTTCCCCTATTCAATCATCTGTAGAAATAAATGGATGATAGCAATGTCTTTCAGACGTTCAAGGTATGGAGTGATTGAATACCCGAATAAATCGGAAAATTTGTACTCTGTGGGAAATGAAAGGTGATGAGAACAAGTGTCATTCTCAGAAGACATCTTGAAACACAATGTTGACCCTGGACAGGACAAAAGGAAACAAGCTCATTGTACTTAAATGATAACTCGAAGGGAAAGAGACCATCATACTCAGAAGGAATCAAAACTGAAATCATTGTACTGAAATGGAATCAGGAAGAACGAGATCGTTGTACTTAAATAATAATCCGACAAGTGACCGTTGTACTGAAATGGAAACGAGGAAAATGAGCCCATTGTACTAAAACGAGACTCAAAGACGAAACCATTGTCTTTAATAGAATCGAGGAATTGAAATCATCATACTTCGATGAGATCAAAGAAACGGGATCATTGTACTTAAATGATTACCCGAGACGCGACTGTTGTACTTAAACGGAGACACAAAAAAATGAGACCGTTGTACTTAAACAAGACTTAAAATGAGACCATTGTACTGAAATGGAATCGAGAAATTGAAATCATCGTACTTAGATGAAGTCAAAGAAACAGGATCATTGTACTTAAATGATTACCCGGGACGCGACCGTTGTACTTAAACGGAGACGCGAAAAAGGATGAGACCGTTGTACTGAAACGAGACTCAAAGACGAGACCATTGTACTGAAATAGAATCTAAGAATTGAAATCATCGTACCTAGATGAGATCAAAGAAACAGGATCATTGTACTTAAATGAATACCTGAGACGCGACCGTTGTACTTAAACGAAGACGCAAAAAAGGATGAGACCGTTGTACTGAAACAAGACTAAAATACGAGACCATTGCACTGAAATGGAATCGAAGAATTGAAATCATTGTACCTAGATGAGATCAAAGAAATAAGATCATTGTACTTAAATGATTACCCGAGACGCAACCGTTGTACTTAAACGGAGACGCGACAAAAGAGACTGTTGTACTGAAATAAGACTCAATTGGGGATAACAAACAAGACTTGGTAGAAATAACCACACTGAGAAATGAACTCGACATTCTATGGGGATACTTCGGTATGATTGCAGAAATACTGTTTCGGGCTACTGTGCAAGGTACCAAAACTAGCTTATGCTTCGTATGCATATGTTTAAATTTTTCTATGGCGTAATGCTCCATAATCATGGAAATGTTACGCTCTTTGAGGATGAAAATGTAATGATGATTACTAAATACAAATTCAAAGAGGATCTCCTGACGAGGAGACAACAGGTATCCTTGACGGCTTTGCTGGGGAAGAAAGAATCACTGCATTGATTTGATGAATCCCTGTGGGGAAAAGCAACTCTACAGGGGATAGTGTTTAACACACCGGCTCTAAACTTCCGCCATTGCCAAAATTAAATTGGAATTTTAGATTGGAGATCCAAGACTCTGTTGGGGATGAACTTGATCTGAGGGGTACGCTACCCGCCGAACTCCGTTGGGGAAGTGATACTTCTGGCTCGGCTGGGGATACAGATGTGTTGATACTCCGCTGAGGAAGAAACCTGCCGGGGGATCCTTCTATTTTACAATCTTCTGCTTGGGTAAGATATGCCAATGAATATTGGACATTATTTAGCGAATCCTCTAGGGAAAATGGCGAACACTGTTGGGTAGGGAAGAGAACTTTCAGGCTCTTCTATATCTTCACCTCTGCTGGGGAATGATGAATTTTCCCGTACTGCTGAATAAGAAGACTCTAATTAGGGATACTCCTCTGTTGAAGGAGGGCTCTCTGCTTGGGGAGAGCATCATCAACCTTATTTTGTTATGTTAGGGAAGATCTCCATTTCTAAATCGGCTGGGGATAATAGAGAACTCTGCTGGGGATTTTTCCTGCTGGAAATAAGAGTTTTGATCTCCTCTTGTCGGGAGTGAGAGGTAGGATGTGTCTCATGCCGGAGATGAGAAGTGGAAAGCGTACTCCGTTGGGGATAATAGATAATGATACCCTCCTGCTCGGGGAACCATTCTCTTTGTTTTTGCTCTGCTAGAGAAAGGACGTCTAATGTGACTTGTTGAGGAGTCATGCTTCAAGATCTGACGAAGCAGAGCTTCCTGAAGCTCTGTGCTGGTGATGGCTTTGTTGGCAACGCCTGTACCTGCATGTTAATGAACACAACTGATAGTACCTGCGAAATGAGAGTTGGTTTTGGTCTGTATGCCCTGGGCTCATGGTCTGAATCACCATCCCAGTCACCCAACACATCCGATATGTATCAAATGTCTTTACTATCCTGCATGTGTTATAAGGCATTCATGTATTCACAATGAAATATTTATCATAATTTGTTGGACGTTTTTGAAATCAAACAAGGGTAGATGAAAACAAAAACATACAGAAACAAATTTGAATGAAATTGCACTTTTATTAATTGAAGACGGACCATGAATATGCATTACACCGGGAAGCAATCCCTGGAAAGAGGAAATTGCACAAAAGGAAAATAAATTATCCTAATGGAAATGTGAAAAACAGATCTCAACAAGCTCCGACCCGACTATGACTTGTATATCCTCTAGGTTCTCCGCTTACTTCACTTTGAGGAAGACGATTGAATTAATATTCAACCTTTGGATTACCTTTGATTGCAAATGATGACGCATCACAGATCTCGCAGATTGCAATGGTTCTTTTTAGTCCTTCTTTTGTGTGGATCGCCCTTTCGGGTTTTCAATCCACCGGGATACCCATTTTTGCTTGAGTTGTCCAGAGTGGCTTTTCAGCTCAGCGGGTGTATGTCTTTTTCCGAAGGTTTCCCTAACTTTTGCCCGAGCCTTTTATTATGTTTTTGGCTCGTCGGGATGCCCTTTTTACCCGGACCTTTATTCTGTTTTTGTCCAGCGGGTCTTTTTACACGAAGTATTTTCTCATTGCGTCTGCGTTGACAGGGGATTGGAAATTTTCGCCATCCATGGTTGTTAACATCAAGGCTCCGCCCGAGAAGACATTTTTAACCACGAATGGACCTTCATAGTTGGGTGTCCACTTGCCCCTATAATCTGTATTAGGAGGAAAAATCCTTTTCACCACTAGATCGTCGGGTATGTATTGCTGAGAGTGTACTTTCTGGTCGAAAGCCCGTTTCTTTTGCCTTTAATACAACTATCCATGGCATACAACTGCTAGGTGTTTCTCTTCAATGAGGCTCAGTTGATGGTACCTGGATCGGAGCCACTCAACTTTGTCAAGCTTGACATCCATCATTATTCTCAGTGAAGGGATCTCGACTTCAACCGGTTGGACTGCCTCCATACTATACATAAACGAGAATAGGGTTGCCCCGATTGAGGTGCGCACCGACATCCGGTACCCATGCAATGCAAACAGTAGCATATCATGCCAATCTTTGTATGTCACAACCATCTTTTGAACAATCTTTTTGATGTTATTGTTGTCCGCCTCGACGGTGCCATTCATCTTCGGGCGATATGGCGAAGAGTTGTGATGCTCAATCTTGAAATCTCGACACAAGTCTGCCATCATCTGATTGTTGAGATTAGAACCATTGTCAGTAATGATTCTTTCAGGAATTCCATACCGGTAGATGATATCCCTTTTAATGAATAGGGCTGCCACTTGTTTGGTGACATTGGCATAAGATGTCACTTTGACCTACTTCGTGAAATAATCTATGGCAACTAGGATGAAGAGGTGACCGTTGGAAGCAGTTGGCTCAATCTTGCCAATCATATCAATTCCCCACATGGCGAAAGGCCATGGTGAAGACATGACACTCAATGGATTTTGAGGTACATACCTTATCAGTGTAAATTTGGCATTTGTGGCACTTGCGGGAGTATTTACAATAATCAGATTCCATGGTGATCCAATAATACCCCGACCTTAGCAATTTCTTTGCCATAGCATGCCCTCCAGCATGGGTACCAAAGGAGCCTTCGTGAACTTCTTGCATCAACATGTCTGCTTTGTGTCTATCCACGTATCTGAGCAAGACCATGTCGAAGTTCCGTTTGTAGAGCACATCATCTTGATTTAAGAAGAACCCGCCTGCCAACCTCTTGAGGGTCTTCTTATCTTTGGTTGATGCCCTTGTCGGGTATTCCTGAGACTTTAGAAATTGCTTGATATCATACTACTAGGGTTTGTTATCGTCAACACCGTCTACTGCAAACACGTATGCTAGATGAGATATATCAATTTTGGGCACATAGTTATTTTGATGAACCTTGATCATGGAAGACAAGGTTGCTAAAGCATCAGCAAACTGATTCTCTTCCTGAGGTATATAGTGCAGCTTGAATTTCATGAAGAGAGTTAGCAACCTCCTGGTATAGTCCCTGTAAGGAATCAGATGAGGTTGATGAACCATCTATTTGCCGTTAACTTGGTTAATAACCAAAGCGAATCACCGAAGATCTCGAGATTCTTGATTCTCAAATTAATGGCTTCCTCGATCCCCATTATGCAGGCTTCGTACTCTGCTTCATTGTTAGTGCATTCGAATGTAAACCGGATAGTAAAGGGCATATGGATCCCTTCCGGCAAGATAATGACATCACCAACTCCTCTACCGTTCATGTTAATCGTTCCATCAAACATCATACTCCATTTGGATTCGGGGTCTGGCCCCTCTTCCTGGAGTGGTTCTTCACAGTATTTCGACTTGAGGAACATGATGTCCTCATCCGGGAACTCAAACCTCATTGGTTGGTAATCCTCAATTGGTTGTTGGGCCAAATAATTCTACAATACACTTCCCTTGATGGCTTTTTGTGAAGTGTATTGGATATCATATTCTGTCAGAATCATTTGCCACCGGACTACTCTTCCAGTCAGAGTTGGCTTTTTGAAGATGTACTTTACAGGGTCCATCTTGGAAATCAACAGGGTGGTGTGAATCAGCATGTACTGTCTTAGTCAGCGAGCAGCACATGCCAAAGCGCATCAAGTTTTATTGAGCAGTGAGTAGCGTGTCTCATAGTTGGTAAACGTTTTGCTAAGGTAATATATTGCATGCTCTTTTTGACCAAACTCGTCATGCTAACCCAATAAGCATCCCATTGATCCCTTGAGCACTATGAGGTACATGATTAAGGGTCTCCCTGGCACTAGAGGCATGAGAACCGGAGGTTCTTGCAAATACTCCTTGATTTTGTCAAAAGCTGATTGGCAGTTATCATTCCAAGTGATGGCCTGATTCTTCCTTAGAAGTTTGAATATAGATTCACACGTAGTTGTTAGGTGAGAGATGAACCATTCAATGTAGTTCAACCTCCCTAAGAAGCCACATACCTCTTTCTCAGTTTTTGGTTCAGGCATCTCCTGGATTGCTTTCACTTTTGCAGGGTCGACCTCGATCCCTGTAAACACCCCAAATTTGCCCTCACTTTTTCTCACATCGTGGCTTGTGATCTTTCATTTTTGCATTAGCATAAGCATATCATATCCCACTGCATAGTTCATTTTATCTGCATCTAGGGTTTGTGATCTGATCAATCCAAGAAGTGATCTGAGTCATCCCAATGGTCTTGAAGATTTCTAAGAGGGTCCATGTGTGTTCCATGATCATAAGATGCTCCCCAAAGTTCATAAAAGCCAAGGGATCACAAAGCATGGCAAGGGCATAGAGGCAGATTGAAGATTTCAGAGGCCTTAATCCCAAATTTTTTGGTCATTCTTGTTTCTAATGGTCTCAATATGTTATAAGGATCATGTGTACCAAATTTGATGAAGAAATTCACTGTGGAAGTCATCTGATCATTGGGTAACTTCTTGAGCAAGTAAAGTCAAAATCAGGGCATCTAAGGCCTCCATCAAGGGTACCAAAGGGTCATCATCATCATTTTGAGTCTCTATGATCTTTATTTGATCATTAAAGTGGTTGGAAGTTCACAAAGTTGAAGAATTTTGAGCCAAATGCAAACTTGCTATTTTTGGAAAGGACTTGTTATGGAAACTTTCCATTTTGGGAAAGATATTCAACCTATTCTTTCATGACCAAAAATGCTTCAAATGAAAAATTCTTGGGCATGAAAGTTGTAGATTATGTCTTCCCATTTTCAAAAAGTATAAGAACATGTCTTGACTTATCCTAGAACTCAAGATATGGCCTTTCAAAGTTGGCAAAAATCCTATAATTTTCAAGTGTGCACCAAAGAGGGAAATTTGCAAATTCACTTGCCTAGCCATTTCATGACCTCTAATTGACCTCTAAACATCATACCAACATAGTGAAACACATTTGGACCAGAATTGTGCCTTGGATCACAAATTTTCATGGCCAATTTCTCAAGAAATTTCAAAGTTGTCAAAATGCATAAAGCTTGCAAACACTTGATTAAGGCCATCCAGCTGCACTCTATTGATCTAAGGGCCATCCATGAACTCAGCTGAGGCCAAGACACCCCTTGAAACAGCTCTGAACCATGCCCATACCTCAAGTACACAATATTGACATTTTTGCAACTTGACTCATACCAATCTCACTATGCCACCACCCACTTTCTGATCACTCTCATTGGCCTATACTAACCTTATGCAACTCATTTCATAACACACACAAGCCTGAATCATTCCACAAGCTGAGCTTCACAAAAATCCCCAAAACTTTCATCTCTTCGAAACTCTCAGCACAACCATCAAACCTCAAAAATCTTTGCACCATTCAATCATACACATCCTAAGGATCACAAAGCAACCCTTACAATGGCCTGAAAGCTTCTCAAACCAAAACACGATTTCTGCAGATTCATAACTGAAACTCACAAACCAAGCCATACAAGCTTCATTCAAGTCTTTCAGAAAGCACAAGGGGACCTAGTGGGTTGGTTTTGCATCAAGGAAAGGTCTAGAAAGCTCAGATTGAGAAAGCTTCATCTTAGGTATCATCAAGAACAAATTTTCCAGAACTTGCCTTTTAAGTTACAATAATAATCTACATGTTTCACTGATTATTGTGATGTGTTTGGTTTTGAAAATGAGTTGAAAACAAGCATGTATTTAGCTTCTGAAAGTTTTGTGCAATTTTCCGTTTTGCTTCGATTCATGTATTTGATGGAATATAAATGTTGTTTGTTGGTGGATTCATGCCCAGTGATGTTTAGGGAGTGATTCTGGAGAGTTTGGGAGGTTCTCACAGCCTAGGGAGAGAGATAGCATTTTTGGGTCGTCGGAGAAGATGACTGGAGCTTGTTCCTGTCACCTGAGAATGTTTAGGGTTTACCAAAAAATTCATGAAGCATTCCAATACATTTAGAAACATTTTCAAACTCACCATACAAATTTCTTTTTAGGTTTGATCACATTTTCACAATTTACTTTGAATTAGGGTTCTTAAATTTCATATTTTTTAACCCTAACTTGAAAAATTCATTTATGCCTAACCATGATGAGTTTGAACATGTTTCTTCTTGAATTGTTTCAAATATTGCATATAGTTTCTAGGTTATTTATCTCATATTTATATCTTGCATTTTCAATTTGATTTTCATTGTCCCTTTAGAAGAACCCAAAAACCCTAGCAAACTTAGAAATTTCATAACTTTCACTAGGATTAGCTTATGACCTTCTCCTTTGGGGTGTGATCTTGTATAGGTTTAGGGTTTGTTTGAGCTCAATTTCAATTTTTTATCATGATGTTTGCTTCTGTTTTGGTCATATGCATCTCATGTTGCCTTAAAACCCTAATTTTGCATCTTCATTCGCGTTCTTCCTTACATATCATGAACTTATGAACTTGTCATGCCATTCAATTATTTTGTATGTCATATTAGACATCTTAGGACATGTTTGAAACATTGCTTGATCTTTTTTGCATAATTTTGGTATGCTTTGCATCCATTACATTTCATGAACATCCATGTGTTTTCATGCTTCTAAACATGCTTCCATTGCATCTCATCCTTGTATTACCATTCATATGCATCTTGTATGACTTTGAATCATCTCATAACAAATTTTCATTGCATATTCACTTCTTACTTTGGTCTTTTCACCTTCATTTGTCTTATTTATTTTCATTTCATTTATTATGCATTCATACTAACATTTTAGGGGTTTATGGTAAGTTGTTTGGGATATGGATTTGCCTTCACATTCCAACTCTTCTCATCTCTTCATTTGCATATTTATTTGTCTTTGAAGTGAACTTGCTTCACTTATGCTATCTCCTTCTTACTTTCTTACTTTCAAGTTACTTATCTTCTTCAGGAAGTAAGTAACTTATTCTTCTTCCTCCTTCTCTTTTCATCTGCTTCTTCCATGGTGGCCTTCTTGAAGATATTTTCTCTTAAGCCTCACAAACTATAGGATATCCAAGCATGATAACTTTTAGGGTTGTATATAGTCCCCCCTATATTTTTACCTTTGAGTCTCCTTGAGTCTCTCTTCTCATCTCTTAATCAGAGGCTAAACTCTTAAAGCTTTAGGACTTTGGAATTAGGGTTATGCCTGCATCCTTATCTTAGGATGTAGTGTATAAATTTAATCCTTAGTGTTAAACCTTTAATTTGTTTACACCTCTTAATCAAAACTCATTAATAATCACTAAGACTTTATCTTGTAACTTGGGCCTTACGTTAGGGTTCTATCTCTTCCTTATGGTTAAGAGGGACTAACCCTAGTGTTTAAGGGACAAGTCACCCTCAAGTTGTCTTACAAACCATAAAATCCACTTCTTAATCTCATCCTTTATTTAAAATCCATTATATAAAGGCTTGTTATATAATGAATTTAATCCCTAACCATGGATTAAGTTGAGGTATCTTCCTCAGCTTAAGTGTTCTCATCTATCATCCTTCTATTAGGATGGTGTAATATGTTCACTAATCTGTGATTAGAGATTAAACTCTTTACTTAACACTAAACAAAAACCCAAAAACACTTAATAATCACAAGTAGGTTAATGATCTTAATCCTACATCATCATGGTAATTAAGTTGAGATGCTCATCTCATACTTAAGTAGGCTCATTATCCCTAATCAAGGAGGATATAATGAGTTTACAACCCTTGATTTAGGTTTAAGCTCACTAACTTATGCAAAACACCAAAAACAATAAAAAACTGAAAACACAAAAACAAACAATAATCGTCTCCTCCGGGATTCTTTTCTCATCACACTCATTCTATAAATGAGAACTCGCTTCTTCCGTCTAATGCAAGACAGTTAGCACTCGAGCCAGACGAGTCATACACTTGAGCATAGACAAGCAAGCAGTTCACAGATTTTGCACACAGATATCACATACACCTACCCCTTTTAAACACAATCTTGTAAGCGTGGATCCCGTCGAGTACGACGGACGATCTGGGTGCTAATACCTTCCCAGGTCATAACCAACCCCCTTTCTCAGTTTCTCTGGTTCGTAACCGTCTTATCCATCTTTTTCCAGGTTTATGCAGCATTACCTTTCCTTCGGGATAAAAATGCCTAGCTGGCGACTCTACTTTATTCAACCCCTTCTCTTCACCGACGGTTCGCGTTTGCACCGGGACGTAAGTTCGGGGTAAGTTCCGGTAAGCTACTGGGTTTTATTGTAAGTGAAAAAGGAATTAAGGTTGATCCCGATAAAGTCAAAGCTATTTAGGAAATGTCCGCACCTAATACTGAGAAAGAAGTTTGAGGGTTCTTAGGTAGATTGAACTACATCTCAAGGTTCATATCTCATCTCACTGCAACCTACGAACCCTTGTTCAAGCTGTTAAGAAAAGAGAAAACAGTCAGGTGGAACGATAATTGTCAGAGAGCTTTTGACAAGATCAAAGAATATCTTCAAGAACCTCAAATTCTCATGCCTCCAATCGAAGGAAGACCTCTAATCATGTATCTGACAGTATTATAAGAGTCAATGAGGTGTGTGTTGGGACAACATGACGAGTCTAGTCGAAAAGAGTATGCAAAATACTACCTAAGAAAAAAGTTTACCGTCTGTGAACAATGTTATTCACTGCTCGAGAAAACTTATTGTGCTTTAGCGTGGGCAGCTCGCTGACTAAGACAGTATATGTGATGCGTGTTTTTCGCAAGTATACGAATATATCAGAGTAATATAAAAGATTGTCGAATCCACAGAGACCAAGTGTCAATCTATCGTACCTGTTGTTATGGTGTGTATCTAAGGCAACTGAATATAATGGTTTTAAGGAGTGCGCGATGGTAAATAAAATAATAATTTTAAACAAATAATAAAAACAGGCTCGAATGTAATTCACATAATCAATTGATAATCTGGTACTTGTTAATATAACTACTTATGGGCAATGTTTTCTACTTTGAAAAGAACTAATTTAACAGGAATTGTCGCTTTCGTGTATTTAGAATCGAGTTGTACTCTCTAATAAACCCCTCCTATTGACACGGATAAAAAGGTGTGTACTGCGTTAGAGTAGTAAACCTATATTTAAGAAATATAGTATCTTAACTAAGTTGAAAAGTACTTTAACCTGGATTTCTTAGCAAAAAGAGGTTCTCACGAACCAGACTCTAAACTTAACGCGTCCGAAAATCGTTTTAAAATCCTTTTTCTTTTTAATCTAAAAACTCCTAATGAACTAGACAAAGCGCTTTTGGCTGTTTTTGAAATAGTTAAAAACAATTAAACTTATATTGAAAGTTAAAATAGCCCTTAAGTGTTTCTACAAACAATTGTACGAATTACTGGTTCAATTACGATCCTTACATTCTAACCTTTATGGATTTAGTTAGATATGGTAAAGTAAAAGTTCTTTTTATTATTTTTCATAAACGTAATTAGTGCGAGTGCGGAAAGTAAATAAAAGTAGCGCGAGTGCGGAAAGTAAATAAAAGTAGTGCGAGTGCGAGAAATAAAGGTATTTAAAGCGAGTGCGAGAAATAAAATAAAGTAAAGTGCGAGTGCGGGAAATAAATAAAATAAAGCGAGTGCAGGAAATAAATAAAATAAAGCAATGCGTAAAAATAAAATACGAACTGGAATTAAAATGGCGGCAGGATTAACATCCTCCTAGAGTGCTCCAAAACTCGATCACACAGACGTATACAGACCCGATCACTCGATTGTAGTAACACCCCGATGTGAAGTGATTACTACTTTAAAACTGATATATGTTGTCGTACCTCGAAAAATACGATCCTAAAACAAAACAACAGAGCCGCCACCTAATTCTATTTATTCTACGAGAGAAAAGGGAGATATAGATACAACCTAAAGGATGGATAAGAAATGGTTTACGAAACCACTCTAAGTTCGGGAGTCGGTTACGCAAGGGGAAGGTATTAGCACCCCTCACGTCCGTTGTACTCAACGGGAACCTCTTAGCTAAATATGCGATTAAATGTTTGATCTTAAGCTTTGTCTTCTAAATGATTATTAATGTGTTTGTTCTAAAGTTTTTAAATTTTTATTAGGACGGAGAAAGGATTAAAGTTTTTAATAGGGAGAAATAGTTAAATTTTTTATTAGGGTGCTCGCGAAGGATTAAAATCCCCGTGCCTACGTATTCCCTTGTGCAATGGGAAAGTCAGAGCTCCATAGTTCGTGCTACTACGGTTTGTGGCTTTTATTGAACAGTTGTTTAAAACGCATTCTACTGTTAAGCGTTGGCTTATACTCGCGGTGGAGGCTGAAGCGCTAGCTTGTTCGAGAGATAGAATGATTTAAACAATGTTCGTTTGAGAAAATGTTTGACTTTTGTTAAGATGTTTTAAACGAAAGGGCGAATGAACACATCGCGTGGGGCTAGCCCATGTTGCGGTCCAATCCAGAACGCGCAGAATGCTAGACTCCGGAATTCTGTCTTTCGATAATTAATTATAAAAATGATTTAAATTTGTTGGTATACGAATGGTGATTGAACCCTCGCGTGAGGCTAGCCCATTTGCGGTTCAATCCAGAACGTGCGGAATGCTAGACTCCGGAGTTCTGTTTTCGTACGATTAAATTATGTGATTATGATTTGAATATTTTGATATACGAATGGTGATTGAACCACCGCGTGAGGCTAGCCCATTTGCGGTTCAATCCAGAACGTGCGGAATGCTAGACTCCGGAATTCTGTTTTCGTAATTCAATTAATTAAATAAATTGGAATATTTGTTTTTTAGATGTTTTAGAAACAAAGTGATTAATAACGAAGGATTGAACAAACAAAACGCGTGGGGCTAGCCCAGTTGCCGTTCGTTCTAGAACGTGCGGAGTGCTAGACTCCGGAGCTCTATTCCTTGTTAAATTAATTAAGACGTGCAATAAGTCGTGAAAACGTGCAAAGGGCGATCACTTGGTAATCGACTTACGTGTGTGCGAAGTGTGGGCGAGATTTGCTTACTCGGCATTGGACCGAAAACTTATTTATTTTGAGCGTGTTAATTTATTATTTTGAAATATGGTGCAGGAACAAATAAATGCATATATATATAAGCTAAAGTTTATGGGGAGGTAATTAATTAATTAACTAAATTAAAAATTAATGTCACTATTATTATATTTTTTTTAAGGAAACAAATAAATAAATAGAATATAATTTATCAAACTTAATAATTAAAATAATAAAATTTAAACATAACTATTTTTTATGGATTTTTTTTATAGAAATATTAGAGAAAAAAACTTAGAAAAGAATTTAAAGTAAAGTATATAAAACAACTTAAATCTATTGAAAACAAAAGAGGGGTGTTGAAAGAACCCTCAGCCAAAAGCCCATAAGGGGCGCTGGGTAGAGACGGGGGTAGACCGGACCAGGCGGGTCGGGTCGGACCTGGACCGGTCCGGCTAGTCAAAAACCCGGGTGGAGCATAACCCTAGATAACAAAATTGGGAAAACACAGAAACATAAAAAATATAAAAAAAAATCCCTTCTATAACCCTCAATTTCTCTCTCTCGCAAATCAACTTTCTCTCTCCATGCTCAACTCTCTCTCTCGCAAATCAACTCTCTCTCTCCATGCTCAACTCTCTCAACAATCTCTCTCTGTTCGCTAGAGTTGCCCCTTTTGTCACGAATCGTTCATGGATTTTCGGTTAATTAAAAAACAACAACAACATACAGGACGCTAATCAAACAAGAATGGCCTCAACGAAAAGAAGCCGGAAAGGAAAAAGGTACTTACAGTGAGGTGATTTTCGGAGCGATCTTTCACGGTGGGTCTTCTCTGTTTCAATCGGTCTCACTTCCGCCTCCGATTTCGATCTGAACTTTGGTGCTTCTCTCTTAATGTTTTGCGGCGCGGTTTTGAAGTGTTATCTCTCCCATCTGCGATGTCTTCGGCTCTGCGACGGTGAAGAGTGATTCGAAGGAATGGTGGTGGTAATTCGGGATGGCCGGCGTTTTTGAGGGTTTCGAATGTGTGCGGCTTGCGGAGATGGCTTGTTGCTGGTGATGAGGTGGGTTACGGTTTCGTGAATCCTTCTCAGTTCGGCTTCTCAACCTGTTTGCTGATGGAAAACAAGCTTCTGGTTCTCTATTTTGGTTGAATGATGGTTTCGGCTTTTTTTGTCAAAAAGGTTGAAGGTGTTGTTCGAGCTTCTCGCGGTGAGGCGGTTTCGTGAAGACGGATTTCGCGAGTTGGTGATGGTTGCTTGGTGTTTTGGTTGATAGGTGTTAAGGGTGTTGGGAGGTTAGAAAGGATAAGGACAAATTTGTGATGGAGTTGTTGCTTGTTCGTATGGCTGAAACTAAAAGTCGACGCAATGTCGAACTGAATGTTGAGTTGAACTTGAGAGACACACGACTTGCTTCAAACCGAGAACTGTATCAGAGGTTGTTGGAAGTGTCAAAGCTGCAGGTTTTGAAGCTCATAATAGTGGAAGAGTTATTGCTTTCACTGCTTCGTTGTGAGATGGTGATTTAACGGGTTTTCATGGCGGTGGCAGCGGAGTTATGTTGTTTCACTCGCAGGTCTCTCTGTGTCGCGGTTTCGCGGCGGTTGGTTTGAATGGTGATTTTGATTGGTTTGGGTGTTGGTGAAGACAGTGGGGTGTTCGTGGAGGTTGCGAAGGGGGTTTTATGATGATGAATGGTTATGGCGGCGGCGCGGTGAAACGGAAGAGGAAGGAATTTGAAGATGGTGGAGAGATTTGAAGGGTATTGGTACGTGTTCAGTTGGAGAGTTGAAGAAGTTTGTGGCCCCGGTTTTGTGATTCTGGTTTTTTCGGTGAGGCTTTCTTCTGATAATGGTTTTTGGATTCTGGTGTTTTCCTTTGAACTCCTTTTCTGTGTTTTTTCGCAGGCCATGATTTGCAGGTGGTAAGGTGTTGTGATTTTGGGATGGTGAATTGTTATTGTTGTTCAGGTTTTTCGTGGTTGTGAGGTGAGGAGTTTGGTCTGCGGTTGAAGTTTTGGAGGAAGAAGTAGCAGTTACAGGTTATGGATGAAGTTTAAAGGTAGCGGAAAGGGACTCGTATGGTGGCTCACCCCACTGTAAGAAAAATGAGTTGCGAAGAGAGGTAATGGAGAGTTTCCGTCATTTTTGTCTCTAAGTCCCTTTTTCCTTTTAATTTTCCTTTGTTGAGATTTCTGGGTGAAAATGAGTATGACTACTGATGTTGCTTAGAGTCTTCTTCAGATTTTTTGTGTAACAATCAAAAATGTTATGGCTATGTTATGTGGTTCTTGGTTAGTATGAGGCTAAGTTATTGTTTGTGACTGTGATTGTTTCTAATCTGATTGTATGTATGCGGCTAGGCTGGTTTTCTGTTTGTGGTTGTTTTGAGTTTTTGTGGATGCAGTTTGGTTATAAGTTGATGTAAGATTTTGTAAGTATGAAGTTCTATATGGTTGCTGAGTTTTGTATTGCTGAGTTTGTTGTGTTGTATGTGAAACAGTTTCGGATTTTTTTTTGGTTGTGGCTGCCCCCCCCCCCCCTTGTTAACTGATAAAACAGTACTTATATAGGGCTGGAATTAGGGTTTTAGGGATTTTGAAAAATATGAAAACTTGCTATCTAAGTTTGACTGGGTTTTGAGGGGGGAAATGTCTGATTTTGGATAGTGATGTGTGAGGGCAGAGGTCTGAAAATGCAGCAGGCTTATTTGTTTGCTTGTGAAGAGGAAAAGATCCTATTATTACCTTATATGCTGCTGAACTGTTTTTTTTTTATTTTGTCTACATTTTCTCATTTGTGAAAGGAAATGGCCCCCATAATTGTAATTTTTTTAATGAAAATCTGTTTTTGTGACTAGCTTCTTGAATACTAAAAAAATGTGAATAACAAAGTTGTAATATGTGCATATGAATGTCATCATGAAATTTGAATATGAATGATATTAAGTAGATATGAGTTGGATGATATGTGAATGAAACCTTGAATAATTTGTAGTTGATGAATTGGAAGGTACATACTTGGAAAATGAATTGAAGCATGAATGTGAATTATGATAACTTATGTATGATTTAAATTAGTTTGATGAATTTGAAAAGATTGGATGATAAATCGAAATGTGATTATGTTTGGATGAATTGATTATGTAGACTAGAATGTGATGGATTATGTAATATGGTTATGTAAATGAATATGTTTATGTGAAATGATGAATGATTATGTATATGGATTGATATGATAAACTTGGTTCTTTTTTTGTAGGGAATTTATGAGGAATTCATGAATTGAAGCATGGAGTTTTGGCATGAAGAATAGAAACTAGGCATGAAAATTGCATTCTTGTTAGGTCTAGAACTTGTACCTCATAAGTTAAATTCTTGTTTCATTTGAGATATAAATGTAAGTGAAAGAATATGTATATGACTCAATGCTTGAGTGTAGTGAACAAAAAAAGTATTGAATGTGAATGTAAAGGTTATAGAATATTTGAATGTGAATGTAGAGTTTTTTAGAAACATGAGATGTGTTAAGATTTGAAACTTGAATTGAGGTTTGAAAATTTGGAAACAAACTTGAACTTGAAAGAAAGTTGGAATTTAAATCTTGCAAAAAGAAATAAAGAATGCACTTAGAACATGACTTGAAATAGGATGAAATTTGAGATGGAATCCTAGAATTGGAACTAAAATTGAGATTGAATAGAAAAAAGAATTGAGTGAAGTTTGAATTGGAAATGAAGTGTAGAAAATTGAGTTGGAATTTGAAATTGAACTTGGAATAGAAATTGTAATTTTAAAATAAATGAAATAGAAATAAAACATGGACTTTGAAATTTAATAATAAAAATTGGGATTAAATTTGGAATTAGAAATTTTAGATTTTAAGAATAAACTTGGACTTAGAAATTTTAGAATAGACTTGGAATAGAATGGAAACTTAAAAATAAGTTTTGAACTTGAAATTGGAATTGGATTTAACCTATGATAAAAAAAATATTGAAATTTAGAAATGGAAATTGAAATTAAATTTAGAAAATTAAAAAAGGCTTGAAAATGAATATAAATAAAAAATAGAGAATAGAAAATCAAAAAAATCAAAAACTTGAAAAAAGAAATAAATTAGAATTATATTTATAAATAAAACTTGACAATAATAAAAAGTTTGTTGCAAAAAAATCTAAGGTGACTAAATGCATCATGGCATACTAATGACGATGTGAATGTATGAATTAAAAGTTAGGGGTAAAACTTGGGGTGTGACATATGCCTAAGAGATTCTAAGTTTGGATGATAAAAACGAAATTCTAAAGTCCTATTTATAGGCAAACATTAAGTGAGAAAAGACCAGGATACCCCCTCCACTAAAAAGTGAAGGGAAACATTTTTGCCTTGTGGCGCCCGCCACAAGGCCATGGCGTCCGCCATGAGTACAAATTGGTGGAGAAAGTGGGGATCGTGGGCTTTGGCAGTTGTGGAGTGATCTTGAGACGTGGCCACGTCATGGCTGACCCCATGGCGCCAGCCATGTTGGATGCCGTAAGTGTAAAAAGTTGAATTTCTTAGTTTTCGTCTGTTTCAACTCCTTTTTCGCTCCTTTTCTTGATTTAGGCCCAGATTACATAAAAAACCTGAAAATAAAGAAAAATAATTAATAACATAACAAAATAACAATAAAAACTAAGAATGCATGCGAAATCGGAGTCAGAAGTACGGTGAAATTTAGTTTTATCAAATTATCCCACACTTAGACCTTTGCTTGTCCTGAAGCAAACATTTAAAGCTCAAAAATGAAGAAAACTGGTGTCAACACGTGATTTGGGCTAAGAGGGATTCTAAGTTCAAGTCAGGATGCAGTGACAGGTACAAACTAAGTGAACCAAGGGTACCATAATAACACAGACACAGACTTCAATCCTATATTAACCACCCCATGTCATCCC
This sequence comes from Lathyrus aphaca, assembly GCA_963966055.1. Classification (NCBI taxonomy): domain Eukaryota; kingdom Viridiplantae; phylum Streptophyta; class Magnoliopsida; order Fabales; family Fabaceae; genus Lathyrus; species Lathyrus aphaca. The sequence continues at coordinate 449,395,527 of OZ014521.1, forward strand.
ACAATACCTAGGCATGTCTTATCATCTCTTTTTGGGTCCTTTTCATTCAGGCGCAATGACATTAAGCCCGTTATCCGTACATGCTTCATAGTAGAGTGACCGATTAGTGATTCTGATCCAAAACATACGGTTTCTGGCACATAAGCATGTGTAAACCCGTTTTATTTGACCTAAATGTAGCTGCGGGGGATCGGATCGTAATCCGCCCTACCAAGTTCAGTGCTAGATACCTCTGAACCAACTAACAATAGGTGACTGCAATTTTTTTCTTTTTGTGGCAAAATTTTTTTTCTTCTCTTTTTTCGGTTTAAATGACTTTGTGAGGGTCACTTATCCCAAAGTTTGCCTTTTTTCCTTTTTTTATTAGCACTGGATCATTCACTTATGTTCATCGGCCCCCTACATAGAGCATGCATAGGCCGGAGCTGACTGCTAGGTTAAACTACTTAGTACAATTTTTTGAATGATAATAAAGGCCATGGTGTGAGGGGTTTAGGAGTGATTCTTATATTCAAGAGGTCTATGGTGCTAAAATGGTACTGATGTTTCAAAACGTTTACCCAAGTCACCACATCCTAATCCAAACCGGTCTCAAAAGCCCAAAAAACATTTGAAACAACATTGTTTTCTTTAAAAAATAATTTGGTAAGGCTAAGGAAATGGGAGAAATGAGGATGTACTAAAGATACATTATACTGGTGACTCGTCAGACACATGCATTATCTAAGAAAACTTAAACTAAATAACTAACTGAAAAGGAAATTAACAGAAAAGCAAATAAATAACTAAAGGAAATAACATAAAGCAATGAAATACCCTCCCACACTTAAATCGGACATTGTCCCCAATGTTTCGAAATAAGATGAGGAGAGTAACCTGGAAAACTACTGCGGAGGAGCACTGGTGCCCTCACCGTCCTGTTTGTTATGGTCCAGAACGACGGGATCTACTGCGCTGCTGGTCCCTCCGATCAAGTCATGTTGATAAGGCAGCCTGGGCACCCCGAACCTCTCGAAGGTTACCTAGGATGGAACCCTGAGTGGCCTCCATAAGCTGGTGGTGCCGGCGGTTGACTTCTCGCTGACGGGCCTGCTCTGATGTGATGTCGGTCAAGGCACGACAAACATTACTGTAGGCATGATCCGAAACCAATCCTGATTGTTGCATGAATCTCATGTTGTCTGTCAGTTATAATGAAATAGTAGAGAGTAGGTTGTCTCGCCTTTCCTCTCTAGCTATCATATCACGCCACATCTCCTCAGTGACATAGAATCCAGGAGCAGCACCTGCAATAGGGTTAGAGGAAGATGGTGCGGTGTGTGACTATGACGGGTGATGGGGGGACACGTGAGGTACGGGAGAATGTTCTCTCTGATCATATTCTTCATCAGTGTCATGTGCCTCCCCATCAGAAATATTAGGAGGAAGTGGACCTAAAATAGGTGGAGTATTCAGATCATAGGTACAGTTCCTTTCATTACGTACATCGATACGTCTACTGCAAGGTAAAGCAACAGATGGGATAGCTACCCCATGAACCATCAACTCATAACCACATGCTCTCCTGGTTCGGCACAATTTTATGTCTTTTAGAAATTTTAAATTAATTGTGTGAGGAGGTAGTGGTTCAAGTGTAGCTATCTCATTGTTTAGGTCAAGAGCCCGAGCAATAGACGTAACAAGTCCTCCAAAAACAATCGGTCCTGTTTTATTAATAATTAAAGCCATGTGTGCAAGCATTAACGGGACCGGATTGATATGAGTATTAGTGAGGCAGCCTTGCAAAAATAGGAGCTCTTTAGCGTTTACCTTATTTGGACTCTCACGGCCAAAAATAGTACATGCCAAAAGATATCTGAAAACTCTTATGGTCGGGTTATGGATGGTCGACGCATGTATTCCTTCAAAAGAATTTATTGAAGTACTTGACAGCCTCTTCCAGAAGGAAAATACCTCGGCCGACCATTCCGCATCCAAAGGTGCCTCACATATCGCACCTTCCCTATGAGGGATTCCTAACAAGCCTGTTAGTTCGCCGGTACTGTATTCGTATTCAATTCCAAACAGTCTAAAATTAACAGTGCCGACTGTGCTAGCAGTGTTAGGACTGACAGTGTATATCAATGAACTTAAAAACTCAACTGTCAGCCTCTCATAGGTAGATTCCTGATTAAAAAAAATATTATGCAAGCTTATAAAATCTAATAAATGAAAAACACTATGATATAGACCCAAAGAGTAAAGACAGTTATCATCGACGTACCTAGTCGAGAGAATTTCTCGACTCTGAAGCCTTTGAATAATTTTCCTTTTCCTATCTCTCGGTCTTCCATCGCGAAGAAGATATCCGTTGAACACCATTGTTGTTGCTCCTTGAGAAGTGCAAAGTGGTAAAGAATGGTTTGTGTGAGAAATGGTAAAGGTTGGATTTTTATGGTTTGTGTTGAATGAAAATAAAGATGGATTTTGGATGGGTTTTATAGATGTTGAATGTTTTGGAAATGTGGGAGCTTTAATGGGGTTCAATGGGGTTTTTCGAAGTTGGAAAAAGGGGTTTTGGAAGTTTGAAGGTGGGAAAATGGTGGGGAAGAAGAATCAGCCCCGAAAAAGGGAAGGACGGCATGGCGCCCGCCATAAGGCTATTTTGCCTTTGGGCCTTAAAATTTTCAATTCTTCTTTTGGGCCTTTTGTACCTTCAGTCTTCGGGGGGGGGGGGGGTCCGGATAGCGTTTTCTTCTTTCATCTAAGGCATGAAGCTTGCATATTTTTTTATGAAGACAAAAATGAAAATATTTTTGTCCTTATATATTTTTTTCTTTATTCGACATAAAATAAAATAAAATAGAACAAAAGAAAAAAAAGAAAAATGAGATTAGTGCATGAAATAATATATAAGATAAAATCAAAGTACATGAAAAAATGTAATATATGCGATAATAAAAAATATGTCTGGAGATGCGAGAAATAAAATAAAGCATGAAAAAGAAATTAAATACTAGAGTAATAATGTCAGTGTAAAACGATCATGTGGTAGGCCTCTCTTCCTGGTTCGATCCACGAATCTCAGCTATCTCCCTCCGCAGCTCTTCAATCTCCTGATATAGAGCATCGGCCTCTGAGGCATGAGTGAGATCAGATATCTCGATTTGTAATGCCAAGTCCGCTACTTCCTGCTTGAGCAGAGCAGTATCCTTGCGGAGCTCGTAAATTTGGGTTTGTAGATCAGGCGGCTGCAAAGACAAATTATTAGACATAACAATGATTCAGGGAGAAAGAGGTGTAGGAGTGTACTCAGTGGCGGGAGGTGATTTTGGCTCTTCGACAGTCTCTCCATAACCCTCTAAAGCATAACTCCAATTAGCAGGGTCGTGGACACTGGTCATCAGCGGGTCTGTTAATGTAAAGTAATGTATCACTTCACCGTAGATCAGTAATCTAAACGTGTTGCGCTCAAAAGAGGCCCTCCTCATCAATCCTCTGCCAAGACAAAAGTCAACATCCAGGGTGGTGTAGCAGTAGAAGGTCCTGAGGTGTAATAATTTGCGAGACAAACCCAATGCAGTAATAATCTGTGTAACAATCCCACCGATGTGTATAATGCCTACAGATGACCTGGCGACACTGGCAAGGCCCTTCAACATAAAGTTGCCACAAGCAACTGGGCATGACTGAGTCGCACAAAACAATAGGAAAATATCCTTTTCACTCAGCAGAGTCTCTGTATCTGGTAAACCGAGGAAAGAGTGTGCTAGAATCATCTGGAAGTACCTTAACACAGGGTTGTACATTACCTGAGAAAACTGAGTGGAAGGATCTTGGCTCCCTCAACCTGAGATGTTAGACCAAAACTTTTCCACTTCTCTGCTCATAAAATACCCCATCGGTGTCTCTGGAATAACATCAGGAGTAGTTTGAAAACCTAGTAAATCACCAAACTCTTTGTGAGAGAAGGAGTAGTCAGTCCCGAACAACCTGAAAACAGCATGTCCATCTGGTCCAGCCCAAGGATCATAGTCAAACGAGCTGAGGAACTCTAGAGTCAAGTTCCTGTAAGTGTTGTTCATATCGTCGAACTGGTCCCACTGGAGTTGGTGGCATAAGAATCTGACGCTTGGCTATATCCCCAAGGCATCCATGCAATCTTGGTATGGGTACCTGGTAGGTGCCATAGGGCGTCTCATATGGACATAGTAATGCTCTTTCTGTGCGTTGTCTCTGAAGGCCACGTGCATGTCATCGGGGTTCTGCATTCTGCACAAGGTTAGCAAACCAGGGTCCTGAAATTAAATAAAACATTCAATCGTTAGTCCTGACAGAATAATAAAGTAAACAAAATAAAAATAAATTAAAAATAAATAAAAAGTAAGTAAGATAAGAAAACCATGGGTTGCCTCCCATGCAGCGCTTGTTTAACGTCATTAGCTCGACGACCGAATTTTACACATCATTCGAAGGATATGGTGGATCACTCAGAGTATGGCAGGTGTATGTTGTTGGGATGTCACCTGCTTCGTAGGGCTTCAACCTCTGTCCATTGACGATGAACGGTTTACAAGTTTGGTTCTTGATTTCAATAGCACCAGATCTTAGAATCTTAGATACTTCGAAAGGGCCAGTACATCTCGAACGAAGCTTCCCTGGAAAAAGTCGTAACCTAGAATCGAACAGGAGAACAAGATCGCCTATTTTGAAGTCTTTTCTTATGATTCTTTTGTCATGCCAAGCTTTTGTTCTTTCTTTGTATATGATGGCATTTTCGTAGGCGGATTTTCTGAGCTCTTCTAATTTGTGGATATCAAGGATACGTTTTTCACCAGCAGTTAGGTAATCCAAATTCAAAGTTTTGATGGCCCAATAGGCCTTATTCTCCAACCTCAAAGGTAAGTGGCATGATTTTCCATAAACTAGTTGATAAGGGGTTGTTCCTATAGGGGTTTTGAAAGCGGTTCTATATGCCCATAATGCTTCTTGAAGTTTCTGCGACCAATCTTTTCTAGATATAGAGACAGTCTTTTCAAGAATTTGTTTGATCTCCCTATTAGATACTTCCACTTGTCCATTAGTCTGTGGGTGGTATGGTGTTGTTACTCTATGCTTAACTCCATACTTGCTAAAAAGTTTATCAAATATTCTCGATATGAAGTGTGATCCTCCACCATTTATGACTAAACGGGGGGTTTCAAACCTGGGAAATATATAGTTTTTAAACAATTTGATGACTACTCTGGTGTCATTTGTGTGTGCGGCGATAACTTCAATCCATTTAGACACGTAGTCAACAGCTACTAAGATGTACTGATTTCCTAAAGATGGTGGGAATGGTCCCATAAAGTCTATACCCCATACGTCGAAGAGTTCTACTTCTTGGATATTTCTTAGAGGCATTTCATTAGGTCTTGAAATATTTCATGTACGTTGGCATCTGTCACGTTTGACAAGGAAAGCATGGACATCACGCCACATGGTAGGCCAGAATAGGCCAGCTTGAAGAATCTTGGCGTAGGTCTTAGATGTGCTTGCATGTCCACCATAGGGTGCAGAGTGACAATGCTCAATTATATTATGTACCTCTTCTTCTGGAACGCAACGGCGGAAAATGCCATCTTTACCTCTCTTGAAAAGAAATTGTTCGTCCCAATAGAAGTTTCTCACATCATTGTAGAACTTCTTCTTCCGGTGGTAATTTAGATCGGGGGGTGTGATGTCAGCGGCTAGGTAATTAACAAAGTCTGCATACCAAGGTACATTACCTATAGCTAAGGATTTATGAGAATGCTCATGTGGGTCTGGGTTATTATCTTCAATAGTTTCTACTTGGGCTATCAGTCTATCATAGGCAAAATCGTCATTTATGGGCACTGAGTCAGGTTTTAGGTATTCTAGCCTAGAAAGGTGATCAGCTACTACATTATATGTGCCTTTCTTATCATGGATATCTAAATCAAACTCTTGCAGTAATAAAATCCATCGAAGTAACCTAGGTTTGGCATCCTTTTTACTTAGTAAGTAATGAATGGCAGCATGGTCGATGTAAACAATAATTTTGGCTCCTACTAGATAAGATCTAAATTTGTTTATGGAGAAAACTACAACTAGGAGATCTTTTTAGGTTGTTGCGTAGTTGAGCTGTGCAGTGTTTAGGGTTCTACTGGCATAATAAATTACGTGTAACTTTTTATCCTTTCTCTGACCTAGAACGGCTCCTACAACATAGTCACTAGCGTCACACATTATCTCAAACGGTTCTGACCAATCAGGGGGTTTCATTATAGGTGCTGAAATCAGAGCTTGCTTCACTAGATTAAATGCTTCAGTACATTTTTCATCGAAGATGAATTCAGCATCTTTCATTAAAAGACCAGTTAAAGGCTTTGATATTTTGGAGAAGTCCTTGATAAAACGTCGGTAAAATCCGGCATGTCCAAGAAAACTTCTTATCTCCCTAATAGTCTTTGGTGGTTTTAGATTCTCTATGAATTCTATTTTAGCTTTGTCTACCTCTATACCCTTTTCGGAAACTATATGTCCTAAAACAATCCCTTCGGTGACCATGAAATGACATTTTTCCCAATTTAGCACAAGGTTTACCTCCAGACATCTTTCCAGGATTTTCTCAAGGTTGATAAGACAATTTTTGAAATCAGATCCACAAACTGAGAAATCGTCCATAAATACTTCCATGATTCCATCTAAATAGTCTGCAAAGATAGACATCATGCAGCGTTGGAGAGTGGCAGGGGCATTACAGAGTCCGAAAGGCATTCTTTTTTAGGAGAAAGTTCCAACAGGGCATGTAAAGGTAGTTTTTTCTTGATCTTCGGGGTGAATAGGTATTTGGAAGAATCCTGAATATCCATATAGGTAACAAAAGTAAGAGTGTCTGGCTAGGCGCTCTAACATTTGGTCTATGAATGGTAATGGGAAATGGTCCTTCCTAGTTGCTTTATTTAATTTTCTATAGTCTATGCACATACGCCAACCTCCATCAGTTCTTTTTGCTACAGGTTCGCCCTTCTCATTTTGCACGACTGTGATGCCTCCCTTTTTAGGTACTACATGCACAGGACTCACCCATCTACTGTCCGAGATCTGATATATTATACCTGCCTCTAGTAACTTAAGAACTTCAGTCTTAACTACTTCACTCATCATAGGATTTATTCTTCGTTGGTGTTCTCTGGAGGGTTTTGAATCTTCTTCAAGCAAAATCTGATGGATGCATACGAATGGGCTTATTTCTTTTAGATCTGAGATCTTATATCCTAAGGCTGAGGGGTACCTTCGTAAAACATCTAACAATTTGTTTGTTTCCTCTTGGTCCAAGGTAGCACTGACTATAACTGGACGGTCCATTTCTTCATCAAGAAATTCATATCTCAGGTTCTTAGGCAGTTCCTTAAGTTTTACTGTTGGTTTCATAGGGCAAGGCATATGATCTGGGGAAAGAGATAAACATTCGTTAAGGTTATCATTAATGTAGGGTTTCTTATAACTGTCATCTTCCCAAATAAGGGTTGATGGCAATTTTATAGATTCAGTTTCTTCTTCTTATTCTAATTCCCTAATGCACTCATCAATGATATCTAAGGCATAACAAGCATCTCCTATTACAGGAGCCATAAGAAATTTCGAGAGTACAAATTTTATCTTCTCGTCACCTACCTCAAATGTTAGTTTCCCTTTTTTAACATCTATTATGGCTCCAGCGGTTGATAAGAACGGTCTACCTAGGAGGATTGGTATGTCGTCATCTTCTTTAATGTCCATGACAACAAAATCAGTAGGTATATACAGCTGACCTATCCTAACAGGGACATCTTCAAGTATGCCTATATTAACGGATCTATCAACTAATTGAAGTGACATCTTAGTAGGTTGTAATTCTCCTAAGTTTAATCTCTCACAAACTGCTAAAGGAATTAAGTTCACATTAGCTCCTAAGTCTAGAAAAGCTTTTTCGATGACATGGTTCCCCAAAATACAAGGAATGGAAAAAATTTCGGGATCTTTATCTTTCTTTGCTAACCTATTTTCGGAAATAGAATTACATTCCACGGGTTTCGGATCTTCAAGTCTATGTTTATTTGTAAGTATGTCTTTGAGAAACTTAGCGTAAGAAGGTATTTGGGTGATGGCTTCTATAAAGGGGATTTCTACGTGAAGTTTTTCTATAACCTTAACGAATTTTTTATACTGATTATCGATTTGGGTTTTCTTTAGTCTTTGAGGGTATGGTATCGGTGGTTTGTATGACGGTGGTGGTACATAGGTTTTGTTTTTAGGTTCTTCTCTTTTTTCTTGACTTTCCGGGTTTTCAGATTCCTCTGGTTCCTTCTCTTCATTTCTCTCAGAAGTTTCGGGATGGCTTAATCTAGGGTTAGAAGGTTCCTTATAAGCGGTTCCACTTCGTAGAGTAATAGCATTTGCTTGCCCTTTCGGGTTTTGTTGAGGTTGTCCAGGGAACTGTCCTCCAGGTGTAGTCTGAGGGGCTTGGTTTAAAGCTACCTGAGAGATCTGGGTTTCAAGTATCTTATTATGAGTAATAATTTGGTCAACCTTGGTTCCTAACTGGGTAATTAGTTCGTTAACATGGACTTTTTAGTTCATGAACTCTTTGTTTTGTTGTGTTTGAGCGGTGATAAAATTTTCCACAATTTTCTCAAGGCTCGGATTTGGTGGTACAGGTTGCATAGGTTGATTTGTTCTCGGGCTTGGTAACCTTGTTATCTCGGAGGTGCGGTATTTTGGATAGGGTTATTATTTTTGTAGGAGAAGTTTGGGTGATTCCTCCATCCAGGGTTATATGTGTTTGAAAATGGGTTCCCTTGGGCGTAGTTCACTTGCTCAGGGCTGGTCTCATTTAACAAATTGCATTCGGCGGATTGGTGTCCTTGCATCCCACATATCTCACAATTCGGCAAAACTGTAGCTACAGTATTTGGAGTTATACACATATGTTCGACTCTAAGGGCCAACGCGTCCATTTTAGCTTGCATCATGTCCATAGAGCTTAGCTCATGCATTCCTCCTTGGGCTTCCTTCTTTTCCACTGTTTCTCTTTCTACTCCCCATGATTGATGGTTTTGGGCCATATCTTCGATAAGGGCACTAGCTTCAGGGTAAGGTTTGTTCATCAGTGCGCCGCCAGCGGCAGCGTCGATGGTCATGTTAGTGTTATAATGAAGTCCATTATAGAAGGTTTGAATGATTAGCCAATTCTCTAAGCCATGATATGGGCATGCTCTTAATAGCTCTTTATATCTCTCCAGGCTTCAAACAACGACTCTCCTTGGTGTTGGGTAAATCTGGTTATTAGGTTTCGAAGAAGAGTGGTCTTACTTGGGGGAAAATATCTAGCAAGGAAAAATTTTCTAAGGTCTTCCCAAGTTGTTATGGAATTGAGTGGAAGGGAATCTAACCATGATAAAGCTTTATCTCTAAGGGAAAAAGGAAATAATCTTAAGCGGATTGCCTCAGGAGGAGCTCCATTGGTTTTAAAGGTGTCTGCTAACTGGAGAAATTTTATTAAATGTTGGTTTGGGTTCTCATAAGCAAGACTTGTGAGTTGTCTCTGTTGCACTAATTGCAGTAGGGACGGTTTAAGTTCAAAATTATTGGCGGGGATAACGGGGTTTACTATACTAGAACTAGGTTCCTCGTTTGATGGTTGGGCGAAGTCCTTAAGAGGTCTTCGGTTTTGATCTTCGGCCATAGCTCTCCTATTCCTATGGAAAAACAAACGTGCGCGAGCGTAACTTTCAGGTTCAGCTAGAGGGTCTACTAAACTTCCGGCACTGCGAGTCTTTCGCATTGACCGGCAGGTAACAACCTTAGTCTAAACGGTATAACTACAGGGTATGAAATTTGACGAAATTGGTCCCCGACAACGGCGCCAAAAACTTGATGCGTGTTTTTCGCAAGTGTACGAACACGTCAGAGTAATATAAAAGATTGTCGAATCCACAGAGACCAAGTGTCAATCTATCGTACCTGTTGTTATGGTGTGTATCTAACGCAACTGAATATAATGGTTTTAAGGAGTACGCAATGGTAAATAAAATAATAATTTTAAACAAATAATAAAAATAGGCTCGAATGTAATTCACATAATCAATTGATAATCTGGTACTTGTTAATAGAACTACTTATGGGCAATGTTTTCTACTTTGAAAAGAACTAATTTAACAAGTACTGTCACTTTCGCGTATTCAGAACCGAGTGGTACTCTCTAATCAACCCCTCCTATTGTCACAGATAAAAAGGTGCGTACTGCGTTAGAGTAGTAAACCTATTTTTAAGAAATATAGTATCTTAACTAAGTTGAAAAGTACTTTAACCTGGATTTCTTAGCAAAAAGAGGTTCTCACGAACCAGACTCTAAACTTCTTAACGCGTCCGAAAACCGTTTTAAAATCCCTTTTCTTTTTAATCTAAAAACTCCTAATGAACTAGACAAAGCACTTTTGGCTGTTTTTGAAATAGTTAAAAACAATTAAACTTATATTGAAAGTTAAAATAGCTCTTAAGTGTTTCTACAAACAATTGTACGGATTACTGGTTCAATTACGATCCTTACATTCTAACCTTTATGGATTTAGTTAGACATGGTAAAGTAAAAGTTCTTTTTATTATTTTTCATAAAAGTAATTAGTGCGAGTGCGGAAAGTAAATAAAAGTAGTGCGAGTGCGGAAAGTAAATAAAAGTAGTGCGAGTGCGAGAAATAAAGGTATTTAAAGCGAGTGCGAGAAATAAAATAAAGTAAAGTGCGAGTGCGGGAAATAAATAAAATAAAGCGAGTGCGGGAAATAAATAAAATAAAGAAATGCGGAAAAATAAAATACGAACTGGAATTAAAATGGCGGCAGGATTAACTTCCTCCCAGAGTGCTCCAAAACTCGATCAAACAGGCGTATACAGACTCGATCACTCGATTGTAGTAACACCCCGATGTGAAGTGATTACTACTTTAAAACTGATATATGCCTAAGAGATTCTAAGTTTGGATGATAAAAACAAAATTCTAAAGTCCTATTTATAGGCAAACATTAAGTGAGAAAAGACTAGGATGCCCCCTCCACTAAATAGTGGAGGGAAACATTTTTGCCTTGTGGCGCCCGCCACAAGGCCATGGCACCCGCCATGAGTACAAATTGGTGGAGAAAGTGGGGATCGTGGGCTTTGGTAGTTGTGGAGTGATCTTGAGACGTGGCCACGTCATGGCTGACCCCATGGCGCCAGCCATGGTGGATGCCGTAAGTGTAAAAAGCTTTATTTCTTGGTTTTCATCCGTTTCAACTCCTTTTTCGCTCCTTTTCTTGATTTAGGCCCCGATTACATAAAAAACCTGGAAAAAAAAGAAAAAAAAAGTAATAACATAACAAAATAACAATAAAAACTAAGAATGCATGCGAAATCGGAGTCAGAAATACGGTGAAATTTAGTGTTATCAAAATGTTGACTCATACTACCTTATTGATCTCAAAGATGGATCCAGTCAAGTACATATTGGAGAAGCCAACACTTACCGGAAGGGTTGCGAGGTGGCAAATGATTCTTACAGAATATGACATTCAGTACACCTCTCAAAAAGCCATCAAGGGTAGTGTATTGTCTGACTATCTGATTGAGCAACCCATTGATGATTACCAGCCTATGAGATTTGACTTCCTTGATGAAGACATCATGTTCTTGAAAGAAAAATATTATGAAGAGCTTGTTAACACTAAAGGGCCTGGCCCAGAAAAAGCATGGACTATGATGTTTGACGGGGCGGTTAATTGTAATGGTCGTGGAGTTGGTGCAGTGCTTATGACACCTAAAGGAGTTCATATGCCTTTCTCAACAAAACTCACCTTTGCATGCACTAACAACGAAGCAGAATATGAAGCTTGTATCATGGGTCTTGAGGAAGCCATTGACCTCAGGATCAAAACCTTGAATGTATTCGGAGATTCAACTTTGGTAATCAATCAGACCAACGACAAGTGGTACACTCATCAGGAGCATCTGATTCCCTACCGTGACTATACGAGGAGATTGTTGACCTTCTTCACAACAGTTAAGCTTGAATACATCCCTCGAGATGAGAATCAGTTTGCAGACGCTTTGGCTACCATTTCATCCATGATCAAAGTACAAGCTGCCAATTATGTACCTCGGATTCTGGTGTCCAGACTGGACAGACCGACATATGTATTTTCTGTGGACAAGCCTTGGTACCATGACATCAAATGCTTCTTGGAAACTCAGACATACCCATCTGGGGCATCATCAAATGATAAGAAGACATTAAGAAGGCTGACCGGCAGTTTCTTCCTCAATACTGATGGTTCTTTGTACAAGCGAAACTTCGACATGGTCTTGCTCAGATGTGTTGACAAGAAGGAAGCAGGCCTGCTGATGCACGAAGTACATGAAGGTTCTTTCAGTACCCATTCCGGAGGACATTCAATGGCAAAGAAGTTGTTAAGATCAGGTTACTACTGGATCACAATAGATGCATACTGTTGCGCCTATGCCAGATAATGCCACAAATGCCAGATCTACGCTGATAAAGTGCATATGCCTCCGAATCCTTTGAATGTAATGTCTTCACCTTGGACCTTCGCCATGTGGGGAATTGATATGATTGGAAAGATTGAACCGACTGCTTCAAATGGTCACAGATTCATCCTGGTAGCCATTGATTACTTCACCAAATGGGTTAAAGCAGCTTCATATGTAAATGTCACCAGGAAAGTGGTAGCTCTATTTCTGAAAAGGGATATCAACTGTCGATATGGATTTCCCAAGCGAATCATTACTGACAATGGTTCCAATTTGAACAATAAAATGATGGTTGAACTATGTCGGGACTTCAAATTTCAACATCATAACTCTTCTCCTTACAGACGAAAGATGAATGGCGTTGTTGATGCAGCCAACAAGAACATCAAGAAGATTGTGCAGAAGATGGTAATCACCTACAAAGACTGGCACGAAATGCTACCATTTTCCTTGCATGGGTACCGAACCTCTATCAGAACATCTAATGGGGCAACATCGTATCAGCTTGTGTATAGTATGGAAGTTGTCCTACCTGTTGAAGTTGAACTACCCTCCTTACGGTTAATGATGGATGTGAAACTGGATGAAGTAGAATGGGTCCGTCTCGATACAATCAACTGAATTTGATTGAAGAAAAGAGATTAGCAGCCATCTTTCATGGGCAGCTATATCAGAAGCGAATGAAGAAATCCTTCGATCATAAAGTCAGACCTCGGGAATACCGAGTGGGATAGCTTGTTCTGGAAAGACTTTTTCCACCTCATACAGACCACAGGAGAAAATGGACGCCAAACTATGAAGGCCCGTTCATAGTATAGAAAGTTTTCTCTAGTGGAACACTGATGCTCACTACTATGGATGGTGAAGACTTCCCGTCTCCTGTGAATTCAAATGCAGTTAAAAAATACTTCGCATAAAAGACCCGCTGGACATAAAAACAGAATATAAGTCCAGGAAAAAATAGGGCACCCCCGGCGAGTCAAAAACAAAATAAAAGACTCAGGAAAAAATAAGGGAAAAATCAAAAAAATGTACACCCAATGAGTTGAAAAGCCACATCGGACAGCACAGGCAAAATGGGTACCACGGTGGATTGAAAACCCGAAAGGGCGATCCGTGCAAAATTAGGGAATAAGCGAACATCTGCATTCTGAATTCGTCTGTATCACTCACAACATGGCAAGCTTCGAAAGAACAAAGCGTCGGTCAGAATCAACCTTCTTCAGAAAGCAAGATAAGAAGAACGTCAAGGTCATACGGGTCATAGCAAAGGAAGCTCACTGGAGTGTCATCTTCAACATTGCCAACACTTTTATTTTCTCAATTTACAGCAATCTCCTCCTTTCAGGGGATTCGCTTCTTTGATTGTACTTGCCTATTCAGGGTTCACAAGTCAATAAAATCAGAATTTTCAGTCACACTTTGTTTTGTACATTTTTGTTTCGTTTGCAAAATGTCCAAAGTTCATGGTACAACACTTGCATAAAGCATATAAGCCACTTTTAATAAATGCTTGCAGGAAATATGTTGCTCTCAGGTAAATCTAACTCCTATGATGGAATCCGGTTGAGGATACCTCGGGACACTTCTGCGTTTCCTTTGTCTTAACAGGTTGCAGGTACTCAAGGCAGGCAATCTTTCACAGCATGGGGCCTATCAAGTATTATTCCCCAGCCAAGCCAACAATAACATCATCAGCAGGACTCTTTGACAAGAAGTATTTACTCGCGAAATTTTATCCCACCAGAGGATCCCTTGAGGAATTCATCAATCCCCAAGCAAGATCTCCCGAGCAATGCCTGGCAACTTTTCCCCAGCAAAGTAGTCAGGAACTTTCTATTCCCCATCAGAGTTGCCAGGATTTTCCTCATCCTCAGCAGAGTCGGTGGAATTGCTTCCCTACAGAGTTGCCTTTCTCTCCCCATTAGAGAAATGCATGAAATATATCCCCAGCAGAGTTCTCCCTCCGAACAGATATACCAGAGATCTTTATCCCAGCAGGATCCGGATCTCGGATCGGATTTCTCATTTGCATAATCATAGCATTCGCATCATTTTCCCCCAAAATAAGTGTAGCATTCCGTCTAAAACGGAGCATTACGGCAAAAATCAAACATTTGCATAATCATGAGCCAGGTTCAAGCCAATCACCTGCAAATACCATCATCACTCCATCAGCAATATATAAAACTTATCCCCCGCAGACAAAGCCAGAATACCTTCTGCATTCTCAATACATATGCTTGTTCATATTTACACATGCTCTTTTCGACACTCGTCTGTGTCATCTTTCCCCAATAAAGTCTCCAGAATATCTTATGCATTCTCAATACAAACACTTGTTCATACTTGTATGTATTCTTTGTTGACACTTGCCCGTGTCATACGTCCCAAGAAAGTCAAACACTCGTCCGTGTCCCTTGCTCAAATCCCTTTTTGACACTTGTCTATGTCTTTCACATATATCCCCAACAGTTCATACTTGTACATACTTATCCAGAAGTCTTCGATACTCGTCCGTATCTTGTACATATCACCCCCTCAGCAGATTCAACACTCGTCCGTGTTCCTTGCTTAACCGATTGATACTCGTCCGTGTCATCATCCTTAAACACGTGTCAGCATTTGTTTCTACCGATACTTGTCTATATCATGGTTCTAAGGATGCTCGTCCATATCTTTAGTTTGTACACACTATCAAACAGTTATACCTTTTATTTTAAAGCGTAAGCACTCGTCCATGTTTACATCCCCACAAAAACAAAGACAACTTTTTCTATCTGACATTCGTCCTATGTCGTGATATTTTCGGCAACCGTCCCCTGCCAGGTGATCGTCATTCACCTTTGGATTACCGTCCCTCATCCTTTCCCCAGTGGAATCCCCATGGTTGGAACCTTCATTCCGGTATTCATCCTATGTCGTGATAAAGAGCAGCCGTCCCCTGCTAGGTGATCATCCTTCACCTTTTGATGACCGTCCCTCATCATTTATCTGATGGTCGTCCCCATCGTTGATCTTTTTATCCGGCATTCGTCCTATGTCGCGATAATCCCCAAGAGCAGCCGTACCCTGCTAGGTGATCGTCCTTCACCTCTTGATGATCGTCCTTCATCATGCTTATCCGATGGTCGTCCCCATCGTTGACCTTTTATATCCGACATTCGTCCTATGTCAAGATAAAGAGCAGGCCGTCCCCTACTAGGTGATCGTCCTTCACCTTTGATGACCGTCCCTCATCAAATATTTCATTTATTCTTTAACACGATGGTCGTCCCTGTTGTGGTCCCTTATCCTTTTCCTGATGATCGTCCTTCAACAGCTTTTACCCGATGGTCATCCCCATCGTTGTTTACCTAACCATTCGACCTGATGGTCGTCCCTTTTAGTGTTTCCCTCATCCCTTTAATCCCCAGATAATTTTACCCAGTGGTCGTCCCCGTCGCGATTTCTTTATTCCCCAGCATGATGGTCGTCCCCGTCATTGCTCCGCTTACCGTTTTACCCCCAACAGTCGTCCTCTGCTCGATGGTCATCCTCCATCTCTTTCATTTGATACTCATACTATACTTTCTTGTACAATTTATATCCCTTGTCTTCTTCTCCCCAGCGAGTGCAAATTTCGGATTGTCTTTGGTATTACACCACAAGTTATCTTGTTTGTCTGTTAAGTCGGGCGCTTACATCCTGCACAACTAACTCATGCTTGAATAGGAGCAGCTGTAAAAACCTCAAATTTGCCCTCACTTTTTCTCACACCATGGCTTGTGATCTTTCATTTTTGCATTAGCATAAGCATATCATATCCCACTTCATAGTTCATTTCATCTGCATCTAGGGTTTGTAATTTGATCAATCCAAGAAGTGATTTGAGCCATCCCAATGGTCTTGAAGCTTGCTAAGATGGTCCATGTGTGTTCCATGATCATAATATGCTCCCCAAAGTTCATAAAAGCCAAGGGATCACAAAGCATGGCAAGGGCATAGAGGCAGACTGAAGATTTCCTGCACAAATGACCTAAAATTAGGGTTTTGGTTTCAGAGGCCTTAATCCAAATTTTTTTGGTCATTCTTGTTTCTAATGGTCTCAATATGTTATAAGTATCATGTGTACCAAATTTGATGAAGAAATTCACTATGGAAGTCATATGATCATTGGGTAACATCTTGAGCAAGTAAAGTCAAAATCAGGGCATCTGAGGCCTGCATCAAGGGTACCAAAGGGTCATCATCATCATTTTGAGTCTCTATGATCTTTATTTGATCATTGAAGTGGTTGGAAGTTGACAAGTTGAAGAATTTTGAGCCAAATGCAAACTTGCTATTTTTGGAAAGGACTTGTAATGGAAACTTTCCATTTTGGGAAAGATATTCAACCTATTCTTTCATGACCAAAAATGCTTCAAATGAAAAATTCTTGGGCATGAAAGTTTTAGATTATGTCTTCCCATTTTCAAAAAGTACAAGAACATGTCTTGATTCATCCTAGAACTCAAGATATGGCCTTTCAAAGTTGGCAAAAATCCTATAATTTTAAAGTGTGCACCAAAGAGGGAATTTTGCAAATTCACCTGCCTAGCCATTTCATGACCTCTAATTGACCTCTAAACATCATACCAACATAGTGAAACACATTTGGACCTATAATTGTGCCTTGGATCACAAGTTTTCATGGCCAATTTCTCAAGAAATTTCAAAGTTAAAATGCATAAAGCTTGCAAACACTTGATCAAGGCCATCCAGGTGCACTCTATTGATCCAAGGGCCATCCATGACCTCAGCTGAGGCCAAGAAACCCCTTGAAACATCTCTGAACCATGCCCATACATCAAGTACACAATGTTGACATTTTTGCAACTTGGCCCATACCAATCACACTATGCCACCACCCACTTTCTGATCACTCTCATTGGCCTATACTAACCTTATGCAACTCATTTCATAACACACACAAGCCTGAATCATTCCACAAGCTGAGTTTCACAAAAATACCCAAAACTTTCATCTCTTCGAATCTCTCAGCACAACCATCAAACCTCAAACTCTTTGCACCATTCAATCATACACATCATAAGGATCACAAAGCAACCCTTACAATGGCCTGAAAGCTTCTCAAACCAAAACATGATTTCTGCACATTCATAACTGAAACTCACAAACTAAACCATACAAGCTTCATTCAAGTCTTTCAGAAGCACAAGGGGACCAAGTGGGTTGGTTTTGCATCAAGGAAAGGTCCAGAAAGCTCAGATTGAGAAAGCTTCATCTAAGGTATCATCAAGAACAAATTTTCCAGAACTTGCCTTTTAAGTTACAATATCAATCTACATGTTTCACTGATCATTGTGAGGTGTTTGGTTTTGAAAATGAGTTGAAAACAAGCATGTATTTAGCTTCTGAAAGTTTTGTGCAATTTTCTGTTTTGCTTCGATTCATGAATTTGATGGAATATAAATGTTGTTTATTGGTGGATTCATGCTCAGTGATGTTTAGGGAGTGATTCTGGAGAGTTTGGGAGGTTCTCATAGCCTAGGGAGAGAGATAGCATTTTGGGGTCGTCGGAGAAGATGACCGGAGCTTGCTCCAGTCACCTGAGAATGTTTAGGGTTTAATTAGTCAGTTTGAATCTTGGCCATTAGATCTTATGGTTAGTGCGTTTTTGGATGGACCAGATCACTTCAGTTAGCCTTAATTGTTAATTAATTAAATTAATCAGTTAATTAGCCCAGATGATATCCTGACCCTTCAATAGCGCGCGCAGTCAACCTTTCGCTCCCCAGTTTAAATCCTAACCATCATATCATCATACTTCTCATTTAATCCATTTTATTTTCATTTTTATTGCATTTATTTAGTCCATTTTATTTAAAATAGCAAAAATCATCAAAAAAAATCTCAAACTTTGCATTTCTGTTTCAAATATTTTTCTTAACCTAAAAAAAAATTTTATTTTAATTTCTGCATTTAAAAAGTATTTTTAAAATATTTAAATGTTTTATTTAATTAATTAATTGATTTTAATTAATTAAATATGCATTTAGGCTTCTAAAATTCACCAAAAAAATTCATGAAGCATTCCAATACATTTAGAAACATTTTCAAACTCACCATACAAATTTCGTTTTAGGTTTGATCGCATTTTCTTAATTTTCTTTGAATTGGGTTCTTAAATTTCATATTTTTTAACCCTAACTTGAAAAATTCATTTCTGCCTAACCATGATGAGTTTGAACTTGGTTCTTATTGCATTGTTTCACATATTGCATATAGTTTCTAGGTTATTTATCTCATATTTTCATCTTGCATTTTCAATTTGATTTGCATTTTCCCTTTAGAAGCACCCAAAAACCCTAGCAAACTTAGAAATTTCATAACTTTCATTAGGATTAGCTTCTGACCTTCTCCTTTGGGGTGTGATCTTGTATAGGTTTAGGGTTTGTTTGAGCTCAATTTCAATTTTTTATCATGTTGTTTGCTTCTGTTTTGGTCATATGCATCTCATGTTGCCTTAAAACCCTAATTTTGCATCTTCATTCGCATTCTTCCTTACATATCATGAACTTATGAACTTGTCATGCCATTCCATTCTTTTGTATGTCATCTTAGACATCTTAGGACATGTTTGAAACATTGATTGGTAATTGTTGCATCATTTTGGTATGCTTTGTATCCATTACATTTCATGAACATCCATGTGTTTTCATGCCTCTAAACATGCTTCTATTGCATCTCATCCTTGTATGACCATTCATATGCATCTTGTCTGACTTTGCATCATCTCATAACACATTTGCATTGCATATTCACTTCTGACTTTGGTCTTTGCACCTTCATTTGTCTTATTTCTTTTCATTTCATTTCTTATGCATTCATACTAACATTTCAGGGGTTTATGGCAAGTTGTTTGGGATTTGGATTTGCCTTCACATCCCACCTCTTCTCATCTATTCATTTGCATATTTATTTGTCTTTGAAGTGAACTTGCTTCACTTATGCTCTCTCCTTCTTACTTTCTTTCTTTCAAGTTACTTATCTTCTTTAGGAAGTAAGTAACTTATTCTTCTTCCTCCTTCTCTTTTCATCTGCTTCTTCCATGGTGGCCTTCTTTAAGATCTTTTCTCTTAAGCCTCACAAACCATAGGATATCCAAGCATGATAACTTTCAGGGTTGTATATAGCCCCCCTAGCTTTTTACCTTTGAGTCTCATTGAGTCTCTCTTATCATCTCTTAAATTGAGGCTAAACTCTTAAACTTTAGGACTTTGGAATTAGGGTTATGACTGCATCCTTATCTTAGGATGGAGTGTATAACTTTGATCCTTAGTGTTAAACCTTTAATTTGTTTACACCTCTTA
This sequence comes from Lathyrus aphaca, assembly GCA_963966055.1. Taxonomy (NCBI): domain Eukaryota; kingdom Viridiplantae; phylum Streptophyta; class Magnoliopsida; order Fabales; family Fabaceae; genus Lathyrus; species Lathyrus aphaca. Next base: position 449,415,429 of record OZ014521.1, read on the forward strand.
ATCAAAACACATTAATAATCACTAAGACTTTATCTTGTAACTTGGGTCTTACATTAGGGTTCTATCTCTTCCTTATGGTTAAGAGGGACTAACCCTAGTGTTTAATGGACAAGTCCCCCTCAAGTTGTCTTACAAACCATAAAATTAACTTCTTAATCTCATCGTTTATTTAAAATCCATTTAATAAAGGCTTGTTATATAATGAATTTAATCCCTAACCATGGATTAAGTTGAGGTATCTTCCTCAGCTTAAGTGTTCTCATCTATCATCCTTCTATTAGGATGGTGTAATGAGTTCACTAATCTGTGATTAGAGATTAAACTCATTACTTAACACTAAACAAAAACCCAAAAACACTTAATAATCACAAGTAGGTTAATGATCTTAATCCTACATCTTCATGGTAATTTAGTTGAGATGCTTATCTCATACTTATGTAGGCTCATTATCCCTAATCAGGGAGGATATAATGAGTTTACAACCCTTGATTTAGGTTTAAGCTCATTAACTTATGCAAAACACCAAAAACAATAAAAAAACTGAAAACACAAAAACAAACAATAATCGTCTCCTCCGGGATTCTTTTCTCATCACACTCATTCTATAAACGAGAACTCGCTTCTTCCGTCTAATGCAAGACAGTTAGCACTCGAGCCAGACGAGTCATACACTTGAGCATAGACAAGCAAGCAGTTCATAGTCAATTGATTTTCAGTCTCTTTGAGTCGAACTACGGTGTTTTGACTTCCTCATTGCACGAGAGGATACGTAGGCCTAACTTAACAGTTTTCGAACAAAAGTCTCTTTGTCATCCCCCTCTTTCAGCATTCTTTTCTAAGCCTCAGTTCCTGAGAAATTCACACCTTTTGCACTGACACCTGTATTTTCTTTCCCTAGCTTTTGCACATAGATAACACATACACTTACCCCTGGGTGCTAATACCTTCCCAGGTCGTAACCAACCCCCTTTCTCAGTTTCTCTGGTTCGCAACCGTCTTATCCATCTTTTTCCAAGTTTATGCAGCATTACCTTTCCTTCGGGATAAAAATGCCTAGATGACGACTCTACTCTATTCAACCCCTTCTCTTTGCCGACGGTCTGCGTTTGCACCGAGACGTAAGTCCGGGGAGCGACAATTCCCCTTTCACTGACGATAAAGCCCAGCAGTTTTCCAGAATGCACCTCGAATGTGCATTTGTTCAGGTTCAACCTCAATCTTAATTTCTGAAGCCTGTCAAAAAGCTTGGCTAGGTTGACCAGATGTACTTCTTCTGTCTGTGACTTCACAATCATGTTATCGACATAGACCTAAATCTCGTGATGAATCATGTCATGGAACAAAGTCACCATTGCACGTTGATATGTATCTCCAGCATTTTTCAAACCAAACGGCATGACTTTATAACAGAAGGTGCCCCATGGGGTATTGAATGTTGTTTTCTCCATGTCATCTGGCGACATTTTAATTTGGTTATAGCTTGAAAAGCTATCCATGAAGGAAAACACAGAGAATTGGGCAGTGTTGTCAAGTAGCAATTCAATATGCGGCAGCGGGAAGTCATCTTTAGGGCTTTCCTGATTCAGGTCTCGATAATCCATGCACATTATGACTTTACCATCCTTTTTAGGGACTGGCACAATGTTCGCAAACTATGGAGGATAACTTGCCATGGCTAGGAATCCGGCGTCAAACTGCTTTTGAACCTCTTCCTTGATTTTAATAGCCATGTCAGGTCGAGTTCTTCTCAACTTCTGCTTTACCGGTGGGCAGTCTTTTCTGAGCGGCAGCTTGTGCACTACAATATTGGTATCCAACCCTGGCATTTCCTGGTAACACTAGGCGAAGACGTCGATATATTCTCGGAGCATGGAGATCAAGCGGCTCTTGATAGGTTCTTCCAATGCGGCCCCGACCTTGACCTCTTTTATGTCTTCCTCAGTACCCAGTTTTACCACCTCAACGGTTTCCTCGTGCGGCTTAATCATATTCTCCTCTTGCTTGAGAAATCTGGCTAGCTCTTCGGGTAGTTAACAATCTTCTTCGCCTTCCTCGTCGGCTAGGTAGATCGGATTGTCGAAGTCATACTGAGCCATAGCAAGGTCGTCACTGATGAGACCCGATGTGGAACATGTACATGAATGATGATTCATTCTAGATTCTAGAAAAAGTGAGAGACGTGGAAAACATTGCCATTCATTTTTTAAAACAAAAAATGAAAGACAATGAACACAAGAATGAATGCAAAAACGTCCACTTTATTAATGACTATGATATTACATCATGAACAATGAACCCTTACAATGAGTTGTTATGCCCCAGGAAAGGCATAGAGCTTGTATACAGGAGAACATAAAAATATTACTCTTCTGGTTGAGTGACGGAGATGAGCGTTTCGGCCGACCAATTATTGAGTTGCATCCCTGGGACACAAGGACTTATCCACCTATCCAGTTTGCAATCACTATCAACTATTTCTTCTTGCACTGCACAGACGTTGTCATGATCAAACCATCCCGCACTATTAAAGGTAATTAGGCCTTTCCGACCTCTATCACTTTGCCCTGGTGTTGACTGACCAGGTTGGTATCCAACCCTGAACATGTCCTTCTTTTCTGGGACCTCAACCATCTTGCCCCATCCCTCATTTGTACCTGATTCCACAACGTTTAGGTCTTGCTTGTAGGAGGCTATGGATGCTCGCTTCTTCATATCCTCGGATAAGGCAGCTGACGATGATGTACTTACAGGCTTGATGGGCTCGAAGGCTTGGCAGAAAGTTTCAACAATCTCCCTATCCATCACTATGTACAAGAATGAGGCTAAGTAGCTGATGAATATGTCTTCTTCCCCACACACTGTCACAATATGTCCTTCCCAGACAAATTTAAGCTTTTGGTAAAGGGTATAAGACATTGCGCCTGCTGCATGTATCCAAGGTCATCCTAACAAACAGCTGTAGGCCGGTTGGATATCCATAACGAAAAAAGTAGTATTGAAGATCTGTGGTCCTATCTTGAATGGCAGTTCCACCTCTCCAAATACTTACCTTTTTGATCCGTCGAACACTCTGACGATCAAATCACTTGGCCTAAGGACAACCCCATCATAATCCAGCTTAATCAATGCTTTCTTAGAAAGTGCATTCAAAGATGACCCCGTGTCCACAAGAACATGAGAGAGCACAACTCCTTTACAATCCATGGAAATGTGTAGAGCACGGTTGTGGTTGTGTCCCTCAATTGTCATATCCATATCCGTAAATCCCAACCCATGGCTGACATTCACACTTGACACTACCGTCTCTAGCAGGTTTACGAATATGTCTTGCGGTACATATGCATTGTTCAAGATTTTGGACAGAGCCTTCCGATGCGAGTCTAAACACATCAACAGGGATAAAATCGAAATCTTAGAATGAGTTTGCAGCAAGTGATCAACAATCTTGTAATCACTCTTCTTGATTAGTCTCAAGAACTCTTCCGCTTCCTTATCAAATGTGATATCAGGCTCTGGAGTAGACGTAGGAGCATCACTTGTCATGGACTGCTTGCCCCTGGCCCTGGCTTGAGCTTCAGCATTGTCTTTTGGTGGTAACACATTATTTCTCAATGTCTCTGGTGCAAACAGTCTACCACTCCTAGAGAATCCTCCGACCCCAACATTCTCAACTTGGTGCAGAGATGAACTGGATGAGGCCATGTTCTGCTTCTGTCTATTGTATTAAAATTCTCCCCATAATTCCACGAGATAGCTTTATCACTCTGGTACTGAACTGGTCCATAAGTATTAATGGTTACCGGTGTCACCCTTGTTGGTGCAAGAACTTGTGCGGGATTATAATAAATCATAACAGTTGATACTTCGTCCTCTTTCACGATCTTATTAATCTGTATACTCCCCTTGTCCATCATTCTATGTATTCCCGATCTTAATCAGTCACAACCATCGACTGAATTGACACAGTCTGAACAACCTTCTTCGCAACCTGGAAATATGTTCTTCTTAGCCAGGCAATACTTTAAAGCAAACAATGAAGTCTTCAGGGCATTAACATCAGATACTAGGTTCAAACATTCACCACTACCAACAGCTCCTACTGTCCTTCCATGATCAGGCATGGGGTTCTGTAGTACATTCGGAGTTGGAGCGAAGTTGATCGCCTTGGAGTCTATCAAGTCATGCACCTTGTGTTTAAGGGCTTTACAATTTTCAGTACTATGACCCGGAGCTCTGAAATGAAACTCGCAGCAGGCGTTAGCATCATAACCCTCGGGAATCTGTCCTGGCCTTGGAGGCTGCAAGGTTCTGCAATTGAAGGAGGAAAGGTTGTACAATTGAAGGAGATTTTGTAGTAACTAGGAGTAAGACATTGGAGGCTTCTCGAGATGTCTATCCTTTAGTCTGGGAGGATAGTATTGACGGGGAGCCCTCTGTTATTGGTAGTTTTGATGAACCTGTTGCTGATTACTAGGAGCATAAATAGTGATGGGAGCTGCCTGGTGATAAGCATTCTGATTCCCCCTTTTCTTCTGGGCATATACGGCCCCGACTTCTCCTTCCCTTCGCTTCATAAAAGGCGTTTTGACCCCGGAGGTTGACGCTGCACCGCTCTGAATCTTTCCCTGTTTCATCCAAGTCTCGATTCTCTCGCCTTTTAAGATGATATCAGAAAAACCACTAGAGGAACAGCCTGCCAGTCTCTCTATGAAATGCCCCGGGAGGGTATCCATGAAGAGGTCAACCATTTCCCTATCCAACAATGTGGGTTGAACTCTGGTTGCAACCTCGCGCCACCTCTGCGTATTGTCTTTGAAACTTTCCGAGTTCTTTTGTGAAAGGCTTTGCAATTGAGTCCGGCTAGGAGCCATGTCGATGTTGTATTGGTATTACTTGAGGAATGCCTCCCCAAGCTCCTTCCAATTACAAACAAAGTTCTTCTCTAGTTTCATGTACCACTCCAATGAGCCCCCAGACAGGTTGTCTTGGAAGTAGTACATCCAAAGCTTTTTGTCTTTGGTATGTGCAACGATTTTGCGATAAAAGACTTGCAAGTGGGTCTTAGGGCAAGAGTTGCCGTTGTATTTTTCGAAACCTGGAGGTCTGAACTTTGGAGGGATGACCACCCCTGAAACCAAGCCCATGTCAGAAACGTCGATGCCGATAGCATCTTTGCATTCCAAGGCCCTCACCTTCTCAATAAGAATTTGGAAGTCCTGATTGTTAGCACCAATACCAAATCCCATGTCCTCGTTGACCAGGGTGAACTGGTCTTCCTGACGGTCATGTATAAGGACAGGAGTAGGGCCTCTAGTCTCTGGAGTTGGAGGTCCATCCCCTCTATTGTTGATTGGTTTCCTTGAGCGTCCAAGGTGACCACCGGAGGATCTGTTTATGGGGGGTTAAACCTTTGCATAGTAGCCCTCATCTCTTGCTGCCCCAAAGCCATACCATACATCATCGTCATGAACTCCCCCATCCTTGTGCGAAGTTCGTTCAGCTCGGTTTGTACTGTATCCATGACGTGCCTTTGATTACGGCGAGTAGCGTACCAGTGTGAAGGGATATCGTGCCTGAGAAGACGAGTCTTTGAGGCTCTCGTAATCTTTCCTGAAAACGCATATAAGTTAAGACCCCTGGATAACCTGTAAAAGAAAAAATCAAATGACATGAATGCATGCAATGATGTGTTCTTTTCATTCTCAAGGTTTTTTATGTCCCTGTTCCGGTATTCAAGAATCCAGATAGCTCTTTAGATTTTAGGGAAGAAGACCATGCATGACATTCATATAAGATGATATTCATGGAGAATCAGTGCTTAGTACCCCGTGTCAGTGCAAGAGATAACAACCAGGTTAAACATATCACAAACTGAGATCTGAATATAACAACGTCCCCGAAGGGTGCAAGTTCATGCATTAAGAGAAAAGCAAAGTAAAGCAAAGAGGAATCCCACAACAAGCCTATGGGTAATCCAGGTACAAAAGTATGAGACTAAACCCTAGGAAGCTCCATGTCTTGCAGCCTCCAGCTAAGACGCTTGATGATCCGCGTGTCGTGCACAGATAAAAAACGAGTAATTTTTGAAAACATAGTATAGCGACAATGACTCGAATCGTCTCACAAGGATTCTTGATCTTATTAACTAACGATAGTAACGGTTTATGGGGTTTTAGATTTTGATTTGAAGAAAAAGCAATTAAAATAAAAAGTGATTACCAAATAAGATAAAATGGCTAATCCTACTGATCTGGGTTCCAACTATTCATTAGTTATTATAATTTCAACCCCCTAAGCAGATTATCTATTCATATTTGATTATAAAACTCACTGACAAGCGCAACTGGTTTTATGTGATGTATGTTACTATTATCCGAATTAAGCAAACGAATTTATGCTCTCGTGAATTAAGATAACACGATTTGATCAACACGATAACGAATTAAGCAAATGCTAACGTGACTACGGTCAAGGATCATACAACGATCAAATTAAATCAACACTAATATATGATAATCGAATTAAGCAAACAATGATCACATAACAACATTGAAAGGAATAGAATTTGGATTGAAAATTATTGTAACCTCAAAGTATGATGGAACCTGTAATCATCAGGATTTTGCCTTGGGATTAGTTCTCCATAATTCGTCAAAAGGAAAAAATTAAAATTGTGAAAAAAGAAAGGTGAAAAAAAGGATTTGTACAGAAGGAACGCCCACTAGGTATAGGAAAGTACCACAAATTCCCGTTCTAACCCAACTGGGTCAAAACATAACAAACCCGACCCAAAACTAATTATTTTTAAAACTCAGAATTCGGATTCTGACTTCCACGACTAATTTGAGAATCATGCACTCTGAATCAGATTTTTCATAAAACATGAAAGTTGTAGGTCTTTGTCTTAACTTTCCATCATCTGGTAGAACGTCTCAAGCCGATTCTCGTAGCTCCAATTATGATCATTTTAGTGTAGACTGCTAATGTTGAAAATAAAGTGTGAAAATCAAATAAGTGCAAAAATAAACTAATTTATAAAAACACATTAAAATAGAAAAATAACCAAAGTAAAGTATGAAAATGCATAAGTGTAAACATAGAGGAATATGAACCAAAATACACTGATCACTTGACGGCCTGGAACCAGTGTTTTAAAAACCGAACCGGACCAGCCGGTCAGACCAGTCGAACCGGGAATCGGCCAGGTAATCGGTATGGTTCGAATGTTGGATCGCTCATGTCATTGAACCGGTGTGAACCGATAAAAACTTGTGTAAACCGGGAAAACCGAAAAAACCGACGGTTTAATTGCAATTTTTTTAAAAATTTAATTTTTTTTATTATTTTAATTAAAAACTTAAAATAAAAAAAAAATAAAAAAATAGAAAATGATATAAATGAAATAAAAAATAAAAATAAAATAAAATAAAATAAAACATAGTAATGATATCATTGATGAAGAAATTGTTGCGGGTGCGGTTGATTTTACTACAAATTAATTTAATATTAAAGAAGGAGATCCCAATATTGAAACAATTTTCCCTCATTAAAACTAAATTTGATACTGTCGCTCCCGGGATTTTCATCCTAGTACAAACGCGAAAGTGGCGCGGAAAGGTTAGAGTCGCCAGCCAGACATTTTTATCCCAAAGGAATGGGAAAGGTAATGTTGCACAAACCTGAGGAAGAAGGAAAGGACAAGGCCTTGCGAACCAAAGATCTGAGTTCGGGAGTCGGTTACGAATTGAGAAGGTATTAGCACCCCAATCCGTCCGTCGTACCCGACGGGATCCACGCTTGCTTGTTTGTTTCAACGGGTGAGAAATAAAGTGCTGCTGAACAAAACCGCTAATTGGAACTGGAATGAAATGAGAAAAGGAACTAAAAAAGAGAATGGAAAAAAGGGGGAAATGTTGGGAAAATAAAGAATGTGCTCGAACGGGCCCTACCCCGCTGCCTACGTACCTCATCGGGATAATGAGGATCAGAGTCGACGTAGTTCGCCTAACCTAGGCGAGAACTATTTGTTTGTGTTTTTTACAGCTGGAACTGCGTATGTCTATGCTCAGGTGTTGCAGACTCGCCTGGTACGAGTGCGTTTACCGTCTTGCATGTGAGACAAGTCGCCGCGAGTTCGCGTTGTGAGTGAATGAGATGAGAAGAGAAGTTCCCGCAGGATAGTCGCTTATTATTTATTTTTGGCTTTTAAAAGAAGTGTTTTGAATTTGTTTGTGAACGGTCTTGTACTAAGACCTATCCATCGCGGGAAGTATTTACACCTCGCCCCGAAACAGGACGCGTATAAACACTCCGCAACAAAGTCTCGTGTCGTACAAGATTGTTCGGTTTTTATTAAGTGTTTTATTGCTTTTCTTTTTGAGATGAGAAAGAATGACTCAAGTTGAAAAAAGGTAAAAACTAAGGGACTAAGAATCAATCCTAATTTTGTTATGTATTTACAAAGTGGTCCTAATGGTTAGTGAGGTTTCTAAGCCTAATAGAAACTAGAAACTACTAGAATTCAACTTACTTCCTAAGGAAGTTAAGTTGATTCTAGAACAAATGGGAAACCTATACAAGTTGTAAAATCAAGATAAGGCAAAAACAAAAGAATTGAATTAAGAAATAAACTTCTAAACCACACATTAAAGGCATGAAATAAGAATAGTCTATTTATTTATTCTACTTCTACATGGAAATGAACTTTAAGCCTAAGTTCTAAACTAAACTAAGCCTAATATTCATTCTAAGAAAATCAAATTAAACTAACCTAAGCCTATATTAGATTCTAGGATTAAGCCTAGTCTAAACTATTTTTGTACTTTATTTTTTTGTATTGAACTTTATATTTTTTAATGGCCTAACCTAATGGGAATTATGCATAACTAGGCCTAAAACTAATATTCTAAAAAAAATACTAAAACTTCTAGAAAAATTGTGACAATTAAACTATAGGGTCTTACCACTATCTAAAATATTGTACTAAGAGGGATTCTAAAAAATTTCTATTTTTTCTATACCTAAAAAATGATTATTTCTACCTAAAGACTAACCACTATTTCCTAAGGATTATATCACTAAACCCTAAGATAAAAGCTCCTAAAAACTCCACTAAAAATATCCTAAGAACTATTATGAGTCCTCTAATTACAGAAAAAAGAATGGCTCAAAAAAGTTGCTGGAAGTTACTTAAATAAAATGAACAAAATCCAGCATAATTAAAAGAAATACAAATGAAGCTAATTAAAAGAATAATCAGAATTAAATCAAAAATAATCAAATTTCAGAAAATAAAAATAACACAAATTTCTAAATTGACTTATTTAACTACTGGAATTTTTGGGGAATTTTCTAATGATTTTTTACTATTTTTTATGAATTTAATTTGAAACCATAATTAAAACAAACCAAAAATCTAAAGAAATTATACAGGGGGTGGATTAGTATTTTTCTAAGTTATTTTGTTCTGCTGGGCCTAAAGAGGGAGTGTTAAAAGCAATGGCAAAAGCCCAAACGCAGAATAAGAGGGGGAGGTGCCTCCAGCAAATTTTCTTTGTTATTCTCTTACTGGGCTTATAACGGGGTGCAATTAGCAAAAGGGGAGGCCCAACTTCGCAGGCCCTTGAGGGTGGTGTAGAAAGCAATTATCTTATGTTGTTTTTTTTCTTGGGCTCAGAAGGGATGTGTAAATAGCAATAATTTAAAAAGGGTGGTTCTAGGAATTAAACAAATTTTTTAATTAACTTAAAAAATGAATTAAACTAATCTTAAGATGATATTTTCTAAAATCTTAATTAAATTCTAATAATCTTGTGAATCAAACCTTTAATCTAATAATAATATTTTTTATAAACTCTTAATTTAGAAAATGAATTAAATGATAATATTTTCTAAAATCTCAATTTGAGAAAATGAGCTAAACTAAACTTAAACTAATATTTTCTAAAATCTTAATTTAAACAAAATGAAATAAACTAATCTTAATATAATATTTTTTCTAAAATCAGAATTAAACTATAGTCTTAATATTTAATTTAAAATTCTATAAACTTCTAAATTAAAATTGAATTAGATCTTTATCTAATAATAATACTTTTTATAAACTCCTAACTTAGAAAATGGATTCAATTCTAATAATCTTATGAATTAATATTTTCTAAAATCTTGATTTAATAAAATGAATTAACCTAAACTTAAGATAATATTCTTTGTAATCTTGACATATAATGTGAATTAAATGGGGTTAATTTGTAAATTAATGAATAATTAACACTAATAATGTCTCTTGATTTTATTATTAACCTATAGTATTATAATTAACTCTTGATACATCAACAACACAGCGTGAAACTAAAAGGGGAAAACAAAGAACCCTAATCCCTTCTTCTTCTTCCCCAGGCCGCCGCCGCAGCATCATCACCCTCATCTCTTCTTCTCATAGAAGCCACCGCAACCACCACCGTCTATCATCTCTTCCTTTCTTCTTCTTCCAAACACCGCCGCATCTCTCTCTCGGCTTCCTCAATCCGAAGCAAAACCTAACCCTAGCTTAATTCTGCTCGAACTCAAAGTCGCCCTAAATCAAATTCTCCTAACAATCCCACCCATTACCAGCTCGAACCATTTGCAAAGAAAACGAAATTGTACACCCGAGTCTCATCATGGTAAAAGAGAAAGGGATAGGTTGTATGTACCTGTATCTACGAAGACCACACGTATCCGTGTACGATGACGGCACGACAAACTGTGATGCGATGGCACACTTGTTGCGAAGGGTTGCAGCTTCGTCGCTCTTGCTTGATTCGAAGCCGCGCACCAAGAATTCAACTCGTTCGAGCGACACCGCCGAAAGCTAAGCCATGATTGGTGCCGAACAAAGGGAGATCAATTTTCTTCAAAGATTCCGGTAAGCTTTTCCTATCCGCCGATTACGCGTTCATACTAGTGAGCTTCGGGCAATTCTGTGTTTGAAACTCTCTAGCCTCGTGACCTAATACACTCCCTTTGGTGATCCTTTTTTTTCTTTCAGGTTTCAGGGCCCTTTGATGCTGCTATGACGCTGTTGAGAGTTGAAACAGAGGAAGAACGAAGGATAAAGGTGAAGGATAAAGTTTAGTTTGGTAGAAGTTCAAATTTGGAATCGGTGAAAGCAGAAGGTTCAAGAGGAGATTGGGACTTGGTCAAGAAGATTAGAAGAAGAAGGTGCTTCTGATTTATAGAGAATCACCCTTCTGGATCTCTCTGGATCCTTCTGGAATTTCTCAGGTGAATTAAGTTACGAATTCAGTTGCAATTCTGTTATGTATTTGTTAATTATGATTTTTGATTTTTGTTAATGGTTTGGATAGATAGGGCAATAACTGATTCCCTTTCCTTTTATTTTTTCTGTGCTTCTAAAAATATGTTGCTTTTATGTGCAGGTCATTATTTGAAACTGCAGCCTTCAAACATTGCTACACAAACAGATAATCCGACGTCGAAACAACGAGGACTCGGTTTACTGAATAGCACGTCCAGATGAAGGAGTTTAACAGTGGCTTCCACATCCCAACTCGTTGATTCCATTTCTTTAGTCATAAGTTCCATGAAGCTCTGCATCGGTCTCAACGTATGGTGAACTCTCCTTGAAGCTTCTTGACGGTCCTTTCAACGTTTTCATCATGCTTGGTTACTCTTAAACCTCTGCCGGCATGTGAGGTGAAATATCAAGTTCTTTTCATGAACCTTCTTTTTTTTTAATTATGATATAGGTCTTTTAATTCTTCCACCACAGCTTGACCCGTGGCTCAAATCGAATCGTTATGGTGTGGATTTTGAATCATTTGAAGTTCTGCATAGGCTGTTTTACTTGTTGACCAGCTTCACAATTCTTATAACTTTCGATTTGAGCTTTTGCTGGATGAATAACTGGACTTGATACTGTGCTTCTTCTGTGATACAGGCTGCTAACATAATTGATGGTTGCATGGAGTGTGATGAATGATGAAGATGGTGACGGTCACTGAGGATGAACCCGCGAGTATGGCGGTTAATCATTGATGCTGGAATTTAGGAAGAAGATTAGTTGTTCGAAGACATTTTTGTGAAGATTTAGAATAGAATTTTTCCTCCAAAAATCATAAGGACAGTGATTATAAATCTTATTTTTGAACTTTGTTACTGTATTTTGTTATAACTAGTTTTTTTTCATATAGCCTCAAAACCGGCTTGCGTAAGAGATTCCATACTCTTTGTAACTAAGCTAATGTTATGAAGCCTATTGATAAATCTCAATTTCTGCCTTGATTTTTTGTTCTTGTTTTTTTTTGGATCAAAAGAAATCAGTCATGCACCATCCCTATATAGCAAAACAATGACCAGGCTTTATCATTCCATAGATCTACTTGTAGCATCCATAAGCATCTAGTACGTGGCAGGTAGCTTCTATAGCATACACTACATTGAAACTGTTGTCTCCTTCTTTCTTTTTGTTAGCCATGAATATTAAACCAACCTTCTTGGTGAGAATCATGTTAGAATCTTAAACTAAAACAAAAATATATAAAAGAAATACTGTGATGATTTAGTTGCTAATGAGAACAAATGATGGGCCTAAAATATGAACGAAGTTTGGAAACGCATTAAAGAAAGAAAATGGAATTAGAAATGAACTCTACAAATGGTTTGAAAATGTGTAACGGGCTTACAATGGATTGGGCCAAAAGAGTAATGATAGTCATATTTCCTTGTAATGAGAACTAAAGCAAGTTCAAAATGAAATAGTCCTTGGGTTAAAAAATGGAAATGAATGTGTGCAAAAACAAAGGTTTAGATGACTGGTTGGACCTCTAGAAAATGAAATGATTATTTGATGAATGGATATATGAATAAACTGAAACTGAAGGTGGATTGATGGAAACGTATCGAAAAAGAAAGATGAGAATGGAATGGAATAATCAGGAGTGGTTCATAACAATGAGAACAAAGCAATGAATGAAATCTTGATTTTATCCCAAAACCTATTTTGAATTCCTTCCACAAGTCTGTAAACATAACCACTTCTGAGCCACTGAATAATTTTCCAGATAAATTACACCCCCTTTGAATCGTCTGAACTTTAAATATGCATTGTTTAAGAAACCGTCCAGTGGCCCAAAATAAATCTTGCAGTTGCAAACATCTTTTGATAGTTTGGCCCTAACTAGGTCAAACTCCCATCTGAATCGAAACACAACTGAACAACCGCATTTGAAGTGGAATCATCGTCCAGTGAATATCCTATATCATTTCAATCTCTGACAGATAACGTATGAAACCCTAATTTCCCTGGGTCCTGATCACATGCCTTATGAAACAACGAAATGAACTACTATGATGTTAATGAATTGATGAGAAATGCTGATGAATGCAAAATGATGAGCCAATAGAGGGAATAAATATGAGGGCAAATTTTGAGGTATTACAGCTGCCCCTATTCAATCATCTGCAAGCCTGAACGAATAATTGCAACGGCTTTTATATGTTCAAGGCGTGGAGTGATTGAATACCCAAATGAAACCTGAAAATTTGCACACTGAAAACAATGGAAATGCCATCTGCTCATTTATTTATTTATGTATTTTCTGATTTTGACCTCTGAATAGGTAGCGAAAATAGAAACAGGCGGAAATTTGCTGGGAAGAATGCCATCCTCGAATGACAACTCAAAAGATCCTCAGATCTAGCACGAAACCATCCTCGAATGGAGACGCAAAGGTATACCAGCCTCGACTGATAACCAAACACAAAAAGAAAATAGGACGAGATGGAACGGGATCATTGTACTTAAATGATAACCCGAAATGTGACCGTTGTACTGAAACGGAGACACGAGGAAATGAGATTGTTGTACTTAAACAATACTCGACGACGAGACCATTGTACTTAAATGGAGACTCGAAAGGAACGGGATCGTTATACTTAAACGAGAGCCCAAGCAAACAGGATCATTGTACTTAAATGATAACCTGAGACACGACCGTTGTACTGAAACGGAGACGCGAAAAAATGAGACTGTTGTACTGAAACAAGACTCAAATACGAGACCATTGTACTTAAATGGAGACTCGGAAGAAATGGGATCGTTGTACTTAAACGAGAGCCCGAGCAAACAGGATCATTGTACTTAAATGATAACCTGAGACGCGACCGTTGTACTGAAACAGAGACGCGAAAAAATGAGACTGTTGTACTGAAACAAGACTCAAATACGAGACCATTGTACTTAAATGGAGACTCGGAAGAAATGGGATCGTTGTACTTAAACGAGAGCCCAAGCAAACAGGATCATTGTACTTAAATGATAACATGAGACGCGACCGTTGTACTGAAACGGAGACGCGAAAAAATGAGACTGTTGTACTGAAACAATACTCAACTGGGGATCACAACAAGACTTGGTGGACGCATCCACCCTGGGAGATGAAGTTGTATTCTTGTGGGGAACACTTCAATCTGATTGGATATGTAACGGATCTTATGTAATATACCTCAAAACTGGCCCATGCTGGTATGCATATGTTTGAATTTATGACGTAATGCTCCATGACGATGGAAATGCTACGCTTTGGAGGATGCAGATGCAATGATGATTATGCGAATGACAATGCAAAGAGATCTCCTAATAAGGAGACTGCAGGTATCCCAGATAACTTGGCTGGGGAGAAACGATGATCACTGCATTGATCTGGTTCGTCCTGATGAGGAGGAAACAACTCTGCGGGGAAAGCTGTTAATAATTCACTGGCTCTGAATAGCCGCCACTGCCAAAAATAACTTGGACTTTAAGATTGGAGTGCCAAGACCCTGCTGGAGGCGAACCCTTCTTGAACTCTGATGGGGAAGCGAGGACTTCCTGGGAACCAAAGGCGTGACACTACTGAGGAAACACCTTGCTGGGGAGGCAAAACACTCCTTGTACTGCTGGGAATTGCCCCTGTCTGAAAGGAACCTTCTGCTTGGGGACGACACCCACTCTCTGCTATCTTGCTGGGTGAAATTTCAACTTTCACATGGCTGGGGATGATTGGGAACACCCTGAGAGACACTCGTTTCTGTTCAAACAAAAAGGGAATGCCCATCCTGGATAATGGTTGTTAGCTTTGTTAGCACCAACAGTACCTGTACCTGCATAAACACAATCGATAGTACCTGCAACATAGAGAATTAGTTTGGGACCTGCTTGCCCCAGGCTCATAGCATGAATCATTGTGTAGGTTTCTCAACACCTTTTCAGAGTTGTATTAAATGTTTCCATTCTCCTGCACAAGTTAGAAAGCATTCAAATGTTCATAACACAATGCAAGTTACCATTTGCTAGACGTTTTCACAATCAATCAATGCTAGATGAAAAAGTAAAAACAAAGAAGCAAAATAATCGATTGACTAAAGTTGAATTCTTATTGATTTGGAAAGGTGGCCCTGAATAGGAAATACAAAGGAAGCAGTTCCCTGGAATGAGGGAACAACTAAAAGAAAAACAAACTACCCTATTGGCAATGTGAGAAGTGAATCTCATCATGTTTCAACCCAGTTATGACTCGTATGTCTTCAAGACGCTCCGCTCGCTCTGCCTCTTGAGAAAAGGTAAGTGAACTGATCTTCAACCCTTTTGGATAGCCTCAACTGTAGGTAGGTCATGGATCTCGCAGATCGCAGTCGTTCGTGTTAATCCCCATTTTTGCGTGGATCGCCCTTTCGGGTTTTCAATCCACCGGGATACCCTTTTTTGCCTGAGTTGTCCGATGTGGCTTTTCAACTCAGCGGGTGTACATTTTTTTTTAAAATTTCCCTAACTTTTGCCCGAGCCTTTTATTCTGTTTTTGGCTCGCCGGGATGCCCATTTTTGCCTGGATCTTTATTCTGTTTTTATCCAGCGGGTCCTTTTTACACGAAGTATTTTCTTACTGCATCTGCGTTGACAGGGGATGGAAAGTCTTCTCCATCCATGGTTGTCAGCATTAAGGCTCCGCCTGAGAAAACCTTTTTAACCACGAACGGTCCTTCATAGTTGGGTGTCCACTTGCCCCTGTGATCGTTGAGAGGAGGAAGAATCCTTTTCAGCACTAAATCTTCTGGCGTGTACCTCTGTGGTCGCACCTTCTTGTCAAAAGCTTGCTTCATTCGTCGCTGATACAACTGTCCATGGCATACAGCTGCTAGACGCTTCTCTTCAATGAGGCTCAATTGATTGTACCTGGATCGGAGCCATTCAGCTTCATCTAGCTTGATGTCCATCATCAACCTCAACGAGGGGATTTCTACTTCGATTCGTAGAACTGCCTCCATACCATACACCAATGAGAATGGAGTTGCCCCAGTTGAAGTACGTACGGATGTCCTGTACCCATGCAACGCGAAGGGTAACATCTCGTGCCAGTCTTTGTATGTCACAACCATCTTCTGCACAATCTTTTTGATGTTTTTATTTGCCGCCTCGACGGCGCCATTCATCTTCGGACGATATGGAGAAGAGTTGTGATGTTCTATTTTGAAATCTCGACACAAGTCAGCCATCATCTTGTTGTTGAGGTTAGAACCATTATCAATAATGATCCTTTCAGGGACTCCATACCGGCATATGATGTCCCGCTTAATAAATCGAGCGACCACTTGTTTAGTGACATTGGTGTAGGAAGCTGCTTCAACCCACTTCGTGAAATAATCAATAGCAACTAGGATGAAGCGATGCCCATTAGAAGCTGTTGGTTCAATCTTTCCAATCATATCGATGCCCCACATAGCGAACGGCCACGGTGAAGACATGACACTCAACGGATTCGGAGGCACATGGACCTTGTTGGCATAAATTTGACACTTATGGCATTTGCGGGAGTATTTACAACAATCAGATTCCATGGTAATCCAATAGTATCCCGATCTCAATAATTTCTTGGCCATGGCATGTCCTCCAGCATGGGTGCCAAAGGAGCCTTCGTGAACCTCC
The DNA here is from genome assembly GCA_963966055.1 of Lathyrus aphaca. NCBI lineage: Eukaryota > Viridiplantae > Streptophyta > Magnoliopsida > Fabales > Fabaceae > Lathyrus > Lathyrus aphaca. Next base: position 449,432,392 of record OZ014521.1, read on the forward strand.
TGCATTAACAGGTCTGCCTCGTGTCTATCCACGCATCTGAGCAGCACCATGTCAAAGTTTCGTTTGTACAACACACTGTCTTGATTCAAGAAGAAACCTCCTGCCAGTCTTCTAAGGGTCTTCTTATCCTTACTAGATGCCCTAGCCGGGTATTCTTGAGCCTTCAGGAATTGTTTGATGTAATGGTACCAAGGCTTGTTATCTTCACCATCACCAATTGCAAAGACATAAGCGGGTCTTTCAAGCTGGGAGATCGAAATTCGAGGCACGAAATTCTCTTGGCAAACTTTAATCATGGACGACAAAGTTGCTAGAGCGTCGGCGAACTGGTTTTCGTCTTTAGGAACATAGCTCAGCTTGACCTTGGTAAAGAAAGTTAACAGCCTCCTGACATAATCTCTGTAAGGAGTCAAACGAGCTTGATGAACTAGCCATTTGCCATTGACTTTATTTACCACCAAAGCAGAATCTCCGAAGATCTCAAGGTTCTTGACTCGCAAGTCTATTGCCTCTTCGATCCCCATGATACACGCTTCATACTCTGCCTCATTGTTAGTGCACTCGAAGGTCAACCGAGCGGCTAGAGGTGTGTGGACCCCTTCTGGCGAGATAATAATAGCACCTACTCCACTCCCATTCATGTTTACAGCCCCGTCAAACATCAACTTCCATCTGGATTCAGGGTCAGGCCCATCCTCCGGAAGTGGTTCTTCATGGTCTTTCGACTTGAGGAACATGATGTCCTCATCCGGAAACTCAAACCTCATGGGTTGATAATCATCAATCGGCTGCTGGGCCAAGTATTCTGACAACACACTCCCCTTGATAAATTTTTGTGAAGTGTATTGTATGTCATACTCCGTGAGTATCATTTGCCAACGGGCCACTCTTCCAGTCAAAGCCGGCTTCTCAAAGATGTATTTCACGGGATCCATCTTGGAAATTAGGAGAGTAGTGTGAGTCAGCATGTACTGTCTTAGCCGGCGAGCAGCCCATGCCAAAGTGCAGCAAGTTTTCTCGAGTAGTGAGTATCGTGTCTCACAATCGGTAAACTTTTTGCTAAGGTAATAAATGGCGTGCTCTTTTCGACCAGACTCGTCCTGCTGACCCAGCACACATCCCATCGATCCTTCGAGCACAGTAAGATACATGATCAGAGGTCTCCCTGGCACTGGAGGCATAAGAATTGGTGGTTCTAACAAGTATTTTTTGATACGGTCGAAGGCTTGCTGACAGTCTTCGTTCCATTTAATGGCCTGGTTCTTCCTCAGAAGCTTAAAGATGGGCTCGCACGTAGCCGTCAGGTGAGAAATAAACCGTGCAATGTAGTTTAGTCTCCCCAAGAAGCCACACACTTGCTTTTCAGTCTTCGGCTCCGGCATTTCTTGGATAGCTTTCACCTTGGCCAGATCAACCTCAATTCCTCGTTCACTCACAATGAAGCCGAGTAATTTGCCAGAACGAACTCCGAAAGTACACTTATTCGGATTTAACCTCAGTCTGAACTTTCGAAGCCTATCAAACAATTTTGCTAGGTTGACCAAGTGCTCCTCCTCAGTCTGGGATTTCGCTATCATGTCATCAACATAAACCTCAATTTCATGATGGATCATGTCGTGAAACAACGTCACCATTGCCCTTTGATAGGTAGCTCCTGCATTCTTCAAGCCAAATGGCATAACCTTGTAACAAAAGGTGCCCCAAGGAGTAATGAAAGTTGTCTTTTCCATGTCCTCGGGAGCCATCTTGATCTGATTATAGCTTGAGAATCCGTCCATGAAAGAAAACACGGAAAACTGAGCAGTATTATCGACTAGTACATCTATGTGGGGTAGAGGGAAATCATCTTTGGGGCTGGCCCTATTCAAATCCCTGTAGTCCACACACATTCTGACTTTGCCATCTTTCTTGGGAACTGGCACGATGTTAGCAACCCACGGAGGATAACTGGTCACGGCCAAGAAGCCAGCATCAAACTGTTTTTGCACTTCTTCTTTTATCTTAATTGCCATGTCTGGACGCGTGCGCCTCAACTTCTGCTTCACCGGAGGACAATCTGCTCAAAGAGGTAGCTTGTGTACCACAATGTCAGTGTCTAAACCAGGCATATCTTGGTAAGACCATGCAAAGACGTCAACATATTCTCGAAGCATAGCCATCAAACGAGTCTTGACAGATTCTTCTAATGCAGCTCCGATCTTGACTTCTTTCTTGTCTTCTTCAGTACCCAGGTTTATTACTTCGACATCTTCTTCATGCGGCTGAATCATCTTCTCCTCCTGTTTAAGCAGTCTGGCCAATTCTTCAGGTAAATCGCAATCCTCTTCACCTTCCTCATCGGCTTGATAAATTGGATTGTCGAAGTCATACTCAGCCATAACAGGGTCGTCATTGATAAGATCCGGTGACGAGCACCTGCATGAATGATGATTCATGCAAGGCTTTAGCAACAACTTGAGAAAATGAGAAACATTGCCATTTTAAAACTTTTCTTTCTTTTTTGAAAAACAAAAGTAAAAAACGAAAGACAAAGAACAACATGAAATGAATGTGAAACGTCAATTTTATTTATGATTGTGTTAATGAACAGATGAACCCTTACAAAGAGCCACTATGCCCCGGGCAAGACATAGTGCTTTAATACAGGAAAAATAGAAACAAAACATCATTACTCTTCGAAAGAGGTGACCGAGATGAGCCTTTCCGATGTCCAGTTGCTAAGCTGAGTTCCTGGAGCGGCAGGCCTGATCCATTCATCTAGGTCACAATCACTATCGACAGCGTCGTCCTATACTGTACTGATGTTTCCGTAGTCTATCATTCCTGCGCTTGTGAAAGTGACTGAGCTCTGACAACCTTTTTCACTTGTTTCAGACAGAGATCTTCCAGGGTGATAGCCAATCCCGAACATGTCTTTCTTCTCTGGCACCTCGACTGGACTGCCCCAGCCTTCTCGCACTCCAGATTCTACTAATTCAAGCGCTTGTTTATAAGAGGCTATAGACACCCCCTTCTTCGGCACTTCAGGAGAAGTTGCTACGGCGGATGCTTGCTCGGACTTCAAAGGCTCAAAAGCTTGACATGGGGTTTCGACTATTTCGCCATCCATCTCCACATATTTGAACGAAGCGAGATGACTAACGAAGATATCTTCTTCCCCACTGACAGTCACAATCTGACCTTCCCATACAAACTTTAGCTTCTGATGGAGTGTAGAAGATACCGCTCCTGCCGAATGTATCCAGGGTCTTCCAAGTAAACAACTATATGCCGGCTGGATATCCATCACATAGAACGTGGTATTGAAGACTTGTGGACCTACCTTGATGGGTAATTCCACTTCTCCAAATACCGATCTCCTTGACCCGTCAAATGCTCGAACTACTAGATCACTGGGCTTTAGCACCACTCCGTCATAGTCCAGCTTCATCAATGCCTTCTTAGGCAAGACGTTCAGAGATGATCCAGTATCTACCAGCACATGGGAGAGTACTGCACCCTTACACTCTAGAGAGATATGCAATGCTCGATTATGAGCACGCCCATCAGAAGTCAAATCCAAGTCCGTGAAACCCAATCCATGACTGGCGTTGACGCTGGACACCACCACTTCTAGCTGATTTACAGAAATATCCTGAGGCACGTACGCCTTGTTCAGAATATTTAAAAGGGCCTTCCTGTGAGAGTCCGAACACATGAGTAATGACAAGATGGAGATCTTCGATGGCGTCTGCTGCAGATGGTCTACGATCTTGTAGTCACTCTTCTTGATGATCCTCAGGAACTCTTCAGCTTCTTTATCAAATGTGAGATCTGGGTCAGACGATGGCGTGGGATCATTGACAACTACTGGTTGCTTCCCCCTGGCTCTAGCTTGGGCTTCGGCAGTATCCCTGGGTGGTATCACATTGTTTCTCAGCGTTTCCGGTGCAAACAGTCTTCCGCTTCTAGTAAAACCCCCTACTCCAACATTTTCTACTTGAGCTGGGGTCATACTAGTCGTGGCCAACTCTTGCCTCTGACCATTGTAATACACTTCGCCACCATAATTCCAAGGAACTGCTCTGTCACTTTGGTACATTATGGGTCCAGCAGTGGTAATAGTTATTGGTGTCGCTCGGGCCCGTGAAGGAACTTGGGATGGATCATAAAAGATAGTCACTGTGGAGACTTCACTTTCTTTTATGACCTTGTCAAATTGCAGCACTCCTTCGTCAATCATGCCTTGGATTTCGGCCTTCAATCGTTTACAACCGTTGGTAGCTTCAGTACATTCTGAACAATCATCCTCACATCCGGGGAAAACGCCTTTCTTCAACAAGCAAAACTTGATAGCAACCAATGAAGTCTGCAAGTCCTCTACATCATCCACCAAATTCAAGTTCTCCCCTTCACCTATTGCACCAACCGTGCCCCTGTGATGAGGCATGGGATTTTGCAGCACATTAGGAGAGGGAGCAAAATTGATTGCTTTAGAATCCAACAAGTCCTGAACAACATGCTTCAATGCTTTACAATTCTCAGTACTATGGCCGGGAGCTCCAGAATGAAACTCGCATCTAGCATTTAAGTCATAACCTTCAGGAATTTGGCCTGGCTTCGGAGGTTGCAAGGTCCGGAGCTGAATCATTTGAAGCTGCAGGAGATTCTTCAACAGTTGGGAGTAAGACATTGGTGGAGCTTCAATATGTCTATCCTTCATCCTCTGGGAATAGAACGGACGAGGGGGTCTTGGCTGATACCCCTGTGAGCGTTGCTGCTGTGGAGGCTGGACCTGCTGTTGAACTGGAGGAGTTGAAATAGTGACGGGGGCCACTTGCTGATAATATCCTTGGTGCATCATTCCCCTTTGTGCGTACACTGCACCTGTTTCTCCTTCCCTCCTTTTTACAAAGGGTTTCTTGATGCCAGACACCGAAGCGCTTCCATTCTGAATCTTCCCCTGTTTGAGCCAGCTTTCAATTCTTTCTCCAGTCAGGATAATGTCCGAGAAACCACTTGAGGAACAACCAGCCAACCTTTCCATGAAATGCCCTGGGAGGGTATTCAGGAATAGGTCGACCATCTCTCTTTCCAATAAAGGTGGTTGCACTCGGGCGGCTACCTCACGCCACCTCTGTGCATAGTCTTTGAAGCTCTCCGAGCTCCTCTGTGTCAAGCTTTGAAGCTGAGTACGGCTAGGTGCCATGTCAATGTTGTATTGATATTGTCTGAGGAAGGCCTCTCCCAAATCCTTCCAGCTTCTAATAGAGCTCCTTTCCAACTTCATGTACCACTCCAAGGACCCTCCGGAGAGGCTATCCTGGAAATAGTACATCCATAGTTTCTCGTCTCGCGTATGGGCCGCAATCTTCCTGTAGAAGGCCTGTAGGTGAGTTTTCGGGCAGGAGCTGCCGTTGTATTTATCAAATGCTGGTGGTCTGAACTTGTGTGGAATGACCACCCCAGGTACTAAACCCATGTCCGACACGTCAATTCCCAAAGTGTCTTTGCACTCTAAGGCCTTGACCTTCTCCGCAAGCACCAAGAAGTCATTGAGATTTCCATCACCGCCGAAACCCATATCGTTATTGAAGTACTGGAATTGGTCTTCCTGCCTGTCGTGCACAGGAACATACGTTGTCGTAGCTGGATCTGGAACATGAGGTCCACTTGGGCCGTTATTAGTGTTGGGAGGACCCCCTAGTCCGCCGGAAGTGGTTGCCTGAGCATTAGTGTTAGGAGGAGTTAACCCTTGAATTGCATTTCTCAGCTCTTGCTGCCCCTGGGCCATCCCCTGCATCAGAGTCATAAATTCCGCCATCTTGGTACGGACATCATTGAGTTCTGTCTGCATGGCGTCCATTGCTGTTCTTTGATTGCTGCGGGTCGCGTACCGATGAGGTATATTTTGTCGTAGGTACCGGGTGTTGACGGCTCTCGCAATCTTTGCCTGTTTGAACATAGATAAATTAAACATCCCGAAGAAAAACCTGCAAAGACAAAGACAAAATGCAAATGATGTGTATGCAATGCAATGTGTTCCTTTTATTCCCGAGTATTTTCCTGTATCCGGTCCTGGCATTAAGAAGATAAGAATTGGGAAGAAGACCCAAGTAATATTCAGACATAATGACGGCTGTGGAGAATTGGTGCTCATTACCCCGTGTCAGTGCAAATAACGAACAAGAAATCCGGAACAAATCAATCATATAAACTGGAATTTTGAAAATACAACGTCCCTGAAGGGTACCAATCAAAATAACAAAAGTACATCACATATAAGGAATCCCACAACAAGCCTGTGGGTAATCCAAGTACAACAATATGAAATTAAACCCTAGGGAACTCTATATCTTTCAATCTCCAGCTAAGGCATTTGACGCTCTGGAACAACTGAACCACATCTGGATGACCGGGCTCCTGGATGAGCTTCTGAATGAGGAGGTCCCTCGTATCAGAAGAAGCGTGTAACTCCTCGATCTGCTGTAGAAATGCTGCTTCATTCTCCTTGCTTTGATTCGACTCGGCCTTCGACCTTTTCACATCAGCTTTCAACTTCAAGTCTTCAATCTCCTTTTGAGCTTCCTTCAGTGCCTGCTGGCTTTCTGCTACGCGCTGAAGACGGTCCTTCTCTTGATAATAAGCTTTCCTGAGAAATTCTTTCTGCCCATCTAAAGAATCCTGAAGGCTTTTGACTTCCTGCTTGTGCTTGGCGTCTAACTCCTTTTGTTTCTTCAGATTTTCGTCCCATTTCTCCTGCCATAAAGTAACAGCTTCATTGGCTTCACTAAGATCTTTCTTCTCTCTTCGGCGCTGGGCCGTCTTGTGAGTCTCAGCTAAACCTTTCTTTCGGAAGTAGAGCTCTCTATCTTCAAAGTCCTTTTGCTTGAGACGGACTATCTCCTCGGCTTGCACAGCTCTATCTTCTAATCGGCGGTTCTGGATCATCAGTTTCTGACAAGAATTAAGAGCCTCTTGATTTTCAACCCTCAGTTGCTTAACCAAAGCTTCCAACTTCTGATATTCCTCCAAAGGCACCATAGCAGGTGGTGGAGTTGGCACAGAAAAAGGAACTAGAGCCGCTTGAACCTCCTTCTTTATCCAGGCTTCAAATTTAGGAAACATTCGATTGTTGCTCTTGCCCAGACATGCTATACCTTTTCTTTTGATCATTTTCCAGGAACCTGCAGCTTTTTGGACCAAAGGAAGATTGTCTTTTACCGGAAAATAGAAGGTTTGGAATAATTCAGACTCATCAGGGACCTCCTTGAGCGCATACCCTAACTGTCTTCTTAAGAGGATGGGATTGAAGTTAATACATCTCGATACTCCTAATAAAGGCACATTAGGATAATTACCACAACTGGTGATGAAATTCCTTCCTTTCAACCTCAAAGTAAACCACCTGATATCTCCAGCAGACAAAGTACTCAGCTTCTGAGCCCAAGTAGAATTAGGATCAGCAAAACTCTCAGTAGTAGGCAAGTGTCTCATAACCCATTTGTAGAATAAAGGAGCACAACATTTAACAAGACCTCCTCGCTTCTTCTCATTCTTATAATGCACAGAATAATACAAATCACCTAAGAGAGTGGGCACCGGATTCTTCAACACAAACAAATGAATGGCATTCATGTCCACAAACTTGTCCATGTCAGCAAATAAAACTATCCCATACACAGATAACGCCAAGATAGCACAAACTGAATCCCACTGCTTCTCCACGGCACGTTCTTCAGCTCTCTTGACCAGAAACTCTAAGGGAAAACCAAGTACTCCTGCTTTGGTGGAAACCATATTAGAAGACACCTCTGATGGGCTCAAATAAAGAGCCTTAGCAATGTCATCGTGAGTAGGTCTTGTCATCTCCGAGTTAAAAGGAAACTGATCCTTGATTGAAACTCCCATAATCTCAGCATATTCTTCTAGCAAAGGACCCAACTGAAAGTCATGAAATGTGAAACACCTAAGCCGTGGATCATAATACTGCAACAAAGTGTGGATGGCACTCCTCTGAGAACTATCCAAGTTGAATACCAGATCCAGAATATCACCATACTTTTCCTTGAAGTAGCCCAAATGACCCGGGGTAATCAGAGACACCAATTGGTTGATCAAGTCCATCTTAGTATCGAAGAATTTGTAGTGCACAGTCCTCTTTTTGACGTCTTCCATTCTGAAGCAATGATAGGGCCAGGAACCGGGAATAAATGTAGACCCTGAGAATAAAAGAAACACAAATGATTAATGATGATATGATGTTTATGCAAGGCAAGGCATGTAATCAGTGAAGTGTCTGTGATGTGCCAATCATATAATCAGGTGTCGGTGCACGGTCTCAAAATCCAGATATCACAATAATTATCCCTCTGATCCGGGATCCACAACTTAAGAACAGAAATCCAGATCACAAAACTGAACCAAAGGCAAAGTGGGTATGTTGAAGGTACCAGGGTTCCTGCAAACCTGTAAACCCCTCCCAGTCTCACGGGTATGCTACTCGGGTCAACATCACGGACTCTCAAAGCCGAATAGCAATAATACGTTCACCATCTCCGAGAAATGGCTCATGACCAAATCAAGGAATCGGTTTGGTATTATGTACTACGCAGGGAGGTCTCAGTTGAGTCCGGAAAAAACAAGCATCCCTCACAAGTCTCCAGCTTCAAGCACTGAATCGAGAAACAATAGTACATTCATCCCGAAGGGTACAATACTATCGTCATACGAACAGTTTGCCCTAACTGAATTCCTTTGAGAGAACCAGGCCATCCTATGCGAGTTCCCAATGGACCCTCGGATGCGAGTGGATTTGCCAACAAATGTGGTCTGCCACTGTCATCACTGGAGATGGTTGTTTCCATTAAGGTTCTCAATGATCGGTCCCCAGCTGCACATAACCATCTAGGTTGTACCCTGAAGTGGGGAAGAACCCCCACACAGAATAGTCCCAAGACAGTCGCAACCTGGGTGTGGAACACATCACCACTTATCATGTAACCATGCGAGCACAACATGTCCACGCTAATCCTATGGTGCACTCAATCCGGGTAGTAGGGTTATCTCACAGTAACTCCCAACCCACAGAAAAAATGAAAACCAACACAGCCAGACAGTCCAGTATAATATGATGCATGGAAAATAAAATACTGAAAGCAGTAAATAAATGCGATAAAGTAAAGCTGTAAAGAACTGTAAATAAAAACAGTAAAGCTAAACTAAAGCACTCAGCATCAAACAGATAAACACCCAAAGAAACAAAACCAAACAGGCGCTAGGATTGACTCTACAAGGGAAACCGGAAGAATCAGGTTAAGTCCCCAGCAGAGTCGCCAGCTGTCGCTCCCGGGATTTTCATCCTAGTACAAACGCGAAAGTGGCGCGGAAAGGTTAGAGTCGCCAGCCAGACATTTTTATCCCAAAGGAATGGGAAAGGTAATGTTGCACAAACCTGAGGAAGAAGGAAATGACAAGGCCTTGCGAACCAAAGATCTGAGTTCGGGAGTCGGTTACGAATTGAGAAGGTATTAGCACCCCAATCCGTCCGTCGTACCCGACGGGATCCACGCTTGCTTGTTTGTTTCAATGGGTTAGAAATAAAGTGCTGCTGAACAAAACCGCTAACTGGAACTGGGATGAAATGAGAAAAGGAACTGAAAAAGAGAATGGAAAAAAGGGGGAAATGTAGGGAAAATAAAGAATGTGCTCGAACGGGCCCTACCCCGCTGCCTACGTACCTCATCGGGATAATGAGGATCAGAGTCGACGTAGTTCGCCTAACCTAGGCGGGAACTATTTGTTTGTGTTTTTTACAGCTGGAACTGCGTATGTCTATGCTCAGGTGTTGCAGACTCGTCTGGTACGAGTGCGTTTACCGTCTTGCATGTGAGACAAGTCGCCGCGAGTTCGCGTTGTGAGTGAATGAGATGAGAAGAGAAGTTCCCGCAGGATAGTCGCTTATTATTTGTTTTTGGATTTTAAAAGAAGTGTTTTGAATTTGTTTGTGAACGGTCTTGTACTAAGACCTATCCATCGCGGGAAGTATTTACACCTCGCCCCGAAACAAGACGTGTATAAACACTCCGCAACAAAGTCTCGTGTCGTACAAGATTGTTCGGCTTTTATTAAGTGTTTTATTGCTTTTCTTTTTGAGATGAGAAAGAATGACTCAAGTTGAAAAAAGGTAAAAACTAAGGGACTAAGACTCAATCCTAATTTTGTTATGTATTTACAAAGTGGTCCTAATGGTTAGTGAGGTTTCTAAGCCTAATAGAAACTAGAAACTACTAGAATTCAACTTACTTCCTAAGGAAGTTAAGTTGATTCTAGAACAAATGGGAAACCTATACAAGTTGTAAAATCAAGATAAGGCAAAAACAAAAGAATTGAATTAAGAAATAAACTTCTAAACCACACATTAAAGGCATGAAATAAGAATAGTCTATTTATTTATTCTACTTCTACATGGAAATGAACTTTAAGCCTAAGTTCTAAACTAAACTAAGCCTAATATTCATTCTAAGAAAATCAAATTAAACTAACCTAAGCCTATATTAGATTCTAGGATTAAGCCTAGTCTAAACTATTTTTGTACTTTATTTTTTTGTATTGAACTTTATATTTTTTAATGGCCTAACCTAATGGGAATTATGCATAACTAGGCCTAAAACTAATATTCTAAAAAAAATACTAAAACTTCTAGAAAAATTGTGAAAATTAAACTATAGGGTCTTACCACTATCTAAAATATTGTACTAAGAGGGATTCTAAAAAATTTCTATTTTTTCTATACCTAAAAAATGATTATTTCTACCTAAAGACTAACCACTATTTCCTAAGGATTATATCACTAAACCCTAAGATAAAAGCTCCTAAAAACTCCACTAAAAATATCCTAAGAACTATTATGAGTCCTCTAATTACAGAAAAAAGAATGGCTCAAAAAAGTTGCTGGAAGTTACTTAAATAAAATGAACAAAATCCAGCATAATTAAAAGAAATACAAATGAAGCTAATTAAAAGAATAATCAGAATTAAATCAAAAATAATCAAATTTCAGAAAATAAAAATAACACAAATTTCTAAATTGACATATTTAACTACTGGAATTTTTGGGGAATTTTCTAATGATTTTTTACTATTTTTTATGAATTTAATTTGAAACCATAATTAAAACAAACCAAAAATCTAAAGAAATTATACAGGGGGTGGATTAGTATTTTTCTAAGTTATTTTGTTCTGCTGGGCCTAAAGAGGGAGTGTTAAAAGCAATGGCAAAAGCCCAAACGCAGAATAAGAGGGAGAGGTGCCTCCAGCAAATTTTCTTTGTTATTCTCTTACTGGGCTTATAACGGGGTGCAATTAGCAAAAGGGGAGGCCCAACTTCGCAGGCCCTTGAGGGCGGTGTAGAAAGCAATTATCTTATGTTGTTTTTTTTCTTGGGCTCAGAAGGGATGTGTAAATAGCAATAATTTAAAAAGGGTGGTTCTAGGAATTAAACAAATTTTTTAATTAACTTAAAAAATGAATTAAACTAATCTTAAGATGATATTTTCTAAAATCTTAATTAAATTCTAATAATCTTGTGAATCAAACCTTTAATCTAATAATAATATTTTTTATAAACTCTTAATTTAGAAAATGAATTAAATGATAATATTTTCTAAAATCTCAATTTGAGAAAATGAGCTAAACTAAACTTAAACTAATATTTTCTAAAATCTTAATTTAAACAAAATGAAATAAACTAATCTTAATATAATATTTTTTCTAAAATCAGAATTAAACTATAGTCTTAATATTTAATTTAAAATTCTATAAACTTCTAAATTAAAATTGAATTAGATCTTTATCTAATAATAATACTTTTTATAAACTCCTAACTTAGAAAATGGATTCAATTCTAATAATCTTATGAATTAATATTTTCTAAAATCTTGATTTAATAAAATGAATTAACCTAATGATGGGCTAAAGACGTGTCTAATTATGTGTCTAGCGGTATCTTAACTGCAAGTGCACAGCCTATCGAAGTAATATTTAAGATTATCGATCCACAGGGATTCTATGGTTACTTAGTGCTAGATGAACTTCTAGTTTAGCTAAGGCGAATGGTTGTCACGATTTTTTTTTTATTTTTAAGACTATTAAAGGCGGAATTAAATTTAAGTTTTAATAAAGTAATACTAAGGCGGCCGGTATGTAATTATACTAACTTAGGTGGGTCAATCTAACCTAGGCTTATAAAGGTGTTTACTTAATCTATTCGGTAGAGGTTACCAGTTTAAATACCCTCAACTCACACTCTCGTGGTCTTATATCAGATCTTATCCCTAAAGCCCTATGCCTGCTCTCGCTAGCCCATAAGTGTTTAGAGGTAATTTTTGGAAACTAAGTAATTCTAATTTATTTTAAAGCGCTCTCGCTGTGTTTAATTTAAATGCCTAACTTTAGCTATCTGGTTAAAACCTCACACTCTCGTGGTGTTGACCTAACCTAATACTCTTTTCTTACTCTCGTAACGAAAAGGTCTATTTCAATTAAAAAGTATCAGCCAGAATGTTAAGTGATTAATTATTTTTAGCCTATGGTTATGTTTTACCGGTTAAGTTTGTTCTAACTACATACCGCCCTAAGGTGTTTAGCTACTCATCGATGTTGAACCAGATAGAGACAGAAAATTAAACAATAAAATACTCATGGCAGAAAAATAAATAAACATTATAAATAATTAAATTGCAATATAATAAAAAAACCTGGTTAACAAATATTAGAGCAGACTCCTTCTTCCACAGACCGGAAAGCTTGGAGTTGGCGAAATCGAAAATAACAAAGGCTGAAGGTTTAGAAAAAAGATAAATGTATAACAATTTCCTGATGTTGGAAATTGTTATATGGCGGGTTTGGATACAATAAGAACGAAACAGAAAACTAAAAATAAAGCAGAAATAGAAAGGGTCGTAAAATAGTTCGGCAGAGCTTCCGCAGGAATTCGAATAAAAAAATGCTCTGTGTATTGTTCATAGAACTTGTACTATTTATAGAATAATTATTGGGCTGAATTTTTGGACCTTTGTTGCTTGGGCCTTGCTGAATTGGTGGAGAGAATGTAGGTACGTGGCAACAAAATAGGAGAAGCTTTCTTCACGTAGTGCCTTGACGAAGTCTGAGTCAAAAACCTAATTTTATCCTTGTCACGGTCGTGACAAGGTCTTCACGTTCGTGTCATGTGGCTTTTTAGTGTCACGGTCGTGACCACTCTCTTACGGTCGTGATGGCTCATTTTGGGGTGTCACGGTCGTGACACCCTTGTGACGATCGTGGCTGCAACGAAATATGCAGTTTTGCAGGCTTCATCATTTCTTCATCTTTTTATGATTGATTTTGTTCCTTTTTCTCTTAATTCATGATTTAGCTCCATATAATGATGTACCTGCAAAATGGTAAGAAAAACTCGAGAAATCGAGTGTTAAAACGGTGATTATGCGATAAAACGTCAATGAAACCTAGCAATATAATCGATATGTTTTCTCGTTATCACCTAAACTTAAGATAATATTCTTTGTAATCTTGACATATAATGTGAATTAAATGGGGTTAATTTGTAAATTAATGAATAATTAACACTAATAATGTCTCTTGATTTTATTATTAACCTATAGTATTATAATTAACTCTTGATACATCAACAACACAGCGTGAAACCAAAAGGGGAAAACAAAGAACCCTAATCCCTTCTTCTTCTTCCCCAGGCCGCCGCCGCAGCATCATCACCCTCATCTCTTCTTCTCACAGAAGCCACCGCAACCACCACCGTCTATCATCTCTTCCTTTCTTCTTCTTCCAAACACCGCCGCATCTCTCTCTCGGCTTCCTCAATCCGAAGCAAAACCTAACCCTAGCTTAATTCTGCTCGAACTCAAAGTCGCCCTAAATCAAATTCTCCTAACAATCCCACCCATTACCAGCTCGAACCATTTGCAAAGAAAACGAAATTGTACACCCGAGTCTCATCATGGTAAAAGAGAAAGGGATAGGTTGTATGTACCTGTATCTACGAAGACCACACGTATCCGTGTACGATGACGGCACGACAAACTGTGATGCGATGGCACACTTGTTGCGAAGGGTTGCAGCTTCGTCGCTCTTGCTTGATTCGAAGCCACGCACCAAGAATTCAACTCGTTCGAGCGACACCGCCGAAAGCTAAGCCATGATTGGTGCCGAACAAAGGGAGATCAATTTTCTTCAAAGATTCCGGTAATCTTTTCCTATCCGCCGATTACGCTTTCATACTAGTGAGCTTCAGGCAATTCTGTGTTTGAAACTCTCTAGCCTCGTGACCTAATACACTCCCTTTGGTGATCCTTTTTTTTCTTTCAGGTTTCAGGGCCCTTTGATGCTGCTATGACGCTGTTGAGAGTTGAAACAGAGGAAGAACGAAGGATAAAGGTGAAGGATAAAGTTTAGTTTGGTAGAAGTTCAAATTTGGAATCGGTGAAAGCAGAAGGTTCAAGAGGAGATTGGGACTTGGTCAAGAAGATTAGAAGAAGAAGGTGCTTCTGATTTATAGAGAATCACCCTTCTGGATCTCTCTGGATCCTTCTGGAATTTCTCAGGTGAATTCAGTTACGAATTCAGTTGCAATTCTGTTATGTATTTGTTAATTATGATTTTTGATTTTTGTTAATGGTTTGGATAGATAGGGCAATAACTGATTCCCTTTCCTTTTATTTTTTCTGTGCTTCTAAAAATATGTTGCTTTTATGTGCAGGTCATTATTTGAAACTGCAGCCTTCAAACATTGCTACACAAACAGATAATCCGACGTCGAAACAACGAGGACTCGGTTTACTGAATAGCACGTCCAGATGAAGGAGTTTAACAGTGGCTTCCACATCCCAACTCATTGGTTCCATTTCTTTAGTCATAAGTTCCATGAAGCTCTGCATCGGTCTCAACGTATGGTGAACTCTCCTTGAAGCTTCTTGACGGTCCTTTCAACGTTTTCATCATGCTTGGTTACTCTTAAACCTCTGCCGGCATGTGAGGTGAAATATCAAGTTCTTTTCATGAACCTTCTTTTTTTTAATTCTGATATAGGTCTTTTAATTCTTCCACCACAGCTTGACCCGTGGCTCAAATCGAATCGTTATGGTGTGGATTTTGAATCATTTGAAGTTCTGCATAGGCTGTTTTACTTGTTGACCAGCTTCACAATTCTTATAACTTTCGATTTGAGCTTTTGCTGGATGAATAACTGGACTTGATACTGTGCTTCTTCTGTGATACAGGCTGCTAACATAATTGATGGTTGCATGGAGTGTGATGAATGATGAAGATGGTGACGGTCACTGAGGATGAACCCGCGAGTATGGCGGTTAATCATTGATGCTGGAATTTAGGAAGAAGATTAGTTGTTCGAAGACATTTTTGTGAAGATTTAGAATAGAATTTTTCCTCCAAAAATCATAAGGACAGTGATTATAAATCTTATTTTTGAACTTTGTTACTGTATTTTGTTATAACTAGTTTTTTTTCATATAGCCTCAAAACCGGCTTGCGTAAGAGCTTCCATACTCTTTGTAACTAAGCTAATGTTATGAAGCCTATTGATAAATCTCAATTTCTGCCTTGATTTTTTGTTCTTGTTTTTTTTTGGATCAAAAGAAATCAGTCATGCACCATCCCTATATAGCAAAACAATGACCAGGCTTTATCATTCCATAGATCTACTTGTAGCATCCATAAGCATCTAGTACGTGGCAGGTAGCTTCTATAGCATACACTACATTGAAACTGTTGTCTCCTTCTTTCTTTTTGTTAGCCATGAATATTAAACCAACCTTCTCGGTGAGAATCATGTTAGAATCTTAAACTAAAACAAAAATATATAAAAGAAATACTGTGATGATTTAGTTGCTAATGAGAACAAATGATGGGCCTAAAATATGAACGAAGTTTGGAAACGCATTAAAGAAAGAAAATGGAATTAGAAATGAACTCTACAAATGGTTTGAAAATGTGTAACGGGCTTACAATGGATTGGGCCAAAAGAGTAATGATAGTCATATTTCCTTGTAATGAGAACTAAAGCAAGTTCAAAATGAAATAGTCCTTGGGTTAAAAAATGGAAATGAATGTGTGCAAAAACAAAGGTTTAGATGACTGGTTGGACCTCTAGAAAATGAAATGATTATATGATGAATGGATATATGAATAAACTGAAATTGAAGGTGGATTGATGGAAACGTATCGAAAAAGAAAGATGAGAATGGAATGGAATAATTAGGAGTGGTTCATAACAATGAGAACAAAGCAATGAATGAAATCTTGATTTTATCCCAAAACCTATTTTGAATTCCTTCCACAAGTCTGTAAACATAACCACTTCTGAGCCACTGAATAATTTTCCAGATAAATTACACCCCCTTTGAATCGTCTGAACTTTAAATATGCATTGTTTAAGAAACCGTCCAGTGGCCCAAAATAAATCTTGCAGTTGCAAACATCTTTTGATAGTTTGGCCCTAACTAGGTCAAACTCCCATCTGAATCGAAACACAACTGAACAACCGCATTTGAAGTGGAATCATCGTCCAGTGAATATCCTATATCATTTCAATCTCTGACAGATAATGTATGAAACCCTAATTTCCCTGGGTCCTGATCACATGCCTTATGAAACAACGAAATGAACTACTATGATGTTAATGAATTGATGAGAAATGCTGATGAATGCAAAATGATGAGCCAATAGAGGGAATAAATATGAGGGCAAATTTTGAGGTATTACAGATACACATTTGAGTTATTTTGTTATAAACTATTTAATTATATTATATTGTAATTAGAATTTGTTTGCAATAGACTTTGTAATTTTATACTATTTTGTTACGTGTGATACCTTTATTTAATATTTGAATTTAGATTATGAACTTGTGAATTTATGATATGATATTTTTAAAAAAAATTAAGTGTTATTTATATTTTGTAGAGATTGAATCATCTGATTTGACAAATTTTATACCTATATAGTTTTCATATAAATATCGGTCTATTTAACCGAGTTATCCAGTTTAATCCGGTTTAGTCATGCGGTTCGACCAAGGACCCAGTGGTTCAACCAATAAACCAGTGACCCAATACCCTTACCGGTTTGATGACCGGTCCGGTTTTTAAAACACTGTCTGGAACAGTTGGGCTATGTCTAGATGATTCGGCTCCTGGATGAGCTTCTGAATAAGAAGGTCCCTTAAATCGAAGGAAGCATACAGTTCGTTGATTTGTTGTAGGAACACCTCTTCCCTTTCTTTTCTAGGGCTCGGCTCTGTCTTGACTTTCTTGACATCGGCCCGAAGCATCAGCTCTTCTACCTCATTCTGGATGTCTCCTGCTGCTTGTTGACTCTTTGCCATCCTCTGAAGGTAATCTCTTCATTGCTCATGGGCTTTCTGAAGTAGCTTTCCCTGCTTATCCAGAGTCTCTTGAAGGCCTTTGATCTTCAACTTGTACTTGGTCTCCATCTCTTTCTGCTTTCTCAGATGGTCCTCCCACTTCTCTTGCCAGAGGGTCACAACTTTGTTGGCTTCGTCTAGAGCTTTCTTATCCTTCCGGCGCTGACTCGCCTTGCGGGTTTCAGCCAACATTCTCTTCTTGAAGTAAATCTCTCGTTCTTTCAAGTCATACTGCTTGAGCCTGACTATCCATTCATCTTGATAAGCTCTCTCTTCTAGCTTCTGGTTCTGAATCATCAGCTTCTGACAAGAGTTATTGGCCTCTTGATTTTCTGCTCTGAGTTGTTTGACCAAAGCCTCCAACTTCTGGTAGTCCTCCAATGGCACAATAGCAAGAGATGGAACTGGTGCAAAGAAAGGGATTATGAACACTTGGGCTTTCTCCTTTATCCAGGCTTCGAACTTGGGGAACATCTAATTATTGCTCTTACCCAAGTGCTCTATACCCTTCCTTTTGACAAGTTTCCAAGCACCTGCAGCTTCTCGGACCAAGGGAAGATTATCCTTCACAGAGAAATATAAGGTCTGAACTAGCTCTGATTCTTTGGGAACAGTCTTGAGTGCATATCCCAATTGTCTTCTCAGGAGAATGGGGTTGTAATTGATGTCCCCGGCTACTCCTAAGAGTGGAACATTGGGATAACCCCCATAGCTAGAGATGAGATCTTTCTCTTTTAGCTTCAAAGTGAACCACCTGACATCCTTGGAAGACAACCGGCTTAGCTTCTGGGCCCAAATTACCTTGGGATCAGTGAAAGCTTCTATAATGGGTAGGTGCCTCATAAACCACCAGTAGAGTAAAGGAGCAAAACACCTAATCATACCACCCCGCTTTTTCTCGTTCTTGTAATACACTTACTAGTATAGATCACCCAGGAGAGTGGGTACTCGATTCTTCAGCACAAACAAGTGAATTACATTGATATCTTCGAATATATCCATGTCAGCGAAAAGGACAATCCCATATATGGATAATGCTAGGATAGCACAAACTGGATCCCATCGGTTAACCATAGCAAGTTCTCCATACCTTCTCACCAATAACTACAAAGGAAAGCCAAGCACCCCAGCTTTAGTAGCAGTCAGATTATCATATACCTTAGATGAGCTCAAATAAAGAACTTTGGAAATGTCAAGATGAGTTGGTTTGGTCATCTCTAAGTTGAAAGGGCTTTGATCTTTGAAAGGCACCCCCAAAATCTCAACATAATCTTCCAATAGAGGACCCAACTGGAAGTCATGAAATGTGAAGCATCCGAGTCGCGGATCATAGTACTGCAACAAAGTATGAATGGCACTCCTTTGGGAACTATCCAGGTTGACTACCAGATCCAGGATGTTACCATAGCTCTCATTTAAGTATCCAAGATGACCTGGGGTAATAAGAGACACCATCTTACTTGAAAAATTCATTTATGCCTAACCATGATGAGTTTGAAATTGGTTCTTATTGAATTGTTTCAAATATTGCATATAGTTTCTAGGTTATTTATCTCATATTTTTATCTTGCATTTTCAATTTGATTTGCATTTTCCTTTTAGAAGCACCCAAAATCCCTAGCAAACTTAGAAATTTCATAACTTTCACTAGGATTAGCTTATGACCTTCTCCTTTGGGGTGTGATATTGTATAGGTTTAGGGTTTGTTTGAGCTCAATTTCAATTTTTTATCATGATGTTTGCTTCTGTTTTGGTCATATGCATCTCATGTTGCCTTAAAACCCTAATTTTGCATCTTCATTCGCATTCTTCCTTACATATCATGAGCTTATGAACTTTTCATGCCATTCCATTATTTTGTATGTCATATTAGACATCTTAGGACATGTTTGAAACATTGCTTGATCATTGTTGCATCATTTTGGTATGCTTTGCATCCATTACATTTCATGAATATCCATGTGTTTTCATGCTTCTAAACATGCTCCCATTGCATCTCATCCTTGTATGACCATTCATATGCATCTTGTATGACTTTGCATCATCTCATAACACATTTTCATTGTCATATTCACTTCTTACTTTGGTCTTTTCACCTTCATTTGTCTTATTTCTTTTCATTTCATTTCTTATGCATTCATACTAACATTTCAGGGGTTTATGGTAAGTTGTTTGGGATGTGGTTTTGCCTTCAAATCCCACCTCTTCTCATCTCTTCATTTGCATATTTATTTTTCTTTAAAGTGAAATTGCTTCACTTATGCTCTCTCCTTCTTACTTTCTTTCTTTCAAGTTACTTATCTTCTTCAGGAAGTAAGTAACTTATTCTTCTTCCTCCTTCTCTTTTCATCTGCTTCTTCCATGGTGGCCTTCTTGAAGATCTTTTCTCTTAAGCCTCACAAACCATAGGATATCCAAGCATGATAACTTTTAGGGTTGTATATAGTCCCCCCTAGATTTTTACCTTTGAGTCTCCTTGAGTTTCTCTTCTCATCTCTTAATCAGAGGCTAAACTCTTAAAGCTTTAGGACTTTGGAATTAGGGTTATGCCTGCATCCTTATCTTAGGATGGAGTGTTTAAATTTAATCCTTAGTGTTAAAACTTTAATTTGCTTACACCTCTTAATCCAAACACATTAATAATCACTAAGACTTTATCTTGTAACTTGGGCCTTGCATTATGGTTCTATCTCTTCCTTATGGTTAAGAGGGACTAACCCTAGTGTTTAATGGACAAGTCCCCCTCAAGTTGTCTTACAAACCATAAAATCCACTTCTTAATCTCATCCTTTATTTAAAATCCATTATATAAATGCTTAATGAATTTAATCCCTAACCATGGATTAAGTTATGGTATCTTCCTCAGCTTAAGTGTTCTCATCTATCATCCTTCTATTAGGATGGTGTAATGTGTTCACTAATCTGTGATTAGAGATTAAACTCATTACTTAACACTAAACAAAAACCCAAAAACACTTAATAATCACAAGTAGGTTAATGATCTTAATCCTACATCATCGTGGTAATTAAGTTGAGATGCTCATCTCATACTTAAGTAGGATCATTATCCCTAATCAGGGAGGATATAATGAGTTTACAACCCTTGATTTAGGTTTAAGCTCATTAACTTATGAAAAACACCAAAAACAATAAAAAACTGAAAACATAAAAACAAATAATAATCGTCTCCTCCGGGAATCTTTTCTCATCACACTCATTCTATAAATGAGAACTCGCTTCTTCCGTCTAATGCAAGACAGTTAGCACTCGAGCCAGACGAGTCATACACTTGAGCATAGACAAGCAAGCAGTTCATAGTCAATTTATTTTCAGTCTCTTTGAGTCGAACTACGGTGTTCTGACTTCCCCATTGCACTAGAGGATATGTAGGCATAACTTAACAATTATCGAACAAAAGTCTCTTTGTCACATTCCTCTTTCACCATTCTTTTCTAAGCCTCAGTTTCTGAGAAATTCACACCTTTTGCACTGACACCTGTATTTTCTTTCCCTAGATTTTGCATACAGATAGCACATACACCTACCCCTTTTAAACACAATCTTGTAAGCGTGGATCCCGTCGAGTACGACGGATGATCTGGGTGCTAATACCTTCCCAGGTCGGAACCAACCCCCTTTCTCAGTTTCTCTGGTTCGCAACCGTCTTATCCATATTTTTCCAGGTTTATGCAGCATTACCTTTCCTTCGGGATAAAAATGCCTAGCTGGAGACTCTACTCTATTCAACCCCTTCTCTTCGCTGACGGTTCACGTTTTCACCGGGACGTAAGTCCGGGGAGCGACAGCTTGGCGACTCTGCTGGGGACCTTTTGCAACCAGGGCTTCTGGTTCTTTTTGTGGGTTTCTCCTAGCGCTTGTTTGATTTGTGTTTATGGGGGTGTTATGTGCTATGTGTGTTTTTTGTTTATTGCTTTCTGTATAGCTTTATTTATTGCGTTCATTTACTATTTTATGCATTTCATATTATTATCATCATATCATGTGCTGGATTTGTTGGTTTGCCTTGGTGGGAGGGGTATCTCAGTGAGCAAGGTTCCACATCGGGAGCCTGAGTGACACATAGGATTAGAGTGGCTTCATATTCTTTCCCATTCCATTTCGGTCTGGTGCGGGAATATGAAACATGGTTCAGACATGGGTTTCTTCTTGAGAACTCTGTGCTACAGATCTCCTGTAGTGCTATGGCTATCTGGGAAGCCTGCTAAGTTTGGATGACCTTTTTAGATGACCTTCAACATCTGAGGTGAATTAGAGGAGGATTATTTATGATTAATGTAAACAATGTACCTCTGGGTTAGAAGTGTTTACACTTCTCATAATAGATCCAAGTCTGAGGATCCTTGTTCTAGAACAATACCTGTGAGTGGGTTGGGATGTTTACAGGTTTGCAGGAACCCTTGGCCTCGTCATACCCTGTTACTGATATTGTTTTAAGGTTACACTACTTTGGACTGATCTTGTGAAACCCTGGATTTGTGACTCTTTATTTGAGTCCCCGACCTGGTTACTGGTTCTCTAACCTTCACCTGGATTTCTAAACACTCATGGACCCTATCAAAGCAAATGGCAAATCCAGCACCTGATAACAAACCCTTGCATATCATTCTGCATACATCATTTTGCATCATTTTAACATTTGTCTATTTGTTTTACAGGGTATCCACATCATCTTTGGTTTGGTTTTGACTGTTCTTCTGCTCAGCCATCTTCATTAGTTATCTTCCTTAGAGATCTTCTTCAACTGATATCTTCTCCAGTTGTCTTCATCAGTTATTTTCTTCAGTTATCTTCATCGGCATCCATTGTCAGTATGGACTCATCCAGGAAGAGCAACATCACTTATCATTTCTTTGAGCCCTCTTTAGCAGGCATCAGGCAGATTCAGGCACTTATCACTCCTGATCATGTCCCTTTATTCAGGGAACATCATGGTGGAATTATGGACATGATCATGGACTTGGATGCATCACAGAGGAGCATGATTCACACTTGCCTTCAGTTTTATGACCCTCCTCTCAGATGTTTCACTTTCCCAGACCTTCAGATGGGTCCTTTGTTGGAAGAGTTTTCCATATTTTTGGGTGTCCCCATCAGGAGAGGAATTCCTTTCAACCCTGTGATGACTGCTCCTAGGAATGAAGAGATAGCTAAGGCTCTGTATTTGTAAACCACCATCATTGATCAGCATATGACCACCAAGGCTGGAATCCCAGGTCTCCATTTGGATTTCTTAATCACTCAGGCCACCAGTCATGCTACAACAGGGAAGTGGGAAACTGTTTGTGCTCTCCTGGCTCTTAGTATATATGGAATCATCTTGTTTGCAGACGAGCCTAAGTTTGTAAGCAAGACTGCTATCCATATCTTCCTGCTGGAGAATCCAGTTCCTAACTTGCTAGGGGATTTCTACTACTCATTGCATCAGAGAAATGAGAAACAGAGGGGGAGACTAGTCAGATGTTGTGCACCTCTCTTCTACTGTTGGTTATTGGGACGCCTGCCAAAGACAGAAGCTTTCCTGAATCCTCACCAGTCAAGAAATTGGGCTAAGAGGATGATTTCTCTCACTTCAGAAGACATCAGGTGGTGTACTCAGAGCACCAAGGGCAGGGACATGATTACAAGTTGTGAGAAGTATCCCAATGTACCCTTATTGGAGTGAAGGGTTGCATCAACTATAATCCTTTGCTTTTCAAAAGGAAAGTAGGGTATGCCTTAGTACATCCACCAAGAGAGCAGGATTTAGCAGAGACCCTTTACTGTGATGTTCAAAATAATCATGCTATCATCCAACAAGCAACCTGGGCTTGGGATAACATACAGACAAAAGGGACTGCCATTCTTGGCAAGTGCAACAACATAGCTTCAGCTCAGTACATTGATTGGTCTCGCATCAGAGGACAGATCACCCGCATGCCATTCACCCTGGAAGGTGTGCCAGGGCCCTCAGTATTAGAGCCTGTAGCTATAGTCAATTTAGAGGAGTTTGAGAAGCTGAAATAAAGGAATGCTCAGCTTTCTGAAGCTCTGAAGAAGACCCTCTTGGAGAGGAATGATGGTCGTCTGGATATTGAGAGGTTAGAGAAGCTTCGTATCGTGCATATGACTAAGATTGAGAAGACCGACGATTACATCAGAAAAGCCCGAGTAGGGGAGTTGGTATTGAAGAATGCTTGCAAAGAAGCTAAGATTCAAAAATCCAGAGTTGAGCATTACCTAGAGGAGAGTCAGGATAGGTGGATCAGGATCACTAAGGCTCGTTTGCAAGAAGATTAGAAGACACATGCTAGGATAGAGCAACTGGAAGCTAATGAGAAGAAGGGTCAGGAAGCCTTGTTAGAAGCACAGAAGGACATCTCCATGTTGAAACTCTGGGCGGGGTTGAAGAGATCAAAAGACCAAGACAAGTACCAGAAGTTGACAAGTGCCATTGCCACCAGGAACTTTCTTATTAGGACCATCACAGAGCATCCAGTTGGACCAGTGACTGATGCTCTCTTGAAGGAAGTCAAGGAGGATGACTTTGGACTGGATGTTTGATTTCTTTGTACTTGTATTTTATTTTGGTTGTACTTTATTTCTCATGGTGATTCTGTTGTATTTCTCGACTTGATTGTATTTTGACCCACCATGGGAACTTGTTGTAATCATAAACTATGTATCTTTTGCATTTGAAATGTATGGTTTATGTATTACCCGGATTTTCTTCTTAGACTTCTTTTCTCAACATCATCTTCATTACCAGAGGTCTAGAAGGTCAAAACCAAAGAACCAAACCGGATACCCTTGGAAGAAAAATAGACATACTGCATTCCATACTAACCTCTTTCTTTATTTTGTAGGTGTTTTTGTTGTTTGTTTTCTCACTTTGTTGTTGTTTCAGGAAACATTGCTCGTAGGAGGGTTTTTCCCATCAACAGAGTTCACCGGTATTCAACCAGAAGCAACCTTCCGAGCTTACAGATGGACCAAGTTCAACAAGATTTGACTGACGTGAGAACTCAGATGGCTAATGAGAGAACTGAGATGAGAGCTCATATGAACCAGTTCATGGCAATAATGATTGGGTTGGCCCAAAGTCAATAAAGATTAAGAGAGTTAGTCGAGCGACAAACTCCAGAAGAGAATCATCCAGGTACAGGAGGTACTAGTAACAATGATCACGGGCAGCCACGAACAGATGCGCCAGAGTTTAGGCCTCACCTCAATCATGAAGTCAATGCCATAAGAAACACTCAAGGAAACACTGGAGGTCGTTCCTTGCAAGAAGACCTCCAAGAGGAACAATTTACAGTAATTGCCATAATTATTAAAGCTCAATCTGATTGAATTGAGGACTCTAGCCCTACCAGATCCCCAGAATCTTCCAAGAAACTATGATATCAACGCCCGGTGTGCCTTCCACTCCAATGCACCTGGCCATACAACAGAAAAGTGCAGAGCCTTACACATGAAGGTTCAGGATTTGATTGATTCTAAGGAAGTCAACTTTGCACCCCCTTCAAGTGTTACCAAGAATCCTATGCCTAGCCATGGTGGGCCTAGGATAAATGCCATTGAGGAGGAACAACCAATGAACCAAATTGACAGTGTTGCAAGTATTCAAACACCTCTGGCCGAGGTTAAAGCCCAGCTTTTAAAGTGC
This sequence comes from Lathyrus aphaca, assembly GCA_963966055.1. Lineage (NCBI taxonomy): Eukaryota > Viridiplantae > Streptophyta > Magnoliopsida > Fabales > Fabaceae > Lathyrus > Lathyrus aphaca. Next base: position 449,457,495 of record OZ014521.1, read on the forward strand.
AAAGTGTTCCCAGGTTGTGAGGCCCACTGCGAAGCTTGCAAGACATCTATCAACAGTTGTGCAGATTTGAAGACCGAAATCAATAATCTTATCAAAGAAGGCACCTTACAGATCACTTCAACAGTTCTAGCTCCTACAACATCAACAACCATTCCCTCTACAACTCCAGCACATGTCATTCCATCAGATGTAACATATATCACTCCTACAACTTCAACAACAATCATTCCAACAGATTCTTATACAACATCAACAACCATCCCTTCTTCAACTTCAACAGACATCAGTTCAACACATCCTTCAACAACAACAACAACCATCAATGAAGACATTTCCACAATTACCATTTACTATGATCCGACAATAATCCACGTTCCGGATTCTTTCAACAACTCACATCAACATCTCCATCAACATCAGCAACCTTCATCACCAGCACCATCTCTGGTCAGACCCCCTGTCACAATTTATTATGAACCTCAGACTATCTCAACTCCTTCTTCCGCAACAATCAGTCCAGTTACTATCACGGTACCAGGACCAGTTCCATATGACAACAACAGTGTCGTGCCTTGGCACTATGGCTCAGATTTATATTGCGACGGAAAGAAAGTCACTCTTGACACTTCTACACCACATATTGATAATGTGGGGGGAGGCGGAGGCTTCACTCGAAGCGAACGTCTCTTTGCCTCACAATTCCCAAGAACTAATGCTGAAGCAGAAGTTGTTGCCAATGCTAAGGGCAAAAGTGTGGTGCCTGAATAACCTATTGCCAGGGAAACTCAGAAGACATCCTTTGACTAAGATGTAGACGAGTTCATGAGAATAAGGTTATGGACCAGCTCCATCAGAAACCCTCCAAATATTCTATCATTGCTAATGTGTTCCGAAGCTCATAGGAATGCACTTCTCAAAGTCCTGCACGCAACTTACGTGCCAGAAGAGATTACAATTAATCAGCTAGAAACGGTGGTTTCTAATGTCAATACTAGTCATGGACTAGGTTTTACTGATGCTGATCTGACTACAGAGGGCCGTAACCATAATAAGGCTTTGCATATCACCTTAGAGTGTAAAGGTGTTGTTCTCTCTCATGTCTTGGTTGACATTGGGTCCTCACTCAATGTTCTTCCAAAGAAAGCCTTGGTCAAGATGGAATATGATGGTCTTGCACTACGTCCAAGTAACCTGGTAGCGAGAGCCTTTGAAGGTTCTAAAAGATCGGTTCTTGGGGAAATTGAGCTGCCTGTGGTAATTGGCCCACAGTTCTTCAAAACTATCTTCTACGTGATGGACATTCAGCCTCCCTATAGCTGTCTGTTGAGTCGACCTTGGATTCATGTCGATGGCGCTGTGACGTCGACCCTTCACCAGAAGTTAAAATACGAATGGGAGGGCCAAGTTATCACAATCTGTGGGGAGGAGGATATCTTTGTCAGTCATCTAGCTACTTACAAGTATATTGAGATGGAGAGAGAGATCCATGAGACAATGAGCCAATGGTTTGAGGCCCTCAATGTCAATGAAGCAACAACAAGTGTTTAGTACTTCGATCTCTTCTTATAAGCAAGCTCGGAAGGTTGTTGAAGACAGGAATGCCTAAGGCTGGGGCAAGCTGTTACAAGTTCAGGTCAAGGAAGACAAGTTTGGGTTGGGTTACAAACCATCCCGACAGGTCCAAGAGGATGTTGCTGAAGCTCCCAAGTTTATCAGTGAGGGAATGCTAACCCCAGATGCAATCAACAATGTGGAAGACGAGGCTGAAAGTGACTTCAACCTGGAAAGCTGGATTCGTCCAAGGGTCCCAGGCCAACAAGTCCTCAACTTGTCTTCCCAGGAAATTATAAGGATTACTTATGCAAAGTAATTATTATTTCATGTTTAAGCACGCATCTAGTCTTGCATCTTGCCCAAGGTGTCGGGACTCATTTTGTAATAGAGCCATATTTGTATTTTGTGCAAACGAATGATTAATGAACAAATGGACATCTTTTGCAAACGATCTTTTTTCGCTCACTGTCTTTCATTTTTATTATTTTCGCACAAAACAATAAATGGCAATGTTTTTCAATAATAACTTCATTCACTTTTTCCTAAACAAGAATAAAATCAATCACTAAAATGAACAAATCTCAACCCTTGCAGAGATAATCCTCCAGATTGCACTGACAACGACACTGCTATGACCTTGTATGACTTCGACAATCCGATTAATCAAGCATATGAAGGGGTTGACAAAGACTATGATTTTCCTGAAGAGTTGGCTAGGTTGTTGATACAAGAGGAAAAAGTGATTGCTCCTCATCAGGAGGAGGTTGAGACTATCAACTTGGTACCGAGGAAGATGTGAAAGAGGTGAAGATCGGGGCCAGTCTGCAAGCTCCAGTGAAAGAACAACTCATCGGTATGCTTCGGGAATATGTTGACGTGTTTGCTTGGTCCTATCAAGATATGCCAGGTCTAGATACGGATATTGTCATGCACAGGCTACCATTGAAAGAAGATTGTCCGCAGGTCAAATAGAAGTTGTGTCGTACTCGCCCGGACATGGCCATGAAAATCAAAGAAGAAGTACAAAAGAAGTGGGACGCCGGTTTTCTTGCTGTAACTAATTACCTGCCATGGGTTGCTAACATTGTACCCGTACCTAAGAAGGATGGAAAGGTGCATATGTGTGTGGATTACCGGGATTTGAACAGAGCTAGCCCGAAGGATGATTTCCCATTACCTCACATTGACGTATTGGTGGATAACATGTCTCAGTTCTCGGTATTTTCTTTCATGGACGGATTTTCGGGATACAATCAGATTAAGATGTCACCTGGAGACATGGAGAAGATACCTTTCATCACACCATGGGGCACTTTTTGTTACAAAGTAATGCCGTTTGGACTGAAGAACGCCGGTTCAACATATCAACGGGCTATGGTAACATTATTCCATGATATGATCCACAAAGAAATCGAGTGTTATGTGGATGACATGATTGCCAAGTCCCTTATAGAAGAAAATCATCTGTTGAATCTGCTGAAATTATTTAAGCGTCTGAGGAAGTATCAGTTGAAGTTGAACCCCAACAAGTGCACATTCGGGGTACGTTCCGATAAGCTACTGGGTTTTATTGTAAGTGAAAAAGGAATTGAGGTTGATCCCGATAAAGTCAAAGCTATTTAGGAAATGCCCGCACCTAATACTGAGAAAGAAGTTTGAGGGTTCTTAAGTAGATTGAACTACATCTCATGGTTCATATCTCATCTCACTACAACCTGCGAACCCTTGTTTAAGTTGTTAAGAAAAGAGAAAACAGTCAGGTGGAACGATGATTGTCAGAGAGCTTTTGACAAGATCAAAGAATATCTGCAAAAACCTCCAATTCTCACGCCTCCAATCGAAGGAAGACCTCTAATCATGTATGTGACAGTATTAGAAGAGTCAATGGGGTGTGTGTTGGGCCAACATGACGATTCTAGTCAAAAATAGTATGCAATATACTACCTAGGCAAAAAGTTTACCGACTGTGAACAACATTATTCACTGCTCGAGAAAACTTGTTGTGCTTTAGCGTGGGCTGCTCGCTGACTAAGACATTATATGTTGACTCATACTACCTTATTGATCTCAAAGATCGATCCAGTCAAGTACATATTTGAGAAGCCACCACTTACCAGAAGGGTTGCGAGGTGGCAAATGATTCTAACAGAATATGACATTCAGTACACCTCTCAAAAAGCCATTAAGGGCAGTGTATTGTCTGACTATCTGGCTGAGCAACCCATTGATGATTACCAGCCTATGAGATTTAACTTCCCTGATGAAGACATCATGTTCTTGAAAGAAAAAGACTATGAAGAGCCTGTTCACACTGAAGGGCCTGGCCCAGAAAAAGCATGGACTATGATGTTTGACGGGGCAGTTAATTGCAACGGTCGTGGAGTTGGTGTATTGCTTGTGACACCTAAAGGAGTTCATATGCCTTTCTCAACAAAAATCATCTTTGCCTGCACTAACAACGAAGCAGAATATGAAGCTTATATCATGGGTCTTGAGGAAGCCATTGACCTGGGGATCAAACCCTTGAATGTATTCAGAGATTCAACTTTGGTAATCAATCAGACCAATGGCAAGTGGTACACTCATCAGGAGCATCTAATTCCCTACCGTGACTATACGAGGAGATTGTTGACCTTCTTCACAACAGTTAAGCTTGAATACATCCCGCGAGATGAGAATCAGTTTGCAGACCGTTTGGCTACCATTTCATCCATGATCAAAGTACAAGCTTCCAATTATGTACCTCGAATTCTGGTGTCCAAACTGGACAGACCGGCATATGTATTTTCTATGGACACTGTTACTGATAACAAGCCTTGGTACCATGACATCAAATGCTTCTTGGAAACTCAGACATACCCACCTAGGGCATCATCAAATGATAAGAAGACATTAAGAAGGTTGACCGGCAGTTTCTTCCTCAATACTGATGGTTCTTTGTACAAGCGAAACTTCGACATGGTCTTGCTCCGATGTGTTGACAAGAAGGAAGCAGACATGCTGATGCACGAAGTACATGAAGGTTCTTTCGGTACCCATGCCGGAGGACATGCAATGGCAAAGAATTTGTTAAGATCAGGTTACTACTGGATCACAATGGATGCAGACTGTTGCGCCTATGCCAGAAAATGCCACAAATTCCAGATCTACGCATATAAAGTGCATGTGCCTCTAAATCCATTGAATGTAATGTCTTCACCTTGGCCCTTCGCCATGTGGGGCATTGATATGATTGGAAAGATTGAACCGACTGCTTCAAATGGTCACAGATTCATCCTGGTAGACATTGATTACTTCACCAAATGGGTTAAAGCAGCTTCATATGTAAATGTCACCAGGCAAGTGGTAGCTCAATTTCTGAAAAGGGATATCATTTGTCGATATGGAGTTCCCGAGCGAATCATTACTGACAATGGTTCCAATTTGAACAATAAAATGATGGCAGAACTATGTCGGGACTTCAAATTTCAACATCACAACTCTTCTCCTTACAGACCAAAGATGAATGGCGTTGTTGAGGAAGCCAACAAGAACATCAAGAAGATTGTGCAGAAGATGGTAGTCACCTACAAAGACTGGAACGAAATGCTACCATTTTCCTTGCATGAGTACCAAACCTCTATCAGAACATCTACTGGGGCAACACCGTATCAGCTTGTGTATGGTATGGAAGTTGTCCTACCTGTTGAAGTTGAACTACCCTCCTTAGGGGTAATGATGGATGTGAAACTGGATGAAGCAGAATGGGTCCATCGCGATACAATCAACTGAATTTAATTGAAGAAAATAGATTAGCAGCCATCTGTCATGGGCAGCTATATCAGAAGCGAATGAAGAAAGCCTTCGATCATAAAGTCAGACCTCGGGAATACCGAGTGGGAGAGCTTGTTCTAGAAAGACTTTTTCCTCCTCATACAGACCACAGGGGCAAATGGACGCCAAACTACGAAGGCTCGTTCATAGTATAGAATGTTTTCTCTGGTGGAGCACTGATGCTCACTACTATGGATGGTGAAGACTTCCCGTCTCCTGTGAATTTAGATGCAGTTAAAAAATACTTCGCATAAAAGACCTGTTGGACATAAAAACAGAATATAAGTCCAGGCAAAAATAGGGCATCTCGGCGAGTCAAAAACAGAATAAAAGACTCGGGCAAAAATAAGGGAAAAATCAAAAAAAATGTACACCCACTTAGTTGAAAAGCCACATCGGACAGCTCAGGCAAAAATGGGTACCCCGGTGGATTGAAAACCCGAAAGGGCGATCCATGCAAAATTAGGGAATAAGCGAACATCTGCATTCTGAATTCGTCTGTATCACTCACAACATGGCAAGCTTCGAAAGGACAAAGCGTCGGTCAGAATCATCCTTCTTCAGAAAGCAAGATAAGAAGAACGTCAAGGTCATACGGGTCATAGCAAAGGAAGCTCACTGGAGTGTCATCTTCAACATTGCCAGCACTTTTATTTTCTCAATTTACAGCAATCTCCTCCTTTCAGGGGATTCGCTTCTTTGACTGTATTTTCCTATTCAGGATGCACAAGTCAATAAAATCAGAATTTTCAGTCACACTTTGTTTTGTACATTTTTGTTTCGTTTGCAAAATGTCCAAAGTTCATGGTACAACACTTGCATAAAGCATATAAGCCACTTTTAATAAATGCTTGCAGGAAATATGTTGCTCTCAGGTAAATCTAACTCCTATGACGGAATCCGGTTGAGGATACCTCGGGACACTTGTGTGTTTCCTTTGTCTTAACAGGTTATAGGTACTCAAGGCAGACAATCATTCACAACATGGGGCATATCAAGTATTTTCTCCAGCCAAGCCAACAATCACATCATCAGCAGGACTCTTTGACAAGAAGTATTTACTCGCGAAATTTTTATCCCACCAGAGGATCCCTCGAGGAATTCATCAATCCCCAAGAAAGATCTCCCGAGCAATGCCTGACAGCTTTTCCCCAGCAAAGTAGTCAGGAAATTTCTATTCCCCATCAGAGTTGCCAGGATTTTCCTCATCCTCAGCAGAGTCGGTGGAATTGCTTCCCCACAGAGTTGCCTTTCTCTCCCCAGTAGAGCAATGCATGAAATACATCCCCAACGGAGTTCTCCCTCCGAACAGATAGACACGAGATCTTTATCCCCGCAGGATCCGAATCTCGGACCGGGTTTCTCATTTGTATAATCATAGCATTCACATCATTTTCCCCCAAAATAAGCATAGCATTCCGTCTAAAACGGAGCATTACGGAAAAAATCAAACATTTGCATGATCATGAGCCAGGTTCGAGCCAGTCACCTGCAAATACCATCATCACTCCATCCGCAATATATAAAACTTATCCCCCACAAACAAAGCCAGAATACCTTTTGCATTCTTGATACATATGCCTTTTCATATTTACACATGCTTTTTTTGACACTTGTCCGTGTCATCTTTCCCCAATAAAGTCGCCAGAATATCTTCTGCATTCTCAATACAAACACTTGTTCATACTTGTATGTATTCTTTGTTGACACTCGCCTGTGTCATACGTCCCCAGCAAGTCAAACACTCGTCCGTGTCCCTTGCTCAAATCCCTTTTTGACACTTGTCTGTGTCTTGCACATATATCCCCAACAGTTCATACTTGTACATACTTATCCAGAAGTCTTCGATACTCGTATGTATCTTGTACATATCACCCCCTCAGCAGATTCAACACTCGTCCATGTTCCTTGCTTAATCGATTGATACTCGTCCATGTCATCATCCTTAAACACGTGTCAGCATTTGTTTCTACCGATACTTGTCTGTATCATGGTTCTAGGGATGCTCCTCCGCATCTTTAGTCTATACACACTGTCAAACAATTATACCTTTTATTTTAAAGCGTAAGCACTCGTCCGTGTTTACATCCCCATCAAAACAAAGACAACTTTTTCTATCCGACATTCGTCCTATGTCGTGATATTTTTGGCAGCCGTCCCCTGCCAGGTGATCGTCCTTCACCTTTGGATTACCGTCCCTCATCATTTCCCTAGTGGAATCCCCATGGTTGGAACCTTCTATCCGGAATTCATCCTATGTCGTGATAAAGAAACAGCCGTCCCCTGCTAGGTGATCGTCCTTCACCTTTTGATGACCAACCCTCATCATTTATCCGATGGCCGTCCCCATCGTTGATCTTTTTATTCGGCATTCGTCCTATGTCGCAATAATCCCCAAGAGCAGACGTACCCTGCTAGGTGATCGTCCTTCACCTCTTGATGATCGTCCTTCATCATGCTTATCTGATGGTCGTCCCCATCGTTGACCTTTTCTATTCGGCATTCGTCCTATGTCGAGATAAAGAGCAGGTCGTCCCCTCCTAGGTGATCGTCCTTCACCTTTGATGACTTTCCCTCATCAAATATTTCATTTATTCTTTAACCCGATGGCCGTCCCTGTCGTGGTCCCATTTCCTTTTCCTGATGATTGTCCTTCATCAGCTTTTACCCGATGAACGTCCCCATCGTTATTTACCTAACCATTTGATCTGATGGCTGTCCCTTTCAGTGTTTCCCTCATCCCTTTAATCCCTAGAGAATTTTACCCGATGGCCGTCCCCGTCGCAATTTCTTTATTCCCCAGCATGATGGTCGTCCCCGTCATTGCTCCACTTACCGTTTTACCCCCAACAGTCGTCCTCTGCTCGATGGTCGTCCTTGTCGCTCCCAACAAATGAGGCTAACTCAAATGAGGTACAGACGCGAACGGTCGGCGAAAGGATGAAATGAAAAGAGTCGCCAGCTAGGCATTTTTATCCCGAAGGAAAGGTAATGCTGCATAAACCTAGAAAGATATGGACATGACGGTTGCGAACCAGAGAGACTGAGAAAGGGGGTTGGTTACAACCTGGGAAGGTATTAGCACCCAGATTGTCCTTCGTACTCGACGGGATCCACGCTTAAAAGATTTGTGTTTTAAAGGGGTAGTGTCAGTGCAATTTGTGTATCAAAGCTGGAAAGAATGCAAGTGTCAATGTAAAAGAAGTGTGAAGTGTATAAGAGAGTGTCAGTGTGAGAACAGGAGTGAAATGCTCAAGATCATGAGGCTAAAAGAATAAAGCTGGAAGGAGGGGGGATATACAAATACTTTTGTTCGATAACTGTTAAGTTATGCCTACATATCCTCTCGTGCAATGAGGAAGTCAGAATACCGTAGTTCGCCCAAAGAGACTGAAAGATGAATTGACTGTGAACTACTTGCTTGTCTATGCTCAAGTGTATGACCTGTCTGGCTCAGGTGAAAACTGTCTTGCATTAGACGGAAGAAGCTAGTTCTCGTTTATGAGTGAACATGATGAGAAAAGAATCCCGGAGGAGACGATTATTGTTTGTTTTTTGTACTTTCAGTCTTTTATTGCTTTTGAGAGTTTGTCATAAGTTAATGAGCTTAAGCCTAAACCAATGGATTTAGTAAACTCATCACATCTTCCCTCTGATTAGGGGTAATGAGAATACCTCAAGTGTATGACCTGTCTGGCTCAGGTGCAAACTGTCTTGCATTAGACGGAAGAAGCTAGTTCTCGTTTATGAGTGAACATGATGAGAAAAGAATCCCGGAGGAGACGATTATTGTTTGTTTTATGTACTTTCAGTCTTTTATTGCTTTTGAGAGTTTGTCATAAGTTAATGAGCTTAAGCCTAAACCAATGAATTTAGTAAACTCATCACATCTTCCCTCTGATTAGGGGTAATGAGAATACCTTAAGTGTGAAGTCAGCTTCTCACACTTAATCACCATGATGTAGGATTAAGATCATTAACCTACTTGTGATTATTTAGATGTTTTTGGTGTTTTTGTTTAGTGTTAAGTAATGAGATTAAGCCATAATCAGGGATTAAACAGACTCATTACACCATCCTAATAGAAGGATAATAGATGAGAATGTTTAAGCTGAGGAAAGCTCCTCAACTTAATCCATGATTAGGGATTAAACCCATGACAAAACAAAGCCTTTATTAAGTGGATTTTAGTTAATGATAAGATGATGAAGTGAGTTTTAGGGTTTGTAAGACAACTTGAGGGGGACTTGTCCATTAACACTAGGATTAGTCCTTCTTAACCAATTAAGGAAGAATTAGAACCCTAATGCAAGGCCCAAGTTACAAGCTTGATGTCTTAGTGATTATTAGGTGAATTGATTAAAGGATTTAAACACATTAAGGGTTTAACACTTAGGATTAAAGTTATACACTCCATCCTAATAGAAGGATGCAGGCATAAGCTTAATCACAAAGCCTTAAAGCCTTTAGGGTTTAGTCCTTGATTATGAGATGAGAAGAGAAGACTCAAGGAGACACAAAGGTAAAAACTAAATGGGGGGACTAATCAAAACCCTAATTATTGTCATGCTTGGTTGTTCCTAAGGTTGGTGAGGCTTACAAGAGAAATCTTCAGAGGAACCACCAGGAAGCAGATGAAAGGAGCAAAGGGAAGCAAAGTAACTTGCTTCATTTAAGAAGACAAGTAACTTGAAGAAAGAAAGTAAGAAGAGAAAGAATGAGCAAGCTCAATTTCAAACACAAGACAAAATGCAGCAATGATGCATAAGGGAGATGAAAAGAGATTGTGAGAAGTGAAGGCAAATTCACTTCTCAAGGTAACTTACCACCTGAAAAGTTAGTGAAAGAAATGCAATGCAATACAAAATGAGATGAAGTGACATGATGCAAACCAAAACCAGAAGCATGTATGTGATGTTAATGATGCTATGAGATGATGCAAACATGAGTCAAGGCATGAGAATGATCATACAAACATATGGATGCAAGAGACTTACATGAAAAGTTATGAAATGCAAATGACTTACAACATGGAAAATGAAAGATGCAATGATCAAATATGATTCTAATATGTCCTAATATGTATTATGAATCAAATGGATGCACAAAATGTCATGGTAAGTCATGGTATGCAAGCAAATGCAAGATGAATGCAAAAGAAAGCCCAAATTAGGGTTTATGAACAATGCACAAAACAAAAATCAAAACCAGAAGCAAATATCATGATAAAAAATTGAAAATGCATTCAAAGGAACCCTAAACCTATACAAACTCACTTCCCAAAGGAGGGGTTCTAACTCTTAACCTAATGAGGGTTATGAATTTCCTAAGATTACTAGGGTTTTATGGTACCTTGTCAAGAAAAAAAGTCAAACAAAAAGGAAATGCAAGATCAATTCATGTCAATTTAATCCTATAAACTACATGCTAAACAAGATGCAATGCAAAAAGAATCAAGGTCCAACTCTTAAAGGCTAGGCAGAAATGAATTTTGGAAGATTGGATCAAAATAATGCCTTGAAATGAAATTAATTCCATGGAAAATTGTCAAAAGACATCAAGATCAAAAAATAAATTTAGTTTGAGAGTTGGACAATGTTTCTAAATGATTTTAAATGTTTCATGAATTTTTTTGTGATTTTTAAATACCTAAAATTATTTTTAATTAATTAATTATCATTAATTAATTAAAAATAAACTTTTAAATGATTTAAAAATAAATTTTAATGCAAAAAATAAAAATAAAAATGTTTTTGGTTTCTGAAAATTAATAAAAGCTTGGATAAAAATTTTCAGAATTTTTCAAAATGTTTTGCTATTTTAAATTAATTGTAGAAAACAAATGAAATAAAAAGAAAAATAAAATGAATTAAATGAAAAGAATGTTGATCCAGTGGCCAGGATTTAAATTTGACACGCGGGAACTGACTGGCGCGCGTTTGAATGGCTTGGATTCACTCTGAAATTTGAATTTAATTAATCCTGATTAATTACACAAATGACTGGATTAGGGTTTAATCAATGCATCTGGGACGTTCATTTGCGCCCGGGTCAAACAAAGTCAGCCTATCCTACGTACCAAATTCAAACTTCATTTAATTACACAGATTAAACCTAAACACTTTCAGGTGGCCGGAGAAGACTTCCGGTTGTCTTCTCCGGCCAGACCCTCACCTGAAAGTTGCTAACTTTCTCAAAACGCCATGAAAATGAAATCTAATTGCCCAGAATCCATCCCCATTCAACACTGAATCAAAACCCCCAAACAAAAATCATTTTTTCATCATTAATCATGCAAATCAAAACAAAACTCATTTAGGGAAGAAAAGTTTCAGAGCAATCATACATCCTGGTTCCTCAACCATTTTAAAAAATAATTATATCCCCATGACCAGGGGAGCACATAGAATCATTTAAGAACTTAAAATGGAGTTTCTAGAAAAAAGTTTGAGATGGCTACCTGAGATGGAATCTCCTAGTCCTGAGCTTTCTGGCCTTTCCTTTGCTGCAAGTCCACTCCTTTGATCCTTCTGATGATGAAATGAAGCTTAGAAAGCTTTGAGGATGGCTGGTTTGTGAGATGGCAGAAGTTCTGTTCAAGGGAGGGTGGTGATCGTGTTTTTGTTTCAGTGACTTTCAGGCTATGGTGATGGGTGGTTTTTGATCAGTGAAGCATGCTGAGTTTGTTTGTGAAGTTTGTTTGTGTGTTTGCAGCTTGTGGAGAGTGTTTCGAAGAGTTTTGCAAATGGGGTGGAAAATGAGAGTGATGTGTTCTTGGTGCTTTCAGGCTTGTGTGTTTAGTGAAATGGCTTGCTTTTGGTTTGTATAAACAAGTGTGATAGGTCAGATGAATTGATGTGCACTGCTGTGATTGGTATGGCTCAAGTTGCCAAAATGTCAAATTTGTGTAAGAGAGGTGTGGGCTCATAGCTAGTCAAGGACAAGTGGGGTGTCCTGCGCAACAAGAAGTGTGGAGAGCCCTAGGATGAGTTCTTATGTCAGCAAGCAAGTGGATTAGAGCTTGAGTGAGGTTTTGCAACTTGCTTCATTTTTGCTCCTTTTGAAATTTCTTGCTCCATAAGTCATGAAAATGAGTGATCCTTTGGCCCATTCTGAATATTAGAGGTCATGTGATCATGTTGTGAAGAATTGATACACATTTGAGGCCTTTAGAACACTTTATCAAAGCATTTTGCAAAATGCCTCTTTGGTAGAAAACTTCAAATTTTGTGATTTTGGCCAACTTTGACAAGCCATAACTTTTGATCCAAAATGAATTAGGTCAAGTTCTTGTACTTTTTGAAAAGGGAATGATCCATTCTACAACTTTCATGACCAAAGTTTTTTCATTTGAAACATTTTTGAATCAAAAAGCAAGGGTTGAAAAAGTTTCCCAAAATGCCAATTTTCAATATAAGTCAACTTTCCCAAAAAGTCAACTTTGCAAATGACTTGAAATTCTTCAATTTTATGAACTTCTAACATCTTCCATGATCAAATAAAGATCATACATAATCAAAATGATGATGAACACCCTTTGGTTGGGTCATTGGGGGCCTCAGATGCCCTGATTTTGCACTGACTTGCCTAGAAAGTCAACCCTTGATCAGATGACTTCCCCATTGAATTTATTCATGAAAATTGATAGGCATGATCCTTATACCATATAGAGACCAATAGAAACAAGAATGACCAAAAAAATTGGAGTTATGGCCTCTGAAACCAAAACCCTAATTCTAGGTCATCTGTGCAGTCAAACCTGGCTCTGCTTCCATGCCATTCTCAGTTCTTGTGATTTTTTTTTACATTCTTGACTTTGAGGGGATACAATATGATGCTTGAACATACATGGACCCCTTTGAAGTGATTTATGACCTTTGGAGTGGCTCAAGAAGTTCTTGGATTGCTCAGATCACAAACCCCAGATGCAGATGACTTAGAACCAATGCAATGAATCAAAAATGTGGTATGAGATGCTATGATTGGATTTATGCATATGAAAAGATCACAAGCCATGGTGTGAATGGGTGAGGGAAAATTTGGGGTGTTTACAGCTGCCCCTATTCAAACATGAGTTAGCTGTGCAGGATGTAAGCGACGGCTTATCAGGCGAACAAGATAACTTGTGGTTGAATATCAAAGACAGTCCAAAATTTGCACTCACAGAATGAAGAAGAAAAGGGATATAGATTGTAAAGGAAAATAAAGTATATTATAAAGTGCGGGCGACGGAGGACGACTGCTGGGGATAAAGCCATGACGGGGACGGCCGACATGCCGGGAAAAGAGCGATGACGGGGACGGCCGACATGCTGGAAAAATGCGGGAAGTAAAGCAATGACAGGGACGGCCGACAAGCTGGGGATAAAAGGGGTTATGATGGGGACGGACATCAAGTAAAGCTATACGACTTTCTAGGGATTAATGAAAAATGATGGGGACGACCATCAAGTTCAAAAAGTAATGTAAACAACGATGGGGACGGCCATCGGGCTAAACTGATGAAGGACGATCATCAGGAAAGGGAAAAGGGACCACGGCGGGGACGGCCATCGGGTTAAAGAATAAATGAAATAATGATGAGGGACGGTCATCGAAGGTGAAGGACGATCACCTAGCAGGGGACGGCTGCTCTGTTGGGGATAAGATGAGGGACGGTCATCTAAGGTGAAGGACGATCACCTGGTAGGGTACGGCTGCCGAAAGTATCGCGACATAGGACGAATGCCGGATAAAAGGTCGACGATGGGGACAGCCATCGGACGAGCATGATGAAGGACGATCATCAAGAGGTGAAGGACGATCACCTAGCAGGGGACGGCTGCTCTCAGGGTTTATCATGACATAGGACGAATGCCAGATAACAATATCAATGATGGGGACGACCATCGGATAAAATGATGAAGGACGATCATCAAAAGGTGAAGGACGATGACCTAGCAGGGGACGGCTGCTAAAATCACGACACAGGACGAATGCCGGATAGAAAAGATCAACGATGGGGACGGCCATCAGATGAGCATGATGAAGGACGAACATCAAGAGGTGAAGGACGATCACCTAGCAGGGTACGGCTGCTCTCAGGGTTTATCATAACATAGGACGAATGTCAGATAGAAAAGAAATTTTGCTTTGCTGGCGACCTACTGGGGAAATAGTAAACACGGACGGGTGTTTATATCCAAGAAATGAAAGGTATAAGTGTTTTGATGTTGTGTATAGATTAAATATGCGGACGAGCATCCCTAAGACTACGATACAGACAAGTATCGGTTAGAAACAAATACTGACACGTCTTCAGAGATGATGATGGTTAACAAGGAACACGGACGAGTGTTGATTCTGAGGGGACTCTTCTGGGGAAAAGTAGACACAGACGAGTGTCTAAATACAAGAAGGCATGAGTGTTTGACACAGTGTATGGATTAAAGATGCGGACGAGCATCCTTAAAACTATGATACGGACGAGTATCAGGTAGAAACAAACGCTTGACGCATGTTCTGAGATAATGGTACGGACGAGTACCAACTGGTTAACAAAGAACACAGACGAGTGTCGAATCTGAGAGGATATAAGTGGTGTATACAAGATACGGACGAGTATCTGTATAAGTGAAATAAGTATGAGTGGTGTATAATTGGGTGTTCAACCTGCTGGGGAGAGTGACACGGACGAGTGTCAAAAGAGGAAAGTGTAATATAAACAAGTGTAATTTTTTTACAAAGTGTTTAGGTAATTATGCCGGGGAAAGTGACACGGACGGATGTCAAGAAAATTATATATATACATGTATCTGCGAGTGCAAAGGGGACTCTTTGGCTTTCTACTGGGGATATGACACGGACGGGTGTCAAGAGGTATTTGTGATATGTATAAGTGTTTGTTTGTAAAGAAGGCTCGGGAGACTCTACTAGGGAATGATGACACGGACGGGTGCCACAAGGAGTATGTACTGATGTTTGTGAGCGTAAGGCAACTGCTTTAGCTTTAACTCTCCGCTGGGGAATCTGGGGAGCATATTGTTGATGGATTGTCATTATTCGCAAGTGTTTGGTTCAGAACATGGCTTATGATAATGCAATATGTTTGATTTTTGCCGTAATGCTCCGTGTTAGACGGAATGCTACGCTTTGTGGGGTGTTAATGATGCGAATGCTATGCTTGTGCAAAAGATAAAGATCCGGGATTCGGATCCCGTTGCCACGAAGATCTCTGGTCAATCTTTTTGAAGCGGACATCCCAGCCGGGGATGAGATCATTGGTAGATCTGATGAGATGTATCTGCTTGGGGAAATAGGTCACTGATAGACCCGTCCTTGGTAATGAGGGACCCAACTGGGGTTTGTAGAAGCTTTCTTCGCTCTGTTGTGATTCCTCCATGCGCTGCTTTTTTGGATAGAGGCTGAAGCTCTGTGGGGAGATGGTTCCCCGGCTTTTGTACTTGGCTGAGGAGGATGAATGAATGGCAACTCGGCTGGGGAAAAATAACAAGTGGCAACTCAGCTGGGGAGACAACACTTCGGGTGCTAAGACTGAGTGAGTATTGGTTTGCCAGCTTGCTGGGATGAAGTTTACATGCCCCATGCTGCGTTTTGAACACCTGCAATCCTGCAAAGACAGAGAAACGCACAAGTAATCCCGAGGTATCCCTTACCGGATTCCGTCGTAAGAGTTCAGACACTCCCGGGAGTAAATATATTTCCTGCGAGCACGTATTCTTTGAAAGCATCTGTATTTATGCAAACAGTATCTTAAAGACATCAGACATTTTGCAAATGAAAATCAAATGTACGAGACGAGACATGACTGAAAATCTGATTTTATTAACTCATATGCCCTGAATTGGCAAGATACAGTCAAAGAAACATATCCCCTAAAATGAGGAGATTGTTACAAATTGAGAAACAAAATGTTGGCAATGTTGACGGCGCTTCGAGGAGCTTCCCTTTTGCTATGACTCGTATGACATTTGACGCTCTTCTCGTCTTGCTTTCTGGAGAAGGCTGGTTCTGAAAGAAACTTGATCCTTTCAAAGCTTACCAAGTTGTAAGTGATACAGACGAATTCAGAATGCAGTTGTTCGCTTATTCCCTTATTTTGCATGGATCGCCCTTTCGGGTTTTCAATCCATCGGGATACCCATTCTTGCCTGAGTTGTCCAATGCGGCTTTTCAACTCAGCGGGTGTACATCTTTTGTTTATTTTCCCTTATTTTTGCCCGAGTCTTTTATTCTGTTTTTGACTCGCCGGGATGCCCTATTTTTGCCTGGACTTACATTCTGTTTTTATGTCCAGCGGGTCATTTTTATGCGAAGTATTTTTTAACTGCATCTGAATTCACAGGGGACGGGAAGTCCTCACCATCCATAGTGCTGAGCATGAGTGCTCCACCGGAGAAAACTTTCTTTACTACGAATGGTCCTTCATAGTTTGGAGTCCACTTGCCCCTGTAGTCTGTATGAGGAGGGAGGAGTCTTTTCAGCACAAGATCTCCTACTTGGTACTCTCGGAGTCTGACTTTCTGATCGAAGGCTCTCTTCATTCTTTTCTGATACAGCTGCCCATGACAGATTGCAGCCAATCTCTTCTCTTCGATCAGATTCAGTTGTTCGTATCGGGATCGGACCCACTCTGCTTCATTCAGCTTAACATCCATCAGTACCCGTAGGGAGGGTAATTCAACTTCAACTGGTAGGACTGCTTCCATACCATACACAAGCTGATACGGTGTTGCCCCAGTGGATGTTCTGATTGACGTGCGGTACCCATGCAAGGAAAATGGTAGTATCTCATGCCAGTCTTTGTAGGTGACTACCATCTTCTGCACAATCTTCTTGATATTCTTATTAGCTACCTCAACAACGCCGTTCATCTTTGGCCATTAAGGAGAAGAATTGTGGTGTTGAATCTTGAAGTCCCGACATAGCTCTGCCATCATTTTGTTGTTTAAGTTGGAACCATTATCAGTAATGATTCGCTCAGGAACTCCATACCGACAGATGATATCTCTTTTCAGAAATCGGGCTACCACTTGCCTTGTAACATTTGCATAGGAAGCTGCTTCAACCCACTTGGTAAAATAGTCAATGGCTACCAGGATGAATCTGTGGCCGTTTGAAGCAGTCGGTTCAATCTTGCCAATCATATCAATGCCCCACATGGCAAAGGGCCAGGGTGAAGACATCACATTCAAAGGATTGGGAGGCACATGCACCTTATCCGCATAAATCTGGCATTTATGGCATTTTCTGGCATAAGCACAATAGTCTACATCCATTGTGATCCAGTAATAACCTGATCTTAGCAATTTCTTTGCCATGGCATGCCCTCCCGCATGGGTACCAAAGGATCCTTCGTGCACCTCGTGCATCAACAAGCCTGCTTCAGTTTTATCAACGCATCTGAGGAGTACCATATCAAAGTTTCTCTTGTAGAGGGAACCATCAGTATTCAGGAAGAAACTACCAGCAAGCCTTCTTAATGTCTTCTTATCATTGGAAGATGTCCCAGGTGGGTATGTCTGATCCTCCAAGAAGCACTTAATGTCATGGAACCAAGGCTTATCATCTTTAACAACATCTACTGAGAACACATATGCTGGTCTGTCAAGTCTGGATACTGCAATTTGAGGCACAAAGTTGGCAGCTTGAACTTTAATCATGGATGAAATGGTAGCCAGAGCATCTGCAAACTGATTCTCGTCTCGAGGGATATACTCAAGTTTGACTGTTGTGAAGAAAGTCAATAACCTCCTCGTAAAATCCCTGTAAGGTATCAGATGATCCTGGTGCGTGTACCATTTGCCGTTGGTTTGATTAATTACCAGAGCTGAATCTCCGAATACAGTCAAAGTCTTTATCCTGAGGTCAATGGCTTCCTCAAGACCCATAATGCAAGCTTCGTATTCGGCTTCGTTGTTAGTGCAGTTAAAGGTGAGTTTTGCCGAGAAAGGCATGTGAACTCCCTTAGGTGTAATGAGTACTGCACCAACACCACGACCATTCATATTGACAGCCCCATCAAACATCATAGTCCATTCTTCTTCTGGGTCAGGCCCTTCAGTGTGAATAGGCTCTTCATGATCTTTTGCTTTTATGAACATGATGTCTTCATCAGGGAAGTCAAATCTCATAGGCTGGTAATCATCAATGGGTTGCTTAGCAAGATAGTCAGACAATACACTGCCTTTGATGGCTTTCTGAGATGTGTACTGGATGTCATATTCTGTGAGGATCATTTGCCATCTTGCAACCCGTCCGGTAAGAGCTGGCTTCTCAAAAATGTACTTAACTGGGTCATCTTGGAGATCAATAAAGTAGTGTGGGTCAACATATACTGCCTCAGTCGGCGAGCAGCCCACGCTAAAGCACAGCAAGTTTTCTCGAGCAGTGAATAACGTTGTTCACAGTCGGTAAACTTTTTGCTTAGGTAGTATATTGCATACTCTTTTCGACCAGACTCGTCATGCTGGCCCAGCACACACCCCATTGACTCTTCTAATACCGTCAAGTACATAATTAGAGGTCTTCCTTCAACTGGAGGCATAAGGATCGGAGGCTCTTGTAAGTACTCCTTGATCTTTTCAAAAGCCCTCTGGCAGTCTTCGTTCCACCTGACCGTTTGTTCTTTCCTCAATAGCTTGAACAAGGGTTCACAAGTTGCTGATTTTGTAGATATGAACCTTGAAATGTAGTTCAATCTACCTAGAAACCCTCGAACTTCTTTTTCTGATTTTGGCGCAGGCATCTCTTGAATGGCTTTGACTTTATCAGGGTCAACTTCAATCCCTTTCTCACTTACAATAAATCCCAGCAGCTTACCAGATCGCACCCCGAATGTGCATTTGTTGGGGTTTAACTTCAGTTGGTACTTCCTCAGGCGCTTGAATAACTTCAACAGATTTACCAGGTGGTCTTCTTCTGTGAGGGACTTGGCAATCATGTCATCCACATAACACTCGATTCCTTTATGGATCATGTCGTGAAATAATGTTACCATAGCCCGTTGATAGGTTGCACCAGCATTCTTCAGTCCGAATGGCATCACCTTATAACAGAACGTGCCCCAGGGTGTGATGAAAGTTGTCTTCTCCATGTCTTCAGGTGACATTTTGATCTGATTGTATCCTAAAAATCCGTCCATGAAGGAGAACACCGAGAACTGAGCCGTATTATCCACCAATACATCAATGTGAGGTAATGGGAAGTCATCTTTCGGGCTGGCTCTGTTCAGATCCCGGTAGTCAACACACATTCTCACTTTGCCGTCTTTCTTAGGCACAGGTACTATATTAGCGACCCACGGCGGATAGCTAGTCACAGCAAGGAACCCGGCGTCCCACTGCTTTTGTACATCTTCCTTTATCTTCATTGCCATATCTGGGCGAGTACGGCGCAGCTTCTGTTTTACTGGCGGGCAGTCTTCTTTCAAAGGCAGCTTGTGCACGACAATATCGGTGTCCAACCCTGGCATGTCCTGATAAGACCAAGCAAACACATCCACATACTCTCGAAGCATATCAATCAGTTTCTCTTTCACTGAATCTTGTAGGCAGGCCCCGATCTTAACCTCTTTCACGTCTTCTTCCGTACCAAGATTAACCGTTTCGACCTCCTCCTGATGAGGAGTGATAACCTTCTCCTCTTGCCTCAACAACCTGGCTAGCTCTTCAGGAAGCTCATAATCTTCTTCAACCCCTTCATCAGCTTGATTGATTGGATTGTCAAAGTCATACAGAGTCATAGTTGTGCTGTTGTCGGCGCAGTCTGAAAGGCACTCTCTGCAAGGGTTTAGATTGTTCATTTTAGTGATCGATTTTAATCTTTGTTTAGGAAAAAGTGAAGTAAAATTATCATTTTGAAAACATTGCCATTTTATTTTTGTACAAAAAGAAAAATGAAAGACAGTGAGCAGAAAAGAAAAAGACTCATTTGCAAAAGACGTCCGATATTCATTGATTGATCTGTTTGCACAAAATTACAAGATGGCCCGATTACAAAATGAGTCTTGACATCTTGGGCAAGATGCAAGGCTTGATGCATGCTTAAAATATACAGGAAATAATAATTACTCTGCAGGAGTAACCCTTATAATTTCCTGGGAAGACCAGTTTGAGATACGGCTCCCCGGGATCCTTGGACGTATCCAGCTCTCCAGGTTGCGCTCATCTTCCGACTCATCTTCCAAGTTGTTTACTGCATCCGGGGTGAGCATCCCCCCACTGACAAAATTGGGCTTCTTAGAAGCCTCTGGTTGATCTTGTTGAGTTGGTTTGTAACCCAACCCAAATATGTCCTCTTTCTTCTCTACGGGCAGCAACTTGCCCCAGCCTTGGGCAGTCCCCTCTTCAACAACCTTCCTGGCTTGCTGATAAGATGTCATGGAGTTTCCAAGTACAGCAGACGCTTCATTAATGTTCAGGGCTTCAAATCCCTGGCTCATGGTTTCATGGATTTCTCCATCCATCTCAATGTATTTGTACGTAGCCAGATGGCTAACAAAGATATCTTCTTCACCACAGATGGTGATGATCTGGCCCTCCCACTCGAATTTCAACTTCTGGTGAATGGTAGACGTAACTGCGCCAGCGGCATGGATCCAAGGTCTACCCAACAAACAGCTGTAGTCCGGCTGAATGTCCATCACGTAGAAGATAATTTTAAAAGTCTGCGGGCCAATCATCACAGGCAGATCAATCTCTCCTAGCACTGATCTCTTAGAGCCGTCAAATTCTCTCACCACCAAATTACTTGGACGCAATGCCAAGCCATCGTACTCCAACTTCACCAAGGCTTTCTTTGGTAGAACATTGAGTGAAGACCGAGTGTCTACCAATACATGTGATAGAACACCACCCTTGCATTCAAGAGTGATGTGTAAAGCCTTGTTGTGGTTGCACCCCACAGTTGTTAAATCAGCATTGGTAAAACCCAATCCATGGCTGGTATTGACATTTCCCACCACAGTTTCTAGTTGATTAACAGTGATCTCCTCAGGCACGTATGCTACGTGCAAGACTTTTAGTAATGCATTCCTGTGAGCTTCGGAACACATCAGCAGGGATAAAATGGAGATTCTTGAGGGAGTTTGGTGAAGTTGATCCACCACCTTGTAATCACTCTTCTTTATAATTCTCATAAACTCGTCTACATCTTGTTCAAAAGATGTCTTCTGTGTTTCCTTGAGAATGGGTTCTTCAAATATTACACTCTTCCCCTTTGCTTTGGCAGCAGCTTCTGCTTCGGCATTAGGTCTTTGTGATTGCGAGGCAAAAAGGCGTCCGCTTCTGGTGAAGCCTCCGCCTCCCCCGACATTATCAATCTGTGGAGAAGAGGTTGAAGAGTCAAGAGTGATTTTCTCCCCATTGCAGTAAAGGTCAGAGCCATAATGCCAAGGGATGGCATTACTGCTTTCATATGGAACTGGTCCAGGTACCGTGATGGTAACCGGACTGACTGCAGCAGAGGAGGGTGTTGAAATAGTGTGTGGGTCGTAGTAGATGGTAACCGGTGACCTGGCAGGAGATGCCACTGTTTGTTGTTGAAAATTGTTGCTCGGAGGAATACTTGACGGGTCATAATAAATAGTGACTGCTGAGATATCTGCTGGTGTTGTAGAAGATCTTGCTGGATAAATGGCTGTTGATTTTGTAGAAGATTCTGAATAAAGGGGTGTTGATGTTGTAGAAGAGATGTTTGTTGATTTTTGGTTTGTTGAAGTGATAGATGAAGCATTTGTTGATGAGAACGAAGAATTGCTTGGAATAATTGTTGTTGCAGTTGTAGGAGACTCGGGAACTGTTGTCAAAGAATTTGCTGGATTTAAAGGTGTTGATGTTGTGATTTGAAGTAGGCCACTCTGGATAAGACCATCTATGCCGCTTCTCAAGTTATCACACCCATTTACCGAAATGTTGCAATAACCGCACCCGAGCTCACACCCGGGGAATATCTGGCATTCAAGGAGTTGAACTTTAATCTCTACCAGGGGTGTCCGGATCTGCCCAACACTGGTTATTAAGAAATATGGCTTATCTTCCTCAATAGCATTAATTATTGGTCCTCCGTGGTTGGGCATGGGATTTTTGTTAACATTTGGCGGGGGTGCAAAGTTTAGAGCTTTAGAATCTACCAAGTCTTATACCTTCATTTGTAAGGCCCTGCATTTCTCTGTACTGTGGCCAGGTGCATTGGAGTGAAAAGCACATCTGGCGTTAGCGTCGTAATTTCTCAGAAGACTAGAGGGATCTGACGGTGCCAACGTCCTTAACTCAACCAAATTGAGCTTCAGGAGTTGTGGCAATAAAGCGGCATAAGGCATAGGGATTGGATCAATCACCCTATTAGCCTGAGATGGTCTCTGCTGAAAAGGTCTTTGTTAATTGTTGTTGTTGTTGTTGTTATAGTTTCTCTGAGGCGGATATTGAACTTGTTGCTGGTAGTGGGGTTGTTGCTGTGGTTGATATGCTGGTTGCTGAGGAATTGGAGATGGAATAGTGACAGCTGCCACTGACCTATGATCATACTGAAGTCTGCCCCTGTTGGCATGAATAGCATTAGTCTCACCTGTTCTTCTAAGACCTACAAAAGGTTTTCTGGGGTTGCTGGACGAGCTCGCACCATTGTCATAAATTTTGCCCATCTTTAATAGGCTTTCGATTCTTTCTCCAGCTATGACTACGTCAGCGAAGCTGGTGGAAGAAAAGGCAGCTAGCCTGTCAATGTATGTCCCTTGGAGGGTGTTCATAAACATGTCGGCCATTTCCCTTTTCGACATGGGTGGCTGGACAGCAGCAGCAAGCTGTCTCCACCTCTGGGCGTATTCCCGGAAGCTTTCTCTGGATGATTAAGACATTCCCATCAGGAGGGTCCTGTTAGGAGCCATATCCAAGTTCTACTGGTACTGTCTGATGAAGGCCTCAGCTAGGTCCTTCCAGCATCTGATGGTTTCTCTGGTCAAATGAGAGTACCATTCCCTTGAAGCTCCTGTTAAACTGTCTTCGAAATAAAACATCCACAGTTTTTCATCCATGGTGTATGCCTTCAGCCTCCCCAGAAAGGATTGCAAATGGGTTCGTGGACAGGAAGTTCCGTTGTACTTCTCGAAGCACGGAGGTTTAAACTTGTGGGGAATCCTTACCCCATCCACTAAACCCATGTCCATGACATCAAAGCCCAGGGAATTTTGAGACTCCAGAGATCTCAATTTTTCAGCAATTTCATCTAGCCTTCTGTCATAGGCTTCATCCCCAGCTCCCATTACAGTGAATTGATCCTCTTGGGGGTCTTCTTGTAATACTCTGCCTGCAGTAGCATTCCCTTGTACATTATCAGGGATGTT
This sequence comes from Lathyrus aphaca, assembly GCA_963966055.1. NCBI lineage: Eukaryota > Viridiplantae > Streptophyta > Magnoliopsida > Fabales > Fabaceae > Lathyrus > Lathyrus aphaca. Next base: position 449,481,202 of record OZ014521.1, read on the forward strand.
GATCTCTGGGTGAAGATGAGGCCCATACACAGGTGGATTAACATGAGGCTGAACTCTCTCATTGTTGCTCGTTCCTCCAGTCCCTAGATGGGGTTCTTCCCGGGTCTGCCTTTCTACCAACGTCCTTAATCTTTCTTGGCTCTGAGCCAAGCCATTCATCACCTCCATGAACTGGGTCATCTGATTTCTCATTTCCAGTCTCTCATTGGCCATTTGAGTCCTGACCTCTGTAAGGTCCTGCTGTACTTGGTCCATTTGTATACCCGGAAGGTTGTTGCGAGTGGGATATCTGTGTGGACGGTTGAGTGGGAACACCCGACGTCGAGCAATAGTTCCTGAATCACAACAGAGTTAGTAACAAACAAAACAAAAACCTACAACACAAAACAAAAGTTAGTATGCAATGCAGTATGCTTATTTGTTTCCAAGGTATCCGGCTTGGCGCTTGGTTTTGACCTTTCCAGACCCCTGAGGAAGATGCTTTTGATGTTGCTTGAAAGAACTCAGATGAATATATTACAAATGATGAATCATACATAGTTTGTTTTTTACAATACATGCCCTCTGAGGGGTCAAAATACAACATAAAAAAAAGAAAAGTACATGAAATGAAAGCAACAACAAACAAAAGTCAGACACCAAGACCAAACTAATCCTCCTTAACCTCCTTCAGGAGTGCTTCAGTTACCGGATCAGCTGGATGCTCTGTGAGATTCCTGATAAGAAGATTCCTGGTGGTGATAGCAGTGGTTAGCTTCTTGTGTCTGCCTTGGTCTTTTGACCTCTTCACACCAGCCCTAAGCTTCAATTCTGAGATCTCTTTCTGGGCTGCTAGCAGGGTTTCCTGTTGCTCCTTTGCACTGGCCTCCAACTGCTCAATCTTGTCCTGAGTCCTCTTATCTTCCTGAGTACGAGCTTCAGTGATCCTGACCCATCTAGCTTGACTCTCTTTCAGATATAAATCAGTCCTAGCCTTCTGGAACTGGGCCTCTTTACAGGCATTCTTCAAAATCTGCTATCCTGCCCTTGACTTCTTGATGTAATCCTCTGACTTCTCAATCCTGGCTAGATGCTCCTCCTTAAGCTTTTCTAGCCTTTCAATGCCTAGACGACCATTACTCCTCTCCCAGAGGGTTCTCTTCAAGGCTTGAGACAAATTCTCATTCCTCTCTTTCAATTTCTCGAACTCTTCCAGGCTGACTGTGGCTGGAGGTGGTGCTGTGGATGGTCCAGGTGCATCTTCAATGGTGAAGGGCATCCCAGAAATTTGAGCCCTGGCATGAGACCACTCATAATACTGTGCTGAGGTCACATTGTTGCATCTCCCAAGAATGGTTACCCCTTTGGTCTGAATATTGTCCCAAGCCCAGGATGCTTGCATGACAACAGCTAGATTAGGCTTAATCTCACAATAAAGGGTTTCAGCCAAGTCTTGTGCTCTAGGAGGATGGACCAATGCATAGCCCAATTGTCTTTTGAATAGCAGAGGGTTGTAGTTGATGCAACCCTTCACTCCTATCAGAGGTACATTGGGGAACTGCCCACAACTAGTAATGATGTCCCTGCCCTTGGTGCTCTGAGTGCACCACCTGATGTCATCTGAGATCAAAGCAATGAGTCTTCTAGCCCAATTCTTCTGTTGGTGAGGATTTAAGAATGCATCAGTCTTGGGCAGGTGTTTGAGCAGCCAGGTATGGAACAGGGGAGCACAACATCTCACCAGCCTTCCTCTTTGCTTTTCATTCCTTTGGTGAACAGAGTAGTAGAAATCTCCCAGTAAGGTAGGCACTGGGTTCCTCAGAATGAAAAGATGAATGGTGTTCTTGCTAATGAACTTGGGCTCATCTGCAAAAAGTATAACCCCATATATGCTGAGGGCTAATAATGCACAGACTGCCTTTCATTCTCCCAAGGAGGCCTTCAGGATAGCCTGAGAAGTCAAGAAATCCAAGTGTAGACCAGAGATTCCAGCCTTTGTTGCTATGTTCTGCTCAATCAGAAAAGGTTCCAGATACAGTGCCTTTGCCACTTCTTCATTGCTGGGAAAAACCATTTCTGGGTTGAAGGGGATACCACCCCTGACAGGTACTCCAACCAGTGATGAATACTCCTCTAATAAAGGCCCCAACTGAAAATCCTGGAAGGTGAAGCATCTCAAAGGAGGATCATAGAACTGTAGACAAGTGTGAATCAAGCTCCTCTGAGAAGGGTCCAAATCCATAACCACATCAAGGATGCCTCCATAATGTTCTCTGAATAGTGGTATATGGTCTGGAGTGATAAGTGCCTGAACCTTCCTGATGCCAGTCAGCTCAGGCTCAAAGGAATGGTATGAGATATTGCTTTTCTTGGGTGCCATGCCTGCTGATGAAGAGCTGAGACAGATGCTGATGATGATGACTTGATACCAGAGGATGAGCCACTGATAGGCTGATGCTGGTGATGCAGGTGACTGAAGCAGGTGGCTGATGAATGTAGCTGAAGCAGATAGCTGGTGAACAAGGGCCTATGCAGATGAAGGGGTCAAAACCAAGCCAAATGTAATATGGATACCCTGAAAATCAAATAAGCAAATGTTGAAATGATGCAATGATGATGTATGCAAATGATATGCAAGGGTTTGTGATCAAGCTGGATCTGATTAACTGCCTTGATATAAGTCCATGTATGTCTAAGAAGTCCGGATGGAGGTCCATAAGTCCAGTAACCAAGGTGGGGGACTCAAATAAAGAGTCACATATCCAGGGTTAAATCACAAGAACTGTCCCAAAATGGAGTACTCTTAATCAAAACAAAGTAATAGGGTATGCTGAGGTCAAGGGTACCTGCAAACCTGTAAACAGCCCAACCCCCTCACAGGTGGTGTTCTAAAACAAGGATCCTCAAACTTGGATCAGTTATGAGAAGTGTAAACACTTCTAACCCGGAGGTACAGTGTTTACAATAACCATAAAAAATCCTCCTCTAATTCACCTCAGTTTCTGAAGGTCAATACTAAAGGTCATCCAGACATAGCAGGCTTCCCAGATAGCCCTAGCACTACAGGAAATCTGTAGCACAGAGTTCTCAAGAAGAAACCCATATCTGAACCGTGTTTCATATTCCCGCACCAGACCGAAATGGAATGGGAAAGAACATGAACCACTCTAGCCTAGGTGTCACTCAGGTCCCAGGTATAGGACCTTAAACTCTCAATAGAACCCCACCCATCAAGACAAAACCAGATCCAGCCAAACACAGTATGACAATATGATGTATATAAAGCTATAAAGAAAGCAATAAAACAATTGTACATAAAGCAATAAACAAAATAAATATACAAACACAAATAGCACATAACACCCCAGTAAACACAAATCAAACAAGCGCTAGGAGGAACCCACAAAAAGAACCAGAAGCCCTGGTTACAGTATAAGGGTCCCCAGCAGAGTCGCCAAGCTGTCGCTCCCAACAAATGAGGCTAACTCAAATGAGGTACAGACGCGAACGGTCGGCGAAAGGATGAAATGAAAAGAGTCGCCAGCTAGGCATTTTTATCCCGAAGGAAAGGTAATGCTGCATAAACCTAGAAAGATATGGACAAGACGGTTGCGAACCAGAGAGACTGAGAAAGGGGGTTGGTTACAACCTGGGAAGGTATTAGCACCCAGATTGTCCGTCGTACTCGACGGGATCCACGCTTAAAAGATTTGTGTTTTAAAGGGGTAGTGTCAGTGCAATTTGTGTATCAAAGCTGGAAAGAATGCAAGTGTCAATGTAAAAGAAGTGTGAAGTGTATAAGAAAGTGTCAGTGTGAGAATAGGAGTAAAATGCTCAAGATCATGAGGCTAAAAGAATAAAGCTGGAAGGAGGGGGGATATACAGAGACTTTTGTTCGATAACTGTTAAGTTATGCCTACGTATCCTCTCGTGCAATGAGGAAGTCAGAACACCGTAGTTCGACCCAAAGAGACTGAAAGATGAATTGACTGTGAACTGCTTGCTTGTCTATGCTCAAGTGTATGACCTGTCTGGCTCAGGTGCAAACTGTCTTGCATTAGACGGAAGAAGCTAGTTCTCGTTTATGAGTGAAGATGATGAGAAAAGAATCCCGGAGGAGACGATTATTGTTTGTTTTTTGTACTTTCAGTCTTTTATTGCTTTTGAGTGTTTGTCATAAGTTAATGAGCTTAAGCATAAACCAATGGATTTAGTAAACTCATCACATCTTCCCTCTGATTAGGGGTAATGAGAATACCTTAAGTGTGAAGTCAGCTTCTCACACTTAATCACCATGATGTAGGATTAAGATCATTAACCTACTTGTGATTATTTAGATGTTTTTGGTGTTTTTGTTTAGTGTTAAGTAATGAGATTAAGCCATAATCAGGGATTAAACAGACTCATTACACCATCCTAATAGAAGGATAATAGATGAGAATGTTTAAGCTGAGGAAAGCTCCTCAACTTAATCCATGATTAGGGATTAAACCCATGACAAAACAAAGCCTTTATTAAGTGGATTTTAGTTAATGATAAGATGATGAAGTGAGTTTTAGGGTTTGTAAGACAACTTGAGGGGGACTTGTCCATTAACACTAGGGTTAGTCCTTCTTAACCAATTAAGGAAGAATTAGAACCCTAATGCAAGGCCCAAGTTACAAGCTTGATGTCTTAGTGATTATTAGGTGAATTGATTAAAGGATTTAAACACATTAAGGGTTTAACACTTAGGATTAAAGTTATACACTCCATCCTAATAGAAGGATGCAGGCATAAGCTTAATCACAAAGCCTTAAAGCCTTTAGGGTTTAGTCCTTGATTATGAGATGAGAAGAGAAGAATCAAGGAGACACAAAGGTAAAAACTAAATGGGGGGACTAATCAAAACCCTAATTATTGTCATGCTTGGTTGTTCCTAAGGTTGGTGAGGCTTACAAGAGAAATCTTCAGAGGAACCACCAGGAAGCAGATGAAAGGAGCAAAGGGAAGCAAAGTAACTTGCTTCATTTAAGAAGACAAGTCACTTGAAGAAAGAAAGTAAGAAGAGCAATAATGAGCAAGCTCAATCTCAAACACAAGACAAAATGCAGCAATGATGCATAAGGGAGATGAAAAGAGATTGTGAGAAGTGAAGGCAAATTCACTTCTCAAGGTAACTTACCACCTGAAAAGTTAGTGAAAGAAATGCAATGCAATACAAAATGAGATGAAGTGACATGATGAAAACCAAAACCAGAAGCATGTATGTGATGTTAATGATGCTATGAGATGATGCAAACATGAGGCAAGGCATGAGAATGATCATACAAACATATGGATGCAAGAGAAGCATGCTTAGAACCATGAACATACATGAAAAGTTATGAAATGCAAATGACATACAACATGGCAAATGAAAGATGCAATGATCAAATATGATTCTAATATGTCCTAAGATGTATTATGAATCAAATGGATGCACAAAATGTCATGGCAAGTCATGGTATGCAAGCAAATGCAAGATGAATGCAAAAGAAAGCCCAAATTAGGGTTTATGAACAATGCACAAAACAAAAATCAAAACCAGAAGCAAACATCATGATAAAAAATTGAAAATGCATTCAAAGGAACCCTAAACCTATACAAACTCACTTCCCAAAGGAGGGGTTCTAACTCTTAACCTAATGAGGGTTATGAATTTCCTAAGATTGCTAGGGTTTTATGGTACCTTGTCAAGAAAAAAAGTCAAACAAAAAGGAAATGCAAGATCAATTCATGTCAATTTAATCCTATAAACTACATGCTAAACAAGATGCAATGCAAAAAGAATCAAGGTCCAACTCTTAAAGGCTAGGCAGAAATGAATTTTGGAAGATTGGATCAAAATAATGCCTTGAAATGAAATTAATTCCATGGAAAATTGTCAAAAGACATCAAGATCAAAAAATAAATTTAGTTTGAGAGTTGGACAATGTTTCTAAATGATTTTAAATGTTTCATGAATTTTTTTGTGATTTTTAAATACCTAAAAGTATTTTTAATTAATTAATTCTCATTAATTAATTAAAAATAAACTTTTAAATGATTTAAAAATAAATTTTAATGCAAAAAATAAAAATAAAAATGTTTTTGATTTCTGAAAATTAATAAAAGCTTGGATAAAAATTTTCAGAATTTTTCAAAATGTTTTGCTATTTTAAATTAATTGTAGAAAACAAATGAAATAAAAAGAAAAATAAAATGAATTAAATGAAAAGTATGCTGATCCAGTGTCCAGGATTTAAATTTGACACGCGGGAATTGACTGGCGCGCGTTTGATTGGCTGGGATTCACTCTGAAATTTGAATTTAATTAATCCTGATTAATTACACAAATGACTGGATTAGGGTTTAATCAATGCATCTGGGACGTTCATTTGCGCGCGGGTCAAACAAAGTCAGCCTATCCTACGTACCAAATTCAAACTTCATTTAATTACACAAATTAAACCTAAACACTTTCGGGTGGCCGGAGAAGACTTCCGGTCGTCTTCTCCGGCCAGACCCTCACCTGAAAGTTGCTAACTTTCTCAAAACGCCATGAAAATGAAATCTAATTGCCCAGAATCCATCCCCATTCAACACTGAATCAAAACCCCCAAACAAAAATCATTTTTTCATCATTAATCATGCAAATCGAAACAAAACTCATTTAGGGCATAAAAGTTTCAGAGCAATCATACATCCTGGTTCCTCAACCATTTTCAAAAATAATCATATCCCCATGACCAGGGGAGCACATAGAATCATTTAAGAACTTAAAATGGAGTTTCTGGAAAAAAGTTTGAGATGGCTACCTGAGATGGAATCTCCTAGTCCTGAGCTTTCTGGCCTTTCCTTTGCTGCAAGTCCACTCCTTTGATTCCTCTGATGATGAAATAAAGCTTAGAAAGCTTTGAGGATGGCTGGTTTGTGAGATGGCAGAAGTTCTATTCAAGGGAGGGTGGTGATCGTGTTTTTGTTTCAGTGACTTTCAGGCTATGGTGATGGGTGGTTTTTGATCAGTGAAGCATGCTGAGTTTGTTTGTGAAGTTTGTTTGTGTGTTTGCAGCTTGTGGAGAGTGTTTTGAAGAGTTTTGCAAATGGGCTGGAAAATGAGAGTGTTGTGTTCTTGGTGCTTTCAGGCTTGTGTGTTTAGTGAAATGGCTTGCTTTTGGTTTGTATAAACAAGTGTGATAGGTCAGATGAGTTGATGTGCACTGCTGTGATTGGTATGGCTCAAGTTGCCAAAATGTCAAATTTGTGTAAGAGAGGTGTGGGCTCATTGCTAGCCAAGGACAAGTGGGGTGTCCTGCGCAGCAAGAAGTGTGGAGAGCCCTAGGATGAGTTCTGATGTCAGCAAGCAAGTGGATTAAAGCTTGAGTGAGGTTTTGCAACTTGCTTCACTTTTGCTCCTTTTGAAATTTCTTGCTCCATAAGTCATGAAATTGAGTGATCCTTTGGCCCATTCTGAATTTTAGAGGTCATGTGATCATGTTGTGAAGAATTGATACACATTTGAGGCCTTTAGAACACTTTATCAAAGCATTTTGCAAAATGCCTCTTTGGTAGAAAACTTCAAATTTTGTGATTTTGGCCAACTTTGACAAGCCATAACTTTTGATCCAAAATGAATTAGGTCAAGTTCTTGTACTTTTTGAAAAGGGAATGATCCATTCTACAACTTTCATGACCAAAGTTTTTTCATTTGAAACATTTTTGAATCAAAAAGCAAGGGTTGAAAAAGTTTCCCAAAATGCCAATTTTCAATATAAGTCAACTTTCCCAAAACGTCAACTTTGAAAATGACTTGAAATTCTTCAATTTTATGAACTTCTAACATCTTCCATGATCAAATAAAGATCATACATAATCAAAATGATGATTAACACCCTTTGGTTGGGTCATTGGGGGCCTCAGATGCCCTGATTTTGCACTGACTTGCCTAGAAGTCAACCCTTGATCAGATGACTTCCCCATTGAATTTATTCATGAAAATTGATATGCATGATCCTTATACCATATAGAGACCAATAGAAACAAGAATGACCAAAAAAATTGGAGTTATGGCCTCTGAAACCAAAACCCTAATTCTAGGTCATCTGTGCAGTCAAACCTGACTCTGCTTCCATGCCATTCTCAGTTCTTGTGATTTTTTTTGACATTCTTGACTTTGAGGGGATACAATATGATGCTTGAACATACATGGACCCCTTTGAAGTGATTGATGACCTTTGGAGTGGCTCAAGAAGCTCTTGGATTGCTCAGATCACAAACCCCAGATGCAGATGACTTAGAACCAATGCAATGAATCAAAAATGTGGTATGAGATGCTATGATTGGATTTATGCATATGAAAAGATCACAAGCCATGGTGTGAATGGGTGAGGGAAAATTTGGGGTGTTTATAGTCCTCCATCGCTTTCATTTGATACTCATACTATACTATCTTGTACAATTTATATCCCTTTTCTTCTTCTCCCCAGCGAGTGCAAATTTCGGACTGCCTTTGGTATTCAACCACAAGTTATCTTGTTTGTCTGTTAAGTCGGGCGCTTATATCCTGCACAGCTAAATCATGCTTGAATAGGGGCAGCTGTAAACACCTCAAATTTTCCCTCATTTATTCTCACACCATGGCTTGTGATCTTTCATTTTTGCATTAGCATAAGCATATCATATCCCATTGGATCGTTCATTTCATCTACATCTAGGGTTTGTGATCTGATCAATCCAAGAAGTGATCTGAATCATCCCAATGGTCTTGAATCTTTCTAAGATGGTCCATGTGTGTTCCATGATCATAATATGCTCCCCAAAGTTCATAAAATCCAAGGGATCACAAAGCATGGCAAGGGCATAGAGGCAGACTGAAGATTTCCTACACAGATGACCTAAAATTAGGGTTTTGGTTTCAGAGGCCTTAATCCCAAAAATTTTGGTCATTCTTGTTTCTAATGGTCTCAATATGTTATAAGTATCATGTGTACCAAATTTGATGAAGAAATTCATTGTGGAAGTCATCTGATCATTGGGTAACATCTTGAGCAAGTAAAGTCAAAATCAGGGCATCTGAGGCCTCCATCAAGGGTACCAAAGGGTCATCATCATCATTTTGAGTGTCTATGATCTTTATTTGATCATTAAAGTGGTTGGAATTTGACAAAGTTGAAGAATTTTGAGCCAAATGCAAACTTTCTATTTTTGGAAAGGACTTGTAATGGAAACTTTCCATTTTGGGAAAGATATTCAACCTATTCTTTCATGACCAAAAATGCTTCAAATAAAAAATTCTTGGGCATGAAAGTTGTAGATTATGTCTTCCCATTTTCAAAAAGTACAATAACATGTCTTGATTCATCCTAGAACTCAAGATATGGCCTTTCAAAGTTGGCAAAAATCCTATAATTTTCAAGTGTGCACCAAAGAGGGAATTTTGCAAATTCACTTGCCTAGCCATTTCTTGACCTCTAAACATCATACCAACATAGTGCAACACATTTGGACCAGAATTGTGCCTTGGATCACAAGTTTCATGGCCAATTTCTCAAGAAAGTTCAAAGTTAAAATGCATAAAGCTTGCAAACACTTGATCAAGGTCATCCAGTTGCACTCTATTGATCCAAGGGCCATCCATGAACTCAGCTGAGGCCAAGACACCCCTTGAAACAGCTCTGAACCATGCCCATACCTCAAGTACACAATGTTGACATTTTTGCAACTTGGCTCATACCAATCACACTATGCCACCACCCACTTTCTGATCACTCTCATTGGCCTATACTAACCTTATGCAACTCATTTTATAACACACACAAGCCTGAATCATTCCACAAGCTGAGTTTCACAAAAATCCCCAAAAATTTCATCTCTTCAAATCTCTCAGCACGACCATCAAACCTCAAAACTCTTTGCACCATTCAATCATACACATCATAAGGATCACAAAGCAACACTTACAATGGCCTGAAAGCTTCTCAAATCAAAACATGATTTCTGCACATTCATAACTGAAACTCACAAACCAAGCCATAAAAGCTTCATTCAAGTCTTTCAGAAGCACAAGGGGACCAAGTGGGTTGGTTTTGCATCAAGGAAAGGTCCAGAAAGCTCAGATTGAGAAAGCTTCATCTCAGGTATCATCAAGAACAAAATTTCCAGAACTTTCCTTTTAAGTTACAATATCAATCTACATGTTTCACTGATCATTGTGATGTGTTTGGTTTTGAAAATGAGTTGAAAACAAGCATGTATTTAGCTTCTGAAAGTTGTGCAATTTTCCGTTTTGCTTCGATTCATGAATTTGATGGAATATAAATGTTGTTTGTTGGTGGATTCATGCTCAGTGATGTTTAGGGAGTGATTCTGGAGAGTTTGGGAGGTTCTCATAGCCTAGGGAGAGAGATAGCATTTTGGGTTCGTCGGAGAAGATGACCGGAGCTTGCTCCGGTCACCTGAGAATGTTTAAGGTTTAATTAGGGTTTAATTAGTCAGTTTGAATCTTGGCCATTAGATCTTAGGGTTAGTGTGTTTTTGGATGGAGCAGATCATTTCAGTTAGCCCTAATTGTTAATTAATTAAATTAATCAGTTAATTAGCCCAGATGCCATCCTGGTCCTTCAATAGCGCGCGTAGTCAACCTTTCCCTCCCCAATTTAAATCCTAACCATCATATCATCATACTTCTCATTTAATCCATTTTATTTTCATTTTTATTGCATTTATTTTGTCCATTTTATTTAAAATAGCAAAAATCATCAAAAAAAATCTCAAACTTTACATTTCTGTTTCAAATATTTTTCTTAACCTAAAAACATTATTTATTTTAATTTTTGCATTTAAAAAGTATTTAAAAATATTTAAATGTTTTATTTAATTAATTAATTGATTTTAATTAATTAAATATACATTTAGGCTTCTAAAAATCACCAAAAAAAATCATGAAGAATTCCAATACATTTAAAAACATTTTCAAACTCACCATACAAATTTCGTTTTAGGTTTGATCACATTTTCACAATTTGCTTTGAATTGGGTTCTTAAATTTCATATTTTTTATCCCTAACTTGAAAAATTCATTTCTGCCTAACCATGATGAGTTTGAACTTGGTTCTTATTGAATTGTTTCACATATTGCATATAGTTTCTAGGTTATTTATCTCATATTTTTATCTTGCATTTTCAATTTGATTTGCATATTCCCTTTAGAAGCACCCAAAAACCCTAGCAAACTTAGAAATTTCATAACTTTCAGTCGGATTAGCTTTTGACCTTATCCTTTGGGGTGTGATCTTGTATAGGTTTAGAGTTTGTTTGAGATCAATTTCAATTTTTATCATGTTGTTTGCTTCTGTTTTGGTCATATGCATCTCATGTTGCCTTAAAACCCTAATTTTGCATCTTCATTTGCATTCTTCCTTACATATCATGAACTTATGAACTTTCATGCCATTCCATTCTTTTGTATGTCATCTTAGACATCTTAGGACATGTTTGAAACATTGATTGATCATTGTTGCATCATTTTGGTATGCTTTGCATCCACTCATTTCATGAACATCCATGTATTTTCATGCTTCTAAACATGCTTCCATTGCATCTCATCCTTGTATGACCATTCATATGCATCTTGTATGAATTTGCATCATCTCATAACACATTTGCATTGCATATTTACTTCTGATTTTGGTCTTTGCACCTTCATTTGTCTTATTTCTTTTCATTTCAATTCTTATGCATTCATACTAACATTTCAGGGGTTTATGGCAAGTTGTTTGGGATGTGGATTTGCCTTCACATCCCACCTCTTCTCATCTCTTCATTTGCATATTTATTTGCTTTGAAGTGAACTTGCTTCAGTTATGCTCTCTCCTTCTTACTTTCTTTCTTTCAAATTACTTATCTTCTTCAGGAAGTAAGTAACTTATTCTTCTTGCTCCTTCTCTTTTCATCTGCTTCTTCCATGGTGGCCTTCTTGAAGATATTTTCTCTTAAGCCTCAGAAACCATAGGATATCCAAGCATGATAACTTTTAGGGTTGTATATAGCCCCCCTAGATTTTTACCTTTGAGTCTCCTTGAGTCTCTCTTCCCATCTCTTAATCAGAAGCTAAACTCTTAAACTTTAGGACTTTGGAATTAGGGTTATGCCTGCTTCCTTATCTTAGGATGGAGTGTATAACTTTAATCCTTAGTGTTAAACCTTTAATTTGTTTACACCTCTTAATCAAAACACATTAATAATCACTAAGACTTTATCTTGTAACTTGGGCCTTACATTAGGGTTCTATCTCTTCCTTATGGTTAAGAGGGACTAACCCTAGAGTTTAATGGACAAGTCCCCCTCAAGTTGTCTTTCAAACCATAAAATCCACTTCTTAATCTCATCCTTTATTTAAAATCCATTTAATAAAGGCTTGTTATATAATGAATTTAATCCCTAACAATGGATTAAGTTGAAGTATCTTCCTCAGCTTAAGTGTTCTCATCTATCATCCTTCTATTAGGATGGTGTAATGAGTTCACTAATCTGTGATTAGAGATTAAACTCATTACTTAACACTAAACAAAAATACAAAAACACTTAATAATCACAAGTAGGTTAATGATCTTAATCCTACATCTTCATGGTAATTAAGTGGAGATGCTTATCTCATACTTAAGTAGGCTCATTATCCCTAATCAGGGAGGATATAATGAGTTTACAACCCTTGATTTAGGTTTAAGCTCATTAACTTATGCAAAACACCAAAAACAATAAAAAACTGAAAACACAAAAACAAACAATAATTGTCTCCTCTGGGATTCTTTTCTCATCACACTCATTCTATAAACGAGAACTCGCTTCTTCCGTCTAATGCAAGACAGTTAGCACTCGAGCCAGACGAGTCATACACTTGAGCATAGACAAGCAAGCAGTTCATAGACAATTTATATTCAGTATCTTTGAGTCGAACTACGGTGTTCTGACTTCCTCATTGCACGAGAGGATACGTAGGCCTAACTTAACAGTTACCAAACAAAAGTCTCTTTGTCATCCCCCTCTTTCAGCATTCTTTTCTAAGCCTCAGTTCCTGAGAAATTCACACCTTTTGCACTGACACCTGTATTTTCTTTCCCTAGCTTTTGCACACAGATATCACATACACCTACCCCTTTTAAACACAATCTTGTAAGCGTGGATCCCGTCGAGTACGATGGACAATCTAGGTGCTAATACCTTCCCAGGTCGTAACCAACCCCCTTTCTCAGTTTCTCTGGTTCGCAACCGTCTTATCCATCTTTTTCTAGGTTTATGCAGTATTACCTTTCCTTCGGGATAAAAATGCCTAGCTGGCGACTCTACTCTGTTCAACCCGTTCTCTTAGCCGACGGTTCGCGTTTGCACCGGGACGTAAGTCCGGCGAGCGACAATCCCCCTTTCACTGACAATAAAGCCCAACAGTTTTCCAGAACGCACCCCGAATATGCATTTGTTCGGGTTCAACCTCAATCTTAATCTCTGAAGCCTGTCAAAAAGCTTGGCTAGGTTGACCAGATGTTCTTCTTCTCTCTGTGACTTCACAATCATGTCATCGACGTAGACCTAAATCTCGTGATAAATCATGTCATGGAACAGAGTCACCATTGCATATTGGTATGTATCTCCAGCATTTTTCAAACCAAACGACATGACTTTATAACAGAAGGTGCCCCATGGGGTGATGAATGTTGTTTTCTCCATGTCATTTGGCGACATTTTAATTTGGTTATAGCCTGAAAAGCCATCCATGAAGGAAAACACAAAGAATTGGGAAATGTTCTCAAGTAGCAATTCAATATGCGGCAGCGGGAAGTCATCTTTGGGGCTTTCCTGATTCAGGTCTTGATAATCCATGCACATTATGACTTTACCATCCTTTTTAGGGACTGGCACAATGTTTGCAACCTATGGAGGATAACTTGTCACGGCTAGGAATCCGGCGTCAAACTGCTTTTGAACCTCTTTGTTGATTTTAATAGCCATGTCAGGTCGAGTTCTTCTCAACTTCTGCTTTACCGGTGGGTAGTCTTCTCTGAGCGGCAGCTTGTGTACTACAATATTGGTATCCAACCCTGGCATGTCCTGGTAACACCAGGCGAAGACGTCGATATATTCTCGGAGCATGGAGATCAAGCGGCTCTTGATAGGTTCTTCCAATGCGGCCCCGGCCTTGACCTCTTTTACGTCTTCCTCAGTACCCAGGTTTACCACCTCAACGGTTTCCTCGTGCGGCTTAATCATATTCTCCTCTTGCTTGCGCAATCTGGCTAGCTCTTTGGGTAATTCACAATCTTCTTCGCTTTCCTCTCCGGCTAGGTAGATCGGATTGTCGAAGTCATACTGAGCCATAGCAAGGTCGTCACTGATGAGACCCGATGAGGAGCATCTACATGAATGATGATTCATGCTAGATTTTAGAAAAAGTGAGAGACGTGGAAAACATTTCCATTCATTTTTTAAAACAAAAATGAAAGACAATGAACACATGAATGAATGCAAAAATGTCTACTTTATTAATGACTATGATATTACATCATGAACAATGAACACTTACAATGAGTTGTTATGCCCCGGGCAAGGCATAGAGCTTGTATACAAGAGAACATAAAACTATTACTCTTCTGGTTGAGTGACGGAGATGAGAGTTTCGGCCGACCAATTATTTTAGTTGCATCCCTGGGACACAAGGCCTTATCCACCTATCCAGTTCGCAATCACTATCAAGTGTTTCTTCCTGCACTGCACATACATTGTCATGATCGAACCATCCTGCACTGTTAAAGGTAATTTGGCCTTTCCGACCTCTAGCACTTTGCCCTGGTGTTGACTTACCAGGTTGGTAGCCAACCCCGAACATGTCCTTCTTTTCTGGGACCTCAACCATCTTTCCCCATCCCTCATTTTCACCCGATTCCACAACCTTTAGGTCTTGCTTGTAGGAGGCTATGGATTCTTCCTTCTTCGTATCCTCGGATAAGGCAGCTGACGATGATGTACTTACAGGCTTGATGGGCTCAAAGGCTTGGCACAAAGTTTCAACAATCTCCCCATCCATCTCTACGTACTTGAATGAGGCTAAGTAGCTGATGAATATGTCTTCTTCCCCATACACTATCACAATCTGTCCTTCCCAGACAAATTTAAGCTTTTGGTAAAGGGTATAAGACATTGCGCCTGCTGCGTGTATCCAAGGTCATCCTAACAAACAGCTGTAGGCCGGTTGGATATCCATAACGAAAAAAGGAGTATTAAAGATCTGTGGTACTATCTTGACTGGCAGTTCCACCTCTCCAAATACTTACCTTTTCGATCCGTCGAACACTCTGACGATCAAATCACTTGGCCTAAGGACAACCCCATCATAATCCAGCTTAATCAATGCTTTCTTAGGAAGTACATTCAAAGATGACCTCGTGTCCACAAGCACATGAGAGAGCACAACTCCTTTACATTCCATGGAAATGCGTAGAGCACGGTTGTGGTTGTGTCCCTCAATTGTCATATCCATATTCGTAAATCCCAACCCATGGTTGGCATTCACACTTGACACTACCGTCTCTAGCTGGTTTACGGATATGTCTTGCGGTACATATGCATTGTTCAAGATTTTGGACAGAGCCTTCCGATGCAAGTCTAAACACATCAACAGGGATAAGATTGAAATCTTAGAATGAATTTGCAGCAAGTGATCAACAATCTTGTAATCACTATTCTTGATTATTCTCAAGAACTCATTCGCTTCCTTATCAAATGTAATATCAGGCTCTGGAGTAGACATAGGAACATCACTTGTCATGGACTGCTTGCACTTGGCCCTGGCTTGAGCTTCAGCATTGTCTTTTGGTGGTAACACATTATTTCTCAATGTCTCTGGTGCAAATAGTCTACCACTCCTAGTGAATCCTCCGACCCCAACATTCTCAACTTGGTGCAGAGATGAACTGGATGTGGACATGTTCTGCTTCTGTCCATTATAATAAAATTCTCCCCATAATTCCACGGGATAGCTTTATCACTCTGGTACGGAACTGGTCCATAAGTATTAATGGTTACCGATGTCACCCTTGTTGGTGCAAGAACTTGTGTTGGATTATAGTAAATCGTAACAGTTGATACTTTGTCCCCTTTCACGATCTTATAAAACTATATACTCCCTTCGTCCATCATTCTATGTATTCCCGATCTTAATCAGTCATAACCATCGACGAAATTGACAAAGTCTGAACAACCTTCTTCGCAACCTGGAAATATGTTCTTCTTAGCCAGGCAAGCCTTTAAATCCAACAATGAAGTCTTCAGGGCATTAACATCAGATACTAGGTTCAAACATTCTCCACTACCAACAACTCCTACTCTCCTTCCATGATCATGCTTGGGGTTTTGTAGTACATTCGGAGTTGGAACAAAGTTGATCGCCTTGGAGTCTATCAAGTCATGCATCTTGTGTTTAAGGTCTTTACAATTTTCAGTACTATGGTCTGGAGCTCAGAAATGAAACTCGCAGCATGCGTTAGCATCATAACCCTCGGTAATTTGTCCTGGCCTTGGAGGCTTCAAGGTTCTGCAATTGAAGGAGGCAAGGTTCTGCAATTGAAGGAGATTTTGTAGTAACTGGGAGTATGACATTGGAGGCTTCTCGAGATGTCTATCCTTTAGTCTGGGAGGATAGTATTGACGGGGAGCCCTCTGTTGTTGGTAGTTTTGCTGAACCTGTTGCTGATTAGTATGATCATAAATAGTGATGGGAGCTTCCTGGTGATAAGCGTTCTGATCCCCCCTTTTCTTCTGGGCATATACGGCCCCGACTTCTCCTTCTATTCGCTTCATAAAAGGTGTTTTGACCCCGGAGGTTGACGCTCCACCGCTCTGAATCTTTCCTTGTTTCATCCAACTCTCGATTCTCTCGCCTTTTAAGATGATATCAGAAAAACCACTAGAGGAACAACCTGCCAGTCTCTCTATGAAATGCCCCGGGATGGTATCCATGAAGCAAGGCTTGCAAGTGGGTCTTAGGGCAAGAGTTGCCGTTGTATTTTTCGAAACTTGGAGGTCTGAACTTTGGAAGGATGACCACCCCTGAAACCAAGCCCATGTCAGAAACGTCGATGCCGAGAGCATCTTTGCAGTCCAAGGCCCTCACCTTCTCAATCAGCATTTGGAAGTCCTGTTAGTTAGCTCCAATACCAAATCCCATGTCCTCGTTGACCAGGGTGAACTGGTCTTCTTGACGGTCATGTACAAGGACAGGAGTAGGGCCTCCAGTCTCTGGAGTTGGAGGTCCATCCCCTCTGTTGTTGATTGGTTTCCTTGAGCATCCAAGGTGACCACCGGAGGATCTATTTATGGGGGGTTAAACCTTTTGCATAGTAGCCCTCATCTCTTGCTGCCCCAAAGCCATACCAGACATCATCGTCATGAACTCCCCTATCCTGGTGCAAAGTTCGTTCAGCTCGGTTTGTACTGTATCCATGACGTGCCTTTGATTATAGCGAGTAGCGTACGAGTGTGAAGAGATATCGTGCCCGAGAAGACGAGTCTTTGAGGCTCTCATAATCTTTCCTGAAAACGCATATAAGTTAAGAACCCTGGATAACCTGCAAAAGAACAAATGCAAATGACATGAATGCATGCAATGATGTGTTCTTTTCATTCTCAAGGTTTTTTACGTCCCCGTTCCGGTATTCAAGAATCCAGATAGCTCTTTAGATTTTAGGGAAGAAGACCCTGCATGACATTCATATAAGATGATATTCAAGGAGAATCGGTGCTTAGTACCCCGTGTTAGTGCAAGAGATAACAACCAGGTCAAACATATCACAAACTGAGATCTGAATATAACAACGTCCCCGAAGGGTGCAAGTTCATGCATTAAGAGAAAAGCAAAGTAAAGCAAAGAGGAATCCCACAACAAGCCTGTGGGTAATCCAGGTACAAAAGTATGAGACTAAACCCTAGGAAGCTCGATGTCTTGCAGCCTCCAGCTAAGACGCTTGATGATCCGCGTGTCATGCACAGATAAAAAACGAGTAATTTTTGAAAACATAGTATAGCAAAAATGACTCGAATTGTCTCACAAGTATTCTTGATCTTATTAACTAATGATAGTAACGGTTTATGGGGTTTTAGATTTTGATTTGAAGAAAAAGCAATTAAAATAAAAAGTGATTACCAAATAAGATAAAACGGCTAATCCTACTGATCTAGGTTCCAACTATTCATTGGTTATTATAATTTCAACCTCCTAAGCAGATTATCTTTTCCTATTTGATTATAAAACTCACTGACAAGCGCAACTGGTTTTATGTGATGTATGTTCCTATTATCCGAATTAAGCAAACAAATTTATGCTCTCGTGAATTAAGCAAACACGATTTGATCAACACGATAACGAATTAAGCAAATGCTAACGTGACTACGGTCAAGGATCATACAACGATCAAATTAAATCAACACTAATATATGATAATCGAATTAAGCAAACAATGATCACATAACAACATTGAAAGGAATATAATTTGGATTGAAAATTATTGTAACCTCAAAGTATGATGAAACCTGTAATCATCAGGATTTTGCCTTGGGATTAGTTCTTCATAATTCGTCAAAAGGAAAAATTAAAATTGTGAAAAAAGAACGGTGAAAAAAAGGTTTTTGTACAGAAGGAACGTCCGCTAGGTATAGGAAAGTACCACAAATTCCCTTTCTAAGCCAACTGGGTCAAAACATAACAAACTCGACCCAAAACTAATTATTTTTAAAACTCAGAATTCGGATTCTGACTTCCACTATTAATTTGAGAATCATGCACTCTGAATACGATTTTTCATAAAACATGAAAGTTGTAGGTCTTTGTCTTAGCTTTCCATCATCTGGTAGAACGTCTCAAGCCGATTCCCGTAGCTCCAGTTATGATCATTTTAGTGCAGACTGCTAATGTTGAAAATAAAGTACGAAAATCAAATAAGTGCAAAAATAAACTAATTTATAAAAACACATTAAAATAGAAAAATAACCAAAGTAAATAATGAAAATGCATAAGTGTAAACATAGAGGAATGTGCACCAAAATGCACTGATCAGTTGACGGCCTGGAACCAGTGTTTTAAAAACCGGACCGGACCGGCCGGTCGAACCGGGAACCGGCCAGGTAATCGATCTGGTTCGAATGTTGGATCGCTCATGTCATTGAACCGGTGTGAACCGATAAAAACCGGTGTAAACCGGGAAAACCAAAAAAACCGGCGGTTTTCATAAACCGGCGGTTTAATTGCAATTTTTTAAAAAAATTAATTTTTTTATTATTTTAATTAAAAACTTAAAATAAAAAAAAAAATAGAAAATGAAATAAAAAATAAAATAAAATAAAATAAAACATAGTAATGATATCATTGACGAAGAAATTGTTGTGGATGCAGTTGATTTTACTGCAAATTATTTTAATATTAAAGAAGGAGATCCCAATATTGAAACAATTTTCCCTCATTTAAACTAAATTTGATACACATTTGAGTTATTTTGTTATAAACTATTTAATTATATTATATTGTAATTAGACTTTGTTTGCAATAGACTTTGTAATTTTATACTATTTTGTTTTGTGTGATACCTTTATTTAATATTTGAATTTAGATTATGAACTTGTGAATTTATGATATGATATTTTAAAAAAAATTAAGTGTTATTTATATTTTGTAGAGATTGAATCATCTGATTCGACCAGTTTTATGCCTATATAGTTTTCTTATAAATACCGGTCTATTTAACCGAGTTATCCGGTTTAACCGGTTTGGTCATGCGGTTCAACCAGTGACCCAGTGGTTCAACCAATAAACCAGTGACCCAGTACCCTTACCGGTTTGATGACCGGTCCGGTTTTTAAAACACTTCCTGGAACAGTTGGGCTATGTCTGGATGATTCGGCTCCTGGATGAGCTTCTGAATAAGAAGGTCCCTTAAATCGAAGGAAGCATATAATTCGTTGATTTGTTGTAGGAACACCTCATCCCTTTATTTTCTAGGACTCGGCTCTGTCTTGACTTTCTTGACATCGGCCCGAAGCATCAGCTCTTCTACCTCATTCTAGATGTATGCAGATGCTTGTTGACTCTTTGCCATCCTCTGAAGGTAATCTCTTCATTGCTCATGGGCTTTCTGAAGTAGCTTTCCCTGGTTATCCAGAGTCTCTTTAAGGCCTTTGATCTTCAACTTGTACTCGGTCTCCATCTCTTTCTGCTTTCTCAGATTGTCCTCCCACTTCTCTTTCCAGAGTGTCACAACTTCGTTGGCTTCGTCCAGAGCTTTCTTATCCTTCCGACGCTGACTCGCCTTGCGGGTTTCAGCCAACATTCTCTTCTTGAAGTAGAGCTCTCGTTCTTTGAAGTCATGTTGCTTGAGCCTGACTATCCATTCATCTTCATAAGCTCTCTATTCTAGCTTCTGGTAGTCCTCCAATGGCACAATAGCAAGAGATGGAACTGGTGCGAAGAAAGGGATTATGGACACTTGAGCTTTCTCCTTTATCCAGGCTTCGAACTTGGGGAACATCTAATTGTTGCTCTTACCCAAGCGCTCTATACCCTTCCTTTTGACAAGTTTCCAAGCACCTGCAGCTTCTCGGACCAAGGGAAGATTATCCTTCACAGAGAAATATAAGGTCTGAACTAGCTCTGATTCTTTGGGAACAGTCTTGAGTGCATATCCCAATTGTCTTCTCAGGAGAATGGGTTGTAATTGATGTCCCCGGCTACTCCTAAGAGTGGAACATTGGGATAACCCCCATAGCTAGAGATGAGATCTTTCCCTTTTAGCTTCAAAGTGAACAACCTGACGTCCTTGGAAGACAACCGGCTTAGCTTCTGGACCCAAATTACCTTGGGATCAGTGAAAGCTTCTGTAATGGGTAGGTGCCTCATAAACCACCGGTAGAATAAAGGAGCACAACACCTAACCAAACCACCCCGCTTTTTCTCGTTCTTGTAATGCACTTAGTAGTATAGATCACCCAGGAAAGTGGGTACCCGATTCTTCAGCACAAACAAGTGAATGACATTGATATCTACGAATTTATCCATGTCAGCAAAGAGGACGATCCCATATATGGATAATGCTAGGATAACACAAACTGGATCCCATCGGTTAACCATAGCAAGTTCTCCATACCTTCTCACCAATAACTCCAAAGGAAAGCCAAGCACCCCAGCTTTAGTAGCAGTTAGATTATCAGATACCTCAGATGAGCTCAAATAAAGAACTTTGGAAATGTCAAGATGAGTTGGTTTGGTCATCTCTAAGTTGAAAGGGCTTTGATCTTTGAGAGGCACCCCCAAAATCTCAACATACTCTTCCAGTAGAGGACCCAACTGGAAGTCATGAAATGTGTATCATCTGAGTCGCAGATCATAGTACTGCAACAAAGTATGAATGGCACTCCTTTGGGAACTATCCAGGTTGACTACCAGATCCAGGATGTTACCATAGATCTCATTGAAGTATCCAAGATGACCCGGGGTAATAAGACACACCATCTGATTAAGCAAAACCATTTTGGTATCAAAGAACTTGTAGAATGCATTCCTTTTCTAGCATCTTTCATTTCTGAAGCAGAAGTATGACCGGGAACCGAGAGTAGTATGAACCCTGAGAATGGAAAAGAACACAATGATTAATGATGTCATGATGTTTATGCAATGCAAGGCATGTGATCAGTGACGTGTCTGTGATGTGTCAATCAAAATAGCCCAGTGTATGTGCAAGGTCACAATCACAACATCAATTCTCTGAACAGAAATCCCAGATCCCAGAACCAAGGAACCAAAGAACCAGATCACAATATTGAATAATAAATGCACAGTGGGTATGTTGGAAGTTTTAGGGTTCCTGCAAATCTGTAAACCCCTCCCATCTCACGGGTGTGCTACTCGGGTCAACATCATGGACTCTCAAAGTTGAATAGCAATAATACGTTCACCATTTCCAAGAAATGGCTCATAACCAAATCAGGGAATCAGTTTGGCATTATGTACTACTCAGGGTGGTCTCAACTGAGTCCAAGGAAACAAGCATCCCTCATAAGTCCCCAGCTTCAAATACTGAATCGAGAAACAATAGTACATTCATCCCAAAGGGTACAATACTATCTTCATATGAACAGTTTTCTTTAAATGGATTCCTATGAGAGAACCAGGCCATCCTATGTGAGTTCCCAGTGGGCCCTCGGATGCGAATGGGTTTGCCAACAAATGTGGTCTTCCACTACCATCACTAGAGAGGGTTGTTTCCACTAAGTTCCTCAATGATCGGTCACCAGATGCACATAACTATCAAGGTCGTACCATGAAGTAGAGTAATCCCCACACAGAATAGTTCCAAGATGGTCATAATCTGGATGTGGAACACATCGCCACTCATCATGGTGAGATACCATGGAAGTACAATGTCTTCCCATGCTAATCCTATGGTTTACTCAAGCCGGGTAGTTGGCTTATCTCACAGTAACTCCCACCCATAGAAAAAATGCAAACCAGCACAATCCAGTATATATGATGCATGAAAAATAAATACTGAAAGCGGTAAATAAATGCTGTAAAGTAAAAAACTATAAATAAAACAGTAAATAAACACACATCAGCACACAGGTAAACACCCAAAGAAATAGAAACAAACAGGCGCTAGGATTGACTCTCAAAGGAAACCAGAGATTCTGGGTTCGATCCCTAGTAGAGTCGCCAGCTGTCACTCCCGGGATTTTCATCCTAGTACAAATGCGAACGTTGCACGGAAAAGATAGAGTCTCCAGCCAGGTATTTTTATCCCGAATGAATTGGAAAGGTAATGCTGCACAAACCTGAGAGAGAAGGAAAGGACAAGGTCCTGCGAATCAAAAAACTGGGTTCGGGAGTCGTTATGACTTGGGAAGGTATTAGCAACCTAGATCGACTGCCGCACTCGAAGGGATCCACGGTTGTTAGTCTGTTTCAAAGAGTGAGAAATAAGATGATGTTGAACAAAAGAACTGCTAATTGGAACTAGATTAAGAAAGGAAACTGGAAAAGAGATCGAAAACGAGGGGGAAAATGTAGGGAAAATAAAGAATGTGCTAGAACGGGCCCTACCCCGCTGCCTACGTACCTCATCAGGAAAATGAGGATTAGAGTCGACGTAGTTCTCCTAACTAAGGCGGAAACTATTTATTTGTGTTTTTTATGAGCTGGAATTGTTTATGTCTTTGCTCAGGTGTTGCAGGATCGTCTGGTACGAGTGCAAAATCGTCTTACAAATGAGACAAATCGTCGCAATTTTGCGTTGAGAGTGAATGAGGTGAGAAAAGAATTCCCGAAGGAAATGACGAGTGTTGTTTGTTTACTGTCTTTTAAAGAAGTGTTTTTTGAGATTGTTGTTTGTGAAACATTCTGATACTAAGACTTATTCATCGTGGTAGATGCCTTACACCTTGCCCCGAAATGGGACGCGTATAAGTAACCCACGGCAAAGTCTCATAGCGTACGAGAAAGCTCAACCTTTATTAGGTGTTTTTTACTTTTCTTTTGAGATGAGAAAGAAATCAAAGCGAACCAAAGGTAAAAAGTCTAAAGGGGACTAATAATCCTAAGTGTTGTCATGCATGGATGAACCTAAGTTAGTGCAGTTTGCTAATCCTAATGAAGAAAAGAAAAGAAGAAGGATCTAGAAATCAACTTACTTCCTAAGGAAGTTAAGTCATTTCTAAAGGGGATTAGCATGAAGTTATACAAACTAAATAAGATGCTAAAGCAAATACACTTAGAAAGCGTAAAGAATTTAATAAAGGAAGAAGTTGTGTGAACTTACCTCCACCTCCCTATAAAACAAAGGTTAGTAGGATAAACATAATAAAAGGAATGAGGTAAATGAGTACCAAACAAATCCTAATACAACTAGGACCTAATCTAGACTCAATCCTAAGTCTAAGGGACCTAAAAACTATGCAAAGCAAAAATCCAGCAACTACTACAGCTCCTATAGCACAAACAGTTACTAAATGCAATGCAAAATGAAAATAGCCTATTACAGCTAATAAACAACATGAAAAATAGGTGTAAAAAGATCAAAATAGCATGAATGCAATATGTTTTTACAACTCCTGTTTCAAAATGCAGTTGTGAAAACAAGACAAATTTCAATTATTTTCTTTATGCACAAAACATGAATTTAATGCAATCAAGTAATGCAAAATTTATGCAAGTTAATGAAATGATATGCAATGAATTATTAACAATGGAATGCAACATCAACATGCAATTAAATGATGCAAACTAAATGATTTTTTTGGATTTTTTTACAACATTATGCAATTTTCAATATGCACATGATTGAATCAAGATAAGAATGGACTCATAATGAAATGCCAAAACAGAAACATACACAATTAACATGCTATGAATTGATGTCAAGCTATGAAAACAATGATCACAAAGTGTTATGCAACATTTATGCGCAAAAACGGAAACTAATGAAACTCATGTCGAAAGCTATCAAAACTACAGAATCATGCACCTAAATTGATCCTAAAAATTCCCTAAAATAAAGATCTATCAAGTTGTGAAGATTAAAGGATGAGATATGCACAAACATGCAATGAAACAAGTTATTTTCACAAATTTGAACAACGTTAACCGTTTAACGTTGCAGGTTAACCGTTTAACGGCCTTAAAACACCAGCACACAGGTTTGAAAAACACGTGTTAACCGGTTAACCCCACACTGAACAAAATGCAAAAACAACAAATGAAATATGCACTTCTAGCCATTAACCTACTTCTAAAGCTCCTAATAAATCCATGAACATGCTAGCACGAAATTTTCACTCAAACCTAGTCCTCTAACACCTATTAGCACCAAGAACTAGCTACAATTCTAACTACCAACAATCAAAATGAGCAAATCTTAAGAAAATTGTAAAACGATCAAAGAATGCCATACGACGAGATGAAGTGAATAAATTAAGAGCGAAAAGTGGTTTCGGATTCACCAACCTACAAAGCAGATGCTTGCTTTGGTGATTGTTGTGAGTCGATCGATGCACAAATGAAGAGAAAATCATAGGCTTCAAACTTTGATCTGCATGAGTGCAAAATAAATGCAATTGATGAAGATCTTGATGAACTCTTGCAAAATCACATCCAATAAGCCAAAATGAATCCAAAACAGCGATAACTTATCCAATAAGCTATAGAATTGATGCTTGAATGGAGGTTTAGCTTCAAACTCCTCAAGTTTCAATGTGAAACTTGAAGAATCTTTGGTGAAGAAGTTTTGGTAAGAGGTTGAAAATGGAGGAAAAATTGAGAGAAAAATGAGAGAGATGAAGTGAAATTGTGAAAAAATGGTTGAAGTTTTGAGAAAAATGGTGGAAGTTGTGAGGTTTTGAGTGAATTCAACTTATATAGTAATTAGGATTGGAGTTAGGATTAGGTATGGAGTGATCTTAGGGTTTAGATTTGGAAAAGGAGGTTAGGACTTAAGCTTGGAGTTAGTTAAAGTTGGTTAGGGTTTCTAGAATATTCCTTGGAATAGTATGGAAGAGTCTAAAATGTGGTAGAAATTCAAAGTGAAGTGAAGTGGAAAAATGAAGTGTAAAGCAAAAAAGGAAAAAGTGGAGGGAAGTGTTTTGGATTATTTTTGTGGTATTATTTCTTTTCTTGAGCTCCCAAGATAGACAAGAGACACCTGATCACAAGCTTCATGCATATGCAGACGATGATGATTTATTTAATTATTATTTTTTTGAATACAATGCAATATGGATGGATATGCGGGATGACGAAGCATAAACCACTTGAGGTTGATAATAAATTAATAGGGCAAATTTTAGGGTATTACACCTACGTATCTCATCGGTAATGAGAATCAGAGTCAGCGTAGTTCCCCTAACTAGGGAGGAAAATTGTTTGTGTTTTTTAGAGTGACGTTGCCATAGCTCTAACTCAGGTGTTACAGGCTCGTTGAATTTAGTGCATTATCGTCTTGTTAAAGAGACAAGTCAAAGAGAGTTCTTTTGTTAAGAGTGAGAAGATGAAAAGAGATTTCTCGTAGGAAAGATGCTTGTTGTTGGTTTGTAGATTTTAGAAGCTTTTATTGGATTTGCATAGGAGAATGTATTCATGTCTTATTCAAAGGAGTGTGTACTTCTTACATCACTCCGAGATGGGGTGGATAAGAAGTACACCTAGGTATGAAGGAGATCCCCAAACCTAGTTCCAAAGATTAAGTCCTAAACACATTACCCTAATTTTGTTTATTAAGTGTTTTTGTAGTTTTGATGAAGAAGTTCTTTTTGAGTGTCGTTTGTGAAGCATACTCATGCTAAGACTTATTCATCATGATAGATACCCTTGGCACATGAAGAAGCTTACCCTTTATTAAGTATTATTTTGAAATGGTTAGAGATGAGAAAGAGAATACTCAAGTTGAGAAGGGAAAACACTAAGGGAAACTAAGATTCACTTTATGTCACTTTATGTTACTGTCCAGGTTTATTATTGAATTAATAATAATTTATTTATTCTTAATTGCCATGCCTTATGCCTTTATTTACTGCTTTTATTTATTATCGCCTATTTTAATTAACATGTCTGGCTAAAATATTTAATTGGTATGTAATTGATTAACCGAAATGAATTCAATAGATCTAGGGTAAAACCATAAACAAAACTTATTTTCTGTTTTCGATTTCTTAAAATAAAATTAGCTTTTGTTACGAAAGAAAAAAGGTAAAAAGGTTAGAATTAAGACCACGAGAGTGTGAGGTTTTAACCGGATAGCTGAAATTGGACATTAGTTTTAAATATAGCGAAAGCGCTTTAAAGTTAATTAGAATTTATAGGTTTTCAAAAAGTACTTTTTAACTCAATATGACACAGCGAGAGCGCTCAATTTGACTTAGGAGTATAGTCATAGACAAGACCACGGGAGTGTGAGTTGACAACGTTTAAACCAGTATTTTCTACAGAAAGATAATTTGACCAATCTTTATAAGCCAATAATTTATTGAATTCATGAAGGCATATTAATTATTGTTCTGGACTGGGCCAACGACTAGATTGGGCCCAATTCCCTCAAACCGCAAGATGCCCCAATGATCCAAAAGTCATATAATTTCAGTATGATGATCTCCTACATGAGGTTGTTCGAAAGCTTATCCCCATTCAGGGACCTTGCTCATATGAAGCAAGGACCACCAGATTCGACCAGGAATTATCATGCTCGTATAGTCCCATGCTCAACATGCTATATGACCAGGATCCTCGTCCGACGGTTAAGATCTGGCAATTACTTATTTGGACAGATCCATGATCTAGGCCCAAATAAGAACCATTGGTCAGGCGTTAGGGGTCCTTTATATAAACCCTCCCGTTTGGGAGGGCCAGGTATTCAATATTCTCCCCCAAAATATACTCGTACTTGTTTTGTTCTTGTGCCCATACTCACTTTGGCATCAGAGTACCTTGCAGGTACACCCCCACCTTCCACTTCGCATGAGCAAGGTTGAAAGTCCACCTCAGCAGCCGCAGGAGTCTGATCTCTAGGTCGATCAATTACGTACCGATATTCTATTGTAATTCTAATTTAATTAAAATTCATAATTCCCCGTTCTGTTTTAACTAAAACATCATCCACCTTAGCTAAACATTGTAACACCTGAAAGCATTAGTTTGATTATCTAGTCCATGTGGTATCGATATCTTTTATTACTACGTGATTAGGCTGTATACTTGTAGTTAGTACCCCTAAGACTCAGAAAGTCGCAACCACCTTGGCGGACGATGTAGTCGTCGTACTCCGTTGAAGCACTTTTGAGGTTGAAGAAGGTATTTTGTGGAAGAATGGAGAAAAAAATGAGATTTGAGGGATTTTTATGGATGGTTTTGAAAATGGGAGTTGGAGGGATTAATGGGATGGTGAGTAGATTGGAAAGTTATAAGCTTTTTGGGTATCAGAGGAAGGTTTTGGAAGGTCAAAAATGGAGTTTGGGGGTTTTGAAATTTGAAAATGGGTGGTTATGGAGGTTCTGCTCCGCATATAGAACCAAACCCCATGTTGTGCGCCATGGTCTATATGACGGGCGTCACATGAAGAAAAGTCTCTTGGGACGATAATGTTTGTCATCTTGGGCCTTCCTCCTCCTTTTTGTTTTGGGTGGTGCTATTAACACTACTTTCTCCGTTTTGGCACTTGCATTATTTTTGTTAGGCAAAATAAAATATAAATAAGATAAATTATTTTAGTAGAATAAAATAAAATAAAGGGAACTAAGAAAAAGTTAATAATATGCATAAATATATAAATACGAAAAAACTAGAGTACATCATGAAAATACAAACAAAAGAAACATAAGATAGTCAAGGAATGAAAATGCGAAAATACAGTCAAGATAATAGTATAGTAGTATCATCACGGGGCCGGAGGCTCCTCTACCTGGTCGGAACCTTGAATTACTGCCAACTGACAACAGAGATCTATAATCTCCTGATATAAATAATCGGCCTCGGTCGCATGGGCCAAATTAGATACTTGGACCTGAAAAGTGAGATCCTTGACCTCTTGTATGAGTCTAGCTATCTCCATACAAAGCTTAGTAATCTGCGTCTGTAAGTCAGGCCTCTATAAAGAATGGTTATTAGATAGCACAGTAATCCTGGGAGGTGGTGGTGTAGGATGATACTCTGGTACATGTGGAGTCTTTGGCTCCTGAATAGTCTCACCAAAACCTTCCAACGTATAACTCCAATTAGAGAAGTCATGCACGTTGGTCATCATGGGATCCGACAGGGTGAAATAATGTATGGTCTTGTCATCAGTCAGTAGTTTGAATCGGTCGGGTTGGAGGGAAGATTTCATCATCAATCTATAATCCAAACTGAAATTGATGTCCAATGTTGTCTACCCACAATTGGGGGTCAGATGGAGTAGCTTGCTCGTAAGTCCCAAAGCAGTAGCAATCTGTGTAACTGTCCGACCTACATGGATAATCCCTTCAGAAAATCTAGCGGCGCATCCCATGTTGTGAAGTAGAAAACTCCCATAGGCTACAGGGCGTGACTGGATTATGAATGATATGAGATAACTGAGTAATAGGATCAGGAGACCCTCCACATGTGATGTCGCTCCAGAATTTGTCGATGTCTCGACTCATGAAGTATCCCATGGGTAACTCAAGGAAGACATCTGGGGTAGTCTGAAAACCAAGAAAGTCGCTGAAATCCTTTCGGGTGAAAGGGTACTCCGTCCCGAACATCCTGAAAATAAAATAATCATCCTGACCCACATACGACACGTAGATGAACGAACTGAGGAACTCCAGAGTGGGGTTCCTGTAGGTGGAATTCATGTTGTCAGCGTATTCATCCCACTTGAGTTGGTTGCACAGGAACCTTATATTGAGCTCGATATGTAACACCCCAAAATAATTAGAATATTTATTTAATCAATTTATAATAAATATTTGGGATTTATAGGTGAACTCGACGAAATATTGTGGTGTAAGCTGTGTTTATGGCAAGTGAGGTGTAATTTGATATTTAAGTGATCATCTGGATTTATTTTAATAACGATAATAGAATAATATTATTTGGATTATTATTATTATTAAATAAAAAGAGAACGGTTAAGGGTAAAATGGTATTTTGGACAAATTAGTGAGGTTAAATCGGAATATTGTAATGAAGTTCAAGAGGG
Organism: Lathyrus aphaca; assembly: GCA_963966055.1. Taxonomy (NCBI): domain Eukaryota; kingdom Viridiplantae; phylum Streptophyta; class Magnoliopsida; order Fabales; family Fabaceae; genus Lathyrus; species Lathyrus aphaca. The sequence continues at coordinate 449,510,913 of OZ014521.1, forward strand.
TAAATGAGGAAAATATAAAATTAGACTTTTGGGAGAATTTTGGAAAAGGATCGCATTTTGTGAAACTGCTCTAGGGAACGAAGGAAGAAAGGCGAGGACTCTGAGGTTTCTCGAAGACCTCGAGGAAAGGGAATTCAGAGATCGACATCTAAGGTATGGAAAGTATTACCTATCATTATAATTCTAATAAGGTGTAGATTATATATGTGAACGACTTCGGATCTTAGGGTTTATGGGAAACCATGATGAAGTTGATGATTTATGTGTTTACACGAAGTTGTGATCTTACTAATTTTTTTGGTGTGCAAGTGTTGTTATTATATTAGAATTAATTTATAGATGATCTTAATTGGTTGTTTTTTTAATTGATGAGTACCTGTCGAAATCAATTAGGAATTGGAATTGTAATCGTGAAAATATTGGTGGGAGAAATTATAGAACAACATTGTAAAATCTTAGAGAAACTGGGTTTGTAATTGTCCTTATTATACTTGGATTAAATAATACATGTCTATTGTTTGAGTCTGAATCAATGATGAAACAAGAAGGGAACCTTGATGGATTTTTATTGAGTCAGATAAGGAATTGGAACGACAATCATTGCGTCATGGCGTTGGTTGATTAGTGATGAATATACGAGATATTGCAGATTAAATACTGAAATGAGTCTTGCGAGAAAATTATTTAAAACTGGAAGATGGATATCCTTGAGGTGTGTGGAAAACACCACAATTTTGGGGTGGCAGGAGCCACCCATTCCATTGTGACGGACGCCACCATAATTAAATGTGGTAGGAGCCACTTTTTGGCATGGTTTACGCCATGTTTTATGGTGAGAATGTGGGGGGAGCCACTTTTTGGCATGGCTTGCACCATGTTTTAATGATGGAAATGTGGAAGGAGCCACTTTGATATGGCTTGGAACGTGTCTTGGATGGCCAAGGCCATGCATGTGTGGCTTGCGCCATACATGAGATGGCAGGTGCCATGTAATTGTGGCTTTTGCCACTGCATGTTATACAAGTGGCCAGTGCCACTTTGGTTGTGTTCTTAGTGGCCAGTGCCACTAACTTGTGGCCTGTGCCACTTTAGTCAGCAGGAGTATAATGAATTCGGTTAAAATAATTTTTTGGGTGGTGAGTGTTATTACTGCTTCATATTGAAGAATTTAAATCTCAAAACTCAGGAACCGAGAGTCTAAATTATCGGGCAACAAAAGCATTGAAAACTAGTAGTATAAACCACACTACAGATTAAGAGAGAGAAGAAACTCCAATTACTATTTTAATTACAAGATTTTGTGGTGAGTTTTTATATCATAAATTAGGATATGGGTGCAATATTATGTAAAGGATTATGTATATCCTGAAGTGAATAATTCGAATGACTGTCATGATAAGTTAATGTTGTGTTGATTGTGATTATGTGTGATATATGTGTATGATGTATGAGAACAAAATATGATGATATTTTGAAGTGATTTAATTAGTGGTTATTATTATGAATGACTAAGGGAAATCTAGGATGATGTGTTGTCTATGATGTGTGTATACGTGAGGTGTGTGAAGAGTGTATGATGATTTAATTATATGATGAGGTGTTGTTTATGATGTGTATATGGGAAGTATGTGAAGAGCATATGATGATTTTATAAATGATGTTGTGTTGTCTATGGTGTGTGTTTGTATGAGGTATGCGTAGAGAATACAACAATAAAAATGTTTATGATGATTATGACGATTAAGATGTTTTATGAGGTACATGATGATATCCTAATGAATGATGATGCATTTTGACTAATTGTGGTCGTATTTAATTGTTGTTACACATCATGCATTCATAACATTGTTTAGGACGAATAGTCAAGTGATGTTTTGTAGGTTGATGATCCAGTGAAGAATTGTAGGACGATAATGTCCAGTGATGGCCTTAATCCCATGATGCAGATTAAGTGAAATATGTGATGAGCTCTAGTTCCAAGCGGGAATCGATCCTATTGGTGGGGATCTTTGGTGAATAACAATGACTAAGTCATCAGTGGTGTTTTTTGATACCGCATGCATCAGTCCATATGATGTTGCGTTGGCATTGTTTGTGGCATTGCATGATGTTTTGTGATAAGTGAATTATATGATTCAATTATTAAAGAATGATGTTTTATGATGAATATGATGTTGTTGTTGTTTTAAGTGTGAAACATATGATCATTATGTTGTTTTGATTTAATTGTTATACATATGATATCTATTTCTTATGTCTCGTATAATGAATTGTGATTACTCACTTTGCCTGTTTGAATGTTTCCTCTACGTGGGTAACATGCAGATATTCGAGATGAGTTCGCGGTGAGTGAAGTTTTAGCGGTAAGTTGTTCAGCTTATATCTAGAGTGTCTGGTGTCTTGCTCTGGTACATGTAACATCGGGGGAATAAAATGCTTATAGGATTAGTTTTCGCTTTGTTAGGATGAGTTTATGAGTTGTTATATGTTGGATTGAGAATAATGATGATTGTTGACTTTGACCAAATAAGTTTTTATGTTTTAATAAATAAGAGGAAATATTTTGAATATATGATTCCGCTGAGAAGTTTCGATTTTTGAGAAAATGTTATTTTAATTAAATATTCCTTATATTGATGTTTTATGAAGAAAATGTGACACATTCTTTGAGTACTCTGATTTATCTTAGTTAAATATGTTGATTTCTATGTGGGGTTAGAAAGGTGTTACATTAGTGGTATCAAAGCAGGTCGGTCCATCCGGCCAATGTTGTCTAATGTCGTTGATTCCTTAGTACGAGACATGTGTGTGAAACACTGTCGATACTTGTTTGTTAGTTTCTAGTCTTTGTCTGTAGGTGTTGGTTTAGAATTAAGTGGGGGAGAGGCTTGTCGCCTAAACGTGTTGTTGGAATTTAGAAGTGGGTTCAAGTTGATGTTGATTGCAAGGGTGCAAGGTAGTTGAATTGATGTTGTTACGGACTAGCGAGAGTATGGACTCATGAAATCGTGTCCGTCGAGTTTGAGATGTGCGTAGATTATGGATGAGGAATTGATTGAGAATAAGGAATTATTCCAATGGAAATGATAAGTTGATGGATCTAGTCGGTAAATTATATGCCTTAAGTATAGTTGGATTAAAGTCGAGTAATTTTCGTAGTTGGATGAAAAGTAAAGGTTTTAGGGTAAATCTTGGAAGCAAGAATGAGAGAGATGGGACTTATGTTTGTCAATCTCAAATTCTGATTTTTGGAATTCTGGAGCAGCTGTCAGTAATAGGGGAATAACTTTTTACTCGTGATTCGGACTAAAGCGATTCTGGACTTTTCAGAAAGCTTACGAAATTTCCTAAAGTTTACATAAAATATTTGCCTCCAGGAGGTTTGTGAAAAGGGAGATAAGTGTGTTTTAATAGTTGGGTTTGATTCTGATTTTTTGAAAATTCGGCATACAGGAATTGTTGACCAGTCCCACTGTAAGGTGGATAACCTTTTACTCGTATATCAGACTCAAGCGATTCTTGAAGTTCTGAAATATGCACGAAATTATCTTCATTTTGTAATATGATCTTGTGATTGGGAGGTTTTTATTGGAAAATATAATTGTGTTTGAAGTTGAGCGATAATTGCTGAAATTTTGGAAAGAAGAAGACGAGTGTGAAATATTTATAAGAAATAAAGTGTTGGTATTTGTAAGAATATGACGGTATCAGAAGAGCAAAGAGATTAAATTTATGTTGAATAAGGATTGTTAAAGTGAAGATGTTATATGATGGAAATATTGAGGGTAATACGGATGTTTGATTAGTATTGGAAGAAATTTTAACTTGGAAGAAAGTTATAACTAGGAGCGAACCGAATTGGGTTATGCTCAATGTTGTAGCAACTCTGTTGTTAGAATAATATTTAAAGTTATGTTATGCTGCAAGCATGTATAAGAGATTGTGAAGTGGATTTTGAAACATTTTAGTATAATTAACGAAGTCGGAATTAAGGAGACTGAGAAGACGTTGATAAGCTGTAGAGAGTTGACTGAGCATTATGCTTATGGACTTTGCGCATAAGTGGAAGTACGTTATTGTGTTGGGTAATGAAGATTTATGCCACCTTTATGGTTGTCGTATGTCTATTGATAAATTGAGGAACTGATCACCCTTAATCTATTGTTGAAAGTAGACGGAATCATAATTGATGGATAGATGTGTCATGCCAACTAGTATAGTATGTACATTGGATTGGTTGAGGTCGAGTTGAGTGCTTGAGTATTGTTTGTTTTGTCGATGAAGATTCATATATAATAATATTAGTTGGATTTAAGGATGATAGTATGAAATTGTGTTTGGATTGAATAGTAATATGGAAACTCATAATTGAACCCTAGATAATTGGAGTGTTATTTTGGTAATGAATTAAGTGCCATGAGACTCGAAGTTTTCTTGAGATGATTCGAGAGGAAAGTAGATGGGAATGTAAGACCATGATTTGACAAGAATGTCAGATAAAGTTGAGTTGCAAGTACTAGAAAGAGTGGAATTGTATGTTAGTTTGTTAAAGTGAGAGTTTTGGTTGAAACAAGAAAAGTTGTTTGGTTGTGTTGTTTCAAATAAGAATTTATGAAGGGTTGTGTCGGTATGAGTAGGAATCGTGGATTCGGTATGTTGAATTAGTTGGAAGCAAAGAGTATGAGTTATCTTGCGGAAATTTGTGGGACCCATGTACCTTATGTTGTTATATTGATGTTATGTGTTTAAGATGATTTTTTTGAGAGACATGTTATTATAAGATGGTAAAGTCGTAGTTGTGTTGATGATAATTGGAAGTTGGAAGTTGAACTTGGTGGAGTTACTACCTTACAGGTAATCAGAGTGCGTAGCGAACGCGTGGCATAGTACAGTTGCTCATATGTGAGTAACAACGATGTTGGGGTCGGTAGTATTAATGTCGTGTTGGAGTTGTGTGTTCCTATGCTGTTGTGTTCTAGTTCTTCAATCATTGAATTCTTGAGTTGGACATTATCTTGTGTTGCGATGCTAGTTGTCGAGTGTATTACTTATGTAGTATTAGTATTGTTTATGTTGTTTAATGTTGAGTTATGATTTGTATTATATGTGGAGTTGCCTTTCTAAGTCGATTAGTCTGATGGAGTAAGTAGTTGGAGTAGTAGAATCATATGAATTTTGGAGGACGAAAATATTCTAAGTGGGGGAGAGTTGTAACACCCCAAAATAATTAAAATATTTATTTAATCGGTTTATAATAAATATTCGGGATTTATCGGTGAACTCGATGAAATATTGTGGTATAAGCTGTGTTTATGGCGAGTGAGGTGTAATTTGATATTTAAGTGATTATCTGGATTTATTTTAATAACGATAATAGAATAATATTATTTGGATTATTATTATTATTATTTTTATTTTTTTTTATAAATAAAAAGAGAATGATTAAGGGTAAAGTGATATAGTGAGGTTTAAATCGAAATATTGTAGTGAAGTCCAAGAGGGTGAAGGAGGAAAATATAAAATCAGACTTTTGGGAAAATTTTGGAAAAGGATCGAATTTTGTGAAATTGCTCTGGGGAACGAAGGCCGAAAGACGAGGACTCGGAGGTTTCTCGAAGACCTCGAGGAAAGGTAATTCATAGTTCGACATCTAAGGTATATGGAGTATTACCTTTCATTATAATTCATATAAGGTGTAAATTATATATGTGAACGAGTTCGGATCTTAGGGTTTATGGGAAACCATGATGAAGTTGATGATTTCTATGTTTATACGAAGTTATGGTTTTACTAATTTTTGTGGTGTGCCAATGTTGTTATTATATTAGAATTAATATATAGATGATGTTAATTGGTTGTTATTTTTAATTGATGAGTACATGTCGAAATCGATTAGGAATCAGAATTGTAATCGTGAAAATATTGGTGGGAGAAATTATAGAACAATATTGTAAAATCTGAGAGAAATTGGTTTTGTAATTGTCCTTATTATAATTGGATTAAATAATAGATGTCTATTGTTTGAGTCTGAATCAATGATGAAACAAGAAGGGAACCTTGATGGATTTTGATTGAGTCAGGGAATTAGAACGACAATCATTGCGTCATAGCGTTGGTTGATCAATGATGAATATACGAGATATTGCAGATTAAATATTGGAATGAGTCTTGCGAGAAAATTATTGAAAACTAGAAGATGGATATTCTTCAGGTGTGTGGCGAACGCCGCAATTTTGGGGTGGTGGGAGCCACCCATTCCATTGTGACGAACGCCAAAATAATTAAATGTGGCAGGAGCCACTTTTTGGCATGGCTTGTGCCATGTTTTAATGATGGAAATGTAGCAGGAGCCACTTTGATATGGCTTGCGCCATGTCTTGGATTTTCCAAGGCCATGCATGTGTGACTTGCGCCATGCATGAGATGGAAGGTGCCATGTAATTGTGGCTTATGCCACTGCATGTTGTACAAGTGGCCAATGCCACTTTGGTTGTGTTCTTAGTGGCCAGTGCCACTAACTTGTGGCCTGTGCCACTTTAGTCAGCAGAAGTATAATGAATTTGGTTAAAATATTTCTTTAGGTTGTGAGTATTATTACTGCTTCATATTGAAGAATTTAAATCTCAAAACTCAGGAACCGAGAGTCTAAATTATCGGGCAACAGAAGCATTGGAAACTAGTAGGATAAACCATACTACAGATTAAGAGAGAGAAGAAACTCCAATGACTATTTTAATTACAAGATTTTGTGGTGAGTTTTTATATCATAAGTTAGGATATGGGTGCAATATTGTGTAAAGGATTATGAATATATCTTGAAGTGAATCATTCGAATGACTGTCATGATAAGTTAATGTTGTGTCGATTGTGATTATGTGTGATATATGTGTATGATGTATGAGAACAGAATATGATGATATTTTGAAGTGATTTAATTAGTGGTTATTATGATGAATGATGAAGGGAAATCTAGGATGATGTGTTGTCTATGATGCGTGTATACGTGAGGTGTGTGAAGATTGTATGATGATTTGATTATATGATGAGGTGTATTTTATGATATGTATATGTGACGTATGTGAAGAGCATATGATGATTTGATAAATGATGTTGTGTTGTATGTGGATTGTGTTTGTATGAGGTATGCGAAGAGAATACAACAATAAAAATGTTTATGATGATTATGACGATTAAGATGTTTTATGAGATACATGATGATATCCTAATGAATGATGATGCATTTTGACTAGCCGTGGTCGTATTTAATTGTTGTTACGTATCATGAATTCATAACAATGTTTAGGATGAATAGTCTAATGATGTTTTGCAGGATGATGATCCAGTGAAGAATTGTAGGACGATAATGTCCAGTGATGACCTTAATCCCATGATGCGGATTAAGTGCAATATGTGATGAGCTCTGGTTCCAAGCGGGAATTGATCCTATTGGTGGGGATCTTTGGAGAATAACGATGACTAAGTCATCAGTGGTGTGTTTCGGTACCGCGTGCATGAGTCCATATGATGTTGCATTGGCATTATTTGTGGCATTGCATGATGTTTTGTGTTAAGTGAATTATATGATTTAATTATTAAAGTATGATGTTTTATGATGAATATGATGTTGTTGTTGTTTTAAGTGTGAAACATATGATCATTATGTTGTTGTGATTTAATTGTTATACATATGATATCTATTTCTTATGTCTCGTATAATGAATTGTGATTACTCACTTTGCCTGTTTGAATGTTTCCTCTACGTGGGTAACATGCAGATTCGAGATGAGTTCACAGTGAGTCATGTTTTAGCGGTAAGTTGTTTAGCTTATATCTAGAGTGTTTGGTGTCTTGCTCTGGTACATGTAACATTGGGGGAATAAAATGCTTATAGGATTATTTTCGTTTTGTTATGATGAGTTTATGAGTTGTTATATGTTGCATTGAGAAGAATGATGATTGTTGACTTTGACCAAATAGGTCTTTATGTTTTAATATTAAGAGGAAATATTTTGAATATATGAGTCTGTTGAGAAGTTTCGATTTTTGAGAAAATGTTATTTTAATAAAATATTCCTTATATTGATGTTTTATGAAGAAAATGTGACACCTTCTTTGAGTACTCTGATTTATCTCAGTTAAATATGTTAATTTCTATGTGGGGTTAGAAGGGTGTTACACGATAGCCAAAGCATCCATGCAATCCTGGTCAGGATATCGTGTAAGTGCCATAGGGCGTTGATAAAGGACTAAGTAGCGCTGCCTTTGCGCATCATCTTGGAAAGTAACATGCATGTCATTAAAGTTATGTATCCTGCAAAGTAGGGTTAGAGAGAAAGGACTTGGAATCATACACATTAGAAAGTGTCAGTTTATACAGATAAATAATTTAAACAAAATGTAAGACATAAAAAGTAAAAATAAAAATAAAAATCAAGAAGAATAAAGAAAATAGTGGGTTGCTTCCCACACAACGCTTGTTTAACGTCGGTAGCTCACGAGTATACCTCATGTAGCTGGATTGGGCATTGGTGGATCAATCAGGGTGTGGCTGGAGTAGTCAATAGGAATATTTCCTCCTTCGTAATGTTTTAATCTTTATCCGTTGACAATGAAAGGACTACATGAGTTGTCCTTGATTTCAACTGCTCCTGATTTTATGACCTTTGAAACTTCAAAAGGGTCTGTCTATCTTGACCTAAGCTTGCCAGGAAAAAGTCGCAACCTAGAATTAAAGAGAAGAATTGAATTGCTTATATTGAAATCCCTTTTTATAATCCTTTAATTATGCTAGTCTTTGGTTCCTCCTTTATATATAATGGCATTATTGTATGCGGATTAGAGAATTTATTTTAACTTGTGAATGTCGAGGACACGCTTTTCACCTGCAATCAAGTAGTCTAAATTCAAGGTTTTAATGGCCTAGTAGGCCTTGTGTTCTAATTCGAAAGGTAGGTGACATGATTTTCCAAAGACCAACTGGTAGGGGTTATTCCTATAGGGGTTTTGAAAGCGGCTCTATAGGCCCATAGAACTTTATGCATCCTTTGAGACCAATCTTTTCTGGATATGGAAATGATTTTTTCTAAGATTTGCTTTATCTCCCTTTTGGACACCTCCACCTGTCCACTAGTCTGAGGATGATAAGGTGTTGCTACTATGTGTTTGACTCCATACTTACTTAACAGTTTGTCAAATATTCTCGATATGAAGTGCGATCCACCATCGCTTATGACAAGACGAGGTACTCCAAATCTGGGGAATATATAGATCCTAAACAACTTAATAACTATTCTTGTGTTGTTTGTGGGTGAGGCTATGGCTTCAATCCATTTAGACACGTAGTCGACAACCACTAAGATATATTTATTCCCTAATGAGGATGGAAATGGTCCTATAAAATCGATGCCTCAAACCTCAAAGAGATATACTTCTTGGATATTCCTTAACGACATTTCGTTGTATTTTGAGATGTTCCCAGTGCGCTGGCACCGATCACAACTAACTATATAAGCATGAACATCATGTCACATTGTGGGCTAGAAAAGGCCTGCTTGAAGAATCTTGGCGTGTGTTTTAGAGGTGCTAGCATGTCCTCTGTAGAGTGCATAGTGGCAGTGATCTATGATATTCTTCACCTCTTCTTCCAGAATGCAACGACGTAAAATCCCATTTGTACCTCTCTTGAAAAGAAGTGATTTGACCCAATAGAAATTTCTTACATCGTTAAAGAACTTCTTCTTATGTTGATGGTTGAGGTCAGGGGGTATTATATCAGCGGGTAAGTAGTTAACAAAATATGCATACCACGACACACTACTTATTGCTAAGGAATTTCTAAGGTTTTTATATGGGTATAGGTTGTTCTCTTCAACGACATATATCTTCGCTATCAGCCTATCATAGGCAAAGTCGTCATTTGTAGGCACTAGGTCTGGTTTCAAGTACTCAAGGCTGGAAAGGTGATCACCAACTACATTCTTTGTTCCATTCTTGTCTCGAATGTCCAAATCAAACTCTTGTAATAGGAGAATCCATCAAAGTAACCTAGGTTTGGCATCTTTCTTACTTAGTAAGTAACGAATAGCGGCATGGTCAGTGTAAACTATAGTTTTGGCTCCCACTAGATAAGATCAAAATTTATCTAGAGCGAAGACTACAACTAGGAGTTCCTTTTCAGTTGTTGCAGAGTTAAGCTGAGCAGCATCTAGGGTTCTTCTAGTGTAATAAATTACATGTAATTTCTTATCTTTCCTCTGGCATATGACAGCTCCTACAGCAAAATCACTAGTGTCACACATGATCTAAAAAGGTTCGGTCCAGTATGGGGGTTGTATAATAGGTGCTAAGATTAATTATTGTTTTAAAAGGTTAAATGCTTCATCTCAATTTTGTCGAAAATGAATTCAGCATCTTTCATCAGGGGACCAGTTAAGGGTTTGGTTATTTTAGAGAAGTCTTTGATATAACGCCGGTAGAAACCAGTGTGTCCAAGAAAACTCAGGACTTCCCTAAGGTCTTGGGTGGATTTAGGTTTTCTATAACTTATATTTTGGCTTTATCAACTTCAATACCCCTTTCGGAGACTATATGTCCTAAAATTATACCTTTGATAACCATAAAGTGACATTTCTCCCAGTTTAGCACTAAGTTTACTTCCACGCATCTTTGCAGGAATTTCTCAAGGTTAGCGAGACAGTTTTTAAAATCAAAACCACATATCGAGAAGTCATCCATGAACACATCCATAATTCCATCAAGGTAATCAGCGAAAATGGACATCATACAACGCTGAAATGTAGCAGGAGCATTACAGAGTCTTAAAGCCATTCTCCTATAGGCAAAAGTACTGTAGGGGCATGTGAAAGTTATTTTCTCTTGGTCTTCCAAGTGAATAGGAATTTGGAATAATCCCAAATATCCATCTAGATAACAAAAATATGAGTGTCTAGCTAGACGTTCCAACATTTGATCTATAAATGGTAAAGGGAAATGATCCTTCTTAGTTGCTTTGTTAAGTTTCCTATAGTCTATACACATACGCCAACCTCCTTCTATCAGTTTTGCTACATGCTCTCCCTTCTCGTTTTGCACAACTGTGATGCCTCGCTTTTTAGGTACTACATGTATAGGGCTCACCCATTTACTATCATAAATCTGATAAATTATTCCTGCTCCAGTAACTTACAAACTTATTTCTTAACAACATCACTCATTATAGGGTTTATTCTTCTATGATGTTCTCTGGAGGGTTTTGAATCCTCCTCAAGTGAAATCTTGTGCATACACACGGATGGACTTATACCCTTTAGATTAGAGATATTGTATCCTAAGGCTGAGGGATATTTTTATAAAACATCTAAGAGTTGGTTTGTTTCTTGTATGCTAAGGGTGGAACTTACTATAATTGGACAGTCCATTCCCTCATCTAGAAACTCATATCTTAGAGTTTGGGTAATTCTTTAAGTTCCAAAGTCGAATTCTTGGGGCATGGCATAATATTTGTGGTAAGGGATAAACATTCGTAAAGGTTATCATTAATGAAGGGTTCCTTAAATTCATCATCCTCTATTATGAGGGTTGAAGGTAACTTGATTGTTTTTGTGGGTTCTTCTTGATCTAATTCCCTAACGCATTCATCAATGATGTCTATGGCATAACATGCATCTCCAATCACTGGTGTCATAAGGAATTTCGAAAGAGTAAACTTTATCTTTTCATCGCCAACTTCAAAAGTTAACTTCCCTCTCTTGAAATCTATAATGGCTCTTGAGGTTGATAAGAATGGCCTACCTAGGAGAATCAGGATGTTGTCATCTTCTTTAAAGTCCATGATAACAAAATCAGTAGGGATAAACAATTGACTAATCCTGACTGGTACGTCTTCTAATATGCCTACCGGATATTTGACAGATTTGTCGGCTAATTGAAGAGACATCTTAGTAGGTTACAGTTCTCCTAGTTTTAACCTTTCACAAACTGCTAGAGGCATTAATCTTACACTAACTCCTAAGTCTAGAAAAGCTTTATCGATGACATGACTCCCCAAAATACAAGGTATGGAGAAATTTCTAGGATCTTTGTCTTTTGTGGCAAGTTTATTCTCGGAAATGAAATCGCATTCCAAGGGTTTTGGATCATCAAGTCTACGTTTGTTGGTAAGGATGTCTTTGAGGAATTTTGCATGAGATGGTATTTGGGTGATGGCTTCAGTGAAAGGGATCTCCACATGAAGTTTTTCTATAACTTTGATGAATTTCTGAAATTGGTCATTATTTTTGGTTTGTTTGAGTCGTTACGGATATGGTATTGGTGGTTTGTATGGAGGGGTGGTACATAAGTTTTATCTATAGCTTCTCCTTTATTTTGGTCTTTCTATTTTTCAGATTCTACTGCTTCCTCTACTTTGTCTGTAGGTAATGCACATTTCTTAGAAGTTTTGGGTTCACATGATGCCGAATTAGGCGGTTAATCGTAAGCGGTCCCACAAGGTAACAACATTGGCTTTTCCTCGAGGGTTTTGTTGTAGTTGTCCAGGGAATTGTCCTCCATGTGTGGTCTCAGGATCTTGTTTTAGAGATACATGAGAGATCTAAGTTTCAAGCATCTTATTATGAGTAATTATATGGTCAACCTTGATTGCTAATTGGGCGATCATTTTGTTTACGTGAATGTTCTGGTTTAGGAATTCTTTGTTTTGCTGGTGCAAACACCCCAAATTTGCCCTCACCCATTTCACCATGGCTTGTGATCTTTTCATTTGCATAGGTTCAATCATATCATCTCATATTACATTTTTGCTTCACTGCATTGGTTCAAAGTCATCTACATCTAGGGTTTGTGATCTGAGCAATCCCTGAGCCATCTGAGCCACCCTAAAGGTCTTCAATCATCTCAATAGGGTACATGTATGTTCAATCATCATATTATATCCTCCCAAGATCAAGAAAGACAGAAAATCACAAGAACTGAGAAAGGCATGGAAGCAGGGCCAAGCTTAACTACACAGATGACCTAAAATTAGGGTTTTGGTTTCAGAGGCCATAAATCCAAATTTTTTGGTCATTCTTGTTTCTATTGTTCTCTATATGATGTAAGGATCATACATACCAATTTTCATGAAGAAATTCAATGGGGAAGGCATCTGATCACTAGATGACTTCTTGAACAAGTCAGTGCGAAATCAGGGCATCTGAGGCCCCCAATCACCCAACCAAAGGGTCTTATCCATCATTTTGGGTGTATATGATATTTATTTGATCTTATAAGAAGTTATAAGTTCACAAAATTGAAGAATTTCAAGCCATTTGCAAAGTTGCCATTTTGGAAAAGTGACTTGTAATGCAAACTTGCCATTTTGGGAAAGTTTTTCAACCTCCTCTTTTTGATTCAAAAATGCTTCAAATGAAAAATTATTGGTCATGAAAGTTATAGATTGGATCATTCCCTTTTCAAAAAGTACAAGAACTTGATCTAATTCATCATAGAACTCAAGTTATGGCCTTGCAAAGTTAGGAAAAATCACAAAATTTCACTTATGCACCAAAGAGGGAAGTTTGCAAAAACACTTGCCAAAGCATTTTGTGACCTCAACTTGACTTCTAAGTATTGCACAAACATCACACATGACCTATAATTCAGAATTGCACAAAGAAATCCCAAGTTTCATGCCTTGAACATCAAGATTTCCTAAAGGGGCCAAAACATCACATAATTGCAAAACACCCCATAACTTTCTTCTCTCTTGCTGAATTGCCTCAAGAATGGATTTGTGGACCTCCATGAAGTCAGCTGCGCATGGACATGCCCAAGGGCCAGCTGTGTTCTTGCCCATACCTTAAGTACAAGTCATGTTGACATTTTTGCAACTTGACCATACCAATCAACATAGGCCACCACCCACCCTCTGAGCTATCCTAGCATGATATGTGTACCAAAAGCAAGCCATTCCATAACATAACATAGGCTTAAACCTCCAAGAACTCAGCAATCTCAAAAACTCCCTCTTATGCAAAAGTCTTCGAAACTCATAGCTCAGCCATCAAACCTCCAAACTTTTTCCACCATCCAACTCCATAATCATCACTGATCATTTCCCACCCTTCATTTTGCCCTAAAACACCCTGAATCAAAAACACGATTTTGACATTGCTTGAACTGAACTTCTGCCAACCTCATTTAGAGCCCATATACACCCCAACCAATCATCACAAAGGAGGATCATTGGAGCTGATTTGAAGCAAAGAAGCAGCCAGCCAGTGCCATTTTCGAAAGCTTCAGTTCAGGTATCATCAAGAACATTTTTTCCAGAAATGATTTCTTAAGTTCTTAGATTGTTCTCCTTGCTTCACTAATCACACTGCACCTTTTGTTTTTGGAAATGATTCAGTTTTAAGCATGTATGAAGCTTCTGAAATTTCTGAGAAATTTTCCGTTTTGCTTCGAATCTCTCTGATCATGTAAAATAAATTCTGTTTGATGGTTGATTCTTGTTTAGAATGGGATGGGGATCATTTCTAGAGAGTTTAAGGGCTTAGGGTTGCGTATTGAGAGAGATAGCATGAGGGGATAGCTGGAGAAGATGACCGGAACACTGTTCCGGTCACCTGAAAGTGATTAAGGTTCAGATTAGGGATTAATTGTGTAATTAGCGTAGTTTGAATTCTGGCCCTAGGATAGCGCGCGAAGTCAATTCCCTCCCTTTTCCATTTGAATCTGGGCCACTGGATCAACATACTTCCATTAATTCACATTTTAATTTCATTTTAATTGCATTTTTTTGTACATTTTATTAAAAATAGCAAAACACTTTAAAAATTTTTTATCTTTTGCATTTCCCTTTCAAATATTTTTCTCATTCTGAAAATAATTTTTATTTTATTTTTTGCATAAATTTCGTATTTTTAAAATATTTAAATGTTTATTTTAATTAATTAATGAGAATTAATTAATTAAAATACCATTTAAGTTTCTAAATATCACCAAAAAAATTATATTGCATCTTGATACATTTAGAGACATTATCAAACCCTTCACACAAATTTCTTTTTGGTTCTTGACCTATTTTGACATTTTTCTTTGGATTTAAGGTTCTAGAAAATCAATATTTTTGCCCTAACTTAGAAAAATCCTTTCTGCCTAACCATGAAGAGTTTGATGATGGTTCTTTTTGCATTGTATTCCTATTGTCATGTAGTTTCTTGGATAAAATTGGCTTGAATTTATCTTTTCTTTTCAATTTGTTTTGCATTTTTCATTTTGAAGTGCCTTAAAACCCTAGCAAACTTGAGAAAATCATAACTTCCATTAGGTTAAGATTTAGGTCTTCCCCTTTGGGCAGTGAACTTGTATAGGTTTAGGGTGTATTTGATTGCATTTTCAATTTTTTATCTTACCATTTGCTTCTGATTTTGGATTTTGCATTGTATCTTGTTCATAAACCCTAATTTGCATCCTCATTTGCACCCATTCTCCATATACTTGTATACATGAACTTGCCATGACATTTTATGCATTCACATGACTTTTAAGACATCTTAGGACACATTAGAATCATGTTTGATCATTGCATCATCCATTTGCCATGTTTTGCTTTCATTTCATTTCATGTGCATTCATGAGCTTTCATGCTTCCTTTATGCTTCATTTGCATTCCCATCCTTTGTATGATCATCCTCATCTATTGACACACTCTTGCATCATCTCTTAGCATCATTTGCATCATATTTATGCTTCTGGTTTTGGTTTTCATCCTTGCATCTTTCTCACAATCTTTTCAGGTGGTAAGTTACTTTGAGAAGTGAATTTGCCTTCACTTCTCACAATCTCTTTTCATCTCTCTTATGCATCTTTGTTGCATTTTGTATTTGTATTAGAGTGAGATTGATCATTCATGTCTCTTCCTCACTTTATTTCTCCAAGAAACATATCTTCTTAAGTGAAGTAAGTTGACTTGCTTCTTTCTGCTTCTCCTCCTTCCATCTTTGGTTTTTCCTTGGTGGCTTTTCTCTTGAAGATCTTCCTGCAAGCCTCGTTAACCCTAGGAATACCCAAGAATGATCACAATTAGGGTTTGATTATTCCCCCCATTAGTTTTACCTTTGTGTCATCTTTGAGTCTTCTCTTCTCACCTCATAATCAAGGACTAAACCTTAAAGGTTTTAAGGCTTTGTGATTAAGGTTATGCCTGTATCCTTCTATTAGGATGGAGTGTATAACTTTAATCCTAAGTGTTGAACCCTTAATGTGTTTAAATCCTTTAATCAATCGACTTAATAATCACTAAGACATCAAGCTTGTAACTTGGGCCTTGCATTAGGGTTCTAATTCTTCTTTAACTGGTAAGAAGGACTAACCCTAATGTTAATAGACAAGTCCCCCTCAAGTTGTCTTACAAACCATAAAATCCATTTCTTAATCTTACCATTAACTAAAATACACTTTAACAAAGGTTTTGTTTTGTCATGAGATTAATCCCTAATCATGGATTAAGTTGAGGAGCCTTTCTCAGCTTAAATGTTCCCATCTATTATCCTTCTATTAGGATGGTGTAATGGGTCTATTAAATCCTTGATTATGACTTAAACTCATTACTTAACACTAAACAAAAACTCCAAAAAACATCTAAATAAATGCAAGTAGGTTAATGATCTTAATCCTACATCATGGTGATTAAGTGTGAGTTGCTTACTTCATACTTAAAGTATTCTCATTACCCCTAATCAGAGGGAATATGTGATGAGTTTACTAACCCTTGGTTTAGGTTTAAGCTCATTTTCTTATGACAAACTCCAAAAGCAATAAAAGACTGAAAACTCAAAAACAAACAATAATCGTCTCCTCCGGGATTCTTTTCTCATCATCTTCACTCACAAACGAGAACTCGCTTCTTCCGTCTAATGCAAGACAGTTTGCACCTGAGCCAGACAGGTCATACACTTGAGCATAGACAAGCAAGCAGTTCACAAGTCAATTTATCTTTCAGTCTCTTTGAGTCGAACTACGGTGTTCTGACTTCCTCATTGCACAAGAGGATACGTAGGCATAACTTAACGGTTATCGAACAAAAGTCTCTGTATATTCCCCCTCCTCCAGCATCATTCTTTGAGCTTCATTGTCTTGAGCACTGCATTCTTTCCTTGCACTGACACTCCTTTTATCCACTTCACACTTCTTTCCAACACTGACACTTGCATTCTTTTCCAGCTTTTGTACACAGATATCACTAACACTACCCCTTTAAACACAAATCTTTTAAGCGTGGATCCCGTCGAGTACGACGGACAATCTGGGTGCTAATACCTTCCCAGGTTGTAACCAACCCCCTTTCTCAGTTTCTCTGGTTCGCAACCGTCTTATCCATCTTTCCTCAGGTTTATGCAACATTACCTTTCCTCCAGGATAAAAATGCCTAGCTGGCGACTCTTTTCTTTTCAGTTCACCCTTGTGTGTTCTCTCCTTTTCGCCGACCATTCGCGTCTGTACCCCTTCTAACCGGGTGTCATTTGGTGGGAGCGACAGCTTGGCGACTCTGCTGGGGACTCTTATACTGTAACCAGGGCTTCTGGTTCTTTTTGTGGGTTCCTCCTAGTGCTTGTTTGATTTTGTGTGTTATGTGCTATGTGTGTTTATGTATTTATTTTATTTATTGCTTTATGTACAGTTTTGTTTATTGCTTTCTTTACAGTTTTATGCATCATACTGTCATTGCTGGATCTGGTTTATTGTTTTGGTGGGTGGGGTTCCATTGAGAGTTTAAGGTCCTATACCTGGGATCTGAGTGACACCTAGGCTAGAGTCGTTCATGTTCTTTCCCATTCCATTTTGGTCTGGTGCGGGAATATGAAGCACGGTTCAGATGTGGGTTTCTTCTTGAGAACTATGTGCTACATATTTCCTGTAGTGCTAGGGTTATCTGGGAAGCCTGCTAAGTATGGATGACCTTTATTATGACCTTTAGAAGCTGAGGTGAATTAGAGGAGGATCTTTTATGGTTATTGTAAACATTGTACCTCCGGGTTAGAAGTGTTTACACTTCTCATAACTGATCCAAGTCCGAGGATCCTTGTTCTAGAGCATCACATGTGAGGGGGTTGGGTTGTTTACAGGTTTTCAGGAACCCTTGGCCACATCATACCCTGTTACTATATTGTTTAAGAATGCTTCACTTTGGACAGTTCTTGTGATTAACCCTGGACATGTAACTCTTTATTTGAGTCCCCCACCCTGGTTACTGGATTTCTAGGCCTCCATCTGGACTTTTTGAACATACATGGGCCTTATATCAAGACAGATAATCAGATCCAGCTAGATCACAAACCCTGGCATATCATTTGCATATTCATCATTGCATCATTTAACATTTGTTTATTTGCTTTTCAGGGTATCCATTTCATTGTATCTTGGTTTTGGTTTTGACCCCTTCTTCAGCATAGACCTCTGCTTCAGCTGTTTTCATCAGCCATCTCCATCCTTACCAGCATTAGTCTATCCGAGACTTATTTCCAGCTCTTCAGTCTGTGATCTTCATCAGCACTCATCTTCAGCTTCTTCATCAGCACTCATGGCTACTCCCAGGAAGAGCAACATATCCTACCACTTTTTTGAGCCTGTGTTGACTGGTATCAGGAAAGTCCAGTCACTCATCACACTTGATCGCATCCCATTGTTTAGAGAGCACTATGGAGGTATCCTGGATATGGTTATGGACCTTTACCCCTCTCAGAGGAGCATGATCCACACATGCTTACAGTTCTATGACCCTCCTTTGAGATGTTTCACCTTTCCAGACTTCCAGTTAGGGCCTCTACTGGAAGAATTCTCTTTGTTGATTGGAATGCCTGTCAGAGGTGGAATCCCCTTCAACCCAGAAATGACTTCTCCCAAGAATGAAGAGATAGCAAGGGTACTATACTTGGAGCCTTCCCTGATTGAGCAAAGTATGACCACAAAGGCTAGGATTCCTGGTTTGCATTTGGACTTCTTGATTTCTCAGGCCATCCTAAAGGCTTCATTGGGAGAGTGGAGAGCAGTCTGTGCACTGTTAGCCCTCAGTATATATGGGGCTATACTGTTTGCAGATGAGCCCAAATTTGTCAGCGAGAATGCCATCCATCTGTTTCTGCTGAAGAACCCAGTACCTACATTACTGGGAGCTTTTACTACTCCATTCATCAGAGGAATGAGAAACAAAGGGGGAAGTTGGTAAGATGTTGTGCTCCTTTTTTTTACACCTGGCTACTCAGACACCTGCCTAAGTCAGATGCTTTCTTGAACCCACACCAACAGAAGAATTGGGCCAAGAGGCTCATTGCTTTGACTTCAGATGATATTAGATGGTGCACCCAGAGCATCAAAGGCAAAGACATCATCACCAGCTGTGGACAATACCCAAATGTACCTCTGATAGGAGTAAATGGTTGCATCAATTACAACCCCTTACTATTTAAGAGACAATTGGGCTATGCCTTAGTTCACCCTCCCAGAGGACAGGATTTAGCTGAGACCTTATATTGTGAAGTGCAACCTAATTCAGCTATTGTCAGGCAAGCATCATGGGCTTGGGAAAACATCCATACAAAAGGGATAGCTATTCTTGGAAGATGTAACAATGTTGCTTCAGCTCAGTATTTAGACTGGTCCTGTACTAGAGCTCAGATTACCAGGATGCCTTTCACCTTGGAAGACATGCCTGGACCATCCACAATACAGCCTGCAGCAACAGTTAGCCTGGAAGAGTTTGAAAAATTAAAGGAAAGGAATGAGAATTTGTCTCAAGCCTTGAAGAAGACCCTTTGGGAAAGAAGTGATGGTCGTCTGGACATTGAGAGATTGGAGAAGCTCAGGGTGGAGCATCTTGCCAAAATTGAGAAGACAGAGGATTACATAAGGAAAGCAAGAGTTGGGGAACAAATATTGAAGAATGCCTGTAAGGAGGCCAAAATTCAGAAAGCTAGGGCTGAGCACTATCTGCAAGAGAGTCAGGCTAGGTGGGTCAGGATCACTGAAGCCCGTACACAAGAAGACTAGAAGACTCAAGCCAAGATTGAACAGCTAGAGGCCAGTGAGAAGAAGCAACAAGAAGCTTTGTTGGCAGCCCAGAGGGAGATTTCAGAGTTGAAGCTTAGGGAAGGATTGAAGAGATCAAAGGACCATGATAGGCATAAGAAGCTGACCACTGCCATTGCTACCAGGAACCTCCTCATTAGGACCATTACGGAGCACCCAGCTGGTCCAGTGACTAAGGCCCTCCTAAAGGAGGTCAGAGAGGATGAGTTTGGGTTGGATGTCTGATTCTTCTTTGCTTGTTGTTCTTACCTTTTGATGTACTTTTCCTTTTGTTGTATTTTGACCCTCCATGGGCATGTATTGTAAAACAGACTATGTATGCTTCATCATTTGTAATATATTTTAGTTTGCTTTCATTTGGGCTTTTCTCTCAACAACGTCAAGCATCTTCCTCGGGGTCTGGAAAGGTCAAAACCAAGAACCAAACCGGATACCTTGGAAAACAAATAAGCATATTGCATTGCATACTAACTTT
Source organism: Lathyrus aphaca (assembly GCA_963966055.1). Lineage (NCBI taxonomy): Eukaryota > Viridiplantae > Streptophyta > Magnoliopsida > Fabales > Fabaceae > Lathyrus > Lathyrus aphaca. The sequence continues at coordinate 449,531,452 of OZ014521.1, forward strand.
GTTTTTTGTTTTGTAGGTTTTGTAATTGTGACTGTTTCTAACTTTGTTATGATCTCAGGAAACATTGATCGTCGCCGAGTGTTCCCTGTCAACCGCGCGCACCGGTACCCAACTCGTAACAACCTTCCCGGCCTTCAAATGGAACAAGTACAGCAGGACCTGTCTGAGGTCAGAAACCAGATGGCCAATGAGAGAGTGGAGATGAGAAACCAGATGTCGCAGTTCATGGCAGTGATGACTGGCTTAGCCCAGAGTCAAGAAAGGTTTAAAGAGCTGGTGGAAAAAAAAAACTCCTGAAGAGCCTCATCTTGGAACAGGAGGAACTAGCAACAATGAACGGGGCCAGCCTCGTATTGACCCACCAGTATATGGACCTCATCTGGATCCAGAGGTTAACATCCCGAGGAATGTTCAAGGTAACACTACTGGGGGCAGAATCCTGCAGGAGGATCCCCAGGAAGAACAGTTCACTGTCATAGGAGTTGGAGATGAAGTATATGACAGGAGATTGGATGAGTTGCTGAAAAGTTAAGATCTTTGGAGTCTCAAAACTCTTTGGGCTTCGATGTGATCGACATGGGATTAGTGGATGGGGTGAGAATTCCCCACAAATTCAAACCCCCATGCTTTGAAAAATACAATGGTACTTCCTGTCATGCACTCACCTGCAGTCTTTCCTGGGAAGGCTCAAAGCTTATACTATGGATGAAAAGTTGTGGATGTTCTACTTTGAGGACAGTCTGACTGGGATTTCGAGAGAATGGTATTCGCATTTGTCTAGAGCCACCATAAGATGCTGGAAGGATTTGGCCGAGGCTTTCATCCGACAATATCAGTACAACCTGGACATGGCTCCCAATAGGACCCTCCTGATGGGAATGTCTCAATCTTATAGAGAGAGCTTCCGGGAGTATGCTCAAAGATGGAAACAGCTTGCTGCTGCTGTCCAACCGCCCATGTCAGAAAGGGAAATGGCTGACATGTTCATGAATACATTGCAAGGGACTTATATTGATAGGCTGGCTGCTTTCTCCTCTAACAGTTTTGCTGATGTGGTCATAGCGGGTGAAAGGATTGAAAGTCTCTTGAAGATGGGTAAGATCTCCGACAGTGGTGCTAGTTCTTCTAGCAATCCAAGAAAACCATTTGTAGGACCCCGAAGGGCAGGTGAAACTAATTCTATTCATGCAAGCCGGGGCAGGCCCTAATATGCTCACCGGTCAGTAGCAGATGTTACCATTCCAGCTCCGGTTCCACAGCAACCATCATACCCTCAACAACAACAGCCACAATATCAACAACAATCTCACTATCAGCAACAATCTCATTTTCCGCAACAGAGAACCTACAACAACAATAATAACAACCAACAACAGCGTCCTTTCCAACAAAGGCCATCACAAGCAAACAGGGTGATTCACCCAATTCCAATGCCGTATGCTGTACTGTTGCCACAACTCCGGAAGCTCAACCTAGTTGAGTTAAGGACATTGGAACCTCCAGATCCTCTCAATATGCCAAAGAACTATGATGCAAATGCCAGGTGTGCGTTCCACTCAAACGCACCGGGGCATAATACTGAAAAATGGAGGGCCCTACAGATGAAAGTCCAGGATTTGGTGGACTCAAAAGCTCTCAATTTTGTGCCTCCTCCAAATGTTACAAGAAATCCAATGCCTAGTCACAACGGACCAAGGATTAATGCTATTGAGGAGGGCAAACCATCCACTTTAATCAACAGTGTTGCACAAATCCGAACACCCTTGGTTGAATTCAAAGCCCAGCTATTAGAATGCCAAGTGTTCCCCGGATGTGAGCTCGGCTGTGGATATTGCAACATTGTTGTTAATGGATGTGAGAGACTGAGAAACGGCATAGATGGTCTTATTAAGGATGGTATCCCTCAGATTACGACAACAGCGACTACAACTCCAAAAATCCCTTCATCAACAATCACAGATACTCCTACAACGTCAACAACCATTGTTCCAACAGATTCTACTACAACTCCAACAACTTCCCAATCAACCACATCAACGGATACAAGTTCAGTCACCATTCCTTCTACAACGAAACCACCCATTATTCCATCAGTTCCTGCTACAACTTCAACACCTTCTACAACATCAGCAACAATTAATGAAAGCGTCTCAACGGTTACGATATACTACGATCCCGCAAATGTTCCTTCCAACAAATCACAACAAATTACTACTCCTGTCAGAACTCCGGTTACTATGTATTATGATCCGCACACTATTGTGGTCCCCTCTGCAGCTGCTATCAGTCTAGTTACTATCACAGTGCCTGGGCCAGTTCCTTACGAAAGCAGTAATGCCATCCCTTGGCATTACGGCTCAGATCTATACTGCGAGGGGCAGAAAATCACTTTAGAATCATCAACTTCTTCACCTCAGATAGACAACGTGCTGGCAGGCCGAGGCTTCACTAGAAGCGGACATCTCTTTGCCTCGCAAATACCAAGACCCGCTGCTGAAGCAGAAGCTGCTGTTAAGGCAAAAGGGAAGAGCATGGTGCAAGAAGAACTAGTTGCTAAAGAAACTTTGAAGACTCCTTTTGATCAAGAGGTTGATGAGTTCATGAGAATCATCAAAAAGAGTGATTACAAGGTGGTGGACCAGCTTCACCAAACACCTTCCAAGATCTCCATACAATCATTGCTAATGTGCTCCGAGGCTCATCGGAACGCGCTATTAAAAGTCCTGCACGCAGCTTATGTGCCAGAGGAGATTACTGTCAATCAGTTAGAGGTTGTAGTTGGAAACGTCAATGCTAGTCATGGGCTAGGGTTTACCAACGCTGATCTGACAACGGAAGGTCACAATCACAACAAGGCTTTGCACATTACCTTGGAGTGTAAAGGTGTAGTTCTTTCTCACGTATTGGTGGACACAGGGTCACCCCTCAATGTCCTACCCAAGAAAGCCCTTGTGAAGCTGGAATATGATGGATTGGCACTACGCCCAAGCAACTTGGTAGTGAGAGCCTTTGATGGTTCTAAAAGATCAGTTCTGGGAGAGATAGAGTTGCCTATAATGATTGGCCCACAGGTTTTCAAAACGACCTTCTTTGTGATGGATATACAGCCTGCCTACAGCTGTCTATTGGGTATACCATGGATCCACGCCGCTGGCGTCGTGACGTCAACCCTTCACCAGAAGTTAAAATTCGAGTGGGAGGGTCAAGTCATCACCATTTGTGGGGAGGAGGATACTTTCAAATACATTGAAATGGATGGGGAGATCCATGAAACCATGAGTCAAGGGTTTGAGGCCCTTAATATTAATGAAACATCTGTTGTGCTTGGGACCTCCATCACGTCATATCAACAAGCCCAGAAGGTTGTCGAGGAAGGTACCTCCCAAGGCTGGGGCAAGCTGCTGCCCGTGGAGAAAAAAGAGGATCGATTCGGGTTAGGTTACAGACCAACTCGACAAGATCAACCAGAGGCTGCAAAGGAGTCCAAGTTTGTCAGCGGGGGAATGCTCACCCCGGATGCTGTGAATAGTTTGGAAGATGAGTCAGAAGACGAACGCAACCTGGAAAGCTGGATACGTCCAAGGATCCCGGGGAGCTATGTCTCAAACTGGTCTTCCTAGGAAATTATAAGAGTTACTCCCGCAGAGTAATTATTATTTCCTGTTTTTAAAGCATGCATCAAGTCCTGCATCTTGCCCAAGATGTCAGGGCTCATTTTGTAATCGGGCCATCTTGTATTTTGTGCAAAGATCAATTAATGAATATCAGGACATCTTTTGCAAATGAGTCTTTTTCCTTTCCGCTCACTGTTTTTCATTATTTATTTTTTTGTACAAAAAATAAAATGGCAATGTTTTTCAAAATAATAACTTCATTTTCATTTTTTCTAAGAAAGATAAAATTGATCACTAAAATGAACCAATCTAAACCCTTGCAGAGAGTGCCCTCCAGACTGCACCGACAACAACACTGCTATGACTTCGTATGACTTTGACAATCCGATTAATCAAGCTGATAAAGGGGTTGAAGAAGATTATGAGCTACCTGAAGAGCTAGCCAGGTTGTTAAGACAAGAGGAGAAGGTTATCACCCCTCATCAGGAGGAGGTTGAAACGGTTAATCTTGGTACAGAAGAAGACCTGAAAGAAGTTAAGATCGGGGCCCGTTGTCGCTCCCGATAAATGGGAAAGGGCCCAGATAAAGGTACAGACGCGAACGGTCGGCAAAAGGGACAATGAGAACACACAGCCGTGAACTCACTGGAGATGAATAGAGTCGCCAGCTAGGCATTTTTATCCCGGAGGAAAGGTAATGCTGCATAAACCTAGAAAAGATATGGACAAGACGGTCGCGAACCAGAGAGACTGAGAAAGGGGGTTGGTTATAACCTGGGAAGGTATTAGCACCCAGATTGTCCGCCGTACTCGACGGGATCCACGCTTGAAAGATTTGTGTTTTAAAGGGGTAGTGTCAGTGCAATTTGTGTGTAAAAGGGCTGGAAGGCAAAATGAACAGGTGTCAGTGTAAAGGAAGTGTAAAGTGTATAAATGTATGGTGTCAGTGCAGGAACAGGAATGAGATGCTCAAGATCATGAGGCTTAAAGAATAAGGCTGGAAAGAGGGGGAATGTACAGAGACTTTTGTTCGATAACTGTTAAGTTATGCCTACGTATCCTCTCGTACAATGAGGAAGTCAGAACACCGTAGTTCGACCCAAAGAGACTGAAAGATGAATTGACTGGTGAACTGCTTGCTTGCCTATGCTCAAGTGTATGATCTGTCTGGCACAGATGCTAACTGTCTTGCATTAGACGGAAGAAGCAAGTTCTCGTTTGTGAGTGAAGGTGATGAGAAAAGAATCCCGGAGGAGACGATTATTGTTTGTTTTGGTGTATTTTCAGTCTTTTATTGCTTTTGAAAGTTTGTCATAAGTTAATGAGTTTAAACCTAAACCAATGGATTTAGTAAACTCATCACATCGTCCCTCTGATTAGGGGTAATGAGAATACCTTAAGTGTGAAGTCAGCTTCTCACACTTAATCACCTTTGATGTAGGGTTAATATCATTGACCTACTTGTGATTATTTAGATGTTTTTGGTGTTTTTGTTTAGTGTTAAGTAATGAGGTTAAGCCATAATCAGGGATTAAACAGACTCATTACACCATCCTAAGAGAAGGATAATAGATGAGAATGTTTAAGATGAGGAAAGCTCCTCAACTTAATCCATGATTAGGGATTAAACTCATGACAAAACAAGCCTTTGATTAAGTGAATTTTATTTAATGGTATGATGATGAAGTGGATTTTATGATTTGTAAGACAACTTGAGGGGGATTTGTCCATTAACACTAGGGTTAGTCCTTCTTAACCAATTAAGGAAGAATTAGAACCCTAATGCAAGGCCCAAGTTACAAGCTGGATGTCTTGATGATTATTAAGATGGATTGATTAAAGGAGTTAAACACATTAAGGGTTTAACACTTAGGATTAAAATTATACACTCCATCCTAAGAGAAGGATGCAGGCATAAGCTTAATCACAAAGCCTTAAAGCCTTTAGGGTTTAGTCCCTGATTATGAGATGAGGAGAGATGACTCAAAAGAGACACAAAGGTAAAACTAAGAGGGGAGACTAATCAAAACCCTAATCATTGTCATGCTTGGTTGTTCCTAAGGTTTGTGAAGTTTTCAAGAGAAGTCTTCAATGGAACCACCAGGAAGCAGATGAAAGGATCAAGAGAAACAAAGCAACTTGCTTCATTCAAGAAGTCAAGTCACTTGAAGAAAGAAAGTAAGAAGAAGAGGAATGAGCAAGCTCAAACTCAAACACATATAAAAATGCAGCAATGGATGCAAGAGGGATGAAAAGAAAAGTTATGAGAAGTGAAGGCAAATTCACTTCCCAAAGTCACTTACCACCTGAAAGGTTAGAAAAGGAATGCAATGCAATGCAAAATGGGATGAAATGACATGATGAGAAACAAAACCAGAAACATTTACATGATGCTAATGATGCTATGAGATGCTACAAACATGAGGCAGCACATGGAAATGATCATACAAGCTTATAAGTGCAAGTGGAGCAAGTTAAGGAGCATAGACATACATGAAATGTTATGAAGTGCACATGGCATACAACAAGGCAAATACATGATGCAATAATCAAGCATGCTTTCAATATGTCTTATGATGTCAAATGATTCAAATGGATGCTTGAAATGTCATGGCAAGTCATGTTATGCAAGAGAATGCAAGATGGATGCATATGGAAGCCCAAATTAGGGTTTATGAACAATATATCAAATAAAAACCAAAATCAGAAGCAAACCTTAAGATAAAAAATTGAAAATGCCACTCAAAGGACCCCTAATCCTATACTAAACCAATGCCCAAAGGAGAGGTCTCAACTCCTAACCAATCTCAAGTTAAGATTTTTACAAGTTTTCTAGGGTTTTAGGGTTCCTAAACAAGAAAATTGTCAAACAAATGGAAAATGAAAGATCAAATCATGGCCATTTAAACTCAAAAACTATATGCTAAACACAATGCAATGCAAGAAGAATCAATGTCCAACTCTTCATGGATAGGCAGAAATGATTTTTTGAACTTTGGATCAAATTAATGCATAAAAATGATTTTAATTCAATGAAAAATTCTTAAAATGCATCAAGATCAAAAAATAAATTTGGTTTGAAGGTTGGACAATGTTTCTAAATGTCTTAGAACATTTCATGAATTTTTTGGTGATTTTTAAATACCTAAAAGTATTTTTAATAAATTAATTTTCATTAATCAATCAAAAATAAACTTTTAAATATTTAAAAATACTTTTTAAATGCTAAAAATGAAAATAAAAATATTTTTGTGTCATAAAAATTAATGAAATCCTTGAGAAAATGTTTCATAATATTTAGACAATTTTTACTATTTTAAATAAATTATGCAAATTAAATAAAAGAAAATGAAATAAAAATGAAAATAAATGGAAGTAATCAGAAGGAGAGGCTGAGATTGATTCTGGGTTCAAGAGGTTTGACTGGGCGCGCATCTGGACGGCCCAGGTTCAAACCAGCCTAATCCTAATTAATTAATTATTAATCCATAATTAAATCTTAATGAAATGATCCAGGCCCTCCAATTGCGTGCGGGAAACACAATCCATTGGCTCACATTCAAACCTGGTGCCCTAACCCTAATTAGGAGTTAATGACTTTCAGGTGGCCGGAGAAGACTTCCGGTCGTCTTCTCCGGCCAGCACCCTCCCTGAAAAATGCCAACTTTCACCCTAGCTCACTAAAACCTAATTTTCTTGCCCAGAATTCATCCCCAATCATCATAGAGCAAGAATCAAAAGCCAAAACACATTTATTTTACACAACAAAGCTGAATCGAAGCAAAAGGGGTTTAGGTCAAAAAATTTCAGGAACACCATACATGCTCAAAACTCAATGATTTTCGAAACCAAACATATCATCATGATCAGTGGGACATAGAGAACCATTTAAGAACTTAAAACTGAGCTCCTGGAAAAAATGTTCATGAAGCTCACCTGAACTGGAGCTTTGATCTCTGGCACCTTCTGGCTAGTTTCCTGCTTGCAATCTACTCCACTTGACCTCCTAAGAAGCTTTCAATGCTTGGAAAGAGTTTATGATGGCTGGTTCTGAAGTTTGAACAAGTTCTGTTCAATGAAGGGCAGGAATCGTGTTTGGGATTCTGAAGGTTTCAGGCTGTGATGATGGTTTCTTTGTGACCAGGGAGATGAGTTGAGTTGACCTATGAAGTTTGTTTTTGTGTTTGTGAGCTGTGTAATTAGTTTCGAAAGGTTTTGCAAGTGAGGGTGAAAATGGAGAAGTGGTGTACTTGCTGGTTTCAGGCTTAGGTTTTGCTTGCTTTGGCTCAGTGAAGCAAGGTGAGTTGATATGTGGAATTGGTTTTAGTGTTTGAGGCTTGTGGAAGATGATTCGAAGAGAAATGCTTGAGGGAGTGTTTTTGTGAATGTGCTGCTCTTGTCTGTTTCAGCCTTGCTTGATGCTATGTTTTGCTTGCAAATGGATAGTATAAACAATTCCAATTGGTCAGATGATGTGACCTGGCCTGCTGTGATTGGGATGTCCACTTTTGCAAAAAGTCCACTTTGTTGTAAGAGAGGCATGGGCTTGGTTCTAGGCTAGTACAAACATGGGGGCTGGCGCAGCATGGTGTGTGAGTGAAGCTAGAAAGGTTCAATAGCCAATGCAGCAAGTTGGTGAGAGTGTGATGATGGTTTTGCAAGTTGGTTCTTTCTTGGTTCATATGGAAAGATCTTGTCCCACAAACCATGAAACATGAGAAGTTTTGGTTCAAATCTGATTTTTAGGTCACATAGAATGTTTGTGCATTGGTTTGATGTGAACTAGAAGTCACAAATGCCTTGGTACAAAGTTCTTGCAAGTTTCTCATTTGGTGCACATCTTGAAAATTAATGATTTTTGCCAACTTTGTCACACCATAACTTTTGATCCAAGAAGAATTAGATCATGTTCTTGTACTTTTTGAAAAGGGAAAAATGTATTCTACAACTTTCATGACCAAAGTTTTTCCATTTGAAGCATTTTTGGATCAAAAAGCAAGGCTTGAAAAATGGCATAAAATGACATATTCTTGAAAAGTCAACCATGCCCTAAAAAGTCAACTTTGCAAAAACTTGTAATTCTTGAATTTTGTGAACTTCAACCTTCTTACATGATCAAATAAAGATCATATACACTCAAAATGATGAAGATCACCCCTTGGTTGGGTCATTGGGGGCCTCAGATGCCCTGATTTCACACTGACTTGTCTGAAAAGTCAACTCTTGATCAGATGACTTCCCCATGGAATTTCTTCATGAAAATTGATATGCATACTCCCTATACCATATAAAGACCAATGGAAACAAAAATGACCAAAAAATTTGGAGTTATGGCCTCTGAAACCAAAACCCTAATTTTAGGTCAACTGTGCAGTCAAACTTGGCTCTGCATCCACACCAATCCCAGTTCTTGTGATCCTTTTGCATTTTTGACTTTGAGGGGATGTAATATGATATAAGAATACACATGGACCCCTTTGAAGTGATTGGTGGCCTTTGGAGTGGCTCAAGAAGCTCTTGGATTGCCCAGATCACAAACCCTAGGTGCAGATGACTTAGAAACTATGCAGTGACTCAAAGTTGAGATATGAGATGATATGATTGTGTTTATGCATATGAAATGATCACAAGCCATGGTGTGAATGGGTGAGGGAAAATTTGGGGTGTTTACAGCTGCCCCTATTCAAACATGAGTTAGCTGTGCAGGATGTAAGCGATGGCTTAACAGGCAAACAAGATAACTTGTGGTTGAATACCAAAGACAGTCCAAAATTTGCACTCACAGAATGAAGAAGAAAAGGGATATAGATTGTAAAAGAAAATAAAGTATATTGTAAAGTGTGGGCGACGGAGGACGACCGTCGAGCAGAGGACGACTGCTGGGTAAAGAGCAATGACGGGGACGGCCGACATGCTGGGGATAAAAGGTAAAGCCAAGAAGGGGACGGCCGTCTAGCTGGGGAAAGTGCGGAGAATAAAGCAATGACGGGGACGGCCGACATGCTGGGGATAAAAGAATTATGATGGGGACGGCCATCAAGATAAAGCTGTAAAATTCTCTGGGGAAAAATGAAACCTGACGGGGACGGCCATCAAGTTCATAAAGTAAAGTAACCAACGATGGGGACGGCCATCAGGCTACACTGAAAGGAAAAGGGACCACGACGGGGACGGCCATCGGGTTAAAGAATAAATGAAATAAACAGATGATGGGGTACGACCATCAAAGGTGAAGGACGATCACCTAGCAGGGGACGGCTGCTCTGTTGGGGAATAAAGGAATTATGATGGGGACGGCCATCAAAGGTGGAGGACGACCACCTGGCAGGGTACGGCTGCCGAAAATATCAACTATGGGGACGGCCATCGGATGAGCATGATGGAGGACGACCATCAAGAGGTGGAGGACGACCACCTAGCAGGGGACGGCTGCTCTCAGGGCTTGTCATGACATAGAATGAATGTCAGATAACCAAAATCAACAATGGGGACGGCCATTGGATAAAAATGATGAAGGACGATCATCAACGGGTGGAGGACGACCACCTAGCAGGGGACGGCTGCTAAAGTCAACGATGGGGACGGCCATCGGATGAGCATGATGGAGGACGACCATCAAGAGGTGGAGGACGACCACCTAGCAGGGTACGGCTGCTCTCAAAGTTTATCATGACACAGGACGAGTGTCAGATAAAAGGAAAATTTGCTTTGTTGGCGATCTACTGGGGAATAGTAAACACGGACGAGTGTTTATATTCAAGAAACAAAAGGTATAAGTGTTTGGTCTTGTGTATAGATTAAAGATGCGGACGAGCATCCTTAAGACTACGATACGGACGAGTATCGGGTAGAAACAAATACTGACACGTGTTCAGAGATGGTGATACGGACGAGTATCAACTGGTTAACAGAGAACACGGACGAGTGTTGAATCTAAAGGGACTCTTCTGGGGAAGAGTAGATGCAGACGAGTATCTATATTCAAGAAGACAAAAGTGTTTGACACAGTGTATGGATTAAAGATGCGGACGAGCATCCTTAAGACTATGATACGGACGAGTATCATGTAGAAACAAACACTTGACGCATGTTCTGAGATGATGGTACGGACGAGTACCAACTGGTTAACAAAGAACAAGGATTAGTGCCGAATCTGTGGGGATATGAATGGTATATACAAGATACGGACGAGTATCTGTATGAGTGAAATAAGTATGAGTGTGAATATGAGCATAGATGAATATTTATCTGCTGGGGAGGGTGACACGGACGAGTGTCAAGAGAGAAAAGTATAATAATAACAACAAGTATATAAAAGTGTAGATGACTGTGCTGGGGATATGACACGGACGGGTGCCGAAGGATTGTGTATGTAAGTATATGTGAGTGCAAAGGGGACGTCTTTGGCTTTCTGCTGGGGTATGACACGGACGGGTGTCAGGAAGTATCTGTAATACGGGTGATCTTGTTCGTAAAGAGTGTTCAGGTGACTTTACTGGGGAGAGATGGCACGGACGGGTGTCAATATTTGTGATTTGTGAGGCAACTGCTTTTGCTGGGGACTCTGGTGGGGAATTCTGTACATTGTTGATGAATGGTTATTATCCACAAGTGTTCGATTCACAGCATGGCTTATGATTATGCTATGTGTTTGATTTTTGCCGTAATGCTCCGTATTAGACGGAATGCTACGCTTTGTGGGTGAATATGATGCGAATGCTATGATTATGCAAAGATACCAAACCGGGATCCAGGTCTCGTCGCTGCGAAGATCTTCGATCGATCTGCTGGAAATGGACATCCCAGCTGGGGATGAGATCATTGGTAGATCCGACGAGATGCTATCTTCTTGGGGATATGGGTCATTGATAGACCTATCCCATAAATGAGAGACCCAGCTGGGGTTTGTAGAAGCTTTCTTCACTCTGTTGTGATTCTTCATGCGTTGCTCTTCTGGATAGAGGCTGCAACTCTGTGGGGAGATAGCTCTCTGACTTTTGTACTTTGGCGGAGGATGAAATGGCAACTCGGCTGGGAGTAGTAGCAAGTGGCGGCTCAGCTGGGAGGAGTCGTGAGAGGCAACTCAGCTGGGAGAGAGCACTTCGGGTGCTAAAATTGAGTGTTGATTTGCCAGCTTGCTGGGATGAAACTTACATGCCCCAAGTTGCATTCTGGATACCTGCAATCCTGAAAAAGATAGAGAAACGCACAAGGTAATCCCGAGGTATCCCTTACTGGATTCCGTCATAGGAGTTAGGATACTTCTGAGAGTAAGCATATTTCCTGCAAGCATGTTTTTACTTTTGAAGATAAACATCTGTATTCATGCAATCGTTTTTCTTTAAGACATCAGACATTTTTTGCAAATAAAAATGTACAAGACGAGACATGACTGAAAATCTAATTTTATTAATTCATATGCCCTGAATTGGCGAGATACAGTCAAAGAAACAAATCCCCTGAAATGAAGAGATTGTTATAAATTGAGAAACAAAATGCTGGCAATGTTGATGACGCTTTAGGGAGCTTCCTCTTCACTATGAACCGTATGACTTTTGACGTTCTTCTCATCTTGCGTTCCGAGGAATGTTGATTCTGACTGAAGATTGATCCTTTCGAAGCTTGCCAAGTTGTAAGTGATACAGACGAATTCAGAGTGCAGTTGTTCGCTTATACCCTTATTTTGCATGGATCGCCCTTTCGGGTTTTCGATCCATCGGGATACCCATTTTTGCCTGAGCTGTCCAATGCGGATTTTCAACTCAGCGGGTGTACATTTTTGTTTATTTTCCCTTATTTTTGCCCGAGTCTTTTATTCTGTTTTTGACTCGCCGGGATGCCCTATTTTGCCTGGACTTACATTCTGTTTTTATGTCCAGCGGGTCATTTTATGCGAAGTATTTTTTAACTGCATCTGAATTCACAGGAGACGGGAAGTCTTCACCATCCATGGTACTGAGCATCAGTGCCCCACCAGAGAAAACTTTCTTTACCACGAACGGTCCTTCATAGTTTGGAGTCCACTTGCCCCTGTGGTCTGTATGAGGAGGGAGGATTCTTTTCAGCACAAGATCTCCCACTTTGTACTCTCGGTGCCTGACTTTCTGATCGAAGGCTCTCTTTATTCTTTTCTGATATAACTGCCCATGACAGATTGCAGCCAATCTCTTCTCTTCAATCAGACTCAGTTGTTCGAATCGGGATCGGACCCACTCTGCTTCGTTCAGCTTAACATCCATCAGTACCCGGAGAGAGGGTAATTCAACTTCGACAGGTAGGACTGCTTCCATACCATATACAAGCTGATACGGTGTTGCCCCAGTGGATGTCCTGATTGACGTGCGGTACCCATGCAAGGCGAACGGTAGCATTTCATGCCAGTCTTTGTAGGTGACTACCATCTTTTGCACAATCTTCTTGATATTCTTGTTAGCCGCCTCAACAGCGCCATTCATCTTTGGCCTGTAGGGAGAAGAATTGTGATGTTGAATTTTGAAGTCCCGGCATAACTCAGCCATCATTTTGTTGTTTAGATTGGAACCATTATCCGTAATGATTCGCTCGGGAACTCCATATCGACAGATGATATCTCTCTTCAGAAATCTGGCTACCACCTGCCTTGTGACATTTGCATATGAGGCTGCTTCGACCCACTTGGTGAAATAATCAATAGAGACCAGGATGAATCTGTGGCCATTTGAAGCAGTTGGCTCAATCTTGCCAATCATATCAATGCCCCACATGGCAAAGGGCCATGGTGAAGACATGATGTTCAAAGGATTGGGAGGCACATGCACCTTATCCGCATAAATCTGGCATTTGTGGCATTTCCTGGCATAAGCACAACAGTCTGCATCCATTGTGATCCAGTAATATCCTGATCTTAACAATTTCTTAGCCATGGCATGCCCTCCGGCATGGGTACCAAAAGATCCTTCGTGCACTTCATGCATCAACAAATCTGCTTTCGTCTTGTCAACACATCTGAGGAGTACCATATCAAAGTTCCTTTTGTATAAAGACCCATCAGCGTTTAGAAAGAAACTACCAGCAAGCCTTCTCAAAGTCTTCTTATCATTGGAAGATGCCCCAGGTGGGTATGTTTTATCCTCCAAGAAGCATTTAATGTCATGGAACCAAGGCTTATCGTCTTTGACAATATCTGCTGCGAATACATATGCTGGTCTGTCAAGTCTGGACACTGAAATTTGAGGTACAAAGTTAGCAGTTTGGACTTTGATCATGGATGAAATGGTAGCAAGGGCATCTGCGAACTGATTCTCGTCCCGAGGGATATACTCAAGCTTGACCGTTGTAAAGAAAGTCAGTAACCTCCTTGTATAATCCCTGTAAGGTATCAGATGATCCTGGTGGGTGTACCATTTGCCGTTGGTTTGATTGACTACCAAAGCTGAATCTCCGAATACGGTCAATGTCTTGATCCTGAGGTCAATGGCTTCCTCAAGACCCATAATGCAAGCTTCGTATTCAGCTTCGTTGTTAGTGCAGTTGAAAGTGAGCTTTGCCGAGAAAGGCATGTGAACTCCTTTGGGTGTAATGAGTACTGCACCAACACAACGACCATTCATATTAACAGCCCCATCAAACATCATAGTCCATTCTTCTTCCGGGTCGGGCCCTTCAGTGTGAATAGGTTCTTCACGGTCTTTTGATTTTATGAACATGATGTCTTCATCAGGAAAGTCAAATCTCATAGGCTGGTAGTCATCAATGGGTTGCTCAGCAAGATATTCGGATAGTACACTGCCCTTGATGGCTTTCTGAGAGGTGTACTGGATGTCGTATTCTGTGAGAATCATCTGCCATCTTGCAACCCGTCCGGTAAGAGCTGGCTTCTCGAAAATGTACTTGACTGGGTCCATTTTTTATATCAACAAAGTAGTGTGGGTCAACATATACTGTCTCAGTCGGCGAGCAGCCCACGCTAAAGCACAGCAAGTTTTCTCGAGCAGTGAATAACGTTGTTCACAGTCGGTAAACTTTTTGCTTAGGTAGTATATTGCATACTCTTTTCGACCAGACTCGTCATGCTGGCCCAGCACACACCCCATTGACTCTTCTAATACTGTCAAGTACATTATCAGAGGTCTTCCTTCAACTGGAGGCATAAGAATTGGAGGTTCTTGCAGATATTCTTTGATCTTGTCAAAAGCCTTCTGGCAATCTTCGTTCCACCTGACCGTCTGTTCTTTTCTCAATAGCTTGAACAAGGGCTCACAGGTCGCCGTAAGATGAGATATGAACCGTGAAATGTAGTTCAATCGACCTAGGAACCCTCGAAATTCTTTCTCTGTTTTCGGTGCAGGCATCTCTTGAATAGCTTTGACTTTATCAGGGTCAACCTCAATCCCTTTCTCGCTTACAATAAAGCCTAGCAGCTTACCGGATCGCACCCCGAATGTGCATTTGTTGGGGTTTAACTTCAGTTGGTACTTCCTCAGACGCTTGAACAACTTCAGCAGATTTACCAGGTGATCTTCTTCAGTAAGGGACTTGGCGATCATGTCATCCACATAACATTCTATCTCTTTATGGATCATATCGTGGAATAATGTCACCATAGCCCGTTGATACGTTGCACCGGCATTCTTGAGCCCAAATGGCATTACCTTGTAGCAGAAAGTGCCCCAGGGTGTGATGAATGTTGTCTTCTCCATGTCTTCAGGTGACATCTTAATCTGGTTGTATCCTGAAAATCCGTCCATGAAGGAGAATACCGAGAACTGAGCCGTGTTATCGACCAATACATCAATGTGAGGTAATGGGAAGTCATCTTTTGGGCTGGCTCTGTTCAGATCCCGGTAGTCAACACACATTCTTACTTTGCCGTCCTTTTTAGGCACAGGTACTATATTAGCAACCCACGGTGGATAGCTAGTCACAGCAAGGAACCCGGCGTCCCATTGCTTTTGTACCTCTCCTTTGATTTTCATTGCCATGTCCGGAAGAGTGCAGCGTAGCTTCTGTTTGACCGGTGGGCATTCTTCTCTCAAAGGCAGCTTGTGTACAACAATGTCGGTATCCAACCCTGGCATATCTTGATAAGACCAAGCAAACACGTCCACATACTCTTGAAGCAGGTCAATCAGTTGTCTCTTCACCGAGTCTTGCAGGCAGGCCCCGATTTTAACCTCTTTCACGTCTTCATCTGTACCAAGATTAATCACTTCAACCTCCTCCTGGTGAGGAGTAATAACCTTTTCCTCTTGTCTCAACAACCTGGCTATCTCTTCAGGAAGCTCATATTCTTCTTCAACCCCTTCATCAGCTTGATTGATTGGATTGTCAAAGTCATACGAAGTCATAGCCGTGCTGTTGTCGGTGCTGTCTGGAAGGCACACTCTGCAAGGGTTCAGTTTGTTCATTTTAGTGATTTGATTTTAATCTTATTTTAGAAAAGTGAAATAAAGTTGTCATTTTGAAAATACTGCCATTTATTTTTTGTACAAAAAGAAAAATGGAAAAAACAGTGAACGGAAAAGAAAAAAGACTCATTTGCAAAAAGATGTCTGATATTTCATTGATTAATCTTGTTGCACAAAAAGTACAGATGGCCCGATTACAAAATGAGTCTTGTCATCTTGGGCAAGACGCAAGACTTTGATGCATGCTATAAAAATACAGGAAATAATAATTACTCTGCATGAGTAACTCTTATAATTTCCTGGGAAGACCAGTTTGAGACACTGCTCCCCGGGATCTTTGGACGAATCCAGCTTTCCAGGTTGCGTTCTTCTTCCAGCTCGTCTTCCACATTGTTGACAACGTCAGGGGTGAGCATCCCCCCACTCACAAAGTTGGGCTCTTTCGCAGCCTCTGCTTGATCTTGTTGAGTTGGTTTGTAACCCAACCCAAATCTATCCTCTTTCTTCTTCACCGATAACAGTTTGCCCCAGCCTTGGGCGTTTCCTCCCTCAACAACCTTCCGGGCTTGTTGGTATGATGATATTGAAGTACCAGGCACAACAGATGTTTCATTGACATTCAAGGCTTCAAAACCTTGGCTCATTGTTTCATGGATCTCCCCATCCATCTCAATATACTTATAGGTAGCCAGGTGGCTGACAAAAATATCCTCCTCTCCACAGATTGTAACGATTTGACCCTCCCACTCGTATTTTAACTTCTGGTGAAGGGTAGAGGTCACGGCGCCAGCGGTGTGAATCCATGGCCTACCCAATAGACAGCTGTAGGCAGGCTGTATATCCATCACGTAGAAGGTCGTTTTGAAAGTCTGCGGGCCAATCGTTATGGGCAATTCAATTTCTCCCAGAACCGATCTCTTTGAACCATCAAAGGCTCTCACCACCAGGTTGCTGGGTCTCAACGCCAATCCGTCATACTCTAGCTTCACCAGGGCCTTTTTCGGTAAGACATTGAGGGATGACCCCGTGTCTACCAGCACATGGGAAAGGATAGCACCTTTACATTCCATGGTTATGTGCAAGGCTTTGTTATGGTTGCGGCCTTCCGTTGTCAAGTCAGTATTGGTGAACCCTAGTCCATGACTAGCATTAACATTTCCAACTACAGCTTCCAGCTGATTGACAGTGATCTCTTCAGGCACGTAAGCTGCGTGCAAGACTTTGAGTAGTGCGTTCCGATGGGCTTCGGAGCACATAAGCAATGATAGGATTGAGATCTTGGAAGGCGTCTGATGAAGCTGATCCACTACTTTATAATCACTCTTCTTGATGATTCGCATGAACTCATCAACCTCCTGGTCAAAAGGTGTTTTCAAGGCTTCTTTAACAATCTGCTCTTCCTGCACCAAGCTTTTTCCTTTTGCCTTAGCAGCAGCTTCTGCTTCGGCAGTGGGTCTCTGAATTTGTGGAGCGAAAAGACGTCCGCTTCGAGTGAAGCCTCCGCCTCCTCCCACATTGTCAATTTGTGGTGCAGGGGTCGATGATTCAAAAGTGATTCTTTGTCCTTCACAGTACAGGTCGGAGCCGTAATGCCAGGGGATTGCATTACTACTTTCATAAGGTACTGGTCCAGGCACCGTGATAGTGACTGGACTGGTTGCAGCTGCGGAAGGAATTGTAATGGTCTGTGGATCGTAATAAATTGTGACTGGCGCTCTGATGGGAGCAGCACCTTCTGAATTGTAGGCAGAGTTGTTTTCAGGATCATAAAATATTGTGACAGTTGAGACGTCTTCATGATTTGTTGCTGATGTTGTAGGAGACATTGTTGGAAGGATGGGTGTTGTTGTTGTAGGAGTTTCAAAATGGAGTGGTGCTGGAGTTGTAGAAGGAGCATTTGCTGATATCTGGTCAGTTGAAATGACAGATGAAGCACTTGTCGATGAAGCTGAAGAATTGTCGGGAACAATGGTTGTTGCAGTTGTAGGAGTTGTTAGAACTGTTGCTGGTGAGATTGCTGGATTTGTAGGAAATGATGTGGTGATCTGGAGTTGGCCACTCTGAATAAGACCATCTATGCCATTCCTCAAATGATCGCACCCATTTACTGAGATATTGCAGTAAGCACATCCCAATTCACACCCCGGGAACATCTGACATTCGAGGAGTTGAGCCTTAATTTCTACCAACGGTGTCCGAATCTGACCCACACTGGTTATTAAATAAGACGGTTTGTCTTCTTCAATAGCGTTAATTCTGGGACCACCGTGGTTTGGCATAGGATTTCTGTTGACGTTGGGTGGTGGTGCGAAATTCAGAGCTTTCGAGTCTACCAGGTCTTGTACCTTCATGTGCAAGGCCCTGCACTTTTCTGTACTGTGGCCAGGTGCATTTGAATGGAAAGCACATCTGGCGTTGGAGTCATAGTTTCTGGGTAGACTGTTGGGATTTGGAGGTGCCAACGTCCTTAGCTCAACCAGGTTGAGTTTCAGGAGTTGTGGCAGCAATGTAGCATATGGCATAGGGATCGGATCGATCACCCTGTTAGCTTGAGATGGCCTCTGTTGGAATGGCCTTTGCTGATTGTTGTTGTTGGTGTTGTTGTAATTCCTTGGAGGATACTGAGCTTGTTGGTGGTACTGAGGTTGTTGATAGTTTTGCTGCGGAGGTTGATAAACTGGTTGAGGATGAGCTGGAGCGGGAATGGTGACTGCTGCTACAGACCTGTGAACATACTGGGGTCTGCCCCTGTTGGTGTGGATGGCATTGGTCTCGCCAGTTCTTCTTGGGCCTGCAAAAGGCTTCCTTGTACTACTGGACGAGCTGGCACCATTGTCAGAAATCTTGCCCATCTTCAACAGGCTCTCAATTCTCTCCCCAGCTATGACAACATCCGCAAAGCTAGTGGAAGAGAAAGCAGCCAGCCTGTCAATATATGTCCCCTGAAGGGTGTTCATAAACATATCTGCCATTTCCCTCTCGGACATAGGTGGCTGAACAGCAGCAGCCAGTTGCCTCCATCTCTGGGCATATTCTCGGAAACTTTCTCTTGACGATTGTGACATTCCCATTAGGAGGGTCCTGTTGGGTGCCATATCTAAGTTGTACTGATACTGTCTGATGAAAGCTTCTGCCAAATCCTTCCAACACCTGATAGTTGCTCTCGTCAGATGAGAGTACCATTCTCTTGAAGCTCCTGTCAAGCTGTCTTCGAAATAGAACATCCAGAGCTTCTCATCCATAGTATAGGCCTTCAACCTCCCCAGAAATGATTGTAAATGAGTCTGGGGGCATGAAGTCCCGTTGTATTTTTCGAAACAAGGAGGCTTAAACTTATGGGGAATCCTGACCCCGTCTACCAAGCCCATGTCCATGACATCGAAACCCAAAGAGTTTTGAGACTCTAAGGACCTCAATTTCTCAGCTATCTCATCCAGCCTTCTATCATAAGCTTCTTCCCCAGCACCCATTACTGTAAACTGATCCTCTTGGGGGTCTTCTTGTAGTACCCTGGCTGCAGTGGCAGTCCCTTGAACATTTGCAGGAATATTGACCTCTGGATGAAGATGGGGGCCAAATACAGGGGGGTTAACATGAGGTTGGACCCTCTCGTTATTGCTTGTGCCAGCAGTTCCTATATGTGGATCTTCTTGATTCTGCCTTTCCACCATGGCCCTTAATCTTTCCTGGCTCTGAGCCAAGTTGTTCATTACTTCCATAATCTGTGTCATCTGGTTCCTCATTTCCAACCTCTCGTTGGTCATTTGGTTCCTGACCTCTGTAAGGTCCTGCTGCATCTGATCCATTTGTATGCCCGGGAGGTTGTTACGGGTCGGATAACGGTGCGGACGGTTGAGGGGAAATACCCGGCGTCGAGCAATAGTTCCTGAACATCACAACAGAGTTAGCAACAATAAAACAAAAACCTACAAAACAAACAAAAGGGTTAGCATGCAATGCATTATGCTTATTTGTTTTCAAGGTATCCGGCTTGGCATTTCGGTTTTGACCCTTCCAGACCCTTGAAGATGCTGTTGATGTTGCTTTTGAAGTAAACTCGGATGGAATAAACTAAATACATACATTACAAAAACAAAATGGTACACAGTTTGATTTCAGATACAAACCCTCTGGGGGGCCTAAATACATTAAAAGAAATAAAAGTACATGAAATGAAAGCAACAACAAACAAATGGTCAAACTCCAAGACCAAACTCATCCTCACGAACTTCCTTGAGAAGTGCTTCGGTCACAGGATCAGCTGGACGCTCCGTGAGATTCCTGATGAGGAGATTCCGGGTGGTAACAGCTGCAGTTAGCTTCTTGTGCTGACTTTGGTCCTTTGACCTCTTCACTCCGGCTTTGATCTTCAGCTCTGATATCTCCCTCTGGGCTGCTGCCAGGGCTTCTTGCTGCTCTTTTGCACTAGCTTCCAATTGCTCTATCTTGTCTTGGACCCTCTTATCCTCCAGAGTACGAGCTTCGGTGATCCTGACCCACCTAGCCTGACTCTCCTTCAGATACAAGTCTGTCCTTGCTCTCTGGAACTGGGCTTCCTTGCAAGCATTCTTCAGAATTTGTTCTCCAGCTTTAGACTTTTTGATATAATCCCCAGACTTCTCAATCTTAGTCAGATGCTCCACTCTCAACTTCTCTAACCTTTCAATCTCCAACCTGCCATCACTCCTTTCCCGGAGGGTCTTCTGCAAAGCCTGGGTTAACTTCTCATTTCTTTCCTTCAAGCTTTCAAACTCCTCCAAACTGATAGTGGCAGGGGGTGGTGCTGAAGATGATTCAGGCATATCTTCTATGGTAAAGGGCATTCCAGAGAATTGAGCCCTAGCATAGGACCACTCATAATATTGTGCTGATGCCACATTGTTGCACTTCCCCAGAATGGTTACTCCCTTGGTTTGAACATTATCCCAGGCCCAAGCAACCTGCCTAACAATAGCCAGATTAGGCTTGTTCTCACAATAAAGAGTCTCCACCAAGTCTTGTGCCTTAGGAGTGTGGACCAGTGCATAGCCCAGTTGTCTTTTGAACAGCAGAGGGTTGTAGTTAATACTACCCTTAACTCCTATTAGGGGCACATTGGGAAAATTCCCACAGCTGGTGATGATATCCCTGCCTTTGGTGCTTTGAGTGCACCATCTGATATCGTCTGAAGTTAGAGCAGTGAGTCTCTTAGCCCAGTTTCTCTGCTGATGAGGATTCAAAAATGCATCTGTCCAGGGTAGATGCCTGAGAAGCCAAGTGTGGAACAATGGAGCACAGCACCTCACTAATCTTCCCCTCTGCTTTTCATTCCTCTGATGCACTGAATAGTAAAGATCCCCCAATAAAGTGGGCACTGGGTTCCTCAAGATGAAAAGATGGATTGCATTCTTGCTAATGAATCGAGGCTCATCTGCAAACAATACAACTCCATATATGCTCAGGGCCAATAAAGCACAGACAGTTTTCCACTCTCCTAAAGAAGCTTTCAGGGTAGCTTGGGAGATCAAGAAATCCAGATGGAAGCCAGGGATTCCAGCTTTAGAAGTCATATGTTGCTCAATCAGAACAGGTTCCAGATGCAAAGCCTTTGCTACTTCTCCATTACCAGGAAAGACCATCTCAGGGTTGAAAGGGATTCCACCCCTGATAGGCATACCAACCAATGATGAGTATTCTTCTAATAGAGGGCCCATCTGAAAGTCCTGAAAAGTGAAACATCTCAGTGGGGGATCATAGAACTGAATGCAAGTGTGGATCAGGCTTCTCTGTGAAGGGTCCAGATCCATAACCATATCAAGTATATCTCCATAATGTTCCCTGAACAATGGTATGCGATCTGGAGTGATCAGGGTCTGAATCCTCCTGATGTCAGATAGCTCTGGCTGGAAGAAGTGGTAGATGATTTTGCTCTTTTTAGGTGCCATGATGTTGAAGATGAGTAGAGACAGGTGCTGATGATAACACTGAAGAATGGGCCACTGATTGGCTGGTGCAGATGGCTGATAGCTGAAGCAGGTGCTGATGAAGATAGGTCAATACTGAAGATGGGGTCAAAACCAGAACCAAATGAAGATGGATACCCTGAAACACAAATAAGCAAATGTCAATATGATGCAATGTTTATGTATGCAAATGATATGCAAGGGTTTGTGACTGAGCTGGATCTGATCAAAGGCTCTGATATAAGTCCATGTGTGTAAGAAATCCAGATGGAGGTCTATAAGTCCAGTAACCAAGGTGGGGGACTCAAATAAAGAGCCACATGTCCAGGGTTTTAGAATCACAAGAACTGTCCCAAAATGGAGTACTCTTAACAAACAAAGTAACAGGGTATTCTGAGGTCAAGATACCTGCAAACCTGTAAACAGCCCAACCCCCTCACAGGTGGTGTTCTAAAACAAGGATCCTCAGATATGGATCAGTTATGAGAAGTGTAAACACTTCTAACCCGGAGGTACAGTGTTTACAATAACCATAAAAGTTCCTCCTCTAATTCACCTCAGTTTCTGAAGGTCAAAACTAAAAGGTCATCCAGACTTAGCAGGCTTCCCAGATAGCCCTAGCACTGCAGGAAATCTGCAACACAGAGTTCTCAAGAAGAAACCCATATCTGAACCGTGTTTCATATTCCCGCACCAGACCGAGATGGAATGGGAAAGAATATGATTCACTCTAGCCTAGGTGTCACTCAGGTCCCAGGTATAGGACCTTTAACTCTCAATGAATCACCCACCCACCAAAGCAAAACCAGATCCAGCCAGACAGCATGACAGTATGATATATGTAAAGCAGTAAAGAAAGTAATAAAACAAACTGTACATAAAGCAAAAATAAAACATATACAAACACAAATAAACACATAACACCCCAATAAACACAAATCAAATCAAGCGCTAGGAGGAACCCACAGAAAGAACCAGAAGCCCTGGTTGCAGTATAAGGGTCCCCAGCAGAGTCGCCAAGCTGTCGCTCCCGATAAATGGGAAAGGGCCCAGATAAAGGTACAGACGCGAACGGTCGGCGAAAGGGACAATGAGAACACACAGCCGTGAACTCACTGGAGATGAATAGAGTCGCCAGCTAGGCATTTTTATCCCGGAGGAAAGGTAATGCTGCATAAACCTAGAAAAGATATGGACAAGACGGTCGCGAACCAGAGAGACTGAGAAAGGGGGTTGGTTACAACCTGGGAAGGTATTAGCACCCAGATTGTCCGCCGTACTCGACGGGATCCACGCTTGAAAGATTTGTGTTTTAAAGGGGTAGTGTCAGTGCAATTTGTGTGTAAAAGGGCTGGAAGGCAAAATGTACAGGTGTCAGTGTAAAGGAAGTGTAAAGTGTATAAATGTATGGTGTCAGTGCAGGAACAGGAATGAGATGCTCAAGATCATGAGGCTTAAAGAATAAGGCTGGAAAGAGGGGGAATGTACAGAGACTTTTGTTCGATAACTGTTAAGTTATGCCTACGTATCCTCTCGTACAATGAGGAAGTCAGAACACCGTAGTTCGACCCAAAGAGACTGAAAGATGAATTGACTGGTGAACTGCTTGTTTGCCTATGCTCAAGTGTATGATCTGTCTGGCACAGATGCTAACTGTCTTGCATTAGACGGAAGAAGCAAGTTCTCGTTTGTGAGTGAAGGTGATGAGAAAAGAATCCCGGAGGAGACGATTATTGTTTGTTTTGGTGTATTTTCAGTCTTTTATTGCTTTTGAAAGTTTGTCATAAGTTAATGAGTTTAAACCTAAACCAATGGATTTAGTAAACTCATCACATCGTCCCTCTGATTAGGGGTAATGAGAATACCTTAAGTGTGAAGTCAGCTTCTCACACTTAATCACCTTTGATGTAGGGTTAAGATCATTGACCTACTTGTGATTATTTAGATGTTTTTGGTGTTTTTGTTTAGTGTTAAGTAATGAGGTTAAGCCATAATCAGGGATTAAACAGACTCATTACACCATCCTAAGAGAAGGATAATAGATGAGAATGTTTAAGCTGAGGAAAGCTCCTCAACTTAATCCATGATTAGGGATTAAAATCATGACAAAACAAGCCTTTGATTAAGTGAATTTTATTTAATGGTATGATGATGAAGTGGATTTTATGATTTGTAAGACAACTTGAGGGGGACTTGTCCATTAACACTAGGGTTAGTCCTTCTTAACCAATTAAGGAAGAATTAGAACCCTAATGCAAGGCCCAAGTTACAAGCTGGATGTCTTGATGATTATTAAGATGGATTGATTAAAGGAGTTAAACACATTAAGGGTTTAACACTTAGGATTAAAATTATACACTCCATCCTAAGAGAAGGATGCAGGCATAAGCTTAATCACAAAGCCTTAAAGCCTTTAGGGTTTAGTCCCTGATTATGAGATGAGGAGAGATGACTCAAAAGAGACACAAAGGTAAAACTAAGAGGGGAGACTAATCAAAACCCTAATCATTGTCATGCTTGGTTGTTCCTAAGGTTTGTGAAGTTTTCAAGAGAAGTCTTCAATGGAACCACCAGGAAGCAGATGAAAGGATCAAGAGAAACAAAGCAACTTGCTTCATTCAAGAAGTCAAGTCACTTGAAGAAAGAAAGTAAGAAGAAGAGGAATGAGCAAGCTCAAACTCAAACACATATAAAAATGCAGCAATGGATGCAAGGGGGATGAAAAGAAAAGTTATGAGAAGTGAAGGCAAATTCACTTCCCAAAGTCACTTACCACCTGAAAGGTTAGAAAAGGAATGCAATGCAATGCAAAATGGGATGAAATGACATGATGAGAAACAAAACCAGAAACATTTACATGATGCTAATGATGCTATGAGATGCTACAAACATGAGGCAGCACATGGAAATGATCATACAAGCTTATAAGTGCAAGTGGAGCAAGTTAAGGAGCATGGACATACATGAAAAGTTATGAAGTGCACATGGCATACAACAAGGCAAATACATGATGCAATGATCAAGCATGCTTTCAATATGTCTTATGATGTCAAATGATTCAAATGGATGCTTGAAATGTCATGGCAAGTCATGTTATGCAAGAGAATGCAAGATGTATGCATATGGAAGCCCAAATTAGGGTTTATGAACAATATATCAAACAAAAACCAAAATCAGAAGCAAACCTTAAGATAAAAAATTGAAAATGCCACTCAAAGGACCCCTAATCCTATACTAAACCAATGCCCAAAGGAGAGGTCTCAACTCCTAACCAATCTCAAGTTAAGATTTTTACAAGTTTTCTAGGGTTTTAGGGTTCCTAAACAAGAAAATTGTCAAACAAATGGAAAATGAAAGATCAAATCATGGCCATTTAAACTCAAAAACTATATGATAAACACAATGCAATGCAAGAAGAATCAATGTCCAACTCTTCATGGATAGGCAGAAATGATTTTTTGAACTTTGGATCAAATTAATGCATAAAAATGATTTTAATTCAATGAAAAATTCTTAAAATGCATCAAGATCAAAAAATAAATTTGGTTTGAAGGTTGGACAATGTTTCTAAATGTCTTAGAACATTTCATGAATTTTTTGGTGATTTTTAAATACCTAAAAGTATTTTTAATAAATTAATTTTCATTAATCCATCAAAAATAAACTTTTAAATATTTAAAAATACTTTTTAAATGCTAAAAATGAAAATAAAAATATTTTTGTGTCATAAAAATTAATGAAATCCTTGAGAAAAAGTTTCATAATTTTTAGAGAATTTTTACTATTTTAAATAAATTATGCAAATTAAATAAAAGAAAATGAAATAAAAATGAAAATAAATGGAAGTAATCAGAAGGAGAGGCTGAGATTGATTCTGGGTTCAAGAGGTTTGACTGGGCGCGCATCTGGACGGCCCAGGTTCAAACCAGCCTAATCCTAATTAATTAATTATTAATCCATAATTAAATCTTAATGAAATGATCCAGGCCCTCCAATTGCGCGCGGGAAACACAATCCATTGGCTCACATTCAAACCTGGTGCCCTAACCCTAATTAGGAGTTAATGACTTTCAGGTGGCCGGAGAAGACTTCCGGTCGTCTTCTCCGGCCAGCACCCTCCCTGAAAAATGCCAACTTTCACCCTAGCTCACTAAAACCTAATTTTCTTGCCCATAATTCATCCCCAATCATCATAGAGCAAGAATCAAAAGCCAAAACACATTTATTTTACACAACAAAGCTGAATCGAAGCAAAAGGGGTTTAGGTCAAAAAATTTCAGGAACACCATACATGCTCAAAACTCAATGATTTTCGAAACCAAACATATCATCATGATCAGTGGGACATAGAGAACCATTTAAGAACTTAAAACTGAGCTCCTGGAAAAAATGTTCATGAAGCTCACCTGAACTGGAGCTTTGATCTCTGGCACCTTCTGGCTAGTTTCCTGCTTGCAATCTACTCCACTTGACCTCCTAAGAAGCTTTCAATGCTTGGAAAGAGTTTATGATGGCTGGTTCTGAAGTTTGAACAAGTTCTGTTCAATGAAGGGCAGGAATCGTGTTTGGGATTCTGAAGGTTTCAGGCTGTGATGATGGTTTCTTTGTGACCAGGGAGATGAGTTGAGTTGACCTATGAAGTTTGTTTTTGTGTTTGTGAGCTGTGTAATCAGTTTCGAAAGGTTTTGCAAGTGAGGGTGAAAATGGAGAAGTGGTGTACTTGCTGGTTTCAGGCTTAGGTTTTGCTTGCTTTGGCTCAGTGAAGCAAGGTGAGTTGATATGTGGAATTGGTTTTAGTGTTTGAGGCTTGTGGAAGATGATTCGAAGAGAAATGCTTGAGGGAGTGTTTTTGTGAATGTGCTGCTCTTGTCTGTTTCAGCCTTGCTTGATGCTATGTTTTGCTTGCAAATGGATAGTATAAACAATTCCAATTGGTCAGATGATGTGACCTGGCCTGCTGTGATTGGGATGTCCACTTTTGCAAAAAGTCCACTTTGTTGTAAGAGAGGCATGGGCTTGGTTCTAGGCTAGTACAAACATGGGGGCTGGCGCAGCATGGTGTGTGAGTGAAGCTAGAAAGGTTCAATAGCCAATGCAGCAAGTTGGTGAGAGTGTGATGATGGTTTTGCAAGTTGGTTCTTTCTTGGTTCATATGGAAAGATCTTGTCCCACAAACCATGAAACATGAGAAGTTTTGGTTCAAATCTGATTTTTAGGTCACATAGAATGTTTGTGCATTGGTTTGATGTGAACTAGAAGTCACAAATGCCTTGGTACAAAGTTCTTGCAAGTTTCTCATTTGGTGCACATCTTGAAAATTAATGATTTTTGCCAACTTTGTCACACCATAACTTTTGATCCAAGAAGAATTAGATCATGTTCTTGTACTTTTTGAAAAGGGAAAAATGTATTCTACAACTTTCATGACCAAAGTTTTTCCATTTGAAGCATTTTTGGATCAAAAAGCAAGGCTTGAAAAATGGCATAAAATGACATATTCTTGAAAAGTCAACCATGCCCTAAAAAGTCAACTTTGCAAAAACTTGTAATTCTTGAATTTTGTGAACTTCAACCTTCTTCAATGATCAAATAAAGATCATATACACTCAAAATGATGAAGATCACCCCTTGGTTGGGTCATTGGGGGCCTCAGATGCCCTGATTTCACACTGACTTGTCTGAAAAGTCAACTCTTGATCAGATGACTTCCCCATGGAATTTCTTCATGAAAATTGATATGCATACTCCCTATACCATATAGAGACCAATGGAAACAAAAATGACCAAAAAATTTGGAGTTATGGCCTCTGAAACCAAAACCCTAATTTTAGGTCAACTGTGCAGTCAAACTTGGCTCTGCATCCACACCAATCCCAGTTCTTGTGATCCTTTTGCATTTTTTACTTTGAGGGGATGTAATATGATATAAGAATACACATGGACCCCTTTGAAGTGATTGGTGGCCTTTGGAGTGGCTCAAGAAGCTCTTGGATTGCCCAGATCACAAACCCTAGGTGCAGATGACTTAGAAACTATGCAGTGACTCAAAGTTGAGATATGAGATGATATGATTGTGTTTATGCATATGAAATGATCACAAGCCATGGTGTGAATGGGTGAGGGCAAATTTGGGGTGTTTACACCCGTCTGCAAGATTCAGTGAAAGAAAAACTTATTGACATGCTGCGGGAGTATGTGGATGTTTTCTCTTGGTCTTGTCAGGATATGCCGGGTCTGGATACCGACATTGTTATGCACAAGCTGCCTCTGAAAGAAGATTGTCCACCAATAAAACAGAAGTTGCGTCGTACTCGCCTAGATATGGCCATGAAGATAAAAGAAGAGGTACAAAAACAGTGGGATGCCAGTTTCCTTGCTGTGACTAGCTATCCTCCATGGGTTGCTAACTTGTACCTGTGCCTAAGAAGGATGGCAAGGTGAGGATGTGTGTGGATTACCGGGACCTGAATAGAGCCAGCCCAAAAGATAACTTCCCATTACCTCACATTGATGTATTGGTCGACAATACGGCTCAGTTCTCGGTGTTCTCCTTCATGGATGGATTTTCAGGTTATAATCAAATCAAAATGTCACCTGAAGACATGGAGAAGACAACCTTCATCACACCCTGGGGCACATTCTGTTATAAGGTAATGCCATTCGGACTGAAGAATGCTGGTGCCACTTATCAATGGGCTATGGTAACATTATTCCACGACATGATCCATAAAGAAATTGAATGTTATGTGGATGACATGATTGCCAATTCCCTCTCAGAATAAGACCACCTGGTGAATCTCTTAAAATTATTCAAGCGTTTGAGGAAGTATCAATTGAAGTTAAACCCCAACAAGTGCATATTCAGGGTGCGATCTGGTAAACTGCTGGGATTCATTGTGAGTGAGAAAGGGATTGAAGTTGACCCTGACAAAGTTAAAGCCATTCAAGAAATGCCTGCACCAAAGACTGAAAAAGAAGTTCGGGGGTTCTTGGGTAGATTGAACTACATTTCACGGTTCATATCTCACCTTACAGCAACCTGTGAACCTTTGTTCAAGTTGTTAAGAAAAGAACAAACGGTCAGGTGGAATGAAGACTGCCAAAGGGCTTTTGACAAAATCAAGGAATACTTACAAGAGCATCCAATCCTCATGCCTCCAGTTGAAGGAAGACCTCTAATCATGTACTTAACAGTATTAGAAGAGTCAATGGGGTGTGTGATGGGCCAGCATGACGAGTCTGGTCGAAAAGAGTATGCAATTTACTACCTAAGCAAAACGTTTACCGACTGTGAACAACGTTATTCACTGCTCGAGAAAACTTGTTGTGCTTTAGCGTGGGTTGCTCGCCGACTAAGACAGTACATGTTGACCCACACTACCTTATTGATTTCAAAGATGGACCCAGTCAAGTACATATTTGAGAAGCCAGCACTTACCAGACGGGTTGCAAGATGGCAAATGATTCTCACAGAATATGACATTCAGTACACATCTCAAAAGGCCATCAAAGGCAGTGTATTGTCTGATTATCTTGCTGAGCAACCCATTGATGATTACCAGCCTATGAGGTTTGACTTCCCTGATGAAGACATCATGTTCATAAAAACAAAAGATCACGAAGAGCCTGTTCACACTGAAGGGCCTGACCCAGAAGAAGAATGGACTATGATGTTTGATGGGGCTGTTAATATGAATGGTCGTGGTGTTGGTGCAGTTCTCATTACACCTAAGGGAGTTCACATGCCTTTCTCGGCAAAACTCACCTTTAACTGCACTAACAACGAAGCTGAATGCGAAGCTTGTATTATGGGTCTTGAGGAAGCCATTGACCTCAGGATCAAGACTTTAACTGTATTCGGAGATTCAGCTCTGGTAATCAATCAAACCAACGACAAATGGTACACTCACCAGGAGCATCTAATGCCTTACCGGGAGTATACGAGGAGGTTACTTACATTCTTCACCATAGTCAAGCTTGAGTATATCCCTCGAGATGAAAATCAGTTTGCAGATGCTCTGGCTACCATTTCATCCATGATCAAAGTTCAAGCTGCCAACTTCGTACCTCGGATTTCAGTATCCAGACTTGACAGACCAGCATACGTATTCTCAGTAGACCTTGCTAAAGATGAAAAGCCTTGGTTCTATGACATCAAATGCTTCTTGGAGGATCAAACTTACCCACCTGGGGCATCATCCAATGATAAGAAGACCCTAAGAAGGCTAGCTGGTAGTTTCTTCTTGAATGCTGATGGTTCCTTGTACAAGAGAAACTTTGATATGGTACTTCTCAGATGTGTTGATAGGGCAGAAGCAGACTTGTTGATGCACGAGGTTCACGAAGGATCTTTTGGTACCCATGCTGGAGGGCATGCAATGGCTAAAAAGTTGTTAAGATCAGGCTATTACTGGATCACAATGGATGCAGATTGTTGTGCTTATGCTAGGACATGCCATAAATGCCAGATTTACGCAGATAAAGTGCATGTGCCTCCAAATCCTTTGAATGTGATGTTTTCACCTTGGCCCTTTGCCATGTGGGGTATTGATATGATTGGCAAGATTGAACTGACTGCTTCAAATGGCCACATATTCATCCTGGTAGCTATTGACTATTTTACCAAGTGGGTTGAAGCAGCTTCGTATGCCAATGTCACCAGGCAAGTGGTAGCCCGATTCTTGAAGAGAGACATCATTTGTCGGTATGGAGTGCCCGAGCGGATCATTACTGATAATGGTTCCAACTTAAACAACAAAATGATGGCTGAACTGTGTCGGGACTTCAAAATCCAACACCACAATTCTTCTCCTTACAAGCCAAAGATGAATGGCGCTGTTGAGGCAGCTAACAAGAATATCAAGAAGATTATGCAGAAGATGGTTGTCACCTACAAACACTGGCATGAAATGCTACCATTTTCCTTGCATGGGTACCGTACATCAATCAGAACATCCACTGGGGCAACACCGTATCAGCTTGTTTATGGTATGGAGGCAGTCCTACCTGTTGAAGTTGAATTACCCTCCTTGCGGGTATTAATGGATGTCAAACTGAATGAAGCAGAATGGGTCCGATCCCGATACGAACAACTGAGTTTGATCGAAGAGAAGAGGTTAGCTGCAATTTGTCATGGGCAGCTGTATCAGAAGAGAATGAAGAAAGCCTTCGATCAGAAAGTCAGGCTGCGGGAATACCAAGTAGGAGATCTTGTGCTGAAAAGACTCATTCCTCCTCATATAGACCACAGGGGCAAGTGGACTCCGAACTACGATGGTCCGTTCATAGTAAAGAAAGTTTTCTCGGGGGGAGCACTAATGCTCAGTACTATGGATGGAGAAGACTTCCTGTCCCCTGTGAATTCAGATGCAGTTAAGAAATACTTCCCGTAAAATGACCCGCTGGACATAAAAACAGAATGTAAGTCCAGGCAAAAATAGGGCATCCCGGCGAGTCAAAAATAGAATAAAAGATTCGGGAAAAAAATAAGGGAAAATAACCAAAAAAAATGTACACCCGCTGAGTTGAAAAGCCACATTGGACGGCTCAGGAAAAAATGGGTATCCCGGTGGATTGAAAACCCTAAAGGGCGATCCACGCAAAATAAGGGAATAAGCGAACAACTGCATTCTGGGTTCGTTTGTATCACTTACAATATGACAAGCTTCGAAAGGTTAAAGCATTGATCAGAATCAACCTTCTTCAGAAAGGAAGACGAGAAGATCATCAAATGTCATACGGGTCATAGCAAAGGGAAGCATTGAAGCATCATCAACATTGCCAGCATCTTTTTGTTTCTCAATTTGTAACAATCTCCTCATTTCAGGGGATCTGTTTCTTTAACTGTACTTGCCAATTCAAGGCACACAAATTAATAAAATCAGATCTTCAGTCACATTTTGTCTCGTATACTTTATCTTTATTTGCAAAAATGTCCGACGTCCTTAATATAATAGTTGCACAAATACAGATGCGTCTTTCCTAAAATTACGTGCTTGCAGGAAATATATTTGCTCCCGGGAGAATCTAAATTCCTATGATAGAATCCAATAAGGGATACCTCGGGGTACTTGTACCTTTCTTTGTCAATACAGGATTGCAGGAATTCAAAATTCAGCATGGGGCATGAGAGCTTCTTCCCAGCAAGCTGCCAAATCGTTACATGCTCAACACATCTTCCAAATAGCACCGAAGATGCCTTCTCCCCAGCCAAGTGCAAAGACAGGGAATCATCTCCCCACAAATTTTCAACCTCTATCCAGAAAAGCAATGTCTGAAGATCTCACGACAAAGTGGCGGAAGCTTCCACAAGACCCCAGCTGGGCTCCTGATTGCCAAGATAGGTCTATCAGTGATTTATTTCCCCAAGCGGAGTCATACAGATATACCAATGATCTTTCCCCCCCAGCTGGGATGTTCCTTTCAAGCAGATCAACCAAAGATCTTCACCACAGCGGGATCCGTATCCCGGATCGGTATCTTTACATAATCATAGCATTCACATCATATTTTCCCCCAGAGCGTAGCATTCCGTCTAATACAGAGCATTATGGAAAAAATCAAACATATTACATAATCATAAGCCATGTCTTGAATCAAACACCTGTAAATACCAACAATACCACACCAGCAATATACAAAAATACCTCTCAATGTCCCCGGCAGAACGCTAAAGCATCTTCTTTACATTCCCAGAAATACAGATGCATGCTCCTTTTGGCACTCGTCCGTGTCACCATTCCCCAGCATGTTGGCCTAAACACTTATTATGAACCAAACACTTGTTTATAACACATTTCTTTCGACACTCGCCCGTGTCATCCTATCCCCACAGGTCGCCAGAATAACTTGTACACTTTCTCTTATGATACTCGTCTGTGTCATACTCCCCCCAGCAAGTTGAGCACTCGTCTGTGTCTCACTCATGCTTATTTTTAGCTCATACAGATACTCGTCTGCATCTTGTATACACCCCTTATTTCCCCTCAGAGTCGACACTCGTCTGTGTTCTTTGTTAAACAGTTGATACTCGTCCGTATCACCATCTCTGAACATGCGTCAGCATTTGTTTCTACCGATACTCGTTTGTATCATGGTCCTAAGGGTGCTCGTCCGCATCTTTAAACTATACACAGCGTCAAAAACTTATACTTTTCCTTTCTTGAATGTAGACACTCGTCTGTGTCTACCATTCCCCGGAAGAGTCCCCGACAAATCCCCAATAAAAAGAAAATTTATTTTCTATCTGACATTCGTCTTATGTTATGATACTTCCGGCAGCCGTACCCTGCCAGGTGATCGTCCTTCACCTTTTGATGATCATCCTTCATCATCCCCACCGGAGTCTCCAATATTGGAACCCTTTCCTATCCGACATTCGTCCTATGTCGTGATATTTTTAGCAGTCGTACCCTGCTAGGTGATCGTCCTTCACTTCTTGATGATCGTCCTTCATCATTTTATCTGATGACCGTCCCCATCGTTGATTCTGTTATCTGACATTCGTCCTATGTCATGATAAACACCGAGAGCAGCCATACCCTGCTAGGTGATCGTCCTTCACCTCTTGATGATCGTCCTTCATCAATTTATCCGATGGCCGTCCCCATCGTCGACCGCTTCTATCCGGCATTCGTCCTATGTCGTGGGACTTTTGGCAACCAGCTGATCGTCCTTCACCTTGGATGACCGTCCCTCATCCTTATCCCCAACAGAGCAGCCGTCCCCTGCTAGGTGATCGTCCTTCACCTTTGATGATCGTACCTCATCATTCATGTCATTTATTTCTTTAACCCGATGGTCATCCCCATCATTGACCTTACTTGTAATCCACAGAGAATCTTGTTACTCCACCTGGTGGTCGTCCCCATCATAATCCTTTATTTCCCCAGCATGTCGGTCGTCCCCGTCATTGCTTCGTACCCAGCAGTCGCCCTCTGCTCGACTGTTGTCCTCCGTCACCCGCACTTTATAACCATACCTTACTTCCTTTTACAATCTATATCCCTTTTCTTCTTCATTCAGTGAGTGCAAATTTTGGACTGTCTTTGGTATTCAACCACAAGTTATCTTGTTTGCCTGATAAGCCGACGCTTACATCCTGCACAGCTAACTCATGTTTGAATAGGGGCAGCTGTAAACACCCCAAATTTGCCCTCACCCATTTCACCATGGCTTGTGATCTTTTCATTTGCATAGGTTCAATCATATCATCTTATATTACATTTTTGCTTCACTACATTGGTTCAAAGTCATCTGCATCTAGGGTTTGTGATCTGAGCAATCCCTGAGCCATCTGAGCCACCCCAAAGGACTTCAATCATCTCAAGAGGGTACATGTATGTTCAAGCATCATATTATATCCTCCCAAGATCAAGAAAGTCAGAAAATCACAAGAACTGAGAAAGGCATGGAAGCAAGGCCAAGCTTAACTGCACAGATGACCTAAAATTAGGGTTTTGGTTTCAGAGGCCATAACTCCAAATTTTTTGGTCATTCTTGTTTCTATTGGTCTCTATATGATGTAAGGATCATACATATCAATTTTCATGATCACTAGATGACTTCTTGAACAAGTCAGTGCAAAATCAGGGCATCTGAGGCCCCCAATCACCCAACCAAAGGGTCTTCTCCATCATTTTGGGTGTATATGATCTTTATTTGATCTTAGAAGAAGTTAGAAGTTCACAAAATTGAAGAATTTCAAGCCATTTGCAAAGTTGCCATTTTGGGAAAGTGACTTGTAATGCAAACTTGCCATTTTGGGAAAGTTTTTCAACCTCCTCTTTTTGATTCAAAAATGCTTCAAATGAAAAATTCTTGGTCATGAAAGTTGTAGATTGGATCATTCCCTTTTCAAAAAGTACAAGAACTTTATCTAATTCATCATAGAACTCAAGTTATGGCCTTGCAAAGTTAGGAAAAATCACAAAATTTAACTTATGCACCAAAGAGGGAAGTTTGCAAAAAAACTTTCCAAAGCATTTTGTGACCTCAATTTGACTTCTAAGTATTTCACAAACATCACACATGACCTATAATTCAGAATTGCACAAAGAAATCCCAAGTTTCATGCCTTGAACATCAAGATTTCCTAAAGGGGCCAAAACATCACATAATTGCAAAACGCCCCATAACTTTCTTCTCTCTTGCTGAATTTCCTCAAGAATGGATTTGTGGACCTCCATGAAGTCAGCTACGCATGGACATGCCCAAGGGCCAGCTGTGTTCTTGTCCATACCTCAAGTACAAGCCATGTTGACATTTTTGCAACTTGCCCATACCAATCAACATAGGCCACCACCCACCCTCTGACCTATCCCAGCATGATATGTGTACCAAAAGCAAGCCATTTCATAACATAACACATGCTTAAACCTCCAAGAACTCAGCAATCCCAAAAACTCCCTCTTATGCAAAAGTCTTCGAAACTCATAGCTCAGCCATCAAACCTCCAAACTTTTTCCACCATCCAACTCCATAATCATCACTGATCATTTCCCACCCTTCATTTTGCCCTAAAACACCCTGAATCAAAAACACGATTTTGACATTGCTTGAACCGAACTTCTGCCAACTTCATTTAGAGCCCATATACACCCCAACCAAGCATCACAAACTCTTCAGGAGGATCATTGGAGCTGATTTGAAGCAAAGAAGCAGCCAGCCAGTGCCATTTTCGAAAGCTTCAGTTCAGGTATCATCAAGAACATTTTTTCCAGGAATGATTTCTTAAGTTCTTAGATTGTTCTCCTTGCTTCACTGATCACACTGCACCTTTTGGTTTTGGAAATGATTCAGTTTTAAGCATGTATGAAGCTTCTGAAAATTCTGAGTAATTTTCCGTTTTGCTTCGAATCTCTCTGATCATGTGAAATAAATTCTGTTTGATGGTTGGTTCTTGTTTAGAATGGAATGTGGATCATTTCTGGAGAGTTTAAGGGCTTAGGGTTGCGTATTGAGCGAGATAGCATGAGGGGATAGCCGCAGAAGATGACCGGAACACTGTTCCGGTCACCTGAAAGTGATTAGGGTTCAGATTAGGGCTTAATTGTGTAATTAGCGTAGTTTGAATTCTAGCCCTTAGATAGCGCGCGAAGTCAATTCCCTCCCTTTTCCATTTGAATCTGGGCCACTGGATCAGCATACTTCCATTAATTCACATTTTAATTTTATTTTAATTGCATTTTTTTGTACATTTTATTAAAAATAGCAAAACACTTTAAATTTTTTTTTATCTTTTGCATTTCCCTTTCAAATATTTTTCTCATTCTGAAAATAATTTTTATTTTATTTTTTGCCTAAATTTCATATTTTTAAAATATTTAAATGTTTATTTTAATTAATTAATGAGAATTAATTAATTAAAATACCATTTAAGTTTCTAAAAATCACCAAAAATATCATATTGCATCTTGATACATTTAGAGACATTATAAAACCCTTCACACAAATTTCTTTTTGGTTCTTGACCTATTTTGACATTTTTCTTTGGATTTAAGGTTCTAAAAAAACAATATTTTTGCCCTAACTTAGAAAAATCCTTTCTGCCTTACCATGAAGATTTTGATGATGGTTCTTTTTGCATTGTATTCCTATTGTCATGTAGTTTCTAGGATAAAATTGGCTTGAATTTATCTTTTCTTTTCAATTTGTTTTGCATTTTTCCATTTGAAGTTCCTTAAAACCCTAGCAAACTTGAGAAAATCAAAACATCCATTAGATTAAGATTTAGGTCTTCCCTTTTGGGCAGTGAACTTGTATAGGTTTAGGGTATCTTTGGTTGCATTTTCAATTTTTTATCTTACCATTTGCTTCTGATTTTGGATTTTGCATTGTATCTTGTTCATAAACCCTAATTTGCATCCTCATTTGCACCCATTCTCCATATACTTGTATACATGAACTTGCCATGACATTTTATGCATTCACATGACTTCTAAGATATCTTAGGACACATTAGAATCATGTTTGATCATTGCATCATCCATTTGCCATGTTTTGCTTTCATTTCATTTCATGTGCATTCATGAGCTTTCATGCTTCCTTTATGCTTCATTTGCATTCCCATCCTTTGTATGATCATCCTCATCTATTGAAGCACTCTTGCATCATATCTTAGCATCATTTGCATCATGAATATGCTTCTGGTTTTGGTTTGTGTCCTTGCATCTTTCTCATTCTCATTTCATTTTCATTTCCTTTCACTAACTTTTCAGGTGGTAAGTTACTTTGAGAAGTGAATTTGCCTTCACTTCTCACAATCTCTTTTCATCTCTCTTATGCATCTTTGCTGCATTTTGTATTTGTATTAGAGTGAGCTTGCTCATTCATGTCTCCTCCTCACTTTCTTTCTCCAAGCAACTTATCTTCTTATGTGAAGTAAGTTGACTTGCTTCTTTCTGCTTCTCCTCCTTCCATCTTTGCTTTTTCCTTGGTGGCTTTTCTCTTGAAGATCTTCCTGCAAGCCTCATTAACCCTAGGAATACCCAAGCATGATCACAATTAGGGTTTGATCAGTCCCCCCTTAGTTTTACCTTTGTGTCATCTTTGAGTCTTCTCTTCTCACCTCATAATCAAGGACTAAACCTTAAAGGTTTTAAGGCTTTGTGATTAAGGTTATGCCTGTATCCTTCTATTAGGATGGAGTGTATAACTTCAATCCTAAGTGTTGAACCCTTAATGTGTTTAAATCCTTTAATCAATCCACTTAATAATCACTAAGACATCAAGCTTGTAACTTGGGCCTTGCATTAGGGTTCTAATTCTTCCTTAACTGGTTAAGAAGGACTAACCCTAATGTTAATGGACAAGTCCCCCTCAAGTTTTCTTACAAACCATAAAATCCATTTCTTAATCTTACCATTAACTAAAATCCACTTTAACAAAGGTTTTGTTTTGTCATGAGATTAATCCCTAATCATGGATTAAGTTGAGGAGCCTTTCTCAGCTTAAATGTTCCCATCTATTATCCTTCTATTAGGATGGTGTAATGGGTCTATTAAATCCTTGATTATGACTTAAACTCATTACTTAACACTTAACAAAAACTCCAAAAAACATCTAAATAAATGCAAGTAGGTTAATGATCTTAATCCTACATCATGGTGATTAAGTGTGAGTTGCTTACTTCATACTTAAAGTATTCTCATTACCCCTAATCAGAGGGAAGATGTGATGAGTTTACTAACCCTTGGTTTAGGTTTAAGCTCATTTTCTTATGACAAACTCCAAAAGCAATAAAAGACTGAAAACTCAAAAACAAACAATAATCGTCTCCTCCGGGATTCTTTTCTCATCATCTTCACTCACAAACGAGAACTCGCTTCTTCCGTCTAATGCAAGATAGTTTGCACCTGAGCCAGACAGGTTATACACTTGAGCATAGACAAGCAAGCAGTTCACAAGTCAATTTATCTTTCAGTCTCTTTGAGTCAAACTACGGTGTTCTGACTTCCTCATTGCACAAGAGGATA
The DNA here is from genome assembly GCA_963966055.1 of Lathyrus aphaca. Classification (NCBI taxonomy): domain Eukaryota; kingdom Viridiplantae; phylum Streptophyta; class Magnoliopsida; order Fabales; family Fabaceae; genus Lathyrus; species Lathyrus aphaca. The sequence goes on from OZ014521.1 coordinate 449,569,869, forward strand.
CGTAGGCATAACTTAACGGTTATCGAACAAAAGTCTCTATATATTCCCCCTCCTCCAACATCATTCTTTGAGCTTCATTGTCTTGAGCACTGCATTCTTTCCTTGCACTGACACTCCTTTTATCCACTTCACACTTCTTTTCAGCACTGACACTTGCATTCTTTTCCAGCTTTTGTACACAGATATCACTAACACTACCCCTTTAAACACAAATCTTTTAAGCGTGGATCCCGTCGAGTACGACGAACATTCTGGGTGCTAATACCTTCCCAGGTTGTAACCAACCCCATTTCTTAGTTTCTCTGGTTCGCAACCGTCTTATCCATCTTTCCTTAGGTTTATGCAGCATTACCTTTCCTCCGGGATAAAAATGCCTAGCTGGCGGCTCTTTTCTTTTCAGTTCACCCTTGTGTGTTCTCTCCTTTTCTCCGACCATTCTTGTCTGTACCCCTTCTGACCGGGTGTCATTTGGTGGGAGCGACAGCTGGGACTGAGCCGAGATGAAATTTTCCACAATTTTCTCAAGGCTGGGTTTTGGTGGCACAACTTGCATAGGTTGGTTTTGTCTCTGGGCTTGAAAACCTAGTGGTCTCTGAGGTGCAGAGTTTTGTATAGGGTTATTGTTTTTATAGGAAAAGTTTGGGTGATTCCTCCATCCAGGGTTATAAGTGTTTGAAAACGGGTTTCCTTGAGCATAGTTTACTTGGTCTGGGTGAGTTTCATTTAATAGATTTCATTCCTCTTATTGGTGTCCTTTGGTTCCACATAGTTCACATTCTTACACGACTGCTACTGCAGTGGCTGGGTTTGTGTACATATGTTCCACCTTTAGGGCCAATGCATCCATTTTGGCTTGCATCATGTCTATAGAACTTATCTCATGTATTCCTCCTTGGGCTTCTTTCTTTTCGACTGTTGCTTGTTTTTTTCCCCATTGATAATGGTTTGGGCCATATATTTGATGAGAACACAAGCTTCATGGTAAGGTTTATTCATCAGAGCGCCGCCAGTGGCAGCACCGATGGTCATTTTAGTGTTATAATGAAGTCCATTATAGAAGGTATGAATAATTAACCATTGTTGTAGCCATGGTGTTGACATATTCTTAATAGGTCTTTATATATCTCCCAAGCTTCAAAGAGTGATTCACCTAGGTTTTGGGTAAATCTAGTTATTTGGTTCTGAAGAACAACAATCTTACTTAGGGGGAAATATCGGGAAAGGAACACTCTCCTAAGGTCTTCCCAGGTTGTTATAGAGTTGGTTGGAATGAAATCTAACCATATAATAGATTTATCTCTGAGGGAAAAAGGAAATAGTCTTAGAGGAATCTCCTCAGGAGTGTCACCATTGGTTTTAAAAGTATCAGTTGATTGTATAAAGACGTTTAGGTGTTGATTCGGGTTTTCCGGAGGCAGACCCGCGAATTGGTTTTGTTGTACTAATTGTAATAGAGAGGGTCTAAGTTCGAAATTATTGGCAGGAATTACAGGGTTTACTATACTAAAACTAGGTTCCTCATTTGATGGTTGTGCGAAATCCTTAAGGGATCTTTAGTTACGATCTTCGGCCATGACTTTCTTAATTCTACGAAGTAAGAGACGTGTACGAGCGTAACGTCTGGGTTCCGCTAAAAGATCTAGTAAACTACTGGTGCTACGAGCTCTTCACATTTACCAGCTAGTTTAAGCCTTAGTTTAGACGATGTAACTACATGTAATGAAATTTGACGTAATTGGTCCCCGACAACGACACCAAAAACTTGATGCGGTGTTTTCGCAAGTATATGAATCGCGTCAGAGTAATATAAAAGATTATCGATTCCACAGAGACCAAACGTCAATCTATCAAATCCTATCATTACGATGTTTATCTAAGGCAAATAAAAATAGGGGTTATAAGGGTGCACTGTAAAAGTAAAGTAAAATAAAGTACGAAGATGAAGATTAAAATGAAAACAGCAGGCTTGAATGTAATTCACACAATCAGATAACATCCAATGTATGTAAATAAAACTAATTATGGGGCAATGTTTACTACTTTATTAAAATAACTAATTTAACGGGAATTGTCGCTTTCGTGTATTCAGAACCGAGTTTCACCTTTAAATAAACCCTTTTATTGTCACTTATAAAAAGGTGAGCATTTCATTAAAGTGATAAACCTATTTTTAAGAAATATAGTTTCTTGACTAAGTTGAAAAGTATCTTGATCTGAAACTTTTAAACAAAAGAGGTTCAAACGAACCTGATTTTAAACCCACTAACACATCCGAAAATAGTTTTGAAATCATTTTTCTAAAGTATTAAAAAGTCCTACTTAACTGAACAAAGCGTTGTCGTTTCCTTTGAACAATTAAGACTAACCAAGTATACTAATGGTTGGATGCTTTCGATCTTACCCAACAGAATTAAAGTACGGAAAACTTGTATCAAAAACCAAAATAGCCCCAGTAACACCCCACTTTTCCCAGTTTAAAAATTAACAATTTAATAAGTAAAAATCAGAGATTAGAAGGGAATCTAACCATATAATGGCTTTATCTCTGAGGGAAAAAGAAAATAGTCTTAGATGAATTACCTCAGGAGTATCACCATTGGTTTTAAAAGTATCAGTTGATTGTATAACGACTTTTAGGTGTTGATTCGGGTTTTCCGGAGGCAGACGCGCGAATTGGTTTTGTTGTACTAATTATAATAGAGAGGGGTTCAATTCAAAATTATTGGCAGGAATTGCAGGGTTTACTATACTAGAACTAGGTTCCTCATTTGATGGTTGGGCGAAATCCTTAAGGGGTCTTTGGTTACGATCTTCGGCCATAGCTTTCTTAATTCTACGAAGTAAGAACGTGTGCGAGTGTAATGTATGGGTTCCTCTAAAAGATCTAGTAAACTACTGGTGCTACGAGCTCTTCACATTTACCAGCTAGTTTAAGACTTAGTCTAAATGATGTAACTACATGGCACGAAACTTAACGTAATTGGTCCCTGAAAACTTAGCCAAAAACTTGATGCGGTGTTTTCGCAAGTATATGAATTGCGTCATAGTAATATAAAAGATTATCGATCCCACAAAGACCAAACGTCAATCTATCAAATCCTATCGTTACGATGTTTATCTAAGGATAATAAAAATAGGGGTTATAAGGGTGCACTGTAAAAGTAAAGTAAAATAAAGTACGAAGATGAAGTTTAAAATGAAAACAACAGGCTTGAATGTAATTCACACAATCAGATAACATTCCAATGTATGTAAATAAAACTACTAATGGGGAAATGTTTACTACTTTATCAAAATAACTAATTTAACGGGAACTGTCGCTTTCGTGTATTCAGAATCGAGTTTAACATTTAAATAAACCCTTTTATTGTCACTTATAAAATGGCGAGCATTGCATTAAAGTGATAAACCTATTTTTAAGAAATAGAGTTTCTTGACTAAGTTGAAAAGTATCTTGATCTGAAACTTTTAAACAAAAGTGGTTCAAACGAACCTGATTTTAAACCCACTAACACGTCCGAAAATAGTTTGGAAATCGTTTTTCTAAGGTATTAAAAAGTCCTACTTAACTGAACAAAGTGTTGTCGTTTCCTTTGAAGAATTAAGACTAACCATGTTTACTAATGGTTGGAGGCTTTCGATCTTATCCAACAGAATTAAAGTACGAAATACTTGTATCAAAAACCAAAATAGCCCCTGTAACACCCCACTTTTCCCAGTTTAAAAATTAACAATTTAATAAGTAAAAATCAGAGGTTGGAAGGGAATCTAACCATATAATGGCTTTATCTCTGAAGCAAAAAGGAAATAGTCTTAGACAAATCGCCTCAGGAGTATCACCATTGATTTTAAAAGTATCAGTTGATTGTATAAAGACTTTTAGGTGTTGATTCGGGTTTTTCGGAGGTAGACCCGTGAATTGGTTTTGTTGTACTAATTGTAATAGAGAGGGTTTCAGTTCGAAATTATTGGCAGGAATTGCAGGGTTTACTATACTAGAACTAGGTTCCTCATTTGATGGTTGGAAAAAATCCTTAAGGGGTCTTTAGTTACGATCTTCGGCCATAACTTTCTTAATTCTACGAAGTAAGAGACGTGTGTGAGTGTAACGTTTGGGTTCCTCTAAAAGATCTAGTAAACTACTGGTGCTACGAGCTTTTCGCATTGACCAGCTAGTTTAAGCCTTAGTCTAGACGATGTAGCTACATGGAACGAAATTTGACGTAATTGGTCCCCGACAACGACGCCAAAAACTTGATGCGGTGTTTTTGCAAGTATATGAATCGTATCAGAATAATATAAAAGATTATCGATCCTATAGAGACCAAACGTCAATCTATCAAATCCTATCATTACGATGTTTATTTAAGGCAAATAAAAATAGGGGTTATAAGGGTGCACTGTAAAAGTAAAGTAAAATAAAGTACGAAGATGAAGATTAAAATGAAAATAACATGCTTGAATGTAATTCACACAGTCAGATAACATTCCAATGTATGTAAATAAAACTACTTATGGGGCAATGTTTACTACTTTATGAAAATAACTAATTTAACGGGAACTATCGCTTTCGTGTATTCAGAACCGAGTTTAACCTTTAAACAAACCCTTTTATTGTCACTTATAAAAAGGAGAGCATTGGGTTAAAGTGATAAACTTATTTTTAAGAAATATAGTTTCTTGACTAAGTTGAAAAGTATTTTGATCTGAAACTTTTAAACAAAAAGGTCCAAACGAACCTAATTTTAAACCCACTAACACGTACGAAAATAGTTTTGAAATCGTTTTTCTAAAGTATTAAATAGTCATACTTAATTGAACAAAGTGTTGTTGTTTCCTTTGAACAATTAAGACTAACCAAGTTTACTAAAGGTTGGAGGCTTTTGATCTTACCCAACAGAATTAAAGTACGGAAAACTTGTATCAAAAACCAAAATAGCCCCTGTAACACCCCAATTTTCACAATTTTAAAATTAAAAATTTAATAAGTCAATATCAGAGTGTAAACAAAGTGGAATGCCACATCAATATAATAACCAACAAAACTCCTTTATTAAAACAACAAAAAAATATTATTTCATTTCATGGAAATTTGCCAAGCATCAACAATATTCAACAACATCACTTGATGTATAAAGTTTTCAATAAAAATATGATATGTAACAAATAATGAGAATAATTAAACATCAAAAATCTTCGAGTCCCGTGTTACGTATCAGAGCGACTCATATGACTCGATCAAGCAACTTATACTCCAAGTGTACTCAAGTACGTAAATCATTGTTACTTCCGACGAAGCACATACGCAACAAAACACAAATGGGGTGAGAACTTCATTCAATAATTAATGGTGTATAATACATGTTAAAGGGTAATATCTCACAAAATCAACATCAACAACACATATCCACAACAATAATCATCAACATGACAACATGATTCAACAACATCAATATACAATGTGACTCAACAAAGACATAATGCATGTGGTACCAACTCACCGTGGTTAATTCAATCGAACCTGATTCCTAAAGGAATCCGGATAAATCACATACACCCATCCGACAATGATTTATCTCCAACAATCTCCACAATGAAGTTCAGATGAATCGCATATGCCCATCCGGAAACGAATCATCTCCAACAATAATCTATAATAATTTCATGAATACATGATAATGAATATGCACACAACATAGGTATAATAAGCATTATACCTCTTCACGATCCATCCGATCACATAAGATACACAACACAACAATCTATGCATACAACATGTGTATAATAAACATTATACATTAACACGACCCTTTGAATCACATCAAAAATACTTACAACACACATACAATAACAGCCAATCATGGCAACAATCCTTTTGATCACAAAAAACCACCTACGATACAACTACATCAATAATCATACATATACACGAGTCCCTCAGACACTTAAGGAATACGTACTCGCCATACCACACCATAGTTCACCATACCTATCAATTTGATTTATGCATTACCAAGGAAATACATCACCTAACCTTAATTAGTTATTCACCCGATTAATCCACTAGGTCTCAATTATTAATCAACTTCACCTCCAATCGCACATCTCATAATCACCAAAGTACTTCATGCAACTTACTTAATTAGTCGTCTAATCAATCCACCTAAATTTCGTTATTAAATTCTTTCCATCTCTAATCCTCAATTAGTTAAGTTCTAAGGTCCACACTAATGCCTCAGATTAAAGGAATCAATATCGGATGCAAAATCGGGACAAAAATCACAAAGCAACATAATTTTCCCTACATGCCTAGTCATACGCATATTGGGCTAGGTCATACGCGTAATGACCAACATATATGTAGCCCCTACGCACCTTAATATGCGTATCTACCCACACACATGGGCCAATACGCGTAATGACCCCTCATACGCCAATTGTCATAGTTCCCTATGCGTAGCTTACTTAAATGGGCATATGGTTGTGCCAAATCCCTTACCATATGCGTAATCACACCTCCATACGCGTAATGACTTATTTTCACGCACATCCATACGCGTAACATATCCTTAATACGCGTAATCTACCAATATCACACAAGCCATACACGTAATGACCTACTCCATACGCATATGGACAAAAACTTCCAATTTTCATGTTTTCTTTTTCATCCTGATTCTATTTCCTATGATTCTCGTTTTCACAATTCTTATCAGTCTTGGGAATGTTTCTATACTAGTTTTACACTCTCCATCATATCATTCTTTCACCTAATGTTACTAAATCCAGTTTTATCAATATTCTAGATCTAGATTCATCATCCTCAGTCTACAATAACACAGATCTGCATATACATTGCCACATACAGAAAAACCACAACAATATTTTAGATACGAATTCAATTACACTAGAACGAATTCACAATAAAAAATATACACACAACATATTCATCATAACAACAAAAATCCTACGAGGGAAAGGACCCCTCACTACCCCATCATGTTATCATCACCAATTATAAACTTATTCTCCCCCTTACCTCAAATCCTTGGAGAGATTCCTGCGAATTTTCTCCATGAATATTACTCTGGGAGAAGTTCTTCCTCTTCCTAGCCCTTTCTATTGGTCTCTCCAAAAAAATTTCTGACTAACCTCCTCTAATCTCGAATTAAGACTTAATTCCCAACATTACCTTCTTCATAATCTTTTACTGATTCAACCTCATTATTTTTAATTAAATAAAATAATAATAATAGTACTAATTATACTAATATTATTAACATAATAATAATAATAATAAAACTATTTAATTAGGCCATTTTATTAATACCACACCTCACCAATACTATCTTCACCATAAGTCTACCCGTCCACTAGGATACTACACCAAAATCTCTAGACACACACACACCTTAACCAAGGCCAACAATACACCAAACATACCCGATGATAAATAATTAAAAATAGGGTGTTACATTAAGCATTTCTATCTACGTATTATGTGAAATGTTATTTTAACTACGATCCTTACATTCTTGCCTTTTTAGATTTAGCCAGACATGGAAATGTAAATAGACATATTGGATTTTGACATATCAAAGTAAATTCTTTCTAGATAAAAAGGTTTTGAAAGTAAAGCAATGCGGAAAATAAATAAAGTAAAGCGATGTAAAAAATAAATAAAGTAAAAGCAGTGCGAGAAATAAATAAAGTAAAAGTGGTGTGAGAAATAAATAAAGTAAAAGCGGTGCAAGAAATAAATCAAGTAAAAGCAGTGTGAGAAATAAATAAAGTAAAAGAAGTGCGACAAATTAAAAGATAAAAGCGGAATTCATAAACAGAAACCTGCTCCAATCGGAGGCTTGGTATCTGAAAACAACTGGAAAATAACTTGAAATGGAAATGGTGGTAGGATTAACTTCCACCAAGTGCTCCATACTCGATTACAGACTCGATTACATAAATGTGATAACTCCCTGATGTGAGAAGATTATCACTTACAAACTCTCGATTATTTATGCCTAAGTGTCGTAACTAAGTTTAGATGCCTTGAAATGAACAAAATGACATATATTTATAGGCTAAGGAAAAAGCATGAAAAGACAAGGACACCTTCCATCTTCTTTTGGGAGGGAAAAACATGCCAAAGGTGGCGCCATACACCCCTTCATGGCGCCCCAATGTGAACTAAGGTGGAAAGAGGTGGGAGACGTGGCAGTTGTCAGCAGTTGAGTCCTATCTAACTTGTGGCCTACCCCATGGCGCCCGCCATGTTGGGTGTCACATGTGCAATTCCTTCAAAAACTGGCTTTTTGCTCGATTTACTTCATTTATTCAAGAATGGATCTAGACACACTTATAATCTGAAAACAAAACAAAACAAAAAATAATACAAGAAAACAAGAAAACAATAAGAAAAAACCTAAGAAACATGTGCAATTCGAGTAAAAAATGTTGTGTAATTCGGTGTCATCAATACCATGTAAAGGTAGTGAGGAGTCCTTACCCTCATAGGAATTCGTATGAATGTTTTATGTGTTCTTGTAGATCTGGTGTGTGTATGATTTATAGTGAAAATTGCATGATTCGAATTTCTGTTGTCACTAATTGTATGAATGATTGGTGTAATTATGTCATGAGAACCTTGGTGTTTGCAGATCTATTTTTGGTGCTGGTGTAGGTGACGAATTTCGATTTAAGACCCATAAATTGGTTAGTAACGATAAGTATAAGATTAAGATGAAAAGTAGGTTCTAAAATTGATGGAGAAACAAGTTTAGGACTGAATTGGAGAGAAATAGTGAGAATCTTGTAGCAGAACTCGAACTGGTAGGGAAACTGGGATGTTTTGCATAGCTTATGCCCATACGCATAACAAGGAGGCTGTTAGGCGTAAGGGATCAAGCATTACACGTATGGGAAGCCATTACGCGCAATAGATTGCCAAAAAGGAGGATTTGATACGGCCCTCTGGTGGAATACGTAGGCTACACGTAGGGATTCAAGGCATTACACGTAATAAGAGGGGAATTACGCATAATGAACCAGGGATCTGGGACGTTACGTGTTAAGGTGTAAAGGATTGTGGGAGAACTGGGAAATACGTGTATAGCCCTAACCATTATGTCTATGAACAAAAGAGGTGAATAATTTAACCGATTTTGCGATTTATTTCCCATTTTCACCTCCAATGCAATTTCTTTTGGTCTGAGATGTTTGTATAGCTGTCATGACTTGTTAAAAATATTAACGATGTTGAAAATAAAGGACAACAAAATTTATGGAATTAATAGATTATTTAGTGAATTGGTATTGTTGGATTATTTATGGTGTGTATTGGTGATGATGCATATTATGGTGATTATGCATTTCTTATGTGATCAGGAGGATCGTGTGCATGTATGTCATTATTATACATGTATTGTATGCATAAAATTGTCATGCATTTCATGGTGTTTTGGTGAAGACGAATCATGCCTCATGAGGAGCGTAAGTGATTCATGATGTGGATAAATCATGTCTCAAAAGGAGCATAAGTGATTTATTCGGATTCAATAATGAATCGGGTTCGATTGAATGAACCATGGTGAATTGGTACCACATGCATTTTGTCAGTTGTTGAGTCACGTTGCATTATTTTGGTGTTTGGTGATTGTGTGTGATTTGTGTGAGTACTACTTTTAACATGTTTGATACACCGTTAATTATTAAATGTAGTTCTCACCCCTTTGTTGTTTTGTGGCGTATGTGCTTCCTTGGAAGTACAGATAATCCAGGTACTCGACTGTGAATGGAGTTCATGTTGCTTGTTCAAGTCTTAGGAGTCTCTTTGATACATAACATGGGGTTTTGGGAGTTTCCAGCAATTATTATTCGTTATTAATTTTGTTACGTACCTTTAATTCATTTGAAAATATGGTGGACCACAATTGAAGTGAATTTTTGGATGTTGTTGGCAAATTGCCTTAGTTTGAACAAAAATGTTATTTTCGATTTTTCATTTAAATTAATAAGAGAAGTTTTGTTTTGTTGGATTTTAATAATGTGGCATCTTGCTTTTGGTGTAAATCTGATTTAATTTCATACTATTTGCGTATTTTATGAAATGGGAAAGTCAGGTCTACCTCATTTTGGTCCCCACTTGTATCCACATATTCTGCCTCATTTTGGTCCCCACCTGCATCAATATTTTCTTCCTCGTTTTGGGTCTGACATACATCTTCAATGTCCTCCTCAGGTTAGGCCTCACAAACCTCATCAACTTGGGAATCGGTTAAAGCAACTATCTCATCAGGTTCTTCAATTGGGTGGACTATAAATATGTCAACTTTTCCATTAGTCTTGGACCAGTTCAAAGCTTCTATTGCCCAAAAATCATCTTCCAACGCCTTCAATGTTCTTGCAAAATCATACCACATTTCTTGCACTCCTAGATACATCATCTCTTTAACAACCCCTAATATTTCAAAATAACTCCACCTGTCACCATCACACTTCTAGTTTGACACATGACCTCCTATATATTTGTCATCAACAAAATAGCCTCCATGATGAAAGTCAACAAAAAATACATCAATAACCATGATGTTCCTGGTTAAATCAATCCTAAAATAAGTAACCTATTAATTATCACGACTATTAAATAATAACACATAAACAATAAAAACAACAATGCAGACCTAGTGGACGTACCTGAAAAGAAGACTTTCTTCACAGTTACTTACAACTATGGGATGGACGAATGACAATGATGAAGGAATTTCAAGACGGATGAGAGTGTTTGAAGATTTCAAGAAAGGAGAAAGAGAGAGAGGGAGAGGAAGATTATGGTTCAATTCTAACTCATGTAACTCACCTAAATCATTTGAATAATCTTGAATTAATTTAACAATAATATAAAACCAAATCAACATGGCTAAAAAAACTCATCTAACTTAACTGTCAGCTCATTTCCATTAATGCCACACATACGTTTTTTAACAGAATTATTAAAAATTAACAACAACGCACGGTCTAGTTAACTTAAAGGACCTTATCGTTACAAATAAATGAAAATTTTACCTCATACCCATATCTTTATCCCTATGCCCCCTACATTTTATAAAAAATACCAATTTTGTTCTTGTATATTTTTAACTGATTTATTATTTTATTTTTTAAATAATTTTAAAATTTTATGTTGTGTACCGGAAGACTTTGTAAAAGAGTTCCAGTATTCATTTTTCAAGTATTTTTTTAACTTTTTTTGTGTGTACTGTAACACCCTTTCTACCCCATCACAAGTATAATACAATTTAATCAAACATCAGAGTAAAACTCAAGAAAAGATGTCAAATACTTTAAATAACTCATGCATCATAAAACATCACATTGAGTCCTTTCCCATAACACGGGTTAATAAAATCATAAAAAACACATTAAATTTCTTTTCAACAAATACGCAGTAGAAAACATTACATCACCTTTCATCTTTAATAAAATAAACCTCATAAATTATTCCAAACATCATTTAATCAAAAGTACTCAAAAGAAATAATATCTTAATTCAAATAAACAAAACAATTCAAGCGAAAACTCATCCCGATGTTACTGGACACAGAGCAAGACTCCACTTCTAACTAACAGTACAACACACTACTCCGAGATAAACGCGCACCGAGCTAACCTTGATTATCTGCAGGATGACATAATAGACCATCACCAGAAGGCAGGCAGGGTGAGTAAATTTACATTCAATAAAATAATATAGAAATGAGAATTTAAAAACACAAAATGACAACAACAAATCCATCACCAATAGCTCAAACAAGCACAACGTCAATTTTGTCACATCACAACATCAATCATCACAACTCATTTATACACAACATCAATAACGTCACATCATCACACAAAGTCAATGAAAATCATGCTATGTCATTTAGAATAATATGCAACCTTTTATTATGCATGTGGTACCGAAACATCCTCATGGATGGACACCGGGCCATCAACCCTCCACTAAGGGAGCACATCATAACATCATATTACTTTAATCGCACAATGGGATTGAAGTTACCAATGGACCAAAGTCCCCTCATAAATCAATGTCATGAATACAAGACGCAATATACACACATCATCCTCAAAACATCATAAACATTGCTTCCACATTCATCATTAATCATCATCTCTCATACTCATTCATGTCATCATGTTATATACTTACAAAACCTCATACCTCTACATCATGTAAGCTACTCCATAACTCAAGGGAAATCAAATAATCATCATACATCAAATAATCATGAATTCTACTCATATAGCCTCTAAAACACATCATACGAAAACTCTACAGCCTCATAGCAACTTATGACATGAACCTGATCCAGAAAACATATTCTTGAATAAAAATTCATTTCCAAAATTCCAGGTTTCGCGAAGCGAGGCACATTTCTCTCTAAGCGCACAACTCATAGGTTGTGCTTGCTAAGCAAGTTGTAGCTCTCTAAGCGAGCTTCGCGAATTCTGCAGATTTTCTGCGTTTTTCCTGATTCGTTCCTCTGCGATAAAACCCATCAAAACGCAACAATCGACAATAGTACATCAGAAAAACATCATCAAAATCAACATTCTTCATTATTGTTGTACCCCAAAATTTGTCCTCCCATCTTCAAGACAATATGTCTCAAGAGGTCTCATAATGGTCATATGATTCTCAATTTCTCAAAAGAATTCAAGGTTTCATCAGACAAAGCCTCCTCCTAAGCAATGGATCTTAAATTAGGATTTTGAGTTTCTCAAAGAAAATTGAACTTCCAAAGCCTCAAGTGGACTTCATGACATCATGCATACTTCAAAGAATCCTCATGTCAAGTTTCAAGACTTTCCCTACAAGTTTGGTCAGCAGATACTCATTTACTTAAAAATCAGTAACTTGGTCAATAAGTCAATTGTGGTCAACACAAATTCAAACTTCAAGATTTTTGGTCAAAATCAATATTATGAGGTTAAATTCATCATTTTTCAAGGGTTGATCATGATTCATCAAGGAAACCTCAAAATCATCAAGAATCAAAAGTTACTAAGTTAGGGTTGTGTAGGAAAAGTCAACTGTACTTTGACCAGCCATAACTTTCACATACTTCATCCAAAATTTCCCATCCGAAGCTTATTTTGAAGGAAATTCAATTCTCTACAACTTTGTGTCTCAGAAGCCAAGGCCAAAAATGCTTCATTTGAGAGAGGTGAGCCAAGACATTACAGGTCCTTTTGAAAGTCAACAAAAAGTCAAAATTTTCAAAATCTCATAACTTAAAAATGAAAACTAAAATGGACATGGGACCAAAAGGAGAAGTTAGAGGAAACTATAAGCTTTCTAAAAATTCTTAGAACACCTTCATGGGATGAAAATTGAGGTAGTTATGCATTGTTGAAGTTGGACAACTTTGAGGAGGTGTATGAAGCAAAAAAGGCCAAAACTCAAGTTCCTTCCAAATGGGCCCATAATTTTTCAACCCAAACTCAATTATAAGATCATGCACGACCCATAGATCATAATATCTGATTTTTTATATTTATTTTATATTATATTAGATTTAAATCATTTAAATTCAATTTTAATTAAGATAAATAATAAAAAATCTAATATTTGATCTTAAATCTATTTTGGGATCAAATATTTGATGGTTATGTTGATTGAAAATGTCCAAATTCGTGCAAGACCAAACAAGTATGATTTTATGTGATTTTTGGACAAATTTGGAAACCATGTTTCTTCATACTCAAGCAACTAAAAAACAATCCATCAAGGCCCAGAATTCTGACCTAAATTACACTATTATAAGTACACAACATGACCACAATGCAATAGACGATTTTGGAGAGCTAAAGAACCACTTTCAAAATTTCAAAGTTTCACAAAAAAAAATCACATTCGGTTTCCCTACTCTAGTAGTTTTTGAAAGGTTTGAAAGGCTTCATGATGTTCCTTGATGAGTTCTGAAACTATTCCAATCATTACCATCACCAAAATCATGACCAAATGCATAAAACGGATTCATATTTTTCCTTAAATTTTTGAATTTTGATTTCCATTATACATGCTTTATAACTTAAATTTGATTGTATAATATTGTTTATAATGATCTTTGCAATGTTTCTGGTTAGTTTGATTCAAGTTTCAACGCAGGTATGGCAATTCGCCATTATTAGGGTTTTGAGATTCGAATTTGGGAACCTTCATTAGACGTGTTTTCAGGAGCAATTGATGGTCTCATTGAGTTCATAGGACAATTTATGATAGAAAAATGTCATTGAAACTAATTTATTTGATGAGTTTTGAGTTTTGAGATTTTCAGGTGTTTTAGTGACAAACGAAAACCGTCACTAAAGCCTTTAGCAACGAACAAGTGTCACTATAGCCTAATACCACAAACGGAGGAAGAAGATGGCCATTAGCGCATGTTTTTCAGGATTTGAATTTTGTTTTTATTTTATATTGAATCGTTTACGTTTATTTGTCACCAGGATGCAGGTGTCCCAGTGGTTGCGTGTTGAAGCTGGGGGGTGGAGGTCCTGGGTTCGAATCCAGGCATCCACCCTTATTTTTTTATGCGTTTTTCTTCTCCTTTTATTTATTTTATTAATTTTTATTTCTTTTCTTTAATTAATCATAATTAACTAAATAATCACCATTAACCTTAAAATTAATTTAAACTAATCACCCTATTTTCTTTTTAAAAAAACAAATTTTTATAAACAATTCTTAATTATTTTTCTTACATAATATTTTCTATAAAAAAATCAGTTTATTAGTTTTTTTATTAAATTTGTAAACTAATTAATTAGGTTTAGATTAATTTAACAAACCCTGATTCTTTTTTCTAAAACTCTAATTAATCAACCCTGATTTTTCTAAAACCCTAATTTAATTAACCCTAACCTTTTTTCTTCATAAAAACGATTAATCTTTTCTTTATTTTATTTTATTTTATTTGTCTTAATTATTTACTTTATTAGAAAAAATTGTATAAGACACACGATTATGAAATTTGTATTCTCGTCTTTATTTCCGATTATGTAGTTGTTCCTCCTATGTAATAGTCTAGGTTTAATTTTCCACATTTTAATTTCCGCAATCCCCTAAAGGACAAATGTACCCCCTCCCTCTGATGTAATAGCGTTGGACTTTAATTTCTGCTTTTAATTTCTGCGAAACTATAATTGCGTGGTTAGTAATCTAGGGAGTGCAAATACATGTATGTTAATAAATTGGACCTAGCCCACTAAGTACAAGATAAATAACAGAAATTGATATTCACACACGTAAGTCGATTGTTTTACGATTGCCATCTGCACCTCCTAGGGTTTCCCCTCTTGGTTGCCTTCAAAACATGGTCAAGTCCCTCGAACATGGGGTGTCTTAGTAAATGTCCCTTCAGATTAAAAAATCATCATAGTCCCTTCAAAATAAAAGATCATAGTCCCTTCAAGTTTCCTACGAATAAATGATCTCATCCCTCGATGACCCTACAAAAATGTTGATAGTCCCTTTGAATTACTAAGATACACCCCTACAGGTTGCCTTCTATGACCATACGATGACCCTACGCCCGTCCCTAACATCCAAGGTAAAGACTACTTACTAACTAATGGTAAGGACAATCCTACCCTTAAAGGAAATAAATAACAAGAAAGACCTTACAAACTTAGGGTAAGTAGTTCTTAAGTACTTGCTCACTTCTTTTCAAAACACTCTTTACACCCCACTTTTCAAAATACTTTCAAACTAAACACTTTGTATATATCCATACGAGGATCATTGCAAAGTTAAAGAGTTATGAAAATATTTTCTAACCACACACTATACTCTTTTTCAAACAAAAGTAAAGTGAGCTAAGTAATTAAGAGCCCATGGATAACCATGGATACAAAGGGTGCTAACATCTTCCCTTTGTATAACTTACCCCCTGAACTTAAATCTTTTAAAGGTCTTTCTTGTTCTTTTATTCCTTTTCCTTATTGGATAAAATAAAAGTCGGTGGCGACTCTTGCTATCCGCAACATAGTTTTTGTGAAAACAAAAACGACAAAGTCAGTTCTCCCACCGTGTCACAATTATATCGGCATACACATCATTATATGCATCATAATTCTCACAAAATCATCATCAACAATCAATTCATCACAAAACCCCATACCCTAAAACGTATACCTCAAAACCCCCAATTCCATTCCCACATTATAATACCGAAAGGAAGATACTCCTCATACCTTAGGTTTCGTAATTCTTCGATAATCTTCTCGAAAAATCCCTAGCTTCCAAACCCTAGCTTTTCCTTCCTCAGAGATTTTCTCCCTTTCTCTCCAAAAGTGCGATCGTTCTAATGATCGTACAAAACCTAACTTAATCACTTTTATCACTCTTTCCCCTAGGACCTCTTTAGTCTTTCCTCATAATGCCCTCACTAATCCTCTACTAAAATACCACATTACCCCTTGTTCTCTAATTCTTTTTATTTTATTTAGCTCCAATAATAAACTAAACATACTATACTTAATATTCTAATATTAATAAAATATTAAGTCACCCTCAAAACTCCAGAAAACATCAAATAACATCATAAATCATCAAAATTCACAAGAAACACATCAATTAAATCAGAATCAACTTTGGGGTGTTACAACTCTCCCCCACTTAAGAATTTTCGTCCTTGAAAATGTACCTGAAGCAAACAACATTGGATACGACTCTTTCATCTGATCTTTTCGCTCCCAAGTCCAACTATCACTAGCTGGTCCACCCCACAATACCTTCACCAAGGCAATCTCTTTACCTCTTAATTGCTTCATTTCTCTACAATCTATTCGTACTTGTGAAGCCTCTACAGTCAAATTATCTCTTACTTGAATATCATTCATCTGAATCACTTGCGACGGATCTGCAATGTACTTCCTCAGCTGTGACACATGAAACACATCATGAAAATTCGCAAGTAACGATGGTAATGAAATCTGATATGCCACCTCTCCGACCCTCTGCGAAATCTGATACGGTCCGATGAAACACGGAGTGAGCTTTCTGGACTTTAGAGTTTGCCCGACACTAGTCACTGAAGTAACCCTCAAGAAAACATGATCTCCTTCTTGAAATTCAAGTGCTTTCCTCCTCTTATCATGATAACTCTTTTGACGACTTTGCAAAGTTTTCATTCTCTCTTGAATCATCTTAATCTTTTCAGTTGTCTCCTGCACAATCTCAGGTCCGAACACAACACTCTTGCCTGATTCATACCAACACAATGGAGTCCTACACCGCCTCTCATACAATGCTTCATACAGGGCCATACCAATGCTTGCATGAAAAGTATTGTTATAAGTAAAATCAATTAACAACAAAAGACTATCCCACACTCCTCCATGATCCAACACATAAACCCTCAGCAAGTCCTCTAAAGATTGGATAGTCTGTTCTGTCTGACCGTCCATCTGTGGATGATAAGCAAAGCTCATCCTCGACTTGGTTCCCAAAGCACCTTGTAAACTCTTCCAAAATCCCTATGTAACCCGCGAATTTCTATCCGACGCGATACTCAAAGGTATCCCATGCAACTTCACAATCTCATCAATATACATCTCTTCTAGCTTCGACATGGAATAATTAATCTTCATCGGCAAGAAATGCGCCGACTTAGTTAATCGGTCAACAATCACCCAAATGGAATCATTTCCCTTCACTGTCTTCAGCAAACCTATCACAAAATCCAATAGAAATTCTATCCTATTTCCATTCCGGAATACTCAACGGTTGCATCATACCTAAAGGCTTTCGATGCTCAACCTTCATTTTCTGGCAAACCAAACACGCATACACAAACTCTGCAACATATCTCTTCATACCCTGCCACCAAATAAGCTTCTGCAAGTCATGATATATCTTAGTTGCGCCAGGATGAATACTCAATCTACTTCGGTGTCCTTCTTCAAGAATACTCTTCTTCAACTCTAGAATATCAGGAACACACACACGATCCCGAAACTTCATCATACCATTTTCATCAATCCGGAACTCTCCTTCGCTACCTTGGTTAATCAAAGTCATTTGATCGACCAACTTCAAATCTAATTGTTGTCCTAAACGGATCTCTTCCACAATATCATCAGTCAATTTCAACATACCCAACTTTACACTCTCAAATGTGGTCTCACACAATAAACTCATGTCTCTGAACTTCTCAATCATCTCAAGTTTTTTAACCATCAACATCAACATATGTAAAGTCTTTCTACTCAAAGCATCTGCAACCACATTAGCTTTACCAGGGTGGTAATTCAAATCAAAATCAAAATCCTTCAACATCTCTAACCATCTTCTCTACCTTATGTTTAGTTTTTTCTGATCAAACAAGTATTTCAAACTCTTATGATGGTTGAACACTTCAAACCTCGATCCAAACAGATAGTGTCTCTAAATATTTAACATAAAAACCACGATCTCTAACTCTAAGTCATGGGTAGGATAGTTCCTCTCATGAACAGATAGTTGTTTATAAGCATAGGCAACTACCTAACCATTCTGCATCAACACACCACCAAGACCCATCTTCGAAACACCCCATGCATACGCTAGCCCCTTTTGAGTCAACTGCGTCAGAGGCAATACCAATTTAGAAACACCTTTTATAAAATTTCGGTAATAATCGGCTAAACCAAGAAAACTTCTAATCTCCGTAGCAAGCTCTGGAGTATCCTAATTCAACACAGCATCAATCTTCGAAGGATCCACTGAAATCCATCCATTAGAAATCACATCGCCAAGGAAACTCACTTCCTTCAACCAGAACTCACACTTCGACAACTTGGCATAAAGCTTCTTCTCTCTTAACACTTGTAATACAATCCTCAGATGTACTTCATGTTCTTCTTCTGACTTTGAATAAATTAGGATGTCATCAATAAAAACCACAACAAACTTATCCAAATACTCATGAAATGTCTGATTCATATATTCCATGAATACACCAGGTGCATTAGATACACCAAAAGGCATCAAAATATACTCATAGTGACCATACCTCGTTCGAAAAGCTGTCTTCGGAATATCACCCACTTTAACTCGAATCTGATGATAACCCGACCTCAAGTCAATCTTACTAAACTCACAATCTCCCACCAACTGATCCATCAAATCATTAATCCTCGTAAGTGGATATTTATTCTTAATAGTCACCTTATTCGGTTGTCAATAATCGACGCACAACCTCATACTACCATCCTTTTTCTTAACCAATAACACAGGAACACCCCACGAAGAAACACTTGGACGGACAAATTTCTTCTCAAGAAGTTCTTCAAGTTGTTTCTTCAACTCACTCAGCTTTGAAGCTGACATCCGATATGGAGCCATCGACATTGGAGGCAAATCACTAATGTTATCCGGAGGCAAATCACTGGTAGCAAATCCACAACAAACTCTACTTCACATTCCGGAGGCAAATCACTAATGTTATCCAGAAACACATCAAGAAATTCTTAGACAACAGTCAATTCAATACTCACTTGTTCACGGTCAACTTGTAACGCTGCAAACAAAACGAACATTTGGGCTTCATCTGCTAGAAGTACCTCCACTTGCTTCGCAGATAGAAACATCATCTCCCCACAATCGCCAAACTTTGGAAGCTCTACCTTCTTTGCATAACAATTGATATGCACAAAATTGAACTCCAACTAGTTCATACCAAGCACAACATCCATATGGCGTAAAGGTAAACACGCCAAGTCCATCAATAAATCCTTACCATAAATGGTTAAAGGACACTTCAAACACACACGGTTAGTCGTAACTGAACCTTCAGCATGCATCTCAATCAACATATTACCATTCATAACAGTTAAAGGCAAATTCAACCTGGTCGTGCACTCAATCAAAATAAACGAATGAGTAGCACCAGTATCAATTATAGCAACCAACTCAACATCATTAATAAAACAAGTACCTCGAATCAAGTTATCTTTCTTCTGAGCATCTGAGCCACTCAAAGTGAACACTTTACCAGTAGTCTGAGTAGCAGTAGCAACCTTCTTCGGTTTCTGACACTAAGTAATGATATGTCCCTCTTCACTGCAATTGAAACAAGTTGGTCCAATATTTGTACACTCATCCTTCATATGACCCCTCTTACCATATTTATAACATCTTATCATAGTAGCAGTACACACATCAGATTTGTGACCTGCTTCGCCACACTTATAGCACTTTAGAGGAGTGGAACCCGCTCCCCCACTTGGCTTCTTCCCATTATTACCCTTCGGCTTCCCCTTGTCATTTGGAGTCACATAAGGCTTCCCTCGAAATTGACCCTTATCTTTCTTCTCACTCACCTGCTTATAGTGAGCAGATAAAGCTCGACTATCCTCATCATAGATCCTACTCTTATCCACAAGCTCAACATACATACGAATATGCTGACACCCAATCGCTTGCTTGATTTCTGGTCTCAGGCCATTCTCAAACTTCAAACACTTGGACAACTCAGCATCACCTCGGTTGTAGTGAGGACAAAATTTCACCAACCTCTCAAACTTGGCAACATACTCTACCACAATCATGTTCCCCTGCTTCAGCTCTAAGAACTCAACCTCTTTCTTGCCACGAGCGTCTTCAGGAAAGTACTTACTCAGAAATTCCCTCCTGAACACATTCCAAGTTATCGCATCCCCAACTCCTTCTAATCTCTGACAGTTATTATCCCATCAATCCTCAGCCTCTTCATCCAACATATGGGTGCCAAACTGCACCTTCTGCGGATCGGAGCACACCATAGTCCTGCAAATCTTCTCAATCGCCTTCAGCCACTTATGCGCGTTCTCCAGTTCACGAGTACCCTCAAACTTAGGTGGATTATTCCTGTGAAAAACCCCTAAGGCATGAAATTCATCCCGAACATTGTTCCGCACAGTAGCCTAAGAAAGTGCAGCTACCGCATCCGTAAGAGCACGATTCGAAGCCATTCTACAATCACCAACAACATCATAAAACAACTCAACTTCAAAACACTCAAACTCAAAAATTGACACGACTGACAACGACACGACACGACCGACAACCCGACATGCTCTGATACCACTATTGTAACACCCTTTCTACCCCATCATAAGTATAATACAATTTAATCAAACATCAGAGTAAAATTCAGGAAAAGATGTCACATACTTCAAATAACTCATGAATCATAAAAATATCACACTGAGTCCTGTCCCATAACACGGGTTAATAAAATCATGAAAAACACTTTAAATATCTTTTCAACTAATACGCAGTGGAAACCAATACATCACCTTTCATATTTAATAAAATAAACCTCATAAATTATTCCAAACATCGTTTAATCAAAAGTACTCAAAAGAGATAACATCTTATTTCAAATAAACAAAACAATTCAAGCGAAAACCCATCCTGATGTTACTGGACACAGAGCATGACTCCACTTCTAACTAACAGTACAACGCACAACTCCGAGCCAAATATGCACCGAGCTAATCTTGATTATCTGCAGGATGGCATAATAGACCATCACCAGAAGGCAGACAGTGTGAGTAAATTCACATTCAATAAAATAATATAGAAATGAGAATTTATAAACACAAAATGACAACAACAAATCCATCACAATAGCTCAAACAAGCACAACGTCAATTTCGTCACATCACAACATCAATCCTCACAACTCATTTATACACAACATCAAATATATCACATTATCACACAAAGTTAATTCAAATCATGCTATTTCATTTTGAATGATTTGCAGCCTCTTATTATACATGTGGTACTGAAACAACCTCATGAATGGACACTGGGCCATCGACCCTCAACTAAGGGATCACATTGTAACACCCCAAATTTTCCCTATTCATTTTAAGAATCATACCACATCATATTCATCATGAACATATCATTTTCTCAGCATCCTAGCATGGAAAGATGAGGCATAACATCCCTCATGTCCTCGCATCAAGCATATGGTCATCTGTGGAGGTCCTTGAAGCATTTCAAGCCATGACAAGGATTCCAATGAGTTTGTACAAGTCTTATGGTGGGTCTACACTCCATTTACAAGTTTATGTCCATTGGCAAAAGCTCAGAAGATTGCATGATCATCAGAGATCTCAGGACAAGGCAAAGCTCCTATACAAGGCACCCAAATTAAGGTTTGTGATTCAAGCACCATAATCTCACAACTTTGGCCATTTCATTCGGGAAAAGTCTTATATATGTTAAGAGGATCCTAGGTGTCAATTTTCATGAGTAAATTCCATGTGGAAGTCAGACAATGCCTCAGTTGCTTGTAGATGAAGAAAAAAGTCAACAGTGCCCTTAAAAAGTCAACTGTGCAATTTCAAGGGGCCTAACCCAATTTTTTTGGCCAAGAGGGGTCCTTACAATGTTATAAGAGGTTTGTAATGCCTAAAGTTCAAGAATCATGGAGATTTGAAGGGTTTTGCGAAAATGGTACAAAGTTGGTTTATGGAATTTTCCAAATTTGGCAACTTTTGCCCTAATTTTCAAATGGCCTTAACATGATCAAAAATTCTTCAAATGGACCAAAGTCAAACATGAAAGTTGAAGATTAAGGGCTCCCGTTTTCAAAAATTACAAGTACATTTTCATAGGATTCCTATATTTTCCTATAGGTCCTTCGAAAAAGTCATGTTTCTAGGGCAAAATTCACTTTTCAAGTATGCCACCAAATGCAAAAGGCTTCAAATATGAATTGTGTGACTTGGTATTGGTCCAATCTTGTTTCAAACTTAAAATGCATTGTACTATGACCAATTTTCTCCAAAGAATTTTTCATTTTCGTGCACAACAAGAAAATCACTCAAAAATTGCAAAATTGGCAAAAGTCATGAAACAAGTGTGAGGGCTTGATCTAAAGGCCAGGATTGATTGGATTTGAATCAAGGGTGGGAAGTGAATTGCCCATGTGCTGAGAGGCCCAAGAGAGCATGAGCATAGCATGCTTATCTCATATGTTGCACAAAAGTCAAATTCACACAAAACTCATGATTGATTCGTGCATTCTATTTCATTCTTTCAGCATTGCCTTGTGAGGTCACAAAGAGAACAATTAGGGTTTAGCAAGCCTCAGATCTCTCTCATTCTCTCATTCACAAAATTCATGCAACTTTGCATTTTCTCTCATTCCTCTTCATCCAAGCAAGTAAACTCCAAACCAATTGTGGATCTGTGATCTAGGCAAGCTCAGGATCCTTAAGCATACACTCATTGAAGCTTATTCTCAAGTTTGACCAGCTTACCATTTCAAGGCAACTTGCTTTGAAACCTCAGATCTTGCTTGTTTCAAGACCTTAGATGCATTTATTTTGCATCTAGGGAGTAAGAGGGGTGCATTTCATCTATTCTTTGGCTTTATATCTCATTATACCAAGTTCTTCACCTCAGGTATGGCTCTAAATTTTGTGATCTAGAAATGAAATTAGTGATGCATTTTGTGATCCTTGATCTTCACTGATGATTCTGCAATGTTTGGTTTCGAAAATGATGCATCATAGCATAAGTTATTTGAGTTTCAAGTTTGATGGTGTCACTTTGTTTTGCTCGATCCCTTTGATTCTTTGAGATTCAAGTGTTTTTGAGGTCATTTTTTAAATCAGTGAGGTCGAATTAGTCAATCTGGAGTGTTTGGTTGTTTATTATTGATGTTTGTGATGCTGTCATGAATTCCGGTGCCGGATCCCTAGCTCCGGTCACCGGAAGCAGTTTCCTTTCACCTAGGGTTTGTCCAAGGAAGAAGAAGGCTCAACAGCCCTTGGATCATCCCATCCTGCGCACCACAGCTTGCCATGTAGCCCTGGCCCTCCTCCCGTCTCATGTGTTTCTTCTTTTTCTTTTTTAATGATGCATGTGTCTCAGCCCATGGTAAGTACCATGCTCCAGCCAACCACAACGCAGCCAAATGCCAGCTCAATTAATGAGCTTCTCCTTCACAGCCGCGTGATCAATCCAACGTCTTCCCTATTTTCCTTCTTTTATTTCTTTAATTCCACAAATTCCCACCCTAAGTAACATATTCATGCGCCAGTTCTGGGCTTAGAAAGTGCTAAGCGCACCCCCATCCCCTTGGCCCATTTCGTTTCCACATAAAACCCTTACTAATCACACCCCATTCCAATTATTTTTATGTTCTTTTTTCAATTTAATTTTCTTTTATTCAGTTTCCATTTTAATTTATTAAAAATAGTTTCCTTCATATAAAAAATCCCAAAAAAAATCATGAGTCTCATTTAATGTCTCTTTTATTTTATCATATTTTTTTTCCATTGCCACGTGTCTGAATTAATTCATTATTTCACTTAGCTTCTTTTGAATCCTCTTTTGACTACACTGCCTTGTCCATTTTCCATACTCTTCAATATTTTGAGTTTTGATCCCATTTGTTTTGCTCTGGATTCTTAAGACATTGTACTTTTCATGTGATTTTTCGTATAATTTTTAGAAACTTAGCCTGTGTTCTTGCCTCCCTTTGACCTAGTTCACTTCAGAATCTTTTAAAATCCTTTTGGCTAGTTGATATAACATGTTTGAAGATCATTTGGTTTCAATTGTGGAATTTTTAGATGGTTGGTTGATTTGTTTTGAATTTTACTTTGAACCTTGTCCCATTTTGCTTCCTTTGAACCTTTAGGTTTCATAAATGTGCATTTGTTCTCATGTGTTGTTTCATGTTGCATCTTTTGCTTATAAGCTTCATCTCTCATTCCTTTGATTTGCATATGCATTGTGCATTTACTCATACCATTTCACTTCTGATTGTGTGATGTTAGATTGTTGTCTTGCTCATTGTGTTTCATTTGTGTTCACTTTACTAAACTTGCAGGGGCTATGGTAAGTTTGAGGTATGGGAATTGAGTTCCATATCTCCAATTCTCATCTCTTCCTCTTATGTTTATCTTGAGCTAACCATTTGCTTGTTGGGATTAGGCCTTGCTCATATCTTCTTCTCTCTTCTTCTTCTCTTCTTCTTTCCTTCCTCATTAGGATAGAAACCTCACTAACCCTTAGGACATCCATGCATGTTAACACTTAGGATTATTTAGTTCCCCTTTAGAATTTTTCCTTTGAGATCCTTTGTTGCTTTCTCTTCTCATCTTCAAACTCAATTCTAATCCACTTAATAAAGGTTGAGTACTTTCATGTGACATGAGACTTTGCTATGAGATACTTGCACGCGTTCCGTTTCGGGGCGAGGTGTGAGTCATCACTCGTGGTGGATAGGTCTTAGCATGAGTACCTCACAAAGAAAAGCTAAAAAAACACTTCTTAACAAAAAAACCACAAAAATACTTAATAATGGTAATAGGCCAGTGTGCTTAATCCTTCACTTGTGGGACTAGCTTTGGGGATTTCCTCCATAGATAGGTGTGCCTCTTGCGCATTCCATTTCGGGATGATGTGAGATGTACACATCCCATTGAGTAAGACTTAGGTACACTTACCTATGAAAACTTTCGTTCATAAAAGCTTCATAAAAAACACCAAACAAACAATAAGCGTCTTTCCTTCGGGAATTCTTTTCTCATCTCATTCACTCCTTACGTGAACTTGCTCCTACTTGTCACTCTGCAAGACGGTTACGCACTCGTCGTCCGAGTCTGCAACACCTGATCAATGGCATAGGTAGTTCAAGCTTTAATTCACAAGCAATTTCCTTGTTACCCCTAGTGAGGGGAACTACGGCGTCTCTGATCCTCATTTTCCCGATGAGGTACGTAGGCAGCGGGGTAGGGCCCGGTCGTGCACAATCTTTATTTTCCCTACATTTTTTCTCTTTGTTCTCTTATCCAGTTCTTTTCCAGTTCCAGTTTCTTTTCATTTTCATTTCTTTTGCTGCAGTTTTCATACCCTCACCCTTTGAAACCGTTTCTTTTGCAAGCGTGGATCCCGTCGGGTACGGCGGACGATCTGGGTGCTAATACCTTCCCAGGTCGTAACCGACTCTCGAACTCAGTCTCTTTGGTTCGTAGGACCTGTGTCCTTCCTCTTCTTTCTTCTGGTTTGTGCAGCATTACCATTCCCTTTCTTCGGGATAAAAATGCCTAGCTGGCGACTCTATTTCTTTTTTCCGCGCCACTTTCGCGTTTGTACCAGGATGGAAATCCGGGGAGCAACAACTGGCGACTCTGTTGGGGAAGGCACACCAGAGGTCTTTGGTTCCCCTGTGAGTCTATCCTAGCGCTTGTGTGTTTCTGTTTCGTTGGGTGATGTTTGATTGCTGTGGCTTGTTGTATTTTATTGTTGTTTATTTACAGCTTTATTTACAGTTTTCAGTATTTATTTTCCGCATCATGTATATCATACTGGACTGTCTGGACTGGTTTTCTGTTTGGTGGGCTCGGGTGATACTGTTTCTGAGAGATAAGCTAAGTACCCGGCTTGAGTGCACTATAGGACTAGAGTGGACATATTTTACTCACATGTGACATGATGAATGGCAGTGTGTTTCACGCCCAGATTGCGACCGTCTTGGAAATATCTTGTGTGGGGATTTCCTCCACTTCGGGATAGGACCTTGATAGTTATGTGCATCTGGGGACCGATCATTGAGAACCTTTGTGGAAACAACCCTCTCCAGTGGTGGCAGTGGCAGACCACATTTTGTGGCAAACCCATTCACACCTGAGGGTCCACTGGGGACTCGCATAGGATGGCCTGGTTCTCTTATAGGAACTCAGTCAAAGCATTTGGTCGTATGACATTAGTACTGTATCCTATGGGCTGAATGTACTATTGTTTCTCGATTTCAGCGCTTGAAGTTGGGGACTTATAAGGGATGTTTGTTTTTCCCGGACTCAGCTGAGGCCTTCCTGCGTAGTACATAATGCCTAACCGATTACCTGATTTGGTCATGAGGCACTTCTCGGAAATGGTGAAAGTATTATTGCTATTCGTCTTTGAGAGTCCGTGATGTTTGACTCGGAGCACACCTGTGAGAATGGGAGGGGTTTACAGGTTTGCAGGAACCCTTGACCTCATCATACCTTTGTTACTAGTACAGTTTCATGTTCTGATACAGTTACTTTGGTTCTGGAGTTCTTGAGTTTCTCTGGTCTTTGATTGGGAGTATCTGAGCTTATCTGAGTGTTTATGGGCTGATATCCAGAGGATTTGGGGTTTCTGATCATGTGGCCTTGGTATCCAGATTCCAGACAGTCCCAGATGATCATATGTCTTTGCATTTGCATCTGCATTGCATCATTTCATCATTAATCATGTTTTGTTTTCATTCACAGGTTCATATCTTTGCTTCCGGTTCCGGTATTCTCTTCAAAGATGGAAGATCCTCGCAAGCAGAATATTCACTACAAGTTTTTTGACACCAAGGTTGGCCTGTTGAAGAAGATGGTGAAGCTGATTACACCCAAACATGTAGAGAGATTCAGGAAGGCTTATGGGAGTATTCTGGATGTGGTGGTAGAGCTAGATCCTTCTGAGAGAAGTGCCATTCATACCCTGCTTCAGTATTATGATCCTCATCTCTGTTGCTTCACTTTTCCTGATTTTCAGCTAGGTCCTTTGCTAGAAGAGTATTCTCTGATCTTGGGAGAGCCTGTTCGAGACCAGATTCCGTTCAATGCTGAGATGAGTAGACCTGCACCTGAGGCTATTGCTAAGGCTCTTTATTTGAGCACTTCTGTTGTGAATTCTTTGACCATCATTAAGGGAGGTGTACCTGGGTTTTCTTTGGAGACTTTGGTAAAGAAGGTGGAAGAGTTGGCTGTTGAGGAAGAATGGGATGTTGTCTGTGCTATCTTGGCTCTTTCTATCTATGACATTATCTTGTTTGCTGATATGGAGAAGTTCATAGATATGAATGCCATACATCTCTTTTTGCTGAAGAATCCTCTGCCTACCTTGCTCGGAGATTTGTATTACTCAGTGCACTACAAGACTGAGAAGAAGAAGGGAGGTTTAGTTCGTTGTTGCGCTCCTTTATTTCATATGTGATTCATGAGGCATCTACCTAGTACTGGAGTGTTTAGTGACCACACCTAGGTATGGGCTCAGAAGCTGGAAAAGTTGCTTGCCAAGGATGTCAGGTGGATTACTCAAAGGCTGCAAGGTGCACGTTTCATCACTAGCTGTGGGAGTTATCTTAGTGTACCTTTATTGGGAGTAATTGGAGGGATCAATTACAATCCAATATTGTTAAGAAGACAATTGGGATATGCCTTGAGAGAGGTACCAGAAGAATTGAAGCTGACCTCTATTTTCTATTTCCCAGTGAAGGACAATACGCCCTTAGTGAGGAAGGTTGCTGGAGCTTGGAAGTGCATTAAGGGAGAAGGGATAGCTAGCTTTGGAAAGTGCAACAATCAGACATTCCCAGAGTATGAAGCTTGGTTGAAAGACAGAGCCAGAAGAGTTTTGCTGCCATTATCACCACCAGTTCCTCCAGTTGCTGAGTCTATTGATACTGTGTCTTTAGAGGAGTTCAAGAGGTTGGAAGCCCAGCTGCATGCAATCAGAGTGGAGAACACTGAAGTAGTTAGTCTGTATCATCTTGCCAACCGGGCCAAGAATGAAGCTGAAGAGAAGTTGCTGAAGATGCAGACCACCTTGGAGGCTAAAGAGAAAAACTTCGCTGGAAGGGAAGCTCACTTCCACATGTTGGGAATGATGGAAGCCAAAAGAGAAGCTAAACGCAAGAAGAATTCAAAGACTCTCAAGGAAGCTCGTCAGTCTATTGTCTGGTTGCAGGGACAGAGAGAGCAAGAACTGAAGAGATATAAGGAAAAAGAAGAGTTCTTCGAAGTGAAGATGGCCTACAAAAAGGAAGAGGTGGAGCAAGTCCACAAGATTCGCAGGGAGAAGACTCAGTAGTTAGTAGATAGTCAGCAAGCCCTCGAAGCAGCACTTAAAGAGATTGAAGACCTTAAGTTGATGGATGGAGTCAAGAAGGTTAGGTCTGATGTGGGGTTAGGTGAGGGAGGTTCAGGGTCCTCAGGCAGTGGTTTTGCTTCTTAGTTTGTTTTCCTTGTATCTGGATTACCTATAGGCATGTTGTAGGAGTCCTGGCTGTTTGTTTTTCTTTTTTAGAGCTTGTACCCTACGGGGAATTCTATTTTATTTGCCTAATAGGCTGATTTATGTTATGAATTTTTCACCACTTCTTGGTGTGCCTGCTGTTATGGTTTGAATGTGGTTTTTCGCGAAGGTTTCTGAAAGTCGAGGATCAGTACCCATCTGGTTTTCTTTGCTAAATACTGGAACCAGGGCATGAATGACCTGGGGTTGGAAACATAAACAACTGCATTGCATACATATAACCTGTTTGTTTGTTTTGCAGGTAGTGTCTCAGTTACTAACGCGTTTTGTGTTTCAGGCACTATAGCTCCCCGGAAAGTCCAGGAACAACCAGTAGCACATAGATATCCAACAAAGATCAACAGAGAGAGAATCATGGACCAGATGCAAGCTGACTTGGAAGATCTGAGACTGAGAATGGATAACTTTATGACATTGATGGCAGGCATGGGTCAAAACCAAGAGCGTCTGCGGGAGATGATAAAGAACAGTCAACCCAGGAACAACACTGCTGCTGCTGATAATCGTATCGGTGCGGGCGCACGTCATGTTGAAGCTCCTTTAACACAGCCAGGGGTGACAATAATCAATGATGGGTTGAATAATATTCAATTGGATAACCAAGACGAACAGTACACTCTCCTGGACGAAGCTGAGGGTCAAGGAGCTGAGATGAACAAGAGGTTTGAAGAAATGGCAGAACAGATCAGAGCCATTCAATCCCAGAGTTCTTTGGGATTTGACATAACATATTTGGGCTTGGTTACTGGGGTCAGGATCCCATACAAGTTCAAAGTACCAACCTTTGAGAAATATAATGGCACTGCATGCCCGAGGACCTATTTTCAATCATTTGTTGGGAGGATCGTTGCTCATACCGATGATGAAAAACTCTGGATGTATTATTTTCAAGACAGCTTGGTTGGAGCTTCGCTGGAATGGTACATGAAGCTTAGCAGAGTCAATATCAAGAGTTGGAAAGACCTAGCAGAAGCCTTTGTGAGACAATATCAATATAATTTGGACATGGCTCCAAACCGCACGCAATTGCAACACATGGCTCAGACTGCTAAGGAAGGTTTCAAAGAATATGCTCAGAGGTGGCGCCAGCTCGCTGCCAGAGTGCAACCACCGCTGTTAGAGAACGAAATGGCTGACATGTTTATGGGTACTCTGCAGGGTGTGTTTCTTGAAAGATTGGCGTCCAGTTCTGCCACTAAATTCAACGATATTGTTATTGCTGGAGAGAGGGTTGAGACCTTGCTGAAGATGGGGAAGATCCAAGATACAAGTGCTAGTAGCTCGAATGGAGCGAGGAAAGCTTTCAGTGGACCTCCTAGGAGAAGAGAGGGTGAGACAAATGCGGTATTTGGCCGAGGTCGGGGCCGTGGTTATAGAAGACCGTATGAACATGTGGCGGCAGTCACACTTCCTTCTGCTCCAGTACAACAGATGCAACCTCCTCAACAACATCAACAACAACAACCTCCCAGAACCAACTATCAGCAGAGACCATATCAGCCAAGGCAAACTTGCCCGGCCAATAGGGTGATTGAGGCCATCCCTATGACTTATACTGCCTTACTGCCAAGACTGCTGGATTTGAACCTGATTCAACTGAGAACTTTGGCACCCCCACCTCCTGGAGAACTTCCATTTAGTTATGATGTCAATGCACGATGCGCTTTCCATTCTGGAGCACCCGGGCACTCGACTGAGAAGTGCAGGGCTTTGCATCACAAGGTTCAAGATCTTATAGACTCTAAAGCAATCAACTTTGCGCCACCACCAAATGTTAATTCGAACCTTATCCCTAATCACGGAGGGGCAAGAATCAATGCTGTTGAGGTGGGTAAAGAGTTGAGTCTTGTGCTGAGTATTGAAGAAGTGAAGACTCTTTTGAGGGTAGTAAAAGAAAGACTGCTGAATGGTCAAGTGTTTCCTGGTTGCTGTCTTGATTGTGAAGACTGTCTAAATGCTGAGAATGGATGTGAGAAGTTGAAGATGGGTTTGCAGGGTTTGATTGATGATGGATCCTTACAGTTCAGTAAAGTTGGTAATGCTGAAGCTAATGATGTGTCAACAATTACTATTTTCTATGATGAAGCTGACATGCCTGTTAGAAGAGAGCCTGTAACAATCTATGCTCCTGAGATTAGTCCCGTGACTATCACCGTACCTGGGCATGTTCCATACACAGACGATAAAGCCATTCCTTGGCATTATGGCTCAGATGTATATGTAGCTGGACAGAAGATCGAGAGCAAGTATGTTGATGTAGACCCTATTGTGGAGAATGTCTGAGGAGTTGGGGGTTTCACCAGAAGTGGTCGTTTATTTGCTCCCCCTGTGCTAAGAGGGGATCCTGAGGCTGAGGCTTCGTCCAAGGCCAAAGGAAAGCAAGTTGTAACTGATGAATCAACTACTCCTGTGGCTAGGTAGGGTACATTTGAAAAAGAGGTCGAGGAATTCATGCGGATTATCAAAAAGAGTGACTATAAGGTGGTCGATCAGCTGAACCAAACACCTTCCAAGATATCCATCTTATCACTGCTGATGTGTTCTCCCGCACACAGAGAGGCCTTGCTGAAGGTGCTGCAAATGGCCTATGTTCCTTAGGAAATCACTGTCAACCAACTTGAAGCTGTTGTAGGTAGTGTTAATGCAAGTCATGGCCTAGGCTTTACAGACAGAGACCTCACGTCAGAAGGCAGAAACCACAACAAAGCACTACATATCACTATGGAGTGCAAGGGTGCTGTGTTGTCACACGTTCTTGTAGACGCAGGCTCTTCCCTGAATGTGCTCCCGAAGAAGGCACTAATGAAGCTTAATGTTGATGGAATAGTCCTGAGACCAAGTGATCTGATTGTCAAGGCTTTTGATGGTTCGAGAAGATCAGTTTTTGCAGAAGTTGAGCTGCCCGTCAAGATAGACTCTCAAGTTTTCAAAAGTGTTTTCTACGGCATGGACATCCAGCCTGCATACAACTTCCTGTTGGGGCGCCCGCGGATACATGCTGCTGGAGCTGTTACTTCAACCCTGCATCAGAAGCTCAAGTATGTGGTGGACGACTAGGTCATCACAGTCTGCGGAGAGGAGGACATCTTCGTAAGTCACTTGTCGACATTCAATTATGTAGAGATGGATGGAGAGATCCATGAAACCCTATGCCAGGCCTTTGAAGCAGTCAACGTTAGTATCTTGACTCCTGTGGAGAAGGGCAGTGAGAAAGAGGGTACATCTATCCACTCCTACAAGGAAGCGAAAGAGGTTGTTCAGTCCGGAAGTGCCCAAGGCTGGAGCAAGCTGTTGGAGCTAGAGAAGAAAGATGATAAGTTTAGATTAGGGTATCAGCCTGGTGGATCTACTCCAAGTGGTAAGGCTATCACGTTTACAAGTGCTGGGTTGCTCGACCGCAATCAGATCTGTACAACAAGCCAAGATGGGGATAGTGACGGTGACTAGGACAACTGGATTCACCCGTGTGAGCCCGGAGAGGAGCTAACAAATTGGTCTGCTGAGGACATTGTTCAAGTCACATGGCACTCAGAGTAATTATTTTGTTTCCTTTTATTAGCATACAGCATTGTCAAATCCAGCATTCTGCCCAAGATGCTAGGATCCATTGTATTGGGCCACCATGTTTTGTATTGCATCTTATTTTGCTATGAAATAAAAGGACATTTTCAGACAAATTGTGTTCTCTTTCCTTGTTTTTAAACTTTTTCACAAAAATATAAAAAATTGGCAATGTGTTTTCCTTTTTGTTTTATGTATTAGCGTCTCTTTTTAAAAATAAGCAGATTCTGAATAAGCACATCATTTGTGCAGTGTTGATCATCCGGATTCCACTGATAATGTTCCTGCTATGACTATGCATGACTTTGACAATCCAGTCTACCAAGCTGATGAAGGGGTTGAGGAAGATTGTGACCTCCCTGAAGAATTGGTCAGATTGTTGAAACAAGAGGATAGGGTTATTCAGCCTCATCAAGAAGAAATTGAGATCATCAACATTGGCAGTGAAGATGTGAAGAAAGAGATCAAAATTGGGGCCAGTTTGCAGGGCGACGTCAAGAAAGAGCTGATCAGTATGCTGAGAGAGTATGTGGATATCTTTGCTTGGTCATATCAAGATATGCCAGGGTTAGATACCGACATCGTTGTGCATAAGCTACCTCTGAGAGAGGACTGTCCTCCTGTAAAACAGAAATTGAGAAGAACTCGTCCTGACATGGCGATGAAAATTAAAGAGGAGGTGTAGAAGCAGTGGGATGCCGGTTTCCTTGCTGTAACTAGTTACCCGCATTGGGTAGCTAACATTGTACCTGTACCGAAGAAGGACGGCAAGGTCCGGATGTGCGTTGACTACCGGGATCTGAATAGAGCGAGCCCAAAAGATGATTTTCCGTTGCCACACATTGATGTGTTGGTGGACAATACTGCTCAATTCTCGGTATTTTCCTTCATGGATGGCTTCTCCGGATATAACCAGATTAAGATGGCTCCGGAAGACATGGAGAAGAAAACGTTCATTACCCCATGGGGTACATTCTACTATAAGGTCATGCCCTTTGGTTTGAAGAACGTCGGGGCAACTTATCAACGGGCGATGGTCACATTGTTCCATGACATGATCCATAAGGAGATCGAGTGCTATGTGGATGATATGATTGCTAAGTCCCGAGACGAAGAAGAGCATATGGTCAACCTGAAGAAGCTGTTTGATAGACTAATCAAGTACAAGCTGAGGTTGAATCCAAACAAGTGCACTTTCGGAGTGCGTTCCGGGAAACTGCTGGGTTTCATTGTTAGTCAAAGAGGAATTGAGGTAGATCCTGCTAAAGTAAAAGCAATTCAAGATATGCCTGCACCGAGGACAGAAAAAGAAGTGTGCGAGTTTTTAGGGAGGTTGAACTACATTTCTCGGTTCATATCTCATCTAACGACCACGTGCGAGCCAATTTTCAAACTGCTAAGAAAAGAGCAAACGGTCAGGTGGAACGACGACTGCCAAAGAGCTTTCGACAAAATAAAAGAATATTTGCAGGAGCCCCCAATTCTAATGCCTCCCGTGGAAGGAAGACATTTAATCATGTACTTGACAGTGCTAGAAGGATCAATGGGGTGTGTTCTAGGCCAACATGACGAGTCTGGTCGAAAAGAGTACGCTATTTATTACCTTAGAAAAAAGTTTACCGACTGTGAATCCCGATACTCACTACTCAAGAAAACTTGCTGCGCTTTGGTATGGGTTGCTCGCCGACTGAGGCAATACATGTTAACTCATACCACACTGCTCATTTCCAAAATGGATCCTGTCAAGTACATCTTTGAGAAACCAGCGTTGACCGGAAGGGTTGCTAGGTGGAAGATGATTTTAACTGAATACGACATCCAGTATACTTCTCAGAAAGCCATAAAAGGAAGTGTATTGTCGGATTACCTTGCACAGTAACCTCTTGAGGATGATTATCAGCCAATGAAGTTTGATTTCCCTGATGAGGACATCATGTACCTCAAAGCAAACGAATATGAGGAACCACTTCCGGAGGAGGGGCCTGACCCTGAATCCAAATGGAAGTTGATGTTTGATGGGGCAGTCAATATCAATGGTCGTGGAGTTGGTGTCGTACTCATTACTCCCGAAGGTGTTCACTTACCCTTCGCTGCTAGAATTACTTTTGGCTGCACCAACAATGAAGCGGAATACGAGGCATGTATAATGGGAATAGAGGAGGCAATTAATATTCGAATTAAGAACCTCGATATATTCGGAGATTCAACCCTCGTCATTAACCAAGTTACCGGCAAGTGGTATACGCATCAAGAGCATCTGATTCCATACAGGGATTATGCTAGAAAACTGTTGATGTTCTTCATGACAGTTAAGCTTCAGTACATACCACATGATGAAAAATCAGTTTGCCGACGCATTGGCCACTCTCTCTTCGTCTATTAAAGTCTTGTGTTGGAATTATGTGCCCATAATTGATATATCCAGGCTTGACGCTCCAGCTCATGCCTTCTCTGTAGACGATGTGTCTGACGAGAAACCTCGGTACTTTGATATCAAGTTATTCCTGGAAAAGCAAGAATACCCAACTGGGGCATCTTCCAATGACAAGAAGACCTTGAGGCGACTTGCTGCTAGCTTATTCTTAAACACAGACAGGGTTTTGTACAAGAGAAACTTTGACATGGTCTTGCTCAGATGCGTGGATAGACACGAAGCAAGCCTGTTAATGCAGGAAGTCCACGAAGGATTTTTCGGTACCCATGCAGGAGGGCATGCTATGGCAAAGAAATTGCTGAGATCGGGGTATTACTGGATGACAATGGATGCAGACTGTTGTTCATTCGCTCGTAAGTGCCACAAGTGTCAAATATATGCAGACAAAGTGCATGTTCCTCCTAGCCCGCTCAACGTCATGTCATCTCATTGGCCCTTTTCTATGTGGGGCATTGACATGATCGGGAAGATAGAGCCTACTGCTTCAAATGGTCATCGCTTCATCCTGGTCGCGATTGATTACTTCACCAAATGGGTGGAAGCAGCATCTTATGCCAACGTCACTCGTCAAGTGGTGGCAAGATTTCTGAAAAGGGATATCATATGCAGATACGGAGTGCCCGAAAGGATCATTATTGGCAACGGTTCTAATCTCAACAACAAGATGATGGCAGACTTGTGTCGGGACTTCAAGATACAGCATCACAATTCTTCTCCTTACCGACCAAAGATGAATGGTGCGGTAGAGGCAGCTAACAAGAATATCAAGAAGATTGTGCAGAAAATGGTTGTCACTTACAAAGATTGGCATGAGATGTTACCGTTTGCGTTGCATGGGTACCGAACGTCAGTCAGGACGTCAACAGGGGCAACTCCCTTCTCTCTGGTATATGGGATGGAAGTAGTCCTGCCTGTTGAAGTAGAGATTCCTTCATTGCGTGTGATGATGGATGTTAAGCTTGATGAGGCTGAATGGGTGCGAGCTCGTTATAATCAGCTATGTCTAATTGAGGAAAAGAGATTAGCGGCTATCTGTCATGGTCAGCTTTATCAGAGGAGAATGAAGCGTGCATTCGACCAACGAGTACGTACTCGGGAGTATCTAGTGGGAGAGCTTGTGTTGAAGAGGATCGTTCCTCCAGGTTCAGATCACAGGGGCAAGTGGACCCCAAACTACGAAGGACCATTCATAGTGAAGAAAGTCTTCTCAGGAGGAGCACTGATGCTCACCACTGTGGATGGAGATGACTTCCAGTCCCCTGTTAACTCAGACGCAGTTAAAAAATACTTCGCATAAAGAGACCCGCTGGACACAAAAACAGAATTATAGTCCAGGCAAAAAAAGGGCATCCCGACG
The DNA here is from genome assembly GCA_963966055.1 of Lathyrus aphaca. Classification (NCBI taxonomy): domain Eukaryota; kingdom Viridiplantae; phylum Streptophyta; class Magnoliopsida; order Fabales; family Fabaceae; genus Lathyrus; species Lathyrus aphaca. Next base: position 449,606,334 of record OZ014521.1, read on the forward strand.
AGCTAAAAACAGAATAAAAAGCTCGGGCAAAAGTTAGGGAAATAAAAAAAAATGTACACCCGCTGAATTGAAAAGCCACATTGGACAGCTCAGGCAAAAAAGGGTATCCCGGTAGATTGAAAACCCGAAAGGGCGATCTACGCAAAACAAGGGAATAAGCGAACAACTGCGATCCAAGTAATCTGAACCACATCATCGTTTCGTACAATTTGACAATATCAGAAGGATAGGAAACAATCCCCTCATCCCCTCAGAAAGCAAAAGAAGAACGAAAAGTCTCGAAGACATGCTGGTCATAGCAGAAATGGAACTCCTTGGAATGCCGTGTACATTGCCATTAGGATAGTTTCTTTTCTCAATTTTATGGTGACTACCTCTTTCCAGGTGGTTACTTCCTGATGTAAATCTTTGCCTATTCAGAGGCCATTCAATAAAAAGAATATTCAGTCAAAAAGCTGTGTGTGTTTATTTTTGTTTGCAAAATGTCCTGAATTTTTGGCAAAAATAGCATTGCATCTAAACATGGTGATAATTTTGAAAAGAAAACTGACATGCAGGGAAACTGTAACCCTCTTTGAGTGTCAGGTGACGATGGATGAACATATCATACCATACAAATCCCCGGGGCACACTTGTATTTTCTTTTGTTGCAGGTTGCAGGACAGCGTCACATTTTCCCAAGCATTTACTCTTCCCCAGTAGAACATCTCCCCAAGCAGAGATTTCTTCCCCCAGCAGGTATCTGAAGGCCTGACATCTCCAGCAGAGATTTTCTCCAGCTAAGCCTTGGCAGCAGCCCAAGCAATTTCCTCTTCCCCAGTGGAGTAGCAGTCCATTCTTCCTCAGTGGAGCATTTCCAGCAGGTATCTGAAAGCCTGACATCACCAGAGTTGGAATTAGCAGAATTCTATCCTCAGCAAGAGTCTTTCTCAGCCAGAGCTTTGAACCAGCAGATGCTCTCCCCAGCTAGGGTATTGTTGATGCATCTTTCCAGCCAAGTCTGAAGATGATCCTGTCCCCACAGAGTTCATATTTGACTTTCACTTCCATTAATGAAATATTTCCCAGCGAAGTTGCTATACTTTTGGGTAATTTGATGATACAGTCAGGAATTCATCACCTCAGTCAGAGTTAGGTATCCAGACCTCTTGACTTGTCCTCCCCCACAGAGTTATAACTCTTGTGGCCAATCAAGCACTTGTCTATCGCTCGTCTGCGTTTCTCAATACTCGTCTGTGTTATCGCTAAGCAGAGTTTTCCCCAGCATTGGTTTATGATTACCTTGATATTGCTCGTCTGCAATTGCCAACACCCGTCTGTGTTTGGTATCCAGTATTTGTGGTTGCTCGTCTGCAATTTTTAACACTCGTTTGTGCTGTGATATCTTTGTTGTTGCTCGTCTGCAATTCTTAACACTCGTCCGTGTTATGATGTCTAATATGTTGTTGTTCGTATGCAACTCCCAACACTCGTCTGTGTTTGGTATTGGATCCTTTGTTGCACTCGTCTGTGCCTTGATATGTATTTCAAATGTTGCTCGTTTGCAACTTCCCAACACTCGTCTGTGTTTGGAATTCCTAATATTTGTGGATACTTTTGACTACACTGCCTTGTCCATTTTCCATACTCTTCAATATTTTGAGTTTTGATCCCATTTGTTTTGCTCTGGATTCTTAAGACATTGTACTTTTCATGTGATTTTTCGTATAATTTTTAGAAACTTAGCCTGTGTTCTTGCCTCCCTTTGACCTAGTTCACTTCAGAATCTTTTAAAATCCTTTTGGCTAGTTGATAAAACATGTTTGAAGATCATTTGGTTTCAATTGTGGAATTTTTAGATGGTTGGTTGATTTGTTTTGAATTTTACTTTGAACCTTGTCCCATTTTGCTTCCTTTGAACCTTTAGGTTTCATATAAGCTTAGAAGGGCACTTGTGCCAACTTCTTCTTCTCATTTGGGATTATTTTGGGGTGTGGGTACCTTCCTGGTCCTAGGATAAGGTTTGTGTCTTTGGAATTTTGTGTTTTGTTTCTTCCTTAAGTCATTTATTTCTTTAAGTGCTTGCACTTCATCTATTTGCTTCTTTCACTTCCATTTTGTAGTTGTTTGGTCTTGTACCTCTCTTCTCTTCATCTTGTTGGCTTCTTAAGCCATTCTTCATCTTGTTTTGGTTCTGATCTTGAGCATTGAGTCCATATCTTGTGCATTTTGCTTTGCATCTTTCATAAATGTGCATTTGTTCTCATGTGTTGTTTCATGTTGCATCTTTTGCTTATAAGCTTCATCTCTCATTCCTTTGATTTGCATATGCATTGTGCATTTACTCATACCATTTCACTTCTGATTGTGTGATGTTAGATTGTTGTCTTGCTCATTGTGTTCAATTGTGTTCACTTTACTAAACTTGCAGGGGCTATGGTAAGTGTGAGGTATGGGAATTGAGTTCCACATCTCCAATTCTCATCTCTTCCTCTTATGTTTATCTTAAGCTAACCATTTGCTTGTTGGGCTTAGGCCTTGCTCATATCTTCTTCTCTCTTCTTCTTCTCTTCTTCTTTCCTTCCTCATTAGGATAGAAACCTCACTAACCCTTAGGACATCCATGCATGTTAACACTTAGGATTATTTAGTTCCCCTTTAGAATTTTTCCTTTGAGATCCTTTGTTGCTTTCTCTTCTCATCTTCAAACTCAATTCTAATCCACTTAATAAAGGTTGAGTACTTTCATGTGACATGAGACTTTGCTATGAGATACTTGCACGCGTTCCGTTTCGGGGCGAGGTGTGAGTCATCACTCGTGGTGGATAGGTCTTAGCATGAGTACCTCACAAAGAAAAGCTAAAAAAACACTTCTTAACAAAAAAAACACAAAAATACTTAATAATGGTAATAGGCCAGTGTGCTTAATCCTTCACTTGTGGGGACTAGCTTTGGGGATTTCCTCCATAGATAGGTGTGCCTCTTGCGCATTCCATTTCGGGATGATGTGAGATGTACACATCCCATTGAGTAAGACTTAGGTACACTTACCTATGAAAACTTTCGTTCATAAAAGCTTCATAAAAAACACCAAACAAACAATAAGCGTCTTTCCTTCGGGAATTCTTTTCTCATCTCATTCACTCCTTACGTGAACTTGCTCCTACTTGTCACTCTGCAAGACGGTTACGCACTCGTCGTCCGAGTCTGCAACACCTGATCAATGGCATAGGTAGTTCAAGCTTTAATTCACAAGCAATTTCCTTGTTACCCCTAGTGAGGGGAACTACGGCGTCTCTGATCCTCATTTTCCCGATGAGGTACGTAGGCAGCGGGGTAGGGCCCGGTGGTGCACAATCTTTATTTTCCCTACATTTTTTCTCTTTGTTCTCTTATCCAGTTCTTTTCCAGTTCCAGTTTCTTTTCATTTTCATTTCTTTTGCTGCAGTTTTCATACCCTCACCCTTTGAAACCGTTTCTTTTGCAAGCGTGGATCCCGTCGGGTACGGCGGACGATCTGGGTGCTAATACCTTCCCAGGTCGTAACCGACTCCCGAACTCAGTCTCTTTGGTTCGTAGGACCTGTGTCCTTCCTCTTCTTTCTTCTGGTTTGTGCAGCATTACCATTCCCTTTCTTCGGGATTAAAATGCCTAGCTGGCGACTCTATTTCTTTTTTCTGCGCCACTTTCGCGTTTGTACCAGGATGGAAATCCGGGGAGCAACAACTGGCGACTCTGCTGGGGAAGGCACACCAGAGGTCTTTGGTTCCCCTGTGAGTCTATCCTAGCGCTTGTGTGTTTCTGTTTCGTTGGGTGATGTTTGATTGCTGTGGCTTGTTGTATTTTATTGTTGTTTATTTACAGCTTTATTTACAGTTTTCAGTATTTATTTTCCGCATCATGTATATCATACTGGACTGTCTGGACTGGTTTTCTGTTTGGTGGGCTCGGGTGATACTGTTTCTGAGAGATAAGCTAAGTACCCGGCTTGAGTGCACTATAGGACTAGAGTGGACATATTGTACTCACATGTGACATGATGAATGGCAGTGTGTTTCACGCCCAGATTGCGACCGTCTTGGAAATATCTTGTGTGGGGATTTCCTCCACTTCGGGATAGGACCTTGATAGTTATGTGCATCTGGGGACCGATCATTGAGAACCTTTGTGGAAACAACCCTCTCCAGTGGTGGCAGTGGCAGACCACATTTTGTGGCAAACCCATTCGCACCTGAGGGTCCACTGGGGACTCGCATAGGATGGCCTGGTTCTCTTATAGGAACTCAGTCAAAGCATTTGGTCGTATGACATTAGTACTGTATCCTATGGGCTGAATGTACTATTGTTTCTCGATTTCAGCGCTTGAAGTTGGGGACTTATAAGGGATGTTTGTTTTTCCCGGACTCAGCTGAGGCCTTCCTGCGTAGTACATAATGCCTAACCGATTACCTGATTTGGTCATGAGGCACTTCTCGGAAATGGTGAAAGTATTATTGCTATTCGGCTTTGAGAGTCCGTGATGTTTGACTCGGAGCACACCTGTGAGAATGGGAGGGGTTTACAGGTTTGCAGGAACCCTTGACCTCATCATACCTTTGTTACTAGTACAGTTTCATGTTCTGATACAGTTACTTTGGTTCTGGAGTTCTTGAGTTTCTCTGGTCTTTGATTGGGAGTATCTGAGCTTATCTGAGTGTTTATGGGCTGATATCCAGAGGATTTGGGGTTTCTGATCATGTGGCCTTGGTATCCAGATTCCAGACAGTCCCAGATGATCATATGTCTTTGCATTTGCATCTGCATTGCATCATTTCATCATTAATCATGTTTTGTTTTCATTCACAGGTTCATATCTTTGCTTCCGGTTCCGGTATTCTCTTCAAAGATGGAAGATCCTCGCAAGCAGAATATTCACTACAAGTTTTTTGACACCAAGGTTGGCCTGTTGAAGAAGATGGTGAAGCTGATTACACCCAAACATGTAGAGATATTCAGGAAGGCTTATGGGAGTATTCTGGATGTGGTGGTAGAGCTAGATCCTTCTGAGAGAAGTGCCATTCATACCCTGCTTCAGTATTATGATCCTCATCTCTGTTGCTTCACTTTTCCTGATTTTCAGCTAGGTCCTTTGCTAGAAGAGTATTCTCTGATCTTGGGAGAGCCTGTTCGAGACCAGATTCCGTTCAATGCTGAGATGAGTAGACCTGCACCTGAGGCTATTGCTAAGGCTCTTTATTTGAGCACTTCTGTTGTGAATTCTTTGACCATCATTAAGGGAGGTGTACCTGGGTTTTCTTTGGAGACTTTGGTAAAGAAGGTGGAAGAGTTGGCTGTTGAGGAAGAATGGGATGTTGTCTGTGCTATCTTGGCTCTTTCTATCTATGACATTATCTTGTTTGCTGATATGGAGAAGTTCATAGATATGAATGCCATACATCTCTTTTTGCTGAAGAATCCTCTGCCTACCTTGCTCGGAGATTTGTATTACTCAGTGCACTACAAGACTGAGAAGAAGAAGGGAGGTTTAGTTCGTTGTTGCGCTCCTTTATTTCATATGTGATTCATGAGGCATATACCTAGTACTGGAGTGTTTAGTGACCACACCTAGGTATGGGCTCAGAAGCTGGAAAAGTTGCTTGCCAAGGATGTCAGGTGGATTACTCAAAGGCTGCAAGGTGCACGTTTCATCACTAGCTGTGGGAGTTATCTTAGTGTATCTTTATTGGGAGTAATTGGAGGGATCAATTACAATCCAATATTGTTAAGAAGACAATTGGGATATGCCTTGAGAGAGGTACCAGAAGAATTGAAGCTGACCTCTATTTTCTATTTCCCAGTGAAGGACAATACGCCCTTAGTGAGGAAGGTTGCTGGAGCTTGGAAGTGCATTAAGGGAGAAGGGATAGCTAGCTTTGGAAAGTGCAACAATCAGACATTCCCAGAGTATGAAGCTTGGTTGAAAGACAGAGCCAGAAGAGTTTTGCTGCCATTCTCACCACCAGTTCCTCCAGTTGCTGAGTCTATTGATACTGTGTCTTTAGAGGAGTTCAAGAGGTTGGAAGCCCAGCTGCATGCAGTCAGAGTGGAGAACACTGAAGTAGTTAGTCTGTATCATCTTGCCAACCGGGCCAAGAATGAAGCTGAAGAGAAGTTGCTGAAGATGCAGACCACCTTGGAGGCTAAAGAGAAAAACTTCGCTGGAAGGGAAGCTCACTTCCACAGGTTGGGAATGATGGAAGCCAAAAGAGAAGCTAAACGCAAGAAGAATTCAAAGACTCTCAAGGAAGCTCGTCTGTCTATTGTCTGGTTGCAGGGACAGAGAGAGCAAGAACTGAAGAGATATAAGGAAAAAGAAGAGTTCTTCGAAGTGAAGATGGCCTACAAAAAGGAAGAGGTGGAGCAAGTCCACAAGATTCGCAGGGAGAAGACTCAGCAGTTAGCAGATAGTCAACAAGCCCTCGAAGCAGCACTTAAAGAGATTGAAGACCTTAAGTTGATGGATGGAGTCAAGAAGGTTAGGTCTGATGTGGGGTTAGGTGAGGGAGGTTCAGGGTCCTCAGGAAGTGGTTTTGCTTCTTAGTTTGTTTTCCTTGTATCTGGATTACCTATAGGCATGTTGTAGGAGTCCTGGCTGTTTGTTTTTCTTTTTTAGAGCTTGTACCCTACGGGGAATTCTATTTTATTTGCCTAATAGGCTGATTTATGTTATGAGTTTTTCACCACTTCTTGGTGTGCCTGCTGTTATGGTTTGAATGTGGTTTTTCGCGAAGGTTTCTGAAAGTCGAGGATCAGTACCCATCTGGTTTTCTTTGCTAAATACCGGAACCAGGGCATGAATGACCTGGGGTTGGAAACATAAACAACTGCATTGCATACATATAACCTGTTTGTTTGTTTTGCAGGTAGTGTCTCAGTTGCTAACGCGTTTTGTGTTTCAGGCACTATAGCTCCCCGGAAAGTTCAGGAACAACCAGTAGCACATAAATATCCAACAAAGATCAACAGAGAGAGAATCATGGACCAGATGCAAGCTGACTTGGCAGATCTGAGACTGAGAATGGATAAGTTTATGACATTGATGGCAGGCATGGGTCAAAACCAAGAGCGTCTGCGGGAGATGATAAAGAACAGTCAACCCAGGAACAACACTGCTGCTGCTGATAATCGTATCGGTGCGGGCGCACGTCAGGTTGAAGCTCCTATAACACATCCAGGGGTGACAATAATCAATGATGGGTTGAATAATATTCAATTGGATAACCAAGACGAACAGTACACTCTCCTGGACGAAGCTGAGGGTCAAGGAGCTGAGATGAACAAGAGGTTTGAAGAAATGGCAGAACAGATCAGAGCCATTCAATCCCAGAGTTCTTTGGGATTTGACATAACATATTTGGGCTTGGTTACTGGGGTCAGGATCCCATACAAGTTCAAAGTACCAACCTTTGAGAAATATAATGGCACTGCATGCCCGAGGACCTATTTTCAATCATTTGTTGGGAGGATCGCTGCTCATACCGATGATGAAAAACTCTGGATGTATTATTTTCAAGACAGCTTGGTTGGAGCTTCGCTGGAATGGTAAATGAAGCTTAGCAGAGTCAATATCAAGAGTTGGAAAGACTTAGCAGAAGCCTTTGTGAGACAATATCAATATAATTTGGACATGGCTCCAAACCGCATGCAATTGCAACACATGGCTCAGACTGCTAAGGAAGGTTTCAAAGAATATGCTCAGAGGTGGCACCAGCTCGCTGCCAGAGTGCAACCACCGCTGTTAGAGAACGAAATGGCTGACATGTTTATGGGTACTCTGCAGGGTGTGTTTCTTGAAAGATTGGCGTCCAGTTCTGCCACTAAATTCAACGATATTGTTATTGCTGGAGAGAGGGTTGAGACCTTGCTGAAGATGGGGAAGATCCAAGATACAAGTGCTAGTAGCTCGAATGGAGCAAGGAAAGCTTTCAGTGGACCTCCTAGGAGAAGAGAGGGTGAGACAAATGCGGTATTTGGCGAGGCCGGGGCCGTGGTTATAGAAGACCGTATGAACATGTGGCGGCAGTCACACTTCCTTCTGCTCCAGTACAACAGATGCAACCTCCTCAACAACATCAACAACAACAACCTCCCAGAACCAACTATCAGCAGAGACCATATCAGCCAAGGCAAACTTGCCCGGCCAATAGGGTGATTGAGGCCATCCCTATGACTTATGCTGCCTTACTGCCAAGACTGCTGGATTTGAACCTGATTCAACTGAGAAATTTGGCACCCCCACCTCCTGGAGAACTTCCATTTAGTTATGATTTCAATGCACAATGCGCTTTCCATTCTGGAGCACCCGGGCACTCGACTGAGAAGTGCAGGGCTTTGCATCACAAGGTTCAAGATCTTATAGACTCTAAAGCAATCAACTTTGCGCCACCGCCAAATGTTAATTCGAACCTTATCCCTAATCACGGAGGGGCAAGAATCAATGCTGTTGAGGGGGGTAAAGAGTTGAGTCTTGTGCTGAGTATTGAAGAAGTGAAGACTCTTTTGAGGGTAGTAAAAGAAAGACTGCTTAATGGTCAAGTGTTTCCTGGTTGCTGTCTTGATTGTGAAGACTGTCTAAATGCTGAGAATGGATGTGAGAAGTTGAAGATGGGTTTGCAGGGTTTGATTGATGATGGATCCTTACAGTTCAGTAAAGTTGGTAATGCTGAAGCTAATGATGTGTCAACAATTACTATTTTCTATGATGAAGCTGACATGCCTGTTAGAAGAGATCCTGTAACAATCTATGCTCCTGAGATTAGTCCCGTGACTATCACCGTACCTGGGCATGTTCCATACACAGACGATAAAGCCATTCCTTGGCATTATGGCTCAGATGTATATGTAGCTGGACAGAAGATCGAGAGCAAGTATGTTGCTGTAGACCCGACTGTGGAGAATGTCTGAGGAGTTGGGGGTTTCACCAGAAGTGGTCGTTTATTTGCTCCCCCTGTGCTAAGAGGGGATCCTGAAGCTGAGGCTTCGTCCAAGGCCAAAGGAAAGCAAGTTGTAACTGATGAATCAACTACTCCTGTGGCTAGGTAGGGTACATTTGAAAAAGAGGTTGAGGAATTCATGCGGATTATCAAAAAGAGTGACTATAAGGTGGTCGATCAGCTGAACCAAACACCTTCCAAGATATCCATCTTATCACTGCTGATGTGTTCTCCCGCACACAGAGAGGCCTTGCTGAAGGTGCTGCAAATGGCCTATGTTCCTTAGGAAATCACTGTCAACCAACTTGAAGCTGTTGTAGGTAGTGTTAATGCAAGTCATGGCCTAGGCTTTACAGACAGAGACCTCACGTCAGAAGGCAGAAACCACAACAAAGCACTACATATCACTATGGAGTGCAAGGGTGCTGTGTTGTCACACGTTCTTGTAGACGCAGGCTCTTCCCTGAATGTGCTCCCGAAGATGGCACTAATGAAGCTTAATGTTGATGGAATAGTCCTGAGACCAAGTGATCTGATTGTCAAGGCTTTTGATGGTTCGAGAAGATCAGTTTTTGCAGAAGTTGAGCTGCCCGTCAAGATAGACTCTCAAGTTTTCAAAAGTGTTTTCTACGGCATGGACATCCAGCCTGCGTACAGCTGCCTGTTGGGGCGCCCGCGGATACATGCTGCTGGATCTGTTACTTCAACCTTGCATCAGAAGCTCAAGTATGTGGTGGACGGCTAGGTCATCACAGTCTGCGGAGAGGAGGACATCTTCGTAAGTCACTTGTCGACATTCAATCATGTAGAGATGGATGGAGAGATCCATGAAACCCTATGCCAGGCCTTTGAAGCAGTCAACATTAGTATCTTGACTCCTGTGGAGAAGGGCAGTGAGAAAGAGGGTACATCTATCCACTCCTACAAGGAAGCGAAAGAGGTTGTTCAGTCCGGAAGTGCCCAAGGCTGGAGCAAGCTGTTGGAGCTAGAGAAGAAAGATGATAAGTTTAGATTAGGGTATCAGCCTGGTGGATCTACTCCAAGTGGTAAGGCTATCACGTTTACAAGTGCTGGGTTGCTCGACCGCAATCAGATCTGTACAGCAAGCCAAGATGGGGATAGTGACGGTGACTAGGACAACTGGATTCACCCGTGTGAGCCCGGCGAGGAGCTAACAAATTGGTCTGCTGAGGACATTGTTCAAGTCACATGGCACTCAGAGTAATTATTTTGTTTCCTTTTATTAGCATACAGCATTGTCAAATCCAGCATTCTGCCCAAGATGCTAGGATCCATTGTATTGGGCCACCATGTTTTGTATTGCATCTTATTTTGCTATGAAATAAAAGGACATTTTCAGACAAATTGTGTTCTCTTTCCTTGTTTTTAAACTTTTTCACAAAAATATAAAAAATTGGCAATGTGTTTTCCTTTTTGTTTTATGTATTAGCGTCTCTTTTTAAAAATAAGCAGATTCTGAATAAGCACATCATCTGTGCAGTGTTGATCATCCGGATTCCACTGATAATGTTCCTACTATGACTATGCATGACTTTGACAATCCAGTCTACCAAGCTGATGAAGGGGTTGAGGAAGATTGTGACCTCCCTGAAGAATTGGTCAGATTGTTGAAACAAGAGGATAGGGTTATTCAGCCTCATCAAGAAGAAATTGAGATCATCAACATTGGCAGTGAAGATGTGAAGAAAGAGATCAAAATTGGGGCCAGTTTGCAGGGCGACGTCAAGAAAGAGCTGATCAGTATGCTGAGAGAGTATGTGGATATCTTTGCTTGGTCATATCAAGATATGCCAGGGTTAGATACCGACATCGTTGTGCATAAGCTACCTCTGAGAGAGGACTGTCCTCCTGTAAAACAGAAATTGAGAAGAACTCGTCCTGACATGGCGATGAAAATTAAAGAGGAGGTGCAGAAGCAGTGGGATGCCGGTTTCCTTGCTGTAACTAGTTACCCGCATTGGGTAGCTAACATTGTACCTGTACCGAAGAAGGACGGCAAGGTCCGGATGTGCGTTGACTACCGGGATCTGAATAGAGCGAGCCCAAAAGATGATTTTCCGTTGCCACACATTGATGTGTTGGTGGACAATACTGCTCAATTCTCGGTATTTTCCTTCATGGATGGCTTCTCCGGATATAACCAGATTAAGATGGCTCCGGAAGACATGGAGAAGAAAACGTTCATTACCCCATGGGGTACATTCTACTATAAGGTCATGCCCTTTGGTTTGAAGAACGTCGGGGCAACTTATCAACGGGCGATGGTCACATTGTTCCATGACATGATCCATAAGGAGATCGAGTGCTATGTGGATGATATGATTGCTAAGTCCCGAGACGAAGAAGAGCATCTGGTCAACCTGAAGAAGCTGTTTGATAGACTAATCAAGTACAAGCTGAGGTTGAATCCAAACAAGTGCACTTTCGGAGTGCGTTCCGGGAAACTGCTGGGTTTCATTGTTAGTCAAAGAGGAATTGAGGTAGATCCTGCTAAAGTAAAAGCAATTCAAGATATGCCTGCACCGAGGACAGAAAAAGAAGTGTGCGAGTTTTTAGGGAGGTTGAACTACATTTCTCGGTTCATATCTCATCTAACGACCACGTGCGAGCCAATTTTCAAACTGCTAAGAAAAGAGCAAACGGTCAGGTGGAACGACGACTGCCAAAGAGCTTTCGACAAAATAAAAGAATATTTGCAGGAGCCCCCAATTCTAATGCCTCCCGTGGAAGGAAGACATTTAATCATGTACTTGACAGTGCTAGAAGGATCAATGGGGTGTGTTCTAGGCCAACATGACGAGTCTGGTCGAAAAGAGTACGCTATTTATTACCTTAGAAAAAAGTTTACCGACTGTGAATCCCGATACTCACTACTCAAGAAAACTTGCTGCGCTTTGGTATGGGTTGCTCGCCGACTGAGGCAATACATGTTAACTCATACCACACTGCTCATTTCCAAAATGGATCCTGTCAAGTACATCTTTGAGAAACCAGCGTTGACCGGAAGGGTTGCTAGGTGGCAGATGATTTTAATTGAATACGACATCCAGTATACTTCTCAGAAAGCCATCAAAGGAAGTGTATTGTCGGATTACCTTGCACAGTAACCTCTTGAGGATGATTATCAGCCAATGAAGTTTGATTTCCCTGATGAGGACATCATGTACCTCAAAGCAAACGATTATGAGGAACCACTTCCGGAGGAGGGGCCTGACCCTGAATCCAAATGGAAGTTGATGTTTGATGGGGCAGTCAATATCAATGGTCGTGGAGTTGGTGTCGTACTCATTACTCCCGAAGGTGTTCACTTACCCTTCGCTGCTAGAATTACTTTTGGCTGCACCAACAATGAAGCGGAATACGAGGCATGTATAATGGGAATAGAGGAGGCAATTAATATTCGGATTAAGAACCTCGATATATTCGGAGATTCAGCCCTCGTCATTAACCAAGTTACCGGCAAGTGGTATACGCATCAAGATCATCTGATTCCATACAGGGATTATGCTAGAAAACTGTTGATGTTCTTCATGACAGTTAAGCTTCAGTACATACCACATGATGAAAAATCAGTTTGCCGATGCATTGGCCACTCTCTCTTCGTCTATTAAAGTCTTGTGTTGGAATTATGTGCCCATAATTGATATATCCAGGCTTGACGCTCTAGCTCATGCCTTCTCTGTACACGATGTGTCTGACGAGAAACCTCGGTACTTTGATATCAAGTTATTCCTGGAAAAGCAAGAATACCCAACTGGGGCATCTTCCAATGACAAGAAGACCTTGAGGAGACTTGCTGCTAGCTTATTCTTAAACACAGACAGGGTTTTGTACAAGAGAAACTTTGACATGGTCTTGCTCAGATGCATGGATAGACACGAAGCAAGCCTGTTAATGCAGGAAGTCCACGAAGGATTTTTCGGTACCCATGCAGGAGGGCATGCTATGGCCAAGAAATTGCTGAGATCGGGGTATTACTGGATGACAATGGATGCAGACTGTTGTTCATTCGCTCGTAAGTGCCACAAGTGTCAAATATATGCAGACAAAGTGCATGTTCCTCCTAGCCCGCTCAACGTCATGTCATCTCCTTGGCCCTTTTCTATGTGGGGCATTGACATGATCGGGAAGATAGAGCCTACTGCTTCAAATGGTCATCGCTTCATCTTGGTCGCGATTGATTACTTCACCAAATGGGTGGAAGCAACATCTTATGCCAACGTCACTCGTCAAGTGGTGGCAAGATTTCTGAAAAGGGATATCATATGCAGATACGGAGTGCCCGAAAGGATCATTATTGACAATGGTTCTAATCTCAACAACAAGATGATGGCAGACTTGTGTCGGGACTTCAAGATACAGCATCACAATTCTTCTCCTTACCGACCAAAGATGAATGGTGCGGTAGAGGCAGCTAACAAGAATATCAAGAAGATTGTGCAGAAAATGGTTGTCACTTACAAAGATTGGCATGAGATGTTACCGTTTGCGTTGCATGGGTACCGAACGTCAGTCAGGACGTCAACAGGGGCAACTCCCTTCTCTCTGGTATATGGGATGGAAGTAGTCCTGCCTGTTGAAGTAGAGATTCCTTCATTGCGTGTGATGATGGATGTTAAGCTTGATGAGGCTGAATGGGTGCGTGCTCGTTATAATCAGCTATGTCTAATTGAGGAAAAGAGATTAGCGGCAATCTGTCATGGTCAGCTTTATCAGAGGAGAATGAAGCGTGCATTCGACCAACGAGTACGTACTCGGGAGTATCTAGTGGGAGAGCTTGTGTTGAAGAGGATCGTTCCTCCAGGTTCAGATCACAGGGGCAAGTGGACCCCAAACTACGAAGGACCATTCATAGTGAAGAAAGTCTTCTCAGGAGGAGCACTGATGCTCACCACTGTGGATGGAGATGACTTCCAGTCCCCTGTTAACTCAGACGCAGTTAAAAAATACTTCGCATAAAGAGACCCGCTGGACACAAAAACAGAATTATAGTCCAGGCAAAAAAAGGGCATCCCGACGAGCTAAAAACAGAATAAAAAGCTCGGGCAAAAGTTAGGGAAATAAAAAAAAATGTACACCCGCTGAATTGAAAAGCCACATTGGACAGCTCAGGCAAAAAAGGGTATCCCGGTAGATTGAAAACCCGAAAGGGCGATCTACGCAAAACAAGGGAATAAGCGAACAACTGCGATCCAAGTAATCTGAACCACATCATCGTTTCGTACAATTTGACAATATCAGAAGGATAGGAAACAATCCCCTCATCCCCTCAGAAAGCAAAAGAAGAACGAAAAGTCTCGAAGACATGCTGGTCATAGCAGAAATGGAACTCCTTGGAATGCCGTGTACATTGCCATTAGGATAGTTTCTTTTCTCAATTTTATGGTGACTACCTCTTTCCAGGTGGTTACTTCCTGATGTAAATCTTTGCCTATTCATAGGCCATTCAATAAAAAGAATATTCAGTCAAAAAGCTGTGTGTGTTTATTTTTGTTTGCAAAATGTCCTGAATTTTTGGCAAAAATAGCATTGCATCTAAACATGGTGATAATTTTGAAAAGAAAACTGACATGCAGGGAAACTGTAACCCTCTTTGAGTGTCGGGTGACGATGGATGAACATATCATACCATACAAATCCCCGGGGCACACTTGTATTTTCTTTTGTTGCAGGTTGCAGGACAGCGTCACATTTTCCCAAGCATTTACTCTTCCCCAGTAGAACATCTCCCCAAGCAGAGATTTCTTCCCCCAGCAGGTATCTGAAGGCCTGACATCTCCAGCAGAGATTTTCTCCAGCTAAGCCTTGGCAGCAGCCCAAGCAATTTCCTCTTCCCCAGTGGAGTAGCAGTCCATTCTTCCTCAGTGGAGCATTTCCAGCAGGTATCTGAAAGCCTGACATCACCAGAGTTGGAATTAGCAGAATTCTATCCTCAGCAAGAGTCTTTCTCAGCCAGAGCTTTGAACCAGCAGATGCTCTCCCCAGCTAGGGTATTGTTGATGCATCTTTCTAGCCAAGTCTGAAGATGATCCTGTCCCCACAGAGTTCATATTTGACTTTCACTTCCATTAGTGAAATATTTCCCAGCGAAGTTGCTATACTTTTGGGTAATTTGATGATACAGTCAGGAATTCATCACCTCAGTCAGAGTTAGGTATCCAGACCTCTTGACTTGTCCTCCCCCACAGAGTTATAACTCTTGTGGCCAATCAAGCACTTGTCTATCGCTCGTCTGCGTTTCTCAATACTCGTCTGTGTTATCGCTAAGCAGAGTTTTCCCCAGCATTGGTTTATGATTACCTTGATATTGCTCGTCTGCAATTGCCAACACCCGTCTGTGTTTGGTATCCAGTATTTGTGGTTGCTCGTCTGCAATTTTTAACACTCGTTTGTGCTGTGATATCTTTGTTGTTGCTCGTCTGCAATTCTTAACACTCGTCCGTGTTATGATGTCTAATATGTTGTTGTTCGTATGCAACTCCCAACACTCGTCTGTGTTTGGTATTGGATCCTTTGTTGCACTCGTCTGTGCCTTGATATGTATTTCAACTGTTGCTCGT
Source organism: Lathyrus aphaca (assembly GCA_963966055.1). Taxonomy (NCBI): domain Eukaryota; kingdom Viridiplantae; phylum Streptophyta; class Magnoliopsida; order Fabales; family Fabaceae; genus Lathyrus; species Lathyrus aphaca. The sequence continues at coordinate 449,621,866 of OZ014521.1, forward strand.
TTGCAACTTCCCAACACTCGTCTGTGTTTGGAATTCCTGATATTTGTGGATACTCGTCTGTATCATTTCCAGCACTCGTCTGTGTTGATTACCTGTTGAAGCTCGTCTACTTTGTTTGGATACTCGTCCGTATCATCCCTAGCACTCGTCTGTGTTGTTTACTTGTTTGAAGCTCGTCTGCTTTGCTTGGATACTCATCTGTATCAATCCCATCACTCGTCTGTGTTATGCCTATATCTGTATGCGAGGATTTGTTGTTTATCCCGATATTCTTCTATTGCTACTTTAAATGCTCGTCTGTGTTTGAATTTCTGGTATTCGTCTGTACTAGTGGCTGATACTCGTCTATATCATTGCCTGAAGCGCTCGTCTGTGTTTCTCGGATCATCGTCTGATACTCGTCTGTATCATTGACTTATGGCACTCGTCTGTGTTATCTTGATGATCATCCAATACTCGTCTGTATTGAAGAGGTTTCAAATCTTGACAGTGGGAATTAATGTCAAAATGGTTACCGGTCCTGGAGTAACAGGTAAATCCGAAGGAGGCTCGTCTGTCTCAGGCACCAATTATGGTTGCTGCACCTGGCGTCACAGGTTTGCTCAAAGAAGACTCATCTGTCTTATACCATATATCCACAGATAATATATGAAGAAGGTTCGTCTACCTTGATTGCATGTCTATCCCACAGACCTAAGTGCATTACCGGTCCTGGCGTAACAGGTAAATCCGAAGGAGACTCGTCTGTCTCAAGTCATATGTTAAGTGTTTGAAGACTCGTCTGTCCAGCTCCTGGCGTCACAGGATTGTTTGAAGACTCGTCTTTCAACGTATTCTTACTCCAAATATCAGTTTCAACTTGGAAGAAACTCGTCTGCTTTTTCTCTCCTTCTTATCCCCAGAGTGTCATCTGGTTGGGTTTATTTCCCAGTGTTGCATTCTTCGTCAGAGTGCAAATTTCTGGTCTTCTTGGTATTCAACCACAGTTTATCTCGAATGGTCGATAGCCCGTACTATCGTCCTTTTCAGATTAATTTATGATTGAATAGGGGCAGCTGTAACACCCCAAATTTCCCCTCTTCATTTTAAGCATCATACCACATCATATTCATCATGAACATATCATTTTCCAGCATCCTCATGTCCTAACATCAAGCATATGGCCATCTGTGGAGGTCCTTGAAGCATTTCAAGCCATGACAAGGATCCGAATTAGTTTGTACAAGTCCTATGGTGGGTCTACACTCCATTTACAAGTTTAAGTCCATTGGAAAAAGCTCAGAAGATTGCATGATCATCAGAGATCTCAGGACAAGGCAAAGCTCCTATACAAGGCACCCAAATTAGGGTTTGTGATTCAAGCACCATAATCTCACAAATTTGGCCATTTAATTTGGGCAAAGTCTTCTATATGTTAAGAGGATCCTAGGTGTCAATTTTCATGAGAAAATTCCATGTGGAAGTCAGAAAATGCCTCAGTTGCTTGCAGATGAAGCAAAAAGTCAACAGTGCCCTTAAAAAGTCAACTGTGCAATTTCAAGGGGTCTAACCCAATTTTTTTGGCCAAGAGGGATCCTTAAAATGTTATAAGAGGTTTGGAATGCCTAAAGTTCAAGAACCATAGAGGTTTGAAGGGTTTTGCAAAAATGGTACAAAGTTGGTTTATGGAATTTTCCAAATTTGGCAACTTTTGCCCTAATTTTCAAATGGCCTTAATATGATCAAAAATTCTTCAAATGGACCAAAGTCAAACATGAAAGTTGAAGAGTAATGGCTCCCATATTCTAAAAGTACAAGTACATTTTCATAGGATTCCTAGATTTTCCTATAGGTCCTTCGAAAAAGTCATGTTTCTAGGGCAAAATTCACTTTTCAAGTATGCCACCAAATGCAAAAGGCTTCAAATCTGAATTGTGTGACTTGGTATTGGTCCAATCTTGTTTCAAACTTAAAATGAATTGTATTATGACCAATTTGCTCCAAATAATTGTTCATTTTCGTGCACAACAAGAAAATCACTCAAAAATTGCAAAATTGGCAAAAGTCATGAAACAAGTGTGATGGCTTGATCTAAAGGCCAGGATTGATTGGATTTGAATCAAGGGTGGGAAGTGAATTGCCCATGTGCTGAGAGGCCCAAGAGAGAATGAGCATAGCATGCTTATCTCACATGTTGCACAAAAGGCAAATTCACACAAAACTCATGATTGATTCGTGCATTCTATTTCATTCTTTCAGCATTGCCTTGTGAGGTCACAAAGAGAACAATTAGGGTTTAGCAAGCCTCAGATGTCTCTCATTCTCTCATTCACAAACTTCATGCAACTTTGAATTTTCTATCATTCCTCTTCATCCAAGCAAGTAAACTCCAAACCAATTGTGGATCTGTGATCTAGGCAAGCTCAGGATCCTTAAGCATACACTCATTGAAGCTTATTCTCAAGTTTGGCCAGCTTACCATTTCAAGGCAACTTGTTTTGAAACCTAAGATCTAGCTTGTTTCAAGACCTTAGATGCATTTATTTTGCATCTAGGGAGTAACAGGAGTGCATTGCATCTATTCTTTGGCTTTATATCTCATTATACCAAGCTCTTCACCTCAGGTATGACTCTAAATTTTGTGATCTGGAAATGAAATTAGTGATGCATTTTGTGATCCTTGATCTTCACTGATGATTCTACAATGTTTGGTTTCGAAAATGATTCATCATAGCATAAGTTATTTGAGTTTCAAGTTTGATGGTGTCACTTTGTTTTCTTCGATCCCTTTGATTCTTTGAGATTCAAGTGTTTTTGAGGTCATTTTTGAAATCAGTGAGGTCGAATTAGTCAATCTGGAGTGTTTGGTTGTTTATTATTGATGTTTGTGATGCTGTCATGAATTCCGGTGCCGGAGCCCTAGCTCCGGTCACCGGAAGCTGTTTTCGGTCACCTAGGGTTTGTCCAAGGAAGAAGAAGGCTCAGCAGCCCTTGGATCATCCCATCCTGCGCACCACAACTTGCCACGTAGCCCTGGCCCTCCTTCCGTCTCATGTGTTTCTTCTTTTTCTTTTTTAATGATGCGTGTGTCTCAGCCCATGGTAAGTACCATGCTCCAGCCAACCACAATGCAGCCAACTGCCAGCTCAATTAATGAGCTTCTCCCTCACAGCCGCGTGATCAATCCAACGTCTTCCCTATTTTCCTTATTTTATTTCTTTAATTCCACAAATTCCCACCCTAAGTAACATATTCATGCGCCAGTTCTGGGCTTAGAAAGTGCTAAGCGCACCCCCATCCCCTTGGCCCATTTCGTTTCCACACAAAACCCTTACTAATCACACCCCATTCCAATTATTTTTATGTTCTTTTTTCAATTTAATTTTCTTTTATTCAGTTTCCATTTTAATTTATTAAAAATAGTTTCCTTCATATAAAAAATCCCAAAAAAAATCATGAGTCTCATTTAATGTCTCTTTTATTTTATCATATTTTTATTTTATTTTTTTTCCATTGCCCCGTGTCTGAATTAATTCATTATTTCACTTAGCTTCTTTTGAATCCTCTTTTGACCACACTGCCTTGTCCATTTTCCATACTCTTCAATATTTTGAGTTTTGATCCCATTCTTTTTGCTCTGGATTCTTAAGACATTGTACTTTTCATATGATGTTTCTTATCATTTTTAGAAACTTATTTCTTGAGTCTTGGTCCTGTGACTTGTGATCTAAGTTTGTAACCCTAGCTTGTGTTCTTGCCTCCCTTTGACCTAGTTCACTTCTGAATCTTTTCAAATCCTTTTGGCTAGTTGATATAACATGTTTGAAGATCATTTAGTTTCAATTGTGGAATTTTTAGATGGTTGGTTGATTTGTTTTGAATTTTACTTTGAACCTTGTTCCATTTTGCTTCCTTTGAACCTTTAGGTCTCATATAAGCTTAGAAGGGAACTTGTGCCAACTTCTTCTTCTCATTTGGGATTATTTTGGGATGTGGGTACCTTCCTGGTTCTAGGATAAGGTTTGTGTCTTTGGAATTTTGTGTTTTGTTTCTTCCTTAAGTCATTTATTTCTTTAAGTGCTTGCACTTCATCTATTTGCTTCTTTCACTTCCATTTTGTAGTTTTTTGGTCTTGTACCTCTCTTATCTTCATCTTGTTGGCTTCTTAAGCCATTATTCATCTTGTTTTGGTTCTGATCTTGAGCATTGAGTCCATATCTTGTGCATTTTGCTTTGCATCTTTCATAAATGTGCATTTGTTCTCATGTGTTGTTTCATGTTGCATCTTTTGCTTATAAGCTTCATCTCTCATTCCTTTGATTTGCATATGCATTATGAATTTACTCATACCATTTCACTTCTGATTGTGTGATGTTAGATTGTTTTCTTGCTCATTGTGTTTCATTTATGTTCACTTTACTAACCTTGCAGGGGCTATGGTAAGTGTGAGGTGTGGGAATTGAGTTCCACATCTCCAATTCTCATCTCTTCCTCTTATGTTTATCTTGAGCTAACCATTTGCTTTTTGGGCTTAGTCCTTGCTCATATCTTCTTCTCTCTTCTTCTTCTCTTCTTCTTTCCTTCCTCATTAGGATAGAAACCTCACTAACCCTTAGGACATCCATGCATGTTAACACTTAGGATTATTTAGTTCCCCTTTAGAATTTTTCCTTTGAGATCCTTTGTTGCTTTTTCTTCTCATCTTCAAACTCAATTCTAATCCACTTAATAAAGGTTGAGTACTTTCATGTGACATGAGACTTTGCTATGAGATATTTGCACGCGTTCCGTTTCGGGGCGAGGTGTGAGTCATCACTCGTGGTGGATAGGTCTTAGAATGAGTACCTCACAAAGAAAAGCTAAAAAAACACTTCTTAACAAAAAAAAACACAAAAATACTTAATAATGGTAATAGGCCAGTGTGCTTAAGCCTTCACTTGTGGGACTAGATTTGGGGAATTCCTCCATAGATAGGTGTGCCTCTTGCGCATTCCATTTCGGGATGATGTGAGATGTACACATCCCATTGAGTAAGACTTAGGTACACTTACCTATGCAAACTTTCATTCATAAAAGCTTCATAAAAAACACCAAATAAACAATAAGCGTCTTTCCTTCGGGAATTCTTTTCTCATCTCATTCACTCCTTACGTGAACTTGCTCCTACTTGTCACTCTGCAAGACGGTTACGCACTCGTCGTCCGAGTCTGCAACACCTGAGCAATGGCATAGGAAGTTCAAGCTTTAATTCACAAGCAATTTCCTTGTTACCCCTAGTGAGGGGAACTACGGCGTCTCTGATCCTCATTTTCCCGATGAGGTACGTAGGCAGCGGGGTAGGGCCCGTTCGAGCACAATCTTTATTTTCCCTACATTTTTTCTCTTTGTTCTCTTATCCAGTTCTTTTCCAGTTCCAGTTTCTTTTCATTTTCATTTCTTTTGCTGCAGTTTTCATACCCTCACCCTTTGAAACCGTTTCTTTTGCAAGCGTGGAACCCGTCGGGTACGGCAGACGATCTGGGTGCTAATACCTTCCCAGGTCGTAACCGACTCCCGAACTCAGTCTCTTTGGTTCGTAGGACCTGTGTCCTTCCTCTTCTTTCTTCTGGTTTGTGCAGCATTACCATTCCCTTTCTTCGGGATAAAAATGCCTGGCTGGCGACTCTATTTCTTTTTTCCGCGCCACTTTCGCGTTTGTACCAGGATGGAAATCCGGGGAGCGACACACATCATAACATCATATCACTTCAATCCTCACAATGGGATTGAAGCTACCAATGGACCGAAGTCCCCTCATAAATCAATTCCATGAATGCCAAACGCAATATACATACATCATCCTCAAAACATTATAAACATTGCATCCGCATTCATCATTAATCATCATCTTTTATACTCACTAATGTCATCATGTTATATACTCATAGAACCTCATACCTCTACATCATGTAACCATACTCCATAACTCAAGGGAAATCAAATAATCATCATACATCAATTAATCACGATTTCTACATCCTCTAAAACACATCATACGACAACTCTACAGCATCATAACAACTTATGACATAAACCTCATCCAGAAAACATATTCCTGAACTAAAAATTCATTTTTCAAAATTCCAGGTCTCGCTAAGCGAGGCACATTGCTCGCTAAGTGCCCAGCTCACGGGTAGTGCTCACTAAGCGGACTTCGCGAATTCTATAGATTTTCTGCGTTTTTCCTGATTCGTTCATCTGCGATAAAACCGATCAAAACACAACAATCAACAACAGTACATCAGAAAAACATCATCAACATCAACATTCTTCATTATACCATCATACACATCATTATATGTGTAACACGGTGGAAGAACTAACTTTCTATAAATGTTGCAGATAGCAAAAGTCACCACCGACTTTTATTTTATCCATAAGGAAGGGACATAAAAGAACAGGAAAAACCGTTTTAAAAGACTTGGGTTCGGGGGGTAGGTTATATAAAGGGAAGGTGTTAGCACCCTTTATATCCATGGTTATCCATGGGCTCTTAGTTACTTAGCTCACTTAATTTGTTTGAAAAAGTAAGGTGTAGTGTGTGTTTAGAAATTTGTCTAAGTACTTTGTAATGATCCTCGTATGGATGTATACAAAGCCTTTGTTTGAAAATGGTGAGGTGTGAAAAGTATTTTTAAAATGTGAGCAAGTAACTATGAGGTACCTACCATAGACTAAGTCATTCGTGTTCTTTTATATCCTTTCAAGGGTAAGACTATCCCTATTATTAAGGAATAGGTAGTCATTACATTGGATTTTATTAAGGGACAAGCGTAGGGTCATCGTACGGTCAATGAAGGCAACTGGAGGGTGTCTTTAGCAATTGGGAGGGACTATCATCTTTTAAACCGAAGGGACAAGATCATTCTAGGCAACACCGTAGGCAACATTGTAGGGACTTGATCTTTTAACCGAGGGGAGGGACAAGATGATTTTTTATTTGTAGGGTTTTTCTTAAGACACCCCACTTTCGAGGGACTTGACCGTTTAAAAGGCAACTTAAGAGGAATACCCTAGGAGGTGCAGACAGTCATCATAGATCGACTTACGTGTGTGAGTGTTTATTTTCAGATATTTATTCTTTTTATTAAATTTTCTAAGTCCAATTTAATTCATTTATTCTTTCACTCCCTATTTACTAACCAATCGATTAATAAATAAATAAATCAAATGCGGAAATATAAGACCTATGCTATTACATGGCTTTGGGCAGTTAAAAAATAATCAGGCGGAAAATAAATTACAATAAATAAAAGCCTATACATTTTTTTCTAATAATTTATAATAAGGCGAAGAAAAACATAATAATTAAATAAATTAAATAAAAGCAAAATTAAAAAAAAGATAGAAAATAAATTAGGGTTTGAATTAAGTTTTAATTAAGAAATTAGGGTTTTAAGAAAATACCATCTAATTACTAATTATTAATTAATTCACAAATAAAATAGTAAATATTAATTATATACAAAATCATTATAAAAAGGAAAAAAAATTAATTATAATAAAGATATTAGAAAATATTAATTTAGTCATTATTAATTTGTGAAATTATGAATAATAAAAAAATATACATGATTATTATTATTAAAAGTAATTAAGAATTTATTTAAAAAAAATAACTAATTACTAATATATTTACAAATTTAATTAAATTATGAAAAGATATCATTAATATTTTTAATAAAAAAAAATAGTGAGGTTTTCATTAAGAAAGTTTTTTTTTATTTATAAGAAATTATGATTAATGAGTAATTATTTTAAATCAATTGTTTTATTGTTATTTTATTTTTTTAAAGAAAATCAATTAAAAAGAAAAAAAAAAGCATAAACAAGGAACAATAGAAAAAAGAAGAGAAATTGCCCAAAGTAAGGGACCTGGGAGTCGAACCTAGGCCATGTACCTCACAAGACGTATCATCCTACCATCCGAGCCAAGCCGCGCGTGTGCTATTATAGGGAAACCAATGCGTAATAACCCTTGCCCAAATTTCAAAATCCAAAAGCGCACCAAGATCGTCTTCTTCCTCTAGCCGTTGTCTTAGGTTTTACCTACAGTTTTTCCATCACTAAAGGTTTTAGTGACGGATTTTTGCTGTCACTACAAGACCTGCACATTATAACATGTTATATACATTAAATAAATTACTTTTAGTAACATAGAACGATCATGAGACATCTGGGAAGCCTCATGGAACCAGTAATTCGTCCTTAAATTGCTTATTCATGGAATCCCCAATTCTAGGTCCAAGAACCCTAAAAATGGTGGATCGTGATACCTGCACGAAAATTACAATCATCCAGCCCATAAACTTCTTAATCATCATTCTAATTAATATTACATAATCAATTTGACATTATAATGCATATTTAAACGAAATCGAATTCCAAATATATCAAGAACAAAACACGATCGATTGTGGTGTTTTATGGAACTATGAATGAAGATAATGATGACTACATGATCAATGAATCTTAATGAATATGAATGAAGATAATGATGGCTACATGATCAGTGAATCTTAATGAATCAATTTCAACTCACAAAAACCTTTGAATGTAATCAAAATAGCAAAACCGAAAAAATTGTTTTTTATGAAATTTTGGAGTTCTTGGAGTGATTCTTTTTCTGACTTTTTTCGTCCTCTATGTTATGGCCTTGTCGTGTTTATGTATTAGAGTGTATCTAGGTCAACTTTTTGGGCTTTGGATCAGAATTATTGGTTGCTTCATTGTGAAGAAACAATCACCATAAAATATGAAAAAAAATCAAATGAATTCTTACCTATTTGAGTGTACACGAATTTGGCTTGTTCCAATTAGCTTTAAATGCAATATATTTGATTCTAGAATAAATATTTGATCTAAATATTGACTTTTTATATTTTATTTTTATTTAAATTGAATTTTAACAAATCAAAATTCAAATAAATAAAAAATAAATTATAAAAATAAAAAGGATTGATTATTGGGTCGTGCATAGTCTTAACTTCGATATTGGGTTGCAATTTGATGGGCCCATTTGGGAAATTTTGAAGTTTAGGCCTTATTTGCTTCATACAGCCCTTGAAATTTTCCCAACTTTGACAAGGCACAACTCCGTCAATTTTAAGTCTATGAGAGTGATCTTGGACTTTTTAGAAATATTAGAGAGTCCTATAACAAACATCTTTGGTCTCATGTCCATATCTTTTACCATTTTCAAATTATGCTCTTTGGAAAAAGTTGACTTTTTATTGACTTTTGAAAGGACCTATAATGTCTAAGTTCATACCTTCCAAATGAAGTATTTTTAGGCTTGTCTTGTGAGACACAAAGTTGTAGAGAATTCAATTTCCTTCAAAATTAGCTTTGGATGGGAAATTTTTGATGAAGCATGTGAAAGTTATGGCTGGTCAAAGTTCAGTTGACTTTTCCTATGAAAACCCTAATTTAGAAACTCCTGATTCTTGATGATCTGAAATTTCCTTGATGAATCATGAACAAACCTTGATCAAATGATTAAGTTTACCTCATAATCTTGATGTTAGCAAAAATTCCTGAAGTTTGACTTTAATTTGACCTCAGTTTGACTTTTTAACCAACTTGACTGATTTTTGCATATCTGATCATCTGACTGGTCAAACTTATTGGGAAAGCTCTGAAACTTGACATGGGGAATCTTAAAGGCATGTGGGATGTTATGAAGCTTAATTGAAGTCTTGTAAGTTCATTTAGCCTGGAGAAACTCAAAACCCTAGTTTCGGATCCATTGTTCAGGAGGAGGCTTTGTCTGATGAAACTTTCAATCCATTTGACCTATTGTGAACTTTGTGAACCTTGTAAACCTTGTGATCCTTGAGAGAACTCTTGGGACACATTGCTTTGATTGTAGGAGGGAAACTTTTTGGGTACAACAGCTGCCCCTATTCAATTTTCTGAAACCTGAAGAGTTAGATTGGCATGCACGCCATTCGTGACTGGATGGTTGAAGGGGATTGAACACAAAAGCCCAAAAATTTGCACTCGCCGGTGCGTAGAATGATAGTTTTGGTTGGTTGTATTGCTTGAGTGGGCTTAAAGATGCCATTCGGAGAAAAGTTCTTCAAATATACTTCTTGGAGAATAAAGTAGTCCAAAGTATGAAGATATAGCTTTTTGGGGAAATAAAACAACCCAAGGTGTGATAATATAGCTTCCGAGAGGATAAAGCAGCCCGAGGTGGGATAATATAGCTTTTGGGAAGACAAAATAACCCAAGTTAAGATGGTATGCTTTTGGGAAGACAAAACAACCCAAGGTAAGATGATATAGCTTTTGGGAAGACAAAACAACCCAAGGTGAGATGATATAGCTTTTGGGAAGACAAAACAACCTAAGGTAATATTATATAGCTTTTGGGAAGACAAAACAACCCAAGGTGAGATGATATAGCTTTTAGGAAGACAAAACAACCCAAGATGAGATGATATAGCTTTTGGGAAGACAAAACAACCCAAGGTAAGATGATATAACTTTCGGGAGGATAAAGTGGCCCGAGGTATAATGATATAGCTTTCGGGAAGATAAAACAGCCCGCGGTGTAATGATATAGCTTTCGGGAGACTAAAGCAACCCGAGGTATAAGTTGTTGATGATGTTTGTCTACTGGAGAATTAACCTAAAAAACAAGATTAGTTCTATGCAAATATCATGATGTATATAACACTTTGCAAGATAATATCTCATGATAATGTTGTATGCATATGATATGATACGATGATGATGTATGTATGAATTATGTAGTTTGAAACATATAAGTACCTTCGTAGAACAACTGCTGGATGGGGAAAATAAATCCCGATTCTTTGTTGAGGAATATGAAGACTTTTTTCCCGTCTTATTTTAGGAATATCATCCCGTTTTCGTTCGTCGTACTTCTTATTGAAGGATTAAGTTCCTAAATATCCTGACTGGGGATAAAAGAGATGGACATTGATCCGGGAGACTTATCCGGTCAAGTATCAATTCTTTGGAGGATATATTGTATTTGAAATGAAACTATTTGAAGACTTCGTAGAGTTGGAAGTACAAGATATTACTTGAAGTATTCCGTAAGAATATCCGTAAAGATTACTCTGTGGGGATGAACCAGCGAAGATACGTTGAATTCTTACCTCCGTTTGTTCTTAGTAAATGTTATTATTGTATTTTCTGCATTTCTGGTAAACATGAATCATATTCAAAAGCATATATACATTCAAACATAACCAACGAACATTTCTCGCTTTAGTAAAAGGGGAAAAGTAAACCTGAATAAATAGGGAAAAGTAAACCTGAATAAAGAGGGAAAAGTAAACCTGAATAAATAGGGAGAAGTAAACCTGAATTCGAAAAACAGAATTTTATTTATTTAGAAAGTGGCCTATAAATAGGAGAGTTTTAACGCGGAGACGGAAATCCTAGTAGGAGGAATTCGTTGAAGAAATTCTTACAAAAACAAAAAATAGCTATGTGTAAATAATCCTATTGAGTTTCAACTCTGCTATTGCCAATATCTTCAAGTATCTCATCTTCAACTGTCGAAAAAGAAACGATTGAACTGATCTGTATCTGTTGAATTTGACATAGATAACACAACTAGTAGAGGTTACATGGGTGATCCAATGAGACATAGTCATACGCTTTAATCCCTAACTTTTGCCTGGATTGCCTTTTCAGGTTTTCAATCCACCGGGATACCCTTTTTTTCCCAAGCCACCTTTTCAGGTTTTCGACTTGCCGGGTGTACATTTTTTTTTATATATATCCCTAATTTTTGCCCGAACCCTTTTGGTTCGTCGGGATGCCCTTATATATTCCTAGGCCAGTCAACCTAGAGGGTCTCTTTTTATGTGTAGTATTTTTTAACTATGTTTGCATTCATAGGTTGTGGGAAATCTTCACCATCTATAGTGGTAAGCATCTTGGTACCTCCAGAAAATACTCTCTTAACAATAAATGGCCCTTCATATGTGGGGGTCCATTTGCCTCTGGGATCACCCTGTGGTAATATGATACGCTTGATCACCAAATCGACAGCCTGATATACTTGCTGCTTAAATTTCTTATTGAAGGCTTTGATCATACGTTTTTGATACATCTGACCATTACAAACAGCTTTTAACCTCTTCTCATTAATAAAGTTTATCTGGCCAAGTCGAGTCTGAATCCATTCATCTTCATCTAAGCCCGCATCCTTCATAATTCTCAAGGAAGTAATCTGAACTTCAATGGGTAATACTGCTTCCATACCATAGACAAGGGATAATGGGGTTGCCCTTGTTGAAGTATGTATTGTGGTACGATAACCATGAAGAGAAAATGGTAACATCTCATGCCAATCTTTATATGTAATTGTCATCTTTTGCAAGATCTTCTTAATATTCTTGTTGGAGGCTTCCACTGTGCCATTCATCTTTGGACGATATGGAGAAGAATTGTGATGCTTAATCTTGAACTGCGTGTAGAGGTCACTAAACATAGTATTGTTCAAGTTAGTACCATTATCTGTGATAATCCTTTCAGGGATGCCATACCTACATATAAGATTATACTTGATGAATAGGGCCACAACATTCTTAGTAACAGAAGAAAATGAAGTTGCATCTACCCACTTTGTAAGATAATCAATGGCTACAAGAATGAAACGATGTCCATTGGAAGCGGTAGGTTTGATCTCACCAATCATATCTATGCCCCACATGGAAAAAGTCCAAGGAGCAGTCAAAACATTCAACGAAACTGGAGGCACATGAACTTTATTAGCATAAATCTGGCATTTGTGACAAGTTTTAAAGTGTTGATAGCAATCAGCTTCCATGGTAGACTAATAGTAACCTTCTCTCAATATCTTCTTAGCCATGGTATGCCCACTAGAATGAGTACCAAAGATCCCATCATGCATGTCCTCCATAATATCTGTTGCTTCTTTCTTATCCACACAACGAAGCAAAGTTGAATCACGATTGCGCTTGTACAAAATTCCATTACATAGGAAAAACTTGGCGGAAAATCTCCTCAGAAACTTCTTATCATTGACAAACGCCCCTGCAGGGAACTCTTGAGCTTCAAGATACCTTTTTACTTTATAGAACCAAGGCTTTTCCTTTACTCCTTCAGTACCCACCTCATTGCAGTATGCAGGTTTATCAAATCGATCAATAGTAATTCTGGGAGCTTCATCATTCCAACTGATTTCAAACATAGATGCCATGGTGGCTAATGCATCTGCCAACTGATTTTCTTCTCATGGAATATATCCAAAAGTGATCTGTTTAATGTACGGGATCAAAGACAACACATGCTCTCTGTAAGGAATGAGATTTGGATGCTTGGTGTCCCAATCTTTGTTAACTTGACTAACTACCAGGGCTGAATCTCCATACACATTTAAAAACTGAATCTTCATCTCAATGGCAGCCTTGATACCCATTACGCTTTTGTAAGACATGGCATGAATTTTAATGTGTCAAAAACTTGGCATGATTGAAGGAAGATCGTTCAGTGATCTTTTCTTCCCCAAACAGAGTGCCAGGTCTTTCAAAGATAAAAGGAATATCTCCCCGCAGAGTTCCATCCTCTCCCCAGAAGAGCAATGCTTGAAACCCTTACACAACAATGTGATGGAAGTTTCCTTATCCCCAGCTGGGTTTCTCCTTACAGGATAGGTCTAGCAATGATCTACTTCCCCAAGCAAAGCTGTATATCCTGATAGATCTACCGACGATCTCTTCCCCAACTGGGATATCCTTCCAAGCAGATCAACCAGAGATCTTCACAACAACGGGATCCGAATCCCGGATCAGTTTTCTTTTTGCATAATCATAGCATTCGCATCATTTTTCCCCACAGAGCATAGCATTTCGTCTAATACGAAGCATTACAGCAAAAATCAAACATTTGCATGATCACAAGTCAGGTTCGAGCCGGTCACCTGCAATTACCATCAATATTTCATTAGCAGTATATAAAAGCTCACTTCACCTGCAAGTAAAAAAAGCCAAAGCGTCCCCTTTTCACTCTCCATCACAAATGCGTGTTCATACATACTTTTTTGACGCTCGTCCGCGTCATATCATCCCCCGCAGATATAAGCCAAAACATCTTCACAAATATAGATACCTATATACTCTTTTGACACTCGTCTGTGTCACCTCTCCCCAGCATGGTTGCCCAAACACTTGTTGCAAACCAAACACTTCTCCATAATACACTCTTGTCGACACCCGTCTGTGTCATCCCATCCCCACATGTCGCCGAAACACCTTTTATACTCTCACATACAAATATACATTCTCTTTTGACACTCGTCCGTGTCATACTGTCCCCAGCAAGTTGAACACTCGTTTGTGTCTTGCTCATACTTCACCAACAATATTCACTCATAGTTATACAGATACTCGTCTGTATCTTGTATATATATTCATTCCCCACAGATTCGACACTCGTCTGTGTTCTTTGTTAACTAGTTGGTACTCGTCCGTATCATCATCTATGGACACGCATCAGCGTTTGTTTCTACCGATACTCATCCGTATCATATTCCTAGGGATGCTCGTCCGCATCTTTAATTTATACACAGCGTCAAACACTTATACCTTTTATTCTGGAAAACGTAAACACTCGTCCGTGTTTACCACTCCCCAGCAAAGCAACTTTTCTTCTATCCGACATTCGTCCTATGTCGTGATACTTTCAGCATCCGTACCCTGCCAGGTGATCGTCCTTCACCTTTGGATGATCATCCCGCATCCTTTCCCCAGCGGAGTCTCCATTACTGGAACCCTTTCCTATCCGGCATTCGTCTTATGTCGTGATATAGAGCAGCCTTCCCCTGCCAGGTGATCGTCCTTCACCTTTTGATGATCGACCTTCATCATTTTGGGATGGCCGTCCCCATCGTTGATCTTGTTATCTGACATTCGTCCTATGTTATGATAAAACCCCGAGAGCAGCCGTACCCTGCTAGGTGATCGTCCTTTATCTCTTGATGATCGTCCTTCATCATGCTTATCTGATGGCCGTCCCCATCGTTGACCTTTTCTATCTGACATTCATCCTATGTCATGATAAAGAGCAGCCATCCCCTGCTAGGTGATCGTCCTTCACCTTTGATGATCGTCCCTCATCATTATTTCATTTATTCTTTGAACCGATGGTCGTCCCCATCATTACTTATTTTACTTTGCAAACCTGATGGTTGTTCCCATCATTTTCGTTACTTTAATCCCCAGAGAATCTTGTTCCTTTAACCGATGGCCGTCCTTGTCGTGGTCTCTTTATTTCCCCAGCTTGTCGGCCATCCCCGTCATTGCTTTACTTACCGCTTTATCCCCAGTAGTCGTCCTCTGCTCGATGGTCGTCCTCCATCGCCCGCATTTGATAATCATGCAATACAACCTTTTACAATTTATATCCCTTTTCTTCTTCTCCCCAGTGAGTGCAAATTTCGGACTGTCTTTGGTATTCAACCACAAGTTATCTTGTTTGTCTGTCAAGTCGGGCGCTTACATCCTGCACAGCTAACTCATGTTTGAATAGGGGCAGCTGTAAACACCCCAAATTTTCCCTCACTCATTTCACCATTGGCTTGTGATTTTTCATTTTTGCATAAGCATAATCATACCATCTCATATTGCATATTTGCTTCACTGCATAAGTTCAAGTTCATTTGCATCTAGGGTTTGTGATCTAAGCAATCCAAGGATCCATCTGAGCCACTCCAAAGGTCTCCAATCATTCCAAGAGGGTTCATGTGTGCTCTATCATCATATTATATCCCTCAAAGATCAAGGAAGTCAAGAAATCACAAGAACTGGCAAGGCATGGAAGCAAATCTAGGGTTTCACTGCACAGATGACCTGAAATTAGGGTTTTGGTTTCAGAGGCCATAACTCCATTTTTTTTATCATTCTTGTTTCTAATGTTCTTAGGATGTTATAATGATCATATGTACCAAGTTTTATGAATAAATTCATTGTGGAAGTCATATGTTCACTGGGTAACTTCTTGAGCAAGTCAGAGAAAAATCAGGGCATCTGAGGCCCCCAACAATGGAACCAAAGGGGTATTTTCATCAAATTGAAGTTATATGATCTTTATTTGATCATTGAAGTGCTTGGAAGTTCAAAAAATTGAAGAAATTTGAGCTAAACCAAAAGTTGCCAAAAATGAAAATGACTTGTAATAGAAACTTTCCATTTTGGGAAAGTTCTTCAACCTCCTCTTTCTCAACCAAAAATGCTTGAAGTGAAAAATTGTTGGTCATGAAAGTTGTAGATTGGATCATTGCCTCTTCAAAATGTACAAGAACATGTTCTAATTCATTGTGGAACTCAATTAATGGCTTTGCAAAGTTGGCAAAAATCCTATAATTTTCACTTTCACACCAAAGAGGGATTTTTGCAAAACCACTTGCCAAATTATTTTGTGACCTCTAATGCATCTCTAAGCTTCATACAAACATGGTACAATGCATTATGATCAAAATTTCCCAAAGAATCATTCATTTTCATGCCTTGAACTTCAAGAAATTCAAAAAGGGCCAAAGTTCTTCAAATTTGCAAAATGGCATGAATCTTCTCATACACTTGCTTCAGCACCCCAAATCATTTTCTATGGACCTCCTTGATCAATGCTGAACCAAGACATGCCCTTGAACAACTCCTGCCATAGCCCATACCTCAAGTACACACAAATTGACTTTTTTTGCAACTTGCCCACACCAATCACCACAGGCCACCACCCATTATCTGGCCAATAGAGACTTGTTATGTGGACCAAAAGCAAGCCAATTCACCTCTTTCCTAGGTCGGCACATCAATGCCTTCCATCAAGTTTTGACTTTCCATTTATTGTTTTTATGGATTTCTACAATAAAACTCATTAACATTTCATTTTATTATCATCATCATCTCATATTTTCATATTCTCTCAAGTTTATCTCTTCAACCTAAAACCCTAAAATCCTCTCTCAAAGCTTCAAATTTCTCAACAATGGCTTCAAGAGCTACATGTAAAAGGTCACGGGGTTCTACTTCACAATCATCTTTCCCTGTCAATGCTTTTGTCTCTTCTTCCATCTGATTTGGTTGAGGTTTATAACAAAAAATTCAAGAACAGGAAGGTTGTTCCTCAATATGTTGTCGCTCCCGGGATTTTCATCCTAGTACAAACGCGAAAGTGGCGCGGAAAAGGTAGAGTCGCCAACCATGCATTTTTATCCCGAATGGAACAAGAAAGGTAATGCTGCAAAAACCTGAAGAAGAAGGAAAGGACAAGGTCCTGCGAACCAAAGATCTGGGTTCGGAAGTCGGTTACGACCTGGGAAGGTATTAGCACCCCAATCATCTGACGTACCCGACGGGATCCATGCTTGCTTGTTTTGTTTCAAAGGGTGAGAAAATAAAGTGCTGCTGAATAAAACTGATACTGGAACTGGAATGGGATTGGAAAAGGAGAAAGGGAATTGGAATGGAAATAAAGGATGAGGAAAATGTAGGGAAAATAAAGAATGTGCTCGAACGGGCCCTACCCCGCTGCCTACGTACCTCATCGGGAAAATGAGGATCAGAGTCTACGTAGTTCGCCTAACTAAGGCATGAACTATTTGCTTGTGTTTTTTATGCACTAGAACTGCGTATGTCTATGCTCAGGTGTTGCAGGCTCGTCTGGTAGGAGTGTGTTTATCGTCTTGCATGTGAGACAAGTCGTCGCAAGTTCGCGTTGTGAGTGAATGAGATGAGAAGAGAAGTTCCCGCAGGAAAGTCGCTTATGGTTTGTTTTTGTCTTTTATGAGTTTTGTATGAATTTGGCACAAGGAAGTGAATCAAACTCTTTTCCATGGAATGTGTACTTACCACTTCATTCCAAGATGGAATAAAAGAACAAGCACACCAAGTGAGGAGAATTTATCCAAGACTTGTTTCCAAGGATTAGGGTCTAAGTTCACTAGCTTGTTGAACTTTATTACATGTTTTTGTTGCTTTTGTAAAGAAGTGTCTTTTAGATTTTCTTTGTGAAACAACCCCTTGATAAGACTTGTAGATCATGCTAGACAAGACCACACCACTCCAAGATGGAATGAATGCAAGTGCCCCATGGAATAAGGCTATACACAAAGGATCATTTCATACATTTATTAAGTCTTTTTTGGATTTTGTTTGAAGATGAGAAGAGAAAGAATCAAAAGGCAAAGCTCAAAGCTAATGGGGGACTAAGACACAAACCTAAAGTTATCTTATTATGTACAAGAGGTGGTCCTATGGTTAATGAGGTATTCTAACCTAAGGAGAAAAGGAACAAGTTAGAGTTCAACTTACTTCCTAAGGAAGTTAAGTTGAACCTAAGGAACAAAAAGGGACCTATGAACAAAGCACAAAGTGCTAAGACAAGGACAATTAAATGCATAAGAGATGAGGAATAAAGTGATTACCATATCTTCCCCCCTACAAAACAAATGTTAGCATGATAGAGAAATAATAACAATTATAGCATGGTAAATTTCAATTAAGAACTCACACTAATTAATAAAGGCATTAATGAATTTCTAAGCCTAAAGTTAAGTCCTAAGATACCTTATATGCTATCTAGCTTCTAAAGACAGGAGCTAAGTCATACCAAAATGATCTAAGGTTGAAAAAGAGAAACACACTCAAACTATGCCCTAAATGGCACTAAAACCCCTAAGTGGAAACTAGGTGGATTAGCATGGAAAACTCGAATAAAGTCAAAGCACTAAAAAATGGTAAAGGTCCTGGAAAAATATGAGATTAATTCCTTAAGGTCCTTACCCTAAATCTAATGTTGTGTTAAAAAACCTCCTAAAAATTCATAACCTAACTATGTCAAATGGTCACTTAAATCTACATCGGATCTAATCACAATTTTACACAAACTATTCTGCCAAAATAGTGGATAAAATGGCCTAAAAAATATAACAAAAAATATTCCAGGTCCTATTATTAGTCCTCTAATCACAGCAAAAAGAATGGGCTAAAAAGATAACTGGAAGTGGGAGAAATAAAATGAACAAAATGAAGTGTAGCTGCAAGAATTCCATAGAAAACTAAGTAAATGGAAAATCGAAATTAAATGGGAAAATGACTAAAATTAGAAAGTAAAAGTGTGGAAAATTTTTAGAATGAATTAGGAAGTCTCTATGATTTTTGGGGAATTTTATCATGAGTTTTGGTATTTTTGTTGGATTTAAATTGAAACTATGTAAAACAGAAAAATAAAGAAAACAAGGCAAATGGATAGGGGTGCAGAAAGTGGAAAGCTGGACTGAATTGGGCTGTACCTAAACATGTTGGGGTGCAAATAGTGATCTGAAAAACTCTTCACAAATTATATCACATGATTGACACATGATCATTAATGTGGTGGCAGAATCTGAAGCATTGGATTAAACTAATCTAAGGGTTGTGTTATGTTCCCACACTAATGCTAAGACTACTATTCCGGTCACCGGAGCTAAACTCCAGTCATCTTCTCCGATCACTCTCCGATGACGGTTTGGACAAATGTCTACCAAACTGAAAAACAAGGCCATGGACGAATTCGTCTCCTTAAGTACGTCAACAATATAGGCTTGATTTTCTCCTAAGGCTCAAGAATAATGCAAATCGAAGCACACAAGAATCAACCTAAGAATTGAATCTAAGCACCTAAGGTGCCTATCAACTAGCCAGCACAAGCATTGCTCCTATTGAGCTCATATCAACACAAAACAACCAAAAAAATCAGAATTTGTGTCAATGGAATTGAAGATGAAACCTGAAATTCAATGGTGTTCAGAGTTGTAGAAATCTAGAAGTGAGATTCAATGTCTTATATGCTTGATCTTGATCCTTTGTGAAGTGAAATAAACACTTTGTTGATGAAGAATCTTGAGAAATTGATGAAGATGCAGAAAATTCAGAAGTGAATTCTTGATGATTCAAGCTATAAACTCCATGGATATGCTGCAAATCATGATGCTAGTGATGAATTGATGCTCAATGAGGCTTGTTGGATGATGATTTAGCTTGTTCAATTTAAAAGGTGGAAATATTGTGATGATGCAACTTCAAATTTCCAGCTACAAATCTCCATGAAAATGCACTATGAATGGTGCTTGAAGAAGCACAAGGAACAAGAAGATCAATGTTATGGTTGTGGAAGCTTAATCCTTCAAAATGCAGAGAATTTGCAGAGAAAATGCAGAGCCAAATTTGGAGGATTTTGGTGTGATTTGAGTGAAAATGAAGCTCAACCCCAAACTCAGTCACTACTCATCCTTTTATAGAGCATTAGACCTCTGGTTAACAGTTAGAACCATGGTTAATTAGCCTTGGTTAACTGAGTGAAGTGATTTAAATGAGTGAAGTTAGTTATGACGGTTATGGTAGCTGGATTTCAAGAACCTTCTTCAGTTGAAACCAATCCAATGCTGCAGAGAACATGAAGCTTATGCTGAAGATTAGTGAAGTGAAACACCAACTTAGTTGCCCAAGGATTGCAGCTTGAGTTTGCTCACTTGATTGTGAGATGCACAACCTTTAAAGTGGTCCTGCATACACATAATGATAACCTGCTGATGCAACAAAAATCAGAGTCCAAATACAGCTTGAGGCCATGATCTAGTGTACACCAACTCATGATCCTTGTGGTGAGGACCACTCTAATGTAGCAGCAATGGTTGAGGTTTGAATTGAAGCAAATGTGAAGTTAAATGAGCTCTAATATGTGCACAAGTCACCCCTGAACTTATCCCCAAGACAACACTGAATTTGGCCCTTTCTATGCATCATATAGCAGCTTTTTAGCAGAAAAACAACATTATGTATCGATACATGTGGGTATGCATCGATACATACTGAAACAACAACAATTTTAAGCAAAAAAAACAATTATGTATTGATACATAACGCGGATGCATCGACACATGTCAGTTTTTTTAACTGATATGTATCGATACATAACACATATGCATCGATACATGTCAGTTTTTTTAACTGATATGTATCAATACATAACACGGATACATCGATGCATCCAGCTTATGTATCAATACATCCTGCTTATATATCAATACATCTTGCTTATGTATCAATAAATCCTACTTATGTATCAATACATAATCCATTTCCAAAACTGTTTTTTCTTTGATTTCTCCATTCTTTCTTGATCAAATTTGGTCTATAAGTCCTTTGTAACCACAATTTCATGACCTTGACCTCAAAGAGTCAAGAGTTGACTTTTTACTCATCCTGGTTGACGTTTCTCCAATTTCTTAATTTTCAATCATCTGACCAATTGAACCTCCTCCAAAATGAATTTGTGGATGAAATTTGAACCCTATACACTTGTTGTTATATTGAACACAATGGAATCCACTTTTGCTCAAAAAAATTCATGGAGAAGCCCTTCACAATTGAAACCCTAATTTGGATCATTTCCTCAGGAGATGTTGCACTGCTTGCATTCCTTGGAGCCATTCACTTCTTTCCAAGACTTGAGGTTTCAAATGGAGACTCGTGGGATGTTGTAGACCCCTTGCACGTGATTGAGGAGTTTTGTGACCCTTTGGTTGCCTTTGTATAACTTTCAGTTACTCCAGTCATTGATCACATACCTATTCCTCAGCTATACTACACATGATACAATGTTTTTGATTATTTTATGAACTTATGTATGCAAGATGCTATGCCAAATGTTGAGGATATGAGAGGGAAAATTTTGTGATATTACATATGTGTACTCAAGAACAACAACAACTCAAATGCACATTCCTCACATTATTGAACTGATGGATTTTCAAGGTATCAATCCCTTTCTCTCCTGCCATGTAGATTATAATGAGGATTTGGTCAAAATGTTCTATGCTGGTCTGGTTGGTACTTTTAAAGGGTTCGAATTCAACTTTTGTATGGGCTCTAGAATGTTTGATGTTAATGCTCAAGTGTGGAAAGATTTGTTTCGCATTGATCCTGAGGAAGCTAGTATCTTGATGACTGATACATCTCAAGTGGAAAATTACTCATTCTGTTCTGAACTAAATGGTATGCTTAAAAAACCTTTTGTTGAATTCATTGCTAATTCTGAATTGTTTCCGAACACAACTTCTACTGGAAAAGTTAAGTCGTTGGATCGTATCCTTCATTGGATTGTTGCACACAATTTACGTCCAAAGAAAGGAGGCTTTTCTCGTATATATATGAGTGAAGTTCATCTGATATATATTCTTCGGAACAAGGTCAAAGTCAACTGGCCCCATTATTTTGCGAGTCGTATCTTTGCCCTAAAGGAAAATAAAGGAGTTGCTCTTGCATATCCTTCCATCATTCAGAAGATCATCGACAAAGTGGAAATTGTTAGTGGTGACTTACCCATGGTATCCGTGCCTGACACAAATTGGTTTCAACAAAAGACCCTAAGTCTTATGGGTCACATATGGGACTCTCAAGAAAGACGTTATCGGTTTGTGGTAAGAAGTGATCAAAATCAACCGTTAGAAGAAAATTCTGATGGGGATGATCTTGAGGACCAAAATGAACCAAATGTGGTTCCAAATGAAGAATTGGCCGCTGACAACGAAGAGTGGCATGGAATCCAGTCTAATGATTCCTATGAAAATCAAGGATGGGGTGAATGGCAACACACCGGGTGGACAAACACTAATACTCGCTTTGCACCTCCATCTCCTCCTCCGTCTCAACCGCATCAAGATGATCCTTCCAGAATCATGGCTATGCTCCAAAATATGCAACTTCAATAGCAAGCTTACTAAACAACTCAGACTGAGAGATACTCGGAGATAGAATGACTTTTAAATGAGCAAGACACCGCTTTTGCCGATTATGTGTTCGTTCAAGACACTCGGTATACCGCACTGTAGGATCATTTGGCTGCTCAGGACACTACCTTCAACTCTCTCAATAGTAGTTTTCTTCAATTTACCGAAACCGATATGGATGACTCACAACCTATCACTTATCGTCGTCGTTATCCATCCACTCGGGATCGTAATCCCCAAGCTTGAGTGAGTCATTGAATAATGTTTGTTTGTGTGTTTTATGAGTGTAGTTTATGGTTTGCTTTTGTATGAACTGATATTTCCTTTGGTTGAATTTGTTTTGATTATTGTCATTTTTTACTCGCTTTTCCAAATTGTGTGTTTGTGAATGCGTGTTCTTATTGCAATTGGTTTCTCATATTTAAATTATGTTTCACATGCTATTTTTATTGGTGGTTAACTCATATGTATCATCTTCTTTTTGATGTTGTCAAAAGGGGAGATGATATTGATAACATATAAGATTGGATCATATAGTCAGGGGGAGCTTAACAACAACATATGGAGATTGATTCATCAAGTTTTTGCCATCATCAAAAAGGGGGAGTTTGTGAGACATGGCATGAATTTTAATGTGTCAAAAACTTGGCATGATTGAAAGCATAAGTGGTTCTCTAAGAAAAAGCAAGAAATAGCATTTTTGGAAAAATGAACTGAATGAGCCGACTCATATTCCATAGTGAGCCGACTCATTCAGTGTGTTTTGGTGCCCAAACACACGGGTCCCAACAGGCTGCCTGAGGCATCATTTTAGTCGACTCATGGGTATGGATGAGCCGACTCAAACTCCTTCATGAGTCGACTCATCAAAAAGATTTTTCTTCTCATTTCCTGCGGGTCTCAATAGGCTACCTCTCTGTTAATTTTGGTCGACTCACCTGGAAATTTGAGCTGGCTCATTTAATGATTTGAGTCGGCTCATTACTGTGCTGACTCAATTTTTCATTTAATTTTTCTTTCTTTTATGTTACAATCACTAACCAATATAAATAGCAAGTTTCATTTCTTTTGAGAGGTTAACAAGGAAAGTGAAAGATATACACACATCTCTCTTCATCTTCTTCATTCTTGCATCAATCAACAATCACACACAACAATCTTTGTTTGATTATGGTGCTTTTTTCGAAGATAACGTTCAATCGTGAATTAGAGTTTCAAATTGGGTCTAGAGTGTGTGACATGGCATGATTTTAATGTCTCAAAAACTTGTCATGAATGAAAGCTTAAGTGGTTCTCTATGAAAAAGCAAGAATTGGCAAATTTGGAAAAATGAACTGAATGAGCCGACTCAAATTCATCAATTAGCCGACTCATTCAGTGTTAATTTGGTGGAAAATGCACCGGTCCAAACAGGCTGCCTGATGCATCAATTTTGGTCGACTCATGGGTATGGATGAGCCGACGCAAAACCCTTCATGAGTTGACTCATCAAGAAGTCTTTTCTTCTCATTTTCCACGGGTCTCAACAGGATTCCTCTCTGTTTATTTTGGTCGGCTCATCTTTTATTTTGAGCCGGCTCATTTAATGATTTGAGTCGGCTCATTACTATGCTGACTCATTTTTTTCATTTAATTTTTCCCTCTCTTATGTTTCTTTCTCTAACCAATATAAATATCTGTTTATTTAATTTGAGAAGGTGAACAAGGAAAGTGAAAGATATACACACAACTCTCTTCATCTTCTTCATTCTTGCATCAATCAAAAATCACACATAATAATCTTTGTTTGATTACGGTGCTTGTTTCGAAGATAACGTTCAATCGTGAATTAGAGTTTCAGATTGGGTCTAGAGTGTGTGGGTTTACCTTGGAAAAATCTGAAGGGTTTTCTCCTCCAAGATCATTGAAGATTTGGGGGTTTTGCACACATCAATCGTTCGTAGATTGAGCCGAGTGAGGTAGATTGAAGATCAAGTGGATCGTTATTTCATATCACGGTAGACAGAGGATTGCGAAGGTCTTTGTGGGTTCACAATTGTAGGAGAAACTCAGTCGTGCTCAAAGTTTGGAGAATCGTGAATTCTTGCAATAAGGGAGCATTTAATCAGAGGCTTTCTCGACACGCGTCGAAGACTTGATTCTACTTTGGATCAAGGGACAAGAAGAAGATTTGACAGCATATTCAACGTGGTTTGGTTTGTTGGTTCATTTATTTCTCTTCTTGTAAAACAATTGTGATTTAATAAAATTGCCATATTCAATTTCGAATTGGGGGCAGAGTACTTCGAGCGAGGACGACGAAGGAACTGCCTCAACAAATTCCTTGTGTTCTTTTCATTTCTCGCATTTTACTTTTATTCATATTGATATTGTGTGCTTGAAAATTCTGGTGTATCAAATTAGTGCATTCAAAGTGTTTGATAAATTGTTACACTCAAAAGTGATAACTAGAGTGGGTAAAATTCTGCACTATTTGATACAACAAAGTTGTCCTTGGTGTGTGCACTCCAAGTGTTTGGTAAAAAGCTTAACCACACAAAATCAATTTGATTGTGCTTAATTTCTTCTCCATATCATTGTTAAGAATAGTTTTATCAAGTGAATCATTTGTGCAATATTAATTCTTCTAGTCATCAATTCATTCCAATTGGGTTTTACGTATATCCGATCTCCGGTGACTTCTAATTTGAACTAGACGATTTTCCGGGAAACTTCCGCAATACTTTTTTAACTTAATTTTGAAAAGTAAATTTTAAAAAGGGATTTATTCAACCCCCTTCTAGATCCGCGCTATCGTCTAACAAGTGGTATCAAGAGCACCGATTCATCTAGTGTTTCACATACAACTTATTGGAAAATGGACAACGATCCAACAGGGGCGTACAATAGAGCTCCAATTTTTACCGGAGAAAACTATAGTCACTGGAAAGATTGTATGCGTATCCATATCAACTCTGTTGATAGAAAATTTTGGAAAGTTATTCAAGACGACCCTTTTCAAATAACCATGGCCGGACCGGATAATGTCCAAATTGAAAAACCGGAAGCACAATGGGATGATAATGATGAAAAGAAATATAGCTACGATTGGAAAGCTCGAAACATACTCATAGCTTCTTTGGGAGCGAATGAATATTTTCGAGTTTCTCATAACACATCGGCTAAAGCTATGTGGGAAGCCTTATAAGTTGCCCATGAAGGAACCAATGATGTTAAGCTTGCTCGAATTAATACTCTACAACAAGAGTTCGATCGATTTCACATGAGCCAAGGGGAAACCGTTGGTGAAACGGGAAAAAGAATTTCTCACTTCATAAATCGATTAAATGCTCTTGGTAAAACTACTCCTAATGATGTAGCAACTAACAAGATTTTGAGATATCTTACTAGGGAATGGTTGCCAAAAGTTACGGCAATCAAAGAAGCCAATGATGTAAGAACTTTGGATCTAACTATACTCATTGGAAAACTACAAGAGCACGAACAAGAGCTCTTAAACTTAAATGAGCATGAAGACAAAGAAAAGAAAGAAAAGATCGAGAAAAAAAAAGATCATGAGAAGAAGAAGAAGTCTATTGCATTAAAAGCTTCTTCCTCAAAATCCTCCACTAATAAAGATAGTAGGAGTGATTCAAGTGATGATGAAGACGAATAAAACGAAGATATGGGCTTGTTCATAAGAAGATACAATCGGTATCTCAAAAAGAATGAGATTTCCCATTAGGACAAGCGTCTCATTAACTATCGAAGAAACTCTAATCCTTCCAAGCAAGAGTTTGTTAAAAGTACTAAAGGCAAGGGATCTTGTTACAAATTTGGAAAACCGGGACATTACAAATCGGATTGCCCTATGTTGAAGAAGGACAAGGAAAAAGACAAATTTCAAAGAAAAGGTAACAAGGCTAGAAGAGCATATATTTCTTGGGAAAGCGATAATGAGTCGTCTAGAAAAGATACCTCGAGCGATGAGGAAGAGAGAGTAAATCTTTGCCTCATGGCTCATAAGAAAGGCAAGAAAGAGATAAGACATGCTAAATACGATTATGCTGAAAAATTGTCTTATAATGATTTGCTTAGTACTTTTAATATTCTCCATCAAGAAGCTAAAGAAGCTTTCAAGCACATTGAATCCGACAAAAGAATTTTTGCACATTTAGAGAAAAAGGTTTCGGATAATGAAAATGCTATGAAATATTTTAAGACATCGATGGTAGAATCTATAGTAGAAGACAAACGAGAATGGCACAACTTTCATAGTTGTGAAACATGTTGGATTTGGCAAAAAGAGGTCAAAACTCTTCAAGCCAAACTAGACAAGTTGTCACAACCAAAAATGACATTCACTATTGATCGTTCAAAGTTTACATAATCAATGAAAAATCCATATAAAAAATATACCTATGTTGTGAAGGATCAAAATAGTCAATGCAAGTCTAAACCATTCTTGAAATGTCACTATTGTTGCAAGGAAGGTCATACAATTGCCAAATGTCGTTTTAGGATATACTTGGTCCCTAAAGGCATTTGTCAATGGTTGCCTAAAAGCAACAAAATTTTCACTCACACTCTAGGACCCAATGAAAATTGGGTACCTTTCTCTCTTGTCTAATCATATAGGTGGAGCGTCTTGAGACTATGGAGAAACGATGGTTTCTTGATAGTGGATGCTCAAGACATATGACAGGTGATATTTCCCTATTCTATGACTTTGTGGCTAAGAAGAAGGGCTTTGTTACCTATGGTGATAACAACAAGGGAGCTATACTCGGCAAAGGTAGTGTAGGTAATCCCTCTTCTACTTATATCTCTAATGTACTTTTAGTTGAGGGTCTTAAACATAACCTTGTTAGCATTAGTCAATTATGTGATAAGGGATATAATGTCTCATTATCTAAAGAAGGATGCATAATTGAACATAATGAAAACAAAGGGGATGTGTTTAAAGGCTTGAGGGTTAACAATGTTTATATGCTTGATTTGAATTCGATGACCTTGAGTGATCCTAAATGTCTTATTTACAAAAATGAAGAGTCTTGGCTTTGGCATAGACGTTTATCTCATATCAACTTTTACTTGCTAAATAAGGTTGTGTCCAAAAACTTAGTAGTCGGTTTGCCTAACATAATGTTCACTAGAGATCATCTTTGTGATGCTTGCCAAATGGGAAAGCAAACTAAGATATCTTTTAAATCAAAAATTTTAGTCTCTACTTCTATACCTCTTGAACTTCTACACATGGATCTTTTTGGTCCTTCTAGAATCAAAAGTATAGGAGGGAACTATTATGGTTTTGTTATTATTGACGACTACTCTCGATTTTGTTGGACAATCGTCTTAGCTAGTAAAAGTGATACCTTTTCGGCTTTTGAAACCTTTGCCAAATTATCTCAAAATAAACTTGGCACAAACATTGTAACTATTAGAAGTGACCATGGAGGTGAGTTTGAAAATCATCTCTTTGAAATTTTTTGTGAAAACCATGGCATTGATCATAACTTCTTCGCTCCTAGAACACCACAACAAAATGCTGTTGTGGAGCGTAAAAATCGTGTGTTGGAGGAATTGGGAAGAACTATAATTAATGATATCGGTCTTCCTAAATATTTTTGGGTCGATGCTATTAGCATCGCTTGCTATGTTTTGAATAGGATCACTATTCGACCTATTCTAAACAAAACACCCTATGAACTATTAAAATGAAGAAAGCCTAATGTGTCACATCTTCATGTTTTTGGTTGCAAATGTTTTGTGCTAAATAATGGAAAAGAAAATCTTGGTAAATTTGATTCAAAGGCAGATGAGGGCATCTTCCTTGGATACTCTAATTCAAGCAAACCATATAGAATATACAATAAAAGGTTGCTTATAGTTGAAGAATCTGTACATGTATCTTTTGATGAAACTTATCCGAATGTTGTCGAAAAAGGTAGTGTTGTTATTGGTGCAGGTGCCTCCTCTAGTGAGATTGTTAAAGACTTTGATATTTCTCGTGTGGAACCCTTTTCGGATTTTGTTAATAAGGAGCCGGTTGATGTGTCTAGTCTCAAAGATGAAGGTCAAGCATCCTTTCAAAATGATCTACCATTGGAATGGAAGACTTCAAAAGATCATCCTATCGATAACATCATTGGAGATATCTCAAAGGGTGTCATTACTAGATCAAGACTAAGTAACTTTTGTTTTTATCATGCCTTTATATCTCAAATTGAGCCTAAAAATGCCAAAGAAGCCTTACTTGATGAAAATTGGTTCCTAGCCATGCAAGAGGAACTAAATCAATTTAAAAGAAATGTGGTTTGGGACCTTGTTCCACCTCCGTTAGATCATCGAGTAATTGGCACCAAATGGGTTTTTAGGAACAAATTGGATGAAAACGGCACTATTATTTGCAACAAGGCCCCTCTTGTTACTCAAGGGTATAACCAAGAGGAAGGCATAGACTATGAGGAAACTTATGCTCCTGTTGCCCGCCTTGAGGCTATACGCCTTTTACTTGCATTTGCTTGTTCACAAAACTTCAAATTATATCAAATGGATGTTAAGAGTGCCTTCCTTAACGGATATATAAATGAAGAGGTTTATGTGTGTCAACCTCCTGGATTTGAAAACTTTGAAAAACCAAATCATGTTTACAAACTAAAACGTGTTTTATATGGTCTCAAACAAGCTCCTAGAGCTTGGTATGAGCGCCTAAGCAAATTTTTAATCAATCAAGGGTTTTCAAGAGGAATGGTTGACACTACTCTCTTTATTAAACGTGAAGGAAAACATTCTATACTAGTTCAAGTATATGTAGATGATATTATTTTTGGATCTACTAACATGAAGTTGGTCAAAGAATTTTCAAGTTCTATGCAAGGTGAATTTGAGATGAGTATGACGGGGGAGCTAAATTTCTTCCTCGGACTTCAAATTAGACAACTTGAAGATGGAACCTTCATAAGTCAGACTAAATATTGCAATGAGTTGCTCAAAAGGTTTGATATGACAAACTCCAAGTCTATTGATACACCAATGCCTACTGCGGCAAGTCTTGATCGTGATGAAAAAGGTAAGGATGTAGATATAAAAAGGTATCGAGGTATGATCGGATCTCTTCTTTATCTTACCGCATTGCGTCCAGTTATTATGTTTAGTGTATGTATGTGTGCTAGGTTTCAATCTTGCCCTAAGGAATCACATTTAAAATCAGTTAAACGCATACTTAGGTATCTTTGTGGTACGTCTAAGTTTGGTTTATGGTATCCTAAGGGTAGTGATTTCTCTTTGGTAGGTTTTTCCGACTCCGACTTTTCCGGTTGCAAAGTGGATAGGAAAAATACTAGTGGAACTTGTCATTTCTTTTCAAACTCTCTTGTTAGTTGGCATACCAAAAAGCAAGTTTATGTTGCTTTATCAACTGCATAGGCGGAGTATATTGCAGCCGAAAATTGTTGTGCCCAAATCCTATGGCTAAAACAACAATTGCTCGAATTCAATATCTCTCTCAAACAAATTCCAATTTTGTGTGACAATACTAGTGAAATTAATCTTACCAAAAATCCTATTCTTCATTCACGCACTAAACATATTGAAATAAGGCATCATTTCCTTAGGGATCATGTAGAGAAAGGTGATGTGGTGTTTGAGCATGTTGATAGTGTAAATCAACTAGCCGATATTTTTACAAAACCACTAGCTACCTGTAGACACCCCAAATTTGCCCTCTGGTTTTCTAGCTTTTCGTTTTGCATTTCATACGCATTTTGCATATCATTTGCATTGGCTCCTAAGACATGGGATCGAGATTGTCTGAAGATTAGGGTTTCATGTCCCTATTTGTGGATTATCAGAAGAATTCAAGGTCTTGGCTATGCCGCTTCATTGGTATCATTCTCTTATTGTTCCTGTCACTAAATTAGGGTTTATTTCCCCGATTTAGCGGTAGTCAAGGATTTCACGTCTGAAAGGACTATTTGTTATGCATCTGGGCCATCATCAATTCAGTGGTTGATTTATCGAACAGTGCATGTTCAAGTCAAGTTGTGATGTATGCTGGACTTATCAAATTATCAAGTTGTGATTCATGAGAAGTTTGGTTCAGGAAATTAGACTGTCAGTTATTCTATGCTTCTTCTGTGGATTTATTTTCCCGGAGATTGATTTTGACGGATTTAAGGTGATTCAAGACTTATTCGGCCACGAATTCAGAGGATGATTAGCTCAGATGGTTGTTTGCTTCGGTTACAAATTGTTCAGTTGTTAGTGTGCTTCATTGCTTTTACCAGAAGTGTGTGGAATAACGCAAGTGGTTTCGTGGTTGTGTGCATGTTGGTGGTTGTCGGTCCATTCCATAGAAGATCAATTCATACCCATTTCTTTCTTATCCATTTCTCAAGTTCATCCATTATCCGAATTTTCTCATATTCCATCCGATTAGTTCTTTTATCCAATAACCATTACCCTTATTTTCTAATGTCCATAAATTCATCTTATCCATATGATACCCATATACCATTATTTTTCCTAAACCCATTTTCCTAACCATTTCACATACCAAATCACGTTTGTAAAATCCATTTATTTGTCCATATTAAAAGAACTTTAAACATTTTTGTCCAAATATCCATCTAGATATCCATTAACCATTTTCTTTTTATTCATTTTTATACCAATATTAACCATTTCATTTTAATTATCTATTGTTCATCCAAATATCATTTCCAATTTCTATCTATAAATCTATACTCATTTTATTTTCTTTAAACCAATATTCATATTTCCAAAAAAAAATCATAGCCTTACAAATGTGATTCATTCTTTTGCCAAGCCCATTTAAATTTATGGTGAGCCCATTATCCAAGAAAAATGGTTGACCTAGGTATAAATAACAAAGTTGTGATCCCAAGACCTAGACACACAAGAAAAAGTGGCGCCTCTTTCTCATATTGTTTTCAGATTTTTTTCACAAACTTTTTTTAACTCACTCAACAAGACCCTCTCTTCAACAACAAACACTCCATATCACATAAACCACTAACACATCAATAACCCTTCCTACATTGCTCACTTTCCAAGTCTTTATCCTTATTTCCATCTTCAGCCAACAACAACAACAATCACTCGTTATCATCTCCATTTCATCCCCTTAACCTCTCCACACATAGTGAACATAACTCTTTTCTCTCCTTTTAAAAAAAAAAACCTTGTTCTCCTTCAACAAAACACACACTATATCTCACATTATTTTCTACTACTCATAACACCATATAAACTCATCCATTTTCTTCACTAACAAAACCACCTTAAATTTCCATGAACTCATCTTCATCATAACTACACACAAAACACAAACCATTAGGTCAAAACCGTACTGCACGCGGTTCACATGGTGAAGTACCACCACTCTTTACCTCACGACTCTATCTACCATCGTTAACCGCTCAAATAACAAATTGAGCTACTTTGTATTTCTGTTTCACGCAGCAGCAACAACACCAAAACCAATCCGAAAAAAAAAAACCGCAGCATCTTCATTTTTTTTACCCTCAACCATCGGCACAAACCATAACCTCAATCGAACTCTTCCTGCATTTCCATCCAACACGCAACACCAAACACTCCTGCATTTTTTCAATACTCACACCAACAACCAATTGACTCATTCAAGAAAAAAAACAATACCATACAACTGATAAACGCTCAGCACCCCTCCTTTGAACTTCACCACATATCTCCTTCAACTTTTTCGACACCCATCTTCAACAACAACATATCTCCTTCACCGAATCACACAAAGCCCTTCAAACCTTCCTTCAAATCAACTCACCCTTTCCTAAAAAAGGTCGCCATCTTCGTACAACTTTCATACCAGCACCACCCTGTTACCTCCAACAGCAAACAACCCAGAAACCAAATCTCAGAAACAGAAAATAGGAGAAGAAGAGACAGATTCAGAAGCAGATGAAATAAAAAATCGGAAGCGAGAATACCGTGAGACCCAAAGACGAAAACGCAGTGTGAATCTTGATATGAAGGAGCCACGAGAGTGAATTTGAAGAAAACCAACGAGGACTGATGCACAACCATCCGCCGTCCTTGAATCGCAGAAGGAATACAGAGAGATGAAGAGATATTGATGCGCGAGTTCCTTGAGCGAGTTTGGAAGAAGAATAGCAAGGCCACCGTTGAATCGCAAGAGAGAGACGGAGAGACTAACATGGCGAATCGGAGCCGGACTCACCGAAAGGAAAAGAAGTAAATCGCCGGCGATTTGAGTTGAAATAGAGTGAGACGAAGAAGACTCGTTCTTGTTCTTTTTTCCGATTTTGTTGTTTTGCGCTGAAGAGGATAGGAAATTGGGTGTTGCTGGCTTTTCCTTTTTTTTTCTTATTTTCTTTTTATATAAATTACTCTTAATGGTATGTATATCTTTTTTTCTTTAATCTTGTTCTTAACCTCTTCTTCAAGATTTTCTGGATGTTGCTAATGGGCTTAAATAAGCCCACTGAATTGTTCTACCAGCCCCCATTTTCAGCGACATACCTTTCTCATTCCTCTAAGTTTTTTATTTTAATTAGTTTGTTTAATTAATTACAATTAGAATTTAATTAATTTTTGTTAATAGTTTGATTTAGGATTTTGTTAGAGTTTTGGTTATTAATATATAGTTGTGGTTTTAATTCCGTTTAATTTTTGTTTATTTAAATAGAATTGTATTTAATTTTGGTTCTAGTTTGTGCTTGATGTTTTGTAGGCTTATTGTTCGACTTCAGTGATCGCCTTGTGTCAAATTGTTCCCTGGACTTGAAGACTCGTCCTGATAAGTGTTTTGGCTAACTCCGGTTCTCTTTATTGGATGGCTTGGATGCTGGAAGTTTATTTTGACCTTTGTCTGATGCCTTGATAATCGACACTTGTGCTTGACTTTGAATCCGCTTTAGACTTGAAATTTCTTATTCTTGATTTCTTTTGCGGGTATTGAAGAGGCAACGGACCTTCTCCGTTAGGTACCACTGAGGCTCGATTTTCACTTATTGCATGCTGTTGCATCTGGAAGTCCTACTGGTGTAGGCTCTGTTTGTGTATAGTTCGATTTCTCCATTCTGCATTCTCATCTCCTTATCTTATTTCTTTTTCATCTCGAATTTTTCTTCCTCATCATCTTTATCTCTTGCCTTGCTTGAGGTGTGCTTAGGCCACCATGGAGCTTCTCCTTTCTCTTCTTATTTCTTCTCCTTCATTAGGATA
Source organism: Lathyrus aphaca (assembly GCA_963966055.1). Taxonomy (NCBI): domain Eukaryota; kingdom Viridiplantae; phylum Streptophyta; class Magnoliopsida; order Fabales; family Fabaceae; genus Lathyrus; species Lathyrus aphaca. Next base: position 449,655,887 of record OZ014521.1, read on the forward strand.
GTAGACCACACTAACCTAGGACCATCCGAGCATGTGAATATTGATTAGTCCCCCACTTAGCTTTTACCTTTGTGTCTCTTTGAGTCTTCTCTTCTCATCTCATAATCAGGGACTAAACCCTAAAGGCTTTAAGGCTTTGTGATTAAGCTTATGCCTGCATCCTTCTATTAGGATGGAGTGTATAACTTTAATCCTAAGTGTTAAACCCTTAATGTGTTTAACTCCTTTAATCAATTCACATAATAATCATCAAGACATTACACTTGTAACTTGGGCCTTGCATTAGGGTTCTAATTCTTCCTTAAGTGGTTAAGAAGGACTAACCCTAGTGTTAATGGACAAGTCCCTCTCAAGTTGTCTTACAAACAATAAAATTCACTTCATCACCATACCATTAAATAAAATCCACTTAATCAAAGGTTTGTTTTGTCATGGGTTTAATCCCTAATCATGGATTAAGTTGAGGAGTTTTTCTCAACTTAAACATTCTCATCTATCATCCTTCTTTTAGGATGGTGTAATGGGTCTGTTTAATCCATGATTATGGCTTAACCTCATTACTCAACACTAAACAAAATCACAAAAACATCTAAATAATCACAAGTAGGTTAATGATCTTAATCCTACACCAAAGGTGATTAAGTGTGAGAATCTGACTTCACACTTAAGGTACTCTCATTACCCCTAATCAGAGGGAAGATGTGATGAGTTTACTAACCCATTGGTTTAGGCTTAAGCTCATTAACTTATGACAAACTTCAAAAGCAATAAAAGACTGAAAACTCAAAAACAAACAATAATCGTCTCCTCCGGGATTCTTTTCTCATCATCTTCACTCACAATCGAGAACTCGCTTCTTCCGTCTAATGCAAGACAGTTTGCACCTGAGCCAGACGGGTCATACACTTGAGCATTGACAAGCAAGCAGTTCACAAGTCAATTCATCTTTCAGTCTCTTTGGGTCGAACTACGGTGTTCTGACTTCCTCATTGCACGAGAGGATACGTAGGCATAACTTAACGGTTATCGAACAAAGTCTCTGTATATTCCCCCTCTTTCCAGCTTCATTCTTAAGCCTCATTGTCATGAGCATTTCACCTCTTTCTCTTTTACACTGACACATCATTTATACACTTCACACTTTTGTTTCAGCACTGACACCTGTACATTCTTTTCCAGCTATTTTACACACAAATTGCACTGACACTACCCCTTTAAAGCACAAATCTTTTAAGCGTGGATCCCGTCGAGTACGACGGACAATCTGGGTGCTAATACCTTCCCAGGTTGTAACCAACCCCCTTTCTCAGTCTCTCTGGTTCGCAAACCGTCTTATCCATCTTTTCTAGGTTTATGCAGCATTGCCTTTCCTCCGGGATAAAAATGCCTAGCTGGCGACTCTATTCATTCTCCAGTGAGTTCACGGCTGTGTGTTCTCACTGTTCCCTTCGCCGACCGTTCGCGTCTGTACCTTCATCTGACCCCCGTGTCACTTGTTGGGAGCGACAGCTTGGCGACTCTGCTGGGGATACTTATACTGCAACCAGGGCTTCTGGTTCTTTTTGTGGGTTCCTCCTAGTGCTTTATTGATTTGTGTTTACTGGGGTGTTATGTGCTATTTGTATGTGTATATTTGCTTTATTTACTGCTTTCTGTACAGCTTTATTTATTGCTTTCTTTACTGTTTTTTCATTTATCATACCGTCATACTGCTGGCTGGATCTGTTGTCTGCTTTGGTGGGTGGGTGTTCCATTGAGAGTTAAGGTCCTATACCTGGGACCTGAGTGACACCTAGGCTAGAGTGAATCATATTCTTTCCCATTCCATTTCGGTCTGGTGCGGGAATATGAAACACGGTTCAGATATGGGTTTCTTCTTGAGAACTCTGTGTTGCAGATTTCCTGCAATGCTAGGGCTATCTGGGAAGCCTGCTAAGTCTGGATGACCTTTAGTATTGACCTTCAGAAACTGAGGAGAATTAGAGGAGGATCTTTTATGGTTATTGTAAACACTGTACCTCCGGGTTGGAAGTGTTTACACTTCCCATAACTGATCCAAGTCTGAGGATCTTTGTTTTAGAACACCACCTGTGAGGGGGTTGGGCTGTTTACAGGTTTGCAGGAACCCTTGACCTCAACATACCCTCATTACCAGTACATTTGTTTGATCCGGTCACTATGATCCTGAAGTTATTGACCTCTGGTTTTCAGTTACTATTTCGGGTTACTATGCAGAGATCTTGTGGTTACAGACACTTGATTCTTGGCAGTATTCCAGATCCCAGGCAGTTTCCAGCTGTGATCCCATGTCTTTGCATCTTTTGCATCATCATATTGCATATTGCATTTGCATTTGCATTGCATTTTCCTCCTCCAGAGAGCTCATCCTTCCTCTTTTGTCCATGACCAGCCAGTTGATTTCCCGATACTCAGTTTGAACAAGTGGACGACAGAGTGTGTGAAGCTAGACTGAACAGTGTCAAGAGTTAAGAAGGGTCAGTTTGAAAGCCATCAGTAGCTATGTCAGAGAACAATCGTCAGAATGTTGAGTTTCCACTTGGTTTCACTTCAACGACCAATCCGTTGTATGGTCTTTCTCCTGATGAAGATCTTCCACAAGTGAACAATCTTGCTCAAGCTCAGCCTGCACAGACCCCGATCGTGAATCAGAATATACCTGAACCATCTGTTGTCCGAGGTGGACCTTCATCTTCGACTGATACTACGAATTATCAGAGTTTTGCCTTCCCTATGCCAGACTTCCAAGGGGCAATCCCTCTTGTGAAAACCAAGGATCCACAAGTTACTGATCCTGCTGAAAGATTTCGTGTGTTGGACGAGCGACTCAAAGCCTTAGCGGATCCTGATGCCTTCGGTTTTGATGCTCTAACCATGTGTTTGGTGCCTAGTCTTGTCATTCCTCCAGATTTCAAAACTCCGAAGTTCGAGAAATACACTGGTGTCAGTTGCCCGAAGCGTCATTTGGTGAGTTTCTGTAGAAAAATGACTTCTCATGCCTGCAATGATAAGTTGATGATTCACTGTTTTCAGGACAGTTTAAGTGGGGCATCTTTAAGTTGGTACATGGATTTGGAAAGCAGTCATATCCGATCTTGGAATGATTTATCCAGAGCTTTCGTAAAGCAATACCAGTACAATATGGACGTGGCGCCCAATCGCACGCACTTGCAGAGCCTATCCCAGAGGAGTGGTGAATCTTTCAGAGAATATGCACAGCGGTGGAGAGAATTGGCAGCCCAAGTGCAACCACCACTTTCAGACAGAGAATTAATTGACCTGTTCGTGGGCACCTTGCAGGGTCCATACTTGGAAAGAATGAGTAGTATTGGGATGACGAGCTTCTCTGATTTGATGATAGTTGGAGTACGCATTGAGAGCCTGCTCAAAAGTGGAAAGATCCAGGATTTTTCGAATATCCCAGCTAGTGAAGGTGAGTCTGTTGTTAGCTCCCAAGAGGAAGAATGGAATGACGTCAGTGCCATCATGGCCAATATTGAATATTCTAGACCAACATCTTCTCAGAGATCATCTGTTCCTGAATCTGGTCACTCTTACGGGCATTCGGCAATGCTTAGAGCACCATATCAGAAGTCCTGGACTCCTCCTCGTCCAAATCTGCAATCTCATGGTCGAAGACCTCAGAATCAACTTCAGAGCCAGCCTAGGCCTCGTAACAATTTGGAAAGAAGGATTGCTCCACTTCATCCAGTCCCCATGGCATACAGCGAACTCTTGCCACATCTAGTTCAAAGCTCTTTGGTGGTTCCTAAGCCTCTCAAGCCGTTGCCAGAGCCGTACCCTCCAGGGTACAATCCTCATGAGCAGTGTGGGTATCATGGTGGATCAGTGGGGCATTCAACTGAAGATTGCAAAGCTTTTCAAGCCAGAGTACAACAATTGATCGACAAGGGCTACATCTCCTTTCCAGAAAGAAGCTTGGTTGTGCACGTCAACCTTTCACCTGATTGAGTTCAAGGACTTCAGAAGAAGCGTCTCCTGATTCAGTGGCTCGGACAAATTGTCATCAGAGTTGGTGATCACTGTATCCTTTTATCATTTGCATTGTAGTTTCTTTCCTGTTAGCAGCTACTTGTCTTTTAAGCATTGTTATTTTAAATGGTAATGTTAATGTAGTGATCTTGCACTTTTGAATCAATTATGTCGCATTCGCTCATTTTTTCTTTCCTTGCATCAAAAACGAAAAAAATTGCATCCATTTACCTCCCATTTATTTCACTGTTGTTTAGCAGGTTTGAGGGAGGATGATGACAACTGAATACCCATAATTGTGCAAGGTATGCTTTCAGGATAGAACCTGCTGACGATGTACAGGCATTTGCTTTGATTCCCAAACACCGGAGATATAAGGGAGATAAACCCTCGTCAGCCCCTTTGAGCCTTGAAGTAGGAGTTTCTTTTCTGAACAGAAAAACCCTCACATTTAACCCGGGGCAGGGTAGTTATCAGTTAATTTGACCGAGCGTTCAAATTTCCAAAGGAGTGTGCATCCGAGGATCCATTACCTTTATTCATTATACCTCATGAGGTCAAGGGACGTGAAACCACAATGGTTACCCCTCCACAGCAAAGGAATGAGGCAGTCAACCCTTTCAGCAAGTCATGACAAGCCAGTGTCACACGATTTGTTCCAGAAAATCACAGCAAAAAAAAAGAAATAAAGCCCGCTAAGTCGAAAAAAATGTGAAAACCAATGACTTAGGCAAAAGTTAGGGCATCCCGCTGGACTTCAAAATCGAAAATTCAAAAAGAGAATCAGTCCAGGCAAAAATTAGGGAGTAAAAATATCAAAAAAGAAAAAGTTTCATAAGAACAGAGTCGTGTGACCAGACACAAAGTCAGAAGAGGTGACTGTTACTCCAAGAAACCTCATTGGTGCGTAAACCATCAACGTCATTGGTTCCTCAATCATTACAAAACCCTTGTGAGAAGCGAGCGCTTAAGTCGAATTAGCTGAACATAGGACTGGAGAACATCAAAGAGAATGGGTGGGCACAGATAAACTTTGAGCCATAAATCTTTCCTTCTAAAACCGTGAACCAGACCACGTTACAACCCTTGAAAGTCCTAATTGAATCGGGTTCAATTCTGAAAGCATATTACGACAAGGTTGCGTAAACTGACTCCTAACGACTTACTAACTCAACACTACGTTTGGACTAATCGTCCATTCGTCACACACTGTCACAACGTTCAAATAAATAAATGGTCAAAAAAGCTTGCATGTGTACTGCATTAAGATTACCATTTGTAAATGAACAGTTTTAATTGCAAGTCAGCCTGTGTCATCAGGGAAGTTCCTACAAAGGGCAATCAGAGGAAAACTTGATTATTCAACAATGATGACCAGAATCAAGCGCATCGTGTAGGCCTATGAATCAGGGGCGTGTTATCCATTGGTTTTGTTGACCAAGGAATCTGTCAGGGTGAAGAGAGTTCCCAAGCATCAGTTGATCAAGGAACGTCATTCAAAGTCAGTTGATCAGAGTTGAGTCTACCAAGCGGGGACAGGCCGCCCTAATTTTCTGTGAACCAAGGATGAATTCTTCCAATGCTCAGTCAGAATGAGTCAAGTCGCTTCCACGCTCATACCGGGGCAGAACACTTCCAGAGATCACTAAGTGCAACTCTCCTCGAGAGAACATCCAGGTCCGCCGTTCCAGGGTTTGTATAATCAGTGATAGTCTGTTCAGAGACTCGCCCAACAGGGGCAAATTTCAGCTACACAGAGCAAATACATCAGTAATCTCAAGTTCAAGACGAGTGTCGGGAAATCATGCTACCTACCGTCACCTTTGTCACCCTTCTCAACCAGAAGCCTTGCCACTAAGACCTTTCTTCCCATCCTTGGGAGTTTTTCTAGCTTTTCATAATCATGGCATAAATCATTTGCATACGTTATTCATGTCGCATATAGAGCATATGCATCATAATTGCATTGTGCATAACCCCACAACATCAGATCTCACATCCAGGGCCTCGTAACCCCAACTTATCAACCTTTCAAAGCCCAGTTCTTGTCTGGCAAACCATTTCAAAGTCCAGTTCTCGTCTGGCAAACCAATCCAAAGTCCAGTTCTCGTCTGGCAAAACTTTTCAAAGTCTAGTCCTCGTCTGGCAGACAAACCCAAAGTCCAGTTCTCGTCTGGAAAACCAACTTCAAATACCAGTTCTCGTCTGGTAGGCGAACCTTTTACCAGTTCTCGTCTGGTCACCTTTTCATTCAACCTGTTGAATGCCAGTTCTCGTCTGGTAGTCATTCTTTTTCAGAGTCAATTCTCGTTTGACAATGAACCTGAGGAGTCAGTTCTCGTCTGACGACTTATTGTTTGCCCATCAGTTCTCGTCTGTTGGCCTACCTTTAATAAACCAGTTCTCGTCTGGTAATTCATCTTCAAAAGTCCAATTGCTTGGCAACCAAAAATATATATTTATCAACCTGGCCCTAGCGCCCAACCATCCTTGTTTCATATCTTTGGTTATGAGCATGCGTCTGCATTGTACATCATTTGCATTGCATCTTCATACCGCATGGTTTCTGTTTTAGCTCTAATGTGGGGCAAGAATCGTTTCAAGACGTAATCTGGGGCAGTTGTCTCAAGACTTGTTGAATTTCTGCGAGAGTTTGAAGACACTGGGGCAATTCTGGATGCCAAGTCTTCTGTAAAATCCTCTGAAGACGATCTTTTTATGGATGATGCAGTATGGTATAATTGAGGAGTTAAGGGAATGATAGTTCACTCAGGATGATCAGTAATGCTTTTGTTGAGCTCAGAAGTTTGAAGCACTGTGTTAATTCTCAGGGAATGTCTGGTATTTATTTTACCAGCAGGGCATTGGAAGTTTATTTCTTCCCCGAGCATAAAGATCTTCTTTCAGCCGACAAGGTTTGTTCGTGAGGATTTGGTTATTCTCATTCAGTCAAACTCCAATTTTCATTGGCATATCTTCCCAACATAGCTGTTATGCTATACCTGGGGCATGTAAGCTTCATCCCAGTAAGATGGCAAATCAGCACTCACTCAAGTCTTAGCACCCAAAGTGCTTTCTCCCCAGCTAAGTTACCACCTGTTGCTTCTCCCAGCCGAAGTTCCAATCATTCTTCCTCAGCAGAATACAAAAACCAGGGAACCATCTCCCCACAGAGTTTCAGCCTCTATCCAAGAGAACAACGCATGAAGGGATCACAACAGAGTGAAGAAAGCTTCTACAAAACCCAGCTGGGTCTCTCATTTACAAGGATATGTCTATCAGTGACCTATATCCCCAAGCAGATGCATCTCATCAGATCTATCAATGATCTCATCCCCAGCTGGGATGTCCATTTTGAGCAGATCGACCAGAGATCTTCACAACAACGGGATCCGAATCCCGGTTTGGTACCTTTGCATAATCATAGCATTCGCATCATATTCACCTACAAAGCGTAGCATTCCGTCCAATACGGAGCATTACGGCAAAAATCAAACATATTGCATAATCATAAGTCATGGCCTGAATCAAACACTTGTAAATATTGACAGTCCATCAACAATACACAAAAATCCCCAACGGGTTCCCCCCCAGCAAAAGCAGTTGCCTCACATTCACAAAACACCATCATATACTCCTTTTGACACCCGTCCGTGTCATTCTTCCCCAGTAAAGTCGCCTAAACATCTTTACAAACAAAATCACCAATATATACACCTTTTGGACACCCGTCCGTGTCAAATCACCAGCAGAAAGCCAAAGACATCCTCTTTGCACCCTCACATATACTTATATATACATTTTCTTGACACCCGTCCGTGTCATATCCCCAGCGCAGTCGCTTACACCTTCATCACCCATATACTTGTTAATATTATACTTTTCTCTTTTGACACCCGTCCGTGTCACTCTCCCCAACAGTTAAACACTCATCTATACACCACTCACACTTATTACACTTACACAGATACTCGTCCGTATCTTGTATACACCATTCATATATCCCCACAGATTCGACATAGTCCTTGTTCTTTGTTAACCAGTTGGTACTCGCCCGTACCATCATCTCAGAACATGTGTCAAGCGTTTGTTTCTACGTGATACTCGTCCGTATCATAGTCTTAAGGATGCTCGTCCGCATCTTTAATCCATACACTGTGTCAAACACTTTTGTCTTCTTGAATATAGACACTCGTCCGTGTCTACTATTCCCCAGAAGAGTCCCTTCAGATTCAACACTCGTCCGTGTTCTCTGTTAACCAGTTGATACTCGTCCGTATCATCAGCTCTGAACATGTGTCAGTACTTGTTTCTACGTGATACTCGTCCGTATCATAGTCTTAAGGATGCTCGTCCGCATCTTTAATCTATACACAATACCAAACACTTATACCTTTTGTTTCTTGGTTGTGAACGCTCGTCCGTGTTCACTATATCCCCAGTAGATCACCAACAAAGTATTTTCTTTTATCTAACACTCGTCCTGTGTTATGATATCTTTGAGAGCAGCCGTACCCTGCTGAGTGGTCGTCCTCCACTTCTTGATGGTCGTCCTCCATCATGCTCGTCCGATGGCCGTCCCCATCGTTGATATTTTAGCAGCCGTCCCCTGCTAGGTGGTCGTCCTCCACCTCTTGATGATCGTCCTTCATCAACTTTATCCAATGGCAGTCCCCATTGTTGATTTTGGTTATCCGGCACTCGTCCTGTGTTGCGATAAACCTTGAGAGCAGCCGTACCCTGCTGAGTGGTCGTCCTCCACTTCTTGATGGTCGTCCTCCATCATGCTCGTCCGATGGCCGTCCCCATCGTTGACCTTTCCTATCCGATGGCCGTCCCCATCGTTGATATTTTCGGCAGTCGTACCCTGCCAGGTGGTCGTCCTCCACCTTTGATGGCCGTCCCCATCATATTTCTTTTATCCCCAACAGAGCAGCCGTCCCCTGCTAGGTGATCGTCCTTCACCTTTGATGGCCGTACCCCATCAACTGTTTATTTCATTTATTCTTTAACCCGATGGCCGTCCCCGTCGTGGTCCCTTTTCCTTTTTAGCCCGATGGCCGTCCCCATCGTTGGTTGCCTTTATGAACTTGATGGCCGTCCCCGTCATGTTTCATTCGATCCCCAGAAAATTTTACAGCTTTATGTTGATGGCCGTCCCCATCATGATATCTTATTTTCCCCAGCATGTCGGCCGTCCCCGTCATCGCTTTACACGCTTTTTCCAGCTAGTCGGCCGTCCCCGCCTTAGCTCTACTTTTTATCCCCCAGCATGTCGGCCGTCCCCGTCATTGCTCTTTACCCAGCAGTCGTCCTCTGCTCGACGGTCGTCCTCCGTCGCCCACACTTTACAATATACTTTATTTTCTTTTACAATCTATATCCTTTTTCTTCTTCTTTCTGTGAGTGCAAATTTTGGATTGTCTTTGGTATTCAACCACAAGTTATCTTGTTTGCCTGTCAAGCCGTTGCTTACATTCTGCACAGCTAACTCATGTCTGAATAGGGGCAGCTGTAGACACCCCAAATTTGCCCTCTGGTTTTCTAGCTTTTCGTTTTGCATTTCATACGCATTTTGCATATCATTTGCATTGGCTCCTAAGACATGGGATCGAGATTGTCTGAAGATTAGGGTTTCATGTCCCTATTTGTGGATTATCAGAAGAATTCAAGGTCTTGGCTATGCCGCTTCATTGGTATCATTCTCTTATTGTTCCTGTCACTAAATTAGGGTTTATTTCCCCGATTTAGCGGTAGTCAAGGATTTCACGTCTGAAAGGACTATTTGTTATGCATCTGGGCCATCATCAATTCAGTGGTTGATTTATCGAACAGTGCATGTTCAAGTCAAGTTGTGATGTATGCTGGACTTATCAAATTATCAAGTTGTGATTCATGAGAAGTTTGGTTCAGGAAATTAGACTGTCAGTTATTCTATGCTTCTTCTGTGGATTTATTTTCCCGGAGATTGATTTTGACGGATTTAAGGTGATTCAAGACTTATTCGGCCACGAATTCAGAGGATGATTAGCTCAGATGGTTGTTTGCTTCGGTTACAAATTGTTCAGTTGTTAGTGTGCTTCATTGCTTTTACCAGAAGTGTGTGGAATAACGCAAGTGGTTTCGTGGTTGTGTGCATGTTGGTGGTTGTCGGTCCATTCCATAGAAGATCAATTCATACCCATTTCTTTCTTATCCATTTCTCAAGTTCATCCATTATCCGAATTTTCTCATATTCCATCCGATTAGTTCTTTTATCCAATAACCATTACCCTTATTTTCTAATGTCCATAAATTCATCTTATCCATATGATACCCATATACCATTATTTTTCCTAAACCCATTTTCCTAACCATTTCACATACCAAATCACGTTTGTAAAATCCATTTATTTGTCCATATTAAAAGAACTTTAAACATTTTTGTCCAAATATCCATCTAGATATCCATTAACCATTTTCTTTTTATTCATTTTTATACCAATATTAACCATTTCATTTTAATTATCTATTGTTCATCCAAATATCATTTCCAATTTCTATCTATAAATCTATACTCATTTTATTTTCTTTAAACCAATATTCATATTTCCAAAAAAAAATCATAGCCTTACAAATGTGATTCATTCTTTTGCCAAGCCCATTTAAATTTATGGTGAGCCCATTATCCAAGAAAAATGGTTGACCTAGGTATAAATAACAAAGTTGTGATCCCAAGACCTAGACACACAAGAAAAAGTGGCGCCTCTTTCTCATATTGTTTTCAGATTTTTTTCACAAACTTTTTTTAACTCACTCAACAAGACCCTCTCTTCAACAACAAACACTCCATATCACATAAACCACTAACACATCAATAACCCTTCCTACATTGCTCACTCTCCAAGTCTTTATCCTTATTTCCATCTTCAGCCAACAACAACAACAATCACTCGTTATCATCTCCATTTCATCCCCTTAACCTCTCCACACATAGTGAACATAACTCTTTTCTCTCCTTTTAAAAAAAAAAACCTTGTTCTCCTTCAACAAAACACACACTATATCTCACATTATTTTCTACTACTCATAACACCATATAAACTCATCCATTTTCTTCACTAACAAAACCACCTTAAATTTCCATGAACTCATCTTCATCATAACTACACACAAAACACAAACCATTAGGTCAAAACCGTACTGCACGCGGTTCACATGGTGAAGTACCACCACTCTTTACCTCACGACTCTATCTACCATCGTTAACCGCTCAAATAACAAATTGAGCTACTTTGTATTTCTGTTTCACGCAGCAGCAACAACACCAAAACCAATCCGAAAAAAAAAACCCGCAGCATCTTCATTTTTTTTACCCTCAACCATCGGCACAAACCATAACCTCAATCGAACTCTTCCTGCATTTCCATCCAACACGCAACACCAAACACTCCTGCATTTTTTCAATACTCACACCAACAACCAATTGACTCATTCAAGAAAAAAAACAATACCATACAACTGATAAACGCTCAGCACCCCTCCTTTGAACTTCACCACATATCTCCTTCAACTTTTTCGACACCCATCTTCAACAACAACATATCTCCTTCACCGAATCACACAAAGCCCTTCAAACCCTCCTTCAAATCAACTCACCCTTTCCTAAAAAAGGTCGCCATCTTCGTACAACTTTCATACCAGCACCACCCTGTTACCTCCAACAGCAAACAACCCAGAAACCAAATCTCAGAAACAGAAAATAGGAGAAGAAGAGACAGATTCAGAAGCAGATGAAATAAAAAATCGGAAGCGAGAATACCGTGAGACCCAAAGACGAAAACGCAGTGTGAATCTTGATATGAAGGAGCCGCGAGAGTGAATTTGAAGAAAACCAACGAGGACTGATGCACAACCATCCGCCGTCCTTGAATCGCAGAAGGAATACAGAGAGATGAAGAGATATTGATGCGCGAGTTCCTTGAGCGAGTTTGGAAGAAGAATAGCAAGGCCACCGTTGAATCGCAAGAGAGAGACGGAGAGACTAACATGGCGAATCGGAGCCGGACTCACCGAAAGGAAAAGAAGTAAATCGCCGGCGATTTGAGTTGAAATAGAGTGAGACGAAGAAGACTCGTTCTTGTTCTTTTTTCCGATTTTGTTGTTTTGCGCTGAAGAGGATAGGAAATTGGGTGTTGCTGGCTTTTCCTTTTTTTTTCTTATTTTCTTTTTATATAAATTACTCTTAATGGTATGTATATCTTTTTTTCTTTAATCTTGTTCTTAACCTCTTCTTCAAGATTTTCTGGATGTTGCTAATGGGCTTAAATAAGCCCACTGAATTGTTCTACCAGCCCCCATTTTCAGCGACATACCTTTCTCATTCCTCTAAGTTTTTTATTTTAATTAGTTTGTTTAATTAATTACAATTAGAATTTAATTAATTTTTGTTAATAGTTTGATTTAGGATTTTGTTAGAGTTTTGGTTATTAATATATAGTTGTGGTTTTAATTCCGTTTAATTTTTGTTTATTTAAATAGAATTGTATTTAATTTTGGTTCTAGTTTGTGCTTGATGTTTTGTAGGCTTATTGTTCGACTTCAGTGATCGCCTTGTGTCAAATTGTTCCCTGGACTTGAAGACTCGTCCTGATAAGTGTTTTGGCTAACTCCGGTTCTCTTTATTGGATGGCTTGGATGCTGGAAGTTTATTTTGACCTTTGTCTGATGCCTTGATAATCGACACTTGTGCTTGACTTTGAATCCGCTTTAGACTTGAAATTTCTTATTCTTGATTTCTTTTGCGGGTATTGAAGAGGCAACGGACCTTCTCCGTTAGGTACCACTGAGGCTCGATTTTCACTTATTGCATGCTGTTGCATCTGGAAGTCCTACTGGTGTAGGCTCTGTTTGTGTATAGTTCGATTTCTCCATTCTGCATTCTCATCTCCTTATCTTATTTCTTTTTCATCTCGAATTTTTCTTCCTCATCTTCTTTATCTCTTGCCTTGCTTGAGGTGTGCTTAGGCCACCATGGAGCTTCTCCTTTCTCTTCTTATTTCTTCTCCTTCATTAGGATAGTAGACCACACTAACCTAGGACCATCCGAGCATGTGAATATTGATTAGTCCCCCACTTAGCTTTTACCTTTGTGTCTCTTTGAGTCTTCTCTTCTCATCTCATAATCAGGGACTAAACCCTAAAGGCTTTAAGGCTTTGTGATTAAGCTTATGCCTGCATCCTTCTATTAGGATGGAGTGTATAACTTTAATCCTAAGTGTTAAACCCTTAATGTGTTTAACTCCTTTAATCAATTCACATAATAATCATCAAGACATTACACTTGTAACTTGGGCCTTGCATTAGGGTTCTAATTCTTCCTTAAGTGGTTAAGAAGGACTAACCCTAGTGTTAATGGACAAGTCCCTCTCAAGTTGTCTTACAAACAATAAAATTCACTTCATCACCATACCATTAAATAAAATCCACTTAATCAAAGGTTTGTTTTGTCATGGGTTTAATCCCTAATCATGGATTAAGTTGAGGAGTTTTTCTCAACTTAAACATTCTCATCTATCATCCTTCTTTTAGGATGGTGTAATGGGTCTGTTTAATCCATGATTATGGCTTAACCTCATTACTCAACACTAAACAAAATCACAAAAACATCTAAATAATCACAAGTAGGTTAATGATCTTAATCCTACACCAAAGGTGATTAAGTGTGAGAATCTGACTTCACACTTAAGGTACTCTCATTACCCCTAATCAGAGGGAAGATGTGATGAGTTTACTAACCCATTGGTTTAGGCTTAAGCTCATTAACTTATGACAAACTTCAAAAGCAATAAAAGACTGAAAACTCAAAAACAAACAATAATCGTCTCCTCCGGGATTCTTTTCTCATCATCTTCACTCACAATCGAGAACTCGCTTCTTCCGTCTAATGCAAGACAGTTTGCACCTGAGCCAGACGGGTCATACACTTGAGCATTGACAAGCAAGCAGTTCACAAGTCAATTCATCTTTCAGTCTCTTTGGGTCGAACTACGGTGTTCTGACTTCCTCATTGCACGAGAGGATACGTAGGCATAACTTAACGGTTATCGAACAAAGTCTCTGTATATTCCCCCTCTTTCCAGCTTCATTCTTAAGCCTCATTGTCATGAGCATTTCACCTCTTTCTCTTTTACACTGACACATCATTTATACACTTCACACTTTTGTTTCAGCACTGACACCTGTACATTCTTTTCCAGCTATTTTACACACAAATTGCACTGACACTACCCCTTTAAAGCACAAATCTTTTAAGCGTGGATCCCGTCGAGTACGACGGACAATCTGGGTGCTAATACCTTCCCAGGTTGTAACCAACCCCCTTTCTCAGTCTCTCTGGTTCGCAAACCGTCTTATCCATCTTTTCTAGGTTTATGCAGCATTGCCTTTCCTCCGGGATAAAAATGCCTAGCTGGCGACTCTATTCATTCTCCAGTGAGTTCACGGCTGTGTGTTCTCACTGTTCCCTTCGCCGACCGTTCGCGTCTGTACCTTCATCTGACCCCCGTGTCACTTGTTGGGAGCGACACTACCGATCATTTCTTCTTTATCCGTAGGGAACTTTGTGTTCTTGACATCTCGGATAGATCTTAGTAATCATTGCTTTGTTTATATATTATTCTTTGGTTCAACTTCTCTTGTCTCTAACATCTTGTTGTATAGTGTTATAGTTCATCTATTTCTCATATACTCGAGGTAATATCCTTCTTTACTTTGTTATCTCTATTCATTCTTGATATATATAGTAAAAGTGTGTTGCATTGCTTATGTTTGTATATTTATCTATTTCTTCTATTCTCTTGGATTATGAGTGATTGTTTGTCAAATAATTAGCATAAATGATGATATTTTCATGTTTTGAGGTGTTTTAAGTGGTTTTTGGTGGAATTTTTTGTTAAAAACTGTCGGGTCCCAACAGGCCGACTCATGAGTCGGCTCATGGAACCTTATGAGTCGACCTCTCTGCTTCTTTGAGCCGACTCATTTCAAATTCAAATTGAGTCGACTCATTTTTTTAATTTGAGCCGACCCATTGTCGTCTCAACTGACGTGTGGCTGTCTTGAAAAGACGCGCCGCCTACCATTACCTCTCTCTAGGTCGGCACATCAATGCTTCCATCCACTATTGACTTTCAATTTATGATTTCTTTATTGATTTCTTCATTAAAACTCATTATCATTTCATTTTATCATTATCAACATATCATATTTTCATATTCTCTCAAGTTTCTCTCTTCAACCTCAAACCCTAAAATCCTCTCTCAAAGCTTCATATTTCTCAACAATGGCTTCAAGACTTACATGTAAAAGATCTCGTGGCTCTTCTTCTCAATCATCACTCCCTGTCAATGCTTTGTCTCTTCTTCCATCTGACTTGGTTGAGGATTACAACAAGAGATTCAAGAACAGGAAGGTTGTTCCTCAATATATATACTCAAGAACAACAACTACTCAAATGCACATTCCCCACATTATTGAACTGATGGACTTCCAAGGTATAAATCCCTTTCTATCCTATCATGTTGACTATAATGAGGATTTGGTTAAGATGTTCTATGCTGGTCTGGTTGGTACTTTTAAGGGTTTTAAATTCAACTTCCGTATGGGCTCTAGAATGTTTGCGGTTAATGCTCAAGTGTGGAAAGATTTGTTTCACATTGATCCTGAGGAAGCTAGTATCTTGATGACCGATATATCTCAAGTGGAGAAATACACCTTTCATTCTGAACTAAATGGTATGCTTAAAGAACCTTTTGTTGATTTCGTCGTTAATTCCAAATTATTTCCGAATACCACTACTACTGGAAACGTTAAGCCGGTGGATCATATCCTTCATTGGATTGTTTCCCATAACTTACGTCCAAAGAAAGGTTTCTTCTCTCGTATTGATATGAGTGAAGTTCAGGTGGTATATATTCTTCGGAACAAGGTCAAAGTCAACTGGCCTCATTATTTTGCGAGTCGTAGTTTTGCCTTAAAGGAAAAGAAAGGTGTTGCTCTTGCATATCCTTCCATCATTCAGAAGATCATCGACAAAGCTGAGATTGTTGGTTTTGATGTACCTTTGGTGTCCGTGCCGGACAATAAATTGGTTTCAGCAAAAGACCCTAAGTCTTATGGGTCACATATGGGACTCTCAAGAAAGACGGTATCGATATGTGGGAAGAAGTGATCAAAATCAACCGATAGAAGACAATTTTGATGGGGATGATCTTGAAGACCAAAATGAACCAAATGTGGTTCCTAATAAAGACTTGCCCGCTGACAACGAAGAGTGGTATGGCATACCATCAAATGATTCCTATGAAAATCAAGGATGGGGTGAATGGAAACACACCGGGTGGACAAACACTACTACTCGCTTTGCTCCTCCATCTCATCCTTCGTCTCAACCACAACAAGATGATCCTTCCATAATCATGGCTATGCTCTAAAATATGCAACTTCAACAGAAAGCTTACTACACAACTCAGACTGAGAGATACACGGAGATAGAACGTCATTTAAATGAGCAAGATACCACTTTTGCCGATTATGTGTCCATTCAAGACACTTGGTACACTGCATTGTAGGATCATTTGGTTGCTTAGGACACTGCCTTCAACTCTCTCAACAGTAGTTTTCTTCAGTTTACCGAAACCGACATGGATGACTCACAGTCCATCACTTATCGTCGCTGTTACCTTTCCATTAGGGATCGTAATCCACAACCTTGAGAGAATCATTGCATAATATGTATTTGTGATGATTATGAATGTTGTTTATGTTTTATTTGTATGAACTCATATTTCTCTTTGATTCAATTGTTTTGTTTATTCTCACTATCTTTACTCGCTTTTCCAAATTGTATGTTTGTGAATGCGTGTTTCTATTGCAATTGGTTTCTTATTTGAAATTTGGTTTTGCATGGTATTTCCATTGGTAGATTAACTCATATGTTTCATCTTCTTTTTGATGTTGTCAAAGAGGGAGATGATATTGATATTGATAGTATATAAGATCGGGTCACATAATCAGGGGGAGCTTTACACCAACATATGGCGATTGATTCATCAAGTTTTTGCCATCATCAAAAAGGGGGAGTTTGTGTGACATGGCATGATTTTAATGTGTCAAAAACTTGGCATGAATGAAAGCTTAAGTGGTTCTCTATGAAAAAGCAAGAATTGGAAAATTTGGAAAAATGAACTGAATGAGCCGACTCAAATTCATCAATGAGCCGACTCATTCAGTGTTAATTTGGTGGCAAACGCACGGGTCCAAACAGGATGCCTGATGCATCAATTTTGGTCAACTCATGGGTATGGATGAGCCGACTCAAAACCCTTCATGAGTCGACTCATCAAGAAGTATTTTCTTCTCATTTTCCACGGGTCTCAACAGACTGCCTCTCTGTTTATTTTGGTCGGCTCATCTGTTATTTTGTGCCGGCTCATTTAATGATTTGAGTCGGCTCATTACTGTGCTGACTCATTTTTATCATTTAATTTTTCCCTCTTTTATGTTTCTTTCTCTAACCAATATAAATAGCTATTCATTTCATTTGAGAAGGTGAACAAGGAAAGTGAAAGATATACACACAACTCTATTCATCTTCTTCATTCTTGCATCAATCAACAATCACACATAACAATCTTTGTTTGATTATGGTGCTTGTTTTGAAGATAACGTTCAATCCTGAATTAGATTTTCAGATTGGGTCTAGAATGTGTGGGTTTTCCTTGGAAAAATCTTAAGGGTTTTCTCCTCCAAGATCATTGAAGATTTGGGGGTTTTGCACACATCGATCGTTCATAGATTCAGCCGAGTGAGGTAGATTGAAGATCAAGTGGATCGTTCTTTAATATCATGGTAGACGGAGGATTGCGAAGGTCTTTGTGGGTTCACAAGTGTTGGAGAAACTCAGCCGTGCTCAAAGTTTGGAGAATCGTGAATTCTTGCAAGAAGGGAGCATTTAATTAGAGGCTTTCTCGACACGCGTGGAAGACTTGATTCTACTTTGGATCAAGGGACAAGAAGAAGATTTGATAGCATATTCAACGTGGTTTGGTTTGTTGGTTCATTTATTTCTCTTCTTGTAAAACAATTGCGATTTAATAAAATTGCCCAATTCAATTTCGAATTGGGGGCAGAGTACTTTGAGCGAGGACGACGAAGGAACTGCCTCAACAAATTCCTTGTGTTCTTTTCATTTCTCACATTTTACTTTTATTCATATTGATATTGTGTGCTTGAAAATTCTGGTGTATCAAATTAGTGCATTCAAAGTGTTTGATAAATTGTTACACTCAAAAGTGATAACTAGAGTGGGTAAAATTCTGCACTATTTGATACAACAAAATTGTCCTTAGTGTGTGCACTCCAAGTGTTTGGTAAAAAGCTTAACCATACAAAATCAATTTGATTGTGCTTAATTTCGTCTCCATATCATTGTTAAGAATAGTTTTATCAAGTGCTGAATTATCAAGTGAATCATTTGTGCAATATTAATTCTTATAATCATCATTTCATTCCAATTGGGTTTTACGCGTATCCGATCTCTGGTGACTTCTAATTTGAACTAGACGATTTTTCGGGAAACTTCCGCAATACGTTTTCAACTTAATTTTGAAAAGTAAATTTTAAAAAGGGATCTATTCAACCCCCCCCCCCCCCTTCTAGATCCGCGCTATCGTCTAACATAGAGTGTGTGGGTTTTCCTTGGAAACATCTGAAGAGTTTTTTCTTCTAAGATCGTTGGAGGTTTGGGGGTTTTGCATACAATGATCGTTCGTAGATTCAGCCGAGTGAGGTAGATTGAAGATCAAGTGGATCGTTCTTTCATATCACGGTAGACGGAGGATTGCGAAGGTCTTTGTGGGTTCACAAGTGTTGGAGAAACTCAGTTGTGCTCAAAGTTTGGAGGATCGTGAATCCTTGCAAGAAGGGAGCAATTAATCAGAGGCTTTCTCGACATGCGTGGAAGACTTGATTCTACTTTGGATCAAGGGACAAGAAGAAGATTTGACAGCATATTCAATGTTGTTTAGTTTGTTGGTTCATTTATCTCTCTTCTTGTAAAACAATTGCAATTTAATAAAATTGCCAAATTCGATTGTGAATTGGGGGCAGAGTACTTCGAGCGAGGACGACGAAGTAACTGCCTCAACAAATTCCTTGTGTTCTTTATGTTTCTCATATTTTACTTTTACTCATCTTGATCTTGTGTGCTTTAAAATTCTGGTGTATCAAATTAGTGCACTCAAAGTGTTTGACAAATTGTTACACTCAAAAGTGATAACTAGAGTGGGTAAAATTCTGCACTATTTGATACAACAAAATTATCCTTGGTGTGTGCACTCCAAGTGTTTGGTAAAAAGCCTAACCATACAAAATCAATTTGATTGTGCCTAATTTCTTCACTATATCATTGTTAAGAATATTTTTATCAAGTGTTGATTTATCAAGTGAATCATTTATGAAATATTAATTCTTCTAGTCATCATTTCAATTCCAATTGGGTTTAGCGTATATCCGATCTCCGGTGACTTCAAATTTAAACTAGACGATTTTCTGTGAAACTTCCGCAATACATTTCCAATTAAATTTTGAAAAGTAATTTTTAAAAAGGGATATATTCATTCCCCCTTCTAGATTCGCGCTATCGTCTAACAATGCACGCTGTTGGATTTATTAATTCAGCGTCACCCTTAGGGATTCGATGGGCTTAACATCCCAACCCATGGCGCTTAATAGGCGCAACCCCTTGAAAGACTCTATACTATAAGGAAATAAAGTTGCGCCTTCACTAACAGCAATTGCTTTTAGTGCAGTGGTAAGCGCTTGATCCTACAAGTGGTATCAGAGCCAGGTCATGGGTTCGAATCCCCCCGAATGACACTGGGGGGGAGATTGTTGGATTTATTAATTCAGCGTCACCCTTAGGGATTCGATGGGCTTAACATCCCAACCCATGGCGCTTAATAGGCGCAGCCCCTTGAAAGACTCTATACTATAAGGAAATAAAGTTGCGCCTTCACTAACAATAATTGCTTTTAGTGTAGTGGTAAGCGCTTGATCCTACACACGCTTCATACTCAGCCATATTATTAGTACAATCAAAACAAAGTCTTCCAATAATTGGTGTATAACAACCCTTAGGAGAGATAATCACAACACCAACACCATTACCAAGCGCATTAGAAGCTCCGTCAAAAACCATAGTCCATTGGGATCCTTGTTCAGGTCCTTCATAGTGTCCAGGTTCTTTAGTAACAATCATAATATCTTCATCCGGAAACTCAAAATTTATAGACTGATAATCATCCACTACCTAATGAGCCAAATGATCAACTACTGCACTTCCTTTAATTGCCTTATGAGTAGTGTATTGTATGTCATATTCTGTCAGGATCATTTGCAATATCGCTATTCGTCCGGAGAGTGCAGGTTTCTCAAATATGTACTTGATTGGATCCATCATTGAAATCAATAAAATGGTATGACTTAACATATACTGTCTTAGTCGCCGAGCAGCCCATGCCAAAGCGCAACAAGTTTTCTCGAGCAGTGAGTATCTTATTTCACAATCGGTAAACTTTTAGCTAAGGTAGTATATTGCTTGCTCTTTTCGACCAGACTCGTCATGTTTCCCCAACACACACCCCATTGAGTTATCCAATATTGTCAGGTACATAATCAAGGGTCTTCCTTCAACTGGTGGCATAAATATAGGAGGTTCTTAGAGGTACTTTTTAATCTCATCAAAAGCTACCTGACATTTGTCATTCCATTCCATTACTTGATCTTTCTTCAACAACTTGAAGATTGGCTCACAAGTAGCAGTTAATTGGAAAATAAATCTTGCAATACAATTCAGTCGTCCTAAGAAACCACTAACTTCCTTCTCAGTACCGGGAGCAGGCATCTCTTGTATAGCTTTTACTTTTGCAGGATCAACTTCAATACCTTTACCACTAACAATAAAACCCAAAAGTTTACCAGATCTAACTCCAAAGGTACACTTGTTTGGATTTAATCTCAACTTGTACTTCTTTAACCTCTCAAACAACTTGTGTAGATGATCAAGATGTTCTTCTTCAGTCTGAGATCTGGCTTTCATATCATCCACATATACCTCTATCTCATGGTGAATCATATCATGGAACAAAGCTACCATATCACGTTGATATGTTGCCCCAGCATTCTTCAAACCAAATGGCATCACCTTATAATAGAAAGTGCCCCATTGTGTAACAAATGTAGTCTTCTCCATATCTTCAGGTGCCATCTTAATCTGATTGTAACCAGAAAAACGATCCATAAAAGAGAATACCTTATGTTGAGCAGTGTTGTCTACCAGAACATCAATATGTGGAAGTGGAAAGTCATCTTTGGGGTTGGCTTTGTTCAAATCCCTGTAATCTACACACATGCGTACTTTACCATCTTTCTTAGGCACCGGTACCACATTTGGAACCCATTGAGGATAAGAATTAACAGCTAGAAACCCTGCATTGAATTGTTTTATTACCTCTGCCTTAATCTTTTTTGACATTTCAGGATGCATACGACGAAATTTCTATTTTATTGGGCAACAATCCTCTTTCCCTGGTAGACTGTTGTCACTCCCGGAAAAAACATTAAGTCCCACGGTGCAAACGTGAACAGTTGGCGAAAGAGAAAGGGTTGAATAGAGTCGCCAGCTAGGCATTTTTATCCCAAAGGAAAGGTAATGCTGCATAAACCTGGAAGGGTATGGATAAGACAGTTGTTAACCAGAGAAACTGAGAAAGGGGGTTGGTTACGACCTGGGAAGGTATTAGCACCCAGATCGTCCGTCGTACCCGACGGGATCCACACTTACTAGATTATGTTTAAAAGGGGTAGGTGTATGTGCTATCTGTGTGCAAAAGCTAAGGAAAGAAAATACATGTGTCAGTGCAAAAGGTGAATTGCTCAGGAAATGAGTCTTAGAAAAGAATGCTGAAAGAGGGGGATGACAAAGAGACTTTTGTTCGATAACCGTTAAGTTATGCCTACATATCCTCTTGTGCAATGAGGAAGTCAAAACACCGTAGTTCAACTCAAAGAGACTGAAAATGAATTGACTGTGAACTGCTTACTTGTCTATGCTCAAGTGTATGACTCGTATGGCTCGAGCGCTAACTGTCTTGCATTAGACGGAAGAAGCGAGTTCTCATTTGTGAATGAGTGTGATGAGAAAAGAATCCCGGAGGAGACGATTATTGGTTGTTTTTGTGTTTTCAGTCTTTTATTGTTTTTGGTGTTTTGCATAGGATAATGAGCTGAAGCCTAAATCAAGGGTTGTAAACTGATTATATCCTCCCTGATTAGGGATAATGAGCATACTTAAGTATGAGATAAGTATCTCAACTTAATTACCATGATGATGTAGGATTAAGATCATTAACCTACTTGTGATTATTTATATTTTTTTGGGTTTTTGTTTAGTGTTAAGTAATGAGTTTAATCTCTAATCATAGATTAGTGAACTCATTACAACATCCTAATAGAAGGATGACAGATGAGGATACTTAAGCTGAGGAAGATACCTCAACTTAATCCATGGTTAGGGACTAAATTCATTATATAACAAGCCTTTATTAAATGGATTTTAGTTAAAGGATGAGATTAAGAAGTGGATTTTATGGTTTGTAAGACAACTTGAGGGGGACTTGTCCATTAAACACTAGGGTTAGTCCCTCTTAACCATAAGGAAGAGATAGAACCCTAATGTAAGGCCCAAGTAACAAGATAAAGTCTTAGTGATTATTAATGTGTGTTGATTAAGAGGTGTAAACAAATTAAAGGTTTAACACTAAGGATTAAATTTATACACTCCATCCTAAGATAAGGATGCAGGCATAACCCTAATTCCAAAGTCCTAAAGCTTTAAGAGTTTAGTCTCTGATTAAGAGATGAGAAGAGAGACTCAAAGAGAATCAAAGGTAAAATGATATGGGGGGACTATACAAAACCCTAGAAGTTATCATGCTTGGATATCCTATGGTTTATGAGGCTTAAAAGAAAAGATCTTCAGGAAGGCCACCATGGAAGAAGCAGATGAAAAGAGAAGGAGAGAAAGAATAAGTTACTTACTTCCTGAAGAAGATAAGTAACTTAGGAGAGAAGAAAGGAGAATGAAAGCGCATAACTGAATTAAGTTCACTTCAAAGACAAATAAATATGCAAATGAGAAAGAAAGAAGAGGTGGGAGGGAAGGCAAATCCACCTCCCAAGTAACTTACCAAAAGTTCCTGAAATGTTAGTATGAATGCATAAGGAATGAAATGAAAAGAAATAAGACAAATGAAGGTGCAAAGACCAAATTAAGAAGTGAATATGCAATGTAAATGGCATATGATATGATGCAAAGTCATAACAAGATGCATATGAATGATCATACAAGGCTAAGATGCAATGGAAGCATGTTTATAAGCATGAAAGCACATGGATGTTCATGGAATGTAATGGATGCAAAGCATACCAAAATGATGCAATAATGATCAATCAATGTTTCAAACATGTACTAAGATGTCTAAGATGACATATAAGAGAATGTAATGGCATGGCAAGTTCACAAATTCATGATATGCAAAGAAGAATGCAAATGAAGATGCAAAATTAGGGTTTTATGAACGAGCATGATGCATATGACCAAACCAGAAGCATACATCATGATAAAAATTTGAAATTGAACTCAAACAAACCCTAATCCCATATAAGATCACACCCCAAAGGAGAAGGTCAGAATCCAATCCTAGTGAAAGTTATGAAATTTCTAAGTTAATTAGGGTTTTTGGGTGCTTCTAAAGGGAAAATGCAAATCAAATTGAAAATGCAATATAAAAATATGAGATAAATAACCTAGAAACTATATGCAATATATGAAACAATGCAAAACGAATCAAGTTCAAACTCATCATGGTTAGGTAGAAATGAAGTTTTCAAGTTAGGGTTAAAAAATGTGATTTTTAAGAACCCTAATTCAAAGAAAATTGTGAAAATGTGATCAAACCTAAAAAGAAATTTGTATGAAAGTTTGAAAATGTTTCTAAATGTTTTGGAATGCTTCATGAATTTTTTGGTGATTTTTAGAAACCTAAATGCATATTTAATTAATTAAAATCAATTAATTAATTAAATAAAACATTTAAATATTTTAAAAATAATTTTTGATGCAAAAAATAAAAAAAAAATGTTTTCAGGTTAAGAAAAATATTTGAAACAGAAATGCAAAGTTTGAGATTTGTTTGATGATTTTTGCTATTTTAAATAAATTATGGAAAGAAATGCAATAAAAATGAATTAAAATGGAAGTCAACTGATCCAAAGGTTGGGATTTGAACAAGGGAAGACTGCGCGCGCATATGAAGGGCTAGGATCCATTCTGACTAATTAATTATATGTATCCTAATTAATCTAATTAAAATTAAATAAAAAGGATTAGGGTTTTAATGATGGATCTAGACCACTCAAAATGCGTGCGAAGCACAAATCCAATGGCCACAATTCAAACTGGCTAATTAATTGAGATTAGGGCTAAACATTTTCAGGCGACGGGAGATGAGCTCTGGTCGTCTTCTCCGGCGGGTTCCTCACCCCATCTCCCTCAAAACGCCACAAAAACTCTCTAAACTCTCCAGAATCAACCCTTGAACATCATTAAACACAAATCAAACAACAAAACTCATTTATATTTCAATAATAGCATGAATCGAATCAAATAACATTTAGGTCAAAAATTTTAGAAGCACGATACACACTCATTTCTCCGCCATTTTGAAAACTAAACACATCACCATGATCAGAGAGACATATAGAATCATTTAAGAACTTAAAATGAAGGTTCTGGAAAAATTATTCTTGATGATACCTGAGATGAAGCTTTCTCAATCTGAGCTTTCTAGACCTCTCCTTGATGCTAATCCACCCCAATGAACTCCCTGAAGCTTCTGAAAGGCATATAACAAGTTTAAATGGCTTGGTTTTAGTGTTTCAGTTCTGATAACTCAGAAATCGTGTTTCTGATTTGTGAGGTTTCAGGCCATGGAAAGGGGTGGGAAATGATCCTTATGATGTGTGGAGATGATTGGTGGTGAAAGTTTTGAGTTTTAGTGGCTGAGGAGTGAGTTTCGAAAGCTTGAAGCTTTTGGGGATTTTTGAGCAATCTGAGTTGTGGGATGATTCAGGCTTGTGTGTGTTATGAAATAAGCTCCCTAGGGTTTGCCTAAGAGGTCTTGATTGGTCCAGAGAATTGTTGTGGCTCAGTTTGGTTGGTATGGGCCAAGTTGCAAAAATGTCAACATTGTGTACTTGAGGTATGGGCATGGTTCAGAGCTGGCTTTAGGGGTGTCTTGGACTCAGCTGAGTTTGTGGAGAGCCTTTGGATCATTAGAGTGCAGCTGGATGGCCTTGATCAAGTGTTTGCAAGCTTTATGCATTTTGACAACTTTGAAATTTCTTGAGAAATTGGCCATGAAAACTTGTAATGCAAGGCATGATTCTGATCCAAATGTGTTGCATTATGTTTGTATGATGTTTAGAAGTCAATTAGAGGTCATGAAATTGCTTGGCAAGTGAATTTGCAAAAATCCCTCTTTGGTGCACACTTGAAAATTATAGGATTTTTGCCAACTTTGAAATGCCATATCTTGAGTTCTAGGATGAATCAAGACATGTTCTTGTACTTTTTGAAAATGGGAAGACATAATCTACAACTTTCATGCCCAAGAATTTTTCATTTGAATCATTTTTGGTCATGAAAGAATAGGTTGAATATCTTTCCCAAAATGGAAAGTTTCCATTACAAGTCATTTCCAAAAATAACAAGTTTGCATTTGGCTAAAAATTCTTCAACTGTGTGAACTTCGAACCACTTCAATGATCAAATAAAGATAATAGAGACTCAAAATGATGATGATGACCCTTTGGTACCATTGTTGGGGGCCTCAGATGCCCTGATTTTGTCCTTACTTGCTCAAGAAGTTACTCAATGATCAGATGACTTCCACAATGAATTTCTTCATAAAATTTGGTACACATGATCCTTATAACATATTGAGACCATTAAAAACAAGAGTGACCAAAAAATTTGGGATTAATGCCTCTGAAACCAAAACCTTAATTTTAGGTCATCTCTGCAGGAAATATTCAGTCTGCATCTATGCCTTTGCCATGCTTTGTGATCCCTTGACTTTTATGAACTTTGGGGAGAATATTATGATCATGGAACACACATGGACCCTCTTGGAAAGCTTCAAGACCATTGGGATGGCTCAGATCACTTCTTGGATTGCTCAGATCACAAACCCTAGATGCATATGAAATGAACTATGCAGTGGGATATGATATGCTTATGCTAATGCAAAAAATGAAAAGATCACAAGCCATGGTGTGAGAAAAAGTGAGGGCAAATTTGGGGTGTTTACAGCTGCCCCTATTCAAGCATGAGTTAGCTGTGCAGGATGTAAGCGCCTGGCTTAACAGACAAACAAGATAACTTGTGGTTAAATACCAAAGACAATCCGAAATTTGCACTCACTGGGGAGAAGAAGAAAAGGGATATAAATTGTAAAAGATAGTATAATATGAGTATCAAATGAAAGCGATGGAGGAAGACCATCGAGCAGAGGACGACTGCTGGGGGTAAACATTAAGCAAAGCAATGACGGGGACGACCATCATGCTGGGAAATAAAGAAACTACAACAGGGACGGCCATCGGGAAAAATAAAAATCTCTGGGGATTGAGAAAAAGCATTGATGGGGACGGCCATCAGGCTGGAAAGTAAAGAAAACAACGATGGGGACGACCATCAGATAAGCATGATGAAGGATGATCATCAGGAAAAGGAAAGGGGACCACGACGGGGACGACCATCGGGTTAAAGAATAAATGAAATATTTGATGAGGGACGGTCATCAAAGGTGAAGGACAATCACCTAGCAGGGGACGACCTGCTCTTTATCTCGACATAGGACGAATGCCGGATAGAAAAAGATCAACGATAGGGACGGCCATCGGATAAGCATGATGAAGGACGATCATCAGGAACAGGAAAAAGGGACCACGATGGGGACGACCATCGGGTTTAAAGAATAAATAAAATAATGATGAGGGACGTTCATTAAAGGTGAAGGACGATCACCTAGCAGGGGACGGCTGCTCTTTATCTCGACATAGGACGAATGCCAGATAGAAAAGATCAACGATGGGGACGGCCATCGGATAAGCAGGATGAAGGACGATCATCAAGAGGTGAAGGACGATCAACTAGCAGGGTACGACCGCTCTTGGGGATTATCGCGACATAGGACGAATGCCGGATAAAAATATCAACGATGGGGACGGCCATCGGATAAATGATGAGGGACGGTCATCAAAAGGTGAAGGACGATCACCTAGCAGGGGACGACTACTAATAAGATATCGCGACATAGGACGAATGTCGGATAGAAAGTTCCAACAATGGAGATTCCAATGGGGAAAGGATGAGGGACATTCATCCAAAGGTGAAGGACGATCACCTGGCAGGGGACGGCTGCCGAAAGTATCACGACATAGGACAAATTTCGGATAGGAGAAAGTTGTTTTGCCTTTTTGGGGATGTAAACATGGACGAGTGCTTACGCTTAAAAATAGAAGGTATAAGTGTTTGATAGTGTGTATAGGTCAAAGATGCGGACGAGCATCCTTAGTACCATGATACGGACGAGTATCGATAAAAACAAACGCTGACACGTGTTTAAGGGTGATGATACGAATGAGTATCAATCGGTTGAGCAAAGAACACAGACGAGTGTTGAATCTGCTGAGGGGTGATATATACAAGATATGGACGAGTATCAAAGACTTCTGTATAAGTACGTACAAGTATGATCTACTGGTGAAGTATGTGCAAGACACGAACGAGTGCCAAAAGATTGAGCAAGGGACACAGATGAGTGTTTTGACTTGCCGGGGAAGTATGACACGGGCGAGTGTCATCAAAGAAATATGTACAAGTATGAACCAGTGTTTGAGAATTCTGAAGGATTTATGGCGACTTTACTGGGGAAAGATGACACAGACGAGTGTCGAAAAGAGCAAGTATAAATATGAACAGGCATCTGCGTTTGAGAGTGCAAAGGGGATGTCTTGTATTTTATCTGCAGGGGATATGAGTTTTAATATATGGCTGGTGAGGTGACGATGGTATTTGCAGGTGACTGGTTCGAACCTGGCTCATGATCATGCAAATGTTTGATTTTTGCTGTAATGCTCCGTTTTAGACGGAATGCTACGCTTATTTTGGGGAAAATGATGTGAATGCTATGATTATGCAAATGAGAAACCCGATCCGAAATCCAGATCCTGCGGGGATAAAGATCTCTGGTTTATCTGTCCGGAGGAAAAACTCCGCTGGGGACGAGGAAGTTTCAGCAACTCCGTTGGGGAAGTATTTCATGTATTGCTCTATTGGGAAGAGAATGGAAACTATGTGGGGAAGCCATTCCACCGACTCTGATGAGGATGAGAGGATCTTGGCAACTCTGATGGGGAATAGAAAGTTCCTGACCACTTTGCTAGGAAAAGTCGTCAGGCAATGCTCGAGAGATCCTACTTGGGGAGGAGATAACTTCTAGGAAGTAATCTGTTACCAATCCCTCGTCTAAGTGACACACTAGGGATTCAAGGAGTTTCTTAAGGGATCCTCTGGGGGGATAACAACTTCGTGGGGGAATACTTCTATCAAGTAACCCTGTTGATGAGGTGATTGCAGGCTTGGCTGGGGATATAATGCTTGGTATGCCCCCTACTGTGAAAGATTGCCTTGAGTACCTGCAACCTATTAAACAAAGGAAACACACAAGTGTCCCGAGGTATCCTTAATTGGATTCCGCCATAGGAGTTAGATTTGTCTAAGAGAAAAATATTTCCTGCAAGCATTTATTAAAATGGCTCATAGGTTTTCATGCAAATGTTGTACTACGAACTCTGGACATTTTGCAAACAAAAACAAAGGGTAAAAACAAAGAAAACAAGGTGTGACTGAATATTCTGATTTTTTGATTTGTGTGCCCTGAATAGGAAAGTTAAGTCAAAGAAGCAAATCCACTGAAAGGAGGAGATCGCTGTAAATTGAGAAAATAAAAGTGTTGGCAATGTTTAAGATGACGCTTCAGTGAGCTTCCTTTGCTATGACCCGTATGACCCTGACGTTCTTCTTATCTTGCTTTCTGAAGAAGGTTGATTCTGACCGACGCTTTATCCTTTCGAACCTTGCCATGCTGTGAGTGATACAAACGAATTCAGAGTGCAGTTGTTCGCTTGTTCCATGATTTTGCGTGGATCGCCCTTTCGGGTTTTCAATCCACCGGGATACCCATTTTTGCCTGAGTTGTCCGATGTGGATTTTCAACTCAGCGGGTGTACATTTTTTCAATTTTCCCTTATTTTTTCCCAAGTCTTTTATTCTGTTTTTGACTCGCCGGGATGCCCTATTTTTAACTGGACTTACATTCTGTTTTTATGTCCAGCGGGTCATTTTATGCGAAGTATTTTTTAACTGCATCTGAATTCACAGGAGATAAGAAATCCTCGCCATCCATAGTAGTGAGCATCAGTGTTCCACCAGAAAAAACTTTCTTTACTATGAATGGGCCTTCGTAGTTTGGCATCCATTTTCCCATGTGGTTCGTATGAGGAGGAAGAAGTCTTTTCAGAACAAGCTCTCCCACTTGGTATTCCCAAGGTCTGACTTTCTGATCGAAGGCTTTCTTCATTCGTTTCTGATACAACTGCCCATGACAGAATAACCGCTAATCTTTTCTCTTCAATCAGGCTCAGTTGATTATATCGAGATCGGACCCATTCTGCTTCATCTAGTTTCACATCCATCATTACCCGTAAGGAGGGTAATTAACCTTCAACAGGTATGATTGCTTCCATACCATACACAAGCTGATAAGATGTTGCCCCAATAGATGTTCTGATAGAGGTATGGTACCTATGCAAGGCAAATGGTAGCATTTCGTGCCAGTCTTTGTAGGTGACTACCATCTTCTGCACAATCTTCTTGATATTCTTGTTAGCGGCCTCAACAGCGCCATTCATCTTTGGTCTGTGACACACTCATAAAAAGCTTCATAAAAAACACAAACAAACAATAAGCGTCTTTCCTTCGGGAATTCTTTTCTTCTCTCCTTCGCTCCGTACGCGAACTTGCTCCTACTTGTCATTTTGCAAGACGGTTACGCACTCGTCGTCCGAGCCTGCAACACCTGAGCATTGACATAGGCAGTTCAAGCCTTAAGACACAAGCAATTTCTTTTCTACCCCTAGTTAGGGGAACTACGGCGTCTCTGATCCTCATTGTCCAGATGAGGTACGTAGGCAGCGGGGTAGGACCGTTCGAGCACAATCTTTATTTTCCCTACATATTTCCTTTTCATTCCCTTTTTCAGTTCCCTTTATTTTCTTTTTATCCAGTATAGTTCATTTCCTTTGCAGCAGCTTTCATTTCTTCACCCTTTGAAACATTTTCTTTGCAAGCGTGGATCCCGTCGGGTACGGAAGACGATCTAGATGCTAATACCTTCCCAGGTCGTAACCGACTCCCGAACTCAGTCTCTTTGGTTCGCAGGACCCGTGTCCTTCCTCTTCTTTTCTTCTTGTTTGTGCAACATTACCATTCCCGATCCTTCAGGATAAAAATTCCTGGCTGGCGACTCTATTCTTTTTCCGCGCCACTTTCGCGTTATTACCAGGATGGAAATCCGGGGAGCGACATTGGGCCAGCATGACGAGTCTGGTCGAAAAGAGTATGTAATATACTACCTAAGCAAAAAGTTTACCGACTATGAACAACATTATTCACTGCTCGAGAAAACTTGTTGTGCTTTAGCGTGGGCTGCTCGCCGACTAAGACAATATATGTTGACCCATACTACTTTATTGATCTCAAAGATGGACCCCGTCAAGTACATATTTGAGAAGCCAACACTTACCGGAAGGGTTGCAAGATGGCAAATGATTCTGACAGAGTATGACATTCAGTACACATCTCAAAAGGCCATCAAGGGCAGTGTACTGTCTGAATATCTAGCTGAGTAACCCATTGATGATTACCAACCCATGATATTTGACTTCCCTGATGAAGATATCATGTTCCTAAAAGCAAAAGATCATGAAGAGCCTGTTCACACTGAAGGACCTGACCCAGAAGAAGAATGGACAATGATGTTTGATGGGGCTATCAACATGAATGGTCGTGGAGTTGGTGCAGTGCTCATTACACCTTAAGAAGTTCACATGCCTTTCTCGGCAAAACACACCTTTGCATGCACTAACAACGAAGCTGAATACGAAGCCTGTATCATGGGTCTTGAGGAAGCCATTGACCTCAGGATCAAGACTTTAACTGTATTCGGAGATTCAACTTTGGTAATCAATCAGACCAACGACAAATGGTACACTCACCAAGAGAATCTAATTCCATACCGTGACTATACGAGGATATTATTGACTTTCTTCACAATAGACAAACTTGAGTACATCCCTCGAGACGATAATCAGTTCGCGGATGCTTTAGCTACCATTTCCTCCATGATCAAGGTTCAGACTGCCAATTATGTGCCTCGGATATCGGTATCTAGACTGGACCGACCAGCATACGTATTCTCCATGGATGTTGCTAAAGATGACAAGCCTTGGTTACATGACATCAAATACTTCTTAGAGGATCAGACATACCCACCTGGGGTATCATCCAATGATAAGAAGACATTAAGAAGGTTGGCTGGTAGTTTCTTCCTGAATGTTGATGGTTCATTATACAAGAGAAACTTTGACATGGTCCTTCTCAGATGTGTTGATAAGAAAGAAGCAGAATTGCTGATGCACGAGGTTCATGAAGGATCCTTTGGTACCCATGCTGGAGGACATGCAATGGCCAAGAAATTATTAAGGTCAGGTTACTACTGGATCACAATGGATGCAGACTGTTGTGCCTATGCTAGAAAGTGTCACAAATGCCAGAACTACGCAGATAAAATGCATGTACCTCCGAATCCTTTGAACGTGATGTCTTCACCTTGGCCCTTTGCAATGTGGGGCATTGACATGATTGGAAAGATCGAATCGACTGCTTCAAATGGGCACAGATTCATCTTGGTGGCCATTGATTACTTCACCAAATGGGTTGAAGCAGCTTTGTATGCAAACGTCACCAGACAAGTGGTAGCCAGATTCCTGAAAAGAGACATCATCTGTCGATATGGAGTACCCGAGCGAATCATTACGGGAAATAGTTCCAATTTGAACAACAAAATGATGGCAGAACTGTGTCGGGACTTCAAAATCCAACATCACAACTCTTCTCCCTACAGGCCAAAGATGAATGGCGCTGTTGAGGAAGCTAACAAAAACATCAAGAAGATTGTGCAAAAGATGGTGGTTACTTACAAAGACTGGTATGAAATGCTACCATTTGCCTTGCATGGGTATCAGACTTCAATCAGAACTTCTACTGGGGCAACACCTTACCAACTTGTGTATGGTATGGAGGTAGTCCTACCTGTGGAAGTTGAACTACCCTCCTTACGGGTACTGATGGATGTGAAGCTGAATGAAGCAGAATGGGTCCGGTCACGGTACAACGAATCTGATCGAAGAAAAGAGATTAGCTGCAATCTGTCACGGGCAGTTGTATCAGAAGAGGATGAAGAAAGCCTTCGATCAGAAAGTCAGACTTCGGGAATACCAAGGGGGAGATCTTGTGCTGAAAAGACTTCTTCCTCCTCATACAGACCACAGGGGAAAATGGACTCCGAACTACGATGGCCCATTCATAGTAAAGAAGGTTTTCTCTGGTGGAGCACTGATGCTCACTACTATGGATGGTGAATATTTCTTGTTCCCTGTGAATTTAGATGCAGTTAAAAAATACTTCGCATAAAATGACCCGCTGGACATAAAAACAGAATGTCATTCCAAGCAAAACTAGGGCATCCCGACGAGTCAAAAACAGAATAAAAGACTCGGGCAAAAATAAGGGAAAATTAAAAAAATGTACACCCGCTGAGTTGAAAAGCCGCATTGGACAGCTCAGGCAAATATGGGTATCCCGGTGGATTGAAAACCCGAAAGGGCGATCCATGCAAAATCAGGGAATAAGCGAACAACTGCATTATGAATTCGTCTGTATCACTTACAACACGGCAAGCTTCGAAAGAGTTAAAGCATCGGTCAGAATCAACCTTCTTCAGAAAGCAAGATGAGAAGAGCGTCAAGGTCATACGGGTCATAGCAAGGAAATCTCACTGGAGCGTCGTCAGCATTGCTAGAACCTTTACTTTTCTCAATTTGTAACAATCTCCTCATTTCAGGGGATTTGTTTCTTTGACTGTATCTGCCAATTCAGGGCACCCAGATTAATCAAATCAGAGATTTTCAGTTACACCTTGTCTTGTACATTTTCGTTCCGTTTGCAAAATGTCCAATATCCATGATATAATATTTGCATAGAGTAAACGAGCCATTCTTAATAAACTCTTGCAGGAAATGTATTTACTTTCAGGAAAATCTAACTCCTATGACGAAATCCGGTAAGGGATACCTCGGAATGCTTGTGCGTTTCTTTGTCTTAATAGGTTGCAGGTATTCAATACACAACATGGGGCATGCCAAGCACATTTCCCCAGCACACCTTCTCCCCAAACAGTATCTGGAATGCTTTTCCCCAGCGGAGTTGGCAAAGCCTCCTCATCACCAGCATAAGTCTATTCAGCAGGTGCTTCCCCAACCGAGATCCCCACAGATTCCTCTAGGAAGATCGTTCAGTGATCTTTTCTTCCCCAAACAGAGTGCCAGGTCTCAAAGACAAAGGGACTATCCCCCCCCCCCCCCCGCAGAGTTCAAGCCTCTCCTCAGAAGAGCAATGCCTGGATTTCTCACATAACAAGGTGACAGAAGCTTCCTTATCCCCAGCTGGACTTCTCCTTACATGATAGGTCTATCAGTGATCTATTCCCCCAAGCAAAGCCATATGTCTTATCAGATCTACCAATGATCTTCCCCAGCTGGGATATCCTTCCAAGTAGATCGGCCATAGATCTTCACAGCAATGGAATCCGAATCCCAGACCGATTTCTTTTGCATAATCATAGCATTCGCATCATCTTTCCCCACAACGTGTAGCATTCCATCTAATACGGAGCATTACGGAAAAATCAAACATTTACGTGATCACAAGTCAGGATCAAACCAGTCACTTGTAAATACCAACGGAACCGCATCAGCAATATACAAAATACATCCCTTGCACATAAAAGCCAAAGCGTTCCCTTTGCACTATCAAGTATAAATACTTATCCATAATACGTTCCTCTTGACACTCGTCCGTGTCATCTCAATCTCCCCACAGAAAGCCAAAGTGTCCCCTTTGCACCCCCTAACACAAATACATGTTCATATATATACCTTTCGACACTCGTCCGTGTCATTTTATTCCCCTGCAGATATAAGCCACAAACATCCTCTGTGATTACAGATACATATACACTCTCTTGACACCCGTCCGTGTCGCCACTCCCCAGCATGGTTACCAAGTCACTTATTGCAAACCAAACACTTGTTATAATATACTCCTTTCGACATTCGTTCGTGTTTACCATTCCCCAGTAAGTCGCCAGCAAAGTAATTTTTCTTCTATCCGACATTTGTCCTATGTTGTGATACTTTCGGCAGCCGTACCCTACCAGGTGATCGTCCTTCACCTTTGGATGACTGTCCCTCATCCTTTCCCCAGCGGAATCTCCATTATTGGAACCCTTTTCTATCCGACATTCGTCTTATGTCGTGATATTTAGCAGCTGTCCCCTGCTAGGTGATCGTCCTTCACCTCTTGATGATCGTCCTTCATCATTTTATCCGATGGTCGTCCCCATCGTTGATCTTGTTATCCGACATTCTTCCTATGTCGTGATAAAACATGAGAGCAGTCGTACCCTGCTAGGTGATCTTCCTTCACCTCTTGATGATCGTCCTTCATCATGCTTATCCGATGGCCATCCCCATCGTCGACCTTTTCTATCTGACATTCGTCCTATGTCATGATAAAGAGCAGCCGTCCCCTGCTAGGTGATCGTCCTTCACCTTTGATGACCGTCCCTCATCAATATTTCATTAATTATTTAAACCGATGGCCGTCCCCGTCGTTGTTTACATTACTTTTCAAACCTGATGGCCGTCCCCATCACTGCCTTTGTTTTAATCCCCAGAGAACCATGTTTTCCTTACTTGATGGCCGTCTCCATCATGATTTCTTTATTTACCCAGCATGTTGGCCGTCCCCGTCATTGCTTTATCCCCAACAGTCGTCCTCTGCTCGATGGTCGTCCTCCATCGCTTTCATTTGATAATCATACCATACTTTCTTTTACAACTTATATCCCTTTTCTTCTTCTCCCCCAGCGAGTGCAAATTTCATACTGTCTTTGGTATTCAACCACAAGTTATCTTGTTTGTCTGTTAAGCCAGGCGCTTACGTCCTGCACAACTAACTAATGTTTGAATAGGGGAAGCTGTAAACACCCCAAATTTTCCCTCACTCTTTATCACACCATGGCTTGTGATCTTTCATGATTGCATTAGTATAAGCATACCATCTCATATTGCATTTTTGTTTCACTGCATTAGTTCAAGTTCATCTGCATCTAGGGTTTGTGATCTGGGCAATCCAAGATTCATATGAGCCACTCTAAAGGTCTCCAATTGTTTAAAGAGGGTCCATGTGTGTTCCATCATCATATTATATCCCTCAAAGATCAAGGAAGTCAAGAAATCACAAGAACTTGGAAAGCATGGAAGCAGAGCTAGGGTTTCACTACACAAATGACCTGAAATTAGGGTTTTGGTTTCAGAGACCATAACTCCAAATTTTTTGGTCATGCTTGTTTATCATAGTCTCAATATGTTATAAGGATCATGTGTACCATGTTTGATGAAGAAATTCATTGTGGAAGTCATATGTTCAATGGGTAACTTCTTGAGCAAGTCAGAGCAAAATCAGGGCATCTGAGGCCCCCAACAATGGAACCAAAGTGGATTTTTCATAAAATTGAAGTTATATGATCTTTATTTGATCATTGAAGTGCTTGGAAGTTCACAAAATTGAATAAAATTGAGCTAAACCAAAAGTTGCCAAAAATGGAAATGACTTGTAATGGAAACATTCCATTTTGGGAAAGTTTTTCAACCTCCTCTTTTTCAACCAAAAATGCTTCAAATGAAAAAAATTTGGTCATGAAAATTGTAGATTGGATCATTCCATTTTCAAAAAGTACAAGAACAAGTCCTAATTCATTATAGAACTCAAGTTATGGCTTGACAAAGTTGGCAAAAATCACATAATTTTCACTTTCACACCAAAGAGGATTTTTTGCAAATTCACAAACCAAGTCATTTTGTGACCTCTAATCACTCTCTAAACATCATACACACATGACACAATGCATTGTGACCAAGAATTCCCAAAGAACCACTTGCTTTCATTCCTTGCACTTCAAGATTTCTCAAAGGGGGAAAATCACATAAGACTTGCAAAACTTATGAGATCTTTGTTTCTAAGCCATCCAGTTGCATAATCTCAATCCCATGGCTCTCCTTGATCAATGTTGAGGCCAGACATGCCCTTGAACAACCCCTGCCGTAGCCCATACCTCAAGTACAAGTTATGTTGACATTTTGGCAACTTTCCCATACCAATCACCACAGGCCACCACCCACTTTCTGACCTATCAAACAATGTTATGTGGATCAAAAGCAACTCATAACACACATCACACAAGCCTACAACCTCAGAATCACCAAGTTTCTCAAAATCACCCCAAAAGCAAAAGCTTTCGAAACACTCTGTCCAGCCACTAAAATCACAAACAAACTTCACCATTCAACTCACCATCATCATTAGAACATAAACTAACCCTCAAACAAGCCTGAAAACCCCTCTACACAAAACATGATTCTGGTGCAGCAAGAGTGCAAGCTTTCATTCCAACCATTCTAAGCTCTTTTTAAGCATTGCAACTTCATCAGGAGGTCAAGAGGAGTAGATTTGCACAAGAGAAGAGGTCAAAAAACTCCAAACTGAGAAAGCTCAAGCTCAGGTAACCTCAAGAACATTTTTTCCAGAAATGAAATTTTAAGTTCTTAAATGATTCCTTATGCTCCACTGATCATTGGGATGTGTTTAGTTTTGAAAATGATTGAGAAATGAGTATGTATGGTTGTTCTGAAATTTTTGACCTAGAACTTGGATGTTAGAGGAGTTATTCTGGGTAAGAAATTAGGAGTTTTGATGCGTGTGTGAGGTTCTGAAAATTTGGATGGCCGGAGAAGATGAACGGAGCTAGCTCTGGTCACCTGAAAATGATTAGGGTTAGCAATTAGGGTTAATCAGCCAAGTTTAAATCTGGACTTTAGGATCTTAGTTCCCACGTGCATGAGTGGTTCAAATCACTTCACTTAAAGTTTAAGTATTAATTAATTAAGTTAATTAGGTAATTAGTCAGTTTGAATGCCAACCATTGGATAGCGCGCGTGGTCTTTCCCTCCAAACCCCAGTTCAAATCTGATCCCTTGGATGCGTTGACCAGCCCTTTAATTAATTTTATTTCATTTAAATTCCATTTATTTTGTGCAATTTATTTAAAATACTTAGAAAATTCTAAAAATATATTTCTTCTGCATTTTGACTTCAAATATTTTTCTTCACCCAAAAACATTTTTATTTTTATTTTTTGCATTAAAAAATCATTTTAAAAATATTTAAATGTTTATTTTAATTAATTAATGGAAATTAATTAATTAAAATACCATTTGGGTTTCTAAAAGTCCAAAAAAAATTCACATTGCATCTTAGGACATTTAGAAACATTTTCAAACTATTCATACAAATTTCTTTTTGGTTTTGATCCAACTTTGACATTTTTCTTGAATTTAGGGTTCATAAAAATCCCTTTTTGGAACCCTAACTTTGAAAATTCTTTTCTGCCTAACCATGAAGGGTTTGACATTGGTTCTTTTTGCATTATTATTCATATAGCATGTAGTATCTAGCATATTTTTGTCATAAATTTATCTTGCATTTTCCCTCTTAAGGTATCCAAAAACCCTAGCAAACTTAGAAAAATCACAACTTTCTTTAGGTTAAGAGTTAGACCTTCTCCTTTGGGGTGTGATATCATATGGGGTTAAGGTTCCTTTGAGTTCATTTGCAATTTTTTATCATGTGATTTACTTCTGTTTTTGACATTGGCATCTCATCCTTTCATGTAACCCTAATCTTGCATCCATACTTGCATCTTAGATTGCATTGCATGAGCATGTGAAATTTCCATGACATTCCAAGAACTTGTATGCCATCTTAGACATCTTAAGACATTACTTGAAATTTTTTTGGTCATTTCTTCATACATTTGCCATGCTTTGTATCTATTTCATTTCATAAGCATCCATGTGTTTTCATGCTTCCAACATGCTTCATTTGCATTCTTTCACTTTGTATGAACATTCATAACACTTGACATGCCTTTGCATCATCTCATAGCATCATTTGCATCATGTGTTTGCTTCTGGTTTTGGTTTTTACCTTTGCATATGTTTCATTTCCATTTCATTTCCTTCCTTATGCTAACATTTTCAGGTGGTAAGTAACTTGAGAAGTGAATTTGCCTTCACTTCTCATTTCCCTTCATCTTCTTCATATGCATCCTTGCTGCATTTTCATTTGCCTTAGAGTGAGCTTTCTCATTCATGTTCATCATTCACTTTCTTTCTCCAAGTTACTTATCTTCTTCAGTGAAGTAAGTGACTTGTTTCTTCTGCTTCTCCTCCTCTCATCTGCTTCTTCCATTGGTGGCTTCTCTGAAGATCTCTTTTAAGCCTCACAAACCATAGGAACACCCAAGCATGACAATAATTAGGGTTGTGA
This sequence comes from Lathyrus aphaca, assembly GCA_963966055.1. Classification (NCBI taxonomy): domain Eukaryota; kingdom Viridiplantae; phylum Streptophyta; class Magnoliopsida; order Fabales; family Fabaceae; genus Lathyrus; species Lathyrus aphaca. The sequence continues at coordinate 449,694,915 of OZ014521.1, forward strand.
TTAGTCCCCCTTTAGCTTTTACCTTTGTGTCTTCTTTGTGTCTCTCTTCTCACCTCATCACTAGAGACTAAACCTTTAAGGTTTTAAGACTTTGTGATTAGGGTTATGCCCGCATCATTATCTTAGGATGGAGTGTATAACTTTATTCCTAAGTGTTAAACCCTTAATTTGTTTAAACCTATTAATCAATCCATCTTAATAATCACTAAGACATTAACTTGTAACTTGGGCCTTGCATTAGGGTTCTAATTCTTCCTTTATTGGTTAAGAAGGACTAACCCTAGTGTTAATGGACAAGTCCCCCTCAAGTTGTCTTGCAAATCATAAAATCCACTTCTTTATCTCACCCTGAATTAAAATCCACTTTAATAAAGGCTTGTTTTGTCATGAGGTTAATCCCTAATCATGGATTAAGTTGAGGTATCTTCCTCAGCTTAAGTGTGCTCACCTATTATCCTTCTATTAGGATGGTGTAATGGGTTCACTAATCCTTGATTATGGCTTAAACTCATTACTTAACACTAAACAAAAAACCAAAAATATTTAAATAATCACAAGTAGGTTAATGATCTTAATCCTACATCATCATGGTAATTAAGTTGAGATGTTTATCTCATACTTAAGGTATTCTCATTATCCCTAATCAAAGGGAGGATATGATGAGTTTACTAATCCTTGGTTTAGGCTTAAGCTCATTAACTTATGACAAACACAAAAAAAGCAATAAAAGATTGAAAACATAAAAACAAACAATAATCATCTCCTCCAGGATTCTTTTCTCATCACACACTCACAAACGAGAACTTGCTTCTTCCGTCTAATGCAAGACAGTTAGCACTCGAGCCAGACGAGTCATACACTTGAGCATAGACAAGCAAGCAGTTCATTAGTCAATTTATCTTTCAGTCTCTTTGAGTCGAACTACGGTGTTCTGACTTCCTCATTGCACGAGAGGATACGTAGGCATAACTTAACTGTTATCGAACAAAAGTCTCTGTGTCTTCCCCCTCTTTCAGTATTCTTTTTAAGCCTCATTCCTGAGCACCTCACTTCATTTTCTTGCACTGACACTTGTATATTCTTTTCCAGCTTTTGCACACAGATAGCACAAACACTACCCCTTTAAGCACAATCATTTAAGCGTGGATCCCGTCGAGTACGACGGACAATCTGGGTGCTAATACCTTCCCAGGTTGTAACCAACCCCCTTTCTCTGTTTCTCTGGTCCGCAACAGTCTTATCCATACCCTTGCAGGTTTATGCAGCATTACCTTTCCTTTGGGATAAAAATGCCTAGATGGCGACTCTATTCACCTTCACTTCATTTCTCCTCTCGCCGACCGTTCGCGCTTGTACCGGGATGCAAATCTTTGGGAGCGACAATGTTCACCTCTCACTTTCTTTCTTTAAGTTACTTATCTTCTTCAATGAAGTAAGTAACATATCTCTTCTGCTTCTTCCTCCTTCCATCTGCTTCTTGCATTGGTGGCTTCCTTGAAGATCTTTCTCAAGCCTTACAAACTATAGGAACATCCAAGCATGATCATAATTAGGGTTGTGATTAGTCCCCCTTAGTTTTTACCTTTGAGTCTTCTTTGTGTCTCTCTTCTCATCTCATCATTAGAGACTAAACCTTTAAGGCTTTAGGACTCTGGAATTAGGGTTATGCCTGCATCCTTCTCTTAGGATGGAGTGTATAACTTTAATCCTAAGTGTTAAACCCATAATTTGTTTAAACCTCTTAGTCAATCCAACTTAATAATCACTAAGACTTTATCTTGTAACTTGGTCCTTACATTAGGGTTCTAATTCTTCCTTTATGGTTAAGAAGGACTAACCCTAGTGTTTAATGGACAAGTCCACCTCAAGTTGTCTTACAAACCATAAAATCCATTCTTAATCTCACCCTTAATTAAAATCCACTTCAATAAAGGCTTGTTTTGTCATGAGTTTAATCCGTAATCATGGATTAAGTTGAGGTATCTTCCTCAGCTTAAGTGTGCTCATCTATTATCCTTCTATTAGGATGGTGTAATGAGTTCACTAATCCTTGATTATGGCTTAAACTCATTACTTAACACTAAACAAAAACCCAAAAACATCAAAATAATCACAAGTAGGTTAATGATCTTAATCCTACATCATCATGGTAATTAAGTTGAGATGCTTATCTCATACTTAAAGTATTCTCATTGTAAACACCCCAAATTTGCCCTCACCCATTCACACCTTGTCTTGTGATCATTACATATGCATAAACACAATCATAACACCTCATACCACATTTTTGATTCACTGCATAGGTTCAAAGTCATCTGCATCTAGGGTTTGTGATCTGAGCAATCCAAGAGCTTCCTGAGCCACTCCAAAGGTCATCAATCACTTCCAAGGGATCCATATGTGTTCAAGTATCATATTATATCCTCTCAAAGTCAAAAATGCCAAAGAATCACAAGAACTGGGATTGGTATGGAAGCAGAGATAAGTTTGACTGCACAGGTGACCTGAAATTAGGGTTTTGGTTTCAGAGGCCATAACTCCAAATTTTTTGGTCATTCTTGTTTCTATTGGTCTCTATATGGTATAGGGAGTGTGCATATCAATTTTCATGAAGAAATTCCATGGGGAAGTCATCTGATCAAGAGTTGACTTTTCAGGCAAGTCAGTGCAAAATCAGGGCATCTGAGGCCCCCAATGACCCAACCAAGGGGTGATCTTCATCATTTTGAGTGTATTTGATCTTTATTTGATCATGGAAGAAGTTTGAAGTTCACAAAATTAAAGAATTACAAGTTTTTGCAAAGTTGACTTTTTTGGGCAAGGTTGACTTTTAATGAAATGTCATTTTATGCAACTTTTTCAACCCTTACTTTTTGATCCAAAAATGCTTCAAATGAGAAAACTTTGGTCATGAAAGTTGTAGAATACATCTTTCCCTTTTCAAAAAGTACAAGAACATGACCTAATTCATTTTGAATCAAAAGTTATGGTGCACCAAAGTTGGCAAAAATCACTAAATTTCAAGTTATGCACCAAATGAGAAATTTGCAAAATCTTGTACCAAGGCAATTTATGACTTCTAGTTGATATCAAACCATTACACAAGCATCATATAAGTCCTAAAGTTCAGATTGGACCAAAGAGATCACATGTTTCATGGTTTGTAAGGCAAGATTTTTACATGGGAACCAAAGGCAAGCAAGTTGCAAAACCAATGATAACATCCCATCCACTTGTTGCCTAGCCTGCTGACCAATCCTAGCCTTTCTCCCTCACCTTGCTGCGTAGCCCACACCCTTTGTACTTGGCTGGAACATGACCCATGCCTCTCTTACAAGAAGTTGACATTTTGGCAAAAGCTACCACACCTATCACAAAAGCACAAGTCACATCCTCTGACCAATGGCATTTGTTTATACAAAGAAAATGCAAGCCAAACCACATAGGAGGCAAGCCTGAAGCACACTAGAACTCAGCATCCTCATTTTCACTCCCTTGAGAAAAAACCTTCGAATCTTGTCACACAACTCACAAACATACAAACCCACTTCATAGATCAACTCAACATGTTCCTCTGATCACAAAGCATCCATCACCATAGCCTAAAACCCCCAGAATCACAAATACGATTTCTGCCCCCCATTGAACAGAACTTGTTCGAACCTTCAAACCATTCATCACAAACTCTTTCCAAGCATTGCAAACTCTTCAAGAAGGTCATTAGAGGCTTTTTGCACCAAGAAAGCAGCCAGAAAGCTCAAAGGGTGAAAGCTCCATCTCAGGTAGCCTTTCGAATTAACTTTTCCAGGACCTCTATTTTTTGTTACAAAATGATTAAGCATGCTTCACTGATCACATTGAGCTTGAAATTATTGAAAATGATTGAGAAATGAGACTGTATTGCTTGTCTGAAATTTTGGCAGTTTTTGTTCTTAGCTTCGATTCTTGATAATGGCTGGAAACAAATGAGAAATGAGGTTAGGGTTGAGTTTAGGAGAGTGAAAGGAACAAATCTGGAGCTTTAGAGCTCCAGAAATGACCTAGGGAATGATTTGGAAATTCTCAGGGAGGGAGGTCACCGGAGAAGACGACCGGAGCTCGTCTCCGGTGATCTGAAAGTCATTAGCAACTTAATTAGGGTTAGGGCAAACTTTAAACGTGGACCATTGGATCTGTCTCTCCCGCGCGTGTTGTGTGGTCCAGATTAGATCATTAGTTGTTAATTAGGATTTAAAAATTAATTAATTATGTTTAACTCAGTTTGAATACCAACCACTAGATCTGGCGTGCAGTCAACAGCTTCCTTGCCAGATTCAATCTCAGCCTCTCATTCAGCATACTTCCATTTATTTTAATTTTTATTTCATTTTTTCTCATTTGATTTGTACATTTTATAAAAAATAGTAAAAACCATTTAAAAATTATGAAATTTTTTGTCAAGAGTTTCATTAATTTTCAGAACACAAAAATATTTTCATTTTTATTTTTAGCATTAAAAAAGTATTTTTAAATATTTAAAAGTTTCTTTTTAATTAATTAATGAGAATTAATTAATTAAAAATACATCTAGGTATTTAAAAATCACCAAAAAATTCATGAAACATTTAAAAACATTTAGAAACATTGTCCAACCCTCAAACCAAATTTATTTTTTGATCTTGATGCATTTTGAGAATTTTTCATTGAATTAAAATCATTTTGATGCATTATTTTGATCCAAACTTCCAAAAATCATTTCTGCCTAACCCTAAAGAGTTGGACCTTGATTCTTTTTGCATTGCATTGTGTTTGGCATGTAGTTTGTGAGATTAAATGGCCATGATTTGATCTTTCATTTTCTATTTGTTTGGTAATTTTTCTTGTTAAGGAACCCTAAAACCCTAGAAAACTTAGGAAAATCATAACTTGAACTAGGTTAAGAGTTGAAACCTCTCCTTTGGGAAGTGGGTTAGTATAGGATTATGGGTCCTTTGAGTGCATTTTCAATTTTTTATAATGTTGTTTGCTTCTGATTTTGGTTTGTGTTTAATGCTTTGATCATAAACCCTAATTTGGGCTTCCATATGCATCCATCTTGCATTTGCATTCATACCTTGACTTGCCATGACATTTTATGCATCCATGTGATTCATTTAACATCATAAGACATATTAGAAGCATGTTTGATCATTGCATTTTTCATTTTCCATGTTGTATGCCATTTGCATTCCATAACTTTTCATGTGTGTTTATGTTTCTTAACTTGTCTCATTTGCACCCATAAGCTTGTATGATCACCCCCATGTGTTGTTTCATGTTTGTAGCATCTCATAGCATAATTAACATCATGTATATGCTTCTGGTTTTGTTTCTCATCATGTCATTTCATCTCATCTTGCATTGCATTACATTCCTTTTCTAACTTTTCAGGTGGTAAGTGGATTTGAGAAGTGAATTTGCCTTCACTTCTCATAGCTTCTCTTCATCTCTTTTATGCATTCCTTGCTGCATTTTTGTATATGTTTGAGATTGAGCTTGCTCATTCTTTCTCTTCCCACTTTCTTTCCTCAAGTGACTTGTCTTCTTAATTGAAGCAAGTTGCTTTGCTTCTCCTGATCCTTTCATCTGCTTCCTGGTGGCTCCTTTGAAGATCTTTCTTGTTAAACCTCACAAACCTTAGGAACAACCAAGCATGACAATGATTAGGGTTTTGATTAGTCTCCCCACTTAGTTTTGCCTTTGTGTCTCCTTGAGTCTTCTCTTCTCCCCTCATAATCAGGGACTAAACCCTAAAGGCTTTAAGGCTTTGTGATTATGCTTATGCCTGCATCCTTCTATTAGGATGGAGTGTATAACTTTAATCCTAAGTGTTAAACCCTTAATGTGTTTAAATCCTTTAATCAATCCACTTAATAATCATCAAGACATCACACTTGTAACTTGGGCCTTGCATTAGGGTTCTAATTCTTCCTTAATTGGTTAAGAAGGACTAACCCTAGTGTTAATGGACAAGTCCCCCTCAAGTTGTCTTACAAACCCTAAAATTCACTTCATCATCATATCATTAAATAAAATCCACTTGATAAAGGCTTTGTTTTGTCATGAGTTTAATCCCTAATCATGGATTAAGTTGAGGAGCTTTCCTCAGCTTAAACATTCTCATCTATTATCCTTCTATTAGGATGGTGTAATGAGTCTGTTTAATCCCTGATTATGGCTTAATCTCATTACTCAACACTAAACAAAAACACCAAAAACATCTAAATAATCACAAGTAGGTTAATGATCTTAATCCTGCATCAAAGGTGACTAAGTGTGAGAAGCTGACTTCACACTTAAGGTATTCTCATTACCCCTAATCAGAGGGAAGATGTGATGAGTTTACTAAATCCATTGGTTTAGGCTTAAGCTCATTAACTTATGACAAACTCTCAAAAGCAATAAAAGACTGAAAACTCAAAAACAAACAATAATCATCTCCTCCGGGATTCTTTTCACATCTCATTCACTCACAAACGAGAACTTGCTTCTTCCGTCTAATGCAAGACAGTTTGCACCTGAGCCAGACAGGTCATACACTTGAGCATAGACAAGCAAGCAGTTCACAAGTCAATTCATCTTTCAGTCTCTTTGGGTCGAACTACGGTGTTCTGACTTCCTCATTGCACGAGAGGATACGTAGGCATAACTTAACAGTTATCGAACAAAAGTCTCTGTATATTCCCCCTCCTTCCAGCTTTATTCTTTAAGCCTCATTATCATGAGCATTTCACTCTCATCCTTACACTGACACTTCATACATTACACTTCACACTTCTTTTACACTGACACCTGTACATCCTTTTCCAGTTATGATACACAAAATGCACTGACACTACCCCTTTAAAACACAAATCTTTTAAGCGTGGATCCCGTCGAGTACGACGGACAATCTGGGTGCTAATACCTTCCCAGGTTGTAACCAACCCCCTTTCTCAGTCTCTCTGGTTCGCAACCGTCTTATCCATCTCTTTCTATGTCTATGCAGCATTGCCCTTCCTCCGGGATAAAAATGCCTAGCTGGCGACTCTTTTCTTTTCCTGTGAGTTCACTCCTGTGTGTTCTCACATCCACTTTTCGCCGACCGTTCGCGTCTGTACCATATTTGAGCCAGTCTCATCTTTTGGGAGCGACAGCTTGGCGACTCTGCTGGGGACCCTTATACTGCAACCAAGGCTTCTGGTTCTTTTTGTGGGTTCCTCCTAGCGCTTGTTTGATTTGTGTTTACTGGGGTGTTATGTGCTATTTGTGTTTGTATTTTTGTATTTATTTTTGCTTTATGTACAGTGTTGTTTATTGCTTTCTTTATAGCTTTACATATATCATACTGTCATACTGCTGGCTGGATCTGGTTTTGTTGTTTTGGTGGGTGGGTGTTCTATTGAGAGTTTAAGGTCCTTTACCTGGGACCTGAGTGATACCTAGGCTAGAGTGGTTCATATTCTTTCCCATTCCATCTCGGTCTGGTGCGGGAATATGAAACACGGTTCAGATATGGGTTTCTTCTTGAGAACTCTGTGTTGCAGATTTCCTGCAGTACTAGGGCTATCTGGGAAGCCTGCTAAGTCTGGATGACCTTTAGTATTGACCTTCAGAAACTGAGGTGAATTAGAGGAGGAACTTTTATGGTTATTGTAAACACTGTACCTCCGGGTTAGAAGTGTTTACACTTCTCATAACTGATCCAAATCTGAGGATCCTTGTTTTAGAACACTACCTGTGAGGGGGTTGGGATGTTTACAGGTTTGCAGGTACACTTGACCTCAGAATACCCTGTTACTTGGTTTATTAAGAGTACTCCATCTTGGAACAGTTCTTGTGATTCTAAACCCTGGACATGTGACTCTTTATTTGAGTCCCCCACCTTGGTTACTGGGCTTATAGACCTCCATCTGGATTTCTTGAACATACATGGACCTATATCAGAGCATTTGATCAGATCCAGCTCATCACAAACCCTTGCATATCATTTGCATACATCCTCATTGCATCATTTTAACATGTGTTTATTTGTTTTTCAGGGTATCCATCCTATCATTTTGGCTTGGTTTTGACCCCATCATCAGCTTAGGCCTATCTTCACCAGTGTCTACTTCAGCTATCTGCTATCTGCATCATTAGTCTCAGCCTGTCAGAGGCCCATTTTCAGTATCATCATCAGCATCAGTCTCAGCTTTTCTTCATCAACATGGCACCTAAGAAAAGTAACATCTCCTACCACTTTTTTGAACCTGAGCTAGCTAGCATCAGGAGGATTCAGACCCTGATCACTCCAGACCATATACCACTTTTTAGAGAGCATTATGGAGGAATCCTTGATGTGGTTATGGATTTGGACTCTTCACAGAGGAGCTTGATACATACTTGCCTGCAGTTCTATGATCCCCCTCTGAGGTGCTTCACATTTCAGAATTTTCAGTTGGGACCCTTGTTGGAGGAATATTCATCATTGGTTGGTGTACCCATCAGGGGTGGAATCCCATTCAACCCTGAGATGGCTTTCCCAAGTAATGAGGAGATAGCAAGAGCACTACATCTAGAACCAGTTCTGATTGGGCAGAATTTGACATCTAAGGCTGGAATCTCTGGTTTTCATCTGGATTTCTTGACTTCTCAGGCTAGTCTGAAGGCCTCCCTGGGGGAGTGGAAGGCAGTTTGTGCTCTGTTGGCCCTTAGCATATATGGGGTCATACTTTTTGCAGATGATCCTAGGTTTGTTAGCAAGAGTGCAATCCATATTTTCATCCTAAGAAACCCAGTACCCACCTTACTGGGAGATCTTTACTACTCCGTTCATCAAAGGAATGAAAAGCAAAGGGGAAGATTAGTGAGATGATGTGCTCCTTTGTTCCATACCTGGCTGCTCAAGCATTTGCCAAAGACTGATGCATTCTTGAACCCTCACCAACAGAAGAACTGGGCTAGGAGGCTTGTTGCTCTAACCTCAGATGATATCAGGTGGTGCACTCAGAGCACCAAGGGCAGAGACATTATTACAAGTTGTGGGCAATTTCCCAATGTGCCTCTGATTGGAGTGAAAGGGTGCATCAATTATAATCCTCTGCTATTCAAAAGACAGCTGGGCTATGCATTAGTCCATCCTCCTAGGGCACAGGATCTGACTGAGACCCTTTATTGTGAAATCAAGCCTAACTTGGCTGTTGTCAGACAAGCAGCCTGGGCCTGGGATAATGTTCAGACTAAAGGAGTAACCATCCTGGGGAAGTGCAACAATGTGGCATCAGCACAGTACTATGAGTGGTCCCATACCAGAGCTCAAATTACAGGAATGCCCTTCACTGTTGAAGATATGCCTGGACCTTCCACAACAACACCTCCAGCAACTGTCAGTTTAGAGGAGTTTGAGAAATTGAAAGAGAGAAATGAGAAGTTGACTCAGGCTCTACAGAAGACCCTCTGGGAGATGAGTGATGGTAGATTGGATATTGAAAGGTTGGAAAAATTGAAGATAGAGCATCTGGCTAGGATTGAGAAATCTGAAGATTACATTAAGAAGTCTAGGGCTAGAGAACAGATCTTGAAGAATGCCTGCAAGGAAGCCCAGTTCCAGAAGGCCAGGACTGATTTGTATCTGAAGGAAAGTCAAGCTAGGTGGGTCAGAATCACCGAAGCTCGTACTCTGGAAGATAAAAGGACTCAGGATAAGATTGAGCAGCTGGAAGCTAGTGCAAAGGAGCAACAGGAAGCCCTGGCAGCAGCCCAGAGAGAGATTTCAGAGCTGAAGATCAGAGCTGGAGTGAAGAGGTCAAAAGACCAGAGTCAACACAAGAAGCTAACTGTAGCTGTTACTACCAGGAATCTCCTTATCAGGAATCTTACAGAGCGTCCGGCTGATCCTGTGACTGAGGCACTTCTCAAGGAAGTTCAGGAGGATGAGTTTGGTCTTGGTGTTTGACTTTTGCTTGTTGTTGTTTTCATTTCATGTACTTTTGTTATGTTGTATTTTGACCCCTCAGAGGGCTTGGACTGTAAAAAGAAACAAACTGTGTATCATTTGCTTTTGTAATATATGTATCAGTTTGTTTTATCTGAGTTTCTTTCAAGCAACATCAACAACATCTTCAAGGGTCTGGAAGGGTCAAAACCAAATGCCAAGCCCGGATACCTTGGAAACAAATAGGCATACTGCATTGCATACTAATCTTGTTTCTTGTTTTGCAGGTTTTATCTTGTTGTTGTTGCTAACTCTGTTGTGATTTCAGGAACTATTGCTCGGCGTAGGGTGTTTCCACTCAACCGTCCACATAGATATCCAACCCGCAACAATCTTCCGGGGATACAAATGGACCAGGTACAGCAGGACCTTACAGAGGTCAGGAACCAAATGGCCAATGAAAGGCTAGAAATGAGGAATCAAATGACACAGTTCATGGAGGTGATGAACAATATGGCTCAGAGCCAAGAAAGATTGAGAGCAATGGTGGAAAGACATAATCAGGAAGAACCCCATGTAGGGACTGCTGGAACAAGCAACAATGAGAGGGTCCAACCTCATGTCAATCCCCCTGTATTTGGACCCCACCTCCATCCAGAAATCAACATCCCTGCAAATGTTCAAGGGACTGCCACTGCTGGCAGAGTGCTGCAAGAAGACCCCCAGGAAGATCAGTTCACAGTGATGGGAGCTGGGGAGGAAGCTTATGACAGAAGGCTGGATGAGATAGCTGAGAAATTAAGATCCTTAGAGTCTCAAAACTCTTTGGGTTTTGATGTTATGGACATGGGCTTAGTGGACGGGGTCAGGATTCCCCATAAGTTTAAGCCTCCTTGTTTTGAAAAGTACAACGGGACTTCCTGCCCACGGACCCAGTTGCAATCCTTTCTGGGGAGGTTGAAGGCATATACCATGGACGAGAAGCTATGGATGTTTTATTTAGAGGATAGCTTAACCGGAGCTTCAAGGGAATGGTACTCTCATCTGACTAGAGCAACCGTCGGGTGTTGGAAGGACCTGGCTGAGGCCTTCATTAGACAGTACCAGTACAATTTGGATATGGCACCCAACAGGACCCTCCTAATGGGAATGTCACAGTCGTCTAGAGAAAGTTTCCGAGAGTATGCCCAGAGATGGAGGCAACTGGCTGCTGCTGTTCAGCCACCTATGTCAGAGAGGGAGATGGCAGATATGTTTATGAACACCCTCCAAGGAACGTACATTGACAGGTTAGCTGCCTTCTCTTCAACCAGCTTTGCAGATGTTGTCATAGCTGGGGAAAGAATTGAGAGCCTGTTAAAAATGGGCAAGATTTCTGACAACGGTGCCAGCTCATCCGGCAACACAAGAAAGCCTTTTGTGGGCCCAAGAAGAACTGGTGAGACCAATGCTATCCACACCAACAGGGGCAGGCCCCAATATGGTCACAGATCTGTGGCAGCAGTCACCATTCCCGCTCCAACTCATCCACAACCAGCTTATCAACCACCGCAACAAAATTATCAGCAACAACCTCAGTACCAGCAACAAACTCAGTATCCTCCAAGAAACTATAACAACACCAACAACAACAATCAGCAAAGGCCATTTCAGCAGAGGCCATCTCAGGCCAATAGGGTGATTGATCCGATCCCTATGCCATATGCCGCTTTACTGCCACAACTTTTGAAACTCAACCTAGTTGAGCTAAGGATGTTGGCACCTCCAGATCCTAATAGTCTACCCAGAAACTACGATTCCAACGCCAGATGTGCCTTCCATTTAAATGCACCTGGCCACAGTACAGAGAAGTGCAGAGCTTTGCACATGAAGGTACAGGATTTGGTAGACTCCAAGGCTCTGAATTTTGCACCACCACCAAATGTTAACAAAAACCCTATGCCACACCACGGAGGTCCCCGAATCAATGCTATTGAAGAAGACAAGCCGTCTTATTTAATAACCAGTGTGGGTCAGATTCGGACACCGTTGGTAGAAATTAAAGCTCAACTCCTCGAATGTCAAATGTTCCCAGGATGTGAGCTAGGGTGTGCTTATTGCAACATTTCAGTGAATGGTTGTGATAACTTGAGGGACGGCATAGATGGCCTCATCCGGAGTGGCCTGCTTCAGATTACAACATCATTTCCTACAAATCTAGCAATCTCATCAGCAACAGTTCCCGTGTCTTCTACAAATGCAACAACCATTGTTCCAGACAACTCTTCAGCTTCATCAACAAATGCTTCATCTGTCATTTCAACTGACCAGATATCAACAGGCATTCCTTCTACAACTTCAACACCACTTCATTTTGAGTCTCCTACAACAACAACACCCATCTTTCCAACAATGTCTCCTACAACATCAGCAGCAAACAATGAAGATGTCTCGACCGTTACAATTTATTATGATCCTGAGAACAATTCTGCCTACGACTCACAAAGTGCTACTCCCATCAGAGCACCAATCACAATATATTATGATCCACAGACTATCATGGTCCCTTCTGCAGCTGCCATCAGTCCAGTCAATATCACAGTGCCTGGGCCAGTACCTTATGAAAGCAGTAATGCCATCCCTTGGCATTACGGCTCTGATCTATACTGCGGAGGACAGAAAATCACTCTTGAATCATCAACACCTGCACCACAAATAGAAAATGTGGGAGGAGGCGGAGGCTTCACTCGAAGCGGACGTCTCTTTGCTCCACAAATTCAAAGACCCACTGCCGAAGCAGAAGCTGCTGCCAAGGCAAAAGGGAAGAGCACGGTGCAGGAAGAGCAAATTGTTAAAGAAGCTGTAAAAACACCTTTTGATCAAGAAGTTGATGAGTTCATGAGAATCATCAAGAAGAGTGATTACAAGATAGTGGACCAGCTTCACCAAACGCCTTCCAAGATCTCTATTCTATCACTGCTTATGTGCTCCGAAGCCCATCGGAACGCACTACTCAAAGTATTGCACGCAGCTTACGTGCCTGAAGAGATCACAGTCAATCAGTTGGAAGCAGTGGTTGGAAATGTTACTGCTAGCAATGGGCTAGGGTTCACCAACACTGATTTGACTACAGAAGGCCGCAATCATAACAAAGCCTTGCACATCACCCTGGAATGTAAAGGTGCAGTCCTTTCCCATGTGCTGGTAGACACAGGATCATCCCTCAATGTCTTACCTAAAAAGGCCCTTGTGAAGCTAGAGGATGAAGGATTGGCATTGCGCCCCAGTAACCTAGTAGTGAGAGCCTTTGACGGTTCTAAGAGATCGGTTCTGGGAGAAATTGAGTTGCCTGTAACGATTGGACCACAAACTTTCAAAACGACCTTCTACGTGATGGATATACAGCCTGCCTACAGCTGTCTATTGGGTAGGCCATGGATTCACGCCGCTGGCGCCGTGACCTCAACCCTTCACCAGAAGTTAAAATTCGAGTGGGAGGGTCAAGTCGTTACTATCTGTGGAGAGGAGGATATTTTTGTTAGCCACCTGGATACCTACAAATATATTGAGATGGATGGGGAAATCCACGAAACGATGAGTCAAGGGTTTGAGGCCCTGAATGTGAATGAAGCATCTGCTGTGCCTGGAATCTCCATGGCATCTTATCAACAAGCCCGGAAGGTTGTTGAGGAGGGAACTTCCCAAGGCTGGGGCAAGGTTTTATCTGTGGAGAAGAAGAAGGACAAATCTGGGTTGGGTTACAGACCAACTCAGCAAAATCAAGCAGAGGCTGCAGAGAAGCCCGGTTTTGTCAGTGGGGGGATGCTCACCCCTGATGCTATCAACAATTTGGAAGACGAGTTGGAAGAGGAGCGCAATCTGGAGAATTGGATTCGTCCAAAGATCCCGGGGAGCAGTATCTCAAACTGGTCTTCCCAGGAAATTATAAGAGTTACTCATGCAGAGTAATTATTATTTCCTGTATTTTTATAGCATGCATCAAGTCTTGCATCTTGCCCAAGATGACAAGACTCATTTTGTAATCGGGCCATCTGTACTTTTTGTGCAACAAGATTAATCAATGAAATATCAGACATCTTTTTGCAAATGAGTCTTTTTCTTTTCCGCTCACTGTTTTTCCATTTTTCTTTTTGTACAAAAAATAAATGGCGATGTTTTCAAAATGACAACTTTATTTCACTTTTTTAAACAAGATTAAAATCAATCACTAAAATGAACAAACTGAACCCTTGCAGAGAATGCCTTCCAGACCGCACCGACAACAGCACGGCTATGACTTTGTATGACTTTGACAATCCGATCAATCAAGCCGATGAAGGGGTTGAAGAAGAATATGAGCTTCCTGAAGAGCTAGCCAGGTTGTTGAGACAAGAGGAAAAGGTCATCACTCCTCATCAGGAGGAGGTCGAGACGATTAATCTTGGTACAGATGAAGACGTGAAAGAAGTTAAAATCGGGGCCTGCCTACAAGACTCAGTGAAGAGACAACTGATTGATCTGCTTCAAGAATATGTGGACGTGTTTGCTTGGTCTTATCAAGATATGCCAGGGTTGGACACCGATATCGTCATGCACAAGCTGCCTTTAAGAGAAGAATGCCCACCAGTTAAACAGAAGCTGCGCCGTACTCGCCCAGACATGGCAATGAAAATCAAGGAGGAGGTACAAAAGCAATGGGACGCTGGTTTCCTTGCTGTAACTAGCTACCCACCGTGGGTTGCTAATATAGTACCTGTGCCTAAGAAAGACGGCAAAGTAAGAATGTGTGTTGACTACCGGGATCTGAATAGAGCTAGCCCTAAAGATGACTTCCCATTACCTCACATTGATGTATTGGTGGATAACACGGCTCAGTTCTCGGTATTCTCCTTCATGGACGGATTTTCAGGATACAATCAGATCAAAATGTCACCTGAAGACATGGAGAAGACAACCTTCATCACACCCTGGGGCACGTTCTGTTACAAGGTAATGCCATTCGGACTGAAGAATGCTGGTGCAACATATCAACGGGCTATGGTGACATTATTCCATGATATGATCCATAAAGAAATCGAGTGTTACGTGGATGACATGATTGCCAAGTCCCTTACTGAAGAAGATCACCTGGTAAATCTGCTGAAACTGTTCAAGCGTCTGAGGAAGTACCAACTGAAGTTGAACCCCAACAAATGCACATTTGGGGTGCGATCTGGTAAGCTGCTGGGTTTTATTGTAAGCGAGAAAGGGATTGAAGTTGACCCTGATAAAGTCAAAGCTATTCAAGAGATGCCTGCACCGAAAACCGAAAAAGAAGTTCGAGGGTTCTTAGGCCGATTGAACTACATTTCAAGGTTCATCTCTCACCTTACGGCAACCTGCGAACCTTTGTTCAAGCTGCTAAGAAAGGAACAAACGGTCAGGTGGAATGAAGACTGCCAGAAGGCTTTTGACAAGATCAAGGAGTACTTGCAAGAACCTCCAATCCTTATGCCTCCAGTTGAAGGAAGACCTCTGATAATGTACTTGACAGTATTAGAAGAGTCAATGGGGTGTGTGCTGGGCCAGCATGACGAGTCTGGTCGAAAAGAGTATGCAATTTACTACCTGAGCAAAAAGTTTACCGACTGTGAACAACGTTATTCACTGCTCGAGAAAACTTGCTGTGCTTTAGCGTGGGCTGCTCGCCGACTGAGACAGTATATGTTGACCCACACTACCTTGCTGATTTCAAAGATGGACCCAGTTAAGTACATATTTGAGAAGCCAGCACTCACCGGACGGGTTGCAAGATGGCAAATGATTCTTACAGAATACGACATCCAATACACCTCTCAGAAAGCCATCAAGGGCAGTGTGTTGTCTGAATATCTTGCTGAGCAACCGATTGATGATTACCAGCCTATGAGATTTGACTTCCCTGATGAAGACATCATGTTCATAAAAGCAAAAGATCATGAAGAGCCTGTTCACACTGAAGGGCCCGACCCGGAGGAAGAATGGACTATGATGTTTGATGGGGCTGTTAATATGAATGGTCGTGGTGTTGGTGCAGTACTCATTACACCTAAAGGAGTTCACATGCCTTTCTCGGCAAAACTCACTTTCAACTGCACTAACAACGAAGCTGAATACGAAGCATGCATTATGGGTCTTGAGGAAGCCATTGACCTCAGGATCAAGACATTGACTGTATTCGGAGATTCGGCTCTGGTAGTTAATCAGACCAACGGCAAATGGTACACACACCAGGATCATCTGATACCTTACAGGGATTATACAAGGAGGTTGTTAACTTTCTTTACAACAGTCAAGCTTGAGTATATCCCTAGGGACGAGAATCAGTTTGCAGATGCTCTTGCCACCATTTCGTCCATGATCAAAGTTCAAGCTACCAATTTTGTACATCAGATTTCATTATCCATACTTAACAGGCCAGCATATGTATTCGCAGCAGATGTTGTCAAAGATGATAAGCCTTGGTTCCACGACATTAAGCGCTTCTTGGAGGATCAAACATACCCACCTGGGACATCTTCCAATGATAAGAAGACATTAAGAAGGCTTGCTGGTAGTTTTTTTTTGAATACTGATGGCTCTTTGTACAAGAGAAACTTTGACATGGTACTCCTCAGATGTGTTGATAGAACAGAAGCGGACTTGTTAATGCATGAAGTGCACGAAGGATCCTTTGGTACCCATGCTGGAGGGCATGCAATGGCCAAGAAATTACTAAGATCAGGTTATTACTGGATCACAATGGATGCAGACTGTTGTGCCTACGCCAGAAAATGTCATAAATGCCAGATTTATGCAGATAAGGTGCATGTGCCTCCCAATCCTTTGAATATAATGTCTTCACCCTGGCCCTTTGCTATGTGGGGCATCGACATGATTGGCAAGATTGAACCGACTGCTTCAAATGGCCACAGATTCATCTTGGTTGCCATTGATTACTTCACCAAATGGGTCGAATCAGCTTCATATGCAAATGTTACAAGGCAAGTGGTAGCCAGATTTCTGAAGAGAGATATCATCTGTCGATACGGAGTTCCCGAGCGAATCATTACTGATAATGGTTCCAACTTAAACAACAAAATGATGGCAGAGCTATGCCGGGACTTCAAGATCCAACACCACAATTCTTCTCCTTACAGGCCAAAGATGAATGGCGCTGTTGAGGCAGCCAATAAGAATATCAAGAAGATTGTGCAGAAGATGGTAGTCACTTACAAAGACTGGCATGAAATGTTACCGTTTGCCTTGCATGGGTACCGCACGTCAATCAGGACATCCACTGGGGCAACACCGTATCAGCTTGTGTATGGCATGGAAGCAGTCCTACCTGTTGAAGTTGAATTACCCTCCCTACGGGTACTGATGGATGTTAAGCTGAATGAAGCAGAATGGGTTCGGTCCCGATATGAACAACTGAGTCTGATCGAAGAGAAAATATTGGATGCAATCTGTCACGGACAGTTGTATCAGAGAAGAATGAAGAAAGCCTTCGATCAGAAAGTCAGGCACCGAGAATACCAAGTGGGAGATCTTGTGCTGAAAAGAATCCTCCCTCCTCATACAGACCACAGGGGCAAGTGGACTCCGAATTATGAAGGACCATTTGTAGTGAAGAAATTTTTCTCTGGTGGAGCACTGATGCTCAGCACTATGGATGGTGAAGACTTCCCGTCCCCTGTGAATTCAGATACAGTTAAAAAATACTTCGCATAAAATGACCCGCTGGACACAAAAACAGAATGTAAGTCCAGGCAAAAATAGGGCATCCCGGCGAGTCAAAAACAGAATAAAAGACTCGGGCAAAAACAAGGGAAATAAATAAAAATGTACACCCGCTGAGTTGAAAAGCCACATTGGACGACTCAGGCAAAAATGGGTGTCCCGATGGATTGAAAACTGAAAGGGCGATCCATGCAAAATAAGGGAATAAACGAATAACTGTATTCTGAATTCGTCTGTATCACCTACAATTTGGTAAACCTCGAAAGGATCAAGTTACAATCAGAACCAGCCTTCTTCAGAAAGCAAGACGAGAAGAATGTCAAAAGTCATACAAGTCATAGCAAAAGGGGAAGCTCCTTGAAGCATCACCAACATTGCCAACATTTTGTTTCTCAATTTATAACAATCTCCTCATTCCAGGGGACATGTTTCCTTGACTGTATATTGCCAATTCAGGGCACATGGATTAATAAAATCAGATTTTTCAGTCACGTCTTGTCTCATCCATTTTATTTTCATTTGCAAAGTGTCTGATGTCTCTAAAGAATTTGATTGCATAAGTACAGATGTTTACCTTCAAAAATAAAAAATACATGCTTGCAGGGAATATACTTACTCTCAGAAGTGTCTAAAACTCCTATGACGGAATCCAGTAAGGGATATCTCGGGATTACTTGTGCGTTTCTCTATCTTTTCAGGATTGCAGGTATCCAAAACACAACTTGGGGCATGTAAGCTTCATCCCAGCATGCTGGCAAATCAACACTCAGTCTTAGAACCCGAAGTGCTTTCTCCCCAGCTGATTTGCCTCTCGGTACTCTCCCCAGCTGAGTTGCCTCTCATGACTTCAGCTGAGTTGCCTCTCATGACTTCCCCCCAGCTGAGCTGCCACTTGCTACTATTCCCAACCGAGTTTGCCAATCGTTCTTCCTCAGCAGAATACAAAAGCCAGGGAACCATCTCCCCACAGAGCTTCAGCCTCGGTCCAGAAGAGCAATGCATGAAGGAATCACAACAGAGTGACGAAAGCTTCTACAAACCCCAGCTGGGTCTCTCATTTGCAAAGATATGTCTATCAGTGACTCAATTCCCCAAGTAAATACGTCTTGTTAGATCTATCAATGATCTCATCCCCAGCTGGGATGTCCATTTCAAGCAGATCGACCAAAGACCTTCGCAACAACGGGATCCGAATCCCGGTTTTGTATCATAGCGTAATCATCGCATTCGCATCATATTCACCCGCAAAGCGTAGCATTCCGTTTAATACGGAGCACTACGTTAAAAATCAAACATATAGCATAATCATAAGCCATGATTTGAATCCAATACTTGTAAATATTGACCATCCGTCAACAATACACAAATTTCCCCCAGCGGATTCACCAGCAAAAGCAGTTGCCTCACATTCACCAGTATATACTCCTTTTGACACTCGTCCGTGTCATTTTTCCCCAGTAAAGTCGCCTGAACACTCTTTACAAACAAGATCACTCACATTACGAATACTTTTTGACACCCGTCCGTGTCATACCCCCAGCAGAAAACCAAGACATTCTCTTTGCACTCACAGATATTCTTGTATATACAATTCCTTGACACTCGTCCGTGTCATATCCCCAGCGCAGTCGCCTACACTTTTACAACCCACATACTTACTTATACTATACTTTTCTCCTTTTTGACACTCGTCTGTGTCACTCTCCCCAGCAGATAGACACTCATACTTACTACTCATGTTGCTCTTATACAAATACTCGTCCGTATCTTGTATATACCTTTTATATCCCCACAGATTCGACACTCGTCCGTGTTCTTTGTTAACCAGTTGTTACTCGTCCGTACCATCATCTCAGAACATGCGTCAAGCGTTTGTTTCTACCTGATACTCGTCCGTATCATAGTCTTAAGGATGCTCGTCCGCATCTTTAATCCATACACCGTGTCAGACACTCTCGTCTTCTTGAATATTAGACACTCGTCTGTGTCTACTATTCCCCAGAAGAGTCCCTTCAGATTCAACACTCGTCCGTGTTCTTTGTTAACCAGTTGATACTCATCCGTATCAACATCTCTGAACACGTGTCAGTATTTGTTTCTACCCGATACTCGTCCGTATCGTAGCCTTAGGGATGCTCGTCCGCATCTTCAATCTATACACAACATCTAAACACTTATACCTTTTGTTTCTTGGATATAAACACTCGTCCGTGTTTACTATTCCCCAGTAGATCGCCAACAAAACAAATTTTCCTTTTATCTGACACTCGTCCTGTGTCATGATAAACCCTGAGAGCAGCCGTACCCTGCTAGGTGGTCGTCCTCCACCTATTGATGGTCGTCCTCCATCATGCTCATCCGATGGTCGTCCCCATCATTGATTTTTAGCAGCCGTACTCTGCTAGGTGGTCGTCCTCCACCTTTGATGATCGTCCTTCATCATTTTATCCAATGGCCGTCCCCATTGTTGATTTTTGGTTATCTGACATTCGTCCTATGTCATGATAAACCTCGAGAGCAGCCGTCCCCTGCTGGGTGGTCGTCCTCCACCTCTTGATGGTCGTCCTCCATCATGCTCGTCCGATGGCCATCCCCATCGTTGATCTTTTATCCGGCATTCGTCCTATGTCGCGATATTTTTGGCAGCCGTACCCTGCCAGGTAGTCGTCCTCTACCATTAGATGACCGTCCCTCATCTTACCCCACAGAGCAGCCGTCCCCTGCTAGGTGATCGTCCTTCACCATTGATGACCGTACCTCATCATCTGTTTATTTCATTTATTCTTTAACCCGATGGCCGTCCCTGTCGTGGTCCCTTTTCTTTTAAGCCCGATGGTCGTCCCCATCGTTGGTTACCTTACTTTATGAACTTGATGGCCGTCCCCATCATTTTTCATTGATCCCCAGAGAATATTACAGCTTTACTTGATGGCCGTCCCCATCGTAACCCTTTTTTTTTTATCCCCATCATGTCGGCCGTCCCCGTCATTGCTTTATTTTCCGCACTTTTTAGCATGTCGGCCGTCCCCGTCATTGCTTTTTAACCAGCAGTCGTCCTCTGCTCGATGGTCGTCCTCCGTCGCCCGCACTTTACAATATACTTTATTTTCCTTTACAATCTATATCCCTTTTCTTCTTCATTCTGTGAGTGCAAATTTTGGACTGTCTTTGGTATTCAACCACAAGTTATCTTGTTTGCCTGATAAGCCTTTGCTTACATCCTGCACAGCTAACTCATGTTTGAATAGGGGAAGCTGTAAACACCCCAAATTTGCCCTCACCCATTCACACCTTGGCTTGTGATCATTACATATGCATAAACACAATCATAACACCTCATACCACATTTTTGATTCACTGCATAGGTTCAAAGTCATCTGCATCTAGGGTTTGTGATCTGAGCAATCCAAGAGCTTCCTGAGCCACTCCAAAGGTCATCAATCACTTCCAAGGGATCCATATGTGTTCAAGTATCATATTATATCCTCTCAAAGTCAAAAATGCCAAAGAATCACAAGAACTGGGATTGGTATGGAAGCAGAGCTAAGTTTGACTGCACAGGTGACCTGAAATTAGGGTTTTGGTTTCAGAGGCCATAACTCCAAATTTTTTGGTCATTCTTGTTTCTATTGGTCTCTATATGGTATAAGGAGTGTGCATATCAATTTTCATGAAGAAATTCCATGGGGAAGTCATCTGATCAAGAGTTGACTTTTCAAGCAAGTCAGTGCAAAATCAGGGCATCTGAGGCCCCCAATGACCCAACCAAGGGGTGATCTTCATCCTTTTGAGTGTATTTGATCTTTATTTGATCATGGAAGAAGTTTGAAGTTCACAAAATTCAAGAATTACAAGTTTTTGCAAAGTTGACTTTTTTGGGCAAGGTTGACTTTTAATGAAATGTCATTTTATGCAACTTTTTCAACCCTTACTTTTTGATCCAAAAATGCTTCAAATGAGAAAACTTTGGTCATGAAAGTTGTAGAATACATCTTTCCCTTTTCAAAAAGTACAAGAACATGACCTAATTCATTTTGAATCAAAAGTTATGGTGCACCAAAGTTGGCAAAAATCACTAAATTTCAAGTTATGCACCAAATGAGAAATTTGCAAAATCTTGTACCAAGGCAATTTATGACTTCTAGTTGATATCAAACCATTACACAAGCATCATATAAGTCCTAAAGTTCAGATTGGACCAAAGAGATCACATGTTTCATGGTTTGTAAGGCAAGTTTTTTACATGGGAACCAAAGGCAAGCAAGTTGCAAAACCAATGATAACATCCCATCCACTTGTTGCCTAGCCTGCTGACCAATCCTAGCCTTTCTCCCTCACCTTGCTGCGCAGCCCACACCCTTTGTACTTGGCTGGAACATGACCCATGCCTCTCTTACAAGAAGTTGACATTTTGGCAAAAGCTACCACACCTATCACAAAAGCACAAGTCACATCCTCTGACCAATGGCATTTGTTTATACAAAGAAAATGCAAGCCAAACCACACAGGAGGCAAGCCTGAAGCACACTAGAACTCAGCATCCTCATTTTCACTCCCTTGAGCAAAAACCTTCGAATCTTGTCACACAACTCACAAACATACAAACCCACTTCATAGATCAACTCAACATGTTCCTCTGATCACAAAGCATCCATCACCATAGCCTAAAACCCCCAGAATCACAAATACGATTTCTGCCCCCCATTGAACAGAACTTGTTCAAACCTTCAAACCAGCCATCACACACTCTTTCCAAGCATTGCAAACTCTTCAAGAAGGTCATTAGAGGCTTTTTGCACCAAGAAAGCAGCCAAAAAGCTCAAAGGGTGAAAGCTCCATCTCAGGTAGCCTTTCGAATTAACTTTTCCAGGACCTCTATTTTTTGTTACAAAATGATTAAGCATGCTTCACTGATCACATTGAGCTTGAAATTATTGAAAATGATTGAGAAATGAGACTGTATTGCTTGTCTGAAATTTTGGCAGTTTTTGTTCTTAGCTTCGATTCTTGATAATGGCTGGAAACAAATGAGAAATGAGGTTAGGGTTGAGTTTAGGAGAGTGAAAGGAACAAATCTGGAGCTTTAGAGCTCCAGAAATGACCTAGGGAATGATTTGGAAATTCTCAGGGAGGGAGGTCACCGGAGAAGACGACCGGAGCTCGTCTCCGGTGACCTGAAAGTCATTAGCAACTTAATTAGGGTTAGGGCAAACTTTAAACGTGGACCATTGGATCTGTCTCTCCCGCGCGTGTTGTGTGGTCCAGATTAGATCATTAGTTGTTAATTAGGATTTAAAAATTAATTAATTATGTATAAACTTTAAACGTGGACCATTGGATCTGTCTCAGCCTCTCATTCAGCATACTTCCATTTATTTTAATTTTTATTTCATTTTTTCTCATTTGATTTGTACATTTTATAAAAAATAGTAAAAACCATTTAAAAATTATGAAATTTTTTGTCAAGAGTTTCATTAATTTTCAGAACACAAAAATATTTTCATTTTTATTTTTAGCATTAAAAAAGTATTTTTAAATATTTAAAAGTTTCTTTTTAATTAATTAATGAGAATTAATTAATTAAAAATACATCTAGGTATTTAAAAATCACCAAAAAATTCATGAAACATTTAAAAACATTTAGAAATATTGTCCAACCCTCAAACCAAATTTATTTTTTGATCTTGATGCATTTTGAGAATTTTTCATTGAATTAAAATCATTTTGATGCATTATTTTGATCCAAACTTCCAAAAATCATTTCTGCCTAACCCTAAAGAGTTGGACCTTGATTCTTTTTGCATTGCATTGTGTTTGGCATGTAGTTTGTGAGATTAAATGGCCATGATTTGATCTTTCATTTTCTATTTGTTTGGTAATTTTTCTTGTTAAGGAACCCTAAAACCCTAGAAAACTTAGGAAAATCATAACTTGAACTAGGTTAAGAGTTGAAACCTCTCCTTTGGGAAGTGGGTTAGTATAGGATTAGGGGTCCTTTGAGTGCATTTTCAATTTTTTATAATGTTGTTTGCTTCTGATTTTGGTTTGTGTTTAATGCTTTGATCATAAACCCTAATTTGGGCTTCCATATGCATCCATCTTGCATTTGCATTCATACCTTGACTTGCCATGACATTTTATGCATCCATGTGATTCATTTAACATCATAAGACATATTAGAAGCATGTTTTATCATTGCATTTTGCATTTGCCATGTTGTATGCCATTTGCATTCCATAACTTTTCATGTGTGTTTATGTTTCTTAACTTGTCTCATTTGCACCCATAAGCTTGTATGATCACCCCCATGTGTTGTTTCATGTTTGTAGCATCTCATAGCATCATTAACATCATGTATATGCTTCTGGTTTTGTTTCTCATCATGTCATTTCATCTCATCTTGCATTGCATTACATTCCTTTTCTAACTTTTCAGGTGGTAAGTGGATTTGAGAAGTGAATTTGCCTTCACTTCTCATAGCTTCTCTTCATCTCTTTTATGCATTCCTTGCTGCATTTTTGTATATGTTTGAGATTGAGCTTGCTCATTCTTTCTCTTCCCACTTTCTTTCCTCAAGTGACTTGTCTTCTTAATTGAAGCAAGTTGCTTTGCTTCTCCTGATCCTTTCATCTGCTTCCTGGTGGCTCCTTTGAAGATCTTTCTTGTTAAACCTCACAAACCTTAGGAACAACCAAGCATGACAATGATTAGGGTTTTGATTAGTCTCCCCACTTAGTTTTGCCTTTGTGTCTCCTTGAGTCTTCTCTTCTCCCCTCATAATCAGGGACTAAACCCTAAAGGCTTTAAGGCTTTGTGATTAAGCTTATGCCTGCATCCTTCTATTAGGATGGAGTGTATAACTTTAATCCTAAGTGTTAAACCCTTAATGTGTTTAAATCCTTTAATCAATCCACTTAATAATCATCAAGACATCACACTTGTAACTTGGGCCTTGCATTAGGGTTCTAATTCTTCCTTAATTGGTTAAGAAGGACTAACCCTAGTGTTAATGGACAAGTCCCCCTCAAGTTGTCTTACAAACCCTAAAATTCACTTCATCATCATATCATTAAATAAAATCCACTTGATAAAGGCTTTGTTTTGTCATGAGTTTAATCCCTAATCATGGATTAAGTTGAGGAGCTTTCCTCAGCTTAAACATTCTCATCTATTATCCTTCTATTAGGATGGTGTAATGAGTCTGTTTAATCCCTGATTATGGCTTAATCTCATTACTCAACACTAAACAAAAACACCAAAAACATCTAAATAATCACAAGTAGGTTAATGATCTTAATCCTGCATCAAAGGTGACTAAGTGTGAGAAGCTGACTTCACACTTAAGGTATACTCATTACCCCTAATCAGAGGGAAGATGTGATGAGTTTACTAAATCCATTGGTTTAGGCTTAAGCTCATTAACTTATGACAAACTCTCAAAAGCAATAAAAGACTGAAAACTCAAAAACAAACAATAATCGTCTCCTCCGGGATTCTTTTCTCATCTCATTCACTCACAAACGAGAACTTGCTTCTTCCGTCTAATGCAAGACAGTTTGCACCTGAGCCAGACAGGTCATACACTTGAGCATAGACAAGCAAGCAGTTCACAAGTCAATTCATCTTTCAGTCTCTTTGGGTCGAACTACGGTGTTCTGACTTCCTCATTGCACGAGAGGATACGTAGGCATAACTTAACAGTTATCGAACAAAAGTCTCTGTATATTCCCCCTCCTTCCAGCTTTATTCTTTAAGCCTCATTATCATGAGCATTTCACTCTCATCCTTACACTGACACTTCATACATTACACTTCACACTTCTTTTACACTGACACCTGTACATCCTTTTCCAGTTATGATACACAAAATGCACTGACACTACCCCTTTAAAACACAAATCTTTTAAGCGTGCATCCCGTCGAGTACAACGGACAATCTGGGTGCTAATACCTTCCCAGGTTGTAACCAACCCCCTTTCTCAGTCTCTCTGGTTCGCAACCGTCTTATCCATCTCTTTCTAGGTCTATGCAGCATTGCCCTTCCTCCGGGATAAAAATGCCTAGCTGGCGACTCTTTTCTTTTCCTGTGAGTTCACTCCTGTGTGTTCTCACATCCTCTTTTCGCCGATCGTTCGCGTCTGTACCATATTTGAGCCAGTCTCATCTTTTGGGAGCGACACTCATTATCCCTAATCAGGGAGGATATAATGAGTTTACAAAACCTTTGATTTAGGATTAAGCTCATTAACTTATGACAAACACCAAAAACAATAAAAGATTGAAAACACCAAAAAAACAAACAATAATCGTCTCCTTCGGGATTCTTTTCTCATCACACTCATTCATAAACGAGAACTTGCTTCTTCCGTCTAACGCAAGACAGTTATCACTCGAGCCAGACGGGTCATACACTTGAGCATAGGAAAGCAAGCAGTTCACAGTCAATTTATCTTTCAGCCTCTTTGAGTCGAACTACGGTGTTCTGACTTCCTCATTGCACGAGAGGATACGTAGGCATAACTTAATAGTTATCGAACAATAGTCTCTTTGTCTTCCCCCTCTTTCAGCATACTCCTTTAAGCCTTAGTTCCTGAGAACTCACCTTTTGCACTAACACTTGTATATTCTCTTCCAACTTTTGCACACAGATAGCACATACACCTACCCCTTTAAACACAATCTTGTAAGCGTGGATCCCATCGAGTACGACGGACAATCTGAGTGCTAATACCTTCCCAGGTTGTAATCCTTACATTAGGGTTCTAATTCTTCCTTTATGGTTAAGAAGGACTAACCCTAGTGTTTAATGGACAAGTCCCCCTCAAGTTGTCTTACAAACCATAAAATCCATTTCTTAATCTCACCCTTAATTAAAATCCACTTCAATAAAGGCTTGTTTTGTCATGATTTTAATCCCTAATCATGGATTAAGTTGAGGTATCTTCCTCAGCTTAAGTGTGCTCATCTATTATCCTTCTATTAGGATGGTGTAATGAGTTCACTAATCCTTGATTATGGCTTAAACTCATTACTTAACACTAAACAAAAACCCAAAAACATCAAAATAATCACAAGTAGGTTAATGATCTTAATCCTACATCATCATGGTAATTAAGTTGAGATGCTTATCTCATACTTAAAGTATTCTCATTATCCCTAATCAGGGAGGATATAATGAGTTTACAAAACCTTTGATTTAGGATTAAGCTCATTAACTTATGACAAACACCAAAAACAATAAAAGATTGAAAACACCAAAAAAACAAACAATAATCGTCTCCTTCGGGATTCTTTTCTCATCACACTCATTCATTAACGAGAACTTGCTTCTTCCGTCTAACGCAAGACAGTTATCACTCGAGCCAGACGGGTCATACACTTGAGCATAGGAAAGCAAGCAGTTCACAATCAATTTATCTTTCAGTCTCTTTGAGTCGAACTACGGTGTTCTGACTTCCTCATTGCACGAGAGGATACGTAGGCATAACTTAATAGTTATCGAACAATAGTCTCTTTGTCTTCCCCCTCTTTCAGCATACTCCTTTAAGCCTCAGTTCCTGAGCACTCACCTTTTGCACTAACACTTGTATATTCTCTTCCAGCTTTTGCACACAGATAGCACATACACCTACCCCTTTAAACACAATCTTGTAAGCATGGATCCCGTCGAGTACGACGGACAATCTGAGTGCTAATACCTTCCCAGGTTGTAACCAAACCCCTTTCTCTGTTTCTCTGGTTCGCAACCGTCTTATCCATCTCTTTTCTTAGGTTTATGCAGCATTACCTTTCCCTCGGGATAAAAATGCCCTGCTGGCAACTCTATTCACCTTCACCTTCATTTTCTCCTTTCGCCGACCGTTCACGTCTGCACCCTATCGTACCATGTGTCTTTTCGGGGGAGCGACACCTGTTACGCCAGGTGTTGGACATACGAGCCCTCATACGTTTTGCAACATATGATCTGAGACAGACGAACCTCCTTCGGGTAAACCTGTTACGCCAGGACCGGTGATGCACTTAAGTTTGTGGGACAGACATTCGTAATCAGGATAGATGAACCCTCCTCATATCTAATTCGTGGACATATGGTCTAAGACAGATGAGCCTTCTTGAACAAACCTGTTATGCCAGGTGCAACATTAGGATTTGACGAACCCTCTTCACAAATCTTGCGTAGATGAGTGGTGTCTGAGAATACGAACCTCCTTCGGCTATACCTGTTACGCCAGGACCGGCAACCATTTTGACGTTTAATCCCACCGTCAGGGCTTCAAACCTCTTCAATACAGACGAGTATCGGGTGATCCTCAAGAGAACACAGAGGAGTGCCATAAGTCAATGATACAAACGAATATCAGACGATGATCCAAGAAACACAGACGAGCGCTTCAGGCAATGATATAGATGAATACCAGCCACTGATACGGACGAATACCAGAAATCCAACACAGACGAGCACTTGGAGTAGCTATCAAATCATTACATATGGGTAAAATTTAACACAGACGAGTGTTTAGGGAAGCAATACAGACGAGTATCAGAAATCCAACACAGACGAGTACTTGGGAAGGATGATACAGACGAGTATCCAACAATGCAAACAAGCTTCAAACAGATAGCAAACACAGACGAGTGTTGGAGAATGCATACGAGCAACAAGCAGACATCAAACACAGATGAGTGCTGAGGAACATGCATACGAGCAACGACATCCCAATAAGAAACACAACTCTGCGGGGAAAAAGTTCATGATTGAGCGAGTGTTGGGAAGCGCGGATGGACATCCAGCTGATATCAAGCACAGACGAGTGCTAGGGAGCATGCATACAAGCAATCTATCAATTATTGAACATAGACAGGTGTTATGTAGTGCAAACGAGAATCAACTAAATCTAGCACGGACGAATGCTGAAGAATGCGGACGAGCATCAAAATCTACCATCCATAGGCGACTGCTAGGGAAAGCATACGAGCAATTTACCAATCATTAAACACAGACAAGTGTCGGGGTAATACATACAAGAAGCTACCAAACATCAAACACGAACGGGTGTTAAGAATTGCGGACGAACAAAAAGCAAATAGCAACACAGACGAGCGCTGAGGATTGCAGTCGAGCACCACATGCCTAAAGAGAAACACAACTCTGTCGGGGAGACTATTTCACAAACGAGCGAGTGTCGGGAATGCAGACGGGTAACCAGTAGATATCAAAACACAAACGAATGCTGAGAAGTGCGGACGAGCACAAACGGATATTCAGCACAGACGGGTGCCAAGAGATGCAGACGAGCAACCAAACAGATTACTCAACACAGACGAGTGTCAGGAAATGCAGACGAGCAACCAAATGGATTACCCAACACAAATGAGTGCCAGGAAATGCAGACGAGCAATCATAGAATTCCCTGATTGGCAACAATAATCCCGGCTCTGCAGGGGAAATGACGATCTTCAAACCTGGCTGGGGATACTGCTCAGTCAGACCCTAGCTGGAGACTTCACTGGGGAAACAAGGATTCATTTGCTCGCTGGGATAGATTCTTTGCCAAATAACCCTTGCTGGGGAAAGAATTTTGACAATTCTAACTTTGTGGGGGAACAGGTGTTCAGTTGCCTACTGGGAATTCACTGTGAGAAATAACCCGCTTGGGGAGAAGAACTGTTCTATTAACCTTGAAGCTCTACCTGGGAAATGACCAAGATATCCTGGAAATACTTGGTTGAGGAATGACATGTGAATAAATGTTTGCATTGCCTTTGTCATATTGGCCACAAATAAATTGGCAGACTCGCTGGGGATATTTCAATGATGGTTGCATACCAATCATGAAGTTCGAGGAAGAGACGACCTCCCGACTTGGCTGGGGATATCCAACCAATTTGTCTTCTAACCGCCACAACTCCCTTCAGTTGGGTTTGAAACTCCGCTGAGGATTCCCCTAGCTCTAGCTCAGCTAGGGACAATTCCATCTGAACTCTACTGGGGAAGTGCAACATCGCCCTGCAAAACCTGCAACAACCGTATACACACAAGTTCCCTGGGGATTTGCATGGTATGATCTGTTCATCTATTATCACCCGACACTCAAAGATTATTTTAACGGTTTCCCTGCAATGTCAATTTTTTTTCCAGAAAAATCAACATGTTTCATATGCAATGTTCTTTTTGCCAAAAATTCAGGACATTTTTGCAAACAAAGTGAACGCAACACGGATTTGGCCTGAATATTCATTTATTGAATGGCCTCTGAACAGGAAAAGTTTTACATCAGGAAATAACTACCTGGGAAGAGGTAGCTACCGTAAAATTGAGAAAAGAAACTATCCTAATGGCATTGTGCACGACATTCAAATGAGTTTCCTTCTTGCTATGACCAGCATGTCTTCAAGACTTTTTGTTCTTGCCTTGGTTTTCTGAAGAAGATGAGGGGACTGATAACTATCCTTCTGATACTGTCAGGCTGTACAAAACTGTGATTTGGTTCAGATTACCCGGATCACAGTTGTTCGCTTATTCCCTTGTTTTGCGTGGATCACCCTTTCGGGTTTTCAATCCACCGGGATACCCTTTTTTGCCTGAGCTGTCCGATGTGGCTTTTCAACTCAGCGGGTGTACATTTTTTATTGTTTTCCCTAATTTTTTCCCGAGCTTTTTATTCTGTTTTTAGCTCGTCGGGATGCCCTTTTCTTGCATGGACTTTAATTCTGTTTTTGTGTCCAGCGAGTCTTTTTATGTGAAGTATTTTTTAACTGCGTCCGAGTTAACAGGAGACTGGAAATCTTCTCCATCCACAGTGGTGAGCATCAGCGCCCCACCTGAGAAAACTTTCTTCACTATGAATGGGCCTTCGTAGTTTGGGGTCCACTTTCCCCTGTGATCTGAACCTGGAGGAATGATCCTCTTGAGTACAAGCTCGCCTACTTGATACTCCCGAGTACGTACTCGTTGGTCGAATGCTCGCTTCATTCTCCTCTGATAAAGTTGACCATGGTAGATAGCCGCTAATCTCTTTTCCTCAATTAGGCACAACTGATTGTATCGGGTACATATCCATTCAGCCTCATCAAGCTTCACGTCCATCATCACACGCAATGAAGGAATTTCTACCTCAACAGGCAAGACTTCATCCATGCCATACACCAAGGAGAAAGGCGTTTCCCCAGTTGACGTCCTGACTGACGTTCGGTACCCATGCAGCGCGAATGGTAACATCTCATGCCAATCTTTGTAAGTGACAACCATTTTCTGCACAATCTTATTGATATTCTTGTTAGCCGCCTCTACCGCGCCATTCATCTTTGGCCGGTAGGGAAAAGAATTGTGATGTTGAATCTTAAGTCCCAGCACAACTCTGCCATAATCTTGTTATTCAGATCGGAACCATTGTCAGTAATGATTCGCTCGGGCACTTCGTATCTGCAAATGATGTCTCTTTCCAGAAATCTGGCTACCACTTGACGAGTGACATTGGCATAAGATGTTGCTTCAACCAATTTGGTGAAATAATCAATCGCAACCAAAATGAAACGATGACCGTTTGAAGCAGTAGGCTCTATCTTCCCGATCATGTCAATGCCCCACATAGAAAAGGGCCAAGGAGATGACATGACGTTGAGCGGGCTTGGAGGGACATGCAATTTGTCTGCATAAATCTGGCACTTGTGGCACTTGCGGGCGTACGAACAACAGTCTGCATCCATTGTTAGCCAATAATACCCTGATCTCAGCAACTTCTTAGCCATCACATGTCCTCCTCCATGAGTACCAAAATATCCCTCGTGGACTTCTTCTATTAACAGGCCTGCTTCGTGTCTATCCACGCATCTGAGCAAGACCATGTCAAAAAACCTCAAACTCTTGTGATAACTAAAAACTTCAAATCTCACACCAAACAAATAATGCCTCCAAAGCTTTAGAGCAAAAACCACAACCGCTAATTCCAAATTGTGCGTAGGACAATTCTTTTCATGCACTCTCAATTGTCTCGAAGCATAAGCCACAACTTTTCCATCTTGCATCAAAACACCACCTAGTCCAAACAAAGAAGCATCACAAAACACCACAAATGGTTCCGTAGGATTCGGAAAAACCAAAATTGGAGTCGTAGTCAACCTTCTCTTAAGCTCCATAAACTTTCTTCACAATGAATATCCCAAATGAAAGCCTTTCCTTTACACGTCAACTGCGTTAACGGAAGTGCCAACTTTGAAAATCCTTCAATAAACCTCTGATAATCACCCGCCAAGCCTAAAAAGCTTCGAATCTCCGTAACCGATCTAGGAACTTCCCACTGCATCACATCATCAATCTTGGATGGATCCACACTAATACCATCATCAGAAATAGCTTGACCAAGAAAACTCACCTTCGTCAACCAAAACTCACACTTGGATAACTTAGCATACAACTGCTTCTCTCTCAAAACTTGCAACACAATCCTTAAATGCGCTTCATGCTCTTCTTGAGACTTAGAATAAATCAAAATGTCGTCGATGAACACAACCACAAAACAATCCAAATGTTCATGAAAAATACGATTCTTATATTCCATAAACACACCCGGCGCATTAGAAACTCCGAATGGCATCACGAAATACTCGTAATGACCATACCGTGTCCTAAAAGCCGTCTTTTGAATATCCTTTTCTATCACCCTAATCTGGTGATACCCCGATCTCAAATCAATCTTACTAAACACACGCGCACCAACCAACTGATCCATCAAATCATCAATCCTCGGAAGTGGATACTTGTTCTTAATCGTCACCTTATTCAATTGTCTATAATCAATGCATAACCACATACTTCCGTTCTTCTTCTTTACTAACAATACCGGTGCACCCCAAGGAGAAACACTCGGCCTAACAAACCTCTTATCCAACAAGTCATTCAATTGCTTTTTCAATTCTACCAACTCCGAAGCTGACATACGATACGATGCCATTGAAATCGGTCTAGTACCAGGAATTAGATTAATAGAAAACTCAACTTCCCTTTCCGGCCATATTCTGATTATTCCCAAAAATAACAACAATGATAAACAACAGTTTAACCATCAAAACAAGACAGACACAACTGACTCGAACACTGGCTCTGATACCACTTAATGTAACACCCCCTTTCTATACCCCCAAATAATACATTAAATCATTTAGGCATAGATAACATTTCGTCAGTGTATAATTTAAATCAAGCATAAAAAGGAGCATTCCACATTACATGAAATTAAAACATACAACACCTGCTCAAATAGATATGCAACAGTGGGGTAGCTATCCACAAAGGAATTTCAATCCTTACACCCATATCTCAATTATAAATTACACAGCGGAAAACTTAAATCATCAACAACTTCAACTTATATATTTATCAAAATATATCTGCAAGTTAGAAGCGTACAAATATATCATGTTATACAAAACATATCCACAACGAATACATATACAAATGTATCCCCAAAAAGGCACAAGGCCGCCTAACTACCCGGTGCTACATATCAGAGTCGACCGACCAAAAGATATGAAGACAAGCTTCACAAAAACGACTCTGGCACACCTAATCTGCAATGCCTCGTAGAGCATCAGAAAATAGCAGAAGGGTGAGAAACATTATCATAATAACATTGCATATAATCATATATCTCAACATATAACATATACATCAACATATTCTCACCAGAACATATCATTCATAAACAATATAAAGCATACTTATACGCATACTTATCACCATTTCATTCACATAACACAAATCATATATCAATCATGTTCACATAACACACATACATCGCAATGTATCTTCATTTACCAATCAACATGTACAATCATTCACAAATTACCAATACACATAAATCTTATATTATTTATGTCTATTCTTCATTTACATTCATTCCACATAAACATACGACAAGCTATGTTTAAATCACACATATACATTCAATGTATAAATCACATACATATACACATATCAAACATGCATATATATATCTGCAAGTATGTCCTTCACACATACCAATCATTTCATAACATTCCAAATAAACATATGCACAATTATGTTTATTTCAGCATATACATACAATGTATAAAATGCAACTCATAGAGACCGACATACGACTCTATGCAGATGCAATGCGGTACCGACTCAACATTCAACAAGTTCACTCAGGAACCAAATAGAATCATCGCTCATTACCTAAAGTAACTCCCCGTCGGGCATACGATGTCCCCCATTGCTCACACCCCACATGGGCACACAATGTTTCAGGATTGCTCACACCCCACACGGGCACACAATCCGATCGCTCACACCCCACATGGGCACACGATCAATGTGAACTTAATCACCCATCGCTCACACCTCACATGGGCACACGATGTTTATGGATTGCTCACACCCCACACAGGCACACAATCTGATCGCTCACACCCCACATGGGCACACGATCATGTTGTAGTCATCGCTCACACTCCACATGAGCACACGAAGCTACAACGGATTCACAAGGAACCTACAAGAATGCAGACATGATGCTTACATGCAAAATGACACAAAACATCCTTGAAAATGCATACATTATTCACAACATAATTATGCACTCAACACATACCATTAACATACATATGCATACAATTTAAGCATAGTAATCACTTGCTCAATGGCCACAACATTATAACAAAACCATATTTCCATAATTAACTCATTTACGTTTTATCGGAAAAGTCGACTAAAATTACATATTTTAGCATCAATAGATTCTACATGTTTTTAGCTTCGAATCGATATGTGGAAGGCTTTAAACGGATACTCGAATCAAAAGTTATGAATAAAACAAAATTCCAAAATTCCAGGTCTAGCTGAGTGAGAATAGCTCGCTGAGCGAGCAATGAGCTGGAACTCTAGCTGAGCGAGGAAATGTTCGCTGAGCAAGAAACACGATTTCAAAACTGCTCAGTTACGCAACAGACCTATAAAAAAACCCCAAAACTCTTCCAAAACTCAATAAACATGATTATTAACATGTATTCATCCTCATACTTCGATTATAACAACATCTAAGCGACTAATCCACCATTTCTAACAATTTCTACCAAAACCCTAACATTTTCATCTCTTTAAAACTCTCCAAAATTAACTCAAACTAAAAACCCAAGCATACACAATCATATACAATCTTAGAATAACAAAGTATATCACCCTTACCCGTTCGATTCTTCTCCGCGGACCAATCTTGAAGAAATTCTCTCTTTTCCTCTTTTCCTTCTCTTTCTCTTCTCTCCTCTTTCTTTCTCTTCTTTTCTTTCTTTTCTCTTTCTCTCTTACCAACTTTCTATTATAACTCTCTCTCAATTCTATTTCTATTTCTACTACTAACTAATTCTATTTTCTACACTTAACTCATTTTATCTCTTTTCCAACCAAAATATTATTTTCTCTCAAAATACCAATTCTAAACAATTCTAACTTATTACTAAAATTAAAGGTCTAAAATACCCTCTTAATCAATCTTACCCGGAAACTCTCAAAACGGTAAAATCGCACCAACACACCAACACAACACATATTCACATTTTATCACATTAACATAGCACATAATCATGTTAATTCTACAAACAAATCAATTCTCAATTAAATCAATTAAAGACTCAACAAAACAAATGGGAAAATCAAATTAGGGCGTTACAACTCTCCCCTACTTTAGAAATTTTCGTCCTCGAAAACCATACCTGATCCAAAAAACTCCGGATACGACTCGCGCATCCCACTCTCCAATTCCCAAGTCATATTGCCTTCCGCAGCGCCTCCCCACGCTACTTTCACAAGCGCAATATCCTTGACTCTTAACCTCCTAACCGGCAAAGCTTCCACCGTAAGATTATCTCTCACCTCAACCTCGTCCATAGGAATAACATGTGACGGATCCGGAACATACTTCCGAAGTTGCGAAACATGGAACACATCATGCAAATTCGAAAGGTTCGGGGGCAACGCCACACGATAAGCCACAACACCAACTCTTGCAGTAATCTGATACGGACCAATAAAACGAGAAGTCAACTTCTAGGTCAAAGACAAGGCTTCTGGTTGAGAAGGGTGACAAAGGCGAGGGTGGGTAACACGATTTCTCGATACTCGTCTTGAACTCGGATATTTCCGATATAACTTGCTCTGTGCAACTAAAGTTGCCCCTGCTTGGGTAAATCTATGAGCAGACTGTCACTGATTATCCAATTCCTGGCATGGCAGACTTGGATGTTCTCTCGAGGAGAGTTGCACTTTGTGATCTCTGGAAGTGTCCTGCCCCGGTATGAGCGTGGAAGCGACTTGATTCACTCTGACTGAACATTGGAAGAATTGACCCTTGGTCAATAGAAAAATCGGGTGGCCTGCCCCTGATTGGTAGTTTCAGCTCTGATCAACTGACTCTTGAATGACGTTCCTCGATCAACTGATGCTTGGGAACTCACTTTACCCTGACAGATTCCTTGGTTAACAAAACCATTGGATAACATGCCTCTGATTCATAGGCCAACAATATGCTCTTGATTTTGGTCATCATTGTTGAATGATCAAGTTTCCTCGTGATTGCTCTTTGTAGGAACTTTCCTGGTGACACAGGCTGACTTGCAATTAAAACTGTTCACTTACAAATGGTAATTTTAATGCAATGCACATGCAAGTTTTGAAAATTTATTTATTTGAATGTTGTGACAGTGTGTGACGAATGGACGATTAGTCCAAACGTAGTGCTGAGTTAGCAAATCGTTAAGAGTCAGTTTACGCAACCTTGTCGTAGTATGCTTTCAGAATTGAACCTGATTCAATTAGGACTTTCAAGGGTTATGACGTGGCCTGGTTCACGGTTTTTTTAGAAAGAAAGATTTATGGCTCAAAGTTTATCTGTGCCCACCCATTCTCCTTGATGTTTTCCAGTCCTATGTTCAGTTAATTTTCCCTAAGCGCTCGCCTCTTAAAAGGGCTTTGTAATGGTTAAGGAACCAATGACGTTGACGGTTTATGCACCAATGAGGTTTCTTGGAGTAACAATCACCCCTTTGTCTTTGTGTCTGTAGTCACACGACTTTATTCTTATGGAAGATTTTTCTTTCTTTGCGTTTTTTTTACTCCCTAACTTTTGCCTGGACTGATTCTTTCTTTGAATTTGAATTTATTTCGATTTTGAAGTCCAGCGGGATGCCCTAACTTTTGCCTAAGTCATTTTGTTTTACTTAGCGGGCTTTATTTATTTATTTATTTTTGAACAAATCGTGTGACACTGGTTTGTCTGACTTGCAAAAAAAGGGATGACTGCCTCATTCCTTTATTGTTGAGGGATAACCATTGTAGTTTCACGTCTCTTGACCTCTTGAGGTGTAATGAATAAAGGTAATGGATCCTCGGATGCACACTACTTTGGAAATTTGAACGCTCAGTAAAATTAACTGATGACTACCCTGCCCTGGGTTAGATGTGAGGGTTTTTTCGTTCAGAAAAGAAACTCCTACTTCAAGGTTCAAAGGGGTTGACGAGGGTCTATCTCCCTTATATCTCCGGTGTTTGGGAATTGAAGCAATGCCTGTACATCGTCAGTAGGTTCTAAACCGAAAGCATACCTTCAACAATTATGGGTATTCAGTTGTCATCATCCTCCCTCAAACCTGCTAAACAACAGTGAAATAAATGGGAGGTAAATGGATGCAATATTTTTTGTTTTTGATGCAAGTAAAGAAAAATGAGAGAATGCGACATAATTGATTCAAAAAGTGCAAGATCACTTCATTAACATTACCATTCAAAATAACATTGCTTAAAAGACAAGTAGCTGCTAACAGGAAAGAAACTACATTGCAAATGATTAAAAGGATACGATGATCACCAGCTCTGATGACATATTATGAGCCACTGAAATCAGGAGACGCTCCTCTGAAGCCTTTGAACTCAATCAGGTGAGAGGTTGACTGCACAACCAAGCTTCCTTCTGGAAAGGATATGTAGCCCTTGTCGATCAACCGTTGTACTTTGGCTTGAAAAGCTTTGCAATCTTCAGTTGAATGTCCAATCGATCCACCATGATACCCACACTGCTCATGAGGATTGTACTCTGGAGGGTACGGCTCTGGAAACGGCTTGAGAGGCTTAGGGACCACCAAAGAGCTCTGAATTAGATGTGGCAAGAGTTCACTGTACGCCATGGGAACTGGATGAAGAGGAGCGTTCCTTCTTTCCAGATTGTTGCGAGGCCTAGGCTGGCTCTGAAGTTGATTCTGAGGTCTTCGACCCTGAGCTTGCAGATTTGGACGAGGAGGAGTCCAGGATTTCTGATATGGTGCTCTGAGCATTGCCGAATGCCCATAAGAGTAATCAGACCCAGGAACATATGATCTCTGAGAAGATGATGGTCCAGAATATTCAATATTAGCCATGACTGCATTGATGTCATACCCTTCTTCCTCTTGGGAGCTAACAACAGACTCATCTTCACTAGCTGGGATGTTCGAAGAGTACTGGATCTTTCCACTTTTGAGCAAACTTTCAATGTGTCCTCCAACTTTTATCAAATCAGATAAGTTTGATGTCCCAATGCTACTCATTCTTTCCAAGTACGGACCTTGCAACGTGCTCACAAACAGGTCGACCAATTCTCTGTCTGAAAGTGGTGGGTGCACTTGGGATGCCAACTCTCTCCACCGTTGTGCATATTCTCTGAAAGATTCACCACTCCTCTGAGATAGGCTTTGCAGGTGCGTGCGACTGGGCGCCATGTCCACATTGTACTGGTATTGCTTTACAAAAGCTCTGGATAAATCATTCCAAAATCGGATACGACTGCTTTCCAAATCCATATACCAACTTAAGGATGCACCGCTCAAACTATCCTGAAAACAGTGAATCATCAGCTTATCATTTCGGGCATAAGAAGTCATTTTTCTGCAAAACATCACCAAATGACGCTTCGGGCAACTGACACCATTGTACTTCTCGAACTTCAGAGTTTTGAAATCTGGAGGAATGACAAGACCAGGCACCAAACACAGGTTTAGAGCATCAAAACCAAATGCATCAGGATCAGCTAAGGTTTTGAGTTGCTCATCCAACACACGAAACCTTTCAGCAGGATCAATAGTTGGTGGATCCTTGGTTTTCACAAGAGGGATTTCCCCTTGGAAGTCTGGCATAGGGAAAGCAAAACTCTGATAATCTGTAGCATCAAAAGCAGATGAAGGTCCACCTCGAACAACAGATGGTTCAGGTACATTCTGATTCAATATCGGGGTCTGCGCAGGCTGAGCTTGAGTAAGGTTGTTCACTTGTGGAAGATCCTCATCAGGAGATAGACCATACAAATGATTGGTCATCAAAGTGAAACCAGGTGGAAACTCAACATTCTGACGGTTGTTCTCTGAAATAGCTAGCAACAGCTTCCAATCTGACCCTTTCTTTAGTTCCTGACACTGCTCAGTCTAGCTTCAAACAACTTTGTTCGGCTTCCAACAGTTACCACTTGTTCAAACTTAGTACCGGGAAATCAGCTGGCTGGTCATGGATAAAAGAGGAAGGATGAGCTCTCTGGAAGAAGGATATGCAATACTGATGCAAATGCAAAATGCAATATGATGATGCAAAAGATGCAAAGACATAGGATCACTACTGGAAACTGTCTGGAATCTGGAATACTGAGCCAAGAATCGAGTGTCTGTAACCACAAGATCTCTGAATAATAACCCGAAATAGTAACCGAGAACCAAAGGTCAATAACTTCAGAATCATAGCGACCGGATCAAAACAAGACTGCACTGATAATGAGGGTATGTTGAGGTCATGGATTCCTGCAAACCTGTAAACCCCTCCCAATCTTACGGGTGTGCTCCGGGTCAGACATCACGGACTCTCAAAGCCGAATAGCAATAATACGTTCACCATTTCCGAGAAATGGATCATGACCAAATCAGGGAATCGGTTTGGCATTATATACTACGCAGGGAGGCCTCAGCTGAGTCCGGGAAAACGAGGTCATCCTATGCAAGTTCCAAGTGGGCCCTCGGGTGCGAATGGGTTTACCACACAATGTGGTCTGCCACTGTCACCACTAAAGAGGGATGTTTCCACAAGGTTCTCAATGATCGGTCCCCAGCTACACATAACTGTCAAGGTTATGAAATGAAAGAGGAAGATCCCCAAATCAAGACGTTTCCAAGGCAGTCGCAAATCTGGGCGTGGAACTCACTACTACCCCCATGACAAGATCTCATGAGGCCAAAGTGGAACCACTCTAAGTCCTAAGGTGCACTCGAGCCGTGGTAATGAGCTCATCTCTCAGAAATGGTATCACCCAAGCCCACCAAACAGAAAATCCAGTCCAGACAGTCCAGTAATAATATATGATGCAGGAAAATAAATACTGAAAACTGTAAAGAAAGCTGTAAATAAACTGTAAATAAAATAACAATAAAATACACAGGCAACAACAAGCAATCAACACCCAAAGAAACAGAAACATGCAAGCGCTAGGAGAGAATCACAGGGGAACCAGAGATTCTGGGTTCGATCCCCAGCAGAGTCGCCAGCTGTCGCTCCCCGAATTTCCATCCTGGTACAAACGCGAAAGTGGCGCGGAAAAAGAATAGAGTCGCCAGCCAGACATTTTTATCCCGAAGGATCGGGAATGGTAATGCTGCACAAACTAGAAGAAAAGAAGAGTAAGGACACGGGTCCTGCGAACCAAAGAGACTGAGTTCGGGAGTCGGTTACGACCTGGGAAGGTATTAGCACCCAGATCGTCTGCCGTACCCGACGGGATCCACGCTTGCAAAGAAAATGTTTCAAAGGGTGAAGAAATGAAAGCTGCTGCAAAGGAAATGAACTGAACTGGATAAAAAGAAAATAAAGGGAACTAAAAAAGGGAATGAAAAGGAAAAATGTAGGGAAAATAAATATTGTGCTCGAACGGGCCCTACCCCGTTGCCTACGTACCTCATCTGGACAATGAGGATCAGAGACGCCGTAGTTCCCCTAACTAGGTGTAGAAAAGAAATTGCTTGTGTCTTAAGGCTTGAACTGCCTATGTCAATGCTCAGGTGTTGCAGGCTCGGACGACGAGTGCGTAACCGTCTTGCAAAATGACAAGTAAGAGCAAGTTTGTGTACAGAGCGAAGGAGATGAGAAAAGAATTCCCGAAGGAAAGACGCTTATTGTTTGTTTGTGTTTTTTATGAAGCTTTTTATGAGTGTGTCACAAGGAAGTGAACCCAAGCTCTTTTCCATGGAATGTGTACTTGTCACTACATTCCAAGATGGAATAATAGAACAAGCACACTCAAGTAAGGAGAAGATCCCCAAAACTTGAATCCAAAGATTAGGGCTTAAGCTCACTAACTCATTAACTTATGAAGTTCTTTTTGGTATTTACAATGAAGAAGTGTGTTTTATGATTTTCTTTGTGAAGATGATATCTTGATCAGACTTGTGCATCACAAGGCAAGCTTGTACTATCCCAAGATGGGAAGACTACAAGTGTCTCATGGGATAAGGCTATTGCTCAAGGTATCACTTCAAACTTTATTAGATGTCTTCTTTAGAGTTTTGAGATGAGAAGAGAAAAGAAACCAAAAGGATCACAAAGGCAAAAGTCTAATGGGGGACTAATGAATCCTAATGGTTATCATGCATAGAAAATCCTAGGTTAGTGAGGTTTACTATCCTAAAGAAAAGAAGAAGATGAAAGGAAGAAGGAGAACCATGGTAGCCTAAGCACACCTCCAGTTAAGAAAGAATAACAGAAGATGTGGAAGAAGAAATAAGATGAATAAGAATGAAGATAAGGAGATGAGAATGCAGAAGAGTAGTCGAACAATGCACAAACAGAGCCTACACCAGTAGGACTTCTAGATGCTATAGCATGCAATAAGTAAAAATCGAGCCTCAATGATACCTAACGGAGAAGGTTCGTTGCGTCTTCAATAAGCGTAAGAAGAAACTCAGGAAATAATATCAAGAAGTCCAAACAAAGAAATGGGATCCAACAGTAAAGCACGGGTATCAGTCATCAAGTCCAAACCAAATCAGGGTATCAATTATAATCATCTAACATTCAGGATGACCAACAAGAGGAACCAAAGTTAACACCAGGAAACGGTCCACGCAAAGCCAAGGTCTAAACGAAATTGTATCCAGATATCTCAACAGTCCAATCAAGATTATGAACACAATTAGTCCTAAGGCCCTCATTAAGCAGCATCCTCCATCATTAAAATCAAGCAAGCGACCTACAAGGCAATAAACACAAAACTAAACCCAAAATCAAATACAAACAAATTAGATTAAAACTAAAGTCAAAACTAAATTGAAAGTAATATAAAAAATTAACTAAATAAAATTATAATAAAATTCTAAAATTAACTCTTATCATAACCTTAAACCATGTATTCTAAAAAATATTAAACAAGTTTTATGATTAAAATTCTAAATGGAAGTAATCCAATCGATTAAATGTAAGGCTAAATCTAAAACATATAAACAAATGGACCTGTCAAAATTATTATCTATACCAAGTTAACAATATAATAGAATAAAATTAATGTTGTTAATAAAAAGGAAATCATAGACATAAGTGAAAAGAACTTAAAACAAGAAAGGGTGCATTCAAACGCAGGGGTGGTCTGAGATTAAAATTCAGTGGGCTCAAAAGCCCAAAAGAAACAGGGAGGGGTGTGTCGATGAAACTGGAGTGATAGCAGCAAATTAAAATGTATCCATGGGCTTAGCTAAGCCCGCCAACAAACAAAAGCTCTTCTGAAAAAAAATTAACATAAAAATATAAAATCAAAGAAATTGGAAGAAAAGGCCAGTTAGTAATAGAATTAAATCAACAGGGTTTGAAATGCTAAACACAGAAAAAAACACGATCCTCTACTCCTTTGGAAGTCGCCGTCATCACTGTTCAAATGCTTCCAACATGATGAACATGTCGTTACCGTTTGAAATCACATCGTCCAGATTCTACGAGCGTGGCCTTCTTCTTCGATTCCGATTGAATCTCCGTTTGAACGGACTCTTCTTCTTCTTCGTTCTCACGCGTTGCCTTTTTCAAATTTCCGGTGATCTCCAATAATCTCAATCACTCTATTTCATCTCCTCTACTTTGGTTTGATTCAGATTTCTCTTCTACTATTCTTTTTTTAGTTTTGTTTCTCTGTTTGGTTGACGTCGTTGATGCGGTTCTTGCGGATACAACCATTTCTCCGCGATCTCCCTCAACCGCCACTTGCTTTTCCCTCTCTGATTTCGTTTTCTGCTTGTTGTTGTGATTGTGAGTGTTGTTGCAGCAGATTTAAGGAGATGGTGGTAAACACAGATGGAGGTGGTGTAGATTGAAGAAGGGTCGCGGAAGGTTGAAAAGTGTTGTTTGGTGGGTTGTGCGATTTGTGTTTGAGTGTTGTGCGAAAGATGTTGCTGGGTTTTGTTTGAAGGGTGTTGTGAAAGAGTTGTTAGGGATGAAGATTGATGAAGTTTTATGGTGTCGTTCGGTTCTGCCGAAAATGAATGGTCATGGTTTAGTGTTTGATAATGGTGGAAGGTAGCTGTGAAGAGGGAGTTTAGTGATGAAGGGTTTGTTATAGTTTTGTTGGAGTTGCATTAAGAGAAAGGTTGATGGCAAAGCTATGAGAGCCGTGTTTTTTTGGTTTTATGGAGTGAGCGGAATGCTATTGGAGGTGGTGATTCCAGGAGCTGCAGAAGAGCATTTTGTGAAGGTTTGTTCTTGTCCTGCGAAAATGAATTGTGTCTTCTCATTTTGTGTGAGTGGCCAAGAGTAAGCTTTTTGATGAATTTTGTGTGAGGTATTGTATGTACCTGTAACGGAAATGTTGCATGGCTGTCAAAAGTGGGGTAGTGGAATTTTGTACAAATGCGTGTGTGTATTATGAATGCTGGAAAATATTGTGAGTTGTTGTGTGATGGCAGTGTTAGAGTGGGGTCCCCTTTTTTGTGTGACGCGTTTCTGTTATAAAATGTGATGAGAGGAATTATGTTGGTGTTGTAGTATGTACTGTATGATGGATGAATTGGCACTTTTAAATAAATAAGGATAAGAATGATATATAGAATTTGGATATGGATTAAGACTATAATTGGATAATGAATATATATAAATGATTTATGAAAAGGATTTGAATTGGAAGTCATCAAATGAAAAATGATTTTTACTTGGAAATAAAAGAGAAAATGGTTTGAAGAAAAAAAGATAAAATGTGGTTATTTAACAATGTGATTAATAATAATAAAAAATC
This sequence comes from Lathyrus aphaca, assembly GCA_963966055.1. Lineage (NCBI taxonomy): Eukaryota > Viridiplantae > Streptophyta > Magnoliopsida > Fabales > Fabaceae > Lathyrus > Lathyrus aphaca. The sequence continues at coordinate 449,738,835 of OZ014521.1, forward strand.
GGATAATGGATAGGAAATGATGAAAATAAAGAATATGGATATAAACAAATGGTTTAGACATGAAACAAAAAAGAAATTGAATTTAGTCAAAAACACCAACGTGACCACGACCATGAAATCCCGATTTTCCACTTGGAACTATTATTGAATTGCTTCTACAAAACCTCTAATTAAGAATAACACGACTACCACTGAACAATTCAACATTGAAATAACAATTATCTCACACAAATCAACACTTGATCCTGAAGAAATCCACACACCACAATTAATGGATAAGCATTGCCTGAAAAACAAATCAATGAGACAGATAACTTGTACTTTAAGAAATATCCTGATGAAACGGAAATCCATGGTGAAGAGCCAAATGCAAAGTGAATAATATTTGCAGATGTGACATCTCCAAGGATCAATGTTTCAGGGAAATAAACCCTAATCCAGCGACATGAGGAAAATGATACCACTGATGGCTGCAAGCCAAAACACTTGAATCCTTCTGATAACCCGCACATAAGGACGTGAAACCCTGATTCTTCTGATGATGTTGATCCTATGTCTTAGGAGCTTATGCAAATGGTATGCAGCATGCGTATGAATGCAAAACGAAAAGCTGACAAAGATAGAAAAGCCAGAGGGCAAATTTAGGGTGTTACACCCAACACACACCCCATTGATCCTTCTAATACTGTCAGGTACATTATTAGAGGTATTCCTTCAACTGGAGGCATAAGAATTGGAGGTTCTTGTAGGTACTCCTTGATTTTGTCAAAAGCCTTCTGACAATCTTCGTTCCACCTGACTGTTTGTTCCTTTCTTAACAGCTTGAACAGGGGCTCACAGGTTGCAGTAAGATGAGATATGAACCTTGATATGTAGTTCAATCTACCTAAGAACCCTCGAACTTCCTTTTCAGTCCTAGGTGCAGGCATCTCTTGAATGGCTTTGACTTTGTCAGGATCAACTTCAATTCCTTTTTCACTTACAATAAATCCCAGCAACTTACCGGAATGCACCCCGAATGTGCATTTGTTGGGGTTTAGCTTCAACTGATACTTTCTCAAACGCTTGAACAACTTCAGCAGATTTACCAGATGATCTTCTTCAGTGAGGGACTTGGCAATCATGTCATCCACTTAGCATTCAATTTCTTTGTGGATCATGTCGTGGAATAGTGTTACCATAGCCCGTTGATACATCGCACCGACATTCTTCAATCCAAATGGCATTACCTTATAACAAAATGTGCCCCAAGGAGTGATGAAGGTAGTCTTCTCCATATCTTTGGGTGACATTCTGATCTGATTATATCCTGAAAATCCATCCATGAAGGAAAATACCGAGAACTGAGATGTGTTATCGACCAATACATCAATGTGAGGTAATGGGAAATCATCCTTCGGGCTAGCTCTGTTCAGGTCCCAGTAATCCACGGCGGGTAACTAGTTACAGCAAGGAAACCGGAGTCCCACTGTTTTTGTACCTCTTCTTTAATCTTTATGGCCATATCTGGACAAGTACGGCATAACTTTTGTTTCACTGGAGGGCAATCTTCCTTCAAAGGTAGCTTGTGCATAACAATATACGTGTCAAGACCTGGCATGTCTTGATAGGACCAAGCAAAGACGTCAACGTATTCTTGAAGCATGTCAATAAGCTGTTCTTTTACTGAAGCTTGCAAATCGGCCCCAATCTTCACTTCTTTCAAATCCTCTTCGGTACCAAGATTAACTGTTTCAATGTCCTCCTGATGAGGAGTGATCACTTTCTCTTCCTTCCTCAACAACCTGACTAACTCTTCAGGCAACTCATAGTCTTCTTCAACCCCTTCATCAGCTTGATTAATTGGATTGTCGAAGTCATACAAGGTCATAGAAGTGCTGTTGTCGGTGCAATCTGGAGGATAATCTCTGCAAGGGTTGAGATTGGTTCGTTTTAGTGATCAATTTTAATCTTGTTTAGAAAAAAGTGAAAATGAAGTTATTTATTTTGAAAACATTGCCATTTTATTATTTTGTACAAAAGTGAAAAATGAAAAGACAGTGAGCGAAAAAGAGACTCGCTTGCAAAAGATGTCCGATATTCATTGATTAATCCATTTGCACAAAATTACAATATGACCCTATTACAAAATGAGTCCTGACATCTTGGGCAAGACGCAGGACTTGATGCATGCTAAAAAAGACAGGAAATAATAATTACTCTGCAAGAGTAACCCTTATAATTTCCTGGGAAGACAAGTTAAGGACTTGGTTCCCTGGGATCCTTGGACGTATCCAGCTCCCCAGGTTGCGGTCGCTTTCCGCCTTGTCTTCCAGGTTATTAACAGCATCTGGGGTGAGCATCCCCCCACTGATGAACTTGGGCTATTTGGCAGCCTCTGCTTGATCTTGTCGGAATGGTCTGTAACCCAAACCGAATATATCTTCCTTCTTTTCCACTGGCAGTAGCTTGCCCCAGCCTTGGGCATTACCATCTTCAACAACCTTTCGGGCTTGCTGATAGGAGACAATTGAAGTACACATCCTGTCCTCCTGGGATGCAGCAAATACTTCAGTCGCTTCATTGATATTCAGGGCCTTGAACCCTTGCCTCATTGTCTCATGGATTTCACAATTCATCTCAATATATTTATACGAAGCCAGATGGCTAACAAATATGTCCTCCTCACCACGGATGGTGATAATCTGTCCTTTTCATTCATACTTCAATTTCTGGTGAAGGGTCGACGTTACAGCGCCTGCGGCGTGAATCCATGGTCGACCTAGCAAACAGCTGTAAGCAGGCTGTATGTCCATCACATAGAAAATGGTTTTAAAGACTTGTGGACCGATTATCACTAGCAGCTCCACCTCTCCAAGAACAGATCTTTTGGAGCCATCAAAAGCCCTGACCACAAGGTTACTTGGCTAGAGAGCTATCCCATCATAATCGAGCTTGACAAGGGCTTTCTTGGGTAAGATATTGAGTGAGGACCCAGTGTCTACAAGAACATGAGACAGTACAGCTCCTTTGCACTCCAGGGTTATGTTCAAAGCTTTGTTGTGGAGACGTCCTTCTGTTGTTAAATCAGCATCAGTGAAACCTAGCCCATGGCTAGTATTGACATTTGACACTACTATTTCCAACTGATTCACAGTGATCTCTTCTGGCACGTAGGCAGCGTGCAGAACTTTGAGTAGTGCATCCCGATGGGCTTCAGAACACAACAACAGCGATAAGATTGAGATCTTTGAAGGGGTCTAGTGGAGCTGGTCCACAACTTTATAGTCACTTATTTTAATAATTTTCATAAACCCCTCCACATCTTGATCGAAGGATGATTTATGAGTTTCCTTTGATGCCGATTCTTCCGGTATCGCACTCTTCCCCTTGGCTCTGGCAACAGTCTCTGCCTCAGTGTTGGTTCTAGGGACTTGTGAAGCGAAGAGACATCCGCTTCGGGTGGAGCCTCCGCCTCCCCCAACATTATCCACCTGGGGAGTGAGAACTGGAGAATCAAGAAGGACTTTCTCTCCGTTGCAGTACAGATCAGCATCATAATGCCATGGTATAGCACTGTCTTTATCATATGGGATTGGTCCCGACACTGTGATAGTGACTGAACTCACTACAACAGAGGTTGGGACTGTAATAGCATGTGGATCATAGAAAATAGTAACAAGACCTCTGGTGGATGTTGGTGGAGGTGAATTCAAGCTTTGTTGAGATTGTTGTTGAGACTGTTGAAAATTGCTGGAATTCGGGACCGTTGTCGGGTCATAATAGATTGTGACAGTGGAAACATCATTGTTGGTAGTTGTTGAAGTTGTAGTAGATGGTGCAAATGAATTGTTGTGTGTTGAAGTGACATATGAAATGATTGCTGAAGTTGTAGCTGAATCAGTTGGAACAACGGTTGTTGCAGTTGTAGAAGGACTAGTAGGAAAAATGGTTGTTGTATTTGTAGAAGATTCACTTGTTGTTGACAAAAGAGTTGTTGGTGTTGTAGAAGTGGTGGTTGTAATTTGCAGAATGCCTTATTTGATCAAGCCATTAAATCCACTCCTCAAGCTAGCACACCCATTCTCATAAAGTTTGCATAATTCACAACAGGCCTTACAACCCGGAAACACTTGGCATATTAAAAGTTGGGCCTTAACCTCTGCCAGAGGTGTCCGAATACATGCAATGTCTTCTATTAAACTCATGGGTGAACCATCCTATATAGCATTAATCGGTTTCCCACTGTGGCTTGGCATAGGATTTTTCATTACATTGGGAGGAGGTGCAAAGTTCAAGGCTTTTGAATCTACCAGATCCTGAACCTTCATATGCAGAGCCCTGCATTTTTCCATAGAGTGACCAGGTGCGTTGGAATGAAAAGCACACCTAGCATTGACATCGTAATTTCTTGGAAGGTTTTGAGGATCAAGTGGAGCCAATGTCCTCAACTCAACAAGATTGAGCTTCAGGAGTTGTGGCAGCAGTGTAGCATATGGCATTGGAACGGGGTCAATTACCCGGTTGACCTGAGATGGTCGTTGTTGAAACGGGCGTTGTTGTTAATTGTTGTTATTATTGTTGTATGATCTGTGTTGCAGAAATTGTTGTTGTTGCGGAAAGTGTTGTGGTTGTTGAGCATACTGAGGAGGTGGAGCAGGGATAGTAACATCAGCAACTGTTATGGGCAAGTATTAGGGTCTCCCTCTTCCCATGTGCACAGAGTTTGTCTCACGAGATCTACGGGGCCCAGCAAATGGTTTTCTTGTACTTCTTGAACTGGCACCATTATCGGAGATCTTTCCCATCTTCAATAGGCTCTCTATTCTTTCCCCGGCTATCACCACATCTGCAAAGCTGGTAGAAGAAAATGCATCCAATCTGTCAATGTAGGTTCCTTGAAGGGTATTCATGAACATGTCTGCCATTTCCCTTTCAGACATGGGAGGTTGAACTGTAGCAGCAAGTTGCCTCCACCTTTGGGCATACTCTCTGAAGCTTTCACGGGAAGATTGAGACATCCCCATTAAAAGGGTTCTGTTTGGAGCCATGTCCAAGTTATACTGATACTGACGGATAAAAGCTTCAGCCAAGTCTTTCCAGTTCCTCACTGTGGCTCTAGTCAAATAGGATTATCATTCTCGGGATGCCCCTATTAGACTATCCTCGAAGTAAAACATCCACAACTTCTCGTCCATGGTGTATGCTTTTAACCTTCCCAAGAATGATTGGAGGTGGGTGCGTGGGCAGGATGTGCCATTATACCTTTCAAAGCACGGGGGTTTGAACTTGTGAGGAATTCTCACCCCTTCCACCAATCCCATGTCCATTACATCAAAACCTAGGAAGTTTTGGGATTCAAGAGATCTCAGCTTCTCTGCAATCTCATCCAGCCTACGGTCGTAAACTTCGTCTCCAGCCCCAACAACTGTAAACTTCTCTTCTTGAGGATCCTCTTGCAAGACCCTTCCTCCAGTAGTGTTACCTTGAGTATTCCTTATGGCATTGATTTCTAGGTTTATATGAGGCCCAAACTCTGGTGGATCAGTGCGAGGCTGCACGTGATCGTTGTTACTAGTACCTCCTGTAGCTAGATGGTGTTCTTCAGGAGTCTGCCTTTCAACCTAACCCTTAGTCTTTCCTGGCTCTGAGCTAAACCAGTCATCACAGTCATGAATTGGGTCATCTGATTCCTCATATAAACCCTCTCATTGGCCATTTGAGTCCTCACTTCATTCAAGTCTTGCTGAACTTGATCCATCTGGAGTCCCGGAAGGTTGTTTCTTGTCGTGTACCGGTGTATTCTGTTGACAGGGAACATTCTTCTACGAGCAATGTTTCCTGAAACCACAACAAAGTGAGAAACGACAATAAAAAAAAATAAACCTACAAAACAAAAAAAGAAGATGTTAGTATGCAATGCAGGATGCCTATTTGTCTTCCAAGGGTATCCGGTTTGGTTCTTTGGTTTTGACCTTTCCAGACCTCGAGGAAATGCTGATGATGTTGTAGAGATAGATAAAGCCCATAAAAAATGATACAAACGGATATATTACAAAGAGGTGAAAATACATAGTTTGATTACAAAACATCCCCATGGTGGGTCAAAATACAACAACAAAAGAAAAGTACAACATAATAAAAAATACAAGCAAAAGGGTCAAACATCTAATCCAAAGTCATCCTCTCTGACTTCCTTCAGGAGGGCCTCAGTCCCTGGACCTACTGGGTGCTCTGTGATAGTCCTGATGAGGAGGTTCCTGGTAGCAATGGAATTGGTTAACTTCTTATGCTTGTTCTGATCCTTTGACCTCTTCAACCCTGCCCAGAGTTTCAATTCAGATATTTCCTTCCGTGCTTCCAGTAATGCCTCCTGATGCTTCTCTTCACTAGCCTCCAACTGCTCTATCTTAGCCTGAGTTCTCTGATCTTCCTGTGCACGGGCTTCAGTGATCCTGATCCACCTAGCCTGGATCTCCTCTAGATAGTGCTCTGCCCTAGCCTTCTGAGTCTTTGCTTCTTTGCAAGCATTTTTCAGTACTAACTCCCCTGCTCTAGCCTTCCTGATGTAGTCATCCGTCTTCTTAATCTTGGTTAAATGCTCAATCCTGAGCCTCTCTAACCTCTCATTATCCAGACGGCTGTCATTTCTCTCCCAGAGAGTCTTCTTTAAGGCTTCAGACAACTGAGTATTCCTCTCTTTCAGCTTTTCAAACTCTTCCAAACTGACAGTAGCTGCAGGTTGCACTGTAGAAGGTCCAGGTGTATCTTCCAAGGTAAATGGCATCTGGGTGATCTGAGCTCTGGTACGAGACCAATCAGAATATTGTGCTGAAGTAATATTGTTACACTTGCCAAGGATGGCTGTTCCCTTGGTCTGAATGTTATCCCAAGCCCAGGCAGCTTGTCTGACAACAGCAGAGTTGGGCTGGATTTCACAATAGAGGGTCTCATCCAAATCTTGCCCTCTTGGAGGATGAACCAAAACATACCCTAATTGTCTCTTGAAGAGTAAAGGGTTGTAGTTGATGCAACCTTTCACTCCTATCAAAGGCACATTAGGGTATTGCCCACAACTAGTAATGATGTCCTTGCCTTTGGTGCTCTGAGTGCACCATCTGATGTCATCTGATGTCAAGGCAATAAATCTCTTAGCCCAGTTTTTTTGCTGATGGGGGTTCAGGAAAGCATCTGATTTTGGCAAGTGTCTTAGCAGCCAAGAGTAATAAAGAGGAGCACAACATCTGACCAGTCTTCCTCTTTGCTTCTCATTCCTCTGATGTACTGAGTAGTAGAAGTCCCCAAGCAAGGTAGGAACTGGGTTTCTCAATAAGAATAGGTGAATGGCATTCTTGCTCACAAACTTTGGCTCATCTGCGAACAAAATAACCCCATATATATTGAGGGCTAAAAGTGCACAGACAGCCTTCCATTCTCCTATTGCAGCATGCAGGGTAGCCTGGGAGATCAAAAAGTCTAGGTGGAGGCCTGGAACTCCAGCCTTGGTTTTCATGTTCTGATCAATGAGGGAAGGCTCCAAATGTAATGCCCTGGCTATGTCTTCATTTTTGGGAGCAACCATCTCAGGGTTGAAAGTAATCCCTCTCCTGATAGGAACTTCTAGCAACAAGGAAAACTCTTCTAGCAAAGGTCCCAACTGGAAATTAGGAAATGTGAAGCATCTGATTGGAGGATCATAAAACTGCAAGAAAGTATGGATCATGCTCCTCTGAGATGCATCTAAGTCCATGACCATGTCCAATATGCCTCCATAATGCTCTCTGAATAGTGGGACATGATCAGGAGTAATGAGGGATTGGACCTGCCTGATGCCAGTCAGGGTGGGCTCAAAGAAGTGGTATGTGATGTTGCTCTTTCTTGAAGTGTCCATGGATGCTGGTGAAGAACCTGAGAGCAACTGCTAATGAAGGTCATTGAATGAGATGCTGGAGATGGGTCTCTGATGGAGATAGCTGGAGGAGAATCACTGACAAACTGATGGAGATGCTGAAGAAGATAACTGAAGGAGTCTGAGCAGCGGAAGGGGTCAAAACCAAACCAAAGACAATATGATGGATACCCTGTAAAACAAATAAGCAAATGTTAAATGATGCAAAAATGATGTATGCAAATGATATGCAAAGGGTTTGTGATCAAGTGTTGGATCTGTTTATCTGTCTTGGCAAAAGTCCATGTATGTTCATAAGTCCGGATGGAGGCTTAGAAATCCAGTAGCCAGGTGGGGGACTCAAATAAAGAGTCACAGGTCCAGGGTAATCACAAGAACTGTCCAAATAATACAACCTTAACAAATCTAGTAACAAGGTATGATGAGGCCAAAGGATCCTGCAAACCTGCAAACATCCCAACCCCCTCACATGTAATGTTCTAGAACAAGGATCCTCAGACTTGGATCAGTTATGAGAAGTGTAAACACTTTTAACCCGGAGGTACAATGTTTACAATAACCATAAAAGATCCTCCTCTAATTCACCTCAGATGCTAAAGGTCATAAAAAGGTCATCCAGACTTAGCAGGCTTCCCAGATAGCCCTAGTACTACTGGAAATCTGTAGCACAAAGTTCTCAAGAAGAAACCCATGTCTGAACCGTGTTTCATATTCCCGCATCAGACCAAAATGGAATGAGAAAGAATATGAAGCCACTCTAGCCTATGTGTCACTCAGGTCCCCGGTATAGGACCTTAATCACTCAATGAACCCCACCCACCAAAACAGACAAGAGATGCAACACATGATAATGACAGTATGAAATACATAAAACTGTAAAGGAAAGCAATAAATAAAGTTGTACAGAAATCAATAAATAAAGAAAATAAATAAGCACAAGTAGCACATAACACCCCCGTAAACACAAATCAAACAAGTGCTAGGAGGAACCCACAAAAAGAACCAGAAGCCCTGGTTGCAATATAAGGGTCCCCAGCAGAGTCGCCAAGCTGTCACTCCCAAAGATTTGCATCCCGGTACAAGCGCGAATGGTCGGCGAGAGGAAAAATGAAGTGAAGGTGAATATAATCGCCAACTAGGCATTTTTATCCCGAAGGAAAGGTAATGCTGCATAAACCTGGAAGGGTATGGATAAGACGGTTGCGAACCAGAGAAACTGAGAAAGGGGGTTGGTTACAACCTTGGAAGGTATTAGCACCCAGATTGTCCGTCGTACTCGATGGGATCCACGCTTAAAAGATTGTGCTTAAGGGGTAGTGTCTGTGCTATCTGTGTGCAAAAGCTAGAAAAGAATATACAAGTGTCAGTGCAAGAAAATGAAGTGAGGTGCTCAAGAATGAGGCTTAAAAAGAATGCTGAAAGAGGGGGAAGACACAAAGACTTTTGTTCGATAACAGTTAAGTTATGTCTACGTATCCTCTCGTGCAATGAGGAAGTCAGAACACCGTAGTTCGACTCAAAGAGACTGAAAGATAAATTGACTGATGAACTGCTTGCTTGTCTATGCTCAAGTGTATGACTCACCTGACTCGAGTGCTAACTGTCTTGCATTAGACGGAAGAAGCAAGTTCTCGTTTGTGAGTGAGTGTGATGAGAAAAGAATCCCGGAGGAGATGATTCTTGTTTGTTTTTATGTTTTCAATCTTTTATTGTTTTTTTGTGTTTGTCATAAGTTAATGAGCTTAAGCCTAAACCAAGGATTAGTAAACTCATCATATCCTCCCTTTGATTAGGGATAATGAGAATACCTTAAGTATGAGATAAATATCTCAACTTAATTACCATGATGATGTAGGATTAAGATCATTAACCTACTTGTGATTATTTAAATGTTTTTGGTTTTTTGTTTAGTGTTAAGTAATGAGTTTAAGCCATAATCAAGGATTAGTGAACCCATTACACCATCATAATAGAAGGATAATAAATGAGCACACTTAAGCTGAGGAAGATACCTCAACTTAATCCATGATTAGGGATTAACCTCATGACAAAACAAGCCTTTATTAAAGTGGATTTTAATTAAGGGTTAGATTAAGAAGTGGATTTTATTATTTGCAAGACAACTTGAGGGGGACTTGTCCATTAACACTAGGGTTAGTCCTTCTTAACCAATAAAGGAAGAATTAGAACCCTAATGCAAGGCCCAAGTTACAAGTTAATGTCTTAGTGATTATTAAGATGGATTGATTAAGAGTTTTAAACAAATAAGGGTTTAACACTTAGGACTAAAGTTATACACTCATTCCTAAGAGAAGGATGCAGGCATAACCCTAATCACAAAGTCTTAAAACCTTAAAGGTTTAGTCTCTAATGATAAGGTGAGAAGAGAGACACAAAGAAGACACAAAGGTAAAAGCTAAAGGGGGACTAATCACAACCCTAATTATTGTCATGCTTGGGTGTTCCTATGGTTTGTGAGGCTTAAAAGAGATCTTCAGAGAAGCCACCAATGGAAGAAGCAGATGAGAGGAGGAGAAGCAGAAGAAACAAGTCACTTACTTCACTGAAGAAGATAAGTAACTTGGAGAAAGAAAGTGAATGATGAACATGAATGAGCAAGCTCACCCTAAGGAAAATGAAAATGAAGCAAGGATGCATATGAAGAAGATGAAGGGAAATGAGAAGTGAAGGCAAATTCACTTCTCAAGTTACTTACCACCTGAAAATGTTAGCATAAGGAAGGAAATGAAATGGAAATGAAACATATGCAAAGGTAAAAACCAAAACCAGAAGAAAACACATGATGCAAATGATGCTATGAGATGATGCAAAGGCATGTCAAGTGTTATGAATGTTCATACAAAGTGAAAGAATGCAAATGAAGCATGTTTGAAGCATGAAAACACATGGATGCTTATGAAATGAAATAGATGCAAAGCATGGAAACTGTATGAAGAAATGACCAAACAATGTTCAAGTAATGTCTTAAGATGTCTAAGATGGAATACAAGTGCTTGGAATGTCATGGCAAGTTCACATGCTCATGCAATGCAATGTAAGATGCAAGTATGGATGCAAGATTAGGGTTACATGAAAGGATGAGATGCCAATGTCAAAAACAGAAGTAAATCACATGATAAAAAATTGCAAATGAACTCAAAGGAACCTTAACCCCATATGATATCACACCCCAAAGGAGAAGGTCTAACTCTTAACCTAAAGAATGTTGTGATTTTTCTAAGTTTGCTAGGGTTTTTGGGTACCTTAAGAGGGAAAATACAAATCAAATGGAAAATTCAAGATAAATTTATTACAAAAATATGCTAGATACTACATGTTATATGAAGAATAATGCAAAAAGAACCAATGTCAAACCCTTCATGGTTAGGCAGAAAAGAATTTTCAAAGTTAGGGTTCCAAAAAGGGATTTTTATGAACCCTAAATTCAAGAAAAATGTCAAAGTTGCATCAAAACCAAAAAGAAATTTGTATGAATGGTTTGACAATGTTTCTAAATGTCCTAAGATGCAATATGAATTTTTTTGGGATTTTTAGAAACCTAAATGGTATTTTAATTAATTAATTTCCATTAATTAATTAAAATAAACATTTAAATATTTTTAAAATGATTTTTTAATGCAAAAAATAAAAATAAAAATGTTTCTGGGTCAAGAAAAATATTTGAAGTCAAAATACAGAAGAAAAATATTTTTGGAATTTTCTAAGTATTTTAAATAAATTGCACAAAATAAATGGAATTTAAATGAAATAAAATTAATTAAAGGGCTGGTCAACGCATCCAAGGGATCGGATTTGAACCGGGGTTTAGAGGGAAAGACCACGCGCGCTATCCAATGGCTGGCATTCAAATTGACTAATTACTTAATTAACTTAATTAATTAATATTTAAACTTTAAGTGAAGTGATCTGAACCACTCATGCGCACGGGAACTAAGATCCTAGGGACCAGATTTAAACTTGGCTAATTAACCCTAATTGCTAACCCTAATCATTTTCAGGTGACCGGAGCTAGCTCCGTTCATCTTCTCTGGCCATCCAAATTTTCAGAACCTCACACACGCATCAAAACTCCTAATTTTTTGCCCAGAATCACTCCTCTAACATCCAAGAACATGAATCCACAAACAAAAATCATTTATCATGCATATTAAAGTTGAATCGAAGAAAACAAGTTCTAGGTCAAAAATTTCAGAACAACCATACATACTCATTTCTCAATCATTTTCAAAACTAAACACATCCCAATGATCAGTGGAGCATAAGGAATCATTTAAGAACTTAAAATTTCATTTCTGGAAAAAATGTTCTTGAGGTTACCTGAGCTTGAGCTTTCTCAGTTTGGAGTTTTTTGACCTCTTCTCTTGTGCAAATATACTCCTCTTGACCTCCTGATGAAGTTGCAATGCTTGGAAAGAGCTTAGAATGGCTGGAATGAAAGCTTGCACTCTTGCTGCACCAGAATCGTGTTTTGTGTAGAGGGGTTTTCAGGCTTGTTTGAGGGTTGGCTTATGTTCTAATGATGATGGTGAGTTGAATGGTGAAGTTTGTTTGTGATTTTAGTGGCTGGACATAGTGTTTCGAAAGCTTTTTCTTTTGGGGTGATTTTGAGAAACTTGGTGATTCTAAGGTTGCAGGCTTGTGTGATGTGTGTTATGAGTTGCTTTTGATTCTAAGGGTGGTGGCCTGTGGTGATTGGTATGGGCAAGTTGCCAAAATGTCAACATAACTTGTACTTGAGGTATGGGCTATGGCAGGGGTTGTTCAAGGGCATGTCTGACCTCAACATTGGTCAAGGAGAGCCATGGGATTGAGATTATGCAGCTGGATGGCTTAGAAACAAAGATCTCATAGGTTTTGCAAGTGTTATGTGATTTCCCCCTTTGAGAAATCTTGAAGTTCAAGGCATGAAAGCAAGTGGTTCTTTGGGCATTCTTGGTCACAATGCATTGTGTCATGTGTGTATGATGTTTAGAGAGTGATTAGAGGTAACAAAATGACTTGGTTTGTGAAATTGCAAAAAATCCTCTTTGGTATGAAAGTGAAAATTATGTGATTTTTGCCAACTTTGTCAAGCCATAACTTGAGTTCTATAATGAATTAGGACTTGTTCTTATACTTTTTGAAAAGGGAATGATCCAATCTACAACTTTCATGACCAACAATTTTTCATTTGAAGCATTTTTGGTTGAAAAAGAGGAGGTTGAAAAACTTTCCCAAAATGGAAAGTTTCCATTACAAGTCATTTCCATTTTTGGCAACTTTTGGTTTAGCTCAATTTTCTTCAATTTTGTGAACTTAAAAGCACTTAAATGATCAAATAAAGATCATATAACTTCAATTTGATGAAAAATCCACTTTGGTTCCATTGTTGGGGGCCTCAGATGCCCTGATTTTGCTCTGACTTGCTCAAGAAGTTACCCAGTGAACAAATGACTTTCACAATGAATTTCTTCATCAAACTTGGTACACATGATCCTTATAACATATTGAGACTATTAGAAACAAGAATGACCAAAACATTTGGAGTTATGGTCTTTGAAACCAAAACCCTAATTTCAGGTCATTTGTGTAGTGAAACCCTAGCTCTGCTTCCATGCTTTCCAAGTTCTTGTGATTTCTGGACTTCCTTGATCTTTGAGGGATATAATATGATGATAGAATACACATGGACCCTCTTTGAACAATTGGAGACCTTTGGAGTGGCTAAGATGAATCTTGGATTGCCCAGATCACAAACCCTAGATGCAGATGAACTTGAACTAATGCAGTGAAACAAAAATGCAATATGAGATGGTATGCTTATACTAATGCAATCATGAAAGATCACAAGCCATGGTGTGATAAAGAGTGAGGGCAAATTTGGGGTGTTTACAAACATGAATGAGCAAGCCCACTCAAAGACAAATAAAAATGCAGCAAAGATGCATATGAAGAAGATGAAGAGAAATGAGAAGTGAAGGCAAATCCACTTCTCAAATTAACCTACCACCTGAAAATGTTAGCACAAGATGCATAAGGAAAGAAATGAGATGGAATGATGCATATGCAAAGGCAAAAATCGAAACCAGAAGCATGCACATGATGTAAATGATGTTATGACATGATGCAAAGGCATACCAAGTGCAATGAATGGTCATACAAAGATGAGATGCAAATGGAAGCATGCTTTGAAGTTTGAAAGTTCATGAAGTTTAATGAAAGGAAATGAATGCAAGTCATGGCAAATGAATGAAGAAATGATCAAGCATGATTCTAGCATGTCCTAAGATGTCTAAGATGACATATGAATGCATGAAATGTCATGGCAAGTTCATGTATGGATGCATATGCAAGATGAATGCAAATGAAGATGCAAAATTAGGGTTTTAAGGCAACATGAGATGCATATGACCAAAACAGAAGCAAATGACATGATAAAAAATTGAAATCACACTCAAACAAACCTTAAACCTATACTAGGTTACCATCAAATTGAAAATGAATGATAAATTCATGCCAAAAATATCTTAGAAACTACATGATATGTACAAGACAATGCAAAAAGAATCATCTTCAAACTCTTCTTGATTAGGCAGAAAAGATTTTTCTAATTTAGGATTCAAAAATAGAATTTAAATGACCCTTAATATAAAACAAAATTCTCAAATGATCATCAAACCTAAAAATAAATTTGTATGAAGAGTTTGAAAATGTTTCTAAACTAAAAGGGATGATTCATGATTTTTTTGGTGATATTTAGAAACTTAAATGGTATTTTAATTAATTAAATTCAATTAATTAATTAAAATAAACATTTAAATATTTTAAAAATACAATTTTTATGCAAAAAATAAAATAAAAATCATTTTTTTATTAAGAAAAATATTTGGAATAAAAATGAAAAAGGAAATATTTTTAGGATTTTTCTAACTATTTTTAAATAATTATGCAAGAAAATACAATTAAAATGAAATAAAAATCAAATTAAATGGAAAGTATAACAATCTGATGGACCAGATTCAAAGTTGGGGGGAAAAGTGTTGATTGGTGCGCAGACCAAGGGCTAGGATTGCTTCTGACCTAATTTCAATTAATTAATTTAATTAATCCTAATTAAATCCTAATGATCAATCTCATCCGTCCAAACACGCGCGGGAAGCCTGATCCAAGGGCTGACATTTAAACTCACCCTAAACCATAATTAAACCCTAATTAATCTCAGACGGCCGGAACAGTGATCCGATCGTCTTCTCCGGTCCCCTCACCTGAAACACTCAAAATGCAACCCCAAGACCCCTAAAATTCCAGAATCAATCCTCTAACATCATATAACTCAAATCCAGCAACAAAAACAATTTCTCATGCATCAAAACGAAGAATCGAAGAAGAACATTTTTAGGTCAAGACTTTCAGAAGTTCATAAAATCCTCATTTCTTAACCATTTTCAAAATTAAAGACATCATGATGATCAACATATCACATAGAATCAATTAGTAACTTAAAAAACAAGTTATGGAAAAAAAGTTCTTGATGATACCTGAGCTGGAGTTTTGCTATCTGGAGCTTTCTGGCCACTTTCCTGGTGCTTTTCCATTCCCTTTGATCCCCTTATGCCTCTGGAATGCTTGGAAGGAGTTTGTATGGAGTGTTTTGAAGGTTTCAGTTCTGAAGTTCAAGAAATCGTGTTTTGGTTTAAGAGGTTTTCAAGCCATTGTGAAGGGTGGTTTGTGTTCCTTGAGTGATTTAGAGATGAATGGTGAAGAGAGTTGTGAGTTTCTGTGTTTGTGTGATGAAATTCGAAGAGGTGAAGGTATGAGGTGATTTTTTGCAATCTGAGCTATGGCTGTGTTTCAGGCTTGTGTGTTGTATGTTTTGTGTTGCTTTTGGTTTGTATAATGTTTTGTGATTGGTCAGAAAGTTGGTAATGGCACAGCTTGATTGGTATGGCTTGTTTTGCCAAAAAGTCAAAAGTTTGTACCATAAGCAAGGGCTCGGGTCAGAGGAAATCAAAAGGGTGGATTGGCCTCAGCTGAGTTTGTGGAGGTCCCTTGGATCAGATTACATGAGCTGTGATGATTGAATGGTGAGATTGAAGAGGTTTTGCAAATTTCCCTCTTTGGAATTTCTTGTGAATCAAGGCATGAAATGTTGTGATTCCTTGGGAAATTCTGAGAAAAATGAGCCATGTGATGTTTTTATGATGTTTAGAAGTCAATTAGAGGTCACTTAGAAGCTTGGCAAGTCAATTTGCAAAAATCCCTCTTTGGCATGAATGTGAGAATTATGTGATTTTTGCCAATTTTGAAAGATCATAACTTGAGTTCCGTAATGAATTAGAACATGTTCTTGTACTTTTTGAAAAGGGAAAGACCTAATCTACAACTTTCAAGACCAACAATTTTTCATTTGAAGCATTTTTGGATGAGAAATAGGAGGTTGAAGAACTTTCCCAAAATGGAAAGTTTCCATTACAAGTCATTTCCACTTTTGGCAACTTTTTGTTTAGCTCAAATTTCTTCAATTTTGTGAACTTCCAAGCACTTAAATGATCAATTAAAGATCATATAACTTCAATTTGATGAAAATATCACTTTGGTTCCATTGTTGGGGGCCTCAAATGTCCTGATTTTGCTCTGACTTGCTCAAAAAGTTACCCAGTGAACAAATGACTTCCACAATGAATTTCTTCATTAAACTTGGTATACATGATCCTTATAACATCTTAATAACATTAGAAACAAGAATGATCCAAAAATTTGGAGTTAAGGCCTCTAAAACCAAAACCCTAATTTTGGTCATCTGTGTAGTGAAAAATCCTAGCTCTGCTTCCATGCTTTCCCAGTTCTTGTGACTTCTTGACTTCTTTGAACTTTGATGGACATGAAATGATGATTGAACACACATGGACCCTCTTGGAATGCTTGGAAGCCTTTGGGGTGGCTCAGATGAATCCTTGAATTGCTCAGATCACAAACCCTAGATGCAAATGAACTTGAACTATGCAGTGAGACAAAAATGCAATATGAGATGGTATGCTTATGTTGATGCAAACATGAAAGATCACAAGCCATAGTGTAAAATTAGTGAGGGAAAATTTGGGGTGTTTACAACTGCCCCTATTCAAACATGAGTTAGCTGTGCAGGATGTAAGCGCCTGGCTTAACAGACAAAACAAGATAACTTGTGGTTGAATACCAAAGACAGTCCAAAATTTGCACTCACTGGGGAGAAGAAGAAAAGGGATATGAATTGTAAAAGATAGTATAGCATAATTATAAAATGCGGGTGATAGAGGACAACCATCGAGCAGGGGACGACTGCTGGGGATAGACGGTAAGCGAAGCAATGATGGGGACGGCCGACATGTTGGGGAAATAAAAAGATCATGATGGGGGACGACCATCAAGCTCGGAAAGTAAAGTAAACAACGATGGGGATGGCCATCGGATTAAAGAATAAATGAAATAATGATGAGGGACGGTCATCAGAGGTGAAGGATGATCACCTAGCAGGGGACGGCTGTTCTTTATCACAACATAGGACGAATGTCGGATAGAAAAGGTCAACGATGGGGACGGCCATCGGATAAGCATGATGAAGGACGATCATCAAGAGGTGAAGGACGATCACCTAGCAGAAGACGGCTGCTCTCGGGGTTGTATCATGACATAGGATGAATGTCAGATAACAAGATCAACGATGGGGATGGCCATCAGATAAAATGATGAAGGACGATCATCCAAAGGTGAAGGACGATCACCTAGCAGGGGACGGCTGCTACAATATCACGACATAGGACGAATGTCGGATAGAAAAGGGTTCCAACAATGGAGACTCCACTGGGGAAAGGATGAGGGACGATCATCCAAAGGTGAAGGACGATCACCTGGCAGGGTACGGCTGCCGAAAGAATCACGACATGGGACGAATGTCGGATAGAAGAAAGTTGTTATGTTGGGGAGATGGTAAACACGGACGAGTGTTTACGCTTTCCGAAGTAAAAAGGTATAAGTGTTTGACGCTATGTATAGATTAAATATGCGGACGAGCATCCTTAAGACCATGATACAGACGAGTATCGGTAGAAACAAACGCTGACGCGTGTTCAGAGATGATGGTACGGACGAGTACCAACTGGTTAACAAAGAACATGGACAAGTGTCGAATCTGTGGGGAATGAATATATATACAAGATACGGACGAGTATCTGTATAAGTATGAATGAGTATTGTGAAGTATGAGCAAGACATAGACGAGTGTTCAACTTGCTGGGGAAAGGTGACACGGACGAGTGTCAGAAGAGAAAGTGTATAAGTTATGAACAAACATTTGTATATGAGAGTGTAAAAGGTGTTTCGGCGACCTGTGGGGATAGGATGACACATACGGGTGTCGACAAGAGTGTATTATGAAGAAGCGTTTGGTTTGCAACAAGTGATTGGGCAACCGTGCTGGGGAAGGGTGACACGGACGGGTGTCAACAAGGGTATGTATAGGTTTCTGGATGCAAAGAGGATGTTTTTGCTCATATCTGCGGGGGATGATATGACACGAACGAGTGTCGAAAGAGTATATATGAACATGTATCTATGTTGGAGAGTGCAAAGGGGACGCTTTGGCTTTTTTACTTGCAAGGACTGTGAGTTTTTATATACATTGCTGATGAGATACTGAGGGTATTTGCAGGTGACTAGCTCGAACCTGGCTTGTGATCATGCAAATGTTTGATTTTTGCCGTAATGCTCCGTATTAGACGGAATGCTACGCTCTGTGGGGAAAATGATGTGAATGCTATGATTATGCAAAAGAGAAACAGATCCGAGATTCAGATCCCGCTGTTGTAAAGATCCCTGGCTGATCTGCTTGGAGGGATGTCCCAGCTGGGGAAGATCATTGGCAGATCTGTTTAAGAAATACAGCTCTGCTTGGGAAAATAGATCATTGGTCGACCTATCCCGTAATGAGAAACCCAGCTGGGGATAAGGGAGTTTCCATCATTTTGTTGTGTGAGAGTTTCAGGCATTTCTCTTCTGGGGAGAGGCTGGAACTCTGTGGGGAGATTGGCTGGGGATGCTCCTGTTGAGTAGACTTGTGCTAGAGATGAGGAGGCTTTGACAAATCTACTGGAGAAAGCATTCCAGACACTACTTAGGGGAGGAGGTATGTTGGGGAAGTGATGCTTGGCATGCCCCATGCTGTGTACTGAATACCTACAACCTGTTAAGATAAAAGAAACGCGCAAGCATCCCGAGGTATCCCTTACCGGATTCCATCATATGAGTTAGATATTCCTGAGAGTAAATATTTTCCTGCAAGCATTTATTAAGAATGGCTCATTTGCTTTATGTAAGTATTATATCATGGATATGGGACATCTTGCAAACGAAACAAAAATGTACAAAACGAGGTGTGACTGAAAACTCTGATTTTATTAATCTGGGTGCCCTGAATTGGCAGATACAGTCAAAGAGACAGATCTCCTGGAATGAGGAGATTGTTATAAATTGAGAAAAGCAAAAGTGCTGACAATGTTGATGACGCTTCCGGTGAGCTTTCTTTGTTATGACCTTTATGACCTTGACGTTCTTCTTATCTTGCTTTCTGAAGAAGGTTGATTCTGACTGATGCTTTATCCTTTCAAAGCTTGCCGCGTTGTAAGTGATACAGATGAATTCAAAATGCAGTCGTTCGCTTATTCCTTAATTTTGCGTGGATCGCCCTTTCGGGTTTTCGATCCACCAGGATACCCATTTTTTCCTGAGCTGTCCAATGCTGCTTTTCAACTCAGCGGGTGTACACATTTTTTTTAGTTTCCCCTTATTTTTGCCCGAGTATTTTATTCTGTTTTTGACTCGCCGGGGTGCCCTATTTTTGCCTGGACTTACATTCTGTTTTTATGTCCAGCGGGTCATTTTATGCGAAGTATATTTTAACTGCATCTGAATTCACAGGGGATAAGAAATCTTCACCATCCATAGTAGTGAGCATCAGTGCTCCACCAGAGAAAACCTTCTTTACTATGAATGGGCCGTCGTAATTTGAAGTCCACTTGCCCATGTGATCTATATGAGGAGGAAGAAGTCTTTTCAGCACAAGATCTCCCACTTGGTATTCCCGGAGCTTGACTTTCTAATCGAAGGCTTTCTTCATCCTTTTCTGATATAATTGCCCATGGCAGATTGTAGCTAATCTCTTTTCTTCGATCAGATTCAATTGATTGTACCAAGATCAGACCCATTCTGCTTCATTCAGCTTCACATCCATCAGTACCCTTAAGGAGGGTAGTTCAACTTCAACGAGTAGGACTACCTCCATACCATACACAAGTTGATACGGTGTTGCCCCAGTAGACGTTCTAATTGAGGTCCGGTACCCATGCAAGGCAAAAGGTAGCATCTCATGCCAGTCTTTGTAAGTAACCACCATCTTTTGCACAATCTTCTTAATGTTCTTGTTAGCTGCCTCAACAGCGCCATTCATCTTTGGTCTGTAAGGAGAAGAGTTGTGATGTTGGATTTTGAAGTCCTGGCACAGTTCTGCCATCATTTTTTTTGTTCAAATTGGAACCATTATCAGTAATGATTCGCTCGGGTACTCCATATCGACAAATGATGTCTCTTTTCAGAAATCTGGCTACCACTTATCTGGTGACGTTTGCATATGAGGTTGCTTCAACCCATTTGGTGAAGTAATCAATGGCTACCAGGATGAATCTGTGGTCATTTGAAGCAGTCGGTTCGATATTTCCAATCATGTCAATGCCCCACATGGCAAAGGGCCAAGGTGAAGACATTACGTTCAACGGATTTGGAGGTACATGCACCTTATCTGCATAAATTTGGCATTTGTGGCACTTTCTGGCATAAGCACAACAGTCTGCATCCATTGTGATCCAGTAGTAACCTGACCTTATCAATTTCTTAGCCATTGCATGTCCTCCAACATGGGTACCGAAAGATCCTTCATGCACCTCGTGTATCAGCAAGTCTGCTTCTTTCTTATCAACACATCTGAGCAGAACCATATCAAAGTTTCGCTTGTATAATGAACCATCAGCATTAAGGAAGAAACTACCGGCCAACCTTCTTAATGTCTTCTTGTCATTGGATGATGCCCCAGGTGGGTATGTTTGATCCTCCAAGAAGAATTTGATGTCATGGAACCAAGGCTTGTCATTTTTAGCAATGTCCACGGAGAATATGTATGCTGGTCGGTATAGTCTGGATACCGAAATCCGAGGTACATAATTGGCAGTCTGAACCTTGATCATGGAGGAGATGGTAGCTAAAGCATCTGTGAACTGATTTTCGTCCCGAGGGATGTACTCAAGTTTGACTGTTGTGAAGAAAGTCAATAATCTCCTCGTATAGTCACGGTATGAACTCCGTTAGGTGTAATGAGCACTGCACCAACTCCACGACCATTCATATTGACAGCCCCATCAAACATCATTGTCCATTCTTCTTCTGGGTCAGGCCCTTCAGTGTGAACAGGCTCTTCATGATCGTTTTCTTTTAAGAACATGATGTCTTCATCAGGGAAGTCAAATCTCATGGGCTCGTAATCATCAATGGGTTGCTCAGCTAGATAGTCAGATAGCACACTGCCTTTGATGGCCTTTTGGGATGTGTATTGAATGTCATACTCTATCAGAATCATTTGCCATCTTGCAACCCTTCCGGTAAGTGCTGGCTTCTCGAATATGTACTTGACTGGATCCATTTTTGAGATTAATAAAGTAGTGTGGGTCAACATATACTGCCTTAGTCGGCGAGCAGCCCACGCTAAATCACAACAAGTTTTCTCGAGCAGTGAATAACGTTGTTCACAGTCGAAAAACTTTTTGCTTAGGTAGTATATTGCATACTCTTTTCGACCAGACTCGTCATGCTGGCCCAACACACACCCCATCGATCCTTCTAATACCGTCAGGTACATTATTAGAGGTCTTCCTTCAACTGGAGGCATAAGAATTGGAGGTTCTTGTAGGTACTCCTTGATCTTGTCAAAAGCTTTCTGACAATCTTCGTTCCACCTGACCGTTTGTTCCTTTCTTAACAACTTGAACAGGGGCTCACAGGTTATAGTAAGATGAGATATGAACCTTGATATGTAGTTCAATCTACCTAAGAACCCCCGAACTTCTTTTTCTGTCCTAGGTGCAGGCATCTCCTGAATGGCTTTGACTTTGTCAGAATCAACTTCAATTCCTTTTTCACTTACAATAAATCCCAGCAACTTACCGGAATGCTCCCCGAACGTGCATTTGTTGGGGTTTAGCTTCAGCTGGTACTTTCTCAGGTGCTTGAACAACTTCAGCAGATTTACCAGATGATCTTCTTCAGTAAGGGACTTGGCAATCATGTCATCCACATAGCATTCAATTTCTTTGTGGATCATATCGTGAAATAACGTTACCATTGCCCATTGATAAGTAGCACCGGCATTCTTTAGTCTGAAAGGAATTACCTTATAACAAAATGTGCCCCAAGGTGTAATGAAGGTTGTCTTCTCCATGCCTTCGGGTGACATTCTGATCTGATTATACCCTGAAAAACCATCCATGAAGGAAAACACTGAGAATTGAGCTGTGTTGTCGACCAATACATCAATGTGAGGTAATGGGAAGTCATCCTTCGGGCTAGCTCTGTTCAGATCCTGGTAATCTACACACATTCGCACTTTGCCATCCTTTTTAGGCACTGGTACAATATTAGCGACCCATGGCGGGTAACTAGTTACAGCAAGGAAGCCGACGTCCCACTGTTTCTGTACTTCTTCTTTAATCTTCATTGCCATATCTGGACGAGTACGGCATGGCTTCAGTTTCACTAGAGGGCAATCTTCTTTCAAAGGTAGCTTGTGCATATCAATATCAGTATCAAGACCAGGCATATCTTGATAGGACCAAGCAAAGACGTCGACGTAATCTCGAAGCATGTCAATGAGTTGTTCTTTTACTGTAGCCTGCAGACTGGCCCCAATCTTCACTTCTTTTGAATCCTCTTCGGTACCAAGATTAACTGTCTCAACCTCCTCCTGATGAGGAGTTATCACCTTCTCTTCTTGTCTAAACAACCTGGCTAACTCTTCAGGTAACTCATAGTCTTCTCCAACCCCTTCATCAGCTTGATTAATTGGATTGTCGAAGTCATACAAGGTCATAGCAGTGCTGTTGTCGGTGCAATCTGGAAGATAATCTCTGCAAGGGTTGAGATTTGTTCGTTTTAGTGACCAGTTTTAATCTTGTTTAGAAAAGTGTAAATGAATTTATTTTGAAAACATTGCCATTTTATTGTTCTGTACAAAAGTGAAAAATGAAAAACAGTGAACGAAAAAGAGACTAGTTTGTAAAAGATGTCTGATATTCATTAATAATCCATTTGCACAAAATTATAATATGGCCCTATTACAAACTAAGTCCTAACACCTTGGGCAAGATGCAGGACTTGATTCCCCGAGATCCTTGGACGTATCCAGCTCTCCAGGTTGCGGTCGCTTTCCGCCTCATCTTCCAGGTTGTTAACAACATCTGGGGTGAGCATCCCCCCACTGATGAACTTGGGCTTTTTTGCAGCCTCTGATTGATCTTGTCGGAATGGTTTGTAACCCAAACCGAATTTGTCCCCCTTCTTCTCCACCGGTAGCAACTTTCCCCAGCCTTGGGCATTTCTATCTTCAACAACCTTCCGGGCTTGCTGATAGGAGACGATTGAAGTACCCATCCTATCTTCCTAGGATGCAGCAAATACTTCAGTCGTCGCCTCATTGACATTCGGAGCCTCCAACCCCTGGCTCATGGTTTCATGGATTTCACCATCCATCTCAATATACTTGTATGTAGCCAGATGGCTAACAAATATGTCCTCCTCACCACAGATGGTGATAATTTGTCCTTCTCACTCATATTTTAGTTTCTGGTGAAGGGTCGACGTTATTGCGCCTGCGGCGTGAATCCAAGGTCGAACTAACAAACAGCTGTATGCTGGCTGAATGTCCATCACATAGAAAGTGGTCTTAAAGACTTGCAGACCGATTATCACTGGTAGCTCCACCTTTCCAAGAACAGATCTTTTGGAGCCATCAAAAGCCCTGACCACAAGGTTGCTTGGTCGGAGAGCTATTCCATCAAATTCGAGCTTGACAAGAGCTTTCTTGGGTAAGACATTGAGGGAGGACCCTGTGTCCACAAGAACATGAGATAGTACAACTCCTTTGCACTCCAGGGTTATGTGCAAAGCTTTGTTGTGGTGACGTCCTTCTGTTGTCAAATTAGCGTCAGTGAAACCTAGCCCATGGCTAGTATTGACATTTGACACAACTGTTTCAAGCTGATTCACTGTGATCACTTCTGGCACGTAGGCAGCGTGCAGAACTTTGAGTAATGCATCCCGATGGGCTTCGGAACACAACAGAAGGGATAGTATAGAGATCTTAGAAGGAGTCTAGTGGAGATGGTCCACAACTTTATAGTCACTTCTTTTAATTATCCTTATAAATTCATCCACATCCTGATCAAAGGATGATTTATGAGTCTCTTTTGGTACAGATTCTTCCGGTATCACACTCTTCCATTTGGCTTTGGCTGTAGCCTATGCCTCAGTATTGGTTCTTGGATTTTGTGACGCGAAGAGACGTCCGCTTCGGGTGAAGACTCCGCCTCCCCTGACATTATCCACTTGGGGAGTGTGAATAGAAGAATCAAGAAGGACTTTTTCTCCGTTGCAGTAGAGATCAGCACCATAATGCCATGGTACAACACTATCTTTATCATATGGGATTGCCCCGGGCACAGTGATGGTGACTGGGCTCACTACAGCAGATGTTGGAACCATAATTGTCTGTGGGTCATAGAAGATAGTGACAAGACTTCTGGTGGATGTTGGTGGTGATGAATTGAAGCTTTGTTGGAACTGTTGTTGAGATTGTTGAAAGTTGCTGGAATTCAGAACCGTTGTCAGGTCATAATAAATTATAACTGTGGAGACATTGTTGTTGGTGGTTGCTGGAGTTGTAGAAGGAGATGAAATGGAATTGTTGTTTGTTGAAGTGAAGGAAGAAATGGTTGCTAAAGTTGTAGATGAATCAGTAGGAACAGTGGTTGTTGCAGTTGTAGAAGAATCACTTGTTGTTGACAAAAGAGTTGCTGGTGTTGTAGAAGAAGTTATGGTTATTTGCAGAATGCCTTCTCTGATCAAGCGATTAATTCCACTCCTCAAGCTTGCACACCCATTCTCGGAAAGTTTGCATGATTCACAACAGGCCTCACAACCTGGAAACACTTGGCATTTCAAAAGCTGGGCTTTAACCTCTAGCAGAGGTGTCTGAATACGTGCAATATCTTCTATTTAACTCATGGGTGAGCCTTCCTCTATAGCATTAATCCTTGGCCCACTATGGCTTGGCATAGGATTTTTCATGACATTGGGAGGTGGTGTAAAGTTCAGGGTCTTTGAATCTACCAGATCCTGGACCTTCATATGCAGAGCCCTGTATTTTTCCGTAGAATGACCAGGTGCGTTGGAATGAAAAGCACACCTAGTATTGACATCATAGTTTCTCGGAAGGTTCTAAGGATCAGGTGGAGGCAATGTCCTCAACTTAACAAGATTGAGCTTTAGGAGTTATGGCAGCAGTGTGGCATATTGCATTGGAATAGGGTTAATCACCCTGTTGATCTGAGATGGCCGCTGTTGAAAAGGGCGTTGTTGTTGATTGTTGTTATTATTGTTATAAGATCTCTGTTAAAGAAATTGTTGTTGTTGCGGAAAGTGTTGTGGTTGTTGAGTATACTGAGGAGGTGGAGTAGGGATAGTAACAACAGTAACTGATCTGGGCAGATATTGGGGTCTCCCTCTTCCCATGTGTACAGAGTTTGTTTCACCAGATCTACAGGGTCCATCAAATGGCTTACTTGCACTGCTTGAACTGGCACCTTTGTCGGAGATCTTTCCCATTTTCAGTAGGCTCTCAATTCTTTCCCCAGCTATCACCACATCTGCAAAGCTAGTGGAAGATAATGCAGCCAATCTGTCAATATAGGTACCCTGGAGAGTATTCATGAACATGTCTGCCATCTCCCTTTTAGACATAGGGGGTTGAACAACAGTAGCCAGTTGCCTACACCTTTGGGCATATTCTCTAAAGCTTTCACGGGAGGACTGAGACATTCCCATTAGAAGGGTCCTGTTTGGAGCCATGTCCAGATTATACTGATACTGACGGATGAAAGTTTCAGCCAAATCTTTCCAGTTTCTTACTATGGCTCTGGTCAAGTGGGAATACCATTCTCGGGATGCCCCTATCAAACTGTCCTCGAAGTAAAACATTCACAGTTTCTCGTCCATGGTGTATGCTTTTAATCTTCCCAAGAAAGACTGAAGGTGGGTGCGTGGGCAGGATGTGCCATTATATCTTTCAAAACACGGGGGTTTGAACTTGTGAGGAATTCTCACCCCTTCCACCAATCCCATGTCCATGACATCAAAACCTAGGGAGTTTTGGGATTCGAGAGACCTCAGCTTCTCTGCAGTTTCATCTAACTGACGGTCGTAAACTTCGTCTCCAGCCCCAACCACTGTAAACTGCTCTTCTTGAGGATCTTCCTGCAAGACCCTTCCTCCAGCAGTGTTACCCTGGGTATTTCTTATGGCTTTGGTATCTGGGTTTATATGAGGTCCAAACTCTGGTGGATCAGTGCGAGGCTGCATGTGATCGTAGTTACTGGTACCTCCTGTACCTGGATGGTGTTCCTCAGGAGTTTGTCGCTCAACTAACTCCCTTAGTCTTTCCTGGCTTTGAGCAAGACCAATCATCACTGTCATGAATTGAGTCATTTGATTTCTCATCTCAACCCTCTCATTGGCCATCTGGGCCCTTACTTCATTCAAATCTTGCTGAACTTGATCCATCTGGAGTCCCAGAAGGTTGTTTCTTGTCGGGTACCGGTGTATTCTGTTGATAGGGAACACTCTTCTGCAAGCAATGTTTCCTGAAACCACAGCAAAGTGAGAAACAACAATAAAACAAAAACCTACAAAACAAAGAAAATGTTAGTATGCAATGCAGGATGCCTATTTGCCTTCCAAGGGTATCCAGTTTGGTTCTTTGGTTTTGACCTTTCCATACCTCGAGGAAATGCTGATGATGTTGCAGAGAGAGATAAAGCCCACAAAAATAATACAAACCATATATATTACAAAGAATGAAGATACATAGTTTGATTACAATAACATTCCCATGGTGGGTCAAAATACATCAACAAAAGCAAAAGTACAGACAAAAGGAAAGTACAATTACAAGGAAATCAAACATCCAATCCAAAGTCATCCTCTCTGACTTCCTTCAGGAGGGCCTCAGTCAATGGACCTACTGGGTGCTCTATGATAGTCCCGATGAGGAGATTCCTGGTAGCAATGGTATTGGTCAACTTCTTGTGCTTATCCTGATCCTTTGACCTCTTTAACCCCGCCCGGAGTTTCAATTCAGAGATCTCCTTCTGTGCTGCTAATAATGCCTCCTGATTCTTCTTCTCACTAGCCTCCAGTTGCTCTATCTTAGCTTGAGTCCTTTGATCTTCCTGTGCACAGGCTTCAGTGATCCTGATCCACCTAGCCTGTCTCTCCTCTAGATAATGCTCTGCCCTAGCCTTCTGATTCTTTGCTTCCTTGCAAGCATTCTTCAGTACTAATTCCCCTGCTCTAGCCTTTCTGATGTAGTCGTCAGTTTTCTCAGTCTTGGTTAAGTGCTCAATCCGGAGCTTCTCTAACCTCTCATTATCTAGATGATTGTCATTCCTCTCCTAGAGGGTCTTCTTCAAGGCTTCTGAAAGCTGAGTATTCCTCTCTTTCAGCTTCTCAAACTATTCCAAACTAATAGTAGCTGCAGGTTGCACTGTTGAAGGTCCAGGTACATCTTCTAAGGTGAATGGCATCCGGGTGATCTGTGCCCTAGTATGAGACCAATCAAGATACTGTGCAGAAGCTATATTGTTGCATTTGCCCAAAATAGTTGTCCCTTTGGTCTGGATGTTGTCCCAGGCCCAGGCTGCCTGTCTGGCAACAGCAGAGTTGTGCTAGATTTCAAAATAGAGGTTCTCAGTCAAGTCTTGCCCTTTGGGAGGATGAACCAAAGCATACCCTAATTGTCTCTTAAAAAGTAAAGGGTTGTAATTGATGCACCCTTTTACTCCAATCAAAGGCACATTAGGATATTGCCCACAACTAGTAATGATGTCCTTGCCCTTGGTGCTCTGAGTGCACCATCTGATGTCTTCTGATGTCAAAGAAATCAACCTCTTAGCCCAGTTCTTTGGCTGATGAAGGTTCAGGAAAGTGTCTGACTTTGGCAAATGTCTTAACAACCAACAGTAATAGAGAGGAGCACAACATCTGACCAGTCTTCCTCTTTGCTTCTCATTCCTCTGGTGTACTGAATAGTAGAAGTCTCCAAGCAAGGTAGGAACTAGGTTCCTCAGTAAGAACAGGTGAATGGAATTCTTGCTAACAAACTTTGGCTCATATGCAAACAAGATAACCCCATATATACTGAGGGATAGAAGTGCACAGACATCATTCCATTTCCCTGCTGCAGCATGCACGGTGGCCTGGGAGATCAAGAAATCTAGGTGAAAGCCTGGAACCCCAGCCTTGGTGGTCATATTTTGATCAATGAGGGAAGGCTCCAAATGCAATGCCTTAGCTATGTCTTCATTCTTGGGAGCAACCATCTCTGGGTTGAAAGGAATCCCTTTCCTGATAGGAACTCCTAAAAACATGGAAAATTCTTCTAGCAGAGGTCCCAACTAAAAATCAGGAAATATGAAGCATCTGAGTGGAGGATCATAAAACTGCAAGCAAGTATGGATCATGCTCCTCTGGGATGCATCCAAGTCCATGATCATGCCCAGTATGCCCCCATAATGTTCTCTGAATAATGGGACATGATCAGGAATAATGAGAGACTGGATCTGTCTAATGCCAGTCAGGGTGGGCTCAAAGAAGTGGTATGTGATGTTGCTCTTCCTGGAAGTGTCCATGCTGATAATCGATGCTGGTGAAAAAGCTGAGATAAACCCTGATGAAGATTGATGAAGATAACTGGAGAAGAGTCTCTGACAAACTGATGAAGGTGCTGGAGAAGATAACTGAAGAAGTCTGAGCAGTAGAATGGGTCAAACCCAAACCAAAGATAATAAGGTGGATACACTATAAAACAAATAGGCAAATGTTAAATGATGCAAAAATGATGTATGCAGAATGATATGCAAAGGGTTTGTGACCAAGTGCTGGATCTGTTATCTGCCTTGATAGGGTCCATGTGTGTTCATAAGTCCGGATGAAGGCTTAGAAAACCAGTAACCAGGTGAGGGACTCAAATAAAGAGTCACAAATCCTTGGTTTCACAAGAACTGTCCAAAGTGGTACATTCTTAAAACAACACTAGTAACAAGGTTATGATGAGGCTAATGGTTCCTGCAAACCTGTAAACATCCCAACACCCTCACATGTATTGTTCTAGAACAAGGATCCTCAGACTTTTATCAGTTATGAGAAGTGTAAGCACTTCTAACCCAAAGGTACAGTGTTTACAATAACCATAAAAGATCCTTCTCTAATTCACCTCAGATGCTGAAGGTCATAAAAAGGTCATCCATACTTAGCAGACTTCCCAGATAGCCCTAGTACTACAGGAAATCCGTAGCACAGAGTTCTCAAGAAGAAACCCATGTCTGAACCGTGTTTCATATTCCCGCACCAGACCGAAATGGAATGGGAAATAATATGAAGCCACTCTAGCCTATGTGTCACTCAGGTCCCCGATATGGAACCTTAATCACTCAATGATCCCCCACCCACCAAGGAAACAACAAATCCAGCACATATGATAATGACAGTATGAAATGCATAAAACTGTAAATGAAAGAAATAAATAAAGTTGTACATAAAGAAATAAATAAAGCAATAAACAAATAAGCACAAGTAGCACATAACACCCCCGTAAACACAAATCAAACAAGCGCTAGGTGGAACCCATAAAAAGAACCAGAAGCCCTGGTTGCAATATAAGTCCCCAACAGAGTCGCCAAGTTGTCGCTCCCCCGAAAAGACACCTGGTCAGATAGGGTGCAGAAGCGAATGGTCGGCGAAAGGAGAAAATGAAGGTGAAGGTGAATAGAGTCGCCAGCTGGGCATTTTTATCCCGAGGGAAAGGTAATGCTGTAAAAACCTAAGAAAAGAGATGGGTAAGATGGTTACGAACTAGAGAAACTGAGAAAAGGGGTTGGTTACAACCTGGGAAGGTATTAGCACCCAAATTGTCCGTCGTACTAGACGGGATCCACGCTTACAAGATTGTGTTTAAAGGGGTAGGTGTATGTGCTATTTGTGTGTAAAATCTGGAAGAGAATATACAAGTGTCAGTGCAAAAGGTGAGTGCTCAGGAACTGAGGCTTAAAGGAGTATGCTGAAAGAGGGGGAAGACAGAGAGACTTTTGTTTGATAATTGTTAAGTTATGCCTACGTATCCTCTCGTGCAATGAGGAAGTCAGAACACCGTAGTTCGACTCAAAGAGACTGAAAGATAAATTGACTGTGAACTTCTTGCTTGCCTATGCTCAAGTGTATGACTCATTTGGCTCGAGTGCTAACTTTTTTGCGTTAGACGGAAGAAGCAAGTTCTCGTTTTTGAATGAGTGTGATGAGAAAAGAATCCCGAAGGAGACGATTATTGTTTGTTTTTTTGGTGTTTTCAATCTTTTATTATTTTTGGTGTTTGTCATAAGTTAATGAGCTTAAGCCTAAATCAAAGGTTTTGTAAACTCATTATATCCTCCCTGATTAGGGATAATGAGAATACTTTAAGTATGAGATAAGCATCTCAACTTAATTACCATGATGATGTAGGATTAAGATCATTAACCTACTTGTGATTATTTAGATGTTTTTGGGTTTTTGTTTAGTGTTAAGTAATGAGTTTAAGCCATAATCAAGGATTAGTGAACTCATTACATCATCCTAATAGAAGGATAATAGATGAGCACACTTAAGCTGAGGAAGATACCTCAACTTAATCCATGATTAGGGATTAAACTCATGACAAAACAAGCCTTTATTGAAGTGGATTTTAATTAAGGGTGAGATTAAGAAATGGATTTTATGGTTTGTAAGACAACTTGAGGGGGACTTGTCCATTAAACACTAGGGTTAGTCCTTCTTAACCGTAAAGGAAGAATTAGAACCCTAATGTAAGGCCCAAGTTACAAGATAAAGTCTTAGTGATTATTAAGTTGGATTGACTAAGAGGTTTAAACAAATTAAGGGTTTAACACTTAGGATTAAAGTTATACACTACATCCTAAGAGAAGGATGCAGGCATAACCCTAATTCCAGAATCCTAAAGCCTTAAAGGTTTAGTCTCTAATGATGAGATGAGAAGAGAGACACAAAGAAGACTCAAAGGTAAAAACTAAGGGGGACTAATCAAAACCCTAATTATTATCATGCTTGGATGTTCCTATAGTTTGTAAGGCTTGAGAAAGATCTTCAAGGAAGCCACCAATGGGAGAAGCAGATGGAAGGAGGAAGAAGCAGAAGAGATAAGTTACTTACTTCATTGAAGAAGATAAGTAACTTAAAGAAAGAAAGTGAGAGGTGAACATGAATGAGCAAGCCCACTCAAAGACAAATAAAAATGCAGCAAAGATGCATATGAAGAAGATGAAGAGAAATGAGAAGTGAAGGCAAATCCACTTCTCAAATTAACTTACCACCTGAAAATGTTAACACAAGATGCATAAGGAAAGAAATGAGATGGAATGATGCATATGCAAAGGCAAAAATCGAAACCAGAAGCATGCACATGATGTAAATGATGCTATGACGTGATGCAAAGGCATACCAAGTGCAATGAATGGTCATACAAAGATGAGATGCAAATGGAAGCATGCTTTGAAGTTTGAAAGTTCATGAAGTTTAATGAAAGGAAATGAATGCAAGTCATGGAAAATGAATGAAGAAATGATCAAGCATTATTCTAGCATGTCCTAAGATGTCTAAGATGACATATGAATGCATGAAATGTAATGTCAAGTTCATGTATGGATGCATATGCAAGATGAATGCAAATGAAGATGCAAAATTAGGGTTTTAAGGCAACATGAGATGCATATGACCAAAAAAGAAGCAAATGACATGATAAAAAATTGAAATCACACTCAAAAAAACCCTAAACCTATACTAGCGTTACCATCAAAGGGGGGAGGTCAGGAGCTAAACCAAGAAGGAGTTATGAATTTCCTAAGTTTCTAGGGTTTTTGGGGTGATCCTTAATGTAAAATGCTAAACAAATTGAAAATGAAAGATAAATTCATGCCAAAAATATCTTAGAAACTACATGATATGAACAAAACAATGCAAAAAGAATCATCTTCAAACTCTTCTTGATTAGGCAGAAAAGATTTTTCTAAGTTAGGATTCAAAAATAGGATTTAAATGACCCTTAATTCAAATAAAATTCTCAAATGATCATCAAACCTAAAAAGAAATTTGTATGAAGAGTTTGAAAATGTTTCTAAATGCAAAGGGATGATTCATGATTTTTTTGGTGATTTTTAGAAACTTAAATGGTATTTTAATTAATTAAATTTAATTAATTAATTAAAATAAACATTTAAATATTTTAAAAATATAATTTTTATTCAAAAAATAAAATAAAAATCATTTTCTAATTAAGAAAAATATTTGGAATAAAAATGCAAAAGAAAATATATTTGGGATTTTTCTAACTATTTTTAAATAATTATGCAAGAAAATACAATTAAAATGAAATAAAAAACAAATTAAATGGAAAGTATAACAATCTGATGGACCAGATTCAAAGTTGGGGGGAAAAGTGTTGACTGGCGCGCAGACCAAGGGCTAGGATTGCTTCTGACCTAATTTCAATTAATTAATTTAATTAATCCTAATTAAATCCTAATGATCAATCTCATCCGTCCAAACACGCGCGGGAAGCCTTATCTAAGGGCTGACATTTAAACTCACCTTAAACCCTAATTAAACCCTAATTAATCTCAAACGGCCGGAACAGTGCTCCGGTCGTCTTCTCTGGTCACTCCCCTCACCTGAAACACTCAAAACGCATCCCCAAGACCCCTAAAGCTCCATAATCAATCCTCTAACATCCTAGGACTCAAATCCAGCAACAAAAACATTTTCTCATGCATCAAAACAAAGAATCGAAGAAGAACATTTTTAGGTCAAAACATTCAGAAGTTCATAAAATCCTCATTTCTTAACCATTTTCAAAATTAAAGACATCATGATGA
Organism: Lathyrus aphaca; assembly: GCA_963966055.1. NCBI lineage: Eukaryota > Viridiplantae > Streptophyta > Magnoliopsida > Fabales > Fabaceae > Lathyrus > Lathyrus aphaca. The sequence goes on from OZ014521.1 coordinate 449,772,051, forward strand.
TCAACATATCACATAGAATCAATTAGTAACTTAAAAAACAAGTTCTGGAAAAAAGTTCTTGATGATACCTGAGCTGGAGCTTTGCTATCTGGAGCTTTCTGGCCCCTTTCCTGGTGCTTTTCACTCCCCTTAATCCCCTTATGCTTCTGGAATGCTTGGAAGGAGTTTGTATGGAGTGTTTTGAAGGTTTCAGTTCTGAAGTTCAAGAAATCGTGTTTTGGTTTCAGAGGTTTCCAGGCCATTGTGAAGGGTGGTTTGTGTTCCTTGAGTGATTTAGAGATGAATGGTGAAGAGAGTTATGAGTTTATGTGCTTGTGTGATGAAATTCTAAGAGGTGAAGGTGTGAGGTGATTTTTTGCAATCTGAGCTATGGCTGTGTTTCAGGCTTGTGTGTTGTATGTTTTGTGTTGCTTTTGGTTTGTATAATGTTTTGTGATTGATCAGAAAGTTGGTAATGGCGCAGCTTGATTGGTATGGCTTGTATTGCCAAAAAGTCAAAAGTTTGTACCATAAGCATGGGCTCGGGTCAGAGGAAATCTAAAGGGTGGATTGGCCTCAGCTGAGTTTGTGGAGGTCCCTTGGATCAGATTTCATGAGCTATGATGATTGAATGGTGAGATTGAAGAGGTTTTGCAAATTTCCCTCTTTGGAATTTCTTGTGAATCAAGGCATGAAATGTTGTGATTCCTTGGGCAATTCTGAGAAAAATGAGCCATGTGATGTTGTTATGATGTTTAGAAGTCAATTAGAGGTAACTTAGAAGCTTGGCAAGTCAATTTGCAAAAATCCCTCTCTGGCATGAATGTGAGAATTATGTGATTTTTGCCAATTTTGAAAGATCATAACTTGAGTTCCATAATGAATTAGAACATGTTCTTGTACTTTTTGAAAAGGGAAAGACCTAATCTACAACTTTCATGACCAACAATTTTTCATTTGAAGCATTTTTGGATGAGAAAGAGGAGGTTGAAAACTTTCCAAAAATGGAAAGTTTCCATTACAAGTCATTTCCACTTTTGGCAACTTTTGGTTTAGCTCAAATTTCTTCAATTTTGTGAACTTACAAGCACTTCAATGATCAAATAAAGATCATATAACTTCAATTTGATGAAAATATCACTTTGGTTCCATTGTTGGGGGCCTCAGATGTCCTGATTTTGCTCTGACTTGCTCAAGAAGTTACCCAGTGAACAAATGACTTCCACAATGAATTTCTTCATTAAACTTGGTATACATGATCCTTATAACATCTTAAGAACATTAGAAACAAGAATGACCCAAAAATTTGGAGTTAAGGCCTCTGAAACCAAAACCCTAATTTTGGTCATCTGTGTAGTGAAAAACCCTAGCTCTGCTTTCATGCTTTCCCAGTTCTTATGACTTCTTGACTTCTTTGAACTTTGATGGACATGAAATGATGATTGAACACACATAGACCCTATTGGAATGCTTGGAAGCCTTTGGGGTGGCTCAGATGAATCCTTAGATTGCTCAGATCACAAACCCTAGATGCAGATGAACTTGAACTATGCAGTGAGACAAAAATGCAATATGAGATGGTATGCTTATGTTGATGCAAACATGAAAGATCACAAGCCATAGTGTGAAATTAGTGAGGGAAAATTTGGGGTATTTATAACAGGTTTGTTTGAATAGGTCTCGTATGTCCATCACCTGGTGTAACAAGTTTGTTCGAGGAAGACTCGTCTGTCTAGGGTTTTCTATCCGAAGTAACAATTCAGGTTGAAAGGAGCTCGTCTGCTTTGTTCCCACTCCAGTCTCCAAAGCATCATTTGGTTGGGTTTATCTCCCATTGCTTGCATTCTCCAGCAGAGTGCAAATTTCACGTCTTCTAGGTATTCAACCACAGTTCATCTTGAACGATCGATAACCCGTGCTACCGTCCTTTTCAGATTAACAGTTGCTTGAATAGGGGCAGCTGTAACACCCCAAATTTGCCCTCTCCTGTTTAGCATCATCATCATATCATAATCATCATAAGCGTGACATATCCTTATCATATTAAATGGAAAAATGAGGCATAACACTTGCATGATCCAGCATAAGGCATATAATCAATCATCAGGAAATTCAAAGCTCACAGGGCATGTTACAGGTTTGATATCAGGGTCAAAGCCTAAAGAAAGGATTAAGGATCAAAATCAGATCAAAGCGGTTGGCACCAGCTTATTTTTGAAGGTTCCCACCAAAAGAAGGGAAATTCAAAATTCACCGGCGTTAACCGGTTAACGGATTGGTTAACCGATTAACAGCCACGAATTTTGAATTTCCAGCAGCAATTCAGCATGTGTGATTTTTGCTCCAATTTCCATTTTCTGATTTTATTCATTTTGAATTAATTGGAAATTAAAAGGAAGGGTCTAAAGCACTTATCCAAGCCTAATCCCATTGCAAAAGCCAAATCACACTACCCAAACCATAATTTTTGATCCCAAGCCTAATTTTTGGGCCCCAAACCTAAACCATATTTAATCATTTCTCTCCAAACCACAAGGGACTCTCCCTCATTTTTTCACTCTCATTTCTGAATTTTCACTCCTCTCACTCACAATTCTCTCACTTTTCTCTCCCAATTTTCCAAATCACTCAAAGTTCCTCTTTGAAGATCACATAACATTGCCTTGAGGTGTGTAGATCTTGGAACTAGACCTCCATCCATAGCTTCATTGCATCTCTTTTCTAGTTTAAGTGGTGATTCAGATCTGGTTTGGGATCTAGAAGTGCTTTTGGATCCAAAATTCTGCATCAAGATCTTGTTCTTGCATTTATTTTGCACGGAGAATGAAGCGTAGCACCGGATCTTCAAAGCTTTGCGCAAGATCTATCGTTTTCAGCTCGATCAATAATTACCAAAGCATACCTCAGCTTTATAGGTTGGTTAATTTCAGATCTAGCTCTATTTAAGCTTATTTGCATGCTTGCGCTTTAGATCCGCCATGTAGGTTGTGTTGATTGAATTGATTGATCGGTTTGTGACCGGATCCATGTATTAATGTTCGTAAGCTTGATGATGCCATTTGATGTGAATTGATGCATTATTTTCATGCTCATATGCTTGCTGGTCTGGTGTAAGATTGTTTGGAAGAGATTTTTGCAAGATGATTTTCTGCAGGATTGCTGTTGTTTTAACAGCGTTAACCGGTTAACAGATTGATTAACCAGTTAACGCACCTGTTTTGTGCTGTTTTTATGCAGGTTCTGGCATGGTTAACCGGTTAACTCTTTGGTTAACCGGTTAACACTGATGCAGTAGGCCATTTTTTCCTTATTTCAAGCATGTTTGATACTTGTTTTAAATGCCATGGATTGTTATATGATCATTGAATATGATTGTTTGGGTGATTTTCTTGTTGATTGATGCGTGCTTCTGTATTCTTGACACGTAAATGCTTGTATGTGCAATGTTTGCCATGATTGTTTGATCTTGGTTGGTATGAACTTTGAGTATGCCATTGCCATGATTTTATTGATGAACATGTGATGGGTTTTTGCTAACTTGCAGGGACTCATGGTAAGAGAAGTGTGCATTTTCATCTACATTTCAATTCTTCATCCTTCTCTCTTTTTAAGTGCTTTCTCCTTATGGTTTTATATGTGCCTTATGCCATCATGTAATTCAAATCTTTTCTTCCCCCTCTAGGAGCAACTTATCTCCTTTAGAGGAATAAGTTTCTTGCTAGCTCTTGCTTCCTCTTCTTCTTGCTCCTCTTGTTTCCTTCTTTTCTTCTTTTCTCTTAGGATAGTCGAAATCTCACTAACCTTAGGACCTCTTTTGCATGTTAACATTAGGTTTAGTCTTCCCCCATTTTAGATTTTACCTTTTTTGCTCCTTTGGTTTCTTTCTCTTCTCATCTCAAAACAAAACCTAAAAAATATTAATAAAAAGAAGCGACTTCTTGCGTAATAGCCTTATTCCATGGGGCATATGTATTCATTCCATCTTGGAATAGTGCATTTGTCTAGCATGATGCACAAGTCGGATCATGAAGTCATCTTCATCAAGAAAAACCCTAAAAAACACTTCTTCATTTTTAATCACCAAAACACCTAATAAATTCAACAAGTCAATGAAATTAGGCCCTTGCCTTTTGAAACAAGTCTTGGATAAGTTCCCCTTGCTTGGAGGGCTTGTTCTATTATTCCATCTTGGAATGTAGTAGCAAGTACACATTCCATGGAAATGAGCTTGAGTTCATTTTGTTGTGCCACACAAATAAAGAGCTTTAAAAAACACAAACAAACAATAATCGTCTTTCCTTCGGGAATTCTTTTCTCATCTCCTTCGCTCCGTCTGTGAACTTGCTTCTTATTGTCATTATGCAAGACGGTTACGCACTCATCGTCCGAGTCTGCAACACCTGAGCATTGACATAGGCAGTTCAAGCCTTAATTCACAAGCAATCTTTTCCACCCCTAGTTAGGGGAACTACGGCGTCTCTGATCCTCATGTCCAGATGAGGTACGTAGCCAGCGGGGTAGGGCCCGTTCAAGCACAATCTTTATTTTCCCTACATTTTTCCTTTTCATTTCTTTTTCAATCCCCTTTTATTTTCTTTTTATCCAATTCAGTGCCTTTTCTTTGCAGCAGTTTCATCCATTCACCTTTTGAAACATATTTCTTTGCAAGTGTGGATTCTGTCGGGTACGGCGGACGATTTGGGGTTCTAATACCTTCCCAGGTTGTAACCGACTCTCAAACCCAGTCTCTTTGGTTCGTAGGACCTTTGTCCTTCCTTTTCTTTTCTTCGGTTTGTGCAGCATTACCATTCCAGTTTCTTCGGGAAAAAATGCCTGGCTGGCGACTCTACCTCTTTCGCGCCACTTTCGCGTTTGTACCAGGATGGAAATCCAGGGAGCGACACTTGGGCAAACAAAAGAAACTACAACTGAATAAATCAAATGATGTCCCATCCAGTTGGCTGAATGTCTTTGAGTGCAATCTGTGAACTTTTAGGAGCAATATATTTTACCAGGAAATCAAATATGCCACTTGGTTGTCCCAAGATTTCCCAAATTTCAACAGGGATAGGTGGGATTTCCTTCTTACTACCTCGGGCAATTTGTCTTGCAACTTCGATGTTTGATAGATGATAGGAGAATTCAATCTGATCTTCTTGCATAACCTTTAGGATTCCTTTATCAATCAGGTCTTGAATCTTATTCCTTAATGCCCAACAGTTATCTGTGTCATGTCTAGGACAGTTGGAGTGATATGCACACCTTGCATTGGGATTATAGCGAGGGGAGGAAGTATTGGGCTTTCGAGGAGAATTTTTCAACGAAATTAGCTTCATCTCCAACAAGAATTGCAAAGTTTGTGACATTGGCGTATCAAATTTGATGAACTGCCTTCTACATTCCTTATGTTGAGGTGGATTAACCTTACAAGATCTTCTTTCTTCAGTTCAACAATTATCAGTAGTAGCCTGTCTCTTTCCTTCTATATTCTTATCTTCCTTTCAACTAAGTCAGCTTGTTTCATCGGAGGTTGACTGATGATTAGATTCCCGACTCTATTACGTTGAAGTTTATTGACAAAGACTCTCAGCTCTTCTTGCCCCCTGGCTAAGTTTTGGATAAGAGCCACCTAATCATTCATCTAGATTCTCATCTCTGCCATATCAACTTGCAGTTGTTCCAACTGATCATTCTTGTTGTCTTCAAGATTATTCTTTTTCATGTCCTTAGTGAGGAGGTCTTTCATCTCTTCTTGCCCCTTGGACAAATTCAGGATCACCTCTTGAAATTGAGCAATCTGGGTTTGGAGATCTTTGACAGATTGTTCGAGAGCCATTTCTGCTGAAATAAACAGCGAGAAGATGAGAAACCTATTGTGAAAACCTGTCATGCAATGATATGGTATGTAAATGCATATGCAATGTTTTCAAGGACCGTAGGATTTAAATTTGTGAAAAAAACAAAACTCTTATTAGTAGGCTTGATATAATATTGCCCTTTGGACTTACAAATTAAAACAAACAAAGCTTATAAAGAAAATAAAACATCTGAGATTTAATTCTCCCATGGACGCTTCCTTTTGATGTTGAGATATGTGTTGAGATTCCGCTTCTCGTGAAGTTGCTTTGTCAACTCTAGCACTCTTTCTTGGCTAACCCTGAATTTAGCTTCAAAGGTATCTCTTTGCTTATTTAGTTGGATCCCGGACTTCTGCAGCTCTTCCAAATCAGTGGTTATATCTGGATGAAGGATGGTATAAGGAACATCTCCTTCTGCAATAGGCTTCATAGTAACCGGTAGAACAACATGATATGACATCATAAGAGTCTGAGCACGAGACCGCACCCATCTGAGGTAAGGTTCCATAGGAATAGAGTACTTTGGTTCCAGAGTCTTACTATCAACCATGTTCACTTTACTCCAAGCTCGTATAAACCTTTGATGGTTACCTTGAAGATCATTGTCGTAGTCAAACACAATACCTTGAATAAGCATATCATGAGGACCATTACTCTGAGCATAACCAAACTGACGTAGAGCTAAAGAAGGGTTATAAGTAATGCCGCATCTTATGCCAAGGAGTGGAACATTAGGGAACTCCTCACAAAGGTCAATGATAGTGACATTTTCCATAGATCGGGAACACCAGTGAATATCTGAATGAGAGAGTGACATTATCCTTTTAGACCACCTCAAACCTTGTTCATTCCTCATCACGGATCGAGGAAGGTGATAAATAAACAACCTAGATAGTAGAGGTATGCAACACATCAGAGTTCCTCTCGCCTTCGTAGTATGAGTGTGAAAAGAGTGTAAGATATCTCCAAGTAATGTAGGCACTGGATTATGAGTCAGAAATATGTTGATGACGTGTACATCTATGAACTGGTTTGGATTAGGGAATAGTGCCAAAGCATAAATCAGCAAGGCTAAGATCTCCTCAAAAGCATCGTAACTCATAGCATCCAAGAACACCTGAGCTTTCTCTATCAATACCTTAGAAAGAATGTCCTTAACTCTGCTTCTTGTTTCTAGGACAATGTATGATTTCTTCAAATGTAGGCCTGCAACAATGACTTCAGGTTTAGGCTCCTTCTCTAAGCCTGTGAAGGGTTTCATAATGACTCATCATATCTTCATCAAACCCTGAGGTAACCAAGTCAAGTAGATAACCATGCTTCTTGATGAACTATGAGCTTTCAGGAAGTTTTGAGACCAAATCCTTAAGATTGGGAGGTATCCCTACAAAGTTGATCCGGATAGTGTTCCTACGAGTGGAAGCCATAACCTGCAACAAAGAACAAAGATAAATCCTTTGGTCCTTGAAATGGTTAGTGGGAATGCTATGCTTATGATGTCATGATGTTATGATGTTATGTTCAAGCACAAACATGTGGTACACACAATAGCCCTAGGTTTAGAGGCTAGCATGAGGTTTAAAGGAAAGTACCCTCCCCCTGAAGTTTAGTTGGTTCATCCTGTCCTACAAAAGTAACCAGGTTCTAAGGGATCTCAATATCACTGATCCTTTTCAAGGGTTGTTGTTCAGTAGGCAACTGACTTACCTACCAACCCCCCCCCCCCCCCAAGATTAAAATCTCAATGAGCATAGCATCGAGTATCAACTAACTTTAGACTTCTCCAAAGTCGGCTATCTCACTACTTTCTAAAGGCGAAGATGGGTCAATTAAGGTTCTAAAGGGTAGTTAGTGTTAATGACAACGTATGGCAGCCCCATATTATCCTTAACTTACTTAAGGAACATAAGCACCAACCAAGAAGTCACACTAACTATAGCCACCAGATCAACCATATCGGTATACACCGTACATTTTTCTTGGTCTATTGCCACTTACCTAAGGTACACTAGATCCGGGTTAGGATCTTTCTCACAGTAACCCCACAACAGTCCCTTAAAGATAAAGCAAGCAAAGCAAACAAGTAAGTGATCTTAATTCCTAAGGTAACCCCTATTTCACTAAGTAGTCCCCGACAAAGTCGCCAGTTCTGTAACACGGTGAGAGAAATGACTTGGTGTTTTTATTTGACAAAAACATGTGCAGATAGCAAGAGTCTCCACTGACTTTTATTTTATCCAATAGGAAAGGGTATAAAAGAACAAGAAAGACCTTTTAAAAATTTGAGTTCGGGGGGTATGTTATACAAAGGGAAGGTATTAGCATCCTTTATATCCATGGTTATCCATGTGCTCTTAGTTACTTATCTCACTTTAACTTGTTTTAAAAATGTGTAGTATGTGTTTAGAAAAGATTTTAAGAAGTTCTTTGTAACGATCCTCGTATGGATATATACAAAGTCTTAAGTTTGAAAATATTTTGAAAGTGGGGTGTGAATAAGAGTTTTTGAAAGATGTGAGCTAGTAATTAAGTGCTACCTACCCTAAGTTGGTCTTCCATGTTTTTCTATTTCCTTTCAAGGGTAAGATTGTCCTTACTATTAAGGAGTAAGTAGTCATTACCTTGGATGTGTTAAGGGACGGGCGTAGGGTCATCGTATGGTCAATGAAGGCAACCTGTAGGGGTGTCTTTAGCAATTCGTAGGGACTATCATCATTTATTTGTAGGCAACCTCGAAGGGACTTATGATCTTTTGAATCTGTAGGGACTTGACGATTTATTTTGTAGGGACTTTACTTAAGACATCCCCATTTTCGAGGGACTTGACCATATTTAAGGCAACTGAGAGGTGTAACCCTAGGAGGTGCAGAAGGCGATCGTAGAATGATCGACTTACGTGTGTAAATATTGTTTTTAGATATTTATCTTATTATTAATTATCTAAGTTCGAATTGATTTTCAATTAAGTCTTTGCACGCCCTATATTACTAACCACACAGTAAATAATAAAAATAAAAGGCAAAAATTAAAAGCAAAATAATAAGGCATAATAAGGCATATAATGAATAATATAAAAAAAAATGAAAAAAAAAATGAAAAAAAAATAGAAAATAGGTTTGCAAATTAGGTTAAAGAAAAAAATCAGGGTTAGGGTTTGAGAAAATTTTGAAGATTTATTAAAAAAGTTTAGGTTTAGGAAAAATTTTAGGGTAGAAATTAGGGCTAAATTTTTAGGTTCGAAATTTAAGGTTTGAGGCAAGAAACTCAGGGTTTATGAAATATAGGGTTAAGGTTTATATGAAGAATTAGGGTCCATACAAAAATTTTAGGTTTTTTTAGAGAAAAAATTAGGGTTTATAGAAAAAAAATTTAAAGGTTTTATTAATTATAAAATAAAATATATTTTTTACAAACCTAAAAAAAAGAATTTTTTTTATTAAAATAAACTAAAATAATAATAAGTTATGAAATTTAAAGAAAAGTTAATAAAAAAAAATTAAGGGTTAATTATGGTTTAAAAATATAATTAAGTTTTTAATTAACAAAATTAAAGGAATTAAAGAGAAACCCACGTTTCTTTGCCAAAATGTTGGGAATGGGTGTTGAACCCACACCCTTACCTTAGGTCTTTTCCACTAGGCCAAGCGTGCCTCTAGAAAAATATATTATATAATAAACCTGGAAAAATAAATGAGTTAGAAAAAAAACGTTGTAGGCTGGGATCGAGCTCATGCCCTCTCATTCATAAGAGCCTCCTTCAACCAATTGAGTTATGCATATTTGCGTGTTAAATAACTAAAACAAAATTATAATAAAATAAAACAATTATTTAAATCTGAAAAACGTGCCAAGATCTTCATCTTTTTCCTCTAGACCTGCAATTTTCCTTCTTTTTTTGAACTATGAATACCCTTACCTTGTGCAGAAAATCGTCCTCAGCTTTTGTGGTCATGTTGGGTATTTATAAGGATGTAATTTAGGGTAGAAAGAATGAGCCTTGGGTGCATGGATTGGAGTTACTTGTGAATGAAGAAATAATTTACCATAATTATGAAAAAAATCAAATTAAATCATGCCTTTTGAGTTTGCACGAATTTGGAAGGGTTGAATCACTTTAATAATCATATAGTTGATCTCAAAATAAATTTCAAACCAAATATTTGATTTGATATAATTTATTTTAATTAAAAATAACTTTAAATGATTAAAATAAATAATAATATAAAATAAATAATAAAAATCAGAAAATATGGTCATTGGGTCGTGGATGGGCTTATCTTTGAGTTTGGATTGGAATATTATGGGCCCATTTGACAAAATCTTGAGTTTAGACCCTTTTTGCTTCATAAACCTCCTTAAATTTCCCAACTTTGACAATGCATAACTTCTTCAATTTTGATCCCATGAAGGTGTTCTTGGACTTTTTAGAAAGCTTAAAGTGTCCTATAATCAACCCATTTAGTCCCATGTCCATATCATTTACCATTTATAAATTATTAGCTTTGAAAAAAGTTGACTTTTTGTTGACTTTCAAAAAGCCCTATAATGTCTTGGCTCATATCTTTCAAATGAAGCATTTTTGGACTTGGCTTGTGAGACACAAAGTTGTAGAGAATTTAATTTCCTTAAAAATGAGCTTTGAGTGGAAAATTATTGATGAAGTATGTGAAAGTTATGATTGGTCAAAGTTCAGTTGACTTTTCCTACAAAAAACCCTAATTATCAACTTCTGATTCTTTATGATCTGTGGTTTCCTTGATGAATCATGATCAACCCTTGATCAAATAATGAATTTCAACTCATAATCTTGATGTTGACGAAATGTTTTGAAGTTTGACTTTATGTTGATCACGGTTGACCTCAGTTGACTTTTTCACCAAGTTAATTGATTTTTAGATATCTGAGCATCTGACTGGCCAAACTTGTGAGGAAAGCTTTGAAACTTGACATGTGGGTTCTTTAAGGTATGTGGGATGTTACGAAGTCCACTTGAGGCCTTGTAAGTCCACTTTTCTTGAGGAAACTCAAAACCCTAGTCTTAAGATCCATTGTTCAGGAGGAGGCTTTGTCTGATGAAACCTTCAATCCCTTTGACCAATTGAGAATCTTGTGACTATTAGGAGACCTATTGAGACACATTGTCTTGAATATGCGAGGGAAAATTTTGGGGTACAACAATTACACCATTTGAGCAAACCAACAGGCGTGGATCCTGTCGAGTACGATGGACGTAAATGTGTGTGAATACCTTCCCTTCACATAACTAACAGCCCAAACTTGGTTGTGTTGACCTTGTCTTTCCTTTCCCCCAGGATTTCTTCGATAGTTTCCTTTCCTCTTCAGGATAAATAATATTCGGTGGCGACTCTTCTATTCATTTTTCTCCGGTTGTTTTTCGCGTTGCGACAATTATCAGTAGGATTATTTCTTGTAAACAAACTCTATTTTATAGGTAAACAACCTCTGTTTTACCTAATGCTATCCAATGTAATATTTATCTCAGAACTCCATCTTTAATAAGAGAAACCTATCTAACTCCCTTTAATCACCACATGTGATTCCTAACAGTTACAACCCATCAACTGCATCATTCTACTCGAAAGACTCACCTTTCAATACAAAGTTCAGTCAAGACTCTTGACCAACAAACATACTTGAATATGCTTAAGAGCTTCATCCAAGAATAATACATATTTCATTACCCATGGGGTTTTTAAATGTTCAACAATTATTCTACCATAATGTATCAAACTGATACAAAGGGTGACTTACAATACAAGAAAGCCAACGAGTTTCAAAACCCTAAACCCTTATTTTTTACTTTTACAAAAGTGTTACAAGAGTTAGTTATTTTGTCCTATGTCTAGGTCTTCTATTTATAATCTTGATTTGTCCATGGGATTCAAATAATCCAACCAATTATTCCTTGATCCATGCTTTGATTGTTGAAGATAAAAAATCTCTTCAAATCCTCAACATAAATCTTCAACAAAATCTGTTTGTAACAGACAAAGATGTTGAATCCTCCTAATAGGACATCTTATTCAACATTTAAGTTTTATCAAAATTTAAGTCAAATCTTTTAGATCTTTCAAATATTAAGTGTGAAAAACTTGTTTCAAAAAGTACAAGGAAGTACATATATAATACTACAAAAGTATGTCATGTTCGCCTAGCGAACACTTTCTTTGCACATCGAAGTCACTTTTGAGGAACTTCAAGTGCCTCTAAACAATTAAAATTCCTTGAAAATATATGAGTTCGTTGTGTGAGCTTATTCTTCTTATATCGAACTTCTTCACTACATCCTTGCACGACAAACTTTATGTCCTTTTCCTACTACCATCCAAGGTTTCCTCTTTGCCTGGAATTCGTTTCATGTTCGCACAAAGAACATTCACTTCTTGTTCGCCCAATGAACTTCCTTGTTCATCTTCACTTATTTGTCTTCCTTTTCCAATCATGTGTGCCTTGTTCTTTGATGTTTTATGCATATTTCCTACACAATAACGCACATATCAAGTAGTTCAAAGGTAAATTCCATTAAATTAAAGAATCTTACAAGAACATGGAATAATCCAGGAAAACACACTTAAAGAGTTAAAAAAATGTCAAATATAATGGATAAAATTAAATTATGTTTGGAATTCAACATTAGATCAGATGCTTAGGACATCATGTATATCTATTTTATGACATATTACAATTTTTAGGGGACAGATGTCAGACACACTGTCTGGGACATTGTATACGAGAACTAAAACTAGTTTGCAAGCCAGATATAAAAGATTAGTTTATACAAGATGATGAAGCAAAAAAGAAATAAAGAAAATACAAGAAAGTGATAACCCAATTCGGTGAATCCACACCTATATTTATGGGCACTCTACCTAAGAAAGGAAATTCACTGCTTCGAATTAGAACAATTAGTATTATAAGAACCTTCAACCCCTATGAAGTTATATGACTCTCCTTAATCCTAGTAACTTTATGGAATACCTATATATTAAATACATACATCAAAGTATATTTTTCATATATAAGTTCAAGTTTGGTATTGAAATACAAATAAGTTCTTAGTACAATACATTGTAAAATTTTAGCCAACTAAATACATAAGGTACGACATCAAAAGGCTAACAATAATACAAGATGTCAAAACAAATAAATCTAAGAACTAGATCCGAAGATCTCAAAATATCCATTGCGGAAGCAAATCCATCAAGTAGTAAGGATAATCAAACTTCCTTATCCTTACCCTTCTCGGAACCAGAAGTACCTGAAAATATATCAACAACATGGGGTGAGATAACAACATCTTAGTAAGTTCCCTATCTTAGAGTTCCCTCGGCTCTAAAGTTTCGAATCTATCCACTACTCGGTTCTTTGGTCACTTCTCTATAAGGAACCAAAACAAGATGGAAAATTCCATACAATGCTCTCAACTCCTTACGTGGAGCTCAATGGAATACCCATCGCAAGTGTTATCGGCAAGGCTTCCTGTGGGACTCAGTGTAATACCCACCTCAATCCACTACCTAGTCTTTATGGATGCTACCCGTGGGACTTAATGTAACCCACCTCAAGACTTTAATGGGAAAGGCTTCCCGTGGGACTCAATGTAATACCCACCTCAAGCCACTACCATGCTTCTCGTGGGACTCAATGTAACACTCACCTCAAGCCTTAACTCGGACAAGACTTCCCGTGGGACTCAGTGTAATACACACCTCAAGTCACTACCATGCTTCCTGTGGGACTCAATGTAATACCCACCTCAAGCCTTAACTCGGGCAAGACTTCTGTGGGACTCAGTGTAAAACCCACCTTAAGTCACTACCCGCCTCACCAACGGTTTTCGCATCAACCTAGGGTAACCCTAATCATCTCACAAGTTATACCTTTTTATTTCCAATAGCTCACCATTACCTAACTAACATAATTACGGTTAATTAGAATAGTCGGGTAAAAGTTGGCTCAAAATAATATTTTCCAGTCTCATAAGATAAAACATATTATTAGCTTCAAATCGATATAAAGAACAATTAAATCGAATAAACGATAAAGAAGTTATGAATTTTTAAAGTAAGAACAACATAATATTTTTCCAAGACTTACATTGTTAACCGATTAATGCATATGGTTAACCGGTTAACCAATCTGAATTTCAACTTCCAGTAGCGTATCACATTCCCGTTAACCGGTTAACGTATATGGTTAACTGGTTAACCGACAGTCTGTAGCAGAAAAACCTGTGTTTTAAAGTGGATAACTTCTCCAAACTCAATCCAAATAACACCAAACATCAAAACAATTATCAACAGAGGTTCTCACACATATTGCAAACATACTCATCCATTTAATCGATATTTCAATCGTTTAAACTCTCGATTCTACGGTTTCTAGCATTTTTGTCCTAACCTCAAGAAATCTATAACTTCTAGAAATAAAAGTATCTATCTAGAACCCACCTCTACCAAAGATTATTGAGAAGATTGAGAGATGAATGGATGATGAATCTTCAAGACCAATAACTTTCTTCTTCTTCTCCAAGCTTTTCCCTTCTTCTCATTTTCCTCGTCTTTCTCTTCCTCTTTCCCTTTCTCTTGTTATGTTTCTATGTTACATAACATAAAAAAACAAACTTAGGTCTTATACGAGAAAGTATAATTTCCTCCCAACGGGTCCAAATATAGGGAATCCAAAAATGTCTCTTAATCAATAATTTAATAAAACCTCTGAGTCAGATAATATTAGTTAATATAAATTAATTCGCCAATTGATCATATTATTTTTGTTAAAACATCTCAAAGTAACCCGATACCCTATTGATATCAAATAATATTATTCGGAGCATTAAAATAAATTATGGGGTGTTACATCCTCTCCCCTTAAATTGAAATTCGTCCTTGAATTTAAAGATTACCTAAACAGGTGAGGATACACCTTCCACATCTGCGATTCCAGTTCCCACGTAGCATCTCCCAGACGCGTCACATCTCATTGTACCTTAACAAGTGGAATCTCTTTGTTTCTTAGAAATTTGGTTTCTCTTCCAACAATACGGCTCGATTGGGGTTCAAAAGTCAAGTCCGCTTCTATCTCGATAGAATCCGGCAGAATAGGCTGAAGAGGATCAGGAACAAACCTACGAAGTTGAGATACATGAAAGACATCATGCATTTATGATAGGGAGGGTGGTAAGGCTAATATGTAAGCAACTTCACCAATCCTTTCCAAGATCTGATACGGTCCTATGTATCTCAGACTTAACTTATGTGACTTGAACAATCCTTTCAATCTCAATCTTGGAGTAACTTTCAAATAAACATAGTCACCTTCCTCAAATTCCAAAGGTCTCCTTTGATTGTCAGCATAACTCTTCTAACGATCTTGGGCTTTCTTAATTTTCTCTTAAATCATTCGAATCTTTTCCGTAGTCTCTTGAATAATCTCGGGTCCCAAAATTCTATCTTCACCCACTTACGACCAACTCAAAGGCGTTCTACGCTTTCTTCCATATAAAGCCTCATATAGAGCCATACTAATGCTCGCATGGTAACTATTATTGTAAGAGAACTCGATCAAAGGTAAAATTTCCTTCCAATTTCCTCTACTTTCCAACACACAAGCTCTTAACATGTCTTCCATTATTTGAACGGTTCTCTTAGTCTGACCATCAGCTTGAGGATGATTAGAAGTGCTCAAACGTAAGTTCGTACCCATAGCTTGATAAAACACTTTCCAAAACCTTGAAGTAAACTTTGGATCTTGATCAGAAATAATGCTAGATGGGACACCATGCAACCTTACAATTTCTGCAATAAACAACCTTGCAAGATAGAATGCCTTGTATGTAGTCTTAACGGCTAAGAAATACGCAGATTTTGTTAGTCGATCTACAATCACCCAAATAGAATCATAAACACCTTGAGTACTAGGTAATCCCACCATAAAATCCATAGAAATACTATCCCACTTCCAAATTGGAATATCCAAAGGTTTTAATAAACCTTCTGGTCTTTGGTGCTCGATCTTCACTTGTTGGCACACCGCACACTCAGACACAAACACTGCAATATCCTTTTTCATACCTGACCACCAATACTCTTTATTTAAATCTTGATACATCTTCGAAGAACCCGAATGTATCGTAAAAGTACCTTTATGAGCTTCCTCCAAAATCTTTCTCTTTAACACAACATCATTCGGAATACAAATCCTTTGGTTAAATAGGATAATGCCATCCGACGCTCTTACAAAACCCGGTTGGAGTAACATCTCTTGTAACTTGTCATCTAGAACTTGTCCTTGTTGAATTTTGCTCCTTAAGGTAGAATTGATATTCAAATTTCCCATGATCACACCATTCGGGATCCATACAAATTGAAGATTGAGATCTCAAAACTTCTCCAATAATGCATATTCCAACACCATCAACTCGACACTATGAATCACTTTTCGGCTTAAAGAATCTGCCACTTTACTCGCTTTTCCTGGATGATACTTTAATTCTAGGTCATAATCCTTCAAGTACTTCATCCACCTTCTTTGTATCATATTCAATTCTTTCTGATCAAAAAGATACTTCAAACTCTTATGGTCGTTGGACATCTCAAAGCGCACACCATACAAATAATGCCGCCACACTTTTAGAGTAAACACCACGACCTCTAACTCCAAATCATGAGTTGGATAATTCTTCTCATGAACTTTTAACTGTCGAGAAGCATAAGCTACAACATGTCCTTCCTGCATAAGAACACCTCATAATCCCATCTTAGAAGCATCGAAAAACACTTCGTAAGACTTGTTAGGATCGGGAATGATCAACACCTGAGAAGTCATCAATATTTCCTTTAGACACATGAAACTTTGTTCACAACCAGAATCCCATTCATAAGTGAAATCCTTTCTAGTAAGCTTATTCATTGGCAACGCCAACTGAGAAAAACCTTTGATGAACCTTCTGTAGTAACCTGCCAAGCCTAAGAAACTTCTAACTTCCGAAGGATTCCTCGATCTCTCCCAATTTATCACGACTTCAATTTTTGACGGATCCATTGCTACACCTCCTTGAGATATAACATGTCCAAGAAATTTGACTTCAGACATCCAAAACTCACACTTGCTAAACTTGGCGAAAAGTTGTTTCACTTGCAATACCGATAGTACAATTCTCAAATGCTCTTCGTGCTCTTGTGGAGTACGAGAATAAATGAGAATGTCATCAATAAAGATTACAACAAATTGATCTAAATAATCTTGAAATATTCGGTTCATGTAATCCATAAAAATAGCTGGAGCATTTGTCACACCGAAAGGCATCACTAAAAATTCATAATGACCATAACGGGTTCTGAACACAGTCTTCGGTACATCAAAACTCTTTACACGAATCTGATGATTGCCCAACCTCAAATCAATCTTCAAGAACACACAAGCGCATTTCAATTGATCCAAAAGGTCATCTATTCTAGGTAAATGATACTTGTTCTTGATAGTGACCTTTTTCAACTTACGATAATCAATACACAACCGCATACCATTGTCCTTCTTCTTTACCAATAAAACAGAAGCTCCCCACAGTGAAACACTTGGTATAACAAAATGCTTCGCCATCAAATCTTCTAACTGATCCTTTAATTCTCTTAATTCAAGCGGTTCCATCCGATAAGGGGAAACAGACATAGGAGTCATCCCTAATATCAGGTCAAATGAGAACTTAACTTCCCTCACATGAGGTAAAGAAGTGACATCCTCGGGAAAGACTTCAGGAAACACACAGATTATTGGGATATTCAGAACTTGTTGATCATTACTCTCCTCTTTAGTAAGGACCAGTAAAACAGATTTCTCTTTTTCAAACAAAAAGCTTACCATTCCAACCATACCTTCTAAGATTGTTGTCAACACATCTTTCTGAGGAGCTTCCACAGATGGAATGATGATCAATTTCTCTTCGCACCCAATAAATACAAATTAGCAAACAACTAATCCATTCCCAAAATAACATCGACCTTCTTAAGGGGTAGACAAATAAGATCAAAATGGAAAACTCTACCATCCACATACAAAGTGAAATTTTCACATATAAGAGGTGTCTCAACGGTTTCATCCATAGTGGTAGTAACCACCATAGGAGGAGACATGTGAATAACTCGTAACCCAAGTCACTTCACACAGCGCGTAGACACAAAAGAATGTGTTGCTCCAAAATCAAATAAAACAAGACAAGGATGTTCATTAACAAGACATGTACCCGTAATTAGAGAGTTGTCGGCTTTAGTCTTCCTCGCATCCATGGTATAAACCCTTCCTTGAACATTATCCCTTTTCTGTGAATCTTTAGAAACATGTCCTTCTTTATGGCAATTGTAACATGTCATAACGCCCAAAACAAACCTTCCATAATGATTCTTACGACACTTGGGACATGAAGGAGAAGCATTAGGTATAGGATTCGCCACTTGCTTCCCCTTGAAGGGTTGGGGCCTGGGCCTAAAAGGTTGATTCACCCTCCCACGATCACTTTGAACAACTCTTCCAACATTTACTCCAGCCTGTACTTTCTTCAAACTATTCTCAGCAACATAGCATTGCCTCAACAATTCAGAATAAGTTGTGAACTCCCTCTGAGAGACACTATGAGAAATTTCAGCCCTTAACCCAAATAAAAACTGATCAATTTTCCACTTCTCGTTGGGAGCATACATAGCTTGCCTTGAATAAGCCGCCATGTCCTTAAACTTTTCTACATAACTGGCCACAATCATGCTTCCCTGCCTAAGCTGTTGAAACTCGAACTCTTTATGGGTCCTCAGAGAACTTAGAAAATATTTCTCCATAAAAGTTACCTTAAACTGTTCCCACACCTTCAGAACTTCTTATACAATCATGAGAGTATAAGCACTCTCCCACCGTCTAGCAACAAGAACTTTTAACAGGTGTGATGCAAACGTCACCTTGTTCTATTCACTACACAACACAATCTGGAAGATTCTCTCCATACCAGTTATCTATTCACGAGCTTTTACCGGATGTAATCCGCCATGAGATTCTTGAGGATTCATGCGGAAAAAGTCATGGAAAGTCCCACCTTCAGTTTTAGGAATGACCACCTGAGGACGAAAACCCCCATTCATTTGGTAAACCATCTCCTGCATAAACCGATTAAGTTGTTGCTGCATGAACTGATACAACGAAGCATTCCATCATCGCCCGGCGAATTCCCAATAGGAGGAGAGGCACTATGCCTACCACAAATTTTACGTCCACTAGCCATATCCCTAAATGTTATTAAAACAGGATTAAGTTGATCAGGCTCAATACCATAAACATAACATTTAGTTCTATAGCGAGATTACATATATGAACGAAAAGAAACACTTATAATATTCCAAGGCTAGGTCGAGGATACGACCTGCTCTAATACCAACTATAATACCCATATATAAAATACATACATCAAAGCATATTTTTCAGATATAAGTTAAAGTTTGGTACTGAAATACAAATAAGTTCTTAGTATAACACATTGTAAAATTTTAGCCAACTAAATACATAATGTATTACATCAAAAGGCTAACAATAATACAAGATGTCAAAACAAAGAAATCTAAGAACTAGATTTGAAGATCTCAAAATATCCACTGCGGAAGCAAAGCCATCAACAAGTAAGAATAATCAAACTGCCTTATCCTTACCCTTCGCGGAACCTGAAGTATTTGAAAAAATATTGTAGATGTTTAAGAATTGGCAGAATTTTTGACCAAACAAGAAATGTTAAATTCAGTTCAGAATGTCCTATCAGATGTTGGGACATTATCAAACAGAGTATGTGAACTTATTTCAGGATGTCCTACCAGATGTTGGGACATTGTATAAATGACTAAGTTCAGTTTTGTCAGGATGTCCCAACAGATGTTGAGACATCTCAGACCTGCTACCAGAATTAATTATTGATTAACAGATCAGAGATATTTAAGGAGAACTATCTGGAATTAATTAATGCTGGATAAAAACAGAACAAGGCGCATCTGTAGGGAGTTTTAAATTGAAGATTCAGATTAAAACAGAAGACCTAATGCACCTAGAATATAGAAGGTAACAAACCCTAAATTCAAGGTGACAGTTGCTGCACATTAGGGCTGGATCATTCTACAGAAAGCCCAAAATTCAGATACCTATTTAAACAACAGAAACTCATAGAATTGAGCACAAAATTTCAGAAGACTAAATAGGGTGTCTAGTGTTTTAATAGCAGGCTGTTTTTATGTACCACTTTATGAGCTTTTAAGCAAAAGTGCATTTGTGACTTGATTGAAACTGTTAAGTAAAATCAAGCTGTTATTGTTTGAAGGATGTCTTCAATTTTTCTGTAAACTTGTAAACTTAATCACTGGGTGATTGAGGGGGAGTGAGTAGGGTACTCTTATCTAAGTGAGTCTTAGGTAGAAATTGCATTGGGTAAGTATTAAGTGATAGATTAAACAGGGTGGTTTAAGTCTAGAATTAATATTACTAATAGTGGATTTCCTCCTGGCTTGGTAGCCTCCAGATGTAGGTGTGGTTATACACTGAACTGGGTTAACAAACTTCTGTGTTGTTTATTTTTCCTGCTGTTTAAAGTTTTGGTTAAATTTGTCAAATGTCCTATTAAGTGTTGGAACATCTCTTAGGACATCTCATTACAGAATTTCAATTGGCAACAGAGCAGGCACCCTGCCTGTTTATACTGGGTGAGATCTAGGGAAAACAAATTCTGTAACATGGACAGAGATATAGGGTCAGTAAATAGACCACCTATACTGGATGGTTCTAATTATGACTACTGGAAGCCAAGAATGATTGCATTCTTAAAGTCACTTGACAACAGGGCATGGAGAGCAGTAAAAATTGGATGGAAACATCCTGTTCAAAACACCAAAGATGGATCAATAGTTCTGAAACCTGAAGAAGAATGGAGTAAAGAGGAAGAAGATTCAGAACTAGGCAACTCAAAAGCCCTAAATGCTTTATTCAATGGCATTGATAGAAATATTTTCAGACTGGTGCATCATTGTGAGCTGGCCAAAGATGTGTGGGATACCCTCAAGACAACTCATGAAGGAACATCAAAAGTAAAAATGTCAAGACTTCAACTTCTCACCACCAAGTTTGAAAACTTGAGAATGAAGGAAGATGAATCAATTCATGAGTTCTACATGAACATCTTGGATATAGCCAATACTTCTGGAGCCTTGGGAGAAAAGATGACTGATGAAAAGCTTGTAAGGAAGATTCTCAGATCTTTGTCAAAAAGATTTGACATGAAAGTCACAGCAATAGAAGAAGCACAAGACATATGCTCCATGAAAGCTGAAGAACTAATTGGTTCCCTTCAAACTTTTGAGATGGGAATGAATGACACACATGCTAAAAAGAACAAAAGCATTGCCTTGGTTTCAAATGCAGATGAAGAAGAAGATGATGAACTAGCAAATGATAAAAGCTTATCAGAAAACCTTGTATTGATTACAAGACAGTTCAAACAGATTCTCAGAGGTATGGAAGGTAAATCAAATTCCAGTGGAAGATTCACAAACTCTTCTGAAAACAAGAGAACCTATGATGCTAACAGAAGATCAAATCTTGCTGAAAAGACCAGTCAAGAAAAAGGAATCAAGTGCCATGAATGTGAAGGATATGGACACATCAAGAAGGAATGTCCTAACTTCTTAAAAAGACAAAAGAAGGGACTATCTGTAACCTGGTCTGATGAAGACTCAGGAGATTCAGAAGAAGAATCAGCTAAGCACATTGCTGCTTTAGCTGGACTGTGTGAATATGATAGTGATTCCAGCTGTGGAGAGCTTACTTATGCAGATCTTGAGCAAGCCTTCAAGGATCTGTACAAGAGTAGTACTGAAGTATGCAGTGAGGTCATAAAGCTAAAGAAGCAGAATGAAGTACTAGAAGAAGAAAAAGCAAGTGATCAAGTAATCATTGATACCTTAAAAAGTGAAGTAACTCTTCTCAATTCTAAGCTGGAACATATGTCCAAATCTGTGAGAATGATGAACAGCAGCTCAAATACACTGGATGCTATTCTCTGCAATAATAAACATTCAGGGGACAAAAGTGGACTGGGATATAACAGAGATGAAGCAAGCTCTAGCAAAACTACTTCAAAAACTATACAGTCAAACAAGATGTCTCAACAGATGCTCCAACATCAGAACACAAAGACAAACATAATGTTCCAACAGATGTCTCAACATTCTGGAAAGAACAAAATGAAGAAAAAATATCAAAGATGGAGATGTCATCACTGTGGAAGATTTGGGCATATCAAACCTCACTGTTATAAGCTACATGGATATCCAAATCAGATGTGTCAGCAACCTTCCAAGCAGAAAGTAGTAGATACCAAGAAAGTGCTGCATAAAAGTCAGCAATATTCTAAGCAAAAGACAGAAGTAATCAAGAAAGTTTGGAGACCAAAAGCTGACATTCAGACTGATCAAAGCCACATACACAAGAACAAGATCAACAATCAAGCTTGGAGATCAGCTGAACAACACTCAGAGCAAAGGCATCAAAAGAAATCTCAACTCATCTGGTCAAAGAAAAGTACTGCATACATAGCACATACATCATTGAAAGTATCAGCTAAAGAAGACTGGTACTTTGACAGTGGATGCTCAAGACACATGACTGGATTGAAGAATTTGCTAGTAAACTTAAAGCCACATTCATCCAGGTATGTTACCTTTGGAGATGGAGCTAAAGGAGAGATCAAGGGAGTTGGAACCTTGGATTGTCAAGATGTTCCAAGACTAGATGATGTGCTGCTTGTTAAAGGTTTAACTGCTAACCTGATCAGTATAAGTCAGTTATGTGATCAAGGGTACAGTGTAAACTTTACCAAATCTGAATGTATAGTGACTAACAAAGAACAAGAGGTTGTCATGAAAGGAGCCAGATCTAAAGACAACTGTTACATGTGGGAATCCCAAAATCTCAGTCTCACTTCAACCTGTTCTCTAGCTAAAGAAGAAGAAGTGAAACTGTGGCATCAAAGACTAGGTCATCTTCATTTCAGAGGCATAAAGAAGATCATATCTATGGATGCTGTAAGAGGTATTCCTAAACTGAAAATTGATGATGGCAAAATCTGTGGTAACTGTCAAATAGGCAAACAAACCAAGATGTCCCATCCAAAGCTCCAACATCTGACAACTTCCAAAGTTTTGGAATTGTTACATATGGATCTCATGGGACCTATGCAAGTTGAAAGCCTTGGTGGTAAGAGGTATGCATATGTGGTGGTTGATGACTTTTCAAGATATACATGGATAAATTTCATTAAAGAAAAGTCAGATGTCTTTGATGTATTCAAGGAATTATGTCAAAGATTACAAAGGGAAAAATCCAGCTGTGTGATCAGAATTAGAAGTGATCATGGAAAGGAATTTGAGAATAAAAAATTCTTAGATTTCTGCTCTTCAGAAGGAATCAATCATGAATACTCTTCTCCTATCACTCCTCAACAGAATGGGATTGTTGAGAGAAAAAATAGAACTATTCAAGAATCTGCAAGAGCTATGATACATGCTAAAAAGCTACCTCTGTATTTCTGGGCTGAAGCTATGAACACTGCCTGCTACATCCATAACAGAGTTACCTTGAGAAAAGGAACCCTGTCCACAATATATGAAGTCTGGAAGGGCAGAAAACCCACTGTGAAGTACTTTCATGTGTTTGGAAGTAAATGCTATATTCTGGCAGATAGGGAGCAAAGGAGAAAAATGGATCCTAAAAGTGATGAAGGAATTTTCCTTGGATACTCTATAAACAGCAGAGCATATAGAGTATTTAACTACAGAACAAATGTTATCATGGAGTCCATAAATGTGATAATTGATGATGCTCCTACAGATGTCCCAGAAGATGTTGGAACATCTGCTGATATCAAGATTGAAGCTGAAGAAAAGAATGATCAATATAACTTCACTCAAAATGATACAAAGTCAGAAGATTCAAGCAAACCTCCCTCCATCAGAATACAGAAGGATCATCCCAAAGATTTAATAATTGGTGATCCCAACAGAGGTGTGAGCACTAGATCAAGAGAAGTGATTTCAGGTTCTTGTTTTGTTTCCAAAATAGAACCTAAAAATGTCAAGGAAGCTCTCACTGATGAATACTGGATTTGTGCTATGCAAGAGGAATTAGGTCAATTCACAAGGAATGAAGTGTGGAATCTTGTACCTAGACCTGATGACATAAATGTGATTGGTACAAAATGGGTGTATAAGAACAAGTCAAATGAACAAGGAATTGTTACAAAGAACAAAGCTAGACTTGTGGCTCAAGGATACACTCAAATTGAAGGAGTAGACTTTGATGAAACCTTTGCACCAGTAGCAAGGCTTGAATCAATAAGACTACTGTTGGGAATTGCTTGTATCTTAAAGTTCAAGCTATTTCAAATGGATGTGAAAAGTGCCTTTCTTAATGGTTATCTTAATGAGGAGGTATATGTAGAACAGCCTAAAGGATTTGTTGATCCAAGCTGTCCAAATCATGTATACAAACTCAAGAAAGCACTTTATGGTCTGAAGCAAGCTCCAAGGGCATGGTATGAAAGACTTACCACATTTCTTATCAAGCAAGGATACAGAAAAGGTGGGATTGATAAAACCCTGTTTGTTAAAAATGAAGAAGGAAATGTCATGATTGCACAAATATATGTTGATGACATTGTGTTTGGTGGGATGTCTGATAAGATGGTCAAACATTTTGTCAAGCAGATGGAAGCTAAATTTGAAATGAGTCTAGTAGGTGAATTAACCTATTTTCTTGGTCTGCAAGTTAAGCAAATGGAAGACTCAATGTTCATCTCACAAAGCAAGTACTCCAAGAACATAGTGAAGAAATTTGGAATGGAAAAAGCTTCTCATAAAAGAACTCCTGCTCCTACACATTTAAAGCTGACTAAAGATGAGAAGGGTGAGAATGTAGATCAAAGTTTATATAGAAGCATGATTGGGAGCTTGTTATACTTGTCTGCTAGCAGACCAGACATTGCATTTGCAGTAGGAGTTTGTGCAAGATATCAAGCTGATCCAAAAGTCAGTCATCTCAATCAAGTCAAGAGAATCCTTAAATATGTTAATGGTACTTGTGACTATGGCATAATGTACTTTCATGGTTGCAAACCTATTCTCACTGGCTTCTGTGATGCTGATTGGGCAGGAAGTGCTGATGACAGAAAAAGCACTTCAGGAGGATGCTTCTTTCTAGGAAACAATCTGATTTCTTGGTTCAGTAAGAAACAGAATTGTGTATCTTTATCTACAGCTGAAGCTGAATACATAGCAGCAGGTAGCAGTTGTTCTCAGTTGGTTTGGATGAAGCAGATGCTCACTGAGTACAATGTCCCACAGGATGTCATGACATTGTACTGTGACAACTTAAGTGCAATCAACATATCTAAAAATCCTATCCAACACAACAGGACAAAGCATATTGATATCAGACATCATTTCATCAGAGATCTTGTAGAAGAAAAGGTGATTTCATTGGAGCATGTAGCTACAGATCTGCAGTTAGCTGATATCTTTACCAAGGCATTGGATGCTACACAATTTGAGAACTTAAGGGGCAAACTTGGAATCTGTTTATGTGATATCTAGCAGTTAATGAGATGTGCCAACATGTCATATGACATTGCATGGCATAAGTTCCAGATGGCAAAGCTAGTCTGGACTAGATCCTTGGGAATTTCATTCCTAATCATTTGGACTGTAACGGCTACTTATTTAGTAATTCCTTATAAGCAGCTATCAAGAGTCTCATCACACCATCACAAGCGAATCACATTAACTAGTAATCCTTCAGAAATCAAAAACCCTAAAGCTGCACATTCATCTTCCTCTACAATGTCTCAAAACCCTAAAACTACTGAGGAAGTTCTCAACCATGAAGACGTAGTTCATGCCACTCCCATCTCTGTGGTACCAATGCAATCAACACCATTGGACGAACTCAGGGGAAGCGCTTCTCACTCTAAAAAGGCAAGAACACCAAAGAGAGCTAAAGATCAAGTTTGTAGCAAAGCCAAAGGAGGCATTCCTTCTCCTGCTAACATGCCACCAAAATCTTCAAACTATGTGGATGATTCAATCAAGGAGATTGTCACCCAAATTCTGTTTGAACAAAGAAAGGTGAGTGGGATCTCTGTTCCATTGCAAACCATGCCTGCTTCCAAGAAGAACCATCTCAAACTGCAGAGGACACTTCTGCAGAACAAGATGTCCCAATAAATGTTGGAACATCTGCAGATGAGAAAGAAAATTCATCTGATGCTGATCAGACTGAGGTCCAAGAGAAGGCCTCAAGTGAAAGTGATAAAGAAAACTCTGAGGATCAGAATAAGGCCTTAAATGAAGATAATGACAAAGTCTCTGAGGATCAGACCAAAGCCTCAGATGAAGATCTAATCCCTGCTGATCAACAAGCTGAAGAAGAGACTGCTCAATCTCCTCCAGTGGTCAACATGGAGCAGGACTCTGATGCAGAAATCATAGCATCTGTCAAACCCAGCATAGCCAAAAGACTCAGGTCCAGGAAGGGTAAGATGCAAGCTGAAGCAGCAATTCCTGAAAAGAAGAAAGCCTCTCCAAAGAAAGGGAAAGCTAAAGCCTCTTTTGGGCCATCAAAACAATGGAGTAAAGTTCAAACTCAGAAAAGAAAGGCTGTCACACCATCAGATTCAGATGTTGAATCAGATGTCCCAACATCTCCTCCCAAGAAGAGACCAGCAACATCCAGAGCTTCAACTGCTGTACCCGAAGCTCCCTTGGACAACATATCATTTCACCATGTCTCTAGTGTGAACAGGTGGAAGTATGTGTACCAAAGAAGGGTTGCCCTGGAAAGAGAACTGAGCAGCAATGCACTTGAGTGCACAGAACTGATTGATCTCATCTCTGCTGCAGGACTATTCAGAACAGTCTCAGACCTCTCTCCCTGCTATGAACTTCTTGTCAAAGAGTTCATTGTGAATCTTCAGGAGGATTGCTCAAATAGTAAGTCCTTTGAGTTTAGAAAAGTTTATGTAAGAGGTAAGTGTGTTGAGTTCTCTCCCCAAATACTTAATCAGTATCTAGGAAGAGAAACAGATGGACCTAATGAGCTAGGCAAGACAGATAATCAAGTCTGTAAGGTGATAACTGCTGACCAGGTAAAGGCATGGCCTGTGAAGGGAAAGCTATCTGTAAGCATGCTTACCAGAAAGTATGCCATGCTGAACAGGATTGGTACATCTAATTGGGTGCCTACTAACCACACTTCCTCAATCTCAACTGGTCTAGCCAGATTTATATATGCTGTTGGAACTCAAACCAAAATGGACTATGGAGCTTTCATCTTTGATCAAACCATGAAGCATTCCAGCTCTTCTGCAACAAAGCTACCAATAGCTTTTCCTTCATTGCTATGTGGTATAATATTAAGCCAATTTCCTAGGATTTTAACTGAGAAGGACACAATCTGCAAGAGAGAAAGCCCCCTGGCTTTTCACTACAAATTATTTCTCAGTCACCATGCTGCAGATGTTGAAACACCTGCTGGGACATCTGCTGGTCCCTCCACTGCTAAGAATCCAATCTCTAAGAGGGCCTTGATTGCTGAGCTAAAGTGCACCTGCAAAGAGCTTGAAGCTAGAAAGAAGAAGCTGGAGGAAATAATTAAGAGGTTGGAAAGTGAAGAAGATCAGAATGCTGCATCTGGTGAAGACAGTGAAGCTGCAAGTGAAGCTGATAAAGATGAAGACACTGAAGTGGAGGAAGCTACTGAGAGTGATGAATCTGAGTGATCTGTGTATGTGAGGCATTTGTAATGACAGCAATAGTTCTTTGGCCCCTAATTTTGTGTCTACCAAGGGGGAGAACAACATCAAATGTAATTGCTGTTTAAATGAATGAAATCTGTTTGTTTATGCCTGAACTGAATAAGTGTGAATATTTCTGTTGAAACAAGACTGGACTCATATATGTTTGAGGGGGAGTAAAACTCAAATATGAATCAACAGAAAAGTAATGATATACTCTGATAAAAAGAACTTATGCTGCACTCTAAAAACCAGAAAAGATGTTAGCCAAAAATTAGCCAAAGGGGGAGTTTGTAGATGTTTAAGAATTGGCAGAATTTTTGACCAAACAAGAAATGTTAAATTCAGTTCAGAATGTCCTATCAGATGTTGGGACATTATCAAACAGAGTATGTGAACTTATTTCAGGATGTCCTACCAGATGTTGGGACATTGTATAAATGACTAAGTTCAGTTTTGTCAGGATGTCCCAACAGATGTTGAGACATCTCAGACCTGCTACCAGAATTAATTATTGATTAACAGATCAGAGATATTTAAGGAGAACTATCTGGAATTAATTAATGCTGGATAAAAACAGAACAAGGCGCATCTGTAGGGAGTTTTAAATTGAAGATTCAGATTAAAACAGAAGACCTAATGCACCTAGAATATAGGAGGTAACAAACCCTAAATTCAAGGTGACAGTTGCTGCACATTAGGGCTGGATCATTCTACAGAAAGCCCAAAATTCAGATACCTATTTAAACAACAGAAACTCATAGAATTGAGCACAAAATTTCAGAAGACTAAATAGGGTGTCTAGTGTTTTAATAGCAGGCTGTTTTTATGTACCACTTTATGAGCTTTTAAGCAAAAGTGCATTTGTGACTTGATTGAAACTGTTAAGTAAAATCAAGCTGTTATTGTTTGAAGGATGTCTTCAATTTTTCTGTAAACTTGTAAACTTAATCACTGGG
Organism: Lathyrus aphaca; assembly: GCA_963966055.1. Classification (NCBI taxonomy): domain Eukaryota; kingdom Viridiplantae; phylum Streptophyta; class Magnoliopsida; order Fabales; family Fabaceae; genus Lathyrus; species Lathyrus aphaca. The sequence goes on from OZ014521.1 coordinate 449,800,727, forward strand.
TGATTGAGGGGGAGTGAGTAGGGTACTCTTATCTAAGTGAGTCTTAGGTAGAAATTGCATTGGGTAAGTATTAAGTGATAGATTAAACAGGGTGGTTTAAGTCTAGAATTAATATTACTAATAGTGGATTTCCTCCTGGCTTGGTAGCCTCCAGATGTAGGTGTGGTTATACACTGAACTGGGTTAACAAACTTCTGTGTTGTTTATTTTTCCTGCTGTTTAAAGTTTTGGTTAAATTTGTCAAATGTCCTATTAAGTGTTGGAACATCTCTTAGGACATCTCATTACAGAATTTCAAATATCAACAACATGGGGTGAGATAACAACATCTTAGTGAGTTCCCTATCTTAAAGTTCCATCGGCTCTAAAGGTTCTAATCTATCCACTACCTGGTTCTTTGATCACTTCTCTATAAGGAACCAAAACAAGATGGAAAAGTCCGTACAACACCCTCAACACCTTACGTGGAACTCAGTGGAATTCCCATCATAAGTGTTATCGGCAAGGCTTCCCGTGGGACTCAATGTAATACCCACCTAAAGCCACTACCTAGTCTTTATGGATACTTCCGCGGGACTCAATGTAACCCACCTCAAGACTTACTCAAGACTTCAACGGGCAAGGCTTACTATGGGAATCAATGTAATACCCACCTCAAGCCACTACCCTGCATCCTGTGGGACTCAATATAATACCCACCTCAAGCCTTAACTTGGGCAATAATTCCCGTGGGACTCAGTGTAATACCCACCTCAAGTAGCTACCCTCCTCACCAACGATTTTCACATCAACCTAGGGTAACCGTAAACATCTCATAAGTTATACCTTTTTATTTCCAATAGCTCACAATTACCTAACTAACATAATTATGGTTAATTAGAACAGTCAGGTAAAAGTCGACTCAAAATAATATTTCTCGGTCTTATAAGATAGAACATATTATTTTCTTCAAATCGATATAAAGAACAGTTAAATCGGATAAACGATGAAGAAGTTATGAATTTTTAAAGTAAGAACAAAATAATATTTTTCCAAGACTTAGAGTGTTAACCAGTTAATGCATATGGTTAATCGGTTAACCAATATGAATTTCAACTTCCAGTAGTGTATCACAGTCCTGTTAACTAGTTAATGCATATAGTTAACCGGTTAACCGACAGTCAGTAGCAGAAAAACCTGCCTTTTAAAGTGTATAACCTCTCCAAACTCAATCCAAATAACAACAAACATCAAAACAATTATCAACAGAGGTTCTCACACATATTGCAAACATACTCATGCATTTAATCGATATTTCAACCATTTAAACTCTCAATTCTACGATTTCTAACATTTTTTATCTAACCTCAAGAAATCTATAACTTCTAGAAATAAAAGTATCTATCTAGAACCCACATCTACCAAAGATGATTGCGAAGATTGAGAGATGAATGGATGATGAATCTTCAAAACCAATAGCTTTCTTCTTCTTCTTCTTCTTCTTCTTCTTCTCTAAGCTTTTCCATTCTTCTCACTTTCCTCTTCTTTCTCTTCCTCTTTCCCTTTCTCTTGTTATGTTTCTATGTTACATAACATAAAGAAAACAAACTTAGGTCTTATATGGTAAACTATAATTTCCTCCCAACGGGTCCAAATAGAGGGTATCCAAAAATGTCTCTTAATCAACAATTTAATAAAACCTCTGAGTCAGATAATATTAGTTAATATAAATTAATTCGCCGATTGCTCCAATTATTTTTGTTAAAACATCTCAGAGCCACCCGGAACCCTATTGATATCAAATAATATTATTTAGAACATTAAAATAAATTACGGGGTGTTACACTTTCTATCAGACGCCCCCTAAAATATAAGAACCCACTCACTTTCTTCAACCATTAAACCATAATGATCAACCTTAATAACAAGTTTATTGATTGTTGAATTTACAACTCAACTATGACCAGCCAACTATGCCAAATAACAGAAACACACTAGTGTAAAACAAATATTCAATACTAATCTAGTTATGACATTAACGTGGAATACAAGAAACGTTTTGTTTTCAAGCTCATAGACTTAGTGTCTTGGAACAACGCTTTAGAACTCATAAACCTAAATTTATGCCTTAAGAAATGAAAAGACACACTAGTTTGGTGTACAAAGAAATACTCAAAAGATAAAACCTAATACTAGGTATCTTCAAAATATGCACACCTCAAACATGAATGTTAAGTCTCCTTAAATAGCAATGAAATTTTAGGCTTTTTCCAATGGGCTTCTGATTTGATTTCTTCCAGAATAAATGTAGATATTGTTGGATATTAATTGTTCCATAAAAATCTCCAACAACAAATATGGTTTCTTTTTAATTCAAATTCAAATTTAAATCTCAATTTCAGTTGATTTGATCTTCAACAACTTTCAAACAAATCACACAAACACATTCCTAAAATATGGCAACAAATCTGATTGAATCTTAACTAGAATTGTTGAACCAGGGTTAGATATCGCAAACATGTTGGAACATTTTGTTCCACACGTGTCCCTTCTTCACAATAATTGCAATAACATTTATCTGTTAACAAATACCATATGTTGTAGTACACCTTTCTTCACCAAAATTGTACTAACATCTATTAGAGACCAGATGTTGCTGCACACCCTTCTTTACCACAACTGCAATAATATTTGTCATAGACCAGATGTTGTAGCACACGTGTTGGGACATTGAGTTCCACATGTTACATCAATACATGCAAAATAACTCTACTCATATAAGACTTTTTGTAGAGTAAATGTTAGACCAAATTTTCCCACAAGGTGCATTCAATCAAATATTATTTGAGTGAAACAAATCCAAATCTTTTCAAGTTGAATTAGGATTAACATCACAAATTTCTTTCCAAAAGCAAACATCTACATATTCTGAAGATGTCAACACCACCACTCTTATGAAGTACATATGAAGATAATAAGAACCCAAATCTTATGCCAAGATGATACATACTCGAATGTTGAACCTTTTTGCTTAACTATTTCTCTCAAGCACTTTAGTTGCATCTTGGATCTAGAACCATTTTTTCTTAACTATAAGCCATCACACAAAAAAAATAATCCACTTCTGGAACTGGAACCATTTTTATAAGAAATTTCGTTGTGTTGTCTTTCCAACGCTTCGAACGACATGCAAATCAGACTCTCGAAACTCAAGTTATGAAATTTTGAAGTCTTACAAAATGCTGTCAAATAACATTAATCAATTACTCCATATGTGTAATCGATTACGGGCTTGAAAATAGCCCAAAAATTCATTTTTCAAGTGGTAATCGATTACGCCATAGTGGTAATAAATAACCATTGTGATCGAGGCAATTTTCTGCTATTTTTCACACCAGAACTTATTTTTTTTAAGTTGTTTCAAAAACAACTTCTCTTAGAATTCATCCAAGACGCTTTTCAAGGTAAAAATACACTTTTCAAAGGTTTAAAAACTCAAGTTTTCCTTTTCAAAATCATTCATAACACTTGTTCCGACTCTGACATACGAACACACAAACAACAAACCCATTCATATCATACACATCTTAATCATGCAATTTTCAATAACAATTGCAACCAAATACAATTCCAGCAACAATCATCACAACGACATTCAAATCCATAAGTCAAGAATCAAACAATCACCGCATCATCATATTTATGAATAAACAGATGAAATTCAAAACTCTACATGTTAGAAATTACCCACTAGTCATCATAGAATCCCTTAGATAGTTAGAACACCACCCTTACCTTAGGATTTTCCCCAAAAACTTCAACCTTAGCAATGGAGGTTCTCTCCCTCTTCTTCTCCTTTACCCTAGCTTCTCTTCTCTCTTTCTCTCCAAAAACACGTACAAATACTTCTATTCCCAAATCCCTCTTTATTATTATTATTATTATTATTATCATTATCATTATTATTATTCTCTTCCAAATAAATAATAACAAATAATACTAATTATTTAATTTAAATAATATCCACCTAATATTATTCAAATAAATAATTACTAACAAATATTACTAATTAGTTACTAACCACATCACTCATCTCTAAGCAATTGGTCACACACCCCAAACTATTCCCTCAAGGTCTAGTATTAATGTCACTACCCCCTACTAAGGTTATCCCCAACCACAACAAATCATACATAATTACAATAATATACACAACATCATACAATTTTAATTACAAAAAATAATTAAAAAAATCGAGGCGTTACAACTCTCCCCCACTTATAATATTTTTGTCCTAAAATATTTACCTAATACAAACAACTCCGGATACGATTCACGCATCCTACTCTCTAACTCCTAAGTCATATTTTCACCGGTAGTTCCTCCCCACACTACCTTCACGAGAGTGATCTCCTTACCTCTCAACTGCTTCACCTTGCGATTTTTCAATCCGTATTGGTAAAGCCTCAACCGTAAGGTTATCCATCTCCTCAATATCATCCATCAAAATCACATGCGACAGATCTAGAACATACTTCCAAAGTTGTGAAGCATGGAATACATCATGAAAATTGGACAAATTTGGTGGCAACGAGTCCAACTCTTGCTGAAACCTGATACAAACCAATAAACTGAGGAGTAAACTTCCTTGACTTCAAGGTACGTCCAACACCAGTCACCAGAGTGACTCTCAAGAATACATGGTCTCCTTCTTGAAACTCAATATGGTAGATCTTCTGCCTACTATGTGAAACTTTCATCTTTTCCCGAATCAACTTCACCTTATCAATAGTCTGTTGAACAATATTAGGTCCAAGTACCACACTCTCACCAAATTCATTCCAACACAAAGGTGTCCTACACCTCCGACCATACAAATCTTCAAAATGTGTCATTCTAATACTGCAATGATAACTACTATTATAATTGAACTCTATCAAAGGTAAGTGGCTATATCAAGCACAGTTCTTGTTAAAGACACAAGCTCTCAATAAATCATCTAAAGACTGTATAGTCCTCTCCGTCTGCCCATCCGTCTATGGATGATTAGCTAAACTCAACCTTAACTTCAAACCCAAATCTTCTTGCAAACTCTCCCAAAATCTAGAAGTGAACCTCAGATCTCTATCCAACATAATATTCAATAGAACTCCAGGAAACTTTACAATCACACAAATATAAATCTTTATCAACTTCCGCAAAGAAAAATTGACGTTAATAGAAATAAAATGCGTCGACTTCATCAACATATCCACAACTACCCAAATGGTATCATGCCCTCTCGAAATATTTAGCAATCCAGTCATAAAATCCAAAGAAATGATATCAAATTTCCACTATGGGATGTCTAGCGGTTGCATAAAACCAACATGTTTATGATGCTCCACCTTCGACTTTTGACAAATCAAACAAGCATACACAAAATGAGTCGCACCACGCTTCAATCCACGCCACCAATATATTTTCTTCAGGTTTTGATACATTTTGTATCTCCTAGATGAATACTCAAGCTACTCATATGACTTTCTTCCAGAATCATCCTTTTTAACTCAAAATCACAAGGAATACAAATCTTATCACAAAATATCAACACGCCTTGATCCTCTACTTGAAAGTCACTATCTTCCGCCTGATTATTCCCAACCATCAAATCTACCAACTTCATGTCCAACTTCTGACCCTCTCTGATACTATCAGGAAACTCATTGTTAATATTTAGCATACACAACATCACACTTTATGGTATTCGTTCACAAACCAAACTCAAGTATATGAATTTCTCAATCAATTCCAATTCTCTAACCATCATATCAAACATATGCAAGGACTTTCGACTCAAAGCATCAATTATGAAATTAGCTTTACCATAAGGATAGTTCAAGCCAAAGTCATAATCCTTCAAGAACTCTAAGCATCTTTTCCGCCTCATGTTCAATTCCTTCTTATCAAACAAATACTTCAAACTCTTATGATTACTATACACCTCAAATATGGAACCATAAAGATAATGCCTCTAAATCTTTAACACAAACACCGTCACAACTAATTCCAAATCATAAGTAGGATAGTTCCTCTCATGAACCTTTATTTGTCGTGAGACATAAGCCACAACCTTACCATCTTGCATAAGCACACCACCTAAACCCATCAAGAAGCATCACAATAAACCACAAATGGTTCATCCAGATCAGGTAGAATCAAAACTGGAGTTGTAGTCAACCTCTTCTTCCGCTTAATGAAAATCTTCTCACAATGAACATCCCTTACAAAAGCCTTGCCTTTGCAAGTCATCTGAGTCGACGGAAGTGGCAACCTAGAAAAGCCTTCTATAAATGTATGGTAATAACAAGTCAAGCCCAAAAAAACTTATAATCTCTGTCACCGACTTCAGAGCCTCCCACTGTAGAATTGCATCTACTTTAGATGGGTCCACAACAATTCCATCACCTGAAATAACATAACCAATAAAACTCATCTCTCTCAACCAGAATTCTCACTCTGACAACATAACATAAAGCTTATTCTCTTTCAGCATTTGTAACACAATCTGAAAATACTTTGCATGTTCTTCTTCTGATTTAGAATAGATTAGAATATCACCAATGAACAATACTCCAAACTGATCTAATTAAGTATGGAAGATACAATTTATATACTTCACAAACACTCCAGGCGCATTAGAAACAACGAACAATGTCATCATATATTCGTAATTCCCAAATAGAGTTCTAAAGGCCATTTTCTTAACATTCTCATTCCTCACTCGAATTCAATGGTAACCCGACCTCAAGTCAATCTTTAACAAACACACGCGCAATCACCAATTGATCCATCAAGTCCTCCATTCTTGAAAGCGGACACTTATTCATAATCGTTACCTTATTCAACTATCGCTAATCCACACACAACCTCATGCCACCATCCTTTTCTTTACTAATAATACTAGAGCTCTCCAAGGCGAGACACTTGGTCTTACAACTCTCCTTTCTAGTAAATCTTCTAACATCTCTTCCAGTTCTGCTAATTCTAACACCGACATCCTGTATAGTGCCATAGAAACGTCTAGTACCAGGTACAAGATCAATAGATAATTCCACCTCCCTCTCGAGCGACACATACAATATTTCATCCAAAAATACACTTGGAAATCACACACAACTGGCAGCCCATCATTGTGGCTTTATTTCCAATTTCCAGAACACCGTCATTGCAAACATGGCAAACATATGATCCTCATCTCCTTAGAGTTCTTCTACTTACTTAGCAGGTATAAACCTCAACTTTTCACCTTCGGCGAATTTAAGTCCACTCTTTGAGAAAGTCACAGATATCTTCAGGAAAAACATCAGAAAATTACACACCACTGACATATATCTCTATCCTTCACATTGCTCTATACTCCCTGAGAATCAACCATCAACAATACCTAATCCTTCTGCCTCAGAGACATCCCAACTTGACCAATGGACAAGAACCTCAAATTCTCCTCATCTTAAGATATAAGAATCTGCATCGACTCATCCAAACAATTTGTAAGCACTTGGCTTAACTCCAAACAACTCATTATACACGCCATATAAGCTGGAAAAACACGTCTATTCCATCCAATATGATCCTGTCTACTATCAACAAGAGATTAAAGGTGATCAATTGCTCAACTTTTTAATAGATAACCGACAATCATGATGAGACATAAGCCATCTTTACATAACTACAATAGCATTCAACGACACACAACACCATCATCCAAACGATTGGTTAACATATAGTTTAATTCCTACCAATCCGTCTCAAGAACAACATCATCTTGATCTAATTAAAGACAAACTATGTCTATCCTTAGGAAGCACGTCAGGATACTCCACACATCACTGGCCAACTCTCTATCCAAAACATCGACTTCCCCCTCACAAGGAAGTGAACAACGAGAACACCTGACCGTCTTCCCTCAAGGATCACACCATTCTTAAAATAGTTGAACAATCCAACACTGCACTCTCTCATTCAACAACACGATATCCAATCTCTCAACAACTGGAATATCCAAGAGAAGCAGACGCTTCTCCCTCACTTATTTCATTCCAAACCTGCAAGTGGAAAACAAAACAAGTATTGATAGTGTTTTCGCACACATGTCGCATACCAGGGAACAACATAATTAAACAACCTGGACGAACGTATCAACCTGCTCTAATACCAATTTGTAACACCCTAAATGATCCCCCGTGTAATATACATAAAATTAGAGTATAAAACTAAAAAATCTCATTTAGATTATGTCAGATCACATGACATTCTCGTCCCTTGGATAGTAATGATGTGTCGTTAGATACCGCTCACTGTTTATAATATTAAATAGGTGATTTAATATTATTGTCAACGTAACGAGAACCTACAGGATCACACGCATAGAGTAATGACAATGGAGCGAATGATTAAATTAAATAAGATTTATTTAATTAGATGTTAATTGTATTATTAAATAAATTAACACAAATATAATTTATTAGATTAAATATGATTTAATTAAATAAATAATAATTGACATTTGATTACATTAAATATGATTTAATTTAATCAATATTTTATTTATTAAATATAAATAATATTTATTTAATTAAATAGTTTAATTAAATTGGATTGAGCTTATTTTGTAAAAGCCCAAAATAAGAGCATTAGGGTTTTAGAAGTTCTCTATACATAGAGGATCTATTTTTCCTTCCAATCCTAATAGTCAATTTTCTCATAACCAGAAATGGCTAGCACCGTGTTCCATTTTGTGCTCATATGAACTACGTAGAGACGCTGGTATTTTCTACCGTTCGTGATCGAATATAAGCACGCTTAAAGATGTATTATTTGAATCCTCTGTTATTTTATTTGTGATTAATGGTTTAATCAAGATTCGTTCATCTTGATTGTTCTGTTAAGAGGATAAATTTTTGAAAAAACCCCTCTTAAATCCCAACAAAGGGGTATGAGAAACCCACCAAGGGGAAGCTTAAACTAAGAAGGGAATAAATGTACAACAAATTATTAAAGTCTATGTCCATAAGCGGTAAAATTCTCCATATGTTACCTCATAAAAGAGAAAACGATTTGTAATACGCAAGATAAATGTTACATGATATGATCAAATGCTTAATGGAGAATTATATACAAAATGTGGATCAAAAGAGATATGACAAATTAATCCAAGATGAAAGCATAAGATCAAAAGTTGGTCAATATAAAAAATAAGCATGAGAAAGAAACTTAAAGAACAAGTAAGTTGATGATTAAGATTTAAAGTCTTTTAATTGATTAACTAATTCCAAATCTCATATCATGAAGTCTTCCAATAACCGATTCAAGAGTCCATGCTCATCATGATCCAATTAAAGTCCAAGGGCCTAAGTTCAAGTCAAATTCTAAGTCCAATCCTCATGAGGTCTTCTATTCACAAAATCCATGATTATTAAAGTGTTTTTAATCCTTTTTTTTATGTGCATTATTCAAGAATTCAATCAAACTGCAATTAATGAAAATTAACATTCTAACGAAAGGAATCAATTAGAATTTAATTAGCAAGTCAAAAATTCAACAAGAACTTCAATTAACATTTCAACTAAGTAAATAAAAAATCCAATAAGAAACTCAATTAAAACTAATAAGAACTCAATTAAAATTCTAATAAGAATTCTAACAACTAAAAAAATTAGCAAAAATGGATCTTGTCAAAACACTAATAAAAAATTAACTAAAAAACTTAAACTAAATGACAATTAATCCAAAAAGATAGTCAAACAGTTTTAACAAGAAAATTAATTAACAATCTTAATCAAGAACATTAACAACAAACTTCAATCAAAATTATCAACAAACCTAATCAAAGTTTAAAATCCAACAAGAAATTTCAAATACATAGGGAGGTGCTAGCTGAAATAGAGGCAACAAATAGCAATCAGGGCTAAATATGAGCCCAACTTTTTCTCAAAACTCTAAGGGGTTGCATTAATGAAATAATAATGTTTTGATAGAACTTCCATGGGGCTTAAGGCCCGGTCCAAGAGATGGAAACCTAACCTAAGAGCAACAAAAAAAATTAACCTCACTCTTTCTCCCTCAACACCGCGTTAACATGTTCCCTCTCAAAAAGTGATCTCACCGTCAGATGCAAGCACTCTGCCGCGCCGTGACCTCTTACCGGCGGCGACAGAGGATACCTTAAGTCACTACATCTCACTGAAGATTCCATGATCTCGCTCTTCTATCTATTCTTAAATGCTTCTCGAACTCTCAAATCGCGAACGACTGCAAATGGAGAAATTATGAAATCGAAGAGGAATCTACTTACTCGTAACGACGAAGAATGTTAAGGTACGATATCGTTTCAGACTTGATATCGTTTCAGACTTGATTTCCTCTCCTTCTTCTTCACGTCAGAATCCTCGATGTATGTGAATGAATTGTAAGTGCAGTGCGTTATTCTAATTCGTAACTGGACTCGTGCTGTTGTTGTAGCATGTTGTTGAATCCTTCTCCTTTTTCTACGATTTCTGGTTCGTCGTGGTGTAATGGTTACGCATCGTGTTGTTTCATTATTAGAAACGTTGTTGATTACTCTTGCGTTCTTCTGCATGTTTAGTCTATGAAGATCAATGTGTTGTTGATGCAGACCTTGAAGGAAGTGTATGAAAGATGAACTTGACGATTATATTGGAGACGCAAATGGAAGGAACTTTTTCGCGGTTCAGAGGAATAAAAAATGAAGAACTTTGAAGGTTGTTGTTAGACTATAATTGTTCAAGTAATTCCTAGATCTAAAATTGCATAGAAAGACAATAAAATAAAACAATTTTTCTTCTTGCTTCATAACTCAAGACAACATACAATATATAGCTAGGTTAAATAGACTAAATGGGCCAAAGGCCATAACAAATTAAAATACCCAACACCCAATAAATCAGCCCAATATAAAATCCTTGAGTAAGACTGATTGTTTTTTATTTCTAATGGGTTTAATGCAGGTCTTAACAATACTCCCTGGGCCCAAAAGAACTTTGTCCTCAAGGTTCAAAGTAGTAGGCAAGTGAGGGGAAACTGATGGGCCAGCCCATCCAGATTGGTCTTTGGAGCGGTTAGGGTTAAGAGAAGGTGGAGAAGGATTAGGACACGTGGCGTTTGGAAGAAGAGACGCAGATGAATGAGTAGGGTTAGTGGAAAGGTGTGGTTGCGGATTGGAGACAGGTGGGTTTGCGTGTGAAGGAGGGGAAGGATCGACTAGGGCAGTGTGCCCATTGGGAGTAAGTGAGAAAACAACAACTTTATGAACAACATTGGGGATTGGGGTGGCACATGGGGTACAACTGTTTCCCATAACAGCTTTATAATTTTTGGAAAAGTCTTTGGCACGTGAAGAGTGAAGGGCAGGTTGAGGAGAATTTTGAATGGGTGGTTGGGATGCTTGCAAGGGATGGCCGTTGGGACATGTGGACAGTGGGGAGATGGGTCTCATGAGTTGTGTACTTGGGAGGATCTGATTACTTGAGGGAAGTGCAGTTTGTACTTCTTCATTTTGTGAAGACTTGTTTTTCGGAAGTGGGAGAGAGTCTACAACACCCAGTTCTTTTCTTTCTTTTTCGTTCCAACTCTCCTCACCTAGATGAATTATTTTACACAAAGAGCTTGTTTTGGTTAAGCTTTTCGCATCGCCGCTAGTCTTCTCTTTCGTCCTTGTTGTTTCGAAAACTTGTTCGGCCCCTTGCATGTTGATGTTTTCAAAACGGACGGTGTTTGGAGGTGGTTGTGAGGGATGATCTATTTCCTCAGCTTGTCCATGGTAAGGCCGAAAGAGCGAAAAATGCACCACCTGATGGATTCGCAAAGAGGAAGGAAAATCCAACAAATAAGCCACAGAGCCCACACGCTTTATGATGCGAAAAGGGCCAAAGTAACGCTGAGACAATTTTTGTGACATGCGTCTCTGGACAGAGGTTTGTCGGTACGGTTGGAGTTTTAACAAAACTAAGTCACCTTCAGCAAAGGTAAAATCTTCTCGTGATTTGTTTTCTTGTTTTTCCATTTGCTTTATGCTTTTTTGTAGATTTGCCTTTAACTGTGTCTTTATTCGTTGTCGTTGTTACAAGGACTCATCTAAGGAAACTTCTGATGTTGCGCCAGAGAGGTAGTCAAGAATGGTAGGAGGATCGCGTCCATACAAAGCTTTAAAGGGGCTCATTTGAATAGCCGTATGGAAGGAAGTATTGAACCAAAACTCAGCAAGGTGAAGATGCTTAAACCACTGACGAGGGTTGTCTCCCGCGAAGCAACGAAGGTATGTCTCTATTAATTTGTTCACAACTTCCGTTTGCCCATCAGTCTGGGGGTGATACGACGTGCTGCATTTTAATGTTGTTCCTTGTATTTTTAAAAACTCCTTCCAGAAGGTACTCAAGAACAAGGGGTCGCGGTCAGACACGATGGACTTCGGGATCCCATGTAGACGAAAAACTTCAACAGCGAACCAAGATGCCAGATCTTTAGCCGTGAACTTCGATGGCAGAGTGATGAAATGGACAAATTTGGTTAGTCGGTCACAAATTACCCAAATGCCGGTGTGTGTGTGTGAATGAGTTTGGCAGATTTGTAATGAAATCCATGGTAAGTTCATCCCAAACTTTCTGAGGAATGGGTAGTGGTTGCAAAAGGCCTTTCTTTTTTTGAGTCAGATACTTATTATGTTGACAAATATCACAACATCTGACTGTGTCTTTAACTGCTTCTGTGATTCCAGGCCAACAAAAAGAAAATCTCAGACGGGCTAGGGTTGCTTTGACACCTGAATGACTGGTTGAGGGTGTTGCATGATACTCCTGTAGGAGATTCTGGCGAAGTGTTGAGAGCGCAGGTACAAAGATTCTATCTTTATAATAAAATAACCCTTTGTTAAAATTATTGGATCTGCCATGTAGAGTGTGAGTAGTTAACTGTTGAACTAACTTTTTTCCTGCGTCGTCTGTTGCATAAAATTGGCGGAGTGTGGTGACTAGATTCGAAACTGGGGAGGAAAGTGACAGCATGTCAGGCTCATCTGGACCAAATTGGCGACTCAGAGCATCAGCAACTAGATTTGAACGACCAGGTTTGTATGAAATTTCAAAGTTAAATCCTTGTAGCTTGGAGGTCCATTTCTGTTGTTCTGGTGTTTGGATCTGTTGCATAAGTAGAGATTTGAGACTTTTCTGATCTGTGTAAATGTAAAATTTCTGCCCAATTAGATACTGACGCCATTTCTTTACTGCTTCTGTGACAGCAAACATTTCTCGAACATAAACGGAAGCTGCTTGCATTCTGGGACACATTTTCTTACTAAAGAACGCGATGGGATGACCGTCTTGTGATAAGACTGCACCAATTGCCACACCGGCAGCATCTGTCTCTATGTTGAAAGTCTTTGTAAAATTTGGTAAAACCAGGACCAGCATGTCGGTCATATGTTTCTTCAACTCTGTAAAGGCCAAAGCTGCCTCTGAACTCCATGTAAATTTAGTGGAACGCAATAATTCGGTGAGAGGAGCGGTGAGAGAGGCGTAATTACGCACAAAGCGTCTATAAAATCCTGTGAGGACCAAAAAGGCACGGAGAGTCGTGAGGGAGCGTGGTTGAGGCCATTCCAATATGGCTTTGACTTTATCAGGATCTAGTGCTACACCACCCACATAAATCACATGGCCTAAGTAATGAATTGAATCCACTGCAAAAACACACTTAGATAGCTTAACAAAAAAAACTGGGACTTCAACAAGTCAAACACCACCTACAAATGAAAGACATGGTCATCGAAATTGTCACTATAAATCAGTATGTCATCAAAGAATACCAAAACAAATTTCCGCAAATAAGGTCGTAATAAATCGTTCATTGCAGACTGAAAAGTAGATGGGGCGTTAGTGAGCCCAAATGACATAACGAGAAATTCATAATGTCCATCAAAAGTTCGAAAAGTTGTTTTATGTGTATCTTTCGATGCAACCCGGATCTGGTGGTAACCTGAACGTAAGTCTAATTTGGTGAAATATTTAGTAGAACCAAGTTCATCTAGGAGTTCATCAATGGTAGGGATTGGGAAACGGTCTTTGATAGTGACAGCATTTAGAGCACGATAATCCACACAAAATCGCCAAGTGCCATCTTTCTTTTTAACTAGTAAAACGGGTGAGGAAAAAGGGCTATTGCTTGGAATTATAACACCTTGTGTCAGCATCTCTTGAATTATTGTGGTCATAACATCTTTTTGTGAATGAGGGTAACGGTAAGGTTTGACATTGATAGGTTTGGTGTTAGGTTCAAGAGGGATGTGGTGGTCATGTGGTCTTTTAGGAGGAAGGTCAGGGTTTTGATGAAATATTTCTTGGTAGTCCTTGAGTAAGTCAAGGATTTTTAGGTCAAGGTTGGATGGTAGAGGGTCAAGGGTGGATTTTGGAGAGGGGAAAACTGGTTGAAAAGTAAGTAAGTGGAATGAAGAGACATAATTTGTATGAACTAGGTGTCGGAGTTGGTGGAAAGTTGTATGAGTTGGGTGAGAGGTTGGGTCACCTTTCAAAGTGATTGGATTGTCAAGATGAGTAAAAGTGATGGATGGGATCGAGAAGTCAGCCTGAATTGGTCCTAATGTTCGTAACCAAGCCATGCCCAAGACCACATCAACTCATTCAATTGGCAGCAAGTAGAATGGTAGTTGAAAAGGCTTATTTTCTAAAAAAACTCTAACATTATTACAAATTCATTCACATTGCAAATGAGAGCCGTTGCCAACCATAACTGAAAATTGTGGGCTAGGAGATACCTTAAGACTGAGATGATGAGCAATATGTGGCTGTAGAATATTATGCGTGCTTCCTGTGTCAACCAAAACCATTACCTGAAGGCCACCGATTAAGCCTTTGAACTTGGGGGTTTGGGGAGAAAATTGACCTGTTAGAGCTTGGGTGGACAATTGAAAGTAAGTATCTTTGTTGTCTTCTTCTACTTCTGTACTTTCAAAAGTTGGTGGAATTTGATCTTCTATGCATTCTTCCTCAGCCAAAAGGATTAGGAATCGAGAAGTAGAACACTTATGACCAAGTACAAACTTTTCATCACAATTAAAACATAAGCCTTGAGCTCTACGTTCCTGAAGTTGGGCTTGAGAACGGTGGCGAATGGGAAACTTGGGGGGGGGGGGTTAGTTTGAGGTTGTGGTTTTAATGGGGTTGGTGGCTCAGGATTTTGAGGAATATGTGTTTTTGTGGTTGGATAGTTTGTTGTGGCGGTGTTGTTTTTGTAAGAGTTGTTGAAGGTTTTGGCATATTTTGGTTTAGAATCTTTGAGTTTTTATTCAATAAGTTTGGCAAGGCCAATGGCTTGAGAAATTGATGTAGGTTTGTGAATGGCTATCTCATTACGAATATCCAAAGTCAGCCCAGAAATGAAAAAATTTAGAATTGCCTCAGGTGGTAAACCAAGAACTTGATTGCCTAGCTTTTCAAATTTAGTTTGATACTCCACAACAGTCCCTTCTTGCTTTAATTTAAATAATTCAACTTGGTGATTTTCATAAGTGGAAGGACCAAAACGTAATTCTAAAGCTCTCGTAAAGGAAACCCAATCAGTTAACAATAAATTCTGATGCATCCATTTAAACCAGCCCAAAGCATCACCTTTCATATAAAAGGAAATTAAAGACAATCTATTCTCATGAGGCATGTTATAAAAACTGAAAAACGTTTCCGCTTGAAACAACCATTCTAGTGGATTTGAACCATCAAACATAGTGTAAACAACTCAAATTTTGCCCTCACCCATTCACACCATGGCTTGTCCGTGTTCCTTGTTAACCAGTTGATACTCGTCCGTATCATCATCTCTGAACAAGCGTCGAGCGTTTGTTTCTACTGATACTCGTCCGTATCATAGTCTTAAGGATGCTCGTCCGCATCTTTAATCTATACACCGTGTCAAACACTTATGTCTTCTTGAATTTAGACACTCGTTTGTGTCTACCATTCCCCAGAAAAATTCCCAACAAATCTTGACAAACTTTCTTATCCGACATTCGTCCTATGCCGTGATATTTTTAGCATCCGTCCCCTGCTAGGTGATCGTCCTTCACCTTTTTGATGATCGTCCTTCATCATACTATCCGATGGTCGTCCCCATCGTCGATATTGTTATCTGGCATTCGTCCTATGTCATGATAAACCCAGAGCAGCCGTACCCTGCTAGGTGATCGTCCTTCACCTCTTGATGATCGTCCTTCATCATGCTTATCCGATGGCCGTCCCAATCTTCGACCTTTTTATCCGGCATTCGTCCTATGTCGTGATACTTTTTGGCAACCGTACCTTGCCAGGTGATCGTCCTTCACCTTAGATGATCGTCCCTCATCTTATCCCCAACAGAGCAGCCGTCCCCTGCTCGTGATCGTCCTTCACCTTAGATGACCGTACCTCATCATTTATGCCTTGAGCTTAATGGTCGTCCCCATCATTTACCCAAAATCCCCAGAGAGTTTTATAGCTTTACCTGATGGCTGTCCCCATCATAATCTCTTATCCCCAGCATGTCGGTCGTCCCCGTCATTGCTTTATCCCCATCAGTCGTCCTCTGCTCGGCAGTCGTCCTCTGCTCGGCAGTCGTCCTCTGCTCGACGGTCGTCCTCCGTCGCCTGCACTTTATAAATATACTTTATTCCCTTTAACAATCTATATCCCTTTTCTTCTTCATTCTGTGAGTGAAAATTTTGGATTGTCTTTGGTATTCAACCACAACCACAAGTTATCCGTCAACCACAAGTTATATTTTCATATGCATAAGTTCAATCATAGCATCTCATATTGCATATTTGCTTCACTACATTGATTCAAAGTCATCTGCATCTAGGGTTTGTGATTTGAGCCATCCCTGAGCCACTCCAAAGGTCATCAATCACTTCAAAGGGGTCCATGAATGTCCAAGCATCATATTACATCCTCACAAAGTCAAGAAAGTCAAAGAATCACAAGAGCTGAGAAAGGCATGGAAGCAGAGCCAGGTTTAACTACACAGATGACCTAAAATTAGGGTTTTGGTTTCAGAGGCCATGACTCCAAATTTTTTGGTCATTCTTGTTTCTATTGGTCTCTATATGGTATAGGGATCATGCATATCAATTTTCATGAAGAAATTCCATGGGAAAGGCATCTGATCAAGAGTTGACTTCTTGAGCAAGTCAGGGCAAAATCAGGGCATCTGAGGCCCCCAATGACCCAACTAAAGGTTGTTCTTCATTATTTTGAATGTGTATGATCTTTATTTGATCATAGAAGATGTTAGAAGCTCACAAAATTGGAGAATTTCAAACCATTTGCAAAATTGCCTTTTTGGGAAAGTGACTTGTAATGTAAACTTGCCATTTTGGGAAAGTTTTTTCAACCTTCTCTTTTTGATTCAAAAGTGCTTCAAATGAGAAAACTTTGGTCATGAAAGTTGTAGAATGGATCCTCCCATTTTCAAAAAGTACAAGAACTCATTCTAATTCATTTTAGATCAAAAGTTATGGCTTTGCAAAGTTGGTTAAAATCATTGAAATCTCACTTTTGCACAAAATGGAAAACTTGCAAATTCTCATGACAAACCTTTATGTGACTTCAATGTGACCTCTAATCATCATACAAACACAATTCATGACCTAAAATTCAGTTTGGCCCAAGAAATTTCCCAATTCCATGTCTTGAATTTCAAGTAGCCATAAGCCATTTTCCATGAAAGTGCAAAGAGGGGAATTCTTGCAAATTGGTTCCCAAAGGCTTGTATGATCTCTAGCTAGTCTTAAAACATTTCCATGACCTCATGAGACATCTCACACCAAGAATGCAGCAGGAAATATCACATGCTCATGACCAAAAATCACAAAATGTGACAAGTTGCCAAGATGCAAAACTCATGCTATCTTATGATCCAAGTGCTGCAGTCCTTCATGAATCATCCAAGGGCCATCCTCAAACTCAGCTGAGGCAAGACACCCCTCTAGATCTCTTCTGTCCCAGCCCATACTTGTAGTACACAAACTTTTTGACTTTTGCATTTTTGCCCATGCCAATCCCACAGTGCCACCACCAACTCTCTGCCCAATCAGAGTCAAATATGTGGACATTAAGCAACCCTAAACACACCATACACAAGCCAGAAGCTCCCACATTGCAGCATACACAAAAATCTGCCAAGAACTTCCCTTCTTCGAATCTCTTCACACAGCCCTCAAACATAAAAAATTCCTTCACACACAAACCACAAATCACTCATTGAACAGAATCCACCCCCTGAAACTGCCTCAATCACCACCTATAGAGACCTCCATTTCTACTACACCAGAGTTGGATCACTCAAACAAGCCACTCCCCAAGCTTTCTAAGCTCCATTCCATCACCAGGAGGTTCAAGGGAGAAGGATTGCACAAAGCTTGAGGCCAGAGAGCTCAGAATCAGGAAAGCTTCATCTCAGGTAAGAGGAAGAACTTTTTTCCCAGAAATTGATTTTTAAGTTCTTTTATGATGCTATGTGTTCTCCTGATCATGAATATGTGTTTATTTTTTGAAATGGTGAAGAAACCAGCATGTATGGTATCTCTGAACATTTTCCCGTGTTTTGCGTTTTGCTTCGATTCAGGCTTGTGAGTGAAAATAAATGAATTTGAGATGAGGGGTTAGGTTTAGATTGATGAGAGGATCATTTTGGTGGAAGAAATTTCATGTTTAGTGACCTGTAGAAGATCCTAGGGTTTTTGCTCACCGGAGAAGATGACCGGAACCACTGTTCCGGTCACCTGAATGTCATTTGCCCTAATTGTGATTAATTGCTAGGTTTGAATAATGGCCTTAGGATTAAGCTTCCCGCGCGCGCCTGGACGGTCCAGATGGCTCATTCAGCCCTAATCAGTGTTTAATTAAATTAACCTAGGTTTAATTAATTATTAAATAAAGATTAGCCTGGTTTGAACTTGGGCCATTGGATGTGGCGCCAAGTCAACACCCACAAACCCAGAATGAATCCTGGCCTCTCCTTTAGATTACTTCTCATATTTTAATTTTAATTTCATTTATTTTGTATTTAATTTGCACGGATTATTTAAAATAGTAAAAAGCATTTAAAAATTCTGAAAATTTTTGTCAAACATTTCATTATTTTCCAGAACCCAAAAATATTTTTATTTTTATTTTTTGCATTAAAAATTATTTTTAAATCATTTAAATGTTTATTTTTTATTAGTTAATGAAAATTAATTAATTAAAAATGCATTTAGGTATTTAAAAATCACCCAAAAATTCACATTGCATTTCAAAACATTTAGAAACATTATCAAACTCTCAAACCAAATTTCATTTTTGTTCTTGATGCATTTTGACAATTTTTGTTGGAATTAAATTCATTTTAAGGCAATATTTTGGTTCAAACTTTGAAAAATCCATTCTGCCTAACCCTTGAGAGTTTGATGATGGTTCTTCTTGCATTGCATCCTTCATAGCATGTAGTTTATAGGATAAAATTGGTTTGAATTGATTTTCCATTTTTAATTTGTTTTGCATTTTTCATTGTGAGGCCCCCCAAAACCCTAGCCAACTTAGGAAATTCATAACTTGCACTAGGTTAAGAGTTGGATCCCCTCCTTTGGGCAGTGAACTTGTATAGGTTTAGGGTATCTTTGATTGAATTTTCAGTTTTTTATCATGTCATTTGCTTCTGATTTTGAATTTTGCTTTGTGTGTTGATCATAAACCCTAATTTGAGCCTTCCTTTGCATCCATCTTTCACTTGCTTGCATTCAATGACTTGCCATAACATTTTGTGCATCCACATGATTCATAATACATCTTAGGACATATTAGAATCATGATTGATCATTGCATCATTCCTTTTCCATGTTATATGTTCATTTCATCTCATAAACATTCATGGATCTTTATGGTTCTAAGCATGCCTCATTTGCATCCTTTTGCTTGTATGATCATTCTCATCTCTTGTCATGTGCTTGCATCATCTCTTAGCATCATTGAAATCATGTTTATGCTTCTGACTTTGGCTTGCATCATGACATTTCATCTCATTTGCATTACATTTCATTTCTTTTTCTAACTTTCCAGGTGGTAAGTTGTTTTGAGAAGTGAATTTGCCTTACTTCTCACAATCTCTTCTCATCTCTCTTGCATCTTTGCTGCATTTTATCTTGTGAATTGGAGTGAGCTTGCTCATTCATGTTCATCTCTTACTTTCTTTCCTCAGGCAACTTGTCTTCTTAAGTGAAGCAAGTTGTTTTGCTTCTCTCTGCTTCTTCCTCTTTTCATCTGCTTCTCTCCTTGGTGGTTCTTTGAAGATCTTTCTCCCTTAAGCCTCATGAACCCTAGGATCTCCAAGTATGATGACAATTAGGATTTTGATTAGTCCCCCATTTAGATTTTACCTTTGTGTCATCTTTGTGTCTTCTCTTCTCATCTCATAATCAAGGAATAAACCCTAAAGGTTTCAAGGCTTTGTGATTAAGTTTATGCATGCATCCTTCTATTAGGATGGAGTGTATAACTTTAATCCTAAGTGTTAAACCCTTAATGTGTTTAACTCCTTTAATCAATCCATATAATAATCACTAAGACATCAAGCTTGTAACTTGGGCCTTGCATTAGGGTTCTAATTCTTCCTTAATTGGTTAAGAAGGACTAACCCTAGTGTTAATGAACAAGTCCCCATCAAGTTGTCTCACAAACCTTAAAAATCACTTCTTCACCTTATCATTAATTAAAATCCATTTAACAAAGGCTTTGTTTTGTCATGAGGTTAATCCCTAATCATGGGTTAAGTTGAGGAGTCTTTCTCAGCTTAAATGTTCTCATCTATTATCCTTCTATTTGGATGGTGTAATGGGTCCATTAAATCCTTGATTATGGCTTAAACTCATTACTCAACACTAAATAAAACCACCAAAACATCTAAATAAATGCAAGTAGGTTAATGATCTTAATCCTACATCATGGTGATTAAGTGTGAGGTGTTTACCTCATACTTAAGGTATTCTCATTACCCCTAATCAGAGGGAGGATGTGATGTGTTTACTAACCCTTGGTTTAGGCTTAAGCTCATTTTCCTATGACAAACTCCAAAAAGCAATAAAAGATTGAAAACACAAAAACAAACAATAATCGTCTCCTCCGGGATTCTTTTCTCATCTCATTCATTCACAAACGAGAACTTGCTTCTTCCGTCTAATGCAAGACAGTTTGCACCTGAGCCAGACAGGTCATCCACTTGAGCATAGACAAGAAAGCAGTTCACAAGTCAATTTATCTTTCAGTCTCTTTGAGTCGAACTACGGTGTTCTGACTTCCTCATTGCACGAGAGGATACGTAGGCATAACTTAACAGTTATCGAACAAAAGTCTTTGTATATTCCCCCTCTTCCAGCCTTATTCTTTAAGCCTCTTTATCTTGAGCATTTCATTCCTGTTCTTGCACTGACACTCTCATACTTCACTTCACATTTCTCTTACACTGACACTTGCATTCTTTCCAGCTTTGACACACAGATTGCACTGACACTACCCCTTTAAAACACAAATCTTTTAAGCGTGGATCCCGTCGAGTACGACGGACAATCTGTGTGCTAATACCTTCCCAGGTTGTAACCAACCCCCTTTCTCAGTCTCTCTGGTTCGTAACCGTCTTATCCATCCTTTCTTAGGTTTATGCAGCATTACCTTTCCTTCGGGATAAAAAATGCCTAGCTGGAAACTCTTTTCTTCTGAGTTCACCCTTGTGTGTACTCTCTTCTTTCGCCAACCTTTCGCGTCTGTACCCCTCTTGACTTAGCCTCATTTGGTGGGAGCGACAGCTTGGCGACCCTGCTGGGGACCCTTATACTGTAACCAGGGCTTCTGGTTCTTTTATGGGTTCCTCCTAGCGCTTGTTTGATTTGTGTTTACGGGGGTGTTATGTGCTAATTGTGTTTATATAGTTGCTTTATTTACTGCTTTATGTACAGTTATTTATTGCTTTCTTTACATTTTTATACATCATATTGTCATACTGTCACCTTGCTGGATCTGGTTTGTTGTTTTGATGGGTGGGGTTCTATTGAGAGTTTGAGGTCCTATACCTGGGACCTGAGTGACACCTAGGCTAGAGTGGTTCATGTTCTTTCCCATTCCATTTCGGTCTGGTGCGGGAATATGAAACACGGTTCAGATGTGGGTTTCTTCTTGAGAACTTTGTGCTACAGATTTCCTGTAGTACTAGGGCTATCTGGGAAGCCTGCTAAGTCTGGATGACCTTTATTATGACCTTCAGAAACTGAGGTGAATTAGATGAGGATTTTTTATGGTTATTGTAAACATTGCACCTCCGGGTTAGAAGTGTTTACACTTCTCATAACTGATCCAAGTCTGAGGATCCTTGCTCTAGAACACCACCTGTGAGGGGGTCGGGCTGTTTACAGGTTTGCAGGTACCACTGGCCACATCATACGTTGATACTTGTTTTGTTTAAGAATGCTTCACTTTGGACAGTTCTTGTGATTAACCCTGGACATGTGACTCTTTATTTGAGTCCCCCACCTTGGTTACTGGATTTCTGAACCTCCATCTGGACTTCTTGAACATACATGGGCTTTATACCAAGACAGTAATCAGATCCAGCTTGATCACAAACCTTTGCATATCATTTGCATACATCATCATTGCATCATTTAACATTTGTTTATTTGTTTTTCAGGGTATCCACATTGTATCTGGCTTGGTTTTGACCCCTTCATCTGCATAGACTTCTGTTTCATCAGTTATATACTTCAGCTATCTTCATCAGTTATTTGCTTCAGTTACCTTCATCATTATCAGCTTATCAGTGGCTCATCTCCAGTACCAGTCTTGATTTTCATCAGCACTTGTCTTCAACTCTTCATCAGCAGTCATGGCTCCTCCCAGGAAAAGCAACATTTCATACCATTTCTTTGAGCCTGTGTTGACTCGCATCAGGCAGGTCCAGTCACTTATCACTCCAGACCACATCCCATTATTCAGAGAGCATTATGGAGGTATCCTTGACATGGTTATGGACCTGGATCCTTCTCAGAGGAGCATGATCCACACTTGCCTACAGTTTTATGACCCTCCTTTGAGATGCTTCACATTCCCAGACTTTCAGCTAGGACCTCTTTTGGAGGAGTTTTCATCATTGATTGGGGTACCTATCAGGGGTGGAGTCCCCTTCAACCCAGAGATGACTTCTCCCAGCAATGGAGAAGTGGAAAAAGCACTGTACCTGGAGCCTACTTTGATTGAGCAGAATATGACAACAAAGGCTGGGATCCCTGGTTTACACTTAGACTTCTTGATTTCTCAGGCCATCCTGAAGGCCTCTTTGGGAGAATGGAGGGCAGTTTGTGCATTACTAGCTCTCAGCATATATGGGGTTGTACTGTTTGCAGATGAGCCCAAATTTATCAGCAAGAATGCCATTCATCTTTTCCTTCTGAGGAACCTAGTACCCACATTGCTGGGAGACTTCTATTACTCCATTCATCAAAGGAATGAGAAACAAAGGGGGAAGTTAGTGAGATGTTGTGCTCCTTTGTTTCACGCTTGGCTGCTCAAACACCTACCTAAGACAGATGCCTTCCTGAATCCTCACCAACAGAAGAATTGGGCTAAGAGACTTATTGTTTTGTCTTCAGATGACATCAGATGGTGCACCCAGAGCACCAAAGGCAAAGACATAATCACCAGCTGTGGGCAATACCCAAATGTACCTCTGATAGGAGTAAAGGGTTGCATCAACTATAATCCTTTGTTGTTTAAGAGACAACTGGGCTATGCTTTGGTTCACCCTCCTAGAGTGCAAGAATTAGATGAGACCCTGTATTGTGAGATAAAACCTAATCTAGCTGCTGTTAGACAAGCATCCTGGGCTTGGGACAACATCCAGACAAAAGGGATGGCTATTCTTGGAAGGTGCAATAATGTTGCATCAGCTCAGTACTATGACTGGTCCCATGCTAGAGCTCAGATTACTGGGATGCCTTTCACCATTGAGGATATACCTGGACCATCCACAGCACAGCCAGCAGCAACTGTCAGCCTGGAAGAATTTGAGAAGCTAAAGGAAAGGAATGAGAATCTGTCTCAAGCTCTGAAGAAGACCCTTTAGGAAAGGAGTGATGGTCGTCTGGACATTGAGAGGTTGGAGAAGCTTAAGGTGGAGCATCTGGCCAAGATTGAGAAAACAGAGGACTACATCAAGAAAGCAAGAGCTAGGGAGAAAATATTGAAGAATGCCTGTAAAGAGGCCAAGTTCCAGCAGGCTAGGACTGAGCTTTATCTGCAGGAGAGTCAGGCTAGGTGGGTCAGGATCACCGAAGCCTGGACACAAGAAGATCAGAAAACTCAGGCCAGGATTGAACAGTTAGAGGCCAATGAAAAGAAGCAACAGGAAGCTTTGCTGGCAGCCCAGAAGGAGATTTCAGAGTTGAAGCTCAGGGCTGGTTTGAAGAGGTCAAAGGACCAAGACAGGCACAAGAAGTTGACCACTGCCATTGCCACCAGAAACCTCCTCATCAGAAACATCACAGAGCATCCAGCTGGTCCAGTGACTGAGGCACTTCTGAAGGAGGTTAAGGAGGATGAGTTTGGACTAGATGTCTGACTTTTTGATTGTTGTTGTTTTCATTTGATGTACTTTTCTTTTTGTGTTGTATTTTGACCCTTCAAGGGCATATGTTGTAAAAATAGACCATGTATGATTCACCATCTGTAATATTTTTGTTTCCATTTTTGGACTTTCTTGTCTCAACAAAGTCAAAAGCATCTTCCTCAGGGTCTGGAAAGGTCAAAACAAGGAACCAAGCCGGATACCTTGGAAAACAAATAAGCATACTGCATTGCATACTAACTTTTGTTTTTTTTGTAGGTTTTTCCTTTATTATGTTTGTTTCTAACTCTGTTGTGTCTCAGGAAATATTGCTCGCCGCCGGGTGTTCCCTCTCAACCGAACGCACCGGTATCCTACTCGCAACAACCTTCCTGGTATCCAAATGGATCAAGTACAGCAAGACCTGACTGAGGTCAGAACACAGATGGCTAATGAAAGAGTGGAGATGAGAAACCAAATGGCCCAATTCATGACTGTAATGACTGGCTTGGCCCAGAGTCAGGAAAGGCTAAGGGCATTGGTAGAAAGATAAAACCCCGAGGAACCTCATCCTGGGACTGGAGGGACTAGTAATAATGAGGGAGGTCAGCCTCATGTTAACCCACCAGTATTTGGACCTCATCTAGACCCGGAAGTTAACATCCCAAGGAATGTACAGGGCAACACTACTGCAGGCAGGATCTTGCAAGAAGATCCTCAAGAAGAGCAGTTTACTGTAATGGGAGCTGGAGATGAAGTTTATGATAGGAGGTTTGATGAAATTGCTGAGAAATTGAGATCTCTGGAGTCTCAAAATTCCTTAGGCTTCGATGTAATGGATATGGGGTTAGTGGATGGGGTGAGAATTCCCCACAAGTTTAAACCCCCGTACTTCGAGAAGTACAATGGAACTTCCTGTTCACGAACTCACTTACAGTCCTTCCTGGGAAGACTTAAAGCATATACTATGGATGAGAAGTTGTGGATGTTTTACTTTGAAGACAGTTTGACTGGAGCTTCAAGAGAGTGGTATTCACACCTGACCAGAGCTACCATCAGATGCTGGAAGGACTTAGCTGAAGCCTTCATCAGGCAGTACCAATACAATCTGGACATGGCTCCTAACAGGACCCTCTTGATGGGAATGTCTCAATCCTCCAGAGAAAGCTTCAGGGAATATGCCCAAAGATGGAGACAGCTTGCTGCTGCTGTCCAACCACCCATGTCGGAAAGAGAAATGGCCGACATGTTCATGAATACTCTGCAAGGAACATATATTGATAGGCTAGCTGCCTTTTCTTCCACCAGTTTTGCAGACGTAGTTATAGCCGGTGAAAGAATTGAGAGTCTATTAAAAATGGGCAAAATTTCTGATAATGGTGCAAGTTCGTCCAGTAATCCCAGGAAGCCTTTTGTGGGACCTAGAAGAGCTGGTGAGATAAATGCCATTCATGCCAACAGGGGCAGGCCTCAGTATGTCCACAGATCAATAGCAGCTGTCACCATTCCAGCTCCGATTCCTCAGCAACCAGCATATCAACAACCACAACAACCCCATTATCAGCAACAAGTTCAGTACCCGCCACAAAGGACCTACAACAACAACAACAGCAATCAACAACAAAGACCTTTTCATCAAAGACCGTCACAGGCAAATAGGGTGATTGACCCTATCCCTATGCCTTATGCTGCCTTATTGCCACAACTCCTGAAACTCAACTTGGTTGAGTTAAGGACATTGGCACCACCAAATCCCTCCAATTTCCCAAGGAATTATGATGTCAACGCCAGATGTGCTTTCCACTCCAATGCACCTGGCCACAATACAGAAAAATGCAGGGCCTTACAAATGAAAGTCCAAGATCTGGTGGATTCTAAAGCCCTCAACTTTGCACCCCCTCCAAATGTCAACAAGAATCCTATGCCTAATCATGGCGGGCCAAGTATTAATGCCATTGAGGAAGACAGACCATCTACCTTGATCACCAGTGTTGCACAAATTCGGACACCTCTGGTCGAGATTAAAGCTCAGCTTCTGGAATGCCAGATGTTCCCCGGGTGTGAGCTCGGTTGTGGGTATTGCAACATTGCAGTCAACGGGTGTGATAACTTGAGAAGCGGCATAGATGGTCTTATCAAGGATGGTATCCTTCAGATCTCAACAACGGCACCTACAAATCCAGCAATTCCTTCAACAACAATTCCTGATTCTTCTACAACAACAGCAACAATCATTCCTACCGATTCGTTAATATCATCAGCAATGGCTCCGTCCATCACTTCAACAGATCAAATGTCAACAACTCTTTCTTCTACAACATCAGCATCCATTTATTCAACAGAATCTTCTACAACGCCAGCAGAAATTAATGAAGATATCTCATCAGTCACCATCTACTATGATCCATCAAATGTTCCTCCAAACAACAACTTTCAACAACAAACAGTGGCACCTCCTGCCAGGTCACCAGTCACAATTTACTACGATCCGCACACCATTTCAGAACCCTCCTCCGCAACAGTCAGTCCAGTTACTATCACGGTGCCTGGACTAGTTCCCTATGAAAGCAGTAATGCCATACCTTGGCATTATGGCTCTGATCTCTACTGCAACGGGGAGAAAATCACTTTGGATTCTTCAACCTCTTCTCCACAAATTGATAATGTCGGGGGAGGCGGAGGCTTCACCAGAAGCGGACGCCTTTTTGCCTCGCAAGTGCAAAGACCTAATGCTGAAGCAGAAGTTGCCGCCAAAGCAAAAGGAAAGAGTGTGGTGCTTGAAGAGCCAACTGTCAAAGAAACTCAGAGGACATCTTTTGAGCAAGATGTAGACGAGTTCATGAGAATCATAAAGAGAAGTGATTACAAAGTGGTGGACCAGCTTCACCAAACTCCCTCAAAAATCTCCATATTATCCCTGTTGATGTGTTCTGAAGCTCACAGGAATGCATTACTGAAAGTCCTGCACGCAGAATACGTGCCAGAGGAGATTACCGTTAATCAGCTAGAAACTGTGGTAGCAAACGTCAACACCAACCATGGACTGGGTTTTACCAATGCTGACTTAACAACTGAGGGACGTAACCACAACAAGGCTTTACACATCACTCTAGAGTGCAAGGGTGCTGTTTTATCTCATGTACTGGTGGACACTGGGTCGTCACTCAATGTTCTACCAAAGAAAGCCTTAGTGAAGCTGGAGTATGATGGCTTGGCACTGCGTCCAAGTAATTTGGTGGTGAGAGCATTTGATGGCTCTAAAAGATCAGTGCTTGGAGAGATTGATCTGCCTGTGATTATTGGCCCGCAGATCTTCAAAATTACCTTCTATGAGATGGACATTCAGCCGCCCTACAACTGTTTGTTAGGTAGACCCTGGATCCATGCCGCTGGCGTTGTTACGTCTACCCTTCACCAGAAGCTGAAATTCGAGTGGGAAGGCCAGATCATCACCATCTGTGGGGAAGATGACATCTTTGTTAGCCATCTGGCTACATACAAGTACATAGAAATGGATGGAGAAATCCATGAAACCATGAGCCAAGGGTTTGAGGCCCTGAACATTAATGAAGCATCTGCTGTACTGGGAACCTCCATAACGTCATATCAGCAAGCCAGGAAGGTTGTTGAAGAGGGTACTGCCCAAGGCTGGGGCAAGCTGCTGCCCATGGAGAAGAAAGAGGACAGATTTGGGTTGGGTTACAAACCAACTCAACAAGATCAATAAGAGGCTGCAAAAGAGCCCAACTTTGTCAGCGGGGGGATGCTCACCCCGGATGCTGTAAACAACTTGGAAGACGAGGTGGAAAGCGACCGCAACTTGGAGAGCTGGATACGTCCAAGGATCCCGGGGAGCAAAGTCCTTAACTGGTCTTCCCAGGAAATTATAAGGGTTACTCCTGCAGAGTAATTATTATTTCCTGTATTTTTAAGCATGCATCAAGTCTTGCATCTTGCCCAAGATGACAAGACTCATTTTATAATCGGGCCATCTTGTAATTTTGTGCAAATAGATCAATCAATGAATATCAGACATCTTTTGCAAACAAGTCTCTTTTTTTCGCTCACTGTCTTTTCATTTTTCTTTTTGTACAAAAAATAAAATGGCAATGTTTTTTAAAAAATAAATAACTTCATTTTCACTTTTTTCTAAACAAGATTAAAATTGATCACTAAAATAAACAATCTAAACCCTTGCAGAAAGTGCCCTCCAGACTGCACCGACAACAACATTGCTATGACTTCGTATGACTTTGACAATCCAATCAATCAAGCTGATGAAGGGGTTGAAGAAGATTATGAGCTACCCGAAGAGCTAGCCAGGTTGTTGAGACAAGAGGAGAAGGTCATCACTCCTCATCAGGAGGAGGTTGAGACGGTTAATCTTGGTACGAAAGAAGATGTGAAAGAAGTTAAGATCGGGGCCTGCTTGCAAGATTCAGTGAAAGAGCAGCTGATTGACATGCTTCAGGAGTATGCGGATGTTTTTGCTTGGTCTTATCAGGATATGCCAGGGTTGGACACCGACATTGTCATGCACAAGCTGCCTCTGAAAGAAGATTGCCCACTGGTAAAACAGAAACTGCGCCGTACTCGCCCAGATATGGCAATGAAGATTAAAGAAGAGGTTCAAAAACAATGGGACGCCGGATTCCTCGCTGTAACTAGTTACCCGCCGTGGGTTGCTAATATTGTACCTGTGCCTAAGAAAGAGGGCAAGGTGAGGATGTGTGTGGACTACCGGGATCTGAACAGAGCCAGCCCGAAAGATAACTTCCCTTTACCTCACATTGATGTATTGGTTGATAATACGGCTCAGTTCTCGGTTTTCTCCTTCATGGATGGATTTTCAGGATATAATCAGATCAAGATGTCACCTGAAGACATGGAGAAGACAACTTTCATCACACCTTGGGGCACATTCTGTTATAAGGTGATGCCATTCGGACTGAAGAATGCTGGTGCCACCTATCAAAGGGCTATGGTAACATTATTCCATGACATGATCCACAAAGAAATTGAATGTTATGTGGATGACATGATTGCCAAGTCCCTTACAGAAGAAGACCGCCTGGTGAATCTGTTGAAGTTATTCAAGCGTCTGAGTAAATACCAACTGAAATTGAACCCCAACAAATGCACATTCGGGGTGCGGTCCGGTAAGCTGTTGGGATTTATTGTAAGTGAAAAGGGGATTGAGGTTGATCCCGACAAAGTCAAAGCTATTCAGGAAATGCCTGCACCGAAGACTGAAAAAGAAGTTCGGGTTTTCTAGGTAGATTGAACTACATTTCAAGGTTCATATCTCACCTTACAGCAACCTGTGAGCCTTTGTTTAAGCTGTTAAGAAAAGAACAAACGGTCAGGTGGAATGAAGACTGCCAGAGGGCTTTTGACAAAATCAAGGAGTACTTACAGGAGCCTCCGATCCTTATGCCTTCGGTTGAAGGAAGACCTCTAATCATGTACTTAACAGTATTAGAAGAGTCAATGGGTTGTGTGTTGGGCCAGCATGACGAGTCTGGTCGAAAAGAGTATGCAATATACTACCTAAGCAAAAAGTTTACCAACTGTGAACAACATTATTCATTGCTCGAGAAAACTTGCTGTGCTTTAGCGTGGGCTGCTCGCCGACTAAGACAGTATATGTTGACCCACACTACCTTATTGATCTCAAAGATGGACCCAGTCAAGTACATATTTGAGAAGCCAGCACTTACCGGACGGGTTGCAAGATGGCAAATGATCCTCACAGAAAATGATATTCAGTACACATCTCAAAAGGCCATCAAAGGCAGTGTATTGTCTGATTACCTTGCTGAGCAACCCATTGATGATTACCAGCCTATGAGATTTGACTTCCCTGATGAAGACATCATGTTCATAAAAGCAAAAGATCATGAAGAGCCTATTCACACTGAAGGGCCGGACCCGGAAGAAGAATGGACTATGATGTTTGATGGGGCTGTTAATATGAATGGTCGTGGTGTTGGTGCAGTACTCATTACACCTAAAGGAGTTCACATGCCTTTCTCGACAAAACTCACCTTTAACTGCACTAATAACGAAGATGAATACGAAGCTTGTATTATGGGTCTTGAGGAAGCCATTGACCTCAGGATCAAGACTTTGACTGTGTTCGGAGATTCAACTCTGGTAATTAATCAAACCAACGGCAAATGGTACACCCACCAAGATCATTTGATACCTTACCGGGATTATACAAGGAGGTTATTGACTTTCTTCACAACGGTCAAGCTTGAGTATATCCCTCGAGACGAGAATCAATTTGCAGACGCTCTGGCTACCATTTCATCCATGATCAAAGTTCAAGCTGCCAACTTTGTGCCTCGGATTTCGGTGTCCAGACTTGACAGACCAGCATATGTATTTGCAGCGGTTGTTGTTAAAGATGATAAGCCTTGGTTCCATGATATCAAATGCTTCTTGGAAGATCAGACATACCCACCTGGGGCATCTTCTAATGATAAGAAGACGTTAAGGAGGCTAGCTGGTAGTTTCTTCCTAAATACTGATGGTTTCCTTTACAAGAGAAACTATGATATGGTACTACTCAGATGCGTTGATAGGGCATAAGCAAACTTGTTAATGCACGAGGTGCACGAAGGATCCTTTGGTACCCATGCTGGAGGGCATGCAATGGCTAAAAAGTTGTTAAGATCAGGCTACTACTGGATCACAATGGATGCAGACTGTTGTGCTTATGCCAGAAAATGTCATAAATGCCAGATTTATGCGGATAAAGTGCATGTGCCTCCAAATCCTTTGAATGTGATGTCTTCACCTTGGCCCTTTGCCATGTGGGGCATTGATATGATTGTCAAGATTGAACCGACTGCTTCAAACGGCCACAGATTCATCCTGGTTGCTATTGACTATTTTACCAAGTGGGTTGAAGCGGCTTCTTATGCAAATGTTACGAGGCAAGTGGTAGCCCGATTTCTGAAGAGAGATATCATCTGTCGGTATGGAGTGCCCGAGCGAATCATTACTGATAATGGTTCCAACTTGAACAACAAAATGATGGCAGAACTGTGCCGGGACTTCAAGATCCAACATCACAATTCTTCTCCTTACAGGCCAAAGATGAATGGCGCAGTCGAGGCAGCTAATAAGAATATCAAGAAAATTGTGCAGAAGATGGTGGTTACCTACAAAGACTGGCATGAAATGCTACCATTTTCCTTGCATGGGTACCGTATGTCAATTAGAACATCCACTGGGGCAACACCGTATCAGCTTGTGTATGGTATGGAGGCAGTCCTACCTGTTGAAGTTTAATTACCCTCCTTGCGGGTACTAATGGATGTTAAACTGAATGAAGCAGAATGGGTCCGATCCCGATACGAGCAACTGAATTTGATTGAAGAGAAGAGATTAGCTACAATCTGTCATGGGCAGTTATATCAGAAGAGAATGAAGAAAGCCTTCGATCAGAATGTCAGGCTCCGAGAGTACCAAGTAGGAGATCTTGTACTGAAAAGACTCCTCCCTCCTCATACAGACCACAGGGGCAAGTGGACTCCGAACTATGAAGGGCCATTCGTAGTAAAGAAAGTGTTCTCTGGTGGAGCACTGATGCTCAGTACTATGGATGGTGAAGACTTCCTGTCCCCTGTGAATTCAGATGCAGTCAAAAAATACTTCGCATGAAAATGACCCGCTGGACATAAAAACAGAATGTAAGTCCAGGAAAAAATAGGGCATCCCGGCGAGTCAAAAACAGAATAAAAGACTCGGGCAAAAATAAGGGAAAATAAATAAAAAATATGTACACCCGCTGAGTTGAAAAGCCGCATTGGACAACTCAGGAAAAAAAGGGTATCCCGGTGAATTGAAAACCCGAAAGGGCGATCCACGCAAAATAAGGGAATAAGCGAACAACTGCATTCTGAATTCATGTGTATCACTTACAACCTGGAAAGCTCCGAAAGGTTAAAGCATCGGCCAGAATCAGCCTCCCTCAGAAAGCAAGATGAAAAGAAGGTCAAATGTCATATGAGTCATAGCCCAAGGGAAGCTCCTTGAAGCGTCATCAGCATTGCCAACATCTTTTTGTTTCTCAATTTGTAACGATTTCCTCATTTTAGGGGATCTGTTTCTCTGACTGTATCTTGCCAATTCAAGGCACATGAATTAATAAAATCAGATTTCCCGTCATGTCTCGCCTCGTACATTTTATTTTCGTTTGCAAAAATGTCCGATGTCTTTAAGATATTGATTTGCATAAATACAGATGCGCCTTTCTAAATCACATGCCTACAGGAAGCATATTTACTCCCGGGAGCGTCTAAACTCCTATGATGGAATCCAATAAGGGATACCTTGGGATACCTGTGCGTTTCTTTGTCTTAACGGGATTGCAGGTATTCGAAGCGCGACATGGGGCATGAAAGCTTCTCCCCAGCAGGCCACCAAATCATTATCTACTCAGCACTTCTTCCGGCACCAGAGCTGTTTCCTCCCCAGCTGAGTTGCCTAAGCATCATTCCTCCCCATCCAAGTGTCAGACAGGGAACTATCTCCCCACAGAGTTTCAGCCTCTATCCAGAAGAGCAATGCCTGAAGATCTCACAACAGAATGACGAAAGCTCCCGCTGACCCCAGCTGGGTCCCTCATCACCAAGATAGGTCTATCAGTGAACTATTCCCTCAAGCAGAGTCATATATGTCAGATCTACCAATGATCCCATCCCCAGCTAGGATATCCACTTCAAGCAGATCAACCAGGGATCTCTACAGCAAGGGGATCCGAATCCCGGATCGGTATCTTTGCATAATCATAACATTCGCATCATATTTTCCCCACAGAGCGTAGTATTACGGCAAAAATCAAACATATTGCATAATCATAAGCCATGTGTCGAACTGAACATTTGTAAAAAATGACCATCCATCAACAAAATGCAGAATATTTCCCAAAGTTCCCCACCAGAAGGCCAAGGTATTACACCCCCAAAAAATAGCAAACAGATACTTTTTGACACTCGTCTGTGCCATATCCCCAGCGGAAAGCCAAAGCGTCCCCTTTGCTCTTACAACACATGTGTACATATATATATATACAATTCCGTGACACCCGTCCGTGTCACCCCCCCCCCCCCAGCATAGTTACCTAAACACTTTGGAAATCAAATACTTGTTTATAATACACTTTTTCTGGCACCCGTCCGTGTCGTGCTCACAAGTTGAGCACTCGTCTGTGTCTCACTCATACTTTTTACTCATACAGATACTCGTCCGTATCTTGTATACGCCACTAATATCCCCTCAGATTCGACACTTGTCCGTGTTCCTTGTTAACCAGTTGATACTCGTCCATATCATCATCTCTGAACAAGCGTCGAGCGTTTGTTTCTACTGATACTCGTCCGTATCATAGTCTTGAGGATGCTCGTCCGCATCTTTAATCTATACACCGTGTCAAACACTTATGTCTTCTTGAATTTAGACACTCGTCTGTGTCTACCATTCCCCAGAAAAATTCCCAACAAATCTTGACAAACTTTCTTATCCGACATTCGTCCTATGCCGTGATATTTTTAGCATCCGTCCCCTGCTAGGTGATCGTCCTTCACCTTTTTGATGATCGTCCTTCATCATACTATCCGATGGTCGTCCCCATCGTCGATATTGTTATCTGGCATTCGTCCTATGTCATGATAAACCCAGAGCAGCCGTACCCTGCTAGGTGATCGTCCTTCACCTCTTGATGATCGTCCTTCATCATGCTTATCCGATGGCCGTCCCAATCTTCGACCTTTTTATCCGGCATTCGTCCTATGTCGTGATACTTTTTGGCAACCGTACCTTGCCAGGTGATCGTCCTTCACCTTAGATGATCGTCCCTCATCTTATCCCCAACAGAGCAGCCGTCCCCTGCTGGTGATCGTCCTTCACCTTAGATGACCGTACCTCATCATTTATGCGTTGAGCTTAATGGTCGTCCCCATCATTTACCTAAAATCCCCAGAGAGTTTTATAGCTTTACCTGATGGCTGTCCCCATCATAATATCTTATCCCCAGCATGTCGGTCGTCCCCGTCATTGCTTTATCCCCAGCAGTCGTCCTCTGCTCGGCAGTCGTCCTCTGCTCGACGGTCGTCCTCCGTCGCCCGCACTTTATAAATATACTTTATTCCCTTTAACAATCTATATCCCTTTTCTTCTTCATTCTGTGAGTGCAAATTTTGGATTGTCTTTGGTATTCAACCATAACCACAAGTTATCCGTCAACCACAAGTTATCTTTTCATATGCATAAGTTCAATCATAGCATCTCATATTGCATATTTGCTTCACTACATTGATTCAAAGTCATTTGCATCTAGGGTTTGTGATCTGAGCCATCCCTGAGCCACTTGAGCCACTCCAAAGGTCATCAATCACTTCAAAGGGGTCCATGAATGTCCAAGCATCATATTACATCCTCACAAAGTCAAGAAAGTCAAAGAATCACAAGAGCTGAGAAAGGCATGGAAGTAGAGCCAAGTTTAACTGCACAGATGACCTAAAATTAGGGTTTTGGTTTCAGAGGCCATGACTCCAAATTTTTTGGTCATTCTTGTTTCTATTGGTCTCTATATGGTATAGGGATCATGCATATCAATTTTCATTAAGAAATTCCATGGGGAAGGCATCTGATCAAGAGTTGACTTCTTGAGCAAGTCAGGGCAAAATCAGGGCATCTGAGGCCCCCAATGACCCAACTAAAGGTTGTTCTTCATCATTTTGAATGTGTATGATCTTTATTTGATCATAGAAGATGTTAGAAGCTCACAAAATTGGAGAATTTCAAACCATTTGCAAAATTGCCTTTTTGGGAAAGTGACTTGTAATGTAAACTTGCCATTTTGGGAAAGTTTTTTCAACCTTCTCTTTTTGATTCAAAAGTGCTTCAAATGAGAAAACTTTGGTCATGAAAGTTGTAGAATGGATCCTCCCATTTTCAAAAAGTACAAGAACTCATTCTAATTCATTTTGGATCAAAAGTTATGGCTTTGCAAAGTTGGTTAAAATCATTGAAATCTCACTTTTGCACAAAATGGAAAACTTGCAAATTCTCATGACAAACCTTTATGTGACTTCAATATGACCTCTAATCATCATACAAACACAATGCATGACCTAAAATTCAGTTTGGCCCAAGAAATTTCCCAATTCCATGTCTTGAATTTCAAGTAGCCATAAGCCATTTTCCATGAAAGTGCAAAGAGGGGAATTCTTGCAAATTGGTTCCCAAAGGCTTGTATGATCTCTAGCTGGTCTTAAAACATTTCCATGACCTCATGAGACATCTCACACCAAGAATGCAGCAAGAAATATCACATGCTCATGACCAAAAATCACAAAATGTGACAAGTTGCCAAGATGCAAAACTCATGCTATCTTATGATCCAAGTGCTGCAGTCCTTCATGAATCATCCAAGGGCCATCCTCAAACTCAGCTGAGGCAAGACACCCTTCTAGATCTCTTCTGTCCCAGCCCATACTTGTAGTACACAAACTTTTTGAGTTGCATTTTTGCCCATGCCAATCCCACAGTGCCACCACCAACTCTCTGCCCAATCAGAGTCAAATATGTGGACATTAAGCAACCCTAAACACACCATACACAAGCCAGAAGCTCCCACATTGCAGCATACACAAAAATCTGCCAAGAACTTCCCTTCTTCGAATCTCTTCACACAGCCCTCAAACATCAAAAATTCCTTCACACACAAACCACAAATCACTCATAGAACAGAATCCACCCCATGAAACTGCCTGAATCACCACCTATAGAGACCTCCATTTCTGCTACACCAGAGTTGGATCACTCAAACCAGCTACTCCCCAAGCTTTCTAAGCTCCATTCCATCACCAAGAGGTTCAAGGGAGAAGGATTGCACAAAGCTTGAGGCCAGAGAGCTCAGAATCAGGAAAGCTTCATCTCAAGTAAGAGGAAGAACTTTTTTCCCAGAAATTGATTTTTAAGTTCTTTTATGATGCTATGTGTTCTCCTGATCATGAATATGTGTTTATTTTTTGAAATGGTGAAGAAACCAGCATGTATGGTATCTCTGAACATTTGCCCGTGTTTTGCGTTTTGCTTCGATTCAGGCTTGTGAGTGAAAATAAATGAATTTGAGATGAGGGGTTAGGTTTAGATTGATGAGAGGATCATTTTGGTGGAAGAAATTTCATGTTTAGTGACCTGTAGAAGATCCTAGGGTTTTTGCTCACCGGAGAAGATGACCGAAACCACTGTTCCGGTCACCTGAATGTCATTTTACCTAATTGTGATTAATTGCCAGGTTTGAATAATGGCCTTAGGATTAAGCTTCCCGCGCGCGCCTGGTCGGTCCAGATGGCTCATTCAGCCCTAATCAGTGTTTAATTAAATTAACCTAGGTTTAATTAATTATTAAATAAAGATTAGCCTGGTTTGAACTTGGGCCATTGGATGTGGCGCCAAGTCAACACCCACAAACCCAGAATGAATCCTGGCCTCTCCTTTAGATTACTTCTCATATTTTAATTTTAATTTCATTTATTTTGTATTTAATTTGCACGAATTATTTAAAATAGTAAAAAGCATTTAAAAATTTTGAAAATTGTTGTCAAACATTTCATTATTTTTCAGAACCCAAAAATATTTTTATTTTTATTTTTTGTATAAAAAATTATTTTTAAATCATTTAAATGTTTATTTTTTATTAGTTAATGAAAATTAATTAATTAAAAATGCATTTAGGTATTTAAAAATCACCAAAAAATTCACATTGCATTTCAAAACATTTAGAAACATTATCAAACTCTCAAACCAAATTTCTTTTTTGTTCTTGATGCATTTTGACAATTTTTGTTGGAATTAAATTCATTTTAAGGCAATATTTTGGTTCAAACTTTGAAAAATCCATTCTGCCTAACCCTTGAGAGTTTGATGATGGTTCTTCTTGCGTTGCATCCTTCATAGCATGTAGTTTATAGGATAAAATTGGTTTGAATTGATTTTCCATTTTAAATTTGTTTTCCATTTTTCATTGTGAGGCCCCCCAAAACCCTAACCAACTTAGGAAATTCATAACTTGCACTAGGTTAAGAGTTGGATCCCCTCCTTTGGGCAGTGAACTTGTATAGGTTTAGGGTATCTTTGATTGCATTTTCAGTTTTTTATCATGTCATTTGCTTCTGATTTTGAATTTTGCTTTGTGTGTTGATCATAAACCCTAATTTGAGCCTTCCTTTGCATCCATCTTTCACTTGCTTGCATTCAATGACTTTCCATGACATTTTGTGCATCCACATGATTCATAATACATCTTAGGACATATTATAATCATGATTGATCATTGCATCATTCCTTTGCCATGTTATATGTTCATTTCATCTCATAAACATTCATGGATCTTTATGGTTCTAAGCATGCCTCATTTGCATCCTTTTGCTTGTATGATCATTCTCATCTCTTATCATGTGCTTGCATCATCTCTTAGCATCATTGAAATCATGTTTATGCTTCTGACTTTGGCTTGCATCATGACATTTCATCTCATTTGCATTACATTTCATTTCTTTTGCTAACTTTTCAGGTGGTAAGTTGTTTTGAGAAGTGAATTTGCCTTCACTTCTCACAATCTCTTCTCATCTCTCTTGCATCTTTGCTGCATTTTATCTTGTGAATTGGAGTGAGCTTTCTCATTCATCTCTTACTTTCTTTCCTCAGGCAACTTGTCTTCTTAAGTGAAGCAAGTTGTTTTGCTTCCCTCTGCTTCTTCCTCTTTTCATCTGCTTCTCTCCTTGGTGGTTCTTTGAAGATCTTTCTCCCTTAAGCCTCATGAACCCTAGGATCTCCAAGTATGATGACAATTAGGGTTTTGATTATTCCCCCATTTAGATTTTACCTTTGTGTCATCTTTGTGTCTTCTCTTCTCATCTCATAATCAAGGAATAAACCCTAAAGGTTTCAAGGCTTTGTGATTAAGTTTATGCCTGCATCCTTCTATTAGGATGGAGTGTATAACTTTAATCCTAAGTGTTAAACCCTTAATGTGTTTAACTCCTTTAATCAATCCATCTAATAATCACTAAGACATCAAGCTTGTAACTTGCGCCTTTCATTAGGGTTCTAATTCTTCCTTAATTGGTTAAGAAGGACTAACCCTAGTGTTAATGGACAAGTCCCCCTCAAGTTGTCTCACAAACCTTAAAAATCACTTCTTCACCTTATCATTAATTAAAATCCATTTAACAAAGGCTTTGTTTTGTCATGAGGTTAATCCCTAATCATGGGTTAAGTTGAGGAGTCTTTCTCAGCTTAAATGTTCTCATCTATTATCCTTCTATTAGGATGGTGTAATGGGTCCATTAAATCCTTGATTATGGCTTAAACTCATTACTCAACACTAAATAAAAACCACCAAAACATCTAAATAAATGCAAGTAGGCTAATGATCTTAATCCTACATCATGGTGATTAAGTGTGAGGTGTTTACCTCATACTTAAGGTATTCTCATTACCCCTAATCAGAGGGAGGATGTGATGAGTTTACTAACCCTTGGTTTAGGCTTAAGCTCATTTTCCTATGACAAACTCCAAAAAGCAATAAAAGATTGAAAACACAAAAACAAACAATAATCGTCTCCTCCGGGATTCTTTTCTCATCTCATTCATTCACAAACGAGAACTTGCTTCTTCCGTCTAATGCAAGACAGTTTGCACCTGAGCTAGACAGGTCATCCACTTGAGCATAGACAAACAAGCAGTTCACAAGTCAATTTATCTTTCAGTCTCTTTGAGTCGAACTACGGTGTTCTAACTTCCTCATTGCACGAGAGGATACGTAGGCATAACTTAACAGTTATCGAACAAAAGTCTCTGTATATTCCCCCTCTTCCAGCCTTATTCTTTAAGCCTCTTTATCTTGAGCATTTCATTCCTGTTCTTGCACTGACACTCTCATACTTCACTTCACATTTCTCTTACACTGACACTTGCATTCTTTCCAGCTTTGACACACAGATTGCACTGACACTACCCCTTTAAAACACAAATCTTTTAAGCGTGGATCCCGTCGAGTACGACGGACAATCTGGGTGCTAATACCTTCCCAGGTTGTAACCAACCCCCTTTCTCAGTTTCTCTGGTTCGCAACCGTCTTATCCATCCTTTCTTAGGTTTATGCAGCATTACCTTTCCTTCGGGATAAAAAATGCCTAGCTGGCGACTCTTTTCTTCTGAGTTCACCCTTGTGTGTACTCTCTTCTTTCGCCGGCCTTTCGCGTCTGTACCCCTCTTGACTTAGCCTCATTTGGTGGGAGCGACACATAGCTAATTCAAGTTTTGGAGATCGAAATGGGGGTAATGGGGGAATGTGATTAAATTGAGGGTATGGGTGTGGGTGAATGTAAGGAATGGTAAAATTCTGGGTTGTATTAAAATTGGAGGCTGCTGAAATTTGGGGTGGGAAATATGGTGGGGAAGGGATTGGTAAAGTGAGTAGGGGCAGGGATAAGGTTGGTGGTGGCAGGTGTTGTGAAAACATAGCAGAAGTTCTAATGGAAGTGTGAGTGGGTGTGAGAACTTGGGGGGAAGGTGTAGGGGTAATATGGGAAAGGGTGTTCTCATAATGAATAGTAGCTAGAGTAGGTTGTTCTCTCCTAATGTTGAACTTGTTGATAGCAGCCATGAGTGTTTCAAAACGAGAGTCTTCTTCACGTTTTTCATCATCCATTCTGTTGTGAATCTGCTCGATATGATGTGTCAAATCAGCAGCAACTTTATCAAATCTCTCATCCATTTGTTGTTGGTTTTCAGCCATGACATTGTTGATGTGAAGTTGAGCTATATGGATAGCTTCTTCAACTATTTCTCTAGAGGAAGGGTTGGGTGGTTTAGGGGGAGCCATGGGAGGGAGGATTAAGGTCAAGATGAAAGCACCAAATGTTAGACTATAATTGTTCAAGTAATTACTAGATCTAAAATTGCATAGAAAGACAATAAAATAAAACAACTTTTCTTCTTGCTTCATAACTCAAGACAACATACAATATATAGCTAGGTTAAATAGACTGAATGGGCCAAAGGCCATAACAAATTAAAATACCCAACACCCAATAAATCAGCCCAATATAAAATCCTTGATTAAGACTGATTGTTTTTTATTTCTAATGGGTTTAATGCAGGTCTTAACAGTTGCAATTGTGAATTCAAGAAGCACTTTTGGAAGTTGCTGAGATTATGAAGGTGAGTTGAAGAGAGAAAAGAGGATGAGGAGTGAAGGAGATTAGAATGGAGGGTTGAAGTGAGTGAAGGAAGAAGAGGAAAAATGTGGAGAGCAAAATGGAGAATTGGGTGGAGAGAAAATGAAGATGATGAGGTGAGTTCTCACTTATACTCTCTTTGTTCTTGATTTTTTCCAGTTCTAGCTAGTTTTAGGTTAGTTCAAAACACTTAGGAAGTTGGTTACGTTAGGAGGTTAGTTAGAATATTTGTTGCCAGCTGGAGTTCTGTTAGAGTTAGGTGGAGGGTCTTGGTTTGGACCATAGTCACACGATTCGCAATTTGCTTCGGTTCGTGGTACGAATTCGGGTACGCGGTTCACGACTCTCAAAGAAATAGGTACGCAGGGGTATGCATAGTTGGTACGTTACTTGGGTTCGTTACTTGGGTTCGTGGTACATTATATGAATTCGTAATACATTTAAATATAATAATCCATATATTACAATTAAAAATATTAAGATAAAAAAAAATCCTTTTAAAAATTCTTGAAGTTTATAATATATATAGTGGGTATGTGTTTGACATATATAAATAGGATGTCCCACATAGAGTATATAGAGAGGAAAACAAGGAAAACACCTTTATAAATAGAATACAAAACTGACACTAAGCAATGCAATCCATGGGCTCTTTGTGGGGCCTACATGACTTGCAATTAATAAGTATAAATATTATTATACAAAGCTGGCAACAACAAGCTATATGTGTGCCATTTCAACTGTATTAACCAGTATAAATAATTAGTTCAAAAATGTATGAATTCTATGAGAATTTACACGAACTGGTTCGCAAAAGTACCGTGAACCGGTACTCACGAACCAATTCGCGGTTCCCTAGGGATACCAGCGAATTATGTAACTATTGAATAGTTAATGAAGTTTATGATGACAGTTAGTGAATTTTATGCTTAGGAGGAGGTTCTGTTATGAAAAAATGGCATGAGATTGGTTTTAGCAGCAGTTGTCAAAACAATTTCTTAGAAGCTTAGCATAACAGGGTGGGTGTAATTGCGTCACGGCAATCGATACTATGGGTTGAATGTGGTTTGAAATGAAGTTTAGTTGGAATGAGAAATTAGTCAGTTAGAGTTGTATGACAGTTAGACAATTGGGGAGGTTTATCGGTTAGTGTTAGCAATTAGGAAGTATGAATGTTAGTTATTTCTGTTATTGACAGTTGGCTTGTTGGGGTGTGTATATGGTCTTGGAAATTTCCTATGTTTGATGCAATTGTGGTGATGATGTATTGGTACTGAATTATGAGATCAATGTATTGTGTATGCGGTTTTGTGAAGTATCCCGTTGTGAGTTTTTTGCGGTTATGAACTTGCTTTTGTTTAAAACTTGAAGTCAGATGCTTGTTAGTAGTCACTGCTGAGCTAGGATAGTAAGGTACATTTTGTTCATTTTATGCTGCTGATCTCTTTTTGAAATATGGATTGTGTAATGGTATAAATGAACTTAGTTAGATCCCAATGTGAATCTAGTTATGACTATGTTGGTTTGCTGTTAGGAGTTAGAAAACAAAGCTGTTAAGAGTCACTTGAGTCATACTTGAATGGTTAGTGTGGAGTTTGTTAAGTTTGAAAGTCGGTTATGTGTAGGTTTTGAAACTGATGGAAGTTTGAGTTTCATTGTCCTGAACCCGAAAAAGATCTCTGACTCTATGGTCACTATTTCTCTTACTAATACCGGAATTGATGTCTTTTTTCTGCAGGAAATAATGTTGACTTATTTTCCTCATGTTATCCAATGGAATGTCATTTATTTAAAGCTGAAGCTCACAGCAACGTCAAGAGGATTGTG
Source organism: Lathyrus aphaca (assembly GCA_963966055.1). Lineage (NCBI taxonomy): Eukaryota > Viridiplantae > Streptophyta > Magnoliopsida > Fabales > Fabaceae > Lathyrus > Lathyrus aphaca. The sequence goes on from OZ014521.1 coordinate 449,843,464, forward strand.
GCGTACGCCGTTATGACTATGTTCTAAGGAGGCAAGAGTTTGGAAAGCTAATTAGTGAACTTAGGCCATTGTGAGGGAACTATTGTAGGTTAGTTAATGTAAGTTTGTTTATGAAATTTTGTATGAAATTTTGTATGAAAGTTTGTATGAAGTTCAAAAAAATATTAGATGATGTTGGGCTGTCATTAACTCTTGTTAAGTCAGCTAGCACACGAACTAATTGTTAATGAGTGTAGAGAAATTATGGTGAAATTATACTGGAATTGAAATGTTGACAAATGAAAGTGAAATGTTGGACATATTAGTGCTAGATTGGATTCTCAATGTTGTGGTTGTGAAAGTATGGACCTGATTTATTGTTGGTTTTGTGTGGTTTATGCAGGTATGAGAGGTTGGACAAAGCCTACAAAGTGGCTTGCATTTGAAAAGCCTTAGCTTATGGACAACATCAAGATCACATATGGAGTTTTGAAGACTCAACCAAAAATATGACTTGTGAACAAGGTATAATAGGAAATAATGTTAGGATAGCTATAACTTAGTCGGTTGACTTTGGTCAACTGGTTGACAAAAAGTCAACGATTGACCAAAAGTCAACCTAGGTCAAAAATGTTTTTTTTGCTGTGTAATTTGATTCTTGTATTCCAAGCTATTGCATTTTCCTTCTTTTCCAAAAATTTGAATCTTTGAATGTAAACTTGCTTGTATCCACGACCCCGTCTTTGAATGAAAATTGATCTTTTAATATGAAACCTTGAACTTTGACTCGTACTGGCATGAATCTTGTAATGAGAGTTTAAGCATGAATTTGTGCCGACTTGCAGATGCTTTAGATCCAAACCAAATAACTAAGCCATCAAGATCTTCTTAATGACTTACACTTCAAGAAGTGACCTTGATTAACAAGATATGTTGATGAATAGTCTTCGTAAGTAAACCACTTGGGGACCACTTAATCAGGGAAATAAATCATAATCTAGTGATGGTGAGCACAAAAGAATGATGCTCCTGCCGATTGTATATCCAAGCTTTGAGGATCCACATGATAACCATAAGCACAAAGGACAAACCATAAGCCACGATCTTTGTATCTCCAGTTGAACCAAATCTGCAAAAGAGAATGAAACCCTAATACATTATGAAACACTGGTTCTATAAGACCTCTGATCCATGTATCAAGCATATGTTGATGAATATTTGATATATTTAATACTTAATGAAGGGTATGCACATGAGGAAGGTGAAAAACATAAGCCAACAGATTTAAGTGAAAGGGTAGGATAAATATTGGGTATGACAACCCGATTAGTTAGAGGGACTCAAATGGAACTTGGGAAATTAATTGGATTGAAATACAAATGAAATATGGTTGTTTGGTGGAATGCAATTGGATTGGTGTATTGGAATATGTGTGATGGTTGCTATTGTGTGTTCTAGAATATTCCACATGAGATAAGGTTAAGGCATGGAACAATGCTGGAGAGCATTACTGCAGAACTGAAAAATGCAGGATTTTGTAAGAACATTGCAAGTGTAATCGATTACCCTAGATGTGGTAATCGATTACTATAACACCACCTTTCTATACCCCCAAATAATCAATTAAATTATTTAGGCACATAATAAAAATTTCATCATAGTATATTTGAAACATCGTATAAAAGAGGCATGTCACATCAAAAGTGAAATTAAAACATACAACACCTGCTCATTTAAATATATGCAACAAACGGGGTAACTTGCAACAGAATGATTTCATCCTTACACCCGTATTCAAAAGATTCAAATAACAACGGAAACTAACAATTAACAACATCAAACTTATATACTGTAAACACCCCAAATTTTCCCTCACCCATTCACACCATGGCTGGTGATCATTCTCATATGCACAAACACAATCATATCACCTCACATCTCATTTTTTATTCACTGCATAGTTTCTAAGTCATCTGCACCTAGGGTTTGTGATCTGAGCAATCCAAGAGCCTCTTGAGCCACTCCAAAGACTACCAATCACTTCAAAGGGATCCATGTGTGTTCTTATATCATATTACATCCTCTCAAAGTCAAGAATGCCAAAGGATCACAGGAACTGAGGTTTGCATGGAAGCAGAGCCAGGCTAGACTGCACAGTTGACCTAAGATTAGGGTTTTGGTTTCAGAGGCCATAACCCCAAATTTCTTGGTCATTCTTGTTTCCATTGGTCTCTATATGGTATAGGGAGTATGCATATCAATTTTCATGAAGAGATTCCATGGGGAAGTCATCTGATCAAGAGTTGACTTTTCAGACAAGTCAGTGCAAAATCAGGGCATCTGAGGCCCCCAATGACCCAACCAATGGGTGATCTTCATCATTTTGAGTGTATATGATCTTTATTTGATCATGGAAGAAGGTTGAAGTTCACAAAAATCAAGAATTTGGAGTTTTTGCAAATGTTGACTTTTTGGGCATAGTTGACTTTTCAAGAATGTGTCATTTTAGGTCATTTTTCAAGCCTTGATTCTTGATCCAAAAATGCTTCAAATGGAAAAACTTTGGTCATGAAAGTTGTAGAATACATCTTTCCCTTTTCAAAAAGTACAAGAACATGATCAAATTCTTCTTGGATCAAAAGTTATGGTGTGACAAAGTTGGCTAAAATCATTGATTTTCAAGACATGCTTCAAATGTGAATTTTGCAAAATCATGAACCAAGGCTTTTTGTAACCTCTAGTTGACATCAAACCATGACACAAACATTCCATGAGCTCTAAAAATCAGAATTGGACCAAAGTTTCTCATGTCCATGGTTTGTGTAACAAGACTTTTTTCATGAAGTGCCAAAGGTAACCAAGTTGCAAAACCATCATGATGCTTCTCACCACTTGCTGCATTGGCCTTTGAACCATTCTAGCCTTCCATACACACCATGCTGCGCCAGCCCTAGCCCTTGTACCAAGCTAGAACCAAGCCATACCTCTCTTACACAAAAAGTGGACTTTTGGCAAAAGCAAACATCCCAATCACCACAGGCCATGTCACATCCTCTGGCCACTTGCAATTGTTTATACTTTCCATCTGCTAGCAAAACACATCAAGAAGCAAGGCTGAAGGAGATCACAACATCACATACACAAAAACACCTCATTTTGCAAAACTCTTCGAATCTGCCTCCACAAACTTCAAACATCCAAACCATTTTCACCAATCATCTCACCATGTTTCATTGAGTAGAAACCAACAAGATTCAAGCCTGAAACCCTCATGAATTGAGCTTCACCATTTCTCATCCTCAAAACCAGAACTCTTAGAATCCCTTTATCCAGCCATCAAACACATCATTTTCCTTCACCAACAAGTCAAGCACACCTAAAGGAGCAGGAATCCACCATTGGAATGGCCTGAAACCTCCCCATTCTTGACTGTGCTATCTGCTACACCAGAACTGTTCCTCACAAATCAGCCATCCACAAGAGCTTTGAAGCCTTCCATTAGCATCAGGGGAGACAAAGAAGTCCATTTGCACGCAAAGGAGGCTCTGGAAGCTCAGTTTTGAAGCTTTCCAGCTCAGGTATGAACATGAACACTTTCTCCCAAAGCTTGCATTTTAAGTTATAATATGATTGCTCATGTCTTGCTGATCATGGGGTTGGTTTCAGAATCAAAAATAAGTGAAAAATGAGTTTGTATGATCCCTCTGAAATTTTGCCCGTGGATTTTATTTTCTTCGATTTACATGATTCTTGGGGTTTAAATGTTGTTTGAGGGTGGATTCATGACCTAGGTTGTTAGAGGATCATTTAGGTGTGTTTAATTTGTGGAATAGGTGCCTGAATCATGTTTTAGGGTTTTTGGGGTGCCGGAGAAGATGACCGGAGCTTCTCTCCGGTCACCTGAGTGTGGTTAGCCCTAATCTCAGGTCATTAAGTGTGTTTGAATATGGGGGCGTTGGATTGAGCTGACCTGTTGACTTGCCGCGCGAATAGAAGGCCCAGATGCATTCAATTAGCCCTAATCTTTTTATTTAGTTTAATTAAACTCAATTAAATTAATTAAATCAGAGCCAACCAGGACCCTTGGATAGCGCGCGTGGTCAATGACCTTCACCCCAGTTCAAATCTCATCCATCAGATCTGAATACTTTCCTTTTATTTTAATTTATTTTCATTTCTTTTTCATCTAACTTGCATATTTAATTTAAAATAGTAAAAATTGCTTAAAAATTATGAAACTTTTTTCTCATGAGTTTTAATAATTTTTATGACACAAAAATATTTTTGTTTTTATTTTTATCATTAAAAAAGTATTTTTAATTATTTAAAGGATTATTTTTAATTGATTAATGGAAATTAATTTATTAAAAATACTTTTAGGTATTTAAAAATTACCAAAAAATTCATGAAATGTTCTAAGACATTTAGAAACATTGTCCAACCTTCAAACCAAATTTCTTTTTTGATCTTGATGTATTTTGAGAATTTTTCATTGAATTAAAATTATTTTTGTGCATTAATTTGATCCATAGTTCAAAAAATCATTTCTGCCTATCCATGAAGAGTTGGACATTGATTCTTCTTGCATTGCATTGTGTTTAGCATGTAGTTTTTGAGATTAAATGGCCATGGTTTGATTCCTCATTTTCAATTTGTTTGACATTTCTTTTGTTTGGAGACCCTAAAAACCCTAATAACTTGTAAAAATCATAACTTGAGATTGGTTGAGAGTTGAGACCTATCCTTTGGGCATTGGTTTAGTATAGGATTAGGGGTCCTTTGTGTGGCATTTCCCATTTTTTATCTTAGGGTTTGCTTCTGGTTTTGGTTTGTGTTTAATGTTTGATTCATAAACCCTAATTTGGGCTTCCATGTGCATCCATCTTGCATTCTCTTGCATAACATGACTTGCCATGACATTTCAAGCATTCATGTGATTCATTTGACATCATAAGACATATAGAAAGCATGTTTGATCATTGCACCTTGCATTTGTCATGTTGTATGCCATATGCATCTCATAACTTTTCATGTATGTTCTTGGTTCTTAACTTGCTTCATTTGCATTCATAAGCTTGTATGATCATCCACATGTTTTGTTTCTGGTTTGTAGCATCTCATAGCATCATTAACATCACATATATGCTTCTGGTTTTGGTTTGCATCATGTCATTCCATCCCATTTTTGCATTGCATTGCATTTCCTTTTCTAACTTTTCAGGTGGTAAGTGATTTTGAGAAGTGAATTTGCCTTCACTTCTCATACCTTCTCTTCATATCTTTCATGCATCCTTGCTGCATTTTCATATGTGTTTGAGTTTGAGCTTGCTCATTCTTCTTCTTCTTACTTTCTTTCTTCAAGTGACTTGACTTCTTGAATGAAGCAAGTTACTTTGCTTCTCTTGATCCTTTCATCTGCTTCCTGGTGGTTCCATTGAAGACTTCTCTTGAAAACCTCACAAACCTTAGGAACAACCAGGCATGACAATGATTAGGGTTTTGATTAGTCTCCCCTCTTAGTTTTACCTTTGTGTCTCTTTTGAGTCATCTCTGCTTATCTCATAATCAGGGACTAAACCCTAAAGGCTTTAAGGCTTTGTGATTAAGCTTATGCCTGCATCCTTCTCTTAGGATGGAGTGTATAACTTTAATCCTAAGTGTTAAACCCTTAATGTGTTTAACTCCCTTAATCAATTCACTTAATAATCATCAAGACATCACACTTGTAACTTGGGCCTTGCATTAGGGTTCTAATTCTTCCTTAATTGGTTAAGAAGGACTAACCCTAGTGTTAATGGACAAGTCCCCCTCAAGTTGTCTTACAAACCCTAAAAATCATTTCATCATCATATCATTAAATAAAATCCATCTAATAAAGGCTTGTTTTGTCATGAGCTTAATCCCTAATCATGGATTAAGTTGAGGAGCTTTCCTCAGCTTAAACATTCTCATCTATTATCCTTCTATTAGGATGGTGTAATGAGTCTGTTAAATCCCTGATTATAGCTTAACCTCATTACTCAACACTAAACAAAAACAACAAAAAAACATCTAAATAATCACAAGTAGGTTAATGATCTTAATCCTGCATCAAAGGTGATTAAGTGTGAGAATCTGACTTCACACTTAAGGTATTCTCATTACCCCTAATCAGAGGGAAGATGTGATGAGTTTACTAACCCATTGGTTTAGGCTTAAGCTCATTAACTTATGACAAACTTTCAAAAGCAATAAAATACTGAAAACACAAAAAACAAACAATAATCGTCTCCTTCGGGATTCTTTTCTCATCTCATTCACTCATAAACGAGAACTTGCTTCTTCCGTCTAATGCAAGACAGTTTGCACCTGAGCCAGACAGGTCATGCACTTGAGCATAGACAAGTAAGCAGTTCACAAGTCAATTCATCTTTCAGTCTCTTTGGGTCGAACTACGGTGTTCTGACTTCCTCATTGCACGAGAGGATACGTAGGCATAACTTAACGGTTATCGAACAAAAGTCTCTGTATATTCCCCCTCTTTTCAGCCTTATACTTTAAGCCTCATGATCTTGAGCATATTATTCCTGTTCCTACACTGACACTATACATTTATACACTTCACTTTCTCTTACACTGACACCTGTACATCCTTTTCCAGCTCTTTATGCACAAATTGCACTGACACTACCCCTTTAAAACACAAATCTTTTAAGCGTGGATCCCGTCGAGTACGACGGACAATCTGGGTGCTAATACCTTCCCAGGTTGTAACCAACCCCCTTTCTCAGTCTCTCTGGTTCGCAACCGTCTTATCCATGCCTTTCTAGGTCTATGCAGCATTGCCTTTCCTCCGGGATAAAAATGCCTAGCTGGCGACTCTTTTCTTTTCCAGTGAGTTCACGGCTGTGTATTCTCATTGTCCCTTTCGCCGACCGTTCGCGTCTGTACCCTTATATGACTATGCCTCATTTATCGGGAGCGACATATACTTATATAAATATATCAACAAGTTTGATTCACCAAATATTTCATGTTTATATAAAACAATCATCACCAAAAAACATGTACAAAATGTATCACAAAAGACATCAAGCCGACCCTAGCTACCCAGTGCTACATATCAGAGCCGACCGACCAAAAGGATAAAGACAAGCTTCACAAAAAGACCTCTAGCAACCTACTCTGTAATGCCTCATAGAGCATCATAAAACAGCAGAAGGGTGAGAAACATTATCATAATAACATTGCATATAATTATATATTTCAACATATAAAATACACATAAAACATGTTCTCACCACAAATCTTCTCCAACATACATAACCTCAAGCATACTTTCACCACTTCATTCACATCACATAAACATACATCATTCATGTTTATTCACACATATACACTACAATGTATATATATATATATATATATATATATATATATATATATATATATATATATATATATATATATATATATATACATATATATATATATATATATATATATATGTTTATATGGAGATGAAAGTACGTATTGATGAAAACATACTTGAGTATATATATATATATATATATATATATATATATATATATATATATATATATTCATGTTTATTTCACCAATTCACAATCCAGATGATAAATGCAAATCATTGAGACCGACTCACGACTCTATGCAAATGCAATGTGGTACCGACTCAATCATCATCAAGTTCACTCAGGAACTAATTATAACCATCGCTCGTTACCTAAAGTAACTCCCAGTCGGACATACGATGTTCACCCACTGCTCACACCCCACTTGGGCACACAATGTTTATGGATTGCTCACACCCCACACGGGCACACAATCCGATTTCTCACACCCCACACGGGCACACAATGTTTATGGATTGCTCACACTCCACACGTGCACACAATCCGATCGCTCACACCCCACATGGGCACACGATCATGTTGTAGTCATCACTCACACTCCACATGAGCACACGATGCTACAATGGATTCACAAAGAATCCTACAACACAAGAATGCATACATTATGCTTCACATGCAAAATGACACACAACATTCTTGAAAATGCATACATTATTCACAACATAATTATGCATTCATCTTATTCAATTAGCATACATTTGTATTCAATTCAAGCAATGTATTCATTTGCCAAACAGCCACAACATCACATCAAACCCACATTTCCATAATTAACTCATTTATGTTTTATCAGAAAAGTCGGGTAAAAGTAGGCTAAAAATTATATTTCTTAGCATCATTAGTTTCTACACGTTTTTAGCTTCAAATTGATATAAAGAACGCCTAAAACAGATAACCGAAACTAAAGTTATGAATTAACACACAAAACTTCCAAAAAACCTCCAGGCTCGCTGAGCGAGGAAATCCCTTGAAAACTCGTTGAGCGACGTGTTGCTCGTTGAGCGAACACTGCGATTTCAGAAATCTCAGCTGCGTAACAGTCAGTCCTAAGCCACCAAAAACTCAAATAAAACTCCATAGACATGATCACCAACATTCATTTAACATCATACTTCGATTATAACAACTTTTAACCGATTAATCCACCAATTTTCTCACATTTTCATCAAAACCCTAACATTTCATTCTCTCTAAACTTCACCAAAACAAAAACCTACACAATCTAACACATACACAATCACATACAAGATTAAGATAACAGTGTTTATCACCCTTACCCGATTGTTTCGATTCCTAGGAGTAATCTTGATGATTTTCCAACTTTTTCCTCTTTTCTCTTCTCTTCCTTTTCTTTCTATCTCCCTTTCTTTCTATTCTTTCCACTCTTATATCTTTTTCTTTCTATCTTTCTATTTTTGTCTCTTATAACCTTACTCTTAATTCATTTCTTCTCTTTTCCACCAAATATCATTTTCTCACAAAACAATAATTCTACACAATTTCTAACTTATCACCAATTAGTAAATGTCTAAAATACCCTCCAATCTAATTTTACCCGAAAATTCTCAAAACGGTAAAATTACATATCATACCAACATATCACATTAACATATCATATTATCATATTATCATGTCAATTTCACAAATAAGACAATCATCACTCAAATAAAATAAAAGACTCAACAAAATTGGGAAATATCGAATCGGGGTGTTACAATTACCACGTTCAAAAATGCTAATCATGGGTTGTTGTCGTGGGTGTAATCGATTACACCAATACTGGTAATTGTAACACCACAAAATTTTCCTTCATATTCATTACCACTAACAAATGACTTATGCTTCATTCATACGCATTTTGGTCATAAACATCCTACATGCATCATTGGTTTTCCCAAGGCATGGGATCAAGAAAATTTTATGGTCCAGAGGGACTCATGTCAAACTTTTGCTCAAGAGCCAACATTAGAGGCTCCGACATTTAGTTTTCCCGAAAATTCAATACCAGACAATTTTCACCGTAGTAGGGCATTTTGGTGTGTCAGAGTAAAATTTTAATTCATGCCAGGTGTTATTTAGTGGCGATATCAATCATTGGGTTTCAAAAGCGAAATCAAGCTCAGAATAAATGGCCAAAGTTAAATTTCCAGGGTTTCCCACCAAAAGGAGGCAAATTCAAAATTTGAATGAAGTAACTGGTTACCTCATATCAAGTAACCGATTACCACGTGCAAAATTCTCCCAATATTTTGAATTTCAACATATGGAGGGAATTTCTCATTTTCATTTGATTTTAATCAAAGGAAGGATCTATAAACATCTTCCAATTCCAAGGGAAAGATCTAGAACCATCTCCCAAACTAATTCCCTAACCTCTCTCCTAAGAAAATTCCTAATCACTCTCATAAGCTAATTATAACCCACACTCCAATCCTGATTTCCATTCCAAACCTAAGGGGTATTTTATCATTTTACTCCAAGCCTCACCAACATTCCTTCACATTCTATCTCATTTTCACTCTCAATTCTGATAACTCTCTCTCTCCCTCTCTCTCTCTCTCTCACACACACACACACACACTTTTTCTCTCATTTTCCAAAACCCTCACTCAAAGTTCCACCAAAGTTCATCAAGTTTTGCATTGAAACTTGTTAAATTTGGAACTAAACCTCCATGAGTTCATCAATTATTGGGTAATTGTGGGAATTTGCTACTCTTTTGATTTTGATTAAGCGTTTGAAAGTGATTCTTGGAATCCATTATCGGGTATTTCGTCACATCGCATTTATTTTGCGTTTTTTTGTGAAATGAGCTTTGGATCTCTGGGTTTCTTGTTAATTGAGCTTCAAATTCACTTTGCAACAATTACCAAAGCAAGTCTCAGCTTTGTAGGTTGGTTGAATCTAAATTCACTTCTTGTTTTAACTTATTTTTCATGTTCACCATGAATATCCATTGCTTTTTGATGTTCTTGGATGCATTGATTAATTGAATTAGTAGGCTTTAGGATCTTGATTGTTTGAGGTTTCAATTTGTGTTTGAATGGTGTGATTTAGTGTAATTTTCATGCATAATTGATTGGTATAACATGTAGATTATTTGGAAAAGCTGCTACTGTGAGCAACTCTAGTTTTGTATGATTATAAATTTTAGGTGTTTGTGCTTTCATCATATGCTTCATATTAAGACAAAATGCTAGCCTTTAAATCTTTTGTCTCATTTTTAATAATGTCTTTGTTTTTCTGAAAATACGCAAAATGAATCGATTCATTCCATCATGCATCGATTCATGCTGTTGAAATGATTCTGGAAATTCGCAAAATGAATCGATTCATTCCATCATGCATCAATTCATGCTGTAAGAATGGTTCTGGAATTTCTTCTATGAATCGACACATACAAACATGCATCAATTCATTGTTTATTTAATTCTCTGTTTTTTGTTCATCTGTTTAGTATGTATCGATTCATGCTAATATGTATTGATACATAACAGTATAAATACTATTATGTATCGATTCATTCGTGTCTTGAATCGATTCATTTTTCTGTTTTACTTCTAACAGAATCTGCATAGTATATGTTTAGTGTTTCATTTAGTGCAGGAGTTAACACAGAAATTGGGGACGAATTTCAGAGTGAAAGATCATTGAAGAACACATCAAGAAAAGGAATTTTGAGTGTGGACAATTCAATGTTGAGCAGGATTGAAACCTAGAATCAAATTCATCTTCATCATCTTCTCAAATACCTTAATTCAAGAACATTAACAAGGAAATGAGTGTTGTTCTGTGAATTGAAGGTTTATGAGATAACGTTTAGTGGTACGATCGGAGATCCAGCTGAGTTGAAGGTGATAGAAGGTTTCAAGGAAAAACCAGATGGGTTTTCCTTCAAGAACGGGCGTGTTCTTGAGGGTTTGTTAATCACGTTTACAAGACAGATTCAGCCGCAGCGTAAGATTTGGAAATTGGGAGATTTCGCAAATAGATCGTGGAACCGGTGAATTGTTTGTATTACTTGCAGGGAATCTTGATTGGGCTCAGATCAAGTGAAGGTTGATACAATAGGAAGATCTAGGTGTATATATTTCTAGTGTTTGTATATCAACCTTGTAATCGATGATTTCAGCAATATTTATATAAAAGTTCTCAATTTCGGTTTGAAATTAAGAGGGAGACGTACCCACACGCGAGGACGAACGTGGGGAACTTCCTTACGAAATCTCTGCGTATTGTATTCCTTCTCTATCTCTATTTACGTTTTCAATCGTTTTTGATTCATTGGAAATAACTTTTGTGATAGGTGCATTCAACTGTTTTACAGCTTGTGTGTTTAAACCTTTATCATCTCAATTGTAAATCCAGCATGTTATCACATGTCCGGTCTTCTAGTGGCTGGTCCAGAATAGACGCTAGTATATTTGGGACCGTTGTTTCCGTTAATCTTTGAAAACTCTGAAAAATCTTTTAAATCCTTGTAAACAAGGAGGTTATCCATTCACCCCCCCTCTAGATCACTAGCCACAACGTCTAACAAGTGGTATCAGAGCACCGGTTCGCTGGTGCTTTGTGGCTGCCTATAACGTTATGGATTCTGAACCAAAGGGGGCGTATAATAGAGCTCCTGTTTTCAATGTTGAAAATTATGGCTACTGGAAAGACTGCATGCGAGTTCACATAAATTCTGTGGATAGGCGCGTATGGGCTGCCATTCAAAATGGTCCTTTTCAAATTACCATGATGAATGAGGCAGGTGCCATAGTACCTAAACCAGAAGATGATTGGGATGAAAAAGATGAGAAAAAGTAGTCAAGTGATTGGAGAGCTCGAAATATGCTAATTTCAGCACTTAGTGCAGATGAATATTATCGAGTATCCCATTGCTCAACAGCTAAAGAAATGTGGGATGCTTTAGAAATTGCACATGAAGGTACAATTGAAGTAAAACAGTCCCGCATTAACACACTTAATCAAGAGTTCGAACTCTTTCGCATGAAACAAGGAGAATTTATTCCCGACATGCAAAAGAGATTCGTTCATCTCATTAATCGTTTGAATGCACTTGGAAAACCTGTTTCCAATGAAATTGCTACTAATAAAATTATGAGATGTCTTAGCAGGGAATGGCAACCTAAAGTAACAGCTATCAAGGAAGCCAACGATCTAACGACACTCACAATGACTACTTTGTTTGGAAAGCTGGAGGAACATCAGCAAGAACTAGAAAGTCTAGAAAAGTTTGAGAACAAAAGTAAAAAGGGAAAGGAGAAGAATAAAGACAAAGAGGGTGAGAAGAGGCCTATAGCTCTTGTGGCTTCTAACTCAAAGTCCTCACAAAAAGAGCTAAGCAACAATGAGTCAAGTAGTGACGAAGACTCCGGTGACAAAGAAATGGGACTTTTTGTTAGGAGATATAATAGATTCATTCGAAAGAATGGAATCAAGCATTCCGACAAAAATCTCATAAAGTTTAGAAGACAATCTATAGATTCAAAACAGGAAGAGATTAAGAAGAATAGAGAAAGAGGGTCTTGCTTTAATTGTGGCAAGTCCAGACATTATAAAACGAATTGTCCTTTAAAGAAAAAGGATAAAGGAAAAGCTCCACCAAAAAGGTATAATAATCAAAGAAGAGCTTACATTTCTTGGGAAAGTGATAGTGATTCATCAAGTACACAATGCTCACACCAAAAATCAGTCCCACCACAAGAAGAAAAGTGATGATAAAAAGGTAAAACAAGCTTACTATAACAATTTCTCTTCTATGTCCTTTTCTGAATTGAAAATAGCTTTTTAAAAACTGCATAATGAAGCTATAGAAGCATTTAAAAGATTATCTTCCGGTAAACAAATTTTTTCATACTTGGAAGGTAAAGTACAACATGCTGAAAAAGATTTAGAATACTTGAAAGCTAGCATTGCAGAAAATTCAAAAGCTATTGATATCGATGGTTGTAGTAAAATAAGGCATTGTGAAGCTTGTCACATTTGGCAACAAGAGGTTATTTCTCTTAAAGTCAAATTGGAAAAAGCCTTGCAACCTAAGATTACTTATGCCATTGATACTAGGTTGTTCAAAAAGTCATTAAATCCTTCATATGCAAAATATTCTTTTGTTCCAAAGGATTTAAGGACCAATCATAAACAACAACATTATCGTAGTGTTTGTCACTATTGTTGTCATGCTGGACATACCATTGAAAAATGCAAATTTAGAAGATTTCTAGTGCCTAAAGGCATTTATCAATGGAAGCCTAAAGACAACCATGTTACCACTTACCCACTTGGACCCAATAAAAATTGGGTACCTACCTCTCTCTTTTGATATTGTAGGATGAGTGTCTTGCATCCATGGAAAGAAGATGGTTTCTGGACAGCGGGTGTTCAAGGCACATGACGGGTGACATATCACTTTTTATTGACTTCAAAGCAAAGAAGAAGGGGTATGTTACTTATGGAGACAATAACAAAGGAGCTATACTCGGTAAAGGTAGTGTAGGTAATCCCTCTACCACTACTATTTCTGATGTCCATCTTGTAGAGGGACTTAAACACATTTTGTTAAGTATAAGTCAATTATGCGACAAAGGTTATAAAGTTTCTTTCACAAAAACTTGTTGCAAAATTGAACATACCGAACATAATATTGTGTTTAAGGGTGTAAGAGTAAACACCATATATATGCTTGATCTTTTGAGTGTATCTTTAACAAGCACTAAATGTCTAGTAGCCCTAAATGATGATTCATGGCTATGGCATAGACGCTTAGCACATGTTAATTTTGATTTGCTTAATAAGGTTGTATCTAAGGATCTAGTAGTAGGTCTTCCAAAAATAAAATTTTCAAAAGACCACCTATGTGATGCTTGCCAAATGGGGAAACAAACAAGGGTCTCCTTTAAATCTAAAAACATAATTTCAACTTCAAGACCCCTTGAGCTTCTCCATATGGACCTCTTTGGACCATCTAGGACAAAGAGCTTAGGTGGAAACTATTATGGTTTCGTAATAGTAGATGACTACTCTAGATTCACTTGGACTATATTCCTTCATAGCAAAGATGAAACTTTTTCTGCTTTTAAAAGTTTTGCAAAGCTGTCCCAAAACAAAATGAATTCTAAAATAGTTACAATCCGAAGCGATCATGGAGGTGAATTTCAAAACCATCTCTTTGATAAGTATTGTGACAAGTATGACATTGAACATAACTTTTCAGCTCCTCGAACTCCATAACAAAATGGTGTTGTGGAGCGCAAAAATCGAGTTTTAGAAGAATTGGCAAGAACAATGCTCAATGAGGGTGGACTACCAAAATATTTTTGGGCTGATGCAATTAGCACAACTTGTTATGTTCTGAACAGGATTTTAATTCGTCCTATTTTGAATAAAACCCCTTATGAAATTTTAAAAGGTAGAAAGCCAAACTTGTCTCATCTTCATGTGTTCGGTTGTAAATGTTTTGTTTTGAATAACGGTAAGGAAAATCTTGGGAAGTTTGATGCCAAAGCTGATGAAGGTATTTTTCTTGGTTACTCTCAATCAAGCAAAGCATATAGAGTGTATAATAGGCGTTTACTTTCTGTTGAAGAATCTGTCTATGTTTCTTTTGATGAGACTTACCCAAAAACTGTCGGAAAAGGTATCTCTTTTGATGATGCAGGAGTATCTACAGAAGACATACTCAAAGAAGTTGTTTCGGAAATTGATCAATCTGAAACGGCTGATATTGAGAAGGAGGAAGATACTAGTCATGAAATAGATAAATAGGAAGGAACATCTGAAGTGAAGGACCTTCCACCAGCTTGGAAATCCTCTAAAGACCACCCTATAGACAATATATTGGGAGATATTTCAAAGGGAGTGTTGACTCGTTCTAAGATAAGTAATTTTTGTTCTCACTTTGCTTTTGTATCACAAGTGGAACCTAAAAATGCTAAAGAGGCCTTGATTGATGAATTTTGGCTAATGGCCATGCAAGAAGAGCTTAATCAATTTAAAAGAAATGACGTTTGGGAACTTGTCCCTCGTCCGCGAGATCATCACATCATAGGTACTAAATGGGTGTTTAGGAATAAACTTGACGAAAGCGGAGTGATAACTAGAAACAAGGCACGCTTGGTAGCACAAGGGTATAACCAAGAGGAGGGCATAGATTATAAGGAGACTTATACTCCAGTGGCTCGCCTTGAAGCTATATGTCTTTTGCTTGCTTATGCGTGTTCTATGAATTTCAAGCTTTATCAAATGGACGTAAAGAGTGCGTTTTTAAATGGCGTCATAAATGAAGAAGTATATGTTTCACAACCTCCCGGTTTTGAAAATTCTGAATATCTAGATCATGTTTACAAATTAAAGCGTGCTTTATATGGTCTTAAGCAAGCACCCCGTGTGTGGTACGAAAGACTTAGCAAATTTCTACTTGATCATGGATATTCTAGAGGTAAAGTGGATAATACACTCTTCATTAAACACAAAGGAAAGCACATTCTTTTAGTTCAAGTTTATGTAGACGATATAATTTTTGGTTCAACTAACATACACTTGGTCGAAGAATTTTCAAATGTTATGCAGGGTGAGTTTGAGATGAGTCTCATGGGGGAGTTGAACTACTTCTTAGGCCTCCAAATAAAGCAACTCGATGAAGGTACAACAGTATGTCAAGAAAAATACTGCAGAGAGCTGCTCAAGCAGTTTGGAATGAATAATACAAAACCAATTGACACTCCCATGCCTACCAACGGAAACTTGGACAAAGATGAACATGGTAAGTGTGTTGATGTCAAAAGGTATAGAGGTGTGATTGGGTCTCTCTTGTATCTTACTGCTTCTAGACCGGACATCGTGTTTAGTGTGTGTATGTGTGCACGATATCAATCAAATCCTAAGGAATCTCACTTAAAATCAGTCAAGCGTATATTTAGGTATCTTAATGGAACACCTAAATATGGGCTTTGGTATTCCAAAGGAAGCGATTGCAGCTTAGTATGTTACTCTGATTCTGATTTTGCTAGCTGCAAATCAGATAGGAAAAGCACTAGTGGCACATGTCATCTGTTTTCAAATTCTTTAATAAGTTGGCATAGTAAAAAGCAAGTATTCGTAGCTTTGTCTACTGCAGAGGCTGAGTATGTTGCAGTCGGTAGCTGTTGTGCTCAAATTTTGTGGCTAAGACAACAACTACAAGATTTTGACATTGAACTTAAACGCATTCCAATTAAGTGTGACAACACTAGTGCCATTAATCTCACTAAGAATCCTGTTTTACACTCACGCACCAAACATATTGAGATTAGACATCACTTCCTTCGCGATCATGTTGAAAAAGGAGATGTTGTTTTTGAGCATGTTGATACTAAAAATCAACTTGCTAACATTTTCACTAAACCTTTGGCAATTGAACCATTCTTCAACATTCGTCGCGAATTAGGGATTCTTGATCTCTCCGCATTGGTGTCTTAAGTTTGTTTGATGTAGTTTCTATTTATCTCATCGTGTTTACTAAGTTCTGAATGTAGTCTTCACTCGTACCTCATGAGATTACTACGACGGAGGTAATATTGTTTCTCTCTTCACTTTGTTGATATTGCGTGATCAATGTATGTTTGAGCAATTATTTCTCGCTTACATGTACTTCTTTACATATGAATGTTTGAGCATTGATGTTTTGTTTGTAAAGTATTCTTAAGCATCCGTACAATGTTATGATTCAATCTGCATTCTGCATAATGTTTGTTTTGCATATTCATTTTTGTGTCCATTCATGCTAAAATTCTTTTATCACTGTAAAAATTATTACAGTATGTATCGATCCCAACCATCTTGTATCGATTCAAGTTCACTTTCTTTTAATTTATGTCAAAATTGTTACAGTATGTATTGATACATAGTGGCTTGTATCGATACATAGCCACTTGAATTTCAAAACTTTCGCATTATGAATCGATCACAGCCATATTGAATCGATTCATGTTAATTTTCTTTCAAATCTGTCAAAATTGTTACAGTATGTATCAATACATTTGTGGTTTGTATCGATTCATAGAACCTGATTTTCAAAAATCTTCGTTAAATGAATCGATTCATAAGGTCATGAATCGGCACATACTGTTTTAAATTCAGTTTATTTTTTATGAATCGACACATCAGCAACTGCTATGACATGTCCATCAGTTATAAAACTCCATTATGTCTTCCCTATCATCCCATTTGCATCATTTTCGTTTCTAAACCCTAACTGCCACAAAATCCCTCTTCTCTCAAAACCCTAATCTCATCCTCATGCCTCCAAGAGTCATGCTTCCAAGAGAAAAAGGAAAACGTAAAGGCAAAGAACCCGTTGGGTCTTCCCATCAGGCTCCTTTTGTTCCCGAAATTCCTCCATCTGGGGCTGCCATTCTTCATCCTTCCATTGTTGAAGAATTTGAGGTTTCTTTTAAGACGAGGTTAGTCATGAAACCACATATTTTCAATACTAGTGATGTACGTACTCTTTGTTTAGAAGAAGTTGCGGATTTAATCGACGCACAAAATCTTGGGTCCTTTTTAACTGCTAAAGATGAGTATCATGAAGACTTTATTCGTGCTTTTTATGCTGGTGTGAAAACTGGAAAAGGCTACATGTTCAAGTGTTCTATTGGAACCAGAAATTACCGTTTTGAGGCTGATGATTGGCCCAAAGTGTTCAATCTTCCATCCCTGTTGCCTGAATTGCAGATGTGGCATGATTAGAACTTTGAAACACAGTTTAAGTTGAAGGAATATTGTGCATCCATTTCTAAATTAGAAAGAGCTCTTGCTGATGACGAGCCTCTGACTTCTGGTATGATTAAAAGTGTTCCAAGAATTCTGCACTGGATTCTTTCCCATATCTTGCGTCCAAGGTCCGGTAGGGCACTCTCGATTGGATAAGTCGGACATCCATCTATTGTATATTCTGCAGAAGAAGATACCATTAAACTGGCCCAATTACTTTGTCAAGCGTATCTTTCTTACGCGGAATAGCTCAAAGAACATCACTCTTGCATATGCTGCCCAGATTATGCGGATCCTTAAGTTTTGGAAAGTGGTTTTCCCTCCTGTGCCTCTCTTATCCTCTTCTAGTGTTCAAGAATTCAACAATGCCACTATCTCTCATATGGGTTATCGGTGGGACATCGAGCGTCGTTGCTACTACTTCTTTGAACGCAGCACTAGAACCCGCATCTACAACTTTGATATTCCTTCTGAACATGTTTATGTTGAAGAACAAAGGGATGAAGATATGGAGGATGCAGAAAATCCTCCTGATGCAAATGCTAACACTGGTTGGGGTGAGTGGGTACCACAAAGGTGGTCTCCTACAAACTATAAACCGACTCCTTCATCGGCTCCACCGACTTCATCTACTACTGCTCCGGCCTATCTTACTCAAATGTTTGAGTAGATGGAAATTGCAAATAATGCCCGGCATGAAGAGGCCCGTGCGTGGCATGTCCAACAAACGGAATGGCATAAAGAGCACCAAGAATGGCATGAGGAGCACACTAGGATGTATCATAATCAGCATTCATGGCATACCGACTTGGTTAAGTGGCATCAAGTTTTCTACAATGAGATGTCTGGATTTATGGATGATTGTCGTTCGCATCCGGGAATTATGGAAAGATTTCAAAGCACAGAGGTTCAGCGACGATTCAGGCGTTACGCCTTCATGGGGCAGAATCCTGATGAAATGCCTCATCCACCTCCTCCTCCAAGTTTCCGAGACCCAGATAGAGATAATGCGGAGTCTTGTGGTGGCCACTTTCCTCATTGAAGCTGCATTTCATTTTAAATATCATCATTGTTTCTTGCTTAAGTTTCTTTGTTTTTTTAATGTTTAAACATTTTATGAGTTTGGTTTGTTTCTGTAATTCGCAACTCTAATTAACAATTTCAATGCCTATGCTTGTTTGCTGCTTTCGACTAAATTGTTTGCCCTTTATGTTTCATTCTTTGTGAGTGAATTCTGCTTATATATCTTGGTATTGCTGATTTTTTGCTTCACCTATACATTCTTTCTTGATGTTGACAAAGGGGGAGAAAGGCGAATGTGAAAAATGACAGGCATGCACAAACTCAGGGGGAGTGATTCTCACACTTCAAAAAAATTTGTCATCATCAAAAAGGGGGAGTTTGTGAGAAACTCTAGTTTTGTATGATTATAAATTTTAGGTGTTTGTGCTTTCATCATATGCTTCATATTAAGACAAAATGCTAGCCTTTAAATCTTTTGTCTCATTTTTAATAATGTCTTTGTTTTTCTGAAAATACACAAAATGAATCGATTCATTCCATCATGCATCGATTCATGCTATTGAAATGATTCTGGAAATTCACAAAATGAATCGATTCATTCCATCATGCATCGATTCATGTTGTAAGAATGGTTCTGGAATTTCTTCTATGAATCGACACATACAAACATGCATCGATTCATTGTTTGTTTAATTCTCTGTTTTTTGTTCATCTGTTCAGTATGTATCGATTCATGCTAATATGTATTGATACATAACAGTATAAATACTATTATGTATCGATTCATTCGTGTCTTGAATCGATTCATTTTTCTGTTTTACTTCTAACAGAATCTGCATAGTATATGTTTAGTGTTTCATTTAGTGCAGGAGTTAACACAGAAATTGGGGACGAATTTCAGAGTGAAAGATCATTGAAGAACACATCAAGAAAATGAATTTTGAGTGTGGACAATTCAATGTTGAGCAGGATTGAAACCTAGAATCAAATTCATCTTCATCATCTTCTAAAATACCTTAATTCAAGAACATTAACAAGGAAGTGAGTGTTGTTCTATGAATTGAAGGTTTAGGAGATAACGTTCAGTGGTACGATCGGAGATCCAGCTGAGTTGAAGAGTGATAGAAGGTTTCAAGAAAAACCAGCTGGGTTTTCCTTCAAGAACGGGCGTGTTCTTGACGGTTTGTTAGTCACGTTTACAAGACAGATTCAGCCGCAACGTAATATTTGGAAATTGGGAGATTTCGCAAATAGATCATGGAACCGGTGAATTGTTTGTATTACTTGCAGGGAATCTTGATTGGGCTCAGATCAAGTGAAGGTTGATACAAAAGGAAGATCTAGGTGTATAGATTTCTGGTGTTTGTATAGCAACCTTGTAATCGACGATTTCAGCAATATTGATATAAAAATTCTCAATTTCGGTTTGAAATTGAGAGGGAGACGTACCCACACGCGAGGACTAACGTGGGGAACTTTCTTACCAAATCTCTGCATATTGTATTCCTTCTCTATCTCTATTTACGTTTTCAATCGTTTTTGATTCATTGGAAATAGCTTTTGTGATAGGTGCATTCAACTGTTTTACAGCTTGTGTGTTTAAACCTTTATCATCTCCATTGTAAATCCAGCACGTTATCACATGTCCGGTCTTCTAGTGGCTGGTCCAGAATAGACGCTAGTATATTTGGGACCGTTGTTTCCGTTAATCTTTGAAAACTCTGAAAAATCTTTTAAATCCTTGTAAACAAGGAGGTGATCCATTCACCCCCCTCTAGATCACTAGCCACATCATCTAACAGCTACTAGAAGTGTTTTTAGTTACATGATTTTTGCTTCTGGTTGCAGAGTAACCGGTTATTGCATTAGGGTAACCAGTTACTCAGT
The DNA here is from genome assembly GCA_963966055.1 of Lathyrus aphaca. NCBI lineage: Eukaryota > Viridiplantae > Streptophyta > Magnoliopsida > Fabales > Fabaceae > Lathyrus > Lathyrus aphaca. The sequence goes on from OZ014521.1 coordinate 449,864,523, forward strand.
TGTTTTTTGTGCAGAATTTGAAACTTTGAAGGGAGTAACCAGTTACTCAATTCTGGTAATCATTTATGACTGGGTTGATTTTTGTTTTTTATGCATTTTTATGTGTGTTTGATCCTCTTTCCAATTCTAATCATTGGAGATCGTTATAAATGATTTTAGTGAATTTTTAGGGGTTGTTTGGTTGCATGTTGATGCATTTTTTTTATTTCTTCGACACGCGAGTTTGTTGATGTTTGTTCATGACATTATTGTGCATACTCATGCTTTAGTTCTTGCTCGTCATTCTAAGTACACATTGATGTAATTGTTTTATTACTTGTTGGAGTTATAATCATTGCACCATCAATCATTGGTTCACATGTTCATACGCATTTCCGAAATTGTCGATTATTTCCAAATTTGCTCTTGGTGTTTAATTACATGTTAATCTTTAATGTTTTCATTTTCTAATTGACATCTATGCTTGAATGATTGATGTGTGTTCATAGGATAAACTAAATGTTTGTCCATGTTCATGTTCAAGGTTTTCATTTCTCTTATGTCTAAATGTACTAACATGATTAAGTGTGGTTCTTATAAGTCTGCATTATGTAAATGTCATGAATGATTCTTGATAACATGCAAATTTGATTTGATTCATTTGAAGTTTCATACTTATTTACACATGTTCATACACTATTATTCATGCTCATTCACAAGCTTACATGATGCATCTCTTGCTGCTGTTATTGCATTTAGGTGCTGTAAAAGGTGTGCATGATGCCTTGTTCTATTTTGCACTTTTAACACTTGCAGTCTTGCTATTTGGTAGCTGTCATAGGCTGTCTTATGTGCTAGTTAAATATTGTGGTTATATGTGAGCTAAATCGTTGTTGTAGCTGCTATTTTTTTGGTTTACTCCTTTTTTTGGCTTGCTTTTGCATGCCATATAGGGCCATATTAAATCCCATGTTGCATGTTTATTAACAACATTTTTAGAGGTCATTTTTAGGATAGTTTTAGGACTTTTAGATATGCATTAGGATTCATTTTGCATTGCATCTTTCAACTATTCACTAGTTGAGCTTGTTTGCATAAACTTTCAACCATCAATTGGTTGAGCTTGTGTGTGAGGTAAGTCACTTTGGTATGATGTTTACATTTGTGTATTCCTTTTTATCTCTTCTTTTGCTTCATTTCTATTTTGCTTGCTTCCTTTAGGAACACTTATTCTAACTTGGTTTCCAATCAAGTTTTGAGTAGGATAGAAACCATAACTATAGGAATAATTTTGCATGTTAACATTAGGACAATGTTAGATTTCCCTTAGTTTTTTCAATTCAAACCTTAAGTCTTTCTCTCCTCTTTTTCATATCAAAGAGAAAAACATATGAAGAATAAATTATGTAGGGTGTGCCATGAGCCTTAAGTACATTTGAGAGATGCCTTTTGTGTGTCCCATCTCGGGGTGATGTGTGAAGTACTCGCTCATATGTCATAGTCTATAGCACCGTACATACGGGAAACAAAAGCAATAAAGGAACTTCTCATAAAATACAATAAACAAACACACATATTTTCTCTTCTCATCTCACTCTGTTGTAGATGATACAACATGTCAAGTTCGTTCTACCGTAAATAGGTAACACATGATTCTCAATTCAACAAGCGATAACACCTAATTGCTGGAACATGAACGTTGATATTGTCAACTTAAAAAAACACAAACCAACAAGGTTATTACCCATAGTAAGCCAAACTACATAGACACAAGCCGAATGCGAACGTTGATATTCTTCATTTGTTAATGGAATACATAGGCACAAGCGCAATGCTTGGCGAGCACAATTATCCTTGTTCTGGTTAGAACTGCGTCGACTCTAATTCTCATTCCCGATGAGATACGTAGGCTGGGATGCGACATCCTCTCGAGTTAACTTCTTTATTTCCCCCCTTCGTCTCTCCCTGCTCCGTTCTGTTTCCAGTGAATTCCTTCTAGTTAGCAACATATAGAGCTTCAGATGACTACACCCTTTGAGCAAAATAACAAGTGTGGATCTCATCGAGTACGATGGACACGAAAGGGTGATAATACCTTCATTCGTGTAACAGAATCCCGAGCCCGAACTTGGTTGTGATGACCTCGTCTTTCTTTTCCCCATGGTTTTATTTGATTGTTTCCTTTCCTCTTCAGGATAAATAACGTATCAGTGGCGACTCTTCAGTTCTATTTTTTGCCAGTTGTTTTTCGCACTATGACATTAATCGATTATTATAGGAAAATTTTTTCTCTTCTGTACGGTTATGGCCTGTTTTTAGTGTGTGTTGGCTTTCCGACCTTGTGCTTGGACAAATGGACATACAAATCTTGCCTTGGCTGTTCTGGGGATGAAATTGCTTGATGACTTTGTTGAGGATAATATGACGTTTGCCAATACCTGCTTCATGGATTAAAAATTCTTGCAACATTATAAAAAAATGAAAAATGTAAGCTATAGATATAATGTTTGTGAACATGCAAAACAAAAAGGTCGTAGGAATGGGTCAAATTTTGGGGTACGACAGCGGCCCCTATTTAATCCTCTTGGACTTGTATGCAAGAATTGCGACAACTTTTCAGGCATTCGAGGTAGAAGTGGATTAAATATATGAGTAGCTCGAAAATTTGACCGGTGAAAATGAATATGCATTGGGGATATGGAATGATAAGATTTTGTGGGGTTTATTTATTGGGAGATTGATTGAATATCTGATGGGGAGATGATTCAATCATGGGAGAATGCTCAAGATGTATGACATATGTACAATGTTTGTTTCGTGATGCATGTAATCATGTTATGTAGGCCAGGGTGGTTGGCAAGTCTTCTCATGGTGTAGAGGAATCTTGAATCATCGACACCGGCTTGAGGGCATCAGGGAAAAATATGCTCATAGCCGCCATTACTGTTGGGATACCATAAGAAACCACAAATTTGTCAAGGGAAAGAATCAAGGCTCCATCTGGGGCAGATATAAAACTACCTCCACTGGGATCGAAGTAACTCTGTTGGGGAAAGACATGACTCCACCAGGGAAGAGAAGAAATGACTCTACTGGGGAAAACCCATGGTGTTCCCGGATCCCAAGTGTTCACTATAAACTGTCATTCTTCCATTAGTGGTTTTCATTTGTAACGCCCATATAATATATATATCTAGAATAATATCATACAATGTTAATTTTTGGTACTGACACCATCATAAATACCTACTAGTATAATTCACATTCTCGTCCAATTCTAAAACTATACAAATATGGAACAAGACATGGAAATCATACTAAAAATAAAAGCTAAGAACAATACAATATCCATTATTGTACAAAGATACAGAAATACACAGCGGAAGACTAAACTAAGCTTCACTTGAAACATCTCGAGCATAGCTCCACTCGTAAATCAAACTTGCATAGGAACCTGAAAATCTACAACAATAGTGGCGTGAGATAACAACATCTCAGTGGGTTCCCTATCTTAGATTTCTCTCGACTCTAAGGGTTCTATCACACCTAACTCAAGTCTTTGGACATGGAAACGACCTTGAGTTCACACATCTTACCCTATGAGACATTATCACAAGTTAACAATTTACAATCTCATACTCATTTGGGACCACGTCCAAGAGTCCTATAAATCATACTATCACTAGCTAGGATATTACCTTTTTACTTCCCGTGGGATTCGGTTTAACACCCAACTCAAGCCTAAGGTCACTTCTCTATAAAGAAACAAAAAAAGATGGAATATCCATATAACATTCTCGACACTTCACGTGGGAATCAATGTAATACCCACCTCAAGCGTAAACTATGCTTCCCGTAAGACTTAGTGTAATACCCACCTCAAGATTTATCATTTGCTTCCCGTGGGACTCAGTGTAATACCCACCTCAAGACTTATCATTTGCTTCCCGTGGGACTCAGTGTAATACCCACCTCAAGAATTATCATTTGCTTCCCGTGGGACTCAGTGTAATACCCACCTCAAGACTTATCATTTGCTTCCCATGGGACTCACTGTAATACCCACCTCAAGACTTATCATTTGCTTCCCGTGGGACTCAGTGTAATACCCACCTCAAGACTTATCATTTGCTTCCCGTGGGACTCAGTGTAATACCCACCTCAAGACTTATCATTTGCTTCCCATGGGACTCAGTGTAATACCCACCTCATGAATTATCATTTTCTTCCCGTGGGACTCAGTGTAATACCCATCTCAAGACTTATCATTTGCTTCCCATGGGACTTAGTGTAATACTCACCTCAAGACTTACATAAGACTTTTCGGAGAATACCGCGTATAACACGTCAAGGATTCGCAACGACCTAGAATGAACCTAATCACCTCATAAGTCACACCATCTAACAATTTCTAGTTACAATACTAGGCCACACTATTGGTTTATGGTAAGATTTCCTAACTCTTCTTCCATCCTTGATACTTTTGGTTATATAGTTTTCAAACATATAACTCTAACATTCTAGTCTAATTGTCATCATTAAATTAATCTCATTGTCTCTATTTCCTTTCAATCCTCACGATTATCGCATATTTTTGCAACTTGCACAACTAACATAATTACCACAATTCCTTAACTAACATAATTACGGTTAACCAGACAAGTCAGGTAAAAGTCGAGAGCTGAAAATTGGTGGAAAGAATGAACCGATTCAACAGACGGATGATGGAGAATGATGGATTGAAGCTCTAGGTTTTCTCTTCTTCTTTTCCTTCTCCTCCTTTTCTTTCTCTTCCTTTCTTTTCTTTCTTTCCAATTCTCTTACTAACTTTCTCTCTTTTCTTTTTCCTTTTATAATACTTAACTTATTTTCCTTATTAACCAAACAAATTATATCTAGCAATTAGTAATATTAATGGGTCCAATTTGAGAGTATCCAAAAATGTCTCTGAGCTGAATATTTAATAAATCCTCTGCTTCAGATAATACTAATTAATCTTAATTAATATTATCCAGAGCATTAACTAAAATATGGGGTATTACATCCTCCCCTCCTTGAATTGAAATTCGTCCTCGAATTTCCTTTACTCATCCACAACAACAGTTTACATCACTGTCTTAGATCCATACTTATCCTTAATTCTATTACATATCATGTCCTCATTTCTCAACAAAATCCCACCTTGCGCCTTACTCATACGCGCATTTCCAATATCGGGTTAACTTTCAAGTTACTATTTCCGTAACTTATCTATTGCTTCATGTCGAACACTTACTAAATAAGGCGTACTCTCTCCTGCATTATGCCTTATACCATTCCTTAGGTAATTCAACATTTCCGAAATGATCCCTAACTAAAATATAACATCTTGATGTATTACTCTAAACTTGTAACTTTTGTCATAGCTAGATATACAACTCTAGTCTTCTATCTTTTGTTCGGGGTATACTTGTCTCACTTGAAACGTGTAATCACATCCTCGTATTTCTTCCCACGTTTTGTCACAACTTTAGGTTTCCAAAAGAAAATGAACATTCTTTACTCGTAACTCCTATCCATATGCAAGGTATTATCCAAATACATTCCTTGAAGTACCCTCGCTCATCCAAGATGCCACTACGATCTTAGGTCCGAAACACTAACAATTAACTCATTTAAGAACCTTAAGTCACGCGTTCCATAAACATCTTTTCTTCCCGTGAAATGAAACTTCTCAACACTTTTATCCGTACCAGTGACCAACACTGATCCACCAGTGACTTCACTTATTCCATGGGACACGACCACTCATCATGTAGATACTTGTAACTTTCAGTCACTATCCATTCCAAAGTATTTCTCGAACAACATACTACTCTGCAACTCCATGTTACAGGAAGTAAAAACTCTTATGAAGACTCCAACTGAGCTGACCAACGCTCCTTCTGCTAACCCTTGGCTTGAGCCCACCCTCACAGCACAAGTTACAACAACACTTCAGAGTCCTCATGGTCGCACAACCATGATCCTGCCTATCACATACATAGCACTAGGCTGATCAGACCCAATACTACATAGTATGATATTAAGAATCATGCCAGTCAGACACACTTAAGAGGCAGGAAAGATTTACTTATGATGTTTCAAGGCTAGGTCGAGGATACGACCTGCTCTGATACCAACTGTAACGCCCATATAATATATATATATATATATATATATATATATATATATATATATATATATATATCTAGAATAATATCATACAATGTTAATTTTTGGTACTGACACCATCATAAATACCTACTAGTATAATTCACATTCTCGTCCAATTCTAAAACTATACAAATATGGCACAAGACATGGAAATCATATTAAAAATAAAAGCTAAGAACAACCCAATATCCATTATTGTACAAAGATACAAAAATACACAACGGAAGACTAAACTAAGCTTCACTTGAAACATCTCGAGCATAGCTCCACTCGTAAATAAAACCTATATAGGAACCTGAAAATCAACAACAATAGTTGGGTGAGATAACAACATCTCAGTGGGTTCCCTATCTTAGAGTTCTCTCGGCTCTAAGGATTCTATCAAACCTAACTCAAGTCTTTGGACATGGAAATGACCTTGAGTTCACAAATCTCACCCTATGAGACATTATCACAAGTTAAAAATTTACAATCTCACACTCATTTGGGACTACGTCCAAGAGTCCTATAAATCATACTATCACTAGCTAGGATATTACCTTTTTACTTCCTATGGGATTCAGTTTAACACCCATCTCAAGCCTAAGGTCACTTCTCTATAAAGAAACAAAACAAGATGGAATATCCATATAACATTCTCGACACTTCACGTGGGACTCAATGTAATACCCACCTCAAGCGTAAACTATGCTTCCCGTGAGACTTAGTGTAATACCCACCTCAAGATTTATCATTTGCTTCCCGTGGGACTCAGTGTAATACCCACCTCAAGACTTATCATTTGCTTCCCGTGGGACTTAGTGTAATACCCACCTCAAGAATTATCATTTGCTTCCCGTGGGACTCAGTGTAATACCCACCTCAAGACTTATCATTTGCTTCCCATGGGACTCAATGTAATACCCACCTCAAGACTTATCATTTGCTTCCCGTGGGACTCAGTGTAATACCCACCTCAAGACTTATCATTTGCTTCCCGTGGGACTCAGTGTAATACTAACCTCAAGACTTATCCTTTGCTTCCCGTGGGACTCAGTGTAATACCCACCTCAAGAATTATCATTTGCTTCCCGTGGGACTCAGTGTAATACCCATCTCAAGACTTTTCATTTGCTTCCCAAGGGACTCAGTGTAATACTCACCTCAAGACTTACATAAGACTTTTCGGAGAATACCGCGTATAACGCGTCAAGGATTCGCAACGACCTAGAATGAACCTAATCACCTCATAAGTCACACCATCTAACAATTTCTAGTTACAATATTAGGCCACACTATTGGTTTATGGTATGATTTCCTAACTCTTCTTCCATCCTTGATACTTTTGGTTATATAGTTTTCAAACATATAACTCTAACATTCTAGTCTAATTGTCATCATTAAATTAATCTCATTGTCTCTATTTCCATTCAATCCTCACGATTATCTCATATTTTCACAACTTGCACAACTAACATAATTACCATAATTCCTTAACTAACATAATTACGGTTAACCAGACAAGTCAGGTAAAAGTCGAGAGCAGAAAATTGGTGGAAAGAATGAACCGATTCGACAGACGGATGATGGAGAATGATGGATTGAAGCTCTAGGTTTTCTCTTCTTCTTTTCCTTCTCCTCCTTTTCTTTCTCTTCCTTTCTTTTCTTTCTTTCCAATTCTCTTACTAACTTTCTCTCTTTTCTTTTTCCTTTTATAATACTTAACTTATTTTCCTTATTAACCAAACAAATTATATCTAGCAATTAGTAATATTAATGGGTCCAATTTGAGAGTATCCAAAAATGTCTCTGAGCTGAATATTTAATAAATCCTCTGCTTCAGATAATACTAATTAATCTTAATTAATATTATCCTGAGCATTAACTAAAATATGGGGTATTACATCCTCCCCTCCTTGAATTGAAATTCGTCCTCGAATTTCCTTTACTCATCCACAACAACAGTTTACATCATTGTCTTAGATCCATACTTATCCTTAATTCTATTACATATCCTGACATACTCAATTTCCAATTTTACTTCGCGGCTGAAATCCTCGTTTCTCAACAAAATCCCACCTTGCGCCTTACTCATACGCGCATTTCCAATATCGGGTTAACTTTCAAGTTACTATTTCCGTAACTTATCTATTGCTTCATGTCGAACACTTAGTCGCATTCCTCATTCGGAGATGACATACTGATCTAATTCTTTTCATTGAATCACAACACAAAAAGTTTACACTCAGTTCACGGCGCGAACCTTGGTCGCGGGGCGAACTTAGCAGAAACTTCATAAAAAAACAATCAGCTAGGGAAAAGACTTCTCAAAATGACACAAATCCACCCCAAAACATCCAAAATAGAGAAAATAACTATCAACATGATTGTCATCACAACACAAAACATAACACTTCGGCTTCATTCCGGAACATTCAACACTTGACAATCTCTACAAGATATCTTGGTGAAAACTTAACCACATCTCATTTCCAACGAACTCTTATTATCCTTCGATCACTAAAGCCATTCCAAGAGTTTTTCAAACGAGTTCATTACCAATTCCACTTGGTCTTATATCAAACGATAACCATTTACATCGGACACTTCGTTCTTTTGTTATCTCACCATAGATAATCCACTTAGGGTAAGATCTTCTTACTTCGACACTTATAAATAAATTTCTTCAAATTCTCATACAATACCAAGTAGTTGTAATTTTACGGAGAACACACTTATTCATCAGAGTTTCCACCAACCAATAGAATAAGAACTTGCAAACATGCAACGATAGAACAATTCACTTGTCTACTACATAATTAATAACATCGGTCCAAACTCTCCAATAACAAAGATACAGGGTTGTACTGCTGCAATCATAATCAATACAATTCCAATTCTATTCTAAACTCGAAACAATTCATCCAATTAAACTTAAGCAATCCGACCATGCTTACTATGCTCCATATTAATTCTCTTTATAAAATCCCATTCACTCAAGATTTTCGTTGACACAAGGTCTCCATCAGAAACAACGCAGCAATGCCACAGACTTACAATAACCAATGAGTCACTAATACCAAACTCAAATTATTCTTAGTACACTTGCGGGTTTCCATAATACTTTTCTTTTGCATACAAAATTCCACTTATTCACCTTTTAGGACCACACAGAACTTATCATTCAAATCATTTACTATTTACCAAACATTCTTAAAGTAAAGTCCAATACTTTGTTTACTGATGCTTGACATAGAAACTAAAAAGGACTTACAGTTCAGAAATAACGATTCTCTAAATTCTCCACAAAAGTCGCGTGTTAATCGATTACCTATCCCAGGCTAAACGATCGAACACAACTAAACTCGTTCCTCTTGCTAACAAGTAATCCAACTCAAAATTACCAATCTAGTCCATACTGACTTGTAATATGATTCTCACTTGCGGTCTCTAAATAGGTGCAATAATTGTTCACCATCCACAACCCAAGATAACACAAACGGGCACAACATGTAGATTTTACTCTCTAAAAAACGAAGAAGTAGAACTACCATTCTGTTACGGTCACAACACGAATACTCAACAGAATAGTCTGATTCCATTATTACAGTGACGCTAGTAGGAATCGACCAGGACAACATCAAAGGGTTTTAGCAACAATCTAATGTTTGGTTCACCCGTAAACAAAATCCAGTACACAATACTTATTTGGTAAAACAAAGCAAAACAAAAGAGATCTTATTTCTAGTATACAACCTTGTCCTCTCTCTCTCTCTAATTCCTTGCAAGAATTAATATCAACAATAACATTCTTAATCTCTCCAGGGGCATAATCCAAATACTTCGATTATTCACAAACACAAAGGTTTTCCCTTACTCTTGAAGACTGAGGCAAATCACTCTTTTGAAGAACCTTACTGTCTATGTTTACATAACAACTGGGGTTCCTTTACCCCATACTGATCATCGTATATAAAGTCTCCACAACTTCCCCTCGGTAACAAGAACGCTCCACCCGGACACTCAAGTCCAAATGTTTGCATCTTAGAAAAATCCAATTTTCCAAAACTTAACAATGGTAACCAGTCACTACCAGGAGGGTAACTGATCACTCAGTACGATCTTGCACTTCTAGTAGTTGTAATAGGTTTAGAAACACAATTTGGTAACCGGGTACTATCTAGAGGACAATCCGATTACTCAACACAGAAGCGAAATTCTGGTCTTCATTGTTACCCAAACCTCTCAAACTTATTCCAATCACATCCAAAAGTTACGACCATACTAAACACCAATTCCACACAAAAGTAATCGTACCAACAGAGCCTTAACAAGTGAACCATCGTTGCTTACACTTCTCAACCTTAGTCTTAACAATAACTTAACAATTCCATTATACACTTGTCTAACATACATTTTGTTATCACTTTCTCATATTGTGCTGCTAAGACCGTTTCCATACTGTATCAACTTCATGCTCTGCGGTAATCTCCTTATACCCAAACATAATTCATCTTACTAGAGTTCTCCCGAAACCAAGGTGTTTACTCTAACACTTAACATAACTTTATCCGGTCCATACCAAATGCTTCTCACAATACTAAATAAGGCGTACTCTCTCCTGCATTATACCTTATACCATTCCTTAGGTAATTCAACATTTCCGAAATGATCCCTAACTAAAATATAACATCTTGATGTATTACTCTAAACTTGTAACTTTTGTCATAGCCAGATATACAACTCTAGTCTTCTATATTTCGTTCGGGGTATACTTGTCTCACTTGAAACGTGTAATCACATCCTCGTGTTTCTTCCCACGTTTTGTCACAACTTTAGGTTTCCAAAAGAAAATGAACATTCTTTACTCGTAACTCCTATCCATATGCAAGGTATTATCCAAATACATTCCTTGAAGTACCCTCGCTCATCCAAGATGCCACTACGATCTTAGGTCCGAAACACTAACAATTAACTCATTTAAGAACCTTAAGTCACGCGTTCCATAAACATCTTTTCTTCCCGTGAAATGAAACTTCTCAACACTTTTATCCGTACCAGTGACCAACACTGATCCACCAGTGACTTCACTTATTCCATGGGACACGACCACTCATCATGTAGATACTTGTAACTTTCAGTCACTATCCATTCCAAAGTATTTCTCGAACAACATACTACTCTGCAAATCCATGTTACAGGAAGTAAAAACTCTTATGAAGACTCCAACTGAGCTGACCAACGCTCCTTCTGCTAACCCTTGGCTTGAGCCCACCCTCATAGCACAAGTTACAACAAAACTTCAGAGTCCTCATGGTCGCACAACCATGATCCTGCCTATCACATACATAGCACTAGGCTGATCAGACCCAATACTACATAGTATGATATTAAGAATCATGCCAGTCAGACACACTTAAGAGGCAGGAAAGATTTACTTATGATGTTTCAAGGCTAGGTCGAGGATACGACCTGCTCTGATACCAACTGTAACGCCCATATAATATATATATATATATATATATATATATATATATATATATATATATATATATATCTAGAATAATATCATACAATGTTAATTTTTGGTACTGACACCATCATAAATACCTACTAGTATAATTCACATTCTCGTCCAATTCTAAAACTATACAAATATGGCACAAGACATGGAAATCATATTAAAAATAAAAGCTAAGAACAATCCAATATCCATTATTGTACAAATATACAAAAATACACAACGGAAGACTAAACTAAGCTTCACTTGAAACATCTCGAGCATAGCTCCACTCGTAAATAAAACCTATATAGGAACCTGAAAATCAACAACAATAGTTGGGTGAGATAACAACATCTCAGTGGGTTCCCTATCTTAGAGTTCTCTCGGCTCTAAGGATTCTATGAAACCTAACTCAAGTCTTTGGACATGGAAATGACCTTGAGTTCACAAATCTCACCCTATGAGACATTATCACAAGTTAAAAATTTACAATCTCACACTCATTTGGGACCACGTCCAAGAGTCCTATAAATCATACTATCACTAGCTAGGATATTACCTTTTTACTTCCTATGGGATTCGGTTTAACACCCATCTCAAGCCTAAGGTCACTTCTCTATAAAGAAACAAAACAAGATGGAATATCCATATAACATTCTCGACACTTCACGTGGGACTCAATGTAATACCCACCTCAAGCGTAAACTATGCTTCCCGTGAGACTTAGTGTAATACCCACCTCAAGATTTATCATTTGCTTCCCGTGGGACTCAGTGTAATACCCACCTCATGACTTATCATTTGCTTCCCGTGGGACTCAGTGTAATACCCACCTCAAGAATTACCATTTGCTTCCCGTGGGACTCAGTGTAATACCCACCTCAAGACTTATCATTTGCTTCCCATGGGACTCAATGTAATACCCACCTCAAGACTTATCATTTGCTTCCCGTGGGACTCAGTGTAATACCCACCTCAAGACTTATCATTTGCTTCCCGTGGGACTCAGTGTAATACCCACCTCAAGACTTATCATTTGCTTCCCGTGGGACTCAGTGTAATACCCACCTCAAGACTTATCATTTGCTTCCCGTGGGACTCAGTGTAATACCCACCTCAAGAATTATCATTTGCTTCCCGTGGGACTTAGTGTAATACCCACCTCATGACTTATCATTTGCTTCCCATGGGACTCAGTGTATACTCACCTCAAGACTTATCATTTGCTTCCCGTGGGACTCAGTGTAATACCCACCTCAAGACTTATCATTTGCTTCCCGTGGGACTCAGTGTAATACCCACCTCAAGAATTATCATTTGCTTCCCGTGGGACTCAGTGTAATACTCACCTCAAGACTTATCATTTGCTTCCCGTGGGACTCAGTGTAATACCCACCTCAAGAATTATCATTTGCTTCCCGTGGGACTAAGTGTAATACCCATCTCAAGACTTATCATTTGCTTCCCATGGGACTCAGTGTAATACTCACCTCAAGACTTACATAAGACTTTTCGGAGAATACCGCGTATAACGCGTCAAGGATTCGCAACGACCTAGAATGAACCTAATCACCTCATAAGTCACACCATCTAACAATTTCTAGTTACAATACTAGGCCACACTATTGGTTTATGGTAAGATTTCCTAACTCTTCTTCCATCCTTGATACTTTGGGTTATATAGTTTTCAAACATATAACTCTAACATTCTAGTCTAATTGTCATCATTAAATTAATCTCATTGTCTCTATTTCCATTCAATCCTCACGATTATCGCATATTTTCACAACTTGCACAACTAACATAATTACCACAATTCCTTAACTAACATAATTACAGTTAACCATACAAGTCAGGTAAAAGTCGAGAGCTGAAATTTGGTGGAAAGAATGAACAGATTCGACAGACGGATGATGGAGAATGATGGATTGAAGCTCTAGGTTTTCTCTTCTTCTTTTCCTTCTCCTCCTTTTCTTTCTCTTCCTTTCTTTTCTTTCTTTCCAATTCTCTTACTAACTTTCTCTCTTTTCTTTTACCTTTTATAATACTTAACTTATTTTCCTTATTAACCAAACAAATTATATCTAGCAATTAGTAATATTAATGGGTCCAATTTGAGAGTATCCAAAAATGTCTCTGAGCTGAATATTTAATAAATCCTCTGCTTCAGATAATACTAATTAATCTTAATTAATATTATCCAGAGCATTAACTAAAATATGGGGTATTACACCTCCCCTCCTTGAATTGAAATTCGTCCTCGAATTTCCTTTACTCATCCACAACAACAGTTTACATCACTGTCTTAGATCCATACTTATCCTTAATTCTATTACATATCCTGACATACTCAATTTCCAATTTTACTTCGCGGCTGAAATCCTCGTTTCTCAACAAAATCCCACCTTGCGCCTTACTCATACGCGCATTTCCAATATCGGGTTAACTTTCAAGTTACTATTTCCGTAACTTATCTATTGCTTCATGTCGAACACTTAGTCTTATTCCTCATTCGGAGATGACATACTGATCTAATTCTTTTCATTGAATCACAACAAAGATAAGTTTGCACTCAGTTCACGGCGCGAACCCTGGTCACGGGGCGAACTTAGCAGAAACTTCAAAAAAAAAACAATCAGCTAGGGAAAAGACTTCTAAATATGACACAAATCCACCCCAAAACATCCAAAACAGAGAAAATAACTATCAACATGATTTTCATCACAACACAAAACATAACACTTCGGCTTCATTCCGGAACATTCAACACTTGACAATCTCTACAAGATATCTTGGTGAAAACTTAACCACATCTCATTTCCAACGAACTCTTATTATCCTTCGATCACTAAAGCCATTCCAAGAGTTTGTTAAACGAGTTCATTACCAATTCCACTCGGTCTTATATCAAACGATAACCATTTACATCGGACACTTTGTTCTTTTGGTATCTCACCATAGATAATCCACTTAGGGTAAGATCTTCTTACTTCGACACTTATAAATAAATTTCTTCAAATTCTCATACAATACCAAGTAGTTGTAATTTTACAGAGAACACACTTATTCATCAGAGTTTCCACCAACCAATAGAATAAGAACTTGCAAACATGCAACGATAGAACAATTCACTTGTCTACTACATAATTAATAACATCGGTCCAAACTCTCCAATAACAAAGATACAGGGTTGTACTGCTGCAATCATAATCAATACAATTCCAATTCTATTCTAAACTCGAAACAATTCATCCAATTAAACTTAAGCAATCCGACCATGCTTACTATGCTCCGTATTAATTCCTTTTATAAAATCCGATTCACTCAAGATTTTCGTTGACACAAGGTCTCCATCAGTAACAATGCAACAATGCCACAGACTTAAAATAACCAATGAGTCATTAATACCAAACTCAAATTATTCTTAGTACACTTGCGGGTTTCCATAATACTTTTCTTTTGCACACAAAATTCCACTTATTCACCTTTTAGGACCACACAGAACTTATCATTCAAATCATTTGCTATTTACCAAACATTCTTAAAGTAAAGTCCAATACTTTGTTTACTGACGCTTGACACGGAAACTAAAAAGGACTTACAGTTCAGAAATAACGATTCTCTAAATTCTCCACAAAAGTCGCGTGTTAATCGATTACCTATCCCAGGCTAAACGATCGAACACAACTAAACTCGTTCCTCTTGCTAACAAGTAATCCACCTCAAAATTACCAATCTAGTCCACACTGACTTGTAATATGATTCTCACTTGCGGTCTCTAAATAGGTGCAATAATTGTTCACCATCCACAACCCAAGATAACACAAACAGGCACAACATGCAGATTTTACTCTCTAACAAACAAAGAAGTAGAACTACCATTCTGTTACGGTCACAACACGAATACTCAACGGAATAGTCTAATTCCATTATTACAGTGACGCTAGTAGGAATCGACCTGGACAGCATCAAAGGGTTTTAGCAACAAGCTAATGTTTGGTTCACCAGTGATTTATCAAGATTTATCATTTGCTTCCCGTGGGACTCAGTGTAATACCCACCTCAAGATTTATCATTTGCTTCCCGTGGGACTCAGTGTAATACCCACCTCAAGACTTATCATTTTCTTCCCGTGGGACTCAGTGTAATACCCATTTAAAGACTTATCATTTGCTTCCCGTGGGACTCAGTGTAATACCCACCTCAAGACTTATCATTTGCTTCTCTTGGGACTCAGTGTAATACCCACCTCAAGACTTATCATTTGCTTCCCGTGGGACTTAGTGTAATACCCACCTCATGACTTATCATTTGCTTCTCTTGGGACTCAGTGTAATACCCACCTCAAGACTTATCATTTGCTTCCCGTGGGACTCAGTGTAATACCCACCTCAAGACTTATCATTTGCTTCCCGTGGGACTCAGTGTAATACCCACCTCAAGATTTATCATTTGCTTCCCGTGGGACTCAGTGTAATACCCACCTCAAGACCGATCATTTGTTTCCCGTGGGACTCAGTGTAATACCCACCTCAAGACTTATCATTTGCTTCCCGTGGGACTCAATGTAATACCCACCTCAAGACTTACACAAGACTTTTCGGAGAATGCCATGTATAACGCGTAAAGGATTCGCAACGACCTAGAATGAACCTAAGCACCTCATAAGTCACACCATCTAACAATTTCTAGTTACAATACTAGGCCACACTATTGGTTTATGGTAAGATTTCCTAACTCTTACTCCATCCTTGATACTTTTGGTTATATAGTTTTCAAACATATAACTCTAACATTCTAGTCTAATTGTCATCATTAAATTAATCTCATTGTCTCTATTTCCATTCAATCCCACAATTATCGCATATTTTCGCAACTTGCACAACTAACATAATTACCACAATTACTTAACTAACATAATTACGATTAATCGGAAAATCTGGGTAAAAGTCGGGTAAAAATAATATTTTTCGGCATCAAAAAATAATGTTTTAACCGTTAATCCATTGTTTCTCAAGATTTCTACCAAAAACCCTAAAACTCTTAAACTCCAAAACTTAACCAAAAACAAAAATAAAAGTATCTAACCACGAACCCACCTCGAGAGTTGAAGATTTGCGGAAAGAATGAGCCGATTCGAAGGACGAATGATGGAGAATGATGGATTGAAGCTCTAGGTTTTCTCTTCTTCTTTTCCTTCTCCTCCTTTTCTTTCTCTTCCTTTCTTTTCTTTCTTTCCAATTCTCTTACTAACTTTCTCTCTTTTCTTTTTCCTTTTATAATGCTTAACTTATCTTCCTTATTAACTAAACAAATTATATCTATTAATTAGTAATATTAATGGGTCCAATTTGAGAGTATCCAAAAATGTCTCTGAGCTGAATATTTAATAAAGCCTCTGCTTCAGATTATACTAATTAATCTTAATTAATATTATCCAGAGCGTTAACTAAAATATGGGGTATTACATCATTCAAACTCGCAATGCATGATGTTTTTCTTTTGACTTAGATTTTTTTAATTCTCAAGGCTTTATTGTATTATGTGATCAAAATGATTGTTTATTTTCAAACAAAATGTTGAGAAAAATGAACTTTATTGAAAATGAGAAAATTTTGAACAAGAGGTGTGTACAAGGATGTAAAAATCCTTGATGAGTAAATTTACAGAAATTGACAAATAAAATTAAATAGAAATGGGAAATTTGTGTATTTTACATTGGTTATAACATTGGCTACCATCCACTATAAGGTCTAGTTTCCAAAACTTTGCTTCTGTTGATGATGACTGGATCGATCTTGTACTTTCTGGGGTCTAGCTGTGATGATGATAGGCTCAAGTTTTGTAGTCAAATGTCTTATCCCTAATTTTTTACCTGGATATTTTTCTTCTTTTTTCTCGTCCACCATGATGCCCATTTTTTCCTAAATCACCCTTTCAAGTTTTCGATTAGTGGGCTTTTTTTTGTTTCATTCCTAACTTTTGCATGGATATATCTTTTTTTAGTCCATCGAGATACCATTTTTTAGTTTGTCCTTGTGAATTCCAACCTAGCAGGCTTTTTATTCATCATTTCTTTTAGGCATAATATTTTTTTATTGCATTGGAGTTAACGAGTAGTGGCAACTCCACCCCATCCATGGTGGTGAGGATCAGGGCTCCGCCTGAGAAGGCATTCTTGACAACAAAGGGTCCTTCATAGTTGGGAGTCCACTTTCCTCGTTGATTAGCATGTATAGGAGATTATTTCTTGAGCACGTGTTCACCTTCTTGAAATGCACGAGGGAAAGCTTTCTTGTCAAAAGCTTTTTTGAGGCGTCTTTGGTACAACTGACCATGGCAGAAGACCGTCAAGCGTTTTTCTTCGATGAGATTCAACTAGTTATATCTGGATTGGAACCATTCAGCTTTGTCAAGATCAACTTCCATGAGAAATCTTAATCACAGGATTTCGACTTGAGGTTATGTAGCCATGTAGAGCAAAGGGAAGCATCTCATGCCAATGTTTATAAGTCTTGACCATTTTCTGGATAATCTTCTTAATGTTTTTGTTTACAGCTTCGACGATGTCGTTCATATTGGGCCGATATGGTGAAGAGTTATGGTGCTCGATCTTAAATTCTTGATATAACTCTTTCATCATCTTATTGTTCCAGTTACTGGCATTGTCAAGTGACAATGTTGCTAGAAACACCATAGACATATTTTCTCTTTCTATATGAATCTCGTAACCACTTGTCGTGTGACATTTATGTATGAAGAAGCTTTGACCCACTTAGTAAAGTAACCAATAGCGACTAAAATGAAGCGATGGCTATTAGAAGCCTTCAGTTCGATCATCATAATCATATCAATACCCCGCATAGAGAAGGGCCAATGAGATGTCAAAACATTCAATGGAGTTGGTGGCACATGGATCTTGTCACCATAGATTTGGTATTTGTGACATCTTTTAGCAAAGTTGTATCAATCAACCTCCATTATGGTCTAGTAATAGCCAACTCGAAGGATCTTTTTGGTCATGGAAGGCCCTTTAGCACGTACACCTTCAAACAAGTATAA
The DNA here is from genome assembly GCA_963966055.1 of Lathyrus aphaca. Taxonomy (NCBI): domain Eukaryota; kingdom Viridiplantae; phylum Streptophyta; class Magnoliopsida; order Fabales; family Fabaceae; genus Lathyrus; species Lathyrus aphaca. The sequence continues at coordinate 449,883,241 of OZ014521.1, forward strand.
TGATCTAATCCTAAGGTAACCCCTATTTTAGTTAGTACTCCCCAGTAGAGTCGCCAGTTCTGTAACACGGTGGGAGAACTGACTTGGGTGTTTTTGTTTAACAAAAACCATGTGCGGATAGCAAGAGTCGTCATCGACTTTTATTTTATCCAACGGGAAAAGGAATAAAAGAACAGGAAAGACCTTTAAAAATATTTGAGTTCGGGGGAAGGTTATACAAAGGGAATGTGTTAGCACCCTTTGTATCCATGGTTATCCATGGGCTCTTAATTACTTATCTCACTTTACTTTTGTTTGAAAAATGTGTAGTGTGTGTTTAGAAAATATTTTCGTAAGTCTTTACCTTTGTAAGGATCCTCGTATGGATATATACAAATTGTTAGCTTTGAAAAATGCAGTTTCAGTTATTTATCTTGTAATTAATGGGCTAAGTGCAATTTATTCATCATACAATCTTTGCACTCCCTAAATTACTAACCACGCATTTATAGTTTGCAAAAATTAAAAGCTGAAATTAAAGTCCTACACTATTACATTAAGGGAGGGGTACATTTGTATTTTAGGGAGAATTGTAGAAATTAAAATGCGGAAAATTAAACCTAAGTTATTACATAAGAGAAGCAGTTACATAATCAAAAGCGAGAAATTAGATTACATAAGAATGCGACCTATACAACTTTCTAATAAAATAAATAAGACGAATAAAATTAAATTAAAAAAGAAATTGTTTTTTATGAAAAATAATTAGGGTTTTGAAAAAAGTTAAGTTTGAAAAAAAATCAGGGTTTGATAAAAAAGTTAGGGTTTGATTAAATTAATTTAAATCTAATTAACTAAATTAATTTACAAAATTGTGAGAAAAATTGTAAGAAAAATATTGAGAATTATTAGAAAATTGTTTTAAGAAAAATATTAAAGGTGATTAGTTTAATGGTTAATTTAAAATTAATTATGATTAGTTATTTAATTAAGAAACTAAAATAATTGAGAAAATAAAAGAAAAAAACTAAGAAAATACTAAAAAAACAGTTTGTAAAAATTATGGTGGAGGCTGGGTTTGAACCCACGCCCTTTACTTCACAGCTTCATCCCTCAACCACTGGGTTACCTGCACGCAGGTGTTAGTAAAAACAAACAAACAATTATAAAATAAAACAAAAATTTAAATCCTGAAATACGCGCCATTGATCGTCTCCTTCATAGAACCGTTCAGTTAGACCTTTAGCTACAGTCATTTGTCACTAAAGCTTGTAGTGACAGATTTTGTCTGTCACTACATGTCCTGCAAATTTAAACATTCAAAATACGCAAGATAAAAGTGTTTTGGTTATTCAAATCAACCAATATTGGTCTTCTAAGTCCAAATAGATCCTCAATTTTGTCTGAAATCACCTTTAAACCCAACCCCTAATTTTGAGCTCGCAAACCCTAATATTGGCTGTCACGACCGGCTTAAAAATTAAGAGTCGCCACCCTATTTTTTTAAAGGAAAAATAAGGGTAAACCTAAGTTTAAGGTTCGAGAGTCTATTAGGTGGGAGGAAGGTGTTAGACACCTCTCACCTCTACTATACCTAGTAGGATCCATTCTACGGAAATTAGAGTTTGTGTATTTTTAAGAATAATAATATATAATCGTAATTTATAAAAATTTCAATCGCTTAAGTTCTAGTTCAAGGACTTTATGCATACGTACCCTCAGAGAGGAATCAGAGGATCGTAGTTCGTTCCCTATTCCCCTAAATCCTAATTTCTAACCCTTTAAAATAAAACCCCTTTAATTGTTATTATTTGAAAAGAAAAAATAAATAAATTACTTTTATGAAATCCCATTAGTATCCCATAAATAGAACAAAAAAAAAATCTTTATAAAACCCCCTCATTTTTATAAAACCCCATAAACTCCATTAAAACCCCCAAAATAAAACCCCATGATTTTAACATAAAGTGATTTCCAATTTTAAATCCCAAAATATTGTTTGAATCCAAAAATAATTTAAATCCCAAACAATAAAATTTTAAATAAATATATCCCAAAAAATCATATTCAATCAATAAATATATATTAACTCTATATAATAAAATAATTACAATCTCCCTTAGCAAATAAAACCCTTGATTTAAAAAAAACCAAATTTTATCCCTTATATTGATTAATACTCCATAAATTAATCCTAATAAGTTAATATTCCATAATTCATCCCATTATATTTTTATTTTTATTAACCCATTTTTAAAAAATTAGTCCACAATCCCAACATGCTTAATTATTCTAATATTAACTCCTAACATTAATTTAAATCCCTATTTTTTTGGTATTTTAAACCCACGTTAGTTATGATTATATAACTATGACTTTTATTTTCCTTATTAATCATATTGTTATAGTAAATCTTAAATTAACTTAATTAATTTAAAATTATATCCTTAATTAATGATTTTTATAGAATGTTGATTAAAACCTAATTAAATTATTAATCCCTAATGACCTTAGAATTATCCGGATACTATTTAATCTCAAAAATGTTTTAAACTTTAATTGAATAAAAGAATTCTTATCATTTAATTTAATCATTATAATTATAATTAATTAACACCCAAAACAAAATTCCAAAACTTGTTTTAATTACCGTTGGAAGTTAATTGGATAAAACTCTCACTAATAAACAAAATAATCCCTGTTACTAATTATACAAATAAATTAATCCCCTTTTATTTAATTTTCAGTATTTATTTATTATTATATTTTTCTAATAAAATGAAAAAATAAAAGAATCCAAATTATCCCTTCCTCTTTCTCTCTCTTAGAACGTGAAGGAGCGTAAAACACAAGGAAGGGGGTTGGAATTGGGTTTTCTTTAACAACTAAAATAACTTCTAATGACAAGTTGATTTATCCTGGTTCGTTTGAAGTCAAACTACGTCCAGTCCACCCGCCAAGGTGATTTTGCCTTTATCACTGAGGTCTTATTCCACTATTCAATAAATGAAAACACACACTGACCTACAGTCAATGTCCTCTTGAGTCTTCTGACTAAAACTAGTCACTCAAGGGAGTTTACTTAACTATTACAATAATAATGATATAGTAACTATTTGCTTCTAATAAAGCTAAGATCACTAAGTGAAAGTTACAATATTTTAGCACAAAAGAATCAGTCTTTTTCTCGTGAGTGTATTGTCTTCAAATCTTCAATTTGATTCCTTTATATAGTTCTTGAATAATTGTAGCCGTTGGAGACATCTTGAGCTAATTTAGGATATTAGTTAATACCATAAATTCCTTCCATAACAAGAGATACTCGTCTTTACCATTAATTAATATATTCTTTAATTAATGTCTTCATTATGAAGATCATCATCTTCTAGATGTAAATCAGAGATAATAAAGTCTTGATGCGCAGCCATTAAACCATGTCATTAAATGATGGATTCTCCATTAAGTGTATCTTCTATATATATGTCTCAATGTATCTTCTAGTAATGCACGTCTCCTTTAATTAACTTCCTCTTATACACATATAACAAAAAGAGTTATTAGAACTTCTATTCTTGCATAATCATATTTGTTATCATCAAAACTCTTAGAGGTTTAGAACCATAATTGTTCTAACAATCTCCCCCTTTTTGATGATGACAAAACATTTATTTAGATTTTGAGAATAGAGTTTAGTAGGATTAGAAGAACTCCCTTTGATTAAATAAAATCAGATATTTCTATTAGAGGTTTCTTCAGAAGTATTATCCTTCAGAAGTTTCATAATCCTTAGCTCCCCCTGAGTTAATTACTTGACCTGTTTCTATTTTAGAGTCACAACTCAAATAGTTTTATTAGAATTTTATATGTTAGAGGCAAATCATGATAAACTGCTATAGATCAGGATCTTCTACGTTTCTCCCCCTTTTTGTCATAATCAAAAAGTATAAATGCAGAAAGAATGCAAGGGTATAGAAGCAAAATAAGTTTTCAGTAAACAGAATTAAAAACCAATAAGAACATAACCAGTAGAACTTAAAAAAATCATGAAAACACAGAAGATAAAGCAGAAAACAATAAGCAGAAGATAAACAGAAAATCATGGATGCATCTTAGTAACTAAGGCCTCCAGAAGAGACTTGATCTCAGAGGATGATTCCACTTGCTTTCCAATAATCGTCTTCAACTCAGCATTGGTTTCATCTTGCTTATCCAACCTTTGCTTAACCATCTCATTTTCTTTCTTTAACTCTTCTAAGGTCTTTAGAACCAGATTGGTTGGCAAAGGTTCTTCAGCTTCTGGAGAAGCTTGATTCTCAGAGAATTCTTCAGTTTGAGCAGATTCAACATCCTGACCTTCATCAGAAGGTACCAAAACCATTTGAAGTCCAGAGTTTTCTTCCAGAGGTTCTGACTCTGTCTAGGGTTTGTTGTCCAGCAGAAAAGGTTTATTATGTTCAATGTTTGAAACAACTACTTTGAGATACTCACAGAAGTTCTGGTGAGCAATGTCATAGCAGATGTCATCAGTTGAGTCTTGTTGTTGTTGAGGGGAGGAAGCCATTGTTACTAAGATTAGTTTTTGGGGTTTAGTGTTTTAGAAAAAAATTTCAGAGAGAACGCAAGGAGAAAGTGAAAATTTTTCAGTAAAAATGCAATTAGGGTAAAAAGGAAAAGTGAAAGTGAAAAGTTGTTTATATAGAAAAATATTCATTTAATAATATGAGAAATTAGTGGAAAAATTAAATTTAAAAACATAATGATGATATGCAATAAATGCAGCAGACATAGGGGAAGGCGTAAAAGATTCTGGAACAGTTACCAAAGAGATTTTTGCCTTTATGGTGTCAAGTCAGCCGTATCAGTTTCCCAGAGGATTAACAGGTGTCCTTCTATAGAGGACAGTTGTCCAATGCATGTTCTGTCACTCTTTAGAATTTGGACTCTTGTTCTAATTCTGATGGGATTCCTTAGAGCCTTGTTGACACTTGTTGATGTAAAGATCTGCATGTTATTCCTTTGAATAGAAGTTCTCAGAATTAAACAGTTAGAAAAATAATATCTTCTGAAAGAATGAATTAGAGGATAATTTCAGAACTTCTGAGAGTTAAAGACATATAATTAAAGCATTTTCATTATGGACATAATTTCATGCTAAGGTTGGTTAGAATGAAATTAAATCTATCTTCAGGAAGGGGTTTTGTAAAAATATCAGCCCATTGGTGATTTGTATCTATGAATTTTAACATTAAAATTCCCTTCTGAGTATAGTCCCTAATGAAATGATGTTTAACTTCTATGTGTTTAGCTCTAGAATGTAAAATTGGATTTTTAGAAAGACATATAGCAGAAGTATTATCACAGAGGATGGGAATGTTACTCTCATAAATGTTGAAATCCTCAAGCTGATTTTTCATCCAGAGCATCTGAGTACTGCATCTAGCTGCTGCAATGTATTCAGCTTCTGCAGTTGATAATGCTATGGTTGACTGCCTTTTGCTGGACCAAGAAATTAGATTATCTCCCAGAAATTGACAACTTCCAGAAGTACTTTTTCTTTCTGTTCTGTCTCCAGCAAAATCAGCATCGCAGTATCCTACAAGTTTGTAATCTTTGGATCTTCTGTAGTATAAACCAAGATTAGTAGTACCTTTCAAATACCTAAAAATTCTCTTAACTGCTGTTAAGTGAGTTTCTCTAGGATCTGATTGGAATCTAGCACATAAACATATACTGTATAGAATATCTGGTCTAAAAGCAGTTTGATAGAGGAGAGAGCCAATCATACCTCTGTAGAGCTTCTGATCTACTTTCTTACTTACCTCTTCTTTCTCCAGAATACATGTAGGATGCATAGGAGTTTTAGAGATGATACTTTCTGATAACTCAAATTTCTTCAGAAGTTCTTTGACATATTTTCTTTGATGGATATATGTTCCTTCTGATGTTTGATTTATTTGGATTCCCAGAAAAAACTTTAATTCTCCCATCATGCTCATTTCAAATTCTACCTGCATAGACTTAGCAAATTCCTTTCCCAAGGCACTTTTAGTAGAACCAAATATTATATCATCTACATAAATTTGGCATATCAGAATATCATTTTTAATGTTTTTACTGAAAAGTGTTGTGTCCACTTTCCCTCTGATGAAATCATTTTCCAGAAGAAAAGTACATAGTCTTTCATACCAAGCTCTGGGAGCTTGCTTCAGACCATATAAAGATTTTTTGAGTTTGAAAACATATTCTGGAAATTTTATATTTTCAAAGCCAGGGGGTTGGTGTACATACACTTCTTCATCAATATAACCATTTAAAAATGCACTCTTGACATCCATTTGATATAGAATGATATCATGGTTTACATCAAATGAAATTAGAAGTCTGATTGATTCTAACCTGGCGATTGGGGCATAGGTTTATGTGTAGTCAATTCCTTCTTGTTGACTATAACCTTGTGCAACCAGTCTTGCTTTGTTTCTGACAACTTCTCCTTGCTCATTTATCTTGTTTCTAAATACCCACTTGGTGCCAATGATGTTGAATCCTCTGGGCCTAGGAACTAGACCCTATACATCATTTCTGGTGAATTGATTAAGTTCTTCTTACATAGCCAGAATCCAATCATTTTCTGAGAGAGCTTCTTCTACAGGAGTTGGTTCAATCAGGGAGACTAGTCCCATTAGAGATTCTTCAGAGTTTCTGAATGATGATCTTGTTCTGATTGGTTCATCCTTCTTTCCTAAGATTTTATCTTCTGGATGATTCACTTTGCTTCTGGATAGTTTCTTCTGAGTGGGTTCTTCAGAGTTTGTTGGAATGATTGTCTTGTTTTGTTCTGTAGGTGATTGTTCTTCAGATGTTCTGTTTGTAGAAATTTCAACTTCTATATCTACAATAAATTCATTCTGCTTTGGTTTTTCAGAACCAAGCTTATCATCAAATCTGACATAAATAGATTCTATGACAATACGTGTTTCTGTGTTGTATACTCTGTATCCCTTAGAACGTTCAGAGTATCCTAACATATAACACTTTTGTGCCTTAGAGTCAAATTTATTCAGAGTATCATTAGTATTCAGAATAAAACATATGCACCCAAAAGGATGAAAATATGAAATGTTGGGCTTTCTGTTCTTCCACAATTCATAAGGAGTCTTTTCAAGAATAGGTCTTATAGAGATTCTATTCTGAATATAGCATGTTGTATTTACTGCTTCTGCCCAAAAATGTTTAGCCATGTTAGTCTCATTGATCATGGTTTTGGCCATCTCTTGCAATGTTCTATTCTTACGTTCTACAACTCCATTTTGTTGAGGAGTTCTAGGACAAGAAAAATCACGAGAGATGCCATTTTCATTAAAAAATGATTCTAATTGTTTGTTTTCAAATTCTCCACCATAATCACTTTTGACTTTAATAATTTTAAATTCTTTTTCATTTTGAACTTGTTTGCAGAAGTTAGAAAATACAGCAATTGACTCATCCTTGTGTCTAAGAAACTTTACCCATGTCCATTTGCTGAAGTCATCTACGATCACTAATCCATACTTCTTGCCACTGACAGAAGCAGTTTTCACTGGTCCAAACAAGTCAATGTGCAGAAGTTCTAGTGGTCTAGAGGAAGATACAACATTTTTAGCTTTAAAAGCAGGTTTTGAAAATTTGCCTTTCTGACATGCTTCACACAGAGCTTCTGAGTTGAACTTCAAGTTTGGAAGTCCTCTGACCAGATTGAGTTTTTTAAGTTGAGATAATCTTCTCATATTAACATGTCCCAATCTTCTGTGCCAGACCCATTTCTCAGTTTCCACGGACATTAGACATTTTACATTCTGAATTTTTAATTCTGGAAGTTTTATTTTATAAATGTTGTTCTTTCTCTTTCCACTGAAGAGGATTGTTCCATCTTTCTGACTAACAACTTTACAGAACTTTTGATTAAAGATTATGTCATAACCATTATCACTTAATTGACTTATGGATAATATATTATGCATTAATCCTTCTACTAATAGAACATTAGAGATAGAGGGAAGATTTCCATTACCAATAGTTCCAGAGCCAATTATTTTTCCTTTTTGGTTACCTCCAAAACCTACGTGGCCTCCATCTTTTAATTCAAGACTTTGGAACATATGCTTTCTTCCCGTCATGTGTCGTGAGCATCCAGAGTCCAGGTACCATGATTGGTGTTTCAGTTTTGCTGTTAAAGACATCTGCAACATACACAATTTTATCCTTGGGTACCCATATTCTTCTGGGTCCTTGTTTGTTAGTTTTTACAAACGTCTGATTCATTTTAGGTTTCAAATCAGAACTTGTGGAACAAGATGACTCACTAGTGTATATTAGGTCATGATTATGACCATAGGTAAAATGAGAACTTAGAGGAGTATTAGTTTTTATGACAATGTCATCAATCTTTTTAAACTTCAGAGTTTCTTTAGTTTTCACATAGCCTATGCCTCTTCTATCATTTCTGCTAACTCCATAGATCATAGATGCAATTTTGCTTCTATTTATGCTTTTAGCTAGGAATTTTTGAAAACCATAGTCATATTGTTTTATGATACTATCAGAATTGATTAGATCTTCTAAGTCAGATTCCTTCTGAGCTTTAAGTTTTTCAAATGAGTTTTTGCATTCAAAAATATTTTCTTTCAGCTCACAGTTTTCTGTTTTTAGTTTTCTAACTTCTTCTAATTCAGATACCAGACTTTCTTTCATGTCTTTGTATTTGAATTGAAGATTCTGATATTTTTCAAGAATTTCTGAGAGGCTAGCTTCTAATTGAGATCTAGAAAGTTTAGAGAATACCTCTTCTGAATCTGAGTCTGATTCTGATTCTGATGAGTGATCATCTTCTGGTATATTTGCCATTAATGCAATGTTAGCTTGTTTATCTTCAGAATCTGACTCTATTTCAGATGATTCAGAATCATCCCATGTTTCCATGAGACTCTTTTTCTTTTCTCTGTTGAATTTGTTTATGGGTTTCTCTTTCTGGAGTTTTGGACATTCACTCTTGTAGTGTCCTGGTTCTTTGCATTCACAGCACACAACTTCTTTGCTTCTGGGTTTCTTGTAACCAGATGTTACTTCAGAGTGATTGCTTGTTCTTCTGGTATTTCTGAACTTTTTCTGACGATGCTTCCAGAGTTGTTGGACTCTTCTGGATAGAAGAGATAATTCATCTTCTTCTGATGAGCATCCAGAACTTTCTTCTTCTTCTGCCTGTAAAGCTTGAGAAACAAATTTGTTAGATTTAAGAGCTACAGACTTACCTTTCTTCTGGGGTTCATCTTCTTCTAGTTCTATCTCATGACTTCTCAAGGAGCTGATCAGTTCTTCTAAAGATATTTCATTCAGATTTTTAGATAGCTTTAGAGCAGTGACCATGGGCCTCCAAGCCTTTGGCAAGCTTCTGATGATTTCCTTTACATGATCTGCTGTTGAGTAGCCTTTGTCCAGAACTTTCAGTCCAGCTACCAGAATTTGGAACCTTGAGAACATTTTTTCAATTGTCTCATCTTCTTCCATTTTGAAGGCTTCATACTTCTGGATGAGGGCCAGAGTTTTAGTCTACCTGACTTGAGTGTTGCCTTCATGTGTCATCCTCAAGGAATCAAACATGTTTTTGGCTGAATCTTTGTTTGTAATTTTCTCATATTTTGTATATGAGATAGCACTCAGAAGTATGGTTCTAGCTTTGTGATGATTTCTGAATTCCTTCTTCTGTTGAGCTGTCATATTTTTCTTTCAATCTTCTGACCATCTGCTTCAACAGGATGAGTGTATCCATTTGTCACCATGTCCCAAAGATCTCCATCCAGAGCTAGAAAGAAACTTTCCAGAACATCCTTCCAGTAGTCAAAATTGTCACCATTGAACACTGGAGGATTTTCGTTGATCTTGTCATTTTGGTAGTCATTGTTGTTATTGCCAGCGTCTTCTATGTGTTTTAACTTCTGGATCTTTTACTGACACGGTTAAGTGTAATACTCGGAACCTAGCACTCTGATGCCAATTGAAGGAGCGTAAAACACAAGGAAGGGGGTTGGAATTGGGTTTTCTTTAACAACTAAAATAACTTCTAATGACAAGTTGATTTATCCTGGTTCATTTGAACTCAAACTACATCCAGTCCACCCGCCAAGGTGTTTTTGCCCTCTATCACTGAGGTCTTAGTCCACTATTCAATAAATGAATACACACACTGACCTACAGTCAATGTCCTCTTGAGTCTTCTGACTGAAAATAGTCACTCAAGGGAGTTTACTTAACTATTACAATAATAATGATATAGTAACTATTTGCTTCTAATAAAGCTAAGATCACTAAGTGAAAGTTACAATATTTTAGCACAAAAGAATCAGTCTTTTTCTCGTGAGTGTATTGTCTTCAAATCTTCAATTTGATTCCTTTATATAGTTCTTGAATAATTGTAGCCGTTGGAGACATCTTGAGCTAATTTAGGATATTAGTTAATACCATAAATTCCTTCCATAACAAGAGATACTTGTCTTTACCATTAATTAATATATTCTTTAATTAATGTCTTCATTATGAAGATCACCATCTTCTAGACGTAAATCAGAGATAATAAAGTCTTGATGCGCAGCCATTAAACCATGTCATTAAATGATGGATTCTCCATTAAATGTATCTTCTATATATATGTCTCAATGTATCTTCTATTAATGCTCGTCTCCTTTAATTAACTTCCTCTTCTACACATATAACAAAGAGAGTTATTAGAACTTCTATTCTTGCATAATCATATTTGTTATCATCAAAACTCTTAGATGTTTAGAACCATAATTGTTCTAACAGAACACCCCATTTCCACGAAAATATAAAGATTTTCTGTCTTTTTTACAATCAGCAAGAACACATACAGGTTACATGCATATTAAAAATTCATGGAAAGAAGAAACAGAATTTAAAGATGAACAAAAGCATACCGATCGGAGCTAACACAATGGCGACGCACAGAGTGAGGGTACTGTCGGAGCTTTCCCTACAGTTTCCATTTTGATCTACTGCTCTGCTTTCGTTTCGGTTTCGTCGGCAATCTCTTCCTCTCTCCTTGTATTACGATTCGTAAAGTGACTTTTGCTCAACCAATCAAGAGCTTCTATGTGAAACTTTTTTCGTTTTTTTAGAGTCTTTTTTTATTGAAAATGTTTGGAATTAGTGTGTTCTCTTTTTTTTCATCCCCTATCCTTTAAGAAATTTGAGTCCCTTTTATAGAATAATTTCTATAATTCTATGCAATTAATCAGATTGAATGGTATTAAAGTTTGATTGTGAAATTCTGATTCAATTTAATATGATTTGGGATTTATTTTGAAAGTTATTATAAGATTTGTAAATTTTAATTTGGGATTTGTTTTTGTTTTGATTAATTTAGTTATGGTTGATTGATTTTATTCAATTTTTAGAGATTTGATTTAATTGGAATTGATGCAATCTGATTTTAATAAGTTTTGAATGTTCAGTTTTGGAAAATTTAGAGGTTTTGATTGTTGAAGACAATGAATAGTGATGTTATGTTTCCTCTTTTATTTATTTATTTATTTATTATTATTATATGTTCAATTATTGATAATAATAATAATAATAATAATAATAATAATAATGAGGAATCCACTTAAATAATTAAAAAAAATGAATAAGATTATTTCTAAATTAGTATTATTTTCTTAGTAATGTTTTTTTTCTTCTAATTGATAACTTACGTTCCAATATATATAATTTTCTTATTAGTCTAAAATTTTTTATTGCTAAAAACAAAATAATGCCTATTTAATAGCAGCGTTTTTAGGAGTGAAATACATTCTCAATATGTGAATGTAGAAATACGTGTATGTGCCTAAATCCTATATTTTAACTATTTTTATTATTAATAATTTATTATTAATAAATGACTAATAAATTTTATTTATTTTTAATTAGTAAATGTTTTAGTGGATCTAAATTGTTCAAACCTTGTCATCTAATTGGAATTGTAAATCATATTTTTTAGGAGAAAAAGTTGGATCTAAATTAAAGGCAAATTGTAAAAAGAGAAAAAATTTAATTCGAAATTAAGACAAATTGTTTAAAATGATGTGATAAAATTGTATTGAATATACAAGATTTTTTTTAATTTAAAAAAAAAAGGAGAAATATTATTTTAAAGATTTTTTTTAAAAAAAGGAGAAATATTATTTTAAAAAACATTAAATAATTAAAAAAATGAAAAATTGAAATTTTAAATAGTAAAAAAACTATTTTTGTGATTTAACTAAAAAGAAAAAAAAAGTTAGTAGCAAATAAAACAAAAAAGTGAGGAAAGTAGGATTTGAACTCGTAACCTCTCTCACTTGGCGCCCTTATACCCCTACTTCTGCCAATCATGTCATTTTATTTATTTGAAATAAAGTGGCACTAGAAAGCATATGAAGCATGGTCAAAATTTGGGTTGCGACAGCTGCCCCTATTTAATTAGCTTTGAATCGGACAAATGATGTCGTCAAGCCTTCCTCCTTCCGAGGAGGAGACGATTAAATATAAGAGGAACCCTAATTTTGACGAGAAATTCGACGACCTAGAAACCGATTAAACCTTGGTGCTTCAATTACTCTCATATCCCTGTATATGATATTCTTGATTATAGAAGTCCCATAAAACTTTTGCAAATCTGATGCTATTTATATGAAAGCCCGATGGAACCCCATACGTCAATTCTAGACTGAATTGTTTGATGAACCCCGATGGAATCCCTGATAATAAATCTTGATTGAATGGTTTGATAAAACCACAATAGAACCCATTGACAATTCCTTACAGAACCTCTTATTAATCTTTGATATAACCCCTTATCAATTCCTGATAGAACCCCTTATCAATCCCATGTTGAAACCCTTTAACCCCTTTCAACCCTTCAAGGTGAATAGTACAGATGATTCCTATGATCATTTGATCATGTTGCTGGAATAGGATAGGGTTTTAGTGATACCTTGATCATTTTGGATGTGAACCCCTTGGATAGAACCCCTCCAATCCCGATTAGAACCCCGTGTATAATCCTTTTGACAAATATTAGATAGACCCCTTCTTGTAGGAACCCATAAATCCCTTTCATATAACCCCCTTTGGATTAACATCTGATAGAACCCCATATAATTCCTCAGATAATAAATCCGATAAAAATCTTCTCGAACCCTTGATACAATCCCCGATATAAACCCTTTTGAGTAATATTATAGTAGAACTCTTTGAGAAATCCCTTAGTATAAACCCTTTAGTGAAATTCTTTTGATATATCCCTTTGATAAATTCCGTTGATGGAATACATTGCAATCCCTTGAGAAAATCCCAATAGAACCCTTGTTGATGAAAATCCCATAAAATTCCTTGCTAAACCTTTGATAAAAACCCTAGATAAAAACCATTTCGGTAAATCCCTTGTTGTATACCTTCTAGAATCCTTTTGACAAATTTCGTTGGTGGAATCTGGTGTAACCCTTAAATAACATCCTTAGATGATAATCCCTTGATATAATTCTGATAAAATCTCCCTGATAAAATCTAATAGAACTCCTTTTGGATAAAAATCCCTTGATAGAACCCCTTGGATAAAACTCCGGTAGAACCCCCTTGAAAAAATTTCGATAGAACCCTTTTTGAATAAAATCCATTGATAAAATATCTTTGATATAAATTCTGTAGAATCCCCTTGACAAAATTTCGATAGGACCCCTTTTGGATAAACATCCCTTGGTAAAACCCCTTTTACAAAAATCTGGTAGAACCTCCTTTGAGAAAATTCTGATATACCCTATTAGATGAAAATTCCTTTTATAAAATCCTTAAAATTCTTTGAGAACCCGTGAAAGACCTTTGACAAAACCCCTTTGGTAAATCCTTTGGTAAAACCCCTTTGGTAAATCCCCGATGAAAACATGTTTTTATAAGTCCCGAATCAAACCTTTAATAATATTGAGGCAACCCTTTAGATAAATCCCTAAATGAAATCCCTTTTGATTCAACCCCATCGATGAAATTCCTTTGATAAAACTCCTCTATAAAATCCCTCGATGGAAACTCCGATAAAAATCCCTTAATAAATATTTGGTAGAACCCTTTGATGGAACCCCTTGGATGAGACTTCAGATAAAAACCCTTTTGACAAAATCCCTTGATAGGACCCCGGTGAAAACCTATAATAAAACCCTTTGATAAAACCCTGATGAATCCCCATGATACGACATTGGTGAAACCCTTTAATAACATTCTGGTAGAACCCTTGAAAGAAATAATTTGGTAGAACTCCTTAAAAATATTGATTAAAACCCCTTGATAAATCCCTTAGATAAGAATCCGGTAGAACCCCTTGATACAATTTTGACAAAATCTCATTGGTGAAAATCCCTGGGTAGAATCCCTTAATTGGATAAAAATCCGGTAAAACCCCTAGATAATTTTTTTATTGTAGAATCCCTTGGATAAGACTCGTGATACAATCCCTTTGATAAAGCTCTTTGATGAGAAATTATGGTGAACCCTTTGATAAATCCCTGATGGTACCCCTTAATACCACTTTGTTGAAACTTTTTAGTAAAATCCTAATGAACCCTTAGTTGGACCCTGTAGATGATGTTTCGATAAAAACTCTTTGATAGAACCCCCTTGGTAAAATGCCCTTGATAAAATTCCTTAATTAAATCCTATTGATGATACTTCCTCGATAAAAATTCTTTAGTTGAACCCCATGGGTAATATTCCCTTGATAAAATTCCTTGATTTAATTCCTTGACAAAACCCTTGATAAAACCTCTAATGAAACCCCTATTTGAAAACTCCTAATGGAACCCTTGATAACAAACCCTTATAAGAAGCCTTTAAACCAAACTCTTAGAGGAATCCTCTAAATAAAACCCTTAAATGAATCCTTTACTTAAAATCCTTAGATTAATCCTTTTACTCAAGCCCTTATATGAATCCTTTAAATCAAACCCTTAAATGAATCCTTTACTTAAAACCCGTAGATGAACCTTTAAATCAAGCCCTTAGATGAATCCTTCAAATAAAATCCTTATGTGAAACCTTAGTGGAATACCTCTGATAAAAATTTGATGAGAACACCTAATGGAAACTTTTGATAAAAGCCCTTAATGTAACCCTGGGGAAGGCTAAAAAGCATTCCTAGTTAGGAATTTTACTGGTATATCTGGGGATTTGACTTTTATGAGTGGTCATAAATCCTATGTTATGTATGCATGTGGCGTTATGTTATATATGTATGATTAGGTGCTAGAGCGTAGCGACATAATTAATGCATGACACTGGTTTGAATGTCTTCATAAGTGCCCCAAATAAACCATTTTGTGAAGTGGTTTCCTTTAATCAAGCCTTGCAGTAGTCTGTCCCGGATTGATCGTGCTTAGGAGGGTATTGCCCTTTTGTTTGATCTTTGAAGGATTATGCCTGAAAAGGAACTTAGATCTCACATTGCCTTGATACGTCTTTGAGATGAACTGCCCCAATATTTGAGTCTTGGAAAAGTATACCCTTGGTTATTAGGATTTGGAGGAGTATCTTGAGAAAGAACTTGGATCTCACCATGTTATGACCTTGGCAAGGCCTGCCCCCAATATTTGGATCTTGAAAAGTGTGCCCCAGTGTTTGAATCCTTTGAAAGGTATGCCCCTGATTAGATTGACTCTTGGGATAATTTGTTTCGTTGTACTCTTAAGGTGACCTGCCCCAGTATGAGCCTTTTGAAAAGATCTACCCCTTATCATTAGAGTCATGAAATCTTCTTTTGACACAGGTGAGTCAAATCTTGAAATGTTTTGCCCCTAGTGAGTTAGATCTTCATATGATATGCCCTTAGGATTATAAGGATTTGCCCTTTAATTAGAACGATTCCTTGATAATTTGCCCCTAGTCAAAAGCGTCTTGAATTGACATGCCCTTGATCAAACCCTTGTTGATATTCCTTCAATGCTAAGTATTGATTTGCATATAAAATTATTCCCTTTGAAAAGTAATTAAAACGCCATGTTTATGCAAGTTTTCAAAATCAAAAATAGGTGTGGAACACAAGTAGGATGACACCTGGCCATGAGGTTGGCACACATCAAGATGAGAAAATAATGATTTAACAAACCTTCGGGTTTTGAGTCAGTTTAACAACAACTTTGCAGAGTATGCTTTTATAGTGCCCCTAGCTTCAATTAGGACTTTTGTATGTTATAACGTGGTTTGGTTCACGGTTTATGAAATAAAAGATATAAGGCTCAAAATTTAAAACTTAACCCTCCCCATTCTCCTTGATGTTCTTCATTCCTAAATCCAATTAACCCAACAAATACGTTCATCTTGCAAGAGAATTTCTTTAGTCATGGTGACAATGGTTTAAAACCTTGATGAGATCTTTGAGATGGTAATTCCCCACTTCCGTTTATAAGATTGTTCTTTTTTTTTTTTACTTTGCTTTTAATCCTTTTTTTTGCATGGACTGATTCTTTTGAATTTATGGTCCATCGATATACCCTAATTTTTTCCTAAGTCAAAGTCAACTTTTTTGAAAGCGTTTTTTCTATTTGACTTAGCGGGCTTTTTCCTTTTTTTTTGAACAATCCTTGAGTGATTTTTCCTTTGATTCCGAAAGAGTGTGACTTCCCTGTTTGATATTATGATATTTCCTTCTTTGCTTCCACAATGTTAAATGGTGTGAGGAAGAAGACGTTATGACCTTTATTGTTTCATTGCTTTCTTGACCTTTGATGATGTACGCGAGGAAGAAGATTAGCTTAAACCATTATCCGTGTGATTGGTATTGATTCCCTTGCATTAGGACACACTATTGAATTAATTGAAATCTACCCTGCCCCTGGTTAAGATTTAGGTTTTGTTGAAAAGAGAAAGAACACCGACTATAGCGATAAAAACATGAGTGTAAGCTATTGGTTAACTTAACTCAAAGTAAACAGAGTCGCCACCGCGCTTTAATTTTATTCCAAGAGGAAAAGGAAAAAAGAGCGAATAAATCCTAATGAATATAAAAGCTAAAAGCTAAAAAAACACAACAGAGAAACAGGTAAGGGGATAGGTGTCGCTCCCACCTGATGACACACAGGGCCAAGAGGGGTACAGACACGAACGGTCGGCGAAAGAGAGAACACAAGGGTGAACTGAAAAGAGTCGCCAGCTAGGCATTTTTATCCCGAAGGAAAGGTAATGCTGCATAGACCTAAGAAAAGATGGATAAGATGGT
Source organism: Lathyrus aphaca (assembly GCA_963966055.1). Taxonomy (NCBI): domain Eukaryota; kingdom Viridiplantae; phylum Streptophyta; class Magnoliopsida; order Fabales; family Fabaceae; genus Lathyrus; species Lathyrus aphaca. Next base: position 449,900,489 of record OZ014521.1, read on the forward strand.
CGTGAACCAGAGATACTGAGAAAGGGGGTTGGTTACAACCTGGGAAGGTATTAGCACCCAGATTGTCTTCCGTACTCGACGGGATCCACGCTTCAAAGTTTGTGTTTAAAGGGGTAGTGTCAGTGTTATTTTGTGTGCAAAAGCTGGAAAAGAATGCAAGTGTCAGTGCAAAAGAAATGTGAAGTGAAATAAAGAAGTGTCAGTGTAAGGAAAGAATGCAATGCTCAAGACTATGAGGCTTAAAGAATAATGCTGGAAGAGGGGGGAATATACAAAGACTTTTGTTCGATAACTGTTAAGTTATGCCTACGTATCCTCTCGTGCAATGAGGAAGTCAGAACACCGTAGTTCGACTCAAAGAGACTGGAAGGTAAATTGACTTGTGAACTGCTTACTTGCCTATGCTCAAGTGTATGACCTGTCTGGCTCAGGTGCAAACTGTCTTGCATTAGACGGAAGAAGCAAGTTCTCGTTTATGAATGAGTGTGATGAGAAGAGAATCCAGAAGGAGACGATTATTGTTTGTTTTTTGTGTTTTTCAGTCTTTTATTTCTTTTTCTGTTTGTCATAAGAAAATGAGCTTAAACCTAAACCAAGGGTTAGTAAACTCATCACATCCTCCCTCTGATTAGGGGTAATGAGAAAACCTTAAGTATGAAGTAAGCACCTCACACTTAATTACCATGATGTAGGATTAAGATCATTAACCTACTTGTGATTATTTAGATGTTTTTGAAGTTTTGTTTAGTGTTAAGTAATGAGTTTAAGCCATAATCAAAGATTTAATGGACCCATTACACCATCCTAATAGAAGGATGATAGATGAGAATATTTAAGCTGAGGAAGGCTCCTCAACTTAATCCATGATTAGGGATTAACCTCATGACAAAACAAAGCCTTTATTAGAGTGAATTTTAGTTAATGGTAAGATTAAGAAGTGGATTTTATGATTTGTAAGACAACTTGAGGGGGACTTGTCCATTAACACTAGGGTTAGTCCTTCTTAACCAATTAAGGAAGAATTAGAACCCTAATGCAAGGCCCAAGTTACAAGCTTGATGTCTTAGTGATTATTAAGTGAATTGATTAAGGGATTTAAACACATTAAGGGTTTAACACTTAGGATTAAAGTTATACACTCCATCCTAATAGAAGGATGCAAGCATAACCCTAATCACAAAGCCTTAAAACCTTTAAGGTTTAGTCCTTGATTATGAGATGAGAAGAGAAGACACAAAGATGACACAAAGGTAAAACTAAATGGGGGACTAATCAAACCCTAATTGTTATCATGCTTGGGTATTCCTAGGGTTTATGAAGCTTGCAAGAAATCTTCAAGAAAAGCCACCAAGGAAGAAGTAGATGAAAGGAGGAGAAGCAGAAGAAGCAAGACAACTTACTTCACTTAAGAAGATAAGTTGCTTGAAGAAAGAAGGTGAGGAGGGATCATGAATGAGCAAGCTCACTCTAAATCACAAGTAAAATGCAGCAAAGAATGCATAAAAGAGATGAGAAGAGATTATGAGAAGTGAAGGCAAATTCACTTCTAAAACACTTACCAGCTGAAAAGTTAGCAACAAGAAATGGAATGAACTGAGAATGAGATGAGATGCAAAAAATGAAAACCAAAGTCAGAAGCATGATCATGATAAAAATGATGCTATGAGATGGTATGAAAGTATGTCAAGAGATGAGGATGATCATACAAGTAATGAAGATGCCAATGGGACATGAAAGTAAACATGAAAGTTCATGAATGCATATGATATCAAATGAAAGCAAAAGTATGGCAAATGGATGATGCAATGATCAAACATGATTCTAATATGTCCTAAGATGTCTTATATGTCATGTGGATGCACAAAATGTTATGGCAAGTTCATGTATGCAAGCATATGAAGAATGAATGCAAATGAAGCCAAAAATTAGGGTTTATGTACAAGATGCAATACAAAATTCAAAATCAGAAGCAAAACATGAGATAAAAAATTGAAAATGGGATCAAAGGTACCCTAAACCCATACAAGTTCACTGCCCAAAGGGGAAGGCCTAACTCTTAACCCTAAAGAAGTTATGATTTTCCTAAGTTATCTAAGGTTTTAAGGATGACCCTAAAGGGAAAAGGCCAAACAAATGGAAAATGAAAGATAAAAATGAAACAAAAATGTTTTTAGATGCTTGAAAGTATGTAGAACACAATGCCAAAAGAACCATTCACAAACTCATTTTGGTTTAAAAGTTATGAATTTTTGAAGTTAGGGTTAAAAATATTCAAATTTAAGAACCCTAATTCAAATGAAAATTATCAAAATGTGATCAAAACCAAAAAGAAATTCGTTTTGTGAGTTTGTAAATGTTTTAAAATGTTCTCTGAGTTTTTTTGGGATTTTTAAATACCTAAATGTATTTTTAATTAATTAATTTCCATTAACTAATTAAAAATAAACATTTAAATGATTTAAAAATAACTTTTAATGCAAAAAATAAAAATAAAAATATTTTTGGGTCCTGAAAATTAATAAAAGTTTTGATAAAGATTTCCAGAATTTTTTGATGCATTTTACTACTTTTAAAAATTCATGCAAATAAAATAGAAACAAATGAAATAAATATTAAATAAATGAGAAAAAAGGGGAAAGTCACCTAATCCTAGGGCTGAGGTTTAAAGTCAGATTGGAGGGAATTGACTCCGCGCGCATCTGGATGGCTGACATTCAAACTATGCTAATTATGATTAAAGCCCTAATCTGAACCCTAATGACTTTCAGGTGACCAGAACAGTGTTCCGGTCATCTTCTCCGACCATCCACTCTTGCTATCTCACTCAATCCGTAAAATTAAACCACCAAACTCTCCAGAAATGATCCCCACCCCATTCTAAACAAGATTCGGCCATCAAACAACATTTATTTCACATGAACAATGAGATTCGAAGCAAAACGGAAAATCTTTCAGAAATTTCAGAAGCTTCATACATGCTTAAAACTTAATCCTTTTCAAAACCAAAAGGTGCAGTGTGATCAGTGAAGCATGGAGAACAATCTAAGAACTTAAGAAATCATTTCTGGAAAATTTGTTCTTGAGGTTACCTGAACTGAAGCTTTCGAAAATGGCACTGTCTGGCTGCTTCTCTGCTTCAAAACCCCTCCAATGATCTCCCTCAAGAGTTTGCAATGCTTGGTTGGAGTTTATGTGGACTCTATGTGCAGTTGGCTGAAGCTCAGGTCAAGGAATGTGAAAATCGTGCTTTTGATATGGGGTGTTTCATGGCAAAATGAAGGGTGGGAAATGATCAGTGATGAATATGGAGTTGAATGGTGGAAAAAGTTTGGAGATTTGTTGGCTGAGCTATGAGTTTCGAAAGATCTTGCAAGTTGGAGTGATTTTGTGTATACTGAGCAATCTGAAGTGTTAGGTTGCAATGTTGTGTGTTATGGCTTGGGTTTGATCCACATAACAAGTAGTGATAGGCCAGAGAGTGGGTGGTGGCTGCAGTTGATTGGTATGGGCTTCTTGCCAAAAAGTCAAAAGTTTTTGTCCTTGAGGTATGGGCTGGTTCAGAGGTGGTACAATGGGGTGTCTGGTTCAGCAAGGATCAATGATGTCCATGGAATTGGTTTTTGGGAAATTCAGCAAGTGTATGAAGGGTTGTGTATCATTTTGCAATTTCATGAAGTTTTGGCCCCTTTGAGATTTCTTCAAGGGCAAGGCATGAAACTTGGGATTTCTTTGGGAAATTCTGAATTATAGGTCATGTATGATGTTTGTGTAATGGTTAGAAGTCAATTAGAGATCACAAATTGCCTTCGTATGAGTTTTGCAAGTTTCCCTCTTTGGTACATAAGTGAAATTTTGTGATTTTTCCCAACTTTGCAAGGCCATAACTTGAGTTCTATGGTGAATTAGATCAAGTTCTTGTACTTCTTGAAAAGGGAATGCTCCAATCTACAACTTTCATGACCAAGAATTTTTCATTTGAAGCATTTTTGAATCAAAAGAGGAGGTTGAAAAACCTTCCCAAAATGGCAAGTTTGCATTACAAGTCACTTTCCCAAAATGGCAACTTTGCAAATGACTTGAAATTCTTCAATTTTGTGAACTTCTAACTTCTTATAAGATCAAATAAAGATCATATACACCCAAAATGATGGAGAAGACCCTTTGGTTGGATGATTGGGGCCCCAGATGCTCTGATTTTGCACTGACTTGTTCAAGAAGTCATCTATTGATCAGATGCCTTCCACGTTGAATTTCTTCATGAAAATTGGTATGCATGATCCTCATATCATATAGAGACCAATAGAAACAAGAATGACCAAAAAATTTGGTGTTATGGCCTCTGAAACCAAAACCCTAATTTTAGGTCATCTTTGCAGTTAAACTTGGCTCTGCTTCCATGCCTTCCTCAGTCCTTGTGATTTTATGACTTTCTTGATCTTGGGAGGATATAATATGATATTTGAACATACATGGGCCCTCTTGAGATGATTGAAGACCTTTGGGAAAGCTCAGATAGCTCAAGGATGGCTCAGATCACAAACCCTAGATGCAGATGACTTAGAACCAATGCAATGAAGCAAAAAATGCAATATGAGATGATATGATTGAACTTATGCAAATGAAAAGAATTACAAGCCATGGTGAAATGAGTGAGGGTAAATTTGGGGTGTTTACAAAAGGTTACACAATGGGAAGGTTTTACGCACCCAAAATGTTCGTGGTACTCCACGGGAGCCCTTTGAAAAATTTACTGCTTTTGGTTTGAAAATGGTTTGTAAAATGAGAGTGGAGAGGTGGGAGAAAGATTTTTTTTTTATTTATATTTTAGTGTTTGGAGAGGTTTACCACCTCATGCCTACGTACCCACAAAGTGCAATGCAAGATCAAAACCCCGTAGTACGTGGTACAAATAGTGAAAAGGGTGGGTTATGATTCATTTTATTAAGTGAAGAGAATTTGTCATCTTCAAGTGGATAGCCAAACAAATCTACCATGAGAATGAAGGCATGGACTCATACATCATTATGGGGAGGGCGCCAACTCGGATAAAATCAATGAGTATGCCACTAAACCCCCACAAATGACAAGAGACTCAATTACATCAAACTACAACCATGGAGATTGAGAGACTTGCACCTGACTAAAGAATAATGACTCATAATTGGCACTCTTTTTAAAGAAAATAAACAAAAATGTACGAAAGCACAAAACAACTTGAATGAGTTTGATTCTTTTTATTTTTGAATTAGGGTCAACGTGATTAGATTCATTGATTTTAAAAGAAAAGAAAAAGAGTAAAAGCCACTTGACAAAAATCAAGGTTTTGTTTATTAAAGAGGTGATGATTTTAAAAGAAGGAATCCTTTGAAAAAGGGAGAAGGTTTTGAAAATAAAAGAATGGGAGGAGATGAAGGGACTGTCCTAAAAAACAAAATAAGGAGATAAGGGAAGAAATATCTAACCAAACTTGATGACATTCCAAATTATGAGCAAAAGAGTTCCATCCTTATGAGCTAGAAAATGGCCAAATAAAGGCTAAATCCAACTTCATGAAGATCAAAGCAAGGGGAAGGGATCCTAAAATCTAAGTCCAAAAATCACCATTCCAATGCCAAGAATGGTAACCAAAAGTCCACAAATTAAAGTCACAAGTCTTTTAGAAGTTTAATCCTTTATTAATGTTTTTTGGTGTCCAAATGGACAAAAGGAAAAATCAACAAAATAATAAGAGAAAATAATAAAAATGATATGGATGAATAAAGAAAAATAGAATAAAGGCAATAAAAGTGTAAGAAATTAAATGTTAGTAACAAAAAGAAATTAAAGTGCAAGAATCTAAAATATTAATAGTAGTAGTATAATAATATTCACATAATAATGATATTATGAACTTAATCAACCACAACCAAAAAGAAAGAGTATCCAAAATCGAAAACAACCGGATCCGCTTAGCATCTTACACTATAGCGATTAATCAAGGCAAACCGAACCGAATTCAATGAAATTTGAAAGGCGATTGGGAAACCCAAAGCACCTACGCATCAAACATTCATAAGTCTCAATTCTTAATGCAATATGATTAACCACTTTAGGATTACGCGATCAACAAGAGATCCGGTCCACGAAAGTGCAAGTACCCAATTAGATTTTTATTCCGAAGTCGGGACGCATTTAGGTCTATGTTAATCAATCGTCGAGTAATTACGAAGTAATTAACCTACAAATGAGGCCGGCCACCACCATTTAAGGTGCATAGTGTTAGTGCTAATGCATGCGAGATAAACGATATGTAAATCATTATCCGGACGCGATACCGCACAAAACTAAAGGTGAATACCAAATTGAGTCGCACTTATGGTATTCTTCCATCCTTAAGTTCAATCACTCTTCTTGGTGGATTCAAGCATGGAAATGTATCACTAATGCAAAGTAACTTAAATGAATTGAATAATCCACTTAAAGGTAGTTTTGAATTAATGAACATTAACTACTCTAATCTAAACCCAAAGTTCATTGAAATTAAGGAGAAATCACTCCCAAAAGTGCTTCCCAAGGTAAAAATAAAAAAGGAGGAAGAAGAAGAAGAAAGAGAAACCAAAAAGGGGCTTGAAACAAGCCAAAAACACCATTCTGACTTGTGTTAACCGGTTAACCCAATTGGTTAACCAGTTAACGTAAGCAGATTTTGAATAATCTGCGCTGTTTTGAAGATGGTTAACCGGTTAACGTTGTACCAGTAGCTGAAAAATGCAGAAAATTCAGCATGATCCATTTTGAAACCTTTTCTCAAACATTGGATGATCATGATCTGAATTTGCATGAATTTTTAAACCAAAATACAATGGAATCCCTGCAATCAAACAACAAATAAAGATCCAAAGGATCTAGAAACAAAAGCACCAAAGATCTACATCTTGAATGTTGATGGTGAATATGGGTTTATGGAGGAAGATGAATTACCAAAAGCTCGTCTTCAAATTGGACCAAAACAAGCTTAGATCTACTGAAATTGATGAGAAAAAGAATGAAAGGATGAAGGTTTGGCTCAAGTTAATCAAGAATTCAATGTGAATTCTTGATAACTTCCAAAGAAAGAAAGATGAGCTTTGGAGAATTTTGGTGTTGGGGGAGTATTTTGCAAGAGGTTTTGTGGCTATCAAAAGCTTGTGGAATGAATGAAATTGTGGTCCTATTTAAAGGCCTTAGGTATGGAAATTTGGTGGAATGGAGCTTGCTTTGGTAATTTGAATTTAGGTTTGGTAATTGGAATTTTGGTGGGAAATGGAAAAGAGTGGTGATTAATGAGGGTTTATGGTAGGAAATGATCAAAGTGATGTAGAGAAATCAGAAACCAATGGATCTAAAATATTCCAATTAAATCAATGATCTAAGGGTGCTGAATTTGAATAAAAAATTCAAATTTCGCGCTGGTTAACCGGTTAACCAAGCTAAAATTTGAATTTTTTATTCAAACATGGTTGCTTGGTTGTTTCGGCCCGATTCTTGTTGTGTGTCGAAGAAATGAACACATGAACCTTGGAAATCCTTTGAATGAATCAATTAACTTGGGAAATCCTCGATCTAAATAATTTTGAATTATTTGCGAATCGTCTTCGACTTTTGTCTGTGAAATTTACTCGAGCTGCAGGACAGCTATTTTTGGCATTTTCACATGGTTCCTCTTCCTGAAAAAGGTTAGTAAAAGGAAACAAAAATATGTTTGAATTTTGATTAATGGTTAGTAGACACAAACAAATAAAGTAATTAAAGACAACGGTGATCCCCTGCGAGGCATAAACCTAACCCGAGAAGAACCGAGTAACCAGTGTGATATTGTTTTTGTATGCAAGACACATCATTAGTCTCACCTTATTTCTTTTTACCAACGTTGAACCTCCTAGAGCTAGATCCTGCACTACTCTCTTGGCTCAACCGTCCTTCACGAACACCTTCTTCTAAATGCATCCCCATACTCACCATTTCAGTGAAATCAGAAGGAGCACTTGCTATCATCTTCTCATAGTAGAAAGAACCTAAAGTCTTTAAAAAGATCTTCGTCATTTATTTCTCTTCTAGAGGAGGAAAAATCTGAACTGCTAGCTCGCACCATCTCTGTGCATACTCTTTGAAAGTCTCTTTGTCCTTATGGGACATAGCACGAAGCTGATCCCTGTCTGGTGCCATGTCAACATTATACTTGTATTTCCTAACAAAAGCCTCTCCCAAATCATTGAAAGTCTTTATTTGGCTATTGCCCAAACTCATGTACCATCTCATGGCTGCACCAGTTAAACTATCCTGGAAATAATGAATCAACAACTGATCATTGTCTATCTGAGCAGACATCTTCTAGCATCTGGTTATGGATCGGTTGATACCATCTCCTCGATAGATCGGTTGATCTTATTTGAGTTATGAATCGGTTGATATCATTTCTCTTCAAGTTGTAAATCAGATGATATTACATTCTCTCATTTCCGGGTTATGGATTGGTTGATACCATTTCCTGGTTGGATCGATTGATCTTATTTGAGTTATGAATCAGTTGATATCATTTCTCTACGAGTTGTAAATCGGATGATATTACATTCTCGCATTTCCTAGTTATGGATCGGTTGATACCATCACCTTGATAGATCGGTTGTTTTTATTTGAGTTATGAATCGGTTGATATGATTTCTCTTCGAGTTGTAAATCGGATGATATTACATTCTACTTTCCAGGGTGGATCGATTGATACCATCTCCATGATAGATCGGTTGATCTTATTTGAGTCGCAAATCGGTTGATGTTGCGTTAAGTCCTGTTTCGCCAACAGGCACCTTCCGTGGCTTGGTCCTGCCCAGCAATCGCGTGTTTTCTTTATTTCTTGGTCCTGCCCAGCAGTCATATTGATTGAGTTCCATTCCGCTAATGATCTCGTTAAGTCCTGTTTCGCCAACAGGCACCTTCCGTGGCTTGGTCCTGCCCAGCAGTCGCGTGTTTTCTTTATGGCTTGGTCCTGCCCAGCAGTCATATTGATTGAGTTCCATTCCGCTAATGGTCTCGTTAAGTCCTATTTCGCCAACATGCACCTTCTGTGGCTTGGTCCTGCCCAGCAGTCGCGTGTTTTCTTTATGGCTTGGTCCTGCCCAGCAGTCATATTGATTGAGTTCCATTCTGCTAATGGTCTCGTTAAGTCCTGTTTCGCCAATAGGCACCTTCCGTGGCTTGGTCCTGCCCAACAGTCGTGTGTTTTCTTTATGGCTTGGTCCTACCCAGCAGTCATATTGATTGAGTTCCATTCCACTAATGGTCTCGTTAGGTCCTGTTTCGCCAACAGGCACCTTCCATGGCTTGGTCCTGCCCAGCAGTCGCGTGTTTTCTTTATGGCTTGGTCCTGCCCAGCGGTCATATTGATTTGATCATTGTCATTTTTAATCAAATAAATGATGTAAATAAATTCACATGTTTTAGTTCATTTTGTGGTGTATGTAGATCCATGTTAATTCACATTGATGTGTTGTTTATCATTCACTTTGTGCACATAAATAAAAATGATCAAATCTGTCCCATGTTTTCGTAGCTGTTTTTTAATATAGGTGTTGTAAAATACATGTGGTTTATTATGTTTGTATGCTGTATGTGACTTTCTACACCTACCTTTTCATGCTGCATGCTGGCTGTAAAAAGCTGCTTTGTACTATGCTTTGTTTTCATAGTTGTTTGTGTATTAGGGGCTGTAATAGGTGCTGTATTTTTGTCCTAGCATATTTTTAGTTTCTTTAGAATTAAAATAGAATTTTGATTGAGTCATAAAGTCATTAGGATTTAATTAGGGTATATTTGCCTTGTTATTTTAAATAAAAAAATGCACATTAACCTTTGTTTTGTAGAGGGGAAGATTGAGGTAAGTTTCCTTACCTTATCCTTTATTTTATTTTTATGCATTTTCTTTATGCATTTAATTCATTTCCTTCTTTTCATACTTGTTTTTGGTAGGATTTCCCCCTCTTTTCTATAATCAACTTAACTTCTTTAGGAAGTAAGTTGCATTCTACTCTTTTCTTCCTTAGGATTAGAAAACTTCACAAACCATTAGGATCACCTTTTGTATATAATAAATAACTTAGGGTTGTGTCTTAGTCCCCCTTAGTTTGTCCTTTTGCAACTTGAGTCTTTCTTTCTCACCTCACAAATAAAAATAATAAAATACCTAATAAAAACCGAACTTTCTTGTACGACACGAGACTTTGTTGCAGAGTGCTTATATGCGTCCTGTTTCGGGGCGAGGTGTAAGTACTTACCGCGATAGATAGGTCTTAGTACGAGAATGTTCACAAACAAATTCAGAACATTTCTCATAAAAGACAAAAACAAATAATAAGCGACTATCCTGCGGGAACTTCTTTTCTCATCTCATTCATTCTCAACGCGAACTTGCGACGACTTATCTCGCATGCAGGAGGGTAAGCGCACTCGTACCAGACGAGCCTGCAACACCTGAGCATAGACATACGCAGTTCCAGCCATAAAAAACACAAACAAATAGTTCCCGCCTTAATTAGGCGAACTACGTCGACTCTGGTCCTCATTTTCCCGATGAGGTACGTAGGCAGCACGGTAGGGCCCGTTCGAGCACATTCTTTATTTTCCCTACATTTTCCCCATTATTCCTTTTTATTCTCTTTCTCCAGTTCCCTTTCTCATTTCTCATTCTAGTTCCAGTTAGCCGTTTTATTTAGCAGCATCTTATTTCTCACCCTTTGAAACAAACAAACAAGCGTGGATCCCGTCGGGTACGACGGACGATCTGGGGTGCTAATACCTTCCCAGGTCGTAACCGACTCCCAAACCCAAATCTTTGGTTCGCAGGACCTTGTCCTTTCCTTCTTTCTCAAGTTTGTGCAGCATTACCTTTCCCATTCATTCGGGATAAAAATGCCTGGCTGGCGACTCTACCTTTTCCGCGCTACTTTCGCGTTTGTACTAGGATGAAAATCCCGGGAGCGATAGGTTGCGAACCAAAGAAACTGAGAAAGGGGGTTAGTTACGACCTGGGAAGGTATTAGCACCCAGATCGTCCGTCATACTCGACGGGATCCCCGCTTACTTGATTGTGTTTAAAAGGGGTAGTGTATGAGCTGACTGTGTATGAAAAGCTAGGAATGAATGTACAGAGTGTCAGTGCAAAAAGAGTGAATGCTCAAGAATGAGGCTTAGGAAAGAAATCTGAAAGAGGGGGATGACAAAGAGACTTTTGTTCGATAACCGTTAAGTTATGCCTACATATCCTCTCGTGCAATGAGGAAGTCATAACACCGTAGTTCGACTCAAAGAGACTGAATGATTTTGTTGTGAACGGCTTAATTGTCTATGCTCAAGTGTATGACTCGTCTGGCTCGAGTGCTAACTGTCTTGCATTAGACGGAAGAAGCGAGTTCTCGTTTATAGAATGACTGTGATGAGAAAAGAGTCCCGAAGGAGACGTTTATTGTTTGTTTTTTTGTTTTCAGTTTTTTATTGTTTTTTGGTGTTTTGCATAAGACAATGAGCTAAAGCCTAAATCAAGGGTTGTAAACTCATTATATCCTCCCTGATTAGGGATAATGAGCCTACTTAAGCATGAGATGAAGACCCCAACTTAATTACCATGATGATATAGGATTAAGATCATTAACCTACTTTGGTAATTATTAAGTGTTTTTGGGTTTTTGTTTAGTGTTAAGTAATGAGTTTAATCTCTAATCAGGGATTAGTGAACTCATTACACCATCCTAAGAGAAGGATGATAGATGAAAACACTTAAGCTAAGGAAGACTCCTCAACTTAAACTATGGTTAGGGATTAAAATCATTATATAACAAGCCTTTATTAAGTGGATTTTAATTAAAGGGTGGGATTAAGAAGTGAGTTTTAAGTTTGTAAGACAACTTGAGGGGGACTTGTCCATTAAACACCAGGGTTAGTCCCTCTTAACCATAAGGAAGAGATGTAACCCTAATATAAGGCCCAAGTTACAAGCTTAAGTCTTAATAGTTATTAGGTGTTTTGATTAAAAGGTGTAAACAAATTAAAGGTTTAACACTAAGGATTAAAGTTATACACCCCATCCTAAGATAAGGATGTATGCATAACCCTAATTCAAAGTCCTAAAGCTTTAAGTGTTTAGCCTCTGATTATGAGATGAGAAGAGAGACTCAAGGAGACTTAAAGGTAAAAAGCTAGGGGAGACTATATACAACCCTAAAATTATCATGCTTGGATGTTCCTATGGTTTGTGAGGCTTAAGGTGCAAAGACCAAAACCAGAAGTGAATATGCTATGCAAATGTGCTATGAGATGATGCAAAGTCATACATGATGCATATGAATGATCATACAAAGGATGAGATGCAAAACAAACATGCTAGGAGCTTGAAAACACATGGATAAACATGAAATGTAATGAATGCAAAGCATGCCAAATGAATGAAGAAATGATCAAGCAATGTTCAAACATGTCTTAAGATGTATATGATAGCATATAAGAGCATTGAATGTCATGACAAGTTCATATGATGATGATTTGCAAAGATGAATGCAAATGAACATGAGAAATTAGGGTTTTATGAAGGTATGAGATGCATATGACCAAAACAGAAGCATATATCATGATAAAAATTGAAAATGAACTCAAACAAACAATAAACACACACAAGAACACTCCCCAAAGATGGAGGTCAGAAGCTAAACCTAAAGGAAGTTATGAATTTCCTAAGTTAACTAGGGTTTTTTGGGTGGTTCTTCATGAAAAATGCCAAATAATTTGAAAATGCATTGCAAAATTATGAGTTAAATAACCTAGATACTAGATGTAAAGTATGAAACAATAAAAAAAGAACCAAATGCAAACTCATCATGGTTGATCAGAAATGATTTTTTCAAGTTAGGGTTAGACAATAGGTCATTTTAGAAACCCTAATTCATGATAAATTGTGAAAATATGATCAAACCTAAAAAGAAATTTGTGTGATGGGTTTGTAAATTGTTCTAAATGTCTAATAATGCTTCATGAATTTTTTGGTGATATTTAATACCTAAATGTATTTTTAATTAATTAAAATGAATTAATTAATTAAATAAAACATTTAAATGATTTAAAAATACATTTTTAATGCAAAAATTAAAAATAAAAATGTTTTTGAGTTTTGAAAATTATTTGAAATGAAAATGCAGAAAATGAGATTTTTATAAATATTTTTTCTATTTTAAATAATTGCATGAAATAAAATGAAAAGAAAAATAAAATAAAAATGAAAGTATGCACAAAGGATGGATCAGATTGAAAGTTGGGAAATCCTAGGGCTGTGAGGCAGAGTCCACGTGACTTTAAGCATGACAAATCAAGGGCACAAGATTAAAAATATATTTGGCGCGTGATCCTAAGGCTATTATTCATCCTGACTAATTAATTAAAATTAAACTAATTAATTAGGCTTAGGATTTTAATGAAGCAATCTGGGCCACTCACACACGCGGTAAACCTAAGATCCAAGGGATGAAATTTAAACTGGCTAATTAATCAAGATTAGGGCAAAACAAATTCAGGCGACCAGAGAGGAGCTCCGGTCGTCTTCTCCGGCGACACCAAATCCCTAAGTCTCTCCACAAGCTACCCCAAGCCCCCAAAATCTTCAGAATACATCCTCTAACAACACTAAACAAGAACCAAGCCACACAACTCATTTATTTTTCATGAATCAACTGAATCGAATCAAACAAGTTTTACGGGAAAAATTTCGGAACAAGCATACATTCTCATTTCTCAACCATTTTGAAAACTAAACACATCAGCATGATCAGGGGAGCATTTAGATTCATTCTATAACTTAAAATAAAGGTTCTGGAAAAAAGTTCTTGGTGACTACCTGAGTTGAAGCTTTGTAGTATGGTGCTTTCTGGACCTTCCCTTGATTCTAATCCACTCCAATGATCACCCTGATGCTTCTGAAAGGCTTGAATGGAGTTTAAATGGCTTAGTTTGTGTGTTTTAGTTCTGATAGTGCAGGAATTGTGTTTTGGTTTGAGTGGCTTTTAGGCCATTGTAATGGGTGGTCTGTGTTCCTTGAGTGATTTTGAGATGAATGGTGGAAAAATATTTGAGGTTTGATGATTATATGTTGAGTTTCGAAGAGATGAAGGTTTTTTGCAAGCTTTTGTGATTCTGAGCTTGTGAGATGTTTCAGGCTTGTGTTTTGTGTGAAATGAGGTCATTGATGTTTGCATAAAGAACTGTGATTGGTTCAGAGAGTTGGTGTGGCATAGTGTGATTGGTATGGGTCAATTTGCAAAAAAGTCAAAGAATGTGTACTGTAAACACCCCAAATTTGCCCTCACTAAGTTCACACCATGGCTTGTGATCTTTCACATTTACATAAATTTAATCATACCATTTCATGTTGCATTTTTGCTTCACTGTATTAGTTCAAGTTCATATGCATCTAGGGTTTGTGATTTGAGCCATCCAAGATTCTTCTGAGCCACTCCCAAGGTCTTCAATCATCTCAAGAGGGTCCATGTATGTTCAACCATCATATTATATCCTCCAAAGATCAAGGAAGTCAAAGAATCACAAGAACTTGCACAACATGGAAACAGAGCTAGGGTTTAACTGCACAGATGACCTAAAATTAGGGTTTTGGTTTCAGAGGCCATAACTCCAAATTTTTTTGGTCATTCTTGTTTCTATTGGTCTCTATATGTTATAAGGATCATACATACCAATTTTCATGAAGAAATTCAATGGGGAAGGCATCAGATCAATAGATGACTTCTTGAGCAAGTCAGTGCAAAATCAGGGCATCTGAGGCCCCCAATCATTCAACCAAAGGGTCTTCTCCATCATTTTGGGAGTATATGATCTTTATTTGATCTTGGAAGAAGTTATAAGTTCACAAAATTGAAGAATTTCAAGCCATTTGCAAAGTTGCCATTTTGGGAAAGTGACTTGTAATGCAAACTTGCCATTTTGGGAAAGTTTTTCAACCTCCTCTTTTTGATTCAAAAATGCTTCAAATGAAAAATTCTTGGTCATGAAAGTTGTAGATTGGATCATTCCCTTTTCAAAATGTACAAGAACTTGACCTAATTCATTTTGGAACTCAAGTTATGGCTTGTCAAAGTTGGGAAAAATCACATAAATTTCACTTTTACACCAAAGAGGGAAGTTTGCAAATTCTCATGCCAAGCATTTTTGTGACCTCAAACACACTCTACATGTCTTAAAATCATAATGCATTGCCTAAGGATCAGAATTGTCCCAAGAATCACAACTTTTCATGCCTTACACATCAAGAAATCACAAAGGGGCCAAAGTTGCACCAATTTGCAAAAGCTCATGTAACCATGCCTCCACTTGTTACAACTCATCAAATCTGATCCATAAGCTTTCCTTGATCTTTACTGCACATAGCCATGCCCAAATCCCAGCCTGCCACTTGCCCATACCTCAAGTACAAGTCATGTAGACATTTTGGCAACTTGCCCATACCAATCACCACAGTCCACCACCCACTCTCTGTCCTATCCAGACTTTACAAGCATGCTTCAAGGATTGATTTTCATAAGACACACAAGCCAAGAACTCCAAGAACTCAGCATTCCACAAAACTCTCTAACTTGCAAAACCCTTCGAATCTCTCAGCTCACTCACTCAATCTTCAAACAAATTCCACCATTCATCTCTAAATCACTCACTGATCACAAACCAACCATTGAAACAGCCAAAAACACCTAACAAACCAAATACGATTTCTGACCAGTTGGGTTGCAAACTCACAAACTAGCCACAAAACACTCCAACCAAGCATCAAAGCTTCATCAGGAGTTCAAGGGGAGTGGTTTGCACAAAGAGAGAAGGCCTGAAAGTCCCAAACTGAGAAAGCTCAAGCTCAGGTACCTCCCTGAAACATTTTTCCAGAACTTGTTTCTTTAGTTATAGAATCGTAGAGTGTGTTCCACTGATCACAATGAGCCTTGAATGATGAAAAATGATTAAGAAATGAGCTTGTATCGTGCTTCTGAAATTTCTGCAGTTTTTAATGTTTGATTCGAATCTTGTGTTTGAGGCATGATAAATTTGTTTTGGTGTTTGATTCTTATTTAGAATTGTTAGGGGAGTGATTCTGGAGAGTTAGAGGGTTTGGTTTAACCTAGGGAAGAAGTTAGCAATTTTCAGGTGAGGGGGTCACCGGAGAAGATGACCGGAGCTCTCCTCCGGTGATCTGAAAGTTATTAAATGTTTTAATTAGGTTTAGGGTTTTGTTTGAATGTAGGCCGTTGATTTGAGTTTCCCGCGTGAGATGAGTGGTCCAGATGTTATCATTAAGCCCTAATTTATTTAATTAACTTAATTAATTGAAATTAGCTGAATTTGAATTCAGGCCATTAGATCTGGCGCGCAGTCAACCTAAAATTCCCCAGATTCAACCACATCCCTTGGATTGGATTACTTCCATTTAATTCAGTTTTAATTTCATTTTTTATCATTTATTTTGCACTATTTATTTAAAATACCTAGAAAACCCTAAAAAGTCTTTTCTTCTCCATTTTGCATTCAAATAATTTTCTTAACCCAAAAATAATTTTTATTTTATTTTTTGCATAAAATTTGTATTTTTAAAATATTTTAAATGTTTATTTTAATTAATTAATGGAAATTAATTAATTAAAATACCATTTAAGTTTCTAAAAATCACCAAAAAAATCACATTGCATCTTGACACATTTAGAGACATTATCAAACCATTCATACAAATTTCTTTTTGGTTCTTGATCCATTTTGACATTTTTCTTTGGATTTAGGGTTCTTAAAAATCAATATTTTTACCCTAACTTAGAAAAATATTTTCTGCCTAACCATGAAGAGTTTGATAATGGTTCTTTTTGAATTGCATTCCACATATCATGTAGTTTCTAGGATAAAATTGGCATGAATTTATCTTTCATTTTTTATTTGTTTTGCATTTTTCCTTTTGAGGTACCTTAAAACCCTAGCAAACTTAGAAAAAATCATAACTTCCTTAGGGTTAAGAGTTAGGTCTCCTCCTTTGGGGTGTGATATCATGTGGGTTTAGGGTACCTTTGACCTTATTTTCAATTTTTTATCTTATCATTTGCTTCTGATTTTGAATTTTGTATTGCATCTTGTACATAAACCCTAATTTTTGCCTTCATTTGTATTCATTCTTCATATGCTTGCATACATGAACTTGCCATGACATTTTGTGCATCCACATGACATATAAGACATCTTAGGACACATTAGAATAATGTTTGATCATTGCATCATCCATTTGCCATGTTATGCTTTCATTTCATGTCATATGAATTCATGAACTTTCATGCTTCCTTTCATGTCTCATTTGCATCTCCATTACTTGTATGATCATCCACATCTCTTGGTATGCTTTCATACCATCTCATAGCATCATTAAAATCATGAATATGCTTCTGATTTTGGTTTGCATCTTTGCATTTCATCTCATTTTCACTTCATCTCATTTCTTGTTGCTAACTTTTCAGGTGGTAAGTGTTTGAGAAGTTAATTTGCCTTCACTTCTGATAATCTCTTCTCATCCCTTTTATGCATCCATTGCTGCATTTTTACTTTTGTATTAGAGTGAGCTTGCTCATTCATTCTCCTTCTCCTCTTTCTTTCTTCAAGCAACTTATCTTCTTAAGTGAAGTAAGTTGTCTTGCTTCTTGCTGCTTCTTTCCCTTCCATCCTTCTTCTTCCTTGGTGGCTTCTCTGAAGATCTTCTTGCAAGCTTCCTAAACCCTAGGAACACCCAAGCATGATCACAATTAGGGTTTGATTAGTCCCCCCTTTAGTTTTACCTTTGTGTCATCTTTGTGTCTTCTCTTCTCATCTCATAATAAAGGACTAAACCTTAAAGGTTTTAGGGCTTTGTGATTAAGCTTATGACTACATCCTTCTATTAGGATGGAGTGTATAACTTTAATCCTAAGTGTTAAGCCCTTAATGTGTTTAAATCCTTTAATCAATTCACCTAATAATCACTAAGACATCAAGCTTGTAACTTGGGCCTTGCATTAGGGTTCTAATTCTTCCTTAATTGGTTAAGAAGGACTAACCCTAGTGTTAATGGACAAGTCCCCCTCAATTTGTCTTACAAACCATAAAAATCACTTCTTAATCTTACCATTAACTAAAAATCCACTTTAATAAAGGCCTTGTTTTGTCATGAGGTTAATCCCTAATCATGGGTTAAGTTGAGGAGCCTTTCTCAGCTTAAATGTTCTCATTTATTATCCTTCTATTAGGATGGTGTAATGGGTCCATTAAATCTTTTATTACGGCTTAAACTCATTACTTAACACTAAACAAAAACTCCAAAAACATCTAAATAATTGCAAGTAGGTTAATGATCTTAATCCTACATCATGGTGATTAAGTGTGGGGTGCTTACTTCATACTTAAGGTATTCTCATTACCCCTAATCAGAGGGAGGATGTGATGAGTTTACTAACCCTTGGTTTAGGCTTAAGCTCATTATCTTATGACAAACACAAAAAGCAATAAAAGATTGAAAACACACAAACAAACAATAATCGTCTCCTCCGGGATTCTTTTCTCATCACCTTCACTCACAAACGAGAATTTGCTTCTTCCGTCTAATGCAAGACAGTTAGCACTCGAGCCAGACGAGTCATACACTTGAGCATAGGCAAGGAAGAAGTTCACAGTCAATCTTTTTTCAGTCTCTTTGAGTCGAACTACGATGTTTTGACTTCCTCATTGCACGAGAGGATACGTAGGCATAACTTAACAGTTATCGAACAAAAGTCTCTGTATATTCCCCCCTCTTCCAGCATTATTCTATAAGCCTCTTATTCCTGAGCTTCACATTCTCTCCTTACACTAACACTTTTTTATTCACTTCACATTCCTTTTGCACTGACACTTACATTCTTTTTTCCAGCTTTTGCACACAAAATAGCACTGACACTACCCATTTTAAACACAAATATTTTAAGCGTGGATCCCGTCGAGTACGACGGACAATCTGGGTGCTAATACCTTCCCAGGTTGTAACCAACCTCCTTTCTCAGTTTCTCTGGTTCGCGACCGTCTTATCCATCTTTTCTAGGTTTATGCAGTATTACCTTTCCTTCGGGATAAAAATGCCTAGCTGGCGACTCTTTTCTTTTCATTCCTTTTCTCCTTTCGCCGATCGTTCGCGCTTGTACCAGGATGCAAATCTTTGGGAGCGACATGTACCACAAGCATGGCATGGGTCAGAGGAGTTTATATGGCTTGTCCTGCCTCAGCTTGATTCATGGAGGACCTTTGGATTGAATTTGATGAGCTGTAACACTTGATGCAAGAGTTTGAAGTGGTTTTGCAATTTTCCCTCTTTGGATTTTCTTGAAGAGAAAGGCATGAAATCTTGTGATCCAAGGCACAAATTTGGTCTTGCAATGTTGCATTATCATGTTATGATGCTTATAAGTGGATTAAAGGTCACAAGAAGTCTTAAAACTTGGTTTTGCAAAAATCCCTCTTTGGCACATACTTGAAAATTATAAGATTTTTCCCAACTTTGAAACATCATATCTTGGGTTCTAGGATGAATCAAGAGAAGTTCTTGTACTTTGTGAAAATGGGAAGATCCAATCTACAACTTTCATGTTTGAAGATTTTTCATTTGAAGCCTTTTTGATTAAGAAAGAGGAGGTTGAAAATCTTTCCCAAAATGGAAAGTTTTCATTATAAGTCATGTCCAAAAATGGAAAGTTTGCAAATTGCTTTAAATTCTTCAATATTGTGAACTTATAACCACTTCTAAGATCAAATAAAGATCATAGAACCTCAAAATGATGAAGATGACCCTTTGGTACGATTGGTGGTGGCCTCAGATGCCCTGATTTTAACTTTTCTTACACAACAAGTTATCCATTGATCAGATGACTTCCACAATGAATTTCTTCATCCAAATTTGGTACACATGCTCCTTATAACATATTAAGACTAATGGAATCAAGAATGACCAAAAAATTTGAGATTAAGGGCCTCAAACCCAAAATCCTAATTTTAGGTCATCTGTGTAGAAACTGCTCAGTCTGCTTGAACACCTTTGCAATGCTTTGTGATCTCTTGACTTTTAAGAACCTTGGGGGGCATAAGACCATCATAGGACACTCAAGGACCCTCTTGTCATGATTCAAGACCTTTGAGATAGCTCATATCACTTCTTGGATTCTCCTGATCACAAACCCTAATTGTGCAACTTATGCAGTGAAACAAATATGCAATGTGACATGATATGCTTATGTAATGAAATATGAAAAGATCACAAGCTGTGGTGTGAGAAAAAGAGAGGGCAAATTTGGGGTGTTTACAGCTGCCCCTATTCAAGTATTAGTTAGTTGTGCAGGGTGTAAGCACCTGATTTAACTGCCAAACAAGATAACTTGTGGTTGAATACCAAAGACAGTCTGAGATTTGCAATCTTTATTAAAAGAAGAAAAGGGATATAAATTGTAATAAGCATTATAGTATAAGTATCAATGAAATCGATGGAGGATGACAATCGATCAGAGGACGACTGTTGGGGATGAAAACGGTAAGTAAATCAATGACAGGGACGACCATCATGCTGGGAAATAAAGAGACTAAGATGGGGACGACCATCGGGTAAACTGATGAAGGACGATAATCAGGATAAAGGAAAAGACCACGACGGGGACGGTCATCGGGTAAAGAAATAAAATTCTCTGGGGATTAAAGAAACGAGGAAAGCACTGACGGGGACGGACATCAGGTTAAAGGGTAAATAAACCGCAACGGGGACGGCCATCGGGTAAAAGAATAAATGAAATAATGATGAGGGACGGTCATCAAAAAGGTGAAGGACGATCACCTAGCAGGGGACGACTGCTGAAAATATCATGACATAGGACGAATGTCGGATAGAAAATATCAACGATAGGGACGACCATCAGATAAGCATGATGAAGGATGATCATCAAGAGGTGAAGGACGATCACCTAGCAGGGTACGGCTGCTCTGGGGATTATCTCGACATAGGACGAATGTCGGATAACAAAGATCAATGATGGGGACGGCCATCGGAAAAATGATGAGGGACGGTCATCATAAGGTGAAGGACGATCACCTAGAAGGGGACGGCTTCCGAAAAGATATCGCGACATAGGACGAATGTCAGATAGAAAGTTCCAATCAATGGGGATTCCACTAGGGAAATAGGATGAGGGACGGTCATCCAAAGGTGAAGGACAATCATCTAGCAGGGTACGGCTGCTGAAAGTATCGCGACATAGGACGAATGCCGGATAAGAGGATCAACAATGGGGATGGCCATCGAATAAAATGATGAGGGACGGTCATCATAAGGTGAAGGACGATCACTTGGCAGGGGACGGCTGCCGAAAATATCACGACATAGGACGAATGCCGGATAGAAAGTGATTTTGCTGGTGATTTACCGGGGAATGGTAAACACGGACGAGTGCTTACGCTTTGAAATAAATGGTATAAGTGTTTGACAACGTGTATAGACTAAAGATGCAGACGAGCATCCTTAGGACCACGATACAGACGAGTATCGATAGAAACAAACGCTGACACATGTTTAAGGATGATGATACAGACGAGTATCAATCGGTTAAGCAAGGAACACACACGCATGTTGATCTGCTGAGGAGGTGATATATACAAGATACGGACGATTATCAGATGATTGTGTATAAGTATGTACAAGTGTTTGACCTGCTAGGGAAATATGTGCAAGACACAGACGAGTGTCAAAAAGATTGAGCAAGGGACACAGACGAGTGTTTGACTTGTTGGGGAAGTATGACATGGGCGAGTGTCAAAAAGAATATGTACAAGTATGAACAAGTATCTGTATTGAGAGTGCAAAAAGTATTATAGCTTTGTCTACAGGGGATATGTTTTGTATATTGTGGGTGAAATGATTCTGATGTTTGCAGGTAATTGGCTCGAACCTGGCTTATGATCATGCAAATGTTTGTTTTTTGCCGTAATGCTCCGTATTAGACGGAATGCTACACATATTTTGGGGGAAAATGATGTGAATGCTATGATTATTCAAAATAAGAGAACCGATCCGAGATCCGGATCCTGCTGGGAGAAAGATCTCTGGGTGATCTGTCTGGAGGGAGAACTCCGCTGGGGAAAAGAGATTATTGGCCGACCTGTGGGGAGAGAGGATCACCGAACGATCTTCCTAGGGAACTCTGTGGGGATCTCAGCTGGGGAAGCTTCTGTTGAAGAGACTCATGCTAGGGATGAGGAGGCTTCGGCAACTCCGCTGGGGAAGAGCAGTTCAGGCATTGCTCGAGAGATCCTGCTTGGGGAGAAGAGAACTTCTGGGAAGTAATCTGTTGTAACTCCTTCGTCCAAGCGACACGCTGGGGATTTAATGAGTTTCTCGAAGGATCCTCTGAGGGAATTACAACTTCATGGGGGAAAAACTCTTGTCATGTAGTCCTGCTGATGAGGTGATTGCTGACTTGGCTGGGGATATAATGCCTGATATGCCCCATGTTGTGAGATTATCTACCTTGAGTACCTGCAACCTGTTAAAAAGAAACGCACAAGTGTCCCGAGGTATCCTCAA
Source organism: Lathyrus aphaca (assembly GCA_963966055.1). Classification (NCBI taxonomy): domain Eukaryota; kingdom Viridiplantae; phylum Streptophyta; class Magnoliopsida; order Fabales; family Fabaceae; genus Lathyrus; species Lathyrus aphaca. The sequence goes on from OZ014521.1 coordinate 449,923,137, forward strand.
CCGGATTCCGTCATAGGAGTTAGATTTGCTCAAGAGTGCATATTTCCTGCAAGCATATATTGAAAATGGCTTATATGTTTTCATGCAAGTGTTGTATTATGAACTTTGGACTTTTTGCAAATGAAACAAAATGTACAAAACAAAGTGTGACTGAATATTCTGATTTTATTGATTTGTGTGCCCTGAATGGGCAAGTACAGTGAAGAAGCGAATCCCTGAAAGGAGGAGATTGCTGTAAATTGAGAAAATAAAAGTGTTGGAAATGTTGAAGTTGACGCTCCAGTGAGCTTCCTTTGCTATGACTTGTATGCCCTTGACGTTCTTCTTATCTTGCTTTCTGAAGAAGGTTGATTCTGACTGATGCTTTATCCTTTCGGAGCTTGCCATGTTGTGACTGATACAGACGAATTCAGAATGCAGTTCTTAGCATTTTCCCAGATTTTGCGTGGATCGCCCTTTCGGGTTTTCAATCCACCGGGATACCCATTTTTGCCTGAGCTGTCCGATGTGGCTTTTCAACTCAGTGGGTGTACACACACATTTTTTTTTTTTATTTTTCCCTTATTTTTTCCCGAGTCTTTTATTCTGTTTTTGACTCGTCGGGATGCCCTATTTTTGTCTGGACTTACATTCTGTTTTTATGTCCAGCGGGTCTTTTATGCGAAGTATTTTTTAACTGCATATGAATTCACAGGAGATAAGAAATCCTCTCCATCCATAGTAGTGAGCATCAGTGCCCCACCAGAGAAAACTTTTTTTTACTATGAATGGGCCTTTGTAGTTTGGCGTCCATTTGCCCCTGTGGTCTGTATGAGGAGGAAGAAGTCTTTTTAGAACAAGCTCTCCCACTTGGTATTCCCGAGGTCTGACTTTCTGATCAAAGGCTTTCTTCATTCGCTTTTGATATAAATGCCTATGACAGATGGATGCTAATCTCTTTTCTTCAATCATACTCAGTTGATTATATCGAGATCGGATCCATTCTGCTTCATCCAGTTTCACATCCATCATTACCCGTAAGGAGGGTAATTCAACTTCAACAGGTAGGACAACTTCCATACCATACACAAGCTGATAAGGTGTTGCCCCAATAGATGTTCTGATAGATGTCCGATACCCATACAAGGCGAATGGTAGCATTTCGTGCCAGTCTTTGTAGTTGACTACCATCTTTTGCACAATCTTCTTAATATTCTTGTTAGCGTCCTCAACAACGCCATTCATCTTTGGCCTGTAAGGAGAAGAGTTATGATGTTGAATTCTGAAGTCCCGACAAAGTTCTTCCATCATCTTGTTGTTAAAATTGGAACCATTATCAGTAATGATTCGCTCGCGAACTCCATATCGACAGATTATATCCCTTTTCAGAAATCGAGCTACCACTTACCTGGTGACATTTGCATACGAAGCTACTTCAACCCATTTGGTGAAGTAATCAATGGCTACCAAGATGAATCTGTGACCATTTGAATCAGTCGGTTCAATCTTTCCAATCATATCAATGCCCCACATAGATCTGGAATTTGTGGCATTTTCTGGCATAAGCACAACAGTCTGCATCCATTGTGATCCAGTAGTAACCTGATCTTAATAACTTCTTTGCCATTGCATGTCCTCCGGCATGGGTACTGAAAGAACCTTCATGTACTTCGTGCATCAGTAGGTATGCTTCCTTCTTGTCAACACATCTGAGCAAGACCGTGTCGAAGTTTCGCTTGTACAAAGAACCATCAGTATTGAGGAAGAAACTACCGGCTAGCCTTCTTAATGTCTTCTTATCGTTTAACGATGCCCCTGGTGGGTATGTCTGAGTCTCCAAGAAGCATTTGATGTCGTGGAACCAAGGCTTGTTATCAGTGACAGTGTCCACAGAGAATACATATGTCGGTCGGTCTAGTCTGGATACAAAAATCCGAGGTACATAATTAGCAGCTTGTACTTTGATCATGGATGAAATTGTGGCCATGGCGTCTGCAAACTGATTCTCATCTCGAGGGATGTATTCAAGCTTAAATGTTGTGAAGAAGGTCAACAATCTCCTCGTATAGTCACGGTAGGGAATCAGATTCTCCTGATGAGTGTACCACTTGCCGTTGGTCTGGTTGATTACCAAAGCTGAATCTCCGAATACATTCAAGGTTTTGATCCTGAGGTCAATGGCTTCCTCAAGACCCATCATACAAGCTTCATATTCTGCTTCGTTGGTAGTGCAGGCAAAGGTGAGTCTTGCTGAGAAAGGCATATGAACCCCTTTTGGGTGTAATAAGCACTGCACCAACTCCACGACTGTTACAATTAACTGCTCCATCAAACATCATAGTCCATGCTTCTTCTGGGTCAGGCCCTTCAGTGTGAATAGGCTCTTCACAGTCTTTTGCTTTCAAGAACATGATGTCTTCATCAGGGAAGTCAAATCTCATAGGCTGGTAATCATTAATGGGTTGCTCATCCAGATAATCAGAAAATACACTGCCCTTGATGGCTTTCTGAGATGTGTACTGAATGTCATATTCTGTTAGAATCATTTGTCATCTTGCAACCCTTCCGGTAAGTGCTGGATTCTCAAATATGTACTTGACTGGGTCCATCTTTAAGATCAATAAGGTAGTATGAGTCAACATATACTGTCTTAGTCGGCGAGCAGCCCATGCTAAAGCACAACAAGTATTCTCGAGCAGTGAATAACATTGTTCACAGTCGGTAAACTTTTTGCTTAGGTAGTATATTGCATACACTTTTCGACCAGACTCGTCATGCTGGCCCAACACACACCCCATCGACTCTTCCAATACTGTCAGATACATGATTAGAGGTATTCCTTCGACTGGAGGCATGAGAATTGGAGGTTCTTACATATATTCATTGATCTTGTCAAAAGCTCTCTGGAAGTCATCGTTCCACCTGACTGTTTGCTCTTTTCTTAACAGCTTGAACAAAGGTTCGGAGGTTGCAGTGAGATGAGATATGAACCTTGAAATGTAGTTCAATCTACCCAAGAACCCTCAAACTTCTTTCTCAGTCTTAGGTGCAGGTGTAATACCTCAAAATTTGCCCTCATATTTATTCCTTCCATTGTCTTATCGCTTCGCATTCATCTGCATTACCCACTAGGTCATAACATTCGCAATCATGCATTTCATGAACTCCTAAGGCATGGGATCAAAGAATCTCCCTGCGATCAGGATTTGGCGGTCAAGACCGAGACGAAGGTTGAATTCACACCATCATGTGAATATTCTTATAAGGAGGTTTACCATGTTCTAATAGTCGTCATATTCAGAGGTTTCATCAGAAGTGATGGATTAGGAGGGTATTGGTGTGAACCTTGTCATCAGAAGTGTTGGACCAGGTTCTATGATTAGGGTTTATTTCCATGATCATGAGACATCCAACGAAGTTTCCTTATGAAGTTTGTTCAAAAGTAAATCTTCTCAGGCAAGGAGCTTCATTATTATTTGAGAGGAGGGTTATTGAAGATTCCGTGTGTATATGATCAATTAGGGTCTCATATCGGAGATCACTGTTCACCAAGGTATCATGAGGATCGAATTTTCAAGCTTAAAGTTGTGGATTTCTGTTGGCGCGCCTATCCGTTATTCGCATGGGACTTATTCTGGTTGTTCGGAATGTGGATTAAGGGCATTGGTAATGCAAAGTGATTTGATTTGTTTCATATGCAAGTTGGTTTGGATTTACGGATTAAGGCCCATACTAGCATACTTCATCATCCATTTTTTATTTTATGCAATCTCCAAAGCCCATCCATTTCATGTCTATATTCTAAACCATAGTACAATTACCCATTCAATTTTATCCTCTTTTAGAACCAAATATTGTTCAAATTGGACTCATGTATCATGACCCAAACTCCCTTTTATTTCACATCCATTTGTTTAATTGTTTTTATAAAAAAAAACTCATACTTGTCACTTAATTTAGTCAAGTAATATTCCTTTGTTAAGATCACTTTTTTTAATCCAAATTGTTTCTAATTCCAATTTTACCTAAACCCATATCCTTTCTTTTATATTCCCAAAGTCCATTTATGATTTCAATTTTACTTATGTCGATACACCCTTTTTCTATAAAAAAAAACAACTTTCAATGCAATTAAAACAATACATTTAAACTAATCAATTTCCAAAGTCATCCAGCTTTTAGCGGTTACATAGCAATAAAGTCAAGGCCAATTCCTATCCATGTTTCAGACCAACTTCCAAATCCTTTCTTGATCCATTCATGATCATGCTCACTTTTCCAATAATTAATTCGCTCATTTTCAATATCCATTTAGTTGTGCCCATTAACATAGTTATACTCAAATATAAACGACAACAATGAAAGGAAAATGTATTGTTTTCCAAGTTCACTGAGTTCTAGTCAAGGTATTCCGAAGACTTAATAAAATTGATAACAAAATTTCAGACTGATAATAGAATAAAGAAACAGTTACAAAAATATAACATAATTGCTTCAATTCCCTCCTTCACTCTCTTCTCACGGATTTCTCTGCATCGCTTTGCATCTTGAATATCCAACCTTCAAGAACCATCTTATACATTTTTCACCCTCTTCACACTTCACCATTACAGAAAAATAAAAATCTCTCAATCTCAATACACACCCTCTCCGATTTCAATTTTGGAGACAACAAAAAAGTTATGAGTTTAACAAAACTCTAACAAAAGATCTACAAGGGGGCTTAAACTATTCTTCACCTCCATCGATTCAGAAATCTGCAAAATATCAAGACTCACTCAATAAACCTTTCCTCAATCTCCACCCTCTCAGCTCTCTTGGACCCCTCAGTGATCATCTTCTTCTTTACCTGGCTCCATCAATCTGCAAAAATCAATAACAAGAATCTCAGATTCACATTGAAGAAGAATCAGAGGCATCACCATCTTCAAAGTAGAAAAGCATCACAACAACCTGCAATAACCAAATCTCAAATTGAGTGAAAACTAAAAAAAAAGCAAGAGGAAATTTCAGAACTGAAAATCAGTTGTAAACTTCACAACTAATCATTAACAGAATCATAATAAACCAACTGAAATTGTAACAAACTTACAACAGATTTCTTCCAGAAGTTTCACCTGAGATCCTTCACAAAGCTTCTCCGATCCTCTATAAAGCAGAGGTTTATCATCCATCTTCCTCTCTCTCCATTTTCTTCCAGTTTTTCTCTTCAGTCTTCAATACTCTTTTCGTTTTCTTCATCACTCTCACAACTTCTTCTTCTCCTTCAATCTTCTTCTTACACACAACTTCTCCAATTCTTCTTCAACCTCCTTCTCCACTCTTACATTTTCTTCCACAAAACTCCATCTTCATAAATATAACTCTTGTGCCTGAATCACCAAAGATTCATCTGAACCTTCATCACATTCTGCTTCAAGCTTCATCTTGCGACATCATTCATCATCATTATTATCACTTCTTCATATCATCATCAAGGATCTTCAATGATTTTCGTCATAACCTACAACTCATAGAAGGGAGATATCATCAAGCTTCATCAACATTAACGCAATGGCATAAGCAAACACGCGGAATCAAGAATACGTAAGGAGATGAAACATACCTGAACGGAATTGTGTAGCACGTGAAGACATCTTCATCGCATTCCCATCGTATTCGTCTGCGGAATTTTCTCCTCAACGAATCAAAGTCCTCCATTCGCATTTCATCTTCAATGATACAAGGTACGGACCATACTCATACCACTCTTGTGTAGTCCTTGTACTAGTGCTGCGTCGAAATTTTCCTTGTGTTCATTCGTGCGTTTCTAAACCCCGATTTGTCAATGGTGATGATTTGAGAGTGTGAGTATGGTGTTGTTCAAGCGAATAGAGGGTGAGTGTTGTTAAGTGATGAGAAGGAGCCTTTGGTGGTGCCGAATCCTTGGTGGCGAGGAACTGTAGTTGTCCGGTGAGGTGCTATCGGCAATTAAGGTCTAATTTTTTGGATTCGAGCATTAGAAGAGAGTTAGGTTGGTTTCATTTTGGAACTAGTGATGAGATGAGGTTTAGAAGGTGCGGCGGCGTGAGAGAGAGGAAGAAAAAGTTGAGGACGCGCCGCGGGAGAAGAGGACGAAGAAGGTGGCGATGAGAGTTGGCGATGGTGGATAGTTTAGGGTTAGTTATTTTGAGGATGGTGGTGGCAGAAGGAAGGAGGTGAAGGGGAGAGAAGACGTTGAGAGAGGCGCGATGAAGAAGAAGGGATTAGGTTTTAGGGTTCTTTCTTTTTTCATCCCCTTTGGTTTTCATTTTGTATGTAATGTTTAATTAAAAGTGATTAATAAATTGATGAAGATTAGGAGAATTTTTTTGAAATTAAAAGAGAAATTAAGAGCATTAAGTGAGAATAATCCTCATATGATTCCCATAAAAATAATTACCGTTAGGAATTTCAATGAGATAAGATCGGATGCTTTTTGGATTCCCCAGCCACACCGGCGGTGACACTCGTCACCGTCCGGTAGGCTATGCCAGCGGTTGTTCACGTGTGGGTAGTACACCATAAGTAGCCATGGGCATGCATTTATGAACGTCTTATTAGAATACCCAATGAGAAGACTTGATCGTGTGGTCCATATTGAAGTCCAAAAATTGACTGAGATTCTATACAATACACCCTCAGGAAAAGTGCTGGTGGGCCTTGTTGTTTTGCTTTCCGCACCCCCCATGCAACAGGCCCATTTCATTATAACTAGTAAAAAACACTAAATGCACCCCCTTTCCTTTTCATTTAGAATTTAATTTTTGTTTTAGTCATAGTTTGAATAAAATCCACAAAAAATAGTAAAATACGTAATAAAATTTTACAAAAATTTCAGTAGGTCTATAATTCAATTTAGAAATTTGTGACATTTTTACTTTCTGAATTTTGGTAATTTTCGATTTCATTTTGATTTTCCATTTAATTAACTTTATATTAAATTCTTTTAGTTACACATAAATTTGTACATTTTATTTTTTCCACTTCCTGTAGGATTTTTAGCCCATTCTTTTTGCTATGATTAGATGACTAATAATAGGACCTAGGATATGTTTTGGTAGATTTTTAGGCCATTTTATCCACTGTTTTGGTAGCTTAGTTCATGTAAAATTGTGATTAGTTCTTAGATGAATTTAAGTGACTTTTAGGCATAGTTAGGCTCTGAATTTTTAGGATATTTTTTAGCACAATATTATAGTCAGGTTAGGGACCCTAGAGAATTAATTTCATATTTTTTCCAGGACTTTTACTATTTTTAGTGCATTAATTTTTAGTTCATTTTTACATTGTAAATTCAACCCAATTTAACTTAGGATATTATGGTTCATTAAGGATTAGCTTAATTAGGTTTAATCTTAGGATTTTAGAATGACCTAGTATAGTTTAGTTACTAATTTTAGAATAGTGATATTAAATAAATTCATTTAGTTTTAGGACTTAAGCTTAGAATTTTCATTAAGTATGTTTAGATGAGGTTTAGCCTTATTTTAGTGTTATGCTTTAACATGCAAATTTTGCAATTAATTTCTTCTTTCTATTTTAATGTTGTTGCCTTAATATTGGTATTTTCTACTTGTATAGGCTTCCCCGTGTTTCTTAGAACCAACTTAACTTCCTTAGGAAGTAAGTTGAGTTCTAGTAGTTTTTTAGTTCCCTTTTATTCATTAGGCTTAGAAAACCCCACAAACCATTAGGACCACTTTTGAATAATAATTAAAATTAGAATTGAGTCTTAGTCCCCTTAGTTTTTGCCTTTTGCAACTTGAGTCCTTCTTTCTCTCCTCCTAAAGAAAATAATAAAAAAACTTAATAAAAATCGAACGTTCTTATACGCCATGAGACTTTGTTGCGGAATACTTATACACGTCCTGTTTCGGGGCGAGGTGTAAGTATTTACCACGACGGATAGGTCTTAGTATGAGAATGTTCACAAACAAATTCAAAACAAAACTCTTAAAAAGCAAACAACAAACAATAAGCGACTTTCCCAGCGGGAACTACTTTTCTCATCTCATTCACTCACAACGCGAACTTGCGACGACTTGTATCGCATGCAAGACGATAAATACACTCATACCAGACGAGCCTACAACACCTGAGCATAGACATACGCAGTTCCAGATATAAAAAACACAAACAAATAGTTCACGCCTTAGTTAGGCGAACTACGTCGACTCTGATCCTCATTTTCCCGATGAGGTACGTAGGCAGCGGGTTAGGGCCCATTCGAGCACAATCTTTAATTTCCCTACATTTCCACATTCTTTCTTTTTGTTCTCTTTTCCAGTTCCATTCTCATTTCTCACTTACATTCCAGTAGCGGTTTTATTCAGCAGCATCTTTATTTTCTCACCCTTTGAAACAAAACAAGCAAGCGTAGGGATTACCCCACTTCAGGGTACGACCTTAATAGTTATGTGCATCTGGTGACCGATCTTCGAGGACCTTAATGGGAACACCCCTCTCCAGTGATGACAGTGGCAGACCACATTTATTGGCAAACCCACTCACATCCGAGGTTCCATTGGGAACTCGCATAGGATGGCGTGGTTCTCTCATAGGAATCCAGTTAAAGAAAATTGTTCGTATGGCGATAGTATTGTACCCTTCAGGATGAATGTACTATTGTTTCTCGATTCAGTGCTTGAAACTGAGGACTTATGAGGGATGCTTGTTTTTCCGGACTCAGTTGAGACCTCCCTGAGTAGTACATAATGCCAAACCGATTCCCTGATTTGGTCATGAGCCATTTCTCTAAAATGATGAATGTATTATTGCTATTCGGCTTTGAGAGTCCGTGATGTTGACCTGAGTAGCACACCCGCGAGATTGGGAGGGGTTTACAGATTTGCAGGAACCCTAAGACCTTCAACATACCCGCTTTGCCATTGGTTCAGTTTTGTGATCTAGTTCTCTTGTACATTGGTTCTAAGATATGGATCCCGGATCAGAGGATTTGTTATTGTGATATTTTGATTTTGTGGCCTTGCATCGACACCTGATTATATGATTGGCACACCACAGACACTTCACTAATCACATGCCTCGCCTTGCATAAGCATCATAACATCATTAATCATTTGTGTTCTTTTTATTCTTAGGGTTCGCACTACTCCCAGTTCCTGGTCGTATACTTGTTTCAAAGATGGAAGATATCAGAAAGAAGAATGTTTTCTACAAATTTTTTGATACCAAGGTGGATTTGCTCAAACAGATGGTGTCTCTTATTACCCCGGGTAATTTGGATTTTTTCAAAGAGCGATATGGTGATATTCTGGACCTGGTGTTCAACCTGGATATTTCACAAAGGAGTTCCATCCATACCTTGCTACAATATTATGACCCTAGACTCCGATGTTTCACATTTCCTGATTTCCAGCTAGGTCCATTGCTAGAAGAGTATGTTGAGATTTTGGGAGTGCCTATCAAAGATCAAATTCCCTTCAATTCAGAGATGACAAGACCGACCCATGCTGACATCGCTAAAGCTCTTTATTTGAGCTCATTAGAGATATCTGCTAATTTGGCTGCCACCAAGGCAGGAGTACTTGGTGTTCCTTTAGAGTTTCTGGTCAGAAGGGTTGAAGAACGTGCCATGGAAAAACAGTGGGATTCAATTTGCGCCATCCTGGCATTATCTGTATATGGGATAGTTTTGTTTGCTGACATGGAGAAGTTCGTGGATATGAATTCCATTCATTTGTTTGTGATGAAAAATTCCATACCCACTCTCTTGGGAGATTTGTATTATTCAGTACACTATAAGAATGAGAAGAGACGAGGTGGCCTGGTTAGGTGTTGTGCCCCGTTATTCTACACATTGTTTATGAGACACATCCCCATTACTGGAGTATTCACTGATCCCAAAGTAATCTGGTCTCAAAAGCTAAGCACGCTGACTGCCAAAGACATTAGATGGTTCACCTTAAGGCTAAAAGGGAAAGAGCTCATCTCCAGCTGTGGAGGGTATCCTAATGTTCCCCTCTTAGGAGTAGCCAGGGGCATTAATTACAACCCCATACTCTTGATAAGACAATTAGGATACACTCTAAAGAATGTGCCCAAAGATCCGGAGCTAACTCAGACTTTCTATTTCCCAGTGAAAGACAATCTCCCATTGGTTCGAGAAGCTGCAGGCGCTTGGAAACTGATTAACAGAAAGGGTATAGAACGCTTAGGCAGGAGTAATAATCAAATGTTTCCCGAATTTGAAACTTGGGTAAGGGAGAAAGCTCAAGTAACTCTAATCCCTTTCTCTGCACCGTTACCACCACCTACCATAGTTGTAATACCTCAAAATTTGCCCTCATATTTATTACCATTTAACTGGCTTATCGCTTCGCATTCATCTGCATTTCCCTCTAGGTCATTGGCAACATGATCATGCATTTCATTGGCTCCTGAGGCATGGGATCAGATCATCCCCCTATGGTATGGATTATCTCGTTCATAAGTGGTTTATCCAGATACTGCACTCAAGTTAAGCGGTTCAAGAGTTCTCATCTTTATGGCTTCATTGATGTTGATAATCCATTGAAAATGGTGTTCAAGGCTTCATATCAAATGTATCGTAATATTCATGATACAAGGGATCAAGCGGAAAATTCGTGTGATAATCATGTCATTATGGTCCTCTCGATTTTCCGTTAACGGGATACAAGTTTGTGAGGCTTTATATTGAAGTGGTTGAAGTTGTGGATTCAGTAATAATACAAATTTGATATGGATTGAGAATTTGAGTTGATTTAAACTTGTTAAGTCGAATCGCATGGATTAAGTGAAAATCGAAGATGCAAGTTCATTAAAACCAGGTACTCTACGTCATACCGTTATTCAAGACAGGCCATTATGGATCGTATTCAAGAGAGACATAGTGATCACGCTGAAGCAAGAACTGATCATGAACAGCTTTAAGACCATTGATGGTCGTGGTACCAATGTTCATATTGACTTTGGAGCTTGCATTACTATTCAATTTAACACTAACGTCATCATCAATGGCGTTCATATCCATGATTATAAGCTTACAGGGAATGCCATGGTTCGCAGTTCCCCTTCCCATTTTGGAGGGAGTACGATGGCTGATGGTGATGGATTTTCCATCTTTGGTTCCATCCATATTTGAATTGATCAATTCTCTTTCCAATTGTGATGATGGTCTTGTTGATGCTATTATGGGATCCTCTGCCATTACTATTTCCAACAACTATTTCACACACTATAATAAGATTATACTATTAGATCACAGTGACTCATAGGCCCGTGGCAAGCAGATGCAAGTAACCATTGCGTACAACCATTTTGGAGAAGGCCTTATCCAAAGGATGCCTAGGTGCAGACATATATGGGGTACTTCATATGGAAAGGTTGGAATTGGAGGTCTGAGGGAGACCTTTTGCTAAATGGGGTTTTTTATTTTTCTTATTTATCAGGAGCAGAAGCTGGAGCAAGTTATATTAGAGCCTCAAGTTTGGGGGCCAAATCATCTTCTTTAGTGGGCTCTTTAACCTCAAATGTTGGGGTTATTAGATGTCACAAGGGCGGCTTGTGTTAATACAAGACATAATTAACAATCTAAGGAATTTATTTTTGGGGACATACAAACCAAAAAATAAAAAGAAGAAAGTAAGTTAGAAGAAGTTGATAACAAAAAAGGCAATGACAGAGAATCAGTGACAAACTGATATAGCAGAAATCCATAACATTTTATAAAAAAATTCAGTTACAATTGAAAACAGAGTCGGTGATGGAACCTTCCACACATCACCATTTTCTCAATCTTTAAACTCTAATCCCTCATCTGTCTTCAATGCTCCACCATCACCTTCATCATTACAAATCAAAAGACTTCAACAATCTCCTGATAATCTTCAAGGTCTCGGTTCAGCATCCGTTTCTGTCAATCACCAGAATCTTCAACCTTGTGAATGATCCAAGAAAGTGAGAACTAAAATCAACAGTGAATCAGAATTCTCCAGTAGACCGATTTTCAACAATTTGCAGCTTCATCGCACCTCATCGATGTATTATCATCCTCGTCGTTTGTTTCGCTACAACAATGAGATTCGACATCAGTTTCATAAATTCACACCATCAACCTTCTCTACTCATCATCAATCTCTCCAAGGAATCTTCTGCAAAAAAAAGACCATAATAGAATTCAGTTAGGTGAGTATAACAACAAAATCGTCACAAAAGTTCAGAGATTATAGAAGCAAAAGGCCAATGCAAATATCACTTATACAGTTTTAAATAAAACTCATGAAAGTTCCATATAATTGAAATAAGTTGCAAAATATAACAAAAAATCTAACAACCCTAACCGATTTTCTAACAAACTCATCTGTGAAATACCAGAGTCACCCTCACCATTGACCTATAAAGCTGCATCTTCATCTTCATCTTGGGGTTCACCATTTTCTTCAATCCTTCTTCACGATTTTCCTCTGAATCTTCAAAATTTCTCACAACCTTCTCTTCTTCTTAAAGGGAATTTCTTCACCACTTTTTCTGAACCTCAATCTTCTTCACTCTCAACCATTTTTTCGGATTTTTCTCAATCTCCATAAAACCTCTCCATTTTCGCCCTACCTCTCCTTGATTCTTCATCGATTTTCCAAATTCTCATCAACCTTCATAACTTGCCATCATCTTCATTAACCTGTGAATCTAGAAAACCATAGATTCAGAACCAATTCATATGCAAAAGCCACAATGGATCAACAAGAACGATGCAAAAGATGAAGAAGATCGATTTGTGTCGATTTTATTACCTGAAGCGCACGAGTTCTCCAATCGATTTCAATAGCAATGTCTTCACCAATCGATGTCAAATTCCACACCAATAACCTGTAAGATTCAGCAAGGAGAGTTCGATCGCAGAAAAACGAAAACAAGAAAGGGAGTGCGAGAAGCGAGATCGAAGCATACCTGAATAAGACTTACTGGTACTCGAAACCGCCTTCGAAAGCTTCTTCCTTAATACTCATAATCGTCAAGGTGTGTTCCAAGTCTTTATATTATGGTGTGTTCCGCTTACGTCGCTTACATGTATTATTTATATTATGGTTGTCATGTGATTCTTCCAAGTCTTTCTTGTGCATTGTTTGGACATGGTGAAGTTCGTTTCGGATTTGAGGAAGAAGAGAGATTATGTTAGTACTGTGTTTCGATTTCAAATTAGAAGAGAGTTAGGTTATGTTTGTTTTTTTTCCGAATTGATGAGGGTTTAGGTTAGATGGTGTTGGTGGTGGAGGAAAAGAGGAGAGGCGGAGATGGTTGAGGGTGGAGGTGGCGTGAGCAAGGGAGAGAGGGAAAGGATGAGGAAGGCGACGAAAGGGAAAAGGGGAAAGGAACTAGGGTTAGGTTCATTCATATTTTTGTTTCTTTGTTTATAAAGTTCAATTATTAAAATAAATAATGAAAACAATTAAGTTAATTTAATGAATTAAGTTAAGAAAATATTAGGAATTAAATCACATTAAGAGCAATTAATCCGCATTAACCCATTTAATCCACCGTTACAAATTTCAAAAGATAGAATAGGATAAGATTTTGAATCCCCAACCACACCGGCGGTGAGACTTGTCACCGTCCGGTAGGTTAGTCCTGTGACTGATCATGTGTGTAGTGTCCACCATAAGTTCTCATGTGCCTGCATTTTGGAACGTTTGATTTGAATACTTTTAGGATGCCTAGATCATGCGGTTTTCAGTGAGTCAAACAAGTTGACTGAGAGTCCATCGTATGCACCTCAATTAGCCAGCGCAAATGGGCTTTGATTTTTGCTTTTTGCACCCCATGGTTTAAGGCCCAATAGAATAATAACTGGAAAATTTACTCTTTGCACACTCTTCCTTTTTCATTCAATTTCTTTTTTTGTTTTAGGTACAATTAGGAATGAATTCTTAAAAAATAGTAAAATTCATCATAAATTTCTACAAAAATTCCAGTAGCTTTATAATTCAATTTAGAAATTTGTGACAATTTTATTTTCTGAATTTTGGCTATTTTTTATTTAATTTCGATTTTTCATTTAATTAGCCTTTTATTGAATTTCTTTAATTGCGCATGATTTTGTTCATTTTATTTCTCCTACATCCTGTAGGATTTTTAGCCCATTATTTTTTCTATGATTAGAGGACTAGTAATAGAACTTATGATATGTTTTGGTAGATTTTTAAGCCATTTTATCCACTGTTTTGGTAGCTTAATTCATGCTAAATTGTAGTTAATTCTTAGGTAGATTTAAGTGATTTTTAGGCATAGTTAGCTTCTGAATTTTTAGGATATTTTTTAGCACAATGCTATAGTCAGGTTTAGGACCTTAGAGAATTAATTTCATATTTTTTCTAGGACTTTTAATATTTTTAGTGCATTAATCTTTAGGCTATTTTTACATGTAAAATCCATTTAGTTTAGCTTAGGATATTATGGTTCATTAAGGACTAGTTTAATTAGGCTTAGTCTTAGGATATTAAAATGACTTAGTATAGTTTAATTACTGATTTTAGGATGATAATATTAGATAAATTCCCTTAGTTTTAGGACTTAGGCTTAGAATTTCTAATAAATAAATTAAGGTGAAGTTTAGCCTTACTTGTAGTTTTAGGCCTTAATATGCATTTTGTAGAATTTACTTCTTATTCCAATTTTAATGCTTTCATCTTACTATTTGAATCTCTCACTTGTATAGGCTTCCCCATTGTTCTTAGAATCAACTTAGCTTCCTTAGGAAGTAAGTTGAATTCTAGTAGTTCTAGTTCCCTTTCATTCATTAAGCTTAGAAAACCACAAACCATTAGGACCACTTTTGAATAAATAACTAAAATTAGGATTGAGTCTTAGCCCCTTAGTTTTTACCTTTTGCAACTTGAGTCCTTTCTCTCCTCATAAAGAAAAACAATAAAACACCTAATAAAAACCGAACGTTCTTGTACGACACGAGACTTTGTTGCGGAGTACTTATACGCGTCCTATTTCGGGGCGAGGTGTAAGTATTTACCACGATGGATAGGTCTTAGTATGAGAATGTTCACAAACAAATTAAAAAACTTTCTCATAAAAGACAAAAACAAATAATAAGCGACTATCCTGCGGGAACTTCTCTTTCTCATCTCACTAACTCTAAACCCGAACTTGCAACGACTTGTCTCGCATGCAAGACGGTAAATACACTCATATCAGACAAGCCTGCAACACCCGAGCATAGAAATACGCAGTTCAAGCCATAAAAAACACAAACAAATAGTTCCCGCCTTAGTTAGGCGAACTACGTCGACTCTGATCCTCATTTTCCCGATGAGGTACGTAGGCAGCGGGGTAGGGCCCGTTCGAGCACATTCTTTATTTTCCCTACATTTCCCCATTTCTTTCCATTTTCCTTTCCATTTCCCTTTCTCATTTCCATTCACATTCCAGTTAGCACTTCATTTTTTCAGCAGCAGTTATATTTTTCTCACCCTTTGAAACAAACAAGCAAGCGTGGATCTCGTCGGATACGGCGGACGATTTGGGGTGCTAAGACCTTCCCAATTCGTAACTGACTCCCGAACCCAGATCTTTGGTTCGCAGGACCTTGTCCTTTCCTTCTTCCTTAGGTTTGTGCAACATTACCTTTCCCATTCCTTCGGGATAAAAATGTCTGGCTGGCGACTCTACCTTTTCCGCGCCACTTTCGCGTTTGTACCAGGATGAAAATCCCGGGAGCGAAAGCTGGCGACTCTACCATTCCCCAGAAGAGTTCCCAGCAAATCTCCAGTAAAAAGCAAAGGATTACTTTGACATTCGTCCTATGTCGCGATATTTTCGACAACCGTACCCTGCCAAGTGATCGTCCTTCACCTTTTGATGATCGTCCTTCATCATTCCTTCATCAAAGTCTCCATTGTTGGAACCCTTTTATATCAGGCATTCGTCCTATGTCGTGATATTTTAGCAGCCGTACCCTGCTAGGTGATCGTCCTTCACCTCTTGATGATCGTCTTTCATCATTTTATCTGATGGTCATCCCCATCGTGGATCTTGTTATCTGACATTCATCCTATGTCGTGATATTTGAGCAGCCGAACCCTGCTAGGTGATCGTCCTTCACCTCTTGATGATCGTCTTTCATCATTTTATCCGATGGTCATCCCCATCGCTGATATTGTTATCTGACATTCGTCATATGTCATGATAAACCCTGAGAGCAGCCGTACCCTGCTAGGTGATCGTCCTTCACCTCTTGATGATCGTCCTTCATCATGATTATCCGATGGCCGTCCCCATCGTCGACCTTTTCTATCCGGCATTCGTCCTATGTCGTGATACTTTCGGCAACCGTATCTTGCCAGGTGATCGTCCTTCACCTTGGATGACCGTCCCTCATCCTTATCCCCAACAGCGCAGTCGTCCCCTACTAGGTGATCGTCCTTACCCTTGATGACCGTCCTTCATCATTTATTTCTTCATCCCGATGGCCGCCCCCATTTACCTTTAATCCCCAGAGAGTCTTGTTACTTTACCTGATGACCGTCCCCATCATGTTCTTTTCATTTCCCCAGCATGTCGGCCGTCCCCGTCATTGCTTCATCACCAGCAGTCGTCCCCTAATCGAAGGTCATCCTCCGTCGCCCGCACTTTATAATCATACTTTACTTCCTTTTACAATCTATATCCCTTTTCTTCTTCACAACCAGTGAATGCAAAATTTGGACTGTCTTTGGTATTCAACCACAAGTTATCTTGTTTGCCTATTAAGCCGCCGCTTACATCCTACACAGCTAACTCATGTTTTAATAGGGGCAGCTGTAAACACCCCAAATTTTCCCTCACTCATTTCACCATGGCTTGTGATTCTTTTCATGTGCATAAGTTCAATCATATTACCTTTTTGCTTCACTGCATTGGTTCTAATTTATCTGCATCTAGGGTTTGTGATCTGAGCCATCCCTGAGCCATTTGGGCCACTCCAAAGGTCTTCAATCATCTCAAGAGGTTCCATGTATGTTCAAACATCATATTGTATCCTCCCAAGATCAAGAAAGTCAGAAAATCATAAGAACTAAGAAAGGCATGGAAGCAAAGCCAAGCTTAACTGCACAAGTGACCTAAAATTAGGGTTTTGGTTTCAAAGGCCATAACTCCAAATTTTTTGGTCATTTTTGTTTCTATTGGTCTCTATATGTCATAAGGATCATTCATACCAATTTTCATGAAGAAATTCAATGGGGAAGGCATCTGATCAATAGATGACTTCTTGAGCAAGTCAGTGCAAAATCAGGGCATCTGAGGCCCCCCAATCATCCAACCAAAGGGTCTTCTCCATCATTTTGAGTGTATATTATCTTTATTTGATCTTAGAAGAAGTTATAAGTTCACAAAATTGAAGAATTTCAAGCCATTTGCAAAGTTGCCATTTTTGGAAAGTGACTTGTAATGCAAACTTGCCATTTTGGGAAAGTTTTTCAACCTCCTCTTTCTTAACCAAAAAGGCTTCAAATGAAAATTCTTGGTCATGAAAGTTGTAGATTGGATCATTCCCTTTTCAAAAAGTACAAGAACTTGATCTAATTCATCATAGAACTCAAGTTATGGCTTTGCAAAGTTGGGAAAAATCATAAATTTCACTTTTACACCAAAGAGGGAAACTTGCAAATTCTTATGCCAAGGCAATTTGTGACCTCTAATTGATGTCTAAGCATTACACAAACATCATACATGACATAAAATTCAGAATTGCCCAAAGATTTCTCAAGTTTCATGCCTTGATCATTAAGATTTCTCAAAGGGGCCAAAACCTTCATAATTTGCAAAATCACCCACAAACTTCATTCAACTTGCTGCCTTGCCTCAAAACTGATCCCATGGACCTCCCTAAAGCCAGCTGCGCAGGACACCCCATTGTCCTTGGCCTGCCATGTGCCCATACCTCAAGTACACCAACTCTTGACTTTATGCATTTTGCCCCATACCAATCAACATAGGCCACCACCCATCCTCTGACCTATCACATCTTATTATGTGGATCAAAACCAAGCCAAAGCACACAACATTGCAGCCTAACACTTGAGAATCCTCAGCATTGCCAAAAACTCTCAAACCTGCAAAACTCTTCGAAACTCAGCACCCAAGCTTCAAACCTCAAAACAAATTCCATAGAACAACTCACCATGACTCTCTGATCATCTTCCAACCATCACTTTGCCCTGAAACCTCCCACATCAAAAACACGATTTTGACATTTCATGAACTGAACTTCTGCCAACTTCATTTAAATACCATTTAAACTCCAAACAAACATTGCAAACTATTGAGGGGAGTCATTGGAGTTGATTTGAGGCAAAGAACTGGTCAGAAAGCTCTTGGTGTTCATTTTATGTTATAGAATGATTCTTGGTGTTCCCCTGATTACCATGATATGTTTTGTTTCGAAAATGGTTGAGTTTTAAGCATTTCACAAGCTTCTGAAAGTTTTGATATGTTTTCCGTTTTGCTTCGATTCGTGTTCTTGATGATATATAAATGATTTTTGTTGGGTGATTCTTGTTGGGGTTGATGTGAGGATCATTTCTGGAGAGTTTGAGGGCTTGGGGTTGCGTATTGAGAGAGATTGAATGAGAGGTTGGCCGGAGAAGATGACCGGAACACTGTTCCGGTCACCTGAAAGTAATTAGGGCTCAGATTAGGGTTTTAATCTTAATTAGTGAAGTTTGAATTCTGGCCCTTGGATTGCGCGCGAAGTCAATTCCCTCCCTTTTTCATTTGAACCTGGACCACTAGATCAGCATACTTCCATTTAAATTCATTTAATTTTCATTTTAATTGCATTTCTTTGTGCATTTTATTTAAAATAGCAAAACACTTTCAAAAATTTTTATCTTTTACATTTCCCTTTCAAATATTTTTCTCATTCTGAAAATAATTTTTATTTTATTTTTTGCATAAAATTCGTATTTTTAAAATATTTAAATGTTTTTTTAATTAATTAATGAGAATTAATTAGTTAAAATACCATTTAAGTTTCTAAAAATCACCAAAAAAATCAAATTACATCTTGATACATTTAGAAACATTATCAAACCCTTCACACAAATTTATTTTTGGTTCTTGACCTATTTTGACATTTTTCTTTGGATTTAGGATCTTTAGAAATCAATATTTTTACCCTAAATTAGAAAAACTCATTCTGCCAAACCATGGAGAGTTTGATGATGGTTATTTTTGCATTGCATCCCTCTTGTCATGTAGTTTCTAGGATAAAATTGGCATGAATTTATCTTCCCTTTTCAATTTGTTTTGCATTTCTCCTTTAGATGTGCCTTAAAACCCTAGCAAACTTAGGAAAATCATAACTATCCTTAGGTAAAGAGTTAGGTCTTCCCCTTTGGCAAGTGAACTTGTATAGGTTTAGGGTACCTTTGATCCTATTTTCAATTTTTTATCTCATGTTTTGTTTCTGATTTTGAATTTTGCATTGCATCTTGTACATAAACCCTAATTTTTGCCTTCATTTGCATTCATTCCTCATATGCTTATACATGAACTTGCCATGACATTTTGTGCATCCATATGACATGTAAGACATCTTAGGACATATTGAAATCATGTTTGATCATTTCATCATCCATTTGCCATGTTATGCATCCATTGCATTTCATAAGTTTTCATGAACTTTCATGCTTCCTTTCATGTCTTATTTGCATTCCCATCCCTTGTATGATCATCCACATCTCTTGGTATGCTTTCATGACATCCCACAACATCATTTGCATCATGATTATGTTTCTGACTTTGGTTTTCATCTTTGCATTTCATCTCATTATCATTTCATTTCTTTGTGCTAACTTTTCAGGTGGTAAGTGTTTGAGAAGTGAATCTGCCTTCATTTCTCATAATCTTTTCTCATCTCTCTTATGCATCATGGCTACATTTTATTTGTGAATTAGAGTGAGCTTGCTCACTCATGTTCCCTCCTCACTTTCTTTCTTCAAGCAACTTGTCTCCTTAAGTGAAGCAAGTTGTCTTGCTTCTTCTTGCTTCTCTTCCTTCATCCTGCTTCTTCCTTGGTGGCTTTTCTCTTGAAGATCTTCTTGCAAGCCTCATAAACCCTAGGGATACCTAAGCATGATAACAATTAGGGTTTGATTAGTTCCCCCATTAGTTTTACCTTTGTGTCATCTTTGTGTCTTCTCTTCTCATCTCTTAATCAGGGATTAAACCTTAAAGGTTTTAAGGCTTTGTGATTAAGCTTATGCCTGCATCCTTCTATTAGGATGGAGTGTATAACTTTAATCCTAAGTGTTAAACCCTTAATGTGTTTAAATCCTTTAATCAATCCATCTAATAATCACTAAGACAATAGCTTGTAACTTGGGCCTTGCATTAGGGTTCTAATTCTTCCTTAATTGGTTAAGAAGGACTAACCCTAGTGTTAATGGACAAGTCCCCCTCAAGTTGTCTTACAAACTATAAAATTCACTTCTTAATCTTACCATTATCTAAAATCCATTTAATAAAGGTTTTGTTTTGTCATGAGGTTAATCCCTAATCATGGATTAAGTTGAGGAGCCTTTCTCAGCTTAAATGTTCTCATCTGTTATCCTTCTATTAGGATGGTGTAATGGGTCCATTAAATCCTTGATTATGGCCTAAACTCATTACTTAACACTAAAAAAAACAACAAAAACATCTAAATAAGTGCAAGTAGGTTAATGATCTTAATCCTATATCATGGTGACTAAGTGTGGGGTGTTTACTTCATACTTAAGGTATTCTCATTACCCCTAATCAGAGGGAGGATGTGATGAGTTTACTAACCCTAGGTTTAGGCTTAAGCTCATTTTCTTATTACAAACACAAAAGGCAATAAAAGATTGAAATCATCAAAAACAAACAATAATCGTCTCCTCCGGGTATAGGATAATTTTGGTTTGAATTGATCTTGCATTTTCAATTTGTTTGGTATTTTTCTTGATGAGATACCCCAAAACCCTAGTAATCTTAGGAAATTCATAACTTTCACTAGGTTAAGAGTTGGATCCCCTTCTTTGGGCAGTGAGCTTATATAGGTTTAGGGTATCTTTGTTTGCATTTTCAAATTTTTATCATGTCATTTGCTTCTGGTTTTGGATTTTTGCTTTGCATGATGCATGTAACCCTAATTTGTGCCTTCCTTGCATCCATCTTCCATTTGCTTGCATACCATGACTTTCCATGACATTTTGTGCATCCACATGATTCATAATACATCTTAGGACATATTAGAACCATGATTGATCATTTCATCATTCCTTTTCCATGTTATATGTCCATTGCATCTCATAACCTTTCATGTACTTTCATGGTTCAATGCATGCTTCATTTGCATCCTTGTGCTTGTTTGATCATTCTCATGTCTTGCCTCATGATTGCATCATCTCTTGGCATCACTAACATCATGTAATTGCTTCTGACTTTGGTTTGCATCATGACATTTCATCTCATTTACATTGCATTTCATTTCTGTTGGCTAACTTTTCAGGTGGTAAGTTGTTTTGAGGAGTGAATTTGCCTTCACTTCTCACAATCTCTTCTCATCTCTCTTGCATCTTTACTGAATTTTGTATTTGTATTAGAGTTAGCTTGCTCATTCATGTTCATCTCCTACCTTCTTTCTTCAATTAACTTGTCTTCTTAAGTGAAGCAAGTTGTTCTGCTTCTCTTTGCTTCTTGCTCCTTTCATCTGCTTCCTTCCTGGTGATTTCTCTGAAGATCTTCTTGCAAACTTCATTAACCCTAGGAATAACCAAGCATGAAAATAATTAGGGTTTTGATTTAGTCCCCCTTTAATTTTTACCTTTGTGTCTTCTTTGTGTCTCTTTTCTCATCTCATAATAAGGGACTAAACCCTAAAGGCTTCAAGGCTTTGTGATTAAGCTGATGCCTGCATCCTTCCATTAGGATGGAGTGTATAACTTTAATCCTAAGTGTTAAACCCTTAATGTGTTTAAATCCTTTAATCAATCCACTTAATAATAATCAAGACATCAAGCTTGTAACTTGGGCCTTGCATTAGGGTTCTAATTCTTCCATAATTGGTTAAGAAGGACTAACCCTGGTATTAATGGACAAGTCCCCCTCAAGTTGTCTTACAAATCATAAAATCCACTTCTTAATCTTATCATTAACTAAAATCCACTTTAATAAAGGCTTTGTTTTGTCATGAGGTTAATCCCTAATCATGGATTAAGTTGAGGAGTCTTTCTCAGCTTAAATGTTCTCATCTATTATCCTTCTATTAGGATGGTGTAATGGGTCCATTAAATCCTTGATTATGGCTTAAACTCATTACTTAACACTAAACAAAAACACCAAAAACATCTAAATAAATACAAGTAGGTTAATGATCTTAATCCTACATCATGGTGATTAAGTGTGAGGTGTTTACTTCATACTTAAGGTATTCTCATTACCCCTAACCAGAGGGAGGATGTGATGAGTTTACTAACCCTTGGTTTAGGCTTAAGCTCATTTTCCTATGACAAACACAAAAAGCAATAAAAGATTGAAACTACAAAAACAAACCATAATCGTCTCCTCCGGGATTCTTTTCTCATCTCATTCACTCATAAACGAGAACTTGTTTCTTCCGTCTAATGCAAGACAGTTTGCACCTGAGCTAGACAGGTCATACACTTGAGCATAGACAAGTAAGCAGTTCACAAGTCAATTTATCTTTCAGTCTCTTTGAGTCGAACTACGGTGTTCTGACTTCCTCATTGCACGAGAGGATACGTAGGCATAACTTAACGGTTATCGAACAAAAGTCTCTGTATATTCCCCCTCTTCCAGCATCATTCTTTAAGCCTCATAGTCTTGAGCTTCACATTCTTTTCTTACACTGACACTCTTTCATCTCACTTCACATTTCTTTTACACTGACACTTGCATTCTTTTCCAGCTTTGGCACACAAAATAGCACTGACACTACCCCTTTAAAACACAAACTTTCAAGCGTGGATCACGTCGAGTACGACGGACAATCTGGGTGCTAATACCTTCCCAGGTTGTAACCAACCCCCTTTCTCAGTTTCTCTGGTTCACGACCGTCTTATCCATCTTTTCTTAGGTTTATGCAACATTACCTTTCCTTCGGGATAAAAATGCCTAGCTGGCGACTCTTTTAAGTTCATCTTCATGTTCTCTCCTTTCGCCGACCGTTCGCGTCTGTACCCTATTTGACCAGGTGTCATTTGGTGGGAGCGAAAGTATATTGATGTCTTTGCATGGTCCTACCAAGATATGCCTGGTTTTGACACTGACATTGTGGTGCATAAGTTACCTTTGAGAGAAGACTGCCCTCCAGTGAAGCAGAAGTTGAGGTGCACACGTCCTGATATGGCAATCAAGATAAAAGAGGAAGTACAAAAGCAATTTGATGCTAGTTTCTTGGCTGTGACCAGTTACCCTCCGTGGGTTGCCAACATTGTGCCTGTCCCTAAAAAAGACGGTAAGGTCAGGATGTGTGTAGACTACAGGGATTTGAATAGGGCCATCCCCAAGGATGATTTCCCTCTGCCTCACATAGATATGCTTGTTGATAATACTGCTTAGTTTTCTGTGTTCTCTTTCATGGACGGGTTTTCTGGTTATAACCAGATTAAGATGTCTCCCGATGATATGGAAAAGACAACCTTCATCACGCCTTGGGGAACTTTTTGTTACAAGGTCATTCTGTTTGGCCTGAAGAATGTTGGGGCCACTTATCAACGGGCGATGGTGACACTATTTCACGACATGAATCATCATGAAATTGAGGTTTATGTTGATGATATGATAGCAAAATCCCAAACAGAGGAAGAGAAGTTGGTTAATCTAACAAAGTTGTTTGACAGACTCCGGAAGTTCAGATTGAGGTTGAATCCGAACAAGTGCACCTTTGGGGTCCGTTCTGGCAAGCTACTCGGCTTCATTGTTAGTGAGCGGGGAATTGAGGTAGATCCAGCCAAAGTAAAAGCCATCCAAGAGATGCCTGAGCCAAAGACTGAAAAGCAAGTGTGTGGTTTCTTAGAGAGACTAAACTACATTGCACGGTTTATCTCTCACCTAACGGCCACGTGTGAGCCCATCTTTAAACTTCTGAGGAAAAATCAGGCCATTAAATGGAATGAAGACTGCCAGCAAGCCTTTGACCGAATCAAAGAATACCTGCTAGAACCTCCAATTCTCATGCCTCCGGTACCAGGGAGACCTTTGATTATGTATCTTATCGTGCTTGAAGGATCGATGGGATGTGTGTTGGGTCAGCAGGACGAGTCTGGTCGAAAAGAGCACACCATTTATTACCTTAGCAAAAAGTTTACCGATTGTGAGACACGTTACTCACTACTCGAGAAAACTTGCTACGCTTTGGCATGGGCTGCTCGCCGACTAAGACAGTACATGCTAACTCACACCACTCTCTTAATTTCCAAGATGGATCCTGTGAAATACATTTTCGAGAAGCCGACTTTGACAAGAAGGGTAGCCCGATGGCAGATGATACTAACAGAGTATGACATACATTACACTTCGCAAAAGGAAATTAAAGGAAGTGTATTGTCAGAATACTTGGCTCAGCAGCCAATCGATGATTATCAACCCATGAAGTTCGAGTTTCCGGATGAGGACATTATATTCCTCAAGCTGAAAGACTATGAAGAACCACTTCCGGAGGAGGGGCCAGACCCTGAATCCAAATGGAAGTTGATGTTTGACGGAGCTGTGAACATGAATGGAAGTGGAGTAGGTGTCGTTATCATCTCACCAGAAGGGGTCCATACACCTTTAACTGCTCGGTTGACTTTCAAATGCACTAACAATGAGGCAGAGTATGAAGGTTGCATCATGGGGGTTGAAGAGGCAATCAACTTGCGAGTCAAGAACCTCGAGATCTTCGGAGATTTTGCTCTGGTGGTGAATCAAGTCAATGGCAAATGACTAGTTCATCAACCTCACTTGATTCCTTACAGAGATTATGTTAGGAGGCTGTTAACTTTCTTCACCAAAGTCAAGTTGAATTATATTCCTCGAGATGAAAACCAGTTCGCCGATGCTCTAGCAACTTTATCGTCTATGATTAAAGTTTGTCAAGAGAATTTTGTGCCTCGAATCATGGTCTCCCATCTTGAGAGACCTGCTTATGTCTTTGTAGTTGATAGTGGTGAAGATAACAAACCTTGGTATCATGATATCAAGCAATTCTTAAAGGCTCAAGAATACCCGACTGGGGCATCCAGTAAGGACAAGAAGACCCTCAGAAGACTGGCAGGAGGTTTCTTCTTGAATCAAGATGGAATGCTATACAAGCGAAAATTCGACATGGTTCTGCTTAGATGCGTGGATAGACACGAAGCATACCTGTTGATGCAAGAGGTTCATGAAGGTTCCTTTGGTACCCATGCTGGAGGACATGCTATGGCCAAGAAATTGTTGAGATCGGGATATTATTGGATCATCATGGAATCCGATTGCTGTAAATACTCCCATAAATGTCACAAGTGTCAGATTTATGTCGATAAAGTCCATGTGCTTCCGAATCCATTGAGTGTCATGTCATCACCGTGGCCGTTCGCCATGTGGGGCATTGATATGATTGGCAAGATCGAGCTGGCAACTTCTAACGGTCATCGCTTCATCCTGGTTGCTATAGACTACTTCACGAAGTGGGTCAAAGGGTCATCTTATGACAATGTCACTAAACAAGTGGTAGCCCGGTTTATTAAAAGAGACATCATTTGCCGGTACAGAATTCCTGATAGAATCATTACTGATAATGGTTATAATATCAACAACAAGATGATGGCCGACTTGTGTCAGGATTTCAAAATAAAACAATACAACTCTTCTCCATATCGCCCAAAGATGAATGGCGCCTTCGAGGCGGCCAATAAGAACATCAAGAAGATCATGCAGAAGATAGTTGTGACATACAAAGACTGGCATGAGATGCTACCATTTGCGTTGCATGGGTACAGAACGTCAGTGCGTACTTCAATAGGGGCAACCCCGTTCTCACTGGTGTATGGTATGGAGGCAGTCCTACCAATTGAAGTGGAAATCCACTCGTTGAGGTTAATGATGGACATTAAGCTAGATGAAGCTGAGTGGCTACGGTCCAGGTATAATCAATTGAGCCTCATTGAAGAAAAGCGCCTAGCAGTTGTATGTCATGGATAGTTGTATCAGTGGCGGATGAAGCAGGCTTTTGACAAGAAAGTACAACCACAGAGGTATATACCAGGTGAATTGGTGCTAAAAAGGATTCTTCCTCCTCTTAACGATCACAGGGGCAAGTGGACACCTAATTATGAAGGACCGTTCATGGTTAAAAAGGTTTTCTCAGGTGGAGCCTTGATGCTGACAACCATGGACGGAGAAGACTTCGAATCCCCTGTCAACGCAGACGCAGTAAGAAAATACTTCGTGTAAAAAGGACCCACTGGATAAAAACAGAATAAAGATCCAGGCAAAAATGGGCATCCCGGCGAGCCAAAAAACAGAATAAAAGGCTCGGGCAAAAATTAGGGAAATCTTGAAAAAATGTACACCAACTGAGTTGAAAAGCCATATCGGACAGCTCAGGCAAGAAAAGGGTATCCCGGTGGATTGAAAAACTGAAAGGGAGATCCACGCAAAAGAGGGATTAACACGAACGACTGCGTGTAACATGGTGGGAGAACTGACTTTTAGTCATGTTGCGGATAGCAAGAGTCGCCACCGACTTTTATTTTATCCATAAGGAAAGGACATAAAAGAACAGGAAAGACCTATTTTAAAAGACTTGAGTTCGGGGGGTAGGTTATACAAAGGGAATGTGTTTGCACCCTTTATATCCATGGTTATCCATGGGCTCTTAGTTACTTAGCTCACTTTATTTGTTTTTGGAAAGTGTAGTGTGTGATTAGAAATTTTCTAAGTACTTTGTAATGATCCTCGTATGGATGTATACAAAGCCTTGTTTTGAAAAATTGTTTAAGAAAGTGAGGTGTAAAAAGAATTTTGAAATGTGAGCAAGCAACTAAGAGGTACCTACCCTAGACTAAGCCATTCATGTTCTTATATGTTCTTTCAATGGTAAGATTATCCCTATTATTAAGGAATATGTAGTCATTACCTTGGATGTGTTATGGGACAGGTGTAGGTTCATCGTATGGTCAATGAAGGCAACTTAAGGGTGTCTTTAGCAATTCGTAGGGACTATCATCATTTATTCGAAGGGACAAGATCATTATTCCATAGGCAACCTCGAAGGGACTTGATCTTTTAAACTTTAGGGACTTGATGATTTTATGAAGGGACTTTGCTTAAGACACCCCTATATTCGAGGGACTTGACCATTTTTAAGGCAACTGAGAGGGATAACCTAGGAAGTGCAAGATGGCGATCCAAGATAGACTTACGTGTGTGAGTGTTTATATTCAAGTATTTATCTTATTTAAATTAATTTTCTAAATCATTTTTAATCACATTTAGGTTATGCACACCCTAAGATTACTAACCATACAATAAAATATTTACGAAATAAAATAAAGACGGAAAATAAACCTACAAGTATTACATGGCTTTAGCAGATACATAATAATCAAATAAATATAATAATGATAAATATAACAAGAATAATAAATAAACAATAATAAAATATTAGCAATTACAAAATACTAGCAATAATAATAATGATAATAATAGTGAATAAAGAAATCAAAATCAAAATTTAAAAAGATAAATTATTTTTAGGTTAAATAAATTTTAGAACTTTTTTTAGATATTAATTAAGAAAATAAAACCAATTTAATAATAATAAGAAAAATATTAAGTTATTTACATATTAATAAAATAAAGATTAATATATTAATTAGGGTTTAGAAAAATAAGTTAATTTTGTAGGGTTAATAGAAATATTCGGGTTTTTGATTACCATTAAAATACATTATTTATTTACTTACAAAAATATATATAATAATTATATACAAATATATTATAAAATTAATACAAATAATTAACATTAAGAAAATAATTATAAGATTTATAAAAAAACATTATTGGTTATTAATTTAGAAAACATTTTAATTATATTAATTTAAGTCAAAATAAAGAAAATAGGAAAGAAATAAGAAAATATGAAAAATGCCCAAAAAGATAGGACTTGGGATTTGAACCCAGGTCCTTTACCTCAACAACAACATACAAAACCAACTTAGCCAACACGCGCTGGTGTTATCTATGTGCAACGCATCCATTATATTTTAAACCTGCAACCAAAAATAAATATGTGAAAAAAAAGTTGGAACCAAGGATTCGAACCCCAGCCCTTCTGCCTCCATGCGCGTCTCACCAACCAACTGAGCTAAGCCACACATCTGAAATACAAACGCAAACACAATCTAATAAAATAAGTAAAGATTTGAAAACCCAATTTCGCGCCAGACTTCATCTCCTTCCTCTAGCTGTCGTCTTAGGCTATACCTACAGACGTTCGTCACTAAATGTTTTAGTGACGGATTTTTCCATCACTAAAGGTCCTGCATATTCAAATATCACAAACAACAAGGATAAATCACTTTTAATGGTTCAAACAAGTTAATATGATGTCCCTAAGTCCAATTAATTCATCAATTTCAACTGAAATTGCTCTTAGCCGTGGTTCCCAATTTCAAGTTTATGAAACCCTAATAATGGTCGTTTGAGTTTCAGGCTATGGTTCATCACGAATATTATCCAGAAAGCTTGTAAACTTCATTCTAAACATAAAACAACAATCAAAATTAGTGTATGATGCATAAATCATCAGAATCGAAAATTTCAAAAGTAAGAACAAAAGTGAATCGGTTTATGAATTTGAGCATGATTTGGATGCGAATGAGGGTTGAGATATGTTCAATGATGTTCAAGGATCATGTTCAAACCTTCAAATTGCCTGAAAAACAACACAAAGTAAGAATTCAAATTTGAAATTTCTTTGAAAAAAATGAAGTTTGTTCTTGATCTTTGGAGGCAGCAAATCCGTCTCTTGTTATTGTCTTATGTTCATATACATATAGTGAATGAAATTAGGTCAAAAACCTTGTCCCTTATTTGGGCTTTTGGATAACTTGATGGTGAAGAAAGATATGATCTTAAAAGTGAGAAAAATCAAATATTTTCATACTCTTAAATCCTTTCATGAATTTGGAGTGTATCCAATAAAGTTAAATGGTGTTTATGATCTTCTAGAACAAGAATCAAATCTAAATATTGAGTTTTTATATTTTATTTTGATTTAAATTGATTTTTAATGAATAAAATTAAAATAAATAAAAAATAAACTATAAAAATATGAATAAATGATAATTGAGTCGTGCATGATGTCATGGTAAAGATTGGATCATAAAATTGCAAGCCCATGTGGAAAGAATTGGTTTCAAGACCCCATTTGCTCAATATACCTCTCAAAAATTTCCCAACTTTGCAAAGGCACAAATCCCTCAATTTTAAGGATATGAAGGTGTTCTTGGACATTTTGGAAAGCTTAGAGAGTCCTCTAACCAACCTCTTTGGTCTCATGTCCATATCCTTTACCATTTTCAAATTATTCCCTTTGGAAGATGTTGACCTTTTGTTGACTTTTAAAATGACCTATAATGTTTTAGCTCATACCTTCCAAATAAAGCATTTTTGGGCTTGGATTGTGAGATACAAAGTTGTAGAGAATTCAAATTACTTCAAAATGAGCTTTGGATGGAAAATATTTGATGAAGCATGTGAAAGTTATGGCTGGTCAAAGTTCAGTTGACTTTTCCTGTGAAAACCCTAATTTAGAAACTCCTGATTATTGATGATCTGAAATCTCCTTGATGAATCATTATCAACCCTTGATAAAATGATGAATTTTACTTCATAAACTTGATGTTGGCAAAAAATCATGAAGTTTGACTTTGGTTTGACCACAGTTGACCTCAGTTTGACTTTTTAACTGCTTTGACTGACTTTTGCATATATGATCATCTGACTGAGCAAACCTTTGTGGAAAGCCTTGAAACTTGACATAGGGATTCTTGAATACATGTGGGATTTTATGAAGCTCACTTGAGGCCTTGAAAGTCCATTTAGCCTGATGAAATCCAAAACCCTAGTTTAGGGTGCATTGCTTAGGAGAAGGCTTTGTCTGAGGGAATTTCCAAGCTTTCTGACTAATTGTGAACCTTGTGAACCTCTTGGGATACCTTGTAAACCTCTTGGGATACCTTGTGAACCTTGTGAACCTCTTGGGATACCTTGTGAACCTTGTGAACCTCTTGGGACACCTTGGAGCACAATGTCTTGACTAGGGGAGGGAAAATTTTGGGGTGCAACAACTGCCCCTGTTCAATTTTTTGAATCCTGAGGAGTTAGATTGGCCTGTGTGCCATTCGTGACTTGGAAGGTTGAAGGGGATTGAACACAAAAGCCCAAAAGTTTGCACTCGCCGGTGCGTAAAGTAATACTGTTGATTGTTTGTATATGCTGGAATGGGCTTAAAGATACCACTCAGAGAACTAGAGATGGGCTTATAGATGCCATCCATAATATCAGAAGGTGATAGTATCTTTATGTTGTCACTGGATATCAGTACTAGGTCTTCGTATAGGCCGTCTCTGAATAATTCCTGTAACATAGTTTGAGTTGAATGTCAGCACTAGATCTTCGTATTGATCGTCTCTGCATTATCTTTGGGGGAAAAGAATATCCTTCATTAGGTGTCAGTACTTAGATCTTCGTGTAGATTGGCTCTTAACCATATTTAGGAACATACTTTAATTTAAGCATCAGAATTAAATCTTCGTGGCGATCTTTTCTGAATTTCTTTTGGTAATATCTTGGGCTAAGTACAAGATCTTCGTATCAATCATTTATGTATCATCCCACAGATAAACTGTTGCATAGACCATAGAAATAAATCTTCGTAGCGATTATCTCTTCTGGAAATATCACGAATTAGGTAAAAGATCTTCGTATAGACCATTTACATACCTTCCCAAGGACAAAAAGAATATCAGGATTAAATCTTCTTGGCGATTATCCCTGAATTTATTCTGAAAGAATCTCTTGGATTAAGTGCTAGATCTTCGTATAGATCATTTACACACTATCCCAAAGATAACTGACCATCAGAAATAAATCTTCATAACGATTATCTCCTCTGGAAATATCCTAGATTAAGCACTAGATCTTCATATAGATCATTTACGTACCCTTCCAAGGACAACTTGTATTGATCATCAGAAATGAATCTTCGTAGCGATTATCTCTGAATCAAGTATCAGCACTAGATCTTCGTATAGATCGTCTCTGAACTGTTTCAAGGAGTTGATAGTGTTTATCTGTCTGCAACTATCCTGAAAAGAAAAGGTTAGTTTATGCAAGATTGTTTGATGTATGCATGTATGGCATGCTGCACTTAAGTAAAATGTCATATGCATTATGGATGTGTATGCTGTGATACGGTGTAAATGATGTATGTATGAATCATGTAGCTAGAAGCGTCTGGGTATCTTTGTATAACAACTGCTGGCTGGGAAAATAAATCCTGGTTCGTTGCTTAGGACTATGAGGACTTCGTTCCCGTCTTGTTTAATAATATGGTACTCATAACCTCCCGTTTTCGTTCATCGTGCTTTTTATTGAAGGAATAAGTTCCTGAATATCCTGACTGAGGATAAAAGAGATGGACATAGATCCGGGAGACTTAATTCTTCGGAGGATATGAAACTGCTTGAAGACTTCGTCGAGTGGGAAGTATAAGATATTACTTGAAGAGTTCCGTAAGGATATCCGTAGAGATTACCTTGTGGGGATGAACCGGCGAAGCTTCGTTGAATCCCTACTGTCGCTCCCACCAAATGACACCGGGTCAAAAGGGGTACAGACGCGAACGGTCGGCGAGAGGGACAATGAGAACACACAGCCGTGAGCTCACTGGAGATGAATAGAGTCGCCAGCTAGGCATTTTTATCCCGGAGGAAAGGCAATGCTGCATAGACCTAGAAAAGAGATGGATAAGACGGTTGCGAACCTGAGAGACTGAGAAAGGGGGTTGGTTACAACCTGGGAAGGTATTAGCACCCAGATTGTCCGTCGTACTCGACGGGATCCACGCTTAAAAGATTTGTGTTTTAAAGGGGTAGTGTCAGTGCAATCTGTGTATAAAATAGCTGGAAAAGGATGTACAAGTGTCAGTGTAAAAGAAGTGAAGTGTGATATATACAGTGTCAGTGTAAGGATGAGAGTGAAATGCTCAAGATTATGAGGCTAATAAGAATGAAGCTGGAAAGAGGGGGAATGAACAGAGACTTTTGTTCGATAACTGTTAAGTTATGCCTACGTATCCTCTCGTGCAATGAGGAAGTCAGAACACCGTAGTTCGACCCAAAGAGACTGAAAGATGAATTGACTGATGAACTGCTTACTTGCCTATGCTCAAGTGTATGACCTGTCTGGCTCAGGTGCAAACTGTCTTGCATTAGACGGAAGAAGCGAGCTCTCGTTTGTGAGTGAATGAGATGAGAAAAGAATCCCGGAGGAGACGATTATTGTTTGTTTTTGAGTTTTCAGTCTTTTATTGCATTTGGATGTTTGTCATAAGTTAATGAGCTTAAGCCTAAACCAATGGATTTAGTAAACTCATCACATCTTCCCTCTGATTAGGGGTAATGAGAATACCTTAAGTGTGAAGTCAGCTTCTCACACTCAATCACCATGGAGTAGGATTAAGATCATTAACCTACTTGTGATTATTTAAATGTTTTTGGTGTTTTTGTTTAGTGTTGAGTAACGAGGTTAAGCCATAATCAGGGATTAAACAGACTCATTACACCATCCTAATAGAAGGATAATAGATGAGAATGTTTAAGCTGAGGAATGCTCATCAACTTAATCCATGATTAGGGATTAAACTCATGACAAAACAAGCCTTTGATTAAGTGAATTTTATTTAATGGTGAGATGATGAAGTGATTTTTAGGGTTTGTAAGACAACTTGAGGAGGACTTGTCCATTAACACTAGGGTTAGTCCTTCTTAACCAATTAAGGAAGAATTAGAACCCTAATGCAAGGCCCAAGTTACAAGTGTGATGTCTTGATGATTTATTAAGTGAATTGATTAAGAGATTTAAACACATTAAGGGTTTAACACTTAGGATTAAAGTTATACACTCCATCCTAAGAGAAGGATGCAGGCATAAGCTTAATCACAAAGCCTTAAAGCCTTTAGGGTTTAGTCCCTGGTTATGAGATGAGAAGAGAAGACTCAAAGATGACACAAAGGTAAAACTAAATGGGGGACTAATCAAACCCTAATCATTGTCATGCTTGGTTGTTCCTAAGGTTTGTGAGGTTAAACAAGAAAGAAGCCTTCAATGGAACCACCAGGAAGCAGATGAAAGGATCAAGAGAAGCAAAGCAACTTGCTTCATTCAAGAAGTCAAGTCACTTGAAGAAAGAAAGTTGGGAGAAGAAGAATGAGCAAGCTCAATCTCAAACACATATAGAAATGCAGCAATGAATGCAAGAGAGATGAAAAGAAAAGTTATGAGAAGTGAAGGCAAATTCACTTCTCAAGTCACTTACCACCTGAAAAGGTTAGGAAAGAAATGCAATGCAATGCAAGATGAGATGAGATGACATGATGAGAAACAAAATAAGAAACATGTTGATGATGAAAATGATGCTATGAGATGCTACAAACATGAGGCAAGGCATGGAGATGTTCATACAAGTGTATGGATGCACATAAAGCAAGTTAAGAAGCATGAATGAACATGGAAAGTCATGAAGTGCACATGGCATACAATATGGCAAATGCAAGATGCAATGATCACACATGCTTACTATATGTCTTATGATGTCAAATGAATCACATGGATGCTTGGAATGTCATGGCAAGTTATGTTATGCAAGAGACTGCAAAAGGGATGCAAATGAAAGCCCAAATTAGGGTTTATGGATCAAACAACAAACAAGAACCAAAAACAGAAGCAAACCCTAAGATAAAAAATGGAAAATTCCACCCAAAGAAACCCTAAACCTATACTAAACCAAAGTCCAAAGGGGAGGTCTCAACTCTTAACCAAACTCAAGTTATGATTTTTACAAGTTATTAGGGTTTTTAGGGTTCTTAAACAAAAGAAATGCCAAACAAATTGAAAATGAGGAATTAAATCATGGCCATTTAATCCTAGAAACTACATGTTAAACACAATGCAATGCAAAAAGAATCAATGTCCAACTCCTCATAGATAGGTAGAAATGATTTTTTGAACTTATGATCAAAATAATGCACAAAAAATGATTTAATTCAATGTAAAATTCTCAAAATGCATCAAGATCCAAAAAGAAATTTGGTTTGAAAGTTGGACAATGTTTCTAAATGTCTTAGAACATTTCATGAATTTTTTGGTGATTTTTAAATACCTAAAAGTATTTTTAATAAATTAATTTTCATTAATCAATTAAAAATAATCTTTTAAATATTTAAAAATACTTTTTTAATGATAAAAATGAAAATAAAAATATTTTTGTGTTTACAAAATTAATAAAACTCAGGAGAAAAAGTTTCATAATTTTTAAACCCTTTTTACTATTTTAAATTAAATGAGTAAATAAAAGGAAAAGAAATAAAATAAAAATAAGAAAAATGGTAAAGTAAACGCAAGGAGAGGCTGGGATTGCG
This sequence comes from Lathyrus aphaca, assembly GCA_963966055.1. Lineage (NCBI taxonomy): Eukaryota > Viridiplantae > Streptophyta > Magnoliopsida > Fabales > Fabaceae > Lathyrus > Lathyrus aphaca. The sequence continues at coordinate 449,957,822 of OZ014521.1, forward strand.
TCTGGGTTCAAATGTGTTGACTGGCGCCAGATCTAGTGGCCAGGATTGATTCTGAGGTAATTAATTTAATTATGAATTAATTAAACTAAATGAAAAGGATTAGGGCTAATCAAACGAATCTGGGCCTTCCACTCACGCGCGAAGTCAACCAGTCAAAGGCAATCCACGGTCCAAATTCAAACTAGAGTTAATGACTGGATTATGCCCTAATGACATTCAGGCTGCTGGAGAAGACTTCCGGTCGTCTTCTCCGGCCAGCATCCTCCCTGAGAATCCCCAAAACTCTAAAAACCTAACTAAAATGAAATCTAAAAACTGGGAAGTGATCCCCACTCACTCACGAACCAAAACCCCTAATCAAAACACATTTATATTTCCTAACAAAGCTGAATCGAAACAAATAAGAACTAGGGCACGCAAGTTTCAGAGAGCAATTAAACTCTCATTTCATCACCATTTCAAAAACTAAAAGCATATTCGTGATCAGGAAGACACAAAGAACAAGTTTAGAACAAAAGAAATGATTTCTGGAAAAATATTTCTTGAGCTACCTGAGATTCGAAGCTTTCACTCCAGCTACTTTCAGGCCTCTTTTCTTGGTGAAATCCACTCCTTATGACCTCCTGGTGATGTTTGAATGCTTAGGAGAAATTTATATTGGCTGGATGAAGAGTTTGATCAGCTTCTGCTCCAAGCTCAGTTGAGAATGTCAATGGTGATTCAGGCAACTTCAGGCCAAGGTGAGAGGTTCTTTGTGGTCAGGGTGATGAATAAAGAAGGTCTATGGAGCTTGTTTTGATGTTTGTGAGTTGTGGTGAGAGTTTCGAAAGAAACTGCAACTTGGGGTGAAAATGGTGAAGTGAGGTTACAGCTTGTTTCAGGCCTGGTTCTTGTTTGCTTTCTGCTCAATGAAGCATGGTGAGTTGAGGTGTGAAAATAGTTTGGATGTTTGTGAGCTGGGCAGAGAGATTCGAAGCAATTTGCAAAAAAGGAGTGTTTTGGTGTATGTGATGGTGTCAAGTGTTTCAGCCTTGCTTGGTATATGAAATGGCCTGCAAATGAAAAGTATAAACTAATCCAATTGGCTGGATGATGTGACATGGCCTGCTGTGATAGGTAAGTTTGCTTTTGCTCAAAGTCCACCTTTTGTGTAAGAGAAGTATGGTGTGGTTCTAGGCTTAGTACAAGGCATGGGCTATGCAGCAAGGGTAAGGGGAAGGGCTAGCAAAGTGCAGTAACCAATGCAGCAAGTGGGGGAAAGAATGATCATGAGTTTTGCAAGTTGTTGCTTTATGGTTCACATGTGATTTCCTTAACCCACAAACCATAATACATGAGCATTCTTGGTTCAATTCTGATTTTTATGACTCATAGAATGTTTGAATCATGGTTTGAAATGAACTAGAAGTTACAAAAGGCATTGGTTCATGATTTTGCAAAATTCTCATTTGAGGCATGCCTTGAAAATCAATGATTTTTGCCAACTTTGTCACACCATAACTTTTGATCCAAGAAGAGTTTGATCATGTTCTTGTACTTTTTGAAAAGGGAAAGATGTAATCTACAACTTTCATGACCAAAGTTTTTCCATTTGAAGCATTTTTGGATCAAGAATCAAGGCTTGAAAAATGACCTAAAATGAAGCATTCTTGAAAAGTCAACTATGCCCAAAAAGTCAACATTTGCAAAAACTCCAAATTCTTGATTTTTGTGAACTTCAACCTTCTTCCATGATCAAATAGAGACCATATACACTCAAAATGATGAAGATAACCCATTGGTTGGGTCATTGGGGGCCTCAGATGCCCTGATTTTGCACTGACTTGTCCAGAAAGTCAACCCTTGATCAGATGACTTCCCCATGGAATTTCTCCATGAAAATTGATATGCATACTCCTTATACCATATAGAGACCAATGGAAACAAGAATGACCAAAAAATTTGGAGTTATGGCCTCTGAAGCCAAAACCCTAATTTTAGGTCAACCATGCAGTCAAACCTGGCTCTGCATCCATTCAAACCCTAGTTCTTGTGATTCTTTTGAAATCTTGACCTTGAGAGGATGTAATATGATAGATGAACACACATGGATCCCTTTGAAGTGATTGGTGGCCTTTGGAGTGGCTCAAGAAGCCCTTGGATTGCTCAGATCACAAACCCTAGGTGCAGATGATTTAGAAACTATGCAGTGAATCAAAAATGAAATATGAGGTGATATGATTGTGTTTATGCATATGAGAATGATCACAAGCCATGGTGTGAATGGGTGAGGGCAAATTTGGGGTGTTTAAAGCTGCCCCTATTCAAACATGAGTTAGCTGTGCAGGATGTAAGCAACGGCTTAACAGGCAAACAAGATAACTTGTGGTTGAATACCAAAGACAGTCCAAAATCTGCACTCAATGAATGAAGAAGAAAAAGGATATAGAAAATAATAGTATATTGTAAAGTGTGGGCGACGGAGGACGACCGTCGAGCAGAGGGCGACTGCTGGGTAAATAGCAATGACGGGGACGGCCGACATGCTGGGGATAAACGGTAAAGCCAAGACGGGGACGACCGACCGGCTGGGGAAATGAAATTATGATGGGGACGGCCATCAAGATAAAGTAAGATTCTTCGGGAATCAAAGAAACATGACGGGAACGGCCATCAAGTTCATAAAGTAAGGTAACCAACGATGGGGACGGCCATCGGGCTACAAGAAAAGGGACCACGACGGGGACGGCCATCGGGTTAAAGAATAAATGAAATAAACAGATGATGGGGTACGGCCATCAAAGGTGAAGGACGATCACCTAGCAGGGGACGGCTGCTCTGTTGGGGGATAAAGGAATTATGATGGGGACGGACATCAAAGGTGGAGGACGACCACCTGGCAGGGTACGGCTGCCGAAAATATCAACGATAGGGACGGCCATCGGATAAAAGGTCAACGATGGGGACGGCCATCGGACGAGCATGATGGAGGACGACCATCAAGAGGTGGAGGACGACCACCTAGCAGGGGACGGCTGCTCTCAGGGTTTATCATGACACAGGACGAATGTCAGATAACCAAAATCAACAATGGGGACGGCCATTGGATAAAATGATGAAGGACGATCATCGAAAGGTGGAGGACGACCACCTAGCAGGGGACGGCTGCTAAAATCAACGATGGGGACGGCCATCGGATGAGCATGATGGAGGACGACCATCAAGAAGTGGAGGACGACCACTCAGCAGGGTACGGCTGCTCTCAGGGTTTATCATAACACAGGACGAGTGTCAGATAAAAAGGAAAATTTGTTTTGTTGGCAATCCACTGGGGATATAGTAAACACGGACGAGTATTTACAACCAAGAAGAGAAAGTATAAGTGTTTAGATGTTGTGTATAGATTAAAGATGCGGACGAGCATCCTTAAGACTACGATACGGACGAGTATCGGGTAGAAACAAACTGAAACGTGTTCAAAGATGATGATACGGACGGGTATCATCTGGTTAACAGAGAACACGGACGAGCGTTGTATCTGAAGGGACTCTTCTGGAGAATAGTAGACACAGGCGAGTATCTATATTCAAGAAGACGAAAGTGTTTGACACTGTGTATGGATTAAAGATGCGGACGAGCATCCTTAAGACTATGATACGGACGAGTATCATGTAGAAACGAACGCTTGACACATGTTCTGAGATGATGGTACGGACGAGTACCAACTGGTTAACAAAGGACATGAACCAATGTCGAATCTGCGGGGATGTAACTGGTATGTATAAGATACGGACGAGTATCTGTATAAGTATGAGTAGTATGGGTAGTATTGTATAGATGAGTGTTTATCTGCTGGGGAGGGTGACACGGACGAGTGTAAAAGTATAATAATATTAACAAGGACATGGGTTGTAGAAGTATAAGCGACTGCGCTGGGGAAACGACACGGACGGGTGTCAGGAAAGTATATATAGGTATATGTGAGTGCAAAGAGGACGTCTTTGGCTTTCTGCTGGGATATGACACGGACGGGTGTCAGGAAGTATCTGTAATACGGGTGATATTGTTGTAAAGAGTGTCCAGGCGGCTTTACTGGGGAAAGATGGCACGGATGGGTGTCAAAAGGTGTATATACTGGTGTTTGCGATTGTGAGGCAGCTACTTTTTCCGGGGACTCTGGTGGGGATTTTTTTCTGCACGTTGATGAACTGTCATTATTCACAAGTGTTAGTTTAAAACACGGCTTGTGATTATGCTATATGTTTGATTTTTGCCGTAATGCTCCGTATTAGACGGAATGCTACGCTTTGTGGGTGAATATGATGCGAATGCTATGATTGTGCAAAGACACCGAACCGGGACTTGGATCCCGTTGCTGTGAAGATCTCTGGCCGATCTGCTTGAAATGGACATCCCAGCTGGGGATGAGATCATTGGTAGATCTAATAAGATGATATTTGCTCGGGGATACGGGTCACTGATAGACCTATCCTAATAAATGAGAGACCCAGCTGGGGTTCGTAGAAGCTTTCTTAACTCTGTTGTGATTCCTTCATGCGTTGCTCTTCTGGGGAGAGTTGCTGGGCACTCAGCTGGGGATAGAGCATTTCAGACGCTGAGATTGAATGTATATTGATTTGGCAACTTCGCTGGGGAAATGGTCACCTTCCAGTGCCACGTGGAAGATAGACCGAATTGATAATGATCTGCCAGCTTGCTGAGGGTGAAGCTTTCATGCTCTAAGCTGTGCTCTGGATACCTGCAATCCTGCAGAGATAAGGAAACGCACAAACGATCCCGAGGTATCCTTTACTGGATCCCGTCATAGGAGTTAAACATTTTCGAGAGTAAGTATACTCCCTGCAAGCATGTTTCTTTATTTTCTTAGAGAAGAACATCTGTACTTATGCAATCAGTTTTTTTTCTTTTAAGACATCAGACATTTTTTTGCAAATAAAATGTACAAAAACGAGACATGATTGAAAATTTGATTTTATTAATTCATATGCCCTGAATTGGCGAGATACAGTCAAGGGAACATATCCCCTGAAATGAGGAGATTGTTACAAATTGAGAAGCGAAAATGCTGGCAATATTGACGACGCTTTGGGGAGCTTCCCCTTCTGCTATGACTCGTATGACAATTGACGTTCTTTTCACCTTGCTTTCTGAAGAAGGCTGATTCTGATTGAAGCTTGATCCTGTTGAAGCTTACCAAGTTGTAGATGATACAGACGAACTCAGAATGCAGTTGTTCGCTTATTCCCTTATTTTGCATGGATCGCCCTTTCGGGTTTTCAATCCATCGGGATACCCATTTTTGCCTGAGCTGTCCAATGCGGCTTTTCAACTCAGCGGGTGTACAATTTTTTTTATTTATTTTCCCTTATTTTTGCCCGAGTCTTTTATTCTGTTTTTGACTCGCCGGGATGCCCTGTTTTTGCCTGGACTTGCATTCTGTTTCTGTGTCCAGCGGGTCATTTTATGCGAAGTATTTTTTAACTGCATCTGAATTCACAGGGGATGGGAAATCTTCACCATCCATGGTGCTGAGCATCAGTGCTCCACCAGAGAAAACTTTCTTTACCACGAATGGTCCTTCATAGTTTGGAGTCCATTTGCCCCTGTGGTCTGTATGAGGAGGAAGGATTCTTTTCAGCACAAGATCTCCTACTTGGTACTCTCGGTGCCTGACTTTCCGATCGAAGGCTTTCTTCATCCTCTTCTGATATAACTGCCCATGACAAATTGCAGCCAATCTTTTCTCTTCGATCAGACTCAGTTGCTCGTATCGGGACCTAACCCATTCTGCTTCGTTCAGCTTAACATCCATCAATACTCGTAAAGAGGGTAGTTCAACTTCAATAGGTAGGACTGCCTCCATACCATACACAAGTTGATACGGTGTTGCCCCAGTGGATGTTCTGATTGACGTGCGGTACCCATGCAAGGCAAACGGTAGCATTTCATGCCAGTCTTTGTAAGTGACTACCATCTTCTGTACAATCTTCTTGATATTCTTATTTGCTGCCTCAACAGCGCCATTCATCTTCGGCCTGTAAGGGGAAGAGTTGTGATGTTGGATCTTGAAGTCCCGGCATAGCTCCGCCATCATCTTGTTGTTCAAGTTGGAACCATTATCAGTAATGATCCGCTCGGGCACTCCATATCGACAGATGATATCTCTTTTCAGAAATCTGGCTACCACTTGTCTTGTGACGTTTGCATATGAGGCTGCTTCAACCCACTTGGTGAAATAGTCAATGGCGACCAGGATGAATCTGTGGCCATTTGAAGCAGTCGGCTCAATCTTGCCAATCATATCAATGCCCCACATAGCAAAGGGCCAGGGTGAAGACATTATGTTCAAAGGATTGGGAGGCACATGCACTTTATCTGCGTAGATCTGGCATTTGTGGCATTTCCTGGCATAGGCACAACAGTCTGCATCCATTGTGATCCAATAATAGCCTGATCTTAACAACTTCTTAGCCATTGCATGTCCTCCAGCATGGGTACCAAATGATCCTTCGTGCACTTCATGCATCAACAAATCTGCTTCCGTCTTGTCAACACATCTGAGGAGTACCATATCAAAGTTCCTCTTGTATAAAGACCCATCAGCATTCAGGAAGAAACTACCAGCTAGCCTTCTTAAAGTCTTCTTATCATTGGAAGATGCCCCAGGTGGGTATGTTTGATCCTCTAAGAAGCACTTAATGTCATGGAACCAAGGCTTATTATCTTTAACAACATCTGTTGCGAACACATATGCTGGTTTGTCAAGTCTGGACACTGAGATCTGAGGTACAAAGCTGGCAGCCTGAACTTTGATCATGGATGAAATGGTAGCCAGAGCATCTGCAAACTGATTCTCATCCCGAGGGATATACTCAAGCTTGACTGTTGTGAAGAAAGTCAATAACCTCCTTGTATAATCCCTATAAGGTATCAGATGATCCTGGTGGGTGTACCATTTTCCGTTGGTTTGATTAACCACCAGAGCTGAATCTCCGAATACAGTCAATGTCTTGATCCTGAGGTCAATGGCTTCCTCAAGACCCATAATGCAAGCTTCGTATTCAGCTTCGTTGTTAGTGCAGTTGAAAGTGAGTTTTGCCGAGAAAGGCATGTGAACTCCTTTTGGTGAAATGAGTACTGCACCAACACCACGACCATTCATGTTAACAGCCCCATCGAACATCATAGTCCATTCTTCTTCCGGGTCGGGCCCTTCAGTATGAATAGGCTCTTCATGATCTCTTGCTTTAATGAACATGATGTCTTCATCAGGGAAGTCAAATCTCATAGGCTGGTAGTCATCAATGGGTTGCTCAGCAAGATATTCAGATAGTACACTGCCCTTGATGGCTTTCTGAGATGTGTACTGTATGTCGTATTCTGTGAGAATCATTTTCCATCTTGCAACCCGTCCGGTAAGAGCTGGCTTCTCAAATATGTACTTGACTGGGTCCATTTTTGAGATCAGTAAAGTAGTGTGGGTCAACATATACTGTCTCAGTCGGCGAGCAGCCCACGCTAAAGCACAACAAGTTTTCTCGAGCAGTGAATAACGTTGTTCACAGTCGGTAAACTTTTTGCTTAGGTAGTATATTGCATACTCTTTTCGACCAGACTCGTCATGTTGGCCCAGCACACACCCCATCGACTCTTCTAATACTGTCAAGTACATGATTAGAGGTCTTCCTTCGACTGGAGGCATAAGGATTGGAGGCTCTTGTAAGTATTCCTTGATTTTGTCAAAAGCCCTCTGGCAGTCTTCATTCCACCTGACTGTCTGTTCTTTTCTTAGCAGTTTGAACAAGGGTTCACAGGTTGCTGTAAGGTGAGATATGAACCGTGAAATGTAGTTCAATCGACCTAAGAACCCTCGAACTTCTTTCTCAGTTTTCGGTGCAGGCATCTCTTGGATGGCTTTGACTTTATCAGGGTCAACTTCAATCCCTTTCTCGCTCACAATAAAACCCAGCAGCTTACCAGATCTCACCCCGAATGTGCATTTGTTGGGGTTCAACTTCAGTTGATACTTCCTCAGACGCTTGAACAATTTGAGCAGATTTACCAGATGGTCTTCTTCAGTGAGGGACTTGGCAATCATATCATCCACATAGCATTCTATTTCTTTATGAATCATATCGTGGAATAATGTTACCATAGCCCGTTGATATGTTGCACCAGCATTCTTGAGCCCAAATGGCATTACCTTGTAACAGAACGTGCCCCAGGGTGTGATGAATGTTGTCTTCTCCATGTCTTCAGGTGACATCTTAATCTGATTGTATCCTGAAAATCCGTCCATGAAGGAGAATACCGAGAACTGAGCCGTGTTATCCACCAATACATCAATGTGAGGTAATGGGAAATCATCTTTCGGGCTGGCTCTGTTCAGATCCCGATAGTCAACACACATCCTTACTTTGCCGTCCTTTTTAGGCACAGGTACTATATTAGCCACCCACGGCGGATAGCTAGTCACAGCAAGGAACCCGGCGTCCCATTGCTTTTGTACCTCTTCTTTGATCTTCATCGCCATGTCTGGACGAGTACGGTGCAGTTTCTGTTTAACCGGCGGGCATTCTTCTCTTAAAGGCAGCTTGTGCATAACAATGTCAGTATCCAACCCTGGCATATCTTGGTAAGACCAAGCAAACACGTCCACATACTCTTGAAGCAGGTCAATCAGTTGTCTCTTTACTGAGTCTTGCAGACAGGCCCCGATTTTAACTTCTTTCACGTCTTCATCTGTACCAAGATTGATCACTTCGACCTCCTCCTGGTGAGGAGTAATAACCTTTTCCTCTTGTCTTAACAACCTGGCTAGCTCTTCAGGAAGCTCATACTCTTCTTCAACCCCTTCATCGGCTTGATTGATTGGATTGTCAGAGTCATACGAAGTCATAGCCGTGCTGTTGTCGGTGCTGTCTGGAAGGCACTCTCTGCAAGGGTTAAGTTTGTTCATTTTAGTGATCTGATTTTAGTCTTATTTAGAAAGGTGAAATGAAGTTGTCATTTTGAAAACACCGCCATTTATTTTTTGTACAAAAAGAAAAATGGAAAAACAGTGAACGAAAAGGAAAAGACTCGTTTGCAAAAAGATGTCTGATATTCATTAATTAATCTTGTTTGCACAAAAAGTACAGATGGCCCGATTACAAAATGAGTCTTGTCATCTTGGGCAAGATGCAAGACTTTGATGCATGCTTATAAAAATACAGGAAATAATAATTACTCTGCATGAGTAACTCTTATAATTTCCTGGGAAGACCAGTTCGAGATACTACTCCCCGGGATCTTTGGACGAATCCAATTCTCCAGATTGCGCTCCTCTTCCAGCTCGTCTTCCAGACAGTTGATGGCATCAGGGGTAAGCATCCCCCCACTCACAAAATTGGGCTCTTTCGCAGCCGCTGCTTGATCTTGTTGAGTTGGTTTGTAACCCAACCCAAATCTGTCTTCTTTCTTCTCCACCGGTAGTAGCTTGCCCCAGCCTTGGGCAGTTCCTTCCTCAACAACCTTCCGGGCTTGTTGGTATGATGATATTGAAGTACCAGGCACAGCAGATGTTTCATTCACATTCAAAGCTTCAAACCCCTGGCTCATTGTTTCATGGATCTCTCCGTCCATTTCAATGTACTTATAGGTAGCCAGGTGGCTGACAAAAATATCCTCTTCTCCACAAATTGTAATGATTTGACCCTCCCACTCGTATTTTAATTTCTGGTGAAGGGTAGATGTCACGGTGCCAGCAGCGTGAATCCATGGCCTACCCAATAGACAGCTGTAGGCAGGCTGTATATCCATCACGTAGAAAATAGTTTTGAAGGTCTGCGGGCCGATCGTTACGGGCAGCTCAATCTCCCCCAGAACCGATCTCTTTGAGCCATCAAAAGCTCTTACCACCAGGTTGCTGGGTCTCAATGCCAATCCGTCGTATTCTAGCTTCACCAGGGCCTTCTTAGGTAAGACATTGAGGGATGACCCCGTGTCTACCAGCACATGGGAAAGGACAGCCCCTTTGCATTCCATGGTTATGTGCAAGGCTTTGTTATGGTTGCGGCCTTCCGTTGTCAAATCAGTATTGGTGAACCCTAGTCCGTGACTAGCATTAACATTTCCAACTACTGCTTCCAGCTGATTGACAGTGATCTCTTCAGGCACGTGAGCTGCGTGCAGGACTTTGAGTAGTGCATTCCGATGGGCTTCGGAGCACATAAGCAGTGATAGGATTGAGATCTTGGAAGGCGTCTGATGAAGCTGATCCACTATTTTATAATCACTCTTTTTGATGATTCGCATGAACTCATCAACCTCTTGGTCGAATGGTGTCTTCAAAGCTTCCTTAACAGCTTGATCTTCCTGCACAGGGCTCTTCCCTTTTGCCTTGGCAGCAGCTTCTGCTTCGGCTGTGGGTCTCTGAATTTGTGGAGCGAAAAGACGTCCGCTTCGAGTGAAGCCTCCGCCTCCGCCCACATTGTCTATTTGTAGTGCAGGGGTTGATGATTCAAAAGTGATCCTTTGTCCTTCACAGTACAAGTCAGAGCCGTAATGCCATGGGATGGCATTACTGCTTTCATAAGGTACGGGTCCAGGCACCGTGATGGTGACTGGACTGATTGCAGCTGTTGAAGGAACTGTGATAGTCTGTGGATCAAAATAAATCGTCACTGGTGAAATGGTGGGAGCAGCACTTTCTGAGTTGTAGGCGGAGTTGCTTTCAGGATCGTAAAATATCGTGACGGTAGAGACATCTTCATGATTTGTTGCTGGAGTTGTAGGAGACATTGGCGGAAGGATGGATGTTGTCGTTGTAGGAGATTCAAAATGGAATGAAGCTGAAGTTGTAGCAGGAGAAATTGTTGAAAACTGGTCAGTTGAGAAGACAGATGAAGTACTTGTTGATGAAGCCGAAGAATTGTCAGGAACAATGGTTGCTGCAGTTGTAGGAGGTTCTGAAACCGTTGCTGATGAGATTGTTGGATTTGTTGGAAATGATGTGGTGATCTGGAGCTGGCCACTCTGAATAAGGCCATCTATGCCATTCCTCAAATTATCGCACCCATTTACCGAGATATTGCAGTAAGCACAACCCAACTCACACCCTGGGAACATTTGACATTCCAGGAGCTGAGCCTTGATTTCTACCAACGGTGTCCGGATCTGACCCACACTGGTTATTAAATAAGACGGCTTGTCTTCTTCAATAGCGTTAATTCTAGGACCACCGTGGTTTGGCATTGGATTCTTATTTACATTGGGTGGTGGTGCGAAATTCAGAGCCTTGGAGTCTACCAGGTCTTGTACCTTCATATGTAGAGCTCTGCACTTCTCTGTACTGTGGCCAGGTGCGTTCGAATGAAAGGCACACCTAGCGTTGGAGTCATAATTCCTTGGTAGACTGTTGGGATCTGGAGGTGCCAGCGTCCTTAGCTCAACTAGGTTGAGTTTCAGGAGTTGTGGCAGCAGGGTAGCATATGGCATAGGGATCGGATCGATCACCCTATTAGCTTGAGATGGCCTCTGTTGGAATGGCCTTTGCTGACTATTGTTGTTAGTGTTGCTGTTGTTGTAATTTCTTGGAGGATACTGATTTTGCTGATGGTACTGAGGTTGCGGCTGATAGTTTTGCTGCGGAGGTTGATAGACAGGTTGAGGATGAGCTGGAGCAGGAATGGTGACTGCTGCTATTGACCTTTGAACATATTGGGGCCTGCCCCTGCTTGAATGGATGGCATTGGTCTCGCCAGTTCTTCTTGGGCCTGCAAAAGGCTTTCTTGTACCACTGGATGAGCTTGCACCGTTGTCTGAGATCTTACCCATCTTCAATAGGCTTTCAATTCTCTCCCCGGCTATGACAACATCTGCAAAGCTGGTGGATGAGAAGGCAGCTAGCCTATCAATATAGGTTCCCTGAAGGGTGTTCATGAACATATCTGCCATTTCCCGTTCAGACATAGGTGGCTGAACAGCAGCAGCCAATTGCCTCCATCTCTGGGCATATTCTCGGAAACTCTCCCTTGAAGACTGTGACATTCCCATTAGGAGGCTCCTGTTGGGTGCCATGTCTAAGTTATACTGATACTGTCTGATGAAGGCCTCTGCCAGGTCCTTCCAGCATCTGATAGTTGCCCTTGTCAAGTGAGAATACCATTCTCTTGACGCTCCAGTTAAGCTATCCTCGAAATAGAACATCCAGAGCTTCTCATCCATAGTATAGGACTTCAGCCTTCCCAGAAATGATTGTAAATGAGTCCGGGGGCATGAAGTCCCGTTGTATTTTTCAAAGCAAGGAGGCTTGAACTTATGGGGGATCCTGACCCCGTCTACCAAACCCATGTCCATGACGTCGAAGCCCAAAGAGTTCTGAGATTCTAAGGACCTCAATTTCTCAGCTATCTCTTCCAACCTTCTATCATAAGCTTCTTCCCCAGCGCCCATTACTGTGAATTGGTCCTCCTGAGGATCTTCTTGTAGTACCCTGGCTGCAGTGGCAGTCCCTTGAACATTTGCTGGAATATTGACCTCAGGATGGAGGTGTGGTCCAAATACCGGAGGGTTGACATGAGGTTGTACCCTTTCATTATTACTGGTACCGGCAGTCCCTATATGTGGATCCTCTTGATTCTGCCTTTCCACCATGGCCCTCAATCTTTCCTGGCTCTGAGCCATGTTGTTCATAACTTCCATAAACTGAGTCATTTGATTCCTCATCTCTAGCCTTTCATTTGCCATTTGATTTCTGACCTCAGTAAGGTCCTGCTGCATCTGATCCATTTGAATTCCCGGAAGGTTGTTTCGGGTTGGATAACGGTGCGGACGGTTGAGGGGAAATACCCGGCGCCTAGCAATAGTTCCTGAACATCACAACAGAGTTAGTGGCAATAAAACAAAAACCTACAAAACAAACAAAGGGTTAGCATGAAATGCAGTTATGCTTATTTGTTCTCAAGGTATCCGGTTTGGCATTCAGTTTTGACCCTTCCAGACCCTTGAAGATGCTGTTGTTGTTGCTTGAAGAAAACTCAGATGAAGCAAACCGACACAAATACACTACAGAAGGTGAAATAAATACAAATTGTTCATTTTACAACACAAGCCCTCTAAGGGGTCAAAATACATTACAAGAAAATAAAAGTACATGGAAAGAAAGCAACAACAAACAAATGGTCAAACACCAAGACCAAACTCATCCTCACGAACTTCCTTGAGAAGTGCTTCGGTCACAGGATCAGCCGGACGCTCCGTGAGATTCCTGATGAGGAGATTTCGGGTCGTAACAGTTGCTGCTAGCTTCTTGTGCTGACTTTGGTCTTTGGACCTCTTCACCCCTGCTTTGATCTTCAGCTCTGATATCTCCCTCTGGGCTGCTGCCAAGGCTTCTTGCTGTTCTTTTGCACTAGCTTCCAGTTGCTCCATCTTGTCTTGAACTCTCTTGTCTTCCAGGGTACGAGCCTCGGTGATCCTGACCCACCGGGCTTGACTCTCCTTCAAAAACAAGTCTGTTCTTGCTCTTTGGTACTGGGCTTCCTTGCAAGCATTCTTCAGAATTTGTTCTCCAGCCTTTGACTTTTTAATGTAATCCCCAGACTTCTCAATCTTAATCAGGTGCTCTACTCTCAACTTCTCCAACCTTTCAATCTCCCTCATACCTTCACTCCTCTCCCGGAGGGTTTTCTGCAAAGCCTGGGTTAGCTTCTCATTCCTTTCTTTCAAGCTCTCAGACTCTTCCAAACTGATAGTGGCAGGGGGTGGTGCTGAAGATGACTCAGGCATGTCTTCTATGGTAAATGGCATCCCAGAGAATTGGGCCCTGGCACGGGACCACTCATAATATTGTGCTGATGCCACATTGTTGCACTTCCCCAGAATGGTTATTCCCTTGGTTTGAACATTATCCCAGGCCCAGGCAGCCTGCCTAACAACAGCCAGATTAAGCTTGTTCTCACAATAGAGAGTCTCAACCAAGTCCTGTGCCTTAGGAGTATGGACTAGTGCATAGCCCAGTTGCCTTCTGAACAGCAGAGGATTGTAATTAATGCTACCCTTAACTCCTATTAGGGGCACATTGGGAAAATGCCCACAGCTGGTGATGATATCTCTGCCCTTGGTGCTGTGAGTGCACCATCTGATGTCAGCTGAAGTCAGGGCAGTGAGTCTCCTAGCCCAGTTGCTCTGCTGATGAGGATTCAAAAATGCATCTGTCCTGGGTAGATGCCTGAGAAGCCAAGTATGGAACAATGGAGCACAACACCTCACTAATCTTCCCCTCTGCTTTTCATTCCTCTGATGCACTGAATAGTAGAGGTCCCCCAATAAAGTGGGCACTGGGTTCTGCAAGATGAACAGATGAACTGCATTCTTGCTAATGAATCGAGGCTCATCTGCAAACAATACAATTCCATATATGCTCAAAGCCAACAAGGCACAGACAGCCTTCCACTCTCCTAAGGAAGCTTTCAGGGTAGCTTGAGAGATCAAGAAATCCAGATGAAAACCAAGGATTCCAGCTTTAGAGGTCATATGCTGCTCAATCAAAACAGGTTCTAGATGCAAAGCTTTTGCTACTTCTCCATTGCTAGGAAAGACCATCTCAGGGTTGAAAGGGATTCCACCCCTGATAGGCATACCAACTAATGAAGAGTACTCTTCCAATAAGGGGCCCAACTGAAAGTCTTGAAAGGTGAAACATCTCAGTGGGGGATCATAAAACTGAATACAAGTGTGAATGAGGCTCCTCTGTGATGGGTCCAGGTCCACAACCATATCAAGTATTTCTCCGTAGTGTTCCCTGAACAATGGTATGTGATCTGGAGTGATCAGGGTCTGAATCCTCCTGATGTCTGATAGCTCTGGCTGGAAGAAGTGATAGGTGATGTTGCTCTTTTTAGGAGCCATGATGCTGAAGACTGAGTAGAGACAGGTGCTGATGATAATGCTGAAGAAGGGGCCACTGATTGGCTGATGCTGGTGATAACTGAAGCAGATGCTGGTGAAGATAGGTCAGTACTGAAGATGGGGTCAAAACCAAAACCAAATGAAGATGGATACCCTGAAACAAATAAGCAAATGTCAATATGATGCAATGATTATGTATGCAAATGAAATGCAAAGGGTTTGTGACTGAGCTGGATCTGATCAAAACTCTGATATAGGTCCAAGTGTGTTCAAGAATTCCAGTTGGAGGTCTATAAATCCAGTAACCAAGGTTGGGGACTCAAATAAAGAGCCACATGTCTAGGGTTTTAGAATCACAAGAACTGTCCCAAAATGGAGTACTCTTAACAAACAAAGTAATAAGGTATTCTGAGGCCAAGGTACCTGCAAACCTGTAAACAGCCCGACCCCCTCACAGGTGGTGTTCTAAAACAAGGATCCTCAGACTTGGATCAGCTATGAGAAGTGTAAACACTTCTAAACCGGAGGTACAGTGTTTACAATAACCATAACAATTCCTCCTCTAATTCACCTCAGTTTCTGAAGGTCAATACTAAAGGTCATCCAGACTTAGCAGGCTTCCCAAATAGCCCTAGCATTGCAGGAAATCTGCAACACAGAGTTCTCAAGAAGAAACCCACATCTGAACCGTGTTTCATATTCCCGCACCAGACCGAAATGGAATGGGAAAGAATATGATTCACTCTAGCCTAGGTGTCACTCAGGTACCAGGTATAGGGCCTTAACTCTCTATGAATCACCCACCCACCAAAGCAGACAACAGATCCAGCCAGCAGCACAGGATGACAATATGATATAATGCAAAAGCAATAAAGAAAGCAGTAAAGCAAACTGTACATAAAGCAAAAAAAACAAAAATAAATATACAAGCACAGGTAGCACATAACACCCCAGTAAACACAAATCAATCAAGCGCTAGGAGGAACCCACAAAAAGAACTAGAAGCCCTGGTTGCAGTATAAGGACTCCCCAGCAGAGTCGCCAAGCTGTCGCTCCCACCAAATGACACCGGGTCAAAAGGGGTACAGACGCGAACGGTCGGCGAGAGGGACAATGAGAACACACAGCCGTGAGCTCACTGGAGATGAATAGAGTCGCCAGCTAGGCATTTTTATCCCGGAGGAAAGGCAATGCTGCATAGACCTAGAAAAGAGATGCATAAGACGGTTGCGAACCAGAGAGACTGAGAAAGGGGGTTGGTTACAACCTGGGAAGGTATTAGCACCCAGATTGTCCGTTGTACTCGACGGGATCCACACTTAAAAGATTTGTGTTTTAAAGGGGTAGTGTCAGTGCAATCTGTGTATAAAATAGCTGGAAAAGGATGTACAAGTGTCAGTGTAAAAGAAGTGAAGTGTGATATATACAGTGTCAGTGTAAGGATGAGAGTGAAATGCTCAAGATCATGAGGCTA
The DNA here is from genome assembly GCA_963966055.1 of Lathyrus aphaca. Taxonomy (NCBI): domain Eukaryota; kingdom Viridiplantae; phylum Streptophyta; class Magnoliopsida; order Fabales; family Fabaceae; genus Lathyrus; species Lathyrus aphaca. Next base: position 449,974,188 of record OZ014521.1, read on the forward strand.
ATAAGAATGAAGCTGGAAAGAGGGGGAATGAACAGAGACTTTTGTTCGATAACTGTTAAGTTATGCCTACGTATCCTCTCGTGCAATGAGGAAGTCAGAACACCGTAGTTCGACCCAAAGAGACTGAAAGATGAATTGACTGATGAACTGCTTACTTGCCTATGCTCAAGTGTATGACCTGTCTGGCTCAGGTGCAAACTGTCTTGCATTAGACGGAAGAAGCGAGCTCTCGTTTGTGAGTGAATGAGATGAGAAAAGAATCCCGGAGGAGACGATTATTGTTTGTTTTTGAGTTTTCAGTCTTTTATTGCATTTGGATGTTTGTCATAAGTTAATGAGCTTAAGCCTAAACCAATGGATTTAGTAAACTCATCACATCTTCCCTCTGATTAGGGGTAATGAGAATACCTTAAGTGTGAAGTCAGCTTCTCACACTCAATCACCATGGAGTAGGATTAAGATAATTAACCTACTTGTGATTATTTAAATGTTTTTGGTGTTTTTGTTTAGTGTTGAGTAACGAGGTTAATCCATAATCAGGGATTAAACAGACTCATTACACCATCCTAATAGAAGGATAATAGATGAGAATGTTTAAGCTGAGGAATGCTCCTCAACTTAATCCATGATTAGGGATTAAACTCATGACAAAACAAGCCTTTGATTAAGTGAATTTTATTCAATGGTGAGATGATGAAGTGATTTTTAGGGTTTGTAAGACAACTTGAGGAGGACTTGTCCATTAACACTAGGGTTAGTCCTTCTTAACCAATTAAGGAAGAATTAGAACCCTAATGCAAGGCCCAAGTTACAAGTGTGATGTCTTGATGATTTATTAAGTGAATTGATTAAGAGATTTAAACACATTAAGGGTTTAACACTTAGGATTAAAGTTATACACTCCATCCTAAGAGAAGGATGCAGGCATAAGCTTAATCACAAAGCCTTAAAGCCTTTAGGGTTTAGTCCCTGGTTATGAGATGAGAAGAGAAGACTCAAAGATGACACAAAGGTAAAACTAAATGGGGGACTAATCAAACCCTAATCATTGTCATGCTTGGTTGTTCCTAAGGTTTGTGAGGTTAAACAAGAAAGAAGCCTTCAATGGAACCACCAGGAAGTAGATGAAAGGATCAAGAGAAGCAAAGCAACTTGCTTCATTCAAGAAGTCAAGTCACTTGAAGAAAGAAAGTGGGGAGAAGAAGAATGAGCAAGCTCAATCTCAAACACATATAGAAATGCAGCAATGAATGCAAGAGAGATGAAAAGAAAAGTTATGAGAAGTGAAGGCAAATTCACTTCTCAAGTCACTTACCACCTGAAAAGGATAGGAAAGAAATGCAATGCAATGCAAGATGAGATGAGATGACATGATGAGAAACAAAATCAGAAACATGTTGATGATGAAAATGATGCTATGAGATGCTACAAACATGAGGCAAGGCATGGAGATGTTCATACAAGTGTATGGATGCACATAAAGCAAGTTAAGAAGCATGAATGAACATGGAAAGTCATGAAGTGCACATGGCATACAATATGGCAAATGCAAGATGCAATGATCACACATGCTTACTATATGTCTTATGATGTCAAATTAATCACATGGATGCTTGGAATGTCATGGCAAGTTATGTTATGCAAGAGACTGCAAAAGGGATGCAAATGAAAGCCCAAATTAGGGTTTATGGATCAAACAACAAACAAGAACCAAAAACAGAAGCAAACCCTAAGATAAAAAATGGAAAATGCCACCCAAAGAAACCCTAAACCTATACTAAACCAAAGTCCAAAGGGGAGGTCTCAACTCTTAACCAAACTCAAGTTATGATTTTTACAAGTTATTAGGGTTTTTAGGGTTCTTAAACAAAAGAAATGCCAAACAAATTGAAAATGAGGAATTAAATCATGGCCATTTAATCCTAGAAACTACATGTTAAACACAATGCAATGCAAAAAGAATCAATGTCCAACTCCTCATAGATAGGCAGAAATGATTTTTTGAACTTATGATCAAAATAATGCACAAAAAATGATTTAATTCAATGTAAAATTCTCAAAATGCATCAAGATCCAAAAATAAATTTGGTTTGAAAGTTGGACAATGTTTCTAAATGTCTTAGAACATTTCATGAATTTTTTGGTGATTTTTAAATACCTAAAAGTATTTTTAATAAATTAATTTTCATTAATCAATTAAAAATAATCTTTTAAATATTTAAAAATACTTTTTTAATGATAAAAATGAAAATAAAAATATTTTTGTGTTTACAAAATTAATAAAACTCAGGAGAAAAAGTTTCATAATTTTTAAACCCTTTTTACTATTTTAAATTAAATGAGTAAATAAAAGGAAAAGAAATAAAATAAAAATAAGAAAAATGGGAAAGTAAACGCAAGGAGAGGCTGGGATTGCGTCTGGGTTCAAATGTGTTGACTGGCGCCAGATCTAGTGGCCAGGATTGATTCTGAGGTAATTAATTTAATTATGAATTAATTAAACTAAATGAAAAGGATTAGGGCTAATCAAACGAATCTGGGCCTTCCACTCACGCGCGAAGTCAACCAGTCAAAGGCAATCCACGGTCCAAATTCAAACTAGAGTTAATGACTGGATTATGCCCGAATGATATTCAGGCTGCCGGAGAAGACTTCCGGTCGTCTTCTCCGGCCAGCATCCTCCCTGAGAATCCCCAAAACTCTAAAAACCTAACTAAAATGAAATCTAAAAACTGGGAAGTGATCCCCACTCACTCACGAACCAAAACCCCTAATCAAAACACATTTATATTTCCTAACAAAGCTGAATCGAAACAAATAAGAACTAGGGCACGCAAGTTTCAGAGAGCAATTAAACTCTCATTTCATCACCATTTCAAAAACTAAAAGCATATTCGTGATCAGGAAGACACAAAGAACAAGTTTAGAACAAAAGAAATGATTTCTGGAAAAATATTTCTTGAGCTACCTGAGATTCGAAGCTTTCACTCCAGCTACTTTCAGGCCTCTTTTCTTGGTGAAATCCACTCCTTATGACCTCCTGGTGATGTTTGAATGCTTAGGAGAAATTTATATTGGCTGGATGAAGAGTTTGATCAGCTTCTGCTCCAAGCTCAGTTGAGAATGTCAATGGTGATTCAGGCAACTTCAGGCCAAGGTGAGAGGTTCTTTGTGGTCAGGGTGATGAATAAAGAAGGTCTATGGAGCTTGTTTTGATGTTTGTGAGCTGTGGTGAGAGTTTCAAAAGAAACTGCAACTTGGGGTGAAAATGGTGAAGTGAGGTTACAGCTTGTTTCAGGCCTAGTTCTTGTTTGCTTTCTGCTCAATGAAGCATGGTGAGTTGAGGTGTGAAAATAGTTTGGATGTTTGTGAGCTGGGCAGAGAGATTCGAAGCAATTTGCAAAAAAGGAGTGTTTTGGTGTATGTGATGGTGTCAAGTGTTTCAGCCTTGCTTGGTATATGAAATGGCCTGCAAATGAAAAGTATAAACTAATCCAATTGGCTGGATGATGTGACATGGCCTGCTGTGATAGGTAAGTTTGCTTTTGCTCAAAGTCCACCTTTTGTGTAAGAGAAGTATGGTGTGGTTCTAGGCTTAGTACAAGGCATGGGCTATGCAGCAAGGGTAAGGGGAAGGGCTAGCAAAGTGCAGTAACCAATGCAGCAAGTGGGGGAAAGAATGATCATGAGTTTTGCAAGTTGTTGCTTTATGGTTCACATGTGATTTCCTTAACCCACAAACCATAATACATGAGCATTCTTGGTTCAATTCTGATTTTTATGACTCATAGAATGTTTGAATCATGGTTTGAAATGAACTAGAAGTTACAAAAGGCATTGGTTCATGATTTTGCAAAATTCTCATTTGAGGCATGCCTTGAAAATCAATGATTTTTGCCAACTTTGTCACACCATAACTTTTGATCCAAGAAGAGTTTGATCATGTTCTTGTACTTTTTGAAAAGGGAAAGATGTAATCTACAACTTTCATGACCAAAGTTTTTCCATTTGAAGCATTTTTGGATCAAGAATCAAGGCTTGAAAAATGACCTAAAATGAAGCATTCTTGAAAAGTCAACTATGCCCAAAAAGTCAACATTTGCAAAAACTCCAAATTCTTGATTTTTGTGAACTTCAACCTTCTTCCATGATCAAATAGAGACCATATACACTCAAAATGATGAAGATCACCCATTGGTTGGGTCATTGGGGGCCTCAGATGCCCTGATTTTGCACTGACTTGTCCAGAAAGTCAACCCTTGATCAGATGACTTCCCCATGGAATTTCTCCATGAAAATTGATATGCATACTCCTTATACCATATAGAGACCAATGGAAACAAGAATGACCAAAAAATTTGGAGTTATGGCCTCTGAAGCCAAAACCCTAATTTTAGGTCAACCATGCAGTCAAACCTGGCTCTGCATCCATTCAAACCCTAGTTCTTGTGATTCTTTTGAAATCTTGACCTTGAGAGGATGTAATATGATAGATGAACACACATGGATCCCTTTGAAGTGATTGGTGGCCTTTGGAGTGGCTTAAGAAGCCCTTGGATTGCTCAGATCACAAACCCTAGGTGCAGATGATTTAGAAACTATGCAGTGAATCAAAAATGAAATATGAGGTGAACTCACTGGAGATGAATAGAGTCGCCAGCTAGGCATTTTTATCCCGGAGGAAAGGTAATGCTGCATAGACCTAGAAAAAGATGGATAAGACGGTTTGCGAACCAGAGAGACTGAGAAAGGGGGTTGGTTACAACCTGGGAAGGTATTAGCACCCAGATTGTCCGTCGTACTCGACGGGATCCACGCTTGAAAGATTTGTGTTTTAAAGGGGTAGTGTCAGTGCAATCTGTGTATGAAATAGCTGGAAAAGATGTACAGGTGTCAGTGTAAAGTGTATAAGTGATGTGAAGTATGAAAGTGTCAGTGTAAGAACAAGGTGAAATGCTCAAGATCATGAGGCTAAAGAATGAAGCTAGAAAGAGGGGGAATATACAGAGACTTTTGTTCGATAACTGTTAAGTTATGCCTACGTATCCTCTCGTGCAATGAGGAAGTCAGAACACCGTAGTTCGACCCAATGAGACTGAAAGATGAATTGACTTGTGAACTGCTTGCTTGTCAATGCTCAAGTGTATGACCTGTCTGGCTCAGGTGCAAACTGTCTTGCATTAGACGGAAGAAGCAAGTTCTCGTTTGTGAATGAAGATGATGAGAAAAGAATCCCGAAGGAGACGATTATTGTCTGTTTTTGTATTTTCAGTCTTTTATTGCTTTTTGAAGTTTGTCATAAGTTAATGAGCTTAAGCCTAAACCAATGGATTTAGTAAACTCATCACATCTTCCCTCTGATTAGGGGTAATGAGAATACCTTAAGTGTGAAGTCAGATTCTCACACTTAATCAACTTTGGTGTAGGATTAAGATCATTAACCTACTTGTGATTATTTAGATGTTTTTGTGGTTTTTGTTTAGTGTTGAGTAATGAGGTTAAGCCATAATCAGGGATTAAACAGACTCATTACACCATCCTAAAAGAAGGATGATAGATGAGAATGTTTAAGCGGAGGAAAGCTCCTCAACTTAATCCATGATTAGGGATTAAACCCATGACAAAACAAGCCTTTGATTAAGTGGATTTTATTTAATGATATGGTGATGAAGTGATTTTTATGATTTGTAAGACAACTTGAGGGGGACTTGTCCATTAACACTAGGGTTAGTCCTTCTTAACCACTTAAGGAAGAATTAGAACCCTAATGCAAGGCCCAAGTTACAAGTGTGATGTCTTGATACTTATTAAGTGAATTGGTTAAGAGATTTAAACACATTAAGGGTTTAACACTTAGGATTAAAGTCATACACTCCATCCTAAGAGAAGGATGCAGGCATAAGCTTAATCACAAAGCCCTAAAGCCTTTATGGTTTAGTCCCTGATTATGAGATGAGAAGAGAAGACTCAAAGAGAGACACAAAGGTAAAACTATGGGGGGAGACTAATCAAAACCCTAATTCATTGTCATGCTTGGTTGATCCTAAGGTTTGTGAGGTTTTCAAGAACAATCTTCAGAAGAAACACCAGGAAGCAGATGAACAAGATCAAGAGAAGCAAAGTGGCTTGCTTCATTCAAGAAGTCAAGTCACTTGAAGAAAGAAAGTGGGAGTAGAAGCATGAGCAAGCTCAAACTCAAGCACATATAGAAATGCAGCAATGCATGCAAGAGAGATGAAAAGAAAAGTTATGAGAAGTGAAGGCAAATTCACTTCTCAAGTTTACTTACCACCTGAAATGTTAGAAAGAAATGCAATGCAATGCTAAATGAAATGAAATGACATGATGCTAGACCAAACCAGAAGCATGTTGATGATGATTATGATGTTATGGGGTGCTGCAAACATGAGGCAAGACATGGAGATGTTCATACAAGATCATGGGTGCAAATGATGCAAGTTAAGAACCAAGAATGAACATGAAAAGTTATGAAGCATACAAGACAAATGACATGGCAAATATGTAATGCAATGATCAAACATGCTTTCTATGTGCCCTAAGATGCCAAATGAATCACAAGAATGCACAAAATGCAAAGACAAGTCATGTTATGCAAGGAAATGCAAGAAGGATGCAAGAGAAATCCCAAATTAGGGTTTATGGAACAAACATCAAACAAAAACCCAAAACAGAAACAAACCCCAAGATAAAAAATGGAAAATGCTGCTCAAAGAAACCCTAAACCTATAATGAACCACTGCCCAAAGGGGAACTCCCAACTCTTAACCAATCTCAAGATATGAATTTTCTAAGTTATTAGGGTTTTTTTAGGGTTCTTAACAAAAGAAATGTCAAACAAATAGAAAATGCAAGATCAAATCATGGCCATTTTACCCTAGAAACTACATGCCAAACACAAAACAATGCAAGAAGAATCAATGTCTCAACCTTCTCCAATAGGCAGAAATGAATTTTTGAACCCATGATCAAAATAATGCATAAAAAATGATTTAATTCAATGAAAAATTCTTAAAATGCATCAAGATCAAAGAAGAAATTTGGTTTGAAGGTTGGACAATGTTTCTAAATGTCTTAGAACATTTCATGAATTTTTTTTTGTAATTTTTAAATACCTAAAAGTATTTTTAATTAATTAATTTCCATTAATCAATTAAAAATAATCTTTTAAATATTTAAAAATACTTTTTTAATGATAAAAAATAAAATAAAAATGTTTTTGGGTCTTAAAAATTAATAAAACTTTTAGGAAAAAGTTTCATAATTTTTAAGAATTTTTAACTATTTTAAAATAATTATGCAAGTTATTTGAAATAAAATGAAATTAAAAATAAGGAAAAAGAAAAGTCAAAGGAACGAAGGGATGAGATGCAGTCTGGTTTTAAATTGGTTGACTGGCGCCAGATCTTGTGGCCAGGATTGATTCTGAGTTAATTACAATTAATTAAAACTAATAAAAGAATTAGGGCTAATCAAAGTGATCTGAGCCCTTCCCTCACGCGCGAAGTCAACAAGTCAATGGCAATCAACGCTCAGAATTCAAACTAACATTAATGACCTGAGATTAGGGTTTAATGACTCAGGCTGCCGGAGAAGACCTCCGGTCGTCTTCTCCGGCCAGCTCCCTCCCTGAGAAACTTCAAACTCCCTTAAAACGTATCAAAAATGAAAACTAAAAACTGGGAAATGATCTCCATCCTCTCACGAATCAAACCCCTCTCTCAAAACACATTTCTTCTTCCTAAACAAGCTGAATCGAAAGAAATAAAAACTAGGGCACGCAAGCTTCAGAGACAAATTAAATACTCAAATCAAAACCATTTTCAAAACCAATGACATCAGGATAATCAGTGAATCACATAGAACAAGTTTGTAACAAGAAAAATGATTTCTGGAAAAAATAATTTCGAGCTACCTGAGATTTGGAGCTTTCAACTTGAGAACTTTCTGGCCACCTCTCCTTGCGCAATCTACTCCTTAGGACCTCTTGATGATGTTTGAATGCCTTAGAACAATTTATATAGGCTGGTTGATGAGCTTCGACAGTTTCTGCTTCACCTCAGTCAAGAATGGCTATGATGATTCTGGTAGTTTCAGGCCATTGTGAATGGTGGTTTTGACTCCTTGTGATATGCTTGGCTTGTTGGTGAAGAAAGATGAGGTGTTTGATGGCTGAATAGTGAGATTCGAAGAGAACTGGTTTGGGAGGTGAGAAATGGTGGAGCTCAGGTCAGGCTTGTTTCAGGCTTGAGCTTTGGTGGTTTTAGGCCTATGGAGTATGGTGAGTTGAATGGTGAAGAGGGTTTGAATGTTTGCAAGCTGTGTAAGCAGATTCGAAGCAACTTGCAATGTGGTGTGTTTTTGTGAATGTGATTGTGTGAGATGTTTCAGCCTTGCCTTGTGTTATGTCTAGCTTGCAAATTTTCCACATAACTCTCTCTCATTGGTCAGTTGACAAGACATGCCCTTTATTGATTGGTAAGTTACCTTTTGCAAAAAGTCAAATAATGTGTAAGAGAGGTATGGCTCATGATCTAGGCAAGTACATGGGCTGGTTCTGGTGCAGCAAGGTGAGGTGAGAGGCTAGCAAAGCTCAGCATCCAAGGCTGCAAGTAGGAGGAAGCATGATCATGAGTTTTGCAACTTGTGACTTTTTGTTCACATGTGACCTTTTTTGTCCAACCAAACATAAAACCATGGGCATTCTTAGTTCATTTCTGATTTTTAGGACTTAGAGAAAGTTTATGTGCTGGTTTGAAATGAATTAGAGGCTGCAATATGCATTGGTCCAAGATTTTGCAAAATTCTCACTTAGGGCATGCCTTGAAAATCAATGATTTTAGCCAACTTTGCATTGCCATAACTTTTGATTCAAGAAGAGTTTGATCATGTTCTTGTACTTTTTGAAAAGGGAAAAATGAGATCTACAACTCTCATGACCAAAGTTTTTCCATTTGAAGCATTTTTGGATCAAGAATCATGGCTTGAAAAATGACCTAAAATGATGCATTCTTGAAAAGTCAACTATGCCCAAAAAGTCAACATTTGCAAAAACCCTAAATTCTTGATTTCTATGAACTTCAACTTTCTTCCATGATCAAATAAAGATCATATACACTCAAAATGATGAAGATCACCCATTGGTTGGGTCATTGGGGGCCCCAGATGCCCTGATTTTGCACTGACTTGTCTGAAAAGTCAACCCTTGATCAGATGACTTCCCCATGGAATTTCTTCATGAAAATTGATATGCATACTCCCTATACCATATAGAGACCAATGGAAACAAGAATGACCAAAAAATTTGGGGTTATGGCCTCTGAAACCAAAACCCTAATTTTCAGTCAACTGTGCAGTTTGACCTGGCTCTGCATCCACTCAAACCCTAGTCCTTGTGATTCCTCTGCATTTTTGACTTTGAAGAGATGTAATATGACATATGAACACACATGGACCCCTTTGAGATGATTGGTGGCCTTTGGAATGGCTCAAGATGCCTTGGGATTGCTCAGATCACAAACCCTAGGTGCAGATGCCTTAGAAACTATGCAGTGAATCAAAAAATGAGATGTGAGATGATATGATTGTATTTATGCATATGAGATGATCACAAGCCATGGTGTGAATGGGTGAGGGCAAATTTGGGGTGTTTACAAAGTGCAGTAACCAATGCAGCAAGTGGGGGAAAGAATGATCATGAGTTTTGCAAGTTGTTGCTTTATGGTTCACATGTGATTTCCTTAACCCACAAACCATAATACATGAGCATTCTTGGTTTAATTCTGATTTTTATGACTCATAGAATGTTTGCATCATGGTTTGAAATGAACTAGAAGTTACAAAAGGCATTGGTTCATGATTTTGCAAAATTCTCATTTGAGGCATGCCTTGAAAATCAATGATTTTTGCCAACTTTGTCACACCATAACTTTTGATCCAAGAAGAGTTTGATCATGTTCTTGTACTTTTTGAAAAGGGAAAGATGTAATCTACAACTTTCATGACCAAAGTTTTTCCATTTGAAGCATTTTTGGATCAAGAATCAAGGCTTGAAAAATGACCTAAAATGAAGCATTCTTGAAAAGTCAACTATGCCCAAAAAGTCAACATTTGCAAAAACTCCAAATTCTTGATTTTTGTGAACTTCAACCTTCTTCCATGATCAAATAGAGCCCATATACACTCAAAATGATGAAGATCACCCATTGGTTGGGTCATTGGGGGCCTCAGATGCCCTGATTTTGCACTGACTTGTCCAGAAAGTCAACCCTTGATCAGATGACTTCCCCATGGAATTTCTTCATGAAAATTGATATGCATACTCCTTATACCATATAGAGACCAATGGAAACAAGAATGACCAAAAAATTTGGAGTTATGGCCTCTGAAGCCAAAACCCTAATTTTAGGTCAACCATGCAGTCAAACCTGGCTCTGCATCCATTCAAACCCTAGTTCTTGTGATTCTTTTGAAATCTTGACCTTGAGAGGATGTAATATGATAGATGAACACACATGGATCCCTTTGAAGTGATTGGTGGCCTTTGTAGTGGCTCAAGAAGCCCTTGGATTGCTCAGATCACAAACCCTAGGTGCAGATGATTTAGAAACTATGCAGTGAATCAAAAATGAAATATGAGGTGATATGATTGTGTTTATGCATATGAGAATGATCACAAGCCATGGTGTGAATGGGTGAGGGCAAATTTGGGGTGTTTACACCTACCTTCGTTCGTCCTTAGTAAATACTATTACTGCATTTTATGCATTTCTGGTAAACATCAATCATATTCAAAAGCATACATACATTCAAACACAAACAATTGACGTTTCGCTTAAGTAAACAGGGGAAAAGTAAACTTGGATTAAAACATGAGATTTTATTTAGAAAGTGGCCTATACATAGGAAAGTTTGTACAAGGAGACAAAAATCCTAGTAAGAGGAATTCGTCATAAAAGTTTTTACAAAACAAAAGAAAGGCAGCTATGTGAAAGATAATCCTATTGAGTTTCAATTCAACTATTGCCATTATCTTCAAGTATCTCATATTTTGCTGTTGAGATGGAAATGATTGGATTGATCTTTATCTGGTTGAACTTGATCCAAGTAGCACAACTGGTTGAGGTTACATGAGTGATCCAAACGAGACATAGTCGTACGCTTTAATCCCTAACATTTTCCTGTATTGCCTTTTCAGGTTTTCAATCCACCGGGATACCCTTTTTTGCCCAAGCCTCCCTTTCGGGTTTTCGACTTGTCGGGTGTACAATCTTTTATATATATATCCCTAATTTTTTCCTAGGCCAGTCAACCTAGCGGGTCTCTTTTTATGCGTAGTATTTTTTAACTATGTCTGTGTTTACGAGCTGTGGGAAATCTTCACCATCCATAATGGTAAGCATCATGGCACCTCCTGAAAATACCCTCTTGACTACAAATGGTCCTTCATATGTAGGAGTCCACTTGCCCCTAGGATCACCCTGTGGTAATATGATACGCTTGATTACCAAGTCTCCAGTCTGATATACCGTTTGCTTAACCTTTTTATTAAAAGCTTTGATCATCCGTTTCTGGTACATCTGACCATGACAAACAGCCGCTAGCCTTTTCTCATCAATCAAATTTATCTGGTCAAGTCGAGTCTGAATCCACTCATCCTCATCCAAGCCTGCATCCTTCATGATTCTTAAGGAGGGGATCTGAACTTCAATGGGTAGAACTGCTTCCATACCATATACTAAGGATAATGGGGTTGCCCCTGTAGAAGTACGTATTGTAGTACGATAACCATGAAGAGCAAATGGTAACATCTCATGCCAATCCTTATACGTAACAGTCATCTTCTGTAGAATCTTCTTGATGTTCTTATTGGCGGCTTCTACTGCACCATTCATCTTTGGACGATACGGAGAAGAATTATGATGCTTAATCTTGAACTGCGTGTAGAGATCAGTAATCATAGTGTTGTTCAGATTTGAGCCATTGTCTGTGATAATCCTTTCAGGGATACCATACCTACATATGAGATTATTCTCAATGAATCGAGCCACAACATTCTTAGTAACAGATGCAAATGAGGCTGCCTCCACCCACTTTGTAAAGTAATCAATGACAACTAAAAAGAAACGATGCCCATTGGAAGCAGTAGGCTTAATTTCACCAATCATATCAATGCCCCACATGGCAAAAAGCCAAGGAACAGTCAACATATTCAACGGAACTGGAGGTATATGCACCTTATCAGCATAAATCTGACTCTTGTGACATGTTTTGGAATGTTGATAGCAGTCAGCTTCCATGGTAGACCAATAGTAACCTGCTCTCAATATCTTTTTTGCCATGGTATGACCACTAGAATGAGTGCCAAAGATGCCATCATGCATGTCTTCCATAATCTCTGTTGCTTCCTTCTTATCCACACAACGAAGCAAAGTCGAATCATGATTGCGCTTGTACAAAATTCCATTACTCAAGAAGAACATAGCAGAAAACCTCCTCAGAAACTTCTTATCATTGACAGATTCCCCTTTAGGGAACTCCTGAGCTTCAAGATAACTTTTCACTTCATAGAACCAAGGCTTTCCCTCTACTCCTTTAGTATCAATCTCATTACAATATGCATGCTTCTCAAATCTATCAATAGTGATTTTGGGAGCTCCATCATCCCAACTAATCTCAAACATAGATGCCATGGTGGCTAATGCGTCTGCCAACTGATTCTCTCCTCGTTGAATATGTCCAAAGGTAATCTCTTCAAAATATGGGATCAAAGACAACACATGCTCTCTGTAAGGAATGAGATTTGCGTGCTTGGTATCCCAATCTCCTTTAATCTGACTAACTACCAGGGCTGAATCTCCATATACGTCCAGAAACTGAATCTTCATCTCAATGGCAGCTTTGATACCCATGATACATGCTTCATATTCAGCCATGTTATTGGTATAATAGAAACAAAGTCTAGCAGTAATTGGGGTATGACAACCTTCCGGGGAAATGATCACAACACCAACACCATTACCAAGCGCATTAGAAGCTCCATCAAAAACCATAGTCCATCGGGATCCCTGTTCGGGTCCGTCATATTGTCTAGGTTCTTTAGTAACAATCATAATATCTTCATCCGGGAACTCAAAATTGATTGACTGATAATCATCCACTGCCTGATGAGCTAAATGATCAGCTACCACACTGCCCTTAATTGCTTTCTGAGTGGTGTACTGTATATCATATTTTGTTAAGATCATTTGCCATCTCGCTATTTGTCCTGAGAGAGCAAGTTTCTCGAATATGTATTTGATTGGATCCATCTTTGAAATCAACAAGGTAGTATGAGTCAACATATACTGTCTTAGTCGGCGAGCAGCTCATGCCAAAGCGCAACAAGTTTTCTCGAGCAGTGAGTATCTTGTTTCACAGTCGGTAAACATTTTGCTAAGGTAGTATATTGCCTGCTCTTTTTGACCAGACTCGTCATGTTGCCCCAACACACACCCCATTTAATTGTCGAATACTGTTAAGTACATAATCAAGGGTCTTCCATCAACTGGTGGCATCAAAATTGGAGGTTCTTGGAGGTATTTCTTGATTTCATCAAAGGCTAACTAGCACTCATCATTCCATTCCATTACCTGGTCTTTCTTCAGGAACTTGAAAATTGGCTCACAGGTAGCAGTTAGCTGAGAAATAAATCTTGCAATGTAATTCAGTCGTCCCAAGAAACCTCTAACTTCCTTTTCAGTACGGGGAGCATGCATCTCTTGTATAGCTTTTACTTTTGCAGGATCCACATCAATACCTTTTCCACTGACAATGAAACCCAGGAGTTTACCAGACCTAACTCCAAAAGTACACTTGTTTGGATTCAATCTCAGTTTATACTTCTTCAACCTCTTAAACAACTTGCACAAATGATCAAGGTATTGTTCCTCATTCTGGGACCTGGCTATCATATCATCCACATATACCCCTATCTCATGGTGAATCATATCATGAAACAAAGCCACCATAGCACGCTGATATGTTGCCCCAACGTTCTTCAAACCAAATGGCATCACCTTATAACAAAAGGTGCCCCATTGTGTAACAAATGTAGTCTTCTCCATATCTTCAGGTGCCATCTTAATCTGATTGTAACCAGAGAAATCATCCATGAAAGAGAATACCTTATGTTGAGCAGTGTTGGCTACCAAAACATCAATATGTGGAAGTGGAAAGTCATCTTTAGGACTGGCCTTATTCAAATCCCTGTAATCCACATACATGTGTACTTTACCATCCTTCTTGAGTACCGGTACCACGTTTACATCCCATTGAGGATAAGAAGTCACAGCTAAGAACCCTGCATCAAATTGTTTCATTACCTCTGCTTTAATCTTTTCTGACATTTCAGGACGCATGCGACGAAGCTTTTGCTTCTTTGGACGACAGTCTTCTTTTACCGGTAGACGGTGAACCACAATGTCAGTATCCAATCCTGGCATATCTTCATAAGACCAAGCAAAGATCTCCACATAGTTACGAAACATCTGGATTAGTCTGTTCTTAACACCATCTTCTAGTTCAGCCCCTATCTTGACCTCTTTCTTGTTTTCCTCTGTTCCCAGATTCACAACTTCGATTGGCTCTTCGTGTGGTTGTATAGCTTTCTCTTCTTGTTGTAACAACCTAGCAAGCTCTACAGGTACTTCAAAATCTTCCTCCTTTCCATCTTCAGCTCGATAGGTCGGATTCTCAAAGTCATAATTGGCAATAGTATAATTGTTATTAACAGGATCCAGATTGTATGAGGATATGTATTTTAGTGATGTGGGTGTGTGTAAGAACACATAGCTGATAAAACAGGAATAATAATAAAAGAAAGACAAGGAGCACAATATTTACGAAAACGAAACGTCCATTGATTTTATTGAATGAAGTATGCAAATGAAATGACATCCCGAAACAAGCATACCATTGTGCCCCGGGGAAGACACAAGGCTTAAAAAGTTTTATTGTTCGAAATTACAAACTTAAAGCAAAACATAGTAATAGTATTTACTCCTAACTAAAGGATATAGGAATAACGTCTTCAGCCTTCCAATTGTTGAGCCCATCACCCATGGTAGGAAAGATCCAATCATCCAGGTTGTAGTCTTCATTATGGTCACCCACAACATTGATTTGATCTCTTATGACCCCTTGATTAGTGATACGAACAACACGAGCACGACGAACAATCCTCTGAGATTCTGTAGTGAAACCCAAACCAAACTTGTCAGACTTGTAAGGGATGTTGGGAAGCTGACCCCAAATAGCAGAACCACCTTTTTCAAACACAACCTTAGCATCTTTGAGGGAGGCCATTGCAGGAGGTATTCTAGCAACCACAGGAGCTCTTTCAGAAACAGGGACAGACTAAGGAACATGAGTAGAGCAAGGAACAACTTCAAATGTTTGACACGGAGTTTCAACCATTTCACCCTCAATTTCTACATATTTGAAAGTATTCACATGGCTAACCATTTACTCTTCTTCACCATAGACAGTGACAATTTTGTTTTTCACCGGATATTTCAACTTCTGATGTAAAGTGGAAGTCACAACACCTGCCCCATGGATCCAGGGACGCCCAAGCAAACAAAAATATGCAAGACGAATATCCATCACATAGAAAGTAGAGTTGAAGACTTGAGAGCCTACTTTGATTGGGAGGTCTACTTCTCCATGTACCACTCTTCTTGAACCATCAACGGCCCTCACCACCACATTACTTGGTCTTAACACAACATCTTCAGGAATGAGCTTGTCTAGAACCTCTTTAGGGAGCACATTTAACAAAGAACCATTGTCCACCAGTACATGAGACAAAGTAGTGCCCCTACATTCAATGGAGATATGCAGAGCTCTGTTATGGTTTCTCTTGGCAGGAGTCAGATCAGCATCAGAAAAGCCCAAACCATTATCACTAGTCAGATGTGCAACACAATTCTCAAATTGATCCACAGAAATTTCATTTGGCACATGAGCAGTCTTTAAGAACTTGATTAAGGCTTTAGCATGGGCCTCAGAACACAGCAGCAAATATAACATGGATATTTTGGAGGGAGTATGCCCCAACTGGTCAACAATATCATAATCACTCTTGCGAATGATCTTCAATACCTCTTTCATCTGTTAGAAATATTTTCAGCAGTTAGTGCCTCAGCTTGTATAGGTTCAATCATGGGACCTTTGCCCCGAGCATCAATACTTGGCTCAGAATTAGAGGTATGAGTTGGAGTAACTTCACTTTTAGAGGTATCTTGAGGGGAGAATATTCTTCCACTTCTGGTGATCTTACTAGATCCAACAATATTGTCAACATCAAGACTAATATCAGTAACAGGTGCACCAGTCAAAGGCTCTTGTTTGACACCATGGATATAAACATCAGAACCATAATTCCAGGGTATAGCTTTATCAGAAGTATAAGGAACAGGGCCAGGAGTGGTAATGATCATGGGAGCCACTCTAGCTTCAGCAACAGTCTTCACAGGGCCTTCAGCAGGAATCTTGACAGGACCTTTAGAGGTGATCCTGACAAGACCTTTGGAGGTAATCTTCACTGGTACTTTATCAACCATAGCTACATCTTCAAGCTTCATGTTTCGAGTCAGATGTTCACACATACTTTCCACATAAGGAGTCTTTTCAAACAATATAGTGTAATTGTCCATGAGGCATTGAATACCATCCTTCAACCTCCAACAGCTATCAGGTTTATAGGCACAATAAAAACAGTCTTCATTGCAACCTGGAAAGAACCCAGCCTGCACCAGCTTCTTCTTGATAATGGATAGAGGAGTAGTCAAATTTGCTACTGAGGAAACGTATGAAACCTCATCAACAACATTAATAGTCTTCTCATGATTGGGCATAGGAGCAGTGATCACATTTGGGGTCCCAGGAGGGTCAAATTCAATTTCCCCGGCTTCAATCATGTCTTGAATCTTGTTTTTCAACACACAGCAGTTGTTGGTGTCATGTCCCGGACTATTAGAATGATATGCACATCTTGCATTAGGATTGTACCGAGGAGAGGATGTATTAGGATTCTGAGGAGGGTCCCTTAAATTAATTAGTTCCCCTTTCAACATGTGTTGCAAGGCTTGGGCCAGTGACATGTTGATCTTGGTGAACTGTCTTCTAGGATTCTGTTGATTGTTTTGTTGTTGCTCTGGTGCTGTAGGGGTAAAATTGGAGTTGTGAACTGCTCCCACAGATTGGTGGCTCCTGTTACGACTATGTTGACCATACACAACATTAGACTCCTTCTTTCCACTATGGGGTTTATTAGTATTGCTTGATGAAGAGGCACCCACATGTATCTTACCACTTCTTATCCCACTTTCCACACGTTCTCCAGTCATTATTAGCTCAGTGAAACCAGATGATGAGCTTCCAATGAGGTGACTATAAAAAGGACCATTCGGCATACTCATAAACATATCCACCAACTCCTTGTCAGTTAGAGGAGGTTAAACTCTGCCAGCCAGGTCTCTCCATTTCTGGGCATACTCTTTGAAACTCTCCTTAGCACCCATAGACATGCTTTGGAGCTGCATGCGAGTTGGTGCTAAATCAGCATTATATTGGTATTGCCTATAGAAGGCCTCAACAAGATCATTCCAATCACGAATATTAACACTTTCAAGTTGATAATACCATTCCAATTGAGCTCCAGATAAACTCTCTTGGAAGAAATGAATCCACAACTTCTTGTCAACAGTATGTGGTTGAATCCTCCGGACATAAGACCTCAAATGCAGTTTAGGACATGAAACACCATCATACACCACAAAAACAGGAACCTTGAAGCCAATAGGTATAACTACTCCATAAACTAAACTCAAATCTTCAAAATCAAGCCCAGAAGATTTTTGTAGTTCCATAGCGTTCATTCTGTCTACCAACATCTTGTACTTCTCCTCACTAGCAGGATCATGATAATAGTTCGCCTCAGAATCAGAATCTTCCGCAGTATCATGGAGACTACCTCCTTCTTTCTCAGAATTTTCAGACTCAAAATCCTCAACCTCTTCTTTTGTCTTGACAGGACCTCTGAATCTTCTACCCAGGTTGATGAGGCCCCCTGATTTTCTAGTCTTCTTCTTCTTCTTAGTCAGAAGTTCCTTCAGCTCATCTTGTCCCTTGGACAAGTTCAGGATCAATTCTTGAAATTGTGCATTCTGAGCCTGGAGATCCTTAACAGTTTGTTCGAGAGCCATTTCTGCTGAAATAAACAACGAGAAGATAAGATACCTGTTCATGAAAACCTGTGATGTAATGATATGGTATGTAGATGCATATGTAATGTTTTCAAGGACTGCAGGATTTAAATTTGTTTAAACAACCAAAAATGAAACTTTTATTAGTAAGCAATAAACTTGTTTGCCTCTTGGGCTTACGATAAAATGAAATAAATACAAAGATGGGGTTTTAAGTCTCCCATGGACGTTTCCTCTTTGTATTGAGGTATGTGTTGAGATTCCGCTCCTCGTGAAGTTGTTTTGTCAGCTCCAGGATTCTTTCTTGACTAGCTTTGAAATGAGTCTCAAAAGTATCCCTTTGCTCCTTCAACTGGATCCAGGACCTTTGCAACTCTTCCATGTCAATGGGCATGTCTGGATGAAGAATGATATAAGGAGTATCTCCTTCAGCAACATGCTCCATGGTAACTGGCAGGATAGCAGGATATGGCATCATAAGAGTCTGAGCATGTGCTCGTACCCATCTGAGATAAGGTTCCATAGGAATGGAGTACTTTGGTTCCAGAGTCTTACTGTCAACCTTGTTCATTTTACCCCAAGCTCATATAAACCTTTGAAGGTAACCCTGCAGATCGTTGTCGTAGTCGAACACAATACCCTGAATAAGCATGTCATGAGGACCATCACTCCGAGCATAACCAAACTGGCGTAGAGCTAAAGAAGGGTTGTAAGTGATGCCCCCTTTTATGCCAAGGAGTGGCACATTAGGGAATTCTCCATAACGATCAATGATAGTAACATTCTCCATAGATCGAGAGCACCAATGAATATCTGAATGAGAAAGTGACATAATCCTCTTAGACCACCTTAACCCTTGTTCATTCTTCATTACTGATCGAGGAAGGTGAGAGATAAACCACCTAGACAATAGAGGTATACAACACATCAGAGTTCCTCGTGCCTTTGTAGTATGGGTATGAAGAGAGTGTAAGATGTCTCCAAGTAATGTAGGCACTGGATTGTGAGTCAGAAATACGTTGATGGCGTGTACGTCTATGAACTGGTCGGGATTAGGGAACAACACTAAGCCATAGATCAATAGGGCTAGTATCTCCTCAAAAGCATCATAACTCATAGCCTTCAGGAACACTTGAGCTTTCTCCATCAATACCTTAGCAAGAATACCCTTAACTCCACTTCGCGTTTCTAGGACAATGTCTGATTTCTTAAGATGTAGGGCTGCAGCAATGACTTCAGGTTTAGGCTCTTTTTCTAAGCCTGTGAAGAGTCTCTGATCAAGGATAGGTATACCCAATAGTTTGGAGAATTCTTCCATTGTAGGATCCAGCTGATAGTCGGGGAATATGAAGCAATGATGTTTAGGATCAAAGAACTGAAATAGGACACTCATCATGTCTTCATTGAACCCTGAAGTGACTAGATCCAGTAGGTGACCATGCCTCTTGATGAATTGGAAGTTTTCAGAAACTTGAGAGACTAATTCCTTAAGCTTTGGAGGTATTCCTACAAAGTTGATCCGAATAGTATTCCTACGAGCAGAAGCCATGACCTGCAACAAAGAACAGAGATAAATCCTTTGGTCCTTGAAATGGTTAGTGAAAATGCTATGCTTATGATGCATGATGATGCTATGATGTTATGCTCAATCACAAACATGTGGAACACACAAACAAGTCACACAATAGCCCTAGGTTTGAAGGCTTGCATGAGGTTTAAAGGTAAGTACCATCCCCTGAAGTTTAGTTGGTTGATCCTGTCCTATAAAAGTAACCAGGTTCTAAGGGATCTCAATATCACCGATCCTTCCCAAGGGTGGTTGTTCAGTAGGCAACTTACTTGCCAACCAAAACCCTCCAAGTTTAGGATCTCAATGAGCGTATCATCGAGTATCTACCAACATTAGTCTTCACCAAAGCCGGCTATCTCAGTACTTTCTAAAGGCCAAGATGGGATGACTAGGGTTCTAAAAGTCAGTTAGTGTATTGACAACATATGGCAGCCCCATATTATCCTTAACTTACTTAAGTAACATAAGCACCAACCAAGAAGTCACACTAACTATGGCCACCAGATCAACCATATCGGTATACGCCGTACAATTTCCTTGGTCTATTGCCATTTACCTAGGGTACATTAGATCCGGGTTAGGATCTTTAACACATAAAGCCCAACAAGTAATATAAAGCAAACAAAGCAAACAATTTAAAGTGATCTAATTCCTAAGGGTACCCCTCTTTTACTTAGTAACTCCCCAGCAGAGTCGCCAATTCTGTAACACGGTGGGAGAACTGACTTTTAGTCATGTTGCGGAGAGCAAGAGTCGCCACTGACTTTTATTTTATCCATAAGGAAAGGACATAAAAGAACAAGAAAGACCTATTTTAAAAGACTTGAGTTCGGGGGGTAGGTTATACAAAGGGAATGTGTTTGCACCCTTTATATCCATGGTTATCCATGGGCTCTTAGTTACTTAGCTCACTTTAATTGTTTTTGGAAAGTGTAGTGTGTGATTAGAAATTTTCTAAGTACTTTGTAATGATCCTCGTATGGATGTATACAAAGCCTTGTTTTGAAAAATTGTTTAAGAAAGTGAGGTGTAAAAAGTATTTTGAAATGTGAGCAAGCAACTAAGAGGTACCTACTCTAGACTAAGCCATTCATGTTCTTATATGTTCTTTCAATGGTAAGACTATCCCTATTATTAAGGAATAGGTAGTCATTACCTTGGATGTGTTATGGGACAGGTGTAGGGTCATCGTATGGTCAATGAAGGCAACTTAAGGGTGTCTTTAGTAATTCGTAGGGACTATCATCATTTATTCGAAGGGACAAGATCATTATTCCATAGGCAACCTCGAAGGGACTTGATCTTTTAAACTTTAGGGACTTGATGATTTTATGAAGGGACTTTGCTTAAGACACCCCTATATTCGAGGGACTTGACCATTTTTAAGGCAACTGAGAGGGATAACCTAGGAAGTGCAAGATGGCGATCCAAGATCGACTTACGTGTGTGAGTGTTTATATTCAAGTATTTATCTTATTTAAATTAATTTTCTAAATCATTTATAATCACATTTAGGTTATGCACACCCTAAGATTACTAACCATACAATAAAATATTTACGAAATAAAATAAAGACGGAAAATAAACCTACAAGTATTACATGGCTTTAGTAGATACATAATAATCAAATAAAAATAATAATGATAAATATAATAAGAATAATAAATAAACAATGATCAAATATTAGCAATAACAAAATAATAGCAATAATAATAATGATAATAATAGTGAATAAAGAAATCAAAATTAAAATTTAAAAAGAGAAATTATTTTTAGGTTAAATAAATATTAGAACTTTTTTTAGATATTAATTAAGAAAATAAAACCAATTTAATAATAATAAGAAAAATATTAAGTGATTTACATATTAATAAAATAAAGATTAATATATTAATTAGGGTTTAGAAAAAATAAGTTAATTTTTTAGGGTTAATAGAAAAATTAGGGTTTTTGATTACAATTAAAATACATTATTTATTTATTTACAAAAATATATAAAATAATTATATACAAATATATTATAAAATTAATACAAATAATTAACATTAAGAAAATAATTATAAGATTTATAAAAAAACATTATTGATTAATAATTTAGAAAAAATTTTAATTATATTAATTTAAATCAAAATAAAGAAAATAGGAAAGAAATAAGAAAATATGAAAAATGCCCAAAAAGATAGGACCTGGGATTTGAACCCAGGTCCTTTACCTCAACAACAACATACAAAACCAACTTAGCCAGCACACGCTGGTGTTATCTATGTGCAACGCATCCATTATATTTTAAACCTGCAACCAAAAATAAATATGTGAAAAAAAAGTTGGAACTAAGGATTCGAACCCCAGCCCTTCTGCCTCCATGCGCGTCTCACCAACCAACTGAGCTAAGCCACACATCTGAAATACAAACGCAAACACAATCTAATAAAATAAGTAAAGATTTGAAAACCCAATTTCGCGCCAGACTTCATCTCTTTCCTCTAGTTGTCGTCTTAGGCTATACCTACAGACGTTCGTCACTAAATGTTTTAGTGACGGATTTTTCCATCACTAAAGGTCCTGCATATTCAAATATCACAAACAACAAGGATAAATCACTTTTAATGGTTCAAACAAGTTAATATGATGTCCCTAAGTCCAATTGATTCATCAATTTCAACTGAAATTGCTCTTAGCCGTGGTTCCCAATTTCAAGTTTATGAAACCCTAATAATGGTCGTTTGAGTTTCAGACTATGGTTCATCACGAAAATTATCCAGAAAGCTTGTAAACTTCAATCTAAACATAAAACAACAATCAAAATTAGTGTATGATGCATAAATCATAAGAATCGAAAATTTCAAAAGTAAGACCAAAAATGAATCGGTTTATGAATTTGAGCATGATTTGGATGCGAATGAGGGTTAAGATATGTTCAATGATGCTCAAGGATCATGTTTAAACCTTCAAATTGCCTGAAAAATAACACAAAGTAAGAATCCGAATTTAAAATTTCTTTGAAAAAAATGAAGTTTGTTCTTGATCTTTGAAGGCAGCAAATTCGTCCCTTGTTATTGTCTTATGTTCATATACATATAGTGAATGAAATTAGGTCAAAAAACTTGTCCCTTCTTTGGGCTTTTGGATAACTTGATGGTGAAGAAATATATGATCTTAAAAGTGAGAAAAATCAAATATTTTCACACTCTTAAAGCCTTGCGCGAATTTGGAGTGTAACCAATCAAGTTTAATGGTGTTTATGATCTTCTAGAACAAGAATCAAATCTAAATATTGAGTTTTTATATTTTATTTTGATTTAAATTGATTTTTAATGAATAAAATCAAAATAAAATGAATAAATGATAATTGAGTCGTGCATGATGTCATGGTAAAGATTGGATCATAAAATTGCAAGCCCATGTGGAAAGAATTGGTTCCAAGACCCCATTTGCTCAATATACCTCTCAAAATTTTCCAACTTTGCAAAGGCACAATTCCCTCAATTTTAAGGCTATGAAGGTGTTCTTGGACATTTTATAAAGCTTAGAGATTCCTATAACCAACCTCTTTGGTCTCATGTCCATATCCTTTACCATTTTCAAATTATGCCCTTTGGAAGATGTTGACTTTTTGTTGACTTTTAAAATGACCTATAATGTTTTAGCTCATACCTTCCAAATAAAGCATTTTTGGGCTTGGCTTGTGAGACACAAAGTTGTTAAGAATTCAATTTCCTTCAAAATGAGCTTTGAATGGAAATTTTTTGATAAGTTATGGCTGGTCAAAGTTCAGTTGACTTTTCCTGTGAAAACCCTAATTTAGAAACTCCTGATTATTGATGATCTGAAATCTCCTTGATGAATCATGATCAACCCTTGATCAAATGATGAATTTTACTTCATAAAATTGGTGTTGGCAAAAATATCATGAAGTTTGACTTTGGTTTGACCACAGTTTACCTCAGTTTGACTTTTTAACTGCTTTGACTGACTTTTGCATATATGATCATCTGACTGAGCAAACCTTTGGGGAAAGCCTTGAAACTTGACATATGGATTCTGGAATACATGTTGGATGTTATGAAGCTCACTTGAGGCCTTGAAAGTCCATTTATCCTGATGAAATCCAAAACCCTAGTTTAGGGTGCATTGCTTAGGAGGAGGCTTTGTCTAAGGGAACTTCCAAGCTTTCTGACTAATTGTGAACCTTGTGAAACTTGTGAACCTCTTGGGATACCTTGTAAACCTCTTGGGATACCTTGTGAACCTTGTGAACATTGTGAACCTCTTGGGACACCTTGGAGCACAATGTCTTGAATAGGGGAGGGCAAATTTTGGGGTGCAACACTGCGATCTGCGAAATCCGTAACCTATCTGCAGCTGAGGTTATTCTAAGGGTTGAAGATCAGTTCAATCACCTTTCTCAAGGGGCAGAGCGAGCGGATCGTCTCGAAGATATACGAGCCATAACCGGGTTGAAATTTGATGAGATCCACTTCTCACATTGCCAATATGATAGTTTGTTTTCCTTTTTGGTTGTTTCCTCTTTCCAGGGAACTGCTTCCTTTGTATTGCCTATTCATGGCCATTTTTTCGAATCAATAAAAAGTAAACTTCAGTCAACTTGTGACTATCTGCTTCTTGTTTTTGTTTTTCATCTAGCATTGATTGATTGTGAAACGTCCAATAAATTGTGATTTATATTGTGTTGTGAACATTTGAATGCTTTCTAACTCATCCAGGAGGACAAAAACATTTAATACGACTCAGAAAGGGTGTCAAGATGCCCGGATAATGATTCATGCTATGAGCCCGGGGCAGGCAGGTCCCAAACTAACTCTCCATGTTGCAGGCACCATCGATTGTGTTTATGCAGATACAGGTACATGTATTGCTAACAGAGCTAAAAGCAGATTCCCATGAGGAACATTTCTTTATGCTTGAACAAGAACAAGTGTCTTCCAGGGTGTCTCCAGTCATCCCCAGTAAAGCGGAAGTTGAAATCTCTCCCAGCAAGGTAGCAGAATATGGGTGTCCTCCCCAAGTAGAGACTTCCTTACAAATACAGAGGTAGTTCCCAGCAGTACAAGAAGTGTCTTTCCTCCCCAGCATGTTGCTTCCTCAGCAGTGTCATGCCTTTGGTTCCCAGCCAAGTCAGGTGGTCTCCACTTCCCCATTAAAGTTCAAGAAGGGTCCATCTCCAGCAGGGTCTTGGCACTCCAATCTTAAAAGTCCAATTTATTTTTGGCAATGACGGCAGTTCAGATTCGGTGTATCATTGACAACTTTCCCCGCAGAGTTGTCTCCTTCTCATCAGGATGGATCAGACCAATGCAGTGATCAACATTTATTCCCAGTCAAGCCATCTGGGATACTCGCGGTCTCCTTTTCGGGAGATCCTTTGCATTTGCATTTGCATAATCATCATTACATTTGCATCCTCCAAAGCGTAGCATTTCCATCCTCATGGAGTATTACACCATAAATTCAAACATATGCATGCCAGCATGGGCCAGTTTTGAGGTATATTACGAACATCTTCTCAACCTGAAGTACTCCGCACAGAGGATATCAATATCATTTTCCAGACATCCTGGTCTTTTCAAGTCAATGTTTGTCACCCATTTCACGTCTTGTTTTGTACAACAATCGCATCGCAGGTTCTTGTTTTGTACGGTCCTGTTTGCCTGGGCTCTCGTTTATGTACAACGATCCCGTTCCACCTTGCCATATTTTCTTTGTGTTTCTGGTTATCGACTGAGGCCGGTATACCATTGCGTCTTCATTCGAGGATGGTTTCGTGTTAGATCTGAGGATCTTTTGAGAATTGTTATTTGAGGATGTCATTCTTTTCTTCAAGTCCTTCTAAGGTTGGTCTTGTTTGTTGTGGCTATCATTCGAGGATGATAGACCATTTTGAGCTTATTGATTGAGGTCAGTTTGTCTCTTTTGAAAAGTCTGTCTGAGGTTAGTCTTTGTGTTTCTGGTTATCAACTGAGGCCGGTATACCATTGCGTCTCCATTCGAGGATGGTTTCGTGTTAGATCCGAGGATCTTTTGAGAATTGTCATTCGAGGATGGCATTCTTTTCTTCAAGTCCTTCTGAGGTTGGTCTTGTTGTTGTGGCTATCATTCGAGGATGATAGACCATTTTGAGATTATTTATTGAGGTCAGTTTGTCTCTTTTGCAAAGTCTGTTTGAGGCTAGTCTTTGTGTTTCTGGTTATCGACTGAGGTCGATATACCATTGTGTCTCCATTCGAGGATGGTTTCGTGTTAGATCCGAGGATCTTTTGAGAATTGTCATTTGAGGATGTCATTATTTTCTTCAAGTCCTTCTGAGGCTGGTCTTGTTTGTTGTGGCTATCATTTGAGGATGATAAACCATTTTGAGCTTATTGATTGAGGTCAGTTTGTCTCTTTTGCAAAGTCTATTTGAGGTAATTCTTTGTGTTTCTGGTTATCGTCTGAGACCGGTATACCATTGCGTCTCCATTTGAGGTTAGTTTCGTACAAGATCCGAATTGTCATTTCAGGATGGCATTCTTCCCAGAATATTTTATTACCCACAGTGTGCAAATTTTCAGGTTTTTATTCGAGTATTCAATCACTCCATACCTTAAACGTCTAAAAGTTGTTGCAATTATTCGTTCAGGCTCGCAGATGATTGAATAGGGGCAGCTGTAATACCTCAAAATTTGCCCTCATATTTATTACCATCTAACTGGCTTATCGCTTCGCATTCATCTGCATTTCCCTTTAGATCATTGGCAACATGATCATGCATTTCATTGGCTCCTGAGGCATGGGATCAGATCATCCCCCTATGGTATGGATTATCTCGTTCATAAGTGGTTTATCCGGCTACTGCACTCAATTTAAGTGATTCAGGAGTTCTCATCTTTTTGGCTTCATTGATGTTGTTAATCCATTGAAAATGGTGTTCAAGGCTTCATATCAAAGGTATCGTAATATTCACGGTACAAGTGATCAAGCGGCGAATTCGTGTGATAATCATGTCATTATGGTCCTCTCGATTGTCTGTTAATGGGATACAAGTTTGTGAGGCTTTATATTGAAGTGGTTGAAGTTGCGGATTCAGTAATAATACAAATTTGATATGGATTGAGAATTTGAGTTGATTTAAACTTGTTAAGTCGAATCGCATGGGTTAAGTGAAAATCGAAGATGCAAGTTCATTAAAACCAGGCACTCTATGTCATACCGTTATTCAAGACAGGCCATTATGGATCGTATTCAAGAGAGACATAGTGATCACGCTGAAGCAAGAACTGATCATGAACATCTTTAAGACCATTGATGGTCGTGGTCACAATGTTCATATTTCCTTTGGAGCTTGCATTACTATTCAATTTAACACCAACGTCATCATCCATGGCGTTCATATCCATGATTGTAAGCCTACTGGGAATGCCATGGTTCGCAGTTCCCCTTCCCATTTTGGAGGGAGTGCGATGGCTGCTGGTGATGGATTTTCCATCTTTGGTTCCAGCCATATTTGAATTGATCAATTCTCTTTCCAATTGTGATGATGGTCTTGTTGATGCTATTATAGGATCCTCTTCCATTACTATTTCCAACAACTATTTCACACACTATAATAAGATTATATTATTAGATCACAGTGACTCATAGGCCCGTGGCAAGAAGATGCAAGTAACCATTGCGTACAACCATTTTGGAGAAGGCCTTATCCAAAGGATGCATATGTGTAGACATATATGGGGTATGTCATATGGAAAGGTTGGAATTGGAGGTATGAGGGAGACCTTTTGCTAAATGGAGTTTTTTATTTATTTTATTTATCAGGAGCAGAAGCTGGAGCAAGTTATATTAGAGCCTCAAGTTTGGGGGCCAAATCATCTTCTTTAGTCGGCTCTTTAACCTCAAATGTTGGGGTTATTAGATGTCACAAGGGCGGCTTGTGTTAATACAAGACATAATTAACAATCTATGGAATTTATTTTTGGGGACATACAAACCAAAAAAGAAAAATAAGAAAGTAAGTTAGAAGAAGTTGATAACAAAAAAGGCAATGACAGAGAATCAGTGACAAACTGATATAGCATAAATCCATAACATTTTATAAAAAAATTCAGTTACAATTGAAAACAGAGTCGGTGATGGAACCTTCCACACATCACCATTTTCTCAATCTTCAAACTCTAATCCCTCATCAGTCTTCAATGCTCCACCATCACCTTCATCATTAGAAATCAAAAGACTTTAACAATCTCCTAATAATCTTCAAGGTCTCGGTTCAACATCCTTTTCTGTCAATCACCAGAATCTTCAACCTTGTGAATGATCCAAGAAAGTGAGAACTAAAATCAATAGCAAATCAGAATTCTTCAGTAGACCAATTTTCAACAACTTGCAGCTTCATTGCACCTCCTCGATGCATTATCGTCCTCATCGTTTGTTTCGCTACAACAATGAGATTCGACATCAGTTTCATAAATTCACACCATCAACATTCTCTACTCATCATCAATCTCTCCAAGGACTCTTCTGCAAAAAAAGGACCATAATAGAATTTAGTTAGGTGAGTATAACAACAAAATTGTCACAAAATTTCAGATATTATAGAAGCAAAAGGCCAGTGCAAATATCACTTATGCAGTTTTAAACAAAACTCAGGAAAGTTCCATATAATTGAAAACAATTGCAAAATATAACAAAAAATCTAACAACCCTAACCGATTTTCTAACAAACTCATCTGTGAAATACCAGAGTCACCCTCACCATTGACCTATAAAGCTGCATCTTCATCTTCATCTTGGGGTTCACCATTTTCTTCAATACTTCTTCACGATTTTCCTCTGAATCTTCAAAATTTCTCACAATCTTCTCTTCTTCTTCAAGGGAATTTCTTCACTACTTTTTTTGAACCTCAATCTTCTTAACTCTCCACCATTTTTTCGGATTTTGCTCAATCTCTATAAAACCTCTCCATTTTCGTCCTACCTCTCCTTGATTCTTCATCGATTTTCCAAATTCTCATCAACCTTCATAACTTGCCATCATCTTCATTAACCTGTGAATCCAGAAAACCATAGATTCAGAACCAATTCATATGCAAAAGCCACAATGGATCAACAAGAACGATGCAAAAGATGAAGAAGAACGATTTGTGACGATTTTCTTACCTGAAGTGCACGAGTTCTCCAATCGATTTCAATAGCAATGTCTTCACCAATCAATGTCAATTTCCACACCAATAACCTATAAGATTCAGCAAGGAGAGTTCAATCGCAGAAAAACGAAAACAAGAAAGGGAGTGTGAGAAGCGAGATCGAAGCATACCTGAACAAGACTTGCCGGTACTCGAAATCGCCTTCGAAAGCTTCTTCCTTAATACTCATTATCATCAACAGCGCGGCCTCTTCATTCAACAATCGACGTCTTCATCCCTGTTCATCGATCAACGTCTCTGTAAGGTGCGTTCCTCTTACGTCGCTTACATGTATTGTTTATATTATGGTTGTCGTGTGATTCTTCCAAGTCTTTCTTGTGCATTGTTTGGACATGGTGAAGTTCGTTTCAAATTTGAGGAAGAAGAGAGATTAGGTTAGTACTGTGTTTCGATTTCAAATTAGAAGAGAGTTAGGTTATGCTTGTTTCGTTTCCGAATTGATGAGGGTTTAGGTTAGATGGTGTTGGTGGTGGAGGAAAAGAGGAGAGGCGGAGATGGTTGAGGGCGGAGGCGGCGTGAGCGAGGGAGAGAGGGAAAGGATGAGGAAGGCGGCGGAATGGAAAAGGGGAAAGGAACTAGGGTTAGGTTCATTCATATTTTTTTCTTTGTTTATAAAGTTCAATTATTAAAATAAATAATGAAAAAATTAAGTTAATTTAATGAGTTAAGTTAAGAGAATATTAAGAATTAAATCACATTAAGAACCATTAATCTGCATTAACCCATTTAATCCACCGTTACAAATTTCAAAAGATAGAATAGGATAAGATTTTGAATCCCCAACCACACCTCCGGTGACACTTGTCACCGTCCGGTAGGCTAGTCCTGCAGCTGATCATGTGTGTAGTGTCCACCATAAGTTCTCATGTGCCTGCATTTTTGAACGTTTGATTTGAATACTTTTAGGATGCCTAGATCATGCGGTTTTCAGTGAGTCAAATAGGTTGACTGAGAGTCCACTGTATGCACCTCAATTAGCCTGCACAAATGGGCTTTGATTTCTGATTTTTGCACCCCATGGTTTAAGGCCCAATAGAATAATAACTGGAAAATTTACTCTTTGCACCCTCTTCCTTTTTCATTTAATTTCTTTTTTTGTTTTAGGTACAATTAGGAATGAAATCTTAAAAAATAGTAAAATTCATCATAAAATTCTACAAAAATTCCAGTAGCTTTATAATTCAATTTAGAAATTTGTGACAATTTTATTTTCTGAATTTTGGCTATTTTTTATTTAATTTCTATTTTTCATGTAATTAGCCTTTTATTGAATTTATTTAATTGCACATGATTTTTTTCATTTTATTTCTCCCATTTCCGGTAGGATTTTTAGCCCATTATTTTTTCTATGATTAGAGGACTGGTAATAGAACTTGGTAGATTTTTTGGTAGATTTTTGGTAGATTTCATGCAAAATTGTAGTTAATTCTTAGGTAGATTTAAGTGGTTTTTAGGCATAGTTAGCTTCTGAATTTTTAGGATATTTTTGCAGCACAATGCTATAGTTAGGTTTAGGACCTTAGAGAATTAATTTCATATTTTTTCTAGGACTTTTAATATTTTTAGTGCATTAATCTTTAGGCTATTTTTGCATGTAAAATCCATTTAGTTTAGCTTAGGATATTATGGTTCATTAAGGACTAGTTTAATTAGGCTTAGTCTTAGGATATTAAAATGACTTAGTATAGTTTAATTACTGATTTTAGGATGATAATATTAGATAAATTCCCTTAGTTTTAGGACTTAGGCTTAGAATTTCTAATAAATAAATTTAGGTGAAGTTTAGCCTTACTTGTAGTTTTAGGCCTTAATATGCATTTTGTAGAATTTGCTTCTTATTCCAATTTTAATGCTTTCGTCTTACTATTTGAATCTCTCACTTGTATATGCTTCCTCATTATTCTTAGAATCAAATTAACTTCCTTAGGAAGTAAGTTAAATACTAGTAGTTCTAGTTCTCTTTCATTCATTAGGCTTAGAAAACCACATAAACCATTAGGACCACTTTTGAATAAATAACTAAAATTAGGATTGAGTCTTAGTCCCTTAGTTTCTACCTTTTGCAACTTGAGTCCTTCTTTCTCTCCTCATAAAGAAAAACAATAAAACACTTAATAAAAACCGAACGTTCTTGTACGACACGAGACCTTGTTGCAGAGTACTTATACGTGTCCTATTTCGGGGCGAGGTGTAAGTATTTACCACGATGGATAGGTCTTAGTATGAGAATGTTCACAAACAAATTCAAAACATGTCTCATAAAAGATAAAAACAAATAATAAGCGAATATCCTGCGGGAACTTCTCTTTCTCATCTCACTCAGTCTAAACGCAAACTTGCGATGACTTGTCTCGCATGCAAGACGGTAAATGCACTCGTACCAGACGAGCCTGCAACACCTGAGCATAGACATACGCAGTTAAAGCCATAAAAAACACAAACAAATAGTTCCCGCCTTAGTTAGGCGAACTACGTCGACTCTGATCCTCATTTTCCCGATGAGGTACGTAGGCAGCGGGGTAGGGCCCGTTCGAGCACATTCTTTATTTTCCCTACATTTCCCCATTTCTTTCCATTTTCCTTTCCAATTCCCTTTCTCATTTCTATTAACATTCCAGTTAGCAGTTCATTTTTTCAGCAGCAGTTATATTTTTCTCACCCTTTGAAACAAACAAGCAAGCGTGGATCCCGTCGGGTACGGCAGACGATTTGGGGTGATAATACCTTCCCAATTCGTAACTGACTCCCGAACCCAGATCTTTGGTTCGCAGGACCATGTCCTTTCCTTCTTCCTTAGGTTTGTGCGACATTACCTTTCCCATTCCTTCGGGATAAAAATATCTGGCTGGCGACTCTACCTTTTCCGCGCCACTTTCGCGTTTGTACCAGGATGAAAATCCTGGGGGCGACAACAGTGCCTTTGGAAGATTACCAAAAATTGGAAGCTTTGATCAAGAAGCTTAGATTTGAGAATCAGGAGGCTCACAATTCTTGTCAGAAATTGATGATTCAGAACCATCAGTTAGAAGATAGAGCTCTTCGAGCTGAAGAGACAGTTCGGCTTAAGCAGAAGGACTTTGATGAAAGAGAACTATACTTTAGGAAGATAGGATTGGATGAGATCCATAAGGCGAGTTAGCGCCAAAGGGATAAGAAAGAACTGAATGAGGCTAATGAAGCCATCACACTTTGGTAAGAGAAGTGGAGCGATCACCAGAAAAAGCAAAAGCAGGTAGAGGCTGAATTCGAAGTTAAGATAAAAAACCTTCAGGATGCCCTGTTGAGAAAGGAAAGTTAGTTCAGAAGGCCCAAGAGAAACAGAGAGAATACCTTCATCAGATGACAAAGAGTTAACAAATAGATGAAGATGTCCAGAAAGAAGTTGAAGAGCTGGAGCTTCAAGATGATGTGAAGAAGTCAAAGGCCGAGCCGGGTCCGAGCAAAGAGAATGAGAAGGAATTCTTGCAGCAGATTGAAGAGTTACATGCTTCCTTTGATCTAAGGGATCTCCTCATCCAGAGACTCATCCAGGAGCCCGATCATCCGGATATAGCTCAGTTGTTCCAGAATGTCAAACGCCTTAGCTGGAGGTTGCAGGACTTAGAGCTCCCTAGAATTTAGTTTCATGCTATTGTACTTGGATTACCTACAGGCTTGTTGTGGGATTCCTTTTATTGATATACTTTGTTTTTCTTTTGATTGGCACCCTTCGGGGACTTTGTTGTTTCAAACTTCAGTTTATGTAATTGACTTGCTTTGAATCTCTTGTTTGTTATCTGTTGCACCGACACAGGGTAATAAGCACCAATTCTCCACAGTCGTCACGTTATTTGAACATCATATGGGTCTTCTTCCCAATTATTATTCTCCTAATATCAGGACGGGAAAAGAAAAAACCTTAAGGATAAAAGGAACACATTGCATTGCATACACATCATTTGCATTTTCTTCTTTGTTTTTGCAGGTTTTCTATAGGATGTTTAACTTATTTGTGTTACAGGAAAAGATTGCGAGAGCTGCCAAGACCCGGTATCTCCGACAAAATATCCCACATCGCTACACAACTCGCAACAACCAGAGGACAGTCATGGACGCTATGCAAACTGAGCTTAATGCGTTTTGCACCAGAATGGGAGAATTCATGGTCATGATGCAAGGGATGGCTCAGGGACAACAAGAGTTAAGAAATGCAATTCAGGGGCTCAACCCTCCTTAGACTAATCCTTCTGTAACCACTCCTGAAGTACAAGTGACTCCTCCCAACACCAACAATGGCCCAGTCGGACTTCAAGTTCCAGAACAAGGCACAACAACTTTCATTCCAGTACAAGACAGGCAGGAGGATCAGTTCCCTTCTTTCAACAATGATATGGGGTTCGGCGGAGAAGGAAATCTTCAAGACTTTTTGATGCTTACTGAGAAAGTCAAAGCCCTCGAGTGTAGAGATACTTTGGGGATAGATTTGTCTGACATGGGCCTAGTCCCCGGGGTGGTTATTCCTCACAAATTCAGGCCGCCTACTTTTGACAAGTATAACGGTAGCTCCTGCGCTAAAGCTCACTTGCAGGCATTCTACCGAATAATTGTTGCCCATATTAGGGATGAAAAGCTCTGGATGTATTACTTCCAAGATAGTCTCTTCGGAGGATCCTTGGAATGGTATATGAAGTTAGAGAGAAGCTCCGTGAGAAACTGGAAGGAATTGGGAGAAGCATTCCTCAAGCAGTATCAGTATAATATCGACATGATGCCCAGTCGCACTCAACTTCAGAGTCTGGCTCAGAAAAACTTTGAGAGCTTCAAAGATTACGCACAAAGGTGGCGTGAAGTGGCCGCTAGAGTGCAACCGCCTTTGTTGGAGAGAGAAATGGTAGACCTGTTCCTGGATACCCTCCCTGGGAATTTCATGGAGAGGCTAGCTGGATGTTCCTGAAGTGGATTTTTAGATATCATCTTAACTGGCGAGAGGATAGAAAGTTGGATCAAACAAGGGAAGATTCAGAATGGGGGCGCTTTAAATTCTGGTATCAAGAAACCCTTCGTGAAAAGGAGAGAAGGAGAGACCGGGGTAGTGTACGCGCAGAGGGGAGGAAGTAACAGAGGATTTTATCAGCAAGTGGCCCCTGTCACTATCTCAGCTCAACCTGTTCAACAGCAAGTCCAACAACCACAACAACAACGCCAACAAGGGTATAAACAAAGAGCTCCTCGTCCATACTATTCTCAAAGGACCATAGAAAGGCAGTTTGAAACTCTGCCTATGTCCTATTCACAACTTCTGAAGAATCTCCTCCAACTCTAGCTGGTTCAGCTCAGAACTTTGCAACCCCCGAAGCCGGGGCAACTTCCTGAAGGTTACGATACAAACGCTAGATGTGAATTTCATTCCGGAGCCCCCGGACATACCACGGAAAACTGCAAAGCCTTGAAGTATGTAGTCCAAGACCTAGTAGATTCCAAAGCAATCAACTTTGCTCCTACTCCTAACGTAATACAGATCCCCATGCCTTCTCACGGGGGTACGATTGGGACAATTGATGAAGGGGAGAATCTAAAATTTGGTGCGTGATGTCAAGAACTTGCAGACTCTGTTGAGTGTTGTTAAAGTTTGCTTGTAACAGAGGGGTGTTTTTCCTGGGTGTGAAGATGATTGTCCAGGGTGTGCTAAAGCCCCAGATGGTTGTGAACAGCTGAAAAAAGGGATCCAGAGCATGATTAATGAAGGGGTTCTACAGTTTGACAAAGTTTTAAAAAGAAAGCGAAGTCTCTACAATAACCATTTTCTATGATCCATCTCAAGTTCCCCCGCAAGCCAAAGTGGCACCGATAACGATTACCACTGCAGGACCCGTAATGTATCAGAGCGATAAAGCCATTCCCTGGAATTATGGTGGCGAAGTATATTGTAATGGCCAGAAGCAAGAGTTGGCCGCGTCTAGTACGACCCCAACTCAAGTAGAAAACTTTGGAGTAGGGGGCTTTACTAGAAGTGGGAGATTATCCGCGCCGGAAACACTAAGAAATAATGTGATACCACCCAGGGACACTACAGAAGCCCAGGCTAGAGCAAGAGGGAAGCAGCCAGTGGTTGTCAATGAGCCCACACCAGTGATTGATCCAGACATTACCTTTGATAAAGAAGCTGAAGAATTTTTGAGAATTATCAAAAAGAGCGATTACAAGATTTTGGACCATCTGTAACAGACCCCATTGAAGATTTCCATCTTGTCTTTGCTAATGTGTTCCGACTCCCACAGGAAGGCTCTCTTGAATATCCTGAACAAGGCTTATGTGCCTCAGGATATTTCGGTAAATCAGTTAGAAGCGGTGGTATCTAGTGTCAATGCCAGTCATGGATTGGGTTTTACAGACATGGATCTAACACCTCAAGGGCGTGCTCATAATCGGGTGCTGCATATCTCTGTAGAGTGTAAAGGTGCAGTACTTTCTCACGTGTTGGTAGATACCAGATCATCGTTGAATGTTCTTCCAAGAAGGCATTGATGAAGTTACATTATGATGGAGTAGTTCTAAAGCCCAGCGACCTGATGGTTAGAGCATTTGATGGGTCGAGGAGATCGGTGTTCGGGGAGGTGGATTTACCAATTAAAGTAGGTCCACAAATCTTAAATACCATATTATAGGTAATGGATATACAGCCTGCATGCAGTTGTTTGCTGGAAAGGTCATGGATACATTCGGCAGGAGCAATATCGTCCACACTTCATCAAAAGTTGAAATTCTTCTGGGAAGGCCAAATTATGACAGTTAGTGGGGAAGAAGACATTTTCGTCAGTCATCTAGCTTCATTCAAGTATGTAGAGATGGATGGCGAGATAGTCGAGACTCCATGTCAGGCTTTTGAGCCCCTGAAAACTGAACAAGCCTCAGCATTGGCAGCTTCTCCTGAAGAACCAAAGAAGGGGGTTTTTGTGGCCTCTTATAAGCAAGCTCTTGAGTTGGTAGAGTCAGGGATGCGAGAAGGCTAGGGCAGTCCAGTAGAAGTTCCAGAAAAGAAAGATATGTTTGGGGTTGGCTACCATCCTGGGAAATCATCATCTGGACCGAGTGCTAGAGGTCGTCAAGGCCCGATTACCTTCACGAGTGAGGGAGTGGTGGATTATGGAAGCATCAGTGTCGTGCAAGACGATACAGTTGATAGTGACTGTGACTTAGATGAGTGGGTCAGGCCTTCTGTTCCAGGGACTCAACTTAGCAATTGGATAGCTGAAAGGCTTATCTCGGCCACCTCCTTCGAAGAGTAATAATCTTTGTTTTAGTCTTTCCTGTACTTAAGCAATATGTCTTTCCCGAGGCATAATAGCTTTTTGTAAGGGTTCCTTTGTTCCTAACGCAATTCATAATCATAAATAAAGATGACATTTCACATTCATCCATGTTGTTCTTTGCCTTTTGTTTTTTGCTTTTGTTTTTTTTTTTAAAAGAAAGAAAAGTTTTAAAGTGGCAATGTTTCTCATTTTCTCAAGCTTTTTCTAAAGCCTTGTATGAATCACCATTCATGCAGGTGCTCGTTGTAAACACCCCAAATTTTCCCTCACTCTTTCTCACTCCATGGCTTATTATCTTTCATTTTTGCATTTACATAAGCATACCATCTCATATTTCATATTTGTTTCACTGCATAGTTCAATTTCATCTACATCTAGGGTTTGTGATCTGCACAATCCAAGAATCCATTTGAGCCATCCCAAAGGTCTCAAAGCTTTCCAAGAGGGTCCATGTGTGTTCTATCATCATATTATGCTCCTCAAAGTTCATGAAAGTCAAGAGATCACAAGAACTGGCAAAGGCATGGAAGCAGAGCTAGGGTTTTCACTACACAGATGACCAAAATTAGGGTTTTGGTTTCAGAGGCCTTAACTCCAAATTTTTGGGTAATTCTTGTTTCTAATTCCCTTAATATGTTATAAGGATCATGTATACCAAGTTTGATGAAGAAACTCATTGTGGAAGTCATATGTTCACTGGGTAACTTCCTGAGCAAGTTAAGTCAAAATCAGGGCATCTGAGGCCCCCAACAATGGAACCAAAGGGGTATTTTCATCAAATTGAAGTTCAATGATCTTTATTTGATCTTAGAAGTGGTTAGAAGTTCACAAGATTGAAGAATTTTGAGCCAATTGCAAACTTGCCATTTTTGGAAATGACTTGAAATGCAAACTTTCCATTTTGGGAAAGATTTTCAATCTCCTCTTTCATGACAAAAAATGCTTCAAATGAAAAATTCTTGGGCATTAAAGTTGTATATGAGGTCTTTCACTTTTCAAAAAGTACAAGAATATGTCTTGATTCATCCTAGAACTCAAGATATGGCCTTTCAAAGTTGGCAAAAATCACATAATTTTCAAGTTCATGCCAAAGAGGGAATTTTGCAATTTCACTTGCCAAGCATTCTAATGACCTCTAATGTGCACAAATATGTTATAACATGTCAAAGAAGCTTCAAAAGATTAGAATTGGACTTTGAACCTAGGGTTTTCATGTTTGTGATCCAAGAAACACCAAAGAGGGAAAGTAGCAAAATCTATGCCATCTCATGATCCAAGCCTTCCAGCATATCAAATTCAATCCCATGGTCCTCCATGAACCAAGCTGAGGCCAGACACCCCTCCAAACAACCTCTGACTCGTGCCATGCTTCAAGTACACATCACCTTGACGTTTTGCAAATTGTCCCATACCAATCAAGTTGTGCCACCACCCACTTTCTGAGTAATCCCATTGGTTTATACAAACATCATAGATCACAAAACACATAACACACAAGCCTGAAAGCCTCTCAACATTCATATTGCCAAAAATCACCTCACACCTTCACCTCTTCGAATTTCATAGCACAACCACTCAAACTTCAAATATTTCTTCACCATTCAACTCAGCATCACCTCAGGATCATTTCCCACCCATCACCATAACCTGAAACACTCTCAAACTCAAACACGATTTCTCACTCCTCAGAACTGAAACTCATAAAGGAGGCCATTTAAAATCCATTCAAGCTTTCCAGAAGCATCAGAGGGGTCATTGGAGGCATTTTGCACAAAGGAAGAGGTCAGAAAGCTCCAGTTTGCAAAGCTTCAACTCAGGTAGCCATTATGAACTTTTTTTTTCCAGAACTCCTTTTTTAAGTTTTTAAATGATTCTGTATGCTTCACTGATCATTGTGATGTGTTTATTTTCGAAAATGGTTGAGAAATGAGTATGTATGCTTGTTCTAAAACTTTTCGTTTTGATGTTCTTGTTCGAATCTTGTTAATGATGCGTGATACATGATTTTTGGGGCTGGATTAATGTTTAGGGTGGTTAGTAGAATGATTCTGGAGGTTTTGGGGGCTTGGGGTGGCGTTTTGAGTGAGCTCAGGTGAGAGGTTGGCCGGTGAAGATGACCGGAGCTTAGCTCCGTTCACCTGAATGTAATTAGGGTTCTAATTAGGGTTTAGTTGCCAGACGCATTTTGGGCCCTTGGATCTTGTTTTGATTAGGAACGAATGGTCAGGATTAGTTCACTTAAGATTAATTCGGATTATTTAATTAATTAATGATAATTAACCCAGTTTGAATCTCAGCCATTAAGAAGTGTGCGTGGTCAATTCCCTCCTTCCCCAGTTTGAATCTCACCCACTGGATCAGTTGACTTATCATTTTTGTTCATTTTTATTTCATTTATTTTCATTTCTTTTGCACAATTATTTTAAAATATCAAAAATCATCACAAAAATATTTCCTTTTGCATTCTGACTTTAAATATTTTTCTCAATCCAAAAATAATTTTTATTTTATTTTTTGCATTAAAAAAGCATTTTTAAAATATTTAAATGTTATTTTTAATTAATTAAAGTATTTTAATTAATTAAAAAAAATACATTTAGGTTTCTAAAAATCACCAAAAAAATCATGAACCATTCCAATGCATTTAGAAACATTTTCAAACTCTTCACACAAATTTATTTTTAGGTTTGATCATAGTTTGCCAATTTTCTTTGAATTAAGGGTCATTAAAATCACATTTTTGAACCCTAACTTTGAAAATTCATTTCTGCCTAACTAAGAAGAGTTTGAACTTGGTTCTTTTTACATTGTGTTGCATATTGCATGTAGTGTATAAGTCATTTTCCTCATGAATTTACCTTGCATTTTCGATTTGATTTGCATTTTTCCTTTTGAACCACCCAAAAACCCTAGAAAACTTAGGAAAATAATTACTTTTGATAGGTTAGGCTTCTGACCTCCTCCTTTGGGGTGTGACCTAATATGGGATTAGGGTTTGTTTGAGCTTGATTTCAAATTTTTATCGTGTAGATTGCTTCTGTTTTAGTCATTTGCACCTCACATATCCATTTAACCCTAACTTCTCATGTTCATTTGCATTCTCCTTGCATATTCATCATCACATGAACTTGCCATGACATTTCATGCATTCATATGTCATCTTAGACATCTTAGGGCATGTTAGAACCTTGCTTGATCATTTTTTCATCCATTTGCCATGTTTTTCATCCATTTTATTTCATAAACTTTCATGTGTTTTCAAACTTCTAAGCATGCTTTCATAACATCTCATCCTTGTATGATCATTCATAGGCACTTTGTATGACATAGTATCATTTCACATGACATTTACATAGCATAAGCACTTCTGAATTTGGTCTTTGCATCTCATTTCATCTCATTTCAATTCATTTCTTTATGCTTTATATCTTATGCATTCATGCTAACACTTTCAGGTACTTTTGGTAAGTTATCTTGAGAGGTGGATTTGCCTTCATCTCTCACTTATTCTTATCTCTTTCATTTGCATCTTGTTTGTCTCTGAAGTGAGTTTGATTCACTTATGTTCCATCTCTCTCACTTTCTTCCTTTAAGTTACTTATCTTCTTAGGAACTAAGTAACTTTCTTTTGCTTCCTCCTCCTTTCATCTGCTTCTTCCATTGGTGGCTTCCTTGAAGATGTTTCTCTAAGCCTCACAAACCATAGGATATCCAAGCATGATAATAATTAGGGTTGTGATTAGTCCCTCTTAGCTTTTTACCTTTGAGTCTCCTTGAGTCTCTCTTCTCATCTCAATAATCAGAGACTAAACTCTTAAAGTTTTAGGACTTTGGAATTAGGGTTATGCCTGCATCCTTCTCTTAGGATGGAGTGTATAACTTTAATCCTAAGTGTTAAACCTTTAATTTGTTTAAACCTCTTAGTAAAATCACTTAATTATCACCAAGAATTTATCTTGTAACTTGGGCCTTACATTAGGGTTCTAACTCTTCCTTATGGTTAAGAGGGACTAACCCTAGTGTTTAATGGATAAGTCCCCCTCAAGTTGTCTTACAAACTTAAAATTCACTTCTTAATCTCATACCTTAATTAAAATCCACTTAATAAAGGTTTGTTATATAATGAATTTAGTCCCTAACCATGGATTAAGTTGAGGTATCTTCCTCAGCTTAAGTGTGCTCATCTATTATCCTTCTATTAGTATGGTGTAATGAGTTCACTAATCTGTGATTAGAGATTAAACTCATTACTTATCACTAAACAAAAACCCCAAAAACATCTAAATAATCACAAGTAGGTTAATGATCTTAATCCTACATCATCATGGCAATTAAGTTGAGATGCTTATCTCATACTTAAGTAGGCTCATTATCCCTAATCAGGGAGGATATAATGAGTTTACAAGCCCTTGATTTAGGCTTAAGCTCATTAACTTATGCAAAACACCAAAAACAATAACAAAACTAAAAACATAAAAAAAAACAATAATCGTCTCCTTCGGGATTCTTTTCTCATCATACTCATTCACAAACGAGAACTTGCTTCTTCTGTCTAACGCAAGACAGTTAGCACTCGAGCTAGACGAGCCATACACTTGAGCATAGGCAAGTAAGCAGTTCACAGTCAATTTCATTTTCAGTCTCTTTGAGTCGAACTATGGTGTTCTGACTTCCTCATTGCATGAGAGGATACGTAGGCATAACTTAACTGTTATCGAACAAAAGTCTCTTTGTCACCCCCCTCTTTCAGCATTCCTTAAAAGCCTCAGTTCATGAGCATTCACCCTTTTGCACTGACACTAGATATTTCTTTTCCTTAGCTTTTGCACACAGATAGCACATATACCTACCCCTTTTAAACACAATCTTGCAAGCGTGGATCCCATCGAGTACGACGGAAAATGTGGGTGCTAATACCTTCCCAGGTTGTAACCAACCCCCTTTCTCAGTTTCTCTGGTTCGCAGCCGTCTTATCCATCTTTTTCTAGGTTTATGCAGCATTACCTTTCCTTCGGGATAAAAATGCCTAGCTGGAGACTCTATTCACTTCATTTTCATTCTCTCTTTTCGCTGACCGTTCGCGTCTGTACCTTGTGGACCCCGGTGTCTTTTTGGGGGTGCGACACTCGTCACCGAATCTTATCAATGACGACCCAGTGATGGCTGAGTATGACTTTGACAATCCAATTTATCAAGCCAATAAGGAAGGTGAAGAAGATTGTGAACTACCTGAAGAATTGGCCAGACTGCTTAAACAGGAGGAGAAGATGATTCAGCCGCATGAAGAGGCCGTTGAAGTGATAAACCTGGGTACCGAAGAAGACAAGTAAGAAGTTAAGATCGGGGCCGCATTAGAATCTATCAAGACTCGTCTGATTGCCATGCTTCGAGAGTATGTTGACGTCTTCGCATGGTCCTACCAAGATATGCCTGGTTTAGACACTGACATTGTGGTACACAAGTTCCCTCTGAGAGAAGACTGCTCTCCAGTGAAGCAGAAGTTGAGGCGCACATGCCATGATATGGCAATCAAAATAAAAGAGGAAGTACAAAAGCAATTTGATGCTGGTTTCTTGGCCGTGACCAGTTACCCTCCGTGGGTTGCCAATATTGTGTCGGTCCCTAAAAAAGACGGTAAGGTCAGGATGTGTGTAGACTACAGGGATTTGAACAGGGCCAACCCCAAAGATGATTTCCCTCTGCCTCACATAGATGTGCTTGGTGATAATACTGCTCAGTTTTCTGTGTTCTCTTTCATGGATGGGTTTTCAGGTTATAACCAGATTAAGATGTCTCCTGATGATATGGAAAAGACTACCTTCATCACGCCTTGGGGCACTTTCTGTTACAGGGTCATGTTGTTTGGTCTGAAGAATGCTGGGGCCGCTTACCAACGGGCGATGGTGACGTTATTTCACGACATGATTCATCATGAAATTGAGGTTTATGTTGATGATATGATAGAAAAATCCCAAACAGAATAAGAGCACTTGGTCAATCTAGCGAAGTTGTTTGACAGACTCTGGAAGTTCAGATTGAGGTTGAGTCTGAATAAGTGCACCTTCGGGGTCCGTTCCAGGAGGCTACTTGGCTTCAAAGTTAGTAAGCAGGGAATTGAGGTTGATCCAGCTAAAGTAAAAGCTATCCAAGAGATGCCTGAGCCAAAGACTGAAAAGTAAGTGTGTGGTTTCTTAGGGAGACTAAATTACATTGCACGATTTATCTCTCACCTAACGGCCACGTGTGAGCCCATCTTTAAGCTTCTGAGGAAGAATCAGGCCATCAAATGGAATAAATATTGTCAGCAAGCCTTTGACTGAATCAAGAAGTACCTACTAGAACCTCCAATTCTCATGCCTCCAGTACCAGGGAGACCTTTGATCATGTATCTTACCGAGCTTGAAGGATCGATGGGATGTGTGTTGGGTCAGCAGGACGAGTTTGGTCGAAAAGAGCACGCCATTTATTACCTTAGCAAAAAGTTTACCGATTGTGAGACACGCTACTCACTACTCGAGAAAACTTGTTGCGCTTTGGCATGGGATGCTCGTCGACTAAAATAGTACATGCTGACTCACACCACTCTCTTAATTTCAAAGACGGATCCTGTGAAATACATTTTCGAGAAGCCGGCTCTGACAGGAAGGGAAGCCCGATGGCAGATGATACTAACAGAGTATGATATCCATTACACTTTGCAAAAAGAAATCAAAGGAAGTGTATTGTCAGAATACTTGGCTCAGCAGCCAATCGACGATAATCAACCCGTGAAATTCGAGTTTCCGGATGAGGACATCATGTTCCTCAAGTTGAAAGACTGTGAAGAACCACTTCTGAAGGAGGGGCCAGACCCTGAATCCAAATGGAAGTTGATGTTTGACGGAGCTGTGAACATGAACGGAAGTGGGGTAGGTGATGTTATCATCTCACCAGAAGGGGTCCATACACCTTTAGCTTCTCGGTTGACTTTCGAATGCACTAACAATGAGGCAGAGTATGAAGCTTGCATCATGGGGGTTGAAGAAGAAATTAACTTGCGAGTTAAGAACCTCAAGATCTTCGGAGATTCCGCTCTGGTGGTGAACCAAGTCAATGGCAAATGGTTAGTTCATCAACCTCACTTGGTTCCTTACAGGGATTATACCAGGAGGCTGCTAACTTTCTTCACTAAGGTCAAATTGAATTATATTCCTCGAGATGAAAACCAGTTCACTGACGCTCTAGCAACTTTGTCGTCTATGATTAAAGTTTGTCAAGAGAATGTCGTGCCTCGAATCATGGTCTCCCATCTTGAAAGACCTGCTTATGTCTTTGCAGTTGACAGTGGTGAAGATAACAAACCTTGGTATCATGATATCAAGTAATTCTTGAAGGCTCAAGAATACCCAGATGGGGAATCCGGTAAAGACAAGAAGACCCTCAGAAGACTAGCAGG
Source organism: Lathyrus aphaca (assembly GCA_963966055.1). NCBI lineage: Eukaryota > Viridiplantae > Streptophyta > Magnoliopsida > Fabales > Fabaceae > Lathyrus > Lathyrus aphaca. Next base: position 450,017,948 of record OZ014521.1, read on the forward strand.
TGGTTTCTTCGTGAATCAAGATGATATGTTATACAAGCGAAACTTTGACATGGTTCTGCTCAGATGCGTGGATAGACACGAAGCAGACATGTTGATGCAAGAGGTTCATGAAGGCTCATTTGGTACCCATGCTGGAGGACATGCTATGGCTCAAGAAATTGTTGAGATCGGGATATTATTGGATCACCATGGAATCCGATTGCTATAAATACTCCCATAAATGTCACAAGTGTCAGATTTATGCCGATAAGGTTTATGTGCCTCTGAATCCATTGAGTGTCATGTCTTCACCATGGCCGTTTGCCATGTGGAGCATTGATATGATTGGCAAGATCGAACCGACAACTTCCAACGATCACCGTTTCATCCTGGTTTCTATAGACTATTTCACGAAGTAGGTCGAAGCAAAATCTTATGCCAATGTTACTAAACAAGTGGTAGCCCGATTTGTTAAAAGAGACATCATTTGCCGGTACGGAATTCCCGAAAGAATCATTACTGATAATGGTTCTAATCTCAACAACAATATGATGGCTGACCTGTGTCGGGATTTCAAAATAGAACATCACAACTCTTCTCCATATTGCCCGAAGATGAATGGCGTCGTCGAGGCGGCCAACAAGAACATCAAGAAGATCGTGCAGAAGATGGTTGTAACATACAAAGACTGGCATGAGATGCTACCATTCGCTTTACATGGGTATAGAACATCAATGCGTACCTCAACAGGGGAAACCCCGTTCTCACTGGTGTATGGTATGGAGGCAGTCCTACCAATTGAAGTGGAAATCCCCTCGTTGAGGTTAATGATGGCCATTAAACTAGATGAAGCTAAGTGGCTTCGAATCAGATATAACCAATTGAGCCTCATTGAAGAAAAACGTCTAGCAGCTGTATGCCATGGACAGTTGTATCAGCGGCGGATGAAGCATGCTTTTGATAAGAAGGTACGACCACAAAGGTACATACCAGGTGACCTGGTGCTGAAAAGGATTCTTCCTCCTCTTAACGATCAAATGGGCAAATGGACACCTAATTATGAATGACTGTTCGTGGTTAAAAAGGTTTTCTCAGGAGGAGCCTTGATGCTGACAACCATGGATGGAGAAGAATTCCATTCCACTGTCAATGTAGACGGAGTAAGAAAATACTCCGTGTAAAAAACGACCATCTGGATAAAAACAGAATAAAGATCCAGGCAAAAATGGGCATCCCGGCGCGCCAAAAACAGAATAAAAGGCTCGGGCAAAAATTAGGGAAATCTTGGAAAAAATGTACATCCGCTGAGTTGAAAAGCCACATCGGAAAACTCAGGAAAAAAAGTGTATCTCGGTGGATTGACAACCCGAAAGGGCGATCCACGCAAAAGAGGAACTAACATGAACGACTGCGATTTGCGAAATTCATAACTCATCTGCAACTAAGGTTATTCTAAAGTCTGAAGACCAGTTCAATCACCTTTCTCAAGAGGCAGAGCGAGCGGATCGTCTTGAAGATATACGAGTCATAACCGGGTTGAAACTTGATGAGATCCACTTCTTACATTTCCAATAGGATAGTTTGTTTTCCTTTTTGGCTATTTCCTATTTCCAGGGAATTGCTTCCTTTGTAAGGCCTATTCATGGCCATTTTTACGAATCAATAAAAGGTCAATTTCAGTCAACTTGTGACTATTCGCTTCTGGTTTTTGTTTTTCATCTAACATTGATTGATTGCGAAAACGTCCAGCAAATTGTGATTTATATTGTGTTGTGAACATTTGAATGTTTTCTAACTCATGCCGGAGGACAAAAACATTTAATACAACTCTGAAAGGGTATTAAGATGCCCAGATAATGATTCATGCTATGAGCCTGGGGTATACATGTCCCAAACTAACTCCCTATGTTGCAGGCACTATCGATTGTATTTATACAGGTACAGGTACAGGTGTTGCTAACCGAGCTAAAAACAGATTTCCAGGAGGAATATTTCTTTATGCTTGAACAAGAACCGGTGTTTTCCCGGATGTCTCTAGTTATCCCCAGTGGAAGTGAAGTTGAATTTCTTCTCCAACATTAATGGAAAAAGATGTTTGCCCTCCCCAAGCAGAAGTTTTCCTTCAATACAGGGGCAATCCCCAGCAGTACAAAGAATATCTTGTCTCTCCAATAGGATGCTTCATCAGCAGTGCCATACCTCTGGTTCCCGGCCAAGTCAGGAGGTCTCCACTTCCCCATCAGAGTTCAAGAAGGGTCTATCTCCGGCAGGGTCTTGGCACTCCAATCTTAAAGTCCAATTTATTTTTGGCAATGGCGCAGTTCAGAGCCAGTGCATCATCAACAACTTTCCCCGCAGAGTTGTCTCCTCCTCATCAGGATGGATCAGATCAGTGCAATGATCATCAATTCTCCCCAGTCAAGCCATATGGGATAATTGCAGTCTCCTTGTCAGGAGATCTCTTTGCATTTTCATATGCATAATCATCATTGCATTTGCATTCTCCAAAGCGTAGAATTTCCATCCTCATGGAGCATTACGCCATAAATTCAAACATGTGCATGCCAGCATGGGCTAGTTTTGAGGTGTTACATACAACCTATAGCATTTTCTCAACCTTGAGTACTCCTCACAGAAGATAGTTATACCATTTGCCAGACATCTTGGTCTTTCCAAGTCAATGTTGTTTTTTTTCTTTGTGGCTTGGTCCTGCCCAGCAGTCATATTGTCGAGTTTCATTCCGCTAATGGTCTCGTTAAGCCCTGTTTCTCCAACAGGCACCTTCCGTGGCTTGGTCCTGCCCAGCAGTCGTGTGTTTTTCTTTATGGCTTGGTCCTACCCAGCAGTCATATTGTTGGGTTCCATTCTGCTAATGGTCTCATTAAGCCCTGTTTCGCCAACAGGCACCTTCTATGGCTTGGTCCTGCCCAGCAGTCGCGTGTTTTCTTTGTGGCTTGGTCCTGCCCAACAGTCACATTGTCGAGTTCCATTCCGCTAATGGTCTCGTTAAGCCCTGTTTCGCCAATAGGCACCTTTTGTAGCTTGGTCCTACCCAGCAGTCGCGTGTTTTCTTTATGGCTTGGTCCTGCCCAACAATAATATTGTCGAGTTCCATTCCGCTAATGGTCTCGTTAAGCCATGTTTCGCCAACAGGCACCTTCCGTGGCTTGGTCCTGCCCAGCAGTCGCGTGTTTTCTTTGTGGCTTAGTCTTGCCCAGCAGTCACATTGTCGAGTTCCATTCCGCTAATGGTCTTGTTAAGCCCTGTTTCGCCAACAGGCACTTTCTGTGGAATTTTCCTGCCCAGCAGTCGCGTGTTTTCTTTGTGGCTTGGTCCAGCCCAATAGTCACATTGTCGAGTTCTGTTTCGCTAATGGTCTCGTTAAGTCCTGTTTCGCCAACAGGCACCCTCGTTGTGGCTTGTTTCGCTCAGCAGTCACAGAGCAGACTATTGCATTGATTCTATTCCATCTAGTTCTATTTCCGCTACCTATTCAGAGGTCAAAACAAAATAAAAATAAAAATAAAAAGCATATGACATTTCTATTATCCACCGAGTTCAAATTTCCAGGTTTTATTCGAGTATTCAATCTTTCCACACTTTGAACGTCTAAAAGCTTTTGCCATCATTCATTCAAACTTGCAGATGATTGAATAGGGGCTGCTGTAATACCTCAAAATTTTCCCTCATATTTATTCCTTCCATTGTCTTATCGCTTCTCATTCATCTGCATTACCCACTAGGTCATAACATTCGCAATCATGCATTTCATGAACTCTTGAGGCATGGGATCAAAGCATCTCCCTGCAATCAGGATTTGGCGGTCAAGACCGAGACGAAGGTTGAATTCACATCATCATGAGCATATTCTTATAAGGAGGTTTACCAAGTTCTATTAGTCGTCATATTCAGAGGTTTCATCAGAAGTGATGGACCAGGAGGGTATTGGTGTGAACCTTGTCATCAGAAGTGTTGGACCAGGTTCTATAATTAGGGTTTATTTCCCTGATCATGAGACATCCAACGAAGTTTCCTTATGAAGTTTGTTCAAAAGTAAATCTTCTCAGGAAAGGAGCTTCATTATTATTTGAGATGAGGGTTATTGAAGATTCCGTGTGTACATGGTCAATTAGGGTCTCATATCAGAGATCATTGTTCACCAAGGTATCATGAGGATCGAATTGTCAAGCGTAAAGCTGTGGATTTCTGTTGGCGCGCCTATCCGTTATTCGCATGGGACTTATTCTGGTTGTTCGAAATGTGGATTAAGGGCATTGGTAATGCAAAGTGATTTGATTTGTTTCGTATGCAAGTTGGTATGGATTTACGGATTAAGGCCCATACTAGCCTACTACATCATCCATTTTTTATTTTATGCAATCTCCAAAGCCCATCCATTTCATGTCTATATTCTAAACCATAGTACAATTACCCATTCAATTTCATCCTCTTTTAGAACCAAATATTGTTCAAATTGGACTCATGTATCATGACTCAAACTCCCTTTTATTTCACATCCATTTGTTTAATTGTTGTTATAAAAAAACTCATACTTATCACTTGATTTAGTCAAGTAATATTCCTTTGTTAAGATCTTTTTTTTCTCTAAATTGTTTCTAATTCCAATTTTAACTAAACCCATATCCTTTCTTTTATATTCCCAAAGTCCATTTATGATTTCAATTTTACTTATGTCGATACACCCTTTTTCTATAAAAAAAACAACTTTCAATGCAATTATACCAATACATTTAAACCAATCAATTTCCAAAGTCATCTAGCTTTTAGCGGTTACATAGCAATAAAGTCAAGGCCAATTCCTATCCATGTTTCAGACCAACTTCCAAATCCTTTCTTGATCCATTCATGATCATGCTCACTTTTCCAATAATCAATTCGCTCATTTTCAATATCCATTTAGTTGTTTCCATTAACATAGTTATACTCAAATATAAACGATAACAATGAAAGGCAAATGTATTATTTTCCAAGTTCACTGAGTTCTAGTCAATGTATTCCGAAGACTTAATAAAATTGATAACAAAATTTTAGACTGATAACAGAATAAAGAAACAGTTACAAAAATATAATAGAATTGCTTCAATTCCCTCCTCCACTCTCTTCTCATGGATTTCTCTACATCACTTTGCATCTTGAATATCCAACCTTCAAGAACCATCTTATACATTTTTCACCCTCTTCACACTTCACCATAACAGAAAAATAAAAATCTCTCAATCTCAATACACACCCTCTCCAATTTCAATTTTGGAGACAACAAAAAAGTTATGAGTTTAACAAAACTCTAACAGAAGATCTACAAGGGGTCTTAAACTATTCTTCACCTTCATCGATTCAAAAATCTGCAAAATATCAAGACTCACTCAACAAACGTTTCCTCAATCTCCACCCTCTCAGCTCTCTTGGACCCCTCGGTAATCATCTTCTTCTTTACCTGGCTCCATCAATCTGCAAAAATCAATAACAAGAATCTCAGATTCACATTGAAGAAGAATCAGAGGCATCACCATCTTCATAGGAGAAAAGCATTACAACAACCTGAAATAACTAAATCTCAAATTGAGTGAAAACTAAAAAAAAAGCAAGAGGAAATTTCAGAACTGAAAATCAGTTATAAACTTCACAACTAATCATTAACAGAATCATAACAAACCAACTGCAATTGTAACAAACTTACAACAGATTTCTTCCAGAAGTTTCACCTGAGATCCTTCACAAATCTTCTCTGATCCTCTATAGAGCAGAGGTTTATCATCCATCTCCCTATCTCGCCATTTGTTTTTTAGTTTTTCACTTCAATCTTCAATACTATTTTCGTTTTCTTCATCACTCTCACAACTTCTTCTTCTCCTTCAATCTTCTTCTTACACACAACTTCTCTGATTCTTCTTCAACCTCCTTCTCCACTCTTACATTTTCTTCCACAAAACTCCATCTTCATCAATATAACTCCTGTGCCTGAATCACCAAAGATTCATCTGAACCTTCATCGCATTCTGCTTCAAGCTTCATCTTGCGACATCATTCATCATCATTATTATCACTGCTTCATATCATCATCAAGGATCTTCAATGATTTTCTTCATAACCTGCAACTCACAGAAGGGAGATATCATCAAGCTTCATCAACATTAATGCAACGGCATAAGCAAACATGTGGAATCGAGAATACGTAAGGAGATGAAACATACCCGAACAAAACTGTGTAGCACGTGAAGACGTCTTCGTCGCATTCACATCGTATTCGTCTGCGGAATATTCTCCTCAACGAATCAAAGTCCTCCATTAGCATTTCATCTTCAACGATACAAGGTACGAACCATCCTCATACCCCTCTTGTGTAGTCCTTGTACAGGTGGTGCATCGGAATTTGCCTTGTGTTCATTCATGCGTTTCTAAACCCCGATCTATCAATGGTGATGATTTGAGAGTGTGAGTATGGTGTCGTTCAAGCGAATAGAGGGTGAGTGTTGTTAAGTGATGAGAAGGAGCCTTTGGTGGTGCGGAATCCTTGGTGGCGAGGAACGGTAGTTGTCCGGTGAGGTGCTATTGGCGATTAAGGTCTAAGTTTTCAGATTCGAGCATTAGAAGAGAGTTAGGTTGGTTTCGTTTTGGAACTAGTGATGAGATGAGGTTTAGAAAGTGCGGTGGCGTGAGAGAGAGGAAGAAGAAGTTGAGGACGCGCCGCGGGAGAAGAGGACGGAGAAGGTGGCGATGAGAGTTGGTGATGGTGGATAGTTTAGGGTTAGTTATGTTTGAGGATGGTGGTGGCATAAGGAAGGAGGTGAAGGGGAGAGAAGACGTTGAGAGCGGCGCGATGAAGAAGAAGGGATTAGGTTTTAGGGTTCTTTCTTTTTTCAGCCCCTTTGGTTTTCATTTTGTATGTAATGTTTAATTAAAAGTGATTAATAAATTGATGAAGATTAGGAGAATTTTTTGAAATTAAAAGAGAAATTAAGAGCATTAAGTGAGAATAATCCTCATATGATTCCCAAAAAAAGAATTACCATTAGGAATTTCAATGAGATAAGACCAGATGCTTTTTGGATTCCCCAGCCACACCGGCGGTGACACTTGTCACTGTCCGGTAGGCTATGCCAACGGTTGTTCACGTGTGGGTAGTACACCATAAGTAACCATGGGCATGTATTTGTGAACGTCTGATTAGAATACCCAATGAGAAGACTTGATCGTGTGGTCCATATTGAAGTCCAAAAATTGACTGAGATTCTATACAATACACCCTCAGGCCAAGCGCTGGTGGGCCTTGTTGTTTTGATTTCTGCACCCCCATACAACAGGCCCATTTCATTATAACTAGTAAAAAACACTAAATGCACCCCCTTTCCTTTTCATTTAGAATTTAATTTTTGTTTTAGTCATAGTTTGAATAAAATCCACAAAAAATAGTAAAATACATAATAAAATTCTACAAAATTTCAGTAGGTCTATAATTCAATTTAGAAATTTGTGACATTTTTACTTTCTGAAGTTTGGTATTTTTCGATTTAATTTCGATTTTCCATTTAATTAGCTTTATATTGAATTCTTTTAGTTACACATAATTTTGTACATTTTATTTTTTCCACTTCCTGTAGGAATTTTAGCCCATTCTTTTTGCTATGATTAAAGGACTAATAATAGGACCTAGGATATTTTTTGGTAGATTTTTAGGCCATTTTATCCACTGTTTTGGTAGCTTAGTTCATGTAAAATTGTGATTAGTTCTTAGATGAATTTAAGTGACTTTTAGACATAGTTAGGCTCTGAATTTTTAGGATATTTTTTAGCACAATATTATAGTCAGGGTAGGAACCCTAGAGAATTAATTTCATATTTTTTCCAGGACTTTTATTATTTTTAGTGCATTAATTTTTAGTCCATTTTTACATTGTAAATTCAACCTAGTTTAACTTAGGATATTATGGTTCATTAAGGATTAGCTTAATTAGGTTTAATCTTAGGATTTTAGAATGACCTAGTATAGTTTAATTACTGATTTTAGAATAGTGATATTAAATAAATTCCTTTAGTTTTAGGACGTAAGCTTAGAATTTTCATTAAGTATGTTTAGACGAGGTTAAGGCTTATTTTAGTGTTATGCCATGCAAATTTTGCAATTAATTTCTTCTTTCTATTTTAATGTTGTTGCCTTAATATTGGTATTTTCTACTTGTACAGGCTTCCCCATGTTTCTTAGAACCAACTTAACTTCCTTAGGAAGTATGTTGAGTTCTAGTAGTTTTTTAGTTCCCTTTTATTCATTAGGATTAGAAAACCCCACAAACCATTAGGACCACTTTTGAATAATAAATAAAATTAGGATTGAGTCTTAGTCCTCTTAGTTTTTGCCTTTTGCAACTTGAGTCCTTCTTTCTCTCCTCCTAAAGAAAATAATAAAAATACTTTATAAAAATCGAACGTTCTTATACGCCATGAGACTTTGTTGCGGAGTACTTATACACGTCCTGTTTCGGGGCGAGGTGTAAGTATTTACCACGATGGATAGGTCTTAGTATGAGAATATTCACAAACAAATTCAAAACAAAAATCTTAAAAAGCAAACAACAAACAATAAGCGAATTTTCTGTGGGAACTTCTTTTCTCATCTCATTCACTCACAACGCGAACTTGCGACGACTTGTCTCGCATGCAAGACGATAAATGCACTCATACCAGACGAGCCTGCAACACCTGAGCATAGACATACGCAATTCCAGCTATAAAAAACACAAACAAATAGTTCCCTCCTTAGTTAGGCGAACTACGTCGACTCTGATCCTCATTTTCCCGATGAGGTACGTAGGCAGCGGGGTAGGGCCCGTTCGAGCATATTCTTTATTTTCCCTACATTTTCCCCATTCTTTCTTTTTGTTCTCTTTTCCAGTTCCCTTCTCATTTCTCACTTATATTCTAGTAGCAGTTTTATTTAGCAACAACTTTATTTTCTCACCCTTTGAAACAAAACAAGCAAGCGTGGATCCCGTCGGGTACGGTGGACGGTCTGGGGTGCTAATACCTTCCTAGGTCGTAACCGACTCCCGAACCCAGATCTTTGGTTCGCAAGACCTTGTCCTTTCCTTCTTCCTCAGGTTTGTGCAACATTACATTTCCCATTCTTTCGGGATAAAAATGTCTGGCTGGCGACTCTACCTTTTCCGCGCCACTTTCGCGTTTGTACTAGGATGAAAACCCCGGGAGCGACAGCAGGCATTTCCTGAATAGCTTTGACTTTATCGGGATCAACCTCAATTCTTTTTTCACTTACAATAAAACCCAGTAGATTACCAGATCGTACCCTGAATGTGCACTTGTTGGGATTTAACCTTAGCTGATACTTCCTCAGACGCTTGAATAGTTTCAATAGATTCACCAAATGATCTTCCTCTGTAAAGGACTTGGCAATCATATCATCCACATAGCACTCGATTTCTTTATGGATCATATCGTGGAATAAGGTTACCATAGCCCGTTGATATGTTGCACCGGCGTTCTTCAGACCGAACGACATGACCTTGTAGCAGAACATGCTCCAAGGTGTAATGAATGTTGTCGTCTCCATATCTTTAGGTGACATCTTAATCTGATTGTATCCAAAGAAACCATCCATAAAAGAAAATACTGAGAACTGAGCTGTGTTGTCTACCAATACATCAATGTGAGGTAATGGGAAATCATCTTTCGGGCTTGCTCTGTTCAAATCCTGGTAATCGACACACATACGCACCTTGCCATCTTTCTTAGGTACGGGTACAATGTTAGCAACCCACGGCAGGTAACTAGTTACAACAAGGAAACCGACGTCCCACTTCTTTTTCACTTCTTCTTTGATCTTCATGGCCATGTCCGGGCGAGTACGGCACAATTTCTGTTTAACTGGCGGACAATCCTCCTTCAATGGAAGCTTGTGCATGACAATGTCTGTATCCAAACCCAGCATATCTTGATAAGACCAAGCGAACACGTCGACATACTCTCGAAGCATACTGATGAGTTGTTATTTCACTGGAGCTTGCAGACTGGCCCCGATCTTCACCTCTTTCACATCCTCCTCGGTACCAAGATTGATAGTCTCAACTTCCTCCTAATGAGGAACAATCACTTTTTCTTCTTGTCTCAATAACCTGGCTAACTCTTCAGGCAAATCGTAGTCTTCTTCAACCCCTTTGTCTGCTTGATTAATCGGATTGTCAAAGTCATGCAAGGTCATAACAATGTCGTTGTCGGTGCATTCTGGAGGACTATCTCTGCAAGGGTTGAAATTTGTTCATTTTAGTGATTGATTTTATCTTATTTAGAAAAAGTGAATGAAGTTTATTAAGAAAAAAATTGCCATTTATTGTTTTGTGCGAAAATAACAAAAATGAAAAGTTAGTGAGCGAAAAAGATTGTTTGCAAAAGATGTCCATTATTCATTAATTTCCATTTGCACAAAATACATATATGGCCCTATTACAAAATGAATCCTGACACCTTGGGCAAGATGCAGGACTTGATGCATGCTTAAAATAGGAAATAATAATTACTCTGCAGCAGTAACCCTTATAATTTCCTGGGAAGACCAGCTGAGAACTTGTTGGCCTGGGACTCTCAGAAGAATCCAGTTTTCCAGGTTGTAGTCACTTTCAACCTCATCTTCCATATTGTTGATAGCATTCGGGGTCAGTATTCCCCCACTTATGAACTTGGGAGCTTCAGCAGCCTCCTCTGGAACTTGTCGGGATGGTCTGTAACCCAAACTGAACTTGTCTTCTTTAATCTGAACTTGTAGCAGCTTGCCCTAGCCTTGGGTATTCCCCTCTTCAACAACCTTCCGAGCCTATTTGTAAGAAGCAATTGAAGTACCAGACACTTCAGCTGTTGCTTCATTGACATTGAGAGCTTCAAACCCCTGACTCATTGTCTCATGGATCTCCCCATCCATCTCAATGTACTTATAGGTAGCTAGATGACTGACGAAGATGTCCTCCTCTCCACAGATGGTGATAATTTGTCCTTCCCATTCATATTTTAACTTCTGGTGAAGGGTAGACATTACTGCGCCAGCGGCATGAATCCAAGGTCTACCCAACAAACAACTATAGGCAGGCTGAATGTCCATCACATAGAAGGTAGTTTTGAAAATATGTGGGCCAATTACCATAGGCAGCTCAATTTCTCCAAGAACTGATCTCTTAGAACCATCAAAGGCTCTCACAACCAGGTTACTCGGACGTAGTGCAAGACCATCATATTCCAACTTGACCAAAGCTTTCTTTGGAAGGACATTGAGAGATGACCAAGTGTCAACCAAAACATGAGAAAGTACAACACCTTTACACTCTAAGGTGATATGTGAAGCCTTATTGTGATTACGGCCCTCCGTAGTCAGACCAGCATCAGTGAAACCTAGTCCATGACTAGTATTAACATTTAAAACCATCGTCTCTAGCTGATTAACTATAATCTCTTCAGTCACGTAAGCTTTGTGCAAGACTTTGAGTAATGCATTCCGGTGAGCCTTGGAAAACATGAGCAGAGATAGTATAGAGATTTTGGAGGGTGTCTGATGGAGCTGGTCCACAACTTTGTAGTCACTCTTCTTGATAATCCTCATGAACTCGTCTACATCCTGATCAAAGGATGTCCTCTGAGTTTCTTTTGCAATTGGTTCTTCTGGAACCACATTCTTGCCTTTAGCTTTGGCAGCAACTTCTGCTTCAACATTAACTCTCGGAATTTGTGAAGCAAAGAGACGTCTGCTTCGAGTGAAGCCTCCGCCTCCCCCGACATTATCAATTTGTGGAGCATATGTTGAGGAGTCCATAATGACTTTCTTTCCGTTGCAATAAAGATCTGAGCCGTAATGCCAAGGCACGGTACTGCTACTATCATATGGAACTGGTCCAGGTACCGTGATGGTTACCAGACTGATTACTGCGGAAGAAGGAGTTGTGACAGTTTGTGGATCATAATAGATTGTGACAGGAGGTCTGATTGCAGATGATACAGGTGCAGGAAGTTGTTGATGTTGATGTTCATGTTTATGTTGATGTTGATGTTGATGTGAGTTTGTCGCTCCCACCAAATGATACCGGGCCAGAAGGGGTACAGACGCGAACAGTCGGCGAAAGGAGAAAATGAAATGAAGTGAAAAGAGTCGCCAACTAGGCATTTTTATCCCGAAGGAAAGGTAATGCTGCATAAACCTGGAAAGATATGGATAAGAAGGTCGCGAACCAGAGAGACTGAGAAAGGGGGTTGGTTACAACCTGGGAAGGTATTAGCACCCAGATTGTCCGTCGTACTCGACGGGATCCACGTTTGAAAGTTTGTGTTTAAAGGGGGTAGTGTCAGTGCTATCTGTGTACAAAAGCTGGAAAAGAAAGGACAAGTGTTAGTGCAAGAAAATGAGGTGAGGTTCTTAGGAACTGAGGCTTAAAAGAGAATGATGAAAGAGGGGGAAGACACATAAACTTTTGTTCGATAACAATTAAGTTAAGCCTACGTATCCTCTCGTGCAATGAGGAAGTCAGAACACCGTAGTTCGACTCAAAGAGACTGAAAGATAAAATTGACTGATGAACCGCTTGCTTGTGTATGCTCAAGTGTATGACTCGTCTGGCTCGAGTGCTAACTGTCTTGCATTAGATGGAAGAAGCGAGTTCTCGTTTATGAGTGAGTGTGATGAGAAAAGAATCCCGAAGGAGACGATTATTGTTTGTTTTTTTGGTGTTTTCAATCTTTTATTGCCTTTGTGGAGTTTGTCATAAGAAAACGAGCTTAAGCCTAAACCAAGGGTTAGTAAACTCATCACATCTTCCCTATGATTAGGGGTAATGAGAATACTTTAAGTATGAAGTAAACACCTTACACTTGATCACCATGATGTAGGATTAAGATCATTATCCTACTTGCATTTATTTAGATGTTTTTGGAGTTTTTGTTTAGTGTTGAGTAATGAGTTTAAGCATAATCAGGGATTTAATGGACCCATTACATCATCCTAATAGAAGGATAATAGATGAGAACATTTAAGCTGAGGAAGATACCTCAACTTAATCCATGATTAGGGATTAACCTCAGGACAAAACAAAGCCTTTATTAAAGTGGATTTTAGTTAATGATAAGATTGAGAAGTGAGTTTTATGGTTTGTAAGACAACTTGAGAGGGACTTGTCCATTAACACTAGGGTTAGTCCTTCTTAACCAATTAAGGAAGAATTAGAACCCTAATGCAAGGCCCAAGTTACAAGATTGATGTCTTAGTGATTATTAGATGAATTGATTAAGAGATTTAAACACATTAAGGTTTTAACACTTAGGATTAAAGTTATACACTCCATCCTAAGAGAAGAATGCAAATATACCCTTAATCACAAAGCCTTGAAACCTTAAAGGTTTAATCCCTGATTATGAGATGAGAAGGGAAGACACAAAAGATGACACAAAGGTAAAACTAATGGGGGGACTAATCACACCCTAATTGTTAAAATGCTTGGATGTTCCTAGGGTTTATGAGGCTTGCAAGAGATCTTCAAGAAAAGCCACCAAGGAAGAAGCAGGATGGAAGGAGGAGAAGCAGAAGAAGCAAGTCAACTTACTTCACTTAAGAAGATAAGTTGCTTGAAGAAATAAGGTGAAGAAGGAACATGAATGAGCAAGCTCACTCTAATACAAATACAAAATGAATCAATGAATGCATAAGAGAGATGATAAGAGATTGTGAGAAGTGAAGGCAAATTCACTTCTCAAAGTAACTTACCACCTGAAAAGTTAGTAAAAGGAAATGGAATGAAATGAAAATGAAATGAATGCAAGGATGCAAACCAAAACCCGAAGCATATTTATGATGCAAATGATGCTAAGAGATGATGCAAATGTATGTCAAGATATGTGAATGATCATACAAGAGATTAGAATGCAAATGAAGCATGTAGGAAGTATGAAAGTTCATGATTGTTTATGGAATGTAATGAATGCATAACATGGTAAATGGGTGAGGAAATGATCAAACATGATTCTAATGTGTCCTAAGATGTCTTAGAAGTCATGTGAATGCATAAAATGTCATGGAAAATTCTTGAATGAATGCATATGCAAGATGTATGCAAAGGAAGATGAGAAATTAGGGTTTTAATGCAACATGAGATGCAAAACTAATGCAAATATGAAAGATCACAAGCCATGGTGTGAACTTAGTGAGGGCAAATTTGGGGTGTTTACAGAGTTGTTGTCAAAAGAATCTGGAACATGAATGGTTGCTGGATCATAATAAATGGTGACCGTTGAGATGTCGTCATTGATGGTTGCTATTTTTGTAGTAGACTATGTTGAGATAATGTTTGCTGATGTTGTAGGAGATTCCTTTGAAATGATATTTGCTGATGTTGTAGGAGATATGTTTGTTGAAGTTGTAGGAGTGGGAACTGTTGAAGTGATTTGTAGAATGCCTTCACTGATAAGACTACTGATACCATTCTTCAGATTTGCACAACCATTAGTAGATACTTTGCAAGCTTCACAAGAGGCCTCACAACCTGGAAACACTTGGCACTTCAATAGCTGAGCATTAACTTCGGCCAGTGGTGTTTGAATGTTTGCAATGTCATCAATCAGAATTGCTGGTTGGTCCTCCTCAAAAGCATTAATCCTCGGTCCACCGTGATTCGGTATTGGATTCTTTGTGACATTCGGTGGAGGTGCGAAATTCAAAGCTTTGGAATCAATCAGATCTTGGACTTTCATGTGCAAGGCCCTGCATTTCTCTGTTGTATGGCCAGGTGCATTGGAGTGGAAAGCACATCTGGCGTTGACATCATAGTTCCTTTGAAGATTTAGAGGATCTGGTGGAGTCAAGGTTCTCAATTCAACCAGGTTAAGCTTCAATAACTGTGGGAGTAAGGCTGCATAGGGCATCGGGATGGGATCGATAACCCTGTTGATTTGTGAAGTCCTTTGCTGGAACGGACGTTGTTGTTGGTTGTTGTTGTTGTAAGATCTCTTTTGTTGTGGGAAGTGTTGTTGCTGTGGGAAGTGTTCTTGTTGTGGATATTGTTGTTACTGAGGTGCTGGAGCAGGAATGGTGACAACAGCTACTGATCTTTGCATGTATTGAGGCCTACCTCTACCCATATGTACTGAGTTGGTTTCGCCCGTTATTCTACGTCCTGAGAAGGGTTTCCTTACATTGCTGGAGCTAGCATCGTTGTCAAAGATGTTACCCATCTTCAATAGGCTTTCAATTCTTTCACCAGCTATAACCACGTCATCAAAACTGGTGGAAGAGAAAGCAGCAAGTTGGTTAATGTAGGTACCCTGTAAGGTGTTCATAAACATGTCAGCCATTTCCCTTTTAGACATAGGTGGCTGGACAGCGGCAGCAAGTTGTCTCCACCTTTGGGTATATTCATAGAAACTTTCTCTTGAAGATTGAGACATACCCATCAGGAGGGTCCTATTGGGAGCCATATCCAGGTTGTACTGATATTGGCGTATAAAGGCCTCAGCTAAGTCCTTCCAGTTTCTGACAATAGCCCTTGATAGGTGTGAATACCACTCTCTGGATTCCCGGTTAAACTGTCTTCAAAGTAAAACATCCACAGTTTTTCTCATCCATGTGTTCGCAGTGGTTTCTGGCGAACAACCTCTGGTTAACCAATTTCTTCAGAAAACTGGGTTACTTGCAGGACCAACCATACAAGTCCTGGGATACATGTGCATTGTTTCTGTCGAACTACTCTTAGAATTTGGTGACTGATTTGTGGTTTATTTTATCAGTATTGTCAAAGTATTAAGAACTTTGATTTTGCAAGTAAAGTAAAGTTTGAATCTTAAAGACGAAATAAAGTTAAAAGTTTAAACAAGAACAAAGAAATGTCGAAGGCTGTAAACTTGCAGAAAAATAAATAAAGTTTAAAAATGACAAAAAAACTTGAAGCATAAACAAGTAAATTAAATAACTTTGAAATATAACTGGTGTTCAAACGTACATTGTTCCAAATCTTAGACTCATTTTCTCTCACACTGGGTACTTAGAGTTTTTAAACAGGAATTTTGTATCAATTTTCACACACACATTCTAACCACAAACTATCCTATTTATACATAAACAAAATAACTGCTTAGAACGGAAAAACTATAACTAAACGACAAGTGTCAGCCTGCATGTAAATTTCTTCTCTAAAACCTCCATGTGTCCAACTGCCAAAGGTTACACCCTTTTGAATTTGAATCTCTTCCTTGGTGACGAAAACCTTGTAACTCTTCAAAACTGTCGAAACCCTTTTAAATAAAAAACAGAATTCTTCAACACTTGCCAAATACTCTTTTTTGTCAGATGTCCTCTTCTGTCGAAATCGTTGAAAGACTATCTTCTGTCGAACAGTCGAAAGAGAACTTTCTTCTACCAAATACTTAGTCACAAATACCTTCCCAACTTTATTCTGCCAGAACAACATTTACCTCTCTGTCGAAGTAATGGGGTTTTAAACCCTGTCAGCAATCCTTGAAACTCTTTCCTTTTATTTTATTTCGACAAAGATAATCTCAAAACCCTTAATTTCAGTCTTGTCGAAATTATGGGTTTACAAATTGCCCCCCAGCAAAGATGTTTTTCGACTATCCCTGGAGAAATATCCTTTGCTGTCGAAATGACCTTTGACTTCCTGTCAGTTGCATTTATTGTAAAGTGATTTTGTTGAGTCCCAAGAAAACATCATGATTTCCACTTTACCAAAACGTCATGTCTAGCCCACGTTTTTACACAATCTCCCATAACCCTAGATTGTAGGTAAATCATGGCTTCCCACCAACTGCCATTTTCTAACTTCCACTAAGGGCTCAAAAACACACGTTTCCACTTCCCAATTAAAAGAAATCCTTTCATTTTCCCTCTATTTAATATTAATCATTTATTTCAAACTCTATAAATACCACTTTCAATAACATTTCACACTTTCCACCTTCTCAACTCTTCTCTTCCAAACGCAAAACTCCATTTTAAGACCTCTCAAGCTTCTATTTCTTCAAACTCTTCATCAAATCAATGGCTCCTCCAAAGACTACCACTGGACAAAGTGCAAAGAAGACAAAGAAGACCATGAATCTTCCTCCTGCTCACGTGTTATCTGGGCCTACTCAAACACAGCACCAACAGTACTTCCCAGAACCTCCAAATGAAAGGGAAAAGGCAAGCATTTACAGGTCACAGGTAATGATTCCCATTTCTGTTTCTGGAATTCATCATGCTATGTTAGGCCCTATTTTTGATCCCACTGCTGATTCTAAACGTTTAAAAGAATTTTACCCTTGCTATTCTGCTTCCAAACCCATAGCTGCTAACAAAAACCCTAAACCTGTCGAAGCTTCATCAAAAGAACCTGAAGTCTTTATGGCTTCGACAGAGATAGATCTGTCTTATCTAAATCAAAACAGGATTTTTAGGAGTCCCCCTTTGACGAAAGATCCCTCTGAGTACCAAACATGGCTAACTAGGGTCGAAAAAGCCAAAGAAAAATTTTGGAAGAAAACTGGCATTTATGACTTAATCCAATTGTCGAAGGAGGGTCCCCGTTATTGCCAAAATATGCTGTTAGCCTCCTTGTACTTTTGGGATAGTACTTACAATACCTTCCACTTACCCTGTGGAATGATGACTCCCACCCTATTCGACATAGCAGCCATAACTGGCCTTAGTCCTTTAGGGGAGATATTTAACCCCGAACACTTGAACAAGGATCCCATAGGCTTCGACACAAAACATGCTGGGTATTCTGTTTTCATAGCCCATCACCAAGGTGAAAGCAATGAAGAAGTCTCTGATAGAGAGCACATTGCCTTCCTCAGCCTATGGTTGTCTAAATTTGTCTTCTGCACAAGGTCCCTTCAGGTAGCCAGAAGTTTCATCATTATGGCTAATCAACTCCACAATGGAGTTGCATTCTGCCTGAGTGAGTTGCTTTTGGCAAACCTTTATGAATCTTTAAGTGAGAGTGTAAGCAACCTCAAGACCCTTAAAGACAAAGGTAACATTAGCCTTACAGGCCCCTTTTGGCTCCTACAACTATGGCTGAATGCCACTTTCGAACACTTCATCCCCATCAAAATGCCAGTTGTCGAAGAAGCAGTAAAGGAAAGGCGTGTCGAATGGCCTAGGCTAGTTCAACTGACCCCTACAGATGATAACACAAGTCTTCAACAAGCATTTACTGGCTACATCATGATGTTCGCCAAACGCTACAAATTTTCCCCTTCAATGGCCCCATTCGCCAAAAGACAAGTAGGTCCAAGATGGTTTACCAGAAGACTCCCAGTAGAGAATCAGAAAGATGAAGACTCCTACATCTCCATTTGGGAAGCTTTTCTTATGCCCAGACACTTCTTTTCTCATCATAGCCTCAACAACACAAAGGTATCTCTCATTGTCTACCAACCCAATCTGGTAGCTAGGCAGTTTGGATTAATCCAGACGAAGACGAAGCCTATTTACCACAAGAAAGGTGCTATCATTTTCTACAATTCATTTCACCATTTCGACAAATGTTTGGAGCTGTACAACAAGTTCTTTGACCCTTCTCTGGAAGTTTATCCCACCATCTTTATTCCAAACTTCCTCTGTACTGAAGAGTTCGACGTCTGGTGGAAAGAATATTACATCAACAGATTTTTCGACGTAGCAACTTTCACTACTCTTCTGACAAATGCTTTTACCTTTGTGCAGGACAAGAAGAAAAAAGGTACAGACCAACATATCAAAGAAGTGCAAAAGTTTCAAAAATATTTTGAAACTATTTACAGGCCTGATGATCTTCGTCGAACCATAGCTGAAGCAGCAGTATCTTTAAAATTCAAATTCACAGAGAAATTAAATAAGTTGTGGTTTCCTTCATCTTTTCCACCACATGCTCATTATGATTTTGCATTCACAACTTTTCCTCCAAAATTCCCTCCACTCCCTTCTGCAGAATTTGGAGTGGCCTTGTGTCCTCCATTTCCAGATTGGTTTGTATGTGGATCAGACTTAAAACTGCTCCGTGAAAGAAACAAAAAACCTGCTGAACGCGTGGTTGCGACGAAGTATCATCTGCACAACTTCACTGGGCACCTTCATATTGGGATTGAACATGTTACTATAGACGAACCCATTCTTGAAGGTGTCGAAGAGACTACATTTTTCTTTTTTCTTCTAACTCTTTTTATTATTATATCAATGTTCATGCAACTTTTCTTTTTCAGCTGTTAGAATTGTCAGGAAGACTGCTGGTGAAGGAACTTCTTCTAAGACAGTCGAAAAGTCTCCTGCAACTGCCAAGAAGGTTTCGACACAATAGAATATCCCTCCTTATTTGTGCACTTAACATCTCTTTATACTGAACACTTCTTTTCTTTTTTTGTAGGTCACTCGTACCCCAGCAAAGAAAAGGAAACCAGAAGAAAAGGAGGCAAGCGTCGAAGAGTCTGAGGACGAATCCCCTGAACCCCAACCCTTGAAAAGGAAAAAAGGTCTAAGGATAAAAACAGTAGCATCTCAAAGATCAATAGTCCAAAGACGAACTCCACCTGCCAGCCCAGTCAACCAAATTCCTACAAGGAGTGAAAGAAGTGGAGACTCAAGTGCACACACTGAAATTCCTCAGGTAAATACTTCGACAAACAATCTTCTCAACCTTGACTTTATGTATTCATCTCATAACTTTCTTTCATGTTTTCTGCAGGTTGTCATTGATGTCGAAGAGACTTCTACACTTCAAGAAGAGCATGCTCCTTCTAATTCTGAGAGGACTTTGGCTGAAAGACTCCAAGATGATGCCACTCCAGATGCAGGTGTCCATGGACCTCAAACCTTGGATGAATTCGACCTCAGTGATTCTGAGTCTTCTGACAACAACTCCCCCTTTCGACCAGACCCCACTGCAGAACAAATAATTCCAGATCAAGATGCACCACTTCCACCACCAGCTGCTATACCAGAAGTTAATGAAGATGTCTCTGCTCAGGATGTACCAACTCCAGACCCAACTGACAAAGAAAATGTCGAAGAGGAAGTCACTCTGTCGAATCAACCAGGAGTCAACCTGAGCATTGGAGGAACTTCTCAAAACATTCCTTCTTCATCAAAGGCTCCTGTCGAAACCTCTTTGGGTACTGATTCGACAAGTTTATCACATGAAGAGATTGAGAGTTTGAAGGTCAGAAAACCCTTTGAATACTTGAAAGCTTTGCTCGACACCAGGTATAACTTTCAAGATTCCTCTCCCAGTGGTTCGACAGCTTCAGGGGCTACTTCTGACCTTCAACCAATCAGTGTCATTATGGATGAGATCAAGACAAGGATCCTTGGAGTTGACCTGTTTGAAGTCTTGGCTGAGAATACTTCTGCTCAACATGATCTAAAGAAACTCCTGAAGAGTGCCAACTTGCTGGAGGCTTCGACTGAAGAAAGCCATTTGGTGATGGATTTGATATCTTTGATTGATTCTGCTAGCGCTGATCTGGTTCGACAGAAAGAATTCTCCCAAAAGATCAAAGCCAAGTCTGAGGAGCAAGTTTCAGCATGGAACACAGTGGCTTCTTCGACAGAAAGGATTTCAGAGCTGAATAAGCTTTCTGACGAATACACTAAAGCTGCTGCTGAGTGTGAAAGCAATATTCAAACCTACCAAGCCCAGATTGCTGATCTCCAAAGAAAAATCCTTCAAGAAAAAGAACGCCAGGTCTCTCTTCAAAAACCAAATCAGGAAGCAATAGACAGTGAACTCCAAAAGGGGTTACAACATGCAGAAACAGCCCAACAACTTCACAGGGAGCTTGACGAAATGACTGTCAGCAAAAGCCTTTGTGAGCGTCGAATTCAACTCCAAAAGAAAAAATTCGACGAGCTCAAAACCACATTCCTTCGACAGTGATTTTGTAATAGGACTTAGGAATTTTACTTGTTTTGGGATATTTTCTTTTAGCACTTTTTATATGTAATGCTATTTTACGCCATTTGTTTGGCGAAGACAAGTTTCATTTACAATTTTAATTTGTTCTTATTTTTATTTCGTGCAGTGTTGGTTTATACTTTTTTAAGTACTTCCCATTTATTTTCATCACTCTTCTATCTTTTTCTATTTCTTCGACTTCGTATGCACCATTGGAAAAAACTCTTAGAATTTTAAAAGGTCCTTCCCACTTAGGGGACCATTTTCCCATCACTCTGTCTTTCTTCTCCATGGGCAAGATCACTTTCCAAACTAAATCATTTACTAAAAAGGCTTTGAATTTTACTTTTTTGTTATAAAACTTTTCAACTCTTTCTTTCTGCCTTCTTATTAGTTCTAAAGCACGCAACCTTTCTTCGTCTAAATCAACCAATTCATCCATCATCATACTCCAATAAATTTCAGATGGAATCTCATGATGTCTTTGAATTCGTATTGACTGTAAACAAATTTCGACAGGCAATACTGCATCATGTCCATAAGTTAATTTAAATGGGGTAGAATTAGTTGCTTCCTTAGGAGATGTTCGACAAGCCCAAAGGATTTGATCCAGGGTCTTATGCCAATTTTTGGGTTTTTTACCCACATGCTTCTTTATCAAATTTATTACTACTTTGTTGGCTGCTTCGACCTGGCCATTTGCTTGGGCATAATAGGGTGTCGAAGTCAACAACTTAAAACCTGTCTCTCTTGCAAATGCTTGCATATTTCTACCAGTAAACACAGATCCTTGATCAGTGGTTATAGTCTCTGGTATTCCAAATCTATACATTATGTGTTTCTGGATGAAATCTATGACTGCTTCCTGATCTACATTTGTCAAAGGTATGGCTTCAATCCATTTAGTGAAATAGTCTACTCCTACTAAAATGTACTTCTGCCCTTTTGAAGAAGCTGGTCGAATTTCACCAATCAAATCCAAAGCCCAACCTCTGAATGGCCAAGGCTTTACAATAGAATGTAACTCACTTGCTGGCACATGAGGTACGCCTGCATGGATTTGACATTCCTGACAACCTTTTGCAAATTCGACACAGTCTTTCAACATAGTTGGCCAATACATCCCTTGTCGAAATAACAGCCATTTCATTTTATGTCCTGCTTGGTGGGCACCACATGCACCACTGTGTACATTCGACAAAGCTATATAAGCTTCAGTCTCTCCAAGGCATTTTAGTAGAACTCCTTCTGCAGTCTTTTTAAACAGTTCATTTCCAAAAAGCACATAACTTATGGCTCTGTACTTTATCTTCCTTTCGACTGTCTGATTTGGATTTTGTAAATAATCTTTGATGGGTTTTCTCCAATCTCCAACTTCTAGATCACCTACATTGAAAATTTCAAAGTTCTCTTCATCACCATATCCCAATCTCATTGTCTCCAAATCAGATGGGGACAGTTTGGTGGATAAGACTTTGCCTCTTACTTCGACAACCTTCATCAGATTTTCCTTCGACACTTTATACCCTGAAGCGAACTGAGCCAGGTCATTTGCTTCCTGATTTTCTAATCTGGGAATGTGTCTAAAGACCACACTGTCGAATCTCTTGAGGAGTCTGTTGGCTATCACAAAGTACATGATCAAATTTTCTTTGACACATTTGTACTCTTTCGTCAACTGTTTAATCACCAACTCAGAGTCACCCATTATTTCGACCTCTGTTGCCCCCAGTTCCAACAAGATTTCAAGTCCAGCTATTAAGGCTTCATATTCTGCCTCATTATTTGAACAGAATCCTTCTATTTTGTACTTGAACTTTGTTGGAACTTTATTGGGAGAAATAATTAACACCCCAACTCCTGTTCCATTTTTGTGACTGGAACCGTCGAAATATAACCTCCAAGGCTCTTTTTCGACATAGTTTGTTTCATTTCCAAGTATAGAGTGGTCAGCTATAAAATCAGCAACTACTTGCCCTTTAACAGCTTTTAGAGGCATATATTTTAAAGAATACTCAGTCAAGGCTAAAGCCCATTTTCCAATTCGACTATGTAAAATAGACTTGGACAACATATGTTTTATTACGTCGAAATGAGAAGATATATGTACATCCACGGGTTTTATATAATGCTTCAATTTTATACAAGAGAAATATACACATAAACATAATTTCTCTATTACACTATATCTAGTTTCAGCATCATTTAAGACTCTGCTGAGATAATAAATGGCTCTTTCGACGCCATGTTCATCTTCTTGACAAAGCATACTTCCTAATGTTCTGTCAGATGCTGATATATAGAGCCTCATGCTTCTTTTTCGACAAGGAGATATTAAAACTGGAGGGTTTGCCAGATACTCCTTGATCTTGTCGAAGGCATCTTGCTGCTCTTGCCCCCAAGTGAAACCTTCCTTCTTCAGTCGAAGCAGAGGTGAGAAGGCCTGAGTCTTTCCACTAAGGTTGGAGATGAACCTTCTGAGAAAGTTGATTTTTCCTAGTAGAGACTGCAATTCCTTCTTTGTCGATGGCGCTTTTGCTTCCATTATTGCTTTAGCTTTGTTTTCATTAATTTCAATCCCTTTCTTGTGGACCACAAAGCCTAAGAAGTCCCCTGCCTGCACACCAAAAGCACATTTAAGAGGATTCATTTTCAAACCAAACTTCCTCATCCTTTGAAAGGACTGTCGAAGATGGTTAATATGGTCCAAGCCTGAAGCAGATTTAATCACAATGTCATCTATATAAATTTGCATAAATGTTTCGATGAAATCATGAAAAATAGAATTCATAGCCCTTTGGTAAGTTGCTCCAGCATTTTTCAAACCAAAGGGCATGACTACCCACTCATATGTTCCTATTGCTCCTGGACAACGAAAAGCTGTTTTTGGAACGTCTTCTTCAGCAATAAAAATCTGGTTGTAACCAGAATAGCCATCAAGCATGCTTAAATACTCATGGCCTGCTGCAGAATCTACTAGCATTTCTGCTACTGGCATAGGATATTCATCCTTAGGGGTGGCTGAGTTTAGATCTCTAAAATCAATACACACCCTTAATGTGCCATTTTTCTTAATCACAGGAACAATATTAGCAATCCATTCGACATACCTTGTTGTACGGATGAATTTGCATTTTAGAAGCCTTTCGACTTCTTCTTTGATTTTCGACAGAATCTCAGGTGCAAAGCGTCTGGGGGTCTGCTTTATTGGCTTCTTCCCTTCTAGTATTGGCAACTTCAATTCTACCAAACTTCTGTCTAAACCAGGCATTTCGTCATAATCCCAGGCGAAGCAATCTTTAAACTCATTCAGCAGTTGGATTATTTCGACTCTGAGTTGAGGATTCAATTTGGCACTGATGTAAGTGGGCCTTTTTTCTGCCCCCAGTCCCAGATTAATCTCCTCTAAAGGGTCTTGCGCCACCATTTTCATATTGGTTGAGGTTGGATCCTTTTCGAACCCCAATGGTTCGTCATCATAAATGGCATCAAGTCTTTGACTCTGCCACTCACCATTTGAGTCTTCAAAACTCTGATTTGTATGTTGCTCCTCAATATTTTCTTGAGGATATTGTCCTTCGACAACCTGAGTGCTGGCTTCGATAGCCATATTTCTAACTTCGGCCTCAAGGGCCGTTCTGAGTTGTTTTTCGGCTATATAAGCCGAAATCCTTTCCATTGCTGAGACTTCAGTCATTTTCACTGAATTCACTCCCCCATCCAGTTGGGTTGACATGGGCAGTTCCCCAAGTGTAATTTGTTTCCCCAATTATTTCTTTATCCCACTGGAAACCATGTGTAGGATGGAGGTACATGGAACAGTAAGCGTTGTCGGAAGCTGTCAGGTCGAAAGCAGCAGGATTGCATGGTGCTATATGGGCTAGGTTCTTGTCGAAGTTACGACTAGTGACATTGTTCACATCAGCTGTGAAGTAACTCTGATCTGCTTCAATGTTTTCGACAATCCCATCTGGCCTCCAGATTGCTATTCTTTGATGCATGGAGGATGGCACAGCCCCAATCCCATGGATCCATTCTCTTCCCAACAGCAAGTTGTAATTTGCTTTTGATGCTATCACCACAAATATTGTGGGCCTAGTGATGGATCCCACAGTCAAGTTCAATTGTATTACTCCCAGTGTTGTCCCTACTTTACCTTCATAATTGGACAACACCATGTTGTGGGGCTTAGTGTCGGAGTCATCTTTTCCAATCCTCTTTATCATGTAGTGAGGAATTAAATTTACAGCCGCTCCACCATCTATCAGAATTTTATTGACACCCACATTCTCTACCTTTCCTTTTATGAAGAGAGGCTTTAAGTGAGCCTTCATTGCATCATCTGGCTTTTCGAAGAAAGCATTTTGCTCTTCGACACAGCCATTATTCATTATGTAGTAGCATACAGGCTTCAAGCCTATGCTATCATCTACCATGTCATCCTCTTCGTCTTCGACTTCCATTATCCTGTCAAAGTCTCTGGGCAGCACAGAAACCACATTGCAAGTTACGTCGAAAGAGGCATCTGATTCTGAACCAAATTCATCTGTGACTTCTTCGTCCACTGGCATTCTGTTGTTTGTTTTCTGCACTTCTGTGGTGTCACCAGATCCATTCTCCTGAAAGGTTTCTTTTTCTGCCAGGGGCATCCCCTTGTTCGTGATCTGCACACATTTGCTTGATTCAGCTTCCTTCTGCCCAACCTTTTTGTGTTCCACACTTCCCTTTTCAATTTTCTTCTGCCTTTGGAATCTTCTCCATTGGGATCTGGACATAGGATTTTTCCCTTTGTAGTTTTCAGAGACGTATTTCGGCTTTGCCTCCTTTTTGACTTCCATTGAGGGACCCCTGTTCACTTCAAAACTCTTCCATCTCTTCTGACCTTGGGCATCCCTTATAGGCTGAACCCATTTGTCATCATTTGGCCTGTTGGATGGTTTGTAAGTGTTGAAACGTCTTTCTCCCACCCCTTGACTGTGATGCTTCCCTCTTCTTGGGTCGAATCTTTCGTTTCTGGTTGGTGGGAATGTTCCCCAATTTCTCTTTCTCTGGGTCTTTTCTGCTGCTTCTAAGTCATCAGCTGCTTTCTTGTCGAACACAGCACTACATCTTGGGCAAAGCATGACTTCTGCATTTTTCCTTTGACACCTCTGGATGAATTCGACAAGACTCTCGTTCTCTTCTGGGTAAACCAACTTCTGATGCTTTTCTTGATGTTTCTTTCCCTTGTTGGTGTCTGGTCCTCCCTTTTGAGTGATTTCCACCATATGAATCCCAGCACTCTGTTCAGTTGTAATTTTCAATTTGTTCATTTTTTCGACTAGCCTGATTTCCTCTGGGATGTCCTCCCTTGACTGACTTACATTGCCTTTTGGGTGTAAGCCCTTATAGACATATTTGCAGCAATGTGCAACCCTTTCGACAGGATGTCCTTCAGTTCTGGTGGTACCACCGTTTATTGGTTCGACAGTGAGGGGATTGTCATCAGCCCCTGCTGTTTTGATCTCCTCTTGGTCAGGGCCTTCAGTGGCCTCTTCGTCATCCCTTTTGAAAGAATCTCCCCATCCTGTGGGTTTGATTTTGTTGATATCTGTTTTGGAGCTTGGTGGTGCTGAATATTTCACCATGAAGTCGAACTTCCCATTTGACTCTCCTAAAGTGTCCCAGATCACCCCTTGCTCAGCATCTCTTTCACAGTTTTTCTTGTCGAAGCTTCTTCCCACTTTGACTGCATTTCTTCCGTTGAAACCTTCAGTAGTTTCAGTGGCATTCTCACTGTCGAAGTCTTCAGAAACTTTGACTTCTTTTGCCTCAGCCTGGTCAGCAGAATTATCACCTTCTTCCACCACATTGACATGGGTGTCGAAGCCTTCAGCAGCTTCTATCATGGTGAAGTTGGTGTCGAAGCTTTCAGTAACTTCTACCATTTCAAAATTTTCTTCTGCCATGATCTCCATTTCGACCACGTTTACCATTTCTGGTTCAGCATAATTGGCCTCCACAATCTGCATGGGATTGGAGTCAATCTTCATCTGCTGCTTGCCTTTGTCTCCAAACTTCAACCTTCCATTTTGGATTGCATTTTGGACAAGATCCCTGAAAAGGTAACATTGAGAAGTTTTATGACCCAAGAAATTATGGTATTTACAAAAACCTCTCTTTTTCTGTTGGTCTACAGGAGGCTCTTTAGTGCCTGCTGGTTTTATTAACTGACCATCTTTGACTAGTAAATCAAATATCTCATCACACTTGGTGATGTCGAATGTATAGGTTCTTTTAGGGAACCTGTCATTCTTTTCCACTTCAACTGGATTTTTTCCATTCGACGGGGCTAAAACTTTACAAGAATATGGAGGGCCTTGTTTTAATTCTGCAAGATCAATTTCTTGCTGGTCGAAAATGACTGGTTCGTTTTCGTCATAATCATCTTCTTGAACTATTCCTACATAGGCCACTCTTTCCTTCTTGTTTTTATTTGATCTAAATTTCTCATTTTTTAGTCTTTCTATCTGCCTTACTCTGTCTGCCAATTGTGCCATGTCTCTCAGATATTGGGTATCCAGTTTTTTCCTTATGGAATAATCTAGACCCCCTGCAGCCATTTCGACTAGTTCTTGTTCCGGCACTTGCGTAAAGCATCTGGCTTTTAATAATCTAAACCTATTCAAATAGTCATCTATAGGTTCAGAAAATTTTCTTTTGACACTTGCCAACTCTTTCAAACTTATCTTGGTTTGTCCCATATAAAATTGTTCATGGAACAATCTCTCTAATTGGGTCCAAGTAAAAATTGAAGTTGGAGGAAGTGACGTAAACCAAGTGAAAGCGTTTTTTGTCAAAGAACTTGGGAAATATTTCATCCTTAAGTTCTCATTATTAGCAATCTCTCCCGCCTCTATCAAATAACGTGCCACGTGTTCTATGGTGGATTCACTAGTATCCCCTGAAAATTTTGTAAATTTGGGGACTTTCCACCTTGGTGGTAACTCTTGTTGTAAGACAAATTCAGACAAAGGGGAAGTATAACTAGGCCTTTGTAATCCTACGTTTACTCCATTTTGTGCCATTATTCTCTCCACCATGGTGGCAATATTATTTTCGACAGGCATGTTATTGTAACGCATTCTCTGCTGTAATACTTCGTCAGCATTTTGGTTTCTCTGGACTATTATCCTTCTTGGTTCCTGTCGAATAGGCTCTTCTACATTAGGCTGTTCGACTATCACCTCTTTCCCCCTGGGATTTTCCTGAGGGTTCCCTAAGGGCCTTTGGTTTATAGTGAGTTCCTCTTCGACAGCCCTATTGGCAGGATTCTGGTTTAATTGCATTCTTTGTTGTGCTTGCGGGACTCCAAAAAAATCAGCAATGCGTGCCATCTGTTCTGCCAATATTTGGTTTGTTTGGGTAGTGTTTTGTATTAAGGGATTGAACACGTCTCCCATTTGTTGTGTCAAAGCCTGCACCATATCATGATTGCTTTCATCCATCTGTTGACGAATTACTTGTGCAGAATGGTTTGTCAAAGCAGGCATATGGAAACCTGGTGGAATTTGATTCATTCTATTTCCATTTCCACCATATCCTGATCCCTGCAATGGTGATGACACTTGAACCATAGCATCAGAGAATAATGGTGACGAATTATGTAGGCTTGCCATCATTGAAGTTGGCATTCCATATGGTTGTTCCCTCCCATTCAAAGGCTGAGAATAATTCAGATATGGCCTGAATGTATTTCCTCCAGGGGGAGGGGTTCCAAAGGGTCTGGCTTGTCCCATGGTAGAAGAACTAGGCATATTTTGGGATCCTGAACCCGTTGGTATGGAGTCTCCCAAAGGAGGCCTAATTTGTTCTAAAACAGGGCCAGACATTGGTATTGCTCCTGACGAGGGGATAGGGTTG
This sequence comes from Lathyrus aphaca, assembly GCA_963966055.1. Taxonomy (NCBI): domain Eukaryota; kingdom Viridiplantae; phylum Streptophyta; class Magnoliopsida; order Fabales; family Fabaceae; genus Lathyrus; species Lathyrus aphaca. The sequence goes on from OZ014521.1 coordinate 450,046,753, forward strand.
GAAACTGGTATTGTTTTGTCAGGAATGGTGTAAAACATCCACAGTTTTTCTCATCCATGGTATAAGCTTTCAATCTCCCCAGAAAAGATTGCAGGTGGGTATGAGGACAAGAGGTACCATTATACTTCTCAAAGCAAGGAGGTTTGAACTTGTGATGAATCCTAACTCCTTCCACTAAACCCATATCCATCACATCAAATCCCAAAGAGTTCTGTGATTCAAGGGATCTCAGCTTCTCAGATATCTCGTCCAGACGATGATCATAAACTTCATCAACCCCAGCACCTAACACTGTAAACTTCTCGTCCTGAGGATCTTCTTGTAGAACATGATCTCCAGTGTTTCTCTGGGTATTTCCAACAACATTGACTTCAGGGTTGATGTGTGGCCCAAACTATGGTGGATTTGTTTCCAGCTGATCGCGTGCATTGTTACTTGTACCCCCAGTGCCTGCATGGTTATCTTTTGGAGTTTGACGCTCGACTAACTCCCTCGATATTTCTTGGGTTTATGCTAGCCCAGTCATCACAACCATGAATTTATTCATCTGATTCCTCACTTCTGTCTTCACATCAGTCATCTGAGTCCTCACATCTGTCAGTTCTTGCTGAAGTTGATCCATCTGTAGACTCGGGAGGTTGTTACGGGTTGGATATCTGTGGATGCGATTAACGGGTGTAAACACCCCAAATTTGCCCTGACTCATTTCACCATGGGTTGTGATTCTTTTCATATTGCATAAGTTCAATCATATCATCTCATAGTGCATTTTTGCTTCACTGCATTGGTTCTAAGTCATCTGCATCTAGGGTTTGTGATCTGAGCCATCCCTGAGCTATCTGAGCCACTCCAAAGGTATTCAATCATCTCAAGAGGGTCCATGTATGTTCAATCATCATATTATATCCCCCCAATATCAAGGAAGTCAAAAAATCACAAGAACTGAGAAAGGCATGGAAGCAGAGCCAAGCTTAACTACACAGATGACCTAAAATTAGGGTTTTGGTTTCATAGGCCATAAATCCAAATTTTTTGGTCATTATTGTTTCTATGGGTCTCTATATGATGTAAGGATCATACATACCAATTTTCATAAAGAAATTCAATGGGGAAGGCATCTGATCACTAGATGACTTCTTGAACAAGTCAGTGCAAAATCAGGGCATCTGAGGCCCCCAATCACCCAACCAAAGGGTATTCTCCATAATTTTGGGTGTATATGATATTTATTTGATCTTAGAAGAAGTTAGAAGTTCACAAAATTGAAGAATTTCAAGCCATTTGCAAAATTGTCATTTTGGGAAAGTGACTTGTAATGCAAACTTGCCATTTTGGGAAAGTTTTTCAACCTCCTCTTTTTGATTCAAAAATGCTTCAAATGAAAAATTCTTGGTCATGAAAGTTGTAGATTGGATCATTCCCTTTTCAAAAAGTACAAGAACTTGATCTAATTCATCATAGAACTTAATTTATGGCCTTGCAAAGTTGGGAAAAATCACAAAATTTCACTTATGCACCAAAGAGGGAAGTTTGCAAAAACACTTGCCAAAGCCAAATGTGACCTCAATTTGACTTCTAAGTATTGCACAAACATCACACATGACCTATAATTCAGAATTGCACAAAGAAATCCCAAGTTTCATGCCTTGAACATCAAGATTTCTTAAAGGGGCCAAAACATCACATAATTGCAAAATACCCCATAACTTTCTTCTCTCTTGCTGAATTGCCTCAAGAATGGATTTGTGGACATCCATGAAGTCAGATGCGCATGGACATGCCCAAGGGCCAACTGTGTTCTTGCCCATACCTCAAGTACAAGTCATGTTGACATTTTTGCAACTTGCCCATACCAATCAACATAGGCCACCACCCACCCTCTGACCTATCCCATCATGATATGTGTACCAAAAGCAAGCCATTCCATAACATAACACAAGCTGAAACCTCCAAGAGCTCAGCAATCCCAAAAACTCCCTCTTATGCAAAAGTCTTCGAAACTCATAGCTCAACCATCAAACCTCCAAACTTTTTCCACCATCCAACTCCATAATCATCACTGATCATTTCCCACCCTTCTTTTTGCCCTAAAACACCCTGAATCAAAAACACGATTTTGACATTGCTTGAACTGAACTTCTGCCAACTTCATTTAGAGCCCATATAAACTCCAAACAAGCATCACAAACTCTTCAGGAGGATCATTGGAGCTGATTTGAAGCAAAGAAGCAACCAGCCAGTGCCATTTTCGAAATCTTCAGTTCAGGTATCATCAAGAACATTTTTTCCAGAAATGATTTCTTAAGTTCTTAGATTGTTCTCCTTGCTTCACTGATCACACTGCACCTTTTGGTTTTGAAAATGATTCAGTTTTAAGCATGTATGAAGCTTCTGAAATTTCTGAGAAATTTTCTGTTTTGCTTCGAATCTCTCTGATCATGTGAAATAAATTATGTTTGATGGTTGATTCTTGTTTAGAATGGGATGGGGATCATTTTTGGAGAGTTTAAGGGCTTAGGGTTGCGTATTGAGAGAGATAGCATGAGGGGATAGCCGGAGAAGATGATCGGAACACTGTTCTGGTCACCTGAAAGTGATTAGGGTTCAGATTAGGGCTTAATTGTGTAATTAGCGTAGTTTGAATTCTGGCCCTTGGATAATGCGCGAAGTCAATTCCCTCCCTTTTCCATTTGAATCTGGGCCACTGGATCAGCATACTTCCATTAATTCACATTTTAATTTCATTTTAATTGCATTTCTTTGTACATTTTATTAAAAATAGCAAAACACTTTAAAATTTTTTATCTTTTGCATTTCCCTTTCAAATATTTTTCTCATTCTGAAAATAATTTTTATTTTATTCTTTGCATAAAATTCGTATTTTTAAAATATTTAAATGTTTATTTTAATTAATTAATGAGAATTATCAAACCCTTCACACAAATTTCTTTTTGGTTCTTGACCTATTTTGATATTTTTCTTTGGATTTAAGGTTCTAAAAAATCAATATTTTTGCCCTAACTTAGAAAAATCCTTTCTGCCTAACCATGAAGAGTTTGATGATGGTTCTTTTTGCATTGTGTTCCTCTTGTCATGTAGTTTCTAGGATAAAATTGGCTTGAATTTATCTTTTCTTTTCAATTTGTTTTGCATTTTTCATTTTGAAGTGCCTTAAAACCCTAGCAAACTTGAGAAAATCATAACTTCCATTAGGTTAAGATTTAGGTCTTCCCCTTTAGGCAGTGAACTTGTATAGGTTTAGGGTATCTTTGATTGCATTTTCAATTTTTTATCTTACCATTTGCTTCTGATTTTGGATTTTGCATTGTATCTTGTTCATAAACCCTAATTTGCATCCTCATTTGCACCCATTCTCCATATGCTTGTATACATGAACTTTCCATGACATTTTATTCATTCACATGACTTCTAAGACATCTTAGAACACATTAGAATCATGTTTGATCATTGCATCATCCATTTGCCATGTTTTGCTTTCATTTCATTTCATGTGCATTCATGAGCTTTCATACTTCCTTTATGCTTCATTTGCATTCCCATCCTTTGTATGATCATCCTCATCTCTTGACACACTATTGCATCATCTCTTAGCATCATTTTCATCATGAATATGCTTCTGGTTTTGGTTTTCATCCTTGCATCTTTCTCATTCTCATTTCATTTTCATTTCCTTTCATTAACTTTTCAGGTGGTAAGTTACTTTGAGAAGTGAATTTGCCTTCACTTCTCACAATCTCTTTTCATCTCTCTTCTGCATCTTTTCTGCATTTTGTATTTGTATTAGAGTGAGCTTGCTCATTCATGTCTCCTCACTTTCTTTCTCCAAGCAACTTATTTTCTTAAGTGAAGTAAGTTGACTTGCTTCTTTCTGCTTCTCCTCCTGCAATCTTTGCTTTTTCCTTGGTGGCTTTTCTCTTGAAGATCTTCCTGCAAGCCTCATTAACCCTAGGAATACCCAAGAATGATCACAATTAGGGTTTTATTAGTCCCCCCATTAGTTTTACCTTTGTGTCATCTTTGAGTTTTCTCTTCTTACCTCATAATCAAGGACTAAACCTTAAAGGTTTCAAGGCTTTGTGATTAAGGTTATGCCTGTATCCTTCTATTAGGATGGAGTGTATAACTTTAATCCTAAGTGTTGAACCCTTAATATGTTTAAATCCTTTAATCAATCCACTTAATAATCATTAATACATCAAGCTTGCAACTTCGGCCTTGCATTAGGGTTCTAATTCTTCCATAACTGGTTAAGAAGGACTAACCCTAGTGTTAATGGACAAGTCCCCCTCAAGTTGTCTTACAAACCATAAAATCCACTTCTTAATCTTATCATTAACTAAAATCCATTTTAATAAAGGCTTTGTTTTGTCATGAGGTTAATCCCTAATCATGGGTTAAGTTGAGGAGCCTTCCTCAGCTTAAATGTTCTCATCTATTATCCTTCTATTAGGATGGTGTAATGAGTCCATTAAATCCTTGATTATGGCATAAACTCATTACTTAACACTAAAAAAAATATCAAAAAAATCTAAACAATTACAAGTAGGTTAATGATCTTAATCCTACATCATGGTGATTAAGTGTGAGGTGTTCACTTCATACTTAATGTATTCTCATTACCCCTAATCAGAGGGAAGATGTGATGAGTTTACTAATCCTTGGTTTAGGCTTAAGCTCGTTAACTTATGACAAACCTCAAAAAACAATAAAAGATTGAAAACACAAAAACAAACAATAATCGTCTCCTCCAGGATTCTTTTCTCATCTCATTCACTCACAAACGAGAACTCGCTTCTTCCGTCTAATGCAAGACAGTTTGCACCTGAGCTAGACAGGTCATACACTTGAGCATAGAAATGTAAGCAATTCACAAGTCAATTTATCTTTCAGTCTCTTTGAGTCGAACTACGGTGTTCTGACTTCCTCATTGCACAAGAGGATACGTAGGCATAACTTAACGGTTATCGAACAAAAGTCTCTGTATATCCCCCTCTTCCAACATTATTCTTTAAGCCTCATGGTCTTGAGCATCCCATTCTTTTCCTACACTGACACTCTTTCATCTCACTTCACACTTCTTTTGCACTGACACTTGTTTTCTTTTCCAGCTTTTGCACACAAAATAGCACTGACACTACCCCTTTAAAACACAAACTTTCAAGCGTAGATCCCGTCGAGTACGACGGACAATCTGGGTGCTAATACCTTCTCAGGTTGTAACCAACCCCCTTTCTCAGTTTCTCTAGTTTGCGACCGTCTTATCCATCTTTTTCCAGGTTTATGCAGCATTACCTTTCCTTCGGGATAAAAATGCCTAGCTGGCGACTCTATTCATTTCTTCTCTTTCACCGACCGTTTGCGTCTGTACCCTATCTGACCAGGTGTCATTTGGTGGGAGCGATAGCTTGGCGACTCTGCGTGGGACCCTTATATTATAACCAGGGCTTCTGGTTCTTTTTGTGGGTTCCTCCTAGCGCTTGTTTGATTTTTGTTTACTGGGGTGTTATGTGCTAATTGTGTTTATGTATTTGCTTTATTGCTTTATGTACAGTTTTATTTACTGCTTTCCTTATAGTCTTATGCACATTTCATACTGCCATTTGCTGGATCTGGTTTGCTATTTTGGTGGGTGGGGTTCCATTGAGGGTTTAAGGTCCTATACCTGGAACCTGAGTGACACCTAGGCTAGAGTGGTTCATGTTCTTTCCCATTCCATTTAGGTCTGGTGCGGGAATATGAAACACGATTCAGATGTGGGTTTCTTCTTGAGAACTCTGTGCTATAGATTTCCTGTAGTGCTAGGGCTATCTGGGAAGCCTGCTAAGTCTGGATAACCTTTATTATGAACTTCAGAAGCTGAGGTGAATTAGAGGAGGATCTTTTATGGTTATTGTGAACACTATACCTCCGGGTTAGAAGTGTTTACACTTCTCATAACTGATCCAAGTCTGAGGATCCTTGTTCTAGAACACCACCTGTGAGGGGGTTGGGCTATTTACAGGTTTGCAGGAACCCTTGGCCACATCATACCCTGTTACTGTTTTGTTTAAGAATGCCTCATTTTGGACAGTTCTTGTGATTGACCCCGGACATATGACTCTTTATTTGAGTCCCCCACCCTGGTTACTGGATTTCTAAGCCTTCATATGGACTTTTGAACATACATGGACTTATATCAAGACAGATAATCAGATCCAGCTTGATCAAAAACCCTTGCATATCATTTGCATATCTCATCATTTGCATCATTTGACATTTGTTTATTTGCTTTTCAGGGTATCCATTTCATTGTGTCTTGGTTTTGGTTTTGATCCCTTCTTCTGCATAGACCTCTGCTTCAGCTGTCTTCATCAGTTACCTACTTCAGTTATCCCCATCACCACCAACACCAGTCTGTCAGTGGTCCACCTTCAGTACTTTAGTCTGTGATCTTCATCATCACTTATCTTCAGTTTCTTCAGCAGCACTCATGACTACTCCCAGGAAGAGCAACATATCTTATCACTTCTTTGAGCCTGTATTGACTGGTATCAGGCAGGTCCAGTCACTCATCACCCCTGACCATATCCCACTGTTTAGAGAGCACTATGGAGGTATCTTGGATATGGTTATGGACCTTGATCCGTCTCAGAGGAGCATGATCCACACATGCTTGCAGTTTTATGACCCACCACTGAGATTCTTCACATTTCCAGACTTTCAGTTAGGGTCTCTGCTGGAAGAATTTTCTTTATTAATTGGAGTACCTATCAGAGGGGGAATCCCCTTCAACCCAGAGATGACTGCTCCCAGAAGTGAAGAGATAGAAAGGGCACTGTACTTGGAGCCTGCCCTTATTGAGCAAAGTCTGACAACAAAAGCTGGGATTCCTGGTTTGCATCTGGACTTCTTGATTTCTCAAGCCATCCTGAAGGCTGCATATATGGGGCTATATTGTTTGCAGATGAGCCAAAATTTGTCAGCAAGAATGCCATCCATCTGTTTCTTCTGAAGATCCCAGTACCCACATTGCTAGGAGATTTTTACTACTCCATTCATCAGAGGAATGAGAAACAAAGGGGGAAGTTTGTAAGATGTTATGCTCCTTTATTTTACACCTGGCTGCTCAGACACCTGCCTAAGTCAGATGCTTTCTTAAACCCCCATTAGCAGAAGAATTAGGCTAAGAGTTTCATTGCCTTGACTTCAGATGATATCAGATGGTGCACCCAGAGCACCAAAGGCAAGGAGATTATCACTAGCTGTGGACAATACCCAAATGTGCCTCTGATAGGAGTAAAGGGTTGCATCAACTACAATCCTTTACTGTTTAAGAGACAACTGGGATATGCCTTGGTTCACCCCCCCAGAGGTCAGGATTTAGCTGAGACCCTGTATTGTGAAGTGCAACCTAATTCGGTTGTTGTCAGACAAGCATCCTGGGCTTGGGACAACATCCAGACAAAAGGGGTGGCTATTCTTGGAAGATGTAATAATGTTGCTTCAGCTCAGTAATATGACTGGTCCCGTACTAGAGCTCAGATTACCAGAATGCCTTTCATCTTGGAAGACATGCCTGGACCATCTACTGTACAGCCAGCAGCAACTGTCAGCCTAGAAGAATTTGAGAAGCTGAAGGAAAGGAATGAGAAATTATCTGAGGCTTTAAAGAAAACTGCTTGGCAGAGGAGTGATGGTCTTCTGGACATGAGAGATTGGAGAAACTCAAGGTTGAGCATCTAACCAAAATTGAAAGGACAGAAGACTACATAAGGAAAGCAAGAGTTGGGGAACAAATATTGAAGAATGCCTGTAAAGAGGCCAAAATTCAGGAGGCTAGGGCTGAGCTCTATTTGCAAGAGAGTCAGGCTAGGTGGGTCAGGATCACTGAAGCACGTACATAAGAAGACCAGAAGACTCAAGCCAAGATTGAACAGCTAGAGGCCAGTGAGAAGAAGCAACAAGAAGCTTTGTTGGCAGCCCTGAGGGAGATTTCAGAGTTGAAGCTCAAGGCAGGATTGAAGAGATCAAAGGACCAGGACAGGCATAAGAAGTTGACTACTGCTATTGCCACCAGGAACCTCCTCATTAGGACCATTAAAGAGCACCCGGCTGGTCCAGTGACTGAGGCCCTCTTGAAGTAGGTCAAAGAAGATGAGTTTGGATTGGATGTCTGATTCTTCTTTGCTTGTTGTTCTTTCCTTTTGATGTACTTTTCCTTTTGTTGTATTTTGACCCTCCAAGGGCATGTATTGTAAAACAGAATGTGTATGCTTCATCATTTGTAATATATTTTAGTTTGTTTTCATTTGGGCTTTTCTCTCAACAACGTCAAGCATCTTCCTCGAGGTCTGGAAAGGTCAAAACCAAGAACCAAACCGGATACCTTGGAAAACAAATAAGCATATTGCATTGCATGCTAACTTTGTTTTTTGTTTTGTAGGTTTTGTAATTATGACTGTTTCTAACTTTGTTATGATCTCAGGAAACATTGCTCGTCTCCGAGTGTTCCCTGTCAACCGCACGCACCGGTACCCAACCCGTTACAACCTTCCCGGCATTCAAATGGAACAAGTACAGCAGGACCTATCTGCGGTCAGAAACCAGATGGCCAATGAGAGAGTGGAGATGAGAAACCAGATGTTGCAGTTCATGGCAGTGATGACTGTCTTAGCCCAGAGTCAAGAAAGGTTAAGAGAGCTAGTGGAAAGACAAATTCCTGAGGAGCCTCATCTCGGAACAGGAGGAACTAGCAACAATGAACGGGGCCAGCCTCGTATTGACCCACCAGTATATGGACCTCTTCTGGATCCAGAGGTTAATATCCCGAGAAATGTTCAAGGTAACACTACTGGGGGCAGAATCCTGCAGGAGGATCCCCAGGAAGAACAGTTCACTGTCATAGGGGCTGGAGATGAAGTATATGACAGGAGATTGGACGAGATCGCTGAAAAGTTAAGATCTTTGGAGTCTCAGAATTCTTTGGGCTTCGATGTGATGGATATGGGACTAGTGGATGGGGTGAGAATTTCCCACAAATTCAAACCCCCATGCTTTGAGAAGTACAATGGCACTTCCTTTCCTCGCACTCATTTGCAGTCTTTCTTGGGAAGGCTTAAAGCGTATACCATGGATGAAAAGCTATGGATGTTTTACTTTGAGGACAGTCTGACTGGAGCTTCGAGAGATTGGTATTCGCATTTGTCTAGGGCCACCATAAGATGCTGGAAGGATTTGGCTGAGGCTTTCATCCGTCAATATCAATACAACCTGGACATGGCTCCCAATAGGACCCTCCTAATGGGAATGTCTCAATCTTCTAGAGAGAGCTTCCGGGAGTATGCTCAAAGATGGAGACAGCTTGCTGCTGCTGTCCAACCACCCATGTCGGAAAAGGAAATGGCTGACATGTTCATGAATACATTGCAAGGGACTTATATTGATAGGCTGGCTGCTTTCTCCTCTACCAGTTTTGCTGATGTGGTCATAGCGGGTGAAAGGATTGAAAGTCTCTTGAAGATGGGTAAGATCTCCGACAGTGGTGCTAGTTCTTCCAGCAATCCATGAAAACCATTCGTAGGACCCCGAAGGGCAGGTGAAACTAATTCTATTCATGCAAGTCGGGGCAGGCCCCAATATGCTCACTGGTCAGTAGCAGCTGTTACCATTCCAGCTCCGGTTCCACAGCAACCATCATACCCTCAACAACATCAGTCACAATATCAACAACAATCTCACTATCAGCAACAATCTCATTTTCCGCAACAAAGAACCTACAACAACAACAATAACAACCAACAGCAGCGTCCTTTCCAACAAAGGCCATCACAAGCAAACATGGTGATTGACCCGATTCCAATGTCGTATGCTGCACTCTTGCCACAACTCCTAAAGCTCAACCTAGTTGAGTTAAGGACGTTGGCACCCCCAGATCCTCTCAATATGCCAAAGAACTATGATGCAAATGCCAGGTGTGCATTCCACTCAAACGCACCGGGGCATAATATTGAAAAATGCAGGGCCCTACAGATGAAAGTCCAGGATCAGGTGGACTCAAAAGCTCTCAATTTTGCGCCTCCTCCGAACGTCACAAGAAATCCAATGCCTAGTCACAACGGGCCTAGGATTAATGCTATTGAGGAGGGAAAACCATCCACATTAATTAACAGTGTTGCACAGATCCGAACACCCTTGGTTGAAATCAAAGCTCAGCTGTTAGAATGCCAAGTGTTCCCCGGATGAGAGGTCGGCTGTGAATATTGCAACATTGCCGTTAATGGATGTGAGAGACTGAGAAACGTCATAGATGGCCTCATTAGAGATGGCATTCTTCAGATTACAACAACAATGACTACAACTCCAACAATTCCTTCATCAACAATCACAAATACTCCTACAACGTCAGCAACCATTGTTCCAACAGATTCTGCTACAACTCCAACAATTACTCAATCAATCACTTCAAAGGATGCAAGTTCAGTCGCAATTCCTTCTACAACGACAACACCCATTACTCCATCAGTTCCTGCTACAACTTCAACACCCGTACCGTCTACAACATCAGCAACAGTTAATGAAAGCGTCTCAACAGTTACGATATACTACGATCCCGCAAATGTTCCCTCCAACAACTCACAACAAATTGCTACTCCTGTCAGAGCTCCAGTTACCATATATTATGATCCACACACCATTGTGGTCCTCTCTGCAGCTGCTATTAGTGCGGTCACTATCACAGTGCCTGGGCCAGTTCCTTACGAAAGCAATAATGCCATCCCTTGGCATTATGGCTCAGATCTATACTGCGAGGGGCAGAAAATCACTTTAGAGTCATCAACTTCTTCACCTCAAATAGACAATATGGGGGGAGGCGGAGGCTTCACTAGAAGCGGATGTCTCTTTGCCTCGCAAATACCAAGGCCCACTGCTGAAGCAGAAGCTGTTGCTAAGGCAAAAGGGAAGAATGTGGTGCAAGAACAACCGGTTGCTAAAGAAACTTTGAAGACTCCTTTTGATCAAGAGGTTGATGAATTCACGCAGATAATCAAAAAGAGTGATTATAAGGTGGGGGACCAGCTTCACCAGACACCTTCCAAAATCTCCATACTATCATTGCTAATGTGCTCCGAGGCTCATCGGAACACACTATTAAAAGTCTTGCACGCAGCTTATGTGCCGGAGGAGATTATTGTCAATTAGTTAGAGGCTGTGGTTGAAAATGTCAACGCTAGTCATGGACTAGGATTTACTAATGCTGATCTAACAACGGAAGGTCACAATCACAACAAGGCTTTGCACATTACCTTGGAGTGTAAGGGTGAAATTCTTTCTCACGTATTGGTGGACACAGGGTCATCACTCAATGTCCTACCCAAGAAAGCCCTTGTGAAGCTGGAATGTGATGGGTTGGCACTACGCCCAAGCAACTTGTTAGTGAGAGCCTTTGACGGTTCTTAAAGATCAGTTCTGGGAGAGATAGAGTTTCCAATAATGATTGGCCCACAGGTTTTCAAAATGACCTTCTTTGTTATGGATATACAGCCTGCCTACAACTGTCTATTGGGTAGACCATGGATACACGCCGCTGGCGCCGTGACGTCAACCCATCACCAGAAGTTAAAATTTGAGTGGGAGGGCCAAGTCATTATCATTTGTGGGGAAGAGGATATCTTCGTTAGCCAGCTGGATACTTTCAAATACATTGAAATGGATGGGGAGATCCATGAGACCATGAGTCAAGGGTTTGAAGCCCTTAATATCAATGAAGCATCTGCTGTGTCTGGAACTTCTATCACATCATATCAACAAGCCCGGAAGGTTGTTGAGGAAGGTACCACTCAAGGTTGGGGCAAGCTGCTGCCAGTTGAAAAGAAAGAAGACCGATTCGGGTTGGGTTACAGACCAACTCGACAAGATCAACCAAAGGCTGCAACGGGGCCCAAGTTTGTCAGCGGGGGAATGCTTACCCCGGATGATGTGAACAGTTTGGAAGATGAGTCAGAAGACGAGCGCAACCTGGAAAGCTGGATACGTCCAAGGATCCCGGGGAGCCAAGTCTCAAATTGGTCTTCCCAGGAAATTATAAGAGTTACTCCTGCAGAGTAATTATTATTTCCTGTCTTTAAGCATGCATCAAGTCTTGCATCTTGCCCAAGATGTCAGGGCTCATTTTGTAATCAGGCCATCTTGTATTTTGTGCAAACGATCAATTAATGAATATCAGGACATCTTTTGCAAATGAGTCTTTTCTTTCCCGCTCACTGTTTTTCATTTTTCATTTTTTGTACAAAAATAAAATGGCAATGCTTTTCAAAATAATAACTTCATTTTCACTTTTTTTAAACAAGATAAAACTGATCACTAAAATGAACAAATCTAAACCCTTGCAGAGAGTGCCCTCCAAACTGCATCGACAACAACACCGCTATGACTACGTATGTCTTTGACAATCCGATTAATTAAGTCGATGAAGGGGTTGAAGAAGATTATGAGCTACCTGAAGAGCTAGCCAGGTTGTTGAGACAAGAGGAGAAGGTTATCACTCCTCATCAGGAGGAAGTTGAGACGGTTAATCTTGGTACAAAAGAAGACCTGAAAGAAGTGAAAATCGGGGCCTGCCTGCAAGATTCAGTAAAAGAGCAACTTATTGACATGCTTCAGGAGTATGTGGATGTTTTTGCTTGGTCTTATCAGGATATGCCAGGGTTGGACACTAACATTGTTATGCACAAACTGCCTCTGAAAGAGGACTATCCGCCAATAAAACAGAAACTGCGCCGTACTCGCCCAGATATGGCCATGAAGATAAAAGAAGAGGTACAAAAACAGTGGGACGCCGGTTTCCTTGCTGTAACTAGTTACCCGCCGTGGGTTGCTAAAATTGTACCTGTGCCTAAGAAGGATGGCAAGGTGAGGATGTGTGTGGATTACCGGGACCTGAACAGAGCCAGCCCGAAAGATGACTTCCCATTACCTCACATTGATGTATTGGTCGACAATACGGCTCAGTTCTCGGTGTTCTCCTTCATGGATGGATTTTCAGGATATAATCAGATCAAAATGTCACCTGAAGACATGGAGAAGACAACTTTCATCACACCCTGGGGCACATTCTGTTATAAGGTAATGCCATTCGGACTGAAGAATGCTGGCGCCACTTATCAACGGGCTATGGTAACATTATTCCATAACATGATCCACAAAGAAATTGAATGTTATGTGGATGACATGATTGCCAAGTCCCTCACAGAAGAAGACCACCTGGTGAATCTGTTGAAGCTATTCAAGCGTCTGAGGAAGTACCAATTGAAGTTAAACCCCAACAAATGCACATTCGGGGTGCGATCCGGTAAGCTGCTGGGATTTATTGTAAGTGAGAAAGGGATTGAAGTTGACCCTGATAAAGTTAAAGCCATTCAAGAAATGCCTGCACCGAAGACTGAGAAAGAAGTTCGAGGGTTCCTAGGTAGATTGAACTACATTTCACGGTTCATATCTCACCTTACAGCAACCTGTGAGCCTTTGTTCAAGTTGTTAAGGAAAGAACAAACAGTCAGGTGGAATGAAGACTGCCAAAGGGCTTTTGACAAAATCAAGGAATACTTACAAGAGCCTCCAATCCTTATGCCTCCAATTGAAGGAAGACCTCTAATAATGTATTTGACAGTATTAGAAGAGTCAATGGGGTGTGTGCTGGGCCAACATGACGAGTCTGGTCGAAAAGAGTATGCAATATACTACCTAAGCAAAAAGTTTACCGACTGTGAACAACGTTATTCACTACTCGAGAAAACTTGCTGTGCTTTAGCGTGGGCTGCTCGCCAACTAAGGCAGTATATGTTGACCCACACCACTTTGCCATGTGGGGTATTAATATGATTGGCAAGATTGAACCGACTGCTTCAAATGGCCACAGATTCATCCTAGTAGCTATTGACTATTTTACCAAGTGGGTTGAAGCAGCTTCGTATGCCAATGTCACCAGGCAAGTGGTAGCCCGATTCCTGAAGAGGGACATCATCTGTCGGTATGGAGTTCCCGAGCGGATCATTACTGATAATGGTTCCAACTTAAACAACAAAATGATGGCAGAACTGTGCTGGGACTTCAAAATCCAACACCACAATTCTTCTCCTTACAGGCCAAAGATGAATGGCGCTGTTGAGGCAGCTAACAAGAATATCAAGAAGATTGTGCAGAAGATGGTGGTCACCTACAGAGACTGGCATGAAATGCTGCCATTTGCCTTGCATGGGTACCGTACATCAATCAGAACATCCACTGGGGCAACGCCGTATCAGCTTGTTTATGGTATGTAGGCAGTCCTACCTGTTGAAGTTGAATTACCCTCCTTGCGGGTATTAATGGATGTCAAACTGATTGAAGCAGAGTGGGTCCGATCCCGATACGAACAACTGAGTCTGATCGAAGAGAAGAGGTTAGCTGCAATCTGTCATGGGCAGCTGTATCAGAAAAGAATGAAGAAAGCCTTCGATCAGAAAGTCAGGCTTCGAGAGTACCAAGTAGGAGATCTTGTGCTGAAGAGACTCCTTCCTCCTCATACAGACCACAGGGGCAAGTGGACTCCGAATTATGATGGTCCATTCATAGTAAAGAAACTTTTCTCTGGTGGAGCGCTGATGCTCAGTACTATGGATGGTGAAGACTTCCAGTCCCTTGTGAATTCAGATGCAGTTAAAAAATACTTCGCATAAAAAGACCCGCTGGACATAAAAACAGAATGTGAGTCCAGGCAAAAATAGGGCATCCCGGTGAGTCAAAAACAGAATAAAAGACTCGGGCAAAAATAAGGGAAAATGAATAATAAAAAAATGTACACCCACTGAGTTGAAAAGCCACATTGGACAGCTCAGGCAAAAATGGGTATCCCAGTGGATTGAAAACCCAAAAGGGCGATCCACGCAAAATCAGGGAATAAGCGAACAACTGCATTCTGAATTCGTCTGTCTCACTTACAACATGGCAAGCTTCGAAGGATTCAGGCATCGGTCAGAATCAGCCTCTTCAAAAGCAAGATGAGAAAAACGCCAATGTCATACGAGTCATAGGAAAAAAAAAGGGAAGCACACTGAAGCGTCATCAACATTGCTAACACCTTTTTGTTTCTCAATTTGTAACAATCTCCTCATTTCAGGGGACTTGTTTCTTTGACTGTAATTGCCAATTCAGGGCATAAATTAATAAAATTAGATTTTCAGTCACTTGCTGTCGCGTATATTTTATCTATATTTGCAAAAATGTCTGAAGTCTTTAATATAATGATCGCATAAATACAGATGCGTCTTTTCTAAATTACATGCTAGCGGGAAATGTATTTGCTCCCGGGAGTGTCTAAATTCCTATGATGGAATCCGGTAAGAGACATCTCAAGATACTTGTATGTTTTCTTTGTCATAACAGGATTGCAGGTCTCCTCATCCTCAGAAGGATCCTCATAGACATCTCTAGGAAGATCGTTCAATGATCATTCCTCCCCGGCCGAGTGTTAAACAGGGAGCCATCTCCCCGCAGAGTCTCAACCTCTATCCAGAAGAGCAATGTTGAAGATCTCACAACGAAGTTACGGAAGCTTCCGCAGACTCCAGTTGGGTTCCTCATCAAGATAGGTCTGGCAGGAACTTACTTCCCTGAGCAGAATCATATATCAGTTCTACCAGTGATCTCATCCCCAGCTGGGATGTTCTTTCAAAACAGGATCAGTCAGAAATCTCTACAGCAATGGATTCGAATCCTGGATCGGTATCTTTTGCATAATCATAGCATTCACATCATATCTTCCCCAGAGCGTAGCATTCCGTCTAATACGGGGCATTACGGCAAAAATCAAACATATTGCATAGTCACAAGCCATGTTTTGAATCAGTCACCTGTGAATACTGACATACCATCAACAACATACAGGATACCACTCAAATTCCCCGGAAGAATATCAAAGCATTTTTCTTTACATTCCCAAAAATACAGATACATGCTCCTTTTGGCACTCGTCCGTGTCATCTTTCCCCAGAAAGTCGCCAGGACCTTTTCTACAAGCAGATACTTCCACATAACGGATATTTCTTGACACTCGTCTGTGTCATATCCCCAGAACAGTTGCCTAAAAACCTTGCTTATTATACTTTCCAGACACTCATCTGTGTCATCCTATCCCCACAGGTCATCAAACACCTTTATATTTGTAGATGTTTAAGAATTGGCAGAATTTTTGACCAAACAAGAAATGTTAAATTCAGTTCAGAATGTCCTATCAGATGTTGGGACATTATCAAACAGAGTATGTGAATTTATTTCAGGATGTCTCATCAGATGTTGGGACATTGTGTGAATAAATTAAGTTCAGTTTTTCAGGATGTCCCAACAGATGTTGAGACATCTCAGACCTGCTACCAGAATTAATTATTGATTAACAGATCAGAGATATTTAAGGAGAACTATCTGGAATTAATTAATGCTGGATAAAAACAGAACAAGGCGCATCTGTAGGGAGTTTTAAATTGAAGATTCAGATTAAAACAGAAGACCTAATGCACCTAGAATATAGGAGGTAACAAACCCTAAATTCAAGGTGACAGTTGCTGCACATTAGGGCTGGATCATTCTACAGAAAGCCCAAAATTCAGATACCTATTTAAACAACAGAAACTCATAGAATTGAGTACGAATTTCAGAAGACTAAATAGGGTGTCTAGTGTTTTAATAGCAGGTTGTTTTTATGTACCACTTTATGAGCTTTTAAGCAAAAGTGCATTTGTGACTTGATTGAAACTGTTAAGTAAGATCAAGCTGTTTTGTTTGAAGGATGTCTTCAATTTCAGTAAACTTGTAAACTTGATCACTGGGTGATTGAGGGGGAGTGAGTAGGGTACTCTTATCTAAGTCAGTCTTAGGTAGAAATTGCATTGGGTAAGTATTAAGTGATAGATTAAACAGGGTGGTTTAAGTCTAGAATTAATATTACTAATAGTGGATTTCCTCCTGGCTTGGTAGCCTCTAGATGTAGGTGTGGTTATACACTGAACTGGGTTAACAAACTTCTGTGTTGTTTACTTTTCTTGCTGTTTAAGTTTTGGTTAAATTTGTCAAATGTCCTATTAAGTGTTGGGACATCTCTTAGGACATCTTATACCTGATCACAGAATTTCAATTGGCATCAGAGCAGGCACCCTTCCTGTTTATACTGGGTGAGATCTAGGGAAAACAAATTCTGTAACATGGACAGAGATATAGGGTCAGTAAATAGACCACCTATACTGGATGGTTCTAATTATGACTACTGGAAGCCAAGAATGATTGCATTCTTAAAGTCACTTGACAACAGGGCATGGAGAGCAGTAAATGTTGGATGGAAACATCCTGTTCAAGACACCAAAGATGGATCAATAGTTCTGAAACCTGAAGAAGAATGGAGTAAAGAGGAAGAAGATTCAGAACTAGGCAACTCAAAAGCCCTAAATGCTTTATTCAATGGCATTGATAGAAATATTTTCAGACTGGTGCATCATTGTGAGCTGGCCAAAGATGTGTGGGATACCCTCAAGACAACTCATGAAGGAACATCAAAAGTAAAAATGTCAAGACTTCAACTTCTCACCACCAAGTTTGAAAACTTGAGAATGAAGGAAGATGAATCAATTCATGAGTTCTACATGAACATCTTGGATATAGCCAATACTTCTGGAGCCTTGGGAGAAAAGATGACTGATGAAAAGCTTGTAAGGAAGATTCTCAGATCTTTGCCAAAAAGATTTGACATGAAAGTCACAGCAATAGAAGAAGCACAAGACATATGCTCCATGAAAGCTGAAGAACTAATTGGTTCCCTTCAAACTTTTGAGATGGGAATGAATGACACACATGCTAAAAAGAACAAAAGCATTGCCTTGGTTTCAAATGCAGATGAAGAAGAAGATGATGAACTAGCAAATGATAAAAGCTTATCAGAAAACCTTGTATTGATTACAAGACAGTTCAAACAGATTCTCAGAGGTATGGAAGGTAAATCAAATTCCAGTGGAAGATTCACAAACTCTTCTGAAAACAAGAGAACCTATGATGCTAACAGAAGATCAAATCTTGCTGAAAAGACCAGTCAAGAAAAAGGAATCAAGTGCCATGAATGTGAAGGATATGGACACATCAAGAAGGAATGTCCTAACTTCTTAAAAAGACAAAAGAAGGGACTATCTGTAACCTGGTCTGATGAAGACTCAGGAGGAGATTCAGAAGAAGAATCAGCTAAGCATATTACTGCTTTAGCTGGACTGTGTGAATATGATAGTGATTCCAGTTGTGGAGAGCTTACTTATGAACAACTTGAGCAAGCATTCAAAGATCTATACAAAAGAAGCTCTGAAATATGCAGTGAGGTTATAAAGCTAAAGAAGCAGAATGAAGTACTAGAAGAGGAAAAAGCAAGTGATCAAGTAATCATTGATACCTTGAAAAGTGAAGTAATTCTTCTCAATTCTAAGATGGAACATATGTCCAAATCTGTTAGAATGATGAACAGCAGCTCAAATACACTGGATGTTATTCTCTGCAATAATAAACATTCAGGGGACAAAAGTGGACTGGGATATAACAGAGATGAAGCCAGCTCTAGCAAAGCTACTTCAAAAATTACACAGTCAAACAAGATGTCCCAACAAATGCTTCAACATCAGAACACAAAGACTAACATAATGTTCCAACAGATGTCTCAACATTCTGGAAAGAACAAAATGAAGAAGAAGTATCAAAGATGGAGATGCCATCACTGTGGAAGATTTGGGCATATCAAACCTCACTGTTATAAGTTACATGGATATCCAAATCAGATGTGTCAGCAACCTTCCAAGCAGAAAGTAGAAGGTACCAAGAAAGTGCTGCTTAGAAATCAGCAACCTCCTAAGCAAAAGACAGAAGTAATCAAGAAAGTTTGGAGACCAAAAGCTGACATTCAGACTGATCAAAGCCACATACCCAAGAACAAGATCAACAATCAAGCTTGGAGATCAGCTGAACAACACTCAGAGCAGAGGCATCAAAAGAAATCTCAACTCATCTGGTCAAATAAAAGTACTGCATACATAACACATACATCATTGAAAGTATCAGCTAAAGAAGATTGGTACTTTGACAGTGGATGCTCAAGACACATGACTGGATTGAAGAATTTGCTAGTAAACTTAAAGCCACATTCATCCAGGTATGTTACCTTTGGAGATGGAGCTAAAGGAGAGATCAAGGGAGTTGGAACCTTGGATTGTCAAGATGTTCCAAGACTAGATGATGTGCTGCTTGTTAAAGGTTTAACTGCTAACCTGATCAGTATAAGTCAGTTATGTGATCAAGGGTACAGTGTAAACTTTACCAAATCTGAATGTATAGTGACTAACAAAGAACAAGAGGTTGTCATGAAAGGAGCCAGATCTAAAGACAACTGTTACATGTGGGAATCCCAAAATCTCAGTCTCACTTCAACCTGTTCTCTAGCTAAAGAAGAAGAAGTGAAACTGTGGCATCAAAGACTAGGTCATCTTCATTTCAGAGGCATAAAGAAGATCATATCTATGGATGCTGTAAGAGGTATTCCTAAACTGAAGATTGATGATGGCAAAATATGTGGTGAATGTCAAATAGGCAAGCAAACCAAGATGTCCCATCCAAAGCTTCAACATCTGACAACTTCCAAAGTTTTGGAACTTCTACATATGGATCTTATGGGACCTATGCAGGTTGAAAGTCTTGGTGGTAAGAGGTATGCCTATGTTGTGGTTGATGATTTTTCAAGATATACATGGATAAACTTCATCAAAGAAAAGTCAGATGTATTTGATGTATTCAAAGAATTATGTCAAAGATTGCAAAGGGAAAAATCCAGCTGTGTGATCAGAATAAGAAGTGATCATGGAAAAGAATTTGAGAATCAAAAGTTCTTAGATTTCTGCTCTTCAGAAGGAATCAATCATGAGTATTCTTCACCTATCACTCCTCAACAGAATGGGATTGTTGAAAGGAAGAATAGAACCATTCAAGAATCAGCAAGAGCTATGATACATGCTAAAAAGCTACCTCTGTATTTCTGGGCTGAAGCCATGAACACTGCCTGCTATATCCATAACAGAGTTACCTTGAGAAAAGGAACTTTGTCCACAATATATGAAGTCTGGAAGGGCAGAAAACCCACTGTTAAGTATTTTCATGTATTTGGAAGTAAATGCTATATTCTGGCAGATAGGGAGCAAAGGAGAAAAATGGATCCTAAAAGTGATGAAGGAATTTTCCTTGGATACTCTATAAACAGCAGAGCATATAGAGTATTTAACTACAGAACAAATGTTATCATGGAGTCCATAAATGTGATAATTGATGATGCTCCTACAGATGTCCCAGAAGATGTTGGAACATCTGCTGATATCAAGGTTGAAGCTAAAGAAAAGAATGATCAATATAACTTCACTCAAAATGATACAAGGTCAGAAGATTCAAGCAAACCTCCCTCCATCAGAATACAGAAGGATCATCCCAAAGATTTAATAATTGGTGATCCCAACAGAGGTGTGAGCACTAGATCAAGAGAAGTGATTTCAGGTTCTTGTTTTGTTTCCAAAATAGAACCTAAAAATGTCAAGGAAGCTCTCACTGATGAATACTGGATTTGTGCTATGCAAGAGGAATTAGGTCAATTCACAAGGAATGAAGTGTGGAATCTTGTACCTAGACCTGATGACATAAATGTGATTGGTACAAAATGGGTGTATAAGAACAAGTCAAATGAACAAGGAATTGTTACAAAGAACAAAGCTAGACTTGTGGCTCAAGGATACACTCAAATTGAAGGAGTAGACTTTGATGAAACCTTTGCACCAGTAGCAAGGCTTGAATCAATAAGACTACTGTTGGGAATTGCTTGTATCTTAAAGTTCAAGCTATTTCAAATGGATGTGAAAAGTGCCTTTCTTAATGGTTATCTTAATGAGGAGGTATATGTAGAACAGCCTAAAGGATTTGTTGATCCAAGCTGTCCAAATCATGTATACAAACTCAAGAAAGCACTTTATGGTCTGAAGCAAGCTCCAAGGGCATGGTATGAAAGACTTACCACATTTCTTATCAAGCAAGGATACAAAAAAGGTGGGATTGATAAAACCCTGTTTGTTAAAGATGAAGAAGGTAATGTCATGATTGCACAAATATATGTTGATGACATTGTGTTTGGTGGGATGTCTGATAAGATGGTCAAACATTTTGTCAAGCAGATGGAAGCTGAATTTGAAATGAGTCTAGTAGGTGAATTAACCTATTTTCTTGGTCTGCAAGTTAAGCAAATGGAAGACTCAATGTTCATCTCACAAAGCAAGTACTCCAAGAACATAGTGAAGAAATTTGGAATGGAAAATGCTTCTCATAAAAGAACTCCTGCTCCTACACATTTAAAGCTGACTAAAGATGAGAAGGGTGAGAATGTAGATCATAGTTTATATAGAAGCATGATTGGGAGCTTGTTATACTTGACTGCTAGCAGACCAGACATTGCATTTGCAGTAGGAGTTTGTGCAAGATATCAAGCTGATCCAAAAGTCAGTCATCTCAATCAAGTCAAGAGAATCCTTAAATATGTTAATGGTACTTGTGACTATGGCATAATGTACTTTCATGGTTGCAAACCTATTCTCACTGGCTTCTGTGATGCTGATTGGGCAGGAAGTGCTGATGACAGAAAAAGCACTTCAGGAGGATGCTTCTTTCTAGGAAACAATCTGATTTCTTGGTTCAGTAAGAAACAGAATTGTGTATCTTTATCTACAGCTGAAGCTGAATACATAGCAGCAGGTAGCAGTTGTTCTCAGTTGGTTTGGATGAAGCAGATGCTCACTGAGTACAATGTCCCACAGGATGTCATGACATTGTACTGTGATAACTTAAGTGCAATCAACATATCTAAAAATCCTATTCAACATAGCAGGACAAAGCATATTGATATCAGACATCATTTCATCAGAGATCTTGTAGAAGAGAAGGTGATTTCATTGGAGCATGTTGCTACAGATCTGCAATTAGCTGATATCTTTACCAAAGCATTGGATGCTACACAATTTGAGAACTTAAGGGGCAAACTTGGAATATGTTTATGTGATATTTAGCAGTTAATGAGATGTGCCAACATGTCATATGACATTGCATGGCATAAGTTCCAGATGGCAAAGCTAGTCTGGACAAGATCCTTGGGAATTCCATTCTTAATCATTTGGACTGTAACGGCTACTTATTTAGTAACTACTTATAAGAAGCTATCAAGATTCTCATCATATCATCACAAGCGAATCACATTAACTCTCAAATCTTCAGAAATCATAAACCCTAAAGCTGTTCATCCTTCTTCCTTTACAATGTCTCAAAACCCTAAAACAGCTGAGGAAATTCTCAACAAGGAAGACGTGGTTCATGCCACTCCAATCTCTGTTGTGCCAATGCCTTCAACACCATTGGACGAGCTCAGGGGAAGCGCCTCTCACACTAAAAAGGCAAGAACACCAAAGAGATGTAAAGATCAAATCAGAAGCAAAGCTAAAGGCATTCCCTCTCCTGCCAACATGTCTACAAGGTACTCCAAATATGTTGATGATTCCATCAAGGAGATTGTTAACCAAGTCTTTTCTGAACAAAGAGTGGTGAAAGGTATCTCTGTTCCTTTGAACACCATTCCTGCACCTCAAGAAGAACCAGCTCAAGCTACAAAGGACACTGCTGCAGAACAAGATGTCCCAACAGATGTTGGAACATCTGAAGACAAGAAAAAGAACTCATCTGATGTTGAACAAACTGAGGATAAAACCTCAAGTGAAAGTGATAAAGAAGTTTCTGTGGAACAGGCTAAAGAATCAAATGAAGATCAAATTTCTGCTGATCAACAAGCTGATGAGGAGTCTGCTCAATCTCCTTCAGTAGTCAATCTGGAGCAGGACTCTGATGCAGAAATCATAGCATTTGTCAAACCCAGCATAGCCAAAAGGCTAAGGTCCAGGAAAGGAAAGATGCAAGATGAACCTGTCATTCCTGAGAAGAAGAAGGCTAGTCCAAAGAAAGGCAAGGCTAAAGCCACTTTTGGTCCAGCAAAACCATGGAGCAAGGTTCAAACTCAGAAGAGAAAAGCTGCAACACCATCAGATTCAGATGTTGGATCAGATGTCCCAACATCTCCTCCCAAGAAGAAACCAGCACCAGCTAGAGCTTCAACTGTTGTTCCAGAAGCTCCCTTGGACAATATATCCTTCCATCATGTCTCCAGTGTCAACAGATGGAAATATGTGTACCAAAGAAGGGTTGCTTTGGAAAGAGAACTAAGCAGCAATGCACTTGAGTGCACAGAACTCATTGACCTAATCTCTGCTGCAGGACTATTCAAGACAGTCTCAGAGTTCTCTCCCTGTTATGAACTTCTTGTCAAAGAGTTCATTGTGAATCTTCAGGAGGATTGCTCAAATGGTAAGTCTTCTGAGTTTAGAAAAGTTTTTGTTAGAGGTAAATGTGTACAGTTTTCTCCTCAAATCATCAATGAGTATCTAGAAAGAGAAACAGATGGACCCAATGAGCTAGGGAAAACAGATAATCAAATCTGTAAGGTGATCACTGCAAACCAGGTCAAAGCTTGGCCTGTGAAGGGAAAGCTCTCTGTGAGCATGCTTACTAGAAAGTATGCCATGCTTAACAGGATTGGAACTGCAAACTGGGTGCCTACCAATCACACTTCATCAATCTCAACTGGTCTGGCCAGATTCATCTATGATGTGGGGACTCAAACCAAGCTGGACTTTGGAGCTTTTATCTTTGATCAAACCATGAAGCATGCCAGCTCCTCTGCAACCAAGCTACCAATAGCCTTTCCATCATTGCTGTGTGGGATAGTGCTCAATCAATACCCGGGCATTCTCACTGACAAGGATACAGCATGCAAAAGAGAGAGCCCCTTGGCTTTTCACTACAAATTATTTCTCAGTCACCATGCTGCGGATGTTGAAACACCTGCTGGGACATCTGCTGGTCCCTCCTCTGCTAAGAATCCAATCTCCAAGAAAGCCTTAATTGCTGAACTCAAAATCACCTGCAAAGAACTTGAAGCTAGAAAGCAGAAGCTTGAAGAAATAATTAAAAGATTGGAAAGTGAAGAAGATCAGAATGTTGCAACTGATGAAGACAGTGAAGCTGGTGAAGACAGTGAGGCTGCTGAAGAAAGTGAAGCTGCTAAGAATGAAGACACTGAAGTGGAAGAAGCAACTGAGAGTGATGAATCTGAGTGATCAATGTATGTGACAGCAATGTAATGACAGCAATGTAATGACAGTAATAGTGTCTTTGGCCCCTAATTTTGTGTCTACCAAGGGGGAGAACAACATCAAATGTAATTGCTGTTTAAATGAATGAAAAAATTCTGTTTGTTTGCTTCTGAACTGAATAAGTTTTTCTGTTGGAACAAGACTGGATAAAGACAAAGACTGGATAAAGACAGGACACATGTATGTTTGAGGGGGAGTAATCTCAAATAAAAATCAACAGAAAAGTAATGATATACTCTGATAAAAAGAACTTCTGCTGCACTCTGAAAACCAGGAAAGATGTTAGCCAAAAATTAGCCAAAGGGGGAGTTTGTAGCTGTTTAAGAATTGGCAGAATTTTTGACCAAACAAGAAATGTTAAATTCAGTTCAGAATGTCCTATCAGATGTTGGGACATTATCAAACAGAGTATGTGAATTTATTTCAGGATGTCTCATCAGATGTTGGGACATTGTGTGAATAAATTAAGTTCAGTTTTTCAGGATGTCCCAACAGATGTTGAGACATCTCAGACCTGCTACCAGAATTAATTATTGATTAACAGATCAGAGATATTTAAGGAGAACTATCTGGAATTAATTAATGCTGGATAAAAACAGAACAAGGCGCATCTGTAGGGAGTTTTAAATTGAAGATTCAGATTAAAACAGAAGACCTAATGCACCTAGAATATAGGAGGTAACAAACCCTAAATTCAAGGTGACAGTTGCTGCACATTAGGGCTGGATCATTCTACAGAAAGCCCAAAATTCAGATACCTATTTAAACAACAGAAACTCATAGAATTGAGTACGAATTTCAGAAGACTAAATAGGGTGTCTAGTGTTTTAATAGCAGGTTGTTTTTATGTACCACTTTATGAGCTTTTAAGCAAAAGTGCATTTGTGACTTGATTGAAACTGTTAAGTAAGATCAAGCTGTTTTGTTTGAAGGATGTCTTCAATTTCAGTAAACTTGTAAACTTGATCACTGGGTGATTGAGGGGGAGTGAGTAGGGTACTCTTATCTAAGTGAGTCTTAGGTAGAAATTGCATTGGGTAAGTATTAAGTGATAGATTAAACAGGGTGGTTTAAGTCTAGAATTAATATTACTAATAGTGGATTTCCTCCTGGCTTGGTAGCCTCCAGATGTAGGTGTGGTTATACACTGAACTGGGTTAACAAACTTCTGTGTTGTTTACTTTTCTTGCTGTTTAAGTTTTGGTTAAATTTGTCAAATGTCCTATTAAGTGTTGGGACATCTCTTAGGACATCTTATACCTGATCACAGAATTTCAATATTTATAAATTCATAACTTATACACTTCCTCTTATAATACTCGTCTATATCATACTCTCCCCAGAAGTTTTGCGCTCGTCTGTGTCTCACTCATACTTTCTTACTCATACAGATACTCGTCCGTATCTTGTATACACCGTCTATTTTCCCTCAGAGTCGACACTCGCCCATGTTCTTTGTTAACCAGTTGGTACTCGTCCGTATCATCATCTCTGAACTTGCGTCAGCGTTTGTTTCTACCGATACCCGTCTGTATCATAGTCTTAGGGATGCTTGTCCGCATCTTTAATCTATACACAGTGTCAAAAACTTATACCTTTTCTTTCTTGAATTTAGACACTCGTCTATGTCTACCATTCCCCAGAGGAATCCCCAACAAATCCCAATAAATTATTTCCTTTCCATCTGACATTCGTCCTATGTCATGATACTTCCGGCAGCCGTACCCTGCCAGGTGATCTTCCTTCACCTTTTGATGATCGTCCTTCATCATTCCCTCAGCGGAGTCTCCATTATTGGAACCGTTTCGTATCCGACGTTCGTCCTATGTCGTGATATTTTAGCAGCCGTACCCTGCTAGGTGATTGTCCTTCACCTTTTGATGATCGTCCTTCATCATTTTATCCTATAGCCGTCCCTATCATTGATTTTGTTATCTGACATTCGTCCTATGTCATGATGAACCCCGAGAGCAGCCATACCCTGCTAGGTGATCGTCCTTCACCTCCCGATGATCGTCCTTCATCATCCTTACCCGATGGTCGTCCCCATCGTCGACCTTTTCTATCCGACATTCGTCCTATGTCGTGATATTTTTGGCAGCCGTCCCCTGCCAGGTGATCGTCCGTCACCTTATATGACCGTCCCTCATCTTTCTCCCCAAAAGAGCAGTCGTCCCCTGCTAGGTGATCATCCTTCACCTTTGATGACCGTACCTCATCATTTATTTCATTTATTTTATTAACCCGATGGTCGTCCCCATCATTGACTTTACCTATAATTCCCAGAATTTTGTTACTTTACCTGATGGTCGTCCCCATCATGATCCCTTTATCTCCCCAGCATGTCGGCCGTCCCCGTCGTTGCTTTATCCCCAGCAGTCCTCCTCTGCTCGATGGTCGTCCTCCGTCGCCCGCACTTTATAATCATACTTTATTTTCTTTTACAATCTATATCCATTTTCTTCTTAACAATCAGTGAGTGCAAATTTTGGACTGTCTTTGGTATTCAACCACAAGTTATCTTGTTTGTCTGATAAGCCGTCGCTTACATCCTACACAACTAACTCATGTTTGAATAGGGGAAGTTGTAAACACCCCAAATTTTCCCTCACTCATTTCACCATGGCTTGTGATTCTTTTCATATTGCATAAGTTCAATCATATCATCTCATAGTGCATTTTTGCTTCACTGCATTGGTTCTAAGTCATCTGCATCTAGGGTTTGTGATCTGAGCCATCCCTGAGCTATCTGAGCCACTCCAAAGGTCTTAAATCATCTCAAGAGGGTCCATGTATGTTCAAGCGTCATATTATATCCCCCCAAGATCAAGGAAGTCAAAAAATCACAAGAACTGAGAAAGGCATGGAAGCAGAGCCAAGCTTAACTACACAGATGACCTAAAATTAGGGTTTTGGTTTCAGAGGCCATAACTCCAAATTTTTTGGTCATTATTGTTTCTATGGGTCTCTATATGATGTAAGGATCATACATACCAATTTTCATAAAGAAATTCAATGGGGAAGGCATCTGATCACTAGATGACTTCTTGAACAAGTCAGTGCAAAATCAGGGCATCTGAGGCCCCCAATCACCCAACCAAAGGGTCTTCTCCATCATTTTGGGTGTATATGATCTTTATTTGATCTTAGAAGAAGTTAGAAGTTCACAAAATTGAAGAATTTCAAGCCATTTGCAAAATTGCCATTTTGGGAAAGTGACTTGTAATGCAAACTTGCCATTTTGGGAAAGTTTTTCAACCTCCTCTTTTTGATTCAAAAATGCTTCAAATGAAAAATTTGTGGTCATGAAAGTTGTAGATTGGATCATTCCCTTTTCAAAAAGTACAAGAACTTGATCTAATTCATCATAGAACTCAAGTTATGGCCTTGCAAAGTTGGGAAAAATCACAAAATTTTACTTATGCACCAAAGAGGGAAGTTTGCAAAAACACTTGCCAAAGCCAAATGTGACCTCTATTTGACTTCTAAGTATTGCACAAACATCACACATGACCTATAATTCAGAATTGCACAAAGAAATCCCAAGTTTCATGCCTTGAACATCAAGATTTCTTAAAGGGGCCAAAACATCACATAATTGCAAAATACCCCATAACTTTCTTCTCTCTTGCTGAATTGCATCAAGAATGGATTTATGGACATCCATGAAGTCAGCTGCGCATGGACATGCCCAAGGGCCAGCTGTGTTCTTGCCCATACCTCAAGTACAAGTCATGTTGACATTTTTGCAACTTGCCCATACCAATCAACATAGGCCACCACCCACCCTCTGACCTATCCCATCATGATATGTGTACCAAAAGCAAGTCATTCCATAACATAACACAAGCTGAAACCTCCAAGAGCTCAGCAATCCCAAAAACTCCCTCTTATGCAAAAGTCTTCGAAACTCATAGCTCAGCCATCAAACCTCCAAACTTTTTCCACCATCCAACTCCATAATCATCACTGATCATTTCCCACCCTTCATTTTGCCCTAAAACACCCTGAATCAAAAACACGATTTTGACATTGCTTGAACTGAACTTCTGCCAACTTCATTTAGAGCCCATATAAACTCCAACCAAGCATCACAAACTCTTTAGGAGGATCATTGGAGCTGATTTGAAGCAAAGAAGCAGCCAGCCAGTGCCATTTTCGAAAGCTTCAGTTCAGGTATCATCAAGAACATTTTTTCCAGAAATGATTTCTTAAGTTCTTAGATTGTTCACTTGCTTCACTGATCACACTGCACCTTTTGGTTTTGAAAATGATTCAGTTTTAAGCATGTATGAAGCTTCTGAAATTTCTGAGAAATTTTCCGTTTTGCTTCGAATCTCTCTGATCATGTGAAATAAATTATGTTTGATGGTTGATTCTTGTTTAGAATGGGATGGGGATCATTTCTGGAGAGTTTAAGGGCTTAAGGTTGTGTATTGAGAGAGATAGCATGAGGGGATAGCCGGAGAAGATGACCGGAACATTGTTCCGGTCACCTGAAAGTGATTAGGGTTCAGATTAGGGCTTAATTGTGTAATTAGCGTAGTTTGAATTCTGGCCCTTGGATAGCGCACGAAGTCAATTCCCTCCCTTTTCCATTTGAATCTGGGCCACTGGATCATCATACTTCCATTAATTCACATTTTAATTTCATTTTAATTGCATTTCAAAGTACATTTTATTAAAAATAGCAAAACACTTTAAATTTTTTTATCTTTTGCATTTCCCTTTCAAATATTTTTCTTATTCTGAAAATAATTTTTATTTTATTCTTTGCATAAAATTCGTATTTTTAAAATATTTAAATGTTTATTTTAATTAATTAATGAGAATTAATTAATTAAAATACCATTTAAGTTTCTAAAAATCACCGAAAAAATCATATAGCATCTTGATACATTTAGAGACATTATCAAACCCTTCACACAAATTTTTTTTTGGTTCTTGACCTATTTTGACATTTTTCTTTGGATTTAAGGTTCTAAAAAATCAATATTTTTGCCCTAACTTAGAAAAATCCTTTCTGCCTAACCATGAAGAGTTTGATGATGGTTCTTTTTGCATTGTGTTCCTCTTGTCATGTAGTTTCTAGGATAAAATTGGCTTGAATTTATCTTTTCTTTTCAATTTGTTTTGCATTTTTCCTTTTGAAGTGCCTTAAAACCCTAGCAAACTTGAGAAAATCATAACTTCCATTAGGTTAAGATTTAGGTCTTCCCCTTTGGGAAATGAACTTGTATAGTTTTAGGGTATCTTTGATTGCATTTTCAATTTTTTATCTTACCATTTGCTTCTGATTTTGGATTTTGCATTGTATCTTGTTCATAAACCCTAATTTGCATCCTCATTTGCACCCATTCTCCATATGCTTGTATACATGAACTTTCCATGACATTTTATGCATTCACATGACTTCTAAGACATCTAAGGACACATTAGAATCATGTTTGATCATTGCATCATCCATTTGCCATGTTTTTCTTTCATTTCACTTCATGTGCATTCATGAGCTTTCATGCTTCCTTTATGCTTCATTTGCATTCCCATCCTTTGTATGATCATCCTCATCTCTTGAAACACTCTTTCATAATCTCTTAGAATCATTTGCATCATGAATATGCTTCTGGTTTTGGTTTTCATCCTTGCATCTTTCTCATTCTCATTTCATTTTCATTTCCTTTCATTAACTTTTCAGGTGGTAAGTTACTTTGAGAAGTGAATTTGCCTTCACTTCTCACAATCTCATTTCATCTCTCTTATGCATCTTTGCTGCATTTTGTATTTGTATTAGAGTGAGATTGCTCATTCATGTCTCCTCACTTTCTTTCTCCAAGCAACTTATCTTCTTAAGTGAAGTAAGTTGACTTGCTTCTTTCTGCTTCTCCTCCTGCCATCTTTGCTTTTTCCTTGGTGGCTTTTCTCTTGAAGATCTTCCTGCAAGCCTCATTAACCCTAGGAATACCCAAGCATGATCACAATTAGGGTTTGATTAGTCCCCCCATTAGTTTTACCTTTGTGTCATCTTTGAGTTTTCTCTTCTCACCTCATAATCAAGGACTAAACCTTAAAGGTTTCAAGGCTTTGTGATTAAGGTTATGCTTGTATCCTTCTATTAGGATGGAGTGTATAACTTTAATCCTAAGTGTTGAACCCTTAATGTGTTTAAATCCTTTAATCAATCCACTTAATAATCATTAAGACATCAAGCTTGCAACTTGGGCCTTGCATTAGGGTTCTAATTCTTCCATAACTGGTTAAGAAGGACTAACCCCAGTGTTAATGGACAAGTCCCCCTCAAGTTGTCTTACAAACCATAAAATCCACTTCTTAATCTTATCATTAACTAAAATCCATTTTAATAAAGGCTTTGTTTTGTCATGAGGTTAATCCCTAATCATGGGTTAAGTTGAGGAGCCTTCCTCAGCTTAAATGTTCTCATCTATTATCCTTCTATTAGGATGGTGTAATGAGTCCATTAAATCCTTGATTATAGCTTAAACTCATTACTTAACACTAAACAAAATATCAAAAATATCTAAATAATTACAAGTAGGTTAATGATCTTAATCCTACATCATGGTGATTAAGTGTGAGGTGTTCACTTCATACTTAAGGTATTCTCATTACCCCTAATCAGAGGGAAGATGTGATGAGTTTACTAATCCTTGGTTTAGGCTTAAGCTCGTTAACTTATGACAAACCTCAAAAAACAATAAAAGATTGAAAACACAAAAACAAACAATAATCGTCTCCTCCGGGATTCTTTTCTCATCTCATTCACTCATAAACGAGAACTCGCTTCTTCCATCTAATGCAAGACAGTTTGAACCTGAGCTAGACAGGTCATACACTTGAGAATAGACAAGTAAGCAGTTCACAAGTCAATTTATCTTTCAGTCTCTTTGAGTCGAACTACGGTGTTCTGACTTCCTCATTGCACAAGAGGATACGTAGGCATAACTTAACGGTTATCGAACAAAAGTCTCCGTATATCCCCCTCTTCCAGCATTATTCTTTAAGCCTCATGGTCTTGAGCATCCCATTCTTTTCCTACACTGACACTCTTTCATATCACTTCACACTTCTTTTGCACTGACACTTGTTTTCTTTTCCAGCTTTTGCACACAAAATAGCACTGACACTACCCCTTTAAAACACAAACTTTCAAGCGTGGATCCCGTCGAGTACGGCGGACAATCTAGGTGCTAATACCTTCCCAGGTTGTAACCAACCCCCTTTCTCAGTTTCTCTGGTTTGTGACCGTCTTATCCATCTTTTTCCAGGTTTATGCAGCATTACGTTTCCTTCGGGATAAAAATGCCTAGCTGGCGACTCTATTCATTTCTTCTCTTTCGTCGACCGTTCGCGTCTGTACCCTATCTGACCAGGTGTCATTTGGTGGGAGCGACAACGGGAAAGACCCTTCTAAGAGCAATATTTCCTGAAACAAGAAGCAAAGTGAGAAAACATCAACAAAACACCTGCAAAACAAATGAGGATGAGGTTATCAGGCAATGCAATATGTCTATTTGTCTTCAAAGGGTATCCTGTTTGGTTCTTTGGTTTTGATCTTCCAGACCTCTAAGAACGATGAAGATGCTGGAGTGAACGAAGCTCGAAAGGAAATCTAGGTAATACATAAACCATAACATTACAAAATGCCAAAATACATAGTTTATGATTACAACAAGTTCCCATGGTGAGTATGAATACAATCAAGTCAAGAATACAAACAAAATCACCATGGAGAATTAAAGTACAACCAAAATAAAATACAAGTAAAGGGAATCAAACATCCAGCCCAAAGTCATCCTCCTTGACTTCTTTCAGGAGAGCATCAGTCACTAGTCCAACTGGATGCTCTGTGATGGTCCTGATAAGAAGGTTTCTGGTTGCAATGGCACTTGTCAACTTCTGATACTGGTCCAACTGGAGTTTCAGCTCGGAGATTTCCTTCTGCGCTGCTAACAATTCTTCCTGACTCTTCTTCTCATTTGCTTCCAGTTACTCTATCTTAGTCTATGTCTTCTGATCTTCTTGCAAACGAGCTTCAGTTATTCTGAACCATCTAGCCTGACTCTCTTCCAGATAGTGCTCAACTCTGGCTTTCTGAATCTTGGCTTCTTTGCAAGCATTCTTCAATACCAGTTCTCCAGCTCGAGCTTTTCTGATGAAGTCCTCTGTCTTTTCTATCTTAGTCACATGCTCGATACAGAGCTTCTCTAACCTCTCATTGTCAAGACGACTATCATTCCTTTCCCAAAGGGTATTCTTCAAGGCTTCAGAAAGATGGGCATTCCTATATTTCAGCTTCTCAAATTCCTCCAGACTCACTGTGGCTACAGGCTCTACTGCTGATGGCCATGGTACATCCTCCAGGGTGAATGGCATGCGAGTGATCTGTCCTCTGATGCGAGACCATTCAGTGTACTGAGCAGAAGCTATGTTGTTATACTTGCCCAAAATAGCAGTCCTTTTTGTCTGTATGTGGTCCCAAGCCTAGGCTGCTTGTCGTATAGTGGCATGATTATTTTGAACAGCACAATAAAAAGATTCTGCTAAGTCCTGCTCTCGAGGTGGATGCACCAGGGTATACCCTAATTGTCTTCTGAAAAGTAACATATTGTAGTTGATGCAACCCTTCACTCCAATAAGTGGCACATTAGAATAATGTCCACAGCTTGTAATTATGTCCCTGCCATTGGTGTTTTTAGTACACCACCTGATGTCTTCTAAAGTAAGGGCAATCATCCTCTTAGCCCAGTTTCTTGTATGATGTGGATTCAGGAAAGCTTCTGTCTTCGGCATGTGTCTTATCAACCAAGTGTAGAAAAGGGGTGCACAACATCTGACCAGTCTCCCTCTCTGCTTCTCATTCCTCTAATGCACTGAGTAGTAAAAGTCTCCTAACAAGGTGGGAACTGGGTTCTTGAGCATGAAGATGTGGATAACATTCTTGCTTATAAACTTAGGCTCGTGTGCAAACAAGATGATACCATAAATGCTGAGGGCCAGGAGAGCACAAACAAATTCCCAATTCCCTACTGTAGCCTGCTTTGTAGCCTGAGCGACCAAGAAATCCAGATGGAGGCCTGGGATTCTAGCCTTGGAAGTCATATGCTCATCAATGATAGTTGCTACCAGATGTAATACCTTGGCTATATCCTCATTATTAGGAGAAGTTATCTCAGGGTTGAAAGGAATTCCTCTTCTGATAGGGACACCCAATAACATATAATACTCTTCCAACAGAGGGCCTATCTGAAAATCCGGGAAAGTGAAACAATGGAGAGGAGGGTCATAGAACTGAAGACAGGTGTGAATCATGCTCCTCTGTGATGCATCCAAGTCCATGATCATGTCCAGGATTCCACCATAATTCTTTTTGAATAAAGGAACATGATCAGGAGTGATAAGGGCCTGAATCTGCCTGATGCCTGCTAGAGGGTACTCAAAGAAGTGGTAAGTGATGTTGCTCTTCCTGGTTGAATGCATACTGAAGATATGCTTATGAACATAATTGGAGAAGATAACCAAAGCAGATAGCTAAAGCAGATATCTGAGTAGAAGAACGATCAAAACCAAACCAAAGGAGATGTGGATACCCTGTAAAACAAATAGACAAATATTAAATGATGCAGTATGATGTATGCTGAATGATATGCAAGGGTTTGTGATAGGGTCCATGAGTGTTCAGAATTCCGGATGAAGGTCTGAGAACCAGTAACTAGGTGGGGGACTCAAATAAATAGTCACTTGTCAAGGGTTTCAAAGAACTAGTCCAAAATAGTGTAACCTTAAAACAAAATCCAGTAACAGGGTATGATGAGGCCCAGGGTTCTTGCAAACCTGTAAATAACCCCACCCACTCACAGGTATTATTCTAGAACAAGGATCCTCAGGTTTGGAACTATTATGAGAAGTGTAAACACTTCTAACCCAGAGGTACAGAACGCAATAAATAAAGCAAAGACAAAAGAACACATAGCACATAACACCCCTAATAAACAAAATCAAACAAGCGCTAGGAGAACCCCACAAGAGAACCAGAAGCCCTGGTTGCAAAGATCCCCAACAGAGTCGCCAAGATGTCGCTCCCCAAACTTTCGTCCCGGTGCAGACGCGGACGGTCGGCGATGTTGGAGGTTGAGGTTGAATAGAGTCGCTAACTAGGCATTTTTATCCCGAAGGAAAGGTAATGTTGCATAAACCTGGAAGGGTATGGATAAGATGGTTGCGAACCAAAGAAACTGAGAAAGGGGGTTGGTTACGACCTGGGAAGGTATTAGTACCCAGATCGTCCGTCGTACTCGACGGGATCCACGCTTACTTGATTGTGTTTAAAAGGGGTAGTGTATGTGTTGACTGTGTATGAAAAGCTAGGAATGAATTACAAAGTGTCATTGCAAAAAGAGTGAATGCTCAAGAATGAGGCTTAGGAAAGAAAGCTGAAAGAGGGGGATGACAAAGAGACTTTTGTTCGATAATCGTTAAGTTATGCCTACGTATCCTCTCGTGCAATGAGGAAGTCAGAACACTGTAGTTCGACTCAAAGAGACTGAATGATTTTGCTGTGAACTGCTTACTTGTCTATGCTTAAGTGTATGACTCGTCTGGCTCGAGTTCTAATTGTCTTGCATTATACGGAAGAAGCGAGTTCTCGTTTATAGAATGAGTGTGATGAGAAAAGAATCCCAAAGGAGACGCTTATTGTTTGTTTTTGTGTTTTCAGTTTTTTATTGTTTTTGGTGTTTTACATAGGATAATGAGCTTAAGCCTAAATCAAGGGTTGTAAACTCATTATATCCTCCCTGATTAGGGATAATGAGCCTACTTAAGCATGAGATGAAGATCCTAACTTGATTACCATGATGATATATGATTAAGATCATTAACTTACTTTGGTAATTATTAAGTGTTTTTGGGTTTTTGTTTAGTGTTAAGTAAGGAGTTTAATCTCTAATCAGGGATTAGTGAAATCATTACACCATCCTAAGGGAAGGATGATAGATGAGAACACTTAAGATGAGGAAGACTCCTCAACTTAATCCATGGTTATGGATTAAATTCATTATATAACAAGCCTTTATTAAGTGGATTTTAATTAAAGTGTGGGATTAAGAAGTGAGTTTTAAGTTTGTAAGACAACTTAAGGGGGACTTGTCCATTAAACACTAGGGTTAGTCCCTCTTAACCATAAGGAAGAGATGTAACCCTAATATAAGGCCCAAGTTACAAGCTTAAGTCTTAATAGTTATTATCTGTTTTGATTAAAAGGTGTAAACAAATTAAAGGTTTAACACTAAGGATTCAAGTTATACACTCCATCCTAAGATAAGGATGCAGACATAACCCTAATTCAAAGTCCTAAAGCTTTAAGTGTTTAGCCTCTGATTATGAGATGAGAAGAGAGACTCAAGGAGACTCAAAGGTAAAAAGCTAGGGGAGACTATATACAACCCTAAAATTATCATGCTTGGATGTTCCTATGGTTTGTGAGGCTTAAATAAAGATCTTCAGGAGGCCACCATGTCGCTCCCACCAAATGAGGCCAAGTCAAATGGGGTACAGTCGCGAACGGTCGGCGAAGGAAGAGAAATGAATCGAGTCGTCAGCTAGGCATTTTTATCCCGAAGGAAA
Source organism: Lathyrus aphaca (assembly GCA_963966055.1). NCBI lineage: Eukaryota > Viridiplantae > Streptophyta > Magnoliopsida > Fabales > Fabaceae > Lathyrus > Lathyrus aphaca. The sequence continues at coordinate 450,082,728 of OZ014521.1, forward strand.
GGTAATGCTGCATAAACCTAGAAAGAAATGGACAAGACGGTCACGAACCAGAGAAACTGAGAAAGGGGGTTGGTTACAACCTGGGAAGGTGTTAGCACCCAGATTGTCCGCCGTACTCGACGGGATCCACGCTAGAATGATTTGTGTTTAAAAGGGGGAGTGTCGGTGCAATTTATGTATCAAAGGTGGAAAGAATGCAAGTGTCAGTGCTAAGAGAAAGAGAAGTGAAATGTGTGAAGTGTCAGTGTAAGAACAAGGGTGGAATGCTCAAGATAATGAGGCTAAAAGAATAATGCTGGAAGGAGGGGGAATATATAGAGACTTTGTTCGATAACTGTTAAGTTATGCCTACGTATCCTCTCGTGCAATGAGGAAGTCAGAACACCGTAGTTCGACTCAAAGAGACTGAAAGATAAATTGACTTGTGAACTGCTCACTTGTCTATGCTCAAGTGTATGACCTGTCTGGCTCAGGTGCAAACTGTCTTTCATTAGACGGAAGAAGCAAGTTCTCGTTTGTGAGTGAATGAGGTGAGAAAAGAATCCCGGAGGAGACAATTATTGCTTGTTTTTGGTGTTTTCAGTCTTTTATTGCTTTTTGGTGTTTATCATAAGTTGATGAGCTTAAGCCTAAACCAAGGGTTAGTAAACTCATCACATCCTCCCTCTGATTAGGGGTAATGAGAAAACCTTAAGTATGAAGTAGACACCTCACACTTGATCACCATGATGTAGGATTAAGATCATTAACCTACTTATATTTATTTAGATGTTTTTGTTGTTTTTGTTTAATGTTAAGTAATGAGTTTAAGCCATAATCAAAGATTTAATGGAATCATTACACCATCCTAATAGAAGGATAATAGATGAGAACATTTAAGCTGAGGAAGGCTCCTCAACTTAATCCATGATTAGGGATTAACCTCATGACAAAACAAAGCCTTTATTAAGGTGGATTTAGTTAATGGTATGATTAAGAAATGTATTTTATGGTTTGTAAGACAACTTGAGGGGGACTTGTCCATTAACACTAGGGTTAGTCCTTCTTAACCAATTAAGGAAGAATTAGAACCCTAATGCAAGGCCCAAGTTACAAGATTGATGTCTTAATGATTATTAAGTGGATTAGTTGAAGGAATTAAACACATTAAGGGTTTAAGACTTAGGATAAAAGCTATACACTCCATCCTAATAGAAGGATACAGGCATAACCCTAATCACAGAGTCTTAAAACCTTTAAGGTTTAATCCTTGATTATGAGGTGAGAAGAGAAGACTCAAAGATGACACAAAGGCAAAACTAAATGGGGGACTAATCAAACCCTAATTATGATCATGCTTGGTTGTTCCTAGGGTTTATGAGGCTTGCAAAAGATCTTCAAGGAAAAGCCACCAGGAAAGAAGCAGATGGAAGGAGGAAGAAGCAGAGAGAAGCAAGTCAACTTACTTCACTTAAGAAGATAAGTTGCTTGGAGAAAGAAAGTGAAGAGGAGACATGAATGAGCAATCTCACTCTAATACAAAGATAAAATGCAGCAATGATACATAAGAGATGAGAAGAGATTGTGAGAAGTGAAGGCAAATTCACTTCTCAAAACAACTTACCACCTGAAAAGTTAGCAAAAGAAATGAAATGACATGTGATGAGATGAAATACAATGATGCAAACCAAAGTCAGAAGCATAAACATGATGTTAATGATGCTAAGAGATGATGCAAACACATGGCAAAAGTTGTGGAAGATCATACAAGGATGAGGATGTAAATGAAGCATGCTTTGAACCATGAAAGTTCATGAAAGTTTATGAAATGGAATGAACATATAACATGGCAAATGAATGATGCAATGATCAAACATGATTCTAATATATCCTAAGATGTCTTATATTCCATGTTGATGCATAAAATGTCATGGCAAGTTCTTGAATGCAAGCATATGAGAGATGGATGCAAATGAAGGCAAGAATTAGGGTTTATGCATAACATGCAATACAAAATTCAAAATCAGAAGCAAATGACATGATAAAAAATTGAAAATGGGATCAAAGGAACCCTAACCCTACACAAGTTCACTGCCCAAAGGAGGGGACCTAAGTCTTAACCTAATGGAAGTTATGATTTTTTCAAGTCAACTAGGGTTTCAAGGCACTTCAAAAGGAAAAATGCACATTAAATTGAAAATTAAAGATAAATTCAAACCAAATTTACCCTAGAAACTATATGATATGAAGGATGCAATGCAAGAAGAACCATCATCAAACTCTTCATGGTTAGGCAGAATGAATTTTTCCAAGTTAGGACCAAAATATTGCCTTTAAATAACTTTAATTCCAATGAAAAATGTCAAAATAGGTTAAGAACCAAAAAGAAATTTGTTTGAAGAGTTTGACAATGTTTCTAAATGTTTTAATATGCAATGTGAATTTTTTGGTGATTTTTAAATACCTAAATACATTTTTAATTAATTAATTTCCATTAACTAATTAAAAATAAACATTTAAATAATTTTAAAATAATTTTTGATGCAAAAAATAAAAATAAAAATATTTTCAGAATGAGAAAAATATTTTATGCCATGGTGCAAAAAATGAGATTTTTAAGAAATGATTTGCTATTTTTAATAAAATGATAAAGAAAATGCAATTAAAATGAATTTAAAATATGAATTAATGGAAGTAATCAAATCCAGTGGCTGAGATTCAAACAAAAAGGGGAGGGAATTGACTTCGCACGCTAATGAACGGCTCACATTCAAACTCACTAATTGCGCAATTAAGACCTAATCTGAACCCTAATGATTTTCAGGTGACCGGAACAGTGTTCCGGTCATCTTCTCCGGCCATCCATTTCTTCAATCTCACTCAATACGCAACAAAAACTCATCAAACTCTCCAGAATCAACCCTTAGACATCACTGAATCTAAACCCCACAACAAAAATCATTTATTTTTCATGAATCAAGAGAATCAGATCAAAACACAATTCACGGGCAAAGTTTCAGAACAACATAAAATCTTCAAAACTCAACCATTTTCAAAAATGAAAGCATCAACATGATCAGGGCAACATGAAGAACAAGTTTATATCCTAAAATCAAGCTTCTGGAAAATTTGTTCTTAAGGTTACCTGAGCTGAAGCTTTCGAAAGTGGCACTGTTTGGCTGCTTCTTTGCTTCAAAACTTCTCCAATGATCTTCCTCAAGTGTTTGTGATGCTTAGTTGGAGTTTTTGTGGCCTCAAAATGAAGATGGCAGAAGCTCAGTTTGTGCAATGTGAAAATCGTATTTCTGATTGTGGGCTTTTTAGGGCAAGGTGATGGTTGGGAAATGATTAGAGGGTTAGGGTGAGTTGTTCTGTGGAATTTGTTTTGATGTTTGAGGCTTGTGTATTGAGTTTCGAAGAAAAATGCATAAGAGAGGATTTTGGTGAATGTTGTGTTATGAGAGGTTTCAGCTTGTGTTGTGTGGTGTGTTGAATTGCTTTTGGTCCATGTATCAAGTTGTGATAGGTCAGAGAGTTGTTGTGGGCTATGCTGATTGGTATGGCTTGTTTTGCAAAAAGTCATGGCTATGTGTCCTTTGAGGTATGGGCTGTTTCAGGCCTAGAACAAAGGCATGTCTGCTGCAGCTTGATTCAAGGATGAGCATGGAAATGAGATTGAGGCAAATCAGCAAGTGGATTGAAACTTGTGGGGGTTTTTGCAATTTTCATGAAGTTTGGCCCTTTCTTGATTTCTTCATGCACAAGTCATGAAACTTGAGAATTCTTGGCACAAATCTGACTTTTAGGCAATGTGTTATGTTTATGTAATGCTTAGAAGTCATTTTGAAGTCATGGAAATGCTTGGCATGTGAAATTGCAAGTTTCCCTCTTTGGTGTAAAAGTGAAGTTTTAGTGATTTTGTCCAACTTTGCAAAGTCATAACTTTTGATCTAAAATGAATTAGAATGAGTTCTTGTACTTTTTGAAAATGGGAGGATCCAATATACAACTTTCATGACCAAATATTTTTCATTTGAAGCATTTTTGAATCAAAAAGAGGAGGTTGAAAAACTTTCCCAAAATGGCAAGTTTACATTACAAGTCACTTTCCCAAAATGGCAACTTTGCAAATGGCTTGAGATTCTTCAATTTTGTGAACTTCTAACATCTTTTATGATCAAATAAAGATCATACACATTCAAAATGATGGAGAAACCCATTTGGTTGGGTGATTGGGGGCCTCAGATGCCCTGATTTTGCACTGACTTGCTCAAGAAGTCATCCTGTGATCAGATGCCTTCCCCTTTGAATTTCTTCATGAAAATTGATATGCATGATCCTCATAACATATAGAGACCAATATAAATAAGAATGACCAAAAAATTTTGGATTTATGGCCTCTGAAACCAAAACCCTAATTTCAGGTCATCTGTGCAGTTAAGTTTGGCTCTGCTTCCATGCCTTTCTCAGTTCTTGTGATTCTTTGAATTCCTTGACCTTGGGAGGATATAATATGATGCTTGAACATACATGGACCCTTTTGAGATGATTGAAGGCCTTTGGAGTGGCTCAAATGGCTCAGGGATGGCTCATATCACAAACCCTAGATGCAGATGGCTTTGAATCAATGCAGTGAAGCAAAAATGAAATATGAGATGATATGATTGAACTTATGCAAATGAGAAGATCATAAGCCATGGTGAAATGAGTGAGGGAAAATTTGGGGTGTTTACAGCTGCCCCTATTCAAGCATGAGTTAGTTGTGTAGGATGTAAGCAACGGCTTAACAGGCAAACAAGATAACTTGTGATTGAATAGCAATGACAGCCCAAAATTTGCACTCACTGAAATGAAGAAGAAAAGGGATATAGATTGTAAAAGAAAATACAGTATGATTATAAAGTGCGGGCGATGGAGGACGACCGTCGAGCAGAGGACGACTGCTGGGGATGAAGTAATGACAGGACGACTAACATGCTGGGGAAATAGAGGGATCATGATGGAGACGACGATCAAGTAAAGAAACAAGACTCTCTAGGGATTTAAAGGTTAATGATGGGGAGGACCATCGGGTTGAAGAAATAAATGATGAGGGACGGTCGTCAAAGGTGAAGGACGATCACCTAGCAGGGGACGGCTGCTCTGTTGGGGATATGGATGAGGGACGATCATCCAAGGTGAAGGACGATCACCTGGCAGGGTACGGCTGCCGAAAGTCATGACATAGGACGAATGCCGGACGAAAAGGTCGACGATGGGGACGACCATCGGATAAGCATGATGAAGGAGGATCATCAAGAGGTAAAGGACGATCACCTAGCAGGGTACGGCTTCTCTCGGGGTTTATCACAACACAGGACGAAGGTCGGACAACAAGATCAATGATGGGGACGACCATCAGATAAAAATGATGAAGGACGATCATCAAAAGGTGAAGGACGATCACCTAGCAGGGGACGGCTGCTAAAAATATCACGACATAGGACGAATGTCGGATAGGAAGGGGCTCTAATGAATAGAGACTCCGCTGGGGATGATAAAGGACGGTCATCAAAAAGGTGAAGGACGATCACCTGGCAGGGTACGGCTGCCGAAAATATCATGACATAGGACGAATGTCAGATAAAAGGAGATCATTTATCAAGATTTGTTGGGAATTCTTCTAGGGAATGGTAGACACAGACGAGTATCTAATTTCAAGAAAGCAAAAGCATAAGTGTCTGACACGGTGTATAGACTAAAGATGCGGACGAGCATCCTTATGATATGGACGAGTATCAGTAGAAACAAACGCTTGACGCATGTTCAGAGATGATGATACGGATGAGTACCAACTAGTTACAAAGAACATGGACGAGTGTCGACTCTGAGGGGATTTAAGTGGTGTATACAAGATACGGACGAGTATCTGTTTGAGAAAAAGTGACGAATGAGACATATACGAGTGTCCAACTTGCTGTGGAGAGCAAGACTCGGTCGGGTGTCGGAAGAAGTGTATTATAAACAAGTATTTAGGCAACTGCTGGGGGAGGTGACATGGACGGGTGTCAGGGAATTGTATATATATATGTATCTGCCTGTAGAGAACGTTCGGCCGACTTTACTGGGGAATGATGACACGGACGAGTGCCAAAAGGAGCATGCATCCGTACTTGCGAGTGCAAAGAGGGTGCTTCGGCTTTCTGCCGGAGAATTTGGGAAGTATTTTGTATATTGTTGATGGAATGTTAGCACTTACAAGTGTTTGGTTCGACACATGGCTTATGATTTATGCAATATGTTTGATTTTTTGCCGTAATGCTCCGTTTTAGACGGAATGCTACGCTCTGGGGGAAAATATGATGCGAATGCCATGATTATGCAAAGATACCGATCCGGGATTCGGATCCCGTTGCTGTGAAGGTCTCCGGCTGATCTGCTTGAAGTGATATCCCAGCTGGGGATGAGATCATTGGTAGATCTGATAAGACGTATGACTACTTGGGGAAACAGGTCACTGATAGACCTAACTTGATGATGAGGTACCCAGCTGGGGTCTGTAGAAGCTTTCGTCACTTTGTTGTGAGATCTTCAGGCATTGCTCCTCTGGATAGAGGCTGGGATTCTGCGGGGAGATGGTTCCCTGCCCGACACTTGGCTGAGGAGGAATGATGATTGGCAACTCAGTTGGGGATAAAGCATCTCTGGTGCTATTTTGGAAGACGTGCCGACTAAATAATGATTTGGCAGCTTGCTGGGGAAAAGCTCTCATGCCCCATGTCGCTCTTTGACTGCCTGCAATCCTGTCATGACAAAGAAACGTACAAGTATCCCGAGGTATCCCTTGCTGGATTCCATCATAGGAGTTTAGACCCTCCCGGGAGCAAATATATTTCCTGCAAGCATGTAATTTAGAAAAGACGCATCTGTACTTATGCAATCAACATCTTAAGGACATCAGACATTTTGCAAATGAAAATAAAATGTACGAGACGAAATATGACTGAAAATCTGATTTTATTAATTTGCGTGCCTTGAATTTGGCAAATACAGTCAAAGAAACAGATCCCCTGAAATGAGGAGATTGTTACAAAATTGAGAAACAAAAAGGTGCTGGCAATGTTGATGACACTTCAATGAGCTTCCTTTTGCTATGACCCGTATGACCTTGACGTTCTTCTCATCTTTCTTTCTGAAGAAAGTTGATTCTGACTAATGTTTTAACCTTTCGAAGCTTGCCACGTTGTAAGTGATACAGACGAATTCAGAATGCAGTTGTTCGCTTATTCCCTTATTTTGCGTGGATCGCCCTTTCGGGTTTTCAATCCACCGGGATACCCATTTTTGCCTGAGTTGTCCAATGCGGCTTTTCAACTCTGCGGGTGTACATCTTTTATTTATTTTCCCTTATTTTTGCCCGAGTCTTTTATTCTGTTTTTGACTCGCCGGGATGCCCTATTTTTTCCGGGACTTACATTCTGTTTTTATGTCAAGCGGGTCATTTTTATGCGAAGTATTTTTTAACTGCATCTGAATTCACAGGGGACAGGAAGTCTTCACCATCCATAGTACTGAGCATCAGTGCTCCACCAGAGAAAACTTTCTTTACTATGAATGAACCATCATAATTCGGAGTCCACTTGCCCCTGTGGTCTGTATGAGGAGGGAGGAGTCTTTTCAGCACAAGGTCTCCTACTTGGTACTCTCGAAGTCTGACTTTCTGGTCGAAGGCTTTCTTCATTCTCTTCTGATACAGCTGTCCATGGCAGATTGCAGCTAATCTCTTCTCTTCGATCAGACTTAGTTGCTCGTACCGAGATCGGACCCATTCTGCTTCATTCAATTTAACATCCATCAATACCCGTAAAGATGGTAACTCAACTTCCACAGGTAGGACTGCCTCCATACCATAAACAAGCTGATACGGTGTTGCCCCAGTGGATGTTCTGATTGATGTACGGTACCCATGCAAGGCAAATGGTAGCATTTCATGCCAGTCTTTGTAGGTGACCACCATCTTCTGTACAATCTTCTTGATATTCTTGTTAGCTACCTCCACAGCGCCATTCATCTTTGGCCTGTAAGGAGAAGAATTGTGGTGTTGGATCTTGAAGTCCCGGCATAGTTCTGCCATCATTTTGTTGTTTAAGTTGGAACCATTATCAGTAATTATGCGCTCGGGAACTCCATACCGACAGATGATATCTCTCTTCAGGAATCGAGCTACCACTTGCCTGGTGACATTTGCATAAGAAGCTGCTTCAACCCACTTTGTAAAATAATCAATGGCTACCAGGATGAATCTGTGGCCATTTGAAGCAGTCGGTTCGATCTTGTCAATCATATCAATGCCCCACATGGCAAAGGGCCAGGGTGAAGACATCATATTCAAAGGGTTGGGAGGCACATGTACTTTATCCTCGTAAATCTGGCATTTATGGCATTTTCTGGCATAGGCACAACAGTCTGCATCCATTGTGATCCAGTAATAGCCTGATCTTAGCAAATTTTTAGCCATAGCATGCCCTCCAGCATGGGTACCAAAAGATCCTTCGTGCACCTCGTGCATCAACAAGTCTGCTTCAGCCTTATCAACACATCTGAGAAGTACCATATCGAAGTTTCTCTTGTACAAAGAGTCGTCAGTATTCAAGAAGAAACTACCAGCGAGCCTTCTCAAAGTCTTCTTATCATTGGAAGATGCCCCAGGTGGGTATGTTTGGTCCTCCAAGAAGCATTTAATGTCGTGAAACCAAGGCTTATCATCTTTAACAACATCTGCTGAGAACACGTATGCTGGTCTGTCAAGTCTGGATACTGATATCCGCGGCATAAAGCTGGCAGCTTGAACTTTGATCATGGATGAAATGGTAGCCAGAGCATCTGCAAACTGATTTTCATCTCGAGGGATATACTCAAGCTTGACTGTTGTGAAGAAAGTCAATAACCTCCTTGTATAATCCCAGTAAGGTATCAAATGATCTTGGTGAGTGTACCATTTGCCGTTGGTTTGATTAATTACCAGAGCTGAATCTCCGAACACAGTCAAAGTCTTGATCCTGAGGTCAATGGCTTCCTAAAGACCCATAATACAGGATTCATATTCAGCTTCGTTGTTAGTGCAGTTAAAGGTGAGTTTTGCCGAGAGAGGCATGTGAACTCCTTTAGGTGTAATGAGTACTGCACCAACACCATGACCATTCATATTAACAGCCCCATCAAACATCATAGTCCACTCTTCTTCCGGGTCAGGCCATTCAGCGTGAATAGGCTCTTCATGATCTTTTGCTTTTATGAACATGATGTCTTCATCGGGGAAGTCAAATCTCATGGGCTGGTAATCATCAATGGGTTGCTCAGCGAGATAATCAGACAATACACTGCCTTTGATGGCTTTTTGGGACGTATACTTAATGTCATACTCTGTGAGAATCATTTTCCATCTTGCAACCCGTCCGGTAAGTGCTGGCTTCTCAAAAATGTACTTGAATGGATCCATCTTAGAGATCAATAAAGTGGTATGGGTCAACATATACTGCCTTAGTCGGCGAGCAGCCCACGCTAAAGCACAGCAAGTTTTCTCGAGCAGTGAATAACATTGTTCACAGTCGGTAAACTTTTTGCTTAGGTAGTATATTGCATACTCTTTTCGACCAGACTCATCATGTTGGCCCAGCACACACCCCATTGACTCTTCTAATACTGCCAAGTACATGATTAGAGGTCTTCCTTCAACTGGAGGCATAGGGATCGGAGGCTCTTATAAATATTTCTTGATTTTGTCAAAAGCCTTTTGGCAGTCTTCGTTCCACCTGACCGTTTGTTCTTTTCTTAATAGCTTGAACAAGGGTTCACAGGTTGTTGTAAGGTGAGATATGAACCTTGAAATGTAGTTCAATATACCTAGAAACCCCCGAACCTCTTTTTCAGTCTTCGGCGCAGGCATTTCTTGAATGGCTTTGACTTTATCAGGGTCAACTTCAATCCCTTTCTCACTTACAATGAATCCCAACAGCTTATCGGATCGCACCCCGAATGTGCATTGGTTGGGGTTTAACTTCAACTGGTACTTCCTCAGACGCTTGAATAACTTCAAAAAATTCACCAGGTGGTCTTCTTCTGTGAGGGACTTGGCAATCATGTCATCCACATAACATTCAATTTCTTTGTGGATCATGTCATGGAATAATGTTACCATAGCCCGCTGATAAGTGGCACCCGCATTCTTCAGTCCGAATGGCATCACCTTATAATAGAATGTGCCCCAGGGTGTAATGAAAGTGGTCTTCTCCATGTCTTCAGGTGACATCTTAATCTGATTGTATCCTGAAAACCCATCCATGAAGGAGAATACCGAGAACTGAGCCGTATTGTTGACCAATACATCAATGTGAGGTAAAGGGAAGTCATCTTTCGGGCTAGCTCTGTTCAGATCCCAGTAATCCACACACATCCTTACCTTGCCATCCTTCTTAGGTACTGGTACAATATTAGCAACCCACGGCGGATAGCTAGTCACAGCAAGGAAACCGGCGTCCCACTGCTTTTGTATCTCTTCTTTTATCTTCATTGCCATATCCGGGCGAGTACGGCGCAACTTCTGTTTTACTGGCGGGCAGTTTTCTTTCAGAGGCAGCTTGTGCATGACAATGTCGGTGTCCAACCCTGGCATATCCTGTCAACCCCAGCCCATCTCATATGTGTCTTATAAAACGAAGGTTCCTCAGCTTCTAGCATTGTGGTCGAGAAGCAATAATACATTCATCCCTCAAGGTATAGTACTATATCCAATCGAGGAGCGCCTCCAATGATTCCCCCTTTAAAAGGCAATCCTATAGCAAGTTCCCAACGTTAAGTCCTCGGGTAGGAAGCGTAATGTGTTTGCCAATTATGGTCTGACATTATCGTTACTTTAGAGGAGTGTCTCAACTGAGTCCCCGGGAAATGGTCACCAGAGTCAACGACTCAATGGGAACATCTTATGATCTACCTAGGCAGTATAGAACATCTCCCAAGAGAGCATCGTCTGGGTGTGGGACACGTGAAAGCTACACGTGATCGGCACCATGCAAGCTACACGACTTCCCACTATAATACTTGTGTGTACACTCGAGCCTATGTAGGGGGCTCATCTCTCAAAACACATTGTCCTGCCAAATAGAGAACCAAGCATACATATGACAGTAAAGGTAGAATGCGATGTAATAAATGTAATGAAGCAAATAAATAAATCATAAAGAAGATAAATGCATAAAGATAAACACCTAATGAATGATAAACCCCCAAGCACTAGGATTTACTCGCACATATGGGAAAGCCAATCACCAGCCATCGCAATGCAAAAACAACCGGCGAAAAATAGAATAGGAGAGTCACCACCGATACGTTATTTATCCTGAAGAGGAAATGAAACGATCAAAGAAAACATGGGGGAAAGGAAATACGAGGTCATCGAACCAAGTCCAGGCTCAGGAGTCAGTTACACAAATGGAATGTATTCTCACCCCTTTCTGTCTATCGTACTCGATGGGATCCATGCTTGTTGTTCTACTCAAAGGGTGTAGTCATCTGAAGCTCCATATGCTAATTGGACGGAAAAAGAACGAGAAACAAAAAGGAACGAGGGGGTGAAAGAAATAAGTTTACTTGAGAGGATATTACATCCCAACCTACGTATCTCATCAGGAATGAGAATCAGAGTCGACATAGTTCTAACCAGAATGGGGAAGTTTGTGGGAAGTGTGTTCACTAAGACATTGCGTCTCGTGCCTGCATATCTCTATTAACCAAAGAAGAAGCAGAGTTTCGTAGTTCGTCTCACTACGGGTAACAACCTTGTTTGTTTATGATTTTTAAGTTGACATTGTCAATGTTCGCATCGCAACAGTTAGGTGTTACCTCTCGCTAAATCGAGACTCATGTGTTACTTGTTTGCGGTAGAACAGACTTTATATGTTGTATCGTCTGCAACAGAGTGAGATGAGAAGAGAAAATAAAAATGTTTGTTTATTGTCTTTTATGATAATTTTCTTCATTGCTTTTGTTTCTGGTATATATAGCGCAAAAGACTATGACATAGAAGCGAATACTTTACAAGGTTGCCCCCAACGGGGAGTTTTCAAAACACTCTAGAAGAGTGAATGAGGCCTTCACTAATCATTTCCCATGTACTTAAGTCTCATGGAACACCATACACACTTTATTTATTACATGTTTTTTCCTTATGATTTGAAGAAGAAGAGAGAAAGACTCAAGGTTTAAAAGAAAAACTAAGGGAATCTAACATTGTCCTAATGTTGTCATGCAAAGTTATTCCTATAGTTAGGTTTGAAAGGGAATTATCTATCTAATCTAGCATGAAAGTGTTTCTATCCTAATCCAAACTTAATCAAATACTAAGTTGGAATTGGTACCTAACTTCTATCTTACCCCAAACTTTATTGGAAATCAAGTTAGAATAAGTGTTCCTAAGAAAGCGTAAAGAAGAAATGAAACAAGAGATGAGATAAGAAGGAAATGTATGTAAACACACACCAAGTAAAAGGAACTTACCTCACACACATTCTCAACCCACTAAGTATTGAAAATTTATGCAAACAATCTCAACTAACTAGATAGTTGAAGGTTTATGCAAACTAGCTCCTAAAACTACTGCAAATGACCTATAATTGCTCTAGGTGTCACACCAATCAATCAAGCAAATGGAAATAGGTTCTAAGAGGATAACATACCATATGGGTCAGTACCTAACCTAATTTTAGTCCTATACATGTCAAATACTTAAGGAATTTCAAACAAAATCAAACTAGTTCCTAAGTTAGAACACAAAGTTATTCACAAACTATGCATACATTGACCTCTATAAGTCACATGAATTGAATTAAGACAAACAAATGATGCAAAGTCAGTATCATACATCATGTAAAATGAATTTTACATGTGCCTAAGTGATCATTTCATTCAAACTAAAACGCGTGCAAAAGATTAGACAAACTTACACAAAGAAGTGTTACTTGTGATTCCATAACATGCTTTGTTCTAACACGGTATAAGAAATCATGAAAGCATGCATATGAAATGACATGGTTCATAAATGAATGCATCTTATATGTGTATTAATGACCTATAATTGTCATGAAGATGCTATACTGATGCACATTTAGAAGTCACAACAAACAACGCACAAAGCAAGTTCAAACATCTCAAGAGAACTTATAACTTGTAAGACAAGCAAAGGTGAAGCACAAAGAACATATACCCAAATGTGAGTACCTAAGTCAGTACCTAATGACTCTTAACATTTCATATTCAATACCTATAAATGTTATACAAAACTTGTATGTTCATGAACTTAATGGAGTTAGTCAATGTAAGCAAGTAATTATGCAATTGAAAGATGTTAATCAAAACCATGTCACATGAGTTATGAAATGAAATTAAATGACCCCCAAGACATGTTTAAGTTAATGTGCACATGTGAAATTCATTTATAATGAACTTAAGAGTGTCTCAAAGTTATCACAACAAACCACACTTGAAGATCATGCAAGCAAGGACTAATTCTTAACCCTAATTCATCTTTTAGAAGCAAAGTAAGTTCATACATGCAAATGGAAATTAGAGGTCAAGTCAATATGAATTAAATAATTACAAGTCAGTACATATGACATACAACATTGCAATTTCAAGCTTCAAAAAGATATGGGAAAAAGAAGTGCCTCAAATGGCCTAAGAAGAATGAACAAAGTTGGTGCACATTAGTGTTCAAGTTTCATGTCATTTATAAGCCTTCAAGAGTGACCTAAAAATGTGTTATGATACCTATAAAACATGTCATATTACATGTACATAGATGCATTACAAGTCCTCAAACTATGGCATAAATGTCTTACCTCAATCACCTAGGAATTAGCCTTATAGTCAACATGATGGCACACAATGAAAAATGTATGAAAAATAGTTTCAAGCTTTGAAAACTCATGAGATTTTAACCAATGAAATATGAAGTCAGTAGCTACCTAACACCAAAAGTATTGGACAAGAAAGTGTTCACAAGGCATTCAAGTTAATTCCACATATTAGACTATGCAAAAACAATGACCATTGACTTATGATTCAAGGAACCAAACCAAAAAAGAAACTAATGTCGCTCCCGGGATTTTCATCCTAGTAAAAACATGGAAGTGGCGCAAAAAAGATAGAGTCGCCAGCTATACATTTTTATCCCGAATGAATGGGAAAGGTAATGCTGCACAAACCTGAGGAAGAAGGAAATGACAAGGTCCTGCGAACCAAAGATTTGGATTTTGGAGTTGGTTACGACTTGGGAAGGTATTATCACCCCATATTGTCCTCCATACCCGACGGGATCCACGCTTGTTTGTATGTTTCAAAGGGTGTGAAAAAATAAAGCTGCTAAACAAATGAACTGCTAACTGGAACTAGAATGAGAAAGGGAACTGGAAAAAGAGAATGAAAAGAAAGAATGGGGAAAATGTAGGGAAAATAAAGAATATGCTCTAACGGCCCCTACCCCGCTGCCTACGTACCTCATCGGGAAAATGAGGATCAGAGTCGACGTAGTTCGCCTAACTAAGGCAGGAACTATTTGTTTGTGTTTTTTATGCGCTGAAACTGCGTATGTCTATGCTCAGATGTTGCAGGCTCGTATGGTACAAGTGCGTTTACCGTCTTGCAAATGAGACAAGTTGTCGCAAGTTCGCGTTGTGAGTGAATAAGGTGAGAGAACAGTTCCCGCAGGAAAGTCGCTTATTTTTTGTTGTTTTATCTTTTATGAGAAGTATTTTGAATTTGTTTGTGAACATTCTCATACTAAGACTTATCCATCGTGGTAGATAACCTACACCTCACCCCGAAATGAGACGTGCATAAGTACTCCGCAACAAAGTTTCATGTAATATGAGAACATTCAACCTTTATTAGGTGTTTTATTGCTTTTATTTATGAGATGAGAAAGAATGACTCAAGTTGCAAAAGGATAAACTAAGGGGGACTAAGAAACAACCCTAAGTTATTTATTATATGCGAAAGGGAGATCCTAATGGTTTGTGAGGTTTTCTAATCCTAAGGAAGAAAAGGAAAAGAAGAAAAGAGAATTAGAACTCAACTTACTTCCTAAGGAAGTTAAGTTGTTTCTAAAGAAAAACACTAAGGACTTCCTAGAGTTAAGACCTAGATCTAAAGGATCCTAAATGATAAAAGGACTTCTAAAGTCAGTAGATAAAACCTATTAAAGTGTTCTAATGTTATGAAATCAAACAACTACAATCTATGCCCTAATGAGGTATTAAACCCTAATGGAAATCAATGTGAAGTTAGATGAAGAAAGTTAAATGAAAGTGCAAGGCAAACACAACTTGAAAGCATAAGGATGATAAAGGAAGAAGTTATATGTGGCTTACCTTCCCCCCTACAAAACAAAGGTTAGTGCCAAAATAGTTTGCATATTGGAAACAAAACCGAAGCATAAAGGCAATTAAACCTTACACACATCCTATAATGGAACTATGGTTCGAAATAAGACCTAAGTATATAGGTGAAGGTACCTAAAGGTTATATGACTTCTAAAGTCAATAGCTACATGCTATAGGTCCCTAGGGATGCTAAGATACCTTAAAAGTTCAAACCATGTCAACCTATGTACAAAAATTTCACATAAGTTCACCTAAATGCAAGTTAGGGTTCAAGGATGAATTACGAGTGCATATGGAATACAAGCATGAATTAATACATGAAATGAGTATCAAAGTCAGTAGAGAATGCTTATGAATGAGGATGAATGAACATACCATCATGGATGCAATGGTTTAGTCCTATGGAGCATGGTTAAGAATATGTGGGAAGAAATGTAGCAAACATCGCATTAGATCACAAATTATGCAAGTTAAGGATGAACAGAATATGGATATGTGTAACACCCCAAAATTTGCCCTCTCATTTTCATGCCATTTAGCATATCCTTTCATACATTGCATTGCATTTAGATCACAATTTCATCATAAACATACATGGACATACATCTCCATTTGAGCTTTCATAGGTTGCGATTGACCTTTATTTCTTCATGCGGCACGTGCACAAGAATCTCAGAAGAAGCCAAAAGTTCTCGGTTGATTCAGATGAGTTTAAGCAGAATATCCGTTTTATGGTGCAGTTTGCAAAAGTTGTAACTTATGCTCGGAAACACATTTTGGCTTGAAACTCAATAGTTTAGACTGTTTCGGTATTCTCTACAACTTTTGTGTTCGGCTCGGAGGCCAATTCATCAAGGAAAATGGCGGGAATTATATGTTTCTAAAATTTCGGTTTCGCCGATTAACTGTGCTAGCGATATTCAAGAGTTTGTAACTTCTGATTGGGTCAACATGTCTGAGAGATTCATATGCCAAAAGTTCTTACTTGATATCCTTTCTAACTTTTGGGTTTCGGCCGAGAACTAATTCTTTGAAGAAGATCTCCGAATGTGCGAGTTTTTAGAGTCGACATAGTGAAAAACAGTGTTGAACCGGTGAGTATTGAACACTAAAAAATTCATAACTCTTGGCTCGTTCATCGGATTGATGTTGTTCTGGTGCCTAAAATTCCGTTTAGATGTTATATTCATTATGTGAATTCAGTTTAGGTTAGGTCCGAGCGGAAGGATCCCTAAAATTCGAATTACCAGTAAGGTTCTTTGATGCAGTGCACTGTCTGTCAGATTTTGTAAAATTCATAACTCGGTCAATTTTCATCGGATTGCACCCGTTCTTGAAGCGTTGGTTCACAATTTTTATCCTCTTCAAGTTCAAAGACAAATGCAAGTTCGACCGGTTCTCCAAAGATTATCATTTTGGTTTATTTAACAAAACTGAAGTGATGAACCGAAGAAAAAGGCTGAAAGTGGTTTCACGAGAAAATTCATATCTCCCTCGTCATTTGTCCGGTTGATCTTACATTTTAACACCAGGTCACTGAATCATAGATCTACAACTTTTTTGAGAAAGTTGAGTCAAGATTATGCTCCTAAGAGGTTGACCTCTTCATATTTTCGAGTAGCGGACACCAAATAAGCCGAAAAAACAACTTATTCAGTGATGTCTTGCAGCTTAAACGTATCAGTCGCACTCGATTTTGATTGTATGACATCCGTTCTTTTTGCGTTGCAACCATGATTCAGAGGCGGACGATGTTGTGGAAGGCTTAGAGTCGAAATTTCTTGCCGAAGATATTGTTATTTTCACTTAAGCCGAAATTCTACCTTTTGCCTTTCATTTTATACTCCACTATATATTCTTTTGACCCACAATTTGTCTCAACTTAAATCATAATTCACAAACACCAAAAATTCTCACAAACTCTCTCTAAAGGATCAAAGTTCATTCTCTCAACTCTTTCTCAAGAACACAACAACAACTTCATCAAGAACTCAAGAACACAACAATTCCAATCAAGCTTCCGGTAGCCGAGCTGCCACGAACCACCACCTCCGGTCAACTTCACCACCGTAAGACCACCATCTTCTGCCGCCGGCAGCCGCACGGCCTCTCCTCCTCTCCTCTGTTCATGATCGCGTCTCACTTCCTCCGGATTCACAATTTCTTCGTCGATTCTTCATTCAGTAAGCTTCTTAAACTTTAATTCATGAATAATTGTTGAATTGTTTCTTGAATTGAATTTTGAAGTTGAATTAATCTTGTGGAGATTATGTGTATTGATTCATGATTTGATTATTGATTGATTCTTGATTAATTTATCCTAATAATTGTTGTGGTGCATAATTGAAAAGGCTTGGTAAAGTTGACATAGAATAATCGGTGCATGTTAGGTGTTTGACAAAATTCCTAAGAGAGCTAATTATTATGACTTGATATTGATTGAAGTGCTTGACTTTTGAATTCATGCTTGTTTTAATGTGTAAATTCAGAATAAGATAGGTTGAGGCTTAATTGTTGATGTTGTTCATGTGTCGCGTGTCGAAAAATGCGTTTTGGTCATAACTTCCTAATTGTAACGCGTTTTCGCGAATGTGAATAGTGTAATTTGACTTTGTTGATTATTCCGGAGCCATTGGTGAACTTTTTAGTCGATTTCTGACAACCTTTTTTTGGCTATTTCACTACTGTTAGCCGACGAAATTGGCCAAAAAGTCACACTTCTGTGCGGAAGTTTCAAAAACCGATTTCATATTTGAATCTGTTGGCACGTTTGCAAGTTACCATGAAATTTTCGTTCAAATCTGAGTCGGTGATTTTTGACGCGTTTTTTCGTTTTAAGGCTTTTTAAGTTCGGTTTAGTGCGATTTTGATGCATTGATCTTGTTTTGACTTGTACTTATGTTTGTTGATCCTTTTCCATTCATTGCATGTAAATTTATTCGATTCTGGTTTGAGTTTGCATATTGTTTATGTTAGAGCATAAGTGCTGCCCTGTTTTGAAACATAAATTTCAATGCATGTCCATGACTTGTATATTCATCTTTCTACTTGATTTTGAGTTGTTAGGCATATGTGTAACTTCCGGTTGTACCTCTTTTTGGTTTCTAATGCGTTTTTGAGTTCATGCAAGGTTCTCGCAAAGATCTTAACGACGGTCATTTGGTTGGTATTCCACTTTATTTATGGGATACCTTTGGATTCAAATGATATTTTGTGCCGTTGTTTTTGTTTCGATTATGGTGGATATTTACAAAGTAATTATGGAAGATAAGCATTTATTTTGCTTATGGGATATTACAAGACCTTGTATGAAGTTTTTGGATTTCTTTTATATGAAGAATCGTCACTTCGATCAAGTAAGTAATTTCGACTTTTTTCGACTTTAACGCATCATTCTAGTTTGTATGAGGCTTAGGATTATATAGCATAAGGTGCATATTGAGCCCTCTCACCTGAGGCACTGGATTTATTTGTGATGTATGATGATTTGTGACGATATCGGAGCTTAAGGATTAGGTTATAGATTATAGAATTCACTTCCTTTCACTTTCCCTTAAATCACTGTTTTTTCCCGTTTCGTCGCAATCATTAAAAATAGTTTTGGGTGTGATAAAATTATGGAAAAATTCATGAGTGGTCCTTATCCTCTTAATTAATTTTGTATAATTTTTGTTTCCAGATTTGAATGGTTTTAGTAATTAATTTGGACTTTTCATTCCAAGTTATCCCAAAGACAATTATTTCCCATAGGTGTGAGACCTATTTTTTGCATGTGATTAACCACTGTAATTTTTTACATTTTGATGCTACTTAGGCATTTTTTTCTCATAATTTTTGGTTCCCTTTTTGATCCACTTTGTGGAGTTGTTTTTTCGGCGATCATGCCTTGTTATCTTGACCATGAAGTGAATTGTTTTGGCACTTTGGTGCATAATTGTTCGAAATAATTTTTGACCATGTAAGCTACTGACTTTATGATTTTAGGGATTTAATTTCATAATTTTTCAAGCCTTTTTGCTATTTTTCATGTCCCCTAGATTATAGGTCCGGTTATGTGTTTATTTGCTCCATACCCTAGATATTAGGAAGGCATTCATGCCACTTGCTTGATGTAATTAATGGTAACCTTTAGGAGTTAATTATAGGTCACTTTTAGGTCCTTAATTCCAGTTATAGGTCACTTTTTGAACCATATTCATTTGGTTTGTTTTTGTGTTCCTAAGTGCGTTCTTATGTGAAATAGTTTAACCTAAACTTGTTTCTCTTCTCCTCTAAATGTTAACATAACTTATATGCAAATCATAAATACCTATCTATGCATTATAATTGCATCCCATATCATGTATGTTACTGACCCCTAACCATCTCATGCATATTTATATGCCATTCATATTTAACTTGCATCATTTGTGATCTTATGCGATGTTTGCTCCATTGCTTCTCACATCTTCTTCTTCTTGCTCCATATGCTTAAGTTATTGCATCCATGATTGTATATTAATTCATACACATTTATAAGCATTCACTACTGACTTTGATACTCATTTCATGTAATAATTCAATGCTTGTAAGCCATATGCACTCATACTTCATCCATGAACCCTAACTTGCATTTAGGTGAACTTAGGTGAACTTTTTGTACATAGTTTGACATAGTTTGATCTTGTGAAGTATCCTAGCATTATTAGGGACCTATAGCATGTACCTACTTACTTTATAAGTCATATAAACTTTAGGTACCTTCACCTCTAGACTTAGGTCTTGTTTTGAACCATAGTTCCATTATAGGATGTGTGTAAGGTTTAATTGCCTTTATGCTTTGGTTTTGTTTCCAATATGAAAATAATTTTGGCACTAACATTTGTTTTGTAAGGGGAAAGGTAAGCCACATATAACATCTTCCTTTATCATCCTTATGCTTTCAAGTTGTGTTTGTCTTTCACTTTCATTCAACTTTGTTCATCTAACTTCGCATTGATTTCCATTAGGGTTTAATACCTCATTAGGACACAAATTGTAGTTGTTTGATTTCATAAAATTAGAACACTTTAATAGGGTTTAGCTACTGACTTTAGAAGTCCTTTTATCATTTAGGATCCTTTAGATCTAGGTCTTAACTCTAGGAAGTCCTTAGTGATTTTCCTTAGCTAATTTGAGTTAGCTTGAGCTTTTATCATGCTTTATGTTTTCAATATGCTTTGTAAAGATAACCTTTATTTTGTAGGGGGAAGATTGAGGTAAGCATTACTTATATAATCTCTTTATGCATTCTAAATTGTGGTTCCCTTAGCACTTTGTGCTTTGCTTGTATAAGCTTCCCCCTTTTGTTCTTTAGAAACAACTTAACTTCCTTAGGAAGTAAGTTGAGTTCTAATTCTCTTTTATTCTTTTTCTTTTCTTCTTTAGGATTAGAAACCACACAAACCATTAGGATCTCCTTTTTTATGCAATAAATAACTTAGGGTTGGTCTTAGTCCCCCTTAGTTTTTTCCTTTCTCGATTTGAGTCATTCTTTCTCATCTCATAAAGGAAATAATAAAATACCTAATAAAGGTTGAATGTTCTAGTACGACATGAGACTTTGTTGCGGAGTACTTATGCACATCCCGTTTCGGGGAGAGGTGTAGGTTATCTACCATGATGGATAAGTCATAGTATAAGAATGTTTCACATACAACAAATTCAAAAACACTTCTCATAAAAGACAACCAACAAAGACATCGCGTCTTCTCTTCTCATCTCCTACTCTTTACGGACGATTACGACTTTTCTCAACAGTTCAAACAGCGATACGGTAAACACCCTCAAGTCAGAGCTGGTAATACCTGAGCTAGAGCTATGGCAACGTCATCCTAAAAAACACAAACCAAGTTCCTGCCTTAGTTAGATGAACTACGACGACTCTGATCCTCATTTTCTCGATGAGGTACGTAGGCAGTGGGGTAGGGCCCATTCGAGAACATTCTTTATTTTCCCTACATTTACCCCTTTCTTTTAGATCTCTTTTCCACTTCCATTTCAGTTCCAGTCCAGTTAGAAATTCTTTCGTTCAAACAACATCTTATTTCTCACCCTTTGAAACAGACTAACAAGTGTGGATCCGTCGGGTACGGCGGACAATCTGGGGTGCTAATACCTTCCCAGTTTGTAACCGACTTCCGGACCCAGATATTTGGTTCGCAAGGCCTCGTTCGTTCCTTCTTCCTTGGGTTTGTGCAGCATTACCTTTCCCGTCCCTTCGGGATAAAAATGCCTGGCTGGCGACTCTACCTTTTCCGCGCCACTTTCGCGTTTGTACTAGGATGAAAATCCCGAGAGCGACAACTGGCGACTCTGCTCAGGATCAAACCCAGAATCTCTAGTTCCCCTTTGAGAGTAAATCCTAGCGCTTGTCTGTTTTTGTTTCTTTGGGTGTTTATCTGTTTGCTGTTGTGTGCTTTAGTTTAGCTTTACTGTTTTTATTTACATTTTTACTTTACAGCTTTATTTTACAGCGTTTATTTACTGCTTTCAGTATATATCATGCATCATTATTACTGTTTGGCTATGCTGGTTTCGTTTTTTCCGTGGGATGGGAGTTACTATGAGATAAGCCAAACACCCGACTTGAGTATACACCTAGGACTAGCGTGGTTTCGTATTGCTCTGCATGCTATTTCAGTATGATGTTGTGATATGAAACCACACCCAGATTGCGACCGTCTTGGGAATATTTTGTATGGGGATTTCCTCCATTTCAGGATAGGACCTCGATAGTTATGTGCATCTGGGGACCGATCATTGAGGACCTTTGTGGAAACATCCATCTCCAGTGATAAAAGTGGCAGACCACATTTGTTGGCAAACCCACTCGCATTCGAGGGCCCACTGGGAACTCGCATAGGATGGCCTGGTTCTCTCATAGGAATCCAGTTAAAGCAAAATTGTTCGTATGGCGATAGCATTGTATCCCAAGGGCTGAATGTCCTATTGTTTCTTGATTCAGTGCCTGAAGTTGGGGACCTATGAGGGATGCTTGTTTCCTTGGACTCAGCTGAGACCTCCCTGAGTAGTACATAATGCCAAACCGATTCCATGATTTGGTCATGAGCCATTTCTCGGAAATGGTGAATGTATTATTGCTATTCGGCTTTGAGAGTCTGTGATGTTGACCCGAGTAGCACAACCGTGAGATTGGAAGGGGTTTACAGGTTTGCAGGAACCCTAAACTTCAACATACTCGTTTTGCCAGTGTTGTTTTGTGATATGATCTGGTTCCACATGGTCCTTTGGTTATGTGATCCGGGATTTCTATTTAGAGAAACTGTTATATTATTATTATGACTCTCCACAGACACTTGACCCGTTGTTCAACTTCAACACCTTCATTGACTATTCTATGATGCGATCCAGTTCTATAGTTATTGAGTTCTCAATTATGGGGTTTTATACAGGGATGGTACTACTGTTGTGGTTCTATACAAATAGTTGGTTCACTGCTCAACACCAACATTAGGCCATTGATCACATGTCTGCTGCACACATAACATCATAGTATTACAACACACATGTTCAATTATTTCCAAGGATCACATGTCTGAATCATGCCATTAGATTTTTTCTGTGTTAAAACTTGAATCAAAGCAGATAGATTCCTTAGAAATAACTGAACATGGCATTTGCATACATCCTTGCATTCTTGACAGGTGCTCAGAGACAAATTATATCCAGACTTGGTTTCTCATCAGAATGGCCAACTTGAATCACAATTATCAAGGAATGGATTTGGAACAACTATGGGCGGAGATAACCAAAGGAAGACCCAACCAAGGTAATTCAAGGCAGATGTGCAAGCTTTATTTCAGAATCAGAAGCTGCTGAAAGAAGAAGTCAATCAGATGAAGACTCAGACGAGCTTGGTTATGGAAATCCTGAATACATTGTTAAAGAAATCATTTTCATCCCTATTAAGGGGAACTACGTTGCTCTGATTCTCCATTAGTCAATGGAGATACGTAGGCAGGAGATCGCGTGAGATCTTTTCGAGCAACGTTATCTATTAACTTTATCAACCTTTTCCCTCTAGATGTCATTTGTCGACATCCAATTTCAACTTCCCAAGAGAGTCCCAGGGCAGAGCATATGGGTAAAGGCCAGAGAAGCTTGAGAATAAGTTTGATCATATTTTGACGTTGTATGTGCAACGAATTTCCTCATTTGCTCAGATTCAAAACTTGTTGAGCTAATCACATCAGGATCATCTCCGATAAAGCTTACTTTGGGGTTTCAATGCTGAATGCCAAGTCTGATTACCATTCTGGGGAACCTGGCCTTTTAATTGAAGATTGCAAGTCTTTCAGGGGCAGAGGTAAAGACAAGGTCGCGAGTTTGATCGACTTTAAGACTGTTGACTGTTGACTGCTGAAAGTCTCCAAGAGAAATATGGCACCAAAACAGTAATTGAATGAACATCCAAACTGTTGACTGCTGAAAGTCTCCAAGAGAAATAAGTCCAGACGGAGTCAGGCCTCCTCAATAATGGCAACTACGATGTGAATGTTAGATCCAAGTACCATTCAGGGGCATTTAGGCGTACCATTGACAACTATGACATGTTCAAGCACAAGGTTCGGGATATGGACTGACTCAAAGGTCATCATACACGACGGTCTTCCTACAAATGGAAGCCTCCTCATCAGATTGACCTCCCAATTTGCAAGGGTATCCGCAGAAGAAATAAATCCAGAAGTATTCAAATACTCTCAGTAATGGCAATTATGTGTTTGTCTTTCTTCAATGCATTTTCTTCCCTATTGAGGGGAACTACGTCGCTCTGATTCTTCATTGGTTTTGGGTC
Organism: Lathyrus aphaca; assembly: GCA_963966055.1. Lineage (NCBI taxonomy): Eukaryota > Viridiplantae > Streptophyta > Magnoliopsida > Fabales > Fabaceae > Lathyrus > Lathyrus aphaca. Next base: position 450,106,956 of record OZ014521.1, read on the forward strand.
AATGGAGATACGTACGCAGAAGATCGTCAGGTCTTTCAGAGCAACCTTATAAGACAACATTACTCTCCAGCTTCACTCTTTCCTTCAGACGTCTCGTGTCAGAGTCAGAATAACTAGAAGAAGAGGTATGATTGCCATGGTTGGATATACGGCTGCAATTTGAAGATTACAAGTCTATGAGAGAGCTATTGATCATTGAAAGTATCCAAGACTGACAGGTCCGGACGGAGTCAAGCCTCTTCAACTACGACAATATTCAGTTTCTTTACTGCATTTCCATTTGTAGTTTCTTTTATGTGCTAAACATTTGTCTACATGTATGAAATTTGTTTGATTTTGAATGTTAGTAATAATAAAACTCACATGTTTGTCTTGAAGTAACTCATTCGCATTCACTTATAATTTTGCATGTTTACATGGCAATACCAATTGTCGTGCTTAAACTCTATGAAGGAGAATGACGAAACAAAAACGCAAGAATCTCTAATTGTGTGCTCTCGAATAAGACCCTGTTGACGATGTACAGGCTTTGTTCCTAATCCCTAAACACTGGAGATATAAGGGAGATAGACCCTCACTAACCCCCTTGAGCCTTGAAGTAGGAGTTTCTTCTTGTACGAAAAACCCTCACATGTAACCCAGGGTTAGGGTAGACGTCAGCTAGTCGGACCAAGCGTTCAAGCTTTCGTAAAGGAGTGTATTTGAGGATCTCTTACATTCCACTATCCTAATCAAGAGGTCCAAAGACCAGAAACCACAATGGTTATCCAAATCAAGAGGTCCAAAGACTGGAAGCCACAATGGTTATCCTTCATCGACCAAAGAATGAGGCAGTCACAACCCTCGCAAAGCAATCAAGACAAACAGTGTAACACGATTTGTTCAAAAAAAGAAATAAATGAAAAGCCCGCTAAGTCGAAACTTGAAAACAAGCGACTTAGGCAAAAATTAGGGCATCCCGCTGGACTTCACAATCAAAGATTCACAAGAATCAGTCCAGGAAAAAGTTAGGGATAAGCAAAAGAATGAAAGGAGAAAAATGAAAAAAGGATTACACAAGAAAGATCCTTAAGCGAGAACAAATTCGGGTGATACAGACACAAAAGACAAAGGGGTGAGTGACTCCAAATGACAACCTGATTGATGCTTAAACCGATAGCAACAATGGTCCCTCAACCGACACGAAAACCTTATGAAAAGTGAGGTCTTGTGAAAATTGGCTGAACATAGGAATGAAGGACATCATGAAGAGGGGTGGGCACAAATAAACTTTGAGGCTATATATTTTATTTCTATAACCGTGAACCAGACCATGATATAACCCTTAAAAGTCCAAACTGAAACAGGGTTATTTTGAGAGCGTACTGCCACGAGATAGCACTCCTGACTCATATTAGTTGTGCTAAAATATCCTTGTTGGTATTGCATGTGCGTGTTTTCTTTTATTCAAAAAAATAATGTCGTATCTTAACCAGTGATTTGCTCACAAAGGTTTGCGACACCTTTTCAATAAATACTTCAAGCTTAACATGTGTGTTGCATTAGAATTTTCTTTTTAAGAATAAACAATTTTCTTCTTGCATACATTTGTTTGGAATCATAAGAAGTTCACATGCGGAAATTCGATCCTGAAGCTTAAGCTTGCCAAGTTGAGAAGTTTAAAACTTCTAAAAGACAGTTACGTCGAGGTGCACTTTTTCGAAAAAGCTCCATTGAGCAAGTACTTTCCCAACCATTCATGGTAAAGGTTAGCCAATCTGGGGCAGTTACGTCGAGCAATCTCTTCAAAATTCAGCCAAACTGGGGCAATCACCTCGAGATTCAAATCTCTCCAAGAGCAAAGATTAGTCAGTCAAGTGCAAAACCATTAAGATACTCGTACTGGGGCAGGCCATCCCTATGGCACGAGAATTCATTCTTTCCCGAAGACAGACAATCAGAAGCATATGTCAAGAGTTTAGAGTACATAGACAGCTTCACTCTTAAAGGGTTTCTATGTCACCCTCTTGTCATAACTCTTACTGATTGAGTCTATTAGCCATTTAGCAGTCATTCGTCAAGCCAATTATCTCATTCAACGCTTCCAACAGCTACAACCTCATTTGTGTTGACAATGGCTATCTCCTCAGCAAGGTTATTACGCCAATTCAAGCAATCACTGCAATACTTAAGAGTTTAAAGACACCAAGTCTTTTGTAAAATCCTCTTAAGGTAAAGTCAAGGCAAAAGCAAATAATCCCCAGTACGAGACGAATTGAAATCTTTCCTCCTCAGCAGGACATGTCGTTTTTGTTATCCCCAGCAGACGAATGAAAGTTATCCCTAGTAAAGTCGCCAAACTTTTTCTTCAGTAGTTTTCCTTGATCCTCTTTCCTCAACAGATCTAAGGTAACTCTTATTCCTCCAGCGGATCTCAGAAAAATATTTCTCTTCTCCAATAGATGTCGGAAGATTTCCTTACTCCAACAGAGCAATAAGGATTGATAATCGCCAAACAGAGAGTTCTCTCCCCACGGTGAAGTATTTCTTACAAGAGCTCATGTATTTCCGGAAACTATCTCAACGGTTCTCTTCCCCTCAGAGGTTCAGAAGGTTCAGGTAGACAGAGAGAACTCCTCAGCAGAGCCTTGACAAGACCTTTCCCTAGCTAAGTCGGAATGTTGTCGACCCCCCAGCGAAATATTATGGGTGAGATTCAATCCCCAGTTGTTGTGGTATCCCCAAGCAGGTTCCTCAAATCTAAAGTCCAATTTATTTTTGGCAAAGGTGATAATTTGGGACAGATGAATTATTCATGCTCTTCTCCAGCAGAGATGTTATCCTTGCAGGGCTTCTTGAGATCGAATTCACGATCATCGCATTCTCGGCAGAGTCAGCAGGGACTTATTATTTCCGCATCAGGAACTCCCTTTGCACCTACGCCATTTCATTGACATGTTCAAAACCTAGAACCCCCAGTGACATGGGGCATCATGCCATGCAATTCAACATATGCGTACCAAGCATTATCCAAATTCGATATCTTGCAAAGCCCAGCCACAGACTGGCCAAAGTCCATCTTCGGGTAGCAAATTCTTAAAGCCCGGCCACAGACTGGTCAAAGTCCATCTTCGGGTGGCGAATTCTTAAAGCCCAGCCACAGTCTGGCCAAAGTCCATCTTCGGGTGGCGAATTCTTAAAGCCCAACCACAGACTGGCCAAAGTCCATCTTCGGGTGGCGAATTCTTAAAGCCCAGCCACAGACTGGCCAAAGTCCATCTTCAGGTGGCAAATTCTTAAATCCCAGCCACAGACTGGCCAAAGTCCATCTTCTGGTGGCGAATTCTTAAATCCCATCCACAGACTGGCCAAAGTCCATCTTCGGGTGGCGGATTCTTAAAGCCTAGACGTAGACTGGCCAAAGTCCATCTTCGGGTGGCGAATTCTTAAATCCCAACCACAGACTGGCCAAAGTCCATCTTCGGGTGGCGAATTCTTAAAGCCCAACCACAGACTGGCCAAAGTCCATCTTCGGGTGGAGAATTCTTAAAGCCTAGTCACAGACTAGCCAAAGTCCATCTTCGGGTGGAGAATTCTTAAAGCCCAGCCACAGACTGACCAAAGTCTATCTTTGGATGGTGAATTCTTAAAGCCCAGCCACAGAATGGCCAAAGTCCATCCTCCGGGTGGCAATTTCTTAAAGTCCAACTGCAGATTGGTAAAAGTCCATCCTCAGGGTGGCAAATGTCAAAAGTCCATCCGTAGTGTGGCAAAGTATCTGAAGTCTCCCGTAGCGAGCAAAAGTCTCCCGTGGTGAGCAAAGGTCCACCCGTAGTGTGGCAGAATATCCAAGGTCCACTCGCAGTGTGGCAAATTATCCAAAGACCACCCGCAGTGTGGAAAAGTATCTTAAAGTCCAACCGCAGATTGGCAAAAGTCCATCCCTAGGGTGGAAAATTTCAAAAGTCTCCCGCAGTGAGAAAAATTCCAACCGCAGATTGGCAAAAGTCCATCCCCAGGGTGACAAATTTCTAAAGTCTCCCGTAGTGAGCAAAATTCCAGCCGCAGATTGGCCAAAGTCCATCCTCAGGGTGGCAAATTTCTAAAGTCTTCCGCAGTGAGCAAAAGTCCAGCCGCAGACTGGCCAAAGTCCATCCTCAGGGTGGCAAATTTCTAAAGTCTCCCTTAGTGAGCAAAAGTCCAGCCGTAGACTGGCCAAAGTCCGTCCTCAGGGTGGGTGAGTATCTTGAAGTCCAACCGCAGATTGGAGAAAGTCTGTCCTCAGGGTGGCAAAGTATCCGAAGTCCAACCGCGGATTGGCGAAATTCCGTCCTCATGGTGATAAAGTATCTGAAGTCTGACCGCCGATTGGTAAGGGTCCACCCGTAATGTGGCAAGTCAAGTCATCTGACTCCATCCAAAAGATATCATTAAGGAATTGTTGCAGTCTATCAAAGTCCACCCGCAGTGTGGCAAGTCAGTAGCCTTCTGACATCACTCAAAAGGCATCCCCCGTTTATGATTCTTACCATCATAATTATATCCAAGCAGAGTTCATTCGGTTGAGTTTATTTCCCTGTTCTTCTTCCACAGAGTTCAAATTTTTAGGTTTATTCGAGTATTCAATCACTCCATACCTTGAAAGTATAAAAGCAATTGCTATTATTCATTCAAACCTGCAGATGATTGAATAGGGAGAGCTGTAACACCCTAAAATTTGCCCTCTCATTTCCATGCCATTTAGCATATCCTTTCATACATTGCATTGCATTTAGATCACAATTGCATCATAAAAATACATGAACATACATCTCCATTTGAGCTTTCATAGGTTGTGACTGGCCTTTATTTCTTCATGCGGCACGTGCACAAGAATCTCAGAAGAAGCCAAAAGTTCTCGGTTGATTCAGAGGAGTTTGATTAGAATATCAATTTTATGGTGCAGTTTGCAAAAGTTGTAACTTATGCTCGGAAACTCATTTTGGCTTGAAACTCAATAATTTAGACCGTTTCGGTATTCTCTATAACTTTTGTGTTCGGCTCGAAGGCCAATTCATCAAGGAAAATGGCGGAAATTATTTGTTTCTAAAATTTCGGTTTCGCCGATTAACTGTGCTAGCGGTATTCAAGAGTTTGTAACTTCTGATTGGGTAAACAAGTCTGAGAGATTCATATGCCAAAAGTTCCATCTTGATATCCTTTCCAACTTTTGGGTTTGGCCGAGAACTAATTCTTTGAAGAAGATCTCTGAATGTGCGAGTTTTTAGAGTCGACATAGTGAAAAACAGTGTTGAACCGGTGAGTTTTGAACACTAAAAAATTCATATCTCTTGGCTCGTTTATCGGATTGATGTTGTTCCAGTGCCTAAAATTCCATTTAGATGTTATCTTCATTATTTGAATTCAGTTTGGGTTAGGTCCGAGCGGAAGGATCCCGAAAATGCGAATTACTAGTAAGGTTCTTTGATGCAGTCATTGTCTATCAGATTTTGTAAAATTCATAACTCGGTCAATTTTCATCGGATTGCACCCGTTCTTAAAGATTTGGTTCACAAATTTTATCCTCTTCAAGTTCAAAGACAAATACAAATTCGAACGGTGCTCAAAAGATTATCGTTTTGGTTTATTTCACAAAACTGAAGTGCTGAACCGAAGAAAAAGGCTGAAAGTGGTTTCACGAGAAAACTAGTATCCCCCTCGTCATTTTTCCGGTTGAACTTACATTTTAACACCAGGTCACTGACTCATAGATCTACAACTTTGCTGACAAAGTTGAGTCGAGATTATGCTCCTAAGAGGTTGACCTCGTCATATTTTCGAGTAGCGGACACCAAATAAGCCGAAAAAACAACTTATTCAGTAATGTCTTGCAGCTTAAACGTATTGGTCGCACTCGATTTTGATTGTATGACGTCCGTTATTTTTGCGTTGCAACCGTGATTAAGAGACGGACGATGTTGTGGAAGGCTCAGAGTCGAAATTTCTTGCCGAAGATATTGTTATTTTCACTTAAGCCGAAATTCTACCTTTTGCCTTTCATTTTACACTCCACTATATATTCTTTTGACCCACAATTTGTCTCAACTTCCATCATAATTCACAAACACCAAAAATTCTCACAAACTCTCTCTAAAGGATCAAAGTTCATTCTCTTAACTCTTTCTCAATTAACACGGTGGGAGAACTAACTTTTAGTCATGTTGCGGATAGCAAGAGTCGCCACCAACTTTTATTTTATCCATAAGGAAAGGGCATAAAAGAACAGGAAAGACCTATTTTAAAAGACTTGGGTTCGGGGGGTAGGTTATATAAAGGGAAGGTATTAGCACCCTTTATATCCATGGTTATCCATGGGCTCTTAGTTACTTAGCTCACTTTAATTATTTTTGTAGTGTGTGATTAGAAAAATTTCTTTAAGTACTTTGTAATGACCCTCGTATGGGTGTATATAAAGCCTAGTTTGAAAATATTTTAGAAAATGTGAGGTGTGAAAGTAAGTTTGAAGGTGTGAGCAAGTAACTACGAGATACCTACCCTAGATTAAGTCTTTCTTATTCTTTTATGTTCTTTCAAAGGGTAAGACTATCCCTACTATTAAGGAGTAGGTAGTCATTACCTTGGATGTTAGTTAAGGGACATATGCAGGGTCAATATGTATAGGCAACTGTAGGGTGTCTTTAGCCATATGGGAGGGACAATCATCTTTTAACTTGGAGGGACAAGATCCATTTAGGCAACACTGTAGGCAACATCAAAGGGACTTGATCTTTTAACTGTGGGGAGGGAAAAGATGATATTTTTTTTATTAGGATCTTGCTTAAGACACCCTACTTGACCTTTTGAATAAGGCAACTGAGAGGTAACCCTAAGAAGTGAAGACGGCGATCTTAGATCGACTTACGTGTGTGAGTGTTTTGATTATTTATCTTAATTAATTTTCTAAATTTATTTTATTTACAATTAATTCTCACTCCCTATTTACTAACCACACAATAAGTATTTATAAATAAAATAAAGACTGAAAAGTAAATCTACAAATTATTACAAGGCTTTGACAGATACATAATAATCGGAAAATTAATAATAAAGCAATAATGATAAGAAGGCAAAAATGTAAAATAAGGCAATAATAAAAGTGAGAAATTAAACGAAAAAAAGAAAATTTAGGTTAGATAAATTAGGGTTAGCAAAAAATAGGGTTTTGAAACTATTAATTTAAACCTAATCAATTATTTTTTTACAAAATAAAGTCTAATTAACTAAAATAAGATATAATTAAAATTCTTTGATAAAATAAAAATTATAGAAAAAAGTTATTGTTATTTTTTAGGAAAATATTTTAGAGAAATTATTTTAATTATTTAATGATTATTAGTTATTAATTTAATATAATAATAATATTAAGAAATAGTAAAACAAAATAAAACAAAACCTCAAAATAAATGGGGGAGGCCTGATTTTGATCCCAGGACCTCCCCATTACCTGGATGAAGCTTTAACCACTGGGCTATGCGCGCTGTCTTATCAACAGGAGGGGTCATGCATAATATATGTGAAAAATCTAGAAAAACCAATGAATTAAAAAAAATTGGCCTACAGCCAGATTCGAACCCAGGTCCTTCATTCTTCTCAGCTAAACCTTTGCCATCAAGCCACATGGGGCGCGCTTGATATTATACTGATCATTAAAGATTATATATTAAGCCTATAAAACAAATGAAATAATTAGGAAAAGTGTTAAAACCTGGGATCGAACCCAGGTTCATGGCTTCATACGCGCGCCTTGTGACCACTGGGCTAGCAAGCGTTAATTGAAATAAAATAGAAACACAATAATAAAATATTAAACTCAATTTTGAAATTCCAGATTGGCGCCATCTGACTTTATCTTCTACCTCCAGACCCACGAATTTTCCTGCGAATTTTCATATAAACTTTGCTGCAAATTTTCTTGCATATGAAACCTGTAAATATCAAACGTTATGCAATAGGTACAATTTCCTCAAATTAGTAACACCAATGAGTTCCCCGTGACTCATACGATTCATCCATGTCATTAAAAGTCATTTATATTGGCTAAATCACGAAGCTCCAAACTGAAGCTTAAACCCCTAGTTATGGCAGATTACCCTATATGCGATGAAACTTCAAGAGATTAACCCAGAAACGATCTATGAGTCCATACAAACATCAAAACAAGATCAAATTTCATTAAAAACATGTAAATAAATGAAATCTAAGAAGATGAGTTCAAGGAGAAAAGTGATTTGGTTCAAGCATATAATGATGTTTTGAATGATGCAAATGATTGGGAAAGCATCAGTGATGTTCAAGGAACATGTTAAAACCTTCAAAACGTCTTGGTATAGCCTGCAAATTAAAATCCGAATGTGAGTTTTCTTTGTGAAATTTTGAAGTTTGAATAATGCCTATGAATCCTATTTTTCCGTCCCTTGAGCATTGGCTTGTGTTACATACTTATAGTGGAAGTAATTTAGGTCAAAAAATCAATCCATTCTTTGGGCTTTTGGATAGCTTGATCATGAAGAAAACCAATATTTGAAAATCACCAAAAATAAAATCTAACATTTCCAATCTAATCATGCACGAATTTGGATGTGATCAATCAACCTTAAATGATGTTTATGACCTTCTAGAATCAAAATCATGTCCAAATATTTGATTTTTATATTTGATTTTGATTTAATTTGCATTTTATTGAATAAAATTCAAATAAATACTAAATAAAAATAAAAAATCAGATAATTCTTGGTTTGGGTCGTGCTTGAGGCTATCATGAAGATTGGGTGGCAATTTGGTAGGCCCATTTGGCAAAAATTGGTTTTAAGGCCCCATTTGCTTCATATACCTCCCAAATATTTCCCAACTTTGACAAAGCACAAATCCCTCAATTTTAAGGCTATGAGGGTGTTCTTCGACTTTTTATTAATCTTAGAGAGTCCTCTAACAAACCCTTTTGGTCTCATGTCCATATCCTTTACCATTTTCAAATTATGCCATTTGGAAGATGTTGACTTTTTGTTGACTTTTGAAATGACATGTAATGTTTTGGCTCATACCTTTCAAATGAAACATTTTTAGGCTTGTCTTGTGAGACACAGTTATAGAGAATTCAATTTCCTTCAAAATGAGCTTTGGATGGGAAATTTTTGATGAAGCATGTGAAAGTTATGGTCGGCCAAAGTTCAGTTGACCTTTCTTGTGAAACCCCTAATTTTGAAACTCCTGATTCCTTATGATCTTAAATCTCCTTGATGAATGATGATAAACCCTTGATCAAATGATGAATTTTACTTAATAAACTTGATGTTGGCAAAAAATCATGAAGTTTGACTTTGATTTGACCATAGTTGACCTCAGTTTGACCTTTTAACCACTTTGATTGATTTTTGCATATCTGATCATCTGACTGAGCAAACCTTTTGGGAAAGCCTTGAAACTTGACATAGGGATTCTTGAAGACATGTAGGATGTTATGAAGCTCACTTGAGGCCTTGAAAGTCCATTTAGCCTGATGAAATCCAAAACCCTAGTTTAGGGTGCATTGCTTAGGAGGAGGCTTTGTCTGAGGGAACTTCCAAGCTTTTTGACTAATTGTGAACCTTGTGAACCTATTGGGATACCTTGTGAACCTTGTGAGCCTTGTGAACCTCTTGGGACACCTTGGTACACAATTCCTTGACTAGGGGAGGGCAAATTTTGGGGTGCAACATCTGCCCCTGTTCAATTTTCTGAAACCCGAGGAGTTAGATTGGCATGTGTGCCATTCGTGACTTGGAAGGTTGAAGGGGATTGAACACAAAAGCCCAAAAATTTGCACTCGCCGGTGTGTAAAGTAACACTGTTGATTGGTTGTATATGCTTGAATGGGCTTAAAGATTCCACTCAGAGGAGATGGAGATGGGCTCATAGATGCCATCCATAATATCAGGAGGTGATAGTATCAAAAGGTTGTCACTGGATATCAGTACTAGGTCTTTGTATAGGCCGTCTCTAAATCATTCCTGTAACATGGTTTGAGTTGAATGTCAGCACTAGATCTTCGTATAGATCGTCTCTGCATTATCTCTGGGGGAAAAGAATATCCTTCATTAGGTGTCAGTATCTAGATCTTCGTATAGATCGACTCTGAACCATCTTTAGGAACATACTTTAATTTAAGCATCAGAATCAAATCTTCGTGGCGATCTTTTCTGAATTGCTTTTGGTAATATCTTGGGCTAAGTACAAGATCTTCGTATCGATCATTTATGTACCATCCCACAGATAAACTGTTGCATAGACCATTAGAAATAAGTCTTCGTAGCGATTATCTCTTCTGGAAATATCCCGGATTAGGTAATAGATCTTCGTATAGACCATTTACATACCTTTCCAAGGACAAAAAGAATACCAGGATTAAATCTTCGTGGCAATTATCCCTGAACTTCTTCTGAAAGAATCTCTTGGATTAAGTGCTAGATCTTCGTATAGATCATTTACACACTATCCCAAAGATAGTTGACCATCAGAAATAAATCTTCGTAACGATTATCTCCTCTGGAAATATCCTAGATTAAGCACTAGATCTTCGTATAGATCATTTACGTACCCTTCCAAGGACAACTTGAGCATCAGGATTAAATCTTCCCGGCGATTACTCCTTAATTGCTTCTGGTAATATCCTGGACTGAACACTAGGTCTTCGTATAGACCATTTATGTGCCATCTCAAGGACAACTTGTATTGATCATCATAAATGAATCTTCGTAGAGATTATCTCTGAATTGTTTAATAGTGTTTATCTGCCTGCAACTATCCTGAAAAGAAAAAGTTAGTTTATGCAAGATTATTTGATGTATGCATGTATAGCATGATGCTCTTAAGTAAGAATGTCATATGGGTTATGGATGCGTATTCCATGATATAATGTATATGATGTATGTATGAATCATGTAGCCTGAAGTGTCTGGGTATCTCTGTATAACAACTGCTGGCTGGGGAAAATAAATCCCGGTTCATTGCTGAGGAACATGAGGACTTCGTTTCCGTCTTGTTTAATAATATGGTACTCAGAACCTCCCGTCTTCGTTCGTCGTTCTTTTTATTGAAGAATTAGATTCCTGAATACCCTGATTGGGGATAAAAGAGATGGACATCCCCTGAGTGACTTATCCTGGAGTATCAAACCTTACTTGGTGGGGATGAGGAGGCGAAGATTCATTGAATTCCTACCCTCGTTCGTCCTTAGTAAATACTATTACTGCATTTTATGCATTTCTGGTAAACATCAATCATATTCAAAAGCATACACACATTCAAATATAACAAATGGACGTTTTCGCTTAAGTAAACAAGGGAAAAGTAAACTTGAATTCAAAAAACGAGACTTTATTTATTTAGAAAATGGCCTATAAACAGGTAAGTTTGTACAAGGAGATAGAAATCCTAGTAAGAGTAATTCGTCATAAAAGGAGATACAAAAACAAAGAAAAGCAGCTATGTGAAAAATAATCCTATTAAGTTCCAATTCTACTATTGCCATTATCTTCAAGTATCTCATCCTTTGCTGTCGAGATAAAAATGATTTGATTGATCTTTATCTGTTTGAACTTGATTCAGGTAGCACAACTGGTTGAGGTTACATGAGTGATCCAACGAGACATAGCCATACACTTTAATCCCTAACTTTTGCCTGGATCGCCTTTTCAGGTTTTCAATCCACCGGGATACCCTTTTTTGCCCAAGTCTCCCTTTCGGATTTTCGACTTGCCGGGTGTATAATCTTTTATATATATATATATCCCTAATTTTTTCCCGAAACCTTTTGGTTCGCAGGGATGCCCTTATTTTTGCCTAGGCCAGTCAACCTAGCGGGTCTCTTTTTATGCATAGTATTTTTTAACTATGTCTGCTTTTACGGGCTGTGGGAAATCTTCACCATCCATAGTAGTAAGCATCATGGAACCTCTTGAAAATACCCTTTTGACTACAAATGGTCCTTCATATGTAGGAGTCCACTTGCCCCTAGGATCACCCTGTGGTAATACGATACGCTTGATTACCAAGTCTCCAGTCTGATATACCTTTTGCTTAACCTTCTTATTAAAAGCTTTGATCATCCGTTTCTGGTACATCTGACCGTGACAAACAGCTGCCATCCTTTTCTCATCAATCAAATTTATCTGATCAAGTCGAGTCTGAATCCACTCATTTTCATCCAAACCTGCATCCTTCATGATTCTCAAGGAAGGGATCTGAACCTCAATGGGTAGAACTGCTTCCATACCATAGACTAAGGAGAACAGGGTTGCCCCTATTGAAGTACGTATTGTAGTACAATAACCATGAAGAGCAAATGGTAACATCTCATGCCAATCCTTATACGTAACAGTCATCTTCTGTAGAATCTTCTTGATGTTCTTATTGGCAGCTTCTACTGCACCATTCATCTTTGGACGATACGGAGAAGAATTATGATGCTTAATCTTGAAATGCATGCAGAGGTCAGTAATCATAGTGTTGTTCAGATTAGAGCCATTGTTGTGATAATCCTTTCAGGGATGCCATACCTACATATGAGATTATTCTTAATGAATCGAGCCACAACATTCTTAGTAACAGATGCAAATGAGGCTGCCTCTACCCACTTTGTAAAGTAATCAATGGCAACAAGGATGAAACGATGCCCATTGGAAGCAGTAGGCTTGATCTCACCAATCATATCAATGCCCCACATGGCAAAAGGCCAAGGAGCAGTCAACACATTCAACGGAACTGGAGGTACATGCACCTTATCAGCATAAATCTGACACTTGTGACATGTTTTGGAATGTTGATAGCAGTCAGCTTCCATGGTAGACCAATAGTAACCTGCTCTCAATATCTTCTTTGCCATGGTATGACCACTAGAATGAGTGCCAAAGATCCCATCATGCATGTCTTCCATAATCTCTGTTTCTTCCTTCTTATCCACACAACGAAGCAAAGTGGAATCATGATTGCGCTTGTACAAAATTCCATTACTCAAGAAGAACTTAGCAGAAAACCTCCTCAGAAACTTCTTATCATTGACAGATGCCCCTTCAGGGAACTTCTGAGCTTCAAGATACCTCTTCACCTCATAGAACCAAGGCTTTCCCCCTACTCCTTCAGTATCAATCTCATTACAATATGCAGGTTTCTCAAATCTATCAATAGTGATTCTGGGAGCTTCATCATCCCAACTAATCTCAAACATAGATGCCATGGTGGCTAATGCGTCTGCCAACTGATTCTTTTCTCGTGGAATATGTCCAAAGGTAATCTCTTCAAAATATGGGATCAAAGATAACACATGATCTCTGTAAGGAATGAGATTTGGGTGCTTGGTATCCCAATCTCCTTTAATCTGACTAACTACCAGGGCTGAATCTCCATATACGTCCAGAAACTGAATCTTCATCTCAATGGCAGCTTTGATACCCATGATACATGCTTCATATTCAGCCATGTTATTGGTACAATATAAACAAAGTCTAGCAGTAATTGGGGTATGAAAACTTTCCGGGGAAATGATCACAACACCAACACCATTACCAAGCGCATTAGAAGCTCCATCAAAAACCATAGTCCATCGGGATCCCTGTTCAGGTCCGTCATATTGTTTAGGTTCTTTAATAACAATCATAATGTCTTCATCCGGGAACTCAAAATTCATAGACCGATAATCATCCACTTCCTGATGAGCTAAATGATCAAGTAACACACTGCCCTTAATGGCCTTCTGAGTGGTGTACTGTATATCATATTCTGTTAAAATCATTTGCCATCTCGCTATTCGTCCGGAGAGAGCAGGTTTCTCGAATACGTACTTGATTGGATCCATCTTTGAAATCAAAAAGGTAGTATGAGTCAACATATATTGTCTTAGTTGGCAAGCAGCCCATGCCAAAGCGCAGCAAGTTTTCTCGAGCAGTGAGTATCTTGTTTCACAGTCGGTAAACGTTTTGCTAAGGTAGTATATTGCCTGCTCTTTTCGACCAGATGTAAACACCCCAAATTTGCCCTCACCCATTCACACCATGGCTTGTGACCTTATCATATGCATAAATTCAATCATAGCATCTCATATTGCATTTTTGTTTCACTGCATTGCTTCTAAGTCATCTGCATCTAGGGTTTGTGATCTAGGCAATCCAAGGGCTATCTGAGCCACTCCAAAGACTTCAATCATCTCAAAAGGGGTCCATGTATGTCCAAGCATCATATTGTATCCCCACAAAGTCAAGAAGTCAAAGAATCACAAGGACTGAGAATGGCATGGAAGCAGAGCCAGGTTTAACTACACAGATGACCTAGAATTAGGGTTTTGGTTTCAAAGGCCATAACTCCAATTTTTTTGGTCATTCTTGATTCTATTGGTCTCTATATGGTATAGGGATCATGCATATAAATTTTTATGAAGAAATTCCATGAGGAAGGCATCTGATCAAGGGTTGACTTCTTGAGCAAGTCAGTGCAAAATCAGGGCATCTGAGGCCCCCAATGACCCAACCAATGGGTGTTCTTCATCATTTTGATTGTGTATGATCTTTATTTGATCATAGAAGATGTTGGAAGTTCACAAAATTGAAGAATTTAAAGCCAAATGCAAAGTTGCCTTTTTGGGAAAATGACTTGTAATAGAAACTTGCCATTTTGGGAAACTTTTTCAACCCTTGCTTTTTGATTCAAAAATGCTTCAAATGAGAAAACTTTGGTCATGAAAGTTGTAGAATGGATCATTCCCTTTTCTAAAAGTACAAGAACTCATTCTAATTCATTTTGGATCAAAAGTTATGGCTTGTCAAAGTGGGCAAAAATCACATAATTTCATGTTTTACACCAAAGAGGCATCTTGCAAAATGATATGATCAAGCATTCCAAAGACTTCAAATGTGCACAAACTCATTACAACACACTCACATGACCTATAAAGATCAGAATTGGCCCAAGAATATTGCATTTTGGTGCCTTGAACTTCATGAATTTCCAAAAGGGCCAAAGATGTACCAACTTGCAAAAACTCATGAAGCCATGCCTCTACTTGTTACAGCTCATAAAATCTGATCCACATGAACTCCATGATCTCTGCTGAGCCCAACCATGCCCCTATCACAACCTCACACTTGCCCATACCTCAAGTACAAGTCAAGTTGACATTTTGGCAACTTGCCCATACCAATCAGCCTGTGCCACACCAACTTCTCTGACCTCTCTAGTTGTGATAAGTGGACAAAAATGCAACATAACACACTACACATTCAAGCCTGAAACACTCTCCAAGCCATAGTTCCAAGTTTATGCCTCTTATGCATTTTCATTCGAAACACATCACACAAGCATCAAACATAAAAACAAACTCCATAGAATCACTCAGCATGCTCCCCTGTTCATTTCCCTGCCCTCATTCATCCTTGAAACCTCCTCAAACTAAATCACTATTCTCACCCCTCACTGAACAGAACTTGATCAATCTCACAAACCAAACATTTTAAAAACTCTAACCAAGCCTTGCAAACTTCTCAGGGGGACCATTGGAGGTGATTGGAAGCAAAGAGATGGCCCGAAAGTTGCAAACTGAGAAAGCTCAAGCTCAGGTACCTCAAGAACTTTTTTTCCAGAAATGAAAATTTAAGTTCTTAGATTGTTCCTTATGCCTTGCTGATCATCCTGATGTTTTTACTTTTTGAAATGGTTAAGATTTGAGTGTGTACTGGTTGCCTGAAACTTTTGCCATTTTTGAGTTTTGATTCGAATCTTGCTTTGAGGGTCATAGAAATTTGTTTTGAGGGTAGGTTTAGATTCAGGGAGGTTAGGAGGTTTGATCTGGAGCTTTAGAGCTCCAGAAATAACCTAGGGAAGAAGTTGGCAACTTTCAGGTGAGGGTCTGGCCGGAGAAGATGACCGGAGGTCTTCTCCGGCCACCTGAAAGTCATTAGTGACTTAAATGCGTTTAGGGAAAAATTTGAATTTGGACCCTTGATCTTGTGGACTTCTGTTGACTCCCGCGCGAATGGAAGAACCAGATCCTTCATTAAACCCTAATTCTGATTTATTAAATTAATTAATTGGGATTAAATTTGAATTTTGCCAGAAATGATCTGAGCCTTCCATTTGCGCGCTAGTCAACTCCCGCGCGTCCCATTTAAATCTCAGCCACTGGATCTGTTGACTTCTCATTAAAATTCATTTTAATTTCATTTTTCTTGCATTTTCTTTCTCATTTTATTAAAAATAGTAAAACAAATCACAAAAATCCCATTTTTTGCATGCTGACTTAAAATATTTTTCTCATTCCAAAAATATTTTTATTTTTATTTTTTGCATTGAAAATTATTTTTAAATTATTTAAATGTTTATTTTTAATTAGTTAATGAAAATTAATTAATTAAAAATACATTTAGGTATTTAAAAATCACAAAAAAATTCACATAGCATTTAAAAACATTTAGAAACATTGTCCAACTCTCAAACCAATTTTCTTTTTTGATCTTGATGCCTTTTGATCATTTTCTTTGGATTTAATTTCATTTCAAGGCAATATTTTGTTTCAAACTTCAAAAATTCATTTCTGCCTGGCCATTGAGAGTTGGATGATGATTCTTTTGGCATTGCATCTTGCATAGCATGTAGTTTATAGGATAAAATTGGTTTGATTTTATCTTGCATTTTTAATTTGTTTATGTTTTTTCTTGATGAGGTACCTTAAAACCCTAGCAATCTTAGGAAATTCATAACTTTCACTAGATTAAGAGTTGGATCCCCTCCTCTGGGCAGTGAGTTTGTATAGGTTTAGGGTATCTTTGATTGCATTTTCAAATTTTTATCATGTCATTTGCTTCTGATTTTGTATTTTTTCTTTGCATGATGCATGTAACCCTAATTTGTGCTTTCCTTTGCATCCTTCTTGCATTTTCTTGCATCCATTGACTTGCCATGACATCTTGTGCATCCATTTGATTCATAAGTCATCTTAGGACATATTAGAATCATGTTTGATCATTGCATCTTTCATTTACCATGTTGTATGTCCATTACATTTCATAACTTTTCATGAACTTTCATGGTTCAAAGCATGCCTCTTTTGCATCCATAATGTTGTTTGATCATTCCCATGCCTTGCCTCATGTTTGTATCATCTCTTGACATCATTTGCATCATGTGCATGTTTTTGACTTTGGCCTTTGTCCATCCATATGCATTGTTTCATCTCATTTCATCCCATATGCATCTTGTACTAACTTTTCAGGTTAATGGTAAGTTTGTTTAGGAGGTGGATTTGCCTTCACCTCCTACCTCTTCTCACCTCATCATTTTACATCCTTGCTGCATTTTTACTTGCCTTTGAGTGAGCTTGCTCACTTGTGCCTTTCTTCCCTCTTTTCTCTTCTCATCTCATCCCTTTTCTATCTTGCTTCTCCCTGGTGGCTTCCTTGAAGATTTCTCCTCTTAAGCCTCACAAACCCTAGGACTTCCAATCATGATAACATTTTAAGATTGTTTAGTCCCCCTTAGACTTTTACCTTTGTGTCATCTTTGAGTCTTCTCTTCTCATCTCATAATCAGGGACTAAACCCTAAAGGCTTTAAGGCTTTGTGATTAAGCTTATGCCTGCATCCTTCTCTTAGGATGGAGTGTATAATTTTGATCCTAAGTGTTAAACCCTTAATGTGTTTAAATCCTTTAATCAATCCATCTAATAATCATCAAGACACCAAGCTTGTAACTTGGGCCTTGCATTAGGGTTCTAATTCTTCCTTAATTGGTCAAGAAGGACTAACCCTAGTGTTAATGGACAAGTCCCCCTCAAGTTGTCTTACA
This sequence comes from Lathyrus aphaca, assembly GCA_963966055.1. NCBI lineage: Eukaryota > Viridiplantae > Streptophyta > Magnoliopsida > Fabales > Fabaceae > Lathyrus > Lathyrus aphaca. The sequence goes on from OZ014521.1 coordinate 450,124,779, forward strand.
AATCATAAAATCCATTTCTTCATATTACCATTAACTAAAATCCACTTAATAAAGGCTTTGTTTTGTCATGAGGTTAATCCCTAATCATGGATTAAGTTGAAGAGTCTTCCTCAACTTAAATGTTCTCATCTATTATCCTTCTATTAGGATGGTATAATGAGTCCATTAAATCCTTGATTATGGCTTAAACTCATTACTTAACACTAAACAAAAACAACAAAGGCATCTAAATAATTGCAAGTGGGTTAATGATCTTAATCCTACATCATGGTGATTAAGTGTGAGATACTGACTTCACACTTAAGGTATTCTCATTACCCCTAATCAGAGGGAAGATGTCATGAGTTCACTAACCAATTGGTTTAGGCTTAAGCTCATTAACTTATGACAAATCTCAAAAATCAATAAAAGATTGAAAACACAAAAACAAACAATAATCGTCTCCTCCTGGATTCTTTTCTCATCATTTTCACTCATAAACGAGAACTTGCTTCTTCCGTCTAATGCAAGACAGTTTGCACCTGAGCCAGACAGGTCATACACTTGAGCATAGGCAAGCAAGCAATTCACAAGTCAATTTATCTTTCAGTCTCTTTGGGTCGAACTACGGTGTTCTGACTTCCTCATTGCACGAGAGGATACGTAGGCATAACTTAACAGTTATCGAACAAAAGTCTCTGTATATTCCCCCCTCCTTCCAGCACTATTCTTTAAGCCTCATAGTCTTGAGCTTTGCATTCTATTCTTACACTGACACTTCTTTTACTTACTTCACTTTTCTTTGACACTGACACTTGTATTCTTTTCCAGCTTTGATACACAAAATTGCACTGACACTACCCCTTTAAAACACAAATCTTTCAAGCGTGGATCCCGTCGAGTAGGGCGGACAATCTGGGTGCTAATACCTTCCCAGGTTGTAACCAACCCCCTTTCTCAGTCTCTCTGGTTCGCAACCGTCTTATCCATCTTTTCTCAGGTCTATGCAGCATTACCTTTCCTTCGGGATAAAAATGCCTAGATGGCGACTCTATTCATTCATTTCTCTTTCGCCGACTGTTCGCGTCTGTACCCTATTTGACTTAGCCTCATTTAGTGGGAGCGACAGCTTGGCGACTCTTCTGGGGAATACCTTATACTGTAACCAGGGCTTCTGGTTCTTTTTGTGGGTTCCTCCTAGCGCTTGTTTGATTTGTGTTTACTGGGGTGTTATGTGCTAATTGTGTTTACATATTTGCTTTATTTACTGCTTTATGTACAATTATTTATTGCTTCCTTTACAGCTTTATATATCATACTGTCATAATGTCATCTGGCTGGATCTGGTTTTTTGTTTTGGTGGGTGGGGTTCTATTGAGAGTTTGAGGTCCTATACCTGGGACCTGAGTGACACCTAGGCTAGAGTGGTTCATATTATTTCCCATTCCATTTCGGTCTGGTGCGGGAATATGAACCACAGTTCAGATGTGGGTTTCTTCTTGAGAACTCTGTGCTACAGATTTCCTGTAGTGCTAGGGCTATCTGGGAAGCCTGCTAAGTCTGGATGACCTTTTATTATGACCTTCAGAAACTGAGGTGAATTAGAGGAGGATCTTTTATGGTTATTGTAAACACTGTACCTCCGGGTTAGAAGTGTTTACACTTCTCATAACTGATCCAAGTCTGAGGATCCTTGTTTTAGAACATCACCTGTGAGGGGGTTGGGCTGTTTACAGGTTTGCAGGTACCATTGGCCCCATCATACCCAGTTACTTGTTTTGATTAAGAGTACCTCACTTTGGATAGTTCTTGTGATTTAACCCTAGACATGTGACTCTTTATTTGAGTCCCCCACCTTGGTTACTGGACTTCTGAACCTCCATCTGGACTTCTCGAACATACATGGACTTATATCAAGATAGATAAATCAGATCCAGCTTGATCACAAACCCTTGCATATCGTTTGCATACATCATCATTGCATCATTTGACATTTGTTTATTTGTCTTTCAGGGTATCCATATTACATATGGCTTGGTTTTGACCCCTTCATCTGCATAGACCCCTATTCATCAGTTATCTGCTTCAGCAATCTTCATCAGTTGCTTGCTTCAGCTACTTTTATCACCAGCCTCAGCCTGTCAGTGGTTCATCTCCAGTATCTGTCTTCATCATCAGCATTTGTTTTCAGCTCTTCATCAGCAGTCATGGTACCCAAGAAGAGCAACATTTCATACCATTTCTTTGAGCCTGTGTTGACTGGCATCAGGCAGGTCCAGGCACTTATCATTCCAGACCACATCCCATTATTCATAAAGCATTATGGAGGCATCCTTGATATGGTCATGGACCTGGATCCTTCTCAGAGGAGTTTGATCCACACTTGCCTACAGTTTTATGACCCTCCTTTGAGATGCTTCACCTTCCAAGACTTTCAGTTAGGACATCTGTTGGAGGAATTTTCATCATTGATTGGAGTGCCTGTTAGGGGTGGTGTCCCTTTCAACCCAGAGATGACTCCTCCCAGCAATGGATAAGTGGCAAAAGCACTGTACCTAGAGCCTATATTAATTGAGCAGAACATGACAACAAAGGCTGGGATCCCTGGTTTACACTTAGACTTTCTGACTTCTCAGGCCATCCTGAAGGCCTCCTTGGGAGAATGGAGGGCAGTTTGTGCATTGTTAGCCCTCAGTATATACGGGGTTATACTATTTGCAGATGAGCCCAAGTTTATCAGCAAGAATGCCATTCATCTCTTCCTCCTGAGGAACCCAGTACCCACATTGCTGGGGGATTTCTATTATTCCATTCATCAGAGAAATGAGAAGCAGAGAGGGAAGTTGGTGAGATGCTGTGCTCCTCTATTTCACACTTGGCTGCTCAAACACTTACCCAAGACTGATGCCTTCCTGAACCCTCACCAGCAGAAGAATTGGGCTAAGAGACTTATTGCTTTGACTTCAGGTGACATCAGATGGTGCACCCAGAGCACTAAAGGCAGAGACATAATTACTAGCTGTGGACAGTACCCCAATGTACCTCTAATAGGAGTGAAGGGTTGCATCAACTACAATCCTTTGTTGTTTAAAAGACAATTGGGCTATGCTTTGGTTCACCCTCCTAGAGTGCAAGACTTGGCTGAAACCCTGTATTGTGAGATAAAGCCTAATCTAGTTGTTGTCAGAAAAGCATCTTGGGCTTGGGACAACATCCAGACCAAAGGGATAGCCATTCTTGGGAGATGCAATAATGTGGCTTCAGCTCAGTATTATTATTGGTCTCATACTAGGGCTTTGATTTCTGGGATGCCTTTCACCATTGAGGATGCACCTGGACCATCCATAGTACCACCTCCAGCCACTGTCAGCCTGGAAGAATTTGAGAAGCTGAAGGAAAGGAATGAGAATCTGTCTCAAGCTCTGAAGAAGACCCTCTGGGAGAGGAGTGATGGTCGTTTAGACATTGAGAGGTTGGAGAAGCTTAAGGTGGAACATCTGACCAAGATTGAGAAAGCAGAAGACTACATCAAGAAAACAAATGCTGGGGAGCAAAAATTGAAGAATGCCTGTAAAGAGGCCCAGTTTCAGAAAGCTGGGACTGATCTCTATCTAGAGGAAAGTCAAGCTAGGTGGGTCAGGATCACTGAAGCTCGCACTAAAGAAGATAAGAGAACTCAAGCCAGGATTGAGCAGTTGGAGGCCAATGAGAAGAAGCAGCAGGAGGCTTTGCTGGCTGCCCAGAAGGAAATTTCAGAGTTGAATCTTAGGGCTGGTTTGAAGAGGTCAAAGGACCAGGACAGACACAAGAAGCTGACCACTGCTATTGCCACAAGAAACCTTCTTATCAGGAACATCACAGAGCATCCGGCTGGTCCTGTAACTGAAGCACTGTTGAAGGAGGTTAAGGAGGATGAGTTTGGACTTGATGTCTGACCTCTTTGCTTGTTGTTATTTCCATTTGATGTACTTTTCTTTTTATGTTGTATTTTGACCCTTCAGGGGCATATGTTGTAAAAAACAGACTATGTATTATTCACCAGTTGTAATGTATTTGTTAGTTTGTTTCATTGAGTTTCTTTTCTCAAGCAACATCAAAGCATCTTCCTCAGGGTCTGGAAAGGTCAAAACCAAGTACCAAGCCGGATACCTTGGAAACAAATAAGCATACTGCATTGCATACTAACTTTTGTTTGTTTTGTAGGTTCTTGTTTTTGGTTTGTTTGTTACTAACTCTGTTGTGGTTCAGGAATTATTGCTCGCCGCCGGGTGTTCCCTCTCAACCGCCCACATCGGTATCCTACTCGCAACAACCTTCCTGGTATCCAAATGGATCAAGTACAACAAGATCTGACAGAGGTCAGAACTCAGATGGCTAATGAAAGACAAGAGATGAGAAACCAAATGACCCAATTCATGGAAGTAATGAATGGCTTGGCCCAAAGTCAAGAAAGGTTGAGGGCATTGATAGAAAGACAAACCCCGGAAGAACCCCATCTGGGAACTGGAGGAACAAGTAACAATGAAAGGGGTCAGCCTCATGTTAATCCACCAGTATATGGGCCTCATCTACATCTGGAAGTCAACATCCCGGGTAATGTGCAAGGAAATACTACTAGAGGAAGGATCTTACAGGAGGACCCCCAAGAAGAGCAGTTTACTGTAATGGGAGTTGGGGATGAAGTTTATGATAGGAGGTTTGATGAAATCGCTGAGAAGTTGAGATCTCTGGAGTCTCAAAATTCCATGGGTTTTGATGTCATGGATATGGGGTTAGTGGATAGGGTAAGGATTCCCCACAAGTTTAAACCCCCGTGCTTTGAGAAGTACAATGGAACTTCCTGTCCACGAACTCACTTGCAGTCCTTTCTGGGGAGACTTAAGGCATACACCATGGATGAAAAACTATGGATGTTTTACTTTGAAGACAGTTTGACTGGGGATTCAAGGGAGTGGTATTCACACTTGACCAGAGCCACCATCAGAAGCTGGAAAGACCTAGCTGAAGCTTTCATCAGACAGTACCAATACAATCTGGACATGGCTCCTAACAGGACCCTCTTGATGGGAATGTCTCAGTCCTCCAGGGAAAGCTTCAGGGAGTATGCCCATAGGTGGAGACAGCTTGCTGCTGCTGTCCAACCACCCATGTCTGAAAGAGAAATGGCCGACATGTTTATGAACACTCTGCAAGGAACATATATTGATAGGTTAGCTGCCTTTTCTTCCACCAGCTTCGCTGACGTAGTCATAGCTGGAGAAAGAATTGAGAGCCTTCTGAAGATGGGTAAGATTTCTGATAATGGTGCAAGTTCGTCAAGTAATCCCAGGTAGCCTTTTGTGGGACCTAGAAGAACAGGTGAGACAAATGCCATTCATGCCAGCAGGGGCAAACATCAGTATGTTCATAGATCAGTAGCAGCTGTCACAATTCCAGCTCCAATTCGTCAGCAACCAACATATCAACCACAACAACAACCACATTATCAGCAGCAAGTTCAATACCCGCCACAAAGAGCCTACAACAACAACAACAACAGTCCACAACAGAGACCCTTTCAACAGAGACCATCACAGGCAAATAGGGTGATTGACCTTATCCCTATGCCTTATGCTGCCTTGTTACCACAACTCCTGAAACTCAACTTGGTTGAATTAAGGACATTGGCACCACCAGACCCTTCCAATCTCCCAAGGAATTATGATGTCAACGCCCGGTGTGCTTTTCACTCCAATGCACCTGGCCACAATACTGAGAAGTGTAGGGCTTTACAAATGAAGGTACAAGATCCGGTGGATTCTAAAGCCCTCAATTTTGCACCCCCTCCAAATGTCAACAAAAATCCCATGCCCAATCATGGAGGGCCAAGAATTAATGCCATTGAGGAAGACATGCCATCTTTCTTAACAACCAGTGTTGGACAGATTCGAACACCTCTGGTAGAAATTAAAGCTCAGCTCCTGGAATGCCAGATGTTCCCCGGGTGTGAGCTCGGTTGTGGTTATTGCAACATTTCGGTCAACGGGTGTGATAACTTGAGAAGCGGCATAGATGGCCTTATCAAAAGTGGTATACTCTAGATCACAACAACGGCGCCTACAAATCCAGCAATCCCTTTGACAACAATTCCTGACTCTTCTACAACTGCAACAACAATCATTCCGACCAATTCATCGATATCATCAACAACGGCTTCATCTATCACCTCAACAAATCAAATGTCATCAACCATTCCTTCTACAACATCAGCACCCATTTATTCAACAGAATCTTCTACAACACCAGCAGAAATTAATGACGATATCTCAGCAGTCACCATTTACTATGATCCGCCAAATGTTCCTCCAAACAACAACTTTCAACAACAAACAGTGGCATCTCCTGCCAGATCACCAGTCACCATTTACTACGATCCGCACACCATTTCAGTACCCTCCTCTACTGCAGTCAGTCCAAAGGCTTCAATCATCTCAAAAGGGGTCCATGTATGTCCAAGCATCATATTGTATCAACAAAAAGTCAAGAAGTCAAAGAATCACAAGGACTGAGAATGGCATGGAAGCAGAGCCAGGTTTAACTGCACAGATGACCTAGAATTAGGGTTTTGGTTTCAAAGGCCATAACTCCAATTTTTTTGGTCATTCTTGATTCTATTGGTCTCTATATGGTATAGGGATCATGCATATCAATTTTCATGAAGAAATTCCATGAGGAAGGCATCTGATCAAGGGTTGACTTCTTGAGCAAGTCAGTGCAAAATCAGGGCATCTGAGGCCCCCAATGACCCAACCAAGGGGTGTTCTTCATCATTTTGATTGTGTATGATCTTTATTTGATCATAGAAGATGTTGGAAGTTCACAAAATTGAAGAATTTCAAGCCATTTGCAAAGTTGCCTTTTTGGGAAAATGACTTGTAATAGAAACTTGCCATTTTGGGAAACTTTTTCAACCCTTGCTTTTTGATTCAAAAATGCTTCAAATGAGAAAACTTTGGTCATGAAAGTTGTAGAATGGATCGTTCCCTTTTCAAAAAGTACATGAACTCATTCTAATTCATTTTGGATCAAAAGTTATGGCTTGTCAAAGTTGGCAAAAATCACATAATTTCATGTTTTACACCAAAGAGGCATTTTGCAAAATGATATGATCAAGCATTCCAAAGACTTCAAATGTGCACAAACTCATTACAACACACTCACATGACCTATAAAGATCAGAATTGGCCCAAGAATATTTCATTTTTGTGCCTTGAACTTCATGAATTTCCAAAAGGGCCAAAGATGTACCAACTTGCAAAAACTCATGAAGCCATGCCTCTACTTGTTACAGCTCATAGAATCTGATCCACATGAACTCCATGATCTCTGCTTAGCCCAACCATGCCCCTATCACAACCTCACACTTGCCCATACCTCAAGTACAAGTCAAGTTGACATTTTGGCAACTTGCCCATACCAATCAGCCTGTGCCACACCAACTTCTCTGACCTCTCTAGTTGTGATAAGTGGACAAAAATGCAACATAACACACTACACATTCAAGCCTGAAACACTCTCCAAGCCATAGTTCCAAGTTTATGCCTCTTATGCATTTTCATTCGAAACACATCACACAAGCATCAAACATAAAAACAAACTCCATAGAATCACTCAGCATGCTCCCCTGTTCATTTCCCTGCCCTCATTCATCCTTGAAACCTCCTCAAACAAAATCACGATTCTCACCCCTCACTGAACAGAACTTGATCAATCTCACAAACCAAACATTTTAAAAACTCTAACCAAGCCTTGCAAACTTCTCAGGGGGACCATTGGAGGTGATTGGAAGCAAAGAGATGGCCCGAAAGTTGCAAACTGAGAAAGCTCAAGCTCAGGTACCTCAAGAACTTTTTTTCCAGAAATGAAAATTTAAGTTCTTAGATTGTTCCTTATGCCTTGCTGATCATCCTGATGTTTTTACTTTTTGAAATGGTTAAGATTTGAGTGTGTACTGGTTGCCTGAAACTTTTGCCATTTTTGAGTTTTGATTCGAATCTTGCTTTGAGGGTCATAGAAATTTGTTTTGAGGGTAGGTTTAGATTCAGGGAGGTTAGGAGGTTTGATCTGGAGCTTTAGAGCTCCAGAAATAACCTAGGGAAGAAGTTGGCAACTTTCAGGTGAGGGTCTGGCCGGAGAAGATGACCGGAGGTCTTCTCCGGCCACCTGAAAGTCATTAGTGACTTAAATGCGTTTAGGGCAAAATTTGAATTTGGACCCTTGATCTTGTGGACTTCTGTCGACTCCCGCGCGAATGGACGAACCAGATCCTTCATTAAACCCTAATTCTGATTTATTAAATTAATTAATTGGGATTAAATTTGAATTTTGCCAGAAATGATCTGAGCCTTCCATTTGCGCGCTAGTCAACTCCCGCGCGTCCCATTTAAATCTCAGCCACTGGATCTGTTGACTTCTCATTAAAATTCATTTTAATTTCATTTTTCTTGCATTTTCTTTCTCATTTTATTAAAAATAGTAAAACAAATCACAAAAATCCCATTTTTTGCATGCTGACTTAAAATATTTTTCTCATTCCAAAAATATTTTTATTTTTATTTTTTGCATTGAAAATTATTTTTAAATTATTTAAATGTTTATTTTTAATTAGTTAATGAAAATTAATTAATTAAAAATACATTTAGGTATTTAAAAATCACAAAAAAATTCACATAGCATTTAAAAACATTTAGAAACATTGTCCAACTCTCAAACCAATTTTCTTTTTTGATCTTGATGCCTTTTGATCATTTTCTTTGGATTTAATTTCATTTCAAGGCAATATTTTGTTTCAAACTTCAAAAATTCATTTCTGCCTGGCCATTGAGAGTTGGATGATGATTCTTTTGGCATTGCATCTTGCATAGCATGTAGTTTATAGGATAAAATTGGTTTGATTTGATCTTGCATTTTTAATTTGTTTATGTTTTTTCTTGATGAGGTACCTTAAAACCCTTGCAATCTTAGGAAATTCATAACTTTCACTAGATTAAGAGTTGGATCCCCTCCTTTGGGCAGTGAGTTTGTATAGGTTTAGGGTATCTTTGATTGCATTTTCAAATTTTTATCATGTCATTTGCTTCTGATTTTGTATTTTTTCTTTGCATGATGCATGTAACCCTAATTTGTGCTTTCCTTTGCATCCTTCTTGCATTTGCTTGCATCCATTGACTTGCCATGACATCTTGTGCATCCATTTGATTCATAAGTCATCTTAGGACATATTAGAATCATGTTTGATCATTGCATCTTTCATTTACCATGTTGTATGTCCATTACATTTCATAACTTTTCATGAACTTTCATGGTTCAAAGCATGCCTCTTTTGCATCCATATGTTTGTTTGATCATTCCCATGCCTTGCCTCATGTTTGTATCATCTCTTGACATCATTTGCATCATGTGCATGTTTTTGACTTTGGCCTTTGTCCATCCATATGCATTGTTTCATCTCATTTCATCCCATATGCATCTTGTACTAACTTTTCAGGTTAATGGTAAGTTTGTTTAGGAAGTGGATTTGCCTTCACCTCCTACCTCTTCTCACCTCATCATTTTACATCCTTGCTGCATTTTTACTTGCCTTTGAGTGAGCTTGCTCACTTGTGCCTTTCTTCCCTCTTTTCTCTTCTCATCTCATCCCTTTTCTATCTTGCTTCTCCCTGGTGGCTTCCTTGAAGATTTCTCCTCTTAAGCCTCACAAACCCTAGGACTTCCAAGCATGATAACATTTTAAGATTGTTTAGTCCCCCTTAGACTTTTACCTTTGTGTCATCTTTGAGTCTTCTCTTCTCATCTCATAATCAGGGACTAAACCCTAAAGGCTTTAAGGTTTTGTGATTAAGCTTATGCCTGCATCCTTCTCTTAGGATGGAGTGTATAATTTTAATCCTAAGTGTTAAACCCTTAATGTGTTTAAATCCTTTAATCAATCCATCTAATAATCATCAAGACACCAAGCTTGTAACTTGGGCCTTGCATTAGGGTTCTAATTCTTCCTTAATTGGTCAATAAGGACTAACCCTAGTGTTAATGGACAAGTCCCCCTCAAGTTGTCTTACAAATCATAAAATCCAATTCTTCATCTTACCATTAACTAAAATCCACTTAATAAAGGCTTTGTTTTGTCATGAGGTTAATCCCTAATCATGGATTAAGTTGAAGAGTCTTCCTCAGCTTAAATGTTCTCATCTATTATCCTTCTATTAGGATGGTGTAATGAGTCCATTAATTCCTTGATTATGGCTTAAACTCATTACTTAACACTAAACAAAAACAACAAAGGCATCTAAATAATTGCAAGTAGGTTAATGATCTTAATCCTACATCATGGTGATTAAGTGTGAGATACTGACTTCACACTTAAGGTATTCTCATTACCCCTAATCAGAGGGAAGATGTGATGAGTTTACTAACCCATTGGTTTAGGCTTAAGCTCATTAACTTATGATAAATCTCAAAAATCAATAAAAGATTGAAAACACAAAAACAAACAATAATCGTCTCCTCCAGGATTCTTTTCTCATCATCTTCACTCATAAACGAGAACTTGCTTCTTCCGTCTAATGCAAGACAGTTTGCACCTGAGCCAGACAGGTCATACACTTGAGCATAGGCAAGCAAGCAGTTCACAAGTCAATTTATCTTTCAGTCTCTTTGGGTCGAACTACGGTGTTCTGACTTCCTCATTGCACGAGAGGATACGTAGGCATAACTTAACAGTTATCGAACAATAGTCTCTGTACATTCCCCCCTCCTTCCAACACTATTCTTTAAGCCTCATAGTCTTGAGCTTTGCATTCTTTTCTTACACTGACACTTCTTTTACTCACTTCACTTTTCTTTGACACTGACACTTGTATTCTTTTCCAGCTTTGATACACAAAATTGCACTGACACTACCCCTTTAAAACACAAATCTTTCAAGCGTGGATCCAGTCGAGTACGGCGGACAATCTGGGTGCTAATACCTTCCCAAGTTGTAACCAACCCCCTTTCTCAGTTTCTCTGGTTCGCAACCGTCTTATCCATCTTTTCTCAGGTCTATGCAGTATTACCTTTCCTTCGGGATAAAAATGCCTAGCTGGCGACTCTATTCATTCATTTCTCTTTCGCCGACCGTTCGCGTCTGTACCCTATTTGACTTAGCCTCATTTAGTGGTAGCGACACCAGACTCGTCATGTTTTCCCAACACACACCCTATTGAGTTGTCTAATACAATTAAGTACATAATCAAGGGTCTTCCATCAACTAGTGGCATCAAAATTGGAGGTTCTTGGAGGTATTTCTTGATCTCATCAAAGGCTACCTGGCACTCGTCATTCCATTCCATTACCTGATCTTTTTTCAACAACTTGAATATTGGCTCACAGGTAGCAGTTAGCTGGAAAATAAATCTTTCAATGTAATTCAGTCATCCCAAGAAACCTCTGACTTCCTTCTCATTACAGGGAACAGGCATCTCTTGTATAGCTTTTACTTTTGCAGGATCCACTTCAATACCTTTTCCACTGACAATGAAACCCAGGAGTTTACCAGACCTAACTCCAAAAGTACACTTGTTTGGATTCAATCTCAGTTTATACTTCTTCAACCTCTCAAACAACTTGCACAGATGATCAAGGTGTTGTTCCTCATTCTGGGACCTGGCTATAATATCATCCATATATACCTCTATCTCATGGTGAATCATATCATGAAACAAAGCCACCATAGCACGCTGATATATTGCCCCAACGTTCTTCAAACTAAATGGCATCACCTTATAACAAAAAGTGCCCCATTGTGTAACAAATGTAGTCTTCTCCATATCTTCTGGTGCCATCTTAATCTGATTATAACCAGAGAAACCATCCATGAAAGAGAATACCTTATGTTGAGCAGTGTTGTCTACCAAAACATCAATATGTGGAAGTGGAAAGTCATCTTTAGGACTAGCCTTATTCAAATCCCTATAATCCACACACATGCGTACCTTACCATCCTTCTTAGGTACCAGTACCACGTTTTCAACCCATTGAGGATAAGAAGTCACAGCTAAGAACCATGCATCAAATTGTTTCATCACCTCTTCTTTAATCTTTTCTGACATTTCAAGACGCATGCGACTGTCGCTCCCACTAAAAGACACCTGGTCAGATAGGGTACAGACGCGAACGGTCGGCGAAAGAGAACACAAGGGTGAACTAAAAAGAGTCTCCAGCTAGGCATTTTTTATCCCGAAGGAAAGGTAATGCTGCATAGACCTAGAAAGAAGATGGATAAGACGGTCGCGAACCAGAGAAACTGAGAAAGGGGGTTGGTTACAACCTGGGAAGGTATTAGCACCCTGATTGTCCGTCGTACTCGACGGGATCCATGCTTAAAAGATTTGTGTTTAAAGGGGTAGTGTCAGTGTTATCTGTGTGCAAGAGCTGGAAAAGAATGCAAGTGTCAGTGCAAAGGAAATGTGAAGTGAAATAAAGAAGTGTCAGTGCTAGAAAGAAGTACAAAGCTCAAGACTATGAGGCTTAAAGAATAATGTTGGAAGAGGGGGGAAGAGACAGAGACTTTTGTTCGATAACAGTTAAGTTATGCCTACGCATCCTCTCGTGCAATGAGGAAGTCAGAACACCGTAGTTCGACCCAAAGAGACTGAAAGATAAATTGACTTGTGAACTGCTTACTTGCCTATGCTCAAGTGTATGACCTGTCTGGCTCAGGTGAAAACTGTCTTGCATTAGACGGAAGAAGCGAGTTCTCGTTTGTGAATGAGTGTGATGATTAAAGAATCCCGAAGGAGAAGATTATTGTTTGTTTTTGAGTTTTCAATCTTTTATTGCTTTTGAGTTTGTCATAGGAAAATGAGCTTAAGCCTAAACCAAGGGTTAGTAAACTCATCACATCCTCCCTCTGATTAGGGGTAATGAGAATACCTTAAGTGTGAAGCAAGCACCTCACACTTAATCACCATGATGTAGGATTAAGATAATTAACCTACTTGCATTTATTAAGATGTTTTTGGAGTTTTTGTTTAGTGTTAAGTAATGAGTTTAAGCCATAATCAAGGATTTAATGGACCCATTACACCGTCCTAATAGAAGGATAATAGATGATAACATTTAAGCTGAGAAAGGCTCCTCAACTTAATCCATGATTAGGGATTAACCTCATGACAAAACAAAGCCTTTATTAAAGTGGATTTTAGTTAATGATAATATTAAGAAATGGATTTTATGATTTGTAAGACAACTTGAAGGGGACTTGTCCATTAACACTAGGGTTAGTCCTTCTTAACTAATTAAGGAAGAATTAGAACCCCAATGCAAGGCCCAAGTTACAAGCTTGATGTCTTGATAATTATTAGGTGAATTGATTAAAGGATTTAAACACATTAAGGGTCTAACACTTAGGATTAAAGTTATACACCCCATCCTAATAGAAGGATGCAGGCATAAGCTTAATCACAAAGCCTTAAAACCTTGAAGGTTTAGTCCTTGATTAAGAGATAAGAAGAGAAGACTCAAAAGATGACACAAAGTTAAAACTAATAAGGGGACTAATCAAACCCTAATTGGGATCATACTTGGGTATTCCTAGGGTTTATGAGGCTTTCAAGAAGATCTTCAAGAGGAGCCACCAGGGAAGCAGAAAGATGGAAAGAAAAGAAGCAGGAAGGAAGCAAGACAACTTACTTCACTTAGGAAGATAAGTTGCTTGAGGAAAGAAAGTGAGGAAGGAACATGAATGAGCAAGCTCACTCTAACACAAAAGTAAAATGCAGCAATGATGCATAAGAGAGATGAGAAGAGGTTGTGAGAAGTGAAGGCAAATTCACTTCTCAAACACTTACCACCTGAAAAGTTCGCAAAAGGAAATGAAAAGAAAATGAAAATGAAATGAATGCAAAGGTGAAATTTAAAACCAGAAGCATGTTCATGATGTAAATGACATTATGAGATGGTATGAAAACATGTCAAGTGATATGAATGTTCATACAAGAGATGAGAATGCAAATGAGACATGTAAGAAGCATGAAAGTTCATGAATGCATATGATATCAAATGAAAGCAAAAACATGGAAAATGAATGATGCAATGATCAAACATGATTCTAAGATGTCCTAATATGTCTTATATGTCATATAGATGCACAAAATATCATGGCAAGTTCATGTATGCAAGCTTATGTAAGATGGATACAAATGAAGATGCAAATTAGGGTTTATGCACAACATGAGATGCAAAATTCAAAATCAGAAGCAAATGGTGAGATAAAAAATTGAAAATGGAATAAAAGGGACCCTAAACCTATACAAGTTCACTGTCCAAAGGGGAAGGTCAGAAGCTAAACCCTAAGGGACTTATGATTTTCCTAAGTTTTCTAGGGTTTTAAGGGTGATCCAAAAGGTAAAATGCCAAACAAATTGAAAATGTATTATAAAAATGAAACAAAAATATTTTTAGATGCTTGAAAGTATGCATAACACAATGCAAAAATAATCATTCACAAACTCAACTTGGATCAAAAGTTATGAATTTTTGAAGTTAGGGCTAAGAATATTCAAATTAAAGAACCCTAATTCAAATGAAAATTGTCAAAGTGTGACCAAAACCAAAAAGAAATTTATATTGTGAGTTTGTAAATGTTTCTAAATGCCTAAGAATGTTCTCTGAATTTTTTTGGGAATTTTAAATACCTAAATGTATTTTTAATTAATTAATATTCATTAATTAATTAAAAATAATCATTTAAATGATTTAAAAATATTTTTTAATGCAAAAAATAAAAATAAAAATATTTTTGGGTTCTGAAAATTAATAAAAGATTTAACAAAAATTTTCAGAATTTTTTGATGTGTTTTACTATTTTTTAAAATTCGTACAAATTAAATGAGAAAAAAATGAAATAAAAACTAATTAAATGAAAAGTAGGCTGATCTAAGGGCTGGAATTCAAATATGGGTTGGAGGGAATTGACCCCGCGCTCATCTGAATGGCTGAAATTCAAATCTCAATAATTACACAATTAAACCCTAATCTGAACTCTAATGACATTCAGGTGACCAGAACAGTGTTCTGGTCATCTTCTCCGGCTGCTCTCTCACTCAATCTCTCTCAATACGCCATGAAACCTCACTAAACTCTCCATAATCAATCATTAGACAACTCTAAACAAGAATCCAGCAATCAAAATCATTTATTTTCACTCAAGATCAAGAATCAAAGGCAAACGGAAAACACGCAAAAATTTCAGAAGCTTCATACATGCTTGTTTCTCACTCATTTTCAAAACTAAATAGATCATGATGATCAGCAAAGCACACAAAACATTTCTATAACAAGAAATTACATTTCTGGAAAATTTGTTCTTGAAGTTACCTGAAATGGAGCTTTCGAAAATGGCACTCTCCGGTCCTCTCTTTGGTGCTTTTCCCCTTCTTTTGACTCCCTCTTGATTCTAGGATGCTTGGCTGAAGCTTTTGTGGACTCTTTTTGAAGTTTGCTGAAGTTCAGTTCAAGGGGTGGCCAAAATCGTGTTTTTGATATGGCTGCTTTCAGGGCAAGATGATGAGTGGGAAATGATCAGTGGTTCATGGTGAGTTGTTCTGTGGAGTTTGTTTTGATGTTTGTAGCATGTGTGGTGAGTTTCGAAGGAAAATGCATAAAGGGGAGTTATGGTGAATGCTGACTTGTGGGATGATTCAGGCTTGCTTGTTGTATGTAATGGCTTGCATTTGGTCCATGTATCAAGTCTTGATAGGTCAGAGAGTTGTTGGTGGCCTATGCTGATTGGTATGGTTCATTTTGCAAAAAGTCAAGGTTAGGTGTCCTTTGAGGTATGGGAAAATTCAGGCCAAGGACAAGGGCATGTCCTGCGCAGCTTGTTTCAAGAGAAACCATGGAATTCAGATTGAGGCCAATTAGCAAGTGGATTGAAGTTTGTGGGGGGTTTTGCAAATTTCATGAAGTTTGGCCCTTTCTTGATTTCTTCATGCACAAGTCATGAAACTTGGGAATTCTTGGTACAAATCTGACTTTTAGGCATTGCACAAAGTTTGTATGATGGTTAGAAGTCACTTTGAGGTCACAAATTTGCTTGGCATGAGGTTTTGCAAAAATCCCTCTTTGACATGAAACTTGAAATTATGTGATTTTTGCCAACTTTGGAAAGCCATAACTTAAGTTCCAAAATGAATTAGGTCTTGTTCTTGTACTTTTTGAAAAGGGAATGATCCAATCTACAACTTTCATGACCAAGAATTTTTCATTTGAGGCATTTTTGGTTGAGAAAGAGGAGGTTGAAAAACTTTCCCAAAAATGGAAAGTTTACATTACAAGTCATTTCCATATTTGGCAACTTTTGGTTTAGCCCACTTTTCTTCAAATTTGTGAACTTCCAAGCACTTCAATGATCAAATAAAGACCATATAACTTCATTTTGATGAAAAATCCATTTGGGTTCCATGTTTGGGGGCCTCAGATGCCCTGATTTGGCTCTGACTTGCTCAGGAAGTTACCCAGTGATCAGATGACTTCCTTAATGAATTTTTCCATCAAACTTGGTGTGCATGATCCTTATATCATATAGAGACCAATAGAAACAAGAATGACCAAAAAATTTGGAGTTATGGCCTCTGAAACCAAAATCCTAATTTTAGGTCATCTGTGCAGTTAAACCTGGCTCTGCCTCCATGCCTTGCAAGTTCTTGTGATTTTCTGACTTTCTTGATCTTGGGAGGATATAATATGATGATTGAACATACATGGACCCTCTTGAGATGATTGAAGTCCTTTGGAGTGGCTCAGATAGCTCTTGGAATGCTCAGATCACAAACCCTAGGTGCAGATGACTTTGAACCAATGTAGTGAAGCAAAAATGCAACATGATAAGATATGATTGAACTTATGCAAAATGAAAAGATCACAAGCCATGGTGAAGTGAGTGAGGGAAAATTTGGGGTGTTTACAGCTGCCCCTATTCAAGCATGAGTTAGTTGTGCAGGATGTAAGCGCCTGGCTTAACAGACAAACAAGATAACTTGTGGTTGAATACCAAAGACAGTCCGAAATTTGCGCTCACTGGGTGAAAAAGAAAAGGGATATAGATTGTAAAGGAAAATAAAGTATGCTTTATAAAGTGTGGGTGACGGAGGATGACCGTCGAGCAGAGGACGACTGCTGGAGATAAAGCAATGACGGGGACGGCCGACATGCTGGGGAAATGGAGGTATCAGAAAGTAACAAGATTCTTTGGGGATTAAGAGGTAAATTTAAATGATGGGGACGACCATCAGGTTTGAAGCATAAATGCAATAAATGATGAGGTACGGTCATCAAAGGTGAAGGACGATCACCTAGCAAGGGACGATTGCTCTGAAAGTATCACGACATAGGACGAATGCCAAATAGCAAAGGTCGACGATGGGGACGGCCATTGGATAAACATGATGAAGGACGACCATCAAGAGGTGAAGGACGATCACCTAGTAGGGGACGACTGCTCTGTTGGGGGATAAGATGAGGGACGGTCATCTAAGGTGAAGGACGATCACCTGGCAAGGTACGGTTGCCGAAAGTATCACGACATAGGACGAATGCCGGATAGCAAAGGTGGATGATGGGGACGGCCATCAGATAAACATGATGAAGGACAATCATCAAGAGGTGAAGGACGATCACCTAGCAGGGGACGGCTGCTCTGTTGGGGGATAAGATGAGGGACGGTCATCTAAGGTGAAGGACGATCACCTGGCAAGGTACGGTTGCCGAAAGTATCACGACATAGGACGAATGCCGGATAGCAAAGGTCGATGATGGGGACGGCCATCGGATAAACATGATGAAGGAAGATCATCAAGAGTTGAAGGACGATCACCTAGCAGGGTACGGCTGCTCAAATATCACGACATAGGACGAATATCGGATAGAAGAGGGTTCTAGTAATGGAGACTCCGCTGGGAAAATGATGAGGGACGGTCATCAAAAGGTGAAGGACGATCACCTGGCAGGGTACGGCTTCCGAAAGTATCATGACATAGGACAAATGTCAGATAGAAAAGAAATTTTGCTTTTTATTGGGGATTTGCTGGGGAATGGTAGACACGGACGAGTGTCTATATCCAAGAAAGGAAGGTATAAGTGTTTGACGTTGTGTATAGATTAAAGATGCGGACGAGCATCCTTAAGACTATGATACAGACGAGTATTGGTAGAAACAACTGCTGACGCATATTCAGAGATGATGATACGGACGAGTATCAACTGGTTAACAAAGAACACGGACGAGTGTTGAATCTGGGAAAAGATAAGTGGTGTATACAAGATACGGACGAGTATCTGTATGAGTAAAAAGTATGAGTGAGACACAGACGAGTGTTCAACTTGCTGAGGAGAGTATGATACAGACGAGCATCATAAGAGAAAATGTTTAAGTTATGAACTTTATGAGTGTAAAGGATATCTGGAGTTCTGTAGGGATAAGATGACACGATCGGGTGTCGAAAGAAGTGTATTATAAACAAGTGTTTGGTTTACAATAAGTGTTTAGGCAACCATGTTGGATAAAGGTGACACAGACGAGTGTCAAATGAGTATACAGTTATCTATTTGTGGTTTATATCTGCAGGGGAATGATATGACACGGACGAGTGTCAAAAAGAGTGTATTTGATATGTATCAGTGAGTGCAAAGTGGACGCTTTGGCTTTCTACTGGGACTGTGAGTCTTTGTATGCATTGCTGAAGAAATGTTGGTATATACAGGTATTTGATTCAAAACATGGCTTGTGATTATGCAATATGTTTGAATTTTTCCGTAATGCTCCGTATTAGACGGAATGCTACGCTCTGAGGGTAAGTATGACGTGAATGTTATGATCATGAAAAAGATACTGATCCGGGATTCGGATCCCGTTGCTGTGAAGATCTCTGGTTGGTCTTGCTGAAGGAAATATCCCAGCTGGGCATGAGATCGTTAGTAGATCTGATATATGATTTTGCTTGGGGAAATAAGTCGCTGATTGACCTATCTTGGTGATAAGGAGCCCAGCTGGGGCTGTGGAAGCTTTCGTCACTTTGTCGTGAGATCTTCAGACATTGCTCTTCTGGATAGAGGCTGCAGCTCTGCGGGGAGATGGTTCCCTGTCTAGCACTTGGCTGAGGAGGAATGATCACTGAACGATCTTCCTATGGATTTCTGGTGGGGATCCTGTTGAGGATGTTGAAGTTAGCTGGGGGAATGAGACCCTCCTGGTATTGTTTTGAAGAAATTACTGGAGAAAATGATGCCTAGCAGCTCTGATGGGGAGAAGGCATCTCTGATGTTGTTTGGAGGATGTGCTGAGGAAATAATGATTTGGCAGCTTGCTGGGGAGAAGCTTTCATATCCTATGTTGCGTCGAATACCTGCAATCATGTTAAGACAAAGAAACGCACAAGTTCCCCGAGGCATCCCTTACCGTATTCCATCATAGGAGTTTAGACACTCTTGGGAGTAATATTTCCTGCAAGCCTGTGATTAGAAAAGGCGTATCTGTATTTATGCAACTATTATATCAAGGATATCAGACATTTTTGCAAATAAAATGAAAAATGTACAAGACGAAGTGTGACTGAAAATCTGATTTTATTAATTTGTGTGCCATGAATCGGCAAGTACAGTCAAAGAAACAAACCCCCTGAAATGAGGAGATTGTTACAAAATGAGAAACAAAAAGGTGCTGGCAACGCTGATGACGCTTCAGTATGCTTCCTTTTTTCTATGACTTGTATGACTTTTGACGTTCTTCTCATCTTGCTATCTGAAGAAAGCTGATTCTGACTGAAGCTTGAACCTTTCGAAGTTTCGCCATGTTGTAAGTGATACAGACGAATTCAGAATGCAGTTGTTCGCTTATTCCCTTATTTTGCTTGGATCGCCCTTTCAGGTATTCAATCCACTAGGATACCTTTTTTTTGCCTGAGCTGTCCAATGTGGCTTTTCAACTCAGCGGGTGTACATTTTTTATTATTTTCCCTTATTTTTGCCCGAGTCTTTTATTCTGTTTTTGACTCGCCGGAATGCCCTATTTTTTCCTAGACTTACATTCTGTTTTTATGTCCAGCGGGTCATTTATGCGAAGTATCTTTTAACTGCATCTGAATTCACAGGGGACAGGAAGTTTTCACCATCCATAGTATTAAGCATCAGTGCTCCACCAGAGAAAACTTTCTTCACTATGAATGGACCATCATAATTTGGAGTCCACTTGCCCCTGTGGTCTGTATGAGGAGGGAGGAGTCTTTTCAGCACAAGCTCTCCTACTTGGTATTCCCGAAGCCTGACTTTCTGATCGAAGGCTTTCTTCATTCTTTTCTGATACAACTGCCCATGACAAATTGCAGCTAATCTCTTTTCTTCGATCAGATTCAGTTGTTCGTACCGGGATCGGACCCATTCTACCTCATTCAACTTGACATCCATCAGTACCCGCAAGGAGGGTAGTTCGACTTCAACAGGTAGAACTGCCTCCATACCATACATAAGCTGATACGGTGTTGCCCCAGTGGACGTTCTAATTGAAGTACGGTACCTATGCAAGGCAAATGGTAGCATTTCGTGTCAGTCTTTGTAAGTGACCACCATCTTTTGCACAATCTTCTTGTGTTATTGTTAGCTGCCTCAACAACACCATTCATCTTTGGCATGTAGGGAGAAGAATTGTGATGTTGGATCTTGAAGTCCCGTCACAGTTCTGCCATCATTTTATTGTTCAAGTTGGAACCATTATCAGTAATGATTCGCTCGGGCACTCCATACCGACAGATGATGTCTCTCTTCAGGAATCGGGCTACCACCTGTCTGGTGACATTTGCATATGAAGCTGCCTCAACCCATTTGGTAAAATAGTCAATGGCTACCAGGATGAATCTGTGGCCATTTGAAGCAGTCGGTTCAATATTTCCAATCATATCAATGCCCCACATGGCAAAGGGCCAAGGTGAAGACATCACATTTAAAGGATTCGGAGGCACATGCACTTTATCTGCATAAATCTGGCATTTGTGGCACTTTCTGGCATAGGCACAACAGTCTGCATCCATTGTGATCCAGTAGTAACCTGACCGTAGCAATTTCTTAGCCATTGCATGCCCTCCAGCATGGGTACCAAAAGATCCATCATGCACCTCGTGCATCAACAAGTCTACCTCTGTCTTATCCACACACCTGAGAAGCACCATATCAAAGTTTCTTTTGTACAAGGAACCATCAGTATTCAGGAAGAAACTACCATCTAGCCTTCTTAATGTCTTCTTGTCATTGTATGATGCCCCAGGTGGGTATGTTTGATCCTCCAAGAAGCATTTGAAGTCGTAGAACCAAGGCTTATCATCTTTAGCAAGGTCTGCTAAGAATACATATGCTGGCCTGTCAAGTCTGGATACTGAAATCCGAGGCACAAAGTTGGTAGCTTGAACTTTGTTCATGGATGAAATGGTAGCCAGAGCATCTGCAAATTGATTTTCGTCTCGAGGGATATACTCAAGTTTGACTGTATTGCATAATCAAACATATTGCATAATCATGAGCCATGTGTCAAACCAAACACTTGTAAATACTGACCTCCCATCAACAATATAAAAATACCTCTCAAACTCCCCGACAGAATGTCAAAGCATTTCCTTTACACTCACAAATACAGAAACGTGCTCCTTTTGGCACTCGTCCGTGTCATCATTCCCCAATAAAATTGTCTGAGAAACAGATACTTATACATTGCAAATGCTTCTTGACACTCGTCTGTGTCATATCCCCAGCAGAAAGCCAAAGCGTCCCCTTTGCACTCACAAACACATGTTTACATATATCTATAATTTTCTTTCTAACACCCGTCCGTGTTACCTCCCCAGCATAGTTACCTAAATACTTGTTTATAATACACTTCTTCCGACACCCGTCCGTATCGTGCTTTCCCCAGCAAGTTGAACACTCGTCTGTGTCTCATACATACCTTTTACTCATACAGATACTCATCCGTATCTTGTTTACACCCCTTAAATCCTCTCAGATTTGACACTCGTCCGTGTTCTTTGTTAACCAGTTGGTACTCGTCCGTATCATCATCTCTGAACATGCGTCAAGCGTTTGTTTCTACTGATACTCGTCCGTATCGTGGTCTTAAGGATGCTCGTCCGCATCTTAAATCTATACACCGTGCCAAACATTTACGTCTTCTTGAATTTAGACACTCGTCTGTGTCTACCATTCCCCAGAAGGGTCCCAGCAAATCCCATTAAATCATTTCCTTTCTATCTGACATTCGTCCTATGTCATGATACCTTTTCGGCAGCCGTACCCTGCCAGGTGATCGTCCTTCACCTTCCTGATGATCGTCCTTCATCACCCTAGTGGAGTCTCTATTCATTAGAACCCCTTTACATCTGACATTCGTCCTATGTCGTGATGCTTTTAGCAGTCGTCCCCTGCTAGGTGATCGTCCTTCACCTCCTGATGATCGTCCTTCATCATTTTACCCGATGGCCGTCCCCATCGTTGATCTTGTTATCTGACATTTGTCCTATGTCAGGATAAACCCCGAGAGCAGCCGTACCCTGCTAGGTGATCGTCCTTCACTTCTTGATGATCGTCCTTCATCATGCTTATCCGATGGTCGTCCCCATCGTCGACTCTTTCTATCCGGCATTCGTCCTATGTCGTGATACTTTCGGCAACCGTACCTTGCCAGGTGATCGACCTTCACCTTAGATGACCGTCCCTCATCTTATTCCCCAACAGAGCAGCCTTCCCCTGCCAGGTGATCGTCCTTCACCTTTGATGACCGTACCTCATCATTTACCTCTTCAGCCCGATGGTCGTCCCATTACCTTTAAATCCCCAGAGAGTCTTATATCTCTATTTGATGGCCGTCCCCATCATAATCTCTTATATCCCCAGCTTGTCGGCCGTCCCCGTCACTGCTTCATTTCCCGCATTTTCCCCAGCATGTCGGTCGTCCCCGTCATTGCTTCATCCCCAGCAGTCGTCCTCTGCTCGGCGGTCGTTCTCCGTCGCCCGCACTTTATAATCACACTTTATTTTCTTTTACAATCTATATCCCTTTTCTTCTTCATTCTGTGAGTGCAAATTTTGGACTGTCTTTGGTATTCAACCACAAGTTATCTTGTTTGCCTGTTAAGCCGTTGCTTACATCCTGCACAGCTAACTCATGCTTGAATAGGGGCAGCTGTAAACACCCCAAATTTGCCCTCACCCATTCACACCATGGCTTGTGATCTTTTCATATGCATAAGTTCAATCATAGCATCTCATATTGCATTTTTGCTTCACTGCATTGCTTCTAAGTCATCTGCATCTAGGGTTTGTGATTTGAGCCATCCTGAGCCATTTGAGCCACTCCAAAGGTCATCAATCACTTCAAAGGGGTCCATGTATGTTTAAGCATCATATTATATCCCCACGAAGTCAAGAAAGTCAAAGAATCACAAGAACTGAGAACGGCATGGAAGCAGAGCCAGGCTTGACTGCACATATGACCTAGAATTAGGGTTTTGGTTTCAGAGGCCATAACCCTAATTTTTTTGGTCATTCTTATTTATATTGGTCTCTATATGTCATAGGCATCATGCATATCAATTTTCATGAAGAAATTCCATGGGGAAGGCATCTGATCAAGAATTGACTTCTTGAGCAAGTCAGTGTAAAATCAGGGCATCTGAGGCCCCCAATGACCCAACCAAAGGGTGTTCCTCATCATTTTGAATGTGTATGATCTTTATTTGATC
Organism: Lathyrus aphaca; assembly: GCA_963966055.1. Classification (NCBI taxonomy): domain Eukaryota; kingdom Viridiplantae; phylum Streptophyta; class Magnoliopsida; order Fabales; family Fabaceae; genus Lathyrus; species Lathyrus aphaca. The sequence goes on from OZ014521.1 coordinate 450,148,556, forward strand.
ATAGAAGATGTTAGAAGTTCACAAAATTGAAGAATTTCAAGCCATTTGCAAAGTTGCCTTTTTGGGAAAGTGACTTGTAATGGAAACTTGCCATTTTGGGAAAGTTTTTCAACCTCCTCAAATTGATTCAAAAATGCCTCAAATGAGAAAACTTTTGTCATGAAAGTTGTAGAATGGATCATTCCCTTTTCAAAAAGTACAAGAACGCATTCTAATTCATTTTGGATCAAAAGTTATGGCTTTGCAAAGTTGGATAAAATCATTGAAATTTCACTTTTGCACAAAATGGAAAACTTGCAAATTCTCATGGCCAGCCTTTATGTGACTTCAATGTGACCTCTAATCATCATACAAATACAATGCATGACCTAAAAATCAGTTTGTCCCAAGGGACTTCCCATTTCTATGCCTTGATTTTCAAGTAACCATAAGCCATTCTTCATGAAAGTGCAAAGAGGGATTTCTTGCAAAATGATTCTCAAAGGGATTGTATGACCTCTAGCTGGTCTCAAGACATTGCCATGACCTAATGAAGCATCCCACACCAAAAATTCAGCAAGAATTCTCACATATACATGGCCAAAAATCATGAAATGTAACAAGTTGCCATATTGCAAAAACACTTCAAACATGTGATCCATTGCACCCAGTTGTCTTCTCTTGATCCTAGGGCCTTCCTTGACTCAAGCTGAGGCAGGACAAGCCTCAAGATTGCCTCTGACCCGAGCCATGCTTAGAGTACACAATATCTTGACTTTCTTGCATTTTGCCCATACCAATCCCACAGTGCCACACCAACTCTCTGCCCAACCAGAGTATGATAAGTGGACATCAAGCAATCCAAAAACACACCATACACAAGCTGAATCCTCCCACATTGCAGCATACACAAAAACTGTCAAAAACTCTTCCCTCTTTGAATCACTCAACACAACCTTCAAACAACCAAAATTTCTTCACCCACAAACCACAAATCATTCATAGAACAGAATCCACCCTCTGAAATTGCCTGAATCATCACATATCCAACTCTCCAAATCTGCTACACCAGAACCAAAATCTTCAAACCAGGCCATACAAACTCATTCCAAGCCTCATTTCATCATCCAGAGGTTCATAGGAGGGGATTTGCAGCAAAGAAAAGTCCAGAAAGCTCAGGAATAGAAAGTTCAATCTCAGGTATACTCCATGAACTTTTTTCTCAGAAGCTTGTTTTTTAGTTCATTTATGATTCCTTGAGTCATGGGGATATGTTTATTTTCGAAAATGGTTGAGAAACCACTATGTATGTAAGCTCTGAAATTTTACCCGTGAAAATGTTTTGCTTCGATTCTCTGTGTTCATGCTTGATAAATGATATTTGATGATGGATTTGAGTTTAGTTTGGATAGGAGAATGTTTCTGGGCAATAAATTTGGGTTGGGGTGGCCTGTAGTGAAAGCTAGGTTTTTGGTTTCGCCGGAGAAGACGACCGGAACACTGTTCCGGTCGCCTGAATTTGTTTAACCCTAATTGTGTCGTTAATGAGACTTTGAATCTGGACCTTAGATGCTGTTGACCTCCATTGACTCCCGCGCGTGTTTTTGGCCAGGATTTGTCATTAAAACCCTAATCAGTCATTTATTAAACTAACCTAGGATTAATTAAATATTAAAACAAAATTAGCCAGGTTTGAATCTGGGCCTTTGGATCTGGCGCGCAGTTAACCAGTCCAAACCCAGATCAAATCCTGGCCCTTCTTCTGGATTACTTTTCATTATTTTCATTTTAAATTCATTTTCTTTTCATTTTATTTGCACGAATTATTAAAAATAGCTAAAATCATTTAAAAATTATGAAATTTTTTGTCAAAGATTTCATTAATTTTTAAAACCCAAAAATATTTTTATTTTTATTTTTTGCACTGAAAATTATTTTTAAATCATTTAAATGTTTATTTTTAATTAGTTAATTAAAATTAATTAATTAAAAATGCATTTAGGTATTTAAAAATCACAAAAAAATTCACATTGCATTTAGAAACATTTAGAAACATTATCCAACCCTCAAACCAAATTTCTTTTTTGTTCTTGATGCCTTTTGATCATTTTCATTGAAATTAAATTCATTTTATAGCAATATTTTGTTTCAAACTTTAAAAATTTCATATTGCCTAACCATTGAGAGTTGGATGATGATTCTTCTTGCATTGCACTTTTCATAGCATGTAGTTTATAGGATAATTTTGGTTTGAATTGATCTTGCATTTTCAATTTGTTTGGTATTTTTCTTGATGAGATACCCCAAAACCCTAGTAATCTTAGGAAATTCATAACTTTCACTAGGTTAAGAGTTGGATCCCCTTCTTTGGGCAGTGAGCTTGTATAGGTTTAGGGTATCTTTGTGCTTGTTTGATCATTCTCATGTCTTGCCTCATGATTGCACCATCTCTTGGCATCACTAACATCATGTAATTGCTTCTGACTTTGGTTTGCATCATGACATTTCATCTCATTTACATTGCATTTCATTTCTTTTGGCTAACTTTTCAGGTGGTAAGTTATTTTGAGGAGTGAATTTGCCTTCACTTCTCACAATCTCTTCTCATCTCTCTTGCATATTTACTGAATTTTGTATTTGTATTAGAGTGAGCTTGCTCATTCATGTTCATCTCCTACCTTCTTTCTTCAAGCAACTTGTCTTCTTAAGTGAAGCAAGTTGTTCTGCTTCTCTTTGCTTCTTGCTCCTTTCATCTGCTTCCTTCCTGGTGATTTCTCTGAAGATCTTCTTGCAAACTTCATTAACCCTAGGAATAACCAAGCATGACAGTAATTAGGGTTTTGATTTATTCCCCCTTTAATTTTTACCTTTGTGTCTTCTTTGTGTCTCTTTTCTCATCTCATAATCAGGGACTAAACCCTAAAGGCTTCAAGGCTTTGTGATTAAGCTTATGCATGCATCCTTCCATTAGGATGGAGTGTATAACTTTAATCCTAAGTGTTAAACCCTTAATGTGTTTAAATCCTTTAATCAATCCACTTAATAATCATCAAGACATCAAGCTTGTAACTTGGGCCTTGCATTAGGGTTCTAATTCTTCCTTAATTGGTTAAGAAGGACTAACCCTGGTATTAATGGACAAGTCCCCCTCAAGTTGTCTTACAAATCATAAAATCCACTTCTTAATCTTATCATTAACTAAAATCCACTTTAATAAAGGCTTTGTTTTGTCATGAGGTTAATCCCTAATCATGGATTAAGTTGAGGAGTCTTTCTTAGCTTAAATGTTCTCATCTATTATCCTTCTATTAGGATGGTGTAATGGGTCCATTAAATCCTTGATTATGGCTTAAACTCATTACTTAACACTAAACAAAAACACCAAAAACATCTAAATAAATACAAGTAGGTTAATGATCTTAATCCTACATCATGGTGATTAAGTGTGAGGTGTTTACTTCATACTTAAGGTATTCTCATTACCCCTAACCAGAGGGAGGATGTGATGAGTTTACTAACCCTTGGTTTAGGCTTAAGCTCATTTTCCTATGACAAACACAAAAAGCAATAAAAGATTGAAATTACAAAAACAAACCATAATCGTCTCCTCCGGGATTCTTTTCTCATCTCATTCACTCTTAACCGAGAATTTGCTTCTTCCGTCTAATGCAAGACAGTTTGCACCTGAGCCAGACATGTCATACACTTGAGCATAGGCAAGTAGGCAGTTCACAAGTCAATTTATCTTTCAGTCTCTTTGGGTCGAACTACGGTGTTTTGACTTCCTCATTGCACGAGAGGATACGTAGGCATAACTTAACGGTTATCGAACAAAAGTCTCTGTATATTCCCCCTCTTTCCAGCCTTATTCTTTTTGCCTCATTATCTTGAGCTTTGCACTCCTGTTCTCACACTGACACTTCCTTTATTTCACTTCACATTTCTTTTACACTGACACTTCCTTTATTTCACTTCACATCTCTTTTACACTGACACTTGCATTCTTTCCAGCTTTGATACACAAATTGCACTGACACTACCCCTTTAAAACAAAAATCTTTCAAGCGTGGATCCCGTCGAGTACGGCGGACAATCTGGGTGCTAATACCTTCCCAGATTGTAACCAACCCCTTTTCTCAGTCTCTCTGGTTCGCGACCGTCTTATCCATCTTTTCCTAGGTCTATGCAGCATTACCTTTCCGTCGGGATAAAAATGCCTAGCTGGCGACTCTATTCATTCCTTTCTCCTTTCGCCGACCGTTCGCGTCTGTACCCCTCTTGGCCCTATGTGTCATTTGGTGGGAGCGATAGCTTGGCGACTCTGCTGGGGACCCTTATATTGTAACCATGGCTTCTGGTTCTTTTTGTGGGTTCCTCCTAGCGCTTGTTTGATTTGTGTTTACTGGGGTGTTAAGTGCTAATTGTGTTTATATGGTTGCTTTATTTATTGCTTTATGTACAACCTTATTTATTGCTTTCTTTACAGTTTTTTCATATTTCATACTGCCATTATCATTGTTGGATATGGTTTCTGTTTTGTTGGGTGGGGTTCTACTGAGAGTTTAAGGTCCTATACCTGGGACCTGAGTGACACCTAGACTAGAGTGGTTCATGTTCTTTCCCATTCCATTTCGGTCTGGTAAGGGAATATGAAACAAGGTTCAGATGTGGGTTTCTTCTTGAGAACTCTGTGCTACAGATTTCCTGTAGTGCTAGGGCTATCTGGGAAGCCTGCTAAGTCTGGATGACCTTTATTATGACCTTCAGAAACTGAGGTGAATTAGAGGAGGATCTTTTATGGTTATTGTAAACACTGTACCTCCGGGTTAGAAGTGTTTACACTTCTCATAACTGATCCAAGTCTGAAGATCCTTGTTTTAGAACACCACCTGTGAGGGGGTTGGGCTGTTTACAGGTTTGCAGGTACCTTTGGCCACATCATACCCTGATATCTGTTTTATTTAAGAATGCTTCATTTTGGACAGTTCTTGTGATTTAACCCTGGACATGTGGCTCTTTATTTGAGCCCCCCACCTTGGTTAATGGATTTCTGAACCTCCATCTGGACTTCTTGAACATTCATGGACTTATATCAAGACAGTTAATCAGATCCAGCTTGATCACAAACCCTTGCATATCATTTGCATACATCATCATTGCATCATTTTGACATTTGTTTATTTGTTTTTCAGGGTATCCACATTACATCTGGCTTGGTTTTGACCCCTTCATCTGCATAGACCTCTGTTCATCAGCTATCTGCTTCAGCTATCGTCATCAATTGTCTGCTTCAGTCATCTTCATCATCACCAGCATCAGCCTATCAGTGGCTTATCTCCATTACCAGTCTTGATCCTCATCAGCACTTGTTTTCAATTCTTCATCAGCAGTCATGGCACCCAGGAAGAGCAATATTTCATACCATTTCTTTGAGCCTGTGCTGATTGGCATCAGGCAGGTCCAGTCACTTATCACTCCAGACCATATCCCATTATTCAGAGAGCATTATGGAGGTATCCTGGATATGGTTATGGACCTGGACCCTTCCCAGAGGAGCATGATCCACACTTTCCTGCAGTTTTATGACCCTCCTCTGAGATGCTTCACTTTCCAGAACTTTCAGTTAGGACCTCTGCTGGAGGAGTTCTCATCATTGATTGGAGTACCTGTCAGGGGTGGGATCCCCTTCAACCCAGAGATGACTTATCCCAGCAATGGAGAAGTGGCAAAAGCACTATACCTAGAGCCTATATTGATTGAGCAGAACATGACCACAAAGGCTGGGATCCCTGGTTTGCACTTAGACTTTCTGACTTCTTAGGCTATCCTGAAGGCCTCCTTGGGAGAATGGAGGGCAGTTTGTGCATTGTTAGCCCTCAGTATATATGGGGTTATACTATTTGTGGATGAGCCCAAGTTTATCAGCAAGAATGCCATTCATCTTTTCCTTCTGAGGAACCCAGTATGCACCTTGCTGGGAGATTTCTATTATTCCATTCATCAGAGGAATGAGAAGCAAAGAGGAACGTTGGTGAGATGTTGTGCTCCTCTATTCCATACCTGGCTGCTCAAACACTTACCCAGGACTGATGCCTTCCTGAATCCTCACCAACAGAAAAATTGGGCTAAGAGACTTATTGCTCTGACTTCAGATGACATCAGATGGTGTACCCAGAGCACCAAAGGCAGGGACATAATAACTAGCTGTGGGCAGTACCCCAATGTACCTCTAGTATGAGTGAAGGGTTGTATCAACTACAATCCTTTGTTGTTTAAGAGACAATTGGGCTATGCTTTGGTCCACCCCCTAGAGTGCAAGATTTAGCTGAAACCCTGTATTGTGAGATAAAGCCTAATCTAGCTGTTGTCAGACAAACATCCTGGGCTTGGGACAACATCCAGACAAAAGGGATGGCCATTCTTGGGAGATGCAATAATGTGGCCTCAGCTCAGTATTATGAATGGTCTCATGCTAGAGCTCAGATTTCTGGGATGCCTTTCACCATTGAAGACATGCCTGGACCATCCACAGCACAGCCACCAGCCACTGTCAGCCTGGAAGAATTTGAGAAACTGAAGGAAAGGAATGAGAATCTGTCTCAAGCTCTGAAGAAGACCCTCTGGGAGAGGAGTGATGGTCGTCTAGACATTGAGAGGTTGGAGAAGCTTAAAGTGGAGCATCTAACCAAGATTGAGAAAGCAGAGGACTACATCAAGAAATCAAAAGCTGGGGAGCAAATATTGAAGAATGCCTGCAAAGAGGCCCAGTTTCAGAAAGCTAGGACTGATCTCTATCTGCAAGAAAGTCAAGCTAGGTGGGTCAGGATCACTGAAGCTCGTACTCAAGAAGATCAGAAAACTCAGGCCAGGATTGAGCAGTTGGAGGCCAATGAAAAGAAACAACAGGAAGCTTTGCTTGCAGCCCAGAAGGAGATTTCAGAGTTAAAGCTTAGGGCTGGTTTGAAGAGGTCAAAGGACCAAGATAGGCACAAGAGGTTGACCACTGCTATTGCCACCAGAAACCTCCTAATACAAAACATCACAGAGCATCCTGCTGGTCCTGTAACTGAAGCACTTTTGAAGGAGGTTAAGGAGGATGAGTTTGGATTAGATGTTTGACTTCTTTGCTTGTTGTTATTTCCACTTGATGTATTTTTCTTTTTATGTTGTATTTTGACCCTTCAGGGGCATATGTTGTAAAAATAAACTATGTATGATCCACCATTTGTAATGTATTTGTTAGTTTGTTTCAATGAGTTTCTTTTCTCAAGCAACATCAAAGCATCTTCCTCGGGGTCTGGAAAGGTCAAAACCAAGAGCCAAGCCGGATACCTTGGAAAACAAATAAGCATACTGCATTGCATACTAACTTTTGTTTTGTTTTGTAGGTTTTTGTTTTTAGTCTGTTTGTTACTAACTCTGTTGTGGTTCAGGAATTATTGCTCGCCGCCGGGTGTTCCCTCTCAACCGTCCGCACCGGTATCCTACTCACAACAACCTTCCTGGTATCCAAATGGATCAAGTACAGCAGGACCTGACAGAGGTCAGAACTCAGATGGCTAACGAAAGAGTGGAGATGAGGAACTAAATGGCCCAATTCATGACTGTAATGACTAACTTGGCCCAAAGTCAAGAGAGGTTAAGGGCATTGGTAGAAAGACAAAACCCCGAGGAACCTCATCTTGGGACTAGAGGAACTAGTAATAATGAGGGAGTTCAGCCTCATGTTAACCCACCCGTGTTTGGACCTCATCTAGATCCAGAGGTCAACATCCCAAGGAATGTACCAGGAAACACTGTTGCGGGCAGGATCTTGCAAGAAGGAAACTGCTTCTAGAGGGTAACCCCCTATGGTCCAAGGAAGGCTATAGGTAAGGGACTGCCGGGTGCTGGGTGCTATGAAGAGACTGCTCTTGCTTTTTGGGCTTGTGAATGAGAATGCTTGCATAAATGGCAGCCATAGTTATGCATGCGCTTTGGTTGGTTACCAGATTGAGACTATAGCTATAGTGAGTCAACTAGCCTCTTTGGGAGCCCTCAAGAGGAGCAGTTTACTGTAATGGGAGCTGGGGATGAAGTTTATGATAGGAGGTTTGATGAAATTGCTGAGAAGTTGAGATCTCTGGAGTCTCAAAATTCCTTAGGCTTCGATGTTATGGATATGGGGTTAGTGGATGGGGTAAGGATTCCCCACAAGTTTAAGCCCCCGTGCTTCGAGAAGTACAATGGAACTTCCTGTCCACGAACTCACTTACAGTCCTTTCTGGGGAGACTTAAGGCATACACAATGGATGAGAAACTGTGGATGTTCTACTTTGAAGATAGCTTGACTGGGGCTTCAAGGGAGTGGTACTCACACTTAACCAGAGCTACTATCAGATGTTGGAAGGACTTAGCTGAAGCTTTCATCAGGCAGTACCAATACAACCTGGACATGGCTCCTAACAGAACCCTCTTGATGGGAATGTCTCAATCCTCCAGGGAAAGCTTCAGGGAGTATGCCCAAAGGTGGAGACAGCTTGTTGCTGCTGTCCAACCACCCATGTCGGAAAGAGAAATGGCCGACATGTTCATGAATACTCTGCAAGGAACATATATTGATAGGCTAGCTGCCTTTTCTTCCACCAGTTTCGCTGACGTAGTCATAGCTGGGGAAAGAATTGAAAGCCTTTTGAAGATGGGTAAGATTTCTGATAATGGTGCAAGTTCGTCCAGTAATCCCAGGAAGCCTTTTGTGGGACCTAGAAGAACCGGTGAGACAAATGCCATTCATTCCACCAGGGGCAGACCTCAGTATATCCACATATCAGTAGCAGCTGTCACTATTCCAGCTCCGATTCCTCAGCAACCAGCATATCAACCACAACAACAACCGCATTATCAACAACAAGTTCAGTATCCGCCACAGAGAGCCTACAACAACAACAATAGCAATCAACAACAAAGACCTTTTCAGCAAAGACCGTCACAGGCAAATAGGGTGATTGACCCTATCCCTATGCCTTATGCTGCCTTATTGCCACAACTCCTGAAACTCAACTTGGTTGAATTAAGGACATTGGAACCAACAATTGCAGTCAATGGGTGTGATAATTAAAGAAGCAGCATAGATGGTCTTATCAGAAGTGGTATCCTTCAGATCTCAACAATGGCGCCTACAAATCCAGCAATTCCTTTGACAACAATTTATGAGTCTCCTACAACAGCAGCAACAATCATTCCGACCGATTCATCAATATCATCAACAATGGCTCCACCCATCACTTCGACAAATCAAATGTCAACAACCCTTTCTTCTACAACATCAACATCCATTTATTCGGCAGAATCTTCTACAACGCCAGCAGAAATTAATGAAGATATCTCAGCAGTCACCATATACTATGATCCGTCAAATGTTCCTCCAAACAACAACTTTCAACAACAAACAGTGGCATCTCCTACCAGGTCACCAGTCACCATTTACTACAATCCGCACACCATTTCAATACCCTCCTCTGCAGCAGTCAGTCCAGTTATCATTACGGTGCCTGGACCAGTTCCATATGAAAGCAGCAATGCCATACCTTGGCATTATGGCTCTGACCTCTACTGCAACGGGGAGAAAATCGCTTTGGATTCTTCAACCTCTTCTCCACAAATTGGTAATGTTGGGGGAGGCGGAGGCTTCACCAGAAGCGGACGCCTTTTTGCCTCACAAGTGCAAAGACCTAATGCCGAAGCAGAAGCTGCTGCCAAAGCAAAAGGAAAGAGTATGGTATTTGAAGAGCCGGCTGTCAAAGAAACTCAGAAGACATCTTTTGAACAGGATGTGGACGAGTTTATGAGAATCATAAAGAGAAGTGACTACAAGGTGGTGGATCAGCTTCACCAAACTCCCTCAAAGATCTCCATATTATCCCTGTTGATGTGTTCTGAAGCTCACAGGAATGCATTACTGAAAGTCCTGCACGCAGCATACGTGCCAGAGAAGATCACTGTTAATCAGCTAGAAACTGTGGTAGCAAATGTCAATACCAGTCATGGACTGTGTTTTACCAATGCTGACTTAACAACTGAGGGACGTAACCACAACAAGGCTTTACATATTACCCTGGAATGCAATGGTGTTGTTTTATCTCATGTACTGGTGGACACTGGGTCGTCACTCAATGTTCTATCGAAGAAAGCCTTGGTGAAGCTGGAATATGATGGCTTGTCATTGCGTCCGAGTAATTTGGTAGTGAGAGCATTCGATGGCTCTAAAAGATCAGTGCTTGGGGAGATTGATCTGCCTGTGATGATTGGCCCGCAGACTTTTAAGATTACCTTCTATGTGATGGACATTCAGCCGGCCTACAGCTGTTTGTTGGGTAGACCTTGGATCCATGTCGCTGGCGCTGTTACGTCTACCCTTCACCAGAAGCTGAAATTCGAGTGGGAAGGCCAGATCATCACCATCTGTGGGGAAGAGGACATCTTTGTTAGCCATCTGGCTACGTACAAATACATAGAGATGGATGGAGAAATCCATGAAACTATGAGCCAAGGGTTTGAGGCCCTGAACATAAATGAAGCATCTGCTGTACTGGAAACTTCCATGACGTCTTATCAGCAAGCCAAAAAGGTTGTTGAGGAGGGTACTGCCCAAGGCTGGGGCAAGCTGCTTCCCGTGGAAAAGAAGGAAGACAGATTTGGGTTGGGTTACAAACCAACTCAACAAGATCAATCGGAGGCTGCCAAGAAGCCCAACTTTGTCAGCGGGGGAATACTCACCCCGGATGCTGTGAACAACTTGGAAGATGAGTCGGAAGATGAGCGCAACCTGGAGAGCTGGATACGTCCAAGAACCCCGGGGAGCCATGTCTCAAACTGGTCTTCCCAGGAAATTATAAGGGTTACTCCTGCAGAATAATTATTATTTCCTATATATTTTTAAGCATGCATCAAGTCTGGCATCTTGCCCAAGATGTCAAGACTCATTTTGTAATCGGGCCATCTTGTAATTTTGTGCAAACAGATCAATCAATGAATATCGGACATCTTTTGCAAATGAGTCTTTTCCTTTTCCGCTCACTGTTTTCCATTTTTCTTTTTGTACAAAAATAAAATGGCAATGTTTTCCAAAATGATAACTTCTTTTCACCTTTTCTAAACAAGATTAAAATCGATCACTAAAATGAACAATCTAAACCCTTGCAGAGAGTGCCTTTCAGACTGCACCGACAACAACACAGCTATGACTCTGTATGACTTTGACAATCCAATCAATCAAGCTGATGAAGGGGTCGAAAAAGATTATGAGCTTCCTGAAGAGCTAGCCAGGTTGTTAAGGCAAGAGGAGAAGGTTATCACTCCTCATCAGGAGGAGGTCGAAACGGTTAATCTTGGTACGGAAGAAGATGTGAAGGAGGTTAAGATCGGAGCCTGCTTACAAGATTCAGTAAAGGAACAACTGATTGATATGCTTCGGGAGTATGTGGATGTCTTTGCTTGGTCTTATCAGGATATGCCAGGGTTGGACACCGATATTGTTATGCACAAGCTGCCTTTAAAAGAAGACTGCCCACCGGTGAAACAGAAACTGCGCCGTACTCGCCCAGATATGGCCATGAAGATCAAAGAAGAGGTACAAAAGCAGTGGGACGCCGATTTCCTTGCTGTAACTAGCTACCTACCGTGGGTTGCTAATATTGTACCTGTGCCTAAGAAAGACGGAAAGGTGAGGATGTGTGTGGACTACCGGGATCTGAACAGAGCCAGTCCTAAAGATGACTTCCCTTTACCTCACATTGATGTATTGGTTGATAATACGACTCAATTCTCGGTATTCTCCTTCATGGATGGATTCTCAGGATACAATCAGATCAAGATGTCACCTGAAGACATGGAGAAGACCACTTTCATCACACCCTGGGGCACGTTCTGTTACAAGGTGATGCCATTCGGACTAAAGAATGCTGGTGCTACTTATCAACGGGCCATGGTAACATTATTCCATGACATGATCCACAAAGAAATTGAATGTTATGTGGATGACATGATTGCCAAGTCCCTTACAGAGGAAGACCACCTGGTGAATTTGTTGAAGTTATTCAAGCGTCTGAGGAAGTACCAACTGAAGCTGAACCCCAACAAATGCACATTCGGGGTGCGATCCGGTAAGCTGCTGGGATTTATTGTAAGTGAAAAAGGGATTGAAGTTGACCCTGACAAAGTCAAAGCCATTCAAGAAATGCCTGCACCGAAGACTGAAAAAGAAGTTCGGGGGTTTCTAGGTAGATTGAACTACATTTCACGGTTCATATCCCACCTTACTGCGACCTGTGAACCTCTGTTCAAGCTGTTAAGAAAAGAACACACGGTCAGGTGGAATGAAGACTGCCAGAAGGCTTTAGACAAAATCAAGGAATACTTACAAGAGCCTACAATCCTCATGCCTCCAGTTGAAGGAAGACCTCTAATCATGTACCTGACAGTATTAGAAGAGTCAATGGGGTGTGTGCTGGGCCAGCATGACGAGTCTGGTCGAAAAGAGTATGCAATATACTACCTAAGCAAAAAGTTTACCGACTGTGAACAACGTTATTCACTGCTCGAGAAAACTTGTTGTGCTTTAGCGTGGGCTGCTCGCCGACTAAGACAGTATATGTTGACTCACACTACCTTGTTGATCTCAAAGATGGATCCAGTCAAGTACATATTTGAGAAGCCAGCACTTACCGGAAGGGTTGCAAGATGGAAAATGATTCTGACAGAGTATGACATTCAATACACATCTCAAAAGGCCATCAAGGGCAGTGTATTGTCTGACTATCTAGCTGAGCAACCCATTAATGATTACCAGCCAATGAGATTTGACTTCCCTGATGAAGACATCATGTTTTTAAAAGCAAAGGATCATGAAGAGCCTGCTCACACTGAAGGGCCTGACCCGGAAGAAGAATGGACTATGATGTTTGACGGGGTTGTTAATATGAATGGTCATGGTGTCGGTGCAGTAATCATTACACCTAAAGGAGTTCACATGCCTTTTTCGGCAAAACTCACCTTTAACTGCACCAACAAAGAAGCTGAATACGAAGCTTGTATTATGGGTCTTGAGGAAGCCATCGACCTCAGGATCAAGACTTTGACTGTGTTCGGAGATTCAGCTCTGGTAATCAATCAAACCAACGGCAAATGGTACACCCACCAAGATCATCTGATACCTTACCAGGATTATACAAGGAGGTTGCTGACTTTCTTTACAACAGTCAAGCTTGAGTATATCCCTCGAGATGAAAATCAGTTTGCGGATGCTCTTGCTACTATTTCGTCCATGATCAAAGTTCAAGCTGCCAACTTTGTGCCTCGGATCTCAATATCCAGACTCGACAGACCAACATATGTATTTGCAGCAGATGTTGTTAAAGATGATAAGCCTTGGTTCCACGACATCAAATGCTTCTTGGAGGATCAAACATACCCACCTGGGGCATCTTCCAATGATAAGAAGACATTAAGAAGGCTAGCTGGTAGTTTCTTCCTGAATACTGACGGTTCCTTGTACAAGAGAAACTTTGATATGGTACTTCTCAGATGCGTTGATAGGGCAGAAGCAGACTTGTTGATGCACGAGGTGCACGAAGGAACCTTTGGTACCCATGCAGGAGGGCATGCAATGGCTAAAAAGTTGCTAAGATCAGGCTATTATTGGATCACAATGGATGCAGACTGTTGTGCTTATGCCAGAAAATGCCATAAATGCCATATTTATGCGGATAAAGTGCATGTGCCTCCCAATCCTTTGAATATAATGTCTTCACCCTGGCCCTTTGCCATGTGGGGCATTGATATTATTGGCAAGATTGAACCAACTGCTTCAAACGGCCACAGATTCATCCAGGTTGCTATTGACTATTTTACCAAGTGGGTTGAAGCGAGTTCTTATGCAAATGTTACAAGGCAGGTGGTAGCCCGATTTCTGAAAAGAGATATCATTTGTCGGTATGGAGTGCCCGAACGAATCATTACTGATAATGGTTCCAACTTGAATAACAAAATGATGGCAGAACTGTGCCGGGACTTCAAGATCCAACATCACAATTCTTCTCCTTACATGCCAAAGATGAATGGCGTTGTCGAGGCAGCTAATAAGAATATCAAGAAGATTGTGCAAAAGATGGTGGTTACCTATAAAGACTGGCATGAAATGCTACCGTTTTCCTTGCATGGGTACCGCGCGTCAATCAGAACATCCACTGGGGCAACACCGTATCAGCTTGTTTATGGTATGGAGGCAGTCCTACCTGTTGAAGTTGAATTACCCTCCCTGCGGGTACTGATGGATGTTAAGCTGAACGAAGCAGAATGGGTCCAATCCCGATACGAGCAGCTGAATCTGATTGAAGAAAAAAGGTTAGCTGCAATTTGTCATGGGCAGCTGTATCAGAAGAGAATGAAGAAAGCCTTCGATCAGAAAGTCAGGCTTCGAGAATACCAAGTAGGAGATCTTGTGCTGAAAAGACTCCTTCCTCCTCATTCAGACCACAGGGGCAAGTGGACTCCGAACTATGAAGGGCCATTCGTAGTAAAGAAAGTTTTCTCTGGTGGAGCACTGATGCTCAGTACTACGGATGGTGAAGAATTTCTATCCCCTGTGAATTCAGATGCAGTTAAAAAATACTTCGCATAAATGACCCGCTGGACATAAAAACAGAATGTAAGTACAGGCAAAAATAGGGCATCCCGGCGAGTCAAAAACAGAATAAAAGACTCGGGCAAAAATAAGGGAAAATAAATAAAAGATGTACACCCGCTGAGTTGAAAAGCCGCATTAGACAACTCAGGCAAAAATGGGTATCCCGGTGGATTGAAAACCCGAAAGGGCGATCCACGCAAAATAAGGGAATAAGCGAACAACTGCATTCTGAATTCATATGTATCACTTACAATATGGTAAGCTCCGAAAGGTTCGAGTGTCGGTCAGAATCAGCCATCTTCAGAAAGCAAGGCGAGAAGAATGTCAAATGTCATACGAGTCATAGCCAGAGGGAAGCTCCTTGAAGCGTCATCAACATTGCCAACATCTTTTGTTTCTCGATTTGTAACGATCTCCTCATTTCAGGGGATCCGTTTCTTTGACTGTATCTTGCCAATTCAGGGCGCATAAATTAATAAAATCATATTTTCAGTCATATCTTGTCTCGTACATTTTATTTTTCACTTGAAAAATGTTCGACGTCCTTAAGATATTGATTGCATAAATACAGATGCTTCCCTTCTAAAAATACGTGCTTACAGGAAATATATTTGCTCCCGGGAGTGTCTAAACTCCTATGACGGAATCCAGTAAGGGATACCTCGGGGAACTTGTACGTTTCTTTGTCATACAGGATTGCAGGTGTTCAAAGCACAACATGGGGCATGAAAGCTTCTCCCCAGTAAGCTGCCAAATCATCATTTCATCAGCACACCTTCCAAACAGAACCAGAGATGCCATCTCCCCATCAGAGTTTCCAGGCATCACTTCTTCAACATTTCCTTCAAAGGGCAGCACCAGGGGGTGTTCATACCCCAGCAGAGTTGTCAAGTATCATCCTCAGCAGGATCCCCACAGAGATCTCTAGGAGGATCTTTCAGTGATCTTTGTTCTTCCCCAGCCGAGTGCTAGACGGGGAACCATCTCCCCGCAGAGTTTCAGCCTCTATCCGGAAGAGCAATGCCTGAAGATCTCACAAACAGAGTGACGAAAGCTTCTACAGACCCCAGCTGGGTCCATCATTACCAAGATAGGTTTATCAATGACCTACTTCCCCATGCAGAGTCATGTATGTCAAAACTACCAATGATCTTATCCCCAGCTGGGATATCCACTTCAAGCAGATCAACCAGAGATCTTCACGGCAACGGGATCCGAATCCCGGATCGGTATCTTTGCATAATCATAGCATTCGCATCATATTTTCCCCCAGAGCGTAGCATTCCGTCTAATACGGAGCATTGCGGCAAAAATCAAACATATTAAATAATCATGAGCCATGTGTCAAACCAAACACTTGTAAATACTAACCTCCCTTCAACAATATAAAAATACCTCTCAAACTCCCCGACAGAATGTCAAAGCATTTCCTTTACACTCACAAATACAGAAACGTGCTCCTTTTGGCACTCGTCTGTGTCATCATTCCCCAATAAAATTGCCCGAGCAAACAGATACTTATACATTGCAAATGCTTCTTGACACTCGTCTGTGTCATATCCCTAGCAGAAAGCCAAAGCGTCCCCTTTGCACTCACAAACACATGTTTACATATATCTATACACTTCTTTCTAACACCCGTCCGTGTTACCTCCCCAACATAGTTACCTAAATACTTGTTTATAATACACTTCTTCCGACACCCGTCCGTATCGTGCTCTCCCCAGCAAGTTGAACACTCGTCTGTGTCTCATACATACCTTTTACTCATACAGATACTCATCCGTATCTTGTTTACACCCCTTAAATCCTCTCAGATTTGACACTCGTTCGTGTTCTTTGTTAACCAGTTGGTACTCGTCCGTATCATCATCTCTGAACATGCGTCAAGCGTTTGTTTCTACTGATACTCGTCCGTATCGTGGTCTTAAGGATGCCCGTCCGCATTTTAAATCTATACACCGTGCCAAACACTTACATCTTCTTGAATTTAGACACTCGTCTGTGTCTACCATTCCCCAGAAGGGTCCCAGCAAATCCCATTAAATCATTTCCTTTCTATCTGACATTCGTCCTATGTCATGATACCTTTTTGGCAGCCGTACCCTGCCAGGTGATCGTCCTTCACCTTCCTCATGATCGTCCTTAATCACCCCAGTGGAGTCTCTATTCATTAGAACCCCTTTTCATCTGACATTCGTCCTATGTCGTGATGCTTTTAGCAGCCGTCCCCTGCTAGGTGATCGTCCTTCACCTCCTGATGATCGTCCTTCATCATTTTATCCGATGGCCGTCCCCATCGTTGATCTTGTTATCTGACATTTGTCCTATGTCAGGATAAACCCCGAGAGCAGCCGTACCCTGCTAGGTGATCGTCCTTCACCTCTTGATGATCGTCCTTCATCATGCTTATCCGATGGTCGTCCCCATCGTCGACTCTTTCTATCCAGCATTCGTCCTATGTCATGATACTTTCGGCAACCGTACCTTGCCAGGTGATCGACCTTCACCTTAGATGACCGTCCCTCATCTTATTCCCCAACAGAGCAACCTTCCCCTGCCAGGTGATCGTCCTTCACCTTTGATGACCGTACCTCATCATTTACCTCTTCAGCCCGATGGTCGTCCCTATCATTTACCTTTAAATCCCCAGAGAGTCTTATATCTCTATTTGATGGCCGTCCCCATCATAATCTCTTATATCCCCAGCTTGTCGGCCGTCCCCGTCACTGCATCATTTCCCGCATTTTCCCAGCATGTTGGCCGTCCCCGTCATTGCATCATCCCCAGCAGTCGTCCTCTGCTCGGCGGCCGTTCTCCGTCGTCCGCACTTTATAATCACACTTTATTTTCTTTTACAATCTATATCCCTTTTCTTCTTCATTCTGTGAGTGCAAATTTTGGACTGTCTTTGGTATTCAACCACAAGTTATCTTGTTTGCCTGTTAAGCCGTTGCTTACATCCTGCACAGCTAACTCATGCTTGAATAGGGGCAGTTGTAAACACCCCAAATTTTCCCTCACCCATTCACACCATGGCTTGTGATATTTTCATATGCATAAGTTCAATCATAGCATCTCATATTGCATTTTTGCTTCACTGCATTGCTTCTAAATCATCTGCATCTAGGGTTTGTGATCTGAGCCATCCTGAGCCATTTGAGCCACTCCAAAGGTCATCAATCACTTCAAAGGGGTCCATGTATGTTTAAGCATCATATTATATCCCCACAAAGTCAAGAAAGTCAAAGAATCACAAGAACTGAGAACGGCATGGAAGCAGAGCCATGCTTGACTGCACAGATGACCTAGAATTAGGGTTTTTGTTTCAGAGGCCATAACCCCAATTTTTTTGGTCATTCTTATTTCTATTGGTCTCTATATGTCATAGGGATCATGCATATCAATTTTCATGAAGAAATTCCATGGGGAAGGCATCTGATCAAAAGTTGACTTCTTGAGCAAGTCAGTGTAAAATCAGGGCATCTGAGGCCCCCAATGACCCAACCAAAGGGTGTTCCTCATCATTTTGAATGTGTATGATCTTTATTTGATCATAGAAGATGTTATAAGTTCACAAAATTGAAGAATTTCAAGCCATTTGCAAAGTTGCCTTTTTGGGAAAGTGACTTGTAATGGAAACTTGCCATTTTGGGAAAGTTTTTCAACCTCCTCAAATTGATTCAAAAATGCCTCAAATGAGAAAACTTTGGTCATGAAATTTGTATAATGGATCATTCCCTTTTCAAAAATTACAAGAACTCATTCTAATTCATTTTGGATCAAAAGTTATGGCTTTGCAAAGTTGGATAAAATCATTGAAATTTCACTTTTGCACAAAATGGAAAACTTGCAAATTCTCATGGCCAGCCTTTATGTGACTTCAATGTGACCTCTAATCATCATACAAATACAATGCATGACCTAAAAATCAGTTTGGCCCAAGGGACTTCCCATTTCTATGCCTTGATTTTCAAGTAACCATAAGCCATTCTTCATGAAAGTGCAAAGAGGGATTTCTTGCAAAATGATTCTCAAAGGGATTGTATGACCTCTAGCTGGTCTCAAGACATTGCCATGACCTAATGAAGCATCCCACACCAAAAATTCAGCAAGAATTCTCACATATACATGGCCAAAAATCATGAAATGTAACAAGTTGCCATATTGCAAAAACACTTCAAACATGTGATCCATTGCACCCAGCTGTCTTCTCTTGATCCTAGGGCGTTCCTTGACTCAAGCTGAGGCAGGACAAGCCTCAAGATTGCCTCTGACCCGAGCCATGCTTAGAGTACACAATATCTTGACTTTCTTGCATTTTGCCCATACCAATCCCACAGTGCCACACCAACTCTCTGCCCAACCAGAGTATGATATGTGGACATCAAGCAATCCAAAAACACACCATACACAAGCTGAATCCTCCCACATTGCTGCATACACAAAAACTGTCAAAAACTTTTCCCTCTTCGAATCACTCAACACAACCTTCAAACAACAAAAATTTCTTCACCCACAAACCACAAATCATTCATAGAACAGAATCCACCCTCTGAAATTGCCTGAATCATCACATATCCAACTCTCCAAATCTGCTACACCAGAACCAAAACCTTCAAACCAGGCCATACAAACTCATTCCAAGCCTCATTTCATCATCCAGAGGTTCATAGGAGGGGATTTGTAGCAAAGGAAAGTCTAGAAAGCTCAGGAATAGAAATTTCAATCTCAGGTATACTCCATGAACTTTTTTCTCAGAAGCTTGTATTTTAGTTCACTTATGATTCCTTGAGTTCCCCTGGTCATGGGGATATGTTTATTTTCGAAAATGGTTGAGAAACCACTATGTATGCAAGCTCTAAAATTTTACTCGTGAAAATGTTTTGCTTCGATTCTCTGTGTTCATGCTTGATAAATGATGTTTGATGATGGATTTGAGTTTAGTTTGGATAGGAGAATGTTTCTGGGCAATTAATTTGGGTTGGGGTGGCCTGTAGTGAAAGCTAGGTTTTTGGTTTCGCCGAAGAAGACGACCGGAACACTGTTCCGGTCGCCTGAATTTGTTTAACCCTAATTGTGTCATTAATGAGACTTTGAATCTGGACCTTAGATGCTGTTAACCTCCATTGACTCCCGCGCGTGTGTGTGGCCAGGATTTGTCATTAAAACCCTAATCAGTCATTTATTAAACTAACCTAGGATTAATTAAATATTAAAACAAAATTAGCCAGGTTTGAATCTGGGCTTTTGGATCTGGCGCGCAGTCAACCAGTCCAAACCCAGATCAAATCCTGGCCCTTCTTCTGGATTACTTTTCATTATTTTCATTTTAAATTCATTTTCTTTTCATTTTATTTGCACAAATTATTAAAAATAGCTAAAATCATTTAAAAATTATGAAATTTTTTGTCAAAGATTTCATTAATTTTTAAAACCCAAAAATATTTTTATTTTTATTTTTTGCACTGAAAATTATTTTTAAATCATTTTAATGTTTATTTTTAATTAGTTAATGAAAATTAATTAATTAAAAATGCATTTAGGTATTTAAAAATCACAAAAAAATTCACATTGCATTTAGAAACATTTAGAAACATTACCCAACCCTCAAACCAAATTTTTTTTTTGTTCTTGATGCCTTTTGATCATTTTCATTGAAATTAAATTCATTTTAAGGCAATATTTTGTTTCAAACTTTAAAAATTTCATTCTGCCTAACCATTGAGTTGGATGATGATTCTTCTTGCATTGCACTCTTCATAGCATGTAGTTTATAGGATAATTTTGGTTTGAATTGATCTTGCATTTTCAATTTGTTTGGTATTTTTCTTGATGAGATACCCCAAAACCCTAGTAATCTTAGGAAATTCATAACTTTCACTAGGTTAAGAGTTGGATCCCCTTCTTTGGGCAGTGAGCTTATATAGGTTTAGGGTATCTTTGTTTGCATTTTCAAATTTTTATCATGTCATTTGCTTCTGGTTTTGGATTTTTGCTTTGCATGATGCATGTAACCCTAATTTGTGCCTTCCTTGCATCCATCTTCCATTTGCTTGCATACCATGACTTTCCATGACATTTTGTGCATCCACATGATTCATAATACATCTTAGGACATATTAGAACCATGATTGATCATTTCATCATTCCTTTTCCATGTTATATGTCCATTGCATCTCATAACCTTTCATGTACTTTCATGGTTCAATGCATGCTTCATTTGCATCCTTGTGCTTGTTTGATCATTCTCATGTCTTGCCTCATGATTGCATCATCTCTTGGCATCACTAACATCATGTAATTGCTTCTGACTTTGGTTTGCATCATGACATTTCATCTCATTTACATTGCATTTCATTTCTGTTGGCTAACTTTTCAGGTGGTAAGTTGTTTTGAGGAGTGAATTTGCCTTCACTTCTCACAATCTCTTCTCATCTCTCTTGCATCTTTACTGAATTTTGTATTTGTATTAGAGTTAGCTTGCTCATTCATGTTCATCTCCTACCTTCTTTCTTCAATTAACTTGTCTTCTTAAGTGAAGCAAGTTGTTCTGCTTCTCTTTGCTTCTTGCTCCTTTCATCTGCTTCCTTCCTGGTGATTTCTCTGAAGATCTTCTTGCAAACTTCATTAACCCTAGGAATAACCAAGCATGAAAATAATTAGGGTTTTGATTTAGTCCCCCTTTAATTTTTACCTTTGTGTCTTCTTTGTGTCTCTTTTCTCATCTCATAATAAGGGACTAAACCCTAAAGGCTTCAAGGCTTTGTGATTAAGCTGATGCCTGCATCCTTCCATTAGGATGGAGTGTATAACTTTAATCCTAAGTGTTAAACCCTTAATGTGTTTAAATCCTTTAATCAATCCACTTAATAATAATCAAGACATCAAGCTTGTAACTTGGGCCTTGCATTAGGGTTCTAATTCTTCCATAATTGGTTAAGAAGGACTAACCCTGGTATTAATGGACAAGTCCCCCTCAAGTTGTCTTACAAATCATAAAATCCACTTCTTAATCTTATCATTAACTAAAATCCACTTTAATAAAGGCTTTGTTTTGTCATGAGGTTAATCCCTAATCATGGATTAAGTTGAGGAGTCTTTCTCAGCTTAAATGTTCTCATCTATTATCCTTCTATTAGGATGGTGTAATGGGTCCATTAAATCCTTGATTATGGCTTAAACTCATTACTTAACACTAAACAAAAACACCAAAAACATCTAAATAAATACAAGTAGGTTAATGATCTTAATCCTACATCATGGTGATTAAGTGTGAGGTGTTTACTTCATACTTAAGGTATTCTCATTACCCCTAACCAGAGGGAGGATGTGATGAGTTTACTAACCCTTGGTTTAGGCTTAAGCTCATTTTCCTATGACAAACACAAAAAGCAATAAAAGATTGAAACTACAAAAACAAACCATAATCGTCTCCTCCGGGATTCTTTTCTCATCTCATTCACTCTTAACCGAGAATTTGCTTCTTCCGTCTAATGCAAGACAGTTTGCACCTGAGCCAGACAGGTCATACACTTGAGCATAGGCAAGTAGGTAGTTCACAAGTCAATTTATCTTTCAGTCTCTTTGGGTCGAACTAAGGTGTTCTTACTTCCTCTTTGCACGAGAGGATACGTAGGCATAACTTAACGGTTATCGAACAAAAGTCTCTGTATATTCCCCCTCTTTCCAGCCTTATTCTTTTAGCCTCATTATCTTGAGCTTTGCACTCCTGTTCTCACACTAACACTTCCTTTATTTCACTTCACATTTCTTTTACACTGACACTTCCTTTATTTCACTTCACATCTCTTGTACACTGACACTTGCATTCTTTCCAGCTTTGATACACAAATTGCACTGACACTACCCCTTTAAAACACAAATCTTTCAAGCGTGGATCCCGTCGAGTACGGCGGCCAATATGGGTGCTAATACCTTCCTAGATTGTAACCAACCCCCTTTCTCAATCTCTCTGGTTCGCGACCGTCTTATCCATCTTTTCCTAGGTCTATGCAGCATTACCTTTCCTTCGCGATAAAAATGCCTAGTTGGCGACTCTATTCATTTCTTTCTCCTTTCGCCGACCGTTCGCGTCTGTACCCCTCTTGGCCCTATGTGTCATTTGGTGGGAGCGACAGTATTCAGCTTCGTTGTTAGTGCAGTTAAAGGTGAGTTTTTCCGAGAAAGGCATGTGAACTCCCTTAGGTGTAATGAGTACTGCACCAACACCACGACCATTCATATTAACAGCCCCATCAAACATCATAGTCCATTCTTCTTCTGGGTCAGGCCCTTCAGTGTGAATAGGCTCTTCATGATCTTTTGCTTTTATGAACATGATGTCTTCATCAGGGAAGTCAAATCTCATAGGCTGGTAATCATCAATAGGTTGCTCAGTAAGATAATCAGACAATACACTGCCT
The DNA here is from genome assembly GCA_963966055.1 of Lathyrus aphaca. Classification (NCBI taxonomy): domain Eukaryota; kingdom Viridiplantae; phylum Streptophyta; class Magnoliopsida; order Fabales; family Fabaceae; genus Lathyrus; species Lathyrus aphaca. Next base: position 450,171,623 of record OZ014521.1, read on the forward strand.
TTGATGGCCTTCTGGGATGTGTATTGAATGTCATATTCCGTGAGAATCATTTTCCATCTTGCAAACCGTCCGCTAAGTGTTGGCTTCTCAAATATATACTTGATTGGGTCCATCTTTGAGATCAACAAGGTAGTGTGGGTCAACATATACTGCCTTAGTCGGCGAGCAGCCCACGCTAAAGCACAACAAGTTTTCTCGAGCAGCGAATAACGTTGTTCACAGTCGGTAAACTTTTTGCTTAGGTAGTATATTGCATACTCTTTTCGACCAGACTCGTCATGTTGGCCCAGCACACATCCCATTGACTCTTCTAATACTGTCAAGTACATTATCAGAGGTCTTCCTTCAACTGGAGGCATAAGGATTGGAGGCCCTTGTAGGTATTCCTTGATTTTGTCAAAAGCCCTTTGGCAGTCTTCATTCCACCCGACCGTTTGCTCTTTTCTTAACAGCTCGAACAGAGGTTCACAGGTTGCTGTAAGGTGAGATATGAACCGTGAAATGTAGTTCAATCTACCTAGGAACCCTCGAACTTCTTTTTTAGTCTTTGGTGCAGGCATTTCTTGAATGGCTTTGACTTTATCAGGGTCAACTTCAATCGCCTTCTCACTTACAATAAATCCCAGCAGCTTGCCGGACCGCACCCCGAATGTGCATTTGTTGGGGTTTAACTTCAACTGGTACTTCCTCAGACGTTTGAATAGTTTCAACAGATTCACCAGGTGGTCTTCTTCTGTGAGGGACTTGGCAATCATGTCATTCACATAACATTTAATTTCTTTATGGATCATGTCGTGGAATAATGTCACCATAGCCCGTTGATAAGTGGCACCAATATTCTTCAGTCCGAATGACATTACCTTATAACAGAATGTGCCCCAGGGTGTGATGAAAGTTGTCTTCTCCATGTCTTCAGGTGACATCTTGATCTGATTATATCTTGAAAATCCATCCATGACGGAGAACACCGAGAACTGAGCCGTATTATCAACCAATACATCAATGTGAGGTAATGGGAAATCATCTTTCGGGCTGGCTCTGTTCAGATCCCGGTAATCCACACACATCCTCACTTTGCCATCCTTCTTAGGCACAGGTACAATGTTAGCAACCCACGGCGGATAGCTAGTTACAACATGGAAACTGGCATCCCACTGCTTTTGTACCTCTTCTTTTATCTTCATTTCCATATCCGGGCGAGTACGGCGCAACTTCTGTTTTACTGGAGGACAATCTTCCTTTAGAGGCAGCTTGTGCATAACGATGTCAATATCCAGACCTGGCATGTCCTGATAAGTCCAAGCAAAAACATCCACATACTCCCGAAGCATGTCAATAAGTTGTTCTTTCACTGAATCTTGCAGACGGGCCCCGATTTTAACTTCTTTCAAGTCTTCTTCTGTACCAAGATTAACCGTCTCAATTTCCTCCTGATGGGGAGTGATGACCTTCTCCTCTTGTCTCAACAACCTGGCTAGTTCTTCAGGTAGATCATAATCTTCTTCAACCCATTCATCGGATTGATTAATCGGATTTTCGAAGTCATACGAAGTCATAGCGGTGTTGTTGTCGGTGTAGTCTGGAGGGCACTCTCTGCAAGGGTTTAGATTTGTTCATTTTAGTGATCAATTTTATCTTTCTTAGAAAAAGGTGAAAAATGAAGTTATTATTTTGAAAAACATTTCCATTTTATTTTTGTACAAAAAATAAAGAATGAAAAACAGTGAGCGGAAAAAGAAAAGACTCATTTGCAAAAGATGTCCTGATATTCATTAATTGATCGTTTGCACAAAATATAAGATGGCCCGATTACAAAATGAGCCCTGACATCTTGGGCAAGATGCAAGACTTGATGCATGCTTAAAGACATGAAATAATAATTACTTTGCAGGAGTAACTCTTATAATTTCCTGGGAAGACCAGTTTGAGACTTGGTTCCCCGGGATCCTTGGACGTATCCAGCTTTCCAGGTTGCGTTCGTCTTCTGACTCATCTTCCAAACTATTCACAGCATCCAGGTGAGCATTCCCCTGCTGACAAACTTGGGCTCCGTTGCAGCCTCTGGTTGATCTTATCGAGTTGGTCTATAACCTAACCCGAACCGGTCTTCTTTCTTTTCAACTGGCAGCAGCTTGCCCCAGCCTTGAGCGGTACCCTCCTCAACAACCTTTCGGGCTTGTTGATATGATGTGATGGAAGTCCCAGATATAGCAGATGCTTCATTAATATTAAGGGCTTCAAACTCTTGACTCATGGTCTCATGGATCTCCCCATCCATTTCAATGTACTTGTACGTAGCCAGCTGGCTAACAAAAATGTCCTCCTCCCCACATATGGTGATGATTTGGCCTTCCCACTCAAATTTTAACTTCTGGTGAAGGGTAGACGTAACAGCGCCAGCGGCAAAATTTTTCCATCCAAAGCTCATTTTGAAGGAAATTGAATTCTCTACAACTTTGTGTCTCACAAGCCAAGCCTAAAAATGCTTCATTTGGAAGGTATGAGCTAAGACATTATAGGTCCTTTTAAAAGTCAACAAAAAGTCAACAACTTCCAAAGAGCATAATTTGAGAATGGTAAAAGATATGGACATGAGACCAAAGAGGTTGGTTAGAGGACTATTTAAGCTTTCCAAAATGTCCAAGAACACCTTCATAGCATTAAAATTGAAGGATTTGTGCCCTTGCAAAGTTGGGAAATTTTTGGGAAGTTTATGAAGCAAATAAGGCCTTAAAACCAATTTTTGCTAAATGAGCCCACCAAATTGCCATCCAAACTTTACAATATCACCAAGCACGACCCAACCCACACATTTTCTAATTTTTTATATTTTATTTAATATTTATTTGAATTTTATTCATTAAAATACAAATTAAATTAAAATAAAATATGAAAGTCATATATTTGGAAAAGATTTTGATTCTAGAAAGTCTTAATATCCATTTAAACTTGATTGATACCAATATATTTGAGATCATACCAAAATAGCAATGTTAGATCAAGAAAAATTCAAGTTTTAATGTCACATCTTTTTCAATCTCACAAGGTCCAAAAATCCATAAGTTTGGTGAATGTCTTGACCTAATTTCATTGTGTGATATATAAACAACATTAAGCTAAGCCCTACAGACGAATTCACAGCCTCAAGGACAAGTTTCAAAACTTCAAAATTTGTCAAAAAGTTGAAATTCGGATTCTAAGATTTTGTGGCTTTTGAGGTGAATTAAGGGCCCCAATCTCTTCCTTGAACATCACTGATCATGTAGCAATAGTCATATGAATCTCAAACCCCATGAATTGCTCAAACCGAGTCAAAGTTCTTACACTTTTATGAATTTCTCGTTTTCATATATTTGTGCAATATAAATGGTATTTGATTGTTGTTTCGTGTTTGTAGTAAGCTAATGATTGTTTCTGGACATTTCAATTTGAGTTCTGACACAGGATCGAAGAGTTGCCATGTTAGGGTTCAAAGAAACCGTGAATTGGGAATTTATCTAATAGCCAATTTTAAACCAAATTAGTGGTGTATTTGGGATTAGTGGCCTTCATTTAATCGATCTGGGCAATTAAAACAGGTTTATTGCTTGTATTTTCCATATTTCAATGTGCAAGTGTTATAGTGACGACGAAGATCCGTCACTAAAAGCTTTAGTGACGGATAAACCGTAGGTAAAGCCTAACTGGACGGACAGAGCTAGGAGATGAAGTTTGGCGCCATATGGAAGATTCAAATTTGCAGTTTAATATTTTTTGAATTAGTTTATGTTATATTACAACTAATGCGCTTGGCTCAGCTGGTTTGTACGTTTGGCTTGTAAATGAATGGTCCTGGGTTCAAACCTCCCCCAGGCCATTTTGTTTTGTTTTTATTTTCAGTGTTTTTGTAGGTTAAAAATAAAAGGATTACTATCCAAACCTTATCACCAGCACGCATCTGGCCTGGTGGCAGCCTTGCTGGTCCAAGGGTGGAAAGGCCTAGGGCGTGGGTTCGATCCCTGCCCCAGGTAAGTTTTTTATTTCATTTTTTTTAATTATTTTGTTTTATGATCTTATTTTATAAATAATTCCAATTATATTTCTTATAATAAAAATGTGTTATATATATATATATATATATATATATATATATATATATATATATATATATATATATATATATAACTTCATATTTTCTAAAAGATCTCTAATTTATTTTCTAAAATTTTAATCCTAGTTTTTTTATTTAAATTAAAATATGTATATATTATTATTATATATTTATTTTTTTTGTAAATAGTCAAATTGATATTGTAATTTAAATTGTAAACCCTAATTTTATTTTCTAAAATTTCTAAAACTCTAATTTTATTTTTAGATTTCTAACCCTAGTTCTTATTCAATTTTAAATATTAAAATTAATTAAATATCTAATTAAATAATTAATAATGTTTTCTTTGTAAATAGTTATTCTATAACTTCATATTATTATTCTCATTATATTTTCTTTCAAAAATTCTTTTAAAATGTTTATTTAATTTAAAAATATTTAATTAACTTGTATATATTTTTGTATTCATGCTAACCTCTTTTTCTTATAATTATTTTATTACTAACCCTTTTTATTATTTATTTATATACTTATTATTTAATCATTTCTATATTTATGTAAATGCGAAAACCTTGTAATAGTCGTAGGTTTTATTTTCGTCTTTATTTTATTATCTATAAATATTTATATTGCCTTGGTTAGTAATTATAGGGAGTGATAACATATTTGGAAATTAAAAATAATTTAGAATCACTAATTCAATAAGATAAATATATGAATGTGGGCACTCATACACGTAAGTCGATCTTTGATCGCCATCTCACTTCCTAAGGTTATCCCTCATGTTGCCTAACTATAAGGTCAAGTAAGGTGTCTAAAAGCAAAGTCCCTTCTCATAAATAAATCATCTAGTCCCTCCAATATTATAAGATCAAGTCCCTCCGATGTTTCCTACGTAAATGATCTTGTCCCTTTCGAATAAAAGATGATAAGTCCCTTCGTATTGCTAGGACACCTTACAGTTGCCTAAACACAGATGACCCTTCACATGTCCCTTATAACATCCAAGGTAATGAATACCTATTCCTTAATAATAGGGATAGTCTTACCATTGAAAGAACATTCAAGAACAGTAAAGATTTAACTTAGGGTAGGTTCCTCTGAAGTACTTGCTCACTTTTCATCAAATTACTTCATTACACTTCACATTTTCAAACGAATTTTCAAAACAAAGTCTTTATATACATCCGTACAAGGATTATTATAAAGTACTTAGAAAAATTTTCAAATACACACTACACTTTTCAAAACAGTTTAAAGTGAGCTAAATAACTAAGAGCCCATGGATAACCATGGATGTAAAGGATGGTAACACCTTCCCTTTACATAACCTACCCCCCGAACTCAAAAATCTTTTAAGGTATTTCCTGTTCTTTTATGCCCTTTCCTTTGGATAAAATAAAAGTCGATGGCGACTCTTACTATCCGCAACATAACTAAAGTCAGTTCTCCCACCGTGTTACACTATGCATTACGGATGCATATTCTATGATATGATGTAAATGATGTATGTATGAATCATGCAGCCTGAAGTGTCTGAATATCTATGTATAACAACTGCTGGCTAGGGAAAATAAATCTCGGTTCGTTGCTGAGGACTATGAGGACTTCGTTCCCGTCTTGTTTGATAGTATGGTACTTATTACCTCCCGTCTTCATTCGTCGTGTTTTTATTGAAGGAATAATTTCCTGAATATCCTGACTGAGGATAAAAGAGATGGACATAAATCCGAGGGGAAATGTTACTGAAAAGATTACTTTGTGGGGATGAACCGACAAAGCTTCGTTGAATTCCTACCTTCGTTCGTCCTTAGTAAATACTATTACTGCATTTTATGCATTTCTGGTAAACATCAATCATATTCAAAAGCATACATACATTCAAACACAACCAATGGACATTTTCGTTTAGGTAAACAAGGTAAAAGTAAATCTGGATTCAAAGACGAGATTTTATTTATTTTTAGAAAATAGCCTATACACAGGAAAGTTTGTACAAGGAGACAAAAATCCTAGTAAGAGGAATTCGTCGTAAAAGTTTTACAAAAACAAAGAAAAATAGCTATGTGAGAAATAATCCTTTTGAGTTTCAATTCTACTATTGCCATTATCTTCAAGTATCTCATCCTTTGTTGTCGAGATAGAAATGATTGGATTGATCTTTATCTGTTTGAACTTGATTTAGCTAGCACCAATAGTTGGAGTTACATGGGTGATCCAACGAGACATAGTCATACGCTTTAATCCCTAACTTTTGCCTGGATTGCCTTTTCAGGTTTTCAATCCACCGGGATACCCTTTTTTTCCCAAGCCGCCCTTTCAGGTTTTCGACTTGCCGGGTGTACATTTTTTATATATATCCCTAATTTTTGCCCGAACCCTTTTGGTTCGTCGGGATGCCCTTACTTTTGCCTAGGCCAGTCAACCTAGAGGGTCTCTTTTTATGCGTAATATTTTTTAACTAGGCCCGTGTTTACGGGCTGTGGGAAATCTTCACCATCCATAGTAGTAAGCATCATGGCACCTCCTGAGAATACCCTCTTGACTACAAATGGTCCTTCATATGTAGGAGTCCACTTGCCCCTAGGATCACCCTGTGGTAATATGATACATTTGATTACCAAGTCACCAGCCTGATATACCTTTTGCTTAACCTTCTTATTAAAAGCTTTGATCATCCATTTCTGGTACATCTGACCATGACAAACAGTTGCTAGCCTATTCTCATCAATCAAATTTATCTGGTTAAGTCGAGTCTGAATCCACTCATCTTCATCCAAGCCTGCATCCTTCATGATTCTTAAGGAGGGGATCTGAACTTCAATGGTTGAACTGCTTCCATACCATAGACTAAGGAGAATGGGGTTGCCCCTGTTGAAGTACGTATTGTAGTACGATAACCATGGAGAGCAAATGGTAACATCTCATGCCAATCCTTATATGTAACAGTCATCTTCTGTAGAATCTTCTTGATATTCTTATTAGCAGCTTCTACTGCACCATTCATCTTCGGACGATACAGAGAAGAGTTATGATGTTTAATCTTGAACTACGTGCAGAGATCAATAATCATGGTGTTATTCAGATTAGAGCCATTGTCTGTGATAATCCTTTCAGGGATGCCATACCTACATATGAGATTATTCTTAATGAATCGAGCCATAACATTCTTCGTAACAGATGCAAATGAGGCTGCCTCCACCCACTTTGTAAAGTAATCAATGGCAACCATGATGAAACGATGCCCATTGGAAGCAGTAGGTTTGATCTCACCAATCATATCTATGCCCCACATGGTAAAAGGCCAAGGAGCAGTCAACACTTTCAATGGAACTGGAGGTATATGCACTTTATCAGCATAAATCTGACATTTGTGACATGTTTTGGAATGTTGATAGCAGTCAGCTTCCATGGTAGACCAATAGTAACCTGCTCTCAATATCTTCTTTGCCATGGTATGGCCACTAGAATGAGTGCCAAAGATCCCATCATGCATGTCTTCCATAATCTCTGTTGCTTCCTTCTTATCCACACAATGAAGCAAAGTCGAATCATGATTGCGCTTGTACAAAATTCCATTACTCAAGAAGAACTTAGCAGAAAACCTCCTCAGAAACTTCTTATCTTTGACAGATGCCCCTTCAGGGAACTCCTGAGTTTCAAGATATCTTTTCACTTCATAGAACAAAGGCTTTCCTTCTATTTCTTCAATGTCAATCTCATTGCAGTATGCAGGCTTCTCAAATCTGTCAATAGTGATCTTGGGAGCTTCATCATCCCAGCTAATCTCAAACATAGATGCCATGGTGGCTAGTGCATCTGCCAACTGATTCTCTCCTCGTGGAATATGTCCAAAGGTAATCTCTTCAAAATATGGGATCAAGGACAACACATGCTCTCTGTAAGGAATGAGATTTTCATGCTTGGTATCCCAATCTCCTTTAATCTGACTAACTACTAGGGCTGAATCTCCATATACGTCTAGGAACTGAATCTTCATCTCAATGACAGCTTTGATACCCATGATGCATGCCTCATATTCAGCTATGTTATTGGTACAATAGAAACAAAGTCTTGCAGTAATTGGGGTATGACCACCTTCAGGGGAAATGATCACGACACCAACACCATTACCAAGCGCATTAGAAGCTCCATCAAAAACCATAGTCCATCGGGATCCTTGTTCAGGTCCGTCATATTGTCCAGGTTCTTTGGTAATAATCATAATGTCTTCATCAGGGAACTAAATATTCATTGACTGATAATCATCCACTGCTTGATGAGCTAAATGATCAGCTACCACACTACCCTTAATGGCCTTCTGAGTAGTGTACTGTATATCATATTCTGTTAAAATCATTTACCATCTCGCTATTCGTCTGGAGAGAGCAGGTTTCTCGAATATGTACTTGATTGGATCCATCTTTGAAATCAACAAGGTAGTATGAGTCAATATATACTGTCTTAGTCGGCGAGCAGCCCATGCCAAAGCGCAACAAGTTTTCTCGAGTAGTGAGTATCTTGTTTCACAGTCAGTAAACTTTTTGCTAAGGTAGTATATTGCCTGCTCTTTTCGACCAGACTCGTCATGTTGCCCCAACACACACCCCATTGAGTTGTCTAATACTGTTAAGTACATAATCAAGGGTCTTCCATCAACTGGTGGCCTCAAAATTGGAGGTTCTAGGAGATATCTTTTGATTTCATCAAAGGCTATCTGGCACTCGTCATTCCATTCCGTTACCTAATCTTTCTTCAACAACTTGAATATTGGCTCACAGGTAGCAGTTAACTGGGAAATAAATCTTGCAATGTAATTCAGTCGTCCCAAGAAACCTCTAACTTCCTTCTCAGTACGGGGAGCAGGCATCTCTTGTATAGCTTTTACCTTTGCAGGATCCACTTCAATACCTTTCCCATTGACAATGAAACCCAGGAGTTTACCAGACCAAACTCCAAAAGTATACTTGTTTGGATTCAATCTCAATTTGTATTTTTTCAACCTCTCAAACAACTTATGCAGGTGATCAAGGTGTTGTTCCTCATTCTGGGACCTGGCTATCATATCGTCCACATATACCTCTATCTCATGATGAATCATATCGTGAAACAAAGCCACCATAGCACGCTGATATGTTGCCTCGGCGTTCTTCAAACCAAATGGCATCACCTTATAACAAAAAGTGCCCCACTGTGTAACAAATGTAGTCTTCTCCATATCTTCAGGTGCCATCTTGATTTGATTGTAACCAGAGAAACCATCCATGAAAGAGAATACCATATGCTGAGCAGTGTTGTCTACCAAAACGTCAATATGCGGAAGTGGAAAGTCATCTTTAGGGCTGGCCTTATTCAAATCCCTGTAATCCACACACATGCGTACCTTACCATCTTTCTTAAGTACCGGTACCACGTTTGCAACCCATTGAGGATAAGAAGTCACAGCTAAGAACCCTGCATCAAATTGTTTCATCACCTCTGCTTTAATCTTTTCTGACATTTCAGGATGCATATGACGAGCCTTTTGCTTCTTTGGACGACAATCTTCTTTTACCGGCAATCGGTGAACCACAATGTCTGTATCCAACCCTGGCATATCTTCATAAGACCAAGCAAAGATCTCCACATAATCACGTAACATCTGGATCAATCTGTTCTTAACACCTTCCTCTAATTCAGCCCATATCTTGACTTCTTTCCTGTTTTCTTCCGTTTCCAGATTCACAACTTCGATTGGATCTTCATGTGGCTGTATAGCTTTCTCTTCTTGTTGTAACAACCTAGCAAGCTCTACAGGTACTTCACAATCTTCCTCCTTTCCATCTTCATCTTGATAGATCGGATTTTCGAAATTATAATTGGCAATAGTAGAACTGTTATCAACAGGATCCAGAGTGGATGAGGATCTGCATTTTAGTGATGTGGGTGTGTGTAAGAACACATAGCTGATAAAACAGAAAAAAGAAAAGACAAGGAGAACAATATTAACGAAAAAGAAACGTCCATTGATTTTATTGAATGAAGTATGCAAATGAAATGACATCCCGAAACAAGCATACCATTGTGCCCCGGGAAAGACACAAGGCTTAAAATTTTAATTGTTCGAAATTACAAACTTAAAATAAAAACACAGTAATAGTATTTACTCCTGACTAAAGGAGATCAGAATAACGTCTTCAGTCCTCCAATTGTTGAGTCCATCACCCATGGTAGGAAAGATCCAATCATCCAGGTTGTAGTCTTCATTACAGTCACCCACATCATTGATTTGATCTCTTATGACCCCTTGATTGGTGATACAAACAACACGAGCACGACGAACAACCCTCTGAGATTCTGCAGTGAAACCCAAACCAAACTTGTCAGACTTGTAAGGGATGTTGGGAAGCTAACCCCAAATAGCAGAACCACCTTTTGCAACCATAATTTTAGCATCTTTGAGGGATGCCATTGCGGGAAGTATTCTGGTAACCATAGGAACTCTTTTAGAAGCAGGGACATACTGAGGAGCAGGAGCAGAGCAAGGAACAACTTCAAATGTTTGACATGGAGTTTCAACCATCTCACCCTCCATTTCTACATATTTGAAAGTATTCACATGGCTCACCATGTACTCTTCTTCACCATAGACAGTGACAATTTTGTTTTTCACCGGATATTTCAACTTCTGATGCAAGGTGGAAGTCACAGCACCTGCCCCATGGATCCAGGGACGCCCAAGCAAACAAAAATACGCAGGACGGATATCCATCACATAGAAAGTAGAGTTGAATACTTGAGAGCCTACTTTGATTGGGAGGCCTACTTCTCCATCTACCACTCTTCTTGAACCATCAAAGGCCCTTACCACCACATCACTTGGTCTTAACACAACATCTTCAGGACTGAGCTTGTCCAGCACCTCTTTAGGGAGCACATTTAATGAAGATCCATTGTCCACCAGTACATGAGACAAAGTAGTGCCCCTATATTCAATAGAGATATGCAAAGCTCTGTTATGGTTCCTCTTGGCAGGAGTCAAATCAGCATCAGAAAAGCCCAAACCATTATCACTAGTCAGATGTGCAACATAATTCACAAATTGATCCACATAAATTTCATTTGGCACATGAGCAGTCTTCAGGAACTTGATTAAGGCTTTAGCATGAGCCTCAGAACACATCAGCAAAGATAACATGGAGATTTTGGAGGGAGTATGCCCCAACTGGTCAACAATATCATAATCACATTTGCGGATGATCTTCAGTACCTCTTCCATTTTTTTAGAAAGATTTTCAGCATTTGGTGCCTCAGTTTGCACAGGTTCAATCACAGGACTCTTGCCTCGGGCATCAGTATTTGGCCCAGAAGTGGAGTTAGTAGTTGGAGTAGCTGCACTTTTGGAGGTAGCCTGAGGAGAGAAGATTCTTCCACTTCTGGTGATCTTACTAGATCCAACAATATTGTCAACATCAAGACTAGTATCAGTAATAGGTGCATCAGTCAAAGGTTCTTGTTTGACACCATGGATATAAACATCAGAACCATAATTCCAGGGTATAGCTTTATTAGAAGTATAAGGAATATGGCCAGGTGTGGTAATGATCATGGGAGGCATTCTAACTTCAGCAACAGTCTTCATAAGGCCTTCAGCAGTAATCCTGGCAGGTCCTTTGGATGTGATCCTGACAGGACCTTTGGAGGTAATATTCACACATACTTTCAACAAAAGGATTCCTCTCAAACAATATAGTGTAATTGTTCATGAGGCGTTGAATGCCATCCTTCGACTTCCAGCAACTATCAGGTTTATAGGCACAGTAAAAATAGTCTTCATTGCAACCTGGAAAGAACCCAACCTGCACCAACTTCTTCTTGATAATGGATAATGGAGTAGTTACTTCTTCTACTGAGGAAACATAGGCAACCTCATCAACAACATTAACAGTCTTCTCATAATTGGGCATTGGAGCAGTGATCACATTTGGGGTCCCATGAGGGTCAAATTCAATTTCCCCAACTTCAATCATGTCTTGAATCTTGTTTTTCAACACCCAGCAATTGTTGGTGTCATGTCCCGGACTATTAGAATGATATGCACATCTCGCATTAGTATTGTACCGAGGAGAGGATGTATTAGGATTCTGAGGAGGATCCCTCAAATAAATTAGTTCCCCTTTCAACATGTGTTGCAAGGCTTGGGCCAGTGACATGTTGATCTTGGTGAACTGTCTTCTAGGCTTCTGTTGATTGTTTTGTTGTTGCTTTGGTGCTGCAGGGGCAAGGTTGGAGATGTGAACTACTCCCACAGATTGGTGACTCCTGTTACGACTATGTTGACCATACACAACATTAGACTCCTTCTTTCCACTAGGGGGCTTCTTAGCAGTGCTTAAAAAAGAGGAACCCACCTGTATCTTACCACTTCTTATACCATTTTCCACACGTTCTCCAGTCATTATCAGCTCAGTGAAACCAGATGATGAGCTTCGAATGAGGTGACTATAGAAAGGACCATTCAACATACTCATACACATATCCACCAGTTCCCTGTCAGTCAGAGGAGGTTGAACTCTGCCAGCCAGATCACTCCATTTCTGGGCATACTCCTTGAAACTCTCCTTAGCACCCATAGACATGCTTTGGATCTGCATGCGAGTTGGTGCTAAATCAGCATTATATTGGTATTGCCTATAGAAGGCCTCAGCAAGATCATTCCAATCACAAATATTAACACTTTCCAGTTGATAATACCATTCCAATTGAGCTCCAGATAAGCTATCTTGGAAGAAATGAATCCACAATTTCTTATCAGCAATATGTGGTTGAATCCTCCGAACATAGGACCTTAGGTGCAGCTTAGGACATGAGACACCATCATACACCACAAAAATAGGAACCTTGAAGCTAATAGATATAACCACTCCAGAAACTAAACTCAGATCTTCAAAATCAAGCCCAGAAGATTTTTGTAGCTCCATAGCATTCATTCTGTCTACCTACATCTTGTACTTCTCCTCACTAGCAGGATCATGATAATAGTTTGCTTCAGAATCAGAATCTCCCATCGTATCATGGAGACTACCTCCCTCCTTCTCAGAATTCTCAGACTCAGAATCTTCAACCTCTTCCTTTGTCTTGATAGGACCTCTGAATCTTCTACCCAAGTTGATGAGACCTCCTGATTTTCTAGTCTTCTTCTTCTTCTTAGCCAGCAGTGTCTTCAGCTCATCTTGTCCCTTGGACAAGTTCAAGATCAACTCTTGGAATTGTGCATTCTGAGCCTGGAGATCCTTAACAGTTTGTTCAAGAGCCATTTCTGCTGAAATAAACAGCGAGCAGATAAGATACCTGTTCATAAGAAACCTGTGATGCAATGATATGGTATGTAAATGCATATGAAATGTTTTCAAGGACCGCAGGATTTAAATTTTTTTAAACAACCAGAAAGTAAACTTTTATTAGTAATCAATAAACTTGTTTGCCTCTTGGGCTTACAACAAAAATGAAATGAATACAAAGATGGGGTTTTAAGTCTCCCATGGACGTTTCCTCTTTGTGTTGAGGTATGAGTTGAGATTCCGCTCCTCGTGAAGTTGTCTTGTCAGCTCCAGGATTCTTTCTCGACTAGCTTTGAAATGAGTCTCAAAAGTATCCCTTTATTCCTTCAAATGGATCCAGGATCTATGCAACTCTTCCATGTCAGTAGGCATGTCTGGATGAAGAATGATATAAGGAGTATCTCCTTCAGTAACACGCTCCATGGTAACTGGCAGGATAGCAGGATATGGCATCATAAGAGTCTGAGCACGTGCTCGTATCCATCTGAGATAAGGTTCCATAGGAATGGAGTACTTTGGTTCCAGAGTCTTGCTGTCAACCTTGTTCACTTTACTCCAAGCTCGTATGAACCTTTGTCGGTAACCTTGCAGATCGTTGTCGTAGTCGAACACAATACCCTGAATAAGCATGTCATGAGGACCATCACTCCGAGCATAACCAAACTGACGCAGCGCTAAAGAAGGATTGTAGGTAATGCCCCATCTTATGCCAAGGAGTGGCACATTAGGGAACTCCCCACAACGGTCAATGATAGTAACATTCTCCATAGATCGATAGCACCAATGAATATCTGAATGAGAAAGTGACATAATCCTCTTGGACCACCTGAACCCTTGTTCATTCTTCATCACTGATCGAGGAAGGTGAGAAATAAATCATTTAGACAATAGAGGTATACAACACATCAGAGTTCCTCGTGCCTTCGTATTACGGGTATGGAGAGAATGTAAGATGTCTCCAAGTAATGTAGGCACTGGATTGCGAGTCAGAAATATATTGATGGCGTGTACGTCTATGAACTGGTCTGGATTAGGGAACAACACTAAGACATAGATCAATAGGGCTAAGATCTCCTCAAAAGCATCATAGCTCATAGCCTTCAGGAACGCTTGAGCTTTATCCATCAATACCTTAACAAGAATACACTTAACTCCACTCCTTGTTTCTAGTACAGTGTCAAATTTCTTCAAATGTAAGGCTGCAACAATGACTTCAGATTTAGGCTCCTTTTCCAAGCCTGTGAAAGGTCTCTGATCAAGGATAGGTATACCCAGTAGCTTGGAGAATTCTTCCATTGTAGGAACCAACTGATAGTCGGGGAATATGAAGCAATGATGTTTAGGGTCAAAGAACTAAAACAGGACACTCATCATGTCTTCATTGAACCCTGAAGTGACTAGATCCAGTAGGTGACCATGCTTCTTGATGAATTGGGAATTTTCAGAAACTTGAGAGACCAATTCCTCAAGCTTAGGAGGTATTCCTACAAAGTTGATCCGGATAGTATTCCTACGAGCAGAAGCCATGACCTACAACAAAGAACAAAGATAAATCCTTTGGTCCTTGAAATGGTTAGTGAAAATGCTATGCTTATGATGCATGATGATGTTATGATGTTATGCTCAATCAAAAACATGTGGCACACATAAACAAGTCACACAATGGCCCTAGGTTTGAAGGCTTGCATGAGGTTTAAAGGTAAGTACCCTCCCCTGAAGTTTAGTTGGTTCATCCTGTCCTACAAAAGTAACCGGGTTCTAAGGGATCTCAATATCACTGATCCTTCCCAAGGGTGGTTGTTCAGTAGGCAACTTACTTGCCAACCAAAACCCTCAAAGTTTGGGATCTCAATGAGCATAGTATCGAGTATCAACCATCTTCAGTCTTCACCAAAGCCGGTTATCTCACTACTTTTCTAAAGGCCAAGATGGGATGACTAGGGTTCTAAAAGTTAGCTAGTGTATTGACAACATATGGCAGCCCCATATTATCCTTAACTTACTTAAGGAACATAAGCACCACCCAAGAAGTCATACTAACTATGGCCACCAGATCAACCATATCGGTATACGCCGTACAGTTTCCTTGGTCTATTGCCATTTACCTAGGGTATACTAGATCCGGGTTAGGATCTTTCACACATAAGCCCAACAGATAAATATAAAGCAAACAAGACAAACAATTTAAGTGATCTAATTCTTAAGGGCACCCCTCTTTTACTTAGTAATTCCCCAGCAGAGTCGCCAGTTCTGTAATACGGTGGGAGAACTGACTTTCTATAAATGTTGCAGATAGCAAGAGTCGCCACCGACTTTTATTTTATCCATAAGGAAAGGATATGAAAGAACAGGAAAGACCTATTTTAAAAGACTTGAGTTCGGGGGGTAGTTTATATAAAGGGAAGCTATTAGCACCCTTTATATCCATGGTTATCCATGGGCTCTTAGTTACTTAGCTCACTTTGTTTGTTTGCAAGAATGTAGTGTGTGATTAGAAATTTTCTAAGTACTTTGTAATGATCCTCGTATAGATGTATACAATGCCTTGTTTTTGAAAATTGTTTGAAAAGTGGGGTGTAAAGAGTATTTTGAAATGTGGGCAAGTAATTAAGAGAAACCTACACTATATTAAGTCTTTACTGTTTTTATGTTCTTTCAATGGTAAGACTATCCCTATTATTAAGGAATAGGTAGTCATTACCTTGGATGTAATTAAGGGACATGTGTAGGGACATCTGGATATAGGCAACTGTAGGGTGTCTTTAGCAATTCGTAGGGACTTATCATCTTTTATTCGAAGGGACAAGATCATTTATCGTAGGCAACCTCGATGGGACTTTATCTTTAAAACTATAAGGACTTGATGATATTTATGAAGGGACTTGCTTAAGACACCATACTTGACCTTTTGAAATAGGCAACTGAGAGGCAACCCTAGAAAGTGCAAGATGGCGATCAAAGACCGACTTACGTGTGTGCGTGTTTATTTTCAAGTATTTATCTTTTTTGTAAAGTAATTTTCTAAGTTGATTTTAATTACAAAACATGTTAAACACACCCTAAATTACTAACCATACAATAAATATATTTACAATAAATAAAGCAAAAATATAAACCTATAAATATTACAAGGCTTTGGGACAATTACAATATAATCGAGAAATAACAATAATGATAAATATAATAATAAATAAGCAATAATTAAATATTAGTAATAATAAAATAAGAATAAAGGTGAGAATAATAAAAGAAATAAGAATTTTAGCAAGAAAAATTAATGTTAGAAAAGTTTTAGAAATTAATTAAGAAAATAAGTTTAATAATAATAAATAAATAACAAATTATTTACATATTAAAAATAAAGATTAATAATATAATTAGGGTTTAGAAAAAAATAGGTTAATTTTTAGGGTTAGGATAAAATTAGGGTTGACAAAAAATTAGGGTTAATATTTAAATTAAGAAAATTAGGGTTTTAATTAAAATATATTATTAATCTATTTACAAAAACATAATAATTATATATATATAAACATATTATCAAATAAATACAAACAATTTAAATTTAAGAAAATAAATTATGATTTTTGAAAATATAAGATTTTAGGAAAATACTATTAATTATTATTTAGAAAGTTTTATTTTTTATAAGAATTTAAATAAGTTAAATAATATATATAAACAAATCAATATAAAAAAAAATTGAAAAAAATTGCAAAATACCTGAGGCTGGGATTCGAACCCACGCCCTAGGCTTTCACCCTCTTGGACCAACATCACTACCACCAGGCCAACTGCGTTTGGTGAATATATGCTGGGTATTGATCTTTATGTATTAAACCTGCAAAATAAAAGAGATTTTGACCAAAATGAATAACCTGGGGATCGAACCCAGACCGCCTGCCTCATACGCGCCCACTCTTACCACTACATCACTTGCTTCCAACTGATATAAAACACAAAATGTTAATTAAATATTAAAACCACATTCAAATCATGAAATTTGCACGCGCAGTCATCTTCTTCCTCCAACCGTCGTATTAGGCTATAGTGACACTTCATTCGTCACTAGAGCTTATAGTGACAGACTTTCTCCGTAGCTACATGTTCTAGAAATTCAAAAACGCATCATACACAATATAAATTCAATCTAAGGGTTCAAATTAATCAATACATGTCCTCTAAGTCCAATTCAGGTCTCAATTTCTAATGAAATCACTCGTAACTAGGGTTCCTAATTTTGAACCTTCAAAACCCTAATAATGGTGTACCCTCAATCCTGCACTGAAACTCAAATTAAACCAACCAGAATCATTTCAAACATCAACATAAACAATAATATACAATCAAATTTCATTTATATAGCTTGTATAAGAAAAATCGAAAAATCAAATTTTAAGCTAAAAGATGAATTCGGTTTATGCATTCAAAGGTGTTTTTGATGATGCAAATGATGTAAATAGGTTCAATGATCATCCAGCAATGTATTGCAACCTTTAAAACTTCTTGATATGGCCTGCAAATTGAAATTTGAATGTGACTTTTAGTATGAAAATTTGAAGTTGAATGGTGTTCTTGGAGGCTCTGATTTTCGTCCCCTTGCTATGCTTTATGCTTATGGATATATAGTGAACAAAATTAGGTTAAAACTTTGTGGATTTGTGGGCTTTTGAAGGTTGCTTGATCATGAAGTTTCACCACTTTCAAATATCCTCAAAAATCTTATAAAACCTTTCTAAATTGGGTGGGCACGAATTTTGATGATACCAATCAGCTTTGAATATCCTTTAAGAGTTTCTAGAATGAGAATCATATCAAATATTGAGTTTTTCATATTTTATTTTGATTTAAAATGATTTTTAATGTATAAAATCAAAATAAATAAAAATAAACTAATAAAAATCTGAATAAATGATATTTGATTCGTGCATGATGTCATGGAAGAGATTGGGTCATAAAAATGCAAGCCCATGTGGAAATAATTAGTTCTAAGACCCCATTTGCTCAATAAACCTCTCAAACATTTCCCAACTTTACAAAGACACAAATCCCTCACTTTTAAGGCTACAAAGGTGTTCTTGTACATTTTGGAAATCTTAGAGAGTCCTCTAATAAACCTCTTTGGTCTCATGTCCATATCCTTTACCATTTTCAAATTATGCCCTTTGGAAGATGTTGACTTTTTGTTGACTTTTAAAATGACCTATAATGTCTTAGCTCATACCTTCCAAATGAAGCATTTTTAGGCTTGGCTTGTGAGACACAAAGTTGTAAAGAATTAAATTTCCTTCAAAATGAGCTTTGGATGGGAAATTTTTGATGAAGCATGTGAATGTTATGGCTGGTCAAAGTTCAGTTGACTTTTCCTATGAAAACCCTAATTTAGAAACTCCTGATTCTTGATGATCTGAAATCTCCTTGATGAATCATGATCAACCATTGATCAAATGATGAATTTTACTTCATATACTTGATGTTGGCAAAGAATCATGAAGTTTGACTTTGGTTTGACCATAGTTGACCTTAGTTTGACTTTTTGACTACTTTGACTGATTTTAGCCTATCTGATCATCTGACTGAGCAAACCTTTTGGGAAAGCCTTGAAACTTGACATAGGGATTCTTGAAGACATATAGGATACTATGAAGCTCACTTGAAGACTTGGAAATCCATTTAGCCTGATGAAACTCAAAACCCTAGTTTAGGGTGCATTGCTTAGGAGGAGGCTTTGTCTGAGAGAACTTCCAAGCTTTCTGACTAATTGTGAACCTTGTGAACCTCTTGAGATGCCTTGTGAACCTTGTGAACCTCTTGAGATGCCTTGTGAACCTTGTGAACCTCTTAGGATACCTTGGTACACAATGTCTGATCTAGGTTAGGGAAAATTTTGGGGTGCAACAACGGCCATCGGATAAATGATGAGGGACGGTCATCAAAAGGTGAAGGACGATCACCTAACAGGGGATGACTGCTCTTTATCACGACATAGGACGAATGCCGAATAGAAGGTTCCAACAATGGGGATTCCACTCGGGAAAGGATGAGGGACGGTCATCCAAAGGTGAAGGACGATCACCTGGCAGGGGACGGCTGCCGAAAATATCACGACATAAGACAGATATCAGATATAGAAGGTTGTTTTGCCTTTGTGGGGATGTAAACACGGACGAGTGCTTACGCTTAAAAATAGAATGTATAAGTGTTTGACAGTGTGCATAGACAAAAGATGCGGATGAGCATCTTTAGAACCATGATACGGACGAGTATCGATAGAAACAAACGCTGACACGTGTTTAAGGGTGATGATACGGACGAGTATCAATTGGTTGAGCAAAGAACACAGACGAGTGTTGAATCTGCTGAGGGGTGATATATACAAGATACAGACGAGTATCAAAGACTTCTATATAAGTATGTACACGTATGATCTGCTGGTGAAGTATGTGCAAGACACGGACGAGTGCCAAAAAATTGAGCAAGGGACACGAACAAGTGTTTTGCCTTGCCAGGGAGGTATGACATGGGCGAGTGTTAATAAAGAATATGTACAGGTATGAACAAGTGTTTGAGAATTCAGAAGGTATTCTGGCAACTTTACTAGGGAAAGATGACACGGACGAGTGTCGAAAAGAGCATGTATAAATACGAACAGGCATTTGTGTTTGAAAGTGCAAAGGGGATGTCTTGTCTTTTATCTGCATGGGATGTGAGTTTTATATATGGCTGGTGAAGTAACGATGGTGTTCGCAGGTGACTAGCTCGAACCTGGCTTATGATCATGCAAATGTTTGATTTTTGCTGTAATGCTCCGTATTAGACGGAATGCTTCGCTTATTTTTGGAAAAAATGATGCGAATGCTATGATTATGCAAAAGAGAGAACCGATCCGACATCCGGATCCTGCGGGGAGAAAGATCTCTGGTTTATCTGTCCGGAGGGAGAACTCCGCTGGGGACGAGGAAGTTTCAGCAACTCCGTTAGGAAAGTATTTCATGCATTGCTCTAATGGGGAGAGAAAGGCAACTCTGTGGGGAAGCAATTACACCGACTCTGCTGAGGATGAGGAAAATCTTGGCAACTCTGATGGGGAATAGAAAGTTCCTGAATACTTTGCTGGGGAAAAGCCGTCGGGCATTGCTCGGGAGATCCTGCTTGGGGAGGAGATAACTTCTGGGAAGTAATATGTTGCTACTCCTTCATCCAAGCGACATGCTAGGGATTTCATAAGTTTCTTTTCAGGATCCTCTGAGGGGATAACAACTTCGTGGGGGAATACTTCTGTCAAGTAACCCTGCTGATGATGTGATTGCTGGCTTGGCTGGGGAAAATGCCTGATATGCCCCAGGCTGTGAAAGATTGTTTGCCTTGAATACCTGCAACCTGTTAAGACAAAATAAAACGCACAAGTGTGCCAAGGTATCCTCAACCAGATTCCTTTATAGGAGTTAGATTTGCTTAAGAATTGATATTTCCTGCAAGCATTTATAAAAAGAAATGGCCTATATGCTTTCAAGCAAATGTTGTATTACGAATTCTGGACATTTTGCAAACAAAAACAAGAGGTAAAAACAAAGAAACAAGGTGTGACTGAATATTCTGATTTTATTGATGTGAGTGCCCTGAATAGGCAAGTACAGTTAAAGAAGCGAATCCCCTGAAATGAGGAGATTGCAGTAAATTGAGAAAATAAAAGTGTTGGTAATGTTGAAGATGATGCTCTAGTGAGCTTCTTTGGTATGACCCATATGACCTTGACGTTCTTCTTATCTTGCTTTCTGAAGAAGGTTGATTCTGACCGATGCTTTATCCTTTCGAAGCTTGCCATGTTGTGAGTGATACAGACGAATTCAGAACGCAGTGGATCACCCTTTTGGGTTTTCGATCCACCGGGATACCCATTTTTGCCCGAGTTGTCCGATGTGGCTTTTCAACTCAGTGGGTGTACACATTTTTTTTCCTTATTTTTGCCCGAGTCTTTTTATTCTATTTTTGACTCGCCGGGATGCCCTATTTTTTCCTGAACTTACATTCTGGTTTTATGTCCAGCGGGTCTTTTATGCGAAGTATTTATTAACTGCATCTGAATTCACAGGAGATAAGAAATCCTCTCCATCCATAGTAGTGAGCATCAGTGCCCCTCCAGAGAACAAGCTCTCCCACTTGGTATTCCCGAGGTCTGACTTTCTGATCGAAGGTTGTCGCTCCCGAAGATTTGCATCCCGTTGCAGACGCGAACGGTCGGTGAAAGAGAAATGAAATGAAATGAATAAAGTCTCCAGCTAGGCATTTTTATCCCGAAGGAAAGGTAATGCTGCATAAACCTGGAAAGAGATGGATAAGACAGTTGGGAACCAGAGAAACTGAGAAAGGGGGTTGGTTACAACCTGGGAAGGTATTAGCACCCAGTTTGTCCGTCGTACTCGACGGGATCCACGCTTACAAAATTATGTTTAAAGGGGGTAGGTGTATGTGATATCTGTGTGCAAAAGCTAAGGTATGAATGTACAGGTGTCAGTGCAAAAAGGTGAATTGCTCAGGAACTGAGGCTTAGAAAAGAATGCTGAAAGAGGGGGATGACAAAGAGACTTTTGTTCGATAACTGAAAGAGGGGGATAATGAGTCTTCTTAAGTATGAGATAAGCATCTCAACTTAATTACCATGATGACGTAGGATTAAGATCATTAACCTACTTGTGATTATTAAGATGTTTTTTGGATTTTTGTTTAGTGTTAAGTAATGAGTTTAATCTCTAATCACAAATTAGTGAACTCATTACACCATCCTAATAGAAGGATAACAGATGAGAACACTTAAGCTGAGGAAGATACCTCAACTTAATCCATGGTTAGGGACTAAATTCATTATATAACAAGCCTTTATTAAATGGATTTTAATTAAAGGATGAGATTAAGAAGTGGATTTTAAGGTTTGCAAGACAACTTGAGGGGGACTTGTCCATTAAACACTAGGGTTATTCCCTCTTAACCATAAGGAAGAGATAGAACCCTAATCTAAGGCCCAAGTTACAAGATAAAGTCTTAGTGGTTATTAGTGTGATTTGATTAAGAGGTGTAAACAAATTAAAGGTTTAACACTTAGGATTAAAGTTATACACTCCATCCTAAGAGAAGGATGCAGGCATACCCTAATTCAAAGTCCTAAAGCTTTAAGAGTTTAGTCTCTGATTATTGAGATGAGTAAAGAGACTCAAGGAGACTCAAAGGTAAAAGACTAAGGGGGACTATACACAACCCTAAAAGTTATCATGCTTGAATATCCTATGGTTTGTTATGCTTAAGAGAAATAATCTTCAAGGCCACCAATGGAAGAAGCAGATGAAAATAGAAGGAGAAAGAAGAACAAGTTACGTACTTCCTAAAGAAGATAAGTAACTTGAAAGAAAGAAAGTGAGAAGGATGGAACATAAGTGAATTAGATTCACTTCATAGACATTTAAGAATGCATATGAATGGGATAAGAAGAGGTGGGAAGTGAAGGCAAATCCACTTCCTAAATAAACTTACCAAAAGATCCTGAAAATGTTAGTACGGATGAATAAGACATAAAGCATAAAGAAATGAATTGAAATGAGATGCAAAGACCAAAGTCAGAAGTGATTATGCAATGCAAATGGCATATGTGATGATGAAAAGTCATACAATATGCATATGAATGATCATACAAAGATGAGATGTCATGAAAGCATGTTTAGAAGTTTGAAAACACATGGATGTTTATGAAATGTAATGAATGCAAGACATAGAAAATGAATGACGAAATGACCAAGCAATGTTCAAGTATGTCCTAATATTTCTAAGATGTAATATGAATGTTTGAAATGTCATGGTAAGTTCACATGATGATGATATGCAAAGATGAATGCAAATGAACATGAGAAATTAGGGTTTTATGAATGTATGAGATGCAAATGACCAAAACAGAAGCATACAACATGATAAAAAATTGAAATCAAGCTCAATCAAACCCTAATCCCATATAAGATCACACCCCAAAGGAAAAGGTCAGAAGCTAATCATATTGAAAGTTATGGATTTTCTAAGTTTGCTAGGGTTTTTAGGTGATTCTCAAGGGAAAATGTAAATCAAATTGAAAATGCTAGATATATTTATGATAAAAATAACCTAGAAACTACATGCAATATGTGAAACAATGCAAAAAGAATCAAGTTCAAACTAATCATGGTTAGGCAAAAATGAATTTTTCAAATTTGGGTTAGAAAATGTGATTTTTAAGAACCCTAATTCAAAGAAAATTGTAAAATTATGATCAAACCTAAAAATAAATTTGTATGATGAGTTTGAAAATGTTTCTAAATGTATTGGAATGGTTCATAATATTTTTGGTGATTTTTAGAAACCTAAATGTATTTTTAATTAATTAAAATCTATTAATTAATTAAAAATAACATTTAAATATTTTTAAAATAATTTTTTAATGCAAAAAATAAAATAAAAATCATTTTTGGGTTGAGAAAAATATTTGGATCAGAAATGCAAAAGATCATATTTTTTTGATGTTTTTAACTATTTTTAATAAAATGTACAAAAGAAATAAAGAAAAATGAAATAAAATGCAATTAAATGGAAGGTCAACTGATCTGAGGGCCAGGAATCAAACCCAGGGGGTAGGCATTGACTGCGCGCATATTTTAAGGGTCAGGATCACTTCTGATTAAAATAATTCAATTAAGCCTAATTAAACAAATTAACTAATGTTTAGGGTTAATGACCTCATTTGGATCGTACGCTGCCTAATCTAATCTCAATCCAAGGGATCACAATGAAACTGGAAAACGAAACCCTAATTAATCTCAGGTGACCGGAGTAAGCTCCGGTCATCTTCTTCGCCCACACCTTCATGCCATCTCTCTCTCTCTAAGCTACCCCAGACCAAAATAACTGCCCAGAAATGATCCCCATGCCTCACCCAATCAAAATCACTCATCAAACATCATTTATATCACAAGAATCATGCGAATCGAATCAAAAACAAATTCACGGGCAAAGTTTCAGAACATCATGAAATTCTTATTTCTCAACCATTTTCAAAAGTAAACATATCATGATGATCAGTGCATCATGTAGAAGCATTTAAGAACTTAAAATAGGAGTTCTGGAAAAATTGTTCTTCATGGTTACCTGAGATGAAGCTTTCTCAATCTGGGCTTTTGGACCTCTTTCTTTGTTCAAACCAACACCAATGAGCTCCCTGATGATGTTGCAATGCTTGGAACAAGTTTGTATGGCCTGGTTTATGAGTTTCAGTTATGAGAGGTGAGAAATCGTGTTTTTGATTCAGAGGCTTTTAGGTCATTGTGAGGGTTGCTTTGTGATCTTGAAGGTGTGTATGATTGAATGGTGAAAAGAGTTTTGAGGTTTGTGGTTTGTGTTGAGAGAATCGAAGAGATGAAGATTTTGGTGGATTTTGTGCAAACTGACTTGTGTTGTGTTTCAGGCTCCAAGAACATATGAAATGAGATCCATGAGCCATGTATGTGAAGTCTTGATTGGTCAGAAGAGTTGTTGTGGCTCAGCTTGATTGGTATGGGCAAGTTGCAAAAAGTCAAAAGTTCTTGTACCTTAGGCATGGGCCATGGCAGAGCTGGCTCAATGGGGTGTCTGGCCTCAGTAAAATTCATGGAGAGCCATAGAATTGGTTTGATGCAACTGGCACAAGTGGATGGAAGGATCCAAGGCATTTTGCAAATTTTATGAGTTTTGGCCCTTTTGAGATTTCTTAAAGCTCAAGTCATGAAAGTCATGCAAACTTGGGCCAATTATGATCTTTGGAAGTTTCCTTGACATGTTATGATGCATAGAAGCTTATTAGAGGTCAGGAAAAGGCTTGGCAAGTGAAATTGCAAAAAGTCCTCTTTGGCATGAACTTGAAAATTATAGGATTTTTGCCAACTTTGAAAGGCCATATCTTGAGTTCTAGGATGAATAAAGACATGTTCTAGTACTTTTTGAAAAGGGAAAGATCTAATCTACAACTTTCATGTCCAAGAATTTTTCATTTGAAGCACTTTTGATCATGAAAGAATAGGTTGAAAATCTTTCCCAAAATGGAAAGTTTCCATTACAAGTCATTTCCAAAAATGGCAAGTTTGCATTTGGCTCAAAATTATTCAACTTTGTGAACTTCCAACCACTTCAAAGATCAAATAAAGATCATTTGGACTCAATTTGATGAAAATGATCTTTTGGTACTGTCGCTCCCGGGATTTTCATCCTAGTACAAACGCGAAATTGGCGCGGAAAAGGTAGAGTCGCCAGCCAGGCATTTTTATCCCGAATGAATGGGAAAGGTAATGTTGCACAAACCTGAGGAAGAAGGAAAGGACAAGGTCCTGCGAACCAAAGATCTGGGTTCGGGAGTCGATTACGACCTGGGAAGGTATTAGCGCCCCAGATCGTCCGTCGTACCCGAAGGGATCCACGATTGTTTGCTTGTTTCAAAGGGTGAGAAAATACGAGTGCTGTTGAATAAAACTGCTGACTGGAATAGGAATGCAAAATGGAACTGGAAAAGAAAATGGAAAGGAATGGGGAAATGTAGGGAAAATAAAGAATATGCTCGAACGGGCCCTACCCCGCTGCCTACGGACCTCATCGGGATAATGAGGATCAGAGACGACGTAGTTTGCCTAACCAGGAGGGAACTTTGTTTGTGTTTTTTATGCTAGAACTGCGTATGTTTATGCTCAGGTGTTGCAGGCTCGTCTGGTACGAGTGCGTTTACCGTCTTGCATGAAAGACGAGTCGTCACGAGTTCGCGTTCAGAGTGAATGAGATGAGAAAGAGAAGTTCCCGCAGGATAGTC
This sequence comes from Lathyrus aphaca, assembly GCA_963966055.1. Lineage (NCBI taxonomy): Eukaryota > Viridiplantae > Streptophyta > Magnoliopsida > Fabales > Fabaceae > Lathyrus > Lathyrus aphaca. The sequence continues at coordinate 450,197,877 of OZ014521.1, forward strand.
GCTTATTATTTTTTTTTTCTTTTATGAGAAATGTTTTGAATTTGTTTGTGAACATTCTCATACTAAGACCTATCCATCGCGGGAAGTACTTACACCTCGCCCCGAAACAGGACGCGTATAAGAACTCCACAACAAAGTCTCGTGTCATACAAGAACGTTCAACCTTTATTAGGTGTTTTATTGATTTTCTTTATGATGTGAGAAAGTATGACTCAAATCGGAAAAAGGACAAAAACTAAGGGGGACTAAGACCAACCCTAAGTAATTTATTTACAAAAAGGATATCCTAATGGTTAGTGAGGTTTTCTAATCCTAAGGAGGAAGAGGAAATGAAAGAAGGAAAAGGATGCAACTTACTTCCTACGGAAGGTAAGTTGGTCCTAACAAAGGGGAATCCTATCAATCACAAATATGAAAAGAAGGAAATTAAATGCATAAAAGAAATGCATAAAATGAAATAAAGGATAAGGTAAGGAGACTTACCTCAATCTTCCCCTCTACAAAACAAAGGTTAATGTGCATTTTTATTAAAAAACAATAAACAAACACACAAAGATTAAATCCTAAGGCAACTTAGACCTAAACTAGACTCTATCTTAATCCTAAAGGAACTAAAAAACAAGGACAAAAATACAGCACCTATTACAACCCTTAAACACACAATCAGCTATGGAAACAAAGCCTAACACAAACAACATACTACAGCCATCATGCAGCATGAAAAAGTAGGTGTAGAAAGTCAAATACAGCATGTACACATAACAAACAGCATACATTTTACAGCACCTATATGCAAAAACAGCTATGAAATGCAAAATCTAGAATTAATTATTTTCATTATTAATGCACAAACTCAATGAAAAATGCACTAATCTCAACATACACGTGCATTTAAACATGAATCAACATATACAAATGGAAGAACATGAACATTTAGGATTATTCAAGAATGCATCATATGGATTATGCAACAAGTAATGCACAAAGTAGCACATAAACATGCGTTTGAACATGGCATATGAACATGATGATCATTGATTATGAACATGCAACATGATAGTTCAACAAACATACTAAACTTAATGCAAAATTCAGAATTGAATTGATATGGATGATGTGATCAAGAATGCAACAAAATGCAATCAAATGCACATACATATGATTATGCCAAATGCAACATACCTCAACATAATGAAATGCAAAAAATGATTTAATGCAATGTGAAACATGTTAAAACAGAATGCAACATGATTATTATATGCCAAATGATGCATAAACATGGCAACAACATGCAAGAACTCTAAGGTATGCACAAAGAAACACTAAAATGCACAACATGCAACATGCACAGAATCGTGTCGAAACGACTCGAAACGGGGGAATGAGCTACTGGAAATGGACTCAAAAATTCCCTAAAATCACTACCTAAACATGTATGAACATTAGAGGCACTAGGACTTAGGAATGAACAATCAAATAAGCTAAAACCCCAAAAATCAACAGCGCTAACCGGTTAACCATATGCGTTAACCGGTTAACGGACCTAAAACAGCAATAATTTGTGGCAAAACGCACGCGTTAACCGGTTAACCAAATGCGTTAACCGGTTAACGCTGAACAGAATTGAAAAAAAAGCTTTTGAAATAAGTGCTTTTGGCCACAAGCTCACTTCTAATGATCCCTAACACACCTAGGAACATGCTAACACTAATTTCTACTTAATTTGAGCTTATTTACACATGATAGAACCTATATCTACCAACACTTTAAATCCTAAATCAACAAAAATCACAAATCACAAGCAAACATAATCGAAACGAAACAACTTCAAACAAAGCGAAAAAAGCACTTAAAGAATGCCGAAATGGCGAGATGAAGAGAATAACTTAAAGAAGAAGTGATTTAGATCACCAACCTATGAAGCGGAGAAGTGCTTCGGTGTATGTTGCAAGAATCGGAGCTTGATCGAAGAGAAAACCAAGAAAACCGAGAAATCGCAAAATAAATGCGTTCTTCACGTTTGGACCTCCGTGTGCTTCCGATAACCCGAAATCTTCAACAAAATTCAGTAGCTTCTTCTTCTATAATCCACAATCAATGAAGGTTGGATGCTTAAGCTTCAAGATCTTCAAGTTTCAATGTGAAACTTGAAGAGCTTATTTGAAAAGCTTTGGTGAAAGGAGGGAAAAAGGAGGAAAAGTGAGAGAGAAAAAGTGCTTATGAAAGAGTGAAAAATTGGAAAATTGTGTGAACCCTTTTGGTTTGGATGAAAATGGATTAAATAGAGGCTAGGCTTGGAGCTAGGTTTGGGTTTGGGGCCCAAAAATTAGGCTTGGGATCCAAAATTAGGTTTGGTAGTTAGTTAGGGTTAGGGTTGGAAAAGGGAATATTCCTTGGAACACTCTAGAAGATGGTAGAACATGGTGGAAGCTTCGAAGGGAAATGGAGTGGAATTGAAATGGAAAAATGAGAGGGAAGGAATGAAAGGAAGTGTGGAAAGAAAGTGGAAGGAAAAGTGGAGGGAAATGCAAAACCAGCTAACTTCTCAAATGATTTTTCTTTTGATTTTCTTATGATTCCTCAATCATTTCTTGACCAAGTTTGAACCATAGGATAATTGTAACCCTAATTTCATGATCTCGATCTTAAAAATCCGGAGTCGATCCCTTTTTACCTAGCTCGGTTGCCTTTTCTTCGATTCCTCGATTTTCCGTCGTCTGGCCAGTCGAACCCATTTCAAAATGAATTTGTGGATGAGATTTGAACCCTAGGCCTTTGACATCATATATAATACAAAGGAATCCTCTTTGAATCAGAACTTCATGCCGAAGCCCCGTGGAAGTGAAACCCTAATTCGGCCCTTTTCCTCAGGAAATATTGCACTGCTTGCCTCCTTTGATTAAACCCCATCTTTCCATGGCTTGTGGCTTCAAGTGAAGACATGTGGGTTGTTGTGAACCCTTTGCACAAGGTTGAGAAGCTTTGTGGCCCTGTGATTGCCTTTATATAGCCTTCAGTTGCTCCAATCATTGATCACATACCTATGCCTCAACTATGCCATACATGATGCAATGTTTTTTTTGGTTATTTTATGAAGCTATGTATGCAAAATGTTGTGCAAAATGTTGAGGAAATGAGAGGGAAAATTTTGAGGTATTACAGGTACCCTCGTTGGGGGCCTCAGATGCCCTGATTTTGACTTTACTTGCTCAAGAAGTTACCCAATGTTTAGATGACTTCCACAATGAATTTCTTCATCAAACTTGGTACACATGATCCTTATAACATATTAAGAACATTAGAAACAAGAATGATCAAAAATTTTGGAGTTAAGGCCTCTGAAACCAAAACCCTAATTTTGGTCATCTATGCAGGAAAACCCTAGCTCTGCTTCCAAGCCTTTGCCATTCTTTGTGATCTCTTGACTTTTGTGAACTTTGGGGAGCATATTATGATTATAGAACACACATGGACCCCCTTGGTAAGCTTCAATACCATTGGGATGGCTCAAATTGATTCTTGGATTGCTCAGATCACAAACCCTAGATGCAGATGAAAATGAAACTATGTAGTGAAACAAATATGCAATATGAGATGGTATGCTTATACTAAAAAAAAATGAAAGATCACAAGCCATGGTGTGAGAAAAAGTGAGGGAAAATTTGGGGTGTTTACAGCTGCCCCTATTCAAACATGAGTTAGCTGTGTAGGATGTAAGCGCTTGGCTTAACAGACAAACAAGATAACTTGTGGTTGAATACCAAAGACAGTCTGAAATTTTCACTCGCTGGGGATAAGAAGAAAAGGGATATAAATTGTAAAAGATAGCATAGTATGATTATCAAATGAACGCGATGGAGGACGACCATCGAGCAGAGGACGACTGTTGGGAGTAAAACGATAAGTTAATCAATAGATGGGGACGGCCGACAAGATGGGGAAATAAAGAGACCACGACGGGGACGACCATCGGGTAAGGAAATAAAAATCTTCGGGGATTACGACAAGCATAGATGGGGACTGCCATCAGGCTTGGACAGTAAAGTAAACAACGATGGGGACGACCATCGGGTTAAAGAATAAATGAAATATTTGATGAGGGACGGTCATCAAAGGTGAAGGACGATAACCTAGCAGGGGACGACTGCTCTTTATCACGACATAGGACGAATGTCGGATAGAAAAGATCAACGATGGGGACGATCACCGGGTAAGCATGATGAAGGACGATCATCAAGAGGTGAAGGACGATCACCTAATAGGGTACGGCTGCTCTCAGGGATTATCACGACATAGGATGAATTTCGGATAACAAGATCAACGATGGGGACGACCATCAGATAAATGATGAGGGACGGTCATCAAAAGGTGAAGGACGATCACCTAGCAGGGGACGACTGCTCTTTATCACGACATAGGACGAATGTCGGATAGAAGGTTCCAACAATGGGGATTCCACTGGGGAATGGATGAGGGACGGTTATCCGAAGGTGAAGGACGATCACCTGGCAGGTGACGACTGCCGAAAGTATCACGACATAGGACGAATTGCGGATAGAAGAAAGTTGTTTTGTTGGTGACTTACTGGGGAATGGTAAACACGGACGAGTGCTTACGCCTTGAAAATAAATGGTACAAGTGTTTTGACGGTGTGTATAGACTAAAAATGCTGACGAGCATCCTTAGGACCATGATATGGACGAGTATCGGTAGAAACAAACGCTGACACATGTTTAAGGATGATGATACAGACGAGTATCAATTGGTTAAGTAAGGAACACAGACGAGTGTTGAATCTGATGAGGAGTGATATATACAAAATACAGACGAGTATCAAAGACTTCTGTATAAGTATGTACAAGTATTGATCTGTTGGTGAAGTATGTGCAAGACACGGACGGGTGTCGAAAGATTGGGCAAGGGACACGAACGAGTGTTTGACTTGCTGGGGAATGTATGACACGGACGAGTGTCAAAAAGGAATATGTACAAGTTATGTTCCAATATTTGTATTTGAGAGTGCAGAAGATATTCTGGCGACCTGCGGGGGAATAAGATGACACGAACGAGTGTCGAGAAGAGCATGTATAAATATAAACAAGCATCTATGTTTTGAGAGTGCAAAGGGGATGTTTTGCCTTTTATCTGCAGGGGATATGAGTTTTGTTATATTGCCGGTGAAATATTGATGGTATTTACAGGTGACTGGCTCGAACCTGGCTTATGATCATGCAAATGTTTGATTTTTGTCGTAATGCTCCGTATTATACGGAATGCTACGCTTATTTTGGTGAATATGATGTGAATTCTATTATTATGCAAATGAGAGAACTGATCTGAGACTCGGATCCAGCGGGGATAAATATCTCTGGCTGATCTACTTGGAGGGAGAACTCAGCTGGGGAAAGAGATCATTGGCTGATCTGTCCGGAGGGAGAACTCCCTAATGGGGATGAGGAGGTTTTAGCAACTCCACTGGGGATGTGTCTTAGGTATTTCTCTGCTGAGGAGGCAACTCTTTGGGGAAATTTGGCACTCTGGTGGGGGATAGGAAGTTCTTTGACCACTTTGTTGTGGAGGAGGCTATCAGGCACTACTCAGGAGGTCCCACTCGGGGAATAGATAACTTCTGGGAAGTAGTATGCTGGGGATTTAATGTTTGATATGCCCCATGTTGCGAGAGATGGTCTGCCTTGAGTACCTGCAACCTGTTAAGACAAAGGAAAACACACAAGTGTCTTGAGGTATCCTTAACCGGATTCCGTCATATGAGTTAGATTTACCCGAAAGTAATATATTTCCTACAAGCATTCATTAAAATGGCTCATATGTTTTATGCAAGTGTTGTATTATGAACATTGGACATTTTGCAAACGAAACAAAAATGTACAAAACAAAGTGTGACTGAAAACTCTGATTTTATTAATTTATGTGCCCTGAATAGGCAAGTATAGTCAAAGAAGCGAATCCCCTGGAAGGAGGAGATTGCTGTAAATTGAGAAAATAAAAGTGTTTGGCAATGTTGAAGATGACGCTCCAGTGAGCTTCCTTTGCTATGACCTGTATGACCTTGACGTTCTTCTTATCTTGCTTTCTGAAGAAGGCTGATTCTGACTGACGCTTTGTCCTCTCGGAGCTTGCCACGTTGTGGGTGATACAGACGAAATCATAATGCAGTTGTTCGCTTATTCCCTGATTTTGCGTGGATCTCCCTTTCGGGTTTTCAATCCACCGGGATACCCATTTTTGCCTGAGTTGTCCAATGCGGCTTTTCAACTCAGCGAGTGTACATTTGTTTTGATTTTTCCCTTATTTTTGCCCGAGTCTTTTATTCTGCTTTTGACTCGCCGGGATGCCCTATTTTTGCCTGGACTCACATTCTGTTTTTATGTCCAGCGGGTCATTTTATGCGAATTATTTTTGAACTGCATCTGAATTCAGATGAGACGGGAAGTCTTCACCCTCCATGGCTGCGAGTATCAGTGCTCCACCCGAGAAGACTTTAGTTATCACATATGGACCTTCATAGTTTGGTGTCCACTTGCCCCTGTGGTCTGTATGAGGAGGAAGGATTCTCTTCAGAACAAGCTCTCCCACTTGGTATTCTCGAGGTCTGACTTTCTGATCGAAGGCTTTCTTCATTCGCTTATGATATAACTGCCCATGACATATGGCATCTAACCTTTTCTCTTCAATCAGATTCAGTTGATTGTACCGAGACCGGATCCATTCTGCTTCGTCTAATTTCACATCCATCATTACCCGCAAGGAGGGTAGCTCAACTTCAACAGGTAGGACAACTTCCATACCATACACAAGCTGATAAGGCGTTGCCCCAGTAGATGTTCTGATAGAGGTTCGGTACCCATGCAAGGAAAATGGTAGCATTTCATGCCAGTCTTTGTAGGTAACTACCATCTTCTGCACAATCTTCTTGATGTTCTTATTTTCAGCTTCAACAGCGCCATTCATCTTTGGCCTGTAAGGAGAAGAGTTGTGATGTTGGATTTTGAAGTCCCTACATAACTCAACCATCATTTTGTTGTTCAAATTGGAACCATTGTCAGTAATGATTCCTCGGGAACTCCATATCGACAGATGATGTCTCTTTTTAGAAATCTGGATACCACTTGTCTGGTGACGTTTGCATACGAAGCCGCTTCAACCCATTTGGTGAAGTACTCAATGGCTATCAGGATGAATCGGTGACCGTTTGAAGCAGTCGGTTCAATCTTTCCAATCATGTCAATGCCCCACATGGCAAAGGGCCAAGGTGAAGACATTACGTTTAAAGGATTCGGAGGCACATGCACTTTATCTGCGTAGATTTGGCACTTGTGACATTTTCTGGCATAGGCACAACAGTCTGCATCCATTGTGATCCAGTAGTAACCTGATCTTAACAACTTCTTTGCCATTGAATGTCCTCCGACATGGGTACCGAAAGAACCTTCATGCACCTCGTGCATCAGCATGTCTGCTTCTTTCTTGTCAATACATTTAAGCAGAACCATGTCAAAGTTTCGCTTGTATAATGAACCATCAGCATTGAGGAAGAAACTGCCGGCCAGTCTTCTTAAAGTCTTCTTATCATTTGGAAATGCCCCAGGTGGGTATGTCTGATTCTCCAAGAAGCATTTGATGTCATGGTACCAAGGCTTGTCATCACTAGCAGTGTTCACAGAGAATACATATGTCGGTCGATCCAGTCTGGATACCAAAATCTGAGGCACATAATTGGCAGATTGTACTTTGATCATGGAGGAAATGGAAGCTAAAGCGTCTGCAAACTGATTCTCGTCTTGAGGGATGTATTCAAGTTTGACTGCTGTGAAGAAAGTCAATAATCTCCTCGTATAGTCACGATATGGAATCAGATGCTCCTGATGATTACCAAAGCTGAATCTTCGAATACATTCAAAGATTTGATCTTGAGGTCAATGCGTTTCTCAAGACCCATGATACAAGCTTTGTATTCTGCTTCGTTGTTAGTACAGGCAAAGGTGAGTTTTGCCGAGAAAGGCATGTGAACTCCTTTAGGTGTAATGAGCACGGCACCAACTCCACGACTGTTCATATTAACAGCCCCGTCAAACATCATAGTCCATGTTTCTTCTGGGTCAGGCCCTTCAGTGTGAACAAGCTCTTCACAATCTTTTGATTTCAAGAACATGATGTCTTCATCCGGGAAGTCAAACCTCATAGGCTCGTAATAATCAATAGGTTGCTCAGCCAGATAATCAGACAATACACTGCCCTTGATGGCTTTTTGAGAGGTGTACTGAATGTCATACTCTGTTAGAATCATTTTCCATCTGGAAACCGTTTCGGTAAGTGTTGGCTTCTCAAATATGTACTTGACGGTGTCCATTTTTGAGATCAACAAGGTAGTATGAGTCAACATATACTGTCTTAGTCGGCGAGCAGCCCACGCTAGAGCACAACAAGTTTTCTCGAGCAGTGAATAACGTTGTTCACAGTCGGTAAACTTTTTGCTTAGGTAGTATATTGCATACTCTTTTCGACTAGGCTCGTCATGCTGGCCCAACACACACCCCATTGATCCTTCTAATACTATTAGGTACATTATCAGAGGTCTTCCTTCAATTGGAGGCATTAGAATTGGAGGTTCTTGCAGGTACTCCTTGATCTTGTCAAAAGCTTTCTGACAATCATCGTTCCAACTTACTGTTTGTTCCTTCCTTAACAATTTGAACAATGGTTCACAAGTTGTAGGGAGGTGAGATATGACCCTTGAGATGTAGTTCAATCTACCTAAGAACCCTCGAACTTCTTTCTCAGTTTTAGGTGCAGGCATTTCCTGAATGGCTTTGACTTTGTCGGGATCAACCTCAATTCCCTTTTCACTTACGATAAAACCCAGCAGCTTACCGGAACGTACCCCGAATGTGCATTTGTTGAGGTTCAACTTCAGCTGATACTTCCTCAGACATTTAAACAACTTCAGCAGATTCACTAGATGATCTTCTTCAGAAAGGGACTTGGCAATCATATCATCCACGTAGCATTCAATTTCTTTGTGGATCATATCGTGGAATAATGTTACCATAACCCGTTGGTAAGTTGCACTAGCGTTCTTCAGTCCAAACGGCATTACCTTGTAACAAAATGTGCCCCAAGGTGTCATGAAAGTTGTTTTCTCCATGTCTTCGGGTGACATCTTGATCTGATTGTATCCAGAAAATCCGTCCATGAAAGAAAATACCGAGAACTGAGATATGTTGTCTACCAATACATCAATGTGAGGTAATGGGAAATCATCCTTCGGGCTAGCTCTATTCAGGTCCCGGTAATCCACATACATACGCACCTTGCCATCCTTCTTAAGCACGGGTACAATGTTAGCAACCCCCGGCGGGTAACTAGTTACAGCAAGGAAACCGGCGTCCCACTGCTTCTGTACTTCTTCCTTAATCTTCATGTCCATATCTGGGCGAGTGCGACGCAACTTCTATTTAACTGGAGGGCAATCTTCTTTCAAGGGTAGCATGTGCATGACAATATCTGTATCTAGACCTGTCATATCTTGATAGTACCAAGCAAAGACATCGACATATTCACGTAGCATACTGATAAGCTTTTCCTTTACTAGAGCTTGCAGACTGGCCCCAATCTTCACTTCTTTCACATCTTCCTCGGTACCAAGATTAACAATTTCAATTTCCTCCTGATGAGGAGTAATCACTTTCTCTTCTTGCCTCAACAACCTGGCCAACTCTTCAGGCAATTCATAGTCTTCATCAACCCCTTCATTTGCTTGATTAATTGGATTGTCGAAGTCATACAAGGTCATAACAGTGCTGTTGTCGGTGCAATCTGGAGGATAATCTCTGCAAGGGTTGAGATTTGTTATTTTTTGTGATTAATTTTAATCTTGTTTAGAAAAAGTGTAAATGAAGTTATTATTTTGAAAACATTGCCATTTTATTGTTTTGTGCGAAAAATAACAAAAATGAAAAGACAGTGAGCGAAAAAGAAAATTGTTTGCAAAAGATGTCCATTGTTCATTGATATTCCATTTACACAAAATAAAAATATGACCCTATTACAAAATGAGTCCTAACACCTTGGGAAAGATGTAGGACTTGATGCATGCTAAAGCAGGAAATAATAATTACTCTGCAGGAGTAACTCTTATAATTTCCTGGGAAGAACAGTTAAGGACTTGTTGGCCCGTGATCCTTGGACGAATCTAGCTCTCTAGGTTGAGGTCGCTTTCAGCCTCGTCTTCCACATTATTGACAGCATCTGGGGTCAGCATTCCCCCACTTATGAACTTGGGCTCCTTAGTAGCCTTTGCTTGATCTTGTCGGAATGGTTTGTAACCCAAACTGAATCTTTCCTCCTTCTTCTCCACAGGTAGAAACTTTCCCCAGCCTTGGGCGTTTCCATCTTCAATAACCTTCCGAGCTTGTTGGTAGGAGACAATTGAAGTACCCATCCTATCCTCCTGGGATGCAGCAAATACTTCAGTTGTCACCTCATTGACGTTCAGTGCTTCGAAACCTTGGCTCATGGTCTCGTGGATTTCACCATCCATCTCAATGTATTTGTAGGTAGCCAGATGGCTAACAAAAATGTCCTCTTTGTCACAGATTGTGATAATTTTCCCTCCCCACTCGTATTTTAATTTCTGGTGAAGGGTCGACGTAACTGCGCCAGCGGCGTGAATCCATGGTCGACCCAACAAATAGTTGTAGGCCAGTTGAATGTCCATCACATATAAAGTAGTTTCAAAGACCTGCGGGCCAATTATCACAGGAAGCTCCACTTCTCCAAGAATAGACCTCTTGGAACCATCAAAATCTCTAACCACCAGATTGCTTGGTCGGAGAGCTATACCATCATATTCAAGCTTAACAAGGGCTTTCTTTGGCAAGACATTGAGTGAGGACCCAATGTCAACTAGAACATGTGAAAGCACAACTCATTTCTACTCTAGAGTGATGTGCAAAGCCTTATTGTGATGACGACCTTCCGTAGTTAAATCAGCGTTGGTGAAGCCTAGCCCATGACTAGTATTAACATTAGAAACCACTGTCTCTAGTTGATTCATCGTGATCTCCTCAGGCACGTATGTTGTGTGCAGGACTTTAAGTAATGCATCCCGATGAGCTTCGGAACACAACAACAATGATAAAATGGAGATCTTGGAAGGAGTATGGTGGGGCTGATCCACAACCTTATAATCGCTTCTCTTGATTATCCTCATAAATTCATCCACATCTAGATTAAAGGTTGTTTTATGAGCTTCCTTCAAAACTGGTTCTTCAGGCACCACATTTTTGCCTTTAGCCTTGGCAGCAGCCTCTGCCTCAACATTAACTCTTGGAACTTGTGACGCGAAGAGGCGTTCGCTTTGAGTGAAGCCTCCGCCTCCCCCGACATTATCGACCTGTGGTGTATGAGTTGAAGAATCAAGAACGACTCTCTCCCTGTTGCAGTAGAGGTCTGAACCATAGTGCCATGGCACACCATTATCTTTTTCGTATGGAATGGGTCCAGGTACCGTGATGGTAACTGGACTGACTGCAGCGGAAGTAGGAACTATTATTGTCTGTGGATCGTAATATATGGTGACAAGATTTCTGACCGGTGGTGGTGGTGAAAGATTGAAGCTGGGTTGTTGTTGAGTTTGTTGCTGAAAACTGTTGGAATCGGGGACCATTGTTGGGTCGTAGTATATGGTGACTATGGAGATGTCATTATTAATGGTTGTTGTAGTTGTAGAAACAAATGCGGTTGAACTAACATTTGTTGAAGTAGTGGAAGAGATGATTGTTGACTTTGTAGACGAGTTTTTCGGAACAATTGTTTTTGAAGTTGAAGGAGGAGTGTTTGTTGTTGCTTTAGGAGGAATTGTTGATGTTGTAGAAATCGTTGATGTTATCTGCAGGATACCTTCTCTGATAAGGCCATTGATGCCATTTTTTAAACTTACACAACCATGGCGGAAACTTTGCAAGATTCATAGCAGGCCTCACAACCTGGAAACACCTGGCATTTTAAAAGCTGAGCTTTAACCTCTGCCAGAGGTGTTTGAATGCTTGCAGTATCTTCAATTAGGTTCACTGGTTGATCATCCTCAATTGCATTTATCCTTGGCCCACCGTGGCTAGGCATAGGATTCTTTGTGACGTTAGGAGGAGGTGCAAAATTTAAAGCCTTTGAATCAAATAGATCTTGGACCTTCATGTTCAAAGCTCTGCACTTCTCTGTGGTATGTCCAGGTGCATTAGAATGGAAGTCACATCTGGCATTGATGTTGTAATTCCTTGGAATGTTCTGAGAATCTGGTGGAGCCAGAGTCCTTAATTCAACAAGATTGAGTTTCAAAAGTTGTGGTAGTAAAGTGGCATAGGGCATCGGTATAGGATCGATGACCCTGTTGACTTGAGATGGCCTTTGTTGGAAAGGACGTTGTTGTTGGTTGTTGTTGTTGTTGTTGTAGGACCTTTGCTGAGGAAAGTGTTGCTGCTGAGGGAAATGTTGTGGTGTCGGAGTGTATTGTTGTTGAGGTGGTGGAGTGGGAATTGTGACAGCGACAATTGATCTTGGCATATACTGGGGCCTACCTCTGCCCATGTGTACAAAATTGGTTTCACCCGACCTGCGAGGCCCCGCAAAAGGTTTCCTTGTGCTGCTGGAGCTGGCGCTGTTATCAGAAATATTACCCATTTTTAACAAACTCTCAATTCTTTCTCCTGCTATGACTACGTCAGCAAAGCTAGTGGAAGAGAAAGCAACCAACCTATCAATGTATGTCCCCTGTAGGGTGTTCATAAACATATCTGCCATTTCTCTTTCCGACATTGGAGGTTGAACAGCAGCAGCTAATTGCCTCCATCTCTGAGCATACTCTCTGAAGCTTTCCCTAGAGGATGGTGACATACCCATTAGAAGAGTTATGTTAGGAGCCATGTCTAAATTGTATTGATATTGGCGTATGAAGGCCTCGGCCAAATCCTTCCAATTTCTGATTGTTGCCCTAGTCAAATGAGAGTACCACTCACGGGATGCCCCGATCAAGCTATCTTCAAAATAGAACATCCATAGCTTTTCATCCATAGTGTAAGCCATCAATCTTCCTAGAAAGGATTGAAGATGGGTGCTAGGGCAAGATGTCCCATTATATCTTTCAAAGCAGGGAGGTTTGAATTTGTGAGGAATTCTTACTCCCTCCACCAGCCCCATATCCGTAACATCAAATCCTAAGGAGTTTTGGGACTCCAGAGATCTCAGCTTTTCTTCTATCTCGTCTAGACGACGATCGTAGAATTCATCTCCTGCTCCAACTACAGTGAACAGTTCCTCCTGAGGGTCCTCTTGCAAGGCCGGTCCTCCAGTATTACCTTCGGTATTCCTGATAGCATTAACTTCAGGATTGAGATTAGGCCCAAACTCCAGGGGGTCAGTAAATTGCTGTACATGATCATTGTTGCTGGTACCCCCTGCACCTGGGTGATTTTCTTCAGGAGTTTGCCGCTCGACCAACTCTCTTAATCTTTCTTGGCTTAGAGCCAACCCAGTCATTACTGCCATGAACTGGCTCATCTGAGCCCTCATTTCACTTCTTTCATTAGCCATCTGGTTTCTAACATCGGTCAGATCTTGCTGAACCTGGTCCATCTGTAAGCTCGGAAGGTTGTTTCTTGTAGGATACCGGTGAACTCTGTTGATGGGGAAGACCCTCCTACGAGCAATGTTTCCTGAGACCACAACAAAGTGAGAAACAACAACAAAAACCTACAAAACAAAGAATGAGGTTAGTATGCAATGCAGTATGTCTATTTGTCTTCCAAGAGTATCCGGTTTGGTTCTTTGGTTTTGACCTTCCAGACCTCGAGGAATGATGATGTTGAAGAGAAATGAAGCCCACAAAATAACACACAAACCATATATTACAAAATGCAAAGATACATAGTTTTGTGATTACAACAAGTTCCCATGATGGGTCAAAATACAACAAAATCAACAAAAGTACAAGCAAAATGAAGTACAAATACAAAGAAATCAGACATCCAGCCCAAAGTTATCCTCTTTGACTTCCTACAGGAGAGCATCAGTCACTGGTCCCACTAGATGCTCTGTGATGGTCCTAATAAGAAGGTTCCTGGTGGCAATAGCATTTGTCAACTTCTTATACTTGTCTTGGTCCTTTGATCTCTTCAACCCCGCCCGGAGTTTCAACTCGGAGATCTCCTTCTGTGTTGCTAATAAGGCTTCCTGACTCTTCTTCTCATTAGCTTCTAGCTGTTCCATCTTAGCCCGGGTCTTTTGATCTTCCTGTGAACAAGCTTCAGTAATTCTGATCCATCTAGCCCGACTCTCTTCCAAGTAGTGCTCAGCTCTGGCCTTCTGAATCTTAGCTTCTTTGCAAGCATTCTTCAACACTAACTCCCCTGCCCAGGCTCTTCTGATGTAATCATCTGTCTTCTCAATCTTGGTCATATGCTTGACCCGAAGCTTTTCTAACCTCTTATTGTCCAGACGACTATCATTCCTCTCCCAGAGGGTCTTCTTTAGAGCTTCAGAAAGCTGAGTATTCCTCTCTTTCAATTTCTCAAATTCTTCTAAGCTGAATGTAGCCACGGGCTCTATTGCTGATGGTCCAGGCACATTCTCCAGGGTGAATGGCATGTGGGTGATCTGTCCTCTGATACGTGACCAATCAAAATACTGAGCTGAAGCTATGTTGTTGCACTTGCCAAGAATAGCAGTCCCTTTTGTCTGAATGTTATCCCAAGCCCATGCTGCTTGTCTGACGATAGCATGACTATTCTGAATGTCATAGTAAAGGGTTTCTGATAAGTCATGCTCTCTTGGTGGATGTACCAAGGCATACCCTAGCTGCCTTTTGAAAAGCAAAGGGTTGTAGTTGATGCAACCCTTTACTCCAATCAGAGGTACATTGGGATACTGCCCACAGCTGGTGATTATGTCTCTGCCCTTGATGCTCTGAGTGCACCACCTGATGTCTTCTGATGTGAGAGCAATCATTCTCTTAGCCCAATTTCTTGACTGATGAGGATTCAAGAAAGTTTCGGACTTCGGCAAGTGTCTCAATAACCAGCAGTAGAAAAGAGGTGCACAACATCTGACTAAACTTCCCCTCTGCTTCTCATTTCTCTGATGCACTGAATAGTAAAAAATCCCCTAGCAAGGTAGGAACTGGATTCTTCAACAAGAAGAGATGGATAGAAATCTTACTTACAAACTTAGGCTCGTCTGCAAACAAGATGATACCATATATGCTAAGGGCCAAGAGAGCACAAACAGTTTCCCACTTCCCTGTTGCAGCATGACTGGTGGCCTGAGTAATCAAAAAGTCCAAATGGAGGCTTGGGATTCCAGCCTTAGTAGTCATATTCTGATCAATGATAATGGTTTGCAAATACAGAGCCTCGGCTATATCCTCATTCCTAGGAGCAGTCATCTCAGGGTTGAAAGGAATCCCTCTCCTGATGGGGACACCCAACAACATGGAAAACTCCTCTAACAAAGGGCCCAATTGAAAGTATAGAAAGGTAAAACATCTGAGAGGAGGGTCATAGAATTGAAGGCAAGTGTGGATCATACTCCTCTGTGATGCATCCAAGTCCATGATCATGTCCATGATACCACCATAATGTTCCCTGAATAAAGGGACATGATCAGGAGTGATAAGTGTCTGAATCTGCCTGATGCCTGCTAGAGAGGGCTCAAAGAAATGATAAGTGATGTTGCTCTTCCTGGATGGGTCCATACTGATAATGGATGCTGATGGAGATAACTGAGGAGAAACATTGATGAAGGTGCTGAAGAGAATCTCTGATGAAGATAGCTGGTGAAGATGGCTGATGCAGATGAACAGTCAAAACCAAAACCAAATAAGATGTGGATACCCTGTAAAACAAATAGACAAATGTTAAAAATGATGCAAAATGATGTATGCAGAATGATATGCAAGGGTTTGTGATCAAGTGTTGGATCTATTTTCTGCCTTGATAACGTTCATGTGTGTTCATAAGTCCAGATGAAGGCTTAGAGAACTAGTAACCAGGTGGGGGACTCAAATAAAGAGTCACAAGTCCAGGGTTTCATATAATCAGTCCAAAATGATGTAACCTTATAACAAATCTGGTAATAGGGTATGATGAGGCCAAGGGTTCCTGCAAACCTGTAAACATCCCAACCCCCTCACAAGTATTGTTCTAGAACAAAGATCCTCAGACTTGAATCAGTTATGAGAAGTGTCAACACTTCTAACACGGAGATACAATGTTTACATTAATCATAAATGATCCTCCTCTAATTCTCCTCAGATGTTTAAGGTCATCTAAAAAGGTCATCCAGACTTAGCAGGCTTCCCAGATAGCCCTAGTACTACAGGAAATCTGTAGCACATAATTCTCAAGAAGAAACCCATATCTGAACCGTGTTTCATATTCCCGCACCAGACCAAAATGGAATGGGAAAGAATATGAAGCCACTCTATCCTATGTGTCACTCAGGCTCCCGGTATGGAACCTTACTCACTGAATATCCCTCCCACCAAGGTAAACAACAGATCCAGCACAATGATATGATGATAATAATATGGAATGCAATAAGACAGTAAATGAAGCAATAAATAAAGTTGTACAAAAGCAATAAATAAACCAATAAACAAAAAGCACATATAGCACATAACACCCCCATAAACACAAATCAAACAAGCGCTAGGAGAAACCCACAAAAAGAACCAGAAGCCCTGGTTGCAAGATAGGGATCCCCAGCAGAGTCGCCAAGCTGTCGCTCCCAGAGATTTCATCCCGGTGCAGACGCGAACGGTCGGCGAAAGAGAAATGAAATGAAATGAATAGAGTCCCAGCTAGGCATTTTTATCCCGAAAGAAAGGTAATGCTGCATAAACCTAGAAAGAGATGGATAAGACGGTTGTGAACCAGAGAAACTGAGAAAGGGGGTTAGTTACAACCTGGGAAGGTATTAGCACCCAGATTGTCCGTCGTACTCGACGGGATCCACGCTTACAAGATTGTGTTTAAAGGGGGTAGGTGTATGTGCTATCTATGTGCAAAAGCTAAGGAATGAATGTACATGTGTCAGTGCAAAAAGGTGAATTGCTCAGGAACTAAGGCTTAGAAAAGAATGCTGAAAGATGGGGATGACAAAGAGACTTTTGTTCGATAACTGTTAAGTTATGCCTACGTATCCTCACGTGCAATGAGGAAGTCATAACAACGTAGTTCGACTCAAAAAGACTGAAAATAAATTGACTATGAACTGCTTGCTTGTTTATGCTCATGTGTGTGACTCGTCTAGCTCGAGTTCTAATTGTCTTGCATTAGACGGAAGAAGCAAGTTCTCGTTTATGAATGAGTGTGATGAGAAAAGAATCCCGAAGGAGACGATTATTGTTTGTTTTTGTGTTTTCAGTTTTGTTATTGTTTTTGGTGTTTTGCATAAGTTAATGAGCTTAAGCCTTAATCAAAGGTTGTAAAATCATTATATCCTCCCTGATTAGGGATAATGAGTATGCTTAAGTATGAGATAAGCATCTCAACTTAATTACCATGATGATGTGGGATTAAGATCATTAACCTACTTGTGATTATTAAGATGTTTTTGGGATTTTTGTTTAGTGTTAAGTAATGAGTTTAATCTCTAATCACAGATTAGTGAACTCATTACACCATCCTAATAGAAGGATAACAGATGAGAACACTTTAGCTGAGGAAGATACCTCAACTTAATCCATGGTTAGGGACTAAATTCATTATATAACAAGCCTTTATTAAATGGATTTTAATTAAAGGATGAGATTAAGAAGTGAATTTTAAGGTTTGCAAGACAACTTGAGGGGGACTTGTCCATTAAACACTAGGGTTAGTCCCTCTTAACCATAAGGAAGAGATAGAACCCTAATGTAAGGCCCAAGTTACAAGATAAAGTCTTAGTGGTTATTAGTGTGATTTGATTAAGAGGTGTAAACAAATTAAAGGTTTAACACTAAGGATTAAAGTTATACACTCCATCCTAAGAGAAGGATGCAGGCATAACCCTAATTCAAAGTCCTAAAGCTTTAAGAGTTTAGTCTCTGATTATTGAGATGAGAAAAGAGACTCAAGGAGACTCAAAGGTAAAAGACTAAGGGGGACTATACACAACCCTAAAAGTTATCATACTTGGATATCCTATGGTTTGTTAGGCTTAAGAGAAATAATCTTCAAGGCCACCAATGGAAGAAGCAGATGAAAAGAGAAGGAGAAAGAAGAACAAGTTACATATTTCCTGAAGAAGATAAGTAACTTGAAAGAAAGAAAGTGAGAAGGATGTAACATAAGTGAATTAGATTCACTTTAAAGACAAGTAAGAATGCATATGAATGAGATAAGAATAGGTGGGAAGTGAAGGCAAATCCACTTCCCAAATAAACATACCAAAAGATCCTGAAAATATTAGTATGGATGCATAAGACATAAATCATAAAGAAATGAATTGAAATGAGATGCAAAGACCAAAGTCAGAAGTGATTATGCAATGCAAATGGAATATTATATGATGCAAAGCCATAAAATATGCATATGAATGATCATACAAAGATGAGATGTCATGAAAGCATGTTTAGAAGTTTGAAAACACATGGATGTCTATGAAATGTAATGAATGCAAGACATAGCAAATTAATGAAGAAATGATCAAGCAATGTTCAAGTATGTCCTAAGATGTCTAAGATGTCATATGAATGTTTGAAATGTCATGGCAAGTTCACATGATGATGATATGCAAAGATGAATGCAAATGAACATGAGAAATTAGGGTTTTATGAATGTGTGAGATGCAAATGACCAAAACATGAGAATACAACATGATAAAAAATTGAAATCAAGCTCAATCAAACCCTAATCCCATATAAGATCACACCCCAAAGGAGAAGGTGAGAAGCTAATCATATTGAAAGTTATAGAGTTTCTAAGTTTGCTAGGGTTCTTGGGTGATTCTCAAGGGAAAATGCAAATCAAATTGAAAATGCAAGATAAATTTATGAGAAAATTAACCTAGAAACTACATGCAATATGTGAAATAATGCAAAAAGAATCAAGTTCAAACTCATCATGGTTAGGCATAAATGAATTTTTCAAATTAAGGTTAGAAAATGTGATTTTTAAGAACCCTAATTCAAAGAAAATTTTAAAATTATGATCAAACCTAAAAAGAAATTTGTATGATGAGTTTGAAAATGTTTCTAAATGTATTGGAATGGTTCATGATTTTTTTGGTGATTTTTAGAAACCTAAATGTATTTTTAATTAATTAAAATCCATTAATTAATTAAAAATAACATTTAAATATTTTAAAAATACTTTTTTAATGCAAAAAATAAAATAAAAATCATTTTTGGGTTGAGAAAAATATTTGGATCAGAAATGCAAAAGATCATATTTTTTGATGTTTTTAACTATTTGTAATAAAATGTACAAAAGAAATAAAGAAAAATGAAATAAAATGCAATTAAATGGAAGGTCAACTGATCTGAGGGCCAGGAATCAAACCCAGGGGGTAGGCATAGACTGCGCGCATATTTTAAGGGCAAGGATCACTTCTGATTAAATTAATTCAATTAAACCTAATTAAACTAATTAACTAATGTTTAGGGTTAATGACCTCATTTGGATCGTACGCTGCCTAATCTAATCTCAATCCAAGGGATCACAATGAAACTAGAAAACGAAACCCTAATTAATCTCAGGTGACCGGAGTAAGCTCCGGTCATCTTCTCCTCCCACACCTTCATGCCATCTCTCTCTCTAAGCTACCCCAGACCAAAATAACTGCCCAGAAATGATCCCCATGCCTCACCCAATCAAAATCACTCATCAAACATCATTTATATCACAAGAATCATGCGAATCGAATCAAAAACAAATTCACGGGCAAAGTTTCAGAACATCATGAAATTCTTATTTCTCAACCATTTTCAAAAGTAAACATATCATGATGATCAGTGCATCATGTAGAAGCATTTAAGAACTTAAAATAGGAGTTCTGGAAAAATTGTTCTTCATGGTTACCTGAGATGAAGCTTTCTCAATCTGGGCTTTTGGACCTCTTTCTTTGTTCAAACCAACCCCAATGAGCTCCCTGATTATGTTGCAATGCTTGGAACAAGTTTGTATGGCCTGTTTTATGAGTTTCAGTTCTGAGAGGTGAGAAATCGTGTTTTTGATTCAAAGGCTTTTAGGTCATTGTGAGGGTTGCTTTGTGATCCTGAAGGTGTGTATGATTGAATAGTGCAAAGAGTTTTGAGGTTTGTGGTTTGTGTTGAGAGAATCGAAGAGATGAAGATTTTAGTGGATTTTGTGCAATCTGATTTGTGTTGTGTTTCAGGCTTCAAGAACATATGAAATGAGGTCCACGAGGCATGTATGTGAAGTCTTGATTGGTCAGAAGATTTATTGTGGCTCAGCTTGATTGGTATGGGCAAGTTGCAAAAAGTCAAAATTTCTTGTACCTTAGGCATGGGCCATGGCAGAGCTGGTTCAATGGGGTGTCTGGCCTCAGCAAGATTCATGGAGAGCCATAGAATTGGTTTGATGCAACTGGCACAAGTGGATGGAAGGATCCAAGGCATTTTGCAAATTTTGTGAGTTTTGGCCCTTTTGAGATTTCTTAAAGACCAAGTCAGGAAAGTCATGAAAACTAGGGCCAATTCTGATCTTTGGAAGTTGCCTTGACATGTTATGATGCATAGAAGTTGAATAGAGGTCATGAAAAGGCTTGGCAAGTGAAATTGCAAAAAATCCTCTTTGGCATGAACTTGAAAATTATAGGATTTTTTCCAAATTTGGAAGGCCATATATTGAGTTCTAGGATGAATCAAGACATGTTCTAGTACTTTTTGAAAAGGGAAAGAATAGGTTGAAAATCTTTCCCAAAATGGTAAGTTTCCATTACAAGTCATTTCCAAAAATGGCAAGTTTGCATTTGGCTCAAAATTCTTCAACTTTGTGAACTTACAACCACTTCTAAGATCAAATAAAGATCATAGGGACTCAATTTGATGAAAATGATCTTTTGGTACCCTCGTTGGGGGCCTCAAATGCCCTGATTTTGACTTTAGTTGCTCAAGATGTTATCCAATGTTCAGATGACTTCCACAATGAATATATTCATAAAACTTGGTACACATGATCCTTATAACATATTAAGAACATTAGAAACAATAATGACCAAAAAATTTGGAGTTAAGGCCTCTAAAACCAAAACCCTAATTTTGGTCATTTGTGTAGGAAAACCTTAGCTCTGCTTCCAAGCCTTTGCCATTCTTTGTGATCTCTTGACTTATGTGAACTTTGGGGAGCATATTATGATTATAGAACACACATGGACCCCCTTAGAAAGCTTCAATACCATTGGGATGACTCAGATTGATTCTTGGATTGCTCAAATCACAAACCCTAGATGCAGATGAAAATGGAACTATGTAGTGAAACAAATATGCAATATGAAATGGTATGCTTATACTAAAACAAAAATGAAATATCACAAGCCATGGTGTGAGAAAAAGTGAGGGAAAATTTGGGGTGTTTACAAAGGCTTTCTTCATTCATTTTTGATACAACTTCCCATGACAGATAACTGTTAATCTTTTCTCTTCATTCAGATTCAGTTGATTGTATCGAGACCAGACCCATTCTGCTTCATCCAGTTTCATATCCATCATTACCCGTAAGGAGGGTAGTTCAACTTCAACAGGTAGGATAGCTTCCATAACATACACAAGCTGATAAGGTGTTGCCCCAGTAGATGTTCTGATAGAGGTTCGGTATCCATGCAAGGAAAATGGTAGCATTTCGTGCCAGTCTTTGTAGGTGACTACCATCTTCTGCACAATCTTCTTGATATTCTTGTTAGCAGCCTCAACAGCGTCATTCATCTTTGGCCTGTAAGGATAAGAGTTGTGATGTTGAATTTTGAAATCCCGACAAAGTTCTGCCATTATCTTATTGTTCAAATTGGAACCATTATCAGTAATGATTCGCTCGGGAACTCCATATCGACAGATGATGTCCCTTTTCAGTAATTGAGCTACCACTTGCCTGGTGACATTTGCATGTGAAGCTGCTTCAACCCATTTGGTGAAGTAATCAATGGCCACCAGGATGAATCTGTGACCATTTGAAGCAATCGGTTCAATCTTGCCAATCATATCAATGCCCCACATGGCGAAGTGCCAAGGTGAAGACATTATATTCAAAGGATTTGGAGGCACATGCACTTTATCTGGGTAGATATGGAATTTGTGGCTTTTTCTGGCATAGGCACAACAGTCTGCATCCATTGTGATCCAGTAGTAACCCGATCTTAACAACTTCTTTGCCATTGCATGTCCTCCGACATGGGTACCAAAAGAACCCTCGTGTACTTCTTGCATCAATAGGTCTGCTTCCTTCTTGTTAACACATCTGAGCAAGACCATGTCAAAGTTTCTCTTGTACAAAGAACCATCAGTATTGAGGAAGAAACTACCGGCTAGCCTTCTTAATATCTTCTTATCGTTTGACGATGCCCCAGAAGGGTACGTCTGAGTTTCCAAGAAGCATTTGATGTCATGGAACCAAGGCTTGTTATCAGTGACAATATCCACAGAGAATACATATGCTGGTCGGTCCAGTCTGGATACCAAAATCCGTGGTACATAACTGGCAGCCTGTACTTTGATCATGGATGAAATGGTAGCCAAAGCGTCTGCAAACTGATTCTCATCTCGAGGGTTGTATTCAAGCTTAACTGTTATGAAGAAGGTCATCAATCTCCTCGTATAGTCGTGGTAGGGAATCAGATGCTCCTGATAAGTGTACCACTTGTCGTTGGTCTGATTGATTACCAAAGTTGAATCTCCGAATACATTTAAGGTTTTGATCTTGAGGTCAATGGCTTCCTCAAGACCCATGATACAAGATTCGTATTCTGCTTCGTTGTTAGTGCAGGCAAAGGTGATTTTTGCTGAGAAAGGCATATGAACCCCTTTGGGTGTGATAAGTACTGCACCAACCCCACGACCGTTGCAATTAACTGCCCCGTCGAACATCATAGTCCATGCTTCTTCTGGGTCAGGCCCTTCAGTGTGAATAGGTTCTTCAGAATCTTTTGCTTTCAAGAACATGATGTCTTCATCAGGGAAGTCAAATCTCATAGGCTGGTAATCATCAATGGGTTTCTCAGCCAGATAATCATACAATACACTGCCTTTGATGGCCTTTTGAGAGGTGTACTGAATGTCATACTCTGTTAGAATCATTTTCCATCTTGCAACCCTTCGGGTAAGTGCTAGCTTCTCAGATATGTACTTGATTGGATCCATCTTTGAGATCAACAAGGTAGTATGAGTCAACATATACTGTCTTAGTCGGCGAGCAGCCCACGCTAAAGCACATCAAGTTTTCTCGAGCAGTGAATAACGTTGTTCACAGTCGGTAAACCTTTTGCTTAGGTAGTATATTGCATACTCTTTTCGACCAAACTCGTCATGCTGGCCCAACACACACCCCCATTGACTCTTCTAACACTATCAGATACATGATTAGAGGTCTTCCTTCAATTGGAGGCATGAGGATCAGAGGTTCTTGAAGATATTCTTTGATCTTGTCAAAAGCTCTCTGACAATCATCGTTCCACCCGACTGTTTGTTCATTTCTTAACAGCTTGAACAAAGGTTCGCAGGTTGCAGTGAGATGAGATATGAACCTTGAGATGTAGTTCAATCTACCTAATAACCCTCGAACTTCTTTCTTAGTCTTAGGTGCAGGAATTTCCTGAATAGCTTTGACTTTATCGGGATCAACCTCAATTCCCTTTTCACTTACAATAAAACCCAGCAGCTTACCAGAACGTACCCCGAATGTGCATTTGTTGGGGTTCAACTTTAACTGATACTTCCTTAGACGCTTGAAAAGTTTCAATAGATTCACCAAATGATATTCTTCTATAAGGGACTTGACAATCATATCATCCACATATCACTCGATTTCTTTGTGGATCGTTCGTGGAATAATGTTACCATAGCCCGTTGATATGTTGCACCGGCGTTCTTCAGACTAAACGAAATTACCTTGTAAGAAAAAATGCCCCAAGGTGTGATGAAAGTTGTCTTCTCCATGTCTTCAGGTGACGTCTTAATCTGATTGTATCCAGAAAACCCATCCATGAAAGAAAATACCGAGAATTGAGTCGTGTTGTCCACCAATACATCAATGTGAGGTAATGGGAAATCATCTTTCGGGCTAGCTCTGTTCATATCCCGGTAATCGACACACATACGCACCTTGCCATCCTTCTTAGGTACGGGTACAATGTTAGCAACCCATGGCGGGTAACTAGTTACAGCAAGAAAACCGGCGTCCCACTACTTTTGTACTTCCTCTTTGATTTTCATGGCCATGTCTGGGCGAGTACGGCGTAGCACCTATTTAACTGGCGGACAATCTTCTTTTAATGGCAACATGTGCATGACGATGTCCGTATCCAAACCCGACATATCTTGATAAGACCAAGCGAACACATCAACATATTCCCGAAGCATACTGATGAGTTGTTCTTTCACTGGAGCTTGCAGACTGGCCCCGATCTTCACTTCTTTTACATCCTCTTCGGTACCAAGATTGACATTTTCAACCTCTTCCTGATGAGGATCAATCACTTTTTCTTCTTGCCTCAACAACCTAGCCAACTCTTCAGGCAAATCATAGTCTTCATCAACCCCTTCATCTGCTTGATTAATCGGATTGTCGAAGTCATACGAGGTCATAAAAGTGTTGTTGTTGGTGCAATCTGGAGGATTATCTCTGCAAGGGTTGAGATTTGTTCATTTTAATGATTGATTTTATTTTATTTAGAAAAAGTGTGAATGGAGTTTTTATTGAAAAACATTGCATTTATTGTTTTGTGCGAAAATAACAAAAATGAAAGACAGTGAGCGAAAAATATCGCTTGTAAAAGATGTCCATTTGTTCATTAATCATTCATTTGCACAAAATACAAATATGGCCCTATTACAAATTGAGTCCTGACACCTTGGGAAAGATGCAGG
This sequence comes from Lathyrus aphaca, assembly GCA_963966055.1. NCBI lineage: Eukaryota > Viridiplantae > Streptophyta > Magnoliopsida > Fabales > Fabaceae > Lathyrus > Lathyrus aphaca. The sequence goes on from OZ014521.1 coordinate 450,222,970, forward strand.
ACTTGATGCATGCTTAAACAAGAAATAATAATTACTCTGCAGAAGTAATCCTTATAATTTCCTGGGAAGACCAGTTGAGGACTTGCTGGCCTGGGACCCTTGGACGAATCCAACTTTCTAGGTTGAAGTCACTTTCAGCCTCGTCTTCCACATTGTTGATTGCATCTAGGGTCAACATTCCCCCACTGATAAACTTGGGAGCTTTAGTAGCCTCCTCTTGGACCTTTCGAGATGGTTTGTAACCTAACCCGAACCTGTCTTCCTTGATCTGGACTTGCAGCAGCTTGCCCCAGCCCTAGGCATTCCCGTCTTCAACAACCTTCCGAGCTTGCTTATAAGAGGAGATCGAAGTACCAAACACTTCAGTTGTTGCTTCATTGACATTGACGGCCTCAAACCCTTGGCTCATTGTCTCATGGATTTCTTCGTCCATCTCAATATACTTGTAAGTAGCTAGATGACTGACGAAGATATCCTCTTCCCCACAAATTATGATGACTTGGCCCTCCCATTCGTATTTTAACTTCTGGTGAAGGGTCGACATCACAGCACCAGTGGCATGAATCTAAGGCCAACCCAAAAAACAACTATAGGCAGGCTGAATGTCCATCACGTAGAAGATAGTTTTGAAGATCTGTGGGCCAATCACCACAGGCAGCTCAATTTCCCCAAGAACCGATCTTTTAGAACCGTCAAAGGCTCTCACTACCAAATTACTTGGACGTAGTGCAAGACCATCGTATTCCATCTTGACCAAGGCTTTCTTTGGAAGAACATTAAGTGAGGACCCAGTGTCAACCAAGCCATGAGAGAGAACAACACCATTACACTCCAAGGTGATGTGTAAAGCCTTATTATGGTTACGGCCCTCCGTAGTTAGATCAACATCAGTGAACCCTAGTCCAAGACTAGTATTAACGTTTGAAACCACCGTTTCTAGCTGATTAACTGTAATCTCTTCTGGCATGTAAGCTGCATTCAGGACTTTGAGAAGCGCATTCCTACGAGCTTCAGAACACATTAGCAGTGATAGGATAGAGATTTTGGAGGGGGTCTGATGGAGATGGTCCACAACCTTATAGTTACTCTTCTTGATTATTCTCATGAACTCGTCTATATCCTGGTTGAAGGATGTATTCTGAGCTTCCTTGGTAATAGGTTCTTCAAGCACCACACTCTTGCCCTTAGCCTTGGCAGCAGCTTCTGCTTCAGCATTAGTTCTTAGTAATTGTGAGGCAAAGAGACGTCCGCTTCAAGTGAAGCCTCCGCCTCCCCCCACATTATCAATCTGTGGTGTAGAAGTGTCAAGAGTGACTTTATTTCCGTCGCAATATAAATCTGAGCCATAGTGCCAAGGTACGACACTGCTGCTGTCATGTGGAACTGGTCCTGGTACCGTGATAGTAACCAGACTGATTGCTGTGGAAGAAGGAATTGAGATAGTCTGAGGTTCATAATAAATTATGATAGGATGTCTGACCGGGGATGGTGCTGGTGATGAAGGTTGTTGATGTTGATGTGAGTTGTCGAAAGAATATGGAATGTGGATTATTGCCGGATCATAGTAAATGGTAAATGTGGAAATGTCTTCATTGATGGTTGTTATTATTGTAGAAGGATGTGTTGAACTGATGTTTGTTGAAGTTGAAGAAGGGATGGTTGTTGATGTTGTAGAAGAATCTGTTGGAATGATTGTTGTTGAAGTTGTAGGAGTGATATCTGTTACATCTGATGGAATGATATGTGTTGGAGTTGTAGGAGGAATGGTTGTTGATGTTGTAGAAGAATTTGTTGGAATGATTGTTGTTGAAGTTGTAGGAGCTAGAACTGTTGAAGTGATCTGTAAAATGCCTTCTTTGATAAGATTGTTGATACCGGTCTTCAAATTTGCACAACCGCTGGTAGAAATCTTGCAAGCTTCGCAATGGGCTTCACAACCCGGGAACACTTGGAACTTCAAAAGCTGGGCTTTAACCTCGGCCAGAGGTGTTTGAATACTTGCAACACTGTCAATTAGGCTTACTGGTTGATCCTCCTCAATGGAATTTATCCTATGCCCACCATGGCTAGGCATAGGATTATTGGTAACACTTGGAGGTGGTGCAAAGTTTACTTCCTTAGAATCAATCAAATCTTGAACCTTCATGTGTAAAGCTCTGCACTTCTCTGTTGTATGGCCAGGTGCATTGGAGTGGAAGGCACATTTGGCGTTAACATCATAGTTTCTTGGGAGATTCTAGGGATCTGGTGGGGCCAGAGTCCTCAATTTGATCAGGTTGAGTTTTAATAATTGTGGAAGTAAGGCAGCATAGGGCATCTGAATGGGATGATAACCCTGTTGATTTGTGAAGTCCTTTGTTGAAACGAACGTTGTTGCTGATTGTTATTGTTGTAAGATCTCTGTTGAGGAAATTGTTGTTGCTGTGGGAAGTGTTGTGGTTGCGAAGGATACTGTTGTGGAGGTGTTGAAGCAGGAATAGTGACAGCAGCTACTGATCTTGGCATGTATTGAGGCCTACCTCTTCCCATGTGTATTGAGTTGGTGTCACCTGTCCTGTGAGGTCCTAAGAAAGCTTTTATGGCATTGTGTTGCTCCCACCAAATGACACCTAGCCAAGAGGGGTACAGACGCGAACGGTCGGCGAGAGAGGAGAACACAAGGGTGAACTGAAAAGAGTCGCCAGCTAGGCATTTTTATCCCGAAGGAAAGGTAATGCTGCATAAACCTAGAAAGATATGGATAAGACGGTTGTGAACCAGAGAAACTGAGAAAGGGGGTTAGTTACAACCTGGGAAGGTATTAGCACCCATATTGTCCGTCGTACTCGACGGGATCCACGCTTGAAAGTTTGTGCTTAAAGGGGAAGTGTCAGTGCTATTTTGTGTGTAAAAGCTGGAAAAGAATGCAAGTGTCAGTGCAAAAGAAATGTGAAGTGAAATAAAAGAGTGTCAGTGTAAGGAAAAATGTGAAGCTCAAGACTATGAAGCTTAAAGAATAATGCTGGAAGAGGGGGGGGGTGACAGAGACTTTTGTTCGATAACCATTAAGTTATGCCTACGTATCCTCTCGTGCAATGAGGAAGTCAGAACACCGTAGTTCAACTCAAAGAGACTGAAAGATAAATTGACTTGTGAATTGCTTACTTGTCTATGCTCAAGTGTATGACCTGTCTGGCTCAGGTGCAAACTGTCTTGCATTAGACGGAAGAAGCAAGTTCTCGTTTGTGATTGAATGAGGTGAGAAAAGAATCCCGGAGGAGATGATTATTGTTTGTTTTTGATGTTTTCAATCTTTCATTGCCTTTGGAGTTTGTCATAAGAAAATGAGCTTAAGCCTAAACCAAGGGTTAATAAACTCATCACATCTTCCCTCTGATTAGGGGTAATGAAGATACCTTAAGTGTGAAGTAAACACCTCACACTTAATCACCATGATGTAGGATTAAGATCATTAACCTACTTGCATTTATTTAGATGTTTTTGGTATTTTGTTTAGTGTTAAGTAATGAGTTTAAGCCATAATCAGGGATTAGTGAACTCATTACACTATCCTAATAGAAGGATAATAGATGAGCACACTTAAGCTGAGGAAGATACCTCATCTTAATCCATGATTAGGGATTAACCTCATGACAAAACAAACCCTTATTAAAAGTAGATTTTAGTTAATGGTAATATTTAGAAGTGGATTTTATGATTTGTAAGACAACTTGAGGAGGACTTGTCCATTAACACTAGGGTTAGTCCTTCTTAACCAGTTAAGGAAGAATTAGAACCCTAATGCAAGGCCCAAGTTACAAGCTTGATGTCTCAGTGATTATTAGGTGAATTGATTAAAGGTTTTAAACACATTAAGGGTTTAACACTTAGGATTAAAGTTATACACTCCATCCTAATAGAAGGATACAGGCATAACCCTAATCACATAGCCTTAAAACCTTTAAGGTTTAGTCCTTGAGTAAGAGATGAGAAGAGAAGACACAAAGATGACACAAAGGTAAAACTAATGGGGGACTAATCAAACCCTAATTGTGATCATGCTTGGGTGTTCCTAGGGTTTATGAAACTTGCAAGAAGATCTTCAAGAGAGCCATCAAAGAAGAAGCAGGATGGAAGGAAAAGAAACAGCAAGAAGTAAGACAACTTACTTCACTTAAGAAGGTAAGTTGCTTGAAGAAAGAAAGAGGAAAAGGAGCATGAATGAGCAAGCTCACTCTAATTCACAAGTAAAATGCAGCAAAGAATGCATAAAAGAGATGAGAAAAGATTTATGAGAAGTGAAGGCAAATTCACTTCTCAAACACTTACCACCTGAAAAGTTAGAAACAAGAAGTGAAATGAAATGAAAATGAGAAGGATGCAATGATTCAAACCAAAACCAGAAGAATGATCAAGATGTAAATGATGCTAAGATTTGATGCAAATGGATGTCATGAGATGTGGATTATCATACAAGCAATGAAGATGCAAATGAAACATGAAAGGAGGCATGAAAGTTCATGAATGCATATGACATCAAATGAAAGCAAAAGCATGGAAAATGGATGATGCAATGATCAAACATGATTCTAATATGTCCCTAAATGTCTCAAATGTCATTTGGATGTACAAAAAGTCATGGAAAGTTCATGTATGCAAGCATATGAAGAATGAATGCAAATGAAGGCAAAGATTAGGGTTTATGTACAAGATGCAGTGCAAAATTCAAAATCAGAAGCAAATTACATGATAAAAAATTGAAAATGGAATCAAAGGTATCCTATACCCACATGATATCACCCCCCAAAGGAGGAGACCTAACTCTTAACCCTAAGGAAGTTATGATTTATCTAAGTTATCTTAAGGTTTTAAGGGACCTCACAAGGAAAAATGCAAAACAAATCAAAAATGAAAGATAAATTCATGCCAATTTTATCCTAGAAACTACATGATATGTGGGATGCAATGCAAAAATAATCACTATCAAACCCTTCATGGTTAGGAAGAAAAGATTTTTCTAAGTTAGGGTCAAAAATATTGAATTTTAAGAACCCTAAATCCAAAGAAAATGTCAAAATGGATCAAGAACCAAACAGAAATTAGTATGAATGGTTTGATAATGTCTTTAAATGTGTCAAGATGCAATGTGATTATTTTGGTGATTTTTAGAAACTTAAATGGTATTTTAATTAATTAATTTCCATTAATTAATTAAAATAAACATTTAAATATTTTAAAAATACAAATTTTATGCAAAAAATAAAATAAAAATTATTTTCAGAATGAGAAAAATATTTAAAGTCATGATGCAAAAAATAAAAAAATTTGAAAGTGTTTTGCTATCTTAAATAAAATGCACAAGAAAAATGTAAGAAAATGAAATAAAATTAATTTAAATGGAAAATTAAACAGATCCTGAGGCCAGGATTTGAAGTTGGGAGAAAAAAGTTGACTGGCGCGCGTTTTAAGGGATGGGATCTGTCCTGAGCTAATTAACCTAATTAATTGATTTAATGATGAATTAGGGCTAAATCAAACAATCTGGAACATCCATACGCGCAGCAAACACAAGATCCAAAGGTCATTATTCAAACTCATCCTAATTACAAGATTAGGGCATAACTACTTTCAGGTGACCGGAACAGTGTTCCGGTCATCTTCTCCGGCGAACACAAACCCTAACTTCTCCCCTAAGCCTCTAATCTCCAAATTTCTTGCCCATAAATGATCCTCTAACATTCCTAAACCTAAATCCCCAACTAAAACTCATTTATTTCGCATCATGAACAAGAATCGAACAAAAACGTAAAAACGGGCAAAAGTTTTAGAACTTGCATACATGGTGGTTTCTCAACCATTTTCAAAAATAATCATATCCCCATGATCAGGGGAGCACAAAGAATCATACAAGAACTTAAAAACAAGCTTCTGGGAAAAAAGTTCATGAGCTATACCTGAGGTTGAACCTTCTAGTTCTGGGCTTTCTGGATTTTCCTTTGTTGCAAGTCCACCTCTCTGAACCTCTTGATGATGAAATGAAGCTTAGAAAACCTTGGGAGTGGCTGGCTTTGAAGTTTCATCTCTGGTGTAGCAGGTTTTGAGGTTTTGGTATGTGGTGTTTCAGGCTGTTTTGGTGGTTGATTCTTGATCCATGGATGGTATGTGACTTGTTGGTGAAGAAAAGTTTGAGGTTTGATGGCTGTGGGAAGAGTTTCGAAGAGATGAAGGAATTTGCAGTTCTTGTGAAATCTGATTGTGTGTGTCCTCTGAGCTCATGTGAAGCTTGTTTTATGATCCATAAACCAATCCTAAACTATTGGAAAGAGTCAGAGGAATTGACATGTACTGTGGGAATGGCATGGGGCAATTGGCCAAAAAGTCAATGGTTGGTGTACCTCAAGTATGGGTTGTGACAGAAGCTATCCTAGGGCTGCTCAGAGTTCTGCTGGCTTTAAGGATGACCATGGGATGCTTTGGAATGATCAAAAGTGGATGAATGGTAAGATGTCACATGTTTGGCTTTTTTCACAATTTGTTGCATTTTGAGGTTTTGGTCATGGATATGTGACATTCCTTGGGCAATTTGCAGCAAAGTGGACCATATAATGTTGTTATGATACTTTGATATTGATTAGAAACCAAACAAACCCCTAAGAATCCTTCTTGCAAGAATTTCCTCTTTGTGACTTTCATGATGAATGGCTTATGATACTTGTGATCCAAGGCATGAAACTTGAGAATTCTTTGGGAAATTCTGAATTATAGGTCATGTATGATGTTTGTGTAATGGTTAGAAGTCAATTAGAGGTCACAAATTGGTTTGACATGAGTTTTTGCAAGTTTCCCTCTTTGGTACATAAGTGAAATTTTGTGATTTTTCCCAACTTTGCAAGGCCATAACTTGAGTTCTATGATGAATTAGATCAAGTTCTTGTACTTTTTGAAAAGGGAATGATCCAATCTACAACTTTCATGACCAAGAATTTTTCATTTGAAGTATTTTTGAATCAAAAAGAGGAGGTTGAAAAACTTTCCCAAAATGGCAAGTTTGCATTACAAGTCACTTTCCCAAAATGGCAACCTTGCAAATGACTTGAAATTCTACAATTTTGTGAACTTATAACTTCTTCTAAGATCAAATAAAGATCATATACACCCAAAATGATGGAGAAGAGCCTTTGGTTGGACGATTTGGGGCCTCAAGTGCCCTGATTTTGCACTGACTTGTTCAAGAAGTCATCTATTGATCATATGCCTTCCCCATTGAATTTCTTCATGAAAATTGGTATTCATGATCCTTACATCATATAGAGACCAATAGAAACAAGAATGACCAAAATTTTTGGAGTTATGGCCTCTGAAACCAAAACCCTAATTTTAGGTCATCTGTGCAGTCAAGCTTGGCTCTACTTCCATGCATTTCTCAGTTCTTGTGATTTTTTGACTTCCTTGATATTGGGGTATATAATATGATGCTTGAACATACATGGACCCTCTTGAGATGATTGATGACCTTTGGGGTGGCTCAGATAGCTCAAGGATGGCTCAGATCACAAACCCTAGATGCAGATGACTTTGAACCAATGCAGTGAAGCAAAAATGCAATATGAGATGATATGATTGAACTCATGCAAATGAAAATAATCACAAGCCATGGTGAAATGAGTGAGGGAAAATTTGGGGTGTTTACAGCTGCCCCTATTCAAACATGAGTTAGCTGTGCAGGATGTAAGGAACGGCTTAACAGGCAAACAAGATAACTTGTGGTTGAATACCAAGGACAGTCCAAAATTTGCACTCGCTGGGTATGAAGAAGAAAAGGGATATAGATTGTAAAAGGAAGTAAAGTATGTTTATAAAGTGCGGGCGACGGAGGACGACCGTCGGGCAGAGGACGACTGCTGGGGATAAAACAATGACGGGGACGGCCAACATGCTGGGGCAGTAAAGGGATCATGATGGGGACGGCCATCAAGCAAAGAAATAAGACTCTCTGGGGATTAAAGTTAAAGGTAATGATGGGGACGACCATCAGGTTGAATAAATAAATGATGAGGGACGGTCATCAGAGGTGAAGGACAATCACCTAGCAGGGGACGGCTGCTCTGTTGGGGATAAGATGAGGGACGGTCATCTAAGGTGAAGGACGATCACCTGGCAAGGTACGGTTGCCGAAAGTATCACGACATAGGACGAATGTCGGATAGAAAGAGTCGACGATAGGGATGGCCATCGGAGTAGCATGATGAAGGACGATCATCAAGAGGTGAGGGACGATCACCTGGCAGGGTACGACTGCTCTGGGGTTTATCATGACATAGGACGAATGTCAGATAACAAGATCAACGATGAGGACGGCCATCAGATAAAATGATGAATGACGATCATCAAAAGGTGAAGGACGACCACCTAGCAGGGGACGGCTGCTAAAAATATCACGACATAGGACGAATGTCGGATAGGGAAGGGTTCCAATAATGGAGACTCCGCTGGGGATGATGAAGGAAGATCATCAAAAGGTGAAGGACGATCACCTGGCAGGGTACGGCTGCCGGAAGTATCATGACACAAGACGAATGTCAGATAGAAAGGAAATAAATCATTGGGATTCGCTGGGGACTCTTCTGGGGAAGGGTAGACACAGACGAGTGTCTAAATTCAAGGAAAAGGTATAAGTGTTTGACACTGTGTATAGATTAAAGATGCAGACGAGCATCCTTAGGACCTTGATACGGACGAGTATCGGTAGAAACAAACGCTGACGCATGTTCAGAGATGATGGTATGAACGAGTACCAACTGGTTAATAAAGAACACGGACGAGTGTCGAATCTGAGGAAGATAAGTGGTGTATACAAGATACGGACGCGCATCTGTATGAGTAAAAAGTGTGAGACACAGGCGAGTGTTCAACTTGCTGGGGAGAGTATGATACATATGAGTATCATAAAAGGAAGTGTATAAGTTATGAATTTGTAAGAGATATTCTGACGGTCTGTGGGGATAGGATGACACGGACGGGTGTCGAAAGAGAGTGTATTATAAGCAAGTGTTTGGTTTACAATAAGTGTTTAGGCAACCATGCTGGGGGATGGTGACATGGACGAGTGTCCAAAGAGTGTATAGATATCTGTTCGTGGTTTATATCTGCAGGGGAATGATGTGACATGGATGAGTGTCGAAAAGAGTATATATGTGTATTAGTGAGTGCAAAGGGGATGCTTTGGCTTTCCGCTGTGACTGTGGGTCTTTGTATATACATATATGGCTGATGGAATGTTGGTGCATACATATGTTTGATTCAAAACATGACTTGTGATTATGCAATATGCTTGATTTTTGTCGTAATGCTCCGCATTAGACGGAATGCTACACTCTGGGGGAAATATGATGTGAATGCTATGATTATGCAAAGATACCGATCTGGGATTCGGATCCCGTTGCGGTGGAGATCTCTGGATGATCTGCTTTGAAAGAATATCCCAGCTGGGGGGAAAAGATCATTGGTAGATCTGATAAGATGTATGACTGCTTGGGAAAATAGGTCACTGATAGACCTATCTTAATGATGAGGAGCCCAGCTGGGGTCTGTGGAAGCTTTCGTCACTTTGTTGTGAGATCTTCAGACATTACTCTTCCGGATATGTGCTGGAGCTCCGTGGGGAGATGGTTCCCTGTCTCCCACTCAGCTAGGGAGGAATGATCACTGAATGATCTTCCTAGAGATTTCTGTAGGGGTCCTGCCGAGGATAGTAATATCTGACAACTCAGCTGGGGAAATGAACACCTTCTGATGTTGCTCTGACAGATGTGCTGGAAAAGTGATGTCAAGTAGCTCTGATGGGGAAAGAGCACTTCCAGGTGCAGTTTGGAAGATGTGCTGAGTAAATAATGATTTGACAGCTTTGCTAGGGAGAAGCTTTCATGCCCTATGTTGTATTTTGAACACCTGCAATCCTGTTATGACAAAGAAACGTATAAGTACCCCGAGGTATCCCTTACCGGATTCCATCATAGGAGTTTAGACACTCCCGGGAGTAAGTAACATATATTTCCTGCAAGCACGTGATTATAAAGGCGCATATGCATTTATGCAATCAATATTTTAAGGACATCAGACATTTTTGCAAATAAAACGTACGAGACTAAGTGTGACTGAAAATCTGATTTTACTAATTTGTGTGCCCTGAATCGGCAAGTACAGTCAAGGAAACAGATCCCCTGAAATGAGGAGATTGTTACAAATTGAGGAACAAAAGGTGCTGGCAATGTTGATGACGCTTCAGTGCTTCCCTTTTGCTATGACTTGTATGACATTGACGTTCTTCTCATCTTGCTCTTGAAGAAGTTTGATTCTGACCAATGATTTAGCCCTTCGAAACTCGCCATGTTGTAAGTGATACAGACGAATTCAGAATGCAGTTGTTCGCTTATTCCCTTATTTTGCTTGGATCGCCCTTTCGGGTTTTCAATCCACCGGGATACCCATTTTTGCCTGAGCTGTCCAATGCGGCTTTTCAACTCAGCAGGTGTACATTTTTATATTTATTTTCCCTTATTTTTGCCCGAGTCTTTTATTTTGTTTTTGACTCGCCGGGATGCCCTATTTTTGCCTGGACTTACATTCTGTTTCTATGTCCAGCGGGTATTTTTTTATGCGAAGTATTTTTTAACTGCATCTGAATTCACAGGGGACATGAAGTCTTCACCATCCATAGTACTGAGCATCAGTGCTCCACCAGAGAAAACTTTCTTTACTATGAATGGACCATCGTAATTCGGAGTCCATTTGCCCTTGTGGTCTGTATGAGGAGGGAGGAGTCTTTTCAGCACAAGATCTCCTGCTTGGTATTCCCGAAGCCCGACTTTCTGATCGAAGGCTTTCTTCATTCTTTTCTGATACAACTGCCCATGACAAATTGCAGCTAATCTCTTCTCTTCGATCAGACTCAGTTGTTCGTACCGGGATCAGACCCATTCTGCTTCATTCAGCTTAACATCCATTAGTACTCGCAAGGAGGATAATTCAACTTCAACAGGTAGGACTCGCAAGCTGATACGGTGTTGCTCCAGTGGATGTTTTGATTGACGTACGATAACCATGCAGGGCAAATGGTAACATTTCATGCCAGTCTTTATAGGTGACCACCATCTTCTGCACAATCTTCTTGATATTATTGTTAGCTGCCTCTACAACGCCATTCATCTCTGGTCTATAAGGAGAAGAATTGTGATGTTGGATCTTGAAGTCCCGGCATAGTTCTGCCATCATTTTGTTGTTCAGGTTGGAACAATTATCAGTAATGATTCGCTCGAGTACTCCATACCGACATATGATATCTCTCTTTAGGAATCGGGCTACCACCTGCCTGGTGACATTTACATATGAAGCTGCCTCAACCCATTTGGTAAAATAGTCAATGGCTACCAGGATGAATCTGTGGCCATTTGAAGCAGTCGGTTCAATCTTGCCAATCATATCAATTCCCCACATGGCAAAGGGCCAAGGCGAAGACATCACATTCAAAGGATTTGGAGGCACATGCACTTTGTCTGCATAGATCTGGCATTTATGACATTTCCTGGCATAGGCACAACAGTCTGCATCCATTATGATCCAGTAGTAGCCTGATCTTAACAACTTTTTATCCATTGCATGCCCTCCAGCATGGGTACCAAAAGATCCTTCATGCACCTCGTGCATCAACAAGTCTGCTTCTGCCCTATCAACACATCTGAGAAGTACCATATCAAAGTTTCTCTTGTACAAGGAACCATCAGCATTCAGGAAGAAACTACCAGCTAGCCTTCTTAATGTATTCTTATCATTGGATGATGCCCCAGGTGGGTATGTTTGATCCTCCAAGAAGCACTTGATGTCATGGAACCAAGGCTTATCATCTTTGGCAAGGTCTGCTGAGAATACACATGCTGGTCTATCAAGCCTGGACACTGAAATCCGAGGCACAAAGTTGGCAGCTTGAACCTTGATCATGGATGAAATGGTAGCCAGAGCATCTGCAAACTGATTTTCATCTCGAGGGATATACTCAAGCTTGACTGTTGTGAAGAATGTGAGCAACCTCCTTGTATAATCCCGGTATGGAATCAGATGCTCCTGGTGAGTATACCATTTGCCGTTGGTTTGATTAATAACCAGAGTTGAATCTCTGAATACAATTAAAGTCTTGATCCTGAGGTCAATGGCTTCCTCAAGACCCATAATACAAGCTTCGTATTCAACTTCGTTGTTAGTGCAATTAAAGGCGAGTTTTGCCGAGAAAGTCATGTGAACTCCCTTAGGTGTAATGAGCACTGCACCAACACCACGACCATTCATATTAATAGCCCCATGAAACATCATAGTCCATTCTGCTTCCGGGTCAGGCCCTTCAGTGTGAATAGGCTCTTCATGATCTTTTGCTTTTATGAACATGATGTCTTCATCAGGGAAGTCAAATCTCATAGGCTGGTAATCATCAATGGGTTACTCAGCGAGATAATCAGACAATACACTACCTTTGATGGCTTTTTGGGATGTGTATTGAATGTCATATTCTGTGAGAATCATTTGCCATCTTGCAACCCGTCCGGTAAGTGCTGGCTTCTCAAATATATACTTGACTGGGTCCATCTTGGAAATAAATAAGGTAGTGTGAGTCAACATATACTGCCTTAATCGGCGAGCAGCCCACGCTAAAGCATAGCAAGTTTTCTCGAGCAGTGAATAACGTTGTTCACAGTCGGTAAACTTTTTGCTTAGGTAGTATATTGCATACTCTTTTCGACCAGACTCGTCATGATGGCCCAGCACACACCCCATCGACTCTTCTAATACCGTCAAGTACATGATTAGAGGTCTTCCTTCAACTGGAGGCATAAGGATCGGAGGCTCTTGTAAGTATTCCTTGATTTTGTCAAAAGCCCTTTGGCAGTCTTCATTCCACCTGACCGTTTGTTCCTTTCTTAACAACTTGAACAAAGGCTCACAGGTTGCTGTAAGATGAGATATGAACCTTGAAATGTAGTTCAATCTACCTAGGAACCCTCGAACTTCTTTTTCAGTCTTTGGTGCAGGCATTTCTTGAATGGCTTTGACTTTGTCAGGGTCAACTTCAATCCCTTTCTCGCTTACGATAAATCCCAGCAGCTTACCGGATCGCACCCCGAATGTGCATTTGTTGGGGCTTAACTTCAATTGGTACTTCCTCAGACGCTTGAATAACTTCAACAAATTCACCAGGTGGTCTTCTTCTGTGAGGGACTTGGCAATCATGTCATCCACGTAACATTCAATTTCTTTATGGATCATGTCATGGAATAATGTTACCATAGCCCGTTGATAGGTGGCACCAGCATTCTTCAGTCCGAATGGCATTACCTTATAACAGAATGTGCCCCAAGGTGTGATGAAAGTTGTCTTCTCCATGTCTTCAGGTGACATTTTGATCTAATTATATCCTGAAAATCCATCCATGAAAGAGAATACCGAGAACTGAGCCGTGTTGTCGACTAATACATCAATGTGAGGTAATGGGAAGTCATCTTACGGGCTGGATCTGTTCAGGTCCCGGTAACCCACACACATCCTCACCTTGCCATCCTTCTTAGGCACAGGTACAATGTTAGCAACCCACGGCGGGTAACTGGTCACAGCAAGGAAACCGACATCCCACTGTTTTTGTACCTCTTCTTTTATCTTCATGGTCATATCTGGACGAGTACGGCGCAACTTCTGTTTTACTGGCGGACAATCTTCTTTCAGAGGCAACTTGTGCATACCAATATCGGTGTCCAACCCTGGCATATCCTGATAAGACCAAGCAAAAACATCCACATATTACCGAAGCATGTCAACAAGTTGCTCTTTTACTGAATCTTGCAGACAGGCCCCGATCTTAACTTCTTTCAAGTCTTCTTCTGTACCAAGATTAACCGTCTCAACTTCCTCCTGATGAGGAGTGATAACCTTCTCCTCTTGTCTTAACAACCTGGCTAGTTCTTCAGGTAGCTCATAATCTTCTTCGACCCCTTCATCGGCTTGATTAATCGGATTGTCAAAGTCATACGAAGTCATAGCAGTGTTGTTGTCGGTGCAGTCTGGAGGGCACTCTCTGCAAGGGTTTAGATTTGTTCATTTTAGTGATCAGTTTTATCTTGTTTAGAAAAAGTGAAAATGAAGTTGTTATTTTAAAAACATTGCCATTTTATTTTTGTACAAAAAATGAAAAATGAAAAATGAAAAACAGTGAGCGGAAAAGAAAAGACTCATTTGCAAAAGATGTCCTGATATTCATTAATTGATCGTTTGCACAAAATACAAGATGGTCCTATTACAAAATGAGCCCTGACATCTTGGGCAAGATGCAGGACTTGATGCATGCTTTAAAGACAGGAAATAATAATTACTCTGCAGGAGTAACTCTTATAATTTCCTGGGAAGACCAGTTTGAGACATGGTTCCCCGGGATCCTTGGACGTATCCAACTTTCCAGGTTGCACTCGTCTTCTGACTCATCTTCCGAACTATTCACAGCATCTGGGGTGAGCATCCCCCCGCTGACAAACTTGGGCTCCATTGCAGCCTCTGGTTGATCTTGTCGAGTTGGTCTGTAACCCAACCCGAATCGGTCTTCTTTCTTTTCAACTGACAGCAGCTTGCCCCAGCCTTGAGCGGTACCTTCTTCAACAACCTTCCGGGCTTGTTGATATGATGTGATGGAAGTCCCAGACACAGCAGATGCTTCATTGATGTTCAAGGCCTCAAAACCTTGACTCATGGTCTCATGGATCTCCCCATCCATTTCAATGTATTTGAAAGTAGCCAGCTGGCTAACGAAGATATCCTCTTCCCCACAAATGGTAATGACTTGGCCCTCCCACTCAAATTTTAACTTCTGGTGAAGGGTTGACGTCACGGCGCCAGCGGCGTGTATCCATGATCTACCCAATAGACAGCTGTAGGCAGGCTGTATATCCATCACAAAGAAGGTTGTTTTGAAAACCTGTGGGCAAATCATTATTGGCAACTCTATCTCTCCCAGAACTGATCTTTTAGAACCGTCAAAGGTTCTCACTACCAAGTTGCTTGGGCGCAGTGCCAATCCATCATGTTCCAGCTTCACAAGGGCTTTCTTGGGTAGGACATTGAGTGATGACCCTGTGTCCACCAATACGTGAGAAAGAACTGCACCCTTACACTCCAAGGTAATGTGCAAAGCCTTGTTGTGATTGTGACATTCCGTTGTCAGATCAGCGTTGGTAAATCCTAGTCCATGACTAGCGTTGACATTTCCAACCACAGCCTCTAACTGATTGACAGTAATCTCCTCCGGCACATAAGCTGCGTGCGGGACTTTTAATGGTGCGCTCCGATGAGCCTCGGAGCACATTAGTAATGATAGTATGGAGATTTTGGAAGGTGTCTGGTGAAGCTGGTCCACCACCTTATAATTACTCCTCTTGATTATCCGCATGAATTCATCAACCTCTTGATCAAAGGGAGTCTTCAAAGTTTCTTTAGCAACTGGTTCTTCTTGCACCGTGTTCTTCCCTTTTGCCTTAGCAGCAGCTTCTGCTTCAGCAATGGGTCTTGGTATTTGCGAGGCAAAGAGACGTCCGCTTCTAGTGAAGCCTCCGCCTCCCCCCACATTGTCTATCTGAGGTGAAGAAGTTGATGACTCTAAAGTGATTTTCTGCCCCTCGCAGTATAGTTCTGAGCCATAATGCCAAGGGATGGCATTATTGCTTTCGTAAGGAACTGGCCCAGGCACTGTGATAGTGACCGGACTGATAGCAGCTGCAGAAGGGACCACAATGGTGTGTGGATCATAATATATGGTAACCGGAGCTCTGACAGGAGTAGCATTTTGTTGTGAGTTGTTGGAAGGAACATTTGCAGGATCGTAGTATATCGTAACCGTTGAGACGCTTTCATTGACTGATGCTGATGTTGTAGACGGTACTATTGACTGGACGGGTGTTGAAGTTGTAGCAGGAACTGTGGCTGAATCTATATCCGTTGAAGTGATTGATTGAATATTTGTTGGAGTCGTAGCAGAATTTGTTGGAACAATGGTTGCTGACGTTGTAGGAGTATATGTGATTGTTGATGAAGGAATTGTTGGAGTTGTAGTCGCTGTTGTTATAATCTGAAGAATGCCATCTCTAATAAGGCCATCTATGCCGTTTCTCAGTCTCTCACATCCATTAACGGCAATATTGCAATATCCACAGCCGACCTCACATCCGGGGAACACTTGGCATTCTAACAGCTGAGCTTTGATTTCAACCAAGGGTGTTCGGATTTGTGCAACACTGTTGATTAATGTGGATGGTTTGCCCTCCTCAATAGCATTAATCCTAGGCCCGTTGTGACTAGGCATTGGATTTCTTGTGATGTTTGGAGGAGGCGCAAAATTGAGAGCTTTTGAGTCCACCAAATCCTGGACTTTCATCTGTAGGGCCCTGCACTTTTCAGTATTATGCCCCGGTGCCTTTGAGTGGAATGCACACTTGGCATTTGCATCATAGTTCTTTGGCAAATTGAGAGGATCTGGAGGAGCCAACGTCCTTAACTCAACTAGGTTGAGCTTTAGGAGTTGTGGCAAGAGTGCAACATACGGCATTGGGATTGGGTCAATTACCCTGTTTGCTTGTGATGGCCTTTGTTAGAAAGGACGTTGTTATTGATTACCGTTGTTGTTGTTATACGACCTTTGTTGTGGATAATGAGCTTATTGTTGATATTGTGGTTGTTGTTGTTGAGGATATGATGATTGTTGTGGAATTGGAGCTGGGATTGTAACAGCTGCTACTGACCGGTGAGCATATTGAGGCCTGCCCCTGCTTGTATGAGTGAAATTTGTTTTTCCTGCCCTTCGGGGTCCCATAAAAGGTTTTCTTGGATTGCTGGAAGAACTTGCACCACTGTCGGAAATTTTGCCCATCTTCAATATGCTCTCAATTCTCTCATCAGCTATGACCACATCAGCAAAACTGGTAGAGGAGAAAGCAGCCAGTCTATCAATATAAGTCCCTTGCAATGTGTTCATGAACATGTCAGCCATTTCCCTCTCTGACATGGGTGGTTGGACAACAGCAGCAAGCTGTCTCCATCTTTGAGCATAATCCCGAAAGCTCTCTCTAGAAGACTGAGACATGCCCATTAGAAGAGTTCTATTGGGAGCCATATCCAGGTTGTACTGATATTGCCGGATGAAAGCTTCGGCCAAATCCTTCCAACATCTTATGGTGGCTCTAGTCAGGTGCGAATACCATTCTCTCGAAGCTCCAGTCAGATTGTCCTCAAAGTAGAACATCCATAACTTTTCATCCATGGTATAGGCCTTGAGCCTTCTCAAGAAAAATTGCAGGTGAGTTCGAGGACAGGAGGTACCATTGTACTTTTCAAAGCATGGGGGTTTGAATTTGTGGGGAATTCTCACCCCATCTACTAGTCCCATATCCATCACATCGAAGCCCAAAGAACTCTGAGATTCCAAAGATCTTAACTTCTCGGCTATTTCATCCAATCTTCTGTCATATACTTCACCTCCTGCCCCTATAACAGTAAACTGTTCTTCTGGGGAACCTCTTGCAGGATTCTGCCCCCAGCAGTATTACCTTGCACATTCCTCGGGATGTTAACTTCTGGATTCAAATGAGGTTCATACTCTGGTGGATCAATACGAGGATGGCCCCGTTCATTGTTGCTAGTTCCCCCTGTTCCCAGATGAGGTTCTTCAGGAGTTTTCCTTTCTACCAGCTCTCTCAGTCTTTCTTGGCTTTGGGCTAAGCCAGTCATCACTGCCATAAACTGAGACATCTGATTTCTCATCTCTACTCTCTCATTGGCCATCTGATTTCTGACCTCAGTCAAATCCTGCTGTACTTGTTCCATTTGAATGCCGGGAAGATTGTTACGAGTCGGGTACCGGTGCGTGCGGTTGACAGGGAACACTCGGCGACGAGCAATGTTTCCTGAGATCACAACAAAGTTAGAAACAATAATAATAAGAAAACCTACAAAAAAAAACAAAGTTAGTATGCAATGCAGTATGCTTATTTGTTTTCCAAGGTATCCGGTTTGGTTCTTGGTTTTGACCTTTCCAGATCTCGAGGAAGATGCTTGATGTTGTTGAGAGAAAACCCAAATGAAAACAAACCAAAATATATTACAAATGATGGACAATACATAGTTTGTTTTACAATACATGCCCATGGAGGGTCAAAGTACAACAAAAGGAAAAGTACATCAAATGGAAACAAACAACAAGCAAAAAGTCAGACATCCAGTCCAAACTCATCTTCTCTGACCTCCTTTAGGAGTGCCTCAGTCATTGGACCAGCTGGGTGCTCTATAATGGTCCTAATGAGGAGGTTCCTAGTAGCAATGGCAGTAGTCAGTTTCTTATGCCTGTCCTGATCCTTTGACCTCTTCAATCCCGCTCTGAGCTTCAATTCTGAAATCTCCTTCTGAGCTGCTAACAAAGCTTCCTGCTGCTTCTTCTCAATTGCCTCTAGCTATTCAATCTTGGCTTGAGTCTTCTGGTCTTCTTGTGTACGGGCTTTGGTGATCCTGACCCACCTAGCCTGGCTCTCTTGCAGATAGTGCTCAACTCTAGCTTTCTGAATCTTGGCCTCCTTACAGGCATTCTTCAATATCTGTTCTCCAACCCTTGTTTTCCTTATGTAGTCTTCTGTATTTTCAATTTTTCCAAGGTGCTCAACCCTAAGCTTTTCCAATCTCTCAATGTCCAAGCGACCATCACTCCTTTCCCAAAGAGTCTTTTTCAAGGCTTGAGATAGCTGCTCATTCCTTTCCTTCAACTTTTCAAATTCCTCCAGGCTAACTGTTGCTGTAGGCTGTATTGTATATGGTCCAGGTATGTCTTCCAAGGTGAAAGGAATTCTGGTAATCTGAGCTCTGGTACGGGACCAGTCTGAGTACTGAACTGAAGCAACATTGTTACATCTTCCAAGAATAGCTACCCCTTTTGTCTGGATGTTGTCCCAAGCCCAGGATGCTTGTCTGACAACAGCTGAATTAGGTTGCACTTCACAATATAGGGTCTCAGCTAAATCCTGTCCTCTAGGAGGGTGAACCAAGGAATAACCCAGTTGTCTCTTGAACAGTAAAGGATTGTAGTTGATGCAACCCTTCACTCCTATCAGAGGCACATTTGGGTATTGTCCACAGCTGGTGATAATTTCCTTGCCCTTGGTGCTCTGGGTGCACCATATGATATCATCTGAAGTCAAGGCAATGAACCTCTTGGCCCAATTCTTCTGCTAGTGAGGGTTCAAGAAAGCATCTGATTTAGGCAGGCGTCTGAGCAGCCAGGTGTAAAACAAAGGAGCATAACATCTTACCAACTTCCCCCTTTGTTTCTCATTCCTCTAATGGATGGAATAGTAGAAATCTCCTAGCAGTGTGGGTACTGGGTTCTTCAGGAGAAACAGATGGATGGCATTCTTGCTGACAAATTTGGGCTCATCTGCAAATAGTATAGCCCCATATATACTGAGGGCTAACAGTGCACAGACTGCTCTCCACTCTCCCAATGAAGCTTTCAGGATGGCCTGAGAGATCAAGAAGTCCAAATGCAAACCCGGATTCCCAGCTTTTGTTGTCATACTTTTCTCAATAAGGGCAGGCTCTGTAAACACCCCAAATTTGCCCTCACCCATTCACACCATGGCTTGTGATCTTTTCATTTGCATAAATTCAATCATAGCATCTCATACCACATTTTTGGTTCACTGTATTGATTCAAAGTTATCTGCATCTAGGGTTTGTGATCTGAGCCATCCCTGAGCCACTTGAGCCACTCCAAAGGTCATTAATCACTTCAAAGGGGTCCATGTATGTTCAATCATCATATTATACCCTCACAAGGTCAAGGAAGTCAAAGAATCACAAGAACTGAGAAAGGCATGGAGGCAAAGCCAGGTTTAACTGCACAGATGACCTAGAATTAGGGTTTTGGTTTCAGAGGCCATAACTCCAAAATTTTTGGCCATTCTTGTTTCTATTGGTCTCTATATGGTATGAGGATCATGCATATCAATTTTCATGAAGAAATTCAATGGGGAAGGCATCTGATCAAGAGATGACTTCTTGAGCAAGTCAGTGTAAAATCAGGGCATCTGAGGCCCCCAGTGACCCAACCAAGGGGTGTTCTTTATCATTTTGAATGTGTATGATATTTATTTGATCATATAAGATGTTAGAAGCTCACAAAATTGAATAATTTCAAGCCATTTGCAAAGTTGCCTTTTTGGGAATGTGACTTGTAATGGAAACTTGCCATTTTGGGAAAGTTTTTCAACCTCCTCTTTTTGATTCAAAAATGCCTCAAGTGAGAAAAATTTGGTCATGAAAGTTGTAGAATGGATCCTCCCATTTTCAAAAAGTACAAGAACTCATTCTAATTCATCATGGATCAAAAGTTATGGCTTGCCAAAGTTGGAAGAAATCATGAAATTTCACTTATGCACCAAAAAGGAAAAGTTGCAAAACCTCATACCAAGGCAAAATGTGACTTCAAAGTGACCTTTAATCATCATACAAACACAATGCATGGCCTAAAATTCAGTTTGGCCCAAGAAATTTCCCATTTTCATGTCTTAAATTTCAAGTAACCATAAGCCATTTTCCATAAAAGTGCAAAAGGGGGAATTCTTGCAAAATGATTCCCAAAGGTTTGTATGATCTCTAGCTGGTCTCAAGACATTACCATAACCTCATGAGGCATCTCACACCAAAAATTCAGCAAGAGATATCACATGTTCATGACCAAAAGCCACAAAATGTAACAAGTTGCCAAAATGCAAAGACACTTCAAACTTGTGATCCAAGCCATACAGCTCACCATAATTGATCCAAGAGTCATCCTTGAACTCAGCTGATGCAGTACAAGCCAGGAAACCATCTCTGCCACAACCCATGCCTCAAGTACACCAAACCTTGACTTTTTTCAATTTCTCCCATGCTCTTGGAATAGTGATCAGCAACCTCTACTAACCTGCTCCACAGCCTACTCAAACATTATGGGAGTGATATAGCAACTCATTCAGCCTTGAAACAAGACACAATCCAGTTTGCACAAAAACTGCCTAAAACTTCTCCTCTTCGAATTCCTTCACACAGCCATCAAACCTTCATTCTTCTTTCACCAATGAATCATACATCTTCCATGGAACCAAAATCCACCATTGGAACAGCTTGAAACCTCACATATCTCAACTGTGAAACCTGCTATACCAGAACACAAACTCTCAAATCAGCCACCAACAAAAGATTTTGAGCACTCCATTGATCTCAGGAGGTTCAGAGGAGACACTTTGCACAAAAGAGAGGCCTGAAAAGCTCATATTCACAGTTCATCACCTCGGGTAGCTTCAAACTTCAAACTTTTCAGAGCTTGTTTTTCTTGTTATAAAATGAAAGTGTATGCTGTGCTGGTCATGCTGATATCTTTGGAATTGAAAATGGTGAAGAAATGACCATTTCATGGCTCTCTGAAATTTCACCCGTAAAATTTGTTTGCTTCGATTCCCTCTGTTCTTGGGTTAGAAATGATGTTTGAGGGGTGATTTGAATGGGGTTTGGGTAGAGGATCATTTCCCTGTGTTCAATTTGAGGTGGGGTGGCCTGTAGCATGATTTAGGGTTTTTGACCCGCCGGAGAAGATTACCGGAGCTTCCCTCCGGTCACCTGAAAGTCATTAAGCCCTAACCCTAATTAATTTTCCAGATGCATTCGTGGCCATTGGATGTGGATTAGCTTAAGTTTTGAGTGGCCCAGATCAATTCATTAAACCCTAATCTGTTTTTATTAATTTAATAAATCATAATTAAGTTAATTAAGCCAGAAAGAATCCCAGCCGTTGGTCAGCGCGCGCAGTCAACCAACCTCACCCCAGTTCAAATTCCAGCCTTTGGATCTGTTGACTTTTCCCTTTTTATTGTTTTAATTCATTTTATTTGCATTTTATTTACACGAATTTTTAAAAATAGCAAGACATATTAAAAAATTCTGAATTTTTTTGTCAAACATTTCACTAATTTTCAGAACCCAAAAATATTTTAATTTTTATTTTTTGCATTAAAAATCATTTTTAAATCATTTAAATGTTTATTTTTAATTAGTTAATGAAAATTAATTAATTAAAAATGCATTTAGGTATTTAAAAATCACCAAAAAATTCACATTGCATTTCAAAACATTTAGAAACATTATCAAACTCTCAAAACAAATTTCTTTTTGGTTCTTGAACTATTTTGACCTTTTTCATTGGAATTAAATTCATTTAAAGGCAATATTTTTGTTCAAACTTGGAAAATTTCATTCTGCCTAACCATTAAGAGTTTGATGATGGTTCTTCTTGCATTGCATCCTTCATAGCATGTAGTTTATAGGTTAAAATTGGTTTGAATTTATCTTCCATTTTCAATTTGTTTTGCATTTTTCATTGTGAGGTACTTTGAATCATCTCTTGACATGGGTTTGCATCATCTCTTAGTATCATTAACATCATGTTTATGCTTCTGACTTTGTCTTGCATCATGGCATTTCATCTCATTTTCATGGCATTGCATTTCTTTTGCTAACTTTGCAGGTGGTAAGTTGTTTTGAGAAGTGAATTTGCCTTCACTTCTCCCAATCTCTCTTCATCTCTCTTATGCATCATTGCTGCATTTTATCTTTGCTTTAGAGTGAGCTTACTCATTCATGATCTCTCCCACTTTCTTCCTTCAAGCAACTTGTCTCCTTAAGTGAAGCAAGTTGTCCTGCTTCTCTCTGCTTCTTTCTCTTTTCATCTGCTTCTCTCCTTGGTGGCTCTTTGAAGACTCTTTCTCTCTTAAGCCTCACTAACCCTAGGAACAACCAAGCATGATCACAATTAGGGTTTGATTAGTCCCCCATTAGTTTTACCTTTGTGTCATCTTTGAGCCTTCCTCTTCTCACCTCATAATCAAGGACTAAACTTTAAAGGTTTTAATGCTTTGTGATTAGGGTTATGCCTGTATCCTTCTATTAGGATGGAGTGTATAACTTTAATCCTAAGTGTTAAACCCTTAATGTGTTTAAATCCTTTAATCAATTCACATAATAATCACTAAGACATCAAGCTTGTAACTTGGGCCTTGCATTAGGGTTCTAATTCTTCCTTAATTGGTTAAGAAGGACTAACTCTAGTGTTAATGGACAAGTCCCCCTCAAGTTGTCTTACAAATCATAAAATCCAATTCTTAATCATACCATTAACTAAAATCCACTTTAATAAAGGCTTTGTTTGGTCATGAGGTTAATCCCTAATCATGGAAATCTGTAGCACAGAGTTCTCAAGAAGAAACCCACATCTGAACCGTGTTTCATATTCCCGCACCAGACCGAAATGGAATGGGAAAGAACATGAACCACTCTAGCCTAGGTGTCACTCAGGTCCCAGGTATAGGACCTTAATCTCTCAATGGAAACCCCACCCATCAAAACAGAAAACCAGATCCAGCAAATGACAGTATGAAGTATGCAAAACCGTAAAGAAAGCAATAAATAAAGTTGTACATAAAGCAGTAAATAAAGCAAAATAAATAAACACACATAACACATAACACCCCAGTAAACACAAATCAAACAAGCGCTAGGAGGAACCCACAAAAAGAACCAGAAGCCCTGGTTGCAATATAAGGATCCCCAGCAGTGTCGCCAAGCTGTCGCTCCCACCAAATGACACCTGGCCAAGAGGGGTACGGACACGAACGGTCGGCGAGAGAGGAGAACACAAGGGTGAACTAAAAAGAGTCGCCAGCTAGGCATTTTTATCTCGAAGGAAAGGTAATGCTGCATAAACCTAGAAAGATATGGATAAGACGGTTGTGAACCAGAGAAACTGAGAAAGGGGGTTGGTTACAACCTGGGAAGGTATTAGCACCCAGATTGTCCGTCATACTCGACGGGATCCATGCTTGAAATTTTGTGCTTAAAGGGGAAGTGTCAATGCTATTTTGTGTGTAAAAGCTGGAAAAGAATGCAAGTGTCAGTGCAAAATAAATGTGAAGTGAAATAAAAGAGTGTCAGTGTAAGGAAAGAATGTGAAGCTCAAGACTATGAGGCTTAAAGAATAATGCTGGAAGAGAGGGGGGTGACAGAGACTTTTGTTCGATAACCGTTAAGTTATGCCTACGTATCCTCTCATACAATTAGGAAGTCAGAACACCGTAGTTCGACTCAAAGAGACTGAAAGATAAATTGACTTGTGAATTGCTTACTTGTTTATGCTCAAGGGTATGACCTGTCTGGCTCAGGTGCAAACTGTCTTGCATTAGACGGAAGAAGCAAGTTCTCGTTTGTGATTGAATGAGGTGAGAAAAGAATCCCGGAGGAGACGATTATTGTTTGTTTTTGATGTTTTCAATCTTTTATTGCTTTTGGAGTTTGTCATAAGAAAATGAGCTTAAACCTAAACCAAGGGTTAATAAACTCATCACATCTTCCCTCTGATTAGGGGTAATGAGGATACCTTAAGTGTGAAGTAAACACCTCATACTTAATCACCATGATGTAGTATTAAGATCATTAACCTACTTGCATTTATTTAGATGTTTTTGGTATTTTGTTTAGTGTTAAGTAATGAGTTTAATCCATAATCAGGGATTAGTGAACTCATTACACTATCCTAATAGAAGGATAATAAATGAGCACACTTAAGCTGAGGAAGATACCTCATCTTAATCCATGATTAGGGATTAACCTCATGACAAAACAAACCCTTATTAAAAGTGGATTTTAGTTAATGGTAAGATTAAGAAGTGTATTTTATGATTTGTAAGACAACTTGAGGAGGACTTGTCCATTAACACTAGGGTTAGTCTTTCTTAACCAGTTAAGGAAGAATTAGAACCCTAATGCAAGGCCCAAGTTACAAGCTTGATGTCTCAGTGATTATTAGGTGAATTGATTAAAGGGTTTAAACACATTAAGGGTTTAACACTTAGGATTAAAGTTATACACTCCATCCTAATAGAAGGATACAGGCATAACCCTAATCACAAAGCCTTACAACCTTTAAGGTTTAGTCCTTGAGTAAGAGATGAGAAGAGAAGACACAAAGATGACACAAAGGTAAAACTAATGGGCGACTAATCAAACCCTAATTGTGATCATGCTTGGGTGTTCCTAGGGTTTATGAAACTTGCAAGAAGATCTTCAAGAGAGCCATCAAAGAAGAAGCAGGATGGAAGGAAAAGAAACAGCAAGAAGTAAGACAACTTACTTCACTTAAGAAGGTAAGTTGCTTGAAGAAAGAAAGAGGAGAAGGAGCATGAATGAGAAAGCTCACTCTAATTCACAAGTAAAATTCAGCAAAGAATGCATAAAAGAGAGGAGAAGAGATTTATGAGAAGTGAAGGCAAATTCACTTCTCAAACACTTACCACCTGAAAAGTTAGCAACAAGAAGTGAAATGAAATGAAAATGAGAAGGATGCAATGATGCAAACCAAAACCAGAAGCATGATCAAGATGTAAATGATGCTAAGATTTGATGCAAATGTATGTCATGAGATGTGGATGATCATACAAGCAATGAAGATGCAAATGAAACATGAAAGGAGGCATGAAAGTTCATGAATGCATATGACATCAAATGAAAGCCAAATCATGGCAAATGGATGATGCAATGATCAAAAATGATTCTAATATGTCCCTAAATGTCTCAAATGTCATTTGGATGTACAAAAGGTCATGGCAAGTTCATGTATGCAAGCATATGAAGAATGAATGCAAATGAAGGCAAAGATTAGGGTTTATGTACAAGATGCAATGCAAAATTCAAAATCAGAAGCAAATGACATGATAAAAAATTGAAAATGGAATCAAAGGTACCCTATACCCACATGATATCACCCTCCAAAGGAGGAGACCTAACTCTTAACCCTAAGGAAGTTATGATTTTTCTAAGTTATCTTAAGGTTTTAAGGGACCTCACAAGGAAAAATGCAAAACAAATCAAAAATGAAAGATAAATTCATGCCAATTTTATCCTAGAAACTACATGATATGTGGGATGCAATGCAAAAATAATCACTATCAAACCCTTCATGGTTAGGCAGAAAATATTTTTCTAGTTAGGGTCAAAAATATTGATTTTTAAGAACCCTAAATCCAAAGAAAATGTCAAAATGGATCAAGAACCAAAAAGAAATTGCTATGAATGGTTTGATAATGGCTCTAAATGTGTCAAGATGCAATTTGATTTTTTTGGTGATTTTTAGAAACTTAAATGGTATTTTAATTAATTAATTTCCATTAATTAATTAAAATAAACATTTAAATATTTTAAAAATACAAATTTTATGCAAAAAATAAAATAAAAATTATTTTCAGAATGAGAAAAATATTTAAAGTCTTGATGCAAAAAATAAAATTTTTTGAAAGTGTTTTGCTATCTTAAATAAAATGCACAAGAAAAATGCAAGAAAATGAAA
This sequence comes from Lathyrus aphaca, assembly GCA_963966055.1. Lineage (NCBI taxonomy): Eukaryota > Viridiplantae > Streptophyta > Magnoliopsida > Fabales > Fabaceae > Lathyrus > Lathyrus aphaca. Next base: position 450,249,443 of record OZ014521.1, read on the forward strand.
TAAAATTAATTTAAATGGAAAAGTAAACAGATTATGAGGCCAGGATTTGAAGTTGGGAGAAAAAAGTTGACTGGTGCGCGTTTTAAGGGCTGGGATCTGTCCTGAGCTAATTAACCTAATTAATTGATTTAATGATGAATTAGGGCTTAATCAAACAATCTGGAACGTCCATACGCGCGACAAACACAAGATCCAAAGGTCATTATTCAAACTCAACCTAATTACAGGATTAGAGCATAACTACTTTCAGGTGACCGAAACAGTGTTCCAGTCATCTTCTCCGGCGAACACAAACCCTAACTTCTCCCCTAAGCCTCTAATCTCCAAATTTCTTGCCCAAAAATGATCCTCTAACATTCCTAAACCTAAATCCCCAACCAAAACTCATTTATTTCTCATCATGAACAAGAATCGAACCAAAACGTAAAAACGGCCAAAAGTTTCAGAACTTGCATACATGGTGGTTTCTAAACCATTTTCAAAAATAATCATATCCCCATGATCAGGGGAGCACAAAGAATCATACAAGAACTTAAAAACAAGCTTCTGGGAAAAAAGTTCATGAGCTATACCTGAGGTTGAACCTTCTGGTTCTGGGCTTTCTAGCTTTTCCTTTGTTGCAAGTCCACCTCTCTGAACCTCATGATGATGAAATGAAGCTTAGAAAACCTTGGGAGTGGCTGGCTTTGAAGTTTCAGCTCTTTTGTAGCAGGTTTTGAGGTTATGGTATGTGTTGTTTCAGGCTGTTTTGGTGGCTGATTCTTGATCCATGGATGGTATGTGACTTGTTGGTGAAGAAAAGTTTGAGGTTTGATGGCTGTGTGAAGAGTTTTGAAGAGATGAAGGAATTTGCAGTTCTTGTGAAATCTGATTGTGTGTGTCCTCTGAGCTCATGTGAAGCTTGTTTTATGATCCATAAACCAATCCTAAACTATTGGAAAGAGTCAGAGGAATTGACATGTACTATGGGAATGGCATGTGGCAATTGGCCAAAAAGTCAATGGTTGGTGTACCTCAAGTATGGGCTGTGACAGAAGCTATCCTAGGGCTGCTCTGAGTTCTGCTGGCTTTAAGGATGACCATGGGATGCTTTGGAATGATCAGAAGTGGATGAATGGTAATATGTCACATGTTCGGCTTTTTTCACAATTTGTTGCATTTTGAAGTTTTGGTCATGGATATGTGACATTCCTTGGGAAATTTGCATCAAAGTGGACCATATAATGTTGTTATGATACTTTGAGATTGATTAGAAACCAAACAAACCCCATAAGAATCCTTCTTGCAAGAATTTCCTCTTTGTGACTTTCATGATGAATGGCTTATGATACTTGTGATCCAAGGCATGAAACTTGAGAATTCTTTGGGAAATTCTGAATTATAGGTCATGTATGATGTTTTTGTAATGGTTAGAAGTCAATTAGAGGTCACAAATTGGTTTGACATGAGTTTTTGCAAGTTTCCCTCTTTGGTACATAAGTGAAATTTTGTGATTTTCCCAACTTTGCAAGGCCATAACTTGAGTTCTATGATGAATTAGATCAAGTTCTTGTACTTTTTGAAAAGGGAATGATCCAATCTACAACTTTCATGACCAAGAATTTTTTATTTGAAGTATTTTTGAATCAAAAAGAGGAGGTTGAAAAACTTTCCCAAAATGGCAAGTTTGCATTACAAGTCACTTTCCCAAAATGGCAACTTTGCAAATGACTTGAAATTCTTCAATTTTGTGAACTTATAACTTCTTCTAAGATCAAATAAAGATAATATACACCCAAAATGATGGAGAAAACCCTTTGGTTGGATGATTGGGGACCTCAAGTGCCCTGATTTTGCACTGACTTGTTCAAGAAGTCATCTATTGATCAGATGCCTTCCCCATTGAATTTCTTCATGAAAATTGGTATGCATGATCCTTACATCATATAGAGACAAATAGAAACAAGAATGACAAAAAAATTGGAGTTATGTCCTGAAACCAAAACCCTAATTTTAGGTCATCTGTGCAGTCAAGCTTGGCTCTGCTTCAATGCCTTTCTCAGTTCTTGTGATTTTCTGACTTCCTTGATCTGGGAGGGATATAATATGATGCTTGAACATACATGGACCCTCTTGAGATGACTGATGACCTTTGGGGTGCCTCAGATAGCTCAGGGATGGCTCAAATCACAAACCCTAGATGCAGATGACTTTGAACCAATGCAGTGAAGCAAAAATGCAATATGAGATTATATGATTGAACTCATGCAAATGAAAATAATCACAAGCCATGGTGAAATGAGTGAGGGAAAATTTGGGGTGTTTACACATTGCTGGAAATGGCACTGTTGTCTGAAATTTTGCCCATCTTCAAAAGAATCTCAATTCTCTCACCAGCTATAACTACATTAGCAAAGCTAGTGGAAGAGAAAGCAACAAGTTTGTCAATGTAAGTTCCTTGAAATGTGTACATAAACATGTCGGCCATTTCTCTTTCTAACATCAGAGGCTGGACAACATCAGCAAGTTGTCTCCATCTTTGGGCATATTCCCAGAAACATTCTTTGGAAGATTGTGACATACCCATCAGGAGGGTTCTATTGGGAGCCATGTCCAAGTTATATTGATATTGGCGTATGAAAGCTTCGGCCAAATCCTTCCAGTTCCTGACTATTGCTCTGGACAGGTGAGAATACCATTCACGGGATGCCCCCGTCAGACTGTCCTCAAAGTAGAACATCCACAACTTTTCATCCATGGTATAAGCTTTCAGTCTCCCTAGAAAGGACTGCAGGTGAGTACGTGGACAAGAGGTACCATTATATTTCTCAAAGCAAGGAGGCTTGAATTTGTGAGGAATCCTGACTCCCTCAACTAAACACATGTTCATTACATCAAATCCCAAAGAGGGTCCGCTATTTCGTCCAGAAGACAATCATAGGCTTTATCCCCAACACCAATTACTATAAATTGTTCCTCTTGAGGGTCCTCTTGCAAGGCACGACCTCATTTGTTTCCTTGAGTATTTATGATAACATTGACTTCAGGATTGAGGTGAGGCCCAAACTCTGGCGGATTTGTTCGTGGCTACCCATGATCATTGTTACTAGTACCTCCTGTACCTGGATGATTCTCTTCTGGAGTTTGTCGCTCGACTAACTCTCTTAATATTTCTTGGCTCTGAGCCAACCCAATCATTACTGCCATGAACTGGTTCATCTGAGTCCTCATCTCAGTTCTCTCATTAGCCATCTGAGTTCTTAGGTCAGTCAAATCTTGTTGAACTTGGTCCATCTATAAGCTCGGAAGGTTTTTTCTGGTTGGATACCGGTGAACTCTATTGATGGGGAAAACCCTCCTACGAGCAATGTTTCCTGAGACAACAACAAAGTGATAAAACAACAACAAAAACACCTACAAAACAAAGAATGAGGTTAGTATGCAATGCAGTATGCCTATTTGTCTTCCAAGGGTATCCGGTTTGGTTCTTTGGTTTTGACCTTCCAGACCTCTAGGAACGAAGATGTTGAAGAGAGATGAAGTCCAAGAGAAAATCCATAAACCATATATTACAAATGTAAAAGATACATAGTTTATGATTACAACAAGTCCCCATGGTGGGTCAAAATACAACCAAGTCGAGAAATACAACAAAATCATCATGAGAAATAAAGTACAACCAAAGTAAAATACAAGTACAAAGAAATCAAACATCCAGCCCAAAGTCACCCTCCTTGACTTTCTTCAGGAGAGCATCGGTCACTGGTCAACTGGATGCTCTGTGATGGTCCTGATAAGAAGGTTCCTGGTGGCAATGGCACCTGTCAAATTTTGGTACTTGTCTTGGTCTTTTGATCTCTTCAACCCCGCCCAGAGTTTCAACTCGGAGATTTCCTTCTGTGCTACTAACAAGGCTTCCTGACTCTTCTTCTCATTAGCTTCCAACTGCTCTATCATAGCCTGTGTCTTCTGATCTTCTTGCAGACGAGCCTCAGTGATCCTGATCCACCTAGCCTGACTCTCCTCCAAGTAGTGCTCAGCTCTGGCTTTCTGAATCTTAGCTTCTTTGCAAGCATTCTTCAATACCAACTCCCCTGCTCGGGCTTTTCTGATGAAGTCTTCTGTCTTTTCTATCTTGGTCATATGCTTGATACGGAGCTTATCTAACCTCTCATTGTCCAGACGACTATCATTTCTCTCCCAGAGGGTCTTCTTTAGAGCTTCAGAAAGCTGAGCATTCCTTTCTTTCAGCTTCTCAAACTACTCTAAACTGACTGTAGCTACAGGATCTATTGTTGATGGCCCTGGCACATCCTCCAGGGTGAATGGCATGCGGGTGATCTGTCCTCTGATGCGAGACCAATCAATGTACTGAGCTGAAGCTATGTTGTTGCACTTGCCAAGAATAGCAGTCCTTTTTGTCTGTATGTTATCCCAAGCCCAGGCTGCTTGTCGGATGATGGCATGATTATTATGAACATCATAGTAAAGGGTCTCTGCTAAATCCTGCTCTCTTGGTGGATGTACCAAGGCATACCCTAGCTTCCTTTTGAAAACAAAGGATTGTAGTTGATGCAACCCTTCACTCCAATAAGAGGTACATTGGGATACTGCCCACAACTTGTAATTATGTCCTTGGTGCTCTGAGTACACCACCTAATGTCTTCTGAAGTGAGAGCAATCAATCTCTTATCCCAATTTCATGACTGATGAGGATTCAGTAAAGCTTTTGTCTTTGGCAGGTGTCTCAATAACCAACAGTAGAAGAGAGGTGCACAACATCTGACTAGTCTTCCCCTCTGCTTCTCATTCCTTTGATGCACTGAGTAGTAGAAATCCCCTAGCAAGGTAGGAACTGGATTCTTCAGCAAGAATATATGGATAGCATTCTTGCTTACAAACTTAGGCTCGTCTGCAAACAAGATGATTACATATATACCAAGAGCCAGGAGAGCACAAACAGTTTCCCACTTCCCTGTTGCAGCATGACTGGTGGCCTGAGTGATCAAGAAGTCCAAATGGAGGTCGGGGATTCCATCCTTGGTGGTCATATGCTGATCAATGATGGTGGCTTCCAAGTGCAGGGGCTTGGCTATGTCTTCATTCCGAGGAGCAGTCATCTCAGGGTTGAAAGAAATTCCTCTTCTGATAGGGACACCTAACAATATGGAAAACTCTTCCAACAAATGACCCATCTGAAATTCTGGGAAAGTGAAATATCTGAGAGGAGGGTCATAGAATTGAAGGCAAGTGTGAACCATGCTCCTCTGTGATGCATCCAAATCCATGATCATGTTCATAATACCACCATAATGTTCCCTGAATAAAGGGACATGATCAGGAGTGATAAGTGCCTGAATCTGCCTGATGCCTGCTAGAGAGGGCTCAAAGAAATGGTAAGTGATGTGGATCTTCCTGGATGAGTCCATACTGATAATGGGTGTTGATGAAGATAATTGAGGAGAAATACTGATGAAGACAACTGGAGAAGATATCAGCAGAAGAAGATCTCTGAGGAAGATAACTGATGAAGAAGAACAGTCAAAACCAAACCAAAGAATATGCGGATACCCTGTAAAACAAATAGACAAATGTTAAATGATGCAAAATGATGTATGCTGAATGATATGCAAGGGTTTGTGATCATATGCTGGATTTGTCAGTTGCTTTGATAGGGTCCATGAGTGTTTAGAAATCCGGATGAAGGCTAGAGAACCAATTACCAGGTGGGGGACTCAAATAGAGAGTCACAAGTCCAGGGTTTCATAAGAACAATCCAAAATAATGTAACCTTAAAACAATATCAGTAATAGGGTATGTTGAGGCCAAGGGTTCCTGCAAACCTGTAAACATCCCAACCCACTCACAAGTATTGTTCTAGAACAAGGATCCTCGGACTTGGATCTATTATGAGAAGTGTAAACACTTCTAACCCGGAGGTACAGTGTTTACATTAATCATAAAGGACCCTCCTCTAATTCACCTCAGATGTTGAAGGTCATCTAAAAAGGTCATCCAGACTTAGCAGGCTTCCCAGATAGCCCTAGCACTACAGGAAATCCGTAGCACAGAGTTCTCAAGAAGAAACCCATGTCTGAACTGTGTTTCATATTCTCGCACCAGACCGAAATGAAATGGGAAAGAATATGAAGCCACTCTAATCCCTATGTGTCACTCAGGCTCCCGGTGTGGAACCTTGCTCACTGAGATACCCCTCCCACCAAGGAAAACCAACAAATCCAGCACATGCCATGATGAAAATAATATGAAGTGCATAAAAACAGTAAATTAAAGCGATAAATAAAGTTGTACAGAAAGCAATAAATAAAGTAATAAACAAAAAGCACACATATCACATAACACCCCCATAAACACAAATCAAACAAGCGCTAGGAGAAACCCACAAAAGAACCAGAAACCCTGGTTGCAAGAGAATTATTCCCCAGCAGAGTCGCCAAGCTGTCGCTCCCCGGACTTACGTCCCGGTGCAAACGCGAACCGTCAGCGAAAGAGAAAGAGTTTGAATTGAATAGAGTCGCCAACTAGACATTTTTATCCCGAGGGAAAGGTAATGCTGCATAAACCTGGAAAGGGATGGATAAGACGGCTGCGAACCAGAGAAACTGAGAAAGTGGGTTGGTTACGACCTAGGAAGGTATTAGCACCCAGATCGTCCGTCGTACTCGACGGGATCCATGCTTACAAGATTGTGTTTAAAAGGGGTAGGTGTATGTGCTATCTGTGTGCAAAAGCTAAAGAGAAAGTACATGTGTCAATGCAAAAGGTGTGAAGTGCTCAGGAACTGAGGATTTAGAAAGAATGTTGAAAGAGGAGGATGAAAAAGAGACTTTTGTTCGATAATTTTTAAGTTATGCCTACGTATCCTCTCGTGCAATGAGGAAGTCAGAACATCGTAGTTCGACTCAAAGAGACTGAAAGATAAATTGACTGTGAACTACTTGCTTGTCTATGCTCAAGTGTATGACTCGTTTGGCTCGAGTGCTAACTGTCTTACATTAGATGGAAGAAGCAAGTTCTCGTTTATGAATGAGTGTGATGAGAAAAGAATCCCGAAGGAGACGATTATTGTTTGTTTTGGGTGTTTTTCAGTTTTTTATTGTTTTTGGTGTTTTGCATAGGATTATGAGCTTAAGCCTAAATCAAGGGTTGTAAACTCATTATATCCTCCCTGATTAGGGATAATGAGCCCACTTAAGTATGAGATAAGCATTTCAATTTAATTACCATAATGATGTAGGATTAAGATCATTAAACTACTTGTGATTATTAAGATGTTTTTGGGTTTTGTTTAGTGTTAAGTAATGAGTTTAATCTCTAATCACAGAATAATGAACTCATTACACCATCCTAATAGAAGGATGATAAATGAGAACACTTAAGCTGAGGAAGATACCTCAACTTAATCCATGGTTAGGGATTAAATTCATTATATAACAAGCCTTTATTAAATGGATTTTAATTAAAGGATGAGATTAAGAAGTGGATTTTATGGTTTGTAAGACAACTTGAGGGGGACTTGTCCATTAAACCCTAGGGTTAGTCCCTCTTAACCATAAGGAAGAGATAGAACCCTTATGTAAGGCCCAAGTTACAAGATAAAGTCTTAGTGATTATTAATGTGTTTTGATTAAGAGGTGTAAACAAATTAAAGGTTTAACACTAAGTATTAAAGTTATACACTCCATCATAAGATAAGGATGCAGGCATAACCCTAATTCCAAAGTCCTAAAGCTTTAAGAGCTTAGCATCTGATTAAGAGATGAGAAGAGAGACTCAAGGAGACTCAAAGGTAAAAAGCTAGGGGGGACTATATACAACCCTAAGTTATCGTGCTTGGATATCCTATGGTGTGTGATGCTTAAGAGAAAAGATCTTCAAAAAGGCCACCATGGAAGAAGCAGATGAAAAGAGAAGGAGGAAGAAGAATAAGTTACTTACTTCCTGAAAATGATAAGCAACTTAGGAGAAAAGAAAGGAGAAAGAGAGACATAAGTGAAGAAAATTCACTTCAAAGACAAATAAGAATGCATATGAAGAGATGAGAAGAGGTGGGAGGTGAAGGCAAATCCACCTCCCAGACAACTTACCAAAGGTTCCTGAAATGTTAGTATGAATGCATAAGGAATGGAATGAAATGAAAAGAAATAAGACAAATGAAGATGCAAAGACCAAAGTCAGAAGTGATTATGCAATCCAAATGTGTTATGAGATGATGCAAAGCTATACAAGATGCATATGAATGATCATACAAGAAAATGAGTGCAAATGAAGCATGAATGAAGCTTGAAAACACATGAATGTTCATGAAATGTAATAGATGCAAAGCATAGAAAATGAATGAATAAATGATCAAGCAATGTTTCAAACATGTCCTAATATGTCTAAGATGACATAAAAAAGAATGGAATGGAATGGCAAGTTCATAAGTTCATGATATGCAAAGAAGAATGCAAATGAAGATGCAAAATTAGGGTTTTAAAGCAACATGAGATGCATATGACCAAAACAGAAGCATTCACCATGATAAAAAAATTGAAATTGAACTCAAACAATCCCTAATCCCATATAAGATCACACCCCAAAGGAGAAATTCAGAAGCCAATCCTAGTGAAAGTTATGAAATTTCTAAGTTAACTAGGGTTTTTGGGTTCTTCTAAAGGGAAAATGCAAATCAAATTGAAAATTCAAGATAAAACTATGAGATAAATAACCTAGAAACTATATGCAATATGTGAAACAATGAAAAAAGAATCAAGTTCAAACTCATCATGGTTAGGCAGAAATGAATTTTTCAAATTAGGGTTAAAAAATGTTAAATTTAAGAACCCTAATTCAAAGAAAATTATGAAAATGTGATCAAACCTAAAAATAATTTTGTATGGTGAGTTTGAAAATTTTCTAAATGTTTAAGAATGCTTCAAGAATTTTTTTGGTGATTTTTAGGAACCTAAATGTATATTTAATGAATTAAAATCAATTAATTAATTAAATAAAACATTTAAATATTTTAAAAATACTTTTTTAATGTAAAAATTAAAATAAAAAATGTTTTCAGGTAAAGAAAAATATTTGAAACAAAAATGCAAAGTTTGAGATTTTTTTGATGATTTTTGCTATTTTAAATAAATTATGGAAAGAAATGAAAATAAAATGAAAATAAAGGAAAGTCAAATGATCCAGTGGTCCAGATTTAAACTGAGAGGGGAGGGGTTGACTGTGCGCGTGATCTAAGGTTTAATTCAATCTGGAATTTTAAATTAATTAATCCTAATTAAAACTAATTAATCAGATTTAGGGTTTTAATGAAATGATCATGGCCATTCAAAAACGCGCTAAGCAAGATCCAAGGGCCGGAATTCAAATTGGGAAGATTAACCCTAATCATAACCCTAAACATTTTCAGGTGACCGGAGCAAGCTCTGGTCATCTTCTCTGACGACCCTAAAATGCTATTTCTCTCCCTAGGCTATGAGAACCTCCCAAACTCTCCAAAATCACTCCCTAAACATCACTGAGCATGAATCCACCAACAAACAACATTTATTTTGCATCAATCAAGATAATAAAGCAAGAACATGTTTCACGGGCAAACTTTCAGAAGTTAAATACATGTTTAATACTTAACCATTTTGAAAACTAAACACATCACCATGATCAGAGAGACATATAGAATCAATTAAGAACTTAAAATGGAGGTTCTGGAAAAAAAATCTTGATGATACCTGAGATGAAGCTTTCTCAATCTAAGCTTTCTAGACCTCTCCTTGATGTTAATCCACCCCTCAATGAACTCCCTGAAGCTTCTGAAAGGCTTAGAACAAGTTTAAATGGCTTGGTTTTAGTGTTTCAGTTCTGATAACTCAGAAATTGTGTTTCTGATTGAGGGGTTTTTAGGCCATGGCAAGGGGTGGGAAATGATCCTTATGATGTGTGGAGATGATTAGTGGTGAAAGTTTTGAGTTTGAGTGGCTGAGGAGTGAGTTTCGAAAGCTTGAAGGTTTTAAGGATTTTTGAGCAATCTGAGTTGTGTGATGTTTCAGGCTTGTGTGTGTTATGAAATGAGCTCCCTAGGGTTTGCATAAGAGGTCTTGATTGGTCCAGAGAGTTGTTGTGGCTCAGTTTGATTGGTATGGGCCAAGTTGCAAAAATGTCAACATTGTGTACTTGAGGTATGGGTATGGTTTAGAGCTGGCTTTAGGGGTGTCTTGGCCTCAGCTGAGTTTGTGGAGAGCCTTTGGATCATTAGAGTGCAGATGGATGGCCTTGATCAAGTGTTTGCAAGCTTTATGCATTTTGACAACTTTGAAATTTCTTGAGAAATTGACCATGAAAACTTGTGATGCAAGGCACAATTATGATCCAAATGTGTTGCACTATGTTTGCATGATGTTTAGAAGTTGATTAGAGGTCATGAAATGGCTTGGCAAGTGAATTTGCAAAATTCCCTCTTTGGTGCGCACTTGAAAATTATAGGATTTTTGCCAACTTTGAAAGGCCATATCTTGAGTTCTAGGATGAATCAAGACATGTTCTTATACTTTTTGAAAATGGGAAGACATAATCTACAACTTTCATGCCCAAGGATTTTTCATTTGAAGCATTTTTGGTCATGAAAGAATAGGTTGAATATCTTTCCCAAAATGGAAAGTTTCCATTACAAGTCATTTCCAAAAATAGCAAGTTTGCATTTGGCTCAAAATTCTTCAACTTTGTGAACTTCTAACCATTTCTAAGATCAAATAAAGATCATAGAACCTCAAAATGATGAATGTGACCCTTTGGTACCCTTTAGGGAGGCCTCAGATGCCCGAATTTTGACTTTACTTGCTCAAGAAGTTACCCAATCATCAGATGACTTCCACAGTGAATTTCTTCATAAAACTTGGTACACATGATCCTTATAACATATTAAGACCATTAGAAACAAGAATGACCAAAAAAATTGGGATTAAGGCCTCTGAAACAAAAACCCTAATTTTAGGTCATATGTGCAGGAAATCTTCAGTCTGCCTCTATGCCTTTGCCATGCTTTGTGATCCCTTGACATTTATGAACTTTGGGGAGCATATTATGATCATGGAACACACATTGACCCTCTTGGTAAGCTTCAAGACCTTTGGGATGACTCGGATCACTTCTTGGATTGCTCAGATCACAAACCCTAGATGCAGATGAAATGAAACTATGCAGTGGGATATGAAATGCTTATGCTACTGCAAAAATGAAAGATTACAAGCCATGGTGTGAGAAAAAGTGAGGGAAAATTTGGGGTGTTTACAATCACGCCCAGAGGAATTCCATCTCCCCGACTCGGGACCAGAAGGGCGACTCACGGCTCTCAGTCCCTAGGAAGACTTCCTGGTGTCTTTTGTTAAATCAGGAGGGGGATGAACAGCGAAAACGTTGCCCTCTCAGTGAAACGCAAGTTTGACGAACTCCTACTAACCGCGTCCGAGCATTTGGCTACACTGACAAAGTACTGAGGAAAGTCCAACCCAATATCTTTTTTTCTAGAGGAGTTGTCGAGCGGTTCCCCCAATTCCGGCATCCCTTTACTAATAAGAGCCAAGATGGCGCGTTTAGACGTTCGAAGCATCCTGGTCGACCAAGGTAGTTCAGTAGACATCATGTACGTCCACCTATTCAAGACCCTCAAGCTGGACAAGACCAATTTATCCCCGTACGTCGGATCCAACCTCCAAGGATTCAATGGGGCAACAACAAAGCCATGGGGTTATGTCGAGCTCCTCGTCACCTTCGAAGAGCAAGAAATAGCTAGAGAAGTCAAGATCTAATTCCTGGTGATAGAGTGCCCCTCCCTTTACAACTGCATCCTCGGCCGCCCAGCTCTGGCCGAATTAACTGCGGTCCCCTCCACCGTCCACCTGAAGATGAAGTACTACACCAAGCTAGGCCACGTAGTCATGGTCCACGGCGACATCGAGGCCGCTCGAAGATGCTATGATGTTGTAGTAAAAGGACAGACCATAATTAACTCCAAGAATAGCAAGAAACCCAAGGTCGAAGAACAGCCTCCCCCCAGGGAATCAACGCCATCAACCTCGACAGCTGCATTGGCGAGGATGACGCTGAAGAGAAGGGATCCATCAACGGGAAAACCCCAACACATCCATTCCACCCGGTCCCCGATGGAGAGTTCGAGCTCGTTCCGCTGGGCGACAACCCCGAAAGAGCTGTGAAGATAGGCACGGGGCTACCCGCTGAAACGAGGGAGCAACTCGCAATCTGCCTCAAGGAGAACATTGAACTCTTCGAATGGAACGCCGCATAAATGCTCGGGCTCGACCCTGAGGTAGCCTGTCATCAGTTAGCTTTAGACCGGGCAGTTAAGCCCATAGCACAGTGTAGGCGCAAACAGTCTCTCGAGAAAAAAGAGGCTGCCGAGCGAGCTGTAAAAGACCTCTTAGAGGAAAATTTTATTTCTGAAGCCCAGTACACAACCTGCTTCTCTAATGTAGTCCTTTTAAAGAAAAATAATGGAAAGTGGTGTATGTGTGCTGATTATACTGATCTTAATAGGGCTTGTCCCAAAGATGTTTTTCCTCTCCCTGGTATAGATAAACTGGTCGACAACTCTGCAGGTTTCAAACTCTTGTCTTTTATGGATGCATATAATGGATACAACCAAATCCCTATGTTGGACGCAGACAAGAGACGTACGGCCTTCATGACCCCGACAGGCAATTACTATTACAACGTAATGCCCTTCGGACTAAAGAACGTCGGGGCCACATATCAACGCATGATGAACAAAGTCTTCCAAGGAGAGATCGGGGACATGCTCGAAGTATACATGGACAACATTATCGTAAAATCGCATGAAGAGGATGACCACGCCCGACACCTCCGCAAGGTTTTCGAGCAGGCGAGACAATACAAAATGAGGTTTAACCCTGAAAAATGCACATTCGGTGTCCGAGCAGGGAAGTTCCTCGGCTTTTATCTCACCGAGCGCGGGATTGAGGCCAACCCCTACAAATTTCGGGTGTTCTCGAAGTTCCCAACCCCGAAATTGAAAAAATCCATTCAGCCCCTCAACGGTATGCTCGCCTCCCTGTCCCGCTTCGTCGCCAAGTCCGCCCAGCACGCCTTACCTTTCTTCAAACTCCTATGGAAAGAAGCCACCTTCGAGTGGACCTAAGAGTGTGAGCAGGCATTGCTCCACCTAAAGAAAGCACTCTCCGAGCCCCCGGTCCTGTCCCGACCACTAGAAAAGGAGACCCTGTATCTATACCTGTTCGTAGCAACCAAAGCCATTAGCGTCGTTCTCATCTGAGAAACCATCGAGGGGCAAAAGCATATATACTTCACGAGCAAAGCTTTCCAAGGCCCCGAGCTCAGATACCAACAGATCGAGAAGGTCGCCTTAGCCCTTATCAATGTCGCGAGGAGACTACGACACTACTTCCTTACCCATACGATTAAAGTGAGAATCGACCAACCAATAAAATAGCTCCTCGGCCGACCAGACTTGGTCGGTCGAATGCTGAAGTGGTCGCTGGAACTCTCTAAATTCGACATCCAATACGAAATCAGGAAAGCTCTGAAAGCTCAGGTTCTGGGCGACTTCGTCGCATAAATGACACATAGCCCAATCCCAGCTAACGGCGCCCACAAGTGGACGATCTTAGTCGACGGTGCCTCCAGCCCGGCGGGAAGTGTAGAAGCATACTTCAAGCTCAATGTTTTGATGACGTCAACATTATTCAAGCTCATTCCAGATTGCAAAAATTCGAGATGAATACAACGATCAAGATCATGGCTATGCATCATCAATGGAATGCTTCCGTTCGTTTCAAGCTTTTGTGCAACACTTTCAAGACTTGTCTCAAGGCTTAGGTATATCAAAATTTACTTCTTAAAGACTTGTCTCTGGGAGTTAACTGATTAACCTATATGGTTAACTGGTTAACACTGTAGAATTTTTGAAATATTGTTTCTCTTCAAATTCAAATTTTTGTTAAGTGTTATACCTCTTCATGATTTTATTTCATAACTTTTTTTATACCTTTTCAAAGAATTTCTTCTTAAATTCCCATACCTTTTTGAATAGGTATTTCAACTATTATAAATTCTTAAAATTTCAAATTCATAAACACCTCCTAGAATTTTCAAATATTATCATACAATCAAAATCACTAAATTCAAATATTTTTCATTTTTCAAAAGTGTTCATAAGTTCATCATTTTCATATTGTCTTGAACACTTGTGTTGAATCTTAAGTAGTGATTTTTGAATATAGGAGAAGATCAATTTTTATTGATACCAATCATTGTACTCTCACTCAAACAAATATTATAGAAAGTGTGTTTCTATTTGTGACTTGTGTTCCAAGGATTGTTTGGACAAAAGGGTAAGTGTGGAAAGAGGATTGTTCTTGCACACTTGTTTGTATAGTTTGTTAGAAAGTAGGCCTCACCATTGAAGGTGTGATAGGTTGTACTGTTCTAAAGAAACTAGTGGAAATCTCTTTCGTGTTGAAAGGGGACTGGATGTACCTTTGGATTGTGAAGGGAACCAGGATAAATCTCTGTGTCATCTTTACTTTCTTTCTTTACCGTTTTCATGTTATAAATCGTAAAAAGCAAAATCCATCCATTGAAGAAAAAGGATCGAAAATTTTGATAACACCTAATTCACCCCCCCCCCCTCTTAGGAGCACTTTGATCTTAAAATTGGCATCAGAGCAGGTTTAGGTAACCTGTTCCCTCAAGATCCTATGGCTTCCGCAAACTCGAATCCTGTTTTCAAAGATGGTGGAAGTAGCAACAAGCCTCCGCTCTTCTCCGGCGAATACTTCAATTTTTGGAAAATCAGAATGAGGGCACATCTTGAAGCCCAAGGAGAAGGCATATGGGAAGTAATCGAAGAAGGTCCGCATAATCCTGTTATTGTGATCAATGGCGTTGGAACCGCAAAGTTGAAGAATATGTATGATGAAGATGATAAAAAGAAGATCCTAAATGAGAAGAAGGAAATCAACATACTTCAAAGCGCTCTTAGTATGGACGAATTCTTTCGTGTATCACAATGCAAATCGGCAT
Source organism: Lathyrus aphaca (assembly GCA_963966055.1). NCBI lineage: Eukaryota > Viridiplantae > Streptophyta > Magnoliopsida > Fabales > Fabaceae > Lathyrus > Lathyrus aphaca. The sequence goes on from OZ014521.1 coordinate 450,264,509, forward strand.
AGAAGATTTGGGATACTTTGGTAGAAACACATGAAGGAAAACTAGAAGTAAAAAGATCAAGACTTAACAAGTTGAGTCAAGAATATGAAATGTTCCGCATGCATCCCGGAGAATCTATTATGGCCTTACAAAAAAGATTTGTTCATCTAACCAACCACTTGATTGCACTCGGAAAGACCTTCACCAATGACGATCTCAATTTGAAAGTCCTAAGGTCTTTGACAAGGGAATGGAAACCGAAGGTGACCGCTATTTCGGAGAAAAAGAGTCTCTTAACAATGACATACGCATCTCTATTCGAAAAACTTCAAGAGCACGAATTGGAACTTGGAAGGCTCGAGAAGCACGAAAGTCAAGAGAAAAAGTCCAAAGGAATTTCTTTGAAGATTGACACGAAGGATGACAAAGAGGACGAGTTTTCCGAAGATGAGAACTTCATGCTTCTTGTTAAGAAGCTTGGTAAGTTTTTTAACAAAAAGAATAATTCCTCTTTTCCTAAAAAGAATAAACATTTTAGGAAGAAGGATGCATCCACATCGATTCAAGAAGTTACATGCTATGAATGTGGATGCAAGGTCACATAAAACCGGATTGTCCAAGACTTGCGAAGAAGGGAGGATTCAAAGGCAAGAAGGACTTCAAAAATAAAAAGGATTATGTCGCGTGAGATGACAATGAAGTTAGTTCCTCATCGGAATCGGAAAGCGATGAATGTGCAAATATGGCGTTAATGGCGTCACATCACTCCGATGAAGAAAATGACGAGGTTAGTAGTAACTTTTCAATTTATGAAAATGATGCACAAGAAGTTATAGATGAACTTCTAAAGGAATACAAGACTTTGTACAAAAATATTTCATCCCAAAAGAAAAGAATATTATCTTTAGAAGAACAAAGCATCTTTTGAAAAGTACATTGAAAATGAAAAACAAAAGATAATGGATGAAAAACAAAGCCTTGCATGTAAAAATTGTGAGTCATTATCTTTTCAAATTGTTTAACTCAAAAGAGTTTTAGAAAGATATGAAAAAGGTCAAATTGGCTTGGAGGAAATTTTTAGGCACAAAAGATATCCAAATGATAAAAGTGGCTTAGGATATTCTAAGTTTTCCAAACCAGGCACAAGTGAAACCGTTTTCGTAAAAGCTAGTGAACAAATTGTTAAGGAAAAGACTAACAATTCTAAAACTATACATCAAAGTCATAAAAGGAAAAAGATCATTAAGAAACAAAAATATGTTCCTAGATTTAAAAGTCAATTTCAACCTACTTGTTTTTATTGTGGAATCAAAGGCCATACACCTAATGCTTGCTATGTGCGCAACATTGGTGTTGCTAAAGGGCATTATGTGTGGGTTGAAAAAGGTACTAACTATCAAGGACCCAAAGCAATTTGGGCACCTAACAATACTTGACTTTGTTTTGTAGGTATGCTTGAAAACAACTTCTACTCAATGGTATCTCGATAGCGGTTGTTCAAAGCATATGACGGACGATATCAACATATTTTCAAGTCTAACACTTAAGGCCAAAGGATACGTTAATTACGGTGATGATAATAAAGGAAGAATTCTTGGAGTTGGAACCATTGGTGCATCTCCTCATACAATCATCGAAGACGTCCTTTATGTGGAAGGCCTAAAACACAACCTTCTTAGCATAAGTCAATTGTGTGACAAAGGATTCCGAATCAACTTCACAAAGGAGGAATGCTTGATAGAACACGAAGTCACTCATGAACTCTTGCTAAAAGGTAAACTATTTAACAACATTTTTATGATTTCTTTTGATGACTCTTCCTTGAAGGTGAAGTGCTTAATGGCAAACAACAACGAGGCATGGCTTTGGCATAAGAGGATTGCTCACATTCACATGGAGCATTTGAACAAATTATTAAAGCATGATCTAGTTGTTGGTCTTCCGAAGATAAAGTTTATCAAGGATAAGCTTTGTGACGCATGTCAAAAGGGGAAGCAAACCAAAACATCCTTCAAGACGAAGAAAATGATATCTACTTCAAGACCACTACAATTGTTACATATGGATCTTTTCAGTCCATCAAGAACAAAAAGCTTCGGAGGTAACATTTTTGCACTAGTTATTGTTGATGATTTCTCTAGATACACTTGGACTTTGTTTTTAGTGCAGAAAAGTGATGCCTTTAAAGCATTCAAGAAGTATGCCAAGCAAATTCAAAATGAGAAGTCACTCTCAATTGTTTCCATAAGAAACGACCATGGTGGCGAATTTCAAAATTCATCATTTGAAGATTTTTGTGAAGAGCATGGTATCTATCACAATTTCTCCGCACCAAGGACTCCTCAACAAAATGGTGTCGTAGAGAGGAAAAATAGGGCATTAGTGGAACTTGCAAGGACAATGCTTAGCGACTCAAATCTCCCTAAATACTTTTGGGCGGATGCGGTTAGCACGGCTTGCTTTGTAAGTAACCGTGTCAATATTAGACCTATTCTCAAGAAGACCCCATATGAGTTGTTCAAGGGAAGGAAACCCAACATATCTTTCTTCCACATATTCGGATGCAAATGCTTCATTCTCAACAACGGCAAGGACAATCTTGGTAAGTTTGATGAGAAATCCGATGAAGGTATATTTCTTGGCTATTCTCTATCAAGTAAAGCTTTTAGAATTTTCAATAAACAAACTCTTACTATTGAAGAATCTATACATGTTTCGTTTGATGAGACTAACCCCTCGAAAGAGGATAATATTATTGTGGATGATGATGATGTAGTAGATCTATCACAACAACAAAAGGAGACATCAAAAGAACAAGCAATATCACAAGAAGATGACTCACCAACCATTGAAGAACATCAAGATCTTCCAAAAGAATGGAGAACTCATAGAGATCACCCGATAGATAAAGTGATTGGTGATATTAGCCAAGGCCTTGCAACTCGACTTAATCTCAAGGATGCTTGTCTCAACATGGCGTTCGTGTCTCAAATTGAACCAACAAAAATCGATGAAGCCTTAGGCGACGATCAATGGATAATAGCTATGCAAGAAGAACTCAACCAATTCGAAAGGAACCAAGTTTGGACTCTTGTACCAAGACCGGACAACAAACATATCATAGGCACAAGATGGGTGTTCAAGAACAAACTTGATGAGAATGGGATCATAGTTCGTAACAAAGCAAGATTGGTCGCACAAGGCTACAACCAAGAAGAAGGAATCGAATTTGATGAAACATTCGCTTCGGTAGCAAGGTTAGAAGCAATTAGATTATTACTTGCTTACGCTTGTTCATTGAATTTTCAGTTATACCAGATGGATGTCAAACGCGCTTTCCTAAACGGTTACATCAATAAAGAAGTCTACGTCAAACAACCTCCGGGTTTTGAAGACTTCAAGAATCCCTCTCATGTCTACAAGTTGAAGAAGGCTCTTTATGGCTTAAAGCAAGCACCAAGGGCTTGGTATGATCGCCTTAGCAACTTCCTATGTGAGAAAGGTTTTACGAAAGGAAAGGTTGACAAGACTTTGTTCATCAAGAATCTCAAGGGCAACACCTTACTTGTTCAAGTCTATGTCGACGACATCATCTTCGGTTCAACGAACAAAGATCTTTGCAAAGAATTCTCTCTTATGATGCAAGGCGAATTCGAGATGTCCATGATGGGAAAGATGAACTACTTCCTTGGTTTACAAATCAAGCAAACAAAGGATGGCATCTTCATCAACCAATCCAAGTATTGCAAGGAATTATTGAAAAGATTTGATATGGACAATTTCAAAGAAATGTCTACTCCAATGGGATCCGGAACGTATGTTGATCAAGATCTTTCCGGCACTTCAATAGATATTATAAAGTATCAAGGTATGATTGGTTCACTTTTATATTTGACGGCAAGTCGTCCTGACATTATGGTTAGTGTTTGTTTGTGTGCCCGCTTTCAAGCTAATCCGAAGGAATCACATCTCATCGCCGTGAAGAGGATCATGAAGTATCTCAAAGGAACGACGCATGTTGGATTATGGTATCCTAAAGGTAGTACTTGTTCTTTAATTGGTTATTCTGACGCTGATTATGCAGGATGTAGGACAGATAGAAAAAGTACAAGTGGTACTTGTCACATTCTCGAAAATGCACTAGTGTCGTGGGCATGTAAGAAGCAAGCATGCGTTGCACTTAGCACGGCCGAAGCGGAGTACATCGCAGCAGGAAGTTGTTGTGCTCAAATCTTGTGGATTAAACAACAACTCCTCGATTTCGGTGTAGATCTCGGTTGTATCCCTCTCCGGTGTGACAACACAAGTGCCATCAATATCACGAAGAACCCAGTCATGCATTCAAGAACAAAGCATATAGATATCCGACATCACTTCCTTCGAGATCATGTTCTAAATGGAGATGTCGATGTTACATTCGTGGATACACACAATCAACTCGCCGATATATTCACTAAAACATTGGCTAAAGAGCAATTTTACAAGATTCGACGAGAACTTGGTATTCTCATTGAAGGTGACATCTAAACTTAACTTTAAAATTGCTTATTGTATGTTTTTATTGCATTATATGTATGTTTGTTCAGTTTTTAGTCATAAAATGCTAGCACTTCCATTTCGCCGTTTTTCGTTTTTCTCACTTTCGCATACCCGAAAATAATTAGTTTCAAAAACTTTTTTGGTCGAAAATTGCGTCTTGATGAATGCTAACACTTTATGAAATTTTTTTAATGAAAAAGTGGTAATTTTTTGTCTAAAACATGCTGCTGGATTTTTCAAAAAATTCAAAATTTTTAACCGTTAACCGGTTAACGTAATAGGTTAACCGGTTAACACATCCAAAACTTGGATTCCCAGCGCAAGTTTCAGACTCTGTGTTTTTTTATTTTTTTGTTTTTTTGTTTTACTATGTTTTTAATATATTCTTCAAGTACATTGTATTGCATGTTTGGTTCATTCACTTCCACATGTTTTAACTCTTCAACTCTTTGACTACCATAAACTCTATTTATCATCTTCTTCCAACTTCCAACCTTCAATAACTTAAACCCCCATTAAAACCCATTATCTCTTCATCTTTATAACACTCTTCAACCTACATTTAACTCACCAAACATCAAATCCGAAAATATCATCTCCTCAAAAACCCTAACTCCCTCATTGTTCATGGCACCCCAAAGGAAAGGAAAGGAACCGGCTTCAGTGTCAGAAGAAGATCCAGTTGTAGAAACAATGGAATCCACCAAGAAGAGGAGGCTGGATTTCAAAGTCAGAGTTAGACCACTGCTTAAGGGTAAATATGTTCTACTGAAATCATTCAAACCTCCAACCTTTAAATTTCCTGCATTGTTAGAATTTCAAGGGATGCTTGACTTTGTTGCTGACAACGGGAGAGTTTACCCGGATTTGGTCCAATCCTTTATGCATAACTTTTCTCTCAATATGGATAGGCATGGTAAACATAAGTTGTATACTCTTGTTAGAAATTGTGAAATTAAGGAGGATTTAGGTGCTTTGGCTGCATCCTTGAACATTCCATTTTCCGGTGTGTTTCTCCGCAAAGGTGTGAATCACATTGATGATATTTGGTCCGACTACAACAAAATGGAGTATTATTACTCAATCTGCCGTTTTCCGAAGGATGTTGTGACATCGGGACAGCGCACTTCAAGAACTCTATGTTATGCGAAGAATTTGACCGTTGATGATCGGTTGTTACACTATATCATTTGCTATGTGCTGCTGCCGAAGGATTCAAACCACTCTCAAATCAATGACTTGGAGATGCAAGTGTTGTTTGCTATCAAGAAAAGGGTAAAGATTAATTGGATGCTCACAATGATGTATCATTTGAAGCAACAACTCTCTTTAAAGACAAGACTTCCGTATGCTAGGCTCATTTCTCGAATCATTGAGCAAACCGACTTGGTTATTGGTAGGGAACCTTTTATCGCCATGAAGGCTACGGCGAATGAAATAAATGAGATTACAATTGTGAAGAATACCAGAATTGTATTACGCAACGATGGTTCTTATGAATATGCCGATGGTTCCGCCACTCCATCCTTTCCTATTCCTGAAGGTGGCATAACCAACGACTTCCTTTACACCACCATTATGACACACCACTGAGAAGCTCAACAAAACCATCGTGAAACCCAACGCACTCTCAAAAGTCTTCGAAAACTCATTATCGGTTCTCACAACCAAACCGAAGAGGATGATGAAAGTGAAGCCGGTAGTGAAGATGGTGAATATGAAAGTGATGATATGTCGGAAGAGGAATGAACATGCATGTCTTGTTGCTTTTGCTGTTTTTATTTAGTTTTAAAATTATGTTATAAGTCCTAAGATTGTTATGCAATTTTGATTTCGTTTCGGTTATGTTTCCGTACTCTTTTCCGTTTTTAATCAAATTATGTTTTTGTTATATTTGTGCTTTTGTGTATGCTTTCATCATGCTGAATTTTATGTTGTATTTTTCATGTTTATTCTTGATCCTCTCTTCCTTTTTGCTAATGCCAAAGGGGGAGAAGAGCTTGGTTTCTAATATCTCTCTATGCATAATTTTGCCTCTGTTTAGATAGGGGGAGTTGTTGGACATAGGGGGAGAAGCAAACCTAGAACAACATCGATCGATCAAAGCTTGTACGCAAAATTCGTTTGGTTGTCATCATCAAAAAGGGGGAGAATGTAGAAGTATACTTAAAGCTCAATGTTTTGATGATGTCAACATTATTCAAGCTCATTCCAGATTGCAAAAAGTCGAGATGACTACAACGATCAAGATCATGGCTATGCACCATCAATGGAATGCTTCCGTTCGTTTCAAGCTTTTGTGCAACACTTTCAAGACTTGTCTCAAGGCTTAGGTATATCAAAATTTACTTCTTAAAGATGATATACAAGTGTTCAAAATATTTATCATGAATTTTAATGCATGTGCATAATTTTGAAAATAATTGGAACTGGTTTTAACACTTAAAACAGAAATATTTTTCTGTGTTTTAACAGTGTTAACCGGTTAACCATATGGGTTAACCGGTTAATGGTATCAATTTTTCAATTTTGTGGTAATGTTTCTGGGTGTTAACCGATTAACCTATATGGTTAACCGGTTAACACTGTAGAATTTTTGAAAAATTGTTTCTCTTCAAATTCAAATTTTTGCTAAGTGTTATACCTCTTCATGATTTATTTCATAACTTTTTTTATACCTTTTCAAAGAATTTCTTCTTAAATTCTCATACCTTTTTGAATAGGTGTTTCAACTATTATAAATTCTTAAAATTTCAAATTCATAAACACCTCCTAGAATTTTCAAATATTATCATACAATCAAAATCACTAAATTCAAATATTTTTCATTTTTCAAAAGTGTTCATAAGTTCATCATTTTCATATTGTCTTGAACACTTGTGTTGAATATTAAGTAGTGATTTTTTAATATAGGAGAAGATTAATTTTTATTGATACCAATCATTGTACTCTCACTCAAACAAATATTATAGAAAGTGTTTTTCTATTTGTGACTTGTGTTCCAAGGATTGTATGGACATAAGGGTAAGTGTGGCAAGAGGATTGTTCTTGCACACTTGTTTGTATAGTTTGATAGAAAGTAGGCCTCACCATTGAAGGTGTGATAGGTTGTACTGTTCTAAAGAAACTAGTGGAAATCTCTTTCGTGTTGAAAGGGGACTGGATGTACCTTCGGCTTGTGAAGGGAACCAGGATAAATCTCTGTGTCATCTTTACTTTCTTGCTTTACCGTTTTCATGTTATAAATCGTAAAAAGCAAAATCCATCCATCGAAGAAAAAGGATCGAAAATTTTGATAACACCTAATTCACCCCCCCCCCCTCTTAGGTGCAATTTGATCTTACAGGAAGCGGCGCAGGAATCATCCTCGAAAACAAGGACAGTATTCTGATCAAGGTCTCGTTGGCATTAGCCTTCCCGACTTCCAACAACCAAGCCGAGTATGAAGCTTTCCTCGCAGGTCTAAGATTAGCTGAAGACTTAGGGGCAAAGGAAGTAAAGATATCAACAGACTCTCAACTTGTGGCATCACAAGTACGAGGAGAATACTAAGCTAAGAACGACAACCTCATCGAATACTTAGCCTTAGTGAGAGAAAAACTCGAAAATTTCGAGAAATGGGAGGTCTAAGACATACCACGCGAACACAACATGCGGGCTGGTGTTCTATCCAAACTCGCGAGCACGAGAAAGAAGGGCGGAAACAAGTCGGTGATTCAAGAAATCCTTCCTCGAGCAAGTACCGAACGACCACCTCCCCCGCTCGAGGTTAACGTGATTGGTGATGTTCATTGCTGGATGACACCCATCTACAACTACCTCACGAAGGATGAACTCCCCGCAGACCCCAAAGAGGCAGCCATGACCAAGAGGAGGGCATGCTCGTACGTCCTCCTCGAGGGAAAACTCTACCGAAGGGGATTCTCCATTCTGTTACTCAAATGCCTCGAGGAAGAAAAGGTCCCGACATACTGGTAGAAATACATTGGGGGATCAATGCCCAACACCCTGGCAGAAGATCATTGGCGCGCAAGGCCCTACGAGCAGGCTATTATTGGCCGACGATGTAGCACGACTCTTAAGAGCACATAAAAAAATGCGAAAAGTGCCAAAGGCACTCCAACATGCATCTCTTACCCCCCCCCCCCCCAACGAACTAAAAATGCTCTCCTCCCTGTGGCCTTTCGCCTGGTGGGGGATGGACATCCTCGGACCCTTCGTGATCGGTTCTTATCAAAACAAATACCTTATTGTAGGGGTGGACTACTTCACTAAATGGATCGAAGAAGAAGCCTTGGCCAAAATAACGGCACAGAACATTCTCTGATTCTTCAAACGGAACATCCTCGCACGTTTCGGCATACCCCAAGTCCTCATCACCGACAATGGAACACAGTTCACAGATAGAGAATTCCAAGAATTCATCGCCAGCTTAGGCACAAAATAATATTTCACGTCTGTCGAGCACCCTCAAACTAATGGGTAAGCTGAGGCAGCCAACAGGGTAATCCTACGCGGACTGAAACACTGACTCGGCGAGGCGAAAAGGGGTGGGTCGAGGAACTGCACAGCGTCCTTTGGGCATATTGCACAACACCACATTCCACGACCGACGAGACCCCATTCAGGTTAACATGCGGTACCGAGGCGGTCATCCCGGTGGAGATTCGAGAACCAACGAGGCGCACAGGAGCACCCCTTGACGAGGAGCTGAACGACGAAGCACTTCGAGCCGAGCTGATCCTCGTTGACGAAATCCGCTCCGAGGAAGCCCTTAGGTAAATCTCCCTTAAACAGAAAATAGCTTTGTGCCATGATGCGAAAGTCATAAAAAGAGAGTTCCAGGTGGGTAGCCAGAAAAACCCACGAGAAGGCAAACTGACCGCCAATTGGAAGGCCCGTACCGTGTCCGGGATAAGACGGGAAACGGGGCCTATTATCTGAAAAACCTACAAGGTGAAGAACTTGCTCGACCATGGAACGCAGAAAAACGTAGGCAATACTATAACTAGAAGACAATCCGGGGAGGTATGGAAGGTACGACCACGACTTTCACCACTAAACGAAAAGGAGGATAAACGCCTGTACGAGGCAAGCACAACCCTCCCGGACGTCGGACATCTCAAATGAGACCCAAAGTCGCAGTACCACGTTGGCAGGACGCCCAACTCGCGATGGGAAGGCCCAAGCCCCGAGATTAGGGTATCCAATCGTAACCCTAATCTCGACTCAAGGCAGACGTAAAACCTACCACCTCGTCAGTTCCCTAAACCGACGAGTACAACTAGGTCGAGCGCGAAAAGTTCAAAATAAATAGACAATTATAAATAATCAAACACAATGAAATAACAAACAAGTATTTGAAATCGGCCGAAGTCGGCCACTAAAAGTACAAGAGAGAAGGCACATAGGCCAATATTCAAACAAAGGGGACAAAGGCCATTACAACAAAAAGTATAGGGCACACACGCTAATACAAAGGCACGTAGGCCCAAAAAATTCAAAAAAAAAAGGTCTACGCCCAGAGCTACTCCTCGCCATCCTCGTCGTCCTCGGCCAACTCCTCCTCAGCAGCGAAGGGGAAAATAATCTCACCTTCAGTCACACAGTAGTTGTAAGTCGTCCCTTCAGTCATAAGCCCCGATTTTAAAACCTTGAGCTGCTCGGTGGCATTGTCGAACCTATCCTTAAACATCAAAAGAAGGTCCTTGTTGAGCTCGCGGATCCTGCCGACCAATTCGCCCCGAGTACGAAGGGCCAACTCATCTTCAGTCTCATCATCCAGAGGATGGATTGTACCCTCCAGCAGCACCACTCGGGCACGAAGGTTCACATTTTCTTCGGCCTCCTTCTTGAGCTCGACAGCCTGATCCTCCAAACTTTGTTTTTCAACTTTCAAGGTGTCCCGCTCGAGCTTGACCTCTTCCAACTTCGAGCTCAGTCCCTCTTGGAGCTTATGATCCTCTTTATAGTCGGACAGGTCCTTGGACACCTTATATTTCTCAGTCCTGGCAGCCTCAAGAGCCTCCTCCAACGCAGCTGTCGAGACAGTACTCTCAGAAAGTACCATAGCAGTCTCCATCACCCGAATGACAGCTGTCAGATCCCCGGCTAGATCTTCCCGTCTAGAGGTCGCATCTTGGCTGAGAAAAGCCTTTGCCTCGGGCGTCGCCACCACGACAGAACCCTCAGACTAGAAGAAATCCCTCTCCAAGTACCAGGGAGGCAACAAGTAGCTCCCAGGTGAGCCAGAATCCATGCCGCACACGGTTGAAGACCAGGCAAGAGACCCATCCATCCATTTGCTCTTCAAAAGAGGAGAGGTGGAGGCCGGACGGATGTCCCATATATGTATCGGGGAAGTTTGTTGGACGACGGCTTGGGGAGAGTTGGTGGTCGAGTTGGGGGTACCAGAACTTCCAACCCTGTGCTTGATAGCTACCTCCTGAACGCGGTTCCCCACTTTATTTTTCTTTTTAGAGACCCTGTTCGGGGGCCTAGCCTGGTTGGCCAGCTTCAGGACTCGTTCTCGGTGAACGGGCATCGTTCTTGCAAAACAAAAACAACTAAACATCAGTTAACGGGCATAAAAATCAGAGAGAGGGAAGGTCCAAAAGAACCTACGCAACAACTCCACAACCTCTTATAGTAGTAAATGGTGTTGAGGGCATACCGGGTGAGCGGTTTCACCACATACCACCTCCCCTTGAAATGGCGGGCATAATCAATAAACGTCTTGAACAATCTCACAGGTTGTTTGAGAGACACCCAGCTATGACCCCCCCCCCCTGCGCCTGACCGCTGTAGGTGGAAGATGCAAAAGAAAAGGGGCAATGTGCACCCAACCCCGAGAAACCGGGATACCAATTCAAATGCTCGGATGAAAGTTATGGCATTCGGATGCAATTGTGAGGGTGCCATCCTGAGCCACCTGAAGACCCCCATCTAGAAATCATTAAAATGGAGTCTCATCCTAGCTTCTCGGAAGGCAAACTCGTACATGGAGAACTGCTTCCCTGGAAACGATGGCATATCCGATCTACTTCCCAAGGAGCAAGACATTGTCAGTTTGTTGTGTCCTCGGGGCTAATGTATTCGACCACGGCGTACGCGGTAGTATCCTCGTCCACGAAATACGACTCTTCTTCTAGAGGCTCATCGGTGACCCACGACAGGTCATTACGTCCAGACGAGGAGACATGCTCGCTCCCCTCCTCGGGGTTTCTTTCCTCGGTTCGTTGTTTCTTGGACGTACCTGAAAAGAAGAAAGGAAAAGTGAATTCGACATTGCATCAAATTCACCCTTCCACCGCAGTTCAAGTGAGAGGGCGGAGAGCTGAATGCCCTGAAATCCCACTAAACTATCCTAAAATCAACGAAGGGACGGCCCTCGGATCCACTCGAGCACATATGAAACCCTTAAAAAAACCAAGAAGACAAAGAGATTTTTCCCAGCGAACGCATCGAACTCCCGCGACCTTCATCGATCATACGATGATCCTGGCCGATTCATTCATACAGATATGAATTTTTCGCCCATTTCATGCAAATCATGCTCGGTACATTCATGTCTAAAACCTAAAAACTAACCTAAAATAGGGATCTACCTACTCTAAACAAGAAAGTTACGAATTTTTCTACATATCAAGCGGAAAAATGCGTGAAAAGAAAAGGTATGGAAGATTACCTGACATAGTGATGACTGGGAGGTTAGGGTGGCGCGCGGGCAGTGAGAGGCGGTGTTGTCGGCGGTTGTAGGCGGAACAGAGTTTTTCTCAGAGCTTCCGGTTAAATGAAGGAGCGAAAAGTTGAAATGAAGTGGTCCCTCCACCTTATATACTAAGAGAGCGCGTGGGCAAACGCACTCGGTAATCACTACCTAGGCCCCTAGGACGGCACTAGCACAGGAAACGAATCGACGCACCATTAATGCCTAAGACACGTCATTTTAGAGAGTTTTGAACGACGTCGGGAAACCGCAGGTCTCCCAGACTATAAAAAGACATCCTCGACCCCTGAGAACACCACGTGCTCGACGATTTGAACAGCGTCCGGAGCAGCTTGAATATATCACATTTTGACACAGGCAGATGCTCGATACCCAATATGACTCCTCCCTCGACACAAATATGTGCTCGACTCTCTTATAACTCATTGCTCCGACTCAGAGACTCGACTTGATGGGCTCCTGTTCTGGACTGGGCCCCTAGAGACTGTATTGGGTCGTGGCCCAATACGTCTAGCATATGCCCATACGCTTGGGCAAGCATACTTGGTGGTCGAGGGCACACCACTTAATGGTCGGGCAGACATTTCATGAGTCGGGAAAACACTTTACGAGACGGGAAGATAACGAGTCTTCGATTCCACTTGCTACATCACCCAACTATCCCCCATTATCTCCTGAAAGATAGGGGCAGTTGGACCAAGGACCAGACCACTTGCTAGGTCTACACGCTCCTTATGTGTACCTTGTCAGTTCTTCCTTGGGCCTCGTTGATCCAGCCCAAGGAAGGACATTGGCCCAGCGCTGAGGGCTCACTATAAATACCCTTTTCACTAAAGGGTCAGTGTTGTACCCCAAAATTTTCCCTCCACAATCAAGAAAATGTCTCTCAAGATTTCTCAATGATCATAAGGTTCACAAAGTTCACAATTGGTTAAAACGTTTGAGAGTTTCCTCAGACAAAGCCTCCTCCTAAGCAAAGGATCCAGAACTAGGGTTTTGTTTTTCTCCAAGAAAAATGGATTTCCAATGCCTCAAGTGAGCTTAATAACATCCCATGTGACTTCAAGAATCCCTATGTCAAGTTTCAGAGCTTTTCCAATAAGTTTGACCAGTCAGATGATCAGATATGTAAAAATAAGTCAAAGTGGTTAAAAAGTCAAACTGAGGTCAACTGTGGTCAAACTTCAAGATTTTTGCCAACATCAATATTATGAAGTAAAATTCATCATTTGATCAAGGGTTGATCATGATTCATCAAGGAGATCTCAGATCATTAAGAATCAGGAAGTTTCTAAATTAGGATTTCCTACGAAAAGTCAACTGAACTTTGACCAGCCATAACTTTCACATGCTTCATCAAAAATTTCCCATCCAAATCTCATTTTGAAGGAAATTTAATTCTCTACAACTTTGTGTCTCACAAGCCAAGCCTAAAAATTCTTCATTTGGAAGGTATGAGCCAAAACATTACAGGTCATTTCAAAAGTCAACAAAAAGTCAACTTTTTCCAAAGAGCATAATTTAAAAATGGTAAAAGATATTGACATGTGTCGCTCCCGATAAATGGGACAAGACCCAGATAAAGGTACAGACGCGAACGGTCGGCGAAAGGAGGATGTGAGAACACACAGCCGTGAACTCACTGGAGATGAATAGAGTCGCCAGCTAGGCATTTTTATCCCGGAGGAAAGGTAATGCTGCATAGACCTAGAAAGAGATGGATAAGACGGTTTGCGAACCAGAGAGACTGAGAAAGTGGGTTGGTTACAACCTGGGAAGGTATTAGCACCCAGATTGTCCGTCGTACTCGACGGGATCCACGCTTGAAAGATTTGTGTTTTAAAGGGGTAGTGTCAGTGCAATTTGTGTGTACAATAGCTGGAAAGATGTACAAGTGTCGGTGTAAAAGAAGTGAAGTGTGATATGTATAAATGATGTGTCAGTGTAAGAATGAGAATGAATTGCTCAAGATAATGAGGCTTAAAGAATAATGCTGAAAGGAGGGGGGATGTACAGAGACTTTTGTTCGATAACTGTTAAGTTATGCCTACGTATCCTCTCGTGCAATGAGGAAGTCAGAACACCGTAGTTCGACCCAAAGAGACTGAAAGGTGAATTGACTTGTGAACTGCTTACTTGCATATGCTCAAGTGCATGATCTGTCTGGCACAGATGCTAACTGTCTTGCATTAGACGGAAGAAGCAAGTTCTCGCTTGTGAGTGAAGGTGATGAGAAAAGAATCCCGAAGGAGACGATTATTGTTTGTTTTTGAGTTTTCAATCTTTTATTGCTTTTGAAAGTTTGTCATAAGTTGATGAGCTTAAGCCTAAACCAATGGATTTAGCAAACTCATCACATCTTCCCTCTGATTAGGGGTAATGAGAATACCTTAAGTGTGAAGTCAGATTCTCACACTTAATCACCTTTGGTGTAGGATTAGGATCATTAACCTACTTGTGATTATTTAGATGTTTTTTGTTGTTTTTGTTTAGTGTTGAGTAATGAGGTTAAGCCTTAATCAGGGATTAAACAGACTCATTACACCATCCTAATAGAAGGATAATAGATGAGAATGTTTAAGCTGAGGAAAGCTCCTCAACTTAATCCATGATTAGAGATTAAACTCATGACAAAACAGGCCTTTGATTAAGTGGATTTTATTTAGTGGTATGATGATGAAGTGGGTTTTATGGTTTGTAAGACAACTTGAGGGGGACTTGTCCATTAACACTAGGGTTAGTTCTTCTTAACCAATTAAGGAAGAATTAGAACCCTAATGCAAGGCCCAAGTTACAAGTGTGATGTCTTGATGATTATTAGATGGATTGATTAAAGGAGTTAAACACATTAAGGGTTTAACACTTAGGATTAAAGTTATACACTCCATCCTAAGATAAGGATGCAGGCATAAACTTAATCACAAAGCCTTAAAGCCTTTAGGGTTTAGTCCCTGATTATGAGATGAGAAGAGAAGACTCAAAAGAGACACAAAGGTAAAACTAAGAGGGGAGACTAATCAAAACCCTAATCTTTGTCATGCTTGGTTGTTCCTAAGGTTTGTGAGGTTTTCAAGAGAAATCTTCAATGGAACCACCAGGAAGCAGATGAAAGGATCAAGAGAAGCAAAGTAACTTGCTTCATTCAAGAAGTCAAGTCACTTGAAGAAAGAAGGTGGGAAGAAGAAGAATGAGCAAGCTCAAACTCAAACACATATAAAAATGCAGCAATGGATGCAAGAGAGATGAAAAGAAAAGTTATGAGAAGTGAAGGCAAATTCACTTCTCAGGATCACTTACCACCTGAAATGTTAGAAAAGAAATGCAATGCAATGCAAAATGGGATGAGATGACATGATGAGAAACAAAACCAGAAGCATGTACATGATGCTAATGATGTTATGAGATGCTACAAACATGAGACAAGTCATGGAGATGATCATACAAGTTTATGAATGCAAATGAAGCAAGCTAAGAAGCATGAACATACATGAAAAGTTATGAAGTGCACATGGCATACAACATGGCAAATACATGATGCAATGATCAAACATGCTTTCAATATGTCTTATGATGTCAAATGAAACAAATGGATGCTTGAAATGTCATGACAAGTCATGTTATGCAAGAGAATGCAAGAGGTATGCAAATGAAAGCCCAAATTAGGGTTTATGAACCAAACATCAAACAAAAACCAAAACCAGAAGCAAACCCTAAGATAAAAAATGGAAAATGCCACTCAAAAGGCCCCTAATCCTATACTAAACCAATGTCCAAAGGGGAGGTCCCAACTCTTAACCAATCTCAAGTTATGATTTTTACAAGTTATTAGGGTTTTTAGGGTTCCTAAACAAAATAAATGCCAAACAAATTGAAAATGAGGAATCAAATCGTGGCCATTTAATCCTAGAAACTACATGCTAAACACAATGCAATGAAAGAAGAATCAATGTCCAACTCTTCATAGATAGGCAGAAATGATTTTTTGAACTTAGGATCAAAATAATGCACAAAAATGATTTTTATTCAATGAAAAATTCTCAAAATGCATCAAGATCAAAAAAGAAATTTGGTTTGAAGGTTGGACAATGTTTCTAAATGTCTTAGAACATTTCATGAATTTTTTGGTGATTTTTAAATACCTAAAAGTATTTTTAATAAATTAATTTCCATTAACCAATTAAAAATAATCTTTTAAATATTTAAAAATACTTTTTTAATGATAAAAATAAAAAAAAAAAATATTTTTGGGTCTTAAAAATTAATAAAACTTATGAGAAAAAGTTTCATAATTTTTAGACATTTTTTACTATTTTAAATAAATTGTGCAAATAAAATGAAAAGAAATTAAAATAAATTGAGATAAATGGAAAGTATGCTCAATGAAGCGTCCAGATTGAATCTGGGCTTGGGAAGTTTGACCTGGCGTGCATCTGGACGGCCCAGGTTCAAACTTCCCTAAACTCAATTAATCAAATAATTAAAATTTAATTAAATACGGATTAGGGCTAATGATCAGATCTCCACCACTCAATGCACGCGGGAAAGGAGAATCGCACGGCCTAAATTCAAACTTGCCCCTAAACCCTAATTAACACATTAATGACCCTCAGGCGGCCGGAGAAGACCTCCGGTCATCTTCTCCGGCCAGCATCCTCCCTGAAAAATGCCAACTCTCACCCTAGCTCACTAAAACCCAATTTTCTTGCCCAGAAATCATCCCCACGCATCATAGAACAAGAATCCACAGCCAAAACAAATTTATTCTACACAACAAGGCTGAATCGAAGCAAAAGGGGTTTAGGTCAAAAAAAATTTCAGAGACATCATACATGCTCAAAACTCAATGATTTTCGAAACTAAACACATCATCATGACCAGTGAAACATGGAGAACCAATTAAGAACTTAAAAACAAACTCCTGGGAAAAATGTTCATGAAGCTCACCTGAACTGGAGCTCTGATCTCTGGCACTTTCTGGCTAGTTCTTTGGCTCAAACAGGTCCCAATGATCCCCCTTTGAAGCTTTGGATACCTGGTTAGAGTTTAAACAGCCTCCTGAGTGAGTTTGCAGCAGCTCTGACCAAGGGAGTGTGAAAATCGTATTTGAGTTATGGAGGGTCTCAGGCCAAAACAATGGTTGGTTTCTGGCCAGTGAAGCAAGGTGAGTTGATGTGTGGAATTTGTTTGAGTGTTTATGGCTTGTAGAAGCAGATTCGAAAGCTTTTGCTTTATGGAGTGAAAATGGAGAAGTGATGCTATGGCTTGTTTCAGGCCTGGGTCTTGTGGGTTTGGGGTCAATGAAGCATGGTGATTTGATCTATGGACTTGGCTTTTGTGTTTGTGAGCTGTGGAAGCAAATTCGAAGGGAAGTGCAAAAATGGTGTGTTTTGGTGTATGTGATCTCTTGTGTTGTTTCAGCCTTTGCTTCTTGAGTGTTATGGCCTGCATTTGGATAGTATATTTTAATCCTATAGGTCAGATGATTTGACATGGCCTCTATTGATTGGTAAGTTTGCTTTTGCCCAAAAGTCCACTTTTTGTGTAAGAGAGGTATGGCTTGGTTCTAGGCTAGTACAAAGCATGGGCTGGCGCAGCAAGGGTGAGGGCAAGGGCTAGCAAAGCTCAGCATCCAATGTGGCAAGTGGTAGGGAGTGTGATCATGAGTTTTGCAAGTTGGTGCAACTTTGGTTCACATGTGACTTTCTCATTCCACAAGCCATGAAACATGAGCATTCTTGGTTCAATTCTGACTTTTAGAGTTTATGTGATGTTTGTGTCATGGTTTGATGTGAATTAGAAGTTACAAAAAGCCTTGGTTCATGATTTTGCAAAATTCACATTTGGTGCACATCTTGAAAATCAATGATTTTTGCCAACTTTGTCACACCATAACTTTTGATCCAAAAAGAATTTGATCATGTTCTTGTACTTTTTGAAAAGGGAAAAATGTGTTCTACAACTTTCATGACCAAAGTTTTTCCATTTGAAGCATTTTTGGATCAAGAATCAAGGCTTGAAAAATGACCTAAAATGAAGCATTCTTGAAAAGTCAACTATGCCCAAAAAGTCAACACTTGCAAAAACTCCAGATTCTTGATTTTTGTGAACTTCAATCTTCTTCCATGATCAAATAAAGATCATATACACTCAAAATGATGAAGATCACCCATTGGTTGGGTCATTGGGGGCCTCAGATGCCCTGATTTTGCACTGACTTGTCCAGAAAGTCAACCCTTGATCAGATGACTTCCCCATGGAATTTCTTCATGAAAATTGATATGCATACTCCCTATACCATATAGAGACCAATGGAGACAAGAATGACCAAAAAATTTGGAGTTATGGCCTCTGAAACCAAAACCCTAATTTTAGGTCAACTGTGCAGTCAAACTTGGCTCTGCATCCACACCAATCCCAGTTCTTGTGATTCTTTTGCATTTTTGACTTTGAAAAGATGTAATAAGATATAAGAACACACATGAACCCCTTTGAAGTGATTGATGGCCTTTGGAGTGGCTCAAGAAGCTCTGGGATTGCTCAGATCACAAACCCTAGATGCGGATGACTTAGAAACTATGCAGTGACTCAAAAATGTAATATGAGATGTTATGATTGTGTTTATGCATATGAGATGATCACCAGCCATGGTGTGAATGGGTGAGGGCAAATTTGGGGTGTTTACAACATGGGACCAAAATGGTTGGTTAGAGGACTCTTTAAGCTTTCCAAAAAGTCCAAGAACACCTTCATAGCCTTAAAATGGAGGGATTTCTGCCTTGGCAAAGTTGGGAAATTTTCAAGGGGTGCATGAAGCAAATAAGGTCTTAAATCCATTTTTTTTTCAAATGGGCCTATCAATTTGCAACCCAATCTTCACAATAACATCAAACACAACCCAATTCCAATTATTTATGATTTTTATAATTTATTTATTATTTATTTAGATTTTATTCATTAAAATTCAATTTAAATCAAAATAAAATATAAAAACTCAAATATTTGATTTGATCCTTCTTATTGAAACTCTTAAAGATCATTTAAAATTGATTGAGAAGTTCCAATTTCATGCAAAAGAATTATAGCATGAATATATTTGATTTTTTGACCAAATTGGCAAAGAGATTTCTTCACCATCAAGCAATCAATATTCATGATCCACAAGCCCAAATTTTGACCTATTTTCATTTTATTATAAGTATAGAACTTAACACAAGCAAGGCATACGATTTTTGCAGCATCCAAGAACAAGAACCAATCCCAAAAAATTTCAAAATAACTCAAATTCAGTTTCTCATATTTTGTTGTTTTTCAGGTGATTTGAAGGTATGAATAGATTCCTGAGGTTATTTAGAACGTGATTCAATCATAAACATCATCAAAAGCATTGCATAACTCCTCACCCCGAATGTGTTTTCATGGCCATTTTTTTTTCCGATTCATATATGAATGCTTGTGATAACTAAAAATTCATGATTGATTCGTGTTTGTTATATCATAAGGATGAATTATGGTTAATTAGGTGAAAGATTTGACGCGAGATGCCTCATCTGCCATGGGTAGGGTTTGGAACTTCCAATTGGGGTTCTTTGATTTACATAATATAAATGTCTTTTGATAGTATAAATGAATTGTACAGGTCATGGGGAATCCATTGATGGTATTAATTTGATCAGATTGTACTTGTACGCAATTCTTGAAAATTCGCAGGTCTGTAATCGCAAGGAAATTCGCAGCAAAAGTTATATGGAAATTCGCAGGAAAATTTGCAGGGCGGGAGGAAAAAGAAGGCTAGCGCGCGTCTTTATCACAGGTTCGCTGGTAGCCCAGTGGTCTTGGTGCACGCGTATGATCTTTGGGGTATGGGTTCGATTCCCAGGTCCCCCCATTTTTTTTATAATCATGCTATTTTTCAGGTTTATTATTTGTTTGATCTGATTCGTATCGACAACAACTGAATGCGCCTAGCCCAGCTGGTCTTGTGTCACGCCCTAGAGGTAAGGGATCTGGGTTCAAATCCCAGGTCCTTACTTTTTGAGAAATTTTCTTTTATTTTTCTATTTTATGAGTTTTCTTTTAATTATTCTAATTAATTTAATAAAAACCAAAACCTTTCTAAATAAAAAACCAACAAATAATAATTTTTGTGTTTTTCTAAAATTTTATTAATTCCTTAGTTTTTTTTTCTAAATTAATTAATTTATAAATATTTTTTTAATTTGTATATAATCTTTATTATTTATATATTTTGTAAATAAACAGCTAGTTAAGATCTTTTATAGTCCTAATTATAATTTTTTAATTGTTTCTCTAATAACTGAATCTTGTATATAATTAATCCATTACATTTTAATTAATTACTAATTATATCATATATTTCTTACTAAATTTATTTATCACTCTAATTTTTTCTTAATTGAATCCTTAACCTAATTTTATTCTAAAAACCCCTAATTTTGTTTAACTAACCCTAATTTCTCTAAACCCTAAATTTCGATCTAATTTTCTTAACCTAAACTTAATTCTTTTTAATTAAAACTTTAAGCAAATTTTAAATTTTAAATTTTAAATCTTAATTTATTTAGTTTCTTTTATTTAATCTTAATTATTATTGCTTTAATTCTTCTTATCTTGTTATTTATATTTTGTTGCCTTATATTATAATTTATTCTTTTTCTCGCTCGATTACTTTGTAACTGCCCAAAGCCTTGTAATAGCTTAGACTTACTTTTCCGTCCTTTTAATTATTATTATTTAAATGCGTGGCTAGTAAATAGGGAGTGACAACCTAATTGAATTTAATTGGACTTAGATAATTTAAAAATAAGATAAATAATTGAAAACACTCACACATGTAAGTCGATCTAAGATCGCCATCTGCACTTCCTAGGGTATTCCTCTTGGTTGCCTTATTTAAAATGGTCAAGTCCCTCGAATATAGGGGTGTCTTAAGCAAAGTCCCTTCATGTATAAATCATCAAGTCCCTACAGATTTAAAAGATCAAGTCCCTTCGAGGTTTCCTACGGAATAATGATCTTGTCCTTTCGAATAAATGATGATAATCCCTACGAATTGCTAAAGACACCCCTATCTGTTGCCTTCTATGACCATACGATGACCCTACGTATGTCCCTTAAAAAAATCCAAAATAATGACTACCTATTCCTTAATAATAGGGATAGTCTAACCCTTGAAAGAAAATAAAAGAACATGAATGACTTAGTCTAGAGTAGGTACCTCATAGTTACTTGCTCACACTTTAAAAATACTTTTCACACCTTGTTGCACCCCAAAATTTGCCCTCACAATACAAGACTTTGTGTTCTAAGAAGGTTCACAAGGTTCACAAGTTTCTCAATGCTTATATAACCTTTCATGAGGTTCATGAAGTCTACAAGTCACTTCTTGAAGGTTCACAAGGTTCACAAGCTTCTCAACATTTACAAAACCTTTCATGAGGTTCATGAAGTCCATAAGTTGCTTCTTGAAGGTTCACAAGGTTCACAAGTTCCATAATGCTTTCAATACCTTTCATGAGGTTCATGAAGTCCACAAGTTACTTCTTGAAGGTTCACAAGGTTCACAAGACTCACAATGATTACAAAGCTCTCCTGAGGTTCATGAGGTCTACAAAGCCACTTCATGAGGTTCACAAGGTTCACAAGCTTCACAATGCCTCCCATGAGGTTCACAAGACATTTTATGATGGTTCACAAGGTTCACAAAGTTCAAAATTGGTCAGAAGAGTTGATAATTCCCTCAGACAATGCACCTCCTAAGCAGTGTATCCAAAACTAGGGTTTTGACTTTAATCAGGCTAAATGGACTTCCAATACCTCAAGTGAGCTTCATAACATCTTATATGTGTATAATAACCCCCATGACAAGTTTCAAGACTTTTCTCAAAAGTTTGCTCAGTCAGATGATCAGATAAGTCAAAATCAGTCAATGTAGTTAAAAAGTCAAACTGAGGTCAACTGTGGTCAAACCAAAGTCAAACTTCATGATTTTTTGCCAACATCAAGTATATGAAGTAAAATTCATCATTTGATCAAGGGTTGATCATGATTCATCAAGGAGATTCCAGATCATCAATAATCAGGAGTTTCTAAATTAGGGTTTCCTTAGTAAAAGTCAACTGAACTTTGACCAGCCATAACTTTCACATACTTCATCACCAAGTCTCCATCCAAAGCTCATTTTGAAGGAAATTGAATTCTCTACAACTTTGATGTTGCAAGTTAAGCCCAAAAATGCTTCATTTGGAAGGTATGAGCTAAGACATTATAGGTCATTTCAAAAGTCAACAAAAAGTCAACAACTTCAAAAGGGCATAACTTGAGATTGGTAAATGATATGGACCTGAAACAAATGGGGTTGTTTAGAGGACTCTTCAAGCTTTCCAAAAAGTCCAAGAACACCCTCATACCTTTAAAATTGAGGGAGATGTGCCCTTGCAAAGTTGGGAAATTTTGTGATGGATTATGTTGAAAATGGAAGTTTAAAATCACTTTTTTCCAAATGGGCTGCCCAAATTGTGATCCAATCCATACACTAGTACTATGCACGACCCAAACCATTTAAAATCTGATTTTTATTATTTTTATTTATATTTAATTTGATTTAAATCATTAAAAATCATTTTAAATAAAAATAAAATATGAAAATTAAAGATTTTATTTGGATAATGCTTCTAGAAAGTCTTAATTGGTGATTAGAATTAAAGAGGAAAGGAATCATGAGATTGGTACAAGAATAGCAAGTCTTCATGAACAAATATTTGACTTTTACACCATGATCTTTTTCAATCTTAGAATATCAAAATTTTCACACAAACCATCAATCTTTTTGACCTAATTGAGTCCCCTATATATACTAAACTCATTGCCATTGCCCTAGGAGGAATTCCCAGCAGCCCAAGGTAAGTCTCATAGCTCAAAAATTCAAGCAAAAAGTGAAATTCGGATTCTTCAATCCAGTGTACTAGAAGGTAAATTAAGAACATGGAGATGTTCTTTAGACATCATTGAAGCTAGAGCATCACTCATATGCATCCCATGTGCACCATATTGCTCTACCCGAATCAAACTTTATCTTGAATTTCAATTTTTCGATTCTGTTATTTTGTGCATTGTTAATGAATTTTGTTTGAGTTTTGGTGTTTGTGAGGTTCCAAAGATCAATTCTGGACAAGAACCTTGAGGTTTCGTGACCTAATGAACAAACGGCCATAGTTAGGGTTTTGAATTCAAGAATGGGGTTCTTCGATTCACCTAATATAAATGTATTTTCTGGACATAATTGAACTGTATAGGTTATAAGGAACTCAAAGGTGTCCTTGATTTGACAAAATGACATTGTTTGATAGTAGTTTGAAAAACGCAGGTTGTGTGCGTATGAAATTTCGCAGGTATGCTCATAGCAAATTTCGCAGGAAATTTGGCCAGTCTCAAGGAAGAAGATCAATTCCCGCGCGTTGTAAAATTCAAATATTATGGAAAATATTTTGTGTATTATTGGTGGCTTGTTTATCACACGCACGTGAGTGCCCTAGTGGTAAGCTTGATATGCGTATGTTGTAAAGACCTTGGTTCGATACTGGGCTGGTGCATTGTTTTTTTTGTTATTTTTCAGGTTAAAAGCAAACATAATATATTATGGTTTCTTGCCATTATATAATCAGATGGGCTCTTCCAGCCAGGCGGTAACGTATGCATGCTTGTCACTAAAAGGTCCTGGGTACGATTCCCACCCCAGGCCTTTTTATTTCTTTTATTTTCCAGATTTTTCAAGCTTAAAGCACAAAACCAAGGGAGACTCATTGTTATTGCATTGATGGTGCGCAGCTCAGTTGGTCACTCTCTTCATTATCCAGGTTAGGGACCTGGGTTCAAATCCCAGGTCCAATTTTTTTTGATTTTTTTCTTATTTTCTTTTATGTTTATTATTTCCTATATATTATATTATGAAATATCTTTTAGATTAAATAAAAAAAATGCAAATATTATTTTCTTTTAAATTATAAGGTATATATGTTTTGTTTTAAATTTCTAAAAAAAATGATTGTTATTATTATATATTTATAAAATATATATAAGTACCATTTAATTAGTTTTTGTATATTATAAATTAGAAAAACCCTAAAAATATTTTCTAAAATAAAAACCTAATTTATTTTTTTTAAGTACTTATTAAAAAACCCTAATCTTGTAAAAACTTAATTTTATTTTCTAATTCTTTACATAATTGTAATATATATGTATTTAGCATAATTTTTGCAAATAATCCAAATTATTTTTCTTTTAGTATATGTTTAGAAATAATTTAACTTATAACAATTATATTTTATATATGTTTAAAATACTTTGTAAACATGATAATTAATTAAAATGTTATAAATATGATTAATTTTGTAAATGTGATACTTAAAATTTATTTTCCTCATATAATGTGTAAATATTTTTTAATAATTGTTGATATATTTAGAAATAATTAAAATTTTGTAATAATTAAAACTTATAATTATATTATGTTCAAAATTCTTATTCTTATTATATATTAAAACTTTGTGCTTATTATTCTAATCATGTCATTATAATAGTTTTTCTATTTATTTCTATTTACTTTAATTATTGTTACTAATTATACTATTATTTATTATTTTTTGTTTACTATTATCTTATATTTTTATTATTATTTCTCTAACCTTGTTTATTTTCCTAATTATTATTATTATTATTTTATTCTCACTAACCTTATTTTTTTCTTCTAATTATATTTATCACTAACCTCTATTTTATTTACTTATTTATTTTTGCTTATTATATTTATTTTGCTATATATATTTATATTTTTTGCTATTTATTATTTTTATAATTATGTTGTAATTGTTTCTCGGATGTAAATTTTGTAATATTTTAATTATTTAATTATTGCTATGGTTAGTAATTTAGGGAGTGCAAAAATATGTATTCTATTGAAAATAAAATTAGAACATTTTAATCAAAGATAATTAATATTGAACACTCACACACGTAAGTCGATTTTTAATCGCCGTCTCACTTTCTAAGGTTATCCCTCAAGTTGCCTAAATCATAAGGTCAAGTGGGGTGTATAAAGCAAGTCCCTTTAAAAAAAGAAAAAATCATCAAGTCCCTCATGGTTGCCTTTACGAATCAAGTCCCTTCGAATAATGATGATAGTCCCTCCTTTATGCTTCTTACACCCCACAGTTGCCTTCATAAAACAGAATGTCCCTCTTATGTCCCTTACATCCAAGGTAATGACTACCTACTCCTTAATAGTAGGGATAGTCTTACCAATGAAAGGATAAAGAACAAGAAAGACTTAAAACTTTAGGGTAGGTTCCTCTTATGTACTTGCTCACTTCAAAAAAAACTTTTCACACTTAACAAATTTCAAACAAATTTTCAAAAACAAGTTTTTACGCATCCATACATGGATCATTATTAACTATTCTGAAAATTTTTCTATTCGCACACTACACTTTCAAAAACAATTCAAAAGTGAGCTAAGTAACTAAGAGCCCATGGATAACCATGGATGTAAAGGGTGCTAACACCTTCCCTTTACATAACCTACCCCCCGGACCCAAAAATATCTCTTAAGGTCTTTCCTGTTCTTTTATATCCTTTCCTTTTGGATAAAATAAAAGTCGGTGGCGACTCTTGCTATCCGCAATATAACTTAAAGTTAGTTCAACCACCGTGTTACAGAACTGGCGACTCTGCTGGGGACTTAAATTTAAGAGGGGTACCCTTAGGAATTAGATCACTTTAAAATTGTTTGCCTTGTTTGCTTTATATTATCTTGTTGGGATGCTCTTATGTGTGAAAGGTCCTAACCCGGATCTAGTGTACCTTAGGTAAATGGCAATAGACCAAGGAAACTGTACGACGTATATCGATACGGTTGATCTGGTGGCCATAGTTAGTGTGACTTCTTGGTTGGTGCTTATGTTCCTTAAGTCAAGTTGAGGATAATATGAGGCTGCCATATGTTGTCAATGCACTAACTAACTTTTAGAACCCTAGTTAACTCATCTTGGCCTTTAGAAAAGTAGTGAGGTAACCGGCTTTGGTGCAGACTGAAGTTGGTTGACACTCGATACTACGCTCATTGAGATTCTAAACTTGGAGGGTTTTGGTTGGCAAGTAAGTTGCCTTCTGAACAACCACCCCTGTGAAGGATCAATGATATTGAGATCCCTTAGAACCTGGTTACTTTTGTAGGACAGGATGAACCACCTAACTTCAGGGGAGGGTACTTACCATTGAACCTCATGCAAGCCTTTAAACCTAGGGCTATGGTGTGACTTGTTTGTGTGTGCCACATGTTTGTGATTGAGCATAACATCATGACATCATCATGCATCATAAGCATAGCATTTTCACTAACCATTTCAAGGACCAAAGGATTTATTTTTGTTCTTTGTTGCAGGTCATGGCTTCTGCTCGTAGAAACACCATCAGGATCAACTTTGTGGGAATACCTGCCAAGCTTAAAGAGTTGGTTTCTCAAGTGTCTGATCATTCCCAGTTCATCAAGAGACATGGTCACCTATTGGATCTAGTCACTTCAGGGTTCAATGAAGACATGATGAGTGTGTTGTTTCAGTTCTTTGACCCTAAGCACCACTGCTTTACATTCCCCGACTATCAGCTGGTTCCTACCATGGAGGAGTTCTCTAAGCTTCTGGGTATACCTGTTCTTGATCAAAGACCTTTCACAGGCTTGGAGAAGGAGCTCAAACCAGAGGTTATTGCTGCAGCTCTACATCTGAAGAAATCCGACATTGTTCTAGAGACGAGAAGCGGAGTTAAGGGTATTCTTGCCAAGGTGCTAATGGATAAGGCTCAAATGTTCTTGAAGGCCATGAGCTATGATGCTTTTGAGGAGGTCCTAGCCTTGCTGATATATGGCTTAGTATTGTTCCCCAATCCAGATCAGTTCATAGATGTTCATGCCATCAACATTTTCCTGAGTCACAATCCAGTGCCTACATTGCTTGGAGACATCCTACACTCTCTTCATACCCGTACTACAAGGGCAAGAGGAACTTTGATGTGCTGCATACCTTTGCTTTCTAGGTGGTTTATTTCTCACCTTCCTCGCTCAGTAATGAAGAATGAGCAAGGGTTCAGATGGTCCAAGAGGATCATGTCACTTTCTCACTCCGATATCCATTGGTGCTCCAGATCTATGGAGAATGTCACCATCATTGACCGTTGTGGGGAGTTTCCTAATGTGCCACTTCTAGGCATAAGAGGAGGCATCACTTACAACCCCTCTCTAGCTTTACGACAGTTTGGTTACGCTCGGAGCGATGGTCCACATGACATGTTGATTCAGGGCATTGTGTTCGATTACGACAACGATCTTCAAGGCTACCGTCAGAGATTCATACGAGCTTGGGGAAAGGTAAACAGGATCGACAGCAAGACACTGGAGCCTAAGTACACTATTCCTATGGAGGCTTATCTCAGATGGGTACGATCTCGTGCTCAGACACTCATGATGCCATATCCTGCCGTCCTACCAGTTACCATGGAACCTGTTGCTGAAGGAGACACAGCTTATACCATCCTTCACCCAGACATGCCTACTGATATGGAAGACTTGCAGAGATCATGGATCCAACTGAAGGAGCAAAGGGATACTTTCGAGGCTCATTACAAAGCAAGCCAAGCAAGAGTCCTAGAGCTAACAAAGCAACTTCATGAGGAACGAAACCTCAACTCATACCTCAACACAAAGAGGAAACGTCCATGGGAGACTTAAAACCCCATCTTTTGTACTTATTCCATTTCATTTTTTGTAAGCCTAAAAGGCAAAACGATTTATTACTAATAAAAGTTTACTTTCGTTTTTGTCTAAGCAAATTCAAATCCTGCGGTCCTTGAAAACATTGCATATACATTACCATAGCATTTCATTACATCACAGGTTTATAATTGTGCACAGGTTTCTCATCTTCTCGCTGTTTATTTCAGCAATGGCTCTTGAACAATCAGTTAAGGATCTTCAGGCACAAAATGCACAATTCCAAGAGCTGATCTTGAACCTGTCCAAGGGGCAAGATGAATTGAAAGCACTGCTGGCCAAGAAGACTAAGAAGACTAGAAGGTCTGCTGGGTTGATCAACATGGGAAGAAGGTTCAAAGGTCTTGCCAAGACCAAAGAACCAGCTGAAGACTATGAATCTAAAGAATCTGAGCAAGAAGTAGGCAGTCTCCACCATACTATGGGGGACTCTGATTCTGAGGCTAATTACTACCATGAGCCTAATGAAGACAAATTCAAGATGCTGGTGGATAGAATGGATGCTATGGAGTTGCAGAAATCATCTGGGCTGGATTTTGAGGATTTGAGTTTGATATCTGGGGTAGTCATACCCATTGGGTTCAAAGTTCCAACATTTGTTGTCTATGATGGGGTCTCTTGCCCCAAACTGCATCTGAGGTCCTATGTCAGAAGAATTCAACCCCACACTGCTGATAAAAAGTTGTGGATCCATTTCTTTCAAGAGAGCTTATCTGGAGCTCAGCTGGAGTGGTATTATCAGTTGGAGAGTGTCAACATCAGAGACTGGAATGATCTTGCTGAAGCTTTCTATAAGCAGTACCAATACAATGCTGACTTAGCCCCCACTCGCATGCAGCTTCAGAGCATGTCTATGGGTGCCAAAGAAAGTTTCAAAGAGTATGCTCAGAAGTGGAGAGATTTAGCTGGAAGAGTTCAACCCCCT
The DNA here is from genome assembly GCA_963966055.1 of Lathyrus aphaca. NCBI lineage: Eukaryota > Viridiplantae > Streptophyta > Magnoliopsida > Fabales > Fabaceae > Lathyrus > Lathyrus aphaca. The sequence continues at coordinate 450,293,522 of OZ014521.1, forward strand.
TTGACTGATAGGGAATTGGTTGATATGTTCATGTGTACGCTGAATGGTCCGTTTTACAGTCATCTCATTGGAAGCTCATCATCTGGCTTCACTGAGTTGATCATGACAGGAGAGCGAGTAGAGAATGGTATAAAGAATGGTAAGATCCATGTGGGCACTTCTTCATCAGGTGCTGCAAAGAAGCCTCCCACAGGGAAGAAAGAATCTAATGCTGTTTATGGTCAGCCTGATCGTAACAGAAGGCATCAGTCTGTCAGTGCGGTTCATATTTCAAATCCAACTCCTGCACCAACAGAGCAGCCACAGGGCAACCAACAGAGAGCTAGAAGACAGTTCACGAAGATCAACATGTCAATGGCTCAGGCATTGCAACACTTGTTGAAGGCTGAACTCATTACCTTGAAAGAGGCTCCTCAGAATCCCAATGTTACCTCTCCCAGGTACAATCCCAATGCACGGTGTGCATACCATTCAAACTGTCAGGGACATGATACTAATAATTGCTGGGTCTTGAAGAATAAAATTCAGGATATGATTGATGCTGGAGAAATTGAGTTTGATCCTCCGGGTACTCCCAATGTAATTACTGCTCCAATGCCAAATCACGAGAAGACTGTCAATTCCATTGAAGAAGATCTACATGTTTATTCAGTTATGGAATTGACCACACCACTGTCTGTTATCAAAAAGAGGTTAGTACAAGCTGGGATCTTTCCAGGTTGTCGTGAAGATTGTTTGTATTTCACCTATAAGCCGGATAGTTGCTTCATATTGAGAGATGGAATTCAACGTCTCATGGATAAGTATACTATAGTGTTTGAAAAGACTCCGTCGTCTGTAGAAAGTATGGTGGATCATCTGACTCAGGGTAGGAAGATCGAAGAGGTTGACATGGTTGACAAAGTACCAATAAGAATCACTTCAAAGGGTCCTATTAAAATCACTCATCAGGGTCCAATCAAGATTACTGCTGAAGGTCCCGTGAAAGTTGTTGCTGAAGCCAGAGTAGCTCCTGTGGTCATTACTACTCCTGGTCCTATCCCATATACATCTGACAAAGCTGTGCCTTGGCATTATGGATCTGATGTTTACATCCATGGTGTTAAGCAAGAGCCTGTAGCTGATGTGCCTGTTGACATTGATAATATTGCTGGATCTAGCAAGATCACTCGTAGTGGAAGAGTCTTCTCTCCTCCAGTTGCTTCTAAGGATGCAGTTACTCCTGCTGCTACCTCTACCACTGATGCTCGGGGCAAGGGTCCTGTTATTGAGCCTGTATCTACTGATGTGCCAGCTGCTGATGATCTTTCTAAGCAGATGGAAGAAGTATTGAAAATCATTCGCAAGAGTGATTATGACATTGTTGATCAGTTGGGGCATACTCCCTCAAAGATTTCTATGTTATCCTTGTTGTTATGTTCTGAGGCTCATGCCAAGTCCTTGATCAAGTTTCTGAAGACTGATCATGTACCCAGTGCAATTTCTGTTGACCAATTTGAGAACTGTGTTGCCCACCTGACCTATGACAATGGGTTAGGGTTTTCTGATGCTGATTTGACCCCTGCCAAGAGAGATCATAACAGGGCCTTGCATATCTCAATTGAATGCAGGGGCACTACCCTGTCTCATGTGCTGATAGACAATGGTTCCTCTTTGAATGTGTTGCCTAAGGAAGTCCTGAACAAGCTGAGTCCTGAAGATGCTGTGCTGAAGCCCAGTAATATTGTGGTAAAGGCTTTTGATGGTTCTAGAAGAGTAGTGCATGGGGAAATTGATCTTCCAATCCAAGTTGGTTCCCAGGTGTTTACTGCTACATTTTATGTGATGGATATTCGTCCTTCATACTCTTGTCTGCTTGGTCGTCCCTGGATCCATGGGGCAGGTGCTGTGACCTCTACATTGCACCAAAAGTTGAGATATCCGGTGAATGGAAAGGTTGTTACTGTCTATGGAGAAGAAGAATACTTTGTCAGCCATGTAAACACTTTCAAGTATCTGGAAATGGAAGGTGAATACATTGAGACTCCGTGTCAGACATTTGAAGTGGTTCCTTGGGTTGTTAATAATTATGTAGCTCCTCCTGTTGAGAAGAAAGTTCCTGTGGTCACCAGAAAACCTCCAACAATGGCAATGGCTTCCCTCAATGATGCTAGAGCTGTGGTGGATGAAGGTGGTTGTACTATTTGGGGTCAGCTTCCTGATATTCCATACAAGTCTGACAAGTTTGGTTTGGGTTTCACTGCAGAGTCCCAGAAGGCTGTTCGTCGTGCTCGTGCTGCTCGTATCACTAATCAAGGGGTTGTGAAGGACCAGATTAATGCTGTGGGAGATCAAGATGAAGACTACAACTTGGATGCATGGATTTTTCCTACTGTGGGTGCTGGACTCAATAATTGGAAAGCTGAAGATGTTATCCCTATATCCTTTAGTCAGGAGTAAATACTATTACTGTGTTATGTTTTAATTTTGTAATTTCTTGAACAATAAAACTTTCAACCCATGTGCCTTACCCGGGGCACAATGGTGTGCTTGTTACGGGCTGTCATTTCATTTGCATACTTCATTCAATAAAATCAGTGGACGTTTCGTTTTCGTAAATATTGTGTTCCTTGTCTTTCTTTTTCTTTTATTTTTGTTTTATCAGCTATGTGTTCTTACACACACACACATCACTAAAATGCAGATCCTCATCCACTCTGGATCCTGTTGATAACAGTTCTACTATTGCCAATTATAATTTCGAGAATCCGATCTATCAAACTGAAGACGGAAATGAGGACGATTGTGAAATACCTGTAGAGTTTGCTAGGTTGTTACAACAAGAAGAGAAAGCTATACAGCCACATGAAGAGCCAGTCGAAGTTGTGAATCTGGGAACTGAAGAAAACAGAAAAGAGGTCAAGATAGGGGCTGATTTAGAGGACGGTGTCAAGAGCAGGTTGATTCAGATGTTACGTGACTATGTGGAGATCTTTGCTTGGTCTTATGAAGATATGCCAGGGTTGGATACAGACATTGTGGTTCACCGTTTACCAGTGAAAGAAGATTGTCGTCCAAAGAAGCAGAAGGTTCGTCGTATGCGTCCTGAAATGTCAGAAAAGATCAAGGCAGAGGTAATGAAACAGTTCAATGCAGGGTTCTTAGCAGTGACTTCTTATCCTCAGTGGGTTGCAAATGTGGTACCAGTTCCTAAGAAGGATGGTAAGGTACGTATGTGTGTGGACTACAGAGATTTGAACAAGGCTAGCCCTAAAGATGACTTTCCACTTCCTCATATTGATATTCTGGTAGACAACACTGCTCAGCATAAGGTATTCTCTTTTATGGATGGTTTCTCTGGTTACAATCAAATCAAGATGGCACCCGAAGATATGGAGAAGACAACATTTGTGACACAGTGGGGCACCTTTTGCTATAAGGTAATGCCATTTGGTTTGAAGAATGCAGGGGCAACATATCAGCGTGCTATGGTGGCTTTGTTTCATGATATGATTCATCATGAGATAGAGGTATATGTAGATGATATGATAGCCAGGTCTCAGAACGAAGAGCAACATCTTGATCATCTGCACAAATTGTTTGAGAGGTTGAAAAAATACAAGTTGAGGTTGAACCCAAACAAGTGTACTTTTGGAGTTAGATCTGGAAAGCTCCTGGGTTTCATTGTCAGTGGAAAAGGTATTGAAGTAGATCCTGCAAAAGTGAAAGCTATACGAGAGATGCCAGCTCCCCGTACTGAGAAAGAGGCTAGAGGTTTCTTGGGACGATTGAACTACATTGCAAGATTTATTTCCCAATTAACTACCATCTGTGAGCCAATCTTCAAGTTGTTGAAGAAAGATCAGGTGATGGAATGGAATGATGAGTGCCAGACTGCCTTTGATGAAATCAAGAGATACCTGCTAGAACCACCAATTTTGATGCCACCAGTTGATGGAAGACCCTTGATCATGTACTTAACAGTGTTAGACAACTCAATGGGGTGTGTCTTGGGGCAACATGACGAGTCTGGTCGAAAAGAGCAGGCAATATACTACCTTAGCAAAAAGTTTACCGACTGTGAAACAAGATACTCACTGCTCGAGAAAACTTGCTGTGCTTTGGCATGGGCTGCTCGCCGACTAAGACAGTATATGTTGACCCATACTACCTTATTGATTTCGAAGATGGATCCAATCAAGTACATATTTGAGAAACCTGCTCTCTCCGGAAGAATTGAAGGATGGCAAATGATCTTGACAGAATATGACATACAATACACTACTCAGAAGGCCATTAAGGGAAGTGTTGTTGCTGATCATTTGGCTCATCAAGCAGTAGATGATTATCAGTCAATGAATTTTGAGTTTCCTGATGAAGACATTATGATTATTACCAAAGAACCTGGACAATATGACGGACCTGAACAAGGATCCCGATGGACTATGGTTTTTGATGGTGCCTCTAATGCACTCGGTAATGGTGTTGGTGTTGTAATTAGTTCCCCTGAAGGTTGTCATACCCCGATTACTGCTAGACTTTGTTTCCATTGTACCAATAACATGGCTGAATATGAGGCATGTATCCTGGGTATTAAAGCTGCTATTGATATGAAGATTCAGTTCCTTGATGTGTATGGAGATTCAGCCCTGGTAGTAAGTCAGATTAAAGGAGATTGGGATACCAAGCATGATAACCTCATTCCTTACAGAGAGCATGTGTTGTCTCTGATCCCACATTTCAAAGAGATTACCTTTGAGCACATTCCACGAAGAGAAAATCAGTTGGCAGATGCTTTGGCCACCATGGCATCCATGTTTGAGATCAGTTGGGATGATGAAGCTCCCAAGATTACTATTGATAGATTTGAAAAGCCTGCATATTGCAATGAGATTTACACTGAAGGGGCAGAGGAGAAGCCTTGGTTCTATGAAGTAAAAAGATATCTTGAAGCTCAGGAATTCCCTGAAGGGGCATCTGTCAAAGATAGGAAGTTCCTGAGAAGGTTTTCTGCTAAGTTCTTCTTGATTAATGGCATTTTGTATAAGCGCAATCATGATTCAACTTTGCTTCGGTGTGTGGATAAGAAGGAAGCAATTGAGATTATGGAAGATATGCATGATGGGATCTTTGGCACTCATTCTAGTGGTCATACTATGGCAAAGAAGATATTGAGAGCAGGTTACTATTGGTCTACCATGGAAGCTGATTGCTATCAACACTCCAGAACATGTCACAAGTGTCAAATTTATGCCGATAAAGTCCATATACCTCCATCACCATTGAACGTGTTGACTGCTCCTTGGCCCTTTGCCATGTGGGGCATTGATATGATTGGTGAGATCAAACCTACTGCTTCTAATGGGCATCGTTTCATCTTGGTTGCTATTGATTACTTCACGAAGTGGGTAGAGGCAGCTTCATTTGCATCTGTTACCAAGAATGTTGTGGCTCGGTTCATTAAGAATAATCTCATATGTAGGTATGGCATCCCTGAAAGGATTATTACTGACAATGGCTCTAATCTGAACAATACTATGATTACTGATCTCTGCACGCAGTTCAAGATTAAGCATCACAACTCTTCTCCGTATCGTCCAAAGATGAATGGGGCAGTTGAAGCTGCTAATAAAAACATTAAGAAGATTGTACAGAAGATGACTGTTACTTACAAGGATTGGCATGAGATGTTACCATTTGCTCTTCATGGTTATCGTACTACAATACGTACTTCAACAGGGGCAACCCCATTCTCCTTAGTCTATGGTATGGAAGCAGTTCTGCCCATTGAAGTTCAGATTCCCTCCTTGAGAATTATGAAGGATGCAGGCTTGGATGAAGATGAGTGGATTCAGACTCGACTTGACCAGATAAATTTGATTGATGAGAAGAGATTAGCAGCAGTTTGTCACGGCCAGATGTACCAGAAACGAATGATCAAAGCTTTTAACAAGAAGGTTAAGCCAAAGGTATATCAGGCTGGTGACTTGGTAATCAAGCGTATCATATTACCACAGGGTGATCCTAGGGGCAAGTGGACTCCAACATATGAGGAACCATTTGTAGTTAAGACAGTGTTCTCAGGAGGTGCCATGATACTGACTACAATGGATGGTGAAGACTTCCCACAGCCTATAAACGCAGACATAGTTAAAAAATACTACGCATAAAAAGAGACCCGCTAGGTTGACAGGCCTAGGCAAAAATAAGGGCATCCCGGCAAACCAAAAGGGTTTGGGCAAAAATTAGGGATATATATAAAAAGATGTACACCCGGCAAGTCGAAAACCTGAAAAGGCGGCTTGGGCAAAAAAGGGTATCCCGGTGGATTGAAAACCTGAAAGGGCAATCCAGGCAAAAGTTAGGGATTAAAGCGTATGACTATGTCTCGTTTAGATCACCCATGAAACTGCAACCAGTTGTACTACTTATTCAAGCTCGAACAGATAAAGCTCAATCCAATCGTTTCCGTCTCAACAGCAGAAGATAAGATACTTGAAGATAATGGCAATAGTAGAATTGAAACTTAATAGGATTATTTCCCACATAGCTGATTTTCTTTGTTTTGTAAAAAACTTTATGACAAAATCCTCTTACTAGGGTTTATGTCTCCTTGTACAAACTTACCCGTGTATGGGTCACTTTTTGATATAAATAAATTCCATCTTTTAAATCCAGATTTACTTTTACCCTATTTTACATAAGCGAAACGTCCATTGATTGTGTTTAAATGTATGTATGCTTTTGAATATGATTAATGTTTACCAAAAAATGCATGAATGCTTAATATGATTGATGTTTACCAGAAATGCATGAAAATGCAGTAATAGTATTTACTAAGGACGAACGAGGGAAGGATTTCAACGAAGCTTCGCTGGTTCACCTTTACGAGACAGTTACAAACCCTCAGTAGGACGAATCCATCTCCATAAAGTCTTATCTCCCCTGGAATTTATATCCATCTCTTTTATCCTCATACGGATATTCGGGAATTTACTTTCCAATAAGGGAACGACGAACGAAGACGGGAAGTTATATTTACTCTACCATCAAACGAAGACGAAGGTTATATATACCTTATTATCCCCAGCATCCGGGAGGTGATATATACCTTGCTATCCCCAGCATCCGGGAGTTAAACCATACCTTACTATCCCTAGCAGACGGGAGGTTATATATACCTTACTATCCCTAGTAGACGGGAGGTTATATATACCTTGCTATCCCCAGCAGACGGACGGTTATGTATAATATATTCTTCAGCAACGAATCGGGATTTATTTTCCCTGGCCAGCAGTTGTTATACGAAGATATCCAGACTCTTCCGGCAGTATCATATCATACATACATCATTTACATCATACCATAACATGCATATCCATGAGTGCATAGTACATTACTTAAGTGCATCATATTATACATGCGTACATAATGCATAAATTAGCACTATCATACAGAATGCTACCTTGTTTTCAGGTTAATTATCCAACAAATGATCATCAGGATTGCTCTATCCTCCTGAAGACATGCTGTTACATCAGGATTACTCCAGTCTCCTGAAAGCATATCATACTATTACCTCAGGGTTGCTTCATCCTCCTGACAACTTCTCATTGTTTCAAGACTGCTTTAGAGCTACTGATTGCTCTATCCTCCTGAAATCATATTATTACTTCAAGACTGCTTTAGAGCTACTGATTGCTCTATCCTCCTGAAATCATGTTATTACTTCAAGACTGCTTTAGAGCTATTGATTGCTCTATCCTCCTGAAATCATACTTCAAGACTGCTTTAGGGTTATCATTATTGATTACTCTATCCTCCTGAAGACATGCTGTTATATCAGGATTACTCCAGTCTCCTGAAAGCATATCATCAATACCTCAGGACTGCTCCAGACTCCTGACAGTTTTCATTATACCTCCATATTTTGGACTGCTTTATCTTCCAAGAAATATATCTGAAGAACTTTCCCCTAGTGGCATCTTTAAGCCCACTCAATCATATTCAACTAGCCATCTGTATCACTCTATGCACTGGCGAGTGCAAATTTTTGGGCTTTTGTGTTCAATCCCCTTCAACCTTCCAGGTCACGATTGGCAAATGTACCAATCTAACCCCTCAGGTTTCAGAAAATTGAACAGGGGCAGCTGTTGCACCCCAAAATTTGCCCTCACAATACAAGACTTTGTGTGCTAAGAAGGTTCACAAGGTTCACAAGTTTCTCAATGCTTATATAACCTTTCATGAGGTTCATGAAGTCTACAAGTCACTTCTTGAAGGTTCACAAGGTTCACAAGCTTCTCAACATTTACAAAACCTTTCATGAGGTTCATGAAGTCCATAAGTTGCTTCTTGAAGGTTCACAAGTTCCATAATGCTTTCAATACCTTTCATGAGGTTCATGAAGTCCACAAGTTACTTCTTGAAGGTTCACAAGGTTCACAAGACTCACAATGATTACAAAGCTCTCCTGAGGTTCATGAGGTCTACAAAGCCACTTCATGAGGTTCACAAGGTTCACAAGCTTCACAATGCCTCCCATGAGGTTCACAAGACATTTTATGATGGTTCACAAGGTTCACAAAGTTCACAATTGGTCAGAAGAGTTGATAATTCCCTCAGACAATGCACCTCCTAAGCAGTGTATCCAAAACTAGGGTTTTGACTTTAATCAGGCTAAATGGACTTCCAATACCTCAAGTGAGCTTCATAACATCTTATATGTGTATAAGAACCCCCATGACAAGTTTCAAGACTTTTCTCAAAAGTTTGCTCAGTCAGATGATCAGATAAGTCAAAATCAGTCAATGCAGTTAAAAAGTCAAACTGAGGTCAACTGTGGTCAAACCAAAGTCAAACTTCATGATTTTTTGCCAACATCAAGTATATGAAGTAAAATTCATCATTTGATCAAGGGTTGATCATGATTCATCAAGGAGATTCCAGATCATCAATAATCAGGAGTTTCTAAATTAGGGTTTCCTCAGTAAAAGTCAACTGAACTTTGACCAGCCATAACTTTCACATACTTCATCACCAAGTCTCCATCCAAAGCTAATTTTGAAGGAAATTGAATTCTCTACAACTTTGATGTTGTATGTTAAGCCCAAAATTGCTTCATTTGGAAGATATGAGCTAAGACATTATAGGTCATTTCAAAAGTCAACAAAAAGTCAACAACTTCAAAAGGGCATAACTTGAGATTGGTAAATGATATGGAACTGAAACCAATGGGGTTGTTTATAGGACTCTTCAAGCTTTCCAAAAAGTCCAAGAACACCCTCATACCTTTAAAATTGAGGGAGATGTGCCCTTGCAAAGTTGGGAAATTTTGTGATGGATTATGTTGAAAATGGAAGTTTAAAATCACTTTTTTCCAAATGGGCTGCCCAAATTGTGATCCAATCCATACACTAGTACTATGCACGACCCAAAACATTTAAAATCTGATTTTTATTATTTTTATTTCTATTTAATTTGATTTAAATCATTAAAAATCATTTTAAATAAAAATAAAATATGAAAATTAAAGATTTTATTTGGATAATGCTTCTAGAAAGTCTTAATTGGTGATTAGAATTAAAGAGGAAAGGAATCATGAGATTGGTACAAGAATAGCAAGTCTTCATGAACAAATATTTGACTTTTACACCATGATCTTTTTCAATCTTAGAATATCAAAATTTTCACACAAACCATCAATCTTTTTGACCTAATTGAGTCCCCTATATATACTAAACTCATTGCCATTGCCCTAGGAGGAATTCCCAGCAGCCCAAGGTAAGTCTCATAGCTCAAAAATTCAAGCAAAAAGTGAAATTCGGATTCTTCAATCCAGTGTACTAGAAGGTAAATTAAGAACATGGAGATGTTCTTTAGACATCATTGAAGCTAGAGCATCACTCATATGCATCCCATGTGCACCATATTGCTCTACCCGAATCAAACTTTATCTTGAATTTCAATTTTTCGATTCTGTTATTTTGTGCATTGTTAATGAATTTTGTTTGAGTTTTGGTGTTTGTGAGGTTCCAAAGATCAATTCTGGACAAGAACCTTGAGGTTTCGTGACCTAATGAACAAACGGCCATAGTTAGGGTTTTGAATTCAAGAATGGGGTTCTTCGATTCACCTAATATAAATGTATTTTCTGGACATAATTGAACTGTATAGGTTATAAGGAACTCAAAGGTGTCCTTGATTTGACAAAATGACATTGTTTGATAGTAGTTTGAAAAACGCAGGTTGTGTGCGTATGAAATTTCGCAGGTATGCTCATAGCAAATTTCGCAGGAAATTTGGCCAGTCTCAAGGAAGAAGAAGATCAATTCCCGCGCGTTGTAAAATTCAAATATTGTGGAAAATATTTTGTGTATTATTGTTGGCTTGTTTATCACACGCACGTGAGTGCCCTAGTGGTAAGCTTGATATGCGTATGTTGTAAAGACCTTGGTTCGATACTGGGCTGGTGCATTGTTTTTTTTGTTATTTTTCAGGTTAAAAGCAAACATAATATATTATGGTTTCTTGCCATTATATAATCAGATGGGCTCTTCCATCCAGACGGTAACGTATGCATGCTTGTCACTAAAAGGTCCTGGGTACGATTCCCACCCCAGGCCTTTTTATTTCTTTTATTTTCCAGATTTTTCAAGCTTAAAGCACAAAACCAAGGGAGACTCATTGTTATTGCATTGATGGTGCGCAGCTCAGTTGGTCACTCTCTTCATTATCCAGGTTAGGGACCTGGGTTCAAATCCCAGGTCCAGTTTTTTTTGATTTTTTTCTTATTTTCTTTTATGTTTATTATTTCCTATATATTATATTATGAAATATCTTTTAGATTAAATAAAAAAAATGCAAATATTATTTTCTTTTAAATTATAAGGTATATATGTTTTGTTTTAAATTTCTAAAAAAAAATGATTGTTATTATTATATATTTATAAAATATATATAAGTACCATTTAATTAGTTTTTGTATATTATAAATTAGAAAAACCCTAAAAATATTTTCTAAAATAAAAACCTAATTTATTTTTTTTAAGTACTTATTAAAAAACCCTAATCTTGTAAAAACTTAATTTTATTTTCTAATTCTTTACATAATTGTAATATATCTGTATTTAGCATAATTTTTGCAAATAATCCAAATTATTTTTCTTTTAGTATATGTTTAGAAATAATTTAACTTATAACAATTATATTTTGTATATGTTTAAAATACTTTGTAAACATGATAATTAATTAAAATGTTATAAATATGATTAATTTTGTAAATGTGATACTTAAAATTTATTTTCCTCATATAATGTGTAAATATTTTTTAATAATTGTTGATATATTTAGAAATAATTAAAATTTTGTAATAATTAAAACTTATAATTATATTATGTTCAAAATTTTTATTCTTATTATATATTAAAACTTTGTGCTTATTATTCTAATCATGTCATTATAATAGTTTTTCTATTTATTTCTATTTACTTTAATTATTGTTACTAATTATACTATTATTTATTATTTTTTGTTTACTATTATCTTATATTTTTATTATTATTTCTCTAACCTTGTTTATTTTCCTAATTATTATTATTATTATTTTATTCTCACTAACCTTATTTTTTTTTTCTAATTATATTTATCACTAACCTCTATTTTATTTACTTATTTATTTTTGCTTATTATATTTATTTTGCTATATATATTTATATTTTTTGCTATTTATTATTTTTATAATTATGTTGTAATTGTTTCTCGGATGTAAATTTTGTAATATTTTAATTATTTAATTATTGCTATGGTTAGTAATTTAGGGAGTGCAAAAATATGTATTCTATTGAAAATAAAATTAGAACATTTTAATCAAAGATAATTAATATTGAACACTCACACACGTAAGTCGATTTTTAATCGCCGTCTCACTTTCTAAGGTTATCCCTCAAGTTGCCTAAATCATAAGGTCAAGTGGGGTGTATAAAGCAAGTCCCTTTAAAAAAAGAAAAAATCATCAAGTCCCTCATGGTTGCCTTTACGAATCAAGTCCCTTCGAATAATGATGATAGTCCCTCCTTTATGCTTCTTACACCCCACAGTTGCCTTCATAAAACAGAATGTCCCTCTTATGTCCCTTACATCCAAAGTAATGACTACCTACTCCTTAATAGTAGGGATAGTCTTACCAATGAAAGGATAAAGAACAAGAAAGACTTAAAACTTTAGGGTAGGTTCCTCTTATGTACTTGCTCACTTCAAAAAAAACTTTTCACACTTAACAAATTTCAAACAAATTTTCAAAAACAAGTTTTTACGCATCCATACATGGATCATTATTAACTATTCTGAAAATTTTTCTATTCGCACACTACACTTTCAAAAACAATTCAAAAGTGAGCTAAGTAACTAAGAGCCCATGGATAACCATGGATGTAAAGGGTGCTAACACCTTCCCTTTACATAACCTACCCCCCGGACCCAAAAATATCTCTTAAGGTCTTTCCTGTTCTTTTATATCCTTTCCTTTTGGATAAAATAAAAGTCGGTGGCGACTCTTGCTATCCGCAACATAACTTAAAGTCAGTTCAACCACCGTGTTACACACCTCACTATTTTCAAACATTTTCAAAACAAGACTTTGTATACATCCATATGAGGATGATTACAAAGTACTTAGAAAAATTTCTAATCACACATTACACTTTTCAAAAACAATTAAAGTGAGCTAAGTAACTAAGAGTCCATGGATAACCATGGATATAAAGGGTGCTAACACCTTCTCTTTATATAATCTACCCCCGAACTCAAGTCTTTTAAAAATAGGTCTTTCCTGTTCTTTTATAACCTTTCCACTTGAATAAAATAAAAGTCGGTGGCGACTCTTGCTATCCACAACATATATAGAAAGTCAGTTCTCCCACCGTGTTACAGAACTGGCGACTCTGCTGGGGAGTTACTAAGTAAAAGAAGGGTAGCCTTAGGAATTAGATCAATCAAATTGTTTGTTTGTTTGCTTTATTTTTCTGTTGGGCTTTTTGTGTGAAAGATCCTAACCCGGATTTAGTGTACCCTAGGTTAGTGGCAATAGACCAAAGAAACTGTATGGTGTATACCGATATGGTTGATCTGGTGGCCATAGTTAGTGTGACTTCTTTGTTGGTGCTTATGTTCCTTAAGTAAGTTGAGGATAATACAGGGCGGCCATACGTTGTCATTAACACTAATTACCCTTTAGAACCTTAGTTAACCCATCTTGGCCTTTAGAAAGTAGTGAGATAGTTGGCTTTGGAGAAGTCTAAAGTTGGTTGATACTCGATGCTACGCTCATTGAGATCCTAAACTTGGGGGGTTTTGATTGGCCAGTAAGTTTCCTACTTAACAACCACCCTTGGGAAGGATCAGTGATATTGAGATCCCTTAGAACCCGGTTACTTTGTAGGACAGGATGAACCAACTAAACTTCAGGGGAGGGTAATTACCTTTAAACCTAATGCAAGCCTTCAAACCTAGGGCTATTGTGCGACTTGTTTGTGTGTTCCATATGTATGTGATTGAGCATAACATCATGACATCATGACATCATAAGCATAGCATTTTCACTAACCATTTCAAGGACCAAAGGATTTGTCTTTGTTCTTTGTTGCAGGTCATGGCTTCTGCTCGTAGGAATACTATTCGGTCAACTTTGTAGGAATACCTTCTAGGCTTAAGGAATTGGTCTCTCAAGTTTATGAAAACTCCCAATTCATTAAGAGACATGGGAATCTCCTGGATCTAGTCACTTCAGGGTTCAATGAAGACATGATGAGTGTCTTATTCCAGTTATTTGATCCTAAACATCTTTGCTTCACGTTCCCCGACTATCAGCTGGTTCCTACAATGGAAGAGTTCTCCAAATTATTGGGTATACCTATCCTTGATCAGAGGCCCTTCACAGACTTAGAGAAAGAGCCTAAACCTGAAGTCATTGTTGCATCCCTACATCTGAAGAAATCAGACATTGTCCTAGAAACGAGAAGCGGAGTTAAGGGTATTCTTGCTAAGGTATTGATGGAGAAAGCTCAAGTTTTCTTGGATGCTATGAGCTATGATGCTTTTGATGAGATCCTAGCCCTATTTATCTATGGCTTAGTGTTGTTCCCTAATCCAGACCAGTTCATAGACGTACACGCCATCAATATATTCCTGACTCGCAATCCAGTGCCTACATTACTTGGAGACATCTTGCACTCTCTTCATACTTGTACTATGAAGTGTAACACCCCAAATTTGCCCTTTTCTCTTTAGCATCATCATCATATCATAATCATCATAAGCATATCACATACTTAGCATTTTTCATAGAAAGATGAAGCATAACACTTGCATGTTCTAGCATAAGGCATCTGATCGATCATCCGGGAAATTTGAAGCACTACAAGTCAAAATCAAGAGCATGGTGACCTGGCAAGAAGCTCACAGGATCTTTTATGCAAGCTCCGTATCATGTTCAAAGCCCTAAAAAAAGGGTGAAGGTCAAAGTCAGATCAGAACGGTTGGTGCCGGGTTATTATTGAGGTTTCCCACCAAATGGAGGGAAAATTTAAAATTCAATGGAGTTAACCGGTTAACGCTTTGGTTAACCGGTAAACGACTGTGAATTTTGAATTCCAGCAGCAATGCAGCATGTGTTTTGGCTCCATTTTTCCAATTTTCTGATTTTTATTCATTTTTGAATTATGGAGAAGGATCTAGATCATTTGCCAAGCCTAATTCCAATGCCAGATCCTAATCACTTTCCCAAACCATATTTTTGGATCCCAAGCCTAAATTTTGGGCCCCAAACCTAAACCATACTTTATCCATTTCTCTCCACACCAAAGGGACTCTCTCATAATTCACTCCTCTTCATTTTTCTGAATTTTGATTTCTCTCACCATTCTCTCACCATTCTCTCACTTTTTTCTCTCAATTTTCCAAATCACTCAAAGTTCCTCTTTGAAGATCACATAACTTTGCACTAAAGTGTGTAGATCTTGGAACTAGACCTCCATCCATAGCTTCCTTGAATCAATTTGCTGGTTTCACTACTTGGTTCATATCTGGTTTGGAGATTAGAAGTGCTTTTGGAGCCAAAATTCTGCATCAAGGCCTTTTGCTTGCATTTATTTTGCATGGTGTAAACACCCCAAATTTGCCCTCACACATTCACACCATGGCTTGTGACCTCTTCATATGCATAAGTCCAATCATAGCATCTCATATTGCATTTTTGATTCACTGCATTGGTTCAAAGTCATCTGCATCTAGGGTTTGTGATTTGAGCAATCCAAGAGACATTTGAGCCACTCCAAAGGTCATCAATCACTTCAAAGGGTTCCATGTGTGTTCAAGCATCATATTATATCCTCTCAAAGTCAAAGAAGCCAAAGAATCACAAGAACTGAGGATAGCATGGAAGCAGAGCCAGGCTTGACTGCACAGATGACCTAGAATTAGGGTTTTGGTTTCAGAGGCCATAACTCCAATTTTTTTGGTCATTCTTGTTTCTATTGTTCTCTAAATGGTATAGGGATCATGCATATCAATTTTCATGAAGAAATTCAATGGGGAAGTCATCTGATCAATAGTTGACTTTTTGAGCAAGTCAGTGCAAAATCAGGGCATCTGAGGCCCCCAATGACCCAACCAAGGGGTGTTCTTCATCATTTTGATTGTGTATAATCTTTATTTGATCATAGAAGATGTTGTAAGTTCACAAAATTGAAGAATTTCAAGCCATTTGCAAAGTTTCCTTTTTGGGAAAATGACTTGTAATGGAAACATGCCATTTTGGGAAACTTTTTCAACTCTTGCTTTTTGATTCAAAAATGCCTCAAATGAGAAAACTTTGGTCATGAAAGTTGTAGAATAGAGCATTCCCTTTTCAAAAAGTACAAGAACTCATTCTAATTCATTTTGGATCAAAAGTTATGGCTTGTCAAAGTTGGAAAAAATCACATAATTTCAAGTTATGCACCAAAGAGGCAAAGTTGCAAAATCACTTGCCAATGCAAATTGAGACCTCAAAGTGACTTCTAAACTTCACACAAACATGAACCAATGTCTAAAAATCAGATTGCATCAAGAGTTTGCCCATATTCATGACTTATGGATCAAGAAACTTCAAAAGGGCCAAAATTGATTAAAGTTGCAAAACCTCACTCAAACCCTAATCCATGTGCTGGCTGGCTTCAAAACTGATCCCATGGCCCTCCTCATTTCTTGCTGCGCAGGACACCCCTCTTTTCCTTGGCTCACTATTGGCCCATACCTCTCTTACACAAAGCTTGACTTTTTTGCAAAAGACCCATACCAATCACAATAGGGCACAACCACTCTTCTGACCTACCCAAGATTGATAAGTGGACCAGATGCATCATAACACAACACACACTCAAGCCTGAAACTCTCTCCAAGCCATAGTTCCAAGTTCATGCCTCAAATGCATTTTCATTCGAAACACACAGCACAAGCATCAAACACAAAAACAAACTTCACAAAACATCTCAGCATGTCTCACTGATCATCCCTGACCCTTCACTTTGCCCTCAAACTCCCTGGAATCAAAACACGATTTCCTCCCCCCTCTGAACAGAACCCCATCAATCTCTCAAACTAGCCCAAATAAACTCCAAACAAGCCTTGCAAACATCTGAGGGAAGTCATTAGAGTTGATTGGAAGCAAGGAAACAAGCTGAAAGCTCCAAACTGAAAGCTTCACTTCAGGTAGTTTCAAAAATTATTTTTTCCAGAAACCTTGTTTTAAGTTACTGAAATGATCTACTTGTTCCCCTGATTGTTCTGCACTTTGTACTTTTGAAAATGATTGAGTATTGAGTGTGTATTGCATCTCTGAAAGTTTGTCCATTTTTACGTTTTTGATTCGAATCATGGTTTTGAGCAAAAAGAAATAAGTTTTGAGGTTAGATTCAGGTTCAGGGGGGTGAAGAGAGTTGATCTGTAGCTTTAGAGCTCCAGAAATAACCTAGAAGTGAGGTTTTGGTTTTGCTCAGGGGAGGTGTGGCCGGAGAAGACCGAAGGTCTTTTCCGGCCACCTGAAAGTGATTAGAGTCTTAATTGCGTTTAGGGCAAAGTTTGAATATGGACCCTTGATTCAGTGGACTTTTGTTGACTCCCGCGCGTTCCAATGGCCAGGATGCTTTCATTAAACCCTAATCCACGTCATTAATCTAATTAATTAAGTTTATAAATTAATCCTGCCAGTTTGAATCTCAGCCACAAGATCTGGCGCTAGTCAACTCCCGCGCGTTCCTTTCAAACCTCAGCCACTGGATCTATTGACTTTCCATTTAATTCATTTAAATTTCATTTTTCTTGCATTTTCTTTCTCATTTTATTAAAAATAGTAAAACAAATCACAAAAATCCCATTTTTTGCATGCTGACTTAGAATAATTTTCTCATTCCAAAAATATTTTTATTTTCATTTTTTGCATTAAAAATTATTTTTAAAACATTTAAAAGTTTATTTTTAATTAGTTAATGAAAATTAATTATTTAAAAATACTTTTAGGTATTTAAAAATCCCAAAAAAATTCACATAGCATTTGGAAACATTTAGAAACATTGCCCAACTCTCAAACCAAATTTCTTTTTTGATCTTGATGCCTTTGGATAATTTTCTTTGGAATTAATTTCATTGCAAGGCAATATTTTGTGCCAAACATCAAAAATTCATTTCTGCCTAACCTTTGAGAGTTGGATCATGATTCTTTTTGCATTGCATCTTGTAGGGCATATAGTTTATAGGATAAAATTGGTTTGATTTGATCATGCATTTTCAAATTGTTTAGGATTTTTCTTGATGAGGTACCTTAAAACCCTAGAAATCTTAGGAAATTCATAACTTTCAATAGATTAGGAGTTGGATCCCCTCCTTTGGGCAGTGAGTTTGTATAGGTTTAGGGTTCCTTTGATTGCATTTTCAAATTTTTATCATGTCATTTGCTTCTGGTTTTGAATTCTTGCTTTGTGTGGTGCATGAAACCCTAATTTGTGCCTTCCTTTGCATCCATTTCTCATTTGCTTGCATACCATGACTTGCCATGACATTTTGTACATTCTTTTGATTCATAATACATCTTAGGACATATTAGAATCATGTTTGATCATTGCATCTTTCATTTGCCATGTTACTTGTCTTTTGCATTCCATAACTTTTCATGAACATTCATGGTTCAAAGCATGCTTCTCTTGCATCCATATGTTTGTATGATCATTCCCTTGCCTTGCCTCATGTTTGCATCATCTCTTAGCATCATTATCATCATGTATTTGCTTCTTACTTTGGTTTGCATCATCACATCTCATCTCATTTGCATTGCATTTCATTTCTTTGGCTAACATTTTAGGTGGTAAGTTGTTTGAGAAGTGAATTTGCCTTCACTTCTCACATTCTCTTTTCATCTCCTTCATGCTTTCTTTGCTGCATTTTATCTTGTGCTTTGGATTGAGCTTGCTCCTTTCTCCTTCCTCCTTTCATCTGCTTCTCTCCTTGGTGGCTCTTTGAAGATTCTTTCTCTCTTAAGCCTCATAAACCCTAGGATCTCCAAGCATGATAACAATTAGGGTTTGATTAGTCCCCCATTTAGTCTTACCTTTGTGTCATCTTTGAGTCTTCTCTTCTCATCTCATAACCAAGGACTAAACCTTTAAGGTTTTAAGGCTTTGTGATTAGGGTTATGCCTGCATCCTTCTATTAGGATGGAGTGTATAACTTTAATCCTAAGTGTTAAACCCTTAAAGTGTTT
The DNA here is from genome assembly GCA_963966055.1 of Lathyrus aphaca. Classification (NCBI taxonomy): domain Eukaryota; kingdom Viridiplantae; phylum Streptophyta; class Magnoliopsida; order Fabales; family Fabaceae; genus Lathyrus; species Lathyrus aphaca. The sequence continues at coordinate 450,312,291 of OZ014521.1, forward strand.
AAATCCTCTAATCAATTCACTTAATAACAATCAAGACATCAAGCTTGTAACTTGGGCCTTGCATTAGGGTTCTAATTCTTCCTTAATTGGTTAAGAAGGACTAACCCTAGTGTTAATGGACAAGTCCCCCTCAAGTTGTCTTACAAACCATAAAAATCACTTTTTAACCTTACCATTAACTAAATCCACTTAATAAAGGCTTTGTTTTGTCATGAGGTTAATCCCTAATCATGGATTAAGTTGAGGAGCCTTCCTCAGCTTAAATATTTTCATCTATTATCCTTCTATTAGGATGGTGTAATGAGTCTGTTTAATCTCTGATTATGGCTTAATCTTATTACTTAACACTAAACAAAAACCCAAAAACATCTAATTAATCACAAGTAGGTTAATGATCTTAATCCTACATCATGGTGATTAAGTGTGAGATACTGACTTCACACTTAAAGTATTCTCATTACCCCTAATCAGAGGGAGGATGTGATGAGTTTACTAACCCCTTGGTTTAGGCTTAAGCTCATTTACTTATGACAAACTTTAAAAAGCAATAAAAGACTGAAAACATCCAAAACAAACAATAATCGTCTCCTCCCGGATTCTTTTCTCATCTCATTCACTCACAAACGAGAACTTGCTTCTTCCGTCTAGTGCAAGACAGTTTGCACCTGAGCCAGACAGGTCATACACCTGAGCATGGACAAGCAAGCAGTTCACAAGTCAATTCATCTTTCAGTCTCTTTGAGTCGAACTACGGTGTTCTGACTTCCTTATTGCACAAGAGGATACGTAGGCATAACTTAACAGTTATCGAACAAAAGTCTCTGTATATTCCCCCTCCTTCCAGCATCATTCTTTAAGCCTCATTATCTTGAGCATCTCATTCTTGTTCTTACACTGACACTTCTCTTATATACCTCACATTTATTTTACACTGACACTTGCATTCTTCCCAGCTTTGATACACAGATTGCACTGACACTACCCCTTTAAAACACAAATCTTTCAAGCGTGGATCCCGTCGAGTACGGTGGACAATCTGGGTGCTAATACCTTCCCAGGTTGTAACCAACCCCCTTTCTCAGTCTCTCTGGTTCGCAACCGTCTTATCCATATCTTTTCTCGGGTCTATGCAGCATTACCTTTCCTCCGGGATGAAAATGCCTAGCTGGCGACTCTTGTCTTTTGAGTTCACCCTTGTGTGTTCTCTCTCTTCTTTCGCCGACCGTTCGCGTCTGTACCCCTCTTGGCCCTGTGTCATTTGGCGGGAGTGACACATGGAGTATGAAGCTTAGCACCGGATCTTCAAAGTTTTCCGTGAAATCTCTCATCTCCAGCTCAAACAACAATTACCAAAGCGTACCTCGGCTTTGTAGGTTGGTTAAATTCAGATCTAGCTATGTTTTAGCTTATTTGCATGCTTGTGCTTTAGATCCACCATGTGCTTGTGTATTTGCTTGTGTTGCTTGAATTGATTGGTTGATTTTTAACCGGATCTGCGTGCTAATGTTCATGAGCTTAATGATGTTAATTAATGTGAATTGATCCATTTATTTCATGCTTAATTGATTGCTTGCCTGTGGTGAAATTATTTGGATAAGCTGGATTTGAGGTGATTTCCTGCAGGATTTGTTGCTGTTTTGACAGTGTTAACCGGTTAACGCTTTGGTTAACCGGTTAACGCACCTTTTTTTTTGCGTACTTTGCTGCAGGTTTGGACTGTTTAACCGGTTAATGCTTTGGTTAACCGGTTAACACTGATGCAAAATGTCATATTTGGGTTGTTTTGAGCTTGTTTGATCCCCTTACTTGTTGTAATTGCGATGGATCATTGTATGATCATTGAATATTCTATTTTAGGGTGATTTACTTGTTGGTTGATGTATGTTTTCATGTTCTCGATGCGTAAGTCATGAATTTGCAAAGCTTGGCATGTTGTTTGATCTTTGTTTGCTAGAACTTTGAGCATGCTAATTCCATGAGTTTTTGTTGATTAGCATATGCTGGATTTTTGCTAACATTGCAGGGGCTCATGGTAAGATAAGTGTGGATGTTTATCCACATTTCAACTCTTCATCTTTTTTTTAAAGTTGCTTTCTACTTTGTGGTTTTTGATGTGCCTTATGCCATCATGTGATTCAATTCTTAGTTCCCCCTAGAAGCAACTTATCTCCTTTAGAGGAGTAAGTTGCTCTCTAGCATTGCTCTCTAGCTTTCCTCTCCTTCCTTTTGCTTCTCCTGGTTCTTCTTTTCTCTTAGGATAGTTGAAACCTCACTAACCTTAGGACCACTTTGGCATGATAACTTTAGGTTTAGTCTTCCCCCATTAGACATATGCCTTTTGCTCCTTTGGTTCTCTTTCTCTTCTCATCTCAAAACAAAAAAAAACCTAAAAAAAATTAATAAAGAAAGAAGTGACTTCTTGTGTATAGCCTTATTATATGGGGCATATGTATTCATTCCATCTTGGAATGGTGCATTTGTATAGCATGATGCACAAGTCGGATCATGAAGTCATCTTCATCAAGAAAAATCATAAAAAAATACTTCTTCATTTTAATCACTAAGACACTTAATAAATTCAACAAGTCAATGAAATTAGGCTCTTGCCCTTGGAAACAAGTCTTGGATAAATTCTCCTTACTTGGTGTGCTTGTTCTATTATTCCATCTTGGAATGTAGTAGAAAGTACACATTCCATGGAAAAGAGTTTGAGTTCATTCTTTTATGCCACACCAAATAAAAACTCATAAAAAAAAACAAATAAACAATAAGCATCCTTCCTTCGGGATTTCTTTTCGCATCTCCTTCACTTTGTACGCGAAATTGCTCATACTTGTCATTTTGCAAGACGGTTACGCAGTCGTCGTCCGAGCCTGCAACACCTGAGCATTGACATAACCAGTTCAAGCTTAAAACACAAGAAATTTTTCCACCCCTAGTTATGGGAACTACGGCGACTCTGATCCTGATGTCCAGTGAGGTACGTAGGCAGCGCGGTAGGGTCCGTTCGAGCACAATCCTTATTTTCCCTACATTTTTCCTCTTTGTTTTCTTTCTCAGTTCCTTTTCAGTTCCAGTCTTTCTTTTTGCAGCCGCTTTCATTCTTACACCCTTTGAAACAGCGGACGATCTGGGGTACTAATACCTTCCCAGGTCGTAATCGACTCCCGAACTCAGTCTCTTTGGTTCGCAGGACCCGTGTCCTTCCTCTTCTTTTCTTCTGGTTTGCGCAGCATTACCATTCCCGTTCCTTTGGGATAAAAATGCCTTGCTGGCGACTCTAACCTTTTCCGTGCCACTTTCGCGTTTGTACCAGGATGGAAATCCAGCGAGCAACAGTTGGCGACTCTGCTGGGGAAGTCCCAACCAGAGTATCTCTGGTTCCTTCGCGAGTCAATCCTAGCGCTTGTTTGCTTCTGTTTTAGTGGGTTTTGATTATTTGTTGTTGCGTGTTTATTTTTACTGTTGTTTATTTACACTTTTATTTACAGCTTTATTTACAGTTTTCAGTATTTATATTCATGCATCATATATATTATACTGGACTGTCTGGTTGTGCTGGTTTCCTTTTTCTATAGGATTAGGAACTGTTACTGAGAGATGAGCTCGTAACTGGGGCTCGAGTGCACCCTAGGACTTAGAATAGACAGTCACTTTAGCTTCATGGCATCTTGCTATGTTGGTAGTAGTGAGTTCCACACCCAGACTTGCGACCGTCTTGGAAATGTATCGATGCCGGAATCTTTATGGGGTCATACACAACCTCGATAGTTATGTGCATCTGGGGACCGGTCATTGAGGACCCTTGTGGAAACATCCCTCTCCAGTGGTGACAGTGGCAGACCATATTTTGTAGCAAACCCATTCGCACCCGATGGCCCATTGGGAACTCGCATAGGATGGCCTGGTTCTTTTATAGGAACTCAGTCAAAGCATATGGTCATATGACGATAGTATTGTACCCTTCGGGATGAATGTACTATTGTTTCTCGATTCCAGCGCTTGAAGCTGGGAACTTATAAAGGATGCTTGTTTTCCCAGACTCACGCTGAGACCTCCCTGAGTATTACACAATGCCAAACCGATTCCCTGATTTAGTCATGAGCCATTTCTCGGAAATAGTGAATGTATTATTGCTATTCGGCTTTGAGAGTCCGTGATGTTTTGACCCGGAGCACACCCGTGAGATTGGGAGGGGTTTACAAGTTTGCAGGAACCCTTGACCTCATCATACCTAATTATCAGTACAGTTCTATGATTTGATACGACTACATGGATTTCAGATATCTAATTTGGGACTTATTTGAGACTGAGTTCTTGTTCATGGGGCTTTATTCAGAGGATCTTGGTTCTTGGTCACTTGGGTCCAGTGTTCCGTATCCAGACAATCCTAGTTGTTGATCATATGCCTGCATTGCATTTGCATCACATCATACTCGCATTAACTGTTTGTGTTTCCGTTACAGGTCATCATTTATCCATTGTGCCCAGTTCTGGTATCCATTGTTTCTTCAGATGACAGAAGTCCAAGAGATACCCAGAAAAAGGAATGCTCATTACACTTTCCCGCAACCAGAAATTGAGGAGATTCAGAAACTGGTGGGCTTGATGAGTGACAAAGTTTCAGATGATTTCAGAAGCCGGTATGGGAAGATCTTGGGTTACATGAACAAACCTACTATCGATCAGCGGGATAGTCTTCATTCTTTGTTGCAGTTTTATGACCCTCAGTTGAGAATTTTTGTGTTTGCTGACTACGTCTTGGCTCCCACTATGGAAGAGATTTCTCACATCCTGAAGATTCCTGTCAAGAATGGTGTTCCCTATTATGCTGCAGAGAAGTGTCCCCCGTACAAGGATATTGCAAGTGCTTGTCATTTGAGTATGCTTAGAGTGAAGATGGAGTTGGAAGCCAGTAAGGGGAAGGGATTTACCCTGGATTTTCTTATCACAGAAGCCCATGTGTTTGCTTTAGGAGGGAAGTGGTCGGAGTTCAGTGCACTGTTAGCATTAATGGTCTACAGGACAAGTCTGTTCCTAGAAGAGAAAGGATGGGTAAGATTGGATGCTATCACCATTTTCATTAAGGGAACCCAGTGCCTACATTGTTGGGAGACTTTTACTTCGGTGTCCACCACAGAAATGAGAAGAGAAAAGGGCACGTAAATTATTGTGCTCCAGTGTTTGCTGAGTGGTTTGCAAAGAAGCTTCCAAAGTCCGGACCGTTCAAAGACCTTAAGCAAGATTGGAAGTGGGCTAGAAGATTGATGGGGTTAACATCTGACGATATAGCTTGGGGATGTAGCAGAAATTTAGTAGGGAATGAGTTTATTACAAGGTGTGGTGAGTTTCCCTATGTGCCTTTGTTAAGTAGGAAGGGAGTTATAAGTCATAACCCTGTGCTATCTAGAAAGCAATTTGGCTATCCACTGAAGGATTCTCCATCTGGTGAAGAAATAGCTAAGACTCGGTACTTTCCGGTTGAAGATAATGAGCTGATGGTTATCTAAGTATCTCAGGCTTGGGAAACAAAGGTTAGAGAGGGTAAAAAAGAATTCGGAAAGGTAGACCTTAAGACTTATCCCTCTTTTGCTTCTTGGATACAAGGTAGGGTTGATACCTTCTTCCTTCCATTTTCAGTTGAGGCTTCACTATATCCAAAAGAAGTACCGGTACAAAATACTATTTCTCTTGAAGATTACAAGAAGTTGGAAGCTCAGTTGCACAAGGTTCGGGTAGAGAATTCTGAAATGGCTAGCTTGTATCACCGTGCCAATCGTGCTAAGCAAGAAGCCGAAGAAAAGCTACAGAAGATGCAGGAGAATAAGAGAAGCTCTTCAGTCCATTACTTGGTTACATAGCCAAAGAGAACAGGAGCAGAAGAAGTACAAAGAAAAGGAAGAGTTCTTTGAGGTGCAGATGGCATTCAAGAAAGAAGAGGTCAAACAAGTTCACAAGATACGAAGGGAAAAGGCTCAGTAATTGGTACAGATCCAGCTAGCCTTGGAGGAAGCAATGAAGGAAATCACGGATCTTAAGCTAAGAGCAGGTGTCGAGAAGAACCGGACATAGGTGGTGACTACAGGAGAAGAGCCTGGATTTTCTTTTAGCGCCTAGGGTTTTAGTTTATTGTTGATTGTATCCAGACTACCTACAGGCTTGTTATAGGAGTTTTGCTTTATCTTTCTGTCTTATGTATTGAATTGTGACCCTTTAGGGAATGTTGTTTATGTCTATGACTCTGGTCATTGTTAGTTTGTTCATGTAATACAGTGTTACTTTCCAGTTACCGTTTCTGAATGAGCAAAGTTGTTGGTCTGAAGCCATCAGGGTCTGAATACTCCTCAAAAGAGTTTGAAAAGTAAGTTTCCAAAAAGTCATCTGGAGTATTTCCTGTCAAAATACCAGAACTAGGGAATATTAATGTCTGAACATGGAAACATGAATAGTTACATTGCATGCATGTAACGTATTTGTTGTTTTGCAGGTATTTCTTCAGTGTTCTAACGTTTATGTCGCTTTCAGGCACTATAGCTCCTAAGAAGATTCAGAGACAGTCAACTGTACACAAATACCCTACGAAGGTGAACAGAGAGAGGGCAATGGAGCATATGCAAGTAGATCTGGCTGATTTAAGGATAAGAATGGACAATTTCATGACCCTCAAGGCTGGAATGGGTCAAACTCAAGAGCGGTTGCGCAAAATGGTGGAGAACAATCAAGCCAGGAACAATGGGACAACAGATGGAGGTAATCGCAATGGGGCTGGAGCCCGTCATGTTAAAATCCCTGTGGTGCAACCAGGGGTCACTATTGTCAATGATGGAGTGAATAACATGCAGATAGATGGGCAGGACGAGCAGTTCACCTTGCTGGATGAGGCAGAAGGCCAGGGAGTTGACATGAATAGGAGGTTTGAAGAAATGACTGAGCAAATTCGTGTCGTTCAGTCTCAGAATTTTCTAGGGTTTGACATCACTAATCTGGGCTTGGTGCCAGGGGTAATAATTCCCTACAAGTTCAAAGTCCCTACTTTTTATAAGTACAACGAGACAACTTTCTCGAAAACTCACCTTCAGTCGTTTGTGGGAAGGATTGTTGCGCATACAGATGATGAGAAGCTGTGGATGTATTACTTCCAGGATAGTCTTGTAGGAGCTTCCTCAGAACGGTACATGAAGCTGAGCAGGGTCAATATTCGAAGCTGGAAGGATTTAGCCGAGGCATTTGTGAAACAGTATCAGTATAATTTGGATATGTCTCCAAATCGTACCCAGTTGCAGACAATGTCTCAGAGTGCTAAAGAAGGGTTCAAATAGTACGCCCAGAGGTTGCGTCATCTTGTTGCTCGAGTGAAACCTCCCTTGTTAGAGAATGAAATGGCAGACATATTTATGGGAACACTGCAAGGGGTGTTTATTGAGAGGCTGGCGTCTTGTTCAGCTACACAGTTTAATGACATCATGATAGCCGGAGAGAGGGTTGAAACTCTTTTGAAAATGGGGAAGATCCATAACAGTGGTGCAGGTAGCTCAAGCTATGTTCGAAAGGCTTTCAGTGGACCTCCAAGAAGAAGGGAGGGAGAGACTAATGTTGTGTACGGTCGAGGTCGGGGCCGCAGATACAGAGGATCCTACGAGCAGGTGGCAGCTGTCACCATCCCCACAGGGCCTGTGCAACAACAACAGCAACAACAACAGCCACAACGCGATAACTATCAGCAAAAACCCTATTAACAGAGACAAGCTCTTCCAGCTAATATGGTGCTTGAAACCATCCCGATGACTGTAACACGGTGGGAGAACTGACTTTAGTTATGTTGCGGATAGCAAGAGTCGCCACCGACTTTTATTTTATCCAAAGGAAAGGCATAAAAGAACAGGAAAGACCTTTTTAAAAGATTTTTGGGTCCGGGGGGTAGGTTATGTAAAGGGAAGGTGTTAGCACCCTTTACATCCATGGTTATCCATGGGCTCTTAGTTACTTAGCTCACTTTGAATTGTTTTTGAAAATGTGAAGTGTGTGAATAGAAATTTTCATAAGAGTTTGATAATGATCCATGTACGGATGCGTAAAAAACTTGTGTTTGAAAATTGTTTGAAATTTTTGAAGTGTTTGAAAAAATTTTAAATGGTGAGCAAGTAACTATGAGGAACCTACCCTAAAGTTTAAGTCTTTCTGTTCTTGAATCCTTTAAGTGGTAAGACTATCCCTATTATTAAGGAATAGGTAGTCATTACCTTGGATGTGTGGGACAAGTAAAGGGACATCTGTTTAATGAAGGCAACTGTAGGGTGTATTAAGCATTTTGGAGGGACTGTCATCATTATTCGAAAGGGACAAGATCTTTATGAAGGCAACCTTTTAAGGGACTTGATCTTTTATTGTTAAGGGACTAGATGACTTTTCTTTTAAGGGACTTTTGCTTTATACACCCCACTTGACCTTGTGATTAGGCAACATTGAGAGGCAACCCTAGAAAGTGAGATGGCGATCAAAGATCGACTTACGTGTGTGAGTGTTTAATTTTATATTTATCTTATAATTTAAATGACCTAAATTCAATTTTTAAATACAAATAGTTTTCACTCCCTATTTACTAACCATAGCATAAGAAATAAATAATTTAAAGTTTACATCCAGAAACAATTACAACAATGATAATTAAACAATTTTAAATAAATAAAGCAAAATATATAATAATAGTAAAAATTGGGTTAGTGAAATAATAATAATAATCATAATTTAAAATAAAGGGGGTTAGTAAAAAAAAAAATAATAACAATTTTAAATGGGGTTAGCAATAAACATGATTAGTAATAATAATAATAAGCAAAATATAATAATTAAAGATTAGATTTCAATATAAACAATTATTTAAAATTAAAAAAAAATGAACAATTAAGTAATTATTATAAAAATTTGAATTATATACAAATTATAAAAATTAAATTAATTTTAAATATATTATGAAAATAAAATTATAATTATAAAATCATTTTAACAATTTTAATTATTCCTAAGCATACATCAACAATTATTAAAATGCAAAAATTAAGAATATAAACAATTTAGGTCATATTTACATATTATAAAAAAAATAGGATTAATTATGATTACATTTACAAAATTTAATAAAATATATACATGATAAAAAAAATGATCATACAATTATATTTATGAATTTAAGGATTATAACAAAATTTTATTTATTAATTAAAATTATAAACAAGAATCAGGTTTTTTAGAAAATATATTTTTAGGGTTTATAAAAATAATTAGGGTTTAAGTTATATACAAAAATATTAGAGTTTAATAATAACTTATTAACTAAACAAATATATACATATTATAATTTAAGCACATAATAATAAAAAGAAACTAATTTTAGAATTTAGAAAATAATTTTGAAACTTTGAAAATATAAGATATTTATATGATTATTTATAATTACTATTAATATAATTAAACAAAATAAATTAAACAAAATAAAAAAAATTGGAACTTACCTGGCTGGGAGTTGAACCCAGGACACCCTGCTTGCCAATACCCAGACCACAAACACACACCACCAGGCCATCATGCGCGTAGGCAGTAAAAAGGAGAGTTGAATTGGTTTTATTCCATATCCTGAAAAATCAAGGAAAATAAAAAGAAAACAAAAGGCCTGGGGGGATCGAACCCAGGACCTTGCAAGCAATATACCAACACCTTACCATTCCTGCTGGATGAGCGAACCTGTCTACAATCTCACTACAACTCATAATATATAAACATTGCTAATTATATGAAAAACAAGAAAAAAAAGATGGTGAAGCCAGGACTCGAACTCCTGACCATAAGCAATATACGCGCACATCATACCACTGGGCCAAGCAACCAACTGTGAAACAAAACCATAACTAATTCATAAAATATTATATACAATATTCAAATTCTGGAAAACGCGCGCAGCTTCTTCTTCTTCTACCTTTTACCTGCGAAATCACCTGCAAAGTTTCTTACACAATTTCCTGCGAATTTTCCAAAACATAAACCTACGAAATTGGGAATACCATCAAAACAGTGAAATTTCTCAAAATTAATTTGTGTATTATGATTCCTAGAGGTCACACGATTGTGCTGTGTTCTTAGAATTTATTTATTTTAGGTTTATCATGAAACCCTAAAAGCTTGGCCGAAACCCTAGCAATGGTGATTCCTCCATCTTGGACCTAAAATCAAATTAATTTATCCAGAAAGCATCCAAACATCATCATAAACACAAACCAATAGTTAGTTTTCATTAACAATATGTACATCATTCAAATCGAAATTTTTTAAAACATGAACAAAGTGCATTCGGTTTTCACGATTTAGGGCATGAATGAATGATGTTATGATTCAAAATCAATCACTGAACTTCAAGGAACCAATTGTAACCTTTGGTTTGTCTTGAAAAGGGCTATAAGTGCCAAACCGAATTGGAGTTTTTGCTTGAATTTTTGAAATGTGAAACTTACTCTTGGAGGCTGGAAAAATCGTGGCTTGCATTAGGTTTGTGTTAAGTACTTATAGGATGATCAATTTAGGTCAAAAAGTTGGATAGTTGTGTAGAAGATTTGATTCAAAAAGATTCACAATGATAAGCTTTGAAATTTCAATATTTTTGCATCAACACTTTCTATTTCAAGCCAATCAATGTTATTCTTGTATCAATTTGATCCATGCTGAATTCATGACTTTCTAGAATCAAAAATAAATTTAAATCTTCATGTTTAATATTTTATTTAAATTTAAAATGATTTTTAGTATAAAAAATCATAATAAATTAATTAAATAAAATAAAAATTATGAAAATATCATATAATTTTCGTGCATGATGTCATGGATTGCTTTGGGTTATTAAAAGTTCAGCCCATTTAGCAAAATTTGATTTTAAACCTCCATTTGCTTCATAAACTTCCCTAAAATTTCCCACCTTTGCAAGGGCACATATCCTTCAATTTTAATGGTATGAGGGTGTTCTTGGACATTTTGGAAAGCTTGAAGAGTCCTCTAACCAACCCCACTGGTTTAACGTCCATATCATTTACCATTCTCAAGTTATGTCCTTTTGAAGTTGTTGACTTTTTGTTGACTTTCAAAAGGACCTATAATGTCTTAGCTCATACCTTCCAAATGAAGCATTTTTGGGCTTGTCTTGTGAGACACAAAGTTGTAGAGAATTCAATTTCCTTCAAAATGAGCTTTGGATGGAGACTTGGTGATGAAGCATGTGAAAATTATGGCTGGTCAAAGTTCAATTGACTTTTACTGAGGAAACCCTAATTTAGAAACTCCTGATTCTTGATGATCTGAAATCTCCTTGATGAATCATGATCAACCCTTGATCAAATGATGAATTTTACTTCATATAATTGATGTTGTCAAAAAATCATGAAGTTTGACTTTGGTTTGACCACAGTTGACTTCAGTTTGACTTTTTAACTGCTTTGACTGATTTTGACTTATCTGATCATCTGACTGAGCAAACTTTTGAGAAAAGTCTTGAAACTTGTCATGGGAGTTCTTACACATATATAAGATATTATGAAGCTCACTTGAAGTCTTGGAAGTTCATTTAGCCTGATTAAAGTCAAAACCCTAGTTTTAGAGGCATTGCTTAGGAGGTGCATTGTCTGAGGGAATTGTTAACTCTTCTGACCAATTGTGAACTTTGTGAACCTTGTGAACCATCATAAAATGTCTTGTGAACCTCATGGGAGGTCTTGTGAACCTTGTGAACCTTGTGAACCTCATAAAGTGACTTGTAGACTTCATGAGCCTTATGAAAGGTCTTGAAAGCATTGTGAATCTTGTGAACCTTGTGAATCTCATAAAGTGACTTGTAGACTTCATGAGCCTTATGAAAGGTCTTGAAAGCATTGTGAATCTTGTGAACCTTGTGAATCTCATAAAGTGACTTGTAGACTTCATGAACCTCATGAAAGGTCTTGTAAGTGTTGTGAATCTTGTGAACCTTGTGAACCTTCTTAGCTCACAAAGTCTTGTATTGTGAGGGCAAATTTTGGGGTGCAACAGCTGCCCCTGTTCAATTTTCTGAAACCTGAGGGGTTAGATTGGTATGTTTGCTAGTCGTGACCTGGAAGGTTGAAGGGGATTGAACACAAAAGCCCAAAAATTTGCACTCACCAGTGCATAGAGTGATACAAATGGCTAGTTGAATATGCTTGAGTGGGCTTAAAGATGCCACTTGGAGAAAAGTTCTTCAAATGCATTTATTGGAGGATAAAGCAGTCCAAAATATAATGATAGCTTTCAGGAGGATAAAGCAGTCCCGATGGATGATATGCTTTCAGGAGGATGAAGCAGTCCTGAGAGATTGATAATATGCTTTCAGGAGGGTGAAGCAATCCTGAGGTGATGATGATAGCTATCAAGAGGATGAAGCAGTCTTGAGGTACAAGAAGCTGTTAGGAGGATAAAGAAATCCTGAGGTACAAGAAGCTGTCAGGAGGATAAAGCAATCCTGAGGTAATAATAAGCTGTCAGGAGGACAAAGAAATCCTGAAGTACAAGAAGCTGTCAGGAGGATAAAGCAATCCTGAGGTGATAATAAGCTGTCAGGAGGATAAAGCAATCCTGAGGTACAAGAAGCTGTCAGGAGGATAAAGCAATCCTGAGGTGATGATATGCTTTCAGGAGGATAAAGCAATCCTGAGGTACAAGAAGCTTTCAGGAGGATAAAGCAATCCTGAGGTAATAATAAGCTGTCAGGAGGATAAAGCAACCCTGAAGTACAAGAAGCTGTCAGGAGGATAAAGCAATCCTGAGGTGATAATAAGCTGTCAGGAGGATAAAGCAATCCTGAGGTACAAGAAGCTGTCAGGAGGATAAAGCAATCCTGAGGTGATGATATGCTTTCAGGAGGATAAAGCAATCCTGAGGAATGATAACTTTCAGGAGGATAAAGCAATCCTGATAGTCACAAGTTGTTGATGAATTTTATCTGGCGACTTCACTGGGGAACTAACCTGAAAACAAGGTAACATCTTGTATGGTGGTATTAGTTTATGTATTATGTATGCATGTATAATATGATACACTTAAGTAATGTATTATGTATCCATGGATATGTATGTTATGGTATGATGTAAATGATGTATGTATGATAGGATGCTGCCTGAAGCGCCTGGATATCTTCGTATAACAACTGCTGGCCAGGGAAAATAAATCCCGATTTGTTGCTGAAGAATATGAGGAACTCGTTCCCGTCTTATTTGATAATATAGTATACATAACCTCCCTTCTGCTGGGGATAGCCAGGTATACATAACCTCCCGTCTGCTGGGGATAGTAAGATATACATAACCTTCGTCTTTGTTTGAAGTAGGATAGATATAACCTCCCGTCTTCGTTCATCGTATTCTTATTGGAAAGTAAATTCCCGAATATCCGTATGAGGATAAAAGAGATGGATATAAATTCCAGGGGAGATGTGACTTTCTGAAGATGGATTTGTCCTACTGAGGGTTTGTAACTGTCTTGTAAAGATGAACCGGCGAAGCTTCGTTGAAATCCTTCCCTCGTTCGTCCTTAGTAAATACTATTACTGCATTTTCATTCATTTCTGGTAAACATCAATCATATTAAGCATACATGCATTTCTGGTAAACATCAATCCTATTCACAAGCATACATACATTCAAACACAACCAATGGACGTTTCGCTTATGTAAATAGGGTAAAAGTAAATCTGGATTCAAAGATGGAATTTTATTTATATCAAAGAGTGACCCATACATGTGTAAGTTTGTACAAGGAGACATAAAGCCTAGTAATAGGATTTTGTCATAAAATTTTACAAAACAAGGAAAATCAGCTATGTGGGAAATAATCCTATTGAGTTTCAATTCTACTATTGCCATTATCTTCAATTATCTCATCTTCTGTTGTTGAGACGGAAATGATTGGATTGAGCTTTATCTGTTCAAGCTTGAGTAAGTAGCACAACTGGTTGCAGTTTCATGGGTGATCCAAACGAGACATAGTCATACGCTTTAATCCCTAACTTTTGCCTGGATTGCCCTTTCAGGTTTTCAATCCACCGGGATACCCTTTTTTGCCCAAGCCGCCTTTTCAGGTTTTTGACTTGCCGGGTGTACATCTTTTTATATATATCCCTAATTTTTTCCCAAACCCTTTTGGTTTGCCGGGATGCCCTTATTTTTGCCTAGGCCTGTCAACCTAGCAGGTCTCTTTTTATGCGTAGTATTTTTTAACTATGTCTGCGTTTACAGGCTGTGGGAAGTCTTCACCATCCATAGTGGTAAGTATCATGGCACCTCCTGAAAACACTGTCTTGACCACAAATGGTCCTTCATATGTTGGAGTCCACTTGCCCCTAGGATCACCTTGTGGTAATATGATACGCTTGATTACCAAGTCACCAACCTGATATACCTTTGGCTTAACCTTCTTATTAAAATCCTTGATCATTCGTTTCTGGTACATCTGGCCATGACAAACTGCTGCTAGCCTCTTCTCATCAATCAAATTTATCTGGTCAAGTCGAGTCTGAATCCACTCTTCTTCATCCAAGCCTGCATCCTTCATAATTCTTAAGGAGGGAATCTGAACTTCAATGGGCAGAACTGCTTCCATACCATAGACTAAGGAGAATGGGGTTGCACCTGTTGAAGTACGTATTGTGGTACGATAACCATGAAGAGCAAATGGTAACATCTCATGCCAATCCTTGTAAGTAACAGTCATCTTCTGTACAATCTTCTTAATGTTCTTATTAGCTGCTTCAACTGCCCCATTCATCTTTGGACGATACGGAGAAGAATTGTGATGCTTAATCTTGAACTGCGTGCAGAGATCAGTAATCATAGTGTTGTTCAGATTAGAGCCATTGTCAGTAATGATCCTTTCAGGGATGCCATACCTACATATGAGGTTGTTCTTAATGAATCGAGCCACAACATTCTTAGTAACAGATGCAAATGAAGCAACCAGGATGAAACGATGCCCATTAGAAGCAGTAGGTTTGATCTCACCAATCATATCAATGCCCCACATGGCAAAAGGCCAAGGAGCAGTCAACACATTCAATGGTGATGGAGGTATATGTACTTTATCAGCATAAATTTGACACTTGTGACACGTTCTGGAGTGTTGATAGCAACCAGCTTCCATGGTAGACCAATAGTAACCTGCTCTCAATATCTTCTTTGCCATAGTATGACCACTAGAATGAGTGCCAAAGATCTCATCATGCATATCTTCCATAATCTCAGTTGCTTCCTTCTTATCCACACAACGAAGCAAAGTTGAATCATGATTGCGCTTGTATAAAATCCCAATGCTCAAAAAGAACTAGGCAGAAAACCTTCTCAGAAACTTCCTATCTTTGACAGATGCCCCTTCAGGGAACTCCTGAGCTTCAAGATATCTTTTCACTTCGTAGAACCAAGGCTTCTCTTCTGCCCCTTCAGTGTCAATCTCATTGCAGTATGCAAGTTTTTCAAATCTATCAACAGTAATCTTGGGAGCTTCATCATCCCAACTGATCTCAAACATGGATGCCATGGTGGCCAATGCATCTGCCAACTGATTCTCTCTTCGTGGAATATGTCCAAAGGTAATCTCCTTAAAATATGGGATCACAGATAACACATGCTCTCTGTAAGGAATGAGATTATCATGCTTGGTGTCCCAATCTCCTTTAATCTGACTAACTACCATGGCTGAATCTCCATACACGTCAAGGAACTGAATCTTCATATCAATAGCAGCTTTAATACCCAGGATACATGCCTCATACTCAGCCATGTTATTGGTACAATAGAAACAAAGTCGGGCAGTAATCGGGGTATGACAACCTTCCGGGGAACTAATCACAACACCAACACCATTACCAAGTGCATTAGAGGCACCATCAAAAACCATAGTCCATCGGGATCTTTGTTCAGGTCCGTCATATTGTCCAGGTTCTTTGGTAATAATCATAATGTCTTCATCAGGGAACTCAAAACTCATTGACTGGTAATCATCCACTGCCTGATGAGCCAAATGGTCAGCAACAACACTTCCTTTAATAGCCTTCTGAGTCGTATACTGTATATCATATTCTGTCAAGATCATTTTCCATCTTGCAATTCTTCCGGAGAGAGCAGGTTTCTCAAATATGTACTTGATTGGATCCATCTTCGAAATCAATAAGGTGGTATGAGTCAACATATACTGTCTTAGTCAGCGAGCAGCCCATGCCAAAGCGCAGCAAGTTTTCTCGAGCAGTGAATATCTTGTTTCACAGTCGGTAAACTTTTTGCTAAGGTAGTATATTGCCTGCTCTTTTCGACCAGACTCGTCATGTTGCCCCAAGACACACCCCATTGAGTTGTCTAACACTGTTAAATACATAATCAATGGTCTTCCATCAACTGGTGGCATCAAAATTTGTGGTTCTAGCAGATATCTTTTGATTTCATCAAAAGCAGTCTGGCACTCATCATTCCATTCCATCACCTGATTTTTCTTCAACAACTTGAAGATTGGTTCACAGATGGCAGTCAATTGGGAAATAAATCTTGCAATGTAATTCAATCGTCCCAAGAAACCTCTAACCTCCTTCTCAGTACGGGGAGCTGGCATCTCTCGTATAGCTTTCACTTTTGCAGGATCCACTTCAATACCTTTTCCACTGACTATGAAACCCAGGAGCTTCCCAGATCTAACTCCAAAAGTACACTTGTTTGGGTTCAGTTTCAACTTGTATTTCTTCAACCTCTCAAACAATTTATGCAAATGATCAAGATGTTGCTCTTCATTCTGAGATCTGGCTATCATATCATCCACATACACCTCTATCTCATGATGAATCATATCATGAAACAAAGCCACCATAGCGCACTGATATGTTGCCCCTGCATTCTTCAAACCAAATGGCATCACCTGATAGCAAAAAGTGCCCCACTGTGTAACAAATGTTGTCTTCTCGATGTCTTCAGGAGCCATCTTGATTTGATTATAACCAGAGAAACCATCCATAAAAGAGAATACCTTATGCTGAGCAGTGTTGTCTACCAGAACATCAATATGAGGAAGTGGAAAATCATCTTTGGGGCTGGCCTTGTTCAAATCCCTGTAGTCTACGCACATACGCACCTTACCATCCTTCTTAGGAACTGGTACCACATTTGCAACCCACTGAGGATAAGAAGTTACTGCTAAGAACCCTGCATTGAACTGTTTCATTACCTCTGCCTTGATCTTTTCTGACATTTCAGGACGCATACGACGAACCTTCAGCTTCTTTGGACGACAATCTTCATTCACTGGTAAACGGTGAACCACAATGTCTGTATCCAACCTTGGCATATCTTCATAAGACCAAGCAAAGATTTCTACATAGTCACGTAACATCTGAACTAATCTGCTCTTGACACTATCTTCTAAATCAGCCCCTATCTTGACTTCTTTCCTGTTTTCTTCAGTTCCCAAATTTACAACTTCGACTGGCTCTTCATGTGGCTGTATAGCTTTCTCTTCTTGTTGTAACAACCTAGCAAGCTCTACAGGTACTTCACAATCGTCCTCATTTCCGTCTTCAGTTTGATAGATCGGATTCTCGAAATTATAATTGGCAATAGTAGAACTGTTATCAACAGGATCCAGAGTGGATGAGGATCTGCATTTTAGTGATGTGGGTGTGTGTAAGAACACATAGCTGATAAAAGAAAAGAAAAACAAGGAACACAATATTTACGAAAACGAAACGTCCACTGATTTTATTGAATGAAGTATGCAAATGAAATGACATCCCGTAACAAGCACACCATTGTGCCCCGGGCAAGGCACAAGGCTTAAGAGTTTTAATTGTTCAAAAAAATTACAAACTTAAAAGCAACATCACAGTAATAGTATTTACTCCTGACTAAAGGAGATAGGAATAACATCTTCAGCTTTCCAATTATTGAGTCCAGCACCCACAGTAGGAAAAATCCAAGCATCCAGGTTGTAGTCTTCATCATAGTCTCCCACGGCATTGATCTGATCTTTCACAACCCCTTGATTGGTGATACGAACAGCACGAGCACGACGAACAGCCTTCTGGGACTCTGCAGTGAAACCCAAACCAAATTTGTCAGACTTGTATGGGATATCAGGAAGCTGACCCCAAATAGTACAACCACCTTCATCCACTACAGCTCTAGCATCGTTGAGGGAGGCCATTGCCATTGTTGGAGGTACTCTGGTGACCACAGGAACTTTCTTGGCGACCGGAGGAGCTACATAATCATTAACAATCCAGGGAACCACTTCAAATGTCTGACACGGTGTTTCAATGTATTCACCTTCCATTTCCAGATACTTGAAAGTGTTTACATGGCTAACAAAGTATTCTTCCTCTCCATAGACAGTAACAACTTTTCCTTCTACCAGATATCTCAGCTTCTGATGTAATGTAGAGGTTACAACACCTGCCCCATGTATCCACGGACGACCAAGCAGACAAGAGTATGAAGGACGAATATCCATCACATAGAATGGAGCATTAAAAATCTGGGAACCAACTTTGATTGGGAGATCAATTTCCCCATGCACTACTCTTCTAGAACCATCAAAAGCCTTCACCGCTATACTACTGGGCTTCAGCACAGCATCTTCAGGACTCAGCTTATTCAGGACTTCCTTGGGCAACACATTCAGAGAGGAACCATTGTCTATCAATACATGTGACAGGGTAGTGCCCCTGCATTCAATTGAGATATGCAGAGCCCTGTTATGATCCCTCTTGGCAGGGGTCAAATCAGCATCAGAAAATCCTAACCCATTATCATAGGTCAGGTGGGCAACACAATTCTCAAACTGGTCAACAGAAATTGCATTGGGTACATGAGCAGTCTTCAGAAACTTGATCAAGGCCTTGGCATGAGCCTCAGAGCATAACAACAAGGACAACATAGAAATCTTTGAGGGAGTATGCCCTAACTGATCAACAATGTCATAATCACTCTTGCGAATGATTTTCAATACTTCTTCCATCTGCTTAGAGAGATCATCAGCAGCTGGCACATCAGTAGATACAGGTTCAATAACAGGACCTTTGCCCCAAGCATCAGTGGTGGAGGTAGCAGCCGGAGTAACTGCATTCTTGGAGGTCACTGGAGGAGAGAAGACTCTTCCACTTCGTGTGATCTTACTAGATCCAGCAATATTGTCAACATCAACAGGCACATCAGCTAAGGGTTCTTGCTTAACACCATAGATATAAACATCAGACCCATAGTGCCAAGGCACAGCTTTATCAGACGTATACGGAATAGGACCAGGAGTAGTAATGACCATAGGAGCCACTCTGGCTTCAGTAACAACTTTCACAGGGCCTTCAGCAGTAATTCTGATTGGACCCTGATGGGTGATTTTAATAGGACCTTTGGAAGTGATTCTCACCGGCACTTTGTCAACCATATCAACCTCTTCAGTCTTCTTCCCTTTAGTAATATGCTCCACCATACTCTCCACAGAAGGTGGTCTTCTTTCAAACACTATGGTGTAATTATTCATGAGACGTTGAATTCCGTCCTGCAACCTCCTACAACTATCTGGATTATACTCACAATAGACACAATCTTCGCGACAACCCGGAAAGAACCCAGCTTGTACTAGCTTCTTCCTGATGACAGACAATGGTGTGGTCAACTCCGCAACTGAATGGATATGTAAATCTTCATCAATGGCATTGACAGTCTTCTCGTGATTTGGCATGGGAGCAGTAATCACATTTGGAGTACCTGGAGGGTCAAACTCAATCTCTCCAGCCTCAATCATATCTTGAATTTTGTTCTTCAAGACCCAGCAGTTATTAGTATCATGTCCCTGACAGTTTGAATGATATGCACATCGTGCATTTGGATTGTACCTGGGTGAGGTAACATTAGGATTCTGAGGAGCCTCTTTCAGAGTAATAAGTTCAGCCTTCAACAAATGTTGCAATGCCTGAGCCATTGACATGTTGATCTTCGTGAACTGCCTTCTAGCCCTCTGTTGGTTGCCCTGTGGCTGTTCTGTTGTTGCAGGAGTTGGATTTGAAATATGGACTGCACTCACAGACTGATGCCTTCTATTACGATCAGGTTGACCATAAACAGCATTGGATTCTTTCTTCCCAGTGCGAGGCTTCTTTGCAGTACCTGATGAAGAAGTACCCACTTGGATCTTACCATTCTTTATACCATTTTCCACACGCTCTCCTGTAATTATCAACTCAGTGAAACCAGATGATGAGCTTCCAATGAGATGACTGTAAAATGGACCATTCAGCGTACACATGAACATATCAACCAATTCCCTGTCAGTCAAAGGGGGTTGTACTCTTCCAGCTATGTCTCTCCACTTCTGAGCATACTCCTTAAAACTTTCTTTGGCGCCCATAGACATGCTCTGAAGCTGCATGCGAGTGGGGGCTAAGTCAGCATTATATTGATACTGCTTATAGAAAGCTTCAGCAAGATCATTCCAATCCCTGATGTTGACACTCTCCAATTGATAATACCACTCCAATTGAGCTCCAGATAAGCTCTCTTGAAAAAAATGGATCCACAACTTCTTATCAGCAGTGTGAGGTTGGATTCTTCTGACATAAGACCTCAGATGCAGCTTGGGACAAGAGACCCCGTCATAAACAACAAAGGTAGGAACCTTGAAACCAAATGGTATAACTACCCCAGATATCAGACTCAAATCTTCAAAATCCAGCCCAGATGACTTCTGCAACTCCATAGCATCCATTCTATCCACCAACATCTTGAATTTGTCTTCATTAGGCTCATGGTAGTAATTAGCCTCAGAATCAGAGTCCCCCATAGTGTTGTGGAGACTGCCTCCCTCTTTTTCAGACTCTTCAGACTCATAATCTTCAACTGGTTCCTTGGTCTTGACAGGACCTCTGAACCTTCTTCCCATGTTGATCAGGCCACCTGACCTTCTAGTCTTCTTCATCCAAGCCTGCATCCTTCATAATTCTTAAGGAGGGAATCTGAACTTCAATGGGCAGAACTGCTTCCATACCATAGACTAAGGAGAATGGGGTTGCCCCTGTTGAAGTACGTATTGTGGTACGATAACCATGAAGAGCAAATGGTAACATCTCATGCCAATCCTTGTAAGTAACAGTCATCTTCTGTACAATCTTCTTAATGTTCTTATTAGCTGCTTCAACTGCCCCATTCATCTTTGGACGATACGGAGAAGAATTGTGATGCTTAATCTTGAACTGCGTGCAGAGAACAGTAATCATAGTGTTGTTCAGATTAGAGCCATTGTCAGTGATAATCCTTTCAGGGATGCCATACCTACATATGAGGTTGTTCTTAATGAATCGAGCCACAACATTCTTAGTAACAGATGCAAATGAAGCTGCCTCTACCCACTTCGTGAAGTAATCAATAGCAACCAGGATGAAACGATGCCCATTAGAAGCAGTAGGTTTGATCTCACCAATCATATCAATGCCCCACATGGCAAAAGGCCAAGGAGCAGTCAACACATTCAATGGTGATGGAGGTATATGTACTTTATCAGCATAAATTTGACACTTGTGACACGTTCTGGAGTGTTGATAGCAATCAGCTTCCATGGTAGACCAATAGTAACCTGCTCTCAATATCTTCTTTGCCATAGTATGACCACTAGAATGAGTGCCAAAGATCCCATCATGCATATCTTCCATAATCTCAGTTGCTTCCTTCTTATCCACACAACGAAGCAAAGTTGAATCATGATTGCGCTTGTATAAAATCCCATTGCTCAAAAAGAACTTGGCAGAAAACCTTCTCAGAAACTTCCTATCTTTGACAGATGCCCCTTCAGGGAACTCCTGAGCTTCAAGATATCTTTTCACTTCGTAGAACCAAGGCTTCTCTTCTGCCCCTTCAGTGTCAATCTCATTGCAGTATGCAGGTTTTTCAAATATATCAATAGTAATCTTGGGAGCTTCATCATCCCAACTGATCTCAAACATGGATGCCATGGTGGCCAATGCATCTGCCAACTGATTCTCTCTTCGTGGAATATGTCCAAAGGTAATCTCCTTAAAATATGGGATCACAGATAACACATGCTCTCTGTAAGGAATGAGATTATCATGCTTGGTGTCCCAATCTCCTTTAATCTGACTAACTACCAGGGCTGAATCTCCATACACGTCAAGGAACTGAATCTTCATATCAATAGCAGCTTTAATACCCAGGATACATGCCTCATACTCAGCCATGTTATTGGTACAATAGAAACAAAGTCGGGCAGTAATCGGGGTATGACAACCTTCCGGGGAACTAATCACAACACCAACACCATTACTAAGTGCATTAGAGGCACCATCAAAAACCATAGTCCATCGGGATCTTTGTTCAGGTCCGTCATATTGTCCAGGTTCTTTGGTAATAATCATAATGTCTTCATCAGGGAACTCAAAACTCATTGACTGGTAATCATCCACTGCCTGATGAGCCAAATGGTCAGCAACAACACTTCCTTTAATAGCCTTCTGAGTCGTATACTGTATATCATATTCTGTCAAGATCATTTGCCATCTTGCAATTCTTCCGGAGAGAGCAGGTTTCTCAAATATGTACTTGATTGGATCCATCTTCGAAATCAATAAGGTGGTATGAGTCAACATATACTGTCTTAGTCAGCGAGCAGCCCATGCCAAAGCGCAGCAAGTTTTCTCGAGCAGTGAATATCTTGTTTCACAGTCGGTAAACTTTTTGCTAAGGTAGTATATTGCCTGCTCTTTTCGACCAGACTCGTCATGTTGCCCCAAGACACACCCCATTGAGTTGTCTAACACTGTTAAATACATAATCAATGGTCTTCCATCAACTGGTGGCATCAAAATTTGTGGTTCTAGCAGATATCTTTTGATTTCATCAAAAGCAGTCTGGCACTCATCATTCCATTCCATCACCTGATTTTTCTTCAACAACTTGAAGATTGGTTCACAGATGGCAGTCAATTGGGAAATAAATCTTGCAATGTAATTCAATCGTCCCAAGAAACCTCTAACCTCCTTCTCAGTACGGGGAGCTGGCATCTCTCGTATAGCTTTCACTTTTGCAGGATCCACTTCAATACCTTTTCCACTGACTATGAAACCCAGGAGCTTCCCAGATCTAACTCCAAAAGTACACTTGTTTGGGTTCAGTCTCAACTTGTATTTCTTCAACCTCTCAAACAATTTATGCAAATGATCAAGATGTTGCTCTTCATTCTGAGATCTGGCTATCATATCATCCACATACACCTCTATCTCATGATGAATCATATCATGAAACAAAGCCACCATAGCGCGCTAATATGTTGCCCCTGCATTCTTCAAACCAAATGGCATCACCTTATAGCAAAAAGTGCCCCACTGTGTAACAAATGTTGTCTTCTCCATGTCTTCAGGAGCCATCTTGATTTGATTATAACCAGAGAAACCATCCATAAAAGAGAATACCTTATGCTGAGCAGTGTTGTCTACCAGAACATCAATATGAGGAAGTGGAAAATCATCTTTGGGGCTGGCCTTGTTCAAATCCCTGTAGTCTACGCACATACGCACCTTACCATCCTTCTTAGGAACTGGTACCACATTTGCAACCCACTGAGGATAAGAAGTTACTGCTAAGAACCCTGCATTGAACTGTTTCATTACCTCTGCCTTGATCTTTTCTGACATTTCAGGGCGCATACGACGAACCTTCAGCTTCTTTGGACGACAATCTTCTTTCACTGGTAAACGGTGAACCACAATGTCTGTATCCAACCCTGGCATATCTTCATAAGACCAAGCAAAGATCTCTACATAGTCACGTAACATCTGAACCAATCTGCTCTTGACACTATCTTCTAAATCAGCCCCTATCTTGACTTCTTTCCTGTTTTCTTCAGTTCCCAAATTTACAACTTCGACTGGCTCTTCATGTGGCTGTATAGCTTTCTCTTCTTGTTGTAACAACCTAGCAAGCTCTACAGGTACTTCACAATCGTCCTCATTTCCGTCTTCAGTTTGATAGATCGGATTCTCGAAATTATAATTGGCAATAGTAGAACTGTTATCAACAGGATCCAGAGTGGATGAGGATCTGCATTTTAGTGACGTGGGTGTGTGTAAGAACACATAGCTGATAAAAGAAAAGAAAAACAAGGAACACAATATTTACGAAAACGAAACGTCCACTGATTTTATTGAATGAAGTATGCAAATGAAATGACATCCCGTAACAAGCACACCATTGTGCCCCGGGCAAGGCACAAGGCTTAAGAGTTTTAATTGTTCAAAAAAATTACAAACTTAAAAGCAACATCACAGTAATAGTATTTAATCCTGACTAAAGGAGATAGGAATAACATCTTCAGCTTTCCAATTATTGAGTCCAGCACCCACAGTAGGAAAAATCCAAGCATCCAGGTTGTAGTCTTCATCATAGTCTCCTACGGCATTGATCTGATCTTTCACAACCCCTTGATTGGTGATACGAACAGCACGAGCACGACGAACAGCCTTCTGGGACTCTGCAGTGAAACCCAAACCAAATTTGTCAGACTTGTATGGGATATCAGGAAGCTGACCCCAAATAGTACAACCACCTTCATCCACTACAGCTCTAGCATCGTTGAGGGAGGCCATTGCCATTGTTGGAGGTACTCTGGTGACCACAGGAACTTTCTTGGCGACCGGAGGAGCTACATAATCATTAACAATCCAGGGAACCACTTCAAATGTCTGACACGGTGTTTCAATGTATTCACCTTCCATTTCCAGATACTTGAAAGTGTTTACATGGCTAACAAAGTATTCTTCCTCTCCATAGACAGTAACAACTTTTCCTTCTACCGGATATCTCAGCTTCTGATGTAATGTAGAGGTTACAGCACCTGCCCCATGTATCCAGGGACGACCAAGTAGACAAGAGTATGAAGGACGAATATCCATCACATAGAATGTAGCATTAAAAATCTGGGAACCAACTTTGATTGGGAGATCAATTTCCCCATGCACTACTCTTCTAGAACCATCAAAAGCCTTCACCACTATACTACTGGGCTTCAGCACAGCATCTTCAGGACTCAGCTTATTCAGGACTTCCTTGGTCAACACATTCAGAGAGGAACCATTGTCTATCAATACATGTGACAGGGTAGTGCCCCTACATTCAATTGAGATATGCAGAGCCCTGTTATGATCCCTCTTGCCAGGGGTCAAATCAGCATCAGAAAATCCTAACCCATTATCATAGGTCAGGTGGGCAACACAATTCTCAAACTGGTCAACAGAAATTGCATTGGGTACATGAGCAGTCTTCAGAAACTTGATCAAGGCCTTGGCATGAGCCTCAGAGCATAACAACAAGGACAACATAGAAATCTTTGAGGGAGTATGCCCTAACTGATCAACAATGTCATAATCACTCTTGCAAATGATTTTCAATACTTCTTCCATCTGCTTAGAGAGATCATCAGCAGCTGGCACATTAGTAGATACAGGTTCAATAACAGGACCTTTGCCCCAAGCATCAGTGGTGGAGGTAGCAGCCGGAGTAACTGCATTCTTGGAGGTCACTGGAGGAGAGAAGACTCTTCCACTTCGTGTGATCTTACTAGATCCAACAATATTGTCAACATCAACAGGCACATCAGCTAAGGGTTCTTGCTTAACACCATGGATATAAACATCAGACCCATAGTGCCAAGGAACAGCTTTATCAGACGTATACGGAATAGGACCAGGAGTAGTAATGACCATAGGAGCCACTCTGGCTTCAGTAACAACTTTCACAGGGCCTTCAGCAGTAATTCTGATTGGACCCTGATGGGTGATTTTAATAGGACCTTTGGAAGTGATTCTCACCTGCACTTTGTCAACCATATCAACCTCTTCAGTCTTCTTCCCTTTAGTAATATGCTCCACCATACTCTCCACAGAAGGTGGTCTTCTTTCAAACACTATGGTGTAATTATTCATGAGACGTTGAATTTCGTCCTTCAACCTCCAACAACTATCTGGATTATACTCACAATAGACACAATCTTCGCGACAACCTGGAAAGAACCCAGCTTGTACTAGCTTCTTCCTGATGACAGGCAATGGTGTGGTCAACTCCGCAACTGAATGGATATGTAAATCTTCATCAATGGCATTGACAGTCTTCTCGTGATTTGGCATGGGAGCAGTAATCACATTTGGAGTACCTGGAGGGTCAAACTCAATCTCTCCAGCCTCAATCATATCTTGAATTTTGTTCTTCAAGACCCAGCAGTTATTAGTATCATGTCCCTGATAGTTTGAATGATATGCACATCGTGCATTTGGATTGTACCTGGGTGAGGTGACATTAGGATTCTGAGGAGCCTCTTTCAGAGTAATAAGTTCAGCCTTCAACAAATGTTGCAATTCCTGAGCCATTGACATGTTGATCTTCGTGAACTGCCTTCTAGCCCTCTGTTGGTTGCCCTGTGGCTGTTCTGTTGTTGCAGGAGTTGGATTTGAAATATGGACTGCACTCACAGACTGATGCCTTCTATTACGATCAGGTTGACCATAAACAGCATTGGATTCTTTCTTCCCAGTGGGAGGCTTCTTTGCAGTTGATAATACCACTCCAATTGAGCTCCAGATAAGCTCTCTTGAAAAAAATGGATCCACAACTTCTTATCAGCAGTGTGAGGTTGGATTCTTCTGACATAAGACCTCAGATGCAGCTTGGGACAAGAGACCCCGTCATAAACAACAAAGGTAGGAACCTTGAAACCAAATGGTATAACTACCCCAGATATCAGACTCAAATCTTCAAAATCCAGCCCAGATGACTTCTGCAACTCCATAGCATCCATTCTATCCACCAGCATCTTGAATTTGTCTTCATTAGGCTCATGGTAGTAATTAGCCTCAGAATCAGAGTCCCCCATAGTGTTGTGGAGACTGCCTCCCTCTTTTTCAGACTCTTCAGACTCATAATCTTCAACTGGTTCCTTGGTCTTGACAGGACCTCTGAACCTTCTTCCCATGTTGATCAGGCCACCTGACCTTCTAGTCTTCTTCATCCAAGCCTGCATCCTTCATAATTCTTAAGGAGGGAATCTGAACTTCAATGGGCAGAACTGCTTCCATACCATAGACTAAGGAGAATGGGGTTGCCCCTGTTGAAGTACGTATTGTGGTACGATAACCATGAAGAGCAAATGGTAACATCTCATGCCAATCCTTGTAAGTAACAGTCATCTTCTGTACAATCTTCTTAATGTTCTTATTAGCTGCTTCAACTACCCCATTCATCTTTGGACGATACGGAGAAGAATTGTGATGCTTAATCTTGAACTGCGTGCAGAGATCAGTAATCATAGTGTTGTTCAGATTAGAGCCATTGTCAGTGATAATCCTTTCAGGGATGCCATACCTACATATGAGGTTGTTCTTAATGAATCGAGCCACAACATTCTTAGTAACAGATGCAAATGAAGCTGCCTCTACCCACTTCGTGAAGTAATCAATAGCAACCAGGATGAAACGATGCCCATTAGAAGCAGTAGGTTTGATCTCACCAATCATATCAATGCCCCACATGGCAAAAGGCCAAGGAGCAGTCAACACATTCAATGGTGATGGAGGTATATGTACTTTATCAGCATAAATTTGACACTTGTGACACGTTCTGGAGTGTTGATAGCAATCAGCTTCCATGGTAGACCAATAGTAACCTGCTCTCAATATCTTCTTTGCCATAGTATGACCACTAGAATGAGTGCCAAAGATCCCATCATGCATATCTTCCATAATCTCAGTTGCTTCCTTCTTATCCACACAACGAAGCAAAGTTGAATCATGATTGCGCTTGTATAAAATCCCATTGCTCAAAAAGAACTTGGCAGAAAACCTTCTCAGAAACTTCCTATCTTTGACAGATGCCCCTTCAGGGAACTCCTGAGCTTCAAGATATCTTTTCACTTCGTAGAACCAAGGCTTCTCTTCTGCCCCTTCAGTGTCAATCTCATTGCAGTATGCAGGTTTTTCAAATATATCAATAGTAATCTTGGGAGCTTCATCATCCCAACTGATCTCAAACATGGATACCATGGTGGCCAATGCATCTGCCAACTGATTCTCTCTTCGTGGAATATGTCCAAAGGTAATCTCCTTAAAATATGGGATCACAGATAACACATGCTCTCTGTAAGGAATGAGATTATCATGCTTGGTGTCCCAATCTCCTTTAATCTGACTAACTACCAGGGCTGAATCTCCATACACGTCAAGGAACTGAATCTTCATATCAATAGCAGCTTTAATACCCAGGATACATGCCTCATACTCAGCCATGTTATTGGTACAATAGAAACAAAGTCGGGCAGTAATCGGGGTATGACAACCTTCCGGGGAACTAATCACAACACCAACACCATTACCAAGTGCATTAGAGGCACCATCAAAAACCATAGTCCATCGGGATCTTTGTTCAGGTCCGTCATATTGTCCAGGTTCTTTGGTAATAATCATAATGTCTTCATCAGGGAACTCAAAACTCATTGACTGGTAATCATCCACTGCCTGATGAGCCAAATGGTCAGCAACAACACTTCCTTTAATAGCCTTCTGAGTCGTATACTGTATATCATATTCTGTCAAGATCATTTTCCATCTTGCAATTCTTCCGGAGAGAGCAGGTTTCTCAAATATGTACTTGATTGGATCCATCTTCGAAATTAATAAGGTGGTATGAGTCAACATATACTGTCTTAGTCAGCGAGCAGCCCATGCCAAAGCGCAGCAAGTTTTCTCGAGCAGTGAATATCTTGTTTCACAGTCGGTAAACTTTTTGCTAAGGTAGTATATTGCCTGCTCTTTTCGACCAGACTCGTCATGTTGCCCCAAGACACACCCCATTGAGTTGTCTAACACTGTTAAATACATAATCAAGGGTCTTCCATCAACTGGTGGCATCAAAATTGGTGGTTCTAGCAGATATCTTTTGATTTCATCAAAGGCAGTCTGGCACTCATCATTCCATTCCATCACCTGATTTTTCTTCAACAACTTGAAGATTGGTTCACAGATGGCAGTCAATTGGGAAATAAATCTTGCAATGTAATTCAATCGTCCCAAGAAACCTCTAACCTCCTTCTCAGTACGGGGAGCTGGCATCTCTCGTATAGCTTTCACTTTTGCAAGATCCACTTCAATACCTTTTCCACTAACTATGAAACCCAGGAGCTTCCCAGATCTAACTCCAAAAGTACACTTGTTTGGGTTCAGTCTCAACTTGTATTTCTTCAACCTCTCAAACAATTTATGCAAATGATCAAGATGTTGCTCTTCATTCTGAGATCTGGCTATCATATCATCCACATACACCTCTATCTCATGATGAATCATATCATGAAACAAAGCCATCATAGCACGCTGATATGTTGCCCCTGCATTCTTCAAACCAAATGGCATCATGTCACACCCCAAATTTTACCCCTAACTGTTTGCATCCATATCTCCGGTCGCAAGGTGCATACCATGCATTCTGAAGTTTTGCAGGAATGGCAAGAGTGATCTGTTTGGTTGTGTAACACATATTTGGGGGTCTGTTTCGTAAAAAAAAATTTATTAGGGTTTGATGCTTTGAAGTTTGGATTAGTGGATTGATATTGTAAGTCTTGGACTCTGGAATTTTAAGATTGGATTATGGACCTTGTTTTTTCTGGTGTCTGTTAAGAGAATCAATTTTAGCTTCAAATCTTGTTTCAAGCTTTGGTTTCAACTGCCGAGTTATTTCCAAGTTTTTTTTTGTCATGTTTCAATTTTAAAGTGCAAGTCGGTTTCTAAAGCTCAATTCCAAGTTTTGTTTCTTATTTCAAATTCCAATTCACCTTCCTATTTCCGAATTCATTTCATGTTTTTTGTGTGTCTTAGTTCTAATCAATTTCCAAGTCCATATTTTTAAAAAAATCCCTACAGTTTAATTCTATTTCTAATCCATTTTAATTCTTTTATTTTTGATTCCTATTTCTATTTCAAAAAAAAAGACTTCCAAATCGTCCTCAATCCCGATTTGTTCATTTCAATTCCATCACTATTTATTTCCAAGTCCAATTTCCAATTTCGTTTACAAGTTTATTACCAAATTCATTTCCAAGCTCGATTTCAAGTTACTAATCTCAAAGTCATTAATTCTCAACTCGACTCCACTGCTATTTCTCATGTATCACCTATGTCCTATTGCTAATTTAACCTTTCGTTCCAATTTCAATCTTCAAGCTTATCTAAATTTTTAGTTTGCCTCACCTTTTCTTATGATCCTACTTTTCTACATTCATTTATTTCTTTTATTTCTTTTTCTGTTTTTCATATCTTGAACATGTGCCCTATGAAGCACCGTTTCTTAAAGGGGTCATTTGACTTAGACCATAAGGGAAAGAAGAATAAAGATACTGTTTGATTATTGGCCACATGAAATGTATGGGATTCAAATCCTAAAATTTGGTTGCGATGTTTTCAAATTACTTGTAAGAAATGGCAATCTATATTGTATTTTGTTTCAAGATTGGTACAAGTTTGTTTTAGGCCATATCAAAGCAAGTTTACAAGTAAATAAATTCCATCACTGATTTAAAGCCACTTTGTTAGGATTACAAGAATTGGAAATCTAATACAGTTTCTACAAGTGGGCGTTCTGCAAATTTTAAAACTCTTCCTCTTCAAAAACCAAAATCAAACAAAAATCCAAAAAATCCAATAACAACACAATAACCCGTTTTCTCACCAACACTGTAATCTCCAATGGATTCACCAAACACGCCTCAAGGGAATGGACACTGAACTTCCTCTTCTTCTGCATTGTACTTCCAATGGGAAAATCCGAAGAAGAACCACATCTGCCACGTGGCGCTACCTCATCAGGTCGACCGCAGAATGCGGAAACAGAGTGTCGGCGCTATTGTTGTTTTTTCTCATTCAGGAACTCTTTGAAGGTTATTACTTCTGTCAGGTACAAAGAGAGGATTCCTTTCAAAAAGCTAAGCCCTATAAGGACCATACAACAATTACAAGGATGCAGAAACTTGCAAAAGAGTTGGGTATAGTCATACCTGTTAGTTTCTTTAAGGAGGCAAACAATGCACATTATAACTCAATAGCCATTATTGATGCTGATGGAACAGGTCTTGGAATTTATAGAAAATCTCATATTCCAGATGGACCGGTTTATGAAGAAAAGTACTATTTTAATCCGGGTGACACTGGATTTAAGGTTTTCCAGACAAAATATGCAAAAAAAATTGGAGTCACTATTTGCTGGGATCAGTGGTTTCCAGAAGCAGGATCCATCACTCTGCTGAGGTTGTTGGTTTGAAGGATATTGGTCACCGAGATGCCGACAAAATCATTCTTGTATCTCGACGGTTTGTTATTCTTGAAGCATATGCGCTATATGACCCTGAAAGTGGCTACTGATAGGGCAGAATTTCAGACTTGATGAGGCACTTGCTGAAGCTCCAGGCCAGGTCTTTTGGTGCCTCTCCCTCGGGTCATGGACATGAAAAAGAACAAGAAGAAAAAACAAGTTAGGTGTCGAAGTAATTCATCCTTTACCACAGTAAAAGATAAGTTTAAGTCATTAAAAAAAGAAACCAACTATCCCAATCTAAACTGAATTGTTTCAGTTCACTTCAAACCAGAGAAACCAAGTCAACAAAATGGCACAGTATAAGGTACAAGCAAGCAAATGTCAGCAGGGTTGCAGAATAAGTTTTCACATAAATGGCAAAAAGTTTTGATACAAAAAACCAGACACACAAAAGACCTGCTACTCGGATATACGCAAAATGGATTTAACTCCCTCCAATGAGCCAAACCTGCAGGTTGAATGAGACAGGGCATAAGTATCAAACAAAAAATCAGGTCAACACTTCTTTGACAAGTTATCAGAGGCAGCAATAAGAAACCCTAATCTGATCACTATAAAAGGGATTGTTTATCAGTTTGTGAAGGGGGGGGGGAGACAATAGCACAAAACAGAAGCCATAAACAATCATAAACCAGTTTGGCAATAACAACCACAGAAAGAAACCACTTACCTTCAACCTTTTGACGAACCCTGTGGAAACCACCACCTGTAAACTTCGAAAACCAGCAACAATCTCTAACCATTCTTCATCAACCCGACCACACATCTCATAAAACCTGCAAATATTCAGAAAAAAAAAACATTATTGTTTTCACTGTCAGCATCAAAAAAGCCATAACCAAACACAAAGAGTACTTACAGAAAACTCTAAAAAAAACAATCATCAAGCGGAGGATCTAGACTTCCTCTCATTTCCGTCGCCGCCGCCGCTTAACTTCAATCAAAACTCAGAAAACCAACCTTCACAAATGCAAAAACATAACTCAAATCACCACCATCTTCATAACATCACCTTCACCCTTCAACTCACCTTTCCCAAATCCACAAAATCGCTGAAAAATAAACCACGAACCATTCGTTTCATCATAAACTCACACAAACCCTCACCGCCAAACCGCGAAATCGCTGCGAAATCCGTCAACCAACGACAACAACAAAAACCCTCATCCCAACCGCGAAATCGCTGCGGAAATCTCGCACAGTCACCTCAGAAATTGTGGGGTCCACAGCCAAGCGCGCGGCGACAGAGGGACGAAATCGACGTTGAACCGCAACTGAGACCAAGGTATATTCTAACCCTTCTTTAAGTGACGTTGAACTTGACCCCTGGTTTCTTTTCCTTCATTCCTTTATTTAATTTTATTTATTTGAGTTGAAAGACTTACTGTTAGTAATATTTATGGGTTAATTAACTTTTGAAACTTTGCTTTGGATCCTACTAGCCCAGCCGCATGCACCTGGCCCTGTTATTCATCTATTTTTTATTTCATTTCTTTTTTTTGTTTGTTTATTTAATTCTTAGGTTATTAATTTTGTTTATTATTCATTTATATTATTTGATTATGACACACTTCGGTTACTTATTTTATGGATAAATTTGTTTGTTTATTTTAATTTTATTGATCAATCCTATTTTTAGCTATGTTGTGATATACTTTGATATATATGCTTGATAATTGTTGTCGGTCTTATATGGTAGAATCATGTTTTTTACCTTGTTTTGTTTCTACGGATTTATTCATTTATTTATTCTTTTTTATCACGACTGTATAAAAATATAAAAAAAAACAAATATACAACATCCCAAAAAGATAATAAATAAGGTTAAGACTTTCAAAAATAACTAATCTCTTGGTCCAAAGCCAAGTAGATTCATACGCCTACACTGCACACACGTAAGTCGATTATCAAGTGATCGCCGTCTGCACGACTTATCGCTCGCCTTAATTAATTTATGGAAAAAAGGAACTCCGGAGTCTAGCATTCCGCACGTTCTGGATTGAACCGCAATTGGGCTAGCCCCACGCGTTGGTTCAATCACCGTTCGTATAAAAACAATTCAATCCATCTTAATTAATTTACGGAAAAAGGGAATTCCGGAGTCTAGCATTCCGCACGTTCTGGATTGAACCGCAATTGGGCTAGCCCCACGTGTTGGTTCAATCACCGTTCGTATAAAAACAATTCAATCCATCTTAATTAATTTACGGAAAAAAGGAATTCCGGAGTCTAGCATTCCGCACGTTCTGGATTGAACCGCAATTGGGCTAGCCCCACGCGTTGGTTCAGTCACCGTTCGTATAAAAAATATTCAAATCTCAAATTAAAACATACCAACCAATTCAAAGCATTTTCATAATTAATTAGCGAGTAACTGAACTCCGGAGTCTCGCACTCCGCACGTTCTTGAATGCAACCGCAACATGGGCTAGCCCCACGCGTGGTTCATTCGCACTCTCGTTTTAAAACACCTCTAACAAAGATTAAACATCTTTTCTTCTAAAATGAACATTTGTTTAAATCATTCTATCTCTCGAACGAGTTAGTGCTTCAGCCTCCACCGCGAGTATAAGCCAACGCTCATCAGTAGAATGCGTTTTAAATAACTGTTCAATAAAAATCACAAACCGTAGCCACACGAACTACGAAGCTCTGACTTTCCCATTGCACAAGGGAATACGTAGGCACGGGGATTTTAATCCTTCGCGAGCACCCTAATAAAAAATTTAATTATTTTTCCGTTTAAATCAATAATAAAAAACTTCAATCTTTTCTCTGTCATAATAATTTTTAACTTTAATTTCTTTAGAACAAACATATTAATAATCATTTAGAAGACAAAAACTTAAGATCAAACATTTAATCGCACAATTAGCTAAGAGGTTCCCGTTGACTACAACGGACGTGAGGGGTGCTAATACCTTCCCCTTGCGTAACCGACTCCCGAACTTAGAATTTGGTTTCGTTGACCATTTCTTATCCATCCTTTAGGTTGTATCTATATCTCCCTTTTCTCTCGTAGAATAAATAGAATTAGGTGGCGGCTCTGTTGTTTTGTTTTTAGGATCGTATTTTTCGAGGTACGACAGTTGGCGACTCTGCTGGGGATGATAAGCTCCGTGCTAGAGAGAGTCGAGCCTAACTTAGCATTGTGTGTTTATTTGTTTGATCTTGTCTTTTCTTGTCTTCTATATGTTTATTACTTATGTTGTTTATTTGTTCTTTTATCGCTTTCCTTTTATTTTCTCATTATATTATATTTGTCTGTGGTTTCTCGGGGTCACATTGCAAGTAATTTTGAGTGGTGGAAAAAGCAGAGGGAACACCTAAGTTTAAAATTGGATGTTATTAGTGTTAGTCTCCAAGGACTCGCTCCTTGCACGCCTAACATGAAAGCTCCCCCAGATAGTTAGACTTTTCATAGATCTTGTCACAACGCAGCTAGCCTGTCGCGAGACCTGATTCATGAAAGGGCTGTGATTTTGGGACCCTTTAGAACCTGTTTCAATATTGGTAGTTGTGTAATGTTAGGCTCCAAGGACTCGCTCCTTGCACGCCTATCATGAGAACTCCACTCAAGGTAGACCTTATCGTTATTATCGTCACAATGCAGCTAGCCTGCGGCGGGGCATTAATACGATAAACGTCTGTGACCTTGAGTTTCCTTAAACCATCACCGTAGAAACCATCCTGTGAGTGGGACTTATGGGTAACAAAACTTAGAACCAATCTCTTACAGCCCACCTGTTAGGAAGGTTCCGAATTTACCTTGCACCCTTGCATCCCTGCATCCTTGCATCCTAGCATCATATGCGTCATTTTAGCAAATGTTTCGAGGAACAAAGAAGTTTTATTGCAAACCTCATAAAATTTTACCTGGAATGGATTTCAGTTCATTAGTTTTGGGAAATAACAAGAAACTTTACCCATTTTGACATTTTGCAACAAACTTCTTAAGTCCCTTGAGGCATTTACTAAATTTTTTACTCATGTTTGCATCTCTGCATCTGCATTCTGTCAAAACTCATTCTCGTCAACTCCTTTCCAGCTGTCACACTGAGGATCTCACGCAAGTATTCAACCCGAGCCCAGGCCAAGAAGAAGATGGCTGACAGGGACCCCGAAATGGACAAAGTTAATGAAGAGCTTTCTGACCTTCGTGGAAATATGGGTCAGATGATGGAAATGTTGCAGGTTATCCGAGCAAAATTAGACACCCAACAGACTGTAGTGTCAGAGATTGTCACTGCAACGACTGAGCCTACGTCATCAGTCACTACTCCTGTGACCTGGCCTCCTTTTGGGCTTCCTCAGGGATTTGTACCTCCTCCTCAGGGTTTCGCTTCTCAAAGTTTTACTCCTTCCTCTCAAGGACTTACTGCTCAGGGTTTTTTCCCTCCTTCCCTGGGTTTCGCTCCTCAAAGTTTTATTCCTTCTTCTCAAGGACCTACTTCTCAGGGTTTCTTCCCTCATTCCCAAGGTTTCGCTTCCCAAGGCCTCGCACCTCCTTCTCAGGGTTTTGCGTTCATTTCCCAAGGTTTTGTACCTCCCCCTCAAGGGTTTGCTACTCAGCAGACTATTCCTGTGACTAATGAAGAGAACCACGTGGCTACTAATTTTACACCGGACATTGTGCACACCCGTGCCCAACCATACTTCAATGACCCTCAGGTGTATGACATGCCAGATATGTTAGAGAATGGAAATGAGAAACATGAGAAGATGCAAGAGAATTTTGAGACTATTGAGAAAAGGTTAAGAGCAATCGAAGGCGACCAGATCTTCGGGGCTGCTGCTAGAGAGATGTGCCTGGTTTCTGGATTGGTAATTCCTCCAAAGTTCAAGATACCCACTTTTGACATGTACGAGGGCGCGACATGTCCTAAGAACCACCTCTTGATGTATTATCGAAGAATGGCTGCGCAGGTGGATAATGACAAATTAATGATCCACTGTTTCCAGGACAGTCTGAAGGGAATTTCCTCCAAGTGGTATCTAACGCTAGACCAGTCGAAGATTCGCAATTTTCAAGACTTGACAGATGCTTTCATCCAGCAGTACAAATACAATATGGACCTTGCTCCCGATAGAAGGCAGTTGTTGGGTATGTCGCAGAAGGATTCCGAATCATTTAAAGAATACGCTCAGAGGTGGAGAGGGACCGCTTCTCAAGTAGACCCCCCGTTGTCTGAAAAGGAGCTAGCTGATTGGTTTGTTGACACTGTGCGACCAGAATTCTATGAGAGAATGGTAGGGAGCATAACTGCTAGCTTCTCTGACCTTGTAGCTATAGGAATCAAGGTTGAACTCGGACTGAAAAGTGGGAAGATGAGTGGTGCGTCTGGCAGTTCCAACAATGGCAGTGGGAGTAATGTCAAGAAATTTACCAGTAACTTCCACAAGAAGAAAGAGGGTGAGACAAATGCAATAATGGCGAGTCAAAGAAGAAATCCGCTTTGGCGGGGGCCTCCGCCTGTGGCTCAACCCCAATTTGTCTACCCACCGCAGTTTATTCAACATCCTTATGTGGCGGCAGTTCAACCGCCATACAATCCACAAGCCCCAATATATCGGCCAACTCAAGCAGTACCGATGTATCAGCAAGCGGCTCCAGTGATTCCAGCGTATCAACCAATGCTCAACAATTCAGGCTATCAACGAGCACCCAATGTTCCAGCCTACCAGCAGAGGACTTCAGCTCCTCATCCGAACTCCAACTTTCAGAATAGAAGACCAGGAGGAAGAGCTCCTCATCCTCGGATCCCTATGACCTATACTGAATTGTATCCCTCACTATTGAAGAAAGGCTTGGTCACTCCAAGGCCTTTGGGTCCTCCACCAGATCCGCTCCCACCAAGTTATAACTCAAATGCCCACTGTTTGTTCCATGAAGGTGCTCCGGGGCACGATTTAGAAAGTTGCATTGCTTTGAGGTATGCTGTGAAGGATCTAATGGATAAGAACATTTTGTCATTTGGAGATACTGGTCCAAATGTTAAAGATAATCCTTTACCTAAGCATGGGTCCATAAATGCCATTATTGACGAGTCTGACGAAGGGTTGATTTTCAACGCCACAGAGATCAAGACCCCGCTTAGAGACTTCCATGCGAAGTTGGTAGAGGTGGGTATGCTGAAGAACTGTCATAAGAATTGTGAAGATTGTACAAGTAATACAAAGGGGTGTGAACTGGTCTTGAAAGATGTTCAAAGTTTAATTAATCTGGGTGTTTTACAAGTAAGAGGTCGTGTGAAGAGGGATGAAGTGGCAATGATTGAACCCATTTTCAACTTGCCTGAATCTGATTCTACTTTGGTGCCAATGTTCAACCTGCCTGAGCCCTCAAGATTTCAACCCATCTTTAATATGCCAGAACCTGTGGTGCCCATTTTCAATATACCTGAGTCGAGGTTTGAGCAAAGGAGTAACCCTTTCTTTTGTGAAGACACTAAAGCAGTTCCGTGGAAGTATGATACAGGGAGAGTTAATCAGAAGTTTGAACAAGCTAGTTCAAAAGTGGCAAGTGCTGACATAGCAGGGGCAGGTCGTTTAACGCGCAGTGGTCGTGTTTATACTCAGCAAGCCAATACAGTTCCTCCTAAAGAAGTCATTCCAGCTGTTGTCAACCAGGATAAAGGGGTGGTCTTGGAAGAAGAAGATGCAGAATTTCTCAGAATCATTAAGAAGAGTGATTATAAGGTTATTGATCAGCTACATCAAACGCCTTCCAAAATATCTATCTTATCACTTCTTATGCATTCGCCGGCCCATCGAGGTGCTCTCCAAAAATTACTAGCCCAAGCTCATGTTACGCATGATATAACTGTGAATCAGTTTGATGGGGTCATTGCCAATATCACTGCATGTAACAATCTCAGCTTCAGTACGGAGGATCTTCCAAAAGATGGCTTGGACCATAATCGTGCTCTTCACATATCTGTAAAATGCCAGGAGGATACTTTAGCAAGAGTTCTTGTGGATACAGGATCTTCATTGAATGTTTTGCCGAAAAGAACGCTTGCCAAGTTATCTTATCAAGGGGCAGAGATGAGGCCCAGTGCACTGATTGTAAAAGCTTTTGATGGGTCAAGGAGGACTGTTATTGGAGAAGTCGACTTGCCAATCTTGATTGGACCACAGGTGTTCAAGATCACTTTCCAAGTCATGGACATTAATCCAAATTACAGTTGTTTGTTGGGAAGACCTTGGATCCATGCTGCTGGGGCAGTTACTTCCACCTTACACCAGAAAATGAAGTTTGTGGTCGATAATAAGTTGGTAACTGTGTCTGGTGAAGAAGATCTCATGGTCAGCAACCTTTCCTCCTTTAGCTACATTGAGGCTGATGAAGATGCTTTGGAAACTGCTTTCCAAGCTCTAGAGATAGCCAATGTCGTCCTTATGGAAGTAGAGGAGCCAAAGGAGAAAGGTATTCCATCTTTTGCATCATTGAAGAGTACCATTTCCACAATTGAAGAAGGAAGCTACCAAGGTTAGGGAGATGTCATTGAAGTCAAGCAGAAGCTAGATCGATACGGGTTGGGTTACAAACCAACTCGTGTGAAAGAAGGAGCGTCAACCTCCGTCAAAGGACGTCCAAAGACCATTCAAGAAGTGTTTTCCAGTGCCGGCTACCAGGTCAATGCAATTAATGGGGATACTGAAGATGAAGATGTGGATCATTTGGTCTATCAGTGTGAAGCAGCTTTGGGCAATTGGGAGGCAGTTGAGATCCCAGAATTTTTTCCATTGTCAAAGTAATTTATTGTTTTTCTTTAAGTGTTTTCAAAGTTCCCTAGCTCTGCCCAAGGCTATGGGATCATTTTGTAGGGCCCCTTCTCATTTTTCAAGTTAATTAATCAATGAAGGCATTTTGTTATATTCTTACTTTGTTTTATTTACTGTTTTTCTCTTTTCACTTTTAAAAAGAAAATGGCAATCTTTCAAAGCTAATAAAAAAAGTTTCTTGCATTCCTCTGTTTTTCACTTTTAATAAAAGCAAATCATTCCCATATGCAGAGCAAATGAAAACCCTGTTGAATCCATTGACTCTATATTCCCTCCTAACTTCGATTCGCCCATCTACCAAGCGGAAGATGAAAGTGAGGAAGATTGTGATATTCCCGAAGAACTGGCAAGATTAATTGAGGATGAGCACACAGATCTTCAGCCGCATAAGGAGCAGGTAGAGACCATCAACCTGGGCACCGATGAAGATAAGAAGGAAGTCAAGATTGGTACAACACTTGGGGCAGACGTCAGAGAAAGATTGGTCAGGCTTCTCAAAGAGTATGTGGATGTGTTTGCATGGTCGTACCAGGATATGCCCGGTTTGGACACAGACATAGTTGTTCATAAGTTGCCGCTTCGACCAGATTGTCCTCCCGTAAAGCAAAAGCTCCGAAGAACAAGACCAGACATGGCTCTGAAGATTAGAGAGGAGGTCAAAAGACAGTTTGATGCTGGATTTCTTGCAGTCGCAAAGTACCCTGAGTGGGTAGCTAACATTGTGCCAGTCCCCAAGAAGGATGGCAAGGTTAGGATGTGCGTGGACTATAGAGATTTGAACAAAGCCAGTCCAAAGGACGATTTCCCTCTTCCACACATTGATACATTGGTTGACAACACTGCCAAGTTTGCTGTTTTCTCATTCATGGATGGTTTCTCAGGATACAACCAGATTAAGATGGATCCTGATGACATGGAAAAGACCACTTTTATCACACCATGGGGCACGTACTGTTACCAAGTTATGCCATTCGGTCTTAGAAATGCGGGAGCCACTTATCAAAGGGCAATGGTCACCCTTTTCCATGATATGATGCATAAAGAGATAGAAGTTTATGTGGATGATATGATTGCCAAATCACAGAGTGAGGAGGATCATTTGAATCATCTCCTGAAGTTATTTGAGCGTCTCAGAAAGTTCCAGCTGCGTCTGAATCCAGCTAAGTGTACCTTTGGTGTCCAATCAGGAAAGCTACTTGGTTTTATTGTTAGTCAGCAAGGAATTGAAGTAGATCCGGATAAGGTCAGAGCGATTCAAGAGATGCCAGCTCCAAAAACAGAAAAGCAAGTCAGAGGCTTCCTCGGGAGACTGAATTACATCTCCAGATTCATATCCAACATGACTGCTACTTGTGAGCCTTTATTCAAGTTACTCCGGAAGAATCAAGAAATTGAGTGGAGTCCTGATTGTCAACTAGGTTTTGAGAAGATCAAGGTTTATCTGCAAGAACCTCCTATCTTAATCCCACCTACTCCAGGGAAACCTCTCTTCATGTATCTGATTGTGCTTGAGGGATCTATGGGTTGCGTATTAGGCCAACAAGATGAAACCGGTCGTAAGGAGCACGCCATTTATTACCTAAGCAAGAAGTTCACAGACTGTGAAAGCAGATATTCGCTTTTAGAGAAAACTTGTTGTGCTCTGGCGTGGGCGGCCAAACGTCTCAGGCAGTATATGGTTTGTCACACCACCTTGTTGATCTCGAATATGGATCCAATAAAGTACATCTTTGAGAATCCTGCTTTGACTGGAAGACTTGCCCGTTGGCACATGTTGTTATCCGAATATGACATCCAGTACGTAACCCAGAAGTCTATTAAAAGCAGTGTTTTATCTGAATACCTTGCTGATCATCCTGTTGAAGATTATGAACCTCTGAAGTTCGATTTCCCGGACGAGGACATTATGTTGATAAAGGATTGTGAAGTTCCCGGTCCTGATGAAGGTCCCGAGCCAGGTTCTCGTTGGAAGATGATGTTTGATGGTTCCTCTAATTACATGGGGCATGGTGTGGGAGCTGTTTTGATGAACCCTGATGGTGGTTACACTCCTTTCACGGCTAGATTGTGCTTTGAATGTACAAACAACATTGCTGAGTATGAAGCATGTGTTTTAGGTATTGAAGCTGCAATCGATACTAGAATCAAGATCCTCGAGGTATACGGAGACTCAGCCTTGGTAATTTACCAAGTCAAAGGTGAATGGGAGACCCGTGATGAGAAGTTAATCCCTTATCGTGCCCACGTTGTGGAGTTAATCAAGTACTTTGATGAAGTCACTTTCCATCATGTTCCAAGGGAAGAGAATCAAATTGCAGATGCTTTGGCTATGTTGGCCTTTATGTTTCAAGTCAGATTTCTTAATGAAGCTCCACTCATTACAATCGAGCGAAAAACCTCACCAGCCTATTGTCTACTGGTCGAAGAAGAAACTGATGAGAAACCATGGTTCTATGACATCAAGAACTACCTGCAAAACCAGGAGTACCCAGCTGATGCAACAACTCTGGACAAGAAGACTCTGAGAAAATTGGCGTCCAAGTTCTTCCTCAACAACAATGTACTTTACAAGAGAAATCATGATTTGGTTCTGCTCAGATGTGTGGACAAGCGCGAAGCAGACTTATTAGTCAGGGAAATTCATGAAGGATCATTTGGAACACATGCCAATGGACATGCCATGTCCAGGAAGATTTTGAGAGCTGGATACTTCTGGTTGACCATGGAATCAGATTGTTTCAAATACGCCAGGAAGTGTCATAAATTCCAGATTTATGCCGACAAGGTACACGTACCTCCGACACTTTTGAATGTTCTGTCATCGCCTTGGCCTTTCTCAATGTGGGGCATTGACATGATAGGGGCAATTGAGCCTAAAGCTTCCAACGGTCACCGGTTTATCTTGGTTGCCATTGACTACTTTACCAAGTGGGTAGAAGCAGTTTCTTACGCCAACGTGACAAAGCAAGTGGTTGCTCGTTTCATCAAGAACCAAATTATCTGCCGCTATGGGATCCCAAGCCTGATTATCACAGATAATGGGACCAATTTGAACAACAAGACAATGAAGGAGTTGTGTGACACATTCAAGATTAAACATCATAACTCTTCCCCTTACCGTCCGAAGATGAACGGAGCTGTTGAAGCTGCGAACAAGAACATCAAGAAAATCTTGCAGAAGATGGTAAAGACCTACAAAGACTGGCACGAGATGTTACCGTATGCCTTACACGGATATAGAACATCAGTTCGCACTTCAACAGGGGCAACTCCTTTCTCTTTAGTGTATGGGATGGATGCAGTTCTCCCTATCGAAGTGGAGATACCATCTTTGAGGATCTTGATGGAAACCAAACTGGAGGAAGCTGAGTGGGTCCAAAGCAGATATGACCAACTGAATCTCATTGATGAGAAGAGAATGACCGCCATGTGCCATGGCCAGTTGTACCAGAAGCGCATCAAGAGAGCTTTTGATAAGAAAGTTCATCTTCGAGAATTCCAAGAAGGAGACCTTGTACTCAAGAAAATCTTGCCAGTTCACAAACACATGCGTGGGAAGTGGAGTCCTAACTATGAAGGCCCATATGTTGTGAAGGTGGCATTTTCCGGAGGTTCCTTAATCCTCACAACTATGGATGGTGAACAACTGAAACACCCGGTGAATTCTGATGCAGTCAAAAAATATTATGCCTAAATAAAGCCCGATAGGTCGAAAACCAGAAATGGCGACCTATGCAAAAATGGGTATCCCGGTGGATCATAACCTATAAAGGAGATCCAGGCAAAAGTTAGGGATAAAAATAAAAAAATAGAGCTCGCTAAGTTGAAAACCCGAAAGGGCGGCTTAGGCAAAAAAGAGCGTCCCGGTGGATTGAAAACCCGAAAGGGCGGTCCAGGCAAAAGTTAGGGACAAAGGCATTTGACTGTATCAGATGGTGTCTATCATTACTGAAGATTATTACCTGAAGACCAATCCAGTCGCTCTTGTCAGAAGCAAGGTGTTGGGTGGTTTTAGTTATTAAGGGATTATAGTGGTCGTTGGATTCAATGTAGACCTTTCCCCGTTGCCATTTTCAATTTGTAATTTTCCATGGAGTTTTTGCTATTGGAAAACTACCATTCTTGAATGAAATACAACCTTTGCCTTTAAACTTTGTCTTTTAGTTCTTATTCTCTTTGTTATGCGAAATGTCTTTACTGAATTACAATTTAACTTTGAAAATGACAAAAAATATTTAAATAGTTTTTGAAAACACACTGGAAAACCTTCAAATTTCTTTGACTTTAGAAAAATTAAAAGATTTTTTGTCTTCTAAAAAAGCCCTCTGGCTTGCAGCAACACTCCCATGCAATTATTACAGAAATCCCCACAGAGGATTAACAGCTGGTGGCACTCTTGGATGGATCCTTGGATCAAGTATCAATTTCCAAGTTTGAAGATATTTCCCCAGCATCTTTCTTTTTTACTCGTCTGAGTATTTGCGTTGAAATCCTACTTTTCCTGCTTTATCAAAACTCTCCGTCTCTCCATAGAGTCAGCATTTGCATATCATGATCATTCGCATCATGTTCATCGCATAAGCATTTGGCATAATCATCTGTATATCTCCAGTTGTCGTCTGTCTAACCCCAGATCCAGATTATTATCTTCTGTTGTTTTAAAGTCCACTGTTGTTGGTACCCCGCAGTGTGGTTGACCAAGATTTCTTTTCCCAGCAACACTGGCATCCCCTGCAGAGGCCCTCCTTGATGTACTTTGGTACAACCAATACTTCTTTTTAACTCAATTATCATTGGCATGAATCCTTCAAGTTGTTTGTTTAAAACATAGAACTGTCTAATTCAAATGCACCTGTGTTTCCCTGATAGTTCCTAAAAGTTCTTCTAAAAAGTTCTTCATTTTAAGAATTTCCTGAGGTTGGTCGTTTATCTCGTTGAAAACCCCAACATTTATTCTTATTTTCCAGCTTGGTCGCTTAGAGCCATTCGATTTATCTTTAAACGTTTCGCATGTTATTCCCAATGTTAGTGTGTATGCACAGAGCTACTGCCTGAATACTATTTTCATTTTCCAATTTTTAGTTTCAACAGCTACACTTGAACCTGTTGATTTACTATTTTAGACCCATGACAGTTATTTATTTCTCCAAC
This sequence comes from Lathyrus aphaca, assembly GCA_963966055.1. Lineage (NCBI taxonomy): Eukaryota > Viridiplantae > Streptophyta > Magnoliopsida > Fabales > Fabaceae > Lathyrus > Lathyrus aphaca. The sequence continues at coordinate 450,356,657 of OZ014521.1, forward strand.
CATCGTGTTAAATTTTATTTTCCAGACCACTGTGTCACTACCTGTAATTTTTTTTTATTTTCCAGACCACCGTGTCACTACCTGTTATTTTATTTCCTGACCACCGTGTCACTACCTGTTATTTTATTTCCAGACCACCGCGTCAATGTCTGTTATTTTATTTCACGACCACCGTGTCACTATCTGTCTTTTATTTCCTGACCACCGTGTCGTTATCTGTTATTTTATTTCCTGACCACCGTGTCGTTATCTGTTATTTTATTCCCCTGACCACCGTGTCACTATCTGTTATTTTATTGTCCTGACCACCGCGTCTTTGCCTGAATTTTATTTTCCAGACCACTGTGTCACTACCTGTAATTTTTTTTATTTTCCAGACCACCGTGTCACTATCTGTTATTTTATTGTCCTGACCACCGCGTCTTTGCCTGAATTTTATTTTCCTGACCACGGTGTCGATGTCTGTTATTTTATTACCTGATCACCATGTCGATGTTTGTTTATTCCTGATTGCTGTGTCAATGTCTGTTATTTTCGGTTCTCCTGACTGCCGAGTTGAGATCATTTCCATTTTCTCTCAATCACCGAGTTGTTGTATCGGGACCCCCAGTAACCACTTTGAACTTGCTAACTCATCTTTCCAGATAGTCTCTCGTTAATCTTGCGTTTTGTTTCCCGTCTTGTCATTCTTAGCGCCAGCAGTTACACTTGAACCTGTTGATTTATCACTTTGAATATATTCTGGTGTCTGTTAAGAGAATCAATTTTAGCTTCAAATCTTGTTTCAAGCTTTGGTTTCAACTGCCGAGTTATTTCCAAGTTTTTTTTTGTCATGTTTCAATTTTAAAGTGCAAGTCGGTTTCTAAAGCTCAATTCCAAGTTTTGTTTCTTATTTCAAATTCCAATTCACCTTCCTATTTCCGAATTCATTTCATGTTTTTTGTGTGTCTTAGTTCTAATCAATTTCCAAGTCCATATTTTTAAAAAAATCCCTACAGTTTAATTCTATTTCTAATCCATTTTAGTTCTTTTATTTTTAATTCCTATTTCTATTTCAAAAAAAAAGACTTCCAAATCGTCCTCAATCCCGATTTGTTCATTTCAATTCCATCACTATTTATTTCCAAGTCCAATTTCCAATTTCGTTTACAAGTTTATTACCAAATTCATTTCCAAGCCCGATTTCAAGTTACTAATCTCAAAGTCATTAATTCTCAACTCGACTCCACTGCTATTTCTCATGTATCACCTATGTCCTATTGCTAATTTAACCTTTCGTTCCAATTTCAATCTTCAAGCTTATCTAAATTTTTAGTTTGCCTCACCTTTTCTTATGATCCTACTTTTCTACATTCATTTATTTCTTTTATTTCTTTTTCTGTTTTTCATATCTTGAACATGTGCCCCATGAAGCACCGTTTCTTAAAGGGGTCATTTGACTTAGACCATAAGGGAAAGAAGAATAAAGATACTGTTTGATTATTGGCCACATGAAATGTATGGGATTCAAATCCTAAAATTTGGTTGCGAAGTTTTCAAATTACTTGTAAGAAATGGCAATCCATATTATATTTTGTTTCAAGATTGGTACAAGTTTGTTTTAGGCCATATCAAAGCAAGTTTACAAGTAAATAAATTCCATCACTGATTTAAAGCCACTTTGTTAGGATTACAAGAATTGGAAATCTAATACAGTTTCTACAAGTGGGCGTTCTGCAAATTTTAAAACTCTTCCTCTTCAAAAACCAAAATCAAACAAAAATCCAAAAAATCCAATAACAACACAATAACCCGTTTTCTCACCAACACTGTAATCTCCAATGGATTCACCAAACACGCCTCAAGGGAATGGACACTGAACTTCCTCTTCTTCTGCATTGTACTTCCAATGGGAAAATCCGAAGAAGAACCACATCTGCCACGTGGCGCTACCTCATCAGGTCGACCGTAGAATGCGGAAACAGAGTGTCGGCGCTATTGTTGTTTTTTCTCATTCAGGAACTCTTTGAAGGTTATTACTTCTGTCAGGTACAAAGAGAGGATTCCTTTCAAAAAGCTAAGCCCTATAAGGACCATACAACAATTACAAGGATGCAGAAACTTGCAAAAGAGTTGGGTATAGTCATACTTGTTAGTTTCTTTAAGGAGGAAAACAATGCACATTATAACTCAATAGCCATTATTGATGCTGATGGAACAAGTCTTGGAATTTATAGAAAATCTCATATTCCAGATGGACCGGTTTATGAAGAAAAGTACTATTTTAATCCGGGTGACACTGGATTTAAGGTTTTCCAGACAAAATATGCAAAAAAATTGGAGTCACTATTTGCTGGGATCAGTGGTTTCCAGAAGCAGGATCCATCACTCTGCTGAGGTTGTTGGTTTGAAGGATATTGGTCACCTAGATGCCGACAAAATCATTCTTGTATCTCGACGGATTGTTATTCTTGAAGCATATGCGCTATATGACCCTGAAAGTGGCTATTGATAGGGCAGAATTTCAGACTTGATGAGGCACTTGCTGAAGCTCCAGGCCAGGTCTTTTGGTGCCTCTCCCTCGGGTCATGGACATGAAAAATAACAAGAAGAAAAAACAAGTTAGGTGTCGAAGTAATTCATCCTTTACCACAGTAGAAGATAAGTTTAAGTCATTAAAAAAAGAAACCAACTATCCCAATCTAAACTGAATTGTTTCAGTTCACTTCAAACCAGAGAAACCAAGTCAACAAAATGGCACAGTATAAGGTACAAGCAAGCAAATGTCAGCAGGGTTGCAGAATAAGTTTTCACATAAATGGCAAAAAGTTTTGATACAAAAAACCAGACACACAAAAGACCTGTTACTCGGATATACGCAAAATGGATTTAACTCCCTCCAATGAGCCAAACCTGCAGGTTGAGTGAGACAGGGCATAAGTATCAAACAAAAAATCAGGTCAACACTTCTTTGACAAGTTATCAGAGGCAGCAATAAGAAACCCTAATCTGATCACTATAAAAGGGATTGTTTATCAGTTTGTGAAGGGGGGGGAGACAATAGCACAAAACAGAAGCCATAAACAATCATAAACCAGTTTGGCAATAACAACCACAGAAAGAAACCACTTACCTTCAACCTTTTGACGAACCCTGTGGAAACCACCACCTGTAAACTTCGAAAACCAGCAACAATCTCTAACCATTCTTCATCAACCCGACCACACATCTCATAAAACCTGCAAATATTCAGAAAAAAAACCATTATTGTTTTCACTGTCAGCATCAAAAAAGCCATAACCAAACACAAAGAGTACTTACAGAAAACTCTAAAAAAAACAATCATCAAGCGGAGGATCTAGACTTCCTCTCATTTCCGTCGCCGCCGCCGCTTAACTTCAATCAAAACTCAGAAAACCAACCTTCACAAATGCAAAAACATAACTCAAATCACCACCATCTTCATAACATCACCTTCACCCTTTATTGTTTTCGTTAACCCCCACTCAACTCCATTAAAACATCATCCTTCAACTCACCTTTCCCAAATCCACAAAATCGCTGAAAAATAAACCACGAACCATTCGTTTCATCATAAACTCACACAAACCCTCACCGCCAAACCGCGAAATCGCTGCGAAATCCGTCAACCAACGACAACAACAAAAACCCTCATCCCAACCGCGAAATCGCTGCGGAAATCTCGCACAGTCACCTCAGAAATTGTGGGGTCCACAGCCAAGCGCGCGGCGACAGAGGGACGAAATCGACGTTGAACCGCAACTGAGACCAAGGTATATTCTAACCCTTCTTTAAGTGACGTTGAACTTGACCCCTGGTTTCTTTTCCTTCATTCCTTTATTTAATTTTATTTATTTGAGTTTAAAGACTTACTGTTAGTAATATTTATGGGTTAATTAACTTTTGAAACTTTGCTTTGGATCCTACTAGCCCAGCCGCATGCACCTGGCCCTGTTATTCATCTATTTTTTATTTCATTTCTTTTTTTTGTTTGTTTATTTAATTCTTAGGTTATTAATTTTGTTTATTATTCATTTATATTATTTGATTATGACACACTTCTGTTACTTATTTTATGGATAAATTTGTTTGTTTATTTTAATTTTATTGATCAATCCTATTTTTAGCTATGTTGTGATATACTTTGATATATATGCTTGATAATTGTTGTCGGTCTTATATGGTAGAATCATGTTTTTTACCTTGTTTCGTTTCTACGGATTTATTCATTTATTTATTCTTTTTTATCACGACTGTATAAAAATATTAAAAAAAACAAATATACAACATCCCAAAAAGATAATAAATAAGGTTAAGACTTTCAAAAATAACTAATCTCTTGGTCCAAAGCCAAGTAGATTCATACGCCTACACTGCACACACGTAAGTCGATTATCAAGTGATCGCCGTCTGCATGACTTATTGCTCGCCTTAATTAATTTATGGAAAAAAGGAACTCCGGAGTCTAGCATTCCGCACGTTCTGGATTGAACCGCAATTGGGCTAGCCCCACGCGTTGGTTCAATCACCGTTCGTATAAAAACAATTCAATCCATCTTAATTAATTTACGGAAAAAAGGAATTCCAGAGTCTAGCATTCCGCACGTTCTGGATTGAACCGCAATTGGGCTAGCCCCACGCGTTGGTTCAATCACCGTTCGTATAAAAACAATTCAATCCATCTTAATTAATTTACGGAAAAAAGGAATTCCGGAGTCTAGCATTCCGCACGTTCTGGATTGAACCGCAATTGGGCTAGCCCCACGCGTTGGTTCAGTCACCGTTCGTATAAAAAATATTCAAATCTCAAATTAAAACATACCAACCAATTCAAAGCATTTTCATAATTAATTAGCGAGTAACTGAACTCCGGAGTCTCGCACTCCGCACGTTCTTGAATGCAACCGCAACATGGGCTAGCCCCACGCGTGGTTCATTCGTCCTCTCGTTTTAAAACACCTCTAACAAAGATTAAACATCTTTTCTTCTAAAATGAACATTTGTTTAAATCATTCTATCTCTCGAACGAGTTAGTGCTTCAGCCTCCACCGCGAGTATAAGCCAACGCTCATCAGTAGAATGCGTTTTAAATAACTGTTCAATAAAAATCACAAACCGTAGCCACACGAACTACGAAGCTCTGACTTTCCCATTGCACAAGGGAATACGTAGGCACGGGGATTTTAATCCTTCGCGAGCACCCTAATAAAAAATTTAATTATTTTTCCGTTTAAATCAATAATAAAAAACTTCAATCTTTTCTCTGTCATAATAATTTTTAACTTTAATTTCTTTAGAACAAACATATTAATAATCATTTAGAAGACAAAAACTTAAGATCAAACATTTAATCGCACAATTAGCTAAGAGGTTCCCGTTGACTACAACGGACGTGAGGGGTGCTAATACCTTCCCCTTGCGTAACCGACTCCCGAACTTAGAATTTGGTTTCGTTGACCATTTCTTATCTATCCTTTAGGTTGTATCTATATCTCCCTTTTCTCTCGTAGAATAAATAGAATTAGGTGGCAGCTCTGTTGTTTTGTTTTTAGGATCGTATTTTTCGAGGTACGACACATCACCTTATAGCAAAAAGTGCCCCACTCTGTAACAAATGTTGTCTTCTCCATGTCTTCAGGAGCCATCTTGATTTGATTATAACCAGAGAAACCATCCATAAAAGAGAATACCTTATGCTGAGCAGTGTTGTCTACCAGAACATCAATATGAGGAAGTGGAAAATCATCTTTGGGGCTGGCCTTGTTCAAATCCCTGTAGTCTACGCACATACGCACCTTACCATCCTTCTTAGGAACTCGTACCACATTTGCAACCCACTGAGGATAAGAAGTTACTGCTAAGAACCCTGCATTGAACTGTTTCATTACCTCTGCCTTGATCTTTTCTGACATTTCAGGACGCATACGACGAACCTTCTGCTTCTTTGGACGACAATCTTCTTTCACTGGTAAACGGTGAACCACAATGTCTGTATCCAACCCTGGCATATCTTTATAAGACCAAGCAAAGATCTCTACATAGTCACGTAACATCTGAACCAATCTGCTCTTGACACTATCTTCTAAATCAGCCCCTATCTTGACTTCTTTCCTGTTTTCTTCAGTTCCCAAATTTACAACTTCGACTGGCTCTTCATGTGGCTGTATAGCTTTCTCTTCTTGTTGTAACAACCTAGCAAGCTCTACAGGTACTTCACAATCGTCCTCATTTCCGTCTTCAGTTTGATAGATCGGATTCTTGAAATTATAATTGGCAATAGTAGAACTGTTATCAATAGGATCCAGAGTGGATGAGGATCTGCATTTTAGTGATGTGGATGTGTGTAAGAACACATAGCTGATAAAAGAAAAGAAAAACAAGGAACACAATATTTACGAAAACGAAACGTCCACTGATTTTATTGAATGAAGTATGCAAATGAAATGACATCCCGTAACAAGCACACCATTGTGCCCCGGGCAAGGCACAAGGCTTAAGAGTTTTAATTGTTCAAAAAAATTACAAACTTAAAAGCAACATCACAGTAATAGTATTTACTCCTGACTAAAGGAGATAGGAATAACATCTTCAGCTTTCCAATTATTGAGTCCAGCACCCACAGTAGGAAAAATCCAAGCATCCAGGTTGTAGTCTTCATCATAGTCTCCCACGGCATTGATCTGATCTTTCACAACCCCTTGATTGGTGATACGAACAGCACGAGCACGACGAACAGCCTTCTGGGACTCTGCAGTGAAACCCAAACCAAATTTGTCAGACTTGTATGGGATATCAGGAAGCTGACCCCAAATAGTACAACCACCTTCATCCACTACAGCTCTAGCATCGTTGAGGGAGGCCATTGCCATTGTTGGAGGTACTCTGGTGACCACAGGAACTTTCTTGGCGACCGGAGGAGCTACATAATCATTAACAATCCAGGGAACCACTTCAAATGTCTGACACGATGTTTCAATGTATTCACCTTCCATATCCAGATACTTGAAAGTGTTTACATGGCTAACAAAGTATTCTTCCTCTCCATAGATAGTAACAACTTTTCCTTCTACCGGATATCTCAGCTTCTGATGTAATGTAGAGGTTACAGCACCTGCCCCATGTATCCAGGGACGACCAAGCAGACAAGAGTATGAAGGACGAATATCCATCACATAGAATGTAGCATTAAAAATATGGGAACCAACTTTGATTGGGAGATCAATTTCCCCATGCACTACTCTTCTAGAACCATCAAAAGCCTTCACCACTATACTACTGGGCTTCAGCACAGCATCTTCAGGACTCAGCTTATTCAGGACTTCCTTGGGCAACACATTCAGAGAGGAACCATTGTCTATCAATACATGTGACAGGGTAGTGCCCCTGCATTCAATTGAGATATGCAGAGCCCTGTTATGATCCCTCTTGGCAGGGATCAAATCAGCATCAGAAAATCCTAACCCATTATCATAGGTCAGGTGGGCAACACAATTCTCAAACTGGTCAACAGAAATTGCATTGGGTACATGAGCAGTCTTCAGAAACTTGATCAAGGCCTTGGCATGAGCCTCAGAGCATAACAACAAGGACAACATAGAAATCTTTGAGGGAGTATGCCCTAACTGATCAACAATGTCATAATCACTCTTGCGAATGATTTTCAATACTTCTTCCATCTGCTTAGAGAGATCATCAGCAGCTGGCACATCAGTAGATACAGGTTCAATAACAGGACCTTTGCCCCAAGCATCAGTGGTGGAGGTAGCAGCCGGAGTAACTGCATTCTTGGAGGTCACTGGAGGAGAGAAGACTCTTCCACTTCGTGTGATCTTACTAGATCCAGCAATATTGTCAACATCAACAGGCACATCAGCTAAGGGTTCTTGCTTAACACCATGGATATAAACATCAGACCCATAGTGCCAAGGCACAGCTTTATCAGACGTATACGGAATAGGACCAGGAGTAGTAATGACCATAGGAGCCACTCTGGCTTCAGCAACAACTTTCACAGGGCCTTCAGCAGTAATTCTGATTGGACCCTGATGGGTGATTTTAATAGGACCTTTGGAAGTGATTCTCACCGGCACTTTGTCAACCATATCAACCTCTTCAGTCTTCTTCCCTTTAGTAATATGCTCTACCATACTCTCCACAGAAGGTGGTCTTCTTTCAAACACTATGGTGTAATTATTCATGAGACGTTGAATTCCGTCCTTCAACCTCCAACAACTATCTGGATTATACTCACAATAGACACAATCTTCGCGACAACCCGGAAAGAACCCAGCTTGTACTAGCTTCTTCCTGATGACAGACAATGGTGTGGTCAACTCCGCAACTGAATGGATATGTAAATCTTCATCAATGGCATTGACAGTCTTCTCGTGATTTGGCATGGGAGCAGTAATCACATTTGGAGTACCTGGAGGGTCAAACTCAATCTCTCCAGCCTCAATCATATCTTGAATTTTGTTCTTCAAGACCCAGCAGTTATTAGTATCATGTCCCTGACAGTTTGAATGATATGCACATCGTGCATTTGGATTGTACCTGGGTGAGGTAACATTAGGATTCTGAGGAGCCTCTTTCAGAGTAATAAGTTCAGCCTTCAACAAATGTTGCAATGCCTGAGCCATTGACATGTTGATCTTCGTGAACTGCCTTCTAGCCCTCTGTTGGTTGCCCTGTGGCTGTTCTGTTGTTGCAGGAGTTGGATTTGAAATATGGACTGCACTCACAGACTGATGCCTTCTATTACGATCAGGTTGACCATAAACAGCATTGGATTCTTTCTTCCCAGTGGGAGGCTTCTTTGCAGTACCTGATGAAGAAGTACCCACTTGGATCTTACCATTCTTTATACCATTTTCCACACGCTCTCCTGTAATTATCAACTTAGTGAAACCAGATGATGAGCTTCCAATGAGATGACTGTAAAATGGACCATTCAGCGTACACATGAACATATCAACCAATTCCCTGTCAGTCAAAGGGGGTTGTACTCTTCCATCTAAGTCTCTCCACTTCTGAGCATACTCCTTAAAACTTTCTTTGGCGCCCATAGACATGCTCTGAAGCTGCATGCGAGTGGGGGCTAAGTCAGCATTATATTGATACTGCTTATAGAAAGCTTCAGCAAGATCATTCCAATCCCTGATGTTGACACTCTCTAATTGATAATACCACTCCAATTGAGCTCCAGATAAGCTCTCTTGAAAAAAATGGATCCACAACTTCTTATCAGCAGTGTGAGGTTGGATTCTTCTGACATAAGACCTCAGATGCAGCTTGGGACAAGAGACCCCGTCATAAACAACAAAGGTAGGAACCTTGAAACCAAATGGTATAACTACCCCAGATATCAGACTCAAATCTTCAAAATCCAGCCCAGATGACTTCTGCAACTCCATAGCATCCATTCTATCCACCAGCATCTTGAATTTGTCTTCATTAGGCTCATGGTAGTAATTAGCCTCAGAATCAGAGTCCCCCATAGTGTTGTGGAGACTGCCTCCCTCTTTTTCAGACTCTTCAGACTCATAATCTTCAACTGGTTCCTTGGTCTTGACAGGACCTCTGAACCTTCTTCCCATGTTGATCAGGCCACCTGACCTTCTAGTCTTCTTAGTCTTCTTGGCCAGCAGTGCCTTCAATTCATCCTGCCCCTTGGACAGATTCAGGATCAGTTCTTGGAACTGTGCATTTTGTGCCTGGAGATCCTTAACTGTTTGTTCAAGAGCCATTGCTGAAATAAACAGCGAGAAGATGAGAAACCTGTGCACAATTATAAACCTGTGATGCAATGAGATGGAATGTAAATGCGTATGCAATGTTTTCAAGGACCGCAGGATTTAAATTTTCTTAAACAAACAAGAAAGTAAACTTTTATTAGTAATAAATTTGTTTTGCCTTTTGGGCTTACAAAAAATGAAATGAAATAAATACAAGAGATGGGGTTTTAAGTCTCCCATGGACGTTTCCTCTTTGTGTTGAGGTATGAGTTGAGATTCCGTTCCTCGTGAAGTTGCTTTGTTAGTTCCAGGATTCTTTCTTGGCTTGCTTTGTAATGAGCCTCGAAAGTATCCCTTTTCTCCTTCAACTGGATCCAGGATCTCTGTAAGTCTTCCATGTCAGTAGGCATGTCTGGGTGAAGGATGGTATAAGCAATGTCTCCTTCAGCAACAGGTTCCATGGTAACTGGCAGGATGGCAGGATATGGCATTATGAGAGTCTGAGCACGAGATCGCACCCATATGAGATAAGCTTCCATAGGAATAGTGTACTTAGGCTCCAGTGTCTTGCTGTCAATCCTGTTTACTTTTCCCCAAGCTCGTATGAATCTCTGACGGTAACCTTAAAGATCATTGTCGTAATCAAACACAATGCCCTGTATCAACATGTCATGTGGACCATCACTTCGAGCGTAACCAAACTGTCGTAAAGCTAGAGAGGGGTTGTAGGTGATGCCTCCTCTTATGCCTAGAAGTGGCACATTAGGGAACTCCCCACAACGATCAATGATAGTGACATTCTCCATAGATCTGGAGCACCAATGGATATCTGAATGCGAGAGTGACATGATCCTCTTGGACCACCTGAACCCTTGCTCATTCTTCATTACTGAACGGGGAAGGTGAGAAATAAACCACCTAGAAAGCAAAGGTATGCAGCACATCAAAGTTCCTCTTGCCTTTGTAGTACGAGTATGAAGAGAATGTAGGATGTCTCCAAGTAATGTAGGTACTGGATTGTGATTCAGGAATATGTTGATGGCATGAACGTCTATGAACTGATCTGGGTTGGGGAACAATACTAAGCCATAAATTAGCAAGGCTAAGATCTCTTCAAAAGCATCATAGCTCATGGCCTTCAAGAACATTTGAGCATTATCCATTAGTACCTTGGCAAGAATACCCTTAACTCCGCTTCTCGTTTCTAGAACAATGTCAGACTTCTTCAGATGTAGAGCTGCAGCAATAACCTCTGGTTTAAGCTCCTTCTCCAAGCCAGTGAAGGGTCTTTGATCAAGAACAGGTATACCCAGAAGTTTAGAGAACTCCTCTATTGTAGGAACCAGCTGATAGTAAGGGAATGTAAAGCAATGGTGCTTAGGGTCAAAGAACTGAAACAAAACACTCATCATGTCTTCATTGAACCCTGAAGTGACTAGATCCAATAGGTGACCATGTCTCTTGATGAACTGGGAATGATCAGACACTTGAGAAGCCAATTCTTTAAGCTTAGCAGGTATGCCCACAAAGTTGATCCTGATGGTGTTTCTATGAGCAGAAGCCATGACCTGCAACAAAGAACAAAGATAAATCCTTTGGTCCTTGAAATGGTTAGTGAAAATGCTATGCTTATGATGCATGATGATGTCATGATGTTATGCTCAATCACAAACATGTGGCACACACAAACAAGTCACATAATAGCCCTAGGTTTAAAGGCTTGCATGAGGTTCAAAAGGTAAGTACCCTCCCCTGAAGTTTAGATGGTTCATCCTGTCCTATAAAGTAACCAGGTTCTAAGGGATCTCAATATCATTGATCCTTCACAAGGGTGGTTGTTCAGTAGGCAACTTACTTGCCAACCAAAACCCTCCAAGTTTAGGATCTCAATGAGTGTAGTGTCGAGTATCAACCAACTTCAGTCTTCACCAAAGCCGGATATCTCACTACTTTCTAAAGGCCAAGATGGGATAACTAGGGTTCTAAAAGTCAGTTAGTGTATTGACAACATATGGCAGCCTCATATTATCCTCAACTTGACTTAAGGAACATAAGCACCAACCAAGAAGTCACACTAACTATGGCCACCAGATCAACCATATCGATATACGTCGTACAGTTTCCTTGGTCTATTGCCATTTACCTAAGGTACACTAGATCCGGGTTAGGACCTTTCACACATAAGAGCCCAACAAGTAAAGTAAAGCAAACAAGGCAACAATTTAAGTGATCTAATTCCTAAGGGTACCCCTCTTTAATTTAAATCCCCAGCAGAGTCGCCAGTTCTGTAACACGGTGGGAGAACTGACTTTAGTTATGTTGCGGATAGCAAGAGTCGCCACCGACTTTTATTTTATCCAAAGGAAAGGCATAAAAGAACAGGAAAGACCTTTTTAAAAGATTTTTGGGTCCGGGGGGTAGGTTATGTAAAGGGAAGGTGTTAGCACCCTTTACATCCATGGTTATCCATGGGCTCTTAGTTACTTAGCTCACTTTGAATTGTTTTTGAAAATGTGAAGTGTGTGAATAGAAATTTTCATAAGAGTTTGATAATGATCCATGTACGGATGCGTAAAAAACTTGTGTTTGAAAATTGTTTGAAATTTGTGAAGTATTTGAAAAGTTTTTAAATGGTGAGCAAGTAACTATGAAGAACCTACCCTAAAGTTTAAGTCTTTCTGTTCTTGAATCCTTTAAGTGGTAAGACTATCCCTATTATTAAGGAATAGGTAGTCATTACCTTGGATGTGTGGGACAAGTAAAGGGACATTTGTTTAATGAAGGCAACTGTAGGGTGTATTAAGCATTTTGGAGGGACTGTCATCATTATTCGAAAGGGACAAGATCTTTATGAAGGCAACCTTTTAAGGGACTTGATCTTTTATTGTTAAGGGACTAGATGACTTTTCTTTTAAGGGACTTTTGCTTTATACACCCCACTTGACCTTGTGATTAGGCAACATTGAGAGGCAACCCTAGAAAGTGAGATGGCGATCAAAGATCGACTTACGTGTGTGAGTGTTTAATTTTATATTTATCTTATAATTTAAATGACCTAAATTCAATTTTTAAATACAAATAGTTTTCACTCCCTATTTACTAACCATAGCATAAGAAATAAATAATTTAAAGTTTACATCCAGAAACAATTACAACAATGATAATTAAACAATTTTAAATAAATAAAGCAAAATATATAATAATAGTAAAAATTGGGTTAGTGAAATAATAATAATAATCATAATTTAAAATAAAGGGGGTTAGTAAAAAAAAATAATAATAACAATTTTAAATGGGGTTAGCAATAAACATGATTAGTAATAATAATAATAAGCAAAATATAATAATTAAAGATTAGATTTCAATATAAACAATTATTTAAAATTAAAAAAAAATGAACAATTAAGTAATTATTATAAAAATTTTAATTATATACAAATTATAAAAATTAAATTAATTTTAAATATATTATGAAAATAAAATTATAATTATAAAATCATTTTAACAATTTTAATTATTCCTAAGCATACATCAACAATTATTAAAATGCAAAAATTAAGAATATAAACAATTTAGGTCATATTTACATATTATAAAAAAATAGGATTAATTATGATTACATTTACAAAATTTAATAAAATATATACATGATAAAAAAAATGATCATACAATTATATTTATGAATTTAAGGATTATAACAAAATTTTATTTATTAATTAAAATTATAAACAAGAATCAGGTTTTTTAGAAAATATATTTTTAGGGTTTATAAAAATAATTAGGGTTTAAGTTATATACAAAAATATTAGAGTTTAATAATAACTTATTAACTAAACAAATATATACATATTATAATTTAAGCACATAATAATAAAAACAAACTAATTTTAGAATTTTGAAAATAATTTTGAAACTTTGAAAATATAAGATATTTGTATGATTATTTATAATTACTATTAATATAATTAAACAAAATAAATTAAACAAAATAAAAAAAATTGGAACTTACCTGGCTGGGAGTTGAACCCAGGACACCCTGCTTGCCAATACCCAGACCACAAACACACACCACCAGGCCATCATGCGCGCAGGCAGTAAAAAGGAGAGTTGAATTGGTTTTATTCCATATCCTGAAAAATCAAGGAAAATAAAAAGAAAACAAAAGGCCTGGGGGGATCGAACCCAGGACCTTGCAAGCAATATACCAACCCCTTACCATTCCTGCTGGATGAGCGAACCTGTCTACAATCTCACTACAACTCATAATATATAAACATTGCTAATTATATGAAAAACAAGAAAAAAAAGATGGTGAAGCCAGGACTCGAACTCCTGACCATAAGCAATATACGCGCACATCATACCACTGGGCCAAGCAACCAACTGTGAAACAAAACCATAACTAATTCATAAAATATTATATATAATATTCAAATTCTGGAAAACGCGCGCAGCTTCTTCTTCTTCTACCTTTTACCTGCGAAATCACCTGCAAAGTTTCTTACACAATTTCCTGCGAATTTTCCAAAACATAAACCTACGAAATTGGGAATACCATCAAAACAGTGAAATTTCTCAAAATTAATTTGTGTATTATGATTCCTAGAGGTCACACGATTGTGCTGTGTTCTTAGAATTCATTTATTTAAGGTTTATCATGAAACCCTAAAAGCTTGGCCGAAACCCTAGTAATGGTGATTCCTCCATCTTGGACCTAAAATCAAATTAATTTATCCAGAAAGCATCCAAACATCATCATAAACACAAACCAACAATTAGTTTTCATTAACAATATGTAAATCATTCAAATCGAAAATTTTTAAAACATGAACAAAGTGCATTCGGTTTTCACGATTTAGGGCATGAATGAATGATGTTATGATTCAAAATCAATCACTGAACTTCAAGGAACCTATTGTAACCTTTGGTTTGTCTTGAAAAGGGCTATAAGTGCCAAACCGAATTGGAGTTTTTGCTTGAATTTTTGAAATGTGAAACTTACTCTTGGAGGCTGGAAAAATCGTGGCTTGCATTAGGTTTGTGTTAAGTACTTATAGGATGATCAATTTAGGTCAAAAAGTTGGATAGTTGTGTAGAAGATTTGATTCAAAAAGATTCACAATGATAAGCTTTGAAATTTCAATATTTTTGCATCAACACTTTCTATTTCAAGCCAATCAATGTTATTCTTGTATCAATTTGATCCATGCTGAATTCATGACTTTCTAGAATCAAAAATAAATTTAAATCTTCATGTTTAATATTTTATTTAAATTTAAAATGATTTTTAGTATAAAAAATCATAATAAATTAATTAAATAAAATAAAAATTATGAAAATATCATAGAATTTTCGTGCATGATGTCATGGATTGCTTTGGGTTATTAAAAGTTCAGCCCATTTAGCAAAATTTGATTTTAAACCTCCATTTGCTTCATAAACTTCCCTAAAATTTCCCACCTTTGCAAGAGCACATATCCTTCAATTTTAATGGTATGAGGGTGTTCTTAGACATTTTGGAAAGCTTGAAGAGTCCTCTAACCAACCCCACTGGTTTCATGTCCATATCATTTACCATTCTCAAGTTATGTCCTTTTGAAGTTGTTGACTTTTTGTTGACTTTCAAAAGGACCTATAATGTCTTAGCTCATACCTTCCAAATGAAGCATTTTTGGGCTTGGCTTGTGAGACACAAAGTTGTAGAGAATTCAATTTCCTTCAAAATTAGCTTTGGATGGAGACTTGGTGATGAAGCATGTGAAAATTATGGCTGGTCAAAGTTCAGTTGACTTTTACTGAGGAAACCCTAATTTAGAAACTCCTGATTCTTGATGATCTGAAATCTCCTTGATGAATCATGATCAACCCTTGATCAAATGATGAATTTTACTTCATATACTTGATGTTGGCAAAAAATCATGAAGTTTGACTTTGGTTTGACCACAGTTGACTTCAGTTTGACTTTTTAACTGCTTTGACTGATTTTGACTTATCTGATCATCTGACTGAGCAAACTTTTGAGAAAAGTCTTGAAACTTGTCATGGGGGTTCTTACACATATATAAGATGTTATGAAGCTCACTTGAAGTCTTGGAAGTTCATTTAGCCTGATTAAAGTCAAAACCCTAGTTTTAGAGGCACTGCTTAGGAGGTGCATTGTCTGAGGGAATTGTTAACTCTTCTGACCAATTGTGAACTTTGTGAACCTTGTGAACCATCATAAAATGTCTTGTGAACCTCATGGGAGGTCTTGTGAACCTTGTGAACCTCATAAAGTGACTTGTAGACTTCATGAGCCTTATGAAAGGTCTTGAAAGCATTGTGAATCTTGTGAACCTTGTGAATCTCATAAAGTGACTTGTAGACTTCATGAGCCTTATGAAAGGTCTTGAAAGCATTGTGAATCTTGTGAACCTTGTGAATCTCATAAAGTGACTTGTAGACTTCATGAACCTCATGAAAGGTCTTGTAAGTGTTGTGAATCTTGTGAACCTTGTGAACCTTCTTAGCTCACAAAGTCTTGTATTGTGAGGGCAAATTTTGGGGTGTAACAATGACGTACACAACTCTGCTCCAGAGATTGTTAGACTTGAACTTGGTTCAATTGAGGACTTTAGCACCACCTCCACCTGGAGAGCTTCCAGTGGGGTATGATGCTAATGCAAGATGCGCATTTCATTCAGGAGTTCCCGGTCACTCAACGGAGAAGTGCATGGCATTATAGCATAAGGTCCAAGACTTGATTGACTCGAAAGCTATTAACTTCGCACCGCCTCCAAATGTTACATCAAACCCCATTCCAAATCATGGAGGGTCCAGGATAAATGTTGTTGACAATGGCGAGAGGTTAAACCTGATCTTGAATGTGGATGAAGTAAAGACTTCGTTGTTGGTCGTGAAAGATAGATTGTTGAAAGGGCAAGTTTTCCCAGAATGTGGTCATGGTTGCGAGGGTTGCATGGATTCAGTTAATGGTTGCGAGGGTTTGAAAGCCGGGCTGCAGTGTTTAATTGACGAGGGGTCTCTACAGTTTGACAGGGTCGACAATAGAGGTGATTGTGTGTCTACAGTAACAATTTACTTTGATCCTGCTGAGGTTCCTACACAGAGAGAGTCGGTGACTATCTATTTTCCAGAAGTGAGCCCAGTTACCATTACTATTCTGGGACCGGTTCCTTATGTTGATGACAAGGCCATCCCTTAGCACTATGGCTCAGATGTGTATGTAGAAGGTCAAAAAGTGGAAAGTAAAGCGGTAACGATTGACCTGACTGTTGTGAATGTCGGAGGAGTTGGTGGATTTACTCGGAGTGGGCGTCTCTTTGCTCCTCAAGCTCTTAGAGGTGATCCAGAAGCTGAGGCTGCTACAAAGGCTAAGGGTAAACTGGTAGCAACTGAAGAGGTGACAACTCTTGCTGCTAGTCAAGGCACTTTTGGAAAAGAAGTTGAAGAGTTCATGAGAATAATTAAGAAAAGTGACTATAAGGTGGTTGAACAGCTGAATCAGACCCCGTCCAAGATATCCATTCTGTTGTTGTTGATGTGTTCTCAAGCTCACCGGGAGGATTTGCTAAAAGTTTTGCAAATGGCATATGTACCACAGGAGATAACCGTTAACCAGTTAGAGGCCGTGGTAGGCAGTGTGAACGCCAGTCATGGGTTGGGATTCACAGATAGGGATCTCACTTCTGAGGGACGTAATCACAATAAGGCCCTACACATCACCATGGAGTGTAAGGGTGCTGTCCTATCACATGTCCTAGTAGATACATGTTATTCTCTCAATGTACTCCCTAAGAAGGCCTTAATGAAGCTGAATGTTGAGGGCATTATTTTGCGACCCAATGATTTGATTGTGAAAGCATTTGATGGGTCACAGAGATCTGTGTTTGGGGAGGTTGAGCTACTGGTAAAGATTGGGTCTCAGGTATTCAAGAGTACATTCTATGTTATGGATATTCAACCCGCTTATAGCTGTCTGATGGGACATTCGTGGATTCATGCTGCCGGCGCAGTGACATCCACGTTGCATCAGAAATTGAAGTATGTGGTAGACGGCCATGTTGTTACTGTATGTGGGGAAGAAGATATTCTCGTAAGCCATCTGTCGACCTTCAAGTATGTGGAAATGGACGGGGAGATCCATGAGACACTTTGCCAAGCTTTTGAGACGGTTAATGTTAGTACTTTGTCTCCGGTTACTGCAGTTCAGAGCAATGAGAAGGATGGGACTCCTATTTACTCCTACAAGCAAGCTAAGGAGGTAGTTCAATCCGGAAATGCCCAGGGCTGGGGCAAGCTGCTGGAAGTGGAAAAGAAAGACGACAAGTTTGGTCTCGGATATCAACCTGGTCAGTCCAGCTGGTCTCATGGCAGTAAGCCCATAGTGTTCACAAGCACTGGAATGCTCGACTACAACAACATTTGTGCTACAGATGCAGATGGGGATAGTGATTGCGACCTAGATAACTGGATTCACCCATGCGTACCTGGGGAGGAGCTCCGGAACTGGTCTGCCGAAGATTTTGCTCAAGTTACTTGGCAGTCAAAGTAATTTTTCTTTGTTTCCATTTTATCATACTGCATGTCAAATCCTACACTCTGCCCAAGGTGCATGGATCCATATGTAGGGCCACCATGTTCTAATGCATTTACTTTTTCCATGAAATAAAGGACATTTTTCAAGCAGATTGTGTTCTCTTTCTTTCGTTTTAAAATTTTTAACAAAAAAAAAACAAATAAAATGGCAATGTTTTTCTTTCCAGTGTTTTTGTGTGTTCGTGTCTCTTGTAAAGGAATAGATTCTGAAATAAGCACATCATTTGTGCAGTGTTGATCATTCGGATTCCTGTGATAACATTCCTGCTATGACTATGCATGACTTCGACAATCCTATCCGCCAAGCTGATGAAGGGGTTGAGGAAGACTGTGAACTCCTAGAATAATTGGCTAGATTGTTGAAATAAGAGGAAAGGGTCATTGAGCCTCATCAGGAAGAAGTAGAGATCGTCAACATCGGGTCTGAAGGCGTAGATAAAGTGATCAAGATTGGGGCCAGTCTGCAGGCCGAGGTAAAGAAGAAGTTGATCGGTATGTTACGTGAATATGTGGATATCTTCGCCTGGTCATATCAGGATATGCCAGGGCTGGATACTGACATCGTTGTGCACAAGCTGCCACTAAAGGAAGATTGTCCTCCTGTAAAACAAAAGTTGAGAAGAACTAGCCATGATATGGCTATAAAGATCAAGGAGGAAGTTCAAAAGCAGTGGGATGTCAGGTTCCTTGCTGTAACTAGTTACCCACCTTGGGTAGCTAACATTGTGCCTGTACCAAAGAAGGATGGCAAGGTCCGAATGTGCGTCGATTATCGGGATCTAAACAGAGAAAGTCCAAAGGATGACTTTACATTACCTCACATTGATGTGCTGGTAGATAACACCGCTCAGTTCTCGGTATTTTCTTTCATGGATGGCTTCTCCGGGTACAATCAGATCAAGATGGCACCGGAGGACATAGATAAAACGACGTTCATTACCCCGTGGGGTACATTCTGTTATAAGGTTATGACTTTTGGATTGAAGAATGTCGGGGCAACGTATCAACGGGCTATGGTAACGTTGTTCCATGACATGATACACAAGGAAATTGAGTTCTATGTAGATGATATGATCGCCAAGTCTCGGGACGAAGAAGGGCATCTGGTCAATCTCAAAAACTTGTTTGATAGATTGATAAAGTATAGACTGAGGTTGAATCCAAACAAGTGTACTTTCGGAGTGCGTTCCGGTAAGTTGCTGGGTTTCATTGTCAGCCAGAGAGGGATTGAGGTAGATCCTGCAAAAGTAAAAGCAATACAAGACATGCCTGCACTGAAAACAGAAAAAGAAGTGTGTGGGTTTTTAGGGAGATTGAACTACATTTCTCGGTTTATATCTCATCTAACTGCCACATGCGAGCCAATATTCAAATTGTTAAGAAAAGAACAAACGGTCAGGTGGAATGAGGATTGTTAAAGAGCCTTTGAAAAGATAAAAGAATATTTGCAGGAGCCTTCAATTCTAATGCCTCCAGTTCCAGGACGGCCACTTATCATGAACTTGACCGTGTTAGAAGGGTCGATGGGGTGTGTCCTATGCCAACATGACGAGTCTGGTCTAAAAGAGCATGTTATTTATTACCTTAGCAAAAAGTTTACCGACTGTGAATCCCGTTACTCACTGCTCAAGAAAACTTGTTGCGTTTTGGTATGGGTTGCTCGCCGACTGAGACAGTACATGTTGACCCATACCATATTGCTAATCTCAAAAATGGACCCCGTCAAGTATATTTTCGAGAAACCAGCATTAACCAGAAGGGTTGCAAGGTGGAAAATGATCTTAACAGAGTATGATATACAATATACTTCCCTGAAAGCCATCAAAGGAAGTATATTGTCAGATTATCTTGCACATCAACCGCTTGAAGACGACTATCAGCCAATGAAGTTTGATTTCCCTGATGAGGACATCGTGTACCTCAAGGTAAGAGATTGCGAGGAACCACTTCCGAAGGAGGGGCCTGACCCTGAATCCAAATGGAAGTTGATGTTTGATGGGGCAGTCAATATCAACGGAAGCGGAGTTGGTGTCGTTCTTATCACTCCTGAAGGTGTTCACTTTCCCTTCGCTGTTATAATTACTTTTGGCTGCACCAATAATGAAGCGGAATACGAGGCGTGCATAATGGGAATAGAGGAGGCTATTAATCTTTGGATTAAGACCCTCGATATTTTCGTAGATTCAGCCCTCGTTATCAACCAGATTACCGGCAAGTGGTATACACATTAAGAACACTTAATTCCTTATAGGGATTATGCCAGAAAACTGTTGACGTTCTTCACAACAGTTAAGCTTCAATATATACCACGCGATGAGAATCAATTTGCCGATGCATTGGCTACACTTTCTTCGTCCATCAAAGTCTTGTGTTGGAACTACGTGCCCAGGATTGACATTTCCAGGCTTGACGAACCAGCTTATGCTTTCTCTATAGACGCAGTGTTTGATGAGAAACCTTGATACTTCGATATTAAGCTTTTCTTGGAAAAACAAGAATACCCAGCTGGGGCATCATCAAATGACAAGAAGACCTTGAGACGACTTGCTGCCAGTTTCTTCTTGAATACATACGGAGTTTTGTATAAGAGGAACTTTGACATGGTCTTGCTCAGATGCGTGGATAGACACGAAGCAGGCCTGTTAGTGCAGGAAGTCCACGAGGGATCTTTCAGTACTCATGCAGGAAGACATGCAATGGCTAAGAAGTTATTGAGATCAAGGTACTATTGGCTAACAATGGATACAGACTATTGTTCGTATTCCCGTAAATGCCACAAGTGCCAGATTTACACAGACAAGGTGCATGTTCCTCCTAGCCCGTTCAACGTCATGTCATCTCCTTAGCCCTTTTCTATGTGGGGCATTGACATGATCGGGAAGATAAAGCCTACTGCTTCAAATGGTTATCGTTTCATCTTGGTTGCGATTGATTACTTCACCAAATGGTCGAAGTAGTATCTTATGCCAATGTCACTCGTCAAGTGGTAGCCAGGTTTCTGAAAAAGGACATCATTTGTAGATATGGAGTGCCCGAGCGAATCATTACTAATAATGGTTCCAACTTAAACAACAAGATGATGACAGAACTGTGTCGGGACTTCAAGATTCAACATCATAATTCTTCTCCTTACCGGCCAAAGATGAATGGCGCGGTAGAGGCAACTAACAAGAATATTAAGAAGATTGTGCAAAAAATTGTTGTCACTTACAAGGATTGGTATGAGATGTTACCCTTCGCACTGCATGGGTACCGATCGTCAGTCAGGACGTCAACCGGGGCAACTCCTTTCTCCTTGGTGTATGGCATGGAGGCAGTCTTGCATGTTGAGGTAGAAATTCCTTCATTGTGTGTGATGATGGATGTGAAGCTTGATGAGGCTGAATGGGTATGTGCTCGATATAATCAGTTGTGTCTAATTGAGGAAAATAGATTAGCGGCTATCTGTCATGGTCAGCTTTATCAGAGGAGAGTGAAGCGAGCATTCAACCAACGAGGATCATTCCTCCAGGTTCAGATCACAGGGCCAAGTGGACCCCAAACTACGAAGGCCCATTCATAGTAAAGAAAGTTTTCTCAGGTGGGGCGTTGATGCTCACCACTATGGACGGAGAAGAATTCCAGTCTCATGTTAACTCGGACGCAGTTAAAAAATACTTTTCATAAAAAGACCCGCTGGACACAAAAACATAATTAAAGTGCATGCAAGAAAAGGGCATCCCGGCGAGCTAAAAACAGAATAAAAAGCTCGGGAAAAAGTTAGGGAAAATAAAGAAAAACAATGTACACCTGCTGAGTTGAAAAGCCACATCGGATAGCTCAGGCAAAAAAGGGTATCCCGGCGGATTGAAAACCCGCAAGGGCGATCCACGCAAATCAAGGGAATAAGCGAACAACTGCGATCCAGGTAATCTGAACCAAATCATCGTTTCATACAATCTGACAATATCAGAAGGGTAGAAATCAGTCCCCTCATCTTCTTTGGAAAGCAAAGGCAAGAACAGAAAGTCTTGAAGACATGTTGGTCATAGTAGGAAGGAAACTCATTGGAATGTCGTGCACATTTCCATTAGGATAGTTTCTTTTCTCAATTTTATGGTAGCTACCTCTTTCCAGGTAGTTGCTTCCTGATGAAAAACTTTGCCTATTCAAAGGCCATTCAATGAATGAATATTCAACCAAACGCTGTGTTGTGTTGTGTTTACCTTGTTTGCAAAAATGTCCTGAATTTTTGGCAAAACAAGCATTGCATATGAAACATGTTGATTTTTCTAAGAAAATTGACATTGCAGGGAAACAATTAAAACTGTCTTTGAGTGTCGGGCGACAATGGATGAACAGATCATACCATATAAATCCTCGGGGCACATGTGTGTATATTGTTGTTGCAGGTTTTGCAGGGCAATGTTGTATTTCCCCAAGCAGAGAGTGCTCCCCAGCCGAGCTAGAGCAAATGGAATCCCTGGAAAAATTTCAAACCTAATGAAAGAGGTGTCCTCCCCAGGTGGTGGTTGTTCTTCAAAATAAAGACATGGTTATCCCCAGTAGAGTTCAGATGGAACCTTCCCCAGCTGATTCAGATTAGGGTGGCATCCCCAGCAGAGTTTCAAACCCAATCGAAGAGGGTTGTCCCCAATCGGAGTCTTTGGTGTCAGAATGGGCTATTCCTAGCAAGCAGCTGAATGCCTAATTCCCCGCAAGGTTGTAACTGTCAGAACTCTTTCCCTAGTAAAGGCTACTTGACCAGGTGTTTCCCCAGTCGGGTCGGGAATTCATCATTTCATCGCAAAGTTTCATGATTGGTACGCAACCATCATTGAAATATCGCCAGCGAGTCCGCCAATTTATTTTTTGCCGGTGTGACAGAGTAATGCAGACTTTTGTTCACATTTCATTCCTTAACCAAGTATTGTCGGGATATCTTGATTATTTCCCCAGCGGAATTCCAAGGTTAATTGAAGAGCTTTCTTCCCCAAGAGGATTATCTTTCCATAAGCGAAATTATCCCCAGCGAGCGGCGGTGCGCCTGATTTCCCCACAGGGTCGAAATTTTCAGAATTCTCTCCCCAGCTAGAGTTTTGACTAAGCCTCTTCCTCAGCCGAGTCTGAAGATGGCTATCCCCGCAGAGTTCATGTTTGGGACTTGCTCCCATCGTTGAAATATTCCCCAGAGAGGTTGCCAATTTACTTTTGGCCATGTGATGTGTCGCTCCCGGGATTTTATTCCTAGTACAAACGCGAAAGTGGCGCGGAAAAGGTAGAGTCGCCAGCCAGGCATTTTTATCCCGAAGGAACGGGAAAGGTAATGCTGCACAAACCTGAGGAAGAAGGAAAGGACAAGGTCCTGCGAACAAAAGATCTGAGTTCGGGAGTCGGTTACGACCTGGGAAGGTATTAGCACCCCAGACTGTCCGCCGTACCCGACGGGATCCACGCTTGCTTGCTTGCTTCAAAGGGTGAAAAATAACTGCTGCTGAATAAAACTGCTACTGGAACTGGAATGGGAATGAGAAAGGAACTAGAAAAGAGAACAAAAAGAAAGAATGGGGAAAATGTAGGGAAAATAAAGAATGTGCTCGAACAGGCCCTACTCCGCTGCCTACGTACCTCATCGGGATAATGAGGATCAGAGTCGACGTAGTTCGCCTAACTAAGGCGGGAACTTATTTGTGATTTTTAGGATGACGTTGCCATAACTCTAGCTCAGGTGTTATCGGCTCTGACTCGAGCGAGTTTACCGTATCGCTGTTTGAACTGTCGAGGCAAGTCGCATTCGTCCGCAAAGATTAGGAGATGAGAAGAGAAGACGCGATGTCTTTGTTGGTTGTCTTTTATGAGAAGTGTTTTGGAGTTTGTTTGTGAACATTCTCATACTAAGACTTATCCATCGTGGTAAATACTTACACCTCGCCCCGAAACAGGACGCGTATAAGTACTCCGCAACAAAGTCTCATGGCGTACAAGAACATTCGGTTTTTATTAAGTGTCTTTTATATTTTGTTTGAAGATGAGAGAAGAAGACTCAAATCGGAAAAGGGACAAAAAACTAAGGGGGACTAAGACCAACCCTAAGTTATTTATTACACACAAAAGGGAGATCCTAATGGTTAGTGAGGTTTTCTAATCCTAAGGAGCAAAAGGAAAAGAAAGAAGAAAAAGGATGCAACTTAATTCCTAAGGAAGGTAAGTTGGTCCTAACAAAGGGGGAAATCCTACCAAACACAAATATGGAAGGAAAAATGAATTAAATGCATAAAAGAAGTGCATAAAAAAAGGATAAGGTGAAGGAAACTTACCTCAATTTTCCCCTCTACAAAACAAAGGTTAATGTTGCATTTTATTAAAAATAATAATGAGGTAAACACATACCAAACAAGCCCTAAGGTAACTTGGACCTAAACTAGACTCAATCTTAAGTTTAAGGGTGCCTAAACTATGCTAAACTAAAATTCAGCAACTATTTACAGCACTCAAACACACAATCGGCTATGAAAACAATGCATAACACAAACAACATACTACAACTATCATGCAGCATGAAAAAGTAGGTGTAAGAGGTTACAAACAGCATGCAAACAAATAAACAGCATACATTTTACAACACCTATATGCAAAAACAGCTATGAAATGCAAAATCCAGAATTGATTATTTTCACTTTTTAATGCATAAACTCAATAAAACATGCATCGATCTTATCATGAACATGCATTTAACCTAAATCAACATATACAAATGCAAGAACATGAACATTTTTGATGGATTATGGAAGAATGCATCACATGGATTATGCAACAAGTAATGCACAAAGTAGCACATAAATATGCATATGAACATGGCATATGAACATGATGATCATTGATTATGAACATACAACATGATAGTTCAACAAATATACTAAACTCAATGCAAAATTCAGAATTGAATTGATATGGATGATGTGATCAAATATGGATGATAGCAACAAAATGCAAGAACTTAAGCTATGCACAAAGAACACAAAAACCACATAACATGCAACATGCACGGAATCGTGTCGAAACGACTCGAAATGGGGAATGAGCTACTGGAAATGGACCCAAAAATTCCCTAAAATCAATACCTAAACATGTATGAACATTAGAGGAACTAGAAAGCAAGAATGAGCCATGAAATAAGCTGAAAAACCAAAATTCAACAGCGTTAACCGGTTAACCATATGCGTTAACCGGTTAACGGACCTAAAAAAACAGTAAAAAGACCAAAAACGCAGGCGTTAACCGGTTAACCAATTGCGTTAACCAGTTAACGCTGAACAAAATTGAAAAAAAGCTTTTGAAATAAGTGCTTTTGGCCACAATCTTGCTTCTAATGATCCCCTAACATACCTAGGAACATGCTACCACAAATTTCTACTTAATTGGAGCTTATTTACACATGCTAGCACCTATAACTATCAACACTTTAACTTTTAGATTGACAAAAATCACAAAAACGCAAGTAAAACACAATGAAACACAATCAAAACGAAAATCGATTAAAAAGAACTTAAAGAATGCCGAAACAGCGAGATGAAGAGAATAACTTAAAGAAGAAGTGATTAAGATCACTAACCTACGAAGTGGAGAAGTGCTTCGGTAATTGTTGCAAGAATCGGAGCTTGATCGAAGAGAAAACCAAAAACCGCAAAACCGCAAAATAAATGCGTTCTTGATGCGTGAACCTTTGTACACTTCCGATAAGCTGAAATCCTCACAAAAATCACTAGCTTCTTCTTTTACAATCCACACAATCAATGGAGGTTGAGGCTAAGCTTCAAGATCTTAAAGTTTCAATGTGAAACTTGAAGAGCTTATTCAAAGAAGCTTTGGTGAAAGGAGGAAAAATGGAGGAAAAGTGAGAGAGAAAAAGTGCTTATGAAAGAGTGAAAAATTGGAAAATTGTGGGAACCCCTTGCATTAAAGTGATTAGGGGTTATATAGAGGCCATGCTTGGAGCTAGGTTTGGAATGAAATTAGGTTTAGGGCCCAAACATTAGGTTTGGGATCCAAAATTAGGTTTGGTAGTTACTTAGGGTTAGGGTTGGAAAAGGAATATTCCTTGGAATACTCTAGAAGATGGTAGAACATGGTGGAAGTTTCCAAGGGAAATGGAATGGAATTGAAGTGGAAAAATGAGATGGAAAGAATTAAAGGAAGTGTGGAAATAAAGCGGAAGGAAAAGGGAAAGAAAAGGGAGGGAAAGGTGAAATCTTCCCTTTTGGTGGGTTAGCTTGGAAGTGGTTTGGATTATTTTTGGGATATTATTTCTCTCTTAAACTCCAATGTTTGGCAAGCCTCGATCGATCACACACCTCATGCAAAGGATGATGATTTATTTATTTATTTTTCGAATGCGATGTGATGATATGCGGAATGATGCAAGAATGAAGCGCAAATTGCTCGAGGTTGATGATAAATAAGAGGGAAAATTTTGGGGTGTTACAGCTGCCCCTATTCAATCACTGTAGACTTGAATGGATGATAGCAGTCGCTTTCACACGTTTGAAGTATGCAGGGATTGAATACTAAAAACAACTAGAAAATTTTCACTCGGTGAAAGAGAAAAGGGAAATAAACCCAACCATCTGAACTCTGCTTGTGGAGAACTCGGATATGAAGAGTGGTGAACTGGTGAATGTTTTGGAATAACACTAGGATATTGCTGATTCGCCACGCTACGGGTGAACTTTTATCGGGATATTAATGACATGCCACACAATGGGTGGTCTTCTGAATGCTTTGCCACACTACGGGGGTCACTGCTCGCTACGGGAGACTTTGGATACCTTACCACCCTGAGGATGGGCTTATGCTCACTCTGCGGGGGAACTCTACCACACTACGGGGGTACTCTGGAAATCTTGCCACTCCACGGGGACACATTGCTCAACTACGGGAGACTTTGATGATTCGCCACACTACGGGGCTACATTGCTCAGCTACGGGAGATTTCCAGAAAATTTGCCACACTACGGGGCACATTGTTCAGCTACGGGAGATTTTGATGATTCGCCACACTACGGGGGCACATTGCTCAGCTACGAGAGACTTTGATGTTTTTTCCACACTACGGGGGCACATTGCTCAGCTACGGGAGACTTTCATAAAATTCGCCACACTACGGGGGCACATTGCTCAGCTACGGGAGACTTTGATGTTTTTGCCACACTACGGGGGCACATTGCTCAGCCAGGGAGACTTTCAGAAAATTCGCCACACTACGGGGGCACATTGCTCAGCTACAGGAAACTTCCAGAATATTTTCCACACTACGGGGCACATTGCTCAGCTACGGGAGACTTCTGCTCACTACAGGAGACTTTTGCTCACTACGGGAGACTTTCAGAAACTTTCGCCACACTACGGGGGCACATTGCTCAGCTACGGGAGACTTCAACATTTTGCCACACTACGGGGGCAGCTGCTCGCTACGGGAGACTTCTGCTCACTACGGGAGACTTGGGATAAATTGCCACGCTGCGGGTGGACTTTGGATAAATTGCCACGCTGTGGGTGGGCTTTGGATATCAACCTTGGATTTAATACACACATGCTGAATTGTATGACATGATGCCCCATGACACTGGGGGATAAGTAATAAATCTTTGTTGACTCTGTGGGGAGGACAGATGATTGCCGATATTTCTATTAGAGAAGAGTGTGACTAGTCTGCCTCGACTTATCACCTTTACCAAAAATAAATTAGACTTTAGATTTAAAGACCCTGCTAGGGGATGCCTCAACTGCTGGGGATTGAATCTCACCTCACAGATTTTGCTGGGGAATCGACAACTTTTCGACTTAGCTAGGGGAAGACCTGTCAAGGCTCTGCTGAGGAGAGATCTCTCGTCTACCTGAATTTTCCAAACCTCTGTGGGGAAGGGAACCATTCAGCTAACCGCCGGGAATTTCTGGATTCTTGTAAGAAGTGCTCCACTACGGGAAGACGACTCTTGCTAGGGATGATCCTTATTTCTCTGTTGGAGAAGAGAAGGATTTGGTTTGAGGTCTACTGGGAAATAAGATCAAGGAGACCTGCTGGAGAAAGGTTTGACGACTTTAGTGGGGATAACTTCCATGCGTCTATTGGGGATAACGAAATTGAACTGCATCCTGCTGAGGAGGAAACATTTCAAGTAGTCTCGTGCTAGGGATCATTTGCTTTGATTCAGGCTTTACCTTAAGAGGATTTTACAAAAGACTTGGTGTCTTTAAACTCTTCAGGAGTATAATTGCCCCGATATTCTGAACTTCCGATTATCTATCTTCGGGAAAGAATGAATCCTCGTGCGATTGGGGTGACTTTCCCCAGTATGAGTCTTTGAAGATATTGCTCTAGGAGAGATCTGAACCTCGAGGTAATTGCCCCAGTTTGGCTGACTCTTGAGGATATTGCTTGACATAACTGCCCCTGATTGGTTGGCTCTTACCATGACTGGTTGGGTAATTCCTTACTCAATGGAGCTTTCTCAGAAAAGTGCACCTTGATGTGACTATCTTTCAGAAGTTTTAGGCCTCTCAACTTGGCAAGCTTAAGCTTCCGGACTGAACTTCCGCATGTGAGCTTTTTATGATGCCAAACAGATGTATGCAAGCAGAAAATGTTTATTCTGAGAATGGAAATTCTAATGCAACACACATGTTAATGTTGAAGTTTTGAAAAGGTGTCGCAAACCTTTGTGAACAAATCACTGGTTAAGATACGGAATTATTTTTGAATGAAAGCATGTACACGCAATACCTGCAATTATCTTTTAGCACAACTCATAGGAGTCACGAACGCCATCTCGTGGTAGTACGCTCTCAAATTAACCCTGTTTCAGTTAGAACTTTTGAGGGTTGTATCGTGGTCTGGTTCACGGTTTGTAGAAACAAAGGATATAGGCTCGAAGTTGTTTGTGCCCACCCATTCTTCGTGATGTTCTCCATTCCTATGTTCAGCTAATTTTCGCAAGCGTTCACTTTTCACAAGGGTTTTGTGTTGGTCGAGGAACCATTGCTGCTATCAGTTCAAGCACCAATCAGGTTATTGCTGGGAGTCAGTAACTCCTCTATCTTTCGTGTCTGTGCCACACAACTTTGTTCTCATTTGAGGATCTTTCTTGTGTAATCCTTTCCGTCTTTCGCTTTTGCGTTATTTTGCTTTATCCCTAACTTTTGCCTGGACTGATTCTTGTGAATCTTTGATTGTGAAGTCCAGCGGGATGCCCTAACATTTGCCTAAGTCGCTTGTTTTCAAGTTTCGAATTAGAGGGCTTTTTCTTTTCTTTTTCTTTTTGTATTTTGAACAAGTCGTGTCACACTATTTGCCTTGATTGCTTTGCGAGGGTTGTGACTGCCCCATTCTTTGGTCGACGAAGGATAACCATTGTGGTTTTCAGTCTTTGGACCTTTTGACTTGGATAACCATTGTGGTTTCGGGTCTTTGGACATCTTGATTAGCATAGTAGAATGCAATGGATATTCAAATACACTCCTTTTTGAAAGCCTGAACGCTTGGTCCGACTAGCTGACATCTACCCTGCCCCTGGGTTAAACGTAAGGGTTTTTTCATGTGAAAAGAAACTCCTACTTCAAGGCTCAAGGGGGGTTAGCGAGGGTATATCTCCCTTATATCTCCAGTGTTTAGGGATTTGAAACAAAGTCTGTACATCGTCAATAGGGCCTTACTCGAGAGCACACAATTAGAGATTTTGCGTTTTTGTTTCGTCATTCTCCTTCATAGAGTTTAAGCATGACAATTGGTATTGTGATGTACATATACAAAATTATAAGTGGATGCGAATGAATTACTTCAAGAAAAACATGTGAGTTTTATTATTGATAACATTCAAAAGCAAACAACTTTCATACATGTATACAAATGTTTTGCAAATAAAGAAACTATAAATGGAAATGCAGTAAAGAAGCTGAATATTCCCGTCATTGAGGAGGCTCGACTCCGTCTGGACCTGTCAGTCTTGGATACTTTCAGTGATCAATAGCTCTTTCACAGACTTGTAATCTTCAATTTGCGGCCGTATACTCAACCATGGCAATCATACCTTTTCTTCTAGTTATTCTGACTCTGACACGAGACATCTGAAGGAAAAAGTGAAGCTGGGGAGTAAAGTTGCCCCATAAGGTTGCTCGGAAAGACCTGACGATCTTCTGCCTATGTATCTCCAATGACCAATGACCAATGAAGAATCAGAGCGACGTAGTTCCCCTCAATAGGGAAGACAATGCATTGAAGAAAAACAAACAAACAGTTGCCATTGCTGAGAGTAGTTGAATATTGATGGCTTTATTTGCTTCCTGAAGATTCCAGCTTAACGTGGACCATCTGGTAAAACAACCGCGACACCGGCTCCATTGTGATTAGGCATTGGATTCTGGAGTACATTTGGGTGAGGCGCAAAATTGATCGCCTTGGAGTCAATTAGGTCTTGTACCTTGTTCTGAAAAGCCCAACATTTCTCAATATTATGCCCCTGGGCACCCGAATGGAATTCGCATCTGGCATTTGCATCAAAGTTCTGAGGTAGGTTATCAGGAGCAGGAGCTCTCATGGTACGAAGCTCGACCAGGTTCAACTTTAGCAGCTCTGGGAGCAGTACAGCAAATAGGCATGGGACGGGATCAATTCTGCGGTTTCTCGCTCTTGTCCTTTCTTTATTTGGTCTCTATGCCTGATATTGCTAACCTTGAGGTTGTGGTTGAACCTGTGGCGTAATAGTCACTGCAGCAGTTTGGTAGTAACCTTGAGAACGACCTTTGTCTCAGCCCCTATACACAGCATTGGTCTCGCCTTCTCTTCGCCTTTGGCCATTACCAAAAGGTTTCTTCACACTAGAAGAACTAGCACTGCTTGCATCCTGAATCTTTCCCAACTTCAGGAAGTTTTCTATTCTTTCTCCAGCGATGAAAATATTAGAAAAACCAATGGATGGGAAGGCGGCCAGACGATCCAAGTAAACACCTTGCAAGGTGCCCATAAACATATCGGCCATTTCCCGATCGAGCAATGGAGGTTGAACCTGTGCGGCCAGCTCACGCCACCTCTGAGCATACTGCTTAAAACTTTCTTTAGGTCCTTGATACAAATTCTGCTACTGAGTGCGGTTTGGAGCCATATCAATATTGTATTGATACTACTTAAGAAAAGCTTCAGCTAAATCTTTCCAGGATCGGATAGAGACCCTGCTCAGCTTCATGTACCAGCTCAATGAAGCTCCAGATAGACTATCTTGGAAGAAATGCATCCAAAGTTTCTCGTCATCAGTGTGAGCCTAGATTCTTCCAAAGTATGCGTGAATGTGAGTTCTAGGGCATGTGATGCCGTTGTACTTGTCAAATGATGGCACCTTGAACTTAGGAGGGATTCTGACTCCTGGCACTAACCCAAGATTGGTTACAGCGATGCCCAGGGAATTCTGACATTCCATGGCCTTAATCTTCTCCGCCAGCTCTTCATACCTTCGATTGTTGACCTCATTCATATTACCCACATCAGCATCCAGTAGAGTGAACTGGTCTTCCTGAGTGTCTTCATTACGGTCCGCGGTCCCATTTAGATTTAGCCCTCCGTCATGGGCAGCGTTAGGATCCGCATTCTCAATCGGTGTTCCGGCATTAGCATTCCCACGGGGTTGCTCAACCATCAACCTGAGACGCTCTTGATTCTGAGCAATGTCGGTCATCATGTCCATGAACTGATCCATCCTCTGTCGGAGCTCATTGAGATCAGTCTGCATTCGTTCAGCCATTCTCACTCGGTTTCTTTTTGTTGGATACCGATGAACGGGTTGACCAGCTATATTTCCTGAAGTTGAATAAGTTAGGAAGTCCGAATAACCTGTAAAAATGCAAAATATGCAAATCATGCAGTAAATGCGTATGATATGTTCATGAGGATGCGACATGCGACCCTGCAAATGAGTAAGCATGTGTTAGTAATGCAAGCATGCAGAGGATGTTATGCAATGCACTGGCATGTGGTCAAAGGTCTGGTGATCACTGGTCTAACGTTGGTGTTGAGAAGACAATCATGTGTTGGTGAAGAGTCGTAATAACAGTACCACCGAAATCCCGGATCTCAAAACCAAAGGACCATGTAGAACCTGATCATAATACTGAACAGTGCCGACAAATTGGGTATGTTGGAAGTTTTAGGGTTCCTGCAAACCTGTAAACCCCTTCATCTCACGGGTATGCTACTCCGAGTCAACATCACAGACTCTCAAAGCCGGATAGAAATAATACGTTCACCATTTCCGAGAAATGGCTCATGACCAAATCAGGGAATCGGTTTGGCATTATGTACTAACCAGGGAGGTCTCAGTTGAGTACGGGGAAAACGAGCATCCCTCATAAGTCCCCAGCTTCAAGCACTGAATCGAGAAACAATAGTACATTCATCCCGAAGGGTACAATACTATCGTCATACGAACAATTTGCCTTAATTGGATTCCTATGAGAGAACCATGCCATCCTATGCGAGTTCCCAGTGGGCCCTCGGATGCGAGTGGGTTTGCCAACAAATGTGGTCTGCCACTGTCATCACTGGAGAGGGTTGTTTCCACTAAGGTTCTCAATGATCGGTCCCCAGCTGCACATATCCATCAAGGTTGTATCCCGAAGTGGTGAAGAACCCCCACACAAGATAGTTCTAAGACGGTCGCAACTGGAGTGTGGAACACATCGCCACTCATCATGTAACCATGCGAGTACAACATGTCCACGCTAATCCTATAGTGCACTCGTATTTGGCTTATCTCACAGTAACTCCCATCCCGCAGAAAAAATGAAAACCAGCACAGCCAGACAGTCCAGTATAATATGATGCATGGAAAATGAATACTGAAAGCAGTAAATAAATGTTGTAAAGTAAAGCTGTAAAGAAAAGCAGTAAAGCTAAACTACAGCACACAACAGCAAACAGATAAACACCCAAAGAAAGAAAATCAAACAGGCGCAAGGATTGACTCTACAAGGGAAACCAGAGAATCTGGGTTCGGTCCCCAGCAGAGTCGCCAGCTGTCGCTCCCAGGATTTTCATCCTAGTACAAACGCGAAAGTGGCGCGGAAAAGGTAAAGTCGCCAGCCAGGCATTTTTATCTCGAAGGAACGGGAAAGGTAATGATGCACAAACCTGAGGAAGAAGGAAAGGACAAGGTCCTGCGAACCAAAGATCTGGGTTTGGGAGTCGGTTACGACCTGGGAAGGTATTAGCACCCCAGACCGTCCGCCGTACCCGACGGGATCCATGCTTGCTTACTTGCTTCAAAGGGTGAAAAATAACTGTGCTGAATAAAACTGCTACTGGAACTGGAATGGGAATGAGAAAGGAACTGGAAAAGAGAACAAAAAGAAAGAATGAAGAAAATATAGGGAAAATAAAGAATGTGCTCGAACGGGCCCTCATCGGGATAATAAGGATCAGAGTCGACGTAGTTAGCCTAACTAAGGCGGCAACTTATTAGTGATTTTTAGGATGAGATTGCCATAGCACTAGCTCAGGTGTTACCGGCTCTGACTCGAGGGTGTTTACCGTATCGCTGTTTGAACTGTCGAGGCAAGTCGCATTCGTCCGTAAAGAATAGGAGATGAGAAGAGAAGACGTGATGTCTTTGTTGGTTGTCTTTTATGAGAAGTGTTTTGGAGTTTGTTTGTGAACATTCTCATACTAAGACTTATCCATCCTGGTAAATACTTACACCTCGCCCCGAAAGAGGACGCGTATAAGTACTCCACAACAAAGTCTCATGGCGTACAAGAACATTCGGTTTTTATTAAGTGTCTTTTAGATTTTGTTTGAAGATGAGAGAAGAAGACTCAAATCGGAAAAGGGACAAAAAACTAAGGGGGACTAAGACCAACCCTAAGTTATTTATTACACACAAAAGGGAGATCCTAATGGTTAGTGAGGTTTTCTAATCCTAAGGAGCAAAAGGAAAAGAAAGAAGAAAAAGGATGCAACTTACTTCCTAAGGAAGGTAAGTTGGTCCTAACAAAGGGGAAAATCCTACCAAACACAAATATGGAAGGAAAAATTAATTAAATGCATAAAAGAAGTGCATAAAAAAAGGATAAGGTGAAGGAAACTTACCTCAATCTTCCCCTCTACAAAACAAAGGTTAATGTTGCATTTTATTAAAAATAATAATGAGGTAAACACACACCAAACAAGCCCTAAGGTAACTTGGACCTAAACTAGACTCAATCTTAAGTTTAAGGGTGCCTAAACTATGCTAAACTAAAATTCAGCAACTATTTACATCACTTAAACACACAATCAGCTATGAAAACAATGCATAACACAAACAACATACTACAACAATCATGCAGCATTAAAAAGTAGGTGTAAAAGGTTACAAACAACATGCAAACAAATAAACAGCATACATTTTACAACACCTATATGCAAAAACAACTATGAAATGCAAAATCCAGAATTGATTATTTTCACTTTTTAATGCACAAACTCAATAAAACATGCATCGATCTTATCATGAACATGTATTTAACCTAAATCAACATATACAAATGCAAGAACATGAACATTTTTGATGGATTATGCAAGAATGCATCACATGGATTATGCAACAAGTAATGCACAAAGTAGCACATAAATATGCATATGAACATGGCATATGAACATGATGATCATTGATTATGAACATACAACATGATAGTTCAACAAATATACTAAACTCAATGCAAAATTCAGAATTGAATTGATATGGATGATGTGATCAAATATGCAACAAAATGCAACTAAATGCACATACATATGATTATGCCAAATGCAACATATCTTGATATAATGGAAATGCAAAAATGATTTAATGCAATGTGTCGTACCTCGAAAAATACGATCCTAAAATAAAACAACAGAGCCGCCACATAATTCTATTTATTCTACGAGAGAAAAGGGAGATATAGATACAACCTAATAAAGGATAAGAAATGGTTTACTAAACCAAATTCTAAGTTCGGGAGTCGGTTACGCAAGGGGAAGGTATTAGCACCCCTCACGTCCGTTGTACTCAACGGGAACCTCTTAGCTAACTATGCGATTAAATGTTTGATCTTAAGTTTTTGTATTCTAAATGATTGCTAATATGTTTGTTCTAAGGAAATAAGTTATTATTAGTATTAAGACGGAGAAAAGATTAAAGTTTTTAAACAGAGAAATAGTTAAATTTTATATTAGGGTGGAGAAATGATTAATTTTTTATTATTGTGCTCGCGAAGGATTAAAAATCCCCGTGCCTACGTATTCCCTTGTGCAATGGGAAAGTCAGAGCTTCGTAGTTCGTGCGACTACGACTTGCAATTTTTTAATTGAACGATTGTTTGAAATGCATTCTACTGTTAAGCATTGGCTTATACTCGCGGTGGAGGCTGAAGCGCTAGCTTGTTCGAGAGATAGAATGATTTAAACAATGTTCGTTTTAGAGAAAAAGGTGTTTGAATTTTGTTAACATGTTTTAAACGAAAGGGCGAATGAACACATCGCGTGGGGCTAGCCCATTTGCGGTCCAATCCAGAACGTGCGGAATGCTAGACTCTGGAATTCTGTCTTTCGTGATTTAATTTAAATAAATGATTTGAAAGTTTTGATATACGAATGGTGATTGAACCATCGCGTGAGGCTAGCCCAGTTGCGGTTCAATCCAGAACGTGCGGAATGCTAGACTCCCGAGTTCTGTTTTCGTATATTAATTAAATAGATTGGATAATTGTTTTTTTAACGTTTTAAAGATTGATGTGTAATTAATAACGAAGGATTGAACGAACAATACGCGTGGGGCTAGCCCAGTTGTAGTTCATTCTAGAACGTGCGGAGTGCTAGACTCCGGAATTCTATTCCTTGTTAAATTATTTAAGATACGCGAAAACGTGCAGACGACGATCACATAGTGACCGACTTACGTGTGTGCAGATGCGGGCGTATTTTACTTGGCGTTGGACCAAGAAATTTTGTTAACCCAAGAAACGATTAATCTTAAAGTGATCGGGTTTATTATCTTCTTACGACTTGTAGTTAAAATACAAAAATGAAATTTCAAACTCGAATGAATCACATCAACATTAAATAACTAAATACTTAGTTAGGGCAAATGATTATCATGCACATACCGACATTCACCATACCAACAAAATCGAGTAAACAGTGCTTAATTAATTAGCTAAATTTAATAGGATTATTTTATTTTATTTTTTTTAAAAAAGGATAGAATAATTAACAAAGTTTTTTTTTAGTAAAAATAATAATATTTAGAATAATTAATCAAATATAAATATTTTTGTTTTTTTGTATTGTTTTTCTAAAGATTATATCAATACTACAAATTTAAATAAATAATAAAAAATAAAAAAATAAAAACAAATGAGAAAAAAAAGGGCTGGGTTTTTGATAATAAAGAAAAAAACGTTGCAGATAGAAGAATGGGCCCAACGAAAATAAAGGGTAAAGACCGGCCGGGTCAGGTCAACCCGGATCCGGTTTGGTAGTTTCCTAAAGGGGGAGATTTTTAGGGTTTTTGCAGCAGCCTCATAAAATTCTTTCACAAAACGAGGAAAAGGACAGAAACGCTCTCATCCCTTTCCTCCCATCGTCTCCCTCGCGCCTCTCTCTTAGAAAGAAAAGAAAGAAAACCTATCTGTTATCTTCAACCATTGCCCTCTTAGAACTACCAATTTCTCACCCCAATATTCAACCAAAACCAAACCACAAAGATTGCACAGATTTCACAAATCAAAACACAAAGGAAATTTCCGCCCTAATCCCTAATCTGATCGTTCTTCAACAACTCGAATTGAAATCGTCAACACAAAATTAAGGATCACGCAACCATGGTAACAACAAAAACAATCAAACAAGATGTAAGTTACAGGGGAAAATATAGAGATAGAGTCTACCGAAGGAAAAGTTCGAAGATGCAAAAGAATATGGTAATTGTTGACGCTCTCTTTTAATCTTATTCCTCTTCGTTTCTCTTTTGGTTGTTTGCTGTGAACGAAATCGTCTTCTCTGTGTATTTGTGCGTTTAGGGTTTCTGCTTTTGCGTTCGGATCCGGCCTCCTTCAGTCCTTCCTTTCTACGGCGACTTCTCACTCGATCGTTCTCGGTGTTGACAAAGGTTGGCGGAGGTGCTGTGAAGGTGAGGTTGTCGCGGCCGAGTTTGGTTTTCGTGATGTTGAAGGTGTTCCTGTGGCTGAAAGGCTCCGAACGGCAGTTCACGGGTGGTGATTGATAAGGTTGGATTGATGGCTCGCGAATGGTTACGATTCACGCGGTGGTTAGTTGATGGCTCGCGAATGGTGAAGATGGATTCGAGTGGCCGAAGGATTTCTGGGTTAATGAGAGATGGTGTTGAAGAAAGGTATCGTGCGGAGGTTCAGAGGTTGTATTTCTCTTCTCTGTGTTTGTTGAAAGAAAAATTTTCCTTTCTGTTTTTTTCTTTTTGGTTGCGATTATATTTTGAAAACTCCTCCCCCATTCTCTGTGAACTTCGCCCTTTTAAATAGGGGTGGGATTAGGGTTTGATTTGCAACGAAAAACCCTTCCAAGAAGTTTTGGCTTTGATCTTTTGTTTGATTCCTATGTCAGGTCATTATCAGGATCCTGGACAGCTTGTGGAGTGGAGAGCTTTTCCTCTTCGGGTGGGAAAAGAACTGCAGGGTTGTCTGAATTATAAGCAGGACCTGTTTTGATGTGTTTTTTGTATTCTTCTGAGTTGTTGTGCTGAATTTGGGAATAAGGGAAAGGTCTGAATTCCTCTGTATTTTTGTTATGGCTACTCCTTTTTCTGTATCAGAAATTGTTTTGCTTGTTTTGTGCAAACTTTGGTTTTTGTGTCTTCTGTTACATCTCTGCCTGCACTTGTTTATGTCCTGTCGTTATCCTGCACTTGTTTATGGAATCACGATATATGCAACTGAAATCCTGAGGCAATTTTAGAGTGAAAATTGAAAGCTGGGCGGGGACAAGCAAAGACCACACACAAAAAGTCTCATTTTTATTGGATTAAGTAAACAAATATTAAACCAAATTTAAATATAATTAATCTTAAGTAAAAAAACAGACTTAAACTAAAAATTTGAAGTTAAAATTGAAGTTTACACTTAAATTGAAAATTAAAGTAATTAAGAACTAATTTTAAAATACAAACTAATTAAATTATCCTAAAAATAAAGCTTAATTAACTTTTAAACTAATTGAATTAGACTAGTTAGAGATGACTAATTAAAATTAACTAATTAAAATATAAACTAAATTAAAACTAAATTTGAATTGAACTAATTAAATCTAAATAATCTAAGATAAATATTTAACTAATAAATTAAAATTAAAATAAATAAATGATGAAGTGAGACAAGCATTGTATTTTAAATTGAAACAAAATGTAAGATAAAACAAAATTAAATTATAACAAAATAAAAATGAAAAAAATTAATGATTATGAAGATGTGAACATGTATGTCTAAACTCAATAGATTGTGATGAATATGGTTATGAACATATATGAATATGATCGAATCAAAATTTATGAATAAATTCTGAATCGAAACAAAATTAAATTTAAAATGCTTGAAGAGTTTATAAAGAATGATATGTTCTTGAATGCTTATGTGGTAATACAAATGGTTGAATTGGAAATAGAAACTTAAAGAGAAATAAAAAAAAAGTTAGAAATCGGAATTGAATTGAATTTAGAAATAGAAATTTGAAAATGAATTAAAATTTAGGAATTTTTATAGAAACTTAAAAAGAATTAAAAATAGAATTAGAAATTGAATATAAATTAGAAATAGAAACTTTAAAATTCAGAAACAAAAAATAGGAAAAGAATATTGAAATTAAATTTAGAAACAAAACTTAACAACGAACTAAAAGCATGAAACTTAACTTGCAATTGGACTAACAATACCTAAAAAGAAACCTTAATCGCACGATTCAA
Organism: Lathyrus aphaca; assembly: GCA_963966055.1. Taxonomy (NCBI): domain Eukaryota; kingdom Viridiplantae; phylum Streptophyta; class Magnoliopsida; order Fabales; family Fabaceae; genus Lathyrus; species Lathyrus aphaca. The sequence goes on from OZ014521.1 coordinate 450,395,958, forward strand.
AGGGACCAAACCTCCGAAAATTGTTGCGACTCTAAAACGCACCAAATATGTAAATGATAAAACGAATGCAATGTGAAAAGATTAGGGGTAAAATTTGGGGTGTGACACAATGCAAACATATAAAACAGAATGCAACATGATTATTACATACCTAAAGATGCATAAACATAGCAACCAAATGCAAGAACTTAAGCTATGCACAAAGAACACAAAAACCACATAACATGCAACATGCACGGAATCGCGTCGAAATGACTCAAAATGGGGGAATGAGCTACTAGAAATGGACCCAAAAATTCCCTAAAATCAATACCTAAACATGTATGAACATTAGAGGCACTAGAAAGCAAGAATGAGCCATGAAATAAGTTGAAAAACCAAAATTCAACAGCGTTAACCGGTTAACCATATGCGTTAACCGGTTAACGGACCTAAAACAGCAGAAAAAAGACAAAAAACACAGGCGTTAACCGGTTAACCAAATGCGTTAACCGGTTAACGCTGAACAGAATTGAAAAAAAGCTTTTGAAATAAGTGCTTTTGGCCACAATCTTGCTTCTAATGATCCCTAACATACCTAGGAACATGCTACCACATATTTCTACTTAATTGGAGCTTATTTACACATGCTAGCACCTATAATTATCAACACTTTAACTTCTAGATCAACAAAAATCACAAAAACGCAAGCGAAACACAATGAAATGCAATCAAAACGAAAATCGATTAAAAAGCGCTTAAAGAATGCCGAAACGGCGAGATGAAGAGAATAACTTAAAGAAGAAGTGATTAAGATCACCAATCTACGAAGCGGAGAAGTGCTTCGGTAATATTTGCAAGAATAAGAGCTTGATCGAAGAGAAAACCAAAAACTGCGAAACCGCAAAATAAATGCGTTCTTGATGCGTGAACCTTTGTACACTTCCGATAAGCGAAATTCTCACAAAAATCACTAGCTTCTTCTTCTACAATCCACACAATCAATGGAGGTTGAGGTTAAGCTTCATGATCTTCAAGTTTCAATGTGAAACTTGAAGAGCTTATTCAAAGAAGCTTTGGTGAAAGGAGGGGAAAATGGAGGAAAAGTGAGAGAGAAAAAGTGCTTATGAAAGAGTGAAAAATTGGAAAATTGTGGGAACCCCTTGCAATAAAGTGATTAGGGGTTATATAGAGGCCATGCTTGGAGCTAGGTTTGGGGCCCATAAATTAGGTTTGGGATCCAAAATTAGGTTTGGTAGTTAGTTAGGGTTAGGGTTAGAAAAGGAATATTCCTTGGAATACTCTAGAAGATGGTAGAACATGGTGGAAGTTTCCAAGGGAAATGGAGTGGAATTGAAGTGGAAAAATGAGATGGAAAGAATGAAAGGAAGTGTGGAAATAAAGCGGAAGGAAAAGGGAAAGAAAAGGGAGGGAAAGGTGAAATCTTCCCTTTTGGTGGGTTAGCTTGGAAGTGGTTTGGATTATTTTTGGGATATTATTTCTCTCTTGAACTCCAATGTTTGGCAAGCCTCGATCGATCATACACCTCATGCAAAGGATGATGATTTATTTATTTATTTTTCGAATGCGATGCGATGATATGCGGAATGATGCAAGAATGAAGTGCAAATTGCTCGAGGTTGATGATAAATAAGAGGGAAAATTTTGGGGTGTTACATGATGATACGGACAGGTGTTCATCTCCCCAGTCAGAGTTAAGCATCATCAAAGCCTCTTGACCTAGTTCTCCCCTGCAGAGCCGTGATTATGGTTGCCAATCAGGGCACTTTGTTTGATGCTCTTTCGCGTTCCCTGTCACTCGTCGGTGCTCACGCTTCGATAGTTGCTCGTCTACATCCGTCCTAGCACTCGTCTGTGTTTAATGTTTGATAGTTGCTCATCTGCATCCGTCCTAGCACTAGTCTGTGTTTGATGTTTGATATTTGTTGGATGTTCGTCTGCGTTCCCATCACTCGCTCGTTTGTGAATTATTCTTCGTTTGATTATCCTCGGCAGAGTTGTGTTTCTTACCAGGCATCTATTTCCCGCCCTATCATTCGTCCGTGTTTGGTATCTGTTTGATGCTCTTCTGCAATTCTTGGCACTCGTCTGAGTTTGATACTCATTTGATGCTCGTATGCTTTCCCCAACAGTCGCCTGTGGGTGGTAGATGTTGATGCCCGTCCGCATTCACAACACTCGTCCGTGTTTTGAATTTGTTTGATGCTCATCTGCAATTCTTGGCACTCGTCTGTGTTTGATACTTATTCGATGGTCGTATGCTTTCCCCAACAGTAGCATGTGGATGGTAGATGCTGATGCCCGTCTGCATTCCCAGCATTCGTCTGTGTTTTGAATTTGTTTGATGCTCGTCTACAATTCTTGGCACTCGTTTGTGTTTGATACTCATTTGATGCTCGTATGCTTTCCCCAACAGTCGCCTGTGTGTGGTAGATGTTGATGCCCGTCCGCATTCCTTGGCACTCGTCTGTGATTGATATCTATTTGTTGCTCGTCTTCATTCCTCAACACTCGTCTGTGTATGACATATGTTTGTTGCTCGTATGCACGTCCCAACACTCGTCTGTGTTTGAATTTGTTTGATGCTCGTATGCATTCTCCAGCACTCGTCTGTGTTTGTTATCTGTTTGAAACTCGTTAGCATTGTTTGGATACTCGTCTGTATCATCCCTCACACTCGTCTGTGTTAGCTTATATCCATATATGCTGATTTAATAATCACTCTGGTACTCATTTGTATTGCTACTCCAAATGCTCGTCGGTGTTGGATTTCTGGTATTCGTCTATATTAGTGGCTGATATTCGTTTGTATCATCGCCTAAAGTGCTCTTCTGCGTTTCTTAGGTCATCGTCTGATATTCGTTTGTATCATTGACTTATGGCGCTCGTCTGTGTTCTCTTGATGATCATCCAATACTCGTCTGTGTTGAAGAGGTTTGAAGTCCTGACGGTGGGATTAAACGTCAAAATGGTTACCGGTCCTGGCGTAACAGGTTTATCCGAAGGAGGTTCGTCTGTCTCAGAGACCACTTATCTGCACAAGATGTGTGAAGAGGGTTCGTCAAATCCTAATGTTGCACCTGGCATAACAGGTTTGCTCAAAAGAAGACTTGTCTGTCTTAGACCATATATCCACGGATAATATATGAAGACGGTTCGTCTATCCTGATTATGCATGACTATCCCACATACTTAAGTGCATCATCGATCCTGGCATAACAGGTTTATCCGAAGGAGATTCGTTTGTCTCAGGTCATATATTACAAAATATATGAAGGGGGCTTGTATGTCCATTTCCTGGAATAACAGGTTTATTTGAATAGGGCTCGTATGTCCATTTCCTAGCGTAACAGGGTTGTATGAAGAGGGCTTGTATGTCCAGTTCCTGGCGTAACAGGTTTGCTCGAGGAAGACTCGTCTGTCTAAGTTTTTCTTATCTGAAGTAACAATTCAGGTTGGAAGGAGCTCGTTTGCGTTGTCCTCACTTCAGTCGCCAAAGCGTCATTTGGTTGGGTTTATTTCCCATTGCTTGCATTCTCCAGCATAGTGCAAATTTCAGATCTTAATGGTATTCAACCACAGTTCATCTTGAACGGTCGATAGCCGTGCTACCGTCCTTTTCAAATTAACAGTTGCTTGAATAGGGGCAGCTGTAACACCCCAAATTTTCCCTCTTCTCTTTAGCATCATCATCATATCATAATCATCATAAGAATATCACATCCTTAGCATTTTGCATAGAAATATGAAGCATAGCACTTGCATGTTCTAGCATAAGGCATATGATCGATCATCCGGGAAATTTGAAGCACTACAAGTCAAAATCAAGAGCATGGTGACCTGGCAAGAAGCTCACAGGATCTTTTATGCAAGCTCCATATCATGTTCAAAGCCCTAAAAAAAGAGAGAAGGTCAAAGTCAGATCATAACGGTTGGCGTCGGGTTATTATTGAGGTTTCCCACCAAATGGAGGGAAAATTCAAAATTCACTGGTGTTAACCGGTTAACAGCTGCGAATTTTGAATTCCAACATGTCGCTCCCACCAAATGAGGCTAAGTCAAATGGGGTACAGACGCGAACGGTTGGCGAAAGGAGTGAACACACAAGGGTGAACTCAGAAAGAAAAGAGTCGCCAGCTAGGAATTTCTATCCCGAAGGAAAGGTAATGCTGCATAAACCTAGAAAGATATGGATAAGACGGTTGCGAACCAGAGAAACTGAGAAAGGGGTCTAGTTACAACCTGGGAAGGTATTAGCACCCAGATTGTCCGCCGTACTCGACGGGATCCACGCTTAAAAGATTTGTGTTTTAAAGGGGTAGTGTCAGTGCAATCTATGTATCAAAGCTGGAAAGAATGCAAGGGTCAGTGTAAAAGAAATGTGAAGTGAAGCATGAGAGTGTCAATGTAAGAACAGAGTGAGAAGCTCAAGACTATGAGGTTAAAAGAATAAAGCTGGAAGAGGGGGGGAATATACAGAGACTTTTGTTCGATAACTGTTAAGTTATGCCTACGTATCCTCTCGTGCAATGAGGAAGTCAGAACACCGTAGTTCGACTCAAAGAGACTGAAAGATAAATTGACTTGTGAACTGCTTACTTGTCTATGCTCAAGTGTATGACCTGTCTGGCTCAGGTGCAAACTATCTTGCATTAGACGGAAGAAGTGAGTTCTCGTTTGTGAGTGAATGAGGTGAGAAAAGAATCCCGGAGGAGACGATTATTGTTTGTTTTTGATGTTTTTAGTCTTTTATTTCCTTTTGAAGTTTGTCATAAGTTAATGAGCTTAAGCCTAAACCAAGGGTTAGTAAACTCATCACATCCTCCCTCTGATTAGGGGTGATGAGAATACCTTAAGCATGAAGTAAACACCTCACACTTAATCACCATGATGTAGGATTAAGATCATTAACCTTCTTGTAATTACTTAGATGTTTTTTTTGTTTTTGTTTAGTGTTAAGTAATGAGTTTAAGCCATAATCAAGGATTTAATGGACTCATTACACCATCCTAATAGAAGGACAATAGATGAGAACATTTCAGCTGAGGAAGGCTCCTCAACTTAATCCATGATTAGGGATTAACCTCATGACCAAACAAAGCCTTTATTAAAGTGGATTTTAGTTAATGGTAAGATTAAGAAATGAATTTTATGGTTTGTAAGACAACTTGAGGGGGACTTGTTCATTAACACTAGGGTTAGTCCTTCTTAACCAATTAAGGAAGAATTAGAACCCTAATGCAAGGCCCAAGTTACAAGCTTGATATCTCAGTGATTATTAGATGGATTGATTAAGGGATTTAAACACATTAAGGGTTTAACACTTAGGATTGAAGTTATACACTCCATCCTAATAGAAGGATGCAGGCATAAGCTTAGTCACAAAGCCTTAAAACCTTTAAGGTTTAGTCCTTGATTATGAGATGAGAAGAGAAGACTCAAAGATAACACAAAGGTAAAACTAAATGGGGAAACTAATCAAACCCTAATTGTTATCATACTTGGAGATCCTAGGGTTTGTGAGGCTTAAGAGAGAAAGATCTTCAAAGAGCCACCAAGGAGGAACAAGATGAAAGGAGAAGGAGAAAAGAGAAACAAGCTAACTTACTTCACTTAAGAAGATAAGTTACTTGAAGAAAGAAAGTAAGAGATGAACATGAATGAGCAAGCTCACTCTAATACACAAGTAAAATGCAGAAATGAATGCATAAGAGGGATGAGAAGAGATTATGAGAAGTGAAGGCAAATTCACTTCTCAATGACTTACCACCTGAAAAGTTAGTAACAAGAAAGTGAAATGAAGTGAAAATGAGATGAATGTAATGATGCAAACCAAAGTCAGAAGCATAAACATGATTTTGATGATGCTAAGAGATGATGCAAACACATTCCAAGAGTTGTGGATGATCATAGAAGGATGAGGATGCAAATGAAGCATGTTTTGGACCATGAAAGTTCATGAAAGTTTATGTAATGAAATGAATGCACAACATTGCAAATGAAAGATGCAATGATCAAACATGATTCTAATATGTCCTAAGATGCATTATATGTCATGTTGTTGCGTGTTATGGCAAGTTTATGTATACAAGCAAATGAGAGATGAATGCAAATGAAGGCAAGAATTAGGGTTTACATTCAATATGCAATGCAAAAATTCAAAATCAGAAGCAAATGACAAGATAAAAAATTGAAAATGGGATCAAGGGTACCCTAACCCTACACAAGTTCACTGCCCAAAGGAGGGGACCTAAGTCTTAATCTAATGGAAGTTATGATTTTCTCAAGTCAACTAGGGTTTCAAGGCACTTCAAAAGGAAAAATGCACATCAAATTGAAAATGACAAATAAATTCAAACATATTTTACCCTAGAAAGTACATGATATGAAGAATGCAATGCAAGAAGAAACAACATCAAACTCTTCATGGTTAGGCAGAATGAATTTTTCTAAGTTAGGACAAATATATTGCCTTTTAAGAACTTTAATTCCAATGAAAAATGTCAAAATAGGTCAAGAACCAAAAAGAAATTTGTTTGAAGAGTTTGATAATGTTTCTAAATGTATTAAAATGTAATGTGAATTTTTTGGTGATTTTTAAATACCTAAATGCATTTTTAATTAATTAATCTTCATTAACTAATTAAAAATAAAAATTTAAATGATTTTAAAATAATTTTTAATGCAAAAAATAAAAATAAAAATATTTTTGGGTTCTAAAAATTAATAAAAGGTTTGATAAAAAATTTCAGAATTTTTTAATGTATTTTACTATTTTAAAAAATTCGTGGAAATTAAATACAAATAAAATGAAATAAAACAATAAAAATAGAAAAGTATGAGGATCCTGAGGCTGAGATTCGAAGGTTTTTGGAGGGAGTTGACTCGCGCGCGTTTCAATGGCTAGGATTCATTCTGGCAAAATTCAAATTTAATCCTAATTAATTAAACTAATTAATCTGAATTAGGGTTTAATGACCAATCTGGTTCGTTCATTCGCGCGCGGGAAGGCAAGATCAAAGGCTCACATTTAAATCTCACTAATTACACTGATTAGGGAAAATCACTTTTAGGCGACCGGAACAGTGTTCCGGTCGTCTTCTCCGACGAACACAAAACCCTAGCTTCTTCTACAGGTCACCAAACATCAAATTTCTTTCACAAAAATGATCCTCTACTCATTCTAAACCTAAACCCCCAACTAAAACTCATTTATTTCACTCCATAAACATGAATCGAAGAAAAATGTAAAACACGGGCAAAAGTTCAGAGATCACATACATGGTGGTTTCTTCACCATTTTCAAAATTAAACACATCCCCATGATCAGGGGAGCATATAGAATCATAAAAGAACTTAAAAGCTAGCTTCTGGGAAAAAAGTTCTTCATGTTACCTGAGATGAGGACTCTCTGATTTTGAGCTTTCTGGATCCTCCCTTTGCGCAAGCCCACTTCTTTGAACCCCCTGATGATGAAATGAAGCTCAGAAAGCTTTAAGAATGGCTGGTTTGAATGTTGCAGTTCTGGTATAGCAGAAATGGAGGTCTGTGTGTGTGGTAATTCAAGCTGTTTCATGGGGTGGGTTTTGTTCAATGAGTGGCATGTGATTTGTTGGTGAAGAAATTTTTTATTTTTGTTAATTCTTGAGGGAGTTTCGAAGAGATGAAGCTTTTGACAGTTTTTGTGCAAGCTGGTTGTGTGTGTGTTATGAGCCTTCTCTCTTCTTGTTTTATGATCCTTAGGTAATCCATAAGCAATCCCAACAATTCTGGAGGGCAGGTATGCACTGTGGGAATGGTATGGGATGATTGGCCAAAAAGTCAAAAATGGTGTATTATAGGTATGGGCCATGGCAGAGAATATTTCTGTGTTTGGATTGCCTCAGCCAGCTTCAAGGAAGGCCCTTGGATGTTCTGATGTGATCTGGAATGGATGAAGGGTGAGATGTCACATGTTTTTGCAATTTTGCACTTGTTGCATTTTGTGATTTTTGGTCATGGACATGTGACATTCCTTGTTGAATTCTTGTTGTGAAATGTTACATGATGTTATGGTAATGTCTTGAAATCAGTTAGAGGCCATACAAACCCTTGGGAATCATTTTTGCAAGAATTCCTCCTTTTGAACTTTATGGAAAATGGCTTATGATAGCTTGGAATTCAAAGCATGAAAGTGAGAAATTTCTTGGGCAAATCTGAATTTTAGGTCATACATGATGTTTGTGTGTTGGTTAGAAGCTGATTTGAAGTCACATAAATGCTTGGCATGAGAATTTGCAAGTTTCCCTCTTTGTGTAAAAGTGAAAATTTAGTGATTTTGTCCAACTTTGCAAGGCCATAACTTTTGATCTAAAATGAATTAGAATGAGTTCTTGTACTTTTTTAAAAGGGGAGGATCCAATCTACAACTTTCATGACCAAAGATTTTTCATTTGAAGCATTTTTGGATCAAAAAGAGGAGGTTGAAAAACTTGCCCAAAATGGCAAGTTTACATTACAAGTCACTTTCCCAAAAAGGCAACTTTGCAAATGGCTTGAAATTCTTCAATTTTGTGAACTTCTAACTTCTTCTAAGATCAAATAAAGATCATACACATTCAAAATGATGGAGAAACCCCTTTGGTTGGATGATTGGGGGCCTCAGATGCCCTGATTTTGCACTGACTTGCTCAAGAAGTCACCTTTTGATCAGAGGCCTTACCCATTGAATTTCTTCATGAAAATGGATATGCATGATCCTCATAACATATAAAGACCAATAGAAACAGGAATGGCCAAAAAATTTGGAGTTATGGCCTTTGAAACCAAAACCCTAATTCTAGGTCATCTGTGCAGTTAAACCTGGCTCTGCTTCCATGCCTTGCAAGTTCTTGTGATTTTCTGACTTTCTTGATCTTGTGGGGATAAAATATGATGCTTGAACATACATGGACCCCCTTTGAAGTGATTGATGACCTTTGGAGTTGTTCAGATAGCTCAGGGATGGCTCAGATCACACCCTAGATGCAGATGGCTTTGAATCAATGCAGTGAAGCATAAATGCAATATGAGATGATATGATTGACCTTATGCAAATGAAAAGCATCACAAGCCATGGTGTGAATGAGTGAGGGCAAATTTGGGGTGTTTACAGCTGCCCCTATTCAAACATGAGTTAGCTGTGCAGGATGTAAGCAACGACTTAACAGGCAAACAAGATAACTCGTGGTTGAATACCAAAGACAATCCAAGATTTGCAGGAAGTAAAGTATAATTATAAAGTGCGGGCGACGGAGGACGAACGTCGAGCAGAGGACGACTGCCGGGGATGAAGCAATGACGAGGACGACCGACATGCTGGGGAAACAAAGAGATCATGATGGGGACGGCCATTAAGTAAAGAAATAAGACTTTCTGGGGATTAAAGGTAAATGATGGGGACGGCCATCGGGTTGGGGAAATAAATGATGAGAAACGGTCATCAAAGGTGAAGGACGATCACCTAGCAGGGTGTAAACACCCCAATTTGCCCTCACTCATTCACACCATGGATTGTGATCTTTTCATATGCATAAGTTCAATCATGGCATCTCATATTGCATTTGTGATTCATTGCATTGGTTTAAGTCATCTGCATCTAGGGTTTGTGATCTGAGCAATCCAAGAGCCATTTGGGCCACTCCAAAGGTCATCAATCACTTAAAAGGGGTCCATGTAGGTTCAAGCATCATATTGTATCCTCACAAAGTCAAGAAAGTCAAAGAATCACAAGAACTGAGAAAGGCATGGAAGCAAAGCCAGGCTTAACTGCACAGATGACCTATAATTAGGGTTTTGGTTTCAGAGGCCATAACTCCAAATTTTTTGGTCATTCTTGTTTCTATTGGTCTCTATATGTCACAAGGATCATGCATATCAACTTTCATGAAGAAATTCCATGGGGAAGGCATCTAACCAAGAGTTGACTTTTTAAGCAAGTCAGTGCAAAATCAGGGCATCTGAGGCCCCCAATGACCCAACCAAAGGGTGTTCTTCATCATTTTGATTGTGTATGATCTTTATTTGATCATAGAAGAGGTTAGAAGTTCACAAAATTGAAGAATTTCAAGCCATTTGCAAAGTTGACTTTTTGGGAAAATGACTTATAATGGAAACTTGCCATTTTGGGAAACTTTTTCAACCCTTGCTTTTTGATTCAAAAATGCCTCAAATGGGAAAACTTTGGTCATGAAAGTTGTATAATGGATCATTCCCTTTTCAAAAACTACAAGAACTCATTCTAATTCATTTTGGATCAAAAGTTATGGTTTGTCAAAGTTGGGAAAAATCACATAATTTCAAGTTATGCACCAAAGAGGCAAAGTTGCAAAATCACTTGCCAAGGCAAATTAAGCTTTCAAATGAATTTCTAAACTCTACACAAACATGAACCAATGTCAAAAAGTCAGATTGCATCAAAGGCTTGGCCATTTTCATGAGCTATGGATCAAGAAACTTCAAAAGGGCCAAAGTTGATTAAAGTTGCAAAACATCCTTCAAACCCTAATCCATGTGCTGGCTGGCTTCAAAACTGATCCCATGGTCCTCCTCATTCCTTGCTGCGCAGGACACCCTTCCTGTACTTGGCTAACTATTGGCCCATACCTTTCTTACACAAAGCTTGACTTTTTTGCAAAAGACCCATACCAATCACAATAGGGCACAACCACTCCACAGACCTACCCAGGATTGATAAGTGGACCAAATACATCACAACACACAAGACACTCAAGCCTGAAACTCTCTCATAGCCATAGTTCCAAGTTTATGCCTCATATGCATTTTCATTCGAAACACACTCCACACGCATCAAACACAAAAACAAACTTCACAGAACATCTCAACATGACTCACTGACCATCCCTGACCCTTCACTTTGCCCTCAAACTCCCTGAAATCAAAACACGATTTCCTCCCCCCTTTGAACAGAACCCTATCAATCTCTCAAACTAGCCCAAATAAACTCCAAACAAGCCTTTCAAACATCTGAGGGAAGTCATTAGAGTTGACTGGAAGCTAGGAAACAGGCTGAAAGCTTCAGACTGAAAGCTTCACTTTAGGTAGTTTCAAAAATTATTTTTTCCAGAAACCTTGTTTTAAGTTACTGAAATAATCTACATGTTCCCCTGATTGTTTTGCACTTTGTACTTTTGAAAATGATTGAGTATTGAGTGTGTATTGCATCTCTGAAAGTTTGGCCATTTTTAAGTTTTTGATTCGAATCATGGTTTTGAGCAAAAAGAAATGAGTTTTGAGGTTAGATTCAGGTTCAAGGGGGTGAAGAGAGTTGATCTGGAGCTTTAGAGCTCCAGAAATAACCTAGAAGTGAGGTTTTGGTTTTGTTCAGGGGAGGTGTGGCTGGAGAAGACGACTGGAGGTCTTTTCCGGCCACCTGAAAGTGATTAGAGTCTTAATTGCGTTTAGGGCAAAGTTTGAATATGGACCCTTGATTCAGTGGACTTTTGTTGACTCCCGCGCGTTTCAATGGCCAAGATGCTTTCATTAAACCCTAATCCACGTCATTAATCTAATTAATTAAGTTTATAAATTAATCCTGCCAGTTTGAATTTCAACCCTTAGATCTGGCGCCAGTCAATTCCCGCGCGTCCCATTCAAACCTCAGCCACTGGATCTGTTGACTTTCACATTTATTTCATTTTTATTTCATTTTATTTCATTTGTTTTGCACATTTATTTTAAAATAGCAAAAAATGTTTAAAAATTATGAAAAATTTTGTCAAGGTTTTCATTATTTTTCAGAACACAAAAATATTTTTATTTTTATTTTTTGCATTAAAAATTATTTTTAAATCATTTAAAAGTTTATTTTTAATTAGTTAATGAAAATTAATTAATTAAAAATACTTTTAGGCATTTAAAAATCACAAAAAAATTCACATAGCATTTAGAAACATTGTCCAACTCTCAAAGCAAATTTCTTTTTTGATCTTGATGCCTTTTGATAATTTTCTTTGGATTTAATTTCATTTCAAGGCAATATTTTGTTTCAAACTTCAAAAAATCATTTATGTCTAACCTTTGAGAGTTGGATCATGATTCTTTTTGCATTGCATTTTGTATGGCATGTAGTTTATAGGATAAAATATGCTTGAATTGATCTTGCATTTTCAATTTGTTTGGCATTTTTCTTGACAAGGTACCTTAAAACCCTAGCAATCTTAGAAAATTCATAACTCTCACTAGGTTAAGAGTTAGATCCCCTCCTTTAGGAAGTGAGTTTGTATAGGTTTAGGGTTCCTTTGATTGCATTTTTAAATTTTTATCATGACATTTTCTTCTGGTTTTGGATTTTGCTTTGTGTGTTAATCATAAACCCTAATTTATGCTTTCCTTTGCATCCATCTTCCATTTGCTTGCATACTATGAATTTCCATGACATTTTGTGCATTCATTTGATTCATAATACATCTTAGGACATAATAGAATCATGTTTGATCATTGCATCTTTCATTTGCCATGTTACTTGTCCATTGCATTTCATAACTTTTCATGTGTTTTCATGGTTCAATGCATGACTCATTTGCATCCTCATGCTTGTATGATTATTCTCATGTCTTGCCTCATGTTTGCATCATCCCTTAGCATCATTGACATCATACTTATGCTTCTGGTTTTGGTTGGCATCATGACATTGCATCTCATTTGCATTGCATTTCATTTCTTATGCTAATATTTCAGGTGGTAAGTTGTTTGAGAAGTGAATTTGCCTTCATTTCTCATAATTTCTTTTCATCTCTTTCATACTTCTTTTGCTGCATTTTGTATGTGTATTGGATTGAGCTTGCTCATTCTTGTTCATCTTACTTTCTTTCTTCAAGCAACTTGTCTTCTTAAGTGAAGCAAGTTGTTCTGCTTCTTGCTCCTTTCATCTTGTTCCTCCTTGGTGGCCTTTGAAGATTCTTTCTCTTTTAAGCCTCACAAACCCTAGGAATGACCAAGCATGATAAAAATTAGGGTTTTGATTAGTCCCCCATTTAGCTTTTACCTTTGTGTCTCTTTGAGTCTTCTCTTCTCACCTCATAATCAGGGACTAAACCCTAAAGGCTTTAAGGCTTTGTGATTAAGCTTATGCCTGCATCCTTCTATTAGGATGGAGTGTATAACTTTAATCCTAAGTGTTAAACCCTTAATGTGTTTAACTCCTTTAATCAATCCACTTAATAATCATCAAGACATCAAGCTTGTAACTTGGGCCTTGCATTAGGGTTCTAATTCTTCCTTAATTGGTTAAGAAGGACTAACCCTAGTGTTAATGGACAAGTCCCCCTCAAGTTGTCTTAAAAACCCTAAAATCCACTTCTTAATCTTACCATTAACTAAATCCATCTAATAAAGGTTTTGTTTTGTCATGAGGTTAATCCCTAATCATGGATTAAGTTAAGGAGCCTTCCTCAGCTTAAATGTTCTCATCTATTATCCTTCTATTAGGATGGTGTAATGAGTCCATTAAATCTTTGATTATGGCTTAAACTCATTACATAACACTAAAGAAAAACAACAAAAACATCTAAATAATCACAAGTAGGTTAATGACCTTAATCCTACATCATGGTGATTAAGTGTGAGATACTGACTTCACACTTAAGGTATTCTCATTACCCCTAATCAGAGGGAGGATGTGATGAGTTGACTAACCCATTGGTTTAGGCTTAAGCTCATTAACTTATGACAAATCTCAAAAAGCAATAAAAGACTGAAAACACAAAAAACAAACAATAATCGTCTCCTCCGGGATTCTTTTCTCATCTCATTCACTCATGAACGGGAACTTGCTTCTTCCGTCTAATGCAAGACAGTTTGCACTTGAGCCAGACAGGTCATACACTTGAGCATAGACAAGCAAGCAGTTCACAAGTCAATTCATCTTTCAGTCTCTTTGGGTCGAACTACGGTGTTCTGACTTCCTCATTGCACGAGAGGATACGTAGGCATAACTTAACAGTTATCGAACAAAAGTCTCTGTATATTCCCCCTCCTTCTAGCATCATTCTTTTAGCCTCATTATCATGAGCACTTCACTTTTTCTTACACTGACACTTCACTTATACACTTCACACTTCTTTTACACTGACACTTGTACGTTCTTTTCCAGCTTTTGCACACAAATTGCACTGATACTACCCCTTTTATACACAAATCTTTCAAGCGTGGATCCCATCGAGTACGACGGACAATCTGGGTGCTAATACCTTCCCAGGTTGTAACCAACCCCCTTTCTCAGTCTCTCTGGTTCGCAACCATCTTATCCATATCTTTTCTAGGTTTATGCAGCATTACCTTTCCTTCGGGATAAAAATGCCTAGCTGGCGACTCTATTCATTTCCTTCCCTTTCGCCGACCGTTCGCGTCTGAAACCCCTCTTGGCCCTGTGTCATCAGGTGGGAGCGACAGCTTGGCGACTCTGCTGGGGAACCTTATATTGTAACCAAGGCTTCTGGTTCTTTTTGTGGGTTCCTCCTAGCGCTTGTTTGATTTGTGTTTATTGGGGTGTTATGTGCTAATTGTGTTTGTATATTTGCTTTATTCATTGCTTTATGTACAGTTATTTATTGCTTTCTTTACAGCTTTATATATCATACTGTCATACTGTCATCTGGCTGGATCTGGTTTATTGTTTTGGTGGGTGGGGTTCATTGAGAGTTTAAGGTCCTATACCTGGGGCCTGAGTAACACCTAGGCTAGAGTGGTTCATGTTCTTTCCCATTCCATTTCGGTCTGGTGCGGGAATATGAAACACGGTTCAGATGTGGGTTTCTTCTTGAGAACTCTGTGCTACAGATTTCCTATAGTGCTAGGGCTATCTGGGAAGCCTGCTAAGTCTGGATGACCTTTATTATTGACCTTCAGAAACTGAGGTGAATTAGAGGAGGATCTTTTATGGTTATTGTAAACACTGTACCTCCAGGTTAGAAGTGTTTACACTTCTCATAACTGATCCATGTCTGAGGATCCTTGTTTTAGAACACCATCTGTGAGAGGGTTGGGCTGTTTACAGGTTTGCAGGAACCCTTGGCCACATCATACCCTGATACTTGTTTTGTTTAAGAATGCTTCACTTTGGACAGTTCTTGTGATTTAACCCTGGACATGTGACTCTTTATTTGAGTCCCCCACCTTGGTTACTGGACTTCTGAACCTCCATCTGGATTTCTTAAACATACATGGGCCTTTTTATATCAAGACAAATAATCAGATCCAGCTTGATCACCAAACCCTTGCATATCATTTGCATACTCATCATTTGCATCATTTAACATTTGGTTATTTGTTTTTCAAGGTATCCATATTGCATCTGGCTTGGTTTTGACCCCTTCATCTGCATAGACCCCTGTTCATCAGTTATCTGCTTCAGCCATCTTCATCAGTTGCCTGCTTCAGCTACCTCCATCATCACCCTCAGCCTATCAGTGGCTCATCTCCAGTATCAGTCTACATCATCAGCATTTGTTTTCAGCTCTTCATCAGCAGTCATGGCACCCAAGAAGAGCAACATTTCATACCATTTCTCTGAGCCTGTGCTGACTGGCATCAGACAGGTCCAGGAACTTATCACTCCAGACCACATCCCTTTATTCAGAGAGCATTATGGAGGCATCCTTGATATGGTTATGGACTTGGATCCTTCTCAGAGGAGTTTGATCCACACTTGCCTACAGTTTTATGACCCTCCTTTGAGATGCTTTACTTTCCAGAACTTTCAGTTGGGACCTCTGCTGGAGGAGTTCTCATCTTTGATTGGAGTACCTATCAGGGGTGGTATCCCCTTCAACCCTGAGATGACTTCTCCCAGCAATGGAGAAGTGGCAAAAGCACTGTACCTAGAGCCTATTTTGATTGAGCAGAACATGACCACAAAGGCTGGGATCCCTGGATTGCACTTAGATTTTCTGACTTCTCAAGCTATCCTGAAGGCCTCCTTGGGAGAATGGAGGGAAGTTTGTGCATTGTTAGCCCTCAGTATATATGGGATTATATTATTTGCAGATGAGCCCAAGTTTATCAGCAAGAATGCCATTCATCTTTTCCTTCTGAGGAACCCAGTACCCACCTTGCTGGGAGATTTCTATTATTCCATTCACCAAAGAAATGAGAAGCAGAGAGGGAAGTTGGTGAGATGCTGTGCTCCCCTGTTTCACACTTGGTTGCTCAAACACTTACCCAAGGCTGATGCCTTCCTGAATCCTCACCAACAGAAGAATTGGGCTAAGAGACTTATTGCTTTGACTTCAGATGACATCAGATGGTGCACCCAGAGCACCAAAAGCAGGGACATAATCACTTGTTGTGGGCAGTACCCCAATGTACCTCTAGTGGGAGTGAAGGGTTGCATCAACTACAATCCTTTGCTGTTTAAGAGACAATTGGGCTATGCTTTGGTTCACCCTCCTAGAATGCAAGACTTGGCTGAAACCCTGTATTGTGAGATAAAGCCTAATCTAGCTGTTGTCAGACAAGCATCCTGGGCTTGGGACAACATCCAGACCAAGGGGATGGCCATTCTTGGGAGATGCAACAACGTGGCTTCAGCTCAGTATTATGAATGGTCTCGTGCCAGAGCTCAGATTTCTGGGATGCCTTTCACCATTGAGGATGTACCTGGACCATCCACAGTACCACCTCCAGCCACTGTCAGTCTGGAAGAATTTGAGAAGCTGAAGGAAAGGAATGAGGATCTGTCTCAAGCTCTGAAGAAGACCCTCTGGGAGAGGAGTGATGGTCGTTTAGACATTGAGAGGTTGGAGAAGCTTAAGGTAGAACATCTGGCCAAGATTGAGAAAGCAGAAGACTACATCAAGAAATCCAGAGCTGGAGAGCAAATATTGAAGAATGCCTGTAAGGAGGCCCAGTTTCAGAAGGCTAGGACTGATCTCTACCTAGAGGAAAGTCAAGCTAGGTGGGTCAGGATCACTGAAGCTCGCACTCAAGAAGATAAGAGGACTCAAGCCAGGATTGAGCAGTTGGAGGCCAATGAGAAGAAGCAATAGGAGGCTTTGCTGGCAGCCCAGAAGGAGATTTCAGAATTGAAGCTTAGGGCTGGTGTAAAGAGGTCAAAGGACCAGGACAGGCACAAGAAGCTGACCACTTCTATTGCCACCAGGAACCTTCTTATCAGGAACATCACAAAGCATCCGGCTGGTCCTGTAACTGAAGCACTATTGAAGGAGGTTAAGGAGGATGAGTTTGGACTTGATGTCTGACCTATTTGATTGTTGTTGCTTTCATTTGATGTATTTTTCGTTTTTGTGTTGTATTTTGACCCTTCAAGGGCATGTGTTGTAAAAACAGACTATGTATTATTCACCATTTGTAATGTATTTGTTAGTTTGTTTCATTGAGTTTCTTTTCTCAAGCAACATCAAAGCATCTTCCTCAGGGTCTGGAAAGGTCAAAACCAAAAGCTAAGACGGATACCTTGGAAAACAAATAAACATACTACATTGCATACTAACTTTTGTTTTGTTTTGTAGGTTTTTGTCTTTATTTGTTTCTAACTCTGTTATGGTTCAGGAATTATTGCTCGCTGTCGGGTGTTCCCTCTCAACCGTCCGCACAGGTATCCTACTCGCAACAACCTTCCTGGTATCCAAATGGATCAAGTACAGCAAGACCTGACAGAGGTCAGAACCCAGATGGCTAATGAAAGAACAGAGATGAGAAACCAAATGACCCAATTCATGGAAGTAATGAATGGCTTGGCCCAAAGTCAAGAAAGGTTGAGGGCATTGGTAGAAAGACAAACCCCGGAAGAACCTCATTTGGGAACTAGAGGAACAAGTAACAATGAAAGGGGACAGCCTCACGTTAATCCACCAGTATATGGGCTTCATCTACATCCGGAGGTCAACATCCCGGTTAATGTGCAAGGGAATACTATTGGAGGAAGGATCTTACAAGAACACCCCCAAGAGGAACAGTTCACTGTGATGGGAGCTGGGGATGAAGTTTATGATAGGAGGTTTAATGAAATTGCTGAGAAATTGAGATCTCTGGAGTCTCAAAACTCTTTAGGGTTTGATGTCATGGATATGGGGTTAGTGGATGGGGTAAGGATTCCCCATAAGTTTAAACCCCCGTGCTTCGAGAAGTACAATGGAACTTCCTGTCCACGAACTCACTTACAGTCTTTTCTGGGAAGACTTAAGGCATACACCATGGATGAAAAACTGTGGATGTTTTACTTTGAAGATAGCTTGACTGGGGCTTCAAGGGAGTGGTATTCGCACTTGACCAGAGCTACTATCAGATGCTGGAAGGACTTAGCTGAAGCTTTCATCAGACAGTACCAATACAATCTGGACATGGCTCCTAACAGAACCCTTCTGATGGGAATGTCTCAATCCTCTAGAGAAAGCTTCAGGGAGTATGCCCAGAGGTGGAGACAACTTTCTGCTGCTGTCCAGCCACCCATGTCGGAAAGAGAAATGGACGACATGTTTATGAACACTCTGCAAGGAACATATATTGATAGGCTAGCTGCCTTTTCTTCCACCAGCTTCGCTGACGTAGTCATAGCTGGAGAAAGAATTGAAAGCCTTCTGAAGATGGGTAAGATTTCTGATAATGGTGCAAGTTCGTCAAGTAATCCCAGGAAGCCTTTTGTGGGGTCTAGAAGAACTGGTGAGACAAATTCTATTTATGCCAGCAGGGGCAGACCTCAGCATGTCCACAGATCAGTAGCAGCTGTCACTATTCCAGCTCTGATTCCTCAGCAACCAACATATCAACCACAACAACAACCACACTATCAACAGCAAGTTCAGTATCCGCCACAAAGAACCTACAACAATAACAACAGCAGTCCACAACAGAGACCCTTTCAGCAAAGACCATCACAGGCAAATAGGGTGATTTACCCTATCCCTATGCCTTATGCTGCCTTATTGCCGCAACTCCTGAAGCTCAACTTGGTTGAGTTAAGGACATTGGCACCCCCAGATCCTTCCAATCTTCCAAGAAATTATGATGTCAACGCCAGGTGTGCTTTTCACTCCAATGCACCTGGCCACAATACTGAGAAATGCAGGGCTTTACAAATGAAAGTACAAGATCTGGTGGATTCTAGAGCCCTCAACTTTGCACCCCCACCAAACGTCAACAAGAATCCCATGCCCAATCATGGAGGGACAAGAATTAATGCCATTGAGGAAGACAAGCCATCTTTCTTAATAACCAGTGTTGGACAGATTCGAACACCTCCGGTAGAAATTAAAGCTCAGCTTCTAGAATGCCAGGTGTTCCCCGGGTGTGAGCTCGGTTGTGGTTATTGCAACATTTCGGTCAACGGGTGTGATGATTTGAGAAGCGGCATAGATGGTCTTATCAAAAGTGGTATACTCCAGATCACAACATTAGCGCCTACAAATCCAGCAATCCCTTTGACAACAATTCCTGACTCTTCTACAACTGCAACAACAATCATTCCAACCAATTCATCAATAACATCAACAATGGCTCCGTCCATCACTTCAGCAAACCAGATGTCAACAACCATTTCTTCTACAACATCAGCACCCATTTATTCAACAGGATCTTCTATAACGCCAACAGAAATTAATGAAGATATCTCAGCAGTCACCATCTACTATGATCTGTCAAATATTCCTCCAAACAACAACTTTCAACAACAAACAGTGGCATCTCCTGCCAGATCGCCAGTCACCATTTACTACGATCCACACACCATTTCAGTACCTTCCTCTGCTGCAGTCAGTCCAGTTACTATCACGGTGCCTGGGCCAATTCCATATGAAAGCAGGAATGCCATCCCTTGGCATTATGGCTCTGACCTCTACTACAACGGGGAGAAAATTACTTTGGATTCTTCAACCTCTTCTCCACAGATTGATAATGTTGGGGGAGGCGGAGGCTTCACCAGAAGCGGACGCCTTTTTGCCTCACAATTACAAAGACCTAATGCCGAAGCAGAAGCTACTGCCAAAGCAAAAGGAAAGAGTGTGGTATTTGAAGAGCCGGCTGCCAAAGAAACTCAGAAGAATCTTTCGAGCAAGATGTAGACGAGTTTATGAGAATCATAAAGAGAAGTAACTACAAGGTGGTGGATCAGCTTCACCAAACTCCCTCAAAGATCTCCATATTATCCCTGCTGATGTGTTCTGAAGCTCACAGGAATGCATGACTGAAAGTCTTGCACGTAGCATACGTGCCAGAGGAGATCACTGTTAATCAGCTAGAAACTGTAGTGGAAAATGTCAACACCAGTCATGAACTGGACTTTACCAATGCTGACTTAACAACTGAGGGACGTAACCACAACAAGGCTTTACACATCACTCTAGAATGCAAGGGTGCTGTTCTATCTCACGTACTGGTAGACACTTGGTCGTCACTCAATGTTCTACCAAAGAAAGCCTTGGTGAAGTTGGAGTATGATGGCTTGGCACTACGTCCAAGTAATTTAGTGGTGAGGGCATTTGATGGCTCTAAAAGATCAGTGTTAGGGGAGATTGATCTGCCTGTGATGATTGGCCCGCAGACTTTTAAGATTACCTTCTATGTGATGGACATTCAGCCGACCTACATCTGTTTGTTGGGTAGACCTTGGATCCATGCCGCTGGCGCTGTTACGTCTACCCTTCACCAGAAGCTGAAATTCGAGTGGGAAGGCCAAATCATCACCATCTATGGGGAGGAGGACATCTTTGTTAGCTATCTGGCTACGTACAAGTATATAGAAATGGACGAAGAGATCCATGAAACTATGAGCCAAGGGTTTGAGGCCCTAAATATTAATGAAGCATCTGCCGTACTGGGAACCTCCATGACGTCTTATCAGCAAGCCAGGAAGGTTGTTGAAGAGGGTATTGCCCAAGGCTGGGGCAAGCTGCTGCCCGTGGAGAAGAAGGAGGACAGATTTGGGTTGGGTTACAAACCAACTCAACAAGATCAATCAGAGGCCGCCAAGAAGCCCAGTTTTGTCAACGGGGGAATGCTCACCCCGGATGCAGTGAACAACTTGGAAGATGAGTCGGAAGATGAGCGCAACCTGGAGAGCTGGATACGTCCAAGGACCCCGGGGAGCCATATCTCAAACTGGTCTTCCCAGGAAATTATAAGGGTTACTCCTGCAGAGTAATTATTATTTCCTGTATTTTTAAGCATGCATCAAGTCTTGCATCTTGCCCAAGATGTCAAGACTCATTTTGTAATCGGGCCATCTTGTAATTTTGTGCAAACAGATCAATCAATGAATATCGGACATCTTTTGCAAATGAGTCTTTTTCTTTTTTCTTTTCCGCTCACTATTTTTCATTTTTCTTTTTGTACAAAAATAAAATGGCAATGTCTTCCAAAATGATAACTTTATTTCACTTTTCTAAACAAGATTAAAATCGATCACTAAAATGAACAATCTAAACCCTTGCAAAGAGTGCCTTTCAGACTACACCGACAATAACACAACTATGACTCGGTATGACTTTGACAATCCAATCAATCAAGTTGATGAAGGGGTTGAAGAAGATTATGAGCTTCCTGAAGAGCTAGCCATGTTGTTAAGGCAAGAGGAGAAGATTATCACCCCTCACCGGGAGGAGGTTGAAACGATTAATCTTGGTACGGAAGGAGAGGTGAAAGAAGTTAAGATCGGGGCCTGCCTACAAGATTCAGTAAAAGAACGACTGATTGACATGCTTCGAGAGTATGCGGATGTGTTTGCTTGGTCTTATTAGGATATGCCAGGGTTGGACACCGATATTGTCATGCATAAGTTGCCTTTAAAAGAAGACTGCCCGCCAGTAAAGCAGAAACTGCGCCGTACTCGCCCGGATATGGCAATGAAGATTAAAGAAGAGGTACAAAAGCAGTGGACGCCGGATTCCTTGCTGTAACTAGCTATCCGCCGTGGGTAGCTAATATTGTACCTGTGCCTAAGAAATACGGCAAAGTGAGGATGTGTGTGGACTACCAGGATCTGAACAGAGCCAGCCCGAAAGATGATTTCCCTTTACCTCACATTGATGTATTGGTTGACAACACGACTCAGTTCTCGGTGTTCTCCTTCATGGACGGATTTTCAGGATACAATTAGATCAAGATGTCGCCTGAAGACATGGAGAAGACAACTTTTATCACACCCTGGGGCACGTTATGTTATAAGGTGATGCCATTCGGACTGAAGAATGCTGGTGCAACTTACCAACGGGCTATGGTAACATTATTCCATGACATGATCCATAAAGAAATTGAATGTTATGTGGATGACATGATTGCCAAGTCCCTCACAGAAGACCACCTGGTGAATTTGTTGAAGCTATTCAAGCGTCGGAGGAAATATCAACTGAAGTTAAACCCCAACAAGTGCACATTCGGGGTACGGTCTGGTAAGCTGTTGGGATTTATTGTAAGTGAGAAAGGGATTGAAGTTGACCCTGATAAAGTTAAAGCCATTCAAGAAATGCCTGCACCAAAGACTGAGAAAGAAGTTCGAGGTTTCCTAGGAAGATTGAACTACATTTCAAGGTTCATATCTCACCTTACAGCAACCTGTGAACCTTTGTTCAAACTGTTAAGAAAAGAACAAACGGTCAGGTGGAACGAAGACTGCCAGAGGGCTTTTGACAAAATCAAGGAATACTTACAAGAGCCACCAATCCTTATGCCTCCAGTTGAAGGAAGACCTGTGATAATGTACTTGACAGTATTAGAAGAGTCAATGGGGTGTGTGCTGGGCCAGCATGACGAGTCTGGTCGAAAAGAGTATGCAATATACTACCTAAGCAAAAAGTTTACCGACTGTGAACAACGTTATTCACTGCTCGAGAAAACTTGTTGTGCTTTAGCGTGGGCTGCTCGCCGACTAAGGCAGTATATGTTGACCCACACTACCTTATTGATATCAAAGATGGACCCAGTTAAGTACATATTTGAGAAGCCAGCACTTACCGGACGGGTTGCAAGATGGCAAATGATCCTCACAGAATATGATATTCAGTACACATCTCAAAAAGCCATCAAAGGCAGTGTATTGTCTGATTATCTTGCTGAGCAACCCATTGATGATTACCAACCTATGAGATTTGACTTCCCTGATGAAGACAGCATGTTCATTAGAGCAAAAGATCATGAAGAGCCTGTTCACACTAAAGGGCCCGACCCAGAAGAAGAATGGACTATGATGTTTGATGGGGCTGTTAATATGAATGGTCGTGGTGTTGGTGCAGTACTTATTACACCTAAGGGGGTTCACATGACCTTCTCGGCAAAACTCACCTTTAACTGCACTAACAACGAAGCTGAATACGAGGCTTGCATTATGGGTCTTGAGGAAGCCATTGACCTCAGGATCAAGACTTTGACTGTATTCGGAGATTCAGCTTTGGTAATCAATCAAACCAACGGCAAATGGTACACCCACCAGGATCATCTGATACCTTACAAGGACTATACAAGAAGGTTGTTGACTTTCTTCACCACGGTCAAGCTTGAGTATATCCCTCGAGATGAAAATCAGTTTGCAGATGCTCTGGCTACCATTTCATCCATGATCAAAGTTCAAGCTGCCAACTTTGTGCCTTAAATTGCAGTATCCAGACTTGACAGACCAGCATATGTGTTTTCAGCAGACATTGTCAAAGATGATAAGCCTTGGTTCCATGACATCAAATGCTTCTTGGAGGATCAAACATACCCACCTAGGGCATCTTCCAATGATAAGAAGACATTAAGAAGGCTAGCTGGTAGTTTCTTCCTGAATACTGATGGTTCCCTGTACAAGAGAAACTTTGATATGGTACTCCTCAGATGCGTTGATAGGATAGAGGCAGACTTGTTGATGCACGAGGTGCACGAAGGATCCTTTGGTACCCGTGCAGGAGGGCATGCAATGGCAAAGAAGTTGCTAAGATCAGGTTATTACTGGATCACAATGGATGCCGATTGTTGTGCTTATGCCAGAAAATGCCATAAATGCCAGATTTATGCGGATAAAGTGCATGTGCCTCCAAATCCTCTGAATGTGATGTCTTCACCCTGGCCCTTTGCCATGTGGGGGCATTGATATGATTGGCAAGATTTGTAACACCCTTCTAAACCCCGCGGAAAATATATAAATAATTAGAGTAATTATCATGCATATCAAAAAAAGGATGTCACACATAATTCAAAATATCACACATACACCTGTCATGCTCAATAACACTTGAAATAAATTCATGCTTTCATATACTTTCACATTAGCATGTAGCAGCGGATCACTTTCATTTAGAATCTCATGACATTCAAGTCTCAAATAAACTTCATTCATTAAATCAACTTGGGCATAAAAGCCACTTCACCATAAAATTCAAATTCAATTAATATATTAGATATAGTATACAATTGTATCTCTTAAGACATGAATCAAACATTCCCAGTGTTACATGATCAGAGCACGACTCGACCCAAAATAAATATGAAACTAAAATAGGTTACTCCATCAGCTACTCTCTTGCTAGAAGCAACTCTAATCTTCAGTACCTGAGCGATGTCGTATAAAACATCATTCCAACAGAAGGGTGAGAATTCACATAATTACTGAAATCATAAGATAATATATAATTTAAGGTGTACAAGCATAATCACAATTATTCTCACACTTCAAAAGTTTCATCAACATAATATCACTCAAGTAGTCATACTATTAATAAGTACATACTCACAAATCCATAATTCACCAATTCAACAATTCACATAACACATATAATCTCACATTGTAACCATAGACACAATAAGACTCAATGCAAGACTCAAATGCAACTCATGCATGTGGTACCAATCTCTTATTATCATTTTTCGGTTTTTACATTTAAACCGGGTCCGTCCTCTAGACCGATGACAAACCAAAAGCCCGTCCTCTAAGCTTTCAAACCCGTCCTCTAGGTTTGGGACAAGTAACTAGCTCCCACGGAACTAGCAAACATTGCCTCTTGACACAAACGATGCATGTGCAAGTTCAACAACCATATGCAATTAAGATTGTCCTCTAATCTTAATATTCATGCATATCTTCAATAATTCATCACATTTGAATTACAACACAATTACACATACTTGCACATATATATGCATCATCCACACACAAATAATTTTCAAACGGTATATAACACGTTTTACAATACAATCTCATTTCACAAAATACGTTTTACCGATTAAACATGGAATGATTAATTTATCATCAAGTTAATCACCAAATTAATATCTAAAATAATCTCCAAAATAATCGCCAACTTAATCTCTAAATTAATCACCAAAGTAATCACTAAAATATCATCAATTTAATCACCAAATTAATCTCTAATTTAATCATCAAGTTAATCACCAAATTAATCTCTAAATTAATCACCAAATTACTCACCAAGTTAATCTCTAATTTAATCATCAAGTTAATTACCAAAGTAATCACTAAAATAATCATCAATTTAATCACCAAATTAATCATAAAAACAATCTCTAAATTAATTATTAAATTAATCATCAAATTAATTATTAAATTAAGTACTAGATTAATTATTAAATTAATTACTAAATTAATCACTAATAGTATAATTAAAATTTTCATTCAAAATTATAACTAAAATTATGATCAAAATTATCAGGCGATGCAACACAACACAAACAACTATTACCACTGTCTAATGGTTTAACAACTATTACCACTGTCTAATAGTTTTTAACACTACATGTATAACTAACACTGTCTAATGGTTTTTTGACACTACAGGTATAACTAAATTGGAAACTAAACTAACCAAATATACCTTGTCATTTAATTGATTAATTTAGTCTTAGACCATTGTTTTTGGAATAGTCCCCAAAACTAAAAGAATTGAGTTTGTGTTAATATATTTACTTATAACCATCAGTATATCTATCCCTCACTAAATTTAACAACTCATGTGGTTGTAGGTTCATTCAAAAACGTTTTTGGGCTAATTTCAAGTGATATGGAACCTTAGATTATCATATATTCTCATGCATAAAAAAATAGGCGAATGTTTCTATTATAAATTCCTCTAACATAACTTTGCTAAAAAGAAATGATAGACATTACCTATAATTAATGAATCATGTTGCCTTTTCCAAAAACTACTTTACACTATTGCTACAAGTAATATTAAAGTGCCTAATTATACATTAGTATGTGCGCTGCACAACAATATACAGAAAGAGAAGGAAAATCCATTTTTTTTCATTAATGTCGCTACAGGAACTATTTTAGGAGAAATCATCTTGCTTCACTCAATATAATACGGGTCTCTGTAGTTTATCAACATACCAATTTCAAACACAATTAATCATTACATTTTCAAGAATTATCATCAAATCCTAACATTTATAAAATCATATAAATTTTGAGATTTTATCCTAACCATACTTCTACCCATACCCATTATACAATATCCAACAATCCCAATAATTTTATAAAATCTCACCCTTACCTTGATTTTCATGAGTTTTCTAGGTCTTGTTATTGGTTCCTCTTCTTCTCCAATCCTCTCTACTAGCCACTTTTCTCTTTTCTATTCTATATCCTTTAACCCTAACAAGACATAACCTTTATAATTTCTATTGGGCTTTTTAACTCACTCACTTACTTTCTAATCACACACTCATTTAGGCCCAATCAATTATTCTTACTAAGATCTATTTCATTACACTAAATAAAATAAATCTAATAAATTAAATTATTTAATTTAATCAAATAATTAAATTATTTCCAATAAATCAAATAAATCACACAATTCAATTATTTCAAATAAATTAATTAAATCATTTATTCACAAAATCACTCAATTGATCAATTAATATAAATAAATAAATAATTGTAAAAATTGGGATGTTACAACTCTCCCCCACTTAAAAGATTTTCGCCCTCGAAAATTAACTCAAATGAATAACTCGGGATAAGACTCCTTCATCTGACTCTCGAGTTCCCAAGTCACATTTCCACCAGTTGGTCCTCCCCAAACGACCTTCACCAAAGCAATCTCTTTACCTCGAAGTTTCTTCAACTCCCGATCTTCTATCCGCATAGGTGATGTCTCAACAGTCAGGTTATCTCTCACCTGTACATCATCTACTTGGACTATATGAGACGGATCCGGAATGTATTTCCTCAACTGAGATACATGGAACACGTCATGGAGATTAGCAAGCGACGGCGGCAAAGCAATCTGATAGGCTACCTCTCCTATCCTCTGCAATATCTGATAAGGACCAATAAAACACGGTGTCAACTTACGCGACTTCAACGCCCTACCAACACCAGTTGTTGGAGTAACTCGAAGGAACACATGATCTCACTCTTGGAACTCAAGTGCTTTCCTCCTCTTGTCATGATAACTCTTTTGACGACTTTGAGAAATCTTCATCTTCTCCTGAATCATCTTAATCTTATCTGTTGTTTGTTGAACTATCTCAGGTCCAACCACCGCACTCTCTCCAGCCTCATACCAACATAATGACGTCCTACACTTCCTACCATACAATGCTTCAAACGGTGCCATACCAATACTCTAATGGAAACTGTTATTGTAAGTAAACTCAATCAAATGTAAGTAGTTATTCCAAGTTCCTCCCTTTTCCAAAACACAAGCTCTCAAAAGATCCTCAAGTGATTGAATCGTCCTCTCCGCCTGACCATCAGTCTGCGGATGATAAGCAGAACTCAAATGCAACTTAGTACCCAAAGCACTTTGTAAACTCTCCCAAAATCTTGATGTAAACCTTGGATCTCTATCTGATACAATGTTAGACGGAATACCATGCAAACTGACAATCCTCTCGATATACAACTTTGCTAACTTCTCCAACGGGTAA
The DNA here is from genome assembly GCA_963966055.1 of Lathyrus aphaca. Lineage (NCBI taxonomy): Eukaryota > Viridiplantae > Streptophyta > Magnoliopsida > Fabales > Fabaceae > Lathyrus > Lathyrus aphaca. Next base: position 450,423,813 of record OZ014521.1, read on the forward strand.
TCCATCCTTATCGGAATAAAGTGAGCAAATTTTGTTAACCTGTCCACAATAACCCAAATAGCCTCAAAATTACTCGGTGTCCTAGGTAAACCAGATACAAAATCCATAGATATGCTATCCCATTTCCACCCAGGAATAGTTAATGGTTTCATTAAACCCGACGGTTTCTGATGCTCAATCTTTGACTTCTGACAAGTCAAACAAGAATACACAAACTCTGCAATATCCTTCTTCATACAAGGCCACCAAAACACCTTCCGCAAATCTTGATACATCTTAGTCGCACCCGGATGAATACTCAATCCACTACGATGACCTTCTTCAAGAATACTTTTCTTCAATTCTACAATATCCGGAACACAAACTCGATCACGACACTTCATGATACCATTCACATCAATCCAGAAATCACCTCCTCGGCCTTGATTGATCAAAGTTAATCGATCTACCAAACCTAAATCATATTTCTGACCTTCTCGAATCTCTTCAAGAATACCACTTGTAAGCTTCAACATACCAAGTTTAACTCCATAAGAAGTCTCCTCACAAACCAAACTCATGTCTCGAAATTGCTCAATCATTTCCAATTCTCTAACCATCATCATCGACATATGCAGAGACTTCCGACTCAATGCATCAGCTACCACGTTTGCTTTACCTGGATGGTAATTCAAACCAAAATCATAATCCTTCAGAAGTTCCAACCATCTTCTTTGCCTTGCATTCAATTCTTTCTGATCAAAGAGATACTTCAAACTCTTATGATCACTAAAGACCTCAAATCTCGATCCAAACAAATAATGCCTCCAAAGCTTCAACACAAACACAACAGCAGCCAACTCTAAGTCATGCGTCAGATAATTCCTCTCATGAACCTTAAGTTGCCTTGAAGCATAAGCTACAACTTGCTGATTTTGCATCAATACACCTCCCAAACCCATCAACGAAGCATCACAATACACAACAAATGGTTCTTCTGGATTCGGCAAAATCAAAACAGGAGCTGTCGTTAATCTTCTCTTAAGCTCTTGGAAACTTTCTTCACACTTTGTATCCCAAACAAAAGCTTGACCCTTTCTAGTCAACTGCGTCAATGGCAAAGACAACTTAGAAAATCCTTCAATAAATTTCCGATAACAACCGTCCAAACCAAGAAAACTTCGAATCTCCAAAACTGATTTTGGGGCTTCCCATTGCGATACAGCTTCAACCTTCGACGGATCAACTGCAATTCCTTTACTTGAAATCACATGACCGAGAAAACTCACTTTCTTCAACCAAAACTCGCACTTAGAAAGTTTAGCATATAATTGTTTCTCCTTCAACACAAATAACACAATCTTTAGATGTTCAACATGATCCTCTTCACTCTTGGAATAAATCAAAATATCATCAATGAATACAACCACAAACTTGTCCAAATACGGATGGAAAATTCTATTCATGTACTCCATAAATACACCTGGTGCATTAGTTACACCAAATGGCATCACAGAATACTCATAATGACCATACCTCGTCCAAAAAGCAGTTTTCTGAATATCTTCAGCTTTCACACGAATCTGATGATACCCAGATCTCAAATCAATCTTACTGAACACACTTGCACCAACCAACTGATCCATCAAATCATCAATTCTCGGAAGTGGATACTTATTTTTGATAGTCACTTTGTTCAATTGTCGGTAATCCACACAAAGCCTCATAGTTCCTTCTTTCTTCTTAACCAACAAAACAGGTGCACCCCATGGTGATACACTCGGACGAATAAACCTCTTCTCAAGTAGGTCTTCAAGTTGACTCTTCAACTCTTTCAACTCCGATGCGGACATACGATATGGAGCCATCGATACCGGACTAGTTCCAGGAACTAAGTCAATCGTAAACTCCACCTCGCGTTCCGGCAGTAAATCACTTATCTCATCAGGAAAAATTTCTGGAAAATCACAAACAATTGGCAAATCACCAACTTCTCCACTTTCCTCAATGCTCAAAGTTGCCAGCAACATAAACATCTCGGCACCATCTTGCACTAACTCATTCACTTGCTTGGCAGACATAAATAAGTCTCCTTCGTCCTCAGGTTTAAGAAAAACAATTGACTTATCAAAACAATTAATATAGACATGGTTGAACTCCAACCAATTTATGCCAAGAATAACATCAAGTTGATCTAACTTAAGACACACTAAATCAACGCCAAAGTCTTTACCAAAAATACTCAACGGGCAATTCAAACACACATATGGGGTAGTTACTGAACCCATAGCAGGAGTATCAATAACCATACTACCACCCATAACAGACAACTCAAGATTCAATCTTTTAACACAATCCAAAGAAATAAAAGAATGTGTAGCTCCAGTATCAATTATAGCTATCAAAGGTATACCATTAATGAAGCACGTACCTCTGATCAATCGATCTTCACTAGTCATCTCAGATCCAGACAGAGCAAACACTTTCCCTTTCGTTTGAGCCTTCTTTGGTTTGTCACACTTGGTACTAATGTGCCCTTGCTCACCACAATTGTAGCAAGTCACACTCGCACCACTCCTGCACTCTAAAGCCTTGTGTACAGGCTTGCCACACTTGAAACATTTCTTCTCAACACTTGTGCATTTAGAAGCACGATGTCCTTCAACACCACATTGATAACACCTCACTGGAGTGGAAGCTCCTCCCCCACTCAACTTCTTTCCATAACTAGCTTTCTGCTTCCCTTTGTCAGCAGATGTCACATACGGTTTCCCTCTGAATTGGCCTTTTCCTTTCTTATCACCCATACTTTTGTAGTGAGCTGATCGAGCCCTACTATCTTTATCATAGATCCTACTTTTGTTCACCAACTCAGAATATTGCCTAATCTCTTGATAACTAATGGCTTGCTTGATTTCAGGTCTCAAACCATTCACATACTTAAGACATTTAGATCTCTCAGCATTAGTAGTGTTGTAGTGAGGACAAAACTGAATCAACTCTTCAAATCTTGCTGCATACTCAGCCACAGTGAAGTTACCTTGCTTCAATTCAAGAAACTCAATTTCCTTCTTTCCACGTACATCTTCTGGAAAGTACTTCTCCAGAAATGACTCTCTAAAAATAGCCCAAGTAATCTCAACTTCGTCTTCTTCAAATCTTCGACGAGTGTTACCCCACCAGTGCTCAGCTTCCTTCTCAAGCATGTGGGTGCCAAACTGCACCTTCTGCGCATCTGAACAACTCATAACTCGAAATATCTTTTCAATTGCATCCAACCATTCTTGTGCTTTGTCGGGTTCATGCCTTCCCATGAACTTTGGTGGGTTTTTCCTCTGAAACTTTCCCAAAGCACGAAACTCATCATCATTGTTGTTCACAGCATTCATATTGACTTGAGGAATCTGCCCAATCGCTCCAGCCAACAATGTCAAAGCTTCAGCAAGTGCTCTATCATTCCTACCTGCAGCCATTGTTCTTGATTCCAACAATAAAATCCTCATTAGAACAACAATACCGATACTGGAACACAAAATAAACACACAGACAACTTGGTCAACTGACCGACTTTGCTCTGATACCACTAATGTAACACCCTTCTAAACCCCGCGGAAAATATATAAATAATCAGAGTAATTATCATGCATATCAAAAAAAGGATGTCACACATAATTCAAAATATCACACATACACCTGTCATGCTCAATAACACTTGAAATAAATTCATGCTTTCATATACTTTCACATTAGCATGTAGCAGCGGATCACTTTCATTAAGAATCTCATGACATTCAAGTCTCAAATAAACTTCATTCATTAAATCAACTTGGGCATAAAAGCCACTTCACCATAAAATTCAAATTCAATTAATATATTAGATAGAGTATACAATTGTATCTCTTAAGACATGAATCAAACATTCCCAGTGTTACATGATCAGAGCACGACTCGACCCAAAATAAATATGAAACTAAAATAGGTTACTCCATCAGCTACTCTCTTGCTAGAAGCAACTCTAATCTTCAGTACCTGAGCGATGTCGTATAAAACATCATTCCAACAGAAGGGTGAGAATTCACATAATTACTGAAATCATAAGATAATATATAATTTAAGGTGTACAAGCATAATCACAATTATTCTCACACTTCAAAAGTTTCATCAACATAATATCACTCAAGTAGTCATACTATTAACAAGTACATACTCACAAATCCATAATTCACCAATTCAACAATTCACATAACACATATAATCTCACATTGTAACCATAGACACAATAAGACTCAATGTAAGACTCAAATGCAACTCATGCATGTGGTACCAATCTCTTATTATCATTTTTCGGTTTTTACATTTAAACCGGGTTCGTCCTCTAGACCGATAACAAACCAAAAGCCCGTCCTCTAAGCTTTCAAACCCGTCCTCTAGGTTTGGGACAAGTAACTAGCTCCCACGGAACTAGCAAACATTGCCTCTTGACACAAACGATGCATGTGCAAGTTCAACAACCATATGCAATTAAGATTGTCCTCTAATCTTAATATTCATGCATATCTTCAATAATTCATCACATTTGAATTACAACACAATTACACATACTTGCACATATATATGCATCATCCACACACAAATAATTTTCAAACGGTATATAACACGTTTTACAATACAATCTCATTTCACAAAATACGCTTTACCGATTAAACATGGAATGATTAATTTATCATCAAGTTAATCACCAAATTAATATCTAAAATAATCTCCAAAATAATCGCCAACTTAATCTCTAAATTAATCACCAAAGTAATCACTAAAATATCATCAATTTAATCACCAAATTAATCTCTAATTTAATCATCAAGTTAATCACCAAATTAATCTCTAAATTAATTACCAAATTACTCACCAAGTTAATCTCTAATTTAATCATCAAGTTAATTACCAAAGTAATCACTAAAATAATCATCAATTTAATCACCAAATTAATCATAAAAACAATCTCTAAATTAATTATTAAATTAATCATCAAATTAATTATTAAATTAAGTACTAGATTAATCATTAAATTAATTACTAAATTAATCACTAATAGTATAATTAAAATTTTCATTCAAAATTATAACTAAAATTATGATCAAAATTATCAGGCGATGCAACACAACACAAACAACTATTACCACTGTCTAATGGTTTAACAACTATTACCACTGTCTAATAGTTTTTAACACTACATGTATAACTAACACTGTCTAATGGTTTTTTGACACTACAGGTATAACTAAATTGGAAACTAAACTAACCAAATATACCTTGTCATTTAATTGATTAAATTAGTCTTAGACCATTGTTTTTGGAATAGTCCCCAAAACTAAAAGAATTGAGTTTGTGTTGATATATTTACTTATAACCATCAGTATATCTATCCCTCACTAAATTTAACAACTCATGTGGTTGTAGGTTCATTCAAAAACGTTTTTGGGCTAATTTCAAGTGATATGGAACCTTAGATTATCATATATTCTCATGCATAAATAAATAGGCGAATGTTTCTATTATAAATTCCTCTAACATAACTTTGATAAAAAGAAATGATAGACATTACCTATAATTAATGAATCATGTTGCCTTTTCCAAAAACTACTTTACACTATTGCTACAAGTAATATTAAAGTGCCTAATTATACATTAGTATGTGCACTGCACAACAATATACAGAAAGAGAAGGAAAATCCATTTTTTTTCATTAATGTCGCTACAGGAACTATTTTAGGAGAAATCATCTTGCTTCACTCAATATAATACGGGTCTCTGTAGTTTATCAACATACCAATTTCAAACACAATTAATCATTACATTTTCAAGAATTATCATCAAATCTTAACATTTATAAAATCATATAAATTTTGAGATTTTATCCTAACCATACTTCTACCCATACCCATTATACAATATCCAACAATCCCAATAATTTTATAAAATCTCACCCTTACCTTGATTTTCATGAGTTTTCTAGGTCTTGTTATTGGTTCCTCTTCTTCTCCAATCCTCTCTACTAGCCACTTTTCTCTTTTCTATTCTATATCCTTTAACCCTAACAAGACATAACCTTTATAATTTCTATTGGGATTTTTAACTCACTCACTTACTTTCTAATCACACACTCATTTTAGGCCCAATCAATTATTCTTACTAAGATCTATTTCATTACACTAAATAAAATAAATATAATAAATTAAATTATTTAATTTAATCAAATAATTAAATTATTTCCAATAAATCAAATAAATCACATAATTCAATTATTTCAAATAAATTAATTAAATCATTTATTCACAAAATCACTCAATTGATCAATTAATATAAATAAATAAATAATTGTAAAAATTGGGATGTTACAAGATTGAACCGACTGCTTCAAACGGCCACAGATTCATCCTGGTAGCCATTGACTATTTTACCAAATGGGTCGAAGCAGCTTCCTATGCAAATGCTACCATTTGCCTTGCATGGGTACCGTACGTCAATCAGGACATCCACTGGGGCAACACCGTATCAGCTTGTGTATGGTATGGAAGCAGTCCTACTAGTCGAAGTTGAATTACCCTCCTTACGGGTGCTGATGGATGTTAAACTGAATGAAGCAGAGTGGGTCCGGTCCCGATACGAACAACTGAGTCTGATTGAAGAGAAGAGATTGGCCGCAATTTGTCATGGGCAGCTGTATCAGAAAAGAATGAAGAAAGCCTTCGATCAGAAAGTCAGGCTCCGAGAGTACCAAGTAGGAGATCTCGTGCTGAAAAGACTCCTCCCTCCTCATACAGACCACAGGGGCAAGTGGACTCCGAACTATGAAGGACCATTCGTAGTAAAGAAAGTTTTCTCTGGTGGAGCACTCATGCTCAGTACTATGGATGGTGAAGACTTCCCGTCCCCTGTGAATTCAGATGCAGTTAAAAAATACTTCGCATAAAATGACCCGCTGGACATAAAAACAGAATGTAAGTCCAGACAAAAATAGGGCATCCCGGCGAGTCAAAAACAGAATAAAAGACTCGGGAAAAAATAAGGGAAAATATATAAAAAATGTACACCCGCTGAGTTGAAAAGCCACATCGGACAACTCAGGCAAAAATGGGTATCCCGATGGATTGAAAACCCGAAAGGGCGATCCATGCAAAATAAGGGAATAAGCGAACAACTGCATCCTGAATTCATCTGTATCACTTACAACTTGGTAAGCTTCAAAAGGATCAAGTTCCTTTCAGAATCAGCCTTCTTCAGAAAGCAAGATGAGAAGAACGTCAAATGTCATACGAGTCGTAGCAAAGGAAAGCTCCCTGAAGCGTCATCAACATTGCCAATACCTTTTATTTCTCAATTTGTAACAATCTCCTCATTTTAGGGGATTTGTTTCTTTGACTGTATTTGCCAATTCAGGGCACATGAATTAATAAAATCAGATTTTTCAGTCATGTTTCGTCTCGTACATTTTAGTTTGCAAGAATATCCGATGTCTTTAAGATACTGATTGCATAAATACAGGTGCTTTTCTTCTTAAAAAAATACGTGCGTACAAGAAATATACTTACTCCCGGGAGTGTCTAAACTCCTATGATGGAATCCGGTAAGGGATACCTCGGGGTTATTTGTGCATTTCTCTGTCTTTTTAGGATTGCAGGTGTTCGAAGCACAACATGGGGCATGAAAACTTCATCCCAGCAATCTGACAAATCACCATCTACTCAATCTTAGCACCAGAGGTGCTCTTTCCCCAGCCGTGTTGCCATTCGTTACTTCCTCCTCAGCCAAGTACAAAAGCCAGGGAACCATCTCCCCAAAGAGTTTCGGCCTCTATCCGGCAGAGCAACATCTGAAGATCTCACAACAGAGTGAAGAAAGCTTCTACAAACCCCAGCTGGGTCCCTCATAACCAAAGATAGGTCTACCAGTGACCTATATCCCCAAGCAGAGTCCCATATGTCAGATCTACCAATGATCTCATCCCCAGCTGGGATGTTCACTTCAAGCAGATCAACCAGAGATCTTCACAGCAACGGGACCCGGACCCCAGATCAGTATCTTTGCATAATCATAGCATTAGCATCATATTCTCCCCACAGAGCGTAGCATTCCGTCTAATACGGAGCATTACGGCAAAAATCAAACATATTGCATAATCATAAGCCATGTTCTGAATCAAGCGCTTGTAAATACTAACAATCTGGCAACGATATACAGGAAACTCTCCAAATTCCCCGGCAGAAAGCCAAGGCATTTGCCCTACACTCATAAATACAAATGCACACTCCTTTTGGCACCCGTTCGTGTCATAACTCCCCAGTAAAGTCGCCCGAGCATTCTTTACAAACAAACACTTATACATTACAGATACTTCTTGACACCTGTCCGTGTCATATCCCCAGTAGAAAGCCAAAGCGTCCTCTTTGCACTCACAGATACATATATCTATTCCCTGACACGTCTGTGTCACCTTCCCCAACATTGCTACCGAAACACTTTGCAAATTATATACTTGCTTACAATATACATTTTTCCGACACTCGTCCGTGTCATACTCCCCCCAGCAAGTTAAACATTCACCACTCATACTTATTACTCCTGTTTTACTCACACAGATACTCGTCCGTATCTTGTATATACCACTTATATCCCCTCAGATCCGACACTCGTCCGTGTTCTTTGTTAACCAGTTGATACTCGTCCATATCATCAACTCAGAACATACGTCAAGCGTTTGTTTCTACCTGATACTCGTCTGTATCATAGTCTTAAGGATGCTCGTCCGCATCTTTAATCCATACATGTGTCAAACACTTATGTCTTCTTGAATTTAGACACTCGTCTGTGTCCACTAGTCCCCAGAAGAGTCCCCACAGATCCGACACTCGTCCGTGTTCTTTGTAAACCAGTTGATACTCGTCCATATCATCAACTCAGAACATACGTCAAGCGTTTGTTTCTACCTGATACTCGTCCGTATCATAGTCTTAAGGATGCTCGTCCGCATCTTTAATCCATACATGTGTCAAACACTTATGTCTTCTTGAATTTAGACACTCGTCTGTGTCCACTAGTCCCCAGAAGAGTCCCCACAGATCCGACACTCGTCCGTGTTCCTTGTTAACCAGTTGATACTCGTCCGTATCATCATCTCTGAACATGCGTCAGGCGTTTGTTTCTACCGATACTCGTCCGTATCATGGTCTTAGGGATGCTCGTCCGCATCTTTAATCTATACACCATACCCAAACACTGATACCTCTCACTCCTTATATATAGACACTCGTCCATGTTTACTTGTCCCGGCAAACTCCAGTAAATTATTTTCTTTCTATCTGACATTCGTCCTATGTCATGATACTCTTTCGGCAGTTGTACCCTGCCAGGTGATCGTCCTTCACCTTTGGATGACCGTCCCTCATCCTTTCCCCAGCGGAGTCTCTATTTCGTTTGAGCCCCTTTCCATCCGACATTCGTCCTATGTCGTGACTTTTAGCAGCCGTACCCTGCTAGGTGATCGTCCTTCACCTTCTTGATGATCGTCCCTCATCATGCTTATCCGATGGCCATCCCCATTGTCGACCCTTTTATCCGGCATTCGTCCTATGTCGTGATACTTTTTGGTAATCGTACCTTGCCAGGTGATCGTCCTTCACCATTGGATGACCGTCCCTCATCTTATCTCCAACAGAGCAGCCGTCCCCTGCTAGATGATCGTCCTTCACCTTTGATGACCGTACCTCATCATTTATTTCATTCACCTATAATCCCCAGAGATTCTTATAGCTTTACTTGATGGTCGTCCCCATCATAATCCCTTATACCCCCAGCATGTCGGTCGTCCCCGTCATTGCCCTTTCCCCAGCAGTCGTCCTCTGCTCGACGGTCGTCCTCCATCGCCCGCACTTTATAATATACTTTATTTTCTTTTACAATCTATATCCCTTTTCTTCTTCATTCTGTGAGTGCAAATTTTGGATTGTCTTTGATATTCAACCACAAGTTATCTTGTTTGCCTGATAAGTCGTTGCTTACATCCTGCACAGCTAACTCATGTTTGAATAGGGGCAGCTGTAAACACCCCAATTTGCCCTCACTCATTCACACCATGGCTTGTGATCTTTTCATATGCATAAGTTCAATCATGGCATCTCATATTGCATTTGTGATTCATTGCATTGGTTTAAGTCATCTGCATCTAGGGTTTGTGATCTGAGCAATCCAAGAGCCATTTGGGCCACTCCAAAGGTCATCAATCACTTCAAAGGGGTCCATGTATGTTCAAGCATCATATTGTATCCTCACAAATTCAAGAAAGTCAAAGAATCACAAGAACTGAGAAAGGCATGGAAGCAGAGCCAGGCTTAACTGCACAGATGACCTAGAATTAGGGTTTTGGTTTCAGAGGCCATAACTCCAAATTTTTTGGTCATTCTTGTTTCTATTGGTCTCTATATGTCACAAGGATCATGCATATCAACTTTCATGAAGAAATTCCATGGGGAAGGCATCTAACCAAGAGTTGACTTTTTAAGCAAGTCAGTGCAAAATCAGGGCATCTGAGGCCCCCAATGACCCAACCAAAGGGTGTTCTTCATCATTTTGATTGTGTATGATCTTTATTTTATCATAGAAGATGTTAGAAGTTCACAAAATTGAAGAATTTCAAGCCATTTGCAAAGTTGACTTTTTGGGAAAATGACTTATAATGGAAACTTGCCATTTTGGGAAACTTTTTCAACCCTTGCTTTTTGATTCAAAAATGCCTCAAATGGGAAAACTTTGGTCATGAAAGTTGTAGAATGTATCATTCCCTTTTCAAAAAGTACAAGAACTCATTCTAATTCATTTTGGATCAAAAGTTATGGTTTGTCAATGTTGGGAAAAATCACATAATTTCAAGTTATGCACCAAAGAGGCAAAGTTGCAAAATCACATGCCAAGGCAAATTGAGCTTTCAAATGAACTTCAAAACTCTACACAAACATGAACCAATGTCAAAAAGTCAGATTGCATCAAAGGCTTGGCCATTTTCATGACTTATGGATCAAGAAACTTCAAAAGGGCCAAAGTTGATTAAAGTTGCAAAACATCCTTCAAACCCTAATCCATGTGCTGGCTGGCTTCAAAACTGATCCATGGTCCTCATCATTCCTTGCTGCGCAGGACACCCTTCCTGTACTTGGCTAACTATTGGCCCATACCTTTCTTACACAAAGCTTGACTTTTTTGCAAAAGACCCATACCAATCACAATAGGGCACAACCACTCCACAGACCTACCCAGGATTGATAAGTAGACCAAATACATCACAACACACAAGACACTCAAGCCTGAAACTCTCTCATAGCCATAGTTCCAAGTTTATGCCTCATATGCATTTTCATTCAAAACACACTCCACAAGCATCAAACACAAAAACAAACTTCACAAAACAACTCAGCATGACTCACTGACCATCCCTGACCCTTCACTTTGCCCTCAAACTCCCTGAAATCAAAACACGATTTCCTCCCCCCTCTGAACAGAACCCTATCAATCTCTCAAACTAGCCCAAATAAACTCCAAACAAGCCTTGCAAACATCTGAGGGAAGTCATTAGAGTTGACTGGAAGCAAGGAAACAGGCTGAAAGCATCAGACTGAAAGCTTCACTTCAGGTAGTTTCAAAAATTATTTTTTCCAGAAACCTTGTTTTAAGTTACTGAAATAATCTACATGTTCCCCTGATTGTTTTGCACTTTGTACTTTTGAAAATGATTGAGTATTAAGTGTGTATTGCATCTCTGAAAGTTTGGCCATTTTTACGTTTTTGATTCGAATCATGGTTTTGAGCAAAAAGAAATGAGTTTTGAGGTTAGATTCAGGTTCAAGGGGGTGAAGAGAGTTGATCTGGAGCTTTAGAGCTCCAGAAATAACCTAGAAGTGAGGTTTTGGTTTTGTTCAGGGGAGGTGTGGCCAGAGAAGACGACCGGAGGTCTTTTCCGGCCACCTGAAAGTGATTAGAGTCTTAATTGCGTTTAGGGCAAAGTTTGAATATGGACCCTTGATTCAGTGGACTTTTGTTGACTCCCGCGCGTTTCAATGGCCAGGATGCTTTCATTAAACCCTAATCCACGTCATTAATCTAATTAATTAAGTTTATAAATTAATCCTGCCAGTTTGAATTTCAACCCTTAGATCTGGCGCCAGTTAATTCCCGCGCGTCCCATTCAAACCTCAGCCACTGGATCTGTTGACTTTCACATTTATTTCATTTTTATTTCATTTTATTTCATTTGTTTTGCACATTTATTTTAAAATAGCAAAAAATGTTTAAAAATTATGAAAAATTTTGTCAAGGTTTTCATTATTTTTCAGAACACAAAAATATTTTTATTTTTATTTTTTGCATTAAAAATTATTTTTAAATCATTTAAAAGTTTATTTTTAATTAGTTAATGAAAATTAATTAATTAAAAATACTTTTAGGCATTTAAAAATCACAAAAAAATTCACATAGCATTTAGAAACATTTAGAAACATTGTCCAACTCTCAAAGCAAATTTCTTTTTTGATCTTGATGCCTTTTGATAATTTTCTTTGGATTTAATTTCATTTCAAGACAATATTTTGTTTCAAACTTCAAAAAATCATTTATGTCTAACCTTTGAGAGTTGGATCATGATTCTTTTTGCATTGCATTTTGTATGGCATGTAGTTTATAGGATAAAATATGCTTGAATTGATCTTGCATTTTCAATTTGTTTGGCATTTTTCTTGACAAGGTACCTTAAAACCCTAGCAATCTTAGAAAATTCATAACTCTCACTAGGTTAAGAGTTAGATCCCCTCCTTTGGGCAGTGAGTTTGTATAGGTTTAGGGTTCCTGTGATTGCATTTTAAAATTTTTATCATGACATTTTCTTCTAGTTTTGGATTTTGCTTTGTGTGTTAATCATAAACCCTAATTTATGCTTTCCTTTGCATCCATCTTCCATTTGCTTGCATACTATGAATTGCCATGACATTTTGTGCATTCATTTGATTCATAATACATCTTAGGACATAATAGAATCATGTTTGATCATTGCATCTTTCATTTTCCATGTTACTTGTCCATTGCATTTCATAACTTTTCATGTGTTTTCATGGTTCAATGCATGACTCATTTGCATCCTCATGCTTGTATGATTATTCTCATGTCTTGCCTCATGTTTGCATCATCCCTTAGCATCATTGACATCATACTTATGCTTCTGGTTTTGGTTGGCATCATGACATTGCATCTCATTTGCATTGCATTTCATTTCTTATGCTAATATTTCAGGTGGTAAGTTGTTTGAGAAGTGAATTTGCCTTCACTTCTCATAATTTCTTTTCATCTCTTTCATACTTCTTTTGCTGCATTTTGTATGTGTATTGGATTGAGCTTGTTCATTCTTGTTCATCTTACTTTCTTTCTTCAAGCAACTTGTCTTCTTAAGAGAAGCAAGTTGTTCTGCTTCTTGCTCCTTTCATCTTGTTCCTCCTTGGTGGCCTTTGAAGATTCTTTCTCTTTTAAGCCTCACAAACCCTAGGAATCACCAAGCATGATAACAATTAGGGTTTTGATTAGTCCCCCATTTAGCTTTTACCTTTGTGTCTCTTTGAGTCTTCTCTTCTCACCTCATAATCAGGGACTAAACCCTAAAGGCTTTAAGGCTTTGTGATTAAGCTTATGCCTGCATCCTTCTATTAGGATGGAGTGTATAACTTTAATCCTAAGTGTTAAACCCTTAATGTGTTTAACTCCTTTAATCAATCCACTTAATAATCATCAAGACATCAAGCTTGTAACTTGGGCCTTGCATTAGGGTTCTAATTCTTCCTTAATTGGTTAAGAAGGACTAACCCTAGTGTTAATGGACAAGTCCCCCTCAAGTTGTCTTACAAACCCTAAAATCCACTTCTTAATCTTACCATTAACTAAATCCATCTAATAAAGGTTTTGTTTTGTCATGAGGTTAATCCCCAATCATGGATTAAGTTGAGGAGCCTTCCTCAGCTTAAATGTTCTCATCTATTATCCTTCTATTAGGATGGTGTAATGAGTCCATTAAATCTTTGATTATGGCTTAAACTCATTACATAAAACTAAAGAAAAACAACAAAAACATCTAAATAATCACAAGTAGGTTAATGACCTTAATCCTACATCATGGTGATTAAGTGTGAGATACTGACTTCACACTTAAGGTATTCTCATTACCCCTAATCAGAGGGAGGATGTGATGATTTTACTAACCCATTGGTTTAGGCTTAAGCTCATTAACTTATGACAAATCTCAAAAAGCAATAAAAGACTGAAAACACAAAAAACAAACAATAATCGTCTCCTTCGGGATTCTTTTCTCATCTCATTCACTCATGAACGGGAACTTGCTTCTTCCGTCTAATGCAAGACAGTTTGCACCTGAGCCAGACAGGTCATACACTTGAGCATAGACAAGCAAGCAGTTCACAAGTCAATTCATCTTTCAGTCTCTTTGGGTCAAACTACGGTGTTCTGACTTCCTCATTGCACGAGAGGATACGTAGGCATAACTTAACATTTATCGAACAAAAGTCTCTGTATATTCCCCCTCCTTCTAGCATCATTCTTTTAGCCTCATTATCATGAGCACTTCACTTTTTCTTACACTGACACTTCACTTATACACTTCACACTTCTTTTACACTGACACTTGTACGTTCTTTTCCAGCTTTTGCACACAAATTGCACTGACACTACCCCTTTTATACACAAATCTTTCAAGCGTGGATCCCGTCGAGTACGACGGACAATCTGGGTGCTAATACCTTCCCAGGTTGTAACCAACCCCCTTTCTCAGTCTCTCTGGTTCGAAACCATCTTATCCATATCTTTTCTAGGTTTATGCAACATTACCTTTCCTTCGGCATAAAAATGCCTAGCTGGAGACTCTATTCATTTCCTTCCCTTTCACCGACCGTTCGCGTCTGTACCCTTCTTGGCCCTGTGTCATCAGGTGGGAGTGACACAGGGGACGGCTGCTTTGTTGGGGATAAGGATGAGGGACGATCATCCAAGGTGAAGGACGATCACCTGGCAGGGGACGGCTGCCGAAAGTATCACGACATAGGACGAATGTCGGATGAAAAAGGTCGACGATGGGACGGCCATCGGATAAAATGATGAAGGACGATCATCAAGAGGTGAAGGACGATCACCTGGCAGGGGATGGCTGCTTTCGGGGTTTATCGTGACATAGGACGAATGTTAGATAACAAGATCAACGATGGGGACGGCCATCGGATAATGATGAAGGACAATCATCAAGTGGTGAAGGACGATCACCTAGCAGGGGACGGCTGCTAAAAATATCACGACATAAGACGAATGTCGGATAGGAAGGGGTTCTAATGAATAGAGACTCCGCTGGGGATGATGAAGGACGATCATCAAAAAGGTGAAGGACGATCACCTGGCAGGGTACGGCTGCCGAAAATATCATGACATAGGACGTATGTCAGATAAAAGGAGATAATTTATCAAGATTTGCCGGGAATTTCTTCTTGGGAAAGGTAGACACAGACGAGTGTCTAATTTCAAGAAAACAAAGGCATAAGTGTCTGACACGGTGTATAGATTAAAGATGCGGACGAGCATCCTTAAGACTATGATACAGACGAGTATCAGTAGAAATAAACGCTTGACGCATGTTCAGAGATTATGATACGGACGAGTACCAACTAGTTAACAAAGAACACGGACGAGTGTCGACTCTGAGGGGATTTAAATGGCGTACATAAGATACGGACGAGTATCTGTATGACAAAAAAGTGATGAGTGAGACGTAGACGAGTGTCCAGCTTACTGGAGAGAGCACGACACGGACTGGTGTCGGAAGAAGTGTATTATAGACAAGTATTTAGGCAACCGTGCTGGAGGAGGTGACACGGACGGGTGTCAGGGAGGTGTGTATATATGTATCTGTCTGTAGAGAACGTTCGGGCGACTTTACTGGGAAAAACGACACAGACGAGTGCCAAAAGGAGCATGTATCTGTATTTGTGAGTGCAAAGAGGATGTTTTGGCTTTCTGCCGGGGAGTTTGGGAGGTATTTTGTATATTGTTGATGGAATGTCAGTATATATAGGTATTTGTTTCAAAGCATGGCTTATGACTATGCAATATGTTTGATTTTTTTTGTGATGCTCCGTATTAGACGGAATGTTACGCTCTGAGGGGAAAAAATGATGTGAATGCTATGATTATGCAGAGATACCGATCCGGGACTCAGATCTCGTTGCTGTAGAGATCTCCGGCTGATCTACTTGAAGTGGATATCCCAGCTGGGGTTGAAATCATTGGTAAATCTGACATATATGACTCTGCTTTGAGGAAATAGATCACTGATAGACCTATCTTGGTATTGAGGGACCCAGCTGGGGCTGTGGAAGCTTTCGTCGCTTTGTTGTGAGATCTTCTGGCATTGCTCTTCTGGATAGAGGCTGAAATTCCGTGGGAAGATGGCTCCCTGCCTAACACTTGGTTGAGGAGGAATGATAACTGGCAACTCCGCTGGGGATAAAGCATCTCTGGTGCTATTTTGAAGACGTGCCGAGTAAGTAATAATTTGACAACTTGCTGGTGAGAAGCTTTCATGCCCCATGTTGCGCTTTGAATACCTGCAATCCTATTATGACAAAGAAACGCACAAGTATCTCGAGGTATTCCCTACTGGATTCCATCATAAGAGTTTTGACACTCCCGGGAGTAAGTATATTTCCTGTAAGCATGTAATTTAGAAAAGATGCATCTGTACTTATGCAATCAACATTTTAAGGACATCGGACATTTTGCAAATGAAAATGTACGAGACGAAATATGACTGAAAATCTGATTTTATTAATTTGTGTGCCTCTGAATGGGCAAATACAGTCAAAGAAACAGATCCCCTGAAATGAGGAGATTGTTACAAATTGAGAAACAACAAGATGCTGGCAACGCTGATGATGCTTCAAGGAGCTTCCCTTTTGCTATGACTCGTATGACATTGACGTTCTTCTCATCTTGCTTTTGAAGAAGGCTGATTCTGACCGATGCTTTTAACCTTTCGAGGCTTGCCATGTTGTAAGTGATACAGACGAATTCAGAATGCAGTTGTTCGCTTATTCCCTTATTTTGCGTTGATCGCCCTTTCGGGTTTTCAATCCACCAGGATACCCTTTTTTGCCTGAGTTGTCCAATGTGGCTTTTCAACTCAGCGGGTGTACATTTTTTATTCATTTTCCCTTATTTTTGCCCGAGTCTTTTATTCTGTTTTTGACTTGCCGGGATGTGTAAACACCCCAAATTTGCCCTCACCCATTCACACCATGGCTTGTGATCATTTCATATGCATAAACACAATCATACCATCTCACATCACAATTTTGAGTCATTGCATTGGTTCTAAGTCATCTGCATCTAGGGTTTGTGATCTGAGCAATCCAAGAGCTTCTTGAGCCACTCCAAAGGTCATCAATCACTTAAAAGGGGTCTATGTGTGTTCAAGTATCATATTATATCCTCTCATTTTTATTGTATATGATCTTTATTTGGTCATGGAAGACATTGGAAGTTTACAAAATTGAAGAATTTCAAGTCTTTTGCAAAGTTGACTTTTTGGGCAAGTTTGACTTTTAATGAATTTGCCATTTTAGGCAATTTTTTTCAACCCTTACTTTTTGATCCAAAAAAGCTTCAAATGGAAAAACTTTGGTCATGAAAGTTGTAGAATGGATCTTTCCCTTTTCAAAAAGTACAAGAACATGACCTAATTCATTTTGGATCAAAAGTTATGGCTCATCAAAGTTGGCAAAAATCACTAAATTTCAAGTTATGCACCAAATGGAAAAACTTGCAAATTCTTGTACCAAGGCAATTTGTAACTTCTAATTGGTGTCTAACCTTTGCACAAACATCACACATGCCTTAAAATCAGAATTGGCCCAAGGAATTTCTCATTTTTGTGCTTTGATTTTCAAAAGTCCATAAGTCATTTTTCATACAAGTGCAAAGAGGGATTCTTGGCAAAATCATCCTCCCATGAATTGTGTGATCACCAATTAGTTTCTATGCATTGCCATGACTAAATGAAGTTCCATGCACCAAAATTCAGCAAGAATCATCTCATGAACATAGCACAAAATCACAAGAAAACACAAGTGGGCAAGTTGCAAGATCTAGCATAGCTCATGATCCACATGTTGCAGACATCCACAAGCAATCCAAGGGTCATCCCTAACTCAAGCTGAAGCAAGAAATGCCCTCAAACTGCTGCTGCCATAGCCCATGCTGCAAGTACAAATCACATTGACTTTTTGGCCAAAACCCCCATACTTTTGGAACAGTGAGCAGCCACCTCTACTGACCTGCTCCACAGGCTACTCACACATCTTGGGAGTGTTATAGCAAGGCATTGGTCATTGAAACAAGCCAGAACACAGCATACCACAAAATCTGTCAAAAACTTTCCGCTCTTCGAATCCCCTTCCACAGCCATCAAACATCCATTTTCTCTTCACCATTGCATCATACACACTCAAAGGAACCAGAATCCACCATTAAAGCAGTTTGAAAACTTACAAATCACAACTGTGAAATCTGCCATATCAGAACTCAAGCTTCCAAAATAGCCACCAACAAAGGATTGTGAACATTCCATTGGCTTCAGGGGGTTCAGAGTAGGCATTCTGCATCAAAGCAAGGTCAGGAGAGCTCATATTCATAGTTCATCACTTCAGGTAGCTTCGAATCCTCAACTTTTCAGAGCTTGCATTTTATGTTACAAATTGATAGTACATGTCTTGCTGATCATGATGATGCCTTTAGAATCGAAAATAGTGAAGAAATGAGTATTTTGTAGCTCTCTGAAATTTCACCCGTGAATCTTGTTGCCTTCGTTTCTCACTGATTTTGATTGATAAATTTAGTTTGAGGGGTGATTTGAATGGGGTTTGGGTAGAGGAACATTTCCCTTCTTTCAATTTGATGAATGGTGGCCTGAATCGTGATCTAGGGTTTTCAACCCGCCGGAGAAGATGACCGGAGCTTCCCTCCGGTCACCTGAAAGTGATTAACCCTAATCCCTAATTAATTCCCCAGTTTGATTCACAACCCTTAGATGGTGATTAGGTTAAGTCGTGCACGGCCCAGATTTGTTCATTTAGCCCTAATCCATCTTTATTAATTTAATTAAGTTTAATTAATTTAATTAAGTCAGAGTCCATCCTGACCCTTGATTCGCGCGCCAAGTCAACAGCTGACCCCCAACTTTGAATCTGATGCGTTGGATATGATTACTTCCCATTTTCATTATTTTTTATTTCAATTTTTCTCATTTAATTTGTCCATTTAATTTAAAATAGTAAAACTTATTCAAAAATTCTGAAATTTTTTGTATGAACTTTCATTTAATTTCAGAAACCATAAATATTTTTATTTTTATTTTTAGCATTCAAAAAATATTTTTAAATATTTAAAAGTTTCTTTTTAATTAATTAATGAGAATTAATTAATTAAAAATACTTTTAGGTATTTAAAAATCACCAAAAAATTCATGAAACATTTAAAAACATTTAGAAACATTGTCCAACCCTCAAACCAAATTTCTTTTTTGATCTTGATGCATTTTGAGAATTTTCCATGGAATTAATTCATTTTTCAAGCATTATTTTGATCCAAACTTCCAAAAATCATTTATGCCTAACCATTGAGAGTTGGACCTTGATTCTTTTTGCATTGCATTGTGTTTAGCATGTAGTTTGTGAGATTAAATTGCCATGGTTTGATCTTTCATTTTCCATTTGTTTGGTATTTTTCTTGTTAAGGAACCCTAAAACCCTAGAAAACTTAGGAAAATCATAACTTGAATTAGGTTAAGAGTTGGAACTTCTCCTTTGGGCAGTGAGTTAGTATAGGATTAGGGATCCTTTGAGTGCATTTTCAATTTTTTGTCTTGATGTTTGCTTCTGATTTTGGTTTTTGTTTGATGCTTTGATCATAAACCCTAATTTGAGCTTCCATATGCATCCATCTTGCATTTACATTCATACCTTGACTTGCCATAGCATTTTGTGCTTCCATTTGATTAATTAGACATCTTAAGACATATTGTAAGCATGTTTGATCATTGCATCTTGCATTTTCCATGTTGTATGCCATTTGCATTTCATAACTTTTCATGTATGTTCATGTTTCTTAACTTGCTCCATTTGCATCCATTTGTTCATATGATCATCTTCATGTCTTGGCTCATGCTTGCAGCATCTCATAGCATTCTTATCATCTCATATATGCTTCGGGTTTTGGTTTGCATCATGTCATTCCATCCCATTTTGCATTGCATTGCATTTCTTTATTAACTTTTCAGGTGGTAAGTAAACTTTGAGAAGTGGATTTGCCTTCACTTCTCACACTTTCTTTTCATCTCTCTCTTGCATCCATGCTGCATTTTGTTATGTGTTTGAGTTTGAGCTTGCTCATTCTTCTTCTTCTTACCTTCTTTCCTCAAGTGACTTGACTTCTTGAATGAAGCAAGTTACTTTGCTTCTCCTGATCCTTTCATTTGCTTCCTGGTGGTTCCATTGAAGACTTCTTTTCTTGTAAACCTCACCAACCTTAGGAACAACCAAGCATGACAATGATTAGGATTTTGATTAGTCCCCCACTTAGTTTTACCTTTGTGTCTCATTGAGTCTTCTCTTCTCACCTCATAATCAGGGACTAAACCCTAAAGGCTTTAATGCTCTGTGATTAAGATTATGCCTGCATCCTTCTATTAGGATGGAGTGTATAACTTTAATCCTAAGTGTTAAACCCTTAATGTGTTTAAATCCTTTAATCAATTCATCTAATAATCATCAAGACATCAAGCTTGTAACTTGGGCCTTACATTAGGGTTCTAATTCTTCCTTAATTGGTTAAGAAGGACTAACCCTAGTGTTAATGGACAAGTCCCCCTCAAGTTGTCTTACAAACCATAAAATTCACTTCATCATCATACCATTGAATATAAAATCCACTTAATCAAAGGCTTGTTTTGTCATGAGTTTAATCCCTAATCATGGATTAAGTTGAGGAGCATTCCTCAGCTTAAACATTATCATCTATTATCCTTCTATTAGGATGGTGTAATGAGTCTGTTTAATCCTTGATTATGGCTTCACCTCATTACTTAACACTAAACAAAAACACCAAAAACATCTAAATAATCACAAGTAGGTTAATGATCTTAATCCTACATCAAAGGTGATTAAGTGTGAGAATCTGACTTCACACTTAAGGTATTCTCATTACCCCTAATCAGAGGGAAGATGTGGTGAGTTTACTAAATCCATTGGTTTAGGCTTAAGCTCATTAACTTATGACAAACTTTCAAAAGCAATAAAAGACTGAAAACACAAAAACAAACAATAACCGTCTCCTCCGGGATTCTTTTCTCATCATCTTCACTCACAAACGAGAACTCGCTTCTTCCGTCTAATGCAAGACAGTTTGCACCTGAGCCAGACAGGTCATACACTTGAGCATAGGCAAGTAAGCAGTTCACAAGTCAATTCATTTTTCAGTCTCTTTGGGTCGAACTACGGTGTTCTGACTTCCTCATTGCACGAGAGGATACGTAGGCATAACTTAACAGTTATCGAACAAAAGTCTCTGTATATTCCCCCTCTTCCAGCTCTATCCTTTAAGCCTCATTATCATGAGCATTTCACTCCTGTCCTTACACTGACACTGTATATATTACACTTCACGTTTCTTTTACACAGACACCTGTACATCCTTTTCCAGCTCTTTTATACACAAATTGCACTGACACTACCCCTTTAAAACACAAATCTTTTAAGCGTGGATCCCGTCGAGTACGACGGACGATCTGGGTGCTAATACCTTCCCAGGTTGTAACCAACCCCCTTTCTCAGCCTCTCTGGTTCGCAACCGTCTTATCCATCTTTTCTAGGTCTATGCAGCATTGCCTTTCCTCCGGGATAAAAATGCCTAGCTGGCGACTCTATTCACCTCCAGTGAGTTCACTGCTGTGTGTTCTCATTGTTCCTTTCGCCGACCGTTCGCGTCTGTACCTTTATCTGGGCCCATTCCCATTTATCGGGAGCGACAGCTTGGCGACTCTGCTGGGGACCCTTATACTGTAACCAGGGCTTCTGGTTCTTTTTGTGGGTTCCTCCTAGCGCTTGATTGATTTGTGTTTACAGGGGTGTTATGTGCTATCTGTGTTTGTGTGTTTATTTTATTTACTGCTTTATGTACAGTTTTGTTTATTGCTTTCTTTATAGCTTTGTGCATATATCATAATGTCGTACTGTGCTGGCTGGATCTGTTGTTTGCTTTGGTGGGTGGGGTTCTACTGAGAGATAAGGTCTTATACCTGGTACCTGAGTGACACCTAGGCTAGAGTGGTTCATGTTCTTTCCCATTCCATCTCGGTCTGGTGCGGGAATATGAAACACGGTTCAGATATGGGTTTCTTCTTGAGAACTCTGTGTTGCAGATTTCCTGCAGTACTAGGGCTATCTGGGAAGCCTGCTAAGTCTGGATGACCTTTAGTATTGACCTTCAGAAACTGAGGTGAATTAGAGGAGGAACTTTTATGGTTATTGTAAACACTGTACCTCCGGGTTAGAAGTGTTTACACTTCTCATAACTGATCCAAGTCTGAGGATCCTTGTTTTAGAACACCACCTGTGAGGGGGTTGGGCTGTTTACAGGTTTGCAGGTACACTTGACCTCAGAATACCCTGTTACTTTGTTTTGATTAAGAGTACTCCATCTTGGAACAGTTCTTGTGATTTTAACCCTGGACATGTGACTCTTTATTTGAGTCCCCCACCTTGGTTACTGGACTTATGAACCTCCATCTGGATTTTCTTGACACACATAGACTTATATCGGAGCACTTGCATCATTTATGAATCATTTTAACATTTGCTTATTTGTTTTTCAGGGTATCCATACTTTATTTTTGGCTTGGTTTTGACCCCATCATCAGCATAGACCTGTCTTCATCAGTATCTACTTCAGCTATCTGCTACCTGCTTCAGTCACCTTCATCATCAGTCTCAGCTTGTCAGTGGCCCACTTTTCAGTGTCATCATCAGCATCTGTCTCAGTTTCTCTTCAGCAACATGGCACCTAAGAAGAGTAACATCTCCTATCATTTCTTTCAGCCTGAGCTAGCTGACATCAGGAGGATTCAGACCCTGATTACTCCAGACCATATACCACTTTTCAGAGAACACTGTGGAGGCATACTTGATGTGGTTATGGATTTGGACCCTTCACAAAGGAGTTTAATTCATACTTGCCTGCAGTTCTATGATCCCCCTCTGAGGTGCTTCACTTTTCAGGATTTTCAGTTGGGGCCCTTATTAGAGGAGTATTCATCATTGGTTGGCATACCCATCAGGGGTGGAGTCCCCTTTAACCCTGAGATGGCTTTCCCAAGTAATGAAGAAGTAGCAAAGGCATTGCATCTGGAACCAGTTCTGATTGGGCAGAATATGACTACCAAGGCTGGAGTCCCTGGTTTACATCTGGATTTCTTGATCTCTCAGGCTACCATGAAGGCCTCCTCAAGAGAATGGAAGGAAGTCTGTGCTTTATTGGCCCTTAGCATATATGGGGTCATTTTATTTGCAGATGAGCCTAGATTCATTAGCAAGAATGCAATCCACCTTTTCATCCTGAAGAACCCAGTGCCCACTTTACTGGGAGATTTCTACTATTCAGTTCACCAGAGGAATGAAAAGCAAAGGGGAAGATTGCTGAGGTGCTGTGCTCCTTTGTTCCATACTTGGCTGCTCAAACATTTGCCCAAGACAGATGCATTTTTGAATCCTCATCAGCAAAAGAATTGGGCTAGAAGACTCACTGCTTTGACCTCAGCTGATATCAGGTGGTGCACTCAGAGCACCAAAGGTAGAGATATCATTACCATTTGTGGGCAGTTTCCCAATGTACCCCTGATAGGAGTAAAGGGGTGCATCAATTACAACCCTCTGCTATTCAAAAGACAACTGGGCTATGCATTGGTCCACACTCCTAAGGCACAAGACTTGGCGGAGACTCTTTACTGTGAGAATAAGCCTAATCAGGCTATTGTCAGGCAAGCATCCTGGGCTTGGGACAATGTCCAGACTAAAGGAGTAACCATTCTTGGGAAGTGCAACAATGTGGCCTCAGCACAGTACTATGAGTGGTCCCATGCCAGGGCTCAATTTTCTGGGATGCCCTTTACCATGGAAGATATGCCTGGACCATCCTCAGCACCACCTCCTGTCACTGTCAGTTTAGAGGAGTTTGAGAAACTAAAAGAGAGAAATGAGAAGCTGACTCAGGCTCTACAGAAGACCCTCTGGGAGAGAAGTGATGGTAGGTTGGATATTGAAAGGTTGGAAAAGTTGAGAGTGGAGCATCTGGCCAGAATTGAGAAGTCTGAGGATTACATCAAGAAGTCAAGGGCTGGAGAGCAGATCTTGAAGAATGCCTGCAAGGAGGCATAGTTCTAGAAAGCCAGGACTGATTTGTATCTGAAGGAGAGCCAAGCTAGGTGGGTCAGAATCACCGAAGCTCGTACTCTAGAAGATAAAAGGACTCAGGACAAGATTGAGCAGCTGGAGGCTAGTGCAAAGGAGGAGGCCCTGCTAGCAGCCCATAGAGAGATCTCAGAATATAAGATTAGAGCTGGAGTGAAGAGGTCAAAGGACCAGAGTCAACACAAGAAGCTAGCTGCAGCTGTTGCCACCAGGAATCTTCTCATCAGGAACCTTACAGAGCGTCCAGTTGATCCTGTGACTGAAGCACTTCTAAAGGAAGTTCAGGAGGATGAGTTTGGTCTTGGTGTCTGATTTTTGCTTGTTGTTGCTTTCATTTCATTGTACTTTTCTTTTCTTATGTTGTATTTTGACCCCCAGGGGCATGTATTGTAAAAAACAAACTATGTATCATTTACTTTTTGTAATATATGTATCAGTTTGTTCTATCTAAGTTTCTTTCAAGCAACATCAGCAACATCTTCAAGGGTCTGGAAAGGTCAAAACCAAGTGCCAAGCCGGATACCTTGGAAGCAAATAGGCATACTGCATTGCATACTAACCCTTCTGTTTGTTTTGTAGGTTTATTTTGTTTTTGTTACTAACTCTGTTGTGATTTCAGGAACTATTGCTCGACGACGGGTGTTCCCACTCAACCGTCCACACAGATATCCAACCCGCAACAATCTTTCGGGTATACAGATGGATCAGGTACAGCAGGACCTTACTAAGGTCAGGAACCAAATGGCCAACGAGAGGCTAGAAATGAGGAATCAGATGACACAGTTTATGGAGGTGATGAACAACATGGCTCAAAGCCAAGAAAGAATGAGAGCCTTGGTAGAAAGGCAGAATCAGGAAGACCCCCATCCAGGGACTGCTGGGACAAGCAACAATGAGAGGGTCCAACCTCATGTCAACCCCCCTGTATTTGGACCCCACCTTCATCCAGAGATCAACATTCCTGTTAATGTGCAAGGGACTGCCACTGCAGGCAGGGTGCTGCAAGAAGACCCCCAGGAAGATCAGTTCACAGTGATGGGAGCTGGGGATGAGGCCTATGACAGAAGGCTAGATGAGATTGCTGAAAAATTAAGATCCTTGGAGTCTCAAAACTCTTTGGGTTTTGATGTTATGGACATGGGCTTAGTGGACGGGGTCAGGATTCCCCATAAGTTTAAGCCTCCCTGTTTTGAAAAGTACAACGGGACTTCCTGCCCACGGACCCACTTGCAATCCTTTCTGGGGAGGCTGAAAGCGTATACCATGGACGAGAAGCTATGGATGTTTTATTTTGAGGATAGCTTAACCGGGGCTTCGAGGGAATGGTACTCTCATCTGACTAGAGCAACCATCAGATGTTGGAAGGATTTGGCAGAAGCCTTCATTAGACAATATCAGTATAATTTGGATATGGCACCCAACAGGACCCTCCTGATGGGAATGTCGCAATCATCCAGGGAAAGCTTCCGAGAGTACGCCCAGAGATGGAGACAGCTGGCTGCTGCTGTCCAGCCACCTATGTCTGAGAGGGAGATGGCAGATATGTTTATGAACACCCTTCAAGGGACATACATTGACAGGCTAGCTGCCTTTTCTTCTACTAGCTTTGCAGATGTAGTCATAGCTGGAGAAAGAATTGAGAGCCTATTGAAGATGGGCAAAATTTCTGACAACGGTGCCAGCTCATCCAGCAATACAAGAAAGCCTTTTGTGGGCCCAAGAAGAGCTGGTGAGACCAATGCTATCCATACCAGCAGGGGCAGGCCCCAATATGTTCAAAGGTCTGTAGCAGCAGTCACCATTGCTTCTCCACTTCCTCAGCAATCAGTGTATCAACCTCAGCAACAACCCCAGTACCAGCAACAAACTCAGTATCCTCCTCAAAGAAACTACAATAACACCGGCAACAACAATCAGCAGAGACCATTTCAGCAGAGGCCATCTCAGGCCAATAGGGTGATTGATCCAATCCCTATGCCATATGCCGCTTTACTGCCACAGCTCCTGAAGCTCAACTTGGTTGAGTTAAGGACGTTGGCGCCTCCGGATCCTTCCAGTCTACCCAGAAATTACGACTCTAACGCCAGATGTGCTTTCCATTCAAATGCACCTGGCCATAGTACAGAGAAGTGCAGAGCTTTGCACATGAAGGTACAAGACCTGGTAGACTCTAAGGCTCTAAACTTTGCACCACCACCAAATGTTAACAAAAACCCTATGCCAAACCACGGAGGTCCCAGAATCAATGCTATTGAAGAAGACAAGCCGTCTTACTTGATAACCAGTGTGGGTCAGATTCGGACACCGTTGGTAGAGATTAAAGCTCAACTCCTCGAATGTTAAATGTTCCCGGGGTGTGAGCTAGGGTGTGCTTATTGCAACATTTCAGTGAATGGTTGTGATAACTTGAGAGATGGCATAGATGGTCTCATCCGGAGTGGCCTGCTTCAAATCACAACATCAATTCCTACCAATCCAGCAATCTCATCAACAACAGTTCCCATGTCTTCTACAAATGCAACAACCATTGTTCCGAACAACTCTTCAATCTCATCAACAAATGCTTCATCTGTCACTTCAACTGACCAGATATCAACAAACATCCCTTCTACAACTTCAGCACCCTTTCATTCAGAGTCTCCTACAACAACAACACCCATCCACCCAACAATGTTTCCTACAACTTCAGCAGCAAATGTCTCCACAGTTACGATTTATTATGATCCTGAAGATGATTCTGCCTACAACTCACAAAATGCCACTCCTATCAAAGCACCAGTCACAATATACTATGATCCACATACTATCAGGTTTCCTTCTGCAGCTGCAATCAGTCCAGTCACTATCACAGTGCCTGGGCCAGTACCTTATGAAAGCAGCAATGCCATCCCCTGGCATTACGGCTCTGATCTATACTGCGAAGGATAGAAAATCACTCTTGAATCATCAACCCCTGCACCACAAATAGACAATGTGGGAGGAGGCGGAGGCTTCACTCGAAGCGGACGTCTCTTTGCTCCACAAATTCAAAAACCCACTGCCGAAGCAAAAGCTGCTGCTAAGGCAAAAGGGAAGAGCTTGGTGCAAGAAGAGCAAATTATTAAAGAGGCTTTGAAAACACCTTTTGATCAAGAAGTTGATGAGTTCGTGAGAATCATCAAGAAAAGTGATTACAAGATAGTGGACCAGCTCCACCAGACGCCTTCCAAGATCTCCATTCTATCATTGCTTATGTGCTCCGAGGCTCATCGGAACGCATTACTAAAGGTCTTGCACGCAGCTTATGTGCCAGAAGAGATCACCGTCAATCAGTTGGAAGCTGTGGTTGGAAATGTTAATGCTAGTCATGGACTAGGTTTTACCAACACTGATCTGACCTCGGAAGGCCGCAGTCACAACAAGGCCTTGCACATTACCATGGAGTGTAAGGGTGCTGTACTTTCTCATGTGCTGGTAGACACAGGATCATCCCTCAATGTCTTACCTAAAAAAGCCCTTGTAAAACTGGAGTATGAAGGATTGGCATTACGCCCCAGTAACTTGGTAGTGAGAGCCTTTGACGGTTCTAAGAGATCAGTTATGGGAGAAATTGAGTTGCCTATAACGATTGGCCCACAAACTTTCAAAACGACCTTCTACGTGATGGATATACAGCCTGCCTACAGCTGTCTATTGGGTAGGCCATGGATTCACGCCGCTGGCGCCGTGACCTCAACCCTTCATCAGAAGTTAAAATTCGAGTGGGAGGGTAAAATCGTTACTATCTGCGGAGAGGAGGATATTTTTGTTAGCCACCTGGCTACCTACAAATATATTGAGATGGATGGGGAGATCCATGAAACGATGAGCCAGGGATTTGAGGCCCTGAATGTGAATGAAGCATCCGCTGTACCTGGAATCTCCATGGCATCTTATCAACAAGCCCGGAAGGTTGTTGAGGAGGGAACTGCCCAAGGCTGGGGCAAGGTTCTATCTGTGGAGAAGAAGAAAGACAAATTTGGGTTGGGTTACAGACCAACTCAACAAAATCAAGCAGAGGCTGCTGAGAAGCCCGGTTTTGTCAGTGGGGGGATGCTCTCCCCTGATGCTATCAACAATTTGGAAGACGAGTCAGAAGAGGAGCGCAATCTGGAGAATTGGATACGTCCAAAGATCCCGGGGAGCAGTATCTCAAACGGGTCTTCCCAGGAAATTATAAGAGTTACTCATGCAGAGTAATTATTATTTCCTGTATTTTTATAGCATGCATCAAGTCTTGCATCTTGCCCAAGATGACAAGACTCATTTTGTAATCGGGCCATCTGTAATTTTTGTGCAACAAGATTAATCAATGAAATATCAGACATCTTTTTGCAAATGAGTCTTTTTCTTTTCCGCTCACTGTTTTCCCATTTTTCTTTTTGTACAAAAAAATAAATGGCAATGTTTTCAAAATGACAACTTTATTTCACTTTTCTAAAACAAGATTAAAATCAAATCACTAAAATGAACAAACTGAACCCTTGCAGAGAGTGCCTTCCAGACCGCACCGACAACAGCACGGCTATGACTTCGTATGACTTTGACAATCCGATCAATCAAGCTGATGAAGGGGTTGAAGAAGAATATGAGCTTCCTGAAGAGTTAGCCAGATTATTGAGACAAGAGGAAAAAGTTATTACTCCTCATCAGGAGGAGGTCGAAACAATTAATCTTGGTACAGATGAAGACGTGAAAGAAGTTAAAATTGGGGCCTGCTTACAAGACTCAGTGAAGAGACAACTGATTGATCTGCTTCAAGAATATGTGGACGTGTTTGCTTGGTCTTACCAAGATATGCCAGGGTTGGACACCGACATTGTTGTGCACAAGCTGCCTTTAAGAGAAGAGTGCCCACCGGTTAAACAGAAACTGCGCCGTACTCGCCCAGACATGGCCATGAAAATCAAAGAAGAGGTACAAAAGCAATGGGACGCCAGGTTCCTTGCTGTAACTAGCTATCCACCGTGGGTTGCTAATATAGTACCTGTGCCTAAGAAAGACGGCAAAGTAAGAATGTGTGTTGACTACCGGGATCTGAATAGAGCCAGCCCGAAAGACGACTTCCCATTACCTCACATTGATGTATTGGTCGATAACACGGCTCAGTTCTCAGTATTCTCCTTCATGGACGGATTTTCAGGATACAATCAGATTAAAATGTCACCTGAAGACATGGAGAAGACAACCTTCATCACACCCTGGGGCACGTTCTGTTACAAGGTGATGCCATTCGGATTGAAGAACGCTGGTGCAACATATCAACGGGCTTTGGTGACATTATTCCACGATATGATCCATAAAGAAATAGAATGTTACGTGGATGACATGATTGCCAAGTCCCTTACTGAAGAAGATCACCTGGTAAATTTGATAAAGCTATTCAAGCGTCTGAGGAAGTACCAACTGAAGTTGAACCCCAACAAATGCACATTCGGGGTGCGATCTGGTAAGCTGCTGGGATTTATTGTAAGCGAGAAAGGGATTGAAGTTGACCCTGATAAAGTCAAAGCTATTCAAGAGATGCCTGCGCCGAAAACAGAAAAAGAAGTTCGAGGGTTCTTAGGTCGATTGAACTACATCTCAAGGTTCATATCTCACCTTACAGCAACCTGTGAACCTTTATTCAAACTACTAAGAAAAGAACAAATGGTCAGGTGGAATGAAGACTGCCAGAAGGCTTTCGACAAGATCAAGGAGTACTTGCAAGAACCTCCAATCCTTATGCCTCCAGTTGAAGGAAGACCTCTAATCATGTACTTGACAGTATTAGAAGAGTCAATGGGGTGTGTGCTGGGCCAGCATGACGAGTCTGGTTGAAAAGAGTATGCAATATACTACCTAAGCAAAAAGTTTACCGACTGTGAACAACGTTATTCACTGCTCGAGAAAACTTGTTGTGCTTTAGCGTGGGCTGCTCGCCGACTGAGACAGTATATGTTGACCCACACTACCTTGTTGATCTCAAAGATGGATCCAGTCAAGTACATTTTTGAGAAGCCAGCGCTTACCGGACGGGTTGCAAGATGGCAGATGATCCTCACAGAATATGACATCCAATACACCTCTCAGAAAGCCATCAAGGGCAGTGTATTGTCTGAATATCTTGCTGAGCAACCTATTGATGATTACCAGCCTATGAGATTTGACTTCCCTGCTGAAGACATCATGTTCATTAAGGCAAAAGACCATGAAGAGCCTGTTCATACTGAAGGGCCTGACCCAGAGGAAGAATGGACTATGATGTTTGATGGGGCTGTTAATATGAATGGTCGTGGTGTTGGTGCAGTACTCATTACACCTAAGGGAGTTCACATGCCTTTCTCGGCAAAGCTCACTTTCAACTGCACTAACAACGAAGCTGAATACGAAGCTTGCATTATGGGTCTTGAGGAAGCCATTGACCTCAGGATCAAAACATTGACTGTATTCGGAGATTCAGCTTTGGTAGTTAATTAGACCAACGACAAATGGTACACACACCAAGATCATCTAATACCTTACAGGGATTATACAAGGAGGTTATTGACTTTCTTTACAACGGTCAGGCTTGAGTATATCCCTCGGGACGAGAATCAGTTTGCAGATGCTCTGGCTACCATTTCATCCATGATCAAAGTTCAAGCTACCAACTTTGTACCTCAGATTTCAGTGTCCAGACTTGACAGACCGGCATATGTATTTGCGGCAGACATTGTCAAAGATGATAAGCCTTGGTTCCATGACATTAAGTGCTTCTTGGAGGATCAAACATACCCACCTGGGGCATCTTCCAATGATAAGAAGACACTGAGAAGGCTTGCTGGTAGTTTCTTCCTGAATACTGACGGGTCCCTATACAAGCGGAACTTTGATATGGTACTCCTCAGATGTGTTGATAAGACAGAAGCAGACTTGTTAATGCATGAAGTGCACGAAGGATCCTTTGGTACCCATGCTGGAGGACATGCAATGGCTAAAAAGTTGCTAAGATCAGGATATTACTGGATCACAATGGATGCCGACTGTTGTGCCTACGCCAGAAAATGCCATAAATGCCAGATTTATGCGGATAAGGTGCATGTGCCTCCCAATCCTTTGAATGTGATGTCTTCACCCTGGCCCTTCGCTATGTGGGGCATTGACATGATTGGCAAGATTGAACCAACTGCTTCAAATGGCCACATATTCATCCTGGTCGCCATTGACTATTTCACCAAGTGGGTTGAAGCAGCTTCCTATGCAAACGTTACAAGGCAAGTGGTAGCTAGATTTCTGAAGAGAGATATCATCTGTCGATACGGAGTTCCCGAGCGAATCATTACTGACAATGGTTCCAACTTAAACAATAAAATGATGGCAGAACTATGCCGGGACTTCAAGATCCAACATCACAATTCTTCTCCTTACAGGCCAAAGATGAACGGCGCTGTTGAGGCAGCTAATAAGAATATCAAGAAGATTGTGCAAAAGATGGTAGTCACCTACAAAGACTGGCATGAGATGCTACCATTTTCCTTGCATGGGTACCGCACGTCAATCAGAACATCCACTGGGGAAACACCGTATCAGCTTGTGTATGGTATGGAAGCAGTCCTACCTGTTGAAGTCGAATTACCCTCCCTGCGGGTGCTGATGGATGTTAAGCTGAACGAAGCAGAATGGGTCCGGTCCCGATACGAACAACTGAGTCTGGTCGAAGAGAAAAGATTGGCTGCAATCTGTCATGGGCAGTTATATCAGAGAAGAATGAAGAAAGCCTTTGATCAGAAAGTCAGGCACCGAGAGTACCAAGTAGGAGATCTTGTGCTGAAAAGAATCCTCCCTCCTCATACAGACCACAGGGGCAAGTGGACTCTGAATTATGAAGGGCCATTTGTAGTAAAGAAAGTTTTCTCTGGTGGAGCACTGATGCTCAGCACTATGGATGGTGAAGACTTCCCATCCCCTGTGAATTCAGATGCAGTTAAAAAATACTTCGCATAAAATGACCCGCTGGACATAAAAACAGAATGTAAGTCCAGGAAAAAATAGGGCATCCCGGCGAGTCAAAAACAGAATAAAAGACTCGGGCAAAAATAAGGGAAAAATGAAAAAAATGTACACCCGCTGAGTTGAAAAGCCACATTGGACAGCTCAGGCAAAAATGGGTATCCCGATGGATTGAAAACCTGAAAGGGCGATCCATGCAAGATAAGGGAATAAGCGAACAACTGCATTTTGAATTCGTCTGTATCACCTACAACTTGGTAAACCTCGAAAGGATCAAGCTTCGCTCAGAATCAGCCGCCTTCAGAAAGTAAGACGAGAAGAACGTCAAAAGTCATACAAGTGATAGCGAAGGGGAAGCTCCTCGAAGCGTCGTCAACATTGCCAGCATTTTGTTTCTCAATTTGTAACAATCTCCTCATTTCAGGAGATATGTTTCTCTGACTGTATCTTGCCAATTCATGGCACATGAATTAATAAAATCAGATTTTCAGTCATGTCTCGTCTTGTACATTTTTATTTGCAAAAAATGTCTGATGTCTTTAAAACATGATTGCATAAATACAGATGTTTATCTTCAAAAATAAAAACGTGCTTGCAGGAAATACGCTTACTCTCAGAAGTGTCTAAAACTCCTATGACGGAATCCAGCAAGGGGTACCTCGGGATTACTTGTGCGTTTCTCTATCTTTGCAGGATTGCGGGTATCCAAAACGTAACTTGGGGCATGGAAACTTCACCCTAGCAAGCTGGCAAATCAACATTCAATCTTAGCACCCGAAGTGCTCTCTCCCCAGCTGAGTTGTCTCTTATTACTCTCCCCAGCTGAGTTGCCACTTGTCACTTCTCCCAGCCGAAGTTGCCGATCATTCTCCCTCAGCAGAATACAAAAGCCAGGGAACCATTTCCCCACAAAGTTTCAGCCTCTATCCAGAAGAGCAACGCACGAAGGAATCACAACAGAGTGAAGAAAATTTCTACAAACCCCAGCTGGGTCCCTCATTACAAGGATATGTCTATCAGTGACCTATCTCCCCAAGCAGATACATCTCACCAGATTTACCAACGATCTCATCCCCAGCTGGAATGTCCATTTCAAACAGATCGGCCAGAGATCTTCACAGCAATGGGATCCGAATCCCGGTTTGATATCCTTTGCATAATCATGGCATTCGCATCATATTCACCCACAAAGCGTAGCATTCCGTCTAATACGGAGCATTACGGCAAAAATCAAACATATAGCATAATCATAAGCCATGATTTGAATCAAACACTTGTGAATAATGACAATCCATCAACAATACACAAAAATATTCCCCAGCGGATTCCCCAGCAAAAGCAGTTGCCTCACATTCACAAACACCAGTAAATACTCCCTTTGGCACCCGTCCGTGTCATCTTTCCCCAGTAAAGTCGCCCGAGCACCCTTTACAAACAGACCACCCGTATTACAGATACTTCTTGACACCCGTCCGTGTCATGTCCCCAGCAGAAGACCAAAGCATCCTCTTTGCACTCACAGATACTCATGTATATACATTTCCTCGACACTCGTCCGTGTCATTTTCCCCAGCACAGTAACCTAAACACTTTGTATATCAGATACTTTGTTTATACTATACTCTTTTCCTTTCGACACTCGTCCGTGTCACTCTCCCCAGCAGATAAACACTCATCTATACTCATACTCATACTTATTCCACATATACAGATACTCGTCCGTATCCTGTATACACCATTTATATCCCCGCAGATTCAACACTAGTCCTTGTTCTTTGTTAACCAGTTGGTACTCGTCCGTACCATCATCTCAGAACATGCGTCAAGCGTTTGTTTCTACCTAATACTCGTCTGTATCATAGTCATAAGGATGCTCGTCCGCATCTTTAATCCATACACTGTGTCAAACACTTTTGTCTTCTTAAATTTAGACAGTCGTCTGTGCCTATTATTCCCCAGAAGAGTCCCTTCAAATTCAACACTCGTCCATGTTCTCTGTTAACTAGTTGATACTCGTCCGTATCATCATCTCTGAACATGTGTCAGTATTTGTTTCTACCCGATACTCGTCCGTATCATAGTCCTGAGAATGCTCGTCCGCATCTTCAATCTATACACATCGTCTAAACACTTATACTCTTTTGTTTCTTGGATATAAGCACTCGTCCGTGTTCATTATTCCCCAATATATCACCAACAAAGCAAATTTTCTTTTTATCTGACATTCGTCCTATGTCATGATAAACCCTGAGAGCAGCCGTACCCTGCTAGGTGGTCGTCCTCCACCTCTTGATGGTCGTCCTCCATCATGCTCGTCCGATGGCCGACCCCATCGTTGACCTTTTCTATCCGACATTCGTCCTATGTCGTGATTTTTAGCAGCCGTCCCCTGCTAGGTGGTCGTCCTCCACCTCTTGATGATCGTCCTTCATCATTTTATCCAATGGCTGTCCCCATTGTTGATTTTTGGTTATCTAACATTCGTCCTATGTCTTGATAAACCTCGAGAGCAGCCTTCCCCTGCTAGGTGGTCGTCCTCCACCTCTTGATGGTCGTCCTCCATCATACTCGTCCGATGGCTGTCCCCATCGTTGACTTTTTATCCGGCATTCGTCCTATGTCGCGATATTTTCGGCAGCCGTACCCTGCCAGGTGGTCGTCCTCCACCTTAGATGATCGTCCCTCATCTTATACCCAACAGAGCAGCCGTCCCCTGCTAGGTGATCGTCATTCACCTTTGATGATCGTACCTCATCATTTGTTTATTTCATTCATTCTTTAACCCGATGGCCGTCCCCGTCGTGGTCCCCTTTCTTTTAAGCCCGATGGCCGTCCCCATCATTGAGTACTTTACTTTATGAACTTGATGGCCATCCCCATCATTTTTCATCAATCCCCGGAGAATCTTACAGCGTTACTTGATGGCCGTCCCCATCATAATACCTTTTATCCCCAGCATGTCGGCCGTCTCCGTCATTGCTCTTTACCCAGCAGTCGTCCTCTGCTCGACGGTTGTCCTCCGTCGCCCATACTTTACAATATACTCTATTTTCCTTTACAATCTATATCCCTTTTCTTCTTCATTCTGTGAGTGCAAATTTTGGACTGTCTTTGGTATTCAACCACAAGTTATCTTGTTTGCCTGTTAAGCCGTCGCTTACATCCTGCACAGCTAACTCATGTTTGAATAGGGGCAGATGTAAACACCCCAAATTTGCCCTCACCCATTCACACCATGGCTTGTGATCATTTCATATGCATAAACACAATCATACCATCTCACATCACAATTTTGAGTCATTGCATTGGTTCTAAGTCATCTGCATCTAGGGTTTGTGATCTGAGCAATCCAAGAGCTTCTTGAGCCACTCCAAAGGTCATCAATCACTTAAAAGGGGTCTATGTGTGTTCAAGTATCATATTATATCCTCTCAAAGTCAAGAATGTCAAAGAATCACAAGAACTGGGATTGGCATGGAAGCAGGGCCAGGCTTGACTGCACAAATGACCTAAAATTAGGGTTTTAGTTTCAGAGGCCATAACTCCAATTTTTTTGGTCATTCTTGTTTCTATTGGTCTCTATGTGGTATAAGGAGTATGCATATCAATTTTCATGAAGAAATTCCATGGGGAAGTCACCTGATCAAGAGTTGACTTTCTGGACAAGTCAGTGCAAAATCAGGGCATCTGAGGCCCCCAGTGACCCAACCAAGGGGTGTTCTTCATCATTTTTATTGTATATGATCTTTATTTGGTCATGGAAGACATTGGAAGTTTACAAAATTGAAGAATTTCAAGTCTTTTGCAAAGTTGACTTTTTGGGCAAGTTTGACTTTTAATGAATTTGCCATTTTAGGCAATTTTTTTCAACCCTTACTTTTTGATCCAAAAAAGCTTCAAATGGAAAAACTTTGGTCATGAAAGTTGTAGAATGGATCTTTCCCTTTTCAAAAAGTACAAGAACATGACCTAATTCATTTTGGATCAAAAGTTATGGCTCATCAAAGTTGGCAAAAATCACTAAATTTCAAGTTATGCACCAAATGGAAAAACTTGCAAATTCTTGTACCAAGGCAATTTGTGACTTCTAATTGGTGTCTAACCTTTGCACAAACATCACACATGCCTTAAAATCAGAATTGGCCCAAGGAATTTCTCATTTTTGTGCTTTGATTTTCAAAAGTCCATAAGTCATTTTTCATACAAGTGCAAAGAGGGATTCTTGGCAAAATCATCCTCCCATGAATTGTGTGATCACCAATTAGTTTCTATGCATTGCCATGACTAAATGAAGTTCCATGCACCAAAATTCAGCAAGAATCATCTCATGAACATAGCACAAAATCACAAGAAAACACAAGTGGGCAAGTTGCAAGATCTAGCATAGCTCATGATCCACATGCTGCAGACATCCACAAGCAATCCAAGGGTCATCCCTAACTCAAGCTGAAGCAAGACATGCCCTCAAACTGCTGCTGCCATAGCCCATGCTGCAAGTACAAATCACATTGACTTTTTGGCCAAAACCCCCATACTTTTGGAACAGTGAGCAGCCACCTCTACTGACTTGCTCCACAGGCTACTCACACATCTTGGGAGTGTTATAGCAAGGCATTGGTCATTGAAACAAGCCAGAACACAGCATACCACAAAATCTGTCAAAAACTTTCCTCTCTTCGAATCCCCTTCCACAGCCATCAAACATCCATTTTCTCTTCACCATTGCATCATACACACTCAAAGGAACCAGAATCCACCATTAAAGCAGTTTGAAACCTTACAAATCACAACTGTGAAATCTGCCATATCAGAACTCAAGCTTCCAAAATAGCCACCAACAAAGGATTGTGAACATTCCATTGGCTTCAGGGGGTTCAGAGAAGGCATTCTGCATCAAAGCAAGGTCAGGAGAGCTCATATTCATAGTTCATCACTTCAGGTAGCTTCGAATCCTCAACTTTTCAGAGCTTGCATTTTATGTTACAAATTGATAGTACATGTCTTGCTGATCATGATGATGCCTTTAGAATCGAAAATAGTGAAGAAATGAGTATTTTGTAGCTCTCTGAAATTTCACCCGTGAATCTTGTTGCCTTCGTTTCTCACTGATTTTGATTGATAAATTTAGTTTGAGGGGTGATTTGAATGGGGTTTGGGTAGAGGAACATTTCCCTGCTTTCAATTTGATGAATGGTGGCCTGAATCGTGATCTAGGGTTTTCAACCCGCCGGAGAAGATGATCGGAGCTTCCCTCCGGTCACCTGAAAGTGATTAACCCTAATCCCTAATTAATTCCCCAGTTTGATTCACAGCCCTTAGATGGTGATTAGGTTAAGTCGTGCACGACCCAGATTTGTTCATTTAGCCCTAATCCATCTTTATTAATTTAATTAAGTTTAATTAATTTAATTAAGTCAGAGTCCATCCTGACCCTTGATTCGCGCGCCAAGTCATTAGCTGACCCCCAACTTTGAATCTGATGCGTTGGATATGATTACTTCCCATTTTCATTATTTTTTATTTCAATTTTTCTCATTTAATTTGTCCATTTAATTTAAAATAGTAAAACTTATTCAAAAATTCTGAAATTTTTTGTATGAACTTTCATTAAATTTCAGAAACCAAAAATATTTTTATTTTTATTTTTAGCATTCAAAAAATATTTTTAAATATTTAAAAGTTTCTTTTTAATTAATTAATGAGAATTAATTAATTAAAAATACTTTTATGTATTTAAAAATCACCAAAAAATTCATGAAACATTTAAAAACATTTAGAAACATTGTCCAAACCTCAAACCAAATTTCTTTTTTGATCTTGATGCATTTTGAGAATTTTCCATGGAATTAATTCATTTTTCAAGCATTATTTTGATCCAAACTTCCAAAAATCATTTCTGCCTAACAATTGAGAGTTGGACCTTGATTCTTTTTGCGTTGCATTGTGTTTAGCATGTAGTTTGTGAGATTAAATGGCCATGGTTTGATCTTTCATTTTCCATTTGTTTGGTATTTTTCTTGTTAAGGAACCCTAAAACCCTAGAAAACTTAGGAAAATCATAACTTGAATTAGGTTAAGAGTTGGAACTTCTCCTTTGGGCAGTGAGTTATTATAGGATTAGGGATCCTTTGAGTGCATTTTCAATTTTTGGTCTTGATGTTTGCTTCTGATTTTGGTTTTTGTTTGATGCTTTGATCATAAACCCTAATTTGAGCTTCCATATGCATCCATCTTGCATTTACATTCATACCTTGACTTGCCATAGCATTTTGTGCTTCCATTTGATTCATTAGACATCTTAAGACATATTGTAAGCATGTTTGATCATTGCATCTTGCATTTGCCATGTTGTATGCCATTTTGCATTTCATAACTTTTCATGTATGTTCATGTTTCTTAACTTGCTCCATTTGCATCCATTTGTTCATATGATCATCTTCATGTCTTGGCTCATGCTTGCAGCATCTCATAGCATTCTTATCATCTCATATATGCTTCTGGTTTTGGTTTGCATCATGTCATTCCATCCCATTTTGCATTGCATTGCATTTCTTTATTAACTTTTCAGGTGGTAAGTAAACTTTGAGAAGTGGATTTGCCTTCACTTCTCACACTTTCTTTTCATCTCTCTCTTGCATCCATGCTGCATTTTGTTATGTGTTTGATTTTGAGCTTGCTCATTCTTCTTCTTCTTACCTTCTTTCCTCAAGTGACTTGACTTCTTGAATGAAGCAAGTTACTTTGCTTCTCCTGATCCTTTCATTTGCTTCCTGGTGGTTCCATTGAAGACTTCTTTTCTTGTAAACCTCACCAACCTTAGGAACAACCAAGCATGACAATGATTAGGGTTTTGATTAGTCCCCCACTTAGTTTTACCTTTGTGTCTCATTGAGTCTTCTCTTCTCACCTCATAATCAGGGACTAAACCCTAAAGGCTTTAAGGCTCTGTGATTAAGATTATGCCTGCATCCTTCTATTAGGATGGAGTGTATAACTTTAATCCTAAGTGTTAAACCCTTAATGTGTTTAAATCCTTTAATCAATTCATCTAATAATCATCAAGACATCAAGCTTGTAACTTGGGCCTTACATTAGGGTTCTAATTCTTCCTTAATTGGTTAAGAAGGACTAACCCTAGTGTTAATGGACAAGTCCCCCTCAAGTTGTCTTACAAACCATAAAATTCACTTCATCATCATACCATTGAATATAAAATCCACTTAATCAAAGGCTTGTTTTGTCATGAGTTTAATCCCTAATCATGGATTAAGTTGAGGAGCATTCCTCAGCTTAAACATTCTCATCTATTATCCTTCTATTAGGATGGTGTAATGAGTCTGTTTAATCCTTGATTATGGCTTCACCTCATTACTTAACACTAAACAAAAACACCAAAAACATCTAAATAATCACAAGTAGGTTAATGATCTTAATCCTACATCAAAGGTGATTAAGTGTGAGAATCTGACTTCACACTTAAGGTATTCTCATTACCCCTAATCAGAGGGAAGATGTGGTGAGTTTACTAAATCCATTGGTTTAGGCTTAAGCTCATTAACTTATGACAAACTTTCAAAAGCAATAAAAGACTGAAAACACAAAAACAAACAATAACTGTCTCCTCTGGGATTCTTTTCTCATCATCTTCACTCACAAACGAGAACTCGCTTCTTCCGTCTAATGCAAGACAGTTTGCACCTGAGCCAGACAGGTCATACACTTGAGCATAGGTAAGTAAGCAGTTCACAAGTCAATTCATTTTCCAGTCTCTTTGGGTCGAACTACGGTGTTCTGACTTCCTCATTGCACGAGAGGATACGTAGGCATAACTTAACAGTTATCGAACAAAAGTCTCTGTATATTCCCCCTCTTCCAGCTCT
The DNA here is from genome assembly GCA_963966055.1 of Lathyrus aphaca. Classification (NCBI taxonomy): domain Eukaryota; kingdom Viridiplantae; phylum Streptophyta; class Magnoliopsida; order Fabales; family Fabaceae; genus Lathyrus; species Lathyrus aphaca. Next base: position 450,464,263 of record OZ014521.1, read on the forward strand.
ATCCTTTAAGCCTCATTATCATGAGCATTTCACTCCTGTCCTTACACTGACACTGTATATATTACACTTCACATTTCTTTTTCACAGACACCTGTACATCCTTTTCCAGCTCTTTTATACACAAATTGCACTGACACTACCCCTTTAAAACAAAAATCTTTTAAGCGTGGATCCCGTCGAGTACGACGGACGATCTGGGTGCTAATACCTTCCCAGGTTGTAACCAACCCCCTTTCTCAGCCTCTCTGGTTCGCAACCGTCTTATCCATCTTTTCTAGGTCTATGCAGCATTGCCTTTCCTCCGGGATAAAAATGCCTAGCTGGCGACTCTATTCACCTCCAGTGAGTTCACTGCTGTGTGTTCTCATTGTTCCTTTCGCCGACCGTTCGCGTCTGTACCTTTATCTGGGCCCATTCCCATTTATCGGGAGCGACAGGATGCCCTATTTTTGCCTGGACTTACATTCTGTTTTTATGTCCAGCGGGTCATTTTTATGCGAAGTATTTTTTAATTGCATCTGAATTCACAGGGGACAGGAAGTCTTCACCATCCAAAGTACTGAGCATCAGTGCTCCACCGGAGAAAACTTTTTTTACTACGAATGGCCCGTCATAATTCGGAGTCCACTTGCCCCTGTGGTCTGTATGAGGAGGGAGGAGTCTTTTCAGCACAAGATCTCCTACTCGGTACTCTCGAAGCCTGACTTTCTGATCGAAGGCTTTCTTCATTCTTTTCTGATACAGCTGCCCATGACAAATTGCAGCCAATCTCTTTTCTTCAATCAGATTTAGTTGTTCGTATCGGGATCGGACCCACTCTGCTTCATTTAGCTTAACATCCATTAGTACGCGTAAGGAGGGTAATTCAACTTCAACAGGTAGGACTGCCTCCATACCATACACAAGCTGATACGGTGTTGCCCCAGTGGATGTTCTGATTGACGTACGGTACCCATGCAACGCAAATGGTAACATTTCATGCCAGTCTTTGTAGGTAACTACCATCTTCTGCACAATCTTCTTGATATTCTTATTAGCTGCCTCAACAGCGCCATTCATCTTTGGCCTGTAAAGAGAAGAATTGTGGTGTTGGATTTTGAAGTCCCGGCATAGTTCTGCCATCATTTTGTTGTTCAAGTTGGAACCATTATCAGTAATGATTCGCTCGGGCACTCCATATCGACAGATGATATATCTCTTCAGAAATCGGGCTACCACTTGCCTGGTGATATTTGCATAAGAAGCTGCTTCCACCCATTTGGTAAAATAGTCGATGGCTACCAGGATGAATCTGTGGCCATTTAAAGCAGTCGGTTCAATCTTGCCAATCATATCAATTCCCCACATGGAAAAGGGCCAAGGTGAAGACATCACGTTCAAAGGATTTGGAGGCACATGCACTTTATCCGCATAAATCTGGCATTTATGACATTTCCTGGCATAGGCACAACAGTCTGCATCCATTGTGATCCAGTAATAGCCCGATCTCAACAACTTTTTAGCCATTGCATGCCCTCTTGCATGGGTACCAAAAGATCCTTCGTGCACCTCGTGCATCAACAAGTCTGCCTCTGTCCTATCAACGCATCTGAGGAGTACCATATCAAAGTTTCTCTTATACAGGGAACCATCAGTATTCAGGAAGAAACTACCAGCTAGCCTTCTTAATGTCTTCTTGTCATTGGGAGATGCCCCAGGTGGGTATGCTTGATCCTCCAAGAAGCATTTGATATCATGGAACCAAGGCTTATCATCTTTAACAACATCTGCTGAGAACACGTATGCTGGTCTGTCAAGTCTGGACACTAAAATTCGAGGCACAAAGTTGGCAGCTTGAACTTTGATCATGGATGAAATGGTAGCCAGAGCATCTGCAAACTGATTTTCATCTCGAGGGATATACTCGAGTTTGACTGTTGTGAAGAAAGTCAACAACCTCCTTGTATAATCCCGATAAGGTATCAGATGATCTTGGTGGGTGTACCATTTGCCATTGGTTTGATTAATTACCAGAGCTGAATCTCCGAACATAGTCAAAGTCTTGATCCTGAGGTCAATGGCTTCCTCAAGACCCATAATACAAGCTTCGTATTCTGCTTCATTGTTAGTGCAGTTAAAGGTGAGTTTTGCCGAGAAAGGCATGTGAACTCCCTTAGGTGTAATGAGTATTGCACCAACACCACGACCATTCATATTAACAGCCCCATCAAATATCATAGTCCATTCTTCTTCTGGGTCAGGCCCTTCAGTGTGAACAGGCTCTTCGTGATCTTTTGCTTTTATGAACATGATGTCTTCATCAGGGAAGTCAAATCTCATAGGCTGGTAATCATCAATGGGTTGCTCAGCAAGATAGTCAGACAGTACACTACCTTTGATGGCCTTTTGAGAGGTGTACTGAATATCATACTCTGTGAGGATCATTTGCCATCTTGCAACCCGTCCGGTAAGTGCTGGCTTCTCAAAAATGTACTTAACTGGGTCCATCTTGGAGATCAATAAAGTGGTGTGGGTCAACATATACTGCCTTAGTCGGCGAGCAGCCCATGCTAAAGCACAGTAAGTTTTTTTGAGCAGTGAATAACGTTGTTCACAGTCGGTAAACTTTTTGCTTAGGTAGTATATTGCATACTCTTTTCGACCAGACTCGTCATGCTGGCCCAGCACACACCCCATTAACTCCTCTAATACTGTCAAGTACATGATAAGAGGTCTTCCTTCAACTGGAGGCATAAGGATTGGAGGCTCTTGTAAGTATTCCTTAATTTTGTCAAAAGCCCTTTGGCAGTCTTCGTTCCACCTGACCGTTTGTTCCTTTCTTAACAGCTTGAACAAAGGCTCGCAGGTTGCAGTAAGGTGAGATATGAACCTTGAAATGTAATTCAATCTACCTAGAAACCCCCGAACCTCTTTTTCAGTCTTCGGTGCAGGCATTTCTTGAATGGCTTTGACTTTATCAGGGTCAACTTCAATCCCTTTCTCACTTACAGTAAATCCCAGCAGCTTACCGGATCGCACCCCGAATGTGCATTTGTTGGGGTTTAACTTCAGTTGGTACTTCCTCAGACGCTTGAATAGTTTCAGTAGGTTTACCAGGTGGTCTTCTTCTGTGAGGGACTTGGCAATCATGTCATCCACATAACATTCAATTTCTTTATGGATCATGTCATGGAATAATGTTACCATAGCCCGTTGATAGGTAGCACCAGCATTCTTCAGTCCGAATGGCATCACCTTATAACAGAACGTGCCCCAGGGTGTGATGAAATTTGTCTTCTCCATGTCTTCAGGTGACATTTTTATCTGATTGTATCCTGAAAATCCATCCATGAAGGAGAATACCGAGAACTGAGCCGTATTGTCGAACAATCAGAAGCAAAAATTCAAAATCAGAAGCAAAGGAGGGGATCAAGGTACCCTAACCCTACACAAGTTCACTGCCCAAAGGTGGGGACCTAAGTCTTAATCTAATGGAAGTTATGATTTTCTCAAGTCAACTAGGGTTTCAAGGCACTTCAAAAGGAAAAATGCACATCAAATTGAAAATAACAAATAAATTCAAACCAATTTTACCCTAGAAATTACATGATATGAAGAATGCAATGCAAGAAGAAACAACATCAAACTCTTCATGGTTAGGCAGAATGAATTTTTCTAAGTTAGGACAAATATATTGCCCTTTAAGAACTTTAATTCCAATGAAAAATGTCAAAATAGGTCAAGAACCAAAAAGAAATTTGTTTGAAGAGTTTGATAATGTTTCTAAATGTATTAAAATGCAATGTGAATTTTTTGGTGATTTTTAATACCTAAATGCATTTTTAATTAATTAATCTTCATTAACTAATTAAAAATAAACATTTAAATGATTTAAAAATAATTTTTAATGCAAAAAATAAAAATAAAAATATTTTTGGGTTCTGAAAATTAATAAAAGGTTTGATAAAAATTTTCAGAATTTTTTAATGTATTTTACTATTTTAAAAAATTCGTGGAAATTAAATACAAATAAAATGAAATAAAACAATAAAAATGGAAAAGTATGAGGATCCTGAGGCTGAGATTCAAAGGTTTTTGGAGGGAGTTGACTTGCGCGCGTTTCAATGGCTAGGATTCATTCTGGCAAAATTCAAATTTAATCCTAATTAATTAAACTAATTAATCTGAATTAGGGTTTAATGACCAATCTGGTTCGTTCATTCGCGCGCGGAAAGGCAAGATCAAAGGCTCACATTTAAATCTCACTAATTACACTGATTAGGGCAAATCACTTTTAGGCGACCGGAACAGTGTTCCGGTCGTCTTCTCCGACGAACACAAAACCCTAGCTTCTTCTACAGGTCACCAAACTTCAAATTTCTTTCACAAAAATGATCCTATACTCATTCTAAACCTAAACCCCCAACTAAAACTCATTTATTTCACTCCATAAACATGAATCGAAGAAAAATGTAAAACACGGGCAAAAGTTCAGAGATCACATACATGGTGGTTTCTTCACCATTTTCAAAAGTAAACACATCCCCATGATCAGGGGAGCATATAGAATCATAAAAGAACTTAAAAGCTAGCTTCTGGGAAAAAAGTTCTTCATGTTACCTGAGATGAGGACTCTCTGATTCTGACCTTTCTGGATCCTCCCTTTGCGCAAGCCCACTTCTTTGAACCCCCTGATGATGAAATGAAGCTCAGAAAGCTTTAAGAATGGCTAGTTTGAATGTTGCAGTTCTGGTATAGCAGAAATGGAGGTCTGTGTGTGTGGTGATTCAAGCTGTTTCAGGGGGTGGGTTTTGTTCTATGAGTGGCATGTGATTTGTTGGTGAAGAAATTTTTGATTTTTGTTAATTCTTGAGGGAGTTTCGAAGAGATGAAGCTTTTGACAGTTTTTGTGCAAGCTGGTTGTGTGTGTGTTCTGAGCCTTCTCTCTTCTTGTTTTATGATCCTTAGGTAATCCATAAGCAATCCCAACAATTCTGGAGGGCAGGTATGCACTGTGGGAATGGTATGGGATGATTAGCCAAAAAGTCAAAAATGGTGTACTATAGGTATGGGCCATGGCAGAGAAGATTTCTGTGTTTGGATTGCCTCAGCCAGCTTCAAGGAAGGCCCTTGGATGTTCTGATGTGATCTGGAATGGATGAAGGGTGAGATGTCACATGTTTTTGCAATTTTGCAACTTGTTGCATTTTGTGATTTTTGGTCATGGACATGTGACATTCCTTGCTGAATTCTTGTTATGAAATGTTACATGATGTTATGGTAATGTCTTGAAATCAGTTAGAGGCCATACAAACCCTTGGGAATCATTTTTGCAAGAATTCCTCCTTTTGAACTTTATGGAAAATGGCTTATGATAGCTTGGAATTCAAAGCATGAAAGTGAGAAATTTCTTGGGAAAATCTGAATTTTAGGTCATACATGATGTTTGTGTGCTGGTTAGAAGCTGATTTGAAGTCACATAAATGCTTGGCATGAGAATTTGCAAGTTTCCCTCTTTGTGTAAAAGTGAAAATTTAGTGATTTTGTCCAACTTTGCAAGGCCATAAATTTTGATCTAAAATGAATTAGAATGAGTTCTTGTACTTTTTTAAAAGGGGAGGATCCAATCTACAACTTTCATGACCAAAGATTTTTCATTTGAAGCATTTTTGGATCAAAAAGAGGAGGTTGAAAAACTTTCCCAAAATGGCAAGTTTACATTACAAGTCACTTTCCCAAAAAGGCAACTTTGCAAATGGCTTGAAATTCTTCAATTTTGTGAAATTCTAACATCTTCTAAGATCAAATAAAGATCATACACATTCAAAATGATGGAGAAACCCCTTTGGTTGGATGATTGGGGGCCTCAGATGCCCTGATTTTGCACTGACTTGCTCAAGAAGTCACCTTTTGATCAGAGGCCTTCCCCATTGAATTTCTTCATGAAAATGGATATGCATGATCCTCATAACATATAAAGACCAATAGAAACAGGAATGGCAAAAAAATTTGGAGTTATGGCCTTTGAAACCAAAACCCTAATTCTAGGTCATCTGTGCAGTTAAACCTGTCTCTGCTTCCATGCCTTGCAAGTTCTTGTGATTTTCTGACTTTCTTGATCTTGTGGGGATAAAATATGATGCTTGAACATACATGGACCCCCTTTGAATTGATTGATGACCTTTGGAGTTGTTCAGATAGCTCAGGGATGGCTCAGATCACACGCTAGATGCAGATGGCTTTGAATCAATGCAGTGAAGCAAAAATGCAATATGAGATGCTATGATTGACCTTATGCAAATGAAAAGCATCACAAGCCATGGTGTGAATGAGTGAGGGGAAATTTGGGGTGTTTACACAACAGCAACTCAGCATGTGTTTTGGCTCCAATTTTCCAATTTTCTGTTTTTTATTCATTTTTGAATTATGGAGAAGGATCTAGATCATTTACCAAGCCTAATTCCAATCCTAGATCCTAATCACTTTCCCAAACCATATTTTTGGATCCCAAGCCTAAATTTTGGGCCCCAAACCTAAACCATACTTAATCCTTTTTCTCTCCACACCAAAGGGACTCTCTCATAATTCACTCCTCTTCATTTTTCTGAATTTTGATTTCTCTCACTTTTTTCTCTCAATTTTCCAAATCACTCAAAGTTCCTCTTTGAAGATCACATAACTTTGCACTAAAGTGTGTAGATCTTGGAACTAGATCTCCATCCATAGCTTCCTTGCATCAATTTGCTGGTTTCACTACTTGGTTCAGATCTGGTTTGGAGATTAGAAGTGCTTTTGGAGCCAAAATTCTGCATCAAGACCCTTTGCTTGCATTTATTTTGCATGGAGTGTGAAGCTTAGCACCGGATCTTCAAAGTTTTTTGCGAAATCTCTCATCTCCATCTCAAACAACAATTACCAAAGCGTACCTCGGCTTTGTAGGTTGGTTAAATTCATATCTAGCTCTGTTTTAGCTTATTTGCATGCTTGTGCTTTAGATCCACCATGTGCTTGTGTATTTGCTTGTGTTGCTTGAATTGATTGGTTGATTTGTAACCGGATCCGCGTGCTAATGTTCATGAGCTTAATGATGTTAATTAATGTGAATTGATCCATTTATTTCATGCTTAATTGATTGATGTCCTGTGGTGGAATTATTTAGATAAGCTGGATTTGAGCTGATTTCCTGCGGGATTTGTTGATGTTTTGACAGTGTTAACCGGTTAACGCTTTGGTCAACCGGTTAACGCACCTTTTTTCTGCGTATTTTGCTGCAGGTTTGGACTGGTTAACCGGTTAACGCTTTGGTTAACCGGTTAACACTGATGCAGAATGCCATATTTGAGTTGTTTTGAGCTTGTTTGATCCCCTTACTTGTTGTAATTGCCAAGGATCATTGTATGATCATTGAATATGCTAGTTTAGGGTGATTTGCTTGTTGGTTGATGTATTTTTTCATGTTCTCGACGCGTAAGTCATGAATTTGCAAAGCTTGGCATGTTGTTTGATCTTTGTTTGCTAGAACTTTGAGCATGCTAATTCCATGAGTTTTTGTTGATGAGCATATGCTGGATTTTTGCTAACATTGCAGGGGCTCATGGTAAGAGAATTGTGGATGTTTATCCATATTTCAACTCTTCATCTTTTCTTTTAAGTTGCTTTCTACTTTGTGGTTTTTGATGTGCCTTATGCCATCATGAGATTCAATTCTTATCTTCCCCTTAGAAGCAACTTATCTCCTTTAGAGGAGTAAGTTGCTCTCTAGCATTGCTCTATAGCTTTCCTCTCCTTTCTTTTGCTTCTCCTTGGTTCTTCTTTTCTCTTAGGATAGTTGAAACCTCACTAACCTTAGGACCACTTTGGCATGATAACTTTAGGTTTAGTCTTCCCCCATTAGACATTTTCCTTTTGCTCCTTTGGTTCTCTTTCTCTTCTCATCTCAAAACAAAAACAAAAACCTAAAAAAAAATTAATAAAGAAAGACGTGACTTCTTGTGTAATAGCCTTATTCCATGGGGCATATGTATTCATTCCATCTTGGAATAGTACATTTGTCTAGCATGATGAACAAGTCGGATCATGAAGTCATCTTCATCAAGAAAAATCATAAAAAATTACTTCTTCATTTTAATCACTAAGACACTTAATAAATTCAACAAGTCAATGAAATTAGGCCCTTGCCCTTTGAAACAAGTCTTGGATAAATTCTCCTTACTTGGTGTGCTTGTTCTATTATTTCATCTTGGAAAAGAGTTTGAGTTCGTTCTTTTGTGCAACACCAAATAAAAACGCATAAAAAAACATAAACAAACAATAAGCGTCCCTACTTCGGGATTTCTTTTCTCATCTCCTTCGCTCCATACGCGAACTTGCTCCTACTTGTCATTTTGCAAGACGGTTACGCACTCGTCGTCCGAGCCTGCAACACCTGAGCATTGACATAAGCAGTTCAAGCTTAAAACACAAGCAATTTTCCCCCATAGTTAGGGGAACTATGGCAACTCTGATCCTCATGTCCAGTGAGGTACGTAGGCAGCGGGGTAGGGCCCGTTCGAGCACAATCCTTATTTTCCCTACATTTTTCCTCTTTGTTTTCTTTCTCAGTTCCTTTTCCAGTTTCAGTCTTTCTTTTTGCAGGAGCTTTCACTCTTACACCATTAAAAACAGTTTCTTTGCAAGCGTGGATCCCGTCGGGTACAGCGGACGATCTGGGTGTTAATACCTTCCCAGATCGTAATCGACTCCCGAACTCAATCTCTTTGGTTCACAGGACCTGTGTCCTTCCTCTTATTTTCTTCTGGTTTGTGCAGCATTACCATTCCCGTTCCTTCGGGATAAAAATGCCTGGATGGCGACTCTAACCTTTTCGTGCCACTTTCACGTTTGTACCAGGATGGAATTCCAGGGAGCAACACGAAGGCGCAAGGAACTTTTATGTGTTGCATACCTTTATTGGTTAGGTGGTTTATTTCTCATCTTCCTCGGTCAGTGATGAAGAATGAACAAGGGTTAAGTTGGTCTAAGAGGATCATGTCACTTTCTCATTCAGATATTCACTGGTGCTCTCGATCTTGGGAGAATGTTACTATCATTGACCATTGTAGGGAATTCCCTAATGTGACACTCCTTGGCATAAGAGGGAGCATTACCTACAACCCTTCTTTATCTCTACATCAGTTTGGTTATGCTCAGAGTAATGGTCCTCATGACATGCTTATTCAGGGTATTGTGTTCGACTACAACAACGATCTTCAGGGTTGCCGTCAAAGGTTTATACGAGCTTGGAGCTAGGTGAATAAAGTTGAGAGCAAGACTTTGGAACCAAAGTACTCCATTCATATGGAACTTTATCTCAGATGGGTGCGATCTCGTGCTCAGACTCTTATGATGCCATTTCCTGTTGTTCTACCAGTTACTATGGAGCCTGTTGTTGAAGGAGATGTTCCTTATACCATCCTTCATCCAGACATGCCCACTGATTTGGAAGAGTTGCAGAAGTCCTGGATTCAGTTGAAGGAGCAAAGGGATACTTTTGAGACTCATTTCAGAGCTAGTCAAGAAAGAATTCTGGAGCTGACAAGGCAACTTCACGAGGAGCGGAACCTCAACACATACCTCAACCCAAAGCGGAAGCGTCCATGGGAGACTTAAAACCCCATATATTTATTTTTGTACTTTATTGTTATTTCCTTTCATTGTAAGCCCAAGGGACAAATTTATATTAAACACTTATTAATAAAATTTTGTTTTTGTTTTCTTTAAACAAATTTAAATCCTGTGGTCCTTGAAAACATTGCATAAATATATACATACCATATCATTACACCACAGGTTTCTTATAAACGGGTATCTTATCTTCTCGCTGTTTATTTCAGCAGAAATGGCTCTCAAACAAACTATTAAAGATCTCCAGACTCAGAATGCCCAATTTCAAGAGATGATTCTGAATTTTTCCAGGGGACAAGATGAGCTAAAGTCACTTCTGACCAAGAAAAAGAAGAAGACCAGAAAATCAGCTGGTTTCATCAACCTGGGTAGAAGATTCAGAGCCCCAATCAAGACAGATGCTGAGGTGGAAAGCCCTGGAGATAAAAGTTCTACAGAAGAGGAAGGGAGTCAACATGGTACTACTATGAATTCTGATTCTAAGGAAAATTATTACCATGACCCTTCCAGTGAAGAGAAGTATAGGATACTGGAGGACCGGATGAATTCTATAGAACTACAAAAGACTTATGGGTTTGACTTTGAAGATTTGAGCTTGATTTATGGAGTCTTCATCCCTATTGGTTTCAAGGTTCCTACTTTTGTGGTGTATGATGGTGTGTCGTGCCCAAAATTGAATTTGAGGTCTTATGTCAGGAGAATTCAACCACATACTCCTGATAGGAAGTTATGGATGCAATTATTTCAAGAGAGTTTGTCTGGGTCCCAATTAGAATGGTATTATCAACTAAAGAGTACCAACATTCATAACTGGAATGATCTTGTTGAGGCTTTTTATAAGCAGTACCAATATAATTCTGATTTAGCACCAACTCGCATGCAGCTCCAGAGCATGTCCATGGGTGCTAAAGAAAGCTTCAAGGAGTATGCTCAGAAATGGAGAGATCTGGAAAGTAGAGTTCAACCCCCTTTGACTGATAGAGAATTGGTTGATATGTTTATGAGTACGTTGACTGGTCCTTTCTATAGTCATCTCATTGGAAGCTTATCCTCTGGTTTCACTAAGCTGATAATGACTGGAGAACGTGTGGAGAGTGGGATACGAAGTGGAAAGATTCAGATGGATGCTTCTTCAAGTACCACCAAGAATCCTTCTAATGGGAAGAAGGAATCCAATGTTGTGTATGGCCAACATGGTCGTAATAATCGTAACCAATCTGTGGGAGTTGTTCTAATTTCTAATCTTGCACCTGCACCACAAGAGCAGCAGCAGAATAGTCAACCCAAGCCTAGGAGGCAATTTACAAAGATCAATATGTCGTTGGCTCAGGCTTTGCAACGCATGTTGAAAGGAGAGTTGATCACATTAAAGGACCCTCCTCAAAATACCAATACCTCCTCTCCTCGTTACAATCCCAATGCAAGGTGTGCATATCATTCTAATAGTCCTGGCCATGATACTAACAGTTGTTGGGCATTGAAGAACAAAATTCAAGATATGATTGAGAATGGAGAAATTGAGTTTGACCCTCCTGAAACTCCTAATGTGATTACTGCTCCTATGCCTAAACATGAGAAGACTGTTAATGTTGTTGATGAGGTTTCTTATGTTCGTACTGTGGCTAAAATAACTATTCCTCTATCCATTGTCAAGAAGAAACTTGTGCAAGCCGGTTTATTTCCGGGTTACAATGAATATTGTTTTTACTGTGCCTACAAACCTGATAGTTGTTGGAAGTTGAGGTCGGGTATTCAACGCCTGATAGACAACTATACTATACTATTTGAGAAGTCCCCTTCTATAGAGAGTCTGTGTGGAGGTTTGGCTCAAGACATGAAAATTGAAGATGTGGCTATGGTTGATAAGATTCCTGTGAAGATTACTTCCAAAGGTCCAGTGAGGATCACTTCTAAGGGTCGTGTGAAGATTACTGCTGAGCCAAAGATGGATCTAATGATTATTACCACTCCTGGTCCTATCCCATATACTTCTGATAAGGCTATACCCGGGAATTAGGGTTCTGATGTTTATATCTATGGTTTCAAGCAAAGGCCTTTAACTGATACACCTGGTACTGATGTTAATCTTGATGTTGGTAATATTGCTGGGTCCAGTAAGGTTACCAGGAATGGAAGAATTTTCTCTCCAGAAGACCTCAAAGACTGCTGCTACTCCAGTTCATATCCCTAACTCTGGGCCAAGTACTGGGGCTTGGGGCAAAGGACCAGTGATTGGACATGTTCAAGCTGAGGCACCAGCTAGTGAAGATCTCTCTAAGCTGATGGAAGAAGTATTGAAGATCATCCGCAAGAGTGATTATGATATTGTTGACCAGTTGGGGCATACTCCCTCCAAAATCTCCATGTTATCTCTGCTATTATGTTCTGAAGCCCATGCCAAGGCTTTAATCAAGTTCCTAAAGATTGCTCATGTACCACATGAAATCTCTGTGGACCAGTTTGAAAATTGTGTTGCTCGTCTGACTAGTGATAATGTTTAATTTTTTCTGATACTGATCTGACTCCTGCTAAAAGAAACCATAATAGAGCTCTGCACGTCTCCATTGAGTGTAGGGGCACTACTTTGTCTCATGTGTTGGTGGATAATGGTTTTTCATTGAATGTACTACCCAAGGAGGTTTTGGACAAACTCAACTTGAAGGATGTAGTGTTAAGACCAAGTAATGTGGTGGTGAGGGCCTTTGATGGTTCAAGAAGAATGGTGCATGGTGAGGTGGATCTTCCAATCAAAGTAGTCTCTCGAGTCTTTGATTCCACTTTATATGTGATGGATATTCGTCCTGCGTACTCCTATTTGCTTGGGCGCCCCTGGATCCATGGGGCAGGTGCTGTAACTTCCACTTTACATCAGAACTTGAAGTATCCGGTGAAAGGAAAGATTGTCACTGTTTATGGTGAAGAAGAATACATGGTCAGTCATGTGAATACCTTAAAATATTTTGAGATGGAGGGTGAATTTGTTGAGACTCCTTGCCAGATATTTGAAGTGGTTCCTCAAGCCGTTCCTGTTACTGAAGTCATCCCTGCTGTTAAAAGAGTTCCTGTGATTACCAGAGTACCTCCTACAATGTCCTCCCTCAAAGATGCTAAAGTTGTGGTTGAAGAATGTGGTTGTACTATTTGGGGTCAGCTTCGTGACATTCCTTACAAGTCTGACAAGTTTGGTTTGGGTTTTACTGCAGAATCTCAGAAGGTTGTTCGTCGTGCTCGTGCTACTCGTATCACTAATAGAGGAATCATAAAGGACCAAGTCAATGTTGTGGGAGATTATGATGAAGATTACAACCTGGATGATTGGATCTTTCCTACCATTAGTGATGGACTCAACAACTAGAAAGCTGAAGACGTTATTCCTATCTCCTTTAGTCAGGAGTAAATGATATTTTTGTTTTTCTAATTTTAATTTTTGTAACTTTGAACAATTAAATACTTTTGAGCCTTGTGCCTTGCCCGGGGCACAATGGTGTGCTTGTTAGGGTTGTCATTTCATTTGCATATTTTCATTCAATAAAATCAATGGACGTTTCTTGCTTTCGTAAATGTTGCGCTCTTTGTCTTTCTTTTACTTTTTCCTTTTATCAAAAAGCTATGTGTTCTTACACACACCCACGTCACTAAAATGCAGATCCTCATCCACTCTGGATCATGTTGATAACAATTCTGCTATTGCCAATTATAACTTTGAGAATCCGATCTATCAAGTCGAGGATGGAAAGGAGGAAGATTGTGAAGTACCTGTAGAGCTGGCTAGATTGCTACAGCAAGAAGAGAAAGCTATACAGCCACATGAGGAACCAATGGAAGTTGTGAATCTGGGAACTGGGGAAAACAGGAAAGAGGTCAAGATAGGTGCTGAATTGGAAGATGTTGTTAAGAACGGGTTGATTCAGATGTTATATGAATATGTGGAAATTTTTGCTTGGTCTTATGAAGATATGCCAGGGTTGGATACTGAATTGTGGTTCACCATCTTCCAGTGAAAGAGGATTGTCGCCCAATAAAACAGAAAGTTCGTCGTATGCGTCCTAAAATGTCATAAAAGATTAAGGCAGAAGTGATGAAACAATTCAATGCAGGGTTCCTAGCTGTTACTTCTTATCCTCAGTGGGTTGCAAATGTGGTACCAGTACCTAAGAAAGATGGTAAAGTACGCATGTGTGTAGATTACAGGGATTTGAACAAAGCCAGTCCCAAATATGACTTTCCACTTCCACATATTGATGTTCTGGTTGACAAAAATGCTCAACATAAGGTATTCACTTTTATGGATGGTTTCTATGGTTACAATCAGATTAAGATGGCACCTGAAGATATGGAGAAGACTACATTTGTTACACAATGGGGCACTTTCTGTTATAAGGTGATGCCATTTGATTTGAAGAATGATGGGGCAACATATCAGCGTGATATGGTGGCTCTGTTCCATGATATGATTCACCATGAGATAGAGGTATATGTGGATGATATGATAGCTAGATCTCAAACTGAAGAAGAACATCTTGATCATCTGCACAAGTTTTTTGAGAGGTTAAAGAAATACAAGTTGAGATTAAATCCAAACAAGTGTACTTTTGGAGTTAGATCTGGTAAAATTTTGGGTTTTATTGTCAGTGGTAAAGGTATTGAAGTTGATCCTGTAAAGGTAAAATCTATACAAGAGATGCCTACTCCTCGTACTGAGAAAGAAGTTAGAGGTTTCTTGGGACAACTGAATTACATTGCAAGATTTATTTTCCAGTTGACTGCTACTTGTGAACCAATCTTCAAGTTGTTTAAGAAAGATCAAGTAATGGAATGGAATGACGAATGCCAGGTAGCTTTTGATGAGATCGAGAAGTATCTACGGGAAACTCCTATATTGATGCTACCAATTAAAGGAATACCCTTGATTATGTACCTGACAGTATTGGATAACTCAATGAGGTGTGTGTTGGGGCAACATGACGAGTCTAGTCAAAAAGAGCAGGCAATATACTACCTTAGCAAAAAGTTTACCGACTGTGAAACAAGATATACACTGCTCGAGAAATTCTTGTTGCGCTTTGGCATGGGCTGCTCGCCAACTAAGATAGCATATGTTGACTCATACCACTTTATTGATTTCAAAAATGGATCCAATCAAGTACATATTTGAGAAACCTACTCTCGGAAAAATAGCAAGATGGCAAATGATCTTGACAGAATATGACATACAGTATACTACTCAGAAAGCAATCAAAGGAAGTGTAGTAGTTGATCATTTGGCTCATCAAGCAGTGGATGGTTATCGGTCTATGAATTTTGAGTTTCCGGATGAGGATATTATGATTGTTACTAAAGAACCTAGACAATATGAAGGACCGGGACAAGGATCCCGATGGACTATGGTTTTTGATGGAGCTTCTAATGCGCTTGGTAATGGTGTTGGTGTTGTGATTATCTCTCCTAAAGGTTGTTATACACCAGTTACTGCAAGGATTTGTTTTAGTTGTACCAATAATATGGCTGAGTATGAAGCATGCATCATGGGTATCAAGGTTGCCATTGAGATGAAGATCCAGTTTTTGAATGTGTATGGAGATTAAGCCTTGGTAGTTAGTCAAGTTAAAGGAGATTGGGACACCAAGCAGCCTAATCTCATCCCTTACAGAGATCATGTGTTGTCTTTGATCCTGTACTTTGAAGAAATCACCTTTGGACATATTCCACGAGAAGAAAATCAGTTGGCAGATGCATTAGCCACCATGGCATCTATGTTTGAAATTAGTTGGGATGATGAAGCTCCGAGAATTACTATTGATCAATTTGATAAACCTGCATACTACAATGAGGTGGGTACTGAATGAGTAGAAGAAAAGCCTTGGTTTTATGAAGTGAAAAGGTATCTTGAAGCTCAAGAGTTCCCTGAAGGGGCATCTGTCAATGATAAGAAGTTTCTGAGGAGATTTTCTGCTAAGTTCTTCCTGAGTAATATAATTGTGTACAAGCGCAATCACGATTCAACTTTGCTTCGCTATGCGGATAAGAAAGAAGCAGTAGAGATTATGGAAGACATACATGATGGGATCTTTGGTACTCATTCTAGTGGACATACTATGGCTAAGAAGATCTTGAGAGCAGGTTATTATTGGTCTACTATGGAAGCTGATTGCTATCAACATTCCAAAACTTGTCACACATGCCAGATTTATGTTGATAAGGTTCATGTGCCTCCAGTTCCGTTGAATGTTCTGACTGCTCCATGGCCTTTTGCCATGTGGGGAATTGATATGATTGGTGAGATCAAACCTACTGCTTCCAATGGACATCGTTTCATCCTTGTTGCCATTGATTACTTCACAGAGTGGGTAGAGGCAGCTTCATTTGCTTCTGTTACCAAGAATGTTCTGGCCCAATTGATCAAGTATAATCTTATATGTAGATATGGCATCCCTGAAAGGATTATCACAGATAATGGTACTAATCTGAACAATACTATGATTACTGATCTCTGCACGCAGTTCAAGATTAAGCATCACAATTCTTCTCCATATCGTCCAAAGATGAATTGCACAGTGGAAGCCGCCAATAAGAATATTAAGAAGATCTTACAAAAGATGACAGTTACATATAAGGATTGGCATGAGATGTTACCATTTGCTCTTCATGGTTATCGTACCACTATACATACTTCAACAGGGGCAACCCCATTTTCCCTTGTCTATGGTATGAAAGCAGTTTTACCCATTGAAGTTCAGATTCCTTTGAGAATTATGAAGGATGCAGGCTTGGATGAAGATGAATGGATTCAGACTCGACTTAACCAGATAAACTTGATTGATGAGAAAAAGGTTAGCAGTTATTTGTCATGGTCAGATGTATCAGAAACGTATGATCAAATCCTTCAATAAGAAAGTTAAGCAACAAGTATATCAGGCTGGTGATTTAGTGATCAAGCGTATCATATTAACACAGGGTGATCTCATAGGCAAATGGACCCCCCACCTATAAAGGGCCATTTGTTGTTAAGAGAGTATTTTATGGAGGTGCCATGATGCTTACCACTATGAATGGTGAAGATTTCTCACAGCCTGTGAACGCGGACATAGTTAAAAAATACCACGCATAAAAAGAGACATGCTAGGTTGACTGGCCTAGGAAACAATAAGGGCATCCCGGCGAACCAAAAGGGTTCAGGAAAAAATTAGGGATATATATAAAAAAAATGTACATCCGGC
This sequence comes from Lathyrus aphaca, assembly GCA_963966055.1. Classification (NCBI taxonomy): domain Eukaryota; kingdom Viridiplantae; phylum Streptophyta; class Magnoliopsida; order Fabales; family Fabaceae; genus Lathyrus; species Lathyrus aphaca. The sequence goes on from OZ014521.1 coordinate 450,481,122, forward strand.
AAGTCGAAAACCTGAAAAGGCGGCTTGGGCATAAAAGAGTATCTCGGTGGATTGTGTAACACCCCAAAATTTTCCCTCTTATTTATTATCAACCTCGAGCAGTGTGTGCTTCATTCCCGCATCATTCCGCATATAATTGCATCGCATGTGAAAAATAAATAAATAAATACATCATCATCCTTTGAATACGCATGCGGTGTGTGGTCAATCGAGGCTTGCCAAACATTGGAGTTCAAGAGAAAAATAATATAACAAAAATAATCCAAACCACTTCCAAGCTAACCAACCAAAAAAAAAAGAAGATTTCACCTTTCCCTCCATTTTCCTTCCACTTTCCTTCCACATTTCCTTTCATTATTTCCCCTCTTATTTTTCCACTTCAATTCCACTCATTTTCCCTTGGATGTTTCTACCATGTTCTACAACCTTCTAGAGTATTCCAAGGAATATTCCCTCTCCAACCATAACCCTAACTAACTACAAACCTAACTCCATTCCTAAACCTAACTCCATTCCCAAACTTAGCTCCAAGCCTAACCCCTATATAACCACTAATCACTTCAATGCAAAAGGTTCCTAATTCTTTCACTCTCTCACAATTTCTAGAATCACTTTTCTCTCTCACATTTCCTCCATTTCCCTTTTCACCAAAGCTTTTTTTGAAGAAGCTCTTCAAGTTTCACATTGAAACTTGAAGATCTTAAAGCTTAGCCTCCAACCTCCATTGAATTGTGGATTGTAGAAGAAGAAGCTACTGGATTTTGTGAAGAGTTCGACTTATCGGAAGTGCAAGAAGGCTCAAGCATCAAGAACACATTTATTTTGCGGATTCGCGGTTTTCTTGGTTTTCTCTTCGATCGAGCTCCGATTCTTGCAACATTTACCGAAGCACTTCTCCGCTTCGTAGGTTGGAAATCTAAAATCATGCTTGCTTTAAGTTATTCTCTCCATCTCGCCATTTTGGCATTCTTTAAGTGCTTTTCGTATTACTTGTGGTTGATTATATTTTTGTTACGTTTTTCTTGCGATTTGTGGATTTTAATGGATTAGAAGTTAGGTTGTAGCTTGTTATAGGTTCTAGCATGTGTTAATAAGCCATAATTAATTAGAAATTCATGTTAACATGATTAGATGGGTGTTAGGGTTGTTTAGAAGTAAGATTGTGGCCAAAAGCACTTATTTCAAAAGAATTTTTCACTTTCTGTTCAGTGTTAACCAGTTAACACATGCATTTTTGGCCATTTTTAGTGTTGTCTGGGGTGCGTTAACGAGTTAACCATTTGGTTAACCGGTTAACGCTATAGAAATTCAGAATTTTAGCTTATTTGCTTGCTTGTTCTTGCTTCTTTATGCCTATAATGTTCATACATGCTTAGGTACTAATTTTAGGGAATTTTCTAGGTTGGTTTCGACATCTCATTCCCCCATTTCGAGTCGTTTCGACCACTACAAGAAAACAGTGTAGTAGCGTCGGCCTAAAGCCCTCTCTAAAAGGCATAAAACCGACGCTAATACCTTTTAGCGTCGGCTTAGCGTCGGAGTCGGGGCGGACGTTCTACCTTTGGAAGAAAAGCATAATCACGAGCTGGCGCTACACTAGCGTCGGTTACAATGAACGCTAGGTCGACGGTACAATACTAAAGCCGACGCTAATGTGCAATATTAAAAACATATTGCGACGGCTTTTGTCGAAGTAATAATCATCTAGTGGCGGTTCTAAACGACACTAGAAAAAAATTTCCTATTTATTAGCGTGGGTCTAAGCCGCTGCTACACATATATTTTAAACATTTACGACGCTAAAAGTCGTCGCTATTGTCGCTCCCGATAAATAGGACTGGCCCAGATAAAGGTACAGACGCGAACGGTCGGCGAGAGGGACAATGAGAACACACAGCCGTGAACCCACTGGAGATGAATAGAGTCGCCAGCTAGGCATTTTTATCCCGGAGGAAAGGCAATGCTGCATAGGCCTAGAAAGATATGGATAAGACGGTTGCGAACCAGAGAGACTGAGAAAGGGGGTTGGTTACAACCTGGGAAGGTATTAGCACCCAGATTGTCCGTCGTACTCGACGGGATCCACGCTTAAAAGATTTGTGTTTTAAAGGGGTAGTGTCAGTGCAATTTGTGTATAAAATAGCTGGAAAGGATGTACAGGTGTCAGTGTGAAAGGAGTGCAAAGTGTGTAAAAGAAGTGTCAGTGTAAGGAAAGAGTATGCTCATGATCATGAGGCTAAGAGAATGATGCTGGAAAGAGGGGGAGTATACAGAGACTTTTGTTCGATAACTGTTAAGTTATGCCTATGTATCCTCTCGTGCAATGAGGAAGTCAGAACACCGTAGTTCGACCCAAAGAGACTGAAAGGTGAATTGACTTGTGAACTGCCTACTTGTCTATGCTCACGTGTATGACCTGTCTGGCTCAGGTGCTACTGTCTTGCATTAGACGGAAGAAGCGAGCTCTCGTTTGTGAGTGAAGATGATGAGAAAAGAATCCCGGAGGAGACGATTATTGTTTGTTTTTGTGTTTTCAGCCTTTTATTGCTTTTGGAAGTTTGTCATAAGTTAATGAGCTTAAGCCTAAACCAATGGATTTAGTAAACTCATCACATCTTCCCTCTGATTAGGGGTAATGAGAATACCTTAAGTGTGAAGTCAGATTCTCACACTTAATCACCTTGGTGCAGGATTAAGATCATTAACCTACTTGTGATTATTTAGATGTTTTTTGTTGTTTTTGTTTAGTGTTGAGTAATGAGGTTAAGCCATAATCAAGGATTAAACAGACTCATTACACCATCCTAATAGAAGGATAATAGATGAGAGTGTTTAAGCTGAGGAAAGCTCCTCAACTTAATCCATGATTAGGGATTAAACTCATGACAAAACAAAGCCTTTATTAAGTGGATTTTATTTAATGATATGATGATGAAGTGAGTTTTATGATTTGTAAGACAACTTGAGGGGGACTTGTCCATTAACACTAGGGTTAGTCCTTCTTAACCAGTTAAGGAAGAATTAGAACCCTAATGCAAGGCCCAAGTTACAAGTGTGGTGTCTTGATGATTATTAAGTGAATTGATTAAGGGATTTAAACACATTAAGGGTTTAACACTTAGGATTAAATTTATACACTCCATCCTAAGAGAAGGATGCAGGCATAAGCTTAATCACAAAGCCTTAAAGCCTTTAGGGCTTAGTCCCTGATTATGAGATGAGGAGAGAAGACACAAAGAGACACAAAGGTAAAACTAAGAGGGGAGACTAATCAAAACCCTAATCATTGTCATGCTTGGTTGTCCCTAAGGTTTGTGAGGTTTACAAGAGAAGTCTTCAATGGAACCACCAGGAAGCAGATGAACAGGATCAAGAGAAGCAAAGTGACTTGCTTCATTCAAGAAGTCAAGTCACTTGAAGAAAGAAAGTGGGAGGAACAAGAATGAGCAAGCTCAATCTCATACACAAACAAAAATGCAGCAATGGATGCAAGAGAGATGAAAAGAAAGTATGAGAAGTGAAGGCAAATTCACTTCTCAAAGTTACTTACCACCTGAAAGATTAGAAAAGGAATGCAATGCAATGCTAAATGGGATGAGATGTCATGATGAGAAGCAAAACCAGAAGCAAATACATGATGCTAATGATGCTATGAGATGCTACAAACATGAGGCAGCACATGGAAATGATCATACAAGTTCATGAATGCAAATGAAGCAAGTTAAGACAACATGAACATACATGAAAAGTTATGGAGTGCACATGACATACAACATGGCAAATACATGGTACAATGATCAAACATGCTTGAAATATGTCTTATGATGTCAAATGAATCAAATGGATGCTTGAAATGTCATGGCAAGTCATGTTATGCAAGAGAATGCAAGATGGATGCAAATGGAAGCCCAAATTAGGGTTTATGAACCAAACATCAAACAAAAACCAAAAACAGAAGCAAACCCTAAGATAAAAAATGGAAAATGCCACTCAAAAGACCCCTAATCTTATACTAAACCAATGTCCAAAGGGGAGGTCTCAACTCTTAACCAATCTCAAGTTATGATTTTTACAAGTTATTAGGGTTTTTAGGGTTCCTAAACAAAAGAAATGCCAAACAAATTGAAAATGAGGAATCAAGTCATGGCCATTTAATCCTAGAAACTACATGCTAAACACAATGCAATGCAAGAAGAATCAATGTCCAACTCTTCATAGATAGGAAGAAATGATTTTTTGAACTTAGGATCAAAATAATGCACAAAAATGATTTTAATTCAAAGAAAAATTCTCAAAGTACATCAAGATCCAAAAAGAAATTTGGTTTGAAGGTTGGATAATGTTTCTAAATGTCTTAGAACATTTCATGAATTTTTTGGTGATTTTTAAATACCTAAAAGTATTTTTAATAAATTAATTTCCATTAATCAATTAAAAATAATCCTTTAAATATTTAAAAATACTTTTTTAATGATAAAAATAAAAACAAAAATATTTTTGTGTCATAAAAATTAATAAAACTCATGAGAAAAAGTTTCATAATTTTTAGACATTTTTTACTATTTTAAATAAATTATGCAAATTAAATGAAAAGAAATGGAATTAAATTAAAATAAATGGAAAAGTAAACGAAAGGAAAGGCTGAGATTGATCCTGGGTTTGAAAGGGTTGACCAGCGCGCATCTGGACGGCTGGGATTGCATCTGAGTTAATTAAACTAATTATGATTTATTTGATTAATTAAAGTGGATTAGGGCAAAGCAAAGTGATCTGGGCCACTCATGCGCGCGGGAAGTCCACTAAGTCAACCAATCTAACGCTCCACATTCAAACACCCTTAATGACCTGAGTTTAGGGCTAATCACATTCAGGTGACCGGAGAGAAGCTCCGGTCATCTTCTCCGGCACCCCAAAAACTCTAAAACATGATTCAGGCATCTATTCCACAAATTAAGCACACCCAAGTGATCTTCTAACATCCTAGGACATGAATCTATGCTCAAACATCATTTAAACACCATGAATCAAACGAATCGAAAGAAACAAAATCCACGGGCAAAATTTCAGAAGGATCATACAAACTCATTTCTCACTCATTTTTGATTCTGAAAGCATCCCCATGACCAGCAAAGCAAAAACAATCATATTATAACTTAAAATGCAAGCTTTGGGAGAAAGTGTTCATGTTCATACCTGAGCTGGAAACTTCAATTTCTGGGCTTTCTGGACTGCTTCTTGGTGCCAACTTACTCCATTGATCCTCCTGATGCTAATGGCATGCTTGGAATAAGCTTAAGCAAGCTATTTTGAGAGGTTCCAATCTGATATAGCAGAAAATGAGCTCTGTGTATAGGCAGCTTCAGATCAATGTGAAGGGTGGTTTTGACTCCTTGTGATGTGCTTGACTTGTTGGTGAAGAAAAATGGTGTGTTTGATGACTGGATGAAGGGATTCGAAGAAAAATGCAGGCTGAGGTGAAAAATGGTAATGGAGTGTTCTTGTCTGATTCAAGCTTGTTTCTTGCTGGTTTCTACTCAATGAGGCACTGTGGGTTGATGTATGAAAATGGTTTGAGTGTTTGAGGTTTGTGGAGGCAGATTCGAAGGAAAATGCAAATGGGATGAGTTTTGTGCATGTGATGCTATGGTGTGTTTCAGCTGGGCTTGGTGTTATGTTTGGCTAGCAAATGGAAAGTATAAACAATCCCAATTGGCCAGAGGATGTGACATGGCCTGCTGTGATTGGGATGTTTGCTTTTGCCAAAAGTCAACTTTTTGTAAGGAAAGGTATGGCTTGGTTCTAGGCTTGGTACCAGGGCTAGGGCTGGCGCAGCATGGTGAGGTGAGATGCTATGGCTGGTTCAGCATCCAAGAAATCAAGTGGGTGAAGTGTGATCATGGGTTTTGCAAGTTGGCTCAATTTTGTTCACATGTGATTTTCTCATCTCATAAGCCATGAAACATGAGCATTCTTGGTTCAATTCTGACTTTTAGGTCACATAGAATGTTTGTGTCATGGTTTGAAGTGAATTAGAAGTTACAAATGGCATTGGTTCATGATTTTGCAAAATTCACATTTGAGGCATGTCTTGGAAATCAATGATTTTAGCCAACTTTGTCACACCATAACTTTTGATCCAAAAAGAATTTGATCATGTTCTTGTACTTTTTGAAAAGGGAAAAATGTATTCTAAAACTTTCATGACAAAAGTTTTTTCATTTGAAGCATTTTTGGATCAAGAATCAAGGCTTGAAAAATGACCTAAAATGAAGCATTCTTGAAAAGTCAACTATGCCCAAAAAGTCAACACTTGCAAAAACTCCAAATTCTTGATTTTTGTGAACTTCAACCTTCTTCCATGACCAAATAGAGATCATATACACTCAAAATGATGAAGATCACCCATTGGTTGGGTCATTGGGGGCCTCAGATGCCCTGATTTTGCACTGACTTGTCTGAAAAGTCAACTCTTGATCAGATGACTTCCCCATGGAATTTCTTCATGAAAATTGATATGCATACTCCCTATACCATATAGAGACCAATGGAAACAATAATGACCAAAAAATTTGAAGTTATGGCCTCTGAAACCAAAACCCTAATTTTAGGTCAATTGTGTAGTCAAACTTGGCTCTGCATCCATACCAATCCCAGTTCTTGTGATTATTTTGAAATCTTGACTTTGAGAGGATGTAATATGATAGATGAACACATATGGATCCCTTTGAAGTGATTGGTAGCCTTTGGAGTGGCTCAAGAAGCTCTGGGATTGCTCAGATCACAAACCCTAGGTGCAGATGACTTAGAACCAATGCAGTGGATCAAAAATGTAATATGAGATGATATGATTGTGTTTATGCATATGAAATGATCACAAGCCATGGTGTGAATGGGTGAGGGCAAATTTGGGGTGTTTACAGCTGCCCCTATTCAAACATGAGTTAGCTGTGCAGGATGTAAGCAACGGCTTAACAGGCAAGCGAGATAACTTGTGGTTGAATACCAAAGACAGTCCAAAATTTGCACTCACAGAATGAAGAAGAAAAGGGATATAAATTGCAAAGGGAAAATAAAGTATATTGTAAAGTGCGGGCGACGGAGGACGACCGTCGAGCAGAGGACGACTGCTGAGTAAAGAGCAACGACGGGGACGACCGACATGCTGGGAAAAGTGCTGAAAATAAAGCAATGACGGGGACGGCCGACATGCTGGGGATAAAATGTAAAGCCAAGACGGGGATGGCCGACTAGCTGGAAAAAATAAGATAATATGATGGGGACGGCCATCGAGATAAAGTTGTAAGATTCTCTGAGAATTTAATGAAACATGACGGGGACGGCCATCAATGTCACAAAGCAAAGTAACCGACGATGGGGACGGCCATCGGGTTAAAAGCGAAGGCAAAAGGGACCACGACGGGGACGGCCATCGGGTTAAAGAATAAATGAAATAAACAGATGATGGGGTACGGCCATCAAAGGTGAAGGACGATCACCTAGCAGGGGACGGCTGCTCTGTTGGGGAATAAAGGAAATATGATGGGGACGGCCATCAAAGGCGGAGGACGACCACCTGGCAGGGTACGGCTGCCGAAGATATCAGCGATGGGGACGGCCATCGGATAGAAAAGGTCAACGATGGGGACGGCCATTGGATGAGCATGATGGAGGACGACCATCAAGAGGTGGAGGACGACCACCTAGCAGGGGACGGCTGCTCTCAAGGTTTGTCACGACATAGGACGAATGTCAGATAACCAAAATCAACAATGGGGACGGCCATTGGATAAAATTGATGAAGGACGATCATCAAGAGGTGGAGGACGACCACCTAGCAGGGGACGGCTGCTAAATATCAACGATGGGGACGGCCATCGGATGAGCATGATGGAGGACGACCATCAAGAGGTGGAGGACGACCACCTAGCAGGGTACGGCTGCTCTCGGGGTTATCATGACACAGGACGAGTGTCAGATAAAAAGAAAATTTTCTTTATTGGCGATCTACCGGGGATAAGTAAATACGGACGAGTATCTACATCCAAGAAGTAAAAGGTATAAGTGTTTAGATGTTTGTGTATAGATTAAAGATGCGGACGAGCATCCTTAAGACTATGATACGGACGAGTATCAGGTAGAAACAAGTACTGACACATGTTCCGAGATGATGATACGGACGAGTATCAACTGGTTAACAGGGAACACGGACGAGTGTTGCATCTGGGGGGACTCTTCTGGGGAATAGTAGACACAGACGAGTGTCTATATTTAAGAAGACATGAGTGTTTGACACGTGTATGGATTAAAGATGCGGACGAGCATCCTTATGATTATGATACGGACGAGTATCATGTAGAAACAAACACTAGACGCAATGTTCTGAGATGATGGTACGGACGAGCACCAACGGGTTGACAAAGAACAAGGACCAAAGTCGGATCTGTGGGGATATAATGGAATATACAAGATACGGACGAGTATCTGTATGAGTGTTCACGAGCAGTGAGTATGCGTATATATAGATGAGTGTTTATCTGCTGGGGAAGGTGACACGGACGAGTGTCAAAAGGAGAAGAGTATAATATGAACAAGTATCTGATGTACAAAGTGTAGGTGACTGTGCTGGGGATATGACACGGACGGGTGTCAAGAAAGTGTATATAAGTATATGTGAGTGCAAAGAGGATGTCTTTGGCTTTCCGCTGGTGATTTGACACGGACGGGTGTCAGGGAGTATCTGTAATATGGGTGGTGTTGTTTGCAAAGAGTGTTCAGGTGACTTTACTGGGAAAAATGGCACGGACGGGTGTCAAAGTGAGTATATACTGGTGCTTGTGGATTGTGAGGCAGCTGCTTTTGCTAGGGACTCTGGTGGGGATTTTTCTGTACGTTGATGAACTGTCATTATTCACAAGTGCTGATTTAAAACATGGCTTATGATTATGCTATGTGTTGGATTTTTTTGCCGTAATGCTCCGTGTTAAAACGGAATGCTACGCTTTGTGGGTGAATATGATGCGAATGCAATGATTGTGCAAAGACACCGAACCGGGACTCGGATCCCGTTGCTGCGAGGATCTTCGACCGATCTGCCTGAAGTAAACATCCCAGCCGGGGACGAGATCATTGGTAGATCTGATGAGATGATGTCTGCTTGGGGAAATGGGTTACTGAGAGACCTATTCCAATAAATTAAAGACCCAGCTGGGGTTTGTAGAAGCTTTCTTCACTCTGTTGTGATCTTCTATGCGTTGCTCTTCTGGATAGAGGCTGGAACTCTGTGGGGGATGGTTCCCTGACTTTTGTACTCCGGCTGAGGATGAAATGGCAACTCGGCTGGGGAGAAGGAGAGGAATCACTGAAAGGCCTCCCTAGAAATTCTGTTGCGGTAGCTTCTTGACTCAGCCGGGGATATGGGCACCTTCTGTGATGCCTGGCAGCTCTGATGGGGCAAGCAACAAGTGGCAAACTCAACTGGGGAAGTCATGAGAGGCAACTCAGCTGGGAAAAGAGCACTTTGGGTGCTAAAGTCGAGTGTTGATTTGCCAGCTTGCTGGGATGAAGCTTACATGCCCCCAGTTGCGTTCTGGATACCTGCAATCCTGAAAAAGATAGAGAAACGCACAAGATAATCCCGAGGTATCCTTACTGGATTCCGTCATAGGAGTTTAAATACTTCTGAGAGTAAGCATATTTCCTGCAAGCATGTTTTTATTTGAAGATAAACACCTGTATTCTTATGCAATCAGTTTCTTCTTTTAAGACATCAGACATTTTTTTTTTGCAAATAAAATGTACAAGACGAGACATGACTGAAAATCTGATTTTATTAATTTATATGCCCTGCATTGGCGAGATACAGTCAAAGAAACAAATCCCCTGAAATGAGGAGATTGTTACAAATTGAGAAACAAAATGCTGGCAATGTTGACGACGCTTCCAAGGAGCTTCCTCTTCTGCTATAACTCGTATGACAATGACGTTCTTCTCGTCTTGCTTTCTGAAGAAGGCTGATTCTGATTGAAGCTTGATTCCTTTGAAGCTTACCAAGTTGTAAGTGATACAGACGAATTCAGAATGCAGTTGTTCGCTTATTCCCTTATTTTGCATGGATCGCCCTTTCGGGTTTTCAATCCATCGGGATACCCATTTTTGCCTGAGTTGTCCACTGCGGCTTTTCAACTCAACGGGTGTACGTTTTTTTTTGTTTTTTTCCTTATTTTTGCCCGAGTCTTTTATTCTGTTTTTGACTCGCCGGGATGCCCTATTTTTGCCTGGACTTACATTCTGTTTTTATGTCCAACGGGTCATTTTTATGCGAAGTATTTTTTAACTGCATCTGAATTCACAGGGGACGGGAAATCTTCACCATCCATGGTGCTGAGCATCAGTGCTCCACCAGAGAAAACTTTCTTTACCACAAATGGTCCTTCATAATTTGGGGTCCATTTGCCCCTGTGGTCTGTATGAGGAGGGAGGATCCTTTTCAACACAAGATCTCCCACTTGGTACTTTCGGTGCCTGACTTTCTGATCGAAGGCTTTCTTCATTCTCTTCTGATATAACTGCCCATGACAGATTGCAGCCAATCTTTTCTCTTCGATCAGACTCAGTTGTTCGTATTGGGACCTAACCCATTCTGCTTCGTTCAGCTTAACATCCATCAATACTCGTAAAGAGGGTAGTTCAACTTCAACAGGTAGGACTGCCTCCATACCATACACAAGTTGATACGGTGTTGCCCCAGTGGATGTCCTGATTGACGTGCGATACCCATGCAAGGCAAACGGTAGCATCTCATGCCAGTCTTTATAGGTGACTACCATCTTCTGCACAATCTTCTTGATATTCTTATTTGCTGCCTCAACAGCGCCGTTCATCTTTGGCCTGTAAGGAGAAGAATTGTGGTGTTGGATCTTGAAGTCCCGGCATAACTCAGCCATCATTTTGTTGTTTAAGTTGGAACCATTATCAGTAATGATTCGCTCGGGAACTCCATATCGACAGATGATATCTCTTTTCAGAAATCTGGCTACCACTTGCCTTGTGACGTTTGCATACGAGGCTGCTTCAACCCACTTGGTGAAATAGTCGATGGCGACCAGGATGAATCTGTGGCCATTTGAAGCAGTCGGCTCAATCTTGCCAATCATATCAATGCCCCACATAGCAAAGGGCCAGGGTGAAGACATTATATTCAAAGGATTGGGAGGCACATGCACCTTATCCGCATAAATCTGGCATCTGTGGCATCTCCTGGCATAGGCACAACAGTCAGCATCCATTGTGATCCAGTAATAACCTGACCTTAGCAACTTCTTAGCCATGGCATGCCCTCCAGCATGGGTACCAAAGGATCCCTCGTGCACTTCATGCATCAACAAATCTGCTTCCGTCTTGTCAACACATCTGAGGAGTACCATATCAAAGTTCCTTTTGTATAAAGACCCATCAGTGTTCAGGAAAAAACTACCAGCAAGTCTTCTCAAAGTCTTCTTATCATTGGAAGATTCCCCAGGTGGGTATGTTTGATCCTCCAAGAAGCACTTAATGTCATGGAACCAAGGCTTATCATCTTTGACAACATCTGCTGCAAATACATATGCTGGTCTGTCTAGTCTGGACATTGAAATCTGAGGTACAAAGTTGGCAGCTTGAACTTTGATCATGGATGAAATGGTAGCAAGAGCATCTGCAAACTGATTCTCGTCCCGAGGGATATACTCAAGCTTGACTGTTGTGAAGAAAGTCAGTAACCTCCTTGTATAATCCCTGTAAGGTATCAGATGATCCTGATGGGTGTACCATTTGCCATTGGTTTGATTGATTACCAGAGCTGAATCTCCGAATACGGTCAATGTCTTGATCCTGAGGTCAATGGCTTCCTCAAGACCCATAATGCAAGCTTCGTATTCAGCTTCGTTGTTAGTGCAGTTGAAGGTGAGTTTTGCCGAGAAAGGCATGTGAACTCCCTTAGGTGTAATAAGTACCGCACCAACACCACGGCCATTCATATTAACAGCCCCATCAAACATCATAGTCCATTCTTCTTTCGGGTCGGGCCCTTCAGGATCTTCATGATCTTTTGCTTTTATGAACATGATGTCTTCATCAGGGAAGTCAAACCTCATAGGCTGGTAATCATCGATAGGTTGCTCAGCAAGATATTCAGATAGTACACTGCCCTTGATGGCTTTCTGAGAGGTGTACTGGATGTCATACTCCGTAAGGATCATTTGCCATCTTGCAACCCGTCCGGTAAGAGCTGGCTTCTCAAATATGTACTTAACTGGGTCCATCCTTGAGATCAAAAAAGTAGTGTGGGTCGACATATACTGTCTCAGTCGGCGAGCAGCCCACGCTAAAGCACAGCAAGTTTTCTCGAGCGGTGAATAACGTTGTTCACAGTCGGTAAACTTTTTGCTTAGGTAGTATATTGCATACTCTTTTCGACCAGACTCGTCATGCTGGCCCAGCACACACCCCATTGACTCTTCTAATACTGTCAAGTACATGATCAGAGGTCTTCCTTCAACTGGAGGCATAAGGATTGGAGGTTCTTGCAGATATTCTTTGATCTTGTCAAAAGCCTTCTGGCAGTCTTCATTCCACCTGACCGTCTGTTCTTTTCTTAACAACTTGAACAAGGGTTCACAGGTAGCCGTAAGGTGAGATATGAACCTTGAAATGTAGTTCAATCGACCTAAGAACCCTCGAACTTCTTTTTCTGTCCTCGGTGCAGGAATCTCTTGGATGGCTTTGACTTTATCAGGGTCAACTTCAATCCCTTTCTCACTTACAATAAATCCCAGCAGCTTACCAGATCTCACCCCGAATGTGCATTTGTTGGGGTTCAACTTCAGTTGGTACTTCCTCAGACGCTTGAACAATTTGAGCAGATTTACCAGATGGTCTTCTTCAGTGAGGGACTTGGCAATCATATCATCCACATAACACTCTATTTCTTTATGGATCATATCGTGGAATAATGTTACCATAGCCCGTTGATACGTTGCACCGGCATTCTTGAGCCCAAATGGCATTACCTTGTAGCAGAACGTGCCCCAGGGTGTGATGAAGGTTGTCTTCTCCATGTCTTCAGGTGACATTTTAATCTGATTGTATCCTGAAAATCCATCCATGAAGGAGAATACCGAGAACTGGGCCGTGTTATCTACCAATACATCAATGTGAGGTAAAGGGAAATCATCTTTCGGGCTAGCTCTGTTCAGGTCCTGGTAGTCAACACACATTCGTACTTTGCCGTCTTTCTTAGGCACAGGTACTATGTTAGCAACCCACGGTGGATAGCTAGTTACAGCAAGGAACCCGGCGTCCCATTGCTTTTGTACCTCCTCCTTGATTTTCATTGCCATGTCTGGACGAGTACGGCGCAACTTCTGTTTAACCGGCGGACATTCTTCTCTCAAAGGTAGTTTGTGCACAACAATGTCGGTGTCCAACCCTGGCATATCTTGATAAGACCAAGCAAACACGTCCACATATTCTTGAAGCAGATCAATCAATTGTCTCTTCACTGAGTCTTGCAGGCAGGCCCCGATTCTAACTTCTTTCACGTCTTCATCTGTACCAAGATTAATCACTTCAACCTCCTCCTGGTGAGGAGTAATAACCTTTTCCTCTTGTCTTAACAACCTGGCTAGCTCTTCAGGAAGCTCATATTCTTCTTCAACCCCTTCATCAGCTTGATTGATTGGATTGTCAAAGTCATACGAAGTCATAGCCGTGCTGTTGTCGGTGCTGTCTGGAAGGCACTCTCTGCAAGGGTTCAGTTTGTTCATTTTAGTGATTTGATTTTAATCTTGTTTTAGAAAAGTGAAATAAAGTTGTCATTTTGAAAACACTGCCATTTATTTTTTTGTACAAAAAGAAAAATGAAAAAACAGTGAATGAAAAGAAAAAGACTCATTTGCAAAAAGATGTCTGATATTTCATTGATTAATCTTGTTGCACAAAAAGTACAGATGGCCCGATTACAAAATGAGTCTTGTCATCTTGGGCAAGATGCAAGACTTTGATGCATGCTATAAAAATACAGGAAATAATAATTACTCTGCTTGAGTAACTCTTATAATTTCCTGGGAAGACCAGTTTGAGATACTGCTCCCCGGGATCTTTGGACGAATCCAATTCTCCAGATTGCGCTCCTCTTCCAGCTCGTCTTCCAGACAGTTCACAGCATCAGGGGTGAGCATCCCTCCACTCACAAAGTTGGGCTCTTTCGCAGCCTCTGCTTGATCTCGTTGAGTTGGTCTGTAACCCAACCCAAATCTATCCTCTTTCTTCTCCACCGATAGCAGTTTGCCCCAGCCTTGGGCGTTTCCTTCCTCAACAACCTTCCGGGCTTGTTGGTATGATGATATTGAAGTACCAGGCACAGCAGATGTTTCATTGACATTCAAGGCCTCGAACCCCTGACTCATTGTTTCATGGATCTCCCCATCCATCTCAATGTACTTATAGGTAGCCAGGTGGCTGACGAAAATATCCTCTTCTCCACAGATTGTAACGATTTGACCCTCCCACTCATATTTTAACTTCTGGTGAAGGGTAGAGGTCACGGAGCCAGCGGCGTGAATCCATGGCCTACCCAATAGACAGTTGTAGGCAGGCTGTATATCCATCACGTAGAAGGTCGTTTTGAAGGTCTGCGGGCCAATCGTTATGGGCAATTCAATTTCTCCCAGAACCGATCTCTTTGAACCATCAAAGGCTCTCACCACCAGGTTGCTGGGTCTCAACGCCAATCCGTCATATTCTAACTTCACCAGGGCCTTTTTAGGTAAGACATTGAGGGATGACCCCGTGTCCACCAGCACATGGGAAAGGACAGCACCTTTACATTCCATGGTTATGTGCAAGGCTTTGTTATGGTTGCGGCCTTCCGTTGTCAAATCAGTATTGGTGAACCCTAGTCTGTGACTAGCATTAACATTTCCAACTACAGCTTCTAGTTGATTGACAGTGATCTCTTCAGGCACGTAAGCTGCGTGCAAGACTTTGAGTAGTGCATTCCGATGGGCTTCGGAGCACATAAGCAGAGATAAAATAGAGATCTTAGATGGCGTCTGGTGAAGCTGATCCACAATTTTGTAATCACTCTTTTTGATGATTCTCATAAACTCATCAACTTCTTGATCGAATGGTGTTTTCACAGCTTCTTTAACAGCTTGATCTTCCTGCACCGGGTTCTTTCCTTTTGCCTTAGCAGCAGCTTCTGCTTCGGCAGTGGGCCTTTGAATTTGTGGAGCAAAGAGACGTCCGCTTCGCGTGAAGCCTCCGCCTCCCCCCACATTATCTACTTGTGGTGCAGGTGTTGATGATTCAAAAGTGATTCTTTGTCCTTCGCAGTACAGGTCAGAGCCGTAATGCCAGGGAATAGCATTACTGCTTTCATAAGGTACGGGTCCAGGCACCGTGACGGTGACTGGACTGACTGCAGCTGCTGAAGGAACTGTGATAGTCTGCGGATCATAATAAATTGTAACTGGTGCTCTAATGGGAGCAGCACCTTCTGAATTGTAGGCAGAGTTGTTTTCAGGATCGTAGAATATGGTGACAGTTGAGACATCTTCATGATTTGTTGCTGGTGTTGTAGGAGATATTGTCGGAAGAAAAGATGTTGTTGTTGTAGGAGTTTCAAAATGGAGTGAAGCTGAAGTTGTAGAAAAATTTGCTGATAACTGATCAGTTGAGACGATAGATGGAGTACTTGTTGATGAAACCGAAGAATTGTCAGGAACAATGGTTGCTGCAGTTGTAGGAGGTTCTGAAACCGTTGCTGATGAGATTGCTGGATTTGTTGGAAATGATGTGGTGATCTGAAGTTGGCCACTCTGAATAAGACCATCTATGCCATTCCTTAAATTATCGCACCCATTTACTGAAATATTGCAGTAAGCACAGCCTAACTCACACCCCGGGAACATTTGACATTCCAAGAGCTGAGCTTTGATTTCCACCAACGGTGTCCTGATCTGTCCCACACTGGTTATTAAATAAGACGGCCTGTCTTCTTCAATAGCGTTAATTCTAGGACCACCGTGGTTTGGCATGGGGTTCTTATTGACATTAGGTGGCGGTGCGAAATTCAAAGCCTTTGAGTCTACCAGGTCTTGTACCTTCATATGCAGAGCTCTGCACTTTTCTGTACTGTGGCCAGGTGCGTTTGAATGGAAGGCACATCTGGCGTTGGAGTCATAGTTCCTGGGTAGACTGTTGGGATCTGGAGGCGCCAATGTCCTTAGCTCAACTAGGTTGAGTTTCAGGAGTTGTGGCAGCAATGTAGCATATGGCATGGGGATCGGATCGATCACTCTGTTGGCTTGAGAAGGCCTCTGTTGGAAAGGCCTTTGCTGGTTGTTGTTGTTGGTGTTGCTGTTGTTGTAATTCCTTGGAGGATACTGATTTTGCTGATGGTACTGAGGTTGTTGCTGATAGTTTTGCTGCGGAGGTTGATAAACTGGTTGAGGATGAGCTGGAGCAGGGATGGTGACTGCAGCCACAGATCTGTGAACATATTGGGGCCTACCCCTGTTGGTGTGGATGGCATTGGTCTCGCCAGTTCTTCTCGGGCCTGCAAAAGGCTTTCTTGTACTGCTGGACGAGCTTGCTCCGTTGTCAGATATCTTACCCATTTTCAATAGGCTTTCAATTCTCTCCCCGGCTATGACAACATCCGCAAAGCTAGTGGAAGAGAAAGCAGCCAGCCTGTCAATATAAGTCCCCTGAAGGGGGTTCATGAACATATCTGCCATTTCCCTTTCAGACATAGGTGGCTGAACAGCAGCAGCCAATTGCCTCCATCTCTGGGCATATTCTCGGAAACTCTCCCTTGACGACTGTGACATTCCCATTAGGAGAGTCCTGTTGGGTGCCATGTCTAAGTTGTACTGATACTGTCTGATGAAGGCCTCTGCCAGGTCCTTCCAGCATCTAATAGTTGCCCTTGTCAGGTGAGAGTACCATTCTCTTGAGGCTCCCGTCAAGCTATCCTCAAAATAGAACATCCAGAGCTTCTCATCCATAGTATAGGCCTTCAGCCTCCCCAGAAATGATTGCAAATGAGTCCGGGGGCATGAAGTCCCGTTGTATTTTTCAAAACAGGGAGGCTTGAACTTATGGGGGATCCTGACCCCGTCTACCAAGCCCATGTCCATGACGTCGAAACCCAGAGAGTTTTGAGACTCTAAGGACCTCAATTTCTCAGCTATCTCATCCAACCTTCTATCATAAGCTTCTTCCCCAACACCCATTACCGTGAACTGGTCCTCTTGGGGGTCTTCTTGAAGTACCCTGGCCGCAGTGGCAGTCCCTTGAACATTTGCAGGGATGTTGACCTCAGGATGGAGGTGTGGGCCAAACACAGGGGGGTTAACATGAGGTTGGACCCTTTCATTATTACTGGTGCCAGCAGTCCCTATGTGTGGATCTTCTTGATTCTGCCTTTCCACCATGGCCCTCAATCTTTCCTGGCTCTGAGCCATGTTGTTCATCACTTCCATAAACTGAGTCATTTGATTCCTCATCTCTAGTCTTTCGTTTGCCATTTGATTTCTAACCTCTGCAAGGTCCTGCTGTACCTGATCCATTTGAATGCCCGGAAGGTTGCTACGGGTCGGATAACGGTGCGGACGGTTGAGGGGAAAAACTCGGCGCCGAGCAATAGTTCCTGAACATCACAACAGAGTTAGTGGCAATAAATCAGAAACCTACAAAACAAACAAAAGGGTTAGCATGCAATGCAGTATGCCTATTTGTTTTCAAGGTATCCGGCCTTGGCATTCAGTTTTGACCCTTCCAGACCCTTGAAGATGCTGTTGTTGTTGCTTGAAGAAAACTCAGATGAAGCAAACTAACACAAATATATTACAGAAGGTGAGATAATACAACTTGTTCATTTTACAACACAAGCCCTCTAAGGGGTCAAAATACATTACAAGAAAATAAAAGTACATGGAAAGAAAGCAACAACAAACAAATGGTCAAACACCAAGACCAAACTCATCCTCACGAACTTCCTTGAGAAGTGCCTCGGTCACAGGATCAGTCGGACGCTCTGTGAGATTCCTGATGAGGAGATTCCGGGTTGTAACAGCTGCTGTTAGCTTCTTGTGCTGACTTTGGTCCTTTGACCTCTTCACCCCTGCTTTGATCTTCAGTTCTGATATCTCCCTCTGGGCTGCTGCCAGGGCTTCTTGCTGCTCTTTTGCACTAGCTTCTAGTTGCTCCATCTTGTCTTGAACTCTCTTGTCCTCCAAAGTACGGGCCTCGGTGATCCTGACCCACCGGGCTTGACTCTCCTTTAGATACAAGTCTGTCCTTGCTCTCTGGAACTGGGCTTCCTTGCAATCATTCTTCAGAATTTGTTCTCCGGCCTTAGACTTTTTGATATAATCCCCAGACTTCTCGATCTTAGTCAGATGCTCTACTCTCAACTTCTCCAACCTCTCAATCTCCCTCATACCCTCACTCCTCTCCCGGAGGGTCTTCTGCAAAGCCTGGGTTAACTTCTCATTTCTTTCCTTCAAGCTCTCAAACTCCTCCAAACTGATAGTGGCAGGGGGTGGTGCTGAAGATGACCCAGGCATGTCTTCTATGGTAAATGGCATCCCAGAGAATTGGGCCCTGGCACGGGACCACTCATAATATTGTGCTGATGCCACATTGTTGCACTTCCCTAGGATGGTCACTCCCTTGGTTTGAACATTATCCCAAGCCCAGGCAGCCTGCCTAACAGTAGCCAGATTAGTCTTGTTCTCACAATAAAGAGTTTCCACTAAGTCCTATGCCTTAGGAGTGTGGACCAGTGCATAGCCCAATTGTCTCCTGAACAGCAGAGGGTTATAATTAATACTACCCTTAACTCCTATTAGGGGCACATTGGGAAAATTCCCACAGCTGGTGATGATATCCCTGCCTTTGGTGCTTTGAGTGCACCATCTGATATCGGCTGAAGTTAGAGCAGTGAGTCTCTTAGCCCAGTTACTCTGCTGATGAGGGTTCAAGAATGCATCTGTCCTGGGTAGATGCCTGAGAAGCCAAGTATGGAATAATGGAGCACAACACCTCACTAATCTTCCCCTCTGCTTTTCATTCCTCTGATGCACTGAATAGTAGAGATCCCCCAATAAAGTTGGCACTGGGTTCTTCAAGATGAACAGATGGATTGCATTCTTGCTAATGAATCGAGGCTCATCTGCAAACAATACAATTCCATATACACTCAAGGCCAATAGAGCACAGACAGCTTTCCACTCTCCTAAAGAAGCTTTCAGGGTAGCTTGAGAGATCAAGAAATCCAGATGGAAACCAGGGATTCCAGCTTTGGAAGTCATATGTTGCTCAGTCAGGACAGGTTCCAGATGCAAAGCCTGTGCTACTTCTCCATTACTAGGAAAGACCATCTCAGGGTTGAAAGGGATTCCACCCCTGATAGGCAAACCAACCAATGATGAGTATTCTTCTAATAGAGGGCCCAACTGAAAGTCTTGGAAAGTGAAACATCTTAGTGGGGGATCATAGAACTGAATGCAAGTGTGGATCAAGCTTCTCTGTGAAGGGTCCAGATCCATGACCATATCAAGTATGTCTCCATAATGCTCCCTGAACAATGGTATGTGATCTGGAGTGATCAGGGTCTGAATCCTCCTGATGTCTGATAACTCTGGCTGGAAGAAGTGATAGGTGACATTGCTCTTTTTAGGAGCCATGATGCTGAAGACTGAGTAGAGATAGGTACTGATGATAATGCTGAAGAAGGGGCCACTGATTGGCTGGTGCAGGTGATAGCTGAAGCAGATAGCTGATGAAGATGGGCCAATACTGAAGATGGGGTCAAAACCAGAACCAAATGAAGATGGATACCCTGAAACACAAATAAGCAAATGTCAATATGATGCAATGATTATGTATGCAAATGAAATGCAAGGGTCTGTGACTGAGCTGGGTCTGATCAAAATGCTCTGATATAGGTCCAAGTATGTTCAATAATTCCAGATGGAGGTCTTACAAATCCAGTAACCAAGGTAGGGGGACTCAAATAAAGAGTCACATGTCCAGGGTTTTAGAATCACAAGAACTGTCCCAACATGGAGTATTCTTAATCAAGTCAAAGTAACAGGGTATTCTGAGGTCAAGGTACCTGCAATCCTGTAAACAGCCCAACCCCCTCACAGGTGGTGTTCTAGAACAAGGATCCTCAGACTCGGATCAGTTATGAGAAGTGTAAACACTTCTAACCCGGAGGTACAGTGCTTACAATAACCATAAAAGTTCCTCCTCTAATTCACCTCAGTTTCTGAAGGTCAATACTAAAGGTCATCCAGACTTAGCAGGCTTCCCAGATAGCCCTAGCATTGCAGGAAATCTGCAACACAGAGTTCTCAAGAAGAAACCCATATCTGAACCGTGTTTCATATTCCCGCACCAGACCGAAATGGAATGGGAAAGAATATGATTCACTCTAGCCTAGGTGTCACTCAGGTCCCAGGTATAGGACCTTAACTCTCAATGAATCACCCACCCACCAAAACAAATACCAGATCCAGCCAGCAGCATGACAGTATGATATATACAAAAGCAGTGAAGAAAGCAGTAAAGCAACTGTACATAAAGCAAAATAAGTACAAATATACAAGCACAAATCAGCACATAACACCCCAGTAAACACCAATCAAACAAGCGCTAGGAGGAACCCACAAAAAGAACCAGAAGCCCTGGTTGTAATATAAGTCTCCCCAGCAGAGTCGCCAAGCTGTCGCTCCCGATAAATGGGACTGGCCCAGATAAAGGTACAGACGCGAACGGTCGGCGAGAGGGACAATGAGAACACACAGCCGTGAACCCACTGGAGATGAATAGAGTCGCCAGCTAGGCATTTTTATCCCGGAGGAAAGGCAATGCTGCATAGGCCTAGAAAGATATGGATAAGACGGTTGCGAACCAGAGAGACTGAGAAAGGGGATTGGTTACAACCTGGGAAGGTATTAGCACCCAGATTGTCCGTCGTACTCGACGGGATCCACGCTTAAAAGATTTGTGTTTTAAAGGGGTAGTGTCAGTGCAATTTGTGTATAAAATAGCTGGAAAGGATGTACAGGTGTCAGTGTGAAAGGAGTGCAAAGTGTGTAAAAGAAGTGTCAGTGTAAGGAAAGAGTATGCTCATGATCATGAGGCTAAGAGAATGATGCTGGAAAGAGGGGGAGTATACAGAGACTTTTGTTCGATAACTGTTAAGTTATGCCTACGTATCCTCTCGTGCAATGAGGAAGTCAGAACACCGTAGTTCGACCCAAAGAGAATGAAAGGTGAATTGACTTGTGAACTGCCTACTTGTCTATGCTCACGTGTATGACCTGTCTGGCTCAGGTGCTACTGTCTTGCATTAGACGGAAGAAGCGAGCTCTCGTTTGTGAGTGAAGATGATGAGAAAAGAATCCCGGAGGAGACGATTATTGTTTGTTTTTGTGTTTTCAGCCTTTTATTGCTTTTGGAAGTTTGTCATAAGTTAATGAGCTTAAGCCTAAACCAATGGATTTAGTAAACTCATCACATCTTCCCTCTGATTAGGGGTAATGAGAATACCTTAAGTGTGAAGTCAGATTCTCACACTTAATCACCTTGGTGCAGGATTAAGATCATTAACCTACTTGTGATTATTTAGATGTTTTTTGTTGTTTTTGTTTAGTGTTGAGTAATGAGGTTAAGCCATAATCAAGGATTAAACAGACTCATTACACCATCCTAATAGAAGGATAATAGATGAGAGTGTTTAAGCTGAGGAAAGCTCCTCAACTTAATCCATGATTAGGGATTAAACTCATGACAAAACAAAGCCTTTATTAAGTGGATTTTATTTAATGATATGATGATGAAGTGAGTTTTATGATTTGTAAGACAACTTGAGGGGGACTTGTCCATTAACACTAGGGTTAGTCCTTCTTAACCAGTTAAGGAAGAATTAGAACCCTAATGCAAGGCCCAAGTTACAAGTGTGGTGTCTTGATGATTATTAAGTGAATTGATTAAGGGATTTAAACACATTAAGGGTTTAACACTTAGGATTAAAGTTATACACTCCATCCTAAGAGAAGGATGCAGGCATAAGCTTAATCACAAAGCCTTAAAGCCTTTAGGGCTTAGTCCCTGATTATGAGATGAGGAGAGAAGACACAAAGAGACACAAAGGTAAAACTAAGAGGGGAGACTAATCAAAACCCTAATCATTGTCATGCTTGGTTGTCCCTAAGGTTTGTGAGGTTTACAAGAGAAGTCTTCAATGGAACCACCAGGAAGCAGATGAACAGGATCAAGAGAAGCAAAGTGACTTGCTTCATTCAAGAAGTCAAGTCACTTGAAGAAAGAAAGTGGGAGGAACAAGAATGAGCAAGCTCAATCTCATACACAAACAAAAATGCAGCAATGGATGCAAGAGAGATGAAAAGAAAGTATGAGAAGTGAAGGCAAATTCACTTCTCAAAGTTACTTACCACCTGAAAGATTAGAAAAGGAATGCAATGCAATGCTAAATGGGATGAGATGTCATGATGAGAAGCAAAACCAGAAGCAAATACATGATGCTAATGATGCTATGAGATGCTACAAACATGAGGCAGCACATGGAAATGATCATACAAGTTCATGAATGCAAATGAAGCAAGTTAAGACAACATGAACATACATGAAAAGTTATGGAGTGCACATGACATACAACATGGCAAATACATGGTACAATGATCAAACATGCTTGCAATATGTCTTATGATGTCAAATGAATCAAATGGATGCTTGAAATGTCATGGCAAGTCATGTTATGCAAGAGAATGCAAGATGGATGCAAATGGAAGCCCAAATTAGGGTTTATGAACCAAACATCAAACAAAAACCAAAAACAGAAGCAAACCCTAAGATAAAAAATGGAAAATGCCACTCAAAAGACCCCTAATCTTATACTAAACCAATGTCCAAAGGGGAGGTCTCAACTCTTAACCAATCTCAAGTTATGATTTTTACAAGTTATTAGGGTTTTTAGGGTTCCTAAACAAAAGAAATGCCAAACAAATTGAAAATGAGGAATCAAGTCATGGCCATTTAATCCTAGAAACTACATGCTAAACACAATGCAATGCAAGAAGAATCAATGTCCAACTCTTCATAGATAGGCAGAAATGATTTTTTGAACTTAGGATCAAAATAATGCACAAAAATGATTTTAATTCAAAGAAAAATTCTCAAAGTACATCAAGATCCAAAAAGAAATTTGGTTTGAAGGTTGGACAATGTTTCTAAATGTCTTAGAACATTTCATGAATTTTTTGGTGATTTTTAAATACCTAAAAGTATTTTTAATAAATTAATTTCCATTAATCAATTAAAAATAATCCTTTAAATATTTAAAAATACTTTTTTAATGATAAAAATAAAAACAAAAAATATTTTTGTGTCATAAAAATTAATAAAACTCATGAGAAAAAATTTCATAATTTTTAGACATTTTTTACTATTTTAAATAAATTATGCAAATTAAATGAAAAGAAATGGAATTAAATTAAAATAAATGGAAAAGTAAACGAAAGGAAAGGCTGAGATTGATCCTGGGTTTGAAAGGGTTGACCAGCGCGCATCTGGACGGCTGGGATTGCATCTGAGTTAATTAAACTAATTATGATTTATTTGATTAATTAAAGTGGATTAGGGCAAAGCAAAGTGATCTGGGCCACTCATGCGCGCGGGAAGTCCACTAAGTCAACCAATCTAACGCTCCACATTCAAACACCCTTAATGACCTGAGTTTAGGGCTAATCACATTCAGGTGACCGGAGAGAAGCTCCGGTCATCTTCTCCGGCACCCCAAAAACTCTAAAACATGATTCAGGCATCTATTCCACAAATTAAGCACACCCAAGTGATCTTCTAACATCCTAGGACATGAATCTATGCTCAAACATCATTTAAACACCATGAATCAAACGAATCGAAAGAAACAAAATCCACGGGCAAAATTTCAGAAGGATCATACAAACTCATTTCTCACTCATTTTTGATTCTGAAAGCATCCCCATGACCAGCAAAGCATAAACAATCATATTATAACTTAAAATGCAAGCTTTGGGAGAAAGTGTTCATGTTCATACCTGAGCTGGAAACTTCAATTTCTGGGCTTTCTGGACTGCTTCTTGGTGCCAACTTACTCCATTGATCCTCCTGATGCTAATGGCATGCTTGGAATAAGCTTAAGCAAGCTATTTTGAGAGGTTCCAATCTGATATAGCAGAAAATGAGCTCTGTGTATAGGCAGCTTCAGATCAATGTGAAGGGTGGTTTTGACTCCTTGTGATGTGCTTGACTTGTTGGTGAAGAAAAATGGTGTGTTTGATGACTGGATGAAGGGATTCGAAGAAAAATGCAGGCTGAGGTGAAAAATGGTAATGGAGTGTTCTTGTCTGATTCAAGCTTGTTTCTTGCTGGTTTCTACTCAATGAGGCACTGTGGGTTGATGTATGAAAATGGTTTGAGTGTTTGAGGTTTGTGGAGGCAGATTCGAAGGAAAATGCAAATGGGATGAGTTTTGTGCATGTGATGCTATGGTGTGTTTCAGCTGGGCTTGGTGTTATGTTTGGCTAGCAAATGGAAAGTATAAACAATCCCAATTGGCCAGAGGATGTGACATGGCCTGCTGTGATTGGGATGTTTGCTTTTGCCAAAAGTCAACTTTTTGTAAGGAAAGGTATGGCTTGGTTCTAGGCTTGGTACCAGGGCTAGGGCTGGCGCAGCATGGTGAGGTGAGATGCTATGGCTGGTTCAGCATCCAAGAAATCAAGTGGGTGAAGTGTGATCATGGGTTTTGCAAGTTGGCTCAATTTTGTTCACATGTGATTTTCTCATCTCATAAGCCATGAAACATGAGCATTCTTGGTTCAATTATGACTTTTAGGTCACATAGAATGTTTGTGTCATGGTTTGAAGTGAATTAGAAGTTACAAATGGCATTGGTTCATGATTTTGCAAAATTCACATTTGAGGCATGTCTTGGAAATCAATGATTTTAGCCAACTTTGTCACACCATAACTTTTGATCCAAAAAGAATTTGATCATGTTCTTTTACTTTTTGAAAAGGGAAAAATGTATTCTACAACTTTCATGACCAAAGTTTTTTCATTTGAAGCATTTTTGGATCAAGAATCAAGGCTTGAAAAATGACCTAAAATGAAGCATTCTTGAAAAGTCAACTATGCCCAAAAAGTCAACACTTGCAAAAACTCCAAATTCTTGATTTTTGTGAACTTCAACCTTCTTCCATGACCAAATAGAGATCATATACACTCAAAATGATGAAGATCACCCATTGGTTGGGTCATTGGGGGCCTCAGATGCCCTGATTTTGCACTGACTTGTCTGAAAAGTCAACTCTTGATCAGATGACTTCCCCATGGAATTTCTTCATGAAAATTGATATGCATACTCCCTATACCATATAGAGACCAATGGAAACAAGAATGACCAAAAAATTTGAAGTTATGGCCTCTGAAACCAAAACCCTAATTTTAGGTCAACTGTGCAGTCAAACTTGGCTCTGCATCCATACCAATCCCAGTTCTTGTGATTCTTTTGAAATCTTGACTTTGAGAGGATGTAATATGATAGATGAACACATATGGATCCCTTTGAAGTGATTGGTAGCCTTTGGAGTGGCTCAAGAAGCTCTGGGATTGCTCAGATCACAAACCCTAGGTGCAGATGACTTAGAACCAATGCAGTGGATCAAAAATGTAATATGAGATGATATGATTGTGTTTATGCATATGAAATGATCACAAGCCATGGTGTGAATGGGTGAGGGCAAATTTGGGGTGTTTACAGCTATATAACAGATTATGTGTTTTAGAGCGTCTCAAAAAACCGCCGCTAAATGTTTTTCGTTGTTTTGTAATTCTTGTTAGCGTGGGTTTTAACCGACGCTAAATGTTTTTTTTTTAATATTTGTTTTATTTAAATTTACTGAACCTGTTTTTTATTTCAAATCTACCTTTTACAATTTACTGAACCTGTTTTTTATTTCAAACAATTCATTGATGTATTATCACATCATAATTTCCAACACAAAATAACAAACTTTAAATCCATAATATTTCTACATTAATTAAGATGTCAAATTTGCATCAAAATCAAAATATTGACACTATATTAAACTTGTGTCCATCCACTATATTACTACATAAAAGTGTCAATGACCAACACAACACAAAATATAAAATTTGTGAAAATCAACAGTTTGATCCAAGTCCCAAAAAAAAGAAAAAGAGCATGCATATGACACTAACATCAATCACTCATATCTTCTAGATCCAATGAGTGCTCATCAGAGTCAACATCGTAATGCGCATGAGTATTAGGCTGGACACTAGAAGCATGAGCAGTGGAATGACCTGCCTGACTCGACTTCCAAGCAAACATCTCTTTTTGAAATTCTTCAAACTTCCTTTCCAACTCTTCTGTCTCGGCTATAACTTTATCTGCACGTGCATTAGCTAATGCAGCCTCTTCACGTGCTATGGCAGACTCAGCTCTAGCCGCCTCAATCGCTTGGCTATCCACCTCTCTATTCTGATTAACAGTCACTTGTGTCAAATAAGACACACCATATCGTACGTTAACCGCCAATCGGGCAGTTCCATAGCAACAACCACGCGTCTTACCCCCGACAACTTCTTTCCAAATTTGTAACTTGTCTGACCCATCCACGTTATTATCAGTTTGAGTGGCTTGAGTCAAACGATTCACATAATCTTCCTGTAAAACATAACACACATAACATCACATGCAGTGAGCATAAACAATTCCACTAATTCATAACAGTGAGCATAAATAATTCAAACCAATAATTCATAATAGTCAGAGCATATCTCTAATAAATATTTTAATTTGATGTACTACCTAAAAAGAATCCAACACACTTTCACTTAACAACATACATACTAACATTTTAACAAGATCCACTTAACAGCATACATACTAACAACATACATACATACATTCATTATAACAAGTTCCTAACATTTTAACAAGTTCCACTTAGCAGCATACATACTAATAACAACATAGTAATTTGACTAAATCAATGAAATGAATTAAAATGTCATGGTTGATATCAACTAGTAATTTGACTATTAAAATGTCATGGTCTCCAGTAATAATAAAATAGAAACCAAATATATATATATATATATATATATATATATATATATATATAAGATATGGTGAAAGTTGTGTGTGGTTCCAGGCTTGCAATACCTAATTTATAACTATTAAGGTTATATTTATATACTCTTCATCATAGGTTATATTTCTAACAGAATTAATTAGCTTACATGTGTTTTTTCTGCACGACGGTCTACCCACTGCCCATTCTTCTTCTTATGGGTGGCCATGAAGAGCTCGTCAGGATTTGGCGATCGACCTAATTTCTTCTCCTACAATTTCATGAAACAACAACAACAGTTTATATAATACATTGCTTTTAGGAATATATTTATTTGGTGTGTGGTGTGATCAATTGGATTACAAATAGAATACATACCAATTCTAGAGCAACATCATGATGAGCTCTACGTCCTGTGGTATGGACCGCGCCACCTCTAGTTGATGCTCGATTAGTCTTGTTTTGTTCAGAGAGCTTTTTGAATTCTTCAGTTTTCCACCCGTCAAGAAGATATGCATAATATTTTTCACCCAACCAAGACGGCTTTTTCCCACTCTTCCTAATCTTACCAAATATATCAACTATTCTTTTACCACAAGCTTTATGAAACAAATCTCTCATTTTTCCTTCATTACACGGCTCCCACTGAACAAGATCCTGATTAAAGAAATAGGATTAGTCTTGAATATAATTATAAGTAATCTTAAAGTATTTCGTAAACATCTTAAAGGTAAAAAAAGAAATTACGTCTTACTTTAAACATCTTAAAGTATTCCTCTCTCTCATCTCTTATTTAAAATGGAATAAAGTAAATATGCTGTTAGCGTCGGTTAAATGAGACACAACTGCAACATTAGTAGCGTCGGTGTCGTGGCCGTTGCTACCACAAAAATAATATTTATCTAAACCTTTAAAAAGGAGGGAACAAAATTTCTGGGGGGATATTAATTAATTTCGCACCAATATTAGCGTCGCAAAAGCCGACGCTAATAATAATGTCTTGAAAAAAATAAAACAAATGTTTTTTACCCGTTAGCGAGGGCTTTTATTGACGTAATGTCAACACTTTAGCGTCGGAGTCAGGGCCGACGCTAAATGTTTGCAGCTAAAACGTGTTTTTCCTGTAGTGGACGCGTTTCCGTTCATGTTGCATATTATGCGCTTATGTGTTCATTTGTGTATAATTTGACTTCTTGCACTTTGTTGTTATGTCCACACACTTTTTGTCATGTAAATAATCATGTTGCATTCTGTTTTTGCATCTTTCGCACAATTTGTTAACTCATTTGCATTTCATTGTATCAATATATATGTTGCATTTCACATAACCATGTATATATGTGCATTTGGTTGCATGTTTGATCATATCATTCACATCAATTCAATTCTGAATTTTTCACTGAGCTTGGCATTCTTGTTGATCTATCATGTTGAATATTAATGACCAATGCTCATTATGTTCATATGCCATGTTCATGTGCCATATTTTGCATACTTGTTGCATAATAAATCATGTGGTGCATTCTTGCATAATCCCTCAAAAATGCTCATGTTCATTAAATTATGTATGTTGATCTATGTTCAAATGCATATTCATGTTTAATTAGTAAATTTTTCATTGAGTTTGTGCATTAAAAAATGAAA
Source organism: Lathyrus aphaca (assembly GCA_963966055.1). Taxonomy (NCBI): domain Eukaryota; kingdom Viridiplantae; phylum Streptophyta; class Magnoliopsida; order Fabales; family Fabaceae; genus Lathyrus; species Lathyrus aphaca. The sequence continues at coordinate 450,509,987 of OZ014521.1, forward strand.
ATAATCAAATCTGCATTTTACATTTCATAGCTGACTTTGCATATAGGTGCCGTAAAATACATGTTGTTTATTATGTTTTTCATGTTGTATGTGACTTTCTACAGCTATCTTTACATGTTATGTGCTGGCTGTAGAAAGTTGCTTGTGTTATGCATTGTTTTGATAGCTATTTGTTACTTTAGGGGCTGTAATAGGTGTTGTATTTTGATTAGCATTTTTTTAGTTCTTTTAGAATTAAGATAGAGTTTAGATTAGATCCTAGAATTATTAGGATTTAATTGGTGTGAGTTTGCTTTATTATTTTTAATAAAATGCACACTAATCTTTGTTTTGTAGGGAGGGAAAGGTATGTTTCTTTACACCTTATCTTTTTTATTTTTTTATGCATTTTCTTTATGCATTTAATTCACCTTTTACTTCCATATTTGTGATTGGTAGGATTTCCCCTTTTGTTAGGACCAACTTAACTTCCTTAGGCAGTAAGTTGCATCATTTTTCTTCTCTCTTTTCCTTTTGTTCTTTAGGATTAGAAAAGCCTCACTCACCATTAGGACTACCATTTTAATAAATAACTTAGGGTTGTGTCTTAGTCCCCCTTAATTTTTGTCCTTTTCCGATTTGAGTCTTCTTTCTCATCTCCAAATAAAATCCAAAAAGAATTAATAAATATATGAAAGGATCCCTTGTGTATTAGCCTTATTCCATAGGGCACTTACATTCATTCCATCTTGGAATAGTGTAAGCTTGTCTAGCATGATGTACAAGTCTTATCAAGGGGTTGTTTCAAAAAGAAAAATCTAAAAGATACTTCTTCACAAAAGCTACAAAAACACTTAATAAAGTTCAACAAGCTAGTGAACTTAAACCCTAATTCATGGAAACCAGTCTTGGATAAATTCTCCTTACTGGGTGTGCTTGTTCTATTATTCCATATTGGAATGTAGTAGCAAGTACACATTCCATGGAAAAGAGTTTGAATTCACTTCCTTGTGCCAAATTCATACATAACTCATAAAAAGAAAATAACAAACAATAAGCGACTTTCCTACGGGAATTCTCTTCTCATCTCATTCATTCTCAACGCGAACTTGCGACGACTTGTCTCGCATGTAAGACAGTAAACGCACTCGTACCAGACGAGCCTGCAACAGTTGAGCATAGACATACGCAGTTCCATCCATAAAAAACACAAACAAATAGTTCCCGCCTGGTTAGGCGAAATACGTTGACTTTGATCCTCATTTTCCCGATGAGGTACGTAGGCAGCGGGGTAGGGCCCGTTCGAGCACATTCTTTATTTTCCCTATATTTCCCCTTTTTCCTTCATTCTCTCTTCCAATTCCCTTTCTCATTTCTATTCCAATCAGCAGTTTTATTCAGCAGATTTATTCTTTCACACCCTTTGAAATAAACAAGCAAGCGTGGATCTAGTCGGGTACGGCGGACGATTTGGGGTGCTAATACCTTCTCAGGTCGTAACCGACTCCCAAACTCAGATCTTTGGTTTACAAGGCCTCGTCCTTTCCTTCTTCCTAGGTTTGTGCAGCATTACCTTTCCCATTCATTCGGGATAAAAATTTCTGGCTGGCGACTCTACCTTTTTTGCGCCACTTTCGCGTTTGTACTAGGATGAAAATCCCGGGAGCGACAGCTGGCGACTCTGCTGGGGAATCGAACCCAGAATCTCTGGTTTCCCTTGTAGAGTCAATCCTAGCGCCTGTTTGTTTTGTTTCTTTGGGTGTTTACATGTATGTTGTTGTGTGCTTATTTACTGTTCTCGTTCACAGTTTACTTTACAGCTTTATTTACTGTTTTCAGTATTTATTTTCACATGCATCATGTACTGGACTGTGTTGTTTTCATTTTTTCTGTGGGATGGGCTTTGTTACTATGAGATAAGCCAAATACCCGGCTTGAGTGCACCTAGGATTTAGAGTGGTTCCACTTTGGCTTCATGGCATTTTTCTATGTTTGTATTAGTGAGTTCCATGCCTTGACTTGCGACCTTCTTGGAAATGTATTGACGTCAGAATCTTTCTGGGGAAATACATTACCTTGATAGTTATGTGCAGTCAAGGGACCGATCATTGAGAATCTTTTTGGTAACATCCCTCTCCAATGATGACAGTGGCAGACCACATTTGTTGGCAAACCCATTTGCATCCAAGGGCCCACTAGGAACTCGCATAGGATGGCCTGGTTCTCTCATAGGAACCCAGTCAAGGAAAACTGTTTGTATGACGATAGTATTATATCCTTCGGGATGAATGTACTATTGTTTCTCGATTCAGTGCTTGAAGCTGAGGACTTATGAGGGATGCTTGTTTTCCCCGTACTCAGTTGAGACCTCCATGGGTAGTATATAATGTCAAACTGATTCCCTGATTTGGTCAGGAGCCATTTCTCGGAAATGGTGAACGTATTATTGCTATCCGGCTTTGAGAGTCCGTGACGTTGACTCGGAGTAGCATACCCGTGAGATGGGAGGGGTTTACAGATTTGCAGGAACCTTGAAACTTCCAACATACCCGCTTTGCCAGCATTGTTTCAGTATTATGATCAGGTTCTACATGGTCTTTTGGTTTTGAAATCCGGGATCGCCAGACCTTTGATCACATGACAGTGCATTGCATAACATCCTCTGCATGCTGGCATTCCTAACACATGTTTACTCATTTGCAGGGTCGCATGTCGCATCCCCATGAACATATCATATGCATTTACCGCATGATTTGCATATTTTTCATTTTACAGGTTATTCAGACTTCCTAACTTATTCAACTTCAGGCAATATAGCTGGTTAAAGTGTTCATCGGTATCCAACAAAAAGAACCCGAGTGAGAATGGCGGAACGAATGCAAACTGATCTCAATGAGCTCCGATAGAGGATGGATCAGTTCATGGAAATGATGACTGGCATGGCCCAGAACCAGGAACGTCTTAGTTTGATGGTTGAGCAACCCCATGTGAATGCTAATACTGGAACACCGACTGAGAATGTGGATCCTAATGCTGCCCGTAACGGAGGGCCAAATCTAAATGGGACTGCGGCCCGTAATGAAGACACACAGGAAGACCAGTTCACTCTACTGGATGCTGATATGGGTAATATGAATGAGGTCAACAATCGAAGGTATGAAGAGATGGCAGAGAAGATTAAGGCCATGGAATGTCAGAATTCCCTGGGCATCGATGTAACAAGTTTTGGGTTAGTGCCAGGAGTCAGAATCCCTTCCAAGTTCAAGGTGCCATCATTTGACAAGTACAACGACAACACGTGCCCTAGAACTCACATTCACGCATGCTTTGGAAGAATCTCGGCTCACACTGATGACGAGAAACTTTGGATGCATTTCTTCCAAGATAGTCTATCTGGAGCTTCATTGAGCTGGTACATGAAGCTGAGCAGGGTCTATATCCGATGCTGGAAAGATTTAGCTGAAGCTTTTCTCAAGCAGTATCAATACAATATTGATATGGCTCCAAACCACACTCAGTTGCAGAATTTGTCTCAAGGACCCAAGGAAAGTTATAAGCAATATGCTCAGAGGTGGCGTGAGCTGGCCGCACATGTTCAACCTCCATTGCCCGATCGGGAAATGGCAGACATGTTTATGGGCACCTTGCAAGGTGCATACTTGGATCGTCTGGCCGCTTGCCCATCCATCGGTTTTGCTGATATTGTCATTGCTGGAGAAAGGATAGAAAAATTCCCGAAATTAGGAAAGATCCAGAATGCAAGCAATGTTGGTTCTTCTGGTGTGAAAAAGCCTTTTGGCAATGGCCAAAGACGAAGAGAAGGTGAGACCAATGTTGTGTATAGGGGCCGAGATAGAGGTTGTCCTCAAGGTTATTACCAAACAGTTGTAGTAACTATTACGCCACAGGCTCAACAACCTCAAGGTCAGCAATATCATGCACAGAGACCAAATCAGGAAAGAACAAGAGCAAGGAACCACAAACTTTATCACATCCCATGCCCATATGTTGTATTGCTTCCAGAGCTGCTAAAGTTGAACATGGTCGAACTTCGTACCATGAGAGCTCTTTCTCCTGATAATCTACCTCAGAACTTTGATGCAAATTCCAGATGTGAATTCCATTCAGGTGCCCAGGGGCACAGTATTGAGAAATGTTGAGCTTTCAGAACAAGGTACAAAACCTAATTGACTCCAAGGCGATCAATTTTGCGCCTCACCCAAATGTACTCCAGAATCCAATGCCTAATCACAACGGAGCCAGTGTCACGGTTGTTTTACTAGATGGTCCACGTTAAGCTGGAATCTTCAGGAAGCAAATAAAGCCATCAGTATTCAGATACTTTCAGCAATGGCAACTGTTTGTTTGTTTTTCTTCAATGCATTTTCATCCCTATTGAGGGGAACTACGCCGCTCTGATTCTTCATTGGTCATTGGTCAATGAAGATATGTAGGCAGAAGATCATCAGGTCTTTCCGAACAACCTTATAAGACAACTTTACTCTCCAGTTTCACTCTTTCCTTCAGAAGCCTCGTGTCAGAGTCAGTATAACTAGAAGAAGAGGTATGATTGCCATGGTTGGGTATACGGCTGCAAATTGAAGATTACAAGTCTGTGAAAGAGCTATTGATCACTGAAAGTATCCAAGACTGACAAGTCCAAATGGAGTCAAGCCTCCTAAACTACGGCAATATTCAGTTTCTTTACTGCATTTCCATTTGTAGTTTCTTTTATTTGATGAACATTGGTATACATGTATGAAATTTGTTTGCTTTTAAATGTTATCAATAATAAAACTCACATGTTTTTCTTGAAGTAATTCATTTGTAAATTTAATTTTGCATGTTTACATCGCAATACCAATTGTCGTGCTTAAACTCTATGAGGGAGAGTGACGAAACAAAAACGCAAAAATCTCTAATTGTGCGCTCTCGAATAAGACCTTGTTGACGATGTACATGCTTTGTTTCAAATCCCTAAACACAGAAGATATAAGGGAGATAGACCCTCTCTAACCCCCTTGAGCCTTGAAGTAGGAGTTTCTTCTCGCATGAAAAACCCTCACATGTAACCCAGGGGCAGGGTAGATGTCAGCTAGTCGGACCAAGCGTTCAGGCTGTTATAAAGGAGTGTATTTGAGGATCCATTACATTCCACTATGCTAATCAAGAGATCCAAAGACCGAAAACCACAATGGTTATCCAAATCAAGAGGTCTAAAGACTGGAAACCACAATGGTTATCCTTCATCGACCAAAGAATGAGGCAGTCACAACCCTCACAAAGCAATTAAGACAAATAGTGTCACACGATTTGTTCATAAAAAGAATTTAACAAAAAGAAATGAAAAAGCCCGCTAAGTCGAAACATGAAAACAAGCGACTTAGGCAAAAATTAGGGCATCCCGCTGGACTTTGTAATCAAAGATTCACAAGAATCAGTCCAGGAAAAAATTAGGGATAAGCAAAATAACGCAAAAGCGAAAAACGGAAAGGATTACAGAAGAAAGATCCTCAAACAAGAACAAAGTCGTGTGGCACCGACACGAAAGACCAAAGGGTGACTGACTCCCAATGACAACTTAATTGGGGCCTAAACCAATAGCAGCAATGGTTCCTAGGCCGATACGAAACCCTTGTGAAAGGTGAGCGCTTGTGAAAATTAGTTGAACATAGGAATGTAGGACATCACGAAGAGGGGTGAGCATAAATAAACTTTGACCCTATATCCTTTGGTTCTATAACCGTGAACCAGGCCACGATACAACCCTCAAAAGTCCTAACTGAATCAGGGTTAATTTAAGAGCGTACTACCATGAGGTCGCGTTCCTGACTCCTATGAGTTGTGCTAAAAGATACTTATTGGTATTGCATGTACATACTTTCATTTATTCAAAAACGAGGTTGTATCTTAACCAGTGATTTGCTCACAAAGGTTTACGACCCTTTTTCAAAACTTCAAGATTAACATGTGTGTTGCATTAGAATTTTCATTCTCAGAATAAACATTTTTTGCTTGCATACATTTGTTTGGCATCGTAAAACGTTCACAAGCATAAATTCAGTCCAGAAACTTAAGCTTGCCTAGTTGAGAAGTCTAAAACTTCTGAAAGACAGTCATGTCGAGGTGCGGTTTTCCGAGAAAGCTCCATTGAGTAAGGACTTTTCCAACTAGTCATGGTAAGAACCAGTCAATCCGGGGCAATTACGTCGAGCAATCTCTTAAAAATTCAGCCAAACTGGGGCAATCACTTCGAGATTTAGATCTCTCCTAGAGAAATTAGTCAAAGACTCATACTGGGGCAAGCCACCCAATCGCATGAGGATTCATTCTTTCCCGAAGACAAATAATCGAAGTTTAGAATATCGGGGCAATTATACTCCTAAAGAGTTTAAAGACGCCAAGTCTTTTGTAAAATCCTCTTAAGGTAAAGTCCGGATAAGAGAAAATGATCCCTAGTGCGAAACAACGAGAAGTCTTTCCTCCTCAAGCAGGACACGGTTCAGTCTCGTTATCCCCTAACAGGTACATGGAAGTTATCCCCAATAAAGTCGCCAAACCCTTCTTCAGTAGGTTTCCTTGATCTTATTTCCCAGCAGATCTCAAACCAAATCCCTCCCTTCCCCAACAGAGCAATAAGGATTATCCCTAACAAGAGTCTTCATCCCTTAGTGAAGCCCTTCTTAAAAGAATCCAGAAATTCCCGGCAGTCAGCTGAACGGTTTCCTTCCCCACAGAGGTTCGGAAAATTCAGGTAGACAAGAGAGTTCTCCTCAACAAAGCCTTGACAGGTCTTTCCCCAGCTACGTCGAAAAATTGCTGATCATCAGTGAGATTCAATCCCCAGTAGTTGAGGCATCCCTTAGCGGGGCCTTCAAATCTAAAGTCCAATTTATTTTTGGCAAAGGTGATAAGTCGAGACAGACTAGTCACACTTTTCTCCAACAGAAATATCGGCAATCATGTGTATTCCCCACAGAGTTAGAAAGGGTTTGTTATTTCCGCATCAGGAATTCCCTTTTTACCTATCTCCTAGTGTCATGAAGCATCATATCATACAGTTAAACATATGCGTGCTCGATCCAAGGTTGATATCCAAAGTCCACCCACAGCGTGACAACTTATCTGAAGTCCAGTTGTAGACTGGCCAAAGTCTATCCTCTGGGTGGCAAATTCTTAAAGTCCAGCCGCAGACTGGCCAAAGTCCATCCTCCGGGTGGTGAATTCTTAAAGTCTCCCTTAGTGAGCAACAACCCCCGTAGTGTGGCGAATTACTAAAGTCCCTCGTAGTGAGCAAATGTCCCCCGTAGTGGGCCAAAGTCCCCCGTCGTGGGCCAGTGTCTCCCGTAGTGAGAAATCTGCCCCCCGTAGTGTGGTTGTTGCACCCCAAAAGTTTCCCTCCCACAATCAAGACTACCTCTCTCAAGACTTCTAAATGATCATAAGGCTCTCAAGACTCCCAATTGGTCAAGAAGTGTGGAAGTTTCCTCAGACAATGTCTCCTCCTAAGCCAAGTGTCCAAAACTAAGGTTTGTGTTTCTTCAGGTTAAAATGATTTTCATCACTTCAAGTGAGCTTCATAACATCCCACATGTATTAAAGAATCCCCATGTCCAGTTTCAAGGCTTTCCCAATAAGTTTGCCCAGTCAGATGATCAGATATGCAAAAATCAGTCAAAGTAGTTAAAAAGTTAAACTGAGGTCAACTGTGGTCAAATCAAAGTCAAACTTCAAGATTTTTTTCCAAAATCAAATTTATGAAGTAAAATTCATCATTTGATCAAAGGTTGATCATGATTCATCAAGGAAGTTTCAGATCATCAAGAATCAGAAGTTTCTAAATTAGGGTTTTCTTAAGGAAAGTCAATTGAACTTTGACCAGCCATAACTTTCACATGCTTCATCAAAAAATTCCCATCCAAATCTCATTTTGAAGGAAATTGAATTCTCTACAACTTTGTGTCTCACAAGCCAAGCCTAAAAATGCTTCATTTAGAAGGTATGAGCTAAATCATTATAGGTTATTTCAAAAGTCAACAAAAAGTCAACATCTTTCAAAAGGCATAGTTTGAAAATGGCACAGGATATGGATATGAGACCAAAAAGGTTGGTTAAAGGACTCTCTAAGCTTTCCAAAATGTCCAAGAACACCTTCATAGTCTTAAAATTGAGGGATTTGTACCTTTGCAAAGTTGGGAAATGTTTGAGAAGTATATGGAGCAAATGGGGTCTTAAAACCAATTCTTTCCACATGGGCTTGCAATTTTGTGATCCAATCTTTACCATGACATCATACACGACCCAATTCTCATTTATTCAGATTTTTATAATTTATTTTATATTTATTTTGATTTTACTCATTAAAAATCAATTTAAATCAAAATAAAATATGAAAACTCAATATTTAGATTTGATTCTTGTTCTAGAAGCTCATGAATAACATTAAGATGGTTTGATACACTCACAAATTCGTGAACACCCTTTGGAGTATGAAAAGATATGATTTTTTGTCAAAATTATGATTGATCTTTCTTCACCATCAAGTCATCCAAAAGCCCAAACAATCCACTATTTTTTTGACCTAATTTCACTCCACTATAAGAGTATAACTCAGTACAAACACAAAGGACGAATTTTTGAGGTAAGAACATAAGGATTAAAGTCAAGAAAAAACCAAGAAAAGTCAAATTCGGATTTTGATTTTTAGGAAATTTCCAAGTATTTTAAAGGTTGCAATACCTTCTATGATGTTCATTGAACGTATCTGCATTATTCACATCATCCAAACCATGCTCATATGTTCAATCCGAATCATGTTTTATGCTTGAATATGAATTTTTCGATTTCATGAATTTGCTTGTTTTAAATGATATTTGATGATTGTTTGATGTTTGTGATGGTGCTAGGAACGTTTCTGGACCCTCAATTTGAGGAATTGTGCCCTTAATCTCCAAACACCATATCTAGGGTTCATAAGCTTCAAAACGGGAACCATGAGCAAAACGTGATTTCATTTGAAATTAAATGGATAATTGGACTTAGTACCCTTTATTTAAATGATTTAAGTCATTTGAAACAATTTATTTGGTGTATTATGTGTGTTCATGTGTGCAGGTTCTATAGTGACGAACATAATCTGTCACTACAAGTTTTAGTGACGAAAAAAAGTGTCACTAAAACCTAAACCAACGGACGAAGGTTGAAGACGAAGCTGCGTGCGAAATTTGATTTTTAAATGTTGGATTATTATTTAATTAATAGTTTGTATAATAATTCTCAGAAGCGCAGGTGGTCCAGTGGTTTTGATGCGCGTATGGAAGCGTTTGAACTTGGGTTTGATTCCCAGGTTTTGCGTTTTGGTTGTTTTATTTCATCATATTTACCAGGTTTAATATTTATTGATTAGGGTTCATTCCTTGTTCACTAGCACGCGCTAGCCCAATGGCAGGGTTTTGTTATGGTAAGGGGGAGGTCCTGGGATCAAAACCAGGCCTCCCCACTTTTATTTTGGTTATTTGTTTTATTACTTTTTTATATTTTATAATTATTAATAATTAATTAATTTGTTTAATATTAAAACCATTAATTCCTTTTTTTTAAATAAATAATTAAACTTTATACTTTTTATTGATTTCATAATTTTTCTTAATTATTTGTTTTAATTAATTTTATAATAATTTTGTACACAATTTTTATTATATATATTTTTTGTAAATAAATATTTAAAACTTTAATTACTTAAAAACTCCAATTATTTTCTAAAACCCTAATTTTCCTATTAACCCTAATAAACTTAAACCCTAATTTTTCCTATTAACCCTAATAAACTTAAACCCTAATTAGAATATTTTCATAATAACTTTTTTTTTATTTTATAAATACTTTATTCTTATTATTATTTAAACATATTATTTTCTTTTATAAATTTTAATTAATTTCTAACTTATTTAAATTCTAAAAAAAAATCTAACTTACTAACCCTAATTTTATTTTAATATTTTTATTTTATTATTCTTTTTGCTTTATTATTTATTTAATGTTGCTTTATTATTCTATATTTAATTTTTATTTTATTTATCTTATTAGAAAAATGTATAGGTTATGATATTGTAATTTATTTTTCTTGCTTGATTATTTTGTAACTGCCCCTAAGCCGTGTAATAACGTAGATTTTATATTTCCGTATTTTATTTACTTTATTATGATTGTTATGGTTAGTAATTTTAGGGTGTGTATAACCTAAATGTAATTAAAATTAACTTAGAAAATTAATTAAAAAGATAAATATTTGAAAACAAACACTCACACACGTAAGTCGATCTTTAATCGCCATTTTGCACTTCCTAGGGTATTCCTCTTGGTTGTCTTACTTAAAATGGTCAAGTCCCTCGAAAAGGGGGTGTCTTAAGCAAAGTCCCTCCATAAATAAATCATCTAGTCCCTCCCATATTTAAAAGATCAAGTCCCTACGATGTTGCCTACGATAATGATCTTGTCCATTCGGTAAAAGATGATAGTCCCTCCCAGGTTGCTAAAGACACCCTTAAGTTGCCTTCATTGACCATACGATGACCCTACGCTTGTCCCTTAACACATCCAAGGTAATGACTACCTATTCCTTAATAATATGGATAGTCTTACCCTTTAAAGGACATATGAGAACATGAAAGACTTAATCTAGGGTAGGTATCTCTTAGTTGCTTGCTCACTCTTCAAAAATACTTTTCACACCTCACTTTCTTAAACATTTTTCAAAACAAGACTTTGTATACATCCATACGGTGATCATTACAAAGTACTTAGAAAAATTTCTAATCACACACTACACTCTTCAAAAACAATTTAAGTGAGCTAAGTAACTAAGAGCCCATGGGTACCATGGATATAAAGGGTGTTAACACCTTCCCTTTGTATAACCTACCCCCCGAACTGAAGTCTTTTAAAATAGGTCTTTCATGTTCTTTTATGTCCTTTCCATTTGGATAAAATAAAAGTCGGTGGCAACTCTTGCTATCCGCAACATGACTAAAAGTCAGTTCTCCCACTGTGTTACAGAACTGGCGACTCTGCTGGGGAGTTACTAAGTAAAAGAGGGGTACCCGTAGGAATTAGATCACTTTAAATTGTTTTCTTTGTTTGCTTTATATTACTTGTTGGGCTTTATGTGTGAAAGATCCTAACCCGGATCTAGTGTACCCTAGATAAATGGAAATAGACCAAGGAAATTGTACGGTGTATATCAATATGGTTGATCTGGTGGCCATAGTTAGTGTGACTTCTTGGTTGGTGCTTATGTTCCTTAAGTAAGTTAAGGATAATATGGGGCTGCCATATGTTGTCAATACACTAACTGACTTTTAGAACCCTAGTTATCCCATCTTGGCCTTTAGAAAGTAGTGAGATAACCGGCTTTGGTGAAGACTGAAGTTGGTTGATACTCGATACTACGCTCATTGAGATCCTAAACTTGGAGGGTTTTGGTTGGCAAGTAAGTTTCCTACTGAATAACCACCATTGGGAAGGATCAGTGATATTGAGATCCCTTAGAACCTGGTTACTTTTGTAGGACAGGATGAACCAACTAAAATTCAGGGGAGGGTACTTACCTTTAAACCTCATGCAAGCCTTCAAACCTAGGGCTATTATGTGACTTGTTTGTGTGTGCCACATGTTTGTGATTGGGCATAACATCGTGATATCATGCATCATAAGCACAACATTTTCACTAACCATTTTAAGGACCAAAGGATTTATCTTTTATCTTTGTTGCAGGTCATGGCTTCTGCTCGTAGGAATACAATCCGAATCAACTTTGTAGGGATACCTTCTAATCTTAAAGAATTGGTCTCTCAAGTTTCTGAAAACACCCAATTCATCAAGAGGCATGGTCACCTACTGGATCTAGTCACTTCAGGGTTCAATGAAGACATGATGAGTGTCCTATTTCAGTTCTTTGATCTTAAACATCATTGCTTCACATTCCCCGACTATCAGCTAGTTCCTACAATGGAGGAGTTCTCCAAACTACTGGGTATACCTATCCTTGATCAGGGACCCTTCACGAGCTTAGAGAATGAGCTTAAACCTGAATTCATTGTTGCAGCCCTACATCTGAAGAAATCAGACTTTGTCCTAGAAACGAGAAGCAGAGTTAAGGGTATTCTTGCTAAGGTATTGATGGAGAAAGATCAAGTGTTCTTGAAGGCTATGAGTTATGATGCTTTTGAGGAGATCCTAGCCCTATTGATCTATGGCTTAGTATTGTTCCCTAATTCAGACCAGTTCATAGACGTACACACCATCAACCTATTTCTGACTCGCAATCCAGTGCCTACATTACTTGGAGATATCTTACATTCTCTTCACACTCGTACTACGAAGGCGAGAGGAACTTTGATGTGCTATATACCTTTATTGTCTAGGTGGTTTATTTCTCACCTTCCTCGATCAGTGATGAAGAATGAACAAGGGTTCAGGTGGTCTAAAAGGATCATGTCACTTTCTCATTCAGACATTCATTGGTACTCTCGATCTATGGAGAATGTTACTATCATTGATCGTTGTGGGGAATTCCCTAATGTGCCAATGTCGCTCCCCCGAAAAAACATCAGGTCAGATAGGGTACAGACGCGAACGGTCGGCGAAAAGACAAAATGAAGATGAACTGAATAGAGTCTCCAGCTAGGCATTTTTATCCCGAAGGAAAAATAATGCTGCATAAACCTGGAAAGAGATGGATAAGACAGTTGCGAACCAGAGAAACTGAGAAAGGGGGTTGGTTACAAACTGGGAAAGTATTAGCACCCAGATTTTCCGTCGTACTCGACGGGATCCACGCTTAGAAGATTGTGTTTAAAGGGGTAGTGCATGTGTTATCTGTGTGCAAAAGCTGGAAAAGAATATACAAGTGTTAGTGCAAAAGTTGAATGCTCAGGAATTAGGTTTAAAAATGAATGTTGAAAGAGGGGGGAGACGCAGAGACTTTTGTTCGATAACAGTTAAGTTATGCCTACATATCCTCGCGTGCAATGAGGAAGTCAGAACACCGTAGTTCGACTCAAAGAGACTGAAAGATAAATTGACTGTGAATTGCTTGCTTGTCTATGCTCAAGTGTATGACTCGTCTGGCTCGGGTGCAAACTATCTTGCATTAGACGGAAGAAGCAAGTTCTCGTTTATGAATGAGTGTGATGAGAAAAGAATCCCGAAGGAGACGATTATTGTTTGTTTTTGTGTTTTCAGTCTTTTATTGTTTTTGGTGTTTTGCATAAGTTAATGAGTTTAAGCCTAAATCAAAGGCTTGTAAACTCATTATATCTTCCCTAATTAGGGGTAATGAGCCTACTTAAGTATGAGATAAACATCTCAACTTTATTACCATGATGATGTAGGATTAAGATCATTAACCTACTTGTGATTATTAAGATGTTTTTTTGGGTTTTTGTTTAGTGTCAAGTAATGAGTTTAAGCCTTAATCAAGGATTAGTGAACTCATTACACCATCCTAATAGAAGGATAATAGATGAGACACTTAAGGTGAGGAAGATACCTCAACCTAATCCATGGTTAGGGATTAAATTCATTATATAAAAAAGCCTTTATTAAGAGTATTTTAATTAAGAGATGAGATTAAGAAGTGAATTTTATGTTTGTAAGACAACTTGAGGGGGACATGTCCATTAAACACTAGGGTTAGTCCCTCTTAACCATAAGGAAGAGTTAGAACCCTAATGTAAGGCCCAAGTTACAAACTTATCTCTTGATGGTTATTAACTGTTTTTATTAAGAGATGTAAACAAATTAAAGGTTTAACACTTAGGATTAAAGTTATACACTCCATCCTAAGATAAGGATGCAGGCATAACCCTAATTCAAAGTCCTAAAACTTTAAGAGTTTAGTCTCTGATTATTGAGATGAGAACAGAGACTCAAGGAGACTCAAAGGTAAAAAGCTAAAGGGGGACTAATTACAACCCTAATTATTATCATGCTTGGATATCATATGGTTTGTAAGGCTTGAGAAAGATCTTCAAGGAAGCACCAATGGAAAAAGCAGATGAAAGGAGGAAGAAGCAGAAGAAATAAGTTACGTACTTCAATGAAGAAGATAAGTAACTTAAAGAAAGAAAGTGAGAGAGATGGAACACAAGTGAACAAGTTCACTTAAAAGACAAGTAAAATGAATATGAAAGAGATGAAAATAAGTGATAAGTGAAGGCAAATCCACTTCTCAAAGTAACTTACCACCTGAAAATGTTAGCAAGAATGCATAAAGTATGAAACAAAAATAAATGAAGTGAAATGAGATGAGATGAGATGAGATAAAATGATATGAGCAAAGTCAGAAGTGTGTATGCAATGTTTATGTCATGTGAGATTATGCAAAGGCAAACAAAATGCATATGTATGATCATACAAGAGATGAATGCAAATGAAGGCATGTTAGAAGCTTGGAAACATATGTATGTTCATGAAATGCTATGAATGCAAAGCATACCAAATGGATGAATAAATGATCAAGCTATGTTCTAACATGTCCTAGGGTGTCTAAGATGACATACAAATGCTTAAGATGGCATGGAAAGTTCATGTATTGATGCTTATGCAAAGGTGAATGCAAGTAGGCATGAGAAATTAGGGTTTTATGAATGTATGAGATGCACATGATCAAAGCAGAAGCAATGCACAAGATAAAAAATTGAAAATGCACTCAAGGGAATCCTAAATCTATACTAGGTTACCATCCAAAGGGGGAGGTCAGAAACTAAACCTAGAAGAAGTTATGGACCTTCTAAGTTTGCTAGGTTTTTTGGGTGATCTTCAATGTAAAATGCCAAACAAATCGAAAATGCAAGATAAAAATGAAACAAAAATGTTTTTATATGCTAGATGACATTTAAAAAGCAAGGCAAAAAGAATCATTCACAAACTCAACTTGGTTCTAGGGTTATGAATTTTTGAAGCTAGGGTTAGAAAATGGACATTTTTAAGAACCCTAATTCATTGAAAAATCTCAAAGTATGATCAAAACCAAAAAGAAATTTATAAGGTGAGTTTGTAAATGTTTCTAAATGTCTTAGAATGCTCTCTGATTTTTTGGGTGATTTTTAGAAACCTAAATGTATTTTTAATTAATTAAAAGACTTTAATTAATTAAAAGACTTTAATTAATTAAAAATAACATTTAAATATTTTAAAAATACTTTTTATATGCAAACAATAAAATAAAAATCATTTTCTGATTAAGAAAAATATTTGAAACAAAAATGCAAAAGAAAATATTTTTTGAAAGCTTTTTGCTATTTTTAATAAATTATGCAAAGAAATGGATAAAAAATGAATTAAAAATGAATTAAATGGAAAGTATGCCAATCCAGTGGTCCAGATTTAAACTCAGGGGGAAGGTGTTGACTGCGCGTGTGATTCAAGTGCTAGGATCTGATCTGGCTAATAAAACTGATTAGTTTAATTAAATGGAAATTAGGGCTAAACTGAAATGATCTGGGCCTTTAAAAAATGCGCTAATCATGATCTAATGGCTCACGTTTAAACTAGAAAAATTAAACCCTAAATAAACCCTAATGACTTTCAGGTGGCCGGAGAAGACCTCCGGTCATCTTCTCCGGCCAACCAAAACACCTAAATCTTTCCCTATGCCAAATCAAGAGATCTAAAACTCCAGAATCACTCTCCTAACATCCATAAGCAAGAATCAGCCATCAAAACATATTTATCATGAATCAAAAACAAGATTCGAAGCAAATCGTAAAATTGAACAAAACTTTCAGACATTCAATACATGCTTAATACTCAACCATTTTCAAAACAAAACAAAACAGCATGATCAGTGAAGCATAAAGAATCATTTAGGAACTTAAAACTGAATTTCTGGAAAAAATGTTCTTGAGGTTACCTGAGTTGGAGCTTTTCAGTTAGCTGCTTTCTGACCCCTTCTTTGGTGCAAACCAGCTCCCTTGAGTCCCTTGAGGATGTTAAGAAGCTTAGAACAAGTTTTTGTTGGTTGTTTTGAAGGTTCCAGTTCAGAGCATGTCAGAATAGTGTTTTTGTTTCAAGGGGTTTCAGGCTTGTGTAAGGGGTGGGAAATGATCTATGAGTTATATGGAGATGATTGGTGAAAGAATTTTGAAGTTTGGCTGGGTGGTTTGAGAGTTTCAAAGAGATGAAGTTCTAGAGGGATTTTGTGAAATTTGAGCTCTTGGAGCTTTTAGGCTTGTGTGTTATGTTCTTTGTGTTCCTTAGGGTTAGTATAAGCAAGTGTGATTGGTCAGAGGAGTTGGTGTGGCTCAGTTTGATTGGTATGGTGTAAAATGCAAAAAGTCAACATTGGTTGTACCTCAAGCATGGGCACGAGTCAGAGCTGTATTTGGGCATGTCTGGTCTCAGCTGAGTTCATGGAGAGCCCTTGGATTGAAAGATTGCAGCTGGAACACTTGATGCTAGGGTTTACAAGGTTTTTGCATATTTTCCCTCTTTGATGTTTCTTGTGTTTCAAGGCATGAAATGACCTAATTCTTGGGCCAATTACGAGTCTTTGATGTCACATAGGCATGTTATGAAGTGTTTGTACACATTTGAAGTCATTAGAATGCCTTAACATGCCAATTTGCAAAATCCCTCTTTGACATGAAACTTGAAATTTTAGGATTTTTGCCAACTTTGAAAGGCCATATATTGAGTTCTAGGATGAATCAAGACACGTTCTTATACTTTTTGAAAAGGGAAAGACCTAATCTACAACTTTAATGACCAAGAATGTTTCATTAGAAGCATTTTTGGTTGAGAAAGAGGAGGTTGAAAAGCTTTCCCAAAATGGAAAGTTTCCATTACAAGTCATTTCCATTTTTGGCAAGTTTGCAAATGGCTCAAAATTCTTCAATCTTGTGAACTTCCAACCTCTTCTAAGATCAAATAAAGAGCATATAACTTCATTTTGATGAAAATACCCCTTTTGTTCCATTGTTGGGGGCCTCAGATGCCCTGATTTTGACTTAACTTGCTCAAGAAGTTACCCAGTGAACAGATGACTTTCACAATGAATTTCTTCATCAAACTTGGTACACATGATCCTTACAACATCTTAAGAACATTAGAAACAAGAATGGCCTAAAAATTTGGAGTTGAGGCCTCTGAAACCAAAACCCTAATTTTGGTCATCTGTGTAGTGAAAACCCTGGCTCTGCTTCCATGCCTTGCCAATTCTTGTGATTTCTTGACTTCCATGAACTTTGAAGGACACAATATGATGATAGAACACACATGGACCCTCTTGGAATGCTTTAAGACCTTTGGGGTGGCTCATATGGATCCTTGGATTGCTCATATCACAAACCCTAGATGCAGATGACTTGAACTATGTAGATGAAACAAATATGCAATGTGAGATAGTATGCCTATGCAAAAATGCAAAAATGAAAGATCACAAGCCATGGTGTGAAAAAAGTGAGGGAAAATTTGGGGTGTTTACAGCTGCCCCGATTCTAGCATGAGTTAGCTGTGCAAGGTGTAAGCGCCTGGCTTAATAGAAAAACAAGATAACTTGTGGTTGAATACCAAAGACAGTCCGAAATTTGCACTCGCTGGGGAGAAGAAGAAAAGGGATATAAATTGTAAAAGGTAGTATAGTATGATTATCAAATGACAGTGATGGAGGACGACCATCGAGTAGAGGATGACTGCTGGGGATAAAGTGGTAAGTAAAGCAATGACGGGGACGGCCTACAAGCTGGGGAAATGAAGAGACCATGACGGGGACGGCCATCGGGTAAGGAGATAAGATTCTCTAGGGATTAAAGTAAAGGCAATGATGGGGACGACCATCAGGTTTGAAAAGTAATGTAAACAACGATGGGGAAGGCCATCAGTTTAAAGAATAAATAAAATAATGATGAGGGACGGTCATCAGAGGTGAAGGGCGATCACCTAGCAGGGGACGGCTGCTCTTTATCACGACATAGGACGAATGTCGGATAGAAAAGGTCAACGATGGGGACGGCCATCGGATAAAATGATGAGGGACAGTCATCAAAAGGTGAAAGGCGATCACCTAGCAGGGTACGGCTGCTCTCGGGGTTTATCACGACATAGGACGAATGTTGGATAACAGGATCAACGATGGGGATGGCCATCGGATAAAATGATGAAGGACGATCATCAAGAGGTGAAGGACGATCACCTAGCAGGGGACAGCTGCTCTTTATCACGACATAGGACGAATGCCAGATAGAAAAGGGTTCCACTAATGGGGACTCCATTGGGGAAGGGATGAGGGACGGTCATCCAAAGGTGAAGGACGATCACCTGTCAGGGGACGGCTTCCGAAAGTATCACGACATAGGACGAATGTCGAATAGAAGGAAATTGCTTTGTTGGTAACTTACTGAGGAATGGTAAACACGGACGAGTGCTTACGCTCAAGAATAAAAGGTATAAGTGTTTGACGCTGTGTATAGATTAAATATGTGGACGAGCATCCTTAGGACCATGATACGGACGAGTATCGGTAGAAATAAACGATGATGCGTGTTCAGAGATGATGATACGGACGAATACCAACTAGTTAACAAAGAACACGGATGAGTATCGAATCTGTTATGGAGTGATATATAAACAAAGATACGGACGAGTATCAAAGACATTTGTGTAAGTATGAGTGAGCATTGGTTTATTGGCGAAGTATGAGCAAGACACGGACGAGTGTTCAACTTGTTGGGGAATGTATGACACGGACGAGTGTCAAAAGAGACTATATATAAGTTATGAACAAATATTAGCGTGTGAGAGTGCAAAAAAGGTGTTTTGGCGACCTGTGGGGATAGGATGACACGGACGGGTGTCGAAAGGAGTGTGTTATAAATAAGTACTTTGTTTGAACCAAGTGATTTGGAAACCATGCTGGGGAAAGGTGACACGGACGAGTGTCAAAAGAGTATGTATAGGTATCTGTATTTGAGAATACAAAGGGGACATTTTGGCTTATATCTGCGGGGAATAATATGACACGAACGAGTGTCGAAAAGAGTATATATGAACAGACATTTGTGTTGGAGAGTGCAAAGGGGACACTTTGGCTTTATTTGCAGGGGATGTGAGCTTTTATATATATTGCTGATGAAATACTGATGGTAATTACAGGTGATTGGCTCGAACCTGGCTTATGATCATGCAAATCTTTTATTTTTGCCGTAATGCTCTGTATTAGACGGAATGCTACGCTTATTTCGGTGATTTATGATGTGAATGCTATGATTATGCAAAAGAGGAAACGATCGGGGATTCGGATCCTGCTGAAGAAAAGATCTCTGGTTGATCTTCTTGGAGGGATATCCTAGTTGGGGAAGAGATCATTGGTAGATCTGCTAGTAGATATAGTTCTGCTTGGGGAAATAGATCGTTGATAGACCTATCCGTAAGGAGGACTCAGTTGGGTAGAAGGAACTTTCGTCACTTTGTTGTGTAAGAGTTGCAGGCATTGCTCTTCTAGAGAAAGGATGGAAACTCTATGAGGAGATAGGCTGGGGATGCTCTTGTTGAGTAGACTTGTGCTGGGGATAAGGAGGCTTTGATAACTTCGCTGGGGGAAAGCATTTAGATATTGCTCTTTTGGGAAGTAACCTGCTTGGGGACACAATGCTTGGCATGCCCCATGTTGTGTATTGAATACCCGCAACCTGTTAAGACAAGAGAAACGCACAATTATCCCGAGGTATCCCTTACCGGATTCCGTCATAGGAATTAGATATTCCTGAAAGTAAATATATTTCCTGCAAGAATTTATTAAAAATGGCTCATTTGTTTTATGAAAGTACTTATTATGAATATTGGACAATTTGCAAACCAAACAAAAATGCACAAAAAGAGATGTGACTGAAAATTCTGATTTTATTAATCTGGGTGCCCTGAATTGGAAAATACAGTCAAAGAAACAAATCCCCTGGAATGAGGAGATTGCTATAAATTAAGAAAAATAAAAGTGATGGCAATGTTGACGACGTTCCGGTGAAGTTCCTTTGCTATGACCTGTATGACCTTGACGTTCTTCTCATCTTGCTTTCTGAAGAAGGTTGATTCTGACTAATGCTCTATCCTTTCGAAGCTTGTCGTGTTGTGAGTGATAGACACGAATTCAGAATACAGTTGTTCGCTTATTCCCTGATTTTGCGTGGATCACCCTTTCGGGTTTTCGATCCACCGGGATACCCATTTTTGCCTGAGCTGTTCAATGCGGCTTTTCAACTCAGCGGGTGTACACATTTTTTTTTCAATTTTCCCTTATTTTGGCCCGAGTCTTTTATTCTGTTTTTGACTCGTCGGGATGCCCTATTTTTTCCTGGACTTACATTCTGTTTTAATGTCCAGCGGGTCATTTTATGCAAAGTATTTTTTAACTGCATCCAAATTCACAGGGGATAAGAAATCTTCACCATCCATAGTAGTGAGCATCAGTGCTCCACCAGAGAAAACCTTCTTTACTATATGAGTCCACTTGCCCCTGTGGTCTGTATGAGGAGGAAGAAGTCTTTTCATCACAACATCTCCCACTTGGTATTCCCGAAGTCTGACTTTCTGATCGAAGGCTTTCTTCATTCTTTTCTGATATAACTGCCCATGACAGATAGCAGCTAATCTTTTTTCTTCGATCAGATTCAGTTGATTGTACCGAGACCGGACCCATTCTGCTTCTTCCAGCTTTACATCCATCAGTACCCGTAAGGAGGGTAGCTCAACTTCAACAGGCAGGACTGCCTCCAAACCATACACAAGTTGATACAGTGTTACCCCAGTAGACATTCTGTTTGATGTTCGATACCCATGCAAGGAAAATGGTAACATTTCATGCCAGTCTTTATAAGTGACCACCATCTTTTGCAGAATATTCTTGATGTTTTTGTTAGCTGCCTCAACAGCGCCATTTATCTTTGGCCTGTAAGGAGAAGAGTAGTGATGTTGGATTTTGAAGTCCCGACATAGTTCTGCCATCATTTGGTTGTTCTAATTGGAACCATTATCAGTAATGATTCGCTCGGGTACTCCATATCGACAGAGGATGTCTCTTTTTAGGAATCTGGCTACCACTTGTCTGGTGACGTTTGCATACGAAGCTGCTTCAACCCATTTGGTGAAGTAATCAATGGCTACCAGGATGAATCTGTGGCCATTTGAAGAAGTCGGTTCGATCTTTCCAATCATATAAATTCCCCACATAGCAAAGGGCCAGGGTGAAGATATCACATTCAAAGGATTTGGAGGCACATGCACTTTGTCTGCATAGATCTGGCATTTATGGCATTTTCTGGCATAGGCACAACAGTTTGCATCCATTGTGATCCAGTAGTAACCTAATCTTAACAATTTCTCAGCCATTGTATGTCCCCCAGCATGGGTACCGAAAGATCCTTCATGCACCTCGTGCATCAGCAAGTCTGCTTCTTTCTTATTAACACATCTGAGTAGCACCATGTCAAAGTTTCTCTTGTATAATGAACCATCAACATTAAGGAAGAAACTATCGGCCACCCTTCTTAATGTCTTCTTATCATTGGATGATGCCCCAGGTGGGTATGTCGGATCCTCTAAGAAGCATTTGATATCATGGAACCAAGGCTTATCATCTTTGGTAATGTCCACATAGAATACGTATGCTGGTCGATCTAGTATGGATACCAAAATCCGAGGCACATAATTTGCAGTTTGAACCTTAATCATGGAGGAAATGGTAGCTAAAGCATCTGCGAACTGATTTTCGTCTCGAGGGATGTACTCAAGTTTGACTATTGTGAAGAAAGTCAATAATCTCCTCGTGTAGTCACGGTATGGAATCAAATGTTCTTGGTGAGTATATCATTTGACATTGGTCTGATTGATTACCAGAGCTGAATCTCCGAATACATTTAATGTCTTGATCCTGAGGTCAATGGCTTCTTCAAGACCCATGATACAGGCTTCATTTTCAGCTTCGTTGTTAGTGCATGCAAAGGTGAGTTTTGCCGAGAAAGGCATATGAACTCCTTTAGGTGTAATGAGCACTGCACCAACCCCACGACCATTCATATTGACAGCCCCATCAAACATCATTGTCCACTCTTCTTCTGGGTCAGGCCCTTCAGTGTGAACAGGATCTTCATGATCTTTTGCTTTTAGGTACATGATGTCCTCATCAGGGAAGTCGAATCTCATTGGTTGGTAATCATCAATGGGTTGCTCAGCTAGATAGTCAGACAGTACAATGCCTTTGATGGCCTTTTGAGATGTATATTGAATGTCATACTCTGTCAGAATCATTTGCCATCTTGCAACCCTTCTGGTAAGTGATGGCTTCTCAAATATGTACTTGACGGGTTCCATTTTTGAAATCAACAAAGTAGTGTGAGTCAACATATATTGTCTCAGTCGACGAGTAGCCTATGCTAAAGCACAACAAGTTTTCTCGAGAAGTGAATAACGTTGTTCACAGTCGGTAAACGTTTTGCTTAGGTAGTATATTGCATACTCTTTTCGACCAGACTCGTCATGCTGGCCCAACACACACCCCATTGACCCTTCTAATATTGTCAGGTACATTATTAGATGTCTTCCTTCAACTGGAGGCATAAGTATTGGAGGTTCTTGTAGGTACTCCTTGATCTTGTCAAAAGCCTTTTGACAATCGTCGTTCCACCTGACTGTCTGTTCCTTTCTTAACAATTTGAACAAGGGTTTGCAAGTTGCAGTGAGATGAGATATGAACCTTGAGATGTAGTTCAATCTACCTAGGAACCCTCGAACTTCCTTCCTAATCTTAGGTGCAGGCATCTCCTGAATGGCTTTGACTTTGTCAGGATCAACTTCAATTCCCTTTTCACTTACGATAAATCCCAGCAACTTACCGGAACGTACCCCGAATGTGCATTTGTTGGGGTTCAACTTCAGCTGATACTTCCTCAGATGCTTGAAAAACTTCAGCAGATTTACCAGATGATCTTCTTCAGTGAGGGACTTGGCAATCATGTCATCCACGTAGCATTTAATTTCTTTGTGGATCATGTCGTGGAATAACGTTACCATAGCCCGTTGATAAGTCGCACCGACATTCTTCAGTCCAAAAGGCATTACCTTGTAACAAAAAGTGCCCCAAGGTGTGATGAAGGTTGTTTTCTCCATGTCTTCGGGTGACATTCTGATCTGATTATACCCAGAAAAACCATCCATGAAGGAAAGCACCGAGAACTGAGCCGTGTTGTCAACCAATACATCAATGTGAGGTAATGGGAAGTCATCCTTTGGGCTAGCTCTGTTCAGATCCTGGTAATCCACGCACATCCGTACTTTTCCATCCTTCTTAGGCACTGGTACAATAATAGCGACCCACGGCGGGTAACTAGTTACAGCAAGGAAACTGGTGTCCCACTGTTTTTGTACCTCTTCCTTAATCTTCATGGCCATATCTAGGCGAGTACGGCGTAACTTTTGCTTTACTGGAGGACGATCTTCTTTCAATGGAAACTTGTGCATAACAATATCTGTATCTAGACCTGGCATGTCTTGATAGGACCAAGCAAAGACGTCAACATATTCTCGAAGCATGTCAATGAGCTGCTCTTTTACTGAAGCTTGCAAACTAGCCCCAATCTTCACTTCTTTCAAATCCTCTTCGGTACCGAGATTAACTGTTTCAACCTCCTCCTGATGAGGAGTAATCACTTTCTCTTCTTGCCTCAACAACCTGGCTAACTCTTCAGGTAACTCATAGTTTTCTTCAACCCCTTCATCAGCTTGATTAATTGGATTGTCGAAGTCATACAAGGTCATAGCAGTGTTGTTGTCGGTGCAATCTGGAGGGTAATCTCTACAAGGGTTGAGATTTGTTCGTTTTAGTGATCAATTTTAATCTTGTTTAGAAAAAGTGTAAATGAAGTTATCATTTTGAAAACATTGCCATTTTATTGTTTTGTACAAAAGTGAAAAATGAAAAGACAGTGAGCAAAAAAGAGACTTATTTGCAAAAGATGTTCGATATTCATTGATAATCCATTTGCACAAAATTACAATATGGCCCTATTACAAAATGAGTCCTGACACCTTGGGCAAGATTTAGGACTTGATGCTTGCTAAGAAAAAGGCAGGAAATAATAATTACTCTGCAGGAGTAACCCTTATAATTTCCTGGGAAGACCAGTTAAGGACTCGGTGACCCGGGATCCTTGGACGTATCCAGCTTTCCAGGTTGAAGTCGCTTTCCGCCTCGTCTTCCAGGTTGTTAACAACATCTGGGGTGAGCATCCCCCCACTAACGAACTTGGGCTCTTTAGAAGCCTCTTATTGATCTTGTCGGAATGGTTTGTAACCCAAACCAAATCTGTCTTCCTTCTTTGCCACCGGTAGCAGCTTGCCCCAGTCTTGGGCATTACCATCTTCAACAACCTTCCGGGCTTGCTGATAGGATACAATTAAAGTACCCATCCTATCCTCCTGAGATGCAGCAAATACTTCAGTCGTCGCCTCATTAACGTTCAAAGCTTCGAACCCCTGGCTCATGGTTTCATGGATTTCACCATCCATCTCGATGTATTTGTATGTAGCCAGATGGCTAACAAAGATGTCCTCTTCACCACAGATGGTGATAATCTGTCCTTGCCACTCATATTTCAATTTCTGGTGAAGGGTCGATGTAACCGCGCCAGCGACGTGAATCCATGGTCGACCCAACAAACAGTTGTTGGTTGGCTATATGTCCATCACATGGAAAGTAGTCTGAAAGACCTACAGACCGATTATCACAGGCATCTCCACCTCTCCAAGAACAGACCTCTTGGAGCCATCAAAAGCCCTGACCACCAGATTTCTTGGTCGAAGAGCTATTCCATCATACTCGAGCTTGACAAGAGCTTTCTTAGGCAAGACATTGAGTGAAGACCCAGTGTCTACAAGAACATGAGAGAGTACATCCCCTTTGCATTCCAGGGTGATGTGCAGAGCCTTGTTGTGGTGACGTCCTTCTGTTGTCAAGTCAGCATTGGTGAAACCTAGCCCATGGCTAGTATTAACATTAGACACCACTGTCTCAAGTTGATTCACTGTGATCTCCTCTGGCACGTAGGTAGCGTGCAAGACTTTAAATAGTGCATCCCGATGAGCTTCGGAACACAACAGCATGGATAAGATGGAGATCTTAGAAGGAGTCTGGTGGAGCTGATCCACAACTTTGTAGTCACTTCTTTTAATTATCCTCATAAATTCATCCACATCCTGATCAAAGGATGATTTATGGGTCTCTCTTGGTGAAGGTTCTTCAGGTGCCACACCTTTTCCTTTGGCTTTGGCAGCAGCCTCTGCCTCAGTATTAATTCTTGGAGCTTGTGATACGAAGAGGCGTCCGCTTCGGGTGAAGCCTCCGCCTCCCCCGACATTATCCACTTGAGAGATAGGAATGGAAGAATCAAGAAGGACTTTATCTCCATTGCAGTAAAAGTTTGCACCATAATGCCATGGTACAACATTATCTTTGTCATACGGAATGGGCCCTGGCACAGTGGTGGTGACTGGGCTTACTACTGCAGAGGTTGGAACTGTTATTTTATATGGATCATAGAAAATGGTGACAGGACTTCTGGTGGATGTTGGTGGTGATGAATTGATGCTTGGTTGTTGCTGAAACTGTTGTTGAGATTGTTGAAAGTTGCTGGAGTTTGGGACCGTCATAGGGTCATAATAAATAGTAACTGTGGAGATGTCGTTGTTGGTGGTTGCTGAAGTTGTAGAAGGAGATGAAATGGAACTTGTGTTTGTTGAAGTGATGGAAGAGGTGGTCGTTGTAGTTGTAGACGAGTCAGTGGGAACAATTGTTGTTGCAGTTGTAGAAGAATCATTTGTTGTTGGAAAAGGAGTTGCTGGTGTTGTAGAAACTGTTGTAGTTATTTGCAAAATGCCTTCTTTAATCAAGCCATTGATGCCATTCCTCAGGCTCACACACCCATTTCTGGAAAGCTTGCAAGATTCACAACATGTCTCACAACCTGGAAATACTTGGCACTTCAAAAGCTGAGCTTTAACCTCTGCTAGAGGTGTCTGAATACTTGCAATATCTTCAATCAAACTCAAGGGTGAGCCTTCCTCTATAGCATTAATCCTTGGCCCATTGTGGCTTGGCATAGGATTTTTCATGACATTGGGAGGTGGTGCAAAGTTTAGGGCCTTTGAATCTACCAGATCCTAGACCTTCATATGCAGAGCCCTGCATTTTTTTGTGGAGTGACCAGGTGCATTGGAATGAAAAGCACACCTAGCATTGGCATCGTAATTTCTCAGAATGTTCTGAGGATCAGGTGGAGCCAATGTCCTCAACTCAACAAGATTGAGCTTTAGGAGTTATGGCAGCAATGTGGCATATGGCATTGGAATAGGGTCAATCACCCTGTTGATCTGAGATGGCCGCTGTTGAAAAGGGCGTTGTTGTTGATTGTTGTTATTGTTGTTGTAGGATCTCTGTTGAGGAAACTGTGGTTGTTGAGGAAAGTGATGTGGTTGTTGAGTGTATTGAGGAGGTGGAGTAGGAATAGTGACGGCAGCAACTGATCTGGGCAGATACTGGGGTTTACCTCTTCCCACATGTACAGAGTTTGTTTCACCAGATCTACGGGGCCCAGCAAATGGCTTCCTTGCACTTCTTGAACTGGCACCGTTGTCGGAGATCTTTCCCATCTTCAGTAATCTCTCAATTCTTTCCCCAGCTATCACCACGTCTGCAAAGCTGGTAGAAGAAAATGTAGCCAATCTGTCAATATAGGTACCCTGGAGGGTATTCATGAACATGTCTTCCATCTCCCTTTCTGACATCGGGGGTTGAACGGCAACAGCTAGTTGCCTCCACCTTTGGGCATACTCTCTAAAGCTTTCACGGGAAGACTGTGACATTCCCATCAGAAGGGTTGTATTTGGAGCCATGTCCAGATTATACTGATATTGACGGATGAAAGCTTCAGCCAAGTCTTTCCAACTCCTTATTGTGGCTCTGGTCAAGTGGGAGTACCATTCTCGGGATGCCCCTGTCAAGCTATCCTCGAAGTAAAACATCCACAGCTTCTCATCCATGGTGTAGGATTTCAATCTCCCCAGGAAAGATTGGAGATGGGTACGAGGGCAGGAAGTACCATTGTATCTTTCAAAACAAGGAGGTTTGAACATGTGAGGAATTCTCACCCCTCCACTAATCCCATATCCATGACATCAAAACCCAGAGAGTTTTGGGATTCAAGAGACCTTAGTTTCTCTGCAATTTCATCCAACCGATGATCGTAAACTTCGTCTCCAGCCCCAACCATAGTAAATTGTTCTTCTTGAGGGTCTTCCTGCAAAGCCCTCCCTCCAGTGTTACCTTGGGTGTTTCTTATAGCATTGATGTCTGGGTTCAGGTGAGGTCCAAAATCAGGTGGATCAGTACAAGGTTGTACGTGATCATTGTTACTGGTACCCCCCGTACCTGGATGGTTTTCCTCGGGAGTTTGTCGCTCGACTAACTCTCTCAGTCTCTCCTGGCTCTGAGCCAAACCAGTCATAACTGCCATGAATTGATTCATTTGGACCCTCATCTTTGTCCTCTCATTGGCCATTTGGGTCCTCACATCAGTCAAGTCTTGTTGAACTTGATCCATTTGTAATCCCGGAAGGTTGTTTATTGTCGGATACCGGTGCACTATTGACATGGAACACTCTTCTACGAGCAATGTTTCCTGAAACCACAACAAAGTGAGAAACAACAACAAAACAAAAACCTACAAAACAAAGAAATGATATTAGTATGCAGTGCAGGATGCCTATTTGTCTTCCCAGGGTATCTGGTTTGGTTCCTTGGTTTTGACCTTCTAGACCTCGAGGAAATGATGATGTTGCAGAGAGATAAAGCCGATGAAATAATACAAACCATATATTACAAAAAATGTGAAGATACATAGTTTGATTACAACAAAGTCCCCATGGTGGGTCAAAATACAACAAAAACATCAAGAGTACAAACAAAAAGGAAATACAAGTACAAGGAAATCAAACATCCAGTCCAAAGTCATCCTCTCTGACTTCTTTCTGGAGAGCCTCGGTCACTGGACCTACTGGGTGTTCTGTAATGGTCCTGATGAGGAGGTTCCTGGTGGCTATGGCATTGGTTAACTTCTTATGCTTATCCTGATCCTTTGACCTCTTCAACCCCGCCCGGAGCTTCAACTCAGAGATTTCCTTCTGTGCTGCTAACAAAGTTTCCTGATTCTTCTTCTCACTAGCCTCCAGTTGCTCTATCCTAACTTGAGTTCTCTGATCTTCTTGTGCACGGGCCTCAGTGATCCTGATCCACCTAGCCTGGCTCTCCTCTAAGTAATGCTCAGCTCTGGACTTCTTAGTCTTAGCTTCCTTGCAAGCATTCTTCAGTACTAACTCCCCTGCTCTAGCCTTTCTAATGTAGTCATCCGTCTTCTCAATCTTGGTCAAGTGCTCAATCTGGAGCTTCTCTAACCTTTCATTATCTAGATGGTTGTCATTCCTCTCCCAGAGGGTCTTCTTCAAGGCTTCAGAGAGCTGAGTATTCCTTTCCTTCAATTTCTCAAACTCCTCTAAACTGGCAGTGGCTGCAGGCTGCACTGCTGAAGGTCCAAGTGTATTCTTTAAGGTGAATGGCATCCGGGTGATCTGTGCCCTGGTACGAGACCAATCAAGATATTGCGTTGAAGCTATATTGTTGCATTTGCCAAGGATAGTTGTTCCCTTAGTCTGAATATTATCCCGGGTCCAGGCTGCCTGTCTGACAATAGCAGAGTTGTGCTGAATGTCACAATAGAGAGTTTCTGTCAAATCTTGCCCTCTTGGGGGATATACCAAAGCATACCCTAATTGCTTCTTGAAAATTAAAGGGTTGTAGTTAATGCAACCTTTCACTCCAATCAAGGGTACATTGGGATATTGCCCACAGCTAGTAATGATGTCCTTGCCCTTGGTGCTCTGGGTACACCATCTGATGTCTTCTGATGTAAGGGCAATCAATCTCTTAGCCCAATTCCTTGGCTGATGAGGATTCAGGAAAGTGTCCGACTTCGGCAAATGTCTTAACAACCAACAGTAGAAGAGGGGTGCACAGCATCTGACTAGTCTCCCCCTTTGCTTCTCATTCCTTTGATGTACTGAATAATAAAAGTCTCCAAGCAACGTAGGGACTGGATTCCTTAATAAGAACAGGTGAATAGAATTCTTGCTTACAAACTTTGGCTCGTCTGCAAACAAGATAACTCCATATATGCTGAGGGCTAGGAGGGCACAAACAGTTTCCCACTTCCCTGCTGCAGCATGCAGGGTGGCCTGGGATTTCAAGAAATCCAAGTGAAGGCCTGGGATTCCAGCCTTAGTGGTCATGCTCTGACCAATGAGGGTAGGCTCTAAGTGAAAGGCCTTAGCTATATCTTCATTCTTGGGAGCAACCATCTTAGGGTTGAAAGGAATCCCCCTCCTGATGGGGACACCTAACAACATGGAGAATTCTTCTAGCAAAGGTCCCAACTGAAAATCAGGGAATGTGAAACATCTGAGAGGAGGATCATAAAACTGCAAGCAAGTGTGGATCACGCTCCTCTGGGATGCATCCAGGTCCATGATCATGTTCATAATGCCTCCATAATGTTCCCTAAATAAAGGGACATGATCTGGAGTGATGAGAGATTGGTTCTGTCTGAGGCCTGTCAGAGTGGGCTCAAAGAAATGATAGGTGATGTTGCTCTTTCTGGAAGTGTCCATGCTGACAATGGATGCTGGTAAAGAAGACTGAGGAGAAACCCTGATGAAGATAACTGCTGAAAACTGATGAAGATAACTGGAGAAGGTGTTGAAGAAGGGCCTCTGATGAAGACAACAGGAGAAAAGTCTCTGATGAAGACAAACTGATGAAGGTGCTGGTGCAGATAACTAAGGAAGTCTAAGCAGCAGAACATGTCAAAACCAAACCAAAGATACAATGTGGAATGATATGCAAAGGGTTTGTGATCAAGTGTTGGATATGCTTATCTGCCTTGATAGGGTCCATGTGCGTTCATAAGTCCGGATGGAAGCTTAGAAAACCAGTAACCAGGTGGGGGACTCAAATAAAGAGTCACAAGTCCAGGGTTTCACAAGAACTGTCCAAAATGATGCATTCTTAAATCAAAACTGGTAACAGGGTATGCTGAGGCCAAGGGTTCCTGCAAACCTATAAACATCCCAACCCCCTCACATGTATTGTTCTAGAACAAAGATCCTCAGACTTGGATCAGTTATGAGAAGTGTAAACACTTCTAACCCGGAGGTACAGTGTTTACAATAACCATAAAAGATCCTCCTCTAATTCACCTCAGATGCTGAAGGTCATAAAAAGGTCATCCATACTTAGCAGGCTTCCCAGATAGCCCTAGTACTATAGGAAATCCGTAGCACAGAGTTCTCAAGAAGAAACCCATGTCTGAACCGTGTTTCATATTCCCGCACCAGACCAAAATGGAATAGGAAAGAATATGAAGCCACTCTAGCCTATGTGTCACTCAGTTCCCCGGTATGGAACCTTAATCACTCAAAAATCCCTCCCACCAAGGTAAACACAGATCCAACACCAATGATATGATAATAACCGTATGAAATGCATAAAACTGTAAATGAAAGCAATAAATAAAGCTGTACAGAAAGCAATAAATAAAGCAATAAATAAATAAGCACAAGTAGCACATAACACCCCCATAAACACAAATCAAACAAGCGCTAGGAGGAACCCACAAAAAGAACCAGAAGCCCTGGTTGCAATATAAGTCTCCCCAGCAGAGTCGCCAAGCTGTCGCTCCCCCGAAAAGACACCAGGTCAGATAGGGTACAGACACGAACGGTCGATGAAAAGAGAAAATGAAGATGAACTGAATAGAGTCCTCAGCTAGGCATTTTTATCCCGAAGGAAAGGTAATGCTGCATAAACCTGGAAAGAGATGGATAAGACAGTTGCGAACCAGAGAAACTGAGAAAGGGGGTTGGTTACAACCTGGGAAGGTATTAGCACCGAGATTGTACATCGTACTCGACGGGATCCACGCTTAGAAGATTGTGTTTAAAGGGGTAGTGCATGTGCTATCTGTGTGCAAAAGTTGGAAAAGAATATACAAGTGTTAGTGCAAAAGGTGAATGCTCAGGAATGAGGCTTAAAAGAGAATGTTGAAAGAGTGGGGAGACACAAAGACTTTTGTTCGATAACAGTTAAGTTATGCCTACGTATCCTCACGTGCAATGAGGAAGTCAGAACACCGTAGTTCGACTCAAAGAGACTGAAAGATAAATTGACTGTGAACTGCTTGCTTGTCTATGCTCAAGTGTATGACTCGTCTGGCTCGAGTATTAACTGTCTTGCATTAGACGAAAGAAGCAAGTTCTCATTTATGAATGAGTGTGATGAGAAAAGAATCCCAAAGGAGACGATTACTGTTTGTTTTTGTGTTTTCAGTCTTTTATTGTTTTTGGTGTTTTGCATAAGTTAATGAGATTAAGCCTAAATCAAAGGCTTGTAAACTCATTATATCTTCCCTGATTAGGGATAATGAGCTTATTTAAGTATGAGATAAACATCTCAACTTAATTACCATGATGATGT
Source organism: Lathyrus aphaca (assembly GCA_963966055.1). Taxonomy (NCBI): domain Eukaryota; kingdom Viridiplantae; phylum Streptophyta; class Magnoliopsida; order Fabales; family Fabaceae; genus Lathyrus; species Lathyrus aphaca. The sequence goes on from OZ014521.1 coordinate 450,541,593, forward strand.
AGGATTAAGATCATTAACCTACTTGTGATTATTAAGATGTTTTTTTTTGGGTTTTTGTTTAGTGTCAAGTAATGAGTTTAAGCCTTAATCAAGTATTAGTGAACTCATTACACCATCCTAATAGAAGGATAATAGATGAGACACTTAAGCTGAGGAAGATACCTCAACTTAATCCATGGTTAGGGATTAAATTCATTATATAACAAATCCTTTATTAAGTGGATTTTAATTAAGAGATGAGATTAAGAAGTGAATTTTATGTTTGTAAGAGAACTTGAGGGGGACTTGTCCATTAAACACTAGGGTTAGTCCCTCTTAACCATAAGGAAGAGTTAGAACCCTAATGTAAGGCCCAAGTTACAAGCTTATGTCTTGATGGTTATTAAGTGTTTTGATTAAGAGATGTAAAAAAATTAAAGGTTTAACACTTAGGATTAAAGTTATACACTCCATCCTAAGATAAGGATGCTGGCATAACCCTAATTCAAAGTCCTAAAACTTTAAGAGTTTAGTCTCTGATTATTGAGATGAGAAGAGAGACTCAAGGAGACTCAAAGTTAAAATGCTAAAGGGGGACTAATTACAACCCTAATTATTATCATGCTTGGATATCCTATGGTTTGTAAGGCTTGAGAAAGATCTTCAAGGAAGCCACCAATGGAAAAAGCAGATGAAAAGAGGAAGAAGCAGAAGAAATAAGTTACTTACTTCAATGAAAAAGATATGTAACTTAAAGAAAGAAAGTGAGAGAGATGAAACACAAGTGAACAAGTTCACTTAAAGGACAAGTAAAATTAATATGAAAGATATGAAAATAAGTGAGAAACGAAGACAAATCCACTTCTCAAAGTAACTTACCACCTGAAAATGTTAGCAAGAATGCATAAAGTATGAAACAAAAAGAAATGAAGTGAAATGAGATGAGATGAGATGATATGAGCAAAGTCAGAAGTGTGTATGCAATGTTTATGTCATGTGAGATGATGCAAAGGCAAACAAAATGCATATGTATGATCATACAAGAGATGGATGCAAATGAAGGCAGGTTAGAAGCTTGGAAACACATGTATGTTCATGAAATTTTATGAATGCAAAGCATAATAAATGGATGAATAAATAATCAAGCTATGTTCTAACATGTCCTAGGGTGTCTAATATGACATACAAATGCTTGAAAGGCATGGCAAGTTCAAGTATTAATGCTTATGCAAAGGTGAATGCAAGTAGGCATGAGAAATTAGGGTTTTATGAATGTATGAGATGCACATGACCAAAACAGGAGCAATGCACAAGATAAAAAATTGAAAATGCACTCAAGGGAACCCTAAACCTATACTAGGTTACCATCCAAATGGGGAGGTCAGAAACTAAACCTAGAAGAAGTTATGGACCTTCTATGTTTGCTAGGTTTTTTGGGTGATCTTCAATGTAAAATGCCAAACAAATCGAAAATGCAAGATAAAAATGAAACAAAAATGTTTTTAGATGCTAGAGGACATCTACAAAGCAAGGCAAAAGAATCATTCAAAAACTCAACTTGGTTCTAGGGTTATGAATTTTTGAAGCTAGGGTTAGAAAATGGACATTTTTAAGAACCCTAATTCATTGAAAAATCTCAAAGTATGATCAAAACCAAAAAGAAATTTATAAGGTGAGTTTGTAAATGTTTCTAAATGTCTTAGAATGCTCTCTGATTTGTTTGGTGATTTTTAGAAACTTAAATGTATTTTTAATTAATTAAAAGACTTTAATTAATTAAAAATAACATTTAAATATTTTAAAAATACTTTTTATATGCAAAAAATAAAATAAAAATCATTTTCTGATTAAGAAAAATATTTGAAACAAAAATGCAAAAGAAAATATTTTTTGAAAGCTTTTTGCTATTTTTAATAAATTATGCAAAGAAATGGATAAAAAATGAATTAAAAATGAATTAAAGGGAAAGTATGCCAATCCAGTGGTCCAGATTTAAACCCAGGGGGAAGATGTTGACTGCGCGCGTGATTCAATGGCTAGGATCTGATCTAGCTAATAAAACTGATTAGTTTAATTAAATGGAAATTAGGGCTAAACTGAAATGATTTGGGCCTTTAAAAAACGCGCTATTCATGATCTAATGGCTCACGTTTAAACTGGCAAGATTAAACCCTAAACAAACCCTAATGACTTTCAGGTGGCCGGAGAAGACCTCCGGTCATCTTCTCCGGCCAACCAAAACACCTAAATCTTTCCCTAGGCCAAATCAAGAGCTCTAAAACTCCATAATCACTCTCTTAACATCCCTAAGCAAGAATCAGCCATCAAAATATATTTATCATGCATCAAAAACAAGATTCGAAGCAAATCGTAAAATTGAACAAAACTTTCAAACATTCAATACATGCTTAATACTCAACCATTTTCAAAACAAAACAAAACAGCATGATCAGTGAAGCATAAAGAATCATTTAGGAACTTAAAAATGCATTTCTGGAAAAAATGTTCTTAAGGTTACCTGAGTTGGAGCTTTTCAGTTAGCTGCTTTCTGACCCCTTCTTTGGTGCAAACCAGCTCCCTTGAGTCCCTTGAGGATGTTGAGAAGCTTAGAACAAGTTTTTGTTGGCTGTTTTGAAGGTTCCAGTTCAGAGCATGTCAGAATCGTGTTTTTGTTTCAAGGGGTTTCAGGCTTGTGTAAGGGGTGGGAAATGATCTATGAGTTATATGGAGATGATTGGTGAAAGAATTTTGAAGTTTGGCCGGGTGGTTTGAGAGTTTCGAAGAGATGAAGTTATAGAGAGATTTTGTGAAATCTGAGCTCTTGGAGGTAATAGGCTTTTGTGTTATGTTCTTTGTGTTCCTTAGGGTTAGTATAAGCAAGTGTGATTGGTCAGAGGAGTTGGTGTGGCTCATTTTATTGGTATGGTGTAAAATGCAAAAAGTCAACATTGGTTGTACCTCAAGCATGGGCACGAGTTAGAGATGTATTTGGGCATGTCTGGCCTCAGCTGAGTTCATGGAGAGCCCTTGGATTGAAAGATTGCAGCTGGAACACTTGATGCTAGGGTTTACAAGGTTTTTGCATATTTTCCCTCTTTGATGTTTCTTGTGTTTCAAGGCATGAAATGACCTAATTCTTGGGCCAATTCTGAGTCTTTTATGTCACATAGGCATGTTATGAAGTGTTTGTACACATTTGAAGTCATTAGAATGCCTTAACATGCCAATTTGGAAATTCCCTCTTTGACATGAAACTTGAAATTTTAGGATTTTTGCCAACTTTGAAAGGCCATATCTTGAGTTCTAGGATGAATCAAGACATGTTCTTGTACATTTTGAAAAGGGAAAGACTTAATCTACAACTTTCATGACGAAGTATTTTTCATTTGAAGCATTTTTGGTTGAGAAAGAGGAGGTTGAAAAACTTTCCCAAAATGGAAAGTTTCCATTACAAGTCATTTCCATTTTTGGCAAGTTTGCAAATGGCTCAAAATTCTTCAATCTTGTGAACTTCCAACCTCTTCTAAGATCAAATAAAGAGCATATAACTTCATTTTGATGAAAATACCCCTTTTTTCCATTGTTGGGGGCCTCAGATGCCCTGATTTTGACTTAACTTGCTCAAGAAGTTACCCAGTGAACAGATGACTTCCACAATGAATTTCTTCATCAAACTTGGTACACATGATCCTTACAACATCTTAAGAACATTAGAAACAGGAATGGCCCAAAATTTTGGAGTTGAGGCCTCTGAAACCAAAACCCTAATTTTGGTCATTTGTGTAGTGAAAACCCTGGCTCTGCTTCCATGCCTTGCCAGTTCTTTTGATTTCTTGAATTCCATGAACTTTGAAGGACACAATATGATGATAGAACACACATGGACCCTCTTGGAATGCTTTAAGACCTTTGGGGTGGCTCAGGTGGATCCTTGGATTGCTCATATCACAAACCCTAGATGCAGATGACTTGAACTATACAGATGAAACAAATATGCAATGTGAGATAGTATGCCTATGCAAAAATGAAAAAAGAAAGATCACAAGCCATGGGGTAAAAAAAGTGAGGGCAAATTTGGGGTGTTTACAGCCACTCCTTGGTATAAGAAGAGGAATGACCTACAATCCTTCTTTAGCACTACGTCAGTTTGGTTATGCTCGGAGTAATGATCCTCATGACATGCTTATTCAGGGTATTGTGTTTGACTATGACAACGATCTTCAGGGTTACCATCAAAGGTTTATAAGTGCTTGGAACAAGGTGAACAGGATTGACAGCAACACTTTGGAGCCAAAGTATTCCATTCCTATGGAGCCTTATCTCAGATGGGTTCGATCTCGTGCTCAGACTCTTATGATGCCATATCCTGTTGTCCTACCAGTCAATATGGAGCCTGTTGCTGAAGAAGACGTTCCTTATACCATCCTTCATCCAGACATGCCCACTGATTGGGAAGAGTTGCAGAAGTCCTAGATTCAGTTGAAGAAGCAAATGAATACTTTTGAGACTCATTTCAGAGCTGGTCAAGAAAGAATTCTGGAGCTAACAAGGCAACTGCACGAAGAGCAAAACCTCAACAAGTACCTCCACGCAAAGAGGAAGCGTCCATGGGAGACTTAAAACCCCATATATCTACTTTTGTATTTTATTATCATTTCTTTGTAACCCCAAGGGGAAAAACTTATATTAAGTGTTTACTAATAAACTTTTGTTCTTGTTTTTGTTTAAACAAATTTAAATCATGCGGTCCTTGAAATCACTGCATATGCATCTACATACCATCTCATTGCATCACAGGTTTCTTATGAACAGGTATCTTATCTTCTCGTTGTTTATTTCAGCAGAAATGGCTCTCGAACAGGCTGTTAAGGATCTCCAGGCTCATAATGCACAATTTCAAGAAATGATCCTAAACTTATCCAAAGGACAAGATAAGCTGAAGACACTTCTGACTAAGAAGAAGAAGAAGAAGGCTAGAAAATCAGTGGGCCTTATCAACTTAGGTAGAAGATTCAGAGGACCTGTCAAGACAAAAGAAGAGGTTGAGAACCTGGAATCTTAAAATTCTGAAGGAGAAGGAGGCAGTCTTCATGAAACTATGGAAGATTCTGATTTTGAGGAGAATTACTATCATGATCCTGCTAGTGAGGAGAAGTACAAGATGCTGGTAGACAGAATGAATGCTATAGAACTACAAAAGAATTCTGGGTTTGACTTCGAAGATTTGAGTTTGATTTCTGGAGTCTCCATCCTTATAGGTTTCAAGGTTCCTACTTTTGTGGTGTATGATGGTGTGTCTTTCCCAAAGTTGCATTTAAGGTCTTATGTCAGAAGAATTCAACCCCATACTCCTGACAAGAAGTTATGGATACATTTCTTTCAAGAGAGTTTGTCTGGATCCCAACTAGAATGGTATTATCAATTGGAGAGTACCAACATTCACAACTGGAATGATCTTGCTGAGGCTTTCTATAAGCAGTACCAATACAATTTTGATTTAGCACCAACTCACATGCAACTCCAAAGCATGTCCATGGATGCCAAAGAAAGTTTCAAGGAGTATGCTCCGAAATGGAGGGATCTGGCAAGTAGAGTTCAACCCCCCTTGACTGACAGGGAGATGGTTGATATGTTCATGAGTACGTTGACTGGTCCTTTCTATAGTCATCTCATTAGAAGCTCATCATTTGGCTTCACTAAGTTGATAATGACTATAGAACATGTGGAAAGTGGGATACAAAGTGGAAAGATTCAAATAGTTGCCTCTTCAGGTGTTACTAAGAAGCCCCCTCCTGGTAAGAAAGAATCCAATGTTGTGTATAGCCAGCGTAGTCGTAGTGATCATAACCAATCTGTGGGAGCTGTTTTGATTTCTAATCCTACACCTCCGCCACAAGAGCAACAATAGAATAATCATCCCAAGCCTAGGAGGTAGTTTACCAAGCTCAATATGTCATTGGCTCAGGCTTTGCAGCATATGTTGAAAGGAGAATTGATTACTTTGAAGGATCCACCACAGAACATCAATACCTCCTCTTCTCGTTACAATCCCAATGCAAAGTATGCATACTATTCTAATAGTCCTGGCCATGATACTAACAGTTGCTGGTCGTTGAAGAATAAGATCCAAGATATGATTGAGAATGGAGAGATTGAATTTGACCCTCCAGAAACTCCTAATGTGATTACTGCTCCCATGCCCAAACATGAGAATACTGTTAATGTTGTTGATGAGGTTGTTTATGTTCGTATTGTGGCTGAAATAACTACTCCTCTAGCTATTGTCAATAAGAAGCTTGTGCAAGCCGGTTTATTTCCGAGTTGCAGGGAAGATTGTTTTTACTGTGCCTATAAACCTGATAGTTGTTGGAGGTTGAGGTCAGGTATTCAACGCCTGATAGATAACTATACTATACTATTTGAGAGGACCCCTTCTATATAAAGTCTGTGTGGAGGTTTGATTCGAGATGTGAAATTTGAAGATGTGTCTATGGTTAACAAGATTCCTGTGAAGATTACTTCCAATGGTCCAGTGAGGATCACTTCTAAAGGTCATGTGAAGATTACTGCTGAGCCAAAGGTAGCTCCAATGATTATTACTACTCCTGGTCCTATCCCATACACTTCTGACAAAGTTATACCCTGGAATTATGGTTATGATGTTTATATCCATGGTGTCAAACAAGAGCCTTTGACTGATGCACCTATTACTGATGTTAATCTTGATGTGGACAATATTGTTGGATCCAGTAAGGTTACCAGGAGTGGAAGAATTTTCTCTCCAGAAAACACCTCAAAAGCTGTTGTTCTGGTTCATATCTCTAACTCTGAACCAAGTACTGAAGCTCGGGGCAAAGGACCAGTGATTGAACTTGTCCAAGCTAAAGCACTATTTAATAAAGATCTCTCTAAGAAGATGGAACAAGTACTGAAGATTATCCGTAAGAGTGATTTAATGTTGTTGACCAGTTGGGGCATACTCCCTCCAAAATCTCCATGGTATCTCTGTTATTATGTTCTGAAGCCCATGCCAAGGCTTTAATAAAATTCCTGAAGGCTGCTCATGTGCCACATGAAATCTCTGTGGACCAATTTTAAAATTGTGTTGCTCATCTAACTAGTGATAATGGCTTGGGTTTTAATGATGTTGATTTGACTCCTGCCGGCAGAAACCATAATAAAGCTCTGCACGTCTCCATTGAGTGTAGGGGCACTACTTTGTCCCATGTATTGGTGGATAATGGTTCTTCATTAAATGTATTACCTAAGGAGGTTCTAGACAAGCTCAATCTGAAAGATGTAGTGTTAAGGCCAAGTAATGTGGTGGTGAAGGCCTTTGATGGTTCAAGAAGAATGGTGCATGGAGAGGTGGATCTTCCAGTTAAAGTAGGTTCTCAAATTTTTTATTCCACTTTCTATGTGATGGATATTCGTCCTGCATACTCCTGTTTGCTTGGGCGCCCCTGGATCCATGGGGCAGGTGCTGTGACTTCCACTTTACATCATAAGCTGAAATATCCAGTGAAAGGAAAAGTTGTCACTGTTTATGGGGAAGAAGAATATATGGTCAGTCACGTGGATACTTTTAAATATGTTGAGGTGGAGGGTGAATTTGTTGAGACTCCTTGCCAGATATTTGAAGTCGTTCCTTGGGTCGTTCCTGCTACTGAAGCTCCCCCTGTTGTCAAAAGAGTTCATGTGATTACTAGAGTGCCTCCTACAATGGCCTCCCTCAAAGATGTTAGAGCCGTGGTTGAAGAAGGTGTTTGTACTATTTGGGGTCAGCTTCCTGACATTCCTTACAAGTCTGACAAGTTTGGTTTGGGTTTTACTACAGAATCTCAGAAGGTTGTTCATCGTGCTCGTGCTGCTCGTATTACTCATGGAGGAATCATAAAGGACCAAGTCAATGTTGTTGAAGGCTATGATGAAGGTTACAACCTGGACGATTGAATTTTTCCTACCATAGGGGATGGACTCAACAATTGGAAAGCTGAAGACGTTATTCCTATCTCCTTAATTCATGAGTAAATGCTATTTCTTTTTATAAAAAAAAATTATTTTTGTAACTTTAAACAATTAATTACTTTTAAGTCTTGTGCCTTGCCCGGGGCACAAAGGTATGCTTGTTAGGGTTGTCATTTCATTCATATATTTTCATTCAATAAAATCAATGGACGTTTCTCGTTTTCGTAAATATTGTGCTCTTTGTCTTTCTCTTACTTTCATATTTTCTTTCTTTTATCAAAAAACGCTATGTGTTCTTACACACACCCACGTCACTAAATGCAGATATTCATCCACTCTGGATTCTATTGATAACAATTCTGCTATTGCCAATTATGACTTTGAAAATCCGATCTATCAAGTCGAGGATGGAAATGAGGAAGATTGTGAAGTACCTGTAGAGTTGGCTAGATTGCTACAGCAAGAAGAGAAAGTTATACAACCACATGAGGAACTAATTGAAGTCGTGAACTTGGGGACCAAGGAAAATAGGAAAAAAAGTCAAGATAGATGCTGAATTAGAAGATATTATCAAGGACAGGTTGATTCAGATGTTACATAAATATGTGGAGGTTTTTGCTTGGTCCTACAAAGATATTCCAGGATTTGATACAGATATTGTGGTTCACCATCTACCAGTAAAAGAGGATTGTCGTCCGATAAAACAGAAGGTTCGTCGTTTGCGTCCAGATATATCAGAAAAGATTAAGGCAAAGGTGATGAAACAATTCAATGCAAGGTTTCTAGATGTTACTTCTTATCCACAATGGGTTGCAAACGTAGTGCCAGTGCCTAAGAAAGATGGTAAAGTACACATGTGTGTAGATTACAGGGATTTGAATAGAGCCAGCCCAAAAGATGATTTTCCACTTCCAAATATTGATGTTCTGGTAGACAACACTGCTCAGCATAAAGTATTCTCTTTTATGGATGGTTTCTCTGGGTATAATCAGATTAAGATGGCACCTGAAGATATGGAGAAGACTACATTTGTTACACAATGGGGAACTTTCTGCTATAAGGTAATGCCATTTGGTTTGAAGAATGTTGGGGAAACATATCAACGTGCTATGGTAGCTTTGTTCCATGATATGATTCACCATGAGATAGAGGTATATGTGGATGATATGATAGCCAGATCTCAAAATGAAGAAGAGCACCTTGATCACCTGTACAAGTTGTTTGAGAGGTTGAAAAAATACAGGTTGAGGTTAAATCCAAACAAATATACTTTTGGAGTTAGATCTGGTAAACTTCTGGGTTTTATTGTTAGTGGTAAAGGTATTGAAGTAGATCCGGCAAAGGTAAAAGCTATACAAGAGATGCATGCTCCTCATACTGAGAAAGAAGTCAGAGGTTTCCTGGGACGATAGAATTACATTGCAAGATTTATTTTCCAGTTGACTGTTGTCTCTCCCGAGATTTTCATCCTAGTACAAACACGAAAGTGGCGCGGAAAAGGTAGAGTCGCCAGCCATGCATTTTTATCCCGAAAGAATGGGAAAGGTAATGCTGCATAAACCTGAGGAAGAAGGAAAGGACAAGGTCCTGCGAACCAAATATCTGGGTTCGGGAGTCGGTTACGACCTGGGAAGGTATTAGCACCCCAGATCGTCTGTTGTACCCGACGGGATCCACGCTTGCGTGTTTGTTTCAAAGGGTGAGAAAATAAGATGCTGCTGAATAAAACTGCTGACTTGAAGGGAAATGGAAATAAGAAAGGAATAAGAAAAGAGAAAGAAAGGAAGGGGAAAATGTAGGGAAAATAAAGAATGTGCTCGAACGGGCCCTACCCCGCTGCCTACGTACCTCATCAAGATAATGAGGATCAGAGTCGATGTAGTTCGCCTAACTAAGGCGGGAACTATTTGTTTGTGTTTTTAATGGCTGGAACGGTGTATGCCTATGCTCAGGTGTTGCAGGCTCGTCTGGTACGAGTGCATTTACCGTCTTGCATGCGAGACAAGTCGTCGCAAGTTCGCGTTTAGAATGAATGAGATGAGAAAAGAAGTTCCCGTAGGAAAGTCGCTTATTGTTTGTTTTTGTCTTTTATGAGAAATGTTTTGAATTTGTTTGTGAACATTCTCATACTAAGACCTATCCATCGCGGCAAGTACTTACACCTCGCCCCGAAACAGGACGCGTACAAGCATACCACAACAAAGTCTCGTGTCGTACAAGAACATTCAACCTTTATTAGGTATTTTATTATTTTCTTTACGAGGAGAGAAAGAATGATTCAAATCGGAAAAGGCAAAAACTAAGGGGGACTAAGACCAACCCTAAGTTATTTATTATATACAAAAGGGAGATCCTAATGGTTAGTGAGGTTTTCTAATCCTAAGGAACAAAAGGAAAAGAAAGAATAAAAAGGATGCAACTTACTTCCTAAGGAAGGTAAGTTGGTCCTAACAAGGGGGGAAATCCTACCAAATACAAATATGGAAGGAAAGAGGGAATTAAATGCATAAAAGAAATGCATATAAAATAAAGGATAGGGTGAAAGAAACTTACCTCAATCTTCCCCACTACAAAGCAAAGGTTAATGTGCATTTTATTTAAAAAGGAATGAGGTAAAAACACACCAAACAATTCCTAAGGCAACTTGGACCTAAACTAGACTCAATCTTAAGCTTAAGGGTGCTTAAAAATGCTAAACCAAAATTCAGCAACTATTTACAGCACTCAAACACACAATCAGCTATGAAAACAATGCATAACATAAAATCAGCTTTTTACAGCCAGCATGCAGCATGAAAAGGTAGGTGTAGAAAGTCACATACCGCATACAAACATAATAAACCACATGTATTTTACAGCACCTATAGTAACAAACAGCTATGAAAACATGGGACAGATTTGAACATTTTTATTTATGTGCACAAAGTGAATGATAAACAACACATCAATGTGAATTAACATGGATCTACATACACCACAAAATGAACTAAAACATGTGAATTTATTTACATCATTTATTTGATTAAAAATGACAATGATCAATCAAGAACAAACATACTTTTTCATGTTGCACAAATGAGCGTTTTATCATGAGATTGAACAAGTATCACTACAAGCATCAATTGTTACACATGCATGGCATAAAAATCAGAATTGAACTCATGTTAAGATATGATCAATTAAGCACAAGAAACTTGCATGAACATGTGAAGTATTTAATCACTTTTGGCAAAAATCTACATGGTATTTAATCACTTTATCAATCAAGCAAGCAATGATTATAATCATGAAGCATATGTTGAATTTAAGCAAGAAATTAACATGTGAAACAAATGATTAAAGTGTAGCAAAACAACATCAAGAATCAATTATATCACATTTGCACATTTAACACAAAACATGGAAACATGAACGGAATCATGTCGAAACGACTCGAAACAAATGAATTGGCTACTGGAAATAGACTCAAAAATTCCCTAAAATCAATACTTAAACATACATGAACCATAGAAGCACTAGGAAGCAAGATTGAGCAAGAAAATAAGCTAAAAATCCAAAAATGAACAGCGTTAACCGGTTAACCAAATTGGTTAACCCGTTAACGGACCCTGGACAGCACTAAGAAAGGCCAAAAATGCATGCGTTAACCGGTTAACCAAATGTGTTAACCGGTTAACGTTGAACAGAAAGTGAAAAATGCTTTTGAAATAAGTGCTTTTGGCCACAATCTTACTTCTAAACAACCCTAACCCCCACCTAATCATGATAACACGAATTTCTACTCAATTAGGGCTTATTAACACATGCTAGAATCTATAACAAGCTACAATCCTAACTTCTAATCCATCAAAACCACAAATCGCAAGCAAAACTTAACGAACACGTATTCAGACATAAGCAATACGAAAAGCGCTTAAAGAATGCCGAAATGGTGAGATGAAGAGAATAACTTAAAGGAAAAGTGAATTAGATCACCAACCTACGAAGCGGAGAAGTGCTTCGGTGAATGTTGCAAGAATCGGAGCTTGATCGAAGAGAAAACTAAGAAAACCGCGAAACCGCAAAATAAATGTGTTCTTGATGCTTGAACCTTCGTGTGCTTCCGATAAGTCGAAGCCTTCACTAAAATTCAGTAGCTTCTTCTTCCACAATCCACAAAATCAATGGAGGTTGGGGCTAAGCTTCAAGATCTTCAAGTTTCAATGTGAAACTTGAAGAGCTTATTCAAAAAGCTTTAGTGAAAGGAGGGAAAAAGGAGGAAAAGTGAGAGAGAAAAAGTGATTGTGAGAGAATGAGAAATTTGGAAAATGAAAATTGTGTGTGTCCCTCCCTTTGGTTTGGATGAAAAAAGATTAAATATGGCTTAGGTTTGGGGCCCAAAAATTAGGTTTGGGATCCAAAATTATGGTTTGGTAATGAGGTTAGGATTTAGCAATGGAGCTAGGTTAGGAGAAGGAACATTCTAGAAGATGGTAGAACATGGTAGAAGTTTCCAAGGGAAATGGAGTGAAATTGTAGTGGAAAAACAAGAGGGAAAGAATGAAAGGAAGTGTGGAAAGAAAGTGGAAGGAAAAATGGAGGGAAATGTGAAATTAACCACTTTTCAAATGATTTTTCTTTGATTTTTTTTATGATTACTCCATCATTTCTTAACCAAATTTGAACCATAGGATCATTGTAACCCTAATTTCATGATATCGATCTTAAAAGTCAGGAATCGACCCTTTTTACCTAGCTCAGTTGCCTTTTCCTCGATTCCTCGATTTTCCGTCGTCTGGCCAGTCGAACCCCTTCCAAAATGAATTTGTGGACGAGATTTGAACCCTATGCCTTTGACATCATATATAATACAAAGGAATCCTCTTTGAATCGAAACTTCATGAAGAAGCCCAGTAGAAGTGAAACCCTAATTTGACCCTTTTCATCAGGAGATGTTGCACTGCTTGCCTCCTTTAATTAAACCCCATTTTTCCATAGCTCGTGGCTTTAAGTGAAGACTTGTGGGATGTTGTGAACCCTTCGCACCAGGTTGAGAAGCTTTGTGGTCATGTGATTACCTTTGTAATCCCCTCAGTTGCTCCAATCATTGATCACATACCCATGCCTCAGATATGATATACATGATGCAATGTTTTTTATTATTTTATGAATTTATGAATGCAAAATGTTGGGGAAATAAGAGGGCAAATTTTGAGGTATTACAGCTGCCCCTATTCAATCATCTGCAGGCCTGAACGAATAATTGCGAGAGCTTTTAGACGTTCAAGGTATGGAGTGATTGAATACTTGAATAGAACCTGGAAATTTGAACTCTGTGGGAAAGTAGGAATGCCATATGCTCTATTATTATTATTATTTTTTATTTTTTTGGTTTTTGACCTCTGAATAGGTAGTGGAAATAGAACTTGACAATGTGACTGCTGGGCAGGCCCAAGCCACAAAGAAAACATGCGACTGCTGTGCAGGACCAAGCCACGGAAGGTGCCTATTGGCGAAACAGGACTTAACGAGACCATTAGCGGAATGGAACTCGATCAATATAACTGCTGGGCAGGACCAAACCATAAAGAAAACACGCGACTGCTGGGCCGGGACCAAGCCACGGAAGGTGCCTATTGGTGAAACAGGACTTAACGAGACCATTAGCGGAATGTAACTCAATTCAATATGACTGTTGGGCAGGACCAAGCCATAAAGAAAACACGCGACTACTGGGCAGGACCAAGCCACTGAAGGTGCCTGTTGGTGAAACAGGACTTAACGAGACCATCAGCAGAATGGAACTCAAATCAATATGACTGTTGGGCAAGACCAAGCCATAAAGAAAACACGCGACTGCTGGGCAGAACCAAGCCACTGAAGGTGCCTGTTGGCGTAACAGGATTTAACGAGACCATTAGCGGAATGGAACTCAAATCAATATGACCGCTGGGCAGGACCAAGCCATAAAGAAAACATGCGACTGCTGGGCAGGACCAAGCCACGGAAGGTGCCTGTTGGCGAAATAGGACTTAACGAGACCATTAGCGGAATGGAACTCAAATCAATATGACTGCTGGGCAGGACCAAGCCATAAAGAAAACACGCGACTGCTGGGCAGGACCAAGCCACGGAAGGTGCATGTTGGCGAAACAGGACTTAACGAGACCATTAGCGGAATGGAACTCAAATCAATATGACCGTTGGGTAGGACCAAGCCATAAAGAAAACACGCAACTGCTGGGCAGGACCAAGCCACGGAAGGTGCCTGTTGGCGAAACAGGACTTAACGAGACCATTAGTGGAATGGAACTCAAATCAATATGACCGCTGGGTAGGACCAAGCCATAAAGAAAACACGCGACTGCTGGGCAGGACTAAGCCACGAAAGGTGTCTGTTAGCGAAATAGGACTTAACGAGACCATTAGCGGAATGGAACTCAAATCAATATGACCGCTGGGCAGGACCAAGCCATAAAGAAAACACGCGACTGCTGGGCAGGACCAAGCCACGGAAGGTGAATAACATTGACTTGGAAGGACCAAGATATCTGGCAAATGGCATAAGTATCTTCTGCGGGGAATACTTCAGGTTGAAAATGATGTTATAGGTTGACTGTAACACCTCAAAACTACCCCATGCTAGCATGTACATGTTGGATTTATGGCGTAATGCTCTATGACAATGGAAATGCTACGCTTTAGAGGATGCAAATGTAATGACGATTACTAAATGCAAATGAAAATGCAAAGGGATCTCCCGGAAAGGAGACTGCAAGTATCCCAAACGGCTTGACTGGGGAGAAACGATGATCACTGCATTGATCTTGATCCATCCTGATGAGGAGAAGATAACTCTGCGGGGGAAGTTGTCAATGATGTACCGACTCTGAACAACCGCTATTGCCAAAAATAAATTGGACTTTGAAGATTGGAGCGCCAAGACCCTGCTGGAGATGGACTCTTCTTGAACTCTGGTGGGGAAGTAAGGTCATCCTGACTTGGATGGGAACCAAAGGCATGACACTGCTGAGGAAGCAATTGCTGGGGAGGAAAGACACTCTTTATACTGCTGGGAATTGCCCCTGTCTGAAGGGAAACTTCTGCTTGGGGGTGACACCCACATCCTACTACCTTGTTGGGGGAGATTTCAAATTCCACTTTACTGGGGATGATTGGAGACACCCTGGGAGACACCTGCTCCTGCTCTGGCGACTTCACTGGGGATTTGCTTTTAGCTCTGTTAGCAGCACCTGTACATGTACCTGCATGAACACAATCGATAGTGCATGCAACATGGAGAGTTAGTTTGGGACCTTCCTGCCCTAGGCTCATAGTATGAATCATTATCCGGGTATCTCGACACCCTTTCAGAGTTGTATTAAATGTTTTTGTCCTCCTGCACGAGTTAGAAAGCATTCAAATGTTCACAACACAATATAAATCACAATTTGCTGGACGTTTTCGTAATCAATCAATGCTAGATGAAAAACAAAAACGAGAAGCAGATAGTCACAAGCTGACTGAAGTTGAATTTTATTGATTCGAAAAATGGCCATGAATAGGAAATACAAAGGAAGCAGTTCCCTGGAAAGAGGAAACAACCAAAAAGGAAAACAACTATCCTATTGGCAATGTGAGAAGTGGATCTCATCAAGTTTCAACCCGGTTATGACTCGTATATCTTCAAGACGCTCCGCTCGCTCTGCCCCTTGAGAAAGGTAATTGAACTAATCTTCAACCCTTAGAATAGCCTCAGCTGCAGATAGGTTATGGATCTCGCAGATCGCAGTCATTTGTGTTAATCCCTCTTTTAGGTGGATCGCCTTTTCAGGTTTTCCATCCACCGGGATACCCTTTTTTTCCTGAGTTGTTCGATGTGGCTTTTCAACTCAGCGGGTGTACATTTTTTCCAAGATTTCCCTAACTTTTGCCCGAGCCTTTTATTCTGTTTTTGGCTCGCCGGGATGCCCATTTTTGCATGGATCTTTATTTTGTTTTTATCCAGCGGGTCCTTTTTACACGAAGTATTTTCTTACTACGTCTGCGTTGACAGGGGATTGGAAGTCTTCTCCGTCCATGGTCGTCAGCATCAAGGCTCCACCTGAGAAAACCTTTTTAACAACGAACGGTCCTTCATAGTTGGGTGTCCACTTGCCCCTGTGATCTTTGAGAGGAGGAAGAATCCTTTTCAGCACTAAGTCACCTGGCATGTACCTCTGTGGTCGCACTTTTTTGTCAAAAGCCTGCTTCATCCGCCATTGATACAATTGTCCATGGCATACAACTGCTAGACGTTTTTCTTCAATGAGGCTCAACTGATTATATATTGATCGGAGACACTCAGCTTCATCTAGCTTAATATCCATCATCAACCTCAACGAGGAGATTTCCACTTCAATTGGTAGGACTGCCTCCATACCATACACCAGTGAGAACGGGGTTGCCCCGGTTGAAGTACGTACTGATGTTCTGTACCCATGCAACGCAAATGGTAGCATCTCATGCCAGTCCTTGTATGTTACAACCATCTTCTGCACAATCTTCTTGATGTTCTTATTGGCCGCCTCGACGGCGCCATTCATCTTCGGGCGATATGGAGAAGAGTTATGATGCTCTATTTTGAAATATCGACACACGTCAGCCATCATCTTGTTGTTGAGATTAGAACCATTATCGGTAATAATCCTTTCAGGAATTCCGTACCGGCAAATGATGTCTATTTTAATAAACCGGGCTACCACTTGTTTAGTGACATTGGTGTAAGATGTCGCTTCAACCCACTTCGTGAAATAATCTATAGCAACCAGGATGAAGCGATGACCATTAGAAGCTGTCGGCTCGATCTTGCCAATCATATCAATACCCCACATGGCGAACGGCCAAGGTGAAGACATGACACTCAACGGATTCGGAGGCACATGGACCTTATCGGCATAAATTTGACACTTGTGACACTTACGGGAGTATTTGCAGCAATCGGATTCCATGGTGATCCAATAATATCCCGATCTCAACAATTTCTTGGCCATAGCATGTCCTCCAGCGTGGGTACCAAAGGAACCTTCGTGAACCTCCTGCATCAACAGGCTTGCTTCGTGTCTATCCACGCATCTGAGCAGAACCATGTCGAAGTTTCGCTTGTATAGCACATCATCTTGATTCAAGAAGAACCCTCCTGCCAGTCTTCTAAGGGTCTTCTTGTCCTTACTAGATGCCCCAGCCGGGTATTCTTGAGCTTTCAGGAATTGCTTGATATCATGATACCAAGGCTTGTTATCTTCACCATCGTCGACTTCAAAGACATAAGCAGGTCTATCAAGACGGGAGACCGTAATTCGAGGCACAAAATTCTCTTGACAAACTTTAATCATAGACGACAAAGTTGCTAGAGCATCGGCGAATTGGTTTTCATCTCGAGGAATATAATTCAGCGTGACTTTGGTGAAGAAAGTTAACAGCCTCCTGACATAATCTCTGTAAGGAATCAAATGAGGTTGATGAACCAACCATTTGCCATTGACTTGATTCACCACCAAAGCAGAATCTCTGAAGATCTCGAGGTTTTTGACTCGTAAGTCGATTGCCTCTTTATTCCCCATGATACAAGCTTCATACTCTGCCTCATTGTTAGTGCATTCGAAAGTCAACCGAGCAGATAAAGGTGTATGGACCCCTTCTGGCGAGATGATAACAACACCTACTCCACTTCCATTCATGTTCACAGCCCCGTCAAACATCAACTTCCATTTGGATTCAGGGTCTGGCCCCTCCTCCGGAAGTGGTTCTTCGTAGTCTTTTGACTTGAGGAACATGATATCCTCATCCGAAAACTCGAACCTCATGGGTTGATAATCATCGATTGGCTGCTGAGCCAAGTATTATGACAGTACACTTCCTTTGATTGCCTTTTGCGAAGTGTAATGTATATCATACTCTGTTAGTATCATCTGCCACCGGGCTACTCTTCCTATCAGAGCTGGCTTTTCAAAAATGTATTTCACAGGATCCATCTTGGAAATTAAGAGAGTAGTGTGAGTCATCATGTATTGTCTTAGTCGGCGAGCAGCCCATGCCAAAGTGCAGCAAGTTTTCTCGAGTGGTGAGTAGCGCGTCTCACAATCGGTAAACTTTTTGCTAAGGTAATAAATGGCGTGCTCTTTTCGACCAGACTCGTCCTGCTGACCCAACACACATCCCATCGATCCTTCAAGCACGGTATGATACATAATCAAAGGTCTCCCTAGCACTAGAGGCATAAGAATTGGAGGTTCTAGCAGGTATTCTTTGATTAGGTCAAAGGCTTGCTGGCAGTCTTCATTCCATTTAATGGCCTGATTCTTCCTCAGAAGCTTAAAGATGGGCTCGCACGTGGCAGTTAGGTGAGATATAAACCGTGCAATGTAGTTTAGCCTCCCTAAGAAGCCACGCACTTGATTTTCATTCTTCGGCTCAAGCATTTCTTGTATGGCTTTCACTTTGGCTGGATCAACCTCAATTCCTCGCTCACTAACAATGAAGCCGAGTAGCTTGCCAGAACGGACCCTGAAGGTACACTTATTTGGATTCAACCTCTGCCTGAACTTCCGGAGTCTGTCAAACAACTTTGCTAAATTGACCAAGTGCTCTTCCTCCGTTTGGGATTTTGCTATCATATCATCAACATAAACCTCAATTTCATGATGAATCATGTCGTGAAATAGCGTCACCATCGCCCGTTGATAAGTGGCTCCAGCATTCTTCAAACCAAATGGCATAACCTTATAACTGAAGGTGCCCCAAGGAGTGATGAAGGTTGTCTTTTCCATGTCATCGGGAGACATCTTAATCTGATTATAGCCGGAAAATCCGTCCATGAAGGAGAACACGGAAAACTGAGCAGTATTATCGACGAGCACATCTATGTGAGGTAGAGGGAAGTCATCTTTGGGGATGGCCCTATTCAAATCCCTGTAGTCTACACACATCCTGACTTTACCGTCTTTCTTGGGAACCGGCACAATGTTGGCAACCCACGGAGGGTAACTGGTCACGGTCAAAAAGCCAGCATCAAACTGTTTTTGTACTTCTTATTTTATTTTAATTGCCATGTCGGGACGTGTGCACCTCAACTTCTGCTTTACTGGAGGACAGTCTTCTCTGAGAGGCAACTTGTGTACCACAATGTCAGTGTCTAAACCAGGCATATCTACGTAGGACCATGCAAAGACATCAACGTACTCTCGAAGCATAGCAACCAAACGAGTCTTGACAGATCCTTCTAATGCGGCCCCGATCTTGACTTCTTTCTTGTCTTCTTCAGTACCCAAGTTTATTACTTCGACAGCTTCCTCGTGCGGCTGAATCATCTTCTCCTCCTATTTAAGCAGTCTGGCCAATTCTTCAGGTAGTTCGCAATCCTCTTCACCTTCCTCATCGGCTTGATAAATTGGATTGTCGAAGTTATACTCAGCCATAACAAGGTCGTCATTGATAAGATCCGGTGACGAGCACCTGCATGAATGGTGATTCATGCAAGGCTTTAGCAAAGGCTTGAGAAAATGAGGAACATTGCCATTTTTAAAACTTTTCTTTCTTTTTGAAAAACAAAAGCAAGAAATGAAAGACAGAGAAAAACATGAATGAATGCGAAACGTCAGCTTTATTTATGATTGTAAATTGCGTTAAGAACAAAAGAACCCTTACAAAAAAGCTATTATGCCCCGGGCAAGACATAGTGCTTGAATACAGGAAAACAGAAACAAAAATTATTACTCTTCGAAAGAGGTGAGTGAAATAAGCCTTTCTGATGTCCAATTGCTAAGCTGAGTTCCTGGAACGACAGGCCTGATCCACTCATCTAGGTCACAGTCATTATCGATTGCGTCATCTTGCACAACACTGATGTTTCCATAATCGACCACTCCCGCACTCGTGAAAGTGATCGGGCTTTGACAACCTTTAGCACTTGGTCCAGGAGATGACTTCCCAGGATGATAACCGATTCCGAACATATCTTTCTTTTCAGGAACTTCTAATGGAATGCCCCAGCCTCCTCGTATCCCGGATTCTACCAACTCGAGCGCTTGCTTATAAGAGGCTATGTAAACCCCCTTCTTCGGTTCTTTAGGAGAAACCGCCACGGCAGACGCTTGCTAAGATTTCATGGGCTCAAAAGCCTGACTTAGGGGTCTCAACTATTTCGCCATCCATCTCCACATATTTGAATGAAGCCAGATGACTAACAAAAATATCTTCTTCCCCACTGACAGTTACAATTTGACCATCCCAGACGAACTTTAGCTTTTGATGGAGTGTGGACGATACTGCTCCTGCTGAATGTATCCAAGGTCTTCCGAGCAAACAACTGTATGCAGGCTGTATATCCATTATGTAAAACGTGGTATTGAAGATCTATGGACCTACTTTAATTGGTAAATCCACCTCCCCGAACACTGATCTCCTCGACCCATCAAATGCTCTAACCACCAGGTCGCTGGGCTTTAGAACTACTCCATCATAATCCAACTTCATCAGTGCTTTCTTGGGTAAGACGTTCAACGACGATCCAATATCTACCAACACGTGAGAGAGTACTGCACCTTTACATTCTAAAGAGATATGCAATGCCTGATTATGAGCACGCCCTTCAGAGGTCAGATCCAAGTCTGTGAAACCCAATCTGTGACTGGCATTGACGCTGGATACCACCGCTTCCAACTGATTTACTGAAATATCCTGAGGAACATATGCCTTGTTCAGAATATTCAAGAGAGCCTTCTTGTGAGAATCAGAGCACATGAGCAAGGACAAGATGGAAATCTTCGACGGAGTCTGCTGCAGATGGTCTATAATCTTGTAGTCGCTCCTTTTGATAATTCTCAGAAATTCCTCGGCTTCTTTATCGAAAGTAAGGTCTGGATCAGTTTCCGGTGCAGGATCGTTGACAACCACTGGCTGCTTCCCTCTTGCTCTAGCCTGGGCTTCTGCGGTGTCCCTGGGTGGTATCACACTATTTCTTAGTGTTTTCGGTGCAAACAACCTTCCACTTCTAGTAAAGCCCCCTACTCCAACATTTTCTACTTGAGCTGGGGTTATACTAGACGTGGCCAACTCTTGCTTCTGGCCATTACAGTATACTTCACCACCATAATTCCAAGGAATAGCTCTATCACTCTGATACATTACCGGTTTTGCAGTGGTGATGTTATCGGTGCCACTCTGGCCCGTGAAGGAACTTGAGATGGATCGTAGAAGATAGTCACTATGGAGACTTCGCTTTCTTTTACAATCTTGTCAAACTACAACATTCCCTCATCAATCATACTCTAGATCCCTGCTTTCAACTGCTCACAACCATTTGTAGCTTCAGCACATCCTGGACAATCAACTCCACACCCAGCAAAAACACCCTTTTGTGACAAGCAAACTTTAACAACACTCAACGGAGTCTATAGGTCGTTGACATCGCGCACCAGGTTTAGATTCTCCCCTTCATCAATTGCCCCAACCGTACCTCCGTGAGGAGGCATGGGGTTCTGAATTACATTAGGAGTAGGAGCAAAGTTGATTGCTTTGGAATCTACCAGGTCTTAGACTACATACTTCAAAGCTCTGCAGTTTTCCGTGGTATGTCCGGGGGCTTCGGAATGAAATTCACATCTAGCGTTCATATCGTAACCTTCAGGAAGTTGCCCCGGCTTCAGGGGTTGCAAAGTTCTGAGCTGAACCAGCTGAAGTTGGAGGAGATTCTTCAGAAGTTGTGAATAGGACATAGGTGGAGCTTCGAAATGTCTTTCTCTGGTTTTCTGAGAATAGTATGGACGAGGAGCTCTTTGTTGATACCCTTGTTGGCATTGTTGCTGTGGTTGTTGGACTTGCTATTGAACAGGTTGAGCTGAGATAGTGACGGGAGCCACTTGCTGATTAAAACCTCTATTACCTCCTCCTTTCTGCGTGTACACTGCCCCAGTCACTCCTTCTCTTCTTTTCACGAAGGGTTTCTTGACACCAGAACTCGAAGCGCATCCGTTCTGAATCTTCCCTTGCTTGATCCAACTTTCTATCCTCTCGCCAGTCAAGATGATATCTGAGAATCCACTTGAAGAACATCCAGCTAACCTTTCCATGAAATGCCCAGGAAGGGTATCCAGGAACAGGTCTACCATTTCTCTCTCCAGCAAAGGCGGTTTCACTCTAGCAGCCATTTCACGCCACCTTTGTGCGTAATCTTTGAAGCTCTCGGAATTCTTCTGAGTCAGACTTTGAAGTTGAGTGCGACTGGGCGCCATGTCGATGTTATACTGATACTGCACTAGGAATGCTTCTCTCAATTCCTTCCAGTTCCTCACAGAACTTCTCTCTAGCTTCATATACCATTCCAAGGACCCTCTGGAGAGACTATCCTGGAAGTAGTACATCCAGAGTTTTTCATCCCGAGTATGGGCAGCGATCTTTCGATAGAATGCCTGCAAGTGAGTCTTTGGGCAGGAGCTACCGCTATACTTGTCAAAAGTCGGTGGCCTGAATTTGTGAGGAATAACCACCCCGGGGACTAGACCCATGTCAGACACATCTATCCCCAAAGTGTCTCTACACTCGAGGGCTTTGACCTTCTCAGCAAGCATCAAAAAGTCCTGAAGATTTCCTTCTCCGCCAAACCCCATGTCATTGTTGAAAGAAGGGAACTGGTCGTCCTGCTTGTCTTGTATCAGAATGAAAGTTGATGCGCCATGCTCTGGAACTTGAGGTTCGCCTGGGCCATTGTTGGTGTTGGGAGGAGTCACTTGGACGTCCGGAGTGGTTACAGGGATATTAGTCTGAGGAGGGTTGAGCCCCTGAACTGCATTCCTTAAATCTTGCTGTCCCTGAGCCATCCCTTGCATCGTCACCATGAATTCTCCCATTTTGGTGCGAAACTCATTAAGCTCTATTTGCATAGCGTCCATGACTATCCTATGGTTGTTGCGAGTTGCGTAGCGATGTGGAATATTCTGTCGAAGATGTCGAGTCTTGGCAGCTCTCGCAATATTTGCATGAAACACAAATAAGTTAAGCATCCTGTAGAAAACCTGCAAAACAAAGAAAGAATGCAAATGATGCGTATGCAATGCAATGTGTTCCTTTTATTCCCAAGGCTTTCCCTTTTCCGTTCCTGGTATTAAGAGAATAATAATTGGGAAGAAGACCCAAGTGATGTTCAAATACGGTGACGGCCGTGAAGAATTAGTGCTCATTACCCCGTGTTGGTGCAACAGATAACAAACAAGAGATTCAAAGCAGGTCAATCACATAAACTGAAGTTTGAAACAACAAAGTCCCCGAAGGGTGCCAAACAAATTACATCAAATAAAGGAATCCCACACCAAGCCTGTGGGTAATCCAAGTACAATAGCATGAAACTAAACCCTAGGGAGCTCTAAATCTTGCAGCCTCCGGCTAAGACGCTTGACATTCCGGAACAACTGAACGATATCTGGATGGTGGGGCTCCTAGATGAGTCTCTGGATGAGGAGGTCCCTTAGATCAAAGGAAGCATGTAACTCTTCAATCTGCTGCAGGAAAGTCACCTCATTCTCTTTGCTCGAACCCGGCTCGGCCTTTGACCTCTTCAAATCAGCACGAAGCTTCAGCTCTTCAACTTCTTTCTGGACATCTTCAGCTATTTGTTGACTCTTTATCATCTGACGAAGATACTCTCTCTGTTGCTCTTGTGCTCTCCGAACTAGCTTCTCTTGCTCAACCAAAGCATCCTGGAGGTTCTTGATCTTCAACTCAAATTCAGCTTCTACCTCCTTTTGCTTCTTCTGATTATTGCTCCACTTCTCTTGCCAAAGTGTGATGGCTTCATTAGCCTCATTAAGTTCTTTCTTATCCTTCCGATGCTGACTCGCCTTATGGATCTCAGCCAATCCTCGCTTCCTGAAGTATAGCTCTCTTTCCTCGAAGTCCTTCTGCTTAAGACGGACCGTCTCTTCAGCCCGGCGAGCTCTATCTTCTAACTGATGGTTAATCATCAATTTCTGACAAGAATTGTATGCCTCCTGATTCTCAACCCTAAGCTGCTGGACCAAAGCCTCCAATTTCTGATAATCTTCTAAAGGAACTGTGGTAGGTGGTGGTAACGGTGCGGAGAAAGGGATTAGAGTCACTTGAACTTTTTCTCTTACCCAAGCTTCAAATTCGGGAAACATTTGGTTATTACTCCTGCCCAAGCGTTCTATACCCTTTCTATTAATCAATTTCCAAGAACCTGCAGCTTCCCGTACCAATGGGAGATTGTCCTTCACAGGGAAATAAAAAATCTGATCCAACTCCGAATCTTTGGGAACATTCTTCAAAGCATATCCTAATTGTCTTCTCAAAAGTATGGGGTTGTAATTAATGCCCCCAGCTACTCCTAAGAGGGGAACATTAGGATACCCTCCACAGCTGGAGATGAGCTCTTTCCCTTTTAGCCTTAAGGTGAACCATCTAATGACTTTGGCGGTCAACGTGCTTAGTTTTTGCAAACAGATTACTTTGGGATCCATGAATACTCCAGTAACAGGGATGTGCCTCATAAACCATGTGTAGAATAACGGGGCACAACATCGAACCAAGCCACCTCGTCTCTTCTCATTTTTATAGTGTACTGAATAATACAAATCTCCCAAGAGAGTGGGTACAAGATTCTTCATCACGAAAAAATGAATGGCATTCATATCCACGAACTTCTCCATGTCAGTAAACAAAACTATCCCATACACAGATAATGCCAAGATGCGCAAAATGAATCCCACTGCTTTTCCACGGCACATTCTTCAGCTCTTCTGACTAGAAACTCTAAGGGAAAACCAAGTACTCCTGCCTTTGTGGCAACTAGATTAGCAGATATCTCTGACGGGCTAAAATAAAGAGCTTTAGCGATGTCAGCATGAGTCGGTCTTGTCATTTCTGAATTGAAAGGAATCTGATCGTTGATATGCAGTCCCAAAATCTCAACATACTCTTCTAGTAATGGACCTAGCTGGAAATCAGGGAATGTGAAACATCGGAGTCTAGGGTCATAATACTGTAACAAGGTATGGATGGCACTCCTTTGTGAATTATCCAGATTGAACACCATGTCCAGAATATCACCATATCTCTGTTTGAAAAATCCCAAATGACCCGGGGTAATGAGAGACACCATCTGCTTGAGCAAGTCCACCATGGTATCAAAAAATTTGTAGAAAATATTCTTCTTTCTGATATCTTCCATTCTGAAGCCGGTATACGACCAAGAACTAGGAGTAGTGCAAACCCTGAGAATAAAAGAAACACAAATGATTAATGATGCTATGATGCTTATGCAAGGCAAGGCATGTGATTAGTGAAGTGTATGTGATGTGCCAATCATATAATCAGGTGTCGGTGCAAGGTCACAATATCCACATGTTGCAATAACAATCCCTCTGATCTGGGATCCATATCTCAAAACCAGAAATCCAGATCACAAAACTGAACCAATGGCAAAGCGGGTATGCTGAAGGTCTTAGGGTTCCTGCAAACCTGTAAACCCCTCCCAATCTCACGGGTGTGCTACTCGGGTCAACATCACGGACTCTCAAAGCCGAATAACAATAATACGTTCACCATTTCCTAGAAAAGGCTCATGACCAAGTCAGGGAATCAGTTTGGCATTATGTACTACTCAGGGAGGCCTCAGTTGAGTCCGGAAAAACAAGCAACACTCACAAGTCTCCAGCTTCAAGCACTGAATCGAGAAACAATAGTACATTCATCCTGAAGGGTACAATACTACCATCATGCGAACAGTTTGCTTTAACTGAATTCTTATGAGAGAACCAGGTCATCCTATGCGAGTTCCCAATGGACCCTCGGATGCGAGTGGGTTTGCAAACAAATGTGGTCTACCACTGTCATCACTGGAGAGGGTTGTTTCCACAAAGGTTCTCAATGATCGGTCCCCAGATGCACATAACTATCAAGGTCCTATCCCGAAGTGGAGGAAATCCCCACACAAGATATTTCCAAGACGGTCGCAGTCTGGGTGTGAAACACATCGCCACTCATCATGCCACCTGCGAGTACAACGTGTCCACGCTAATCCTATAATGCACTTAAGCCGGGTATTTGGCTTATCTCACAGTAATTCCCATCCCACAGAAAAAATAAAAACCAGCACAGCCAGATAGTCCAGTATAATATGATGCATGGAAAATAAATACTGAAAACAGTAAATAAATGCGGTAAAGTAAAGCTGTAAAGTAAAAACTGTAAATAAAAACAGTAAAGCTAAACTAAAGCACACAGCAACACACAGATAAACACCCAAAGAAACAAAACCAAACAGGTGCTAGGATTGACTCTACAAGGGAAACCAGAGATTCTGGGTTCGATCCCCAGCAGAGTCGCTCCCGGGATTTTCATCCTAGTACAAACGCGAAAGTGGCGCGGAAAAGGTAGAGTCGCCAGCCATGCATTTTTATCCCGAAAGAATGGGAAAGGTAATGCTGCACAAACCTGAGGAAGAAGGAAAGGACAAGGTCCTGCGAACCAAATATCTGGGTTCGGGAGTCGGTTACGACCTGGGAAGGTATTAGCACCCCAGATCGTCCGCCGTACCCGACGGGATCCACGTTTGCTTGTTTGTTTCAAAGGGTGAGAAAATAAGATGCTGCTGAATAAAACTGCTGACTGGAAGGGAAATGGAAATAAGAAAGGAATAAGAAAAGAGAAAGAAAGGAAGGGGAAAATGTAGGGAAAATAAAGAATGTGCTCGAACGGGCCCTACCCTGCTGCCTACGTACCTCATCGGGATAATGAGGATCAGAGTCGACGTAGTTCGCCTAACTAAGGAGGGAACTATTTATTTGTGTTTTTTATGGCTGGAACTGCGTATGCCTATGCTCAGGTGTTGCAGGCTCGTCTGGTACGAGTGCGTTTACCGTCTTGCATGCGAGACAAGTCGTCGCAAGTTCGCGCTCAGAATGAATGAGATGAGAAAAGAAGTTCCCGCAGGAAATTCGCTTATTGTTTGTTTTTGTCTTTTATGAGAAATGTTTTGAATTTGTTTGTGAACATTCTCTTACTAAGACCTATCCATCGCGGGATGTACTTACACCTCGCCCCGAAACAGGACGCATATAAGCACTCCACAACAAAGTCTCGTGTCGTAACTTTGGTCCTAACAAGGGGGGAAATCCTACCAAACACAAATATGGAAGGAAAGCGGGAATTAAATGCATAAAAGAAATGCATAAAAAATAAAGGATAGGGTGAAAGAAACTTACCTCAATCTTCCCCACTACAAAACAAAGGTTAATGTGCATTTTATTAAAAAAGGAATGAGGTAAAAACACACCAAACAATTCCTAAGGCAACTTGGACCTAAACTAGACTCAATCTTAAGCTTAAGGGTGCCTAAAAATGCTAAACCAAAATTCAGTAACTATTTACAGCACTCAAACACACAATCAGCTATGAAAACAATGCATAACATAAAATCAGCTTTTTACAGCCAGCATGTAGCATGAAAAGGTAGCTGTAGAAAGTCACATACAGCATACAAACATAATAAACCACATGTATTTTACAGCACCTATATTAACAAACAGTTATGAAAACATGGGATAGATTTGAACATTTTTATTTATGTGTACAAAGTGAATGATAAACAACACATCAATGTGAATTAACATGGATCTACATACACCACAAAATGAACTCAAACATGTGAATTTATTTACATCATTTATTTGATTAAAAATGACAATGATCAATCAAGAACAAACATACTTTTTCATGTTGCACAAATGAGCGTTTTATCATGAGATTGAACAAGTATCACTACAAGCATCAATTGTTACACATGCATGGCATAAAAATCAGAATTGAACTCATGTTAGGATATGATCAATTAAGCACAAGAAACTTGCATGAATATGTGAAGTATTTAATCACTTTTGGCAAAAATCAACATGGTATTTAATCACTTAATCAATCAAGCAAGCAATGACAATAATCATGAAGCATATGTTGAATTTAAGCAAGAAATTAACATGTGAAACAAATGATTAAAGTGTAGCAAAACAACATCAAGAATCAATTATATCACATTTGCACATTTAACACAAAACATGGAAAAGTGAACGGAATCATGTCGAAACGACTCGCAACAAATGAATTGGCTACTGGAAATAGACTCAAAAATTCCCTAAAATCAATACCTAAACATACATGAACCATAGAAGCACTAGGAAGCAAGATTGAGCAAGAAAATAAGCTAAAAATCCATAAATGAACAACGTTAACCGGTTAATCAAATTGGTTAACCCGCTAACGGACCCTGGACAGCACTAAAAAAGGCCAAAAATGCATGCGTTAACCGGTTAACCAAATGCGTTAACCGGTTAACGCTGAACAGAAAGTGAAAAATGCTTTTGAAATAAGTGCTTTTGGCCAAAATCTTACTTCTAAACAACCATAAGCCCCACCTAATCATGCTAACACGAATTTCTACTCAATTAGGGCTTATTAACACATGCTAGAATCTATAACAAGCCACAATCCTAACTTCTAATCCATCAAAACCACAAATCGCAAGCAAAACTTAACGAACACGTATTCAAACATAAGCAATACTAAAAGCGCTTAAAGAACGCCGAAATGGCAAGATGAAGAGAATAACTTAAAGGAAAAGTGATTTAGATCACCAACCTACGAAGCGGAGAAGTGCTTCGGTGAATGTTGCAAGAATCGGAGCTTGATCGAAGAGAAAACCAAGAAAACCGCGAAAACGAAAAATAAATGTGTTCTTGATGCTTGAACCTTCGTGTGCTTCCGATAAGTTGAAACCTTCACCAAAATTCAGTAGCTTCTTCTTCCACAATCCACAAAATCAATGGAGGTTGGGGCTAAGCTTCAAGATCTTCAAGTTTCAATGTGAAACTTGAAGAGCTTATTCATAAAGCTTTAGTGAAAGGAGGGAAAAAGGAGGAAAAGTGAGAGAGAAAAAGTGATTGTGAGAGAATGCGAAATTTGGAAAATGAAAATTGTGTGTGTCCCTCCCTTTGGTTTGGATGAAAAATGATTAAATATGGCTTAGGTTTGGGGCCCAAAAATTAGGCTTGGGATCCAAAATTATGGTTTGATAATGAGGTTAGGATTTAGCAATGTGTAGACACCCTAAATTTGCCCTCTGGCTTTTCTACCTTTTTTCAGCTTTTCATGTTGCATTCATACGCATTTTGCATTTTTTGCATATCATTTGCATGGACTCCTGAGGCATGGGATCATTATTTTTGTTGGAATTAGGGTTTCACGTCCCTATTTGCAGATTATCATACAAGTTCAAGGTTTTCACCGTGCAGCCATCAATGGGCTATTCACTATGCCTCTGGCCTGTCATCGGTCTTTTCTCTTCCTCATCAATTTATAAGGCTTTTCAACGCTTCAAAAGTTGTGGTTTCAGTTCAAATGCAGTTGCCCGTTCACAATCAAGTTCAGATGGATGTTTGACTTAACTTGGGTCAAACTATCAAGAGATCTCTTCAAGTGCAATTTACTTGCGTCACTATTTCATTTATCAGGCGATGAGCGTTCAAAGTCAGGTTGTGTTGTGCGAAATTCGTCAGATTAACAAGTTGTAGTTCGTGTGAGATTTTTTTTTGGTCCAAAAGAATCGAATTGGCTATTCATCTATTTAGTAGCGGTTCATCTGCAAATTTTATTTTCCATAGATTTGATTTAGGCAAATTCAAGTGGTTTGTGAGGCGGTCGTTGTTTCAGTGGCGACTTATTCAGTGGTTATGAAAGTTCAGTTTTAATCGGGGATTGTTGGAAGAAACTCAAATGTGGATTGGACGTCAGTTGCATTTGTAACCATTTTTATTCATTTATCCATTTCTCATATTCACCCATTATCCGATTTCTTATAAATCAATTCCTAATTCTATTTAAAACATAATTTCTAAATCCACATTTTTATCACTCATTCCATAAACAAAAAAAAACAAAAAAATTATTTCCTTATTATTAATCCATTTCATATTTCTTTTAATACAAATTGTTGTTCTCTTCATTATCATATTCTTTTAATATCCATCATATTCATTTCATTTTATTCAAGTTTTATATTAAGCAAAGAAGAGCTTACATTCCTTGGGAGAGTGATAGTGATTCATCAAGTACACAATGCACAAGTGATAGCGATGAAACCGCAAATTTGTGTCTTATGGCTCACACCAAAAATCAGTCCCACCACAAGAAGAAAAGTGATGATAAAAAGGTAAAACAAACTTATTATAACAACTTCTCTTCCATGTCTTTTTCTGAATTGAAAGTAGCTTTTGAAAAACTGCATAATGAAGCTAAAGAAGCATTTAAAAGGTTAGCTTCCGATAAAAGAATTTTTTCATACTTGGAAGGTAAAGTACAATATGCTGAAAAAGATTTAGAATGCTTGAAAGCTAGTATTGCAGAAAATTCAAAAGCTATTGATATTGATGGTTGTAGTAAAATTAGGCATTGTGAAAGGTGCCACATTTGGCAACAAGAGGTCATCTCTCTTAAAGCCAAATTGGAAAAAGCCTTGCAACCTAAGATTACTTATGTCGTTGATACTAGATTGTTCAAAAAGTCATTAAATCCTCCATATGCAAAATATTCTTTTGTTCCAAAGGATTTAAAGATCAATAGTAAACATCATTATTATCGTAGTGTTTGTCACTATTATTGTCATGCTGGCCATACCATTGAGAAATGCAAGTTTAGAAGATTTCTTGTTCCTAAAGGCATTTATTAATGGAAGCCTAAAGACAACCATGTTATCACTTACCCACTTGGACCCAATAAAAATTGGGTACCTACCTCTCTCTTTTGATATTGTAGGATGAGTGTCTTGCATCCATGGAAAGAAGATGGTTTCTGGACAGCGGATGTTCAAGGCACATGACGGGTGACATATCGCTTTTTATTGAATTTAAAGCAAAGAAAAAGGGGTATGTTACTTATGGAGACAATAACAAAGGAGAAATACTTGGTAAAGGTAGTGTAGGTAATCCCTCTACCACTACTATTTCTGATGTGCATCTTGTAGAGGGACTTAAACACAATTTGTTAAGTATAAGTCAACTATGCGACAAAGGTTATAAAGTTTCTTTCACAAAAACATGTTGCAAAATTGAACATACCGAACAAAATGTTGTGTTTAAGGGTGTAAGAGTAAACAATATATATATTCTTGATCTTTTGAGTGTATCCTTAACAAGCACTAAATGTCTAGTAGCCTTAAATGATGATTCATGGCTATGGCATAGGCGCTTAGCGCATGTTAATTTCGATTTTCTTAACAAGGTTGTATCCAAGGATCTAGTGGTAGGTCTTCCAAAAATAAAGTTTTCAAAAGACCACCTATGTGATGCTTGACAAATGGGAAAACAAACAAGGGTCTCTTTTAAATCTAAAAATATAATTTCAACTTCAAGACCCCTTGAGCTTCTCCATATGGATCTCTTTGGACCATCTAGGACAAAGAGCTTAGGTGGAAACTATTACGGTTTTGTAATAGTAGATGACTACTCTAGATTCACTTGGACTATATTTCTTCATAGCAAAGATGAAACTTTTTCTGCTTTCAAAAGTTTTGCAAAGCTATCCCAAAATAAAATGAATTCTAAAATAGTTACAATCCGAAGCAATCATGGAGGTGAATTTCAAAGCCACCTATTTGATAAGTTTTGTGACAAGTATGGCATTGAGCATAACTTTTCAGCTCCTCGAACTCCACAACAAAACGGTGTTGTGGAACGCAAAAATCGAGTTTTAGAGGAATTGGCAAGAACAATGCTCAATGAGGGTGGATTACCAAAATACTTTTGGGCCGATGCAATTAGTACAGCTTGTTATGTTCTCAATAGGATTCTAATTCGTCCTATTTTGAATAAAACTCCTTATGAAATTTTAAAAGGTAGAAAGCCCAACTTGTCTCATCTTCATGTGTTCGGTTGTAAATGTTTTGTTTTGAATAACGGTAAGGAAAATCTTGGGAAGTTTGATGCCAAAGCTGATGAAGGTATTTTTCTTGGTTACTCTCAATCAAGCAAAGCATATAGAGTGTATAATAAGCGTTTACTTTCTGTCGAAGAATCTGTCCATGTTTCTTTTGATGAGTCTTACCCAAAAATTGTCGGAAAAGGTATCTCTTTTAATGACGCAGGTGTATCTACACAAGACATACTCAAGGAAGATGGTTCGGAAATTGATCAATCTGAAGCGGTTGCTATTGAGAAGGAGAAAGATACATGTATTGAAAAAGATAAAGAGGAAGGAACATCCGAAGTGAAGGATCTTCCACTAGCTTGGAAATCCTCTAAAGACCACCCCATAGACAATATATTGGGAGACATTTCAAAGGGAGTGTTGACTCGTTCTAAGATAAGTAATTTTTGTTCTCACTTCGCTTTTGTATCACAAATGGAACCTAAAAATGCTAAAGAGGCCTTGGTTGATGAATTTTGGCTAATGGCCATGCAAGAAGAGCTAAATCAATTTAAAAGAAATGACGTTTGGGAACTTGTCCCTCATCCGCGAGATCATCACATCATAGGTACTAAATGGGTTTTTAGGAATAAACTTGATGAAAGTGGAGTGATAACTAGAAATAAGGCACGCTTGGTAGCACAAGGGTATAACCAAGAGGAGGGCATAGATTATGAGGAGACTTATGCTCCAGTTGCTCGCCTTGAAGCCATACGTCTTTTGCTTGCCTATGCATGCTCTATGAATTTCAAGCTTTACCAAATGGACGTAAAGAGTGCGTCCTTAAATGGTGTTATAAATGAAGAAGTGTATGTTTCACAACCTCCTGGTTTTGAAAATTCTGAGTATCCAGATCACGTTTACAAATTAAAGCGTGCTTTATATGGTCTTAAGCAAGCACCCCGTGTGTGGTACGAAAGACTTAGTAAATTTTTACTTGATCATGGATATTCTAGAGGTAAAGTGGATAATACACTCTTCATTAAACACAAAGGAAAACACATTCTTTTAGTTCAAGTTTATGTAGACGATATCATCTTTGGTTCAACTAACATACACTTGGTCGAGGAATTTTCTAATGTTATGCAGAGTGAGTTTGAGATGAGTCTCATGGGGGAGTTGAACTACTTTTTAGGTCTCCAAATAAAGCAACTTGATGAAGGAACAGCAGTATGTCAAACAAAATACTGTAGAGAGCTTCTCAAACGTTTTGGAATGAATGATTCTAAAGCAATTGACACTCCTATGCCTACAAATGGAAACTTGGACAAAGATGAACATGGTAAGTGTGTTAATGTCAAGAGGTATAGAGGTATGATCGGATCTCTTTTGTATCTTACTGCTTCTAGACCAGACATCATGTTTAGTGTGTGTATGTGTGCAAGATATCAATCAAATCCTAAGGAATCTCACCTAAAATCAGTCAAGCGTATATTTAGGTATCTTAATGGAACACCTAAATATGGGCTTTGGTATTCCAAAGGAAGCGATTGCAGCTTAGTAGGTTATTCTGATTCTGATTTTGCTGGCTGCAAATCAGATAGGAAAAGCACTAGTGGCACATGTCATCTGTTTTCAAATTCTTTGATAAGTTGGCATAGTAAAAAGCAAGTATCTGTAGCTTTGTCTACTGCAGAAGCTGAGTATGTCGCAGCCGGTAGCTGTTGTGCTCAAATTATGTGGCTAAGACAACAACTACAAGACTTTGATATTGAACTTAAATGTATTCCAATTAAATGTGACAACACTAGTGCCATTAATCTCACTAAGAATCTTGTGTTACACTCACGCACCAAACATATTGAGATTCGACATCACTTCCTTCGCGATCATGTTGAAAAAGGCGATGTTGTTTTTGAGCATGTTGATACTAAAAATCAACTTGCTGACATTTTCACTAAACCTTTGGCAACTGAACCTTTCTTCAACATTCGTCGCGAGTTAGGGATTCTTGATCTCTCCACATTGGTGCAGTAATTTTGATTGCTAAGTTTCTATTTATCTCATCATATTTGCTAAGTTTTGATTGTAGTCTTCACTAGTGCCTCATGAGAATACTACGATGGAGGTAATATCGTTCCTCTTTTCACTTTGGTAATATTGTATGATCAATGTATGTTTGAGTAATGATCTTTTGTTTACATGAACTTCTTTTCATATGAATGTTTGAACATTGATTTTTGTTATTCTTAAGCATGCATACTTTGTTGCATTTCATTTAACTGCATAATGGTTGTTTTGCTTCTTCATAAATGTGTCAATTCATAAAAATCACTGAAATACTCAAATTTTTGCATAATGAATCGATCCCAACATTCATGAATCGATTCATGTTTGTTTTATTTTAATTTCTGTTAAACCAATTACAGTATGTATTGATTCATACTTACTTGAATCGATTCATTCTCATCTACAAAATCAAGAATTCGCATAATGAATCGATCCCAATCTGCTTGAATCGATTCATGATTTAATTTTGCAATTTCTTTCAAAATCAGTTACAGTATGTATTGATTCATACTTACTTGAATCGATTCATAGCAGTTTGTCTCTTAAAAGTTTTCGCATAATGAATTGATACATACATGGATGAATCGATTCATCCTGACGAAAATTCAGTTTTTTTTAAATGAATCGACACATCAGCAACTGCCATGACATTTGTATCAGTTACAAAACCCCATTATCTCCATTATGTCTCTCTCATTATCTCATTTACATCATTTGCATCAAAACCTAACTGTTCCAAAAAACCCTCTTCTTCTCTCAAACCCTAAATCTTCCACCATGCCTCCAAAAGTTCTGCTTCCAAGAGAAAGAAGTAAACGAAAAGGCAAGGAACCTGTTGGGTCTTCTTCTCAGGCTCCTCCTATTCCTAAAATTCCTCCATTCGGGACTGCAATCCTTCATCCGGCCATCATTGAGGAATTTGAAACTTCCTTTAAATCAAGGTTAGTAATGAAACCTCATATGTTTGATCCTAGTGATGCTCGTACTCTAGGTTTGGAAGAAGTTGCGGCTTTAATCGACGCACAAAGTCTTGGATTCTTTTTATATGTTAAAGATGAGTATCATGAAGATTTTATTCGTGCTTTCTATGCTGGTGTGAAAACTGCAAGAGGATATATGTTTAAGTGTTTAATTGGAACAAGAACATATTGTTTTGAGGCTGCTGATTGGGCCACAGTGTTCGGTATGCCATCTGAGGTGGATGATTTGCAGATGTGGCATGACCAGAGTTTTGAAACTCAGTTTAATTTGAAGGAATTCTGTGCATCCATTTCTAAGTTGGATAGACCTCTTGCTGATGATGAGCCCCTAACTTCAGGTATGATTAAAAGTGTACCAAGAATTCTGCATTGGATCCTTTCGCATATCTTGCGTCCAAGGTCCGGTGGACATTCTCGTTTGGACAAGCCGGATATCCATTTGCTGTACATTTTGCAGAAAAAGATTCCCTTAAATTGGGCAAATTACTTTGTCAAGCGTATCTTCCTTATGCGAAACAGCTCCAAAAACATTACCCTTGCCTATGCTTCTCAAATCATGAGGATTCTCAAGT
The DNA here is from genome assembly GCA_963966055.1 of Lathyrus aphaca. Classification (NCBI taxonomy): domain Eukaryota; kingdom Viridiplantae; phylum Streptophyta; class Magnoliopsida; order Fabales; family Fabaceae; genus Lathyrus; species Lathyrus aphaca. Next base: position 450,577,084 of record OZ014521.1, read on the forward strand.
TTTGGAAAGTCACTTTTCCTCCTGTGCCTCTCGTATCAGTCTCTAGTGTGCAAGTATTCAACAATTCAACACTTTCTCATATGGGGTATCGATGGGACATCGAGCGTCGCTGTTACTACTTCTTTGAACGCAGCACACGTACTCGCATTTACAACTTTGACAATCCGGATGAACACATATATGTTGAAGAAAACAGGGATGAAGATATGGAAGAAGCTGAAAATCCTCCCGATGCGCCTGCCAACACCGGATGGGGTGAGTGGATACCACAAAGGTGGTCTCCCACAAACTATGATCCTGCTCCCTCATCGGCTCCACCGACATCCTCTACTGCTGCTCCAGCCTATCTCACTGACATGTTTGCACAATTGGAAGTTGCAAACAATGCCCGGCATGAGGAAGCTCGTGCGTGGCATGTCCAGCAAACGGAATGGCATAAGGAGCATCGTGAATGGCATGATGAACATACTCGAATGTACCATAATCAATATTCCTGGCATACTAAACAGGTTAAGTGGCATCAAGTGTTCTATAATGAGATGTCCGGATTTATGGATGATTGTCGTTCGCACCCGAGCATTATGGAAAGGTTTCAAAGCACTGAAGTTCAGCGGCGTTTTAGGCGTTATGCTTTCATGGGGCAGAATCCAGATGAAATGCCTCATCCACCTCCTCCTCCAAGCTTCCGTGATCCTGATCGTGAAGATGCGGAGTCGTGTGGTGGTCATTTCCCTCATTGAAGCATTTTCATTTTGCATTTCATCATTGTGTGTTGCTTATGTTTCGTTGTTTTTCTTTTTTGAACAATTTATGGTTTGGTTTGGTTATGTAATTTGCACTTTATTTGACAATTTTACTTTATTTGGTATGGTTATGTAAGTTTGCTTTTGTTTGAACTGTTTGCGCTTAAGCTTCATTCTTTGTGAGTGAATTTTTGCCTCTGTATCTTAGCTTTGTTGTTTCTGGTTCATCACCTATAACTCTTTCTTGCTGTTGACAAAGGGGGAGAAAAAGGCAAGTGTGAAAAGACAATGACAGGCACAAACTCAAGGGGAGTACTCTCTCACACTTCAATATTTGTCATCATCAAAAAGGGGGAGTTTGTGAGCAACCTTAGTTTTGATTGATTATAAATTTTAAGTGTTTGTGTTTGTTTCATATTAAGAAATATGCTTGTTTTTAGTTTGGTTCTTTTGTTTCTCTATGTTTATGAATTTTTGGAAAATCACGCATAATGAACCGATTCATTCTAGCTTGAATCGATTCATGTTGTTTGAAGGTTTCTGAATTTCACAAAATGAATAGATTCATCTTATGATGTATCGATTCATGTTGTTTAAATAAGTCTGTTTTCTCAAAATTGATCAGTATGAATCGATTCATCCAAGCTTGAATCGATTCATTCTTCTGTTATTTGTCTAACAGGTTCTGCATACATATATGTGCTTTTGCAGTGATTAAGCATTGAAGAGCACATCAAGATAGGGTTTTTGGAGTGTTGGAACTTCAATGTTGAGAAAGTTTGAAACCTAGAATCAAAGACATCTTCATCATCTTCTCAAAGATCTTAATTCAAGAACATCAACAAGGAAGTGTTTGCTGTCCTGTGAATTGAAGGCTTTCGAGATAACATTCAGTGGTACGATCGGAGATCCAGCTGAGTTGAAGATTGATAGAAGGTTTCAAGGAAAAACCAGCTGGGTTTTCCTTCAAGAACGGGCGTGTTCTTGAGGGTTTTGTGAGTCTCGTTTATAAGTCAGATTCAGCCGCAGCGAGAGTTTTGGGAATCGGTGGATTTCGCAAATAGGTCGTGGAACCGGTGAATTGATTGTATAACTTGCAGGGAATCTTGATTGGGCTCAAATCAAGTGGAGGTTGATACAATAGGAAATTCTAGGAGTTTAGAATTCTGGTATTTGTATTCGAACCTTGTAATCGACGGATTCAGCAACTTTGATATAAGAATTCTCAATTTCGATTTGAAATTGAGAGGGAGACGTACCCACACGCAAGGACGAACGTGGGGAACTTCCTTACCAAATCTCGGCGTATTGTTTCTCCTCTCTATCTCTACTTTAGTTTTAATTTGTTTTTCGATTCATTAGAAATAGTGTTATTGATAGGTGCATTCAACTGTTTTACATATTGTGTGTTTAATCCTTTATCATCGAAATCGTAAAATCTAGCACGTTATCGCTTGTCTGGTCTTCTAGTGGCCGGTTCAGAATAGACGCTTGTTTATTCAGGACCTTCGTTTCCGTAATTCTTTTAAAACTCTGAAAATCGTTTTTAAATCCTTGAAAACAAGGAGGTGATCCATTCACCCCCCCTCTAGATCACTCGCCACAGCGTCTAACAGCGATGACATGTTCGGTTCTAGTGTGATGAACGATGGCTTTGGTTGTGAGAAGATGAAGATCGAGGGTGGGGGGCCTGTTGCGATTCGAAATGGAGGAGAATGCCGAGATGGAGACGCTGTGTCGACGAAGCCGACGGTGTTGGCTTTCGGAATTTAAAAAGGGGATGTTCGATTGACGTTTTTTGCGGCAAGGAACCGTCAATAGAGAACCGGGATTGGGTTTTCCGGCGTGGATTCAAGGGCTTGGGAGAGGAGAGCCATTGTGGAGAGATTGGTTGTGGAGAGATTGAGGGCTCGTTCTTGTTTTGTTTGTTTTGCGCTGAAGAGGAAAAGGGATCATGTGGGATACTGATTCTTCTTTTTATTTTGTTTATTAAATTTTTTTTTTTATAAAAGAAACTGTTTATGATATTTTGTAAATTTTTGTTATTTCTTTATTTTTCTCCAAAGGTTTTTTTTTTATTTCTTTGTGGTTGATGGGCTTTGAAGCCCGCTGAACCTCTCTCAGCACCCTCCATTAAATCATGCGACCCAACCCCTCATATCCTTTGTTTTTTCTTTTTCTTTTTTTTTTGTTTCTTTTTGTTCCTTTTATATTTTATTTCTTTTAATCAAGTTTTTCCCTTTAATTTAGCTAAAATTAATTGTTAACAATAATTTATTATAGTTTAGAATTTTATTAGGATATAATTTAGTTTGGCTTTGTTTATCTTAATATAATTTTGTTAATATAACTTTAGATTTATTCAATTATTTTAGTATAATTAAATATTTGTATTTGATTTTTGTTCTAGTTTTACTTAATATTTTGTAGGTTCAATGTTCAATGTTGATGATTGAGGAGGTAGCATGGTGATGGCCTCGTGATTATTTTATTTTTCATAATCTGGTTGCAAGTTGCACCAGGGCTTTGATTTTGCGTAGACTATGTCTTCTGGATGATGGATGCTTGCACTTGACTTTTGTCTGATACCCGAATAAAGAGACAATTGTGCTTGGCTTATAAATCTGTTCTGGGCTTGATACCTCTTCTTGATATTTCTTTTTTCTCTTATTGAAGAGGCAACGGACCTTCTCCGTTAGGTACCACTGAGTTTTTACTTACTGCATACTGTTGCATCTGGAAGTCCTACTGGTGTAGGCTCTGTTTGTGCATTGTCTGATTATCTCCATTCTGCACTCTCTTCTCCCTATCTTATTTCTTTTTCTTCTCAACTTCTTCCTCATCTTCTTTTATTCTTTCTTAAACTTGAGGTGTGCTTAGGCCACCATAGAGCTTCTCCTTTCATCTTTCTCTTCTTCTTTTCTTCTCCTTCATTAGGATAGTGAGCCTCACTAACCTAGGACCATCCGAGCATGTGAATATTAGGATTAGACTGTCCCCTTTAGACTTTTTCCTTTGTGATCCTTTGGTGCTTTCTCTTCTCATCTTCAAACTTAATTCTAATTCACTTAATAAAGGTTGAGTACTTCCATGTGACACGAGACTTTGCTATGAGATACTTGCACGCGTTCCGTTTCGGGGCGAGGTGTGAGTCATCACTCGTGGTGGATAGGTCTTAGGATGAGTACCTCACAAAGAAAAGCTAAAAAACACTTCTTAACCAAAAAAGCACAAAAATACTTAATAATGGTAATAGGCCAGTGTGTTTAAGCCTTCACTTGTGGGACTAGCTTTGGGGATTTCCTCCATAGATAGGTGTGCCTCTTGCGCATTCCATTTCGGGATGATGTGAGATGTACACATCCCATTGGGTAAGACTTAAGTACACTTACCTATGCAAACTTTCACTCATAAAAGCTTCTAAAAAACACCAAACAAACAATAAGCGTCTTTCCTTCGGGAATTCTTTTCTCATCTCATTCGCTCCGTACGCGAACTTGCTCCTACTTGTCACTTTGCAAGACGGTTACGCACTCGTCGTCCGAGTATGCAACACCTGAGCAATGGCATAGGCAGTTCAAGCCTTTAATTCATAAGCAATTTCCTTTTAGTACCCCTAGTTAGGGGAACTACGGCGTCTCTGATCCTCATTATCCTGATGAGGTACGTAGGCAGCGGGGTAGGGCCCGTTCGAGCACAATCTTTATTTTCCCTACATTTTTCTCTTTGTTTCTTATTTCATTTCTTTTCCAGTTCCAGTTTTCTTTTCATTTTCCTTTCTTTGCTGCAACTTTCATACCCTCACCCTTTGAAATAGTTTCTTTTTGCAAGCGTGGATCTCGTCGGGTACGGCGGACGATCTGGGTGCTAATACCTTCCCAGGTCGTAACCGACTCCCGAGCTCAGTCTCTTTGGTTCGCAGGACCTGTGTCCTTCCTCTTTCTTTCTTCTGGTTTGTGCAGGATTACCATTCCCTTTCTTCGCGATAAAAATGCCTGGCTGGCGACTCTATTCTTTTTCCATGCCACTTTCGCGTTTGTACCAGGATGGAAATCCGGGGAGCGACAGTTGGCGACTCTGTTGGGGAACAACAAGCCAGGGATCTTTGGTTCCCCTGTGAGTCTCTCCTAGCGCTTGTGTGTTGCTGTTTCTTTTGGGTGATGTTTGTTTGTTGTGGCTTGTTGTATTGTATTGTTGTTTATTTACAGCTTTATTTACAGTTTTCAGTCTTTACTTTCTGCATCATGTATATATACTGGACTGTCTGGACTGGTTTTCTTTTTGGTGGGCTCGGGTGATACTGTTTCTGAAAGATAAGTCAAGTACCCAGCTTGAGTGCACTATAGGATTAGAGTGGACATATTGTACTCACATGTGGCATGATGAGTGGCGATGTGTTTCACGCCCAGATTGCGACCGTCTTGGAAATATCTTGTGTGGGGATTTCCTCCACTTCGGGATAGGACCTTGATAGTTATGTGCATCTGGGGACCGATCATTGAGAACCTTGTGGAAACATCCCTCTTTAGTGATGACAGTGGCAGCCCACATTTTGGTGGCAAACCCATTTGCATCCGAGGGCCCACCTGGGACTTGCATAGGATGGCCTTGTTTCCCGGACTCAGCTGAGGCCTCCCTGCGTAGTACATAATGCCAAACCGATTCCCTGATTTGTTCATGAGCCATTTCTCAGAAATGGTGAAAGTATTATTGCTATTCGGCTTTGAGAGTCCGTGATGTTTGACCCGGAGCACACCCGTGAGATTGGGAGGGGTTTACAGGTTTGCAGGAACCCATGACCTCAACATACCCTCATTACCAGTGCAGTCTATGTTCTGATCCGGTCACTATGATCCTGAAGTACTTGACCTTTGGTTCTCGGTTACTATTTTGGGTTATTATACAGAGATCTTGTGGTTACAGACACTCGATTCTTGGCTCGGTATTCCAGATTCTAGGCAGTTTCCAGTTGTGATCCCATGTCTTTGCATCTTTTGCATCATCATATTGCATTTTGCATCTGCCTTGCATTTTCCTCTTCTAGATAGCTCATCCTTCCTCTTTTGTCCATGACCAGCCAGTTGATTTCCCGGTACTCAGTTTGAACGAGCGGTAACAGTTAGAAGACGACAGAGTGTGTGAAGCTAGACTGAGCAGTGTCAAGAACTAAGAAAAGGTCAGATTTGGAAGCCGTCAGTAGCTATGTTAGAGAGCAACCGTCATAATGTTGAGTTTCCACCTGGTTTCACTTCGATGACCAATCCTTTGTATGGTATTTCTCCTGATGAGGAGTTTCCACAAGTGAACAACCTTACTCAAGCTCATCCTGTACAGACCCCGATCGTGAATCAGAATGTACCTAAACCATCCGTTGTCCGAGGTGGGCCTTCATCTTCTTCTGATACTACGGATATCAGAGTTTTTCTTTCCCTATGCCAAACTTTCAAGGGGCAATCCCTCTTGTGAAAGCCAAGGATCCACAAGCTTTTGATCCTGCTGAAAGGTTTCGTGTGTTGGACGAGCAACTCAAAGCCTTAGCAGATCCTGACGCCTTTGTTTTGATGCTCTAAACCTGTGTTTGGTGCCTGGTCTTGTTGTTCCTCCAGATTTCAAGACTCCGAAGTTTGAGAAGTACACTGGTGTCAGTTGCCCGAAGCGTCATTTGGTGATGTTTTGCAGAAAAATGACTTCTCATGCCCGCAACGATAAGCTGATGATTCACTGTTTTCAGGACAGTTTAAGCAGTGCATCTTTAAGTTGGTATATGGATTTGGAAAGCAGTCGTATCCGATCTTGGAATGATGTATCCAGAGCTTTCATAAAGCAATACCAGTACAATGTGGACATGGCGCCCAGTCGCATGCAGTTGCAAAGCCTATATCAGAGAACTGGTGAATCTTTCAGAGAATATGCACAGCGGTGGAGAGAATTGGCAGCCCAAGTGCAACCACCACTTTCAGACAGAATTAATTGACCTGTTCGTGGGCACCTTGCAGGGTCCATACTTGGAAAGAATGAGTAGCATTGGGACGACAAGCTTCTCTGATTTGATGATAGTTGGAGTATGCATTGAGAGCATGCTCAAAAGTGGAAAGATCCAGGACTTTTCGAATATCCCAGCTAGTGAAGATGAGTCTGTTGTTAGCTCCCAAGAGGAAGAATGGGATGACGTTAGTGCAGTCATGGCAAATATCGAATACTTTAGACCAACATCCTCTCAGAGATCATCTATTCCTGTGTCTGGTTACTCTTATGGGCATTCGGCAATGCTCAGAGCCCCATATCAAAAGCCCTGGACTCCTCCTCGTCCACATCTGCAAGCTCATGGTCGAAGACCTCAGAATCAACTTCAGAGCCAGCCTAGGCCTCGCAACAATCTGGAAAGAAGGAACACTCCTCTTCATCCAGTTCCCATGGCATACAGTGAGCTTTTGCCACATCTAATTCAAAGCTTTTTGGTGGTTCCTAAGCCTCTCAAGCCGTTGACAGAGTCGTACCCTCCAGAGTATAATCCTCATGAGCAGTGTGGGTATCATGGTGAATCAATGGGGCATTCAACCGAAGATTGTAAAGCTTTTCAGGCCAAAGTACAACAGTTGATCGACAAGGGCTACATATCCTTTCCAGAAGGAAGCTTGGTTGTGCACGTCAACCTCTCGCCTGATTAAGTTCAAAGACTTCAGAGAAGAGTCTCCTGATTTCAGTGTCTCAGACAAGAAGATGTCATCAGAGTTGGAGATCATTGTATCCTTTTATCATTTTCATTTGTAGTTTCTTTCCTGTTTGCAGCTACTTGTCTTTTAAGCATTGTTATTTTGAATGGTAATGTTAATGTAGTGATCTTTCACTTTTGAATCAATTATGTCGCATTCGCTCATTTTTGTTTACTTGCATTTAAAAAACAAAAAAAAAATTGCATCCATTTATCTCACACTTATTTCACTGTTGTTTAGCAGGTTTGAGGGAGGATGATGACAACTGGATACCCATAATTGTTCAAGGTATGCTTTCAGAGTAGAACCTGCTGACGATGTACAGGCATTGTTTCAATTCCCAAACACCGGAGATATAAGGGAGATAGACCTTCGTCAACCCCTTTGAGCCTTGAAGTAGGAGTTTCTTTTCTGAACGAAAAAACCCTCACATTCAACCCAGGGCAGGGTAGTCATCAGTTAATTTGACCGAGCGTTCAAATTTCCAAAGGAGTGTGCATCCGAGGATCCATTACCTTTTATTCATTACACCTCAAGAGGTCAAGGGACGTGAAACCACAATGGTTACCCCTCACCAACAAAGGAATGAGGCAGTCATTACCCTTTCAGCAAGTCAGACAAACCAGAGTCACATGATTTGTTCAAAAAATAAAAAAATAAAGAAATAAAAGCCCGCTAAGTCAAAAAAAAAAAGGTGTGAAAACAAATGACTTAGGCAAAAGTTAGGGCATCCCGCTGGACTTCAAAATCGAAAAAAATTCAAAAAAAAAGAATCAGTCCAGGAAAAAGTTAGGGAATAAAAATCAGAAAGGAAAAGTTCCATTAGAACAAAGTCGTGTGACCAGACACAAAGTCAAAAGGGGTGACTGTTACTCCAAGAAACCTCATTGGTGCTTAAACCGTCAACGTCATTGGTTCCTCAACCATCACAAAACCCTTTCGAGAGGCGAGCGCTTAGGAAAAATTAGCTGAACATAGGACTGGAGAACATCAAGGAGAATGGGTGGGCACAGATAAACTTTGAGCCATAAATCTTTCTTTCTAAAACCGTGAACCAGACCACGTCATAACCCTTGAAAGTCCTAATTGAATCAGGTTCAATTCTGAAAGCATACTGCGATAATGTTGCGTAAACTGACTCCTAACGATTTGTTAACTCAACACTACGTGTGGACTAATCGTCCATTCGTCACACACTGTCACAGCATTCAAATAAATAAAATTTCAAAACTTGCATGTGCACTGCATTAAAATTACCATTTGTAAATGAGCAGTTTTAATTGCAGGTCAGTCTGCGTCACCAGGGAAGTTCTTACAAAGAGCAATCAGAGGGAACTTGATCATTCAACGAAGATGACCAGAATCAAGAGCATCTTGTAGGCCTAGGAATCAGGGGCATGTTATCCAGTGGATTTATCGATCAAGGAATCTGTCAGGGTAAAGAAAGTTCCTAAGCATCAGTTGACAGAGGGACGTCATTCAATAGTCAGTTGTATATAGCTGAATCTACCAAACAGGGGCAGGCCACCCGGATTTTTTGTTGACCAGTGATGAATTCTTCCAATGCTCAGCCAGAATGAGTCATGTCGCTTCCACGCTCATACCGGGGCAGGACACTTCCAGAGTTCACTAGGTGCAATTCTCCACGAGCATCCAAGTCCGCCATTCCAGGAATTGGATAATCAGTGACAGTCTGTTCAGAGACTCACCCCCCAGGGGAAAACTTTAGCTACACAGAGCAAGTTATATCAGTAATCTCAGAGTTCAAGACGAGTATCGGGAAATCGTGTTACCCACCGTCGCCTTTGTCACCCTTCTCACAAGAAGCCTTGTCACTAAGACCTTTCTTCCCACCTCGGGAGCTTTTCATAAACATTTCATAAATCATCTGCATACGTTATCCATGTCTCTTCGTTCGTGCATATAGAGCATTTGCATCATAATTGCATTGAGCATAACCCCGTAACATCAATCTCACACCGCAGGGCCTCGTAACCCCAACTTATCAACATTTCAAAGTCCAGTTCTCGTCTGGCAAAACTTCTACAAAGTCTACTCCTCGTCTAGAAAGCCAACCCAAAGTCCAGTTCTCGTCTGGCGAACCAATTTCAAATACCAGTTCTCGTCTGGTAGGAGAATCTTTTAACCAGTTCTCGTCTGGTCACCTTTTCATTTAGCCCATTGGACGCCAGTTCCCGTCTGGTAGTCATTCTTTTTCAGAGTCAATTCTCGTTTGACAATGAACCTAAGGAGTCAGTTCTCGTCTGACGACCTATTCTCTGCCTATCAGTTCTCGTCTGTTGGCCTACCTTTAATAAACCAGTTCTCGTCTGGTAGTTCACCTTCAAAGTCCAATTGCTGGCAACCAAAAAACAAAATAAATCTCTATCAACCTGGCCTTACGCCCAGTCATCCTTGTATCATCATATCCTTGGCATCATGAGCATACATATACATCTTGCACCATTTGCATTGCATTTTCATACTGCATGGTTTATGTTTTTCTCTGATGTGAAGCAGAATGGTTACATGACGCAATCTGGGGCAGTTATCTCAAGATATGATGAATTTCTGCGAGAGTTTGAAGACACTGGGGCAAGTCTGGATGCCAGGTCTTCTGTAAAATCCTCTGAAGGCGATCTTGTTGTAGACGATGCAATCTGAGGCAATTTGAAGAGTAAAGGGATGCTTGGTCACTCTGGATAATCAGTATGCAGTTGTTGAGCTCAGAAGTTTGAAACACTGTGTTAATTCTCAGGGAATATCTGGTATTTATTTTACCAGCAGGGCATTGAAAGTTTATTTCTTCCCCGAGCATATGGATTTGCGTTCAGCCGACAAGGTTTCCTCATAAGGAGTTGGTGTTCTCATTCAGTCAAAGTCCAATTTTCATTGGCATATTTTCCCAACACAGTCGTCATACTATACGTGGGGCGTATTTTGGCTTATTTTGATTCTCCAGCAAAGCCTCTCCTCAGCAGAGCAGCAACCAAATATTTTTCTCAACCATGCCAGAAGGTTGACATCATCCCCAGCTGAGTTAGAGCAGATGATATCCCCAGCTGAACTTCAAGGCTAATTGAATTGTTCTCATCCCCAAGCGGAGTTATCTTTCCACAGTGAAGTTTTCGCAATAGGCAGCTGAAGACCTTGCTTCCCCACAAAGTTAGAATTGTCAGAGCTCTCTCCCCGGCAAGGGTCCCAGCAAGAGGTAATTGTTGAAGCATTTTCCCCAGACAAGTCTGAAGATGATCTTTCCCCACAGAGTTCATATCTGATCTTCACTTTCGTCAGTGAAATATTTCCCAGCAAAGTTGCCATACTTTTGGGTATTTTGATGATACAGTCAGGTATTCATCACCTCCATCAGAGTTAGGTATCTAGACCTCTTGACTTGTCTTCCCCTGTAGAGTTTTAACTCTTGTGGCCGATCAGGCATTTGTCTACCGCTCGTTGTCGCTCCCAAAAGATTTGCATCCCCGGTACAAGCGCGAACGGTCGGCGAAAGGAAGGAATGAGAACACACAGGAGTGAACTCATAAATGAATAGATCGCCAGCTAGGCATTTTTATCCCGAAGGAAAGGTAATGCTGCATAAACCTAAGAAAAGACATGGATAAGACGGTTGCGAACCAGAGAGACTGAGAAAGGGGGTTGGTTACAACCTGGGAAGGTATTAGCACCCAGATTGTCCGCTGTACTCGACGGGATCCACGCTTAAAAGATTTGTGTTTTAAAGGGGTAGTGTCAGTGCAATTTGTGTATCAAAGCTGGAAAGAATTCAAATGTCAGTGTAGAAGAAGTGTGAGGTGTATAAGGGAAGTGTCAGTGTAAGGAAAGAGTATGCTCATGATTATGAGGCTTAAAGAATAAAACTGGAAGAAAAGGGGGAATATACAGATACTTTTTTTTGTTCGATAACTGTTAAGTTATGCCTACGTATCCTCTCGTGCAATGAGGAAGTCAGAACACCGTAGTTCGACCCAAAGAGACTGAAAGATAAATTGACTTGTGAACTGCTTACTTGTCTATGCTCAAGTGTATGACCTATCTGGCTCAGGTGCAAACTGTCTTGCATTAGACGGAAGAAGCAAGTTCTCGGTTGTGAGTGAATGAGATGAGAAAAGAATCCCGGAGGAGACGATTATTGTTTGTTTTTTGTGTTTTCAGTTTTTTTATTGCTTTTCGGAGTTTGTCATAAGAAAATGAGCTTAAGCCTAAACCAAGGGTTAGTAGACTCATCACATCCTCCCTCTGATTAGGGGTAATGAGAATACCTTAAGTGTGAAGTCAGCATCTCACACTTAATCACCATGATGTAGGATTAAGGTCATTAACCTACTTGTGATTATTTAGATGTTTTTGGTGTTTTTGTTTAGTGTTGAGTAATGAGATTAAGCCATAATCAGGGATTGAACAGACTCATTACACTATCCTAATAGAAGGATAATATATGAGAATGTTTAAGCTGAGTAAAACTCCTCAACTTAATCCATGATTAGGGATTAACCTCATGACAAAACAAAGCCTTTATTAAGTGGATTTTAGTTAATGATCAGATGAAGAAATGAGTTTTATGGTTTGTAAGACGACTTGAGGGGGACTTGTCCATTAACACTAGGGTTAGTCCTTCTTAACCAATTAAGGAAGAATTAGAACCATAATGCAAGGCCCAAGTTACAAGCTTGATGACTTGATGGTTATTAAGCGAATTGATTAAAGGATTTAAACACATTAAGGGTTTAACACTTATGATTAAAGTTATACACTCCATCCTAATAGAAGGATGCAGGCATAAGCTTAATCACAAAGCCTTAAAACCTTTAGGGTTTAGTCCCTGATTGTGAGATGAGAAGAGAAGACTCAAAGAGAAACAAAGGTAAAAACTAAGTGGGGGGACTAATCAAACCCTAATTATTATCATGCTTGGTCATTCCTAGGGTTTGTGAGGCTTAAGAAAGAAAGAGATCTTCAAAGAACCACCAAGGAGAGAAGCAGATGAAAGGAGGAAGAAGCAAAACAACTTGCTTCACTTAAGAAGACAAGTTGCTTGAAGAAAGAAGGTAAGATGAACAAGAATGAGCAAGCTCAATCCAAAGCACAAGATAAAATGCAACAATGATGCATAAGAGAGATGAAAAGAGATTGTGAGAAGTGAAGGCAAATTCACTTCTCAAACAACTTACCACCTGAAAAGTTAGCAAAAGAAAATGAAATGCAATGAAAATGAGGTGAAATGTGATGATGCAAACCAAAACCAGAAGCATGAGTATGATGTTAATGATGCTAAGAGATGATGAAAACATGAGGCAAGGCATTAGGATGATCATACAAACATATGGGTGCAAATGAGGCATGCTTAGAACCATGAATGTTCATGAAAAGTTATGGGATGCAAATGACATACAACATGGCAAATGAAAGATGCAATGATCAAACATGATCCTAACATGTCCTAAGATGTGTAATGAATCAAATGGATGCACAAAATGTCATGGCAAGTTATGATATTCAAGCAAATGGAAGATGGATGCAGAGGAAGGCCCAAATTAGGGTTTATGATCAATGCACAAAACAAAATTCAAAACCAGAATCAAACATCATGATAAAAATTTGAAAATGCAATCAAAGGAACCCTAAACCTATACAAACTCACTGCCCAAAGGAGGGGATCCAACTCTTAACCTAGTTCAAGTTATGAGTTTCCTAAGATTGCTAGGGTTTTAAGGTACCTTGTCAAGAAAAATGCCAAACAAATTGAAAATGTAAGATCAATTCATGCCAATTTAATCCTATAAACTACATGTTATGCAAGATGCAATGCAAGAAGGATCATTGTCCAACTCTCAATGGTTAGGCAGAAATGGATTTTTGAAGTTTGAATCAAAATAATGCCTTGAAATGAAATTAAATCCATTGAAAATTGTCAAAAGGCATCAAGATCAAAAAAGAAATTTGGTTTGAGAGTTGGACAATGTTTCTAAATGATTTTAAATGTTTCCTGAATTTTTTTGTGATTTTTAAATACCTAAAAGTATTTTTAATTAATTAATTTTCATTAATCAATTAAAAATAAACTTTTAAATGATTTAAAAATAATTTTTGATGCAAAAAATAAAAATAAAAATATTTTTGGTTTCTGAAAATTGATAAAAGGTTTGATAAAAATTTTCAGAATTTTCAAAGTGTTTTGCTATTTTTAATAAAATGTGGAAATTAAATGAAATAAAATGAAAATAAAATTGAATTTAAACTGAAAAATGAGAAAGTCAGCGCATCCAAGGGCTGTGGTTCAAACTGGGACACGCGGGAATGGGCTTAGCGCGCATCTGGACGGCCTACATTCAAATTTCGCTAATTAAGATTAAACCCTAATCAGAAACCCTAAACACTTTCAGATGACCGGAACAGTGTTCCGTTCATCTTCTTCGGCAAGCCAAAATCTCTATCTCTCTCAATATGCATCAAATCCTCACCAAACTCTCCAGAATCACTCTATGAACATCACCAAACATAAACGCTAAATCAAACAACATTTATTTTCACTGAATCGAAGGAAACAAGCAAAAACATTTTCACGGGCAAACTTTCAGAGCAAGCATACAACCTCAAAACTCAATCATTTTCAAAAGTAAAAGGCTCAGTGAACTCAGGGGAGCATGTAGATCATTTTAGAAACAAGAAATAAAGGTTCTGGAAAAATGAATTTCCATGGCTACCTGAATCGAAGCTTTCAAATCAGGGACTTTCTGGCCAGTTCCTTGCTTCCAATCAACTCCAACGAACCTCCTGAGAAGCTTGCAATGCTTGGTTGGAGTTTATAATGGTTGGTTTATGAGTTTGAAAAAGTTTTGTTCAAGGAGGGGCAGAAATCGTGTTTTGATTTCAGGAGGTTTTAGGGCAAAGTAAGGGCAGGGAAATGATCAGGAGAGTGTGTTGAGATGTTTGGTGAAGTTGGTTTGGGTGTTTGATGCTTGTGGAGAGTGTTTCGAAGGAAGTTGCATATGGAGCATAAACCTGGAACTATGGCTTATGATCTCTTTTAGGCTTGTGTGTGTGGTGTGTTATGCTGGCTTTGGTCCACTCATCACAACTAGAGAGGTCAGAGGAGTTGATGTGGACTGCTGTGATTGGTATGGCTCAAGTTGCCAAAATGTCAAATTTGTGTAAGAGAAGTGTGGGCTCATAGCTAGCCAAGGACAAGTGGGATGTCCTGCGCAGCAAGAAGTATGGAGAGCCCTAGGATCAGTTCTGATGTCAGCAAGCAAGTGGATTAGGGTTTGAGTGAGGTTTTGCAACTTGCTTCATTTTTGGCCCTTTTGAAATTTCTTGCTCCACAAGTCACAAAAATGAGCAAACTCTTGGTGAATTCTGATTTTTAGACATTGGCTCATGTTTGTATGAAGATTAGAAGTCCATTTGATAGCACAAATTGCCTTGGCAAGTGGTTTTGCAACTTTGCCTCTTTGGTAGAAAATTTGAAATTATGTGATTTTTCCCAACTTTGACAAGCCATAACTTTTGATCCAAAATGAATTAGGTCAATTTCTTGTACTTTTTGAAAAGGGAATGATTCATTCTACAACTTTCATGACCAAAGTTTTCTCATTTGAAGCATTTTTGAATCAAAAAGCAAGGGTTGAAAAAGTTTCCCAAAATGGCAAGTTTCCATTACAAGTCATTTCCCAAAAAGTCAACTTTGCAAATGGCTTAAAATTCTTCAATTTTGTGAACTTCTAACATCTTCAATGATAAAATAAAGATCATACACAATCAAAATGATGAAGAACACCCTTTGTTTGGGTCATTGGGGGCCTCAGATGCCCTGATTTTGCACTGACTTGCTCAAAAAGTCAACTCTTGATCAGATGACTTCCCCATTGAATTTCTTCATGAAAATTGACATGCATGATCCCTATACCATATAGAGACCAATAGCAACAAGAATTACCAAAAAATTTGGAGTTATGGCCTCTAAAACCAAAACCCTAATTCTAGGTCATCTGTGCAGTCAAACCTGGCTCTGCTTCCATGCCTTTCTCAGTTCTTGTGATTTTTTGACATTCTTGACTTTGTGGGGATATAATATGATGCTTGAGCATACATGGACCCCTTTGAAATGATTGAAGACCTTTGGAGTGGCTCAAGTGGCTCTTGGATTGCTCAAATCACAAACCCTAGATGCAGATGACTTTGAACCAATGCAGTGAAGCCAATATGCAATATGAGATGCTATGATTGAGATTATGTATATGAGGAAGATCACAAGCCATGGTGTGAATGGGTGAGGGCAAATTTGGGGTGTTTACAGCTGGCCCTATTCAAGCATGAGTTAGCTGTGCAGGATGTAAGCAGCGGCTTATCAGGCGAACAAGATAACTTGTGGTTGAATACCAAAGACAGTCCAAAATTTGCACTCACAGAATGAAGAAGAAAAGGGATATAGATTGTAAAAGAAAAATAAAGTATATTATAAAGTGTGGGTGACGGAGGACGACCGCCGGGCAGAGGACGACTGCTGGGGAAAGAGCAATGACGGGGACGACCGACATGCTGGGGAAAAAGCGGGAAATAAAGCAACGACGGGGACGGCCGACGTGCTGGGGATAAGAGATTATGATGGGGACGACCATCACAATAAAGCTATAAGATTCTCTGGGGATTAAAGGTAAACATAAACGATGAGGTACGGTCATCATGTTCATAAAGTAATGTAAACAACGATGGGGACGGCCATCGGGCTAAACTGATGAAGGACGATCATCAGGAAAAAGAAAAAGGGGACCACGATGGGGACGGCCATCGGGTTAAAGAATAAATGAAATAATGATGAGGGACGGTCATCAAGGGTGAAGGACGATCACCAGGAAAAGGAAAAGGGACCACGACGGGGACGACCATCGGGTTAAAGAATAAATGAAATAATGATGAGGGACGATCATCAAAGGTGAAGGACGATCACCTAGCAGGGGACGACTGCTCCGTTGGGGATAAGATGAGGGACGGTCATCTAAGGTGAAGGACGATCACCTGGCAGGGTACGGCTGCCGAAAGTCACGACATAGGACGAATGCCGGATAAAAGGGTCGACGATGGGGACGGCCATCGGATGAGCATGATGAAGGACGATCATCAAGAGGTGAAGGACGATCACCTAGCAGGGGACGGCTACTCTCAAGGTTTATCATGACATAGGACGAATGTCAGATAACAAGATCAATGATGGGGACGGCCATCGGATAAAATGATGAAGAACGATCATCAAAAGGTGAAGGACGATCACCTGGCAGGGTACGGCTGCCGAAAATCACGACATAGGACGAATGTTGGATAAAAGGGTCGACGATGGGGACGGCCATCGGATGAGCATGATGAAGGACGATCATCAAGAGGTGAAGGACGATCACCTAGCGGGGGACGGCTGCTCTCAAGGTTTATCATGACATAGGACGAATGTCAGATAGAAAAGAAATTTTTCTTTGCTGGCGACCTACTGGGGGATAGTAAACACGGACGAGTGTTTCCATCCAAGAAATAAAAGGTATAAGTGTTCTGACATTGTGTATAGATTAAAGATGCGGACGAGCATCCCTAAGACTACGATACGGACGAGTATCGGGTAGAAACAAATACTGACACGTGTTCAGAGATGATGATACGGACGAGTATCAACTGGTTAACAAGGAACACGGACGAGTGTTAATTTTGAGGGGACTCTTCTGGGGAATAGTAGACACGGACGAGTGTCTAATATTCAAGGAAACATGAGTGGTATATACAAGATACGGATGAGTATCTGTATAAGTGTGAGTGGCGTACAGGAGAGTGTTTAAATTGTTAGGGAGAGTGACACGGACGAGTGTCAAGAAAGAGAAAAGGGTAATATAGACAGGTATATGATATACAAAGTGTTTAGGTTACTGTGCTGGGGAAGGTGACACGGACGGGTGCCAAGGAAGTTGTATATATGTGTGTATAGGTGAGTGCAAAGGGGATGCTTTGGCTTTCTGCTGGGGGTATGACACGGACGGGTGTCAAGGAGGATATGTTACTGCTAATGATTCGGGCGGAAGCCTTTCGGTGCATTTCGGGGTGCAACGACACGTGCATGGAATTCTGCAACAAAATGTCTGCATTCATCATGATACCCAATACTAGTGTTTGGCTATGCGAAAACATAACTACATATCAGAGTGCGAAATATGACCCGAATAAAATCTCCTCTTTCATTTTAGCCAGTGTTACCACAGCAAGATAGTATCCCAAATCCTTCGTTGCCCCTTTAGCAGCAAAGCTGCTTAGAAAGTGAATCAGAATTGCCTGCTGAAACATAAGACTGCCTGGCTTCAGATTTTCTGCAGAAATGATGACATTCTAGGCAAGCTGCACTAGCCTTGGTGAAATTTACAAAGGCATATCCTTTGTTCAGCCCAGTTCGGAAATCTATCGGTAAGCAGACAAAATCAAAGGAGAAAGTGTTTTTTTTTTCACCCACGCAATGGCTCTCCAAGAACTTCACTGTCATGTCTCGATTGTATCTGCTAGGAATGTTTTTGATCATAACTGTTGTTTGATCTCCCTCAGGGCGAACTGGAACAGCACTTGGTTGCTTGGGCGAAATTCGGGAGCTTCTGCGTTTAAGCCTGAAGAAACTAAGGAAGCCATTGGGGAAAGCGAAAGATGTGGCTTTTCTTAACAATTTGAATGAAAGGTGTGGTTAAGGGTTCATACTCTCTCTCCCCCCCCCCCCCCCCCCCCGTTTTTTTTTTTTTTTTTTTTTTTTTTTTTTTTTTTTTTTTTTTTTTTTACGACTTCACTGGGGAATCATGACACGGACGGGTGTTAAAAAGAGTGTTTATGAGTGTAAGGCAAACGCCTTAGCTTTCCGCTGGGGATATGACACGGACGAGTGTCAAGGGGTATCTGTATTTGTAAGAGAAAAGCCTTGGCTCTCTGCCGGGGAATCTGGGGAATCTCCTGTATACCGTTGATGGATTGTCATCATCCACAAGTGTTTGATTCAGAAACATGGCCTATGATTATGCGATATGTTTGATTTTTGCCGTAATGCTCTGTATTAGACAGAATGCTACGCTTTGCAGGGAGAATATGATGCGAATGCAATGTTTATGCAAAGATACCGATCCGGGATTCGGATCCCGTTATTGCGAAGATCTCTGGCTGATCTGCTTGAAGTGGATCTCCCAGCCGGGGATAGGATCATTGGTAGATCTGATGCAATTGACTTTGCTTGGGGATATAGGTCACTGATAGACCTATTTATGTAATGAGGGACCCAGTTGGGGTTTGTAGAAGCTTTCATCACTCTGTTGTGAGATCTTCAGGCATTGCTCTTCCGGATGGAGGCTGAAGCTCTGTGGGGAAATGGTTCCTTGACTTGCACTCGGCTGGGGAAGAAGAAAGATCACTGAAAGATCTTCCTAGAGATTTCTGTAGGGGTCCTGCTGAGGATGATGCTGGACAAATCAGCTGGGGAAAAATCATCTCCGGTGCTAATTGGGAGATAGACTGAGTAGATAATGATTTGCCAGCTTGCTGGGGAGAAGCTTACATGCCCCATGTTGCGCTTCGGATACCTGCAATCCTGCACAGACAGAGAAATGCACAAGTAATCCCGAGGTATCCCTTACTGGATTTCATCATAGGAGTTTAGACACTCCCGGGAGTAAGTATATTTCCTGCAAGCACGTATTTTTAGAGAAGCATCTGTATTTATGCAATCAATATCATCAGACATTTTTGCAAATAAGAGAGTACGCGACAGTGTGTGACTGAAAATCTGATTTTATTAATTCGTGTGCCCTGAATTGGCGAGATACAGTCAAGGAAACAAATCCCCTAGAATGAGGAGACTGTTACAAATTGAGAAACAAGATGTTGGCAATGTTGACGATGCTTCAAGGAGCTTCCCCTTTGCTATGACTCGTATGACATTTGACGTTCTTCTCGTCTTGCTTTCTGAAGTAGGATGATTCTGAAAGAAGCTTGATCCTTTCAAAGTTCACCAAGTTGTAAGTGATGCAGACGAATTTAGAATGCAGTTGTTCGCTTATTCCCTTATTTTGCATGGATCGCCCTTTCGGGTTTTCAATCCGTCGGGATACCCATTTTTGCTTGAGTTGTCCAATGCGGCTTTTCAACTCAGCGGGTGTACATTTTTTTTCACTTATTTCTGCCCGAGTCTTTTATTCTGTTTTTGACTCGCCGGGATGCCCTATTTTTGCCTGGACTTACATTCTGTTTTTATGTCCAGCGGGTCATTTTTTTATGCGAAGTATTTTTTTAACTGCATCTGAATTCACACGGGACGGGAAGTCTTCACCATCCATAGTACTGAGCATGAGTGCTCCACCGGAGAAAACTTTCTTTACTACGAATGGCCCTTCATAGTTCGGAGTCCACTTGCCCCTGTGGTCTGTATGAGGAGGGAGGAGTCTTTTCAGCACAAGATCTCCTACTTGGTACTCTCGGAGTCTGACTTTCTGATCGAAGGCTTTCTTCATCCTTTTCTAATACAGCTGCCCATGACAGATTGCAGCTAACCTTTTCTCTTCAATCAGATTCAGTTGTTCGTATCGGGATCGGACCCACTCTGCTTCACTCAGCTTGACATCCATTAATACCCGTAAGGAGGTTAATTCAACTTCAACCGATAGGACTGCCTCCATACCATACACAAGTTGATACGATGTTGCCCCAGTGGATGTTCTGATTGACGTACGGTACCCATGCAAGGCAAACGATAGCATTTCATGCCAGTCTTTATAGGTAACTACCATCTTCTGCACAATCTTCTTGATATTCTTGTTAGCTGCCTCAACAGCACCATTCATCTTTGGCCTGTAAGGAGAAGAATTGTGGTGTTGGATCTTGAAGTCTCGGCACAGTTCTGCCATCATTTTGTTGTTCAAGTTGGAACCATTATCAGTAATGATTCGTTCGGGCACTCCATACCGACAGATGATGTCTCTCTTCAGAAATCAGGCTACCACTTGCCTTGTAACATTTGCATAGGAAGCTGCTTCGACCCACTTGGTGAAATAGTCAATGGCAACCAAGATGAATTTGTGGACGTTTGAAGCAGTCGGTTCAATCTTGCCAATCATATCAATGCCCCACATGGCAAAAGGGCCAGGGTGAAGACATCACATTTAGAGGATTTGGAGGCACATGCACTTTATCCGCATAAATCTGGCATTTATGGCATTTCCTGGCATAAGCACAACAGTCTGCATCCATTGTGATCCAGTAGTAACCTGATCTTAACCATTTCTTTGCCATTGCATGCCCTCCTGCATGGGTACCAAAGGATCCTTCGTGCATCTCGTGCATTAACAAGTCTGCTTCAGTTTTATCAACGCATCTGAGGAGTACCATATCAAAATTTCTCTTGTACAGGGAACCATCAGTATTCAGGAAGAAACTACCAGCAAGCCTCCTTAAAGTCTTCTTATCATTGGAAGATGCCCCAGGTGGGTATGTATGATCCTCCAAGAAGCATTTGATATCATGGAACCAAGGCTTATCATCTTTAACAACTTCTGTTGCAAATACATATGCTGGTCTGTCAAGTCTGGATACTGCAATTTGAGGCACAAAGTTGGCGGCTTGAACTTTGATCATGGATGAAATGGTAGCCAGAGCATCTGCAAACTGATTTTCGTCTCGAGGGATATACTCAAGCTTGACCGTTGTAAAGAAAGTCAGCAACCTCCTTGTATAATCCCTGTAATGTATCAGATGATCCTGGTGTGTGTACCATTTGCCGTTGGTTTGATTGATTACCAAAGCTGAATCTCCGAATACAGTCAAAGTCTTGATCCTGAGGTCAATGGCTTCCTCAAGACCCATAATACAAGCTTCGTATTCAGCTTCGTTGTTAGTGCAGTTAAAAGTGAGTTTTGCCGAGAAAGGCATGTGAACTCCTTTTGGTGTAATGAGTACTGCACCAACACCACGACCATTCATATTAACAGCCCCATCAAACATCATAGTCCATTCTTCTTTTGGGTCAGGCCCTTCAGTGTGAACAGGCTCTTCATGATATTTTGCTTTGATGAACATGATGTCTTCATCAGGGAAGTCAAATCTCATAGGCTGGTAATCATGGGTTGCTCAGCAAGATAATCCGACAATACACTGCCCTTGATGGCTTTCTGAGATGTGTACTGGATGTCATATTCTGTGAGGATCATTTGCCATCTTGCAACCCGTCCGGTAAGTGCTGGCTTCTCAAAAATGTACTTAACTGGATCCATCTTTGAGATCAATAAGGTAGTGTGGGTCAACATATACTGCCTTAGTCGGCGAGCAGCCCACGCTAAAGCACAGCAAGTTTTCTCGAGCAGTGAATAACGTTGTTCACAATCGGTAAACTTTTTGCTTAGGTAGTATATTGCATACTCTTTTCGACCAGACTCGTCATGTTGGCCCAACACACACCCCATTGACTCTTCTAATACTGTCAAGTACATGATTAGAGGTCTTCCTTCAACTGGAGGCATAAGGATTGGAGGCTCTTGTAAGTATTCCTTGATTTTGTCAAAAGCCCTCTGGCAGTCTTCGTTCCACCTGACCGTTTGTTCTTTTCTTAACAACTTGAACAGGGGTTCACAGGTTGCAGTAAGATGAGATATGAACCTTGAAATGTAGTTCAATCTACCTAGGAACCCTCGAACTTCTTTTTCTGACTTTGGTGCAGGCATTTCTTGAATGGCTTTAACTTTATCAGGGTCAACTTCAATCCCTTTTTCACTTACAATGAATCCCAGCAGCTTACCAGATCGCACCCTGAATGTGCATTTGTTGGGGTTTAGCTTCAATTGGTACTTCCTCAGACGCTTGAATAATTTCAACAGATTTACCAGGTGGTCTTCTTCTATGAGGGACTTGGCAATCATATCATCCACATAACATTCAATTTCTTTGTGGATCATGTCATGGAATAATGTTACCATAGCCCGTTGATAAGTTGCACCAGCATTCTTCAGTCCGAATGGCATCACCTTATAGCAGAACGTGCCCCAGGGTGTGATGAAAGTTGTCTTCTCCATGTCTTCAGGTGACATTTTGATCTGATTGTATCCTGAAAATCCATCCATGAAGGAGAACACCGAGAACTGAGCCGTACTATCCACCAATACATCAATGTGAGGTAAAGGGAAGTCATCTTTCGGGCTGGCTCTGTTCAGATCCCGGTAATCCACACACATCCTTACCTTTCCATCCTTCTTAGGCATAGGCACAATATTAGCAACCCATGGCGGATAGCTAGTTACAGCAAGGAACCCGGCGTCCCATTGCTTTTGCACCTCTTCCTTTATCTTCATTGCCATATCTGGGCGAGTACGGCGTAGTTTCTGTTTGACCGGTGGGCAATCTTCTTTCAGGGGTAGCTTGTGCATGACAATATCGGTGTCCAACCCTGGCATATCCTGATAAGACCAAGCAAACACATCCACATATTCTCAAAGCATATCAATCAGTTGCTCTTTCACTGAATCTTGTAGGCAGGCCCCGATCTTGACTTCTTTCACATCTTCTTCCGTACCAAGATTAACCATTTCGATCTCCTCCTGATGAGGAGTGATAACCTTCTCCTCTTGCCTTAACAACCTGGCTAGCTCTTCAGGAAGCTCATAGTCTTCTTCAACCCCTTCATCAGCTTGATTGATTGGATTGTCAAAGTCATACGAAGTCATAGCTGTGTTGTTGTCGGTGCAGTCTGAAAGGCACTCTTTGCAAGGGTTTAGATTATTTATTTTAGTGATCGATTTTAATCTTATTTAGAAAAAGTGAAGTAAAGTTATCATTTTGGAAAACATTGCCATTTTATTTTTTGTACAAAAAGAAAAGTGAAAAACAGTGAGCGGGCAAAGAAAAAGACTCATTTGCAAAAGATGTCCGATATTCATTGATTGATCTGTTTGCACAAAACTACAAGATGGCCCGATTACAAAATGAGTCTTGACATCTTGGGCAAGATGCAAGACTTGATGCATGCTTAAAATATACAGGAAATAATAATTACTCTGCAGGAGTAACCCTTATAATTTCCTGGGAAGACCAGTTTGAGATATGGCTCCCCGGGATCCTTGGACGTATCCAGCTCTCCAGGTTGCGCTCATCTTCCGACTCATCTTCCAAGTTGTTCACTGCATCCGGGGCGAGCATTCCCCCGCTGACAAAGTTGGGCTTCTTGGCAGCCTCTGATTGATCTTGTTGATTTGGTTTGTAACCCAACCCAAATCTGTCCTCCTTCTTCTCCACGGGCAGCAGCTTGCCCCAGCCTTGGGCAGTCCCCTCTTCAACAACCTTCCTGGCTTGCTGATAAGACGTTATGGAGGTTCCAAGTACAGTAGATGCTTCATTAATGTTCAGGGCCTCAAACCCCTGGCTCATAGTTTCATGGATTTCCCCGTCCATTTCTATGTATTTGTATGTAGCCAGATGTCTAACAAAGATGTCTTCTTCACCACAGATGGTGATGATCTGGCCCTCCCACTCGAATTTCAACTTCTGGTGAAGGGTAGACGTAACTGCGCCAGCGGCATGGATCCAAGGCCTACCCAACAAACAGCTGTAGGCTGGCTGAATGTCCATCACATAGAAGGTAATTTTGAAGGTCTGCGGGCCAATCATCACAGGCAGATCAATCTCCCCAAGCACTGATCTTTTAGAGCCATCGAATGCTCTCACCACCAAATTACTCGGACACAATGCCAAGCCATCATATTCCAGCTTCACTAAGGCTTTCTTTGGTAGGACGTTGAGTGAAGACCCAATGTCCACCAGTACATGGGATAGAACAGCACCCTTGCATTCTAGAGTGATGTGCAAAGCCTTGTTGTGGTTACGTACCTCAGCTGTCAAGTCAGTATTGGTGAAGCCCAGTCCATGACTGGTATTGACATTTCCCACCACAGTTTCTAGCTGATTAACAGTGATCTCTTCTGGCACGTATGTTGCGTGCAAGACTTTCAGTAATGCGTTCCTGTGAGCTTCAGAACACATTAGTAGGGATAATATGGAGATCTTTGAGGGAGTTTGGTGAAGCTGATCCACCACCTTGTAATCACTTCTTTTTATGATTCTCATAAACTCGTCTACATCTTGTTCAAAAGAGGTCTTCTGATTTTCTTTGATAGCTGTCTCTTCAACCACCACACTCTTTCCTTTTGCTTTGGCAGCAGCTTCTGCTTCGGCATTAGGTCTTTGCACTTGTGAGGCAAAAAGGCGTCCGCTTCGAGTGAAGCCTCCGCCTCCCCCAACATTATCAATCTGTGGAGAAGAGGTTGAAGAATCCAAAGTGATTTTCTCCCCATCGCAGTAGAGGTCAGAGCCATAATGCCAAGGGATGGCATTACTGCTTTCATATGGAACTGGTCCAGGCACCGTGATGGTGACTGGACTGACTACTGTAGAGGAGGGTGCTGAAATGTTGTGTGGATCGTAGTAGATGGTGACTGGTGATCTGGCAGGAGATGCCACTGTTTGTTGTTGAAAGTTGTTGTTTGGAGGAACATATGCTGGATCATAATAAATGGTGACTGCTGAGATATTTGTTGGCGTTGTAGAAGATTCTGTAGAATGAATGGATGCTGACGTTGTAGAAGAAATGGTTGTTGACATTTGATTTGTTGATATGATGGACGGAGCCATTGTTGATAGTTCTGATGAATTGGTCGTAATGATTGTTGTTGCAGTTGTAGGAGACTCAGGAATTGTTGTCAGAGGGGTTGCTGGATTCGCAGGCGCTGATGTTGTGATTTGAAGTATACCACTCTGGATAAGACCATCTATGCCGCTTCTCAAATTATCACACCCGTTGACAGAAATGTTGCAATAACCACAACCGAGCTCACACCCGGGGAACATCTGGCACTCTAGAAGCTGAGCTTTGATTTCTACCAGAGGTGTTCGAATCTGTCCAATGCTGGTTATCAAGAAAGATGGCTTGTCTTCCTCAATAGCATTAATTCTTGGTCCTCCATGATTGGGCATGGGATTCTTGTTGACATTTGGCGGGGGTGAAAAGTTGAGGGCTTTGGAATCCACTAGATCCTGTACTTTCATTTGCAAAGCCCTGTATTTCTCCGTGCTGTGGCCAGGTGCATTGGAGTGAAAAGCACATCTGGCGTTGGCGTCGTAATTTCTTGGAAGACTGGAGGGATCTGGGGGTGCCAATGTCCTTAGTTCAACCAAGTTGAGCTTCAGGAGTTGTGGCAATAAAGCGGCATAAGGCATCGGGATAGGGTCAATTACCCTATTTGCCTGTGATGGTCTCTGTTGAAAGGGTCTTTGTTGTTGATTGCTGTTGTTGTTGTTGTTGTAGTTTCTTTGTGGCGGATACTGAACTTGATGTTGATAGTGTGTATGTTGTGGTGGTTGATATGCTGGTTGCTGAGGAATCGGAGCCGGAATAGTGATAGCTGCTACTGATCTGTGAAGGTACTGAGGCCTGCCCCTGGTGGCATGAATGGCATTTGTCTCACCAACTCTTCTAGGTCCCGCAAAAGGCTTCCTGGGATTACTCGACGAACTTGCACCATTATCAATAATTTTGCCCATCTTCAGAAGGCTCTCAATTCTTTCTCCAGCTATAACTATGTCAACAAAGCTGGTGGAAGAAAAGGCAGCTAGCCTATCAATATATGTCCCTTGCAGAGTGTTCATAAACATGTCGGCCATTTCTCTTTCCGACATGGGTGGCTGGACAGCAGCAGCAAGCTGTCTCCACCTCTGGGCGTATTCCCTGAAGCTTTCTCTGGATGACTGAGACATTCCCATCAATAGAGTCCTGTTAGGAGCCATGTCCAGATTGTATTGGTATTGTCTGATGAAGGCCTCAGCTAGATCCTTCCAGCACCTGATTGTTGCTCTGGTCAAATGAGAGTACCACTCTCTGGAAGCCCCAGTCAGACTGTCTTCAAAGTAGAACATCCACAGTTTTTCATCCATGGTGTATGCCTTCAATCTCCCCAGAAAGGATTGCAAGTGAGTTCGTGGACAGGAAGTTCCATTGTACTTCTCGAAGCACGGGGGTTTAAACTTATGGGGAATCCTTACCCCGTCCACTAAACCCATATCCATGACATCAAAACCCAGGGAATTTTGAGACTCCAGAGATCTCAATTTCTCAGCAATTTCATCAAGCCTTTTTTCATAGGCTTCATCCCCAGCTCCCATTACAGTGAATTGATCCTCTTGGGGTCTTCCTGTAAGACCCTTCCTGCAGTAGTATTCCCTTGCACATTAGTAGGGATGTTGATCTCTGGATGAAGATGAGGCCCATATACTGGTGGGTTAACATGAGGCTGAACCCTCTCATTGTTACTTGTTCCTCCAGTCCCCAGATGGGGTTCTTCCTGGGTCTGCCTTTCTACCAATGCCCTCAATCTTTCTTGACTTTGAGCCAAGCCATTCATTACTTCCATGAACTGGGTCATCTGGTTTCTCATCTCCAGCCTCTCGTTAACCATCTGGGTCCTGACCTCTGTTAGTTCTTGTTGTACTTGGTCCATCTGTATACCAGGAAGATTGTTGCGAGTAGGGTATCTGTGCGGACGGTTGAGAGGGAACACCCGACGGCGAGCAAAAATTCCTGAATCACAACAGAGTTAGTAACAACAAAACAAAAGCCTACAAAACAAAACAAAAGGTTAGTATGCAATGCAGTATGCTTATTTGTTTCCAAGGTATCCGGCTTGGCACTTGGTTTTGACCTTTCCAGACCCTGAGGAAGATGCTTTGATGTTGCTTGAGAGAAAGAGAACTTAGTGAAACAAACTAACAAATATATTACAAATGGTGAATCATATAGTTTGTTTTTCTACAACACATGCCCCTGAGGGGTCAAAATACAACATAAAAGGAAAAGTACATGAAATGAAAACAACAACAAGCAAAAAGTCAGACACCAAGACCAAACTCATCCTCCTTCACCTCCTTCAGAAGTGCTTCAGTTACAGGGTCAGCCAGATGCTCTATAATGTTTCTGATAAGAAGATTCCTGGTGGTGATAGCAGTGGTCAACTTCTTGTGCCTGTCTTGGTCCTTTGACCTCTTCACACCAGCCCTAAGCTTCAATTCTAAGATTTCCTTCTGGGCTGCCAGCAGAGCCTCCTGTTGTTTCCTCTCAATGGCCTCCAACTGCTCAATCCTGTCCTGAGTTCTCTTATCCTCTTGAGTGCGAGCTTCAGTGATCCTGACCCACCTAGCTTGACTTTCTTTCAGATAGAGGTCAGTCTTAGCCTTCTGAAATTGGGCCTCTTTACAGGCATTCTTCAAAATCTGCTCTCCAGCTCTTGATTTCTTGATGTAGTCCTCTGCTTTCTCAATCTTGGCTAGATGCTCCACTTTAAGCTTTTCCAACCTTTCAATGTCTAGACGACCATCACTCCTCTCCCAGAGGGTCTTCTTCAGAGCTTGAGACAGATTCTCATTTCTTTCCTTCAGCTTCTCAAATTCTTCCAGGCTGACAGTGACTAGAGGTGGTACTGTGGATGGTCCAGGTACATCCTCAATGGCAAAGGGCATCCCAGAAATCTGAGCCCTAGCATGAGATCACTCATAATACTGAGCTGAAGCCGCATTGTTGCATCTCCCAAGAATGGCCATCCCTTTGGTCTGGATGTTGTCCCAAGCCCAGGACGCTTGCCTGGCAACAGCTGGATTAGGTTTTATCTCACAATACAGGGTTTCAGCCAAGTCTTGCACTCTAGGAGGGTGAACCAAAGCATAGCCTAACTGTCTCTTAAACAGCAAAGGGTTGTAGTTGATGCAACCCTTCACTCCTATCAGAGGTACATTGGGGAACTGTCCACAGCTAGTAATTATGTCTCTGCCTTTGGTGCACCACCTGATGTCATCTGGAGTTAATGCAATGAGTCTCCTAGCCCAATTCTTTTGTTGGTGAGGATTCAGGAAAGCATCAGTCTTGGGTAAGTGTTTGAGCAGCCGGGTATGGAATAGAGGAGCACAGCATCTCACCAATCTCCCTCTCTGCTTTTCATTCCTTTGGTGAACAAAATAATAGAAATCTCCCAGTAAGGTGGGTACTGGGTTCCTCAAAAGGAAGAGATGAATAGCATTCTTGCTGATAAACTTGGGCTCATCTGCAAACAATACAACCCCATATATGCTGAGGGCTAGTAATGCACAAACTGCCCTCCATTCTCCCAAGGAGGCCTTCAGGATAGCCTGAGAAGTCAAGAAGTCTAAGTGTAGACCAGGGATCCCAGCCTTTGTAGTCATACTCTGCTCAATCAACATAGGCTCTATGTATAGTGCCTTAACCACTTCTTCATTGCTGGGAGAAGTCATCTCAGGGTTGAAGGGGATACCACCCCTGATAGGCACTCCAATCAGTGATGAATACTCCTCCAATAGGGGTCCCAACTGAAAATTCTGGAAGGTGAAGCATCTCAGAGGAGGATCATAGAACTGTAGGCAAGTGTGAATCAAACTCCTCTGAGAAGGGTCCAAGTCCATAACCATATCAAGGATGCCTCCATAATGCTCTCTGAATAATGGGATATTGTCTGGAGTAATGAGTGCCTGGACCTGCCTGATGCCAGCCAGCACAGGCTCAAAGAAGTGGTATGAAATGTTGCTCTTCTTGGGTGCCATGTCTGCTGATGAAGAGCTGAAACAAGTGCTGATGATGGAAACTAACACTGGAGATGAGCCACTGACAGGCTGATGCTGGTGATGAAGGTAACTGAAGCAGGTAGCTGATGAAGATAGCTGAAGCAGATACTGATGAACAAGGTTCTATGCAGATGAAGGGGTCAAAACCAAGCCAAATGAAATGTGGATACCCTGAAAACAAATAAACAAATGTTAAATGATGCAATGATGATGGATGCAAATGATATGCAAGGGTTTGTGATCAAGCTGGATCTGATAACTGCCTTGATGTAAAGTCCATGTATGTTTAAGAAGTCCAGATGGTAGGTTCAGAAATCCAGTAACCAAGGTGGGGTGCTCAAATAAAGAGTCACATGTCCAGGGTTAAATCACAAGAACTGTCCCAAAATGGAGCACTCTTAATCAAACAAAGTAACAGGGTATGCTGTGGTCAAGGGTACCTGCAAACCTGTAAACAGCCCAACCCCCTCACAGGTGATGTTCTAGAACAAGGATCCTCAGACTTGGATCAGTTATGAGAAGTGTAAACACTTCTAACCCGGAGGTACAGTGTTTACAATAACCATAAAAAATCCTCCTCTAATTCACCTCAGTCTCTGAAGGTCATAATAAAAGGTCATCCAGACTTAGCAGGCTTCCCAGATAGCCCTAGCACTACAGGAGATCTGTAGCACAGAGTTCTCAAGAAGAAACCCATATCTGAATCGTGTTTCATATTCCCGCAACAGACCGAAATGGAATGGGAAAGAACATGAACCACTCTAGCCTAGGTGTCACTCAGGTCCCAGGTATAGGACCTTAAACTCTCAGTAGAACCCCACCCACCAAAACAAAAAACCAGATCCATCCAGAATACAGTATGACAGTATGATGTATATAAAGCTGTAAATAAAGCAATAAATAACTGTACATAAAGCAGTAAAATAAATACATAAACACATATAGCACATAACACCCCAGTAAACACAAATCAAACAAGCGCTAGGAGGAACCCACAAAAAGAACCAGAAGCCCTGGTTACAGTATAAGGGTCCCCAGCAGAGTCGCCAAGTTGTCTCTCCCAAAAGATTTGCATCCCCGGTACAAGCGCGAACGGTCGGCGAAAGGAAGGAATAAGAACACACAGGAGTGAACTCAGAAATTAATAGAGTCGCCAGCTAGGCATTTTTATCCCGAAGGAAAGGTAATGCTGCATAAACCTAAGAAAAGACATGGATAAGACGGTTGCGAACCAGAGAGACTGAGAAAGGGGGATGGTTACAACCTGGGAAGGTATTAGCACCCAGATTGTCCGTCGTACTCGACGGGATCCACGCTTAAAAGATTTGTGTTTTAAAGGGGTAGTGTCAGTGCAATTTGTGTATCAAAGATGGAAAGAATGCAAATGTCAGTGTAGAAGAAGTGTGAGGTGTATAAGGGAAGTGTCAGTGTAAGGAAAGAGTATGCTCATGATTATGAGGCTTAAAGAATAAAACTGGAAGAAAAGGGGGAATATACAGAGACTTTTTTTTTGTTCGATAACTGTTAAGTTATGCCTACGTATCCTCTCGTGCATTGAGGAAGTCAGAACACCGTAGTTCGACCCAAAGAGACTGAAAGATAAATTGACTTGTGAACTGCTTACTTGTCTATGCTCAAGTGTATGACCTGTCTGGCTCAGGTGCAAACTGTCTTGCATTAGACGGAAAAAGCAAGTTCTCGGTTGTGAGTGAATGAGATGAGAAAAGAATCCCGGAGGAGACGATTATTGTTTGTTTTTTGTGTTTTCAGTTTTTTTATTGCTTTTCGGAGTTTGTCATAAGAAAATGAGCTTAAGCCTAAACCAAGGGTTAGTAGACTCATCACATCCTCCCTCTGATTAGGGGTAATGAGAATACCTTAAGTCTGAAGTCAGCATCTCACATTTAATCACCATGATGTAGGATTAAGGTCATTAACCTACTTGTGATTATTTAGATGTTTTTGGTGTTTTTGTTTAGTGTTGAGTAATGAGATTAAGCCATAATCAGGGATTGAACAGACTCATTACACTATCTTAATAGAAGGATAATAGATGAGAATGTTTAAGCTGAGGAAAACTCCTCAACTTAATCCATGATTAGGGATTAACCTCATGACAAAACAAAGCCTTTATTAAGTGGATTTTAGTTAATGATCAGATGAAGAAATGAGTTTTATGGTTTGTAAGACGACTTGAGGGGGACTTGTCCATTAACACTAGGGTTAGTCCTTCTTAACCAATTAAGGAAGAATTAGAACCCTAATGCAAGGCCCAAGTTACAAGCTTGATGTCTTGATGGTTATTAAGCTAATTGATTAAAGGATTTAAACACATTAAGGGTTTAACACTTAGGATTAAAGTTATACACTCCATCCTAATAGAAGGATGCAGGCATAAGCTTAATCACAAAGCCTTAAAACCTTTAGGGTTTAGTCCCTGATTGTGAGATGAGAAGAGAAGACTCAAAGAGACACAAAGGTAAAAGCTAAGTGGGGGGACTAATCAAACCCTAATTATTATCATGCTTGGTCATTCCTAGGGTTTGTGAGGCTTAAGAAAGAAAGAGATCTTCAAAGAACCACCAAGGAGAGAAGCAGATGAAAGGAGGAAGAAGCAAAACAACTTGCTTCACTTAAGAAGACAAGTTGCTTGAAGAAAGAAGGTAAGATGAACAAGAATGAGCAAGCTCAATCCAAAGCACAAGATAAAATGCAGCAATGATGCATAAGAGAGATGAAAAGAGATTGTGAGAAGTGAAGGCAAATTCACTTCTCAAACAACTTACCACCTGAAAAGTTAGCAAAAGAAAATGAAATGCAATGCAAATGAGATGAAATGTGATGATGCAAACCAAAACCAGAAGCATTAGTATGATGTTAATGATGCTAAGAGATGATGCAAACATGAGGCAAGGCATTAGGATGATCATACAAACATATGGGTGCAAATGAGGCATGCTTAGAACCATGAATGTTCATGAAAAGTTATGGGATGCAAATGACATACAACATGGCAAATGAAAGATGAAATGATCAAACATGATCCTAACATGTCCTAAGATGTGTAATGAATCAAATGGATGCACAAAATGTCATGGCAAGTTATGATATGCAAGCAAATGGAAGATGGATGCAGAGGAAGGCCCAAATTAGGGTTTATGATCAATGCACAAAACAAAATTCAAAACCAGAAGCAAACATCATGATAAAAATTTGAAAATGCAATCAAAGGAACCCTAAACCTATACAAACTCACTGCCCAAAGGAGGGGATCCAACTCTTAACCTAGTTCAAGTTATGAGTTTCCTAAGATTGCTAGGGTTTTAAGGTACCTTGTCAAGAAAAATGCCAATCAAATTGAAAATGTAAGATCAATTCATGCCAATTTAATCCTATAAACTACATGTTATGCATGATGCAATGAAAGAAGGATCATTGTCCAACTCTCAATGGTTAGGCAGAAATAGATTTTTGAAGTTTGAATCAAAATAATGCCTTGAAATGAAATTAAATCCATTGAAAATTGTCAAAAGGCATCAAGATCAAAAAAGAAATTTGGTTTGAGAGTTGGACAATGTTTCTAAATGATTTTAAATGTTTCCTGAATTTTTTTTGTGATTTTTAAATACCTAAAAGTATTTTTAATTAATTAATTTTCATTAATCAATTAAAAATAAACTTTTAAATGATTTAAAAATAATTTTTGATGCAAAAAATAAAAATAAAAATATTTTTGGTTTCTGAAAATTGATAAAAGGTTTGATAAAAATTTTCAGAATTTTCAAAATGTTTTGCTATTTTTAATAAAATGTGGAAATTAAATGAAATAAAATGAAAATAAAATTGAATTTAAACTTAAAAATGAGAAAGTCAGCGCATCCAAGGGCTGTGGTTCAAACTGGGACACGCGGGAATGGACTTAGCGCGCATCTGGACGGCTTACATTCAAATTTCGCTAATTAAGATTAAACCCTAATCAGAAACCCTAAACACTTTCAGATGACCGGAATAGTGTTCCGGTCATCTTCTCCGGCAAGCCAAAATCTCTATCTCTCTCAATATGCATCAAATCCTCACCAAACTCTCCAGAATCACTCTATGAACATCACCAAACATAAACCCTAAATCAAACAACATTTATTTTCACTAAATCGAAGGAAACAAGCAAAAACATTTTCACGGGCAAACTTTCAGAGCAAGCATACAACCTCAAAACTCAATCATTTTCAAAAGTAAAAGGCTCAGTGAACTCAGGGGAGCATGTAGATCATTTTAGAAACAAGAAATAAAGGTTCTGGAAAAATGAATTTCCATGGCTACCTGAATCGAAGCTTTCAAATCAGGGACTTTCTGGCCAGTTCCTTGCTTCCAATCAACTCCAATGAACCTCCTGAGAAGCTTGCAATGCTTGGTTGGAGTTTATAATGGTTGGTTTATGAGTTTGCAAGAGTTCTGTTCAAGGAGGGGCAGAAATTGTGTTTTGATTTCAGGAGGTTTTAGGGCAAAGTAAGGGCAGGGAAATGATCAGGAGAGTGTGTTTAGATGTTTGGTGAAGTTGGTTTGGGTGTTTCATGCTTGTGGAGAGTGTTTCGAAGGAAGTTGCATATGGAGCATAAACTTGGAACTATGGCTTATGATCTCTTTCAGGCTTGTGTGTGTGGTGTGTTATGCTGGCTTTGGTCCACTCATCACAACTAGAGAGGTCAGAGGAGTTGATGTGGACTGCTGTGATTGGTATGGCTCAAGTTGCCAAAATGTCAAATTTGTGTAAGAGAAGTGTGGGATCATAGCTAGCCAAGGACAAGTGGGATGTCCTGCGCAACAAGAAGTATGGAGAGCCCTAGGATCAGTTCTGATGTCAGCAAGCAAGTGGATTAGGGTTTGAGTGAGGTTTTGCAACTTGCTTCATTTTTGGCCCTTTTGAAATTTCTTGCTCCACAAGTCACAAAAATGAGCAAACTCTTGGTGAATTCTGATTTTTAGACATTGGCTCATGTTTGTATGAAGATTAGAAGTCCATTTGATAGCACAAATTGCCTTGGCAAGTGGTTTTGCAACTTTGCCTCTTTGGTAGAAAATTTGAAATTATGTGATTTTTCCCAACTTTGACAAGCCATAACTTTTGATCCAAAATGAATTAGGTCAAGTTATTGTACTTTTTGAAAAGGGAATTATTCATTCTACAACTTTCATGACCAAATTTTTCTCATTTGAAGCATTTTTGAATCAAAAAGCAAGGGTTGAAAAAGTTTCCCAAAATGGCAAGTTTCCATTACAAGTCATTTCCCAAAAAGTCAACTTTGCAAATGGCTTAAATTCTTCAATTTTGTGAACTTATAAAATCTTAAATGATCAAATAAAGATCATACACAATCAAAATGATGAAGAACACCCTTTGGTTGGGTCATTGGGGGCCTCAGATGCCCTGATTTTGCACTGACTTGCTCAAAAAGTCAACTCTTGATCAGATGACTTCCCCATTGAATTTCTTCATGAAAATTGACATGCATGATCCCTATACCATATAGAGACCAATAGAAACAAGAATGACCAAAAAATTTGGAGTTATGGCCTCTGAAACCAAAACCCTAATTCTAGGTCATCTGTGCAGTCAAACCTGGCTCTGATTCCATGCCTTTCTCAGTTCTTGTGATTTTTTGACATTCTTGACTTTGTGGGGATATAATATGATGCTTGAACATACATGGACCCCTTTGAAATGATTGAAGACCTTTGGAGTGGCTCAAGTGGCTCTTGGATTGCTCAGATCACAAACCCTAGATGCAGATGACTTTGAACCAATGCAGTGAAGCCAATATGCAATATGAGATGCTATGATTGAGATTATGTATATGAGGAAGATTACAAGCCATGGTGTGAATGGGTGAGGGCAAATTTGGGGTGTTTACACTCGTCTGCGTTCTTCAACACTCGTCTGTGTTATCCCTAAGCGGATTTTTCCCCAGCAGGGACATATTACTGCTTTATTGCTGCCCGTCTGCATCTTTCAACACTCGTCTGTGTTAGCTCTTTGGTATTGCTCGTTTGCTTTCCCCAACGGTGGTTTATGATTACTTTGATTCTGGTCGTTCGCAATCCTTAAACACTCGTCTGTGTTCTGGTATGATATTTGTTGTTTGCTCGTCTGCAACTTCCCAACACTTGTTTGTGTTTGGTATCGGAACCTTTGCTGCACTCGTCTGTGCCTTGATATGTATTCTCTGTTGTTGCTCGTCTGCAACTGTTCAGCACTCGTCTGTGTTTGTTTGAGGCTCGTCTGCTTTTATTCCCCATAAGTCGTCTGTGTTCTGAAGCTCGTCTGCTTAGCTTGGAGACTCGTCTGTATCATCCCCAACACTCGTCTGTGCTAGCTGGCATCTATATATGAGGATTTGCTGTTTATCCTGGTATTTCTGTTGCTACTTCAAATGCTCGTCTGTGTTTGAATTTCTGGTATTCGTCTATACCAGTGGCTGATACTCGTCTGTATCATTGCCTGAAGCGCTCGTATGTGTTTCTTAGATCATCGTCTGATACTCGTCTGTATCATTGACTTTTGGCACTCGTTTGTGTTATCTTGATGATCATCCAATACTCGTCTGTATTGAAGAGGTTTCAAATCCTGACAGTGGGAATTAATGTCAAAATGGTTACCGGTCCTGGCGTAACAGGTAAATCCGAAGGAGGCTCGTCTGTCTCAAGCATCAATTACCATTGTTGCTGCACCTGGCGTAACAGGTTTGCTCAGAAGACTCGGCTGTCTTATACCATATATCCACGGATAATATATGAAGAAGGTTCATCTACCTTAATTATGCATGTCGATCCCACAGAATTTAGTGCATTCCCGGTCCTGGCGTAACAGGTAAATCCGAAGGAGACTCGTCTGTCTCAGTATTTGAGGACTCGTATGTCCAGCTCCTGGCGTCACAGGGTTGTTTGAAGACTCGTCTGTCATAGCATTCTTATTCCAGATATCAATTTCAACCCGGAAAAAGCTCATCTGCTTTTTCTCTCCTTCTTAACCCCAGAGCGTCATCTGGTTGGGTTTATTCCCCAGTATCGGCATTCTTCGTCAGAGTGCAAATTTCTGGTCTTCTCGGTATTCAACCACAGTTTATCTTAAATGGTCGATAGTCCGTACTATCGTCCTTTTCAGATTAACTGATGTTTGAATAGGGGCAGCTGTAGACACCCTAAATTTGCCCTCTGGCTTTTCTACCTTTTTTCAGCTTTTCATGTTGCATTCATACGCATTTTGCATTTTTTACATATCATTTGCATGGACTCCTGAGGCATGGGATCATTATTTTTGTTGGAATTAGGGTTTCACGTCCCTATTTGCAGATTATCATACAAGTCCAAGGTTTTCACTGTGCAGCCATCAATGGGCTATTCACTATGCCTCTGGCCTGTCATCGGGCTTTTCTCTTCCTCATCAATTTATAAGGCTTTTCAACGCTTCAAAAGTTGTGGTTTCAGTTCAAATGCAGTTGCCCGTTCACAATCAAGTTCAGATGGATGTTTGACTTAACTTGGGTCAAACTATCAAGAGATCTCTTCAAGTGCAATTTACTTGCGTCACTATTTTATTTATCAGGCGATGAGCGTTCAAAGTCAGGTTGTGTTGTGCGAAATTCGTCAGATTAACAAGTTGTAGTTCGTGTGAGTTTTTTTTTGGTCCAAAAGAATCGAATTGGCTATTCATCTGTTTAGTAGCGGTTCATCTGCAAATTTTATTTTCCAGAGATTTGATTTAGGCAAATTCAAGTGGTTTGTAAGGTGGCCGTTGTTTCAGTGGAGACTTATTCAGTGGTTATGAAAGTTCAGTTTTAATCAGGGATTGTTGGAAGAAACTCAAATATGGTGTGGACGTCAGTTGCATTTGTAACCATTTTTATTCATTTATCCATTTCTCATATTCACCCATTATCCGATTTCTTATAAATCAATTCCTAATTCTATTTAAAACATAATTTCTAAATCCACATTTTTATCACTCATTCCATAAACAAAAAAAAAACAAAAAAAAATTCTTTCCTTATTATTAATCCATTTCATATTTCTTTTAATACAAATTGTTGTTCTCTTCATTATCATATTCTTTTAATATCCATCATATTCATTTCATTTTATTCAAGTTTTATATTAATATCCATTTCTTAGAGTCGTCTGAATCCATTCACTAATCCATTCTTATCTTCTTTAGTCCATGCCCATTTGTATCTCAAAAATAGTATCAAAATATCAAAGAAGAATAAATAAGTGACAACAATTTTCAGTCACTTTTCGGTCCATGCCCACATGATAGTCCCACCTTTATTTTTCCACTTGCCTCAATAAGAATTCCTCTCTTGGATTGGTTATAGAGAAAATTCATCAGCAAACAACATGACCCAAATTCACGTTTCTTTTTCCAACAAATTCTGCACATGGTCCCACCTTGATTTGGATGATAATTTCACAACAACTTTTGGACCACCTCAGCGAATTCCGCAAGCGCAGGACAACAGCAACGATTTCACCCTTTTCTTTTTGCTTGCTCTCTCAGTTTATTTTACAACATACACAGTCACACTTATTTGAGGCATATACCAAAATCGTACCGCAAAAAGGCATCACAGAGAGCACGCACACAGGAGAAAATGGATACTTCTTGATACCACCAACCAAATCTCCTTCAATACCATCACTCTTTTTTTACTCTCCTTCATAAAAAAATCTTCCACAAAACCTTCAAACAAAACACGCATAAACCTTCATCCACCACAAATCCATCATCTCTTCAACCAAACCCCCCGCCACCTTCGTAACATCACCAACAAACCGCAACCCAACCACCTTTCATCACTCTTCACAACAACAATCAACGACAATAAACCAAACCCAGCAACTCTCTTCAATCTTCAATCACCGAAAAACAATAGCAAACCTCTTTCGATTCATAAACCAAACCTCCATAACTTCAAACCTTGACCACCCCTGTTTCTTCACTCTTTCCCGTCTCACCACCGATAACCATTTTCTGAACATCGCACAACTAATCCTTCAAACCGAACCAACCACAACTCCCCCCCCCCTTTCACCGAAACCGCAACACAGAGACCTTGACCTTCATCTTTTCACCTCATCAAACCAACATCTAGCCCATCCTTCACCTCACTCACCGAAAATCTCAAACAACAACAGTAAAGCGAAACCACCTTCAAACATCACCAAAACAGAACTCAGGAACGGAGAAGGAGATGAAGAGATTTGGGATCTGAAACTGAAACTCACCGAAGAATAACACGTAACCACCGTGATGAAGCTCTAGTCGTCGCAAGCCTTGAGAAGACCGGGGTCCGAGACGAAAGCCGAAGAAGAGCAAACCGAAAGAGAAGAGGGAACCGCGACTTGAAATTGACGAGGAATTTGGTGGCGGCAGCGATGACATGTTCGGTTCTTGTGTGATGAACGGTAGCTTTGGTTTTGAGAAGATGAAGATCGAGGGTGGGGGGCCTGTTGCGATTCGAAATGAAGGAGAATGCCGAGACGGAGACGTTGTGTCGACGAAGCCAGCGGTGTTGGCTTTCGGAATTTAAAAAGGGGATGTTTGATTGACGTTTTTTGCGGCGAGGAACCGTCAATAGAGAACCATGATTGGGTTTTCCGGCGTGGATTCAAGGGCTTGGGAGAGGAGAGTCGTTATGGAGAGATTGGTTGTGGAGAGATTGAGGGCTCGTTCTTGTTTTGTTTGTTTTGCGCTGAAGAGGAAAAGGGATCATGTGGGATACTGATTCTTCTTTTTATTTTGTTTATTAAATTTTATTTTTTATAAAAGAAACTATTTATGATATTTTGTTAATTTTTGTTATTTCTTTATTTTTCTCCAAAGGTTTTTTTTTATTTCTTTGTGGTTGATGGGCTTTGAAGCCCGCTGAACCTCTCTCAGCACCCTCCATTAAATCCTGCGACCCAACCCCTCATATCCTTTGTTTTTTCTTTTTTCTTTTTTTTTGTTTTTGTTCCTTTTATATTTTATTTCTTTTAATCAAGTTTTTCCCATTAATTTGGATAAAATTAATTGTTAGCAATAATTTATTATAGTTTAGAATTTTATTAGGATATAATTTAGTTTGGCTTTGTTTATCTTAATATAATTTTGTTAATATAACTTTAGATTTATTCAATTATTTTAGTATAATTAAATATTTGTATTTGATTTTTGTTCTAGTTTTACTTAATATTTTGTAGGTTTAATGTTCAATGTTGATGATTGAGGATGTAGCATGGTGATGGCCTCGTGATTATTTTATTTTTCATAATCTGGTTGCAAGTTGCACCAGGGCTTTGATTTTGCGTAGACTATGTCTTCTAGATGATGGATGCTTGCACTTGACTTTTGTCTGATACCCGGATAAAGAGACAACTGTGCTTGGCTTATAAATCTGTTATGGGCTTGATACCTCTTCTTGATATTTCTTTTTGCGCTTATTGAAGAGGCAACGAACCTTCTCCGTTAGGTACCACTGAGTTTTTACTTACTGCATGCTGTTGCATCTAGAAGTCCTACTGGTGTAGGCTCTGTTTGTGCATTGTCTGATTATCTCCATTTTGCACTCTCTTCTCCCTACCTTATTTCTTTTTCTTCTCAACTTCTTCCTCATCTTCTTTTATTCTTTCTTAAACTTGAGGTGTGCTTAGGCCACCATGAAGCTTCTCCTTTCATCTTTCTCTTCTTCTTTTCTTCTCCTTCATTAGGATAGTGAGCCTCACTAACCTAGGACCATCCGAGCATGTGAATATTAGGATTAGACTGTCCCCTTTAGATTTTTTCCTTTGTGATCCTTTGGTGCTTTCTCTTCTCATCTTCAAACTTAATTCTAATTCACTTAATAAAGGTTGAGTACTTCCATGTGACACGAGACTTTGCTATGAGATACTTGCACGCGTTCCGTTTCGGGGCGAGGTGTGAGTCATCACTCGTGGTGGATAGGTCTTAGCATGAGTACCTCACAAAGAAAAGCTAAGAAACACTTCTTAACCAAAAAAGCACAAAAATACTTAATAATGGTAATAGGCCAGTGTGTTTAAGCCTTCACTTGTGGGACTAGCTTTGGGGATTTCCTCCATAGATAGGTGTGCCTCTTGCGCATTCCATTTCGGGATGATGTGAGATGTACACATCCCATTGAGTAAGACTTAGGTACACTTACCTATGCAAACTTTCACTCATAAAAGCTTCTAAAAAACACCAAACAAACAATAAGCGTCTTTCCTTCGGGAATTCTTTTCTCATCTCATTCGCTCCGTACGCGAACTTGCTCCTACTTGTCACTTTGCAAGACGGTTACGCACTCGTCGTCCGAGTCTGCAACACCTGAGCAATGGCATAAGCAGTTCAAGCCTTTAATTCACAAGCAATTTTCTTTTATTACCCCTAGTTAGGGGAACTACGGCGTCTCTGATCCTCATTATCCTGATGAGGTACGTAGGCAGTGGGGTAGGGCCCGTTCGAGCACAATCTTTATTTTCCCTACATTTTTTTCTTTGTTTCTTATTTCATTTCTTTTCCAGTTCCAGTTTTCTTTTCATTTTCCTTTCTTTGCTGCAGCTTTCATACCCTCACCCTTTGAAATAGTTTCTTTTTGCAAGCGTGGATCCCGTCGGGTACGGCGGACGATCTGGGTGCTAATACCTTCCCAGGTCGTAACTGACTCCCGAGCTCAGTCTCTTTGGTTCACAGGACCTGTGTCCTTCCTCTTTCTTTCTTCTGGTTTGTGCATCATTACCATTCCCTTTCTTCGCGATAAAGATGCCTGGCTGGCGACTCTATTCTTTTTCCGCGCCACTTTCGCGTTTGTACCAGGATGGAAATTCGGGGAGCGACACAATGGAGCTAGGTTAGGAGAAGGAACATTCTAGAAGATGGTAGAACATGGTAGAAGTTTCCAAGGGAAATGGAGTGGAATTGAAGTGGAAAACAAGAGGGAAAGAATGAAAGGAAGTGTGGAAAGAAATTGGAAGGAAAAGTGGAGGGAAGTGTGAAATTAACCACTTTTCAAATGATTTTTCTTTGATTTTTTTTTATGATTCCTCCATCATTTCTTAACCAAATTTGAACCATAGGATCATTGTAACCCTAATTTCATGATATTGATCTTAAAATTTAGGAATCGACCCTTTTTACCTAGCTCGGTTGCCTTTTCCCCGATTCCTCGATTTTCCGTCATCTGGCCAGTCGAACCCCTTCCAAAATGAATTTGTGGACGAGATTTGAACCCTGTGCCTTTGACATCATATATAATACAAAGGAATCCTCTTTGAATCGAAACTTCATGAAGAAGCCCAGTGAAGTGAAACCCTAATTTGACCCTTTTCATCAGGAGATGTTGCACTGCTTGCCTCCTTTAATTAAACCCCTTCTTTCCATGGCTCGTGGCTTTAAGTGAAGACTTGTGGGATGTTGTGAACCCTTAGCACCAGGTTGAGAAGCTTTGTGGTCATGTGATTACCTTTGTAATGCCCTCAGTTGATCCAATCATTGATCACATACCCATGCCTCAGATATGCTATACATGATGCAATGTTTTTGATTATTTTATGAATTTATGAATGCAAAATGCTATGCAAAATGTTGGGGAAATGAGATGGCAAATTTTGAGGTATTACAAATGCTACTTGTGAACCAATCTTCAAGTTGTTGAATAAAAATCAAGTATTGGAATGGAATGATGAATGCCAAACAACTTTTGATGAAATAAAAAGGTACTTACAAGAACCTCCCATATTGATGCCACCAGTTGAAGGAAGACCCTTGATTATGTACTTGACAGTATTGGATAACTCAATGGGGTGTGTGTTGGGGCAACATGACGAGTCTGGTTGAAAAGAGCAGGCAATATACTACCTTAGTAAAAAGTTTACCGACTGTGAAACAAGATACTCACTGCTCGAGAAAACTTGTTGCGCTTTGGCATGGGCTGCTCGCCGACTAAGATAGTATATGTTGACTCATACCACTTTATTGATTTCAAAAATGGATCCAATCAAGTATATATTTGAGAAACCTGCTCTCTCCGGACGAATAGCAAGATGGCAAATGATCTTGACAGAATATGACATACAGTATACTA
This sequence comes from Lathyrus aphaca, assembly GCA_963966055.1. Classification (NCBI taxonomy): domain Eukaryota; kingdom Viridiplantae; phylum Streptophyta; class Magnoliopsida; order Fabales; family Fabaceae; genus Lathyrus; species Lathyrus aphaca. The sequence goes on from OZ014521.1 coordinate 450,619,330, forward strand.
CACTAAAAGCAATCAAAGGAAGTATAGTAGCTGACCATTTGGCTCATCAAGAAGTGGATGACTACCAATCTATGAATTTTGAGTTTCCAAATGAGGACATTATGTTTGTTACTAAAGAACCTAGACAATATGAAGGACCTGGACAAGGATCCCGATGGACTATGGTTTTTGATGGAGCTTCTAATGCGCTTGGTAATGGTGTTGGTGTTGTGATTATCTCTCCTAAAGGTTGTTATACACCAGTTACTGCAAAACGTTGCTTTAAATGTACCAATAATATGGCTGAGTATGAAGCGTGCATCATGGGTATCAAGGTTGCTATTGAAATGAAGATTCAATTTCTGGATGTGTATGGAGATTCAGCCTTAGTAGTCAGTCAAGTTAAAGGGGATTGGGATACCAGGCATCCTAATCTCATCCCTTACAAAGAGCATGTGTTGTCTTTGATCCCGTACTTTGAAGATATTACCTTTGGACATATTCCACAAGAAGAGAATTAGTTGGCAGATGCATTAGCTACCATGGCATCTATGTTTGAAATCAGTTGGGATGATGAAGCTCCAAGAATTACTATTGATCGATTTGATAAACCTGCATACTGCAATGAAGTGGGTACTAAAGGAGTAGAAGAAAAGTCTTGGTTCCATGAAGTGAAGAGGTACCTTGAAGCTCAGAAGTTCCCTGAAGGGGCATCCGTCAATGATAAGAAGTTTCTAAGAAGATTTTCTGCTAAATTCTTCCTAAGTAATGGGATTTTGTACAAGCGCAACCACGATTCAACATTGCTTCGCTGTGTGGATAAGAAAGAAGCAGTAGAGATTATGGAAGACATGCATGATGGGATCTTTGGTACTCACTCTAGTGGGCACACAATGGCTAAAAAGATTCTAAGAGCAGTTTATTATTGGTCCACCATGGAAGCTGACTGCTATCAACACTCCAAAAATTGTCACAAATGCCAAATTTATGCTGATAAGGTTCATGTGCCTCCAGTTTCGTTGAATGTTCTAACTGCTCCATGGCATTTTGCCATGTGGGGAATTGATATAATTGGTGAAATCAAACCTACTGCTTCTAATGGACATCGTTTCATCCTTGTAGCTATTGATTACTTCACAAAATGGGTAGAGGCAGCTTCATTTGCTTCTGTTACTTAGAATGTTGTGGCTCGATTCATCAAATATAATCTTATATGCAGATATGGCATCCCTGAAAGGATTATCATAGAAAATGGTACTAATTTGAACAAGACTATGATTACTGATCTCTGCACACAGTTCAAGATTAAACATCACAATTCTTCTCCATATCGTCCAAAGATGAATGGCGCAGTAGAAGCCGCCAACAAGAATATTAAGAAGATCTTACAAAAGATGACAGTTACATATAAGGATTGGCATGAGATGTTACCATTTTCTCTTCATGGTTATCGTACCACCATGCGTACTTCAACAGGGGAAACCCCATTTTCCCTTGTCTATGGTATGGAAGCAGTTTTACCCATTGAAGTTCAGATTCCCTCTTTGAGAATTATGAAGGATGCAGGCTTGGATGAAGATGAATGGATTCAGACCCGACTCGACCAGATAAACTTGATTGATGAGAAAAGATTAGCAGTTGTTTGTCATGGTCAGATGTATCAGAAATGGATGATTAAAGCCTTCAATAAGAAAGTTAGGCAGCAGGTGTATCATACTGGTGATTTGGTAATCAAGTGTATTATATTACCATAGGGTGATCCCAGGGGCAAATGGACTCCCACCTATGAAGGGCCATTTGTTGTTAAGAGAATATTTTCTGGAGGTGCCATGATGCTTACCACTATGGATGGTGAAGATTTCCCACAGCTTGTGAACGCAGACAAAGTTAAAAAATACTACGCATGAAAAGAGATCCGCTAGGTTGATTGGCCTAGGCAAAAATAAGGGCATCCCGGCGAACCAAAAGGGTTCGGGAAAAAATTAGGGATATATATAAAAAAAATGTACACCCGGCAAGTCGAAAACCTGGAAAGGCGGCTTGGGCAAAAAAGGGTATCCCGATGGATTGAAAACCTGAAAGGGCAATCCAGACAAAAGTTAGGGAATAAAGCGTATGACTTGTCTCGTTGGATCACCCATCCAACCTCTACTAGTTGTGTTATCTACATCAAGTTCAACAGATACCGATCAGTCCAATCATTTCCTCTCCAATAGCTAAAGATGAGATAATTGAAGATAATGGCAATAACAAAGTTGAAACTCAATAGGGTCATGTACACATAGCTATTTCTCCTTGTAAAAAATCTCTTTGACGAATTCCTTTTACTAGGATTTTCGTCTCCGTATTAAAACATGTCTAGTTATAAAGAATAATAAAAATTCCATTTTTTATATTCAGCTTTACTTTTCCTCCTTTATTCAGCTTTATCTTTCCTCTTTATTCAGCTTTACTTTTCCCCTTTTACTAAAGCGAAAAACGTCCATTGATTATGTTTGAATGAATATATGCCTTTGAATATGATTGATGTTTACCAGAAATGCATAAAATACAATAATAGCATTTACAAAGAACGAACGGAGGTAGGAATTCAACGAAGCTTCGCCGGTTCATCGCCACAGGGTAATCTTTACAGATATCCATATAGAATTCTTCAAGTAATATCTCATATTTCCCACTCGACAAAGTCTTCAAGCAATTTCATATCCTCTGAAGAATTAGGTCCTCCGGATCTATGTCCATCTCTTTTATCCTCAGTCAGGATATTCTGGAAATTATTCCTTCAATAAGAAGTACGGCAAACGAAAACGGGAAGTTCCTAAGTACGATATTCTTAAACAAGACAGGAACGAAGTTTTCATACTCCTCAGCAACGAATCGGGATTTATTTTCCCCAGTCGGCAGTTATTCTACGAAGCTACTTATACACTTCAGCTACATATTTCATTCATACATACATCATATCATATCATAGCATAGCATAGCATGCGCATTCTCATAAAATATTATCTTGCAAAATGTTACATATATCATTATACTGGCACCAAACTAACCTTGTTTTTTAGGTTAATTCTCCAGCATACAAACTTCATCAACAACTTACCTTGGACCGTCGTTTATTATTCCCAATGGTTATCTTGTTACCTCGGGCCGTCGTTTATTCTTCCCGCAGGTTATCTCAATTTTTGGGTCGTCGTTTATTCTTCCCAGAAATCAACTTACCTTGGGCCTTCGTTTATTCTTCCCAATGGTTATCTTGTTACCTCGGGAGCTTCATAACATCCCACATGTATTAAAGAATCCCCATGTCAAGTTTCAAGGCATTCCCAATAAGTTTGCCCAGTCAGATGATCAGATATTCAAAAATCAGTCAAAGTAGTTAAAAAGTCAAACTGAGGTCAACTGTGGTCAAATCAAAGTCAAACTTCAAGATTTTTTGCCAACATCAATTTTATGAAGTAAAATTCATCATTTGATCAAAGTTTGATCATGATTCATCAAGGAAGTTTCAGATCATCAAGAATCAGGAGTTTCTAAATTAGGGTTTTCTTAAGGAAAGTCAACTGAACTTTGACCAGCCATAACTTTCACATGCTTCATCAAAAAAATTCCCATCCAAAGCTCATTTTGAAGGAAATTGAATTCTCTACAACTTTGTGTCTCACAAGCCAAACCTAAAAATGCTTCATTTAGAAGGTATGAGCTAAGACATTATAGGTCATTTCAAAAGGCATAATTTGAAAATGGTAAAGGATATGGATATGAGACCAAAAAGGTTAGTTAGAGGATTCTCTAAGCTTTCCAAAATGTCCAAGAACACCTTCATATCCTTAAAATTGAAGGATTTGTGCCTTTGCAAAGTTGGGAAATTTTTGAGAAGTATATGGAGCAAATGGGGTCTTAAAACCAATTCTTTCCACATGGGCTTGCAATTTTGTGATCCAATCTTTACCATGACATCATACACGACCCAATTCTCATTTATTCAGATTTTTATAATTTATTTTATATTTATTTTGATTGTACTCATTAAAAATCAATTTAAATCAAAATAAAATATGAAAACTCAATATTTAGATTTGATTCTTGTTCAAGAAGCTCATGAATAACATTAAGATGGTTTGATACACTCCCAAATTCGTGCACACCCTTTAGAGTATGAAAAGATATGATTTTTTGTCAAAATTATGATTGATCTTTCTTCACCATCAAGTCATCCAAAAGCCCAAACAATCCATTATTTTTTTGACCTAATTTCACTCCACTATAAGAGTATAACTCAATACAAACACAAAGGACGAATTTTTGAGGTAAGAACATAAGGATCAAAGTCAAGAAAAAACCAAGAAAAGTCAAATTCGGATTTTGATTTTTAGGCAATTTCCAAGTATTTTAAAGGTTGCAATACCTTATATGATGTTCATTGAACGTATATGCATTATTCACATCATCCAAACCATGCTCATATGTTCAATCCGAATCATGTTTTATGCTTGAATATGAATTTTTCGATTTCAATAATTTGCTTGTTTTAAATGATATTTGATGATTGTTTGATGTTTGTGATAGTGTGTCGCTCCCACCAAGTGACGCCTCAGGCCAAGAGGGGTATAGACGCGAACGGTCGGCGAAAGAGAAGGAATGAAAAGAGTCGCCAGCTAGGCATTTTTATCCCTAAGGAAAGGTAATGCTGCATAAACCTAAGAAAAGATATGGATAAGACGGTTGCGAACCAGAGAGACTGAGAAAGGGGGTTGGTTACAACCTGGGAAGGTATTAGCACCCAGATTGTCCGTCGTACTCGACGGGATCCACGCTTAAAAGATTTGTGTTTTAAAGGGGTAGTGTCAGTGCAATTTGTGCATCAAAGCTGGAAAGAATGCAAATGTCAGTGTAAAACAAGTGTGAAGTGTATAAGAGAGTGTCAGTGTAAGAACAGGAGTATGAAGCTCAAGACTATGAGGCTTAAAGAATGATACTGGAAGGAGGGGGAATATACATAGACTTTTGTTCGATAACTGTTAAGTTATGCCTACGTATCCTCTCGTGCAATGAGGAAGTCAGAACACCGTAGTTCGACCCAAAGAGACTGAAAGAATGAATTGACTTGTGAACTGCTTGCTTGTCCATGCTCAAGTGTATGACCTGTCCGGCTCAGGTGCAAACTATCTTGCATTAGACGGAAGAAGCAAGTTCTCGTTTATGAGTGAATGAGATGAAAAAAGAATCCCGAAGGAGGCGATTATTGTTTGTTTTTTTTGTATTTTCAGTCTTTTACTGCTTTTGAAAGTTTGTCATAAGCAAATGAGCTTAAGCCTAAACCAATGGGTTAGTAAACTCATCACATCCTCCCTCTGATTAGGGGTAATGAGAATACTTTAAGTGTGAAGTCAGCATCTCACACTTAATCACCCTGATGTAGGATTAAGATCATTAACCTACTTGTGATTATTTAGATGTTTTTGGTGTTTTTGTTTAGCGTTGAGTAATGAGATTAAGCCATAATCAGGGATTTAACAGACTCATTACACCATCCTAATAGAAGGATAATAGATGAGAATATTTAAGCTGAGGAAGACTCCTCAACTTAATCCATGATTAGGGATTAACCTCATGACAAAACAAAGCCTTTATTAAAGTGGATTTTAATTAAAGGTATGATGAAGAAGTGATTTTTATGATTTGTAAGACAACTTGAGGGGGACTTGTCCATTAACACTAGGGTTAGTCCTTCTTAACCAATTAAGGAAAAATTAGAACCCTAAAGCAAGGCCCAAGTTACAAGCTTGATGTCTTGATGATTATTAGATGGATTAATTAAAGGATTTAAACACATTAAGGGTTTAACACTTAGGATTAAAGTTATACACTCCATCCTAATAGAAGGATGCAGGCATAAGCTTAATCTCAAAGCCTTAAAGCCTTTAGGGTTTAGTCCCTGATTATGAGATGAGAAGAGAAGACTCAAAGATGACTCAAAGGTAAAACTAAGTGGGGGACTAATCAAGCCCTAATTGTTATCATACTTGGTTGTTCCTAGGGTTTATGAGGCTTAAAGAGAAAGATCTTCAAAGAACCACCAAGGAGAATCAAGATGAGAGGAGGAAGGATCAAAGAGAAGCAAAGCAACTTGCTTCACTTAAGAAGACAAGTTGCTTGAAGGAAGAAAGTAGGATGAACAAGAATGAGCAAGCTCAATCAATACACATACAAAATGCAGCAAGGGAAGTATGAAAGAGATGAAAAGAGATTATGAGAAGTGAAGGCAAGTTCACTTCTCAAATAACTTACCACCTGAAATGTTAACAGAAGAAAATGAAATGCAATGCAAATGGGATGAAATGTGATGATGCAAATCAAAACCAGGAGCATAAACATTATTTTAATGATGCTAAGGGATGATGCAAACATGAGGCAAGGCATGAGAATGATCATACAAACATGTGGATGCAAGAGAAGCATGCTTTGAACCATGGATGTTCATGAAAAGTTATGAAATGCAAAAGACATATAACATGGCAAATGAAATATGCAATGATCAAACATGATTCTAATATGTCTTAAGATGTATCATGAATCAAATGGATTAACAAAATGTCATGGCAAGTCATGGTATGCAAGCAAATGGAAGATGGATGCAAAAGAAAGCATGAATTAGGGTTTATGATCAACACACAAAGCAAAATCCAAAATCAGAAGCATATGACATGATAAAAAATTAAAAATGCAATCAAAGGAACCCTAAACCTATACAAACTCAATGCCCAAAGGAGGGGATCCAACTCTTAATCTAGTGGAAGTTATGAATTTCCTAAGATTGCTAGGGTTTTAAGGTACCTTGACAAGAAAAATGCAAAAAAATTGAAAATGCAAGATTAATTCAAACCAATTTTATCCTATAAACTACATGTTATGCAAGATGCAATGCAAAAAGAACCATTGTCCAACTCTCAATGGTTAGGCAGAAATGAATTTTTGAAGTTTGAAACAAAATATTGCCTTGAAATGAAATTAATTCCAAAGAAAATTATCAAAAGGCATCAAGATCAAAAAAGAAATTTGGTTTGAGAGTGGGACAATGTTTCTAAATGTTTTCAAATGCTATATGAATTTTTTTGTGATTTTTAAATACCTAAAAGTATTTTTAATTAATTAATTTTCATTAACTAATTAAAAATAATCTTTTAAATGATTTAAAAATAATTTTTAATGCAAAAAATAAAAATAAAAATATTTTTGGGTTCTGAAAATTAATTAAACCTTTGACAAAAAATTTCAGAATTTTTAAAGGTATTTTGCTATTTTTAATAATTCGTACAAAATAAATCAAAACAAATGAAAATAAAATGAATTATAAATGAAAAATGAGAAAGTCAGCTAATCCTAGGGTCCAGATTCAAAGTCACAGGGGCGGGAATTGACCTGGCGCGCTAATGGACGGCTCACATTCAAACTGGCCTAATTAAGTCATTAGCCCTAATCCTAGCCCTAATTACTTTCAGATGACCGGAACAGTGTTCCGGTCATCTTCTCCGGCAAGCTCCTCACTCAATCTCTCTCAATACGCCATGAAACTCCACTAATCTCTCCAGAATCAATCATTAGACAACTCTAAACAAGAATCCAGCAATCAAAATCATTTATTTTCACTCAAACCCAAGAATCAAATCAAAAAGCATTTCACGGGCAAAGTTTCAGAACATCATAACATGCTTGTTTCTGGCTCATTTTCAAAAATAAATAGATCCCCATGATCAGGGCAACATGTAGAACAACATTCTAACAAGAAAACAAGGTTCTGGAAAATTTGTTCATCATGTTACCTGAGGTTGAGCTTTCGATTCAGGAGCTTTCTGGCTGCTTCTTTGGCTCAAACAAGTCCCAATGATCCTCCTTAGAAGCTTTTCACACTTAGCTGGAGTTTATATGGCCCCTAGAGAGAGTTGGCAGAAGCTCAGGCCAAGGGAGTGTGAAAATCGTATTTGTGATGTAGGAGGTTTCAGGCCAAAACAATGGTTGGGAAATGATCAGAGGATCATGGTGAGTGATTTGGTGAAGTTTGTTTTGATGTTTGATGCTTGTGTGATCAGATTCGAAGGAAAGTGCATAAGAGGGGAGTTTCTTGAACTATGGCTTATGAGAGGTTTCAGGCTTGTGTGTCTTATGAAAATGAAGCCTTGGAGTGTGTTTGTAAAGTCTGGATTGGGCAGAGAGTTGTTGGTGGCCTGTTGTGATTGGTATGGGCAAGTTGCCAAAATGTCAACTTGACTTGTACTTGAGGTATGGGCAATGTTACAGCTTGCTTTTTGGCTTGTCTAGGCTCAGCTGAGTTTAAGGGTGTCCATGGAATTGGTTTTGAGGCAAATCAGCAAGTGGATCAAAGCTTATGAGATGTTTTTGCAATTTTCACAAAGTTTGGCCCCTTTGGAAATTCATGAGGTTCAAGACATCAAAATGCATAATTCTTGGGCCAATTCTGATTTTTAGAAGTCACATGATCATGTTGTAATGAGTTTGTGCACATTTGAAGTCTTTAGAATGCTTGATCATACCATTTTGCAAAATGCCTCTTTGGTGCATAACTTGAAATTATGTGATTTTTCCCAACTTTGACAAGCCATAACTTTTGATCCAAAATGAATTAGAATGAGCTCTTGTACTTTTTGAAAAGGGAATGATCCATTCTACAACTTTCATGACCAAAGTTTTCCCATTTGAGGCATTTTTTAATCAAAAAGCAAGGGTTGAAAAAGTTTCCCAAAATGGCAAGTTTCCATTACAAGTCATTTTCCCAAAAAGTCAACTTTGCAAATGGCTTGACATTCTTCAATTTTGTGAACTTCTAACATCTTCTATGATCAAATAAAGATCATACACAATCAAAATGATGAAGAACACCTTTTGGTTGGGTAATTGGGGGCCTCAGATGCCCTGATTTTGCACTGGCTTGCTTAAAAAGTCAACTCTTGATCAGATGCCTTCCCCATGGAATCTCTTCATGAAAATTGATATGCATGATCCCTATACCATATTGAGACCAATAGAAACAAGAATGACCAAAAAATTTGGAGCTATGGCCTCTGAAACCAAAACCCTAATTCTAGGTCATCTGTGTAGTTAAACTTGGCTCTGCTTCCATGCCTTTCTCAGTTCTTGTGATTCTTTGAATTATTTGACCTTGAGAGGATATAATATGATGCTTGAACATACATGGACCCCTTTGAAATGATTTAAGACCTTTGGAGTGGCTCAAATGGCTCTTGGATTGCTCAGATCACAAACCCTAGATGCAGATGACTTTGAACCAATGCAATGAATCACAAAATACAATATGATATGCCATGATTGAACTCATGCATATGAAGAGATCACAAGCCATGGTGTGAATGGGTGAGGGCAAATTTGGGGTGTTTACAGCTGCCCCTATTCAAGCATGAGTTAGCTGTGCAGGATGTAAGCAACGGCTTAACAGGCAAACAAGATAACTTGTGGTTGAATACCAAAGACAGTCCAAAATTTGCACTCACAGAATGAAGAAGAAAAGGGATATAGATTGTGAAAGAAAATAAAGTATAATTATAAAGTGCGGGCGACGGAGGACGACCGTCGAGCAGAGGACGACTGCAGGGGATGAAGCAATGACGGGGACGGTCGACATGTTGGGGATATGGGAGATTGTGATGGGGACGGCCATCAAGTAAAGCTATAAGACTCTCTGGGGATTAGAGGTAAACATGAATGATGAGGTACGGTCATCAAAGGTGAAGGACGATCACCTAGCAGGGGACGGCTGCTCTATTGGGGAATAAGATGAGGGACGGTCATCTAATGGTGAAGGACGAATCACCGGGCAGGGTACGGCTGCTGAAAGTATCGTGACATAGGACGAATGCCGGATAAAAAATGTCGACGATGGGGACGGCCATCGGATAAACATGATGAAGGACGATCATAAAGAGGTAAAGGACGATCACCTAGCAGGGTACGGCTGCTCTTGGGATTTATCATGACATAGGACGAATGCCGGATAAAAAGGTCGACGATGGGGACGGCCATCGGATAAAGTGATGAGGGACGATCATCAAAGGGTGAAGGACGATCACCTAGCAGGGGACGGCTGCTAAATATCACGACATAGGACGAATGCCGGATAGAAAAGGGTTCCAATAATGGGGATTCCGCTGGGGAAAGGATGAGGGACGGTCATCCAAAGGTGAAGGACGATCACCTGGCAGGGTACGGCTGCCGAAAGGTATCATGACATAGGACGAATGTCAGATAGAACAAAAGTTTTGCTGGGACTTCGCTGGGGAAAAGTAGACACGGACGAGTGTCTAATCTCATGAAGACATAAGTGTTTGGTACGGTGTTTAGATTAAAGATGCGGACGAGCATCCTTAAGGCTATGATATGGACGAGTATCAGGTAGAAACAAACGCTTGACGCATGTTCGGAGATGATGATACAGACGAGTACCAACTGGTTAACAAAGAACACGGACAAGTATTGATTCTGAGGGGACTCTTCTGGGGAATAGTAGACACAGACGAGTGTCTAAATTCAAGAAGACATGAGTGTTTGACACGTGTATGATGCGAACGAGCATCCTTAAGACCATGATACGGACGAGTATCAAGTAGAAACAAACGCTTGACGCGTGCTTTGAGATGATGATACGGACGAGTACCAACTGGTTAACAAAGAACACGGACGAGTGTCGAATCTGAAGGGATATAAGTGGTGTATACAAGATACGAACGAGTATCTGTATGGGTGAAACGGACGAGTGTCAGAAAAAGTATATTATAAACAAGTGTATGGTTCGCAAAGTGTTTAAGCAACTGTACTGGGGATGCGACACAGACGTGTGTCAGGAAATCTGTAATGTATAAGTGTCTGTTTGTAAAGAATGCTCGGGCGACTTTACTGGGGATATGACACGGACGGGTGTCAACAGGAGTGTGCATTTGTATTTATGAGTGTAAAGCAAATGCCTTGGCTTTCTGCAGGGGAATTTGGAGAGTTTTCTGTATATCATTGCTGACGGATTGTCAGTATTTACAAGTGTTTGATCCAGTACATGGCTTATGATTATGCAATATGTTTGATTTTTGCCGTAATGCTCCGTTTTAGACGGAATGCTACGCTCTGCGGGGAGAATATGATGCTAATGATATGGTTATGCAAAGATACTGATTCGGGGTCCGGGTCCCAATGCTGTGAAGATCTCCGGCTGATCTGTTTGAAGTGGGCATCCCAGCTGGGGATGAGATCATTGGTAGATCTGATACATGAGACTCTGCTTAGGGATATAGGTCGCTTGATAGATCTATCTTTGGTAATGAAGGACCCTGCTGGGGTTTGTAGAAGCTTTCTTCACTCTTGTTGTGAGATCTCTGGGCGTTGCTGACTGAATCTCTGTGGGGAGATGATTCTCTGGTCTTTTCTTTTGGCTGAGGAGGACTGATGACTGGCAACTCAGCTGGGGAGAAAGAGAGATCACTGAAAGACCTTCCTAGAGATTTCTGTGGGGGATCCTGCTGTGGATGAAGCAATGACGGGGACGGCCGACATGCTGGGTATATGAACACCTTCTGGTGCTGCCCTTTGAGGGAAGTATCGGGGAAGTGACGCCTGGCAACTCTTGATGGGGAGAAAGCATCTCTGGTGTTGAGACTGAGTGGATAATGATTGGCCAGCTTGCTGGGATGAAGCTTTCATGCCCCATGTTGTGCTTTGAATGTCTGCAATCCTGAAAAAGACAAAGAAACACGCAAGTACCTTGAGGTATCCCTTACCGGATTCCATCATAGGAGTCTAGGCACTCCTGGGAGCGAGTATATTTCCTGTAAGCACGTATTTTTTAGGAGAAAAACATCTGTATTTATGCAATCAGTATCTTAAAGACATCGGACATTCTTGCAAATGAAACTAAAATGTACGAGGCGAAACATGACTGAAAAATCTGATTTTATTAATTCATGTGCCCTGAATTGGCAAATACAGTCAAAGAAACAAATCCCCTAAAATGAGGAGATTGTTACAAATTGAGAAATAAAAGGTATTGGCAATGTTGATGACGCTTCAGGGAGCTTTCCTTTGCTATGACTCGTATGACATTTGACGTTCTTCTTATCTTGCTTTCTGAAGAAAGCTGGTTCTGAAAGAAACTTGATCCTTTTGAAGCTTACCAAGTTGTAAGTGATACAGATGAATTCAAGATGCAGTTGTTCGCTTATTCCCTTATTTTGCATGGATCGCCCTTTCGGGTTTTCAATCCATCGGGATACCCATTTTTGCTTGAGTTGTCCGATATGGCTTTTCAACTCAGCGGGTGTACATTTTTTTTATTTATTTTCCCTTATTTTGCTCGAGCCTTTTATTCTGTTTTTGACTCGCCGGGATGCCCTATTTTTTCCTGGACTTACATTCTGTTTTTATGTCCAGCGGGTCATTTTATGCGAAGTATTTTTTAACTGCATCCGAATTCACAGGGGACGGGAAGTCTTCACCATCCATAGTGCTGAGCATCAGTGCTCCACCAGAGAAAACTTTCTTTACTACGAATGGTCCTTCATAGTTCGGAGTCCACTTGCCCCTGTGGTCTGTATGAGGAGGGAGGAGTCTTTTCAGCACAAGATCCCCTACTTGGTATTCTCGGAGCCTGACTTTCTGATCGAAGGCTTTCTTCATTCTTTTTTGATACAGCTGCCCATGACAGATCGCAGCTAATCTCTTCTCTTCAATCAGGCTCAGTTGTTCGTATCGGGATCGGACCCATTCTGCTTCATTCAGTTTAACATCCATCAATACCCGTAAGGAGGGTAATTCAACTTCGACTGGTAGGACTGCTTCCATACCATACACAAGCTGATACGGTGTTGCCCCAGTGGATGTCCTGATTGACGTACGGTACCCATGCAAGACAAATGGTAGCATTTCATGCCATTCTTTGTAGGTGACTACCATCTTCTGCACAATCTTCTTGATATTCTTGTTAGCCGCTTCTACAGCGCCATTCATCTTTGGCCTGTAAGGAGAAGAATTGTGGTGTTGGATTTTGAAGTCCCGGCATAGCTCTGCCATCATTTTATTGTTTAAGTTAGAACCATTATCAGTAATGATTCGCTCGGGAACTCCATACCGACAAATGATGTCTCTCTTCAGAAATCGGGCTACCACTTGCCTTGTAATATTTGCATAAGAAGCTGCTTCAACCCACTTGGTAAAGTAGTCAATAGCAACCAGGATGAATCTGTGGCCGTTTGAAGCAGTCGGTTCAATCTTGCCGATCATATCAATGCCCCACATGGCAAAGGGCCAAGGTGAAGACATCACATTCAAAGGATTGGGTGCACATGTACTTTATCCGCATAAATCTGGCATTTATGGCACTTCCTGGCATAAGCACAACAGTCGGCATCCATTGTGATCCAGTAATAACTTGATCTTAGCAATTTCTTTTCCATGGCATGCCCTCCCGCATGGGTACCAAAGGGTCCTTCGTGCACCTCGTGCATCAACAAGCCTGCTTCTGTTTTATCAACGCATCTGAGGAGTACCATATCAAAGTTTCTCTTGTAGAGGGAACCGTCAGTATTCAAGAAGAAACTACCATCAAGCCTTCTTAATGTCTTCTTATCATTGGAAGATGCCCCAGGTGGGTATGTCTGATCCTCCAAGAAGCATTTGATGTCATGGAACCAAGGCTTATCATCTTTGACAATGTCTGTCGAAAACACATATGCTGGTCTGTCAAGTCTGGATACTGCAATTTGAGGCACAAAGTTGGCAGCTTGAACTTTGATCATGGATGAAATGGTAGCAAGAGCATCTGCAAATTGATTCTCGTCTCGAGGGATATACTCAAGCTTGACTATTGTGAAGAAAGTCAGCAACCTTCTTGTATAATCCCTGTAAGGTATCAGATGATCCTGGTGTGTGTACCATTTGCCGTTGGTTTGATTGATTACCAGAGCTGAATCTCCGAACAAAGTCAAAGTCTTGATCCTGAGGTCAATGGCTTCCTCAAGACCCATAATGCAAGCTTCGTATTCAGCTTCGTTGTTAGTGCAGTTAAAGCTGAGTTTTGCCGAGAAAGGCATGTGAACTCCCTTAGGTGTAATGAGTACTACACCAACACCACGACCATTCATATTAACAGCCCCATCAAACATCATAGTCCATTCTTCTTTTGGGTCAGACCCTTCACTGTGAATAGGCTCTTCATGATCTTTTGCTTTGATGAACATGATGTCTTCATCAGGGAAGTCAAATCTCATAGGCTGGTAATCATCAATGGGTTGCTCAGCAAGATAATCAGACAATACACTGCCTTTGATGGCTTTTTGAGATGTGTACTGAATGTCATATTCTGTGAGGATCATTTGCCATCTTGCAACCCGTCCGGTAAGGGCTGGCTTCTCAAAAATGTACTTAACTGGGTCCATCTTTGAAATCAACAAAGTGGTGTGGGTCAACATATATTGCCTTAGTCGGCGAGCAGCCCACGCTAAAGCACAGCAAGTTTTCTCGAGCAGTGAATAACGTTGTTCACAGTCGGTAAACTTTTTGCTTAGGTAGTACATTGCATACTCTTTTCGACCAGACTCATCATGCTGGCCCATCACACACCCCATTGACTCTTCTAATACTGCCAAGTACATAATTAGAGGTCTTCCTTCAACTGGAGGCATAAGGATTGGAGGTTCTTGCAAGTATTCCTTGATTTTGTCAAAAGCCCTCTGGCAGTCTTCGTTCCACCTGACTGTTTGTTCTTTTCTTAGCAGCTTGAACAAGGGTTCACAGGTTGCTGTAAGGTGAGATATGAACCGTGAAATGTAATTCAATCTACCTAGAAACCCTCTAACTTCTTTTTCAGTCTTAGGTGCAGGCATTTCTTGAATGGCTTTGACTTTGTCAGGGTCGACTTCAATCCCTTTCTCACTTACAATAAATCCCAGCAGCTTACCAGATCGTACCCCGAATGTGCACTTGTTGGGGTTCAACTTCAGTTGGTATTTCCTCAGACGCTTGAACAACTTCAACAGATTTATCAGGTGGTCTTCTTCTGTGAGGGACTTGGCAATCATATCATCCACATAACATTCTATTTCTTTATGGATCATGTCATGGAATAATGTTACCATAGCCCGTTGATATGTTGCACAAGCATTCTTTAGTCCGAACGGCATCACCTTATAGCAGAATGTGCCCCAGGGTGTGATGAAAGTTGTCTTCTCCATGTCTTCAGGTGACATCTTGATCTGATTGTATCCTGAAAATCCGTCCATGAAGGAGAACACCGAGAACTGAGCCGTATTATCAACCAATACATCAATGTGAGGTAATGGGAAGTCATCTTTCGGGCTGGCTCTGTTCAGATCCCGGTAATCCACACACATCCTCACCTTGCCATCCTTCTTAGGCACCGGTACAATGTTAGCAACCCACGGCGGATAGCTAGTCACAGCAAGGAACCCGGCGTCCCACTGCTTTTGTACCTCTTCTTTGATCTTCATTGCCATATCCGGGCGAGTACGGCGCAGTTTCTGTTTTACTGGCGGGCAGTCTTCTTTCAAAGGCAGCTTGTGCATAACAATATCGGTGTCCAACCCGGGCATATCCTGATAAGACCAAGCAAACACATCCACATATTCACGAAGCATGTCAATCAGTTGTTCCTTCACTGAGTCTTGTAGGCAGGCCCCGATCTTAACCTCTTTCACATCTTCTTTTGTACCAAGATTAATCGTTTCGACCTCCTCCTGATGAAGAGTGATAACCTTCTCCTCTTGCCTTAACAACCTGGCTAGCTCTTCATGAAGCTCATAATCTTCTTCAACCCCTTCGTCAGCTTGATTGATTGGATTGTCAAAGTCATACGAAGTCATAGCTGTGTTGTTGTCGGTGCAGTCTGAAAGGCACTCTCTGCAAGGGTTTAGATTGTTCATTTTAGTGATCGATTTTAATCTTGTTTAGAAAAAGTGAAAAGAAGTTATCATTTTGAAAACATTGCCATTTTATTTTTGTACAAAAAGAAAAATGGAAAACAGTGAGCGGAAAAGAAAAAGACTCATTTGCAAAAGATGTCCGATATTCATTGATTGATCTGTTTGCACAAAATTACAAGATGGCCCGATTACAAAATGAGTCTTGACATCTTGGGCAAGATGCAAGACTTGATGCATGCTTAAAATATACAGGAAATAATAATTACTCTGCAGGAGTAACCCTTATAATTTCCTGGGAATACCAGTTTGAGATATGGCTCCCCGGGGTCCTTGGACGTATCCAGCTCTCCAGGTTGCGCTCATCTTCCGACTCATCTTCCAAGTTGTTTACAGCATCCGGGGTGAGCATCCCCCCGCTGACAAAGTTGGGCTTCTTGGCAGCCTCTGTTTGATCTTGTTGAGTTGGTTTGTAACCCAACCCAAATCTGTCTTCCTTCTTCTCCACGGGTAGCAGCTTGCCCCAGCCTTGGGCAGTCCCCTCTTCAACAACCTTCCTGGCTTGTTGATAAGACGTCATGGAGGTTCCCAGTACAGCAGATGCTTCATTAATGTTCAGGGCCTCAAACCCCTGGCTCATGGTTTCATGGATTTCTCCGTCCATTTCAATATACTTGTACGTTGCCAGATGACTAACAAAGATGTCCTCTTCCCCACAGATGGTGATGATTTGGCCTTCCCACTCGAATTTCAGCTTCTGGTGAAGGTTAGACGTAACAGCGCCAGCGGCATGGATCCAAGGTCTACCTAACAAACAGTTGTAGGCCGGCTGAATGTCCATCACATAGAAGGTAATCTTAAAAGTCTGCGGGCCAATCATCACAGGCAGATCAATCTCTCCAAGCACTGATCTCTTAGAGTCATCAAATGCTCTCACTACCAAATTACTTGGACGCAGTGCCAAGCCATCATACTCCAGCTTCACTAAGGCTTTCTTTGGTATAACATTGAGTGAAGACCCAGTGTCCACCAGTACATGGGATAGAACAGCACCCTTGCATTCTAGAGTGATGTGTAAAGCCTTGTTGTGGTTACGTCCCTCAGTTGTTAAGTCAGCATTGGTGAAGCCCAGTGTCGCTCCCACCAAAATGACACCCAGGGTCAGAAGGGGTACAGACGCGAACGGTCGGCGAAAAGAGGAATGAGAACACACAGGAGTGAGCTCAAGAGAAAAGAAAAGAGTCGCCAGCTAGGCATTTTTATCCCGGAGGAAAGGTAATGCTGCATAAACCTAAGAAAGATATGGATAAGACGGTTGCGAACCAGAGAGACTGAGAAAGGGGGTTGGTTACAACCTGGGAAGGTATTAGCACCCAAATTGTCCGCCGTACTCGACGGGATCCACGCTTAAAAGATTTGTGTTTTAAAGGGGTAATGTCAGTGCAATCTGTGTATAAAAGAGCTGGAAAAGGATGTACAGGTGTCAGTGTAAGAGAAGTGAAGTGTATAAGTGAAGTGTCAGTGTGAGAACAAGAATGAAATGCTCAAGATCATGAGGCTAAAAGAATAAAGCTGGAAAGAGGGAGAATATACAGAGACTTTTGTTCGATAACTATTAAGTTATGCCTACGTGTCCTCTCGTGCAATGAGGAAGTCAGAACACCGTAGTTCGACCCAAAGAGACTGACAGATGAATTGACTTGTGAACTGCTTGCTTGCCTATGCTCAAGTGTATGACCTGTCTGGCTCAGGTGCAAACTGTCTTGCATTAGACGGAAGAAGCAAGTTCTCGTTTGTGAGTGAATAAGATGAGAAAAGAATCCCGGAGGAGACGATTATTGTTTGTTTTTGGGTTTTCAGTCTTTTATTGCTTTTGAAAGTTTGTCATAAGTCAATGAGCTTAAGCCTAAACCAATGGTTTAGTAGACTCATCACATCCTCCCTCTGATTAGGGGTAATGAGAATACCTTAAGGGTGAAGTCAGTATCTCACACTTAATTACCATGATGTAGGATTAAGATCATTAACCTACTTGTGATTAGTTAGATGTTTTTGTTGTTTTTTTTTGTGTTAAGTAGTGAGCTTAAGCCATAATCAGGGATTAAACAGACTCATTACACCGTCCTAATAGAAGGATAATAGATGAGAATGTTTAAGCTGAGGAAAGCTCCTCAACTTAATCCATGATTAGGGATTAACCTCATGACAAAACAAATCCTTTATTAAATGGATTTTAGTTAATGATAAGATGAAGAAATGACTTTTATGGTTTGTAAGACAACTTGAGGGGGACTTGTCCATTAACACTAGGGTTAGTCCTTCTTGACCAATTAAGGAAGAATTAGAACCCCAATGCAAGGCCCAAGTTACAAGCTTGATGTCTTGATGATTATTAAGTGGATTGATTAAAGGAGTTAAACACATTAAGGGTTTAACACTTAGGATTAAAGTTATACACTCCATCCTAATAGAAGGATGCAGGCATAAGCTTAATCACAAAGCCTTAAAGCCTTTAGCGTTTAGTCCATGATTATGGGATGAGAAGAGAAGACTCAAAGATGACACAAAGGAAAAACTAAGTGGGAGACTAATCAAACCCTAATTGTTATCATGCTTGGTCATTCCTAGGGTTAATGAGGCTTAAGAGAGAAAGAAGTCTTCAAAGAGACACCAAGGAGAGAAGCAGATGAAAGGATCAAGAAGAAGCAAAACAACTTGCTTCACTTAAGAAGACAAGTTGCTTGAAGAAAGAAAGTAATATGAACAAGAGTGAGCAAGCTCAATCCAAAGCACAAGATAAAATGCAGCAATGATGCATAAGAGAGATGAAAAGAGATTGTGAGAAGTGAAGGCAAATTCACTTCTCAATACAACTTACCACCTGAAAAGTTAGTAAAGAAATGAAATGCAATGCAAATGAGATGCAATGTGATGATGCAAACCAAAACCAGGAGCATGAACATGATGTGAATGATGCTAAGAGATGATGTAAACATGAGGCAAGGCATTAGAATGATCATACAAACATATGGATGCAAGAGAAGCATGTTTTGAACCATGGATGTTCATGAAAAGTTATGGAATGCAAAAGACATATAACATGGCAAATGGAAGATGCAATGATCAAACATGATTCTAATATGTCTTAAGATGTATTATGAATCAAATGGATGCACAAAATGTCATGGCAAGTCATGAGATGCAAGCAAATGAGGAATGGATGCAAAGGAAGCACAAATTAGGGTTTATATGCATCACACAAAGCAAAAATTCAAAACCAGAAGCAAATAACATGATAAAAATTTTAAAATGCAATCAAAGAAACCCTAAGCCTATACAAACTTACTGCCCAAAGGAGGGGATCCAACTCTTAACCTAGTGAGAGTTATGAATTTCCTAAGATTGCTAGGGTTTTAAGGTACCTTGACAAGAAAAATGCAAAAAAAAATGAAGATGCAAGATCAATTCAAACCAATTTTATCCTATAAACTACATGTTATGCAAGATGCAATGCAAAAAGAATCATTGTCCAACTCTCAATGGTTAGGCAGAAATGAATTTTTGAAGTTTGAAACAAAATATTGCCTTGAAATGAAATTAATTCCAAAGAAAATTATCAAAAGGCATCAATATCAAAAAAGAAATTTGGTTTGAGAGTGGGACAATGTTTCTAAATGTTTCTATATGCAATATGAATTTTTTTGTGATTTTTAAATACCTAAAAGTATTTTTAATTAATTAACTTTCATTAACTAATTAAAAATAAACTTTTAAATGATTTAAAAATAAATTTAATGCAAAAAAATAAAAATAAAAATATTTTTGGGTTCTGAAAATTAATTAAACCTTTGACAAAAAATTTCAGAATTTTTAAAAGTATTTTGCTATTTTAAATTAAATGTACAAAATAAATCAAATAAAATGAAAATAAAAATGAATTAATGAGAAGTATGCACAACGAAGGGACCAGATGCAATCTGGGCTGGGGAGGTTTGACTTGGCGCGCAATCCTACGGCCCAAGTTCAAACTTCCTAATTTCTGTTTTTAAAATTAATTAAACTGGATTAATTAAGTTAATTGGGAATTAGGGCATAATGATGAGATCTTGGCCATCAAAACGCGCGCGGGTCAAACAAAGTCAGCCTGATCTATGCTCCACATTCAAACTTCATTTAATTACACAATTAGGGTTTAATGACTTTCAGGTGGCCGGAGAAGACTTCCGGTCGTCTTCTCCGGCGAACCCAAACCCTAGATTTCGCTACAGGTCACTAAACATGCAATTTCTTCCACAGAAATGATCTTCTCCTCAATCTAAACCTAACTCCTCTCCCAAAACTCATTTATTTTCACTCACAAGCCTGAATCGAAGCAAAGTATGAAACACGGGCAAATATTCAGAGGTACCATACATGCTGGTTTCTTCACCATTTTAAAAACTAAACACATATTCATGATCAGGGGAAGACATAGCATCATACAAGAACTTAAAAATCAGTTTCTGGGAAAAAAAGTTCTTCATGTTACCTGAGATGGAGCTTCTCTGATTCTGAGCTTCTTGGCCTCAAGCTTTGCACAAACCTTCTCCCTTGATCCTCCTGATGATGGAATGGAGCTTAGAATGCTTTGAGAGTGGCTAGTTTTTGTGGTTCAATTCTGGTGTAGCAGGAAATGAGGTTCTTGTGTGTGCTGTTTCAGATCATTGTGAGGGGTGGGATTTGTTCTATGGATGATTTCTGGTTTATTGGTGAAGGAATTATTGAATTTTGATGGCTGTGTTGTGTGATTCGAAGAGGGAAAGATTTTGACAGTTTTTGGAGTGTGTTGCAATGTGTGTGTTTCAGGCTTGTGTATGTTGTGTTTTATGATCCTTAGGTGATCCATAAACTATCCCAACAAATCTGGAGAGCAGGTGTGCACTGTGGGATTGGTATAGGATGATTGGCCAAAAAGTCAAGTTTTGTGTACTTGCAGCATGGGTTGTGGCAGAGGCAGTCTAGAGGCTTGTCCTGCCTCAGCTTGAGTCAAGGATGGCCCTTGGATGGTTCATGAAAGGCTGCTGCATTTGGATCATGAGTTGGAAGGGTTTTTGCAACTTGACAACTTGTCACATTTCATGATTTTTGGCCATGTATGTGTGAGAGGTCTTGCTGAATTTCTGATGTGGGATGCCTCATTAGGTCATGACAATGTATTAAAACCAGCTAGAGATCATACAATCCCTTTGAGAATGATTTTGCAAAAAATCCCTCTTTGCACTTTCATGAAGAATGGCTTATGGATACTTGAAAATCAAGGCATAGAAATGGGAAATCTCTTGGGCCAAACTGATTTTTAGGTCATGCCTTGTATTGGTGTGATGATTAGAGGTCACATTGAAGTCACATAAAGGCTTGCCATGAGAAAATGCAAGTTTTCCATTTTGTGCAAAAGTGAAATTTCAATGATTTTGTCCAACTTTGCAAGGCCATAACTTTTGATCCAAAATGAATTAGAATGAGTTCTTGTACTTTTTGAAAATGGAATGATCCATTCTACAACTTTCATGACCAAATTTTTCCCATTTGAAGCATTTTTGAATCAAAAAGCAAGGGTTGAAAAAGTTTCCCAAAATGGCAAGTTTCCATTACAAGTCATTTTCCCAAAAAGTCAACTTGCAAATGGCTTGAAATTCTTCACTTTTGTGAACTTCCAACATCTTATATGAGCAAATAAAGATCATACATAATCAAAATGATGATGAACACCCTTTGGTTGGGTCATTGAGGGTCTCAGATGCCCTGATTTTGCACTGACTTGCTCAAGAAGTCAACTCTTGATTAGATGCCTTCCCCATGGAATTTCTTCATGAAAATTGATATGCATGATCGCTATACCATGTAGAGACCAATAGAAACAAGAATGACAAAAAAAATTGGGGTTATGGCCTTTGAGACCAAAACCATAATTCTAGGTCATCTGTGCAGTCAAACCTGGCTCTGCTTCCATGCCCATCTCAGTTCTTGTGATTTTTTGACATTCTTGACTTTGAGAGGATATAATATGATGCTTGAATATACATGGACCCCTTTGAAATGATTGATGACCTTTGGAGTGGCTCAAGTGGCTCTTGGATTGCTCAGATCACAAACCCTAGATGCAGATGACTTTGAACCAATGCAGTGAATCAAAAATGTGGTATGAGATGCTATGGTTGAGTTTATGCATATGAGAAGATCACAAGCCATGGTGTGAATGGGTGCGGGCAAATTTGGGGGTGTTTACAGCTGCCCCTATTCAAGCATGAGTTAGCTGTGTAGAATGTAAGCAACGGCTTAACAGGCAAACAAGATAACTTGTGGTTGAATACCAAAGACAGTCCAAAATTTGCACTCACAGAATGAAGAAAAGGGATATAGATTGTAAAAGAAAATAAAGTATATTTATAAAGCGCGGGCGACGGAGGACGACCGCCGAGCAGAGGACGACTGCTGGGGAAAGAGCGATGACGGGGACGGCCGACATGCTGGGGATATAGTAGATTGTGATGGGGACGGCCATCAAGTAAAGCTATAATGTTCTCTGGGGATTATGGGTAAATGATGGTGACGACCATCAAGCTCAAGGCATAAATGAAATAAATGATGAGGTACGGTCATCAAAGGTGAAGGACGATCACCTAGCAGGGGACGGCTGCTCTGTTGGGGATAAGATGAGGGACGGTCATCTAATGGTGAAGGACGATCACCTGGCAAGGTACGGTTGCCAAAAGTATCGCGACATAGGACGAATGCCGGATAAAAAAAGTCAACGATGGGGACGGCCATCGGATAAAATGATGAAGGACGATCATCAAGAGGTGAAGGACGATCATCTAGCAGGGTACGGCTGCTCTGAGGGTATCATGACATAGGGCGAATGTCAGATAACAAGATCAACGATGGGGACGACCATCGGATGAAATGATGAAGGACGATCATCAAAGGGTGAAGGACGATCACCTAGCAGGGGACGGCTGCTCTATATCACGACATAGGACGAATGCCGGATAGAAAAGGGTTCCAATAATGGAGACTCCACGGGGGAAAGGATGAGGGACGGTCATCCATAGGTGAAGGACGATCACCTGGCAGGGTACGGCTGCCGAAAGGGTATCATGACATAGGACGAATGCCAGATAGAAAGGAAATAGTTTACCAAGTTTTGTTGGGGACTTCGCTGGGGAAAAGTAAACACGGACGAGTGTTTACATCCAAAAGAATGAGAGATATCAGTGTTTGGGGACGGTGTATAGATTAAAGATGCGGACGAGCATCCCTAAAACCATGATACGGACGAGTATCAGTAGAAACAAATGCCTGACGCGTGTTCAGAGATGATGATACGGACGAGTATCAACTGGTTAACAAGGAACACGGACGAGTGTTGAATCTGAGGGGACTCTTCTGGGGAATGGTAGACACAGACGATTGTCTAAATTCAAGAAGACATAAGTGTTTGACACGTGTATGGATTAAAGATGCGGACGAACATCCCTAAGACTATGATACGGAAGAGTATCAGGTAGAAACAAACGCTTGACGCATGTTCTGAGATGATGATATGGACGAGTACCAACGGGTTAACAAAGAACACGGACGAGTGTCGGATCTGAGGAGGTATAAGTGGTGTATACAAGATACGGGCGAGTATGAGTGAAGCAGGAATAATAAGTATGAGTGGTATATAGGTGAGTGTTTAACTTGCTGAGGAGAGTGATAAGGACGAGTGTCAAAAGGTGTAATATAAACAAGTGTATGGTTTATAAAATGCTTAGGTAGCTATGTTGGGGAAGGTGACACGGACGGGTGTCAGGGAATCTGTATAGATATATGTATCTGTGAGTGCAAAGAGGATGCTTTGGCTTTCTGCTGGGGATATGACACGGACAGGTGTCAAGAAGTATCTGTAATATATAAGTGTCTGCTTGGAAAGAAAGCTCGGGCGACTTTACTGGGGAAATATGACATGGACGAGTGTCAAAAGGAGTGTTCATTTGTATTTATGAGTGTAAGGCAAAACGTCTTGGCTTTCTGCCGGGGAATTCGGAGAGTTTTCTGTATATTGTTGTCGGATTGTCAGTATTCACAAGTGTTTGATTCAGAACATGGCTTATGATTATGCAATATGTTTGATTTTTGCCGTAATGCTCCGTATTAGACGGAATGCTACGCTCTGTGGGGAGAATATGATGCTAATGCTATGATTATTGAATGATACCGATCCGGGATTCGGATCCCGTTGCTGCGAAGATCTCTGGTTGATCTGCTTGAGGTGAAAATCCCAGCTGGGGATGAGATCATTGGTAGATCTGACGTATGGGACTCTGCTTGGGGATATAGGTCACTGACAGACCTGTTTTGGTGATGAGGGACCCAGCTGGGGTTTGTAGAAGCTTTCTTCACTCTGTTGTGAGATCTTCAGGCGTTGCTGATAGAGACTGAAGCTCTATGGGGAGATGATTCTCTGGTCTTTTCTTTTGGCTGTGGAGGACTGATGACTGGTAACTCAGCTGGGGAGAAAGAGAGATCCCTGAAAGACCTTCCTAGAGATTTCTGTGGGGATCCTGCTGAGGATGATACTGGACGACTCAGCTGGGGAAAGAGCACTCCCGGTGCTAAGATTGAGTAGATGGTGCTTTGTCAGATTGCTGGGATGAGGTGTTCATGCCCCATGTTGTGCTTTGAATACCTGCAATCCTGAAAGGTCAGAGAAACGCACAAGTAATCCCGAGGTATCCCTTACCGGATTCCAACATAGGAGTTTTAGGCACTCCCGGGAGTAAGCATATTTCCTGCAAGCATGTATTTTAGAAGAGAAACATCTGTATTTATGCAATCAGTAGCTTAAAGACATCGGACATTTTGCAAACGAAAATAAAATGTACGAGACGAAACATGACTGAAAATCTGATTTTATTAATTCATGTGCCCCGAATTGGCAAGATACAGTCAAAGAAACAAATCCCCTAAGATGAGGATATTGTTACAAATTGAGAAATAAAAGGTATTGGCAATGTAGATGACGCTTCAAGGAGCTTCCCTTTGCTATGACTCGTATGACATTTGACGTTCTTCTCATCTTGCTTTCTGAAGAAGGCTAATTCTGAAGGAAGCTTGATCCTTTCGAAGCTTACCAGGTTGTAAGTGATACAGACGAATTCAGAATACAGTTGTTCGCTTATTCCCTCATTTTGCATGGATCGCCCTTTCGGGTTTTCAATCCATCGGGATACTCCTTTTTGCCTGAGTTGTCCAATGCGGCTTTTCAACTCAGCGGGTGTACATTTTTTTTATTTTTTTCCCTTATTTTTGCCCGAGTCTTTTATTCTGTTTTTGACTCGCCGGGATGTCCTATTTTTGCCTGGACTTACATTCTGTTTTTATGTCCAGCGGGTCATTTTATGAGAAGTATTTTTTAACTGCATCTGAATTCACAGGGGACAGGAAGTCTTCACCATCCATAGTACTGAGCATGAGTGCTCCACCAGAGAAAACTTTATTTACTATGAATGGCCCTTCATAGTTCGGAGTCCATTTGCTTCTGTGGTCTGTATGAGGAGGGAGGAGTCTTTTCAGCACAAGATCTCCCACTTGGTACTCTCGGAGTCTGACTTTCTGATCGAAGGCTTTCTTCATTCTTTTCTGATACAGCTGCCCATGTCAGATTGCAGCTAATTTCTTCTCTTCAATCAGACTCAGTTGTTCGTATCGGTACCGGACCCATTCTGCTTCATTCAGTTTAACATCCATCAACATCCGAACGGAAGGTAATTCAACTTCAACCGGTAGGACTGCCTCCATACCATACACAAGTTGATACGGTGTTGCCCCAGTGGATGTCCTGATTGACGTACGGTACCCATGTAAGGCAAACGGTTGGCATTTCATGCCAATCTTTGTAGGTGACCACCATCTTTTGCACAATCTTCTTGATATTCTTATTAGTCGCCTCAACAGTGCCATTCATCTTTGGCCTGTAAGGAGAAGAATTATGGTATTGGATCTTGAACTCCCGGCACAGTTCTGCCATCATTTTGTTGTTTAAGTTGGAACCATTATCAGTAATGATTCGCTCGGGCACTCCATACCGACAGATGATGTCTCTCTTCAGAAAACGGGCTACCACTTGCCTTGTAACATTTGCATAGGAAGCTGCTTCGACCCATTTGGTAAAATAGTCAATGGCTGCCAGGATGAATCTGTGGCCGTTTGAAGCAGTCGGTTCAATCTTGCCAATCATATCAATGCCCCACATGGCAAAGGGCCAAGGTGAAGACATCACATTCAGAGGATTGGGAGGCACATGTACTTTATCCGCATAAATCTGACATTTATGGCATTTTCTGGCATAAGCACAACAGTCGGCATCCATTGTGATCCAGTAATAACCTGATCTTAGCAATTTCTTTGCCATGGCATGCCCTCCCGCATGGGTACCAAAGGATCCTTCGTGCACCTCGTGCATCAACAAGCCTGCTTATGTTTTATCAACGCATCTGAGAAGTACCATATCAAAGTTTCTCTTGTAAAGGGAACCATCAATATTCAAGAAGAAACAACCAGCAAGCCTTCTTAATGTATTCTTATCATTGGAAGATGCCCCATGTGGGTATGTTTGATCCTCCAAGAAGCATTTTATGTCGTGGAACCAAGGCTTATCATCTTTAACGACATCTGCTGCAAATACATATGCTGGTCTGTCAAGTCTGGATACTGCAATTTGAGGCACAAAGTTGGCAGTTTGAACTTTGATCATGGATGAAATAGTGGCAAGAGCATCTGCAAATTGATTCTCGTCCCGAGGGATATACTCAAGCTTGACTGTTGTGAAGAAAGTCAATAACCTCCTTGTATAATCCCTGTAAGGTATCAGATGATCCTGGTGCATGTACCATTTACCGTTAGTTTGATTGATTACCAAAGCTGAATCTCCGAATACGGTCAAAGTTTTGATCCTGAGGTCAATGGCTTCCTCAAGACCCATAATACAAGCTTCGTATTTAGCTTCGTTGTTAGTGCAGTTGAAAGTGAGTTTTGCCGAGAAAGGCATGTGAACTCCCTTAGGCGTAATGAGTATTGCACCAACACCACGACCATTCATATTAACAGCCCCATCAAACATCATAGTCCATTCTTCTTCTGGGTCAGGCCCTTCAGTGTGAACAGGCTCTTCATGATCTTTTACTTTTATGAACATGATGTCTTCATCAAGGAAGTCAAATCTCATAGGCTGGTAATCATCAATAGGTTGCTCAGCAAGATAATCAGACAATACACTGCCCTTGATGGCTTTCTGAGATGTGTACTGAATGTCATATTCTGTGAGAATCATTTGCCATCTTGCAACCCGTCCGGTAAGTGTTGGCTTCTCAAAAATGTACTTAACTGGGTCCATCTTTGATATCAATAAAGTAGTGTGGGTAAACATATACTGTCTCAGTCGGCGAGCAGCCCACGCTAAAGCACACCAAGTTTTCTCGAGCAGTGAATAATGTTGTTCACAATCGGTAAACTTTTTGCTTAGGTAGTATGTTGCATACTCTTTTCGACCAGACTCGTCATGCTGGCCCAGCACACACCCCATTGACTCTTCTAATACTGTCAAGTACATTATTAGAGGTCTTCCTTCAACTGGAGGCATAAGGATTGGAGGTTCTTGCAGGTACTCCTTGATTTTGTCAAAAGCCCTCTGGCAGTCTTCGTTCCACCTGACCGTTTGTTCTTTTCTTAACAGCTTGAACCGGGGTTCACAGGTTGCAAGATATGAACCTTGAAATGTAGTTCAATCTACCTAGGAACCCTCGAACTTCTTTTTCTGACTTTGGCGCAGGCATTTCCTGGATGGCTTTGACCTTATCAGGGTCAACTTCGATCCCTTTCTCACTTACAATAAATCCCAGCAGCTTACTGGATCGCACCCCGAATGTGCATTTGTTGGGGTTTAATTTCGTTGGTATTTCCTCAAACGCTTGAATAACTTCAACAGATTCACCAGGTGGTCTTCTTCTGTGAGGGACTTGGCAATCATGTCATCCATATAACATTCAATTTCTTTATGGATCATGTCATGGAATAATGTTACCATAGCCCGTTGATAAGTTGCACCAGCATTCTTCAGTCAGAATGGCATCACCAATTAACAGAACGTGCCCCAGGGTGTGATGAAAGTTGTCTTCTCCATGTCTTCAGGTGACATCTTGATCTGATTGTATCCTGAAAATCCGTCCATGAAGGAGAACACCGAGAACTGAGCCGTATTATCAATCAATACATCAATGTGAGGTAAAGGGAAATCATCTTTCGGACTGGCTCTGTTCAGATCCCGGTAATCAACACACATCCTCACCTTGCCATCCTTCTTAGGCACAGGTACAATATTAGCAACCCACGGTGGGTAACTAGTCACAACAAGGAATCCGACGTCCCACTTCTTTTGTACCTCTTCCTTGATCTTCATTGCCATATCTGGGCGAGTACGGAGCAGCTTCTGTTTTACTGGTGGGCATTCCTCTTTCAAAGGCAGCTTGTGCATAACAATATCGGTGTCCAACCCTGGCATATCCTGATAAGACCAAGCAAACACATCCACATACTCACGAAGCATATCAATCCGTTGTTCTTTCACCGAGTCTTGTAGGCAGGCCCCGATCTTGACCTCTTTTTACGTTTTCTTCCGTACCAAGATTAACTATTTCGACCTCCTCCTGATGAGGAATGATAACCTTCTCCTCTTGCCTTAATAACCTGGCTAGCTCTTCAGGAAGCTCATAATCTTCTTTAACCCCTTCCTCAGCTTGATTGATTGGATTGTCAAAGTCATACGAGGTCATAGCTGTGCTGTTGTCGGTGCAGTCTGAAAGGCACTCTCTGCAAGGGTTTAGATTGTTTATTTTAGTGATCGATTTTAATCTTGTTTAGAAAAAGTGAAGTAAAGTTATCATTTTGGAAAACATTGCCATTTTATTTTTGTACAAAAAGAAAAATGAAAAACAGTGAGCGGAAAAGAAAAAAGACTCATTTGCAAAAGATGTCCGATATTCATTGATTGATCTGTTTGCACAAAATTACAAGATGGCCCGATTACAAAATGAGTCTTGACATCTTGGGCAAGATGCAAGACTTGATGCATGCTTAAAATATACAGGAAATAATAATTACTCTGCAGGAGTGACCCTTATAATTTCCTGGGAAGACCAGTTTGAGATATGGCTCCTCGGGATCGTTGGACGTATCCAGCTCTCCAGGTTGCGCTCATCTTCCGACTCATCTTCCAAGTTGTTCACAGCATCCGGGGTGAGCATTCCCCCGCTGACAAAGTTGGGCTCCTTGGCAGCCTCTGATTGATCTTGTTGAGTTGGTTTGTAACCCAACCCAAATCTGTCTTCCTTCTTTTCCACGGGCAGCAGCTTGCCCCAGCCTTGGGCAGTACCCTCTTCAACAACCTTCCTGGCTTGCTGATAAGATGTCATGGAGGTTCCCATTACAGCAGATGCTTCATTAATGTTCAAGGCCTCAAACCCCTGGCTCATGGTTTCATGGATTTCTCCATCCATTTCAATGTATTTGTACGTAGCCAGATGGCTAACAAAGATGTCCTCTTCCCCACAAATGGTGATGATCTGGCCCTCCCGCTCGAATTTCAACTTCTGGTGAAGGGTAGACGTAACTGCGCCATCGGCATGGATCCAAGGTCTACCCAACAAACAGCTGTAGGTCGGCTGAATGTCCATCACATAGAAGGTAATCTTAAAAGTCTGCGGGCCAATCATCACAGGCAGATCAATCTCCCCTAGCACTGATCTTTTAGAGCCATCAAAAGCTCTCACCACCAAATTACTTGGACATAATGCCAAGCCATCATACTCCAGCTTCACTAAGGCTTTCTTTGGTAGAACATTGAGTGAAGACCCAGTGTCCACCAGTACATGAGATAAAACAGCACCCTTGCATTCTAGAGTGATGTGTAAAGCCTTGTTGTGGTTATGTCCCTCAGTTGTTAAGTCAGCATTGGTAAAGCCCAGTCCATGACTAGTGTTGACATTAGCTACCACAGTTTCTAGCTGATTAACAGTGATCTCTTCTGGCACGTATGCTGCATGCAAGACTTTCAGTAATGCATTCCTGTGAGCTTCAGAACACATCAGCAGGGATAATATGGAGATTTTTGAGGGAGTTTGGTGAAGCTGATCCACCACCTTGTAATCACTTCTCTTTATGATTCTCATGAACTCGTCTACATCTTGTTCAAAAGATGTCTTCTGAGTTTCTTTGACAGTCGGCTCTTCAAATACCACACTCTTTCCTTTTGCTTTGGCAACAGCCTCTGCTTCATCATTAGGTCTTTGCAATTGTGAGGCGAAAAGGCGTCCGCTTCTGGTGAAGCCTCCGCCTCCCCCAACATTATCAATTTGTGGAGAAGAGGTTGAAGAATCCAAGGTGATTTTCTTCCTGTTGCAGTAGAGGTCAGAGCCATAATGCCAAGGGATGGCATTACTGCTTTCATATGGAACTGGTCCAGGTACCGTGATGGTAACCGGACTGACTGCTGCAGAGGAAGGTACTGAAATAGTGTGCGGATCGTAGTAAATGGTGACTGGTGACCTGGCAGGAGATGCCACTGCTTGTTGTTGAAAGTTGTTTTTTTGAGGAATATATGATGGATCATAGTAGATGGTGACTACTGAGATATCTTCGTTAATTTCTGTTGGCGTTGTAAAAGATTCTGCTGAATAGATGGGTGCTGATGTTGTAGAAGAGATGGTTGTTGACATCTGATTTGTTGAAGTGATGGATGGAGCCATTGTTGATGATATTGATGAATTGGTCGGAGTGATTGTTGTTGCAGTTGTAGAAGAATCAGGAATTGTTGTCAAAGGGATTGCTGGATTTGTAGGCGCCGATGTTGTGATCTGAAGTACACCGCTTCTGATAAGACTATCTATGCCGCTTCTCAAATTATCACACCCGTTGACAAAAATGTTGCAATAACCACAACCGAGCTCACACCCGAGGAACATCTGGCACTCTAGAAGCTGAGCTTTAATTTCTACCAGAGGTGTTCGAATCTGCCCAACACTGGTGATTAAGAAAGATGGCTTGTCTTCCTCAATGGCATTAATTCTTGGTCCTCCATGATTGGGCATGGGATTCTTGTTGACATTTGGCGGGGGTGCAAAGTTGAGGGCTTTAGAATCCACCAGATCTTGTACTTTCATTTGTAAAGCCCTGCATTTCTCAGTATTGTGGCCAGGTGCATTGGAGTGAAAAGCACACCGGGCGCTGACATGATAGTTTCTTGGCAGATTGGAAGGGTCTGGAGGTGCCAATGTCCTTAATTCAACCAAGTTGAGTTTCAGGAGTTGTGGCAATAAAGCGGCATAAGGCATAGCGATTGGATCAATCACCCTATTTGCCTGTGATGGTCTTTGCTCAAAAGGTCTTTGATGTTGATTGATGTTGTTGTTGTTGTAGGTCCTTTGTGGTGGATACTGAACTTGCTGTTGATAAAGTGGTTGTTGTGGTGGCTGATATGCTGGTTGCTGAGGAATTGGAGCTGGAATAGTGACAGCTGCCACTGATCTGTGAACATACTGAGGTCTGCCCCTGCCAGTATGAATGGCATTTGTCTCACCAGTTCTTCTAGGTCCCACAAAAGGCTTCCTGGGATTACCTGACGAACTTGCACCATTATCAGAAATCTTGCCCATCTTCAGAAGGCTCTCAATTCTTTCACCGACTATAACTACGTCAGCGAAGCTGGTGGAAGAAAAGGCATCTAGCCTATCAATATATATTCCTTGCAGAGTATTCATGAACATGTCGGCCATTTCTCTTTCCGACATGGGTGGTTGGACAGCAGCAGCAAGCTGTCTCCACCTTTGGGCATATTCCCTGAAGCTTTCCCTGGAGGATTGAGACATTCCCATCAAGAGGGTCCTGTTAGGGGCCATGTCCAGATTGTATTGGTACTATCTGATGAAAGCTTCAGCTAGGTCCTTCCAGCACCTGATAGTAGCTCTGGTCAGGTGAGAGCACCATTCCCTTGAAGCCCCAGTCAAACTATCTTCAAAGTAAAACATCCATAGTTTTCATCCATGGTGTATGCCTTAAGTCTTCCAAGAAAAGACTGCAAGTGAGTTCGTGGACAGGAAGTTCCATTGTACTTCTCGAAGCACGGGGGTTTAAACTTGTGGGGAATTCTCCGTCTACTAACCCCATATCCATGACATCAAAGCCCAAGGAGTTTTGAGACTCCAGAGATCTCAACTTCTCAGCAATTTCATCGAACCTCCTATCATAGACTTCATCCCCAGCTCCCATCACAGTAAACTGTTCTTCCTGGGGGTCTTCCTGTAAGATCCTTCCTGCAGTAGTATTTCCTTGCACATTGCCCGGGATGTTGACTTCCGGATGTAGATGAGGCCCATATACTGGTGGATTAACATGAGGCTGACCCCTCTCATTGTTACTTGTTCCTCCAGTTCCCAGATGAGGTTCTTCCGGGGTTTGTCTTTCTACCAATGCCCTCAACCTCTCTTGACTTTGAGCCAAGCCATTCATTACTTCCATGAATTGGGTCATTTGGTTTCTCATCTCCGTTATTTCGTTAGCCATCTGAGTTCTGACCTCTGTCAGATCTTGCTGTACTTGATCCATTTGGATACCAGGAAGATTGTTGCGAGTAGGATACCGGTGTGGACGGTTGAGAGGGAACACCCGGCGACGAGCAATAATTCCTGAACCACAACAGAGTTAGTAATAAACAAAACAAAAACCTACAAAACAAAACAAAGGTTAGTATGCAATGCAGTATGTTTATCTGCTTTCCAAGGTATCCGGCTTGGCACTTGGTTTTGACCTTTCCAGACCCTGAGGAAGATGCTTTGATGTTGCTTGAGAGAAAGAAGACTCAGTAAAACAAACTAACAAATATATTACAAATTATGGATCATACATAGTTTGTTTTTACAACATATGCCCCTGAGGGGTCAAAATACAACATAAAAGAAAAGTACATCAAATGGAGATAACAACAAGCAAAGTAGTCAAACATCTAAGCCAAACTCATCCTACTTAACCTCCTTCAAAGTGCTTCAGTTACAGGACCAGCCGGATGCTCTGTGATGTTCCTGATAAGAAGGTTCCTGGTGGCAATAGCAGCAGTCAGTTTTTTGTGCCTGTCCTGGTCCTTTGACCTCTTCACACCAGCCCTAAGCTTCAACTCTGAGATTTCCTTTTGGGCTGCTAGCAAAGCCTCCTGTTGCTTGTTTTCATTAGCCTCCAACTGCTCAATCCTAGCTTGAGTCCTCTTATCTTCTTGAGTGCAAGCTTCAGTGATCCTGACCCACCTAGCTTGACTTTCCTCTAGATAGAGATCAGTCCTAGCCTTCTGAAACTGAGCCTCTTTACAGGCATTCTTCAATATTTGCTCCCCAGCTCTTGATTTCTTGATGTAGTCTTCTGCTCTCTCAATCTTGGCCAGATGCTCCACTCTAAGCTTCTCCAACCTCTCAATGTCTAAACGACCATCACTCCTCTCCCAGAGGGTCTTCTTTAGAGCTTGAGACAGATTCTCATTCCTTTCCTTCAGCTTCTCAAATTCTTCCAGGCTGACAGTGGCTGGAGGTGGTACTGTGGATGGCCCAGGTGCATCCTCAATGGTGAAAGGCATCCCAGAAATCTGAGCTCTAGCATGAGACCATTCATAATACTGAGCTGAAGCCACATTATTGCATCTCCCAAGAATGGCCATCCCTTTGGTCTGGATGTTGTCCCAAGCCCAGGATGCTTGCCTGACAACAGCTAGATTAGGTTTTATCTCACAATACAGGGTTTCAGTCAAGTCTTGCACTCTAGGAGGGTGAACCAAAGCATAGCCCAATTGTCTCTTAAACAGCAAAGGGTTGTAGTTGATGCAACCCTTCACTCCTACTAAGGGTACATTGGGGTACTGCCCACAACTAGTAATTATGTCCCTGCCTTTGGTGCTCTGGGTACACCATCTGATGTCATCTGAAGTCAAAGCAATAAGTCTCTTAGCCCAATACTTCTGCTGGTGGGGGTTCAGGAAGGCATCAGTCCTAGGTAAGTGTTTGAGCAACCAGGTATGGAATAGAGGAGCACAGCATCTCACCAACTTTCCTCTTTGCTTCTCATTCCTTTGGTGAACAGAATAATATAAATCTCCCAGCAAGGTGGGCACTGGGTTCCTCAGAAGGAAGAGATGAATGGCATTCTTGTTGATAAACTTGGGCTCATCTGCAAAAAGTATAACCCCATATATACTGAGGGCTAACAATGCACAAACTACCTTCCATTCTCCCAAGGAGGCCTTCAGGATAGCCTGAGAAGTCAAGAAATCTAAGTGCAAGTCAGGGATTCCAGCCTTTGTAGTCATGTTCTGCTCAATCAATATAGGCTCTATGTACAGTGCTTTTGCCACTTCTCCATTGCTGGGAGAAGTCATCTCAGGGTTGAAGGGGACACCACCCCTAACAGGTACTCCAATCAATGATAAGAACTCTTCCAGCAGAGGTCCTAACTGAAAGTTCTGGAAAGTGAAGCATCTCAAAGGTGGGTCATAAAACTGTAGGCAAGTGTGGATCAAACTCCTCTGGGAAGGGTCCAAGTCCATAACCATATCAAGGATGCCTCCATAATGTTCTCTGAATAATGGGATGTGTTCTGGAGTGATAAGTGCCTGGACCTGTCTGATGCCAGCCAGCACAGGCTCAAAGAAATGGTATGAAATGTTGCTCTTCTTGGGTGCCATGACTGATGATGAAGAGCTGAGAACAGATGCTGATGATGAAGACTGATACTGGAGATGAGCCACTGATAGGCTAAGGATGATGATGGAGGTAGCTGAAGCAGGCAACTGATGAAGAGAGCTGAAGCAGATAACTGGTGAACAGGGGTCTATGCAGATGAAGGGGTCAAAACCAAGCCAGATGGAATATGGATACCCTGAAAAACAAATAAACAAATGTTAAATGATGCAAATGATGAGTATGCAAATGATATGCAGGGGTTTGTGATCAAGCTGGATCTGATTACTGCCTTGATATAATTCCATGTATGTCCAAGAAGTCTGGATGGAGGTTCAGAATTCCAGTAACCAAGGTGGGGGACTCAAATAAAGAGTCACATGTCCAGGGTTAAGTCACAAGAACTGTCCAAAGTGAAGCATTCTTAAACACAATAGGTAACAGGGTATGATGTGGCCAAGGGTTCCTGCAAACCTGTAAACAGCCCAACCCCCTCACAGGTGATGTTCTAAAACAAGGATCTTCAGACTTGGATCAGTTATGAGAAGTGTAAACACTTCTAACCCGGAGGTACAGTGTTTACAATAACCATAAAAGATCCTCCCTAATTCACCTCAGTTTCTAAAGGTCATAATAAAGGTCATCCAGACTTAGCAGGCTTCCCAGATAGCCCTAGCACTACAGGAAATCTGTAGCACAGAGTTCTCAAGAAGAAACCCACATCTGAACCGTGTTTCATATTCCCGCACCAGACCGAAATGGAATGGGAAAGAACATGAACCACTCTAGCCTAGGTGTCACTCAGGTCCCAGGTATAGGACCTTAAACTCTCAGTGAACCCCACCCATCAAAACAATAAACCAGATCCAGCCAGATAACAGTATGACAGTATGATATATAAAGCTGTAAAGAAAGCAGTAAATAACTGTACATAAAGCAGTAAATAAGGCAAATATACAAACACAATTAGCACATAACACCACAGTAAACACAAATCAAACAAGCGCTAGGAGGAACCCACAAAAAGAACCAGAGGCCCTGGTTACAGTATAAGGGTCCCCAGCAGAGTCGCCAAGCTGTCGCTCCCACCAAAATGACACCCAGGGTCAGAAGGGGTACAGACGCGAACGGTCAGCGAAAAGAGGAATAAGAACACACAGGGGTGAGCTCAAGAGAAAAGAAAGAGTCGCCAGCTAGGCATTTTTATCCCGGAGGAAAGGTAATGCTGCATAAACCTAAGAAAGATATGGATAAGACGGTTGCGAACCAGAGAGACTGAGAAAGGGGGTTGGTTACAACCTGGGAAGGTATTAGCACCCAGATTGTCCGCCGTACTCGACGGGATACACGCTTAAAAGATTTGTGTTTTAAAGGGGTAGTGTCAGTGCAATTTGTGTATAAAAGAGCTGGAAAAGGATGTACAGGTGTCAGTGTAAGAGAAGTGAAGTGTATAAGTGAAGTGTCAGTGTGAGAACAAGAATGAAATGCTCAAGATCATGAGGCTAAAAGAATATAGCAGGAAAGAGGGGGAATATACAGAGACTTTTGTTCGATAACTGTTAAGTTATGCCTACGTATCCTCTCGTGCAATGAGGAAATCAGAACACCGTAGTTCGACCCAAAGAGACTGACAGACGAATTGACTTGTGAACTACTTGCTTGCCTATGCTCAAGTGTATGACCTGTCTGGCTCAGGTGCAAACTGTCTTGCATTAGACGGAAGAAGCAAGTTCTCGTTTGTGAGTGAATAAGATGAGAAAAGAATCCCGGAGGAGACGATTATTGTTTGTTTTGGGGTTTTCAGTCTTTTATTGCTTTTGAAAGTTTGTCATAAGTCAATGAGCTTAAGCCTAAACCAATGGTTTAGTAGACTCATCACATCCTCCCTCTGATTAGGGGTAATGAGAATACCTTAAGGGTGAAGTCAGTATCTCACACTTAATTACCATGATGTAGGATTAAGATCATTAACCTACTTGTGATTAGTTAGATGTTTTTGTTGTTGTTTTTTTTGTGTTAAGTAGTGAGCTTAAGCCATAATCAGGGATTAAACAGACTCATTACACCGTCCTAATAGAAGGATAATAGATGAGAATGTTTAAGCTGAGGAAAGCTCCTCAACTTAATCCATGATTAGGGATTAACCTCATGACAAAACAAAGCCTTTATTAAATGGATTTTAGTTAATGATAAGATGAATAAATGACTTTTATGGTTTGTAAGACAACTTGAGGGGGACTTGTCCATTAACACTAGGGTTAGTCCTTCTTGACCAATTAAGGAAGAATTAGAACCCCAATGCAAGGCCCAAGTTACAAGCTTGATGTCTTGATGATTATTAAGTGGATTGATTAAAGGAGTTAAACACATTAAGGGTTTAACACTTAGGATTAAAGTTATACACTCCATCCTAATAGAAGGATGCAGGCATAAGCTTAATCACAAAGCCTTAAAGCCTTTAGGGTTTAGTCCATGATTATGGGATGAGAAGAGAAGACTCAAAGATGACACAAAGGAAAAACTAAGTGGGAGACTAATCAAACCCTAATTGTTATCATGCTTGGTCATTCCTAGGGTTAATGAGGCTTAAGAGAGAAAGAAGTCTTCAAAGAGCCACCAAGGAGAGAAGCAGATGAAAGGATCAAGAAGAAGCAAAACAACTTGCTTCACTTAAGAAGACAAGTTGCTTGAAGAAAGAAAGTAATATGAACAAGAGTGAGCAAGCTCAATCCAAAGCACAAGATAAAATGCAGCAATGATGCATAAGAGAGATGAAAAGAGATTGTGAGAAGTGAAGGCAAATTCACTTCTCAATACAACTTACCACCTGAAAAGTTAGTAAAGAAATGAAATGTAATGCAAATGAGATGCAATGTGATGATGCAAACCAAAACCAGGAGCATGAACATGATGTGAATGATGCTAAGAGATGATGTAAACATGAGGCAAGGCATTAGAATGATCATACAAACATATGGATGCAAGAGAAGCATGTTTTGAACCATGGATGTTCATGAAAAGTTATGGAATGCAAAAGACATATAACATGGCAAATGGAAGATGCAATGATCAAACATGATTCTAATATGTCTTAAGATGTATTATGAATCAAATGGATGCACAAAATGTCATGGCAAGTCATGAGATGCAAGCAAATGAGGAATGGATGCAAAGGAAGCACAAATTAGGGTTTATGTGCATCACACAAAGCAAAAATTCAAAACCAGAAGCAAATAACATGATAAAAATTTGAAAATGCAATCAAAGAAACCCTAAGCCTATACAAACTTACTGCCCAAAGGAGGGGATCCAACTCTTAACCTAGTGAGAGTTATGAATTTCCTAAGATTGCTAGGGTTTTAAGGTACCTTGACAAGAAAAATGCAAAACAAAATGAAAATGCAAGATCAATTCAAACCAATTTTATCCTATAAACTACATGTTATGAAAGATGCAATGCAAAAAGAATCATTGTCCAACTCTCAATGGTTAGGCAGAAATGAATTTTTGAAGTTTGAAACAAAATATTGCCTTGAAATGAAATTAATTCCAAAGAAAATTATCAAAAGGCATCAAGATCAAAAAAGAAATTTGTTTTGAGAGTGGGACAATGTTTCTAAATGTTTCTAAATGCAATATGAATTTTTTTGTGATTTTTAAATACCTAAAAGTATTTTTAATTAATTAACTTTCATTAACTAATTAAAAATAAACTTTTAAATGATTTAAAAATAAATTTAATGCAAAAAAATAAAAATAAAAATATTTTTGGGTTCTGAAAATTAATTAAACCTTTGACAAAAAATTTCAGAATTTTTTAAAGTATTTTGCTATTTTAAATTAAATGTACAAAATAAATCAAATAAAATGAAAATAAAAATGAATTAATGAGAAGTATGCACAATGAAGGGACCAGATGCAATCTGGGCTGGGGAGGTTTGACTTGGCGCGCAATCCTACGGCCCAAGTTCAAACTTCCTAATTTCTGTTTTTAAAATTAATTAAACTGGATTAATTAAGTTAATTGGGAATTAGGGCATAATGATGAGATCCTGGCCATCAAAACGCGCGCGGGTCAAACAAAGTCAGCCTGATCTATGCTCCACATTCAAACTTCATTTAATTACACAATTAGGGTTTAATGACTTTCAGGTGGCCGGAGAAGACTTCCGGTCGTCTTCTCCGGCGAACCCAAACCCTAGATTTCGCTACAAGTCACTAAACATGCAATTTCTTCCACAGAAATGATCTTCTCCTCAATCTAAACCTAACCCCTCTCCCAAAACTCATTTATTTTCACTCACAAGACTGAATCGAAGCAAAGTATGAAACACGGGCAAATATTCAGAGGTACCATACATGCTGGTTTCTTCACCATTTTAAAAACTAAACACATATTCATGATCAGGGGAAGACATAGCATCATACAAGAACTTAAAAATCAGTTTCTGGGAAAAAAGTTCTTCATGTTACCTGAGATGGAGCTTCTCTGATTCTGAGCTTCTTGGCCTCAAGCTTTGCACAAACCTTCTCCCTTGATCCTCCTGATGATGGAATGGAGCTTAGAATGCTTTGAGAGTGGCTAGTTTTTGTGGTTCAGTTCTGGTGTAGCAGGAAATGAGGTTCTTGTGTGTGCTGTTTCAGATCATTGTGAGGGGTGGGATTTGTTCTATGGATGATTTCTGGTTGATTGGTGAAGGAATTATTGAAGTTTGATGGCTGTGTTGTGTGATTCGAAGAGGAAAAGATTTTGACAGTTTTTGGAGTGTGCTGCAATGTGTGTGTTTCAGGCTTGTGTATGTTGTGTTTTATGATCCTTAGGTGATCCATAAACTATCCCAACAAATCTGGAGAGCAGGTGTGCACTGTGGGATTGGTAAGGGATGATTGGCCAAAAAGTCAAGTTTTGTGAACTTGCAGCGTGGGCTGTGGCAGAGGCAGTCTAGAGGCTTGTCCTGCCTCAGCTTGAGTCAAGGATGGCCCTTGGATGGTTCATGAAAGGCTGCTGCATTTGGATCATGAGTTGGAAGGGTTTTTACAACTTGACAACTTGTCACATTTCATGATTTTTGGCCATGTATGTGTGAGAGGTCTTGCTGAATTTCTGATGTGGGATGCCTCATTAGGTCATGACAATGTATTAAAACCAGCTAGAGATCATACAATCCCTTTGAGAATGATTTTGCAAAAAATCCCTCTTTGCACTTTCATGAAGAATGGCTTATGGATACTTGAAAATCAAGGCATAGAAATGGGAAATCTCTTGGGCCAAACTGATTTTTAGGTCATGCCTTGTATTGGTGTGATGATTAGAGGTCACATTGAAGTCACATAAAGGCTTGCCATGAGAAAATGTAAGTTTTCCATTTTGTGCAAAAGTGAAATTTCAATGATTTTGTCCAACTTTGCAAGGCCATAAATTTTGATCCAAAATGAATTAGAATGAGTTCTTGTACTTTTTGAAAAGGGAATGATCCATTCTACAACTTTCATGACCAAAGTTTTCCCATTTGAAGCATTTTTTAATCAAAAAGCAAGGGTTGAAAAAGTTTCCCAAAATGGCAAGTTTCCATTACAAGTCATTTTCCCAAAAAGTCAACTTGCAAATGGCTTGAAATTCTTCACTTTTGTGAACTTCCAACATCTTCTATGATCAAATAAAGATCATACATAATCAAAATGATGATGAACACCCTTTGGTTGGGTCATTGAGGGCCTCAGATGCCCTGATTTTGCACTGACTTGCTCAAGAAGTCAACTCTTGATTAGATGCCTTCCCCATGGAATTTCTTCATGAAAATTGATATGCATGATCCCTATACCATGTAGAGACCAATAGAAACAAGAATGACAAAAAAAATTGGGGTTATGGCCTTTGAGACCAAAACCCTAATTCTAGGTCATCTATGTAGTCAAACCTGGCTCTGCTTCCATGCCCATCTCAGTTCTTGTGATTTTTTGACATTCTTGACTTTGAGAGGATATAATATGATGCTTGAACATACATGGACCCCTTTGAAATGATTGATGACCTTTGGAGTGGCTCAAGTGGCTCTTGGATTGCTCAGATCACAAACCCTAGATGCAGATGACTTTGAACCAATGCAGTGAATCAAAAATGTGGTATGAGATGCTATGGTTGAGTTTATGCATATGAGAAGATCACAAGCCATGGTGTGAATGGGTGAGGGAAAATTTGGGGGTGTTTACACCCAGCCCATGACTGGTGTTGACATTTGCCACCACAGTTTCTAGCTGATTAACAGTGATCTCCTCTGGCACGTATGCTGCGTGCAAGACTTTCAGTAATGCATTCCTGTGAGCTTCAGAACACATCAACAAGGATAATATAGAGATCTTTGAGGGAGTTTGGTGAAGCTGATCCACCACCTTGTAATCACCTCTTTTTATAATTCTCATAAACTCGTCTACATCTTGTTCAAAAGATGTCTTCTGAGTTTCTTTGACAGCATGCTCTTCAAAAACCACACTCTTTCCTTTTGCTTTGGCAGCAGCTTCTGCTTCGGCATTAGGTCTTTGCAATTGTGAGGCAAAAAGGCGTCTGCTTCTGGTGAAGCCTCCGCCTCCCCCAACATTGTCAATTTGTGGAGAAAAGGTTGAAGAATCCAAAGTGATTTTCTCCCCGTTGCAGTAGAGGTCAGAGCCATAATGCCAAGGGATGGCATTACTGCTTTCATATGGAATTGGTCCAGGCACG
Organism: Lathyrus aphaca; assembly: GCA_963966055.1. Lineage (NCBI taxonomy): Eukaryota > Viridiplantae > Streptophyta > Magnoliopsida > Fabales > Fabaceae > Lathyrus > Lathyrus aphaca. Next base: position 450,660,765 of record OZ014521.1, read on the forward strand.
GTGATGGTAATCGGACTGACTGCAGCAAAGGAGGGTACTGAAATGGTGTGCGGATCATAGTAAATTGTGACTGGTGATCTGGCAAGAGGTGCCACTGCTTGTTGTTGAAAGTTGTTGTTTGGAGGAACATTTGATGGATCATAGTAGATGGTGACTGCTGAGATATCCTCATTAATTTTTGTTGTCGTTGTAGAAGATTCTGCTGAATAAATGGGTGCTGATGTTGTAGAAGGAATGGTTGTTGACATCTGGTTTGCTGAAGTGATGGACGGAGCCATTGTTGATGATATTGATGAATTGGATGGAATGATTGTTGTTGCAGTTGTAGAAGAGTCAGGAATTGTTGTCAAAGGGATTGCTAGATTTATAGGTGCTGATGTTGTGATCTGAAGTATACCACTTTTGATAAGACCATGTATGCCGCTCCTCAAGTTATCACACCCGTTAACCGAAATGTTGCAATAACCACAACCGAGCTCACACCCGGGGAACATATGGCATTCTAGAAGCTGAGCTTTAATTTCTACCAGAGGTGTTCGAATCTGTCCAACACTGGTTATTAAGAAAGATGGCTTGTCTTCCTCAATGGCATTAATTCTTGGTCCTCCATGATTGGGCATGGGATTCTTGTTGACATTTGGCGGGGGTGCAAAGTTGAGGGCTTTAGAATCCACCAGATCTTGCACCTTCATTTGTAAAGCCCTGCATTTCTCAGTATTGTGACCAGGTGTATTGGAATGAAAAGCACACCGGGCGTTGACATCATAATTTCTTGGGAGATTGGAAGGATCAGGAGGTGCCAATGTCCTTAGCTCAACCAAGTTGAGTTTCAGGAGTTGTGGCAATAAGGCAGCATAAGGCATAGGGATAGGGTCAATCACCCTATTTGCCTGTGGTGGTCTTTGTTGAAAAGGTCTCTGTTGTGGACTGTTGTTGTTGTTGTTGTAGGTCCTCGGTGGCGGATACTGAACCTGCTGTTGATAATGTGGTTGTTGTTGTGGTTGATATGCTGGTTGCTGAGGAGTTGGAGCTGGAATTGTGACAGCTGCTACTGATCTATGAACATACTGAGGTCTGCCCCTGTTGGCATGGATGGCACTTGTCTCACCAGTTCTTCTAGGTCCCACAAAAGGCTTTTTGGAATTACTTGACGAACTTGCACCATTATCAGAAATCTTGCCCATCTTCAGAAGGCTTTCAATTCTTTCTCCCGCTATGACTACGTCAGCGAAGCTGGTGGAAGAAAAGGCAGCTAGCCTATTAATATATGTTCCTTGCAGAGTGTTCATGAACATGTCGGCCATTTCTCTTTCCGACATGGGAGGCTGGACAGCAGCAGCAAGCTGTCTCCATCTCTGGGCATATTCCCTGAAGCTTTCCCTGGAGGATTGAGACATTCCCATCAGAAGGGTCCTGTTAGGAGCCATGTCCAGATTGTATTGGTATTGTCTGATGAAAGCTTCAGCTAAGTCCTTCCAACACCTGATAGTAGCTCTGGTCAAGTGAGAGTACCATTCCCTTGAAGCCGCGGTCAAGCTATCTTCAAAATAAAACATCCACAGTTTCTCATCCATTGTGTATGCCTTAAGTCATCCCAGAAAGGACTGCAAGTGAGTTCGTGGACAGGAAGTTCCATTGTACTTCTCGAAGCATGGGGGTTTAAACTTGTGGGGAATCCTTACCCCATCCACTAACCCCATATCCATAACATCAAAACCTAGGGAGTTTTGAGACTCCAGAGATCTCAGCTTCTCAGCAATTTCATCAAACCTCCTATCATAGACTTCATCCCCAGCTCCCATCACAGTAAACTGTTCTTCCTGGGGGTCTTCCTGTAAGATCCTTCCTGCAGTAGTATTTCCTTGCACATTACCCGGGATGTTGACTTCCGGATGTAGGTGAGGCCCATATACTGGTGGATTAACATGAGGCTGACCCCTCTCATTGTTACTTGTCCCTCCAGTTCCCAGGTGGGGTTCTTCCGGAGTTTGTCTTTCTACCAATGCCCTTAACCTCTCCTGACTTTGAGCCAAGCCATTCATTACTTCCATGAACTCGGTCATTTGGTTTCTCATCTCTGTTCTTTCGTTAGCCATCTGAGTTCTGACCTCTGTCAGATCTTGCTGTACTTGATCCATTTGGATACCAGGAAGGTTGTTGCGAGTAGGATACCTGTGCGGACGGTTGAGAGGGAACACCCGACGTCGAGCAATAATTCCTGAACCACAACAGAGTTAGAAAAAAATAACATAATGACAAAACCTACAAAACAAAACAAAAGTTAGCATGCAATGCAGTCTGCTTATTTGTTTCCAAGGTATCCGGCTTGGCTCTTGGTTTTGACCTTTCCAGACCCTGAGGAAGATACTTTGATGTTGCTGGAGAGAAAGAGACTTAATGAATCAAACTGACAAATATATTACAAAGGGTGGATAATACATAGTTTGTTTTTACAACATATTCCCCTGAAGGGTCAAAATACAACATAAAAGGAAAGTACATCAAATGGAAATAACAACAAACAAAGTGATCAAACATCTAAGCCAAACTCATCCTCCTTAACCTCCTTCAAAAGTGCTTCAGTTACAGGACCATCTGGATGCTCTGTGATGTTTCTGATAAGAAGGTTCCTGGTGGCAATAGCAGTGGTCAGCTTCTTGTGCCTGTCTTGGTCCTTTGACCTTTTCACACCAGCCCTAAGCTTCAATTTTAAAATTTCCTTCTGGGCTGCCAGCAAAGCCTCTTGTTGCTTCTTTTCATTAGCCTCCAACTGCTCAATCCTGGCTTGAGTTCTCTTATCTTCTTGAGTGCGAGCTTCAGTGATCCTGACCCACCTAGCTTGACTTTCCTCTAGATAGAGATCAGTCCTAGCCTTCTGAAACTGGGCCTCTTTACAGGCATTCTTCAATATTTGCTCTCCAGCTCTTGATTTTTTGATGTAGTCTTCTGCTTTCTCAATCTTGGCCAGATGTTCCACCTTAAGTTTCTCCAATCTTTCAATGTCTAGACGACCATCACTCCTCTCCCAGAGGGTCTTCTTCAGAGTTTGAGACAGATTCTCATTCCTTTCCTTCAGCTTCTCAAATTCTTCCAGGCTGACAGTGGCTGGAGGTGGTACTGTGGATGGTCCAGGTGTATCTTCAATGGTGAAAGGCATCCCAGAAATCTGAGCTCTAGCATGAGACCATTCATAATACTGAGCTGAAGCCACATTATTGCATCTCCCAAGAATGGCCATTCCTTTGGTTTGGATGTTGTCCCAAGCCCAGGATGCCTGTCTGACAACAGCTAGATTAGGTTTTATCTCACAATACAGGGTTTCAGCCAAGTCTTGCACTCTAGGAGGGTGAACCAAAGCATAGCCCAATTGTCCTTTAAGCAGCAAAGGGTTGTAGTTGATGCAACCCTTCACTCCCATTAGAGGTACATTGGGGTACTGCCCACAGCTAGTAATTATGTCTCTGCCTTTGGTGCTCTGGGTGCACCATCTGATGTCATCTGAAGTCAAAGCAATAAGTCTCTTAGCCCAATTCTTCTGCTGGTGGGGGTTCAGGAAGGCATCAGTCCTAGGTAAGTGTTTGAGCAACCAGGTATGGAATAGAGGAGCACAGCATCTCACCAACTTTCCTCTTTGCTTCTCATTCCTTTGGTGAACAGAGTAATAGAAATCTCCCAGCAAGGTGGGCACTGGGTTCCTCAGAAGGAAGAGATGAATGGCATTCCTGTTGATAAACTTGGGCTCATCTGCAAAAAGTATAACCCCATATATACTAAGGGATAACAGTGCACAAACTGCCTTCCATTCTCCCAAGGAGGCCTTCAGGACAGCCTGAGAAGTCAAGAAATCTAAGTGCAAACCAGGGATTCCAGCCTTTGTAGTCATGTTCTGCTCAATCACAATAGGTTCCAGGTGCAGTGCTTTGGCCACTTCTCCATTGCTGGGAGAAGTCATCTCAGGGTTGAAGGGGACACCACCCCTGATAGGCACTCCAACCAGTGATGAGAACTCCTCCAGCAGAGGTCCTAACTGAAAGTTCTGGAAAGTGAAGCATCTCAAAGGAGGGTCATAAAACTGTAGGCAAGTGTGGATCAAACTCCTCTAAGAAGGGTCTAAGTCCATAACCATGTCAAGGATGCCTCCATAATGCTCTCTGAATAATGGGATGTGGTCTGGAGTGATGAGTGCCTTGACCTACCTGATGCCAGCCAGCACAGGCTCAAAGAAGTGGTATGAAATGTTGCTCTTCTCGGGTGCCATAACTGCTGATGAAGAGCTGAAAACAGATGCTGATGATGAAGACTGGTACTGGAGATTAATCACTGATAGGCTGATGATGAATGTAACTGAAGCAAACCACTGATGAAGATAGCTGAAGCAGATAACTGGTGAACAAGGGTCTATGCAGATGAAGGGGTCAAAACCAAGCCAAATGTAAAGTGGATACCCTGAAAAACAAATAAACAAATGTTAAATGATGCAATGATGATGTATGCAAATGATATGCAAGGGTTTGTGATCAAGCTGGATCTGACCATCTGTCTTGAAATAAAAAAGGCCCATGTATGTTCAGGAAGTCCAGATGGAGGTTCAGAAGTCCAGTAACCAAGGGGGGGACTCAAATAAAGAGTCACATGTCCAGGGTTAAATCACAAGAACTGTCCAAAGTGAAGCATTCTTAAACACAATAAGTAACAGGGTATGATGTGGCCAAGGGTTCCTGCATACCTGTAAACAACCCAACCCCCTCACAGGTGGTGTTCTAGAACAAGGATCCTCAAACTTGGATCAGTTATGAGAAGTGTAAACACTTCTAACCTGGAGGTACAGTGTTTACAATAACCATAAAAGATCCTCCTCTAATTCACCTCAGTTTCTTAAGGTCATAATAAAGGTCATCCAGACTTAGCAGGCTTCCCAGATAGCCCTAGCACTACAGGAAATCTGTAGCACGGAGTTCTCAAGAAGAAACCCACATCTGAACCGTGTTTCATATTCCCGTACCAGACCGAAATGGAATGGGAAAGAACATGAACCACTCTAGCCTAGGTGTCACTCAGGTCCCAGGTATAGGACCTTAAACTCTCAGTAGAACCCCACCCACCAAAACAAAAAACCAGATCCAGCCAGATGACAGTATGACAGTATGATATATAAAGCTGTAAAGAAGGCAATAAATAACTGTACATAAAGCAATAAACAAAAATAAATATACAAACACAATTAGCACATAACACCCCCAGTAAACACAAATCAAACAAGCGCTAGGAGGAACCCACAAAAAGAACCAGAAGCCCTGGTTACAGTATAAGGTTCCCCAGCAGAGTCGCCAAGTTGTCGCTCCCACCAAGTGACGCCTCAGGCCAAGAGGGGTACAGACGCGAACGGTCGACGAAAGAGAAGGAATGAAAAGAGTCGCCAGCTAGGCATTTTTATCCCTAAGGAAAGGTAATGCTGCATAAACCTAAGAAAAGATATGGATAATACGGTTGCGAACCAGAGAGACTGAGAAAGGGGGTTGGTTACAACCTGGGAAAGTATTAGCACCCAGATTGTCCGTCGTACTCGACGGGATCCACGCTTAAAAGATTTTTGTTTTAAAGGGGTAGTGTCAGTGAAATTTGTGCATCAAAGCTGGAAAGAATGTAGGTGTCAGTGTAAAACAAGTGTGAAGTGTATAAGAGAGTGTTAGTGTAAGAATAGGAGTATGAAGCTCAAGACTATGAGGCTTAAAGAATGATACTGGAAGGAGGGGGAATATACAGATACTTTTGTTCGATAACTGTTAAGTTATGCCTACGTATCCTCTCGTGCAATGAGGAAGTCAGAACACCATAGTTCGACCTAAATAGACTAAAAGAATGAATTGACTTGTGAACTGCTTGCCCTTCCATGCTCAAGTGTATGACCTGTCTGGCTCAGGTGCAAACTGTCTTGCATTAGACGGAAGAAGCAAGTTCTCGTTTATGAGTTAATGAGATGAGAAAAGAATCCCGAAGGAGGCGATTATTGTTTGTTTTTTTTGTATTTTCAGTCTTTTACTGCTTTTGAAAGTTTGTCATAAGCAAATGAGCTTAAGCCTAAACCAATGGGTTAGTAAACTCATCACATCCTCCCTCTGATTAGGGGTAATGAGAATACCTTAAGTGTGAAGTCAGCATCTCACACTTAATCACCCTGATGTAGGATTAAGATCATTAACCTACTTGTGATTATTTAGATGTTTTTGGTGTTTTTGTTTAGCGTTGAGTAATGAGATTAAGCCATAATCAGGGATTTAACAGACTCATTACACCATCCTAATAGAAGGATAATAGATGAGAATATTTAAGCTGAGGAAGACTCCTCAACTTAATCCATGATTAGGGATTAACCTCATGACAAAACAAAGCCTTTATTAAAGTGGATTTTAATTAAAGGTATGATGAAGAAGTGATTTTTATGATTTGTAAGACAACTTGAGGGGGACTTGTCCATTAACACTAGGGTTAGTCCTTCTTAACCAATTAAGGAAAAATTAGAACCCTAAAGCAAGGCCCAAGTTACAAGCTTGATGTCTTGATGATTATTAGATGGATTAATTAAAGGATTTAAACACATTAAGGGTTTAACACTTAGGATTAAAGTTATACACTCCATCCTAATAGAAGGATGCAGGCATAAGCTTAATCTCAAAGCCTTAAAGCCTTTAGGGTTTAGTCCCTGATTATGAGATGAGAAGAGAAGACTCAAAGATGACTCAAAGGTAAAACTAAGTGGGGGACTAATCAAGCCCTAATTGTTATCATACTTGGTTGTTCCTAGGGTTTATGAGGCTTAAAGAGAAAGATCTTCAAAGAACCACCAAGGAGAATCAAGATGAGAGGAGGAAGGATCAAAGAGAAGCAAAGCAACTTGCTTCACTTAAGAAGACAAGTTGCTTGAAGGAAGAAAGTAGGATGAACAAGAATGAGCAAGCTCAATCAATACACATACAAAATGCAGCAAGGGAAGTATGAAAGATATGAAAAGAGATTATGAGAAGTGAAGGCAAATTCACTTCTCAAATAACTTACCACCTGAAATGTTAGCAGAAGAAAATGAAATGCAATGCAAATGGGATGAAATGTGATGATGCAAATCAAAACCAGGATCATAAATATGATGTTAATGATGCTAAGGGATGATGCAAACATGAGGCAAGGCATGAGAATGATCATACAAACATGTGGATGCAAGAGAAACATGCTTTGAACCATGGATGTTCATGAAAAGTTATGAAAGGCAAAAGACATATAACATGGCAAATGAAAGATGCAATGATCAAACATGATTCTAATATGTCTTAAGATGTATCATGAATCAAATGGATGCACAAAATGTCATGGCAAGTCATGGTATGCAAGCAAATGGAAGATGGATGCAAAAGAAAGCATGAATTAGGGTTTATGATCAACACACAAAGCAAAATCCAAAATCAGAAGCATATGACATGATAAAAAATTAAAAATGCAATCAAAGGAACCCTAAACCTATACAAACTCAATGCCCAAAGGAGGGGATCCAACTCTTAATCTAGTGGAAGTTATGAATTTCCTAAGATTGCTAGGGTTTTAAGGTACCTTGACAAGAAAAATGCAAAACAAATTGAAAATGCAAGATTAATTCAAACCAATTTTATCCTATAAACTACATGTTATGCAAGATGCAATGCAAAAAGAACCATTGTCCAACTCTCAATGGTTAGGCAGAAATGAATTTTTGAAGTTTGAAACAAAATATTGCCTTGAAATGAAATTAATTCCAAAGAAAATTATCAAAAGGCATCAAGATCAAAAAAGAAATTTGGTTTGAGAGTGGGACAATGTTTCTAAATGTTTTCAAATGCTATATGAATTTTTTTGTGATTTTTAAATACCTAAAAGTATTTTTAATTAATTAATTTTCATTAACTAATTAAAAATAATCTTTTAAATGATTTAAAAATAATTTTTAATGCAAAAAATAAAAATAAAAATATTTTTGGGTTCTGAAAATTAATTAAACATTTGACAAAAAATTTCAGAATTTTTAAAGGTATTTTGCTATTTTTAATAATTCGTACAAAATAAATCAAAACAAATGAAAATAAAATGAATTTTAAATGAAAAATGAGAAAGTCAGCTAATCCTAGGGTCCAGATTCAAAGTCACAGGGGCGGGAATTGACCTGGCGCGCTAATGGACGGCTCACATTCAAACTGGCCTAATTAAGTCATTAGCCCTAATCCTAACCCTAATTACTTTCAGATGACCGGAACAGTGTTCCGGTCATCTTCTCCGGCAAGCTCCTCACTCAATCTCTCTCAATACGCCATGAAACTCCACTAATCTCTCCGGAATCAATCATTAGACAACTCTAAACAAGAATCCAGCAATCAAAATCATTTATTTTCACTCAAACTCAAGAATCAAATCAAAAAGCATTTCACGGGCAAAGTTTCAGAACATCATAACATGCTTGTTTCTGGATCATTTTCAAAAATAAATAGATCCCCATGATCAGGGCAACATGTAGAACAACATTCTAACAAGAAAACAAGGTTCTGGAAAATTTGTTCATCATGTTACCTGAGGTTGAGCTTTCGATTCAGGAGCTTTCTGGCTGCTTCTTTGGCTCAAACAAGTCCCAATGATCCTCCTTAGAAGCTTTTCACACTTAGCTGGAGTTTATATGGCCCCTAGAGAGAGTTGGCAGAAGCTCAGGCCAAGGGAGTGTGAAAATCGTATTTGTGATGTAGGAGGTTTCAGGCCAAAACAATGGTTGGGAAATGATCAGAGGATCATGGTGAGTGATTTGGTGAAGTTTGTTTTGATGTTTGATGCTTGTGTGATCAGATTCGAAGGAAAGTGCATAAGAGGGGAGTTTCTTGAACTATGGCTTATGAGAGGTTTCAGGCTTGTGTGTCTTGTGAAAATGAAGCCTTGGAGTGTGTTTGTAAAGTCTGGATTGGGCAGAGAGTTGTTGGTGGCCTGTTGTGATTGGTATGGGCAAGTTGCCAAAATGTCAACTTGACTTGTACTTGAGGTATGGGCAATGGTACAGCTTGCTTTTTGGCTTGTCTAGGCTCAGCTGAGTTTAAGGGTGTCCATGGAATTGGTTTTGAGGCAAATCAGCAAGTGGATCAAAGCTTATGAGATGTTTTTGCAATTTTCACAAAGTTTGGCCCCTTTGGAAATTCATGAGGTTCAAGACATCAAAATGCATAATTCTTGGGCCAATTCTGATTTTTAGAAGTCACATGATCATGTTGTAATGAGTTTGTGCACATTTGAAGTCTTTAGAATGCTTGATCATACTATTTTGCAAAATGCCTCTTTGGTGCATAACTTGAAATTATGTGATTTTTCCCAACTTTGACAAGCCATAACTTTTGATCCAAAATGAATTAGAATGAGCTCTTGTACTTTTTGAAAAGGGAATGATCCATTCTACAACTTTCATGACCAAAGTTTTCCCATTTGAGGCATTTTTTAATCAAAAAGCAAGGGTTGAAAAAGTTTCCCAAAATGGCAAGTTTCCATTACAAGTCATTTTCCCAAAAAGTCAACTTTGCAAATGGCTTGACATTCTTCAATTTTGTGAACTTCTAACATCTTCTATGATCAAATAAAGATCATACACAATCAAAATGATGAATAACACCATTTGGTTGGGTCATTGGGGGCCTCAGATGCCCTGATTTTGCACTGGCTTGCTTAAAAAGTCAACTCTTTATCAGATGCCTTCCCCATGGAATCTCTTCATGAAAATTGATATGCATGATCCCTATACCATATTGAGACCAATAGAAACAAGAATGACCAAAAAATTTGGAGCTATGGCCTCTGAAACCAAAACCCTAATTCTAGGTCATTTGTGCAGTTAAACCTGGCTCTGCTTCCATGCCTTTCTCAGTTCTTGTGATTCTTTGAATTCTTTGACCTTGAGAGGATATAATATGATGCTTGAACATACATGGACCCCTTTTAAATGATTGAAGACCTTTGGAGTGGCTCAAATGGCTCTTGGATTGCTCAGATCACAAACCCTAGATGCAGATGACTTTGAACCAATGCAATGAATCACAAAATGCAATATGATATGCCATGATTGAACTCATGCATATGAAGAGATCACAAGCCATGGTTTGAATGGGTGAGGGAAAATTTGGGGTGTTTACATAGTGCTAGGAATGTTTCTGGACCCTCAATTTGAAGAATCGTGCCCTTAATCTCCAAACACCATATCTAGGGTTCATAAGCTTCAAAACGGGAACAATGAGAAAAACGTGATTTCATTTGAAATTAAATGGATACTTGGACTTAGGACCCTTTATTTAACTGATTTAAGTCATTTGAAACAATTTATTTGGTGTATTATGCGTGTTCATGTGTGCAGGTCCTATAGTGACGAACATAATCTGTCACTACAAGTTTTAGTGACGAAAAAAAGTGTCACTAAAACCTAAGCCAACGGACGAAGGTTGAAGACGAAGCTGCGCACGAAATTTGATTTTTAAATGTTGGATTATTATTTAATTAATAGTTTGTATACTAATTCTCAGAAGCGCGTGTGGTCCAGTGGTTTTGATGTGCGTATGGAAGCGTTTGAACTTGGGTTCGATTCCCAGGTTTTGCGTTTTGGTTGTTTTATTTCATCCTATTTACCAGGTTTAATATTTATTGATTAGGGTTCATTCCTTGTTCACTAGCACGCGCTAGCCCAGTGGCAGGGTTTTGTTATGGTAAGGGGGAGGTCCTGGGACAAAACCAAGCCTCCCCACTTTTATTTTGGTTATTTGTTTTATTTCTTTTTTATATTTTATAATTATTAATAATAAATTAATTTGTTTAATATTAAAACCATCAATTCCTTTTTTTAAATAAATAATTAAACTTTATACTTTTTATTGATTTCATAATTTTTCTTAATTATTTGTTTTAATTAATTTTATAATAAGTTTGTACATAATTTTTATTATATATATTTTTTGTAAATAAATATTTAAAAATTTAATTACTTAAAAACTCCAATTATTTTCTAAAACCCTAATTTTTTCTATTAACCCTAATAAACTTAAACCCTAATTTTTCCTATTAACCCTAATTAGAATATTTTCATAATAACTTTTTTTTTATTTTATAAATACTTTATTCTTAATATTATTTAAACATATTATTTTCTTTTATAAATTTTAATTAATTACTAACTTATTTAAATTCTAAAAAAAATCTAACTTACTAACCCTAATTTTATTTTAATATTTTTATTTTATTATTCTTTTTGCTTTATTATTTATTTAATGTTGCTTTATTATTATATATTTAATTTTTATTTTATTTATCTTATTAGAAAAATGTATAGGTTATGATATTGTAATTTATTTTTCTTGCTCGATTATTTTGTAACTGCCCCTAAGCCGTGTAATAGCGTAGATTTTATATTTCTGTATTTTATTTACTTTATTATGATTGTTATGGTTAGTAATTTTAGGGTGTGTATAACCTAAATGTAATTAAAATTAACTTAGAAAATTAATTAAAAAGATAAATATTTGAAAACAAACACTCACACACGTAAGTCGATCTTTGATCGCCATCTTGCACTTCCTAGGGTATTCTTCTTGGTTGCCTTACTTAAAATGGTCATGTCCCTCGAAAAGGGGGTGTCTTAAGCAAAGTCCCTCCATAAATAAATCATCTAGTCCCTCCCAGATTTAAAAGATCAAGTCCCTACTGTAACACGGTGGGCGAACTGACTTTAGTTAAATGTTGCGGATAGCAAGAGTCGCCACCGACTTTTATTTTATCCAAACGAAAGGGCATAAAAGAATAGGAAAGACCTTAAAATATTTTTTTGGGTTCGGGGGTAGGTTATGTAAAGGGAAGCTGTTAGCACCCTTTACATCCATGGTTATCCATGGGCTCTTAGTTACTTAGCTCACTTTAAAATGTTTTGAGAAGTGTAGTGTGTGATTAAAAATTTTCTTAAGTTCTTTATAATGATCCTTGTACGGATATATATGAAGACTTTGTTTTGAAAATTGTTTGGAAATGTGAAGTGTTTATGAAATGTTTTTAAATGAGTGAGCAAGTACTTAAGAGGAACCTACCCTAATTTGAATCTTTTCTGTTCTTAAATGTTCTTTCAATGGTAAGACTATCCCTATTATTAAGGAATAGGTAGTCATTACATTGGATGTTTAATGGGACATATAAAGGGTCATCTGTGTTTAGGCAACTGTAAGATGTCTTAGCAATTCGAAGGGACTTATCATCTTTTATTCGAAAGGGACAAGATCATTTACGAAGGCAACATTAAAGGGACTTGATCTTATAATCGTAAAGGGACAAGATGATATTAATGGAGAAGGGACTTTGCTTTTAGACACCTTACTTGACCTTTTTATTTAGGCAACATGAGGGATATCCTTAAGAAAGTGAGATGGCGATCAAAGATCGACTTACGTGTGTGCGTGTACAAATTCAAATATTTATCTTATAATTAGTGATCTAAATTAATTTCAAATTACAAACATATTATCACTCCCTATTTTACTAACCATAGCAATATATTTATAAATAAATAAACAATTAAAATACTACAACTATTACATGGCTTGTACAGTTACATTAGATTAAAAGCAAATTAAATAATAATTATATAATAAACAATTAAAATAAAATGGTTAGTGATAAAACAATAATAATAAGAATAAAAGGTTAGTACAAAATATAAAATATATACAAGATAATTAAAATTAAACAAACATTTTTTTTATAATTTTTTGATATGAAAATAAAACAATAAAGATAATAATAATAAATTTATTTACAAAATAAATATGATTAATGATTTAATTATATATTTTAGAAATATTTATTAAGTATAATTAAACAAGAATAATTAAAGTGAGAAATTAAAGTTTTAAAAGAAAATTAGGGTTTTTAGTAATTAGAAAATAAATTAGGGTTTTAAAAATATTAGGGTTTATAATTTAATTTACAATATTAATTTAATAATAAATATATACATATTTTGATCTAAGTAATAAATAAATAAAAAAACTAGGTTTAGAATGTAGAAAACAATTTTAGAGGTTTTTTAGAAAATATATAAAATATTTACATGTTATTTTCCTAGAATTATTTAAATATATATACATTAAACATGATTATTAATAATAAAATAATTGACAAAACAAGTAAATAATAAAAAAAAACTGAAACTTACCTGGGCAGGGTTTGAACCCACGCCCTAGGCATCAACACCCTTAAACCAGCCTGCCTTCCACTGGGCTGCGCATGCGCCTGTGACTATGAACCAAGCAGCAATCCTTTTGTTTCTTCTCCTGCGTAAATTCTCAAAAAATAAAACAAAGCAAAATGGTCTGGGGAGGTTTTGATCCCAGGACCATTCCTTTGCCAGCCAAACGCGCACACCAACTGAGCCAAGTATTCTAGTTGTAATATAACATAACACAATTCAAAAAATACTAAAACAATAATTTGAATTTCTGAGATGGCGCCAATGGTCTTCATCTTCTTCCTCATACCTGCGAATTTTCATACGTTTTTACCTGCGAATTTTCTTTCGAAATTCATCATATACAGAACCTGCGAATTTTCAAACATCAACAAAACAGTGAAATTTTTCCAAATTAATTTATGAAACATGATCCTCAGAGCTTATACAATCTTCCTATGTTCTTAGAATTAATTTATTTTAGTCCAATCGTAAAACCCTAATGGAGGCCGAAAACCCTAACAATGGTGGATTTTGCTATAGTCCATAAAAGTCAAATCAAACCATCCAGAAAGCTTCTAAACTTCATAACAAACACAAATCAATAGTTAGTTTTCATTATCATTGCATAAATAATTCAAATCGAAAAAAATAAAAGTATGAACAATATGCATTCGGGTTATGGATATGAGCATGATTCTGATGCATTTGAGGATTGGTATCGACTCAGTGAAGTCCAAGGATCCTTCCTATGTCATTAAAATACCTTAAAATGCTTGGTAATGAAGAAACCGAATTTGATTTTTGAGTGATTTTTGTGAAGTTTGAAGGTGGTTTGTGAGGCTGCAAATTCGTGTCTTTGAGGCTGCTTCATGTTGTATATATATGATACAATGAGATTAGGTCAAAAGATTGCACAAAACTTTGGATATTTGGACTTTGAAAGATTCAAAAATATTTGATTTTAAAACTTGAAATATCTTGATCTAGGCTTGCTATTTTAGGATGATCCTCATTATTCTTGTATCAATCAAGTCCAAATATAATTTATGACCTTCTAGAAACCAAATCAATTTAAATTTTCACTATTTTATATTTTATTTGAATTTAAAATGATTTTTAATATAATAAATCATAATAAATAAAAAAAATGAATAAAATTATGAATAAATCAATTTAATTTCGTGCATGATGTCATGGAACCAATTGGATCACAAAAAAGTCAGCCCATTTGGTGAATTATGGTTTTAAGACCCCATTTGCTTCATAAACCTCTCAAAACTTTCCCAACTTTGCAAGGGCACAAATCCTTCAATTTTAATGCTATGAAGGTGTTCTTGGACATTTTGGAAAGCTTAAAGAGTCCTATAACCAACCTCTTTGGTATCATGTCCATATCTTTTACCATTCTCAAGTTATGCTCTTTGGAAGTTGTTGACTTTTTGTTGACTTTTAAAAGGACCTATAATGTCTTAGCTCATACCTTCCAAATGAAGCATTTTTGGGCTTGGCTTGTGAGACACAAAGTTGTAGAGAATTAAATTTCCTTCAAAATGAGCTTTGGATGGAAAAAAATTGATGAAGCATGTGAAAGTTATGGCTGGTCAAAGTTCAGTTGACTTTTCCTGTGAAAACCCTAATTTAGAAACTCCTGATTCTTGATGATATGAAATCTCCTTGATGAATCATGATCAACCCTTGATCAAATGATTAAATTTACTTCATATACTTGATGTTGGCAAAAAATCATGAAGTTTGACTTTGGTTTGACCACAGTTGACCTCAGTTTGACTTTTTAACTGCTTTGACTGATTTTAACCTATCTGATCATCTGACTGAGTAAATCTTTTGGGAAAGTCTTGAAACTTGACATGGGGATTCTTGAACACATATAAGATGTTATGAAGCTCACTTGAAGTCTTGTAAGTCCATTTAGCCTGATGAAAGTCAAAACCCTTGTTTAAGATGCATTGCTTAGGAGGATGCATTGTCTAAGGGAATTGTCAAACTTTCTGACTAATTGTGAATCTTGTGAACCTTGTGAACCTCATGAGATGTCTTGTGAACCTTGTGAACCTTGTGAACCTATTAGTACACAATGTCTTGTCTTGTGGAGGGAAAATTTTGGGGTGCAACAGCTTCCCCTATTCAATTTTCTGAAACCTAAGGGGTTAGATTGGTATATGTGCCAGTCGTGACCTGGAAGGTTGAAGGGGATTGAACACAAAAGCCCAAAAATTTGCACTCGCCGGTGCGTAAAGTAACACTGATGATTAGTTGTATATGCTTAAGTGGGCTTAAAGATGCCACTTGGAAGAACTGGAGATGGGCTTAGAGATGCCATCTAAAGAACTGGATGTGATGATAGCTTTATGTTGATACTGGATATCAGTACTAGGTCTTCATATAGGCCGTCTCTGAATCGTTTATGCAACATAGTTTGAATTGTTGAATGGACCAGTAGAAATAAATCTTCGTGGTGATTATCTCTTCTGGAAGTATCTTGGATTAGGTTATGGATCTTTGTACAGACTGTTTGCCTACTCTCCAAGGTCAAAAGAACGTCAGGATTAGTTCTTCTGAAAAATATCTTGAACCAGGGAATGGATCTTTGTACAGACCATTTGCCTGCTATTCAAGGTCAAAAGAACGTCAGGATTAGTTCTTCTGAAAAATATCTTGAACCAGGGAATGGATCTTTGTATAGACCGTTTGCCTGCTATTCAAGGGCCAAAAGAACGTCAGGATTAGTTCTTCTGAAAAATATCTTGAACCAGGGAATGGATCTTTATATAGACCGTTTGCCTGCTATTCAAGGGCCAAAAGAACGTCAGGATTAGTTCTTCTGAAAAATATCTTGAACCAGGGAATGGATCTTTGTATAGACCGTTTGCCTGCTATTTAAGGTCAAAAGAACGTCAGGATTAGTTCTTCTGAAAAATATCTTGAACCAGGGAATGGATCTTTGTATAGATCGTTTGCCTGCTATTCAAGGCCAGATAGATGAAATCTTCTGGAAGTATCCTGGATTAGGGAATGGATCTTTGTACAGACCGTTTGCCTACTCTCCAAGGTCAAAAGAACGTCAGGATTAGTTCTTCTGAAAAATATCTTGAACCAGGGAATGGATCTTTGTACAGACCGTTTTCCTGCTATTCAAGGGCCAAAAGAACGTCAGGATTAGTTCTTCTGAAAGATATCTTGAACCAGGGAATGGATCTTTGTATAGACCATTTGCCTGCTATTCAAGGGCCAAAAGAACGTCAGGATTAGTTCTTTTGAAAAATATCTTGAACCAGGGAATGGATCTTTGTATAGATCGTTTGCCTGCTATTCAAGGCCAGATAGATGAAATCTTCAGGAAGTATCCTGGATTAGGGAATGGATCTTTGTACAGACCGTTTGCCTACTCTCCAAGGTCAAAAGAACATCAGGATTAGTTCTTCTGAAAAATATCTTGAACTAGGGAATGGATCTTTGTACAGACTGTTTTCCTGTTATTCAAGGGCCAAAAGAATGTCAGGATTAGTTCTTCTGAAAGATATCTTGAACCAGGGAATGGATCTTTGTATAGACTGTTTGCCTGCTATTCAAGGGCCAAAAGAACGTCAGGATTAGTTCTTCTGAAAAATATCTTGAACCAGGGAATGGATCTTTGTACAGACCGTTTGCCTGCTATTCAAGGCCAGATAGATGAAATCTTCTGGAAGTATCCTGGATTAGGGAATGGATCTTTTTGCAGACCGTTTGCCTACTCTCCTAGGACATCTTTGAGTAATGTATGGATCATTTCTGATCTGTTGTGAATAGTTGATATTGATTTATCTGCATATAACTTTCCTGCAAGGAGAATGTTAGTTTGTGCAATATGTATGCGTGCATAATATGATGCACCTAAGTAAATGTATTATGTATTTATGGATATGATATGGTATGATGATGTAAATGATGTATGTATGAACCATGCAGCCTGAAGCGTCCGGATATCTTTGTATAACAACTGCTGGCTAGGGAAAATAAATCCCGATTCCTTGCTGAAGAATATGAGGAACTCGTTCCCGTTTTGTTTGATAGTATAGTATTCATAACTTCCCGTCTTCGTTCGTCGTACTTCTATTGAAGGAATATGTTCCTGAGTATCCCGACTGAGGATAAAAGAGATGGATATAAATTCAAGGGGAGATGTAACTCGAAGTATCTATAAAGATAGATTTGCTCTACTGGAGATTTGTAGTTGTCTTGTGGTGATGAACCGGCTAAGCTTCGTTGAATTCCTTCCCTCGTTCGTCCTTAGTAAATACCATTACTGCATTTTTATGCATTTCTGGTAAACATCAATCATATTCAAGCATTTTATGCATTTCTGGTAAACATCAATCATATTCAAAAGCATACATACATTCAAACACAACCAATGGACATTTCGCTTATGTAAATAGGGTAAAAGTAAATCTGGATTCAGAGGGAAAAGTAAAGCTGAACTTGAAAACAGAATCGTTTCAACTTCGAGAGTGTATAACCAATTGGATTTAGAGCTCCTGAGATTCTTAACTTTCCTGAATACCTTCCCAGAAATCCTCATAGCTGAATCTGAAGACATGATACTAACACCATATGATACTACTGGCGTAGACAATTAATTTCCACAATGGCTTCTGCTGAGAATCCAATATCAAGGTAATACAATTAGAGGAACGTGTCTTCAAATTGTGATGGACCATATACGCTCCGGATATTAGATTTGAAAAGAAAGCATTGCCCCTTGGTTGAGGATGAATTGTCCCATAATTGAAGTATTTGAATGTAGTTACCTCAAGAGAAATAAGCAGAATGCCCCACGATAATATGCCCCTGACATCATGAACTTTGTAATTCAGATAGATGAGGATATCTGCCCCCTGGCTACTTAAACATAGTTGAATCTTGACCTAATTGCCCCAAATGAGTTAGGCAGTATCATGGCATGCCCCTTTGATTGGGAAATAATGACTATGCCCCTTTGTATACATGGACTTTGATCCAGGAAACAACTTTGTTTATCGGAAAGACTTTGGTCTATTGAACATTCATCCTGTAAGTTTCTCTGTTTATCAAACACTCAAGTATATGCAAACAAATATATTCAAAAATGCAATGCTTATATCTGTCTTGAAGTTTTGAAAAAAGTTATTTTAGAAAAACATTTTTTGTGAAAACTGTAATATTAACTCAAGTTTTATAATAAGCCCTAAAGGAGTCAGGATACCTTTTTGTAGCAGTATGCTTTCGAACTAACCATGCTTCAGTTAGGACTTTTAAAGGGTTATAACGTGGCCTGGTTCATGGTTTAAGAAACAAAAGATAAAGGCTCAAATTTATTTGTGCCCAACCCAGTCTCCATGATGTTCTTTAGTCCTATGTTCGGTTAACTTATGCATTGAGGTTCCAACGGCGTTTGGAATTGTATTTGTGATGGTTCAAAAACCAAAAATTTATTTGAACATTCAGTCATCTTTCTTTGTTGAGGATTCATAGTGACCTCTTTTTTTTATTTTTTTTTATTTTTTTATTATCCCTTCCTTTTGCCTGAACTGTTTGTTTTTCATATTACAGTCAGCGGGATATCTCAATTTTTATTAAGTCTCCTTCATAGGTTTTGACTTAGCAAGCTCTTCTTTTGCTAGATATTGATTGTCAGGTTTAATGATTACAGAGAACCATCATTAGTTGTGTACAACACAAATAATTGGCATAAATGAGTTAACCGAGTAACTACCCTGCCCCAGGTTATGAATAAGGGTTTTAATTTGTGCGAGAATGAAAACTCCTACTTCATAGGCTCAAAAGGGTTGACTAGGGATTAACTTCCTTATATCTCCACTGTTTAGGAATTGAAACAATGCCTGTACATCGTCAACATAGTCTATTCAAAAGCATACTGCATAAGATTATGGTATTGTTTTCGCCATCCTCCCTCTACAGGCTTATAGCTTTATCAGGAGTTAAATATCACAAAATAGAAATATGAAGCATAGTTCAAAATATAGTGAAACGAATGGATTAATTAAAGACAAACATATGCAATGCATTAATGAAAACAAAAGTTTAACATAATAGTAAGTGTTTAAACAAATAAAAGAAATTACAAATGAAAATTCAAATGTTGTCCCATCCAGTTGGCTGAATGTCTTCAATTGCAATCTGTGAACTTTGAGGAGCGGTATACTTCACCATGAAATCAAATTTTCCACTTGGATGTCCCAAGGTGCCCCATATCTCAACAGGAATAGGTAGGCTTTCTTTCTTGCTACCTTGGGCAACTTGTCTTGCAGCTTCGGTGTTTGATGGACGATAGTAGAACTCAATTTGACCTTCTGGAGTAACCTCTAGGATTCCTTCATCAATCAGGTCTTGAATCTTTTTCTTCAATGTCCAACAACTATTAGTATCATGTCCAGGACTGTCGGAGTGATACTCACACCTTGCCTTGGAATTATAGTGAGGAGAGGAAGAATTAGGATTTTGAGGAGGACTTTTCAAGGAAATTAGCTTCATCTCCAACAAGCATTGCAGAACTTGTGACATTGGAGTTCTGAATTTGATAAACTGTCTTCTACATTCCTTGTGTTGAGGTGGATTAACCTTATCAGGTCTTTTTTCTTCAACTAAAGAACAATCAGTGTCAACCTGTCTCTTACCTTCTTTTATCCTCCTCTTTCTTTCAACCAAATCAGCTTGTTTTAACGGAGGTTGACTAACAATTAGATTCCTAACTTCATTACTTTGAAATTTATGGACAAAGGTTCTTAACTCTTCTTGCCCCTGAGTTAAACTTTGAATAAGAGCCACCTGGTCATTCATCTGGATCCTCATTCCTGTCATCTCAGCTTGTAGTTGTTTCAGCTGATCATCCTTGTTGTCCTCAGGATTCTTCTTCTTAGCCAGCAGTGTCTTCAACTCATCTTGTCCCTTGGACAAGTTCAGGATCAACTCTTGGAATTGTGCATTCTGAGCCTGGAGATCTTTAACAGTCTGTTCAAGAGCCATTTCTGCTGAAATAAACAGCGAGAAGATAAGATACATGTACATAAGAAACTTGTGATGCAATGATATGGTGTATAAATGCGTATGCAATGTTTTCAAGGACCGCAGGATTTAAATTTGTTTAAACAACCAAAAAGTAAACTTTTATTAGCAATAAACTTGTTTGCCCCTTGGGCTTACAATAAAAATTAAATGAATACAAAAAATGGGGTTTTAAGTCTCCCATGGACGTTTCCTCTTTGTGTTGAGGTATGAGTTGAGATTCCGTTCCTCGTGAAGTTGTTTTGTTAGCTCCAGGATTCTTTCTTGACTTGCTTTGTAATGAGTCTAAAAAGTATCCCTTTGCTCCTTCAATTGGATCCAGGACCTCTGTAACTCTTCCATGTCAGTGGGCATGTCTGGATTAAGGATGGTATAAGAAGTATCTCCTTCAGTAACAGGCTCCATAGTAACTGGCAAGATGGCAGGATATGGCATCATAAGAGTCTGAGCACGAGATCGTACCCATCTGAGATAAGCTTCCATAGGAATAGTGTACTTGGGTTCCAGAGTCTTGATGTCAACCTTGTTCACTTTCCCCCATGCTCGTATGAACCTTTGACGATAACCTTGCAGATCGTTGTCGTAGTCAAACACAATACCCTGAATCAACATGTCATGAGGACCATCACTCCGAGCATAACCAAACTGTCGTAAAGCTAAGGAAGGGTTGTAAGTAATGCCTCCTCTTATGCCTAGAAGTGGCACATTAGGAAACTCCCCACAACGGTCAATGATAGTAACATTCTCCATAGATCTAGAGCACCAATAAATATCTGAATGAGAGAGTGACATAATCCTCTTGGACCACATGAACCCTTGTTCATTCTTCATCATTGATCGAGGAAGGGGAGAAATAAACCACCTAGATAGCAAAGGTATGCAGCACATCAGAGTTCCTCGTGCCTTCGTAGTACGGGTATGAAGAGAATGTAGGATGTCTCCAAGTAATGTAGGCACTGGATTATGAGTCAGAAATATGTTGATGGCGTGTACGTATATGAATTGGTCTGGATTGGGGAACAACACTAAGCCATAAATCAACAAGGCTAAGATCTCCTCAAAAGCATCATAGCTCATAGCCTTTAAGAAAACTTGAGCCTTCTCTATCAACACCTTAGCAAGAATACCTTTAACTCCGCTCCTTGTTTCTAGGACAATGTCTGATTTCTTCAAATGTAGAGCTGCAGCAATGACTTCAGGTTTAGGTTCTTTCTCTAAGCCTGTGAAGGGTCTCTGATCAAGGATAGGTATACCCAGTGGTTTAGAGAACTCTTCCATTGTAGGAACTAGCTGATAGTCGGGGAATGTGAAACAATGATGTTTAGGATCAAAGAACTGAAACAGTACACTCATCATGTCTTCATTGAACCCTGAAGTGACTAAATCCAGTAGGTGACCATGTCTCTTGATGAATTGAGAGTTTTCAGAAACTTGAGAGACCAATTCCTTAAGCTTAGGAGGTATTCCTACAAAGTTGATCCGGATGGTATTCCAACGAGCAGAAGCCATGACCTGAAACAAAGAACAAAGATAAATCCTTTGGTCCTTGAAATGGTTAGTGAAAATGCTATGCTTATGATGCATGATGATGCTATGATGTTATGTTCAATCAAAGACATGTGGCACACACAAACAAATCACACAATAGCCCTAGGTTTGAAGGCTTGCATGAGGTTTAAAGGTAAGTACCCTCCCCTGAAGTTTAGTTGGTTCATTCTGTCCTATAAAGTAACCAGGTTCTAAGGGATCTCAATATCATTGATCCTTCACAAGGGTGGTTGTTCAGTAGGCAACTTATGTGCCAATCAAAACCCTCCAAGTTTAAGATCTCAATGAGTGTAGCATCGAGTATCAACCAACTTCAGTCTTCACCAAAGCCGGTTATCTCACTACTTTTCTAAAGGCCAAGATGGGATGACTAGGGTTCTAAAAGTTAGTTAGTGTATTGACAACATATGGCAGCCTCATATTATCCTCAACTTGACTTAAGGAACATAAGCACCAACCAAGAAGTCACACTAACTATGGCCACCAGATCAACCATATCGGTATACGCCGTACAGTTTCCTTGGTCTATTGCCATTTACCTAACGTACACTAGATCCGGGTTAGGATCTTTCACACATGAGAGCACCCAACAAGTAATTATAAAGCAAACAAGGCAAACAATTTTAAAGTGATCTAATTCCTAAGGGTACCCCTCTTTTATTAAGTCCCGGACAGAGTCTCCAGTTCTGTAACACGGTGGGAGAACTGACTTTAGTTAAATGTTGCGGATAGCAAGAGTCGCCACCGACTATTATTTTATCCAAAGGAAAGGGCATAAAAGAACAGGAAAGACCTTAAAATAATTTTTTTGGGTTCGGGGGGTAGGTTATGTAAAGGGAAGCTGTTAGCACCCTTTACATCCATGGTTATCCATGGGCTCTTAATTACATAGCTCACTTTAAAATGTTTTGAGAAGTGTAGTGTGTGATTAAAAATTTTCTTAAGTTCTTTATAATGATCCTTGTACGGATATATATGAAGACTTTGTTTTGAAAATTGTTTGGAAATGTGAAGTGTTTATGAAATGTTTTTAAATGAGTGAGCAAGTACTTAAGAGGAACCTACCCTAATATGAATATTTTCTGTTCTTAAATGTTCTTTCAATGGTAAGACTATCCCTATTATTAAGGAATAGGTAGTCATTACCTTGGATGTTGTATGGGACATATAAAGGGTCATCTGTGTTTAGGCAACTGTAAGATGTCTTAGCAATTCGAAGGGACTTATCATCTTTTATTCGAAAGGGACAAGATCATTTACGAAGGCAACATCGAAGGGACTTGATCTTATAATCGTAAAGGGACAAGATGATATTAATGGAGAAGGGACTTTGCTTTTAGACACCTTACTTGACCTTTTTATTTAGGCAACATGAGGGATATCCTTAAGAAAGTGAGATGGCGATCAAAGATCGACCTACGTGTGTGCGTGTACAAATTCAAATATTTATCTTATAATTAGTGATCTATATTAATTTTAAATTACAAACATATTATCACTCCCTATTTTACTAACCATAGCAATATATTTATAAATAAATAAACAATTAAAATACTACAACTATTACATGGCTTGTACAGTTACATTAGATTAAAAGCAAATTAAATAATAATTATATAATAAACAATTAAAATAAAATGGTTAGTGATAAAACAATAATAATAAGAAGAAAAGGTTAGTACAAAATATAAAATATATACAAGATAATTAAAATTAAACAAACATTTTTTTTTATAATTTTTTGATATGAAAATAAAACAATAAAGATAATAATAATAAATTTATTTACAAAATAAATATGATTAATGTTTTAATTATATATTTTAGAAATATTTATTAAGTATAATTAAACAAGAATAATTAAAGTGAGAAATTAAAGTTTTAAAAGAAAATTAGGGTTTTTAGTAATTAGAAAATAAATTAGGGTTTTAAAAATATTAGGGTTTATAATTTAATTTACAATATTAATTTAATAATAAATATATACATATTTTGATCTAAGTAATAAATAAATAAAAAAAACTAGGTTTAGAATGTAGAAAACAATTTTAGAGGTTTTTTAGAAAATATATAAAATATTTACATGTTATTTTCCTAGAATTATTTAAATATATATACATTAAACATGATTATTAATAATAAAATAATTGACAAAACAAGTAAATAATATAAAAAACTGAAACTTACCTGGGCAGGGTTTGAACCCACGCCCTAGGCATCAACACCCTTAGACCAGCCTGCCTTCCAATGGGCTGCGCATGCGCCTGTGACTATGAACCAAGCAGCAATCCTTTTGTTTCTTCTCCTGCGTAAATTCTCAAAAAATAAAACAAAGCAAAATGGCCTGGGGAGGTTTTGATCCCAGGACCATTCCTTTGCCAGCCAAACGCGCACACCAACTGAGCCAAGTATTCTAGTTGTAATATAACATAACAAATTTCAAAAAATATTAAAACAATAATTTGAATTTCTGAGATGGCGCCAATGGTCTTCATCTTCTTCCTCATACCTGCGAATTTTCATACGTTTTTACCTGCGAATTTTCCTTCGAAATTCATCATATACAGAACCTGCGAATTTTCAAACATCAACAAAACAGTGAAATTTTTCCAAATTAATTTATGAAACATGATCCTCAGAGCTTATACAATCTTCCTATGTTCTTAGAATTAATTTATTTTAGTCCAATCGCAAAACCCTAATGGAGGCCGAAAACCCTAACAATGGTGGATTTTGCTATAGCCCATAAAAGTCAAATCAAACCATCCAGAAAGCTTCTAAACTTCATAACAAACACAAATCAATAGTTAGTTTTCATTATCATTGCATAAATAATTCAAATCGAAAAAAATAAAAGTATGAACAATATGCATTCGGGTTATGGATATGAGCATGATTCTGATGCATTTGAGGATTGGTATCGACTCAGTGAAGTCCAAGGATCCTTCCTATGTCATTAAAATACCTTAAAATTCTTGGTAATGAAGAAACCGAATTTGATTTTTGAGTGATTTTTGTGAAGTTTGAAGGTGGTTTGTGAGGCTGCAAATTCGTGTCTTTGAGGTTGCTTCATGTTGTATATATATGATACAATGAGATTAGGTCAAAAGATTGCACAAAACTTTGGATATTTGGACTTTGAAAGATTGAAAAATATTTGATTTTAAAACTTGAATATCTTGATCTAGGCTTGCTATTTTAGGATGATCCTCATTATTCTTGTATCAATCAAGTCCAAATATAATTTATGACCTTCTAGAAACCAAATCAATTTAAATTTTCATTATTTTATATTTTATTTGAATTTAAAATGATTTTTAATATAAAAAATCATAATAAATAAAAAGAAAATGAATAAAATTATGAATAAATCAATTTAATTTCGTGCATGATGTCATGGAACCAATTGGATCACAAAAAAGTCAACCCATTTGGTGAATTATGGTTTTAAGACCCCGTTTGCTTCATAAACCTCTCAAAACTTTCCCAACTTTGCAAGGTCACAAATCCTTCAATTTTAATGCTATGAAGGTGTTCTTGGACATTTTGGAAAGCTTAAAGAGTCCTCTAACCAACCTCTTTGGTATCATGTACATATCTTTTACCATTCTCAAGTTATGCTCTTTGGAAGTTGTTGACTTTTTGTTGACTTTTAAAAGGACCTATAATGTCTTAGCTCATACCTTCCAAATGAAGCATTTTTGGGCTTGGCTTGTGAGACACAAAGTTGTAGAGAATTCAATTTCCTTCAAAATGAACTTTGGATGGAAAAAATTTGATGAAGCATGTGAAAGTTATGGCTGGTCAAAGTTCAGTTGACTTTTCCTATGAAAACCCTAATGTAGAAACTCCTGATTCTTGATGATCTGAAATCTCCTTGATGAATCATGATCAACCCTTGATAAAATGATGAATTTTACTTCATATACTTGATGTTGGCAATAAAATCATGAAGTTTGACTTTGGTTTGACCACAGTTGACCTCAGTTTAACTTTTTAACTGATTTGACTGATTTTAACCTATCTAATCATCTGACTGAGTAAATCTTTTGGGAAAGTCTTGAAACTTGACATGGGGATTATTGAACACATATAAGATGCTATGAAGCTCACTTGAAGTCTTGTAAGTCCATTTAGCCTGATGAAAGTCAAAACCCTAGTTTAAGATGCATTGCTTAGGAGGATGCATTGTCTGAGGGAATTGTCAAACTTTCTGACTAATTGTGAATCTTGTGAACCTTGTGAACCTCATGAGATGTCTTGTGAACCTTGTGAACCTTGTGAACCTCTTAGTACACAATTTCTTTTCTTGTGGAGGGCAAATTTTGGGGTGCAACACCTACGATGTTGCCTACGATAATGATCTTGTCCCTTCGGTAAAAGATGATAGTCCCTCCCAGGTTGCTAAAGACACCCTTAGGTTGCCTTCATTGACCATATGATGACCCTATGCTTGTCCCTTAACACATCCAAGGTAATGACTACCTATTCCTTAATAATAGGGATAGTCTTACCCTTGAAAGGACATATGAGAACATGAAAGACTTAATCTAGGGTAGGTATCTCTTAGTTGCTTGCTCACTCTTCAAAAATACTTTTCACACCTCACTTTCTTAAACATTTTTCAAAACAAGGCTTTGTATACATCCATACGAGGATCATTACAAAGTACTTAGAAAAATTTCTAATCACACATTACACTCTTCAAAAACAATTTAAGTGAGCTAAGTAACTAAGAGCCCATGGATAACCATGGATATGAAGGGTGTTAACACCTTCCCTTTGTATAACCTACCCCCTGAACTCAAGTCTTTCAAAATTGGTTTTTCCTGTTCTTTTATGTCCTTTCCATTTGGATAAAATAAAAGTCGGTGGCGACTCTTGCAATCCTCAACATGACTAAAAGTCAGTTCTCCCACCGTGTTATAGTGGTGAATTACTAAAGTCCCCCGTAGTGGGCCAAAATCTCCCGTAGTGAGAAAAAGTCCCCCGTAGTGGGCTAAAGTTCCCCGTAGTGGACCAAAGTCTCCCGTAGTGAGCAATTTGCCCCCGTAGTGTGGCGAATTTCAAAAGTCTCCTGTAGTGAGCAAAAGTCTCCAGTAGCAAGCAGCAGCCCCCGTAGTGTGGTGAAACAATGAAATCTCCCGTAGTGAGCAGAAGTCTCCCGTAGCTGAGCAATGTGCCCCCATAGTGTGGCGAATTTTCAAAGTCTCCCGTAGCTGAGCAATGTATCTCCGTAGAGTGGCAAGATTTCCAAAGTCCCCCGTAGTGTGGCAGAGTATCCCCGCAGAGCGAGCAAAAGTCCATTCTCAGGGCGGCAAGGTATCGAAAGTCTCCCGTAGTGAGAAGAGTGCCCACGTAGTGTGGCAGAAATAAAGGGCTCCCGTAGCGAGCAGTGACCCTCATAGTGTGGCAAAGCATTCAGAAGACCACCCATTGTGTGGCATGTCATTAATAACCCAGCAAAATTCCACCTGTAGCGTGGCAAATCAGCAATCTCCCAGCGTTATTCCAAAAGCATTCACTGATGTACTACACTTCACATCCGAGTTCTCACCAAGAAGAGTTCAGATGGTTGGGTTTATTTCCCTTTTCTCTTCCACCGAGTGTAAATTTTCCGGATGTTGTTAGTATTCAATCCCCGCATACTTCAAACGTCTGAAAGCAACTGCTATCATCCATTCAAGTCTACAATGATTGAATAGGGGCAGTTGTAACACCCCAAAATTTGCCCTCTTATTTATTATCAACCTCGAGCAGTGTGTGCTTCATTCCCACATCATTCCGCATATCATTGCATCACATGTGAAAAATAAATAAATAAATCATCATCCTTTGCACACGCATGTGGTGTGTGGTCGATTGAGGCTTGCCAAACATTGGAGTTCAAGAGAACAATAATATAACGAAACTAATCCAAACCACTTCCAAGCTAACCAACCAAAAATAAAAGGAAGATTTCACCTTTCCCTCCATTTTCCTTCCACATTTCCTTTCATTATTTCCCCTCTTATTTTTCTACTTCAATTCCACTCATTTTCCCTTGGATCCTTCTACCATGTTCTACAACCTTCTAGAGTATTCCATGGAATATTCCAAAGATTATTCCCTCTCCAACCCTAACCCTAACTAACTACAAACCTAACTTCATTCCTAAACCTAACTTCATTCCCAAACTTAGCTCCAAGCCTAACCCCTTTATAATCACTAATCACTTCAATGCAAAAGGTTCCCAATTCTTTCACTCTCTCACAATTTCTAGAATCACTTTTCTCTCTCACTTTTCCTCCATTTGCCTTTTCACCAAAGCTTTTTTTGAAGAAGCTCTTCAAGTTTCACATTGAAACTTGAAGATCTTAAAGCTTAGCCTCCAACCTCCATTGAATTGTGGATTGTAGAAGAAGAAACTATTGGTTTTAATGAAGAGTTCGACTTATCGGAAGTGCAAGAAGGCTCAAGCATCAAGAACGCATTTATTTTGCGGATTTGCGGTTTTCTTGGTTTCCTCTTCGATCGAGCTCCGATTCTTGCAACATTTACCAAAGCAATTCTCTGCTTCGTAGGTTGGTAATCTAAAACCATGATTGCTTTAAGTTATTCTCTCCATCTCGCCATTTTGGCATTCTTTAAGTGTTTTTCATATTACTTGTGGTTGATTATGTTTTCGTTACGTTTTGCTTGGATTTGTGGATTTTAATGGATTAGAAGTTAGGTTGTAGCTTGTTATAGGTTCTAGCATGTGTTAATAAGCCATATTTGAGTAGAAATTCGTGTTAACATGATTAGGTGGGTGTTAGGGTTGTTTAGAAGTAAGATTGTGGCCAAAAACACTTATTTCAAAACAATTTTTCACTTTCTGTTCAGTGTTAACCGGTTAACGTTTTGGTTAACCGATTAACACATGCATTTTTGGCCATTTTTAGTGTTGTCTGGGGTGCGTTAACGGGTTAACCATTTGGTTAACCGGTTAACGCTGTAGAAATTCAGAATTTTAGCTTATTTGCTTGCTTGTTCTTGCTTCTTTGTGCCTCTAATGTTCATACATGCTTAGGTACTAATTTTAGGGAATTTTCTAGGTTGGTTTCGACATCTCATTCCCCCATTTCCAGTCGTTTCGACGTGTTTTCGTTCATGTTGCATATTATGCGTTTATGTGTTCATTTGTGTATAATTTGACTTCTTGCACTTTGTTGCTATGTCCACACACTTTTTGACATGTAAATAATCATGTTGCATTCTGTTTTTGCATCTTTCGCACAATTCGTTAACTCATTTGCATTTCATTGTATCAATATATATATGTTGCATTTCACATAACCTTGTATGTATGTGCATTTGGTTGCATGTTTGATCATATCATTCACATCAATTCAATTCTGAATTTTGCATTGAGCTTGGAATTCTTGTTGATCTATCATGTTGCATATTCATGATCAATGCTCATTATGTTCATATGCCATATTTTGCATACTTCTTGTATAATAAATCATCTTGTGCATTCTTGCATAATCCCTCAAAAATGCTCATTTCATTCCATTATGTATGTTGATCTATGATCAAATGCATTTTCATGTTTAATTGGTACATTTTTCATTGAGTTTGTGCATTAAAAAATGAAAATAATCAAATCTGCATTTTACATTTCATAGTTGACTTTGCATATAGGTGTTGTAAAATACATGTTGTTTGTTATGGTGTTCATGTTGTATGTGACTTTCTACACCTATCTTTACATGTTGTGTGCTGGCTGTAGAAAGTTGCTTGTGTTATGCATTGTTTTGATAGCTATTTGTTACTTTAGGGGTTGTAATAGGTGTTGTATTTTGATTAGCATTTTTTTAGTTCTTTTAGAATTAAGATAGAGTTTAGATTAGATCCTAGAATTATTAGGATTTAATTGGTGTGAGTTTGCTTTATTATTTTTAATAAAATGCACACTAATCTTTGTTTTGTAGGGAGGGAAAGGTATGTTTCTTTACACCTTATCCTTTTTATTTTTTATTCATTTTCTTTATGCATTTAATTCACTTTTTACTTCCATATTTGTGATTGGTAGGATTTCCCCTTTTGTTAGGACCAACTTAACTTCCCTTAGGAAGTAAGTTGCATCCTTTTTCTTCTCTCTTTTCCTTTTGTTCTTTAGGATTAGAAATGTCTCACTCACCATTAGGACCACCATTTTAATAAATAACTTAGGGTTGTGTCTTAGTCCCCTTAATTTTTGTCCTTTTCTGATTTGAGTCTTCTTTCTCATCTCCAAATAAAATGCAAAAAGACTTAATAAATGTATGAAAGGGTCCCTTGTGTATTAGCCTTATTCCATGGGGCACTTACATTCATTCCATCTTGGAATAGTGTAAGCTTTCCTAGAATGATGTACAAGTCTTATCAAGGGGTTGTTTCACAAAGAAAAATCTAAAAGATACTTCTTCATAAAAGCTACAAAAACACTTAATAAAGTTCAACAAGCTAGTGAACTTAAACCCTAATTCATGGAAACCATTCTTGGATAAATTCTCCTTAATGGGTGTGCTTGTTCTATTATTCCATCTTGGAATGTAGTAGAAAGTACACATTCCATGGAAAGAGTTTGAATTCACTTCCTTGTGCCAAACTCATACAAAACTCATAAAAAGCAAATAACAAACAATAAGCGACTTTCCTGCGGGAATTCTCTTCTCATCTCATTCATTCTCAACGCAAACTTGCGACGACTTGTCTCGCATGCAAGAAGGTAAACACACTCGAACCAGAAGAGCCTGCAACACCTGAGCATAGACATATGCAGTTCCAGCCATAAAAAACACAAACAAATAGTTCCCGCCTGGTTAGGCGAACTACGTCGACTCTGATCCTCATTTTCTCGATGAGGTACGTAGGTTACGGGGTAGGGCCCGTTCGAGCACATTCTTTATTTTCCCTACATTTCCCCTTTTCCTTCCATTCTCTCTTCCAATTCCCTTTCTCATTTCTATTCCAGTCAGCAGTTTTATTCAGCAGCTTTATTCTTTCACACCCTTTGAAACAAACAAGCAAGCGTGGATCTCGTCGGGTACGGCGGACGGCCTGGGGTGCTAATACCTTCCCAGGTCGTAACCGACTCCCGAACCCAGATCTTTGGTTCGCAAGGCCTCGTCTTTTCCTTCTTCCTAGGTTTGTGCAGCATTACATTTCCCATTCATTAGGGATAAAAATGCATGGCTGGCGACTCTACCTTTTCCATGCCACTTTCGCGTTTGTACTAGGATGAAAATCCCGGGAGCGACAGATTGAAAACCTGAAAAGGCAATCCAAGCAAAAGTTAGGTATTAAAGCGTATGACCATGTCTCGTTGGGTCACCTATGTAACCTCTACTAGTTGTGTTATCTATATCAAATTCAACAGATACGGATCAATCCAATCGTTTCTTTTTCGATAGTTGAAGATGATATACTTGAAGATAATGGCAATAGCAAAGTTGAAACTCAATAGGATTATTTACACATAGCTATTTTTCCTTGTTTTTGTAAAAAATTATTTGACGAATTCCTCTTACTAGGATTTCCGTCTCCGTGTTAAAACTTGTCTGTTTATAGGCCAATTTCTAAATAAATAAAATTCCATTTTTCGTATTCAGCTTTACTTTTCCCTCTTTATTCAAGTTTACTTTTCCCCTTTTACTAAAGCAAAAAACGTTTGTTGATTATGTTTGAATGTATATATGCTTTTGAATATGATTGATGTTTACCATAAATGCATAAAATACAATAATAGCATTTACTAAGAATGAACGGAGGTAGGAATTCAACAAATCTTCGTCGATTCATCCCCACGGATTAATCTTTATAGATATTCTAACGGAATACTTCAAGTAATATCTTGTAGTTCCAACACTACGAAATCTTCAAGTAGTTCATATCTTCCGAAGAATCGATACTTAACCAAATAAGTCTCCCAGATCTATGTCCATCTCTTTTATCCTCAGTCAGGATATTCAGGAACTTAATCCTTCAATAAGAATTACGACTAACAAAAACAAGAAGGTTCTAAGTACGATATTCTTAAATAAGACAAGAACGAAGTCTTCATACTCCTCAACAATGAATCGGGATTTATTTTCCCCAGCCAGCAGTTGGTCTATGAAGCTACATAATTCATCACATCACATCATATTATATCATATCATAACATATCATATCATATCACATCATACGCATATGTTATCATGAAACATTATCTTGCAAAGTGTTATATACATCATGATGTTGGCATAGAACTAACCTTGTTTTTCAGGTTAATTCTCCAGCAGACAAACTTCATTAACAACTTATACCTTGGGGCGTTATTTATCCTCCCATAAGGCTTAGTCATTACCTTGGGCCATTGTTTATCTTCCCAAAAGCCATATCATTATCTTGGGTCATTGTTTATCTTCCCAAGTACCCTATTATGACTTTGGGTCGTCGTTTATATTCCCAAAAGTTATACCCTTACCTTGGGACGTTGTTTATCTTCCCGAGTACCCTATTATGACTTTGGGCCGTCGTTTATCTTCCCAAAAGTTATACCTTTACCTTGGACCGTTGTTTATCTTCCCAAGTATCCTATTATGACTTTGGGTCGTCATTTATCTTCCCAAAAGTTATACCCTTACCTTGGGTCGTTGTTTATCTTCACAAGTACCCTATTATGACTTTGGGCCGTCGTTTATCTTCCCAAAAGTTATACCATTACCTTGGGTCATTGTTTATCTTCCCAAGTATCCTATTATGACTTTGGGCCGTCGTTTATCTTCCCAAAAGTTATACCATTACCTTGGGTCGTTGTTTATCTTCCCAAGTATCCTATTATGACTTTGGGTCGTCGTTTATCTTCCTAAACGTTATACACTTACCTTGGGTCTTTGTTTATCTTCCCGAGTATCCTATTATGAATTTGGGCCATCGTTTATCTTCCCAAAAGTTATACCTTTACCTTGGGCCGTTGTTTATCTTCCCAAGTATCCTATTATGACTTTAGGCCTTTGTTTATCTTCCCAAAAGTTATAGCCTTACCTTGGGTCGTTGTTTATCTTCCCGAGTACCCTATTATGAATTTGGGTCGTCGTTTATCTTCCCAAAAGTTATACCTTTATCTTGGGTCGTTGTTTATCTTCCCAAGTATCCTATTATCACTTTGGGTCGTTGTTTATCTTCCCGAGTACCCTATTATGACTTTGGGTCGTCGTTTATCTTCCCAAAAGTTATACCTTTACCTTGGGCCATTGTTTATCTTCCCAGGTATGCTATTATCACTTTGGGCCGTTGTTTATCTTCCCAAAAAGCTACATCATTACCTTGGGCCGTTGTTTATCTTCCCAAAACTTATATCTTCATACTACCTTATTCTCCAAGAAGTATATTTGAAGAACTTTTCTCCGAATGGCATCTTTAAGCCCATTCAAGCAATACAATCGTTTCTCCGAATGGCATCTTTAAGCTCATTCAAGCAATAAAACCAACCAATAGTATCATTCTACGCATCGGCTGTCGCTCCCAAAGATTTGCATCCTGGTACAAGCGCGAACGGTCGGCGAAGGAGAAAAGAAATGAAAAGAAAAGAGTCGCCAGCTAGGCATTTTTATCCCAAAGGAAAGGTAATGCTCCATAAACCTAAGAAAAGATGGATAAAACGGTCGCGAACCAGAGAAGCTAAGAAAGGGGGTTGGTTACAACCTGGGAAGGTATTAGCACCCAGATTGTCCGTCGTACTCGACGTGATCCATGCTTGAAAGTTTGTGCTTAAAGGGGTAGTGTCAGTGCTATTTTGTGTATAAAAGCTAGAAAAGAATACAAGTGTCAGTGCAAAAGAAGTGTGAAGTGAATAAAAGGAGTGTCAGTGCAAGAAAAGAGTGTAAAGCTCAAGACTATGAGGCTTAAAGAATAATACTGAAAGAGGGGGAATATACAGAGACTTTTGTTCGATAACTGTTAAGTTATGCCTACGTATCCTCTCGTGCAATGAGGAAGTCAGAACACCGTAGTTCGACTCAAAGAGACTGAAAGATAAATTGACTTGTGAACTACTTACTTGTCTATGCTCAAGTGTATGACCTGTCTGGCTCAGGTGCTAACTGTCTTGCATTAGACGGAAGAAGCGAGTTCTCGTTTGTGAGTGAAGGTGATGAGAAAAGAATCCCGAAGGAGACGATTATTGTTTGTTTTTGTGTTTTCAGTTTTGTTATTGCTTTTGGAGTTTGTCATAAGAAAATGAGCTTAAGCCTAATCCAAGGGTTAGCAAACTCATCACATCTTCCCTCTGATTAGGGGTAATGAGAATACCTTAAGTATGAGGTAAGCACCTCACACTTAATCACCATGATGTAGGATTAAGATCATTAACCTTCTTGCAATTATTTAGATGTTTTTGGAGTTTTTGTTTAGTGTTAAGTAATGAGTTTAAACCATAATCAAGGATTTAATGGACTCATTACACCATCCTAATAGAAGGATAATAGATGAGAAGAGAAGACTCAAAGATGACACAAAGGTAAAAACTAATGGGGGACTAATCAAACCCTAATTGTGATCATGCTTGGGTGTTCCTAGGGTTTATGAGGCTTGCAAGAAGATCTTCAAGAGAAAGGCCACCAAGGAAGGAGCAGGATGGAAGGAAAAGAAGCAGCAAGAAGCAAGACAACTTACTTCACTTAAGAAGATAAGTTGCTTGAAGAAAGAAAGAGGAGAAGGAGCATGAATGAGAAAGCTCACTATAATTCATAAGTAAAAATGCAGCCATGGATGCATAAAAGAGAAGAGAAGAGATTATGAGAAGTGAAGGCAAATTCACTTCTCAAACACTTACCACCTGAAAAAGTTAGCAAAAGGAAGTGAAATGAAATGCAAATGAAATGAAATGCAAAGATAAAACCCAAAGTCATAAGAATAATTATGACACAAATGATGTTATGAGATGGTATGAGAGCATGTCAAGGGATGAGGATGATCATGCAAGCAATGAAGATGCAAATGAAGCATATAAGAAGCATGAAAGTTCATGAAAACTTATGAAATGCAATGGATACATAACATGACAAATGGATGATGCAATGATCAAACATAATTTCATTATGTCCTAAGATGTCTTATATGTCATGTGGATGCACAAAATGTCATGGCAAGTTCATGTATGCAAGCATATGAAGAATGAATGCAAATGAAGGCAAAGATTTGGGTTTATGTACAAGATGCAATGCAAAATTCAAAATTAGAAGCAAATGACATGATAAAAAAAATTGAAAATGGAATCAAAGGTACCCTAAACCCATATGATATCACACCCCAAAGGGTAAGATCAGAAGCTAAACCCTAAAGGACTTATGATTTTTCTAAGCTTGCTAGGGTTTTAAGGGACCTCAAAAGAAAAAATGCAAAACAAATCAAAAATGAAAGATAAATTCATGCCAATTTTATCCTAGAAACTAAATGATATGTGGGATGCAATGCAAAAAGAACCATTATCAAACCCTTCATGGTTAGGAAGAAAAGATTTTTCTAAGTTAGGGTCAAAATATTGATTTTTAAGAACCCTAAATCCAAAGAAAAATGTCAAAATGGATCAAGAACCAAAAAGAAATTTGTATCAATGGTTTGATAATGTCTCTAAATGTGTCAAGATGCAATGTGATTTTTTTGGTGATTTTTGGAAACTTAAATACTATTTTAATTAATTAATCTTCATTAATCAATTTAAAATAACATTTAAATTATTTTAAAATGTTTTTAAAATGCAAAAAATAAAATAAAAATTGTTTTTATGGCAAGAAAATTAATTAAAGTCAGCATGCAAAAAATAAAAAATTTTGAAAGTATTTTGCTATCTTAAATAAAATGTACAAGAAAAATGCAAGAAAATGAAATAAAAATAATTTAAATGGAAAAGTAAACAGATCCTGAGGTCCAGATTCAAAGTTGAAAGGAAATGGTTGACTAGCGCGTTTTTTGATGGCTGAGATTTGTCCTGATTAATTAAACATAATTAATTAATTAAATGGTGAATTAGGGCTAATTGGAATGATCGGAGCCTTTGAAACACGCGCGGGAAGCAAGATCTGATGGCTCACGTTTAAACCTCATTAATTACACTGATTAGGGCTAATGAGTTTTAGGTGACCAGAACAGTGTTCCGGTCATCTTCTCCGGTGAACCGAAAACCTAAAATCTTCTACAGGTTTCTAAACTCTTAAATTCTTGCCCAGAAATGATCCCCACCCATCACTGATCCTAAACCCCTAAACAAAATTCATTTATCACTCACCAAAAAGCCAAATCGAAGCAAAACGTTTCTAGGGTGAAAACTTTCAGAGACTCCATACATGCTCAATATCCCACCATTTTGAAAAATAAATACATCAGCATTATCAGCACAGCATAAGGATTCGATTTAGAACTTAAAATTAAGCTTTTGGGAAAAAAGTTCTTGAGCTATACCTGAGATTGAACCTCCTAATGCTGAGCTTTCTGGATCCTTCTTCGGTGCAAATCCCCTCCTATGAACCTCCTGATGATGAAATGAAGCATAGAACAAGCTTGTATGGCCTGGTTTGAAGGTTTTGGCTCTGGTTTAGCAGATTTGGAGGGTTGTGTATGTGATGTTTTAAGTTGTTTCAGTGCTTGATTCTTGATCCATGGATGGTATATGACTTATTGGTGGAGAAAAGTTTGAGGTTTGATGACTGTGGGAAGAGTTTCGAAGAGATGAAGAAATTTGCAGTTTTTGTGAACCCTGGATTCTGGGAGGATGCTGGCTTGTGTGTGTATGTGTTTCAAGTCCTTGAGGTCCACATAATATGTATTGATTGGACAGAGGGTTGGTAATGTCACAGTTTGATTGGTATGGGCAAAGATGCAAAAAGTCAAGATTTTGTGTACCATAGGTATGGCTCGGGTCAGAGGAGATCTTAAGGCTTGTCCTGCTTCAGCTTGAGTCAAGGAAGGCCTTTGGATCTGATTTTGTGAGCTGGATGGTCTTGATCAAGAGTTTTCAAGGTTCTTGCATATTTCCCTCTTTGGAATTCCTTGTGAACCAAGGCAATGAAACCTATGAATTCTTGGGAAATTTGCAGCAAAATGGACCACATGAAGTTGTTATGATGCTTTGAGATCACTTAGCAACTAATTCAATCATTAGAAGTCCCTTTTGCAAAAATTCCATTCTTGAAGATTTATGAGAAATGCCTTATGGTGACTTGTAATTCAAGGCATGAAGCTTTGTAAATTGGTGCAAATTCTGATTTTTAGGTCATATGTAATGTTTGTGTAATGGTTAGAAATCACTTTGAGGTCACACATTGCTTTGTCATGAGTTTTTGCAAGTTTCCCTCTTTGGTACATAAGTGAAATTTTGTGATTTCTTTTCAACTTTGCAAGGCCATAACTTGAGTTCTATGATGAATTAGATCAATTTCTTGTACTTTATGAAAAGGGAATGATCCAATCTACAACTTTCATTACCAAGAATTTTTCATTTGAAGCATTTTTGAATCAAAAAGAGGAGGTTGAAAAACTTTCCCAAAATGGCAAGTTTGCATTACAAGTCACTTTCCCAAAATGGCAACTTTGCAAATGGCTTGAAATTCCTAAATTTTGTGAACTTCTAACTTCTTATAAGATCAAATAAAGATCATATACATCCAAAATGATGGAGAAGACCCTTTGTTTGGATGATTGGGGGCCTCAGATGCCCTAATTTTGCACTGACTTGCTCAAGAAGTCATTTATTGATCAGATGCCTTCCCCATTGAATTTCTTCATGAAAATTGGTGTGTAGGATCCTTATAACATATAGAGACCAATAGAAACAAGAATGAGCAAAAAAAATTGGAGTTATGGCCTTTGAAACCAAAACCCTAATTTTAGGTCATCTGTGTAGTTAAACCCTAGCTCAGCTTCCATGATTTGCCAGTTCTTGTGATTTTCTGACTTACTTGATCTTAGGAGGATATAATATGATGCTTGAACATACATGGACCCTCTTGAGATTATTGGAGACCCTTGGGGTGGCTCAGATAGCTTAGGGATGGCTCTAATCACAAACCCTAGATGCAGATGACTATGAATCAATGCAGTGAAGCAAAAATGCAATATGAGATGATATAATTGAACTTATGCAAATGAAAAGAATCACAAGCCAAGGTGAAATGAGTGAGGGAAAATTTGGGGTGTTTACAGCTGCCCCTATTCAAACATGAGTTAGCTGTGTTGGATGTAAGCAACGGGCTTAACAGACAAACGAGATAACTTGTGGTTGAATACCAAAGACAGTCCAAAATTTGCACTCACTAGATGAAGAAGAAAAGGGATATAGATTGTAAAAGGTAGTAAAGTATGATTATAAAGTGCGGGTGACGTAGGACGACCGTCGAGCAGAGGACGACTGCTGGGGATAAAACAATGACGGGGACGACCGACATGCTGGGGTGATGGAAGTATCATGATGGGGACGGCCATCAGGGAAAGTAACAAGATTCTCTGGGGATCAAGAGGTAACGTTAATGACAGGGAAGACCATCAGGTTGAAGAAATAAATGATGAGGGACGGTCATCAGAGGTGAAGGACGATCACCTAGCAGGGGACGGCTGCTCTGTTGGGGATAAGATGAGGGACGGTCATCTAAGGTGAAGGACCATCACCCGGCAAGGTACGGTTGCCAAAAGTATCACGAATGCCGGATAGAAAAGGTCAACGATGGGGACGGCCATCGGATAAACATGATGAAGGACGATCATCAAGAGGTGAAGGACGATCACCTAGCAGGGTACGGCTGCTCTTGGGGTTTATCATGACATAGGACGAATGTCAGATAACAAGATCAACGATGGGGAACGGCCATCGGATAAAATGATGAAGGACGATCATCAAGAGGTGAAGGACGATCACCTGGCAGGGGACGGCTGCTAAAATATCACGACAAGACGAATGTCTGATAGGGAAAGGTTCCAATAATGGAGACTCCGTTGGGGATGATGAAGGACGATCATCAAAAGGTGAAGGACGATCACCTGGCAGGGTACGGCTGCCGAAAGTATTATGACATAGGACGAATGTCAGATAGAAAAGAAATGCTTCTTAGTGGGTATTTGCTGGGGACTCTTCTTGGGAAGGGTAGACACAGACGAGTGTCTAAATTCAAGAAAGGAAAGGTATAAGTGTTTGACGTTGTGTATAGATTAAAGATGCGGATGAGCATCTTTAAGACTACGATACGGACGAGTATCGGTAGAAACAAACGCTGACGCATGTTCAGAGATGATGATACAGACAAGTATCAACTGGTTAACAAAGAACACGGACGAGTGTCGACTCTGAGGGGAAATAAGGGGTGTATACAAGATACAAACGAGTATCTGTATGAGTAAAGTAAACATGAGTGGAACACAGACGAGTGTTCAATATGCTGGGAAGAGTATGATACAGATGAGTATCATAAGAGGAAGTGTATAAGTAATGGACTTATAAATGTAAGAGATATTCTGACGATCTGTGGGGATAGGATGACATGGAAGGGTGTCGAAAGAGAGTGTATTATAAACAAGTGTTTAGGTAACCATGCTGGGAAATGGTGACACGGACGGGTGTCGAAGGAGTGTATATAAATGTATCTGTCTGTAGAGAACGCTCGGGCGACTTTAATGGGGAATGATGACACGGAAGAGCGCCAAAAGGAGCATGTATCTGCATTTGAGATTGCAAAGAGGATGCTTTGGCTTTCTGCCGGGGAATTTGAGAGGTATTTTGTATATTGTTGATGGAATGTCAGTATATACAGGTGCTTGACTCAAAACATGGCTTATGCTTATGCAATATGTTTGACTTTTGCCGTAATGCTCCGTATTAGACGGAATGCTACACTCTGGGGGGAAATATGATGCGAATGTTATGTTTATGCAAAGATATCAATCCGGGATTCGAATCCCGTTGCTGTGAAGATCTCTGGCTAATCTGCTTTGAAAGAATTTCCCAGCTGGGGGAAAAGATCTTTGGTAGATCTGATAAGATGTATGACTGCTTGGGGAAACAGGTCACTGATAGGCCTATCTTGGATAATGAGGAGCCCAGCTAGGGTCTGTGGAAGCTTTCGTCACTTTGTTGTGAGATCTTCAAGACATTGCTCTTCTGGATAGAGGCTAGAACTTTGCGGGGAGATAGTTCTCTGTCTAGCACTTGGCTGGGGAGGAATGATCACTGAATGACCTTCCTAGTGATTTCTGTGAGGATCCTGCTGAGGATGATGAACTCAGTTGGGTAAATGAGCCCTTCCTGATGTTGTCCTGGAGAGAGTGCTGAGGAAGTACTGATTTGGTATCCTGCTGGGGAGAAGCTTTCATGCCCCATATTGCGCTTTGAGCACCTGCAATCATGTTATGACAAAGAAACGTACAAGTATCCCGAGGTATCCCTTACTAGATTCCCTCATAGGAATTTAGACACTCCCGGGAGCAAATCTATTTCCTGTAAGTATGTAATATAGAAAAGACGCATCTGTATTTATGCAACCATTATATTAAGGACATCGGACATTTTTTGCAAATAAAAATGAAAAATGTACAAGACAAAGTGTGACTGAAAATCTGATTTTATTAATCTGTGTGCCCTGAATTGGCAAGTAGAGTCAAAGAAACAGATCCCCTGAA
Organism: Lathyrus aphaca; assembly: GCA_963966055.1. Taxonomy (NCBI): domain Eukaryota; kingdom Viridiplantae; phylum Streptophyta; class Magnoliopsida; order Fabales; family Fabaceae; genus Lathyrus; species Lathyrus aphaca. The sequence continues at coordinate 450,701,272 of OZ014521.1, forward strand.
ATGAGGAGATTGTTACAAATTGAGAAACAAAAAGATGCTGGCAATGTTTGATGACGCTTCGGAGAGCTTCCCTTTGCTATGACTTGTATGACATTGACGTTCTTCTCATTCTTCTTTTTGAAGAAGGCTAATTCTGACCGATGCTTTAACCTTTCGAAGCTTGCCATGTTGTAAGTGATACAGACGAATTCAGAATGCAGTTGTTCGCTTATTCCCTTATTTTGCGTGGATCGTCCTTTCGAGTTTTCAATCCACCGGGATACCCATTTTTGCCTGAGCTGTCCAATGTGGCTTTTCAACTCAGCAGGTGTACATTTTTTATTTATTTTCCCTTATTTTTGCCCGAGTCTTTTATTCTGTTTTTGACTCGCCGGGATGCCCTATTTTTTCCTGGACTTACATTCTGTTTTTATGTCCAGCGGGTCATTTTATGCAAAGTATTTTTTAACTGCATCTGAATTCACAGGGGACAGGAAATCTTCACCATCCATAGTACTGAGCATCAGTGCTCCACCGGAGAAAAATTTCTTTACTATGAAAGGACCATCGTAATTCGGAGTCCACTTGCCCCTGTGGTCTGTATGAGGAGGAAGGAGTCTTTTCAACACAAGATCTCCTACTTGGTATTCCCGAAGCCTGACTTTCTGATCGAAGGCTTTCTTCATTCTTTTCTGATATAACTGCCCATGACAGATTGCAGCTAATCTCTTCTCTTCAATCAGACTCAGTTGTTTGTATCGGGATCGGACCCATTCTGCTTCATTCAGTTTAACATCCATGAGTACCCGCAAGGAGGGTAATTCAACTTCAACAGGTAGGACTGCCTCCATACCATACACAAGCTGATATGGTGTTGCCCCAGTGGATGTTCTAATTGATGTACGGTACCCATGCAGGGCAAATGGTAGCATTTCATGCCAGTTTTTGTAGGTAACCACCATCTTTTGCACAATCTTCTTGATGTTTTTATTAGTTGCCTCTACAACACCATTCATCTTTGGCCTGTAAGGAGAAGAATTGTGATGTTGGATCTTGAAGTCCCGGCACAGTTCTGCCATCATTTTGTTGTTCAAGTTGGAACCATTATCAGTAATGATTTTCTCGGGCACTCCATACCAACAGATGATGTCTCTCTTCAGGAATCAGGCTACCACTTTCCTTGTGACATTTGCATACGAAGTTGCTTCAACCCACTTAGTAAAATAGTCAATGGCAACCAAGATGAATCTGTGGCCATTTGAAGCAGTCGGTTCAATCTTGCCAATCATATCAATTCCCCACATGGCAAAGGGCCAAGGTGAAGACATCACATTTAAAGGATTCGGAGGCACATGCACTTTATCTGCATAAATCTGGCATTTATGACACTTCCTGGCATAAGCACAACAGTCTGCATCCATTGTGATCCAGTAATAGCCTGATCTTAACAACTTTTTAGCCATTGCATGTCCTCCAGCATGGGTACCGAAAGATCCTTCATGCACCTCGTGCATCAACAAGTCTGCTTCTGTCTTATCAACACATCTGAGAAGTACCATATCAAAGTTTCTCTTGTACAAGGAACCATCAGCGTTTAGGAAGAAACTACCAGCTAGCCTTCTTAATGTCTTCTTATCATTGGAAGATGCCCCAGGTGGGTATGTTTGATCCTCCAAGAAGCATTTGATGTCATAGAACCAAGGCTTATCATCTTTAGCAAGGTCTGTTGAGAATACGTATGCTGGTCTATCAAGTCTGGTCACTGAAATCCGAGGTACGAAGTTGACTTCTTGAACTTTGATCATGGATGAAATGGTAGCCAGAGCATCTGCAAACTGATTTTCATCTCGAGGGATAAACTCAAGCTTGACTGTTGTGAAGAATGTAAGTAACCTTCTTGTATCATCCCGGTAAGGTATCAGATGCTCCTGGTGAGTATACCATTTGTCGTTGGTTTGATTAATTACCAGAGCTGAATCTCCGAATACAGTTAAAGTCTTGATCCTGAGGTCAATGGCTTCTTCAAGACCCATAATACAAGTTTCGTATTCAGCTTCGTTGTTAGTGCAGTTAAAGGTGAGTTTTGCCGAGAAAGGCATGTGAACTCCCTTAGGTGTAATGAGCACTGCACCAACACCACGACCATTCATATTAACAGCCCCATCAAACATCATAGTCCATTCTTCTTCTGGGTCAGGCCCTTCAGTGTGAATAGGCTCTTCATGATCTTTTGCTTTTATGAACATGATGTCTTCATCAGGGAAGTCAAATCTCATAGGCTGGTAATCATCAATGGGTTGCTCAGCAAGATAATCAGACAATACACTGCCTTTGATGGCTTTCTGGGATGTGTACTGAATGTCATATTCTGTGAGAATCATTTTCCATCTTGCAACCCGTCCGGTAAGTGCTGGCTTCTCAAATATATACTTGACTGGGTCCATCTTTGAGATTAATAAGGTAGTGTGGGTCAACATATACTGCCTTAGTCGGCGAGCAGCCCATGCTAAAGCACAGCAAGTTTTCTCGAGCAGCGAATAACGTTGTTCACAGTCGGTAAACTTTTTGCTTAGGTAGTATATTGCATACTCTTTTCGACCAGACTCGTCATGCTGGCCCAGCACACACCCCATTGACTCTTCTAATACTGTCAAGTACATTATTAGAGGTCTTCCTTCCACTGGAGGCATAAGGATCGGAGGCTCTTTGAGTATTCCTTGATTTTATCAAAAGCCCTCTGGAAGTCTTCATTCCACCTGACCGTTTGTTCTTTTCTTAGCAGCTTGAACAAGGGCTCACAGGTTGCTGTAAGGTGAGATATGAACCTTGAAATGTAGTTTAATCTACCTAGAAACCCCCGAACTTCATTCTCAGTCCTCGGTGCAGGCATTTCTTGAATGGCTTTGACTTTATCAGGTTCAACTTCAATCCCTTTCTCGCTTACAATAAATCCCAGTAGCTTACCGGATAGCACCCCGAATGTGCATTTGTTGGGGTTTAGCTTTAATTGGTACTTCCTCAGACGCTTGAATAGCTTCAACAAATTCACCAGGTGGTCTTCTTCTGTGAGGGACTTGGCAATCATGTCATCCACATAACATTCAATTTCTTTGTCGATCATGTCATGGAATAATGTTACCATAGCCCGTTGATAAGTGGCACCAGCATTCTTCAGTCCAAATGGCATTACCTTATAACAAAATGTGCCCCAGGGTGTGATGAAAGTTGTCTTTTCCATGTCTTCAGGTGACATCTTGATATGATTATATCCTGAAAATCCATCCATGAAGGAGAACACCGAGAACTGAGCCGTATTGTCGACCAATACATCAATGTGAGGTAAAGGGAAGTCATCTTTCGGGCTGGCTCTGTTCAGATCCCGGTAATCCACACACATCCTCACCTTGCCATCCTTCTTAGGCACAGGTACAATGTTAGCGACCCACGGCGGGTAACTAGTTACAGCAAGGAAACCGGCGTCCCACTGTTTTTGTACCTCTTCTTTTATCTTCATTGCCATATCTGGACGAGTACGGCGCAACTTCTGTTTTACTGGCGGACAGTCTTCTTTCAGAGGCAGCTTGTGCATGACAATGTCGGTGTCCAACCCTAGCATATCCTGATAAGACCAAGCAAAAACATCCACATACTCCCGAAGCATGTCAATAAGTTGCTCTTTCACTGAATCTTGCAGGCAGGCCCCAATCTTAACTTCTTTCAAGTCTTCTTCTGTACCAAGATTAACCGTCTCAACCTCCTCCTGATGAGGAGTTATAACCTTCTCCTCTTGTCTCAACAACCTGGCTAATTCTTCAGGTAGCTCATAATCTTCTTCAACCCCTTCATCGGCTTGATTAATCGGATTGTCAAAGTCATACGAAGTCATAGCGGTATTGTTGCCGGTGCAGTCTGGAGGGCACTCTCTGCAAGGGTTTAGATTTGTTCATTTTAGTGATCAGTTTTATCTTATTTAGAAAAAGTGAAAATGAAGTTGTTAACTTGAAAAACATTTCCATTTTATTTTTGTACAAAAAATGAAAAATGAAAAACAGTGAGCGGAAAAGAAAAGACTCATTTGCAAAAGATGTCCTGATATTCATTAATTGATCGTTTGCACAAAATACAAGATGACCTGATTACAAAATGAGCCCTAACATCTTGGGCAAGATGCAGGACTTGATGCATGCTTTAAAGACAGGAAATAATAATTACTCTGCAGGAGTAACTCTTATAATTTCCTGGGAAGACCAGTTTGAGACATGGTTCCCCGGGATCCTTGGACGTATCTAGCTTTCCAGGTTGCGCTCGTCTTCTGACTCATCTTCCAAACTGTTCACAGCATCTGGGGTGAGCATCCCCCCGCTGACAAACTTGGGCTCCGTTGCAGCCTCTGGTTGATCTTGTCGAGTTGGTCTGTAACCCAACCCGAATCGGTCTTCTTTCCTCTCAACTGGCAGCAGCTTGCCCCAGCCTTGAGCGGTACCCTCTTCAACAACCTTTCGGGCTTGTTGATATGATGTGATGGAAGTCCCAGACACAGCAGATGCTTCATTGATATTAAGGGCTTCAAACCCTTGACTCATGGTCTCATGGATCTCCCCATCCATCTCAATGTATTTGAAAGTAGCCAGCTGGCTAATGAAGATATCCTCTTCCCCATAAATGGTAATGACTTGGCCCTCCCACTCAAATTTTAACTTCTGGTGAAGGGTTTACGTCACGGCGCCAGCGGCGTGTATCCATGGTCTACCCAATAGACCGTTATAGGCAGGCTGTATATCCATCACAAAGAAGGTCGTTTTGAAAACCTGTGGGCCAATCATTATTGGCAACTCTATCTCTCCCAGAATGATCTTTTAGAACCATCAAAGGCTTTCACTACCAAGTTGCTTGGACGTAGTGCCAATCCATCATGTTCCAGCTTCACAAGGGCTTTCACAGCTGTAGGCAGGCTGTATATCCATCACAAAGAAGGTCGTTTTGAAAACCTGTGGGCCAATCATTATTGGCAACTCTATCTCTCCCAGAACTGATCTTTTAGAACCGTCAAAGGCTCTCACTACCAAGTTGCTTGGACGTAGTGCCAATCCATCATGTTCCAGCTTCACAAGGGCTTTCTTGGGTAGGACATTGAGTGATGACCCTGTGTCCACCAGTACGTGAGAAAGAACTGCACCCTTACACTCCAAGGTAATGTGCAAAGCCTTGTTGTGATTGTGACCTTCCGTTGTCAGATCAGCGTTGGTAAATCCTAGTCCATGACTAGCGTTGACATTTCCAACCACAGCCTCTAACTGATTGACAGTAATCTCCTCCGGCACATAAGCCGCGTGCAGGACTTTTAATAGTGCATTCCGATGAGCCTCGGAGCACATTAGCTATGATAGTATGGAGATTTTGGAAGGTGTTTGGTGAAGCTGGTCCACCACCTTATAATCACTCTTTTTGATGATCCGCATGAATTCATCAACCTCTTGATCAAAAGGAGTCTTCAAAGTTTCTTTAGCAACTGGTTCTTCTTGCACCACGTTCTTCCCTTTTGCCTTAGCATCAGCTTCTGCTTCAGCAAGGGGTCTTGGTATTTGCGAGGCAAAGAGACGTCCGCTTCTAGTGAAGCCTCCGCCTCCCCCCAAATTGTCTATCTGAGGTGAAGAAGTTGATGACTCTAGAGTGATTTTCTGCCCCTCGCAGTATAGATCTGAGCCATAATGCCAAGGGATGGCATTATTGCTTTCGTAAGGAACTGGCCCAGGCATTGTGATAGTGACTGGACTGATAGCAGCTGCAGAGGGGACCATAATGGTGTGTGGATCATAATATATGGTAACCGGAGCTTTGACAGGAGTGGCATTTTGTTGTGAGTTGTTGGAAGGAACATTTGCGGGATTGTAGTATATCGTAACTGTTGAGACGCTTTCATTAACTGTTGCTGATGTTGTAGACGGAGTTGATTGGATGGGTGTTGAAGTTGTAGCAGGAACTGATGAAGTAATGGGTGTTGTCGTTGTAGAAGGAACTGTGACTGAACCTGTACCCGTTGAAGTGATTGATTGAGTAATTGTTGGAGTTGTAGCAGAATCTGTTGGAACAAGGGTTGCTGATGTTGTAGGAGTATCTGTGATTGTTGATGAAGGAATTGTTGGAGTTGTAGTCGTTGTTGTTGTAATCTGAAGAGTGCCACCTCTAATGAGGCCATCTATGCCGTTTCTCAGTCTCTCACATCCATTAACGGCAATATTGCAATATCCACAGCCGACCTCACACCCGGGGAACACTTGGCATTCTAACAGCTGAGCTTTTATTTCAACCAAGGGTGTTCGGATTTGTGCAACACTACTAATTAATGTGGATGGTTTTCCCTCCTCAATAGCATTAATCCTAGGCCCGTTGTGACTAGGCATTGGATTTCTTGTGACGTTCGGAGGAGGCACAAAATTGAGAGCTTTTGAGTCCACCAAATCCTAGACTTTCATCTGTATGGCCCTGCATTTTTCAGTATTATGCCCCGGTGCGTTTGAGTGGAATGCACACCTGGCATTTGCGTCATAGTTCTTTGGCAGATTAAGAGGATCTGGAGGAGTCAACGTCCTTAATTCAACTAGGTTGAGCTTTAGGAGTTGTGGCAAGAGTGCAGCATACGGCACTGGGATTGGGTCAATTACCCTGTTTGCTTGTGATGGCCTTTGTTGGAAGGGACGCTGTTGTTGATTACCATTGTTGTTGTTATATGACCTTTGTTACGGATAATGAGCTTGTTGTTGATACTGTGGTTGTTGCTGTTGAGGATATGATGATTGTTGTGGAATTGGAACTGGAATGGTAACAGCTGCTACTGACCGGTGAGCATACTGAGGCCTGCCCCTGCTTGTGTGAATGGAATTTGTTTCACCTGCCCTTCGGGGTCCCGCAAAAGGTTTTTTCAGTATTGCTGGAGGAACTTGCACCATTGTCAGAGATCTTGCCCATCTTCAATAGGCTCTCAATTCTCTCACCATCTATGACCACATCAGCAAAACTGGTAGAGGAGAAAGCAACCAGTCTATCAATATAAGTCCCTTGCAACGTGTTCATGAACATGTCAGCCATTTCCCTTTCTGACATGGGTGGTTGGACAGCAGCAGCAAGCTGTCTCCACCTTTGAGCATAATCCCGGAAGCTCTCTCTAGAAGACTAAGACATACCCATTAGAAGAGTTCTATTGGGAGCCATGTCCAGGTTGTACTGATATTTTCGGATGAAATCTTCGGCCAAATCCTTCCAACATCTTATGGTGGCCCTAGTCAAATGTGAATACCATTCTCTCGAAGCTCCAGTCAGACTGTCCTCAAAGTAGAACATCCATAGTTTTTCATCCATGGTATAAGCTTTGAGCCTTCCCAAGAAAGACTGCAGATGAGTGTGAGGACAGGAGGTACCATTGTACTTTTCAAAGCATGGGGGTTTGAATTTGTGGGGAATTCTCACCCCATCCACTACTCCCATATCCATCACATCGAAGCCCAAAGAATTCTGAGATTCCAAAGATCTTAACTTTTCAGCAATCTCATCCAATCTCCTGTCATATACTTCATCTCCAGCCCCCATAACAGTAAACTGTTCTTCTTGGGGATCCTCTTGCAGGATTCTCCCCCCAGCAGTATTACCTTGCACATTCCTCGGGATGTTAACTTCTGGATCCTGATGAGGTCCATATACTGGTGGGTCAATACGAGGTTGTCCCCGTTCATTGTTGCTAGTTCCCCCTGTTCCCAGATGAGGCTCTTCAGGAGTTTGTGTTTCCACCAGCTCTCTTAACCTCTCTTGACTCTGGGCTAGGCCAGTCATCACTGCCATGAACTGAGACATCTAATTTCTCATCTCCACTCTCTCATTGGCCATCTGATTTCTTACCTCAGTCAAGTCCTGTTGTACTTGCTCCATTTGAATGCCAGGAAGGTTGTTACGAGTCGGGTACCGGTGCGTGCGGTTGACAGGGAACACTCGGCGACGAGCAATGTTTCCTGAGATCACAACAAAGTTAGAAACAAAAATAATAACAAAACCTACAAAACAAAAACAAAGTTAGTATGCAATGCAGTATGCTTATTTGTTTTCCAAGGTATCCGGTTTGGTTCTTGGTTTTGACCTTTCCAGACCTCGAGGAAGATGCTTGATGTTGTTTGAGAGAAAACCCAAATGAAAGCAAACTAAAATATATTACACATGATGAACAATACATAGTTTGTTTTACAATACATGCCCATGGAGGGTCAAACTACAACAAAAGGAAAAGTACATCAAATGGAAACAAACAACAAGCAAAGAATCAGACATCCAGTCCAAACTCATCTTCTCTGACCTCCTTCAGGAGTGCCTCAGTCACTACACCAGTTGGGTGCTCTGTAATGGTCCTAATGAGGAGGTTCATGGTGGCAATGGCAGTGGTCAGCTTCTTATGCTTGTCCTGGTCCTTTGATCTCTTCAATCCTGCTCTGAGCTTTAACTCTGATATCTCCCTCTGAGCTGCCAACAAAGCTTCCTGCTGCTTCCTCTCATTGACCTCTACCTGTTCAATCTTAGCTTGAGTTTTCTGGTCTTCTTGTGTACGGGCTTCAGTGATCCTGACCCACCTAGCCTGACTCTCTTGCAGATAGTGCTCAGCCCTAGCTTTCTGAATCTTGGCCTCCTTGCAGGCATTCTTCAATATCTGCTCCCCAGCCCTTGTTTTCCTTATGTAACCTTCTGTCCTTTCAATTTTGGCAAGATGCTCAACCCTGAGCTTTTCCAATCTCTCAATGTCCAGACGACCATCACTTTTTTCCCAAAGAGTCTTCTTCAGGGCATGGGATAGCTGCTCATTCCTTTCCTTCAACTTTTCAAATTCTTCCAGGCTAACTGTTGTTGCAGGCTGTATTGTGGATGGCCCAGGCATGTCTTCCAAGGTGAAAGGCATTCTGGTAATCTGAGCTCTAGTACGGGACCAGTCATAGTATTGAGCTGAAGCAACATTGTTACATATTCCAAGAATAGCTACTCCTTTTGTCTGGATGTTGTCCCAAGCCCAAGATGCTTGTCTGACAACAGCTGAATTAAGTTGCACTTCACGATATAGGGTCTCAGCTAAATCCTGTCCTCTGGGAGGGTGAACTAAGGCATAGCCCAGTTGTCTCTTGAACAGTAAAGGATTGTAGTTGATGCAACCCTTTACCCCTATCAGAGGCACATTTGGGTATTGTCCACAGTTGGTGATAATGTCCTTGCCTTTGATGCTCTGGGTGCACCATCTGATATCATCTGAAGTCAAGGCAATGAACCTCTTGGCCCAATTCTTCTGCTGGTGGGGGTTCAAGAAAGCATCTGATTTAGGCAGGTGCCTGAGCAGCCAGGTGTAAAAAAAAGGAGCACAACATCTTACCAACTTCCCCCTTTGTTTCCCATTCCTCATATGGATGGAATAATAGAAATCTCCTAGCAATGTAGGCACTGGGTTCTTCAGAAGAAACAGATGGATGGAATTCTTACTGACAAATTTGGGCTCATCTGCAAACAGTATAGCCCCATATATGCTGAAGGCTAACAGTGAACAGACTGCCCTCCACTCTCCCAATGAAGCCTTCAGGATGGCCTGAGAAATCAAGAAGTCCAAATACAAACCAGGAATCCCAACTTTTGTTGTCATACTTTGCTCAATAAGGGCAGGCTCCAAGTACAGTTCCTTTGCTATCTCTTCATTTCTGGGAGCAGTCATTTCGGGTTGAAAGGGATTCCACCCCTGATAGGTACTCCAATCAATAAAGAAAACTCTTTCAGCAGAGGCCCTAACTGAAAGTTTGGAAAGGTGAAACATCTCAATGGAGGGTCATAAAACTGCAAGCATGTGTGAATCATGCTCCTCTGAGAAGGATCCAGGTCTATAACCATATCCAGGATACCTCCATAGTGTTCTCTAAACAGTGGGATGTGGTCTGGTGTGATAAGTGACTGGACCTGCCTGATACCAGTCAACACAGGCTCAAAAAAGAGGTAGGATATGTTGCTTTTCCTGGGAGTAGCCATGAGTGCTGCTGAAGAAGCTGAAGATAAATGCTTGAAGATCACAGACTGAGATGCTGAAGGTGGGTCTCTGGCAGACTGATGCTCGTGAGGATGGAGATAACTGAAGCAGATAACTGATGAAGACAGCTGAAGCAGAGGTCTATGCAGAAGAAGGGGTCAAAACCAAAACCAGGATACAATGAAATGGATACCCTGAAAAGCAAATAAACAAATGTTAAATGATGCAATGATGATACATGCAAATGATATACAAGGGTTTGTGATCAAGCTGGATCTGATTATCTGTCTTGATATAAGGCCCATGTATATTCAAAAAGTCCAGATGAAGGCTCAGAAATCCAGTAACCAGGGTGGGGGACTCAAATAAAGAGTCACATATCCAGGGTAAATCACAAGAACTGTCCAAAGTGGAGTATTCTTAAACAAAATAGTAACAGGGTATGATGTGGCCAAAGGGTTCCTGCAAACCTGTAAACAGCCCAACCCCCTCACAGGTAATGTTCTAGAACAAGGATCCTCAAAATTTGACCTCCCACAATCAAGGCAATGACTCTCAATATTTCTCAATGATCATAAGGTTCACAAAGTTCACAATTGGTTAAAAAGTTCGAGAGTTTCCTCAGACAAAGCGTCCTCTTAAGCAAAGGATCCAGAACTAGGTTTTGTTTTTCTCCAAGAAAAATGGATTTCCAAGGACTCAAGTGAGCTTCATAACATCCCATGTGACTTCAATAATCCCTATGTCAAGTTTCAGAGCTTTCCCAATAAGTTTGACCAGTCAGATAATCAGATATGTAAAAATCAGTCAAAGTGGTTAAAAAGTCAAACTGAGGTCAATTTTGGTCAAACTAAAGTCAAACTTCAATATTTTTGCCAACATCAACATTATGAAGTAAAATTCATCATTTGATTAAGGGTTGATCATGATTCATCAAGGAGATCTCAGATCATCAAGAATCAGGAAGTTTCTAAATTAAGATTTCCTAGGAAAAGTCAACTGAACTTTGACCAGCCATAACTTTCACATGCATCATCAAAATTTCTCATCCAAAGCTCATTTTGAAGGAAATTGAATTCTCTACAACTTTGTGTCTCACAAGCCAATCCTAAAAATGCTTCATTTTGAAAGTATGAGCCAAAACATTACAGGTCATTTCAAAAGTCAACAAAAAGTCAACTTTTTCCAAAGAGCATAATTTAAAAATGGTAAACGATATTGACATGGTACCAAAATGTTTGGTTATAGGACTCTTTAATGTTTCCAAAAAGTCCAAGAACACCTTCATAGACTTAAAATTGAAGGATTTATGCCTTGGCAAAGTTGGGAAATTTTCAAGGGGTGCATGAAGCAAATAAGGTCTTAAATCCATTTTTTTCCAAATGGGCCGACCATTTGCAACCCAATCTTCACAATAACATCAAACACGACCCAATTCCAATTATTTCTGTTTTTTATAATTTATTTATTATTTATTTGGATTATATTCATTAAAATTCAATTTAAATCAAAATAAAATATAAAAACTCAAATATTTGATTTGATCCTTCTTCTAGAAACTCTTAAAGATCATTTAAAACTGATTGAGAAGTTCCAATTTCGTGAAAAAGCATTATGGCATGAATATATTTGATTTTTTTACCAAATTGGCAAAGAGATTTCTTCACCATCAAGCAATTAATATTCATGATCCACAAGCCCAAATTCTGACCTATTTTCATTCTATTATAAGTATAGAACTTAACACAAACAAGGCATACGATTTTTGCAGCATCCAAGAACAAAAATTTTCAAAAAAACTCAAATTCGGTTTCTCATATTTTTTTGTTTTTCAAGTGATTTGAAGGTGGGAATAGATTCCTGAGGTTATTTAGAACGTGATTCAATCATAAACATCATCAAAAGCATTGCATAACTCCTCACCCAAATGCGTTTTCATGGCCATTTATTTTTTTTCGATTCGTATATGAATGCTTGTGATAACTAAAAATTAATGATCGATTCGTGTTTGTTATATCATAAGGATGAATTATGGGTAATTAGGTGAAAGATTTGACGCGAGATGCCTCATCTGCCATGGCTAGGGTTTGGAACTTCCAATTGGGGTTCTTTGATTTACATAATATAAATGTCTTTTGATAGTATAAATGAATTGTACAGGTCATGGGGAATCCATTGATGTTATTAATTTGATCAGATTGTACTTGTACGCAATGCTTGAGAATTCGCAGGTCTATAATCGCAAGGAAATTCGCAACAAAAGTTATATGGAAATTCGCAGGAAAATTTGCAGGGCGGGAGGAAGAAGAAGGTCAGTGCGCGTTTTCCAGAAATTTGAATTCGTTTTTATTTCATAATCAATTTGTTTGTATTCTTTATCACATGTTTGCTGGTAGCCCAGTGGTCTCGGTGCGCGCATATGATCTTTGGGACCTGGGTTCGATTCCCAGGTTCCCCCAATTTTTTTATAATCATGCTATTTTTCAGGTTTATTATTTGTTTGATCTGATTCGTATGGACAACAACTGAATGCGCCTAGCCCAACTAGTCTTGTGTCACGCCCTGGAGGTAAGGGACCTGGGTTCAAATCCCAGGTCCTTACTTTTTGAGAAATTTTCTTTTATTTTCCTATTTTATGTTTTCTTTTAATTATTCTAATTAATTTAATAAAAGCCAAAACTTTTCTAAATAAAAAACCAACAAATAATAATTTTTGTGTTTTTCTAAAATTTTATTAATTCCTTAGTTTTTTTTTTCTAAATCAATTAATTTATAAATATTTTTTTAATTTGTATATAATCTTTATTATTTATGTATTTTGTAAATAAACACCTAGTTAAGATCTTTTATAGTCCTAATTAAATTTTTTAATTGTTTCTCTTATAACCGAATCTTGTATATAATTAATTCATTACATTTTAATTAATTACTAATTATACCATATTTTTCTTACTAAATATATTTATCACTCTAAATTTTTCTTAATTAAATCATTAACCTAAGTTTATCCTAAAAAACCCTAATTTTGTTTAACTAACCCTAATTTCTCTAAACCCTAAATTTCAATCTAATTTTCTTAACCTAAACTTAATTCTTTTTTAATTAAAACTTTAGGCTAATTTTAAATTTTAAATCTTAATTTATTTAGTTTCTTTTATTTAATCTTAATTATTATTGTTTTAATTCTTCTTATCTTGTTATTTATATTTTCTTGCATTATATTATAATTTATTCTTTTTCTCGCTCGAGTATTTTGTAACTGCCCAAAGCCTTGTAATAGCTTAGACTTACTTTTTCGTCCTTTTAATTATAATTATTTAAATGTGTGGCTAGTAAATAGGGAGTGACAACCTAATTGAATTTAATTGGACTTAGATAATTTAAAAATAAGATAAATAATTTAAAACACTCACACACGTAAGTCGATCTAAGATCGCCATCTGCACTTCCTAGGGTATTCCTCTTGGTTGTCTTATTTAAAATGGTTAAGTCCCTCAAATATAGGGGTGTCTTAAGCAAAGTCGCTTCACGTATAAATCATCAAGTCCCTACAAATTTAAAAGATCAAGTCCCTTCGAGGTTGCCTACGGAATAATGATCTTGTCCCTTCGAATAAATGATGATAGTCCCTACGAATTTCTAAAGACACCCCTACCTGTTGCCTTCTTTGACCATATGATGACCCTACGCCCGTCCCTTAAACAAATCCAAGGTAATGACTATCTATTCCTTAATAATAGGGATAATCTTACCCTTGAAAGAACATAAAAGAACATGAATGACTTAGTCTAGGGTAGATACCTCATAGTTACTTGTTCACACTTTAAAAATACTTTTCACACCTCACTATTTTCAAACATTTTCAAAACAAGACTTTGTATACATCCATACGAGGATCATTACAAAGTACTTAGAAAAATTTCTAATCACACACTACACTTTTCAAAAACAATTAAAGTGAGCTAAGTAACTAAGAGCACATGGATAACCATGGATATAAAGGGTGCTAACACCTTCCCTTTATATAAACTACCCCCGAACTCAAGTCTTTTAATAATAGGTCTTTCATGTTCTTTTATGTCCTTTCCACTTGGACAAAATAAAAGTTGGTGGCGACTTTTGCTATCCGCAACATATATAGAAAGTCAGTTCTCCCACCGTGTTACAGTCAGGTATTCTGATCTAATTCTTCTTACTTACCATTCTGTACCTCTATTGACTTTGGCATCGGAGTGCCTTGCAGGTACACCCCCCTCCATTCCATCAACCTTGTTGTTCACGTTCAACTACTGGGAGGACCTCCTGATCAGGTAAGATCATTAACCCTTTAAAATAAAATGAGATAATTCTTTTATATTTTTAAAACTTTTTATAAAAAAATGATAAACAATATCTATCATTTACAATTATATACTTTAAGTATATAAGTATTATAAAAATGTTAATTAATGTTTAAAAACTTCAAATTCTTAAAACTTCCTTCTATGTAATTTGGATTCCGTCATTTTATTAGAATTATGTATGACAAGGAATAACAATCTTATAATTTATTTTTATAGAATATTTTTTCCTTTTACCAAATGAGAATTTTATTTCCCCCAATTTATATGGTCCATAATAGATTTAAAGTTGTATAAATAGGGGTCACTTGTAGTTGATAAATATATTTTAAAAAATGTGTCTTCCTCAATTTTTGATTAAGGCGAAAGTTTACTTAAATAGAGCTTCTCCTCATGTAGAGTTCAAGTTTCCCGATGCACCACTTCTTTTGTCGGCCTGACGTCGAAGTTGAATGAATTGTTGCTTGATGGTGACAATAGAAAGGTGAGAAAAAAATCTATTTTTATGAAGATTAGATTGATACAAACAGGAGGGTGAAATACAACCTTATTGAGTTAAAGATCAGCGAAGATGTGAAGGAAATGTGGAGATCATTTTCTCGTAGGATAACAAAGGGATCGATCAAGTTAGATGTGAAGCTTTCAAGATTCGTTGACGACATAATGGAGATGTTGAAACATCCTGAAGTATTTGCTAGTGTTTAGATTTTTCTTATTTAATAATCATATTATAGTGTTAAGTGTTTTATGTTTAAGTTATGCAATCCATTGTCGGATGTTAGTTAACGTTCACACTTCCATTTAAGGAAGATCACTAATATTAGCTAATAAAGTGTTATGATAAAGATATCTAAATAATATACATATGATATAAATAATACAAAAATATCTAAATAGGTCCCCCACGGGCTATGGGTTTAACCCGAGTTAATCCAGTATAAATGTCACAATATGGGTTTACCCAACCCATGAGGTTATCCATAATCACTGCAATCATCAGGAAGCGTTGTTAGTCATCGGCGTGATCTACTGGAGGAGGTGGTTGCGTCACGTCATCAATAGGTGCTCGGTAATTAGAATGCCTATCATCAGCTTGAGGTGGGGTGATGTGAGGGTGCGATACAGTGAGGTACCACTTTAAGTAACCATCCTCTCACTGCGAGGGGTGTTGAATAAGGATCGTTCGATCCTTGATGGCACGACCAGAGCTGATGAAGTTATTCTGAAACCACCAATCAATACTTGGAGATGGTATATTTGGAACTTGTTGTGGGATACTCTGAACATAAACATATTGTCGGAGAGACCTCTCAGGAAAGTGTCTAGCAACTAAGGTCTCCCACCGCATATAACATGAATATAATGATGAGTCATCAAACTCACGGTGGACTCTATGAGCATCGTATGGTGTCCAAATGACATCATCTACAGCCAGCGCATTGAGCCCCCTCATATACTTAGCAACACCACCAAGATGTGTCTGCCTCGCCTTCCACCTCTTTGCCTGTAGGGCCCCCACCTCGCAATGTTGCACCCTCATGTCACATATGGTAGGAAAATGCTCGTATATCTAGCACTGAAATCATAACATAGACACAATAAATAATAATTTAGAATCGGAGTCGTCCAGAATCTGTTGTCAGGAGATGGAACAATGTAGCGACATCATCCAGAGTGAAAGTCATCTCCCCGAACGGAAGATGAAATGATGATGTCTCTTTGTGCCACCTCTCAAAAAATTCATTAAGCAATGGAGCGTCCAACATGGTGAGTGGGCAATGGGAAAAATCAAACAGCTGGAAACCTCGTATAATCCGACTGACATGCTCATGCATCGGAATCTTCGAAAAGTATTTCATCCTCGACCCGTGAGATGTGATCTTTCGTGTGGGTCACTCATGTAACAACAAAATATAAACAAATTATTTGATACTTAAACAAATTGGACATATATAAACAAAAATTAAAACTAAACACAAAACACATATACCTCGCCCTGCCATAATTGTAACGCCGCTAACTCACCATACTCTGTAAGCGCAGACCGATCGATGGATCCTTCTGGGAATCCTCCATCAGTGTGCATAGAGGACTCAATCGAAGGAGTTGTAACCTCCGTCTCAAAAGTAATTGATGGGCCCGACTCACCAGCAGCAACATTTGGTTGTACCTCATGAGCAACCTCTTTAACAACTAGATCAACCACCAGCTCAACTACCGACTCAACCACTGATTCACCGACTGGATCAACTACAAGAACGTCTCTCGGCACCTCATATGTATCATGCTCTCCTGATCAATCTCCACGGCGGCGAGTGCCACGAGGTACCCAGAAATGACCTTACACAACCATCTGCATTTGGTGTGAACCGGTGGGGACCACTTGTCCTACCCATAGCTAGGAAGACTCCAGCACCCCTGATATGATGCTCGTTCTGCAACTCTCTTTGCGATAGTACCGTCCCTGCCTCTGGCTTTCACTACCCAAAAAAATACTAGGGTAAAAATAACAATGACAATTACCGAAAATTTTGAAATTTTCAATATAAAACTAAACTTTAATAACTATCAGAAATTTCAAATTTCCAATACAAAACTGGATTTTTAAAAATACTAGAAAATTCATAATTTTTGGTACAAATATAATTTTTTAAAACTACCTGAAATTTTAAAACTCCCAATAAAAACTATTGAGGTGTACCGGAAATTTTAAAATTTCTGATAAAAATTACAATTTTCAATAAAAAAAATACCATACATGTTGGAATCTCCATTAAAAACTTACTTGATTTGAAATATCCAATAATTGTTTTGAAATTTCTGACATCGCTCCTGAAATTTGAAAAATCAATGTTTGAACCGCAAATTTAAAATTTTAGAGGAAAAAAATTTTAAGGATATTTTAATCTTTTCATATAGTATGGAGGATGTAAGGTTTAATTATGAGGTGACAAGTTAATTTCTCTTACCAAACTGACCAATACTTTGGCATCAAACATTTTTTTAACATCTATTTTTTTTAGGTTAAATGAAGTTCTTAGTCCTCCTAAATCTCATATCACTTTTAGTCCCTCCAAAAATTTCCTTCAAAGAATGATCCTCATAAAATTGTTAATTTTAACTTTTGATCTCTCCTGCAAAAATGGTTGCTAATTCTGTCATTAAATAAAAAACCTCGCTAAAACAGTCGCTAATTCTGTCCATAAATTTTAAAAATCGTCATTAATTGACAGGAGGGATCAAAAGTTAAAATAAAAAATTTTATGAGGATCATTCTTTGAAGGAAATGTTTGGAAGGACTAAAAATGAAATAGTGATATTTAGGAGAACCAAAAACTTAATTAACCCTATTTTTTATATAATAAAAAAATTAATTCAGAACATAACATAGTGGAATGGAGAATGAAATATCAAGTTTTGTAAAACATTGGTCTCCCATTCTTTAAAACTCGTCAATGTCACTAATTTCAAATAAAATTTTATATTTTTGTCTATGAAATCTAACTTTTTTTAAGACTATGTTTGGATCAATGGAATATAACAACAGAACATAACATAGTTGAATGGAGAATGAAATATAGATCTTACTCCATTGTTGATTATTTTATTATAAATATCATATTTCATCATATACACCCCAAATTGAATGGAAAAAAAAAATGAAAATTGGATAAAATGGGATGGAATAAACTTCCCATTATGTTACATTCCATTCCATCTATCTACTTACTCTAATTCCAAAGAAATCGTGATGGCAACCCTAGACATGTGTCATCATGATAGTTATTCTAACATCAATTCTAGATTGATAGTTATTCTAACATCAACCCTAATTCTATATCTTATTACTCTAATTCTCATTTGTTTTATATAGAAAATCTATAATCATATATTATGCAACTAACACTATTAAAATAATAATACTAATAATATAATCAACTAATAAAAATAAAAAATAAAAATAAAAATAATGATAAGATTTAAATTTAAATTTTTAAAATGTTATTATTATTATTATTATTATTATTATTATTATTATTATTATTATTATTATCATATATGTTATAATACATAAAATTAATAAAAATTATTACTATATTACTATATAATCATACAAATAAAAAAATGATGATAAAATTTAAATTTAAACTTTTAAAATATTATTATTATTATTATTATTGAATAAAAAATGATAATATATTAATTCAAAATGGCAATACAAATCAAGGTGATCCAAGGATCCAACCATCAAAAAAACTAATTACATTATCAAAGAGACCATATGTTTCTAAAGCTTCCTAAAATGCCAACCTCTATAAACTATATTATCGATAATGTTAGGTATTATACTTTTGGGATCCACTTTGTTACCAAAACTATATCATTCCAAAACCTCCAAATATGGTAAATTGTTTCAGCTATCGCCATTCGCAATAATCCAACTTTTCAACCTTTCCCAATTGAGGCACTAACAATCCAATCCAACTCCTCACTCCAAGTTGTAAGCCCATGGGAAATTTCCAACCAGATTATGATTGCACTCCAAATGGGACAGGTTTTACAACAAGTAAACATGAGATGGTCAAGAGATTCCTCAGTATCTTCACAAAGTACACACTTACTGTCATTGATAAATTGAAATTTTTCATCCGATCCTTAGTAGCCAATCTTCTATGGCAAGCAAGCCATAGGCATAAAGTCACATGGGGTCTTGCTTTGTTGTATTTGACTAACTTCCTCCAAGTAACACTATAGCCATCATCAACCAACTCTTTATATATTTTACTTGAAGTAAACTTGTGATGAAGGAGGGCAGAATCCCAAGCATGTTGAATAATCTCAATGTTCTCTCTAAGCTGCAAAATACTTCTCATATACAGTAATTATTATTATTATTTTCCTTAGAATTATTAAATTTTTTTATAAAAAAATGAGTAAACACATTGAATTCTAAAATTATCCAGTAAAATAATTCGTCCAATAAAAGAATATTTTTTAATGAATGCAAATTATTTTTAATTAAAGACATTAAAAACTTCAAAACTCAAAAAATTACTTCTCAATTTTAAAATAATTTAATAAAAATATATAAATATACAAACAAAATTTTTTACTTTTCAATTTCTATAAATTAGCATTTTCGTTTTTATTTCAAATTCAAAACTTATTAACTTTAAAAATCATAATAAAAATAATAACTATATTAGTTACTATTATAATTGTTATTCTTATGTCAATCACTAAACATAAAATTATTAACATTTATTATTATATTTCATAAGTATTTTATAACTCATTATTATATTTCATAAGTATTTTATAACTCATATATATATATATATATATATATATATATATATATATATATATATATATATATATATATATATATATATATATATATATATATATATATATATATATATATATATATATATATATATATATATATATATATATATATATATATATATTCATAATTAAATCTTTTATTAAAAATGATTAAACACATTGTTACTAATTTTAGATTGATAGCTATACTAACATCAACCCTAATTCTATTTTTTTAAATTTATTCTACATGAATAGAAAATAATAATAATAATCATCATATATTATTCAACTAATACTATTGAAATAATAATCCTAATAATATAATGAACTTATATAATATTATATTACCCCTATTATATCTTATTGCTCTAATTCTCATTTTTTTATATAGAAAATCTATAAACATATATTATTCAACTAACACTATTAAAGTAATAATACTAATAATATAATCAACTAAGAAAAATAAAAAATAAAAATGATTATAAAATTTAAATTTAAACTCTTAAAATATTATTATTATTATTATTACTATCATCATCATCTATGTTACAATAAATTAAATTAATAAAAATTATTACTATATAATCATACAAATAAAATAAAATTGAGGATAAAACTTAAATTTAAACTCTTAAAATGTTATTATTATTATTATATAGTAACAATAATTATTATTTTTCCTTAGAATTATTAAATCTTTTTTTAAAAAAATTAGTAAACACCTCTATCCTTAAATTGGCGGCAACGAAAACTATCTACGGAATATGGAGATATAGAAATAATATGTGTTTTGGAAATAGTTTGGATACAAATAATATAGTAAAGAATATTATAGATGTCATGGTTTATAGATGTTGGTTTTGTGAGAGGCTTAGACCTCACATTACCTTGATGATGGCTTAGGTTTTTTTTTTCTTGACATTTTTGGCTTTTTGGTTTGCTGGATCCGTTAGGAATGATTTTCGAATTAATACAATTTTCTTATTTGATTCAAAAAAAAATGAGTAAACACATTGAATTCTAAAATTACCTTCTAATAATTAATAATACCCTTATAATAATTAATAATGTAATTTCTTATAGTATTATTATTTAAAAGAAATGAATAAAATATGAATATGAGCTATAAATATTGTTAATAAGAATAATATATTTATCATTTATATTAGTTACATTAATATCTAGATAATAATAATAGTAAATAATAATGATAATAATAATAAATAATAATAATAATAATATAATAACCAACTACCACAATTATAAATAATAATAATAATAATAATAATAATAATATTCAATTAACACTATTATATCTTATTAACCTAATTCTCATTTATAAATAAAAAATTGTATCCTCAAATAATAATAATACTAAGAATTATATATATATATATATATATATATATATATATATATATATATATATATATATATATATATATATATATATATATATATATATATATATATATATATATATATATATATATATATATATAAATATCAAATAAATTGAAAATATATAACTATTTTTCTCTAAAACAAAATAATATTAAAAATATTTTGAATAATTTTTCAAATACTATATTAAAAAAGATAATATTAATCATAATAATAATATAATATTAAACCACTACTATTAATAATAATAATCTAATATTGAGATAATAATAATAATAATAATAATAATAATAATAATAATATAGCCAACTACCAAAATTATAAATAATAATAATAATAATATATTCAATTAACACTATTATATCTTATTATCCTAAAATTTTATACAAATTCTTTTTTAATTCTCAAATAATAATAATAATAATAATACTAAAAATTATAAATATATATTTATTTTAAATATAAATATCAAATAAATTGTAAATATATAACTATTTTTTAATAATAAATAATAATATTGAAAATATTTTGAATAATTTTTCATTTAATATAATAAATTAGTTCTTAAAATTTATTAGTCAATACAATTGTCTCTTTTCAAAAATTGATAATTTTTCATATTAACAATAATAATAATTATTATTATTATTATTATTATTATTATTATTATTATTATTATTATTATTATTATAAATATATATTTATTTTAAATATAAATATCAAATAAATTGAAAATATTTTGAATAATTTTTTATTTTATATGTCTAATTAGTTCTAAAGATTGATTAGTTATTAAAATTTATTAGAGTCTATATTATTCTCTATTTTAAAAAATATAAATATTTTTGTATTTTTTTACTATTGTTAGTTATTTTGAAAATTTAGTTTTTTTTAATGTATATTTTGAAATATTTTGACTATTTTTCAGGATAACAACTCTTGACAAAACCCTATTTTTTTAATTTTTTGATTATTTGAAGTTGGTATATCAAATAAAAGGAAAAGAGTTTATTGCAATTTTAATGCTCCACCTATCCTATAGCAGTATAACGCAAATTCATCTTATTCCCTAATCCACCATTAATATTCATCAATTAAAATTAATTTAGTGTAGCAGTTTCAGTTTACTCACCTCACTTAAAAAAAACTCATTTAATATAATTTTAATTTCATAATTTCAATAACTTATATAAAGATCATCTCATTCCCTTTATAGCATGACATACAAACTAAAGCAAAGAAAAACATTAACATTCATCATCCATGTTTTTCAACCTTTCCTAATTGCACTCCATTTTTCACGTATAAGAATGTTTAATTTGTATTACAATTATAATTGACATTTGGATCTATATCATAGATTCAACCAACATTTATTCAAGGATGTAGTTGTCATATACGTTAAGATCATTTCTTCATTTCCATCTATTTATGTGTGTGAAGATGAAAGGGAAAAAACAGTTTTATGTTAAGGTTTCATGGAGTCGATGAATAGCAAATACATATACTCAGTATTTTTACTTTTTTCTCTTATTTCCTCTACCTTATGTTATTTAGTTTTGAAATAATGTCTTTCTATTTTTCTTATTATCTACTTAATCTAAATCTAAAGAAGTCATGATGACAACCCTAGCCAAACCCTAACTTATGTGTCAATTTCACAAAAACTTAAGTTTATGTGTCAATTTCACAAAAATCTAAACGTGTGTGTTAATCTAAATGTAAAGAAGCCATGATGACAACCCTAGCCAAATCCTAACTTATGTGTCAATCACACTAAAACTTAAACTTATGTGTCAATTTCACAAAACTCTAAGCTTATGTATAATAATATCTACTTAATCTAAATCTAAAGAAGTCATGATGACAACCCTAGCTTATGTGTCAATTTCACAAAAATTTAAACTTATGTGTTAATCTAAATGTAAAGAAGTCATGATGACAACCCTAATCAAATCATAACTTATGTGTCAATCACACTAAAACTTAAACTTATGTGTCAATTTCACAAAACTCGTATAATAATAATAATAATAATAATAATAATAATAATATTCAGATATCATTGTTATAAATATAATAATAATAATAATAGTATAATATTCAATTCTAACAATTTAACAAGATCTTTTTAATCCACGCAAATTTATTTTTTATTTTTTAATTAATTATTTTTTCTCTTTTTATTAGACTATGAATGTTACATTTTTTTAATTAATTAATTTTTCTCTTTTTAATTATTGAGTAGCAATTTTTATTATTATTCATTATTTTCTTCTTTATTTGATTTACTTGATGCAAATTATAAAATTAAAAGATTACTAGACTATTAACTTCATTAATGTTACATAATAAATATGTTATTTAAATTTTAATAAATATATATTCATAAATAATAAAAAATCTTTTAAACGTGACTCCAAATAATATATAACTTTTTTCTTAATTTTTATAAATTTATATCACAACTAATATATTTGTGATAAATTAATATGATTAATATTATTGACCGGTTTTAAAAAGAAAGAGAATTATGAAAGTCAAGAGTAAGAATACATTACAGTATAAAAAAATAAAAAATAAAATTAATATTAATCAGGATTTACGTTATTGATAAAATAAACTTAAATAGACTTTAGTTAAAGGGTGAAATAATTTAAAATTAATGTTATTAAAAATTAGAGAATATATAGAGTTAAAATAAAATTAAAGAAAGATTGAATTAATCAAAATTTATATTGATTAAAAAATATTTAAAAAAATATTTGTAAGTCATATAAGTTTTCAATCTATTTTTCCTATTATATAAGTTTAGAAGTTTGTATTTATATTTTAATATTATATATTTTTTACTTATTTTATCTTAACAATATGTTGATTTTTATAATTTTTGTTATTATTGTTTGGATATTTCTATAATTTATATTTATTTTACCTTAATATTTCTATAACTATTTAAATTAGAGTAATTATTATTAAAATAATTTCTTTTTATACTTTATGATAATTTGGATACAATTAATTTTATTATCTATTTTTTAAAATTAAATTTGTGTCATTCCTCTAAATAATACTAAATATATTTTTGATGACGAAATTATAACTTTATCATGTTTAATTTTTAAATAGATTGAAATTCATCAATTTTTACTTAACAAATAAATTTTATAATAAATTATTATTATATCTTATTAGTGAAAGAAAAGTAATAATTATTCTGTTGAGTAATTTAAATTTCATCTATCTTTCTTCAAATTAATGATATGATAAAATAAATATAAATTTATATAGCAATTCAAAATAAGAATATATTTTTAATGAATTATTTATTATTGATTAGGGTGAAAATAAAAATTATGTCAAATTAAATTTAACATTATATTAATAAAATGACAATATACTTTAATAAAATTGTAAGTTTAAAATATATCAATTAAATATTTTGTATAAATATAATGTCCAAAAAAAGAGTATTACTTTATAAAAAAAGAGGTGATTGATGTGATGGAAATAAAATCTTCTAAAAAATAATAGAAAATAGTAATTAATAAAAATATAACTAAACCTATTTATTTATTAAAACTTTGTATTAATACAATGAATGAGTGTATGATTTATTAAAACTTTGTATTAATACAATGAATGAGTGTATGATTGTAGTTAAAGAATATAAAAAAAATAATATAAAAATAACTTTATAAAAAATATAAATTAAATAATTTATTAATTAAAATTTAACATTACTATAATGAATAAATGAATCTCACATATAAAATAAAGATCTAAATTTTACGATTTCTTACAAATAAAAATCTAGATAACTTGTCTATGTAAATAGATATAATATAAATATATGTATATATAAGTAGATAATATTACAAATAAATGTAAATAGATATAATATAAATATGTGTACATATAAATAGATAATATTACAAATAAAAGTACGTATAACTTGTCTTTCACATTAAAAAATTGATAATATAATTGCAAAAATAATCTAAATGACCTTCAAAATAATTTTATATACAAATAAAAAATTAAATATCAACTATTATAAAAAAAAATGAAATTTTATTTCTAATATAAAATTAACAATTGATAAAAAATATAACTAAACTATTTTATTAATTTAAATTTAACATTAATATAATAAATAAATAAATCTCACATATAAAATAAATATCTAAATTATATGATTTCTTACAAATAAAACTCTAGATAATTTGTTTATGTAAGTATCTATCATATAAATATTTGTAATTTAATCGCATATAACTAAAAAGTTATATTTTTTTAATTTATTACCTTTTCACATTAAAAAATTAATAGTATAATAATTACAATCATTATTAAAAAATTAATAGTATAATTCCAAATATAATCTAAATAACCGACTAAATAATTTTATATGAAAATAAATACTTATATATCAACTATTATAACAAATTATAGTTTTATTTCTAATATACCCGTGCAAACTATAGTTTTATTTCTAATATCACTCCACTTTATTCTATTCAATCTCCTATAAGCAATCCAAACATACCCCTAAAAGATTAAGATGTATTTGTATAAAAAAATCAATAATTTATGACAAATATCATCAATAAGACTAACTAAAGCAAAAACATTATGGATCAAAATCACATGCAAGAAATGCAAAAACTTGAGACAAAAATAATGTTTAAACTACAGATTTTTCCACCAATCAAAGATGAGGAAAGTGCTTAAAGGGAAGATGGAAAAGGCATAATTTGGAAATTACTTTAACTATTTACATTAATTAAAAATATGATTTAAAATGTATGTTTGCTTCATGCTCTCGCCAACACGTCACACTAAAAATAAAATATATAACTATATGTAACATGATGAAAAGCAAATAAAGTTGCGATGAAGAACCAAAAATGAAGATTTTCAGGTATAAATAAAAAATCAGAGGTGATCAAGAACGGGGAGCGGCCATTTGCATCTTCTTTACCCTGTTCCCTGCTTTCACCAAACTGCATATGCAAACACAAAAATTACAGTCAAGAGTCAGAGAGCTCGTCCACCTTGCTTGAATTCAAGATATTCATCATGTATCGTAAGAAAACACTTGGTGAAATAATCATATCTATTATTGAAAGAAATACCTAGTATCATGTGGGGTGATCAATATCCACTGGGACCCTTGTGCCACAGCAAAATCAACCAGAGTATCCATGCTAATTTTTCGGCTTACTGCATCCTGAATATCAAACCCAGATCCATAGTAAAAAGCTTGTTAATAAATAGATTTAAGAACTTTGTATGATTGATACTTGTTTTCAAACAAAAGATGCCTATAAACTTCACAAAATAAGCACACAACACATAATTTATTCAGAGTACATTGGCAAAATAATAATGGTAAATTATCAGAAGAAAACAGTCATACCATAAATAATAATGGTAAATCATCAGAAGAAAAGTCATACCATAAAGACATCAAATTCATCCATTGCTCTAAATGGGGACTCTGTCATTTCATGAAGGGCTAATGCAAAGCACAAAGTTGAAAAAGACCGCTCTCCACCTAATTATCAGAAAACAGATAAATAAATGCACACACAACAAAAGGTGAGAAAGTTATAGAATAAATAACACAAAAGTAATATATAGAGGTATCATAACAATATTTTATCCTGTAATGACACCATAACAATCATTATGAAACAAACAAACCTGAAAGCCCCCGTGTATCTCGAACAGCTCTGTTTGATGCATCTTGGGGCATCTGTACCTGAAAACAAAAGAAACAAATTATAATAAGTATGCATTTTAGGTCACACGCCCGAAATGAAATCCAAGAAACTCTTCACCAATTTGTATCTAGGCAAGGCACGCCAAAGTAAATTGAAAAGTAGCAAAAAAATGCAATATTTACCTCAATTGATAAAGTCATCTGCTCATAATCAACTTTGATAACTCCACTGATCCCCTTCTTTTTCAAATGGCCATTAAATCTGATCACGATTTAAATAAGTCCAGGTTAAGCAATATATATATATATATATATATATATATATATATATATATATAACACACGCTTAATTGTGACTTCACCCAGAGTTATTAATTGTGGCCGCTCCCGATGCGATCACGGGTGGTCAGGGCGGCCACCCACCGCGTTCAAATATGGGGGTGAAATGGCTTTTGTTTTTTTTTCTTCTCTCTGGCTGTGTTTCTCTGGTTCTCAGGTTGTTTTGCAGATGGAGAAGAAAGGTAATAGTGGTTAGGGTTTTATTTGAGGTGTAACCAAATGGAACGGGTTAAAAGGCTTTTTACGGTACATAACTAAAATGGGCCTGAAATGGGCTAAAGGGGCCTGAAATGGGTATCTTAATTAATAAAAAGAAGGCATATTAGCCCCTTAGTTCATAATATGTTAATAAAACTTAATAAAAATAATAACATTTAATAATAAAAATAATAATAAATATATCAGAACAAATAATTAAGTGTTTAATACATTTTTATTTTATTAATTTGATTTTTATATAACTTTTGTTTTGCTAATTTAATATTCTTTTTAATTGTTCACCCAAAATAATTTTTTTGTATAGATTATTTATATATTTAGTCCAACAATAGTCAACTCTAAAAGAGTCAACAAAACTTATCCCGCTTTCCGCTATTCCACTATCTCATTTTTGGGATCGGCTACTCCACTCCGCTATTGTTAATTATGCATTCACCTTGTCTTCATTGCAGCCTCTTAACACCTATATTGTGTTGGATTTGAAGGGGTGGGTTTAGTCTCGCATTGCTTAGAAGTATGGCTTGTGTAGTGTTTATAAAGTTTGAGTAGTTCTCACTTGTTGGGCTTCCCGTATCATCCACGCTTCAGGCTCACTAAGGTCGCGTGAGGGGGTGGTGTAATTTAGCGCAACAGAAGCATGGTGAGCCCATAACCCACTTGCTCCTAGATCAAAAATATACTCTAATAAAAGTTTGAAGGATGTTGTGGCTCAGTTGGTCAGGCCAGTGGTCTTATCCAACCAAGGGTCCATTGTTCAAACCTCCTTATGGCAGAAATTGATCCATTAAGCTAATTCCACTTAGTGGGATAAGCCATGGTTGTTTTTGCAGTCCTCCTCTTGTCCCCTGCTTAATTGCAACATTTTCTTTGCCTTTATTGCAACCTCCAACACTTATATTGTGTTAGATTTAAAGGATGGATTTAGTCCCACATGCCAAAAACACCTATATTGAGTTGGATTTGAAGCAGTGTTGTCGATGGCGGATGGCAATCCATGGGGGAGAGCCAAAATCCTGCTATATTGGCCGCTTTGCTGCACCGATATAGCAGATTAAGGCGGAAAAACCCGTATTATCGGAGGATATTTATCATTGCGGCGAGCCCAAAAACCACCATGTATATCGACCATAGCGGTCATGGTGCCGCTATTTGACAACATTGGTTTAAAGGGGTGGATTTAGTCTCACATTGCTTAGAGAATGACATGTGTAGTGTTTATAAAACTCGGGCAAACGTCATCTTACAAGCCGGTTTGGTAGGGATGAGTTAGACCCAACTCACACACTCTAAAAGAAAACATAGAAACTAAAATGATACATGCGAAAGGATTCTTACTTCCAAGAAAGCTGATGCTTGAGATTAGTTGCATTTGCATGAAACTTTCTCATTCGAAACTCCAAAGCACTCTGACAAGCCTTCAATAAACAACAAAAGCATTTAACAAATGTTGAATTTGTGACTGGGTCTAAATCAACTCACACCTCTATTTATAATAGTGTATTTAAAAAATGATTAAATGCTACATCCTCTATTCATTTTAACTAACCATTTTTGTAAAAATTCTGTTTTTATTTACTTGTCATTTTTAAAGTTCAAAGCAACAATAATCATTGGTTTGCCAGTAATACTCTTAACTATTTATTGTTGAAAGAAAAATAAGTGAATTGACACAACAAATTATTAAGGATACTAGAAAAAAGACAATTATAACAGAAGGTAATAGTTTATTAGTTTTCTTGGTATGTGTAAATAACCTTAAAAAGGAACGGATAGATAACTGACATGAATTGTTAAATAAAATTTTAAAAATGATGAATTTGATTATTTGATTCCAACATTCCTCTCAAGCTAAAGTTTACTAAGCTTATTATAACAGGTGCAGCTACGGCAGTGGAGGCCAGAAATGCTAAAGACACATCCTAAAAAAAGAAATTCTTTAAGACATTGTAGATATGATCTTAAATTTTGTAGTATGGTATTCGGATAGTGTTTGTACTCTTCTAATGTTTGAAATAATATTCAGAAAATTATTTTCGAACTCCTCACACACTAGACAACATCAAAATGAGAATATTAAGTGACTACCAATCATCTTACTAAAATAACACAACAAAAATTAGCACAAGAACCTTTATAAGTTTGGCAATAATTTTTCTATAAAGGAATTGTTACAAGTCCTACGAGGAACATAGTTCAAACACAACTGTGGGCATAGAAGGATCCTAACCTTCCAAAAGTCAGTGATAAAGATTATCATAATATCTCAACTAGATATCCAACGTCAGAATATGACATCTGAACATGTTCTAAGTCCATGCATGGATAAGGTATTAATTTGCATTACCTTGTTTTATTTGAAATATATTTGGTTGCAAAACAATATTGTTAAAAGCAATGTTCTACATGAATTAACTACATGTTAAAAGCAATATTATTTGGTTGCAAAACTTTCCTGAACCAACTACATGAAAAGCTTTTACTTTTATATTAGTACATGAAAGCATATTAATGATTTTATATCTAATACAATGCTTAGAGCAGGAGCCTTTTGACTTCAGGTTAAGATTACACAATATGCAAACCCACAAAACAAGCCATCACAAAAACATATGCTTTTGGGAGAAAGCACATAAATAATTTTATTATCTAACAATATCCATAAAATATGTATCAGTGATAAGATGACAAAACCAAAGAATACATACATTCAATTTCTGTCGAAGGGCTCTGTAAACTTGCTGCCTTTTTGCAATCTTTCGTTCTTTTTTTGCGTATAGCATCCTAAGATCATCAATAGATTCGGAGTATCTACAGAGGGAAACAAAAAATGACAAAAGCATTATTTAATTGTGAATTGTGTGTGTGTGTGAGAAAGAGAACTGCTGCTAGCATGTTAGTCTTATGATAATGTGAAACAATAGTCCAGTGTCATGCCTTTGGCTCTCACGCCTAAGTGTATGATTCAGACTCTCTAATTGGGCACTGATTTGCTCTGGGGTTTTCCCATCACACCCTCCTAACGTAGCAAGTTCATTCTGACAGCAAATTATGGAAGCTTTCTCAACATTTACCTGCAATTTCAACCAAGGCCAGTATCAATAACTGTAGTTACTACTGTACTTTTAATGATCTATAATGCCTAAAAAGTATCGACCCTTTGATATCTTCTATGCAGGTTTTAAAAGAACAATAAGGTTGTGTTTGGAGTTATGCTCTTCATGTGGCAGGATTGAGTATCCAGCTGACGAAGTATATGTTACTCATCTAGATCCTAGAATATTCTATTTAAGTTAATAACTGTTAGATCGGATAACGCAATTGCGGAGTATGGAATAGACGCATTCATTGGTTAAAACACAAACTAACTCTGTCCATGTAGCCAGTCTCGGATAACGCAATTGCGGAGTATGGAATAGACGGCTATTTGATATATTTAGAAAATACTCCCACTGGTCTTAATTATAAGAGATTTTTTGCCCTCATTTAAAATGTTTTTCTTTTTAATAGCAGTTGGCACATTAAATCTAATACAATTCAGTGCAAGGGTATATGTGAAAACTGAAAAATATATTTCAATTATCAATAACGTACGAGCACTAATCTATTTATTTAGTGTATTCTAACTAGGGGTGGCAAAACGGACTCGGCCCATTGGGCATGCCCGTTTTGCCCACACTTTAGTGTGGGGTGGGCCAAGGATTCAGGCCCTCACCCTCTAAAGTGTCCTCCCCGCCCCGCCCCGTTTTCATCGTGGGTTTTTGCGGACATGCACATTTACTTAAATTTTTGTATTTTTAGGCTTAAAAAGTGCAATGCCCGCGGACTTTCCCCGTCCCGTCCTCACTTTTTTGCAGGGAGGGCTTAGATTTTAGGTCCGCATCTTCAATTTTGACCGTCCCGCCCCATTTTTTTGCGGGCTTTTGCAGGGCGGACCTAAACGGGACGGACATGCCTGTTTGCCACCCCTAATTCTAACCCAATAGGTCTGACTAATCAAAAACAGATTACTACTAAAGTATTTACAATAGTATACAAGGAAAAACATTCAAAATGTTAAACAATAAATGAGTTCATCAGTTTTAATACTATTTTTTTTTGTCCTCTCTCTTATATATGGGATCAGAGGGAGTATTAAACCATTAATACTAATAAACACATAATTACTAAAACAGAGACAACATATAACAAATATAAAATTATATCAATATGTACAAATATGCATAAAAATAACAGAAGAAAATAAGATAAAATTTTGGTTGCGATTTTCCATATTTTATCTTTCTATGCACTCATTATTATTATTATTATAATACTTATTTTATTATAAATATCTTTGTTATACTTTATATTAAACTTTCAAAAATACTAGAGATTGAATCAGATTAGAAATAAGAGAATTATTTATGTAAATTGATTTATTATATGTTTGCAAATTATTTATGTAAATTGATTTATAAGATTAAAATTATAAATTTATTTATGCAAATTATAAGATTAGAAATCAGATTATAAATTGATTTATTCTATGTTTGCAGTATAAATATTTTCTTCTATGTTTCAGTCTTTCATTTCTTGAAGTTTTTTTAAGTAATTTTGTTTCTGTTTTATTTAAGTATTTTTTCAGAATTTTCTTTCGGTCAATTTTTAAATTAATTGAGAAAGAGGGTAGTCCAAATGCTTGGCTCACAAAGGGTTTTCAGTTTTTACACTTGTTACCAACAGAAATAGCTCTAAAACTTTAGGGAAATACTAAGCCCAATGTTGGGTTTATTTAAAGCCCATTATGTGAAACCAAACCCCAAAACTGACATCTCTAAAACCTAAAACTGAAAGGTCTGTTTCTCTAAAGAACAGCCTCTTCTCTTGCTGCTGCACCCCTGCAACTTTTGCTTTCTTTCTTCGTTTCTTCCATTTATCTCTTATTCGTTTCTTCTTCGTGCATCTGTAGCGATGCCTTATGCACAGCAACGCAAAATCCTGCTTGGGACTCGTTTCTGTGGCTCACAGCTGCATACCCCTATGAAACCACAAACACCTCTAGAATTAGGGGTGCGGCGGAGTCCGGCACTAAACATGACAACCAAACATTTCCCATATAGAATCGCCATACCATTACCCATTTTTCTACGGACTGCACTTGGAACCAATTGACGATGTTATCCAAACACAGTAAATATTTCCACCACAGTGAATCTGCCCCTCCACATCTAAAAGCACATTACCCACGTTTACTCGACAAAAGTCTCCACCTCCACTTTGCCAAAAGACTCACATTAACCACCCT
This sequence comes from Lathyrus aphaca, assembly GCA_963966055.1. NCBI lineage: Eukaryota > Viridiplantae > Streptophyta > Magnoliopsida > Fabales > Fabaceae > Lathyrus > Lathyrus aphaca. Next base: position 450,733,935 of record OZ014521.1, read on the forward strand.
AAGATCTGAAACTCCCAAACCTCTGTTTCTTAAGCTCACACACCACCTCTCAACTAATCCAACTAATCTTCCTCTTCTTCCATAAAACCCATCAGATCCTATTAAATATATTAACTGCTGTGAGGGGTGTTAAGAGTCTCCCATTGGAAATGATACGACCTACGTGAAACTTGTTGGAGGTAATTCGGGGATCAACGAGGGAGCATTTCTACTTAAGACATACATTTTTGAGAGACACACCACATATCCACCTAAAACCTTAAGGTGATAGGAGTGTGGGTTCTCTCACTTATATAGTGTTAAATCTTCCTTTTTTCTAATCAATGTGGGACTTCTTCCTCACACTTGATTCTCAATACTTCCCCTCAAGTGTGAGTCTATACACAATGCTCCCCCTCGAGTGGAAGCAGCTCTCTCTTCCACATACACTTGTATCACCCACACCTGCAGGAACACATCCACATCTGCGGAGAATGTTTCGATACAAGTAAGTCGGTCACTTCACTCGAAACCAAAGGCTCATGATACCACTGTTGGAGGCGATTCAGGGGTCAACGAGGGAGCATTTCTACTTGGGACACATATTTGTACACCACATATCCACCTAAAACCTTAAGGTGATAGGTGTGTGGATTCTCTCACTTATATAGTGTTCAATCTTCCCTTTTCTAATCAATGTGGGTCTTCTTCCTCACTTGATTCTCAATAAAATTGGCCAAAAACCAACTGCCAGTGAATGTTGTTTCTAGGCAAATATTATAACAAAATTTTAATTAAATATGAATATTACCATTATTTAGGGAGCACTTGTATAATAGTATTTGCAATTATTGAATACTTAACACATTTGATTTGGTTTAATGTAATTTTGTATGCTATTGTGATGACTAAGACATTTTTAAGTGGGATTTAATTTTTAATGGTGTGAAGTTATGAATATTATATTATATTTCCTTAACGTTGTATTAAAACACTAAAATAATTATTACTGGTGTTACCTCAATCAGACCCGTGAGACTTGAACCACACCGGTTCAATGCTCAGTCTGGTTATGATTATTGCTCTAAACAGACAATAGATACCTTTGCCTTCGACCAAAAAGAGTGGCACTGATGATTTAATCTACAAATTTAGATGACTATGACTAATATAAATAAAATTGCACCTCACGACTTTTTGTAAGCTCCAGATATTTTGCCTCTGCCTCCTTAATATCATGAAGGACCTTGTCTTTCATGACATTATCATAATGATCCTTCGCCTGCAAATTTTAAAAGAAATTAATTATTTAAGTAACAATAGAAATTATCATATGGGTTAGCATTGCACCAATATAAAGAAAAAATACCTTTTTTGCTGAATCTATTTCCCTTTCAATCTCCATAAGTTCACTCTCAGCTTTCTCAAGTGAAGCAAGTTCCGTATTCGCAGATTCTACATTATTAGGCTACACAAGATTATGCACCTTACAACATTTCTACAGTTGAATCAACACAACTGCTTATGAGCACACTAAAAGGAATAACTACTAATGCACCATACCACACAATTCGTCAAAATTTACTTTAAGGTCATTTGCTTTTCCCACTGCTTCTTGCCTCCTCTGCTCAAGGCCTTCTAACAACACCTGCTCTTCTTTTATTTTTTTGTTTATTTCCTAGCATTCAATTAGGGAAAAAAATTAATTAATCTTTGTGATTGAAAAAATATCAAACTATGCAGAAATGACCAGTCAACCATGTTTCCAAAAGTATTAGGCCGGAACAAATCTCAGGGATTTTGCTTTTACTCCATATTTACCAGCTTTACAACATTAATTTTCACTGAATTAACTAAGATTTGTATAAACTAGCTAAGATTTTCACATGGTTCTAAAATTTGAGCGAAATTCAAAAGCAGACGCACAACTTAACACTACAATTCCTTTGTCCATATTTCATGATTCAATTATTAGTTTAATTATAATATAACAAAACTGGTTATATTACAAATAAACAAAGGCTTTGATTTGAGCTTTTTTTTTTCCTCGAAGCTCCACTATTTCTTTCTTCTTATCTCCTTCCACCAGAAGTGTAGGGAAAAAGAAAGACACATGCTAAGAGTTGAATTCCAGAACAACAAGCCCCCGCAGTGCACCCCCAAACAAACAAGCAGAATACCTTTAGAGTCAATGATTGAGTATTGAGCCTTCGATTCTTAACAAAACTGCTTATAACAAGTAATGTGTTGTTAGAGAATAGATAACAGAGAACATACTGAAATTTCTTCAACAATCTCATCAACTGAGGACAAAGGTGTCGAGCTACGTTCAGCAGCTTGTTCCTTTGTTTTCTCCTCCAAAGCTAGCTTTGTAGAATTAAAAGTTCTTCCAGCACTTGTACAAAGTCTCTAAAAGAAGAGGAAAAAAATGGAACATGAGGTACACATCAACAAATATGAGATATATTGAAATGCAATAAATTAAAGTTAACGATTCTTTTCTTCATTCATGAAACATACCATTCACAACATAAAGGATTTAAATAAGTTAGATTTTTAGGTCATCCCAATATTTGTTCTCATTACACTTGTGGCAGTCATGGTTTTGCTTTATGTAGACATTAACACGAAGTTTATCCATGAAGGCTTTCCTACTTATCGAATCAGAGGCACTCAAGAGCTCAAGAGTTATTTTTTAACAAATTTCATGAAGAAAACAAGTGAGAAGATCAGATCATAAGTATTTTCCACGAATACCTGGCCGATACATTAAAGGTGTGTAAATTGAAGAAGTTTCTCAATGGTGACCTATACATGGTTGGTCCTCCTAGTTTTTAAGACAAATTTGGACCAAAGGTGTGTAAATTGAAGAAATCTCTCTATGGCCTAAAGCCAGAGTTATTAATCCCAGATAGCGGAGCGGAGCGGTCGATCTTAAAAATGGGATAACGGGATAACGGATAGCAGGATAATTTTTTAGATTTATTATATAAATTAAAAATTTTATATATATATGTATGCAAAATTTTATATGCAATATATATATATATATGCAAACTTTTATATGCAAATAATATATATATATATATATATATATATATATATATATATATATATATATATATATATATATATATATTATTATTATTATTATTATTATTTGCATATAAAATTATATATATTTATTATTATTATTATTTGCATATAAAATTTTGCATATATAATAATAATAATATATATATATATATATATATATATATATATATATATATATATATATATATATATATATATATATATTATTATTATTATTTGCATATAAAATTATATATATTTATTATTATTATTATTATTTGCATATAAAATTTTATATATATATGCAAAATTTTATATGCAAATAATAATTATTATTATAATAATATGAAAAACATTCTCTTGTTTGAGGTTTCAAGTAAGAAGAATTGGTTATAAAAGAAAAATAATGATAATAAAATAATAACGATAGATAATGAGATTTTTAATTGGTTATTATTTTAAGAATATTTGGGGAACTGGAACAATTTTTTCTTAAATTAAAAAAGAAAGAAGTGTACGTCTTATGTACTTATCTCTTTAAATTCTAATTTACAAATATTTAAAATAAATTTAATAATACAATCCAGATCCATTCTATCCACTTTTAAAATTAGGGTTTCTTTTTAAGAACCCAAAAACAGTTGCGGCGCATCATCTTCTTCATTTCCCAGGACTTGTCTTTTTCCCTAAACAGATCTTCATCTTCTTCCCTTCTCACAACTTCATCTTCTTTCTCATCTATATTTTCTTATTGTCATGGTCGGAGCGCCGGAGGAAGTTGAAAAACAAAGAAAAATGTGTTCAGAACAAAATACGAAGGAAGAAAAACAAAAAAATCAGTCAACTGCTTGACGCGGTTAGCGACCCGCTCCATGCTACCCGCGAATCCGGCGAAATCGTCCGCGTTTTGAATCCGAGAAACGCACCCTGAATCTCGCGCAGTGGGTGGCCGCCCCAGTTGGAACGCCCGGGATTGCGGCGATTGCGGCCACTATTCATAACTCTACCTAAAGCAATCACCTAGAACATGGTTTGAAAGGTTCATTCGGTCTATAAAGAAACAACGGCACATTTAAGGACAAACAAATCACACCTTACTCAAAAAATTCTCCCCTTATGGGAAATTTGCTTCCCTAATTGTCTATGTTGATGATATCATCCTTCTCGGAAATGATACAATTGAAATGGGAAGGGTAAAAAAGGAATTAGCAACAGACTTTGAAATCAAGGGCTAGGAGCCTTGAGATACTTTATAGGTATAGACATTGCTCGATTAGAGAAAGGAATTGTGGTTTCACAAAAAAAATATATTATAGGTCTATTGAATGAAACATGGATGAGTGGTTGTAGACAAACGGACACCCCATGGACCTTAAGCAAAACTTTGGGAGAAAGCAAGTGTTCTTGTTGACACTCCGGAAGCTACTAAAGGTTGGTTGGTAAGCTAACTTTTTGTGTCACACAAGACCTTATATTTCCTGAGTCGGTTTATCTACTCTCTTTATGAGGCGCGTCTTGAGGCAGTCTATAGAATCTTGAGATAATTGAAGACCAATCCATGAAAGGGCCTCGAATCTTGAGATAACTGAAGACCAATCCATGAAAGGACCTCTTTTTTAAGAAGTGTAGTGAGAGGAATGTTTAGAGTTTTACCTAATACAAATTGGGCATGGTCAATAACAAACAGAAAGTCAACATATGGGTATTGTGACTATGTTTGGGGAAACCTTGTGACACAGAGAAGTGAGAAACAAAGAGTTGTAGCAACTAGTGCAAAAGCTGAGTATAGGGCTATGTCTATGGGAATTTGTGAGATTGTGGTTTACAAAGTTCTCGAGAAACTTGAGAAGACAGGTAGACTTCCATTAAAGTTATTCTCTAACTGTACGGTCGTCATTAACATACCTCACAACCTAATTCAACATGATAGAACCAAACATATTGAGGTTAATTGTCACTTCATAAAAGAAAACTTGGATGTTGGAATTATATGTTCAACACAAACAACTCATACTTTAACCAAGAGCCTAGCAATACCCATCTTTGAGCATTTGGTATGCAAGTTAGGCATGATAGATATCTATGCACCAATCTCGGGGGTGTTGGAGAATCCATGTGATTCTTTCCTTTTTTTCTTTAGTGCAAATTCTCTTTTATTATTTGTTATGATTGTGTTTTTTAAATTTCTCTTTGATTCAAGGAAGAGAATTGATTGCAATCTCTCTATATGATCTGTTTTTTACTGATGTATAAAGCATAACACAGTCGTGCTAGGACAAGATAGAGCCAAAAAGGCTTTACTTGTTATTGTTATGATAGTAATTAGGTTCAATTCACCACTTCTTTTTATGAAAACAAAACTCAAATATTTCATCCTAATAGTTTTTTACAACTTATTGAAAAGAATAGGTAAAAGTTGTTGTGATTTTATTCCTCAGTCTTAAGCTGATTTGTATAGAAAAGATACAATTAATTTATGGAGAATAAAGGAAAATAAAGATATCAATAAGATATCAATAAAGGAAATAATAAAACCGAAAATATAATTTTTTCTAACACCCCCCCCCCCCCTCTCAAGTTGGTGCATAGATATCTATCATGCCCAACTTGTCTATCAAATGCTCAAAAGTAGATCTTGTCAAAACTTTTGGTAAGGATATCCGCAGTTTGCTGAATTGAAGTCACGAAGGGTAGACATATGATTCCAGCATCTAACTTCTCCTTTTATGAAGTGTCGATCAATCTCGATATGCTTAGTTCTGTCATGTTGAACCGTAGTGAGTGGAAGTTGAGTTTGAGGGGATTCCTGCCCTTGATCAGAATTACAAGCCTGAAATGCACGACCACCTTTCTTCTTCCAGTTAGAAGGTTTTCCTTTAAGCTTCCAACAAATTTCATGTGTATGCCATTCGCGCTTGCAATGATCACACCAAGGAACTTTGTCTGGCCTTCTTCCCTTGTCAAGGTTCCTAGTAGCCAGATCTAAGCCTTCATATTCAAAGTTCGTGGTGTCTTACCCATCATAATTCCTTATCGTGCTTCCTCCCTTCTTATTTATGCAAAAGTTTCACAAAGAATTGGCAATGGTACTTTTCCTAAAACTCTACCTCTTACTTCATCAAGATCTAAGATCTTTATTGAGCCCAGTTAGAAACATGAATACAAGATCATTTTTTGCCTCTTGCGAAATAGAACATTATCTTCTGTACACCTCCAATTGTCATCATAACAGAGATCCAACTCTTGCCACAGTGTCAACAGCTCATTGTAATAAGCAATTACACTCCTGTCACCTTGCTTCGCATGCCATAATTTTGATTTTAAACCAAAAATTTGGGAGGAATTTTGAATATCAGAGTATATCTCCTTAACAGCTTCCCACACAAACTTTTGCGTAAGGTAAAAACATGTAAGGCTTACCTATTCCAGTTTCCATAGAGTTTACAACCACGCAATAATCAAGGAGTTTACCGACTTCCATTGTTTGTAACGAGGATCTCCTCTTCCCGGTTCAGCTACTGCTCCTGTTAAGAAACCAAGTTTTCCTTTGCTATCCAATACCAACCGAACAGTTTGAGCCTATTCATTATAGTTATTCCTATTCATTTTAGGGATGTTGACCTTGAAGGAGTACGAGGAACCCTCTTAATCATTACCGCCTATATCACCAAAAACAATGGTGTTCCGGTTTCCATTGTTGTCGCCATTACTGCCAAAAACAATATTTTTATTGTTTTCATTATTACTATCATTACTGCCACTGTTTGTGATCACCGACGATTCCTCTCGTACATCATCTCCGCAGCCACCACCGTTTCCGCGGCCACCACTGTTTCCACGGCCGACGCCCGACTCTGGTTGCAGTTGTTCACCTTGGTTGGATTCGGTGTAGGCTTGTGATGAGAAGGCCACCGGTTGTTGTTATTCGCCATAGGAAACTAAACGGGTCGGGTAAAAAACGGGTAGAAAAGAATAGGTAAAACTTTATAGGAACCCCTAACCTTAACCCAGTGCTCTGGATGCCATATTGAAAAGAACAAGTAAAAGTTGTGATTTTATTCCTCAGTCTTAAGTTGGTTTATATAGAAAAGATATAATTAATACAATTGATTTTCTCCTTAATGGAAAATAAAGAAAAATAAAGATATCAATAAAAGAAATAACAAAACTGAACATATAATATTTTTCAACACAACTGATTATTCAACTTTCATTAGATAGACCAAGATGTCACAAAAATTATGCAAGCAAAGCAATATTGTATATTTTTAGAAAGATAATTTTGAAAAACGCATAACAATGGTCTATAATCTAAATAATGTTTCACCTTTATAGAATTCATCTTCTTGTCTAGATCCTCAAGCTTGCGCTCTGCCTCTCTTTTATTCCATTTATAGTCATTTGCGTATTTTTGCTCATAAGATGCATCATTATTAAGTTTCTCAATATCAGCTTCAACAGAACTAGTTAGACGACCATATCGCTGCTTCTTATTTGGTGGAAGAGTTGTCTGCACCGGACCTCGCGAGAACCTAGAAATAACTTAGATTAGAAAACATAGTTCCAAGTTATGGATGGAAAACGCTTAAATGAACATCTAATAACTAGGAATTTCCAGTTTGAGGCTCTAGCTCATACAAAACCTTTTGCAGCGAATCAACAAAAGTAGCAGGAAGTAGGATGTTACATATGCATAACAGATAGGTATTGCATTTTCAACATGATAGAAACAGAAAATTATTACATACGAAAGAGTATTATAGAGAGTAAAAATAAGTCTTTAATTCCCACTATTGAGTACAGGAGAAAATTGAAGATACGTATATGTGAGAAGGCATGCCCACCATGGTGGTGCCATAGGCAGTAATGGCATGTTTCTATGCCGGATATTTTTCCATCTGGCAACAACACTGATGAGAAATGACATTCATATGCAAAAATGTTTCAAACAGCTAATTAAAACAATATCTAAATTTAAAAGTTTTTTATTCTAAATTTTTAGGGGGAAAATTATAACAGATGTTCATTATTGTGATAAGTCACACATCGGATGAGATATTACCTCAACATATGTTTAAATTAGGCCCACCCACAATTTAAGATAGTATCAAAGTCAATCCAAGATAAAAATTTCTTCACCTTACAAGTCGGTTTTATAAGTTTAATTAGATTCAACCACGATTTTAAGATGGTATCAAAGCATATATTTGGGTCACATGTTTGAGTTGTCACATACGTATCATAGAAGTGTTGGACATGGGTGCATGTCGGACATGGAGAGACCCTAATTCTAGTGTGCTCATGGGTGGCAACCCAAATCTACCTAAGAACCAAAGGATGATTTGCAAGTAATTGATTCAAGGGCAACATAAAATGCTTTGTTACTCTTAAAATCCTTTGCATGAATGGCAATCAGGAGCAATACTTCGATTAATTCATGGTAAGATGGTTGCTGTGTCATGACCTCAAAATAAAAGTTAGAAGCTCATATATCATAGTTGTTTCTCATCAACTTGATGGGGCACTAGCGTAGTTGGTAAGATAAAAATACAAGGATGGTCGGCCTTTGAAGGTTCTCAACCTGGTTCAGAAAATAAGAGAAAGAAAGAGAACCCAAGAAGGTTAGCAAACCAAGAGTTTGGGAGATGAGGCTCCAGCAGGTCAAGTGAGGAAAAGTGTGGGGCAAGGAAGAACAACTGACTTTTTGAAGTGGAAAAATCGACCACAAAAGATGTAGCACGTGAGGCAAAGATATCCAGCAATTTCCAAATTCACAGCATGAATAAATGGTTTGTATATGCACATCACTGACTGACGAAGGGTGCTTTGAATAGTGGGTTGACCGCTCGAAAATTGACATCAACATTCAAAAAAAGTAAAAATCAGGCTGGTAGAAACAAGATTTCCCGAGAAAGATTTTGCAACAATGAACACCAAGCACACCTGGTAGGTAACATGGACTAGGATTGTCACTAATTAGACTCTAGATACCACATAAAGGATGAGGAAAAGAAGAAAACGTGAGGGAATTTGTGACATAGTTACACAGGGGATATTACATATACACAAAGGAATCACCAATACAAGGATTTACAACTACCCTAATTAGTCCAAGTACATAACTATCCCATTTTCAATAATTATAACAAAGACCATGGCAGGAAATCTACTGCTAGAAATGAACACAAATTAATCAATAGAAATCAGAACCCATGGCTCTTTCCCACCTCATAAGATAGTTATTTTGTCTACTTTATATTTAGATGTTCAGATCAGCTTTGTATTTCAGTCTAAGGTGTAGCATACCTATGAATCCATAACAATATCACATTTTAAATTTACAATAGATGCACATGTAGGACACGTGGATATTAGAAGGCAGAGTGAACTAATATAGACTTACATTTTACAACCATCCAAAGTGAAGACCTCCTTCAGATTTTGGATCCTTTCTTCAAAGGCAACAATCTTTCCGGTATTATAGTCGTTAACTAGCACTTGTCTCTCAACATTTCCCTAGAGAGCAACAAAGACATTAGGAATGGTAAAAAAATACTAGGAACTTAGAAATTCCTATTTAAATGTTTAGGCAAATTATGCTTCTCTTACAGCAGGGAGATATATACAATCACAAGATTAAAGTAGAAAACTATTAAAAGTCGGGCAAGAACATATGTTTATTAGTGGGAGCAATCCTCACCTTACAAGTTGGTTTTGTAATGTTAGTTAGGCTTAACCACAATACTAAGATAGTGTAAAAAAAGTAAATGAGGATTTTAGTATAAGAAAATCATCAAGAGAAGAAAATGATAACCACTATAATTTACGACGACAAGAGATCATCCTTGCATTTAAAATCAAAATAGGACAAAAAAAGGAAACCCAAAAAAAAGAAAATATTCAATGAAACAAAGCTACCCAAACTCTACAGATTCCACTAAACCAAACCCATGGTAAAAACACCATGGGCTTCACCTAAGTACAAGCCAAAAGCAGTTTTTCATCCAAAGAAATATCCTTAAAAGAAACACCAAGGGATCTCAAAGGAGCTTTTCATCCAAAAAAATACCCTTAAAGAAGTAAGAATTATATTCCACCCACATACAACCAAAAAAGAAAAAGAATTGGCACGTAAGTTTGGCTTCTCCCACATTTTGTACAACCAAAAAAAATCCATAAAGCAACAGCTATAGATTAATGTACGAAAGAAGTAAATACAAATGGAACTGGGTATAAAATTAATAATATTAATATTTTAAATTAGTTAATATTAATGGTGATTGATGACGAGGTAGAAAATAAAATAACTTCATACCAACCCTAAAGCAGTGTTTGGTAAAGAATGGAAAAAAGAACCAATATAAAATTTTAAAAAAATATCTAAAAGCTCATGTCTTTTTAATAAAGAATAAAAAAGTCTTGAAAAATGATATCTAATGCAGTATAAGCTAAGCAATAATTTTAGCAATCACCAGATCGACTAAGACATTAATCACAGTGTGATTCTCGCATTGTAAGATGGAAAGAATTGATGGATGGTTTGTATTAGGAAGCATGTGCTCTGGTATCGTCAACCTAATAGAATAAAACATTTTGATCACAATCAAACACAGGATATAAAAAAGAAACAAGACATATAACACAAAAGGGTATATGGCGATAGGCAGACAGATATAGACCAAAAAAAACATACCTTGGGGTTGAAAAATCATAAATAATAATTTGAAAACGTTCATAATTTGCTTCCTTTGCACATCGTTTCAAAAGACGAAAATCCTTGTGATCAGTTACTATAAAAGAATTGAGCATTCTCCCAATAGCATGTTCAACAGCAACAGCCCATTTATTACCACTACGTAACTTCTGTTAAACCATAAAAAGCAGTCTCAAATAATGATAACCCCACAAAGAAATTAAGTAATTAACACCAATCAACCATTTATCAAATTAAGCAACTTCTATTAAATAAATAAAAAAAGCAATACCAAATAATGGTAAGCGGTGATTTTAACTTGGAAATGGTAATAGATCAAAGAGTAAATTAGAGATAGAAAGTGTAAACAAGAAGCAGTCCACACTCTTACACAGTTTAGCAAACAGCCTAGGAAAAGAGACAGAAAAACGATTTTCAGGATAGAGCCCTATATATATTATCATCTAACAATTAAAAATAGTCGTGTGTGTAACAAAATAGTAGAAAGCAAAACCATCTTATGTCAAACATAATCCACTGGAAAAAAACTGGCAACCGATGAGATTAGGATTATAATATATTAGTGTTTTCATTCATAAACAAATTACTTCATTTCATTTAACTCCTCAACTATCAAAATGAGTGAAGAAAAGATACACATAGAAAGCAATGTGTTAAATATGACATGAATGCGTCACAAACTTTATTACCAGATGGGCACCAATTGGACCAATAGGAGGCATCTTAAACCTTTGATGATATCTCTCAATTATACGTAACAGATTAATCACTCTATTTCCTCCAAAAGCTGTGATCTGCTTCAAAAAGGATTGGCAGTATCATAAAACACTCACAACCAGCATCCAAGGCATTTTCATGATTTGTCAAGGAACGAAGCAAAATGAAACCAAAACTGCAAGATTTGCATACCTTGTTGCTTTGTTGGTTTTTAAGATTGCGAATATTATGCATGATTTCATTATACTTCTTTTCATGATCTTGGATCTAGCAAAAGCAAATAAATTATATTAATAAACAACCTATAAAGAATAGAAGAGCTTTCAAAAGGATATTATAATTAAACTATGCAAGAGAATGCTTAACATCAAAAGAGAATGCTTAACATCAAAAGTATCTCGTACAGTGCATCAAATTAACATTGCGTATGTTGCATAGGTGAATTTCCTCAACTTCCACTCAAATACAAATAAGTGCCACGTGGTCTGCTTCAATGATCATGTGGAGAGTGAGCCTTGCAAATATCTTATACATGTTAAGATCTCCCTCCCTCCCTCCCTCTCTCCCTCTCCCTCCCTCTCCCTCCCTCTTATTATTTATGAATGAAAGAGGGGTTGTTGTAAATTTGGGTTAAATATGTTTTTTTCCCAGCAAATTTGGGCCCTACAAGTTTGGACCCTATTAAATATTAATGAGTTTGTGTTCTATATTTTAGTCGTTTGCGAATGATCCTTGGTGCCAAAAATATGCTGAGAGGATGACAGAATGCTTGTAGGGTCTTGCCATATGGCAAGAGAGCTAACAAATACATGTTAGTTTTATCTAGTTATGTTTTAATCAACTAAGTAGAAATTTAAATGACTTTATGAAAAATTAATCTGGCTTAAAAACCAATGACACAACAAAAGTGTTATCACACCTTAACATCAATCCTTCTGATTTCGTCGGTTTGCCCATTTTTGCTGTTCATTAACATAGCCTCTTCTTCTTTCAGTCTAGAACAAAAAAGTAATATTGGGAAGTGGGACTTCTTCAAATCCAAGTTAAACACTGATATGAAAAGCCACACGAATAAAATCAAAACCTATCATATTCGGACTTCGCGTCATTCAACTCATCCCGAAGCCGCTTCAATTTTTCCTCCATGTCAGATTCTTCAGCCTGCATTGTAGTGAAAATAATAAGCATAGAAAATTGGAAGATGATAAGAAATCCTCAAACAAGACTACAAAAAGAGAGGGAACACAAAAGCAAATAAAATTGTAAGACAAAGCAAGATCACCATAAAGAAAATAGTAGCAGAGACATGGAGAAAGGCAAAAGAACCACAATCTAAATGTATCCATAATAGGGACTTGTATAACCTGTGTATTTTTTAAATGCTGCTCGTGAGTATCCTGCATTTGTAGTTCAAGCCTTTTGAGCTGTTGTACCATCTTATGTATGCTACTAGTTTTGCTATTGCAGTCTCGCTGTAGTTCAAATACTTCTTTTTTTGCCTTCATAAATTTTTTTAGAAGGGGGTCAATGCATTAGCAACCAAAACAACTAATATTTGTTATAAAAACCAAAAGCACTGTAACAAAAAGGATTAAATATATTTAGTCCCTGTAAAATCATGGCCTTCCAAGTTTGGTCCCTAAATAAACTTTATTTACTTTTAGTCCCTATTTGGGTTTTCATAAGGACTATTTTGAGGGGTTTGAAGTGTCCGTTTTCCTAATGAAAATTATTGAAAAGAATGCAGCTTTACATATCAATTCAAAGAATGTGGCTTTACATATCAATTCAAATCAAATGTTTTAAGAAACGGCAAAACACATTAAGATAAATCATTATTTCAGTAGATAATTTTATCTTGGTCAGTTCATATGACAGCCAAGATGTGTTCAGAGTCTCCGAGAGGTTGTTGGATAAGTTATAAACAAGCTTGGTGCACGTGAGATATATAATACAGGGAAAGTGTTGGAAAGAACGTAATTAGTTCCCAAATAACTAGGATACTCGTGATATTTGTATTCATCTACATTATTTAACCTCAATGTGTAACTTGTTGAAGTTGTGTATTTTATATAAAATAAGAAGAGAAATAAGAATGACTATGACTAGGGTAATGGTGTAACAAATTTTGCAATAATTTGATCACGCGTTGGTACAACGAAGCACAAACTCTGACACGGACACCAAGACACAACATGACACAATACTTCGACACTGATAATTTCAAAAATATAGGACAACGACACCGCTACATATATGATAGTATTTGACATTCACTTAACTATCTATTATTAAAAGAGTTAAACATATTCTAATCAAAATGAATGTCTTTAATCCTTCATTAATAGCATTGATTCAATACATGTTTAACCCTTTTAGATGTGAGATTTTTTCAAAAAATATAGTGTGCAAGTACAAAAAAAAAATTATATATATATATAAATATGTATATATATATATATATATATATATATATATATATATATATATATATATATATATATATATATACCCACACACATATACATATATGTGTGTATGTACATATATATATATATATATATATATATATATATATATATATATATATATATATATATATTTATATTTATATATATATATATATATATATATATATATATATATATATATATATAAAAACAAATGAACCACTTGTCACATTTGTCCGACATGTGTTGTATGAGTATCATACGGGTGTCGGACACCGATTCAACGAGTGTTGAAGCAAAGAAGAAATACTATTTTTTGGAGACACTTGTCTGACTTTTGTAACATGTGTCGTAAGGATGTCATACACGTGTTGGGCACCTAGACACCCTACTCCTAGAAGTGTACTTGCTTCATTCGGCATACTAAACACTAACCCCTATTCATAGGTATTTAATACTCCTAGTCCAAAATAAATCGGGAACCAAGAAACAAATCTTGATAAGAAATAAGTAACATGTAAACTAATCCTAGGAGATAAACTAAGATACTCTAAGATTAGAACCCCATTGTGTAACTTGTTGAAGTTATGTGTTTTATATACAATAAGGAGGAGAAATAAAAAGACTATTGAGTATGATAATGGTGTAATAATTTTTATAATAACTTGATCACTTGATGATACAGCATACTAAACACTAACCCCTATTCATAGGATTACAAGACTCCTGGTCCAAAATAAACAAGGGAACCAGGAAACAAATCATGATAAGAAATAAGTAATGTGTAAACTACTCTTAGGAGATAATCTAAGATACTCAAAGATTAGAAATTCTATGAGATCAACTATGATACTCTAACATAATATCAAGATATCTTCTTATAGGATGATGTTAACTTGTGGCCTAAGTGCGAATGTTGAGCAATCTAAAAGTAACTTGTGGCCTAAGTGCGAATGTTGAGCAATCTAAAAGTAGAAATGTATTGAAAAAATAAATTTTAAACTTTTAAGAAAATGAATGCACAGCTTTAATGAAAATATCTCTACATTGGGTTTCTTTCTTAAATTCTGGATCTCTCCATAAAATTTTCTCTTCTCTCTCTGGGATTACTAGTTTACTTCAAATAAAATAGTTGTGGTACTAAAAAAAGTAAACCTGACGAAGATTAAATAAAATGACATATACGGAGTTAGTTAAAAGAGTAAACAAACATATAATAAAAACCGATAAAGCATGTAATTGAAAAGTTTTGGAGAATTGCAAAATGAAATTTTCATCTAGGGGGAGGAGTAAAACCTCCCACCTCCAACATACCAAGGACATCGAGCGACTTAAACTTTCCTTCATTTGCTTTACTTGTGATGTCATCATATTTGCAATTTCAGCTTTCTTCGCAGAATAGTTTTCACTAAATTTTTCAAGCTGATGCTGCAACGAAATAAGAGAGCAATTTAACTCCACAGAATAATAAATCGGCCAAAAAGAAAGAGTGAATATAGTAGTAACAGATAGATATGTTAAGAGTCTACGTAAAATAAAGGAGCTATTGCAGAAATGAACAACGACGGCATCTTAAAGTCGGGCATGTAATAACAATATAAGCAGAAAGCTGTATAGCACTGTTGTTTATTAACACAGAATAATATTTTACATTAGTTGAAAATACCAAAAGCAATGCAGGTTGGAAGTGAAACTCCTTCATCCACTAACCTTGGGGTAATAATGAAAGTGATGCATCATAAAAAGACAACCAATTAAATAATTGAAGTTGACAATACTTGAGATAAAAACACCAGGTAGACACAAGCACAACCTCAGGTCTATTTAATTTACCAAAACATTTTCTATTTTCATTTTCTATGGCAGTTTTGTAATTAAAAGTAAGAACATGAAAGGAAAACGGAATATATTTTCTCAAAATTAAATGGGACATTGTGCACTTCAAAACTTATCATGAAATATGTTGGAAACACACTCAAGGAAATAAATATATTGCACAAAAATAAATCATAATGGCTTGGATCAAAGCTCAAAATGCTTATGCAAGCAAAAATATCATTAAAAAGGTGGATCTTTTAATGAACAACTAATACTAACGGAATCATCATAATTAAGTTTTGTTAGAGAGAAAACTGAGAAATGAAACTTTGTATTCCTTTGAATATTCTATAAACTGACTTAAACCATTAAAGATTACAGCATCTATAGTATGCTTATCCTCTACAGCGCTGGGATTAACCAACACCCAGCTGTAACAAACTTGCTCAACAAGTTAAATAGTTAAAACTGTCTCAAGCTGACGTGGCACACCTCAAAACAGAACTAAGCTTATGAGGTGGCGCCGTCTAACTAAAACAGAAGCTGAAAGTACAAGCTGCTTTTGCTTAGCAGAAAACCCAAGGAGCTTAGAACTCATACATTAACTAGTTATTACAGCAAGGAAAGTGCAATGGTCATTTAACTTTTTAAGTTTTTGACTAGTCTAGAAAAGAACGAAATTTACAAGAGAGCGGAAAAGAATGCTTAGTAAGAAAGAAAACCAAAAAAAACAAGCAAACTCCTTTTAAATGATTATGAGGCAATGCATTGGGTTGACCTATGAAAACTTCTATCACAAATATATTGTTCACTGCATACTTTTGACTATATCCCACATGAAATGCATTTAACAGTTATTTGCCATTATAAAACTAACAACGTAAGTTTCCAATGTAGCGAGTTTGGACAGCTCTTGTCAAAATGGGCACTAAAAACAGACACCCTGGCAAATTCCCAATGTGAGTCTTAGTATCGCGTTAAGAGCACAGTAAGGAATGTGATATTCTTGAACCACGAAGAGAACTTCACATTGGGTTGACCTATGAAAACTTCACTATGAGATGATAATATAGGCATACATACCAGTTGTTTATCAATCTTAGCTTGGCAAGTAGGAACCCGGCTCTTCAGCTTTTCGATCTTTACATTTTGTTCCTCAAGTTTCTTGTCCGCATCATAAACCCATGACCAGGCAAGTTTCTTTTTTAACTGCTGAACCTGTATGGAAATTTGTTCAACGTGTTCCATCGTTTTAATTTTAACCTGCAGCTCGTTGAGCTCCTTCTCTATAGGTTTTATTGCAGTCTCTAATTCTTCAACTATTCCACGTGCAGTAGTTATTTCAATGGAAATGCTTTCCAGAAGATCGTTGACTTGCTGAAGAAGTGTGGCCTTGTAAAAGAACTGTTTAACTAAGTGTTAGCAGAGCTTCTAAAGAAGCTTTATCAGAAATGAAAAAACACCAACATGAATAGATCACCTTAAATTTATCTTTGTTATTCCCAGAATGCAAAAACTCTCTGCTTTTGTCTTGACTCATTATCACACACGGATTCTCCACATCAATCTGCATAACAAAAAGACTAAACAATAGGTGCAATAACAGAGAAAACCACTGGAATAGAAATAAAAGGCATTGCCAAAGATTTGCTGCTTATTAGGTGAACAAAGAGATAGAAAACCTTGCATGTTAATCATAGATACACAACAGAGGCCTTCCCAAATTTTCAAAATAATTATTGATCACTTTTTTATGGGACAAAAATTAGTAATTATGAACTAGTCGAGTCAGGTAGTTCTTCAAACCATCCATCTTTATAAAGAAGCATTAGAAACCAAGCATGCAAATACTAATAATAATGTTTGCGATGTTACAGAAGTTAGCGAGAAGCAGAGCAGAACAACAATTCAAAAATTACAAAAACAGTGTCAGAGATGAGAGAAAGCCTACATTGAAATGTTCAATGATTTCCAGAAGATCTGCTTTCCGACTGAAAACTTTCTTTCCTGCAATCAAACTCAGAGAACATGAGTGTATAAAATGTTGGAAAATATATTATTTACCGGTTTTATTATTGTTTTTAATATTGCCTTTATTTGTCATTATTTCTCTTTATTCTCCATTAAGGAGAATATTATTGTAATCATTATAACTCTTCTATATAAACCAGCCTAAGGCTGAGGAATAAAATCAAAACAGCTTTTACCTATTTTCTTCTAATATGGTATCGAGAGCACTGGGTTAGGGTTTCCTGTAAAGTTTTCTACAACTAGTGGGGTTCGGGGATAACAACAACCAGTGGCCTTTCCCATCACAAGCCTACACCGGATCCAACCAAGGCGAACAACATGAGTCTGGTGTCGGCCGCGGAAACGGCGGTGGCCGCGGAAACGGTGGTGGCCGCGGAAACGGCGATGGCCGCGGAAACGGTGGTGGCCGCGGAAACGGTGGTGGCCGCGGAGATGGAGTACGAGAGGATTCATCGGTGGTCACAAACAATGAAAACAATAACAATATTGTTTTTGGCAGTAATGGCGACAACAATGAAAACGGGAACAATGTTGTTTTTGGTGATAGTTATTCCAACACAGGCGGTAATGATCAAGAGGGTTCTTCATACTCCCTCAAGGTCAATATCCCTAAAATGAATGGGAATAACTATAATGAATGGGCTCAAACCGTTCGGTTGGTATTGGATAGCAAAGGGAAACTTGGTTTCTTAACAGGAGCAGTAACTGAACCGGCAATAGGAGATCCTCGTTACAAACAATGGAAGTCTGAAAACTCCTTGATTATTGCGTGGCTGGTAAGCTCTATGGAAACTGGAATAGGTAAGCCTTACATGTTTTTACCTTCTGCAAAGGATGTGTGGGAAGCTGTTAAGGAGACATACTCTGATGTTCAAAACTCCTCCCAAATTTTTGGTCTGAAATCAAAATTATGGCATGCTAAACAAGGTGATAAGAGTGTAACTGCGTATTACAATGAGCTGTTGACACTATGGCAAGAGTTGGATCTATGTTATGATGACAATTGGAGGTGTACAGAAGATAGTGTTCTGTTTCTCAAGAGGCAAGAAAATGATCGTGTATTCATGTTTCTCGCTGGACTCAATAAAGACCTTGATGAGGTAAGAGGTAGAGTTTTAGGAAAAATACCATTGCCAACTCTGCGTGAAACTTTTGCAGAAATAAGAAGGGAGGAGGCACGACAAGGAATTATGATGAGTAAGACACCACGAAGCTCTGAATCTGAAGGCTCGGCTCTGGTTACTAGGAACCTTGACGAGGGAAGAAGGTCAGACAAAGTTCCTTGGTGTGATCACTGCAAGCGCGAATGGCATACACGTGAAACTTGTTGGAAGCTCAAAGGCAAACCTCCTAACTGGAAGAAGAAAGGTGGTCGTGCATTTCAGGCGAGTAATTCTGATCAAGGGCAGCAATCCTCTCAAACTCAACTTCCACTCACTACGGAACAACTAGACAGACTGTACAAACTTCTCGAGTCTCCAACCCCTTCTTGCTCTATAGCAACAAAAGGTAATTCTGCATTTCTTAGTGTCAGTCCCAGTCATACTTGGATAGTAGATTCTGGTGCCTCAGATCACATGACAGGTGAATCTACTTTGTTCTCTTCATATAGTCCATGTGCAGGTAATCAAAAAATAAAAATTGCAGATGGCTCTTTTTCAGCCATTGCAGGTAAAGGGTCAGTTGTGTTGTCTCCAATGTTAACTCTTAAAAATGTCCTTCATGTTCCAAACTTATCGTGTAATTTAATCTCCGTAAGCAAATTAGCCCAAGATATAAATTGTCAAACTAATTTTTTCCGATCTCACTGTGTCTTTCAGGATTTGAACTCGGGGAAGATGATTGGCAGTGCTAAGGAGAGTGGAGGACTCTATTACCTTGACATTGGATCTGCATCACAACAACCTTCAAAAACAATAAGTTCCTGCTTTGAGTCTTTTTCTATTTTGAATAATAAAGATGACAACATTATGTTATGGCATTTAAGGTTAGGTCATCCTAGTTTTCGTTACTTGTTAAAGGGGAAATCAGATGTTTGTCAGGTTGTAAAGAATTTTGTTTTAATGGTGCAAAACCAATTTCAAACAAATATCCGAGTCTTTAGAAGTGATAATGGCAAAGAATATTTTAATACTATTCTTGATGATTTTTTTCTAAAAAATGGAATTGTACATCAAAGTTCATGTCCTAATACTCCTCAACAAAATGGAGTGGCCGAAAGGAAAAACAGACATTTACTAGAGGTTGCTAGAGCTCTACTTTTTTCAAATAAAGTTCCAAATTATTTGTGGGGAGAAGCTGTTTTAACAGCTGCATATTTAATTAATAGAATGCCCTCCAAAATTCTCAATTTTCAAACTCCAATTAATGTCTTCAAAGATTGTTTTCCTAGTACTCGTGTTTTATCTGATTTGACTTTAAAAATCTTTGGTTGCACAGCCTTTGTTCATGAGCATAAAAATGTTGGAAAACTTGAGCCACGGGCTATAAAATGCGTCTTTGTTGGATACTCCCCAACCCAAAAAGGGTATAAATGTTTTGATCCAAAAAATAAGAAAATGTTTGTCACTATGGATGTTACATTCTTTGAAAATAAACCTTTTTTTGATGACACTCATCTTCAAGGGGGGGGAGATAAACGAAGATTCGTTTCAAATTGAGGACATGAGTTTTTTAAATAACTTATCTTTGCCAGTATCACAAAATTCTGAGATTTTTACACTTGCACCAACAGAAAATGGCCATGATTCTTTATCTGATCTTATTCCTGTTATGAGTAAGGAATCTTGTGAATCTGAGCCTACATTTTCTCTTGTAGAAGACAATGAGAATCCTAAAAATAATAATAATGATGATCTAATTGAAATGCCACAATATAATGAATCTCTTCAAGAAAATAGATTTGAATTAGGAAACAGGACTTGGAAAGGAAAGGTTTTTGTGAAAAAGCACCATAAAGGAAGGGATGAGTCCACATCTCAACACTGCCAGGAATCTGAACCGGGGGATGATCAACCTCCTAACAAACGGAAAGGTAAGTCTATCTCTAACAAACTTTTTTCTTAATTTTTATAAATTTATATCACAACTAATATATTTGTGATAAATTAATATGATTAATATTATTGACCGGTTTTAAAAAGAAAGAGAATTATGAAAGTCAAGAGTAAGAATACATTACAGTATAAAAAAATAAAAAATAAAATTAATATTAATCAGGATTTACGTTATTGATAAAATAAACTTAAATAGACTTTAGTTAAAGGGTGAAATAATTTAAAATTAATGTTATTAAAAATTAGAGAATATATAGAGTTAAAATAAAATTAAAGAAAGATTGAATTAATCAAAATTTATATTGATTAAAAAATATTTAAAAAAATATTTGTAAGTCATATAAGTTTTCAATCTATTTTTCCTATTATATAAGTTTAGAAGTTTGTATTTATATTTTAATATTATATATTTTTTACTTATTTTATCTTAACAATATGTTGATTTTTATAATTTTTGTTATTATTGTTTGGATATTTCTATAATTTATATTTATTTTACCTTAATATTTCTATAACTATTTAAATTAGAGTAATTATTATTAAAATAATTTCTTTTTATACTTTATGATAATTTGGATACAATTAATTTTATTATCTATTTTTTAAAATTAAATTTGTGTCATTCCTCTAAATAATACTAAATATATTTTTGATGACGAAATTATAACTTTATCATGTTTAATTTTTAAATAGATTGAAATTCATCAATTTTTACTTAACAAATAAATTTTATAATAAATTATTATTATATCTTATTAGTGAAAGAAAAGTAATAATTATTCTGTTGAGTAATTTAAATTTCATCTATCTTTCTTCAAATTAATGATATGATAAAATAAATATAAATTTATATAGCAATTCAAAATAAGAATATATTTTTAATGAATTATTTATTATTGATTAGGGTGAAAATAAAAATTATGTCAAATTAAATTTAACATTATATTAATAAAATGACAATATACTTTAATAAAATTGTAAGTTTAAAATATATCAATTAAATATTTTGTATAAATATAATGTCCAAAAAAAGAGTATTACTTTATAAAAAAAGAGGTGATTGATGTGATGGAAATAAAATCTTCTAAAAAATAATAGAAAATAGTAATTAATAAAAATATAACTAAACCTATTTATTTATTAAAACTTTGTATTAATACAATGAATGAGTGTATGATTTATTAAAACTTTGTATTAATACAATGAATGAGTGTATGATTGTAGTTAAAGAATATAAAAAAAATAATATAAAAATAACTTTATAAAAAATATAAATTAAATAATTTATTAATTAAAATTTAACATTACTATAATGAATAAATGAATCTCACATATAAAATAAAGATCTAAATTTTACGATTTCTTACAAATAAAAATCTAGATAACTTGTCTATGTAAATAGATATAATATAAATATATGTATATATAAGTAGATAATATTACAAATAAATGTAAATAGATATAATATAAATATGTGTACATATAAATAGATAATATTACAAATAAAAGTACGTATAACTTGTCTTTCACATTAAAAAATTGATAATATAATTGCAAAAATAATCTAAATGACCTTCAAAATAATTTTATATACAAATAAAAAATTAAATATCAACTATTATAAAAAAAAATGAAATTTTATTTCTAATATAAAATTAACAATTGATAAAAAATATAACTAAACTATTTTATTAATTTAAATTTAACATTAATATAATAAATAAATAAATCTCACATATAAAATAAATATCTAAATTATATGATTTCTTACAAATAAAACTCTAGATAATTTGTTTATGTAAGTATCTATCATATAAATATTTGTAATTTAATCGCATATAACTAAAAAGTTATATTTTTTTAATTTATTACCTTTTCACATTAAAAAATTAATAGTATAATAATTACAATCATTATTAAAAAATTAATAGTATAATTCCAAATATAATCTAAATAACCGACTAAATAATTTTATATGAAAATAAATACTTATATATCAACTATTATAACAAATTATAGTTTTATTTCTAATATACCCGTGCAAACTATAGTTTTATTTCTAATATCACTCCACTTTATTCTATTCAATCTCCTATAAGCAATCCAAACATACCCCTAAAAGATTAAGATGTATTTGTATAAAAAAATCAATAATTTATGACAAATATCATCAATAAGACTAACTAAAGCAAAAACATTATGGATCAAAATCACATGCAAGAAATGCAAAAACTTGAGACAAAAATAATGTTTAAACTACAGATTTTTCCACCAATCAAAGATGAGGAAAGTGCTTAAAGGGAAGATGGAAAAGGCATAATTTGGAAATTACTTTAACTATTTACATTAATTAAAAATATGATTTAAAATGTATGTTTGCTTCATGCTCTCGCCAACACGTCACACTAAAAATAAAATATATAACTATATGTAACATGATGAAAAGCAAATAAAGTTGCGATGAAGAACCAAAAATGAAGATTTTCAGGTATAAATAAAAAATCAGAGGTGATCAAGAACGGGGAGCGGCCATTTGCATCTTCTTTACCCTGTTCCCTGCTTTCACCAAACTGCATATGCAAACACAAAAATTACAGTCAAGAGTCAGAGAGCTCGTCCACCTTGCTTGAATTCAAGATATTCATCATGTATCGTAAGAAAACACTTGGTGAAATAATCATATCTATTATTGAAAGAAATACCTAGTATCATGTGGGGTGATCAATATCCACTGGGACCCTTGTGCCACAGCAAAATCAACCAGAGTATCCATGCTAATTTTTCGGCTTACTGCATCCTGAATATCAAACCCAGATCCATAGTAAAAAGCTTGTTAATAAATAGATTTAAGAACTTTGTATGATTGATACTTGTTTTCAAACAAAAGATGCCTATAAACTTCACAAAATAAGCACACAACACATAATTTATTCAGAGTACATTGGCAAAATAATAATGGTAAATTATCAGAAGAAAACAGTCATACCATAAATAATAATGGTAAATCATCAGAAGAAAAGTCATACCATAAAGACATCAAATTCATCCATTGCTCTAAATGGGGACTCTGTCATTTCATGAAGGGCTAATGCAAAGCACAAAGTTGAAAAAGACCGCTCTCCACCTAATTATCAGAAAACAGATAAATAAATGCACACACAACAAAAGGTGAGAAAGTTATAGAATAAATAACACAAAAGTAATATATAGAGGTATCATAACAATATTTTATCCTGTAATGACACCATAACAATCATTATGAAACAAACAAACCTGAAAGCCCCCGTGTATCTCGAACAGCTCTGTTTGATGCATCTTGGGGCATCTGTACCTGAAAACAAAAGAAACAAATTATAATAAGTATGCATTTTAGGTCACACGCCCGAAATGAAATCCAAGAAACTCTTCACCAATTTGTATCTAGGCAAGGCACGCCAAAGTAAATTGAAAAGTAGCAAAAAAATGCAATATTTACCTCAATTGATAAAGTCATCTGCTCATAATCAACTTTGATAACTCCACTGATCCCCTTCTTTTTCAAATGGCCATTAAATCTGATCACGATTTAAATAAGTCCAGGTTAAGCAATATATATATATATATATATATATATATATATATATATATATATATATATATATATATATATATATATATATATATATATATATATAACACACGCTTAATTGTGACTTCACCCAGAGTTATTAATTGTGGCCGCTCCCGATGCGATCACGGGTGGTCAGGGCGGCCACCCACCGCGTTCAAATATGGGGGTGAAATGGCTTTTGTTTTTTTTTCTTCTCTCTGGCTGTGTTTCTCTGGTTCTCAGGTTGTTTTGCAGATGGAGAAGAAAGGTAATAGTGGTTAGGGTTTTATTTGAGGTGTAACCAAATGGAACGGGTTAAAAGGCTTTTTACGGTACATAACTAAAATGGGCCTGAAATGGGCTAAAGGGGCCTGAAATGGGTATCTTAATTAATAAAAAGAAGGCATATTAGCCCCTTAGTTCATAATATGTTAATAAAACTTAATAAAAATAATAACATTTAATAATAAAAATAATAATAAATATATCAGAACAAATAATTAAGTGTTTAATACATTTTTATTTTATTAATTTGATTTTTATATAACTTTTGTTTTGCTAATTTAATATTCTTTTTAATTGTTCACCCAAAATAATTTTTTTGTATAGATTATTTATATATTTAGTCCAACAATAGTCAACTCTAAAAGAGTCAACAAAACTTATCCCGCTTTCCGCTATTCCACTATCTCATTTTTGGGATCGGCTACTCCACTCCGCTATTGTTAATTATGCATTCACCTTGTCTTCATTGCAGCCTCTTAACACCTATATTGTGTTGGATTTGAAGGGGTGGGTTTAGTCTCGCATTGCTTAGAAGTATGGCTTGTGTAGTGTTTATAAAGTTTGAGTAGTTCTCACTTGTTGGGCTTCCCGTATCATCCACGCTTCAGGCTCACTAAGGTCGCGTGAGGGGGTGGTGTAATTTAGCGCAACAGAAGCATGGTGAGCCCATAACCCACTTGCTCCTAGATCAAAAATATACTCTAATAAAAGTTTGAAGGATGTTGTGGCTCAGTTGGTCAGGCCAGTGGTCTTATCCAACCAAGGGTCCATTGTTCAAACCTCCTTATGGCAGAAATTGATCCATTAAGCTAATTCCACTTAGTGGGATAAGCCATGGTTGTTTTTGCAGTCCTCCTCTTGTCCCCTGCTTAATTGCAACATTTTCTTTGCCTTTATTGCAACCTCCAACACTTATATTGTGTTAGATTTAAAGGATGGATTTAGTCCCACATGCCAAAAACACCTATATTGAGTTGGATTTGAAGCAGTGTTGTCGATGGCGGATGGCAATCCATGGGGGAGAGCCAAAATCCTGCTATATTGGCCGCTTTGCTGCACCGATATAGCAGATTAAGGCGGAAAAACCCGTATTATCGGAGGATATTTATCATTGCGGCGAGCCCAAAAACCACCATGTATATCGACCATAGCGGTCATGGTGCCGCTATTTGACAACATTGGTTTAAAGGGGTGGATTTAGTCTCACATTGCTTAGAGAATGACATGTGTAGTGTTTATAAAACTCGGGCAAACGTCATCTTACAAGCCGGTTTGGTAGGGATGAGTTAGACCCAACTCACACACTCTAAAAGAAAACATAGAAACTAAAATGATACATGCGAAAGGATTCTTACTTCCAAGAAAGCTGATGCTTGAGATTAGTTGCATTTGCATGAAACTTTCTCATTCGAAACTCCAAAGCACTCTGACAAGCCTTCAATAAACAACAAAAGCATTTAACAAATGTTGAATTTGTGACTGGGTCTAAATCAACTCACACCTCTATTTATAATAGTGTATTTAAAAAATGATTAAATGCTACATCCTCTATTCATTTTAACTAACCATTTTTGTAAAAATTCTGTTTTTATTTACTTGTCATTTTTAAAGTTCAAAGCAACAATAATCATTGGTTTGCCAGTAATACTCTTAACTATTTATTGTTGAAAGAAAAATAAGTGAATTGACACAACAAATTATTAAGGATACTAGAAAAAAGACAATTATAACAGAAGGTAATAGTTTATTAGTTTTCTTGGTATGTGTAAATAACCTTAAAAAGGAACGGATAGATAACTGACATGAATTGTTAAATAAAATTTTAAAAATGATGAATTTGATTATTTGATTCCAACATTCCTCTCAAGCTAAAGTTTACTAAGCTTATTATAACAGGTGCAGCTACGGCAGTGGAGGCCAGAAATGCTAAAGACACATCCTAAAAAAAGAAATTCTTTAAGACATTGTAGATATGATCTTAAATTTTGTAGTATGGTATTCGGATAGTGTTTGTACTCTTCTAATGTTTGAAATAATATTCAGAAAATTATTTTCGAACTCCTCACACACTAGACAACATCAAAATGAGAATATTAAGTGACTACCAATCATCTTACTAAAATAACACAACAAAAATTAGCACAAGAACCTTTATAAGTTTGGCAATAATTTTTCTATAAAGGAATTGTTACAAGTCCTACGAGGAACATAGTTCAAACACAACTGTGGGCATAGAAGGATCCTAACCTTCCAAAAGTCAGTGATAAAGATTATCATAATATCTCAACTAGATATCCAACGTCAGAATATGACATCTGAACATGTTCTAAGTCCATGCATGGATAAGGTATTAATTTGCATTACCTTGTTTTATTTGAAATATATTTGGTTGCAAAACAATATTGTTAAAAGCAATGTTCTACATGAATTAACTACATGTTAAAAGCAATATTATTTGGTTGCAAAACTTTCCTGAACCAACTACATGAAAAGCTTTTACTTTTATATTAGTACATGAAAGCATATTAATGATTTTATATCTAATACAATGCTTAGAGCAGGAGCCTTTTGACTTCAGGTTAAGATTACACAATATGCAAACCCACAAAACAAGCCATCACAAAAACATATGCTTTTGGGAGAAAGCACATAAATAATTTTATTATCTAACAATATCCATAAAATATGTATCAGTGATAAGATGACAAAACCAAAGAATACATACATTCAATTTCTGTCGAAGGGCTCTGTAAACTTGCTGCCTTTTTGCAATCTTTCGTTCTTTTTTTGCGTATAGCATCCTAAGATCATCAATAGATTCGGAGTATCTACAGAGGGAAACAAAAAATGACAAAAGCATTATTTAATTGTGAATTGTGTGTGTGTGTGAGAAAGAGAACTGCTGCTAGCATGTTAGTCTTATGATAATGTGAAACAATAGTCCAGTGTCATGCCTTTGGCTCTCACGCCTAAGTGTATGATTCAGACTCTCTAATTGGGCACTGATTTGCTCTGGGGTTTTCCCATCACACCCTCCTAACGTAGCAAGTTCATTCTGACAGCAAATTATGGAAGCTTTCTCAACATTTACCTGCAATTTCAACCAAGGCCAGTATCAATAACTGTAGTTACTACTGTACTTTTAATGATCTATAATGCCTAAAAAGTATCGACCCTTTGATATCTTCTATGCAGGTTTTAAAAGAACAATAAGGTTGTGTTTGGAGTTATGCTCTTCATGTGGCAGGATTGAGTATCCAGCTGACGAAGTATATGTTACTCATCTAGATCCTAGAATATTCTATTTAAGTTAATAACTGTTAGATCGGATAACGCAATTGCGGAGTATGGAATAGACGCATTCATTGGTTAAAACACAAACTAACTCTGTCCATGTAGCCAGTCTCGGATAACGCAATTGCGGAGTATGGAATAGACGGCTATTTGATATATTTAGAAAATACTCCCACTGGTCTTAATTATAAGAGATTTTTTGCCCTCATTTAAAATGTTTTTCTTTTTAATAGCAGTTGGCACATTAAATCTAATACAATTCAGTGCAAGGGTATATGTGAAAACTGAAAAATATATTTCAATTATCAATAACGTACGAGCACTAATCTATTTATTTAGTGTATTCTAACTAGGGGTGGCAAAACGGACTCGGCCCATTGGGCATGCCCGTTTTGCCCACACTTTAGTGTGGGGTGGGCCAAGGATTCAGGCCCTCACCCTCTAAAGTGTCCTCCCCGCCCCGCCCCGTTTTCATCGTGGGTTTTTGCGGACATGCACATTTACTTAAATTTTTGTATTTTTAGGCTTAAAAAGTGCAATGCCCGCGGACTTTCCCCGTCCCGTCCTCACTTTTTTGCAGGGAGGGCTTAGATTTTAGGTCCGCATCTTCAATTTTGACCGTCCCGCCCCATTTTTTTGCGGGCTTTTGCAGGGCGGACCTAAACGGGACGGACATGCCTGTTTGCCACCCCTAATTCTAACCCAATAGGTCTGACTAATCAAAAACAGATTACTACTAAAGTATTTACAATAGTATACAAGGAAAAACATTCAAAATGTTAAACAATAAATGAGTTCATCAGTTTTAATACTATTTTTTTTTGTCCTCTCTCTTATATATGGGATCAGAGGGAGTATTAAACCATTAATACTAATAAACACATAATTACTAAAACAGAGACAACATATAACAAATATAAAATTATATCAATATGTACAAATATGCATAAAAATAACAGAAGAAAATAAGATAAAATTTTGGTTGCGATTTTCCATATTTTATCTTTCTATGCACTCATTATTATTATTATTATAATACTTATTTTATTATAAATATCTTTGTTATACTTTATATTAAACTTTCAAAAATACTAGAGATTGAATCAGATTAGAAATAAGAGAATTATTTATGTAAATTGATTTATTATATGTTTGCAAATTATTTATGTAAATTGATTTATAAGATTAAAATTATAAATTTATTTATGCAAATTATAAGATTAGAAATCAGATTATAAATTGATTTATTCTATGTTTGCAGTATAAATATTTTCTTCTATGTTTCAGTCTTTCATTTCTTGAAGTTTTTTTAAGTAATTTTGTTTCTGTTTTATTTAAGTATTTTTTCAGAATTTTCTTTCGGTCAATTTTTAAATTAATTGAGAAAGAGGGTAGTCCAAATGCTTGGCTCACAAAGGGTTTTCAGTTTTTACACTTGTTACCAACAGAAATAGCTCTAAAACTTTAGGGAAATACTAAGCCCAATGTTGGGTTTATTTAAAGCCCATTATGTGAAACCAAACCCCAAAACTGACATCTCTAAAACCTAAAACTGAAAGGTCTGTTTCTCTAAAGAACAGCCTCTTCTCTTGCTGCTGCACCCCTGCAACTTTTGCTTTCTTTCTTCGTTTCTTCCATTTATCTCTTATTCGTTTCTTCTTCGTGCATCTGTAGCGATGCCTTATGCACAGCAACGCAAAATCCTGCTTGGGACTCGTTTCTGTGGCTCACAGCTGCATACCCCTATGAAACCACAAACACCTCTAGAATTAGGGGTGCGGCGGAGTCCGGCACTAAACATGACAACCAAACATTTCCCATATAGAATCGCCATACCATTACCCATTTTTCTACGGACTGCACTTGGAACCAATTGACGATGTTATCCAAACACAGTAAATATTTCCACCACAGTGAATCTGCCCCTCCACATCTAAAAGCACATTACCCACGTTTACTCGACAAAAGTCTCCACCTCCACTTTGCCAAAAGACTCACATTAACCACCCTAAGATCTGAAACTCCCAAACCTCTGTTTCTTAAGCTCACACACCACCTCTCAACTAATCCAACTAATCTTCCTCTTCTTCCATAAAACCCATCAGATCCTATTAAATATATTAACTGCTGTGAGGGGTGTTAAGAGTCTCCCATTGGAAATGATACGACCTACGTGAAACTTGTTGGAGGTAATTCGGGGATCAACGAGGGAGCATTTCTACTTAAGACATACATTTTTGAGAGACACACCACATATCCACCTAAAACCTTAAGGTGATAGGAGTGTGGGTTCTCTCACTTATATAGTGTTAAATCTTCCTTTTTTCTAATCAATGTGGGACTTCTTCCTCACACTTGATTCTCAATACTTCCCCTCAAGTGTGAGTCTATACACAATGCTCCCCCTCGAGTGGAAGCAGCTCTCTCTTCCACATACACTTGTATCACCCACACCTGCAGGAACACATCCACATCTGCGGAGAATGTTTCGATACAAGTAAGTCGGTCACTTCACTCGAAACCAAAGGCTCATGATACCACTGTTGGAGGCGATTCAGGGGTCAACGAGGGAGCATTTCTACTTGGGACACATATTTGTACACCACATATCCACCTAAAACCTTAAGGTGATAGGTGTGTGGATTCTCTCACTTATATAGTGTTCAATCTTCCCTTTTCTAATCAATGTGGGTCTTCTTCCTCACTTGATTCTCAATAAAATTGGCCAAAAACCAACTGCCAGTGAATGTTGTTTCTAGGCAAATATTATAACAAAATTTTAATTAAATATGAATATTACCATTATTTAGGGAGCACTTGTATAATAGTATTTGCAATTATTGAATACTTAACACATTTGATTTGGTTTAATGTAATTTTGTATGCTATTGTGATGACTAAGACATTTTTAAGTGGGATTTAATTTTTAATGGTGTGAAGTTATGAATATTATATTATATTTCCTTAACGTTGTATTAAAACACTAAAATAATTATTACTGGTGTTACCTCAATCAGACCCGTGAGACTTGAACCACACCGGTTCAATGCTCAGTCTGGTTATGATTATTGCTCTAAACAGACAATAGATACCTTTGCCTTCGACCAAAAAGAGTGGCACTGATGATTTAATCTACAAATTTAGATGACTATGACTAATATAAATAAAATTGCACCTCACGACTTTTTGTAAGCTCCAGATATTTTGCCTCTGCCTCCTTAATATCATGAAGGACCTTGTCTTTCATGACATTATCATAATGATCCTTCGCCTGCAAATTTTAAAAGAAATTAATTATTTAAGTAACAATAGAAATTATCATATGGGTTAGCATTGCACCAATATAAAGAAAAAATACCTTTTTTGCTGAATCTATTTCCCTTTCAATCTCCATAAGTTCACTCTCAGCTTTCTCAAGTGAAGCAAGTTCCGTATTCGCAGATTCTACATTATTAGGCTACACAAGATTATGCACCTTACAACATTTCTACAGTTGAATCAACACAACTGCTTATGAGCACACTAAAAGGAATAACTACTAATGCACCATACCACACAATTCGTCAAAATTTACTTTAAGGTCATTTGCTTTTCCCACTGCTTCTTGCCTCCTCTGCTCAAGGCCTTCTAACAACACCTGCTCTTCTTTTATTTTTTTGTTTATTTCCTAGCATTCAATTAGGGAAAAAAATTAATTAATCTTTGTGATTGAAAAAATATCAAACTATGCAGAAATGACCAGTCAACCATGTTTCCAAAAGTATTAGGCCGGAACAAATCTCAGGGATTTTGCTTTTACTCCATATTTACCAGCTTTACAACATTAATTTTCACTGAATTAACTAAGATTTGTATAAACTAGCTAAGATTTTCACATGGTTCTAAAATTTGAGCGAAATTCAAAAGCAGACGCACAACTTAACACTACAATTCCTTTGTCCATATTTCATGATTCAATTATTAGTTTAATTATAATATAACAAAACTGGTTATATTACAAATAAACAAAGGCTTTGATTTGAGCTTTTTTTTTTCCTCGAAGCTCCACTATTTCTTTCTTCTTATCTCCTTCCACCAGAAGTGTAGGGAAAAAGAAAGACACATGCTAAGAGTTGAATTCCAGAACAACAAGCCCCCGCAGTGCACCCCCAAACAAACAAGCAGAATACCTTTAGAGTCAATGATTGAGTATTGAGCCTTCGATTCTTAACAAAACTGCTTATAACAAGTAATGTGTTGTTAGAGAATAGATAACAGAGAACATACTGAAATTTCTTCAACAATCTCATCAACTGAGGACAAAGGTGTCGAGCTACGTTCAGCAGCTTGTTCCTTTGTTTTCTCCTCCAAAGCTAGCTTTGTAGAATTAAAAGTTCTTCCAGCACTTGTACAAAGTCTCTAAAAGAAGAGGAAAAAAATGGAACATGAGGTACACATCAACAAATATGAGATATATTGAAATGCAATAAATTAAAGTTAACGATTCTTTTCTTCATTCATGAAACATACCATTCACAACATAAAGGATTTAAATAAGTTAGATTTTTAGGTCATCCCAATATTTGTTCTCATTACACTTGTGGCAGTCATGGTTTTGCTTTATGTAGACATTAACACGAAGTTTATCCATGAAGGCTTTCCTACTTATCGAATCAGAGGCACTCAAGAGCTCAAGAGTTATTTTTTAACAAATTTCATGAAGAAAACAAGTGAGAAGATCAGATCATAAGTATTTTCCACGAATACCTGGCCGATACATTAAAGGTGTGTAAATTGAAGAAGTTTCTCAATGGTGACCTATACATGGTTGGTCCTCCTAGTTTTTAAGACAAATTTGGACCAAAGGTGTGTAAATTGAAGAAATCTCTCTATGGCCTAAAGCCAGAGTTATTAATCCCAGATAGCGGAGCGGAGCGGTCGATCTTAAAAATGGGATAACGGGATAACGGATAGCAGGATAATTTTTTAGATTTATTATATAAATTAAAAATTTTATATATATATGTATGCAAAATTTTATATGCAATATATATATATATATGCAAACTTTTATATGCAAATAATATATATATATATATATATATATATATATATATATATATATATATATATATATATATATATATATTATTATTATTATTATTATTATTTGCATATAAAATTATATATATTTATTATTATTATTATTTGCATATAAAATTTTGCATATATAATAATAATAATATATATATATATATATATATATATATATATATATATATATATATATATATATATATATATATATATTATTATTATTATTTGCATATAAAATTATATATATTTATTATTATTATTATTATTTGCATATAAAATTTTATATATATATGCAAAATTTTATATGCAAATAATAATTATTATTATAATAATATGAAAAACATTCTCTTGTTTGAGGTTTCAAGTAAGAAGAATTGGTTATAAAAGAAAAATAATGATAATAAAATAATAACGATAGATAATGAGATTTTTAATTGGTTATTATTTTAAGAATATTTGGGGAACTGGAACAATTTTTTCTTAAATTAAAAAAGAAAGAAGTGTACGTCTTATGTACTTATCTCTTTAAATTCTAATTTACAAATATTTAAAATAAATTTAATAATACAATCCAGATCCATTCTATCCACTTTTAAAATTAGGGTTTCTTTTTAAGAACCCAAAAACAGTTGCGGCGCATCATCTTCTTCATTTCCCAGGACTTGTCTTTTTCCCTAAACAGATCTTCATCTTCTTCCCTTCTCACAACTTCATCTTCTTTCTCATCTATATTTTCTTATTGTCATGGTCGGAGCGCCGGAGGAAGTTGAAAAACAAAGAAAAATGTGTTCAGAACAAAATACGAAGGAAGAAAAACAAAAAAATCAGTCAACTGCTTGACGCGGTTAGCGACCCGCTCCATGCTACCCGCGAATCCGGCGAAATCGTCCGCGTTTTGAATCCGAGAAACGCACCCTGAATCTCGCGCAGTGGGTGGCCGCCCCAGTTGGAACGCCCGGGATTGCGGCGATTGCGGCCACTATTCATAACTCTACCTAAAGCAATCACCTAGAACATGGTTTGAAAGGTTCATTCGGTCTATAAAGAAACAACGGCACATTTAAGGACAAACAAATCACACCTTACTCAAAAAATTCTCCCCTTATGGGAAATTTGCTTCCCTAATTGTCTATGTTGATGATATCATCCTTCTCGGAAATGATACAATTGAAATGGGAAGGGTAAAAAAGGAATTAGCAACAGACTTTGAAATCAAGGGCTAGGAGCCTTGAGATACTTTATAGGTATAGACATTGCTCGATTAGAGAAAGGAATTGTGGTTTCACAAAAAAAATATATTATAGGTCTATTGAATGAAACATGGATGAGTGGTTGTAGACAAACGGACACCCCATGGACCTTAAGCAAAACTTTGGGAGAAAGCAAGTGTTCTTGTTGACACTCCGGAAGCTACTAAAGGTTGGTTGGTAAGCTAACTTTTTGTGTCACACAAGACCTTATATTTCCTGAGTCGGTTTATCTACTCTCTTTATGAGGCGCGTCTTGAGGCAGTCTATAGAATCTTGAGATAATTGAAGACCAATCCATGAAAGGGCCTCGAATCTTGAGATAACTGAAGACCAATCCATGAAAGGACCTCTTTTTTAAGAAGTGTAGTGAGAGGAATGTTTAGAGTTTTACCTAATACAAATTGGGCATGGTCAATAACAAACAGAAAGTCAACATATGGGTATTGTGACTATGTTTGGGGAAACCTTGTGACACAGAGAAGTGAGAAACAAAGAGTTGTAGCAACTAGTGCAAAAGCTGAGTATAGGGCTATGTCTATGGGAATTTGTGAGATTGTGGTTTACAAAGTTCTCGAGAAACTTGAGAAGACAGGTAGACTTCCATTAAAGTTATTCTCTAACTGTACGGTCGTCATTAACATACCTCACAACCTAATTCAACATGATAGAACCAAACATATTGAGGTTAATTGTCACTTCATAAAAGAAAACTTGGATGTTGGAATTATATGTTCAACACAAACAACTCATACTTTAACCAAGAGCCTAGCAATACCCATCTTTGAGCATTTGGTATGCAAGTTAGGCATGATAGATATCTATGCACCAATCTCGGGGGTGTTGGAGAATCCATGTGATTCTTTCCTTTTTTTCTTTAGTGCAAATTCTCTTTTATTATTTGTTATGATTGTGTTTTTTAAATTTCTCTTTGATTCAAGGAAGAGAATTGATTGCAATCTCTCTATATGATCTGTTTTTTACTGATGTATAAAGCATAACACAGTCGTGCTAGGACAAGATAGAGCCAAAAAGGCTTTACTTGTTATTGTTATGATAGTAATTAGGTTCAATTCACCACTTCTTTTTATGAAAACAAAACTCAAATATTTCATCCTAATAGTTTTTTACAACTTATTGAAAAGAATAGGTAAAAGTTGTTGTGATTTTATTCCTCAGTCTTAAGCTGATTTGTATAGAAAAGATACAATTAATTTATGGAGAATAAAGGAAAATAAAGATATCAATAAGATATCAATAAAGGAAATAATAAAACCGAAAATATAATTTTTTCTAACACCCCCCCCCCCCCTCTCAAGTTGGTGCATAGATATCTATCATGCCCAACTTGTCTATCAAATGCTCAAAAGTAGATCTTGTCAAAACTTTTGGTAAGGATATCCGCAGTTTGCTGAATTGAAGTCACGAAGGGTAGACATATGATTCCAGCATCTAACTTCTCCTTTTATGAAGTGTCGATCAATCTCGATATGCTTAGTTCTGTCATGTTGAACCGTAGTGAGTGGAAGTTGAGTTTGAGGGGATTCCTGCCCTTGATCAGAATTACAAGCCTGAAATGCACGACCACCTTTCTTCTTCCAGTTAGAAGGTTTTCCTTTAAGCTTCCAACAAATTTCATGTGTATGCCATTCGCGCTTGCAATGATCACACCAAGGAACTTTGTCTGGCCTTCTTCCCTTGTCAAGGTTCCTAGTAGCCAGATCTAAGCCTTCATATTCAAAGTTCGTGGTGTCTTACCCATCATAATTCCTTATCGTGCTTCCTCCCTTCTTATTTATGCAAAAGTTTCACAAAGAATTGGCAATGGTACTTTTCCTAAAACTCTACCTCTTACTTCATCAAGATCTAAGATCTTTATTGAGCCCAGTTAGAAACATGAATACAAGATCATTTTTTGCCTCTTGCGAAATAGAACATTATCTTCTGTACACCTCCAATTGTCATCATAACAGAGATCCAACTCTTGCCACAGTGTCAACAGCTCATTGTAATAAGCAATTACACTCCTGTCACCTTGCTTCGCATGCCATAATTTTGATTTTAAACCAAAAATTTGGGAGGAATTTTGAATATCAGAGTATATCTCCTTAACAGCTTCCCACACAAACTTTTGCGTAAGGTAAAAACATGTAAGGCTTACCTATTCCAGTTTCCATAGAGTTTACAACCACGCAATAATCAAGGAGTTTACCGACTTCCATTGTTTGTAACGAGGATCTCCTCTTCCCGGTTCAGCTACTGCTCCTGTTAAGAAACCAAGTTTTCCTTTGCTATCCAATACCAACCGAACAGTTTGAGCCTATTCATTATAGTTATTCCTATTCATTTTAGGGATGTTGACCTTGAAGGAGTACGAGGAACCCTCTTAATCATTACCGCCTATATCACCAAAAACAATGGTGTTCCGGTTTCCATTGTTGTCGCCATTACTGCCAAAAACAATATTTTTATTGTTTTCATTATTACTATCATTACTGCCACTGTTTGTGATCACCGACGA
This sequence comes from Lathyrus aphaca, assembly GCA_963966055.1. Classification (NCBI taxonomy): domain Eukaryota; kingdom Viridiplantae; phylum Streptophyta; class Magnoliopsida; order Fabales; family Fabaceae; genus Lathyrus; species Lathyrus aphaca. Next base: position 450,770,787 of record OZ014521.1, read on the forward strand.
TTCCTCTCGTACATCATCTCCGCAGCCACCACCGTTTCCGCGGCCACCACTGTTTCCACGGCCGACGCCCGACTCTGGTTGCAGTTGTTCACCTTGGTTGGATTCGGTGTAGGCTTGTGATGAGAAGGCCACCGGTTGTTGTTATTCGCCATAGGAAACTAAACGGGTCGGGTAAAAAACGGGTAGAAAAGAATAGGTAAAACTTTATAGGAACCCCTAACCTTAACCCAGTGCTCTGGATGCCATATTGAAAAGAACAAGTAAAAGTTGTGATTTTATTCCTCAGTCTTAAGTTGGTTTATATAGAAAAGATATAATTAATACAATTGATTTTCTCCTTAATGGAAAATAAAGAAAAATAAAGATATCAATAAAAGAAATAACAAAACTGAACATATAATATTTTTCAACACAACTGATTATTCAACTTTCATTAGATAGACCAAGATGTCACAAAAATTATGCAAGCAAAGCAATATTGTATATTTTTAGAAAGATAATTTTGAAAAACGCATAACAATGGTCTATAATCTAAATAATGTTTCACCTTTATAGAATTCATCTTCTTGTCTAGATCCTCAAGCTTGCGCTCTGCCTCTCTTTTATTCCATTTATAGTCATTTGCGTATTTTTGCTCATAAGATGCATCATTATTAAGTTTCTCAATATCAGCTTCAACAGAACTAGTTAGACGACCATATCGCTGCTTCTTATTTGGTGGAAGAGTTGTCTGCACCGGACCTCGCGAGAACCTAGAAATAACTTAGATTAGAAAACATAGTTCCAAGTTATGGATGGAAAACGCTTAAATGAACATCTAATAACTAGGAATTTCCAGTTTGAGGCTCTAGCTCATACAAAACCTTTTGCAGCGAATCAACAAAAGTAGCAGGAAGTAGGATGTTACATATGCATAACAGATAGGTATTGCATTTTCAACATGATAGAAACAGAAAATTATTACATACGAAAGAGTATTATAGAGAGTAAAAATAAGTCTTTAATTCCCACTATTGAGTACAGGAGAAAATTGAAGATACGTATATGTGAGAAGGCATGCCCACCATGGTGGTGCCATAGGCAGTAATGGCATGTTTCTATGCCGGATATTTTTCCATCTGGCAACAACACTGATGAGAAATGACATTCATATGCAAAAATGTTTCAAACAGCTAATTAAAACAATATCTAAATTTAAAAGTTTTTTATTCTAAATTTTTAGGGGGAAAATTATAACAGATGTTCATTATTGTGATAAGTCACACATCGGATGAGATATTACCTCAACATATGTTTAAATTAGGCCCACCCACAATTTAAGATAGTATCAAAGTCAATCCAAGATAAAAATTTCTTCACCTTACAAGTCGGTTTTATAAGTTTAATTAGATTCAACCACGATTTTAAGATGGTATCAAAGCATATATTTGGGTCACATGTTTGAGTTGTCACATACGTATCATAGAAGTGTTGGACATGGGTGCATGTCGGACATGGAGAGACCCTAATTCTAGTGTGCTCATGGGTGGCAACCCAAATCTACCTAAGAACCAAAGGATGATTTGCAAGTAATTGATTCAAGGGCAACATAAAATGCTTTGTTACTCTTAAAATCCTTTGCATGAATGGCAATCAGGAGCAATACTTCGATTAATTCATGGTAAGATGGTTGCTGTGTCATGACCTCAAAATAAAAGTTAGAAGCTCATATATCATAGTTGTTTCTCATCAACTTGATGGGGCACTAGCGTAGTTGGTAAGATAAAAATACAAGGATGGTCGGCCTTTGAAGGTTCTCAACCTGGTTCAGAAAATAAGAGAAAGAAAGAGAACCCAAGAAGGTTAGCAAACCAAGAGTTTGGGAGATGAGGCTCCAGCAGGTCAAGTGAGGAAAAGTGTGGGGCAAGGAAGAACAACTGACTTTTTGAAGTGGAAAAATCGACCACAAAAGATGTAGCACGTGAGGCAAAGATATCCAGCAATTTCCAAATTCACAGCATGAATAAATGGTTTGTATATGCACATCACTGACTGACGAAGGGTGCTTTGAATAGTGGGTTGACCGCTCGAAAATTGACATCAACATTCAAAAAAAGTAAAAATCAGGCTGGTAGAAACAAGATTTCCCGAGAAAGATTTTGCAACAATGAACACCAAGCACACCTGGTAGGTAACATGGACTAGGATTGTCACTAATTAGACTCTAGATACCACATAAAGGATGAGGAAAAGAAGAAAACGTGAGGGAATTTGTGACATAGTTACACAGGGGATATTACATATACACAAAGGAATCACCAATACAAGGATTTACAACTACCCTAATTAGTCCAAGTACATAACTATCCCATTTTCAATAATTATAACAAAGACCATGGCAGGAAATCTACTGCTAGAAATGAACACAAATTAATCAATAGAAATCAGAACCCATGGCTCTTTCCCACCTCATAAGATAGTTATTTTGTCTACTTTATATTTAGATGTTCAGATCAGCTTTGTATTTCAGTCTAAGGTGTAGCATACCTATGAATCCATAACAATATCACATTTTAAATTTACAATAGATGCACATGTAGGACACGTGGATATTAGAAGGCAGAGTGAACTAATATAGACTTACATTTTACAACCATCCAAAGTGAAGACCTCCTTCAGATTTTGGATCCTTTCTTCAAAGGCAACAATCTTTCCGGTATTATAGTCGTTAACTAGCACTTGTCTCTCAACATTTCCCTAGAGAGCAACAAAGACATTAGGAATGGTAAAAAAATACTAGGAACTTAGAAATTCCTATTTAAATGTTTAGGCAAATTATGCTTCTCTTACAGCAGGGAGATATATACAATCACAAGATTAAAGTAGAAAACTATTAAAAGTCGGGCAAGAACATATGTTTATTAGTGGGAGCAATCCTCACCTTACAAGTTGGTTTTGTAATGTTAGTTAGGCTTAACCACAATACTAAGATAGTGTAAAAAAAGTAAATGAGGATTTTAGTATAAGAAAATCATCAAGAGAAGAAAATGATAACCACTATAATTTACGACGACAAGAGATCATCCTTGCATTTAAAATCAAAATAGGACAAAAAAAGGAAACCCAAAAAAAAGAAAATATTCAATGAAACAAAGCTACCCAAACTCTACAGATTCCACTAAACCAAACCCATGGTAAAAACACCATGGGCTTCACCTAAGTACAAGCCAAAAGCAGTTTTTCATCCAAAGAAATATCCTTAAAAGAAACACCAAGGGATCTCAAAGGAGCTTTTCATCCAAAAAAATACCCTTAAAGAAGTAAGAATTATATTCCACCCACATACAACCAAAAAAGAAAAAGAATTGGCACGTAAGTTTGGCTTCTCCCACATTTTGTACAACCAAAAAAAATCCATAAAGCAACAGCTATAGATTAATGTACGAAAGAAGTAAATACAAATGGAACTGGGTATAAAATTAATAATATTAATATTTTAAATTAGTTAATATTAATGGTGATTGATGACGAGGTAGAAAATAAAATAACTTCATACCAACCCTAAAGCAGTGTTTGGTAAAGAATGGAAAAAAGAACCAATATAAAATTTTAAAAAAATATCTAAAAGCTCATGTCTTTTTAATAAAGAATAAAAAAGTCTTGAAAAATGATATCTAATGCAGTATAAGCTAAGCAATAATTTTAGCAATCACCAGATCGACTAAGACATTAATCACAGTGTGATTCTCGCATTGTAAGATGGAAAGAATTGATGGATGGTTTGTATTAGGAAGCATGTGCTCTGGTATCGTCAACCTAATAGAATAAAACATTTTGATCACAATCAAACACAGGATATAAAAAAGAAACAAGACATATAACACAAAAGGGTATATGGCGATAGGCAGACAGATATAGACCAAAAAAAACATACCTTGGGGTTGAAAAATCATAAATAATAATTTGAAAACGTTCATAATTTGCTTCCTTTGCACATCGTTTCAAAAGACGAAAATCCTTGTGATCAGTTACTATAAAAGAATTGAGCATTCTCCCAATAGCATGTTCAACAGCAACAGCCCATTTATTACCACTACGTAACTTCTGTTAAACCATAAAAAGCAGTCTCAAATAATGATAACCCCACAAAGAAATTAAGTAATTAACACCAATCAACCATTTATCAAATTAAGCAACTTCTATTAAATAAATAAAAAAAGCAATACCAAATAATGGTAAGCGGTGATTTTAACTTGGAAATGGTAATAGATCAAAGAGTAAATTAGAGATAGAAAGTGTAAACAAGAAGCAGTCCACACTCTTACACAGTTTAGCAAACAGCCTAGGAAAAGAGACAGAAAAACGATTTTCAGGATAGAGCCCTATATATATTATCATCTAACAATTAAAAATAGTCGTGTGTGTAACAAAATAGTAGAAAGCAAAACCATCTTATGTCAAACATAATCCACTGGAAAAAAACTGGCAACCGATGAGATTAGGATTATAATATATTAGTGTTTTCATTCATAAACAAATTACTTCATTTCATTTAACTCCTCAACTATCAAAATGAGTGAAGAAAAGATACACATAGAAAGCAATGTGTTAAATATGACATGAATGCGTCACAAACTTTATTACCAGATGGGCACCAATTGGACCAATAGGAGGCATCTTAAACCTTTGATGATATCTCTCAATTATACGTAACAGATTAATCACTCTATTTCCTCCAAAAGCTGTGATCTGCTTCAAAAAGGATTGGCAGTATCATAAAACACTCACAACCAGCATCCAAGGCATTTTCATGATTTGTCAAGGAACGAAGCAAAATGAAACCAAAACTGCAAGATTTGCATACCTTGTTGCTTTGTTGGTTTTTAAGATTGCGAATATTATGCATGATTTCATTATACTTCTTTTCATGATCTTGGATCTAGCAAAAGCAAATAAATTATATTAATAAACAACCTATAAAGAATAGAAGAGCTTTCAAAAGGATATTATAATTAAACTATGCAAGAGAATGCTTAACATCAAAAGAGAATGCTTAACATCAAAAGTATCTCGTACAGTGCATCAAATTAACATTGCGTATGTTGCATAGGTGAATTTCCTCAACTTCCACTCAAATACAAATAAGTGCCACGTGGTCTGCTTCAATGATCATGTGGAGAGTGAGCCTTGCAAATATCTTATACATGTTAAGATCTCCCTCCCTCCCTCCCTCTCTCCCTCTCCCTCCCTCTCCCTCCCTCTTATTATTTATGAATGAAAGAGGGGTTGTTGTAAATTTGGGTTAAATATGTTTTTTTCCCAGCAAATTTGGGCCCTACAAGTTTGGACCCTATTAAATATTAATGAGTTTGTGTTCTATATTTTAGTCGTTTGCGAATGATCCTTGGTGCCAAAAATATGCTGAGAGGATGACAGAATGCTTGTAGGGTCTTGCCATATGGCAAGAGAGCTAACAAATACATGTTAGTTTTATCTAGTTATGTTTTAATCAACTAAGTAGAAATTTAAATGACTTTATGAAAAATTAATCTGGCTTAAAAACCAATGACACAACAAAAGTGTTATCACACCTTAACATCAATCCTTCTGATTTCGTCGGTTTGCCCATTTTTGCTGTTCATTAACATAGCCTCTTCTTCTTTCAGTCTAGAACAAAAAAGTAATATTGGGAAGTGGGACTTCTTCAAATCCAAGTTAAACACTGATATGAAAAGCCACACGAATAAAATCAAAACCTATCATATTCGGACTTCGCGTCATTCAACTCATCCCGAAGCCGCTTCAATTTTTCCTCCATGTCAGATTCTTCAGCCTGCATTGTAGTGAAAATAATAAGCATAGAAAATTGGAAGATGATAAGAAATCCTCAAACAAGACTACAAAAAGAGAGGGAACACAAAAGCAAATAAAATTGTAAGACAAAGCAAGATCACCATAAAGAAAATAGTAGCAGAGACATGGAGAAAGGCAAAAGAACCACAATCTAAATGTATCCATAATAGGGACTTGTATAACCTGTGTATTTTTTAAATGCTGCTCGTGAGTATCCTGCATTTGTAGTTCAAGCCTTTTGAGCTGTTGTACCATCTTATGTATGCTACTAGTTTTGCTATTGCAGTCTCGCTGTAGTTCAAATACTTCTTTTTTTGCCTTCATAAATTTTTTTAGAAGGGGGTCAATGCATTAGCAACCAAAACAACTAATATTTGTTATAAAAACCAAAAGCACTGTAACAAAAAGGATTAAATATATTTAGTCCCTGTAAAATCATGGCCTTCCAAGTTTGGTCCCTAAATAAACTTTATTTACTTTTAGTCCCTATTTGGGTTTTCATAAGGACTATTTTGAGGGGTTTGAAGTGTCCGTTTTCCTAATGAAAATTATTGAAAAGAATGCAGCTTTACATATCAATTCAAAGAATGTGGCTTTACATATCAATTCAAATCAAATGTTTTAAGAAACGGCAAAACACATTAAGATAAATCATTATTTCAGTAGATAATTTTATCTTGGTCAGTTCATATGACAGCCAAGATGTGTTCAGAGTCTCCGAGAGGTTGTTGGATAAGTTATAAACAAGCTTGGTGCACGTGAGATATATAATACAGGGAAAGTGTTGGAAAGAACGTAATTAGTTCCCAAATAACTAGGATACTCGTGATATTTGTATTCATCTACATTATTTAACCTCAATGTGTAACTTGTTGAAGTTGTGTATTTTATATAAAATAAGAAGAGAAATAAGAATGACTATGACTAGGGTAATGGTGTAACAAATTTTGCAATAATTTGATCACGCGTTGGTACAACGAAGCACAAACTCTGACACGGACACCAAGACACAACATGACACAACACTTCGACACTGATAATTTCAAAAATATAGGACAACGACACCGCTACATATATGATAGTATTTGACATTCACTTAACTATCTATTATTAAAAGAGTTAAACATATTCTAATCAAAATGAATGTCTTTAATCCTTCATTAATAGCATTGATTCAATACATGTTTAACCCTTTTAGATGTGAGATTTTTTCAAAAAATATAGTGTGCAAGTACAAAAAAAAAATTATATATATATATAAATATGTATATATATATATATATATATATATATATATATATATATATATATATACCCACACACATATACATATATGTGTGTATGTACATATATATATATATATATATATATATATATATATATATATATATATATATATATTTATATTTATATATATATATATATATATATATATATATATATATATATAAAAACAAATGAACCACTTGTCACATTTGTCCGACATGTGTTGTATGAGTATCATACGGGTGTCGGACACCGATTCAACGAGTGTTGAAGCAAAGAAGAAATACTATTTTTTGGAGACACTTGTCTGACTTTTGTAACATGTGTCGTAAGGATGTCATACACGTGTTGGGCACCTAGACACCCTACTCCTAGAAGTGTACTTGCTTCATTCGGCATACTAAACACTAACCCCTATTCATAGGTATTTAATACTCCTAGTCCAAAATAAATCGGGAACCAAGAAACAAATCTTGATAAGAAATAAGTAACATGTAAACTAATCCTAGGAGATAAACTAAGATACTCTAAGATTAGAACCCCATTGTGTAACTTGTTGAAGTTATGTGTTTTATATACAATAAGGAGGAGAAATAAAAAGACTATTGAGTATGATAATGGTGTAATAATTTTTATAATAACTTGATCACTTGATGATACAGCATACTAAACACTAACCCCTATTCATAGGATTACAAGACTCCTGGTCCAAAATAAACAAGGGAACCAGGAAACAAATCATGATAAGAAATAAGTAATGTGTAAACTACTCTTAGGAGATAATCTAAGATACTCAAAGATTAGAAATTCTATGAGATCAACTATGATACTCTAACATAATATCAAGATATCTTCTTATAGGATGATGTTAACTTGTGGCCTAAGTGCGAATGTTGAGCAATCTAAAAGTAACTTGTGGCCTAAGTGCGAATGTTGAGCAATCTAAAAGTAGAAATGTATTGAAAAAATAAATTTTAAACTTTTAAGAAAATGAATGCACAGCTTTAATGAAAATATCTCTACATTGGGTTTCTTTCTTAAATTCTGGATCTCTCCATAAAATTTTCTCTTCTCTCTCTGGGATTACTAGTTTACTTCAAATAAAATAGTTGTGGTACTAAAAAAAGTAAACCTGACGAAGATTAAATAAAATGACATATACGGAGTTAGTTAAAAGAGTAAACAAACATATAATAAAAACCGATAAAGCATGTAATTGAAAAGTTTTGGAGAATTGCAAAATGAAATTTTCATCTAGGGGGAGGAGTAAAACCTCCCACCTCCAACATACCAAGGACATCGAGCGACTTAAACTTTCCTTCATTTGCTTTACTTGTGATGTCATCATATTTGCAATTTCAGCTTTCTTCGCAGAATAGTTTTCACTAAATTTTTCAAGCTGATGCTGCAACGAAATAAGAGAGCAATTTAACTCCACAGAATAATAAATCGGCCAAAAAGAAAGAGTGAATATAGTAGTAACAGATAGATATGTTAAGAGTCTACGTAAAATAAAGGAGCTATTGCAGAAATGAACAACGACGGCATCTTAAAGTCGGGCATGTAATAACAATATAAGCAGAAAGCTGTATAGCACTGTTGTTTATTAACACAGAATAATATTTTACATTAGTTGAAAATACCAAAAGCAATGCAGGTTGGAAGTGAAACTCCTTCATCCACTAACCTTGGGGTAATAATGAAAGTGATGCATCATAAAAAGACAACCAATTAAATAATTGAAGTTGACAATACTTGAGATAAAAACACCAGGTAGACACAAGCACAACCTCAGGTCTATTTAATTTACCAAAACATTTTCTATTTTCATTTTCTATGGCAGTTTTGTAATTAAAAGTAAGAACATGAAAGGAAAACGGAATATATTTTCTCAAAATTAAATGGGACATTGTGCACTTCAAAACTTATCATGAAATATGTTGGAAACACACTCAAGGAAATAAATATATTGCACAAAAATAAATCATAATGGCTTGGATCAAAGCTCAAAATGCTTATGCAAGCAAAAATATCATTAAAAAGGTGGATCTTTTAATGAACAACTAATACTAACGGAATCATCATAATTAAGTTTTGTTAGAGAGAAAACTGAGAAATGAAACTTTGTATTCCTTTGAATATTCTATAAACTGACTTAAACCATTAAAGATTACAGCATCTATAGTATGCTTATCCTCTACAGCGCTGGGATTAACCAACACCCAGCTGTAACAAACTTGCTCAACAAGTTAAATAGTTAAAACTGTCTCAAGCTGACGTGGCACACCTCAAAACAGAACTAAGCTTATGAGGTGGCGCCGTCTAACTAAAACAGAAGCTGAAAGTACAAGCTGCTTTTGCTTAGCAGAAAACCCAAGGAGCTTAGAACTCATACATTAACTAGTTATTACAGCAAGGAAAGTGCAATGGTCATTTAACTTTTTAAGTTTTTGACTAGTCTAGAAAAGAACGAAATTTACAAGAGAGCGGAAAAGAATGCTTAGTAAGAAAGAAAACCAAAAAAAACAAGCAAACTCCTTTTAAATGATTATGAGGCAATGCATTGGGTTGACCTATGAAAACTTCTATCACAAATATATTGTTCACTGCATACTTTTGACTATATCCCACATGAAATGCATTTAACAGTTATTTGCCATTATAAAACTAACAACGTAAGTTTCCAATGTAGCGAGTTTGGACAGCTCTTGTCAAAATGGGCACTAAAAACAGACACCCTGGCAAATTCCCAATGTGAGTCTTAGTATCGCGTTAAGAGCACAGTAAGGAATGTGATATTCTTGAACCACGAAGAGAACTTCACATTGGGTTGACCTATGAAAACTTCACTATGAGATGATAATATAGGCATACATACCAGTTGTTTATCAATCTTAGCTTGGCAAGTAGGAACCCGGCTCTTCAGCTTTTCGATCTTTACATTTTGTTCCTCAAGTTTCTTGTCCGCATCATAAACCCATGACCAGGCAAGTTTCTTTTTTAACTGCTGAACCTGTATGGAAATTTGTTCAACGTGTTCCATCGTTTTAATTTTAACCTGCAGCTCGTTGAGCTCCTTCTCTATAGGTTTTATTGCAGTCTCTAATTCTTCAACTATTCCACGTGCAGTAGTTATTTCAATGGAAATGCTTTCCAGAAGATCGTTGACTTGCTGAAGAAGTGTGGCCTTGTAAAAGAACTGTTTAACTAAGTGTTAGCAGAGCTTCTAAAGAAGCTTTATCAGAAATGAAAAAACACCAACATGAATAGATCACCTTAAATTTATCTTTGTTATTCCCAGAATGCAAAAACTCTCTGCTTTTGTCTTGACTCATTATCACACACGGATTCTCCACATCAATCTGCATAACAAAAAGACTAAACAATAGGTGCAATAACAGAGAAAACCACTGGAATAGAAATAAAAGGCATTGCCAAAGATTTGCTGCTTATTAGGTGAACAAAGAGATAGAAAACCTTGCATGTTAATCATAGATACACAACAGAGGCCTTCCCAAATTTTCAAAATAATTATTGATCACTTTTTTATGGGACAAAAATTAGTAATTATGAACTAGTCGAGTCAGGTAGTTCTTCAAACCATCCATCTTTATAAAGAAGCATTAGAAACCAAGCATGCAAATACTAATAATAATGTTTGCGATGTTACAGAAGTTAGCGAGAAGCAGAGCAGAACAACAATTCAAAAATTACAAAAACAGTGTCAGAGATGAGAGAAAGCCTACATTGAAATGTTCAATGATTTCCAGAAGATCTGCTTTCCGACTGAAAACTTTCTTTCCTGCAATCAAACTCAGAGAACATGAGTGTATAAAATGTTGGAAAATATATTATTTACCGGTTTTATTATTGTTTTTAATATTGCCTTTATTTGTCATTATTTCTCTTTATTCTCCATTAAGGAGAATATTATTGTAATCATTATAACTCTTCTATATAAACCAGCCTAAGGCTGAGGAATAAAATCAAAACAGCTTTTACCTATTTTCTTCTAATATGGTATCGAGAGCACTGGGTTAGGGTTTCCTGTAAAGTTTTCTACAACTAGTGGGGTTCGGGGATAACAACAACCAGTGGCCTTTCCCATCACAAGCCTACACCGGATCCAACCAAGGCGAACAACATGAGTCTGGTGTCGGCCGCGGAAACGGCGGTGGCCGCGGAAACGGTGGTGGCCGCGGAAACGGCGATGGCCGCGGAAACGGTGGTGGCCGCGGAAACGGTGGTGGCCGCGGAGATGGAGTACGAGAGGATTCATCGGTGGTCACAAACAATGAAAACAATAACAATATTGTTTTTGGCAGTAATGGCGACAACAATGAAAACGGGAACAATGTTGTTTTTGGTGATAGTTATTCCAACACAGGCGGTAATGATCAAGAGGGTTCTTCATACTCCCTCAAGGTCAATATCCCTAAAATGAATGGGAATAACTATAATGAATGGGCTCAAACCGTTCGGTTGGTATTGGATAGCAAAGGGAAACTTGGTTTCTTAACAGGAGCAGTAACTGAACCGGCAATAGGAGATCCTCGTTACAAACAATGGAAGTCTGAAAACTCCTTGATTATTGCGTGGCTGGTAAGCTCTATGGAAACTGGAATAGGTAAGCCTTACATGTTTTTACCTTCTGCAAAGGATGTGTGGGAAGCTGTTAAGGAGACATACTCTGATGTTCAAAACTCCTCCCAAATTTTTGGTCTGAAATCAAAATTATGGCATGCTAAACAAGGTGATAAGAGTGTAACTGCGTATTACAATGAGCTGTTGACACTATGGCAAGAGTTGGATCTATGTTATGATGACAATTGGAGGTGTACAGAAGATAGTGTTCTGTTTCTCAAGAGGCAAGAAAATGATCGTGTATTCATGTTTCTCGCTGGACTCAATAAAGACCTTGATGAGGTAAGAGGTAGAGTTTTAGGAAAAATACCATTGCCAACTCTGCGTGAAACTTTTGCAGAAATAAGAAGGGAGGAGGCACGACAAGGAATTATGATGAGTAAGACACCACGAAGCTCTGAATCTGAAGGCTCGGCTCTGGTTACTAGGAACCTTGACGAGGGAAGAAGGTCAGACAAAGTTCCTTGGTGTGATCACTGCAAGCGCGAATGGCATACACGTGAAACTTGTTGGAAGCTCAAAGGCAAACCTCCTAACTGGAAGAAGAAAGGTGGTCGTGCATTTCAGGCGAGTAATTCTGATCAAGGGCAGCAATCCTCTCAAACTCAACTTCCACTCACTACGGAACAACTAGACAGACTGTACAAACTTCTCGAGTCTCCAACCCCTTCTTGCTCTATAGCAACAAAAGGTAATTCTGCATTTCTTAGTGTCAGTCCCAGTCATACTTGGATAGTAGATTCTGGTGCCTCAGATCACATGACAGGTGAATCTACTTTGTTCTCTTCATATAGTCCATGTGCAGGTAATCAAAAAATAAAAATTGCAGATGGCTCTTTTTCAGCCATTGCAGGTAAAGGGTCAGTTGTGTTGTCTCCAATGTTAACTCTTAAAAATGTCCTTCATGTTCCAAACTTATCGTGTAATTTAATCTCCGTAAGCAAATTAGCCCAAGATATAAATTGTCAAACTAATTTTTTCCGATCTCACTGTGTCTTTCAGGATTTGAACTCGGGGAAGATGATTGGCAGTGCTAAGGAGAGTGGAGGACTCTATTACCTTGACATTGGATCTGCATCACAACAACCTTCAAAAACAATAAGTTCCTGCTTTGAGTCTTTTTCTATTTTGAATAATAAAGATGACAACATTATGTTATGGCATTTAAGGTTAGGTCATCCTAGTTTTCGTTACTTGTTAAAGGGGAAATCAGATGTTTGTCAGGTTGTAAAGAATTTTGTTTTAATGGTGCAAAACCAATTTCAAACAAATATCCGAGTCTTTAGAAGTGATAATGGCAAAGAATATTTTAATACTATTCTTGATGATTTTTTTCTAAAAAATGGAATTGTACATCAAAGTTCATGTCCTAATACTCCTCAACAAAATGGAGTGGCCGAAAGGAAAAACAGACATTTACTAGAGGTTGCTAGAGCTCTACTTTTTTCAAATAAAGTTCCAAATTATTTGTGGGGAGAAGCTGTTTTAACAGCTGCATATTTAATTAATAGAATGCCCTCCAAAATTCTCAATTTTCAAACTCCAATTAATGTCTTCAAAGATTGTTTTCCTAGTACTCGTGTTTTATCTGATTTGACTTTAAAAATCTTTGGTTGCACAGCCTTTGTTCATGAGCATAAAAATGTTGGAAAACTTGAGCCACGGGCTATAAAATGCGTCTTTGTTGGATACTCCCCAACCCAAAAAGGGTATAAATGTTTTGATCCAAAAAATAAGAAAATGTTTGTCACTATGGATGTTACATTCTTTGAAAATAAACCTTTTTTTGATGACACTCATCTTCAAGGGGGGGGAGATAAACGAAGATTCGTTTCAAATTGAGGACATGAGTTTTTTAAATAACTTATCTTTGCCAGTATCACAAAATTCTGAGATTTTTACACTTGCACCAACAGAAAATGGCCATGATTCTTTATCTGATCTTATTCCTGTTATGAGTAAGGAATCTTGTGAATCTGAGCCTACATTTTCTCTTGTAGAAGACAATGAGAATCCTAAAAATAATAATAATGATGATCTAATTGAAATGCCACAATATAATGAATCTCTTCAAGAAAATAGATTTGAATTAGGAAACAGGACTTGGAAAGGAAAGGTTTTTGTGAAAAAGCACCATAAAGGAAGGGATGAGTCCACATCTCAACACTGCCAGGAATCTGAACCGGGGGATGATCAACCTCCTAACAAACGGAAAGGTAAGTCTATCTCTATTTCTGAGAGTCGTATTGTGTATCCTGATATAGATGATCCTGTTGCCATTAGAAAACCTGTCAGATCTTGCACTAAACATCCCATGTCCAATTTTATATCATATTCAAATTTGTCTTCATCTATGTCTGCTTTCACATCAAAATTGTCTAGTGTAGAAATTCCAAAAAGTGTACAGGTTGCTCTAGAAATTCCAAAGTGGAGGGAAGCTGTGCTTGAGGAGATGAAAGCCCTTGAAAAGAACAAAACTTGGAGTGTTATGTCACTACCAGATGGAAAAAAGACAGTTGGGTGCAAATGGGTCTTTACTGTGAAGTACAATTCAGATGGAACAATTGAAAGGTACAAGGCTCGTTTGGTGGCTAAAGGCTTTACTCAGACCTATGGTATAGATTATTCAGAAACATTTGCTCCTGTTGCAAAATTGAATACTGTTAGAATTCTTTTGTCCCTTGCTGCTAACCTGGATTGGCCCCTACATCAGTTAGATGTTAAGAATGCCTTTCTTAATGGCGATCTAGAAGAAGAAGTATATATGGACATTCCTCCTGGTTTTGAAGAAAAATTTGGAGCAAATGTGTGCAAACTGAATAAGTCTTTGTATGGATTAAAGCAGTCTCCTAGAGCTTGGTTTGAAAAATTCACTCAGTCCATGAAGAAACAAGGGTACATCCAAGGACAGGCTGACCACACCTTATTCACAAAGTTCTCCCATGATGGAAAAGTTGTTGTCCTGATTGTTTATGTTGATGATATTGTCCTTACTGGAGACGATACAGTGGAAATGGCAAGAGTAAAAGAAAAATTGGCTGTAGACTTTGAAATCAAGGATCTGGGATTCATGAGATATTTTCTAGGCATGGAGGTCGCTCGGTCAAAGAATGGTATTGTGGTTTCACAGCAGAAATACATTCTAGACTTGTTGAAAGAAACAGGAATGAGTGGATGCCGTCCTGCAGATACCCCTATGGATCCTAATGCTAAACTTTGGGGAGAAGGTAATGTTCCTGTTGATACTGGAAGATATCAGAGATTGGTTGGGAAACTAATTTATTTGTCACACACCCGACCTGATATTGCTTTCTCTGTTAGTGTAGTAAGTCAGTTTATGCATTCTCCTTTTGAGGAACATCTTGAGGCAGTTTATAGGATACTAAGATATTTGAAGGGAAATCCTGGAAAAGGATTATTTTTTAAGAAGACTGCGGAAAGAAATGTGTCTATCTTCACCGATGCTGATTGGGCAGGTTCTGTTACAGATAGAAGATCAACCTCTGGATATTGTACTTATGTTTGGGGTAATCTTGTGACATGGAGGAGTAAGAAACAAGGAGTTGTAGCAAGGAGCAGTGCAGAAGCCGAGTTTAGAGCTATGTCTCAAGGTATTTGTGAAGGATTATGGATCCTTAGAGTCCTTGAAGAACTTAAGATGAAAATTGAGCTTCCATTGAAATTGTACTCCGACAGTAAAGCTGCTATTAGCATAGCTCATAATCCAGTTCAACATGACAGAACCAAACATATCGAGATTGATCGACACTTCATAAAGGAGAAGTTAGATGCTGGAATCATATGTCTACCCTTCGTGACTTCAAGTCAGCAAACTGCAGATATCCTAACCAAAAGTTTGGCAAGGCCTACTTTTGAGCATTTGATAGACAAGTTGGGCATGATAGATATCTATGCACCAACTTGAGGGGGGGTGTTGGAAAATATATTATTTACCGGTTTTATTATTGTTTTTAATATTGCCTTTATTTGTCATTATTTCTCTTTATTCTCCATTAAGGAGAATATTATTGTAATCATTATAACTCTTCTATATAAACCAGCCTAAGGCTGAGGAATAAAATCACAACAGCTTTTACCTATTTTCTTCTAATATAAAACATTCTTGCCAAATATTTGTAGAACTTATTCTGACGATGGTGTGAATAGGGTAACATTTTATTTTGAAATACAAACTATATTGAACATGTCAGACATCTCCATCAAAAAATATCGATAAAGACTTCTCTTTTTACAATCAATATAGACTATTTTAGTGGGATCAATGTAGGCTTCTTATCAATAAAGAATAACAGGGTTTGATAAAAAAAAATTAGAGAAAAATAAAAGCAGCGTTGCATTGGGATCAGACGGCTAAGTTGTTTTAAATTTCTAACTATCCAATCCAAATCGCAACAAATTACAACAATAAACTTAAGATGAGATATATGAGTTACGAGGAAATCCACCAATCAAAGTTAAATTCAACACGTTAAACTCCAATTACAAAGATCCGCAAATATCTATTTGGAACCCCTTTAAACCTACTCAACTTGATACTAACTCACCATAAACTCCTAATCCACATATCAAGACTTTGTTTGGGCAATTAAATCTCAAATTTTTGCCATGTACCCGGATCTATGTTGTCCATCCTATATTGGAGTTGTGGGACTACAGAATGTTAACCGATATAGAACCAACACTAAAATAAACTACGTGTAGCAGAGATTAAGATGTTGTGTTGAATGTGTGGTAAGACGGACAAGTATTTATTAGAAATGACAATATTAGATAGGGTGTTGGGGTAGCACATATAGAATAAAAGAAGGTGGAAAATTGGCTTAAATTGTTTGGGCATGTAGAGAGAAGTCATATGGATTATGTTGTAAGGAGAGTAGATCGGATGGATTAGTCAAACTAGAAATATGGTCTTTGATCGAACATTATGGCGTCATTCCATGTATTTAGCCAACCCCCGCTTAGTGGGATAATGTTTCATTGTTGTTGTGGAGTTGTAGGAGTTCAGTTTAGAGATATAAATAAAATAATAATAGCTTTGAACACTAACCCCTTCATATCACATATCAAATCCTAAATAGGAAGGAAATCACGAAACAATTCAAGATAAAATTTAAGAGATGAATTGACAAATGACAAATCACAAGATTCAAAATTTTGGTAATATTAGGATCACCTTGTTGGAGTTGGATTCAACTCGGCAAAATTAGGCTTCAAGCTTTCAGCTCATCAGTATAGGGTTGGTTCACCACATCAATGGATTCATTGCAAACCTCCTACCTTAGTTGTTAGTCTTGCGTAGTGGCATTCAGACGACTACGGAACTGAGATTATGGTGTAGCAAATTGCATGATGATTGATATTCTAAATTATTTTGGACATTACCGAAGACAAAAGGGGAAGAGAATTGGGGGGTGGTTCACAAAAAATAAAGGATTTCTCGCCTAAGATGAGCATAAAAGTGTAGACAACCAGGGAGAAATCATGATCGGCGGAAAATGAGCATAAAGCAGTCACTAGTCACCAGATACTTATGGTAAGAGACTGAGTTGCCAGTCGCAGCGCAGGTGTCCCTGGGTAGCAGAAAGTTCAAGGAAGGATAGCGCAATGCATGGGCCAAGTTTCAGGTGCTGAGCCCTTACACTGTATGAAATTAACAGGAAACCACCTTTAAAGAAGGGGGAAAACTGTTTTATTGATTGAAAATAGATGTATTGTAGAAGAAAAGGAAAACATTATGTAGTAAAATCTTAGGACTGCCTAAAAAATAGATGCATTTTTTGTTTCTTAAAAACAAAACCATTTTCATTTTAGGTATGCCTAAAAAAGGGAAGAAAAACATTATGTTGTAGACTCATTCCATTGTCCTTAAACTCAGAAATCTATGGCAGTACATCCACATTTATACAGATGATTCGTAAGCAAGTTAACTTGATTTTGACTCCAAGAGTTGCAAAATCTTAGGACTGTGTATGAGCTAGCTCAAGAATTTGACAACATGGTTAATCAAAGGCACGCAATGGTTGTGTGCATTTAGGTAAGCAGCTTAGTAATAAAATAATCTGGAGGCTTTAAGGAAATACCCATATAATCTACTTTTAAGAGCATATAGGAAATATGACCGCACATCACCTCATACAAGATCCCTTTAGGCTTGAAGTGTAGAAAATGCACAAACAATCTACTTTATGCTAATTTATCTTTTTCATATAAGAATAAAAGCAGCATATATGAAACTCTCGGCCGTTCACTAGAGGCTTTGATGATATCATGAACCGACCAACTATCCTAAAAGCTTCAAATAAAGACACTGATGGATTTTACACTAAATATCTCACAAATGAATTGCTAAATCTAGAGAAATATCATTGCAACTTTTCCATTGTTTCAATAGCAAACAAATGACATATATCTCATAGAGAAATTGTTGTCAACACACCTTGATGATCTTTCAATGTGATAGAGCTTGTGGATTCAGATATCCTGCGTTCTACAATGATAACATTGCCGTACATTTCAGGCTTGAATGCATCCTCTCCTTCATTTTGAATTTCAACATGGATGACAGCATTACTACAGAAAGCAATAGAATAAAGAACTGTGTAAAAACATTATGTTGGTCGTTTAGATTATCAATTCTACCAGAAATTATGTTGCCTTCTTTCATACAATTTAAAAACAACAGTAGCAAGTAGTCTTGGCATAGAACGTGAGAAGGAAACAAGGTATCCTCATTCGCCCATAATATAAATCTATGAAAGTCTACCTAGCACCAGTTTTGATGAAATCCTTCAAAGTAGATGCTCTTTGAGTCCCTTTAGCTCGACAACCAAATGCAACACACAACGCAGTTAGTATTGCACTTTTACCACCTAGAAATGTCAGGGTCAAACAAACAGCATGGAATCATTAGAAAAAAAAATTATAAAGAAAGTCCAAAACACTGTCCTGAATAAAACTAAAAAGATCATAACTCGCAACAAGTCAAACACAAGCCCGTTGTAGAACACTTATCCCAAAGGTTGCTTGACTCGGTAGGTTTCACTTTAGTACATTGTTCTAATCAACTCACTTAATAGTTACACACTAGTAGTGCTAAAGTACATTTTAAAAAGCTCTAAAAATTTCAGCTAGGGTGGTTATGTGCACTCCACAACTAATTCCACTTTCACAAATTTACTTCTTAATCTTAAGTAATACTATAAACAGGTTAACTCTTTAATAACTTATCTTTCGACTTCACCCTGCCATCAGGGTACAGCACTTCAAAGAGTATGCCTCAGTGGAGGATTATGGAGGGAGGAAAATGAAGGGAGTGTTTTTATTTTATCAATTAAGGACTATATGAAGTGTAAATAAAAACATTCAATGTGTTTGGGTGAGGGTTTGAACCTGGATCACCAATTTTTCCATATTTAAATGTGTGATTCTAGTCACTAAGCTACTTGACCAAAAAAATAAATAAATGATGTAAGCATGATTGAACTATTGTTATATGATCCTCTATCAAGTCATTCCTTAGATTTTTTTTTTAAACTCAAATATATATATATATATATATATATATATATATATATATATATATATATATATATATATATATATATATATATATATATATCCAAAACTTAGAACTTCAAAACCCTCCATCCAAACATGCCCTTGGAATTGCTAGGTAAACAAACTCATCAAAACTCGGTATATCGATATGACATCATTGAACAGAAAAATCACAAAATCAATAAAAACAATAAGCCGTAAAAGATTATTGAAAACGGAAAATCAAACAAATAAAGCTATAACATGAATGTGAATAGGGAAGGAGAAGAGAACATACTTCCGTTTTGTCCAGTGATGACATTAACGTGATTTCCAAACACGGTTTCGTGATTCGAATGACACATAAAATTCTCTAACCGGAGTTTCTTGATGACTCCTGCTTCGAGACTTGGCGAAACCCTAGAAGAGCTAGTCTCCCCTGTGCTCCTCGCACGCTTCATTCTGGAACGTTCCCTTGGAGAGAACTTAAAAAGCGGAGTAGAGATTGATCGGAATTGACGAGGAGAGAAACCCCAATTGTGTGTTTATGGCGAGGCTTCTAACCTAATCTAAAATAATAAAACCCTCGAAAGTTTCGGTGGCGGGAAAGACTCGATAACAGCGCAAAGTTTGGGTTGTGAATGATTTTTTTTGTAAGATATTATAAAGGATATGTTTGATTTGTTGATTGTAAAATAAGAAGAATTATATAGAACTAGTGGGATACGTGCGCGAGAAGAATTATATAGAATTAGTCGGATATCCATGAGTTTGCACGGATCCGCTGTGGATTTTTTATATTACATCAATAAATTATATTAGGGAAAAGTTTAAAAATAAAAAAATATTGAATAAATCGTTCCTGTATATAAACATTAATTTTATTTTATACGATTTATAATTAAAAAATTAATCAATAAGTTGATTCCCTATAAGAAGAATTATATAGAATAGTATAAAATAATTTTATGTTTTGTGTATTGTGTATTGAATAACTCTTTATCTATTTTGTTTGATAATTTTATGTACTAAATAATATAACTTTTATTATAATATTTTTATTGATATATAAAATATTGATATTCATTAATCGAAATATTAAATAATGAGAAAGAGAAGAAAAATGACGAAGAGAAAAAAAAATTTACTCAATTTTATTTGATATGTCTATTCTTGAGACAAAAATAATATAATTTTATTATAATATTTTTTTATTAATAAATAAAATATTAATATTATATATATATATATATATATATATATATATATATATATATATATATATATAAATCAAAATATTAAATAGAGATTAAAAAAATTATTTTGATAATTTGTGTTTGGGACAAAAAGTTGTCTTATGATTTAGTGAGGGACAAGAATTCATGTTTGTATCATGTCTTTGCCATATATTTTGTCTTGTTCCATTATAAGTCGTTGTATCAAACAGGATACAAAAATGTTGTCATGTTCAGTCTCACATTTTTTAGCAAATCAAACGCACCAAAAGCGTATAAGGGATACTTAACTCTTAATACAAGAAAAGAAAAGGAACACGAGAAACAAACACAAACAACCCAACAACAGCAACAAGCAAAAGAAAACCAAGACAACAACTAAACAACTAGAATAGACAAGATGGATTGGTCACTCATTCCTCCCGACCAACACCATGAGCAGCTTTACACCGGATAATAATTAATTCCCAACTATATCTAATAATATTATCCAACAATTCCAACCTGTAACTTCCTCCGGCTTAAAAATGACTAGATTCCTTGGATGCCATAAATTCCAACACATAACACCATAACAAACATCTTATCTTTTCAATAAATACTTTATACGCACTTTTCATGAATAGGCGAAATGTTTCATCGTGATATCCACCAACTCAATCGGCTTTATGCGAAGCCAACCACAAAATCTGACCCAAATATCAGACGAAATAGGACAAGAAAAAAATATATGATAACACTTTCTTTAATAAATGAGCAACTTTGACAAACTGTCGTGTAATCACTAGCAAACAATCCACGACAAACCAAATGACTGCAGAATGTTCAAGTAACGAAAAATAGGTTGATTTCATCGAAAAGTTTTCTTTATCAGGCCACCAAATAAAACTATCAGCGGAATCAAAGGAAGGGGAAACATCAGCCAACATCAAGTACAAATATGTCAGCTGTTGTTGTTTGTCAATCGACAAAGAAATTGGATTCACATTAATCTTCCACTGCCAAGAAAAATCATACCAGTAGCCTTCATCCTTAACTTTGGCCTCATAATTGACGACAATGTGGTAAATGAGCGGGAACACTGAAGAGAGTTTGTCTTTACCCCACTAACTAGTATTCCAAAATCTAATGAGATTTCTTTGTCCCACTCTACAGCTGACAAGTTATGAAAACCAATTCCCCGACGTTGGATTAATGATGCGCAAACATATCAAGTCGTGCCACCGAATTGAATCTTTTTTATTCCACGGTTGCAAGGAAGAGCCAAGGATTTTAGAATGAATATCATTGTACCTAACCAACAAGAAATCCTTCCAAAAATGAGACGATTGGCAATGATTCTCCATAGCCACCTACTAAGAAGAGCTTGGTTGAATAAGCCAACATGCTTAGTATAGTAGTAAAAATCGTGAGTGTAAGTGTTAGCTCCTAATTTCAACACCTAGTTGACTCCAGGAAGCATTAACTTTAGCATTATATTTTTTGGAAGAAATAAAAGGCTTCGACTAAATCAAAGTTGAAGAAGCCTGAGTCGAATATACAAGGAATGCAAGGATGTGGACTTATAATATTTTCTAAGTATAAGGAATGTGGTTCGACCGAGCGATCGTCGACGTGC
Source organism: Lathyrus aphaca (assembly GCA_963966055.1). NCBI lineage: Eukaryota > Viridiplantae > Streptophyta > Magnoliopsida > Fabales > Fabaceae > Lathyrus > Lathyrus aphaca. The sequence continues at coordinate 450,792,939 of OZ014521.1, forward strand.
AACAGTTGAGATCAATATTTGAGGAAAAGTTATGTTTCTTTCAATTTGAATAAAGACAAATGGCACATATTGGAAGTTCAAGAACATGCAGAGTGTCAAGTGGCATATTTTTAGGAGTAAACTGTCAATAGCGGTTACCTTCAATTAGTATAAATAAAGTAGTTATAGTGTTAGAATTGTGTGTGAATCATATTGTGCAAGTTACTCCATAAACACTCAAAGTACCCGTTGTCGTACCTCAAAAAATACGACCTCGCGATAGAAAATATATCGCGGATAAAAATTAAACAACAGAGTCGCCACCGAACTTATTTTATTCCAATTAAGGAAAAGGAAAATATCGAGAAACCTTTTGAAAAACGGATGGACAGAACAAGGTCTTTGAAACCAAATTCTAGGTTCGGGAGTCGATTCCATAAGGGGAAGGTATTAGCACCCCTTACGTCCGTTGTACTCAACGGGAACCTCTTAGTTTAACTTGCGATCTAATGTTGACTTATGCTTTCTGTTTTCTTCGAATGATAAAAAAAGTAAATGCGAACGATTCTAATATAAGGTTACGGGAGAAATGGGTGGTTTTATTCCTAGGGTGATCGGCAAGGAGTAAGATCTGTGTGCCTGCGTATTCCCTTGTGCAATGGGAAAGTCAGAGCTTCGTAGTTCGTGGTACTAAGGTTGGTTGGTTGATTTGTTTTAATGAATGATTATTTAAACCGCATTCTAACTGCTAAGCGTTGGCTTGTCTGCTCGCGATAGGAGGCGGAAGCGCTAGCTTGTTTGCGAGATAGAAAGGATTTAGGAAATATTCGTTTGAAGAAATGTTTGATTCGATTAGTGTTTTAGGAACGAAAGCGCGAATGAACCGCGTCCCGTGGGGCGAGCCTCAGGAGCGTACATTCAAGAATTCGAGGAATGCTAGATTCCAGAACTCAATTATTTCGTTATTTGATGTATAGATTAAGTGTTTTAATTACGTAAAGTCGAATGAACAACATCCCGCGGGGCGAGCTTCGGGAGCGTTCATTCAAGAATTCGAGGAATGCTAGACTCTAGAATTCAGTTTTTCCGTCACTTAATTAAGAAAATATTTGAATAATTTGCGTTTGGAAATATTTGATGGCGAGGCATGGTGCGCTCGACTTACGTGGTTTGCGAATAAATTGAAGCGATAAAACTGCGGAAAAAATTAAAATCGGAGACAACTATTTGGAGGCGTTGGACCTTTTTAATCGGGCGCGTCGAAATATTGTTCGTTAACTTCCTTAGAATCGATTTAGAGTTGAAATCGTTCTATGAGGAGTCGAATCAATTTGCTGGAATGCGATAAATAAATTAAATAAATTGACCAAATTAAATTAGGGAAATAGAATAACAAATATGATATAATGAATTAAATTGATTCAATTGATAATATATTAAATTAAATTGATAAATTAAATTGCGGAAATTAAATCGGAATAGAATACGAAATAATAAATTAAACTGATAATATAGTGAATAGTCAGTATAATACAATAAATAAATTAAACTAAATTAAGTAATCGAAATAAAAAATAAATGGTAATAAAAAATAAATCTAACTACCTAGGCCTCATATTAATCAAGTTCTACCGATTTAATGAAAACGGATAGACAACTTAATTTTTTATCATATCATTGGCCCTAATAAAATCAAGAATATATATATATATATATATATATATATATATATATATATATATATATATATATATATATATATATATATATATATATATATATATATATATATATATATATATATATATATATTATATATTATATATATATATAAAGACATTTTTCTAAAGAAAATTACTAAACAAGAAATTGAAATAAAAAAAATAGATTATAAAATAAAAACTAATTTTTAACATTTTTAAATAAATAATAAAAATAATAAAAATTAAGAAAGAAATACAAAACAGAGGGGTTTCAGAGCATGTTCTATAAAAGTATGGAAAAAAAACAAAGGGCGGCGCTGAACCTGAGAATAAAAAAATTAAGAAAACATAAATGGATTTATGCATTCAAAACCATCATCATAAAGACCATAAGATATTTTCATTAAAGAAACAATAAAATTAAAATAAATACAATAACAGAAAAAAGAAAATATTATTATATATAAAAAACAAGACCACAAAAGGAACCCGTATTTTCAGTTTTCACCTATTCTTCAAATCACGCTTTCATAAAAACAGAGAACCCACCCTTTCAAAACGATTCCTTTCAAAACAATTCGCAGCGGCACCGGTGGTTCTCGCTCGGATCTTAATCACAGTTAGTGGTCCGGTTTTGTGTTGGTTCTCACTGTGTTTGGATTTCACTCACTCCCTCTGCTTTTTATTTTCGGTGTTTCAGGGTTTTTTTTTTATTCGGTGGGTTTCAAATTTTATCTCGTCTCTATTTTCTGGGTTTTTTTAGGGTTGTGAGTGAAAAGGGATTGCTTGTTGTTTGAAGTTTCTGCAGATTTAAAGGAAAGAGTTTTTTTGAAGGTTTATTATTTTTTGATTTTTTTGAAGCTTGAAATTGGTTTTGTAGAAATTTTGTGGACTATCCAAGCTTATTTCAAAAGAAGAATGTAGCTGCTTTTATAGAGTGAGATTGATGAGGGCATAAGAGGAAAGATTGGGGAAAAAAGTTTGTGAAGAATTGTGATAAAATTGAATCAGTGAGCTTTAAATTGGTTTTGAAATTGTGTAGTGGAAGTGGAGTGGTATGGTGAGAATGCATTGTTGTTGTTGTTCATGTGAAAATGACTTGATGGAAAAGTTGTGGGACCTTTGAAATATTGAGGTGTGTAGTAAAACTGAAAAGCACAAAATGCATAGCAAAATTTTTATTTTTGAAGTGTAACATGACAAGTTATTTGTAAGTTGGAATGTATTTATAAAAAATAAAATAAAAATAATAATAGTGATAATAGAATAATAATCTTAATAATAAGAAAATAATAATAATGATAATAAAAAAATAATAATAAATATAATAATAGTAATAATAATAATGGTAAGAAATAATACTAATGATAATATAAATAAAAAAATGAAAATAGTGATAATGGTAATAATAAATGGAATTAATAATTAAAATACTAATAAGACTTTTTTTATAATAATAATAATACCAATATGATTTTTTTTAATTTTGTATGGTGTAATGGGCTTTTAGAAATAATGGGCTTGAACTTGAAGAATAAAAATAAATAATAATAATAATTATTATTATTATAAAAATAAGAATTAAAAATAATAGTAGTAAAAGTAAAAGTATTAATAATAATAACAAAAATAAACAATAATAAACAAAGTAATAGAAATAGAAATAGCAATAATATGGAAATGGAAAATAAAATAATTAAAAAAGGTAATAATAGTAATAAAGAAATAATAATAAAAAGATACTAAGAAAATAATAAATTTTTGTATTTTATGAATAAATAATAGTAAATGAAATAAAAAGGAAATAAAGTAATAAAGTAGGTATTTTAGAAAAGAATAAAAAAATAAAAGAGAAATTGATTTTTCTTAGAATTTTTTGTGATAGAAATAGTTAATGAAAAAAAATGGAAGTGATAAAAAAAGCCTCCACACAACATACTGATTTCTGAAACAACATCTCGCACAAAAATTAACTCGATAATCTCAAATGAATCCCAACTCATCACACAAAAGAAAATACATATTTTTTTGATTTTTTTTAATAAATGTGAAAACGAAAATAAAACAATATGATAAAATTGGGGTATAATAGTGTTGTGCTAGAAAAATAACTAAGAATAGAGATAAGAAACTAGTAATAGTAATAAAAAGATTTTTTTGTGATTTCGTTTAAATAATATTAAATGGATTTAAGAAGAGAGATAATGGGCATATGAGATATTTACAAATGGGGTCTGATAAAATATTGTAACACTTGAAATTTTTGTGATTGTTGTGTTGGTTAGGTAGTGGTGTTGAAAAAATAAGAAATGTATGGAGTGAAGTCTTGGTTGAATGTAGTGTGGAATTACATGTGCAGAAAAATTGTATTCTGTTATTATTTTCATAGTTATGTATTTGTGTGTTCTGTAATGTTGGAACTGGTTATTTACAAATGAGATTAATCTTAAAACAAGAAATAATAATAACAATATAATTTAATAATAATAATAATAAAAACAATAGTAATAATAATAATAAGGAAATGATAATAGTAACTAATGGGCTAATAATAATAATAACAATAATAATAATAATATAAATGAAAGTGAAAATAAAAAATAATGATAATAATAAAAAATGGTTTTATATAACAATAATAATAATAATAAAGATAATAATATTAAAATGAAATAAAAGGTGATAGAAGTTGAATTCGTAAATAATAATAATAAGAGGATAGAGAAATAAAAATGAATTAATAAATATGATTTTTTCTGGTATATTTTTGTGAGTGGACTTAGAAGAAGAAAAATAATAATGGATTTTGAAATTAAAAAAAAAGATTTTGAATAAAATAATGAAAATAAAAAGAATTAAAAGTGGAAAATAGAAAATGAAGGTGATAATCGGACAAATGCCTCCACACAACACCGACTTTTAGAACTGCACACACACTCGACTTGACAAACTCAAACTACCCAATTTTCGCACAAACTCTGAGAAAAGAAAAAAATATTATATGCGGTTAGACAGTAAAATAAAATGGCGCGGGTAGGACAAATTTGGGGTATGACAGTTGCCCCTATCGAATTGGCTTAGACCGAGTAAGATGAACTGGCTCGCGTTCAAACTTTCAAGGTATAAGACAATTAGATACTAACAGACTCCAAATTTGTCTGATAAAAGAAAAATGTAATGATAGAAGCTAATGATTTAAAACTGGGAAAACATGTGACACAACGAAAAAACAAGTTGACAGAATAAATTACTTATCACCAGAGGATGATAAGGCAAATGACTGAAAATAAAATCACTTATCACCAGAGGATGATAAGGCAAATGACTGAAAATAAAATCACTTATCACCAAAGGATGATAAGGCAAATAACTGAAAATAAAATCACTTATCACCAGAGGATGATAAGGCAAATGACTGAAAATAAAATCTCTTATCACTAGAGGATGATAAGGCAAATGACTGAAAATAAAATCACTTATCACCAGAAGATGATAAGGCGGGTGAAATCACTTATCACCAAAGGATGATAAGGCGAGTGAAATTTAAAAACGACTCCTGTCACTAAAGGGAAAACCGAGTGGCTGTAAATTAAAATAGTTGAAGAGAAAAGATTCAATGGGGGACGGCCACTGAATCCACCGAGGAGATGCCTGGAATTTTCGATTGATCCTGGATCCTGACTTATGCACGCATGCTTGATTGTTTTGAAATGGTATTCCATAATGATGGAGATACGATGTAAGTGTTTATGCACTGCTGAAAGTTAAAATGTTGGGAGTATGAAAAGTTGATTTATTTAGGTATGCATATGATGCACATGTTGCAAATGATTGATGTAAATGATGCGTATGACGTTGATGATGCATAATGATGCATATGAGCGATTGAAAGGTGCCAGCTTGGTGGACTCTTGGTCTGGTAGTTGCCAATAACGATTAGACTTTGGATGGGCGGATGGCTTGATTCCCCGACACTCGATCTTCGACGATGTATGGTCAGAAGATGGATCTGAATGCTCCAAGTTTTGGTCACCTGCTGATGAGCGGCGACTTAATTGACGCATGAGAACTGATTTGCTTTGAATGATTGCCAACGTCCAACAAAAATCTATTTGTTTAGCTAGGGAGAAAAGATAGGAAGATTTGCTCATTGTTTGGTTGCCCCTGCCTGTAGGGTATTTGAAATAATTATGGTGGGGAAGCTTTGAGATTGACCAAGACATGATCTGCCCCAGTATCTGGATTTGGTAGGTGCATGCCCCTGGTTGAGTTGTTTGAAGATGATTTGCCCCTGATTAATGGAATTTGAGATAAATTTCCCCTGATTGGGCCGTTGAAAATAATTTTGCCCCTGATTAATGGACTTTGAGATAAATTTCCCCTGATTGGGCTGTTGAAGATGCTTTGTCCTTAATTGGACTGTTGAGGTAGTCTTGATTCATGTTGGCACCAATGAAGTTCAAATTTCTCTTTTGATTGCCCAACTCATCACACAAAAGAAAATACATATTTTTTTGATTTTTTTTAATAAATGTGAAAACGAAAATAAAACAATATGATAAAATTGGGGTATAATAGTGTTGTGCTAGAAAATAACTAAGAATAGAGATAAGAAACTAGTAATAGTAATAAAAAGATTTTTTTGTGATTTCGTTTAAATAATATTAAATGGATTTAAGAAGAGAGATAATGGGCATATGAGATATTTACAAATGGGGTCTGATAAAATATTGTAACACGTGAAATTTTTGTGATTGTTGTGTTGGTTAGGTAGTGGTGTTGAAAAAATAAGAAATGTATGGAGTGAAGTCTTGGTTGAATGTAGTGTGGAATTACATGTGCAGAAAAATTGTATTCTGTTATTATTTTCATAGTTATGTATTTGTGTGTGTTCTGTAATGTTGGAACTGGTTATTTACAAATGAGATTAATCTTAATACAAGAAATAATAATAACAATATAATTTAATAATAATAATAATAAAAACAATAGTAATAATAATAATAATAAGGAAATGATAATAGTAACTAATGGGCTAATAATAATAATAACAATAATAATAATAATATAAATGAAAGTGAAAATAAAAAATAATGATAATAATAAAAAATGGTTTTATATAACAATAATAATAATAATAAAGATAATAATATTAAAATGAAATAAAAGGTGATAGAAGTTGAATTCGTAAATAATAATAATAAGAGGATAGAGAAATAAAAATGAATTAATAAATATGATTTTTTCTGGTATATTTTTGTGAGTGGACTTAGAAGAAGAAAAATAATAATGGATTTTGAAATTTAAAAAAAAAAGATTTTGAATAAAATAATGAAAATAAAAAGAATTAAAAGTGGAAAATAGAAAATGAAGGTGATAATCGGACAAATGCCTCCACACAACACCGACTTTTAGAACTGCACACACACTCGACTTTACAAACTCAAACTACCCAATTTTCGCACAAACTCTGAGAAAAGAAAAAAATATTATATGCGGTTAGACAGTAAAATAAAATGGCGCGGGTAGGACAAATTTGGGGTATGACAGTTGCCCCTATCGAATTGGCTTAGACCGAGTAAGATGAACTGGCTCGCGTTCAAACTTTCAAGGTATAAGATAATTAGATACTAACAGACTCCAAATTTGTCTGATAAAAGAAAAATGCAATGATAGAAGCTAATGATTTAAAACTGGGAAAACATGTGACACAACGAAAAAACAAGTTGACAGAATAAATTACATATCACCAGAGGATGATAAGGCAAATGACTGAAAATAAAATCACTTATCACCAGAGGATGATAAGGCAAATGACTGAAAATAAAATCACTTATCACCAGAGGATGATAAAGCAAATAACTGAAAATAAAATCACTTATCACCAGAGGATGATAAGGCAAATGACTGAAAATAAAATCTTTTATCACTAGAGGATGATAAGGCAAATGACTGAAAATAAAATCACTTATCACCAGAAGATGATAAGGCGGGTGAAATCACTTATCACCAAAGGATGATAAGGCGAGTGAAATTTAAAAACGACTCCTGTCACTAAAGGGAAAACCGAGTGGCTGTAAATTAAAATAGTTGAAGAGAAAAGATTCAATGGGGGACGGCCACTGAATCCACCGAGGAGATGCCTGGAATTTTCGATTGATCCTGGATCCTGACTTATGCACGCATGCTTGATTGTTTTGAAATGGTATTCCATAATGATGGAGATACGATGTAAGTGTTTATGCACTGCTGAAAGTTAAAATGTTGGGAGTATGAAAAGTTGATTTATTTAGGTATGCATATGATGCACATGTTGCAAATGATTGATGTAAATGATGCGTATGACGTTGATGATGCATAATGATGCATATGAGCGATTGAAAGGTGCCAGCTTGGTGGACTTTTGGTCTGGTAGTTGCCAATAACGATTAGACTTTGGGTGGGCGGATGGCTTGATTCTCCGACACTCGATCTTCGACGATGTATGGTCAGAAGATGGATCTGAATGCTCCAAGTTTTGGTCACCTGCTGATGAGCGGAGCGACTTAATTGACGCATGAGAACTGATTTGCTTTGAATGATTGCCAACGTCCAACAAAAATCTATTTGTTTAGCTAGGGAGAAAAGATAGGAAGATTTGCTCCTTGTTTGGTTGCCCCTGCCTGTAGGGTATTTGAAATAATTATGGTGGGGAAGCTTTGAGATTGACCAAGACATGATCTGCCCCAGTATCTGGATTTGGTAGGTGCATGCCCCTGGTTGAGTTGTTTGAAGATGATTTGCCCCTGATTAATGGAATTTGAGATAAATTTCCCCTGATTGGGCCGTTGAAAATAATTTTGCCCCTGATAAATGGACTTTGAGATAAATTTCCCCTGATTGGTCTGTTGAAGATGCTTTGTCCTTAATTGGACTGTTGAGGTAGTCTTGATTCATGTTGGCACCAATGAAGTTCAAATTTCTCTTTTGATTGCCCAACTCATCACACAAAAGAAAATACATATTTTTTTGATTTTTTTAATAAATGTGAAAACGAAAATAAAACAATATGATAAAATTGGGGTATAATAGTGTTGTGCTAGAAAAATAACTAAGAATAGAGATAAGAAACTAGTAATAGTAATAAAAAGATTTTTTTGTGATTTCGTTTAAATAATATTAAATGGATTTAAGAAGAGAGATAATGGGCATATGAGATATTTACAAATGGGGTCTGATAAAATATTGTAACACGTGAAATTTTTGTGATTGTTGTGTTGGTTAGGTAGTGGTGTTGAAAAAATAAGAAATGTATGGAGTGAAGTCTTGGTTGAATGTAGTGTGGAATTACATGTGCAGAAAAATTGTATTCTGTTATTATTTTCATAGTTATGTATTTGTGTGTGTTCTGTAATGTTGGAACTGGTTATTTACAAATGAGATTAATCTTAAAACAAGAAATAATAATAACAATATAATTTAATAATAATAATAATAAAAACAACAGTAATAATAATAATAATAAGGAATTGATAATAGTAACTAATGGGCTAATAATAATAATAACAATAATAATAATAATATAAATGAAAGTGAAAATAAAAAATAATGATAATAATAAAAAATGGTTTTATATAACAATAATAATAATAATAATAAAGATAATAATATTAAAATGAAATAAAAGGTGATAGAAGTTGAATTCGTAAATAATAATAATAAGAGGATAGAGAAATAAAAATGAATTAATAAATATGATTTTTTCTGGTATATTTTTGTGAGTGGACTTAGAAGAAGAAAAATAATAATGGATTTTGAAATTAAAAAAAAAGATTTTGAATAAAATAATGAAAATAAAAAGAATTAAAAGTGGAAAATAGAAAATGAAGGTGATAATCGGACAAATGCCTCCACACAACACCGACTTTTAGAACTGCACACACACTTGACTTGACAAACTCAAACTACCCAATTTTCGCACAAACTCTGAGAAAAGAAAAAAATATTATATGCGGTTAGACAGTAAAATAAAATGGCGCGGGTAGGACAAATTTGGGGTATGACAGTTGCCCCTATCGAATTGGCTTAGACCGAGTAAGATGAACTGGCTCGCGTTCAAACTTTCAAGGTATAAGACAATTAGATACTAACAGACTCCAAATTTGTCTGGTAAAAGAAAAATGCAATGATAGAAGCTAATGATTTAAAACTGGGAAAACATGTGACACAACGAAAAAACAAGTTGACAGAATAAATTACTTATCACCAGAGGATGATAAGGCAAATGACTGAAAATAAAATCACTTATCACCAGAGGATGATAAGGCAAATGACTGAAAATAAAATCACTTATCACCAGAGGATGATAAGGCAAATAACTGAAAATAAAATCACTTATCACCAGAGGATGATAAGGCAAATGACTGAAAATAAAATCTCTTATCACTAGAGGATGATAAGGCAAATGACTGAAAATAAAATCACTTATCACCAGAAGATGATAAGGCGGGTGAAATCACTTATCACCAAAGGATGATAAGGCGAGTGAAATTTAAAAACGACTCCTGTCACTAAAGGGAAAACCGAGTGGCTGTAAATTAAAATAGTTGAAGAGAAAAGATTCAATGGGGGACGGCCACTGAATCCACCGAGGAGATGCCTGGAATTTTCGATTGATCCTGGATCCTGACTTATGCACGCATGCTTGATTGTTTTGAAATGGTATTCCATAATGATGGAGATACGATGTAAGTGTTTATGCACTGCTGAAAGTTAAAATGTTGGGAGTATGAAAAGTTGATTTATTTAGGTATGCATATGATGCACATGTTGCAAATGATTGATGTAAATGATGCGTATGACGTTGATGATGCATAATGATGAATATGAGCGATTGAAAGGTGCCAGCTTGGTGGACTCTTGGTCTGGTAGTTGCCAATAACGATTAGACTTTGGGTGGGCGGATGGCTTGATTCCCCGACACTCGATCTTCGACGATGTATGGTCAGAAGATGGATCTGAATGCTCCGAGTTTTGGTCACCTGCTGATGAGCGGAGCGACTTAATTGACGCATGAGAACTGATTTGCTTTGAATGATTGCCAACGTCCAACAAAAATCTATTTGTTTAGCTAGGGAGAAAAGATAGGAAGATTTGCTCCTTGTTTGGTTGCCCCTGCCTGTAGGGTATTTGAAATAATTATGGTGGGGAAGCTTTGAGATTGACCAAGACATGATCTGCCCCAGTATCTGGATTTGGTAGGTGCATGCCCCTGGTTGAGTTGTTTGAAGATGATTTGCCCCTGATTAATGGAATTTGAGATAAATTTCCCCTGATTGGGCCGTTGAAAATAATTTTGCCCCTGATTAATGGACTTTGAGATAAATTTCCCCTGATTGGGCTGTTGAAGATGCTTTGTCCTTAATTGGACTGTTGAGGTAGTCTTGATTCATGTTGGCACCAATGAAGTTCAAATTTCTCTTTTGATTGCCCCTTGTTGGGATCGCACTGATGTCAAGCACTGAGTTGTAATTAAATTATTCTGTAATGTTGGAACTGGTTATTTACAAATGAGATTAATCTTAAAATAAGAAATAATAATAACAATATAATTTAATAATAATAAAAAAAACAACAGTAATAATAATAATAAGGAAATGATAATAGTAACTAATGGGCTAATAATAATAATAACAATAATAATAATATAAATGAAAGTGAAAATAAAAAATAATGATAATAATAAAAAATGGTTTTATATAACAATAATAATAATAAAGATAATAATATTAAAATGAAATAAAAGGTGATAGAAGTAGAATTCGTAAATAATAATAATAAGAGGATAGAGAAATAAAAATGAATTAATAAATATGATTTTTTCTGGTATATTTTTGTGAGTGGACTTAGAAGAAGAAAAATAATAATGGATTTTGAAATAAAAATAAAATAAAATGATTTTGAATAAAATAAGGAAAATAAAAAGAATTAAAAGTGGAAAATAGAAAATGAAGGTGATAATCGGACAAATGCCTCCACACAACACCGACTTTTAGAACTGCACACACACTTGACTTGACAAACTCAAACTACCCAATTTTCGCACAAACTCTGAGAAAAGAAGAAAAAAAATTTATATGCGGTTAGACAGTAAAATAAAATGGTGCGGGTTGGACAAATTTGGGGTATGACACCCGTGTGTAGAGAAACGAGTGAAGACGAGAATGTACGTGACGAGATCATCACCCTATTTTATATCAATGCAATTTATATTCAAGCTTTTACTCTAAAGTCCTTTTATCTTGCATTTTCTTTACTTTCAAGCAAGTTTATTATTCATCATTTTATTGTTTACTTTACTTGCTTTCTTTACACTTACTTGCCATTTACATTTTTATTGCATTTTACTTTCGACTTCAATTGTTTTGAGTTTTGTTTGTTTTATTTTCTCTTTTTACCAAAACACTTCCTAAAGTCTGTCGAAGAGTTTGTGACATTATTCCTGAAAAAACCAATTAAAACCTACTATAGCACATGTCATAGGATCAATCTGGTCGATCATGTGAGTAACTGAGAACATTTTGTTGTTTTTAGAGGACCAGCGGTTGTTTACAATTTTCATGGTAAACAAATTGGCATGCCCAATGGGAGAGTGCTATAAGTAACCAACTTTTGGAAGTTTTATTAACTTCAAAATAACCAATTTTTAGAAGTTTTATAACTTTCATTTCTTAATGTGTTCGTTGGTCAAAGTGTTGTGTAATCTTTTTGTTGCATGCATTTGAGAAGCGGAAAGGTAGCCACTACAGACGAATACATACCAAATAAAAAAAAATGAGGAAAATGGCATATAGTCAAGGAAATACAAGTAATTCAAATCCCATACGACTGGGTCGAATCCTCAACCAAGTAGTTCGACTGCTCTAAACACCAACATCAATCCACAAGATATTCCTAGGAGTGATGCGGTGCCTCCCATGAATCCTTCGACAGGAGGATCGACAATACCAACCATGATTTCGGAACCAGACTCTTTGATGGCAAGAACATAAGGAATGATAATTAAACCTTATAATCAGCTAGTATTATAATATATTGGGGAAAATCCTCTAACTCCACCACCAAACACAACAGTGTTTAGGTCTTTCCCTCCCCCTGGGTTTTCACAACCTTTACTTAGGAACTCATCATATGGCATGCCAACAATGGTGATGTAAACCCTACACAACGTGCATGCAGTATTTTCAGAAAACATGCTTTCTTCGCCGTTGCAAGAACCATGATTTGGAGTAAACATTGGTCGAAATAATCAAACCATAGGATTTGGGTATTCCACCCAGGGCCCTGGCTTAACGAATGAATCTGCAAAATATTTGAGACAACAAATGGACGAAAGCAATAGGCAAATGGTACAAACTTTGTCTCAAACTATGGGGGAAGTCTTTCAACCTTTGATTCAAAGTACCACTCAAACCAATCAGCAGTTGGCATCCCAAATGCCGTAAATAACATAATTTATGGGAGTACATGCCCCTCTTCGACACCCAACTAGACAATATATGTGAGAAAACCATGGTGTCGAATTCAGGGAGAATGTCCAACAGGCAAACCCATAACATAAAGGGGCAATCGAACCACCCAGGGTCGAACCTCGTAGGAATCAAATCCCTGTTCTTAAAGAAGAAGAACCAAGGGTAATAATGGTGAATAGGAACCAAAATACAGATAATGCGGTTCAACAGGTTCGACATAATAATATGGCAATGGAGAATAACCTTGCAACCATTGTCGAAAGGATAATGGCTCAAAATAGAATGAATACAGGTTTCGCCAGGCCAAAGTTTACTTCGCCCATAGTAGACTACATACTTTAGTCTGAGTTGCCTCCTAGGACGAAGGTCCCAAAGTTCTTCAAGTTCTTAGGCGATTCAACTGAATCCACTATCGAACACGTGGCACGGTACCTGATTGAAGCTGAGGAGATTCCAAACAATGAGAGTTTAAGGATTAAATACTTCGCTAGTTCTCTTACTAAAAATGCATTTACATGGTTTACTACGTTACCACCTAGTTTGATTTGTAATTGGACTAAATTGGAACGATTATTCCATGAGCAACTTTACATGGGTCAGACTAAAATTAATTTGAAAGAGTTGGCTAGTGTTAAATGAAAGTTTAATGAGCCAATAGATGATTATTTGAATAGGTTTCGACTACTCGAGGCTAGATGTTTCACACATGTGCCTAAGACCGAGCTCGTCGAAATGGTCTCTGGTGGTCTGGATTAATCTATTAGGAAAAATTGGACACTCAGTACTTGAGAGATATGACTCAATTGGTTGATATAGTTCGACAGGTTGAACGTCTGAAAGACGAAAAGGCTAGGGCAAATAAAAACAAAAGAATAGCCTATTGTCGCTCCCACCAAATGACACAGGGCCAATGGGGTACAAACGCGAACGGTCGGCGAAAGAGGGGAGTACACACAAGGGTGAACTCAGAAAGGAAAGAGTCGCCAGCTAGGCATTTTTATCCCGAAGGAAAGGTAATGCTGCATAAACCTGAGGAAAGATGGATAAGACGGTCGCGAACCAGAGAAACTGAGAAAGGGGGTTGGTTACAACCTGGGAAGGTATTAACACCCAGATTGTCCGCCGTACTCGATGGGATCCACGCTTGAAAGATTTGTGTTTTAAAGGGGTAGTGTCAGTGCAATTTTGTGTGCAAAAGCTGGAAAAGAATGCAAGTGTCAGTGTAAAAGAAATGTGAAGTGAAGTATGAGAGTGTCAGTGTAGGAACAAGAGTGAAATGCTCAAGACAACGAGACTAAAAGAGTAATGCTGGAAGGAGGGGGAATATACAAAGACTTTTGTTCGATAATCGTTAAGTTATGCCTACGTATCCTCTCGTGCAATGAGGAAGTCAGAACACCGTAGTTCGACTCAAAGGGACTGAAAGATAAATTGACTTGTGAACTGCTTACTTGTCTAGGCTCAAGTGTATGACCTGTCTGGCTTAGGTGCAAACTGTCTTGCATTAGACGGAAGAAGAGAGTTCTCGTTTATGAGTGAGTGAGGTGAGAAAAGAATCCCGGAGGAGACGATTATTGTTTGTTTTTGTGTTTTCAGTCTTTTATTGCTTTTTGGGTTTGTTATAAGTTGATGAGCTTAAGACTAAACCAAGGGTTAGTAAACTCATAACATCCTCCCTCTGATTAGGGGTAATGAGAATACCTTAAGTATGAAGTAAACACCTCACACTTAATCACCATGATGTAGGATTAAGATCATTAACCTACTTGTAATTATTTAGATGTTTTTGCTGTTTTTTGTTTAGTGTTAAGTAATGAGTTTAAGCCATAATCAAGGATTTAATGGACCCATTACACCATCCTAATAGAAGGATAATAAATGAGAACATTTAAGCTGAGGAAGGCTCCTCAACTTAATCCATGATTAGGGATTAACCTCATGACAAAACAAAGCCTTTATTAAAGTGGATTTTAGTTAATGATAAGATTAAGAAGTGATTTTTATGGTTGGTAAGACAACTTGAGGGGGACTTGTCCATTAACACTAGGGTTAATCCTTCTTAACCAATTAAGGTGGTTGCACTCGGGCGGCTACCTCGCGCCACCTCTATGCATAATCTTTGAAGCTCTCCGAGCTCCTCTGCGTCAAGCTCTGAAGCTGAGTGCGGCTGGGTGCCATGTCAATGTCGTACTGATATTGTCTGAGGAAGGCTTCTCCCAAATCTTTCCAGCTTCTAATAGAGCTCCTCTCCAGCTTCATGTACCACTCCAAGGATCCTCCGGAGAGACTATCCTGGAAGTAATACATCCAGAGTTTTTCGTCTCGCGTGTGGGCCGCGATCTTCCGGTAGAAGGCCTGCAGGTGAGTTTTCGGGCAGGAGCTGCCGTTGTATTTATCAAAAGCTGGTGGTCTGAACTTGTGTGGAATGACCACCCCAGGTACTAAACCCATATCCGACACATCAATCCCTAAAGTGTCTTTACACTCGAGGGCCTTGACCTTCTCCGCAAGCACCAAGAAGTCATTAAGATTTCCATCACCTCCGAAACCCATTTCATTGTTGAAATACTGAAATTGGTCTTCCTGCTTGTCGTGCACAGGAACGAACGTTGCCATAGCTGGATCTGGAATATTGGGTCCGCCTGGGCGGTTGTTGGCGTTGGGAGGAGCCTCCAGCCCGCCGGAAGTGGTCGCCTGAGCATTAGTATTAGGAGGAGTTAACCCTTGAATTGCATTTCTCAGCTCTTGTTGCCCCTGGGCCATCCCTTGCATCAGGGTCATAAATTCTGCCATCTTGGTACGGACTTCATTGAGCTCTGTCTGCATGGCGTCCATTGCTGTTCTTTGATTGCTGCGGGTCGCGTACCGATGAGGGATATCTTGTCGAAGGTACCGGGTCTTGGCGGCTCTCGCAATCTTTGCCTGTTGAATACAAATAAATTAAACATCCCGTAGAAAGAACCTACAAAGACAAAGACAAAATGCAAATGATGCGTATGCAATACAGTGTGTTCCTTTTATTCCCAATACTTTTCCCTTTTCCGGTCCTGGCATTAAGAAGATAATAATTGGGAAGAAGACCCAAGTAATATTCAAATATAATGACAGTTGTGGAGAATTGGTGCTCATTGCCCCGTGTCGGTGCAATAAATAACGAACAAGAAATTCGGAACAAATCACATATAAACTGGAGTTTGAGAATACAAAGTCCCCGAAGGGTGCCAATCACAATAACAACAAAAGTACATCGAATATAAGGAATCCCACAACAAGCCTGTGGGTAATCCGAGTACAATAGCATGAAATTAAACCCTAGGGAACTCTATATCTTGCAATCTCCATCTAATGCGCTTGACGTTCTGGAACAGCTGAACTACATCTGGATGATCAGGCTCCTGGATAAGTCTCTGGATGAGGAGGTCCCTCGTATCAGAAGAAGCGTGTAACTCCTCAATCTGCTGTAGGAATGCTGTCTCATTCTCCTTGCTTTGACTCGACTCAGCCTTTGACCTCTTCACATCATCTCTCAGCTTCAGGTCTTCAATTTCCTTTTGAGCTTCCTTCAATGCTTGTTGGCTTTCTGCTAAGCGTTGGTGACGGTCCTTCTCTTGATGATAAGCCTTCCTGAGGAGTTCTTTCTGCCCATCTAAAGAATCCTAAAGACTTTTGATTTCCCGCTCGTGCTTGGCATCTAACTCTTTTTGCTTCTTCAAATGATCGACCCATTTTTCTTGCCATAAAGTAACAACTTCATTGGCTTCACTCAGATCTTTCTTCTCTCTTCGGCGTTGGGCCGTCTTGTGAGTCTCGGCTAACCCCTTTTTTCGGAAGTAGATCTCTCTATCTTCAAAGTCCTTCTGCTTGAGACGAACTGTTTCTTCGGCTTGTACAACTCTATCTTCTAACTGACGGTTCTGGATCATCAGTTTCTGACAAGAATTATGAGCCTCTTGATTCTCAACCCTAAGCTTCTTGACCAAAGCTTCCAACTTCTGATAATCTTCCAAAGGTACTAAAGTCCTTGGTGCTACCTCTTTAGGATAAAGAGGTGTCTCTCTAGAAAACGGCAGAAGATGAGTCTTCACACGATCCTCCAACCAGCTGGCAAAAGGATCATAAGTATTAGGATCCACTCTTCCAAAGTCTTTCTTTCCTTTCGTCACTCTAACTTCCCAAGCTTGGGATGCTAGTATGCTCATCTTGGAGTTTCCCTCTGCTGGAAAATATAAAGACTCATTTGCATCGTCGATCAAAGGTACATCTCTTAAAGGATAGCCGAACTGTTTCCTGGACAAGATAGGATTGTAGCTAATCCCACCTTTCCTTCCCATCAAAGGCACATTTGGAAAGCTACCACAACTAACCAACATTTCTTTTCCTACCAAATCTCTGTTGCATCCCCAAGCTATGTCAGCTGAGATTAAGCCCATTAATCTTTTGGACCACTTCCAAGATTGTTTCAAATCCTGAAAGGGGCCTGATTTAGGGAGTTGCCTTACAAACCAATCAGCAAATATGGGAGCACAACAGTTCACATGTCCCTTCCTTTTTTCATTTCTGTGGTGAACTCCATAATAAAAGTCAGCTAGCAATGTAGGAACAGGATTTCTCTTGACGAAGATGGTGATGGCCTCCATGCTAATTAGCCCTTTCTCTCCTGGAAATAAACTGATTCCATATACTATCATGGCTAACAGTGCTTTGAAGTCTGCCCACTTCTTTCCCGATGCCATGACATGTGCCTCTGCAATAAGAAAATCCAAAGGGATCCCTTTACTTTGGCCAGCCTCTAATCCCATCTTGAGTCTGAGCATACTCAAATGACAGGCAATAGTGATATCCTCATGAGAAGGGATCCTCTCTGAAACATAATAAGGTATACCCTCCTTAATAGGAATATTCAGCATATTAGAAACCTCCTCTAATGTAGGTGCCAGGATGTAATCAGGGAAGACAAAGACCCTCAGCTGCGGATCATAGAACTGCAACAAAGAATGCAAGCTATCTCTCTGGTCGACTGTGGGATTGTTCACATAATCCAGTATCTTGCCAAACTCTTTCCTGAAATCATCAAGGACTCGGTCACCCATCAAGCTAATCAAACCCTGAACACTCTCTGTCTCCGACTGCGGGAAAGTATAATGAACATTTCTCTTCCTCGGAATCTCCATGCTAAAGTAGAAAATATGACCAGGACCTAGGAGGTAATGAACCCTGGGAATAAAAAGAACACAAAATGATTAATGATGATATGATGCTTATGCAAGACAAGGCATGTGATCAGTGAAGTGTCTGTGATGTGCCAATCAAGTAATCAGGTGTCGGTGCAAGGTCTCAAAATCCATATATCACAATAATCATCCCTCTGATCCGGGATCCATATCTTAAGAACAGAAATCCAGATCATAAAACTGAACCAAAGGCAAAGTGGGTATGCTGAAGGTATCAGGGTTCCTGCAAACCTGTAAACCCCTCCCAATCTCACGGGTGTGCTACTCGGGTCAACATCACGGACTCTCAAAGCCGAGTAGCAATAATACGTTCACCATTTCCGAGAAATGGCTCATGACCAAATCAGGGAATCGGTTTGGCATTATGTACTACTCAGGGAGGTCTCAGTTGAGTCCGGAAAGAACAAGCATCCCTCACAAGTCTCCAGCTTCAAACACTGAGTCGAGAAACAATAGTACATTCATCCCGAAGGGTACAATACTATCGTCATACGATCTGTTTGCTTTAACTGAATTCCTATGAGAGAACCAGGCCATCCTATGCGAGTTCCCAGTGGGCCCTCGGATGCGAGTGGGTTTGCCAACAAATGTGGTATGCCACTGTCATCACTGGAGAGGGTTGTTTCCACAAAGGTTCTCAATGATCGGTCCCCTGACTGCACATAACTATCAAGGTAGCGCATCAACCCAGAAAGATTCCGGTATCAACACATTCCCGAGAAGGTCGCAAGTCAAGGTGTGGAACTCACTACTACCAACATAGTAAGATGCCATGAAGCCAAAGTGGAACCACTCTAAATCCTAGGGTGCACTCGAGCCCCGGTTACGAGCTCATCTCACAGTAACCCCATCCCACAGAAAAAATGAAAACCAGCACAGCCAGACAGTCCAGTATAATATGATGCATGGAAAATAAAATACTGAAAGCGGTAAATAAATGCGGTAAAGTAAAGCTGTAAAGTAAAAACTGTAAATAAAAACAGTAAAGCTAAACTAAAGCACACAACAACAAACAAATATACACCCAAAGAAACAAAACCAAACAGGCACTAGGATTGACTCTACAAGGGAAACCGGAAGAATCAGGTTAGTCCCCAGCAGAGTCGCCAGCTGTCGCTCCCGGGATTTTCATCCTAGTACAAACGCGAAAGTGGCGCGGAAAAGGTAGAGTCGCCAGCCAGACATTTTTATCCCGAAAGAATGGGAAAGGTAATGTTGCACAAACCTGAGGAAGAAGGAAAAGGACGAGGCCTTGCGAACCAAAGATCTGAGTTCGGGAGTCGGTTACAACCTGGGAAGGTATTAGCACCCCAGATCGTCCGTCGTAGCCGACGGGATCCACGCTTGCTTGTTTGTTTCAAAGGGTAAAAGAATATAACTGCTGCTGAAAAAATGAACTGCTAACTGGAATGGAAACTGAAATGAGAAAGGGAATTGGAAAAGAGAATGAGAATAAAAGGGGGAAATGTAGGGAAAATAAAGAATGTGCTCGAACGGGCCCTACCCCGCTGCCTACATACCTCATCGGGATAATGAGGATCAGAGTCGACGTAGTTCGCCTAACTAAGGCGGGAACTATTTGTTTGTGTTTTTTATGCTGGAACTGCGTATGTCTATGCTCAGGTGTTGCAGGCTCGTCTGGTACGAGTGCGTTTACCGTCTTGCATGTGTGACAAGTCGTCGCGAGTTCGCGTTGTGAGTGAATGAGATGAGAAAAGAAGTTCCCGCAGGATAGTCGCTTGTTATTTGTTTTTTGTCTTCTAAGAGAAGTATTTTGAATTTGTTTGTTTTATGAAACAATCCCTTGATGAGACTTGTGCATCATGATAGACAAGCTTACACCACTCCAAGATGGAATGAATGCAAGTGCTTCATGGAATAAGGCTATACACAAAGGATCCTTTCATTTATTTGTTAAGTGTTTTTGGATTTTGTTTGAAGATGAGAAGAGAATGACTCAAATTGCAAAAAAGGGAAAATCTAAAGGGAACTAAGACACACCATAATTTTATTGATTTATTTACAAGGGAAATCCTATGGTTTGTGAGGTTTCTAATCCTAAGGAGGAGAAGGAAAAGAAGAAAAGAGAGAAAAGGAAGAAGAACACAACTTACTTCCTAATGAAGTTAAGTTGGTTCCAAAAGGGGAAAACCTAACAAGCACAAACATTATGTAAGGCAAAATGGTGCAAGTTAAATGCATTAGAATTACCAAAGAGGATAGGGTGTTTAAGCATACCTTGCCCTCCCTACAAAACAAAGGTTAGCATGGTAAACATGATAAAAATAAAGCAAACAAAATTACCTAATTAATTCCTATGGGAACTAGGACCTAAACTAGACTCAATCTATAGTTTAAAGGACCTAAAACTAATGCAATGCAAAATTCAGCAACTTATTTACAACACTTAATGCACAAACAGCTATGAAATGCACTATGCAATGCAACAGCTTTTTACAGCACCTATATGTATGCAAAAACAGGTGTTAAAAAAAACCCAAACATCATGAATTTATAACAAACAACATGTATTTTACAGCACTTATTGAAAAAAACAGCTATGTAATGCAAAATCCAGAATTGATTATTTTCATATTTTAATGCACAAACTCAATGAATAATGCACTAAATCCATCATGAACATACATTTTGAACATGGATCATCATATAAAAATGCAAGAACATGAATATTTAGAAGATTATGTAAGAATGCATCACATGGTTGATTATGCAACAAGTAATGCAAAAGTATGGTACATGAACATGGTATATGCACATGATGATTATTGATTATGAACATGCAACATGATAGCTCAACAAACATGCTAAAATCAATGCAAAATTCAGAATAGAATTGATATGGATGATGTGATCAAATATGCAACAAAATGCAATCAAATGCACATACATATGATTATGCAAAATGCAACATACATCAACATAATGGAATGCAAAAACAATGATTTGAGGCAATACAAACATGTAAAAACAGAATGCAACATGATTATTATATGTCTAATGGTGCATGAACATGGCGACAAAATGCAAGAACTTAAACTATGCACAAAGAAGCACAAAAATGCATAACACATAACATGAACAGAATCGTGTCGAAACGACTCGAAATGGGGGAATTAGCTACTGGAAATGGACCTAAAAATTCCCTAAAATCAGTACCTAAACATGTATGGGGGTGATAGGCATGAAGAATTAAGACTAAGCTATCAAATAAGCTAAAATCTAAATTCCTACGACGAGAACCATTTTTCCTATTTACAAGGGATTCTTTACACCTACTAGGACCTAGATTAGACTACAAATCTAATTCCTAATAATCCAAATGCAAATTGCAAGCAAGAAAGCAACGAAAATGAAAATGAACGGTACAACTCAAACATAATCGAAAATCATGCGAAGAATGCCGTTAAGGCGAGATGAAGAGGATAAATTAAGGCATAATGGTTAAATCACCAACCTACGAAACGGAGGAGTGTTTCGGTAATTGTTGCAATGAATCGGAGTGCGAATGGAGAAGAAAACCGGAGAACCCACGAATGCAAAATAAATGCGATTCGGTCTTGACGCTTCTCGATTAATCACTTCCGTTAAGTCGTAATCTTCACCAAAAACCAGTAGCTTCTTCTTCCACAATGCTCAATTCAATGGAGGTTGGAGGCTAAGCTTTAAGACCTTCAAGTTCCAATGTGAAACTTGAAGAACTTTTGTTGAAAAGCTACGGTGAAAATGGTGGAAAAGTGGGAGAGAAAGTGATGAATTTTAGATTGTGAAAATGGTGATTGAGTGAAGAATGAGGGAGAGAGTGATTTGTGGTGATTATTGTTGATTACCCTTAGCTTTGGAATGAGAATGAGTTTATATAATGCATCGGTTTGGAATGAGGTTTGGATTTGGAGGTAGCTTAGGAGTTAGCTTAGGTTAGGAGTTAGTTGGGATTCTAGAGAATTCTAGAACTCCTTGGACAGTTGTAGAAAACTCTAGAATGTGGTAGAAGATGGTGAGCTGGCTCTTCTAGAACTTTCTTTAATTGGGATCAATCCAATGCATCAAGCACCATGAAGTTTGTGATGGAGATTAATGAAGTGAAACACAAGCTTAGTTATTCAAGGACTGCGTCTTGAGTTTGCTCTCTTGATTATGGAATGCACAATAATTAGAATGGACCTGCATACATTCAATGATAACTTGCTGATGTAGCAAAGATCAATGGCAAAATTCAGCTTGAAACCAATGAATCTAGTGTACACTAGCTCATGAACATTTGTGGTGAAGACCACTTTGATGTAGCAGCAATGGTGAAGCTTGAATTGAGGCCAAAATGAAGCTAAATGAGCTATAGAATGTGTACCAATCATTTCCACGTTCAACCCCAAAGATAACATAGCATTCCTCCTTGTTTTGCATCAAAAACAGTAGCAAAATGGCAAAAAACAGCATCATGAATCGATTCATAAGGTTATGCATCGATTCATACTGAAGAGAAAGCTAATTTCAGCAAAAAAAACACATTATGAATCGATTCATACATGGATGTATCGATTCATAATAGTTATGAATCGATTCATAACACGGATGAATCGATTCATCCTGCTGCATTGCCTTGTTTTTTTTT
Source organism: Lathyrus aphaca (assembly GCA_963966055.1). Lineage (NCBI taxonomy): Eukaryota > Viridiplantae > Streptophyta > Magnoliopsida > Fabales > Fabaceae > Lathyrus > Lathyrus aphaca. The sequence continues at coordinate 450,815,992 of OZ014521.1, forward strand.
CAAACTTTGAATGGCCATATCTTTCTCAATTTTGATCCTATGAAGGAGTTCCACATATGGTTTTGAAGCTTAGGATGTCCTCTTTCATTTTCTCAAGGTATAATTTTCATAGGACTCTTATTTTGGGAAAACACCTCTCTTGAAGTGGCTACACAAATGACCAAAACTTGCCATTTTTGGAAACCCAAACTTTCCAAAAATGGTAAGTTTTAGTTTTCTTGATTTTTTCCATTCTTTCTTGATCCAAATTGGTCCCTAAAAGCCTTGTGACCATAATTTCATGATTTTGATCCCAAAAATTCAAGAGTTGACTTTTTACTCATCCTGGTTGACTTTTCTCCAATTTTCTGATTTTCAATCAACTGAACAATTGAGGACCTTCCAAAATGAATCCAATGGTGAAATTTGAACCATAGGTACTTGACATCATGTAGAGAACCATGAAACCATGCTTGGACCAAAGTCTCATTGATAAACCTAGTTCATTAGAAACCCTCATCTGACTCCTTTTTGTTGGGAAACGTTGCATTGCTTGCCTCCCTTGATCAAAGCACCTCTGTATAGGACTTGTGGCTTCAAGTGAATACTTGTGGGATATTGTGGACCATTTGCACAAGGTTGATAAGCTTTGTGGTCCTTTAATTGCCTTTGTATAGCCTTCAGTTGCTTTGTTCACTGATCACAAACCTATGCCCCTGCTGTGATGGTTATGATGCAATGTTTTTGGTTATTTTATGAATTTATGTATGCTAAATGCTATGCAAAAAGTTGGGGAAATGAGAGGGCAAATTTTGAGGTATTACAAAAGGCAAAACTAAATGGGGAACTAATCAAGCCCTAATTGTTGTCATACTTGGAGACCCTAGGGTTTTTGAGGCTTAAGAGAGAAAGAATCTTCAAAGAGCCACCAAGGAGAGAAACAAATGAAAGGAGAAAGAAACAGAGAGAAACAAGACAACTTGTTTCACTTAAGAAGACAAGTTGCTTGAAGGAAGAAAGTGGGAGAGAACATGAATGAGCAAGCTCACTCTAATACAAAGATAAAATGCAACAATGATGCAATAGAGATGAAAAGAGATTGTGAGAAGTGAAGGCAAATTCACTTCTCAAAACAACTTACCACCTGAAAAGTTAGCAAAAGAAATGAAATGGAATGAGAATGAGATGAAATGCCATGATGCAAACCAAAGTCAGAAGCATGAACATGATGTAAATGATGCTAGGAGATGATGCAAACACATGACAAGAGATGAGAATGATCATACAAGCATAAGGATGCAAATGAGGCATGCTTTGAACCATAAAGATTCCTGAATGTTTATGAAATGGAATGAACATATAACATGGCAAAGGAATGATGCAATGATCAATCATGGTTCTAACATGTCCTAAGATGTCTTAAGGATCATGAGGATGCACAAACTGTCATGGCAAGTTCTTAAATGCAAGCAAATGAGAAATGGATGCAAAGGAAGGCAAGAATTAGGGTTTATGCATAACATGTAACACAAAAATCCAAAATCAGAAGCAAAGGTCATGACAAAAAATTGAAAATGGGATCAAAGGAACCCTAACCCTACACAAGTTCACTGCCCAAAGGAGGAGACCTAAATCTAAACCTAATGGAAGTTATGATTTTTCTAAGTCAACTAGGGTTTCAAGGTACCTCACAATGAAAAATGCAAAACAAATTGAAAATGGAAGATAAATTCAAACCAATTTTATCCTATAAACTACATGCTATGAAGGATGCAATGCAAGAAGAACCATCATCAAACTCTCAATGGTTAGGCAGAATGGATTTTTCCAAGTTTGAACAAAAATATTGCCTTTAAACAAATTTAATTCCAATGAAAATTGTCAAAATGCATCAAGAACCAAAAAGAAATTTATTTTGAGAGTTTGATAATGTTTCTAAGTGTTTTAAAATGCAATATGAATTTTTTTGTGATTTTTAAATACCTAAATGCATTTTTAATTAATTAATTTCCATTAACTAATTAAAAATAAACATTTAAATGATTTTAAAATAATTTTTAATGCAAAAAATGAAAATAAAAATATTTTTGGGTTCTGAAAATTAATGAAATGCTTGACAAAAAATTTCAGAATTTTTAAATATGTTTTACTATTTTTAATAATTCGTGTAAATAAAATGCAAATAAAGTGAATTAAAACTAATTAAAATGGAAAGTATGCAAAATGGAAGAATCAGATTGAATCTGGGCTTGGGGCTGTTGACTTGGCGCCACATCCAAGGGCCCAAGTTCAAACCTGACTAAACTTTATTTAATAATTAATTAATCCTAGGTTTAATTAATAAATGACTGATTAGGGCTTAATGAGACATCTGGACCATCCACACGCGCGCGGGAAAGCCAGATCAAGGGCTGTTATTTAAACTTGCTAATTAAACACAATTAGGGCAAATGACTTTCAGATGACCGGAACAGTGGTTCCAGTCATCTTCTCCGGCGAGCACAAACCCTAGATTCTTCTACAGGTTAACAAACACCAAATTTCTTTCACCAAAATGATCCCCACATCCTTCTAAACCTAAACCCTCATCTAAAATTCATTTATTCTTCCTCACAAACATGAATCGAAACAAAATGCAAAACACGTGCAAATGTTCAGAGGCTTCATACATGATGGTTACTTCACCATTTTCAAAAGTAAACACATATTCATGATCAGGAGAACATGCAGAATCATAAAAGAACTTAAAACTTAGCTCCTGGGAAAAATGTTCTTCATGTTACCTGAGATGAAGACTCCCCTGTTGCTGAGCTTTCTGGACTCAAACTTGGTGCAATCCCCCTCCTTTGAGCACCCTGATGATGGAATGAAGCTTGGAGTGCTTTGAGAATGGCTGGTTATGGATGTTTTGTTCTGGTGTAGCAGAAATGAAGGTCTTTGTGTATGGGGATTCAAGCTGTTTCAGGGTTGGTTTTTGTCCTCAGGGTGATTTGTGACTTGTTGGTGAAAGAAAAAGTGAAGTTTGATGGATGTGTGAAGAGATTCGAAGAGGAGAAGTTTAGGACAGATTTTGTGCAAGTTTGATTGTGTCCTGTTTCAATGCCAAATGAGTTGCTATATCACTCCCATAATGTTTGAGTAGGCTGTGGAGCAGGTTAGTAGAGGCTGCTGATCACTATTCCAAGAGTATGGGAGAAATTGCAAAAAGTCAAGGTTTGGTGTACTTGAGGCATGGGCTGTGGCAGAGATGGTTTCTTGGCTTGTACTGCATCAGCTGAGTTCAAGGATGACTCTTGGATCAGTTGTGGTGAGCTGGAATGGATGAAGGGTGAGATCTCACATGTTTTGCAATTTTACAACTTGTTACACTTTGTGATTTTTGGCCATGGACAAGTGACATCTCTTGGGTAATATGCAGCACAATGCACCATAGAATGTTGCTATGATACTTTGATAATGATTAGAGACCAAACAAAACCAAAGGAACCCTTCTTGCAAGTTTTCCCTTTTTGTGATTTTTATGAAAGATGGTTTATGATACTTGGACATCAAGGCATGAAAATGAGAAATTTCTTGGGCCAATCTGAATTTTAGGCATTGCATTATGTTTGTATGAAGATTAGAAGTCACTTTGAAGTCATCTTTGGCCTTGGCATGAGGTTTTTGCAACTTTCCTTCTTTGGTGCAAAAGTGAAAATTTCATGATTTTTCCCAACTTTGCAAAGCCATAACTTTTGATCTAAAATGAATTAGAAAGAGTTCTTGTACTTTTTGAAAAGGGAATGATCCAATCTACAAATTTCATGACCAAAGTTTTCTCATTTGAAACATTTTTGAATCAATTTGAGGAGGTTGAAAAACTTTCCCAAAATAGCAAGTTTACATTATAAGTCACTTTCCAAAAAAGGCAACTTTGCAAATGGCTTGAAATTCTTCAATTTTGTGAACTTCTAACACCTTCTATGATCAAATAAAGATCATACACATTCAAAATGATGGAGAATTCCCTTTGGTTGGGTCACTGGGGGCCTCAGATGCCCTGATTTTGCACTGACTTGTTCAAGAAGTCAACTCTTGATTAGATGCCTTCCCCATTGAATTTCTTCATGAAAATTGATATGCATGATCCTCATACCATATAGATACCAATAGAAACAAGAATGACCAAAAAAATTGGATTTATGGCCTCTGAATCCAAAACCCTAATTTTAGGTCATTTGTGTAGTTAAACCTGGCTCTGCTTCCATGCCTTTCTCAGTTCTTGTGATTCTTTGACTTTCTTGACTTTGTGAGGATATAATATGATGCTAGAACATACATGGACCCCTTTGAAGTGAATGAAGACCTTTGGAGTGGCTCAAATGGCTCAGGGATTGCTTAGATCACAAACCCTAGATGCAGATGACTTTGAATCAGTGCAGTTAATAAAAAATGTGGTATGAGATGCTATGATTGAATCTATGCAAAATGAAAAGATCACAAGCCATGGTGAAATGAGTGAGGGAAAATTTGGGGTGTTTACACCTATGTTAGATTTCACGAGGGGGTCAATGAAATATATGACGAATCCATAGAATTCAACGAGAACGAAATAGACCTTGCTAAACTTAAGCAGGTCCCCCTACTCTTGTAAACTGTTAGTTCCTTTGAATCGAAAAAACTTTGTCGAAACTGAAAAGAATGATAGGTTTCCAAAGAAAACATACACTTTTAACATCACTAAATATGACGAAATATTTGATTTGTTAGTTAAGGATGGTCAAATATTAGTGTCTCCAGGTGCTAAAATACCACCTTTAGAACAACGAAAAAAGAGAGGTTTTTGTAAATACCATCACTTTTTGGGTCATAAAACTTCTCAATATTTTATTTTCAGGGATTTTGTGCAAAATACAATTCAGGAAGGGAGACTCAAATTTGGAGAGAAGCCCAAAAGTCATATGAAGATTGACACGAATCCTCTTCAAACTGCAGAGGCCAACTTCACCAAACTTAATGAGGTCAACATGCTCGAAGTAGCTGAGGATTTTGACAGTAGTGTGGGTAGCATCGACACTGATGAATTTATGGGTTGAAATGTTGTACGAAGCGAAGTCACTGAAGAATTCATCGATGATGTTGTGTTTTACAGCTTCACTGAATAAATTGATGGCTTTCAGGTGGAGCACTTTGTATGCATGGCTGCTGAATACTAATTCAAGACATCACCTGATGTCGAGAAGTTTGGTGTGGGGACAACTATTAAATCCAATGAGTATGCTGAAGGGTTGAATCTATAGCTGGTAACTAGGGAGATTGTTGATGGTTTCCTTAGGATGGACAAGGTTACTGAAGGCCTTGACATTGACTTTTCCAAGATAGATTTGAAGGATGAGGTCGATGGAAACATGGTCGAAATCAAAAATGAACATGCCATAACTGTTGATGACTTAGGTCTTTAAGAGGAATACAACAAGGTGGCATATCCTAAGGAGGAATAGACTATTTCCAAATTCTTGCATAGGTGCCAAAGGAAAAACTCTAAAGTGATATTGTGCCCTAGGTGCAGTTCCATCTTCAATAAAAAGGTTTCCCACAACCTTCAGGGAGTGAGAGAAGTCAAAGAAAATCAAGAGCGAAGAAATTCTCAAAATCCAAGGGGTTTCGACCCAAGGCGAACTGCTCAAGGAAAACACATTATTGTAAAGTCCCGGGTTCCTAGAGCAAGGCAACTCACCTTTAAGCCTAGTGGTGAAGTACCCAAATATAAATGGGTTAAACTTGTCGACGCTAAAGGAAAAGGGAAATATAAATGGACCAACTTTTATGTGGAAAGAGGTTCTTCGATGGACTATAGGAAGGAGTATAGGTCATAAAAAAAAGGCTGTTTATGTCTCTGAAAATTACAAGGGTAAGAATTTCATGTCCAGGTCACAATGGAAAAGGTAACAAAGGTGAAGGAAGGCGCAAAAGGATGCCTTAGTAAAAGATCAAGCTCAATCTAGCACCAACATGCTAGTGGGTAATGTTGGAGGTTATGAAGACAAGACAACTAACAAGGTGCATGTGGGGCGAAATTTGTTCAACGAAAAGGGGCTAAGATAAAATCTGAAGATGAGAATATGGCAGATAACTTTGACTCGGACTCAAAAGCCTCCTTCGATGTGATAATGAATGTGGTTTCAGTCATGCCAAAAGAGTACGACAGGATAATAGAAGTCGAGAACTTGGATGTTAACACTGAGGCTAAAATGGCAACACACAAACCTGTGTGCTACCATGTAATAAATAATGGTTGTGTCAAAGAGCATAATGCTTTCTTTGAGCGGCGAACTAAAGTTATGAGGGGGCATTTAAAGCCTCTATATATCACTGGAAAAGTGGAAAATGTGGTTGTCAACAAGATACTGGTGATTATGGTGCAACAGTCAACTTGATGCCACATTTCTTGCTTGCTAAGATTGGTAAGTTCGACACCGATATAAAACCCCACAACATGGTCCTTTCTAATTATGAAGGAAAAATTGGTGCTACTTTAGGTGTCTTACAGGTCGGCTTGACTGTTGTAACAGTGACTAGGCCCACCTTGTTTATGGTGGTCGAAAGTAAGGCCAACTATAACCTTCTGCTGGGAAGGGAATGGGTCCATGGCATTGGAGCAGTACCTTCGTCAATGCACCAAAGGGTCACCATATGAAGGCCTGATGGGATAGTGGAGAACATCGAAGGAGACCAAGGGTACTGCAAAGTGCTTGCAAATTATGTTGATGGAATCGAATTCGATAAGAAATTGGTGCACATTGTGCCATGCACCCCAACAAATTTTGAATTTACCTATGATGACCATGCATTCTCCTCATTGTATTTACATCCTATTGAGGGTTTTCGATGGGATAGAGAGGTTGTAGGGGACGAAGGCAATTACCCATATTACTTTGGGATCCTGAGATATGCCCCACAAGTTGGGGAAGTGAGGGAAATAATAATGACTGAACTCGAAGCATTGCAAAGAATTTTGGCTTATATGGTCGAAACCAAGTTACAAGCGACCTTGGAGGATGCACAAAATCACATGGTTGTCAAAGCCAATATGGAGTTTATTGAAGGAGGTCCTGGTAAAGACTTTGACCCTGAACCACATGATAAAACTCAGATCGAAGAACAAGACCAAAGGCTTGATGCCATTTATGACAATGAGCCTGTAGGTTTTGAGAAGGATCCTATTTGGGACTGGGCCTGAGTCTTTGTTGAGCAAAGGCCCAATCCGTCGGGCATGACCCACGACCCAATGTTGAAGCATGTGGACATCGTCTCCCCCACGCAGTCCACATCACCAACTGTCCATCATTATCTCCTGAAATGTAGGGGCAGTTGGACCAAGGCCAAGACCACATGTTAGGTCTTATTTTCTCCTACGCATTCCTTGGCAGTTCTTTCTTGGGCCTAACTGATCCAGCCCAAGAAAAAACCATGGCCCAGCGCTGGGGGCACATTATAAATACCCTCTATTATCAGAGGGTCAAGTATTCTGAATCTTTTCTCTTCTACCTTTATGGGCTTGCATTCTACATTAACGTCGGAGTGTCTTGCAGGTGCACCCCCACCTTTCTCAGTCCATCATCGTGCTTGTTGTTCAACACCTGGAAGGTTCCTTTAGATCAGGTCAGATCAGTGGTGCCGTCTGTGGGAATCTAAGTTTTACCCATCTTCCACAACAGAAGATCAAAGCTTCAATTCATCTCTTTCAACCATCCAACATGACCAGCAAACACGGCGACAATCGTGCCCTCGGCCTTGTCGACTACCCCACTGGGACGAAAGACAACCAACATGTGATCCACGAATCTAATCCAAGATACAGGCATCTTGACACCCCGTCCCCTAAGCCCGAGGACAACGACATTCTCGAACCTCGGCTCGCGGCTCCCTTCCAACCCATCCCAGTACCGGTTGAAGGGGATCCTACCTAGATAGTTATGGTGAACGCCATCAACCAGACCAACCTCATGCTCTTTCAACAGCAGATGAGGATCGTGGCGCTGGAGACAGAACGCTAGACCAACCCACCTCGACATGGTCGTGGATCTCAACCCGAGAGACACCAACCGGAGGCGACCAAGAAGTGAGGATGATCACTTCCTCGGCGTGGACGACGCTCCCCAGAACCAAAGAAAAACAAGGCCAAGGGGCGCCCTGAGCAGTCGAACGACCAACCAAGGACATCTCCTTGGCGCAACTAGAGCCCCATAAATGAGAAGTACTCACCCCTGAGGAGCGACGAGGATGACCCTCGCTGCCCACTTTCTCGGGCCATCGTGGAGACTGCACTGCCAGCGGACTTGGAGAAACCCCCGTACCTGGCGACGTACGATGGGACAACTGACCCCGATGACCATGTCGACAACATTAACGCCATGCTCGACTACCGCAATGACGTTGGCGGGAACGTTAAATGCAGACTATTCTCTACAACTCTCAAGAAGGGAGCCATGGCATGGTACAAAAACCTGCCCCCCGAATCTATCACGTCCTGGAGAAGCATGAGGTCGGCGTTCACGAGGCACTTCACAGCCTCCCGACGCCACCCAAAAACTGAAGCGACCCTTGAAGCCATCATACAAGGGGAAAATGAAATGATGCGCTCGTACATCGAGCGATTTAACCAAGAAGTTGTTGAGGTGGACACGACCGACTACATGAAAAAATATCTCCTCGAGAAAGGGCTCCTTGTAACACGGTGGGAGAACTGACTTTTAGTAATGTTGCAGATAGCAAGAGTCGCCACCGACTTTTATTTTATCCAAATGGAAATGACATAAAAGAACAGGAAAGACCTATTTTAAAAGACTTGGGTTCGGGGGTAGGTTATACAAAGGGAAGGTGTTAACACCCTTTATATCCATGTTTATCCATGGGCTCTTAGTTACTTAGCTCACTTAAATTGTTTTTGAAGAGTGTAGTGTGTGATTAGAAATTTTCTAAGTACTTTGTAATGATCCTCGTATGGATGTATACAAAGTCTTGTTTGAAAATGTTTTGAAAGTGAGGTGTAAAAAGTATTTTGAAATGTGAGCAAGCAACTAAGAGGTACCTACCCTAGATTAAGTCTTTCATGTTCTCGTATGTTCTTTCAATGGTAAGATTATCCCAATTATTAAGGAATAGGTAGTCATTACCTTGGATATGTTATGCGACAGGTGTAGGGTCATCATATGGTCAATGAAGGCAACTTAAGGGTGTCTTTAGCAATTCGTAGGGACTATCATCATTTATTCGAAGGGACAAGATCATTATTCCGTAGGCAACCTCGAAGGGACTTGATCTTTTAAACTGTAGGGACTTGATGATTTTATGAAGGGACTTTGCTTAAGACACCCCTATATTCGAGGGACTTGACCATTTTTAAGGCAACTGAGAGGGATAACCTAGGAAGTGCAAGATGGCGATCCAAGATCGACTTACGTGTGTGAGTGTTTATATTCAAGTATTTATCTTATTTAAATTAATTTTCTAAATCATTTTTAATCACATTTAGGTTATGCACACCCTAAGATTACTAACCATACAATAAAATATTTACGAAATAAAATAAAGACGGAAAATAAACCTACAAGTATTACATGGCTTTAGCAGATACATACTAATCAAATAAAAATAATAATGATAAATATAATAAGAATAATAAATAAACAATAATCAAATATTAGCAATAACAAAATAATAGCAATAATAATAATGATAATAATAGTGAATAAAGAAATCAAAATTAAAAATCCTAGTAAGAGGAATTCGTCATAAAAGTTTTTACAAAACAAAAGAAAGGCAGCTATGTGAAAAATAATCCTATTGAGTTTCAATTCAACTATTGCCATTATCTTCAAGTATCTCATCTTTTGCTATCGAGATGGAAATGATTGGATTGATCTTTATCTGTTTGAACTTGATCCAAGTAGCACAACTGGTTGAGGTTACATGAGTGATCCAAACGAGACATAGTCGTACGCTTTAATCCCTAACTTTTACCTGGATTGTCTTTTCAGGTTTTCAATCCACCGGGATACCTTTTTTTGCCCAAGCCTCCCTTTTGGGTTTTCGACTTGCCGGGTGTACAATCTTTTATATATATATCCCTAATTTTTGCCCGAACCTTTTTGGTTCGCCGAGATGCCCTTATTTTTGCCTAGGCCAGTCAACCTAGCGGGTCTCTTTTTATGCGTAGTATTTTTTAATTATGTCTGCGTTTACGGGCTGTGGGAAATCTTCACCATCCATAGTGGTAAGCATCATGGCACCTCCTGAAAATACCCTCTTGACTACAAATCGTCCTTCATATGTAGGAGTCCACTTGCCCCTAGGATCACCCTGTGGTAATATGATACGCTTGATTACCAAGTCTCCAGTCTGATATACCTTTTGCTTAACCTTTTTATTAAAAGCTTTGATCATCCGTTTCTGGTACATCTGACCATGACAAACAACTGCTAGCCTTTTCTCATCAATCAAATTTATCTGGTCAAGTCGAGTTTGAATCCACTCATCCTCATCCAAGCCTGCATCCTTCATGATTCTTAAGGAGGGGACCTGAACTTCAATGGGTAGAACTGCTTCCATACCATATACTAAGGAGAATGGGGTTGCCCCTGTAGAAGTACGTATTGTAGTACGATAACCATGAAGAGCAAATGGTAACATCTCATGCTAATCCTTATACGTAACAATCATCTTCTGTAGAATCTTCTTGATGTTCTTATTGGCGGCTTATACTGCACCATTCATCTTTGGAGGATACGGAGAAGAATTATGATGCTTAATCTTGAACTGCATGCAGAGATCAATAATCATAGTGTTGTTCAGATTTGAGCCATTGTCTGTGATAATCCTTTCAGGGATATCATACCTACATATGATATTATTCTTAATGAATCGAGCCATAACATTCTTAGTAATAGATGCAAATGAGGCTGCCTCCACCCACTTTGTAAAGTAATCAATGGCAACTAAAATGAAACGATGCCCATTGGAAGCAGTAGGCTTAATTTCACCAATCATATCAATGCCCCACATGGCAAAAGGCCAAGGAGCAGTCAACACATTCAACGGAACTAGAGGTATATGCACCTTATCAGCATAAATCTGACACTTGTGACATGTTTTGGAATGTTGATTGCAGTCAGCTTCCATGGTAGACCAATAATAACCTGCTCTTAATATCTTTTTTGCCATGGTATGACCACTAGAATGAGTGCCAAAGATCCCATCATGCATGTCTTCCATAATCTTTGTTGCTTCCTTCTTATCTATACAACGAAGCAAAGTCGAATCATGATTGCGCTTATACAAAATTCCATTACTCAAGAAGAACTTAGCAGAAAACCTCCTCAGAAACTTCTTATCATTGACATATGCCCCTTCAGGGAACTCCTGAGCTTCAAGATACCTTTTCACTTCATAGAACCAAGGCTTTCCCTCTACTCCTTCAATATCAATCTCATTACAATATGCAGGCTTCTCAAATCTATCAATAGTGATTTTGGGAGCTTCATCATCCCAGCTAATCTCAAACATAGATGCCATGGTGGCTAATGCGTCTGCCAACTGATTCTTTCCTCGTGGAATATGTCCAAAGGTAATCTCTTCAAAATATGGGATCAAAGATAACACATACTCTCTATAAGGAATGAGATTTGCATGCTTGGTATCCCAATCTCCTTTAATCTGACTAACTACCAGGGCTGAATCTCCATATACGTCCAGAAACTGAATCTTCATCTCAATGGCAGCTTTGATACCCATGATACATGCTTCATATTCAGCCATGTTATTGGTATAATAGAAACAAAGTCTAGCAGTAATTGGGGTATGACAACCTTCCGGGGAAATGATCACAACACCAACACCATTACCAAGCGCATTAGAAGCTCCATCAAAAACCATAGTCCATCGGGATCCCTGTTCGGGTCCGTCATATTGTCTAGGTTCTTTAGTAACAATCATAATATCTTCATTCGGGAACTCAAAATTCATTGACTGATAATCATCCACTGCCTGATGAGCTAAATGATCAGCTACCACACTGCCCTTAATTGCTTTCTGAGTGGTGTACTGTATATCATATTCCGTGAAGATCATTTGCCATCTCGCTATTCGTCCGGAGAGAGCAGGTTTCTCGAATATGTATTTGATTGGATCCATCTTTGAAATCAACAAGGTAGTATGAGTCAACATATATTGTCTTAGTCGGCGAGCAGCCCATGCCAAAGCGCAACAAGTTTTCTCGAGAAATGAGTATCTTGTTTCACAGTCGATAAACTTTTTGCTAAGGTAGTATATTGCCTGCTCTTTTCGACCAGACTCGTCATGTTGCCCCAACACACACCCCATTTAATTGTCTAATACTGTTAAGTACATAATCAAGGGTCTTCCATCAACTGGTTGCATCAAAATTGGAGGTTCTTGGAGGTATTTCTTGATTTCATCAAAGGCTAACTGGCACTCATCATTCCATTCCATTACCTAATCTTTCTTCAGCAACTTGAAGATTGGCTCACAGGTAGCAATTAGTTGGGAAATAAATCTTGCAATGTAATTCAGTCGTCCCAAGAAACCTCTAACTTCCTTTTAAGTATGGGGAGCAGGCATCTCTTGTATAGCTTTTACTTTTGCAGGATCCACTTCAATACCTTTTCCACTGACAATGAAACCCAGGAGTTTACCATACCTAACTCCAAAAGTACACTTGTTTGGATTCAATCTCAGTTTATACTTATTCAACCTCTTAAACAACTTTCACAGATGATCAAGGTGGTTTTCCTCATTCTGGGACCTGGCTATCATATCATCCACATATACCTCTATCTCATGGTGAATCATATCATGAAACAAAGCCACCGTAGCACGCTGATATGTTGCCCCAGCATTCTTCAAACCAAATGGCATCACCTTATAACAAAAGGTGCCCCATTGTGTAACAAATGTAGTCTTCTCCATATCTTCAGGCGCCATCTTAATCTGATTGTAACCATAGAAACCATCCTTGAAAGAGAATACCTTATGTTGAGCAGTGTTGTCTACAAAAACATCAATATGTGGAAGTGGAAAGTCATCTTTAGGACTGGCCTTATTCAAATCCCTGTAATCCACACACATGTGTACTTTACCATCCTTCTTGGGTACTAGTACCACGTTTGCAACCCATTGAGGATAAAAAGTCACAGCTAAGAACCCTGCATCAAATTGTTTCATTACCTCTGCTCTAATCTTTTCTGACATTTCAGGACGCATGCGACGAACCTTTTGCTTCTTTGGACGACAGTCTTCTTTTACCGGTAGACGGTGAACCACAATGTCAGTATCCAATCCTGGCATATCTTCATAAGACCAAACAAAGATCTCCACATAGTCACGTAACATCTGGATCAGTCTGTTCTTAACACCATCTTCTAGTTCAGCCCCTATCTTGACCTCTTTCCTGTTTTCCTCTGTTCCCAGATTCACAACTTCGATTGGCTCTTCGTGTGGCTGTATAACTTTCTCTTCTTGTTGTAACAACCTAGCAAGCTCTACAGGTACTTCACAATCTTCCTCCTTTCCATCTTCAGCTCGATAGATCGGATTCTCAAAGTCATAATTGGAAATAGTAGAATTGTTATCAACAGGATCCAAAGTGGATGAGGATCTGCATTTTAGTGATGTGGGTGTGTGTAAGAACACATAGCTGATAAAACAGGAATAATAATAAAAGAAAGACAAGGAGCACAATATTTACGAAAACAAAAAGTCCATTGATTTTATTGAATGAAGTATGCAAATGAAATGACATCCCAAAATAAGCATACCATTGTGCCCCGGGGAAGACACAAGGCTTAAAAAGTTTTATTGTTCGAAATTACAAACTTAAAGCAAAACATAGTAATAGTATTTACTCCTGACTAAAGGAGATAGGAATAACGTCTTCAGCCTTCCAATTGTTGAGCCCATCACCCATGGTAGGAAAGATCCAATCATCCAGGTTGTAGTCTTCATTATGGTCACCCACAACATTGGTTTGATCTCTTATGACCCCTTGATTAGTGATACGAACAACACGAGCACGACGAACAGTCCTCTAAGATTCTACAGTGAAACCCAAACCAAACTTGTCAGACTTGTAAGGGATGTTGGGAAGCTGACCCCAAATAGCAGAACCACCTTTTTCAACCACAGCCTTAGCATCTTTGAGGGAGGCCATTGCAGGAGGTATTCTAGCAACCACAGGAGCTCTTTCAGAAACAGGGACAGACTGAGGAACAGGAGTAGAGCAAGGAACAACTTCAAATGTTTGACACGGAGTTTCAACCATTTCACCCTCCATTTCTACATATTTGAAAGTATTCACATGGCTAACCATGTACTCTTCTTCACCATAGACAGTGACAATTTTGTTTTTCACCGGATATTTCAACTTCTGATGTAAAGTGGAAGTCACAGCACCTGCCCCATGGATCCAAGGACGCCCAAGCAAACAAGAATACGCAGGACGAATATCCATCACATAGAAAGTAGAGTTGAAGATTTGAGAGCCTACTTTGATTGGGAGGTCTACTTCTCCATGTACCACTCTTCTTGAACCATCAAAGGCCCTCACCACCACATTACTTGGTCTTAACACAACATCTTCAGGACTGAGCTTGTCCAGAACCTCTTTAGGGAGCACATTTAATGAAGAACCATTGTCCACCAGTACATGAGACAAAGTAGTGCCCCTACATTCAATGGAGATATGCAGAGCTCTGTTATGGTTTCTCTTGGCAGGAGTTAGATCAGCATCAGAAAAGCCCATACCATTATCACTAGTCAGATGTGCAACACAATTCTCAAATTGATCCACAGAAATTTCATTTGGCACATGAGCAGTCTTTAAGAACTTGATTAAAGCTTTAGCATGGGCCTCATAACACAACAGCAAAGATAACATGGAGATTTTGGAGGGAGTATGCCCCAACTGGTCAACAATATCATAATCACTCTTGCGAATGATCTTCAATACCTCTTCCATCTGTTTAGAAAGATTTTCAGCAGTTGGTGCCTCATCTTGTACAGGTTCAATCAGGGGACCTTTGCCCTGAGCATCAGTACTTGGCTCAGAATTAGAGGTATGAGTTTGAGTAACTGCACTTTTAGAGGTATCTTGAGGGGAGAATATTCTTCCACTTCTGGTGATCTTACTAGACCCAGCAATATTGTCAACATCAAGACTAATATCAGTAACAGGTTTTAAACACCCCAAATTTGCCCTCACTCATTCACACCATGGCTTGTGATCTTTTCATTTGCATAATTTCAATCATATCACATCATATTGCATTTTTTGCTTCACTGCATTGGTTCAAAGTCATCTGCATCTAGGGTTTGTGATCTGAGCAATCCAAGGGCCATCTGAGGCACTCCAAAGGTCATCAATCACTTCAAAGGGGTCCATGTGTGTTCAAGCATCATATTATATCCTCACAAGGTCAAGAAAGTCAAAGAATCACAAGAACTGAGAAAGGCATGGAAGCAGAGCCAGGCTTAACTGCACAGATGACCTAAAATTAGGGTTTTGGTTTCAGAGGCCATAACTCCAATTTTTTTGGTCATTCTTGTTTCTATTGGTCTCTATAGGTTATGAGGATCATGCAAATCAATTTTCATGAAGAAATTCAATGGGGAAGGCATCTGATCAAGAAATGACTTCTTGAGCAAGTCAGTGCAAAATCAGGGCATCTGAGGCCCCCAATGACACAACCAAAGGGTGTTCTCCATCATTTTGAATGTGTATGATCTTTATTTGATCTTAGAAGATGTTATAAGTTCACAAAATTGAAGAAATTCAAGCCATGTGCAAAGTTGCCTTTTTGGGAAAGTGACTTGTAATGTAAACTTGCCATTTTGGGAAAGTTTTTCAACCTCCTCTTTTTGATTCAAAAATGCTTCAAATGAGAAAACTTTGGTCATGAAAGTTGTAGAATGGATCCTCCCATTTTAAAAAAGTACAAGAACTCTTTCTAATTCATTTTGGATCAAAAGTTATGGCTTGTCAAAGTTGGGAAAAATCACTTATTTTTCACTTTTGCACCAAAGAGGGAAACTTGCAATTTCACATACCAAGCATTCTCATGTCTTCAAATCAACTTCTAAGCATTACACAAACATAGTTCATGACCTAAAATTAAAAAATGCACCAAAGAATCTCCAAGTTTCATGACTTATGCTTTAAGAAATCTCAAAAGGGCCAAAGGTTTACAAATTTGCAAAACCTCCCACAACTTCTCACAAACTTGTTAATTGACCTCAAACTCATTTCCATGGTCATCCTTGAATCAAGCTGCAGCAGACATGCCCTTGCTATATCCCTGAAACAGCCCATACCTCAAAGGACACATAAACTTGACTTTTTGCAAAAGGGACCATGCCAATCACACTGTGCCACCACCAACTCTCTGCCCTATCACAGTTTGATAAGTGGACAAAATGAGACTCAAAACACACAAGAGGCAAGCCTGAGCTATCCCACAAGTCAGCATACACAAAAATCCCCCCCTTTGCATCTTCTATCGAATCTCTCAACTCAGCAACTCAAACTTAAAACTTCTTCCACCATTCATCTTAGAATGCATCACTGATCACAAACCACCCCTTACTTTGCCTTAAAAGCCATCATACACCAAACACGATTTTCCCCCTCTTGAACTGAACTGAATCAATCTCCCAAACCAGCCATAAAAAACTCCAAACAAGCTTTGCAAACTCTTGAGGGAAGTCAGTAGAGGTGATTGGAAGCAAGGAACTGGCCAGAAAGCTCCAAAAGCAAAAGCTCCATCTCAGGTATCCTCTTGAAACTTTTTTCCAGAACCTCTATTTTAAGTTCTTAATTGGTTGTGTTTGTTCCCCTGAGTGTAATGAACTTGAAATTATTGAAAATGATGGAGAGATGAGGGTGTATTGCTTGTCTGAAAGTCTTACAGTTTTGTGTTCTTGGCTTCGAATCATGTTTAGGAGTGAAAATAAATTCCATTTGAGGTTGGATTTAGGTTTAGGGGAGTGAGAGGAACAAATCTGGAGCTTTAGAGCTCCAGAAATGACCTAGGGAAGAAGATAGCAATTTTCAGGGAGGGGTGTCACCGGAGAAGACGACCGGAGCTCTTCTCCGGTGACCTGAATGTCATTAGGGTTTAATCTGTGATTAGGGTTCAGTTTAAATATGGAGCGTACGATGGTGTTTCCCGTGCGTATTCAAGGGCTCAGATCACCCCATTTAGCCCTAATCCACATCATTAAGTTAATTAATTAGGTTTTAGTTTTAAATATGCCAGTTTGAAGGTCTCTTTCTTTCTTAAGCCTCATAAACCCTAGGAACAACCAAGCATGATCACAATTAGGGTTTGATTAGTCCCCTATTTAGTTTTGCCTTTGTGTCATCTTTGAGTCTTCTCTTCTCACCTCATAATCAAGGACTAAACCTTAAAGGTTTTAAGGCTTTGTGATTAAGCTTATGTCTGCATCCTTCTATTAGGATGGAGTGTATAACTTTAATCCTAAGTGTTAAACCCTTAATGTGTTTAAATCCTTTAATCAATCCATCTAATAATCACTAAGACATCAAGCTTGTAACTTGGGCCTTGCATTAGGGTTCTAATTCTTCCTTAAATGGTTAAGAAGGACTAACCCTAGTGTTAATGGACAAGTCCCCCTCAAGTTGTCTTAAAAATCATAAAATCCATTTCTTAATCTAATCATTAACTAAAATCCATTTAATAAAGGCTTTGTTTTGTCATGAGTTTAATCCCTAATCATGGATTAAGTTGAGGAGCCTTCCTCAGCTTAAATGTTCTCATCTATTATCCTTCTATTAGGATGGTGTAATGGGTCCATTAAATCCTTGATTATGGCTTAAACTCATTACTTAACACTAAACAAAAACAATAAAAACATCTAAATAAATACAAGTAGGTTAATGATCTTAATCCTACATCATGGTGATTAAGTGTGAGGTGTTTACTTCATACTTAAAGTATTCTCATTACCCCTAATCAGAGGGAGGATGTGATGAGTTTACTAACCCTTGGTTTAGGCTTAAGCTCATTAACTCATGACGAATCCAAAAGCAATAAAAGATTGAAAACATAAAAACAAACAATAATCGTCTCCTCTGGGATTCTTTTCCTATCACCTTCACTCACAAGCGAGAACTCGCTTCTCCCGTCTAATGCAAGACAGTTTGCACCTGAGCCAGACAGGTCATACACTTGAGCATAGGCAAGTAAGCAGTTCATCAGTCAATTCATCTTTCAGTCTCTTTGAGTCGAACTACGGTGTTCTGACTTCCTCATTGCACGAGAGGATACGTAGGCATAACTTAACAGTTATCGAACAAAAGTCTCTGTATATTCCCCCTCCTTCCAGCATTATTCTTTAAGCCTCATAGTCTTGAGCTTCATACTATTGTTCTTACACTGACACTTCTCTTATACACTTCACACTTCTTTTACACTGACACTTGCATTCTTTTCCAGCTTTGATACACAAATTGCCCTGACACTACCCCTTTAAAACACAAATCTTTTGAGCGTGGATCCCGTCGAGTACGACGGACAATCTGGGTGCTAATACCTTCCCAGGTTGTAACCAACCCCCTTTCTCAGTTTCTTTGGTTCGCAACCGTCTTATCTATCTTTTCTTAGGTTTATGCAGCATTACCTTTCCTTCGGGATAAAAATGCCTAGCTGGCGACTCTATTCATTTCTTTTCCTTCGCCGACCGTTCACGTCTGTACCCCTCTTGGCCCTGTGTCATTTGGTGGGAGCGACACAGGTGCACCAGTCAAAGGCTCTTTTTTGACACCATGGATATAAACATCAGAACCATAATTCCAGGGTATAACTTTATCAGAAGTATAAGGAATAGGGCCAGGAGTGGTAATGATCATGGGAGCCACTCTAGCTTCAACAACAATATTCACAGGGCCTTCAGCAGTAATCTTGACAGGACCTTTAGAGGTGATCCTGACAAGACCTTTGGAGGTAATCTTCACTGGTACTTTATCAACCATAGCTACATCTTCAAGCTTCGTGTTTCGAGTCAGATGTTCACACATACTTTCCACAGAAGGAGTCTTTTCAAACAATATAGTGTAATTGTCCATGAGGCGTTGAATACCATCCTTAAACCTCCAACAACTATCAGGTTTATAGGCACAATAAAAATAGTCTTCATTGCAACCTGGAAAGAACCCAACCTGCACCAGCTTCTTCTTGATAATGGATAGAGGAGTAGTCAAATTTGCTACTGAGGAAACGTATGAAACCTCATCAACAACATTAACAGTCTTCTCATGATTGGGCATAGGAGCAGTGATCACATTTGGGGTCCTAAGAGGGTCAAATTCAATTTCCCCAACTTCAATCATGTCTTGAATCTTGTTTCTCAACACCCAGCAGTTGTTGGTGTCATGTCCCGGACTATTAGAATGATATGCACATCTTGCATTAGGATTGTACCGAGGAGAGGATGTATTAGGATTCTGAGGAGGATCCCTTAAAGTAATTAGTTCCCCTTTCAACATGTGTTGCAAGGCTTGGGCCAGTGACATGTTGATCTTGGTGAACTGTCTTCTAGGCTTCTGTTGATTGTTTTGTTGTTGCTCTGGTGCTGTAGGGGCGGGATTGGAGATGTGAACTGCTCCCACAGATTGGTGACTCCTGTTACGACTATGTTGACCATACACAACATTAGAATCCTTCTTTCCACTAGGGGGTTTCTTAGCAGTGCTTGATGAAGAGGCACCCACATGTATCTTACCACTTCTTATCCCACTTTCCACACGTTCTCCAGTCATTATTAGCTCAGTGAAACCTGATGATGCGCTTCCAATGAGGTGACTATAAAAAGGACCATTCAGCGTACTCATAAACATATCCACCAGCTCCCTGTCAGTCAGAGGAGGTTGAACTCTGCCAGCCAGGTCTCTCCATTTATGGGCATACTCTTTGAAACTCTCCTTAGCACCCATAGACATGCTTTGGAGCTGCATGCGAGTTGGTGCTAAATCAGCATTATATTGGTATTGCCTATAGAAGGCCTCAGCAAGATCATTCCAATCATGAATATTAACACTTTCAAGTTTATAATACCATTCCAATTGAGCTCCAGATAAACTCTCTTGGAAGAAATGAATCCACAACTTCTTGTCAGTAGTATGTGGTTGAATCCTCCGGACATACGACCTCAAATGCAGTTTAGGACATGAAACACCATCATACACCACAAAAACATGAACCTTGAAGCCAATAGGTATAACTACTCCAGAAACTAAACTCAAATCTTCAAAATCAAGCCCAAAAGATTTTTGTAGTTCCATAGCGTTCATTCTGTCTACCAACATCTTGTACTTCTCCTCACTAGCAGGATCATGATAATAGTTCGCCTCAGAATCAGAATCTTCCATAGTATCATGGAGCCTCCTTCTTTCTCAGAATTTTCAGACTCAAAATCCTTAACCTCTTCTTTTGTCTTAACAAGACCTCTGAATCTTCTACCCAGGTTAATGAGGCCCCCTGATTTTCTAGTTTTCTTCTTCTTCTTCTTAGTCAGAAGTGCCTTCAGCTCATCTTGTCCCTTGGACAAGTTCAGGATCAGTTCTTGAAATTGTGCATTCTGAGCCTGGAGATCCTTAACAGTTTGTTCGAGAGCCATTTCTGCTGAAATAAACATCGAGAAGATAAGATGCCTGTTCATAAGAAACCTGTGATGCAATGATATGGTATGTAGATGCATATGCAATGTTTTCAAGGACCGCAGGATTTAAATTTGTTTAAACAACGAGAAATGACTTTTATTAGTAAGCAATAAACTTGTTTGCCTCTTGGGCTTACGATAAAATGCAATAAATACAAAGATGGGGTTTTAAGTCTCCCATGGACGTTTCCTCTTTGTATTGAGGTATGTGTTGAGATTCCGCTCCTCGTGAAGTTGTTTTGTCAGCTCCAGAATTCTTTCTTGACTAGCTTTGAAATTAGTCTCAAAAGTATCCCTTTGCTCCTTCAACTGGATCCAGGACCTTTGCAACTCTTCCATGTTAGTGGGCATGTCTGGATGAAGAATGCTAAGGAGTATCTCCTTCAGAAACAGGCTCCATGGTAACTAGCAGGATAGCAGGATATGGCATCATAATAGTCTGAGCACGTGCTCGTACCCATCTGAGATAAGGTTCCATAGGAATGGAGTACTTTGGTTCCAGAGTCTTACTGTCAACCTTGTTCACTTTACCCCAAGCTCGTATAAACCTTTGAAGGTAACCCTGCAGATCGTTGTCGTTGTCGAACATAATACCCTGAATAAGCATGTCATGAGGACCATCACTCCGAGCATAACCAAACTGGCGTAGAGCTAAAGAAGGGTTGTAAGTGATGCCCCCTCTTATGCCAAGGAGTGGCACATTAGGGAATTCTCCATAACGGTCAATGATAGTAACATTCTCCATAGATCGAGAGCACCAATGAATATCTGAATGAGAAAATGACATAATCCTCTTAGACCACCTTAACCATTGTTCATTCTTCATTACTGATCGAGGAAGGTGAGAGATAAACCACCAAGACAATAGAGGTATACAACACATCAGAGTTCCTCGTGCCTTTGTAGTACGGGTATGAAGAGAGTGTAAGATGTCTCCAAGTAATGTATGCACTGGATTATGAGTCAGAAATACGTTGATGGCGTGTACGTCTATGAACTGGTCGGGATTAGGGAACAACACTAAGCCATAGATCAATAGGGCTAGTATCTCCTCAAAAGCATCATAACTCATAGCCTTCAGGAACACTTGAGATTTCTCCATCAATACTTTAGCAAGAATACCCTTAACTCCACTTCTCGTTTCTAGGACAATGTCTGATTTCTTCAGATGTAGGGCTGCAGCAATGACTTCAGGTTTAGGCTCTTTTTCTAAGCCTGTGAAGAGTCTCTGATCAAGGATAGGTATACCCAATAGTTTGGAGAATTCTTCCATTGTAGGAACCGGCTGATAGTCGGGGAATGTGAAGCAATGATGTTTAGGATCAAAGAACTGAAATAGGACACTCATCATGTCTTCATTGAACCCTGAAGTGACTAGATCCAGTAGGTGACCATGCCTCTTGATGAATTGGGAATTTTCAGAAACTTGAGAGACCAATTCCTTAAGCTTAGGAGGTATTCCTACAAAGTTGATCCGGATAGTATTCCTACGAGCAGAAGCCATGACCTGCAACAAAGAACAGAGATAAATCCTTTGGTCCTTGAAATGGTTAGTGAAAATGATATGCTTATTATGCATGATGATGTTATGATGTTATGCTCAATCACAAACATGTGGCACACACAAACAAGTCACACAATAGCCCTAGGTTTGAAGGCTTGCATGAGGTTTAAAGGTAAGTACCCTCCCCTGAAGTTTAGTTAGTTCATCCTGTCCTACAAAAGTAACCAGGTTCTAAGGGATCTCAATATCACTGATCCTTCCCAAGGGTGGTTGTTCAGTAGGCAACTTACTTGCCAACCAAAACCCTCCAAGTTTAGGATCTCAATGAGCGTAGCATCGAGTATCAACCAACTTTAGTCTTCACCAAAGCCGGCTATCTCACTACTTTCTAAAGGCCAAGATGGGATGACTAGGGTTCTAAAAGTCAGTTAGTGTATTGACAACATATGGCAACCCCATATTATCCTTAACTTACTTAAGGAACATAAGCACCAACCAAGAAGTCACACTAACTATGGCCACCAGATCAACCATATCGGTATACGCCGTACAGTTTCCTTGGTCTATTGCCATTTACCTAGGGTACACTAGATCCGGGTTAGGATCTTTCACACATAAAGCCCAACAAGTAATATAAAGCAAACAAAGCAAACAATTTAAAGTGATATAATTCCTAAGGGTGCCCCTCTTTTACTTAGTAACTCCCCAGCAGAGTCGCCAGTTCTGTAACACGGTGGGAGAACTGACTTTTAGTCATGTTGCGGATAACAAGAGTCGCCACCGACTTTTATTTTATCCAAATGGAAAGGACATAAAAGAACATAAAAGACCTATTTTAAAAGACTTGGGTTCAGGGGGTAGGTTATACAAAGGGAAGGTGTTAGCACCCTTTATATCCATGGTTATCCATGGGCTCTTAGTTACTTAGCTCACTTAAATTGTTTTTGAAGAGTGTAGTGTATGATTAGAAATTTTCTAAGTACTTTGTAATGATCCTCGTATGGATGTATACAAAGTCTTGTTTGAAAATGTTTTGAAAGTGAGGTGTAAAAAGTATTTTGAAATGTGAGCAAGCATCTAAGAGGTACCTACCCTAGATTAAGTCTTTCATGTTCTCGTATGTTCTTTCAATGGTAAGACTATCCCCATTATTAAGGAATAGGTAGTCATTACCTTGGATGTGTTATGGGACAAGTGTAGGGTCATCGTATGGTCAATGAAGGCAACTTAAGGGTGTGTTTAGCAATTCTTAGGGACTATCATCATTTATTCGAAGGGACAAGATCATTATTCCGTAGGCAACCTCGAAGGGACTTGATCTTTTAAACTGTAGGGACTTGATGATTTTATGAAGGGACTTTGCTTAAGACACCCCTATATTCGAGGGACTTGACCATTTTTAAGGCAACTGAGAGGGATAACCTAGGAAATGCAAGATGGCGATCCAAGATCGACTTACGTGTGTGAGTGTTTATATTCAAGTATTTATCTTATTTAAATTAATTTTCTAAATCATTTTTAATATGCACACCCTAAGATTACTAACCATACAATAAAATATTTACGAAAAAAAATAAAGACAGAAAATAAACCTACAAGTATTACATGGCTTTAGCAGATACATAATAATCAAATAAAAATAATAATGATAAATATAATAAGAATAATAAATAAACAATAATCAAATATTAGCAATAACAAAATAATAGCAATAATAACAATGATAATAATAGTGAATAAAGAAATCAAAATTAAAATTTAAAAAGAGAAATTATTTTTAGGTTAAATAAATATTAGAACTTTTTTTAGATATTAATTAAGAAAATAAAACCAATTTAATAATAATAAGAAAAATATTAAGTTATTTACATATTAATAAAATAAAGATTGATATATTAATTAGGGTTTAGAAAAAATAAGTTAATTTTTTAGGGTTAATAGAAAAATTAGGGTTTTTGATTACAATTAAAATACATTATTTATTTATTTACAAATATATATATATATATATATATATATATATATATATATATATATATATATATATATATATATATATATATATAATAATTACATACAAATATATTATAAAATTAATACAAATAATTAACATTAAGAAAATAATTATAATATTTATAAAAAACATTATTGGTTATTAATTTAGAAAACATTTTAATTATATTAATTTAAATTAAAATAAAGAAAATAGGAAAGAAATAAGAAAATATGAAAAATGCCCAAAAAGATAGGACCTGGGATTTGAACCAAGGTCTTTACCTCAACAATAACATACAAAACCAACTGAGCCAGCACGCGCTGGTGTTATCTATGTGCAATGCATCCATTATATTTTAAACCTGCAACCAAAAATAAATATGTGAAAAAAAAGTTGGAACCAAGGATTCGAACCCCAGCCCTTCTGCCTCCATGCGCGTCTCACCAACCAACTGAGCTAAGCCACACATCTGAAATACAAACGCAAACACAATCTAATAAAATAAGTAAAGATTTGAAAACCCAATTTCGCGCCAGACTTCATCTCCTTCCTCTAGCTGTCGTCTTAGGCTATACCTACAGACGTTCGTCACTAAATGTTTTAGTGACATATTTTTTCCATCACTAAAGGTCCTGCATATTCAAATATCACAAACAACAAGGATAAATCACTTTTAATGGTTCAAACAAGTTAATATGATGTCCCTAAGTCCAATTGATTCATCAATTTCAACTGAAATTGCTCTTAGCCGTGGTTCCCAATTTCAAGTTTATGAAACCCTAATAATGGTCGTTTGAGTATCAGGCGATGATTCATCACGAAAATTATCCAGAAAGCTTGTAAACTTCATTCTAAACATAAAACAACAATCAAAATTAGTGTATGATGCATAAATCATAAGAATCGAAAATTTCAAAAGTAAGAACAAAAGTGAATCGGTTTATGAATTTGAGCATGATTTGGATGCGAATGAGGGTTGAGATATGTTCAATGATGTTCAAGGATCATGTTTAAACCTTCAAATTGTCTGAAAAACAACACAAAGTAAGAATCCGAATTTGAAATTTTTTGAAAAAAATGAAGTTTGTTCTTGATCCTTGGGGGCAGCAAAATCGTCCCTTGTTATTGTCTTATGTTCATATACATATAGTGAATGGAATTAGGTCAAAAAACTTGTCCCTTCTTTGGGATTTTGGATAACTTGATGGTGAAGAACGATATGATCTTAAAAGTGAGAAAATTCAAATATTTTCATACTCTTAAAGACTTGCACGAATTTGGAGTGTATCCGATCAAGTTAAATGGTGTTTATGATCTTCTAGAACAAGAATCAAATCTAAATATTGAGTTTTTATATTTTATTTTGATTTAAATTGATTTTTAATGAATAAAATCAAAATAAATAAAAAATAAACTATAAAAATCTTAATAAATTAGAATTGAGTCGTGCCTTATGTCATGGTAAAGATTGGATCATAAAATTGCAAGCCCATGTGGAAAGAATTGGTTCCAAGACCCCATTTTCTCAATATACCTCTCAAAAATTTCCCAACTTTGCAAAGGCACAAATCCCTAAATTTTAAGGCTATGAAGGTGTTCTTGGACATTTTGGAAAGCTTAGAGAGTTCTCTAACCAACCTCTTTGGTATCATGTCCATATCCTTTACCATTTTCAAATTATGCCCTTTGGAAGATGTTGACTTTTTGTTGACTTTTAAAATGACCTATAATAATTTAGCTCATACCTTCCAAATAAAGCATTTTTGGGCTTGGTTTGTGAGACAAAAAGTTGTAGAGATTTCAATTTCATTCAAAATGAGCTTTGGATGGAAAAATTTTGATGAAGCATGTGAAAGTTATGGCTGGTCAAAGTTCAGTTGACTTTTCTTGTGAAAACCCTAATTTAGAAACTCCTGATTATTGATGATCTGAAATCCCCTTGATGAATCATGATCAACCCTTGATCAAATGATGAATTTTACTTCATAAACTTGATGTTGGCAAAAAAATCATGAAGTTTGACTTTGGTTTGACCACAGTTGACCTCAGTTTGACGTTTTAACTATTTTGAATGACTTTTGCATATATGATCATATGACTGAGCAAAACTTTGGGGAAAGCCTTGAAACTTGAAATAGGGATTCTTTAATACATGTGGGATGTTATGAAGCTCACTTGAGGCCTTGAAAGTACATTTAGCCTAATGAAATCCAAAACCCTAGTTTAGGGTGCATTGCTTAGGAGGAGGCTTTGTCTGAGGGAACTTCCAAGCTTTCTGACTAATTTTAAACCTTGTGAACCTCTTGGGATACCTTGTAAACCTCTTGGGATACCTTGTGAACCTTGTGAACCTCTTGGGACACCTTGGAGCATAATGTCTTAACTAGGGGAGGGCAAATTTTGGGGTGCAACACTCTTCCCCGGAAGCGGGCTCAACCGAGATGTCGGGATCAAACCACCTTGTTCCCTCGAAGAGCTCCTACACAAAGCTCAAGCGTACATCAGATACGAGGAGAAGCAGGTCACCCATAGTGTCCGGAGTAACCGCAGTCAGGATGACGCCAAAAGCTTCAAACACGAATACAACACCTCCTCGCGTCGCGCCGGAGAGAAGCAGAGAGACGACAGGCCTCGCGAGACCCGCGAAGGAAGAGGACTAGCTGGGCTCTTCTCCGAGTATACATTGTTGACCGCTCCCCACAAGCGCATCCTCGCTGAATGCATCAACTCTGAGTTCAAATAAGGCAGGGTATGGTTCCCCAAACCTACAACACCCAAGCCTCACATTGATAAGTCCAAATATTGTCGCTTCCATAGAAGCCACAGGCACATGACTGAAGATTATGTCCATCTGAAAGACGCGATCAAGATCCTGATTAAGGAAGGCCACCTCAAGTAGTACACTAAAAGAGGTGATGCTCCTCGACACGAGGACTATACTATGAAGAGAAACCGCAAAGACTCTTCGTCCAACAGTTCCCCCTTCCAAGTAGCCCTCTGCATATAACGCCCTGAAGATTTCCACCTCTCTGATATCCATATGGGATGACAACTTATTGATCATAGTCCATGGGATAACTTCCTAGTAGCCTTAGTCATCTCCGTAGGCGGAATAAATAATGAAAACGCCACCATCTCTTTCAAACGGAAGTTCGACGAGCTCCTACTGGCTGCACCTGATCAATTGGCGACACTGACTAAACCCCGGAGAAAATCCAACCCGATATCATTTTTCCTTGAGGAATTACCGTGCGGTTCACCCAACTCCAGCATTCTATTACTGATAAGGGCAAAGATGACACGTTTTGACATTCGACGTATTTTGGTCGACCAAGGAAGCTCGGTGGATATCATATATGCCAACCTGTTCAGAACTCTCAAATTGGACAAGACAAACCTACCCCCTTACGTTGGATCCGATCTTCAGGGATTCAACGGAGCTACCACAAGACAGTGGGGATACGCGAAACTATTTGTTCTATTTGGCGAGAATGAGATGGCCAGAGAGGTTAAAGTTCAATTCCTGGTGATCGAATGCCCCTTGCTGTACAACTGCATCCTCGGGCGACCTACTCTGACCGAGTTGACGGTAGTGTTCTCCATCGTCCACCTAAATTTGAAGTACTACACCAAGCATGGTCGCGTGGTTACGATTCACATGGACATATAGGCAGCTTGCGGGTGCTACGATGCATCAGTCAAGGGACAAACCATAATCAACACCTCCAAAGGCAACAAAAAACCTAGAGTCGAATAACGTCCACCTTCACCTAGAGTCAACTCTATCGACCTCGATAGTCGCATCGGTGAATAAGACACCGAAGCACAGGGACCCATCAACAGGCAGACTCCAACTCACCCAGAACGCCCAATCCCTGATGGCGAATTCTAGCTCATCCCTTTGGGAGACGACCCCGACAGAACTGTGAAAATAGGTTCTGGTCTACCGTCGGCGACAAAAGAGCAGCTCGCAACCCGCCTCAAGGAGAACGCATACTTGTTCGGATAGAGTGCTGCTGAGATGCCCGGTCTTGACCCCGAGTTTGCTTGCCATCAATTAGCCATAGATCCAACCATTAGGCTCGTAGCACAGTGTAAGCGCAAGCAGTCTCCCGAGAAAGCAGAGGTTGCCGAACAGCCTGTAAAATACCTCTTAGAGAGAAATTTTATTTCTGAAGCCCAGTACAAAACCTGGCTCTCTAATGTAGTCCTTGTTAAGAAAAATAATGGAAAATGGAGAATGTGTGTTGATTATACCGATCTCAATAGGGCATGTCCCAAAGATGTTTTTCCCTTGCCTAACATAGATAAATTGGTCGACAACTCTGCAGGTTTTAAACTCCTGTCCTTCATGGACGCGTACAACGGATATAACCAAATTCCCATGTTGAACACGGACAAGCGGCACACGGCCTTCATAACCCCGATTGGCAATTACTACTACAATGTTATGCCTTTCGGACTGAAGAACGTCGGGCCACATACCAGCGCATGATGAATAAGATCTTTCGGGGAGAGATCGGGGACATGCTCGAGGTCTACATGGATGACATGATAGTGAAGTTGCACGAGGAGCTCGACCATGCCCAACATCTCAGAAAGGTCTTCAAGCCAACACGGAGGTGCAAAATGAGGTTCAATCCAGAAAAATGCAGCTTTTGCGTACGGACAGGGAAGTTCCTTGGCTTCTATGTCACCGAACAAGGGATCAAAGCCAACCCCGACAAATGTCGGGCGTTCTTAGAATTCCCAACCCTGAACTCAAATAAATTCATTCAATCACTCAACGACATGCTTTCCTCCCTATCCCGTTTCATCGCTAAATCTGTGCAACACACAATTCCTTTCTTCAAGCTACTACGGAAGGAAGCTACCTTCAAGTGGACCGAGGAGTCTGAAAAATCATTGCTCCACCTCAAGAAGGCGCTCCCTGAACCACCAATACTGTCACGACCTCTGGCAAAGGAAACATTATACTTGTACCTATCCATAGCCACCAAGGAGGTCAGCTCAACCCTCATTCGCGAAACAAGCGACAAGTAAAAACCCATCTACTTCACGAGCAAAGCCCTTCAGGGCCCCGAGCTCATATACCAGCATATCGATAAGGTCGACTTGGCCCTGATAAACGCAACAAGGAGAATATGGCATTATTTTCTCGCCCATACAATCAAAGTCCGAACAGATCAACCCATAAAGCAACTGCTCAGACAACCAGATATGGCCAGCAGAATGTTGAAATGGTCACTGGAACTGTCAGAATTCGACATCCAATATGAAAACATGAAGGCCCTAAAGGCATAAGTCCTGGCCGACTTCATTTCCTAGATAACGTATAGCCCGACCCCAACTTGTGGCACCCACAAATGGACGATTTTCGTCGACGGCGCTTCCAGCTCAACGGGAAGTGGCGTAGGTATCATCCTCGAAAACGAAGACGGCATCCTGATTGAAGTATCACTAGCACTGGCCTTCCCGACTTCGAACAACCAAGTCGAATACGAAGCATTCCTATCAGGTTTAAGACTGGCCAAAGACCTAGGAGCAAAGGAAGTAAAAACCTCTACCGAATCTTAGCTCGTAGCGTCCTAAGTACGAGGATAATATCATGCCAAGAACGAAAACCTCATCAAATATCTAGCCCTTGTGAAAGACAAATTAGGAAAATTTGATTCTTAGGAGGTCCAACATGTCCCACGAGAGCACAACGCCCGAGCAGACGTTTTATCAAAACTGGCGAGCATACAAAAGAAGGGCGGAAACAAATCTGTGATCCAGGAGATCCTTCCCCTCCACTTGAGGTGAATGCCATTGGCGAAGCTCATTGTTGGATAACTCTCATCCATAACTACCTCACGAAGGACAAACTCCCAGCGGATCCAAAAGAAGCATCTGCAACCAAGAGAAAGGCGTGTTCCTACGTCCTCCTCGAAGGAAAACTCTATCGACGAGGTTTCTCCATCCCACTACCTAAATGCATCAAGGAAGAAAAGGTCACCGAAATTTTGGGAGAAATTCACGGAGGGATTAATGCCCAACATCTCGGCGGAAAGTCACTAGCACGAAAAGCACTCTGAGTTGTGACAGGTGTCAAAGACACGCAAACATGCACCTAGCTCCACCTAAAGAGCTAAAGACATTTTCCACCCTATGGCCTTTCACTTGGTGGGGAATGGACATCCTCGGGCCATTTGTGACCGACTTCTACCAAAATAAATATCTTATCATCAGAGTCGACTACTTCACAAAGTGGAACGAGGCCGAGGCCCTCTCCAAAATCACGACACAAAATATACTCTATTTCTTCAAAAGAAATATCCTCGCTCGCTTCGGCATACCCCAATTCCTTTTCACCGACAACAGAACGCAATTCACGAACAACAGTTTCCAAGACTTCGTCGCCAACTTGGGAACGAAGAGACACTTCACGGCCGTCGAAAATCCCCAAACTAACAACCAAGCAATCTCGAACAACAAGGTAATCTTACGAGGAATAAAGTGCAGATTGGGCGAAGCAAAGAATGCTTGGGTCGAGGAGCTACATAGCATACTCTGGGCCTACCGCACGACCCCGCATTCAACAACTAGGGAGACTCCATTCCGACTAACCTACGGGACGAAGGCAGTCATCCTGGTAGAGATTCGAGAGACCTCGAGGCAGACGGAAGATCCCCTTGACAAGGAGATGAACGACTAAGCACTACGAATGGATTTTGACCTTGTCGAGGAAATCCGATCCGAAGCAACCCTCCGGGAAGCATTGCTCAAACAAAAGGTAGCTCTGTGCCACGATGCAAAGGTTATTAAAAGGGAATTCCATATCGACAGCCTCGTCCTCAGGAGAAATCAGAAAGAAAAAAAAACCCGCGAGAGGGAAAGCTGGCCGCAAACTAGGAAGACCTGTACCGAGTCCGAGACAGGACGGACAACGGGGCATACTACCTCTAAAACCTAGAAGGTGAAGAACTTGCTCGACCCTGGAACGCTATAAAACTTAAGCAATACTATATCTAGACAATAACACGATCATGAGAATATTGGAGGTACAACCATGTTTCTCTAATTTTTTTGGATCGAAGGGAAGGTCGGCACCCTTGAGAAACGAGCACGGTTTTACTCGACGGATGATACTTCAAACGAACTCCTCTGTCGTAGTACCACGTAGGCAGGGCGCCCAACTCACGATGGGAAGTCCCAAGATGCGGGATTAGGGTCTCGATCACGACCCTCGTCTCATTCATACGCGGACATAAAACATGCCACCTTGTTGGTTCCTTAAACAGACGAACCTATATAGTAGAGCAAACAAGTTCACATCTTGATATTAAATCCAAAAAACACTTAACAAAATAAAATCATTGCATTATAAAACCGACAAAAAACTGGTCGGTACTGAGTACAAAAGGGGGGGACTTCTCCCGAAACAAACTATGGCATGGAGGCCAGAAAAACAAAAATATGGCGCACAAACCAGACCTATTCATCGACCTGCTCCTCATCCTCCTCATCATCCAGATCGACAAACAGGCAGATAATTTCGCCATCATCCACCTCGTAGTTAAAGGAGGTCCCGAAAGTCATAAGCCCAAGGTTGACAATCTTCGGTTGGTCGGTAGCATTGTCAAAACCCATCCAGAGGGTCTCCACACAGTCCTTCTCGAGCTGTCTGATCCAAGCTATCAGAGATCCCCGACTCCGCATATCCTGATCCTCCTCACTTTCCTCCTCAGCAGGGAGAGCCAATTTCTCAGCTCTTCGACCCTCAATCGAAGACGTTTGTTCTCCGCGACGACTTCATCGAACTTAACCTCCTTGTCCTTCAGCTTCTTGATATCATCAATCAGACTGTCCCGCTCGATCTTGACCTCCCCCAGCTCGAACATCAGTCCTTCCTGGACTTTGTATTTCTCCATGTAGTTGAAGAAGTCATGGGAGAGTAGGTCCCTTTTCACCTTGGTCGTCTGGAGCGCCTCTTTAGTAGCCCTCAACTACGATAACGGGCAAGTATTGTCGATGAGGACCAAAGCTGTCTCCATGACCCGGATCATCACAACTATATCCTAAGGGAGGTTGGCCTTTCTGGTCGCTTTATCCAAGTCAAGAATGGCTTTGGCTTCAGCACCCCTAACCCCGACGGAGCATTTGGCAATGAAAATTTCCCGCTGGAGATGGCAGGCAGGCAAGAGATAAGTTTCTCAGCTCTCTGATGAACCATCATTCGCGGCAGGAGTCTTATTTGGCAATCCCTCAGCGTGATGACGTTTGTGAGGATGGGAGTCGAGCACAACCACTGGAGTGTCGGGCGTCGCTGCAACATGTTGAAAGTTTTAGGGAGGAGGAGTCCCAGAACCACTACCTGCCTCTTGCCCGACTTCTTTGGAGGTTTGCCCGCACCTTTGTTGGCCAATTTCAGCACGCTTTCCTTAAGATTGGGCATGACAGCTGAAAAAAAAACAAACGTTAGACAAATGAATAAAAATAAACAAGGCAAAAAGGGGCGATCATAAACCACCTAGTGTTGATCAGCCGAACATCGAAGAGAGGAAGCCCACCATCGTCCAGGATGGGATTGTCCAGCCAATCCATGCACGCCGCAAGCATAGAGCTCCGCACGTAGGCCACTAGATTTTCAAAGGCCAGTTTTTCCTCGGGCCCTAGACTCTCAACCTTCACTCTATAATGGCCAGTTGACCATCTGAAATGGTTTTGTTGCCATTCTAGAGGAATCCTCGAGACAAGGAACTCCCCACCATTGGCATCTCGTTGAGTGCTGTAGATACTGTCTAGAGTACGCAAAGTGACGGGCTTCACCATGTACCACATATCCTTGAAGTTCCGAACAGAGTCATGGTATGTCTTGAAAAGCCGCATTGGCTGCTTGAAAGAAACCCAACTATGATGACCATACATCCCCGATCTTTCCAGGTGGAAGACTTGAAAGAATAGGGGCATAATACAGCCGACCTCGAGTTATTGGCAGACGAGTTCAAACGCCCGAACAAACGCAATCGCATTTGGGTGAAGATAAGAAGGAGCCAGGTCGAGCCTCTTGAAAACGACCGTCTGGAAACTGGTGAAGGGAAGACGAATCCCCACCTCCTTGAAAGCAAATTCATACACGGGGAACTGTTTTCCCCGGAATGTCGAGAAGATCCGTTATTCGAGGAGAGGGGCGAAACACTCCGTGTTGTGAGGCTCATTCAGACCCACGTCATCCATGATTGTGTGCGCAGAGCGGTGGTCCTCGACAAAACGCGAGCCTGTCTCCAAGGGCTCTTCGGCAACCCAAAATGAATCCTCGCCCTAAGAAGTGGTCGACACGCTCTCTTCCGCAGGATGCCCTTGCTCATCCACATCTTCCTCGTCCACTTTTATATCAATATCCTCCACGTGGACATCTTCGGGTCTCTGGTCCATGTTACCTAAAAAGCAGAGGAAATAGGTGAATTCGACGTCGCATCAAATTCACCCTTCCACCATAATTCAAGTGAAAGGGCGAAGGTTAGGATGAGGGGGAAGGCGCCCGACATATTCATCTCAACACTAAAAGATGCCAGGGACATTCATCTAAAAGTTTCCTGGGACATTCAAAGGATGCCCGTGACACTCAAATAAAACACTAAAGGTGCCCGAGAGATTCAAGGGAAATACATAAGTTTACCCGACACATTCATGCCAAAGTCATGATGTGCCAGGGAGATTCATCCTAATTCTCTAAAAAACAACCTAAAAGAAGGGCTCTTTTTACCTATTCTGGCAAATAATTCGTCGTACCAACTAACCAGACAAGCCTAATTCAACCAAAAAAAGGGACAGAAACTTTACCTTACATGATTCTGACGAAGCGACAGTACGACATCGACGATGGCACAAAGATTCTGGTGAGCAGAAGGTATTTGTCCGGTGAACTGAAGGAGAGTAATGAGAGTGTAAGGTGATAATGACCCCCAAAACTCCTTTTATAAACGCTGCATGGGGAGGCATGCCTAGGCAATCATTTCACAGACTTCCTAAATTCCCTAGGCGGTTGGCATTTAATGCACTGTTTCGCAGAAAACGAAACAATGCGCATTAAAGAGAGAAACGAAAAGACGAGACATCACTTTTGGGAATGTCAGGAGGTGTCGGGCACATTGTCATCGACACCTTAAAACACACACACCTGCTCGACACAACATAAGAATTCAGGGCCTCCCGGGCAGGAATTCTCCCCGACAAAAAGGAAGTTCTCACCACCCACTGGCCTCCTCGACACCACCAAAGGTTAGAACCATTCAACAAGGGGAAGCACGTAATCAATGTTGGGCAGGGTCCTACTCGAGGGTAGATGCCTCATCCTCGACCTGACAAAGAGTAAAACCTCGTTAGTATTACCCGACATATACCGAAGAATTTCCTCGATGGTCTATTAATTGCGCCTGACACACTTCCTTTTAAGTCATCACTCTGCTCTGGAGTTACGACTTAGGGGGCTCCTGTTATGGACTGGGCCTGAGTCTTCGTCGAGCAAAGGCCCAATCCGTCGGGCACGACCCATAACCTAATTCTAAAGCGTGGGGACAAAGTCTCCCCCATGCAGTCCACGACACCCAACTGTCCACCATTTTCTTCTGAAATGTAGGGGCGGTTGGACCAAGGCCAAGACCACATGTTAGGTCTTATTTGCTCCTACGCATTCCTTGGCAGTTCTTCCTTGGGCCTATCTGATCCATCCCAAGAAAGAACCATGGCCCAGCGTTGGGGGCACATTATAAATACCCTCTCTTATCAAAGGGTCAGGTATTATGAATCTTTTCTCTTCTATCTTTTTGAGCTTGCATTCTCACTTTGGCATCAGAGTGTCTTGCAAGTACACCCTTCACCTTTCTCAGTCTATTATCGTGCCTGTTGTTTAACACCTGGAAGGTTCCTTCTGATCAGGTCAGATCAGATCCTTTGTTAGACAACATAAAAATGTTGGTTCAAGATCCTTTGGAAGAGATTGACTTAGGAGAGAGTGGGGTTAAAAGGCCTACTTACACCAGTGTCAACCTTGACCCATAACTCAAAGTCGAAATAGTCTAGTTACTAAAGAAGTTCAAAGATTGCTTCACTTGGGACTATGAAGAGATGCCTAGTTTGAAAAGAGAGTTTGTCGAACATAAGTTACCAATCAAGCCTGGGAAGAAGCCTGTCAAGTAGAATCCAAGATGGTTTGCGCCAACAATCCTCTCAAAAATCAAATAGGAAATTAAAAGGCTACTTCGATGCAAGTTCATATGTACTGTTAGGTATGTTGAATGGTTAGCTAACATTGTACTAGTTATAAAAAAATGGCTCTTTAAGGGTTTGTATTGATTTTAGAGATTTAAATTTTGCAATCACCAAAGATGAGTATTTGATGTTTGTGGCAGAAATGCTACTTGACTCTACTGCAGGACATGAATATCTTAGCATGTTGGATGGGTATTCTGGATACAATCAAATATTCATTGTTGAAGAAGATGTCCCAAAAACTGCTTTTTGATGTCCAGGAGCCTTAGGCACCTATTAATGGGTAGTGATGCCTTTTGGTTTAAAAAATGATGGGCCAACCTATCAAAGAGCAATGAATTTGATCTTCCATGATTTTATAGAAACTTTTATGAAAATTTACATTGATGATATTGTTGTTAAGTCTATTTCAGGGAAATATGATATTGACCATCTTCAACATTTCTTTTGAAAGGATAAGAAAGCATGATTTTAAAATGAATCCTCTTAAATGTGCTTTTTGTATACAGGATGGGGACTTATTCTCTTAAAATGAGTCCTCTTAAATGTGCTTTGTGGTCCATAAGAAGGGGATCAAAATGAATCCTCTTAAATGTGCTTTGTGCTCCATAAGAAGGGGATCAAAATGAATCCTCTTAAATGTGCTTTGTGCTCCATAAGAAGGGGATCAAAATCAACCAAAATAAAACCAAAGCCATTATGGAAGCGAAAATGCCATCAACAAAGAAGGAATTGCAATCACTATTAGGGAAGATCAATTTCTTGAGGAGATTCATGTCCAACCTAAGTGGAAAAACGCAAGTCTTCTCACCTTTTCTTCGAATCAATAAGGATGGGTTCGACTGAGGGCAAGCATAACATGAAGCCTTCGACGAGATCAAGGAATACCTGAGCCACCCTCTTATTCTCTCACCATCTTATAGGAGGAAGAGCATGAGATTGTACATAGCCACATCAAATAAAACTTTAGGGAGCATGTTAGCTTAAGAGGATGATGATGGCGTTAAAAGGGCCATTTAATACCTTAGTGGAGTTTTAAATGATGCAAAAACTAGGTATAACACAGTAGAAAGGTTGTGTTTATGCTTATATTATTCATGTACAAAATTGAAGCAATATATAAAACCAATTGATGTTTATGTTTCTTCTTGTTTCGGGGTTATTAAACATATGTTATCCAAACCCATTTTGCATAGTCGAATTGGGAAATAAGCTTTAGCATTAACTGAATATTCTTTAACATATAAGCCATTGAAGGCAGTTAAAGGTCAAGTAGTGACAAACTCTATAGTCGACCACTCCATTAATGAAAATGCATTGAACTATCTTGAGGTCGAACCTTGGAAGTTATACTTCGATGGGTCTAGCCATAAACACGGAACAAACATATGGGTAATTGTTATTTCTCCTCACAAAATCCCAACAACACTCAAGTATAAAATTGAAGGTTTTTGTTCAAACAATGAGGCTGAATATGAGGCTTTAATAGCTGGACTTGAGGTATTGTTGGAATTGGGGGCAACTCATGTCGAAATAATGGGAGATTCTGAATTGGTTATAAAATAAGTCACTACAGAATACAAATGCATAAAAGAAAATCTAATTATGTATTTTGTAGTGGTGAATCGACTGCTTAAGAATTTTGAAGCAGTTAGTTTTTGACATATCCCAAGATTGGAAAACCAAGTTGCAAATGACTTGACCCAGATTGCATCAGGATACAAAATTTCAAAAGAAAAATTGCAAGATGTGATCGAAGTCAGATGGAAGGCAGCGTCACTTGGATTAACCCCATCATAATTAGAAGAAATAAAGCTTATATATGCTGATTAAGACAACTTCGCCATTCTAGCAGTCGACGCTCTAACAAACATGGATTAGAGAAAACCTATAGTAGAGTATCTGCAAAATCCAACATCGTCGACAAAACGAAAGGTTAAGTATCAAGCTTTAAGTTATATCTTATTGGGTAATGAATTGTTTAAAAAGACTCCTTAGAGAGTATTGCTCGAGTGCCTTAGTGAGTCAAAAGCATATTTGGCTCTCTCAATTGTACATAGTGGGGCATATGGGGCACATTAAGTAGGTCACAAAATGAAATGACTTTTGTTTTGACAAGGCATGTATTGGCCCACTATGTTAAAGGATTATATTGAATTTTCCAAGGGTTGTCAAGAATGCCAAGTGCATGCTGGCATCCAACATGTCCTTGCAAGTGAACTACATTACATTGTCAAACCATGGCATTTTAGAGGTTAGGATTTGGATTTGGTTGGAGAAAATTCGAACAACATCTTCTAAGAACCAAAAATACATTTTGGTAGATATTGACTATTTCACCAAATAGGTAGAAGCAATACCTTTGCCAAATGTTGACCAAGAGGATGTAATTGAATTTATTCAAAAACATATCATTTATAGGTTTGGAATCCCATAAACTATTACAACATATCAAGGGTCAGTCTTCAGTGGTCGAAAGATGCAAGAGTTTGCTAAAGAAATGGGTTTCACACTTTTAAATTCTACACCTTATTATGCTTAGGCCAATGGCAAGTCGAGACAGCAAATAAAGTGGTGATTGGATTGATAAAAAAACATGTGGGAAAAAAGCCAAAGAATTGGCATAAGACATTAGACCAAATTATCTAGGCATGTCAAACATCCCCTTAAGAGGAAACCAATACCACCCCATTTCGACTCACATTTGGTCATGATGCAATTCTATCAGTTAAATTTATCTTCAGTCTACAAGGGTTCAAAGGAATCATGAGATTCCATCTGAAACCTATTGGAACATGATGTTGGATGAATTGATAGATTTAGATGAAGAAAGGCTCCATGCTCTAGAATTGCTAAAAAGGCAAAAGAAAATAATATAGAAGTCTTACAATGGAAAGGTTAAGATCAAAGCCTTTTCGACTGGGCAGTTAGTATGGAACGTTATTCTACCTATGGATTGAAAGACTAGATCTTTTGGGAAATGGTCCCCAAAATGGGAAGGTCCTTTTTGAGATTATTAACACCTTGAGCAACAATGCATATGAAATTCTATAAATTGATGTTGATCAAAGACTCTTAAGAGTAAATGGAAAATATTTGGAGAAATATAGGCCTATCTTGCAAGAGATTCAAATTAAAGCATGGCTTTATTATTGAAAGAAGCAAAAATAGGCTAAATGACCAAAATGACATACATGAGTTTCAGAAATTAAGTTACATAAAATACATATGGAGGATAAATTATTCATATCTCTTCCAATGTCTTGAACGAAGATAATTCATCCAGTCTTCATTAGGTTCATCATCAGAGTCTTCCTTTTTGACATAACTCTTAGAAGCTCCCACCTTGGTATTAGGTTTCTTACTGGTTACAATAGACTCTATGGACGTGTTCGTCCCAGTGGATGACACAATAGAGGTGTTAACACTTGCCTCGCTTTTTTCCTTGTTTACATCCTTCTTGGTGGTAGAGAACTTAGTGGAAATGATCATGTTGAATTCCAAATTGATGAATAAAAACTAGTTAAGAGGTTTTTATAGAAATTTTTCATGGTCATAAAGACTAGTCAAATAAGACGTTGGAAACACGTGGAATGTTTCTAGAAACATGTTCCAAGACCCTAATGGTGGTATTTTCCATGAAATTGGGACTTGAGCCATTGGAGCACATTAATATCAAAACAAAATGTGTTTTGCAAGGTACGGTTTGGATGAATAAGGCAAAATCTATATGGTTTAGAGAAAACACCTTTGGGACATATGTCGAAATGCTTAGCCATAAGTTTGGCTACAAGAGGAATATTAGAGCTTTGAATAATGTAAAAATGTAGATCGAAGGGTGAGAACATGAATATAAAAGCAAGTAGATAAAAGGTACAAAAGGCACCATAATTGTCATTATTACATAAAGACCACAGAAGGGCCATGAGAAATTGTACTTAAAGTGCAAGAAATGAAAGATAAGCAATTAAAATGGAAGATTTGCCTTTAGAGTGAGGAAAGTGGGCTTCTGAGTCCGGATACGCTTTTCGACCAACTCTTTTTCCAACCTTGCAATGGCAATCTCTTTCTCCAGGCGTTGAGCATCATCGACATACCCCATGGTTCGCCCCATTTCCAGGTTCATCTCAATATTAGGCGACTCCTTCAGCTCTTCAGTCCACTTCTCAACATTGGAAATATTGGCTTTCAGCTCTTCAATTTGTTGTTTCCAAATAGTAATATCCTTTCTATGAGAGGTCCTCTCTGTACGCCCATCTGCCTTCGCATTCTCCAACTTCTCTACAATAAGACTAGACTCGGCTGCCTTCGACCAAGCTGAAGCCTCAAGTCCACAAGTATCCTCAATGGTCTTCTGAATGTTGGGGAGCTTCTTAAGGTCTTCAGTCAATTGGTTCACAACTAAGGTTAGCTCTAACGGGAAGTTAGAGATTGTTGGTGCAAGGGTAGAGAGGTTGAACTTTTGAAGGATATCCTTCAGGAAAAGGTGGGCAGTTTGATCTGAGTCCAAAATTTTAAGAATGTCCCCCTTAAATAATTTCTTCTTGATAGTTTGAAGGATGGGGCTAACAAAATCATCAGAAGTCGGAGTCTCAGAGATAGTCGAATCACTCACATTTTGATCTGAAGAGCTCCATCTCCTTGCAAACACTAATATAATGTATTCCCTGGGGTTAAAGGTTCTAAGATCATTCAGTTGAGCCTTGTAACACCCCAATTTAATTATTTAATTATTTATTCAATTAATAGAAATTGTTGTGTGTTGTTGTGCGTTATTGAAAGTTACATATCCTTAGTGAAGGGTGGATGTGTTGAGATGAAGGAAAATGTGTCGAGTAAGAAGAATTATATTATTTGAATTGATATAAGTTTAATATTTTATATTAATTTGGTGAAATAATTTAATTAGAGGAATACCAAGTGGAAATGATATGTTGGTAAATAAGTGAAAGGTTAGTGAGGGCAAGATGGGGATTCTATTATTAGGGGTCCAAGAGGTATGTTGGGAAATTGGAGAAAGAGAACAACCACTTCGTGAAAATTCATCGTAGAATTTGGGAGAGCATGAATAGAAGAAGGAAGAAGGAAGCTGGGGCAAGAGAAGAGGAAAAGAATCCCGTCAAGAGAGAAATTCTTCGTCAAATTAAGGTAAGGGTGGGGTCACTTTCATCTTTTAAGGGTAATATGATATGAATGTTAGGGTAGATATCCTTAGGTATGTTATTGGGATTGAATGATTAAATAATCGATGAATGTGATATGAAATTGAGGGATTTATGAAGTTTGATTTGTATTTTTGTGTTAATATTGATAATTGTTGAAATTCTGGTGAAAAACAAAGATTAGGAGTGGTATTCTTCCAAAATTCAGAGTGAGAATCGCAGAGGAGGAGTGCAGAAATCTCAGGGTTTTCTGCTAAATTCCTGCTCGCTTAACGAGCTGTTGGAAAATTTCGCCTCTTCGAGGCAGAGACTTTCTTGCTTAGTGAACGAGGGGGTCGCTTAGCGAGCTATGGGAGAGAGAAAATATGTTTTTAATTCATTAAAATTCCTGAAAATTGTGTTTTGTGATTTAGGAGAGTTGGTATGGTGTTGATGAATTATGAACATGTCTATAAGAGTTATACGTGCATTACGTTGAATATTAAATGTGATTATTTGAAATACATGAATGAATGAGTATATGAGTTAGGTGAATTTGTTGTACCCCAAAATTTTCCCTCACATCTTCAAGACAATATGTCTCAAGAGGTCTCCTAATATTGCTCAAAGGGATTAAAGGTTTCATCAGACAAAACCTTCTCCTAAGCAATAGACCTCAAATTAGGGTTTTGAATTTCTCAAAGAAAATTGGACTTTTAAAGCCTAAATTGGACTTCATGATATCCCATGTACTCCAGAGAATCCTCATGTCAAGTTTCAAGACTTGCCTTACAAGTTTGGTCAGTCAGATGCTCAGATAACCAAAAATCAGTTAACTTGATTAAATAGTCAACTGTGGTCAACATACAGTCAAACTTCAAGATATTTCGTCAATATCAAGATTATGAAGTCATATTCATCATATGACCAAGGGTTGATCATGATTCATCAAGAAAGCCTCAAATTCATCAATAGTCAGAAGTTACTAAATTAGGGTTTCTTAAACAAAAAGTCAACTTTTTCAAAAGCTCATAACTTGAACTTGGAAGATCAAATGGACATGGGACCAAAAGGAGTAATTAGAAGACACTCTAGGCTTTATAAAAAGTCCAAGAATACATCCATGAGATAAAAATTGAGAGAGTTGTGCATTGTTAAAGTTGAGCAAGCTTGAGGAGGTGTATAAGGCAAATAATGACCAAAACTTAAGTTTTTGCCAAATGGGCCTATATTTTCATAATAAAAACTTAATCATGAGAGGATCCACTACCTATAATTAAATTTTAATTAGAATAAATATTGAAAAATCAAATATTTGATCCATGGTCTATTTTGGGATCAGATTATGGAGTTTATTATCATACCATGGATCCAAAATTCATGCAAGACAAGAGAGGAAATGTATAATGACCAAATACGCCAAAATAGAAAGATTTGAATCACACTTGAATATCAAATCAAATCTCTTCCACCCAAGCCCAAATCTTGACCTAAATTACATCCTCTATAACTACTTATCATCTCCATAAGTCAAAGACACAAAATCCATGCACAATAAACCCTAGGGAATTAAAAAAAAGGTAAATTAGGGAAAACCCCCAAAGAACTTTGTAGCAAGTTTTCTTCACTTCTCCACGTCCAAACATCTTCAAGAAGGTCCCAGGAGGCAATCCCCATCATCCTTGAAGGTTGAAAACGTGTGATGAATGCCCCATGAACATGGCCGCACCTTTTGTTTTTTCTTTTCAAATTTCTTATCACATGCAATTTTCATAATTGTTTCATGCATATTTGTATTTAACTTAATGTTTAGGATCATTTAGATCCGTTGTTTTCAGTTTTAGGTGCGAGTATAAGGAATTGCCATGGTTAGGGCGTAAAGCTTCCATTATTCGAATCTCATTATCCAAACGTTTTTTGGCCAAACGGACACCACCATTGAATTCCTAGGGTCCAAATTAGTAGGAATGAATGGTTTTGATTCATTAATCCTTGCGTTTTTTTATTTATTTTCAGATTTCAGGTTATTTAGCTACGAAAAAGTCGTAGCTAAATCTTAGCTAATTTAAAGCGATTTCGTAGCTAAAAAGTGCAGGTCCAAGGAAGAAGACGATTAGGTGGCACGACGTGATTAGATGGGTCTGAATTTGCTTCAATTTTAATATTTATTTTATCATTGTGGTTTGTTATCACGCATGGGCAAGCAGCCTGGTGGCAAGGAGAAATACATGCAATCCCTAGGGCCTGGGTTCAAAACCCAGCGCCCCCTTTGTAACGCCCCGATTTTATAAATTATTTTATAAAATGATTATTGAGAGTGTGGTGGTGTATTTGGAATAATAATTAGAGAAAATATTTTATTTAAATAATAATATGATAATGAGGTGGTATTATTATTAGAACATTTTTATTTAATAAATAAAATAATAAGATGGAGGTCTGAGGGGCAAGGTTGTAATTTGGTTATGATATGAAAAGAGGGGAACGAGTCTTATTCCCTCATATCGTGTTTTTGACGAATAACAGATTGCTCTGGAAAAAAGGGAAAAAAGAAGGGAGATCAAGGAACGTAAAGCTCCAAGATCAAGGATTCGTGAATAATTGTTCAATTTCGAGGTAAGGGGGAGAAATGGTTTTATATTGGCGATCTAACATGGGAGGGTAATTGGAAGTTCCTTACTCTCTTAGGGATTATATGAAATTTGTTTGATTTTGACCAATTTGTGATATAAAATGTATATTATGATGATTAATTATGTTTATATGAAGCTTGATATTGAATTGTATGATATGGGTGTGATATGAAAATTATGTCCATGAATGTTATGAATGATGAAGCCCTTAGAGAAGATGAAGAAAACCTAGGATTTCTCTAGTTTGATTAATAAATATTAGGCTAAGAAGTTATGTGGCGTTAGAGGTATAATTTGATAATAAGGATCATAATTGCACTATTTTGGGGGCAAAGATTGAAGTATAATGAACTGAATTCGTATTGGCGTGGAAAGAGAGAAGAAAAGTGATTTTTATGGGAAAAGTGATTTTGGACGCAGAGCACCTGACACGGGCCGTGTCAGGTGTAACACGGTGGGATAACTAACTTTTTAGTCATGTTGCGAATAGCAAGAGTCGCCACCGACTTTTATTTTATCCAAATGGAAAAGACATAAAAGAACAGGAAAGACTTATTTTAAAAGACTTGAGTTCGGGGGGTAGGTTATACAAAGGGAAGGTGTTAGCACCCTTTATATCCATGGTTATCCATGGGCTCTTAATTACTTAGCTCACTTTGATTGTTTTTTGAAAAGTGTAGTGTGTGATTAGAAATTTTTTAAGTACTTTATAATGATCCTCGTATGGATGTATA
This sequence comes from Lathyrus aphaca, assembly GCA_963966055.1. NCBI lineage: Eukaryota > Viridiplantae > Streptophyta > Magnoliopsida > Fabales > Fabaceae > Lathyrus > Lathyrus aphaca. The sequence continues at coordinate 450,859,962 of OZ014521.1, forward strand.
CAAAGCCTCGTTTTGAAAAATGTTTAAGAAAGTGAGGTGTAAAAAGTATTTTGAAATGTGAGCAAGCATCTAAGAGGTACCTACCCTAGATTAAGTCTTTCATATTCTCGTATGTTCTTTCAAGGGTAAGACTATCCCTATTATTAAGGAATAAGTAGTCATTACCTTGGATTTGTTTAAGAGATGGGCGTAGGGTCATCGTATGGTCATAGAAGGCAACTTAATGGGTGTCTTTAGCAATTCGTAGGGACTATCATCATTTATTCGAAGGGACAAGATCATTATTCCGTAGGCAACCTCAAAGGGACTTGATCTTTTAAACTGAAGGGACTATGATGATTTATACTTGAAGGGACTTTGCTTAAGACATCCATATATTCGAGGGACTTGACCATTTTATTTTGAGGCAACCAAGAGGAATACCCTAGGAAGTGCAAGATGGCGATCAAAGATCGACTTACGTGTGTGAGTGTTTATATTCAAATATTTATCTTTTTTAAATTAATTATCTAAATCATTTTATTCATTTAGGTTATACACACCCTAAAATTACTAACCATAGCAATAAAAATAATGCGGAAATATAAATTAAATTATTACATGGCTTTGGGATAATTACAATATAATCATAAAAATAATAAATGATAATAATAATAATAAAGAAAATAAATAGAGCAATAATAATAATAATAAAGCAAATAAATAAAGCAATAATAATAATAAAACAATAAATATTAGAATATTAGAATTACAAGAAAATAATAATGAAGTAATAGAGAAAAGTTAGTATTTTTAAAGAAATTAAATAAGTTAGAAATTGTTTAGAATTTATAAGAAAAACAATAAGTTTAAATAATAATAGTAATAAGAGAATAAAGTATTTACAAAATAAAAAGTTATTATGAAAATATTTTAATTAAGGTTTAAGAAAATAAATTAGGTTTTTAGGGTTAATGGAAAAAATTAGGTTTAGTTAAAGAAATTAGGGTTTTTAATCATAATTAAAATACATTGTTTTTTTATTTACAAAATATATACATAATATTTATAAATATATTATAAAATTAATACAATTAATTAACATTAAGAAAATAATTATGAGTTTTAGAAAATATAAGATTTATAATAATATTATTGATTCTAAATTTAATTAATTAATTAAACAAAAATAAAGAAAATATGAAAAATTAGAAAATATGAGAAAATGACTAAAAAGATAGGACCTGGGATTGAACCCAGGTCCCTTACCTCAATAACATTACACAAAACCAACTAAGCCAGCACGCGCTGGTGATATTTATAGGAGAGGCAATCATTATATTTAAAACCTGCAATAAAAAATAAATATGTGAAAAAAGTGTTGGAACCAAGGATTCGAACCCAGCCCTTCTGCCTCCATGCGCGTATCACCAACCAACTGAGCTAAGCAACGCATCTGGAATATAAGCGCAAACAAAATCTAATAAAATAAACAAAATTTCAAAAATCAAAATTCGCGCCAGACTCCATCTTCTTCCTCTAGCCGTCTAGTTAGGTTATAGTGACAGCCTTTCGTCACTAAAACTTATAGTGACGGATTTTTTCCATCACTAAAGGTCCTGCGCATTCAAACATCACAGATAACAAGAATAAATTGCTTTTAATGGTTCAAACAAGTTAATATGATGTCTCTAAGTCCAATTGATCCAACAATTTCAAATGAATTTGCTCTTAGCAGTGGTTCCCAATTTCAAGTTTATGAAACCCTAACAATGGCATCGTGCGATTCCTGCATCAAAGCTTAAAACCCAATATCCAGAATCCATCTACATCATCAAACAAACAATATTATATAGTTCAAATCAATTATTTATGCATAAATCAATGTAATCGAAAAATAAAAAAAAGATCAAGAACATGAATTCAGTTTATGCTTGTATGAGTCAATATGATGCTTTTGATGATTGGGAAAGGTTTAGGAAGCATCCAGGAATGATTTTACACCTTAAAACTTTTGATAAGCAGCCTAAATGACGAAATCCGAATCTCACTTTTCCTTGGAATTTTTTACTTTTGTTCTTGGTGTTCTTGGCTGCCAAATTCGTCCCCTTGTGTATGCTTTTGTTTATGTGTATATATTGACTGAATTCAGGTCAAAAACTTGTGGATTTGTGGGCTTGTGAAGGTTGCTTGATCATGAAGTTTCATCACTTTCAAATATTCAAAAAATCTCATCTAACCTTTCTATTTTTGATCTAATCTGACTTTAGTTGATTTCCAATCATTCCAAATATAATCCAACTAATTTTCAATCAAAGATTTCATTCTTCATTTGACTTTTCATATTTTAATATATTTAAATTGAATTTTAATGAATAAAATCCAAATAAATATAAAATAAACTATAAAAATCTGAAAAAATAATCATTGGGACGTGCATGATTTTATTGTAAGGATTGGATTACAAAATTGCAAGCCCATTTGGAAAAAATTGGTTTTAAGATCTCATTTGCTCAATATACCCCTCAAAAATTTCCCAACTTTGCAAAGGCATAAATCCTTCAATTTTAATGCTATTAAGGTGTTCTTGGACATTTTGGAAATCTTAAGGAGTCCTCTAACCAACCTCTTTGGTATCATATCCATATCTTTTACCATTTTCAAATTATGCCCTTTGGAAGATGTTGACTTTTTGTTGACTTTTGAAATGACCTATAATGTTTTAGCTCATACCTTCTAAATGAAGCATTTTTAGGCTTGGCTTGTGAGACAAAAAGTTGTAAAGAATTAAATTTACTTCAAAATGAGCTTTGGATGGAATTTTTTTGATGAAGCATGTGAAAGTTATGGCTGGTCAAAGTTCAGTTGACTTTCCTTAAGAAAACCCTAATTTAGAAACTCCTGATTCTTGATGATCTGAAACTTCCTTGATGAATCATGATCAACCCTTGATCAAATGATGAAATGTACTTCATAAAATTGATGTTGGCAAAAAATCTTGAATTTTGACTTTAATATGACCACAGTTGACCTCAATTTTGACTTTTTAACTACTTTGACTGATTTTTGCATATCTGATCATCTGACTAGGTAAACTTATTGAGAAAGCCTTGAAACTTGACATGGGGATTCTTGAATACATATGGGATGTTATGAAGCTCACTTGAAGCCTTGAAACTCATTTTAACCTGAAGAAACACAAAACCCTAGTTTTGGACACTTTGCTTAGGAGGAGGCATTGTCTGAGGAAACTTCCATACTTTTTGACCAATTGGGAGTCTTGAGGATCTTGTGATCATTTAGAAGTCTTGAGAGAGATTGTCTTGATTGTGGGAGGGCAAATTTTGGGGTACAACAGCTGCCCCTTGTTCAATTTTTTGGAATCTGAGGAGTTAGATTGGCATGTACGCCATTCGTGACTTGATGATTGAAGAGGATTGAACACAAAAACCCAAAAATTTGAACTTGTTGGTGCGTAGAATGATACTGTTGGTTGATTGTAATGCTTGAATGGGCTTAAATATGCCATTTGAATAAAGAGTCTTTTGATATGCTTTTTAAATATGGAGATGACATTTTTGGGAAGAATAAACGACGACCCAAAAATGAGATAACCCGCGGGAAGAATAAACGACGGCCAGAGGTAACAAGATAACCATTGGGAAGAATAAACGACGACCCAAGGAAAGTTGATTTCTGGGAGGAATAAACGACGACCCAAAAATGAGATAACCCGGGGGAAGAATAAACAACGACCCGACGTAACAGGATAACCATTGGGAAGAATAAACGACGGCCCAAGGTAAGTTGATTTATGGGAAGAATAAACGACGACCCAAAAATGAGATAACCTGCGAGAAGAATAAACGACGGCCCGAGGTAACATGATAACCATTGGGAAGAATAAACGACGGCCCAAGGTAAGTTGATTTCTGGGAAGAATAAACGACGACCCAAAAATGAGATAACCTGCGGGAAGAATAAATAATGGCCCGAGGTAACAGAATAACCATTGGGAAGAATAAACGACGACCCAAGGTAAGTTGATTTCTGGGAAGAATAAACGATGACCCAAAAATGAGATAACTTGCGAGAAGAATAAACGACGGCCCGAGGTTGTAAACACCCCAAATTTTCCCTCACTAAGTTCACACCATGGCTTGTGATCTTTCATATTTGCATTAGTTTAAACATATCATCTCATATTGCATTTTTGTTTCACTACATTAGTTCAAGTTCACCTGCATCTAGGGTTTGTGATCTGAGCAATCCAAGATTCATCTGAGCCACTCCAAAGGTCTTAAATCATTCCAAGGGTGTCCATGTATGCTCAATCATCATTTTACATCCCTCAAGGATCAAGGAAGTCAAAGAATCACAAGAACTTGCAAAGCATGGAAGCAGAGCCAGGGTTTCACTGCACAGATGACCAGAAATTAGTGTTTTGGTTTCAGAGGCCATAACTCCAAATTTTTTGGTCATTATTGTTTCTAAGGGTCTCAATATGTTATAAGGATCATGTGTACCAAGTTTTATGAAGAAATTCATTGTGGAAGTCATTTGTTCACTAGGTAACTTCTTGAGCAAGTCAGAGCAAAATCAGGGCATCTGAGGCCCCCAACAATGGAACCAAAGTGGATTTTTCATCAAATTGAAGTTATATGATCTTTATTTGATCATTGAAGTGCTTGGAAGTTCATAAAATTGAATAAAAGTGAGCTAAATCAAAAGTTGCCAAAAATGCAAATGACTTGTAATGTAAACTTTCCATTTTTGGAAAGTTTTTCAACCTCCTCTTTCTCAACCAAAAATGCTTCAAATGAAAAATTGTTGGTCATGAAAGTTGTAGATTGGATCATTACCTTTTCAAAAAGTACAAGAACAATTCCTAATTCATTATGGAACTCAAGTTATGGCTTGTCAAAGTTGGCAAAAATCACATAATTTTCAAGAATGCACCAAAGAGGGATTTTTGCAAAACCACTTGCCAAGCTATTTTGTGACTTCAAACACACTTCTAAGCATCATACCAACCTTGTGCATTATCTAAAACTCAGAATCTCCCAAAGAATCTCAAGTTTTCATGCCTTGCCCATGAAGAAATCCAAAAGGGGCCAAAACTTCATGAAATTGCAAAAGGGCACATAACCTTTCATCCACTTGCTGAATTGCCTCAAATCCAATTCTATGGACCTCCTTGATCTCAGCTGCACCAAGACAAGCCAAAAATCCGGCTGCAAGAATGCCCATACCTCAAGTACAAGTCATGTTGACATTTTGGCAACTTGCCCATACCAATCACCACAGTCCACCACCCACTCTCTGGCCTATCCAGATTTTACAAGCATGCTTCAAGGATACATTTTCATAAGACACACAAGCCAAGAGCTCCAAGAACTCAGCATACACAAAATCACTCCAACTTGCAAAAGCATTCGAATTTCATAACTCAGCCACTCAAACTCCAAACAAATTCCACCATTCATCTCAAAATCATCTATAGAACACAAAGCAACCATTAAAACAGCCAAAAACCTTCCATAGCCAAAACACGATTCTTGACCAGTTGAGTTGCTACCACTCAAACCAGCCACTCTCAAAGCTTTTCAAGCATTGCAGCTTCATCAGGAGGTCAAAAGGAGTGAGTTTGCACAAGGAAGAGGTCCAGAAAGCTCAAAGTTGCAAGGTTCAAAGCTCAGGTAACCTCTTCAAACTTTTTTCCAGAAATGCGTTTTTAAGTTTCTAATTGATTCTCCATGATTCACTGATGATCCTGATATGTTTAATTTTGAAAATGATCAAGTATTGAGCATGTATTGAACCTCTGAAATTTTCTGCGTATTTTCCGTTTGGCTTTCTTGATCTTGAGTAAAAATAAATGGTTTTTATGGGCTGAATCTTGTTTAGAATGAGTTAGTGATCATTTCTGGAGAGTTAGGGGGTCTGAGGTGGTTTGAAATGGAAGATAGGGTGGAGAGTTGGCCGGAGAAGATGACCAGAGGTCTTCTCCGGCCACCTGAGTGTGATTAGGGCATAATCAGTGTAATTAGGGTTAATTTAAATTATGGCTGTAGGATTTGATCTCCCCGCGTGTTTGGATGGCTAAGATGTTGTCATTAAACCCTAATTGATTTAATTAATTTAATTAACTAAAATTAGCTGAGTTTGAATTATAGCCTTTGGATGTGGCGCGTGGTCAATCCTAATTTCCCCAGGTTCAATCCAAACCATTAGATCATCATACTTCTGTTTTATTTAATTTTTATTTAATTTTTTCTTATTTGTTTTGCACAATTTATTAAAAATAGTTAAAAAATTCCAAAAATATTTTCCTTTTGCATTTTCACTTCAAATGTTTTTTCTCAACCAGAAAAAAAATTTATTTTTTATTTTTTGCATTAAAAAATCATTTTTTAAAACATTTAAATGTTTATTTTAATTAATTAATGGAAATTAATTAATTAAAATATCATTTAGGTTTGTAAAAATCCCAAAAAAATTCACATTGCATCTTAGGACATTTAGAAACATTGTCATGCCATTCATACAAATTTCTGTTTGGTTTTGAATCATCTTTGACATTTTTCTTGAATTTAGGGTTCATAAAATTCCTATTTTTGAACCCTAACTTCAAGAATTCTTTTCTGCCTAACCATGAATGGTATGAAATTGATTGTTTTTGCATTTGTTCTTCATTTGACATGTAGTATCTAGCATAATTTTGTCACAAATTTATCTTGCATTTTTGATTTGATTTTCATTTTTTCCCTTAAGGTACCTTAAAACCCTAGATAACTTAGAAAAATCATAAATTTCATTAGGTTAAGAGTTGGGTCTTCTCCTTTGGGGTGTCATATCATATGGGGTTAGGGTTCCTTTGAGTGCATTTTCAATTTTTTATCTTATGATTTGTTTCTGTTTTTGACTTTTGCATCTCATGTTGCATTAAAACCCTAATTTCTCATCTTCATTTGCATACATCTTGCATATACATTCATTCATGAACTTGCCATGACATTTCTTGCATTCACATGACTTATAAGACATCATAGGACACATTAGAATAGTACTTGATCATTTCTTCATCCATTTGCCATGATATGCATTCATTTCATTCCATGTACTTTCATGTGCTTTCATGCATCCTACATGCTTCATTTGCATTCTCATCTCTTGTATGATCATTCATAACTCTTGACATGCTTTCATATCATCTCATAACATCATTTACATCATGTTTATACTTCTGCTTTTGGTTTTTATCCTTGCATTTGTTTCATTTTCATTTCATTCCTTTCTTTATACTAACCATTTCAGGTGGTAAGTACTTTGAGAAGTGGATTTGACTTCACTTCTCATCCTTCCTCTCATTCTCTTTATGCATCATTGCTGCATTTTGCTTTTGCTTTAGAGTGAGCTTGCTCATTCATGTTTATCTCTCACCTTCTTTCTTCAAGTAACTTATCTTCTTAAGTGAAGTAAGTTAACTTGTTTCTTCCGCTTCTCCTTCTTTCATCTTGCTTCTCCTCGGTGGCTTCTCTTGAAGATCTCTTGCAAGCCTCATAAACCCTAGGAACACCCAAGCATGATAACAATTAGGGTTTTGATTAGTCCCCCTTAGTTTTACCTTTGTGTCTTCTTTATCTCTCTCTTCTCATCTCATAATCAGAGACTAAACCTTTAAGGTTTTAAGGCTTTGTGATTAAGATTATGCCTGCATCCTTCTATTAGGATGGAGTGTATAACTTTAATCCTAAGTGTTAAACCCTTAATGTGTTTAAATATCTTAATCAATCCATCTTAATAATCACTAAGACAATAGCTTGTAACTTGGGCCTTGTATTAGTGTTCTAATTCTTCCTTAATTGGTTAAGAAGGACTAACCCTAGTGTTAATGGACAAGTCCCCCTCAAGTTGTCTTACAAACCATAAAATTCATTTCTTAACCTTACCATTAACTAAAATCCACTTTAATAAAGGCTTTGTTTTGTCATGAGGTTAATCCCTAATCATGGATTAAGTTGAGGTATCTTCCTCAGCTTAAATGTTCTCATCTATTATCCTTCTATTAGGATGGTGTAATGAGTCCATTAAATCCTTGATTATGGATTAAACTCATTACTTAACACTAAACAAAAACTCCAAAAATATCTAAATAATCACAAGTAGGTTAATTATCTTAATCCTACATCATGGTAATTAAGTTTGAGGTATTTACTTCATACTTAAGGTATTCTCATTACCCCTAATCAAAGGGAGGATGTGATGAGTTTACTAACCCTTGGTTTAGGCTTAAGCTCATTGACTTATGAAAAACACAAAAAGCAATAAAAGATTGAAAACATAAAAACAAGCAATAATCATCTCCTCTGGGATTCTTTTCTCATTATCTTCACTCACAAACGAGAACTCGCTTCTTCCGTCTAATGCAAGACAGTTAGCACCTGAGCCAGACAGGTCATACACTTGAGCATAGACAAGCAAGAAGTTCATCAATCAATTTATTCTTTAAGCCTCATTCCTGAACACCTCACTTCATTTTCTTGCACTGACACTTGTACATTCTTTTCATGCTTTTGCACACAGATAGCACTGACACCTACCCCTTTAAGCATAAACTTTCAAGCGTGGATCCCGTCGAGTTCGACGGACAATCTGGGTGCTAATACCTTCCAAGGTTGTAACCAACCCCCTTTCTCAGTTTCTCTGCTTCACGACCGTCTTATCCATATCTTTCTAGGTTTATGCAGCATTACCTTTCCTTCGAGATAAAAATGCCTAGCTGGCGACTCTTTTCAGTTTATCATCATTTCTCTCTTCGCCGACCGTTCGCACTTGTACCAGGATGCAAATCTATGGGAGCGACAGAGGTAACAGGATAACCATTGGGAAGAATAAACGACGGCCCAAGGTAAGTTGATTTCTGGGAAGAATAAACGACGGCCCAAAAATGAGATAACCTGCGGGAAGAATAAACGACGACCCGAGGTAACAGGATAACCATTGGGAAGAATAAACGACAACCCAAGGTAAGTTGATTTCTGGAAAGAATAAAGGACGGCCCAAAAATGAGATAACCTGCGGGAAGAATAAACGACGGCCCGAGGTAACAGGATAACCATTGGGAAGAATAAACGACGACCCAAGGTAAGTTGATTTCTGGGAAGAATAAACGACGGCCTAAAAATGAGATAACCTGCGGGAAGAATAAACGACGGCCCGAGGTAACAGGATAACCGTTGGGAAGAATGAACGACGACCCAAGGTAAGTTGATTTCTGGGAAGAATAAACGACGGCCCAAAAATGAGATAACCTGCGGGAAGAATAAATGACAGCCCGAGGTAACAAGATAACCATTGGGAATAATAAACGACGACCCAAGGTAAGTTGTTGATGAAGTTTGTTTGCTGGAGAATTCAACCTGAAAAACAAGGTTAGTTTGGTGCAAATATAATGATATATATAATATTCTGCAAGATAATATTTTATGAGAATGCGTATAATATGATATGATATGATATGATGTATGTATGAATTATGTAGTTGAAGCGTATAAGTAGCTTCGTAGAAGAGCTGCTGACTGGGGAAAATAAATCTCGATTCGTTGCTGAGGAGTATGAAGACTTCGTTCCCGTCTTGTTTTAAGAATATCATACTTAGGACTTCCCGTTTTTCATTCTTCGTACTTCTTATTGAAGGATTAAGTTCCTGAATATCCTGACTGAGGATAAAAGAGATGGACATAGATCCGGGAGACCTATTCGGTTAAGTATCAATTCTTCGAAGGATATGAAGTTGCTTGGAGACTTCGTAGAGTTGGAAGTGTAAGATATTACTTGAAGTATTTTGTAAGGATATCCGTAAAGATTACCCTGTGGGGATGAACCGGCGAAGCTTCGTTGAATTCCTACCTCCGTTCATTCTTAGTAAATATTATTATTGTATTTTATGCATTTCTGGTAAACATCAATCATATTCAAAAGCATATATTCATTCAAACATAATCAATGGACGTTTTTCGCTTTAGTAAAAAGGGGAAAAGTAAAGCTGAAAAACGAGGGAAAAGTAAAGCTGAATAAAAAGGGAAAAGTAAAGCTGAATATGAAAAAAAATGAAATTTTATTTATTTTAGAACTTGGCCTATAAACAGACAGGTTTTAACACGGAGACGAAAATCCTAGTAAGAGAAATTTGTCAAAGAAATTTTTATAAGGAAAAATAGCTATGTGACCCTATTGAGTTTCAACTTTGCTATTGCCATTTTCTTCAATTATCTCATCTTCAGCTATTGGAGAAGAAACGATTGGACTGATCAATATCTGTTGAACTTGACATAGATAACACAATTAGTAAAGGTTGTATGGGTGATCTAACGAGACATAGTCATACTCTTTAATCCCTAACTTTATCCAGGATTGCCCTTTCAGCTTTTCAATCCACCGGGATACCCTTTTTTTCCCAAGCCGCCTTTTCAGGTTTTCGACTTGCCGAGTGTACACATTTTTTTATTATATATATATCCCTAATTTTTGCCCGAACCCTTTTGGTTCGCCGGGATGCCCTTATTTTTGCCTAGGCCAGTCAACCTAGCGAATCTCTTTTCATGCGTAGTATTTTTTAACTATGTCTGTGTTCACAGGCTGTGGGAAATCTTCACCATCCATAGTGGTAAGAATCATGGCACCTCCAGAAAATATTCTCTTAATAACAAATGACCCTTCATAGGTGGGAGTCCATTTTCCCTTGGGATCACCCTATGGTAATATAATACGCTTGATTACCAAATCACCAACCTGATACATCTGCTGCCTAACTTTTTTATTGAAGGCTTTAATCATACGTTTCTGATACATCTGACCATGACAAACAGCTGCTAGTCTTTTCTCATCAATCAGGTTTATCTGGTCAAGTCGAGTCTGAATCCATTCATCTTCATTCAAGCCTGCATCCTTCATAATTCTCAAAGAGGGAATCTGAACTTCAATGGGTAAAACTGCTTCCATACCATAGACAAGGGAAAATGGGGTTGCCCCTGTTGAAGTACGCATGGTGGTACGATAACCATGCAGAGAAAATGGTAACATCTCATGCCAATCCTTATATGTAACTGTCATCTTTTGCAAGATCTTCTTAATATTCTTGTTGGCGGCTTCCACTGCGCCATTCATCTTTGGACGATATAAAGGAGAATTATGATGTTTAATCTTGAACAGTGTGCAGAGATCAGTAATCATAGCGTTGTTCAAATTAGTACCATTATCTATGATAATCCTTTCAGGGATGCCATATCTGCATATAAGATTATATTTGATGAATCGAGCCACAACATTCTTGGTAACAGAAGCAAACGAAGCTGCCTCTACCCATTTTGTGAAGTAATCAATAGCTACAAGGATGAAACGATATCCATTAGAGGCAGTAGGTTTGATTTCACCGATCATATCAATGCCCCACATGGCAAAAGGCCATGGAGCCGTTAGAACATTCAACAGAACTGGAGGCACGTGAACCTTATCAGCATAAATCTGGCATTTGTGACAAGTTTTGGAGTGTTGATAGCAGTCAACTTCCATGGTAGACCAATAATACCCTGCTCTCAGAATCTTCTTGGCCATTGTATGTCCACTAGAGTGAGTACCAAAGATCCCATCATGCATGTCTTCCATAATCTCTACTGCTTCTTTCTTATCCACACAGCGAAGCAAAGTTGAATCGTGGTTGCGCTTGTACAAAATTCCATTACTCAGGAAGAATTTAGCAGAAAACCTCCTAAGAAACTTCTTATCATTGACAGATGCCCCTTCAGGGAACTCCCGAGCTTCGAGATATCTTTTCACTTCATGGAACCAAGGCTTTTCTTCTACTCCTTCAGTACCCACTTCATTTCAGTATGCAGGTTTGTCAAATCGATCAATAATAACTTTCGGAGCTTCATCCTCCCAACTGATTTCAAACATAGATGCCATGGTAGCTAATGCATCGGCCAACTGATTCTCTTCTCGTGGAATATGTCCAAAGGTAATATCTTCAAAATACGGGATAAAATACAAAACATGCTCTTTATAAGGGATAAGATTAGGATGCCTGGTGTCCCAATCCCCTTTAACTTGACTGACTACTAAGGTTGAATCTCCATATACATCCAAAAATTGAATCTTCAATTCAATAGCAACCTTGATACCCATGATGCACGCTTCATACTCAGCCATATTATTGTACATTTAAAACAAAGCTTTGTAGTAACTGGTGTATAACAACCTTTGGGAGAGATAATCACAACACCAACACCATTACCAAGCGCGTTAGAAGCTCCATCAAAAACCATAGTCCATTGGGATCCTTGTCCAGGTCCTTCATATTGTCTAGGTTCTTTAGTAACAATCATAATATCCTCATCTGGAAACTTAAAATTCATATATTGGTAGTCATCCACTGCTTGATGAGCCAAATGGTCAGCTACTACACTTCCTTTGATTGCTTTCTGAGTAGTATACTGTATGTCATATTCTGTTAAGATCATTTGCCATCTTGCTATTCGTCCGAAGAGAGCAGGTTTCTCAAATATATACTTGATTGGATCCATTTTTGAAATCAATAAAGTGGTATGAGTCAACATATACTGTCTTAGTCGGCGAGCAACCCATGCCAAAGCGCAACAAGTTTTCTCGAGCAGTGAGTATCTTGTTTCACAGTCGGTAAACTTTTTGCTAAGGTAGTATATTGCCTGCTATTTTCGACCAGACTCGTCATGTTGCCCCAACACACACCCCATTGAGCCATGCAATACTGTCAAGTACATAATCAAGGGTCTTCCTTCAACTGGTGGCATCAATATAGGAGGTTCTTGTAAGTACCTTTTGATTTCATCAAAAGTTGTCTGACATTCATCATTCTATTCCAATGCTTGATTTTTCTTCAACAACTTGAAGATTGGTTCACAAGTAGCAGTCAACTGGAAAATAAATATTGCAATGTAATTCCATCGTCCCAGGAAACCTCTAACTTCTTTCTCAGTACGAGGAGCAGGCATCTCTTGTATAACTTTTACCTTTGCAGGATCTACTTCAATACCTTTACCACTGACAATAAAACCCAGAAGTTTGCCTGATCTAACTCCAAAAGTACATTTGTTTGGATTTAACCTCAACTTGTATTTCTTCAACCTCTCAAACAACTTGTGCAGGTGATCAAGGTGCTCTTCTTCAGTCTGATATCTGGCTATAATATCATCCGCATATACCTCTATCTCATGGTGAATCATATCATGGAACAAAGCTACCATAGCACTGTCGCTCCCAAAGATTTGCATCCCGGTACAAGCGTGAAAGGTCGGCGAAAAGAATGAGAACACACAGGAGTGAACTCAGAAAGACAAGAGTCGCCAACTAGGAATTTTCCCCCCGGAGGAAAGGTAATGCTGCGTAGACCTAAGAAAGATATGGACAAGACGGTTGCGAACCAGAGAGACTGAGAAAGGGGGTTGGTTACAACCTGGGAAGGTATTAGCACCCAGATTGTCCGCCGTACTCGACGGGATCCACGCTTAAAAGATTTGTGTTTTAAAGGGGTAGTGTCAGTGCAATTTGTGTATCATAGCTGTAAAGAGATGTACAGGTGTCAGTGTAAGAGAAGTGAAGTGTCAGTGTGAGAACAAAAGGGAAATGCTCAAGACTATGAGGCTTAAAGAATAATGCTAGAAAGAGGGGGAATATACAGAGACTTTTGTTCGATAACTGTTAAGTTATGCCTACGTATCCTCTCGTGCAATGAGGAAGTCAGAACACCGTAGTTCGACCCAAAGAGACTGAAAGATGAATTGACTTGTGAACTGCTTGCTTGTCTATGCTCAAGTGTATGACCTGTCTGGCTCAAGTGCAAATTGTCTTGCATTAGACGGAAGAAGCAAGTTCTCGTTTGTGAGTGAAGATGATGAGAAAAGAATCCCGGAGGAGACGATTATTGTTTGTTTTTGGTATTTTCAGTCTTTTATTGATTTTGAAAGTTTGTCATAAGTTAATGAGCTTAAGCCTAAACCAAGGGTTAGTAAACTCATCACATCTTCCCTCTGATTAGGGGTAATGAGAATACCTTAAGTGTGAAGTCAGCATCTCACACTTAATCACCATGGAGTAGGATTAAGATCATTAACCTACTTGTGATTATTTAGATGTTTTTGTTGTTTTTGTTTAGTGTTAAGTAATGAGACTAAGCCATAATCAGGGATTAAACAGACTCATTACACCATCCTAATAGAAGGATAATAGATGAAAATGTTTAAGCTGAGGAAGACTCCTCAACTTAATCCATGATTAGGGATTAACCTCATGACAAAACAATGCCTTTATTAGATGGATTTTAGTTAAGGGTATGATGAAGAAGTAATTTTTAGGGTTTGTAAGACAACTTGAGGGGGACTTGTCCATTAACACTAGGGTTAGCCCTTCTTAACCAGTTAAGGAAGAATTAGAACCCTAATGCAAGGCCCAAGTTACAAGCTTGATGTCTTGATGATTATTAAGTGGATTGATTGAAGGATTTAAACACATTAAGGGTTTAACACTTAGGATTAAAGTCATACACTCCATCCTAATAGAAGGATGCAGGCATAAGCTTAATCACAAAGCCTTAAAGCCTTTAGGTACATTTTCAAGAACGAAAATAAAATAAGCGGGGGAGAGTTGTAACGCCCCGATTTTATAAATTATTTTATAAAATGATTATTTAGAGTGTGGTGGTGTATTTGGAATAATAATTAGAGAAATTATTTTATTTAAATAATAATATGATAATGAGGTGGTATTATTATTAGAATATTGTTATTTAATAAATAAAATAATAAGTTAGAGATCTGAAGGGCAAGGTTGTAATTTGGTTATGATATGAAAAGAGGGGAACGAGTCTTATTCCCTCATATCGTGTTTTTGACGAATAGCAGATTGCTCTGTAGAAAAGGGAAAAGAGAAGGGAGATCAAGGAACGTAAAGCTCCAAGATCAAGGATTCATGAAGAATTGTTCAATTTCGAGGTAATGGGGGAGAAATGGTTTTATATTGGTGATCTAACATATGAGGGTAATTGGGAGTTCCTTACTCTCTTAGGGATTATATGAAATTTGTTTGATTTTGACAAATTTGTGATATAAAATGTATATGATTGATTGTGTTTATGTGAAGCTTGATGTTGAATTGTATGATATGGGTGTGATATGAAAATTTTGTCCATGAATGTTATGAATGATGAAGCCATTAGAGATGATGAAGAAAACCTATGATTTCTCTATTTTGATTAATAAATATTAGGCTAAGAAGTTATGTGGCGTTATTGGTATAATTTGATAATAAGGATCATAATTTGACTGTTTTGGGTGCAAAGATTGAAGTATAATGAACTAAATTCGTATTGGTGTGGAAAGAGAGTAGAAAAGTGATTTTTATGGACAAAGTGATTTTGGATGCAGAACACCTGACACGGGCCGTGTCACACGACACGGTCCGTGTCACACGACACGGGTGGCCGTGTCAGGTCACTGAAAGATGAATTGG
The DNA here is from genome assembly GCA_963966055.1 of Lathyrus aphaca. Classification (NCBI taxonomy): domain Eukaryota; kingdom Viridiplantae; phylum Streptophyta; class Magnoliopsida; order Fabales; family Fabaceae; genus Lathyrus; species Lathyrus aphaca. The sequence continues at coordinate 450,875,484 of OZ014521.1, forward strand.
GAGGACTTTGGAAAAGTTGGGCTTTAGAGGGTGTGACACGGGCCGTGTCACCCTTCTGTATTTCGGAAAATTGAGATTTTTATGTTGGCGTAGCAGGCCGTGTCACACGGGCCGTGTCAGGGGACACGGGGAGCCGTGTCAGGCCTCTGATTTTGGAAATTTTCGATATTTTAAGCCGTTTTTGTCCCGTTATTTTGGTCAACCTTCTTACCATTGGTCTAGGACATTGAGAATAGTATTTATGAAGAGTATAGGACCTGACGAACCGCAAGTAGTAGTTACGTTCTATATGATTGATTTAAAATGAATAATTTTGTTAGAAATAAACCAATGATATTGTGTTAATTATGAATAATGATCCTGGTTTGTGTGGCATAACCTATATTGACTGTGATGATTGATAATGTGTGAAGATCAGGAGGATCGCTTCGTGAATAGTTATGTTCATGTTTATGTATGTTGATGTATGTGTAATCGAGTCTTGCATACGCATACGTGTTGGTGGAATAATCATGTCTCGGATGGATCGTAAATGATTATTCGGATTCATTACGAATCGATGGGTGGGGATGATCGTGTCTCAGTAGGAGCATAAGTGATGCATTCGGGTCCGAATCGATGGACTATTATTGAAGTCGGTACCACATTTGCATTGTGCTGTGGAGTCACATTGCATATATTTGAATGAATGTTTGGTGTTGCATGTTATGAATTGTTTGTAATTACTCCTCCTAGATGTTATTTGCACCGTTATGATATATAATTACTTCTCACCCCTTTGTTTTGTTGTTGTGTTTGTACTTCTTTGGAAGTACAGATAACCCAGGTACATGAGAGTGCTCTGATGTTGTTGTTCGAGTCATAGGACGCTCTGATACGTAACACGTGAATGAGGACTTTTGCTACTTTGTTTTTTATTTTATTTTCCTACTTTGCTAGTTACATATTTGTTTAATAAATTGGAAAGATTGTTTTATATTTTGAACTGGTTATGCCGTTGAGCAAGTACAAAATGAACTATTTTGATTCCGCTGCTTAATGAAAGACTTTATTGAATTTGTTTTGTTCAAAGTGTAGTATCTCATTTTTCTATGAAAACTCTGATTTTTATTGTGAATCACGTTATTTTGAAAATGGGAAAAGTAGGTGTTACACCCTCCCTTTTTTAGCCAATTTCCCTTATTCCTTTTTTTATTTTTTTTATTTCCATATTCTTTTTGTTTTAATTTTTAATTAATCAATTAATTAATATAAAATATTTTTCTAACCAATAACAATCAATAAAACATTAAAAACTTCTTATTTTGTAAATAGAAAATAAAAACTTTTTTTTATAATTAAATTAATTAATAATATAAACTTTAAAAACAATTAATCGACTTTATGCGAATCCTCCAATATTTCTTCCCCCTTCATTCTTATCTCTTCCCGATTTTATTTTTTTCGTTATTTATTTTTATTAGAACAAGTGTGTAGGTTTATTATTTATCTTGTAATATTTAGTTTTTCGCACTTTTATTTTCTGTACTCCCCGATTTAAACTACGTATCCCCTCCCCATGATGTAATAGCTTAGCGTTTTCTATTTCCGCATTTTAAATTGTGTGGTTAGTAACAATAAGGTGTGAAAAGATTGTATGCGAATAAAAACGGACTTAGCCCACTAATCCAAAAGATAAATTAACTGAATACAACACACTTTTCACACATACACCTGTCATACCCTAATTTTTGACCCTAAGATTTTTCACATCTCATCTACATCTTGCATACAAACAAGATCGCGCACTGGTTCATTTATCCTTCTCGGGTGCAGGTTTATGCCTTGCAGGGGATCACCGTTTTTTATTATTTGCTTTAATTTATTTATGTTCACTAACCATTAATCAAAATCCAAAAGTATTTTTTGTTTCCTTTTACTAACCTTTTTTCAGGAAGAGGAACCATTGAAAATGCCAAAAATAGCAGTCCTGCAGCTCGAGTGAATTTCACAGACAAAAGTCGAAGACGATCCACAAATAATTCAAATTTATCTGATCAAGGATTTCCCAAGTTAATTGATTCATTCAAAGGATTTCCAAGGTTCATGTGTTTATTTTTTTCGACGTACAAAAAAAATTGGGCCAGAATAACCAAGCAACCTCATTTGAATAAAATATTCAAATTTTGGCTTGGTTAACCGGTTAACCATTTCGTTAAACGGTTAACCAGTGCGAAAATTGAATATTTTATTCAAATTCAGCACCCTTAGATCATTGATTTAATTGGAATATTCTAGATCCATCGGTTTCTGATTTCTCTACATCACTTTGATCATTTCCTACCATAAACCCTCACTAATCACCACACTTTTCCATTTCCCAACAAATTTTCAATTACCAAACCTAATTTGAATTACCAAAGCAAGTTCCATTCCACCAAATGCCCATACCTAAGGCCTTTAAATAGGACCATAATTTCATGCATTCACCAAGATTTAGAGAGCCAAATTCACCTTGCAAAAATTTCTACAAGCTTTTGATAGCCACAAAACCTCTTGCAAATTACTCCCCAAACACCAAAATTTTCCAAAGCTCATCTTTCTTTCTTTTGAAGTTATCAAGAATTCACATTGAATTCTTGATTAACTTGAGCTAAACCTTCATCCTTTCATTCTTTTGATCATCAATTTCAGTATATCTAAGCTTGTGTTGGTCCAATTTGAAGAAGAGCTTTTGGTAATTCATCTTTCTCCATAAACCCAGATTCACCATCAACATTCAAGATGTAGATCTTTGGTGCTTTTGATTCTAGATCCATTGGATCTTTATTTGTTGTTTGATTGCAGAGATTCCACTGTATTTTGGTTTTAAAATTCGTGCAAATTCAGATCATGATCATCCAATGTTTGAGAAAAGGTTTCAAAATGGATCATGCTGAATTTTCTGCAATTTTCAGCTTCTGGTACAGCATTAACCGGTTAACCAGTTTAAAAACAGTGTAAATTGTTCAAAATCTGCTTGCGTTAACCGGTTAACCAATTGGTTAACCGGTTAACACAAGTCAGAATGATGTTTTTGGCTTGTTTTAAGCCCCTTTTTGGTTCCTCTTTCTTCTTCTTCTTCCTCCTTTTTATTTTTACCTTGGAAAACACTTTTGGGAGTGATTTCTCCTTAATTTCAATGAACTTTGGGTGTAGATTAGAGTAGTTAATGTTCATTAATTCAAAACTACCTTTAAGTGGATTATTCAATTCATTTAAGGTACTTTGCATTATTGATACATTTTCATGCTTGAATCCACCAAGAAGAGTGATTGAACTTAAGGATGGAAGAATACCATATATGCAGCCCAATTTGGTATTCACCTTTAGTTTTGAGCGGTATCGCGTCCGGATAATGATTTACATATCGTTTATCTCGCATGCATTAGCACTAACATTATGCACCTTAATTGGTGGTGGCCGACCTCATTTGTAGGGTAATTACTTCGTAAATTACTCGGCGATTGCTTAACATAGACCTAAACTTGTCCCGAATTTGGAATAAGATCCAATTGGATCCAGTTGCCTCTCGATTTTGGTTATCTCATTTTGGTTGTGTTTGATTAAGTTCATCATACCATTGTTATGTAAATATTATTATACTATTAATATACTAACATTTTAATTCATTCTCGCACCTTATCCTCTTTATTTTAATCTCTCGCTCCTTATCTCTTTTATTATGTTTTTATTATACTATATCATTCACCATATTGTTTATGTTTATATTGTTATGCTTGTGATTTTTCTTTTGTCCATTTGGACACAAAAATTTTAATAAAAGATTAAACTTTTAAAAGACTTGTGGCTTTAATTTTGGACTATGGCCATCATCCTTAGCATTGGACTTGGAGTTTTGGACTTAGATTTTAGGATCGTTCCTTTGCTTGAGCTATTATGGATTGGAGACTTTAGCCGATTTAGTCCATTTGTTTTTGAAGATGGAAGTCCTATTGTTTCGAAGAAGGTCCGCCATACGGTTTGATCGTTCTTCCCTTGACTTTTACTTTAAAGTCTTAGGATAGTCATTTCATCTTTTCCCCTTCTTAAATTTTAAAATCTTCTCCCTATTTCAAAAAATCTTATTTGTTTTCAAACTTCAAACTCCTTTCATAATCAAACCTTGAGTTAGGTCAATCGGTTTTACCTTTTCATTTCATTTCTTAATAAATGCTAAACCACATAAGCACATCGAAACTTTCTTTTCAAGACTTTAAAAAATGCAAAACTCATTCAATTGTTTTTGGTGCCCTCTTGCATTTTTATTTTTAACCATTTTTATGTTTAGATATGATTCATTCTTTCTAGCGGAATTATTCGCTAAAGAATGACGACTTATCTTTACATTTTAAAATCAAATCAATATATTGTTTCTTTTCACATTTTGTACCACGAACTACGAGGTTTTGATCTCGCATCGCACTTTGTGGGTACGTAGGCATGAGACGATCGTCTCTTCAAACACAAAAATATTAAAAAACATTTCTCTTCTCATCTCTTCAATCTCTTTCAAACAAACCATTTTCAAACAAAAAAAAGCAATAAATATTTCAAAGGGCTCCCGTGGAGTACCACAGACATTTTGGGTGCGTAAAACCTTCCCAATTTGTAACCTATCCCCTTACCCGTTCTCTGTTCGATTCTTTTAGCTTTTAGCTTTTAGATTCATTAGGTTTCATTCGCTCTTTTTCCCTTTTCCATTTGGAATTAAATAAAAGCGCGGTGGCGACTCTGTTTAGCTTGAGTCAAGTTAGCTAATAACTTACACTCATGATTTTACCGCTACAGAAAAGTGGCGACTCTGCTGGGGAGTCAATCTCTAAGTGGATTCGGCCTACTTTGATTTACTTACTGCTTTGGTTCGATTTGTTTGTTACTTGTTTGTTCTATTTCGGTTTTGGTGATCCTCTGTGAGTGAGATAGATTCTAACCCGGATCTGAGTTTAACTTATGAAAGACGGCGATATTCGAAGCGATACGCAATGGAGTAGTCCAAAGCGATATCAATTTGATAATCTCCACTCGGTTAGGCTCTCTTGGATTATCAATGTCATGATGAGTAATCGTACATGGCATTGTTTTCCAACCCTGAGCTGATAATACTGAGGACCGTAGAACCCTTAACCCATCCAAGCCAATTTAGGAACGTAGTGTGGAAACTATCCGGGTGTAAACCTAAGGTGGTTGTCACGCGATACTACACTCGGACGAGGTCTATTTTAAGAATGTTATCGGTTGGGGAGTAATCCAACGTACCGATAATATTTTAAAGATGGATGTTAACTTCGGGAACCTCTGTCAGCACCCTTTTGGTTTTCTGCAGGTACAATGAAGACAAACCTTAGTACATGCCTTTGTGGGTTGGTGGTGCATATCCCTTGACTCCATGCTCGTGATTCGAACCTTTGAACCTGTGTGCTTTGCATGGTCTTGTTTGTGGTTGTTGCATCTACATCTTCATCATGATCATCATCACAACCATTTCTCAAGGAAAATGATTCTGATTATTGCAAATATTGGAAAAACTAAATATTCCTTTCTGTCAAGATTTTTCATGACCGTATTCTCGATGTTGACCATGTTTTCCATAATCGAGTTGTTTTTCTGAAAATGGAAGTGAACATTGCATATCATTGCATCCTTGCATATTCTTGCGTTCATTAGAGTTGCGTGGGAACTCATCCCGGTTGTTTCTTTCTTCAGTTGTCTGTTGATCCGTCAAGTTGTTTCCTCAACACAGATACGAAACTAGAGTTGCTATCAGATTGAGAATGGAAAATCAAGCTCAACACAACAAGAAAGTTAGGAAAGACCTTGATGAGCTGAAAAGCAATGTGAGTCAGATCATGGAGATGCTACGGGCTTTGATCACTAGGGAAACTAAATCTTAGAGGATTGTCATGCCTCAAGTCAATGTTTTTGCTGGTGAAGCAAGTGTTGTTGGGATAACTCGTCGCAAACAACAACACCATGAATAATCATACTCTACTGCAGTTTCTCCGATGATCAATGGTCCATCTATTCAAAGGAATGTTGGCCAGAACTAGAATCGTAATGCTAGGGGCATGCCAAACTTTGATCCTATTCCGATGACTTATGCTGAGTTGTATCCTTACTTGGTCCAGAATGGTTGGATTACTACTAGGCCTCCGCCTGCTGTTCCAGATCCTCTTCCAGCTAACCATAGATCGGATCTTCGCTGCGAGTTTTATCAAGGTGGAACTGGTCATGACTTGGCACATTGCTTTGCACTGAAAGCTAAAGTGCAAGAACTTATCAGGAACACCATCCTTTCCTTTCATGACATTAATCCTAATAATGTCAGCAATCCTTTGCCGATGCATGAGAAGTGAATCTTCAGATGACTTCAACAGTCAAATTTTCTTCAAGGCCAGAATATCAGACGGGACAGCTCATCCTTGTTGCTGATGAATCACTAGGCCATTGTTTCTTTATGTTTGCCATTTTCTTTAATTGTATTAAGTTGTTTGCTTTTAAACTCTGTTTGCACTTTCATGTTGGTTTTAATGAAATAAGCATTGCTTTGTTTTGATTCAGTTTCATTTACTATTTGCATCTTTATGCTTTACATTTCAAGTTCATTTTCTTTTATCAAGTTTTTACAATGATTGGGGAGGATGATGAAAACGAGATACCCATAATTGTTGTTGGTATGCTTTCAATTGAGACTTGGTTGATGATATACATGCATTGTTTCAAATCCCAAACACTGGAGAAATAAGGAAGTTAATCCCTTGTCAACCCCTTTAAGCCTGGAAGTTGGAGTTTCTTTCTATTCGAAAAAAACCCCGCAATTTTAACCCGGGGATGGGTAGTTCTTAGTTAATTCGAATGTGCATTGAAGTACAAGAGAATCATTCAAGACACTTTTCAATAAAGGTTTCAATCTCAAGCTTTCCTTTGTACACATCAAGAAGTGTTGAAGATGTATCTCAATTCAAAAGCCAATGATGGTTCGCCGTAATCATTAAGCCATGCAGTCATTATCTTTAAAAAAATGATATTAAAGAAATGATAAAAAAAAATCAAAGCCCACTAAGTCAAAACCTATGAAGGAGACTTAGGCAAAAAAAAAATGGGGGCATCCCGCTGACTGTAAGTTCAAATGAAACAGTTCAGGCAAAGGTTAGGGATAACAAAAGAAAGATCAATCAAGAGGTCATCAAAATCCTTAACAAAACTAAGATGAGTTGACAAAAGTCCTCACTGGAAATAACAAAAGAAAGAGGTGACTGTTATCTCAAAATCCTTTGGCTTATGAACCATCTTCATCTGTGCAACCCCAAATGTCTTGGAACTTGAATGCATAGGTTGATTTAATTGAATGTAGGACTGGAGTTCATCACGAAGTTGGGTTGGGTACAAATAAACTTTGAGCCTATATCCTTTGTTTCATAAACCGTGAACCAGACCATGTTACAACCTTCAAAAGTCCTAATTGAATCCAGGTTTCTTTTGAAAAGCATACTACAACGAGGTTGCGTAAACTGACTCCCAAGTTCGTTACCAATCATTTGTTTTTTACCTTTTCTTTATCTTTCATTTTGTCTTAACCGCCGTGTTTTGACAATGTTTTCATTTATTTTACCTCAATAAAATTTATTCCAAAAATGAATTTTGATTTCAAACTTTGCATTGAACTTTGAATTAAAATTACCAAGTTTGTACAAACATTTTTTTACAAACAAACTTTCCTCATCAAGGAATTTTCAAACAGTTGAGAAACTTGGTCAGTGATCTTATTAGGGGCAAGTTCTTCCCAGGTCATATGGTTCAAGAATTGTTGCTCCGTACAAGTTTTTCTCATATTAGGTTAATCAGAAGATCTTTTGAAGATTCATATTGGATTTATCTTCTCAACATTCATTTCAAGAACTGAAGTCATGATCAATTTATTCTCTCGACAGTCATTTCAAAGATTTGATCATTTTTCTCCGGCAATAGTTAGGAACTGAATCCATTATCAGTTTACCTTCATCAGTCATTGAACTTGGGGAAATCTTCTTCAAGAATCTCCAAGCGGCATTTCATGATTTTTCTAAAAAAAAATTTCAACTTGATACAATTTACCAGTGTGACAGAGATTTGTTCAACAGTAGCATCTCTAATCTCCGAGCATAATGGTAGTGATCTCTGTGTTGAGGAATCAGTCTTCCATCTTTCCACTCCCCAAAAGAGTATAAACTTGTTGATTTCCACTCCTCTAAGAGTCTAAACTGGTTGTCAAACATTTTCCCTTGGGTGTGTTATTCCCCATTTTCGAAAATGTTTGCATTTTTGAGTGTGTTAGTCCTCATTATGCGTTTCTCGAGGTCCTGTTGTTTTCAACATCTTACCTTGTGATCAAAGTCCAACTTACTTGGCATCTATTTTGCCTCTCCAGAACCTTTTCTTCACCTACTTGTTGTTCTTCTCAGATTTTTACACCTTTTTCCTTCCGATTGCTATTCTCGGATGTCCATAGCGAAGTCATCATTGATTTGATGTACTGTCCCGAACCTTTTTCCCATCTCATTCAGTTCTGTTCCTGGATGTCGTGATTCACATTTTATCTGATTGCTATTCTCGGATGTTGTGATCACTTTCCTTCCGATTGCTATTCTCGGATGTCCATAGCGAAGTCATCATTGATTTGATGTACTGTCCCGGACCTTTTTCCCATCTCATTCAGTTCTGTTCCTGGATGTCATGATTCACATTTTATCTGATTGCTATTCTCGGATGTTGTGATCACTTTCCTTCCGATTGCTATTCTCGGATATCCATAGCGAAGTCATCATTGATTTAATGTACTGTCCCGAACCTTTTTCCCATCTCATTCAGTTCTGTTCCTGGATGTCGTGACTCACATTTTATCTGATTGCTATTCTCAGATGTTGTGATCATTTTCCTTCTGATTGCCATTCTCGGATTTCCATGTTGGAGTTATCATTAATTTGGTGTACTTGCCTGAACGTTTCCCATTCCATTCAGTTTTGTTCTTGAATGTTGTGATTCACATTTTTATTTAATTGCTATTCTCAGATGTTGTGATTACCTTTTTCCGATTGCCATTCTCGGATATCCCTTGTAAGGTCATTAATGTCATTCTTGGATGTTTCTGATGTTTTTTCCGGGACTTTTCTCACTTTATTCAATGCCATTCTTGGATGTTGTGATACTTTCTGTCCAATTGCCATTCTTGGACATTTTCGTCTCAGCTGAGCCATGTTGTGGTCTCTAGTGTGTTGTTTTTTTTCCTCCCCCGTCGGAGTCTTATGCTCCTTATCCCCAACGTTTATTCTTTTTCATATGCAGTTTTGTTCCTTACGGATTTCTATGCATTTCATATTCTTTCATAACATTTTACATGTTATCATTTCATATCGTTCATTTCATTTCATTTCATTCCATTCCATATTTTGGTCTCTTAGGGCCAAAAATTGGGTTTTTGATATTTAAGTATCTTCCATCTTGTCGAAACGAAGATTTCAATCTTCATTATCTCTCAATTGAAGAAACTTAAATAGGGGTATCTGTCATACCCTAATTTTTGACCCTAAGATTTTTCGCATCTAATCTACATCTTGCATACAAACAAGATCGTGCACTGGTTCATTTATCCTTCTCGGGTGAAGGTTTATGCCTCGCAGGGGATCACCGTTTTTTATTATTTGCTTTCTTTTACTTATGTTCACTAACCAGTAATCAAAATCCAAAAATATTTTTTGTTTCCTTTTACTAACCTTTTTTCAGGAAGAGGAACCATTGAAAATGCCAAAAATAGCAGTCCTGCAACTCGAGTGAATTTCACAGACAAAAGTTGAAGACGATCCGCAAATAATTCAAATTTATCTAATCGAGGATTTCCCAAGTTAATTGATTCATTCAAAGGATTTCCAAGGTTCATGTGTTTATTTTTTTCCGACGTACAAAAAAAATTGGGCCAGAATAACCAAGCAACCTCATTTGAATAAAATATTCAAATTTTGGCTTGGTTAACCGGTTAACCAGTGCAAAAATTGAATATTTTATTCAAATTCAGCACCCTTAGATCATTGATTTAATTGGAATATTCTAGATCCATTGGTTTCTGATTTCTCTACAATACTTTGATCATTTCCTACCATAAACCCTCACTAATCACCACTCTTTTCCATTTCCCACCAAATTTTCAATTACCAAACCTAATTTGAATTACCAAAGTAAGTTCCATTCCACCAAATGCCCATACCTAAGGACTTAAAATAGGACCATAATTTCATGCATTCACCAAGCTTTAGAGAGCCAAATTCACCTTGCAAAAATTTCTACAAGCTTTTGATAGCCACAAAACCTCTTGCAAATTACTCCCCAAACACCAAAATTTTCCAAAGCTCATCTTTCTTTCTTTTGAAGTTATCAAGATTTCACATTGAATTCTTGATTAACTTGAGCTAAACCTTCATCCTTTCATTCTTTTGTTCATCAATTTCAGTAGATCTAAGCTTGTGTTGGTCCAATTTGAAGAAGAGCTTTTGGTAATTCATCTTTCTCCATAAACCCATATTCACCATCAACATTCAAGATGTAGATCTTTGGTGCTTTTGATTCTAGATCCTTTGGATCTTTATTTTTTGTTTGATTTCAGGGATTCCACTGTATTTTGGATTTAAAATTCGTGCAAATTCAGATCATGATCATCCAATGTTTGAGAAAAGGTTTCAAAATGGACCATACTGAATTTTCTGCATTTTTCAGCTTCTGGTACAACGTTAACCAGTTAACGAGTTTAAAAACAGTGTGAATTGTTAATCTGCTTGCGTTAACCGGTTAACCAATTAACACAAGCCAGAATTGTGTTTTTGGCTTGTTTTAAGCCCCTTTTTGGTTCCTCTTTCTTCTTCTTCTTCCTCCTTTTTATTTTTACCTTGGGAAACACTTTTGGGAGTGATTGCTCCTTAATTTCAATGAACTTTGGGTGTAGATTATAGTAGTTAATGTTCATTAATTCAAAACTACCTTTAAGTGGATTATTCAATTCATTTAAGGTACTTTGCATTAGTGATACATTTTCATGCTTGAATCCTCCAAGAAGAGTGATTGAACTTAAGGATGGAAGAATACCATAAATGCGGCCTAATTTGGTATTCACCTTTAGATTTGTGCGGTATCGCGCCTGAATAACGATTTACATATCGTTTATCTCGCATGGATTAGCACTAACATTATGCACCTTAATTGGTGGTGGCCGACCTCATTTGTAGGGTAATTACTTAGTAAATTACTCAACGATTGCTTAACATAGACTTAAACTTGTCCCGGATTCAGAATAAGATCGAATTGGATCCGGTTGCCTCTCGATTTTGGTTATCTCATTTTGGTTGTGTTTGATTAAGTTCATCATACCATTGTTATGTAAATATTATTATACTATTAATATACTAACATTTTAATTCATTCTGGCACCTTATCCTCTTTATTTCAATCTCTCGCTCCTTATCTCTTTTATTATGTTTTTATTATACTATATCATTCACCATATTGTTTATGTTTATATTGTTATGCTTGTGATTTTTCTTTTGTCCATTTGGACACAAAAACATTAATAAATGATTAAACTTTTAAAAGACTTGTGACTTTAATTTTGGACTATGGCCATCATCCTTAGCATTGGACTTAGAGTTTTGGACTTAGATTTTAGGATCGTTCCTTTGCTTGAGCTATTATGGATTGGAGACTTTAGCCGATTTAGTCCATTTGTTTTTTAAGATGGAAGTCCTATTGTTTCGAAGAAGGTTCGCCATACGGTTTGATCGTTCTTCCATTAACTTTTACTTTAAAGTCTTAGGATAGTCACTTCATGTCTTCCCCTTCTTAAATTTTCAAATCTTCTCCCTATTTCAAAAAATCTTCTTTTTTTTCAAACTTCAAACTTCTTTCATAATCAAACCTTGACTTAGGTCAAGCGGTTTTACCTTTTCATTTCATTTCTTAATAAATGCTAAACCACATAAGCATATCGAAACTTTCTTTTTAAGACTTTAAAAAATGCAAAACTCATTCAATTGTTTTTGGTGCCCTCTTGCACTTTTCTTTTTAACCATTTTTATGTTTAGATATGATTCATTCTTTCTAGCGGAATTATTCGCTAAAGAATGACGACTTATCTTTACATTTTAAAATCAAATCAACATATTGTTTCTTTTCACATTTTGTACCACGAACTACGAGGTTTTGATCTCGCATTGCACTTTGTGGGTACGTAGGCATGAGACGATCGTCTCTTCAAACACAAAAATATTAAAAAACATTTCTCTTCTCATCTCTTCAATCTCTTCCAAACAAACCATTTTCAAACAAAAAAAAAAGCAATAAATATTTCAAAGGGCTCCCGTGGAGTATCACAGACATTTTGGGTGCGTAAAACCTTCCCAATTTGTAACCTATCCCCTTACCCGTTCTCTGTTCGATTCTTTTAGCTTTTTGCTTTTAGATTCATTAGGTTTTATTCGCTCCTTTTCCCTTTTCCATTTGGAATAAAATAAAGCGCGGTGGCGACTCTGTTTACCTTGAGTAAAGTTAGCTAATAACTTACACTCATGATTTTACCGCTACAACACCTCTAGGGTATTCCCTTTTGTTGCCTTACGAAATAATGGTCAAGTCCCTAAAATTTAGAGGTGTCTTAGCAATGTTTCCTAAATAAAAATCATCAAGTCCCTTCGATATAAAGATCATAGTCCCTCGATTACCCTTCGAGTTGCCTACGAATAAATGATCTCGTCCCTCGATGACCCTACGAAAAATGATGATAGTCCCTTCAAATTGCTAAGATACCTTTTCAAGGTTACCTTCTATGACCATACGATGACCCTACGTCTGTCCCTCACATCCAAGGATAAGACTACTTACTAATTAATAGTAAGGACAGTTATATCCCTAAGGAAAGAAAAATAACATGAATGACCTTCAGTAGGTAGGAAGCCCTTAACTGCTTGCTCACCATTTCAAAACAAAATTACTCTTTACACCTCACATTTTAAAAAAATTAAAAAAAAACACTTTGTATACATTCATACGAGAATCATTACAAAGATGAATTTTTTCTAAATACACCACCACTATTTTTTCAAACAAAAGTGAAGTGAGCTAAGCAGTTAAGAGCCCATGGATACAAAGGGTGCTAGCACTTTCCCTTTGTATATACTACCCCCCGAACTCAAAATCTAAACCAAGATCTTTCTTGTTCTTTTCCACCTTTCCTACTTGGATAAAAGAAATGTCGGTGGCGACTCTTGCTATCCGCAACATTGTTTTTGTGAAAACAAAAACGACAAAGTCAGTTCTCCCACCGTGTTACAGAACTGGCGACTCTGTTGGGGAGTTAACTATTTAAAAGAGGGGTTACCTTAGAGTTAGATCACCTTACTTGTTTGAATTATATGCTTTATTTTTAAGGGTACTTGTCTTGGGGCTACTGTGAGAAATATCCTAACCCGAATCTAGTGTACCTTAGGTAAGTGGAAATAGACCAAGGAAACTGTGCGGCGTATACCGCTATGGTTGATCTGGTGGCTACAGTTAGTGTGATATCTTGGTTGGTACTGATATTCTTCAAGTAATTTGAGGATAATATCAGGCTGCCACATGGTGTCATTTACATTAACTTCCCTTTAGAACCCTAATTGAACAATCTTGGCCAGTAGAAAGTAGTGAGATAGTCGGCTTTGGTGAAGTCTAAAGTTGGTTGATACTCGATGCTACACTCATTACGATTCTAATATTGGGATGTTTTGGTTGGCGAGACAGTTGCCACACTGAACTACATCCTTTAAGAAGAATCAGTGATATTGAGATTCCTTAGAACCCGGTTACTATTACTAGGATAGGTTGAACCAACTAACTTTAGTGGGGAGGGTAATTACCTGTGAACTTCATGCAAGCCTTTAAACCTAAGTTCCTTGTGTGACTTGTTTGTGTTTTCCATTTACTTGCTTTAAACATAACATCATAACATTATATCATAACGTAGCATTTTCACTAACCATTTCAAGGACCAAAGGATTTATCTTTGTTCTTTGTTGGAGGTTATGGCTTCCGCTCGTAGAAATACTATTTGAAGGATACCTTCCAAACTTAGGGAATTAGTCTAAAAAGTCCCTGAGAACTCTCAATTCATCAAAAAACATGGTTATCTACTTGATTTGGTTACTTCAGGGTTTAATGAAGACATGATGAATGTTTTGTTCCAGTTCTTTGACCCTAAACATCACTGTTTCACATTTCCCGATTATCAGTTGGTGCATGTCGTACCTCGAAAAATACGATCCTCGCGAACGCGGTCGCGGCTGGGCTGACATGAGAGTCTCCACCTAGTTTTATTTATTCCCAGAGAGGGAAATGATAAATATAGATAAAACCACCAAAAGGGATAAGACAAGGTCGTCGCAAACCAATGTCTGGTTTAGGAAGTCAGTTATGTAGGAGGAAGGTATTAACACCCCCTACCTCCATCGTACTCGATGGGAACCATATAAGTTGTCATACGCGAAGGGATATCTATGCTTATGAATTACTTTCTAAACTAAAGGGTTTATTGATCCTAGGGGCTCAACAAGGATTGAGATCCTCATGCCTACGTATTCCCTCATGCAATGGGAAAGTCAGAGCTTCGTAGTTCGACCTACTTCGGGTGATTGGTGTTCGTTTTATTACCTTTCTTCGATGAAAGGATTTAGGTATCGAATTGCACTAAAGACTATGGGTAGTTTATTCCGCTCGATCCGTACTAGCGTCTAGCGACAAAATAATCGGAGTGAGTAACAACAACTTGTAGTCCTCCTTTCTACCACTTAAGGCTCTTGGCGTACAATTCTTCTCATATTATTAAAGTATTTTATTTCCTATGATCACTTGACGTTGAATCAAGGGTTTGGGTCTAAAGAGATGTCTTGGTTTTTGAGGTTTGATGACGAGGCGCAATGTGCTCGACTTACGGGTGAATGCAAATGGAGGTTTATTTGTCTGGTTTACTAGCGATGCACAACGCGCTCGGCTCGTAATGTTAGGATTCCACTTGGTGTTGGACCAAGGGTTTGCGAAAGAAGAATGAGATCGAACCTAGTCCCTAAGGGTACTCCTAGCGAACGAAATCACAAATGAGGAAAAGTAAAAATGCGTATAATGGAATTAGGAGAGGGGTACAAAATAAATTATACGGGATTGCACAAAATAAAATGGTTCATTGTATTTGCCCAAGAGGAAGCGTGTGTGGAGTGTTCTAAACTATTCGAAGGTGTTGGACCTGAGATTGAATCGAAAGCGTCGAAATTTGGCTCTTTAACCATATTAGAGAGGATTCATGTTGGAATCACTCTATAAGAAGTCGAGCGTCACTTTATGCATCCATACAGTTCTCGAAAGCACAATCAATTTATGCTCCGAAATCGCAATGCAATGAAATGTAAAAAATGCAACATCAAATGCGTTACTCATCTATAAGAATGCATTATTACCAAATCAAAATAGAGTTAAAAAAGATTAAATTATTGAAAAGAAAATATTAACATGCTAAATATATAAAACTTAAGAAAGAAAAATGGATATAAACTTGTTAAAAAAATGTACATAATATTTAAAAGCAAAATGTATATAATGCTTAGTAAAACAAAATGTATATATATCTTAAGCCAAATCACAACGTACATAACTTTAAAAAGCAATATGCATCAACTATGAAACAAAGATTAAAACATGCCCAAGCATACCCTAATCTACCATTCTCTTGTAAATATAATTACACTAGCACATGTCCCTTTTGGTAATTCAATAAAGTAAAATTTATTGACCAATCAAAATGTTGTTTTTGTACACATGGCACAAAAATTTCAAAATTTTCTTCATTGTTTTCCCCCTTCTCACTCTCATATGAGCTTTCCTTTCCCCTATTTCTCGTCAGTACCCTTTCTCTCTCTGTGTTCTTCCTTTAGCCATAAAACCCTAGCCTATGCTAAATATCCTTCCCTCTTTCTCTATTCAATGGCAGGTTTGGAGTTTACCTCATATTTTAAAGATTTGTATACTCGTTTTTTTTTCAGAACTAATTTTTTGGTGTGAAGATAGAGTGAAGATGTTCAAGTTCATTTCCTTCTTCCAGATCTAGTTTTATTTTGAATATTGTTGTTCTTCACGTTTGTGGGGATCTGTGTATTTCTGCTTCAGGGAGAGTCAAGGTCAGTTCATAGGTATGTTTCATCTCTGGGTAGTCTTGGATTGTTCGATGTTTTTCCGTGATTTTTTGTTTGAATTTCGTTTGATTCTTCTTAGTCTGACATTATTTTAAGTTTCGGTTTTTGGTTGCTTTGCTTTTGTTTTCCAACTCGGTTATGGGTATGTCAATTGTAGTGATATCGCAAAGGAAGCTCTTCATGCTGTCACGGATGAGGAAAACAAAAGTATAGAGATTTTTCCGAAACAATATGTGGCTGATTGGAAGAGGTGCTTAAATATTCATTCTTTTCCTTTTCCAAATCAATATTTAATTTGAAACTATTTGTTGTTAGGATGAATAGTCGGTTCTGCACGGAGAAGATTCAGGAGTTCACGATGTCGACACTAAAAGAGTTTTTCACGATGCCGACAATTTGAAATTATTTTCTTTAAGTGAAATCTTTCAATTAATGCAATTGGATTTGCTGAGAATGCAATTGGAGCATCCATGTGTACAACCAAATTTTAACTGTTTGTCTATGTTTGTGAAACTGGAGGGTTATCCATTAGCTTAGTATTTGATTTGTCCAGTATATGTTTTACTGCCTGTTCCATATTTCTATTATGTTTAATTTTATGGACCTCACATTTTACTATCTTTTTATAGGTTAAACCTGCACTTCCTGCTCTTGCTGGTCTTATTCATTCAAATGATGAGGTGGTCTTGACTGATGCCTGCTGGGCACTTTCATATCTTTCTTGCTGGTCTTATTTATTCAAGCATAATCATGATGCAAATGATGCTACGAGATGATATGAAAGCATGCCAAGAGATGCAAATGATCATACAAGTGATGAAGATGCAAATGAAGCTTAAAGGAAACATGAAAGTTCATGAACGCATATGAAATGAAATGAATGCATAACAAGGAAAATGAATGATGCAATGATCAAACATGATTCTAATGTGTCCTAGGATGTCTTATAAGTCATGTGGATGTATACAATGTCATGGCAAGTTCATGAATGCAAGCATATGCAAGATGAATGCAAATGAAGATGCAAAATTAGGGTTATATGAACATGTGAGATGCAAAACTCAAAAACAGAAGCAAATCATAAGATAAAAAAATTGAAAATGCACTCAAAGGAACCCTAAACCTATACTAGGTTACCATCTAAAGGGGGAGGTCATAATCTTAACCTAGAAGGACTTATGATTTTTTGAAGTTTCTAGGGTTTTAAGGGTGATCCTAAAGGTAAAATGTCAAACAAATTGAAAATGAAAGATAAAAATGAAACAAAAATGTTTTTAGATGCTTGAAGTCATGCATAGAACAATGCAAAAAGAATCATTCACAAACTCAACTTGGTCTAAAAGGTATGAATTTTTGAAGTTAGGGTTAGAAAATGAACAATTTAAGAACCCTAATTCATTTGAAAAATGTCAAAGTGTGATCAAAACACAAAAAGAAATTTGTGTGGTGAGTTTGTAAATGTTTCTAAATGTTCAAAAATGTTCTCTGAATTTTTTTGTGATTTTTAAATACCTAAATGTATTTTTAATTAATTAATTTTCATTAACTAATTAAAAATAACATTTAAATGATTTAAAAATAATTTTTAAAGGCAAAAAATAAAAATAAAATATTTTTTGGTTCTGAAAATTAATAAAAGGTTTGATAAAAATTTTCAGAATTTTTTGACTATTTTTACTATTTTTAAAAATTCGTACAAAAGAAAATAAGAAAAATGAAATAAAAATTAATTAAATGAGAAGTATGCTGAATGGAGAGCCAGGATTGAATCTGGGCTTAAACTAGTTGACTTGGCGCGCAATCCTACGACCCACATTCAAATTTCATTAAACTGACTTAATTAATTTAATAAACCTAATTAAACTTAAGCGAATCAATCTGGTCCAAACAATGCACGCGGGAAAGCTTGATCTAACGACCCAAATTTAAAAAATGCCCTAAACCTAATTAATTAACTTAATGACTTTCAGGTGGCCAGAAATGACCTCCGGTCACCTTCTCCGGCCACACTCTCCCCTGAAAATCCCTATCTCACTCCCAGGCTACAAAACCATGCCAAAATCTCCAGAACTCATCTCCTAACATCAAATAACAAGAATCCAACATCACAAACAATTTATTTCACTCACACAAAGAGAATCGAAGAAGAACAAGTTTAGGGCAAAAGTTTCAGAGCAACATAAAATGCTTGTTTCTGGCTTATTTTCAAAAATAAACACATCCCCGTGATCAGGGCAACACATAGAGCAATATTTTAACAATAAAACAAGGTTCTGGAAAAATTGTTCATCATGTTACCTGAGGTTGAGCTTTCGAATTCTGGGCTTTCTGGCCTTCTTCTTTGTGCAAACACTCTCCCCTGATCACCCTTGAGCTTCTTTGATGCTTTGCTGAAGTGTTTGTGTCTTCTCTTTGAAGTTCAGTTCAAAGGGGAAAAAATCGTATTTGGTGTATGGTGGTTTTTAAGGCAAAGTGAAGGGTGGTTTGTGATCAGTGATGGATTTGAAGATGAATGGTGGAAGAAGTTTTGAGAATGAGTGGCTGAGTTGTGTGATTCGATAGAAAATGCAAGAGGGAGAGTTTTTGTGAACTATGGCAATGTTGTGGTTTCAGGCTTGCTTCTTGTGTGAAATGGCTTACCTTTTTCCCATGTATCAAGCTATGATAGGTCTGTGGAGTTGGTGTGGGCTATGCTGATTGGTATGACTTGTTTTGCAAAAAGTCAAGGTTTGTTGTCCTTTGAGGTATGGGCTGGTTCGGCCAAGGACAATGGGGTGTCTGGTGCAGCAAGATTCAAGGATAGCCATAGAAATCACTTAGAGGCAATTCAGCAAGTTGTGACAAAGTTACTGGAGGTTTTGCAAATTCATGAACTTTTGGCCCTTTTGAAATTTCTTCATGTGCAAGTTATGGAAATGTGAAATTCTTTGGGCAATTATGAGTTTTAAGTCATGTACTATGATGTTATGATGTGTAGAATTCAATTTGAAGTCATAAAATAGCTTGGCATGAGGTTTTGCAAAAATCCCTCTTTGGCATGAAACATGAAATTATGTGATTTTTGCCAACTTTGGAAAGCCATATCTTGAGTTCCAAAATGAATTAGATCTTGTTCTTGTACTTTTTTAAAAGGGAATGATCCAATCTACAACTTTCATAACCAAGAATTTTTCATTTGAAGCATTTTTGGTTGAGAAAGAGGAGGTTGAAAAACTTTCCCAAAATGGAAAGTTTACATTACAAGTCATTTCCATTTTTGGCAACTTTTGGTTTTGCTCACTTTTCTTCAAATTTTTTATCTTCTAAGCACTTCATTGATCAAATAAAGACCATATAACTTAAATTTGATGAGAAATCCGCTTTAGTTCCATGTTGGGGGGCCTCAGATGCCCTGATTTGGCTCTGACTTGCTCAAGAAGCTAACCAGTGATCAGATGACTTCCACAATGAATTTTTCCATCAAACTTGGTACACATTATCCTCATAACATATAGAGACCATTAGAAACAAGAATGACCAAAAAATTTGGAGTTATGGCCTCTGAAACCAAAACCCTAATTTTAGGTCATCTGTGCTATTAAAGCCTAGCTCTGCTTCTATGCCTTGCCAGTTCTTGTGATTTTATGACTTCCTTGATCTTGGGATGATGAAATATGATGATTCAAGACCTTGGGGTGGCTCAGGTGGCCCATGGATTACTCAGATCACCAACCCTAGATGCAGATGACTTTGAACTAATGCAGTGAAGCAAAAATGCAATATGATATGATATAATTGAACTAATGCAAATGAAAAGATCACAAGCCATGGTGTGAACTTAGTGAGGGCAAATTTGGGGTGTTTACAATGTTACATTTACATCACTATTTTCTTTATGGTATACAAGATTTGGATCGTCCAGGTTTCAGTGTTTAGGTATTGATTCCGTTATTGTTTTAAGTCATTTAGTTTATTTGTCATGCTTTCCTTTAGACACTATATATTTTCTTAGGTTTTTTCAAAATCACCTATTGATTGGAAAAATAGAACCTTCAATAAAATTTTCTTTTTATTTGTGGTTATATTGAATGTTGTGTTTTGCTAATTTTGTTGTAGACAAAAACAATATACATGGGGTTGGGCAATGTAGGACATGCTTTGAGATTTACAAATCCCTTTCTGTTACTTGCATATCCTTCTTCTGTACCTTGTAAGTTATATTCATGCTTTATGGAGTTCCTTATGTTGTAAGTTTCATATATTTTTTTTTAAATTTCCATGGTTATAGTTTTTGAATCACTTAAGAATGAAGTCCTAACTTGACTTTGGTTTAAATTGAAGATCTTTGTCACGTGGTTAGATTTTGTCATGTGGTTAGATTTGTGACTTATATGTACCATCATGGCCATGAAGACAAATTACTGAATATAATGAATTGAATAAGAGCATAAACATACCCTCAATGATATGGAACAAGAATTGCTCTCTCAAAATTTGAATGTCTGCATGAATTGTTGAATCTGTTGGAAATGTTAGATATATTTGTGGAAACTAGAGAAAACTGTTTTGATTTATGTTATCGACTAAGAAGTTTAGTCGGTAGAATGAAAATGAAGGATTAGTTTGAACAATCCATTTAAACTTGTTCTTTAATTCGATTTAGTATACATTTATACATACCTTATGTAAGTTTTTTGCAGAAACAATTTGGCCCCTTTTTCAGTTCATATTTATCTTTTAGTTTGACACTTTGCGTATATTAAACATGAACTTGTCGCGATTAAGTGTCTCTTTCAACTAAAGACCACCTAAGTTCGAGTTTTCAAGGACTTTTGTGCTTTAAATGCACTGAATAGAATGAAACAAGTGTTGCATGATTTGATCCCAGATGTAGATCAGGGAGACTGTGTAATGGATGTTGAAAATGTTCATACCGAAGTGGACAATATTTTTATTAGAAAGCTGATAAAGTAATGATGTCTGCTCATGTGTTGACATCCTTAGATTATGTGGTTGATCCTTTATAATCATTCAGAGTTCATAGGATAAGTTTCTCACACATTTGACATTTGTGAATGAAAACTAGGGGTATTGATACTAATTAATGCTAGAGTTGTTTAGATAATACCATCTATTATTTTAGTAATTTATGTTTTCTTATTTAAATTATATTTATTTTTGGTAAAGAGGTTTAGTTTTTTTTTAGTTAGGTTTGAATATGTTTAATCTTACAAAATGATATTATATTCCCGTATGAGTATTTTTTTTTCTTTATATTTTTTCCTCCAAATTTAACCAAATTTGTCACAAGGATTGAGTTGATTCTTAGATGGTTTGAAGCTTCCAAAATGATGCAACTCTGTCATTATGATCATTACATTTATGCAATCCTATGATGCAACTTTGTCATTATGCTAATAAAATTTCTGCAATCCTTATCCGATTTTGAAATTGTATGAATTAGTGTTGATTATTTGAAGTTTGGGATTTGAGATATACTTGCACCATTTATCCTATAAATTTATTTCATACAATATATTTGATATAATTAACGCAGATTTATTAAATTTCACATTCGACTCAACATTACTTAAAATTTGAATTGTTCGTATTACAAGGTAACACATGTATGTGAAAGTTTTATGATAAAAGAGTTAGATGTTGTACTTAATATTTGTTGAATGATATGTCTTCATATTTTCAATTGACATGTAAGAATTTATATAGTAGCACTCAAGATGTGTGACACAGGACATTAGCAATTAGATTCAAGAAAAAAGAATGTATAAATATTACTTTCATTGTACAAGTATAAATTTATTATTGTATTTTAAGAAAACAATGAAACTGATTTATATAAGTTTTATCACTTAAACTCAATATATTAACGGGGCACTATCACTACAATACATTTTTTTCTTAAATTTTAATCAACAAAATATTTATAGTTATTAGTGACATTTATAGATATTTTTATTTATTAGACATATTGGATTCAACATGATTGTGATTTGTTACATATTTTTTTAAAAATATTTTAAGTCATTAGTGAATTTATAACAATTTATCAACTCCTGTGAATTTTATCATTTAAACTCATTATATTCACGGGTCATTATCACCACAATACCTTTTTATTTTAATCAATAAAATATTTATAAATATTTATAGTTATTAATGATATTTGTTTATATTTTTGGTTATTATACCTATTGAATTTATCATATGGGTGATTTGCTATATATTTTCTTAAAAGTATTTAAGTTATTAGTGATTTTATATCAATTTATTATTGTATATTTGTTTTCTAAGGAAACAATGAAACTAATATTGTAAGTTTTATCAACTCTCTGTGAATTTTATCATTTAAACTCATTATATTCACAAGTCAATATCATCACAATATTTTTTTAATTTTAACCAACCCAATATTATTATATTCTAAGGAAACAATAAAAGTGATATATATATATATATATATATATATATATATATATATATATATATATATATATATATATATATATATATATATATATATATATATATATATATATATATATATATATATATATATATATGAATTTAATTGGAATGCATTGACAGTGTAAAGCAGTTTTACACCGTCAGTGAGTCATAGCCGTTGGATGTTGGAATAACATTGACTTTTATTTTAAAAACAAATAGAGTAATGCAAACAGATGATGGCAATGAATTGTCAGTGTAAAACTTTTTATCTTATCAATGCATCGCAATTAAACATAACTTCTATTACCCGTGCGGACGCACGGGTCATCTACTAGTATAACATAAAAATCAATATGTATGTATAAAAGTGGAACTCACTGACCAAAATAAATTTAATAGTATGATGAAAAACGATTAATGAAAAACCTAATATTAATTTGACCTTTTCAAAACACAAGCTTATTTCCAAAAAAAGCATTAATATCACACCTCATGTTTCTGCATCATTTGAAAACAAAACATTAATCTTAAAAAATGCATCCTATTATCATTATCAAATAAAAAAGAAGCAATATAACAAATGACATGTTGGAAACAAAGACTAACTTTCTGTTCATTAATTTTTTGAATTTTAACACATATCCCTATTTGACACATGGCATTACTAAGTATGTTAAGAAACAAATTATTACAAATATGGACATGAAGGACAATGTAGAAACATAAAGAGAGAGAGAGAGAGAGAGAGAGAGAGAGAGAGAGAGAGAGAGAGAGCCAAACCAATAAATTAAACAAGTTTCCAAAATTGCGTCAATTTAGACTCGACTATTCACAGCCAACAAATCAAATTGTTCATAAAAATTCACCTCATGTTACACCGAAAATCGAACATAACATAAACAAGATGAAAAATGAAATTGTTATTATAATTCAACATGCGACTGCAAATTTGAGACCAAATCTTACCTCACATTAACATGGCATATAGATTTTAAAACTAACAAAATACATGCACATAGAGCATGAATAAATACGACCATATGGAAACATGTCTCTATGTTGTAAACCAAGTAGAATAACCAGTAAGCTCAAGCATAAAAAGCAAAACCTTCATTAAAAAAAGCAGCATATGCTCCTTCATTGTTTTAGTACAGACCAAACCAACAAACACACATGAAGAAATGACCAGCAACACCATGATATTGATTTTCAATAAGCATTAGCATAACATTATAACAATCAGGACCATAATAACACAACAACGAAACAAATCAATAAAATCGACATCGGAAGCATCATCGGAAATGCAAAAACAATAGTAACAACACAAACAAAATTGAAGATAATGAATATATACTAACCGATTTGAATGCGAAGAAGTTGAGTTGATCTTGATGATGTTGCTATGAACGCGTGGGAATGCAACATCATGTATTGTTGTTACTGTTGCTTCAATGGAATTGAACCTTGTTGTTGCAGAGTCGTTGTCGGTGACCGTACGCAACTGCTACTGGTCGGAGTACAATGATTTAGTGATGGCATATTCTTGCTGGATCAATGATAAGGAATAGTTTGTTGTGTTACTTATATGATATCCTCTCGTCATCCTCGCTCGCGTGCTCCTCAGATTTTTCTTATGTTCGTTCTTCGTCACGCACAACGGTTGTCGGAGGCGCGAAGAGAGGTGACGGTAATGAACTCATATTATTGGTGTTCTTAACAAAACAATCTTATTCCCTCAAGCCAAACACGATTTCTTTGTTGCACTTGATGTTGTTAGTGTGGAAGAGGCGGTTGATGGAAGAGTAGATCCATTGTGTTTGCAGGGAGTATACGCGGGTTATGTTTCACAGCTGATGGTGTTTTTGAAGGTGGTTACGATGTGTTTGTGAGGAATGGAGGTGTAGCTCTGTGAAAAAGGTTGTGATTTTTTTATGAAGAATGGTGAGTTCCGTTGATGAAGAAGAAGATGAGTGTGTTTGAGTTTTTCAACTTTTTTCTTGTGGAGAGAAAAAGTATTAATAAATGTAGTGGATGGATGGTTTGTGAGTTGTAAATGGATAGAGGTAAGGATTATGTGTGAAGTAGAGACATTATATGGTTTCTTCAAAGAAAAAGATTTATCTTCTTTCACTTTTTATTCAAAGGCATGCACACAGAGAGAGAGAGAGATACAATCTCTTTTTTCATTTTTTCTTAAGAGTCAGGGTTCGTGGTGTCATGAAATTGAGTGGGAGTTTTTATGCTAGTTATCCTGAGTGCGAGTGGAAAACTGTATTTCATAACAATTGGGACGCGTGGCTTCAAAATGAGGGAGAGAGGAATATTTGTTTTTTATTCCGTATGAGTTGTCCATGAGAGGGGAATATCATGGAGCAGAGTGAGGTAGTGGGTATTGAGTGGATGACGCATTTGGATATTTCCACCAACATAACGATTTTTTTCTGCTGTGAGTTGTCCATGTGCAACTTGGAAAAAAGGAATCCAATGCCAAAATATTTCCTCTTTTTTTTGTTATTTTTGAAATATATCAAAACAAAATTAAGAAATTAAAATAGACACAATTAATGAAAATAAAATTAATATGAATATTAATTAATTCTAACTAACTATCTTACAAATAAATAAAAACAACGAATAAGAGTCGGATGTGAAAGTGTTTTAAAAAATTAAACTAAATGCACTAAAGTTATTAGCGCGAAATTAACGATTCAGAAAAATATAAAATTTCGTCAGATTTGGAAATAAGTAGACCGGTTAAAAGGCTCAGCTAAAAAAATGCGACTGAAAAATTTGGGAAAGAATTAAAATGAGCGCGTCAGGTTAATCTATGCGAAACATAGAATATTGACGATTGCAAGCTCAATTTTGTAACTTTTCGTCTACTGATTTTGCGTGCAGTTAAAAATTAATTTAACAGGTCTGTCTGTATATCCAAGAATTCATTCTAGTTGACAATTTTAGACATTATTTATGAAAAAAAAATGTTATGCTGCATAAATGATGCAAAGTGAAAATAAAATTAAATAAATGAGAATTTTAAATAGGTAGGACAAATTTGTGGTATGACAAATGCCCCTATCTAATTGCCTTGAACATGAGAAAGTGAACTGCTGCATGGCATTCAATTTTAGGGTAAAAGTTAATTAGATACAAGAAGACCCTAAAATTTGTCCGACAAGAAAGAAAATGCAATGCAATAAAAATAGATATGAGGATGGGATGACAGTTTGCAAAAATGTATGAGATTCTTTGAATTAACAAAGCAGTATCTCAATTTACTGAATGAATTTCTCCAAGTCACACGAAGCAGTCCCTTATGAATTAAGGTTCTTCGAGGATAATATCTTAGCAAAACATGAGATTATTTTTGGGTCGGGCGAAACAGTCCCTTATCAATTAAGATTCTTCGGGGATACCAAAGTAATATCTCAAGAACAAAAGAGTTGTTGGGGAAAACCAATCAACAAGAATTCTTTTTCGGAGGAAGCATGCTAGCCAAGTTTTGCAGAGGAAAAGCTCACAAGAGACTTTTTAGGATAACCTCTACTTGGGGAGCAACGAAAGAAAAGATGCTAGGGGTCATCATTATCAACCATACAGTTGAAGAATGACTTGCTGGGGGAATAAATTCCGCGAGCACCTACGGTGTATTAGCTCCTTTCAGAGGAATACTGCCGACTTTGGAAGAGATTGTCCTGGATGCATGTCCTGGATCCTGCTATGATATGTTGTACATGAATATTATACATTGCATGATGTACGGTGATTCATATGAGAATGTGATTGTTGGAAATTTCGATGAAAACAATTTATTTATGGTTGATATGATTGTGTTTGATGACATTCTTGCTTTCGGGCAGGAATGATGCATGTCATGCATGTGACTATGCAGATGATTGAATAAGCTGGAGATAGATCTTTTTGTAGTTGCCAAAAATATTGGACTCTGGAAAGATGCCACTGCACGTGTGGACTTTTGAGGGGTGCCCTATCACGGGTGGACTTCTGGAAGGTGCCACATCACGGGTGGACTTTTGAGGATGCCAATGAAATTGGACTTTGAAAAGATGCCATCCATGGGTGGACTTTTGAAAGGTGCCACATCACGGGTGGACTTTTTGATTTTTTAATGGTTTTGAAAGAAATGGTGAAAAGACTCACTAGGTATCGACTCGGGGTTGAGAAAGCAAAGGTATCAACACGGGGTTGAAAAGGTAAAGGTATCAACACGAGGTTGAAAAGGTAAAGGTATTAACACGGGGTTGAAAAGGTATCAACGCGGGGTTGAAAATGTAAAGATATCAACACAGAGTTGAAAAGGTATCAACGCGGGATTGAAAAGGTAAAGATATCAACACAGAGTTGAAAAAATAAAGACATCAACACGGAGTTGAAGAAGTATCAACATAGAGTTGAAAAAGATTGTATTTTGAGAAATGCCATGAGGATTTAGACTTTTAAGTTGTGCCAAACACCGTTGGACCTTTGGCTTTCTGGTGGTTACCAATGAATATTGGTCTTTTGGGAATTATGAGGGCACCAATAAAATTGGACTTTAGGATTCATGGTGGTTGCCAATAAAATTGGACTTTTGAGGAGTGGTGGAGGTTTTTGACTTCTCGACACTTGATATCCGACGATGCTCTGATCAGAGGATGGACGCAACCACTTTTGGTGGATCACGTCTTATCCATTACTGAAGTTGTATGATGCTGAGAGAACTTCAATTTCTTTGACTGATGTCAGGATGACTTTCAAATGAGCGTAGAGACATGATCAATGCATGTTGATTATGCTTTGGCTTAGCCCTAAGACATCCTTTTATAACTACCTTTCCCTAGTCTGTAGGGAATTTGAAGGAATCTTCTTTAAATAGAAGCCTTGAGAATGATTGTACCCTGATATGGCACGATACAAATTGCCCCAGTGTCTGGGTTTCATAGGGAGCTGCCCCTGTTTGAGCCTTTGGATGGACTTGTCCTAACTGATGATGAATGGTTTTCCCTAGATAGGTTGATAGTTGAGATAGTTTTCCTCCATGATTCACTGATGCTTGGAGATTTGATTTTTTTGACCAACCAGTTTTTAGGTCATCATCGTCATTGAAAATCTTGCCCCTGATTAAGAGTGATCTTGATTCACGTCAACACCAATGAATTCTCAAGTTCCTCTTTGACTTTTCTTTGTTGGAATTTCTTTAGATGCCAAGTAATGGCTTGCAATTAAAATTGTTTGTTCAGAAATGGTAATTTTAATACAATGTTCATGCGAGTTTTGAAAAAACATTTATTTGGATGATGTGAAAGTGTGTGACGAATGGATCAATTATCCAAACGTAGCGCTGATTTAGATAGTGATTTTTAATACAACAAGGAAAGGATTAGCAAATCTTTTAGGAGTCAGTTTACGCAACCTTGCTGAGATATGTTTTCAGAATAAACCCTGCCTCAATTAGGTCTTTCAAGGGTTGTATCATGGTCTGGTTCACGGTTATAGAAACAAAGGATATAAGCTCAAAGTTTGATTGGTACCCGTCGCTCCCAAAGATTTGCGTCCCGGTACAAGCGCGAACGGTCGGCGAAAGAGAGAGAACATGAAGATGAACTGAAAAGAGTCGCCAGCTAGGCATTTTTATCCCGAAGGAAAGGTAATGCAGCATAAACCTAGAAAGATATGGATAAGACGGTCGCGAACCAGAGAAATTGAGAAAAGGGGTTGGTTACAACCTGGGAAGATATTAGCACCCAGATTGTCCGTCGTACTCGACGGGATCCACGCTTGAAAGATATGTGTTTAAAAGGATAGTGTCAGTGCTATTTTGTGTGCAAAAGCTGGAAAAGAATGCAAGTGTCAGTGCTAGAGAAATGTGAAGTGAAGGAAAGGAATGTCAGTGTAAGAAAAGAGCGCAAGGCTCAAGACAATGAGGCTTAAAGAATAATGCTGGAAGAGGGGGAATATACAGAGACTTTTGTTCGATAACTGTTAAGTTATGCCTACGTATCCTCTAGTGCAATGAGGAAGTCAGAACGCCGTAGTTCGACTCAAAGAGACTGAAAGATAAATTGACTTGATGAACTGCTTGCTTGTCTATGCTCAAGTGTATAACCTGTCTGGCTCAGGTGCTAATTGTCTTGCATTAGACGGAAGAAGCGAGTTCTCGTTTGTGAGTGAATGAGATGAGAAAAGAATCCCTAAGGAGACGATTATTGTTTGTTTTTGATGTTTTCAATCTTTTATTGCTTTTTGTGTTTGTCATAAGAAAATGAGCTTAAGCCTAAACCAAGGGTTAGTAAACTCATCACATCTTCCCTCTGATTAGGGGTAATGAGAATACCTTAAGTGTGAAGTAAGCACCTCACACTTAATCACCATGATGTAGGATTAAGATCAATAACCTACTTGCCATTATTTAGATGTTTTTGGAATTTTTGTTTAGTGTTAAGTAATGAGTTTAAGCCACAATCAAGGATTTAAAGGACCCATTACACCATCCTAATAGAAGGATAATAGATGAGAACATTTAAGCCGAGGAAGGCTCCTCAACTCAATCCATGATTAGGGATTAACCTCATGATAAAACAAAACCTTTATTGAAGTGGTTTTTAGTTAATGGTAAGATTAAGAAGTGAATTTTATGATTTGTAAGACAACTTGAGGGGGACTTGTCCATTAACACTAGGGTTAGTCCTTCTTAACCAATTAAGGAAGAATTAGAACCCTAATGCAAGGCCCAAATTACAAGCTTGATGTCTTAGTGATTTATTAGATGAATTGATTAAAGGATTTAAAAACATTAAGGGCTTAACACTTGGGATTAAAGTTATACACTCTATGCTAAGAGAAGGATGCAGGCATAACCTTAATCACAAAGCCTTAAAACCTTGAAGGTTTAGTCCTTGATTATGAGAAAAGGAGACACAAAAGATGACACAAAGGTAAAACTAATGGGGGACTAATCAAAACCTAATTTTTATCATGCTTGGTTATTCCTAGGGTTTATGAGGCTTGCAAGAGATCTTCAAGAAGAACCACCAAGGAAGAAGCAAATGAAAGGAAGAGAAGCAGAAGAAGCAAGTCAACTTACTTCACTTAAGAAGATAAGTTGCTTGAAGAAAGAAAGTGAAGAGGGAACATGAATGAGAAAGCTCACTCTAAATCAAAGTAAAATGCAGCAATGAATTCATAAGAGATATGAGAAGAGATTATGAGAAGTGAAGGCAAATTCACTTCTCAAAGTAACTTACCACCTGAAAAGTTAGTAAAAGGAAATGAAAATGAAATGAAAATGAAAAGTATGCAATGATGCAAACAAAAAAAAGAAGCATATTCATGATGAAATTGATGCTAAGAGGTGATGCAAATGTATGTCATAAGATGTGAAGGATCATACAAGCAATGAGAATGCAAATGAAGCATGAAAGGAAGCATGAAAGTTCATGAATGCACATGAAATGAAATGAATGCATAACATGGCAAATAGATGATTCAATGATCAAACATGATTCTAATGTGTCCTAAGATGTCTTATATGTCATGTGAATGCACAAAATGTTATGGAAAGTTCTTATATGAAAGCTTATGCAAGATGAATGCAAATGAAGATGAGAAATTAGGGTTATATGAACATGTGAGATGCAAAATTCAAAAAAAGAAGCAAATCATAAGATAAAAAATTAAAAATGCACTCAAAGGAACCCTAAACCTATACTAGGTTACTATCCAAAGGGGGAGGTCAGAAGCTAAACCTAGAAGGAGTTATGAATTTCCTAAGTTTCTAGGGTTTTAAGGGTGATCCTCAATGTAAAATGCCAAACAAATTGAAAATGAAGGATAAAAATGAAACAAAAATGTTTTTAGAAACTAGAAACAATGCATAGAACAATGCAAAAAGAACCATTCACAAACTCAACTTGGTTTAAAAGTTATGAATTTTTGAAGTTAGGGTTAAAAATGGACAAATTTAAGAACCCTAATTCATTGAAAAAATATCAAAGCATGATCAAAACCAAAAAGAAATTTGTATGGTGAGTTTGTAAATGTTTCTAAATGTCCAAGAATGTTCTCTCAATTCTTTTGTGATTTTTAAATACTTAAATATATTTTTAATTAATTAATTCTCAACCATTCTTCAAAAATAAATGTTCATTGTGATCAGGGGAACAAACTCTATCATCTCATAACTAAAGAAACGATTTCTGGAAAAATGTTTCAAGAAGATACCTGAGATGAAGCTTTGCCAATGGAGCTGTCTGGGCCTTCTTCTTGATGAAAACACTCTCCTCTAATCACCTTTGAGCTTCTTTGATGCTTTGCTGAAGTGTATGTGACCTCTTTTTGAAGTTCAGTGAAGTTCAGCTTAGGGGGGCTGGAAAATCGTATTTGGTGTATGGTGACTTTCAGGGCAAAGTGAAGGGTGGTTTTTGTTCCCTATGATGTGTAGAGATGATTGGTGGAAAAAGATTTGAGGTTTGATGTTTGTGCTGAGTGTTTCGAAGGAAAATGCAAGAGAGGGAGTTTTTGTGAACTAGGGCAATGCTGAGGATTCAGGCTTGGTTCTTGTTCAGTTTGGCTTGCTTTTGGTTAGTATAAACAAATGCAATTGGTTCAGAGAGTGGTTGTGGCATAGTGTGATTCGTATGGGTGAAAATGCAAAAAGTCAAGATTATGTGTACTTGAGGTATGGGCAAGTGGCAGGCTTAGTACAAAGGGGTGTCTGGTGCAGCAAGGATCAAGGATGGCCATGGAAATCATTTAGAGGCAATTCAGCAAGTTTGTGAAAGGTTATGGGAGGTTTTGCAAATTTGACAAAGTTTGGCCCCTTTTGGATTTCTTCATTGGCAAGGCATGAAACTTTGAAATTCTTGGGCCAATTCTGAGTTTTAGGCAATGTGTTATGTTACTATGATGTTTAGAAATGAATTTGAAGTCACAAAATGGCTTGGCATGAGGTTTTGCAAAAATCCCTCTTTGGCATGAAACATGAAATTATGTGATTTTTGCCAACTTTGAAAAGCCATAACTTGAGTTCTAAAATGAATTAGATCTTATTCTTGTACTTTTTGAAAAGGGAATGATCCAATCTACAACTTTCATGAACAACAATTTTTCATTTGAAGCATTTTTGGTTAAGAAAGAGGAGGTTGAAAAACTTTCCCAAAATGGAAAGTTTACATTACAAGTCATTTCCATTTTTGGCAAATTTTGGTTTTCCTCACTTTTCTTCAAATTTGTGAACTTCTAAAAACTTCAATGATCAAATAAGGACCATATAACTTCAATTTGATAAAAAATCCACTTTGGTTCCATATTGGGGGGCCTCAGATGCCCTGATTTTGCTCTGACTTGCTCAGGAAGTTACCCAGTGATCATATGACTTCCACAATGAATTTCTTCATCAAACATGGTATGTATGATCCTTATATCATATTGAGACCAATTGAAACAAGAATGACCAAAAACTTTGGAGTTATGGCCTCTGAAACCAAAACCCTAATTTTAGGTCATCTGTGCATTTAAACCCTAGCTCTGCTTCCATGCCTTGCCAGTTCTTGTGATTCTTTGACTTCCTTGATCTTTGGAGGATAAAATATGATGATTTAAAATACATGGACCCTCTTGAGATGATTGAAGACCTTTGGAGTGGCTCAGATGGATCTTGGATTGCTCAGATCACAAACCCTTGATGCAGATGAATTTAAACTAATGTAGTGAAGCAAAAATGCAATATGATGTGGCATGATTAAACTTATGAAAATATGAAAGATAACAAGCCATGGTGTGAACTTAGTGAGGGAAAATTTGGGGTGTTTACAGCTGCCCCTATTCAAACATGAGTTAGCTGTGCAGGATGTAAGCGCCTGGCTTAACATACAAACAAAAGAACTTGTGGTTGAATACCAAAGACAGTCCAAAATTTGCACTCACTGGGTGAAGAAGAAAAGGGATATAGATTGTAAGATGAAAGTGTAGTATGATTATAAAGTGCGGGCGATGGAGGACGACCATCGAGCAGAGGACGACTGCTGGGGATAAAGCAATGACGGGGACGACCGACATGCTGGGGAAATAAAGAGATTATGATGGGGACGACCATGAAGATAAAGTAACAAAATTCTCTGGGGATTAAAGGTAAAGTAAATGATGGGGACGACCATCAGGTTTGTAAAGTAAAGTAAACAACGATGGGGACGGCCATCGGTTTACAAAAATAAATGATGAGGGACGGTCATCAAAGGTGAAGGACGATCACCTAGCAGGGGACGGCTGCTCTGTTGGGGATAAGGATGAGGGACGGTCATCCAAGGTGAAGGACGATCACCTGGCAGGGTACGGCTGCCGAAAATATCACGACATAAGACGAATGCCGGATAGAAAAGGTCGACGATGGGGACGGCCATAGGATAAGCATGATGAAGGACGAGCATCAAGAGGTGAAGGACGACCACCTAGCAGGGTACGACTGCTCTGGGGTTTATCATGACATAGGACGAATGTCAGATAACAAGATCAACGATGGGGACGGCCATCGGATAAAATGATGAAGGACAATCATCAAAAAGGTGAAGGACGATCACCTAGCAGGGGACGACTGCTAAAATATCACGACATAGGACGAATGCCGGATATAAAAGGGTTCCAATAATGGAGACTCCGCTGAGGGGATGATGAGGGACGGTCATCAAAAGGTGAAGGACGATCACCTGGCAGGGTACGGCTGCCAAAAGTATCATGACATAGGACGAATGTCAGATAGAAAAGAAATTTTGCTGAAGACTTTGCTGGGGAATAGTAAACACAGACGAGTGTTTGCATCCAAGAAATGAAAGGTATAAGTGTTTGACATTGTGTATAAATTAAAGACGCGGACGAGCATCCTTAAGACTACGATACGGACGGGTATCAGTAGAAACAAACGCTGACGCATGTTCAGAGATGATGATACGGACGAGTACCAACTGGTTAACAAAGAACATGGACGAGTGTTGAATCTGAGGGGAGATAAATGTGTATACAAGATACAGACGAGTATCTGTATGAGTAAAGATAAACATGAGTGAGACACAGACGAGTGTTCAACTTGTCGGAGAGGGTATGACACGGACGGGTGTCAGAAGAGAAAACGTATAAGTTATGAACTTATATGTAAAAGGTATTTTGGCGACCTATTGGGATAAAATGACACGGACGAGTGTCAAAAGAAGTGTATTATAAACAAGTGTTTTGGTTTACAATAAGTGTTTAGGCAACCATGCTGGGGAGTGGTGACACGGACGAGTGTCTAGAGAGTGTATAGATATATATGCAGGGGATAATATGAACATGTATTTGTGAGTGCAAAGGGGACGCTTTAGCTTTCTGCTGGGGAAATGTGAGATGACACGGACGAGTGTCGAGGAGAATAAGTTATGTATAAGTATCTATTTGTAGAGAGTGTTCTGGTGACTTTCTGGGGAAAGATGACACAGACGAGTGCCCAAAGGAGTATGTATCTGTATTTTTAGAAGTGCAAAGGGACGCTTTGGCTTTCTGCGGGGACTATGAGTCTTTATATACATTGCTGATGGAAAGTTGGTATTTACAGGTGACCGATTCGAACCTGGCTTGTGATTATGCAATATGTTTGATTTTTTCCGTAATGCTCCGTATTAGACCGAATGCTACGCTCTGAGGGGAAATATGATGCGAATGCTATGATTATGCAAAGATACCGATCCGGGACTCGGATCCCGTCGTTGTGAAGATCTCTGATTGATCTGCTCAAAAGAATAATATCCCAGCTGGGGATGAGATCATTGGTAGATCTGATATATAACTCTGCTTGGGGAAATAAGTCACTGATAGACCTATCTTTGTAATGAGGAGCCCAATTGGGGATGTGGAAGCTTTCGTCACTTTGTTGTGCGGGAAATTCAGACATTACTTTTCTGGGAGAGGCTGGAGCTCTGTGGGGAGATGGTTCCCTGTCTAGCACTCGGCTGGGGATGAAAAGGATCACTGAACGATCTTACTAGAGATTTCTGTGGGGATCCTGCTGAGGATGATACTTGACAACTCAGCTGGGGAAATGAGCACCTTCGGATGCTGCTCTGAAGAAAATGTGCTGGAGAAGTGATGCCTGGTCACTCTGATGGGGAGAGGGCATTTCTGGTGCTGTTTGAAAGATAATGATTTGGCAGCTTTGCTGGGGAAAACCTTTCATGCCCCATGTTGCACCCTGAATACCTGCAATCCTGTTATGACAAAAAAGACGCACAAGTACCCCGAGGCATCCCTTACTGGATTCCATCATAGGAGTTTAGGCACCCACGGGAGTAAGTAATATATTTCCTGCAAGCACGTGATTAGAAAGGCACATCTGTTTTTATGCGAACGTTATATCAAAGATATCAGACATTTTTGCAAATGAAATAAAAATGTACAAGACAAAATGTGACTGAAAAATCTGATTTTATTTAATTTGTGTGCCCTGAATTGGAAACTACAGTCAAAGAAACAGATCCCCTGAAATGAGGAGATTGTTACAAAATTGAGAAACAAAAAGGGTGTTGGCAATGTTGATGACGCTTCAGTGAGCTTCCCTTTGCTATGACTCGTATGACTTTTGACGTTCTTCTCATTCTGCTATCTGAAGAAGGCTGATTCTGACTGATGTTTTAACCCTTCGAAGCTTGCCATGTTGCGAGTGATACAGACGAATTCAGAATGCAGTTGTTCGCTTATTCCCTTATTTTGTGTGGATTGCCCTTTCGGGTTTTCAGTCCACCGGGATACCCATTTTTGCCTGAGCTGTCCAATGTGGCTTTTCAACTCAGCAGGTGTACATTTTTCTTTATTTTCCCTTATTTTTCCCCGAGTCTTTTATTCTGTTTTTGACTCGCCGGGATGCCCTATTTTTGCCTGGACTTACATTCTGTTTTTATGTCCAACGGGTCATTTATGCGAAGTATTTTTTAACTGCATCTGAATTCACAGGGGACAGGAAATCTTCGTCATCCATAGTAGTGAGCATCAGTGCTCCACCATAGAAAACCTTCTTTACTATGAATGGACCATCATATTCGGAGTCCACTTGCCCCTGTGGTCTGCATGAGGAGGAAGGAGCCTTTTCAGTACAAGATCTCCTACTTGGTATTCCCGAAGCCTGACTTTCTGATCGAAGGCTTTCTTTATTCTTTTCTGATATAACTGCCCATGACAGATTGCAGCTAATCTTTTCTCTTCGATCAGATTCAGTTGATTGTACCGAGATCAGACCCATTCTGCTTCATTCAACTTGACATCCATCAATACCCGCAGGGAAGGTAATTCAACTTCAACAGGTAGGACTGCCTCCATACCATACACAAGCTGATATGGTGTTGCCCCAGTGGATGTTCTGATTGATGTACGGTACCCATGCAAGGGAAATGGTAGCATTTCGTGCCAGTCTTTGTAGGTGACCACCATCTTTTGCACAATCTTCTTAATGTTCTTATTAGCTGCCTCAACAGCGCCATTCATCTTTGGCCTGTAAGGAGAAAAATTGTGGTGTTGGATTTTGAAGTCCCGACAGAGTTCTTCCATCATTTTGTTGTTCAAATTGGAACCATTAACAGTAATGATTCGCTCGGGTACTCCATACCGACAGATGATGTCTCTCTTCAGGAATCGGGCTACCACTTGCCTGGTGACATTTGCATACGAAGCTACTTCAACCCACTTGGTAAAATAGTCAATGGCTACCAAGATGAATCTGTGGCCATTTGAAGCAGTCGGTTCAATCTTCCCAATCATGTCAATGCCCCACATGGCAAAGAGCCAAGGTGAAGACATCACGTTCAAAGGATTCAGAGGCACATGCACTTTGTTTGCATAAATCTGGCATTTGTGGCACTTTCTGGCATAAGCACAATAGTTTGCATCCATTGTGATCCAGTAGTAACCTGATCTCAGTAATGTTTTAGCCATTGCATGCCCTCCAGCATGGGTACCAAAAGATCCTTCATGCACCTCGTGCATCAGCAAGTCTGCCTCTGCCTTATCAACACACCTGAGGAATACCATGTCAAAGTTTCTTTTGTATAAAGAGCCATCAACGTTCAGGAAGAAACTAACAGATAGCCTTCTTAATGTTTTCTTATCATTGGATGATGCCCCAGGTGGGTATGTTTGATCCTCTAAGAAGCATTTGATGTCATGGATCCAAGGCTTATCATCTTTAGCAACGTTTACTGAGAATACATATGCTGGTCTGTCAAGTCTGGATACTGAAATTCAGGGCACAAAGTTGGAAGCTTGAACTTTGATCATGGATGAAATGGTAGCCAGAGCATCTGCAAACTGATTTTCATCTCGAGGGATATACTCAAGTTTGACTGTGGTGAAGAATGTCAGTAATCTCCTCGTATAATCCCGGTATGGAATCAGATGCTCCTGGTGAGTGTACCATTTTCCGTTGGTTTGATTGATTACAAGAGCTGAATCTCCGAATACGGTTAAAGTCTTGACCCTGAGGTCAATGGCTTCCTCAAGACCCATGATACAGGCTTCGTATTCAGCTTCGTTGTTAGTGCAGTTAAAGGTGAGTTTTGCCGAGAAAGGCATGTGAACTCCTTTAGGTGTAATAAGTACTGCACCAACTCCACGACCATTCATATTAACAGCCCCATCAAACATCATTGTCCATTCTTCTTCTGGGTCAGGCCCTTCAGTGTGAACAGGCTCTTCACGATCTTTTGCTTTTATGAACATGATGTCTTCATCAAGGAAGTCAAATCTCATAGGCTGGTAATCATCAATGGGTTGCTCAGCAAGATAGTCAGACAGTACACTGCCTTTGATGGCTTTTTGAGATGTGTACTGAATGTCATATTCTGTGAGAATCATTTTCCATCTTGCAACCCGTCCGGTAAGTGATGGCTTCTCAAATATGTACTTGACTGGGTCCATCTTTGAGATCAACAAGGTAGTGTGGGTCAACATATACTGCCTTAGTCGGCGAGCAGCCCACGCTAAAGCACAACAAGTTTTCTCAAGCAGTGAATAACGTTGTTCACAGTCGGTAAACTTTTTGCTTAGGTAGTATATTGCATACTCTTTTCGACCAGACTCGTCATGTTGGCCCAGCACACACCCCATTGACTCTTCTAATACTGTCAAGTACATTATCAGAGGTCTTCCTTCAACTGGAGGATAAGGATTGGAGGTTCTTGTAAGTATTCCTTGATTTTGTCAAAAGCCCTTTGGCAGTCTTCATTCCACCTGACCGTTTGTTCTTTTCTTAACAACTTGAACAAGGGCTCACAGGTTGCAGTAAGGTGAGATATGAACCGTGAAATGTAGTTCAATCTACCTAGAAACCCCCAAACTTCTTTTTCAGTCTTTGGTGCAGGCATCTCTTGAATGGCTTTGACTTTGTCAAGGTCAACCTCAATCCCCTTTTCACTTACAATAAATCCCAACACCTTACCAGGGCGTACCCCGAATGTGCATTTGTTGGGGTTTAGCTTCAGCTGGTACTTCCTCAGGCGTTTGAACAACTTCAACATATTAACCAGGTGGTCTTCTTCAGTGAGGGACTTGGCAATCATGTCATCCATATAACATTCGATTTCTTTGTGGATCATGTCATGGAATAATGTTACCATAGCCCGTTGATAAGTGGCACCAGCATTCTTCAGTCCGAACGGCATTACCTTATAACAGAATGTGCCCCAGGGTGTGATGAAAGTTGTCTTCTCCATGTCTTCAGGTGACATCTTGATCTGATTATATCCTGAAAATCCATCCATGAAGGAGAACACCGAGAACTGAGCCGTGTTGTCGACCAATACATCAATGTGAGGTAATGGGAAATCATCTTTTGGGCTGGCTCTGTTCAGAACTCGATAATCCACACACATCCGTACTTTTCCATCTTTCTTAGGCACATGTACAATGTTAGCAACCCACGGCGGGTAACTAGTTACAACGAGGAAACCGACGTCCCACTGTTTTTGCACCTCTTCTTTTAGCTTCATGGCCATATCCGGGCGAGTACGGCGTAGCTTCTGTTTTACTGGAGGACAATCTTCTTTTAGAGGCAGCTTGTGCATAACAATGTCGGTATCCATACCTGGCATGTCTTGATAGGACCAAGCAAAAACATCCACATACTCCCGAAGCATGTCAATAAGTTGATCTTTCACCGAATCTTGCAGACGGGTCCCGATTTTCACTTCTTTCAAGTCTTCTTTGGTACCAAGATTAACCGTCTCAACTTCCTCTTGATGAGGAGTGATAACCTTCTCCTCTTGTCTCAACAACCTGGCTAGCTCTTCAGGTAGCTCATAATTTTCTTCAACCCCTTCATCGACTTGATTAATCGGATTGTCGAAGTCATACGAAGTCATAGCAGTGTTGTTGTCGGTGCAGTCTGGAGGGCACTCTCTGCAAGGGTTTAGATTGGTTCATTTTAGTGATCAATTTTATCTTGTTTAGAAAAAGTGAAAATTAAGTTATTAATTTGAAAAACATTGCCATTTTATTTTTGTACAAAAAATGAAAAATGAAAAACAGTGAGCGGGAAAAAAGAAAAGACTCATTTGCAAAAGATGTCCTGATATTCATTAATTGATCGTTTGGACAAAATACAAGATGACCCGATTACAAAATGAGCCCTGACATCTTGGGCAAGATGTAGGACTTGATGCATGCTTGAAGACAGGAAATAATAATTACTCTGCAGGAGTAACTCTTATAATTTCCTGGGAAGACCAGTTTGAGACTTGGTTCCCCGGGATCCTTGGACGTATCCAGTTTTCCAGGTTGCGTTCGTCTTCTTCCTTGTCTTCCAAACTGTTCACAGCATCCGGGGTCAGCATTCCCCCGCTGACATATTTGGGCTCCGTTGCAGCCTCTGGTTGATCTTGTCGAGTTGGTCTGTAACCCAACCCGAATCTGTCTTCTTTCTTTTCAACTAGCAGCAGCTTGCCCCAACCTTGAGCGGTACCCTCCTCAACAACCTTCCGGGCCTGTTGATATGAAGTGATGGAAGTTCTAGATACAGCAGTTGCTTCATTGATGTTAAGGGCCTCAAACCCCTGACTCATAGTCTCATGGATCTCCCCATCCATCTCTATGTACTTATAAGTAGCCAGCTGGCTCAAAAAAATGTCTTCCTCCCCGCAGATTGTGATGATCTGGCCTTCCCACTCAAATTTTAACTTCTGGTGAAGGGTAGACGTAACAGCGCCAGCGATGTGAATCCAGGGTCTACCCAACAGACAGCTGTAGGCTGGCTGTATGTCCATCATGAAGAAGGTAGTTTTAAAGGTCTGTTGGCCAATCAACACAGGCAAATCAATCTCTCTAAGCACTGATCTCTTAGAGCCATCAAATGCTCTCACCACCAGGTTACTTGGACGCAATGCCAACCCATCATACTCTAGCTTCACCAAGGCTTTCTTTGAGAGGACGTTGAGCAAGGACCCAGTGTCCACCAGTACGTGAGAAAGAATAACACCTTTGCATTCTAAGGTGATATGCAAAGCCTTGTTATGGTTGTGTCCCTCCGTTGTTAAATCAGCATTTGTGAAGCCCAGTCCATGACTGGTGTTAACATTTGCAACCACTATTTCTAACTGATTAACAGTAATCTCTTCCGGGACATATGCTGCGTGCAGGACCTTCAACAATGCATTCCTGTGGGCTTCGGAACACATTAACAGTGATAATATAGAGATTTTGGAGGGTGTCTGATGAAGCTGGTCCACCACTTTATAATCACTCTTTTTTATTATTCTCATGAACTCGTCTACCTCTTGTTCAAAAGACGTCTTCTGAGTTTCTTTGACAGTTGGCTCTTCGGGTACCACACTCTTCCCTTTTGCCTTAGCAACAACTTATGCTTCAGCATTGGGCCTTGGTGTTTGTGAGGCAAAAAGGCATTCGCTTTTGGTGAAGCCTCCTCCTCCCCCAACATTGTCAACTTGTGGAGAAGAGGTAGCTGAATCTAGAGTGATTTTCTTCCCGTCGCAGTAGAGATCAGAGCCATAGTACCAAGGTATGGCATTACAGCTTTCATAAGGAACAGGTCCAGGTACCGTAATGGTGACCAGACTGATTGCTGCAGCGGAAGGAACTGTGATGGTATGCGGGTCGTAATAGATTGTGACTGGAGATCTGACAGGAGGTGTTGCAGTTTGCTGTTGGAAATTGTTGTTGGGATGAACATTTGCTGGGTCATAATAGATCGTGACCGTTGAGACATCTTCGTTAGTGTTCGCTGGTGTTGTAGGAGATTCCGTTGATAAGATGGGTGTTGATGTTGTAGAAGTAAATGTTGCTGAACTCTGATCTGTTGAAAAATTGGATGGAGTGATTGTTGGAGTTGTCGATGAATCAGTGGGAATGATAGTTGTTGCAGTTGTAGGAGGATTTGCTGAAGGAAGAATTGTTGATGTTGTAGGAGAATCCATTGCTGCTAAAACAAGAGTTGTTGAAGGAGCCGTTGCGATAATCTTCAGAATACCATCTCTAATGAGACCATCTATGCCAAACCTTAGCCTCCCTCAACCATTAATAGCAGTCTTGCACAATTCACAGCAGGCCCTACAGCCCGGGAGCACTTGACATCTTAAGAGTTGAGTCTTGACTTCTGCCAATGGTGTTTGAATCTGTGCAACATTATTAATCAGTGCAGATGGTTTGTCCTCTTCTATGGCATTAATCCTGGGCCCACCATGATTAGGCATAGGATTTCTTTTAACGTTCGGAGGAGGTGCAAAATTGAGAGCTTTGGAATCGACCAGATCTTGAACCTTCATTTGCAAGGCTCTACATTTCTCAGTATTGTGACCAGGTGCGTTGGAGTGGAAGGCACACCTGGCATTAGCATCATAATTCTTTGGGAGATTGAGAGGATCTGGTGGAGCCAACGTCCTTAACTCAACTAGGTTAAGCTTCAGAAGTTGTGGCAATAAAGCAACATAAGGCATAGGGATGGGGTCAATCACCCTATTTGCTTGAGATGGCCTCTGTTGAAAGGGGCGCTGTTGTTGGTTGTTGTTGTTGTTGTTGTTGTACGTTCTTTGTTGCAGAAAATGAGATTGTTGTTGATAGTGATGTTGTTGTTGTTGAGGATATGATGGTTGTTGTGGAACTGGAGCCGGGATAGTAACAACTGCTATTGATCTGTGAGAATACTGGGGTCTACCCCTGCTTTCATGGATATCATTTGTTTCACCTACCCTACGGGGTCCTGCAAAAGGTTTTCTGGGGTTGTTGGAGGAACTCGCACCATTGCCAGAGATTTTGCCCATCTTCAAAAGACTCTCAATTCTCTCACCAACTATAACTACATCGGAAAAACTGGTAGAGGAGAAAGCGACAAGTCTATCAATATAAGTTCCCTGCAATGTGTTCATAAACATGTCAGCCATCTCTCTTTCTGACATGGGTGGTTGGACAGCAGCAGCAAGCTGTCTCCACCTCTGAGCATAATCCTGAAAGCTCTCCCTTGAAGACTGAGACATGCCCATTAGGAGAGTCCTATTGGGAGCCATGTCTAGGTTGTACTAGTATTGCCGGATGAAGGCTTCGGCCAAGTCTTTCCAACATCTTATAGTGGCCCTTGTCAGATGCGAATACCATTCTCTTGAAGCTCCAGTCAGGCTGTCCTCAAAATAGAACATCCATAACTTCTCATCCATGGTATAAGCCTTGAGTCTCCCTAAGAAGGATTGCAGATGAGTACGCGGGCAGGAGGTACCATTATATTTTTCAAAGCAAGGGGGTTTGAATTTGTGGGGAATCCTCACCCCATCTACCAGCCCCATATCTATTACGTCAATGCCTAAAGAATTCTGGGATTCCAAAGACCTTAGCTTTTCTGGCAATCTCATCCAGTCTTCTATCATACACTTCATCCCCAGCTCCAATAACAGTGAACTGTTCTTCTTGGGGATCCTCTTGCAGGATTCTGCCCCCAGCCGTATTACCTTGAACATTTCTCGGGATATTAACATCTGGATTCAAATGGGGCCCAAAATCAGGTGGGTCGATACGGAGTTGTCCTCGTTCATTATTGTTGGTTCCCCCTGTCCCAAGGTGGGGCTCTTCAGGTGTCTGTCTTTCTACCAGCTTCTCAACCTCTCTTGGCTCTGGGCTAAGCCATTCATTACTGCCATAAACTGAGACATTTGGTTTCTCATCTCGACCCTTTCGTTTTCCATCTGATTTCTTACTTCAGTCAGGTCCTGCTGTACCTGATCCATCTGAATGCCTGGAAGGTTGTTACGCGTTGGGTACCGGTGTGTGCGGTTGACAGGGAACACTCGGAAACGAGCAATGTTTCCTGCGAGCACAACAAAGTGAGTCGCCAGCTAGGCATTTTTATCCCGAAGGAAAGGTAATGCTGCATAAACCTAGAAAGATATGGATAAGACGGTCGCGAACCAGAGAAACTGAGAAAGGGGGTTGGTTACAACCTGGGAAGGTATTAGCACCCAGATTGTCCGTCGTACTCGACGGGATCCAAGATTGAAAGATTTGTGTTTA
This sequence comes from Lathyrus aphaca, assembly GCA_963966055.1. Taxonomy (NCBI): domain Eukaryota; kingdom Viridiplantae; phylum Streptophyta; class Magnoliopsida; order Fabales; family Fabaceae; genus Lathyrus; species Lathyrus aphaca. The sequence goes on from OZ014521.1 coordinate 450,918,701, forward strand.
AAAGGGTAGTGTCAGTGCTATTTTGGGTGCAAAAGCTGGAAAATAATGCAAGTTTCAGTGCTAGAGAAATGTGAAGTGAAGGAAAGGAGTGTCAGTGTAAGAAAAGAGTGCAAGGCTCAAGACAATGAGGCTTAAAGAATAATGCTGGAAGAGGGGGAATATACAGAGACTTTTGTTCGATAACTGTAAAGTTATGCCTACGTATCCTCTCGTGCAATAAGGAAGTCAGAACAACGTAGTTCGACTCAAAGAGACTAAAGGATAAATTTACTTGATGAACTGCTTGCTTGTCTATGCTCAAGTGTATGACCTGTCTGGCTCAGGTGCTAACTGTCTTGCATTAGACGGAAGAAGCGAGTTCTCGTTTGTGATTGAATGAGATGAGAGAAGAATCCCGAAGGAGACGATAATTGTTTGTTTTTGATGTTTTCAATCTTTTATTGCTTTTTGTGTTTGTCATAAGAAAATGAGCTTAATCCTAAACCAAGGGTTAGTAAACATATCACATCTTCCCTCTGATTAAGGGTAATGAGAATACCTTAAGTGTGAAGTAAGCACCTCACACTTAATCACCATGATGTAGGATTAAGATCATTAACCTACTTGCCATTATTTAGATGTTTTTGGAATTTTTGTTTAGTGTTAAGTAATGAGTTTAAGCCACAATCAAGGATTTAATGGACCCATTACACCATCCTAATAGAAGGATAATAGATGAGAACATTTAAGCTGAGGAAGGCTCCTCAACTCAATCCATGATTAGGGATTAACCTCATGACAAAAAAAACCTTTATTGAAGTGGTTTTTAGTTAATGGTAAGATTAAGAAGTGAATTTTATGATTTGTAATACAACTTGAGGGGGACTTGTCCATTAACACTAGGGTTAGTCCTTCTTAACCAATTAAGGAAGAATTAGAACCCTAATGCAAGGCCCAAGTTACAAGCTTGATGTCTTAGTGATTTATTAGATGAATTGATTAAAGGATTTAAACACATTAAGGGCTTAACACTTAGGATTAAAGTTATACACTCCATCCTTAGAGAAGGATGCATGCATAACCTTAATCACAAAGCCTTAAAACCTTGAAGGTTTAGTCCTTGATTATGAGAAGAGGAGACACAAAAGATGACACAAAGGTAAAACTAATGGGGGACTAATCAAACCCTAATTGTATCATGCTTGGGTATTCCTAGGGTTTATGAGGCTTGCAAGAGATCTTCAAGAAGAGCCACCATGGAAGAAGCAGATGAAAGGAGGAGAAGCAGAAGAAGCAAGTCAACTTACTTCACTTAAGAAGATAAGTTGCTTGAAGAAAGAAAGTGAAGAGGGAACATGAATGAGCAAGCTCACTCTAAAGCAAAGTAAAATGCAGCAATGAATGCATAAGAGAGATGAGAAGAGATTATGAGAAGTGAAGGCAAATTCACTTCTCAAAGTAACTTACCACCTGAAAAGTTAGTAAAAGGAAATGAAAATGAAATGAAAAAAGTATGCAATGATGCAAACCAAAACCAGAAGCATATTCATGATGCAAATGATGCTAAGAGGTGATGCAAATGTATGTCATAAGATGTGAATGATCATACAAGCAATGAGAATGCAAATGAAGCATGAAAGGAAGCATGAAAGTTCATGAATGCACATGAAATGAAATGAATGCATAACATGGAAAATAGATGATGCAATGATCTAACATGATTCTAATGTGTCCTAAGATGTCTTATATGTCATGGCAAGTTCTTATATGAAAGCTTATGCAAGATGAATGCAAATGAAGATGAGAAATTAGGGTTATATGAACATGTGAGATGCAAAACTCAAAAACAGAAGCAAATCATAAGATAAAAAATTGAAAATACACTCAAAGGAACCCTAAACCTATACTAGGTTACCATCCAAAGGGGGAGGTCAGAAGCTAAACCTAGAAGGAGTTATGAATTTCCTAAGTTTCTAGGGTTTAAAGGGTGATCCTCAATGTAAAATTCCAAACAAATTGAAAATGAAGGATAAAAATGAAACAAAAATGTTTTTAGAAACTAGAAACCATGCATAGAACAATGCAAAAAGAACCATTCACAAACTCAACTTGGTTTAAAAGTTATGAATTTTTGAAGTTAGGGTTAAAAATGGACAAATTTAAGAACCCTAATTCATTGAAAAAATGTCAAAGCATGATCAAAACCAAAAAGAAATTTGTATGGTGAGTTTGTAAATGTTTCTAAATGTCCAAGAATGTTCTCTGAAGTTTTTTGTGATTTTTAGATACTTAAATGTATTTTTAATTAATTAAAATAAATTAACTAATTAAAAATAACATTTAAATGATTTAAAAATATTTTCTTAATGCAAAAAATAAAAATAAAAATATTTTTGGTTTCTGAAAATTAATAAAATGTTTGATAAAAATTTTCAGAATTTTTTGATGATTTTTACTATTTTTAAATATTCGTACAAAAATAAATAAGAAAAATGCAATAAAAATTAAATAAATGAGAAGTATGCAGGATGGAGGGACAGGATTGATTCTGGGTTTGAATTTGTTGACCATGCGTGCTATCCTACGGCTCAAATTCAAACTGAGCTAAACCTAATTAAAATATTAATTAATCCAGATTAAGTACTAATGACATGATCCTAGCCACACAATGCACGCGGGAACTGAAGATCTAACGACCCACATTCAAAAAATGCCCTAACCCTAATTAATCAATTTAATGACTTTTAGGTGGCCGGAGAAGACCTCCGGTCATCTTCTCCGGCCAACCTCTCCCCTGAAAATCTTCAAATCACTCCCCAGGTCATGATAAACTCCCCAAACCTCCAGAAATGATCCCCAAACCCCATAGAACAAGAATCCAGCAACATAATTCATTTATTTTGCACCATAATCATGATTCGAACAAAAACATAAAAATGGACAAAATTTCAGAACACGCATACACAGTCAATTCTCAACCATTCTTCAAAAATAAATGTTAATTGTGATCAGGGGAACAAACTCTATCATCTCATAACTAAAGAAACAATTTCTGGAAAAATGTTTCAAGAAGATACCTGAGATGAAGCTTTGCCAATGGAGCTGCCTGGGCCGTCTTCTTGATGTAAACACTCTCCTCTAATAACCCTTGAGCTTCTTTGATGCTTTGTTGAAGTGTATGTGACCTCTTTTTGAAGTTCAGTGAAGTTCAGCTTAGGGGGGGTGGAAAATCGTATTTGGTGTATGGTGACTTTCAGGGCAAAGTGAAGGGTGGTTTTTGTTCCCTATGATGTGTAGAGATGATTGGTGGAAAAAGATTTGAGGTTTGATGTTTGTGCTGAGTGTTTCGAAGGAAAATGCAAGAGAGGGAGTTTTTGTGAACTAGGGCATTGCTGAGGATTCAGGCTTGGTTCTTGTTCTGTTTGGCTTGCTTTTGGTTAGTATAAACAAATGCAATTGGTTCAGAGAGTGGTTGTGGCATAGTATGATTGGTATGGGTGAAAATGCAAAAAGTCAAGATTATGTGTACTTGAGGTATGGGCAAGTGGCAGGCTTAGTACAAAGGGGTGTCTGGTGCAGCAAGGATCAAGGATGGCCATGGAAATCATTTAGAGGCAATTCAGCAAGTTTGTGAAAGGTTATGGGAGGTTTTGCAAATTTGACAAAGTTTGGCCCCTTTTGGATTTCTTCATTGGCAAGGCATGAAACTTTGAAATTCTTGGGCCAATTCTAAGTTTTAGGCAATGTGTTATGTTACTTTGATGTTTAGAAATGCATTTGAAGTCACAAAATGGCTTGTCATGAGGTTTTGCAAAAATCCCTCTTTGGCATGAAACATGAAATTATGTGATTTTTGCCAACTTTGAAAAGCCATAACTTGAGTTCCAAAATGAATTAGATCTTATTCTTGTACTTTTTGAAAAGGGAATGATCCAATCTACAACTTTCATGAACAACAATTTTTCATTTGAAGCATTTTTGGTTAAGAAAGAGGAGGTTGAAAAACTTTCCCAAAACGGAAAGTTTACATTACAAGTCATTTCCATTTTTGTCAACTTTTGGTTTTGCTCACTTTTCTTAAAATTTGTGAACTTATAAACACCTCAATGATCAAATAAAGACCATATAACTTCAATTTTATGAAAAATCCACTTTGGTTTCATGTTGAGAGGCCTCAGATGCCCTGATTTTGCTTTGACTTGCTCAGGAAGTTACCCAGTGATCAGATGACTTCCACAATGAATTTCTTCATCAAACTTGGTATGTATGATACTTATATCATATTGAGACTAACTTAAACAAGAATGACCAAAAACTTTGGAGTTATGGCCTCTGAAACCAAAACCCTAATTTTAGGTCATATGTGTAGTTAAACCCTAGCTCTGCTTCCATGCCTTGCCAGTTCTTGTGATTCTTTGACTTCCTTGATATTTGGAGGATAAAATATGATGATTGAACATACATGGACCCTATTGAGATGATTGAAGACCTTTGGAGTGGCTCAGATGGATCTTGGATTGCTCAGATCACAAACCCTTGATGCAGATGAATTTGAACTAATGCAGTGAAGCAAAAATGCAATATGATGTGGCATGATTAACTTATGCAAATATGAAAGATCACAAGCCATGGTGTGAACTTAGTGAGGGAAAATTTGGGGTGTTTACATTACCCACCCCTTCTTCATGATGTTCTCCAGTCCTACATTAGGTTAAACGACACACACCTTCGTCTTGGCAATTTAATAGTGAAGATGAATATTCAAAGTTCGCTTGTAATGGCAGTCATCTTATTCGACTTTTCTTGGATGTTAGTGACCCTTTTGATTTTGGGTATGATGGTCACTGTAACTTATTTTGTTTTTGCTATAGGATTTGAGGACCTTTTTCTATTGTTTTTCTTTTAATCCCTAATTTTTGCATGGACTGTTTTTTGAGTTTTTTAGTCCATCGGGATTTGCCTTAATTTTTTCCTAAGTCTCTTATTTTAGTGTTTGACTTAGCAGGCTTTTTTATTTTTTTATATTTTCTTTATTGAAGGATTTTGACTGCCAAGTCATTGGTCATGGATGATTCCCAGATGGAATGTTTCACCTTGTATTTTGGATGTGTAGTCAGGTTAACTAAACATTACCCTGCCTCGGGTTAAGCGTAAGGATTTTGAATATCTGAAAGAAACTCCTACTTCTAGGCTCGAAGTGGTTGTCTAGGGATTAACTCCTTATCTCTCCAGTATTTGGGAATTTTAAACAATGTATGTACATCATCAGCAAGGTTCTTTCCGAAAGCATGTTATCAGCAATTATGGGTATTTTGTTTTTGTAATCCTCCCTCAAATATTTGCTAAAACAACAATGCGATAAAGGGGGTGAAGTGCAATTTTTTTTTGTTCTTTTTTGCGATAAGTGAGAAAAAGTAAGTGAATATGAATGGATATATTAGTTCAAAACATGCATGTTTGTTACATTAATATTACCATTAAAGACAACAATGTCTAAAAGCAAGTAGCACTTAACAGGAAAGAAACTACAAATGCAAAGTAATGATATGAGTTAAAGATTGCCAGTGTAGAGGAACTGGGCTTGGATTTGTCGTTGGGAAGCCTTCTTCAAAATTTCTCTTCATGATCAGTTTGAGAACCATCTTCGCATGTACTCTCAGCAACTTCTTCCATGACATGGATTGAGGAACCCACCTGATTGTTGATTTGAATGCCTTGAGGTGTGAATGAGATTAACTTAGAATCAATCAGATTTTTAACCTTATTTTTGAATTGTTGGCAATCATCAGTTGAATGTCTGGGTGAGTTAGCATGAAAAGCACAATAGGCATTAGGATCAAAGTTCGATCGGTGTGGAAGAGGCATTGGATCTAGCTTCCTTGGCTTTACCAATCCACTATTGATCAAACATGGAAGTATGTGACTGTGAGACATTGGCAATGGATCAAAATTCCTTTTTGGTATTTTAGGGTAGTAAGGACGTCGTTGCGGAGTATGCTGCTGTTGCATTGGCTTTTGTTGTGCAATCTGATGTCGATACTGAGGATATGCTCTATTGACAGGCGGATGTTGCCATGTGGAGGGTTGTGCATATGATATGGAAATCCAAAAGCTTGTTGGCTTTGAAAAATTGACCTGGATGGGTATTGTTGATAAGGCGCTAGAGGTGGAGCATGTGGAACTTCCCAAACTGCATTAATTTCCTCCTCATTTCTTTCCTCTTGGGAACTCACAACTGATTCGCTCTCACTAGTCTGGACGTACGAGGTGACTTGCACTTTTCTATTCTTGAGCAAGCTCTCGATGTGTTATCCCACTGAAACCAATTGTGAAAAACCATGAAATGAACTGCTTATCATTCTTTCGATGTACGAACTTTGCAAGGTATCCATGAATAGACCAACAAGTTCTTTCTCTAAGATTGGTGGTTGAACACGAGCAGCTAACTCTCTCTATCTTTGAGCATACTTTCTGAATGATTCATCACTTTCTTGAGATAACCCTTGCAACTGCATACGGTCTGGAGCCATGTCAAGATTATAGTCGTACTGCTTCATAAAAGCACTTGACAAGTCCAACCATGATTGGATGTGGCTACTCTTTAGCTGCGTGTACCAATCCAATGATGCTCCACTTAAACTGTCTTGGAAACAATGAATCATCAATTTATCATTCTTAGTATGGGTGGTCATCTTTCTGCAGAACATCACCAAATGATTCTTCGGACAACTATCTCCTCCATACTTCTCAAATTTTGGCATTTTGAACTTTGGAGGGATTACCACACCAGGTACCAAGCACAAGTCAGAAGCATTCAAACCAAAAGCATTATGTCCTTTTAAGGCTTCAAACTTCTCTTCCAACACACGACATCTTTCAGCAAACTCATGATCTTGAGCATTCAGTATTCACTGCCGAGTTTGACCCTTTGAAATTAGGTGTGGAGAATGAAAAACTATTATACTCCATGGCATTAACTGATGAAGAATTCTCATCTTGAACAATGTGACGCTGTTGTGCAACATAATTCTCAATTGTCGTTCTTTGAATGTTGTCCTCTCTTTTTCCCAAGGCTATCATGGCCTCCACAAGTTGGTCCACCTATTTCTTCATTGAGTCCACATATCCTATTAACATAGCATGGCTTTGCTCCACCGGATCCATGGTCCTCAAAGCTACTTCAAGTCCAATACAAGTGTCGAGAAATCAACTGCGATTTATGGACGAAGGATGGATGAGTTTTTTTTTGTTTTGGGAAAATGATATGCAATGCGTATGAAATGGTATGCAAATGAAATGCAAGATCTAGGATCATATGACCAGAGGTACGAATGGAGGATACTTTGATTTCTCTCCTCATAAGGAGCTCACCGGGTAGGCTTTAGAGTTTGAAGGAACCCCAAAGTTAACAATCCATATGGTTGATCATTAGACACACCATAAATATGACAGTTGATTGACTTCCCCATATGAATCTCGTTTGGGTGAGGTTTTTGTATCGAACTACACGGGAGTAACCCCACGGTGCCCCAAAGTACGCAACCATCGACACAATGTTTCAAACAAAAGTCCCAGAGTTATGGACTTCTCTCAACTGTTTGCTGGACATGTTGATAATTCGGCAGTCAGTCAACTCCATTAAGACAATCTATTCTGAGTGAGGTCATCGTATCGAACTACACGAGAGAAACCCCTCGGTGCCCCATACTACGCGACCATCAACCTTTTGTTTGATCCCAAAAGTTTAAGGTTCTATGGTCCTTAGAGTCGACGATCCTAATGAAAACACTGATCGTCCATGCCATCAATATGACGATCGTCAACATTCGCACTAGAATCTACTCCAAGCGAGGTCTTTGTATCAACCGTCCACGAGAGCATTTCTCTCGGGAGCCAATACTACACAATCTCTCTTAATGTTTGTACTCATAAGCCCGAGTATAAAGCTTTTCACTCAAGTTTATTTTTGCAATAGCCACAATATAGATATAATATGGAAAGTAATAAAAAAGCGATAAAATAAGCAAGTAACACATAGAAAACATCCAAACAAACGTGGAAACCTAGACTAGGCTCGACTTGCATAGGGGTGAACCAGTCCCCAGCAGAGTATCCAGTTGTCGTACCTCGAAATATACGATCCTCGTGAACGCAGTCGCGGTTGGGCTGACATGAGAGTCGCCACCTAATTTTATTTATTCCCAAAGAGGGAAATGGTAAATATAGATAAGACCACCAAAAGGGATAAGACAAGGTCGTCGCAAACCAATGCCTAGGTTCGGAAGTCGGTTATTTAGAGGGTAGGTATTTGCACCCCCTATATCCATCGTACTCGATCGGAACCATCTAAGTTGTCACACGCGAAGAGATGTCTATGCTTATGAATTACTTTCTAAAATAAAGGGTTTATTGATCCTAGGGGCTCGGCAAGGATTGATATCCTCTTGCCTACGTATTCCCTCGTGCAATGGGAAAGTCAGAGCTTCGTAGTTCGGCCTACTTCGAGTGATTGGTGTTTGTTTTATTACCTTTCTTCGATGAAAGGATTTAGGAGTCAAATTGCACTAAAGACTATGAGTAGTTTATTTCGCTCGATCCGTACCAGCATCCGGTGACAAAATAATTGGAGTGAGTAAGGACAACTCGTAGTCCTCCTTTCTACCAGTTAAGGCTCTTGGCGTACAATTCTTCTCATATTATTAAAGTATTTTATTTCCTATGACCGCTTGACGTTGAATCAAGGGTTTGGGTCTAAAGAGACGTCTTGTTTTTTGAGGTTTGATGGTAAGGCGCGATGCGCTAGACTTACGGGTGAATGCAAATGGAGGTTTATTTGTCTGGTTTGCTAGCGATGCACAATGCGCTCGGCTCGCAAGGTTAGGATTCCACTTGGTGTTGGACCAAGGGTTTGCGAAAGAAGAATGAGATCGAACCTAGTCCCTAAGGGTACTCCTAGCGAACAAAATCACAAATACGGAAAAGTAAAAATGCGTACAATGGAATTAGGAGAGGGGTACGAAATAAATTACACGGGATTGCACAGAATAAAAGGGTTCGCTGTATTTGCCCAAGAGAAAACATGTGTGGAGTGTTCTAAACTATTCGAAGGCGTTGGACCTGAGATTGAATCGAAAGCGTCAAAATTTGGCTCTTTAACTATCTTAGAGCAGATTCATATTGGAATCACTCTATAAGAAGTCGAGCGTCACTTTGTGCATCCATACAATTCTCGAAAGCACAATCAATTTATGCTCCGAAATCGCAATGCAATGAAATATAAAAAATGCAACATCAAACGTGTTACTCATCTATAAGAATGCATTATTACCAAATCAAAATAGAGTTAAAAAAGATTAAATTATTGAAAAGAAAATATTAACATGCTAAATATATAAAACTTAAGAAAGAAAAATGGATATATACTTGTTAAAAAAATGTACATAATATTTAAAAGCATTATGTATATAATGCTTAGTAAAACAAAATGTATATATATCTTAAGCCAAATCACAATGTACATAACTTTAAAAAGAAATATGCATATAACATAAAAATCAATATGTATGTATAAAAGTGGAACTCACTGACCAAAATAAATTTAATAGTATGATGAAAAACGATTAATGAAAAAACTAATATTAATTTGACCTTTTCAAAACACAAGCTTATTTCCAAAAAAAAGCTTTAATATCACACCTCATGTTTCTGCATCATTTGAAAACAAAACATTAATCTTAAAAAATGCATCCTATTATCATTATCAAATAACAAAGAAGCAATATAACAAATGACATGTTGGAAACAAAGACTAACTTTCTGTTCATTAATTTTTTGAATTTTAACACATATCCCTTTTTGACACATGGCATTACTAAGCATGTTAAAAAACAAATTATTACAAATATGGACATGAAGGACAATGTAGAAACATAAAGAGATAGAGCCAACCCAATAAATTAAACAAGTTTCCAAAATTGCGTCGATTTAGACTCAACTATTCACAACCAACAAATCAAACTGTTCATAAAAATTCACCTCATGCTACACCGAAAATCGAACATAACATAAACAAGATGAAAAATGAAATTGGTATTATAATTCAACATGCGACTGGAAATATGAGACCAAATGTTACCTTGCATCAACATGGCATATAGATTTTAAAACTAACAAAATACATGGACCTAGAACATGAATAAATACGACCACATGGAAACATGTCTCCATGTTGTAAACCAAGTAGAGTAACCTGTAAGCTCAAGCATAAAAAGAAAAACCTTCATTAAAAAAAATAACATATGTTCCTTCATTGTTTTAGTACAGACAAAACCAACAAACACACGTGAAGAAATGACCAACAACATCACAATATTGATTTTCAACAAGCATTAGCATAACATTATAATAATCAGGACCATAATAACACAACAACGAAACCAATCAATAAAACCGACATCGGAAGCATCATCGGAAATGCAAAAATAATAGTAACAACACAAACAACAATTGAAGATAAGGAATATACACTAACCGATTTGAATGCGAAAAAGTTGAGTTGATCTTGATGATGTTACTATGAACGCATGGTAATGCAACATCATGTATTGTTGTTACTATTGCTTCAATGGAATTGAACCTTGTTGTTGCAGAGTCGTTGTCGATAACCGATTTTCTTATGTTCGTTCTTTGTCACGTACAACAGTTGTCGGAGGTGCGAAGAGAGGTGGCAGTAATGAACTCATATTATTGGTGTTCTTAACAAAACAAGCTTATTCCCTCAAGCCAAACGCAGTTGCTTTGCTGCACTTGATGTTGTTAGTGTGGAAGAGGTGGTTGATGGATGAGTAGATCCATTCTGTTTGCAGGGAGTATACGCGGGTTATGTTTCGCAGCTGATGGTGTCTTTGAAGGTGGTTACAATGTGTTTGTGAGGAATGGAGGTGTAGCTCTGTGAAAAAGGTTGTGATTTGTTTATGAAGAATGGTGAGTTCCATTGATGAAGAAGATGATTAATGTATTTGAGTTTTTCAACTTTTTTCTGATGGAGAGAAAGAGTATTAATAAATGTAGTGGGTGGATGGTTTGTAAGTTGTAAACGAATAGAAGTGAGGATTATGTGTGAAGTAGAAACGTTATATGGTTTCTTCAAAGAAAAAGATTTATCTTCTTTCACTTTTTATTCAAAGGCATGCACACACAGAGAGATACAATCTCTTTTTTTATTTTTTCTTGAGAGTAAGAGGTTCGTAGTGTCATGAAATTGAGTGGGAGTTTTTTTGCTAGTTGTCTTGAGTGCGAGTGGAAAACTGTATTTCATAACAATTAGGACGCGTGGCTTCAAAATGAGGGAGAAAGGAATATTCGTTTTTTATTCCGTATGAGTTGTCCATGAAAGGGGAAAATCATGGAGCAGAGTGAGGTAGTGGGTATTGAGTGGATGACGCATTTGGATATTTCCACTGAAATTCTGTAATGAGATGTCCTAAGAGATGTTCCAACACTTAATAGGACATTTGACAAATTTTAACCAAAACTTAAACAGCAGGAAAAATAAACAACACAGAAGTTTGTTAACCCAGTTCAGTGTATAACCACACCTACATCTGGAGGCTACCAAGCCAGGAGGAAATCCACTATTAGTAATATTAATTCTAGACTTAAACCACCCTGTTTAATCTATCACTTAATACTTACCCAATGCAATTTCTACCTAAGACTCACTTAGATAAGAGTACCCTACTCACTCCCCCTTAATCACCCAGTGATCAAGTTTACAAGTTTACAAAAGTTGAAGACATCCTTCAAAAATAACAGCTTGATTTTACTTCACAGTTTCAATCAAGTCACAAATGCACTTTTGCTTAAAAGCTCATAAAGTGGTACATAAAAGCAACCTGCTATTAAAACACTAGACACCCTATTTAGTCTTCTGAAATTCGTGTACAATTCTATGAGATTCTGTTGTTTAAATAGGTTCTGAATTTTGGGCTTTCTGTAGAATGATCCAGCCCTAATGTGCAGCAGCTGTCACCTTGAATTTAGGGTTTGTTACCTCCTATATTCTAGGTGCATTAGGTCTTCTGTTTTAATCTGAATCTTCAATTTAAAAACTCCCTACAGATGCGCCTTATTCTGTTTTATCCAGCATTAATTAATTCCAGATAGTTCTCCTTAAATATCTCTGATCTGTTAATCAATAATTAATTCTGGTAGCAGGTCTGAGATGTCTCAACATCTGTTGGGACATCCTGACAAAACTGAACTTAGTCATTTATACAATGTCCCAACAACTGGTAGGACATCCTGAACCAAGTTCACATACTCTGTTTGCTAATGTCCCAACATCTGATAGGACATTCTGAACTGAATTTAACATTTCTTGTTTGGTCAAAAATTCTGCCAATTCTTAAACATCTACAAACTCCCCCTTTGGCTAATTTTTGGCTAACATCTTTTCTGGTTTTCAGAGTGCAGCAGAAGTTCTTTTTATCAGAGTAAATCATTACTATTCTGTTGATTCAAATTTGAGTTTTACTCCCCCTCAAACATATATGAGTCCAGTCTTGTTTCAACAGAAATATTCACACTTATTCAGTTCAGTCAGAAACAAACAGATTTCATTCATCATTTAAACAGCAATTACATTTGATGTTGTTCTCCCCCTTGGTAGGCACAAAATTAGGGGCCAAAGAACTATTATCCAGAATTACAAATCATTGCTGTCATTACAAATGCCTCACATACATTGGATCACTCAGAATCATCACTCTCAGTAGCTTCCTCCACTTCAGTGTCTTCATCTTTATCAGCTTCACTTTCAGCTTCACTGTCTTCATCAGATGCAGCTGTCTGATCTTCTTCACTTTCCAACCTCTTAATTATTTCCTCCAGCTTCTTCTTTCTAGCTTCAAGCTCTTTGCAGGTGCACTTTAGCTCAGCAATTAAGGTCTTCCTGGAGATTGGATTCTTAACAGTGGATGGACCAGCAGATGTTCCAGAAGGAGCTTCAACATCTGCAGCATGATGACTGAGGAATAACTTGTAGTGAAAAGCCAGGGGGCTCTCTCTCTTGCAGGCAGTATCCTTGTCAGTTAAAATCCCAGGATATTGATTGAGTACAATACCACACAGCAATGATGGAAAGGCTATTGGTAGCTTGGTTGCAGAGGAGCTGGCATGCTTCATGGTTTGATCAAAGATGAAAGCTCCATAGTCCATTTTGGTTTGAGTTCCAACAGCATATATAAATCTGGCTAGACCAGTTGAGATTGAGGAAGTGTGGTTAGTAGGCACCCAATTGGATGTACCAATCCTGTTCAGCATGGCATACTTTCTGGTAAGCATGCTTACAGATAGTTTTCCCTTCACAGGCCATGCCTTTACCTGGTCAGCAGTTATCACCTTACAGACTTGATTATCTGTCTTGCCCAGCTCATTTGGTCCATCTGTTTCTCTTCCTAGATACTGATTAATGATTTGAGGAGAGAACTCAACACACTTACCTCTTACAAATACCTTTCTGAACTCTGAGAACTTACCATTTGAGCAATCCTCCTGAAGATTCACAATGAACTCTTTAACAAGAAGTTCATAGCAGGGAGAGAACTCTGAGACTGTCTTGAATAATCCTGCAGCAGAGATTAGGTCAATGAGTTCTGTGCACTCAAGTGCATTGCTGCTTAGTTCTCTTTCCAAAGCAACCCTTCTTTGGTACACATATTTCCATCTGTTAACACTGGAAACATGATGGAAGGATATGTTGTCCAAGGGAGCTTCTGGAACAACAGTTGAAGTTCTAGCTGGTGCTGGTTTCTTCTTGGGAGGAGATGTTGGGACATCTGATCCAACATCTGAATCTGATGGTGTTGCAGCTTTTCTCTTCTGGGTTTGAACCTTGCTCCATGGTTTTGCTGGACCAAAAGTGGCTTTAGCCTTGCCTTTCTTTGGACTAGCCTTCTTTTTCTCAGGAATGACAGGTTCATCTTGTATCTTTCCTTTCCTGGACCTTAGTCTTTTAGCAATGCTGGGTTTCACAGATGATATGATCTCTGCATCAGAATCCTGTTCCAGATTGACTATTGGAGGGGATTGAGCAGTCTCCTCATCAGCTTGTTGATCAGTAGAAGATTGATCTTCATTTGAGTCTTTAGCCTGTTCCATAGAAACTTCTTTGTCACTTTCACTTGAGACCTCTTTCTTGTCCTCAGTCTGTTCAGTATCAGCATCAGATGAGTTTGCTTTCTCATCTGCATATGTTCCAACATCCGTTGGGACATCTTGTTCTGCAGCATTGTTCTTTGTATCTTGAGCAGGTTCTTCTTGAGGTGCAGGAATGGTGTTCAAGGGAACAGAGATTCCTTTCACTACTCTTTGTTCAGAGAAAACTTGATTGACAATCTCCTTGATGGAGTCATCAACATATTTGGAGTATTTAACATGTGAAGGAATTTCTTTAGCTTTGCTTCTGATTTTATCTTTACCTCTTTTTGGTGTTCTTGCCTTCTTAGTGTGAGAGGCATTTCCCTTGAGCTCGTCTAATGGTGTTGATTGCATTGGCACCATAGAAATAGGAATGGCATGAACCACGTCTTCCTGGTTGAGAACTTCTTCAGCTGTTTTAGGGTTTTGAGACATTGTTGAGGAAGATGAATGTGCAGCTTTAGGGTTTAAGATTTCTGAAGGATTACTAGTCAATGTGATTCGCTTGTGATGATGTGATGAGACTCTTGATAGCTGCTTATAAGGAAATACTAAATAAGTAGCCGTTACAGTCCAAATGATTAGGAATGAAATTCCCAAGGATCTAGTCCAGACTAGCTTTGCCATCTGGAACTTATGCCATGCAATGTCATATGACATGTTGGCACATCTCATTAACTGCTAGATATCACATAAACAGATTCCAAGTTTGCCCCTTAAGTTCTCAAATTGTGCAGCATCCAATGCCTTGGTAAAGATATCAGCTAACTGCAGATCTGTAGCTACATGCTCCAATGAAATCACCTTTTCTTCTACAAGATCTCTGATGAAATAATGCCTGATATCAATATGCTTTGTCCTGCTGTGTTGGATAGGATTTTTAGATATGTTGATTGCACTTAAGTTGTCACAGTACAATGTCATGACATCCTGTGGGACATTGTACTCAGTGAGCATATGCTTCATCCAAACCAACTGAGAACAACTGCTACCTGCTGCTATATACTCAGCTTCAGCTGTAGATAATGACACACAATTCTATTTCTTACTGAACCAAGAAATCAGATTGTTTCCTAGAAAGAAGCATCCTCCTGAAGTGCTTTTTCTGTCATCAGCACTTCCTGCCCAATCAGCATCACAGAAGCCAGTGAGAATTGGTTTGCATCCATGAAAGTACATTATGCCATAGTCACATGTACCATTAACATATTTAAGGATTCTCTTGACTTGATTGAGATGACTGACTTTTGGATCAGCTTGATATCTTGCACAAACTCCTACTGCAAATGCAATGTCTGGTCTGCTAGCAGTCAAGTATAACAAGCTTCCAATCATGCTTCTATATAAACTTTGATCTACCTTCTCACCCTTTTCATCTTTAGTCAGCTTTAAATGTATAGGAGCAGGAGTTCTTTTATGAGAAGCATTTTCCATTCCAAATTTCTTCACTATGTTCTTGGAGTACTTGCTTTGTGAGATGAACATTGAGTCTTCCATTTGCTTAACTTGCAGACCAAGAAAATAGGTTAATTCACCTACTAGACTCATTTCAAATTCAGCTTCCATCTGCTTGACAAAATGTTTGACCATCTTATCAGACATCCCACCAAACACAATGTCATCAACATATATTTGTGCAATCATGACATTTCCTTCTTCATCTTTAACAAACAGGGTTTTATCAATCCCACCTTTTCTGTATCCTTGCTTGATAAGAAATGTGGTAAGTCTTTCATACCATGCCCTTGGAGCTTGCTTCAGACCATAAAGTGCTTTCTTGAGTTTGTATACATGATTTGGACAGCTTGGATCAACAAATCCTTTAGGCTGTTCTACATATACCTCTTCATTAAGATAACCATTAAGAAAGGCACTTTTCACATCCATTTGAAATAGCTTGAACTTTAAGATACAAGCAATTCCCAACAGTAGTCTTATTGATTCAAGCCTTGCTACTGGTGCAAAGGTTTCATCAAAGTCTACCCCTTCAATTTGAGTGTATCCTTGAGCCACAAGTCTAGCTTTGTTCTTTGTAACAATTCCTTGTTCATTTGACTTGTTCTTGTACACCCATTTTGTACTAATCACATTTATGTCATTAGGTCTAGGAACAAGATTCCACACTTCATTCCTTGTGAATTGACCTAATTCCTCTTGCATAGCACAAATCCAGTATTCATTAGTGAGAGCCTCCTTGATGTTTTTAGGTTCTATTTTGGACACAAAACAAGAACCTGAAATCACTTCTCTTGATCTAGTGCTCACACCTCTGTTGGGATCACCAATTATTAAATCTTTGGGATGATCCTTCTGTATTCTGATGGAGGGAGGTTTGCTTGAATCTTCTGACCTTGTATCATTTTGAGTGAAGTTATATTGATCATTCTTTTCTTCAGCTTCAATCTTGATATCAGCAGATGTTCCAACATCTTCTGGGACATCTGTAGGAGCATCATCAATTATCACATTTATGGACTCCATGATAACATTTGTTCTGTAGTTAAATACTCTATATGCTCTGCTGTTTATAGAGTATCCAAGGAAAATTCCTTCATCACTTTTAGAATCCATTTTTCTCCTTTGCTCCCTATCTGCCAGAATATAGCATTTACTTCCAAACACATGAAAGTACTTCACAGTGGGTTTTCTGCCCTTCCAGACTTCATATATTGTGGACAGGGTTCCTTTTCTCAAGGTAACTCTGTTATGGATGTAGCAGGCAGTGTTCATAGCTTCAGCCCAGAAATACAGAGGTAACTTCTTAGCATGGATCATAGCTCTTGCTGATTCTTGAAAGGTTCTATTCTTCCTTTCAACAATCCCATTCTGTTGAGGAGTGATAGGTGAAGAATACTCATGGTTGATTCCTTCTGAAGAACAGAAATCTAAGAACTTTTGATTCTCAAATTCTTTTCCATGATCACTTCTTATTCTGATCACACAGCTGGATTTTTCCCTTTGCAATCTTTGACATAATTCTTTGAATACATCAAATACATCTGACTTTTCTTTGATGAAGTTTATCCATGTATATCTTGAAAAATCATCAACCACAACATAGGCATACCTTTTACCACCAAGACTTTCAACCTGCATAGGTCCCATAAGATCCATATGTAAAAGTTCCAAAACTTTGGAAGTTGTCAGATGTTGGAGCTTTGGATGGGACATCTTGGTTTGTTTGCCTATTTGACATTCACCACATATTTTGCCATCATCAATCTTCAGTTTGGGAATACCTCTTACAGCATCCATAGATATGATCTTCTTTATGCCTCTGAAATGAAGATGACCTAGCCTTTGGTGCCATAGTTTTACTTCTTCTTCTCTAGCTAGAGAACAAGTTGAAGTGGGACTGAAGTCTAATGGCTCCCACATGTAACAGTTGTCTTTTGACCTTGCACCTTTCATGACAACTTCTTGCTCTTGGTTAGTCACTATGCATTCAGTTTTTGTAAAGTTTACACTGTATCCTTGATCACATAGTTGACTTATACTGATAAGGTTAGCAGTTAACCTTTTAACTAGCAATACATCATTTAGTCTTGGAACATCTTGACAGTCCAAGGTTCCAATTCCTTTGATCTCTCCTTTAGCTCCATCTCCAAAAGTTACATACCTGGATGAATGTGATTTTAAGTTCACTAGCAGATTCTTCAATCCAGTCATGTGCCTTGAACATCCACTGTCAAAATACCAGTCTTCTTTAGCTGATACTTTCAGTGATGTATGTGCTATGTATGCAGTACTTTTCTTTGACCAGATGAGTTGAGATTTCTTTTGATGCCTCTGCCCTGTGTGTTGTTCAGCTGATCTCAAAGCTTGATTGTTGATCTGGTTCTTGGGACTGTGGCTTTGATCAGTCTGAGTGTCAGCTTTTGGTCTCCAAACCTTCTTGATGACCTCTGTCTTCTGCTTAGGAGGTTGCTGATTCCTTTGATGTCTAAGCACTTTCTTGGTACCTTCTACTTTCTGTTTGGAGGGTTGCTGATACATCTGATTTGGATATCCATGTAGCTTATAACAGTGAGGTTTGATATGCCCAAATCTTCCACAGTGATGGCATCTCCATCTTTGATACTTCTTCTTCATTTTATTCTTTCCAGAATGTTGAGACATCTGTTGGAACATTAAGTTAGTCTTTGTGTTCTGATGTTGAAGCATCTGTTGGGACATCTTGTTTGACTGTGTAATTTTTGAAGTAGCTTTGCTGGAGCTGGCTTCATCTCTGTTATATCCCAGTCCACTTTTGTCCCCTGAATGTTTATTATTGTAGAGAATAGCATCCAGTGTATTTGAGCTGCTGTTCATCATTCTAACAGATTTGGACATATGTTCCAGCTTAGAATTGAGAAGAGTTACTTCACTTTTTAAGGTATCAATGATTACTTGATCACTTGCTTTTTCTTCTTCTAGTACTTCATTCTGCTTCTTTAGCTTTATGACCTCACTGCATACTTCAGTACTACTCTTGTACAGATCCTTGAAGGCTTTCTCAAGATCTGCATAAGTAAGCTCTCCACAGCTGGAATCACTATCATATTCACACAGTCCAGCTAGAGCAGTAATATGCTTAGCTGATTCTTCTTCTGACTCTCCTGAGTCTTCATCAGACCAGGTCACAGAGAGTCCTTTCTTTTGCCTCTTTAAGTAGGTAGGACATTCAAACTTGATGTGTCCATATCCTTCACATTCATGGCATTTGACTCCTTTATCTTGACTGGTCTTTTCAGCAAACTTTGACTTTCTGTTAGCATCATATGTTCTCCTGTTCTCAGAGTTTGTGTTTCTTCCACTGGATTTGGATTGGCCTTCCATTCCTCTGAGAATCTGTTTGAATTGTCTTCCAAGCAAGGCAAGGTTTTCTGATAAGCTTTTGTCATTTGCTGATTTATCATCTTCTTCTTCATCTGCATTTGAAACCAAGGCAATGCTTTTGTTCTTTTTAGCATGTGTGTCATTCATTCCCATTTCAAAAGTTTGAAGGGAACCAATGAGTTCTTCAGCTTTCATGGAGCATATGTCTTGAGCTTCTTCTATTGCTGTGACTTTCATGTCAAATCTTTTTGGCAAAGATCTGAGAATCTTCCTTACAAGCTTTTCATCAGTCATCTTTTCTCCCAAGGCTCCAGAAGTATTGGCTATATCCAAGATGTTCATGTAGAACTCATGAATTGATTCATCTTCCTTCATTCTCAAGTTTTCAAACTTGGTGGTGAGAAGTTGAAGTCTTGACATTTTTACTTTTGATGTTCCTTCATGAGTTGTCTTGAGGGTATCCCACACATCTTTGGCCAGCTCACAATGATGCACCAGTCTGAAAATATTTCTATCAATGCCATTGAATAAAGCATTTAGGGCTTTTGAGTTGCCTAGTTCTGAATCTTCTTCCTCTTTACTCCATTCTTCTTCAGGTTTCAGAACTACTGATCCATCTTTGGTGTCTTTAACAGGATGTTTCCATCCAACAATTACTGCTCTCCATGCCCTGTTGTCAAGTGACTTTAAGAATGCAATCATTCTTGGCTTCCAGTAGTCATAATTAGAACCATCCAGTATAGGTGGTCTATTTACTGACCCTATATCTCTGTCCATGTTACAGAATTTGTTTTCCCTAGATCTCACCCAGTATAAACAGGCAGGGTGCCTGCTCTGATACCAATTGAAATTCTGTAATGAGATGTCCTAAGAGATGTTCCAACACTTAATAGGACATTTGACAAATTTTAACCAAAACTTAAACAGCAGGAAAAATAAACAACACAGAAGTTTGTTAACCCAGTTCAGTGTATAACCACACCTACATCTGGAGGCTACCAAGCCAGGAGGAAATCCACTATTAGTAATATTAATTCTAGACTTAAACCACCCTGTTTAATCTATCACTTAATACTTACCCAATGCAATTTCTACCTAAGACTCACTTAGATAAGAGTACCCTACTCACTCCCCCTTAATCACCCAGTGATCAAGTTTACAAGTTTACAAAAGTTGAAGACATCCTTCAAAAATAACAGCTTGATTTTACTTCACAGTTTCAATCAAGTCACAAATGCACTTTTGCTTAAAAGCTCATAAAGTGGTACATAAAAGCAACCTGCTATTAAAACACTAGACACCCTATTTAGTCTTCTGAAATTCGTGTACAATTCTATGAGATTCTGTTGTTTAAATAGGTTCTGAATTTTGGGCTTTCTGTAGAATGATCCAGCCCTAATGTGCAGCAGCTGTCACCTTGAATTTAGGGTTTGTTACCTCCTATATTCTAGGTGCATTAGGTCTTCTGTTTTAATCTGAATCTTCAATTTAAAAACTCCCTACAGATGCGCCTTGGTCTGTTTTATCCAGCATTAATTAATTCCAGATAGTTCTCCTTAAATATCTCTGATCTGTTAATCAATAATTAATTCTGGTAGCAGGTCTGAGATGTCTCAACATCTGTTGGGACATCCTGACAAAACTGAACTTAGTCATTTATACAATGTCCCAACAACTGGTAGGACATCCTGAACCAAGTTCACATACTCTGTTTGCTAATGTCCCAACATCTGATAGGACATTCTGAACTGAATTTAACATTTCTTGTTTGGTCAAAAATTCTGCCAATTCTTAAACATCTACATCCACCAACATAACGATTTTTTTCTGCTGTGAGTTGTCCATGTGCAACTTGGTAAAAAGGAATCCAATGCCAAAATATTTCCTCTTTTTTTTTTGTTATTTTTGAAATATATTAAAACAAAATTAAGAAATTAAAATAGACACAATTAATGAAAATAAAATTAATATGAATATTAATTAATTCCAACTAACTATCTTACAAATAAATAAAAACAACGAATAAGAGTCGGATGCGAAAGTGTTTGAAAAAATTAAACTAAATGCACTAAAATTATCAGCGCGAAATTAACGATTCGGAAAAATATAAAATTTCGTCAGATTTTGAAATAAGTAGACCGGTTAAAAGGCTCAGCTAAAAAAATGCGAATGAAAAATTTACCAAAAAATTAAAATGAGCACGTTAGGTTAATCTATGCGAAACATAGAATATTGACGTTTGCAAGCTCAATTTTGTAACTTTTCGTCTATGGTTTTGCGCGCAGTTAAAAACTAATTTAACAGGTCTGTCTGTATATCCAAGAATTCATTCTAGCTGACAATTTTAGACATTATTTATGATAAAAAAATATGTTATACTGCATAAATGATGCAAAGTGAAAATAGAATTGAATAAATGAGAATTTTAAATAGGTAGGACAAATTTGGGGTATGTCAGTGCCCACAATGGAATAATTCTCCAAACTACTTGGTGTGCCTATTCTTAATGAAAAACCTTTCACAGGCCTAGAGAAGGAGCCTAAACCTAAAATTATTGCAGCAACTTTACATCTGAAGAAGTCAGACATTGTACTGGAAATAAGAAGTGGAGTTAATGGTATTCTTGCTAAAGTATTGATTGTAAGAGCTCAGGTATTCTTGGATGCTATGAGTTATGATGCTTTTGAGGAGATTTTTCCTTGTTGATTTATGGTTTGGTGTTATTTCCTAATTCGGACCAATTCATAGATGTGCACGCTATTAACATATTTTTGACTCATAATCCTGTGCCTACCTTGCTTGGAGATATTTTTAACTCTCTTCACACTCGTACTAGGAAGGCGCGAGGAACTATGATGTGTTGCATACCTCTACTATCTAGGTGGTTTATTTCACACCTTCCTCGATCTTTGATGAAGAATGAACAAGGTTTGATGATCTAGAAGGATAATGTCAGTCTCTCATTCAGATATTCATTGGTGTTCCCGATCTATGGAAAATATCACTATCATTGACCGTTATGGAGAGTTCCCTAATGTGCCACTCCTTGGCATAAGGGGAGGAATTACTTATAATCCCTATTTGGCACTATGTCAATTTGGTTATGCTCGGAGTGATGTTCCTCATGATATGATTATTCAAGGTATTGTGTTCGATTATGATAATGATCCTCAAGGTTACCGTCAAAGGTTTATACGTGCTTGGAGCATGGTGAATAAGATTGACAACAATACTCTAGAACCAAAATACTCCATCCATATGGAACCTTACCTCAGATGGGTGCGGTATCGTGCTCAGACTCTTTTGATGCCATTTCCTATTGTTCTACTGGTAATTGTTGAGCCTATTATTGAAGGAGATGTTCCCTACACCATTCTTCATCCTGACAAGCCTACTGATCTGGAAGAGCTGTAGAAATCTTGGATCTAATTGAAGGAGCAAAGGGATACCTTTGAGGCTCAGTTCTATGCTAGAAAAGAGAAAGTGTTGGAGCTAACAAGGCAACTTCACGAAGAGTAGAACCTCAATACATATCTCAATAAAAATAGAAAGCGTCCATGGGAGATTTGAGTCTCAAATGTTCTTATTTTCTTTGTAACTTTTCTTGTTTTTCCTTCATTGTAAGCCCAAGGGGCAATTATATCTTGAACCTACTAATAAAAGTTTTGTTTTTGTTTTTCTTTAACAAATTTAAATCCTACAAGGTCCTTGAAAACATTGCATATGCATTTACATGCCATACCATTGCATAACAAGTTTCTGTGACAGGTTTCTTATCTTCTCACTGTTTATTTCAGTGGAAATGGCTCTCGAATAGACTGTCAAAGATCTCCAAACCCAAAACGCCCAATTCCAAGAGATGATCCTGAACTTGTCCAAGGGACAAGAAGAACTAAAGGCACTCGTGACCAATAAGAAGAAGAAAACCAGAAAACCAGTTGGCTTCATCAACATGGGTATGAGATTCAAAGGTCAAATAAAGACAGATGATGAGGTCAAAAATCATGAAGACGAAGATTCTGTGAAAGAAGAAGATATTCAAAGTGGTACTGTTGGGAATTCTGATCATGAGGAGAAGTTTTACTATGATTCGGCTGGTGATGAGAAATACAAGTTACTAGAAGACCATTTGAATGCCATAGAGTTGCAGAAAACATCTGGTTTATATTTTGAAGATTTGAGTATGATTTCTGGAGTTGTCATTCCTCTTGGGTTCGAAGTTCCTACTTTTGTGGTATATGATGGTGTCTCGTGTCCAAAGCTACATTTGAGGTCTTATGTCCGAAGGATCCAGCCACATACTGCTGATAAAAATTTGTGGATTCCTTTCTTCCAAGAAAGTTTATCTGGAGCTCAACTAGAATGGTACTACCAACTTGAGAACACCAACATTTGTGCTTGGAATGATCTTGCTAAGGCTTTCTACAAGCAATATCAATATAACTCTGATTTAGCACTAACTCGCATGCAACTCCAAAGCATGTCCATGAGCTCTAAAGAAAGTTTCAAAGAGTACGCCCAGAAATGGAGAGATCTTGCAAGCATAGTTCAACCTCCTTTAATTGACAGAGAGTTGGTTGACATATTCATGAGTACACTGACTGGTCCTTTCTACAATCATCTAATTGGAAGCTTGTCATCTGGTTTCACTGAGCTGATAATGATTGGAGAGCTTGTTGAAAGTGGAATACGAAGTGGTAAAATACAAGTGGTTGCCTCTTCAAGTACCACCAAGAAGCCACCTACTGGGAAAAAAGAATAAAATGTTGTATACGTACAACAAGGTCGTAATAAGAACAACCGTAACTAATCTGTGGGAGCAGTTATGATCTCTAATCCTGCACATGCGCAACAAAATCAACAACATAATAATCAGCCTAAGCAGGGTACACCCAGGAGACAATTTACAAAAATCAATATGTCATTGGCTCATGCGCTACAACATATGTTGAAAGGAGAGATGATTACCTTGAAGGACCCTCCTCAGAATCCCAATACTTCCTCTCCTTGCTATAATCCCAATGCAAGGTATGCTTACTCCAACTGCCTCGAACATGATACTAATAACTATTGGGCATTGAAGAATAAAATTCAAGATATGATTGATGCTGGGGAAATTGAGTTTGATCCTCCTGAGACTCCTAATGTGATTACCGCTCTTATGCCCAATCACAAAAAGACTGTTAATGTTGTCGATGATGGTTCTTATGTTTCTACTGTGGCTGATTTGACTACTTCTCTGTTAATTATTAAGAAGAAGATGTTGCAAGCCAATTTATTTTTGGGTTGTAATAAAGACTGCTATTAACGTGTGTAACACGGTGGGAGAACTGACTTGGTCGTTTTTGTTTTCAAAAAACTATGTTGCGGGTAGCAAGAGTTGCCACCAACTTTTATTTTATCCAATAAAGAAAGGCATAAAAGAACAGGAAATACCTTTGAAAAAGATTTGAGTTCGGGGGTAGGTTATACAATTTGATAAGAGTTCTTTGGATCAATTTTTTGTCCCTTGTCCATATGGCATTGTTGTACACTTATAAAAGAGAAAATTAGGTTAAAAAAATTGGGCTTGGGTGTTGGATTTGAGATTTCTTTGGAATGAAGAAAGGGAGTTTCTATTTTAGTGAAAATTTGGTGTTATGACCTTCTCCTTTGGTTTGCACAAATTTGGGATCCAAATTATGATCATAAACTTCAAAATCTGATCCCAAAATAATCCTAAGATCAAATATTTGATTTTTCAATATTTATTTTAATTAAAATTGATTTTAAATAAATTAAATCCAATATAATATAAAATAAATATAAAAAATCAGATATTATGACTTATGGGTCGTGAATTATCTTATGATTAAGTTTGGGTTAGAAAAATATGGGCCCATTTGAAAAAAAACTTGAGTTTTGGTCATTACTTGCTTTATACAGCTCCTTAAATTCACCCAACTTCAACAATGCATAACTCTCTCAATTTTTATCCCATGTATGTGTTCTTGGACTTTTTAGAAAACTTATAGTCTCCTCTAACTAATCCTTTTGGTCCCATGTCCATTTGGTCTTCCATGTTCAAGTTATGAGCTTATGAAAAAGTTGACTTTTTGTTGACTTTTTAAAGGACCTGTAATGTCTTGGCTCATATCTCTCAAATGAAGCATTTATGGCCTTGGCTTGTGAGACACAAAGTTGTTGGAAATTGAAATTCCTTCAAAATGAGCTTTGGATGGGAAATTTATGATGAATCATGTAAAAGTTATGGCTGGTCAAAGTACAATTTACTTTTCCTGTAAAAACCCTAAATTAGTAACTTCTGATTCTTGATGAATTTGAGGTTTTCATTATGAATCATGATCAACCCTTGATCAAATGATGAATTTAACCTCACAATCTTGACGTTGACCAAAAATATTGAAGTTTGACTGTATGTTGACCACAATTGACTTTTTGACCAAGTTAACTGATTTTTTTTATCATCTGAGCATCTGAATGACCAAACTTGTAGGGACACCATGAAGTCCACTTGAGGCTTTAGAAGTCCAATTTACCTTGGGAAGCCCAAAAATTTGCACTCGCCGGTGCGGAATGACACTGTTGGTTGATTGTATTGCTTGAATGGGCTTAAAGATGCCATTCAGAGTAATTGGAGATGGGCTTATAGATGCCATCCAAAGTGTATGTTGATAGGAGTATTAGAATGTGTCTAAATTTGACTCAATATGAATGTGGTTACTGAACTAAGTATCAGAACCTTATCTTTGTCTCGACTGTGTCTGAACTGTCTCTGTAACATATCCCGAATTAAGTATCAAAACTAGATCTTCGTTCTAATTATCTATGTACTTTCTCTGGAGAATACCCTGAACTAAGTATCAGAACTAGATCTTTGTTTCGATCGTCTCTGTATTGTCTATGGGAAAATGTCTTTAACTATGCGTCAGAACTAGATCTTCGTTTCGATCATCTCTGAACTGCTTCTGGAAAGTATCCTGAACCAAGTATCAGAACTAGATCTTCGTCTTGATCGTCTCTGAATTGTTTCTAGGAATTGATAATGTTTATCTAACTGTGAACTATCCTGAAAAGGAAAGGTTAGTTTTATGCGAGGTCATTTGATGTATGCATGGCATGACTTTCTTAATATAAATGAGAATGTCGTATGCATTATGGATGCGTATTCCATGATGTGATGTAAATGATGTATGATTGAATTATGTAGTCGAAGCATATTTGTAACTTCGTATATCAATTGCTAGTTGGGAAAAATAAATCCCGATTTGTTGTTAAGGAATGTGAAGACATCGTTCCCATCTTGTTTCAGAATATTGTACATAGGATCTTCCATTTTTCGTTTGTCGCACTTCTTATTGAAAGATTAAATTCCTGAATACCCTGACTGAGGATAAAAGAGACGGACATTCCCCTGAGAGACTTATCCGATCAAGTGCCAATTATTCTAGGGATATCAGACTTCGAGAGGAATCTCTCTAGGACTTTGGTATAACTGGAAGTACAAAAGGATATTTGGAACACTTTGCTGAAATAAATCCGTAAAGATCACTTTGTGGGGATGAGCCTGTGAGGATCTGTTGGATATGAGCTTTGCTGGGGATTTCTACCTCCGAGAGTCCTTAGTAAATGCCATTATTATAATTTTATATTATTTTATATGCATTTTTGGTAAACATCAATCATATTCAAAAGCATATATACATTCAAACATAATCAATGGATGTTCACGCTTAAGTAAAACGGGAAAAGTAAAGCTGAGTTTGAAATATAATTGTATTAATCTTGAAAGTGGCATATAAACAGGCAAGTTTGAACAAAGAGACAAAAATCCTAGTAAGAGGAATTCGTCGTAGAAAATTTAATAAAGTATAGAAACACAAGGAAAAACAACTATGTGTAAATGATCCAATCAAGTTTCAACTCTACTATTGCCATTATCTTCAAGTATCTCATATTTTGTTGTCGGAAGAGAAACAAATGGATTGATCTGCGCCGTTTGAACTTGATATTGGTAGCATAACTAGTTGAGGTTACATGGGTGATCCAACGAGACATAGTCGTACGCTTTAATCCCTAACTTTTGCCTGGATTGCCTTTTTAGGTTTTCAGTCAACCGGGATACCCTTTTTTGCCCAAGCTACCTTTTCAGATTTTCGACTTACCGGGTGTACAATTATATATATATATATATATATATATATATATATATATATATCCCTAGTTTTTGCCCGAACCCTTTTGGTTTGTCGGGATGTCCTTATTTTTGCCTAGGCCAGTCAACCTAGTGGGTCTCTTTTTATGCGTAGTATTTTTTGACTATGTCTACGTTCATAGGTTGTTGGAAGTCTTCACCATCCATAGTGGTAAGTATCATAACGCCTCCAAAAAATACCCTTTTGACTGAAAATGGCCTTTCATATGTGGGAGTCCATTTACCCCTGGGATCACATTGTGTTAATATGATACGCTTTATAACCATATCTCCAGCCTGGTATACTTGATGCTTGACTTTCTTGTTAAAAGCTTTGATCATACGCTTCTGATACATCTGAACATGACAGACATCTGCGAGCCTTTTTTCATCAATCAAGTTTATCTGGTCAAGTCGAGTCTGAACCCATTGATCTTCATCTAAGTCTGCATCTTTCATAATTCTTAAAGAAGGAATCTGGACTTCAACGGGTAATACTGCTTCCATACCATAAACAAGAAAGAATGGGGTTTCCCCGATTAAGGTACGTGTTACGGTAACCTTGGAGGGAAAATGGTAACATCTCATGCCAATATTTGTATGTTACTGTCATCTTTTTCAAGATCTTTTTAATATTCTTGTTGGCGGCTTCCACTGTGCCATTCATCTTTGGTCGATATGGAGAAGAATTATGATACTTAATCTTGAACTGCGTGCAGAGTTCAGTGATCATAGTATTGTTCAGATTAGTACCATTGTCTGTGATAATCCTTTCAGGGATGCCATATCGACATATACGATTATGCTTGATAAACCGAGCCACAACATTCTTGGTAACAGAAGCAAACGTGGCTGCCTCTACCCACTTTGTAAAGTAATCAATAACAACAAGAATGAAACAATGGCCATTGGAAGCAGTAGGTTTGATCTCACCAATCATATCAATGCCCCACATTACAAAAGGCCAATGAGCAATTACAACATTCAACGGAACTGGAGGCACATGTACTGTATCATCATAGATCTGGCACTTGTGACAAGTTTTGGAGTGCTGATAGCAATCACCTTCCATGGTAGACCAATAGTAACCTGCTCTCAAAATTTTCTTAGCCATCATATGCCCACTAGAGTGAGTACCAAAGATCCCATCATGCATGTCTTCCATAATCTCTATTGCTTCCTTCTTGTCCACACATCGAAGCAAAGTCGAATCGTGATTGCGCCTGTACAAAATTCCATTACTCGGGAGAAACTTGGAAGAGAATCTCCTTAGAAACTTCTTGTCATTGATAGATTCCCCTTCAGGATACTCTTGAGCTTCAAGATATTTTTTTACTTCGTGGAACCAAGGTTTCTCTTCTACTCCCTCAGTATCAACCTCATAATATTATGTCGGCTCATTTAATCTATCAATAGTAATTATAGGAGCTTCATTGTCCCAAATGACTTCAAACATAGATGATATAGTAGCTAATGTGTCTTCCAACTGATTCTCTTCTCGTGGAATATGTTCAAAAGTGATCTCTTCAAAGTATGGAATCAAAGTCAATACATGTTCTCGATAAGGAATGAGATTTGGATGCTTTGTGTCCCATTCTCCTTTAATCTGACTAACAACCAGGGTCGAGTCTCCATATACATTCAAGAATTGGATCTTCATCTCAATGGGGGCCTTGATACCCATGATACATGCTTCATATTCAACCATATTGTTGGTACAATCAAAACAAAGTCTTGCAGTAAACGGCGTATAACAACCCTCGGGAGAGATAATCACAACACCAATACCATTACCAAGTGCATTAGAAGCTCCATCGAAAACTATAGTCCAGCGGGATCCCTGTTCAGGTCCTTCATACGGTCTATGTTCTTTGTGATCAATAACAAGCATAACATCTTCATCTGGAAACTAAAAATTCATAGACTGATAGTCATCCACCACTTGATGAGCCAAATGATCAGCTACCAAACTTCGTTTAATTGCCTTATGAGTAGTGTACTGAATGTCATATTCTGTCAAAATCATTTTCCATTTCGCTATTCGTCCAGAGAGAGCAGGTTTCTCAAATATGTATTTGATAGGATCCATCTTCGAAATTAATAAAGTGGTAATAGTCAACATATACTATCTTAGTCGGCGAGCAGCCCATGCCAAAGCGCAACAAGTTTTCTCGAGCTGTGAGTATCTTGTTTCACAGTCGGCAAACTTTTTGCTAAGGTAGTATATCGCTTGCCCTTTTCGACCAGACTCGTCATGTTGTCCCAACACACACCCCATTGAATTGTCTAACACTGTTAGGTACATAATCAAGGGTCTTCCCACAACTGGTGGCATCAATATTGGAGGTTCTTGGAGATATTTCTTAATCTCATCAAAATCTATCTAGCATTCATTGTTCCATTCCATTACTTGATCTTTCTTCAGAAATTTGAAGATTGTCTCACAAGTAGCAGTTAATTGGAAAATAAATCTTGCAATGTAATTCAGACGTCCTAAGAATCCTCTGGCTTCCTTCTCAGTACGAGGAGCTGGCATATCTTGTATAGCTTTTACCTTTGCAGGGTCAACTTCAATACCTTTACTACTGACAACGAAACCCAAAAGTTTACTAGATCTAACTCCAAAGGTACATTTGTTTGGATTCAATCTCAACTTGTATTTCTTCAACCTCTCAAACAGCTTATGCATATGGTCAAGATGTTCTTCTTCAGTCTGGGATCGGGCTATCATGTCATCAACATATACCTCTATCTCGTGATGGATCATATCATGGAACAAAGCTACCATATCACGCTGGTATGTTGCCCCAACGTTCTTTAAACCAAATAGCATTACTTTTAAACAAAAGGTGCCCCAACTGTGTGACAAACGTAGTCTTCTCCATATCTTCAGGTGCCATCTTAATCTGATTATAACCAGAGAAACCATCCATAAAAGAGAATACCTTATGCTGAGCAGTGTTATCTACCAGAACATCAATATGTGGAAGCGGAAAATCATCTTTGGGACTGGCCTTGTTCAAATCCCTGTAATCCACACACATACGTACTTTTCCATCCTTCTTAGGCACCAGTACCACATTTTCAACCCATTGAGGATAAGAAGTGACAACTAGGAACCCTGCCTCAAATTGTTTCACCACTTCAGCTTTGATATTTTCTGACATTTCAGGACGCATACGACGAACTTTCTGCTTTATCGTGCGACAACTTTCCTTCATATGTAGACGGTAAACCACAATATCAGTATCAAGCCCTGACATATCTTCATAAGACCAAGCAAATATTTCCACGTAATCATGTAGCATCTGAATTAACCTGTTCTTAATACTGTCTTCTAATTCAGCACCTACCTTGTTTTCTTTCTTATCTTTCTCAGTTCCCAGATTCACAACTTCGATCTGTTCTTCATGCAGCTGTATAACTTTCTCTTCTTGTTGTGCCAACCTAGCAAGCTCTACAGGAACTTCACAATATTCCTTATTTTCATCCTCGGCTTGGTAGATTGGATTCTCGAATTTATAATTGGCAATAGCAAAACTGTTATCAATGGGATCCGGAGTGGATGATGATCTGTATTTTAGTGATGTGGGTGCGTGTAAGAACACATAGCTTTTTTTGATAAAGAAAGAAAAATAAAAGAAAGATAAAGAGCACAATATTTATGAAAGCAAAAACGTCCACTAATTTTATTAAATGAAAATATGCAAATGAAATGATATCCCTAACAAGCATACCATTATGCTCCGGGCAAGGCACAATGCTTCAAAAGTTTTAATTGTTCAAATTACAAAACCAAAATAAGAAAAAAAACATAAAATAGCATTTACTCCTGACTAAAGGAGATAGGAATAATGTCTTCAGCTTTCCAATTGTTGAGCACATTGCGAATGGTAGGAAAGATCCAACAGTCTATGTTGCAGTCTTCATCAGATTCTTCCACATCATTGACTTGATCTTTTTGAACTCCTTTGTCGGTGATACGAATAGCACGAGCACGAAGAAAAACCTTCTGAGTCTCTACAATGAAACCCAAACCAAATTTATCAGACTTGTAAGGAATATCCGAAAGCTGACCCCAAATAGTACAACTACCTTGTTCAACCACATCTTTAGCATCTTTCAGAGAGGCCATTGTGGGAGTTGCTCTAGAAACAACAGGAACTGGCTTAACAACATGAATAATCTGAGGAACCACTTCAAATGTCTGACAAGGAGTCTCAACGAATTAACCATCCATCTCAACATACTTGAAACTACTCACATGACTGACCATGTACTCCTCTTCACCATAGACAGTGACAATCTTGCTCTTCACTGGATATTTCAACTTCTGGTGTAAGGTAAAGGTTACAACACCTGCCCCATGTATCCAAGGGCTCCCAAGCAAGCAGGAATAGGCAGGACGAATATCCATCACATAGAAAGTAGAATCAAAGACTTGAGAACCCACTTTGATTGAAAGATCAACTTCTCTATGCATCATTCTTCTTAAACCATCAAAGGCTCTCACTACCATGTTACTAGGTCTCAGCACAACATCTTCATATTTGAGCTTGTCAAGAACAACCTTTGGTAACACATTTAACGAGGAACCATTATCCACCAACACATGAGATAGAGTAATGCCCCTACACTCAATAGAGACATGCAGAGCTTTATTGTGGTTTCTTCCAGCAGGAGTTAAATCAATATCAGAAAAGCCTAAGCCATTTCCAGTTGTCAAGTTAGCAACATAATTTTCAAATTGGTCGACAAAGATTTTGTGTGGTACATGTGCAGATTTCAGGAATTTCACCAAAGCCTTAGCATGGGCCTCAAAGCATAATAACAGAGACAACCTAGAGATCTTAGAGGGAGTGTGTCCCAACTGTTCAACAATATTGTAATCACTCTTGCAGATGATCTTCAATACTTCTTCCATCTGCTTAGAGAGATCCTCAGTAGCCGATGTTTCAACCTGAACAGGCTCAATCACTGGTCCATTGCCTCGAGATTCAACACTTGGCCCGAAAGTAGAGATACGAACTAGAGCAGCATCAATCTTTGAGGTGTCTTCTGGAGAGAAAATCCTTCCACTCCGAGTAATCATACTAGTTCCAACAATATTGTCGATATCAGGATTAATATCTTTAGCAGGTATATCAGTTAAAGGGTCTTGCTTGACACCATGGACATAAACATCAACACCATAATTCCAAGGGATAACCTTGTCAGAAGAATATGGAATCGGACCAGGAGTAGTAATAATCAGGGGAGCCACTTTTGGCTTAGCAGTAATTTTCACAGGACCCTTAGAAGTGATCCTCACATGAGTTTTAGTAACCACAGACACGTCTTCAAGCTTCAGACCTTGGGACAAACCTTCATAGAAAATCTCTATGGAAGGGCTCTTCTCGAACAGTATAGTACGATCATCCATCAAACGTTGAATACCTTCTTTCAGCTTCCAACAACCATTGGATTGAGAGGTACACTAATAACAGTTTTCATTGCAGTCCAGAAATAAACCGGCTTGCAACAACTTCTTCTTAACAATTAACAGAGGAGTAGTCAAATCAGCCACAGTAGAAACATAAGAACCATCATCAACAATATTAACAATCTTCTCATGTTTGGGCATAGGAGCGGTAATCACATTAGGAGTCTCAGGAGGATCAAACTAAATTCCTCCAGCATCAATCATATCCTAAATTTTATTCTTCAATGCCCAACAATTATTAGTATCATGTCCGGGGCAGTTTGTGTGATATGCACACCTTGCATTGGAATTATAGCGAGGAGAGGAAGTATTGGGATTCTGAGGAGGTTACCTCAAGCTAATCAACTCTCCTTTCAACATGTGTTGCAGAGCCTGAGCCAATGACATGTGTATTTTGGTAAATTGTCTCTTAGGTGTACCTTTCTTAGGCTGATTATTCTGTTGTTGATTCTGTTGCGCAGGTGCAGGATTAGAGATCAGAACTGCTCCCACATATTGGTTACGGTTGTTCATACTATGACCTTGTTGGCCATACACAACATTGGATTCTTTCTTCCCATTAGAGGGATTCTTAGTGGTACTTGAAGAGGCAACCATTTGTATCTTACCACTTTGTATTCCACTCTCCACACGTTCTTCATTCATTATCAGCTCAGTGAAACCAGATGACGAGCTCCCAATTAAATGACTGTAGAAAGGACCAGTCAGTGTACTCATGAACATGTCAACCAGCTCCCTGTCAATTAAAGGAGGTTGAACCCTGCTTGCAAGATCTCTCCACTTCTGAGCATACTCTTTGAAACTTTCTTTAAAGCCCATGGACATGCTTTGGAGTTACATGCGAGTCGATGCTAAATCAGAGTTATATTGATATTACTTGTAGAAGGCTTCAAAAAGATTATTCCAGGTATGTATATTGGTATTCTCAAGTTGGTAGTACCATTCTAGTTGAGCTCCAGATAAACTTTCTTGGAAGAAATGTATCCACAACTTTCTATCAGCAATATATGGTTGGAACCTTCGGACATAGGACCTCAGATGCAACTTTGGACATGAAACACCATCATTTACCACAAAAGTAGGAACTTTGAACCCAAGAGGAATGACAACTCCAAAAATCAGACTCAAATCTTCGAAATCCAAACCAAATGTTTTCTGCAACTCCATGGCATTCAAACAGTATTCAAGTAATTTGTATTTCTCATCACCGGTCGAATCATAGTAATAATTCTCCTCTTGATCAGAATTCCCAACAGTACCACGTTGGCTGTCTTCTTCTTTCCTAGAACCTTCATCTCCAAGATTTTTAACCTTATCATCTATCTTGATTGGACCTTTGAACCTCCTACCCAAGTTGATGAAGCCAACTGGTATTCTTCTTCTTCTTGGTTAGGAGTGCCTTCAACTC
This sequence comes from Lathyrus aphaca, assembly GCA_963966055.1. Lineage (NCBI taxonomy): Eukaryota > Viridiplantae > Streptophyta > Magnoliopsida > Fabales > Fabaceae > Lathyrus > Lathyrus aphaca. Next base: position 450,952,781 of record OZ014521.1, read on the forward strand.
TTCTTTTCCCTTGGACAAGTTCAGGACCATCTCTTGAAATTGGTAGTTCTAAGCTTGGACATCTTTGACAAATTGTTCGAGAGCCATTTCTGCTGAAATAAACAGCGAGAAGATAAGAAACCTGTTGTAGAAACCTGTTATGCAATGGTATGGTATGTAGATACATATGCAATGTTTTCAAGGACCAGGTAGGATTTAAATTTGTTAAATGAAAACAAAAACAAAAACTTTCATTAGTAGGTTTTTAAAATATAATTTCCCCTTGGGCTTACAATGAAGGAAAAATAAGAAAAGGTACAAAGGAAATAAACATATGAGACTCATGTCTAAAGAAGACCATCACTCCAAGCATAACCAAACTCACGTAGTGCTAAAGAAGGATTATAAGTAATGCCTCCCTGTAGCACCCCAAATTTTCCCTCTTCTGTTTAGCATCATTATAATATCATAATCATCATAAGCATGTCATATCCTTAGCATTTTACTTAGAAAAATGAAGCATAGCACTCACATGTTCTAGCATAAGGCATATGATCAGTCATCCGAGAAATTTGAAGCACTACAAGTCAAAGTCAAAAGCCTGGTGACCTGACAGGAAGCTTACAGGGTATCTCATACAAGCTTAATATCATGGTCAAAGCCCTAAAAAGAATCGAGGATCAAAATCAGATCAGAACGGTTGGCGCCAGGTTATTCTTGAAGTTTCCCAACAAAAGGAGGGAAAATTCAAAATTCACTGGCGTTAACCGGTTAATGCTTTGGTTAACCGGTTAACGGCTGCGAATTTTGAATTCCAGCAGCAAATTCAGCATGTGGTTTTGGCTCCAATTTTTCATTTTTCTGATTTTTATTCATTTTGAATTATGGAGAAGGATCTAGAGCATTTATCCAAGCCTAATTCCAAGGCTAGGTCCTAATCACTATCTAAAGCCAATTCCAAACCATATTTTTTGGATCCCAAGAAAAAATTTTGGGCCCCAAACCTAAATCATATTTATTCCCTTTTCCTCCAAACCAAAAGGGAGCTCTCTCATAATTCACTTTTCATTTTCTGAATTTTCACTCCTCTCTCACTATTCTCTCACTTTTCCCTCTCAATTTTCCAAATCACCCAAAGTTCCTCTTTGAAGATCACATAACTTTGCATTAAAGTGTGTAGATCTTGGAACTAGACCTCCATCCATAGCTTCTTTGCATCAATTTGCTGGTTTCTCTACTTGGTAAAGATCTGATTTTGAGATTAGAAGTGCTTTTGGAGCCAAAATTCTGCATCAAGATCTTTTGCTTACATTTATTTTGCATGTAGTGTGAAGATTAGCACCGGATCTTCGAAGTTTTTCGCGCAATTCCTCATTTCTACCTCAAACAACAATTACCAAAGCATACCTCAGCTTTGTAGGTTGGTTAAGTTCAGATCTAACTCTGTTTTTTAGCTTATTTTCATGCTTATGCTTAGATCCACCATGTGCTTGTGTATTTGCTTGTGTTGCTTGAAATGATTGGTTGATTTGTGATCGTATCCGTGTGTTAATGTTCATGAGCTTAATGAGGTGTGATTAATGTGATTTAATCCATTTATTTCATGCTTAATTGATTGCTGGTCTGTTGTGGAATCATTTGAATAAGCTGGTTTGAGCTGATTTTCTGCAGGAAATTGTTGCTGTTTTCACAGTGTTAACCGGTTAACGCTTTGGTTAACCGGTTAATGTACCTATTTCTCTGCTATTTTTTCTGCAGGTTTGAACTGATTATCCTATTAACGCTTTGGTTAACCGGTTAACACTGAAGCAGAGTGCCATATTTGAGATATTTTGAGCTTGTTTGATCCCCTTACTTGCTTTAATTGCCGTGGATCATTGTATGATCATTGAATATGCTATTTTAGGGTGATGTGCTTGCTGGTTGATGTATGCTTTCATGTTCTCGACGCGTAAGTCATATATGTGCAAAGCTTGGCATGTTTGTTTGACTTTGTTTTCTAGAACCTTAAGCATGCTAATTCCATTAATTGTGTTGATGTATGTTTGCTGGAATTTTGCTAACATTTCAGGGGCTCATGGTAAGAGAAGTGTGGATGTTTATCCATATTTCAATTCTTCATCTTTTCTTTTTACTTTGCTTTTTCTTTGTGATTTTTGATGTGCCTTATGCCATCATGTGATTCAGCTCTTCATTTTTCCCCCTTAGAAGCAACCTATCTCCTTTAGAGGAGTAAGTTGCTCTCTAGCTTTCTTCTCCTCTTCTTTTCTTCTCTTTTGGTTCTTCTTTTCATTAGGATAGTTTCAAACCTCACAAACCTTAGGACCACTTTTTTGCATGATAACTTTAGGTTTAGTCTTTCCCCATTAGACTTTTGCCTTTTTCTCCTTTGGTTCTTTCTCTTCTCATCTCAAAACAAAACCATAAAAAAACATTAATAAAGAAAGAAGTGACTTCTTGTGTAATAGCCTTATTCCATGGGGCATATGTATTCATTCCATCTTAGAATAGTGCATTTCTCTAGCATGATGCACAAGTCGGATCATGAGGTCATCTTCATTAAGAAAAAGCATAAAAAACAATTCTTTATTTTAATAACTAAGATACCTAATAACTTCAACAAGTCAATGAGTTTGGGCCCTTGCCCTTGGAAACAAGTCTTGGATAAATTCTCCTTACTTGGTGTGCTTATTCTATTATTCCATCTTGGAATGTAGTAGCAAGTACACATTCCATGGAAAAGAGTTTGAGTTCATTCTCTTGTGCCACACTCAATAAAAGACTTCTAAAAAACACAAACAAACAATAATCGTCTCTCCTTCGGGACTTCTCTTCTCATCACCTTCACACTTTACGTAAGAACTTGCTCCAACTTGTCATTTTTCAAGACGGTAAAGTACTCGTCGTCCGAGCCTGCAACACCTGAGCATTGACATAGGCAGTTCAAGCCTTAAGACACAAGCAATCGTTTCCACCCCTAGTTAGGGGAACTACAGCGTCTCTGATCCTCATTATCCAGATGAGGTACGTAGGCAGCGGGGTAGGGCCCATTCGAGCACACTCTTTTTTTCCCCTACATTTCCATCTCTCTTTTATATCCAGTTCAGTTCCTTTTCTTTGTATCTGCTTTCATTTCTTCACCCTTTGAAACAGTTTCTTTGCAAGCGTGGATCCCGTCGGGTACGACAGACGATCTGCGGTGCTAATACCTTCCCAGGTCGTAACCGACTTCCGAACCCAGATTCTTTGGTTCGTAGGACCTGTGTCCTTCCTTTTCTTTTCTTCTGGATTGTGAAACATTACCATTCCCATTCCTTCGGGATAAAAATGCCTGGCTGGCGACTCTACCTCTTTCCGCGCCACTTTCACGTTTGTACCCGGATGGAAATCCAGGGAGCGACAGCTGTCAACTCTGCTGGGGATCGAACCCAGAATCTCTGGTTCCCCTTGAGAGTCAATCCTAGCGCTTGCGTGTTTCTGTTTCTTTTGGTGTTGATTGTTTGCTGTTGCGTGTTTATTTTACTGTTGTTTATGTACAACTTTATTTACTACTTTCAGTATTTTATTTTCATGCATCATATTATTACTGGACTGTTTGGCTGTGCTGGTTTTCTTTTTTCTGTGGGATTGGGAACTGTTACTGAGAGATGAGCTCGTAATCGGGGCTCGAGTGCACCTTAGGACTTAGATTGGACATTCACTTTGGCTTCATGGCATCTTGCTATGTTGGTAGTAGTGAGTTCCACACCCAGACTTGCGACCGTCTTGGAAGTGCCTCGATAGTTATGTGCATCTGGGGACCGATCATTGAGGACCTTTGTGGAAACATCCCTCTCCAGTGGTGACAGTGGCAAACCACATTTTGTGGCAAACCCATTCACACCCGAGGGCCCACTGGGAACTCGCATAGGATGGCCTGGTTATTTTATAGGAACTCAGTCAAAGCATCTGGTCATATGACGATAGTATTGTACCCTTCAGGTTGAATGTACTATTGTTTCTCGATTCCAGCGCTTGAAGCTGTGAACTTATAAAGGATGCTTGTTTTTCCCGGAGCTGAGACCTCCCTGAGTAGTACATAATGCCAAACCGATTCCTTGATTTGTTCATGAGCCATTTCTCGGAAATGGTGAATGTATTATTGCTATTCGGCTTTGAGAGTCCATGATGTTTGACCCAGAGCATACCTGTGAGATTAGGAGGGATTTATAGGTTTGCAGGAACCCTTGACCTCATCATACCTCATTGCCAGTACAATTCTATGATTTGATACAGCTACATGGATTTCAGATATCTGATTTGAGGCTTATTTGAGATTGAATTCCGGTTCAGGGGGCTTTATTTAGAGGATCTAGGTTCTTGGTCACTTGGGTCCAGTGTTCCGTATCCAGACAGTCCCAATTGTTGATCATATGCCTGCATTGCATTTGCATCGCATCATACTTGCATTAACTGTTTGTGTTTCCATTTCAGGTTATCATTTATTCTCTGTAGCCAGTTCTGGTATTCATTATTTCTCCAGATGACAGAAGTCCAAGAGATACCCAGAAAAAGGAATGCTCATTACACTTTCCCGCAACCAGAAATTGAGGGTATTCAGAAACTGGTGGGCTTGATGAGTGACAAGGTTTCAGATGATTTCATAATCCGGTATGGGAAGATCTTGGGATACATGAAAAAGCCTATTGTTGATCAGAGAGATAGTCTCCATTCTTTGTTGCAGTTTTATGACCTTCAGTTGAGAATTTTCGTGTTTGCTGATTACGTCTTGGCTCCCACTATGGAAGAGATTTCTGACATCCTGAAGATTCCTATCAAGAATGGTGTTCCCTATTATGCTGCAGAGAAGTGTCCCCCGTACAAGGACATTTCAGGTGCTTGTCATTTGAGTATGCTTAAAGTGAAGATGAAATTGGAATCTAGTAAGGGGAAGGGATTTACTCTGGATTTTCTTATCACAGAAGCCCATGTGTTTGCTTTGGGAGGAAAGTGGTTAGAATTCAATGCACTATTAACATTAATGGTCTATGGGATAAGTCTTTTCCCAGGAGATAAAGGATGGGTAAGCTTGGAGGCTATCACCCTTTTCATCAAAGGAAACCCGGTGCTTATGTTGGTGGGAGACTTTTACTTCGGTGTCCATCACAAAAATGAGAAAAGAAAGGGGTACGTGAATTGTTGTGCTCCACTGTTTGTCGAATGGTTTTCCAAGAAGCTTCCAAAGTCAGGACCGTTCAAAGATCTTAAGCAAGATTGGAAGTGGGCTATAAGATTGATGGGGTTAACATCTGATGACATAGCTTGGGGTTGTAGCAGAAACTTAGTGGGGAAGGATTTTATTACAAGGTGTGGTGAATTTTCCTATGTGCCTTTGTTAAGTAGGAAGGGGGTGATAAGTCATAACCATGTACTGTCTAGAAAAATATTTGGCTATCCACTGAAGGATCCTCCATTAGATGAAGAAATATCTAAGACTTTGTATTTTCCAGCCGAAGATAATGAGCAGTTGGTTATCCAAGTATCTCCAGCTTGGGAAACAAAGGTTAGGGAGGGTGAGAAAGAATTTGGAAAGGTGGACCCTAAGACTTATCCCTCTTTTGCGGCCTAGATACAAGGTAGGGTTGATACCTTCTTCCTTCTATTCTCAATTGAGGCTCCACTATATCCAAAAGAGATATTGGTACAGACCACTATTTCTCTTGAAGATTACAAGAAGTTGGAAGCTTAGTTGCACGAGGTTCGGGTAGAGAATTCGGAAATGGCTAGCTTGTATCACCGTGCCAATCACGCTAAGCAAGAAGCAAAATAAAAGCTACAGAAGATCCAGGCTACCTTAGAAGCTAAAGAAAAGGAGTTTACTAGAAGAGAAGCTCATTTTCAGAGAGTGGGTTTAATGGAGTCAAAAAGAGAAGCGGAGCATAAGAAGATTGTGAAGACTCTTAGGGAAGCTCGTCAATCCATTACTTGGTTACAGGGCCAAAGGGAACATGAGCAGAAGAAGTACAAAGAAAAGGAAGATTTATTTGAGGTGCAGATGGAATTCAAGAAAGAAGAAGTAGAACAAGTTCACAAGATACGAAGGGAAAAGACTCAGCAATTGGTACAGAGCCAGCTAGCCTTGGAGGAAGCAATGAAGGAGATCGTAAAAATTAAGCAAAGAGCAGGCATCAAGAAGAACCGGACAGAGGTGGTGACTGCAGAAGAGGAGCCTGGATCTTCTTTTAGCCTAGGGTTTTAGTTTATTGTTGTTTATATCCAGACTACCTACATGCTTGTTGTAGGGGTCTTGCTTTATCTTTCTGTTTTTTCTGCATTGAATTGTAACCCTTTATGGAATTCTGTTTATGTATATGACTCTGGTTGTTGTTAGTTTGTTCATGTAATATAGTGATACTTTCCAGTTACCGTTTCTGAATGAGCAAAGTTGTTGGTCCGAAGCCATCAGGGTCTTAATACTCCTCAAAAGAGTTTGAAAAGTCAGTTTCCGAAAAAACATCTAGAGTATTTTTACCAGAACTGGGGAATATTAATGTCTGAACGTGGAAACATGAATAGTTACATTGCATGAATATAACGTGTTTGTTGTTTTGCAGGTATTTTTCTAGTGTTCTAACGTTTATGCCATTTCAGGCACTATAGCTCCCAAGAAGGTTCAGAGGCATCCAATTGTACACAGATACCCTACAAAGGTGAACAGAGAGAGAGAGCAATGGATCAGATGCAAGCGGATCTGGATAACTTGGGGAAGAGAATGGACAACTTCATGACCCTCATGGCTGGGATGGGTCAAACTCAAGAGCGGTTGCACGAAATGGTGGAGAACAATCAAGCCAGGAACAATGGGACAACAGATGGAGGTAATCATAACGGGGTTGGCGCCCGTCATGTTGAAATCCCTGTGGTGCAACCAGGGGTCACCATTATCAATGATGGAGTGAATACAATGCAGATGGATGGGCAGGACAAACAATTCACTTTGCTGGATGAGGCGGAAGGCCAGGGGATTGACATGAATAGGAGATTTGAAGAAATGGCCGAGCAAATTTGTGCAATTCAATCTCAGATTTCTCTAGGGTTTGACATCACTGATCTGGGCTTAGTGCCAGGGGTGAGAATTCCCTACAAGTTCAAGGTCCCTACTTTTGATAAGTACAACGGTACGGCTTGCCCGAAAAATCACCTACAATTTTTTGTAGGGAGGATTGCTGCGCATACAGATGATGAAAAGTTGTGGATGTATTACTTCCAGGATAGTCTTGTAGGAGCTTCCTTGGAATGGTACATGAAGCTGAGCAGGGTTAATATTCGAAGGTGGAAGGACTTAGCTGAGGCGTTTGTGAAGCAGTATCAGTATAATTTGGATATGGCTCCAAATCGTACCCAGTTGCAGACAATGTCTCAGAGTGCTAAAGAAGTGTTCAAAGAGTACACCCAGAGGTGGCGTCAACTTGCTTCTCAAGTGCAACCTCCCTTGTTAGAGAATGAAATGGCAGACATGTTTATGGGAACACTACAGGGGGTGTTTATTGAGAGATTGGTGTCTTGTTCAGCAAAAAAGTTTAATGATATCGTGATAGCTGGAGAAAGGGTTGAAACTCTGCTGAAAATGGGGAAGATTCAAGACAATGATACAAGTAGCTCAAGCGGTGTGAGAAGGGCTTTTAATGGACCTCCAAGAAATAGGGATGGAGAGACTAATGTTGCGTATGGCCGAGGCCGGGGCCGTGGATACAGAAGATCTTACGAGCAGGTGAAAGCTGTCACCATTCCAACAAATCTTGTTCAACAACAGCAGCAACAATAACAACCACAACGCAATAATTATTAGCAGAGACCTTATCAACAGAGACAAGCTCGTCCAGCTAACAGGGTACTTGAAGCTATCCCGGTGACATACACAACATTACTCCAGAGATTGTTTAACTTAAACTTGGTTCAGTTGAGGACATTAGCACCACCACCAGTTGTAGAGCTTCTAGTGGTGTATGATGCTAATGCAAGATGTGCATTCCATTCAGGAGCTCCTGGGCACTCAACGGAGAAATGTAGGGCATTTCAGCATAAGGTCCAAGACTTAATTGACTCAAAAGCAATTAAATTCGCATCGCCTCCAAATGTTACGTCAAACCACATTCCAAATCATGGAGGGGCCCGAATAAGTGTCGTTGATGGTGGCGAGAGGTTGAACCTGATTTTGAATGTAGACGAAGTGAAGACTTCGCTGTTAGTCGTGAAAGACAGATTGTTGAAAGGGAAGGTTTTTCCAGGTTGTGGTTATGACTGCGGGGGTTGCATGAATTCAGTTAATGGTTGTGAGGATTTGAAAGCTGGGTTGCAGTGTTGGAGGCTGTGGTAGGAAGTGTGAACGCCAGCCATGGGTTGGGATTCACAGATGGAGATCTCACTTCTGAGGGACGAAATCACAACAAGGCCTTACATATCACCATGGAGTGTAAGGGTGCTGTTCTATCACATGTCTTGGTAGATACAAGTTCTTCTCTCAATGTGCTCCCTAAGAAGGCCTTAATGAATCTGAATGTTGATGGCATCGTCTTGCGACCTAGTGATTTGATTGTAAAAGCCTTTGACGGGTCCCGGAGGTCTGCATTCGGGGAGGTGGAGCTACCAGTAAAGATTGGGTCTCAGGAATTCAAGAGTACATTCTATGTTATAGATATTTAACCCGCTTATAGCTATTTGTTGGGACGTCCTTGGATTCATGCTGCTAGCGTCGTAACATCCACGTTGCATCAGGAGTTGAATTATGTGGTGGATGGCCAGGTTATTAATGTATGCGGGGAAGAAGATATTTTCATAAGTCATCTGTCGACCTTCAAGTATGTGGAAATGGAATGGGAGATCCATGAGACACTTTGCCAAGCTTTTGAGACGGTTAATGTCAGTACTTTGTCTCTGGTTGCTACAGTTCAGGGCAATGAGAAGGAAGGGACTACTATCTACTCCTACAAGCAAGCTAAAGAAGTAGTCCAATATGGGAACGCCCAGGGTTGGGGCAAGCTGTTAGAAGTGGAAAATAAGGATGACAAGTTTGGTCTCGGATATCAACCTGGTCAGTCCAGCTGGTCTCAAGGTAGTAAGCCCATAGTGTTCACAAGCGTTGGAATGCTCGACTACAACAACGTTTGTGCAACAGATGCAGAGGGGGATAGTGATTGCGACTTGGATAACTGGATTCACCCATGTGTACTTGGGGAGGAGCTCCGGAACTGGTCTACTGAAGATTTTGTTCAAGTTACTTGGCAGTCAAAGTAATTTTCTTTGTTTACATTTTTATCATACTGCATGTCAAATCCTGCACTCTGCCCAAGGTGCATAGATCCATATGTAGGGCCACCATGTTTTAGTGCATTTACTTTTTCCATGAAAGAAAGGACATTTTTCAAGAAAATTGTGTTCTCTTTCTTTCGTTTTAAATTTTTTCACAATGGCAATGTTTTTCTTTTTCAGTGTTTTGTGTGCGTGCGTCTCTGAAAGAACAAATTCTGAAATAAGCACATCATTTGTGCAGTGTTGATCATTCGGATTCCTGTGATAACGTTCCTGCTATGACTATGCATGACTTCGACAATCCTATCTACCAAGCTGATGAAGAGGTTGAGGAAGACTATGAACTCCCAGAAGAATTGGTTAGGTTGTTGAAACAAGAGGAAAGGGTCATTCAGCCTCATCAGGAAGAAATAAAGATCATCAACATCGGGTCTGAGGACGTAAAGAAAGAGATAAAGATTGGGGCCAGTCTGTAGGCCGAGGTAAAGAAAGAATTGATTGGTATGCTTCGTGAGTATATCTTCGCCTGGTCGTATCAAGATATGCCAGGGTTGGATACCGACATTGTTGTACACAAGCTTCCATTAAAGGAAGACTGTCCTCCTGTAAAACAAATGCTGAGAAGAACTAGCCCTGATATGGCTATGAAGATCAAGGAGGAAGTTCAAAAGCAGTGGGATTCCAGTTTCCTTGCTGTAACTAGTTACCCACCTTGGGTAGCTAACATTGTGCCTATTGTCGCTCCCGATAAATGGGAAATGGCCCAGATAAAGGTACAGACGCGAGCGGTCGGCGAAAAGAACAATGAGAACACACAGCAGTGAACTCACTGGAAAAGAAAAGAGTCTCCAGTTAGGCATTTTTATCCCGGAGGAAAGGCAATGCTGCATAGACCTAGAAAGATACGGATAAGACGGTCGCGAACCAGAGAGACTGAGAAAGGGGGTTGGTTACAACCTGGGAAGGTATTAGCACCCAGATTGTCCGTCGTACTCGACGGGATCCACGCTTAAAAGATTTGTGTTTTAAAGGGGTAGTGTCAGTGCAATCTGTGTATAAAAGAGCTGGAAAAGATGTACAGGTGTCAGTGTAAGAAAAGTGTAGAGTGTAATATATGCAGTGTCAGTGTAAGGAAAGAATGAAATGCTCAAGATCATGAGGCTTAAGGAATGATGCTGGAAAGAGGGGGAATATACAGAGACTTTTGTTCGATAACTGTTAAGTTATGCCTACGTATCCTCTCGTGCAATGAGGAAGTCAGAACACCGTAGTTCGACCCAAAGAGACTGAAAGGTGAATTGACTTGTGAACTGCTTGCTTGCCTATGCTCAAGTGTATGACCTGTCTGGCTTAGGTGCTAACTGTCTTGCATTAGACGGAAGAAGCAAGTTCTCGTTTGTGAGTGAAGGTGATGAGAAAAGAATCCCGGAGGAGACGATTATTGTTTGTTTTTGTGTTTTCAGTTTTTTATTGCTTTTTGAGGTTTGTCATAAGAAAATGAGCTTAAGCCTAAACCAATGGATTAGTAAACTCATCACATCTTCCCTCTGATTAGGGGTAATGAGAATACCTTAAGTGTGAAGTCAGATTCTCACACTTAATCACCTTTGATATAGGATTAAGATCATTAACCTACATGTGATTATTTAGATGTTTTTGGTATTTTTGTTTAGAGTTAAGTAATGAGATTAAGCCATAATCAGGGATTAAACAAACTCATTACACCATCCTAATAGAAGGATAATAGATGAGAATGTTTAAGCTGAGGAAAGCTCCTCAACTTAATCCATGATTAGGGATTAAACTCATGACAAAATAAAACCTTGATTAAGTGGATTTTATTTAATGATATGATGAAGAAGTGAGTTTTATGATTTGTAAGACAAACTTGAGGGGGACTTGTCCATTAACACTGGGGTTAGTCCTTCTTAACCAATTAAGGAAGAATTAGAACCCTAATGCAAGGCCCAAGTTACAAGCTTGATGTCTTGATGGTTATTAGATGAATTGATTAAAGGAGTTAAACACATTAAGGGTTTAACACTTAGGATTAAAGTTATACACTCCATCCTAATAGAAGGATGCAGGCATAAGCTTAATCACAAAGCCTTAAAGCCTTTAGGGTTTAGTCCCTGATTATGAGATGAGAAGAGAAGACTCAAAAGAGACACAAAGGTAAAACTAAGAGGGGGGACTAATCAAAACCCTAATCATTGTCATGCTTGGTTGTTCCTAAGGTTTGTGAGGTTTATAAGAGGAATCTTCAATGGAACCACCAGGAAGCAGTTGAAAGGATCAGGAGAAGTAAAGTAACTTGCTTCATTCAAGAAGTCAAGTCACTTGAAGAAAGAAGGTGAGAAGAAAAAGAATGAGCAAGCTCAAACTCAAACACATAACAAAATGCAGCATGGGTGCAAGAGAGAGATGAAAAGAAAATGTGAGAAGTGAAGGCAAATCCACTTCTCAAAGTTACTTACCACCTGAAAAGTTAATGAAAGAAATGTAATGCAATGCAAAATGAAATGAAATGACATGGTGCAAACCACAACCAGAAGCACATACATGATGCTAATGATGTTATGAGATGCTGCAAACATGAGCCAAGGCATGAGGATGATCATATGAACAAATGGATGCAGATGGAACAAGTTTAGAACCATGAACATACATGAAAAGTTATGAAATGCAAATGGCATACAACATGGCAAATGCAAGATGCAATGATCAAACATGCTTCCAATATGTCTTAAGATGTCACATGAATCAAATGGATGCAAAAAAAATGCTATGGCAAGTCAAGGTATGCAAGCAAATGCAAGATGGATGCATATGGAAGCTCAAATTAGGGTTTATGATCAATGTACCAAACAAAAACCAAAACCAGAAGCAAACACCAAGATAAAAAATTGAAAATGCACTCAAAGGATCCCTAAACCTAATCTAACTCACTGCCCAAAGGAGAGGTTCCAAACCTTAACCTAATAAAAGTTATGATTTTCCTAAGTTTTCTAGGGTTTTAGGATACCTTAACAAGAAAAATGTCAAACAAAATGGAAATGAAAGATCAAATCATGCCAATTTAATCTCACAAACTACATGCTAAACACAATGCAATGCAAAAAGAATCAAGGTCCAACTCTCAATGGTTAGGCAGAAATGATTTTTGGAATTTTGGATCAAAATAATGCCTAAAAATGATTTTAATTCCATGGGAAATTATCAAAATGCATCAAGATCAAAAAAGAAATTTGGTTTGAGGGTTGGACAATGTTTCTAAATGTTTTTAAATGTTTCATGAATTTTTTGGTGATTTTTAAATACTTAGAAGTATTTTTAATTAATTAATTCTCATTAATTAATTAAAAGAAACTTTTAAATATTTAAAAATATTTTTTGAATGCTAAAAATAAAAATAAAAATATTTTTGTGTTCTGAAATTAAATAAAAGTTTGTACAAAAAATTTCAGAATTTTTGAAATGATTTTGCTATTTTAAATAAAATGAAGAAAACAAATGCAAATAAATGAAATAAAAACTGAATTTAAATGAAAGTCAGCGCATCCAGTGGTCCACGTTTAAACCTGAGATGGAGGGAAAGACTTCGCGCGCGATCTTAAGGCTGAGATTCAAACTGGCCTAATTTCCATTTTATATTAATTAAACAGAATTAATTAAGTTAATTGTGGATTAGGGTTTCTAATGGTGCATCTTGACCATTCAAACGCGCGCCAGTCAACCTAGGTCAGCTCATCCAACGCTCTAGATTCAAACCTCATTAAACACAGGGATTAAGCCCTAATCATTTTCAGGTGGCCGGAGAAGACCTCCGGTCGTCTTCTCCGGTGGGAACCCCACTTGAAAATTTCTAAACTCTTCAAAACTCCACTAAAATGAAATCTAACAAACCAGAAATCATTCCCACACCTCACTGAATCAAAACCCTAACTCAAAACTCATTTATTCTTCCTCAATCAACTGAATCGAAACAAAACATTTTTTAGGGCAAAAGTTTCAGAACAAGATTAAACTCTCATTTCTCAACCATTTTCAAAACCAAGAACATCAGAGTGATCAGTGAATCATAAAGAACAACTTAGGAACTTAAAAATCCATTTCTGGAAAAAAAAGTTCATGAAGCTACCTGAGTTTGAAGCTTTTCAGTCTGGCACTTTCTGACCTCCTCTCTTGTGCAAAACCGCTCCTGTGACCTCCCTTGTGCTTCTGAAAGGCTTGGAACAAATTTATTTGGGCTGGTTTGAGAATTTGCAGAGGTTCTGTTCAATGGAGTGAGGAGATCGTGTTTCTGATTCTAGGGGTTTAAGACAATGGTGATGGGTGCTTTGTGACCAGGAAGGTGTGTTGAGTTGATCTATGAAGTTAGTTTGTGTGTTTGTGACTTGTATGATGAGTTTCGAAAGCTTTTGCTCAAGGGAGTGAAAATGAGAATGCTGGCTTGTGGTGTGTTTCAGGCTTGCTTCTTCTTATGTATGGCTTGTATTTGATTAACATAAACAATTCCCATTGGTCAGATGACATGACATGTGCTTTATTGATTGGTATGGGTGCTTTTGCAAAAATGTCAAGTTTGTGTAAGAAGGGCATGGGCTACTTGCTAGCTGAGTACAAGAGGCATGTCCTGCGTAGCATGAGGTGAGGAAAAGCCTAGGACTGATCAGCCAACTAGCCAGCAGGTGGATGAGAAGCTATCATGACTTTTGCAACTTGCCTTGCCTTTGGTTCTTATGAAAGAAACTTGATCCATGGGCCATGAAACATGTGATTCCTTGGGTGCATTCTGAACTTTACATGTTGTGTGATCATGTTGTGTGAATTAGAAGTGCATTTGATGACTTAATTGGCCTTGAGAAGTGAATTTGCAACTTTGCCTCTTTGGTGCATGACTTGAAATTTAGTGATTTTTGCCAACTTTGACAAACCATAACTTTTGATCAAAAATGAATTAGGTCATGTTCTTGTATTTTTTGAAAAGGGAAAGATCTATTCTACAACTTTCATGACCAAAGTTTTTCCATTTGAAGCTTTCTTGAATCAAAAAGTAAGGGTTGAAAAAGTTGCCTAAAATGACATTTCCATTAAAAGTCAAACTTGCCCAAAAAGTCAACTTTGCAAAAGACTTGAAATTCTTCAATTTTGTGAACTTCCAATGTCTTCCATGATCAAATAAATATCATATACAATCAAAATGATGAAGAACACCCTTTGGTTGGGTCATTGAGGGCCTCAGATGCCCTGATTTTGCACTGACTTGCTTGAAAAGTCAACTCTTGATCAGATGACTTCCCCATGGAATTTCTTCATGAAAATTGATATGAATACTCCCTATACCATATAGAGACTAATAGAAACAAGAATGACCAAAAAAATTGGAGTTATGGCCTTTGAAACCAAAACCCTAATTCTAGGTCATCTGTGCAGTCAAACCTGGCTCTGCTTCCATACCAATCCCAGTTCTTGTGATATTTTGGCATTCTTGAGTTTGAGAGAATATAATATGATACTTGAACACACATAGGCCTCTTTGAAGTGATTGATGGCCTTTGGAGTGGCTCAAGAAGCTCTTGAATTGCTCAGGTCACAAACCCTAGATGCAGATGACTTAGAACCAATGCAGTGGATCAAAAATGTGATATGAGATGGTATGATTGTGTTTGTGCATATGAAATGATCACAAGCCATGGTGTGAATGGGTGAGGGAAAATTTGGGGTGTTTACAGCTGCCCCTATTCAAACATGAGTTAGCTGTGCAGGATGTAAGCGAAGGCTTAACAAGCAAACAAGATAACTTGTGGTTGAATACCAAAGACAGTCCAGAATTTGCACTCACAAAATGAAGAAGAAAAGGGATATAGATTGTAAAAGGAAAATAGAGTGTATTGTAGAGTGTGGGCGACGGAGGACGACCGCCGAGCAGAGGACGACTGCTGGGTAAAGAGCAATGACGGGGACGGCCAACATGCTGGAAAAGTGCGGAAAATAAAGCGATGACGGGGACGGCCGACATGCTGGGGATAAAAGGGATTATGATGGGGACGACCATCAAATAAAGCTATAAGATTCTCTAGGGATCAATGAAAAGTGATGGGGACGGCCATCAGATTCATAAAGTAAAATAACCAACGATGGGGACGGCCATCGGGCTAAACTGATGAAGGACGATCATCAGGGAAAGAAAAAGGGACCACGACGGGGACGACCATCGGGTTAAAGAATAAATGAAATAAACAGATGATGAGGTACGCACATCAAAGGTGAAGGACGATCACCTAGCAGGGGACGGCTGCTTTGTTGGGGTAAGATGAGGGACGATCATCTAAGGTGGAGGACGACCACCTGGCAGGGTACGGCTGCCGAAAATATCGCGACACAGGACGAATGCCGGATAAAAGGTCAACAATGGGGACGGCCATCGGATGAGCATGATGGAGGACGACCATCAAGAGGTGGAGGACGACCACCTAGCAGGGTACGGCTGCTCTCAAGGTTTATCATCACATAGGACGAATGTCAGATAACCAAAGATCAACAATGGGGACGGCCATTGGATAAAATGATGAAGGACGATCATCAAGAGGTGGAGGACGACCACCTAGCAGGGGACGGCTGCTAAATATCACGACATAGGACGAATTTCGGATAGAAAATCAACGATGGGGACGGCCATCGGATGAGCATGATGGAGGACGACCATCAAGAGGTGGAGGACGACCACCTAGCAGGGTACGGCTGCTCTCAGGGTTTATCATGACACAGGACGAATGTCAGATAAAAAGAAATTTGCTTCGCTGGCGATTTACTGGGGAATAGTAAACACGGACGAGTGTCTATATCCAAGAAATAAAAGGTATAAGTGTTTTGACGCTGTGTATAGATTAAAGATGCGGACGAGCATCCTTAAGACTACGATACGGACGAGTATCGGGTAGAAACAAACTGACACGTGTTCAGAGATGATGATACGGACGAGTATCAACTGGCTAACAGAGAACACAGACGAGTGTTGAATCTGAGGGGACTCTTCTGGGGAATAGTAGACACAGACGAGTGTCTATATTCAAGAAGACGAGAGTGTTTGACACGGTGTATGGATTAAAGATGCGGACGAGCATCCTTAAGACTATGATACGGACGAGTATCAGGTAGAAACAAACGCTTGACGCATGTTCTAAGATGATGGTACGGACGAGTACCAACTGGTTAACAGAGAACACGGACGAGTGTCGAATCTGTGGGGATTTAAATGGTATATACAAGATACGGACGAGTATCTGTGAGTGGTGTATAGATGAGTGTTTTAATCTGCTGGGGAGAGTGACACGGACGAGTGTCAAAAAGGAGAAAAGTATAGTATAAACAAGTATCTGATATTCAAAGTGTTTACGTTACTGTGCTGGTGAAAGGTGACACGGACGGGTGCCAAGGAATTGTATATATGAGTATCTGTGAGTGCAAAGGGGACGCTTTGGCTTTCTACTGGGGGTATGACACGGACGGGTGTCAAAAAGTATCTGTAATACGAGTGGTATTGTTTGCAAAGAGTGTTCAGGCGACTTTACTGGTGTATGATGACACGGACGGGTGCCAAAGGGAGTATATACTGGTGTTTGTGAATGTGAGGCAACTGCTTTTGCTGGGGAATCTGAGGGGTATTCTGTATACTGTTGATGAGTTGTCATTATTCACAAGCGTTTGATTCAGACCATGGCTTATGATTATGCAATATGTTTGATTTTTTGCCGTAATGCTCCGTATTGGACGGAATGCTACGCTTTGTGGGTGAATATGATGCAAATGCCATGATTATGCAAAGGTACTGATCCGGGATTCGGATCCCAATGCCGTGAAGATCTCTGATCGATCTGTTTGAAATGGACATCCCAGCTGGGGATGAGATCATTGGTAGATCTGATGTAATGCATCTGCTTGGGATATAGGTCATTGATAGACATATCCTTGTAATGAGGGACCCAGCTGGGGTTGGTAGAAGCTTTCTTCACTCTGTTGTGATCCCTTCATGCATTGCTCTTCTGGATAGAGGCTGAAACTCTGTGGGGAGATGGTTCCCTGGTTTTAGTACTTGGCTGAGGAAGAACGATGGGCAACTCGGCTGGGGAGAAACAACAAGTGGCAACTCAGCTGGGGAGAAGACACTTTAGGTGCTAAGCCTGAGTGCTGATTTGCCAGCTTGCTGGGGTGAAGCATACATGCCCCAAGTTGCGTTTTGAATACCTGCAATCCTGAAAAGATAGAGAAACGCACAAGTAATCCCGAGGTATCCTTCGCTGGATTCCGTCATAGGAGTTAGACGCTTCTGAGAGTAAATACATATTTCCTGCAAGCACGTGTTTTTATTTTTTAAGATAAGCATCTGCATTTATGCAATCATGTTTTAAAGACATCAGACATTTTTTGCAAATAAAAATGTACAAGACGAGACGTGACTGAAAATCTGATTTTATTAATTCATGTGCCCTGAATTGGCAATATACAATCAAAGAAACATATCCCCTGAAATGAGGAGATTGTTACAAATTGAGAAACAAAATGCTGGCAATGTTTGACGACGCTTCGAGGAGCTTCCCCTTTTCTATGACCCGTATGACTTTTGACGTTCTTCTCGTCTCGCTTTCTGAAGAAGGCTGATTCTGATTGAAGCTTGATCCTTTCGAGGTTTACCAAGTTGTAGGTGATACAGACGAATTCAGAATGCAGTTGTTCGCTTATTCCCTTATTTTGCATGGATCGCCCTTTCGGGTTTTCAATCCATCGGGATACCCATTTTTGCCTGAGCTGTCCGATGTGGCTTTTCAACTCAGCGGGTGTACATTTTTCATTTTTCCCTTATTTTTGCCCGAGTCTTTTATTCTGTTTTTGACTCGCCGGGATGCCCTATTTTTGCCTGGACTTACATTCTGTTTTTATGTCCAGCGGGTCGTTTTTATGCGAAGTATTTTTTAACTGCATCTGAATTCACAGGGGACGGGAAGTCTTCACCATCCATAGTGCTGAGCATCAGTGCTCCACCAGAGAAAACTTTCTTTACTATGAATGGTCCTTCATAGTTCGGAGTCCACTTGCCCCTGTGGTCTGTATGAGGAGGGAGGATTCTTTTCAACACAAGATCTCCCACTTGGTACTCTCGGTGCCTAACTTTCTGATCGAAAGCTTTCTTCATTCTCTTCTGATACAACTGCCCATGACAGATTGCAGCCAATCTTTTCTCTTCGATCAGACTCAGTTGTTCGTATCGGGCCCGAACCCATTCTGCTTCACTCAGTTTAACATCCATCAGTACCCGTAGGGAGGGTAATTCAACTTCAACCGGTAGGACTGCCTCCATACCGTACACAAGCTGATACGGTGTTGCCCCAGTGGATGTTCTGATTGACGTGCGGTACCCATGCAAGGCAAACGGTAGCATCTCATGCCAATCTTTGTATGTGACTACCATCTTCTGCACAATCTTCTTGATATTCTTATTAGCTGCCTCAACAACGCCGTTCATCTTTGGCCTGTAAGGAGAAGAATTGTGGTGTTGGATCTTGAAGTCCCGGCACAGCTCTGCCATCATCTTGTTGTTCAAATTGGAACCATTGTCAGTAATGATTCACTCGGGAACCCCATATCGACAGATGATATCTCTTTTCAGAAATCTTGCTACCACTTGCCTTGTAACGTTTGCATAGGAGGCTGCTTCGACCCACTTGGTGAAATAGTCAATGGCAACCAAGATGAATCTGTGGCCATTTGAAGCAGTCGGTTCAATCTTGCCAATCATGTCAATGCCCCACATAGCAAAGGGCCAAGGTGAAGACATCACATTCAAAGGATTCGGAGGCATATGCACCTTATCCGCATAAATCTGGCATTTATGGCATTTTCTGGCATAGGCACAACAGTCAGCATCCATTGTGATCCAGTAATAACCTGATCTTAGCAATTTCTTAGCCATTGCATGCCCTCCTGCATGGGTACCAAAGGATCCTTCGTGCACTTCACGCATTAACAAGTCTTCTTCTGTTCTATCGACGCATCTGAGGAGTACCATATCAAAGTTTCTCTTGTACAGGGAACCATCAGTATTCAGGAAGAAACTACCAGCAAGCCTTCTTAGTGTCTTCTTATCATTGGAAGATGCCCCAGGTGGGTATGTTTGATCCTCCAAGAAGCACTTAATGTCATGGAACCAAGGCTTATCATCCTTGACAACATCTGTTGCGAACACATATGCTGGTCTGTCGAGTCTGGACACTGAAATTTGAGGTACAAAGTTGGCAGCTTGAACTTTGATCATGGACGAAATGGTGGCAAGAGCATCTGCAAACTGATTCTCGTCCCGAGGGATATACTCAAGCTTGACTGTTGTAAAGAAAGTCAATAACCTCCTTGTATAATCCCTGTAAGGTATCAGATGATCTTGGTGTGTGTACCATTTGCCGTTGGTTTGATTAACTACCAGAGCTGAATCTCCGAATACAGTCAATGTCTTGATCCTGAGGTCAATGGCCTCCTCTAGACCCATAATGCAAGCTTCGTATTCAGCCTCGTTGTTAGTGCAGTTGAAAGTGAGTTTTGCCGAGAAAGGCATGTGAACTCCTTTGGGTGTAATGAGTACTGCACCAACACCACGACCATTCATATTAACAGCCCCATCAAACATCATAGTCCATTCCTCCTCCGGGTCGGGCCCTTCAGTGTGAACGGGCTCTTCATGATCTTTTGCTTTTATAAACATGATGTCTTCATCGGGGAAGTCAAATCTCATAGGCTGGTAATCATCAATAGGTTGCTCAGCAAGGTATTCAGACAATACACTGCCCTTGATGGCTTTCTGGGATGTGTACTGAATGTCATATTCTGTAAGGATCATTTGCCATCTTGCAACCCGTCCGGTAAGTGCTGGCTTCTCAAATATGTACTTGACTGGGTCCATCTTTGAGATCAATAAGGTAGTATGGGTCAGCATATACTGTCTCAGTCGGAGAGCAGCCCACGCTAAAGCACAACAAGTTTTCTCGAGCAGTGAATAACATTGTTCACAGTCGGTAAACTTTTTGCTTAGGTAGTATATCGCGTACTCTTTTCGACCAGACTCGTCATGCTGGCCCAGCACACACCCCATTGACTCTTCTAATACTGTCAAGTACATGATCAGAGGTCTTCCTTCAACTGGGGGCATGAGGATTGGAGGTTCTTGCAAGTACTCCTTGATCTTGTCAAAAGCCTTCTGGCAGTCTTCGTTCCACCTGACCGTTTGTTCTTTTCTCAGTAGTTTGAACAAGGGTTCACAGGTTGCTGTAAGGTGAGATATGAACCTTGAAATGTAGTTCAATCGACCTAAGAACCCTCAAACTTCCTTTTCTGACTTCGGTGCAGGCATCTCTTGAATAGCTTTGACTTTATCAGGGTCAACTTCAATCCCTTTTTCGCTTACAATGAATCCCAACAGCTTACCGGATCGCACCCCGAATGTGCATTTGTTGGGGTTCAACTTCAATTGATACTTCCTCAGACGCTTGAATAGATTCAGCAGATTTACCAAGTGGTCTTCTTCAGTAAGGGACTTGGCAATCATGTCATCCACATAACATTCTATTTCTTTATGGATCATATCGTGGAATAATGTCACCATAGCCCGTTGATATGTAGCACCAGCATTCTTCAGTCCGAATGGCATCACCTTGTAACAGAACGTGCCCTAGGGTGTGATGAAAGTTGTTTTCTCCATGTCTTCAGGTGACATTTTAATCTGATTGTATCCTGAAAATCCGTCCATGAAGGAGAACACCGAGAACTGAGCCGTGTTATCCACCAATACATCAATGTGAGGTAATGGGAAGTCATCTTTTGGGCTGGCTCTGTTCAGATCCCGGTAGTCAACACACATTCTTACTTTGCCGTCTTTCTTAGGCACAGGTACTATATTAACAACCCACGGTGGATAGCTAGTCACAGCAAGGAACCCGGCGTCCCATTGCTTCTGTACCTCCTCCTTGATTTTCATGGCCATGTCTGGGCGAGTACGGCGCAGTTTCTGTTTAACTGGCGGGCATTCTTATCTTAAAGGCAGCTTGTGCACAACAATGTCAGTGTCCAACCCTGGCATGTCTTGATAAGACCAAGCAAACACGTCCACATATTCTTGAAGCAGATCAATCAGTTGTCTCTTCACTGAGTCTTGCAAGCAAGCCCCGATTTTAACCTCTTTCACGTCTTCATCTGTACCAAGATTAATCGTCTCGACCTCCTCCTGATGAGGAGTGATAACCCTTTCCTCTTGTCTCAACAATCTGGCTAGCTCTTCAGGAATCTCATATTCTTCTTCAACCCCTTCATCGGCTTGATTGATCGGTTTGTCAAAGTCATACGAAGTCATAGCCGTGCTGTTGTCGGTGCTGTCTGGAAGGCACTCTCTGCAAGGGTTCAGTTTGTTCATTTTAGTGATTTGATTTTAATCTTGTTTATAAAAGTGAAATAAAGTTGTCATTTTGAAAATATTGCCATTTATTTTTTGTACAAAAAGAAAAATGGAAAAACAGTGAGCGGAAAAGAAAAAAAAGACTCATTTGCAAAAGATGTCTGATGTTTCATTGATTAATCTTGTTGCACAAAAATTACAGATGGCCCGATTACAAAATGAGTCTTGTCATCTTGGGCAAGATGCAAGACTTGATTCATGCTATAAAAATAATACAGGAAATAATAATTACTCTGCATGAGTAACTCTTATAATTTCCTGGGAAGACCAGTTTGAGATACTGCTCCCCGGGATCTTTGGACGTATCCAATTCTCCAGATTGCGTTCCTCTTCCGACTCGTCTTCTAGATTGTTGATAGCATCAGGGGCGAGCATCCCCCCACTGACAAAACCGGGCTTCTCAGCAGCCTCCGCTTGATTTTGTTGAGTTGGTTTGTAACCCAACCCAAATTTGTCCTTCTTCTTCTCCACAGATAAAACCTTGCCCCAGCCTTGGGCAGTTCCCTCCTCAACAACCTTCCAGGCTTGTTGATAAGATGCCATGGAGATTCCAAGCACAGCAGATGCTTCATTTACATTTAGGGCCTCAAATCCCTGGCTCATAGTTTCGTGGATCTCCCCATCCATCTCAATATATTTGTAGGTAGCCAGGTGGCTGACAAAAATATCCTCCTCTCCACAGATAGTAACGACTTGACCCTCCCACTCGAATTTTAACTTCTGGTGAAGGGTTGAGGTCACGGCGCCAGCGGCGTGAATCCATGGCCTACCCAATAGACAGCTGTAGGCAGGCTGTATATCCATCACGTAGAAGGTCGTTTTGAAAGTTTGTGGGCCAATCGTTATAGGCAAATCAATTTCCCCCAGAACTGATCTCTTAGAACCGTCAAAGGCTCTCACTACTAAGTTGCTGGGACGTAATGCCAATCCTTCATACTCCAGCTTCACAAGGGCTTTTTTAGGTAATACATTGAGGGATGATCCTGTGTCTACCAGCACATGAGAAAGAACAGCACCCTTACACTCCATGGTAATGTGCAAAGCCTTGTTATGATTACGGCCTTCCGTAGTCAAATCAGTGTTGGTAAACCCTAGTCCATGACTAGCATTAACATTTCCAACCACAGCTTCCAACTGATTGACGGTGATCTCTTCTGGCACATAAGCTGCGTGCAAGACTTTTAGTAGTGCGTTCCGGTGAGCCTCGGAGCACATAAGCAATGATAGAATAGAGATCTTGGAAGGCGTCTGGTGAAGCTGGTCCACTATCTTGTAATCACTTTTCTTGATGATTCTCATGAATTCATCAACCTCTTGATCAAAAGGTGTTTTCAAAGCTTCCTTAACAATTTGTTCTTCTTGCACCATGCTCTTCCCTTTTGCCTTGGCAGCAGCTTCTGCTTCGGCAGTGGGTCTTTGAATTTGTGGGGCAAAGAGACGTCCGCTTCGAGTGAAGCCTCCGCCTCCTCCCACATTGTCTATTTGTGGTGAAGAGGTTGATGATTCAAGAGTGATTTTCTGTCCTTCGCAGTATAAATCGGAGCCGTAATGCCAAGGGATGGCATTACTGCTTTCATAAGGTATTGGCCCAGGCACTGTGATAGTGACTGGACTGATGGCAGCTGCAGAAGGGACCATGATAGTCTGTGGATCATAGTATATTGTGACTGGTGCTCTGATAGGAGTGGCACTTTGTGAGTTGTAGGTAGAATCATTTTCAGGATCATAATAAATTGTAACTGTGGAGACATTTGTTGTTGAAGTTGTAGGAGACATTGTTGGATGGATGGGTGTTGTTGTTGTAGGAGATTCTGAATGAAGTGGTGCTGAAGTTGTAGAAGGGATGTTTGTTGATATCTGGTCAGTTGAAATGACAGATGAAACATTTGTTGATGAGATTGAAGAGTTGTTTGGAATAATGGTTGTTGCAGTTGTAGAAGACACGAGAATTGTTGTTAATGAGATTGCTGGATTGGTAGGAATTGATGTTGTGATTTGAAGCAGGCCACTTTGGATGAGACCATCTATACCATCTCTCAAGTTATCACAACCATTCACTGAAATGTTGCAATAAGCACACCCTAGCTCACATCCCGGGAACATCTGACATTCGAGGAGTTGAGCTTTAATCTCTACCAACGGTGTCCGAATCTGACCCACACTGGTTATCAAGTAAGACGGCCTGTCTTCTTCAATAGCATTGATTTTGGGACCTCCGTGGTTTGGCATAGGGTTCTTGTTAACATTTGGTGGTGGTGCAAAGTTTAGAGCCTTAGAGTCTACCAGGTCTTGTACCTTCATGTGCAAAGCTCTGCACTTCTCTGTACTATGGCCAGGTGCTTTGGAATGGAATGCACATCTGGCGTTGATGTCATAATTTCTGGGTGGACTGGAAGGATCTGGAGGTGCCAGCGTCCTTAACTCAACCAAGTTGAGCTTCAAGAGCTGTGGAAGTAAAGCGGCATATGGCATAGGGATTAGATCAATCACCCTATTGGCCTGAGATGGCCTCTGCTGAAATGGTCTTTGCTGATTGTTGTTGTTGTTATTGTTGTAGTTTCTATGAGGAGGATACTGAGTTTGTTGCTGGTACTGGGGTTGTTGCTGTGGTTGATACACTGATTGCTGAGGTAGTGGAGAAGGAATGGTGACTGCTGCTACTGACCTTTGAACATACTGGGGCCTGCCCCTGTTGGTATGGATAGCATTAGCCTCACCGGTTCTTCTTGGGCCCACAAAAGGCTTTCTTGTGTTGCTGGATGAGCTAGCACCGTTGTCAGAAATTTTGCCCATCTTCAATAGGCTCTCAATTCTTTCTCCAGCTATGACCACATCCGCAAAGCTGGTAGAAGAAAAGGCAGCTAGCCTGTCAATGTATGTCCCTTGAAGGGTGTTCATAAACATATCTGCCATCTCCCTCTCTGACATAGGTGGCTGGACAGCAGCAGCCAGCTGTCTCCATCTTTGGGCGTACTCCCGGAAGCTTTCTCTAGATGATTGTGACATTCCCATTAGGAGGGTCCTGTTGGATGCCATATCCAAGTTATACTGGTATTGTCTAATGAAGGCCTCTGCCAAATCCTTCCAACACCTGATGGTTGCTCTGGTCAAGTGGGAGTACCATTCCCTTGAAGCTCCGGTTAAGCTATCCTCAAAATAAAACATCCATAGCTTTTCATCCATGGTATACGCCTTCAGCCTCCCCAGAAAGGATTGCAAGTGGGTCCGTGGGCAGGAAGTCCCGTTGTACTTTTCAAAACAAGGAGGCTTAAACTTATGGGGAATCCTGACCCCGTCCACTAAGCCCATGTCCATAACATCAAAACCCAAAGAGTTTTGGGACTCCAAGGATCTTAATTTTTCAGCAATTTCATCCAGCCTTCTGTCATAGGCCTCATCCCCAGCTCCCATCACTGTGAACTGATCTTCCTGGGGGTCTTCTTGCAGCACTCTACCTGTAGTAGCATTCCCTTGCACATTAGCAGGGATGTTGATCTCTGGGTGAAGGTGGGGTCCAAACACAGGTGGGTTGACATGAGGCTGAACCCTCTCATTGTTGCTTGTCCCAGCAGTCCCTGGATGGGGGTCTTCCTGATTCTGCCTCTCTACCAAGGCTCTCAATCTCTCTTGGCTTTGAGCCATATTGTTCATCACCTCCATAAATTGAGTCATCTGATTCCTCATTTCTAACCTCTCATTGGCCATTTTGTTCCTGACCTCTGTAAGGTCCTGCTGTACCTGGTCCATCTGTATACCCGGAAGATTGTTGCGGGTTGGATATCTGTGTGGACGGTTGAGTGGGAACACCCGACGCCGAGCAATAGTTCCTGAGATCACAACAGAGTTAGTAACAAAAACAAAACAAACCTACAAAACAAACAAAGGTTAGTATGCAATGCAGTATGCTTATTTGTTTCCAAGGTATCCGGCTTGGCACTTGGTTTTGACCCTTCCAGACCCTTGAGGATGCTGTGATGTTGCTTTGAAAGAAACTCGGATGAAACAAACCAACACATATATTACAAAAAGTGAATGATACATAGTTTGTCTTTTACAATACATGCCCCTGGGTCAAAATACATCATAAGAAAAGAAAAGTACAACGAAATGAAAGCAACAACAAGCAAAAGGTCAGACACCAAGACCAAACTCATCCTCCTGAACTTCCTTTAGAAGTGCTTCAGTCACAGGATCAGCTGGGCGCTCTGTAAGGCTCCTGATGAGAAGATTCCTGGTAGCAACAGCTGCAGTTAGCTTCTTGTGTTGACTCTGGTCCTTTGACCTCTTCACACCAGCTCTAATCTTCAACTCTGAGATCTCTCTTTGGGCTGCTAGCAGGGCCTCCTGTTGCTCTTTTGCACTAGCCTCCAACTGCTCAATCTTGTCCTGAGTCCTCTTATCTTCCAGAGTACGAGCTTCGGTGATCCTGACCCACCTAGCTTGGCTCTCTTTCATATACAAATCAGTCCTGGCCTTCTGGAACTGAGCCTCCTTGCAGGCATTCTTCAAAATCTGCTCTCCAGCCCTTGACTTCTTGATGTAATCCTCTGACTTCTCAATCCTAGCTAGATGCTCCACCTTTAGCTTTTCCAACCTTTCAATGTCCAACCTACCATCACTCCTCTCCCAGAGGGTCTTCTGTAGAGCCTGAGTCAACTTCTCATTTCTCTCTTTCAGTTTCTCAAACTCCTCTAAACTGATAGTGACAGGAGGTGGTGCTGAGGATGTTCCAGGTATATCTTCCATGGTAAAGGGCATCCCAGAAAATTGAGCCCTGGCATGGGACCACTCATAGTACTGTGCTGAGGCCACGTTGTTGCACTTCCCAAGAATGGTTACTCCTTTAGTCTGGACATTGTCCCAAGCCCAGGATTCTTGCCTGACAATAGCCAGATTAGGCTTATTCTCACAGTAAAGAGTCTCAGCCAAGTCCTGTGCCTTAGGAGTGTGAACCAATGCATAGCCCAGTTGTCTTTTGAATAGCAGAGGGTTGTAATTGATGCAACCCTTTACTCCTATTAGGGGTACATTGGGAAACTGCCCACAACTGGTAATGATGTCCCTGCCTTTCGTGCTTTGAGTGCACCACCTGATATCAACAGAAGTTAAAGCAGTGAGTCTTCTAGCCCAGTTCCTTTGCTTATGAGGATTCAGAAATGCATCAGTCTTAGGCAGATGTATGAGCAGCCAGGTATGGAACAGGGGAGCACAACACCTCACCAATCTTCCTCTTTGCTTTTCATTCCTTTGGTGAACTGAGTAGTAGAAATCTCCCAGTAAGGTGGGCACTGGGTTCCTCAGGATGAAAAGATGGATAGCATTCTTGCTAATAAATCTAGGCTCATATGCAAAAAGTATGACCCCATATATGCTAAGGGCCAACAAAGCACAGACTGCTTACCACTCTCCTAAAGAAGCCTTCATGGTAGCCTGAGAGATCAAGAAATCCAGATGTAAACCAGAGACTCCAGCTTTGGTAGTCATATTCTGCCCAATCAGAACTGGTTCTAGATACAGGGCTTTTGCCACTTCTTCTTACTTGGAAAAGCCATCTCAGGGTTGAAGGGGACTCCACCCCTGATAGGTACACCAACCAATGATGAATACTCCTCTAATAAAGGCCCCAACTGAAAATCCTGAAAAGTGAAGCACCTCAGAGGGGGATCATAGAACTGCAGGCAAGTATGAATCAAACTCCTCTGTGAAGGGTCCAAATCCATAACCACATCAAGTATGCCTCCATAGTGTTCTCTGAATAGTGGTATATGGTCTGGAGTAATCAGGGTCTGAATCCTCCTGATGTCAGCTAGCTCAGGCTGAAAGAAATGATAGGAGATGTTGCTCTTCTTAGGTGCCATGCTGCTGGAGAAAAGCTGAGACAAATGCTGATGATGACACTGAAAATGGGCCACTGACAGGCTGAGACTGGTGATGCAGGTAGCTAATAACTGAAGCATATACTGATGAAGATAGGTCTATGCTGATGATGGGGTCAAAACCAAGCCAATAATAAAGAATGGATACCCTGAA
Organism: Lathyrus aphaca; assembly: GCA_963966055.1. Classification (NCBI taxonomy): domain Eukaryota; kingdom Viridiplantae; phylum Streptophyta; class Magnoliopsida; order Fabales; family Fabaceae; genus Lathyrus; species Lathyrus aphaca. Next base: position 450,980,574 of record OZ014521.1, read on the forward strand.
AAACAAATAAGCAAATGTTAAAATGATGCAATGATGATGTATGCAAATGATATGCAAGGGTTTGTGACTGAGCTGGATCTGATCAAGTGCTCTGATATAAGCCCATGCATGGTTCAAGAAATCCAGATGGAGGTCTATAAGTCCAGTAACCAAGGTAGGGGACTCAAATAAAGAGTCACATGTTCAGGGTTTTAGAATCACAAGAACTGTCCCAAAATGGAGTATTCTTAATCAAACAAAGTAACAGGGTATGCTGAGATCAAGGGTACCTGCAAACCTGTAAACAGCCCAAACCCCCTCACAGGTAGTGTTCTAGAACAAGGATCCTCAGATTTGGATCAGTTATGAGAAGTGTAAAAACTTCTAACCCGGAGGTACAATGTTTACAATAACCATAAAAGATCCTCCTCTAATTCACCTCAGTTTCTGAAGGTCAATACTAAAGGTCATCCAGACTTAGCAGGCTTCCCAGATAGCCCTAGTACTACAGGAAATCTGCAGCACAGAGTTCTCAAGAAGAAACCCATATCTGAACCGTGTTTCATATTCCCGCACCAGACCGAAATGGAATGGGAAAGAATATGAACCACTCTAGCCTAGGTGTCACTCAGGTCCCAGGTATAGGACCTTAACTCTCAATAGAAACCCCACCCACCAAAGCAACAAACCAGATCCAGCCAGATAGTATGACAGTATGATACATATAAAGCAATAAAGAAAGCAATAAACAAAACTGTACATAAAGCAATAAATAAAATATGCAAACACAAATAGCACATAACACCCCAGTAAACACAAATCAATCAAGCGCTAGGAGGAACCCACAAAAAGAACCAGAAGCCCTGGTTGTAGTATAAGGGTCCCCAGCAGAGTCGCCAAGCTGTCGCTCCCGATAAATGGGAAATGGCCCAGATAAAGGTACAGACGCGAGCGGTCGGCGAAAAGAACAATGAGAACACACAGCAGTGAACTCACTGGAAAAGAAAAGAGTCGCCAGCTAGGCATTTTTATCCTGGAGGAAAGGCAATGCTGCATAGACCTAGAAAGATACGGATAAGACGGTCGCGAACCAGAGAGACTGAGAAAGGGGGTTGGTTACAACCTGGGAAGGTATTAGCACCCAGATTGTCCGTCGTACTCGACGGGATCCACGCTTAAAAGATTTGTGTTTTAAAGGGGTAGTGTCAGTGCAATCTGTGTATAAAAGAGCTGGAAAAGATGTACAGGTGTCAGTGTAAGAAAAGTGTAGAGTGTAATATATGCAGTGTCAGTGTAAGGAAAGAGTGAAATGCTCAAGATCATGAGGCTTAAGGAATGATGCTGGAAAGAGGGGGAATATACAGAGACTTTTGTTCGATAACTGTTAAGTTATGCCTACGTATCCTCTCGTGCAATGAGGAAGTCAGAACACCGTAGTTCGACCCAAAGAGACTGAAAGGTGAATTGACTTGTGAACTGCTTGCTTGCCTATGCTCAAGTGTATGACCTGTCTGGCTTAGGTGCTAACTGTCTTGCATTAGACGGAAGAAGCAAGTTCTCGTTTGTGAGTGAAGGTGATGAGAAAAGAATCCCGGAGGAGACGATTATTGTTTGTTTTTGTGTTTTCAGTTTTTTATTGCTTTTTGAGGTTTGTCATAAGAAAATGAGCTTAAGCCTAAACTAATGGATTAGTAAACTCATCACATCTTCCCTCTGATTAGGGGTAATGAGAATACCTTAAGTGTGAAGTCAGATTCTCACACTTAATCACCTTTGATATATGATTAAGATCATTAACCTACTTGTGATTATTTAGATGTTTTTGGTATTTTTGTTTAGTGTTAAGTAATGAGATTAAGCCATAATCAGGGATTAAACAGACTCATTACACCATCCTAATAGAAGGATAATAGATGAGAATGTTTAAGCTGAGGAAAGCTCCTCAACTTAATCCATGATTAGGGATTAAACTCATGACAAAACAAAACCTTGATTAAGTGGATTTTATTTAATGATATGATGAAGAAGTGAGTTTTATGATTTGTAAGACAAACTTGAGGGGGACTTGTCCATTAACACTGGGGTTAGTCCTTCTTAACCAATTAAGGAAGAATTAGAACCCTAATGCAAGGCCCAAGTTACAAGCTTGATGTCTTGATGGTTATTAGATGAATTGATTAAAGGAGTTAAACACATTAAGGGTTTAACACTTAGGATTAAAGTTATACACTCCATCCTAATAGAAGGATGCAGGCATAAGCTTAATCACAAAGCCTTAAAGCCTTTAGGGTTTAGTCCCTGATTATGAGATGAGAAGAGAAGACTCAAAAGAGACACAAAGGTAAAACTAAGAGGGGGGACTAATCAAAACCCTAATCATTGTCATGCTTGGTTGTTCCTAAGGTTTGTGAGGTTTATAAGAGGAATCTTCAATGGAACCACCAGGAAGCAGTTGAAAGGATCAGGAGAAGTAAAGTAACTTGCTTCATTCAAGAAGTCAAGTCACTTGAAGAAAGAAGGTGAGAAGAAAAAGAATGAGCAAGCTCAAGCTCAAACACATAACAAAATGCAGCATGGGTGCAAGAGAGAGATGAAAAGAAAATGTGAGAAGTGAAGGCAAATCCACTTCTCAAAGTTACTTACCACCTGAAAAGTTAATGAAAGAAATGTAATGCAATGCAAAATGAAATGAAAATAAAATGGTGCAAACCACAACCAGAAGCACATACATGATGCTAATGATGTTATGAGATGCTGCAAACATGAGCCAAGGCATGAGGATGATCATATGAACAAATGGATGCAGATGGAACAAGTTTAGAACCATGAACATACATGAAAAGTTATGAAATGCAAATGGCATACAACATGGCAAATGCAAGATGCAATGATCAAATATGCTTCCAATATGTCTTAAGATGTCACATGAATCAAATGGATGCAAAAAAAATGCTATGGCAAGTCAAGGTATGCAAGCAAATGCAAGATGGATGCATATGGAAGCTCAAATTAGGGTTTATGATCAATGTACCAAACAAAAACCAAAACCAGAAGCAAACACCAAGATAAAAAATTGAAAATGCACTCAAAGGATCCCTAAACCTAATCTAACTCACTGCCCAAAGGAGAGGTTCCAAACCTTAACCTAATAAAAGTTATGATTTTCCTAAGTTTTCTAGGGTTTTAGGATACCTTAACAAGAAAAATGTCAAACAAAAGTAAAATGAAAGATCAAATCATGCCAATTTAATTTCACAAACTACATGCTAAACACAATGCAATGCAAAAAGAATCAAGGTCCAACTCTCAATGGTTAGGCAGAAATGATTTTTGGAAGTTTGGATCAAAATAATGCCTAAAAATGATTTTAATTCCATGGGAAATTATCAAAAACATCAAGATCAAAAAAGAAATTTGGTTTGAGGGTTGGACAATGTTTCTAAATGTTTTTAAATGTTTCATGAATTTTTTGGTGATTTTTAAATACTTAGAAGTATTTTTAATTAATTAATTCTCATTAATTAATTAAAAGAAACTTTTAAATATTTAAAAATATTTTTTGAATGCTAAAAATAAAAATAAAAATATTTTTGTGTTCTGAAATTAAATAAAAGTTTGTACAAAAAATTTCAGAATTTTTGAAATGATTTTGCTATTTTAAATAAAATGAAGAAAACAAATGCAAATAAATGAAATAAAAACTGAATTTAAATGAAAGTCAGCGCATCCAGTGGTCCACGTTTAAACCTGAGATGGAGGGAAAGACTTCGCGCGCGATCTTAAGGCTGAGATTCAAACTGGCCTAATTTCCATTTTATATTAATTAAACAGAATTAATTAAGTTAATTGTGGATTAGGGTTTCTAATGGTGCATCTTGACCATTCAAACGCGCGCCAGTCAACCTAGGTCAGCTCATCCAACGCTCTAGATTCAAACCTCATTAAACACAGGGATTAAGCCCTAATCATTTTCAGGTGGCCGGAGAAGACCTCCGGTCGTCTTCTCCGGTGGGAACCCCACCTGAAAATTTCTAAACTCTTCAAAACTCCACTAAAATGAAATCTAACAAACCAGAAATCATTCCCACACCTCACTGAATCAAAACCCTAACTCAAAACTCATTTATTCTTCCTCAATCAACTGAATCGAAACAAAACATTTTTTAGGGAAAAAGTTTCAGAACAAGATTAAACTCTCATTTCTCAACCATTTTCAAAACCAAGAACATCAGAGTGATCAGTGAATCATAAAGAACAACTTAGGAACTTAAAAATCCATTTCTGGAAAAAAAGTTCATGAAGCTACCTGAGTTTGAAGCTTTTCAGTCTGGCACTTTCTGACCTCCTCTCTTGTGCAAAACCGCTCCTGTGACCTCCCTTGTGCTTCTGAAAGGCTTGGAACAAATTTATTTGGGCTGGTTTGAGAATTTGCAGAGGTTCTGTTCAATGGAGTGAGGAGATTGTGTTTCTGATTCTGGGGGTTTAAGACAATGGTGATGGGTGCTTTGTGACCAGGAAGGTGTGTTGAGTTGATCTATGAAGTTAGTTTGTGTGTTTGTGACTTGTATGATGAGTTTCGAAAGCTTTTGCTCAAGGGAGTGAAAATGAGAATGCTGGCTTGTGGTATGTTTCAGGCTTGCTTCTTCTTATGTTTGGCTTGTATTTGATTAACATAAACAATTCCCATTGGTCAGATGACATGACATGTGCTTTATTGATTGGTATGGGTGCTTTTACAAAAATGTCAAGTTTGTGTAAGAAGGGCATGGGCTACTTGCTAGCTGAGTACAAGAGGCATGTCCTGCGCAGCATGAGGTGAGGAAAAGCCTAGGACTGATCAGCCAACTAGCCAGCAAGTGGATGAGAAGCTATCATGACTTTTGCAACTTGCCTTGCCTTTGGTTCTTATGAAAGAAACTTGATCCATGGGCCATGAAACATGTGATTCCTTGGGTGAATTCTGAACTTTACATGTTGTGTGATCATGTTGTGTGAATTAGAAGTGCATTTGATGACTTAATTGGCCTTGAGAAGTGAATTTGCAACTTTGCCTCTTTGGTGCATGACTTGAAATTTAGTGATTTTTGCCAACTTTGACAAACCATAACTTTTGATCAAAAATGAATTAGGTCATGTTCTTGTACTTTTTGAAAAGGGAAAGATCTATTCTACAACTTTCATGACCAAAGTTTTTCCATTTGAAGCTTTCTTGAATCAAAAAGTAAGGGTTGAAAAAGTTGCCTAAAATGACATTTCCATTAAAAGTCAAACTTGCCCAAAAAGTCAACTTTGCAAAAGACTTGAAATTCTTCAATTTTGTGAACTTCCAATGTCTTCCATGATCAAATAAAGATCATATACAATCAAAATGATGAAGAACACCCTTTGGTTGGGTCATTGGGGGCCTCAGATGCCCTGATTTTGCACTGACTTGCTTGAAAAGTCAACTCTTGATCAGATGACTTCCCCATGGAATTTCTTCATGAAAATTGATATGCATACTCCCTATACTATATAGAGACCAATAGAAACAATAATGACCAAAAAAATTGGAGTTATGGCCTTTGAAACCAAAACCCTAATTCTAGGTCATCTGTGCAGTCAAACCTGGCTCTGCTTCCATACCAATCCCAGTTCTTGTGATATTTTGGCATTATTGACTTTGAGAGAATATAATATGATACTTGAACACACATAGGTCTCTTTGAAGTGATTGATGGCCTTTGGAGTGGCTCAAGAAGCTCTTGAATTGCTCAGGTCACAAACCCTAGATGCAGATGACTTAGAACCAATGCAGTGGATCAAAAATGTGATATGAGATGGTATGATTGTGTTTGTGCATATGAAATGATCACAAGCCATGGTGTGAATGGGTGAGGGCAAATTTGGGGTGTTTACACCTATACCAAAGAAAGATGGCAAGGTCCGGATGTGCGTCGATTATCGGGATCTAAACAGAGCAAGGCCAAAGGATGACTTTCCATTACCTCACATTAATGTGTTGGTAGATAACATCGCTCAGTTCTCAGTATTTTCTTTCATGGATGGCTTCTCCGGGTATAATCAGATCTAGATGGCACCGGAAGACATGGAGAAAACGACGTTCATTACCCCGCGGGGCACATCCTGTTATAAAGTTATGCCCTTTGGATTGAAAAATGCCGGGGCAACATATCAACGGGCTATGGTAACTTTGTTCCACGACATGATACACAAGTAAATTGAATGCTATGTGGACGATATGATTGCCAAGTCCCGGGACGAAGAGGAGCACCTGGTCAATCTCAAGAAGCTGTTTGATATATTGATAAAGTACAAATTAAGGTTGAATCTAAACAAGTGTACTTTCGGAGTGCGTTTCGGTAAGTTGCTAGGTTTTATTGTTAGCCAAAGGGGGATTGAGGTAGATCCTGCAAAAGTAAAAGCAATACAAGACACGCCTGCACCGAAAACAGAAAAAGAAGTGCGTGGGTTTTTAGGGAGATTGAACTACATGTCACGATTTATATCTCATCTAACTGTCACATACGAGCCAATATTCAAATTGTTAAGAAAAGAACAAACAGTCAGGTGGAATGAGGAATGTCAAAGAGCCTTTGAAAAGATAAAAGAATATTTGCAGGAGCCTCCGATTCTAATGCCTCCAGTTCTAGGACGACCACTTATCATGTACTTAACTGTGTTAGAAGGGTCTATGGGGTGTGTGCTAAGCCAACATGACGAGTCTGGTCAAAAAGAGCATGCTATTTATTACCTTAGAAAAATGTTTACCGACTGTGAATCCCGTTACTCACTGCTCGAGAAAACTTGCTGCACTTTGGCATGGGCTGCTCGCCGACTGAGACAGTATATGTTGACCCATACCACATTGCTAATCTCAAAAATGGACCATGTCAAGTATATCTTTGAGAAACCAGCATTAACCGGAAGGGTTGCAAGGTGGCAAATGATTTTAACAGAGTACGACATACAATATACTTCCCAGAAAGCCATCAAAGGAAGTGTATTGTCAGATTATCTTGCACAGCAACCGCTTGAAGACGACTATCAGCCAATGAAGTTTGATTTCCCTGATGAGGACATCGTGTACCTCAAGGCAAGAGATTGTGAAGAACCATTTCCGGAGGAGGGGCCTGACCCTGAATCCAAATGGAAGTTGATGTTTGATGGGGCAGTCAATATCAACGGACGTGGAGTTGGTGCTGTTCTTATCACTCCCGAAGGTGTTCACTTTCCCTTCACTGCCAGAATTACTTTTGGCTGCACCAACAATGAAGCGGAATACGAGGCGTGCATAATGGGGATATAGGAGGCTATTGATCTTCGGATTAAGACCCTCGATATATTTGGAGACTTAGCCCTCATTATTAACCAGATTATCGGCAAGTGGTATACACATCAAGAACACTTGATTCCTTATAGGGATTATGCCAGAAGACTGTTGACGTTCTTCACAACTGTTAATCTTTAATATATGCCACGAGATGAGAATCAATTTGCCGATGCATTAGCTACTCTTTCTTCGTCCATCAAAGTATTGTGTTGGAACTATGTGCCCAGGATTGATATTTCAAGGCTCGACACGCCAGCTAATGCTTTCTCTGTAGACACAGTGTTTGATGAGAAACCTTGGTACTTTGGTATCATGTTTTTCCTGGAAAAACAAGAATACCCAACTGGGGCATCACCCAATGATAAGAAGACCTTGAGACAACTTGCTGCTAGTTTCTTCTTGAATACAAACGGAGTTTTGTATAAGAGGAACTTTGACATGGTCTTGCTCAGATGCATGGATAGACACGTAGCAGACCTGTTGATGCAGGAAGTCCACGAGGGATCCTTCGGTACTCATGCAGGAGGACATGCAATGGATAAGAAGTTATTGAGATCAGGGTATTATTGGATAACAATGGATGCAGACTGTTGTTCATACGCCCGTAAGTGCCACAAGTGCCAGATTTATGCAGACATCGTGTATGTTCCTCCTAGCCCGCTCAAAGTCATGTCATCTCCTTGGCCCTTTTCTATGTGGGGCATTGATATGATCGGAAAGATAGAGCCTACCGCTTCAAATGGTCATCGTTTCATCTTGGTTGCGATCAATTATTTCACCAAATGGGTGGAAGCAGCGTCTTATGCCAATGTCACTCGCTAGGTGGTAGCCAAGTTTCTGAAAAGAGACATCATTTGCAGATATGGAGTGCCCGAGCGAATCATTACTAATAATGGTTCCAATTTGAACAACAAAATGATGGCAGAACTTTGTTAGGACTTCAAGATTCAGCATCACAATTCTTCTCCTTACCAGCCAATGATGAATGGCGCGGTAGAGGCAGCTAACAAGAATATTAAGAAGATTGTGCAAAAGATGGTTGTCACTTACAAAGATTGGCAAGAGATGTTACCCTTCCCATTACAGGGGTATCGAACGTTAGTCAGGATGTCGACCGGGACAACTCCTTTCTCCTTGGTGTATGGCATGGAAGCAGTCTTGCCTATTGAGGTAGAAATTCCTTCATTACGTGTAATGATGGATGTGAAGCTTGATGAGGCTGAGTGGGTACGTGCTCGATATAATCAGTTGTGTCTAATTGAGGAAAAGAGATTAGTGGCTATCTGTCATGGTTAGCTTTATCAGAGGAGAATGAAGCGAGCATTCGACCAACGAATACGTACTCGAGAGTATCAAGTAGGCGAGCTTGTACTCAAAAGGATCACTCCTCCAGGTTCAGATCACAGGGGCAAGTGGACCCCAAACTATGAAGGCCCATTCATAGTAAAGAAGGTTTTCTCAGGTGGGGCGCTGATGCTCACTACTATGGATGGAAAAGATTTCCAGTCTCTTGTTAACTCGGCCGCAGTTAAAAAATACTTCGCATAAAAAGACCCGCTTGACACAAAAACATAATTAAAGTCTAGGCAAGAAAAGGGCATCCCAGTGAGCTAAAAACAGAATAAAAAGCTCGAGCAAAAGTTAGGGAAAACAAATAAAAAAAGATGTACACCCGCTGAGCTGAAAAGCCACATTGGACAACTCAGGCAAAAAAGGGTATCCCGGTGGATTGAAAACCCGAAATGGCGATCCACGCAAAACAAGGGAATAGGCGAACAACTGTGATCCGGGTAATCTGAGCCGAATCGTCGTTTCATGCAGTCTGACAATATCAGAAGGGTAGGAATCAACCCTTCATCTTCTTCAGAAGGCAAAGGCAAGAATGAAAGGTCTTGAAGACATGTTGGTCATAGCAGGAAGGAAACTCATTGGAATGCCATGTACATTGCCATTAGGATATTTTATTTTCTCAATTTTTATGGTAGCTACCTCTTTCCAGGTAGTCGCTTCCTGATGTAAAAATTTGCCTATTCAGAGGCCATTCAATGAACGAATATTCAGTCAAAAGCTATGTCGTGTTTTGTTTATTTTATTTGCAAAAATGTCCTGAATTTTTGGCAAAAAGAACATTGCATACAAAACATGTTAATTTTCTAAGAAAATTGACATTGCAGGGAAACAATTAAAACTGCCTTTGAGTGTCGGGTGACAATGGATGAACAAATCATACCATGTAAATCCCCGGGGCACATATGTGTATACTGTTGTTGCAGGTTTTGCAGGATGGTGTCATCTCTCCCCAAAAGGAGTTTGTTCTTCATAGAAAGACATGGTTATCCCCAACTGAGTCAGAGTAGGGTGGTATCCCCAGCAGAACTTCAAATCTAGTTGTACAGTTCTCACCTTCGGGCTGAGTCTTTATGTCAGAATGGGCTATTCCCAGCAAGCAGCTGAATGCCTAATTCCCCATAGAGTTGTAACTGTCAGAACTTTTTCCTTAGCAAAAGTTATTTGACCAAGTATTCCCCCAGCCGGTCGGAAGTTCGTCAGTTCCTCACAGAATTTCATTATTGGTACGCAACCATCATTGAAATATCCCCAGTGAGTTCGCCAATTTATTTTTGGCCAGTGTGACAAAGTAATGCAGACATTTGGTCACATTTCATTCCTCAACCTAGCATTGCTTGGATATCTTGGACATTTTCCAAGCAGAATTCCAAGGCTAATCGAAGAGCTGTCATCCCCAAGCGGATTATCTTTCTACGAGTGGAATTATCCCCAGCGAGCAGTCGTGCGCCTGATTTCCCCACAGAGTCAGAATTTTCAGAATTCTCTCCCCAGCTAGAGTCTGGACCAAACATTTTCCCCAGCCAAGTCTGAAGGCGGTAATCCCCCGCAGAGTTCATGATCGGGATTTACTCCCATCGATGAAATATTCCCCAGATAAGTTGCCAATTTATTTTTGGCCTTTGTGATGATACAAACAGTTACTCATCTCCTCAGCCAGATTTAAGCATCGTCAAAGTCTCTTGATCCGATTCTCCCCTGCAGAGTCGTGATTATTGTTGCCAATCAGGGCACTCTGTTTGATGCTCGTCTGCATTCACCAGTACTCGTCAGTGTTTGATATTTACTTGGTGCTCGTCTGTATTCCCCAACACTCGTCTGTGTTTGTTATCTATTTGAAGCTCGTTTACATCGTTTGAATACTCGACTGTATTATCCCTCCGCACTCATCTATGTTAGCTTATATCCATATGTGCTGATTTGATAATCACTCTGGTACTCGTCTGTATCGTACTCTAAATTCTCATATGTGTTGGATTTCTGGTACTCATCCGTATTGCTACTCCAAAATGCTCGTCTGTGTGGGATTTCTGGTATTCGTCTGTATCAGTGGCTGATATTCGTCTGTATCATTGCCCGAAGCGCTCGTCTGTGTTTCTTAGATCATCGTCTGATATTCGTTTGTATCATTGACTTATGGCACTCGTCCGTGTTCTTTTGATGATCATCCAATACTCGTCTGTGTTGAAGAGGTTTGAAGTCCTGACGGTGGGATTAAACGTCAAAATGGTTACCGATCTTGGCATAATGGGTTATCCGAAGGGGGTTCGTCTGTCTCAGAGACCACTCATCTATGCAAGATCTGTGAAGAGGGTTCGTCCAATCCTAATGTTGCACCTGGCGTAACAGGTTTGCTCAAAGAATACTTGTCTGTCTTAGACCATATATCCACGGAGAATATATGAAGAGGGTTCGTCTATCCTGATTATGCATGTCTATCCCACAAACTTAAGTGTATCACCGGTCCGGGCGTAACAGGTTATCCGAAGGAGGTTCGTCTGTCTCAAGTCATATATGTTTGTAAAAATGTATGAAGAGGGCTCGTATGTCCATTTCTTGGCGTAACAGGGTTCAGTTGAAGAGGGCTCGTATGTCCATTTCCTGGTGTAACAAGTTTATTTGAAGAGAGACTCGTCTATCTAGGTTTTTCTTATCCGGAATAATAACTCAATTTGGAAGGAGCTCGTCTACTTCGTATCCACTTCCGTCATCCAAAGCGTCATTTGGTTGGGTTTATTTCCCATTCTTGCACTCTTGAGCAGAGTGCAAATTTCAGGTCTTCTTGGTATTCAACAAACGTTTATCTTGAACAGGCGATAGCCGTGCTATCGTCCTTTTTCAGATTAACCGTTGCTTGAATAGGGGTAGCTGTAACACCCCAAATTTTCCCTCTTCTGTTTAGCATCATCATCATATCATAATCATCATAAGCATGTCATGTCCTTAGCATTTTGCATAGAAAAATGAAGCATAGCACTCACATGTTCTAGCATAAGGCATATGATTAGTCATCCGGGAAATTTAAAGCACTACAAGTCAAAGTCAAAAGCCTGGTGACCTGATAGGAAGCTCACATGGTATCTCATACAAGCTTAGTATCATGGTCAAAGCCCTAAAAAGAATCGAGGATCAAAATCAGATCAGAACGGTTGGTGTGGGGTTATTCTTGAAGTTTCCCACCAAAAGGAGGGAGAATTCAAAATTCACTGGCGTTAACCGGTTAACGCGTTGGTTAACCGGTTAACGCGTTGGTTAACCGGTTAACGGCTGCAAATTTTGAATTCTAGCAGCAAATTCTGCATGTGGTTTTGGCTCCAATTTTGCATTTTTCTTTTTTTTTATTCATTTTGAATTATGGAGAAGGATCTAGACCATTTATCCAAGCCTAATTCCAAGGCTAGGTCCTAATCACTATCTAAAGCCAATTCCAAACCATATTTTTTGGATCCCAAGCCAAAATTTTGGTCCCCAAACCTAAATCATATTTATTCCCTTTTCCTCCAAACCAAGAGGGAGCTCTCTCATAATTCACTTTTCATTTTCTGAATTTTCACTCCTCTCTCACCATTCTCTCACTTTTCCCTCTCAATTTTCCAAATCACTCAAAGTTCCTCTTTGAAGATCACATAACTTTGCATTAAAGTGTGTAGATCTTGGAACTAGACCTCCATCCATAGCTTCTTTGCATCAATTTGCTGGTTTCTCTACTTGATTAAGATCTGATTTGGAGATTAGAAGTGCTTTTGGAGCCAAAATTCTGCATCAAGATCTTTTGCTTGCATTTATTTTGCATGGAGTGTGAAGATTAGCACCAGAACTTCGAAGTTTTTTGCGCAATTCCTCATTTCCAGCTCAAACAACAATTAACAAAGCATACCTCAGCTTTGTAGGATGGTTAAGTTCAGATCTAACTCTGTTTTTTTAGCTTATTTGCATGCTTGTGCTTAGATCCACCATGTGCTTGTGTATTTGCTTGTGTTGCTTGAAATGATTGGTTGATTTGTGATCGGATCCGTGTGTTAATGTTCATGAGCTTAATGAGGTGTGATTAATGTGATTTGATCCATTTATTTCATGCTTAATTGATTGCTGGTCTATTGTGAAACATTTGAATAAGTTGGTTTGAGCTGATTTTCTGCAGGAAATTATTGCTATTTTCATAGTGACAACCGGTTAACACTTTGGTTAACCGATTAACGCACCTGTTTCTGTGCTGTTTTTTCGGCAGGTTTGAACTGGTTCACCGGTTAACGCTTTGGTTAACCGGTTAACACTGAAGTAGAGTGCCATATTTGAGCTATTTTGAGCTTGTTTGATCCCCTTACTTGCTTTAATTGCCATGGATCATTGTATGATCATTGAATATGCTAGTTTAGGGTGATGTGCTTGTTGGTTTATGTATGCTTTCATGTTCTCGACGCGTAAGTCATGTATATGCAAAGCTTGGCATTTTGTTTGACTTTGTTTTCTAGAACTTTAAGTATGCTAATTCCATGAATTGTGTTGATGTATGTTTGCTGGAATTTTGCTAACATTTCAGGGGCTCATGGTAAGAGACGTGTGGATGTTTATCCATATTTCAATTCTTCATCTTTTCTTTTTACTTTGCTTTTGCTTTGTGATTTTTGATGTGCCTTATGCCATCATGTGATTCAACTCTTCATCTTTCCCCCTTAGAAGCAACTTATCTCCTTTAGAGGAGTAAGTTGCTCTCTAGCTTTTTTCTCCTCTTCTTTTCTTCTCTTTTGGTTCTTCTTTTCATTAGGATAGTTTCAAACCTCACAAACCTTAGGACCACTTTTTTGCATGATAACTTTAGGTTTAGTCTTTCCCCATTATACTTTTGCCTTTTTCTCCTTTGGTTCTTTCTCTTCTCATCTCAAAACAAAACCATAAAAAACATTAATAAAGAAAGAAGTGACTTCTTGTGTAATAGCCTTATTCCATGGGGAATATGTATTCATTCCATCTTGGAATAGTGCATTTGTCTAGCTTGATGCACAAGTCAGATCATGAGGTCATCTTCATCAAGAAAAAGCATAAAAAACAATTCTTCATTTTAATCACTAAGATACCTAATAACTTCAACAAGTCAATGAGTTTGGGCCCTTGCCCTTGGAAACAAGTCTTGGATAAATTCCCCTTAGTTGGTGTGCTTGTTCTATTATTCCATCTTGGAATGTAGTAGCAAGTACACATTCCATGGAAAAGAGTTTGAGTTCATTCTCTTGTGCCACACTCAATAAAAGACTTCTAAAAAACACAAACAAACAATAATCGTCTCTCCTTCGGGACTTCTCTTTTCATCACCTTCACTCTTTACGTAGAAACTTGCTCCTACTTGTCATTTTGCAAGACTGTAACGCACTCGTCGTCTGAGCCTGCAACACCTGAGTATTGACATAGGCAGTTCAAGCCTTAAGACACAAGAAATCTTTTCCACCCCTAGTTAGGGTAACTACGGCGTCTCTGATCCTCATTATCCTGACAAGGTACGTAGGCAGCGGGGTAGGGCCCGTTCGAGCACACTCTTTTTTTCCCTACATTTCCCTCTCTCTTTTCTATCCAGTTCAGTTCCTTTTCTTTGTATCTGCTTTCATTTCTTCACCCTTTGAAACAGTTTCTTTGCAAGCATGGATCCCGTCTAGTATGACAGACGATCTGCGGTGCTAATACCTTCCCAGGTCGTAACCGACTCCCGAACCCAGATTCTTTGGTTGGCAGGACCTGTCTCCTTCCTTTTCTTTTCTTCTGGTTTGTGCAGCATTACCATTCCCGTTCCTTCGGGATAAAAATGCCTGGCTGGCGACCCTACCTCTTTCCGCACCACTTTCGCATTTATACCAGGATGGAAATCCAGGGAGCGACACTCCCCTTATGCCAAGGAGTGGCACATTAGGGAACTCTCCACAACGGTCAATGATAATGATGTTTTCCATAGATCAGGAACACCAATGAATATCTGAATGAGAAATTAACATTATCCCTCTAGACCACCTTAAACCTTGTTCATTCTTAATCACATATCGAGAAAGGTGAGAAATAAACCACCTAGATAATAGAGGATGCAACACATCAGAGTTCCTCGCGCCATCGTAGTACGAGTGTGAAGAGAGTGAAAAATATCTCCAAGCAAGGTAGGCACAAGATTATGAGTCAGGAATATGTTAATAGCGTGCACATCTACGAATTGGACCGGATTAGGTAACAACACCAAACCATAAATCAACAAGGCCAAGATTTCCTCAAAAGCATTATAACTCATAGCATCCAAGAATACATGAGCTTTCTCTATCAATGCTTTAGCAAGAATACTCTTAACTCCACTTCTTGTTTCCAGTACATTGTCTGACTTCTTTAGATGCAACGCTGCTGCAATAATTTCAAGTTTAGGCTCCTTATTTAGACATGTGAATGGTTTCTGATCAAGAATATGCACACCAAGTAGTTTGGAGAATTCTTCCATTGTGGACACCAACTGATAATCGGGAAATGTGAAGCAGTGATGTTTAGGGTCAAAGAACTGGAATAAAACACTCATCATGTCTTCATTAAACCATGAGGTTACCAAACCAAGTAGACAACTGTAACACGATGGGAGAACTGATTTGGGTGTTTTTGTTTAACAAAAACCATATGCGGATAGCAAGAGTCGCCACCGACTTTTATTTTATCCAACAGGAAAAGGAATAAAAGAACAGGAAAGACCTTCTTAAAAATATTTGAGTTCGGGGGGTAAGTTATACAAAGGGAAGGTGTTAACACTCTTTGTATCCATGGTTATCCATGGACTCTTAATTACTTAGCTCACTTTACTTTTGTTTGAAAATAATGGAGGTGTATTTAGAAAAATATTTCAAATGTCTTTAACTTTGTAATGATCCTCGTATGGATATATACAAAGCGTTTAGTTTGAAAATGTTTTGAAAAGTGGGGTGTAAAGAGTGTTTTGAAAGAGTGAGCAAGTAATTAAGTGCTACCTACCGTAAGTTGGTCTTTCTTGTTATTTATTTCCTTTAAAGGGTAAGATTGTCATTACTATTAAGGAGTAAGTAGTCTTTACCTTGGATGTTGTAAGGGACGAGCGTAGGGTCATCGTATGATCATAGAAGGCAACCTGTAGGGGTGTCTTAGTAATTCGAAGGGACTATCATCATTTTCGTAGGGTCATCGAGGGACAAGATCATTTATTTGTAGGCAACTTCGAAGGGACTATGATCTTTTATGTTGAAGGGACTATGATGAATTTTTATCTGAAGGGACATTTACTAAGACACCCCCACGTTCGAGGGACTTGACCATGTATTGAAGGCAACAAAGAGGGGAAACCCTAGAAGGTGCAGATGGCGATTGTAGAACAATCGACTTACGTGTGTGAATATCAGTTTCAGTTATTTATCTTGTAATTAGTTGGCTAAGTCCAATTTATTCATCATACAATCTTTGCACTCCCTAAATTACTAACCATGCAGTTATTTGCAGAATTTTAAAAGCGGAAATTAAAATCCTACGCTATTACATTAGGGGAGGGGGTACACTGGTCATTTAGGGGGATTGCAGAAATTAAAATGCAGAATTTAAATCTAAGCTATTACATATGAGAAGCAGTTACATAATAAAAGCGAGAAATTTAAATTACATAGAAGTGCGTGCTATACAATTCTCTAAAAAAAGAATAATAAGAAAATAAATAAAGAAATAATTAATAAAAATTAGGTTAAGAAAAAAAATTAGGGTTTGATTAGGGTTAGTAAAAAAAAATTAGGGTTTTGACAAAAAATTAGGGTTTGATTAATTAATTTCTAAATATAATTGACTTTTCCTGCACAAAACCCTAATTTAGTAACTTTTGATTCTTGATGATTCTGAGGTTTCCTTGATGAATCATGATCAACCCTTGATCAAATGATGATTTTCACCTCATAATCTTGATGACCAAAAATCTTGAAGTTTGACTTTAGGTTGACCACAGTTGACTTGTTGACCAAGTTAACTGATTTTAAGTATCTGAGCATCTGACTGACCAAACTTATAGGGAAAGCCTTGAAACTTGACATGAGGATTATTTGAGGTATATTAGATGTCATGAAGTCCATTTGAGGCTTTGGAAGTCCACTTTGCTTTGTGAAACTCAAAACCCTAGTTTCAGATCCATTGCTTAGGAGGAGGCTTTGTCTGATGAAACCTTGAATCGTTTTGATCCATTGTGATTCTTGTGATTACTAGGTGTCACTCCCTGGATTTCCATCCTGGTACAAATGCGAAAGTGGCACGGAAAAGGTTAGAGTCGCCTGCCATACATTTTTATCTCGAAGGAACGGGAATGGTAATGTTGCACAAACCAGAAGAAGAAAAGGAAGGACACGGGTCCTGCGAAGCAAAGAATTGGGTTCGGTAGTCGGTTACAAAGTCGGAAGCTATTAGTACCCCAGACTGTCTGCCGTACCCGACGGGATTCATGCTTGGAAAGAAATTGTTTCAAAGGGTGAAGAAATGAAAGCTACTGCAAAAAACAAATGATTGAAACTAGAATGAGAAAGGTAACTGAAAAAGAAAACAAAGAGGGAAAATGTAGGGAAAATAAAGATTATGCTCTGATGGGCCCTACCCCGCTGCGTACGTACCTCATCTGGACATGAGGATTAGAGTCACCGTAGTTCCCCTAACTAGGGGTGGAAAAGATTACTTGTGTTTTAAAAGCTTGAACTTCCTATGTCAATGCTCAGGTGTTGCAGGCTCGTCTGGCACGAGTGCGTTACCGTCTATCAAAGTGACAAGTAGGAGCAAGTTCATCGTGAAGAATGAAGGTGGTGAGAAAAGAAGTCCCGTAGGAGAGACACTTATTCTTTGTCCAATGTTTTTTATGAGTTGTATGCTTTGAGGTTTGCATAGGTAAGTGTACCTAAGTCTTACTCAATGGGATGTGTACTTCTTACATCACCCTGAAACGAAATGCGCAAGAAGCCCACCTATCTATGGGGAAACCCCCCAAATCTAGTCCCACAAGTGAAGGCTTAGACACCCTGACCTACTGGCATTTATTAATTATTTTTGGGTTTTTTTTTTATTAAGAAGCGTTTTTTAGCTTTTCTTTGTGAAGTAATCTCATGCTAAGACTTATCCACCACAAGGGATATCCTACACCTTGCCCAAAATGGAATGCGTGCAAGTATCTCTTAGCAAAGTATCGTGTCACATGAGAAGACTCATCATTTATTAAAGCGACTTAATGATTATTGTTTGGAGATGAGAAGAGAGAGAACCAAAAGGATCTTAAAGGAAAAATCTAAGGGGGAAGACTAATCCTAATGTTATCATGCATAGATGAACCTAGGTTAGTATGGCTCCAACTATCCTAAAGAATAAAGAAAGAAGAAAAGAGGAAAAAGAAAGAAGAAGAAGAAAAGAAAATCAACTTACTTCTTCTAAAGAAGATAAGTTGTTCTCCAAGGGGATGAAAAGATGTTAGACAAGTGATGGCATAAGGCACATCTCAAAGACAAATAAGAAAGCATTAAAAGAGAAGATAAGAAGGTTTGAAATATGGATAGCATCCACACTTCACTTACCATTGCACCTACAAAGGGTTAGAAGCATACACAAATGATAAGATGAAAACAAATAAGATCAAATGAAGTTGAAATAAGCAAAAGATCATATCAAAATATCACAACCAAAAATCAAACTTCACATTCAAGTGTCAAGATAAAACATACAACACCATGTAAGAAATGAAGCAAGAGGTCACAACAAAGCATCACAAGTTAGCATGAGGGAAGCCAAGGCAAACATGAGATCAAAAAGGCCATACAAGCCAAACAAATTCCACAAACATCAAGGTCAGAATCCTATCATGGTAAAAAGTGCCTAATCAAGGATTTCAAACATCAATGGAAACACATAAGCTCATATAAGATCATACAAGAGAGTTATGTAGAAGTGATAGGTGATGTGAATCATTCATATAAGTGTGAAGCTTAATGAACAAGTATCTCAAAGAAAACCAAAATGAAGCCTTCATGCAAGGACCAGGGACATGTAAACATGTTAATGAACCCTAAAATAAACCCTAGGAGTTGGCACACGTGCCTTCCTACCCTAACAAGCAAGCATAGGCCATGTAATCCTCAAACTAGGTAAAGTTGAACACAAAAATCACATAAAACGGAAACAAGTCTTAAAAATTCCACAATTAGGCATACATACTCTTTGATCAAGTAAAAACAACATACCAAAGCCACAAGTCAAAAATCAGAGGCAAACTATCTCCGTTAAATGCTCAAAGAACAATTAGGGTTTCATAAACTTCATCACAAAGTAACATAACAAAACCTAATCAAATAAGTCCTAAAAATCATGAAATAAATCTCAAATAAACCTCAACATGTTAGGAGTCAAAATCTAAAAGAAGCAATCTCATATCTATTTTCAAACTCAAATTAAAAATTGGATAAGTCAGATCATGCATAAAAGGAAACAATACAAAAGAAATAACATCAACAATAATTCAGTCACGAAAATTAATAAAAAATGAAAAGTAAAATTATGGAAAATTAAAAGAAACACACATGATTTTTTTATGATTTTCGCTAATGATTTATTATTTTTAAAAATTAAAAAGCAAACAGGAAATAAAATGAAGAATAAAACTCAAAATAAAAAGGAAATGATGTAAATAGAAATTAGGATAATTGTGATTTACCCTGGGCCAAACAAAGGAGGTGCGTATAGCAATTTGAGCCCAATGCTCCAAACAAAATTCAGTCAAACAAACAATCTGGTAAGTTAATCTAATGGTTAAAATTAAAAGTCAACACAATCAAACAATCTTATGGTCTTACGCATGGTCAAAGAAACCCTAGGTAAGTCAATCTAACAATTCACATTTAAACCAAACCTTCCCTCTTGATCCAACGATTCACATATTATCTGGCAAAATCAAAAAAGGAAAATAACAAAAATAAAATAAACAAGAGCATGGCATGTGAGGCGCATATGCCTCATTAATGTGTTGGCTAGATCTGATCCATACGATGCAAGTGAATCCAACGCTCATGTTATAATCTGGAGAAAGCAAACGAACTCAAGCATGTGACCGGTCGGAGAGGTTCCGATCATCCTCTTCGGCGTACTTCCGACGAAGCTTCAGCATGAAAATTCCAGAAACACTCAAAATTTATATCAAAATGCAACTCTCATCACGTAGATCACGGCTCCACCAATGGAATTCAAAAACACATCAAGATCAACAAGATTCGAAGCCAAACAGATCCACTCACAAAACACAAACTCGTTAAATAAAACCATTCAAAGCTTCTAAAGGCTTCACATAACTCAGATCAAACAAAACCAGCATGAAACAAGCAGTTTAAGATTAATTCGAAGCATAATAAGGTAGAACTTCAAACCTGATGTGAGACCTTGTGATGAGTATTGAGAAATCCAAAGATGTCTTCAGCTTCCTTGAATATTCTTGGGGGATATTTGAAGCCAAATAAAGGCTCAAGCTCTTGAGGATCAATGGAAATGCAGAGGATCCAAAGCTCTCAAGTAATCACCATTACTACCACCACTTGTCAAGAATGAGGGGACGATGATGATATTCCTGAGTGAATGCTATTGAAGAACAAGGTTCAGATCTGGATTGAAGCAATGCAGAGATATGGTGAAAGTTTTGTTGTCATTTTCAAAATGCAAGAAGAAAAGTGAGAAAAGTTTGTTATGATTTTCAGAGCACACAAAAAAGAGAGAGCAAAGTTTGTGAAGAAACTTATGATCTTCCCTCTGAAAATCGTGATTAAAGGCCCCTTATATGATTAGGTTGTCCAGTCCAAATGTTGGTGTATAATGCCAAGTTTGTTACACTCACAAAGCAGAGCCTGCGTGCGCTATCCTCACACCTTTCTTTCTGATTTTAAAAATCTTTAGGTACATGCCTGTCCAAGGGGTTAAGGTGAGCTTGATGTGGTGTCACCTTGTTTTTTGATGATGATGAAATTGAAATGATCCAAAGGTGTTGATAAAAGCTACAAGAGGTTGCATGGGTTGGATATCCCAAGTGATCCCTCTTGTTTCCATCTTTGGTGCTATACGCGTGTGTGCTAGTGGGTGGAAAAATGTGATGGCTGATTATAAAAAGCTGAGAGAGAGTGTGTGTGTGTGTGTGTGTGTGTAATATGCTGACCATTCACCCTTTTGTCCTACTCTTGTTACCTTATTCTTTCACTTTCCACTAAAATGATGCAACATAAAAGTACACCATACACACTCATTTGGTCATGTTACAAGTCATGGTGGCATCACAAAATGTATAATAAAAATTGTAAAAGTGTGACACAACCTAAAAATAATAATGGACCAATAGAAAATCAACAAGTGTGGTTCAAAAACCCTAAAATGCACATAAACTTCAAAAAACATATCTTGAGTTCTAAAAAGGATATGAAGGTGTTCTAGGATTTTTTGGAAATGGAAAATCATGCTCTACCACTTTCATGTTCAAGGAAAAATCATTTGGAGCTTTTTTGCACATGAAATAATAGCTTGAAGACTTAGCGCAAATACTTCCAAAAATAGAAACTTCTAAATTTCCATTTTTAGCAACTTTTTGCACATTCTTAATTTTTGACATTTGAACTTATCCACTCTATTTCTTGACCAAAATATGACTTCATGAATTTGATGAATATGATAAAAACCCTAAAAATCCTTCAGTTGACTTTTGTTCAGTCCAGTTGACTTTCTTTCTTCATCCTCAAGTAATTGCTTCATTGACTGACTTCCTCAGTGAATGTTTGCCTCAAACTTCATACATAAGCCTTGTATACCATATGAAGACCTTTGACCACAATAATTGGTCAAAGTTATGAGAATATGAGGTTCTGATCCAAAACCCTAATTAGGGTTTTGTCGCTGCCACTAAATGAGGCTAGGTCAAATAGGGTATAGACGTGAACGGTCGGCAAGAGAGGAGAGAACACAAGGGTGAACTGAAAAGAGTCGCCAGCTAGGCATTTTTATCCCGAAGGAAAGGTAATGCTGCATAAACCTAGAAAGATATGGATAAGACGGTCGTGAACCAGAGAAACTGAGAAAGGGGGTTGGTTACAACCTGGGAAGGTATTAGCACCCAGATTGTCCGTCGTACTCGACGGGATCCACACTTGAAAGTTTGTGTTTAAAAGGGGTAGTATATGTGCTATCTGTGTGCAAAAACTGGAAAAGAATGTACAGGTGTCAGTGCAATAAAATGAAGTAAAAATGCTCAGGAATGAGGCTTAAATGAATAATGCTGGAAGAGGGGGGAAGGGACAGAGACTTTTGTTCGATAACTGTTAAGTTATGCCTACGTATCCTCTCGTGCAATGAGGAAGTCAGAACACCATAGTTCGACTCAAAGAGACTAAAAGATAAACTGACTGATGAACTGCTTGCTTGTCTATGCTCAAGTGTATAACCTGTCTGGCTCAGGTGCAAACTGTCTTGCGTTAGACGGAAGAAGCGAGTTCTCGTTTGTGAGTGAATGAGGTGAGAAAAAGAATCCCGAAGGAGACGATTATTGTTTGTTTTTGGTATTTTCAATCTTTTATTGCTTTTGGAGTTTGTCATAAGAAAATGAGCTTATGCCTAAACCAAGGGTTAGTAAACTCATCACATCCTCCCTCTGATTAGGGGTAATGAGAATACTTTAAGTGTGAAGTAAGCAATTCACACTTAATCACCATGATGTAGGATTAAGATCATTAACCTACTTGTAATTATTTAGATGTTTTTTTGGAATTTTTATTTAGTGTTAAGTAATGAGTTTAAGCCATAATCAAGGATTTAATGGACCCATTACACCATATAATAGAAGGATAATAGATGAGAACATTTAAGCTGAGGAAGGCTCCTCAACTTAATCCATGATTAGGGATTAACCTCATGACAAAACAAAGCCTTTATTAGAGTGGATTTTAGTTAATGATAAGATGAAGAAGTGAATTTTATAGTTTGTAAGACAACTTGAGGGGGACTTGTCCATTAACACTAGGGTTAGTCCTTCTTAACCAATTAAGGAAGAATTAGAACCCTAATGCAAGGCCCAAGTTACAAGCTTGATGTCTTAGTGATTATTAGATGGATTAATTAAAGGATTTAAACACATTAAGGGTTTAACACTTAGGATTAAAGTTATACACTCCATCCTAATAGAAGGATGCAGGCATAAGCTTAATCACAAAGCCTTAAAACCTTTAAGGTTTAGTCCTTGATTAAGACGTGAGAAGAGAAGACACAAAGATGACACAAAGGTAAAACTATTAGGGGGACAAATCAAACCCTAATTGTTATCATGCTTGGGTATTTCTAGGGTTTATGAGGCTTGCAAGAAGATCTTCAGGAAGAGCCACCAAGGAAGAAGAAAGATGGAAGGAGGAGAAGTAGAAAGAAGCAAGACAACTTACTTCACTTAAGAAGATAAGTTGCTTGAAGAAAGAAAGTGAGGAGGGAGCATGAATGAGCAAGCTCACTCTAATTCACAAGTAAAATGCAGCAATGAGGCATAAGAGAGATGAGAAGAGATTGTGAGAAGTGAAGGCAAATTCACTTCTCAAACACTTACCACCTGAAAAGTTAGCAAAAGGAGATGAAAATGAAATGAAAATGAAAAAGATGCAATGATGCAAACCAAAACCAGAAGCATGATCAAGATGTAAATGATGCTAAGAGATGATGCAAATGTATGTCATGAGATGTGGATGATCATACAAGAGATGGGAATGTAAATGAAGCATGAAAGGAGGCATGAAAGTTCATGAATGCACATGGAATGAAATGGATGCAAAACATGGAAAATGAATGATTCAATGATCAAACATGATTCTAATATGTCCTAAGATGTCTTATATGTCATGTGGATGCACAAAATGTCATGGCAAGTTCATGTATGCAAGCTTATGTAAGGTGGATGAAAATGAAGATGCAAATTAGGGTTTATGCACAACATGAGATGCAAAATTCAAAATCAGAAGCAAATGGTAAGATAAAAAATTGAAAATGGAATCAAAGGGACCCTAAACTTATACAAGTTCACTGCCCAAAGGGGAAGGTCAGAAGCTAAACCTAGAAGGACTTATGATTTTCCTAAATTTCTAGGGTTTTAAGGGTGATCCTAAAGGGAAAATGCCAAACAAATTAAAAATGCATTATAAAAATGAAACAAAAATGTTTTTAGGTGCTTGAAAGTATGCATAATACAATGCAAAAAGAATCATTCACAAACTCAACTTGGATCAAAAGTTATGAATTTTTGAAGTTAGGGTAAAAAATATTCAAATTAAAGAACCCTAATTCAAATGAAAATTGCCAAAGTATGATCAAAACATAAAAGAAATTTGTGTTGTGAGTTTGTAAATGTTTGTAAATGTTTGAAAATGCTCTCTGAATATTTTTGTGATTTTTGGAAACCTAAATGTTATTTTAATTAATTAATCTTCATTAATCAATTAAAATAAACATTTAAATTATTTTTAAAATGTTTTTAAAATTCAAAAAATAAAATAAAAATTGTTTTTATGTCAAGAAAATTAAATAAAGTCAGCATGCAAAAAATAAATATTTTTGAGATTTTCTAGATATTTTTAAATAAATATGCAAAACAAATAAGAAAAATATGAATTAAATTTGGATTTAATGGAAAGTCAACAGATCAAAGGGCCAACATTTAAATTAAACACTCGGGAGCTAACTTGCGCGCATCTGGACGGCTGAGGTTTAAACTGGGAGTTTTAATTTCACTAATCTTAATTAACCTAATTAACCAGGATTAGGGCACAAATCATGAAATCTGGGACGTTGGTTGCGCGCGGGAAAAAGGATCCAAAGGCTCTCATTCAAACTGGCCTAAACCCTAACCCTAATCTAATCACCTTCAGATGACTGGAACAGTGGTTCCGGTCATCTTCTCCGGCTAGTTCAAAAAGCTAACTTCTTCCCTAGGCAATTTTAAACCCTCTAAAACTCCATATCACATCTTCTAATCACCCTAAGCAAGAATCAAACACAAAAACTCATTTATATTTCAACATAAACAAGAATCGAATCAAACAAGTTTTCAAGTCAAACTTTCAGAGACACGGTTCAGGCTCAAAACTCAATCATTTTCAAAACCAACAAGCACAGCATGATCAGTGAATCATAAGCAACATTTCTATGGCATAAAAAACAATTTCTGGAAAAAATGTTATTGGTGATACCTGAACTGGAGCTTTCACCTTTGGAGCTTTTTGACCAGTTCTATGCTTCAAATCACCTCCAATGGTTCCCCTGAAGAGTTTGCAATGCTTGGTTGGAGTTTATATGGCCTCTATTTGAAAGTCAGTGAAGCTCAGGTCAAGGGAGGTGAAAATCGTATTTTTGATGTGGCTGTGTTTAGGGCAAGATGAAGGGTGGGAAATGATCAGAGGTTCATGGTGAGTTTTTCTATGAAGTTTGTTTGAAGGTTTGTGGCTTGAGTGCTGAGTTTCGAAGAGAAATGCATAAGAGGGAGTTTTGGTGTATGCTGATTTGTGTGTGTTTTCAGGCTTGCTTGTTGTGTGTGTTGAGTTGCTTTTGGTCCATGTATCAACCCTTGATAGGTCAGAGAGTTGTTGGTGGACTATGCTGATTGGTATGGTCCCTTTTGCATAAAGTCAAGAAAGTTGTCCTTTGAGGTATGGGCTCATGGCAGGCTTGTTGTGAGATATGGCTCGAGTCAGCTGGCTTTAGGGAGGTCCATGGAAGCTGGTTTGAGGAGCTGGCACAAGTGGATGTCAAGATTTGGGGCATTTTGCAATTTGTGAAGGTTTTGGCCCCTTTTGAAATACTTGATGATCAAGGCATGAAAATGAGTGATTCCTTGGGAAATTCTGAATTATAGGTCATGTATCATGTTTGTGTAATGGTTGGAAGTCAATTAGAAGTCACATTTTGCCTTGGTATGAGTTTTTGCAAGTTTCCCTCTTTGGTGCATAAGTGAAATTTAGTGATTTTTCCCAACTTTGCAAGGCCATAACTTGAGTTCTATGATGAATTAGATCAAGTTCTTGTACTTTTTGAAAACAGAATGATTCAATCTACAACTTTCATGACCAAGAATTTTTCATTTGAAGCATTCTTGAATCAAAAAGAGGAGGTTGAAAAACTTTCCCAAAATGGCAATTTTGCATTACAAGTCACTTTCCCAAAATGGCAACTTTGCAAATGGCTTGAAATTCTTCAATTTTGTGAACTTATAACTTCTTCTAAGATCAAATAAAGATCATTTACACCCAAAATGATGGAGAAGAACCTTTGGTTGGATGATTGGGGGCCTCAGATGCCCTGATTTTGCACTGACTTGCTCAAGAAGTCATCTATTGATCAGATGCCTTCCCCATTGAAATTCTTCATGAAAATTGGTATGTAGGGTCCTTATAACATATAGAGACCAATAGAAACAAGAATGACCAAAAAATTTGGAGTTATGGCCTCTGAAACCAAAACCCTAATTTTAGGTCATCTGTGTAGTTAAGCTTGGCTCTGCTTCCATGCCTTTTCTCAGTTCTTGTGATTTTCTGACTTCTTTGATCTTGGGAGGATATAATATGATGATTGAACATACATGGACCCTCTTGAGATGATTGAAGACCTTAGGAGTGGCTCAGATGGCTCAGGGATTGTCCATATCACAAACCCTAGATGCAGATGACTTTGAACCAATGCAGTGAAGCAAGAATGCAACATGATATGATATGATTGAACCTATGCAAATGAAAATATCACAAGCCATGGTGTGAACTTAGTGAGGGAAAATTTGGGGTGTTTACAGCTGCCCCTTTTCAAGCATGAGTTAGCTGTGCAGGATGTAAGCGTCGGGCTTAACAAACAAACAAGATAACTTGTGGTTGAATACCAAAGACAGTCCAAAATTTGCACTCACTGGGTGAAGAAGAAAAGGGATATAGATTGTAAAAGGTAGTAAAGTGTGATTATAAAAGTGCGGGAGATGGAGGACGACCATCGAGCAGAGGACGACTGCTGGGGATAAAGCAATAACGGGGATGACCGACATGCTGGGGAAATAGGGGGATCATGATGGGGACGGCCATTAAGCAAAGAAACAAGAGTCTAATGGGGATTAGAGGTAATGAGAAAGATGGGGATGATCATCAGGTTTGTAAAGTATAAACAAAATAAACGATGAGGTGTACGGTCATCAAAGGTGAAGGACGATCACCTAGCAGGGGACGGCTGCTCTGTTGGGGAGAAAAGATGAGGGACGGTCATCTAAGGTGAAGGACGATCACCTGGCAAGGTACGATTGCTGAAAGTATCACGACATAGGACGAATGCCGGATAGAAAAGTTCGACGATAGGGACGGCCATCGGATAAGCATGATGAAGGACGATCATGCTTAAAAAGTATGAGTAAGACACTGACGAGTGTTCAACTTGCCGGGGGGAGTATGATACGGACGGGTATCATAAGAGGAAGTGTATAAGTTATGAACTTACGGGTGAAAGATATTCTGACGATCTGTGGGGGTAAGATGACACGGGTGGGTGTCAGAACAAGTGTGTTATAAGTGTTTGTGTAACTGTGCTGGGGAAAGGTGATACGGACGAGTGTCCAAAGGGTGTATATATATATATATCTGTTTGTGGTTTATATCTGCAGGGGAGTGATACGACACGGACGAGTATCGGAAAAGTATATATGTACATTAGTGAGTGCAAAGGGGATGCTTTGGCTCTCTGCTGTGACTGTGGGTCTTCGTATATATATTGCTGATGGAATGTTGGTATATACAGGTGTTTGATTCAAAACATGACTTGTGATTATGCAATATGTTTGATTTTTGCCGTAATGCCCCGTATTAGACGGAATGCTACGCTCTACGGGGAAATATGATGCGAATGCTATGATTATGCAAAGATACCGATTCGGGTTTCGGATCCCGTTGCTGTGGAGATCTCCGATTGATCTTGCTAGAAGGAAAATCCCAGCTGGGCATGAGATCATTGGTAGATCTGATATATATAACTCTGCTTGGGGAAATAGGTCACTGATAGACCTATCTTGGTAAGGAGGAGCCCAACTGGGGTTATGGAAGCTTCCGTCACTTTGCTGTAGGCATTGCTCTTCTGGATAGAGGCTGAAACTCTGTGGGGAGATGGTTCCCTATCTAACACTTGGCTGGGGAGGAAAGATCACTGAACGACCTTCCTAGAGATTTCTGTGGGGATCCGGCCGAGGATGATGATATCTGACAACTTAGCTGGGGAGAATGAGCACCTTCTGATGTTGTTCTTTGGAGAACGTACTGGAGAAGTGGTGTCTAACAACTCTGGTGGGGAAAGAGCATTTCTAGGTGCAGTTTAGGAGATGTGCTGAGGCAATAATGATTTGGCAGCTTGCTGAGGAGAAGCTTTCATGCCCCATGTTGCACCTTGAGCACTTGCGGTTATGTCATGACAAAGAAACGTACAAGTACCCCGAGGTATCCCTTACTGGATTCCATCAAAGGGGTTTAGACACTCCCGGGAGCAAATATATTTCCTGTAAGCATGAAATTTAGAAAAGACGCATCTGTATTTACGCATTCAATATTTTAAGGATATCGGACATTTTTGCAAATGAAAATAAAATGTACAATACGAGATGTGACTGAAAATCTGATTTTTATTAATTTGTGTGCCCTGAATTGGCAAGTACAGTCAAAGAAACAAATCCCCTGAAATGAGGATATTGTTAGAAATTGAGAAACAGAAAGGTGCTGGCAATGTTGATGACGCTTCAGTGAGCTTCCCTTTTGCTATGACTCCGTATGACATTGACGTTCTTCTCATCTTGCTATCTGAAGAAGGCTAATTCTGACCGATGCTTGAACCTTTTGAAGTTTACCATGTTGTAAGTGATACAGACAAATTCAGAATGCAGTTGTTCGCTTATTCCCTTATTTTGCATGAATCGCCCTTTCGGGTTTTCAATCCACCGGGATACCCATTTTTGCCTGAGCTGTCCAATGCGGCTTTTCAACTCAGCGGGTGTACATTTTTTCTTTATTTTTCCCTTATTTTTACCCGAGTCTTTTATTCTGTTTCTGACTCGCCGGGATGCCCTATTTTTGCCTGGACTTACATTCTGTTTTATGTCCAGCGGGTCATTTTTATGCGAACTATTTTTTAACTGCATCTGAATTCACAGGGGACAGGAAATCTTCACCATCCATAGTATTGAGCATCAGTGCTCCACCAGAGAAAACTTTCTTCACTATTAATGGACCATCGTAATTCGGGGTCCACTTGCCCCTGTGGTCTGTATGAGGAGGAAGGAGTCTTTTCAGCACAAGATCTCCTACTTGGTATTCCCGAAGCCTGACTTTCTGATCGAAGGCTTTCTTCATTCTCTTCTGATACAGCTGCCCATGATAGATTGCAGCTAACCTCTTCTCTTCGATCAGACTCAGCTGTTCGTACCGGGATCGGACCCATTCCGCTTCATTCAGCTTAACATCCATTAGTACCCGCAAGGAAGGTAATTCAACTTCAACAGGTAGGACTGCCTCCATGCCATACACAAGCTGATACGGTGTTGCCTCTAAGGATGTTCTGATTGAGGTACGGTACCCATGTAAGGAAAATGGCAACATTTCATGCCAGTCTTTGTAGTTGACCACCATCTTCTGCACAATTTTTTTGATATTCTTGTTAGCTGCCTCAACATCGCCATTCATCTTTGGCCTATAAGGAGAAGAATTGTGGTGTTGGATCTTGAAGTCCCGACACAGTTCTTCCATCATTTTGTTGTTTAAGTTGGAACCATTATTAGTAATGATTCGCTCGGGCACTCCATACCGACATATGATGTCTCTCTTCAGGAATCGGGCGACCACTTGCCTGGTGACATTTGCATATGAAGCTGCTTCAACCCACTTGGTAAAATAATCAATGGCCACCAGGATGAATCTGTGGCCGTTTGAAGCAGTCGGTTCAATCTTTCCAATCATATCAATGCCCCACATGGCAAAAGGCCAAGGTGAAGACATCACGTTCAAAGGATTCAGAGGCACATGCACTTTATCTGCATAAATCTGGCATTTATGGCATTTCCTAGCATAAGCACAACAATCTGCATCCATTGTGATCCAATAATAGCCTGATCTTAATAACATTTTAGCCATTGCATGCCCTCCAGCATGGGTACCAAAAGATCCTTCATGCAGATCGTGCATCAACAAGTCTACTTCTGCCCTATCAACACATCTGAGAAGTACCATATCAAAGTTTCTTTTGTACAACGAACCGTCAGCATTCAGGAAGAAACTACCAGCCAGCCTTCTTAATGTCTTCTTGTCATTGGATGATGCCCCAGGTGGGTATGTTTGATCCTCCAAGAAGTATTTGATGTCATAGAACCAAGGCTTATCATCCTTAGCAAGGTCTGCTGAGAATACGTATGCTGGTCTGTCAAGTCTGGGTACCGAAATCCGAGGCACGAAGTTGGCAGTTTGAACTTTGATCATGGATGAAATGGTAGCCAGAGCATCTGCAAACTGATTTTCATCTCGAGGGATATACTCAAGCCTGACTGTCGTGAAGAATGTGAGTAATCTCCTTGTATAATCCCAGTAAGGTATCAAATGCTCCTAGTGAGTGTACCATTTGCCGTTAGTTTGATTGATTACCAGAGCTGAATCTCCGAATATAGTCAACGTCTTGATCCTGAGGTCAATGGCTTCCTCAAGACCCATAATGTAGGCTTCGTATTCAACTTCATTGTTAGTGCAGTTAAAGGTGAGTTTTGCCGAGAAAGGCATGTGAACTCCCTTAGGTGTAATGAGTACAACACCAACACCACAACCATTCGTATTAACAGCCCCATCAAACATCATGGTCCATTCTTATTCTGGGTCAGGCCCTTCAGTGTGAATAGGCTCTTCATGATATTTTGCTTTTATGAACATGATGTCTTCATCAGGGAAGTCAAATCTCATAGGCTGGTAATCATCAATGGGTTGCTCAGCAAGATAATCAGACAATACATTGCCTTTAATGGCCTTTTGAGATGTGTACTGAATGTCATATTCTGTGAGAATCATTTGCCATCTTGCAACCCGACCGGTAAGTGCTGGCTTCTCAAATATGTACTTGACTGGGTCCATCTTTGAGATCAATAGGGTAGTGTGGGTCAACATATACTGCCTTAGTCGGAGAGCAGCCCACGCTAAAGCACAACAAGTTTTCTCGAGCAGTGAATAACGTTGTTCACAGTCGGTAAACGTTTTGCTTAGGTAGTATATTGCATACTCTTTTCGACCAGACTCGTCATGCTGGCCCAACACATAAACCATTGACTCTTCTAATACTGTCAAGTACATTATTAGAGGTCTTCCTTCAACTGGCGGCATAAGGATTGGAGGCTCTTGTAAGTACCCCTTGATTTTTCCAAAAGCCCTCTGACAATCTTCATTCCACCTGACCGTTTGTTCTTTCCTCAACAACTTGAACAAGGGCTCATAGGTTACAGTAAGGTGAGATATGAACCTTGAAATGTAGTTCAATCTACCTAGGAACCCCCGAACTTCTTTTTCAGTTTTTGGTGCAGGCATATCTTGGATGGCTTTGACTTTATCAGGGTCAACTTCAATCCCTTTCTCACTTACAATAAATCCCAGCAGCTTACCGGATCGCACCCCAAATGTGCATTTGTTGGGGTTTAACTTCAATTAGTACTTCCTCAGACGCTTGAATAGCTTCAACAGATTCACTAGGTGGTCTTCTTCTGTGAGGGACTTGGCAATCATATCATCCACATAACATTCAATTTCTTTATGGATCATGTCATGGAATAATGTTACCATAGCCCATTGATAGGTGGCACCGACATTCTTTAGTCCGAACGGAATTACCTTATAAAAAAATGTGCCCCAGGGTGTGATGAAAGTTGTCTTCTCCATGTCTTCAGGTGATATCTTGATGTGATTATATCCTAAAAATCCATCCATGAAGGAGAACACCGAGAACTGAGCTGTGTTGTCGACCAATACATCAATGTAAGGTAATGGGAAGTCATCCTTCGGGCTAGCTCTGTTCAGATCCCGGTAATCCACACACATCCGTACTTTGCCATCCTTCTTAGGAACATGTACAGTATTAGCAACCCACGGCGGGTAACTAGTTATAGCAAGGAAGCCGACGTCCCACTGTTTTTGTACCTCTTCTTTTATCTTCATTGCCATATCTGGGCGAGTACGGCGCAACTTCTGTTTTACTGGCGGACAGTCTTCTTTTAGAGGCAGCTTGTGCATAACAATATCAGTATCCAGACCTGGAATGTCTTGATAGGACCAAGCAAAGACGTCAACATATTCTTGAAGCATGTTAATGAGTTGTTCCTTCACTGAATCTTGCAGGCTGGCCCCGATCTTCACTTCTTTCAAGTCTTCTTCAGTACCAAGATTAACCGTTTCAACTTCCTCCTGATGAGGAGTTATAACCTTCTCCTATTGTCTCAACAACCTGGATAATTCTTCAGGTAGCTCATAATCTTCTTCAACCCCTTCATCAGCTTGATTAATCAGATTGTCAAAGTCATACGAAGTCATAGCGGTGTTGTTGTCGATGCAGTCTGGAGGGCACTCTCTGCAAGGGTTTAGATTTGTTCATTTTAGTGATCAGTTTTATCTTGTTTAGAAAAAGTGAAAATGAAGTTATTACTTTGAAAAACATTGCCATTTTTTTGTGTACAAAAAATGTAAAATGAAAAACAGTGAGCGGAGAAAGAAAAAGACTCATTTGCAAAAGACGTCCTGATATTCATTAATTGATCGTTTGCACAAAATACAAGATGGCCCGATTACAAAATGAGCCCTGACATCTTGGGAAAGATGCAGGACTTGATGCATGCTTAAAGACAGGAAATAATAATTACTCTGCAGGAGTGACTCTTATAATTTCCTGGGAAGACCAATTTGAGACATAGTTCCCTGGGATCCTTGGACGTATCCAGTTTTCCAGGTTGCGCTCGTCTTCTAACTCATCTTCCAAACTATTCACAGCATCCGCGGTGAGCATCCCCCCGCTGACAAACTTGGGCTCCGTTGCAGCCTCTGGTTGATCTTGTCGAGTTGGTCTGTAACCCAACCCGAATCGGTCTTCTTTCTTTTCAACTGGCAGCAGCTTGCCCCAGCCTTGGGCGGTACCTTCCTCAACAACCTTCCGGGCCTGTTGATATGATGTGATGGAAGTCCCAAGCACATCATATGCTTCATTAATATTAAGGGCCTCAAACCCCTGACTCATGGTCTCATGGATTTCCCCATCCATTTCTATGTACTTATACGTAGCCAGCTGGCTAAAAAAGATGTCCTCCTCCCCACAGATGGTGATGATCTGGCCTTCCCACTCGAATTTTAACTTCTGGTGAAGGGTAGACGTAACAGCGCCAGCGGCGTGGATCCAAGGTCTACCCAACAAACAGTTGTAGGCCGGCTATATGTCCATCACAAAGAAGGTAGTTTTGAAAGTCTGCGGGCCAATCATCACAGGCAGATCAATCTCCCCAAGCACTGATCTTTTAGAGCCATCAAATGCTCTCACCACCAAATTAATCGGACACAATGCCAAGCCATCATACTCCAGCTTCACTAAGGCTTTCTTTGGTAGGACATTGAGTGACGACCCAGTATCCACCAGTACATGAGACAGAACAGCACCCTTGCATTCCAGGGTGATATGCAAAGCCTTGTTGTGGTTGCGTCCCTCTGTTGTTAAGTCAGCATTGGTAAAG
Source organism: Lathyrus aphaca (assembly GCA_963966055.1). Classification (NCBI taxonomy): domain Eukaryota; kingdom Viridiplantae; phylum Streptophyta; class Magnoliopsida; order Fabales; family Fabaceae; genus Lathyrus; species Lathyrus aphaca. Next base: position 451,014,023 of record OZ014521.1, read on the forward strand.
CCCAGTCCATGACTGATGTTGACATTTGCAACCACTGTCTCTAGTTGATTAACAGTAATCTCCTCCGGCACGTATGCTGCGTGCAGGACTTTCAACAATGTGTTCCTGTGAGCTTCGGAACACATCAACAGTGATAATATGGAGATTTTGGAGGGTGTTTGGTGAAGTTGGTCCACCACCTTGTAATCACTCCTTTTTATGATTCTCATGAACTCGTCTACATCTTGTTCAAAAGATGTCTTCTGAGTTTCCTTGGCAGTTGGCTCTTCAGATACCACATTCTTTCCTTTTGCCCTGGCAGCAACTTCTGCTTCAGCATTAGGTCTTTGTGTTTGCGAGGCAAAAAGGCGTCCGCTTCTGGTGAAGCCTCCGCCTCCCCCAACATTATCAATTTGTGGTAAAGAGGTTGATGAATCCAGAGTGATCTTCTTCCCATTGCAGTAAAGATCAGAGTCGTAGTGCCAGGGAATGGCATTACTACTTTCATAAGGAACAGGTCCGGGTACCGTGATTGTAACTGGGTTGATTGCTGCAGAGGAAGGCACCGTAATGGTGTGAGGATCATAGTAGATAGTGACCAGAGATCTGGAAGGAGGTGCCACAATTTGTTGTTGGAAATTGCTGCTGGGAGGAACATCTGATGGGTCATAGTAGATTGTAACTGTTGAGACATCTTCATTTATTTTTGCTGGCGTTGTAGAAGATTCCTTTGGTAAAATGGATGCTGATGTTGTAGAAGAAACAGTTGTTGAAATTTGACTAGTTGAAATGGTGGATGGAGTAATTGCTGGTTATGTTGATGAATCAGTAGGAATGATTGTTGTTGCTGTTGTAGGAGAATTTGTTGTTGCTGGAGGAATGATTGTTGATGTTGTAGGAGATTCCATTGTGGTGGAGACAAAAGTTGTTGAAGGAGATGTTGAAGTAATTTGTAAAATCCCATCTTGGATAAGGCCATCTATGCCAATCCTTAGCTCCTCACAACCATTACAAGCTGTCTTACACAATTCACAGCAGGCCCCACATCCTGGGAACACTTGGAATCTTAAAAGTTGAACTTTAACCTCAGCCAGTGGTGTTCGAATATGTGAAACATTATCAATCAATATAGATGGTTGGTCCTCCTCAATGGCATTAATCCTAGGCCCACCATGATTAGGCATATGATTTCTGTTGACGTTCGGAGGAGGTGCGAAGTTGAGGGCTTTAGAATCAACCAAATCCTGAACCTTCATCTGTAATGCTCTACACTTCTCAATATTGTGACCAGGTGCATTGGAGTGGAAGGCACACCTGGCGTTGACATCATAATTCTTAGGGAGATTGAGAGGATCTGGTGGTGCCAACGTCCTTAACTCAACCAGGTTGAGCTTCAGGAGTTGTGGCAATAAAGCAGCATAAGGCATGAGGATAGGGTCAATCACCCTATTTGCCTGAGATGGTCTCTGTTGGAAGGGACATTGTTGTTGGTTGCTATTGTTGTTGTTGTAGGTTCTCTGTTGCGGGAAATGAGATGGTTGTTGATAGTGAGGTTGTTGTTATTGAGGATACAATGGTTGTTGTGGAACTGGAGTTGGGATGGTAACAGCTGCAACTGACCTGTGAGAATATTGGGGCCTGCCCCTGCTTGCATGGATGGCATTAGTTTCACCCGTCCTTCGGGGTCCTGCAAAGTATTTTCTAGGGTTGCAGGAGGAACTTGCACCGTTGTCGGAGATTTTGCCCATCTTCAAAAGACTTTCAATTCTCTCACCAGCTATAACTACATCAACAAAACTGGTAGAGGAGAAAGCAGCCAGTCTATCAATATACGTCCCTTGCAATGTGTTCATGAACATGTCAGCCATTTCCCTTTCTGAAATGGGTGGTTGGACAACAACAACAAGCTGTCTCCATCTTTGAGCATAATCCTGGAAGCTCTCTCTAGAAGACTGAGACATGCCCATTAGAAGAGTTCTATTGGGAGTCATGTTCAGGTTGTACTGATATTGCCGGATGAAGGCCTCGGCTAAGTCCTTCCAACATCTTATGGTGGCCCTAGTCAAATGCGAATACCATTCTCTCGAAGCTCCAGTCAGACTGTCCTCAAAGTAGAACATCCATAACTTTTCATCCATGGTATAAGCCTTGAGCCTACCCAAGAAAGATTGTAGATGAGTGCAAGGACAGGAAGTGCCATTATACTTCTCAAAGCATGGGGTTTGAATTTGTGGGGAATTCTCACCCCATCTACTAGTCCCATGTCCATCACATCGAAGCCCAAAGAATTCTGAGATTCCAAAGATCTTAACTTTTCGGAAATCTCATCCAATCTTCTATCATATACCTCATCTCCAGCCCCTATAACAGTAAACTGTTCTTCCTGGGGATCCTCTTGCAGGATTCAGCCCCCAACAGTATTACCTTGAACATTCCCCGGGATGTTCTTCGGGATTCAGATGGGGTCCCTATTCTGGTGGGTCAATACGAGGTTGCCCCCGTTCATTGTTGCTAGTTTCCCCTGTTCCAAGATGAGGTTCCTCAGGTGTTTGTCTCTCTACCAGTTCCCTCAGTCTTTCTTGGCTCTGGGCTAAGCCAGTCATGACAGCCATGAATTGAGACATCTGGTTTCTCATTTCTACTCTCTCATTGGCCATCTGATTTCTGACCTCAGTCAGGTCTTGCTGTACTTGCTCCATTTGAATGCCGGGAAGGTTGTTACGAGTCGGGTACCGGTGCGTACGGTTGACAGGGAACACTCGGCGACAAGCAATGTTTCTTGAGATCACAACAAAGTTAGAAACAAGAATAACAACAAAAACCTACAAAACAAAAACAAAGTTAGTATGCAATGCAGTATGCTTATTTGTTTTCCAAGGTATCCGGTTTGGTTCTTGGTTTTGACCTTTCCAGACCTCGAGGAAGATTCTTGATGTTGTTGAGAGAAAGCCCAAATGAAAACAAGCTAACATATATATTATAACTGGTGAACAATACATAGTTTGTTTTACAATACATGCCCATGAAGGGTCAAAATACAACAAAAGGAAAAGTACATCAAAAGGAAAGAACAACAAGCAAAGAAGAATCAGACATCTAATCCAAACTCATCTTCCCTGACCTCCTTCAGGAGTGCTTCAGTCACTGGACCAACTGGGTGCTCTGTAATGGTCCTAATGAGGAGGTTCCTGGTAGCAATGGCAGTGGTCAGCTTCTTATGCCTATCTTGGTCTTTTGATCTCTTCAATCCTGCTCTGAGCTTCAATTCTGAAATCTCCCTCTGTGCAGCCAACAGAGCTTCCTGCTGCTTCTTCTCATTGGCCTCTAACTGTTCAACCTTGGCTTGAGTCTTCTGGTCTTCTCGTGTACGGGCTTTGGTGATCCTGACTCACCTAGCCTGGCTCTCTTGCAGATAATGCTCAGCCCTAGCTTTCTGAATCTTGGCCTCTTTACATGCATTCTTCAATATCTGTTCCCCAACCCTTGCTTTCCTTATGTAGTCTTCTGTCTTTTCAATTTTGGTCAGATGCTCGACTCTAAGCTTTTCCAATCTCTCAATGTCTAGGCGACCATCACTCCTTTCCCAAAGAGTCTTCTTCAAGGCCTGGGATAGTTGCTCATTCCTTTCTTTCAACTTTTCAAACTCCTCCAGGCTAACTGTTGATGCAGGCTGTACTGTAGATGGTCCAGGTATGTCTACCAAGGTGAAAGGAATTCTGGTAATCTGAGCTCTAGCACGAGACCAGTCTGTGTACTGAACTGAAGCAACATTGTTACATCTTCCAAGGATAGCTATCCCTTTTGTATGGATGTTGTCCCAAGCCCAGGCTGCTTGTCTGACAACAGCTGAATTAGGTTGCACTTCACAATACAGGGTTTCATCTAAATCTTGTCCTCTGGGAGGGTGAACCGAGGCATAGCCCAATTGTCTCTTAAACAGTAAAGGGTTGTAGTTGATGCAACCTTTTACTCCTATGAGAGGCACATTTGGGTACTGCCCACAGCTGGTGATGATGTCCTTGCCTTTGGTGCTCTGGGTGCACCATCTGATATCATCTGATGTTAAGGCAATGAACCTCTTGACCCAATTCTTCTGCTGGTGTGGGTTCAAGAAAGCATCTGATTTAGGCAGGTGTCTGAGCAGCCATGAGTAAAACAAATGAGCACAACATCTAACCAACTTCCCCCTCTGTTTCTCATTCCTCTTATGAATGGAGTAGTAAAAGTCTCCTAGTAGTGTAGGTACTTGGTTCTTCAGAAGAAACAAATGGATGGCATTCTTGCTAAAAAATTTAGGCTCATCTGCAAACAGTATAGCCCCATATATGCTGAGGGCTAATAATGCACAGACTGCCTTCCACTCTCCCAATGAAACCTTCAGGATGGCCTGAGAAATCAAGAAGTCCAAATGCAAACCAGGAATCCCAGCTTTTGTTGTCATGCTTTGCTAAATAAGGGCAGGCTCTAAGTACAATGCCCTTGCTATCTCTTCACTTCTGGGAGCAGTCATTTCTAGGTTGAAGGGGATCCCTCCTCTGACAGGCACTCCAATCAGCAAAGAAAACTCTTCCAGCAGAGATCCTAACTGAAAGTCTGGGAAGGTGAAACATCTCAATGGAGGGTCATAAAACTACAAGCAGGTGTGGATCATGCTCCTCTGAGAAGGATCAAGGTCCATAACCACATCCAAGATACCCCCATAGTGCTCTCTAAACAGTGGGATGTGGTCAGGTGTGATAAGTGACTGGACCTGCCTGATACCAGTCAACACAGGCTCAAAAAAGTGGTAGGATATGTTGCTCTTCCTGGGAGTAGTCATGAGTACTGCTGAAGAAGCTGAAGATAAGTGCTGATGAAGATCACAGACTGAGATGCTGAAGGTAAGTTTCTGACAGACTGATGCAGGTGGTGATGGAGATAACTGAAGCAGGTAACTGATGAAGACAGCTGAAGCAGAGGTTTATGCAGAAGAAGGGGTCAAAACCAAAACCAAGATATAAGGTGGTGGATACCCTGAAAAGCAAATAAACAAATGTTAAATGATGCAATGATGAGATATGCAAATGATATGCAAGGGTTTGTGATCAAGCTGGTTCTGACTATCTGTCCTGATATAAGGCCCATGTATGTCCAAAAGTCCAGATGGAGGTTCAGAAATCCAGTAACCAGGGTGGAGGACTCAAATAAAGAGTCACATGTCCAGGGTTAATCACAAGAACTGTCCAAAATGAGGTACTCTTAAACAAGATAGTAACAGGGTATGATGTGGCCAAGGGTTCCTGCAAACCTGTAAACAACCCACCCCCCTCACAGGTAATGTTCTAGAACAAGGATCCTCAGACTTGGATCGGTTATGAGAAGTATAAACACTTCTAACCCGGAGGTACAGTGCTTACAATAACCATAAAAGATCCTCCTCTAATTCACCTCAGCTTCTGAAGTTCATAATAAAGGTCATCCAGACTTAGCAGGCTTCCCAGATAGCCCTAGCACTATAGGAAATCTGTAGCACAGAGTTCTCAAGAAGAAACCCATATCTGAACCGTGTTTCATATTCCCGCACCAGACCGAGATGGAATGGGAAATAACATGAACCACTCTAGCCTAGGTGTCACTCAGGTCCCAGGTATAGGACCTTAATCACTCAATGAAAACCCACCCACCAAGGAGAACACAAATCCAGCACAATGATAATGACAGTATGAAGTATAAAAACTGTAAAGAAAGCAATAAATAAAGTTGTACGTAAAGCAATAAATAAAGCAAATAAATAAACATAAGTAGCGCATAACACCCCCGTAAACACAAATCAAACAAGCGCTAGGAGGAACCCATAAAAAGAACTAGAAGCCCTGGTTGCAGTATAAGGTTCCCCAGCAGAGTCGCCAAGTTGTCGCTCCCACTAAATGAGGCTAGGTCAAATAGGGTACAGACGCGAACGGTCGGTGAGAGAGGAGAGAACACAAGGGTGAACTGAAAAGAGTCGCTTGCTAGGCATTTTTATCCCGAAGGAAAGGTAATGCTGCATAAACCTAGAAAGATATGGATAAGACGGTCGTGAACCAGAGAAACTGAGAAAGGGGGTTGGTTACAACTTGGGAAGGTATTAGCACCCAGATTGTCCGTCGTACTCGACGGGATCCACGCTTGAAAGTTTGTGTTTAAAAGGGGTAGTATCTGTGCTATCTGTGTGCAAAAACTGGAAAAGAATGTATAGGTGTCAGTGCAAGAAAGTGAAGTGAAAATGCTCAGGAATGAGGCTTAAAAGAATAATGCTGGAAGAGGGGGAAGGGACAGAGACTTTTGTTCGATAACTGTTAAGTTATCCCTACGTATCCTCTTGTGCAATAAGGAAGTCAGAACACCGTAGTTCGACTCAAAGAGACTAAAAGATAAATTGACTGATGAACTGCTTACTTGTCTATGCTCAAGTGTATGACCTGTCTGGCTCAGGTGCAAACTGTCTTGCGTTAGACGGAGTAAGCGAGTTCTCGTTTGTGAGTGAATGAGGTGAGAAAAAGAATCCCGAAGGAGACGATTATTGTTTGTTTTTGGTATTTTCAATCTTTTATTGCTTTTGGAGTTTGTCATAAGAAAATGAGCTTATGCCTGAACCAAGGGTTAGTAAACTCATCACATCCTCCCTCTGATTAGGGGTAATGAGAATACTTTAAGTGTGAAGTAAGCACCTCACACTTAATCACCATGATGTCGGATTAAGATCATTAACCTACTTGTAATTATTTAGATGTTTTTTTGGAATTTTTGTTTAGTGTTAAGTAATGAGTTTAAGCCATAATCAAAGATTTAATGGACCCATTACACCATCCTAATAGAAGGATAATAGATGAGAACATTTAAGCTGAGGAAGGCTCCTCAACTTAATCCATGATTAGGGATTAACCTCATGACAAAACAAAGCCTTTATTAGAGTGGATTTTAGTTAATGATAAGATGAAGAAGTGAATTTTATAGTTTGTAAGACAACTTGAGGGGGACTTGTCCATTAACACTAGGGTTAGTCCTTCTTAACCAATTAAGGAAGAATTAGAACCCTAATGCAAGGCCCAAGTTACAAGCTTGATGTCTTAGTGATTATTAGATGGATTAATTAAAGGATTTAAACACATTAAGGGTTTAACACTTAGGATTAAAGTTATACACTCCATCCTAATAGAAGGATGCAGGCATAAGCTTAATCACAAAGCCTTAAAACCTTTAAGGTTTAGTCCTTGATTAAGAGGTGAGAAGAGAAGACACAAAGATGACACAAAGGTAAAACTATTGGGGAGACTAATCAAACCCTAATTGTTATCATGCTTGGGTATTCCTAAGGTTTATGAGGCTTGCAAGAAGATCTTCAGGAAGAGCCACCAAGGAAGAAGAAAGATGGAAGGAGGAGAAGCAGAAAGAAGCAAGACAACTTACTTCACTTAAGAAGATAAGTTGCTTGAAGAAAGAAAGTGAGGAGGGAGCATGAATGAGAAAGCTCACTCTAATTCACAAGTAAAATTCAGCAATGAGGCATAAGAGATATGAGAAGAGATTGTGAGAAGTGAAGGCAAATTCACTTCTCAAACACTTACCACCTGAAAAGTTAGCAAAAGGAGATGAAAATGAAATGAAAATGAAAAAGATGCAATGATGCAAACCAAAACCAGAAGCATGATCAAGATGTAAATGATGCTAAGAGATGATGCAAATGTATGTCATGAGATGTGGATGATCATACAAGAGATGGGAATGTAAATGAAGCATGAAAGGAGGCATGAAAGTTCATGAATGCACATGGAATGAAATGGATGCAAAACATGGAAAATGAATGATGAAATGATCAAACATGATTCTAATATGTCCTAAGATGTCTTATATGTCATGTGGATGCACAAAATGTCATGGCAAGTTCATGTATGCAAGCTTATGTAAGGTGGATGCAAATGAAGATGCAAATTAGGGTTTATGCACAACATGAGATGCAAAATTCAAAATCAGAAGCAAATGGTAAGATAAAAAATTGAAAATGGAATTAAAGGGACCTTAAACTTATACAAGTTCACTTCCCAAAGGGGAAGGTCAGAAGCTAAACCTAGAAGGACTTATGATTTTCCTAATTTTCTAGGGTTTTAAGGGTGATCCTAAAGGGAAAATGCCAAACAAATTTAAAATGCATTATAAAAATGAAACAAAAATGTTTTTAGGTTCTTGAAAGTATGCATAATACAATGCAAAAAGAATCATTCACAAACTCAACTTGGATCAAAAGTTATGAATTTTTGAAGTTAGGGTAAAAAATATTCAAATTAAAGAACCCTAATTCAAATGAAAATTGCCAAAGTATGATCAAAACCAAAAATAAATTTGTGTTGTAAGTTTGTAAATGTTTGTAAATGTTTGAAAATGCTCTCTGAATTTTTTAGTGATTTTTGGAAACCTAAATGTAATTTTAATTAATTAATCTTCATTAATAAATTAAAATAAACATTTAAATTATTTTTAAAATGTTTTTAAAATGCAAAAAATAAAATAAAAATTGTTTTTATGTCAAGAAAATTAATTAAAGTCAGCATGCAAAAAATAAATATTTTTGAGATTTTCTAGCTATTTTTAAATAAATATGCAAAACAAATAAGAAAAATATGAATTAAAATTGGATTTAATGGAAAGTCAACAGATCAAAGGGCCAGCATTTAAATTAAACACGCGGGAGCTGACTTGCACGCATCTGGACGGCTGAGGTTTAAACTGGGAATTTGAATTTCACTAATCTTAATTAACCTAATTAACCAGGATTAGGGCACAAATCATGAAATCTGGGACGTTGGTTGCGCGCGGGAAAAAGGATCCAAAGGCTCTCATTCAAACTGGCCTAAACCCTAACCCTAATCTAATCACCTTCAGATGACCGGAACAGTGGTTCCGGTCATCTTCTCCGGCGTGTTCAAAAAGCTAACTTCTTCCCTAGGCAATTTTAAACCCTCTAAAACTCCAGATCACATCTTCGAATCACCCTAAGCAAGAATCAAACACAAAAACTCATTTATATTTCAACATAAACAAGAATCGAATCAAACAAGTTTTCAGGTCAAACTTTCAGAGACACGGTTCAGGCTCAAAACTCAATCATTTTCAAAACCAACAAACACAGCATGATCAGTGAATCATAAGCAACATTTCTATGGCATAAAAAACAATTTCCGGAAAAAATGTTCTTGGTGATACCTGAACTGGAGCTTTCACCTTTGGAGCTTTCTGACCAGTTCTATGCTTCAAATCACCTCCAATGGTTCCCCTGAAGAGTTTGCAATGCTTGTTTGGAGTTTATATGGCCTCTATTTGAAAGTCAGTGAAGCTCAGGTCAAGGGAGGTGAAAATCGTATTTTTGATGTGGTTGTGTTTAGGGCAAGATGAAGGGTGGGAAATGATCAGAGGTTCATGGTGAGTTGTTCTATGAAGTTTGTTTGAAGGTTTGTGGCTTGAGTGCTGAGTTTCAAAGAGAAATGCATACGAGGGAGTTTTGGTGTATGCTGAGTTGTGTGTGTTTTCAGGCTTTCTTGTTGTGTGTGTTGAGTTGCTTTTGGTCCATGTATCAACCCTTGATAGGTCAGAGAGTTGTTGTTGGCCTATGCTGATTGGTATGGTCCCTTTTGCATAAAGTCAAGAAAGTTGTCCTTTGAGGTATGGGCTCATGGCAGGCTGGTTGTGAGGTATGGCTCGAGTCAGCTGGCTTTAGGGAGGTCCATGGAAGCTAATTTGAGGAGCTGGCACAAGTGGATGTCAAGATTTAGGGCATTTTGCAATTTGTGAAGGTTTTGGCCCCTTTTGAAATACTTGATGATCAAGGCATGAAAATGAGTGATTCCTTGGGCAATTCTGAATTATAGGTCATGTATCATGTTTGTGAAATGGTTGGAAGTCAATTAGAAGTCACATTTTGCCTTGGTATGAGTTTTTGCAAGTTTCCCTCTTTGGTGCATAAGTGAAATTTAGTGATTTTTCCCAACTTTGCAAGGTCATAACTTGAGTTCTATGATGAATTAGATCAAGTTCTTGTACTTTTTGAAAAGGGAATGATTCAATCTACAACTTTCATGACCAATAATTTTTCATTTGAAGCATTCTTGAATCAAAAAGAGGAGGTTGAAAAACTTTCCCAAAATGGCAATTTTGCATTACAAGTCGCTTTCCCAAAATGGAAACTTTGCAAATGGCTTGAAATTCTTCAATTTTGTGAACTTATAACTTCTTCTAAGATCAAATAAAGATCATATACACCCAAAATGATGGAGAAGAACCTTTGGTTGGATGATTGGGGGCCTCAGATGCCCTGATTTTGCACTGACTTACTCAAGAAGTCATCTATTGATCAGATGCCTTCCCCATTGAAATTCTTCATGAAAATTGGTATGTAGGGTCCTTATAACATATAGAGACCAATAGAAACAAGAATGACCAAAAAATTTGGAGTTATGGCCTCTGAAACCAAAACCCTAATTTTAGGTTATCTGTGTAGTTAAGCTTGGCTCTGCTTCCATGCCTTTCTCAGTTCTTGTGATTTTCTGACTTCTTTGATCTTGGGAGGATATAATATGATGATTGAACATACATGGACCCTCTTGAGATCATTGAAGACCTTAGGAGTGGCTCAGATGGCTTAGGGATTGCCCAGATCACAAACCCTAGATGCAGATGACTTTGAACCAATGTAGTGAAGCAAGAATGCAACATGATATGATATGATTGAACATATGCAAATGAAAAGATCACAAGCCATGGTGTGAACTTAGTGAGGGCAAATTTGGGGTGTTTACAGGTTTCCTTTGCATAGGATGACATTGCACCATTGAACTTCTGATGAAATTTCAACCTTTTGGGACTTTGAAGATGACTTTGAGCTTGTATAAGATATGATGAAACATTGTGAGCTTCTTGCAATGTCACTTGTCCCTTGGCTTAACATTGAAGATCATAAATTTCCAGATGATTGATCATATGCCCTATGCTAGCAACTATGGATGCTATGCCTCATTTTTCTATGCAAGTATGTTTGAACATGTATGCAATATGCTATGCTATATGATATGAAAAAGAGAGGGAAAATTTTTGGGGTGTTACTACTTCCCCTATTCAAACATTTGTTAATCTGAAAAGGACGAGAGCATCAAATGTTGGCCGTTCAAGATGAACTGTGGTTGAATACCAAAAGAACCGGAAATTTGCACTCTTCTGGAGAATAAAAGAAACGGTAAATAAACCCAACCAAAGAGAACAATTGTGTGATGATATAAGGTAATTAAAAGTAACAGCTGGAAACGAGAAAATGTATTTTGTGGAACCAGGAGACTACTGGCTTGCCATAGCAACGGTGGACTTGGTACACCCCGGTATGTGGGATAGACGTGTACGACTTCAAGATCTGTATTAACAAATACGCTGTCTTGATCTTAATCATCTTCAACATATTCAAGTGCTGGACAAGATCAAACCATCTAACAAGGAAATGGTATCAAATGATCCATAACTAGGAGGACGAGAACATAATATCAAACAATTTAAGAACCAAACAATGAGGAGTAATATAAAGTGATTTACAACTCGGACAAGATCAAGCGATCTGCTAAGGAAATGGTATCAAGCGATCCATCACCAGGAACATGAGCATGGCTCAAACAACGAGGAGTAACATCAAGCGATTTACAACTCAGACATGTCTTTTGGTATGACGCCAGGTGACTACTGGCTTGCCACAACGACGGTGGACTTTAATGGCATTGCAATATCGAGAGATTTACAGCCCAAACAAGATCAAGCGATCTGCCAAGGAAATGGTATCAAGTGATCCATTACCAGGAAAATGAGCACGACTCAAATAACAAGGAGTAACATCAAGCGATTTACTCGGATAAGATCAAGCGATCTGACAATGGAAATGGTATCGAGCGATCCATAACTAGGAAAATGAGCACAACTCAAACAATGAGGAGCAACATCAAGAGATTTACAACTCAGACAAGATCAAACGACCTGCTAAGGAAATGGTATCAAGCGATCCATAACCAGGAAAATGAGAATGTAACATCAAACAATTTACGACTCAACCATGTCTTTTAGTACGACGCCAGGCGACTACTAGCTTGCCACAATGACGGTAGACTTTAATGGCGTTGCAATATCGAGCGATTTGCAACCCAAACAAGATGAAACGATCTGATAAGAGAATGGTATCAAGCGATCCATCCACAATAGGTCCGTTGACACAGGACAACACGATCAATACAAGATCAGTTGATTTGAGAGGAGAGTAACAACTCTGCAAGGGAGAATACCATCTATACTCCGCTGGGAAAAAGAACGTTCTGACTAACATTCTACCGAGGAAACAACATCAAGATATTCTGACAATACATGACTCTGGCTGAGGAATGGAATGTGAATAAATGTATGCATTATCTTGTCACACTGGCCAAAAATAAATTGGAGACCTTACTAAGGAATATTTCAATGATAACTGCGTCCCAATCATGAAACTCTGTGGGGAAATGACGATCTTCCGACTCGGTTGGGGAAATGCTTGGTCAAATAACCTTGTTGGGGAGAGAATTCTGCCAGTCTGAACTCTGTGGGGACTTAGGCATTCAACTATTTGTTGGGAATAACCCACTCTAATATAATGACTCCGCTCATAAATGAGAATTGTTCAACTTACTTTGAAGTTTTACTGGGGATACCACCCTACTCTGACTCGGATTTGGAAGATTCATCTTAGACTTTACTGGGGATGATGCAAGCATCGACCCTTTTGATGGAGATACGAATTGCAAAGTGTCTCTTGCGGGGGAGACCAAACTGCTTGGGGAATGTTGTCAGGTAACACCTTCCTCCCCGTACTAGCTGACTGTTCGAATATCAACTCAAGAGGATTTTACAGAAGACCTAGCATCTGAAATGCCCCAGCATCTTCAAACTCTTGGAGAAGTTCGTCGAATCTTAAAATAACTTCCCTAGACCTCCTGGTCTACAAAGAAAATTAATTGAAGGAGACTCACACATAATCTTACATCTTCGTGAGATATTCAACCCAATATCCTGCATCAAGGATAATCTGAACAATGGCCTGCAGAGACTGACTTCATCTTCTCTAGAGAGTGACCTGCCCCAGTATGAGCCTTAAAATGTCTTCCTTTGAAGAAAAATCTAAACCAATTGCTCTTTCAGAGATTTAAATCTCGAGGTAATTGACTCAGACTAGCTGAACTTTGGGAGATTGCTCAACGTGGTTGCCCCGGATTGGCTGCATTGGTATAATTTGTTAAGAGAACCTCTTTACTCAAAAGAGTTTCTTGGAAAAAGTGTACTTCGACCTGACTGTCCTTCAAAAGTTTCAGGCTCCTCAACCTGGCAAGATTTAAGCTTCTTGACTTAAATTCCTCATGTGAACTTCTGTGATTCCGAACAAATGTATGCAAGCAGAAAATGTTTTATTCTGAGAACGAAAATTCTAATGCAACACACATGCTAATCTTGAAGTTTTTATTAAAAATATTTTGTTTGTGAACGAACCACTATTTAAGATATAACTCAAGCTTTTGTGAAATAAAACATGCATATGCAATACCAATAAAGGTCTTTTAGAACAACTCATAGGAGTCAGGAACACTATCTCGTGATAGCATGCTGTCGAATTAACCCTGTTTCAATTAGGTCTTTCAAAAGTTGTATCATGGCCTAGTTTACGGTTATAGAAATAAAGGGTATGTTCAGCTAGCTTTCACAAGCGCTCACCTCTCAAAAAGGGTTTTGTGATGGTTAAGGAACCAATTACACTAACGGTTTAAGCACCAATTAGGTTGCTGTTGGGAGTCAGTCACCCTTTTGTCTTTCGTGTCTGTGCCACACGATTTTGTTCTTGTTTGAGGATATTTCTTGTGGAATCCTTTTCGTCTTTTGCTTTTGCATTCTTTTGCTTATCCCTAACTTTTGCCTGGACTAATTCTTGTGAATCTTTGATTGTGAAGTCCAGTGGAATGCCCTAATTTTTTCCTAAGTCACTTGTTTTCAAGTTTCGACTTAGCAGGCTTTTTCATTTCTTTTTCATTCTATTTCCTTTTTTGAACAAATCACGTGACACTGTTTGTCTTGATTGCTTTGCAAGGGTTGTGACTGCCTCATTTTTCAGTTGATGATGGATAACCGTTGTGGTTTCCGGTCTTTGGACCTCTTGGTTTGGTACATTGAAATGTAAATGATCCTCAAACACACTCACTTATGAAAGTTTGAACGCTTGGTCCAACTAGTTGACACCTACCATGCCCCTGGGTTAAATGTGAGGCTTTTTTCATGCAAAAATAAACTCATAATTCGAGGCTCAAATGGGTTAACAAGGTTCTATCTCCCTTATATCTCCGGTGTTTGGGATTTGAAACAAAGCCTGTACATCATCAACATAGTCTTATTAAGGAGCACACAATTGGAGATTTTTGCGTTTTCTTTTCGTCATCATCCATCACAGAGTTTAAGAAAGACAGTTGGTATTACAATGCATATATACAAAAATATAAGTAAAATACGAATGAATTACTTCAAGAAAACATGTGCATTTCATTAATTAACATTCAAAATAAACAAAATCATGCATGCATACAAATGTTTAAACAAGCAAATAAAAGCTACAAATGAAAATGCACTAAAGAAGTTGAGCATTACCATTATTGAGAAGACTTGACTCCGTCTGGACTTATCAATCTTGGCGACTTTCAGTAGTCATCAACTCTTTCATGAACTTGCAATCTTCAATCAAATGGCCACATGTCCAGAACCAAACTTCATACTCAATTATTTCAGACCTTAAGCTTTCGACGTTCAAACATTGACACGAGACGTCTGAAGAAAAGAGTGACACTGAAATGAAAATATCACAAAAGGTTGACACCTAAGGTTGCTCGCAAAGACTTGACGATCTCCTACCTACGTATCTCCATTAGCCCAGGACCAATGAAGAATCAGAGCGACATAGTTCGTCTTAATAGGGAGGAAATGCAATAAAGAACACAACTGAATTCCATTGTTGAGAGTATTGGAATACTTCTGGCTTTATTGCTTTAGTCCTTTTTCTGACAGACTCTAACAAAACGACTTCAAATCAGGACACTTCTCTCTCCTTCATCTGTATGGAGCAAAATTAATGACTTTCGAATCAATCAAATCTTGTACCTTACAGTGAAATGCTTTACACCCATCAATATGGTGTCCTGGTGCCCCAGAATGGAAATCACAGTGGGCGTTGGCATCCCATCCCTCTGGAAATGGATAAGGAGGTGAGGATAGCTTGCGAAGCTCAATCAACTTCAGCTGAAGAAGATGCTGAAGTATATCAGTATAAGACATTGGTAGAGGGTCAAGAACTAATTATCTCCTTTGCTGACGTGGACCCTATTGGGGATTCCTTTGTCATGCCTGACGTTTAGGCTGATTATTCAGGGTCGTAGCCACAGAAGCTGCCTGATGATGACGTGGAAGATATCCTCTACCTTTTCCACTCTGACGAAATGTTGCCCCAACTTCCCTTTCATTCTTGTTCTGACCACTGGCGAAGGGCTTCTTAGTGCCTGAACATGATGCATTGTAGTCTTGAATCTTTCCAAGCTTTAACAAACTCTCAACTCGCTCACCAGCGATCACAATATCAACAAATTTTGTAGACAGACAAGTAGCTAAACGGTCCAGAAATTTCCCATGCAAAGTGACCATGAATATGTCATCCATTTCCCTCTCAAGCAGTGGAGGTTGCACTCTGGCGGCCATTTCTCGCCATCTCTGAGCATACTCTTTGAAACTTTCAGACTTCTTCTGAGAAAGACTCTGGAGTTGAATGCGGTTAGGCGCCATGTCAAGATTAAACTGGCATTTTTCATAAAAGCTTAAGCCAAGTCCTTCTAGCTTCAATGAGATTTTTTAAAAGTGTGACACAACCTAATAATAATAATGGACCAATAGAAAATCAACAAATGTGGTTCAAAAACCCTAAAATGCACATAAACTTCAAAAAACATATCTTGAGTTCTAGAAAGGCTATTAAGGTGTTCTAAGACATTTTGGAAAGAGAAAATCACGCACTACCACTTTCATGTTCAAGGAAAAAACATTTGGAGCCCTTTTGCACATGAAATAATAGCTTGAAGACTTAGGGCAAATACTTCCAAAAATAGAAACTTCTAAATTTCCATATTTAGCAACTTTTTGCACATTCTTGATTTTTGACATTTGAACTCATCCACTCTATTTCTTGACCAAAATATTACTTCATGAAGTTGATGAATATGATCAAAACCCTAAAAATCCTTCAGTCGACTTTTGTTCAGTCCAATTGACTTTCTTTCTTCATCCTCAAGTAATTGCTTCAATGACTGACTTCCTCAGTGAATTTTTGCCTCAAACTTCATACATAAGCCTTGTATACCAAATGAAGACCTTTGACCACAAGAATTGGTCAAATTTATGAGAATATGAGGTTCTGATCCAAAACCCTAATTAGGGTTTCCTCTGCATAGGATGACATTGCACCATTGAACTTCTGATGAAATTTCAACCTTCTAGGAGTTTGAAGATGACTTTGATGTTGTATAAGATTTGATGAAACCATGTGAGATTCTTGCAATGTCACTTGGCCCTTGGCTTGACTTTGAAGATCATAAATTTCCAGATGATTGATCATATGCCCTATTCTAGAAACTATGGATGCTATGCCTTATTTTTCTATGCAAGTATGTGTCGCTCCCGGGATTTTCATCCTAGTACAAACGCGAAAGTGGTGCTGAAAAGTTAGAGTCGCCAGCCAGACATTTTTATCCCGAATGAATGGGAAAGGTAATGTTGCACAAACCTTAGAAAGAAGGAAAAGGACGAGGCCTTGCGAACCAAAGATCTGGGTCTGGAAGTCGGTTACAAACTGGGAAGGTATTAGCACCCCAATCCGTCCTCCTTACCCGACGGAATCCATGCTTGTAAGTCTGTTTCAAAGGGTGAGAAATAATATGTTGTTTGAACGAAAGAATTGCTATCTGGAATGGAACTGAAATGAGAAATGGAACAAAAAGAGAACAAAAAGAAAGAATGGGGAAAATGTAGGGAAAATAAAGAATATGCTCGAATGGGCCCTACCCTACTGCCTACGTACCTCATCAGGAAAATGAGGATCAGAGTCGACGTAGTTTGCCTAACTAAGGCGGGCACTTGTTTGTGTTTTTTAGGATGAAGTTGCCATAGTTCTAACTCAGGTGTTACCAGATCTGACTCGAGGGTGTTTACCGTATCATTGTTTGAACTGTCGAGGCAAGTCGTATTCGTTCGCAAAGAGTGGGAGATGAGAAGAGAAGACGCGATGTCTTGTTGGTTTATTGTCTTTTAAAAGATGTATTTTGACTTTACGTTTATCGCAGGTACAACACTAAAGACTATGATATATGAGCGAATACTTTCCAAGATCTCCCCCAATGGGACGTTTGTAAATTATCGTAGAAGAATGGAGGAGACCTCCACTGATCATTTCCCATATAGCTTAAGGCTCGTGGCGTATTATACCTACTTCCCTTTTAAATGTTTTTTTTAATATTTTTCTTTATAGGTGAGAAGTGAGACTCAAATTGTGAAAGGAAAAACTCTAATGGAAACTAGACTTTACCCAAAGTTAATTGAGTTTAATGGTGACCTATGGTTAGTGGAGCTTGAAATATTAAAGCTACCTAAGAGGATATTAGACTAGAAATGCAAGCACAAAAATTAATAATGAATAAAATGGTCCTCCTACGTCATGGTGGGCGAGAACGGGCGTAAGTCGTAAATGGGATAAAATGATGGATCGGGTGGGTCGGTTGCATGGTGCTGAGACGCACGACTTATGGTGTGCAACATACAAGGCTTGCTTTTGGGTGTATTGGAGTGGAACAATGATAATCGAGGAATCCTAAAGTCACATGAAACTTTATTTGTTTGTTTATTTGAAATTCTTCGAATTTGGATCGAATAACTCCTTTTCTTTATTTTTGAAAATTGGTCATCTAACGCTTCATTTTATCTTTTCTATCCTAATTATAGGCATCACATATAAAGTTATAACTATTACATCACAAAGTATAAACCATAAAGAATATCAAAGCAAAATGAATAGAAAATAATCCAAATCCGTAAGTGAATCCTCGCGTGATACCTTGCACCACAAAAAGAGTGTTAGTAAATGAAATGAAGATGAGGATGCCAAAATATGGACAAGTGGATGTAAACACCCCAAATTTGTCCTCACTTTTTCTCACACCATGGCTTGTGATCTTTCATTTTTGTTTTAACATAAGCATTACATCTCATATTGCATATTTGTTTCACTGCATTTCATCTGCATCTAGGGTTTGTGATCTGAGTAATCCAAGAATCAATCTGAGCCATCCCAATGGACTTGAAGCTTTACAAGAGGGTCCATGTGTATTCTATAATCATAATGTGCTCCCCAAAGTTCATGAAAGTCAAGGGATCACAAGAATTGGCAAAGGCATGGAAGCAGAGCTAGGGTTTTCCCGCACAGATGACCAAAATTAGGGTTTTGGTTTCAGAGGCCTTAATTCCAAATTTTTTGGTCATACTAGTTTCTAATGTTCTTAATATGTTATAAGGATCATCTGTACCAAGTTTGATGAAGAAATTCATTGTGTAAGTCATCTGATCATTGGGTAACTTCTTGAGCAAGTTAAGTCAAAATCAGGGCATCTGAGGCCCCCCAACAAGGGTACCAAATGATCATTTTCATCAAAATTGAAGTTCTATGATATTTATTTGATCTTAGAAGTGGTTGGAAGTTCACAAGATTGAAGAATTTTGAGCCAATTGCAAACTTGCCATTTTTGGAAATGACTTGTAATGGAAACTTTCCATTTTGGGAAAGATTTTCAACCTCCTCTTTCATGACCAAAAATGCTTCAAATGAAAAATTGTTGTACATGAAATTTGTAGATTAGGTCTTTCCCTTTTCAAAAAGTACTAGAACATGTCTTGATTCATCCTAGAACTCAAGATATGGCCTTTCAAAGTTGGCAAAAATCCTATAATTTTCAAGTTCATGTCAAAGAGGGATTTTTGCATATTGGCATTTCAAGCTTCTAAGTGACCTCTAATGTAAACAAACACTTCATAACATGCCAAAGCAACTTCTAAACATCAGAATTGGCCCAAGAATTTGGCATTTTCATGACTTGATCTTCAAGAAACTCCAAAGAGGGAAAATTGCATAAACATTGAAATCTCTTCATCCAAGCATCACAGCTCACTTCTATTGATCCAAGGGCTCCCCACAAACTCTGCTGAGGCCAAGACACCCCTTGAAACAGCTCTGCACCATGCCCATACCTCAAGTACACAAATTTGACATTTTTGCAAATTGGCCCATACCAATCAAGTTGTGCCACCACCCACTCTCTGACCAATCACAATGACTTATGTGAACCCTAAGGACCTCATTTCATAGAGCATTGAAGCCTGAAACATCTTAGAACTCAGAATTCACAAAATCACCAAAAAACTTCCCTTCTTCGAATTGCACAAACCAACCATCAAACTTCAAAACAAACTTCACCAATCATCTCAAAATCACTCATAGAACACAAAGCAACCCTCAAAATGGCCTGAAACCTCCCAAATCAAAAATACGATTTCTGCAAAACTAGAACCAAACACTTCAAAATAGCCATCACAAGCTTGCTCTAAGCTCCTCATAATCATCAGGGAGTTCATTGGGTTTGATTTGCACCAAGAAAGAGGCCAGAAAGCTCAGGAATTGAAAGCTCCATCTCAGGTAACTATGAAGAACATTTTTTCTAGAACTTGCTATTTAAGTTAAAATATCAATCTTCATGTTCCCCTAATCACACTTATATGTTTAGTTTCAAAAATGAGTGAAATGACCATGTATAAAGCTTCTGAAACTTTTTAACCTAGGATGTTTTTTTCTTCGACTTCCCTTTTTGATGCATGATAAATGAGTTTTGAGCCTGGATTCATGTTAGGAAGTTTAGGGGAATGTTTCTGGAGCTTTAGAGAGCATGGGTGAGCTTAGGGAGAGAGATTGAGTTTTGAGGTTGCCGAAGAAGATGACCGGAACACTGTTCCGGTCACCTGAGGATAATTAGGGTTTAAGTCCCAGTTTGAATCTCCACCCTTAGATCTTAGGTTTACCGCGCGTGTGTGTGTGGCTCAGATTCGTCCAGTAGCCCTAATTTTATTTAATTAGTTTAATTAATTCAGTTTAGCCCATATTAGATCCAGGCCATCCAAACACGCGCCAGTCAATTCCCTCCTTTTTCATTCAAATCTCATCCCTTGGATACGCTGACTTCCCATTAAATCCATTTTTAATTCATTTTATTTTATTTCCTTTGCACGATTAATTTAAAATGGTTAGAAACATCAAAAAAATATTTCCTTTTGCATTTCTGATCCAAATATTTTTCTCAAACCAAAATTAATTTTTATTTTATTTTTTGCATTTAAAGAGTATTTTTAAAATATTTAAATTTTATTTTTAATTAATTAAAGGATTTTAATTAATTAAAAATACATTTAGGTTTCTAAAAATCACCAAAAAAATCATGAACCATTTCAATACATTTAGAAACATTTTCAAACTCTTCATACAAATTTCTTTCTAGGTTTGATCATAATTTCACAATTTTCTTTGAATTAGGGTTCTTTAAAATCACATTTTCTAACCCTAGTTTGAAAAATTCATTTCTGCCTAACCATGAAGAATTTTAACTTGATTCTTTTTGCATTGTTTCACATATTGCATGTAGTTTCTAGGCTATTTTCCTCATGAATTTATCTTGCATTTTTAAATTGATTTGCATTTTCCTTTGAGAATCACCCAAAAACCCTAGCAAACTTAGGAAATTCATAACTTTCAATAGGTTTAGCTTCTGACCTTCTCCTTTGGGGTGTGACCTTGTATAGGTTTAGGTTTTGATTGATCTTGGTTTCAATTTTTTATCATATTGTATGCTTCTGTTTTGTTCATTTGCATCTCATATGTTCATAAAACCCTAATTTCTCATGTTCATTTGCATCCACCTTGCATATTCATCATCATGTGAACTTGCCATGACATTTCAAGCATTCATATGTCATCTTAGACATCTTAGGACATGTTAGAACATTGCTTGATCATTTATTCATTCATTTTCCATGACTTGCATTCATTACATTTCATAAACATCCATGTGTTTTCAAGCTCCTAACCATGCTTTCATGACATCTCATCTTTGTATGAACATCCATATGCATATTGTATGACTTTGCATCATCTCATAACACCTTAGCATTGCATAATCACTTCTGGCTTTGGTCTTTGCATCTCATTTCAATTCATTTCTTTATGCTTCATGTCTTAAGCATTCATACTAACACTTTCAGATACTTTTGGTAAGTTACTTGGGAGGTGGATTTTCCTTCACCTCTCAGCTCTTCTTATCTCATTCATATGCATTTTTATATGTCTTTGAAGTGAACTTGTTCACTTATGTTCCATCATTCTTACTTTCTTTCTTTCAAGTTACTTATCTTCTTCAGGAAGTAGGTAACTTGTTCCTTTTCCTCCTTCTCTTTTCATCTGCTTCTTCCATTGGTGGCCTTGAAGATCTTTCCTCTTAAGCCTAACAAGCCATAGGATGCCCAAGCATGATAACTTTTAGGGTTGTGTATAGTCCCCCTTACTCTTTTACCTTTGAGTCTCTCTTCTCATCTCAATAATCAGAGATTAAACTCTTAAAGTTTTAGGACTTTGGAATTAGGGTTATGCCTGCATCCTTCTCTTAGGATGGAGTGTATAATTTTAATCCTAAGTGTTAAACCTTTAATTTGTTTAAACCTCTTAATCAAAACACATTAATAATCACTAAGACTTCATCTTGTAACTTCGGCCTTACATTAGGGTTCTATCTCTTCCTTATGGTTAAGAGGGACTAACCCTAGTGTTTAATGGACAAGTCCCCCTCAAGTTGTCTTACAAACTTAAAATCCACTTCTTAATCTCATCCATTTAATTAAAATCCATTTGATAAAGGCTTGTTATATAATTAATTTAATCCCTAACCATGGATTAAGTTGAGGTATCTTCCTCAGCTTAAGTGTTCTCATCTATTATCCTTCTATTAGGATTGGTGTAATGAGTTCACTAATCTGTGATTAGAGATTAAACTCATTACTTAACACTAAACAAAAACCCAAAAACATCTAAATAATCACAAGTAGGTTAATGATCTTAATCCTACATCATCATGGTAATTAAATTGAGATGCTTATCTCATACTTAAGTATGCTCATTATCCCTAATCAGGGAGGATATAATGAGTTTACAACCCTTGATTTAGGCTTAAGCTCATTAACTTATGCAAAACACCAAAAACAATAAAAAACTGAAAACACAAAAACAAACAATAATCATCTCCTCCGGGATTCTTTTCTCATCACATTTATTCACAAACGAGAACTCGCTTCTTCCGTCTAATGTAACACAGTTAGCACTTGAGCCAGACGAGTCATACACTTGAGCATAGACAAGTAAGTAGTTCACAGTCAATTCATTTTCAGTCTCTTTCAGTCGAACTACGGTGTTCTGACTTCCTCATTGAACGAGAGGATATGTAGGTATAACTTAATAGTTATCGAACAAAAGTCTCTTTGTCATCCCCCTCTTTCAGCTTTCTTTTCTAAGCCTCAGTTCCTGAGCATTCCCCCTTTTTTGCACTGACACCTGTACATTCTTTTCTTTAGCTTTTGCATACAGATAGCACATACACTACCCCTTTAAACACAATCTTGTAAGTGTGGATCCCGTCGAGTACGATGGACAATCTGGGTGCTAATACCTTCCCAGGTTGTAACCAACCCCCTTTCTCAGTTTCTCTGGTTCGCAACCGTCTTATCCATTCTTTTCTAGGTTTATGTAGCATTACCTTTCCTTCGGGATAAAAATACCTAGCTGACGACTATATTCAATTCATTCTCATCTTCTCTCTTTTCCGACCGTTCGCGTCTGCATCCTGGGACCCTGATGTCTTTTCGGGGGAGCGACAGTTTGGCGACTCTGCTGGGGAACCTTATCTTGCAACCAGGGCTTCTGGTTCTTTTTGTGGGTTTCTCCTAGCGCTTGTTTGATTTGTGTTTATGGGGGTGTTATGTGTATATGTGCTTTTTGTTTATTGCTTTATTTATTGCTTTATGTACAACTTTATTTATTTCTTTCATTTACTGTTTTTATGCATTTCATATTACTGTCATCATGTCATTATGCTGGATCTGCTGTTTACCTTGGTGGGAGGGATATTCAGTGAGTAAGGTTCCATACCAGGAGCCTGAGTGACACATAGGATAGAGTGGCTTCATATTCTTTCCCATTTCATTTCGGTCTGGTGTGGGAATATGAAACACGGTTCAAACATGGGTTTCTTCTTGAGAACTCTGTGCTACGGATTTCCTGTAGTACTAGGGCTATCTGGGAAGCCTTCTAAGTCTGGATGACCTTTTTATGACCTTCAGCATCTGAGGTGAATTAGAGGAGGATCCTTTATGATTAATGTAAACACTGTACCTCCAGGTTATAAGTGTTTACACTTCTCATAACTGATCCAAGTCTGAGGATCTTTGTTCTAGAACAATACCTGTGAGGGGGTTGGGATTTTTACAGGTTTGCAGGAACCCTTGGCCTCATCATACCCTGTTATCAGATTTGTTTTAAGGTTACATAATTTTGGACTATTCTTGTAAAACCCTGGACTCGTGACTCTTTATTTGAGTCCCCCGCCTAGTTACTGGTTCTCTAAGCCTTCATCTGGATTTTTGAACACACATGGACCTTATCAAAGCAGATAATAGATCCAACACTTTATCACAAACCCTTGCATATCATTCTTCATACATCATTTTGCATCATTTTAACATTTGTCTATTTGTTTTACAGGGTATCCACATCTTATTTTTGGTTTGGTTTTGACTTTTCTTCTACATCATCCATCTTCACCAGCTATCTTCATCAGATATTCCCTTCAGCACCTTCATCAGTTGCTTTCATCAGTACTTCTCCTCAGTCCTCTTCATCAGTATCCATTATCAGTATGGACCCATCCAGGAAGAGCAACATTACATACCATTTCTTTGAGCCCTCCCTAGCAGGCATCAGGCAGATTCAGACACTCATCACTCCTGATCATGTCCCTTTATTCAGGAAACATTATGGTGGTATTATGGACATGATCATGGATTTGGATGCATCACAGAGGAGCATGATTCACACTTGCTTGCAGTTCTATGACCCTCCTCTCAGATGTTTCACTTTTTTAGACTTTCTGTTAGGCCCCTTATTTGAGGAGTTTTCCATGTTGTTGGGTGTCCCCATTAAGAGAGGGATCCCTTTCAACCCTGAGATGACTTCTCCCAAGAATGAAGATATAGCTAAGGCTCTGTGTTTGGAAACCACCATCATTGATCAGAATATGACTACTAAGACTGAAATCCCAGGCCTCCATTTGGACTTCTTGATTACTCAGGCCACTAGTCATGCTGCAGCAGGGAAGTGGGACACTGTTTGTGCTCTTTTGGCCCTTAGCATATATGGTATCATCTTGTTTGCAGACGAGCCTAAGTTTGTAAGCAAGAATGATATCCATCTCTTCCTATTGAAGAATCGAGTTCCTACCTTGCTTGGGTATTTCTACTACTCAGTGCATCAAAGGAATGAGAAGCAGAGGGGAAGATTAGTCAGATGTTGTGCACCTCTCTTCTACTGTTGGTTATTGAGACACTTGCCAAAGTAAAAAGCTTTCTTGAATCCTCATCAGTCAAGAAACTGGGCTAAGAGAATGATTGCTCTCACTTCAGAAGACATCAGGTGGTGCACTCAGAGCACCAAGGGTAGAGACGTAATCACAAGTTGTGGGCAGTATCCCAATGTACCTCTGATTAGAGTGAATGGTTGCATAAACTACAATCCTTTGCTGTTCAAAAGGCAATTAGGGTATGCCTTGGTGCATCCACCAAGAGAGCAGTACTTGTCAGAAACCCTTTACTGTGACATTCAGAATAATCATGCCATTATCCGATAAACAACCTAGGCTTCGAATAACATCTAGACAAAAGGGACTGCCATTATTGGCAAGTGCAACAACATAGCTTCAGCTCAATACATTGATTGATCTCGCATCAGAGGACAGATCACCCGCATGCCATTCACCCTGGAGGATGTTCCTGGACCATCAGCAGTAGAGCCTGTGCTTACAGTCAATTTAGAGGAGTTTGAGAAGTTGAAGGAAAGGAACTCTCAGCTTTCTGAAGCTCTAAAGAAGACCCTCTGGGAGAGGAATGATAGTTGTCTGGATAATGAAAGGTTAGAGAAGCTCTGGATCGATCATATGACCAAGATTGAGAAGACAAATGTTTACATCAGAAGAGCCCGAGCAGGGGAGTTGGTATTGAAGAATGCTTGCAAAGAAGCCAAGATTCAGAAGGCCAGAGTTGAGCACTACCAGGAACCTTCTTATCAGGACCATCATAGAGCATCCAGTTGGCCCAGTGACTGATGCTCTCCTGAAGGAAGTCAGAGAGGATGATCATGGGCTGGATGTTTGATTTCTTTGTATTTGTACTTCATTTTATTTGTATTTTTGTTGATGTTTTTGTATTTTGACCCACCATGGGAACTTATTTGTAATCATGAACTATGTATCTTTACATTTTGTAATATATGGTTTGTGTGTTATTCTGTGGGCTTCATTTCGCTTCAACATCATCATTTCTCGAGGTCTGGAAGGTCAAAACCAAAGAACCAAACCGGATACCCTTGGAAGACAAATAGACATACTGCATTGCATACTAACCTCATTCTTTGTTTTGTAGGTTTTTTTGTTGTTGTTTTCTCACTTTGTTGTGGTTTCAGGAAACATTGCTCGTAGGAGATTCTTCCCCATCAACAGAGTTCATCGGTATCCTACAAGAAACAACCTTCCGAGCTTACAGATGTGTCGCTCCCTGGATTTCCATCCTGGTACAAACGTGAAAGTGGTCCAGAAAAGATAGAGTCGCCAGCCAGACATTTTTATCCCGAAGGAACGAGAATGGTAATGCTGCACAAACCAGAAGAAAAGAAAAGGAAGGATAAAGGTCCTGCGAACCAAAGAAACGGAGTTCGAGAGTCGGTTACGACCTGGGAAGGTATTAGCACCCCAGATCGTCCGCCGTACCCGACGAGATCCACGCTTGCAAAGAAACTGTTTCAAAAGGTGAAAGAATGAAAGTTGTTGCAAAGAAAAGGAACTGAACTGGAGAAAAGAAAAGAAAGGGGGAAAATGTAGGGAAAATAAAAGTCTGCTCGAACGGGCCCTACCCCGCTGCCTACATACCTCATCTGGACAATGAGGATCAGAGTCGCCGTAGTTCCCCTAACTAGGGGTGGAAAAGATTGCTTGTGTCTTAAGGCTTGAACTTCCTATGTCAATGCTCAGGTGTTGCAGGCTCGGACGACGAGTGCGTAACCGTCTTGAAAAATGACAAGTAGGAGCTAATTCGTATGTGAAGAGTGAATGAGGTGAGAAGAGAATTCCCGAAGGAAAGACGCTTATTGTTTGTTTGTGTTTTATAGAAGTCTTTTAAGAGTGTGTCACAAGGAAGTGAAGGTAAAGCCTTTTCTAAGGACATGTCCTTATTACCACATCCCAAGATAGAATGAGTAACAAGTCCATCAAGAATGAAGAAGATCCTCAAACTTGTGTCCTAAGACTAGGATTTAAATTCACTAACTTGTTTGTATTATTAAGTGTTTTGGTGGATTGAAGTGAAGAAGTGTTTTTATGCTTTTCCTTGAGAGAGTGACAAAAAGGAGAAGTCACCTCAACTATTATTAGATGTTTTTTATGGATTTTGTTTGAAGATGAGAAAGAGAGAGCACCAAAAGGATCTCAAAAGGCAAAACTAAAGGGGAAGTCTAATCCTAAAGTTATCATGCAAAGGTGGTCCTATGGTTAATGTGGTTTGAACTATATCCTAAGAAAAAGGAATAGAAGAAGAAGAGAGGAAGAAAGAATTAGAGAACAACTTACTCCTCTAAAGGAGATAGGTTGCTTCGAAAGGAAGAAGAGAGAAGACAGCACAAGATGGCACAAGGCACATTAACAATTACAAAATAGAAAACAAAGCAAGAGAGGAGATAAAGAATTGAAATGTGGATAACATCCACACTTCACTCACCATGAGCCCCTGAAATGGTTAGAACTAAGCACATATGACAAGACAAAATCAAACAAGAGCAAGTGAGGCATAAACAAGCAAAATATCAACTCCACACACCATAATAAGAAGTGATTCACCTTACTTTTCATACTAAAATGACTCAAACAAAACAGAAGAGGAAGAAGGAGAAGCAGGGCATTTCAAGTCCACATGAACTACTTATGAAAGAATAAAGCATACATGAGATCAAACACATCATTCAAACCTAAAAATCATCATTTACCTTAAGACCAGA
Source organism: Lathyrus aphaca (assembly GCA_963966055.1). Taxonomy (NCBI): domain Eukaryota; kingdom Viridiplantae; phylum Streptophyta; class Magnoliopsida; order Fabales; family Fabaceae; genus Lathyrus; species Lathyrus aphaca. Next base: position 451,041,546 of record OZ014521.1, read on the forward strand.
ATCATATCACCACTAGCAAGGGCACAAACAACACAAAAGACCAAGGAAAGGGTAATACAAGTTTAAACATAATCATCACAAGAATGAGAAGTGAAGTAAATATGTGCATAAGTGTAAGAATAACAAATGCTCCTCAAATCAAGACATAGGCATCATTTTAAAACTAGGAGCCTAAACATGTTAAGATGTTCCCAAGGAGCATGAGAAGCTTCTAAAAATCAGAAGAAAAATCATCCATAAATTACACTTTAATATGAATCAAATGCAAAAAGAACCAAGTCAAAATTCAAATTGATGCTCAAGATAAAAATTCTACAAGTCAGCATGTATTTAAAATGAATTAAAAACAATTAATAAAAGGGGAAATTAATTCCTACGTGGAAAATAAAAATAAATGAAAAGTAAAAATATCATAAATTAAAGAAAATTAAAAGGAACAATCATGATTTTTTTTGGAATTTTTGTGAATTTCTGGGTATTATTAATGAATTAAATAAATCAAAACAAATAAAAGAAAAATAATAAAATAAAAGAAATGAAAAGTAATCATAATGAATAGATGAGATTGAAAGAGGAACAGATCAAGGGCCATGCGCAAGAGTCAGCTTGACATCTAGTAATCAGATCCTAATGCTACCATTCAAACTTGTTAATTAAATGAGATCTAACGGCTGCGTTTTAAAGTTATGATAATCCTATTTAATTAAACTAATAAAACAAAATTAACTTAATTAATCCAGATCCAAGGGCTAGGATCTAATCTGGACATCACTAAACCTAGGGGTGGCAAAACGGGTCGTGGCCCGCCGGCCCGCGCACCTGCCTAAAAATGGCGGGTTGGGTTGGGATTTCGAGCCCGCCGCCCACTAGAGTCCGCCCCGCTAAAGACCGCCACCCGCCAAAGCCCGCCCTGTCAAAACAAGCCACCCGCCAAAGCCCGCCGCACCTATGAAATAAACATTTTTCCTTATATTTTGCTTATAATTTAGGTGAAAGCTTGTTGAAAGTTCTATTTTTTATAGAAGATTAATACTTGATGGACTTAGTCTTTTGCCATTTATGCTTTCAAAGTGTTGGTATGATGTTTTTTTTATTGAAATTAAAAAAAAAACATTTAATTTATTTTAAAAAATAGAAAAAAATAAATAAATAATGAAGGCGGGCAAGCCCGCCGCCCGCCAACCCGCCACTTTGGTGGGGCGGGCTAAACTTTTATGCCCATTTCAACTTGGCGGGCATGCCCGCCCCGCTCGTTTTTTGGCGGGCTTTAGGCGGGGCAGTGTGGGGCGGGGTGGGCGGCCCGTTTTGCCACCCCTAACTAAACCCTAATTAACCCTAACCTAAACCCTACCGGCCGGAGAAGCGCCGGTGGTCTTCTCCGGCGAGCCACAAGTTGCAGATTCACAAACCTTCATGAAAACAAGCAAATCATATACAGAAATGATCCTCAGGCCAAGCATATCACGAATAAAACATCAAAATAGCATAACATAACACACACAAGCTGAATCGAAGAGAAGAAGTTTGGATCTAAAACTTTCAGATCCACAGTTTTGCCTCATCTCACCACCATTTTCAAAACAAAATAGATCAACATTCTCAGGACAACAGGTAGAATACAATGCACACAAAAGAAATCACATCCAGGATGATAAATTTTTGAGTATACCTGAAATTGCAGAACCTTTAAACCTCCAAGAAAAGCAACCTCTAGCTCCAGATAAGCTTCTTGACACTTCTAATCACAAAATAAATGTGAAAGAAGCTTCCAAACAGCCTGGATCTTGCCACACGATTATATCTGCTATGAACTTGCAATGATGTAAAACTATACTTATAGCTCACAATAATGGCGAATTCATGACCTTTAGAACTCAAGGATGAAGACTGTGTAGTTAGTTTTGGCAATGAGTGAGGGAGATGAGAGATTCGAAGCAAATTGCAGAAATGCAAGAAAGTCGAATTTGAGAAAATGAGAGAAGCTCCTGGTGTATTCAAGTCATGCTTAGCTTATATATGAGGTGTTTACCATGCTGATTAGGGTTTGCAAGCAATGGCACGTGGGAAGAGAGTGTGTGATATGAATTTGAATTATGGCAAGAAGAGTGTGATCTTTTCTTTCACTCGTGGATTCCTCCCCTCCTTGGCACATACTGACCTCATTTGATTCACTCATTCACCACTGAATAAATCCTGGCCCTTGGATGCTTGTATCATGCTTTTCCCATGATTTTGCAAAAAATGCATTTTGTGAAATACCATGCACTCATGCACGAATTTGGTGAGCTCTCTTGGGAAAAAAGTCTTCTTGGCAATGCATTGTAATATTGTGACTTCTTTTTGTCTCTAAGTCAGCTTGGGAATGATTTATAACACATTTTGCAACTTGGTATAAAGTTGATTTTCATGTAAGACCCTAAAATAAGTCCAACTTCAAATTATCATAATTTTCAAACCACAAATGATATGGATGAGTTCTTGTACTTTTTGAAAATGGGAGAACATGCCCTATAACTTTCATGTTCAGTGGAAATTCATTTGGAGTCATTTTGGCCATGTAAGAATCACTTGAACATTAGGGAAAAACTTGCCAAAAATAATAACTTCCATTACAAGTCACATGCCAAAAATGGAAAGTCTCTCAAAACCTCTTGATTCTTGATATTTGACTTTGCCAAACCTCTTATGTGACCTTAAGGACATACCTTGGCTTGAAAAATGGGATTGGAACCCATGAATTGCCACAGTTGTCTTTTCAAATAATCAGTTTGACCAATTTCTTCTTGTGCAAGCATCTGATGAAATAACTGCCTTCCTTAATGAATCTTCTCACTATATTTCATCCATAGAATTCTCATATCATATGAAGGACTTTTCCCACATGAAATGGTCAAAGTCACAAAGAATCCCTGCTTGACAAGAAACCCTAATTTGAGGATCATTTGTGTTGGAGCTTGCCCTTCCTTGGATCATCTGATAACCTCCCAACCCTTGGGGCTCTTGTAAAGATTCTTGAGCTTGTATAAGACATAAGAACAACTTGTGAGACTTACCATAGTCATTTAACCTCTTGCTTTAACTTGTAAGGTTTCACATGTACCATTGATTGATCATATGCCCAATGCTAGAACATGAGAATGTTATGCTTCATTTTTCTATGAAAAGATGCTAAAAATATGCCATGCTTATGATGATTATGTCATGAAGATGATGCTAGAAACAAGAGGGCAAATTTGGGGTGTTACAGCTGCCTCTATTAAAGCAACTGTTGATTTGAAAAGGACGATATCACGGGCTATTGACCGTTCAAGATAAACTGTGGTTGAATACCAAGAAGAACCTGAAATTTGCACTATGCTGGAGAATGCAAGCAATGGGAAATAAACCCAACCAAATAACACTTTGGCGACTGAAGCAGGGACAAAGCAGATGAGCTCCTTCCAACCTGAACTGTTACTTCAAATAAGGAAAACTTAGACAGACAAGTCTTCTTCAAGCAAACTTGTTACGCAAGGAATTGGACATACGAGCCCTCCTCATACATTTTACAAAATATATGACTTGAAATAGATGAGTCTTCTTCGGATAACCCGTTACGCTAGGATCGGCGATGCACTTAAGTCCGTGGGATAGACCTGCATGATCAGGATAGACGAACCGTCTTCATATATTATCCGTGGATATATGGTCTAAGACAGACGAGTCTTCTTCAAATAACATGTTACGCCATGTGCACCCTTAGGATTTGACGAACCCTCTTCACAGATCTTTCGAAGATACGTGATACCTGAGACAGACGAACCTCCTTCGGATAACCCTGTTACACCAGGACCGGTAACCATTTTGACGTTTAATACCACCGTCAGGACTTCAAACCTCTTCAACACAGACGAGTATTGGATGATCATCAGGAGAACACAAACGAGTGTCATAAATCAATGATACCAACACATATCAGACGATGATCTAAGAAACACAGACGAGCGCTTCAGGCGATGATACAGACGAATGTCAGTCATTGATACAAACGAATACCAGAAATCCAACACATACGAGCATTTGGAGAAGTAATACAGACGAGTATCAGAGATCCAACACAGACGAGTGTGAGGGATGATACAAACAAGTATCCAAGCAATGCAAACGAGCTTCAAACATATAACAAACACAAACGAGTGTTGGGAGATGCAAACGAGCAATCAAGCAAATACCAAACACATACGAGCGCTGGGTAATGCAAACGAGCAACAAACAAATGCCTGATTGGAAGTAAGAATCACAACTCTGTAGGGGAGAACAAGGTCCAGATACTTTGACACTTAACTATGGTTGGGGAGATGAATAATTGTTTGTATCACCACATTGGCCAAAAATAAATTGGCGACTTCTCTGGGGAATATTTCAAGGATGAGAGTGAATCCCAAACATGAACTTTGTGGGGAAATTCGACGTTCAACTTCCTGCTGGGAATACTTCACTTGTGGAAAGATAATCCACTTGGGGATGGATGAAAGTCCTTCAACTATCCTTGGAGTTCTGCTGGGGATTCACCTGCTCTAACTCAGCTAGGGAACATTCTCTGCTTGGGGAGACATGACACCATCCTGCAAAACCTGCAACAACAGTATAAACACATGTGTCCCAGGGACTTGCATGGTATGATCTGATCATCCATTGCCACCCGACATTCAAAGATAGTTTTAAATGTTTCATTGTATGTCTTTTTTTATGGAAAATCACCATGTTTCAAATGCAACGTTCTTTTTGCCGAAAATTCAGGACATTTTTGCAAACAAAATAAACAAAACACAACACAACTTTTGACTGAATATTCATTTATTGAGAGGCCTCTGAATAGGCAAAGTTTTACATCGGAAAGCAATTACCTGGAAAGAGGCAGCCACCATAAAATTGAGAAAAGAAACTATCCTAATGGCAATGTACATGGCATTCCAATGAGTTTCCTTCCTGCTATGACCAACATTTCTTCAAGACTTTCTGCTCCTACCTTTGCTTTCTGAAGGATAAGAAGGGACTGATTCCTACCCTTCTGGTATTGTCAGACTGTGCGAAACGGTGATTTGGTTCGGATTACTCGAATTGCAGTTGTTCGCTTATTCCATTGTTTTGCATGGATCGCCCTTTCGGGTTTTCAATCCACCGGGATACCCCTTTTTGCCTGAGCTCTCCGATGTGGCTTTTCAACTCATCGGGTGTACGTCTTTTTATTTTTTTTCCCTAACTTTTGCCCGAGCTCTTTATTCTGTTTTTAGCTCGCCGGGATGCCCTTTTCTTGCCTGGACTTTAATTCTATTTTTGTGTCCAATGGGTCTTTTTATGCGAAGTATTTTTTAACTGTGTCCGAGTTAACAAGAGACTAGAAATCTTCTCCATCCATAGTAGTGAATATCAGCGCCCCACCCGAGAAGAATTTCTTCACTATGAATGGGCCCTCGTAGTTTGGGGTCTACTTGCCCCTGTGATCTGAACCTAGAGGAATAATCCTCTAGAGTACAAGCTCACCTACTTGATACTCCCGAGTGCGTACTCGTTGGTCGAATGCTCGCTTCATTCTCCTCTGATAAAGCTGACCATGACAGATAGCCGCTAATCTTTTTTCCTCAATTAGACACAACTGATTATATCGAGCACGTACCCATTCAGCCTCATCAAGCTTCACATCCATCATCACACATAAAGAAGGAATTTCCATCTCAACAGGCAAGACTACCTCCATGCCTTATACCAGGGAAAATGGAGTTTCCCCGGTTGACGTCCTGACTGACGTTCGGTACCCATGTAGCGCGAACGATAACATCTCATGCCAATCTTTGTAAGTGACAACCATCTTCTGTACAATCTTCTTAATGTTTTTATTAGCTGCCTCTACCGCACCATTCATCTTTGGTCGGTAAGGGGAAGAATTGTGATGCTGAATTTGGAAGTCCCGACACAGTTCTACCATTATCTTATTGTTCAAATTGGAACCATTATCAGTAATGATTTGCTCGGGTACTCCGTATCTACAAATGATGTCTCTTTTCAGAAATCTGGGTACCACTTGGCGAGTGACATTGGCATAAGATGTTGCTTCAACCCATTTGGCGAAGTAATTAATCACAACCAAGATGAAACGATGCCCGTTTGAAGTAGTAGGCTCTATTTTCCCGATCATATCAATGCCCCACATAGAAAAGGGCCAAGGAGATGACATGACGTTAAACGGGCTACGAGGACACATGCACATTTTCTGCATATATCTGGCACTTGTGGCACTTACGGGCGTATGAACAACAATCTGCATCCATTGTTAACCAATAATACCCTGACCTCAACAACTTCTTAGCCATTGCATGTCCTCCTGCATGGGTACTGAAGGATCCCTCATGGACTTCCTGCATTAACAAGCCTATTTCGTGTCTATCCACGCATCTGAGCAGGACCATGTCAAAGTTCTTCTTATCAGAACTCCGTCTGCATTCAAAAAGAAACTAGCAGCAAGTCGTCTCAAGGTCTTCTTGTCGTCGAATGATGCTCCAGCTGGGTACTCTTGTTTTTCTAGGAAAAACTTAATATCAAAATACCAAGGTTTCTCATCAGACACTGCGTCTACAGAGAAAGCATACGCCGATGCGTCAAGCCTGGAAATGTCAATCCTGGGCACATAATTCCAACATAAGACTTTGATCGACGAAGAAAAAGTAGCTAATGCATCGGAGAATTGATTATCATCTCGTGGTATATACTGCAGCTTAACTATTGTGAAGAACTTCAACAGTCTTCGGGCATAATCCCTATAAGGAATTAAGTGCTCTTGATGCGTAAACCACTTGCCGGTAATCTGGTTAATTATGAGGGTTGAATCCCCGAATATATCGAGGGTGTTAATCCGAAGATTAATAGCCTCCTCTATTCCCATTATGCATGCCTCGTACTCCGCTTCATTGTTGGTGCAACCAAAAGTAATTCTGGCAGCGAAGGGAAAATGAACACCTTCAGGAGTGATAAGAACAGCACCAACTCCACGTCCGTTGATATTGACTGCCCCATCAAACATCAACTTCCATTGGGATTCAGGGTCTGGCCCCTCCTCCAGAAGTGGTTCCTCACAATCTTTTTCCTTGACGTATATGATGTCCTCATCAGGGAAATCAAACTTCATCGGCTGATAGTCGTCCTCCAGTGGTTGCTGTGCAAGATAATCTGACAATTCACTTTCTTTGATGGCTTTCTAGGAAGTATACTGTATATCATACTCTGTTAAGATCATTTGACACCTTGCAACCCTTCCGGTTAATGCTGGTTTCTCGAAAATATACTTGACAGGGTCCATTTTTGAGATTAGCAATGTGGTGTGGGTCAACATGTATTGTCTCAGTCAGCGAGCAGCCCATGCCAAAGCGCAACAAGTTTTCTCGAGCAGTGAATAACGGGACTCATAGTCGGTAAATTTTTTGCTAAGGTAGTAAATTTCATGCTCTTTTCGACCAGACTCGTCATGTTGGCCTAGCACACACCCCATCGAGCCTTCTAACACAGTCAATTACATGATAAGTGGCCGTCCTGGAACTGGAGGCATTAGAATCGGAGGCTCCTGCAAATATTCTTTTAGTTTTTCAAAGGCTCTTTGACAGTCCTCATTCCACCTGACCGTTTGTTCTTTTCTCAACAATTTGAATATTGGCTCGCACGTGGCAGTTAAATGAGATATGAACCGAGAAATGTAGTTCAACCTCCCTAAAAACCCATACACTTCTTTTTCTGTTTTCGGTGCAGGCATTTCTTGTATTGATTTTACTTTCGCAGGATCTACCTCAATTCCTTTCTGGCTAACAATAAAACCCAGCAATTTACTGGAACGCACTCCGAAAGTGCGCTTGTTTGGATTCAACCTTAACCGGTACTTTATCAACCTATCAAACAACTTCTTGAGATTGACCAAATGTTCTTCTTCATCCCGGGACCTGGCAATCATATCGTCCACATAGCATTCAATTTCTTTGTGTATCATATCGTGGAACAATGTTACCATAGCTCGTTGATACGGTTCCCCTGCATTCTTCAACACAAAGGGCATGACCTTATAACAGAATATACCCAATGGGGTAATGAACGTCGTTTTCTCCATGTCTTCCGGCGCCATCTTGAACTGATTGTACCCGGAGAAGCCATCCATGAAAGAAAATACCAAAAACTGAGCGGTGTTATCTACCAACACATCAATATGAGGTAAGGGAAAATCATCCTTTGGAACCGGAGGACAGTTTTCTCTTAGTGGCAGCTTATGTACAACAATGTCAGTATCTAATCCCAGCATAGCTTGATACGACCAGGCAAAGATATCCACATATTCACGTAGCATACCAATCAATTCCTTCTTCACCTCGGCTTGTAGATTAGCCCCAATCTTTATCTCTTTCTTTACATCCTCGGTCCCGATGTTGACTGTCTCTACTTCTTCTTGGTGAGGCTGAATAACCCTTTCCTCCTATTTCAACAACCTAGCCAATTCTTTCGGGAGTTCACAGTCTTTCTCAACCCCTTCTTCGGCTTGGTAGATAGGATTGTCGAATTCATGCATAGTCATAGCGGGAACGTTATCACAGGAATCCGAATGATCAACACTGCACAAATGATGTGCTTATTTCAGAATCAGGATTTTTTTTTAAGGAGACACAAACACATAAAAACACAGGAAAAAGAAAAACAATTGTTTGAAAAATGTCCTTTATTTCATGGAAAAAGGTAAATGCATTAAAAGCATGGTGGCCCTACAAATGGATCCATGCACCTTGGGCAGAGTGTAGGATTTGTCATGCAGTATAATAAAATGGAAACAAGAAAAATTACTTCAACTGCCAAGTAACTTGAACAAAATCTTCAGCCGACCAAATCCAGAGCTCCACCCCAGGTGCACATGGGTGAATCCAGTTATCCAAGTTGCAGTCATTGTCCCCATCTTCACTTGTCGCATAAATGTTGTTGTAGTCGAGAATTCCAACACTTGTGAACGTTATGGACTTACTACCCTGAGACCGGTTGGACCCACCAGGTTGATAACCAAGACCGAACTTGTCATCTTTCTTCTCCATCTCTAACAACCTTCCCCAACCTTGTGCATTTCCGGATTGGACTACTTCTTTGGCTTGCTTTTAGGAGTAAATAGGAGTCCCTTCCTTTCCATTGCTTTGGGCAGCAGCCACTGGAGACAAAGTACTAACATTAACCGTCTCAAAAGCCTGGCAAAGTGTTTCATGAATCTCCCCGTCCATTTCCACGTACTTGAAAGTCGACAGATGACTCACGAAAATATCTTCTTCTCCACATACAGTAACGACTTGGCCATCTACCACATACTTCAACTTCTTATGCAACGTGGATGTTACGGCGCCAGCAGCGTGAATCCAAGGACGCCCTAGCAGACAACTATAAGCGGGTTGAATATCCATAACATAGAAAGTACTCTTGAATACTTGAGACCCAATCTTCACAGGTAGCTTTACCTCCTCGAACACAGACCTCCAGGACCCGTCAAAGGCTTTTACAATCAAATCACTGGGTCGTAAGACAATACCCTCAACATTCAACTTCATTAGGGCCTTCTTAGGAAGCACATTAAGAGAAGAGCATGTTTCTACCAAGACATGTGATAGAAAAACACCCATACACTCCATGGTGATATGTAGGGCCTTGTTGTGATTGCGTCCTTCAGAAGTGAGATCTCTATCTGTGAATCCCAACCCATGGCTGGCGTTCACACTGGCTACCACAGCCTCCAACTGGTTAACAATTATCTCTTGTGGTACATATGCCATTTGTAAAACTTTTAGCAAGGCCTCCCGTTGAGCCTGAGAACACATTAACAATGACAGAATAGATATCTTGGACGGAGTTTGATTCAGCTATTCAACCACTTTATAGTCGCTTTTCTTAATTATTCTCATGAATTCTTCAACTTATTTTTCAAAAGTGCCTTGACTAGGAGCAGGAGTTACTACCTCTTCAGTTACTATTTGTTTACCCTTAGCTTTTGCAGTAGCTTCAGCTTCGGGATCACCTCTAAGAGCTTGAGGAGCAAAGAGACGCACACTCCTTGTAAATCCACCAACTCCTCCGACATTCACCATAGTCAGGTTAATTGTCACTGTTTCATTCTCCACCTTCTGACCATCTACATACACATCCGAGCCATAGTGCCAGGGAATGGCCCTGTCATTAGTATAAGGGACTGGTCCCGGAACAGTAATGGTAACAGGACTCACTTCTGGAACATAGATGTTCACAGGTTCTCTCCGGACAGGATTGCTTCTATCGTCAACTCTATCAAACTGTAGCGACCCCTCGTCAATCAAGCACTGCATCCCAGCTTTCAAATCCCCACAACCATTAATCGAATTCAAACACCCCTCACAGTCATAATCACACCCTGGGAATACTTGCCTTTTCAGCAATCTATCTTTCACAACCAGCAACGAAGTCTTCACTTCATCCACATTCAAGATCAAGTTTAACCTCTCACCACTATCAACAACATTTATCCTGGCCCCTCCATGATTTGGAATGGGGTTTGATGTAACATTTGGAGGCAGTGCAAAGTTAATTGCTTTTGAATCAATCAAGTCTTGGACCTTATGCTACAATACCCTGCACTTCTCCGTTGAATGCCCAGGAGCTCCTGAATGAAAAACGCATCTTGCATTAGCATCATACCTCGCTGGAAGCTCTCCAAGTGGTGGTGGTGCTAATGTCCTCAACTGATCCAAGTTCAAATCTAACAATCTTTGAAGTAGTGTCGTGTATGTCATTGGGATGGCCTCAAGCACCCTGTTAGCAGGACGAGCTTGTCTTTGTTGATAGGGTCTTTGCTGATAGTTATTGCGTTGTGGCTGTTGTTGTTGTTGTTGTTGTTGGGTTTGTTGCACAGGACTTGATGGAATAGTGAACACTGCAACTTGCTCATAGGTTCCTCTGTATCCACGGCCCTGACCTCGGCCATACACAACATTAGTTTCTCCTTCCCTTCTTCTTGGAGGTCCATTAAAAGCTTTTCGAACACCACCTGAGCTACCTGCCCCAGTGTCTTAAATTTTCCCCATCTTCAGAAGAGTTTCAACCCTTTCTCCGGCTATCACGATGTCATTAAACTTTGTTGCTGAACAAGACGCCAGCCTCTCTATAAACACACCCTGCAGCGTTCCCATGAACATGTCTGCCATTTCATTTTCCAATAAGGGAGGCTGCACTCTAGAAGCAAGTTGACGCCACCTCTGAGCATACTCTTTGAACCCTTCTTTAGCATTCCGAGACATGGTGTGCAACTGGGTACGATTTGGAGCCATATCCAAATTATACTGATACTGTTTCACAAATGCCTTAGCTAAATCCTTCCAGCTTCGAATATTAACCCTGCTCAACTTCATGTACCACTCCAAGGAGGCTCCCACAAGACTATCCTGGAAGTAATACATCCACAACTTCTCATCGTCTGTATGCGCGGCAATCCTTCCCACAAAAGATTGGAGGTGAGTTTTCGGGCAAGCCGTGCCGTTATACTTATCAAAAGTAGGGACCTTGAACTTGTAGGGAATTCTCACCCCTGGCACCAAGCCCAAGTTAGTGATATCAAACCCCAGAGAACTCTGAGATTGAATGGCACGAATCTGCTCAGCCATTTCTTCGAACCTTCTATTCATGTCAACTCCTTGGCCTTCTGCCTCGTCCAGCAAAGTGAATTGTTCATCCTGCCCATCCATCTGCAGATTATTCACTCCATCATTGACAATAGTGACCCCTGGTTGCACCACATGGATTTCAACGTGACGGGCGCCAGCCCCATTGCGATTACCTCCCTCTATTGTTCCATTATTCCTGACTTGATTGTTTTCTACCATTTCGCGCAGACGCTCTTGAGTTTGACCCATCCCATCCATGAGGGTCATGAAGTTGTCCATTCGTGTCCTTAGGTCAGCCATATCTGCTTGCATCTGATCCATTGCTCTCTCTGTTCACCTTTGTAGGGTATCTGTGCACCGTTGGCTGTTTCTGAACCTTCCTAGGAGTTATAGTGCCTAGAATTGATATAAACGTTAGAAAACTGATGAACTACCTGCAAAATAAACAAACACATTATATGCAATGCAATCTTCATGTTTTCATTATCAAGCCCCTATTGCCCCTAGTTCTGGTATCTCATGAGGAATCCAGATGGCTTTGGGAATCAACCTGTTATGATCCTCTCTTTCACTATTTTCCACACCATTTCCACAACCAAGCTATGAAGAGGAAACATACAACTCGAGGAATTTTGATAAAAGAAAGATGCAATAAGATAAAGGCCCAAGGCACAAACAACATCCCTGTAGGGTTTAAAGTTTTACATAGCACAAAACAGTAATCAATAGGGATCCCTACAACAATTCTGTAGGTGATCAGAAATACAAAGAAAAACTAGAACTCCAAGCTAAAAGAAGACTCTGGCTCTTCCCTCATCTCTACTCGGGTTCTCTTCACATCTGCTCTTCTTCTAAGATCTGCTACCTCTTCAAGAGCCTCGTGCAGCTGCTGAGACACCTCCTGTTTCCTCATGTAAGCCTATTTTAACTCTTCTCCTTGAGCCACAATCTGCATTTTGAACATCTCTTCTTTCTTCTTGTACTCTGCTTGATCCTGCTCTCTTTGACCATACACCCAAGTAAGAGATTGCCTAGCATCCCTGAGAGCCTTTTTATTTTTCTTGAATAATTCCTCTCTCTTGATGTCCATCAACCCTCTTCTTTGGAAGTAAGCCTCTCTTTCTGCTAACTCATTGTCCTTAGCCTCTTGTTCTACCTGTACCTTGTGCAGCTTCTCTTCTATAGTCAACTTGGAGAGTTCTAACTGATGATGCAAGCTAACCATTTTTGTATGTTCCAACTTCAACTCTTTCAGCTGAGCCTCAAGCCTTTGATAGTCTTCTAAAGGAACAGTGCTTGGTGCTACAGGGATCTGCGAAATTACCTCCTTTAGATAGAGGGGAAGCTCCAAAGAAAAAGGCAATAAAGTAATTTTGACACGCTTCTTTAACCATGATGCAAAAGGCTCATACATATTGGGGTCTACCCTCCCAAACTCTTTTTCCCTTTTTGAGTCCTGATATCCCAAGCTTGGAATACATGGATGGCCATGTCAACATTCCCTTCAATAGGAAGATACAAGGATTCACTCATATCCTCATCAGAAGGGGACTCCCTCAGAGGATATCCAAACTGTCTTCTTTCTAGAATTGGATTATAATTAATCATTCCCTTCCTACCAATCAAAGGGACATTAGGAAACTAGTTACACTTTACAATCATTTCCTTTCCTAGCACATCCCTATCATACCCCCATCTTATATCACTTGCAGTCAATCCCATCAATCTTCGGGACCATTTCCATTCTCCCCTCAAATCCTTAAAGGGTCCCACTTTAGGCAACTGCCTAGCAAACCAGTCAGCAAACAGAGGTACACAACAGCTTACATGACCTTCCTTCTTCTCATTCCTGTAGTGAACCCCATAATAAAAGTCACCTAACAAACTAGGTGTGGGATTCCTTCTGAAGAAAATGGCAACAGCCTCCAGACTTACCATTCCTTGGTAACTTGGAAAGAGACTGATTCCATAAACCATCAAAGCAAAAAAGTACACTGAACTGTGCCCATTGATCATCTTGAGCATATACCAGAGCTTCCTGAATCAGCATATTGCAAGACAACCCCTTCCCTTTGCTACTCCTCAAGCTCTGCTATACTTTGCTTAAAGGCAAGTGACACCTTTGAGAAATCTCCTCTGCCTGAAGTACTTTCCCTGAGTTGTAGTAAGGTTGTCTTCCACTAAGGGGAACATGCAACAAACTAGCAATTTCTTCTAGTGTAGGTGCTAGGACATAATCTTGGAATACAAAACAATGCAATGAAGCATCATAGAACTGAAGTAGAGTGTGGATTTTATCCCTTTGGTCTTCTGTTGGCTTGTCCATGTACCTGAGAATCTGCCCAAACTTGACCCTGAAATCTCCTAGAATCTTATCATTCATCAGTCCCTTCAGCTGGTGTAGTTTCTTCACCTCTGGTTGTGGAAATGTATAATGTTCATTATTCTTTTTGTGAGCTGTGATGATGCTTGCCATCTGGATATGAGATATCAACAAATACTAGAACAAGGTGTGCAAATGTAACCTAAAAAATGAAAACACTAAGATGTTAAGGATGTTATGATATGATGCATATGCAAATGCAAGGCAAGTATGATCAATCTGGAACTGTATGGGTGCTGTCTGCAAGAGTCAAGTGACCACAAACTATGAGTCCTCTGGATAACAACCCATATACCCTTGAAGGAGTCACAAATATCCTCAGATCAAACTACCAAACCATCTAGATCAAGAACACCACATGTCAAAATGTCAGATCAACATATACAACTGTACTGGCAGTGGGTATGATGAGGTTAAAAAGGTTCCTGCAGACCTATAAACCCCTCCCAATCTCACTGGTGTGCTCCGGGTCAAACATCACTGACTTTCAAAGCCGAATAACAATAATACTTTCACCATTTCCGAGAAATGGCTCATGACCAAATCAGGGAATCAGTTTGGCATTATGTACTACTCAGGGAGGCCTAAGCTGAGTCCGGGAAAAACAAGCATCCCTTATAAGTCCCCAGCTTTGAGCGGTGAAATCGAGAAACAATAATACATTCAGCCCGTAGGATACAGTACTATTGTCATACGACCAGATGCTTTTGACTGAGTTCCTATAAGAGAACCAGGCCATCCTATGCAAGTTCCAAGTGGGCCCTCGGGTGCGAATGGGTTTGCCACAAAATATGGTCTGCCACCGTCACCACTGGAGAGGGATGTTTCCACAAGGTTCTCAATGATCGGACCCCAGCCGCACATGACTATCAAGGTTGTGTAATGAAGTAGGGAAGATCCCTATATCAAGACATTTCCAAGACGGTCGCGAATCTGGGTGTGAACGCACTAATACCCCCATGACAAGATGACATAGGTCCAAAGTGATTGTCCATGCTAAATCCTATGGTGCACTCAAGCCGGGTATTTGGCTAGCCTCATCTCACCACACACAAGTAACACCCAAGTCCCACCAAACAGAAAACCAGTCCAGGCGGCCCAGTATAATATATGATGCATGAAAATAAATACTAAAACTGTAAATAAAGCTGTAAATAAAACTGTAAATAAAATAACAGTAAATACACAGGCAACAACAAACAATCAACACCCACCGAAACAGAAACAAACAAGCTCTAGGAGAGACTCTCAAGGGAACCAGAGATTCTGGGTTCGATCCCCAGCAGAGTTGCTAGCTGTCGCTCCCTGGATTTCCATCCTGGTACAAACGCGAAAGTGGCGCAGAAAACATAGAGTCGCCAGCCAGACATTTCTATCCCGAAGGAACGAGAATGGTAATGCTGCACAAACCAGAAGGAAAGAAAAGGAAGGACAAAGGTCCTGCGAACCAAAGAGACTGAGTTCAGGAGTCGGTTATGACCTGGGAAGGTATTAGCACCCAAGATCGTCCTCCGTACCCGACGGGATCCACGCTTGCAAAGAAACTGTTTCAAAGGGTGAAAGAATGAAAGCTGCTGCAAAGAAAAGGACATGAACTTGAGAAAAGAAAAGAAAGGGGGAAAATGTAGGGAAAATAAAAGAGTATGCTCGAACGGGCCCTACCCCGCTGCCTACGTACCTCATCTGGACAATGAGGATCATAGTCGCCGTAGTTCCCCTAACTAGGGGTGGAAAAGATTGCTTGTGTCTTAAGGCTTGAACTGCCTATGTCAATGCTCAGGTGTTGCAGGCTCGGTCGATGAGTGCGTAACCGTCTTGCAAAATGACAAGTAGGAGAAAGTTCGTACGTGAAGAGTGAATGAGGTGAGAAGAGAATTCCCGAAGGAAAGGCGCTTATTGTTTGTTTGTGTTTTTTAGAAGTCTTTTAAGAGTGTGGCACAAGGAAGTGAAGGTAAATCCTTTTCTAAGGACATGTCCTTATTACCACATCCCAAGATAGAATCAGTAACAAGTCCATCAAGAATGAAGAAGATCCTCAAACTTGTTTCCTAAGACTAGGATTTAAATTCACTAACTTGTTTGTATTATTAAGTGTTTTGCTGGATTGAAGTGAAGAAGTGTTTTTTATGCTTTTCTTTGAGAGAGTGACAAAAAGGAGAAGTCACCTCAACTATTATTAGATGTTTTTTTTATGGATTTTGTTTGAAGAGGAGAAAGAGAGAGCACCAAAAGGATCTCAAAAGGCAAAAATAAAGGGGAAGTCTAATCCTAAAGTTGTCATGCAAAGGTGGTCCTATGGTTAAGGTGGTTTGAACTCTATCCTAAGAAAAAGGAATAGAAGAAGAAGAGAGGAAGAAAGAATTAGAGAACAACTTACTCCTCTAAAGGAGATAGGTTTCTTCTAAAGGAAGAAGAGAGAAGAAAGCACAAGATGGCACAAGGCACATAAACAATTACAAAATAGAAAACAAAGCAAGAGAGGAGATAAAGAATTGAAATGTGGATAACATCCAAACTTCACTCACCATGAGCCCCTGAAATGGTTAGAACTAAGCACATATGACAAGACAAAATCAAACAAGAGCAAGTGAGGAATAAACAAGAAAACTATCAACTCCACACACCACAACCAGAAGTGATTCATCTTACTTTTCATACTAAAATGACTCAAACAAAACCAAAGAGGAAGAAGGAGAAGTAGGACATTTCAAGTCCACATGAACTACTTATGAAAGAATAAAGCATACATGAGATCAAACACATCATTCAAACCTAAAAATCATCATGTAACTCAAGACCAGAATCATATCACCACAAGAAAGGGCACAAACAACACAAAAGACCAAGGAAAGGGTCATACAAGTTCAAACATAATCATCACGAGAATGAGAAGTGAAGTAAACATGTGCATAAGTGTAAGAATAACAAATGCTCCTCAAATCAAGACATAGGCATCATTTAAAAACCAGGAGCCTAAACATGTTAAGATGTGCCTAAGGAGCATGAGAAAACATGGGGAAGAAACAAACAAACTCAATAATAAGCAATATAGAGAAGTGATGAACAAAGGTGTGAGGTGAGCATGCATTACAATTGTGAGAAACTTTAAAGGTAAGCAACAAAGAAAATTCTCAAAGCACACACCCTAAACAAGGACCAGGGATCAAATCTCATACAAAATGGACCCTAAACAACCTATAGGAGTTGGCACAAGTGCCCTCCTAGCTTAAGAACTAAGCATGCAAACAAGAAGAAGCAAAACTAAAGCAATCTCATATGAAAAATCAAATCAAATCAGAAACTCATGCAAAAATTATGAAAATAAACACAAGTATTCATTAATCAAGTGATATCATCATGTCAAAAAGCCAAAGTCAGAATCAATAGGCAACTAGGTCAAAGGACCTCAAGAACACTCATTAGGGTTTTGAAGCTTCACATACAAGTCAACAATCAAAAATATTCACACATGCTTCTAAATATCAGAAGAAAAATCATCCATAAATTACACTTTAATATGAATCAAATGCAAAAAGAACCAAGTCAAAATTCAAATTGATGCTCAAGATATAAATTCTACAAGTCAGCATGTATTTAAAATGAATTAAAAACAATTAATAAAAGGGGAAATTAATTCCTACGTGGAAAATAAAAATAAATGAAAAGTAAAAATATCATAAATTAAAGAAAATTAAAAGGACCAATCATGATTTTTTTTGGAATTTTTGTGAACTTCTGGCTATTTTTAATGAATTAAATAAAACAAAACAAATAAAAGAAAAATAATAAAATAAAAGAAATGAAAAGTAATCATAATGAATGGATGAGATTGAAAGAGGAACAAATCAAGGGCCATGCGCAGGAGTCAGCTTGACTTCTAGTAATCAGATCCTAAGGCTACCATTCAAACTTGTTAATTAAATGAGATCTAATGGTTGCGTTTTAAAGTTATGATAATCCTATTTAATTAAACTAATAAAACAAAATTAACTTAATTAATCCAGATCCAAGGGCCAGGATCTAATATGGACATCACTAAACCCTAATTAACCCTAACCTAAACCCTACCGGCCGGAGAAGCGCCCTTCGTCTTCTCCGGCGAGCCACAAGTTGCAGATTTAAAAACCTTCATGAAAACAAGCAAATCATATACCAAAATGATCCTCAGGCCAAACATAGCACGAATCAAACATCAAAATAGCATAACATAACACACACAAGCTGAATCGAAGAGAAGAAGTTTGGATCTAAAACTTTCAGATCCACAGTTTTGCCTCATCTCACCACCATTTTCAAAACAAAATAGATCAACATTCTCAGGACAACATGTCGAACACAATGCACACAAAAGAAATCACATCCAGGATGACAAATTTTTGAGTATACCTGAAATTGCAGAACCTTCAAACCTCCAAGAAAAGCAACCTCTAGCTCCAGATAAGCTTCTTGACACTTCTAATCACAAAATAGATGTGAAAGAAGCTTCCAAACAACCTGGATCTTGCCACACGAGTGTATATTCTATGAACTTGCACTGATGTAAAATTATACTTATAGCTCACAATAATGGTGAATTCATGATTTCTAGAACTCAAGGATGAAGACTGTGTAGTTAGTTTTGGCAATGAGTGAGGGAGATGAGAGATTCGAAGCAAATTGCAGAAATGCAAGAAAGTCGAATTTGAGAAAATGAGAGAAGCTCCTGGTGTATTCAAGTCATGCTTAGCTTATATATGATGTGTTTACCATGCTGATTAGGGTTTGCAAGCAATGGCACGTGAGAAGAGAGTGTGTGATATGAATTTGCATTATGGCAAGAAGAGTGTGATCTTTTCTTTCACTCGTGCATTCCTCCCCTCCTTGGCACATGATGACCTCATTTGATTCACTCATTCACCATTGAATAAATCCTGGCCCTTGGATGCTTGTATCATGCTTTTCCCATGCTTTTGCAAAAAATGCATTTTGTGAAATACCATGCACTCATGCACGAATTTGGCGAGCTCTCTTGGGAAAAAAGTCTTCTTGGCAATGCATTGTAATATTGTGACTTCTTTTTGTCTCTAAGTCGGCTTGGGAATGAGTTATAACACATTTTGCAACTTGGTAGAAAGTTGATTTTCATGTAAAACCCTAAAATAAGTCCTACTTCAATTGATCATAATTTTCAAACCACAAATTCTATGGATGAGTTCTTGTACTTTTTGAAAATGGGAGAACATGCCCTATAACTTTCATGTTCAATGGAAATTCATTTGGATTCATTTTGGCCGTGTAAGAATCACTTGAACATTAGGGCAAAACTTGCCAAAAATAGTAACTTCCATTACAAGTCACATGCCAAAAATGGAAAGTCTCTCAAAACCTCTTGATTCTTGATCTTTGACTTTGCCAAACCTCTTATGTGACCTTAAGGACATCCATTGGCTTGAAAAATGGGATTGGAACCCTTGAATTGCCACAATTGACTTTTCAAATAATCAGATTGACCAATTTCTTCTCACTAAATTTCATCCATAGCATTCTCATATCATATGAAGGACTTTGCCCACATGAAACGGTCAAAGTCACAAAGAATCCCTGCTTGACAAGAAACCCTAATTTGAGGATCATTTGTGTAGTGTCGCTCCCCGGATTTCCATCCTGGTACAAACGCGAAAGTGGCACGGAAAAGAATAGAGTCACCAGCCAGGCATTTTTATCCCGAAGGAACGGGAATGGTAATGCTGCACAAACCAAAGGAAAAGGAAGGACACGGGTCCTGCGAACCAAAGAGACTGAGTTCGGGAGTCGGTTACAACCTGGGAAGGTATTAGCACCCAGATCGTCCGCCGTACCCGACGGGATCCACGCTTGCAAAGAAAATGTTTCAAAGGATGAAGAAATGAAAACTGCTGCAAAGAAAATGAACTGAACTGAAAAAAGAAAATAAAAGGGAACTGAAAATGAAAATGGAAAAGAAGTGAAAAGGAAAACTTGTAGGGAAAATAAAGATTGTGCTCGAACGGGCCCTACCCCGCTGCCTACGTACCTCATCAGGATAATGAGGATCAGAGACGCCGTAGTTCCCCTAACTAGGGGTGGAAAGGATTGCTTGTGTCTTAAGGCTTGAACTGCCTATGTCAATGCTCAGGTGTTGCAGGCTCGGACGACGAGTGCGTAACCGTCTTGAAAAATGACAAGTAGGAGCAAGTTCGCGTACAGAGTGAAGGAGATGAGAAAATAATTCCCGAAGGAAAGACGCTTATTGTTTGTTTGTGTTTTTTATGAATCTTTTTAAGAGTGTGTCACAAGAAAGTGAACTCAAGCTCTTTTCCATGGAAGGTGCACTTGTCACTACATTCCAAGATGGAATAATAGAACAAACACACTCAAGTAAGGAGAAGATCCCCAAAACTTGAATCCAGAGATTAGGGCCTAAGCTCACTAACTCATTAACTTATTAAGTGTTTTTGGCATTTACAATGAAGAAGTGTTTTTTATGCTTTTCTTGGTGAAGAAGATACCTTGATCAGACTTGTGCATCACAAGATAAGCTTGTACTATCCCAAGATGGGAAGACTACAAGCATCTCATGGGATAAGGCTATTGCTCAAGGCATCACTTCAAACTTTATTAAGTGTTTTCTTTAAGGTTATGAGATGAGAAGAGAAAAGAAACCAAAAAGATCAAAAAGGCAAAAGTCTAATGGGGGACTAGAGAATCCTAAGTGTTGTCATGCATGGATATCCTAAGGTTAGTGTGGTTTTCTATCCTAAAGAAGAAAGAAAGAAGAAGAGAAGAAGAAGAAGAAAGAAGAAGAGATGAGTAAGGCCTAAGCCCAACAAATAAAGGATTAGCACAAATAAGGATAAGAAAAGAAGAGATGAGATTTGGAGATGTGGGAATCACATTCACACCACTCACTTACCATAGCATCTGAAAGGTTAGCAACATAAGCATAAAAGTGAAACAAAGTGAACTTAATGACATGTCAACATCATACAAACAGAAGTGAAGTCATATATACAAATGCTCGATGCAAATGCAATAAAAAAGAATGAGAGAAGAAGCATGCAAGTTAATTATGAAGCAACATGACTCACATGGGAAAGTAAGGTACACTTAATGAGATGCAAACCAAAAATGCACAAAACATGAACCCAAGGCATAAGACCAGAACTAAAACAAGTCAAATAAGAGCTTAAGAAGCAAGAGAGATGAAGAGAAGAGAAACATAAGACCAAACAATCACATTATGAGAGGAAAGGATCAAAGGAGTGAGGTGAATGTACATAAGGAAAGGAAGAACTTAAAAGGTAAGCCAAACACAAAATTTCTAAGACACAAACCCTAAACCAAGATCAAAATGATACCCATACCCCAAAGAGACCCCAAATGAGAAGAAGAAGTTGGCACAAGTGCCCTTCTAGGCTAATGAGAGAGCTTATGATCAAAAGGAAGCAAAATGGGACAAGGTATGAACAAATATTCAAAACAAAACAACAATGCACCCAAAAATTCCACAACTTAGGAAAAATATTCTTCAAACATGATATAACAATGTGCCAAAAGGGTTGGAAGAAATTCAGAGGCTAGACAAGTCAAAAGAGGGCATAAACATGAAATAGGGTTAAGAAACTTCTCTTACAAGTCAAGGATCAAAACCAAATGAACAAATTTCTAAAAATCAGAACAAAAATCACACATGAACTACATCCTCTTAGGAATCCAAAGCAAAAAGAACCAACATAAAAATAAAAAAGATGAACACTATGGAAACTGGACAAGGCAGCATGCATAAAAAGGACTTAAAAAAGAATTAATTACAAGAGGAAATTAATTGACACGTGGCTGATGAAAATAAATGGAAAAGAAAAATATATAAAATTAGAGAAATCTCAAATGAATAACCATGAATTAATTTGGAATTTTTTGATGATTGGAAGTAATTTTAGTAATTGAAAAGCAAAATGAAATGAAAAGAAATAAAAGAAAACAAAACAAAATAAGAAAGGAGGACTGGGGGTGAGAATAGTAAGGAGTTTCAGTTGAAATGAAATGGGCTTAGAATGCAAGGGGTGCGAATAGTGGATTAGGCCCACTGGGTTGCGCTGGTGTATAACATATAGGGTGGAAAATCAGAGGAAAATAAAGGAAAAACAAAGAGCCATTGGATGGAATGGACGCATCTCATGAGCCTTTCATTAAATGACGTGTCCATGTGTATTAGATGAGAAGTGAGGAACATGAGAATTACAATGGGGTGCGCATCATGCTGACTGACCAGAAACAAAATTATAAAAGAAAACGCACTTGAATGGGAGGGTGGATTCATTTATGAGGTGTCATGATCCTGGGCATTGAGATGGAGATCCAAGGGCAAGGAGGTTGTCTTCTACCTCATAAACCCTAACGCAACATTTTCCAGATTCCGGTGACCAGAGCTAGGGCTCCGGCACCGGAAATTGCAAGACATGAACAAAACACCATAAAAATAAACAAGGAACTCCAGATTAGGTAATTGGACTATGCTGATTCCAAAAATGATGATGAAAAAATCAATAGATCAATGTATCTCATGGATCGAAGGAAAACAGTTGTGACCAAGAAATTTCAAATTCACATTACAAGCTCTACAATGCACCAAATTCAAAACCAAAACAAGCAGAGTGATCAGTGAACATCAAAGATCAAGATGTACACAAACATTTTCATTTCCAGATGCAAAAATTTGGAAGCTTACCTGAGCTTGCAGATCTTGAGAAAGCTTGTTAGAAGCCAGGAGAATGAAGCCAATCCACTCCAAATGCTCTCTAGTTGCAAAATAAATGAAACTAGAGCCTTGAATCTTGCTGGATCTGAGGATTTGCAACCAACTGCCCTGAAATGGCAAGGTTCTTGATCTTTAGAAATAGCTTGAACAATGGTGAGATTAATGATCATGAGCTCTCAAGGATGAAGGATCTATGATTTGTTTTGGAAGAGAGAAAGTGTGTGAAGAGATTTAAGAGAAAATGCAATTTGTGCAAGAACTTGGAAACTGGGCAATGAGAGAGAACTGAATCCTTGTAAAACCCTAATTTGTTTTATATCATCTCATGGCTCAATGCTGAAAGAATGGGATGATTTGCACGTGAGAATCAAAAGTTTTAGTGATTTTGCAATTTTTGCAATTTTATGATGAGAGCATGTAAACCTCATGCATTCCTTTTCCTTCTGCCCATGTGCACTCACCATCCAGCCCTTGATTTCAAACCAAAAGATCTTGGCCCTTAGATGTAAGTATCACACTCTTTTCATGTTCATGCACAAATTGCATTTTTTGAATGAAATTCTTATCTTGCACGAATTTTTTGCATTCATTTGAGCAAAGTGATCCATTTGCATTGCATTTTAATGTTACAACATTATTTGGTATGTACCAATACACAAAAATGAGATTCAAACCTTTTGGCTTTGGTGCATGCATGAAATTTTAAGTTTTGCCCTAGTTTTGCAATGATTTTCGAGGGGCATAACTTCTCAACCAATAATGCTATGAAAAAGTACTTGTACTTTTTGAAAATGGGAGGCCTTAATCTCCAACTTTCATGTTTGACTTTGGTCCATTTGAAGAATTTTTCATCAAGTTATGATCATTTTGAATTTTAGGGCAAAACTTGCCAAAAATGGCATTTTCTCAAAACCAACTTTGCACCAATTTTGCAAAACCCCTCAAAACCTCATGATTCTTGATCTTTGAACTTGCCAAACCTCTTCTAAAATTTTAAGAACATCCCTTGGCTAGAAAAAATGGATTGGACCCCTTGAAATCACACAGTTGACTTTTTTAAGACACAGTTGACCAATTACTTCATCTGCAAGCAACTGAAGAAATACTTGACTTCCTCAAGGAATTTTCTCACCAAAATTGGTACCTAGGATCCTCTTAACATGTAAAAGACTTTGCCCAAATTAAATGGCCAAAGTCTTGAGGTTTTCCCGCTTGAATCTCAAACCCTAGTTTAGGACCAATGTGTAGGAGCTTTGCCTTAGCCTGGATTCCCTGATGATCTTCCAACCTTCTGAGCTTTTGTGAATGAACTTGAACTTGTAAATTCAATGTAGACCCCTCATAGGACTTGTATAAAACCATTGGGCCCCTTGTCATGGCTTGTGATTCTTCAAGAACCTCCACAGATGATCATATGCCTAATGCTAGGTCATGAGAAATGTTATGCCTCATCTTTCCATGCTAGGATGCTAATAATATGATATGTTCATGATGAATATGATGTGATATGATGCTTAAAATGAAGAGGGCAAATTTGGGGTGTTACATGTAGGAGCTTGCCCTTCCTTGGATCATCTGATAACCTCCCAACCCTTGGGGCTCTTGTAAAGATTCTTGAGCTTGTATAAGACATAAGAACCCCTTGTGAGACTTGGCCAAAGTCATTTAACCTCTTTCTTTGACTTGTAAGGTTTCACATGTACCATTGATTGATCATATGCCCAATTCTAGAACATGAGAATGTTATGCTTCATTTTTCTATGCAAAGAAGCTAAACATATGCCATGCTTATGATGATTATGTCATGAAGATGGTGCTAGAAATAAGAGGGAAAATTTGGGGTGTTACAAGATGGACCAGGTTCAGCAAGATCTGAATGATGTAAGAACCCATATGGCTAATGAAAGAACTGAAATGAGGGCTCAAATGAACCAGTTTATGACAGTAATGTTTGGGTTGGCCCAAAGCCAAGAAAGATTAAGAGAGTTGGTTGAGCGGCAAACTCCTGAAGAAAATCACCCAGGTACAGGGGGTACCAGCAACAATGATCATGTACAACCTCGTATTGACCCCCCGGAGTTTGGGCCTCATCTCAACCCTGACATTAATGCTATCAGGAATACCCGGGGTAATACTGGAGGGCTTGCCTTGCAAGAGGACCCTCAGGAGGAACAATTTACGGTAGTTGGAGCAGGGGATGAAGTCTATGATCGTCACCTAGATGAGATAGCAGAAAAGTTGAAATCTCTGGAGTCTCAAAACTCCTTAGGGTTTGATGTTATGGACATGGGACTGGTAGAGGGAGTTAGAATTCCTCACAAATTCAAACCTCCCTGCTTCAAATGATATAATGGAACCTCTTCCCCTCGCACCCATCTTCAATCCTTTCTGGGAAGATTAAAGGCTTACACTAGGATGAAAAGCTATGGATGTTCTATTTTGAAGATAGCTTGACAGGGGCATCCCGTGAGTTGTACCCTCATCTGACTAGGGCAACAATCAGAAATTGGAAAGATTTGGCCGAGGCTTTCATACGCCAATACCAATACAATCTAGACATGTCTCCTAACAGAACTCTTCTAATGGGTATGCCACAGTCCTCCAGGGAAAGCTTCAGAGAGTATGCTTAGAGGTGGAGACAATTAGCTGATGTTGTTCAACCTCCAATGTCGGAAAGAGAAATGGCAGATATGTTTATGAACACCCTATAGGGGACATACATTGATAGGTTGGCTGCTTTCTCTTCCACTAGCTTTGCTGATATAGTCATAGCGGGAGAAAGGATTGAGAGTTTGTTAAAGATGGGTAAAATTTCTGATAATGGCGCCAGTTCAAGAAGCACGAGGAAACCTTTTGCAGGGCTTCGCAGGTCGGGAGAAACCAATTCAGTACACATGGGCAAAGGAAGGCCCTAGTATATGCCAAGATCAATCGCCGCTGTCACAATTCCTACTCCACCTCCTCAACAACAATACACTCCGTAACCACAACAGTTCCCTCAGCAACATTTTCCTCAACAAAGGTCCTACAACAACAACAACCAACAGCAACGTCCTTTCCAGCAAAGGCCATCTAAAGTCAATAGGGTAATTGAGCCTATACCGATGCCCTATGCCACTTTGTTACCACAACTTTTGAAGCTTAATCTTGTTGAATTAAGGACTCTGGCTCCACCAGATCCTCAGAACCTTCCACGGAATTACAACGTCAATGTAAGATGTGCCTTCCATTCTAATGCACCTAGTCATACCACAGAAAAGTTCAGAGATTTGCACATGAAGGTCCAGGATCTAGTTGATTCAAAGGCTTTAAATTTTGCACCACCTCCTAACGTCACAAAGAATCCTATGCCTAGCCATGGTGGGCCCATGATAAATGCAATTGAGGAGGGTAAACCCATGAACTTAATTGAAGATACTGCAAGCATTCAAACACCTCTGGCCGAGGTTAAAGCTCAGCTTTTAAAATGCCAGGTGTCCCCAGGTTGTGAGGCCTGCTGTGAATCATGCAAAGTTTCCGCCAATGGTTGTGCAAGTTTAAGAAATGGCATCAATGGCCTCATCAGAGAAGGTATCCTGACAATAACATCAATGGTTTCTACAACATCAACAATTCCTCCTACAGCAACAACAAATATTCCTATTACAACTTCAAAGACAATTGTTCCGACATACTCGTCTACAAAATCAACAATCATCTCTTCCACAACTTCAACAAACACTAGTTCAACCGCATTCACTTTTACAACTACAACAACCATTAACAACGACATCTCCACAGTCACCATATACTACGACCCAGCAATGGCCCCCGATTCCAATAATTTTCAGCAACAATCTCAACAACAACCCAACTTCAGTCTTTCACCACCACCACCAGTCAGAAGTCCTGTTACCATATATTACGATCCATAGACGATCACAGTTCCTACTTCCGCTGCAGTTAGCCTAGTCACCATCACGGTACCTGGACCCATTCCGTACGAAAAAGATAATGATGTACCATGGCAGTATGGTTCAGACCTCTACTACAACGAGGAGAAATTCGTTCTTGATTCTTAAACTCATACACCACAGGTTGATAATGTCGGGGGAGGCGGAGGCTTCACTCGAAGCGGACGTCTTTTCGCGTCAAGAAATCCAAGAGTTAACACTGATGCAGAGGTTGCTGCCAAAGCTAAAGGCAAAAATGTGGTGCCTGAGGAACCAGTTTTGAAAGAAGCCCATAAAACATCCTTTGATCAAGATGTGGATGAATTTATGAGGATAATCAAGAGAAGTGATTACGAGGTTGTGGATCAGCTCCACCAGACTCCTTCCAAGATCTCCATTTTATCATTGTTGTTGTGTTCCGAAGCTCATTGGGATGCATTACTTAAAGTCCTTCACGCAGCTTAAGTGCCTTAGGAAATCACGATAAATCAGCTAGAGACAGTGGTTTCTAATGTTAATACTAGTCATGGACTAGGCTTCACCAACGCTGACTTGACTACGGATGGTCGTCATCATAACAAAGCTTTACACATCACTTTGGAGTGTAAAGGGGCTGTGATTTCACATGTTCTAGTTGACACTGGGTCTTCGCTCAATGTCTTGCCAAAGAAAGCCCTTGTCAAGCTTGAATATGATGGTATAGCTCTCCGACAAAGAAACCCGGTGGTCATAGCTTTTGATGGTTCCAAGAGGTCTGTTCTTGGAGAAGTGGAGCTTCCTGTGATAATTGGCCCGCAGGTCTTTCAAACTACTTTCTACGTGATGGACATTCAGCCGACCTACAGCCGTTTGTTGGGTCGACCATGGATTCATGCCGCTGGCGCAATTACGTTGACCTTTCACTAGAAATTAAAATATGAGTGGGAAGGGCAAATTATCACAATCTGTGGTGAAGAGGATATTTTTGTTAGCCATCTGGCCACCTACAAATACATTGAGATGGATGGTGAAATCCACGAGACCATGAGCCAAGGTTTCGAAGCACTGAACGTCAATGAGGCGACAACTGAAGTATTTTCTGCATCCCAGGAGGATAGGATGGGTACTTCAATTGTATCTTATCAACAAACTCGAAAGGTTGTTGAAGATGGAAACGCCCAAGGCTGGGGCAAGCTGCTACCTGTGGAGAAGAAAGAAGACCGATTCAGTTTGGGTTACAAACCATTCCGACAAGATCAAACAGAGACTACTAAGGAGCCCAAGTTCGTGAGTGGGGGAATGTTGACCCCAGATGTTGTCAATAACATGGAAGACGAGGCTGAAAGCAACCTCAACCTGGAGAGCTGGATTCGTCCAAGGATCCCGGGCTAACAAGTCCTTAACTGGTCTTCCCAGGAAATTATAAGGGTTACTCCTGCAGAGTAATTATTATTTCCTGCTTTTAGCATGCATCAAGTCCTGCATCTTGCCCAAGGTGTCAGGACTCATTTTGTAATAGGGCCATATTTGTATTTTATGCAAATGGAATATCAATGAACAATGGACATCTTTTGCAAACAATTTTCTTCTTCGCTCACTGTCTTTTCATTTTTGTTATTTTTCGCACAAAACAATAAAATGGCAATGTTTTCAAACTAAATAACTTCATTTTTTCTGAACAAGATTAAAATTGATCACTAAAAAGAACAAATCTCAACCCTTGCAGAGATAATCCTCCAGATTGCACCGACAACAACACTGTTATGACCTTGTATGACTTCGACAATCCAATTAATCAAGCAGATGAAGGGGTTGAAGAAGATTATGAGTTGCCTGAGGAGTTGGCCAAGTTGTTGAGGAAAGAAGAGAAAGTGATTACTCCTTATCAGGAGGAAATTGAAACTGTTAATCTTGGTACCGAGGAAGATTTGAAAGAAGTGAAGATTGGGGCCAGTCTGCAAGCTCCAATAATAGAACAGCTTATCAGCATGCTTCGGGAATACGTCGACGTCTTTGCTTGGTCCTATCAGGATATGCCAGGTCTAGATACGAATATTGTCATGCACAGGCTACCATTGAAAGAAGATTGTCCTCCAGTCAAACAAAAGTTATGCCACACTCGCCCATATATGGCCATGAAGATTAAGGAAGAAGTACAAAAACAATGGGACGCTGATTTCCTTGTTGTGACTAGTTACCTGCTGTGGGTTGCTAACATTGTACCCGTGCCTAAGAAGGATGGCAAGGTGCGTATGTGTGTGGATTACCGGGACCTGAACAGAGCTATCCCGAAGGATGATTTTCCATTACCTCATATTGATGTATTGGTTGACAACACAACTCAGTTCTCAATTTTTTCTTTCATGGACGAATTTTATGGATACAATCAGATTAAGATGTCACCTGAAGACATGGAGAAAACAACTTTCATCACACCTTGGGGTACATTTTGTTACAAGGTAATGCTACTTGGACTGAAGAACGTCAGTGCAACGTATCAACGGGCTATGGTAACATTATTCCACGATATGATCCATAAAGAAATAAAATGTTATATGGATGATATGATTACCAAGTACCTTACTAAAGAAGATCATCTAGTGAATCTGCTGAAGTTGTTTAAGCGTCTGAGGAAATATCAGCTGAAGTTGAACCCCAACAAATGCACATTCGGGGTACGTTCCGGTAAGCTGTTGTGATTTATTGTAAGTGAAAAGGGAATTGAGGTTGATCCTGACAAAGTCAAAGCTATTCAGGAAATGCCTGCACCTAGGACTAAAAAAGAAGTTCAAGGGTTCTTAGGTAGATTTAACTACATCTCAAGGTTCATATCTCATCTCACTACAACCTGTGAACCCCTGTTCAAGCAGTTAAGAAAGGAACAAACAGTCAGGTGGAACGAAGATTGTCAGAAAGCTTTCGACAAGATCAAAGAGTACTTGCAAGAGCCTTAAATTCTCATGCCTCCAATTGAAGGAAGACCTCTGATAATGTACCTAACAGTATTAGAAGGGTCAATGGTGTGTGTGTTGGGCCAGCATGACGAGTCTGGTCGAAAAGAGTACGCAATATACTACCTAAGCAAAACGTTTACCGACTGTGAACAACGTTATTCACTGCTCGAGAAAACTTGTTGTGCTTTAGCGTGGGCTGCTCGCCGACTAAGACAGTATATGTTGACTCACACTACCTTTTTGATCTCAAAGATGGACCCCTTCAAGTACATATTTAAGAATCCCGCACTTACCAGAAGGGTTGCAAGATGGCAATTGATTCTGACAGAGTATGACATTTAGTACACCTCTCAAAAAGCCATCAAGGGCAGTGTACTGTCTGACTATCTAGCTGAGCAACCCATTGATGATTACCAGCTCATGAGATTTGAATTCCCTGATGATGACATCATGTACTTAAAAGCAAAAGATTGTGAAGAGCCAGTTCACACTGAAGGGCCTGATCCAGAAGAAGCATGGACTATGATGTTTGACGGGGCTGTCAGCATGAATGGTCGTGGAGTTGGTGCAGTGCTTATTACACCTAAAGGAGTTCACATGCCTTTCTTGGCAAAACTCACCTTTGCTTGCACTAACAACGAAGCAGAATACAAAGCTTGTATCATGGGTCTTGAGGAAGCCATTGACCTCAGGATCAAAACCTTGAATGTATTCGGAGATTCAGCTTTGGTAATCAACCAGACCAACGACAAATGGTACACTCATCAGGAGCATCTGATTCCATACCGTGACTATACAAGGAGATTATTGACTTTCTTCACAATAGTCAAACTTGAATACATCCCACAACATGAGAATCAGTTTGCAGACGCTTTAGCTACCATTTCCTCCATGATCAAAGTTCAAGCGGCCAATTATATGCCACGGATTCTGGTATCTAGACTGGACAGACCATCATATGTGTTCTCGGTGGACACTGCTAGTGATGACAAGCCTTGGTTCCATGACATCAAATGCTTCTTGGAGAATCAGACATACCCACCTGGGGTATCATCCAATGATAAGAAGACATTAAGAAGGCTAGCCGACAGTTTCTTCCTTAATGTTGATGGTTCATTATACAAGCAAAACTTCGACATGGTCCTGCTCAGATGTGTTGATAAGAAGGAAGCGGACCTACTGATGCACGAAGTACACAAAGGTTCTTTCGGTACCCATGCCGGGGGACATGCAATGGCATAGAAATTGTTAAGAGCAGGTTACTACTGGATCACAATGGATACAAACTGTTGTACCTATGCCAAAAAATGCCACAAGTGCCAGATCTACGTGAATAAAGTGCATGTGCCTCCAAATCCTTTGAACGTAATGTCTTCACCTTGGCCCTTTGCCATGTGGGGCATTGACATGATTGGAAAGATTGAACCGACTGCTTCAAATGGTCACAGATTCATCCTGGTAGCCATTGATTACTTCACCAAATGGGTTGAAGCAACTTCGTATGCAATCGTCACCAGACAAGTGGTAGCCAGATTTCTGAAAAGAGACATCATCTGTCGATATGGAGTTCCCGAGAAAATCATTACTGATAATGATTCCAATTTGAACAACAAAATGATGGCAGAACTGTGCCGGGACTTCAAAATTCAACATCACAATTCTTCTCCTTATAGGCCAAGATGAATGGTCATGTTGAGGCTGCTAACAAGAACATCAAGAAGATTGTGCAGAAGATGGTAGTCACCTATAAAGACTGGCATGAGATGCTACCATTTTCTTTGCATGAGTATTGAACCTCAATCAGAACATCTACTAGGGCAACGCCTTATCAACTTGTGTACGGTATGGAAGCTGTCCTACCTGTTGAAGTTAAGCTACCCTCCTTACGGGTAATGATGGATGTGAAACTGGATGAAGCATAATGGGTCCGGTCTCGGTACAATCAACTGAATCTGATTGAAGAGAAAAGATTAGATGCCATCTGTCATGGGAAATTATATCAGAAGCGAATGAAGAAAGCCTTCGATCAGAAAGTCAGACCTCGTGAATACCAAGGGGGAGAGCTTGTTCTGAAGAGAATCCTTCCTCCTCATACAGATCCCAGGGGCAAGTGGACACCAAACTATGAAGGTCCCTATGTAATAACCAAAGTCTTCTCGGGTGGAGCACTGATACTCGCAACCATGGATGGTGAAGACTTCCCGTCTCCTGTGAATTCAGATGCAGTTAAAAAATACTTCGCATAAAATGAACCGATGGACATAAAAACAGAATGTAAGTCCAGGAAAAAATAGGGCATCCCGGCGAGTCAAAAACAGAATAAAAGACTCGGGCAAAAATAAGGGAAAAATAAAAAAATGTACACCCGCTGAGTTGAAAAGCCGCATTGGAAAACTCAGGCAAAAATGGGTATCCCGATGGATTGAAAACCCGAAAGGGCAATCCACGCAAAATCAGGGAATAAGCAAACACTTGAATTCTGAATTCTTCTGTATCACTCACAACATGGCAGGCTCCGAAAGGGTAAAACACCGGTCAGAATCGGCCTTCTTCAGAAAGCAAGATAAGAAGAACGTCAAGTTCATACATGTCATAGCAATGGAAGCTCGCTGGAGCATCGTCGTCAACATTGCCAACACTTTTATTTTCTCAATTTACAACAATCTCCTCCTTCCAGGGGATTCTCTTCTTTTGACTGTACTTTCCAATTCAGGGCACACAAATTAGTAAAATCAGAGTTTTCAGTAACACTTTGTTTTGTACATTTTTGTTTCGTTTGCAAAATGTCCAATGTTCATAATACAACACTTGCATAAGACATATGAGCCATTTTAATAAATGCTTGCAGGAAATATATTACTTTCAGGTAAATCTAATTCCTATGACGGAATCCGGCTAAGGATATCCCAGTACACTTGTGCGTTCTCTTTTGTCTTAACATGTTGCACGTACTCAAGACCGTTAAATCTTCCGCAACATGGGGCATATCAAACATTGAATCCCCAACATACTACTTTCCAAAAGTTATCTCCTCCCTGAGCAGGACCTCTCGAGCAGTGCTTGACAGCCTCTTCCACAACAAGGTGGTCAAAGAACCTTATATTCCCCACCAGAGATGCCATATTTCTCTCATCCTCAGCAGAGTTGGTGGAACTGATTCCCCACAGAGTTGCCTCCCCTAGTAGAGCAGTACTTGAAACATATCCCCAACGGAGTTGCTAAGTCTTTCTCATCCCCAGACAGATCTATCAATGATCTATTTCCCCAGACAAATCTATCAATGATCTATTTCCCCAAGCAGAGTTCTCCCTCTGGGCAGATCTATCAATGATCTCTTCCCCCAGCTGGGTCCTCCCTCCAAGAAGATCGGCCAGATATCTTTATCCCCGCAGGATCCGAGTCTCGGATCAGTTCTCTCATTTGCATAATCATAGCATTCGCATCACATTTACCGAAATAAGCGTAACATTCCGTCTAATTCAGAGCATTACGGAAAAAATCAAACATTTGCATGATCATAAGCCAGGTTCGAGCCAGTCACCTACAAATACCATCATCATTTCATCAACAATATACAAAACTCATATCCCCCGCAGATAAAAGCCAAAGCATCCCCTTTGCATTCTCAAAATACAGATGCCTGTTTATATTTATACATGCTCTTTCCGACACTCGTCAGTGTCATCTTATCCCCCGCAGGTCGCCAGAATACCTTCTGCACTCTCAAATACATATTTGTTCACAACTTATAAATATTCTTTTTGACACTCGTCCGTGTCATACCTCCCCAACAAGTCAAACACTTGTCTGTGTCCTTTGCCCAACCTTTCGACACTCGTCCGTGTCTTGCACATACTTCACCGACAGGTTAACACTCATACTTATACAGAAGTCTTTGATACTCGTCTGTATCTTGTATATATCACCTCCTCAGCAGATTAACACTCCTCCGTGTTCCTTGCTTAACCGATCGATACTCGTCCGTATCATCATCCTTAAACATGTGTCAGCGTTTGCTTCTACCGATACTTGTCTGTATCATGGTCTTAAGGATGCTCGTCCGCATCTTTAATCTCTACACACCGTCAAACACTTATACCTTTTATTTTAAAGAACGTAAACACTCGTCCGTGTTTACCATTCCCCAGTAAGTCACCAACAAAACCACTTTCTTCTATCCGACATTTGTCCTATGTCGTGATACTTTTGGCAGCCGTCCCCTTCCAGGTGATTGTCCTTCACCTTTGGATGACTGTCCCTCATCCTTTCCCCAGTGGAATCTCCATTATTGGAACCTTCCATCCGACATTCGTCCTATGTCGTGATATTTTTAGCAGCCGTCCCCTACTAGGTGATCGTCCTTCACCTTTTTATGACTGTCCCTCATCATTTATCCGATGGTCGTCCCCATCGTTGATCTCGTTATCCGGCATTCGTCCTATGTCGCGATAATCCCCAAGAGCAGCTGTACCCTGCTAAGTGATCGTCCTTCACCTCTTAATGATCGTCCTTCATCATGTTTATCTGATGGTCGTCCCTATCGTTGACCCTTTCTATCCGACATTCGTCCTATGTCGTGATAAAGAGCAGTCGTCCCCTGCTAGGTGATCGTCCTTTACCTTTGATGACCGTCCCTCATCATTATTTCATTTATTCTTTAAACCCGGTGGCCGTCCCCATCCTTTTTACTTTACTTTCCAAGCTTGATGGTCATCCCCATTAATGCTTTTCTCAATCCCCAGAGAGTTTTTATTTCCTTACCCGATGGTCGTCCCCATCGTAGTCTCTTTATTTCCCCAGCTTGTCGGTCGTCCCCGTCATTTCTTAACTTACCATTTCATTCCCCATCAGTCATCCTTTGCTCGATGGTCTTCCTCCATCACCTTCATTTTATAATCATACTATACTACCTTGTACAATTTATATCCCTTTTCTTCTTCTTACCAGCGAGTGAAAATTTCGGACTGTCTTTGGTATTCAACCACAAGTTATCTTGTTTGTCTGTTAAGCCAGGCGCTTACATCCTGCATATCAAACTCATGCTTAAATAGGGGCAGCTGTAAACACCCCAAATTTTTCCTAACCTTTTCTCACACCATGGCTTGTGATCTTTCATTTTTGTTTTAACATAAGCATTATATCTCATATTGCATATTTGTTTCACTGCATTTCATCTGCATCTAGGGTTTGTGATCTGAGCAATCCAAGAATCAATCTGAGCCACCCCAATGGTCTTGAAGCTTTCCAAGAGGGTCCATGTGTATTCTATAATCATAATATGCTCCCTAAAGTTCATGAAAGTCAAGGGATCACAAGAATTGGAAAAGGCATGGAAGCATAGCTAGGATTTTCCTGCACAGATGACCAAAATTAGGGTTTTGGTTTCAGAGGCCTTAACTCCAAATTTTTTGGTCATACCAATCAAGTTGTGCCACCACCCACTCTCTGACCAATCACAATGACTTATGTGAACCCTAAGGATCTCATTTCATAGAACATTGAAGCCTGAAACATATTAGAACTCAGAATTCACAAAATCACCAAAAAACTTCCCTTCTTCGATTTGCACAAACCAACCATCAAACATCAAAACAAACTTCACCAATCATCTCAACATCACTCATAGAACACAAAGCAACCCTCAAAATGGCCTGAAACCTCCCTAATAAAAAACACGATTTCTGCAAAACCAGAACCAAACACTTCAAAATAGCCATCACAAGCTTGCTCTAAGCTCCTCATCATCATGAGGGAGTTCATTGGGTTTGATTTGCACCAAGAAAGAGGCCAGAAAGCTCAGGAATTGAAAGCTCCATCTTAGGTAACCATGAAGAACATTTTTTCCAGAACTTGCTATTTAAGTTAAAATATCAATCTTCATGTTCCCTTGATCACACTGATATGTTTAGTTTCGAAAATAAGTGAGAAATGACCATGTATGAAGCTTCTAAGACTTTTTAACCTAGGATGTTTTTTCTTCGATTTCCCTTTTTGATGCATGATAAATGAGTTTTGAGTCTGGATTCGTGTTTAGGAAGTTTACGGGAATGTTTTTGGAGCTTTAGAGAGCCTGGGTGAGCTTAGGGAGAGAGATTGAGTTTTGAGGTTGCCGAAGAAGATGACCGGAACACTATTCTGGTTACCTGAGGGTAATTAGGGTTTAAATCCCAGTTTGAATCTCCACCCTTAGATCTTAGGTTTACCGCGCGTGTGTGTGGCTCAGATTCGTCCATTAGCCCTAATTTTATTTAATTAGTTTAATTAATTTAGTTTAGCCAAGATTAGATCCAGGCCGTCCAAACACGCGCCAGTCAATTCCCTCATTTTTCATTCAAATCTCATCCCTTGGATGCGCTGACTTCCCATTAAATCCATTTTTAATTCATTTTATTTTATTTCTTTTGCATAATTAACTTAAAATGGTTAGAAACATCACAAAAATATTTCCTTTTGCATTTCTGATCCAAATATTTTTCTCATCCCAAAAATGATTTTTATTTTATTTTTTGCATTTAAAAAGTATTTTAAAAATATTTAAATGTTATTTTTAATTAATTAAAGGATTTTAATTAATTAAAAATACATTTAGGTTTCTAAAAATCACCAAAAAAATCATGAACCATTCCAATACATTTATTTTTAGGTTTGATCATAATTTCACAATTTTCTTTGAATTAGGGTTCTTTAAAATCACATTTTCTAACCCTAGTTTGAAAAATTCATTTCTGCCTAACCATGAAGAGTCTGAACTTGATTCTTTTTGCATTGTTTCACATATTACATGTAGTTTCTAGGCTATTTTCCTCATGAATTTATCTTGAATTTTCAAATTGATTTGCATTTTCCTTTGAGAATCACCTAAAAACCCTAGCAAACTTAGGAAATTCATAACTTTCAATAGGATTAGCTTCTGACCTTCTCCTTTGGGGTGTGACCTTGTATAGCTTTAGGGTTTGATTGAGCTTGGTTTCAATTTTTTATCATGTTGTATGCTCCTGCTTTGTTCATTTGCATCTCATATGTTCATAAAACTCTAATTTCTCATGTTCATTTGCATCTACCTTGCATATTCATCATCATGTGAACTTGCCATGACATTTCAAGCATTCATATGGCATCTTAGACATATTAGGACATGTTAGAACATTGCTTGATCATTTCTTCATTCATTTTCCATGTCTTACATTCATTACATTTCATAAACATCCATGTGTTTTCAAGCTCCTAAGCATGCTTTCATGACATCTCATCTTTGTATGAATATCCACATGCATATTGTATGACTTTGCATCATCTCATAACACCTTAGCATTGCATAATCACTTCTGAATTTGGTCTTTGCATCTCATTTCAATTCATTTCTTTATGCTTCATGTCTTAAGCATTCATACTAACACTTTCAGGTACTTTTGGTAAGTTACTTGGGAGGTGGATTTGCCTTCACCTCCCACCTATTCTCATCTCATTCATATGCATTTTTACATGTCTTTAAAGTGAACTTGTTCACTTATGTTCCATCCTTCTTACTTTATTTCTTTCAAGTTACTTATCTTCTTCAGGAAGTAAGTACTTGTTCATTTTCCTCCTTCTCTTTTCATCTGCTTCTTCCACTGGTGGACTTGAAGATCTTTCCTCTTAAGCCTAACAAGCCATAGGATGCCCAAGCTTGATAACTTTTAGGGTTGTGTATAGTCCCCCTTAGTCGTTTACCTTTAAGTCTCCTTGAGTCTCTCTTCTCATCTCAATAATCAGAGACTAAACTCTTAAAGTTTTAGGACTTTGGAATTAGGGTTATGCCTCCATCCTTCTCTTAGGATGGAGTGTATAATTTTAATCCTAAGTGTTAAACCTTTAGTTTTTTTAAACCTCTTAATTAAAACACATTAATAATCACTAAGACTTCATCTTGTAACTTGGGCCTTACATTAGGGTTTAATCTCTTCCTTATGGTTAAGAGGGACTAACCCTAGTGTTTAATGGACAAGTCCCCCTCAAGTTGTCTTACAAACTTAAAATCCACTTCTTAATCTCATCCCTTTAATTAAAATCCATTTGATAAAAGCTTGTTATATAATGAATTTAATCCCTAACCATGGATTAAGTTGAGGTATCTTCCTCAGCTTAAGTGTTCTCATCTATTATCCTTCTATTAGGATAGTGTAATGAGTTCACAAATCTGTGATTAGAGATTAAACTCATTACTTAACACTATACAAAAACCCAAAAACATCTAAATAATCACAAGTAGGTTAATGATCTTAATCCTACATCATCATGGTAATTAAGTTGAGATGCTTATCTCATACTTAGTTATGCTCATTATCCCTAATTAGGGAGGATATAATGAGTTTACAACCCTTGATTTAGGCTTAAGCTCATTAACTTATGCAAAACACAAAAAACAATAAAAAACTGAAAACACAAAAACAAACAATAATCGTCTCCTCCGGGATTCTTTTCTCATCACACTCATTCACAAACGAGAACTCACTTCTTCCATCTAATGCAAGACAGTTAGCACTCGAGCCAGACGAGTCATACACTTGAGCATAGACAAGTAAGCAGTTCACAGTCAATTCATTTTCAGTCTCATTGAGTCGAACTACGGTGTTCTTACTTCCTCATTGCACGAGAGGATACGTAGGCATAACTTAACAGTTATCGAACAAAAGTCTCTTTGTCATCCCCCTCTTTCAACTTTCTTTTCTAAACCTCAGTTATTGAGCATTCCCCTTTTTTTTTGCACTGACACCTGTACATTCTTTCTTTAGCTTTTGCACACAGATAGCACATAAACTACCCCCTTTAAACACAATCTTGTAAGCATGGATCCCGTCGAGTACGACGGACAATCTGGGTGCTAATACCTTACCAGGTTGTAACCAACCCCCTTTCTCAGTTTCTCTGGTTCGCAACCGTCTTATCCATTCTTTTCTAGGTTTATGAAACATTACCTTTCCTTCGGGATAAAAATGCCTAGCTGGCGACTCTATTCAATTCATTCTCATCTTCTCTCGTCGCCGACCGTTCGCGTCTGCACCCTGGGACCCTGGTGTATTTTCGGGGGAGCGACAGTGGATAAAGGTGTAAAAATTTGCAAGAATTTCTAAAATGCACATAAAGCACAGAAAACAAATATAAAGGCTAATCTCTTCATGTAAACACACTTACCGATTTCTAAGCTTAAGTCCTAAAACTAAAGGATCCTAAATTATTTCAACATTCTAAAATCAGTAGCTAAACCACACTAAGGCTTTATAATATCCTAAGATCAAGCCTATTTAATATATGTCCTAATGCACCATAAAATCCTAAGCTAACTAGATGGATTTATAATGGAAGAATTGACTAAAATCAATGCACTAAAAATATAGTAAAAGTCCTGGAAAAAATATGAAATTAATTCTCTAAGGTCCCTACCCTGAATCTAATTTTGTGTTAAAAACTCTCCTAAAAATTCATAACCTAACTATGTCAAATGATCACTTAAATCTACCTAAGATTTATTCTCAATTTTACTTAAACAAAACTACCAAAACAATGGATAAAATGGACTAAAAAATACCACAAAAATAATTCCAAGTACCTCTAAGAGTCTTCTAAATATAGAAAAACGAACGGTACGAAAATCATACAGGAAGTGGGAGAAATAAAATATACAAAAGTAAGTGTTCATGAAAGAATTCCATAGAAAACAAATTAAATGGAAAATGAAATAAAATTGAAAAATGGAAAAAATAAGAAAGTAAAAACCTAGAAAATTTCTAAAATGAGTTAAAAGGCTACCATAATTTTTGGGGAATTTTATTACGTGTTTTAGTATTTTTTATGGATTAATATAGAAACTATATAAAATAGAAATTAAAAATTTAAAGAAATAGAGGAGGGGTGAGAAGGAAGTAATTTATTAGTTAAAAAACAACTGGGCTTACTGAATAGGGGTGCGGATAGTGATGGTTTCCAGGGTGCAGGCCTGGAGGTCTACTGGATGGTCCTTAGTCAACCTTTGTTGACTAATCTGGGACGTTGGATCATGATTTTATGATGAGGATCAAGAAGAAACGCTTATGATGCAACACATATAGTAATTACCATAGGGTCACGCACATGGTACCGAAGTCTGGTGGTCCTACCGGACGGTGACAAGTGTCACCGCCGGAGTGGACCACCCAAGCCAAATCTTATCCCCTAATCCGAAAATGGCGGTGGGCTTAATTGGTGAATTAATGGTTTTAACGGTGCATTATGACACTTAATTTTGGTTAAACATAAATTAAATCCATGTTAACAAAGAATTAAATTTGTATTATATTCATAACAAAATCAAAAGAACGTGTCTCTCTCTTTTTCATTAAACACATTCTCTTCTTCTTGCTCCTTCAAAACAAAACCCTAGCTGCCACTCGCGGCGGCTCCTTCTCCGATGAAACCTTCTCATACCGAAAACAACAAGAGCAAACCCTACCTCCTTTTATTCCTCATTTCGAATCTGTGAATGGAATTCTTAAGCGACACACACACGAATGAGATCGAGCACGAAAAATGTAAGGAAAAGGAACAATCTAAGCCAAAAGACTCGCGTGAAGTTCGTGTACCTTCAATTGATGGAGAGAACGAATCAACAGGTATGAAGCTCTGTTATTCTTTTCTTCTTCAAATAGAGCGATTTCTTTCTTCTGTTTGATTTTGTGGTTTTTCTGTTGATGTGGTCCGCAGGTCGATGATGATGCCATGGTGCGATGATGAACGATTCGAGGAAGATTTCGTGTTGATGATTCTTGACGCAGGTTGATGACGATGAGAAGTTCTGTTAAAGTTGTGTGAAGATTGTTGTCGTGAAGAAGACGATGAAGATGAAGGAGCTAACGAAGGTGAATCGGTGAGGATGAATTCGTGCGTGAAAAGAGGTGTTGATGATCGAAGGTGGAGTCTTTCAGATGAGTTATGCGATGAAGGTATTGATTTCGATTTCGATTTTTTTTTGCCTCCGATTCTTGTTGCAACTTGCTTTGCTTTGTTATGAGAATCTTTGAATCTTTTTCAAAATCGCCCTTCTCCCTCTGGTTGTTGTGTTGTGTGTCGATTTCTTGTATTGATACGAATTCAGATCCTTTCTTTTTTGATGCAACTCTGAGTTTGTTGGTTTTCGATGGCAGGTTGGTTGAGATTCTTGAAGTTGCGAATGGTTATGGAGATGAAGGATTCGACTTATGAGAGTGGTGACAATTGAAGAAGATTGTAGAATTTAATGAAGATGTATGAAAACGATGGTGTTGAAACGAAAAGACGAAGGTTTTGGATGATAATTGAGGATTGGAGGGATTCAGTTATGGTGATTTATTGTTGTAAGAAGATGAAGAATCTGCAGAAGTTGAAGATTGCAAGGTAATGAGAGAGACTGAAGGTTAGAGTTGAAGAAGTGGAAAAGAGTTGGGATAGATGGTAAATGAAGAAGAAGTAGAGTTTCTGAATGGGGATTGAAGAATCCAAAAGAATGAAGGTGAATAAGTGATTCTTATATGAGATGCCACCCGAAGTCACATATTTTGAGATCACAGTTTGTATTGAGAAGTAAATTGTTTGGTTGAATCGAGAAGTATAACAAGCTAGAAAGTCGTGCATTAAGATCTAAATGAAGGTTAATGGATGTATAGTTTTCAATGCTTTTCCTTCTTTTTGGTGCTTCTGTTGTAAACAGTTATTGTAACTGGATTTTTTTTTTGTAATTTTTGTGAATTGGAATCTGATCATCAACTTTTGCAACCTTATGATAAGCTTTTTTTCTTTTTTCTGTTAAATCTTTCTTTTTCGCTGAAAAATGGTATTGGCACTTTTGATGAAACAAGCTACCAATGTATTTCTAATCTTTCGGTTTTGAATTTAAATTCAATATGGAATTGAATAGTCATTAGCTCATATCACCGACCCATTTAATCATACATAAGGACCTAATACCTTTTAGTCACAAAAGAAATATTTGGTTTTGGAACTTCATCACCACATAAAAAAATAACCTATTAAATCCAACTAAAACCATTGATCGAGTATTGACATATGATAAAAAGGGAATGTATACCTTAAACTTAACCAACAATCCTCCATACGCAAATGTTATATCGTCTTTGTATGAAAACTGATTACTTATGTCCTTCAATGATGAACAACTCTAATTGCCACAAGTATATTAAGATCTCCTCAATAACTTGAATTTTGATCAATGGTTGAAGTTCTTTGATGGAAAAATATGATGACGACAAAATTCCCAAAGAAACCTCTTGAAATCCATACTATGGAAAACAACCCCCCTAATTCACGGTTCAAGTGATAAAAATGGCCCAAGAAATTGAGGATCATCGTTCATAGTAAAACTCAATCACAATCCTGATGAAACTCTAGCATTTGAGATGTGTCTGATGAAGTGAGAAGCATGGGATATTGAAAGTAAATAAACTTAATATGTCTTGACCCAACGCTTGTGATGGAACCTCCGAATAGGGGAAATTTTGGAACTTGATGGACCCCACAATAAAATATGCTAATGATGATGTAAGCTCAACTTTTGCTCCGATTTGATTAAAGTATGGACCAACCGAATCATCTCTGGATAAGGCCAATTCACATTACCATAAATCCTTTGATCCCCTGCCTTAGGAAACAATGAATTGTATGATGGATTTTATGAAATATTAGACGATGCAGCTAAAAGCGAAACATAAAGCCAGTTAAGGTGATAAATAAAAGGGCAAATTTTGGGGTGTTACAGCTGCCCCTATTAAATCACTGTAGACTGGAATGGATGATAGCAATTGCTTTCAGACGTTTGAAGTATACATGGATTGAATACTAGAAACAACCAGAAAATTTGCACTATGTGGCAGAAGAACGGGGAAATAAATTCGACCGAATGAATCTGCTTGAATATCACTATGATGGGAAGAATAGTAAACAGGGGATATCTTTTGAATGATGTCAGATGGCTACTGACTTGCCACGCTACAGATGGACTTTGATAGGTTGTAACAATGCCTTAATGATGTATAGTTTTTTGGATGGAGTCGAACAACGTTTGACATGCCACACCACGGGTGCACCTTTGCCAATCTGCAGTCAAATTTTAAGATACTTTGCCATCCTGAGGATGGACTTTTGCCAATCTGCGATTGGACTTCACGATACGATTTGCCACCCAGAGGATGGACTTTCGCCAATCTGCGGTTGGACTTCAAGATACTTTGCCAAGCTGAGGGTAGACTTCAGCTCACTACGGGAGACTTCTAGACATCTTGCCACACTACGGGGCTGCTGCTTACTACGGGAGACTTTTGCTCGCTACGAGAGACTTTTGAAATTTGCCACCTTGAGGATGGACTTTTGCCAATCTGCGGTTGGACTTCAGAATTTGCCACCC
Source organism: Lathyrus aphaca (assembly GCA_963966055.1). Classification (NCBI taxonomy): domain Eukaryota; kingdom Viridiplantae; phylum Streptophyta; class Magnoliopsida; order Fabales; family Fabaceae; genus Lathyrus; species Lathyrus aphaca. The sequence continues at coordinate 451,084,629 of OZ014521.1, forward strand.
GAAGATGGACTTTGGCCAAGTCTGTGGTTGGGCTTTAAGAATTCGCCACCCGAAGATGGACTTTGGCCAGTCTGTGGTTGGGCGTTAAGAATTCGCCACTCGAAGATGGACTTTGGCCAGTCTGTGGCTTGACTTTTTATCAGTGCGGGAGACGTTTGCCCACTGCGGGGGACTTTTGATATTTGCCACCCGAAGACGGACTTTGGCCAGTCTGTGGCTGGACTTTTGCTCACTGCGGGAGACTTTTGCCCACTGCGTGGGACTTTTGAAATTTGCCACCCGAAGATGGACTTTGGCCAGTCTGTGGCTGGACTTTTTCTCACTGCGGGAGACTTTTGCCCACAGCGGAGGACTTTTGAAATTTGCCACCCGAAGATGGACTTTGGCCAGTCTGCGGCTGGACTTTTGCTCACTACGGGAGACTTTTTCCAACTGCGGGGGACTTTTGAAATTTTCCACCCGAAGAGGGACTTCGGCCAGTCTGTGGCTGGACTTTTGCTCACTGCGGGAGACTTTTGTCCACTGCGGGGGACTTTAGAAATTTGCCACCCGAAGATGGACTTTGGCTAGTTTGTGGCTGGACTTTTGCTCACTGTGGGAGACTTTTGCCCACTGTGGGCTATTTTAGAAATTCGCCACCCGAAGATGGACTTTGGTCAGTCTGTGGCTGGACTTTTTCTCACTGCGGGAGACTTTTGCCCACTGCGGAGGACTTTTGAAATTTGCCTCCTGAAGATGGACTTTGGCCAGTCTGTGACTGGACTTTTGCTCACTGCGGGAGACTTTTTCCCACTGCGGGGGACTTTGGAAATTTGCCACCCGAAGATGGACTTTGGCCAGTCTGTGGCTGGACTTTTGCTCACTGCGGGAGACTTTTGCCCACTGCGGGGGACTTTTGAAATTTGCCACCCGAAGATGGACTTTGGCTAGTTTGTGGCTGGAATTTTGCTCACTGTGGGAGCCTTTGCCCACTGTGGGGGACCTTTGCCCACTGTGGGGTACTTTAGGAATTTGCCACCCGAAGATGGACTTTGGCCAGTTTGTGGTTGGACTTTTGCTCACTGTGGGAGACTTTTGGCCATTGTAGGGGACTTTTGAAATTTGCCATCCAAAGATGGACTTTGGCCAGTCTGTGGCTGGCTCACTGTGGGAGAATTTTGCCCACTGCGAGGGACTTTTGAAATTTGCCACCTGAAGATGGACTTGGCCAGTCTGTGGCTGGACTTTTTCTCACTACGGGAGAATTTTGCCCGTTGTGGGGGACTTTTGAAATTTGCCACCCGAAGATGGACTTTGGCCAGTATGTGGTTGGACTTTTGCTCACTACGGGAGACTTTTGCCCACTGCGGGGAATTTTGAAATTTGCCACCCGAAGATGGACTTTGGTCAGTCATTGGTTGGAATTTAGCTCACTGCGTGAGACTTTTGCCCATTGCGGGGGACTTTTGAAATTTGCCACCCAAAGATGGACTTTGGCTAATCAGTGGCTGGAATTTTGCTCACTGTGGGAGACTTTTGCCCACTGTGGGTTACTTTAGAAATTTCCCACCAGAAGATGGACTTTGGCCAGTCTGTGGCTGAACTTTTTTTCACTGCGGGAGACTTTTGCCCACTTCGGGGAATTTTGAAATTTGCCACCCGAAGATGGACTTTGGCCAGTCTGTGGCTGGACTTTTGCTCACTGCGGGAGACTTTTGCCCACTGTGGGGGACTTTTGAAATTTGCCACTCGAAGATGGACTTTAACCAGTATGTGGCTGGACGTTTGTTCACTGCGGGAGACTTTTGCCCACTGCGGGGTGTAACATGGTGGGAGAACTGACTTTTAGTTATGTTGCGGATAGCAAGAGTCGCCACCGACTTTTATTTTATCCAAAAGGAAAGGACATAAAAGAACAGGAAAGACCTTAAAACGATTTTGAGTTCGGGGGGTAGGTTATATAAAGGGAAGGTGTTAGCACCCTTTATATCCATGGTTATCCATGGGCTCTTAGTTACTGTCGCTCCCACCAAATGACACAGGGCCTCGAGGGGTACAGACGCGAACGGTCGGCGAAGGAGAGAGAACACAAGGGTGAACTGAAAAGAGTCGCCAGCTAGGCATTTTTATCTCGAAGGAAAGGTAATGCTGCATAAACCTAGAAAGATATGGATAAGACGGTCGCGAACCAGAGAAACTGAGAAAGAGGGTTGGTTACAACCTGGGAAGGTATTAGCACCCAGATTGTCCGTCTTACTCGACGGGATCCACACTTGAAAGATTTGTGTTTAAAGGGGTAGTGTCAGTGCTGTTTTGTGTACAAAAGCTGGAAAAGAATGCAAGTGTCAGTGCAAAAAAAGAAGTGTGGAGTGAAGTGAAAGAGTGTCAGTGCAAGGAAAGATTGCAAAGCTCAAGACTATGAGGCCTAAAGAATAATGCTGGAAGGAGGGGGAATATACAGAGACTTTTGTTCGATAACTGTTAAGTTATGCCTACGTATCCTCTCGTGCAATGAGGAAGTCAGAACACCGTAGTTCGACCCAAAGAGACTGAAAGGTAAATTGACTGGTGAACTGCTTGCTTGTCTATGCTCAAGTGTATGACCTGTCTGGCTCAGGTGCAAACTGTCTTGCATTAGACGGAAGAAGCAAGTTCTCGTTTATGAGTGAAGATGATGAGAAAAGAATCTCGGAGGAGACGATTATTGTTTGTTTTTGGGTTTTCAATCTTTTATTTCTTTTTGGAGTTTGTCATAAGTTAATGAGCTTAAGCCTAAACCAAGGGTTAGTAAACTCATCACATCCTCCCTCTGATTAGGGGTAATGAGAATACCTTAAGTATGAAGTAAGCACGTCACACTTAATCACCATGATGTATGATTAAGATCATTATCCTACTTGTATTTACTTAGATGTTTTTGGAGTTTTTGTTTAGTGTTAAGTAATGAGTTTAAGCCATAATCAAGGATTTAATGGACCCATTACACCATCCTAATAGAAGGATAATAGATGGGAATATTTAAGCTGAGGAAGGCTCCTCAACTTAATCCATGATTAGGGATTAACCTCATGACAAAACAAAGCCTTTATTAGAGTGGATTTTAGTTAATAATAAGATGAAGAAATGGATTTTATGATTTGTAAGACAACTTGAGGGGGACTTGTCCATTAACACTAGGGTTAGTCCTTCTTAACCAATTAAGGAAGAATTAGAACCCTAATGCAAGGCCCAAGTTACAAGATTATTGTCTTGATGATTTGTTAGATGGATTGATTAAAGGAATTAAACACATTAAGGGTTTAACACTTAGGATTAAAGTTATACACTTCATCCTAATAGAAGGATGCAGACATAAGCTTAATCACAAAGCCTTAAAACCTTTAAGGTTTAGTCCCTGATTAAGAGATGAGGAGAGAAGACTCAAAGATGACACAAAGGTAAAACTAAATGGGGGACTAATCAAACCCTAATTGTGATCATGCTTGGGTGTTCCTAGGGTTTATGAGGCTTGCAAGAGAGATCTTCAGAGAAGCCACCATTGGAAAAAAGCAAATGAAAGGAGGAGAAGCAAGAAGAAGCAAGTCAAATTACTTCACTTAAGAAGATAAGTTGCTTGAAGAAAGAAGGTGAGAAGGAGACATGAATGAGCAAGCTCACTCTAAATCACAAGTAAAATGCAGAAATGATGCATAAGAGAGATAAGAAGAGATATGAGAAGTGAAGGCAAATTCACTTCTCAATGACTTACCACCTGAAAAGTTAGCAAAGAGAATGAAATGAAATGAAAATGAGATGAATGCAATGATGCAAACCAAAGTCATAAGCATAAACATGATGTTAATGATGCTAAGAGATGATGGAAACACATATCAAGAGTTGTGGATGATCATACAAGGATGAGGATGCAAATGAAGCATGCCTTGAACCATGAAAGTTCATGAAAGTTTATGAAATGGAATGAATGCATAACATGGCAAATGAATGATGCAATGATCAAACATGATTCTAATATGTCCTAAGATGTCTTAGAAGTTATGTGGATGCACAAAATGTCATGGTAAGTTCATGAATGCAAGCATATGGAAGATGGATGCAAATGAAGGCAAAAATTAGGGTTTATGCACAAGATACAAAGCAAAATTCAAAATCAGAAGCAAATGACAAGATAAAAATTGAAAATGGGATCAAAGGAACCCTAACCCTACACAAGTTCATTGCCAAAAGGAGGGGACCTAACTCTTAACCTAATGGGGGTTATGATTTTCTCAAGTTTGCTAGGGTTTTAAGGCACCTCAAGAAGAAAAATGCACATCAAATTGAAAATGAAAGATAAATTCAAACCAGTTTTATCCTAGAAACTACATGATATGAAGAATGCAATGCAAAAAGAACCAACATCAAACTCTTCATGGTTAGGCAGAATGAATTTTTCTAAGTTATAACAAAAATATTGCCTTTTAAGAACTTTAATTCCAAAGAAAAATGTCAAAATAGGTTAAGAACCAAAAAGAAATTTGTTTGAAGAGTTTGATAATGTTTCTAAATGTATCAAGATGCAATTTGGTTTTTTTTGTGATTTTTAGAAACCTGAATGTTATTTTAATTAATTAATTCTCATTAACTAATTAAAATAAACATTTAAATATTTTTTAAAATACGAAAATTATGCAAAAAATAAAAATAAAATTGTTTTCAGAAAGGGAAAAATATTTTAAGGTATGATGCAAAAAATGAGAATTTTTGGATGCATTTTGCTATTTTTAATAAAATGAACAAATTAAATGGAAAGAAAATGAAATAAAAATTAAATAAAGGAAAGTATGCCAAAGGGAGGGCTGAGATCAAATCTGGGCTTAAACCAGTTGACTGGCGCGCATCTAAACGGCCCAAATTCAAATTCCATTAATCTGACTTAATTAATTGTTAATCCTAAAATTAAAACTAATGGTTCAATCCTAACCACACAAACACGCGCGGGAGATCAGATCCAAAGGCCTAGGTTCAAACAAAACCCTAATCCTGATTAAAAGCCCTAATGACTTTCAGGTGGCCGGAAATGACCTCCGGTCATCTTCTCCGGCCACTTCTCCCCTGAGAAAACCCTATCTCACTCCCTAGGCTACGAAAATGAAATCTCTCTGGCCAGAAATGAATCCCACACATCACTGAATCAAAATCCCCAAACAAATTCCATTTTTCATTCATCAACAATGCCAATCGAAGCAAAACAAATTTAGGTCAGAAACTTTCAGACAACCCATACACACTCAATATTCCACCATTTTGAAAAGTAAACATGTCAGAATCATCAGCACATCATAAGGATTCGATTTGGAACTTAAAAATAAGGTTCTGAGAAAAACGTTCTTGAGTCATACCTGAGATGGAACCTTCTGGTTCTGGGCTTTCTGGGCTCTCTCTTGTTGCAAACCCACTCTTATGAACCTCCTGAAGATGATATGAAGCTTAGAAATCTTTGAGGATGGCTGGTTTGTGTTGTGTGGTTCTGGTGTAGCAGAAATGGAGGTCTGTGTGTGTGGTGATTCAGGCTGTTTTGAGGGTTGATTCTTGTTCTATGGATGATATGTGACTTATTGGTGAAGGAATTTTTGAGGTTTGATGGTTGTGGGCAGAGTTTCGAAGAGATGAAGCTTTGGACATTTTTTGTGCAAGCTGATTGTGTGTGTGTGTGTTCTGAGCCCTTTTCCTTCTTGTTTTATGACCTTGAGGCAATCCATAAGCAATCCCAACAAATCAGGAGGGCAGGTATGCACTGTGGGAATGGTATGGGGTGATTGGACAAAAAGTCAAAAATTGTGTACTATAGGTATGGGCCATGGAAGAGGATATTTCTGTGCTTGGATTGCCTCAGCTAGCTTCAAGGAAGGCTATGGGATCTGATTTTGTGAGCTGTAATGGGTGAAGGGTGAGATGTCATGTGTTTTGCAATTTTCACAACTTGTTGCATTTTGAGATTTTGGTTATGTACATGTCCTATTCCAAGCTGAATTCTTGTTGTGAAATGTTACATGATGTTATGGTAATGCTTTGAGACCAGTTAGAGACCACACAAACCCTTGGGAATCACTTTTGCAAGAATTCCCCCTTTTGAACTTCATGGAAAATGGCTTATGATACTTGGAATCCAAGGCATGAAAGTGAGAAATTCTTTGGGAAAATCTGAATTATGGACCTTGAATGATGTTTGTGTGATGATTAGAAGTTGATTTGAAGTCACATTTGTCTTTGGCAAGTGTTTTTGCAAGTTTCCTCTTTGGCACAAAAGTGAAAATTTAGTGATTTTGTCCAACTTTGCAAGGCCATAACTTTTGTTCTAAAATGAATTAGAATGAGTTCTTGTACTTTTTGAAAATGGGAGGATCCAATCTACAAATTTCATGACCAAGAATTTTTTATTTGAAGCATTTTTGAATCAAAAAGAGGAGGTTGAAAAACTTTCCCAAAATGGCAAGTTTACATTACAAGTCACTTTCCCAAAATGGCAACTTTGCAAATGGCTTGAAATTCTTCAATTTTGTGAACTTATAACATCTTATATGATCAAATAAAGATCATACACATCCAAAATGATGGATAAAACCCTTTGGTTGGATGATTGGGGGCCTCAGATGCCCTGATTTTGCACTGACTTGCTCAAGAAGTCATCTATTGATCAGATGCCTTCCCCATTGAATTTCTTCATGAAAATTGGTATGCATGATCCTCATATCATATAGAGACCAATAGAAACAAGAATTACCAAAAAATTTGGAGTTATGGCCTCTGAAACCAAAACCCTAATTTTAGGTCATCTGTGCAGTTAAACCTGGCTCTGCTTCCATGCCTTTCTCAGTTCTTGTGATTCTTTGACTTCCTTGATCTTGAGAGGATATAATATGATGATTGAACATACATGGACCCTCTTGAGATGATTGGTGGCCTTTGGAGTGGCTCAGATGACTCTTGGATTGCTCAGATCACAAACCCTAGATACAAATGAATTAGTTCCAATGCAGTGAAGCAAAAATGTAATATGAGATGATATGATTGAACTTATGCAAATGAAAAGATCCCAAGCCATGGTGAAATGAGTGAGGGCAAATTTGGGGTGTTTACAGTTAATTAGCTCACTTTAAATTGTTTTGAAAAGGTGTAGTGTGTGATTAGAAATTTTCTAAGTACTTTATAATGATCCTCGTATGGATGTATATAAAGACTTGTTTTTGAAAATTTGTTTGAAATGTGAAGTGTAAAAAGGATTTTGAAATGTGTGAGCAAGTAATTAAGAGAAACCTACCCTATACTAAGTCTTTATTGTTCTTATGTTCTTTCAATGATAAGACTATCCCTATTATTAAGGAATAGGTAGTCATTACCTTGGATGTAATAAGGGACATATGTAGGGACATCTGAATATAGGCAACTGCAAGGTGTCTTTAGCAATTCGTAGGGACTTATCATCTTTTATTCGAAGGGACAAGATCATTTATCGTAGGAAACCTAGAAGGGACTTGATCTTATAAACTAAAGGGACTTGATGATATTTGTGAAGGGACTTTACTTAAGACACCATACTTGACCTTTTGAAATAGGCAACATGAGAGGTAACCCTAGAAAGTGCAAGATGGCGATCAAAGATCGACTTACGTGTGTGAGTGTTCATGTTCAAATATTTATCTTTTTAAATTAATTATTCTAAGTTAATTTTAATTACAAGTATGTTACGCACACCCTATAATTACTAACCACACAATAAATATATTAATAAACATAAAGCAAAAATATAAACCTAGACTATTACAAAGCTTCGGGACAATTACAATATAATCGAGAAATACGATAACGATAAATAAGAATAAGCAATAATAAACAATAATAATAAGAGTGAAGATAAATGGTTAGAAAAATAAAAATAAGAAAGAAACAAAATAAATTAATATTAGGAGGTATTTTAAATATTTAAATAAAGAAAATAGTATTTTAATAATAATAAATAAATACTAAATTATATACATATTTAATAAATGATTAATGATTAATTATGACTTGTGAAAATATTAAGTTAAATTCCAAAGTTAAGAAAATATTAGGGTTAGGGTTAGAAAAATTAGGGTTTCACTTTATTAAAAAGAAATTAGGGTTTTTAACTATTAATTTAAACATAATTAATTTATTTACCAAATATATACAATAATATAAATATATAATGAAACAAATATAAATATTTGATTTTTGGAGAAAATAAATTGTGAATTAAAAAAAAATGAGTTTTTTATATAAAATAATATGAACATTTTATTTTAAGAATTATTATTTAGGAAATTAATTAAATTAAACAAATATAAAATAAACAAAAATAATGAAAAAAATTTTAGAAAATAAACATATCTGGGGCTGGGATTCGAACCCGGACCCTAGGCTTCAATCTTCCAGTCCCACAACCACAACCACCAGGCCAAGTGTGTCCTTGTGTCATGATACAGGTAGTATTCCTTTTCTTATAACCCTGTAAAAATTAAATAAAATGCAGCAAAACAAAATTGCCTGGGGGGGATTCGAACCCAGGACCATTACATTCACAAGCAAACACACAAACCAATTGAGCCACATGGGGCGCGTTCAACATAGAATTAACAACAAAACATTTTATTTTAAAACCAAATTTTGAATTTGGTTTTCAGCGCCGAGCTACTTAATCTTCTCCAATTTTCCTGCGACCTTGAAAGTGCCTCTAAGTTCAAAACTGAATGCCACTTTTTTTGTGAAAATTGAAACTTTGTTCTTACTCTTGGAGGCTGCAAATTCCGTCCCCTAGTATTGTATCATGTTCATAGTTTTATAGTGAATGAATTTAGGTCATAAAACATGTCTATTCTTTGGGCTTTTGGATAGCTTGAGATTGAAGAAAGATATGATTCCAAAAGTGATAAAAATCAAATATTTTCATGCCTTAGAGACTTTACACGAAATTTGATCATCTCAATCATCTTTAAATGATATTTCAATCATTCTAGAACAAAATGTGCTTTGGATGAAAAATTCTTGATGAAGCATGTGAAAGTTATGGCTGGTCAAAGTTCAGTTGACTTTTCCTTTGAAAACCCTAATTTAGAAACTCCTGATTCTTGATGATCTGAAATCTCCTTGATGAATCATGATCAAACCTTGATCAAATGATGAATTTTACTTCATAAACTTGATGTTGGCAAAAAAATCATGAAGTTTGACTTTGGTTTGACCACAGTTGACCTTAGTTTGACTTTTTAACCACTTTGACTGATCTTTGCATATCTGATCATCTGACTGAGTAAACCTTTTGGGAAAGCCTTGAAACTTGACATAGGGATTCTTAAAGACATATAAGATGCTATGAAGCTCACTTGAAGCCTTGGAAGTCCATTTAGCTTGATGAAATCCAAAAACCTAGTTTAGGATGCATTGCTTAGGAGGATGCATTGTCTGAGGGGATTGTCAAACTTTTTGACTAATTGTGAACCTTGTGAACCTCTTGGGATACCTTGTGAACCTATTGGGACACCTTAGTACACAATGTCTTGTCTAGGTGAGGGCAAATTTTGGGGTGCAACAGCTGCCCCTGTTCAATTTTCTGAAACCTGAGGAGTTAGATTGGCATGTGTGCCATTCGTGACTTGGAAGGTTGAAGGGGATTGAACACAAAAGCCCAAAAATTTGCACTCGCCGGTGCGTAATGTATTACTGTTGATTGGTTATATATGATGGAGTGGGCTTTAAGATGCCACTCAGAGGAACTGGAAATGAGCTTATAGATGCCATACATAATATCAGAAGATGATAGTATCTTTACATTGTCACTGGATATCAGTACCAGGTCTTCGTATAGGCCGTCTCTGAATCATTTATGTAACATGGTTTAAGTTGAATGCCAGCACTAGATCTTCGTATAGATCGTCTCTGCATTATCTCTGGGGGGAAAAGAATATCCTTCATTTGGTGTCAGTTTTTAGATCTTCGTATAGATCGGCTCTGAACCATCTTTAGGAACATACTTTAATTTAAGCATCAAAATCAAATCTTCGTGGCGATCTTTTCTGAATTGCTTTTGGTAATATCTTGGGCTAAGTACAAGATCGTCGTATCGATCATTTATGTACCAACCCATGGATCAACTGTTAAATAGACCAGTAGAAATAAATCTTCGTAGCGATTATCTCTTCTGGAAATATCCTGGATTAGATAATAGATATTCGTATAGACCATTTACCCCTCCAAGGACAGAAATAATATCAGGATTAAATCTTCGTGACGATTATATCCCTTGGAAATATCCTGGATTAAGCATCAGAAATTCGTATAGATCATTTACGTACCCCTCCAAGGACACATTGAGTGTTGATTATCAGAAATGAATCTTCGTAGCGATCATCTCTGAATTAAGTATCAGCACTAGACCTTCGTATAGATCGGCTCTGAACCATCTTTATGAACATACTTTAATTTAAGCATCAGAACCAAATCTTCGTGGCGATCTTTTCTGAATTGCTTTTCGTAATATCTTGGGCTAAGTACAAGATCATTGTATCGATCATTTATGTACCAACCCACAGATCAACTGTTAAATAGACCAGTAGAAATAAATCTTCGTAGCGATTATCTCTTCTAGAAATATCCTGGATTAGATAATAGATCTTCGTATAGACCATTTACCCCTCCAAGGACAGAAATAATATCAGGATTAATTCTTTGTGACGATTATATCCCTTGGAAATATCCTGGATTAAGCACCAGATCTTCGTATAGATCATTTACGTACCCCTCCAAGGACACATTGAATATTGATTATCAGAAATGAATCTTCGTAGCGATCATCTCTGAATTAAGTATCAGCACTAGACCTTCGTATAGATCGTCTCTGAACTGTTTTGAGTTGTTGATAGTATTTATCTGCCTGTAACTATCCTGAAAAGAAAAGGTTAGTTTATGCAATATGTATGCATGTATGACATGATGTTCCCAAGTAAATGTTTTATGTATTATGGATGCATATGTTGTGATATGATGTAAATGATGTATGTATGAATCATGCATCCTGAAGCGTCTGGGTATCTTTGTATAACAACTGCTGGCTAGGGGAAATAAATCCCGTTTCGTTGTTGAGGAATATGAGGACCTCGTTCCCATCTTGTTTGATAGTATAGTACTTATGACCTCCCGTCTTTGTTCATCGTGTTTATTATTGAAGGAATAAGTTCCTGAGTATCCCGACTGAGGATAAAAGAGATGGACATAAATTCAAGGGGAGATGTAACTCGAAGTATCTATAAAGATAGATTTGCTCTACGGGGGATTTGTAGTTGTTCTGTGGGGATGAACTGGCGAAGTTTCGTTGAATTCCTACCCTCGTTCGTCCTTAGTAAATACCATTATTGTATTTTATGCATTTCTGGTAAACATCAATCATATTCAAAAGCATACATACATTCAAATACAACCAATGGACGTTTTCGTTTAAGTAAACAGGGTAAAAGTAAATCTGGATTCAAAGACGAGATTTTATTTATTTTTGAAAGTAACCTATATACAGGCAAGTTTGTAGAAGGAGACAGAAGTCCTAGTAAGAGGAATTTTGTCATAAAAATTTTACAAAAACAAAAACAGCTATGTGAGAAATAATCCTATTGAGTTTCAATTCCACTATTGCCATTATCTTCAAGTATCTCATCTTCTGCTGTTGAGACGGAAACAATTGGATTAATCTTTATCTACTTGTACTTGATTTAAGTAGCCTCAACAATTGGAGTTACATGGGTGATCCAATGAGACATAGTCATACGCTTTAATCACTAACTTTTGCCTGGATTGCCCTTTCAGGTTTTCAATCCACTGGGATACCCTTTTTTGCCCAAACCTCCCTTTCAGGTTTTCGACTTGCCGGGTGTACATTTTTTATTTATTTATATATATATATATCCCTAATTTTTTCCCGAACCCTTTTGGTTCGCCGGGACGCCCTTATTTTTTCCTAGGCCAGTCAACCTAGTGGGTCTCTTTTTATGCGTAGCATTTTTTAACTATGTCTGGGTTTACAGGCTGTGGGAAGTCTTCACCATCCATAGTAGTAAGCATCATGGCACCTCCTGAGAATACCCTCTTGACTACAAATGGTCCTTCATATGTAGGAGTCCATTTTCCCCTACGATCACCTTGTGGTAATATGATACGCTTGATTCCAAGTCTCCAGTCTGATATACCTTTTGCTTAACCTTCTTATTAAACGCTTTGATCATCCGTTTCTGGTACATCTGACCGTGACAAACAGCTTCCAGCCTTTTCTTATCAATCAAATTTATCTGGTCAAGTCGATTCTGAATCCACTCATCTTCATCCAAGCCTGCATCCTTCATGATTCTTAAGGAGGGGATCTGAACTTCAATGGGCAGAACTGCTTCCATACCATAGACTAAGGAGAATGGGGTTGCCCCTGTTGAAGTATGTATTGTAGTACGATAACCATGAACAACAAATGGTAACATCTCATGCCAATCCTTGTAAGTAACAGTCATCTTCTGTAGAATCTTCTTAATGTTCTTATTAGCAGCTTCTACTACCCCATTCATCTTTGGACGATACGGAGAAGAGTTGTGATGCTTAATCTTGAACTGCGTGCAGAGATCAGTAATCATAGTGTTGTTCAGATTAGAGCCATTATCTGTGATAATCCTTTCAGGGATGCCATACCTACATATGGGATTATTCTTAATGAATCGAGCCACAACATTCTTAGTAACAGATGCAAATGAAGCTACCTCCACCCACTTTGTAAAGTAATCAATAGCAACCAGGATGAAACGATGCCCATTAAAAGCAGTAGGCTTGATCTCACCAATCATATCAATGCCCCACATGGAAAAAGGCCAAGGAGTAGTCAACACATTCAATGGAGCTGGAGGTATATGCACTTTATCAGCATAAATCTGACACTTATGACATGTTTTGGAATGTTGATAACAGTCAGCTTCCATGGTAGACCAATAGTAACCTGCTCTTAATATCTTCTTTGCCATAATATGACCACTAGAATGAGTGCCAAAGATCCCATCATGCATGTCTTCCATAATCTTTGTTGTTTCTTTCTTATCCACACAACGAAGCAAAGTTGAATCATGATTGTGCTTGTACAAAATTCCATTACTCAAGAAGCATTTAGCAGAAAACCTCCTCAGAAACTTCTTATCTTTGACAGATGTCCCTTCAGGGAACTCCTGAGCTTCAAGATATCTTTTCACTTCATAGAACCAAGGCTTTCCCTATACTCTTTCAGTGTCAATCTCATTGCAGTATGTAGGCTTCTCAAACCTGTCAATAGTGATCTTGGGAGCTTCATCATCCCAGCTAATCTCAAACATAGATGCCATGGTGGCTAGCGCATCCGCCACCTGATTCTCTCCTCGTGGAATATATCCAAAGGTAATCTCTTCAAAATATGAGATTAAAGACAACACATGCTCTCTGTAAGGAATGAGATTTTCATGTTTAGTATCCCAATCTCCTTTAATCTGACTAACTACCAGGGATGAATCCCCATATACATCCAGGAACTGAATCTTCATCTCAATGGCAGCTTTGATACCCATGATACATGCCTCATACTCAGCCATATTGTTAGTACAATAGAAACAAAGTCTCGCAGTAATTGGGGTATGGAAACCTTCAGGGGAAATAATCACAACACCAACACCATTGCCAAGCGCATTAGAAGCTCCATCAAAAATCATAGTCCATCGGGATCCTTGTTCAGGTCTGTCATATTGTCCAGGTTCTTTGGTAATAATCATAATGTCCTCATCAGGGAACTCAAAACTCATTGACTGATAATCATCCACTGCTTGATGAGCCAAATGATTAGCTACAACACTTCCTTTAATGGCCTTCTGAGTAGTGTACTGTATATCATATTCTGTTAAAATCATTTGCCATCTTGCTATGCGTCCGGAGAGAGCAGGTTTCTCGAATATGTACTTGATTGGATCCATCTTTGAAATCAACAAGGTAGTATGAGTCAACATATACTATCTTAGTCAGCGAGCAGCCCATGCCAAAGCGCAACAAGTTTTCTCGAGCAGTGAGTATCTTGTTTCACAGTCGGTAAACTTTTTGCTAAGGTAGTATATTGCTTGCTCTTTTCGACCAGACTCGTCATGTTTCCCCAACACACACACCATTGAGTTGTCTAACACTGTTAAGTACATAATCAATGGTCTTCCATCAACTGATGGCATCAAGATTGGAGGTTCTAGAAGATATCTCTTGATTTCATCAAAGGCTGTCTGGCACTCGTCATTCCATTCCATTACCTGATCTTTCTTAAACATTTTGAAGATTGGCTCACAGGTAGTAGTTAGCTGGGATATAAACCTTGCAATGTAATTCAGTCGTCCCAAGAAACCTCTAACTTCCTTTTCAGTACGGGGAGCTGGCATCTCTTGTATGGCTTTCACTTTTGCAGGATCTACTTCAATACCTTTTCCACTGACTATGAAACCAAGGAGTTTACCAGATCTAACTCCAAAAGTACACTTATTTGAGTTCAATATGAGCTTATATTTCTTCAACCTTTCAAACAACTTATGCAGATGATCAAGGTGTTGTTCTTCATTCTGGGATCTGGCTATCATATCATCCACATATACCTCTATCTCATGATGAATCATATCATGAAACAAAGCCACCATAGCACGCTGATATGTTGCCCCGACATTCTTCAAACCAAATGGCATCACTTTATAACAAAAGGTGCCCTACTGTGTAACAAACGTAGTCTTCTCCATATCTTCAGGTGCCATCTTGATTTGATTGTAACCAGAGAAACCATCCATGAAAGAGAATACCTTGTGCTGAGCAGTGTTGTCTACCAGAACATCAATATGAGGAAGTGTAAAGTCATCTTTAGGGCTGGCCTTATTCAAATCTCTGTAATCCACACACATGTGTACCTTACCATCCTTCTTAGGTACTGGTACCACATTTGCAACCCATTGAGGATAAGAAGTCACAGCTAAGAACCCTGCATCAAACTGTTTCATCACCTCTGCTTTAATCTTTTCTGACATTTCGAGACGCATGCGACGAACCTTCTGTTTCTTTGGACGACAATCTTCTTTTACTGGTAATCGGTGAACCACAATGTCAGTATCCAACCCTGGCATATCTTCATAAGACCAAGCGAATATTTCCACATAGTCACGTAACATCTGAATTAGTCTTCTCTTAACACCATCTTCTAGCTCAGCCCCTATCTTGACCTCTTTCCTGTTTTCTTCAGTTCCTAGATTCACAACTTCGATTGGCTCTTCATGTGGCTGTATAGCTTTCTCTTCTTGTTGTAACAACCTAGCAAGCTCTACAGGTACTTCACAATCTTCCTCCTTTCCATCTTCAGCTTGATAGATCGGATTCTCGAAATTATAATTGGCAATAGTAGAACTGTTATCAATAGGATCCAGAGTGGATGAGCATCTGCATTTTAGTGATGTGGGTGTGTGTAAGAACACATAGCTGATAAAACTAAAAGAAAAAATAAAAAAGATAAAAGAAGGACAAGGAGCGCAATATTTACGAAAACGAAACGTCCATTGATTTTTATTGAATGAAGGGTGAAAATGAAATGACATCCCGAAACAAGAATACCATTGTACCCCAGGTAAGACACAAGGCTTAAAAGTTTAATTGTTCGAAATTACAAAATTAAAAAAAAAACACAGTAATAGTATTTACTCCTGACTAAAGGAGATAGGAATAACGTCTTCAGTCTTCCAATTGTTGAGCCCATCACCCCTGGTAGGAAAGATCGAATCATCCAGGTTGTAGTCTTCATTACAGTCACCCACAACATTGATTTGATCTCTTATGACCCCTTGATTAGTGATACGAACAGCACGAGCACGACGAACAGCCCTCTGAGATTCTGCAGTGAAACCCAAACCAAACTTGTCAAACTTATAAGGGATGTTGGGAAGCTGACCCTAAATAGCATAACCACCTTTTGCAACCACAACCTTAGCATCTTTGAGGGAGGCCATTAAAGGAGGTATGTTAGTAACCAAAGGAACTCATTCGGGAACAGGAACAGACTGAGGAACAAGATCAGAGCAAGGAACAACTTCAAATGTTTGCCACGGAGTTTCAACCATTTCACCCTCCATTTCTACATACTTGAAAGTATTCGCATGGCTCACCATGTACTCCTCCTCACCATAGACAGTGACAATTTTGTTCTTCACCGGATATTTCAACTTCTGATGCAAGGTGGAAGTCACAGCACCTGCCCCATGGATCCAGGGGAGCCCAAGCAAACAAGAGTACGCAAGACGAATATCCATCACATAGAAAGTAGAATTGAAGACTTGAGAGCCTACTTTGATTGGAAGGTCTACTTCCCCATGTACCACTCTTCTTGAGCCAACAAAGGCCCTAACCACCACATCACTTGGTCTTAATACAACATCCTCAGGACTGAGTTTGTCCAAAAATTCTTTAGGGAGTACATTTAATGAAGAACCATTGTCCACCAGTACATGAGACAAAGTAGTGCCCTTACATTCAATGGAGATATGCAGAGCTCTGTTATGGTTTCTCTTGGTAGAAGTCAAATCAACATCAGAAAAACCTAACCCATTATCACAAGTCAGATGTGCCATACAATTCTCAAATTGATCCACAGAGATCTCATTTGGCACATGAGCAGTCTTCAGGAACTTGATTAAGGCTTTAGCATGAGCCTCATAACATAGCAACAAAGATAACATGGAGATTTTGGAGGGAGTATGCCCCAACTGGTCAACAATATCATAATCACTCTTACGAATGATCTTCAACACTTCTTCCATCTGTTTAGAAAGATTTTCAGCAGTCGGTGCCTCAGCTTGCATAGGTTCAACCAAAGGACCCTTGCCCTGAGCGTCAGTATTTGGCTCAGAAGTGGAGGTAGTAGTTGGAGTAACTCCACTTTTGGAGGTAGCCTGAGGAGAGAAGATTCTTCCACTTCTGGTGATCTTACTAGATCCAGCAATATTATCAACATCAAGATTAGTATCAGTAGCAGGTGCATCAGTCACAGATTCTTGTTTAACACCATGGATGTAAACATCAGAACCATAATTCCAGGGTATAGCTTTATCAGAAGTATAAGGAACATGGCCAGGAGTGGTGATGATCATTGGAGCCACTCTAACTTCAGCAACAGTCTTCACAAGGCCTTCAGCAGTAATCCTGACAGGACCTTTAGGAATGATCTTGACAGGGCCTTTGGAGGTAATCTTCACTGGTACTTTATCAACCATAGCTACATCTTCAAACTTCGTACTTCGAGTCAAATGTGCACACATACTTTCAACAGAAGGTGTCCTCTCAAACAATATAGTGTAATTGTTCATGAGGCGTTGAATGCCATCCTTCAGCATCCAACAACTATCGGGTTTATAGGCACAATAAAAACAGTCTTCATTGCAACCTGGAAAGAATCCAGCCTGTATCAACTTCTTCTTGATAATGGATAAGGGAGTGGTCCCATCTTCTATTGAGGAAACATAGAAAACCTCATCAAAAGCATTAACAGTCTTCTCATGATTGGGCATGGGAGCAGTGATCACATTTGGGGTCCCAGGAGGGTCAAATTCAATCTCCCTAGCTTCAATCATGTCTTGAATCTTGTTTTTCAACACCCAACAGTTGTTGGTGTCATGTCCCGGACTATTAGAATGATAAGCACATCTTGCATTAGGATTGTATCGAGGAGAGGAAGTATTAGGATTCTGAGGAGGATCCCTCAAAGTAATGAGTTCCCCTTTCAACATGTGTTGCAAGGCTTGGGCCAATGGCATGTTGATCTTGGTGAACTGTCTTCTAGGTTTCTGTTGATTATTTTGTTGTGGCTCTGGTGCTGCAGGAGTAGGATTGGAGATGTGAACTGCTCCTACATATTGGTGGCTCCTGTTACGACTGTGTTGACCATACACATCATTAGACTCCTTTTTTCCACTAGGGGGCTTCTTAGCAGTGCTTGATGAAGAGGCACCCATTTGTATCTTACCATTTCTTATACCACTTTCCACGCGTTCTCCAGTCATTATCAGCTCAGTGAAACCGAATGATGAGCTTCCAATGAGGTGACTATATAAAGGACCATTCAGCGTACTCATAAACATATCCACCAGCTCCCTGTCAGTTAGAGGAGGTTGAACTCTGCCAGCCAGGTCTCTCCATTTCTAGGCATACTCCTTGAAACTCTCTTTAGCACCCATGGACATGCTTTGGAGCTGCATGCGAGTTGGTGCTAAATCAGTATTATATTGGTATTGCCTATAGAAGGCCTCAGCAAGATCAATCCAATCACGAATATTAACACTCTCAAGTTGATAGTACCATTCCAATTGAGCTCCATACAAGCTCTCTTGGAAGAAATGAATCCACAGTTTCTTAACAATAGTATGTGGCTGAATCCTCCGGACATAGGATCTTAGATGCAACTTAGGACATGATACACCATCATACACCACAAAAACATGAACCTTGAAACCAATAGGTATAACCACTCCAGAAACCAAACTCAGATCTTCAAAATCAAGCCCAGAAGATTTTTGTAATTCCATAGCATTCATTCTGTCTATCAACATCTTGTACTTCTCCTCACTAGCAGGATCATGATAATAATTTGCCTCAGAATCAGAATCTCCCACAGTATCATGGAGACTACCTCCCTCTTTCTCAGAATTCTCAGACTCAGAATCCTCAATTTGTTCCTTTGTCTTGATAGGACCTCTGAACCTTCTTCCAAAGTTGATAAGGCCTCCTGATTTTCTGGTCTTCTTCTTCTTCTTAGCCAGCAGTGTCTTCAGCTCATCTTGCCCTTTAGACAAATTCAGAATCAACTCTTGGAATTGTGCATTCTGAGCCTGGAGATCTTTGACAGTCTGTTCAAGAGCCATTTCTGCTGAAATAAACAGCGAGATGATAAGATACATGTTCATAAGAAACCTATGATGCAATGACATGGTATGTAAATGCATATGCAATGTTTTCAAGGACCACAGGATTTAAATTTGTTTAAACAACCAGAAAGTAAACTTTTATTAGTAATCAATAAACTTGTTTGCCCTTTGGGCTTACAACAAAAATGAAATGAATACAAAGATGGGGTTTTAAGTCTCCCATGGACGTTTCCTCTTTGTGTTGAGGTATGAGTTGAGATTCCGCTCCTCATGAAGTTGTCTTGTCAGTTCTAAGATTCTTTCTTGACTAGCTTTGAAATGAGTCTCAAAAGTATCCATTTGCTCCTTCAACTGGATCCAGGACCTCTGTAACTCCTCCATGTCAGTGGGCATGTCTGGATGAAGAATGATATAGGAAGTATCTCCTTCAGCCACAGGCTCCATGGTAACTGGCAGGATGGCAGGATATGGCATCATAAGAGTCTGAGCACGTGCTCGTACCCATCTGAGATAAGGTTTCATGGGAATAGTATATTTTGGTTCCAGAGTCTTGCTGTCAATCATGTTCACTTTACCCCACACTCGTATAAACCTTTGACGGTAACCTTGCAGATCGTTGTTGTAGTGGAACACAATACCCTGAATAAGCATGTCATGAGGACCATCACTCCGAGCGTAACCAAACTGACGTAGAGATAAAGAAGGTTTGTAGGTAATGCCCCCTCTTATGCCAAGGAGTGGAACATTAGGGAACTCCCCACAATGGTCAATGATAGTAACATTCTCCATAGATCGAGAGCACCAATGAATATCTGAATGAGAAAGTGACATAATCCTCTTAGACCACCTGAACCCTTGTTCATTCTTCATCACTGATCGAGGAAGGTGAGAAATAAAACACCTAGATAGTAAAGGTATGTAGCACATCAGAGTTCCTCTCGCCTTTGTAGTACGAGTGTGGAGAGAGTGTAAGATGTCTCCAAGTAATATAGGCACTGGATTGCGAGTCAGAAATATGTTGATGGCGTGTACGTCTATGAACTGATCTGGATTGGGGAACAACACCAGGCCATAGATTAATAGGGCTAAGATCTCCTCAAAAGCATCATAACTCATAGCCTTCAGGAACACTTGAGTTTTCTCCATCAATACCTTAGCAAGAATACCCTTAACTCCACTCCTTGTTTCTAGGACAATGTCTGATTTCTTCAAATGTAGGGCTGCAGCAATGACTTCAGGTTTAGGCTCTTTTTCTAAGCCTGTGAAGGGTCTTTGATCAAGGATAGGTATACCCAGTAGTTTGGAGAACTCCTCCATTGTAGGAACCAGCTGATAGTCGGGGAATGTGAAACAATGATGTTTAGGATCAAAGAACTGAAATAGGACACTCATCATGTCTTCATTGAACCCTGAAGTGACTAGATCCAGTAGGTGACCATGCCTCTTGATGAACTGGGAGTTTTCAGACACTTGAGAGACCAATTCCTTAAGCTTAGGAGGTATCATTACAAAGTTGATCCGGATAGTATTCCTACGAGCAGAAGCCATGACCTGAAACAAAGAACAAAGATAAATCCTTTGGTCTTTGAAATGGTTAGTGAAAATGATATGCTTATGATGTCATTATGTCATGATGTTATGCTCAATCACAAACATGTGGCACATACAAACAAGTCACACAATAGCCCTAGGTTTGAAGGCTTGTATGAGGTTTAAAGGTAAGTACCCTCCCCTGAAGTTTAGTTGGTTCATCCTGTCCTACAAAAGTAACCAGGTTCTAAGGGATCTCAATATCATTGATCCTTCACAAGGGTGTATTTTCAGTAGGCAACTTACTTGCCAACCCAAGTTTAGAATCTCAATGAGCGTAGTATCGAGTATCAACCAACTTCAGTCTTCACCAAAGCCGGTTATCTCACTACTTTCTAAAGGCCAAGATGGGATAACTAGGGTTCTAAAATTCAGTTAGTGTATTGACAACATATGGCAGCCTCATCTTATCCTCAACTTGCTTAAGGAACATAAGCACCAACCAAGAAGACACACTAACTATGGCCACCAGATCAACCATATCGGTATACGCCGTACAATTTCCTTGGTCTATTGCCATTTACCTAAGGTACACTAGATCCGGGTTAGGATCTTTCACACATAAGAGCCCAACAAATAAGTATAAAGAAAACAAGGAAAACAATTTTAAAGTGATCTAATTCCAAAGGGTACCCCTCTTTTATTAAATCCCCAGCTGAGTCGCCAGTTCTGTAACACGGTGGGAGAACTGACTTTTAGTTATGTTGCGGATAGCAAGAGTCGCCACCGACTTTTATTTTATCCAAAAGGAAAGGACATAAAAGATCAGGAAAGACCTTAAAAAGATTTTGAGTTCGGGGGGTAGGTTATATAAAGGGAAGGTGTTAGCACCCTTTATATCCATGGTTATCCATGGGCTCTTAGTTACTTAGCTCACTTTAAATTGTTTTGAAAAGGTGTAGTGTGTGATTAGAAATTTTCTAAGTACTTTATAATGATCCTCATATGGATGTATATAAAGACTTGTTTTTGAAAATTTGTTTGAAATGTGAAGTGTAAAAAGGATTTTGAAATGTGTGAGCAAGTAATTAAGAGAAACCTACCCTATACTAAGTCTTTACTGTTCTTATGTTCTTTCAATGGTAAGACTATCCCTATTATTAAGGAATAGGTAGTCATTACCTTGGATGTAATAAGGGACATGTGTAGGGACATCTGAATATAGGCAACTACAAGGTGTCATTAGCAATTCGTAGGGACTTATCATCTTTTATTCGAAGGGACAAGATCATTTATCGTAGGCAACCTCGAAGGGACTTGATCTTATAAACTGAAGGGACTTGATGATATTTATGAAGGGACTTTACTTAAGACACCATACTTGACCTTTTGAAATAGGCAACATGAGAGGTAACCCTAGAAAGTGCAAGATGGCGATCAAAGATCGACTTACGTGTGTGAGTGTTCATGTTCAAATATTTATCTTTTTAAATTAATTATTCTAAGTTAATTTTAATTACAAGTATGTTACGCACACCCTAGAATTACTAACCACACAATAAATATATTAATAAAAATAAAGCAAAAATATAAACCTAGACTATTACAAAGCTTCGGGACAATTACAATATAATCGATAAATACGATAACGATAAATAAGAATAAGAAATAATAAAAGAATAATAATAAGAATGAAGATAAATGGTTAGAAAAATAAAAATAAGAAAAAAACAAAATAAATTAATATTAGGAGGTATTTTAAATATTTTAATAAAGAAAATAGTATTTTAATAATAATAAATAAATACTAAATTATATACATATTTAATAAATGATTAATGATTAACTATGACTTGTGAAAATATTAAGTTAAATTCTAAAGTTAAGAAAATATTAGGGTTAAGGTTAGAAAAATTAGGGTTTCACTTTATTAAAAATAAATTAGGGTTTTTAACTATTAATTTAAACATAATTAATTTATTTACCAAATATATACAATAATATAAATATATAATGAAACAAATATAAATAATTTGATTTTTTGAGAAAGTAAATTGTGAATTAAAAAAAATATAAGTTTTTTATATAAAATAATATGAACATTTTATTTTAAGAATTATTATTTAGGAAATTAATTAAATTAAACAAATATAAAATAAACAAAAATAATGAAAAGAAATTGAGAAAATAAACATACCTGGGGCTGGGATTCGAACCCAGGCCCTAGGCTTCAATCTTCCAGTCCCACAACCACAACCACCAGGCTAAGCGCGTCCTTGTGTCATGATACAGGTAGTATTCCTTTTGTTATAACCCTGTAAAAATTAAATAAAATGCAGCAAAACAAAATTGCCTGGGGGGGAATCGAACCCAGGACCATTACATTCACAAGCAAACACACAAACCAATTGAGCCACATGGGGCGCGTTCAACATAGAATTAACAACAAAACATTTTATTTTAAAACCAAATTTTGAATTTGGTTTTCAGCTTCTCCAATTTTCCTGCGAAAATTCATACGAATTCAGCTACGATTTTTCTTACGAATTCTTTCATGTTCAAGACCTGCGAAATTCAAACAGCAATTAAATTGTACAATTTCATCAAATTAACTATGCCAATGAATTCGTCATGATTCATACAGTCTATCCATGTTCTTTGAATCCATTTATATTTGGTTAATCGTGAAACCCTAATTCGAAGTTTGGAACCCTAGCAATGGTGTCCTTACGGTTTGGCCATGAAACTGTAATTAAATTGTCCAGAAACGTTCCTGAGCTTATCACAAACACAAAACAATCATAAAACACAATTTATAATGCACAAACAATAGAAAATGAAAAAATCATAAATGTGTAATAACATTGATTCGGTTTATGCATTTTGTGATGCTATGGATGAAGGTGATGATGGGGATACGATCAGAGAGTCTCAAGGAAGCTAAAGAAACCTTTACTTTGCCTTGAAAGTGCCTCTAAGTTCAAAACTGAATGCCACTTTTTTTGTGAAAATTGAAACTTTGTTCTTACTCTTGGAGGCTTCAAATTTCGTCCCTTAGTATTGTATCATGTTCATAGTTTTATAGTGAATAAATTTAGGTCATAAAACCTGTCTACTCTTTGGGCTTTTGGATAGCTTGAGATTGAAGAAAGATACGAAATTTGATCCTCTCAATCATCTTTAAATTATATTTCAATCATTCTAGAACAAAAATCATATTTTTAGATTGACCTTTTATATTTTATTTTCATTTAAATTGAATTTTATTAAATAAAATCCAAAATAATAAAATATAAAACATAAAAATATGGAAAAATAATCAATGGGTCGTGTATAACCTTATCCTTGAGATTGGATTGGAATTTGGTAGGCCCATTTGGCAAAATTTGGTTTTAAGACTTCATTTGCTTCATAAACTTCCCAAAAATTTCCCAACTTTGCAAAGTCATATCTCCCTCAATTTTAAGGCTATGAAGGTGTTCATGGACATTTTGGAAAGCTTGAAGAGTCCTCTAACAAACCTCTTTGGTCTCATGTCCATATCCTTTACCATTTTCAATTTATGCCCTTTGGAAGATGTTGACTTTTTGTTGACTTTTAAAATGACCTATAATGTCTTTGCTCATACCTTCCAAATGAAGCATTTTTAGGCTTGGCTTGTGATACAAAAAGTTGTAGAGAATTCAATTTCCTTCAAAATGAGATTTAGATGAAAAATTCTTGATGAAGCATGTGAAAGTTATGGCTGGTCAAATTTCAGTTGACTTTTCCTGTGAAAACCCTAATTTAGAAACTCCTGATTCTTGATGATCTGAAATCTCCTTGATGAATCATGATCAACCCTTGATCAAATGATGAATTTTACTTCATAAACTTGATGTTGGAAAAAAATCATGAAGTTTGACTTTGGTTTGACCACAGTTGACCTTAGTTTGACTTTTTAACCACTTTGACTGATTTTTGCATATCTGATCATCTGACTGAGCAAACCTTTTGGGAAAGCCTTGAAACTTGACATAGGGATTCTTAAAGACATATAAGATGCTATGAAGCTCACTCGAAGCCTTGGAAGTCCATCTAGCCTGATGAAATTCAAAACCCTAGTTTAGGATGCATTGCTTAGGAGGATGCATTGTCTGAGGGGATTGTCAAACTTTCTATCTAATTGTGAACCTTGTAAACCTTATGAACCTCCTGGGATACCTTGTGAACCTTGTGAACCTCTTGGGACACCTTAGTACATAATGTCTTGTCTAGGTGAAGGCAAATTTTGGGGTGCAACACGGGGGACTTTTGAAATTTGCAACCCGAAGATGGATTTTGGCCAGTCTGTGGCTGGACTTTTGCTCACTACGGGAGACTTGTGCCCACTGCGGGGGACTTTTGAAATTTGCCACCCGAAGATGGACTTTGGCCAGTCTGTGGCTGGACTTTTGCTCACTGCGGAAGACTTTTGCCCACTGCGGGGGACTTTTGAAATTTGCCACCCGAAGATGCACTTTGGCCAGTCTGTGGCTGGACTTTTGCTCACTACGAGGGACTTTTGCCCACTGTGGGGGATTTTGACCACTGCGGGGGACTTTTGAAATTTGCCACCCGAAAATGGACTTTGGCTATTCTGTGGCTGGACTTTTGCGAACTATGGGAGTTTTTTGCCCACTGTGGGGGACCTTTGCCCACTGTGGGGTACTTTAGAAATTTGCCACCCGAAGATGGACTTTGGCCAGTCTGTGGTTGGACTTTTTCTCACTGCGGGAGACTTTTGCCCACTGCGGAGGACTTTTGAAATTTACCACCCGAAGATGGATTATGGCAAGTCTGTGGCTGAACGTTTACTCAATGCACGAGACTTTTGCCCACTGTGTGGGACTTTTGAAATTTGCCACCTGAAGATGGACTTTGGTCAGTCTGTGGCTGGATTTTTGCTCACTGCGGGAGACTTTTGGCCACTGCGGGGGAATTTTGAAATTTGTCACCCGAAGATGGACTTTGGCCAGTCTATGGCTGGACTTTTCCTCACTACGGGGGACTTTTGCCCGCTGTGGGGGGCATTGGAAATTTTCCACCCGAAGATGGACTTTGGTTAGTCTGTGGCTGGACTTTTTCTCACTGCGGGAGACTTTTGGCCTTTGTGGGGGACTTTTGAAATTTGCCACCCGAAGATGGACTTTGGCCAATCTGTGGCAGGACTTTTGCTCACTGCGGGAGACTTTTGCCCACTGCGGGGGACTTTTGAAATTTTCCACCATAAGATGGACTTTGGCCAATCTGTGGGTGGACTTTTGCTCAATGTGGGAGACTTTTGCCCACTGCGGGGGACTTTCGAAATTTGCCACCCGAAGATGGACTTTGGTCAGTCTGTGGCTGGACTTTTTTTCACCGCGGGAGACTTTTGCCCACTGCGGGGAATTTTGAAATTTGCCACCAGAAGATGGACTTTGGCTAGTCTGTGGCTGGTTTTTTGCTCACTGCGGGAGACTTTTGTCCACTGTGGGGGGCTTTTGAAATTTGCCACCCGAAGATGAAATTTGGCTAGTCTGTGGCTGGACTTTTGCTCACTTTGGGAGACTTTTGCCCACTGCGGGGGACCTTTGACTACTCTGGGGTACTTTAGAAATTTGCCACCCGAAGATGGACTTTGGCAAGTCTGTGACTGGACTATTGCTCACTACGGGAGACTTTTGTCCACTACGGGGGACTTTTGAAATTTGCCACCCGAAAATGGACTTTGGCTAGTCTGTGGCTGGAGTTTTGCTCACTATGGGAGTTTTTTGCCCAATGTGGGGGACCTTTGCCCACTGTGGGGTACTTTAGAAATTTACCACCCGAAGATGGACTTTGGCCAGTCTGTGGTTGGATTTTTTCTCACTACGGGAGACTTTTGCCCACTGCGGAGGACTTTTGAAATTTGCCACCCGAAGATGGATTATGGCAAGTCTGTGGCTGAACGTTTGCTCACTGTAAGAGACTTTTGCCCACTGTGTGAGACTTTTGAAATTTGCCACCCGAAGATGGACTTTGGCCAGTCTGTGGCTGGACTTTTGCTCACTACGGGAGACTTTTGTCCACTGCGGTGGACTTTTGAAATTTGTCACCCGAAGATGGACTTTGGCCAGTCTGTGGCTGGACTTTTGCTCACTACGGGAGACTTTTTCCCGCTGTTGGGAGCTTTGGAAATTTTCCACCCGAAGATGGACTTTGGTTAGTCTGTGGCAGGACTTTTGCTCACTGCGGGAGACTTTTGCCCACTGCGGGGGACTTTTGAAATTTGCCACCCGAAGATGGACTTTGGCCAATCTGTGGGTGGACTTTTGCTCAATGTGGGAGACTTTCGCCCACTGCGGGGGACTTTTGAAATTTGCCACCCGAAGATGGACTTTGGCCAGTCTGTGGCTGGATTTTTGCTCACTGCGGGAAACGTTTGGCCACTGCGGCGGACTTTTGAAATTTTTTACCCGAAGATGGACTTTGGTCAGTCTGTTGCTGGACTTTTGCTCACTGCATGAGACTTTTGCCCACTGTGGGGAACTTTTGTCCACTGCGGGGGACTTTAGATATTCGCCATCCTAAGATGGACTTTGGCCAGTCTGTGGCTGAACTTTTGCTCACTGCGGGAACTTTTGCCCACTGCGGGGTACTTTTGAAATTTGCCACCAGAAGATGGAATTTGGCCAATTTGTGGCTGGACTTTGGCTCACTGCGGGAGACTTTTGCCCACTGCGGGGGTCTTTTGAAATTTCTCACCCGAAGATGGACTTTGGCTAGTCTGTGGATGGACTTTTGCTCACTGTGGGAGACTTTTGCCCACTGTGGGGAACTTTTGAAATTTGCCTCCCGAAGATGGACTTTGACAAGTCTGTGGCTGGACTTTTGCTCACTGCGGGAGACTTTTGTCCACTGCGGGGGACTTTTGAAATTTGCCATGCGAAGATGGATTTTGGCCAATATGTGGCTAGACTTTTGCTCACTGTGGGAGATTTTTGCCCACTGCAGGGGACTTTTGAAATTTACGACCCGATGATGGACTTTGGCCAGTCTATGGGTGGACTTTTGCTCAATGCGGGAGACGTTGCCTACTGCGGGGGACTTTTGAAATTTGCCACCCGAAGATGGACTTTGGCCAGTCTGTGGCTGGACTTTTGCTCATTACGAGAGACTTTCGCCCACTGCGGGGGACTTTTGAAATTTGCCACCCGAAGATGGACTTTGGTCAGTCTGTGGCTGGAATTTTGCTCATTGCAGGAGACTTTTGCCCACTGCGTGGGACTTTTAAAATTTGCCACCCGAAGATGGACTTTGGCCAGTCTGTGGCTGGAATTTTGCTCACTGCGGGAGACGTTTGCCCACTGTGGGGGACTTTTACCCACTGTGGGGTACTTTAGAAATTCGCCATCCTAAGATGGACTTTGGCCAGTCTGTGGCTGAACTTTTGCTCACTGCGGGAACTTTTGCCCACTGCGGGAACTTTTGCCCACTGCGGGGTACTTTTGAAATTTGCCACCAGAAGATGGAATTTGGCCAATTTGTGGCTGGACTTTGGCTCACTGCGGGAGACTTTTGCCCACTGCGGGGGTCTTTTGAAATTTCTCACCCGAAGATGGACTTTGGCTAGTCTGTGGCTGGACTTTTGCTCACTGTGGGAGACTTTTGCCCACTGTGGGGGACTGTTGCCCAATGTGGGGTACTTTAGAAATTTGCCACTCGAAGATGGACTTTGGCCAGTCTGTGGCTAGACTTTCGCTCATTGCGGAAGTCTTTTGCCCACTGCGGGGGACTTTTGAAATTTAACACCCGAAGATGGACTTTGGTCAGTTTGTGGCTGGACGTTTTCTTACTATGGAAGACCTTTGCCCATTGCAGAGGACGTTTGAAATTTGCCACCTGAAGATGGACTTTGGCTAGTCTATGGCTGGATTTTTGTTCACTACGGGAGACTTTTGCCCACTGCGGGGAATTTTGAAATTTGCCACCCGAAGATGGACTTTGGCTAGTCTATGGCTGGATTTTGTTTATTGCGGGAGAATTTTGCCCATTGCGTGGAACTTTTGAAATTTTCCACCCGAAGATGGACTTTGGCTAGTCTGTGGCTGGACTTTTGCTCACTGTGGGAGACTTTTGCCCATTGTGGGGGACCTTTGCCCATTGTGGGGTACTTTAGAAATTTTCCACCCGAAGATGGACTTTGGCCAGTCTGTGGCTGGACTTTTGCTCACTCGGGAGACTTTTGCCCACTGAGGGGGACTTTTGAAATTTGCCACCCAAAAATGGACTTTGGCTAGTCTGTGGATGGACTTTTGCTCACTATGGGAGACTTTTGCCCACTGTGGATGACTTTTGCCCACTGTGGGTTACTTTAGAAATTTGCCACCCGAAGATGGACTTTGGCCAGTCTGTGGCTGGACTTTTTCTCACTGCGGGAGACTTTTGCCCACTGCGGAGGACTATTGAAATTTGCCACCCGAATATGGATTATGGCCAGTCTGTAGCTGAACGTTTGCTAACAGCAAGAGACTTTTGCCCACTGCGTGCGACTTTTGAAATTTGCCACCCGAAGATGGACTTTCGCCAGTCTATGGCTGGACTTTTGCTCACTGCGGGAGAATTTTGTTCACTGCGGGGGACTTTTGAAATTTGTCACCCGAAGTTGGACTTTGGCCAGTCTGTGGCTGGACTTTTGCTCACTGCGGGAGACGTTTGCCCGTTGTGGGGGACTTTTGAAATTTGCCACCCGAAGATGGACTTTGGTCAGTCTGTGGCTGGTCTTTTGCTCTCTGCGGGAGACTTTTACCCAATGCGGGGGACTTTTGAAATTTTCCACCCGAAGATGGACTTTGGACAGTCTGTGGTTGGACTTTTTCTCACTGCGGGAGACTTTTGTCCACTGCGGGAGACTTTTGAAATTTGCCCCCAGAAGATGGATTTTGGGCAATCTGTGGGTGGACTTTTGCTCAATGCGGGAGAATTTTGCCCACTACGCGGGACTTTTGAAATTTTCCACCCAAATATGGACTTTGGCCAGTCTGTGGCTGGACATTTGCTCACTACGAGAGACTTTTACCTACTGCGGAGGACTTAAGAAATTTGCCACTCGAAGATGGAATTTGGCTAGTCTGTGGGTGGACTTTTGCTCACTGCGGAAGACTTTTGCCCATTGCGGGGGAATTTTGAAATTTTCCATTCGAATATGGACTTCGGCCAGTCTATGGCTAGACTTTTGCTCACTGCAGGAGACTTTTGCCCATTGCGGGGGACTTTTGAAATTTGCCACCCGAAGATTTACTTTGGCTAGTCTGTGGTTGTACTTTTGCTCACTGTGGGAGACTTTTGCCCACTGTGGGGGACTTTTGCCCACTGTGGGGTACTTTAGCAATTCGCCACCCGAAGATGGACTTTGGCCAGTCTGTGGCTGGACGTTTGCTCACTGCGGGAAACTTTTGCCCACTGCGGGGGACTTTGAAATTTGTCTCCCGAAGACGGACTTTGGCTAGTCTGTGGCTGGACTTTTGCTTACTGTTGGAGACTTTTGCCCACTATGGGGGACTGTTGCTCAATGTGGGGTACTTTAGAAATTTGCCACCCGAAGACGGACTTTGGCCAGTCTGTGGTTGGACTTTTGCTCATTGCGGGAGACTTTTGTCCACTACGGGGGACTTTTGAAATTTGTCACCCGAAGATGGACTTTGGCCAGTCTATGGCTGGACTTTTTCTCACTACGGGAGAACTTTTCCCACTGCGCCGAACTTTTGAAATTTATCACCCGAAGATGGACTTTGGCCAGTCTGTGGCTGAAATTTTGCTCACTACAGGAGACTTTTGCCCACATCGGGGGACTTTTGAAATTTTCCACCCGAAGATGGACTTTGGCCTGTCTGTGGCGGAACTTTTACTCACTTTGGGAGACTTTTGCCGACAACGGGGGAATTTTGAAATTTGCCAACCGAAGATGGACTTTGGCCAGTCTATGGCTGGACTTTTGCTCAATGCGGGAGACTTTTGCCCACTGCGGGGACTTTTGAAATTTGTCACCCGAAGATGGACTTTCGCTAGTATGTGGCTGGACTTTTGCTCACTGTGGGAGACTTTTTCCCACTGTGGGGGACCTTTTCCCACTGTGGGGTACTTTAGAAATTTTCTACCCAAAGATGGACTTTGGCCAGTCTGCGGCTGGACTTTTTCTCACTGCTGGAGAATTTTGCCCACTGCGGAGGACTTTTGAAATTTGCCAACCGAAGATGGATTATGGCAAGTCTGTGGCTGAACGTTTTCTCACTGCAAGAGACTTTTCCCCACTGCATGGGACATTTGATATTTGCCACCCGAAGATGGACCTTGGTCAGTCTGTGGCTGGACTTTTGCTCACTGCGGGAGAATTTTGGCCACTGCGGGGGACTTTTGAAATTTGTCACCCGAAGTTGGATTTTGGCCAGTCTGTGGCTGGACTATTGCTCACTGCGGGAGACGTTTGCCCGCTGTGGGGGACTTTTGAAATTTGCCACCCGAAGATGGACTTTGGTCAGTCTGTGGCTGGTCTTTTGCTCTCTGCGGGAGACTTTTACCCAATGCGGGGGACTTTTGAAATTTTCCACCCGAAGATGGACTTTGGACAGTCTGTGGTTGGACTTTTTCTCACTGCGGGAGACTTTTGTCCACTGCGGGAGACTTTTGAAATTTGCCCCCAGAAGATGGATTTTGGGCAATCTGTGGGTGGACTTTTGCTCAATGCGGGAGAATTTTGCCCACTACGCGGGACTTTTGAAATTTTCCACCCAAATATGGACTTTGGCCAGTCTGTGGCTGGACATTTGCTCACTACGAGAGACTTTTACCTACTGCGGAGGACTTAAGAAATTTGCCACTCGAAGATGGAATTTGGCTAGTCTGTGGGTGGACTTTTGCTCACTGCGGAAGACTTTTGCCCATTGCGGGGGAATTTTGAAATTTTCCATTCGAATATGGACTTCGGCCAGTCTATGGCTAGACTTTTGCTCACTGCAGGAGACTTTTGCCCATTGCGGGGGACTTTTGAAATTTGCCACCCGAAGATTTACTTTGGCTAGTCTGTGGTTGTACTTTTGCTCACTGTGGGAGACTTTTGCCCACTGTGGGGGACTTTTGCCCACTGTGGGGTACTTTAGCAATTCGCCACCCGAAGATGGACTTTGGCCAGTCTGTGGCTGGACGTTTGCTCACTGCGGGAAACTTTTGCCCACTGCGGGGGACTTTGAAATTTGTCTCCCGAAGACGGACTTTGGCTAGTCTGTGGCTGGAATTTTGCTTACTGTTGGAGACTTTTGCCCACTATGGGGGACTGTTGCTCAATGTGGGGTACTTTAGAAATTTGCCACCCGAAGATGGACTTTGGCCAGTCTGTGGTTGGACTTTTGCTCATTGCGGGAGACTTTTGTCCACTACGGGGGACTTTTGAAATTTGTCACCCGAAGATGGACTTTGGCCAGTCTATCGCTGGACTTTTTCTCACTACGGGAGAACTTTTCCCACTGCGCCGAACTTTTGAAATTTATCACCCGAAGATGGACTTTGGCCAGTCTGTGGCTGAAATTTTGCTCACTACAGGAGACTTTTGCCCACAGCGGGGGACTTTTGAAATTTTCCACCCGAAGATGGACTTTGGCCTGTCTGTGGCGGAACTTTTACTCACTTTGGGAGACTTTTGCCGACAACGGGGGAATTTTGAAATTTGCCAACCGAAGATGGACTTTGGCCAGTCTATGGCTGGACTTTTGCTCAATGCGGGAGACTTTTGCCCACTACGGGGACTTTTGAAATTTGTCACCCGAAGATGGACTTTCGCTAGTATGTGGCTGGACTTTTGCTCACTGTGGGAGACTTTTTCCCACTGTGGGGGACCTTTTCCCACTGTGGGGTACTTTAGAAATTTTCTACCCAAAGATGGACTTTGGCCAGTCTGCGGTTGGACTTTTTCTCACTGCTGGAGAATTTTGCCCACTGCGGAGGACTTTTGAAATTTGCCAACCGAAGATGGATTATGGCAAGTCTGTGGTTGAACGTTTGCTCACTGCAAGAGACTTTTCCCCACTGCATGGGACATTTGATATTTGCCACCCGAAGATGGACCTTGGTCAGTCTGTGGCTGGACTTTTGCTCACTGTGGGAGACTTTTGGCCACTGCGGGGGACTTTTGAAATTTGTCACCCGAAGTTGGATTTTGGCCAGTCTGTGGCTGGACTTTTGCTCACTGCGGGAGACGTTTGCCCGCTGTGGGGGACTTTTGAAATTTGCCACCCGAAGATGGACTTTGGTCAGTCTGTGGCTGGTCTTTTGCTCTCTGCGGGAGACTTTTACCCAATGCGGGGGACTTTTGAAATTTTCCACCCGAAGATGGACTTTGGACAGTCTGTGGTTGGACTTTTTCTCACTGCGGGAGACTTTTGTCCACTGCGGGAGACTTTTGAAATTTGCCCCCAGAAGATGGATTTTGGGCAATCTGTGGGTGGACTTTTGCTCAATGCGGGAGAATTTTGCCCACTACGCGGGACTTTAGAAATTTTCCATTCAAATATGGACTTTGGTCAGTCTGTGGCTGGACTTTTGCTCACTACGAGAGACTTTTACCTACTGCGGAGGACTTAAGAAATTTGCCACTCGAAGATGGAATTTGGCTAGTCTGTGGGTGGACTTTTGCTCACTGCGGAAGACTTTTGCCCATTGCGGGGGAATTTTGAAATTTTCCATTCGAATATGGACTTCGGCCAGTCTATGGCTAGACTTTTGCTCACTGCAGGAGACTTTTGCCCATTGCGGGGGACTTTTGAAATTTGCCACCCGAAGATTTACTTTGGCTAGTCTGTGGTTGTACTTTTGCTCACTGTGGGAGACTTTTGCCCACTGTGGGGGACTTTTTCCCACTGTGGGGTACTTTAGCAATTCGCCACCCGAAGATGGACTTTGGCCAGTCTGTGGCTGGACGTTTGCTCACTGCGGGAAACTTTTGCCCACTGCGGGGGACTTTGAAATTTGTCTCCCGAAGACGGACTTTGGCTAGTCTGTGGCTGGACTTTTGCT
Source organism: Lathyrus aphaca (assembly GCA_963966055.1). Classification (NCBI taxonomy): domain Eukaryota; kingdom Viridiplantae; phylum Streptophyta; class Magnoliopsida; order Fabales; family Fabaceae; genus Lathyrus; species Lathyrus aphaca. The sequence goes on from OZ014521.1 coordinate 451,118,147, forward strand.
TACTGTTGGAGACTTTTGCCCACTATGGGGGACTGTTGCTCAATGTGGGGTACTTTAGAAATTTGCCACCCGAAGATGGACTTTGGCCAGTCTGTGGTTGGACTTTTGCTCATTGCGGGAGACTTTTGTCCACTACGGGGGACTTTTGAAATTTGTCACCCGAAGATGGACTTTGGCCAGTCTATGGCTGGACTTTTTCTCACTACGGGAGAACTTTTCCCACTGCGCCGAACTTTTGAAATTTATCACCCGAAGATGGACTTTGGCCAGTCTGTGGCTGAAATTTTGCTCACTACAGGAGACTTTTGCCCACAGCGGGGGACTTTTGAAATTTGCCACCCGAAGATGGACTTTGACCTGTCTGTGGCGGAACTTTTACTCACTTTGGGAGACTTTTGCCGACAACGGGGGATTTTTGAAATTTGCCAACCGAAGATGGACTTTGGCCAGTCTATGGCTGGACTTTTGCTCAATGCGGGAGACTTTTGCCCACTGCGGGGACTTTTGAAATTTGTCACCCGAAGATGGACTTTGGCTAGTATGTGGCTGGACTTTTGCTCACTGTGGGAGACTTTTTCCCACTGTGGGGGACCTTTTCCCACTGTGGGGTACTTTAGAAATTTTCTACCCAAAGATGGACTTTGGCCAGTCTGCGGCTGGACTTTTTCTCACTGCTGGAGAATTTTGCCCACTGCGGAGGACTTTTGAAATTTGCCAACCGAAGATGGATTATGGCAAGTCTGTGGCTGAACGTTTGCTCACTGCAAGAGACTTTTCCCCACTGCATGGGACATTTGATATTTGCCACCCGAAGATGGACCTTGGTCAGTCTGTGGCTGGACTTTTGCTCACTGTGGGAGACTTTTGGCCACTGCGGGGGACTTTTGAAATTTTTCACCCGAAGATGGACTTTGGCCAGTATGTGGCTGGGCTTTTGCTCACTACGGGAGACTTTTGCCCGCTGTGTGGGACTTTTGAAAATTTGTTTTTGAAAACTTGTTTGAAATGTGAAGTATAAAAAGGATTTTGAAATGTGTGAGCAAGTAATTAAGAGAAACCTACCCTATACTAAGTCTTTACTGTTCTTATGTTCTTTCAATGGTAAGACTATCCCTATTATTAAGGAATAGGTAGTCATTACCTTGGATGTAATAAGGGACATGTGTAGGGACATCTGAATATAGGCAACTGCAAGGTGTCTTTAGCAATTCGTAGGGATTTATCATCTTTTATTTGAAGGGACAAGATCATTTATCGTAGGCAACCTCGAAGGGACTTGATTTTATAAACTGAAGGGACTTGATGATATTTGTGAAGGGACTTTGCTTAAGACACCTTACTTGACCTTTTGAAATAGGCAACATGAGAGGTAACCCTAGAAAGTGCAAGATGGCGATCAAAGATCGACTTACGTGTGTGAGTGTTCATGTTCAAATATTTATCTTTTTAAATTAATTATTCTTAGTTAATTTTTATTACAAGTATATCACGCACACCCTAGAATTACTAACCACACAATAAATATATTAATAAAAATAAAGAAAAAATATAAACCTAGACTATTACAAAGCCTCGGGACAATTACAATATAATCGAGAAATACGATAACGATAAATAAGAATAAGCAATAATAAACAATAATAATAAGAGTGAAGATAAATGGTTAGAAAAATAAAAATAAGAAAAAAACAAAAAAAATTAATATTAGGAGGTATTTTAATATTTTAATAAAGAAAATAGTATTTTAATAATAATAAATAAATACTAAATTATATACATATTTAATAAATGCTTAATCATTAATTATGACTTGTGAAAATATTAAGTTAAATTCTAAAGTTAAGAATATATTATGGGTAGGGATAGAAAAATTAGGGTTTCACTTTATTAAAAAGAAATTAGGGCTTTTAACTATTAATTTAAACATAATTAATTTATTTACCAAATATATACAATAATATAAATATATAATGAAACAAATATAAATAATTTGATTTTTTGAGAAAATAAATTGTGAATTAAAAAAAAATAAGTTTTTTACATAAAATAATATGAACATTTTATTTTAAGAATTATTATTTAGGAAATTAATTAAATTAAACATATATAAAATAAACAAAAATAATGAATAAAAATTGAGAAAATAAACATACCTGGGGCTGGGATTCGAACCCAGGCCATAGGCTTCAATCTTCCAATCCTACAACCACAACCACCAGGCCAAGCGCGTCCTTGTGACATGATACAGGTAGTATTCCTTTTGTTATAACCCTGTAAAAATTAAATAAAATGCAGCAAAACAAAATGGCCGGGGGGGGGGGATTCGAACCCAGGACCATTACATTCACAAGCAAACACACAAACCAGTTGAGCCACATGGGGCGCATTCAACATAGAATTAACAACAAAACATTTTATTTTAAAACCAAATTTTGAATTTGGTTTTCAGCGCCAAGCTACTTCATCTTCTCCAATTTTCCTACGAAAATTCATACGAATTCAGCTACGATTTTTCTTACGAATTCTTTCATGTTCATGACCTGCGAAATTCAAACAACAATCAAATGGTACAATTTCATCAAATTAACTATGCCAATAAATTCCTCATGATTCATACAGTCTATCCATGTTCTTTGAATCCATTTATATTTGGTTAATCGTGAAACCCTAATTCGAAGCTTGGAACCCTAGCAATGGTGTCCTTATGGTTTGGCCATGAAACTCTAATTAAATTGTCCAGAAACGTTCTTGAGCTTATCACAAACACAAAACACTCATCAAACACAATTTATAATGCACAAACAATAGAAAATGAAAAAATCATCAATGTGTAATAACATTGATTCGGTTTATACATTTTGTGATGCTATGGATGAAGGTGATGATGGGGATACGATCAGGGAGTCTCAAGGAAGCTAAAGCAACCTTTACTTTGCCTTGAAAGTGCCTCTAAGTTCAAAAACGAATGCCATTTTTTTGTGAAAATTGAAACTTTGTTCTTACTCTTGGAGGCTGCAAATTTCGTCCCAGAGTATTGTATCATGTTCATAGTTTTATAGTGAATGAATTTAGGCCATAAAACATGTCTATTCTTTGGGCTTTTGGATAGCTTGAGATTGAAGAAAGATATGATTCCAAAAGTGATAAAAATCAAATATTTTCATGCCTTAGAGACTTTACACGAAATTTGATCCTCTCAATCATCTTTAAATGATATTTCAATCATTCTAGAACAAAAATCATATTTTTAGATTGACCTTTTATATTTTATTTTCATTTAAATTGAATTTTATTAAATAAAATCCAAAATAATAAAATATAAAAAAAATATGGAAAAATAGTCAATGGGTCGTGTATGACCTTATCCTTGAGATTGGATTGGAATTTGGTAGGCCCATTTGGCAAAATTTGGTTTTTTTAAGACTTCATTTGCTTCATAAACCTCCCAAAAATTTCCCAACTTTGCAAAGGCATATCTCCCTCAATTTTAAGTCTATTAAGGTGTTCATGGACATTTTGGAAAGCTTGAAGAGTCCTCTAACAAACCTCTTTGGTCGCATGTCCATATCTTTTACCATTTTCAATTTATGCCCTTTGGAAGATGTTGACTTTTTGTTGACTTTTAAAATGACCTATAATGTCTTAGCTCATACCTTCCAAATGAAGCAGTTTTAGGCTTGGCTTCTGAGACACAAAGTTGTTGAGAATTCAATGTCCTTAAAAATGAGCTTTGGATGAAAATTTCTTGATAAAGCATGTGAAAGTTATGGATGGTCAAAGTTCAGTTGACTTTTCCCTTGAAAATCCTAATTTAGAAACTCTTGATTCTTGATGATCTGAAATCTCCTTGATGAATCATGATCAACCCTTGATCAAATGATGAATTTTAGTTTATAAACTTGATGTTGGAAAAAAATCATGAAGTTTGATTTTGTTTGACCACAGTTGACCTTAGTTTGACTTTTTAACCACTTTGATTGATTTTTGCATATCTGATCATCTGACCGAGCAAACCTTTTGGGAAAGCCTTGAAACTTAACATAGGGATTCTTAAAGACATATAAGATGCTATGAAGCTCACTTGAAGCCTTGGAAGTCCATTTAGCCTGATGAAATCCAAAACGCTAGTTTAGGATGCATTGCTTAGGAGGATGCATTGTCTGAGGGGATTGTCAAACTTTCTGACTAATTGTGAACCTTGTGAACCTTGTGAACCACTTGGGATACCTTGTGAACCTTGTGAACCTCTTGGGACACCTTAGTAAATAATGTCTGCTCTAGGTGATGGCAAATTTTGGGTTGCGACACGGGGGACTTTTGAAATTTGCCACCCGAAGATGAATTTTGGCCAGTCTGTGGCTGGACTTTTGCTCACTACGGGGGACATTTGCCCACTGTGGGGGACTTTTTAAATTTGCCACCCGAAGATGGACTTTGGCCAGTATGTAGCTAGACTTTTGCTCACTGCGGGAGACTTTTGCCCACTGCAGGAGACTTTTGAAATTTGCCACCCGAAGATGGACTTTGGCCAGTCTGTGGCTGGACTTTTGCTCATTACGGGAGAATTATGCCCACTGCGGGGGACTTTTGAAATTTTCCACCCGAAGATGGACTTTGGCCAGTCTGTGGCTGGACTTTTGCTCACTGCGGGAGTCTTTTGCCCACTGCGTGGGACTTTTGAAATCTGCCACCCGAAGATGGACTTTGGCCAGTCTGTGGCTGGAATTTTGCTCACTGCGGGAGACGTTTGCCCATTCTGGGGGACTTTTGCCCATTGTGGGGTACTTTAGAAATTCTCCATCTGAAGATGGACTTTGGCCAGTCTGTGGCTGAACTTTTGCTCACTGCGGGAACTTCTGCCCACTTCGGGGTACTTTTGAAATTTGCCACCTGAAGATGGACTTTGGCCAATTTGTGGCTGGACTTTGGCTCATTGCGGGAGACTTTTGCCCACTGCGGAGGTCTTTTGAAATTTCTTACCCGAAGATGGACTTTGGCTAGTCTGTGGCTGGACTTTTGCTCACTGTGGGGGACTTTTGCCCACTGTGGGGGACTGTTACCCAATGTGGGGTACTTTAGAAATTTTCCACCCGAAGATGGACTTTGGCCAGTCTGTGGCTGGACTTTCGCTCATTGCGGAAGTCTTTTGCCCACTACGGGGGACTTTTGAAATTTGCCACCCGAAGATGGACTTTGGCCAGTCTGTGGCTGGACTTTTTCTCACTATGGAAGACCTTTACCCATTGCGGAGGACGTTTGAAATTTGCCACCTGAAGATGGACTTTGGCTAGTCTATGGCTGGATTTTTGTTCACTGCGGGAGACTTTTGCCCACTTCGGGGAATTTTGAAATTTGCCACGCGAAGATGGACTTTGGCTAGTCTATGGCTGGATTTTTGTTCACTGCAGGAGACTTTTGCCCATTGCGGGAAACTTTTGAAATTTGCCACCCGAAGATGGACTTTGGCTAGTCTGTGGCTGGACTTTTGCTCACTGTGGGAGACTTTTGCCCACTGTGGGGGACTTTTGCTCACTGTGGGAAACTTTTGCCCACTATGGGGGACTGTTGCCCAATGTGGGGTACTTTCGAAATTTGCCACCCGAAGATAGACTTTGGCCAGTCTGTGGCTGGACTTTCGCTCATTGCGGAAGTGTTTTTCCCACAGCGGGGGACTTTTGAAATTTTCCACCCGAAGATGGACTTTGGCCAGTATGTGGCTCAACATTTGCTCACTGCGGGAGACTTTTCCCACTACGGGGGAATTTTGAAATTTGTCACCCGAAGATGGACTTTGGCTAGTCTGTGGCTGGACTTTTGCTCACTGTGGGAGACTTTTGCCCACTGTGGGGGACCTTTTCCCACTGTGAGGTACTTTAGAAATTTTCCACCCGAAGATGGACTTTGGCCAGTCTGTGGCTGGACATTTGCTCACTGCGGGAGACTTTTGCCCACTGAGGGGGACTTTTGAAATTTGCCACCCGAAAATGGACTTTGGCTAGTCTGTGGCTGGACTTTTGCTCACTATGGGTGACCTTTGCCCACTGTGGGGTACTTTAGAAATTTGCCACCCGAAGATGGACTTTGGCCAGTCTGTGGCTGGACTTTTTCTCACTGCGGGAGACTTTTGCCCACTGCGGAGGACTTTTGAATTTTGCCACCCGAAGATGGATTATGGCCAGTCTGTGGCTGAACGTTTGCGCACTGCAAGAGACTTTTGCCCACTGCGTGGGACTTTTGAAATTTGACACCCGAAGATGGACTTTCGCCAGTCTGTGGCTGGACGTTTGCTCACTGCGGGAGACTTTTGGCCACTGCGGGGGACTTTTGAAATTTTTCACCCAAAGATGGACTTTCGCCAGTCTGTGGCTGGACTTTTGCTCACTGCGGGAGACGTTTGCCCGCTGTGGGGGACTTTTGAAATTTGTCACCCGAAGATGGACTTTGGTCAGTCTGTGGCTGAACTTTTGCTCACTACGGGAGACTTTTGCCCACTGCGGGGGACTTTTGTAATTTTCCACCCGAAGATGGACTTTGGACAGTATGTGGTTGGACTTTTGCTCACTGCAGGAGACTTTTGTCCACTGCGGGGGACTTTTGAAATTTGCCCCCCGAAGATGGACTTTGGCCAATCTGTGGGTGGACTTTTGCTAAATGCGGGAGACTTTTTCCCACTGCACGGGACTTTTGAAATTTTCCACCCAAAGATGGACTTTGGCCAGTCTGTGGCTGGACTTTTGCTCAATACGAGAAACTTTTGTCTACTGCGGGGGACTTTAGAAATTTGCCACTCGAAGATGGAATTTGGCCAGTCTGTGGCTGGACTTTTGCTCACTGTGGAAGACTTTTGCCCATTGCGGGGGAATTTTGAAATTTTCCACTCGAATATTTTCTTCGGCCAGTCTGTGGCTGGAATTTTGCTCACTGGAGGAGACTTTTGCCCATTGCGGGGGACTTTTGAAATTTGCCACCCGAAGATTTACTTTGGCTAGTCTGTGGTTGGACTTTTGCTCACTGTGGGAGACTTTTGCCCACCGTGGGGGACTTTTGCCCACTATGGGGTACTTTAGCAATTCGCCACCCGAAGATGGACTTTGGCCAGTCTGTGGCTGGACGTTTGCTCACTGCGGGAACTTTTTCCCACTGCGGGGTACTTTTGAAATTTGCCACCCGAAGATGGACTTTGGCCAGTCTGGGGCTGGACTTTGGCTCACTGCGGGAAACTTTTGCCCACTGCGGGGGACTTTTGAAATTTGTCACCCGAAGATGGACTTTGGCTAGTCTGTGGCTGGACTTTTGCTCACTGTGGGAGACTTTTGCCCACTGTGGGGGACTGTTGCCCAATGTGGGGTACTTTAGAAATTTCCACCCGAAGATGGCCTTTGGCCAGTCTGTGGCTGGACTTTTGTTCATTGCGGGAGACTTTTTCCCACTGCGGGGGACTTTTGAAATTTGTCACACGAAGATGGACTTTGGCCAGTCTGTGGCTGGACTTTTTCTCACTATGGGAGACCTTTTCCCACTGCACCGAACTTTTGAAATTTGCCACCCGAAGATGGACTTTGGCCAGTCTGTGGCTGGACTTTTTCTCACTATGGAAGACCTTTACCCATTGCGGAGGACGTTTGAAATTTGCCACCTGAAGATGGACTTTGGCTAGTCTATGGTTGGATTTTTGTTCACTGCGGGAGACTTTTGCCCACTGCGGGGAATTTTGAAATTTGCCACGCGAAGATGGACTTTGGCTAGTCTATGGCTGGATTTTTGTTCACTGCAGGAGACTTTTGCCCATTGCGGGAAACTTTTGAAATTTGCCACCCGAAGATGGACATTGGCTAGTCTGTGGCTGGACTTTTGCTCACTGTGGGAGACTTTTGCCCACTGTGGGGGACTTTTGCTCACTGTGGGAAACTTTTGCCCACTATGGGGGACTATTGCCCAATGTGGGGTACTTTCGAAATTTGCCACCCGAAGATAGACTTTGGCCAGTCTGTGGCTGGACTTTCGCTCATTGCGGAAGTGTTTTTCCCACAGCGGGGGACTTTTGAAATTTTCCACCCGAAGATGGACTTTGGCCAGTATGTGGTTCAACATTTGCTCACTGCGGGAGACTTTTCCCACTACGGGGGAATTTTGAAATTTGTCACCCGAAGATGGACTTTGGCTAGTCTGTGGCTGGACTTTTGCTCACTGTGGGAGACTTTTGCCCACTGTGGGGGACCTTTTCCCACTGTGAGGTACTTTAGAAATTTTCCACCCGAAGATGGACTTTGGCCAGTCTGTGGCTGGACATTTGCTCACTGCGGGAGACTTTTGCCCACTGAGGGGGACTTTTGAAATTTGCCACCCGAAAATGGACTTTGGCTAGTCTGTGGCTGGACTTTTGCTCACTATGGGTGACCTTTGCCCACTGTGGGGTACTTTAGAAATTTGCCACCCGAAGATGGACTTTGGCCAGTCTGTGGCTGGACTTTTTCTCACCGCGGGAGACTTTTGCCCACTGCGGAGGACTTTTGAATTTTGCCACCCGAAGATGGATTATGGCCAGTCTGTGGCTGAACGTTTGCGCACTGCAAGAGACTTTTGCCCACTGCGTGGGACTTTTGAAATTTGACACCCGAAGATGGACTTTCGCCAGTCTGTGGCTGGACGTTTGCTCACTGCGGGAGACTTTTGGCCACTGCGGGGGACTTTTGAAATTTGTCACCCGAAGATGGACTTTGGCCAGTCTGTGGCTGGACTTTTGCTCACTGCGGGAGACGTTTGCCCGCTGTGGGGGACTTTTGAAATTTGTCACCCGAAGATGGACTTTGGTCAGTCTGTGGCTGAACTTTTGCTCACTACGGGAGACTTTTGCCCACTGCGGGGGACTTTTGTAATTTTCCACCCGAAGATGGACTTTGGACAGTATGTGGTTGGACTTTTGCTCACTGCAGGAGACTTTTGTCCACTGCGGGGGACTTTTGAAATTTGACCCCCGAAGATGGACTTTGGCCAATCTGTGGGTGGACTTTTGCTAAATGCGGGAGACTTTTTCCCACTGCACGGGACTTTTGAAATTTTCCACCCAAAGATGGACTTTGGCCAGTCTGTGGCTGGACTTTTGCTCAATACGAGAAACTTTTGTCTACTGCGGGGGACTTTAGAAATTTGCCACTCGAAGATGGAATTTGGCCAGTCTGTGGCTGGACTTTTGCTCACTGTGGAAGACTTTTGCCCATTGCGGGGGAATTTTGAAATTTTCCACTCGAATATTTTCTTCGGCCAGTCTGTGGCTGGACTTTTGCTCACTGGAGGAGACTTTTGCCCATTGCGGGGGACTTTTGAAATTTGCCACCCGAAGATTTACTTTGGCTAGTCTGTGGTTGGACTTTTGCTCACTGTGGGAGACTTTTGCCCACCGTGGGGGACTTTTGCCCACTATGGGGTACTTTAGCAATTCGCCACCCGAAGATGGACTTTGGTCAGTCTGTGGCTGGACGTTTGCTCACTGCGGGAACTTTTGCCCACTGCGGGGTAATTTTGAAATTTGCCACCCGAAGATGGACTTTGGCCAGTCTGGGGCTGGACTTTGGCTCACTGTGGGAAACTTTTGCCCACTGCGGGGGACTTTTGAAATTTGTCACCCGAAGATGGACTTTGGCTAGTCTGTGGCTGGACTTTTGCTCACTGTGGGAGACTTTTGCCCACTGTGGGGGACTGTTGCCCAATGTGGGGTACTTTAGAAATTTCCACCCGAAGATGGCCTTTGGCCAGTCTGTGGCTGGACTTTTGTTCATTGCGGGAGACTTTTGCCCACTGCGGGGGACTTTTGAAATTTGTCACACGAAGATGGACTTTGGCCAGTCTGTGGCTGGACTTTTTCTCACTATGGGAGACATTTTCCCACTGCACCGAACTTTTGAAATTTGCCACCCGAAGATGGACTTTGGCCAGTCTGTGGCTGGACTTTTTCTCACTATGGAAGACCTTTACCCATTGCGGAGGACGTTTGAAATTTGCCACCTGAAGATGGACTTTGGCTAGTCTATGGTTGGATTTTTGTTCACTGCGGGAGACTTTTGCCCACTGCGGGGAATTTTGAAATTTGCCACGCGAAGATGGACTTTGGCTAGTCTATGGCTGGATTTTTGTTCACTGCAGGAGACTTTTGCCCATTGCGGGAAACTTTTGAAATTTGCCACCCGAAGATGGACTTTGGCTAGTCTGTGGCTGGACTTTTGCTCACTGTGGGAGACTTTTGCCCACTGTGGGGGACTTTTGCTCACTGTGGGAAACTTTTGCCCACTATGGGGGACTGTTGCCCAATGTGGGGTACTTTCGAAATTTGCCACCCGAAGATAGACTTTGGCCAGTCTATGGCTGGACTTTCGCTCATTGCGGAAGTGTTTTTCCCACAGCGGGGAACTTTTGAAATTTTCCACCCGAAGATGGACTTTGGCCAGTATGTGGCTCAACATTTGCTCACTGCGGGAGACTTTTCCCACTACGGGGGAATTTTGAAATTTGTCACCCGAAGATGGACTTTGGCTAGTCTGTGGCTGGACTTTTGCTCACTGTGGGAGACTTTTGCCCACTGTGGGGGACCTTTTCCCACTGTGAGGTACTTTAGAAATTTTCCACCCGAAGATGGACTTTGGCCAGTCTGTGGCTGGACATTTGCTCACTGCGGGAGACTTTTGCCCACTGAGGGGGACTTTTGAAATTTGCCACCCGAAAATGGACTTTGGCTAGTCTGTGGCTGGACTTTTGCTCACTATGGGTGACCTTTGCCCACTGTGGGGTACTTTAGAAATTTGCCACCCGAAGATGGACTTTGGCCAGTCTGTGGCTGGACTTTTTCTCACTGCGGGAGACTTTTGCCCACTGCGGAGGACTTTTGAATTTTGCCACCCGAAGATGGATTATGGCCAGTCTGTGGCTGAACGTTTGCGCACTGCAAGAGACTTTTGCCCACTGCGTGGGACTTTTGAAATTTGACACCCGAAGATGGACTTTCGTCAGTCTGTGGCTGGACGTTTGCTCACTGCGGGAGACTTTTGGCCACTGCGGGGGACTTTTGAAATATTTCACCCGAAGATGGACTTTAGCCAGTCTGTGGCTGGACTTTTGCTCACTGCGGGAGACGTTTGCCCGCTGTGGGGGACTTTTGAAATTTGTCACCCGAAGATGGACTTTGGTCAGTCTGTGGCTGAACTTTTGCTCACTACGGGAGACTTTTGCCCACTGCGGGGGACTTTTGTAATTTTCCACCCGAAGATGGACTTTGGACAGTATGTGGTTGGACTTTTGCTCACTGCAGGAGACTTTTGTCCACTGCGGGGGACTTTTGAAATTTGCCCCCCGAAGATGGACTTTGGCCAATCTGTGGGTGGACTTTTGCTAAATGCGGGAGACTTTTTCCCACTGCACGGGACTTTTGAAATTTTCCACCCAAAGATGGACTTTGGCCAGTCTGTGGCTGGACTTTTGCTCAATACGAGAAACTTTTGTCTACTGCGGGGGACTTTAGAAATTTGCCACTCGAAGATGGAATTTGGCCAGTCTGTGGCTGGACTTTTGCTCACTGTGGAAGACTTTTGCCCATTGCGGGGGAATTTTGAAATTTTCCACTCGAATATTTTCTTCGGCCAGTCTGTGGCTGGACTTTTGCTCACTGGAGGAGACTTTTGCCCATTGCGGGGGACTTTTGAAATTTGCCACCCGAAGATTTACTTTGGCTAGTCTGTGGTTGGACTTTTGCTCACTGTGGGAGACTTTTGCCCACCGTGGGGGACTTTTGCCCACTATGGGGTACTTTAGCAATTCGCCACCCGAAGATGGACTTTGGTCAGTCTGTGGCTGGACGTTTGCTCACTGCGGGAACTTTTGCCCACTGCGGGGTACTTTTGAAATTTGCCACCCGAAGATGGACTTTGGCCAGTCTGGGGCTGGACTTTGGCTCACTGCGGGAAACTTTTGCCCACTGCGGGGGACTTTTGAAATTTGTCACCCGAAGATGGACTTTGGCTAGTCTGTGGCTGGACTTTTGCTTACTGTGGGAGACTTTTGCCCACTGTGGGGGACTGTTGCCCAATGTGGGGTACTTTAGAAATTTCCACCCGAAGATGGCCTTTGGCCAGTCTGTGGCTGGACTTTTGTTCATTGCGGGAGACTTTTGCCCACTGCGGGGGACTTTTGAAATTTGTCACACGAAGATGGACTTTGGCCAGTCTGTGGCTGGACTTTTTCTCACTATGGGAGACCTTTTCCCACTGCACCGAACTTTTGAAATTTGCCACCCGAAGATGGACTTTGGCCAGTCTGTGGCTGGACTTTTTCTCACTATGGAAGACCTTTACCCATTGCGGAGGACGTTTGAAATTTGCCACCTGAAGATGGACTTTGGCTAGTCTATGGTTGGATTTTTGTTCACTGCGGGAGACTTTTGCCCACTGCGGGGAATTTTGAAATTTGCCACGCGAAGATGGACTTTGGCTAGTCTATGGCTGGATTTTTGTTCACTGCAGGAGACTTTTGCCCATTGCGGGAAACTTTTGAAATTTGCCACCCGAAGATGGACTTTGGCTAGTCTGTGGCTGGACTTTTGCTCACTGTGGGAGACTTTTGCCCACTGTGGGGGACTTTTGCTCACTGTGGGAAACTTTTGCCCACTATGGGGGACTGTTGCCCAATGTGGGGTACTTTCGAAATTTGCCACCCGAAGATAGACTTTGGCCAGTCTATGGCTGGACTTTCGCTCATTGCGGAAGTGTTTTTCCCACAGCGGGGAACTTTTGAAATTTTCCACCCGAAGATGGACTTTGGCCAGTATGTGGCTCAACATTTGCTCACTGCGGGAGACTTTTCCCACTACGGGGGAATTTTGAAATTTGTCACCCGAAGATGGACTTTGGCTAGTCTGTGGCTGGACTTTTCCTCACTGTGGGAGACTTTTGCCTACTGTGGGGGACCTTTTCCCACTGTGAGGTACTTTAGAAATTTTCCACCCGAAGATGGACTTTGGCCAGTCTGTGGCTGGACATTTGCTCACTGCGGGAGACTTTTGCCCACTGAGGGGGACTTTTGAAATTTGCCACCCGAAAATGGACTTTGGCTAGTCTGTGGCTGGACTTTTGCTCACTATGGGTGACCTTTGCCCACTGTGGGGTACTTTAGAAATTTGCCACCCGAAGATGGACTTTGGCCAGTCTGTGGCTGGACTTTTTCTCACTGCGGGAGACTTTTGCCCACTGCGGAGGACTTTTGAATTTTGCCACCCGAAGATGGATTATGGCCAGTCTGTGGCTGAACGTTTGCGCACTGCAAGAGACTTTTGCTCACTGCGTGGGACTTTTGAAATTTGACACCTGAAGATGGACTTTCACCAGTCTGTGGCTGGACGTTTGCTCACTGCGGGAGACTTTTGGCCACTGCGGGGGACTTTGGAAATATTTCACCCGAAGATGGACTTTAGCCAGTCTGTGGCTGGACTTTTGCTCACTGCGGGAGACGTTTGCCCGCTGTGGGGGACTTTTGAAATTTTTCACCCGAAGATGGACTTTGGTCAGTCTGTGGCTGAACTTTTGCTCACTACGGGAGACTTTTGCCCACTGCGGGGTACTTTTGTAATTTTCCACCCGAAGATGGACTTTGGACAGTATGTGGTTGGACTTTTGCTCACTGCAGGAGACTTTTGTCCACTGCGGGGGACTTTTGAAATTTGCCCCCCGAAGATGGACTTTGGCCAATCTGTGGGTGGACTTTTGCTAAATGCGGGAGACTTTTTCCCACTGCACGGGACTTTTGAAATTTTCCACCCAAAGATGGACTTTGGCCAGTCTGTGGCTGGACTTTTGCTCAATACGAGAAACTTTTGTCTACTGCGGGGGACTTTAGAAATTTGCCACTCGAAGATGGAATTTGGCCAGTCTGTGGCTGGACTTTTGCTCACTGTGGAAGACTTTTGCCCATTGCGGGGGAATTTTGAAATTTTCCACTCGAATATTTTCTTCGGCCAGTCTGTGGCTGGACTTTTGCTCACTGGAGGAGACTTTTGCCCATTGCGGGGGACTTTTGAAATTTGCCACCCGAAGATTTACTTTGGCTAGTCTGTGGTTGGACTTTTGCTCACTGTGGGAGACTTTTGCCCACCGTGGGGGACTTTTGCCCACTATGGGGTACTTTAGCAATTCGCCACCCGAAGATGGACTTTGGTCAGTCTGTGGCTGGACGTTTGCTCACTGCGGGAACTTTTGCCCACTGCGGGGTACTTTTGAAATTTGCCACCCGAAGATGGACTTTGGCCAGTCTGGGGCTGGACTTTGGCTCACTGCGGGAAACTTTTGCCCACTGCGGGGGACTTTTGAAATTTGTCACCCGAAGATGGACTTTGGCTAGTCTGTGGCTGGACTTTTGCTCACTGTGGGAGACTTTTGCCCACTGTGGGGGACTGTTGCCCAATGTGGGGTACTTTAGAAATTTCCACCCGAAGATGGCCTTTGGCCAGTCTGTGGCTGGACTTTTGTTCATTGCGGGAGACTTTTGCCCACTGCGGGGGACTTTTGAAATTTGTCACACGAAGATGGACTTTGGCCAGTCTGTGGCTGGACTTTTTCTCACTATGGGAGACCTTTTCCCACTGCACCGAACTTTTGAAATTTGCCACCCGAAGATGGACTTTGGCCAGTCTGTGGCTGGACTTTTTCTCACTATGGAAGACCTTTACCCATTGCGGAGGACGTTTGAAATTTGCCACCTGAAGATGGACTTTGGCTAGTCTATGGTTGGATTTTTGTTCACTGCGGGAGACTTTTGCCCACTGCGGGGAATTTTGAAATTTGCCACGCGAAGATGGACTTTGGCTAGTCTATGGCTGGATTTTTGTTCACTGCAGGAGACTTTTGCCCATTGCGGGAAACTTTTGAAATTTGCCACCCGAAGATGGACTTTGGCTAGTCTGTGGCGTGACTTTTGCTCACTGTGGGAGACTTTTGCCCACTGTGGGGGACTTTTGCTCACTGTGGGAAACTTTTGCCCACTGTGGGGGACTGTTGCCCAATGTGGGGTACTTTTGAAATTTGCCACCCGAAGATAGACTTTGGCCAGTCTGTGGCTGGACTTTCGCTCATTGCGGAAGTGTTTTGCCCACAGCGGGGGACTTTTGAAATTTTCCACCCGAAGATGGACTTTGGCCAGTATGTGGCTTAACATTTGCTCACTGCCGGAGACTTTTCCCACTACGGGGGAATTTTGAAATTTGCCACCCGAAGATGGACTTTGGCTAGTCTGTGGCTGGACTTTTGCTCACTGTGGGAGACTTTTGCCCACTGTGGGGGACCTTTGCCCACTGTGGGGTACTTTAGAAATTTTCCACCCGAAGATGGACTTTGGCCAGTCTGTGGCTGGACTTTTGCTCACTGCGGGAGACTTTTGCCCACTGAGGGGGACTTTTGAAATTTGCCACCCGAAAATGGACTTTGGCTAGTCTGTGGCTGGACTTTTGCTCACTATGGGAGACTTTTGCCCACTGTTGGTGACCTTTTCCCACTGTGGGGTACTTTAGAAATTTGCCACCCGAAGATGGACTTTGGCCAGTCTGTGGCTGGACTTTTTCTCACTGCGGGAGACTTTTGCCCACTGTGGAGGACTTTTGAATTTTGCCACCCGAAGATGGATTATGGCCAGTCTGTGGCTGAACGTTTGCGCACTGCAAGAGACTTTTGCCCACTGCGTGGGACTTTTGAAATTTGCCACCTGAAGATGGACTTTCGCCAGTCTGTGGCTGGACGTTTGATCACTGCGGGAGACTTTTGGCCAATGCGGGGGACTTTTGAAATTTGTCACCCGAAGATGGACTTTGGCCAGTCTGTGGCTGGACTTTTGCTCACTGCGGGAGACGTTTGCCCGCTGTGGGGGACTTTTGAAATTTGTCACCCGAAGATGGACTTTGGTCAGTCTGTGGCTGAACTTTTGCTCACTACGGGAGACTTTTGCCCACTGCGGGGGACTTTTGTAATTTTCCACCCGAAGATGGACTTTGGACAGTATGTGGTTGGACTTTTGCTCACTGCAGGAGACTTTTGTCCACTGCGGGGGACTTTTGAAATTTGCCCCCCGAAGATGGACTTTGGCGAATCTGTGGGTGGACTTTTGCTCAATGCGGGAGACTTTTTCCCACTGCACGGGACTTTTGAAATTTTTCACCCAAAGATGGATTTTGGCCAGTCTGTGGCTGGACTTTTGCTCAATACGAGAGACTTTTGTCTACTGCGGGGGACTTTAGAAATTTGCCACTCGAAGATGGAATTTGGCTAGTCTGTGGCTGGACTTTTGCTCACTGCGGAAGACTTTTGCCCAATGCGGGGGAATTTTGAAATTTTCCACTCGAATATTTTCTTCGGCCAGTCTGTGGCTGGACTTTTGCTCACTGGAGGAGACTTTTGCCCATTGCGGGGGACTTTTGAAATTTGCCACCCGAAGATTTACTTTGGCTAGTTTGTGGTTGGACTTTTGCTCACTGTGGGAGACTTTTGCCCACCGTGGGGGACTTTTGCCCACTATGGGGTACTTTAGCAATTCGCCACCCGAAGATGGACTTTGGTCAGTCTGTGGCTGGACGTTTGCTCACTGCGGGAACTTTTGCCCACTGCGGGGTACTTTTGAAATTTGCCACCCGAAGATGGACTTTGGCCAGTCTGGGGCTGGACTTTGGCTCACTGCGGGAAACTTTTGCCCACTGCGGGGGACTTTTTAAATTTGTCACCCGAAGATGGACTTTGGCTAGTCTGTGGCTGGACTTTTGCTCACTGTGGGAGACTTTTGCCCACTGTGGGGGACTGTTGCCCAATGTGGGGTACTTTAGAAATTTCCACCCGAAGATGGACCTTGGCAAGTCTGTGGCTGGAATTTTTCTCACTGCGGGAGAATTTTGAAATTTTTCACTAGAAGATGGACTTTAGCCAGTATGTGGCTTGTCTTTTTCTCACTGCGTGAGACTTTTGCCCGCTGTGGGGGACTTTTGAATTTTTTTTTTTGAAAATTTGTTTGAAATGTGAAGTGAAGATATTTTAAATAAGAATAAGCAATAATAAACAATAATAATAAGAGTGAAGATAAATGGTTAGAAAAATAAAAATAAGAAAAAAACAAAAAAAATTAATATTAGGAGGTATTTTAAATATTTTAATAAAGAAAATAGTATTTTAATAATAATAAATAAATACTAAATTATATACATATTTAATAAATGCTTAATCATTAATTATGACTTGTGAAAATATTAAGTTAAATTCTAAAGTTAAGAATATATTATGGGTAGGGATAGAAAAATTAGGGTTTCACTTTATTAAAAAGAAATTAGGGCTTTTAACTATTAATTTAAACATAATTAATTTATTTACCAAATATATACAATAATATAAATATATAATGAAACAAATATAAATAATTTGATTTTTTGAGAAAATAAATTGTGAATTAAAAAAAAATAAGTTTTTTACATAAAATAATATGAACATTTTATTTTAAGAATTATTATTTAGGAAATTAATTAAATTAAACATATATAAAATAAACAAAAATAATGAAAAAAAATTGAGAAAATAAACATACCTGGGGCTGGGATTCGAACCCAGGCCATAGGCTTCAATCTTCCAATCCTACAACCACAACCACCAGGCCAAGCGCGTCCTTGTGACATGATACAGGTAGTATTCCTTTTGTTATAACCCTGTAAAAATTAAATAAAATGCAGCAAAACAAAATGGTCGGGGGGGGGGGGGGGATTCGAACCCAGGACCATTACATTCACAAGCAAACACACAAACCAGTTGAGCCACATGGGGCGCATTCAACATAGAATTAACAACAAAACATTTTATTTTAAAACCAAATTTTGAATTTGGTTTTCAGCGCCAAGCTACTTCATCTTCTCCAATTTTCCTACGAAAATTCATACGAATTCAGCTACGATTTTTCTTACGAATTCTTTCATGTTCATGACCTGCGAAATTCAAACAACAATCAAATGGTACAATTTCATCAAATTAACTATGCCAATAAATTCCTCATGATTCATACAGTCTATCCATGTTCTTTGAATCCATTTATATTTGGTTAATCGTGAAACCCTAATTCGAAGCTTGGAACCCTAGCAATGGTGTCCTTATGGTTTGGCCATGAAACTCTAATTAAATTGTCCAGAAACGTTCTTGAGCTTATCACAAACACAAAACACTCATCAAACACAATTTATAATGCACAAACAATAGAAAATGAAAAAATCATCAATGTGTAATAACATTGATTCGGTTTATACATTTTGTGATGCTATGGATGAAGGTGATGATGGGGATACGATCAGGGAGTCTCAAGGAAGCTAAAGCAACCTTTACTTTGCCTTGAAAGTGCCTCTAAGTTCAAAAACGAATGCCATTTTTTTGTGAAAATTGAAACTTTGTTCTTACTCTTGGAGGCTGCAAATTTCGTCCCAGAGTATTGTATCATGTTCATAGTTTTATAGTGAATGAATTTAGGCCATAAAACATGTCTATTCTTTGGGCTTTTGGATAGCTTGAGATTGAAGAAAGATATGATTCCAAAAGTGATAAAAATCAAATATTTTCATGCCTTAGAGACTTTACACGAAATTTGATCCTCTCAATCATCTTTAAATGATATTTCAATCATTCTAGAACAAAAATCATATTTTTAGATTGACCTTTTATATTTTATTTTCATTTAAATTGAATTTTATTAAATAAAATCCAAAATAATAAAATATAAAACATAAAAATATGGAAAAATAGTCAATGGGTCGTGTATGACCTTATCCTTGAGATTGGATTGGAATTTGGTAGGCCCATTTGGCAAAATTTGGTTTTTTAAAGACTTCATTTGCTTCATAAACCTCCCAAAAATTTCCCAACTTTGCAAAGGCATATCTCCCTCAATTTTAAGTCTATTAAGGTGTTCATGGACATTTTGGAAAGCTTGAAGAGTCCTCTAACAAACCTCTTTGGTCGCATGTCCATATCTTTTACCATTTTCAATTTATGCCCTTTGGAAGATGTTGACTTTTTGTTGACTTTTAAAATGACCTATAATGTCTTAGCTCATACCTTCCAAATGAAGCAGTTTTAGGCTTGGCTTCTGAGACACAAAGTTGTTGAGAATTCAATGTCCTTAAAAATGAGCTTTGGATGAAAATTTCTTGATAAAGCATGTGAAAGTTATGGATGGTCAAAGTTCAGTTGACTTTTCCCTTGAAAATCCTAATTTAGAAACTCTTGATTCTTGATGATCTGAAATCTCCTTGATGAATCATGATCAACCCTTGATCAAATGATGAATTTTAGTTTATAAACTTGATGTTGGAAAAAAATCATGAAGTTTGATTTTGTTTGACCACAGTTGACCTTAGTTTGACTTTTTAACCACTTTGATTGATTTTTGCATATCTGATCATCTGACCGAGCAAACCTTTTGGGAAAGCCTTGAAACTTAACATAGGGATTCTTAAAGACATATAAGATGCTATGAAGCTCACTTGAAGCCTTGGAAGTCCATTTAGCCTGATGAAATCCAAAACGCTAGTTTAGGATGCATTGCTTAGGAGGATGCATTGTCTGAGGGGATTGTCAAACTTTCTGACTAATTGTGAACCTTGTGAACCTTGTGAACCACTTGGGATACCTTGTGAACCTTGTGAACCTCTTGGGACACATTAGTAAATAATGTCTGCTCTAGGTGATGGCAAATTTTGGGTTGCGACACGGGGGACTTTTGAAATTTGCCACCCGAAGATGAATTTTGGCCAGTCTGTGGCTGGACTTTTGCTCACTACGGGGGACATTTGCCCACTGTGGGGGACTTTTTAAATTTGCCACCCGAAGATGGACTTTGGCCAGTATGTAGCTAGACTTTTGCTCACTGCGGGAGACTTTTGCCCACTGCAGGAGACTTTTGAAATTTGCCACCCGAAGATGGACTTTGGCCAGTCTGTGGCTGGACTTTTGCTCATTACGGGAGAATTATGCCCACTGCGGGGGACTTTTGAAATTTTCCACCCGAAGATGGACTTTGGCCAGTCTGTGGCTGGACTTTTGCTCACTGCGGGAGTCTTTTGCCCACTGCGTGGGACTTTTGAAATCTGCCACCCGAAGATGGACTTTGGCCAGTCTGTGGCTGGAATTTTGCTCACTGCGGGAGACGTTTGCCCATTCTGGGGGACTTTTGCCCATTGTGGGGTACTTTAGAAATTCTCCATCTGAAGATGGACTTTGGCCAGTCTGTGGCTGAACTTTTGCTCACTGCGGGGACTTCTGCCCACTTCGGGGTACTTTTGAAATTTGCCACCTGAAGATGGACTTTGGCCAATTTGTGGCTGGACTTTGGCTCATTGCGGGAGACTTTTGCCCACTGCGGAGGTCTTTTGAAATTTCTTACCCGAAGATGGACTTTGGCTAGTCTGTGGCTGGACTTTTGCTCACTGTGGGAGACTTTTGCCCACTGTGGGGGACTGTTGCCCAATGTGGGGTACTTTAGAAATTTTCCACCCGAAGATGGACTTTGGCCAGTCTGTGGCTGGACTTTCGCTCATTGCGGAAGTCTTTTGCCCACTACGGGGGACTTTTGAAATTTGCCACCCGAAGATGGACTTTGGCCAGTCTGTGGCTGGACTTTTTCTCACTATGGAAGACCTTTACCCATTGCGGAGGACGTTTAAAATTTGCCACCTGAAGATGGACTTTGGCTAGTCTATGGCTGGATTTTTGTTCACTGCGGGAGACTTTTGCCCACTGCGGGGAATTTTGAAATTTGCCACGCGAAGATGGACTTTGGCTAGTCTATGGCTGGATTTTTGTTCACTGCAGGAGACTTTTGTCCATTGCGGGAAACTTTTGAAATTTGCCACCCGAAGATGGACTTTGGCTAGTCTGTGGCTGGACTTTTGCTCACTGTGGGAGACTTTTGCCCACTGTGGGGGACTTTTGCTCACTGTGGGAAACTTTTGCCCACTATGGGGGACTGTTGCCCAATGTGGGGTACTTTCGAAATTTGCCACCCGAAGATAGACTTTGGCCAGTCTGTGGCTGGACTTTCGCTCATTGCGGAAGTGTTTTTCCCACAGCGGGGGACTTTTGAAATTTTCCACCCGAAGATGGACTTTGGCCAGTATGTGGCTCAACATTTGCTCACTGCGGGAGACTTTTCCCACTACGGGGGAATTTTGAAATTTGTCACCCGAAGATGGACTTTGGCTAGTCTGTGGCTGGACTTTTGCTCACTGTGGGAGACTTTTGCCCACTGTGGGGGACCTTTGCCCACTGTGGGGTACTTTAGAAATTTTCCACCCGAAGATGGACTTTGGCCAGTCTGTGGCTGGACATTTGCTCACTGCGGCAGACTTTTGCCCACTGAGGGGGACTTTTGAAATTTGCCACCCGAAAATGGACTTTGGCTAATCTGTGGCTGGACTTTTGCTCACTATGGGTGACCTTTGCCCACTGTGGGGTACTTTAGAAATTTGCCACCCGAAGATGGACTTTGGCCAGTCTGTGGCTGGACTTTTTCTCACTGCGGGAGACTTTTGCCCACTGCGGAGGACTTTTGAATTTTGCCACCCGAAGATGGATTATGGCCAGTCTGTGGCTGAACGTTTGCGCACTGCAAGAGACTTTTGCCCACTGCGTGGGACTTTTGAAATTTGACACCCGAAGATGGACTTTCGCCAGTCTGTGGCTGGACGTTTGCTCACTGCGGGAGACTTTTGGCCACTGCGGGGGACTTTTGAAATTTGTCACCCGAAGATGGACTTTGGCCAGTCTGTGGCTGGACTTTTGCTCACTGCGGGAGACGTTTGCCCGCTGTGGGGGACTTTTGAAATTTGTCACCCGAAGATGGACTTTGGTCAGTCTGTGGCTGAGCTTTTGCTCACTACGGGAGAATTTTGCCCACTGCGGGGGACTTTTGTAATTTTCCACCCGAAGATGGACTTTGGACAGTATGTGGTTGGACTTTTGCTCACTGCGGGTGACTTTTGTCCACTGCGGGGGACTTTTGAAATTTTCCCCCCGAAGATGGACTTTGGCGAATCTGTGGGTGGACTTTTGCTCAATGCGGGAGACTTTTTCCCACTGCACGGGACTTTTGAAATTTTTCACCCAAAGATGGACTTTGGCCAGTCTGTGGCTGGACTTTTGCTCAATACGAGAGACTTTTGTCTACTGCGGGGGACTTTAGAAATTTGCCACTCGAAGATGGAATTTGGCTAGTCTGTGGCTGGACTTTTGCTCACTGCGGAAGACTTTTGCCCAATGCTGGGGAATTTTGAAATTTTCCACTCGAATATTTTCTTCGGCCAGTCTGTGGCTGGACTTTTGCTCACTGGAGGAGACTTTTGCCCATTGCGGGGGACTTTTGAAATTTGTCACCCGAAGATTTACTTTGGCTAGTTTGTGGTTGGACTTTTGCTCACTGTGGGAGACTTTTGCCCACCGTGGGGGACTTTTGCCCACTATGGGGTACTTTAGCAATTCGCCACCCGAAGATGGACTTTGGTCAGTCTGTGGCTGGACGTTTGCTCACTGCGGGAACTTTTGCCCACTGCGGGGTACTTTTGAAATTTGCCACCCGAAGATGGACTTTGGCCAGTCTGGGGCTGGACTTTGGCTCACTGCGGGAAACTTTTGCCCACTGCGGGGGACTTTTGAAATTTGTCACCCGAAGATGGACTTTGGCTAGTCTGTGGCTGGACTTTTGCTCACTGTGGGAGACTTTTGCCCACTGTGGGGGACTGTTGCCCAATGTGGGGTACTTTAGAAATTTCCACCCGAAGATGGCCTTTGGCCAGTCTGTGGCTGGACTTTTGTTCATTGCGGGAGACTTTTGCCCACTGCGGGGGACTTTTGAAATTTGTCACACGAAGATGGACTTTGGCCAGTCTGTGGCTGGACTTTTTCTCACTATAGGAGACCTTTTCCCACTGCGCAGAACTTTTGAAATTTGCCACCCGAAGATGGACTTTGGCCAGTCTGTGGCTAAACTTTTGCTCACTGCAGGAGACTTTTGCCCACAGCGGGGGACTTTTGAAATTTGCCACCCGAAGATGGACTTTGGCCTGTCTGTGGCTAAACTTTTGCTCACTTCGGGAGACTTTTGCCGACAACGGGGGAATTTTGAAATTTGCCACCCGAAGATGGACTTTGGCCACTCTGTGGCTGGACATTTGCTCAATGCGGGAGACTTTTGCCCACTGCGGGGACTTTTGAAATTTGCCACCCGAAGATGGACTTTGGCTGGTATGTGGCTGGACTTTTGCTCACTGTGGGAGACTTTTTCCCACTGTGGGGGACCTTTGCCCACTGTGGGGTTCTTTAGAAATTTTCTACCCGAAGATTGACTTTGGCCAGGCTGTGGCTGGACTTTTTTTCACTGCGGGATAAATTTTCCCACTGCGGAGGACTTTTGAAATTTGCCACCCGAAGATGGATTATGGCCAGTCTGTGGCTGAACGTTTGCTCACTGCAAGAGACTTTTGCCCACTGCATGGGACTTTTGATATTTGCCACCCGAAGATGGACCTTGGCCAGTCTGTGGCTGGAATTTTGCTCACTGCGGGAGAATTTTGAAATTTTTCACTCGAAGATGGACTTTAGCCAGTATGTGGCTGGTCTTTTTCTCACTGCGTGAGACTTTTGCCCGCTGTGGGGGACTTTTGAATTTTTTTTTTTGAAAATTTGTTTGAAATGTGAAGTGTAAAAAGTTTTTTGAAATGTGTGAGCAAGTAATTAAGAGAAACCTACCCTATACTAAGTCTTTATTGTTCTTATGTTCTTTCAATGGTAAGACTATCCTTATTATTAAGGAATAGGTAGTCATTACCTTGGATGTAATAAGAGACATGTGTAGGGACATCTGAATATAGGCAACTGCAAGGTTTCTTTAGCAATTCGTAGGGACTTATCATCTTTTATTTGAAGGGACAAAATCATTTATCGTAGGCAACCTCGAAGGGACTTGATCTTATAAACTGAAGGGACTTGATGATATTTGTGAAGGGACTTTGCTTAAGACACCTTACTTGACCTTTTGAAATAGGCAACATGAGAGGTAACCCTAGAAAGTGCAAGATGGCGATCAAAGATCGACTTACGTGTGTGAGTGTTCATGTTCAAATATTTATCTTTTTAAATTAATTATTCTAAGTTAATTTTAATTACAAGTATGTCACGCACACCCTAGAATTACTAACCACACAATAAATATATTAATAAAAATAAAGAAAAGATATAAACCTAGACTATTACAAAGCTTCGGGACAATTACAATATAATCGAGAAATACGATATCGATAAATAAGAATAAGAAATAATAAACAATAATAATAAGAGTGAAGATAAATGGTTAGAAAAATAAAAATAAGAAAAAAACAAAATAAATTAATATTAGGAGGTATTTTAAATATTTTAATAAAGAAAATAGTATTTTAATAATAATAAATAAATACTAAATTATATACATATTTAATAAATGATTAATCATTAATTATGACTTGTGAAAATATTAAGTTAAATTCTAAAGTTAAGAAAATATTAGGGGTAGGGTTAGAAAAATTAGGGTTTCACTTTATTAAAAAGAAATTAGGGTTTTTAACTATTAGTTTAAACATAATTAATTTATTTACCAAATATATACAATAATATAAATATATAATGAAACAAATATAAATAATTTGATTTTTTGAGAAAATAAATTGTGAATTAAAAAAAAATATAAGTTTTTTATATAAAATAATATGAACATTTTATTTTAAAAATTATTATTTAGGAAATTAATTAAATTAAACATATATAAAATAAACAAAAATAATGAAAAAAAATTGAGAAAATAAACATACCTGGGGCTGGGATTCGAACCCAGGCCATAGGCTTCAATCTTCCAGTCCCACAACCACAACCACCAGGCCAAACGCGTCCTTGTGTCATGATACAGGTAGTATTCCTTTTGTTATAACCCTGTAAAAATTAAATAAAATGCAGCAAAACAAAATGGCCTGGGGGGGATTCGAACCCAGGACCATTACATTCACAAGCAAACGCACAAACCAGTTGAGCCACATGGGGCGCGTTCAACATAGAATTAACAACAAAACATTTTATTTTAAAACCAAATTTTGAATTTGGTTTTCAACGCCAAGCTACTTCATCTTCTCCTATTTTCCTACGAAAATTCATACGAATTCAGCTACGATTTTTCTTACGAATTCTTTCATGTTCATGACTTGCGAAATTCAAACAGCAATCAAATGGTGCAATTTCATCAAATTAACTATGCCAATAAATTCCTCATGATTCGTACAGTCTATCCATGTTCTTTGAATCCATTTATATTTGGTTAATCGTGAAACCCTAATTCGAAGCTTGGAACCCTAGCAATGGTGTCCTTACGGTTTGGCCATGAAACTCTAATTAAATTGTCCAGAAACGTTCTTGAGCTTATCACAAACACAAAACAATCATAACACACAATTTATAATGCACAAACAATAGAAAATGAAAAAATCATCAATGTGTAATAACATTGATTCGGTTTATACATTTTGTGATGCTATGGATGAAGGTGATGATGGGGATACGATCAGGGAGTCTCAAGGAAGCTAAAGCAACCTTTACTTTGCCTTGAAAGTGCCTCTAAGTTCAAAAACGAATGCCATTTTTTTGTGAAAATTGAAACTTTGTTCTTACTCTTGGAGGCTGCAAATTTCGTCCCAGAGTATTGTATCATGTTCATAGTTTTATAGTGAATGAATTTAGGCCATAAAACATGTCTATTCTTTGGGCTTTTGGATAGCTTGAGATTGAAGAAAGATATGATTCCAAAAGTGATAAAAATCAAATATTTTCATGCCTTAGAGACTTTACACGAAATTTGATCCTCTCAATCATCTTTAAATGATATTTCAATCATTCTAGAACAAAAATCATATTTTTAGATTGACCTTTTATATTTTATTTTCATTTAAATTGAATTTTATTAAATAAAATCCAAAATAATAAAATATAAAACATAAAAATATGGAAAAATATTCAATGGGTCGTGTATGACCTTATCCTTGATATTGGATTGGAATTTGGTAGGCCCATTTGGCAAAATTTGGTTTTAAGAGTTCATTTACTTCATAAACCTCCCAAAAATTTCCCAACTTTGCAAAGGCATATCTCCCTCAATTTTAAGTCTATGAAGGTGTTCATGGACAATTTGGAAAGCTTTAAGAGTCCTCTAACAAACCTCTTTGGTCTCATGTCCATATCTTTTACCATTTTAAACTTATGCCCTTTGGAAGATGTTGACTTTTTGTTGACTTTTAAAATGACCTATAATGTCTTAGCTCATACCTTCCAAATGAAGCAGTTTTAGGCTTGGCTTGTGAGACACAAAGTTGTAGAGAATTCAATTTCCTTAAAAATGAGCTTGGGATGAAAATTTCTTGATAAAGCATGTGAAAGTTATGGATGGTCAAAGTTCAGTTGACTTTTCCTGTGAAAACCCTAATTTAGAAACTCCTGATTCTTGATGATCTGAAATCTCCTTGATGAATCATGATCAAAACTTGATCAAATGATGAATTTTAGTTTATAAACTTGATTTTGGAAAAAAATCATGAAGTTTGACTTTTGTTTGACCACAGTTGACCTTAGTTTGACTTTTTAACCACTTTGACCTATTTTTGCATATCTGATCATCTGACCGAGCAAACCTTTTGGGAAAGCCTTGAAACTTGACATAGGGATTCTTAAAGACATATAAGATGCTATGAAGCTCACTTGAAGCCTTGGAAGTCCATTTAGCCTGATGAAATCCAAAACGCTAGTTTAGGATACATTGCTTAGGAGGATGCATTGTCTGAGGGGATTGTCAAACTTTCTGACTAATTGTGAACCTTGTGACCAACTTGGGATACCTTGTGAACCTTTTGAACCTCTTGGGACACCTTAGTACATAAAGTCTTGTCTAGGTGATGGAAAATTTTGGGTTGCAACACGGGGGACTTTTGAAATTTGCCACCCGAAGATGGATTTTGGCCAATCTGTGGCTGGACTTTTGCTCACTACAGGGGACTTTTGCCCACTGTGGGGGACTTTTGAAATTTGCCACCCGAAGATGGACGTTGGCCAGTCTGTGGCTGGACTTTTGCTCACTGCGGGAGACTTTTGCCCACTGTGGGGGACTTTTGAAATTTGCCACCCGAAGATGGACTTTGGCCAGTCTGCGGCTGGACTTTTGCTCACTGCGGGAGACTTTTGCCCACTGCGGGGGACTTTTGAAATTTTTCATGCGAAGATGGATTTTGGCCAGTCTGTGGCTGGACTTTTGCTCACTGCGGGAGAATTTTGCCCACTGCAGGAGACTTTTGAAATTTGCCACCCGAAGATGGACTTTGGCCAATCTGTGGGTGGACTTTTGCTCATTGCGGGAGAATTTTGCCTACTGCGGGGGACTTTTGAAATTTGCCACCCGAAGATGGACTTTGGCCAGTCAGTGGCTGGAGTTTTGCTCACTACGAGAGACTTTTACCCACTGCGGGGGACTTTGGAAATTTGCCACCCGAAGATGGACTTTGGCCAGTCTATGGCTGGACTTTTGCTCACTGTTGGAGACTTTTGCCCACTGCGTGGGACTTTTAAAATTTGCCACCCGAAGATGGACTTTGGCAAGTCTGTGGCTGGACTTTTGCTCATTGCGGGAGACTTTTGCCCACTGTGGGGGACTTGTGCCCACTGTGGGGTACTTTAGAAATTCACCATCCGAAGATGGACTTTGGCCAGTCTGTGGCTGAACTTTTGCTCATTGAGGGAACTTTTGCCCACTGCGGGGTACTTTTGAAATTTGCTACCTGAAGATGGACTTTGGCCAGTTTGTGGTTGGACTTTGGCTCATTGCGGGAGACTTTTGCCCACTGCGGGGGTCTTTTGAAATTTCTCACCCGAAGATGGACTTTGGCTAGTCTGTGGCTGGACTTTTGCTCATTGTGGGAGACTTTTGCCCACTGTGGGGGACTGTTGCCCAATGTGGGGTACGTTAGAAATTTGCCACCCGGAGATGGACTTTGGCCAGTCTGTGGCTGGACTTTTGCTCACTACGAGAGACTTTTGCCCACTGCGGGGGACTTTTTAAATTTGCCACCCGAAGATGGACTTTGGCCAGTCTGTGGCTAAACTTTTGCTCACTGCGGGGGACTTTTGAAATTTGCCACCCGAAGATGGACTTTGGCTAGTCTGTGGTTGAACTTTTGCTCACTACAGGACACTTTTGCCCACAGCGGGGGACTTTTGAAATTTGCCACCCGAAGATGGACTTTGGCCAGTCTGTGGCTGAACTTTTGCTCACTGCAGGAGACTTTTTCCCACTGCGGGGGACTTTTGAAATTTGCCACCCGAATATTGACTTTGGCCAGTATGTGGCTGGAATTTTTCTCACTACGGGAGACTTTTGCCCACTGCGGGGAATTTTGAAATTTGCCACCCGAAGATGGACTTTGGCTAGTCTATTGCTGGATTTTTGTTCACTGTGGGGGCTTTTGCCCATTGTGGGGTACTTTAGAAATTTACCACCCGAAAATGGACTTTGGCTAGTCTATGGCTGGACTTTTGCTCACTATGGGAGACTTTTTCCCACTATGGGGGACCTTTGCCCACTGTGGGGTACTTTAGAAAAATGCTACCCGAAGATGGACTTTGGCTGGTCTGTGGCTGGACTTTTTCTCACCTTGGGAGACTTTTGCCCATTGCGGAGGACTTTTGAAATTTTCCACCCGAAGATGGATTTTGGCCAGTCTGTGGCTGAACTTTTTCTCACCGCAAGAGACTTTTTCCCACTGCGTGGGACTTTTGAAATTTGCCACCCGAAGATGGACTTTGGCTAGTCTGTGGTTGGACTTTTGCTCACTGCGGAAGACTTTTGGCCACTGCAGGGGACTTTTGAAATTTGTCACCCGGAGATGGACTTTGGCCAGTCTGTGGCTGGACTTTTGCTCACTGCGGGAGACTTTTTCCCGCAGTGGGGGACTTTTGAAATATGATACCCGAAGATGGACTTTGGTCAGTCTGTGGCTGGACTTTTTCTCATTGCGGGAGACTTTTGCCCACTGCAGGGGACTTTTGAAATTTGCCACCCGAAGATGGACTCTGGCCAGTCTGTGGCTGGACATTTGCTCACTGTGGGAGACTTTTGCCCATTGCGGGGGACTTTTGAAATTTGCCCCCCGAAGATTGGCTTTGGCCAATCTATTGGTGGACTTTTGCTCAATGCGGCAGACTTTTGCCCACTGCGGGGGACTTTTGAAATTTGCCACCCGAAGATGGACTTTGGCCAGTCAGTGGCTTGACTTTTGCTCACTACGAAAGACTTTTACCCAATGCGGGGGACTTTGGTAATTGGCCAGTCTATGGCTAGACTTTTGCTCACTGCTGGAAACTTTTGCCCACTGCGTGGGACTTTTGAAATTTGCCACCCGAAGATGGACTTTGGCAAGTCTGTAGCTGGACTTTTGCTCACTGCGGGAGAATTTTGCCCACTGTGGGGGACTTTTGCCCACTGTGGGGTACTTTAGAAATTCATCATCCGAAGATGGACTTTGGCCAGTCTGTGGCTGAACGTTTTCTCATTGAGGGAACTTTTGCCCACTGCGGGGTACTTTTGAAATTTGCTACCTGAAGATGGACTTTGGCCAGTTTGTGGCTGGACTTTGGCTCACTGCGGGAGACTTTTGCCCACTGCTGGGGTCTTTTGAAATTTCTCACCCGAAGATGGACTTTGGCTTGTCTGTGGCTGGACTTTTGCTCACTGTGGGAGACTTTTGCCCACTATTGGGGACTGTTGCCCAATGTGGGGTACTTTAGAAATTTTCCACCCGAAGATGGACTTTGGCCAGTCTGTGGCTGAACTTTTGCTCACTGCAGGAGACTTTTTCCCACTGCGGGGGACTTTTGAAATTTGCCACCCGAATATGGACTTTGGCCAGTCTGTGGCTGGACTTTTTCTCACTACGGGAGAGTTTTGCCCACTACGGGGAATTTTTAAATTTGCCACCCGAAGATGGACTTTGGCTAGTCTATTACTGGATTTTTGTTCACTATGGGGGACCTTTGCCCACTGAGGGGTACTTTAGAAATTTACCACCCGAAGATGGACTTTGGCTAGTCTATTACTGGATTTTTGTTCACTATGGGAGACTTTTGCCCACTATGGGGGACCTTTTCCCACTTTGGGGTACTTTAGAAAAATGTCACCCGAAGATGGACTTTGGCCGGTCTGTGGATGGACTTTTTCTCACTGCGGGAGACTTTTGCCCAATGCGGAGGACTTTTGAAATTTTCCACCCGAAGATGGATTTTGACCAGTCTGTGGCTGAACGTTTTCTCACCGCAAGAGACTTTTGCCCACTTTGTGGGACTATTGAAATTTGCCACCCGAAGATGGACTTTGGCCAGTCTGTGGTTGGACTTGTGCTCACTGCGGGAGACTTTTGGCCACTGCAGGGGACTTTTGAAATTTGTCACCCGAAGATGGACTTTGGCCAGTCTGTGGCTGGACTTTTTCTCACTGCGGGGGACTTTTGCCCGCTTTGGGGGACTTTTGAAATTTGCCACCCGAAGATGGGCTTTGGTCAGTCTCTGGCTGGACTTTTGCTCATTGCGGGAGACTTTATCCCACTGCAGGGGACTTTTGAAATTTGCCACCCGAAGATGGACTCTGGCCAGTCTGTGGCTGGAAATTTGCTCACTGCAGGAGACTTTTGCCCATTGCGGGGGACTTTTGAAATTTGCCCCCCGAAGATTGGCTTTGGCCAATCCGTGGGAGGACTTTTGCTCAATGTGGGAGACTTTATCCCACTGCGGGGGACTTTTGAAATTTTCCACCCGAAGATGGACTTTGGCCAGTCAGTGGCAGAACTTTGGCTCACTACGAAAGACATTTACCCACTGCGGGGGACTTTGGAAATTTGCCACCCGAAGATGGACTTTGGCCAGTCTATGGCTGGACATTTGCTCACTGCTGGAGACTTTTGCCCACTGTGTGGGACTTTTGAAATTTGCCACCCGAAGATGGACTTTGGCCAGTTTGTAGCTGGACTTTTGCTCACTGCGGGAGACTTTTGCCCACTGTGGGGGACTTTTGTCCACTGTGGGGTACTTTAGAAATTCACCATCCGAAGATGGACTTTGGCCAGTCTGTGGCTGAACGTTTTCTCATTGAGGGAACTTTTGCCCACTGCGGGGTACTTTTGAAATTTGCTACCTGAAGATGGACTTTGGCCAGTTTGTGGCTGGAATTTGGCTCACTACGGGAGACTTTTGCCCACTGCTGGGGTCTTTTGAAATTTCTCACCCGAAGATGGACTTTGGCTTGCCTGTGGCTGGACTTTTGCTCACTGTGGGAGACTTTTGCCCACTGTGAGGGACTCTTGCCCCTTGTGGGGTACTTTAGAAATTTTCCACCCGAAGATGGACTTTGGCCAGTCTGTGGCTGGACTTTTGCTCACTACAAGAGACTTTTGCCCACTGCGGGGGACTTTTTAAATTTGCCACCCGAAGATGGACTTTGGCCAGTCTGTGGCCAAACTTTTGCTCACTGCGGGAGACTTTTTCCCACTGCGGGGGACTTTTGAAATTTGCCACCGGAAGATGGACTTTGGCCAATCTGTGGCTGGACTTTTGCTCATTGCGGGAGTCTTTTTCCCATTGCGGAAGACTTTTGAAATTTTCCACCCGAAAATGGACTTTGGTCAGACTGTGCTGGAACTTTTGCTCACTGCAGGACACTTTTGCCCACAGCGGGGGACTTTTGAAATTATCCACCCGAAGATGGACTTTGGCCAGTCTGTGGGTGAACTTTTGCTCACTGCAGGAGACTTTTTCCCACTGCGGGGGACTTTTGAAATTTGCCACCCGAATATGGACTTTGGCCAGTCTGTGGCTGGACTTTTTCTCACTGCGGGAGACTTTTGCCCACTGCGGAGGACTTTTGAAATTTTCCACCCGAAGATGGATTTTGGCCAGTCTGTGGCTGAACGTTTTCTCACCGCAAGAGACTTTTTCCCACTGCATGGGACTTTTGAAATTTGCCACCCGAAGATGGACTTTGGCCAGTCTGTGGTTGGACTTTTGCTCACTGCGGGAGACTATTGGCCACTGCAGGGGACTTTAGAAATTTGTCACCCGAAGATGGACATTGGCCAGTCTGTGGCAGGACTTTTGCTCAGTGCGGGAGACTTTTGCCCGCTGTGGGGGACTTTTGAAATTTGCCACCCGAAGATTGACTTTGGTCAGTCTGTGGGTGGACTTTTGCTCATTGTGGGAGACTTTTATCCACTGCAGGGGACTTTTGAAATTTGATACCCGAAGATGGACTCTGGCCAGTCTGTGGCTGGTCTTTTGCTCACTATGGGAGACTTTTGCCCACTGCGGGGGACTTTTGAAATTTGCCCCAGAAAGATTGGCTTTGGCCAATCTGTGGGTGGACTTTTGCTCAATGCGGGAGAGTTTTGCCCACTGCGCGGGACTTTTGAAATTTTATACCCAAATATGGACTTTGGCCAGTCTATGGCTGGACTTTTGCTCGCTACGAGAGACTTTTGCCTACTACGGGGGACTTTTGAAATTTGCCACCCGAAGATGGAATTTGGCCAGTCTGTGGCTGGACTTTTGCTCACTACGGCTGACTTTTGCCCAATGCGGGGCAATTTTTAAAATTTCCACCCGAATATGGACTTTGGCCAGTCTGTGGCTGGAATTTTGCTCACTGCGGTAGAGTTTTGCCCATTACGGGGGACTTTTGAAATTTGCCACCCGAAGATGGACTTTGGCCAGTCTGTGGCTGGACTTTTTCTCACTATGGGAGACTTTTTCCCACTACGGGGAATTTTGAAATTTGCAACCCGAAGATGGACTTTGGCTAGACTATTGCTGGATTTTTGTTCACTGCCGGAGACATTTGCCCACTGCGGGGGACTTTTGAAATTTGCCACCCGAAGATGGACTTTGGCCAGTCTGTGGCTGGACTTTTTCTCACTATGGGAGAACTTTGCCCACTGCGGGGAATTTTGAAATTTGCCACCCGAAGATGGACTTTGGCTAGTCTATTGCTGGATTTTTGTTCACTGCCGGAGACTTTTGCCCACTGCTGGGGACTTTTGAAATTTGCCCCAGAAAGATTGGCTTTGGCCAATCTGTGGGTGGACTTTTGCTCAATGCGGAAGACTTTTGCCCACTGCGCAGTACTTTTGAAATTTTATACCCAAATATGGACTTTGGCCAGTCTGTGGCTGGACTTTTGCTCGCTACGAGAGACTTTTGCCTACTACGGGAGACTTTTGAAATTTGCCACCCGAAGATGGACTTTGGCCAGTCTGTGGCTGGACTTTTGCTCACTACGGAAGACTTTTGCCCAATGCGGGGCAATTTTGAAATTTTCCACCCGAATATGGACTTTGGCCAGTCTGTGGCTGGAATTTTGCTCACTGCGGGAGAGTTTTGCCCATTACGGGGGACTTTTGAAATTTGCCACCCGAAGATGGACTTTGGCCAGTCTGTGGCTGGACTTTTTCTCACTATGGGAGACTTTTGCCCACTACGGGGAATTTTGAAATTTGCCACCCGAAGATGGACTTTGGCTAGTCTATTGCTGGATTTTTGTTCACTGCCGGAGACTTTTGCCCACTGCGGGGGACTTTTGTAATTTGCCACCCGAAGATGGACTTTGGCCAGTCTGTGGCTGGACTTTTTCTCACTATGGGAGACTTTTGCCCACTACGGGGAATTTTGAAATTAGCCACCCGAAGATGGACTTTGGCTAGTCTATTGCTGGATTTTTGTTCACTGCCGGAGACTTTTGCCCACTGCTGGGGACTTTTGAAATTTGCCCCAGAAAGATTGGCTTTAGCTAATCTGTGGGTGGACTTTTGCTCAATGCGGGAGACTTTTGTCCACTGCGCGGTACTTTTGAAATTTTATACCCAAATATGGACTTTGGTCAGTCTGTGGCTGGACTTTTGCTCGCTACGAGAGACTTTTGCCTACTACGGGGGAGTTTTGAAATTTGCCACCCGAAGATGGACTTTGGCCAGTCTGTGGCTTGACTTTTGCTCACTACGGAAGACTTTTGCCTAATGTGGAGGAATTTTGAAATTTTCCACCCGAATATGGACTTTGGTCAGTCTGTGGCTGGAATTTTGCTCACTGCGGGAGAGTTTTGCCCATTACGGGGGACTTTTGAAATTTGCCACCCGAAGATGGACTTTGGCCAGTCTGTGGCTGGACTTTTTCTCAATATAGGAGACTTTTGCCCACTGCGGGGAATTTTGAAATTTTCCACCCGAAGATGGACTTTGGCTAGTCTATTGCAGGATTTTTGTTCACTGCCGGAGACTTTTGCCCTCTGCGAGGGACTTTTGAAATTTTCCACCCGAAGATGGACTTTGGCTAGTCTGTGGCTGGAATTTTTCTCACTGCGGGAGACTTATGCCCACTGCGGGGAATTTTGAAATTTGCCACACGAAGATTGAATTTGGCCAGTCTGTGGCTGGACTTTTGCTCACTGTGGGAGACTTTTGCCCACTGTGGGGGACCTTTGCACAATGTGGGGTACTTTAGAAATTTGACACCCGAAGATGGACTTTGGCCAGTCTATGGCTGGACTTTTGCTCACTGCGGGAGACTTTTGCCCAATGCGGGGGAGTTTGAAATTTGCAACCCGAAAATGGACTTTGGCTAGTCCGTGGCTGGACTTTTGCTCACTATGGGAGACTTTTGCCCACTGTGGGGGACCTTTGCCCACTGTGGGGTACTTTAGAAATTTTCCACCCGAACATGGACTTTGGCCAGTCTGTGGTTGGATTTTTCTCACTGCGGGAGACTTTTGCCCACTGCGGAGGACTTTTGAAATTTGCCACCCGAAGATGGATTATTTCCAGTCTGTGGCTGAACGTTTGCTCACTGCAAGAGACTTTTGCCCACTGCGTGAGACTTTTAAATTTGCCACTTGAAGATTGACTTTCTCCAGTCTATGGCTGGACTGTTGCTCACTGCGGGAGACTTTTGGCCACTGCGGGGGACTTGTGAAATTTGTAACCCGAAGATGGACTTTGGCCAGTCTGTGGCTGGACTTTTGTTCACTGCGGGAGACTTTTGCCCGCTGTGGGGGACTTTTGAAATTTAACACCCGAAGATGGACTTTGGTCAGTCTGTGGCTGGACTTTTGCTCACTGCGGGAGACTTTTGCCCACTACGGGGGACTTTTGAAATATGCCACCCGAAGATGGACTTTGGCCAGTCTGTGGCTGGACTTTTGCTCACTACGGGAGACTTTTGCCCACTGCGGGGGACTTTTGAAATTTACCCCCCGATGATGGACTTTGGCCAATCTGTGGGTGGACGTTTGCTCAATGCGGGAGACTTTTGCCCATTGTAGGGGACTTTTGCCCACTGTGGGGAACTTTAGAAATTCGCCACCCGAAGATGGACTTTGGCTAGTCTGTGGCTGGACTTTTGCTCACTGTGGGAGACTTTTGCCCACTGTGGGGGATTGTTGCCCAATGTGGGGTACTTTAGAAATTTGCCACCCGAAGATGGACTTTGGCCATTCTGTGGCTGGACTTTTGTTCATTGCGGGAGACTTTTGCCCACTGCGGGGGACTTTTGAAATTTTCCACCCAAAGATGGACTTTGGCCAGTCTATGGCTGGACTTTTTCTCACTACGGGAGACCTTTTCCCACTGCGGAAAACTTTTGAAATTTTCCAGCAGAAGATGGACTTTGGCCAGTCTGTGGCTGAACATTTACTTACTGCAGGAGACTTTTGCCCACAGCGGAGGACTTTTGAAATTTGCCACCCGAAGATGGACTTTGGCCTGTCTATGGCTGAACTTTTGCTCACTTCGGGAGACTTTGGCCGACAACGGGGGACTTTTGAAATTTGTCTCCAGAAAGATGGACTTTGGCCAGTCTGTGGCTGGACTTTTGCTCACTGCGGGAGAATTTTGCCCACTGCGGGGGACTTTTGAAATTTGCCACCCGAAGATGGACTTTGGCTATTCTGTGGCTGGACTTTTGCTCACTGTGGGAGATTTTTGCCCACTGTGGGGGACCTTTGCCCACTGTGGGGTACTTTAGAAATTTGCCACTCGAAGATGGACTTTGGCTAGTCTGTGGCTGGACTTTTGCTCACTGAGGGAGACTTTTGCCCACTGCGGTGGACTTTTGAAATTTGCCACCCGAAAATGGACTTTGGCTAGTCTGTGGCTGGACTTTTGCTCACTATGAGAGACTTTTGCCCACTATGGGGGACCTTTGCCCACTGTGGGGTACTTTAGAAATTTGTCACCCGAAGATGGACTTTGGCTAGTCTGTGGCTGGACTTTTTCTCACTGCGGGAGACTTTTTCCCACTGCGGAGGACTTTTGAAATTTGTCACCCGAAGATGGATTATGGCCAGTCTGTGGCTGAACGTTTGCTCATTGCAAGAGACTTTTGCACACTGCGTGAGACTTTTAAATTTGCCACCCGAAGATTGACTTTGGCCAATCTGTGGATGGACTTTTGCTCACTGCGGGAGACTTTTGGCCACTGCGGGGGACTTGTGAAATTTGTAACCCGAAGATGGACTTTGTTCAGTCTGTGGCTGGACTTTTGTTCACTGCGGGAGACTTTTGCCCGTTGTGGGGGACTTTTGAAATTTGCCACCCGAAGATGGACTTTGGTCAGTCTGTGGCTGGACTATTGCTCACTGCGGGAGACTTTTGCCCACTACGGGGGAATTTAGAAATTTGCCACCCGAAGATGGACTTTGGCCAGTCTGCGGCTGGGCTTTTGCTCACTGCGGGAGACTTTTGCACACTGCGGGGGACTTTAGAAATTTTCCCCCCAATGATGGACTTTGGCCAATCTGTGGGTGGACTTTTGCTCAATGCAGGAGACTTTTGCCCATTGTAGGGGACTTTTTCCCACTGTGGGGAACTTTAGAAATTCACCACCCGAAGATGGACTTTGGATAGTCTGTGGCTGGACTTTTGCTCACTGTGGGAGACTTTTACCCACTGTGGGGGATTATTGCCCAATGTGGGGTACTTTAGAAATTTGCCACCCGAAGATGGACTTTGGCCATTCTGTGGCTAGACTTTTGCTCATTGCGGGGGACTTTTGAAATTTTCCACACGAAGATGGATTTTGGCCAGTCTGTGGCTGGACTTTTTCTCACTACGGGAGATCTTTTACCACTGCGGAGAACTTTTGAAATTTTCCACCCGAAGATTGACTTCGGCCAGTCTGTGGCTGGACTTTTGCTCACTATGGGAGACTTTTGCCCACTATGGGGGACCTTTGCCCACTGTGGGGTACTTTAGAAATTTGCCACCCGAAGATGGACTTTGGCTAGTCTGTGGCTGGACTTTTTCTCACTGCGGGAGACTTTTGCCCACTGCGGAGGACTTTTGAAATTTGTCACCCGAAGATGGATTATGGTCAGTCTGTGGCTGAACGTTTGCTCACTGCAAGAGACTTTTGCCCACTGCGTGGGACTTTTAAATTTGCCACCCGAAGATTGACTTTGGCCAGTCTGTGGCTGGACTGTTGCTCACTGCGGGAGACATTTGGCCACTGCGGGGGACTTGTGAAATTTGTAACCCGAAGATGGACTTTGGCCAGTCTGTGGCTGGACTTTTGTTCACTGCGGGAGACTTTTGCCCGCTGTGGGGGACTTTTGAAATTTGCCACCCGAAGATGGACTTTGGTCAGTCTGTGGCTGGACTTTTGCTCATTGCGGGAGACTTTTGCCCACTACGGGGGACTTTTGAAATTTGCCACCCGAAGATGGACTTTGGCCAGTCTGTGGCTGGACTTTTGCTCACTACGGGAGACTTTTGCCCACTGCGGGGGACTTTTGAAATTTACCCCCCGATGATGGACTTTGGCCAATCTGTGGGTGGACGTTTGCTCAATGCGGGAGACTTTTGCCCATTGTAGGGGACTTTTGAACACTGTGGGGAACTTTAGAAATTCGCCACCCGAAGATGGACTTTGGCTAGTCTGTGGCTGGACTTTTGCTCACTGTGGGAGACTTTTGCCCACTGTGGGGGATTGTTGCCCAATGTGGGGTACTTTAGAAATTTGCCACCCGAAGATGGACTTTGGCCATTCTGTGGCTGGACTTTTGTTCATTGCGGGAGACTTTTGCCCACTGCGGGGGACTTTTGAAATTTTCCACCCGAATATGGACTTTGGCCAGTCTGTGGCTGGACTTTTTCTCACTACGGGAGACCTTTTCCCACTGCGGAAA
This sequence comes from Lathyrus aphaca, assembly GCA_963966055.1. Lineage (NCBI taxonomy): Eukaryota > Viridiplantae > Streptophyta > Magnoliopsida > Fabales > Fabaceae > Lathyrus > Lathyrus aphaca. The sequence continues at coordinate 451,156,457 of OZ014521.1, forward strand.
ACTTTTGAAATTTTCCAGCAGAAGATGGACTTTGGCCAGTCTGTGGCTGAACATTTACTTACTGCAGGAGACTTTTGCCCACAGCGGAGGACTTTTGAAATTTGCCACCCGAAGATGGACTTTGGCCTGTCTATGGCTGAACTTTTGCTCACTTCGGGAGACTTTGGCCGACAACGGGGGACTTTTGAAATTTGTCTCCAGAAAGATGGACTTTGGCCAGTCTGTGGCTGGACTTTTGCTCACTGCGGGAGAATTTTGCCCACTGCGGGGGACTTTTGAAATTTGCCACCCGAAGATGGACTTTGGCTATTCTGTGGCTGGACTTTTGCTCACTGTGGGAGATTTTTGCCCACTGTGGGGGACCTTTGCCCACTGTGGGGTACTTTAGAAATTTGCCACCCGAAGATGGACTTTGGCTAGTCTGTGGCTGGACTTTTGCTCACTGAGGGAGACTTTTGCCCACTGCGGTGGACTTTTGAAATTTGCCACCCGAAAATGGACTTTGGCTAGTCTGTGGCTGGACTTTTGCTCACTATGGGAGACTTTTGCCCACTATGGGAGACCTTTGCCCACTGTGGGGTACTTTAAAAATTTGTCACCCGAAGATGGACTTTGGCTAGTCTGTGGCTGGACTTTTTCTCACTGCGGGAGACTTTTGCCCACTGCGGAGGACTTTTGAAATTTGTCACCCGAAGATGGATTATGGCCAGTCTGTGGCTGAACGTTTGCTCATTGCAAGAGACTTTTGCACACTGCGTGAGACTTTTAAATTTGCCACCCGAAGATTGACTTTGGCCAATCTGTGGCTGGACTTTTGCTCACTGCGGGAGACTTTTGGCCACTGCGGGGGACTTGTGAAATTTGTAACCCGAAGATGGACTTTGGCCAGTCTGTGGCTGGACTTTTGTTCACTGCGGGAGACTTTTGCCCGTTGTGGGGGACTTTTGAAATTTGCCACCCGAAGATGGACTTTGGTCAGTCTGTGGCTGGACTATTGCTCACTGCGGGAGACTTTTGCCCACTACGGGGGACTTTAGAAATTTGCCACCCGAAGATGGACTTTGGCCAGTCTGCGGCTGGGCTTTTGCTCACTGCGGGAGACTTTTGCACACTGCGGGGGTCTTTAGATATTTTCCCCTCAATGATGGACTTTGGCCAATCTGTGGGTGGACTTTTGCTCAACGCAGGAGACTTTTGCCCATTGTAGGGGACTTTTTCCCACTGTGGGGAACTTTAGAAATTCACCACCCGAAGATGGACTTTGGATAGTCTGTGGCTGGACTTTTGCTCACTGTGGGAGACTTTTACCCACTGTGGGGGATTATTGCCCAATGTGGGGTACTTTAGAAATTTGCCACCCGAAGATGGACTTTGGCCATTCTGTGGCTGGACTTTTGCTCATTGCGGGGGACTTTTGAAATTTTCCACACGAAGATGGATTTTGGCCAGTCTGTGGCTGGACTTTTTCTCACTACGGGAGATCTTTTACCACTGCGGAGAACTTTTGAAATTTTCCACCGAAAATTGACTTCGGCCAGTCCGTGGCTGGACTTTTGCTCACTATGGGAGACTTTTGCCCACTATGGGGGACCTTTGCCCACTGTGGGGTACTTTAGAAATTTGCCACCCGAAGATGGACTTTGGCTAGTCTGTGGCTGGACTTTTTCTCACTGCGGGAGACTTTTGCCCACTGCGGAGGACTTTTGAAATTTGTCACCCGAAGATGGATTATGGCCAGTCTGTGGCTGAACGTTTGCTCACTGCAAGATACTTTTGCCCACTGCGTGGGACTTTTAAATTTGCCACCCGAAGATTGACTTTGGCCAGTCTGTGGCTGGACTGTTGCTCACTGCGGGAGACTTTTGGCCACTGCGGGGGACTTGTGAAATTTGTAACCCGAAGATGGACTTTGGCCAGTCTGTGGCTGGACTTTTGTTCACTGCGGGAGACTTTTGCCCGCTGTGGGGGACTTTTGAAATTTGCCACCCGAAGATGGACTTTGGTCAGTCTGTGGCTGGACTTTTGCTCACTGCGGGAGACTTTTGCCCACTACGGGGGACTTTTGAAATTTGCCACCCGAAGATGGACTTTGGCCAGTCTGTGGCTGGACTTTTGCTCACTACGGGAGACTTTTGCCCACTGCGGGGGACTTTTGAAATTTACCCCCCGATGATGGACTTTGGCCAATCTGTGGGTGGACGTTTGCTCAATGCGGGAGACTTTTGCCCATTGTAGGGGACTTTTGAACACTGTGGGGAACTTTAGAAATTCGCCACCCGAAGATGGACTTTGGCTAGTCTGTGGCTGGACTTTTGCTCACTGTGGGAGACTTTTGCCCATTGTGGGGGATTGTTGCCCAATGTGGGGTACTTTAGAAATTTGCCACCCGAAGATGGACTTTGGCCATTCTGTGGCTGGACTTTTGTTCATTGCGGGAGACTTTTGCCCACTGCGGGGGACTTTTGAAATTTTCCACCCGAAGATGGACTTTGGCCAGTTTGTGGCTGGACTTTTTCTCACTACGGGAGACCTTTTCCCACTGCGGAAAACTTTTGAAATTTTCCAGCAGAAGATGGACTTTGGCCAGTCTGTGGCTGAACATTTACTTACTGCAGGAGACTTTTGCCCACAGCGGAGGACTTTTGAAATTTGCCACCCGAAGATGGACTTTGGCCTGTCTATGGCTGAACTTTTGCTCACTTCGGGAGACTTTGGCCGACAACGGGGGACTTTTGAAATTTGTCTCCAGAAAGATGGACTTTGGCCAGTCTGTGGCTGGACTTTTGCTCACTACGGGAGAATTTTGCCCACTGCGGGGGACTTTTGAAATTTGCCACCCGAAGATAGACTTTGGCTATTCTGTGGCTGGACTTTTGCTCACTGTGGGAGATTTTTGCCCACTGTGGGGGACCTTTGCCCACTGTGGGGTACTTTAGAAAATTGCCACCCGAAGATGGACTTTGGCTAGTCTGTGGCTGGACTTTTGCTCACTGAGGGAGACTTTTGCCCACTGCGGTGGACTTTTGAAATTTGCCACCCGAAAATGGACTTTGGCTAGTCTGTGGCTGGACTTTTGCTCACTATGGGAGACTTTTGCCCACTATGGGGGACCTTTGCCCACTGTGGGGTACTTTAGAAATTTGTCACCCGAAGATGGACTTTGGCTAGTCTGTGGCTGGACTTTTTCTCACTGCGGGAGACTTTTGCCCACTGCGGAGGACTTTTGAAATTTGTCACCCGAAGATGGATTATGGCCAGTCTGTGGCTGAACGTTTGCTCATTGCAAGAGACTTTTGCACACTGCGTGAGACTTTTAAATTTGCCACCCGAAGATTGACTTTGGCCAATCTGTGGCTGGACTTTTGCTCACTGCGGGAGACTTTTGGCCACTGCGGGGGACTTGTGAAATTTGTAACCCGAAGATGGACTTTGGCCAGTCTGTGGCTGGACTTTTGTTCACTGCGGGAGACTTTTGCCCGTTGTGTGGGACTTTTGAAATTTGCCACCCGAAGATGGACTTTGGTCAGTCTGTGGCTGGACTATTGCTCACTGCGGGAGACTTTTGCCCACTACGGGGGACTTTAGAAATTTGTCACCCGAAGATGGACTTTGGCCAGTCTGCGGCTGGGCTTTTGCTCACTGCGGGAGACTTTTGCACACTGCGGGGGACTTTAGAAATTTTCCCCCCAATGATGGACTTTGGCCAATCTGTGGGTGGACTTTTGCTCAATGCAGGAGACTTTTGCCCATTGTAGGGGACTTTTTCCCACTGTGGGGAACTTTAGAAATTCACCACCCGAAGATGGACTTTGGATAGTCTGTGGCTGGACTTTTGCTCACTGTGGGAGACTTTTACCCACTGTGGGGGATTATTGCCCAATGTGGGGTACTTTAGAAATTTGCCACCCGAAGATGGACTTTGGCCATTCTGTGGCTGGACTTTTGCTCATTGCGGGGGACTTTTGAAATTTTCCACACGAAGATGGATTTTGGCCAGTCTGTGGCTGGACTTTTTCTCACTACGGGAGATCTTTTACCACTGCGGAGAACTTTTGAAATTTTCCACCCGAAGATTGACTTCGGCCAGTCTGTGGCTGGACTTTTGCTCACTATGGGAGACTTTTGCCCACTATGGGGGACCTTTGCCCACTGTGGGGTACTTTAGAAATTTGCCACCCGAAGATGGACTTTGGCTAGTCTGTGGCTGGACTTTTTCTCACTGCGGGAGACTTTTGCCCACTGCGGAGGACTTTTGAAATTTGTCACCCGAAGATGGATTATGGCCAATCTGTGGCTGAACGTTTGCTCACTGCAAGAGACTTTTGCCCACTGCGTGGGACTTTTAAATTTGCCACCCGAAGATTGACTTTGGCCAGTCTGTGGCTGGACTGTTGCTCACTGCGGGAGACTTTTGGCCACTGCGGGGGACTTGTGAAATTTGTAACCCGAAGATGGACTTTGGCCAGTCTGTGGCTGGACTTTTGTTCACTGCGGGAGACTTTTGCCCGCTGTGGGGGACTTTTGAAATTTGCCACCCGAAGATGGACTTTGGTCATTCTGTGGCTGGACTTTTGCTCACTGCGGGAGACTTTTGCCCACTACGGGGGACTTTTGAAATTTGCCACCCGAAGATGGACTTTGGCCAGTCTGTGGCTGGACTTTTGCTCACTACGGGAGACTTTTGCCCACTGCGGGGGACTTTTGAAATTTACCCCCCGATGATGGACTTTGGCCAATCTGTGGGTGGACGTTTGCTCAATGCGGGAGACTTTTGCCCATTGTAGGGGACTTTTGAACACTGTGGGGAACTTTAGAAATTCGCCACCCGAAGATGGACTTTGGCTAGTCTGTGGCTGGACTTTTGCTCACTGTGGGAGACTTTTGCCCACTGTGGGGGATTGTTGCTCAATGTGGGGTACTTTAGAAATTTGCCACCCGAAGATGGACTTTGGCCATTTTGTGGCTGGACTTTTGTTCATTGCGGGAGACTTTTGCCCACTGCGGGGGACTTTTGAAATTTTCCACCCGAAGATGGACTTTGGCCAGTTTGTGGCTGGACTTTTTCTCACTACGGGAGACCTTTTCCCACTGCGGAAAACTTTTGAAATTTTCCAGCAGAAGATGGACTTTGGCCAGTCTGTGGCTGAACATTTACTTACTGCAGGAGACTTTTGCCCACAGCGGAGGACTTTTGAAATTTGCCACCCGAAGATGGACTTTGGCCTGTCTATGGCTGAACTTTTGCTCACTTTGGGAGACTTTGGCCGACAACGGGGGACTTTTGAAATTTGTCTCCAGAAAGATGGACTTTGGCCAGTCTGTGGCTGGACTTTTGCTCACTGCGGGAGAATTTTGCCCACTGCGGGGGACTTTTGAAATTTGCCACCCGAAGATGGACTTTGGCTATTCTGTGGCTGGACTTTTGCTCACTGTGGGAGATTTTTGCCCACTGTGGGGGACCTTTGCCCACTGTGGGGTACTTTAGAAAATTGCCACCCGAAAATGGACTTTGGCTAGTCTGTGGCTGGACTTTTGCTCACTGAGGGAGACTTTTGCCCACTGCGGTGGACTTTTGAAATTTGCCACCCGAAAATGGACTTTGGCTAGTCTGTGGCTGGACTTTTGCTCACTATGGGAGACTTTTGCCCACTATGGGGGACCTTTGCCCACTGTGGGGTACTTTAGAAATTTGTCACCCGAAGATGGACTTTGGCTAGTCTGTGGCTGGACTTTTTCTCACTGCGGGAGAATTTTGCCCACTGCGGAGGACTTTTGAAATTTGTCACCCGAAGATGGATTATGGCCAGTCTGTGGCTGAACGTTTGCTCATTGCAAGAGACTTTTGCACACTGCGTGAGACTTTTAAATTTGCCACCCGAAGATTGACTTTGGCCAATCTGTGGCTGGACTTTTGCTCACTGCGGGAGACTTTTGGCCACTGCGGGGGACTTGTGAAATTTGTAACCCGAAGATGGACTTTGGCCAGTCTGTGGCTGGACTTTTGTTCACTGCGGGAGACTTTTGCCCGTTGTGGGGGACTTTTGAAATTTGCCACCCGAAGATGGACTTTGGTCAGTCTGTGGCTGGACTATTGCTCACTGCGGGAGACTTTTGCCCACTACGGGGGACTTTAGAAATTTGTCACCCGAAGATGGACTTTGGCCAGTCTGCGGCTGGGCTTTTGCTCACTGCGGGAGACTTTTGCACACTGCGGGGGACTTTAGAAATTTTCCCCCCAATGATGGACTTTGGCCAATCTGTGGGTGGACTTTTGCTCAATGCAGGAGACTTTTGCCCATTGTAGGGGACTTTTTCCCACTGTGGGGAACTTTAGAAATTCACCACCCGAAGATGGACTTTGGATAGTCTGTGGCTGGACTTTTGCTCACTGTGGGAGACTTTTACCCACTGTGGGGGATTATTGCCCAATGTGGGGTACTTTAAAAATTTACCACCCGAAGATGGACTTTGGCCATTCTGTGGCTGGACTTTTGCTCATTGCGGGGGACTTTTGAAATTTTCCACACGAAGATGGATTTTGGCCAGTCTGTGGCTGGACTTTTTCTCACTACGGGAGATCTTTTACCACTGCGGAGAACTTTTGAAATTTTCCACCCGAAGATTGACTTCGGCCAGTCTGTGGCTGGACTTTTGCTCACTATGGGAGACTTTTGCCCACTATGGGGGACCTTTGCCCACTGTGGGGTACTTTAGGAATTTGCCACCCGAAGATGGACTTTGGCTAGTCTGTGGCTGGACTTTTTCTCACTGCGGGAGACTTTTGCCCACTCTGGAGGACTTTTGAAATTTGTCACCCGAAGATGGATTATGGCCAGTCTGTGGCTGAACGTTTGCTCACTGCAAGAGACTTTTGCCCACTGCGTGGGACTTTTAAATTTGCCACCCGAAGATTGACTTTGGCCAGTCTGTGGCTGGACTGTTGCTCACTGCGGGAGACTTTTGGCCACTGCGGGGGACTTGTGAAATTTGTAACCCGAAGATGGACTTTGGCCAGTCTGTGGCTGGACTTTTGTTCACTGCGGGAGACTTTTGCCCGCTGTGGGGGACTTTTGAAATTTGCCACCCGAAGATGGACTTTGGTCAGTCTGTGGCTGGACTTTTGCTCACTGCGGGAGACTTTTGCCCACTACAGGGGACTTTTGAAATTTGCCACCCGAAGATGGACTTTGGCCAGTCTGTGGCTGGACTTTTGCTCACTACGGGAGACTTTTGCCCACTGCGGGGGACTTTTGAAATTTACCCCCCGATGATGGACTTTGGCCAATCTGTGGGTGGACGTTTGCTCAATGCGGGAGACTTTTGCCCATTGTAGGGGACTTTTGAACACTGTGGGGAACTTTAGAAATTCGCCACCCGAAGATGGACTTTGGCTAGTCTGTGGCTGGACTTTTGCTCACTGTGGGAGACTTTTGCCCACTGTGGGGGATTGTTGCCCAATGTGGGGTACTTTAGAAATTTGCCACCCGAAGATGGACTTTGGCCATTCTGTGGCTGGACTTTTGTTCATTGCGGGAGACTTTTGCCCACTGCGGGGGACTTTTGAAATTTTCCACCCGAAGATGGAATTTGGCCAGTCTGTGGCTGGACTTTTTCTCACTACGGGAGACCTTTTCCCACTGCGGAGGACTTTTGAAATTTTCCACCAGATGATGGACTTTGGCCAGTCTGTGGCTGAACATTTACTTACTGCAGGAGACTTTTGCCCACAGCGGAGGACTTTTGAAATTTGCCACCCGAAGATGGACTTTGGCCTGTCTATGGCTGAACTTTTGGTCACTTCGGGAGACTTTGGCCGACAACGGGGGACTTTTGAAATTTGTCTCCAGAAAGATGGACTTTGGCCAGTCTGTGGCTGGACTTTTGCTCACTGCGGGAGAATTTTGCCCACTGCGGGGGACTTTTGAAATTTGCCACCCGAACATGGACTTTGGCTATTCTGTGCTTGGAATTTTGCTCACTGTGGGAGATTTTTGCCCACTGTGGGGGACCTTTGCCCACTGTGGGGTACTTTAGAAAATTGCCACCCGAAAATGGACTTTGGCTAGTCTGTGGCTGGACTTTTGCTCACTGAGGGAGACTTTTGCCCACTGCGGTGGACTTTTGAAATTTGCCACCCGAAAATGGACTTTGGCTAGTCTGTGGCTGGACTTTTGCTCACTATGGGAGACTTTTGCCCACTATGGGGGACCTTTGCCCACTGTGGGGTACTTTAGAAATTTGTCACCCGAAGATGGACTTTGGCTAGTCTGTGGCTGGACTTTTTCTCACTGCGGGAGAATTTTGCCCACTGCGGAGGACTTTTGAAATTTGTCACCCGAAGATGGATTATGGCCAGTCTGTGGCTGAACGTTTGCTCATTGCAAGAGACTTTTGCACACTGCGTGAGACTTTTAAATTTGCCACCCGAAGATTGACTTTGGCCAATCTGTGGCTGGACTTTTGCTCACTGCGGGAGACTTTTGGCCACTGCGGGGGACTTGTGAAATTTGTAACCCGAAGATGGACTTTGGCCAGTCTGTGGCTGGACTTTTGTTCACTGCGGGAGACTTTTGCCCGTTGTGGGGGACTTTTGAAATTTGCCACCCGAAGATGGACTTTGGTCAGTCTGTGGCTGGACTATTGCTCACTGCGGGAGACTTTTGCCCACTACGGGGGACTTTAGAAATTTGTCACCCGAAGATGGACTTTGGCCAGTCTGCGGCTGGGCTTTTGCTCACTGCGGGAGACTTTTGCACACTGCGGGGGACTTTAGAAATTTTCCCCCCAATGATGGACTTTGGCCAATCTGTGGGTGGACTTTTGCTCAATGCAGGAGACTTTTGCCCATTGTAGGGGACTTTTTCCCACTGTGGGGAACTTTAGAAATTCACCACCCGAAGATGGACTTTGGATAGTCTGTGGCTGGACTTTTGCTCACTGTGGGAGACTTTTACCCACTGTGGGGGATTATTGCCCAATGTGGGGTACTTTAAAAATTTACCACCCGAAGATGGACTTTGGCCATTCTGTGGCTGGACTTTTGCTCATTGCGGGGGACTTTTGAAATTTTCCACACGAAGATGGATTTTGGCCAGTCTGTGGCTGGACTTTTTCTCACTACGGGAGATCTTTTACCACTGCGGAGAACTTTTGAAATTTTCCACCCGAAGATTGACTTCGGCCAGTCTGTGGCTGGACTTTTGCTCACTATGGGAGACTTTTGCCCACTATGGGGGACCTTTGCCCACTGTGGGGTACTTTAGGAATTTGCCACCCGAAGATGGACTTTGGCTAGTCTGTGGCTGGACTTTTTCTCACTGCGGGAGACTTTTGCCCACTCTGGAGGACTTTTGAAATTTGTCACCCGAAGATGGATTATGGCCAGTCTGTGGCTGAACGTTTGCTCACTGCAAGAGACTTTTGCCCACTGCGTGGGACTTTTAAATTTGCCACCCGAAGATTGACTTTGGCCAGTCTGTGGCTGGACTGTTGCTCACTGCGGGAGACTTTTGGCCACTGCGGGGGACTTGTGAAATTTGTAACCCGAAGATGGACTTTGGCCAGTCTGTGGCTGGACTTTTGTTCACTGCGGGAGACTTTTGCCCGCTGTGGGGGACTTTTGAAATTTGCCACCCGAAGATGGACTTTGGTCAGTCTGTGGCTGGACTTTTGCTCACTGCGGGAGACTTTTGCCCACTACAGGGGACTTTTGAAATTTGCCACCCGAAGATGGACTTTGGCCAGTCTGTGGCTGGACTTTTGCTCACTACGGGAGACTTTTGCCCACTGCGGGGGACTTTTGAAATTTACCCCCCGATGATGGACTTTGGCCAATCTGTGGGTGGACGTTTGCTCAATGCGGGAGACTTTTGCCCATTGTAGGGGACTTTTGAACACTGTGGGGAACTTTAGAAATTCGCCACCCGAAGATGGACTTTGGCTAGTCTGTGGCTGGACTTTTGCTCACTGTGGGAGACTTTTGCCCACTGTGGGGGATTGTTGCCCAATGTGGGGTACTTTAGAAATTTGCCACCCGAAGATGGACTTTGGCCATTCTGTGGCTGGACTTTTGTTCATTGCGGGAGACTTTTGCCCACTGCGGGGGACTTTTGAAATTTTCCACCCGAAGATGGAATTTGGCCAGTCTGTGGCTGGACTTTTTCTCACTACGGGAGACCTTTTCCCACTGCGGAGGACTTTTGAAATTTTCCACCAGAAGATGGACTTTGGCCAGTCTGTGGCTGAACATTTACTTACTGCAGGAGACTTTTGCCCACAGCGGAGGACTTTTGAAATTTGCCACCCGAAGATGGACTTTGGCCTGTCTATGGCTGAACTTTTGGTCACTTCGGGAGACTTTGGCCGACAACGGGGGACTTTTGAAATTTGTCTCCAGAAAGATGGACTTTGGCCAGTCTGTGGCTGGACTTTTGCTCACTGCGGGAGAATTTTGCCCACTGCGGGGGACTTTTGAAATTTGCCACCCGAACATGGACTTTGGCTATTCTGTGCTTGGAATTTTGCTCACTGTGGGAGATTTTTGCCCACTGTGGGGGACCTTTGCCCACTGTGGGGTACTTTAGAAATTTGCCACCCGAAGATGGACTTTGGCTAGTCTGTGGCTGGACTTTTGCTCACTGCGGGAGACTTTTGCCCACTGCGGTGGACTTTTGAAATTTGCCACCCGAAAATGGACTTTGGCTAGTCTGTGGCTGGACTTTTGCTCACTATGGGAGACTTTTGCCCACTATGGGGGACCTTTTCCCACTGTGGGGTACTTTAGAAATTTGCCACCCGAAGATGGACTTTGGCTAGTCTGTGGCTGGACTTTTTCTCACTGCGGGAGACTTTTGCCCACTGCGGAGAACTTTTGAAATTTGTCACCCGAAGATGGATTATGGCCAGTCTGTGGCTGAACGTTTGCTCACTGCAAGAGACTTTTGCACACTGCGTGAGACTTTTAAATTTGCCACCCGAAGATTGACTTTGGCCAGTATGTGGCTGGACTTTTGCTCACTGCGGGAGACTTTTGGCCACTGCGGGGGACTTGTGAAATTTGTAACCCGAAGATGGACTTTGGCCAGTCTGTGGCTGGACTTTTGTTCACTGAGGGAGACTTTTGCCCGTTGTGGGGGACTTTTGAAATTGGCCACCCGAAGTTGGACTTTGGATAGTCTGTGGCTGGACTTTTGCTCACAGTGGGAGACTTTTACCCACTGTGGGGGATTATTGCCCAATGTGGGGCACTTTAGAAATTTGCCACCCGAAGATGGACTTTGGCCATTCTGTGGCTGGACTTTTGCTCATTGCGGGGGACTTTTGAAATTTTCCACACGAAGATGGATTTTGGCCAGTCTGTGGCTGGACTTTTTCTCACTACGGGAGATCTTTTCCCACTGCGGAGAACTTTTGAAATTTTCCACCCGAAGATTGGCTTCGGCCAGTCTGTGGCTGGAATTTTGCTCACTTTGGCCAGTCTGTGGCTGGAATTTTGCCCACTGTGGGGTACTTTAGCAATTCGCCACCCGTAGATTGACTTTGGCCATTCTGTGGCTGGACTTTTTCTCACTGCGGGAACTTTTACCCACTGCGGGGTACTTTTGAAATTTGCCCCCCGAAGATGGACTTTGGCCGGTCTGTGGCTGAACTTTGCGTTAATGCGGGAAACTTTTCCCACTGCGGGGGAATTTTGAAATTTGTCACCCGAAGATGGACTTTGGCTATCTGTGGCTGGACTTTTGCTCACTGTGGGAGACTTTTGCCCACTATGGGGGACTGTTACCCAAAGTGGGGTACTTTAGAAATTTGCCACCCGAAGATGGACTTTGGCCAGTCTGTGGCTGAACTTTTGCTCACTGTAGGACACTTTTGCCCACAGCGGGGGACTTTTGAAATTTGCCACCCAAAGATGGACTTTGGCGAGTCTATGGCTGAAATTTTGCTCACTGTGGGAGACTTTTGCCCACTGCGGGGGACTTTTGAAATTTGCCACCCGAAGATGGACTTTGGCCAGTCTGTAGCTGGACTTTTTCTCACTGCGGGAGTCTTTTGCCCACTGCGGGGAATTTTGAAATTTGCCACTCGAAGATGGACTTTGGCTAGTATATGGCTGGATTTTTGTCACTCTGGGAGACTTTTGCCCACTGCGGGGGACTTTTGAAATTTGCCATCCGAAGATGGACTTTGGCTAGTCTGTGGCTGGACTTTTTCTCACTGTGGGAGACTTTTGCCCAGTGTGGGGGACCTTTGCCCACTATGGGGTACTTTAGAAATTTGCCACCCGAAGATGTACTTTGGTCAGTCCGTGGCTGGGCTTTTGCTCACTGCGGGAGACTTTTGCCCGTTGTGGGGGACTTTTGAAATTTTCCACCCGAAGATGGACTTTGGTCAGTCTGTGGCTGGACTTTTTCTCACTGCGAGCGACTTTTGCCCACTACGGGGGACTTTTGAAATTTGCCACCCGAAGATGGACTTTGGCCAGTCTGTGGCTGGACTTTTGCTCACTGCGGGAGACTTTTGCACACTGCGGCGGACTTTTAAAATTTGCCCCCCAATGATGGACTTTGGCCAATCTGTGGGTGGACTTTTGCTCAATGCAGGAGACTTTTGCCCATTGTAGGGGATTTTTCCCACTGTGGGGAACCTTAGAAATTCGCCACCCGAAGATGGACTTTGGCTAGTCTGTGGCTGGACTTTTGCTCACTGTGGGAGACTTTTGCCCACTGTGGGGGATTATTGCCCAATGTGGGGTACTTTAGAAAAATGCCACCCGAAGATGGAATTTGGCCATTCTGTCGTTGGACTTTTGCTCTCTGCGGGAGACTTTTGCCCACTGCGGGGGACTTTTGAAATTTTCCACCCGAAGATGGATTTTGGACAGTCTGTGGCTGGACTTTTTCTCACTACGGGAGATCTTTTCCCACTGCGGAGAACTTTTGAAATTTTCCACCCGAAGATTGACTTTGGCCAGTCTGTGGCTGAACTTTTGCTTATTGCAGGAGATTTTTGCCCACAGCGGGGGACTTTTGAAATTTGTCACCCGAAGATGGACTTTGCCCTGTCTGTGGCTGATCTTTTGCTCACTTCGGGAGACTTTGGCCGACAACGGGGGACTTTTTAAATTTGTCTCCCGAAGATGGACTTTGGCCAGCTTGTGGCTGGACTTTTGCTCATTGCGGGAGACTTTTGCCCACTGTGGGGGACTTTTGAAATTTGCCACCCGAAGATTGACTTTGGCCATCTGTGGCTGGACTTTTGCTCACTACGGAAGACTTTTGCCCACTGCGGGGGAATTTTGAAATTTTCCACCCGAATATGGACTTCGGCCAGTCTGTGGCTGGAATTTTGCTCACTGCGGGAGACTTTTGCCCTTTACGGGGGACTTTTGAAATTTGCCACCCGAAGATTTACTTTGGCTAGTCTGTGGTTGGACTTTTGCTCACTGTGGGAGACTTTTGCCCATTGTGGGGGACTTTTGCCCACTGTGAGTACTTTAGCAATTCGCCACCCGAAGATGGACTTTGGCCATTCTGTGGCTGGACTTTTTCTCACTGCTGGAACTTTTACCCACTGCGGGGTACTTTTGAAATTTGCCCCCCGAAGATGGTCTTTGGCCGGTCTGTGGCAGAACATTGCGTCACTGCGGGAAACTTTTTCCAACTGCGGGGGACTTTTGAAATTTGTCACCCGAAGATGGACTTTTGCTAGTCTGTGGCTGGACTTTTGCTCACTGTGGGAAACTTTTGCCCACTATGGGGGACTGTTACCCAAAGTGAGGTACTTTAGAATGTTGCCACCCGAAGATGGACTTTGGTAAGTCTGTGGCTGAACTTTTGCTCACTGCAGGACACTTTTGCCCACAGCGGGGAACTTTTGAAATTTGCCACCCAAAGATGGACTTTGGCCAGTCTGTGGCTGAAATTTTGCTCACTGCGGGAGAGTTTGCCCACTGCGGGGGACTTTTGAAATTTGCCACCCGAAGATGGACTTTGGCAAGTCTGTGGCTGGACTTTTTCTCACTGCGGGAGTTTTTTGCCCACTGCGGGGAATTTTGAAATTTGACACCCGAAGATGGACTTTGGCTAGTATATGGCTGGATTTTTGTCACTCTGGGAGACATTTGCCCACTGCGGGGGACTTTTTAAATTTGCCACCCGAAGATGGACTTTGGCTAGTCTGTGGCTGGACTTTTGCTCACTGTGGGAGACTTTTGCCCAGTGTGGGGGACCTTTGCCCACTGTGGGGTACTTTAGAAATTTGCCACCCGAAGATGGACTTTGGCCAGTCCGTGGCTGGACTTTTGCTCACTGCGGGAGACTTTTGCCCGTTGTGGGGGACTTTTGAAATTTGCCACCCGAAGATGGACTTTGGTCAGTCTGTGGCTGGACTTTTGCTCACTGCGGGAGACTTTTGCCCACTGTGGGGGACTTTTGCCCACTGTGGGTTACTTTAGAAATTTGCCACCCGAAGATGGACTTTGGCCAGTCTGTGGCTGGACTTTTTCTCACTGCGGGAGACTTTTGACCACTGCGGAGGACTTTTGAAATTTGCCACCCGAAGATGGATTATGGCCAGTCTGTGGCTGAATGTTTGCTCATTGCAAGAGACTTTTGCCCACCGCGTGAGACTTTTATATTTGCCACCCGAAGATTGACTTTGGCCAGTCTGTGGCTGGACTTTTGCTCACCGCGGGAGACTTTTGGCCACTGCGGGGGACTTTTGAAATTTTCCACCCGAAGATGGATTTTGGCCAGTCTGTGGCTGGACTTTTTCTCACTACGGGAGATCTTTTCCCACTGCGGAGAACTTTTGAAATTTTCCACCCGAAGATGGACTTTGGCCAGTCTGTGGCTGATCTTTTGCTCACTTCGGGAGACTTTGGCCGACAACGGGGGACTTTTGAAATTTGTCTCCCGAAGATGGACTTTGGCCAGTATGTGGCTGGACTTTTGCTCACTGCGGGAGACTTTTGCCCACTGTGGGGGACTTTTGAAATTTGCCACCCGAAGATTGACTTAGGCCATCCGTGGCTGGACTTTTGCTCACTACGGATGACTTTTGCCCACTGCGGGGGAATTTTGAAATTTTCCACCCGAACATGGACTTCAGCTAGTCTGTGGCTGGAATTTTGCTCACTGCGGGAGACTTTTGCCCTTTACGGGGGACTTTTGAAATTTTCCACCTGAAGATTTACTTTGGCTAATCTGTGGTTGGACTTTTGCTCACTGTGGGAGACTTTTGCCCATTATGGGGGACTTTTGCCCACTGTGGGGTACTTTAGCAATTCGCCACCCGAATATGGACTTTGGCCATTCTGTGGCTGGACTTTTTCCCACTGCGGGAACTTTTACCCATTGCGGGGTACTTTTGAAATTTGCCCCCCGAAGATGGACTTTGGCCGTTCTGTGGCTGAACTTTGCGTCACTGCGGGAAACTTTTTCCCACTGCGGGGGACTTTTGAAATTTGTCACCCGAAGATGGAATTTGGCTAGTCTGTGGCTGGACTTTTGCTCACGGTGGGAGACGTTTTCCTACTATGGGGGACTGTTACCCAATGTGGGGTACTTTAGATATTTGCCACCCGAAGATGGACTTTGGCCAGTCTGTGGCTGGACTTTCGCTCAATGCAGGACACTTTTGCCCACAGCGGGGGCTTTTGAAATTTGCCACCCAAAGATGGAATTTGGCCAGTCTGTGGCTGAAATTTTGCTCATTGCGGGAGTCATTTGCCCACTGCGGGGGACTTTTGAAATTTGCCACCCGAAGATGGACTTTGGCCAGTCTGTGGCTGGACTTTTTCTCACTGCGGGAGACTTTTGCCCACTGCGGGGAATTTTGAAATTTGCCACCCGAAGATGGACTTTGGCTAGTATATGGCTGGATTTTTGTCACTCTGGGAGACTTTTTCCCACTGCGGAGGACTTTTGAAATTTGCCACCCGAATATGGACTTTGGCTAGTCTATGGCTAGACTTTTGCTCACTGTGGGAGACTTTTGCCCAGTGTGGGGGACCTTTGCCCACTGTGGGGTACTTTAGAAATTTGCCACCCGAAGATGGACTTTGGCCAGTCTGTGGCTGGACTTTTGCTCACTGCGGGAGACTTTTACCCACTGCGGGGGACTTTTATAATTTGCCACCCGAAAATGGACTTTGGCTAGTCTGTGGCTGGACTTTTGCTCACTATGGGAGACTTTTGCCCACTGTGGGGGACCTTTGCCCACTGTGGGGTACTTTAAAAATTTGCCACCCGAAGATGGACTTTGGCCAGTCTGTGGCTGAATTTTTTTCACTGCGGGATACTTTTGCCCACTGCGGAAGACTTTTGAAATTTGCCACCCGAAGATGGATTATGGCCAGTCTTTGGTTGAACGTTTGCTTACTGCAAGAGACTTTTGCCCACTACGTGAGACTTTTAAATTGCCACCCGAAGATTGACTTTGGCCAGTCTGTGGCTGGACTTTTACTCACTGCGGAAGACTTATGGCCACTGCGGGGGACTTTTGAAATTTTCCACCCGAAGATGGATTTTGGCCAGTCTGTGGCTGGACTTTTTCTCACTACGGGAGATCTTTTCCCACTGCGGAGAACTTTTGAAATTTTCCACCCGAATTTGGACTTTGGCCAGTCTGATGCTGAACTTTTGCGTACTGCAGGAGACTTTTGCCCACAGCGGGGGACTTTTGAAATTTGCCACCCGAAGATGGACTTTGGCCTGTCTGTGGCTGATCTTTTGCTCACTTCGGGAGACTTTGGCCGACAACGGGGGACTTTTGAAATTTGTCTCCCGAAGATGGACTTTGGCCAGTCTGTGGCTGGACTTTTGCTCACTGCGAGAGAATTTTTCCCACTGTGGGGGACTTTTGAAATTTGCCACCCGAAGATTGACTTTGGCCATCTATGGCCGGACTTTTGCTCACTACGGAAGACTTTTGCACACTGCGGGGGAATTTTGAAATTTTCCACCCGAATATGGACTTCGGCCAGTCTGTGGCTGGAATTTTGCTCACTGCGGGAGACTTTTGCCCTTTACGGGGGACTTTTGAAATTTACCACCCGAAGATTTACTTTGGCTAGTTTGTGGTTGGACTTTTGCTCACTGTGGGAGAGTCTTTCCCATTGTGGGGGACTTTTGCCCACTGTGGGGTACTTTAACAATTCGCCACCCGAAGATGGACTTTGGCCATTCTGTGGCTGGACTTTTTCTCACTGCGGGAACTTTTACCCACTGCGGGGTACTTTTGAAATTTGCCCCCCGAAGATGAACTTTGGTCGGTCTGTGGCTGAACTTTGCATCACTGCAGGAAACGTTTTCCCACTGCGGGAGACTTTTGAAATTTGTCACCCGAAGATGGACTTTGGCTAGTCTGTGGCTGGACTTTTGCTCACTGTGGGAGACGTTTGCCCACTATGGGGGACTATTACCCAATGTGGGGTACTTTAGAAATTTGCCACCCGAAGATGGACTTTGGCCAGTCTGTGGCTGAACTTTTGCTCACTGTAGGACACTTTTTCCCACAGCGGGGGACTTTTGAAATTTGCCACCCAAAGATGGACTTTGGCCAGTCTGTGGCTGAAATTTTGCTCACTGCGGGAGACTTTTGCCCACTGTGGGGGACTTTTGAAATTTGCCACCCGAAGATGGACTTTGGCCAGTCTGTGGCTGGACTTTTTCTCACTGCGGGAGACTTTTGCCCACTGCGGGGAATTTTGAAATTTGCCACCCGAAGATGGACTTTGGCTAGTATATGGCTGGATTTTTGTCACTCTGGGAGACTTTTGCCCACTGCGGGGGACTTTTGAAATTTGCCACCCGAATATTAACTTTGGCTAGTCTGTGGCTGGACTTTTGCTCACTATGGGAGACTTTTGCCCAGTGTGGGGGGACCTTTCCCCACTGTGGGGTACTTTAGAAATTTGTCACCCGAAGATGGACTTTGGCCAGTCTGTGGATGGACATTTGCTCACTGCGGGAGACTTTTGCCCACTGCGGGGGACTTCTGTAATTTGCCACCCGATAATGGACTTTGGCTAGTCTGTGGCTGGACTTTTGCTCACTATGGGAGACTTTTGCCCACTGTGGGGAACCTTTGCCCACTATGGGGTACTTTAGAAATTTGCCACCCGAAGATGGACTTTGGCCAGTCTGTGGCTGAACTTTTTCTAACTGCGGGATACTTTTGCCCACTGCGGAGGACTTTTGAAATTTGCCACCCGAAGATGGATTATGGCAAGTCTGTGGCTGAACGTTTGCTCACTGCAAGAGACATTTGCCCACTGCGTGAGACTTTTAAATTTGCCACCTGAAGATTCACATTGGCCAGTCTGTGGCTGGACCTTTGCTCACTGCGGGAGACTTTTGGCTACTGCGGGGGACTTGTGAAATTTGTAACCCGAAGATGGACTTTGGCCAGTCTGTGGCTGGACTTTTGTTCATTGCGGGAGACTTTTGCCCACTGTGGGGGACTTTTGAAATTTGCCACCAGAAGATGGACTTTGGCCAGTCTGTGGCTGGACTTTTGCTCACCGCGGGAGACTTTTGCCCACTACGTGGGACTTTTGAAATTTACCCCCCGATGATGGACTTTGGCGAGTCTGTGGCTGGACTTTTGCTCACTGCAGGAGAATTTTGCCCACTGCGGGGGACTTTTGAAATTTGATACCCGAAGATGGACTTTGGCTATTCTGTGGCTGGACTTTTGCTCACTATGGGAGACTTTTTCCCACTGTGGGGGACCTTTTCCCACTGTGGGGTGCTTTAGAAATTTGACACCCGAAGATGGACTTTGGCCAGTCTGTGGCTGGACTTTTGCACACTGCGGAGGACTTTTGAAATTTTCCCCAAAATGATGGACTTTGGCCAATCTGTGGGTGGACTTTTGCTCAATGCAGGAGACTTTTGCCCATTGTAGGGGATTTTTCCCACTGTGGGGAACTTTAGAAATTCGCCACCCGAAGATGGACTTTGGTTAGTCTGTGGCTGGACTTTTGCTCACTGTGGGAGACTTTTGCCCAATGTGGGGGATTTTTGCCCAATGTGGGGTACTTTAGAAATTTGCCACCCGAAGATGGACTTTGGCCATTCTGTGGCTGGACTTTTGCTCATTGCGGGAGACTTTTGCCCACTGCGGGGGACTTTTGAAATTTTCCACCCGAAGATGGATTTTGGCCAGTCTGTGGCTGGACTTTTTCTCACTACGGGAGATCTTTTCCCACTGCGGAGAACTTTTGAAATTTTCCACCCGAAGATTGACTTTGGCCAGTCTGTGGCTGAACTTTTGCTTACTGCAGGAGAATTTTGCCCACAGCGGGGGACTTTTGAAATTTGCCACCCGAAGATGGACTTTGGCCTGTCTGTGGCTGATCTTTTGCTCACTTCGGGAGACTTTGGCCGATAACGGGGGACTTTTGAAATTTGTCTCCCGAAGATGGACTTTGGCCAGTCTGTGGCTGGACTTTTCTCACTGCGGGAGACTTTTGCCCAATGTGGGGGACTTTTAAAATTTGCCACCCGAAGATTGACTTTGGACATCTATGGCTGGACTTTTGCTCACTACAGAAGACTTTTGCCCACTGCGGGGGAATTTTGAAATTTTCCACCCGAATATGGACTTCGGCCAGTCTGTGGCTGGAATTTTGCTCACTGCGGGAGACTTTTGCCCTTTACGGGGGACTTTTGAAATTTGCCACCCGAAGATTTACTTTGGCTAGTCTGTGGTTGGACTTTTGCTCACTGTGGGAGACTTTTGCCCATTGTGGGGGACTTTTGCCCACTGTGAGTACTTTAGCAATTCGCCACCCGAAGATGGACTTTGGCCATTCTGTGGTTGGACTTTTTCTCACTGCTGGAACTTTTACCCACTGCTGGGTACTTTTGAAATTTGCCCCCCGAAGATGAACTTTGGCCGTTCTGTGGCTGAACTTTGCGTCACTGCGGGAAACTTATTCCCACTGCGGGGGACTTTTGAAATTTGTCACCCGAAGATGGATTTTGGCTAGTCTGTGGCTGGACTTTTGCTCACTGTGGGAGACGTTTTCCCACTATGGGGGACTGTTACCCAATGTGGGGTACTTTAGATATTTGCCACCCGAAGATGGACTTTGGCCAGTCTGTGGCTGAACTTTTGCTCACTGCAGGACACTTTTGCCCACAGCGGGGGACTTTTGAAATTTGCCACCCAAAGATGGACTTTGGCAAGTCTGTGGCTGGACTTTTTCTCACTGCGGGAGTTTTTTGCCCACTGCGGGGAATTTTGAAATTTGCCACCCGAAGATGGACTTTGGCTAGTATATGGCTGGGTTTTTGTCACTCTGGGAGACTTTTTCCCACTGCGGGGGACTTTTGAAATTTGCCACCCGAAGATGGACTTAGGCTAGTCTGTGGCTGGACTTTTGCTCACTGTGGGAGACTTTTGCCCAGTGTGGGGGACCTTTGCCCACTGTGGGGTACTTTAGAAATTTGCAACCCGAAGATGGACTTTGGCCAGTCCGTGGCTGGACTTTTGCTCACTGCGGGAGACTTTTGCCCGTTGTGGGGGACTTTTGAAATTTGCCACCCGAAGATGGACTTTGGTCAGTCTGTGGCTGGACTTTTGCTCACTGTGGGAGACTTTTGCCCACTGTGGGGGACCTTTTCCCACTGTGGGGTACTTTAAAAATTTGCCACCCGAAGATAGACTTTGGCCAGTTTGTGGCTGGACTTTTGCTCACTGCGGGAGACTTTTGCCCACTGCGGAGGACTTTTGAAATTTGCCACCCGAAGATGGATTATGGTCAGTCTGTGGCTGAACGTTTGCTCACCGCAAGAGACTTTTGCCCACTGCGTGAGACTTTTAAATTTGCCACCCGAAGATTGACTTTGGCCGGTCTGTGGCTGGACTTTTGCTCACTGCGGGAGACTTTTGGCCACTGCGGGGGACTTGTGAAATTTGTAACCCGAAGATGGACTTTGGCCAGTCTATGGCTGGAATTTTGTTCACTGTGTGAGACTTTTGCCCGATGTGGGGGACATTTGAAATTTTTCACCCGAAGAGGGACTTTGGTTAGTCTGTGGCTGGACTTTTGCTCACTGCGAGAGAATTTTGCCCACTGCGGGGGACTTTTGAAATTTGCCACCCGAAGATGGACTTTGGCTAGTCTGTGGCTGGACTATTGCTCACTGTGGGAGACTTTTGCCCACTGTGGGGGACCTTTGCCCACTGTGGGGTACTTTAAAAATTTGCCACCCGAAGATAGACTTTGGTCAGTCTGTGGCTGGACTTTTGCTCACTGCGGGAGAATTTTGCCCACTGCGGGGGACTTTTGAAATTTGCCACCCGAAGATGGACTTTGGCTAGTCTGTGGCTGGACTTTTGCTCACTGTGGGAGACTTTTGGCCACTGTGGGGGATTGTTGCCCAATGTGGGGTACTTTAGAAATTTGCCACCCGAAGATGGACTTTGGCCATTCTGTGGCTGGACTTTTGCTCATTGTGGGAGACTTTTGCCCACTGCGGGGGAATTTTGTAAAATTTCCACCCGAAGATGGACTTTGGCCAGTCTGTGGCTGGACTTTTTCTCACTACGGGAGACCTTTTCCCACTGCGGAGAACTTTTGAAATTTTCCACCAGAAGATGGACTTTGGCTAGTCTGTGGCTGAACGTTTGCTTACTGCAGGAGACTTTTGCCCACAGCGGGGGACTTTTGAAATTTGCCACCCGAAGATGGACTTTGGCCAGTCTGTGGCTGGACTTTTTCTCACTGCGGGAGACTTTTGCCCACTGCAGAGGACTTTTGAAATTTGCCACCCGAAGATGGATTATGGTCAGTCTGTGGCTGAACGTTTGCTCACCGCAAGAGCCTTTTGCCCACTGCGTGAGACTTTTAAATTTGCCACCCGAAGATTGACTCTGGCCGGTCTATGGCTGGACTTTTGCTCACTGCGAGAGACTTTTGGCCACTGCGGGGGACTTGTGAAATTTGTAACCCGAAGATGGACTTTGGCCAGTCTGTGGCTGAACTTTTGCTCACTTCGGGGGACTTTGGCCGACAACGGGGGACTTTTGAAATTTGTCTCCCGAAGATGGACTTTGGACAGTCTGTGGCTGGACTTTTGCTCACTGCGGGAGAATTTTGCCCACTGCGGGGGACTTTTGAAATTTGCCACCCGAAGATGGACTTTGGCTAGTCTGTGGCTGGACTTTTGCTCACTGTGGGAGACTTTTGTCCACTGTGGGGGACCTTTTCCCATTGTGGGGTACTTTAAAAATTTGCCACCCCAAGATAGACTCTGGCCAGTCTGTGGCTGGACTTTTGTTCACTACGGGAGAGTTTTGCCCACTGCGGGGGACTTTTGAAATTTGCTACCCGAAAATGGACTTTGGCTAGTCTGTGGCTGGACTTTTACTCACTATGGGAGACTTTTGCCCACTATGGGGGACCTTTGCCCACTGTGGGGTACTTTAGAAATTTGCCACCCGAAGATGGACTTTGGCCAGTCTGTGGCTGGACTTTTTCTCACTGCGGGAAACTTTTTCCCACTGCGGAGGACTTTTGAAATTTGCCACCCGAAGATGGATTATGGCCAGTCTGTGGATGAACGTTTGCTCACCGTAAGAGACTTTTGCCCACTGCGTGAGACTTTTAAATTTGCCACCCGAAGATTGACTTTGGCCAGTCTATGGCTGGACTTTTGCTCACTGCGGGAGAATTTTTGCCAGTGCGGGGGACTTGTGAAATTTGTAACCCGAAGATGGACTTTCGCCAGTCTTGTGCTGGACTTTTACTCACTGCGGGAGAATTTTGCCCACTACGGGGGACTTTTGAAATTTGCCACCCGAAGATGGACTTTGGCTATTCTGTGGCTGGACTTTTGCTCACTATGGGAGACTTTTGCCCACTGTGGGGGACCTTTGCCCACTGTGGGGTACTTTAGAAATTTGCCACCCGAAGATGGACTTTGGCCAGTCTGTGGCTGGACTTTTGCTCACTGCGAGAGACTTTTGCCCACTGCGGGGGACTTTTGAAATTTGCCACCCGAAAATGGAATTTGGCTAGTCTGTGGCTGGACTTTTGCTCACTATGGGAGACTTTTGCCCACCGTGGGGGACCTTTGCCCACTGTGGGGTACTTTAGAAAATTGCCACCCGAAGATGGACTTTGGCTAGTCTGTTGCTGCACTTTTTCTCACTGCGGGAGACTTTTGCCCACTGCGGAGGACTTTTGAAATTTTTCACCCGAAGATGGATTATGGCCAGTCTGTGGCTGGACTTTTGTTCACTGCGGGAGACTTTTGCCCGCTGTGGGGGACTTTTGAAATTTGCCACCCGAAGATGGACTTTGGTCAGTCTGTGGCAGGACTTTTGCTCACTGCGGGAGACTTTTGGCCACTGCGGGGGACTTTTGAAATTTGTAACCCGAAGATGGACTTTGGCCAGTCTGTGGCTGGACTTTTGCTCACTGCGGGAGACTTTTGCACACTGCGGGGGACTTTTGAAATTTGCCCCCCGATGATGGACTTTGGCCAATCTGTGGGTGGACTTTTTCTCAATGCGGGAGACTTTTGCCCATTGTAGGGGACTTTTTCCCACTGTGGGGAACTTTAGAAATTCGCCACCCGAAGATGGACTTTGGCTAGTCTGTGGCTGAACTTTTACTCGCTGTGGGAGACTTTTGCCCACTATGGGGGATTGTTGCCCAATGTGGGGTACTTTAGAAATTTGCCACCCGAAGATGGACTTTGGCCATTCTGTGGCTGGACTTTTGCTCATTGCGGGAGACTTTTACCCACTGCGGGGGACTTTTGAAATTTTCAACCCGAAGATGGATTTTGGCCAGTCTGTGGCTGGACTTTTTCTCACTACGGGAGATCTTTTCCCACTGCGGAGAACATTTGAAATTTTCCACCCGAAGATGGACTTTGGCCAGTCTGTGGCTGAACTTTGGATTACTGCAGGAGACTTTTGCCCACAGCGGGGGACTTTTGAAATTTGCCACCCGAAGATGGACTTTGGCCTGTCTGTGGCTGAACTTTTGCTTACTTCGGGAGACTTTGGCCGACAACGGGGGACTTTTGAAATTTGTCTCCCGAAGATGGACTTTGGCCAGTCTGTGGCTGGATTTTTGCTCACTGCGGGAGAATTTTTCCCACTGCGGGGGACTTTTGAAATTTGCCACCCGAAGATGGACTTTGGCTAGTCTGTGGCTGGACTTTTGCTCACTGTGAGATACTTTTGCCCACTGTGGGGGACCTTTGCCCACTGTTGGGTACTTTAGAAATTTGCCACCCGAAGATGGACTTTGGCCGGTCTGTGGCTGGACTTTTGCTCACTGCGGGAGGCTTTTGCCCATTGCAGGGGACTTTTGAAATTTGCCACCCGAAAATTGACTTTGGATGGACTTTTGCTCACTGTGGGAGACTTTTGCCCACTGTGGGGGACCTTTTCCCACTGTGGGGTACTTTAAAAATTTGCCACCCGAAGATAGAATTTGGCCAGTTTGTGGCTGGACTTTTGCTCACTGCGGAGGACTTTTGAAATTTGCCACCCGAAGATGGATTATGGTCAGTCTGTGGCTGAACGTTTGCTCACCGCAAGAGACTTTTGCCAACTGCGTGAGACTTTTAAATTTGCCACCCGAAGATTGACTTTGGCCGGTCTGTGGCTGGACTTTTGCTCACTGCGGGAGACTTTTGGCCACTGCGGGGGACTTTTGGCTCACTGCGAGAGAATTTTGCCCACTGCGGGGGACTTTTGAAATTTGCCACCCGAAGATTGACTTTGGTCAGTCTGTGGCTGGACTTTTGCTCACTGCGGGAGAATTTTGCCCACTGCGGGGGATTTTTGAAATTTGCCACCCGAAGATGGACTTTGGCTAGTCTGTGGCTGGACTTTTGCTCACTGTGGGAGACTTTTGGCCACTGTGGGGGATTGTTGCCCAATGTGGGGTACTTTAGAAATTTGCCACCCGAAGATGGACTTTGGCCATTCTGTGGCTGGACTTTTGCTCAATGTGGGAGACTTTTGCCCACTGCGGGGGACTTTTGAAATTTTCCACCCGAAGATGGACTTTGGTCAGTCTTTGGCTGGACTTTTGCTCAATGCGGAAGACTTTTACCCACTGCGGGGGACTTTTAAAATTTGCCATCCGAAGATGGACTTTGGCCAGTCTGTGGCTGGAATTTTTCTCACTACGGGAGACCTTTTCCCACTGCGGAGAACTTTTGAAATTTTCCACCCGAAGATGGACTTTGGCCAGTATGTGGCTGAACTTTTGCTTACAGCAGGAGACTTTTGACCACAACAGGGAATTTTGAAATTTGCCACCCGAAGATGGACTTTGGCCTGTTTGTGGCTGAACTTTTGCTCACTTCGGGAGGCTTTGGCCGACAACGGGGAACTTTTGAAATTTGTCTCCCGAAGATGGACTTTGGCCAGTCTGTGGCTGGACTTTTGCTCACTGCGGGAGACTTTTGCCCACTGTGGGGGACTTTTGAAATTTTCCACCCGAAGATGGACTTTGGCCAGTCTGTGGCTGGACATTTTCTCACTGCGGGAGACTTTTGCCCACTGCGGAGGACTTTTGAAATTTGCCACCCGAAGATGGATTATAGCCAGTCTGTGGCTGAACGTTTGCTCACTGCAAGAGACTTTTGCCCACTGCGTGAGACTTTTAAATTTGCCACCCAAAGATTGACATTGGCCAGTCTGTGGCTGGACTTTTGCTCACTGCGGGAGACTTTTGGCCACTGCGGGGGACTTGTGAAATTTGTAACCCGAAGATGGACTTTGGCCAGTCTGTGGCTGGACTTTTATTCACTGCGGGAGACTTTTGCCCGCTGTGGGGGACTTTTGAAATTTGCCACCTGAAGATGGACTTTGGTCAGTCTGTGGCTGGACTTTTGCTCACTGCGGGAGACTTTTGCCCACTATGGGGGATTTTTGAAATTTACCACCCGAAGATGGACTTTGCCCAGTCTGTGGCTGGACTTTTGCTCACTGCGGGAGACTTTTGCCCATTGCGGGGGACTTTTGAAATTTTCCCCCCGATGATGAATTTGGCCAATTTGTGGGTGGACTTTTGCTCAATGCGGGAGACTTTTGCCCATTGTAGGGGACTTTTGTCCACTGTGGGGAACTTTAGAAATTCGCCACCTGAAGATGGGCTTTGGCTAGTCTGTGGCTGGACTTTTGCTCACTGTGGGAGACTTTTGCCCACTGTGGGGGATTGTTGCCTAATGTGGGGTACTTTAGAAATTTGCCACCTGAAGATGGACTTTGGCCAGTCTGTGGCTGGACTTTTTCTCTCTACGGGAGACCTTTTCCCACTGCGGAGAACTTTTGAAATTTTCCACCCGAAGATGGACTTTGGCCAGTCTGTGGCTGAACTTTTGCTTACTGGAGGAGACTTTTGCACACATCGGGGGACTTTTGAAATTTGCCACCCGAAGATGGACTTTGGCCTGTCTGTGGATGAACTTTTGCTAACTTCGGGAGACTTTGGCCAACAACAAGGGACTTTTGAAATTTATCTCTCGAAGATGGACTTTGGCCAGTCTGTGGCTGGACTTTTGCTCACTACGGGAGAATATTGCCCACTGCGGGGACTTTTGAAATTTGCCACCCGAAGATGGACTTTGGCTAGTCTGTCGCTGGACTTTTGCTCACTGTGGGAGACTTTTGCCCAATGTGGCGGACCTTTACCCACTGTGGGGTACTGTCAAAATTTGCCACCCGAAGATAGACTTTGGCCAGTCTGTGGCTGGAATTTTGCTCACTGCGGGAGACTTTTGCCCACTGCGGGGGACTTTTGAAATTTACCACCCGAAAATGGACTTTGGTTAGTCTGTGGCTGGACTTTTGCTCACTATGGGAGACTTTTGCCCACTATGGGGGACCTTTGCCCACTGTGGGGTACTTTAGAAATTTGCCACCCGAAGATGGACTTTGGCCTGTCTGTGGCTGGACTTTTTCTCACTGCGGGAGACTTTTGCCCACTGCAGAGGACTTTTGAAATTTGCCACCCAAAGATAGATAATGGTCAGTCTGTGGCTGAACGTTTGCTCACCGCAAGAGACTTTTGCCCACTGCGTGACACTTTTAAATTTGCCACCCGAAGATTGACTTTGGCCAGTCTGTGGCTGGACTTTTGCTCACTGCGGGAGACTTTTGGCCACTGCGGGGGACTTGTGAAATTTGTAACCCGAAGATGGACTTTGGCCAGTCTATGGCAGGACTTTTGTTCACTGCGTGAGACTTTTGCCCGCTGTGGGGGACTTTTGAAATTTGTCACCCGAAGAGGGACTTTGGTCAGTCTGTGGCTGGATTTTTCTCACTACGGGAGACTTTTGCCCGCTGTGGGGGACTTTTGAAATTTCTCACCCGAAGAGGGACTTTGGTCAGTCTGTGGCTGGACTTTTGTTCACTGCGGGAGACTTTTGCCCGCTGTGGGGGACTTTTGAAATTTGCCACCTGAAGATGGACTTTGGTCAGTCTGTGGCTGGACTTTTGCTCACTGCGGGAGACTTTTGCCCACTATGGGGGACTTTTGAAATTTACCACCCGAAGATGGACTTTGCCCAGTCTGTGGCTGGACTTTTGCTCACTGCGGGAGACTTTTGCACATTGCGGGGGACTTTTGAAATTTTCCCCCCGATGATGAATTTGGCCAATTTGTGGGTGGACTTTTGCTCAATGCGGGAGACTTTTGCCCATTGTAGGGGACTTTTGTCCACTGTGGGGAACTTTAGAAATTCGCCACCTGAAGATGGGCTTTTGCTAGTCTGTGGCTGGACTTTTGCTCACTGTGGGAGACTTTTGCCCACTGTGGGGGATTGTTGCCTAATGTGGGGTACTTTAGAAATTTGCCACTTGAAGATGGACTTTGGCCAGTCTGTGGCTGGACTTTTTCTCACTACGGGAGACCTTTTCCCACTACGGAGAACTTTTGAAATTTTCCACCCGAAGATGGACTTTGGCCAATCTGTGGCTGAACTTTTGCTTACTGTAG
The DNA here is from genome assembly GCA_963966055.1 of Lathyrus aphaca. Classification (NCBI taxonomy): domain Eukaryota; kingdom Viridiplantae; phylum Streptophyta; class Magnoliopsida; order Fabales; family Fabaceae; genus Lathyrus; species Lathyrus aphaca. The sequence goes on from OZ014521.1 coordinate 451,184,439, forward strand.
GAGACTTTTGCACACATCGGGGGACTTTTGATATTTGCCACCCGAAGATGGACTTTGGCCTGTCTGTGGATGAACTTTTGCTAACTTCGGGAGACTTTGGCCAACAACAAGGGACTTTTGAAATTTATCTCTCGAAGATGGACTTTGGCCAGTCTGTGGCTGGACTTTTGCTCACTACGGGAGAATATTGCCCACTGCGGGGACTTTTGAAATTTGCCACCCGAAGATGGACTTTGGCTAGTCTGTCGCTGGACTTTTACTCACTGTGGGAGACTTTTGCCCAATGTGGCGGACCTTTACCCACTGTGGGGTACTTTCAAAATTTGCCACCCGAAGATAGACTTTGGCTAGTCTGTGGCTGGAATTTTGCTCACTGCGGGAGACTTTTGCCCACTGCGGGGGACTTTTGAAATTTGCCACCCGAAAATGGACTTTGGTTAGTCTGTGGCTGGACTTTTGCTCACTATGGGAGACTTTTGCCCACTATGGGGGACCTTTGCCCACTGTGGGGTACTTTAGAAATTTGCCACCCGAAGATGGACTTTGGCCTGTCTGTGGCTGGACTTTTTCTCACTGCGGGAGACTTTTGCCCACTGCAGAGGACTTTTGAAATTTGCCACCCAAAGATAGATTATGGTCAGTCTGTGGCTGAACGTTTGCTCACCGCAAGAGACTTTTGCCCACTGCGTGACACTTTTAAATTTGCCACCCGAAGATTGACTTTGGCCAGTCTGTGGCTGGACTTTTGCTCACTGCGGGAGACTTTTGGCCACTGTTGGGGACTTGTGAAATTTGTAACCCGAAGGTGGACTTTGGTCAGTCTATGGCAGGACTTTTGTTCACTGCGTGAGACTTTTGCCCGCTGTGGGGGACTTTTGAAATTTGTCACCCGAAGAGGGACTTTGGTCAGTCTGTGGCTGGATTTTTCTCACTACGGGAGACTTTTGCCCGCTGTGGGGGACTTTTGAAATTTCTCACCCGAAGAGGGACTTTGGTCAGTCTGTGGCTGGACTTTTGTTCACTGCGGGAGACTTTTTCCCGCTGTGGGGGACTTTTGAAATTTGCCACCTGAAGATGGACTTTGGTCAGTCTGTGGCTGGACTTTTGCTCACTGCGGGAGACTTTTGCCCACTATGGGGGACTTTTGAAATTTACCACCCGAAGATGGACTTTGCCCAGTCTGTGGCTGGACTTTTGCTCACTGCGGGAGACTTTTGCACATTGCGGGGGACTTTTGAAATTTCCCCCCCGATGATGAATTTGGCCAATTTGTGGGTGGACTTTTGCTCAATGCGGGAGACTTTTGCCCATTGTAGGGGACTTTTGTCCACTGTGGGGAACTTTAGAAATTCGCCACCTGAAGATGGGCTTTTGCTAGTCTGTGGCTGGACTTTTGCTCACTGTGGGAGACTTTTGCCCACTGTGGGGGATTGTTGCCTAATGTGGGGTACTTTAGAAATTTGCCACCTGAAGATGGACTTTGGCCAGTCTGTGGCTGGACTTTTTCTCACTACGGGAAACCTTTTCCCACTGCGGAGAACTTTTGAAATTTTCCACCCGAAGATGGACTTTGGCCAGTCTGTGGCTGAACTTTTGCTTACTGTAGGAGACTTTTGCACACATCGGGGGACTTTTGAAATTTTCCACCCGAAGATGGACTTTGGCCTGTCTGTGGCTGAACTTTTGCTCACTTCGGGAGACTTTTGAAATTTATCTCCCGAAGATGGACTTTGGCCAGGCTGTGGCTGGACTTTTGCTCACTACGGGAGAATATTGCCCACTGCGGGGACTTTTGAAATTTGCCACCCGAAGATGGACTTTGGCTAGTCTGTCGCTGGACTTTTGCTCACTGTGGGAGACTTTTGCCCAATGTTACGGACCTTTACCCACTGTGGGGTACTTTAAAAATTTGCCACCCGAAGATGGACTTTGGCCAGTCTGTGGCTGGAATTTTGCTCACTGCGAGAGACTTTTGCCCACTGCGGGGGACTTTTGAAATTTGCCACCCGAAAATGGACTTTGGCTAGTCTGTGGCTGGACATTTGCTCACTATGGGAGACTTTTGCCCACTATGGGGGACCTTTGCCCACTGTGGGGTACTTTAGAAATTTGCCACCCGAAGATGGACTTTGGCCAGTCTGTGGCTGGACTTTTTCTCACTGCGGGAGACTTTTGCCCACTGCGGAGGACTTTAAAAATTTGCCACTCAAAGATAGATTATGGTCAGTCTGTGGCTGAACGTTTTCTCACCGCAAGAGACTTTTGCCCACTGCGTGACACTTTTAAATTTAACCACCCGAAGATTGACTTTGGCCAGTCTGTGGCTGGACTTTTGCTCACTGCGGGAGACTTTTGGCCACTGCGGGGGACTTGTGAAATTTGTAACCCGAAGATGGACTTTGGCCAGTCTGTGGCTGGACTTTTGTTCACTGCGTGAGACTTTTGCCCGCTGTGGGGGACATTTGAAATTTTTCACCCGAAGAGGGACTTTGGTCAGTCTGTGGCTGGACTTTTGTTCACTGCGGGAGACTTTTGCCCGCTGTGGGGGACTTTTGAAATTTGCCACCTGAAGATGGACTTTGGTCAGTCTGTGGCTGGACTTTTGCTCACTGCGGGAGACTTTTGCCCACTATGGGGGACTTTTGAAATTTACCACCCGAAGATGGACTTTGCCCAGTCTGTGGCTGGACTTTTGCTCACTGCGGGAGACTTTTGCCCATTGCGGGGGACTTTTGAAATTTCCCCCCCGATGATGAATTTGGCCAATTTGTGGGTGGACTTTTGCTTAATGCGGGAGACTTTTGCCCATTGTAGGGGACTTTTGTCCACTGTGGGGAACTTTAGAAATTCGCCACCTGAAGATGGGCTTTGGCTAGTCTGTGGCTGGACTTTTGCTCACTGTGGGAGACTTTTGCCCACTGTGGGGGATTGTTGCCTAATGTGGGGTACTTTACAAATTTGCCACCTGAAGATGGACTTTGGCCAGTCTGTGGCTGGAATTTTTCTCACTACGGGAGACCTTTTCCCACTGAGGAGAACTTTTGAAATTTTCCACCCGAAGATGGACTTTGGCCAGTCTGTGGCTGAACTTTTGCTTACTGTAGGAGACTTTTGCACACATCAGGGGACTTTTGAAATTTGCCACCCGAAGATGTACTTTGGCCTGTCTGTGGCTGAACTTTTGCTCACTTCGGGAGACTTTGGCCAACAACGGGGGACTTTTGAAATTTATCTCCCGAAGATGGACTTTGGCCAGGCTGTGGCTGGACTTTTGCTCAGTACGGGAGAATATTACCCACTGCGGGGACTTTTGAAATTTGCCACCCGAAAATGGACTTTGACTAGTCTGTCGCTGGAGTTTTGCTCACTGTGGGAGACTTTTGCCCAATGTGGCGGACCTTTACCCACTGTGGGGTACTTTAAAAATTTTCCACCCGAAGATGGACTTTGGCCAGTCTGTGGCTGGAATTTTGCTCACTGCGGGAGACTTTGTCCCACTGCGGGGGACTTTTGAAATTTGCCACCCGAAAATGGACTTTGGCTAGTCTGTGGCTGGACTTTTGCTCACTATGGGAGACTTTTGCCCACTATGGGGGACCTTTGCCCACTGTGGGGTAATTTAGAAATTTGCCACCCGAAGATGGACTTTGGCCAGTCTGTGGCTGGACTTTTTCTCACTGCGGGAGACTTTTGCCCACTGCGGAGGACTTTTGAAATTTGCCACCCAAAGATAGATTATGGTCAGTCTGTGGCTGAATGTTTGCTCACCGCAAGAGACTTTTGCCCACTGCGTGACACTTTTAAATTTGCCACCCGAAGATTGACTTTGGCCAGTCTGTGGCTGGACTTTTGCTCACTGCGGGAGACTTTTGGCCACTGCGGGGGACTTGTGAAATTTCGAACCCGAAGATGGACTTTGGCCAGTCTGTGGCTGGACTTTTGTTCACTGCGTGAGACTTTTGCCCGCAGTGGGGGACATTTGAAATTTTTCACCCGAAGAGGGACTTTGGTCAGTCTGTGGCTGGACTTTTGTTCACTGCGGGAGACTTTTGCCCGCTGTGGGGGACTTTTGAAATTTGCCACCTGAAGATGGACTTTGGTCAGTCTGTGGCTGGACTTTTCCTCACTGCGGGAGACTTTTGCCCACTATGGGGGACTTTTGAAATTTACCACCCGAAGATGGACTTTGCCCAGTCTGTGGCTGGACTTTTGCTCACTGCGGGAGACTTTTGCCAATTGCGGGGGACTTTTGAAATTTTCCCCCCGATGATGAATTTTGCCAATTTGTGGGTGGACTTTTGCTCAATGCGGGAGACTTTTGCCCATTGTAGGGGACTTTTGTCCACTGTGGGGAACTTTAGAAATTCGCCACCTGAAGATGGGCTTTGGCTAGTCTGTGGCTGGACTTTTGCTCACTGTGGGAGACTTTTGCCCACTGTGGGGGATTGTTGCCTTATGTGGGGTACTTTAGAAATTTGCCACCTGAAGATGGACTTTGGCCAGTCTGTGGCTGGACTTTTTCTCGCTACGGGAGACCTTTTCCCACTGCGGAGAACTTTTGAAATTTTCCACCCGAAGATGGACTTTGGCCAGTCTCTGGCTGAACTTTTGCTTACTGTAGGAGACTTTTGCACACATCGGGGGACTTTTGAAATTTGCCACCCGAAGATGGACTTTGGCCTGTCTGTGGCTGAACTTTTGCTCACTTCGGGAGACTTTGGCCAACAACGGGGGACTTTTGAAATTTATCTCCCGAAGATGGACTTTGGCCAGGCTGTGGCTGGACTTTTGCTCACTACGGGAGAATATTGCCCACTGCGGGGACTTTTGAAATTTGCCACCCGAAGATGGACTTTGGCTAGTCTGTCGCTGGACTTTTGCTCACTGTGGGAGACTTTTGCCCAATGTGGCGGACCTTTACCCACTGTGGGGTACTTTAAAAATTTGCCACCCAAAGATGGACTTTGGCCAGTCTGTGGCTGGAATTTTGCTCACTGCGGGAGACTTTTGCCCACTGCGGGGGACTTTTGAAATTTGCCACCCGAAAATGGACTTTGGCTAGTCTGTGGCTGGACTTTTGCTCACTATGGGAGACTTTTGCCCACTATGGGGGACCTTTGCCCACTGTGGGGTACTTTAGAAATTTGCCACCCGAAGATGGACTTTGGCCAGTCTGTGGCTAGACTTTTTCTCACTGCGGGAGACTTTTGTCCACTACGGAGGACTTTTGAAATTTGCCACCCGAAAATGGACTTTGGCTAGTCTGTGGCTGGACTTTTGCTCACTATGGGAGACTTTTGCCCACTATGGGGGACCTTTGCCCACTGTGGGGTACTTTAGAAATTTGCCACCCGAAGATGGACTTTGGCCAGTCTGTGGCTGGACTTTTTCTCACTGCGGGAGACTTTTGCCCACTGCGGAGGACTTTTGAAATTTGCCACCCAAAGATAGATTATGGTCAGTCTGTGGTTGAACGTTTGCTCACCGCAAGAGACTTTTGCCCACTGCGTGACACTTTTAAATTTGCCACCCGAAGATTGACTTTGGCCAGTCTGTGGCTGGACTTTTGCTCACTGCGGGAGACTTTTGGCCACTGCGGGGGACTTGTGAAATTTGTAACCCGAAGATGGACTTTGGCCAGTCTGTGGCTGGACTTTTGTTCACTGCGTGAGACTTTTGCCCGCTGTGGGGGACATTTGAAATTTTTCACCCGAAGAGGGACTTTGGTCAGTCTGTGGCTGGACTTTTGTTCACTGCGGGAGACTTTTGCCCGCTGTGGGGGACTTTTGAAATTTGCCACCTGAAGATGGACTTTGGTCAGTCTGTGGCTGGACTTTTGCTCACTGCGGGAGACTTTTGCCCACTATGGGGGACTTTTGAAAATTACCACCCGAAGATGGACTTTGCCCAGTCTGTGGCTGGACTTTTGCTCACTGCGGGAGACTTTTGCCCATTGCGGGGGACTTTTGAAATTTTCCCCCCGATGATGAATTTGGCCAATTTGTGGGTGGACTTTTGCTCAATGCGGGAGACTTTTGCCCATTGTAGGGGACTTTTGTCCACTGTGGGGAACTTTAGAAATTCGCCACCTGAAGATGGGCTTTGGCTAGTCTGTGGCTGGACTTTTGCTCACTGTGGGAGACTTTTGCCCACTGTGGGGGATTGTTGCCTTATGTGGGGTACTTTAGAAATTTGCCACCTGAAGATGGACTTTGGCCAGTCTGTGGCTGGACTTTTTCTCACTACGGGAGACCTTTTCCCACTGCGGAGAACTTTTGAAATTTTCCACCCGAAGATGGACTTTGGCCTGTCTGTGGCTGAACTTTTGCTTACTGTAGGAGGCTTTTGCACACATCGGGGGACTTTTGAAATTTGCCACCCGAAGATGGACTTTGGCCTGTCTGTGGCTAAACTTTTGCTCACTTCGGGAGACTTTGGCCAACAACGGGGGACTTTTGAAATTTATCTCCCGAAGATGGACTTTGGCCAGGCTGTGGCTGGACTTTTGCTCACTACGGGAGAATATTGCCCACTGCGGGGACTTTTGAAATTTGCCACCCGAAGATGGACTTTGGCTAGTCTGTCGCTGAACTTTTGCTCACTGTGGGAGACTTTTGCCCAATGTGGCGGACCTTTACCCACTGTGGGGTACTTTAAAAATTTGCCACCCGAAGATGGACTTTGGCCAGTCTGTGGCTGGAATTTTGCTCACTGCGGGAGACTTTTGCCCACTGCGGGGGACTTTTGAAATTTGCCACCCGAAAATGGACTTTGGCTAGTCTGTGGCTGGACTTTTGCTCACTATGGGAGACTTTTGCCCACTATGGGGGACCTTTTCCCACTGTGGGGTACTTTAGAAATTTGCCACCCGAAGATGGACTTTGGCCAGTCTGTGGCTGGACTTTTTCTCACTGCGGGAGACTTTTGCCCACTACGGAGGACTTTTGAAATTTGCCACCCGAAAATGGACTTTGGCTAGTCTGTGGCTGGACTTTTGCTCACTATGGGAGACTTTTGCCCACTATGGGGGACCTTTGCCCACTGTGGGGTACTTTTGAAATTTTCCACCCGAAGATGGACTTTGGCCAGTCTGTGGCTGAACTTTTGCTTACTGTAGGAGACTTTTGCACACATCGGGGGACTTTTGAAATTTGCCACCCGAAGATGGACTTTGGCCTGTCTGTGGCTGAACTTTTGCTCACTTCGGGAGACTTTGGCCAACAACGGGGGACTTTTGAAATTTATCTCCCGAAGATGGACTTTGGCCAGGCTGTGGCTGGACTTTTGCTCACTACGGGAGAATATTGCCCACTGCGGGGACTTTTGAAATTTGCCACCCGAAGATGGACTTTGGCTAGTCTGTCGCTGGACTTTTGCTCACTGTGGGAGACTTTTGCCCAATGTGGCGGACCTTTACCCACTGTGGGGTACTCTCAAAATTTGCCACCCGAAGATAGACTTTGGCTAGTCTGTGGCTGGAATTTTGCTCACTGCGGGAGACTTTTGCCCACTGCGGGGGACTTTTGAAATTTGCCACCCGAAAATGGACTTTGGTTAGTCTGTGGCTGGACTTTTGCTCACTATGGGAGACTTTTGCCCACTATGGGGGACCTTTGCCCACTGTGGGGTACTTTAGAAATTTGCCACCCGAAGATGGACTTTGGCCTGTCTGTGGCTGAACTTTTTCTCACTGCGGGAGACTTTTGCCCACTGCAGAGGACTTTTGAAATTTGCCACCCAAAGATAGATTATGGTCAGTCTGTGGCTGAACGTTTGCTCACCGCAAGAGACTTTTGCCCACTGCGTGACACTTTTAAATTTGCCACCCGAAGATTGACTTTGGCCAGTCTGTGGCTGGACTTTTGCTCACTGCGGGAGACTTTTGGCCACTGTTGGGGACTTGTGAAATTTGTAACCCGAAGGTGGACTTTGGCCAGTCTATGGCAGGACTTTTGTTCACTGCGTGAGACTTTTGCCCGCTGTGGGGGACTTTTGAAATTTGTCACCCGAAGAGGGACTTTGGTCAGTCTGTGGCTGGATTTTTCTCACTACGGGAGACTTTTGCCCGCTGTGGGGGACTTTTGAAATTTCTCACCCGAAGAGGGACTTTGGTCAGTCTGTGGCTGGACTTTTGTTCACTGCGGGAGACTTTTGCCCGCTGTGGGGGACTTTTGAAATTTGCCACCTGAAGATGGACTTTGGTCAGTCTGTGGCTGGACTTTTGCTCACTGCGGGAGACTTTTGCCCACTATGGGGGACTTTTGAAATTTACCACCCGAAGATGGACTTTGCCCAGTCTGTGGCTGGACTTTTGCTCACTGCGGGAGACTTTTGCACATTGCGGGGGACTTTTGAAATTTCCCCCCCGATGATGAATTTGGCCAATTTGTGGGTGGACTTTTGCTCAATGCGGGAGACTTTTGCCCATTGTAGGGGACTTTTGTCCACTGTGGGGAACTTTAGAAATTCGCCACCTGAAGATGGGCTTTTGCTAGTCTGTGGCTGGACTTTTGCTCACTGTGGGAGACTTTTGCCCACTGTGGGGGATTGTTGCCTAATGTGGGGTACTTTAGAAATTTGCCACCTGAAGATGGACTTTGGCCAGTCTGTGGCTGGACTTTTTCTCACTACGGGAAACCTTTTCCCACTGCGGAGAACTTTTGAAATTTTCCACCCGAAGATGGACTTTGGCCAGTCTGTGGCTGAACTTTTGCTTACTGTAGGAGACTTTTGCACACATCGGGGGACTTTTGAAATTTTCCACCCGAAGATGGACTTTGGCCTGTCTGTGGCTGAACTTTTGCTCACTTCGGGAGACTTTTGAAATTTATCTCCCGAAGATGGACTTTGGCCAGGCTGTGGCTGGACTTTTGCTCACTACGGGAGAATATTGCCCACTGCGGGGACTTTTGAAATTTGCCACCCGAAGATGGACTTTGGCTAGTCTGTCGCTGGACTTTTGCTCACTGTGGGAGACTTTTGCCCAATGTTACGGACCTTTACCCACTGTGGGGTACTTTAAAAATTTGCCACCCGAAGATGGACTTTGGCCAGTCTGTGGCTGGAATTTTGCTCACTGCGAGAGACTTTTGCCCACTGCGGGGGACTTTTGAAATTTGCCACCCGAAAATGGACTTTGGCTAGTCTGTGGCTGGACATTTGCTCACTATGGGAGACTTTTGCCCACTATGGGGGACCTTTGCCCACTGTGGGGTACTTTAGAAATTTGCCACCCGAAGATGGACTTTGGCCAGTCTGTGGCTGGACTTTTTCTCACTGCGGGAGACTTTTGCCCACTGCGGAGGACTTTAAAAATTTGCCACTCAAAGATAGATTATGGTCAGTCTGTGGCTGAACGTTTTCTCACCGCAAGAGACTTTTGCCCACTGCGTGACACTTTTAAATTTAACCACCCGAAGATTGACTTTGGCCAGTCTGTGGCTGGACTTTTGCTCACTGCGGGAGACTTTTGGCCACTGCGGGGGACTTGTGAAATTTGTAACCCGAAGATGGACTTTGGCCAGTCTGTGGCTGGACTTTTGTTCACTGCGTGAGACTTTTGCCCGCTGTGGGGGACATTTGAAATTTTTCACCCGAAGAGGGACTTTGGTCAGTCTGTGGCTGGACTTTTGTTCACTGCGGGAGACTTTTGCCCGCTGTGGGGGACTTTTGAAATTTGCCACCTGAAGATGGACTTTGGTCAGTCTGTGGCTGGACTTTTGCTCACTGCGGGAGACTTTTGCCCACTATGGGGGACTTTTGAAATTTACCACCCGAAGATGGACTTTGCCCAGTCTGTGGCTGGACTTTTGCTCACTGCGGGAGACTTTTGCCCATTGCAGGGGACTTTTGAAATTTCCCCCCCGATGATGAATTTGGCCAATTTGTGGGTGGACTTTTGCTTAATGCGGGAGACTTTTGCCCATTGTAGGGGACTTTTGTCCACTGTGGGGAACTTTAGAAATTCGCCACCTGAAGATGGGCTTTGGCTAGTCTGTGGCTGGACTTTTGCTCACTGTGGGAGACTTTTGCCCACTGTGGGGGATTGTTGCCTAATGTGGGGTACTTTACAAATTTGCCACCTGAAGATGGACTTTGGCCAGTCTGTGGCTGGAATTTTTCTCACTACGGGAGACCTTTTCCCACTGAGGAGAACTTTTGAAATTTTCCACCCGAAGATGGACTTTGGCCAGTCTGTGGCTGAACTTTTGCTTACTGTAGGAGACTTTTGCACACATCAGGGGACTTTTGAAATTTGCCACCCGAAGATGTACTTTGGCCTGTCTGTGGCTGAACTTTTGCTCACTTCGGGAGACTTTGGCCAACAACGGGGGACTTTTGAAATTTATCTCCCGAAGATGGACTTTGGCCAGGCTGTGGCTGGACTTTTGCTCAGTACGGGAGAATATTACCCACTGCGGGGACTTTTGAAATTTGCCACCCGAAAATGGACTTTGACTAGTCTGTCGCTGGAGTTTTGCTCACTGTGGGAGACTTTTGCCCAATGTGGCGGACCTTTACCCACTGTGGGGTACTTTAAAAATTTTCCACCCGAAGATGGACTTTGGCCAGTCTGTGGCTGGAATTTTGCTCACTGCGGGAGACTTTTGCCCACTGCGGGGGACTTTTGAAATTTGCCACCCGAAAATGGACTTTGGCTAGTCTGTGGCTGGACTTTTGCTCACTATGGGAGACTTTTGCCCACTATGGGGGACCTTTGCCCACTGTGGGGTAATTTAGAAATTTGCCACCCGAAGATGGACTTTGGCCAGTCTGTGGCTGGACTTTTTCTCACTGCGGGAGACTTTTGCCCACTGCGGAGGACTTTTGAAATTTGCCACCCAAAGATAGATTATGGTCAGTCTGTGGCTGAATGTTTGCTCACCGCAAGAGACTTTTGCCCACTGCGTGACACTTTTAAATTTGCCACCCGAAGATTGACTTTGGCCAGTCTGTGGCTGGACTTTTGCTCACTGCGGGAGACTTTTGGCCACTGCGGGGGACTTGTGAAATTTCGAACCCGAAGATGGACTTTGGCCAGTCTGTGGCTGGACTTTTGTTCACTGCGTGAGACTTTTGCCCGCAGTGGGGGACATTAGAAATTTTTCACCCGAAGAGGGACTTTGGTCAGTCTGTGGCTGGACTTTTGTTCACTGCGGGAGACTTTTGCCCGCTGTGGGGGACTTTTGAAATTTGCCACCTGAAGATGGACTTTGGTCAGTCTGTGGCTGGACTTTTGCTCACTGCGGGAGACTTTTGCCCACTATGGGGGACTTTTGAAATTTACCACCCGAAGATGGACTTTGCCCAGTCTGTGGCTGGACTTTTGCTCACTGCGGGAGACTTTTGCCCATTGCGGGGGACTTTTGAAATTTTCCCCCCGATGATGAATTTTGCCAATTTGTGGGTGGACTTTTGCTCAATGCGGGAGACTTTTGCCCATTGTAGGGGACTTTTGTCCACTGTGGGGAACTTTAGAAATTCGCCACCTGAAGATGGGCTTTGGCTAGTCTGTGGCTGGACTTTTGCTCACTGTGGGAGACTTTTGCCCACTGTGGGGGATTGTTGCCTAATGTGGGGTACTTTAGAAATTTGCCACCTGAAGATGGACTTTGGCCAGTCTGTGGCTGGACTTTTTCTCACTACGGGAAACCTTTTCCCACTGCGGAGAACTTTTGAAATTTTCCACCCGAAGATGGACTTTGGCCAGTCTGTGGCTGAACTTTTGCTTACTGTAGGAGACTTTTGCACACATCGGGGGACTTTTGAAATTTGCCACCCGAAGATGGACTTTGGCCTGTCTGTGGCTGAACTTTTGCTCACTTCGGGAGACTTTGGCCAACAACGGGGGACTTTTGAAATTTATCTCCCGAAGATGGACTTTGGCCAGGCTGTGGCTGGACTTTTGCTCACTACGGGAGAATATTGCCCACTGCGGGGACTTTTGAAATTTGCCACCCGAAGATGGACTTTGGCTAGTCTGTCGCTGGACTTTTGCTCACTGTGGGAGACTTTTGCCCAATGTGGCGGACCTTTACCCACTGTGGGGTACTTTAAAAATTTGCCACCCGAAGATGGACTTTGGCCAGTCTGTGGCTGGAATTTTGCTCACTGCGGGAGACTTTTGCCCACTGCCGGGGACTTTTGAAATTTGCCACCCGAAAATGGACTTTGGCTAGTCTGTGGCTGGACTTTTGCTCACTATGGGAGACTTTTGCCCACTATGGGGGACCTTTGCCCACTGTGGGGTACTTTAGAAATTTGCCACCCGAAGATGGACTTTGGCCAGTCTGTGGCTAGACTTTTTCTCACTGCGGGAGACTTTTGTCCACTACGGAGGACTTTTGAAATTTGCCACCCGAAAATGGACTTTGGCTAGTCTGTGGCTGGACTTTTGCTCACTATGGGAGACTTTTGCCCACTATGGGGGACCTTTGCCCACTGTGGGGTACTTTAGAAATTTGCCACCCGAAGATGGACTTTGGCCAGTCTGTGGCTGGACTTTTTCTCACTGCGGGAGACTTTTGCCCACTGCGGAGGACTTTTGAAATTTGCCACCCAAAGATAGATTATGGTCAGTCTGTGGTTGAACGTTTGCTCACCGCAAGAGACTTTTGCCCACTGCGTGACACTTTTAAATTTGCCACCCGAAGATTGACTTTGGCCAGTCTGTGGCTGGACTTTTGCTCACTGCGGGAGACTTTTGGCCACTGCGGGGGACTTGTGAAATTTGTAACCCGAAGATGGACTTTGGCCAGTCTGTGGCTGGACTTTTGTTCACTGCGTGAGACTTTTGCCCGCTGTGGGGGACATTTGAAATTTTTCACCCGAAGAGGGACTTTGGTCAGTCTGTGGCTGGACTTTTGTTCACTGCGGGAGACTTTTGCCCGCTGTGGGGGACTTTTGAAATTTGCCACCTGAAGATGGACTTTGGTCAGTCTGTGGCTGGACTTTTGCTCACTGCGGGAGACTTTTGCCCACTATGGGGGACTTTTGAAAATTACCACCCGAAGATGGACTTTGCCCAGTCTGTGGCTGGACTTTTGCTCACTGCGGGAGACTTTTGCCCATTGCGGGGGACTTTTGAAATTTTCCCCCCGATGATGAATTTGGCCAATTTGTGGGTGGACTTTTGCTCAATGCGGGAGACTTTTGCCCATTGTAGGGGACTTTTGTCCACTGTGGGGAACTTTAGAAATTCGCCACCTGAAGATGGGCTTTGGCTAGTCTGTGGCTGGACTTTTGCTCACTGTGGGAGACTTTTGCCCACTGTGGGGGATTGTTGCCTTATGTGGGGTACTTTAGAAATTTGCCACCTGAAGATGGACTTTGGCCAGTCTGTGGCTGGACTTTTTCTCACTACGGGAGACCTTTTCCCACTGCGGAGAACTTTTGAAATTTTCCACCCGAAGATGGACTTTGGCCTGTCTGTGGCTGAACTTTTGCTTACTGTAGGAGGCTTTTGCACACATCGGGGGACTTTTGAAATTTGCCACCCGAAGATGGACTTTGGCCTGTCTGTGGCTAAACTTTTGCTCACTTCGGGAGACTTTGGCCAACAACGGGGGACTTTTGAAATTTATCTCCCGAAGATGGACTTTGGCCAGGCTGTGGCTGGACTTTTGCTCACTACGGGAGAATATTGCCCACTGCGGGGACTTTTGAAATTTGCCACCCGAAGATGGACTTTGGCTAGTCTGTCGCTGAACTTTTGCTCACTGTGGGAGACTTTTGCCCAATGTGGCGGACCATTACCCACTGTGGGGTACTTTAAAAATTTGCCACCCGAAGATGGACTTTGGCCAGTCTGTGGCTGGAATTTTGCTCACTGCGGGAAACTTTTGCCCACTGCGGGGGACTTTTGAAATTTGCCACCCGAAAATGGACTTTGGCTAGTCTGTGGCTGGACTTTTGCTCACTATGGGAGACTTTTGCCCACTATGGGAGACCTTTTCCCACTGTGGGGTACTTTAGAAATTTGCCACCCGAAGATGGACTTTGGCCAGTCTGTGGCTGGACTTTTTCTCACTGCGGGAGACTTTTGCCCACTACGGAGGACTTTTGAAATTTGCCACCCGAAAATGGACTTTGGCTAGTCTGTGGCTGGACTTTTGCTCACTATGGGAGACTTTTGCCCACTATGGGGGACCTTTGCCCACTGTGGGGTACTTTTGAAATTTTCCACCCGAAGATGGACTTTGGCCAGTCTGTGGCTGAACTTTTGCTTACTGTAGGAGACTTTTGCACACATCGGGGGACTTTTGAAATTTGCCACCCGAAGATGGACTTTGGCCTGTCTGTGGCTGAACTTTTGCTCACTTCGGGAGACTTTGGCCAACAACGGGGGTCTTTTGAAATTTATCTCCCGAAGATGGACTTTGGCCAGGCTGTGGCTGGACTTTTGCTCACTACGGGAGAATATTGCCCACTGCGGGGACTTTTGAAATTTGCCACCCGAAGATGGACTTTGGCTAGTCTGTCGCTGGACTTTTGCTCACTGTGGGAGACTTTTGCCCAATGTGGCGGACCTTTACCCACTGTGGGGTACTTTAAAAATTTGCCACCCGAAGATGGACTTTGGCCAGTCTGTGGCTGGAATTTTGCTCACTGCGGGAGACTTTTGCCCACTGCGGGGGACTTTTGAAATTTGCCACCCGAAAATGGACTTTGGCTAGTCTGTGGCTGGACTTTTGCTCACTATGGGAGACTTTTGCCCACTATGGGGGACCTTTGCCCACTGTGGGGTACTTTAGAAATTTGCCACCCGAAGATGGACTTTGGCCAGTCTGTGGCTAGACTTTTTCTCACTGCGGGAGACTTTTGTCCACTACGGAGGACTTTTGAAATTTGCCACCCGAAAATGGACTTTGGCTAGTCTGTGGCTGGACTTTTGCTCACTATGGGAGACTTTTGCCCACTATGGGGGACCTTTGCCCACTGTGGGGTACTTTAGAAATTTGCCACCCGAAGATGGACTTTGGCCAGTCTGTGGCTGGACTTTTTCTCACTGCGGGAGACTTTTGCCCACTGCGGAGGACTTTTGAAATTTGCCACCCAAAGATAGATTATGGTCAGTCTGTGGTTGAACGTTTGCTCACCGCAAGAGACTTTTGCCCACTGCGTGACACTTTTAAATTTGCCACCCGAAGATTGACTTTGGCCAGTCTGTGGCTGGACTTTTGCTCACTGCGGGAGACTTTTGGCCACTGCGGGGGACTTGTGAAATTTGTAACCCGAAGATGGACTTTGGCCAGTCTGTGGCTGGACTTTTGTTCACTGCGTGAGACTTTTGCCCGCTGTGGGGGACATTTGAAATTTTTCACCCGAAGAGGGACTTTGGTCAGTCTGTGGCTGGACTTTTGTTCACTGCGGGAGACTTTTGCCCGCTGTGGGGGACTTTTGAAATTTGCCACCTGAAGATGGACTTTGGTCAGTCTGTGGCTGGACTTTTGCTCACTGCGGGAGACTTTTGCCCACTATGGGGGACTTTTGAAAATTACCACCCGAAGATGGACTTTGCCCAGTCTGTGGCTGGACTTTTGCTCACTGCGGGAGACTTTTGCCCATTGCGGGGGACTTTTGAAATTTTCCCCCCGATGATGAATTTGGCCAATTTGTGGGTGGACTTTTGCTCAATGCGGGAGACTTTTGCCCATTGTAGGGGACTTTTGTCCACTGTGGGGAACTTTAGAAATTCGCCACCTGAAGATGGGCTTTGGCTAGTCTGTGGCTGGACTTTTGCTCACTGTGGGAGACTTTTGCCCACTGTGGGGGATTGTTGCCTTATGTGGGGTACTTTAGAAATTTGCCACCTGAAGATGGACTTTGGCCAGTCTGTGGCTGGACTTTTTCTCACTACGGGAGACCTTTTCCCACTGCGGAGAACTTTTGAAATTTTCCACCCGAAGATGGACTTTGGCCTGTCTGTGGCTGAACTTTTGCTTACTGTAGGAGGCTTTTGCACACATCGGGGGACTTTTGAAATTTGCCACCCGAAGATGGACTTTGGCCTATCTGTGGCTAAACTTTTGCTCACTTCGGGAGACTTTGGCCAACAACGGGGGACTTTTGAAATTTATCTCCCGAAGATGGACTTTGGCCAGGCTGTGGCTGGACTTTTGCTCACTACGGGAGAATATTGCCCACTGCGGGGACTTTTGAAATTTGCCACCCGAAGATGGACTTTGGCTAGTCTGTCGCTGAACTTTTG
Organism: Lathyrus aphaca; assembly: GCA_963966055.1. Lineage (NCBI taxonomy): Eukaryota > Viridiplantae > Streptophyta > Magnoliopsida > Fabales > Fabaceae > Lathyrus > Lathyrus aphaca. The sequence goes on from OZ014521.1 coordinate 451,200,649, forward strand.
CTCACTGTGGGAGACTTTTGCCCAATGTGGCGGACCTTTACCCACTGTGGGGTACTTTAAAAATTTGCCACCCGAAGATGGACTTTGGCCAGTCTGTGGCTGGAATTTTGCTCACTGCGGGAGACTTTTGCCCACTGCGGGGGACTTTTGAAATTTGCCACCCGAAAATGGACTTTGGCTAGTCTGTGGCTGGACTTTTGCTCACTATGGGAGACTTTTGCCCACTATGGGGGACCTTTTCCCACTGTGGGGTACTTTAGAAATTTGCCACCCGAAGATGGACTTTGGCCAGTCTGTGGCTGGACTTTTTCTCACTGCGGGAGACTTTTGCCCACTACGGAGGACTTTTGAAATTTGCCACCCGAAAATGGACTTTGGCTAGTCTGTGGCTGGACTTTTGCTCACTATGGGAGACTTTTGCCCACTATGGGGGACCTTTGCCCACTGTGGGGTACTTTTGAAATTTTCCACCCGAAGATGGACTTTGGCCAGTCTGTGGCTGAACTTTTGCTTACTGTAGGAGACTTTTGCACACATCGGGGGACTTTTGAAATTTGCCACCCGAAGATGGACTTTGGCCTGTCTGTGGCTGAACTTTTGCTCACTTCGGGAGACTTTGGCCAACAACGGGGGACTTTTGAAATTTATCTCCCGAAGATGGACTTTGGCCAGGCTGTGGCTGGACTTTTGCTCACTACGGGAGAATATTGCCCACTGCGGGGACTTTTGAAATTTGCCACCCGAAGATGGACTTTGGCTAGTCTGTCGCTGGACTTTTGCTCACTGTGGGAGACTTTTGCCCAATGTGGCGGACCTTTACCCACTGTGGGGTACTTTAAAAATTTGCCACCCGAAGATGGACTTTGGCCAGTCTGTGGCTGGAATTTTGCTCACTGCGGGAGACTTTTGCCCACTGCGGGGGACTTTTGAAATTTGCCACCCGAAAATGGACTTTGGCTAGTCTGTGGCTGGACTTTTGCTCACTATGGGAGACTTTTGCCCACTATGGGGGACCTTTGCCCACTGTGGGGTACTTTAGAAATTTTCCACCCGAAGATGGACTTTGGCCAGTCTGTGGCTAGACTTTTTCTCACTGCGGGAGACTTTTGTCCACTACGGAGGACTTTTGAAATTTGCCACCCGAAAATGGACTTTGGCTAGTCTGTGGCTGGACTTTTGCTCACTATGGGAGACTTTTGCCCACTATGGGGGACCTTTGCCCACTGTAGGGTACTTTAGAAATTTGCCACCCGAAGATGGACTTTGGCCAGTCTGTGGCTGGACTTTTTCTCACTGCGGGAGACTTTTGCCCACTGCGGAGGACTTTTGAAATTTGCCACCCAAAGATAGATTATGGTCAGTCTGTGGTTGAACGTTTGCTCACCGCAAGAGACTTTTGCCCACTGCGTGACACTTTTAAATTTGCCACCCGAAGATTGACTTTGGCCAGTCTGTGGCTGGACTTTTGCTCACTGCGGGAGACTTTTGGCCACTGCGGGGGACTTGTGAAATTTGTAACCCGAAGATGGACTTTGGCCAGTCTGTGGCTGGACTTTTGTTCACTGCGTGAGACTTTTGCCCGCTGTGGGGGACATTTGAAATTTTTCACCCGAAGAGGGACTTTGGTCAGTCTGTGGCTGGACTTTTGTTCACTGCGGGAGACTTTTGCCCGCTGTGGGGGACTTTTGAAATTTGCCACCTGAAGATGGACTTTGGTCAGTCTGTGGCTGGACTTTTGCTCACTGCGGGAGACTTTTGCCCACTATGGGGGACTTTTGAAAATTACCACCCGAAGATGGACTTTGCCCAGTCTGTGGCTGGACTTTTGCTCACTGCGGGAGACTTTTGCCCATTGCGGGGGACTTTTGAAATTTTCCCCCCGATGATGAATTTGGCCAATTTGTGGGTGAACTTTTGCTCAATGCGGGAGACTTTTGCCCATTGTAGGGGACTTTTGTCCACTGTGGGGAACTTTAGAAATTCGCCACCTGAAGATGGGCTTTGGCTAGTCTGTGGCTGGACTTTTGCTCACTGTGGGAGACTTTTGCCCACTGTGGGGGATTGTTGCCTTATGTGGGGTACTTTAGAAATTTGCCACCTGAAGATGGACTTTGGCCAGTCTGTGGCTGGACTTTTTCTCACTACGGGAGACCTTTTCCCACTGCGGAGAACTTTTGAAATTTTCCACCCGAAGATGGACTTTGGCCTGTCTGTGGCTGAACTTTTGCTTACTGTAGGAGGCTTTTGCACACATCGGGGGACTTTTGAAATTTGCCACCCGAAGATGGACTTTGGCCTGTCTGTGGCTAAACTTTTGCTCACTTCGGGAGACTTTGGCCAACAACGGGGGACTTTTGAAATTTATCTCCCGAAGATGGACTTTGGCCAGGCTGTGGCTGGACTTTTGCTCACTACGGGAGAATATTGCCCACTGCGGGGACTTTTGAAATTTGCCACCCGAAGATGGACTTTGGCTAGTCTGTCGCTGGACATTTGCTCACTGTGGGAGACTTTTGCCCAATGTGGCGGACCTTTACCCACTGTGGGGTACTTTAAAAATTTGCCACCCGAAGATGGACTTTGGCCAGTCTGTGGCTGGAATTTTGCTCACTGCGGGAGACTTTTGCCCACTGCGGGGGACTTTTGAAATTTGCCACCCGAAAATGGACTTTGGCTAGTCTGTGGCTGGACTTTTGCTCACTATGGGAGACTTTTGCCCACTATGGGGGACCTTTTCCCACTGTGGGGTACTTTAGAAATTTGCCACCCGAAGATGGACTTTGGCCAGTCTGTGGCTGGACTTTTTCTCACTGCGGGAGACTTTTGCCCACTACGGAGGACTTTTGAAATTTGCCACCCGAAAATGGACTTTGGCTAGTCTGTGGCTGGACTTTTGCTCACTATGGGAGACTTTTGCCCACTATGGGGGACCTTTGCCCACTGTGGGGTACTTTAGAAATTTGCCACCCGAAGATGGACTTTGGCCAGTCTGTGGTTGGACCTTTTCTCACTGCGGGAGACTTTTGCCCACTGCGGAGGACTTTTGAAATTTGCCACCCAAAGATAGATTATGGTCAGTCTGTGGCTGAACGTTTGCTCACCGCAAGAGACTTTTGCCCACTGCGTGACACTTTTAAATTTGCCACCCGAAGATTGACTTTGGCCAGTCTGTGGCTGGACTTTTGCTCACTGCGGGAGACTTTTGGCCACTGCGGGGGACTTGTGAAATTTGTAACCCGAAGATGGACTTTGGCCAGTCTATGGCTGGACTTTTGTTCACTGCGTGAGAGTTTTGCCCGCTGTGGGGGACTTTTGAAATTTGTCACCCGAAGAGGGACTTTGGTCAGTATGCGGTTGGACTTTTTCTCACTACGGGAGACTTTTGCCCGCTGTGGGGGACTTTTGAAATTTGTCACCCGAAGAGGGACTTTGGTCAGTCTGTGGCTGGACTTTTGTTCACTGCGGGAGACTTTTGCCCGCTGTGGGGGACTTTTGAAATTTGCCACCTGAAGATGGACTTTGGTCAGTCTGTGGCTGAACTTTTGCTCACTGCGGGAGACTTTTGCCCACTATGGGGGACTTTTGAAATTTACCACCCGAAGATGGACTTTGCCCAGTCTGTGGCTGGACTTTTGCTCAATGCGGGAGACTTTTGCCCATTGTAGGGGACTTTTGTCCACTGTGGGGAACTTTAGAAATTCACCACCTGAAGATGGGCTTTGGCTAGTCTGTGGATGGACTTTTGCTCACTGTGGGAGACTTTTGCCCACTGTGGGGGATTGTTGCCTAATGTGGGGTACTTTAAAAATTTGCCACCCGAAGATGGACTTTGGCCAGTCTGTGGTTGGAATTTTGCTCACTGCGGGAGACTTTTGCCCACTGCGGGGGACTTTTGAAATTTACCACCCGAAAATGGACTTTGGCTAGTCTGTGGCTGGACTTTTTCTCACTATGGGAGACTTTTGCCCACTATGGGGGACCTTTGCCCACTGTGGGGTACTTTAGAAATTTGCCACCCGAAGATGGACTTTGGCCAGTCTGTGGCTGGACTTTTTCTCACTGCGGGAGACTTTTGCCCACTGCGGAGGACTTTTGAAATTTGCCACCCAAAGATAGATTATGGTCAGTCTGTGGTTGAACGTTTGCTCACCGCAAGAGACTTTTGCCCACTGCGTGACACTTTTAAATTTGCCACCCGAAGATTGACTTTGGCCAGTCTGTGGCTGGACTTTTGCTCACTGCGGGAGACTTTTGGCCACTGCGGGGGACTTGTGAAATTTGTAACCCGAAGATGGACTTTGGCCAGTCTGTGGCTGGACTTTTGTTCACGGCGTGAGACTTTTGCCCGCTGTGGGGGACATTTGAAATTTTTCACCCGAAGAGGGACTTTGGTCAGTCTGTGGCTGGACTTTTGTTCACTGCGGGAGACTTTTGCCCGCTGTGGGGGACTTTTGAAATTTGCCACCTGAAGATGGACTTTGGTCAGTCTGTGGCTGGACTTTTGTTCACTGCGGGAGACTTTTGCCCACTATGGGGGACTTTTGAAATTTACAACCCGAAGATGGACTTTGCCCAGTCTGTGGCTGGACTTTTGCTCACTGCGGGAGACTTTTGCCCATTGCGGGGGACTTTTGAAATTTTCCCCCCGATGATGAATTTGGCCAATTTGTGGGTGGACTTTTGCTCAATGCGGGAGACTTTTGCCCATTGTAGGGGACTTTTGTCCACTGTGGGGAACTTTAGAAATTCTCCACCTGAAGATGGGCTTTGGCTAGTCTGTGGCTGGACTTTTGCTCACTGTGGGAGACTTTTGCCCACTGTGGGGGATTGTTGCCTAATATGGGGTACTTTAGAAATTTGCCACCTGAAGATGGACTTTGGCCAGTCTTGGCTGGACTTTTTCTCACTATGGGAGACCTTTTCCCACTGCGGAGAACTTTTGAAATTTTCCACCCGAAGATGGACTTTGGCCAGTCTGTGGCTTAACTTTTGCTTACTGTAGGAGACTTTTTCACACATCGGGGGACTTTTGAAATTTGCCACCCGAAGATGGACTTTGGCCTGTCTGTGGCTGAACTTTTGCTCACTTCGGGAGACTTTGGCCAACAACGGGGGACTTTTGAAATTTATCTCCCGAAGATGGACTTTGGCCAGGCTGTGGCTGGACTTTTGCTCACTACGGGAGAATATTGCCCACTGCGGGGACTTTTGAAATTTGCAACCAGAAGATGGACTTTGGCTAGTCTGTCGCTGGACTTTTGCTCACTGTGGGAGACTTTTGCCCAATGTGGCGGACCTTTACCCACTGTGGGGTACTTTAAAAATTTGCCACCCGAAGATGGACTTTGGCCAGTCTGTGGCTGGAATTTTTCTCACTGCGGGAGACTTTTGCCCACTGCGGGGGACTTTTTAAATTTGCCACCCGAAAATGGACTTTGGCTAGTCTGTGGCTGGACTTTTGCTTACTATGGGAGACTTTTGCCCACTATGGGGGACCTTTGCCCACTGTGGGGTACTTTAGAAATTTGCCACCCGAAGATGGACTTTGGCCAGTCTGTGGCTGGAATTTTTCTCACTGCGGGAGACTTTTGCCCACTGCGGAGGACTTTTGAAATTTGCCACCCAAAGATAGATTATGGTCAGTCTGTGGCTGAACGTTTGCTCACCGCAAGAGAATTTTGCCCACTGCGTAACACTTTTAAATTTACCACCCGAAGATTGACTTTGGCCAGTCTGTGGCTGGACTTTTGCTCACTGCGGGAGACTTTTGGCCACTGCGGGGGACTTGTGAAATTTGTAACCCGAAGATGGACTTTGGCCAGTCTATGGCTGGACTTTTGTTCACTACGTGAGACTTTTGCCCGCTGTGGGGGACATTTGAAATTTTTCACCCGAAGAGGGACTTTGGTCAGTCTGTGGCTGGACTTTTGTTCACTGCGGGAGACTTTTGCCCATTGCGGGGGACTTTTGAAATTTATCTCCAGAAGATGGAATTTGGCCAGGCTGTGGCTGGACTTTTGCTCACTACGGGAGAATATTGCCCACTGCGGGGACTTTTGAAATTTGCCACCCGAAGATGGACTTTGGCTAGTCTGTCGCTGGACTTTTGCTCACTGTAGGAGACTTTTGCCCAATGTTGCGGACCTTTACCCACTGTGGGGTACTTTAAAAATTTGCCACCCGAAGATGGACTTTGGCCAGTCTGTGGTGTGAATTTTGCTCACTGCGGGAGACTTTTGCCCACTGCGGGGGACTTTTGAAATTTGCCACCCGAAAATGGACTTTGGCTAGTCTGTGGCTGGACTTTTGCTCACTATGGGAGACTTTTGCCCACTATGGGGGACCTTTGCCCACTGTGGGGTACTTTAGAAATTTGCCACCCGAAGATGGACTTTGGCCAGTCTGTGGCTGGACTTTTTCTCACTGCGGGAGACTTTTGCCCACTGCGGAGGACTTTTGAAATTTGCCACCCAAAGATAGATTATGGTCAGTCTGTGGTTGAACGTTTGCTCACCGCAAGAGACTTTTGCCCACTGCGTGACACTTTTAAATTTGCCACCCGAAGATTGACTTTGGCCAGTCTGTGGCTGGACTTTTGCTCACTGCGGGAGACTTTTGGCCACTGCGGGGGACTTGTGAAATTTGTAACCCGAAGATGGACTTTGGCCAGTCTGTGGCTGGACTTTTGTTCACGGCGTGAGACTTTTGCCCGTTGTGGGGGACATTTGAAATTTTTCACCCGAAGAGGGACTTTGGTCAGTCTGTGGTTGGACTTTTGTTCACTGCGGGAGACTTTTGCCCGCTGTGGGGGACTTTTGAAATTTGCCACTTGAAGATGGACTTTGGTCAGTCTGTGGCTGGACTTTTGTTCACTGCGGGAGACTTTTGCCCACTATGGGGGACTTTTGAAATTTACAACCCGAAGATGGACTTTGCCCAGTCTGTGGCTGGACTTTTGCTCACTGCGTGAGACTTTTGCCCATTGCGGGGGACTTTTGAAATTTTCCCCCCGATGATGAATTTGGCCAATTTGTGGGTGGACTTTTGCTCAATGCGGGAGACTTTTGCCCATTGTAGGGGACTTTTGTCCACTGTGGGGAACTTTCGAAATTCTCCACCTGAAGATGGGCTTTGGCTAGTCTGTGGCTGGACTTTTGCTCACTGTGGGAGACTTTTGCCCACTGTGGGGGATTGTTGCCTAATGTGGGGTACTTTAGAAATTTGCCACCTGAAGATGGACTTTGGCCAGTCTTGGCTGGACTTTTTCTCACTACGGGAGACCTTTTCCCACTGCGGAGAACTTTTGAAATTTTCCACCCGAAGATGGACTTTGGCCAGTCTGTGGCTGAACTTTTGCTTACTGTAGGAGACTTTTGCACACATCGGGGGACTTTTGAAATTTGCCACCCGAAGATGGACTTTGGCCTGTCTGTGGCTGAACTTTTGCTCACTTCGGGAGACTTTGGCCAACAACGGGGGACTTTTGAAATTTATCTCCCGAAGATGGACTTTGGCCAGGCTGTGGCTGGACTTTTGCTCACTACGGGAGAATATTGCCCACTGCGGGGACTTTTGAAATTTGCCACCCGAAGATGGACTTTGGCTAGTCTGTCGCTGGACTTTTGCTCACTGTGGGAGACTTTTGCCCAATGTGGCGGACCTTTACCCACTGTGGGGTACTTTAAAAATTTGCCACCCGAAGATGGACTTTGGCCAGTCTGTGGCTGGAATTTTGCTCACTGCGGGAGACTTTTGCCCACTGCGGGGGACTTTTTAAATTTGCCACCCGAAAATGGACTTTGGCTAGTCTGTGGCTGGACTTTTGCTTACTATGGGAGACTTTTGCCCACTATGGGGGACCTTTGCCCACTGTGGGGTACTTTAGAAATTTGCCACCCGAAGATGGACTTTGGCCAGTCTGTGGCTGGACTTTTTCTCACTGCGGGAGACTTTTGCCCACTGCGGAGGACTTTTGAAATTTGCCACCCAAAGATAGATTATGGTCAGTCTGTGGCTGAACGTTTGCTCACCGCAAGAGAATTTTGCCCACTGCGTAACACTTTTAAATTTACCACCCGAAGATTGACTTTGGCCAGTCTGTGGCTGGACTTTTGCTCACTGCGGGAGACTTTTGGCCACTGCGGGGGACTTGTGAAATTTGTAACCCGAAGATGGACTTTGGCCAGTCTATGGCTGGACTTTTGTTCACTACGTGAGACTTTTGCCCGCTGTGGGGGACATTTGAAATTTTTCACCCGAAGAGGGACTTTGGTCAGTCTGTGGCTGGACTTTTGTTCACTGCGGGAGACTTTTGCCCGCTGTGGGGGACTTTTGAAATTTGCCACCTGAAGATGGACTTTGGTCAGTCTGTGGCTGGACTTTTGCTCACTGCGGGAGACTTTTGCCCACTATGGGGGACTTTTGAAATTTACCACCCGAAGATGGACTTTACCCAGTCTGTGGCTGGACTTTTGCTCACTGCGGGAGACTTTTGCCCATTGCGGGGGACTTTTGAAATTTTCCCCCCGATGATGAATTTGGCCAATTTGTGGGTGGACTTTTGCTCAATGCGGGAGACTTTTGCCCATTGTAGGGGACTTTTGTCCACTGTGGGGAACTTTCGAAATTCTCCACCTGAAGATGGGCTTTGGCTAGTCTGTGGCTGGACTTTTGCTCACTGTGGGAGACTTTTGCCCACTGTGGGGGATTGTTGCCTAATGTGGGGTACTTTAGAAATTTGCCACCTGAAGATGGACTTTGGCCAGTCTTGGCTGGACTTTTTCTCACTACGGGAGACCTTTTCCCACTGCGGAGATCTTTTGAAATTTTCCACCCGAAGATGGACTTTGGCCAGTCTGTGGCTGAACTTTTGCTTACTGTAGGAGACTTTTGCACACATCGGGGGACTTTTGAAATTTGCCACCCGAAGATGGACTTTGGCCTGTCTGTGGCTGAACTTTTGCTCACTTCGGGAGACTTTGGCCAACAACGGGGGACTTTTGAAATTTATCTCCCGAAGATGGACTTTGGCCAGGCTGTGGCTGGACTTTTGCTCACTACGGGAGAATATTGCCCACTGCGGGGACTTTTGAAATTTGCCACCCGAAGATGGACTTTGGCTAGTCTGTCGCTGGACTTTTGCTCACTGTGGGAGACTTTTGCCCAATGTGGCGGACCTTTACCCACTGTGGGGTACTTTAAAAATTTGCCACCCGAAGATGGACTTTGGCCAGTCTGTGGCTGGAATTTTGCTCACTGCGGGAGACTTTTGCCCACTGCGGGGGACTTTTGAAATTTGCCACCCGAAAATGGACTTTGGCTAGTCTGTGGCTGGACTTTTGCTTACTATGGGAGACTTTTGCCCACTATGGGGGACCTTTGCCCACTGTGGGGTACTTTAGAAATTTGCCACCCGAAGATGGACTTTGGCCAGTCTGTGGCTGGACTTTTTCTCACTGCGGGAGACTTTTGCCCACTGCGGAGGACTTTTGAAATTTGCCACCCAAAGATAGATTATGGTCAGTCTGTGGCTGAACGTTTGCTCACCGCAAGAGAATTTTGCCCACTGCGTAACACTTTTAAATTTACCACCCGAAGATTGACTTTGGCCAGTCTGTGGCTGGACTTTTGCTCACTGCGGGAGACTTTTGGCCACTGCGGGGGACTTGTGAAATTTGTAACCCGAAGATGGACTTTGGCCAGTCTATGGCTGGACTTTTGTTCACTACGTGAGACTTTTGCCCGCTGTGGGGGACATTTGAAATTTTTCACCCGAAGAGGGACTTTGGTCAGTCTGTGGCTGGACTTTTGTTCACTGCGGGAGACTTTTGCACGCTGTGGGGGACTTTTGAAATTTGCCACCTGAAGATGGACTTTGGTCAGTCTGTGGCTGGACTTTTGCTCACTGCGGGAGACTTTTGCCCACTATGGGGGACTTTTGAAATTTACCACCCGAAGATGGACTTTGCCCAGTCTGTGGCTGGACTTTTGCTCACTGCGGGAGACTTTTGCTCACTGCGGGGGACTTTTGAAATTTTCCCCCCGATGATGAATTTGGCCAATTTGTGGGTGGACTTTTGCTCAATGCGGGAGACTTTTGCCCATTGTAGGGGACTTTTGTCCACTGTGGGGAACTTTAGAAATTCGCCACCTGAAGATGGGCTTTGGCTAGTCTGTGGCTGGACTTTTGCTCACTGTGGGAGACTTTTGCCCACTGTGGGGGATTGTTGCCTAATGTGGAGTACTTTAGAAATTTGCCACCTGAAGATGGACTTTGGCCAGTCTGTGGCTGGACTTTTTCTCACTACGGGAGTCCTTTTCCCACTGCGGAGAACTTTTGAAATTTTCCACCCGAAGATTGACTTTGGCCAGTCTGTGGCTGAACTTTTGCTTACTGTAGGAGACTTTTGCACACATCGGGGGACTTTTGAAATTTGCCACCCGAAGATGGACTTTGTCCTGTCTGTGGCTGAACTTTTGCTCACTTCGGGAGACTTTGGCCAACAACGGGGGACTTTTGAAATTTATCTCCCGAAGATGGAATTTGGCCAGGCTGTGGCTGGACTTTTGCTCACTACGGGAGAATATTGCCCACTGCGGGGACTTTTGAAATTTGCCACCCGAAGATGGACTTTGGCTAGTCTGTCGCTGAACTTTTGCTAACTGTGGGAGACTTTTGCCCAATGTGGCGGACCTTTACCCACTGTGGGGTACTTTAAAAATTTGCCACCCGAAGATGGACTTTGGCCATTCTATGGCTGGAATTTTGCTCACTGCGGGAGACTTTTGCCCACTGCGGGGGACTTTTTAAATTTGCCACCCGAAAATGGACTTTGGCTAGTCTGTGGCTGGACTTTTGCTCACTATGGGAGACTTTTGCCCACTATGGGGGACCTTTGCCCACTGTGGGGTACTTTAGAAATTTGCCACCCGAAGATGGACTTTGGCCAGTCTGTGGCTGGACTTTTTCTCACTGCGGGAGACTTTTGCCCACTGCGGAGGACTTTTGAAATTTGCCACCCAAAGATAGATTATGGTCAGTCTGTGGCTGAACGTTTTCTCACTGCAAGAGAATTTTGCCCACTGCGTAACACTTTTAAATTTACCACCCAAAGATTGACTTTGGCCAGTCTGTGGCTGGACTTTTCCTCACTGCGGGAGACTTTTGGCCACTGCGGGGGACTTGTGAAATTTGTAACCCGAAGATGGACTTTGGCCAGTCTATGGCTGGACTTTTGTTCACTACGTGAGACTTTTGCCCGCTGTGGGGGACATTTAAAATTTTTCACCCGAAGAGGGACTTTGGTCAGTCTGTGGCTGGACTTTTGTTCACTGCGGGAGACTTTTGCCCGCTGTGGGGGACTTTTGAAATTTGCCACCTGAAGATGGACTTTGGTCAGTCTGTGGCTGGACTTTTGCTCACTGCGGGAGACTTTTGCCCACTATGGGGGACTTTTGAAATTTACCACCCGAAGATGGACTTTGCCCTGTCTGTGGCTGGACTTTTGCTCACTGCGGGAGACTTTTGCCCATTGCGGGGGACTTTTGAAATTTTCCCCCCGATGATGAATTTGGCCAATTTGTGGGTGGACTTTTGCTCAATGCGGGAGAATTTTGCCCATTGTAGGGGACTTTTGTCCACTGTGGGGAACTTTAGAAATTCGCCACCTGAAGATGGGCTTTGGCTAGTCTGTGGCTGGACTTTTGCTCACTGTGGGAGACTTTTGCCCACTCTGGGGGATTGTTGCCTAATGTGGGGTACTTTAGAAATTTGCCACCAGAAGATGGACTTTGGCCAGTCTGTGGCTGGACTTTTTCTCACTACGGGAGACCTTTTCCCACTGCGGAGAACTTTTGAAATTTTCCACCCGAAGATGGACTTTGGCCAGTCAGTGGCTGAAATTTTGCTTACTGTAGGAGACTTTTGCACACATCGGGGGACTTTTGAAATTTGCCACCCGAAGATGGACTTTGGCCTGTCTGTGGCTGAACTTTTGCTCACTTCGGGAGACTTTGGCCAACAACGGGGGACTTTTGAAATTTATCTCCCGAAGATGGACTTTGGCCAGGCTGTGGCTGGACTTTTGCTCACTACGGGAGAATATTGCCCACTGCGGGGACTTTTGAAATTTGCCACCCGAAGATGGACTTTGTCTAGTCTGTCGCTGGACTTTTGCTCACTGTGGGAGACTTTTGCCCAATGTGGCGGACCTTTACCCACTGTGGGGTACTTTAAAAATTTGCCACCCGAAGATGGACTTTGGCCAGTCTGTGGCTGGAATTTTGCTCACTGCGGGAGACTTTTGCCCACTGCGGGGGACTTTTGAAATTTGCCACCCGAAAATGGACTTTGGCTAGTCTGTGGCTGGACTTTTGTTCACTATGGGAGACTTTTGCCCACTATGGGGGACCATTGCCCACTGTGGGGTACTTTAGAAATTTGCCACCCGAAGATGGACTTTGGCCAGTCTGTGGCTGGACTTTTTCTCACTGCGAGAGACTTTTGCCCACTGCGGAGGACTTTTGAAATTTGCCACCCAAAGATAGATTATGGTCAGTCTGTGGCTGAACGTTTGCTCACCGCAAGAGACTTTTGCCCACCGCGTGACACTTTTAAATTTACCACCCGAAGATTGACTTTGGCCAGTCTGTGGCTGGACTTTTGCTCACTGCGGGAGACTTTTGGCCACTGCGGGGGACTTGTGAAATTTGTAACCCGAAGATGGACTTTGGCCAGTCTATGGCTGGACTTTTGTTCACTACGTGAGACTTTTGCCCGCTGTGGGGGACATTTGAAATTTTTCACCCGAAGAGGGACTTTGGTCAGTCTGTGGCTGGACTTTTGTTCACTGCGGGAGACTTTTGCCCGCTGTGGGGGACTTTTGAAATTTGCCACCTGAAGATGGACTTTGGTCAGTCTGTGGCTGGACTTTTGCTCACTGCGGGAGACTTTTGCCCACTATGGGGGACTTTTGAAATTTACCACCCGAAGATGGACTTTGCCCAGTCTGTGGCTGGACTTTTGCTCACTGCGGGAGACTTTTGCCCATTGCGGGGGACTTTTAAAATTTTCCCCCCGATGATGAATTTGGCCAATTTGTGGGTGGACTTTTGCTCAATGCGGGAGACTTTTGCCCATTGTAGGGGACTTTTGTCCACTGTGGGGAACTTTAGAAATTCGCCACCTGAAGATGGGCTTTGGCTAGTCTGTGGCTGGACTTTTGCTCACTGTGGGAGACTTTTGCCCACTGTGGGGGATTGTTGCCTAATGTGGGGTACTTTAGAAATTTGCCACCAGAAGATGGACTTTGGCCAGTCTGTGGCTGGACTTTTTCTCACTACGGGAGACCTTTTCCCACTGCGGAGAACTTTTGAAATTTTCCACCCGAAGATGGACTTTGGCCAGTCAGTGGCTGAAATTTTGCTTACTGTAGGAGACTGTTGCACACATCGGGGGACTTTTGAAATTTGCCACCCGAAGATGGACTTTGGCCTGTCTGTGGCTGAACTTTTGCTCACTTCGGGAGACTTTGGCCAACAACGGGGGACTTTTGAAATTTATCTCCCGAAGATGGACTTTGGCCAGGCTGTGGCTGGACTTTTGCTCACTACGGGAGAATATTGCCCACTGCGGGGACTTTTGAAATTTGCCACCCGAAGATGGACTTTGTCTAGTCTGTCGCTGGACTTTTGCTCACTGTGGGAGACTTTTGCCCAATGTGGCGGACCTTTACCCACTGTGGGGTACTTTAAAAATTTGCCACCCGAAGATGGACTTTGGCCAGTCTGTGGCTGGAATTTTGCTCACTGCGGGAGACTTTTGCCCACTGCGGGGGACTTTTGAAATTTGCCACCCGAAAATGGACTTTGGCTAGTCTGTGGCTGGACTTTTGTTCACTATGGGAGACTTTTGCCCACTATGGGGGACCATTGCCCACTGTGGGGTACTTTAGAAATTTGCCACCCGAAGATGGACTTTGGCCAGTCTGTGGCTGGACTTTTTCTCACTGCGGGAGACTTTTGCCCACTGCGGAGGACTTTTGAAATTTGCCACCCAAAGATAGATTATGGTCAGTCTGTGGCTGAACGTTTGCTCACCGCAAGAGACTTTTGCCCACCGCGTGACACTTTTAAATTTACCACCCGAAGATTGACTTTGGCCAGTCTGTGGCTGGACTTTTGCTCACTGCGGGAGACTTTTGGCCACTGCGGGGGACTTGTGAAATTTGTAACCCGAAGATGGACTTTGGCCAGTCTATGGCTGGACTTTTGTTCACTACGTGAGACTTTTGCCCGCTGTGGGGGACATTTGAAATTTTTCACCCGAAGAGGGACTTTGGTCAGTCTGTGGCTGGACTTTTGTTCACTGCGGGAGACTTTTGCCCGCTGTGGGGGACTTTTGAAATTTGCCACCTGAAGATGGACTTTGGTCAGTCTGTGGCTGGACTTTTGCTCACTGCGGGAGACTTTTGCCCACTATGGGGGACTTTTGAAATTTACCACCCGAAGATGGACTTTGCCCAGTCTGTGGCTGGACTTTTGCTCACTGCGGGAGACTTTTGCCCATTGCGGGGGACTTTTAAAATTTTCCCCCCGATGATGAATTTGGCCAATTTGTGGGTGGACTTTTGCTCAATGCGGGAGACTTTTGCCCATTGTAGGGGACTTTTGTCCACTGTGGGGAACTTTAGAAATTCGCCACCTGAAGATGGGCTTTGGCTAGTCTGTGGCTGGACTTTTGCTCACTGTGGGAGACTTTTGCCCACTGTGGGGGATTGTTGCCTAATGTGGGGTACTTTAGAAATTTGCCACCAGAAGATGGACTTTGGCCAGTCTGTGGCTGGACTTTTTCTCACTACGGGAGACCTTTTCCCACTGCGGAGAACTTTTGAAATTTTCCACCCGAAGATGGACTTTGGCCAGTCAGTGGCTGAAATTTTGCTTACTGTAGGAGACTGTTGCACACATCGGGGGACTTTTGAAATTTGCCACCCGAAGATGGACTTTGGCCTGTCTGTGGCTGAACTTTAGCTCACTTCGGGAGACTTTGGCCAACAACGGGGGACTTTTGAAATTTATCTCCCGAAGATGGACTTTGGCCAGGCTGTGGCTGGACTTTTGCTCACTACGGGAGAATATTGCCCACTGCGGGGACTTTTGAAATTTGCCACCCGAAGATGGACTTTGTCTAGTCTGTCGCTGGACTTTTGCTCACTGTGGGAGACTTTTGCCCAATGTGGCGGACCTTTACCCACTGTGGGGTACTTTAAAAATTTGCCACCCGAAGATGGACTTTGGCCAGTCTGTGGCTGGAATTTTGCTCACTGCGGGAGACTTTTGCCCACTGCGGGGGACTTTTGAAATTTGCCACCCGAAAATGGACTTTGGCTAGTCTGTGGCTGGACTTTTGTTCACTATGGGAGACTTTTGCCCACTATGGGGGACCATTGCCCACTGTGGGGTACTTTAGAAATTTGCCACCCGAAGATGGACTTTGGCCAGTCTGTGGCTGGACTTTTTCTCATTGCGGGAGACTTTTGCCCACTGCGGAGGACTTTTGAAATTTGCCACCCAAAGATAGATTATGGTCAGTCTGTGGCTGAACGTTTGCTCACCGCAAGAGACTTTTGCCCACTGCGTGACACTTTTAAATTTACCACCCGAAGATTGACTTTGGCCAGTCTGTGGCTGGACTTTTGCTCACTGCGGGAGACTTTTGGCCACTGCGGGGGACTTGTGAAATTTGTAACCCGAAGATGGACTTTGGCCAGTCTATGGCTGAACTTTGGTTCACTACGTGAGACTTTTGCCCGCTGTGGGGGACATTTGAAATTTTTCACCCGAAGAGGGACTTTGGTCAGTCTGTGGCTGGACTTTTGTTCACTGCGGGAGACTTTTGCCCGTTGTGGGGGACTTTTGAAATTTGCCACCTGAAGATGGACTTTGGTCAGTCTGTGGCTGGACTTTTGCTCACTGCGGGAGACTTTTGCCCACTATGGGGGACTTTTGAAATTTACCACCCGAAGATGGACTTTGCCCAGTCTGTGGCTGGACTTTTGCTCACTGCGGGAGACTTTTGCCCATTGCGGGGAACTTTTGAAATTTTCCCCCCGATGATGAATTTGGCCAATTTGTGGGTGGACTTTTGCTCAATGCGGGAGACTTTTGCCCATTGTAGGGGACTTTTGTCCACTGTGGGGAACTTTAGAAATTCGCCACCTGAAGATGGGCTTTGGCTAGTTTGTGGCTGGACTTTTGCTCACTGTGGGAGACTTTTGCCCACTGTGGGGGATTTTTGCCTAATGTGGGGTACTTTAGAAATTTGCCACCTGAAGATGGACTTTGGCCAGTCTGTGGCTGGACTTTTTCTCACTACGGGAGACCTTTTCCCACTGCGAAGAACTTTTGTAATTTTCCACCCGAAGATGGACTTTGGCCAGTCTGTGGCTGAACTTTTGCTTACTATAGGAGACTTTTGCACACATCGGGGGACTTTTGAAATTTGCCACCCGAAGATGGACTTTGGCCTGTCTGTGGCTGAACTTTTGCTCACTTCAGGAGACTTTGGCCAACAACGGGGGACTTTTGAAATTTATCTCCCGAAGATGGACTTTGGCTAGTCTGTGGCTGGACTTTTGCTCACTATGGGAGACTTTTGCCAACTATGGGGGACCTTTGCCCACTGTGGGGTACTTTAGAAATTTGCCACCCGAAGATGGACTTTGGCCAGTCTGTGGCTGGACTTTTTCTCACTGCGGGAGACTTTTGCCCACTGCGGAGGACTTTTGAAATTTGCCACCCAAAGATAGATTATGGTCAGTCTGTGGCTGAACGTTTGCTCACCGCAAGAGAATTTTGCCCACTGCGTAACACTTTTAAATTTACCACCCGAAGATTGACTTTGGCCAGTATGTGGCTGGACTTTTGCTCACTGCGGGAGACTTTTGGCCACTGCGGGGGACTTGTGAAATTTGTAACCCGAAGATGGACTTTGGCCAGTCTATGGCTGGACTTTTGTTCACTACGTGAGACTTTTGCCCGCTGTGGGGGACATTTGAAATTTTTCACCCGAAGAGGGACTTTGGTCAGTCTGTGGCTGGACTTTTGTTCACTGCGGGAGACTTTTGCCCGCTGTGGGGGACTTTTGAAATTTGCCACCTGAAGATGGACTTTGGTCAGTCTGTGGCTGGACTTTTGCTCACTGCGGGAGACTTTTGCCCACTATGGGGGACTTTTGAAATTTACCACCCGAAGATGGACTTTGCCCAGTCTGTGGCTGGACTTTTGCTCACTGCGGGAGACTTTTGCCCATTGCGGGGGACTTTTGAAATTTTCCCCCCGATGATGAATTTGGCCAATTTGTGGGTGGACTTTTGCTCAATGCGGGAGACTTTTGCCCATTGTAGGGGACTTTTGTCCACTGTGGGGAACTTTGGAAATTCGCCACCTGAAGATGGGCTTTGGCTAGTCTGTGGCTGGACTTTTGCTCATTGTGGGAGACTTTTGCCCACTGTGGGGGATTGTTGCCTAATGTGGAGTACTTTAGAAATTTGCCACCTGAAGATGGACTTTGGCCAGTCTGTGGCTGGACTTTTTCTCACTACGGGAGACCTTTTCCCACTGCGGAGAACTTTTGAAATTTTCCACCCGAAGATGGACTTTGGCCAGTCTGTGGCTGAACTTTTGCTTACTGTAGGAGACTTTTGCACACATCGGGGGACTTTTGAAATTTGCCACCCGAAGATGGACTTTGGCCTGTCTGTGGCTGAACTTTTGCTCACTTCGGGAGACTTTGGCCAACAACGGGGGACTTTTGAAATTTATCTCCCGAAGATGGAATTTGGCCAGGCTGTGGCTGGACTTTTGCTCACTACGGGAGAATATTGCCCACTGCGGGGACTTTTGAAATTTGCCACCCGAAGATGGACTTTGGCTAGTCTGTCGCTGGACTTTTGCTCACTGTGGGAGACTTTTGCCCAATGTGGCGGACCTTTACCCACTGTGGGGTACTTTAAAAATTTGCCACCCGAAGATGGACTTTGGCCAGTCTATGGCTGGAATTTTGCTCACTGCGGGAGACTTTTGCCCACTGCGGGGGACTTTTGAAATTTGCCACCCGAAAATGGACTTTGGCTAGTCTGTGGCTGGACTTTTGCTCACTATGGGAGACTTTTGCCCACTATGGGGGCCTTTGCCCACTGTGGGGTACTTTAGAAATTTGCCACCCGAAGATGGACTTTGGCCAGTCTGTGGCTGGACTTTTTCTCACTGCGGGAGACTTTTGCCCACTGCGGAGGACTTTTGAAATTTGCCACCCAAAGATAGATTATGGTCAGTCTGTGGCTGAACGTTTTCTCACCGCAAGAGAATTTTGCCCACTGCGTAACACTTTTAAATTTACCACCCGAAGATTGACTTTGGCCAGTCTGTGGCTGGACTTTTCCTCACTGCGGGAGACTTTTGGCCACTGCGGGGGACTTGTGAAATTTGTAACCCGAAGATGGAATTTGGCCAGTCTATGGCTGGACTTTTGTTCACTACGTGAGACTTTTGCCCGCTGTGGGGGACATTTGAAATTTTTCACCCGAAGAGGGACTTTGGTCAGTCTGTGGCTGGACTTTTGTTCACTGCGGGAGACTTTTGCCCGTTGTGGGGGACTTTTGAAATTTGCCACCTGAAGATGGACTTTGGTCAGTCTGTGGCTGGACTTTTGCTCACTGCGGGAGACTTTTGCCCACTATGGGGGACTTTTGAAATTTACCACCCGAAGATGGACTTTGCCCAGTCTGTGGCTGGACTTTTGCTCAATGCGGGAGACTTTTGTCCATTGCGGGGAACTTTTGAAATTTTCCCCCCGATGATGAATTTGGCCAATTTGTGGGTGGACTTTTGCTCAATGCGGGAGACTTTTGCCCATTGTAGGGGACTTTTGTCCACTGTGGGGAACTTTAGAAATTCGCCACCTGAAGATGGGCTTTGGCTAGTTTGTGGCTGGACTTTTGCTCACTGTGGGAGACTTTTGCCCACTGTGGGGGATTTTTGCCTAATGTGGGGTACTTTAGAAATTTGCCACCTGAAGATGGACTTTGGCCAGTCTGTGGCTGGACTTTTTCTCACTACGGGAGACCTTTTCCCACTGCGAAGAACTTTTGTAATTTTCCACCCGAAGATGGACTTTGGCCAGTCTGTGGCTGAACTTTTGCTTACTATAGGAGACTTTTGCACACATCGGGGGACTTTTGAAATTTGCCACCCGAAGATGGACTTTGGCCTGTCTGTGGCTGAACTTTTGCTCACTTCAGGAGACTTTGGCCAACAACGGGGGACTTTTGAAATTTATCTCCCGAAGATGGACTTTGGCTAGTCTGTGGCTGGACTTTTGCTCACTATGGGAGACTTTTGCCAACTATGGGGGACCTTTGCCCACTGTGGGGTACTTTAGAAATTTGCCACCCGAAGATGGACTTTGGCCAGTCTGTGGCTGGACTTTTTCTCACTGCGGGAGACTTTTGCCCACTGCGGAGGACTTTTGAAATTTGCCACCCAAAGATAGATTATGGTCAGTCTGTGGCTGAACGTTTGCTCACCGCAAGAGAATTTTGCCCACTGCGTAACACTTTTAAATTTACCACCCGAAGATTGACTTTGGCCAGTCTGTGGCTGGACTTTTGCTCACTGCGGGAGACTTTTGGCCACTGCGGGGGACTTGTGAAATTTGTAACCCGAAGATGGACTTTGGCCAGTCTATGGCTGGACTTTTGTTCACTACGTGAGACTTTTGCCCGCTGTGGGGGACATTTGAAATTTTTCACCCGAAGAGGGACTTTGGTCAGTCTGTGGCTGGACTTTTGTTCACTGCGGGAGACTTTTGCCCGCTGTGGGGGACTTTTGAAATTTGCCACCTGAAGATGGACTTTGGTCAGTCTGTGGCTGGACTTTTGCTCACTGCGGGAGACTTTTGCCCACTATGGGGGACTTTTGAAATTTACCACCCGAAGATGGACTTTGCCCAGTCTGTGGCTGGACTTTTGCTCACTGCGGGAGACTTTTGCCCATTGCGGGGGACTTTTGAAATTTTCCCCCCGATGATGAATTTGGCCAATTTGTGGGTGGACTTTTGCTCAATGCGGGAGACTTTTGCCCATTGTAGGGGACTTTTGTCCACTGTGGGGAACTTTGGAAATTCGCCACCTGAAGATGGGCTTTGGCTAGTCTGTGGCTGGACTTTTGCTCATTGTGGGAGACTTTTGCCCACTGTGGGGGATTGTTGCCTAATGTGGAGTACTTTAGAAATTTGCCACCTGAAGATGGACTTTGGCCAGTCTGTGGCTGGACTTTTTCTCACTACGGGAGACCTTTTCCCACTGCGGAGAACTTTTGAAATTTTCCACCCGAAGATGGACTTTGGCCAGTCTGTGGCTGAACTTTTGCTTACTGTAGGAGACTTTTGCACACATCGGGGGACTTTTGAAATTTGCCACCCGAAGATGGACTTTGGCCTGTCTGTGGCTGAACTTTTGCTCACTTCGGGAGACTTTGGCCAACAACGGGGGACTTTTGAAATTTATCTCCCGAAGATGGAATTTGGCCAGGCTGTGGCTGGACTTTTGCTCACTACGGGAGAATATTGCCCACTGCGGGGACTTTTGAAATTTGCCACCCGAAGATGGACTTTGGCTAGTCTGTCGCTGGACTTTTGCTCACTGTGGGAGACTTTTGCCCAATGTGGCGGACCTTTACCCACTGTGGGGTACTTTAAAAATTTGCCACCCGAAGATGGACTTTGGCCAGTCTATGGCTGGAATTTTGCTCACTGCGGGAGACTTTTGCCCACTGCGGGGGACTTTTGAAATTTGCCACCCGAAAATGGACTTTGGCTAGTCTGTGGCTGGACTTTTGCTCACTATGGGAGACTTTTGCCCACTATGGGGGCCTTTGCCCACTGTGGGGTACTTTAGAAATTTGCCACCCGAAGATGGACTTTGGCCAGTCTGTGGCTGGACTTTTTCTCACTGCGGGAGACTTTTGCCCACTGCGGAGGACTTTTGAAATTTGCCACCCAAAGATAGATTATGGTCAGTCTGTGGCTGAACGTTTTCTCACCGCAAGAGAATTTTGCCCACTGCGTAACACTTTTAAATTTACCACCCGAAGATTGACTTTGGCCAGTCTGTGGCTGGACTTTTCCTCACTGCGGGAGACTTTTGGCCACTGCGGGGGACTTGTGAAATTTGTAACCCGAAGATGGAATTTGGCCAGTCTATGGCTGGACTTTTGTTCACTACGTGAGACTTTTGCCCGCTGTGGGGGACATTTGAAATTTTTCACCCGAAGAGGGACTTTGGTCAGTCTGTGGCTGGACTTTTGTTCACTGCGGGAGACTTTTGCCCGCTGTGGGGGACTTTTGAAATTTGCCACCTGAAGATGGACTTTGGTCAGTCTGTGGCTGGACTTTTGCTCACTGCGGGAGACTTTTGCCCACTATGGGGGACTTTTGAAATTTACCACCCGAAGATGGACTTTGCCCAGTCTGTGGCTGGACTTTTGCTCACTGCGGGACACTTTTGCCCATTGCGGGGGACTTTTGAAATTTCCCCCCCGATGATGAATTTGGCCAATTTGTGGGTGGACTTTTGCTCAATGCGGGAGACTTTTGCCCATTGTAGGGGACTTTTGTCCAATGTGGGGAACTTTAGAAATTCGCCACCTGAAGATGGGCTTTGGCTAGTCTGTGGCTGGACTTTTGCTCACTGTGGGAGACTTTTGCCCACTGTGGGGGATTGTTGCCTAATGTGGGGTACTTTAGAAATTTGCCACCAGAAGATGGACTTTGGCCAGTCTGTGGCTGGTCTTTTTCTCACCACGGGAGACCTTTTCTCACTGCGGAGAACTTTTGAAATTTTCCACCCGAAGATGGACTTTGGCCAGTCAGTGGCTAAAATTTTGCTTACTGTAGGAGACTGTTGCACACATCGGGGGACTTTTGAAATTTGCCACCCGAAGATGGACTTTGGCCTGTCTGTGGCTGAACTTTTGCTCACTTCGGGAGACTTTGGCCAACAACGGGGGACTTTTGAAATTTATCTCCCGAAGATGGACTTTGGCCAGGCTGTGGCTGGACTTTTGCTCACTACGGGAGAATATTGCCCACTGCGGGGACTTTTGAAATTTGCCACCCGAAGATGGACTTTGTCTAGTCTATCGCTGGACTTTTGCTCACTGTGGGAGACTTTTGCCCAATGTGGCGGACCTTTACCCACTGTGGGGTACTTTAAAAATTTGCCACCCGAAGATGGACTTTTGCCAGTCTGTGGCTGGAATTTTGCTCACTGCGGGAGACTTTTGCCCACTGCGGGGGACTTTTGAAATTTGCCACCCGAAAATGGACTTTGGCTAGTCTGTGGCTGGACTTTTGTTCACTATGGGAGACTTTTGCCCACTATGGGGGACCATTGCCCACAGTGGGGTACTTTAGAAATTTGCCACCCGAAGATGGACTTTGGCCAGTCTGTGGCTGAACTTTTTCTCACTGCGGGAGACTTTTGCCCACTGCGGAGGACTTTTGAAATTTGCCACCCAAAGATAGATTATGGTCAGTCTGTGGCTGAACGTTTGCTCACCGCAAGAGACTTTTGCCCACTGCGTGACACTTTTAAATTTACCACCCGAAGATTGACTTTGGCCAGTCTGTGGCTGGACTTTTGCTCACTGCGGGAGAGTTTTGCCCACTATGGGGGACTTTTGAAATTTACCACCCGAAGATGGACTTTGCCCAGTCTGTGGCTGGACTTTTGCTCACTGCGGGAGACTTTTGCCCATTGCGGGGGACTTTTGAAAATTTCCCCCCGATGATGAATTTGGCCAATTTGTGGGTGGACTTTTGCTCAATGCGGGAGACTTTTGCCCATTGTAGGGGACTTTTGTCCACTGTGGGGAACTTTAGAAATTCGCCACCTGAAGATGGGCTTTGGCTAGTCTGTGGCTGGACTTTTGCTCACTGTGGGAGACTTTTGCCCACTGTGGGGGATTGTTTCCTAATGTGGGGTACTTTAGAAATTTGCCACCTGAAGATGGACTTTGGCCAGTCTGTGGCTGGACTTTTTCTCACTACGGGAGACCTTTTCCCACTGCGGAGAACTTTTGAAATTTTCCACCCGAAGATGGACTTTGGCCAGTCTGTGGCTGAACTTTTGCTTACTGTAGGAGACTTTTGCACACATCGGGGGACTTTTGAAATTTGCCACCCGAAGATGGACTTTGGCCTGTCTGTGGCTGAACTTTTGCTCACTTCGGGAGACTTTGGCCAACAACGGGGGACTTTTGAAATTTATCTCCCGAAGATGGACTATGGCCAGGCTGTGGCTGGACTTTTGCTCACTACGGGAGAATATTGCCCACTGCGGGGACTTTTGAAATTTGCCACCCGAAGATGGACTTTTGCTAGTCTGTCGCTGGACTTTTGCTCACTGTGGGAGACTTTTGCCCAATGTGGCGGACCTTTACCCACTGTGGGGTACTTTAAAAATTTGCCACCCGAAGATGGACTTTGGCCAGTCAGTGGCTGGAATTTTGCTCACTGCGGGAGACTTTTGCCCACTGCGGGGGACTTTTGAAATTTGCCACCCGAAAATGGACTTTGGCTAATCTGTGGCTGGACTTTTGCTCACTATGGGAGACTTTTGCCCACTATGGGGGACCTTTGCCCACTGTGGGGTACTTTAGAAAATTGCCACCCGAAGATGGACTTTGGCCAGTCTGTGGCTGGACTTTTTCTCACTGCGGGAGACTTTTGCCCACTGCGGAGGACTTTTGAAATTTGCCACCCAAAGATAGATTATGGTCAGTCTGTGGCTGAACGTTTGCTCACCGCAAGAGACTTTTGCCCACTGCGTGACACTTTTAAATTTGCCACCCGAAGATTGACTTTGGCCAGTCTGTGTCTGGACTTTTGCTCACTGAGGGAGACTTTTGGCCACTGCGGGGGACTTGTGAAATTTGTAACCCGAAGATGGACTTTGGCTAGTCTATGGATGGACTTTTGTTCACTGCGTGAGACTTTTTCCCGCTGTGGGGGACTTTTGAAATTTGTCACCCGAAGAGGGACTTTGGTCAGTCTGTGGCTGGACTTTTTCTCACTACGGGAGACCTTTTCCCACTGCGGAGAACTTTTGAAATATTCCACCCGAAGATGGACTTTGGCCAGTTTGTGGCTGAACTTTTGCTTACTGCAGGAGACTTTTGCCCACAGCGGGGGACTTTTGAAATTTGCCACCCGAAGATGGACTTTGGCCTGTCTATGGCTGAACTTTTGCTCACTTCGGGAGACTTTGGCCGACAACGGGGGACTTTTGAAATTTGTCTCCCGAAGATGGACTTTAGCCAGTCTGTGGCTGGACTTTTGCTCACTGCGGGAGAATTTTGCCCACTGCGGGGGACTTTTGAAATTTGCCACCCGAAGATGGACTTTGGCTAGTCTGTGGCTGGACTTTTGATCACTGTGGGAGACTTTTGCCCACTGTGGGGGACCTTTGCCCACTGTGGGGTACTTTAAAAATTTGCCACCCGAAGATAGACTTTGGCCAGTCTGTGGCTGGACTTTTGCTCACTGCGGGAGAGTTTTGCCCAATGCGGGGGACTTTTGATATTTGCCACCCGAAAATGGACTTTGGCTAGTCTGTGGCTGGACTTTTGCTCACTATGGGTGACTTTTGCCCACTGTGGGGAACCATTGCCCACTGTGGGGTACTTTAGAAATTTGCCACCCGAAGATGGACTTTGGTCAGTCTGTGGCTGAACTTTTTCTCACTGCGGGAGACTTTTGCCCACTGCGGAAGACTTTTGAAATTTGCCACCCGAAGATGGATTATGGACAGTCTGTGGCTGAACGTTTGCTCACCGCAAGAGACCTTTGCCCACTGCGTGAGACTTTTAAATTTGCCACCCAAAGATTGACTTTGGCCAGTCTGTGGCTGGACTTTTGCCCACTGCGGAGGACTTTTGAAATTCGCCACCCGAAGATGGATTAGGGTCAGTCTGTGGCTGAACGTTTGCTCACCGCAAGAGACTTTTGCCCACTGCGTGAGACTTTTAAATTTGTAACCCGAAGATGGACTTTGCCCAGTCTGTGGCTGGACTTTTGCTCACTGCGGGAGACTTTTGCCCATTGCGGGGGACTTTTGAAATTTTCCCCCCGATGATGACTTTGGCCAATTTGTGGGTGGACTTTTGCTCAATGCGGGAGACTTTTGCCCATTGTAGGGGACTTTTGTCCACTGTGGGGAACTTTAGAAATTCGCCACCTGAAGATGGGCTTTGGCTAGTTTGTGGCTGGACTTTTGCTCACTGTGGGAGACTTTTGCCCACTGTGGGGGATTGTTGCCTAATGTGGGGTACTTTAGAAATTTGCCACCTGAAGATGGACTTTGGCCAGTCTGTGGCTGGACTTTTTCTCACTACGGGAGACCTTTTCCCACTGCGGAGAACTTTTGAAATTTTCCACCCGAAGATGGACTTTGGCCAGTCTGTGGCTGAACTTTTGCTTACTATAGGAGACTTTTGCACACATCGGGGGACTTTTGAAATTTGCCACCCGAAGATGGACTTTGGCCTGTCTGTGGCTGAACTTTTGCTCACTTCGGGAGACTTTGGCCAACAACTGGGGACTTTTGAAATTTATCTCCCGAAGATGGACTTTGGCCAGGCTGTGGCTGGACTTTTGCTCACTACGGGAGAATATTGCCCACTGCGGGGACTTTTCAAATTTGCCACCCGAAGATGGACTTTTGCTAGTCTGTCGCTGGACTTTTGCTCACTGTGGGAGACTTTTGCCCAATGTGGCGGACCTTTACCCACTGTGGGGTACTTTAAAAATTTGCCACCCGAAGATGGACTTTGGCCAGTCTGTGGCTGGAATTTTGCTCACTGCGGGAGACTTTTGCCCACTGCGGGGGACTTTTGAAATTTGCCACCCGAAAATGGACTTTGGCTAGTCTGTGGCTGGACTTTTGCTCACTATGGGAGACTTTTGCCCACTATGGGGGACCTTTGCCCACTGTGGGGTACTTTAGAAATCTGCCACCTGAAGATGGACTTTGGCCAGTCTGTGGCTGGACTTTTTCTCACTGCGGGAGACTTTTGCCCACTGCGGAGGACTTTTGAAATTTGCCACCCGAAAATGGACTTTGGCTAGTCTGTGGCTGGACTTTTGCTCACTATGGGAGACTTTTGCCCACTATGAGGGACCTTTGCCCACTGTGGGGTACTTTAGAAATTTGCCACCCGAAGATGGACTTTGGCCAGTCTGTGGCTGGACTTTTTCTCACTGCGGGAGACTTTTGCCCACTGCGGAGGACTTTTGAAATTTTCCACCCAAAGATAGATTATGGTCAGTCTGTGGCTGAACGTTTTCTCACCGCAAGAGACTTTTGCCCACTGCGTGACACTTTTAAATTTGCCACCCGAAGATTGACTTTGGCCAGTCTGTGGCTGGACTTTTGCTCACTGCGGGAAACTTTTGGCCACTGCGAGGGACTTGTGAAATTTGTAACCCGAAGATGGACTTTGGCCAGTCTATGGCTGGACTTTTGTTCACTGCGTGAGACTTTTGCCCGTTGTGGGGGACTTTTGAAATTTGTCACCCGAAGAGGGACTTTGGTCAGTCTGTGGTTGGCCTTTTTCTCACTACGGGAGACTTTTGCCCGCTGTGGGGGACTTTTGAAATTTGTCACCCGAAGAGGGACTTTGGTCAGTCTGTGGCTGGACTTTTGTTCACTGCGGGAGACTTTTGCCCGCTGTGGGGGACTTTTGAAATTTGCCACCTGAAGATGGACTTTGGTCAGTCTGTGGCTGGACTTTTGCTCACTGCGGGAGACTTTTGCCCACTATGGGGGACTTTTGAAATTTACCACCCGAAGATGGACTTTGCCCAGTCTGTGGCTGGACTTTTGCTCACTGCGGGAGACTTTTGCCCATTGCGGGGGACTTTTGAAATTTTCCCCCCGATGATGAATTTGGCCAATTTGTGGGTGGACTTTTGCTCAATGCGGGAGACTTTTGCCCATTGTAGGGGACTTTTGTCCACTGTGGGGAACTTTAGAAATTCGCCACCTGAAGATGGGCTTTGGCTAGTCTGTGGCTGGACTTTTGCTCACTGTGGGAGACTTTTGCCCACTGTGGGGGATTGTTGCCTAATGTGGGGTACTTTAGAAATTTGCCACCTGAAGATGGACTTTGGCCAGTCTGTGGCTGGACTTTTTCTCACTACGGGAGACCTTTTCCCACTGCGGAGAACTTTTGAAATTTTCCACCCGAAGATGGACTTTGGCCAGTCTGTGGCTGAACTTTTGCTTACTGTAGGAGACTTTTGCACACATCGGGGGACTTTTGAAATTTGCCACCCGAAGATGGACTTTGGCCTGTCTGTGGCTGAACTTTTGCTCACTTCGGGAGACTTTGGCCAACAACGGGGGACTTTTGAAATTTATCTCCCGAAGATGGACTTTGGCCAGGCTGTGGCTGGACTTTTGCTCACTACGGGAGAATATTGCCCACTGCGGGGACTTTTGAAATTTGCCACCCGAAGATGGACTTTGGCTAGTCTGTCGCTGGACTTTTGCTCACTGTGGGAGACTTTTGCCCAATGTGGCGGAACTTTACCCACTGTGGGGTACTTTAAAAATTTGCCACCCGAAGATGGACTTTGGCCAGTCTGTGGCTGGAATTTTGCTCACTGCGGGAGACTTTTGCCCACTGCGGGGGACTTTTGAAATTTGCCACCCGAAAATGGACTTTGGCTAATCTGTGGCTGGACTTTTGCTCACTATGGGAGACTTTTGCCGACTATGGGGGACCTTTGCCCACTGTGGGGTACTTTAGAAAATTGCCACCCGAAGATGGACTTTGGCCAGTCTGTGGCTGGACTTTTTCTCACTGCGGGAGACTTTTGCCCACTGCGGAGGACTTTTGAAATTTGCCACCCAAAGATAGATTATGGTCAGTCTGTGGCTGAACGTTTTCTCACCGCAAGAGACTTTTGCCCACTGCGTGACACTTTTAAATTTGCCACCCGAAGATTGACTTTGGCCAGTCTGTGGCTGGACTTTTGCTCACTGAGGGAGACTTTTGGCCACTGCGGGGGACTTGTGAAATTTGTAACCCGAAGATGGACTTTGGCCAGTCTATGGCTGGACTTTTGTTCACTGCGTGAGACTTTTTCCCGCTGTGGGGGACTTTTGAAATTTGTCACCCGAAGAGGGACTTTGGTCAGTCTGTGGCTGGACTTTTTCTCACTACGGGAGACCTTTTCCCACTGCGGAGAACTTTTGAAATATTCCACCCGAAGATGGACTTTGGCCAGTTTGTGGCTGAACTTTTGCTTACTGCAGGAGACTTTTGCCCACAGCGGGGGACTTTTGAAATATGCCACCCGAAGATGGACTTTGGCCTGTCTACGGCTGAACTTTTGCTCACTTCGGGAGACTTTGGCCGACAACGGGGGACTTTTGAAATTTGTCTCCCGAAGATGGACTTTAGCCAGTCTGTGGCTGGACTTTTGCTCACTGCGGGAGAATTTTGCCCACTGCGGGGGACTTTTGAAATTTGCCACCCGAAGATGGACTTTGGCTAGTCTGTGGCTGGACTTTTGATCACTGTGGGAGACTTTTGCCCACTGTGGGGGACCTTTGCCCACTGTGGGGTACTTTAAAAATTTGCCACCCGAAGATAGACTTTGGCCAGTCTGTGGCTGGACTTTTGCTCACTATGGGAGACTTTTGCCCACTGTGGGGAACCTTTGCCCACTGTGGGGTACTTTAGAAATTTGCCACCCGAAGATGGACTTTGGCCAGTCTGTGGCTGAACTTTTTCTCACTGCGGGAGACTTTTGCCCACTGCGGAAGACTTTTGAAATTTGCCACCCGAAGATGGATTATGGCCAGTCTGTGGCTGAACGTTTGCTCACCGCAAGAGACCTTTGCCCACTGCGTGAGACTTTTAAATTTGCCACCCAAAGATTGACTTTGGCCAGTCTGTGGCTGGACTTTTGCCCACTGCGGAGGACTTTTGAAATTCGCCACCCGAAGATGGATTAGGGTCAGTCTGTGGCTGAACGTTTGCTCACCGCAAGAGACTTTTGCCCACTGCGTGAGACTTTTAAATTTGTAACCAGAAGATGGACTTTGGCCAGTCTGTGGCTGGACTTTTGTTCACTGCGGGAGACTTTTGCCCATTGTGGGAGATTTTTGAAATTTGCCACCCGAAGATGGACTTTGGTTAGACTGTGGCTGGACTTATGCTCACTGCGGGAGACTTTTGCCCACTATGGGGGACTTTTGAAATTTGCCACCCGAAGATGGACTTTGGCCAGTCTGTGGCTGGACTTTTGCTCACTGCGGGAGACTTTTGCCCACTGCGGGGGACTTTTGAAATTTGCCCCCCGATGATAGACTTTGGCCAATTTGTGGGTGGACTTTTGCTCAATGTGGGAGACTTTTGCCCATTGTAGGGGACTTTTGCCCATTGTGGGGAACTTTAGAAATTCGCCACCCGAAGATGGACTTTGGCTAGTCTGTGGTTGGACTTTTGCTCATTGTGGGAGTCTTTTGCCCACTGTGGGGGACTTTTGCCCAATGTGGGGTACTTTAGAAATTTGCCACCCGAAGATGGACTTTGGCCATTCTATGGCTGGACTTTTGCTCATTGCGGGAGACTTTTGCCCACTGCGGGGGACTTTTGAAATTTTCCACCCGAAGATGGACTTTGGCCAGTCTGTGGCTGGACTTTTTCTCACTATGTGAGACCTTTTCCCACTGCGGAGAACTTTTGAAATTTTCCACCCGAAGATGGACTTTGGCCAGTCTGTGGCTGAACTTTTGCTTACTGCAGGAGACTTTTGACCACAACAGGGAATTTTGAAATTTACCACCCGAAGATGGACTTTGGCCTGTCTGTGTCTGAACTTTTGCTCACTTCGGGAGGCTTTGGCCGACAACGGGGAACTTTTGAAATTTGTCTCCCGAAGATGGACTTTGGCCAGTCTGTGGCTGGACTTTTGCTCACTGCGGGAGACTTTTGCCCACTGTGGGGGACTTTTGAAATTTGCCACCCGAAGATTGACTTTGGCCATCTGTGGCTGTAGTTTTGCTCACTGTGGGAGACTTTTTCCCACTGCGGGGGACTTTTGAAATTTTCCACCCGAAGATAGACTTTGGTCAGTCTGTGGCTGGACTTTTGCTCACTACGGGAGACCTTTGCCCACTGTTGGGGACTTTGGAAATTAACCACCCGAAGATGGACTTTGGCCAGTCCGTGGCTGGACTTTTGCTCACTGCGGGAGACTTTTGGCCACTGCGGGGGACTTGTGAAATTTGTAACCCGAAGATGGACTTTTGCCAGTCTGTGGCTGGACTTTTGTTCACTACGGGAGACTTTTGCCCGCTGTGGTGGACTTTTGAAATTTGCCACCCGAAGATGGACTTTGGTCAGTCTGTGGCTGGACTTTTGCTCACTGCGGGAGACTTTTGCCCACTACGGGGGACATTTGAAATTTTCCACCCGAAGATAGTCTTTGGCCAGTCTGTGGCTGGACTTTTGCTCACTACGGTAGACCTTTGCCCACTGTTGGGGTCTTTGGAAATTTGCCACCCAAAGATGGACTTTGGCCAGTTTGTGGATGGACTTTTGCTCACTGCGGGAGATTTTTGCCCACTGTGGGGGACTTTTCAAATTTTCCACCCGAAGATGGACTTTGGCCAGTCTGTGGCTGGACTTTTGCTCAATGCGAAAGACTTTTACCCACTGCGGGGGACTTTTGAAATTTTCCATCCGAAGATGGACTTTGGCCAGTCTGTGGTTGGACTTTTGCTCACTACGAGAGACTTTTGCCCATTGCGGGGGACTTTTGAAATTTGCCACCTGAAGATGGACTTTGGCCGGTCTGTGGCTGGACTTTTTCTAACTGCTGAAGACTTTTTCCCACTGCGGGGGACATTTTAAATTTGCCAACCGAAGATGGGTTTCGGCCAGTCTGTGGCTGGACTTTTGCTCACTGTGGGAGACTTTGGCCAACCGCGGTGGACTTTTGAAATTTGCCACCCGAAGATGGACTTTGGCTAGTCTATGGTTGGACTTTTGCTCATTGTGGAAGTCTTTTGCCCACTACGGGGGACTTTGGCCCATTGTGGGGAACTTTAAAAATTCGCCACCCAAAGATGGACTTTGTCCAGTCTGTCGCTGTACTTTTACATATTGCGGGAGAATTTTGCCCACTGCGGGGTACTTTTGAAATTTGCCACCCGAAGATGGACTTTGGCCAGTCTGTGGCTGGACTTTGACTCACTGCGAGAGACTTTTGCCCACTGCGGGTGACTTTTGAACTTTGTCACCCGAAGATGGACTTTGGCTAGTCTGTGGCTGGACTTTTGCTCACTGTGGGAGACTTTTGCCCATTGTGGGGGACTTTTGCTCAATGTGGGGTACTTTAGAAATTTTCTACCCGAAATGGACTTTTTCCAGTCTGTGACTGGACTTTTGCTCACTAAGGGAGACTTTCGAAATTTGTCACCCGAAGATGGACTTTGGTCAGTCTGTGGATGGACTTTTTCTCACTACGGGAGACTTTTGCCCACTGCGGAGGACTTTTGAAATTTGCCACCCGAAGATGGACTTTGGCCAGTCTGTGGTTGAACCTTTGCTCTCTGCAGGAGACTTTTGCGCACTGCGGGGGACTTTTGAAATTTGTCACTCGAAGATGGACTTTGGCCAGTCTGTGGCTGAACTTTTGCCCACTGTGGGGGAATTTTGCCCATTGAGGGGTACTTTAGAAATTTGCCACCCGAAATGGACTTTTTCCAGTCTGTGGCTGGACTTTTGCTCACTCCGGGTGACTTTTGCCCACTGCGGGGGACTTTTGAAATTTGCCACCCGAAGATGGACTTTGGCCAGTCTGTGGCTTGACTTTTTCTCAATAAGGGAGTCCTTTTCCCACTGCGGAGGACTTTTTAAATTTGCCACCCGAAGATTGACTTTGGCCAGTGTGTGGCTGGACTTTTGCTCACTGCGGGAGACTTTTGGCCACTGCGGGGGATTTGTGAAATTTGTAACGCGAAGATGGACTTTGGCCAGTCTATGGCTGGACTTTTGCTCACTGCGGGAGACTTTTGCCCGCTGTGGGGGACTTTTGAAATTTGCCACTTGAAGATGGACTTTGGTCAGTCTGTGGCTAGACTTTTGCTCACTGCGGGAGACTTTTGCCCACTACGGGGGACTTTTGAAATTTGCCACCCGAAGATGGACTTTGGCCAGTCTGTGGCTGGACTTTTGCTCACTGCGGGAGACTTTTGCCCACTGCGGGTGACTTTTGAAATTTGCCCCCCGAAGATGGACTTTGGCCAATCTGTGGGTGGACTTTTGCTCAATGCGGGAGACTTTTGCTCACTGTAGGGGACTTTTGCCCACTGAAGGAAACTTTAGAAATTCGCCACGCGAAGATGGACTTTGGCCAGTCTGTGGCTGGACTTTTGCTCACTGCGGGAACATTTGCCCACTGCGGGGTGTAAACACACCAAATTTGCCCTCACCCATTCACACCATGGCTTGTGATCATTTCATATGCATAAACTCAATCATACCATCTCATATTACATTTTTGTTTCACTGCATTGGTTCTAAGTCATCTGCATCTAGGGTTTGAGATCTGAGCAATCCAAGAGTTTCTTGAGCCATTCCAAAGGTCATCAATCACTTCAAAGGGGTCCATGTATTGTTCAAGCATCATTTTATATCCTCTCAAAGTCAAGAATGTCAAAAAATCACAAGAACTGAGAATGGCATGGAAGCAGAGCCAAGTTTGACTGCACAGTTGACCTAGAATTAGGGTTTTGGTTTCAAGGGCCATAACTTCAAATTCTTTGGTCATTCTTGTTTCTATTGGTCTCTATATGGCATAGGGAGTATGCATATCAATTTTCATGAAGAAATTCAATGGGGAAGTCATCTGATCAAGAGTTGACTTTTCAAGCAAGTCAGTGCAAAATCAGGGCATCTGAGGCCCCATGACCCAACCAAAGGGTGTTCTTCATCATTTTGATTGTATATGACCTTTATTTGATCATAGAAGAAGTTGGAAGTTCACAAATTTGAAGAATTTCAAGTCTTTTGCAAAGTTGACTTTTTGGGCAAGTTTGACTTTTAATGAAATTGTCATTTTAGGCAACTTTTTCAACCTTTACTTTTTGATTCAAAAAAGCTTCAAATGGAAAAACTTTGGTCATGAAAGTTGTAGAATGGATCATTCCCTTTTCAAAAAGTACAAGAACATGACCTAATTCATTTTGGATCAAAAGTTATGGCTTGTTAAAGTTGGCAAAAATCACAAAATTTCAAAGTTTCTACCAAAGAGGCAAAGTTGCAAATTCACTTCTCAAGGCAAATTTAGTTATCAAATGGACTTCTAACTTCACAACATGATCATACAAGACCTAAAAATCAGAATGGGCCAAGGGATTATTCATTTTTGTGGCCTATGGATCAAGATTTTTCATAAGAATCAAAAGCAAGGCAAGTTACAAAACTCATCATAGTTTACCATCCACTTGCTTGCTAGCTTGCTGAACCATCCTAGGCATCTCCCCACATCATGCTGCGCAGGACACACCTTTTGTACTTGGCTAGCAAGTAGCCCATGCCCTTCTTACACAAACATTGACATTTTGGCAACTTAAGCCATACCTATCAATAAAGCACACATCACTTCTTCTGACCAATCCCAATTGTTTATACTATCCAAAAGCAAGCCAAAGCAACTACAACACAGGCCTGAAACACTCCATAGCACAACATTCTCATTTTCACCTCATCTTGCAAGAGCATTCGAAAATCATCAGACAAGCCACAAACACTCAAACAAACTTCACCAATCAACTCAACACATCTTCCTGGTCACAAAGCACCCTTCACCATAGCCTGAAACTCAAAGAATCAAAAACACGATCACCACCTGCCATTGAACAGAACTCCTGCCATCTCTCAAACCAGCCATTGCAAGCTTCAAACAAACATTGCAAGCTTCTTAGGGGGATCATTGGAGTGCATTTGAGCCAAAGAAACAGCCAGAAAGCTTCTGAATCGAAAGCTTCAGTTCAGGTAGTCAACTCCAAACTTTTTTCCAGAAACATGTTTTTAAGTTCTTAATAGCTTCTATGCACTCCCCTGATCATGAATATATGCTTACTTTTGAAAATGGTTGAGAAACCAGGATGTATGCACTGTCTGAAACTTTTGCCCTAAAAATGTTTTGATTCGATTTGGCTGATTAATGAACGAAAAATGTTGTTTGATTGAGGGTTTTGATTCGTTTTTAAGTGGGGATGAATTCTGGGTAGTTAGATTTTGTTTTGGATGCGTGTAGAGAGAGTTTGAGATTTGAGATGGCCGGAGAAGACGACCGGAACAGTGTTCCGGTCGCCTGAAAGTCATTAGGGCATAATTAATTAGGGCTAATCATAATTATGGAAGTTTGAATCTCAGCCCTTGGATGTGGCGCCAAGTCAAACGCGCGCGTGTTTCATTTGAATGCTGACCATTGATCTGTTTGACTTCTCATTAAATCCAATTTTATTTTCTTTTTATTTCATTTCTTTTCTCCATTTTATTTAAAATAGCAAAACAATTTTAAAAATTCTGAAAATTTTTATATAAACTCTTATGAATTTTCAGAAACCAAAAACATTTTTATTTTTATTTTTTGCATTAAAAAATATTTTTAAATCATTTAAAAGTTTATTTTTAATTAATTAATGAGAATTAATTAATTAAAAATACTTTTAGGTATTTAAAAATCACCAAAAAATTCATGAAACATTTAAAATCATTTAGAAACATTG
Source organism: Lathyrus aphaca (assembly GCA_963966055.1). Classification (NCBI taxonomy): domain Eukaryota; kingdom Viridiplantae; phylum Streptophyta; class Magnoliopsida; order Fabales; family Fabaceae; genus Lathyrus; species Lathyrus aphaca. Next base: position 451,235,526 of record OZ014521.1, read on the forward strand.
TCCAATCCTCAAACCAAATTTCTATTTTGATCTTGATGTCTTTTGAGAATTTTTCATGGAATTAAAATCATTTCAAGGCATTATTTTGATCCAAACTTCAAAAAATCATTTCTGCCTAACCATTGAGAGTTGGACCTTGATTCTTTTTGAATTGCATTTTGTTTAGCATGTAGTTTGTGAGATTAAATTGGCTTGAATTGATCTTTCATTTTCAAATTGTTTGACGTTTTTCTTGTTAAGGTACCCTAAAACCCTAGAAAACTTAGGAAATTCATAACACTAATTAGGTTAAGAGTTAGAACCCCTCCTTTGGGCAGTGACTTTGTATAGGTTTAGGGTTCCCTTGAATGCATTTTCAATTTTTTATCTTGATGTTTGCTTCTGATTTTGGTTTTTGTTTGATGCATTGATCATAAACCCTAATTTGGGCTTTCATTTGCATTCATCTTGCATTTGCTTGCATACCATGACTTGCCATAGCATTTTATGCATTCATTTGATTCATTAGACATCTTAAGACATGTTGAAAGCATGTTTGATCATTGCATCATGTATTTGCCATGTTGTATGTCATTTGCATTTCATAACTTTTCATGTATGATCATGGTTCTAAACTTCCTCCATTTGCATCCATTTGTTCATATGATCATCCTCATGCCTTGATTCATGTTTGCAGCATCTCATAGCATCATTATCATCTCACACATGCTTCTGGTTTTGGTTTGCATCATCACATTGCATTCCATTTGCATTGCATTTCATTCCTTTTGCTAACTTTTCAGGTGGTAAGCAACTTTGAGAAGTGAATTTTCCTTCACTTCTCACAACTTATTTTCATCTCTTTTATGCATCCTTGCTGCATTTTGTTTTGTGTTTGAGATTGAGCTTGCTCTTTCTTCTTCATCTCACTTTCTTTCCTCAAGTGACTTGTCTTCTTAAAGGAAGCAAGTTGCTTTGCTTCTCTTGTTCCTTTCATCTGCTTCCTGGTGGTTCCATTGAAGACTTCTTTCTTAAAACCTCACAAACCTTAAGAACAACCAAGCATGACAATGATTAGGGTTTTGATTAGTCCCCCACTTAGTTTTACCTTTGTGTCTCATTGAGTCTTCTCTTCTCATCTCATAATCAAGGACTAAACCCTAAAGGCTTTAAGGCTTTGTGATTAAGCTTATGCCTGCATCCTTCTATTAGGATGGAGTGTATAACTTTAATCCTAAGTGTTAAACCCTTAATGTGTTTAACTCCTTTAATCAATCCATCTAATAATCATCAAGACATCAAGCTTGTAACTTGGGTCTTGCATTAGGGTTCTAATTCTTCCTTAATTGGTTAAGAAGGACTAACCCTAATGTTAATGGACAAGTCCCCCTCAAGTTGTCTTACAAACCCTAAAACTCACTTCTTCATCATATCATTAACTAAAATCCACTTAATAGAGGCTTTGTTTTGTCATGAGTTTAATCCCTAATCATGGATTAAGTTGAGGAGCTTTCCTCAGCTTAAACATTCTCATCTATTATCCTTCTATTAGGATGGTGTAATGAGTCTGTTTAATCCCTGATTATGGCTTAATCTCATTACTTAACACTAAACAAAAACCACAAAAACATCTAAATAATCACAAGTAGGTTAATGATCTTAATCCTGCATCAAAGGTGATTAAGTGTGAGAAGCTGATTTCACACTTAAGGTATTCTCATTACCCCTAATCAGAGGGAAGATGTGATGAGTTTACTAAATCCATTGGTTTAGGCTTAAGCTCACTAACTTATGACAAACTTTCAAAAAGCAATAAAAGACTGAAAACTCAAAAACAAACAATAATCGTTTCCTCCGGGATTCTTTTCTCATCTCACTCACTCATGAACGAGAACTTGCTTCTTCCGTCTAATGCAAGACAGTTTGCACCTGAGCCAGACAGGTCATACACTTGAGCATAGACAAGTAAGCAGTTCACAAGTCAATTCATCTTTCAGTCTCTTTGGGTAGAACTACGGTGTTCTGACTTCCTCATTGCACGAGAGGATACGTAGGCATAACTTAACAGTTATCGAACAAAAGTCTCTGTATATTCCCCCTCTTTCAGCACCATTCTTTTAGCCTCATATTCTTGAGCATTTCACTCTTATTCTTACACTGACACTTCACTTAGACACTTCACTTTTCTTTTACACTGACACCTGTACATCCTTTTCCAGCTCTTTATACACAGATTGCACTGACACTACCCCTTTAAAACACAAATTTTTTTAAGCGTGGATCCCGTCGAGTACGGCGGACAATCTGGGTGCTAATACCTTCCCAGGTTGTAACCAACCCCCTTTCTCAGTCTCTCTGGTTCACAACCGTCTTATCCATATCTTTCTTGGTCTATGCAGCATTGCCTTTCCTCCGGGATAAAAATGCCTAGCTGGCGACTCTTTTCATCTCCTGTGAGTTCACATCTGTGTGTTTTCGCATCTCCTTTCGCCGACCGTTCGCGTCTGTACCCCTCTTGGCCCCGGTGTCACTTGGTGGGAGCGACAGCTTGGCGACTCTGCTGGGGACCCTTATACTGTAACCAGGGCTTCTGGTTCTTTTTGTGGGTTCTTCCTAGAGCTTGTTTGATTTGTGTTTACTGGGGTGTTATGTGCTATCTGTGCTTGTATATTTGTTTTATTTACTGCTTTATGTACAGTTTTGTTTTATTGCTTTCTTTATAGCTTTACATATATCATACTGTCATACTGTGCTGGCTGGATCTGCTTTTTGCTTTGGTGGGTGGGATTCTATTGAGAGTTTAAAGGTCTTATACCTGGGACCTGAGTGACACCTAGGCTAGAGTGTTTCATGTTCTTTCCCATTCCATTTCGGTCTGGTGCGGGAATATGAAACACAGTTCAGATATGGGTTTCTTCTTGAGAACTCTGTGCTGCAGATCTCCTGTAGTGCTAGGGCTATCTGGGAAGCCTGCTAAGTCTGGATGACCTTTAGTATTGACCTTCAGAAACTGAGGTGAATTAGAGGAGGATCTTTTATGGTTATTGTAAACACTGTACCTCCGGGTTAGAAGTGTTTACACTTCTCATAACTGATCCAAGTCTAAGGATCCTTGTTTTAGAACACCACCTGTGAGGGGGTTGGGCTGTTTACAGGTTTGCAAGTACCCTTGACCTCATCATACCCTGTTACTTTGTTTTGATTAAGAGTACTCCATTTTGGGACAGTTCTTGTGATTTAACCCTGGACATGTGAATCTTTATTTGAGTCCCCCACCTTGGTTACTGGACTTATGAACCTCCATCTGTATTTCTTGAATATACATGGACTTATATCAGAGCAGCTAATCAGATCCAGCTTGATCACAAACCCTTGCATATCATTTGCATACATCATCATTTGCATCATTTAACATTTGCTTATTTGTTTTTCAGGGTATCCGCATCATATATTTTGGCTTGGTTTTGACCCCTTTATCTGATTAGACCTTTGTTCACCAGCTATCTGCTTCAGTGATCTCCATCAGCTACCTGCTTCAGTCACTTGCATCACTAGCATCAGCCTGTCAGTGGCCCATCTTCAGTGTTATTCTCCATCATCAGCATCTCTCTCAGCTCTTCTTCAGCAGCATGGCACCCAAGAAGAGCAACATCTCCTATCATTTCTTTGAGCCTGAGCTAGCTGGCATCAGGAAGATCCAGGTCCTGATTACTCCAGACCATATACCACTATTCAGGGAACACTTTGGGGGCATACTTGATGTGGTTATGGATTTGGACCCTTCCCAGAGGAGCTTGATTCATACTTGCCTGCAGTTCTATGATCCCCCTCTGAGGTGCTTCACCTTCCAGGATTTTCAGTTGGGGCCTTTATTAGAGGAGTATTCATCATTGGTTGGTATACCTGTCAGGGGTGGAGTCCCCTTCAACCCTGAGATGGCTTTTCCTAGTAATGAAGAATTGGCCAGAGCATTGTGTTTCGAACCCTCTCTGATTGGACAAAACATGACTACCAAAGCTGGAATCTCTGGTCTACACTTGGATTTCTTGACTTCTCAGGCCATCCTAAAGGCTCTTTGGGAGAGTGGAAGGCAGTCTATGCTTTGTTGGCCCTTAGCATATATGGGGTCATACTTTTTGCAGATGAGCCTAAATTTATTAGCAAGAATGCAATTCATCTTTTCATCCTGAAGAACCCAGTACCCACCTTACTGGGAGATTTCTACTACTCCATCCACCAAAGGAATGAAAAGCAAAGAGGAAGATTGGTAAGGTGCTGTGCTCCCCTGTTCCATACCTGGCTGCTTAGACATTTGCCTAAGACTGATGCATTTCTGAATCCTCATCAGAAAAAGAATTGGGCTAGAAGACTCACTGCTTTAACCTCAGCTGACATCAGGTGGTGCACTCAGAGCACCAAGGGCAGGGACATCATAACTAGTTGTGGACAGTTCCCCAATGTACCCCTAATAGGAGTAAAGGGTTGTATCAACTACAACCCTCTGCTATTCAAAAGAAAACTGGGCTATGCATTGGTCCACACCCCCAGAGCACAAGACTTGGCTGAGACTCTTTACTGTGAGATTAAGCCTAATCTGGCTATTGTCAGGCAAGCATCCTGGGCTTGGGACAATGTCCAGACTAAGGGAATGGCTGTTCTTGGAAGATGCAACAATGTGGCCTCAGCACAGTACTATGAGTGGTCCCATGCCAGGGCTCAATTTTCTGGGATGCTCTTCACCATGGAGGATATACCTGGACCATCCTCAGCACCACCTCCTGTCACTGTCAGTTTAGAGGAGTTTGAGAAACTGAAAGAAAGAAATGAGAAGCTGACTCAGGCTCTACAGAAAACCCTCTGGGAGAGGAGTGATGGTCGGCTGGACATTGAGAGGCTAGAGAAGCTTAAGGTGGAGCATCTAGCTAGGATTGAGAAGTCAGAAGACTATATTAAGAAGTCAAGGGCTGGAGAGCAGATTTTGAAGAATGCCTGCAAGGAGGCTCAGTTCCAGAAGGCCAGGACTGATTTGTATCTGAAAGAGAGTCAAGCTAGGTGGGTCAGGATCACCGAAGCTCGTACTCTGGAGGATAAGAGGACTCAGGATAAGATTGAGCAGTTGGAGGCTAGTGCAAAGGAGCAAAAGGAGGCTCTGCTAGCAGCCCAGAGAGAGATCTCAGAGTTGAAGATCAGAGCTGGTGTGAAGAGGTCAAAGGACCAGAGTCAACACAAGAAGCTAACTGCAGCTGTTGCTACCAGGAATCTTCTCATCAGGAACCTCACAGAGCGTCCAGCTGATCCTGTGACTGAAGCACTTCTAAAGGAAGTTCAGGAGGATGAGTTTGGTCTTGGTGTTTGACTTTTGCTTGTTGTTGCTTTCATTTTATGTACTTTTCCTTTTTTTGTTGCATTTTGACCCCTCAGGGGCATGTATTGTAATAAAAAAATTATGTATCATTCACCTTTTTGTAATATATTTATTAGTTTGCTTTATCTAAGTTCTTCAAGCAACATCACAAGCATCTTCCTCATGGGGTCTGGAAAGGTCAAAACCAAGTGCCAAGCCGGATACCTTGGAAACAAATAAGCATACTGCATTGCATACTAACCTTTGTTTGTTTTGTTTTTGTTACTAACTCTGTTGTGGTTCAGGAACTATTGCTCGACGTCGGGTGTTCCCACTCAACCGTCCACACAGATATCCCACCCGCAACAACCTTCCGGGTATACAGATGGACCAGGTACAGCAGGACCTTACAGAGGTCAGGGCTCAAATGGCCAAGGAAAGACTAGAAATGAGGAACCAGATGACTCAGTTTATGGAGGTGATGAATAATATGGCTCAGAGCCAGGAGAGATTAAGAGCCTTGGTAGAGAGGCAGAATCAGGAAGACCCCCATCTAGGGACTGCTGGGACAAGTAACAATGAGAGGGTTCAGCCTCATATCAACCCACCTGTATTTGGACCCCACCTTCATCCAGAGATCAATATCCCTGCTAATGCACAAGGGAACGCTACTACAGGCAGAGTGCTGCAAGAAGACCCCCAGGAAGATCAGTTCACTGTGATGGGAGCTGGGGATGAAGCCTATGACAGAAGGCTAGATGAGATTGCTGAAAAGTTAAGGTCCTTGGAGTCTCAAAACTCCTTGGGTTTTGATGTTATGGACATGGGCTTAGTGGACGGGGTCAGGATTCCCAACAAATTTAAACCTCCGTACTTTGAAAAGTACAACGGAACCTCCTGTCCATGGACCCACTTGCAATCATTCCTGGGGAGGCTGAAGGCATATACCATGGATGAAAAGCTATGGATGTTTTATTTTGAGGATAGCTTAACCGGAGCTTCGAGGGAATGGTACTCTCATCTGACTAGAGCAACCATCAGGTGCTGGAAGGACTTGGCTGAGGCCTTCATTAGACAATACCAGTACAACTTGGATATGGCTCCCAACAGAACCCTCCTGATGGGAATGTCACAATCATCCAGGGAGAGCTTCCGGGAGTACGGCCAGAGGTGGAGACAGCTTGCTGCTGCTGTCCAACCACCCATGTCAGAGAGGGAGATGGCTGATATGTTTATGAACACCCTCCAAGGGACATACATTGATAGGCTAGCTGCCTTTTCTTCAACCAGCTTTACAGATGTCGTTATAGCTGGAGAAAGAATTGAGAGCCTATTAAAGATGGGCAAAATTTCTGACAACGGTGCAAGTTCGTCCGGCAACCCAAGAAAGCCTTTTGTAGGCCCAAGAAGAACTGGTGAGACTAATGTTATCCATACCAGCAGGGGAAGACCCCAGTATGTTCAAAGGTCAGTGGCAGCAGTCACCATTCCCTCCCCACTTCCTCAACAATCAGTGTATCAGCCACAACAACAACCCCAGTACCAGCAACAAACTCAGTACCCTCCTCAGAGAAACTACAACAATAACAACAACAACAATCAGCAAAGGCCATTCCAACAGAGACCATCTCAGGCCAATAGGGTGATTGATCCAATCCCTATGCCATATGCCACTTTATTGCCATAGCTCCTGAAGCTCAACCTGGTTGAGTTAAGGACGTTGGCGCCACCAGATCCTTCCAGTCTACCCAGAAATTACGACATCAACGCCAGATGTGCATTCCATTCCAACGCACCTGGCCACAGTACAGAGAAGTGCAGAGCTTTGCACATGAAGGTACAAGACCTGGTAGATTCCAAAGCTCTAAACTTTGCACCACCACCAAATGTTAACAAGAACCCTATGCCAAACCACGGAGGACCCAGAATCAATGCTATTGAGGAAGACAAGCCGTCTTACTTAATAACCAGTGTGGGTCAGATTCGGACACCCTTGGTGGAGATTAAAGCTCAACTCCTTGAATGTCAAATGTTCCCGGGATGTGAGCTAGGATGTGCTTATTGCAACATTTCAGTGAATGGGTGTGATAACTAGAGAGATGGCATAGATGGTCTCATCTAGAGTGGCCTGCTTCAAATGACAACATCAATACCTCCAAATCCAACAAATTCCCTGACAACAATTCCCGAGTCTCCTACAACTGCAACAACCATTGTTCCAAAAAACTCTTCAATCTCATCAACAAATGCTTCATCTGTTAATTCAACGGACAAAATATCAACAAACATCCCTTCTACAACTTCAGCACCCCTTCATTCGGAATCTCCTACAACAGCAACACCCATCCAATCAACAATGTCTCCTACAACATCAACAGCAAACAATGAGAGTGTCTCAACGGTTACGATTTATTATGATCCTGCAAATGATTCTGCCTACAACTCACAAAATGCCACTCATATCAGAGCACCAGTCACAATATACTATGATCCACATACTATCATGGCCCCTTCTGCAGCTGCTATCAGTCCAGTCACTATCATAGTGCCTGGGCCAATTCCTTATGAAAGCAGTAATGCCATCCCTTGGCATTACGGCTCTGATCTATACTGCGAAGGACAGAAAATCACTCTTGAATCATCAACTTCTTCACCACAAATAGACAATGTGGGAGGAGGCGGAGGCTTCACTCGAAGCGGACGTCTCTTTGCCCCGCAAATTCAAAAACCCACTGCTGAAGCAGAAGCTGCTGCCAAGGCAAAAGGGAAGAGCATGGTGCAAGAAGAGCAAATTATTAAAGAAGCTTTGAAAACACCTTTTGATCAAGAGGTTGATGAATTTATGAGAATCATCAAGAAAAGTGATTACAGGATAGTGGACCAGCTTCACCAGACACCTTCCAAGATCTCCATTTTATCATTGTTAATGTGCTCTGAGGCTCATCGGAACGCACTATTAAAAGTCTTGCACGCAGCTTATGTGCCAGAGGAGATTACCGTCAATCAGTTAGAAGCTGTAGTTGGGAATGTCAATGCTAGTCATGGACTAGGTTTTACCAACACTAATTTGACTTCGGAAGGCCGCAGTCATAACAAGGCTTTGCACATTACCATGGAGTGTAAGGGTGCAGTTCTTTCCCATGTGCTGGTAGACACCGGGTCATCCCTCAATGTCTTACCTAAGAAAGCCCTTGTGAAGCTGGAATATGAAGGATTGGCATTACGTCCCAGCAACTTGGTAGTAAGAGCCTTTGACGGTTCTAAGAGATCAGTTCTGGGAGAAATTGAGTTGCCCGTAACGATTGGCCCACAAACTTTCAAAACGACCTTCTACGTGATGGACATTCAGCCGGCCTACAGCTGTTTGTTGGGTAGACCATGGATTCATGCCGCTGGCGCAGTTACGTCTACCATTCACCAGAAGTTAAAATTCGAGTGGGAAGGCCAAGTCGTTACTATTTGTGGAGAGGAAGATATCTTTGTCAGCCACCTGGCTACATACAAATACATTGAGATGGATGGGGAGATCCACGAAACTATGAGTCAAGGGTTTGAGGCCTTGAACATAAATGAAACATCTGTTGTACCTGGAACCTCAATGACATCTTACCAACAAGCCCGGAAGGTTGTTGAAGAAGGGATTGCCCAAGGCTGGGGCAAGTTGCTGCCCGTAGAGAAGAAGGAGGATAGATTTGGGTTGGGTTACAAACCAACTCAACAAGATCAAGAAGAGGCTGCTAAGGAGCCCAATTTTGTCAGTGGGGGGATGCTCACCCCCGATGCAGTAAACAACTTAGAAGATGAGTCAGAAGATGAACGCAACCTGGAGAGCTGGATACGTCCAAGGATCCCGGGGAGCAGTATCTCGAACTGGTCTTCCCAGGAAATTATAAGGGTTACTCCTGCAGAGTAATTATTATTTCCTATATATTTTTAGCATGCATCAAGTCTTACATCTTCCCCCAATATGACAAGACTCATTTTGTAATCGGGCCATCTGTAATTTTGTGCAACAAGATTAATCAATGAAATATCAGACATCTTTTGCAAATGAGTCTTTTTCTTTTCCGCTCACTGTTTTTCCATTTTTCTTTTTGTACAAAAATAAATGGCAATGTTTTCAAAATGATAATTTCATTTCACTTTTTTCTAAAACAAGATTAAAATCAATCACTAAAATGAACAAACTGAACCCTTGCAGAGAGTGCCTTCCAGACCGCACCGACAATAGCACGGCTATGACTTCGTATGACTTTGACAATCCAATCAATCAAGCTGATGAAGGGGTTGAAGAAGAGTATGAGCTTCCTGAAGAGCTAGCCAGGTTGTTGAGACAAGAGGAAAGGGTTATCACTCCTCATCAGGAGGAGGTCGAAACGATTAATCTTGGTACGGAAGAAGATGTGAAAGAGGTTAAGATCGGGGCCTGCCTACAAGACTCAGTGAAGAGACAACTGATTGACCTGCTTCAAGAATATGTGGATGTGTTTGTTTGGTCTTACCAAGATATGCCAGGGTTGGACACCGATATCGTCATGCACAAGCTGCCTTTAAGAGAAGAATGCCCGCCGGTTAAACAGAAATTGCGTCGTACTCGCCCAGACATGGCAATGAAAATCAAAGAAGAGGTACAAAAGCAGTGGGACGCCGGGTTCCTTGCTGTGACTAGCTATCCACCGTGGGTTGCTAATATAGTACCTGTGCCTAAGAAAGACGGCAAAGTGAGAATGTGTGTTGACTATCGGGATCTGAATAGAGCAAGCCCGAAAGATGATTTCCCATTACCTCACATTGATGTATTGGTGGATAATACGGCTCAGTTCTCGGTATTCTCCTTCATGGACGGATTTTCAGGATATAATCAGATCAAGATGTCACCTGAAGGCATGGAGAAGATAACCTTCATCACACCCTGGGGCACATTCTGTTACAAGGTGATGCCATTCGGATTGAAGAACGCTGGTGCAACATATCAACGGGCTATGGTAACATTATTCCACGATATGATCCATAAAGAAATCGAATGCTATGTGGATGACATGATTGCCAAGTCTCTTACTGAAAAAGATCACCTGGTGAATCTACTGAAGCTATTCAAACGTCTGAGGAAGTACCAACTGAAGTTGAACCCCAACAAATGCACATTCGGGGTGCGATCTGGTAAGCTATTGGGATTTATTGTAAGTGAGAAAGGGATTGAGGTTGACCCTGATAAAGTCAAAGCCATTCAAGAAATGCCTGCACCAAAGTCAGAAAAATAAGTTCGAGGGTTCTTAGGACGATTGAACTACATTTCGAGGTTCCTATCTCACCTTACAGCAACCTGTGAACCTTTGTTCAAACTGCTAAGAAAAGAACAGACGGTCAGGTGGAACGAAGACTGTCAAAAGGCTTTTGACAAGATCAAAGAGTACTTGCAAGAACCTCCAATCCTTATGCCTTCAGTCGAAGGAAGACCTCTGATAATGTACTTGACCGTATTAGAAGAGTCAATGGGGTGTGTGTTGGTCCAGCATGACGAGTCTGGTCGAAAAGAGTATGCAATATACTACCTAAGCAAAAAGTTTACCGACTGTGAACAACGTTATTCACTGCTCGAGAAAACTTGCTGTGCTTTAGCGTGGGCTGCTCGCCGACTAAGACAGTATATGTTGACCCACACTACCTTGTTGATCTCAAAGATGGACCCAGTCAAGTACATATTTGAGAAGCCAGCACTTACCGGACGGGTTGCAAGATGGCAAATGATCCTCACAGAATATGACATTCAGTACACATCTCAGAAAGCCATCAAGGGCAGTGTATTGTCTGAATATCTTGCTGAGCAACCTATTGATGATTACCAGCCTATGAGATTTGACTTCCCTGATGAAGACATCATGTTCATAAAAGCGAAAGATCATGAAGAGCCTATTCACACTGAAGGGCCTGACCCGGAAGAAGAATGGACTATGATGTTTGATGGGGATATTAATATGAATGGTCGTGGTGTTGGTGCAGTACTCATTACACCTAAGGGAGTTCACATGCCTTTCTCGGCAAAGCTCACCTTCAACTGCACTAACAGCGAAGCTGAATACGAAGCTTGCATTATGGGTCTCGAGGAAGCCATTGACCTCAGGATCAAGACATTAACTGTATTCGGAGATTCAGCTCTGGTAGTTAATCAAACCAATGGCAAATGGTACACGCACCAGGATCATCTGATACCTTACAGGGATTATACACGGAGGTTGTTGACTTTCTTTACAACAGTCAAGCTTGAGTATATCCCTCGGGACGAGAATCAGTTTGCAGATGCTCTTGCCACCATTTCATCCATGATCAAAGTTCAAGCTGCCAACTTTGTACCTCAGATATCAATGTCCAGACTTGACAGACCAGCATATGTGTTCGCAGCAGATGTTGTTAAGGATGATAAGCCTTGGTTCCATGACATTAAGTGCTTCTTGGAGGATCAATCATACCCACCTGGGGCATCTTCCAATGATAAGAAGACTTTAAGAAGGCTTGCTGGTAGTTTCTTTCTGAATACTGATGGTTCCCTGTACAAGAGAAACTTTGATATGGTACTTCTCATATGCGTTGATAGAACAGAAGCAGACTTGTTAATGCATGAAGTGCACGAAGGGTCCTTTGGTACCCATGCAGGAGGGCATGCCATGGCTAAAAAGTTGTTAAGGCCAGGTTATTACTGGATCACAATGGATGCTGACTGTTGTGCCTACGCCAGAAAATGCCATAAATGCCAGATTTATGCGGATAAGGTGCATGTGCCTCCTAATCCTTTGAATGTAATGTCTTCACCTTGGCCCTTTGCTATGTGGGGCATTGATATGATTGGCAAAATTGAACCGACTGCTTCAAATGGCCACAGATTCATCCTGGTTGCCATTGACTATTTCACCAAGTGGGTCGAAGCAGCTTCATATGCAAATGTTACAAGACAAGTGGTAGCCAGATTTCTGAAGAGAGATATCATCTGTCGATACGGAGTTCCCGAGCGAATCATTACTGATAATGGTTCAAACTTGAACAACAAAATGATGGCAGAACTGTACCGGGACTTCAAGATCCAACACCACAATTCTTCTCCTTACAGGCCAAAGATGAATGGCGCGGTGGAGGCAGCTAATAAGAATATCAAGAAGATTGTGCAGAAGATGGTAGTCACTTACAAAGACTGGCATGAGATGCTACCATTTGCCTTGCATGGGTACCGCACGTCAATCAGAACATCCACTGGGGCAACACCGTATCAGCTTGTGTATGGTATGGAAGCAGTCCTACCAGTTGAAGTTGAATTACCCTCCCTACGGGTACTGATGGATGTTAAGCTGAACGAAGCAGAATGGGTCCGGTCCCGATTCGAACAACTGAGTCTGATTGAAGAGAAAAGATTGGCTGCAATCTGTCATGGGCAGTTGTATCAGAAAAGAATGAAGAGAGCCTTCGATCAGAAAGTCAGGCACCGAGAGTACCAAGTGGGAGATCTTGTGCTGAAAAGAATCCTCCCTCCTCATACAGACCACAGGGGCAAATGGACTCCGAACTATGAAGGACCATTCGTAGTAAAGAAAGTTTTCTCGGGTGGAGCACTGATGCTCAGCACAATGGATGGTGAAGACTTCCCGTCCCCTGTGAATTCGGATGCAGTTAAAAAATACTTCGCATAAGATGACCCGCTGGACACAAAAACAGAATGTAAGTCCAGGCAAAAATAGGGCATCCCGGCGAGTCAAAAACAGAATAAAAGACTCGGGCAAAATATGGGAAATAAACAAAAAAATGTACACCCGCTGAGTTGAAAAGCCGCATTGGACAACTCAGGCAAAAATGGGTATCCCGATGGAATGAAAACCCGAAAGGGCGATCCATGCAAAATGGGGGGATAAGCGAACAACTGCATTCTGAATTCGTCTGTATCACCTACAACTTGGTAAGCCTAGAAAGGATCAAGCTTCTATTGGAATCATCCTTCTTCAGAAAGCAAGGCGAGAAGAACGTCAAAAGTCATACGAGTCATAGCAAAAGGGGAAGCTCCTTGAAGCGTCGTCAACATTGCCAGCACCTTTTTGTTTCTCAATTTATAACAATCTCCTCATTTTAGGAGATATGTTTCTTCGACTGTATCTTGCCAATTCAGGGCACATGAATTAATAAAATCAGATTTTCAGTCATGTTTCGTCTCGTACATTTTTATTTGCAAAGAATGTCTGATGTCTTAAAAAATGATTGCATAAATACAGATGCTTATCTTCAAAAATAAGAAAACGTGCTTGCAGGGAATATACTTACTCTCGAGAGTGCCTAGACTCCTACGACGGAATCCAGTAAAGGATACCTCGGGATTGCTTGTGCGTTTCTCTATCTTTGTAGGATTGCAGGTATTCAAAGTGCGACACGGGGCATGAAAGCTTTATCCCAGCAAGTTGGCCAATCAACACTCAGTCTTAGCACTCAAAGTACTTTCTCCCCAGCTGAGTTGCCACTTGTCACTTCTCCCAGCCGAGACGCCGATCATTCTTCCTCAGCCAAGTACAAATGTCAGGGAACCATCTCCCCACAGAATTCCAACCTCTAACCAGAAGAGCAACGCATGAAGGAATCACAACAGAGTGAAGAAAGCTTCTAACAAACCCCAGCTGGGACTCTCATTTACTGGAATAAGTCTATCAATGACCTATTTCCCCAAGCAGAATTATCAGATCTACCAATGATCTCATCCCCAGCTGGGATGTCCATTTCAAGCAGATCAACCAGGGATCTTCGCAGCATCGGGATCCGAATCCCGGTTTGGTATCTTTGCATAATCATAGCATTCGCATCATATTCACCCACAAAGCGTAGCATTCCGTCTAACACGGAGCATTGCGGCAAAAAATCAAACATATTACATAATCATAAGTCATGGCCTGAATCAAATACTTGTGAATAATAACAATCCATCAATATACAGAATACTCCCCGAAATTCCCCACCAGAGAGCCAAAAACAGTTGCCTCACTTTCATAAACATCAATATATACACTCCTTTTGACACCCATCCGTGTCATCGCTCCCCAATAAAGTCGCCCGAGCACTCTTTACAAACAAGACCACCCGTATTACAGATACTTTTTGACACCCGTCCGTGTCATACCCCCAGCAGGAAAGCCGAAGCGTCCCCTTTGCACTCACAGATACCTGTATATATATAACTTTCTTGATATCCGTCCATGTCATTTTCCCCAGCACAGCAACATAAACACTTTGTATATCAGATACTTGTTTATATTATACAATTCCTTGACACTCGTCTGTGTCACTCTCCCCAGCAGGTTAAACACTCATCTATACACTACTCATACTTTTTACAGATACTCGTCCGTATCTTATATACACCATTTATATCCCCGCAGATTCGACACTCGTCCGTGTTCTTTGTTAACCCGTTGGTACTCGTCTGTATCATCATCTCAGAGCATGCGTCAAGCGTTTGTTTCTACCTGATACTCGTTCGTATCATAGTCTTAAGGATGCTCGTCCGCATCTTTAATCCATACACCGTGTCAAACACTTACGTCTTCTTGAATGTGAACACTCGTCCGTGTCTACTATTCCCCAGAAGAGTCCCCTCAGATTCAACACTAGTCCGTGTTCCTTGTTAACCAGTTGATACTCGTCTGTATCATCATCTCTGAACGCGTGTCAGTATTTGTTTCTACCCGATACTCGTCCGTATCATAGTATTAGGGATGCTCGTCCGCATCTTCAATCTATACACAGCGTCAAAACACTTATACCTTTTGTTTTTCCTGGATATAAACACTCGTCCGTGTTTACTTCTCCCCAGTAGATCGCCAACAAAGAAATTTTCTTTTGTTATCTGACATTCGTCCTATGTCATGATAAACCCTGAGAGCAGCCGTCCCCTGCTAGGTGGTCGTCCTCCACCTCTTGATGATCATCCTTCATCATGCTCATCCGATGGCCGTCCCCATTGTTGACCTTTTCTATCCGACATTCGTCCTATGTCGTGATATTTAGCAGCCGTCCCCTGCTAGGTGATCGTCCTTCACCTTTTTGATGGTCGTCCTCCATCATTTTATCCAATGGCCGTCCCCATTGTTGATTTTTGGTTATCTGACATTCGTCCTATGTCATGATAAACCTTGAGAGCAGCCGTCCCCTGCTAGGTGGTCGTCCTCCACCTCTTGATGATCGTCCTTCATCATGCTCGTCCGATGGCCGTCCCCATCGTTGACCTTCTATCCGGCATTCGTCCTATGTCGCGATATTTTCGGCAGCCGTCCCCTGCCAGGTGATCGTCCTTCACCTTAGATGACCGTCCCTCATCTTATCCCCCCAACAGAGCAGCCGTCCCCTGCTAGGTGATTGTCCTTCACCTTTGATGACCGTACCTCATCATCTGTTTATTTCATTTATTCTTTAACCCGATGGCCGTCCCCGTCGTGGTCCCTTTTCCTTTCAGCTTAGCCCGATGGCCGTCCCCATCGTTGGTTACTTTACTTCATGAATCTGATGGCCGTCCCCATCACTCTTCATTAATCCCTAGAGAATCTTATAAGCTTTACTTGATGGCCGTCCCCATCATAATCCTTTTATCCCCAGCATGTCGGCCGTCCCCGTCATTGCTCTTTACCCGGCAGTCGTCCTCTACTCGAAGGTCGTCCTCCGTCGCCCACACTTTATAATATACTTTATTTTCCTTTACAATCTATATCCCTTTTCTTCTTCATTCTGTGAGTGCAAATTTTGGACTGTCTTTGGTATTCAACCACAAGTTATCTTTGTTTGCCTGTTAAGCCGTAGCTTACATCCTGCACAGCTAACTCATGTTTGAATAGGGGAAGCTGTAAACACCCCAAATTTGCCCTCACCCATTCACACCATGGCTTATTATCATTTCATATGCATAAACTCAATCATACCATCTCATATTACATTTTTGTTTCACTGCATTGGTTCTAAGTCATCTGCATCTAGGGTTTGTGATCTGAGCAATCCAAGAGTTTCTTGAGCCATTCCAAAGGTCATCAATCACTTCAAAGGGGTCCATGTATTGTTCAAGCATCATTTTATATCCTCTCAAAGTCAAGAATGTCAAAAAATCACAAGAACTGAGAATGGCATGGAAGCAGAGCCAAGTTTGACTACACAGTTGACCTAGAATTAGGGTTTTGGTTTCAAGGGCCATAACTTCAAATTCTTTGTCATTCTTGTTTCTATTGGTCTCTATATGGCATAGGGAGTATGCATATCAATTTTCATGAAGAAATTCAATGGGGAAGTCATCTGATCAAGAGTTAACTTTTCAAGCAAGTCAGTGCAAAATCAGGGCATCTGAGGCCCCATGACCCAACCAAAGGGTGTTCTTCATCATTTTGATTGTATATGACCTTTATTTGATCATAGAAGAAGTTGGAAGTTCACAAATTTGAAGAATTTCAAGTCTTTTGCAAAGTTGACTTTTTGGGCAAGTTTGACTTTTAATGAAATTGCCATTTTAGGCAACTTTTTCAACCTTTACTTTTTGATTCAAAAAAGCTTCAAATGGAAAAACTTTGGTCATGAAAGTTGTAGAATGGATCATTCCCTTTTCAAAAAGTACAAGAACATGACCTAATTCATTTTGGATCAAAAGTTATGGCTTGTTAAAGTTGGCAAAAATCACAAAATTTCAAAGTTTCTACCAAAGAGGCAAAGTTGCAAATTCACTTCTCAAGGCAAATTTAGTTATCAAATGGACTTCTAACTTCACAACATGATCTTACAAGACCTAAAAATCAGAATGGGCCAAGGGATTATTCATTTTTGTGGACTATGGATCAAGATTTTTCATAAGAATCAAAAGCAAGGCAAGTTGCAAAACTCATCATAGTTTACCATCCACTTGCTTGCTAGCTTGCTGAACCATCCTAGGCATCTCCCCACATCATGCTGCGCAGGACACACCTTTTGTACTTGGCTAGCAAGTAGCCCATGCCCTTCTTACACAAACATTGACATTTTGGCAACTTGAGTCATACCTATCAATAAAGCACACATCACTTCTTCTGACCAATCCCAATTGTTTATACTATCCAAAAGCAAGCCAAAGCAACTACAACACAGGCCTGAAACACTCCATAGCACAGCATTCTCATTTTCACCTCATCTTGCAAGAGCATTCGAAAATCATCAGACAAGCCACAAACACTCAAACAAACTTCACCAATCAACTCAACACATCTTCCTGGTCACAAAGCATCCTTCACCATAGCCTGAAACTCAAAGAATCAAAAACACGATCACCACCTGCCATTGAACAGAACTCCTGCCATCTCTCAAACCAGCCATTGCAAGCTTCAAACAAACATTGCAAGCTTCTTAGGGGGATCATTGGAGTGAATTTGAGCCAAATAAACAGCCAGAAAGCTCCTGAATCGAAAGCTTCAGTTCAGGTAGTCAACTCCAAACTTTTTTCCAGAAACATGTTTTTAAGTTCTTAATAGCTTCTATGCACTCCCCTGATCATGAATATATGCTTACTTTTGAAAATGGTTGAGAAACCAGGATGTATGCACTGTCTGAAACTTTTGCCCTAAAAAATGTTTTGATTCGATTTGGCTGATTAATGAACGAAAAATGTTGTTTGATTGAGGGTTTTGATTCGTTTTTAAGTGGGGATGAATTCTGGGTAGTTAGATTTTGTTTTGGATGCGTGTAGAGAGAGTTTGAGATTTGAGATGGCCGGAGAAGACGACCGGAACAGTGTTCCGGTCGCCTGAAAGTCATTAGGGCATAATTAATTAGGGCTAATCATAATTATGGAAGTTTGAATCTCAGCCCTTGGATGTGGCGCCAAGTCAAACGCGCGCGTGTTTCATTTGAATGCTGACCATTGATCTGTTTGACTTCTCATTAAATCCAATTTTATTTTCTTTTTATTTCATTTCTTTTCTCCATTTTATTTAAAATAGCAAAACAATTTTAAAAATTCTGAAATTTTTTATATAAACTCTTATGAATTTTCAGAAACCAAAAACATTTTTATTTTTATTTTTTGCATTAAAAAATATTTTTAAATCATTTAAAAGTTTATTTTTAATTAATTAATGAGAATTAATTAATTAAAAATACTTTTAGGTATTTAAAAATCACCAAAAAATTCATGAAACATTTAAAATCATTTAGAAACATTGTCCAACCCTCAAACCAAATTTCTTTTTTGATCTTGATGTCTTTTGAGAATTTTTCATGGAATTAAAATCATTTCAAGGCATTATTTTGATCCAAACTTCAAAAAATCATTTCTGCATAACCATTGAGAGTTGGACCTTGATTCTTTTTGCATTGCATTTTGTTTAGCATGTAGTTTGTGAGATTAAATTGGCTTGAATTGATCTTTCATTTTCAAATTGTTTGACATTTATCTTGTTAAGGTACCCTAAAACCCTAGAAAACTTAGGAAATTCATAACTCTAATTAGGTTAAGAGTTAGAACCCCTCCTTTGGGCAGTGACTTTGTATAGGTTTAGGGTTCCCTTGAATGCATTTTCAATTTTTTGTCTTGATGTTTGCTTCTGATTTTGGTTTTTGTTTGATGCATTGATCATAAACCCTAATTTGGGCTTTCATTTGCATTCATCTTGCATTTGCTTGCATACCATGACTTGCCATAGCATTTTATGCATTCATTTGATTCATTAGACATCTTAAGACATGTTGAAAGCATGTTTGATCATTGCATCATGTATTTGCCATGTTGTATGTCATTTGCATTTCATAACTTTTCATGTATGATCATGGTTCTAAACTTGCTCCATTTGCATCCATTTGTTCATATGATCATCCTCATGCCTTGATTCATGTTTGCAGCATCTCATAGCATCATTATCATCTCACACATGCTTCTGGTTTTGGTTTGCATCATCACATTGCATTCCATTTGCATTGCATTTCATTCCTTTTGCTAACTTTTCAGGTGGTAAGCAACTTTGAGAAGTGAATTTGCCTTCACTTCTCACAACTTCTTTTCATCTCTTTTATGCATCCTTGCTGAATTTTGTTTTGTGTTTGAGATTGAGCTTGCTCTTTCTTCTTCATCTCACTTTCTTTCCTCAAGTGACTTGTCTTCTTAAAGGAAGCAAGTTGCTTTGCTTCTCTTGTTCCTTTCATCTGCTTCCTGGTGGTTCCATTGAAGACTTCTTTCTTAAAACCTCACAAACCTTAGGAACAACCAAGCATGACAATGATTAGGGTTTTGATTAGTCCCCCACTTAGTTTTACCTTTGTGTCTCATTGAGTCTTCTCTTCTCATCTCATAATCAAGGACTAAACCCTAAAGGCTTTAAGGCTTTGTGATTAAGCTTATGCCTGCATCCTTCTATTAGGATGGAGTGTATAACTTTAATCCTAAGTGTTAAACCCTTAATGTGTTTAACTCCTTTAATCAATCCATCTAATAATCATCAAGACATCAAGCTTGTAACTTGGGCCTTGCATTAGGGTTCTAATTCTTCCTTAATTGGTTAAGAAGGACTAACCCTAGTGTTAATGGACAAGTCCCCCTCAAGTTGTCTTACAAACCCTAAAACTCACTTCTTCATCATATCATTAACTAAAATCCACTTAATAGAGGCTTTGTTTTGTCATGAGTTTAATCCCTAATCATGGATTAAGTTGAGGAGCTTTCCTCAGCTTAAACATTCTCATCTATTATCCTTCTATTAGGATGGTGTAATAAGTCTGTTTAATCCCTGATTATGGCTTAATCTCATTACTTAACACTAAACAAAAACCACAAAAACATCTAAATAATCACAAGTAGGTTAATGATCTTAATCCGGCATCAAAGGTGATTAAGTGTGAGAAGCTGACTTCACACTTAAGGTATTCTCATTACCCCTAATCAGAGGGAAGATGTGATGAGTTTACTAAATCCATTGGTTTAGGCTTAAGCTCACTAACTTATGACAAACTTTCAAAAAGCAATAAAAGACTGAAAACTCAAAAACAAACAATAATCGTTTCCTCCGGGATTCTTTTCTCATCTCACTCACTCATGAACGAGAACTTGCTTCTTCCGTCTA
The DNA here is from genome assembly GCA_963966055.1 of Lathyrus aphaca. NCBI lineage: Eukaryota > Viridiplantae > Streptophyta > Magnoliopsida > Fabales > Fabaceae > Lathyrus > Lathyrus aphaca. The sequence continues at coordinate 451,255,926 of OZ014521.1, forward strand.
ATGCAAGACAGTTTGCACCTGAGCCAGACAGGTCATACACTTGAGCATAGACAAGTAAGCAGTTCACAAGTCAATTTATCTTTCAGTCTCTTTGGGTCGAACTACGGTGCTCTGACTTCCTTATTGCACGAGAGGATACGTAGGCATAACTTAACAGTTATCGAACAAAAGTCTTTGTATATTCCCCCTCTTTCAGCACCATTCTTTTAGCCTCATATTATTGAGCATTTCACTCTTATTCTTACACTGACACTTTACTTAGACACTTCACTTTTCTTTTACACTGACACCTGTACATCCTTTTCCAGCTCTTTATACACAGATTGCACTGACACTACCCCTTTAAAACACAAATTTTTTTAAGCGTGGATCTCGTCGAGTACGGCGGACAATCTGGGTGCTAATACCTTCCCAGGTTGTAACCAACCCCCTTTCTCAGTCTCTCTGGTTCGCAACCGTCTTATCCATATCTTTCTAGGTCTATGCAGCATTGCCTTTCCTCCGGGATAAAAATGCCTAGCTGGCGACTCTTTTCATCTCCTGTGAGTTCACATCTGTGTGTTCTCGCATCTCCTTTCGTCGACCGTTCGCGTCTGTACCCCTCTTGGCCCCGGTGTCACTTGGTGGGAGCGACACAGGGTACTTTTGAAATTTGCCACCCGATGATGGACATTGGCCAGTCTGTGGCTGGACTTTGGCTCACTGCGGGAGACTTTTGCGCACTGCGGTGGACTTTTGAAATTTGTCACCCGAAGATGGACTTTGGCTAGTCGGTGGCTGGACTTTTGCTCACTGTGGAAGACTTTTGCCCATAGTGGGGGATTGTTGCCCAATGTGGGGTACTTTAGAAATTTGCCACCCGAAGATGGACTTTGGTCAGTCTGTGGCTGGACTTTTTCTCACTACGGGAGACTTTTGCCCACTGCGGAGGACTTTTGAAATTTGCCACCCGAAGATGGATTATGGCCAGTCTGTGGCTGAACGTTTGCTCACTGCAAGAGACTTTTGCCCACTGCGTGAGACTTTTTAAATTTGCCACCCGAAGATTGACTTTGGCCAGTCTGTGGCTGGACTTTTGCTCACTACGGGAGACTTTTGGCCAATGCGGAGGACTTTTGAAATTTGTAACCTGAAGATAAAGTTTGGCCAGTCTGTGGCTGGACTTTTGCTCACTGCGGGAGACTTTTGCCCACTGTGGGGGACTTTTGAAATTTGCCACCCGAAGATGGACTTTGGTCAGTCTGTGGCTGGACTTTTGCTCACTGCGGGGACTTTTGCCCACTACGGGGGACTTTTGAAATTTGCCACCCGAAGATGGACTTTGGCCAGTCTGTGGCTGGACTTTTGCTCACTGCGGGAGACTTTTGCCCACTGCGGGGGACTTTTGAAATTTGCCCCCCGAAGATGGACTTTGGCCAATCTGTGGGTGGACTTTTGCTCAATGCAGGAGACTTTTGCTCATTGTAGGGCACTTTTGCCCACTGAAGGGAAATTTAGAAATTCGCCACCCGAAGATGTACTTTGGCCAGTCTGTGGCTGGACTTTGACTCACTGCGAGAGACTTTTGCCCACTGCGGGGGACTTTTGAACTTTGTCACCCGAAGATGGACTTTGGCTAGTCTGTGGCTGGACTTTTTCTCACTGTGGGAGACTTTTGCCCATTGTGGGGAACTTTTACTCAATGTGGGGTACTTTAGAAATTTTCTACCCGAAATGGACTTTTTCCAGTCTGTGACTGGACTTTTGCTCACTAAGGGAGACTTTTGCCCACTACGGGGGACTTTCGAAATTTGCCACCAGAAGTTGGACTTTGGTCAGTCTGTGGATGGACTTTTTCTCACTACGGGAGACCTTTGCCCACTGCGGAGGACTTTTGAAATTTGCCACCCGAAGATGGACTTTGGCCAGTCTGTGGTTGAACCTTTGCTCACTGCAGGAGACTTTTGCCCACTGCGGGGGACTTTTGAAATTTGTCACTCGAAGATGGACTTTGGCCAGTCTGTGGCTGGACTTTTGCTCACTTCGGGAGGCTTTGGCCGACAACGGGGAACTTTTGAAATTTGTCTCCCGAAGATGGACTTTGGAAATTTGCCACCCGAAGATGGACTTTGGCCAGTCTGTGGCTGGACTTTTGCTCACTGCGGGAGACTTTTCGCCACTACGGGGGACTTGTGAAATTTGTAACCCGAAGATGGACTTTTGCCAGTCTGTGGCTGGACTTTTGTTCACTGCGGGAGACTTTTGCCCGCTGTGGGGGACTTTTGAAATTTGCCACCCGAAGATGGACTTTGGTCAGTCTGTGGCTGGACTTTTGCTCACTGCGGGAGACTTTTGCCCATTACGGGGTAATTTTGAAATTTTCCACCCGAAGATAGACTTTGGCCAGTCTTTGGCTGGACTTTTGCTCACTACGGTAGACCTTTGCCCACTATTGGGGACGTTGGAAATTTGCCACCCGAAGATGGACTTTGGCCAGTTTGTGGCTGGACTTTTGCTCACTGCGGGAGATTTTTGCCCACTGTGGGGGACTTTTGAAATTTTCCACCCGAAAATGGACTTTGGCCAGTCTGTGGCTGGACTTTTTCTCACTACGGGAGACTTTTTCCTACTACGGAGAACTTTTGAAATTTTCCACCAGAAGATGGACTTTGGCCAGTCTGTGGCTGAACTTTTGCTTAATACAAGAAACTTTTGCCCACAGCGGGGGACTTTTGAAATTTGCCACCCGAAGATGGACTTTGGCCTGTCTGTGGCTGAAGTTTTGCTCACTTCAGGAGACTTTTGCCGACAACGGGGGACTTTTGAAATTTCCCACCCGAAGATGGACTTTGGCTATTCTGTGGCAAGACTTTTGCTCACTATGGGGGACTTTTGCCCACTGTGGGGGACCTTTGCCCACTGTGCGGTACTTTAGAAATTTGCAACCCGAAGATGGACTTTGGCCAGTCTGTGGCTGGACTTTTTCTCACTGCGGGAGACTTTTGCCCACTGCGGAGGACTTTTGAAATTTGCCACCCGAAGATCGATTATGGCCAGTCTGTGGCTGAACGTTTGCTCACTGCAAGAGACTTTTGCCCACTGCGTGAGACTTTTAAATTTGCCACCCGAAGATTGACTTTGGCTAGTCTGTGGCTGGCCTTTTGCTCAATGCGGGAGACTTTTGGCCACTGCGGGGGACTTGTGAAATTTGTAACCCGAAGATAGACTTTGGCCAGTCTGTGGCTGGACTTTTGTTCACTGCGGGAGACTTTTGCCCACTGTGGGGGACTTTTGAAATTTGCCACCCGAAGATGGACTTTGGCCAGTCTGTGGCTGGACTTTTGCTCACTGCGGGAGACTTTTGCCCACTGCGGGGGACTTTTGAAATTTACCCCCCGATGATGGACTTTGGACAATCTGTGGGTGGAAGTTTGCTCAATGCGGGAGACTTTTGCCCATTGTAGGGGACTTTTGCCCACTGTGGGGAACTTTAGAAATTCTCCACCCGAAGATGGACTTTGGCTAGTCTGTGGCTGGACTTTTGTTCACTGTAGGAGACTTTTGCCCACTGTGGGGGATTGTTGCCCAATGTGGGGTACTTTAGAAATTTTCCACCCGAAGATGGACTTTGGCCATTCTGTGGCTGAACATTTGCTCATTTCGTGAGACTTTTGCCCACTACGGGGGACTTTTGAAATTTTCCACCCGAAGATGGACTTTGGCCAGTCTGTGGCTGGACTTTTTCTCACTACGGGAGACCTTTTCCCACTGCGGAGAAGTTTTGAAATTTTCCACCCGAAGATGGACTTTGGCCAGTCTGTGGCTGAACTTTTGCTTACTGCAGGAGACTTTTTCCCACAGCGTCGGACTTTTGAAATTTGCCACCCGAAGATGGACTTTGGCCAGTCTGTGGGAGAAGTTTTGCTCACTTCGGGAGACTTTGACCGACAACGGGGGACTTTTGAAATTTGTCTCCCGAAGATGGACTTTGGCCAGTCTGTAGCTGGACTTTTGCTCACTGCGGGAGAATTTTTCCCACTGCGGGGGACTTTTGAAATTTGCCACCCGAAGATGGACTTTGGCTATTCTGTGGCTGGACTTTTGCTCACTATGGGAGACTTTTGCCCACTGTGGGGGACCTTTGCTCACAGTGGGGTACTTTAGAAATTTGCCACATGAAGATGGACTTTGGCCAGTCTGTGGCTGGACTTTTGCTCACTGCGGGAGACTTTTGCCCACTGCGGGGGACTTTTTAAATTTGCCACTTGAAAATGGACTTTGGCTAGTCTGTGGCTGGACTTTTTCTCACTGCGGGTGACTTTTGCCCACTGCGGAGGACTTTTGAAATTTGTCACCCGAAGATGGATTATGGCCAGTCTATGGCTGAACGTTTGCTCACTGCAAGAGACTTTTTCCGACTGCGTGAGACTTTTAAATTTGCCACCCGAAGATTGACTTTGGCCAGTCTGTGGCTGAACTTTTGCTCACTGCGGGAGACTTTTGGCCACTGCGGGGGACTTGTGAAATTTGTAACCCGAAGATGGACTTTGGCAAGTCTGTGGCTGGACTTTTGTTCACAGCGGGAGACTTTTTCCCACTGCGGGGGACTTTTGAAATTTGCCACCCGAAGATGGACTTTGGCCAATCTGTGGCTGGACTTTTGCTCACTGCGGGAGACTTTTGCCCACTGCGGGGACTTTTGAAATTTACCCCCCGATGATGGACTTTGGACAATCTGTGGGTGGACGTTTGCTCAATGCGGGAGACTTTTTCCCATTGTCGGGGACTTTTGCCCACTGTGGGGAACTTTAGAAATTCGCCACCCGAAGATGGACTTTGGCTAGTCTGTGGCTGGACTTTTGCTCACTGTGGGAGACTTTTGCCCACTGTGGGGGATTGTTTCCCAATGTGGGGTACATTAGAAATTTGCCACCCGAAGATGGACTTTTGCCATTCTGTGGCTGAACTTTTGCTCATTGCGGGAGACTTTTGCCCACTGCGGGGGACTTTTGAAATTTTCCACCCGAAGATGGACTTTGGCCAGTCTGTGGCTGGACTTTTTCTCACTACGGGAGACCTTTTCCTACTACGGAGAACTTTTGAAATTTTCCACCCGAAGATGGACTTTGGCCAGTCTGTGGCTGAACTTTTGCTTACTGCAGGAGACTTTTGCCCACAGCGGGGGACTTTTGAAATTTGCCACCCGAAGATGGACTTTGGCCTGTCTGTGGTTGAAGTTTTGCTCACTTCAGGAGACTTTGGCCGACAACGGGGGACTTTTGAAATTTTCCACCCGAAGATGGACTTTGGCTATTTTGTGGCTAGACTTTTGCTCACTATAGGAGACTTTTGCCCACTGTGGGGTACTTTAGAAATTTGCAACCCGAAGATGGACTTTGGCCAGTCTGTGGCTGGACTTTTTCTCACTACGGGAGACTTTTGGCCAATGCGGGGGACTTTTGAAATTTGTAACCTGAAGATAAAGTTTGGCCAGTCTGTGGCTGGACTTTTGCTCACTGCGGGAGACTTTTGCCCACTGTGGGGGACTTTTGAAATTTGCCACCCGAAGATGGACTTTGGTCAGTCTGTGGCTGGACTTTTGCTCACTGCGGGGACTTTTGCCCACTACGGGGGACTTTTGAAATTTGCCACCCGAAGATGGACTTTGGCCAGTCTGTGGCTGGACTTTTGCTCACTGCGGGAGACTTTTGCCCACTGCGGGGGACTTTTGAAATTTGCCCCCCGAAGATGGACTTTGGCCAATCTGTGGGTGGACTTTTGCTCAATGCAGGAGACTTTTGCTCATTGTAGGGCACTTTTGCCCACGGAAGGGAAATTTAGAAATTCGCCACCCGAAGATGTACTTTGGCCAGTCTGTGGCTGGACTTTGACTCACTGCGAGAGACTTTTGCCCACTGCGGGGGACTTTTGAACTTTGTCACCCGAAGATGGACTTTGGCTAGTCTGTGGCTGGACTTTTGCTCACTGTGGGAGACTTTTGCCCATTGTGGGGAACTTTTTCTCAATTTGGGGTACTTTAGAAATTTTCTACCCGAAATGCACTTTTTCCAGTCTGTGACTGGACTTTTGCTCACTAAGGGAGACTTTTGCCCACTACGGGGGACTTTCGAAATTTGCCACCCGAAGATGGACTTTGGTCAGTCTGTGGATGGACTTTTTCTCACTACGGGAGACCGTTGCCCACTGCGGAGGACTTTTGAAATTTGCCACCCGAAGATGGACTTTGGCCAGTCTGTGGTTGAACCTTTGCTCACTGCAGGAGACTTTTGCCCACTGCGGGGGACTTTTGAAATTTGTCACTCGAAGATGGACTTTGGCCAGTCTGTGGCTGGACTTTTGCTCACTTCGGGAGGCTTTGGCCGACAACGGGGAACTTTTGAAATTTGTCTCCCGAAGATGGACTTTGGAAATTTGCCACCCGAAGATGGACTTTGGCCAGTCTGTGGCTGGACTTTTGCTCACTGCGGGAGACTTTTCGCCACTACGGGGGACTTGTGAAATTTGTAACCCGAAGATGGACTTTTGCCAGTCTGTGGCTGGACTTTTGTTCACTGCGGGAGACTTTTGCCCGCTGTGGGGGACTTTTGAAATTTGCCACCCGAAGATGGACTTTGGTCAGTCTGTGGCTGGACTTTTGCGCACTGCGGGAGACTTTTGCCCATTACGGGGGACTTTTGAAATTTTCCACCCGAAGATAGACTTTGGCCAGTCTTTGGCTGGACTTTTGCTCACTACGGTAGACCTTTGCCCACTGTTGGGGACGTTGGAAATTTGCCACCCGAAGATGGACTTTGGCCAGTTTGTGGCTGGACTTTTGCTCACTGCGGGAGATTTTTGCCCACTGTGGGGGACTTTTGAAATTTTCCACCCGAAGATGGACTTTGGCCAGTCTGTGGCTGGACTTTTTCTCACTACGGGAGACTTTTTCCTACTACGGAGAACTTTTGAAATTTTCCACCCGAAGATGGACTTTGGCCAGTCTGTGGCTGAACTTTTGCTTAATACAGGAAACTTTTGCCCACAGCGGGGGACTTTTGAAATTTGCCACCCGAAGATGGACTTTGGCCTGTCTGTGGCTGAAGTTTTGCTCACTTCAGGAGACTTTGGCCGACAACGGGGGACTTTTGAAATTTCCCACCCGAAGATGGACTTTGGCTATTCTGTGGCAAGACTTTTGCTCACTATGGGAGACTTTTGCCCACTGTGGGGGACCTTTGCCCACTGTGCGGTACTTTAGAAATTTGCAACCCGAAGATGGACTTTGGCCAGTCTGTGGCTGGACTTTTTCTCACTGCGGGAGACTTTTGCCCACTGCGGAGGACTTTTGAAATTTGCCACCCGAAGATGGATTATGGCCAGTCTGTGGCTGAACGTTTGCTCACTGCAAGAGACTTTTGCCCACTGCGTGAGACTTTTAAATTTGCCACCCGAAGATTGACTTTGGCTAGTCTGTGGCTGGCCTTTTGCTCAATGCGGGAGACTTTTGGCCACTGCGGGGGACTTGTGAAATTTGTAACCCGAAGATGGACTTTGGCCAGTCTGTGGCTGGACTTTTGTTCACTGCGGGAGACTTTTGCCCACTGTGGGGGACTTTTGAAATTTGCCACCCGAAGATGGACTTTGGCCAGTCTGTGGCTGGACTTTTGCTCACTGCGGGAGACTTTTGCCCACTGCGGGGGACTTTTGAAATTTACCCCCCGATGATGGACTTTGGCCAATCTGTGGGTGGACGTTTGCTCAATGCGGGAGACTTTTGCCCATTGTAGGGGACTTTTGCCCACTGTGGGGAACTTTAGAAATTCGCCACCCGAAGATGGACTTTGGCTAGTCTGTGGCTGGACTTTTGCTCACTGTAGGAGACTTTTGCCCACTGTGGGGGATTGTTGCCCAATGTGGGGTACTTTAGAAATTTTCCACCCGAAGTTGGACTTTGGCCATTCTGTGGCTGAACATTTTCTCATTTCGTGAGAATTTTGCCCACTACGGGGGACTTTTGAAATTTTCCACCCGAAGATGGACTTTGGCCAGTCTGTGGCTGGACTTTTTCTCACTACGGGAGACCTTTTCCCACTGCGGAGAAGTTTTGAAATTTTCCACCCGAAGATGGACTTTGGCCAGTTTGTGGCTGAACTTTTGCTTACTGTAGGAGACTTTTTCCCACAGCGTCGGACTTTTGAAATTTGCCACCCGAAGATGGACTTTGGCCTGTCTGTGGGAGAAGTTTTGCTCACTTCGGGAGACTTTGACCGACAACGGGGGACTTTTGAAATTTGTCTCCCGAAGATGGACTTTGGCCAGTCTGTAGCTGGACTTTTGCTCACTGCGGGAGAATTTTTCCCACTGCGGGGGACTTTTGAAATTTGCCACCCGAAGATGGACTTTGGCTATTCTGTGGCTGGACTTTTGCTCACTATGGGAGACTTTTGCCCACTGTGGGGGACCTTTGCTCACAGTGGGGTACTTTAGAAATTTGCCACATGAAGATGGACTTTGGCCAGTCTGTGGCTGGACTTTTGCTCACTGCGGGAGACTTTTGCCCACTGCGGGGTACTTTTTAAATTTGCCACTTGAAAATGGACTTTGGCTAGTCTGTGGCTGGACTTTTTCTCACTGCGGGAGACTTTTGCCCACTGCGGAGGACTTTTGAAATTTGTCACCCGAAGATGGATTATGGCCAGTCTATGGCTGAACGTTTGCTCACTGCAAGAGACTTTTTCCGACTGCGTGAGACTTTTAAATTTGCCACCCGAAGATTGACTTTGGCCAGTCTGTGGCTGAACTTTTGCTCACTGCGGGAGACTTTTGGCCACTGCGGGGGACTTGTGAAATTTGTAACCCGAAGATGGACTTTGGCAAGTCTGTGGCTGGACTTTTGTTCACAGCGGGAGACTTTTTCCCACTGTGGGGGACTTTTGAAATTTGCCACCCGAAGATGGACTTTGGCCAATCTGTGGCTGGACTTTTGCTCACTGCGGGAGACTTTTGCCCACTGCGGGGACTTTTGAAATTTACCCCCCGATGATGGACTTTGGCCAATCTGTGGGTGGACGTTTGCTCAATGCGGGAGACTTTTTCCCATTGTCGGGGACTTTTGCCCACTGTGGGGAACTTTAGAAATTCGCCACCCGAAGATGGACTTTGGCTAGTCTGTGGCTGGACTTTTGCTCACTGTGGGAGACTTTTGCCCACTGTGGGGGATTGTTTCCCAATGTGGGGTACTTTAGAAATTTGCCACCCGAAGATGGACTTTGGCCATTCTGTGGCTGAACTTTTGCTCATTTCGGGAGACTTTTGCCCACTGCGGGGGACTTTTGAAATTTTCCACCCGAAGATGGACTTTGGCCAGTCTGTGGCTGGACTTTTTCTCACTACGGGAGACCTTTTCCCACTGCGGAGAACTTTTGAAATTTTCCACCCGAAGATGGACTTTGGCCAGTCTGTGGCTGAACTTTTGCTTACTGCAGGGGACTTTTTCCCACAGCGGGGGACTTTTGAAATTTGCCACCCGAAGATGGACTTTGGCCTGTCTGTGGCTGAAGTTTTGCTCACTTCGGGAGACTTTGACCGACAACGGGGGACTTTTGAAATTTGTCTCCCGAAGATGGACTTTGGCCAGTTTGTGGCTGGACTTTTGCTCACTGCGGGAGAATTTTTCCCACTGCGGGGGACTTTTGAAATTTGCCACCCGAAGATGGACTTTGGCTATTCTGTGGCTGGAATTTTGCTCACTATGGGAGACTTTTGCCCACTGTGGGGGACTTTTGCTCATTGTGGGGTACTTTAGAAATTTGCCACCCGAAGATGGACTTTGGCCAGTCTGTGGCTGGACTTTTGCTCACTGCGGTAGACTTTTGCCCACTGCGGGGGACTTTTGAAATTTGCCACTCGAAAATGGACTTTGGCTGGCCTGTGGCTGGACTTTTGCTCACTATGGGAAACTTTTGCCCACTGTGGGGGACATTTGCCCACTGTGGGGTACTTTAGAAAATTGCCACCCGAAGATGGACTTTGGTTAGTCTGTGGCTAGACTTTTTCTCACTGCGGGAGACTCTTGCCCACAGCGGAGGACTTTTGAAATTTGTCACCCGAAGATGGATTATGGCCAGTCTATGGCTGAACGTTTGCTCACTGCAAGAGACTTTTTCCCACTGCGTGAGACTTTTAAATTTGCCACCCGAAGATTGACTTTGGCCAGTCTGTGGCTGAACTTTATCTCACTGCGGGAGACTTTTGGCCACTGCGGGGGACTTGTGAAATTTGTAACCCGAAGATGGACTTTGGCCAGTCTGTGGCTGGACTTTTGTTCACAGCGGGAGACTTTTTCCCACTGTGGGGGACTTTTGAAATTTGCCACCCGAAGATGGACTTTGACAGTTTGTGGCTGTACTATTGCTCACTGCGGGAGACTTTTGCCCACTGCGGGGGACTTTTGAAATTTACCCCCCGATGATGGACTTTGGCCAATCTGTGGGTGGACGTATGCTCAATGCGGGAGACTTTTGCCCATTGTAGGGGACTTTTGCCCACTGTGGGGAACTTTAGAAATTCGCCACCCGAAGATGGACTTTGGCTAGTCTGTGGCTGGACTTTTGCTCATTGTGGGAGACTTTTGCCCACTGTGGGGGATTGTTGCCCAATGTGGGGTACTTTAGATATTTGCCACCCGAAGATGGACTTTGGCCATTCTGTGGCTGAACTTTTGCTCATTGCGGGAGAATTTTGCCCACTGCGGGGGACTTTTGAAATTTTCCACCCGAAGATGGACTTTGGCCAGTCTGTGGCTGGACTTTTTCTCACTACGGGAGACCTTTTCCTACTACGGAGAACTTTTGAAATTTTCCACCCGAAGATGGACTTTGGCCAGTCTGTGGCTGAACTTTTGCTTACTGCAGGAGACACTTGCCCACAGCGGGGGACTTTTGAAATTTGCCACCCGAAGATGGACTTTGGCCTGTCTGTGGCTGAAGTTTTGCTCACTTCAGGAGACTTTGGCCGACAACGGGGGACTTTTGAAATTTTCCACCCGAAGATGGACTTTGGCTATTCTGTGGCTAGACTTTTGCTCACTATGGGAGACTTTTGCCCACTGTGGGGGACCTTTGCCCACTGTGGGGTACTTTAGAAATTTGCAACCCGAAGATGGACTTTGGTCAGTCTGTGGCTGGACTTTTTCTCACTGCGGGAGACTTTTGCCCACTGCGGAGGACTTTTGAAATTTGCCACCCGAATATGGATTATGGCCAGTCTGTGGCTGATCGTTTGCTCACTGCAAGAGACTTTTTCCCACTGCGTGAGACTTTTAAATTTGCCACCCGAAGATTGACTTTGGCCAGTCTGTGGATGGCCTTTTGCTCACTGCGGGAGACTTTTGGCCACTGCGGGGGACTTGTGAAATTTGTAACCCGAAGATGGACTTTGGCCAATCTGTGGCTGGACTTTTGTTCACTGCGGGAGACTTTTGCCCACTGTGCGGGACTTTTGAAATTTGCCACCCGAAGATGGACTTTGGCCAGTCTGTGGCTGGACTTTTGCTCACTGCGGGAAACTTTTGCCCACTGCGGGGGACTTTTGAAATTTACCCCCCGATGATGGACTTTGGCCAATCTGTGGGTGGACGTCTGCTCAATGCGGGAGACTTTTGCCCATTGTAGGGGACTTTTGCCCACTGTGGGGAACTTTAGAAATTCGCCACCCGAAGATGGACTTTGGCTAGTCTGTGGCTGGACTTTTGCTGACTGTGGGAGTGTTTTGCCCACTGTGGGGGATTGTTGCCCAATGTGGGGTACTTTAGAAATATTCCACCCGAAGATGGACTTTGGCCATTCTGTGGCTGAACTTTTGCACATTTTGGGAGACTTTTGCCCACTGCGGGGGACTTTTGAAATTTTCCACCCGAAGATGGACTTTGACCTGTCTGTGGCTGAAGTTTTGCTCACTTCAGGAGACTTTGCCCGACAACGGGGGACTTTTGAAATTTTCCACCCGAAGATGGACTTTGGCTATTCTGTGGCTAGACTTTTGCTCACTATGGGAGACTTTTGCCCACTGTGGGGGACCTTTGCCCACTGTGGGGTACTTTAGAAATTTGTAACCCGAAGATGGACTTTGGCCAGTCTGTGGCTGGACTTTTTCTCACTGCGGGAGACTTTTGCCCACTGCGGAGGACTTTTGAAATTTGCCACCCGAAGATGGATTATGGCTAGTCTGTGGCTAATCGTTTTCTCACTGCAAGAGACTTTTGCCCACTGCGTGAGACTTTTAAATTTGCCACCCGAAGATTGACTTTGGCCAGTCTGTGGCTGGCCTTTTGCTCACTGCGGGAGACTTTTGGCCACTGCGGGGGACTTGTGAAATTTGTAACCCGAAGATGGACTTTGGCCAGTCTGTGGCTGGACTTTTGTTCACTGCGGGAGACTTTTGCCCACTGTGGGGGACTTTTGAAATTTGCCACCCGAAGATGGACTTTGGCCAGTCTGTGGCTGGACTTTTGCTCACTACGGGAGACTTTTGCCCACTGCGGGGGACTTTTGAAATTTACCCCCCGATGATGGACTTTGACCAATCTGTGGGTGGACGTTTGCTCAATGCGGGAGACTTTTGCCCACTGTGGGGAACATTAGAAATTCGCCACCCGAAGATGGACTTTGGCTAGTCTGTGGCTGGACTTTTGCTCACTGTGGGAGAGTTTTGCCCACTGTGGGGGATTGTTGCCCAATGTGGGGTACTTTAGAAATTTTCCACCCGAAGATGGACTTTGGCCATTCTGTGGCTGAACTTTTGCTCATTTAGGGAGACTTTTGCCCACTGCGGGGGACTTTTGAAATTTTCCACCCGAAGATGGACTTTGGCCAGTCTGTGGCTGGACTTTTTCTCACTACGGGAGACCTTTTCCCATTGCGGAGAACTTTTGAAATTTTCCACCCAAAGATGGACTTTGGCCAGTCTGTGGCTGAACTTTTGCTTACTGCAGGAGACTTTTGCCCACAACGGGGGACTTTTGAAATTTGCCACCCGAAGATGGACTTTGGCCTGTCTGTGGCTGAAGTTTTGCTCACTTCGGGATACTTTGACCGACAACGGGGGACTTTTGAAATTTGTCTCCCGAAGATGGACTTTGGCCAGTCTGTGGCTGGACTTTTGCTCACTGCGGGAGAATTTTGCCCACTGCGGGGGACTTTTGAAATTTGCCACCCGAAGATGGACTTTGGCTATTCTGTGGCTGGACTTTTGCTCACTATGGGAGACTTTTGCCCACTGTGGGGGACCTTTTCCCACTGTGGGGTACTTTAGAAATTTTCCACCCGAAGATGGACTTTGGCCAGTCTGTGGCTGGACTTTTGCTCACTGCGGGAGACTTTAGCCCACTGCGGGGGACTTTTGAAATTTGTCACCCGAAGATGGATTATGGCCAGTCTATGGCTGAACGTTTGCTCAATTCAAGAGACTTTTTCCCACTGCGTGAGACTTTTAAATTTGCCACCCGAAGATTGACTTTGGCCAGTCTGTGGCTGGACTTTTGCTCACTGCGGGAGACTTTTGCCATTGCGGGGGACTTGTGAAATTTGTAACCCGAAGATGGACTTTGGCCAGTCTGTGGCTGGACTTTTGTTCACTGCGGGAGACTTTTGCCCACTGTGGGGGACTTTTGAAATTTGCCACCCGAAGATGGACTTTGGCCAATCTGTGGCTGGACTTTTGATCACTGCGGGAGACTTTTGCCCACTGCGGGGGACTTTTGAAATTTACCCCCCGATGATGGACTTTGGCCAATCTGTGGGTGGAGGTTTGCTCGATGCGGGAGACTTTTGCCCATTGTAGGGGACTTTTGCCCACTGTGGGGAACTTTAGAAATTCGCCACCCGAAGATGGACTTTGGCTAGTCTGTGGCTGGACTTTTGCTCACTGTGGGAGACTTTTGCCCACTGTGGGGGATTGTTCCCCAATGTGGGGTACTTTAGAAATTTGCCACCCGAAGATGGACTTTGGCCATTCTGTGGCTGAACTTTTGCTCATTGCGGGAGACTTTAGCCCACTGCGGGGGACTTTTGAAATTTTCCACCCGAAGATGGACTTTGGCCAGTCTGTGGCTGGACTTTTTCTCACTACGGGAGACCTTTTCCCAATGAGGAGAACTTTTGAAATTTTCCACCCAAAGATGGACTTTGGCCAGTCTGTGGCTGAACTTTTGCTTACTGCAGGAGACTTTTGCCCACAGCGGGGGACTTTTGAAATTTGCCACCCGAAGATGGACTTTGGCCTGTCTGTTGCTGAACTTTTGCTCACTTCAGTAGACTTTAGCCGACAACGGGGGAATTTTTAAATTTGCCACCCGAAGATGGACTTTGGCTATTCTGTGGCTAGACTTTTGCTCACTATGGGAGACTTTTGCCCACTGTGGGGGACCTTTGCCCACTGTGGGGTACTTTAGAAATTTGCCACCCGAAGATGGACTTTGGCCAGTCTGTGGCTGAACTTTTGCTCACTGCAGGAGACTTTTACCCACTGCGGGGGACTTTTGAAATTTGCCACCCGAAAATGGACTTTGGCTAGTCTGTGGCTGGACTTTTGCTCACTATGGGAGACTTTTTCCCACTGTGGGGTACTTTAGAAAATTGCCACCCGAAGATGGACTTTGGTTAGTCTGTGGCTGGACTTTTTCTCACTGCGGGAGACTTTTGCCCACTGCGGAGGACTTTTGAAATTTGTCACCCGAAGATGGATTATGGCCAGTCTGTGGCTGAACGTTTGCTCACTACAAGAGACTTTTGCCCACTGCGTGAGACTTTTAAATTTGCCACACGAAGATTGACTTTGGCCAGTCTGTGGATGGACTTTTGCTCACTGCGGGAGACTTTTGGCCACTGCGGGGGACTTGTGAAATTTGTAACCCGAAGATGGACTTTGGCCAGTCTGTGGCTGGACTTTTGTTCACTGCGGGAGACTTTTGCCCACTGTGGGGGACTTTTGAAATTTGCCACCCGAAGATGGACTTTGGTCAGTCTGTGGCAGGACTTTTTCTCACCGCGGGAGACTTTTGCCCACTACGGGGGACTTTTGAAATTTGCCACCCGAAGATGGACTTTGGCCAGTCTATGGCTGAACTTTTGCTCACTGCGGGATACTTTGGCACACTGCGGGGGACTTTTGAAATTTGCCCCCCGATCATGGACTTTGGCCAATCTGTGGGTGGACTTTTGCTCAATGCAGGAGACTTTTGCTCACTGTAGGGGACTTTTGCCCACTGAAGGGAACTTTAGAAATTCGCCACCCGAAGATGGACTTTGGCCAGTCCGTGGCTGGACTTTTGCTCACCGTGGGAGACTTTTGCCCATTGTGGGGGATTGTTGCCCAATGTGGGGTTCTTTAGAAATTTTCCACCCGAAGATTGACTTTGGCCATTCTGTGGCTGGACTTTTACTCATTGCGGGAGACTATATCCCACTGCGGGGGACTTTTGAAATTGTCCACCCGAAGATGGATTTTGGCCAGTCTGTGGCTGGACTTTTTCTCACTACGGGAGATCTTTTCCCACTACGGAGAACTTTTGAAATTTTCCTCCCGAAGATGGACTTTGGCCAGTCTATGGCTTAACTCTTGCTTACTGCAGGAGACTCTTGCCCACAGCGGGGGACTTGTGAAATTTGTTACCCGAAGATGGACTTTGGCCTGTCTGTGGCTGAACTTTTGCTCACTTCGGGAGACTTTGGCCGACAACGGGGGACTTTTGAAATTTGTCTCCCGAAGATGGACTTTGGCCAGTCTGTGGCTGGACTTTTGCTCACTACGGGAGAATTTTGCCCACTGCGGGGGACTTTTGATATTTGCCACCCGAAGATGGACTTTGGCTAGTCTGTGGCTGGACTTTGTCTCACTGTGGGAGACTTTTGCCCACTGTTGGGGACCTTTGCCCACTGTGGGGGACCTTTTCCCACTGTGGGGTACTTTAGAAATTTGCCACCCGAAGATGGATTTTGGCCAGTCTGTGGCTGGACTTTTGCTCACTGCGGGAGACTTTTGCCCACTGCAGGGGACTTTTGAAATTTGCCACCCGAAAATGGACTTTGGCTGGATTTTTTCTCACTATGGGAGACTTTTGCCCACTGTGGGAGAACTTTGCCCACTGTGGGGTACTTTAGAAATTTGCCACCCGAAGATGGACTTTGGCAAGTCTGTGGCTGGACATTTTCTCACAGCGGGAGGCTTTTGTCCACTGCGGAGGACTTTTGAAATTTGCCACCCGAAGATGGATTATGGCCAGTCTGTGGCTGAATGTTTGCTCACTGCAAGAGACTTTTGCCCACTGCGTGAGACTTTTAAATTTGCCGCCCAAAGATTGACTTTGGCCTGTCTGTGGCTGGACTTTTGCTCACTGCGGGAGACTTTTGCCACTGCGGGGGACTTGTGAAATTTTTAACCCGAAGATGAACTTTGGCCAGTATGTGGCTGGACTTTTGTTCATTGCGGGAGACTTTTGCCCACTGTGGGGGATTTTTGAAATTTGCCACTCGAAGATGGACTTTGGCCAACCTGTGGCTGGACTTTTGATCACTGCGGGAGACTTTTGCCCACTGCGGGGGACTTTTGAAATTTACCCCCCGATGATGGACTTTGGCCAATCTGTGGGTGGACGTTTGCTCAATGCGGGAGACTTTTGCCCATTGTAGGGGTCTTTTGCCCACTGTGGGGAACTTTAGAAATTCGCCACCCGAAGATGGACTTTGGCTAGTCTGTGGCTGGACTTTTGCTCACTGTGGGAGACTTTTGCCCACTGTGGGGGATTGTTGGCCAATGTGGGGTACTTTAGAAATTTGCCACCCAAAGATGGACTTTGGCCAGTCTGTGGCTGGACTTTTTCTCACTACGGGAGACCTTTTCCCACTGCGGAGAACTTTTGAAATTTTCCACCCGAAGATGGACTTTGGCCAGTCTGTGGCTGAACTTTTGCTTATTGCAGGAGACTTTTGCCCACAGCGGGGGACTTTTGAAATTTGCCACCCGAAGATGGACTTTGGCCTGTCTGTGGCTGAAGTTTTGCTCACTTCAGGAGACTTTGGCCGACAACGGGGGACTTTTTAAATTTGCCACCCGAAGATGGACTTTGGCTATTCTGTGGCTGGACTTTTGCTCATTATGGGAGACTTTTGCCCACTGTGGGGGACCTTTGCCCACTGTGGGGTACTTTAGAAATTTTCCACCCGAAGATGGACTTTGGCTAGTCTATGGCTGGACTTTTTCTCACTGCGGGAGACTTTTGCCCACTGCGGAGGACTTTTGAAATTTTCACCCGAAGATGGATTATGGCCAGTCTGTGGCTGAACGTTTGCTCACTGCAAGAGACTTTTGCCCACTGCGTGAGACTTTTAAATTTGCCACCCGAAGATTGACTTTGGCCAGTCTGTGGATGGACTTTATCTCACTGCGGGAGACTTTTGGCCACTGCGGGGGACTTGTGAAATTTGTAACCCGAAGATGGACTTTGGCCAGTCTGTGGCTGGACTTTTGTTCACTGCGGGAGACTTTTGCCCACTGTGGGGGACTTTTGAAATTTGCCACCCGAAGATGGACTTTGGTCAGTCTGTGGCAGGACTTTTGCTCACCGCGGGAGACTTTTGCCCACTACGGGGGACTTTTGAAATTTGCCACCCGAAGATGGACTTTGGCCAGTCTGTGGTTGGACTTTTGCTCACTGCGGGAGACTTATGCACACTGCGGGGGACTTTTGAAATTTGCCCCCCGATGATGGACTTTGGCCAATCTGTGGGTGGACTTTTGCTCAATGCAGGAGACTTTTGCTCACTGTAGGGGACTTTTGCCCACTGAAGGGAACTTTAGAAATTCGCCACCCGAAGATGGACTTTGGCCAGTCCGTGGCTGGACTTTTGCTCACCGTGGGAGACTTTTGCCCATTGTGGGGGATTGTTGCCCAATGTGGGGTTCTTTAGAAATTTTCCACCCGAAGATTGACTTTGGCCATTCTGTGGCTGGACTTTTGCTCATTGCGGGAGACTTTTGCCCACTACGGGGGACTTTTGAAATTTTCCACCCGAAGATGGATTTTGGCCAGTCTGTGGCTGGACTTTTTCTCACTACGGGAGATCTTTTCCCACTATGGAGAACTTTTGAAATTTTCCACCCGAAGATGGACTTTGGCCAGTCTATGGCTTAACTCTTGCTTACTGCAGGAGACTCTTGCCCACAGCGGGGGACTTTTGAAATTTGCTACCCGAAGATGGACTTTGGCCTGTCTGTGGCTGAACTTTTGCTCACTTCGGGAGACTTTGGCCGACAACGGGGGACTTTTGAAATTTTTCTACCGAAGATGGACTTTGGCCAGCCTATGGCTGGACTTTTGCTCACTGCGGGAGAATTTTGCCCACTACGGGGGACTTTTGAAATTTGCCACCCGAAGATGGACTTTGGCTAGTCTGTGGCTGGACTTTTGCTCACTGTGGGAGACTTTTTCCCACTGTGGGGGACCTTTGCCCACTGTGGGGTACTTTAGAAATTTGCCACACGAAGATGGACTTTGGCCAGTCTGTGGCTGGACTTTTGCTAACTGTGGGAGACTTTGGCCCACTACAGGGGACTTTTGAAATTGGCCACCCGAAAATGGACTTTAGCTAGTCTGTGGCTGGACTTTGTCTCACTGTGGGAGACTTTTGCCCACTGTGGGGGACCTTTGCCCACTGTGGGGGACCTTTGCCCACTGTGGGGTACTTTAGAAATTTGCCACCCGAAGATGGACTTTGGTCAGTCTGTGGCTGGACTTTAGCTCACTGCGGGAGACTTTTGCCCACTGTAGGGGACTTTTGAAATTTGCCTCCCGAAAATGGACTTTGGATGGATTTTTTCTCACTATGGGAGACTTTTGCCCACTGTGGGGGAACTTTGCCCACTGTGGGGTACTTTAGAAATTTGCCACCTGAAGATGGACTTTGGCCAGTCTGTGGCTGGACATTTTCTCACTACGGGAGACTTTTGTCCACTGCGGAGGACTTTTGAAATTTGCCACCCGAAGATGGATTATGGCCAGTCTTTGGCTGAATGTTTGCTCACTGCAAGAGACTTTTGCCCACTGCGTGAGACTTTTAAATTTGCCACCCAAAGATTGACTTTGGCCAGTCTGTGGCTGGACTTTTGCTCACTGCGGGAGACTTTTGGCCACTACGGGGGACTTGTGAAATTTGTAACCCGAAGATGGACTTCGGCCAGTCTGTGGCTGGACTTTTGTTCTCTACGGGAGACTTTTGCCCGCTGTGGGGGACTTTTGAAATTTGCCACCCGAAGATGGACTTTGGTCAGTCTGTGGCAGGACTTTTGCTCACTGCGGGAGACTTTTGCCCACTACGGGGGACTTTTGAAATTTTCCACCCGAAGATGGACTTTGGCCAGTCTGTGGCTGAACTTTTGCTCACTGCGGGAGACTTTAGCACACTGCGGGGGACTTTTGAAATTTTCCCCCCGATGATGGACTTTGGCCAATCTGTGGGTGGACTTTTGCTCAATGCTGGAGAATTTTGCCCATTGTAGGGGACTTTTTCCCACTGTGGGGAGCTTTAGAAATTCGCCACCCGAAGATGGACTTTGGCTAGTCTGTGGCTGGACTTTTGCTCATTGTGGGAGACTTTTGCCCCTGTGGGGGATTGTTGCCCAATGTGGGGTACTTTAGAAATTTTCCACCCGAAGATGGACTTTTGCCATTCTGTGGCTGGACTTTTGCTCATTGCGGGGGACTTTTGCCCACTGCGGGGGACTTTTTAAATTTTCCACCCGAAGATGGATTTTGGCTAGTCTGTAGCTGGACTTTTTCTCACTACGGGAGATCTTTTCCCACTGCGGAGAACTTTTGAAATTTTCCACCCGAAGATGGACTTTGGCCAGTCTGTGGCTGAACTTTTGCTTACTGCAGGAGACTTTTGCCCACAGTGGGGGACTTTTGAAATTTGTCACCCGAAGATTGACTTTGGCCTGTCTGTGGCTGAACTTTTGCTCACTTCGGGAGACTTTGGCCGACAACGGGGGACTTTTGAAATTTTTCTCCCGAAGATGGACTTTGGCCAGCCAGTGGCTGGACTTTTGCTCACTGCGGGAGAATTTTGCCCACTACGGGGGACTTTTGAAATTTGCCACCCGAAGATGGACTTTGGCTAGTCTGTGGCTGGACTTTTGCTCACTGTGGGAAACTTTTTCCCACTGTGGGGGACCTTTGCCCACTGTGGGGTACTTTAGAAATTTGCCACACGAAGATGGACTTTGGCCAGTCTGTGCCTGGACTTTTGCTCACTGTGGGAGACTTTGGCCCACTGCAGGGGACTTTTGAAATTTGCCACCCGAAAATGGACTTTGGCTGGACTTTTTCTCACTATGGGAGACTTTTGCCCACTGTGGGGGACCTTTGCCCACTGTGGGGTACTTTAGAAATTTGCCACCCGAAGATAGACTTTGGCCAGTCTGTGGCTGGATATTTTCTCATTGCGGGAGACTTTTGCCCACTGCGGAGGACTTTTGAAATTTGCCACCCGAAGATGAATTATGGCCAGTCTGTGGCTGAACGTTTGCTCACTGCAAGAGACTTTTGCCCACTGCGTGAGACTTTTAAATTTTCCACCCAAAGATTGACTTTGGCCAGTCTGTGGCTGGATTTTGCTCACTGCGGGAGACTTTTGGCCACTACAGGGGACTTGTGAAATTTGTAACCCGAAGATGGACTTTGGCCAGTCTGTGGCTGGACTTTTGTTCACTGCGGGAGACTTTTGCCCGCTGTGGGGGACTTTTGAAATTTGCCACCTGAAGATGGACTTTGGTCAGTCTGTGGCTGGACTTTAGCTCACTGCGGGAGACTTTTGCCCACTACGGGGGACTTTAGAAATTTGCAACCCGAAGATGGACTTTGCCCAGTCTGTGGCTGGACTTTTGCTCACTGCGGGAGACTTTTGCCCACTGCGGGGGACTTTTGAAATTTGCCCCCCGATGATGAATTTGGCCAATTTGTGGGTGGACTTTTGCTCAATGCAGGAGACTTTTGCCCATTGTAGGGGACTTTTGTCCACTGTGGGGAACTTTAGAAATTCGCCACCCGAAGATGGACTTTGGCGAGTCTGTGGCTGGACTTTTGCTCACTGTGGGAGACTTTTGCCCACTGTGGGGGATTGTTGCCCAATGTGGGGTACTTTAGAAATTTGCCACACGAAGATGGACTTTGGCCATTCTGTGGCTGAACTTTTGCTCATTTCGGGAGACTTTTGCCCACTGCGGGGGACTTTTGAAATTTTCCACCCGAAGATGGACTTTGGCCAGTCTGTGGCTGGACTTTTTCTCACTACGGGAGACCTTTTCCCACTGCGGAGAACTTTTGAAATTTTCCACCCGAAGATGGACTTTGGCCAGTCTATGGCTTAACTCTTGCTTACTGCAGGAGACTCTTGCCCACAGCGGGGGACTTTTGAAATTTTCCACCCGAAGATGGACTTTGGCCTGTCTGTGGCTGAAGTTTTGCTCACTTCAGGAGACTTTGGCCGACAACGGGGGACTTTTTAAATTTGCCACCCGAAGATGGACTTTGGCTATTCTGTGGCTGGACTTTTGCTCATTATGGGAGACTTTTGCCCACTGTGGGGGACCTTTGCCCACTGTGGGGTACTTTAGAAATTTTCCACCCGAAGATGGACTTTGGCTAGTCTATGGCTGGACTTTTTCTCACTGCGGGAGACTTTTGCCCACTGCGGAGGACTTTTGAAATTTTCACCCGAAGATGGATTATGGCCAGTCTGTGGCTGAACGTTTGCTCACTGCAAGAGACTTTTGCCCACTGCGTGAGACTTTTAAATTTGCCACCCGAAGATTGACTTTGGCCAGTCTGTGGATGGACTTTATCTCACTGCGGGAGACTTTTGGCCACTGCGGGGGACTTGTGAAATTTGTAACCCGAAGATGGACTTTGGCCAGTCTGTGGCTGGACTTTTGTTCACTGCGGGAGACTTTTGCCCACTGTGGGGGACTTTTGAAATTTGCCACCCGAAGATGGACTTTGGTCAGTCTGTGGCAGGACTTTTGCTCACCGCGGGAGACTTTTGCCCACTACGGGGGACTTTTGAAATTTGCCACCCGAAGATGGACTTTGGCCAGTCTGTGGTTGGACTTTTGCTCACTGCGGGAGACTTATGCACACTGCGGGGGACTTTTGAAATTTGCCCCCCGATGATGGACTTTGGCCAATCTGTGGGTGGACTTTTGCTCAATGCAGGAGACTTTTGCTCACTGTAGGGGACTTTTGCCCACTGAAGGGAACTTTAGAAATTCGCCACCCGAAGATGGACTTTGGCCAGTCCGTGGCTGGACTTTTGCTCACCGTGGGAGACTTTTGCCCATTGTGGGGGATTGTTGCCCAATGTGGGGTTCTTTAGAAATTTTCCACCCGAAGATTGACATTGGCCATTCTGTGGCTGGACTTTTGCTCATTGCGGGAGACTTTTGCCCACTACGGGGGACTTTTGAAATTTTCCACCCGAAGATGGATTTTGGCCAGTCTGTGGCTGGACTTTTTCTCACTACGGGAGATCTTTTCCCACTATGGAGAACTTTTGAAATTTTCCACCCGAAGATGGACTTTGGCCAGTCTATGGCTTAACTCTTGCTTACTGCAGGAGACTCTTGCCCACAGCGGGGGACTTTTGAAATTTGCTACCCGAAGATGGACTTTGGCCTGTCTGTGGCTGAACTTTTGCTCACTTCGGGAGACTTTGGCCGACAACGGGGGACTTTTGAAATTTTTCTACCGAAGATGGACTTTGGCCAGCCTATGGCTGGACTTTTGCTCACTGCGGGAGAATTTTGCCCACTACGGGGGACTTTTGAAATTTGCCACCCGAAGATGGACTTTGGCTAGTCTGTGGCTGGACTTTTGCTCACTGTGGGAGACTTTTTCCCACTGTGGGGGACCTTTGCCCACTGTGGGGTACTTTAGAAATTTGCCACACGAAGATGGACTTTGGCCAGTCTGTGGCTGGACTTTTGCTAACTGTGGGAGACTTTGGCCCACTACAGGGGACTTTTGAAATTGGCCACCCGAAAATGGACTTTAGCTAGTCTGTGGCTGGACTTTGTCTCACTGTGGGAGACTTTTGCCCACTGTGGGGGACCTTTGCCCACTGTGGGGGACCTTTGCCCACTGTGGGGTACTTTAGAAATTTGCCACCCGAAGATGGACTTTGGTCAGTCTGTGGCTGGACTTTAGCTCACTGCGGGAGACTTTTGCCCACTGTAGGGGACTTTTGAAATTTGCCTCCCGAAAATGGACTTTGGATGGATTTTTTCTCACTATGGGAGACTTTTGCCCACTGTGGGGGAACTTTGCCCACTGTGGGGTACTTTAGAAATTTGCCACCTGAAGATGGACTTTGGCCAGTCTGTGGCTGGACATTTTCTCACTACGGGAGACTTTTGTCCACTGCGGAGGACTTTTGAAATTTGCCACCCGAAGATGGATTATGGCCAGTCTTTGGCTGAATGTTTGCTCACTGCAAGAGACTTTTGCCCACTGCGTGAGACTTTTAAATTTGCCACCCAAAGATTGACTTTGGCCAGTCTGTGGCTGGACTTTTGCTCACTGCGGGAGACTTTTGGCCACTACGGGGGACTTGTGAAATTTGTAACCCGAAGATGGACTTCGGCCAGTCTGTGGCTGGACTTTTGTTCTCTACGGGAGACTTTTGCCCGCTGTGGGGGACTTTTGAAATTTGCCACCCGAAGATGGACTTTGGTCAGTCTGTGGCAGGACTTTTGCTCACTGCGGGAGACTTTTGCCCACTACGGGGGACTTTTGAAATTTTCCACCCGAAGATGGACTTTGGCCAGTCTGTGGCTGAACTTTTGCTCACTGCGGGAGACTTTAGCACACTGCGGGGGACTTTTGAAATTTTCCCCCCGATGATGGACTTTGGCCAATCTGTGGGTGGACTTTTGCTCAATGCTGGAGAATTTTGCCCATTGTAGGGGACTTTTTCCCACTGTGGGGAGCTTTAGAAATTCGCCACCCGAAGATGGACTTTGGCTAGTCTGTGGCTGGACTTTTGCTCATTGTGGGAGACTTTTGCCCCTGTGGGGGATTGTTGCCCAATGTGGGGTACTTTAGAAATTTTCCACCCGAAGATGGACTTTTGCCATTCTGTGGCTGGACTTTTGCTCATTGCGGGGGACTTTTGCCCACTGCGGGGGACTTTTTAAATTTTCCACCCGAAGATGGATTTTGGCTAGTCTGTAGCTGGACTTTTTCTCACTACGGGAGATCTTTTCCCACTGCGGAGAACTTTTGAAATTTTCCACCCGAAGATGGACTTTGGCCAGTCTGTGGCTGAACTTTTGCTTACTGCAGGAGACTTTTGCCCACAGTGGGGGACTTTTGAAATTTGTCACCCGAAGATTGACTTTGGCCTGTCTGTGGCTGAACTTTTGCTCACTTCGGGAGACTTTGGCCGACAACGGGGGACTTTTGAAATTTTTCTCCCGAAGATGGACTTTGGCCAGCCAGTGGCTGGACTTTTGCTCACTGCGGGAGAATTTTGCCCACTACGGGGGACTTTTGAAATTTGCCACCCGAAGATGGACTTTGGCTAGTCTGTGGCTGGACTTTTGCTCACTGTGGGAAACTTTTTCCCACTGTGGGGGACCTTTGCCCACTGTGGGGTACTTTAGAAATTTGCCACACGAAGATGGACTTTGGCCAGTCTGTGCCTGGACTTTTGCTCACTGTGGGAGACTTTGGCCCACTGCAGGGGACTTTTGAAATTTGCCACCCGAAAATGGACTTTGGCTGGACTTTTTCTCACTATGGGAGACTTTTGCCCACTGTGGGGGACCTTTGCCCACTGTGGGGTACTTTAGAAATTTGCCACCCGAAGATAGACTTTGGCCAGTCTGTGGCTGGATATTTTCTCATTGCGGGAGACTTTTGCCCACTGCGGAGGACTTTTGAAATTTGCCACCCGAAGATGAATTATGGCCAGTCTGTGGCTGAACGTTTGCTCACTGCAAGAGACTTTTGCCCACTGCGTGAGACTTTTAAATTTTCCACCCAAAGATTGACTTTGGCCAGTCTGTGGCTGGATTTTGCTCACTGCGGGAGACTTTTGGCCACTACAGGGGACTTGTGAAATTTGTAACCCGAAGATGGACTTTGGCCAGTCTGTGGCTGGACTTTTGTTCACTGCGGGAGACTTTTGCCCGCTGTGGGGGACTTTTGAAATTTGCCACCTGAAGATGGACTTTGGTCAGTCTGTGGCTGGACTTTAGCTCACTGCGGGAGACTTTTGCCCACTACGGGGGACTTTAGAAATTTGCAACCCGAAGATGGACTTTGCCCAGTCTGTGGCTGGACTTTTGCTCACTGCGGGAGACTTTTGCCCACTGCGGGGGACTTTTGAAATTTGCCCCCCGATGATGAATTTGGCCAATTTGTGGGTGGACTTTTGCTCAATGCAGGAGACTTTTGCCCATTGTAGGGGACTTTTGTCCACTGTGGGGAACTTTAGAAATTCGCCACCCGAAGATGGACTTTGGCGAGTCTGTGGCTGGACTTTTGCTCACTGTGGGAGACTTTTGCCTACTGTGGGGGATTGTTGCCCAATGTGGGGAACTTTAGAAATTTGCCACACGAAGATGGACTTTGGCCATTCTGTGGCTGAACTTTTGCTCATTTCGGGAGACTTTTGCCCACTGCGGGGGACTTTTGAAATTTTCCACCCGAAGATGGACTTTGGCCAGTCTGTGGCTGGACTTTTTCTCACTACGGGAGACCTTTTCCCACTGCGGAGAACTTTTGAAATTTTCCACCCGAAAATGGACTTTGGTCAGTCTGTGGCTGAACTTTTGCTTACTGCAGGAGACTTTTGCCCACAGCGGGGGACTTTTGAAATTTGCCACCCGAAGATGGACTTTGGCCTGTCTGTGGCTGAAGTTTTGCTCACTTTGGGAGACTTTGACCGACAACGGGGGACTTTTGAAATTTGTCTCCCGAAGATGGACTTTGGCCAGTCTGTGGCTGGACTTTTGCTCACTGCGGGAGAATTTTGCCCACTGCGGGGGACTTTTGAAATTTGCCACCCGAAGATGGACTTTGGCTATTCTGTGGCTGGACTTTTGCTCACTATGGGAGACTTTTGCCCACTCTGGGGGACCTTTGCCCACTGTGGGGTAGTTTAGTAATTTGCCACCCGAAGATGGACTTTGGCCAGTCTGTGGCTGGACTTTTGCTCACTGCGGGAGACTTTTGCCCACTGCGGGGGACTTTTGAAATTTGCCACTCGAAAATGGAATTTGGCTAGTCTGTGGCTGGACTTTTGCTCACTATGGGAGACTTTTGCCCACTGTGGGGGACCTTTGCCCATTGTGGGGTAATTTAGAAAATTGCCACCCGAAGATGGACTTTGGCTAGTTTGTTGCTGGAGTTTTTCTCACTGCGGGAGACTTTTGCCCACTGCGGGGGACTTTTGAAATTTGTCACCGGAAGATGGATTATGGCTAGTCTATGGATGAACGTTTGCTCACTGCAAGAGACTTTTTCCCACTGCGTGAGACTTTTAAATTTGCCACCCGAAGATTGACTTTGGCCAGTCTGTGGCTGGACTTTTGCTCACTACGGGAGACTTTTGGCCACTGCGGGGGACTTGTGAAATTTGTAACCCGAAGATGGACTTTGGCCAGTCTGTGGCTGGACTTTTGTTCACAGCGGGAGACTTTTGCCCACTGTGGGGGACTTTTGAAATTTGCCACCCCAAGATGGACTTTGGCCAATCTGTAGCTGGAATTTTGCTCACTGCGGGAGACTTTGCCCACTGCGGGGGACTTTTGAAATTTACCCCCCGATGATGGACTTTGCCCAATCTGTGGGTGGACGTTTGCTCAATGCGGGAGACTTTTGCCCATTGTAGGGGACTTTTGCCCACTGTGGGGAACTTTAGAAATTCGCCACCCGAAGATGGACTTTGGCTAGTCTGTGGCTGGACTTTAGCTCACTGTGGGAGACTTTTGCCCACTGTGGGGGATTGTTGCCCAATGTGGGGTACTTTAGAAATTTGCCACCCGAAGATGGACTTTGGCCATTCTGTGGCTGAACTTTTGCGCATTGCGGGAGAATTTTGCCCACTGCGGGGGACTTTTGAAATTTTCCACCCGAAGATGGACTTTGGCCAGTCTGTGGCTGGACTTTTTCTCACTACGGGAGACCTTTTCCTACTACGGAGAACTTTTGAAATTTTCCATCCGAAGAAGGAGTTTGGCCAGTCTGTGGCTGAACTTTTGCTTACTGCAGGAGACTTTTGCCCACAGCGGGGGACTTTTGAAATTTGCCACCCGAAGATGGACTTTGGCCTGTCTGTGGCTGAAGTTTTGCTCACTTCAGGAGACTTTGGCCGACAAAGGGGGACTTTTGAAATTTTCCACCCGAAGATGGACTTTGGCTATTCTGTGGCTAGACTTTTGCTCACTATGGGAGACTTTTGCCCACTGTGGGGGACCTTTGCCCACTGTGGGGTACTTTAGAAATTTGCAACCCGAAAATGGACTTTGGCCAGTCTGTGGCTGGACTTTTTCTCACTGCGGGAGACTTTTGCCCACTGCGGAGGACTTTTGAAATTTGCCACCCGAATATGGATTATGGCCAGTCTGTGGCTGATCGTTTGCTCACTGCAAGTGACTTTTGCCCACTGCGTGAGACTTTTAAATTTTCCACCCGAAGATTGACTTTGGCCAGTCTGTGGATGGCCTTTTGCTCACCGCGGGAGACTTTTGGCCACTGCGGGGGACTTGTGAAATTTGTAACCCGAAGATGGACTTTGGCCAATCTGTGGCTGGACTTTTGTTCACTGCGGGAGACTTTTGCCCACTGTGCGGGACTTTTGAAATTTGCCACCCGAAGATGGACTTTGGCCAGTCTGTGGCTGGACTTTTGATCACTGCGGGAAACTTTTGCCCACTGCGGGGGACTTTTGAAATTTACCCCCCGATGATGGACTTTGGCCAATCTGTGGGTGGACGTCTGCTCAATGCGGGAGACTTTTGCCCATTGTAGGGGACTTTTGCCCACTGTGAGGAACTTTAGAAATTCGCCACCCGAAGATGGACTTTGGCTAGTCTGTGGCTGGACTTTTGCTGACTGTGGGAGTGTTTTGCCCACTGTGGGGGATTGTTGCCCAATGTGGGGTACTTTAGAAATATTCCACCCGAAGATGGACTTTGGCCATTCTGTGGCTGAACTTTTGCACATTTCGGGAGATTTTTGCCCACTGAGGGGGACTTTTGAAATTTTCCACCCGAAGATGGACTTTGACCTGTCTGTGGCTGAAGTTTTGCTCACTTCAGGAGACTTTGCCCGACAACGGGGGACTTTTGAAATTTTCCACCCGAAGATGGACTTTGGCTATTCTGTGGCTAGACTTTTGCTCACTATGGGATACTTTTGCCCACTGTGGGGGACCTTTGCCCACTGTGGGGTACTTTAGAAATTTGTAACCCGAAGATGGACTTTGGTCAGTCTGTGGCTGGACTTTTTCTCACTGCGGGAGACTTTTGCCCACTGCGGAGGACTTTTGAAATTTGCCACCCGAAGATGGATTATGGCTAGTCTGTGGCTGATCGTTTTCTCACTGCAAGAGACTTTTGCCCACTGCGTGAGACTTTTAAATTTGCCACCCGAAGATTGACTTTGGCCAGTCTGTGGCTGGCCTTTTGCTCACTACGGGAGACTTTTGGCCACTGCGGGGGACTTGTGAAATTTGTAACCCGAAGATGGACTTTGGCCAATCTGTGGCTGGACTTTTGTTCACTGTGGGGGACTTTTGAAATTTGCCACCCGAAGATGGACTTTGGCCAGTTTGTGGCTGGACTTTTGCTCACTGCGGGAGACTTTTGCCCACTGCGGGGGACTTTTGAAATTTACCCCCCGATGATGGACTTTGGCCAATCTGTGGGTGGACGTTTGCTCAATGCGGGAGACTTTTGCCCATTGTAGGGGACTTTTGCCCACTGTGGGGAACTTTAGAAATTCGCCACCCGAAGATGGACTTTGGCTAGTCTGTGGCTGGACTTTTGCTCACTGTGGGAGACTTTTGCCCACTGTGGGGGATTGTTGCCCAATGTGGGGTACTTTAGAAATTTGCCACCCGAAGATGGACTTTGGCCATTCTGTGGCTGAACTTTTGCTCATTGCGGGAGAATTTTGCCCACTGCGGGGGACTTTTGAAATTTTCCACCCGAAGATGGACTTTGGCCAGTCTGTGGCTGGACTTTTTCTCACTACGGGAGACCTTTTCCTACTACGGAGAACTTTTGAAATTTTCCATCCGAAGAAGGAGTTTGGCCAGTCTGTGGCTGAACTTTTGCTTACTGCAGAAGACTTTTGCCCACAGCGGGGGACTTTTGAAATTTGCCACCCGAAGATGGACTTTGGCCTGTCTGTGGCTGAAGTTTTGCTCACTTCAGGAGACTTTGGCCGACAAAGGGGGACTTTTGAAACTTTCCACCCGAAGATGGACTTTGGCTATTCTGTGGCTAGACTTTTGCTCACTATGGGAGACTTTTGCCCACTGTGGGGGACCTTTGCCCACTGTGGGGTACTTTAGAAATTTGCAACCCGAAGATGGACTTTGGCCAGTCTGTGGCTGGACTTTTTCTCACTGCGGGAGACTTTTGCCCACTGCGGAGGACTTTTGAAATTTGCCACCCGAATATGGATTATGGCCAGTCTGTGGCTGATCGTTTGCTCACTGCAAGAGACTTTTGCCCACTGCGTGAGACTTTTAAATTTGCCACCCGAAGATTGACTTTGGCCAGTCTGTGGATGGCCTTTTGCTCACTGCGGGAGACTTTTGGCCACTGCGGGGGACTTGTGAAATTTGTAACCCGAAGATGGACTTTGGCCAATCTGTCGCTGGACTTTTGTTCACTGCGGGAGACTTTTGCCCACTGTGCGGGACTTTTGAAATTTGCCACCCGAAGATGGACTTTGGCCAGTCTGTGGCTGGACTTTTGCTCACTGCGGGAAACTTTTGCCCACTGCGGGGGACTTTTGAAATTTACCCCCCGATGATGGACTTTGGCCAATCTGTGGGTGGACGTCTGCTCAATGCGGGAGACTTTTGCCCATTGTAGGGGACTTTTGCCCACTGTGGGGAACTTTAGAAATTCGCCACCCGAAGATGGACTTTGGCTAGTCTGTGGCTGGACTTTTGCTGACTGTGGGAGTGTTTTGCCCACTGTGGGGGATTGTTGCCCAATGTGGGGTACATTAGAAATATTCCACCCGAAGATGGACTTTGGCCATTCTGTGGCTGAACTTTTGCACATTTCGGGAGACTTATGCCCACTGCGGGGGACTTTTGAAATTTTCCACCCGAAGATGGACTTTGACCTGTCTGTGGCTGAAGTTTTGCTCACTTCAGGAGACTTTGGCCGACAACGGGGGACTTTTGAAATTTTCCACCCGAAGATGGACTTTGGCTATTCTGTGGCTAGACTTTTGCTCACTATGGGAGACTTTTGCCCACTGTGGGGGACCTTTGCCCACTGTGGGGTACTTTAGAAATTTGTAACCCGAAGATGGACTTTGGCCAGTCTGTGGCTGGACTTTTTCTCACTGCGGGAGACTTTTGCCCACTGCGGAGGACTTTTGAAATTTGCCACCCGAAGATGGATTATGGCTAGTCTGTGGCTGATCGTTTTCTCACTGCAAGAGACTTTTGCCCACTGCGTGAGACTTTTAAATTTGCCACCCGAAGATTGACTTTGGCCAGTCTGTGGCTGGCCTTTTGCTCACTGCGGGAGACTTTTGGCCACTGCGGGGGACTTGTGAAATTTGTAACCCGAAGATGGACTTTGGCCATTCTGTGGCTGGACTTTTGTTCACTGCGGGAGACTTTTGCCCACTGTGGGGGACTTTTGAAATTTGCCACCCGAAGATGGACTTTGGCCAGTCTGTGGCTGGACTTTTGCTCACTGCGGGAGACTTTTGCCCACTGCGGGGGACTTTTGAAATTTACCCCCCGATGATGGACTTTGGCCAATCTGTGGGTGGACGTTTGCTCAATGCGGGAGACTTTTGCCCACTGTGGGGAACTTTAGAAATTCGCCACCCGAAGATGGACTTTGGCTAGTCTGTGGCTGGACTTTTGCTCACTGTGGGGGAGTTTTGCCCACTGTGGGGGATTGTTGCCCAATGTGGGGTACTTTAGAAATTTTCCACCCGAAGATGGACTTTGGCCATTCTGTGGCTGAACTTTTGCTCATTTCGGGAGTCTTTTGCCCACTACGGGGGACTTTTGAAATTTTCCACCCGAAGATGGACTTTGGCCAGTCTGTGGCTGGACTTTTTCTCACTACGGGAGACCTTTTCCCATTGCGGAGAACTTTTGAAATTTTCCACCCGAAGATGGACTTTGGCCAGTCTGTGGCTGAACTTTTGCTTACTGCAGGAGACTTTTGCCCACAACGGGGGACTTTTGAAATTTGCCACCCGAAGATGGACTTTGGCCTGTCTGTGGCTGAAGTTTTGCTCACTTCGGGATACTTTGACCGACAACGGGGGACTTTTGAAATTTGTCTCCCGAAGATGGACTTTGGCCAGTCTGTGGCTGGACTTTTGCTCACTGCGGGAGAAATTTGCCCACTGCGGGGGACTTTTGAAATTTGCCACCCGAAGATGGACTTTGGCTATTCTGTGGCTGGACTTTTGCTCACTATGGGAGACTTTTGCCCACTGTGGGGGACCTTTGCCCACTGTGGGGTACTTTAGAAATTTTCCACCCGAAGATGGACTTTGGCCAGTCTGTGGCTGGACTTTTGCTCACTGCGGGAGACTTTAGCCCACTGCGGGGGACTTTTGAAATTTGTCACCCAAAGATGGATTATGGCCAGTCTATGGCTGAACGTTTGCTCAATTCAAGAGACTTTTTCCCACTGCGTGAGACTTTTAAATTTGCCACCCGAAGATTGACTTTGGCCAGTCTGTGGCTGGACTTTTGCTCACTGCGGGAGACTTTTGCCACTGCGGGGGACTTGTGAAATTTGTAACCCGAAGATGGACTTTGGCCAGTCTGTGGCTGGACTTTTGTTCACTGCGGGATACTTTTGCCCACTGTGGGGGACTTTTGAAATTTGCCACCCGAAGATGGACTTTGGCCAATCTGTGGCTGGACTTTTGATCACTGCGGGAGACTTTTGCCCACTGCGGGGGACTTTTGAAATTTACCCCCCGATGATGGACTTTGGCCAATCTGTGGGTGGACGTTTGCTCGATGCGGGAGACTTTTGCCCATTGTAGGGGACTTTTGCCCACTGTGGGGAACTTTAGAAATTCGCCACCCGAAGATGGACTTTGGCTAGTCTGTGGCTGGACTTTTGCTCACTGTGGGAGACTTTTGCCCACTGTGGGGGATTGTTGCCCAATGTGGGGTACTTTAGAAATTTGCCACCCGAAGATGGACTTTGGCCATTCTGTGGCTGAACTTTTGCTCATTGCGGGAGACTTTAGCCCACTGCGGGGGACTTTTGAAATTTTCCACCCGAAGATGGACTTTGGCCAGTCTGTGGCTGGACTTTTTCTCACTACGGGAGACCTTTTCCCAATGCGGAGAACTTTTGAAATTTTCCATCCGAAGATGGACTTTGGCCAGTCTGTGGCTGAACTTTTGCTTACTGCAGGAGACTTTTGCCCACAGCGGGGGACTTTTGAAATTTGCCACCCGAAGATGGACTTTGGCCTGTCTGTGGCTGAAGTTTTGCTCACTTCAGTAGACTTTGGCCGACAACGGGGGACTTTTTAAATTTGCCACCCGAAGATGGACTTTGGTTATTCTGTGGCTAGACTTTTGCTCACTATGGGAGACTTTTGCCCACTGTGGGGGACCTTTGCCCACTGTGGGGTACTTTAGAAATTTGCCACCCGAAGATGGACTTTGGCCAGTCTGTGGCTGAACTTTTGCTCACTGCAGGAGACTTTTACCCACTGCGGGGGACTTTTGAAATTTGCCACCCGAAAATGGACTTTGGCTAGTCTGTGGCTGGACTTTTGCTCACTATGGGAGACTTTTTCCCACTGTGGGGTACTTTAGAAAATTGCCACCCGAAGATGGACTTTGGTTAGTCTGTGGCTGGACTTTTTCTCACTGCGGGAGACTTTTGCCCACTGCGGAGGACTTTTGAAATTTGTCACCCGAAGATGGATTATGGCCAGTCTGTGGCTGAACGTTTGCTCACTACAAGAGACTTTTGCCCACTGCGTGAGACATTTAAATTTGCCACCCGAAGATTGACTTTGGCCAGTCTGTGGATGGACTTTTGCTCACTGCGGGAGACTTTTGGCCACTGCGGGGGACTTGTGAAATTTGTAACCCGAAGATGGACTTTGGCCAGTCTGTGGCTGGACTTTTGTTCACTGCGGGAGACTTTTGCCCACTGTGGGGGACTTTTGAAATTTGCCACCCGAAGATGGACTTTGGTCAGTCTGTGGCAGGACTTTTGCTCACCGCGGGAGACTTTTGCCCACTACGGGGGACTTTTGAAATTTTCCACCCGAAGATGGACTTTGGCCAGTCTATGGCTGAACTTTTGCTCACTGCGGGATACTTTGGCACACTGCGGGGGACTTTTGAAATTTGCCCCCCGATCATGGACTTTGGCCAATCTGTGGGTGGACTTTTGCTCAATGCAGTAGACGTTTGCTCACTGTAGGGGACTTTTGCCCACTGAAGGGAACTTTAGAAATTCGCCACCCGAAGATGGACATTGGCCAGTCCGTGGTTGGACATTTGCTCACCGTGGGAGACTTTTGCCCATTGTGGGGGATTGTTGCCCAATGTGGGATACTTTAGAAATTTGCCACCTGAAGATTGACTTTGGCCATTCTGTGGCTGGACTTTTACTCATTGCGGGAGACTTTATCCCACTGCGGGGGACTTTTGAAATTTTCCACCCGAAGATGGATTTTGGCCAGTCTGTGGCTGGACTTTTTCTCACTACGGGAGATCTTTTCCCACTACGGAGAACTTTTGAATTTTTCCTCCCGAAGATGGACTTTGGCCAGTCTATGGCTTAACTCTTGCTTACTGCAGGAGACTCTTGCCCACAGCGGGGGACTTTTGAAATTTGTTACCCGAAGATGGACTTTGGCCTGTCTGTGGCTGAACTTTTGCTCACTTCGGGAGACTTTGGCCGACAACGGGGGACTTTTGAAATTTGTCTCCCGAAGATGGACTTTGGCCAGTCTGTGGCTGGACTTTTGCTCACTACGGGAGAATTTTGCCCACTGCGGGGGACTTTTGATATTTGCCACCCGAAGATGGACTTTGGCTAGTCTGTGGCTGGACTTTGTCTCACTGTGGGAGACTTTTGCCCACTGTTGGGGACCTTTGCCCACTGTGGGGGACCTTTTCCCACTGTGGGGTACTTTAGAAATTTGCCACCCGAAGATGGATTTTGGCCAGTCTGTGGCTGGACTTTTGCTCACTGCGGGAGACTTTTGCCCACTGCAGGGGACTTTTGAAATTTGCCACCCGAAAATGGACTTTGGCTGGATTTTTTCTCACTATGGGAGACTTTTGCCCACTGTGGGAGAACTTTGCCCACTGTGGGGTACTTTAGAAATTTGCCACCTGAAGATGGACTTTGGCCAGTCTGTGGTTGGACATTTTCTCACAGCGGGAGGCTTTTGTCCACTGCGGAGGACTTTTGAAATTTGCCACCCGAAGATGGATTATGGCCAGTCTGTGGCTGAATGTTTGCTCACTGCAAGAGACTTTTGCCCACTGCGTGAGACTTTTAAATTTGCCGCCCAAAGATTGACTTTGGCCTGTCTGTGGCTGGACTTTTGCTCACTGCGGGAGACTTTTGCCACTGCGGGGGACTTGTGAAATTTTTAACCCGAATATGAACTTTGGCCAGTATGTGGCTGGACTTTTGTTCATTGCGGGAGACTTTTGCCCACTGTGGGGGATTTTTGAAATTTGCCACTCGAAGATGGACTTTGGCCAACCTGTGGCTGGACTTTTGATCACTGCGGGAGACTTTTGCCCACTGCGGGGGACTTTTGAAATTTACCCCCCGATGATGGACTTTGGCCAATCTGTGGGTGGACGTTTGCTCGATGCGGGAGACATTTGCCCATTGTAGGGGACTTTTGCCCACTGTGGGGAACTTTAGAAATTCGCCACCCGAAGATGGACTTTGGCTAGTCTGTGGCTGGACTTTTGCTCACTGTGGGAGACTTTTGCCCACTGTGGGGGATTGTTGGCCAATGTGGGGTACTTTAGAAATTTGCCACCCGAAGATGGACTTTGGCCATTCTGTGGCTGGACTTTTGCTCATTGCGGGAGACTTTAGCCCACTGCGGGGGACTTTTGAAATTTTCCACCCAAAGATGGACTTTGGCCAGTCTGTGGCTGGACTTTTTCTCACTACGGGAGACCTTTTCCCACTGCGGAGAACTTTTGAAATTTTCCACCCGAAGATGGACTTTGGCCAGTCTGTGGCTGAACTTTTGCTTATTGCAGGAGACTTTTGCCCACAGCGGGGGACTTTTGAAATTTGCCACCCGAAGATGGACTTTGGCCTGTCTGTGGCTGAAGTTTTGCTCACTTCAGGAGACTTTGGCCGACAACGGGGGACTTTTTAAATTTGCCACCCGAAGATGGACTTTGGCTATTCTGTGGCTGGACTTTTGCTCACTATGGGAGACTTTTGCGCACTGTGGGGGACCTTTGCCCACTGTGGGGTACTTTAGAAATTTTCCACCCGAAGATGGACTTTGGCCAGTCTGTGGCTGAACTTTTGCTCACTGCAGGAGACTTTTGCCCACTGCGGGGGACTTTTGAAATTTGCCACCCGAAAATGGACTTTAGCTAGTCTGTGGCTGGACTTTTGCTCACTATGAGAGACTTTTGCCCACTGTGGGGGACCTTTGCCCACTGTGGGGTACTTTAGAAAATTGCCACCCGAAGATGGACTTTGGCTAGTCTATGGCTGGACTTTTTCTCACTGCGGGAGACTTTTGCCCACTGCGGAGGACTTTTGAAATTTGTCACCCGAAGATGGATTATGGCCAGTCTGTGGCTGAACGTTTGCTCACTGCAAGAGACTTTTGCCCACTGCGTGAGACTTTTAAATTTGCCACCCGAAGATTGACTTTGGCCAGTCTGTGGATGGACTTTATCTCACTGCGGGAGACTTTTGGCCACTGCGGGGGACTTGTGAAATTTGTAACCCGAAGATGGACTTTGGCCAGTCTGTGGCTGGACTTTTGTTCACTGCGGGAGACTTTTGCCCACTGTGGGGGACTTTTGAAATTTGCCACCCGAAGATGGACTTTGGTCAGTCTGTGGCAGGACTTTTGCTCACCGCGGGAGACTTTTGCCCACTACGGGGGACTTTTGAAATTTGCCACCCGAAGATGGACTTTGGCCAGTCTGTGGTTGGACTTTTGCTCACTGCGGGAGACTTATGCACACTGCGGGGGACTTTTGAAATTTGCCCCCCGATGATGGACTTTGGCCAATCTGTGGGTGGACTTTTGCTCAATGCAGGAGACTTTTGCTCACTGTAGGGGACTTTTGCCCACTGAAGGGAACTTTAGAAATTCGCCACCCGAAGATGGACTTTGGCCAGTCCGTGGCTGGACTTTTGCTCACCGTGGGAGACTTTTGCCCATTGTGGGGGATTGTTGCCCAATGTGGGGTTCTTTAGAAATTTGCCACCCGAAGATTGACTTTGGCCATTCTGTGGCTGGACTTTTGCTCATTGCGGGAGACTTTTGCCCACTGCGGGGGACTTTTGAAATTTTCCACCCGAAGATGGATTTTGGCCAGTCTGTGGCTGGACTTTTTCTCACTACGGGAGATCTTTTCCCACTATGGAGAACTTTTGAAATTTTCCACCCGAAGATGGACTTTGGCCAGTCTATGGCTTAACTCTTGCTTACTGCAGAAGACTCTTGCCCACAGCGGGGGACTTTTGAAATTTGCTACCCGAAGATGGACTTTGGCCTGTCTGTGGCTGAACTTTTGCTCACTTCGGGAGACTTTGGCCGACAACGGGGGACTTTTGAAATTTTTCTCCCGAAGATGGACTTTGGCCAGCCTATGGCTGGACTTTTGCTCACTGCGGGAGAATTTTGCCCACTACGGGGGACTTTTGAAATTTGCCACCCGAAGATGGACTTTGGCTAGTCTGTGGCTGGACTTTTGCTCACTGTGGGAGACTTTTTCCCACTGTGGGGGACCTTTGCCCACTGTGGGGTACTTTAGAAATTTGCCACACGAAGATGGACTTTGGCCAGTCTGTGGCTGGACTTTTGCTCACTGTGGGAGACTTTGGCCCACTGCAGGGGACTTTTGAAATTGGCCACCCGAAAATGGACTTTAGCTAGTCTGTGGCTGGACTTTGTCTCACTGTGGGAGACTTTTGCCCACTGTGGGGGACCTTTGCCCACTGTGGGGGACCTTTGCCCACTGTGGGGTACTTTAGAAATTTGCCACCCGAAGATGGACTTTGGTCAGTCTGTGGCTGGACTTTAGCTCACTGCGGGAGACTTTTGCCCACTGTAGGGGACTTTTGAAATTTGCCTCCCGAAAATGGACATTGGATGGATTTTTTCTCACTATGGGAGACTTTTGCCCACTGTGGGGGAACTTTGCCCACTGTGGGGTACTTTAGAAATTTGCCACCTGAAGATGGACTTTGGCCAGTCTGTGGCTGGACATTTTCTCACTACGGGAGACTTTTGTCCACTGCGGAGGACTTTTGAAATTTGCCACCCGAAGATGGATTATGGCCAGTCTGTGGCTGAATGTTTGCTCACTGCAAGAGACTTTTGCCCACTGCGTGAGACTTTTAAATTTGCCAACCAAAGATTGACTTTGGCCAGTCTGTGGCTGGACTTTTGCTCACTGCGGGAGACTTTTGGCCACTACGG
Source organism: Lathyrus aphaca (assembly GCA_963966055.1). NCBI lineage: Eukaryota > Viridiplantae > Streptophyta > Magnoliopsida > Fabales > Fabaceae > Lathyrus > Lathyrus aphaca. The sequence goes on from OZ014521.1 coordinate 451,293,877, forward strand.
GGGACTTGTGAAATTTGTAACCCGAAGATGGACTTCGGCCAGTCTGTGGCTGGACTTTTGTTCTCTACGGGAGACTTTTGCCCGCTGTGGGGGACTTTTGAAATTTGCCACCCGAAGATGGACTTTGGTCAGTCTGTGGCAGGACTTTTGCTCACTGCGGGAGACTTTTGCCCACTACGGGGGACTTTTGAAATTTTCCACCCGAAGATGGACTTTGGCCAGTCTGTGGCTGAACTTTTGCTCACTGCGGGAGACTTTAGCACACTGCGGGGGACTTTTGAAATTTTCCCCCCGATGATGGACTTTGGCCAATCTGTGGGTGGACTTTTGCTCAATGCTGGAGAATTTTGCCCATTGTAGGGGACTTTTTCCCACTGTGGGGAGCTTTAGAAATTCGCCACCCGAAGATGGACTTTGGCTAGTCTGTGGCTGGACTTTTGCTCATTGTGGGAGACTTTTGCCCCTGTGGGGGATTGTTGCCCAATGTGGGGTACTTTAGAAATTTTCCACCCGAAGATGGACTTTTGCCATTCTGTGGCTGGACTTTTGCTCATTGCGGGAGACTTTTGCCCACTGCGGGGGACTTTTTAAATTTTCCACCCGAAGATGGATTTTGGCCAGTCTGTAGCTGGACTTTTTCTCACTACGGGAGATCTTTTCCCACTGCGGAGAACTTTTGAAATTTTCCACCCGAAGATGGACTTTGGCCAGTCTGTGGCTGAACTTTTGCTTACTGCAGGAGACTTTTGCCCACAGCGGGGGACTTTTGAAATTTGTCACCCGAAGATTGACTTTGGCCTGTCTGTGGCTGAACTTTTGCTCACTTCGGGAGACTTTGGCCGACAACGGGGGACTTTTGAAATTTTTCTCCCGAAGATGGACTTTGGCCAGCCAGTGGCTGGACTTTTGCTCACTGCGGGAGAATTTTGCCCACTACGGGGGACTTTTGAAATTTGCCACCCGAAGATGGACTTTGGCTAGTCTGTGGCTGGACTTTTGCTCACTGTGGGAGACTTTTTCCCACTGTGGGGGACCTTTGCCCACTGTGGGGTACTTTAGAAATTTGCCACACGAAGATGGACTTTGGCCAGTCTGTGCCTGGACTTTTGCTCACTGTGGGAGACTTTGGCCCACTGCAGGGGACTTTTGAAATTTGCCACCCGAAAATGGACTTTGGCTGGACTTTTTCTCACTATGGGAGACTTTTGCCCACTGTGGGGGACCTTTGCCCACTGTGGGGTACTTTAGAAATTTGCCACCCGAAGATAGACTTTGGCCAGTCTGTGGCTGGATATTTTCTCATTGCGGGAGACTTTTGCCCACTGCGGAGGACTTTTGAAATTTTCCACCCGAAGATGAATTATGGCCAGTCTGTGGCTGAACGTTTGCTCACTGCAAGAGACTTTTGCCCACTGCGTGAGACTTTTAACTTTTCCACCCAAAGATTGACTTTGGCCAGTCTGTGGCTGGATTTTGCTCACTGCGGGAGACTTTTGGCCACTACAGGGGACTTGTGAAATTTGTAACCCGAAGATGGACTTTGGCCAGTCTGTGGCTGGACTTTTGTTCACTACGGGAGACTTTTGCCCGCTGTGGGGGACTTTTGAAATTTGCCACCTGAAGATGGACTTTGGTCAGTCTGTGGCTGGACTTTAGCTCACTGCGGGAGACTTTTGCCCACTACGGGGGACTTTAGAAATTTGCAACCCGAAGATGGACTTTGCCCAGTCTGTGGCTGGACTTTTGCTCACTGCGGGAGACTTTTGCCCACTGTGGGGGACTTTTGAAATTTGCCCCCCGATGATGAATTTGGCCAATTTGTGGGTGGACTTTTGCTCAATGCAGGAGACTTTTGCCCATTGTAGGGGACTTTTGTCCATTGCGGGGAACTTTAGAAATTCGCCACCCGAAGATGGGCTTTGGCTAGTCTGTGGCTGGACTTTTGCTCACTGTGGGAGACTTTTGCCCACTGTGGGGGATTGTTGCCCAATGTGGGGTACTTTAGAAATTTGCCACACGAAGATGGACTTTGGCCAGTCTGAGGCTGGACTTTTTCTCACTTCGGGAGACCTTTTCCCACAGCGGGGAACTTTTGAAATTTTCCACCCGAAGATGGACTTTGGCCAGTCTGTGGCTGAACTTTTGCTTACTGTAGGAGACTTTTGCGCACAGCGGGGGACTTTTGAAATTTGCCACCCGAAGATGGACTTTGGCCTATCTGTGGCTGAACTTTTGCTCACTTCGGGAGACTTTGGCCAACAACGGGGGACTTTTGTAATTTATCTCCCGAAGATGGACTTTGGTCAGTCTGTGGCTGGACTTTTGCTCACTACGAGAGAATTTTTCCCACTGCGGGGGACTTTTGAAATTTGCCACCCGAAGATGGACTTTGGCTAGTCTGTGGCTGGACTTTTGCTCACTGTGGGAGACTTTTGCCCATTGTGGGGGACCTTTGCCCACTGTGGGGTACTTTAAAAATTTGCCACCCGAAGATGCACTTTGGCCAGTCTGTGGCTGGAATTTTGCTCACTGCGTTAGACTTTTGCCGACTGCGGGGGACTTTTGTAATTTGCCACCCGAAAATGGACTGTGGCTAGTATGTGGCTGGACTTTTGCTCACTATGGGAGACTTTTGCCCACTGTGTGGGACCTTTGCCCACTGTGGGGTACTTTAGAAATTTGCCACCCGAAGATGGACTTTGGCCAGTCTGTGGCTGGACTTTTTCTCACTGCGGGAGACTTTTGCCCACTACGGAGGACTTTTGAAATTTGCCACCCGAAGATGGATTATGGTCAGTCTGTGGCTGAACGTTTGCTCACCGCAAGAGACTTTTGCCCACTGCGTGAGACTTTTAAATTTGTCACCCGAAGATTGACTTTGGACAGTCTGTGGCTGGACTTTTGCTCATTGCGGGAGACTTTTGGCCACTGCGGGGGAATTGTGAAATTTGTAACCCGAAGATGGACTTTGGCCAGTCTGTGGCTGGACTTTTGTTCACTGCGTGAGTATTTTGCCCGCTGTGGGGGACTTTTGAAATTTGTCACCCGAAGAGGGACTTTGGTCAGTCTGTGGCTGGACTTTTGCTCACTACGAGAGACTTTTGCCCAATACGGGGGACTTTTGAAATTTGCCACACGAAGATGGACTTTCGCCAGTCTGTGGCTGGACTTTTGCTCACTGCGGGGGACTTTTGCCCATTGTAGGGGACTTTTGCCCACTGTGGGGAACTTTAGAAATTCGCCACCCGAAGATGGACTTTGGCTAGTCTGTGGCTGGACTTTTGCTCACTGTGGGAGACTTTTGCGCCTGTGGGGGATTATTGCCCAATGTGGGGTACTTTAGAAATTTGCCACTCGAAGATGGACTTTTGCCATTCTGTGGCTGGACTTTTGCTCATTGCGGGAGACTTTTGCCCACTGCGGGGGACTTTTGAAATTTTCCACCCGAAGATGGATTTTGGCCAGTCTGTAGCTGGACTTTTTCTCACTACGGGAGATCTTTTCCCACTGCGGAGAACTTTTGAAATTTTCCACCCGAAGATGGACTTTGGCCAGTCTGTGGCTGAACTTTTGCTTACTGCAGGAGACTTTTGCCCACAGCGGGGGACTTTTGAAATTTGCCACCCGAAGATGGACTTTGGCCTGTCTGTGGCTAAACTTTTGCTCACTTCGGGAGACTTTGGCCGACAACGGGGGACTTTTGAAATTTGTCTCCCGAAGATGGACTTTGGCCAGCCTGTGGCTGGACTTTTGCTCACTGCGGGAGAATTTTGCCCACTACGGGGGACTTTTGAAATTTGCCACGCGAAGATGGACTTTGGCTAGTCTGTGGCTGGACTTTTGCTTACTGTGGGAGACTTTTTCCCACTGTGGGGGACCTTTGCCCACTGTGGGGTACTTTAGAAATTTGCCACCCGAAGATGGACTTTGGCCAGTCTGTGGCTGGACTTTTGCTCACTGTGGGAGACTTTTGCCCACTGCAGGAGACTTTTGAAATTTGCCACCCGAAAATGGACTTTGGTTGGACTTTTTCTCACTATGGGAGACTTTTGCCCACTGTGGGGGACCTTTGCCCACTGTGGGGTACTTTAGAAATTTGCCACCCGAAGATAGACTTTGGTCAGTCTGTGGCTGGATATTTTTCATTGCGGGAGACTTTTGCCCACTGCGGAGGACTTTTGAAATTTGCCACCCGAAGATGGATTATGGCTAGTCTGTGGCTGAACGTTTGCTCACTGCAAGAGACTTTTGCCCACTGCGTGAGACTTTTAAATTTTCCACCCAAAGATTGACTTTGGCCAGTCTGTAGCTGGACTTTTGCTCACTGCGGGAGACTTTTGGCCACTGCAAGGGACTTGTGAAATTTGTAACCCGAAGATGGACTTTGGCCAGTTTGTGGCTGGACTTTTGTTCACTGCGGGAGACTTTTTCCCGCTGTGGGGGACTTTTGAAATTTGCCACCTGAAGATGGACTTTGGTCAGTCTGTGGCTGGACTTTAGCTCACTGCGGGAGACTTTTGCCCACTACGGGGGACCTTTTCCCACTGTGGGGTACTTTAAAAATTTGCCACCCGAAGATGCACTTTGGCCAGTCTGTGGCTGGAATTTTGCTCACTACGGGAGACTTTTGCCCACTACGGGGGACTTTTGTAATTTGCCACCCGAATATGGACTTTGGCTAGTATGTGGCTGGACTTTTGCTCACTATAGGAGACTTTTGCCCACTGTGGGGGACCTTTACCCACTATGGGGTACTTTAGAAATTTGCCACCCGAAGATGGACCTTGGCCAGTCTGTGGCTGGAGTTTTTCTCACTTCGGGAGACTTTTCCCCACTACGGAGGACTTTTGAAATTTGCCACCCGAAGATGGATTATGGCCAGTCTGTGGCTGAACGTTTGCTCACCGCAAGAGACTTTTGCCCACTGCGTGAGACTTTTAAATTTGTCACCCGAAGATTGACTTTGGACAGTCTGTGGCTGGACTTTTGCTCACTGCGGGAGACTTTTGGCCACTGCGGGGGACTTGTGAAATTTGTAACCCGAAGATGGACTAGTGCCAGTCTGTGGCTGGACTTTTGTTCACTGCGTGAGTATTTTGCCCGCTGTGGGGGACTTTTGAAATTTGTCACCCGAAGAGGGACTTTGGTCAGTCTGTGGCTGAACTTTTTCTCACTACGGGAGACTTTTGCCCAATACGGGGGACTTTTGAAATTTGCCACCCGAAGATGGACATTGGCCAGTCTGTGGCTGGACTTTTGCTCACTGCGGGGGACTTTTGCCCATTGTAGGGGACTTTTGCCCACTGTGGGGAACTTTAGAAATTCGCCACCCGAAGATGGACTTTGGCTAGTCTGTGGCTGGACTTTTGCTCATTGTGGGAGACTTTTGCCCACCGTGGGGGATTGTTTCCCAATGTGGGGTACTTTAGAAATTTATTACCCAAAGATGGACTTTGGCCATTCTGTGGCTGGACTTTTGCTCATTGCGGGAGACTTTTGCCCACTGCGGGGGACTTTTGAAATTTTCCACCCGAAGATGGACTTTGGCCAGTCTGTGGCTAGACTTTTTCTCACTACGAAAGACCTTTTCCCACTGCGGAGAACTTTTGAAATTTTCCTCCCGAATATGGACTTTGGCCAGTCCGTGGCTGAACTTTTGCTTACTGCAGGAGACTTTTGACCACAGCGGAAAATTTTGAAATTTGCCACCCGAAGATGGACTTTAGCCGGTCTGTGGCTGAACTTTTGCTCACTTCGGGAGACTTTGGCCGACAACAGGGGACTTTTGAAATTTGTCTCCCGAAGATGGACTTTGGCCTGTTTGTGGCTGGATTTTGCTCACTGCGGGAGACTTTTGCCCACTGCGGGGGACATTTGAAATTTTCCACCCGAAGATAGACTTTGGCCAGTCTGTGGCTGGACTTTTGCTCACTACGGGAGACCTTTTCCCACTGTTGGGGACTTTGCAAATTTGCCACCCGAAGATGGACTTTGGCCAGTCTGTGGCTGGACTTTTGCTCACTGCGGGAGAATTTTGGCCACTGCGGGGGACTTGTGAAATTTGTAACCCGAAGATGGACTTTGGCCAGTCTGTGGCTGGATGTTTGTTCACTGCGGGAGACTTTTTCCCGCTGTGGGGGACTTTTGAAATTTGCAACCCGAAGATGGACTTTGGTCAGTCTGTGACTGGACTTTTGCTCATTGCGGGAGACTTTTGCCCACTACGGGGGACTTTTGAAATTTGCCACGCGAAGATGGACTTTGGCTAGTCTGTGGCTGGACTTTTGCTTACTGTGGGAGACTTTTTCCCACTGTGGGGGACCTTTGCCCACTGTGGGGTACTTTAGAAATTTGCCACCCGAAGATGGACTTTGGCCAGTCTGTGGCTGGACTTTTGCTCACTGTGGGAGACTTTTGCCCACTGCAGGAGACTTTTGAAATTTGCCACCCGAAAATGGACTTTGGTTGGACTTTTTCTCACTATGGGAGACTTTTGCCCACTGTGGGGGACCTTTGCCCACTGTGGGGTACTTTAGAAATTTGCCACCCGAAGATAGACTTTGGTCAGTCTGTGGCTGGATATTTTTCATTGCGGGAGACTTTTGCCCACTGCGGAGGACTTTTGAAATTTGCCACCCGAAGATGGATTATGGCTAGTCTGTGGCTGAACGTTTGCTCACTGCAAGAGACTTTTGCCCACTGCGTGAGACTTTTAAATTTTCCACCCAAAGATTGACTTTGGCCAGTCTGTAGCTGGACTTTTGCTCACTGCGGGAGACTTTTGGCCACTGCAAGGGACTTGTGAAATTTGTAACCCGAAGATGGACTTTGGCCAGTTTGTGGCTGGACTTTTGTTCACTGCGGGAGACTTTTTCCCGCTGTGGGGGACTTTTGAAATTTGCCACCTGAAGATGGACTTTGGTCAGTCTGTGGCTGGACTTTAGCTCACTGCGGGAGACTTTTGCCCACTACGGGGGACCTTTTCCCACTGTGGGGTACTTTAAAAATTTGCCACCCGAAGATGCACTTTGGTCAGTCTGTGGCTGGAATTTTGCTCACTACGGGAGACTTTTGCCCACTACGGGGGACTTTTGTAATTTGCCACCCGAATATGGACTTTGGCTAGTATGTGGCTGGACTTTTGCTCACTATAGGAGACTTTTGCCCACTGTGGGGGACCTTTACCCACTATGGGGTACTTTAGAAATTTGCCACCCGAAGATGGACCTTGGCCAGTCTGTGGCTGGAGTTTTTCTCACTTCGGGAGACTTTTCCCCACTACGGAGGACTTTTGAAATTTGCCACCCGAAGATGGATTATGGCCAGTCTGTGGCTGAACGTTTGCTCACCGCAAGAGACTTTTGCCCACTGCGTGAGACTTTTAAATTTGTCACCCGAAGATTGACTTTGGACAGTCTGTGGCTGGACTTTTGCTCACTGCGGGAGACTTTTGGCCACTGCGGGGGACTTGTGAAATTTGTAACCCGAAGATGGACTAGTGCCAGTCTGTGGCTGGACTTTTGTTCACTGCGTGAGTATTTTGCCCGCTGTGGGGGACTTTTGAAATTTGTCACCCGAAGAGGGACTTTGGTCAGTCTGTGGCTGAACTTTTTCTCACTACGGGAGACTTTTGCCCAATACGGGGGACTTTTGAAATTTGCCACCCGAAGATGGACATTGGCCAGTCTGTGGCTGGACTTTTGCTCACTGCGGGGGACTTTTGCCCATTGTAGGGGACTTTTGCCCACTGTGGGGAACTTTAGAAATTCGCCACCCGAAGATGGACTTTGGCTAGTCTGTGGCTGGACTTTTGCTCATTGTGGGAGACTTTTGCCCACCGTGGGGGATTGTTTCCCAATGTGGGGTACTTTAGAAATTTATTACCCAAAGATGGACTTTGGCCATTCTGTGGCTGGACTTTTGCTCATTGCGGGAGACTTTTGCCCACTGCGGGGGACTTTTGAAATTTTCCACCCGAAGATGGACTTTGGCCAGTCTGTGGCTAGACTTTTTCTCACTACGAAAGACCTTTTCCCACTGCGGAGAACTTTTGAAATTTTCCTCCCGAATATGGACTTTGGCCAGTCCGTGGCTGAACTTTTGCTTACTGCAGGAGACTTTTGACCACAGCGGAAAATTTTGAAATTTGCCACCCGAAGATGGACTTTAGCCGGTCTGTGGCTGAACTTTTGCTCACTTCGGGAGACTTTGGCCGACAACAGGGGACTTTTGAAATTTGTCTCCCGAAGATGGACTTTGGCCTGTTTGTGGCTGGATTTTGCTCACTGCGGGAGACTTTTGCCCACTGCGGGGGACATTTGAAATTTTCCACCCGAAGATAGACTTTGGCCAGTCTGTGGCTGGACTTTTGCTCACTACGGGAGACCTTTTCCCACTGTTGGGGACTTTGCAAATTTGCCACCCGAAGATGGACTTTGGCCAGTCTGTGGCTGGACTTTTGCTCACTGCGGGAGAATTTTGGCCACTGCGGGGGACTTGTGAAATTTGTAACCCGAAGATGGACTTTGGCCAGTCTGTGGCTGGATGTTTGTTCACTGCGGGAGACTTTTTCCCGCTGTGGGGGACTTTTGAAATTTGCAACCCGAAGATGGACTTTGGTCAGTCTGTGACTGGACTTTTGCTCATTGCGGGAGACTTTTGCACACTACGGGGGACTTTTGAAATTTGCCACCCGAAGATGGACTTTGGCTAGTCTGTGGCTGGACTTTTGCTCACTGCGGGAGACTTTTTCCCACTGCGGGGGACTTTTGAAATTTGCCCCCCGATGATGGACTTTGGCCAATCTGTGGGTAGACTTTTGCTCAATGCGGGAGACTTTTGCCCATTGTAGGGGACTTTTGCCCCCTGTGGGGAACTTTAGAAATTCGCCACCCGAAGATGGACTTTGGCTAGTCTGTGGCTGGACTTTTGCTCACTATGGGAGACTTTTGCCCACTGTGGGGGATTGTTGCCCAATGTGGGGTACTTTAGAAATTTGCCACCCGAAGATGGACTTTCGCCATTCTGTGGCTGGACTTTTGCTCATTGCGGGAGACTTTTGCCCATTGCGGGGGACTTTTGAAATTTTCCACCCGAAGATGGACTTTGGCCAGTCTGTGGCTGGACTTTTTCTCACTACGGGAGACCTTTTCCCACTGCGGAGAACTTTTGAAATTTTCCACCCGAAGATGGACTTTGGCCAGTCTGTGGCTGAACTTTTGCTTACTGCAGGAGACTTTTGCCCACAGCGGGGGACTTTTGAAATTTGCCACCCGAAGATGGACTTTGGCCTACCTGTGGCTGAACTTTTGCTCACTTCGGGAGACTTTGGCCGACAACGAGGGACTTTTGAAATTTGTATCCCGAAGATGGACTTTGGCCAGTCTGTGGCTGGACTTTTGCTATCTGCGGGAGAATTTTGCCCACTGCGGGGGACTTTTGAAATTTGCCACCCGAAGATGGACTTTGGCTAGTCTGTGGCTGGACTTTTGCTCACTGTGGGAGACTTTTGCCCACTGTGGGGGAACTTTGCCCACTGTGGGGTACTTTAAAAATTTGCCATCCGAAGATAGACTTTGGCCAGTCTGTGGCTGGACTTTTGGTCACTGCGGGAGAGTTTTGCCCACTGCGGGGGACTTTTGAAATTTGCCACCCGAAAATGGACTTTGGCTAGTCTGTGGCTGGACTTTTGTTCACTATGGGAGACTTTTGCCCACTGTGGGGGACCTTTTCCACTGTGGGGTACTTTAGAAATTTGCCACCCGAAGATGGACTTTGGCCAGTCTGTGGCTGGAATTTTTCTCACTGCGGGAGACTTTTGCCCACTGCGGAGGACTTTTTAAATTTGCCACCCGAAGATGGATTATGGCCAGTCTGTGGCTGAACGTTTGCTCACCGCAAGAGACTTTTGCCCACTGCGTGAGACTTTTAAATTTGCCACCCGAAGATTGACTTTGGCCAGTCTGTGGCTGGAATTTTTCTCACTGCGGGAGACTTTTGCCCACTGCGGAGGACTTTTTAAATTTGCCACCCGAAGATGGATTATGGCCAGTCTGTGGCTGAACGTTTGCTCACCGCAAGAGACTTTTGCCCACAGCGTGAGACTTTTAAATTTGCCACCCGAAGATGGACTTTGGCCAGTTTGTGGCTGAACTTTTGCTCACTGCGAGAGACTTTTGCACACTGCGGGGGACTTTTCAAATTTTCCACCCGAAGATGGACTTTGGCCAGTCTGTGGCTGGAATTTTGCTCAATGCGGAAGACTTTTACCCACTGCGGGGTACTTTTGAAATTTGCCATCCGAATATGGACTTTGGCCAGTCTGTGGCTGGACTTTTGCTCACTACGAGAGACTTTTGCCCACTGCGGGGGACTTTTGAAATTTGCCACCTGAAGATGGACTTTGGCCAGTCTGTGGCTGGACTTTTTCTAACTGCTGAAGACTTTTTCCCACTGCGGGGGACATTTGAAATTTGCCACCCGAAGATGGATTCCGGCCAGTCTGTGGCTGGACTTTTGCTCACTGTGGGAGACTATTGCCAACCGCGGTGGACTTTTGAAATTTGCCACCCGAAGATGGACTTTGGCTAGTCTGTGGTTGGGTTTTGCTGATTGTGGGAGTCTTTTGCCCACTGCGGGGGACTTTGCCCCATTGTGGGGTACTTTAAAAATTCGTCACCCAAAGATGGACTTTGTCCAGTCTGTCGTTGTACTTTTACACATTGCGGGAGAATTTTGCCCATTGCGGGGTACTTTTGAAATTTGCCACACGAAGATGGACTTTGGTCAGTCTGTGGCTGGACTTTGACTCACTATGGGAGATCTTTTCCCATTGCGGAGAACTTTTGAAATTTTCCACCCGAAGATGGACTTTGGCCAGTCTGTGGCTGAACTTTTGATTACTGCAGGAGACTTTTGCCCACAGCGGGGGACTTTTGAAATTTGCCACCCGAAGATGGACTTTGGCCTGTCTGTGGCTGAACTTTTGCTCACTTCGGGAGACTTATGCCGACAACGGGGGACTTTTGAAATTTGTCTCCCGAAGATGGACTTTGGCCAGCCTGTGGCTAGACTTTTGCTCACTGCGGGAGAATTTTGCCCACTATGGGGGACTTTTGAAATTTTCCACCCGAAGATGGACTTTGGCTAGTCTGTGGCTGGACTTTTGCTCACTGTGGGAGACTTTTTCCCACTGTGGGGGACCTTTGCCCACTGTGGGGTACTTTAGAAATTTGCCACCCGAAGATGGACTTTGGCCAGTCTGTGGCTGGACATTTGCTCACTGTGGGAGACTTTTGTCCACTGCAGGGGACTTTTGAAATTTCCCACCCGAAAATGGACTTTGGCTGGACTTTTTCTCACTGTGGGAGACTTTTGCCCACTGTGGGGGACCTTTTCCCACTGTGGGGTACTTTAGAAATTTGCTACCCGAAGATAGACTTTGGCCAGTCTGTGGCTGGATATTTTCTCATTGCGGGAGACTTTTGCCCACTACGAAGGACTTTTGAAATTTTTCACCCGAAGATGGATTATTGCCAGTCTGTGGCTGAACGTTTGCTCACTGCAAGAGACTTTTGCCCACTCCGTGAGACTTTTAAATTTTCCACCCAAAGAATGACTTTGGCCAGTCTGTGGCTGGACTTTTGCTCACTGCGGGAGACTTTTGGCCACTGCAGGGGACTTGTGAAATTTGTAACCCGAAGATGGACTTTGGCCAGTCTGTGGCTGGACTTTTGTTCACTGCGGGAGACTTTTGTTCACTGCGGGAGACTTTTGCCCGCTGTGGGGGACTTTTGAAATTTGCCACCTGAAGATGGACTTTGGTCAATCTGTGGCTGGACTTTAGCTCACTGCAGGAGACTTTTGCCCACTACGGGGGACTTTTGAAATTTGCCACCCGAAGATGGACTTTGCCCAGTCTGTGGCTGGACTTTTGCTCACTGCGGGAGACTTTTGCCCACTGCGGGGGACATTTGAAATTTGTCCCCCGATGATGAATTTGGCCAATTTGTGGGTGGACTTTTGCTCAATGCGGGAGACTTTTGCCCATTGTAGGGGACTTTTGTCCACTGTGGGGAACTTTAGAAATTCACCACCCGAAGATGGGCATTGGCTAGTCTGTGGCTGGACTTTTGCTCACTGTGGGAGACTTTTTCCCACTGTGGGGGATTGTTGCCCAATGTGGGGTACTTTAGAAATTTGCCACCCGAAGATGGACTTTGGCCAGTCTGAGGCTGGACTTTTTCTCACTTCGGGAGACCTTTTCCCACTGCGGAGAACTTTTGAAATTTTCCACCCGAAGATGGACTTTGGCCAGTCTGTGGCTGAATTTTTGCTTACTGTAGGAGACTTTTGCGCACAGCGGGGGACTTTTGAAATTTGCCACCCGAAGATGGACTTTGGCCTGTCTGTGGCTGGACTTTTGCTCACTTCGGGAGACTTTGGCCAACAACGGGGGACTTTTGTAATTTATCTCCCGAAGATGGACTTTGGCCAGTCTGTGGCTGGACTTTTGCTCACTACGAGAGAACTTTTCCCACTGCGGGGGACTTTTGAAATTTGCCACCCGAAGATGGACTTTGGCTAGTCTATGGTTTGACTTTTGCTCACTGTGGGAGACTTTTGCCCACTGTGGGGGACCTTTGCCCACTGTGGGGTACTTTAAAAATTTGCTACCCGAAGATGCACTTTGGCCAGTCTGTGGCTGGAATTTTGCTCACTGCGGGAGACTTTTGCCCACTGCGGGGGAGTTTTGAAATTTGCCACCCGAAAATGGACTTTGGCTAGTATGTGGCTGGACTTTTGCTCAATATGGGAGACTTTTGCCCACTGTGGGGGACCTTTGCCCACTGTGGGGTACTTTAGAAATTTGCCACCAGAAGATGGACTTTGGCCAGTCTGTGGCTTGACTTTTTCTCACTGCGGGAGACTTTTGCCCACTACAGAGGACTTTTGAAATTTGCCACCCGAAGATGGATTATGGTCAGTCTGTGGCTGAACGTTTGCTCACCGCAAGAGACTTTTGCCCACTGCGTGAGACTTTTAAATTTGTCACCGAAGATTGACTTTGGACAGTCTGTAGCTGGACTTTTGCTCACTGCGGGAGACTTTTGGCCACTGCGGGGGACTTGTGAAATTTGTAAACCGAAGATGGACTTTGGCCAATCTGTGGCTGGACTTTTGTTCACTGCGTGAGTATTTTGCCCGCTGTGGGGGACTTTTGAAATTTGTCACCCGAAGAGTGACTTTGGTCAGTCTGTGGCTGGACTTTTGCTCACTACGGGAGACTTTTGCCCAATACGGGGGACTTTTGAAATTTGCCACCCGAAGATGGACTTTGGCCAGTTTGTGGCTGGACATTTGCTCACTGCGGGGGACTTTTGCCCATTGTAGGGGACTTTTGCCCACTGTGGGGAACTTTAGAAATTCGCCACCTGAAGATGGACTTTGGCTAGTCTGTGGCTGGACTTTTGCTCACTGTGGGAGACTTTTGCCCACCGTGGGGGATTGTTGCCCAATGTGGGGTACTTTAGAAATTTATTACCCGAAGATGGACTTTGGCCATTCTGTGGCTGGACTTTTGCTCATTGCGGGAGACTTTTGCCCACTGCGGGGGACTTTTGAAATTTTCCACCCGAAGATGGACTTTGGCCAGTCTGTGGCTAAACTTTTTCTCACTACGAAAGACCTTTTCCCACTGCGGAGAACTTTTGAAATTTTCCACCCGAATATGGACTTTGGCCACTCCGTGGCTGAACTTTTGCTTACTGCAGGAGACTTTTGACCACAGCGGAGAATTTTGAAATTTGCCACCCGAAGATGGACTTTGGCCTGTCTGTGGCTGAACTTTTGCTCACTTCGGGAGACTTTGGCCGACAACAGGGGACTTTTGAAAATTGTCTCCCGAAGATGGACTTTGGCCAGTCTGTGGCTGGATTTTGCTCACTGTGGGAGACTTTTGCCCACTGTCGGGGACTTTTGAAATTTGCCACCCGAATATTGACTTTGGCCATCTGTAGCTGGAGTTTTGCTCACTGCGGGAGACTTTTGGCCACTGCGGGGGACTTGTGAAATTTGTAACCCGAAGATGGACTTTGGCCAGTCTGTGGCTGGACTTTTGCTCACTACGGGAGACCTTTGCCCACTGTTGGGGACTTTGGAAATTTGCCACCCGAAGATGGACTTTGGCCAGTCTGTGGCTGGACTTTTGCTCACTGCGGGAGACTTTTGGCCACTGCGGGGGACTTGTGAAATTTGTAACCCGAAGATGGACTTTGGCCAGTCTATGGCTGGATGTTTGTTCACTGCGGGAGACTTTTGCCCGCTGTGGGGGACTTTTGAAATTTGCAACCCGAAGATGGACTTTGGTCAGTCTGTGAATGGACTTTTGCTCACTGCCTGAGACTTTTGCACACTACGGGGGACTTTTGAAATTTGCCACCCGAAGATGGACTTTGGCCAGTCTGTGGCTGGACTTTTGCTCACTGCGGGAGACTTTTTCCCACTCCAGGGGACTTTTGAAATTTGCCCCCCGATGATGGACTTTGGCCAATCTGTGGGTGGACTTTTGCTCAATGCGGGAGACTTTTTCCCATTGTAGGTGACTTTTTCCCCCTGTGGGGAACTTTAGAAATTTGCCACCCGAAGATGGACTTTGGCTAGTCTGTGGCTGGACTTTTGCTCACTGTGGGAGACTTTTGCCCACTGTGGGGGATTGTTGCCCAATGTGGGGTACTTTAGAAATTTGCCACCCGAAGATGGACTTTGGCCATTTTGTGGCTGGACTTTTGCTCATTGCGGGAGACTTTGCCCATTGCGGGGGACTTTTGAAATTTTCCACCCGAAGATGGACTTTGGCCAGTCTATGGCTGGACTTTTTCTCACTACGGGAAACCTTTTCCCACTGCGGAGAACTTTTGAAATTTTCCACCCGAAGATGGACTTTGGCCAGTCTGTGGCTGAACTTTTGCTTACTGCAGGAGACTTTTGCCCACAGCGGGAGACTTTTGAAATTTGCCACCTGAAGATGGACTTTGGCCTGCCTGTGGCTGAACTTTTGTTCACTTCGGGAGACTTTGGCCGACAACGAGGGACTTTTGAAATTTGTATCCCGAAGATGGACTTTGGCCAGTCTGTGGCTGGACTTTTGCTAATTGCGGGAGAATTTTGCCCACTGCGGGGGACTTTTGAAATTTGCCACCCGAAGATGGACTTTGGCTAGTCTGTGGCTGGACTTTTGCTCACTGTGGGAGACTTTTGCCCAATGTGGGGGACCTTTGCCCACTGTGGGGTACTTTAAAAATTTGCCACCCGAAGATAGACTTTGGCCAGTCTGTGGCTGGACTTTTGCTCACTGCGGGAGAGTTTTGCCCACTGCGGGGGACTTTTGAAATTTGCCACCCGAAAATGGACTTTGGCTAGTTTGTGGCTGGACTTTTGCTCACTATGGGAGACTTTTGCCCACTGTGGGGGACGTTTTCCCACTGTGGGGTACTTTAGAAATTTGCCACCCGAAGATGCACTTTGGCCAGTCTGTGGCTGGACTTTTTCTCACTGCGGGAGACTTTTGCCCACTGCGGAGGACTTTTTAAATTTGCCACCCGAAGATGGATTATGGCCAGTCTGTGGCTGAACGTTTGCTCACTGCAAGAGACTTTTGCCCACTGCGTGAGACTTTTAAATTTGCCACCCGAAGATTGACTTTGGTCAGTCTGTGGCTGGACTTTTGCTCACTGCGGGAGACTTTTGCACACTGCGGGGGACTTTTCAAATTTTCCACCCGAAGATGGACTTTGTCCAGTCTGTGGCTGGAATTTTGCTCAATGCGAAAGACTTTTACCCACAACGGGGTACTTTTGAAATTTGCCATCCGAATATGGACTTTGGCCAGTCTGTGGTTGGACTTTTGCTCATTACGAGAGACTTTTGCCCACTGTGGGGGACTTTTGAAATTTGCCACCTGAAGATGGACTTTGGCCAGTCTGTGGCTGGAATTTTTCTAACTGCTGAAGACTTTTTCCCACTGCGGGGGACATTTTAAATTTGCCACCCGAAGATGGATTCCGGCCAGTCTGTGGCTGGACTTTTGCTCACTGTGGGAGACTATTGCCAACCGCGGTGGACTTTTGAAATTTGCCACCCGAAGATGGACTTTGGCTAGTCTGTGGTTGGACTTTTGCTCCTTGTGGGAGTCTTTTGCCCACTGCGGGGGACTTTGGCCCATTGTGGGGTACTTTAAAAATTCGTCACCCAAAGATGGACTTTGTCCAGTCTGTCGTTGTACTTTTACACATTGCGGGAGAATTTTGCCCATTGCGGGGTACTTTTGAAATTTGCCACCCGAAGATGGACTTTGGTCAGTCTGTGGCTGGACTTTGACTCACTGCGAGATCTTTTGCCCACTGCGGGGGACTTTTGAACTTTGTCACACGAAGATGGACTTTGGCTAGTCTGTGGCTGGACTTTTGCTCACTGTGGGAGACTTTTGCCCATTGTGGGGGACTTTTGCTACATGTGGGGTACTTTAGAAGTTTTCCACCCGAAATGGACCTTTTCCAGTCTGTGACTGGACTTTTGCTCACTAAGGGAGACTTTTGCCCACTACAGGGAACTTTCGAAATTTGCCACCCGAAGATGGACTTTCGCCAGTCTGTGGATGGACTTTTTCTCACTACGGGAGACCTTTGCCCACTGCGGAGGACTTTTGAAATTTGCCACCCGAAGATGGACTTTGATCAGTCTGTGGCTGAACCTTTGCTCACTGCAGGAGACTATTGCCCACTACGGGGGACTTTTGAAATTTGTCACTCGAAGATGGACTTTGGCCAGTCTGTGGCTGAACTTTTGCCCAGTATGGGGGACTTTTGCCCATTGTGGGGTACTTTAGAAATTTGCCACCCGAAATGGACTTTTTCGAGTCTGTGGCTGGACTTTTGCTCACTGCGGGAGACATTTGCCAACCGCGGGGGACTTTTAAAATTTGCCACCCAAAGATGGACTTTGTCCAGTCTGTCGCTGTACTTTTGCACATTGCGGGAGAATTTTGCCCACTACGGGGTACTTTTGAAATTTGCCACCCGAAGATGGACTTTGGCCAGTCTGTGGCTGGACTTTTTCTCACTGCGGGAGACTTTTGCCCACTGCGGAGGACTTTTGAAATTTGCCACCAGAAGATGAATTATAGCCAGTCTGTGGCTGAACGTTTGCTCACCGCAAGAGACTTTTGCCCACTGCGTGAGACTTTTAAATTTGCCACCCGAAGATTGACTTTGGCCAGTCTGTGGCTGGACTTTTGCTCACTGCGGGAGACTTTTGGCCACTGCGGGGGACTTGTGAAATTTGTAACCCGAAGATGGACTTTGGCCAGTCTGTGGCTGGACTTTTGTTCACTGCGGGAGACTTTTGCCCGCTGTGGGGGACTTTTGAAATTTGCCACCCGAAGATGGACTTTGGTCAGTCTGTGGCTGGACTTATGCTCACTGCGGGAGACTTTTTCCCACTATGGGGGACTTTTGAAATTTGCCACCCGAAGATGGACTTTGGCCAGTCTGTGGCTGGACTTTTGCTCACTACGGGAGACTTTTGCCCACTACGGGGGACTTTTGAAATTTGCCCCCCGATGATGGACTTTGGCCAATTTATGGGTGGACTTTTGTTCAATGCGAGAGACTTTTGCCCATTGTAGGGGACTTTTGCCCATTGTGGGGAACTTTAGAAATTCGCCACCCGAAGATGGACTTTGGCTAGTCTGTGGTTGGACTTTTGCTCATTGTGGGAGTCTTTTGCCCACTGTAGGGGATTTTTGCCCAATGTGGGGTACTTTAGAAATTTGCCACCCGAAGATGGACTTTGGCCATTCTGTGGCTGGACGTTATCTCATTGCGGGAAAATTTTGCCCACTGCGGGGGACTTTTGAAATTTTCCACCCGAAGATGGACTTTGGCCAGTCTGTGGCTGGACTTTTTCTCACTACGGGAGACCTTTTCCCACTGCGGAGAACTTTTGAAATTTTCCACCCGAAGATGGACTTTGGCCAGTCTGTGGCTGAACTTTTGCTTACTGCAGGAGACTTTTGACCACAACAGGGAATTTTGAAATTTGCCACCCGAAGATGGACTTTGGCCTGTCTGTGGCTGAACTTTTGCTCACTTCGGGAGACTTTGGCCAACAACGGGGAACTTTTGAAATTTGTCTCCCGAAGATGGACTTTGGCCAGTCTGTGGCTGGACTTTTGCTCACTGCGGGAGACTTTTTCCCACTGTGGGGGACTTTTGAAATTTGCCACCCGAAGATGGACTTTGGCCAGTCTGTGGCTGGACTTTTGCTCACTACGGGAGACTTTTGCCCACTACGGGGGACTTTTGAAATTTGCCCCCTGATGATGGACTTTGGCCAATTTATGGGTGGACTTTTGCTCAATGCGAGAGACTTTTGCCCATTGTAGGGGACTTTTGCCCATTGTGGGGAACTTTAGAAATTTGCCACCCGAAGATGGACTTTGGCTAGTCTGTGGTTGGACTTTTGCTCATTGTGGGAGTCTTTTGCCCACTGTAGGGGACTTTTGCCCAATGTGGGGTACTTTAGAAATTTGCCACCCGAAGATGGACTTTGGCCATTCTGTGGCTGGACGTTATCTCATTGCGGGAAAATTTTGCCCACTGCGGGGGACTTTTCAAAATTTTCCACCCGAAGATGGACTTTGGCCAGTCTGTGGCTGGACTTTCTCTCACTACGGGAGACCTTTTCCCACTGCGGAGAACTTTTGAAATTTTCCACCCGAAGATGGACTTTGGCCAGTCTGTGGCTGAACTTTTGCTTACTGCAGGAGACTTTTGACCACAACAGGGAATTTTGAAATTTGCCACCCGAAGATGGACTTTGGCCTGTCTGTGGCTGAACTTTTGCTCACTTCGGGAGACTTTGGCCGACAACGGGGAACTTTTGAAATTTGTCTCCCGAAGATGGACTTTGGACAGTCTGTGGCTGGACTTTTGCTCACTGCGGGAGACTTTTGCCCACTGTGGGGGACTTTTGAAATTTGCCACCCGAAGATTGACTTTGGCCATCTGTGGCTGGAGTTTTGCTCACTGTAGGAGACTTTTGCCCACTGTGGGGGACTTTTGAAATTTTCCACCCAAAGATAGGCTTTGGCCAGTCTGTGGCTGGACTTTTTCTCACTACGGGAGACCTTTGCCCAGTGTTAGGGACTTTGGAAATTTGCCACCCGTAGATGGACTTGTGCCAGTCCGTGGCTGGACTTTTGCTCACTGCGGGAGACTTTTGGCCAATGCGGGGGACTTGTGAAATTTGTAACCCGAAGATGGACTTTGGCCAGTCTGTGGCTGGACTTTTGTTCACTGCGGGAGACTTTTGCCCGCTGTGGGGGACTTTTGAAATTTGCCACCCAAAGATGGACTTTGGTCAGTCTGTGGATGGACTTTTGCTCACTACGAGAGACTTTTGCCCACTACGGGGGACTTTTGAAATTTTCCACCCGAAGATAGACATTGGCCAGTCTGTGGCTGGACTTTTGCTCACTACGGGAGACCTTTGCCCATTGTTGGGGACTTTGGAAATTTGCCACCCGAAGATGGACTTTGGCCAGTTTGTGGCTGAACTTTTGCTCACTGCGGGAGACTTTTGCACACTGCGGGGGACTTTTCAAATTTTCCACCCGATGATGGACTTTGGCCAGTCTGTGGCTGGAATTTTGCTCAATGCGGAAGACTTTTACCCACTGCGGGGTACTTTTGAAATTTGCCATCCGAAGATGGACTTTGGCCAGTTTGTGGCTGGACTTTTGCTCACTACGAGAGACTTTTGCCCACTGCGGGGGACTTTTGAAATTTGCCACCTGAAGATGGACTTTGGCCAGTCTGTGGCTGGACTTTTTCTAACTTCTGAAGATTTTTTCCCACTGCGGGGGACATTTTAAATTTGCAACCCGAAGATGGATTCCGGCCAGTCTGTGGCTGGACTTTTGCTCACTGTGGGAGACTTTTGCCAACCGCGGTGGACTTTTGAAATTTGCCACCCGAAGATGGACTTTGGCTAGTCTGTGGTTGGACTTTTACTCATTGCGGGAGTCTTTTTCCCACTGCGGGGGACTTTGGCCCATTGAGGGGTATTTTTAAAAATTCGCCACCCAAAGATGGACTTTGTCCAGTCTGTCGCTGTACTTTTACACATTGCGGGAGAATTTTGTCCATTGCGGGGTACTTTTGAAATTTGCCACCCGAAGATGGACATTGGCCAGTCTGTGGCTGGACTTTGACTCACTGCGAGAGACTTTTGCCCACTGCGGGGGACTTTTGAACTTTGTCACACGAAGATGGACTTTAGCTAGTCTGTGGCTGGACGTTTGCTCACTGTGGGAGAATTTTCCTAATTGTGGGGGACTTTTGCTACATGTGGGGTACTTTAGAAGTTTTCCACCTGAAATGGACTTTTTCCAGTCTGTGACTGGACTTTTGCTCACTAAGGGAGACTTTTGCCCACTACAGGGGACTTTCGAAATTTGCCACCCGAAGATGGACTTTGGCCAGTCTGTGGATGGACTTTTTCTCACTACGGGAGACCTTTGCCCACTGCGGAGGACTTTTAAAATTTGCCACCCGAAGATGGACTTTGGCCAGTCTGTGGCTGGACTTTTGCCCACTGTGGGGGACTTTTGCCCATTGTGGGGTACTTTAGAATTTTGCCACCCGAAATGGACTTTTTCCAGTCTGTGGCTGGACTTTTGCTTACTGCGGGGGACATTTGCCAACCGCGGGGGACTTTTAAAATTTGCCACCCGAAGATGGACTTTGGCTAGTCTGTGGTTGGACTTTTGCTCATTGTGGGAGTCTTTTGCCCACTGTGGGGTACTTTAGAAATTCGCCACCCAAAGATGGACTTTGTCCAGTCTGTCGCTGTACCTTTGCACATTGCGGGAGAATTTTGCCAACTGCGGGGTACTTTTGAAATTTGCCACCCGAAGATGGACTTTGGCCAGTCTGTGGCTGGACTTTTTCTCACTGCGGGATACTTTTGCCCACTGCGGAGGACTTTTGAAATTTGCCACCCGAAGATGGATTATGGACAGTCTGTGGCTGAACGTTTGCTCACCGCAAGAGACTTTTGCCCACTGCGTGAGACTTTTAAATTTGCCACCCGAAGATTGACTTTGGCTAGTCTGTGATTGGACTTTTGCTCACTGCGGGAGACTTTTGGCAACTGCGGGGGACTTGTGAAATTTGTAACCCGAAGATGGACTTTGGCCAGTCTGTGGCTGGACTTTTGTTCACTGCGGGAGACTTTTGCCCGCTGTGGGGGACTTTTGAAATTTGCCACCCGAAGATGGACTTTGGTCAGTCTGTGGCTGGACTTATGCTCAATGCGGGAGACTTTTTCCCACTATGGGGGACTTTTGAAATTTGCCACCCAAACATGGACTTTGGCCAGTCTGTGGCTGGACTTTTGCTCACTGCGGGAGACTTGTGCCCACTGCGGGGGACTTTTGAAATTTTCCCCCCGATGATGGACTTTGGCCAATTTGTGGGTGGACTTTTGCTCAATGCGGGAGACTTTATCCCATTGTAGGGGACTTTTGCCCATTGCGAGGAACTTTAGAAATTCGCCACCTGAAGATGGACTTTTGCTAGTCTGTGGTTGGACTTTTGCTCATTGTGGGATTCTTTTGCCCACTGTGGGGGACTTTTGCCCAATGTGGGGTACTTTAGAAATTTGCCACCCGAAGATGGACTTTGGCCATTCTGTGGCTGGACTTTTGCTCATTGCGGGAGAATTTTGCCCATTGCGGGGGACTTTTGAACTTTGTCACCCGAAAATGGACTTTGTCTAGTCTGTGGCTGGACTATTGCTCATTGTGGGTGACTTTTGCCCATTGTGGGGGACTTTTGCTCAATGTGGGGTACTTTAGAAATTTTCCACCCGAAATTGACTTTTTCCAGTCTGTGACTGGACTTTTTCTCACTAAGGGAGACTTTTGCCCACTACGTGGGACTTTCGAAATTTGCCACCCGAAGATGGACTTTGGCCAGTCTGTGGATGGACTTTTTCTCACTATGGGAGACCTTTGCCCATTGCGGAGGACTTTTGGAATTTGCCACCCGAAGACGGACTTTGGCTAGTCTATGGTTGAACCTTTGCTCACTGCAGGAGACTTTTGCCCACTTCGGGGGACTTTTGAAATTTGTCACTCGAAGATGGACTTTGGCCAGTCTGTGGCTGAACTTTTTCCCACTGTGGGGGACTTTTGCCCATTATGGGGTACTTTAGAAATTTGCCACCCGAAATGGACATTTTCAAGTCTGTGGCTGGACTTTTACTCAATAAGGGAGACCTTTGCCCACTGCGGAGGACTTTTTAAATTTGCCACCCGAAGATTGACTTTGGCCAGTGTGTGGCTGGAGTTTTGCTCACTGCGGGAGACTTTTGGCCAATGCGGGGGACTTTTTAAATTTGCTCCCCGAAGATGGACTTTGGCCAATATGTGGGTGGACTTTTACTCAATGCGAGAGACTATTGCTCACTGTAGGGGACATTTGCCCACTGAAGGGAACTTTAGAAATTCGCCACCCGAAGATGGACTTTGGCCAGTCTGTGGCTGAACTTTTGCTCACTGCGGGAGACTTTTGCCCGTTGTGGGGGACTTTTGAAATTTTCCACCCGAAGATGGACTTTGGTCAGTCTGTGGCTGGACTTTTGCTCACTGCGGGAGACTTTTGCCCACTACGGGGGACTTTTGAAATTTGCCACCCGAAGATGGACTTTGGTCAGTCTGTGGCTGGACTTTTGCTCACTGCGGGAGACTTTTGCCCACTGCGGGGGACTTTTGAAATTTGCTCCCCGAAGATGGACTTTGGCCAATCTATGGGTGGACTTTTGCTCAATGCGAGAGACTATTGCTCACTGTAGGGGACATTTGCCCACTGAAGGGAACTTTAGAAATTCGCCACCCGAAGATGGACTTTGGCCAGTCTGTGGCTGGACTTTTGCTCACTGCGGGAACATTTGCCCACTGCGGGGTACTTTTGAAATTTGCCACCCGAAGATGGACATTGGCCAGTCTGTGGCTGGACTTTGGCTCACTGTGGGGGACCTTTGCCCATTGTGGGGTACTTTAGAAAATTGCCACCCGAAGATGGACTTTGGCTAGTTTGTTGCTGGAGTTTTGCTCACTGCGGGAGACTTTTGCCCACTGCGGGGGACTTTTGAAATTTGCTCCCCGAAGATGGACTTTGGCCAATCTGTGGGTGGACTTTTGCTCAATGCGAGAGACTATTGCTCACTGTAGGGGACATTTGCCCACTGAAGGGAACTTTAGAAATTCGCCACCCGAAGATGGACTTTGGCCAGTCTGTGGCTGGACTTTTGCTCACTGCGGGAACATTTGCCCACTGCGGGGTACTTTTGAAATTTGCCACCCGAAGATGGACATTGGCCAGTCTGTGGTTGGACTTTGGCTCACTGCGGGAGACTTTTGCGCACTGCGGGGGACTTTTGAAATTTGTCACCCGAATATGGACTTTGGCTATTCTGTGGCTAGACTTTTGCTCACTATGGGAGACTTTTGCCCACTGTGGGGGACCTTTGCCCACTGTGGGGTACTTTAGAAATTTGTAACCCGAAGATGGACTTTGGCCAGTGTGTGGCTGGACTTTTTCTCACTGCGGGAGACTTTTGCCCACTGCGGAGGACTTTTGAAATTTGCCACCCGAAGATGGATTATGGCCAGTCTGTGGCTGATCGTTTTCTCACTGCAAGAGACTTTTGCCACCCGAAGATTGTCTTTGGCCAGTCTGTGGCAGGCCTTTTACTCACTGCGGGAGACTTTTGGCCACTGCGGGGGACTTGTGAAAATTGTAACCCGAAGATGGACTTTGGCCAGTCTGTGGCTGGACTTTTGTTCACTGCGGGAGACTTTTGCCCACTGTGGGGGACTTTTGAAATTTGCCACCCGAAGATGGACTTTGGCCAGTCTGTGGCTGGACTTTTGCTCACTGCGGGAGACTTTTGCCCACTGCGGGGGACTTTTAAAAATTACCCCCCAATGATGGACTTTGGCCAATCTGTGGGTGGACGTTTGCTCAATACGGGAGACTTTTGCCCATTGTAGGGGACTTTTGCCCACTGTGGGAAACTTTAGAAATTCGCCAACCGAAGATGGACTTTGGCTAGTCTGTGGCTGGACTTTTGCTCACTGTGGGAGAGTTTTGCCCACTGTGGGGGATTGTTGCCCAGTGTGGGGTACTTTAGAAATTTTCCACCCGAAGATGGACTTTGGCCATTCTGTGGCTAAACTTTTGCTCATTTCGGGAGAATTTTGTCCACTGCGGGGGACTTTTGAAATTTTCCACCCGAAGATGGACTTTGGCCAGTCTGTGGCTGGACTTTTTCTCACTACGGGAGACCTTTTCCCATTGCGGAGAACTTTTGAAATTTTCCACCCGAAGATGGACTTTGGCCAGTCTGTGGTTGAACTTTTGCTTACTGCAGGAGACTTTTGCCCACAGCGGGGGACTTTTGAAATTTGCCAACCGAAGATGGACTTTGGCCTGTCTGTGGCTGAAGTTTTTCTCACTTCGGGATAATTTGACCGACAACGGGGGACTTTTGAAATTTGTCTCCCGAAGATGGACTTTGGCCAGTCTGTGGCTGGACTTTTGCTCACTGCGGGAGAATTTTGCCCACTGCGGGGGACTTTTGAAATTTGCCACCCGAAGATGGACTTTGGCCAATCTGTGGGTGGACGTTTGCTCAATGCGAGAGACTTTTTCCCATTGTAGGGGACTTTTGCCCATTGTGGGGAACTTTAGAAATTCGCCACCCGAAGATGGACTTTGGCTAGTCTATGGCTGGACTTTTGCTCACTGTGGGAGACTTTTGCCCACTGTGGGGGATTGTTGCCCAATGTGGGGTACTTTAGAAATTTGCCACCCGAAGATGGACTTTGGCAATTCTGTGGCTGAACTTTTGCTCATTGCGGGAGACTTTAGCCCACTGCGGGGGACTTTTGAAATTTTCCACCCGAAGATGGACTTTGGCCAGTCTGTGGCTGGACTTTTTCTCACTACGGGAGACCTTTTCCCACTGCGGAGAACTTTTGAAATTTTCCACCCGAAGATGGACTTTGGCCAGTCTGTGGCTGAACTTTTGCTTACTGCAGGAGACTTTTGCCCACAGCGGGGGACTTTTGAAATTTGCCACCCGAAGATGGACTTTGGCCTGTCTGTGGCTGAAGTTTTGCTCACTTCAGGAGACTTTGGCCGACAACGGGGGACTTTTTAAATTTGCCACCCGAAGATGGACTTTGGCTATTCTGTGGCTGGACTTTTGCTCACTATGGGAGACTTTTGCCCACTGTGGGGGACCTTTGCCCACTGTGGGGTACTTTAGAAATTTGCCACCCGAAGATGGACTTTGGCCAGTCTGTGGCTGAACTTTTGCTCACTGCAGGAGACTTTTGCCCACTGCAAGGGGACTTTTGAAATTTGCCACCCGAAAATGGACTTTGGCTAGTCTGTGGCTGGACTTTTGCTCACTATGGGAGACTTTTGCCCACTGTGGGGGACCTTTGTCCACTGTGGGGTACTTTAGAAAATTGCCACCCGAAGATGGACTTTGGCTAGTCTGTGGCTGGACTTTTTCTCACTGCGGGAGTCTTTTGCCCACTGCGGAGGACTTTTGAAATTTGTCACCCGAAGATGGATTATGGTCAGTCTGTGGCTGAACGTTTGCTCACTGCAAGAGACTTTTGCCCACTGCGTGAGACTTTTAAATTTGCCACCCGAAGATTGACTTTGGCCAGTCTGTGGATGGACTTTTGCTCACTGCGGGAGACTTTTGGCCACTGCGGGGGACTTGTGAAATTTGTAACCCGAAGATGGACTTTGGCCAGTCTGTGGCTGGACTTTTGTTCACTGCGGGAGACTTTTGCCCACTGTGGGGGACTTTTGAAATTTGCCACCCGAAGATGGACTTTGGTCAGTCTGTGGATGGACTTTTTCTCACTATGGGAGACCTTTGCCCATTGCGGAGGACTTTTGGAATTTGCCACCCGAAGACGGACTTTGGCTAGTCTATGGTTGAACCTTTGCTCACTGCAGGAGACTTTTGCCCACTTTGGGGGACTTTTGAAATTTGTCACTCGAAGATTGACTTTGGCCAGTCTGTGGCTGGACTTTTGCTCACTGCGGGAGACTTTTGGCCACTGCAGGGGACTTGTGAAATTTGTAACCCGAAGATGGACTTTGGCCAGTCTGTGGCTGGACTTTTGTTCACTGCGGGAGACTTTTGCCCGCTGTGGGGGACTTTTGAAATTTGCCACCTGAAGATGGACTTTGGTCAATCTGTGGCTGGACTTTAGCTCACTGCAGGAGACTTTTGCCCACTACGGGGGACTTTTGAAATTTGCCACCCGAAGATGGACTTTGCCCAGTCTGTGGCTGGACTTTTGCTCACTGCGGGAGACTTTTGCCCACTGCGGGGGACATTTGAAATTTGCCCCCCGATGATGAATTTGGCCAATTTGTGGGTGGACTTTTGCTCAATGCGGGAGACTTTTGCCCATTGTAGGGGACTTTTGTCCACTGTGGGGAACTTTAGAAATTCGCCACCCGAAGATGGGCATTGGCTAGTCTGTGGCTGGACTTTTGCTCACTGTGGGAGACTTTTTCCCACTGTGGGGGATTGTTGCCCAATGCGGGGTACTTTAGAAATTTGCCACCCGAAGATGGACTTTGGCCAGTCTGAGGCTGGACTTTTTCTCACTTCGGGAGACCTTTTCCCACTGCGGAGAACTTTTGAAATTTTCCACCCGAAGATGGACTTTGGCCAGTCTGTGGCTGAATTTTTGCTTACTGCAGGAGACTTTTGCGCACAGCGGGGGACTTTTGAAATTTGCCACCCGAAGATGGACTTTGGCCTGTCTGTGGCTGAACTTTTGCTCACTTCGGGAGACTTTGGCCAACAACGGGGGACTTTTGTAATTTATCTCCCGAAGATGGACTTTGGCCAGTCTGTGGCTGGACTTTTGCTAATTGCGGGAGAATTTTGCCCACTGCGGGGGACTTTTGAAATTTGCCACCCGAAGATGGACTTTGGCTAGTCTGTGGCTGGACTTTTGCTCACTGTGGGAGACTTTTGCCCACTGTGGGGGACCTTTGCCCACTGTGGGGTACTTTAAAAATTTGCCACCCGAAGATGCACTTTGGCCAGTCTGTGGCTGGAATTTTGCTCACTGCGGGAGACTTTTGCCCACTGCGGGGGAGTTTTGAAATTTGCCACCCGAAAATGGACTTTGGCTAGTATGTGGCTGGACTTTTGCTCAATATGGGAGACTTTTGCCCACTGTGGGGGACGTTTTCCCACTGTGGGGTACTTTAGAAATTTGCCACCCGAAGATGCACTTTGGCCAGTCTGTGGCTGGACTTTTTCTCACTGCGGGAGACTTTTGCCCACTGCGGAGGACTTTTTAAATTTGCCACCCGAAGATGGATTATGGCCAGTCTGTGGCTGAACGTTTGCTCACTGCAAGAGACTTTTGCCCACTGCGTGAGACTTTTAAATTTGCCACCCGAAGATTGACTTTGGTCAGTCTGTGGCTGGACTTTTGCTCACTGCGGGAGACTTTTGCACACTGCGGGGGACTTTTCAAATTTTCCACCCGAAGATGGACTTTGTCCAGTCTGTGGCTGGAATTTTGCTCAATGCGAAAGACTTTTACCCACAACGGGGTACTTTTGAAATTTGCCATCCGAATATGGACTTTGGCCAGTCTGTGGTTGGACTTTTGCTCATTACGAGAGACTTTTGCCCACTGTGGGGGACTTTTGAAATTTGCCACCTGAAGATGGACTTTGGCCAGTCTGTGGCTGGAATTTTTCTAACTGCTGAAGACTTTTTCCCGCTGCGGGGGACATTTTAAATTTGCCACCCGAAGATGGATTCCGGCCAGTCTGTGGCTGGACTTTTGCTCACTGTGGGAGACTATTGCCAACCGCGGTGGACTTTTGAAATTTGCCACCCGAAGATGGACTTTGGCTAGTCTGTGGTTGGACTTTTGCTCCTTGTGGGAGTCTTTTGCCCACTGCGGGGGACTTTGGCCCATTGTGGGGTACTTTAAAAATTCGTCACCCAAAGATGGACTTTGTCCAGTCTGTCGTTGTACTTTTACACATTGCGGGAGAATTTTGCCCATTGCGGGGTACTTTTGAAATTTGCCACCCGAAGATGGACTTTGGTCAGTCTGTGGCTGGACTTTGACTCACTGCGAGATCTTTTGCCCACTGCGGGGGACTTTTGAACTTTGTCACACGAAGATGGACTTTGGCTAGTCTGTGGCTGGACTTTTGCTCACTGTGGGAGACTTTTGCCCATTGTGGGGGACTTTTGCTACATGTGGGGTACTTTAGAAGTTTTCCACCCGAAATGGACCTTTTCCAGTCTGTGACTGGACTTTTGCTCACTAAGGGAGACTTTTGCCCACTACAGGGAACTTTCGAAATTTGCCACCCGAAGATGGACTTTCGCCAGTCTGTGGATGGACTTTTTCTCACTACGGGAGACCTTTGCCCACTGCGGAGGACTTTTGAAATTTGCCACCCGAAGATGGACTTTGATCAGTCTGTGGCTGAACCTTTGCTCACTGCAGGAGACTATTGCCCACTACGGGGGACTTTTGAAATTTGTCACTCGAAGATGGACTTTGGCCAGTCTGTGGCTGAACTTTTGCCCAGTATGGGGGACTTTTGCCCATTGTGGGGTACTTTAGAAATTTGCCACCCGAAATGGACTTTTTCGAGTCTGTGGCTGGACTTTTGCTCACTGCGGGAGACATTTGCCAACCGCGGGGGACTTTTAAAATTTGCCACCCAAAGATGGACTTTGTCCAGTCTGTCGCTGTACTTTTGCACATTGCGGGAGAATTTTGCCCACTACGGGGTACTTTTGAAATTTGCCACCCGAAGATGGACTTTGGCCAGTCTGTGGCTGGACTTTTTCTCACTGCGGGAGACTTTTGCCCACTGCGGAGGACTTTTGAAATTTGCCACCAGAAGATGAATTATAGCCAGTCTGTGGCTGAACGTTTGCTCACCGCAAGAGACTTTTGCCCACTGCGTGAGACTTTTAAATTTGCCACCCGAAGATTGACTTTGGCCAGTCTGTGGCTGGACTTTTGCTCACTGCGGGAGACTTTTGGCCACTGCGGGGGACTTGTGAAATTTGTAACCCGAAGATGGACTTTGGCCAGTCTGTGGCTGGACTTTTGTTCACTGCGGGAGACTTTTGCCCGCTGTGGGGGACTTTTGAAATTTGCCACCCGAAGATGGACTTTGGTCAGTCTGTGGCTGGACTTATGCTCACTGCGGGAGACTTTTTCCCACTATGGGGGACTTTTGAAATTTGCCACCCGAAGATGGACTTTGGCCAGTCTGTGGCTGGACTTTTGCTCACTACGGGAGACTTTTGCCCACTACGGGGGACTTTTGAAATTTGCCCCCCGATGATGGACGTTGGCCAATTTATGGGTGGACTTTTGTTCAATGCGAGAGACTTTTGCCCATTGTAGGGGACTTTTGCCCATTGTGGGGAACTTTAGAAATTCGCCACCCGAAGATGGACTTTGGCTAGTCTGTGGTTGGACTTTTGCTCATTGTGGGAGTCTTTTGCCCACTGTAGGGGATTTTTGCCCAATGTGGGGTACTTTAGAAATTTGCCACCCGAAGATGGACTTTGGCCATTCTGTGGCTGGACGTTATCTCATTGCGGGAAAATTTTGCCCACTGCGGGGGACTTTTGAAATTTTCCACCCGAAGATGGACTTTGGCCAGTCTGTGGCTGGACTTTTTCTCACTACGGGAGACCTTTTCCCACTGCGGAGAACTTTTGAAATTTTCCACCCGAAGATGGACTTTGGCCAGTCTGTGGCTGAACTTTTGCTTACTGCAGGAGACTTTTGACCACAACAGGGAATTTTGAAATTTGCCACCCGAAGATGGACTTTGGCCTGTCTGTGGCTGAACTTTTGCTCACTTCGGGAGACTTTGGCCAACAACGGGGAACTTTTGAAATTTGTCTCCCGAAGATGGACTTTGGCCAGTCTGTGGCTGGACTTTTGCTCACTGCGGGAGACTTTTGCCCACTGTGGGGGACTTTTGAAATTTGCCACCCGAAGATGGACTTTGGCCAGTCTGTGGCTGGACTTTTGCTCACTACGGGAGACTTTTGCCCACTACGGGGGACTTTTGAAATTTGCCCCCTGATGATGGACTTTGGCCAATTTATGGGTGGACTTTTGCTCAATGCGAGAGACTTTTGCCCATTGTAGGGGACTTTTGCCCATTGTGGGGAACTTTAGAAATTTGCCACCCGAAGATGGACTTTGGCTAGTCTGTGGTTGGACTTTTGCTCATTGTGGGAGTCTTTTGCCCACTGTAGGGGACTTTTGCCCAATGTGGGGTACTTTAGAAATTTGCCACCCGAAGATGGACTTTGGCCATTCTGTGGCTGGACGTTATCTCATTGCGGGAAAATTTTGCCCACTGCGGGGGACTTTTCAAAATTTTCCACCCGAAGATGGACTTTGGCCAGTCTGTGGCTGGACTTTTTCTCACTACGGGAGACCTTTTCCCACTGCGGAGAACTTTTGAAATTTTCCACCCGAAGATGGACTTTGGCCAGTCTGTGGCTGAACTTTTGCTTACTGCAGGAGACTTTTGACCACAACAGGGAATTTTGAAATTTGCCACCCGAAGATGGACTTTGGCCTGTCTGTGGCTGAACTTTTGCTCACTTCGGGAGACTTTGGCCGACAACGGGGAACTTTTGAAATTTGTCTCCCGAAGATGGACTTTGGCCAGTCTGTGGCTGGACTTTTGCTCACTGCGGGAGACTTTTGCCCACTGTGGGGGACTTTTGAAATTTGCCACCCGAAGATTGACTTTGACCATCTGTGGCTGGAGTTTTGCTCACTGTAGGAGACTTTTGCCCACTGTGGGGGACTTTTGAAATTTTCCACCCAAAGATAGGCTTTGGCCAGTCTGTGGCTGGACTTTTTCTCACTACGGGAGACCTTTGCCCAGTGTTAGGGACTTTGGAAATTTGCCACCCGTAGATGGACTTGTGCCAGTCTGTGGCTGGACTTTTGCTCACTGCGGGAGACTTTTGGCCAATGCGGGGGACTTGTGAAATTTGTAACCCGAAGATGGACTTTGGCCAGTCTGTGGCTGGACTTTTGTTCACTGCGGGAGACTTTTGCCCGCTGTGGGGGACTTTTGAAATTTGCCACCCAAAGATGGACTTTGGTCAGTCTGTGGATGGACTTTTGCTCACTACGAGAGACTTTTGCCCACTACGGGGGACTTTTGAAATTTTCCACCCGAAGATAGACATTGGCCAGTCTGTGGCTGGACTTTTGCTCACTATGGGAGACCTTTGCCCATTGTTGGGGACTTTGGAAATTTGCCACCCGAAGATGGACTTTGGCCAGTTTGTGGCTGAACTTTTGCTCACTGCGGGAGACTTTTGCACACTGCGGGGGACTTTTCAAATTTTCCACCCGATGATGGACTTTGGCCAGTCTGTGGCTGGAATTTTGTTCAATGCGGAAGACTTTTACCCACTGCGGGGTACTTTCGAAATTTTCCATCCGAAGATGGACTTTGGCCAGTTTGTGGCTGGACTTTTGCTCACTACGAGAGACTTTTGCCCACTGCGGGGGACTTTTGAAATTTGCCACCTGAAGATGGACTTTGGCCAGTCTGTGGCTGGACTTTTTCTAACTTCTGAAGACTTTTTCCCACTGCGGGGGACATTTTAAATTTGCAACCCGAAGATGGATTCCGGCCAGTCTGTGGCTGGACTTTTGCTCACTGTGGGAGACTTTTGCCAACCGCGGTGGACTTTTGAAATTTGCCACCCGAAGATGGACTTTGGCTAGTCTGTGGTTGGACTTTTACTCATTGCGGGAGTCTTTTTCCCACTGCGGGGGACTTTGGCCCATTGAGGGGTATTTTTAAAAATTCGCCACCCAAAGATGGACTTTGTCCTGTCTGTCGCTGTACTTTTACACATTGCGGGAGAATTTTGCCCATTGCGGGGTACTTTTGAAATTTGCCACCCGAAGATGGACATTGGCCAGTCTGTGGCTGGACTTTGACTCACTGCGAGAGACTTTTGCCCACTGCGGGGGACTTTTGAACTTTGTCACACGAAGATGGACTTTAGCTAGTCTGTGGCTGGACGTTTGCTCACTGTGGGAGAATTTTCCTAATTGTGGGGGACTTTTGCTACATGTGGGGTACTTTAGAAGTTTTCCACCTGAAATGGACTTTTTCCAGTCTGTGACTGGACTTTTGCTCACTAAGGGAGACTTTTGCCCACTACAGGGGACTTTCGAAATTTGCCACCCGAAGATGGACTTTGGCCAGTCTGTGGATGGACTTTTTCTCACTACGGGAGACCTTTGCCCACTGCGGAGGACTTTTAAAATTTGCCACCCGAAGATGGACTTTGGCCAGTCTGTGGCTGGACTTTTGCCCACTGTGGGGGACTTTTGCCCATTGTGGGGTACTTTAGAATTTTGCCACCCGAAATGGACTTTTTCCAGTCTGTGGCTGGACTTTTGCTTACTGCGGGGGACATTTGCCAACCGCGGGGGACTTTTAAAATTTGCCACCCGAAGATGGACTTTGGCTAGTCTGTGGTTGGACTTTTGCTCATTGTGGGAGTCTTTTGCCCACTGTGGGGGACTTTTGACCATTGTGGGGTACTTTAGAAATTCGCCACCCAAAGATGGACTTTGTCCAGTCTGTCGCTGTACTTTTGCACATTGCGGGAGAATTTTGCCAACTGCGGGGTACTTTTGAAATTTGCCACCCGAAGATGGACTTTGGCCAGTCTGTGGCTGGACTTTTTCTCACTGCGGGATACTTTTGCCCACTGCGGAGGACTTTTGAAATTTGCCACCCGAAGATGGATTATGGACAGTCTGTGGCTGAACGTTTGCTCACCGCAAGAGACTTTTGCCCACTGCGTGAGACTTTTAAATTTGCCACCCGAAGATTGACTTTGGCTAGTCTGTGATTGGACTTTTGCTCACTGCGGGAGACTTTTGGCCACTGCGGGGGACTTGTGAAATTTGTAACCCGAAGATGGACTTTGGCCAGTCTGTGGCTGGACTTTTGTTCACTGCGGGAGACTTTTGCCCGCTGTGGGGGACTTTTGAAATTTGCCACCCGAAGATGGACTTTGGTCAGTCTGTGGCTGGACTTATGCTCAATGCGGGAGACTTTTCCCCCCAAGGGGGGACTTTTGAAATTTGCCACCCAAACATGGACTTTGGCCAGTCTGTGGCTGGACTTTTGCTCACTGCGGGAGACTTGTGCCCACTGCGGGGGACTTTTGAAATTTGCCCCCCGATGATGGACTTTGGCCAATTTGTGGGTGGACTTTTGCTCAATGCGGGAGACTTTATCCCATTGTAGGGGACTTTTGCCCATTGCGAGGAACATTAGAAATTCGCCACCTGAAGATGGACTTTTGCTAGTCTGTGGTTGGACTTTTGCTCATTGTGGGATTCTTTTGCCCACTGTGGGGGACTTTTGCCCAATGTGGGGTACTTTAGAAATTTGCCACCCGAAGATGGACTTTGGCCATTCTGTGGCTGGACTTTTGCTCATTGCGGGAGAATTTTGCCCATTGCGGGGGACTTTTGAACTTTGTCACCCGAAAATGGACTTTGGCTAGTCTGTGGCTGGACTATTGCTCATTGTGGGTGACTTTTGCCCATTGTGGGGGACTTTTGCTCAATGTGGGGTACTTTAGAAATTTTCTACCCGAAATTGACTTTTTCCAGTTTGTGACTGGACTTTTTCTCACTAAGGGAGACTTTTGCCCACTACGTGGGACTTTCGAAATTTGCCACCCGAAGATGGACTTTGGCCAGTCTGTGGATGGACTTTTTCTCACTATGGGAGACCTTTGCCCATTGCGGAGGACTTTTGGAATTTGCCACCCGAAGACGGACTTTGGCTAGTCTATGGTTGAACCTTTGCTCACTGCAGGAGACTTTTGCCCACTTCGGGGGACTTTTGAAATTTGTCACTCGAAGATGGACTTTGGCCAGTCTGTGGCTGAACTTTTTCCCACTGTGGGGGACTTTTGCCCATTATGGGGTACTTTAGAAATTTGCCACCCGAAATGGACATTTTCAAGTCTGTGGCTGGACTTTTACTCAATAAGGGAGACCTTTGCCCACTGCGGAGGACTTTTTAAATTTGCCACCCGAAGATTGACTTTGGCCAGTGTGTGGCTGGAGTTTTGCTCACTGCGGGAGACTTTTGGCCAATGCGGGGGACTTTTGAAATTTGCTCCCCGAAGATGGACTTTGGCCAATATGTGGGTGGACTTTTGCTCAATGCGAGAGACTATTGCTCACTGTAGGGGACATTTGCCCACTGAAGGGAACTTTAGAAATTCGCCACCCGAAGATGGACTTTGGCCAGTCTGTGGCTAAACTTTTGCTCACTGCGGGAGACTTTTGCCCGCTGTGGGGGACTTTTGAAATTTTCCACCCGAAGATGGACTTTGGTCAGTCTGTGGCTGGACTTTTGCTCACTGCGGGAGACTTTTGCCCACTACGGGGGACTTTTGAAATTTGCCACCCGAAGATGGACTTTGGCCAGTCTGTGGCTGGACTTTTGCTCACTGCGGGAGACTTTTGCCCACTGCGGGGGACTTTTGAAATTTGCTCCCCGAAGATGGACTTTGGCCAATCTGTGGGTGTACTTTTGCTCAATGCGAGAGACTATTGCTCACTGTAGGGGACATTTGCCCACTGAAGGGAACTTTAGAAATTCGCCACCCGAAGATGGACTTTGGCCAGTCTGTGGCTGGACTTTTGCTCACTGCGGGAACATTTGCCCACTGCGGGGTACTTTTGAAATTTGCCACCCGAAGATGGACATTGGCCAGTCTGTGGCTGGACTTTGGCTCACTGTGGGGGACCTTTGCCCATTGTGGGGTACTTTAGAAAATTGCCACCCGAAGATGGACTTTGGCTAGTTTGGTGCTGGAGTTTTGCTCACTGCGGGAGACTTTTGCCCACTGCGGGGGACTTTTGAAATTTGCTCCCCGAAGATGGACTTTGGCCAATCTGTGGGTGGACTTTTGCTCAATGCGAGAGACTATTGCTCACTGTAGGGGACATTTGCCCACTGAAGGGAACTTTAGAAATTCGCCACCCGAAGATGGACTTTGGCCAGTCTGTGGCTGGACTTTTGCTCACTGCGGGAACATTTGCCCACTGCGGGGTACTTTTGAAATTTGCCACCCGAAGATGGACATTGGCCAGTCTGTGGCTGGACTTTGGCTCACTGCGGGAGACTTTTGCGCACTGCGGGGGACTTTTGAAATTTGTCACCCGAATATGGACTTTGGCTATTCTGTGGCTAGACTTTTGCTCACTATGGGAGACTTTTGCCCACTGTGGGGGACCTTTGCCCACTGTGGGGTACTTTAGAAATTTGTAACCCGAAGATGGACTTTGGCCAGTGTGTGGCTGGACTTTTCCTCACTGCGGGAGACTTTTGCCCACTGCGGAGGACTTTTGAAATTTGCCACCCGAAGATGGATTATGGCCAGTCTGTGGCTGATCGTTTTCTCACTGCAAGAGACTTTTGCCACCCGAAGATTGTCTTTGGCCAGTCTGTGGCAGGCCTTTTACTCACTGCGGGAGACTTTTGGCCACTGCGGGGGACTTGTGAAAATTGTAACCCGAAGATGGACTTTGGCCAGTCTGTGGCTGGACTTTTGTTCACTGCGGGAGACTTTTGCCCACTGTGGGGGACTTTTGAAATTTGCCACCCGAAGATGGACTTTGGCCAGTCTGTGGCTGGACTTTTGCTCACTGCGGGAGACTTTTGCCCACTGCGGGGGAATTTTAAAAATTACCCCCTAATGATGGACTTTGGCCAATCTGTGGGTGGACGTTTGCTCAATACGGGAGACTTTTGCCCATTGTAGGGGACTTTTGCCCACTGTGGGAAACTTTAGAAATTCGCCAACCGAAGATGGACTTTGGCTAGTCTGTGGCTGGACTTTTGCTCACTGTGGGAGAGTTTTGCCCACTGTGGGGGATTGTTGCCCAGTGTGGGGTACTTTAGAAATTTTCCACCCGAAGATGGACTTTGGCCATTCTGTGGCTAAACTTTTGCTCATTTCGGGAGAATTTTGCCCACTGCGGGGGACTTTTGAAATTTTCCACCCGAAGATGGACTTTGGCCAGTCTGTGGCTGGACTTTTTCTCACTACGGGAGACCTTTTCCCATTGCGGAGAACTTTTGAAATTTTCCACCCGAAGATGGACTTTGGCCAGTCTGTGGCTGAACTTTTGCTTACTGCAGGAGACTTTTGCCCACAGCGGGGGACTTTTGAAATTTGCCAACCGAAGATGGACTTTGGCCTGTCTGTGGCTGAAGTTTTTCTCACTTCGGGATAATTTGACCGACAACGGGGGACTTTTGAAATTTGTCTCCCGAAGATGGACTTTGGCCAGTCTGTGGCTGGACTTTTGCTCACTGCGGGAGAATTTTGCCCACTGCGGGGGACTTTTGAAATTTGCCACCCGAAGATGGACTTTGGCTATTCTGTGGCTGGACTTTTGCTCACTATGGGAGACTTTTGCCCACTGTGGGGGACCTTTGCCCACTGTGGGGTACTTTAGAAATTTGTCACCCGAAGATGGACTTTGGCCAGTCTGTGTTTGGACTTTTGCTCACTGCGGGAGACTTTTGCCCACTGCGGGGGACTTTTGAAATTTGTCACCCGAAGATGGATTATGGCCAGTCTATGGCTGAACGTTTGCTCACTGCAAGAGACTTTTTCCCACTGCGTGAGACTTTTAAATTTGCCACCCGAAGATTGACTTTGGCCAGTCTGTGGCTGGACTTTTGCTCATTGCGGGAGACTTTTGCCACTGCGGGGGACTTGTGAAATTCGAAGATGGACTTTGGCCAGTCTGTGGCTGGACTTTTGTTCACTGCGGGAGACTTTTGCCCACTGTGGGGGACTTTTGAAATTTTCCACCCGAAGATGGACTTTGGCCAATCTGTGGCTGGACTTTTGATCACTGCGGGAGACTTTTGCCCACTGCGGGGGACTTTTGAAATTTACCCCCCGATGATGGACTTTGGCCAATCTGTGGGTGGACGTTTGCTCAATGCGAGAGACTTTTTCCCATTGTAGGGGACTTTTTCCCACTGTGGGGAACTTTAGAAATTCGCCACCCGAAGATGGACTTTGGCTAGTCTATGGCTGGACTTTTGCTCACTGTGGGAGACTTTTGCCCACTGTGGGGGATTGTTGCCCAATGTGGGGTACTTTAGAAATTTGCCACCCGAAGATGGACTTTGGCAATTCTGTGGCTGAACTTTTGCTCATTGCGGGAGACTTTAGCCCACTGCGGGGGACTTTTGAAATTTTCCACCCGAAGATGGACTTTGGCCAGTCTGTGGCTGGACTTTTTCTCACTACGGGAGACCTTTTCCCACTGCGGAGAACTTTTGAAATTTTCCACCCGAAGATGGACTTTGGCCAGTCTGTGGCTGAACTTTTGCTTACTGCAGGAGACTTTTGCCCACAGCGGGGGACTTTTGAAATTTGCCACCCGAAGATGGACTTTGGCCTGTCTGTGGCTGAAGTTTTGCTCACTTCAGGAGACTTTGGCCGACAACGGGGGACTTTTTAAATTTGCCACCCGAAGATGGACTTTGGCTATTCTGTGGCTGGACTTTTGCTCACTATGGGAGACTTTTGCCCACTGTGGGGGACCTTTGCCCACTGTGGGGTACTTTAGAAATTTGCCACCCGAAGATGGACTTTGGCCAGTCTGTGGCTGAACTTTTGCTCACTGCAGGAGACTTTTGCCCACTGCAAGGGGACTTTTGAAATTTGCCACCCGAAAATGGACTTTGGCTAGTCTGTGGCTGGACTTTTGCTCACTATGGGAGACTTTTGCCCACTGTGGGTGACCTTTGTCCACTGTGGGGTACTTTAGAAAATTGCCACCCGAAGATGGACTTTGGCTAGTCTGTGGCTGGACTTTTTCTCACTGCGGGAGTCTGTTGCCCACTGCGGAGGACTTTTGAAATTTGTCACCCGAAGATGGATTATGGTCAGTCTGTGGCTGAACGTTTGCTCACTGCAAGAGACTTTTGCCCACTGCGTGAGACTTTTAAATTTGCCACCCGAAGATTGACTTTGGCCAGTCTGTGGATGGACTTTTGCTCACTGCGGGAGACTTTTGGCCACTGCGGGGGACTTGTGAAATTTGTAACCCGAAGATGGACTTTGGCCAGTCTGTGGCTGGACTTTTGTTCACTGCGGGAGACTTTTGCCCACTGTGGGGGACTTTTGAAATTTGCCACCCGAAGATGGACTTTGGTCAGTCTGTGGATGGACTTTTTCTCACTATGGGAGACCTTTGCCCATTGCGGAGGACTTTTGGAATTTGCCACCCGAAGACGGACTTTGGCTAGTCTATGGTTGAACCTTTGCTCACTACAGGAGACTTTTGCCCACTTCGGGGGACTTTTGAAATTTGTCACTCGAAGATGGACTTTGGCCAGTCTGTGGCTGAACTTTTTCCCACTGTGGGGGACTTTTGCCCATTATGGGGTACTTTAGAAATTTGCCACCCGAAATGGACATTTTCAAGTCTGTGGCTGGACTTTTACTCAATAAGGGAGACCTTTGCCCACTGCGGAGGTCTTTTTAAATTTGCCACCCGAAGATTGACTTTGGCCAGTGTGTGGCTGGAGTTTTGCTCACTGCGGGAGACTTTTGGCCAATGCGGGGGACTTTTGAAATTTGCTCCCCGAAGATGGACTTTGGCCAATATGTGGGTGGACTTTTGCTCAATGCGAGAGACTATTGCTCACTGTAGGGGACATTTGCCCACTGAAGGGAACTTTAGAAATTCGCCACCCGAAGATGGACTTTGGCCAGTCTGTGGCTGAACTTTTGCTCACTGCGGGAGACTTTTGCCCGCTGTGGGGGACTTTTGAAATTTTCCACCCGAAGATGGACTTTGGTCAGTCTGTGGCTGGACTTTTGCTCACTGCGGGAGAGTTTTGCCCACTACGGGGGACTTTTGAAATTTGCCACCCGAAGATGGACTTTGGCCAGTCTGTGGCTGGACTTTTGCTCACTGCGGGAGACTTTTGCCCACTGCGGGGGACTTTTGAAATTTGCTCCCCGAAGATGGACTTTGGCCAATCTGTGGGTGGACTTTTGCTCAATGCGAGAGACTATTGCTCACTGTAGGGGACATTTGCCCACTGAAGGGAACTTTAGAAATTCGCCACCCGAAGATGGACTTTGGCCAGTCTGTGGCTGGACTTTTGCTCACTGCGGGAACATTTGCCCACTGCGGGGTACTTTTGAAATTTGCCACCCGAAGATGGACATTGGCCAGTCTGTGGCTGGACTTTGGCTCACTGTGGGGGACCTTTGCCCATTGTGGGGTACTTTAGAAAATTGCCACCCGAAGATGGACTTTGGCTAGTTTGTTGCTGGAGTTTTGCTCACTGCGGGAGACTTTTGCCCACTGCGGGGGACTTTTGAAATTTGCTCCCCGAAGATGGACTTTGGCCAATCTGTGGGTGGACTTTTGCTCAATGCGAGAGACTATTGCTCACTGTAGGGGACATTTGCCCACTGAAGGGAACTTTAGAAATTCGCCACCCGAAGATGGACTTTGGCCAGTCTGTGGCTGGACTTTTGCTCACTGCGGGAACATTTGCCCACTGCGGGGTACTTTTGAAATTTGCCACCCGAAGATGGACATTGGCCAGTCTGTGGCTGGACTTTGGCTCACTGCGGGAGACTTTTGCGCACTGCGGGGGACTTTTGAAATTTGTCACCCGAATATGGACTTTGGCTATTCTGTGGCTAGACTTTTGCTCACTATGGGAGACTTTTGCCCACTGTGGGGGACCTTTGCCCACTGTGGGGTACTTTAGAAATTTGTAACCCGAAGATGGACTTTGGCCAGTGTGTGGCTGGACTTTTCCTCACTGCGGGAGACTTTTGCCCACTGCGGAGGACTTTTGAAATTTGCCACCCGAAGATGGATTATGGCCAGTCTGTGGCTGATCGTTTTCTCACTGCAAGAGACTTTTGCCACCCGAAGATTGTCTTTGGCCAGTCTGTGGCAGGCCTTTTACTCACTGCGGGAGACTTTTGGCCACTGCGGGGGACTTGTGAAAATTGTAACCCGAAGATGGACTTTGGCCAGTCTGTGGCTGGACTTTTGTTCACTGCGGGAGACTTTTGCCCACTGTGGGGGACTTTTGAAATTTGCCACCCGAAGATGGACTTTGGCCAGTCTGTGGCTGGACTTTTGCTCACTGCGGGAGACTTTTGCCCACTACGGGGGACTTTTGAAATTTGCCACCCGAAGATGGACTTTGGCCAGTCTGTGGCTGGACTTTTGCTCACTGCGGGAGACTTTTGCCCACTGCGGGGGACTTTTGAAATTTGCTCCCCGAAGATGGACTTTGGCCAATCTGTGGGTGGACTTTTGCTCAATGCGAGAGACTATTGCTCACTGTAGGGGACATTTGCCCACTGAAGGGAACTTTAGAAATTCGCCACCCGAAGATGGACTTTGGCCAGTCTGTGGCTGGACTTTTGCTCACTGCGGGAACATTTGCCCACTGCGGGGTACTTTTGAAATTTGCCACCCGAAGATGGACATTGGCCAGTCTGTGGCTGGACTTTGGCTCACTGTGGGGGACCTTTGCCCATTGTGGGGTACTTTAGAAAATTGCCACCCGAAGATGGACTTTGGCTAGTTTGTTGCTGGAGTTTTGCTCACTGCGGGAGACTTTTGCCCACTGCGGGGGACTTTTGAAATTTGCTCCCCGAAGATGGACTTTGGCCAATCTGTGGGTGGACTTTTGCTCAATGCGAGAGACTATTGCTCACTGTAGGGGACATTTGCCCACTGAAGGGAACTTTAGAAATTCGCCACCCGAAGATGGACTTTGGCCAGTCTGTGGCTGGACTTTTGCTCACTGCGGGAACATTTGCCCACTGCGGGGTACTTTTGAAATTTGCCACCCGAAGATGGACATTGGCCAGTCTGTGGCTGGACTTTGGCTCACTGCGGGAGACTTTTGCGCACTGCGGGGGACTTTTGAAATTTGTCACCCGAATATGGACTTTGGCTATTCTGTGGCTAGACTTTTGCTCACTATGGGAGACTTTTGCCCACTGTGGGGGACCTTTGCCCACTGTGGGGTACTTTAGAAATTTGTAACCCGAAGATGGACTTTGGCCAGTGTGTGGCTGGACTTTTCCTCACTGCGGGAGACTTTTGCCCACTGCGGAGGACTTTTGAAATTTGCCACCCGAAGATGGATTATGGCCAGTCTGTGGCTGATCGTTTTCTCACTGCAAGAGACTTTTGCCACCCGAAGATTGTCTTTGGCCAGTCTGTGGCAGGCCTTTTACTCACTGCGGGAGACTTTTGGCCACTGCGGGGGACTTGTGAAAATTGTAACCCGAAGATGGACTTTGGCCAGTCTGTGGCTGGACTTTTGTTCACTGCGGGAGACTTTTGCCCACTGTGGGGGACTTTTGAAATTTGCCACCCGAAGATGGACTTTGGCCAGTCTGTGGCTGGACTTTTGCTCACTGCGGGAGACTTTTGCCCACTGCGGGGGACTTTTAAAAATTACCCCCCAATGATGGACTTTGGCCAATCTGTGGGTGGACGTTTGCTCAATACGGGAGACTTTTGCCCATTGTAGGGGACTTTTGCCCACTGTGGGAAACTATAGAAATTCGCCAACCGAAGATGGACTTTGGCTAGTCTGTGGCTGGACTTTTGCTCACTGTGGGAGAGTTTTGCCCACTGTGGGGGATTGTTGCCCAGTGTGGGGTACTTTAGAAATTTTCCACCCGAAGATGGACTTTGGCCATTCTGTGGCTAAACTTTTGCTCATTTCGGGAGAATTTTGCCCACTGCGGGGGACTTTTGAAATTTTCCACCCGAAGATGGACTTTGGCCAGTCTGTGGCTGGACTTTTTCTCACTACGGGAGACCTTTTCCCATTGCGGAGAACTTTTGAAATTTTCCACCCGAAGATGGACTTTGGCCAGTCTGTGGCTGAACTTTTGCTTACTGCAGGAGACTTTTGCCCACAGCGGGGGACTTTTGAAATTTGCCAACCGAAGATGGACTTTGGCCTGTCTGTGGCTGAAGTTTTTCTCACTTCGGGATAATTTGACCGACAACGGGGGACTTTTGAAATTTGTCTCCCGAAGATGGACTTTGGCCAGTCTGTGGCTGGACTTTTGCTCACTGCGGGAGAATTTTGCCCACTGCGGGGGACTTTTGAAATTTGCCACCCGAAGATGGACTTTGGCTATTCTGTGGCTGGACTTTTGCTCACTATGGTAGACTTTTGCCCACTGTGGGGGACCTTTGCCCACTGTGGGGTACTTTAGAAATTTGCCACCCGAAGATGGACTTTGGCCAGTCTGTGTTTGGACTTTTGCTCACTGCGGGAGACTTTTGCCCACTGCGGGGGACTTTTGAAATTTGTCACCCGAAGATGGATTATGGCCAGTCTATGGCTGAACGTTTGCTCACTGCAAGAGACTTTTTCCCACTGCGTGAGACTTTTAAATTTGCCACCCGAAGATTGACTTTGGCCAGTCTGTGGCTGGACTTTTGCTCATTGCGGGAGACTTTTGCCACTGCGGGGGACTTGTGAAA
Source organism: Lathyrus aphaca (assembly GCA_963966055.1). Taxonomy (NCBI): domain Eukaryota; kingdom Viridiplantae; phylum Streptophyta; class Magnoliopsida; order Fabales; family Fabaceae; genus Lathyrus; species Lathyrus aphaca. The sequence continues at coordinate 451,336,667 of OZ014521.1, forward strand.
TTCGAAGATGGACTTTGGCCAGTCTGTGGCTGGACTTTTGTTCACTGCGGGAGACTTTTGCCCACTGTGGGGGACTTTTGAAATTTTCCACCCGAAGATGGACTTTGGCCAATCTGTGGCTGGACTTTTGATCACTGCGGGAGACTTTTGCCCACTGCGGGGGACTTTTGAAATTTACCCCCCGATGATGGACTTTGGCCAATCTGTGGGTGGACGTTTGCTCAATGCGAGAGACTTTTTCCCATTGTAGGGGACTTTTTCCCACTGTGGGGAACTTTAGAAATTCGCCACCCGAAGATGGACTTTGGCTAGTCTATGGCTGGACTTTTGCTCACTGTGGGAGACTTTTGCCCACTGTGGGGGATTGTTGCCCAATGTGGGGTACTTTAGAAATTTGCCACCCGAAGATGGACTTTGGCAATTCTGTGGCTGAACTTTTTCTCATTGCGGGAGACTTTAGCCCACTGCGGGGGACTTTTGAAATTTTCCACCCGAAGATGGACTTTGGCCAGTCTGTGGCTGGACTTTTTCTCACTACGGGAGACCTTTTCCCACTGCGGAGAACTTTTGAAATTTTCCACCCGAAGATGGACTTTGGCCAGTCTGTGGCTGAACTTTTGCTTACTGCAGGAGACTTTTGCCCACAGCGGGGGACTTTTGAAATTTGCCACCCGAAGATGGACTTTGGCCTGTCTGTGGCTGAAGTTTTGCTCACTTCAGGAGACTTTGGCCGACAACGGGGGACTTTTTAAATTTGCCACCCGAAGATGGACTTTGGCTATTCTGTGGCTGGACTTTTGCTCACTATGGGAGACTTTTGCCCACTGTGGGGGACCTTTGCCCACTGTGGGGTACTTTAGAAATTTGCCACCCGAAGATGGACTTTGGCCAGTCTGTGGCTGAACTTTTGCTCACTGCAGGAGACTTTTGCCCACTGCAAGGGGACTTTTGAAATTTGCCACCCGAAAATGGACTTTGGCTAGTCTGTGGCTGGACTTTTGCTCACTATGGGAGACTTTTGCCCACTGTGGGGGACCTTTGTCCACTGTGGGGTACTTTAGAAAATTGCCACCCGAAGATGGACTTTGGCTAGTCTGTGGCTGGACTTTTTCTCACTACGGGAGTCTTTTGCCCACTGCGGAGGACTTTTGAAATTTGTCACCCGAAGATGGATTATGGTCAGTCTGTGGCTGAACGTTTGCTCACTGCAAGAGACTTTTGCCCACTGCGTGAGACTTTTAAATTTGCCACCCGAAGATTGACTTTGGCCAGTCTGTGGATGGACTTTTGCTCACTACGGGAGACTTTTGGCCACTGGGGGGGACTTGTGAAATTTGTAACCCGAAGATGGACTTTGGCCAGTCTGTGGCTGGACTTTTGTTCACTGCGGGAGACTTTTGCCCACTGTGGGGGACTTTTGAAATTTGCCACCCGAAGATGGACTTTGGTCAGTCTGTGGATGGACTTTTTCTCACTATGGGAGACCTTTGCCCATTGCGGAGGACTTTTGGAATTTGCCACCCGAAGACGGACTTTGGCTAGTCTATGGTTGAACCTTTGCTCACTGCAGGAGACTTTTGCCCACTTCGGGGGACTTTTGAAATTTGTCACTCGAAGATGGACTTTGGCCAGTCTGTGGCTGAACTTTTTCCCACTGTGGGGGACTTTTGCCCATTATGGGGTACTTTAGAAATTTGCCACCCGAAATGGACATTTTCAAGTCTGTGGCTGGACTTTTACTCAATAAGGGAGACCTTTGCCCACTGCGGAGGACTTTTTAAATTTGCCACCCGAAGATTGACTTTGGCCAGTGTGTGGCTGGAGTTTTGCTCACTGCGGGAGACTTTTGGCCAATGCGGGGGACTTTTGAAATTTGCTCCCCGAAGATGGACTTTGGCCAATATGTGGGTGGACTTTTGCTCAATGCGAGAGACTATTGCTCACTGTAGGGGACATTTGCCCACTGAAGGGAACTTTAGAAATTCGCCACCCGAAGATGGACTTTGGCCAGTCTGTGGCTGAACTTTTGCTCACTGCGGGAGACTTTTGCCCGCTGTGGGGGACTTTTGAAATTTTCCACCCGAAGATGGACTTTGGTCAGTCTGTGGCTGGACTTTTGCTCACTGCGGGAGACTTTTGCCCACTACGGGGGACTTTTGAAATTTGCCACCCGAAGATGGACTTTGGCCAGTCTGTGGCTGGACTTTTGCTCACTGCGGGAGACTTTTACCCACTGCGGGGGACTTTTGAAATTTGCTCCCCGAAGATGGACTTTGGCCAATCTGTGGGTGGACTTTTGCTCAATGCGAGAGACTATTGCTCACTGTAGGGGACATTTGCCCACTGAAGGGAACTTTAGAAATTCGCCACCCGAAGATGGACTTTGGCCAGTCTGTGGCTGGACTTTTGCTCACTGCGGGAACATTTGCCCACTGCGGGGTACTTTTGAAATTTGCCACCCGAAGATGGACATTGGCCAGTCTGTGGCTGGACTTTGGCTCACTGTGGGGGACCTTTGCCCATTGTGGGGTACTTTAGAAAATTGCCACCCGAAGATGGACTTTGGCTAGTTTGTTGCTGGAGTTTTGCTCACTGCGGGAGACTTTTGCCCACTGCGGGGGACTTTTGAAATTTGCTCCCCGAAGATGGACTTTGGCCAATCTGTGGGTGGACTTTTGCTCAATGCGAGAGACTATTGCTCACTGTAGGGGACATTTGCCCACTGAAGGGAACTTTAGAAATTCGCCACCCGAAGATGGACTTTGGCCAGTCTGTGGCTGGACTTTTGCTCACAGCGGGAACATTTGCCCACTGCGGGGTACTTTTGAAATTTGCCACCCGAAGATGGACATTGGCCAGTCTGTGGCTGGACTTTGGCTCACTGCGGGAGACTTTTGCGCACTGCGGGGGACTTTTGAAATTTGTCACCCGAATATGGACTTTGGCTATTCTGTGGCTAGACTTTTGCTCACTATGGGAGACTTTTGCCCACTGTGGGGGACCTTTGCCCACTGTGGGGTACTTTAGAAATTTGTAACCCGAAGATGGACTTTGGCCAGTGTGTGGCTGGACTTTTTCTCACTGCGGGAGACTTTTGCCCACTGCGGAGGACTTTTGAAATTTGCCACCCGAAGATGGATTATGGCCAGTCTGTGGCTGATCGTTTTCTCACTGCAAGAGACTTTTGCCACCCGAAGATTGTCTTTGGCCAGTCTGTGGCAGGCCTTTTACTCACTGCGGGAGACTTTTGGCCACTGCGGGGGACTTGTGAAAATTGTAACCCGATGATGGACTTTGGCCAGTCTGTGGCTGGACTTTTGTTCACTGCGGGAGACTTTTGCCCACTGTGGGGGACTTTTGAAATTTGCCACCCGAAGATGGACTTTGGCCAGTCTGTGGCTGGACTTTTGCTCACTGCGGGAGACTTTTGCCCACTGCGGGGGACTTTTAAAATTTACCCCCCAATGATGGACTTTGGCCAATCTGTGGGTGGACGTTTGCTCAATACGGAAGACTTTTGCCCATTGTAGGGGACTTTTGCCCACTGTGGGAAACTTTAAAAATTCGCCAACCAAAGATGGACTTTGGCTATTCTGTGGCTGGACTTTTGCTCACTGTGGGAGAGTTTTGCCCACTGTGGGGGATTGTTGCCCAGTGTGGGGTACTTTAGAAATTTTCCACCCGAAGATGGACTTTGGCCATTCTGTGGCTAAACTTTTGCTCATTTCGGGAGAATTTTGCCCACTGTGGGGGACTTTTGAAATTTTCCACCCGAAGATGGACTTTGGCCAGTCTGTGGCTGGACTTTTTCTCACTACGGGAGACCTTTTCCCATTGCGGAGAACTTTTGAAATTTTCCACCCGAAGATGGACTTTGGCCAGTCTGTGGCTGAACTTTTGCTTACTGCAGGAGACTTTTGCCCACAGCGGGGGACTTTTGAAATTTGTCAACCGAAGATGGACTTTGGCCTGTCTGTGGCTGAAGTTTTTCTCACTTCGGGATAATTTGACCGACAACGGGGGACTTTTGAAATTTGTCTCCCGAAGATGGACTTTGGCCAGTCTGTGGCTGGACTTTTGCTCACTGCGGGAGAATTTTGCCCACTGCGGGGGACTTTTGAAATTTGCCACCCGAAGATGGACTTTGGCTATTCTGTGGCTGGACTTTTGCTCACTATGGGAGACTTTTGCCCACTATGGGGGACCTTTGCCCACTGTGGGGTACTTTAGAAATTTGCCACCCGAAGATGGACTTTGGCCAGTCTGTGTTTGGACTTTTGCTCACTGCGGGAGACTTTTGCCCACTGCGGGGGACTTTTGAAATTTGTCACCTGAAGATGGATTATGGCCAGTCTATGGCTGAACGTTTGCTCACTGCAAGAGACTTTTTCCCACTGCGTGAGACTTTTAAATTTGCCACCCGAAGATTGACTTTGGCCAGTCTGTGGCTGGACTTTTGCTCATTGCGGGAGACTTTACCCACTGCGGGGGACTTGTGAAATTCGAAGATGGACTTTGGCCAGTCTGTGGCTGGACTTTTGTTCACTGCGGGAGACTTTTGCCCACTGTGGGGGACTTTTGAAATTTTCCACCCGAAGATGGACTTTGGCCAATCTGTGGCTGGACTTTTGATCACTGCGGGAGACTTTTGCCCACTGCGGGGGACTTTTGAAATTTACCCCCCGATGATGGACTTTGGCCAATCTGTGGGTGGACGTTTGCTCAATGCGAGAGACTTTTTCCCATTGTAGGGGACTTTTGCCCACTGTGGGGAACTTTAGAAATTCGCCACCCGAAGATGGACTTTGGCTAGTCTATGGCTGGACTTTTGCTCACTGTGGGAGACTTTTGCCCACTGTGGGGGATTGTTGCCCAATGTGGGGTACTTTAGAAATTTGCCACCCGAAGATGGACTTTGGCAATTCTGTGGCTGAACTTTTGCTCATTGCGGGAGACTTTAGCCCACTGCGGGGGACTTTTGAAATTTTCCACCCGAAGATGGACTTTGGCCAGTCTGTGGCTGGACTTTTTCTCACTACGGGAGACCTTTTCCCACTGCGGAGAACTTTTGAAATTTTCCACCCGAAGATGGACTTTGGCCAGTCTGTGGCTGAACTTTTGCTTACTGCAGGAGACTTTTGCCCACAGCGGGGGACTTTTGAAATTTGCCACCCGAAGATGGACTTTGGCCTGTCTGTGGCTGAAGTTTTGCTCACTTCAGGAGACTTTGGCCGACAACGGGGGACTTTTTAAATTTGCCACCCGAAGATGGACTTTGGCTATTCTGTGGCTGGACTTTTGCTCACTATGGGAGACTTTTGCCCACTGTGGGGGACCTTTGCCCACTGTGGGGTACTTTAGAAATTTGCCACCCGAAGATGGACTTTGGCCAGTCTGTGGCTGAACTTTTGCTCACTGCAGGAGACTTTTGCCCACTGCAAGGGGACTTTTGAAATTTGCCACCCGAAAATGGACTTTGGCTAGTCTGTGGCTGGACTTTTGCTCACTATGGGAGACTTTTGCCCACTGTGGGGGACCTTTGTCCACTGTGGGGTACTTTAGAAAATTGCCACCCGAAGATGGACTTTGGCTAGTCTGTGGCTGAACTTTTTCTCACTGCGGGAGACTTTTGCCCACTGCGGAGGACTTTTGAAATTTGTCACCCGAAGATGGATTATGGTCAGTCTGTGGCTGAACGTTTGCTCACTGCAAGAGACTTTTGCCCACTGCGTGAGACTTTTAAACTTGCCACCCGAAGATTGACTTTGGCCAGTCTGTGGATGGACTTTTGCTCACTGCGGGAGACTTTTGGCCACTGCGGGGGACTTGTGAAATTTGTAACCCGAAGATGGACTTTGGTCAGTCTGTGGCTGGACTTTTGTTCACTGCGGGAGACTTTTGCCCACTGTGGGGGACTTTTGAAATTTGCCACCCGAAGATGGACTTTGGTCAGTCTGTGGTGGGACTTTTGCTCACCGCGGGAGACTTTTGCCCACTACGGGGGACTTTTGAAATTTGCCACCCGAAGATGGACTTTGGCCAGTCCGTGGCTGGACTTTTGCTCACTGCGGGAGACTTTTGCACACTGCGGGGGACTTTTGAAATTTGCCCCCCGATGATGGACTTTGGCCAATCTGTGGGTGGACTTTTGCTCAATGTGGGAGAATTTTGCCCATTGTAGGGGACTTTTGCCCACTGTGGGGAACTTTAGAAATTCGCCACCCGAAGATGGACTTTGGCTAGTCTGTGGCTGGACTTTTGCTCACTGTGGGAGACTTTTGCCCCTGTGGGGGATTGTTGTCCAATGTGGGGTACTTTAGAAATTTGCCACCCGAAGATGGACTTTGGCCATTCTGTGGCTGAACTTTTGCTCATTGCGGGAGACTTTAGCCCACTGCGGGGAACTTTTGAAATTTTCCACCCGAAGATGGACTTTGGTCAGTCTGTGGCTGGACTTTTTCTCACTACGGGAGACCTTTTCCCACTGCGGAGAACTTTTGAAATTTTCCACCCGAAGATGGACTTTGGCCAGTCTGTGGCTGAACTTTTGCTTACTGCAGGAGACTTTTGCCCACAGCGGGGGACTTTTGAAATTTTCCACCCGAAGATGGATTTTGGCCAGTCTGTGGCTGGGCTTTTTCTCACTACGGGAGATCTTTTCCCACTACGGAGAACTTTTGAAATTTTCCACCCGAAGATGGACTTTGGTCAGTCTATGGCTTAACTCTTGCTTACTGCAGGAGACTCTTGCCCACAGCGGGGGACTTTTGAAATTTGCTACCCGAAGATGGACTTTGGCCTGTCTGTGGCTAAAATTTTGCTCACTTCGGGAGACTTTGGCCGACAACGGGGGACTTTTGAAATTTGTCTCCCGAAGATGGACTTTGGCCAGTCTGTGGCTGGACTTTTGCTCACTACGGGAGAATTTTGCCCACTGCGGGGGACTTTTGAAATTTGCCACCCGAAGATGGACTTTGGCTAGTCTGTGGCTGGACTTTGTCTCACTGTGGGAGACTTTTGCCCACTGTGGGGGACCTTTGCCCACTGTGGGGGACCTTTTCCCACTGTGGGGTACTTTAGAAATTTGCCACCCGAAGATGGACTTTGTCCAGTCTGTGGCTGGACTTTTGCTCACTGCGGGAGACTTTTGCCCACTGCAGGGGACTTTTGAAATTTGCCACCCGAAAATGGCCTTTTGCTGGATTTTTTCTCACTATGGGAGACTTTTGCCCACTGTGGGGTACTTTAGAAATTTGCCACCTGAAGATTGACTTTGGCCAGTCTGTGGCTAGACATTTTCTCACTGCGGGAGACTTTTGTCCACTGCGGAGGACTTTTGAAATTTGCCACCCGAAGATGGATTATGGCCAGTCTGTGGCTGAATGTTTGCTCACTGCAAGAGACTTTTGCCCACTGCGTGAGACTTTTAAATTTGCCACCCAAAGATTGACTTTGGCCAGTCTGTGGCTGGACTTTTGCTCACTGCGGGAGACGTTTGGCCACTGCGGGGGACTTATGAAATTTGTAACCCGAAGATGGACTTCGGCCAGTCTGTGGCTGGACTTTTGTTCTCTGCGGGAGACTTTTGCCCGCTGTGGGGGACTTTTGAAATTTGCCACCCGAAGATGGACTTTGGTCAGTCTGTGGCAGGACTTTTGCTCACTGCGGGAGACTTTTGCCCACTGCGGGGGACTTTTGAAATTTGCCACCCGAAGATGGACTTTGGCCAGTATGTGGCTGAACTTTTGCTCACTGCGGGAGACTTTTGCACACTGCGGGGGACTTTTGAAATTTTCCCCCCGATGATGGACTTTGGCCAATCTGTGGGTGGACTTTTGCTCAATGTGGGAGAATTTTGCCCAATGTAGGGGACTTTTGCCCACTGTGGGGAACTTTAGAAATTCGCCACCCGAAGATGGACTTTGGCTAGTCTGTGGCTGGACTTTTGCTCACTGTGGGAGACTTTTGCCCCTGTGGGGGATTGTTGCCCAATCTGGGGTACTTTAGAAATTTGCCACCCGAAGATGGACTTTGGCCATTCTGTGGCTGAACTTTTGCTCATTGCGTGAGACTTTAGCCCACTTCGGGGAACTTTTGAAATTTTCCACCCGAAGATGGACTTTGGTCAGTTTGTGGCTGGACTTTTTCTCACTACGGGAGACCTTTTCCCACTGCGGAGAACTTTTGAAATTTTCCACCCGAAGATGGACTTTGGCCAGTCTGTGGCTGAACTTTTGCTTACTGCAGGAGACTTTTGCCCACAGCGGGGGACTTTTGAAATTTTCCACCCGAAGATGGATTTTGGCCAGTCTGTGGCTGGACTTTTTCTCACTACGGGAGATCTTTTCCCACTACGGAGAACTTTTGAAATTTTCCACCCGAAGATGGACTTTGGTCAGTCTATGGCTTAACTCTTGCTTACTGCAGGAGACTCTTGCCCACAGCGGGGGACTTTTGAAATTTGCTACCCGAAGATGGACTTTGGCCTGTCTGTGGCTAAAATTTTGCTCACTTCGGGAGACTTTGGCCGACAACGGGGGACTTTTGAAATTTGTCTCCCGAAGATGGACTTTGGCCAGTCTGTGGCTGGACTTTTGCTCACTACGGGAGAATTTTGCCCACTGCGGGGGACTTTTGAAATTTGCCACCCGAAGATGGACTTTGGCTAGTCTGTGGCTGGACTTTGTCTCACTGTGGGAGACTTTTGCCCACTGTGGGGGACCTTTGCCCACTGTGGGGGACCTTTTCCCACTGTGGGGTACTTTAGAAATTTGCCACCCGAAGATGGACTTTGGCCAGTCTGTGGCTGGACTTTTGCTCACTGCGGGAGACTTTTGCCCACTGCAGGGGACTTTTGAAATTTGCCACCCGAAAATGGCCTTTTGCTGGATTTTTTCTTACTATGGGAGACTTTTTCCCACTGTGGGGTACTTTAGAAATTTGCCACCTGAAGATGGACTTTGGCCAGTCTGTGGCTAGACATTTTCTCACTGCGGGACACTTTTGTCCACTGCGGAGGACTTTTGAAATTTGCCACCCGAAGATGGATTATGGCCAGTCTGTGGCTGAATGTTTGCTCACTGCAAGAGACTTTTGCCCACTGCGTGAGACTTTTAAATTTGCCACCCAAAGATTGACTTTGGCCAGTCTGTGGCTGGACTTTTGCTCACTGCGGGAGACGTTTGGCCACTGCGGGGGACTTGTGAAATTTGTAACCCGAAGATGGACTTCGGCCAGTCTGTGGCTGGACTTTTGTTCTCTGCGGGAGACTTTTGCCCGCTGTGGGGGACTTTTGAAATTTGCCACCCGAAGATGGACTTTGGTCAGTCTGTGGCAGGACTTTTGCTCACTGCGGGAGACTTTTGCCCACGGCGGGGGACTTTTGAAATTTGCCACCCGAAGATGGACTTTGGCCAGTATGTGGCTGAACTTTTGCTCACTGCGGGAGACTTTTGCACACTGCGGGGGACTTTTGAAATTTTCCCCCCGATGATGGACTTTGGCCAATCTGTGGGTGGACTTTTGCTCAATGTGGGAGAATTTTGCCCAATGTAGGGGACTTTTGCCCACTGTGGGGAACTTTAGAAATTCGCCACCCGAAGATGGACTTTGGCTAGTCTGTGGCTGGACTTTTGCTCACTGTGGGAGACTTTTGCCCCTGTGGGGGATTGTTGCCCAATCTGGGGTACTTTAGAAATTTGCCACCCGAAGATGGACTTTGGCCATTCTGTGGCTGAACTTTTGCTCATTGCGTGAGACTTTAGCCCACTTCGGGGAACTTTTGAAATTTTCCACCCGAAGATGGACTTTGGTCAGTCTGTGGCTGGACTTTTTCTCACTACGGGAGACCTTTTCCCACTGCGGAGAACTTTTGAAATTTTCCACCCGAAGATGGACTTTGGCCAGTCTGTGGCTGAACTTTTGCTTACTGCAGGAGACTTTTGCCCACAGCGGGGGACTTTTGAAATTTTCCACCCGAAGATGGATTTTGGCCAGTCTGTGGCTGGACTTTTTCTCACTACGGGAGATCTTTTCCCACTACGGAGAACTTTTGAAATTTTCCACCCGAAGATGGACTTTGGTCAGTCTATGGCTTAACTCTTGCTTACTGCAGGAGACTCTTGCCCACAGCGGGGGACTTTTGAAATTTGCTACCCGAAGATGGACTTTGGCCTGTCTGTGGCTAAAATTTTGCTCACTTCGGGAGACTTTGGCTGACAACGGGGGACTTTTGAAATTTGTCTCCCGAAGATGGACTTTGGCCAGTCTGTGGCTGGACTTTTGCTCACTACGGGAGAATTTTGCCCACTGCGGGGGACTTTTGAAATTTGCCACCCGAAGATGGACTTTGGCTAGTCTGTGGCTGGACTTTGTCTCACTGTGGGAGACTTTTGCCCACTGTGGGGGACCTTTGCCCACTGTGGGGGACCTTTTCCCACTGTGGGGTACTTTAGAAATTTGCCACCCGAAGATGGACTTTGGCCAGTCTGTGGCTGGACTTTTGCTCACTGCGGGAGACTTTTGCCCACTGCAGGGGACTTTTGAAATTTGCCACCCGAAAATGGCCTTTTGCTGGATTTTTTCTTACTATGGGAGACTTTTGCCCACTGTGGGGTACTTTAGAAATTTGCCACCTGAAGATGGACTTTGGCCAGTCTGTGGCTAGACATTTTCTCACTGCGGGAGACTTTTGTCCACTGCGGAGGACTTTTGAAATTTGCCACCCGAAGATGGATTATGGCCAGTCTGTGGCTGAACTTTTGCTTACTGCAGGAGACTTTTGCCCACAGCGGGGGTCTTTTGAAATTTGCCACCCGAAGATGGACTTTGGCCTGTCTGTGGCGAAATTTTGCTCACTTCGGGAGAGTTTGGCCGACAACGGGGGACTTTTGAAATTTGTCTCCCGAAGATGGACTTTTGCCAGTCTGTGGCTGGACTTTTGCTCACTACGGGAGAATTTTGCCCACTGTGGGGGACCTTTGCCCACTGTGGGGTACTTTAGAAATTTGCCACCCGAAGATGGACTTTGGCCAGTCTGTGGCTGAACTTTTGCTCACTGCAGGAGACTTTTGCCCACTGCGGGGGACTTTTGAAATTTGCCACCCGAAAATGGACTTTGGCTAGTTTGTGGCTGGACATTTGCTCACTATGGGAGACTTTTGCCCACTGTGGGGGACCTTTGACCACTGTGGGGTACTTTAGAAAATTGCCACCCGAAGATGGACTTTGGCTAGTCTGTGGCTGGACTTTTTCTCACTGCGGGAGACTTTTGCCCACTGCGGAGGACTTTTGAAATTTGTCACCCGAAGATGGATTATGGCCAGTCTGTGGCTGAACGTTTGCTCACTGCAAGAGACTTTTGCCCACTGCGTGAGACTTTTAAATTTGCCACCCGAAGATTGACTTTGGCCAGTCTGTGGATGGACTCTTGCTCACTGCGGGAGACTTTTGGCCACTGCGGGGGACTTGTGAAATTTGTAACCCGAAGATGGACTTTGGCCAGTCTGTGGCTGGACTTTTGTTCACTGCGGGAGACTTTTGCCCACTGTGGGGGACTTTTGAAATTTGCCACCCGAAGATGGACTTTGGTCAGTCTGTGGCAGGACTTTTGCTCACCGCGGGAGACTTTTGCCCACTACGGGGGACTTTTGAAATTTGCAACCCGAAGATGGACTTTGGCTAGTCTGTGGCTGGACTTTTGCTCACTACGGGAGACTTTTGCACACTGCGGGGGACTTTTGAAATTTGCCCCCCGATGATGGACTTTGGCCAATCTGTGGGTGGACTTTTGCTCAATGCAGGAGACATTTGCTCACTGTAGGGGACTTTTGCCCACTGAAGGGAACTTTAGAAATTCGCCACCCGAAGATGGACTTTGGCCTGTCCTTGGCTGGACTTTTGCTCACCGTGGGAGACTTTTGCCCATTGTGGGGGATTGTTGCCCAATGTGGGGTACTTTAGAAATTTGCCACCCGAAGATTGACTTTGGGCATTCTGTGGCTGGACTTTTGCTCATTGCGGGAGACTTTTGCCCACTGCGGGGGACTTTTGAAATTTTCCACCCGAAGATGGATTTTGGCCAGTCTGTGGCTGGACTTTTTCTCACTACGGGAGATCTTTTCCCACTACGGAGAACTTTTGAAATTTTCCACCCGAAGATGGACTTTGGCCAGTCTATGGCTTAACTCTTGCTTACTGCAGGAGACTCTTTCCCACAACGGGGGACTTTTGAAATTTGCTACCCGAAGATGGACTTTGGCCTGTCTGTGGCTGAACTTTTGCTCAATTCGGGAGACTTTGGCCGACAACGGGGGACTTTTGAAATTTGCCACCCGAAGATGGACTTTTGCCAGTCTGTGGCTGGACTTTTGCTCACCGCGGGAGATTTTTATCCACTGCAGGGGACTTTTGAAATTTGCCACCCGAATATGGACTTTGGCTGGATTTTTTCTCACTATGGGAGACTTTTGCCCACTGTGGGGGAACTTTGCCCACTGTGGGGTACTTTAGAAATTTTCCACCTGAAGATGGACTTTGGCCAGTCTGTGGCTAGACATTTTCTCACTGCGGGAGACTTTTGTCCACTGCGGAGGACTTTTGAAATTTGCCACCCGAAGATGGATTATGGCCAGTCTGTGGCTGAATGTTTGCTCACTGCAAGAGACTTTTGCCCACTGCGTGAGACGTTTAAATTTTCCACCCAAAGATTGACTTTGGCCAGTCTGTGGCTGGACTGTTGCTCACTGCGGGAAACTTTTGGCCACTGCGGGGGACTTGTGAAATTTGTAACCCGAAGATGGACTTCGGCCAGTCTGTGGCTGGAATTTTGTTCTCTGCGGGAGACTTTTGCCCGCTGTGGGGGACTTTTGAAATTTGCCACCCGAAGATGGACTTTGGTTAGTCTGTGGCAGGACTTTTCCTCACTTCGGGAGACTTTTGCCCACTACGGGGGACTTTTGAAATTTGCCACCCGAAGATGGACTTTGGCCAGTCTGTGGCTGAACTTTTGCTCACTGCGGGAGACTTTTGCACACTGCGGGGGACTTTTGAAATTTTCCCCCCGATGATGGACTTTGGCATATCTGTGGGTGGACTTTTGCTCAATGCGGGAGAATTTTGCCCATTGTAGGGGACTTTTTCCCACTGTGGAGAACTTTAGAAATTCGCCACCCGAAGATGGACTTTGGCTAGTCTGTGGCTGGACTTTTGCTCATTGTGGGAGACTTTTGCCCCTGTGGGGGATTGTTGCCCAATGTGGGGTACTTTAGAAATTTGCCACCCGAAGATGGACTTTTCCCATTCTGTGGCTGGACTTTTGCTCATTGCGGGAGACTTTTGCCCACTGCGGGGGACTTTTGAAATTTTCCACCCGAAGATGGATTTTGGCCAGTCTGTAGCTGGACTTTTTCTCACTACGGGAGATCTTTTCCCACTGCGCAGAACTTTTGAAATTTTCCACCCGAAGATGGACTTTGGCCAGTCTGTGGCTGAACTTTTGCTTACTGCAGGAGACTTTTGCCCACAGTTTGAAATTTGCCACCCGAAGATGGACTTTGGCCTGTCTGTGGCTGAACTTTTGCTCACTTCGGGAGACTTTGGCCGACAACGGGGGACTTTTGAAATTTGTTTCCCGAAGATGGACTTTGGCCAGCCTGTGGCTGGACTTTTACTCACTGCGGGAGAATTTTGCCCACTACGGGGGACTTTTGAAATTTGTCACCCGAAGATGGACTTTGGCTAGTCTGTGGCTGGACTTTTGCTCACTGTGGGAGACTTTTTCCCATTGTGGGGTACCTTTACCCACTGTGGGGTACTTTAGAAATTTGCCACCCGAAGATGGACTTTGACCAGTCTGTGGCAGGACTATTGCTCACTATGGGAGACTTTTGCCCACTGCAGGGGACTTTTGAAATTTGCCACCCGAAAATGGACTTTGGCTGGACTTTTTCTCACTATGGGAGACTTTTGCCCACTGTGGGGGACCTTTGCCCACTGTGGGGTACTTTAGAAATTTGTCACCCGAAGATAGACTTTGGCCAGTCTATGGCTGGATATTTTCTAATTGCGGGAGACTTTTGCCCACTGCGGAGGACTTTTGAAATTTGCCACCGAAGATGGATTATGGCCAGTCTGTGGCTGAACGTTTGCTCACTGCAAGAGACTTTTGCATACTGCGTGAGACTTTTAAATTTTCCACCCAAAGATTGACTTTGGCCAGTCTGTGGCTGGACTTTTACTCACTGCGGGAGACTTTTTGCCACTGCGGGGGACTTGTGAAATTTGTAACCCGAAGATGGACTTCGGCCAGTCTGTGGCTGGACTTTTGTTCTCTGCGAGAGACTTTTGCCCGCTGTGGGGGACTTTTGAAATTTGCCACCCGAAGATGGACTTTGGTCAGTCTGTGGCAGGACTTTTCCTCACTGCGGGAGAATTTTGCCCACTACGGGGGACTTTTGAAATTTGCCACCCGAAGATGGACTTTGGCCAGTCTGTGGCTAAACTTTTGCTCACTGCGGGAGACTTTTGCACACTGCGGGGGACTTTTGAAATTTTCCCCCCGATGATGGACTTTGGCCAATCTGTGGGTGGACTTTTGCTCAATGCGGGAGAATTTTGCCCATTGTAGGGGACTTTTTCCCACTGTGGGGAACTTTAGAAATTCGCCACCCGAAGATGGACTTTGGCTAGTCTGTGGCTGGACTTTTGCTCACTGTGGGAGACTTTTGCCCCTGTGGGGGATTGTTGCCCAATGTGGGGTACTTTAGAAATTTGCCACCCGAAGATGGACTTTTCCCATTCTGTGGCTGGACTTTTGCTCATTGCGGGAGACTTTTGCCCACTGCGGGGGACTTTTGAAATTTTCCACCCAAAGATGGATTTTGGCCAGTCTGTAGCTGGACTTTTTCTCACTACGGGAGATCTTTTCCCACTGCGGAGAACTTTTGAAATTTTCCACCCGAAGATGGACTTTGGCCAGTCTGTGGCTAAACTTTTGCTTTCTGCAGGAGACTTTTGCCCACAGTTTGAAATTTGCCACCCGAAGATGGACTTTGGCCTGTCTGTGGCTGAACTTTTGCTCACTTCGGGAGACTTTGGCCGACAACGGGGGACTTTTGAAATTTGTTTCCCGAAGATGGACTTTGGCCAGCCTGTGGCTGGACTTTTGCTCACTGCGGGAGAATTTTGCCCACTACGGGGGACTTTTGAAATTTGCCACCTGAAGATGGACTTTGGCTAGTCTGTGGCTGGACTTTTGCTCACTGTGGGAGACTTTTTCCCACTGTGGGGGACCTTTGCCCACTGTGGGGTACTTTAGAAATTTGCCACCCGAAGATGGACTTTGTCCAGTCTGTGGCAGGACTATTGCTAACTGTGGGAGACTTTTGCCCACTGCAGGGGACTTTTGAAATTTGCCACCCGAAAATGGACTTTGGCTGGACTTTTTCTCACTATGGGAGACTTTTGCCCACTGTGGGGGACCTTTGCCCACTGTGGGGGACCTTTGCCCACTGTGGGGTACTTTAGAAATTTGTCACCCGAAGATAGACTTTGGCCAGTCTATGGCTGGATATTTTCTCATTGCGGGAGACTTTTGCCCACTGCGGAGGACTTTTGAAATTTGCCACCGAAGATGGATTATGGCCAGTCTGTGGCTGAACGTTTGCTCACTGCAAGAGACTTTTGCATACTGCGTGAGACTTTTAAATTTTCCACCCAAAGATTGACTTTGGCCAGTCTGTGGCTGGACTTTTGCTCACTGCGGGAGACTTTTGGCCACTGCAGGGGACTTATGAAATTTGTAACCCGAAGATGGACTTTGGCCAGTCTGTGGCTGGACTTTTGTTCACTGCGGGAGACTTTTGCCCTCTGTGGGGTACTTTTGAAATTTGCCACCTGAAGATGGACTTTGGTCAGTCTCTGGCTGGACTTTAGCTCACTGCGGGAGACTTTTGCCCACTACGGGGGACTTTTGAAATTTGCCACCCGAAGATGGACTTTGCCCAGTCTGTGGCTGGACTTTTGCTCACTGCGGGAGACTTTTGCCCACTGCGGGGGACTTTTGAAATTTGCCCCCCGATGATGAATTTGGCCAATTTGTGGGTGGACTTTTGCTCAATGCGGGAGACTTTTGCCCATTGTAGGGGACTTTTGTCCACTGTGGGGAACTTTAGAAATTCGCCACCCGAAGATGGGCTTTGGCTAGTCTCTGGCTGGACTTTTGCTCACTGTGGGAGACTTTTGCCCACTGTGGGGGATTGTTGCCCAATGTGGGGTACTTTAGAAATTTGCCACCCGAAGATGGACTTTGGCCAGTCTGAGGCTGGACTTTTTCTCACTTCGGGAGACCTTTTCCCACTGCGGAGAACTTATGAAATTTTCCACCCGAAGATGGACTTTGGCCAGTCTGTGGCTGAACTTTTGCTTACTTTAGGAGACTTTTGCGCACAGCGGGGGACTTTTGAAATTTGCCACCCGAAGATGGACTTTGGCCTGTCTATGGCTAAACTTTTGCTCACTTCGGTAGACTTTGGCCAACAACGGGGGACTTTTGTAATTTATCACCCGAAGATGGACTTTGGTCAGTCTGTGGCTGGACTTTTGCTCACTACGAGAGAATTTTTCCCACTGCGGGGGACTTTTGAAATTTGCCACCCGAAGATGGACTTTGGCTAGTCTGTGGCTGGACTTTTGCTCACTGTGGGAGACTTTTGCCCACTGTGGGGGACCTTTGCCCACTGTGGGGTACTTTAAAAATTTGACACCCGAAGATGCACTTTGGCCAGTCTTAGGCTGGAATTTTGCTCACTGCGGGAGACTTTTGCACACTGCGGGGGACTTTTGAAATTTTCCCCCCGATGATGGACTTTGGCCAATCTGTGGGTGGACTTTTGCTCAATGCGGGAGAATTTTGCCCATTGTAGGGGACTTTTTCCCACTGTGGGGAACTTTAGAAATTCGCCACCCGAAGATGGACTTTGGCTAGTCTGTGGCTGGACTTTTGCTCACTGTGAGAGACTTTTGCCCCTGTGGGGGATTGTTGCCCAATGTGGGGTACTTTAGAAATTTGCCACCCGAAGATGGACTTTGGCCTGTCTGTGGCTGAACTTTTGCCCACTGCGGGGGACTTTTTAAATTTTCCACCCGAAGATGGATTTTGGCCAGTCTGTAGCTGGACTTTTTCTCACTACGGGAGATCTTTTCCCACTGCGGAGAACTGTTGAAATTATCCACCCGAAGATGGACTTTGGCCAGTCTGTGGCTGAACTTTTGCTTACTGCAGGAGACTTTTGCCCACAGCGGGGGACTTTTGAAATTTGCCACCCGAAGATGGACTTTGGCCTGTCTGTGGCTGAACTTTTGCTCACTTCGGGAGACTTTGGCCGACAACGGGGGACTTTTGAAATTTGTCTCCCGAAGATGGACATTGGCCAGTCTGTGGCTGGACTTTTGCTAACTGCGGGAGAATTTTGCCCACTGCGGGGGACTTTTGAAATTTGCCACCCGAAGATGGACTTTGGCTAGTCTGTGGCTGGAGTTTTGCTCACTGTGGGAGACTTTTGCCCACTGTGGGGGACCTTTGCCCACTGTGGGGTACTTTAAAAATTTGCCACCCGAAGATAGACTTTGGCCAGTCTGTGGCTGGACTTTTGCTCACTGCGGGAGAGTTTTGCCCACTGCGGGGGACTTTTGAAATTTGCCACCCGAAAATGGACTTTGGCTAGTCTGTGGCTGGACTTTTGCTCACTATGGGAGACTTTTGCCCACTGTGGGGGACCTTTTCCCACTGTGGGGTACTTTAGAAATTTGTCACCCGAAGATGGACTTTGGCCAGTCTGTGGCTGAACGTTTCTCACCGCAAGAGACTTTTGCCCACTGCGTGAGACTTTTAAATTTGCCACCCGAAGATTGACTTTGGCCAGTCTGTGGCTGGACTTTTGCTCACTGCGGGAGACTATTGCACACTGCGGGGGACTTTTCAAATTTTCCACCCGAAGATGGACTTTGGCCAGTCTGTGGCTGGAATTTTGCTCAATGCGGAAGACTTTTACCCACTTCGGGGTACTTTTGAAATTTGCCATCCGAATATGGACTTTGGTCAGTCTGTGGCTAGACTTTTGCTCACTACGAGAGACTTTTGCCCACTGCGGGGGACTTTTGAAATTTGCCACCTGAAGATGGACTTTGGCCAGTCTGTGGCTGGACTTTTTCTAACTGCTGAAGACTTTTTCCCACTGCGGGGGATATTTTAAATTTGCCACCCGAAGATGGATTCCGGCCTGTCTGTGGCTGGACTTTTGCTCACTGTGGGAGACTTTTGCCATCCGCGGTGGACTTTTGAAATTTGCCACCCGAAGATGGACTTTGGCTAGTATGTGGTTCGACTTTTGCTCATTGTGGGAGTCTTTTGCCCACTGCGGGGGACTTTGGCCCATTGTGGGGTACTTTAAAAATTCGTCACCCAAATATGGACTTTGTCCAGTCTGTCGTTGTACTTTTACACATTGCGGGAGAATTTTGCCCATTGCGGGGTACTTTTGAAATTTGCCACACGAAGATGGACTTCGGTCAGTCTGTGGCTGGACTTTTTCTCACTATGGGAGATCTTTTCCCACTGCGGAGAACTTTTGAAATTTTCCACCCGAAGATGGACTTTGGCCAGTCTGTGGCTGAACTTTTGATTACTGCAGGAGACTTTTGCCCACAGCGGGGGACTTTTGAAATTTGCCACCCGAAGATGGACTTTGGCCTGTCTGTGGCTGAACTTTTGCTCACTTCGGGAGACTTTGGCCGACAATGGGGGACTTTTGAAATTTGTCTCCCGAAGAAGGACTTTGGCCAGTCTGTGGCTGGACTTTTGCTAACTGCGGGAGAATTTTGCCCACTGCGGGGGACTTTTGAAATTTGCCACCCGAAGATGGACTTTGGCTAGTCTGTGGTTGGACTTTTGCTCACTGTGGGAGACTTTTGCCCACTGTGGGGGACCTTTGCCCACTGTGGGTTACTTTAAAAATTTGCCACCCGAAGATAGACTTTGGCCAGTCTGTGGCTGGACTTTTGCTCATTGCGGGAGAGTTTTGCCCACTGCGGGGGACCTTTGAAATTTGCCACCCGAAAATGGACTTTGGCTAGTTTGTGGCTGGACTTTTGCTCACTATGGGAGACTTTTGCCCACAGCGGGAGACTTTTGCACACTGCGGGGGACTTTGGCCAGTCTGTGGCTGGAATTTTGCTCAATGCGGAAGACTTTTACCCACTGTGGGGTACTTTTGAAATTTGCCATCCGAATATGGACTTTGGCCAGTCTGTGGTTGGACTTTTGCTCACTACGAGAGACTTTTGCCCACTGTGGGGGAATTTTGAAATTTGCCACCTGAAGATGGACTTTGGCCAGTCTGTGGCTGGACTTTTTCTAACTGCTGAAGACTTTTTCCCACTGCGGGGGACATTTTAAATTTGCCACCCGAAGATGGATTTCGGCCAGTCTGTAGCTGGACTTTTGCTCACTGCAGGAGACTTTTGCCCACTTCGGGGCACTTTTGAAATTTGTCATTCGAAGATGGACTTTGGCCAGTCTGTGGCTGAACTTTTGCCCACTGTGGGGGACTTTTGCCCATTGTGGGGTACTTTCGAAATTTGCCACCCGAAATGGACTTTTTTGGGACTTGTGAAATTTGTAACGCGAAGATGGACTTTGGCTAGTCTGTGGCTGGACTTTTGCTCACTGCGGGAGACTTTTGCCCGCTGTGGGGGACTTTTGAAATTTGCCACCCGAAGATGGACTTTGGTCAGTCTGTGGCTGGACTTTTGCTCACTGCGGGAACATTTGCCCACTGCGGGGTACTTTTGAAATTTGCCACCCGAAGATGGACATTGGCCAGTCTGTGGCTGGACTTTGGCTCACTGCGGGGGACTTTTGAAATTTGTCACCCGAAGATGGACTTTGGCTAGTCTGTGGCTGGAATTTTGCTCACTGTGGAAGACTTTTGCCAACTGTGGGGGATTGTTGCCCAATGTGGGGTACTTTAGAAATTTGCCACCCGAAGATGGACTTTGGTCAGGCTGTGGCTGGACTTTTTCTCACTGTGGGAGACTTTTGCCCACTGCGGAGGACTTTTGAAATTTTCCACCCGAAGATGGATTATGGCCAGTCTGTGGCTGAACGTTTGCTCACTGCAAGAGACTTTTGCCCACTGCGTGAGACTTTTTAAATTTGCCACCCGAAGATTGACTTTGGCCAGTCAGTGGCTTGACTTTTGCTCACTGCGGGAGACATTTGGCCAATGCGGGGGACTTTTGAAATTTGTAACTTGAAGATAAACTTTGGCCAGTCTGTGGCTGGTCTTTTGCTCACTGCGGGAGACCTTTGCCCACTGTTGGGGACTTTGGCTCACTGCGGGAGACTTTGGCCCACTGCGTGAGACTTTTTAAATTTGCCCCCTGAAGATTGACTTTGGTCAGTCTATGGCTGGACTTTTGCTCACTGCGGGAGACTTTTGGCCAATGCGGGGGACTTTTGAAATTTGTAACCTGAAGATAAACTTTGGCCAGTCTATAACTGGACTTTTGCTCACTGCGGAAGAATTTTGCTCGCCGTGGGGGACTTTTGAAATTTGCCACCCGAAGATGGACTTTGGTCAGTCTGTGGCTGGACTTTTGCTCACTGCGGGGACTTTTGCCCACTACGGGGGACTTTTGAAATTTGCCACCCGAAGATGGACTTTGGCCAGTCTGTGGCTGGACTTTTGCTCACTGCGGGAGACTTTTGCCCACTGCGGGGGACTTTTAAAATTTGCCCCCCGAAGATGGACCTTGGCCAATCTGTGGGTGGACTTTTTCTCAATGCGGGGGACTTTTGATCACTGTAGGGGACTTTTGCCCACTGAAGGGAACTTTAGAAATTTGCCACCCGAAGATGGACTTTGGCCAGTCTGTGGTTGGACTTTTGCTCACTGCGGGAACATTTGCCCACTGCGGGGGACTTTGGCCAGTCTGTGGCTGGACTTTGGCTCACTGCGGGAACATTTGCCCACTGCGGGGTACTTTTGAAATTTGCCACCCGAAGATGGACATTGGCCAGTCTGTGGCTGGACTTTGGCACACTGCGGGAGACTATTGCGCACTGCGGGGGACTTTTGAAATTTGTCACCCGAAGATGGACTTTGGCTAGTCTGTGGCTGGACTTTTGCTCACTGTGGAAGACTTTTGCCAACTGTGGGGCATTGTTGCCCAATGTGGGGTACTTTAGAAATTTGCCACCCGAAGATGGACTTTGGCCAGTCTGTGGCTGGACTTTTTCTCACTGCGGGAGACTTTTGCCCACTGCGGAGGACTTTTGAAATTTGCCACCCGAAGATGGATTATGGCCAGTCTGTGGCTGAACGTTTGCTCAATGCAAGAGACTTTTGCCCACTGCGTGAGACTTTTTAAATTTGCCACCCGAAGATTGACTTTGGCCAGTCTGTGGCTGGACTTTTGCTCACTGCGGGAGACTTTTGGCCAATGCGGGGGACTTTTGAAATTTGTAACCTGAAGATAAACTTTGGCCAGTCTGTGGCTGGTCTTTTGCTCACTTCGGGAGACCTTTGCCCACTGTTGGGGACTTTTGCTCACTGCGGGAGACTTTTGCCCACTGCGTGAGACTTTTTAAATTTGCCACACGAAGATTGACTTTGGTCAGTCTATGGCTGGACTTTTGCTCACTGCGGGAGACTTTTGGCCAATGCGGGGGACTTTTGAAATTTGTAACCTGAAGATAAACTTTGGCCAGTCTGTGGCTGGACTTTTGCTCACTGCGGGAGAATTTTGCCCGCTGTGGGGGACTTTTGAAATTTGCCACCCGAAGATGGACTTTGGTCAGTCTGTGGCTGGACTTTTGCTCACTGCGGGGACTTTTGCCCACTACGGGGGACTTTTGAAATTTGCCACCCGATGATGGACTTTGGCCAGTCTGTGGCTGGACTTTTGCTCACTACGGGAGACTTTAGCCCACTGCGGGGGACTTTTGAAATTTGCCCCACGAAGATGGACTTTGGCCAATCTGTGGGTGAACTTTTGCTCAATGCGGGGGACTTTTGCTCACTGTAGGGGACTTTTGCCCACTGAAGGGAACTTTAGAAATTCTCCACCCGAAGATGGACTTTGGCCAGTCTGTGGTTGGACTTTTGCTCACTATGGGAATATTTGCCCACTACGGGGGACTTTGGCCAGTCTGTGGCTGGACCTTTGCTCATTGCGGGAGACCTTTCCCCACTGCGAGGGAATTTTGAAATTTGCCACCCGAAGATGGACTTTGGCCAGTCCGTGGCTTGACTTTTTCACACTACGGGACACCTTTTCCCACTGCGGAGAACTTTTCCCACTGCGGAGAACTTTTGAAATTTTTCACCCGAAGATGGACTTTGGCCAGTTTGTGGCTGAACTTTTGCTCACTGCAGGAGACTTTTGCCCACAGCGGGGGACTTTTGAAATTTGCCACCCGAAGATGGACTTTGGCCTGTCTGTGGCTGAACTTTGACTCACTTCGGGAGACTTTTGCCGACAACGGGGGACTTTGGAAATTTTCCACCCGAAGATTTACTTTGGCCAGTCTGTGGCTGAACTTTTGCTCACTGCGGGAGACTTTTGCCCACTGTGGGAACTTTTGAAATTCGCCACCCGAAGATTGACTTTGGCCATCTGTGGCTGGGCTTTTGCACACTACGGAAGACTTTTGCCCACTGCGGGGGAATTTTGAAATTTTCCACCCGAATATGGACTTCGGCCAGTCTGTGGCTGGAATTTTGCTCACTGCTGGAGACTTTTGCCCATTACAGGGGACTTTTGAAATTTGCCACCTGAAGATTTACTTTGGCTAGTCTGTGGTTGGACTTTTGCGCACTGTGGGAGACTTTTGCCCACTGTGGGGGACTTTTTCCCACTGTGGGGTACTTTAGCAATTCGCCACCCGAAGATGGACTTTGGCCAGTCTGTGGCTGAACTTTTTCTCACTGCAGGAACTTTTACCCACTGCGGGGTACTTTTGAAATTTGCCACCCGAAGATGGACTTTGGCCAGTCTGTGGCTGGACTTTGGCTCACTGCGAGGGACTTTTGAAATTTGTCACCCGAAGATCGACTTTGTCTAGTCTGTGGCTGGAATTTCGCTCACTGTGGGAGACTTTTGCCCACTGTGGGGGACTGTTTCCCAATGTGGGGTACTTTAGAAATTTTACACCCGAAGATGGACTTTGGTCAGTCTGTGGCTGAACTTTTGCTCACTGCAGGACACTTTTACCCACAGCGGGGGACTTTTGAAATTTGCCACCCGAAGATGGACTTTGGCCAGTCTGTGGCTGAAATTTTGCTCACTGCGGGAGACTTTTGCCCACTGCGTGGGACTTTTGAAATTTGCCACCCGAAGATGGACTTTGGCCAGTCTGTGGCTGGACTTTTTCTCACTGCGGGAGACTTTTTGCCACTGCGGGGAATTTTGAAGTTTGCCACCCGAAGATGGACTTTGGCCAGTCTGTGGCTGGACGTTTGTCACTGCGGGAGAATTTTGCCCACTGCGGGGGACTTTTGAAATTTGCCACCCGAAGATGGACTTTGGCTAGTCTGTGGCTGGACTTTTACTCACTATGGGAGACTTTTGCCCACTGTGGGGGACCTTTGCCCACTGTGGGGTACTTTAGAAATTTGCCACCCGAAGATGGACTTTGGCCAGTCTGTGGCTGGACTTTTGCTCACTGCGGGAGACTTTTGCCCATTGCGGGGGACTTTTGAAATTTGCCACCCGAAAATGGACTTTGGCTAGTCTGTGGCTGGACTTTTGCTCACTATGGGAGACTTTTGCCCACTGTGGGGGACCTTTGCCCACTGTGGGGTACTTTAGAAATTTGCCACCCGAAGATGGACTTTGGCCAGTCTGTGGCTGGACTTTTTCTCACTGCGGGAGACTTTTGCCCACTGCGGAGGACTTTTGAAATTTTCCTCCCGAAGATGGATTATGGCGAGTCTGTGGCTGAACGTTTGCTCACTGCAAGAGACTTTTGCCCACTACGTCTGTGGCTGGACTTTTGCTCACTGCGGGAGACTTTTGGCCACTGCGGGGGACTTTTGAAATTTGTAACCCGAAGATGGACTTTGGCCAGTCTGTGGCTGGACTTTTGTTCACTGCGGGAGACTTTTGCCCGTTGTGGGGGACTTTTGAAATTTGCCACCCGAAGATGGACTTTGGTCAGTCTATGGCTGGACTTATGCTCACTGGGGGAGACTTTTGCCAACTATGGGGGACTTTTGAAATTTGCCACCCGAAGATGGACTTTGGCCAGTCTGTGGCTGGACTTTTGCTCACTGCGGGAGACTTTTGCCTATTGTAGGGGTTTTGCCCACTGTGGGGAACTTTAGATATTCGCCACCCGAAGATGGACTTTGGCTAGTCTGTGGCTGTACTTTTGCTCACTGTGGGAGACGTTTTCCCATTGTGGGGGATTGTTGCCCAATGTGGGGTACTTTAGAAATTTGCCACCCGAAGATGGACTTTGGCCATTCTGTGGCTGGACTTTTGCTCATCGCGGGAGACTTTTGCCCACTGCGGGGGACTTTTGAAATTTTCGACCCGAAGATGGACTTTGGCCAGGCTGTGGCTGGACTTTTTCTCACTACGGGAGACCTTTTCCCACTGCGGAGAACCTTTGAAATATTCCACCCGAAGATGGACTTTGGCCAGTCTGTTGCTGAACATTTGCTTACTGCAGGAGACTTTTACCCACAGCGGGGGACTTTTGAAATTTGCCACCCGAAGATGGACTTTGGCCTGTCTGTGGCTGAACTTTTGCTCACTTCGGGAGACTTTTCCCGACAACGGGGGACTTTTGAAATTTGTCTCCAGAAGATGGACTTTGGACAGTCTGTGGATGGACTTTTGCTCACTGCGGGAGACTTTTGCCCACTACAGGGGATTTTTAAATTTGTCACCCGAAGATGGACTTTGGCTAGTCTGTGGCTGGACTTTTGCTCACTGTGGAAGACTTTTGCCCACTGTGGGGGATTGTTGCCCAATGTGGGGTACTTTAGAAATTTGCCACCCGAAGATGGACTTTGGCCAGTCTGTGGCTGGACTTTTGCTCACTGCGAGAACATTTGCCCACTGCGGGGTACTTTAGAAATTTGCCACCCGAAGATGGACTTTGGCTAGTCTGTGGCTGGACCTTTGCTCACTGTGGAAGACTTTTGCCCACTGTGGGGGATTGTTGCCCATTGTGGGGTACTTTAGAAATTTGCCACCCGAAGATGGACTTTGGCCAGTCTGTGGCTGGACTTTTGCTCATTGCGGGAGACTTTTGCCCACTGCGAGGGAAATTTGAAATTTTCCACCCGAATATGGACTTTGGCCAGTCCGTGGCTTGACTTTTTCTCACTACGGGAGACCTTCTCCCACTGCGGACAACTTTTCCCACTGCGGAGAACTTTTGAAATTTTTCACCCGAAGATGGACTTTGGCCTGTCTGTGGCTGAACTTTTGCTCACTTCGGGAGTCTTTTGCTGACAACGGGGGACTTTTGAAATTTGCCACCCGAAGATGGACTTTGGCCAGTCTGTGACTGGATTTTTGCTCATTGCGGAAGGCTTATGCCCACTGTGGGGGACTTTTGAAATTTGCCACCCGAAGATTGACTTTGGCCATCTGTGGCTGGACTCTTGCTCACTACGGAAGACTTTTGCCCACTGCGGGGGAATTTTGAAAATTTCCACCCGAATATGGACTTCGGCCAGTCTGTGGGAGGAATTTTGCTCACTGCGGGAGACTTTTGCCCATTACAGGGGACTTTTGAAATTTGCCACCCGAAGATTTACTTTGGCTAGTCTGTGGTTTGACTTTTGCTCACTGTGGGAGACTTTTGCCCATTGTGGGGGACTTTTGCCCACTGTGGGGTACTTTAGCAATTCGCCACCCGAAGATGGACATTGGCCAGTCTGTGGCTGGACTTTTTCTCACTGCGGGAACTTTTACCCACTTGGGGACTTTTGAAATTTGCCACCCGTAGATGGACTTTGGCCAATCTGAGGCTGGACTTTGCCTCACTGCGGGAAACTTTTTCCCACTACGGGGGACTTTTGAATTTTGTCACCCGAAGATGGACTTTGGCTAGTCTGTGGCTGGACTTTTGCTCACTGTGGGAGACTTTTGCCCACTGTTGGGGACTGTTGCCTAATGTGGGGTACTTTAGAAATTTGCCACCTGAAGATGGACTTTTGCCAGTCTGTGGCTGAACTTTTGCTCACTGCATGACACTTTTGCCCACAGCGGGGGACTTTTGAAATTTGCCACCCGAAGGTGGACTTTGGCTAGTCTGTGGCTGGACCTTTGCTCACTGTGGAAGACTTTTGCCCACTGTGGGGGATTGTTGCCCATTGTGGGGTACTTTAGAAATTTGCCACCCGAATATGGACTTTGGCCAGTCCGTGGCTTGACTTTTTCTCACTATGGGAGACCTTCTCCCACTGCGGAGAACTTTTCCCACTGCGGAGAACTTTTGAAATTTTTCACCCGAAAATGGACTTTGGCCAGTCTGTGGCTGAACTTTTGCTCACTGCAGGAGACTTTTGCCCACAGTGGGGGACTTTTGAAATTTGCCACCCGAAGATGGACTTTGGCCTGTCTGTGGCTGAACTTTTGCAAACTTCGGGAGAATTTTGCCGACAACGGGGGACTTTTGAAATTTGTCTTCAGAAGATGGACTTTGGCCAGTCTATGGATGGACTTTTGCTCACTGCGGGAGACTTTTGCCCACTACGCGGGACTTTTGAAATTTGTCACCCGAATATGGACTTTGACTAGTCTGTGGCTGGACTTTTGCACACTGTGGAAGACTTTTGCCCACTGTGGGGGATTGTTGCACAATGTGGGGTACTTTAGAAATTTGCCACCCGAAGATGGACTTTGGCTAGTCTATGGCTGGACTTTTGCTCACTATGGGAGACCTTTGCCCACTGTGGGGGATCTTTGCCCACTGTGGGGTACTTTAGAAATTTGCCACCCCCAGATGGACTTTGCGTAGTCTGTGGTTGTACTTTTGCTCACTGCGGGAGTCTTTTGCCCACTGCGGGGGACTTTTGAAATTTGCCACCCGAAAATGGACTTTGACTAGTGTGTGGCTGGACTTTTGCTCACTATGAGAGACTTTTTCCCACTGTGGGGGACCTTCGCCGACTTTGGGGTACTTTAGAAATTTGCCACCCGAAGATGGACTTTGGCTAGTCTGTGGCTGGACTTTTTCTCACTGTGGGAGACTATTGCCCACTGCGGAGGGCTTTTGAAATTTGCCACACGAAGATGGATTATGGCCAGTCTGTGGCTGAACGTTTGCTCTCTGCAAGAGACTTTTGCCCACTGCGTGAGACTTTTAAATTTGCCACCCGAAGATTGACTTTGGCCAGTCTGTGGCTGGACTTTTGCTCACTGCGGGAGACTTTTGGCCACTGCGGGGGACTTGTGAAATTTGTAACCCGGAGATGAACTTTGACCAGTCTGTGGCGGGACTTTTGTTCACTGCGGGAGACTTTTGCCCACTGTGGGGGACTTTTGAAATTTGCCACCCGAAGATGGACTTTGGTCAGTCTGTGGATGGACATTTGCTCACTGCGGGAGACATTTGCACACTGCGGGGGACTTTTAAAATTTGCCCCCCGATGATGGACTTTGGCCAATTTGTGGGTGGACTTTTGCTCAATGAGGGAGACTTTTGCCCATTGTAGGGGACTTTTGCCCACTGTGGGGAACTTTAGAAATTCGCCACCCGAAGATGGACTTTGGCTAGTCTGTGGCTGGACTTTTGCTCACTGTGGGAGACTTTTGCCCACAGCGGGGGACTTTTGAAATTTACCACCCGAAGATGGACTTTGGCCTGTCTGTGGCTGAACTTTTGCTTACATCGGGAGACTTTGGCCGAAAACGGGGGACTTTTGAAATTTGTCTCCCGAAGATGGACTTTGGCCAGTCTGTGGCTGGAATTTTGCTCACTGCGGGAGAATTTTGCCCACTGCGGGGGACTTTTGAAATTTGCCACCCGAAGATGGACTTTGGCTAGTCTGTGGCTGGACTTTTGCTCACTGTGGGAGACTTTTGCCCACTGTGGGGGACCTTTGCCCACTGTGGGGTACTTTAGAAATTTGCCACCCGAAGATGGACTTTGTCCAGTCTGTGGCTGGACTTTTGCTCACTGCGGGAGACTTTTGCCCACTGCGGGGGACTTTTGAAATATGCCACCCGAAAATGGACTTTGGCTAGTCTGTGACTGGACTTTTGCTCACTATGAGAGTCTTTTTCCCACTGTGGGGGACCTTTTCCCACTGTGGGGTACTTTAGAAATTTGCCACCCGAAGATGGACTTTGGGTAGTCTGTGGTTGGACTTTTTCTCACTGTGGGAGACTATTGCCCACTGCGGAGGACTTTTCAAATTTGCCACCCGAAGATGGATTATGGCTAGTCTGCGGCTGAACGTTTGCTCTTTGCAAGAGACTTTTGCCCACTGCGTGAGACTTTTAAATTTGCCACCCGAAGATTGACTTTGGCCAGTCTGTGGCTGGACTTTTGCTCACGGCAGGAGACTTTTGACCACTGCGAGGGACTTGTGAAATTTTTAACCCGAAGATAGACTTAGGCCAGTCTGTGGCTGGACTTTTGTTCACTGCGGGAGACTTTTGCCCGCAGTGGGGGACTTTTGAAATTTGCCACCCGAAGATGGACTTTGGTCAGTCTGTGGCTGGACTTTTGCTCACTGCGGGAGACTTTTGCCCACTACGGGGGACTTTTGAAATTTGCCACTCGAAGATGGACTTTGCCCAGTCTGTGGCTGGACTTTTGCTCAATGCGGGAGACTTTTGCCCACTGTGGGGGATTGTTGCCCAATGTGGGGTACTTTAGAAATTTTCCACCCGAAGATGGACTTTGGCCATTCTGTGGCTGAACTTTTGCTCACTCCAGGAGACTTTTGCCCACTGCGGGGGACTTTTGAAATTTGTCACTCGAAGATGGACTTTGGCCAGTCTGTGGCTGAACTTTTGCCCACTGTGGGGGACTTTTGCCCATTGTGGGGTACTTTAGAAATTTGCCAAACGAAATGGACTTTTTCTAGTCTGTGGCTGGACTTTTGCAAACTCCGGGTGACTTTTGCCCACTGCGGGGGACTTTTGAAATTTGCCACCCGAAGATGGACTTTGGCTAGTCTGTGGCTTGACTTTTTCTCACTGCGGGAGACCTTTGCCCACTGCGGAGGACTTTTTAAATTTACCACCCGAAGATTTGACTTTGGCTAGTTGGTGGCTGGACTTTTACTCATTGCGGGAGACTTTTGGCCACTTTGGGGGACTTGTGAAATTTGTAACCCGAAGATGGACTTTGGCCAGTCTGTGGCTGGAATTTTGCTCACTGCGTGAGACTTTTGCCCGCTGTGGGGGACTTTTGAAGTTTGTCACCCGAAGATGGACTTTGGTCAGTCTGTGGCTGGACTTTTGCTCACTACGGGAGACTTTTGCCCACTACGGGGGACTTTTGAAATTTGCCACGTGAAGATGGTCTTTGGCCAGTCTGTGGCTGGACTTTTGCTCACTGCGGGAGAGTTTTGCCCACTGCTGGGGACTTTTGAAATTTACCCCCCGATGATTGACTTTGGCCAATCTGTGGGTGGAGTTTTGCTCAATGCGGGAGACTTTTGCCCATTGTAGGGGACTTTTTCCCACTTTGGGGAACTTTAGAAATTCGCCACCCGAAGATGGACTTTGGCTAGTCTGTGGCTGGACTTTTGCTCAATGCGGGAGACTTTTGCCCATTGTATGGGACTTTTGCCCACTGTGGGGAACTTTAGAAATTCGCCACCCAAAGATGGACTTTGGCTAGTCTGTGGCTGGACTTTTGCTCACTGCGGGAGACTTTTGCGCGCTGTGGGGGACTTTTGAAATTTGCCACCGGAAGATGGACTTATGTCAGTCTGTGGCTGGACTTTTGCTCACTGCGGGAGAATTTTGCCCACTACGGGGGACTCTTGAAATTTGCCACCCGAAGATGGACTTTGGCCTGTCTGTGGTTGGACTTTTGCTCACTGCGGGAGACTTTTGCCCACTTCGGGGGACTTTTGAAATTTGCCCCCCGATGATGAACTTTAGCCAATCTGTGGGTGGACTTTTGCTCAATGCGGGAGACTTTTGCCCATTGTAGGGGACTTTTGCCCACTATGGGGAACTTTAGAAATTCGCCACCCAAAGATGGACTTTGGCTAGTCTGTGGCAGGAGTTTTGCTCACTGTGGGGGATTGTTTCCCAATGTGGGGTAATTTAGAAATTCGCCACCCGAAGATGGACTTTGGCCATTCTGTGGCTGGAATTTTGCTCATTGCGGGAGTCTTTTGCCCACTACGGGGGACTTTTGAAATTTTCCACCCGAAGATGGACTTTGGCCAGTCTGTGGCTGGACTTTTTCTCACTACGGGAGACCTTTTCCCACTGCGGAGAACTTTTGAAATTTTCCACCCGAAAATGGACTTTGGCCAGTCTGTGGCTGAACTTTTGCTTATTGCAGGAGACTTTTGCACACAGCGGGGAACTTTTGAAATTCGCCTCCCGAAGATGGACT
Source organism: Lathyrus aphaca (assembly GCA_963966055.1). Classification (NCBI taxonomy): domain Eukaryota; kingdom Viridiplantae; phylum Streptophyta; class Magnoliopsida; order Fabales; family Fabaceae; genus Lathyrus; species Lathyrus aphaca. The sequence continues at coordinate 451,367,277 of OZ014521.1, forward strand.
TTGGCCATTCTGTGGCTGGACTTTTGCTCACTGCGGGAGACTTTTGCCCACTGTGGGGGACTTTTGAAATTTGCCACCCGAAGATTGACTTTGGCCATCTGTGGCTGGAGTTTTGCTCACTGTGGGAGACTTTTTCCCACTGTGGGGGACTTTTGAAATTTTCCACCCGAAGATGGACTTTGGCCAGTCTGTGGCTGGACTTTTGCTCAATGTGGGAGACCTTTGCCCACTGTTGGGGACTTTGGAAATTTGCCACCCGAAGATGGACTTTGTCCAGTTTGTGGCTGGACTTTTGCTCACTGCGGGAGACTTTTGTCCACTACGAGGGACTTTTCAAATTTTCCATCCGAAGATGGACTTTGGACAGTCTTTGGCTGGACTTTTGCTCAATGCGGAAGACTTTTACCCACTGCGGGGGACTTTTGAAATTTGCCATCCGAAGATGGACTTTGGCCACTCTGTGGCTGGACGTTTGCTCACTACGAGAGACTTTTGCCCGCTGCGAGGGACTTTTGAAATTTTCCACCTGAAGATGGACTTTGGCCAGTCTGTGGCTGGACTTTTTCTAACTGCTGAAGACTTTTTCCCACTGCGGGGGACATTTTTAATTTGCCTTCCGAAGATGGACTCCGGCCAGTCTGTGGCTGGACTTTAGCTCACTGCGGGAGACTTTTTCCAACCGCGGTGGACTTTTGAAATTTGCCACCCGAAGATGGACTTTGGCTTGTCTGTGGTGGGACTTTTGCTCATTGTGGGAGTCTTTTGCCCACTGTGGGGGACATTTGCCCATTGTGGGGTACTTTAAAAATTCGCCACCCAAAGATGGACTTTGTCCAGTCTTTCGCTGTACTTTTGTACATTGCGGGAGAATTTTGCCCACTGCGGGGTACTTTTGAAATTTGCACTCGAAGATGGACTTTGGCCAGTCTGTGGCTGGACTCTGACTCACTGCGAGAGACTTTTACCCACTACGGGGAATTTGGAACTTTGTCACCCGAAGATGGACTTTGGCTAGTCTGTGGCTGGACATTTGCTCACAGTTGGAGACTTTTGCCCATTGTGGGGGACTTTTGCTCAATGTGGGGTACTTTAGAAATTTTCCACCCGAAATGGACTTTTTCCAGTCTGTGACTGGACTTTTGCTCACTAAGGGAGACTTTTGCCCACTACGGGGGAATTTCGAAATATGCAACCCGAAGATGGACTTTGGCCAGTCTGTGGATGGACTTTGTCTCACTACGGGAGACCTTTGCCCACTGCGGAGGACTTTTGAAATTTGCCACCCGAAGATGGACTTTGGCCAGTCTGTGGCTGAACTTTTGCTCACTGCAGGAGACTTTTGCCCACTGCGGGGGACTTTTGAAATTTGTCACTCGAAGATGGACTTTGGCCAGTCTGTGGCTGAACTTTTGCCCACTGTGGGGGACTTTTGCCCATTGTGGGGTACTTTAGAAATTTGCCAACCGAAATGGACTTTTTCCAGTCTGTGTCTGGACTTTTGCAAACTCCGGGTGACTTTTGCCCACTGCGGGGGACTTTTGAAATTTGCCACCCGAAGATGGACTTTGGCCAGTCTGTGGCTTGACTTTTTCTCACTACGGGAGACCATTGCCCACTGCGGAGGACTTTTTAAATTTTCCACCCGAAGATTGACTTTGGCTAGTGTGTGGCTGGACTTTTGCTCTTTGCGGGAGACTTTTGGCCACTTTGGGGGACTTGTGAAATTTGTAACCCGAAGATGGTCTTTGGCCAGTCTGTGGCTGGAATTTTGTTCACTGCGTGAGACTTTTTCCCGTTGTGGGGGACTTTTGAAGTTTGTCACCCGAAGATGGACTTTGGTCAGTCTGTGGCTGGACTTTTGCTCACTACAGGAGACTTTTGCCCACTACGGGGGACTTTTTAAATTTGCCACGTGAAGATGGTCTTTGGCCAGTCTGTGGCTGGACTTTTGCTCACTGCGGGAGAGTTTTGCCCACTGCAGGGGACTTTTGAAATTTACCCCCCGATGATTGACTTTGGCCAATCTGTGGGTGGAGTTTTGCTCAATGCGGGAGACTTTTGCCCATTGTAGGGGACTTTTGCCCACTGTGGGGAACTTTAGAAATTCGCCACCCGAAGATGGACTTTGGCTAGTCTGTGGTTGGACTTTTGCTCACTGTGGGAGACTTTTACCCACTGTGGGGGATTGTTGCCCAATGTGGGGTACTTTAGAAATTTTCCACCCGAAGATGGACTTTGGCCATTCTGTGGCTGGACTTTTGCTCATTGCGGGAGACTTTTGCCCACTGCGGGGGACTTTTGAAATTTTCCACCCGAAGATGGACTTTGGCCAGTCTGAGGTTGGACTTTTGAAATTTTCCACCCGAAGATGGACTTTGGCCAGTCTGTGGTTGGACTTTTGGCCACTGCGGGGGACTTGTGAAATTTGTAACCCGAAGATGGACTTTGGCCAGTCTGTGGCTGGACTTTTGTTCACTGCGTGAGTATTTTCCCCGCTGTGGGGGACTTTTGAAATTTGTCACCCGAAGAGGGACTTTGGTCAGTCTGTGGCTGGACTTTTGCTCACTACGGGAGACTTTTGCCCAATACGGGGGACTTTTGAAATTTGCCACCCGAAGATGGACTTTGGCCAGTCTGCGGCTGGACCTTTGCTCACTGCGGGGGACTTTTGCCCATTGTAGGGGACTTTTTCCCACTGTTGGGAACTTTAGAAATTCGCCACCCGAAGATGGACTTTGGCTAGTCTGTGGCTGGACTTTTGCTCAATGTGGGAGACTTTTGCCCACCGTGGGGGATTGTTGCCCAATGTGGGGTACTTTAGAAATTTATTACCCGAAGATGGACTTTGGCCATTCTGTGGCTGGACTTTTGCTCATTGCGGGAGACTTTTGCCCACTGCGGGGGACTTTTGAAATTTTCCACCCGAAGATGGACTTTGGCCAGTCTGTGGCTAGACTTTTTCTCACTACGAAAGACCTTTTCCCACTGCGGAGAACTTTTGAAATTTTCCACCCGAATATGGACTTTGGCCAGTCCGTGGATGAACTTTTGCTTACTGCAGGAGACTTTTGACCACAGCGGAGAATTTTGAAATTTGCCACCCGAAGATGGACTTTAGCCTGTCTGTGGCTGAACTTTTGCTCACTTCGGGAGACTTTGGCCGACAACAGGGGACTTTTGAAATTTGTCTCCCGAAGATGGACTTTGGCCAGTCTGTGGCTGGATTTTTCTCACTGCGGGAGACTTTTGCCCACTGTGGGGGACTTTTGAAATTTGCCACCCAAAGATTGACTTTGGCCATCTGTGGCTGGAGTTTTGCTCACTTTGGGAGACTTTTTCCCACTGTGGGGGACTTTTGAAATTTTCCACCTGAAGATAGACTTTGGCCAGTCTGTGGCTGGACTTTTGCTCACTACGGGAGACCTTTGCCCACTGTTGGGGACTTTGGAAATTTGCCACCCGAAGATGGACTTTGGCCAGTCTGTGGCTAGACTTTTGCTCACTGCGGGAGAATTTTGGCCACTACGGGGGACTTGTGAAATTTGTAACCCGAAGATGGACTTTGGCCAGTCTGTGGCTGGATGTTTGTTCACTGTGGGAGACTTTTGCCCGCTGTGGGGGACTTTTGAAATTTGCAACCCGAAGATGGACTTTGGTCAGTCTGTGGCTGGACTTTTTCTCACTACGGGAGACTTTTGCACACTACGGGGGACTTTTGAAATTTGCCACCCGAAGATGGACTTTGGCTAGTCTGTGGCTGGACTTTTGCTCACTGCGGGAGACTTTTTCCCACTGTGGGGGATTGTTGCCCAATGTGGGGTACTTTAGAAATTTGCCACCCGAAGATGGACTTTGGCCATTCTGTGGCTGGACTTTTGCTAATTGCGGGAGACTTTTGCCCATTGCGGGGGACTTTTGAAATTTTCCACCCGAAGATGGACTTTGGCCAGTCTGTGGCTGGACTTTTTCTCACTACGGGAGACCTTTTCCCACTGCGGAGAACTTTTGAAATTTTCCACCCGAAGATGGACTTTGGCCAGTCTGTGGCTGAACTTTTGCTTACTGCAGGAGACTTTTGCCCACAGCGGGGGACTTTTGAAATTTGCCACCCGAAGATGGACTTTGGCCTGCCTGTGGCTGAACTTTTGCTCACTTCGGGAGACTTTGGCCGACAACGAGGGACTTTTGAAATTTGTCTCCCGAAGATGGACATTGGCCAGTCTGTGGCTGGACTTTTGCTAACTGCGGGAAAATTTTGCCCACTGCGGGGGACTTTTGAAATTTGCCACCCGAAGATGGACTTTGGCTAGTCTGTGGCTGGACTTTTGCTCACTGTGGGAGACTTTTGCCCACTGTGGGGGACCTTTGCCCACTGTGGGGTACTTTAAAAATTTGCCACCCGAAGGTAGACTTTGGCCAGTCTGTGGCTGGACTTTTGCTCACTGCGGGAGAGTTTTGCCCACTGCGGGGGACTTTTGAAATTTGCCACCCGAAAATGGACTTTGGCTAGTCTGTGGCTGGACTTTTGCTCACTATGGGAGACTTTTGCCCACTGTGGGGGACATTTTCCCACTGTGGGGTACTTTAGAAATTTGTCACCCGAAGATGGACTTTGGCCAGTCTGTGGCTGAACGTTTGCTCACCGCAAGAGACTTTTGCCCACTGCGTGAGACTTTTAAATTTGCCACCCAAAGATTGACTTTGGCCAGTTTGTGGCTGGACTTTTGCTCACTGCGGGAGACTTTTGCACACTGCGGGGGACTTTTCAAATTTTCCACCCGAAGATGGACTTTGGCCAGTCTGTGGCTGGAATTTTGCTCAATGCGGAAGACTTTTACCCACTGCGGGGTACTTTTGAAATTTGCCATCCGAATATGGACTTTGGTCAGTCTGTGGCTGGACTTTTTCTAACTGCTGAAGACTTTTTCCCACTGCGGGGGACATTTTAAATTTGCCACCCGAAGATGGATTCCGGCCAGTCTGTGGCTGGACTTTTGCTCACTGTGGGAGACTTTTGCCAACCGCGGTGGAATTTTGAAATTTGCCACCCGAAGATGTACTTTGGCTAGTCTGTGGTTCGACTTTTGCTCATTGTGGGAGTCTTTTGCCCACTGCGGGGGACTTTGGCCCATTGTGGGGTACTTTAAAAATTCGTCACCCAAAGATGGACTTTGTCCAGTCTGTCGTTGTACTTTTACACATTGCGGGAGAATTTTGCCCATTGCGGGGTACTTTTGAAATTTGCCACACGAAGATGGACTTTGGTCAGTCTGTGGCTGGACTTTTTCTCACTATGGGAGATCTTTTCCCACTGCGGAGAACTTTTGAAATTTTCCACCCGAAGATGGACTTTGGCCAGTCTGTGGCTGAACTTTTGATTACTGCAGGAGACTTTTGCCCACAGCGGGGGACTTTTGAAATTTGCCACCCGAAGATGGACTTTGCCCTGTCTGTGGCTGAACTTTTGCTCACTTCGGGAGACTTTGGCCGACAATGGGGGACTTTTGAAATTTGTCTCCCGAAGATGGACTTTGGCCTGTCTGTGGCTGGACTTTTACTAACTGCGGGAGAATTTTGCCCACTGCGGGGGACTTTTGAAATTTGCCACCCGAAGATGGACTTTGGCTAGTCTGTGGTTGGACTTTTGCTCACTATGGGAGACTTTTGCCCACTGTGGGGGACCTTTGCCCACTGTGGGGTACTTTAAAAATTTGCCACCCGAAGATAGACTTTGGCCAGTCTGTGGCTGGACTTTTGCTCATTGCGGGAGAGTATGTCCCACTGCGGGGGACCTTTGAAATTTGCCACCCGAAAATGGACTTTGGCTAGTTTGTGGCTGGACTTTTGCTCACTATGGGAGACTTTTGCCCACTGCGGGAGACTTTTGCACACTGCGGGGGACTTTTCAAATTTTCCACCCGAAGATGGACTTTGGCCAGTCTGTGGCTGGAATTTTGCTCAATGCGGAAGACTTTTACCCACTGTGGGGTACTTTTGAAATTTGCCACCCGAATATGGACTTTGGCCAGTCTGTGGTTGGACTTTTGCTCACTACGAGAGACTTTTGCCCACTGCGGGGGAATTTTGAAATTTGCCACCTGAAGATGGACTTTGGCCAGTCTGTGGCTGGACTTTTTCTAACTGCTGAAGACTTTTTCCCACTGCGGGGGACATTTTAAATTTGCCACCCGAAGATGGATTCCGGCCAGTCTGTAGCTGGACTTTTGCTCACTGCAGGAGACTTTTGCCCACTTCGGGGGACTTTTGAAATTTGTCATTCGAAGATGGACTTTGGCCAGTCTGTGGCTGAACTTTTGCCCACTGTGGGGGACTTTTTCCCATTGTGGGGAACTTTAGAAATTTGCCACCCGAAATGGACTTTTTCCAGTCTGTGGCTGGACTTTTGCTCACTCCGGTTGACTTTTGGCCAGTCTGTGGCTTGAATTTTACTCAATAAAGGAGACCTTTGCCCACTGCGGAGGACTTTTTAAATTTGCCACCCAAAGATTGACTTTGGCCAGTGTGTGGCTGATGTTTTGCTCACTGCGGGAGACTTTTGGCCAATGCGTGGGACTTGTGAAATTTGTAACGCGAAGATGGACTTTGGCCAGTCTGTGGCTGGACTTTTGCTCACTGCGGGAGACTTTTGCCTGCTGTGGGGGACTTTTGAAATTTGCCACCCGAAGATGGACTTTGGTCAGTCTGTGGCTGGACTTTTGCTCACTGCGGGAGACTTTTGGCCACTATGGGGGACTTTTGAAATTTGCCACCCGAAGATGGACTTTGGCCAGTCTGTGGCTGGACTTTTGCTCACTGCGGGAGACTTTTGCAAACTGCGGGGGACTTTTGAAATTTTCTCCCCGAAGATGGACTTTGGCCAATCTGTGGGTGGACTTTTGCTCAATGCGGGAGACTATTGCTCAATGTAGGGGACATTTTCCCACTGAAGGGAACTTTAGAAATTCGCCACCCGAAGATGGACTTTGGCCAGTCTGTGGCTGGACTTTTGCTTACTGCGGGAACATTTGCCCACTGCGGGGTAATTTTGAAATTTGCCACCCGAAGATCGACATTGGCCAGTCTGTGGCTGGACTTTGGCTCACTGCGGGGGACTTTTGAAATTTGTCACCCGAAGATGGACTTTGGCTAGTCTGTGGATGCACTTTTGCTCACTGTGGAAGACTTTTGCCAACTGTGGGGGATTGTTGCCCAATGTGGGGTACTTTAGAAATTTGCCACCCGAAGATGGACTTTGGTCAGGCTGTGGCTGGACTTTTTCTCACTGTGGGAGACTTTTGCCCACTGCGGAGGACTTTTGAAATTTTCCACCCGAAGATGGATTAATGCCAGTCTGTGGCTGAACGTTTGCTCACTGCAAGAGACTTTTGCCCACTGCGTGAGACTTTTTAAATTTGCCACCCGAAGATTGACTTTGGCCAGTCTGTGGCTGGACTTTTGCTCACTGCGGGAGATTTTTGGCCAATGCGGGGGACTTTTGAAATTTGTAACTTGAAGATAAACTTTGGCCAGTCTGTGGCTGGTCTTTTGCTCACTGCGGGAGACCTTTGCCCACTGTTGGGGACTTTGGCTCACTGCGGGAGAATTTGGCCCACTGCGTGAGACTTTTTAAATTTGCCCCCTGAAGATTGACTTTGGCCAGTCTATGGCTGGACTTTTGCTCATTGCGGGAGACTTTTGGCCAATGCGGGGGACTTTTGAAATTTTTAACCTGAAGATAAACTTTGGCCAGTCTGTAACTGGACTTTTGCTCACTGCGGAAGAATTTTGCTCGCTGTGGGGGACTTTTGAAATTTGCCACCCGATGATGGACTTTGGTCAGTCTGTGGCTGGACTTTTGCTCACTGCGGGGACTTTTGCCCACTACGGGGGACTTTTGAAATTTGCCACCCGAAGATGGACTTTGGCCAGTCTGTGGCTGGACTTTTGCTCACTGCGGGAGACTTTTGCCCACTGCGGGGGACTTTTAAAATTTGCCCCCCGAAGATGGACCTTGGCCAATCTGTGGGTGGACTTTTTCTCAATGCGGGGGACTTTTGATCACTGTAGGGGACTTTTGCCCACTGAAGGGAACTTTAGAAATTTGCCACCCGACGATGGACTTTGGCCAGTCTGTCGTTGGACTTTTGCTCACTGCGGGAACATTTGCCCACTGCGGGGGACTTTGGCCAGTCTGTGGCTGGACTTTGGCTCACTGCGGGAACATTTGCCCACTGCGGGGTACTTTTGAAATTTGCCACCCGAAGATGGACATTGGCCAGTCTGTGGCTGGACTTTGGCTCACTGCGGGAGACTTTTGCGCACTGCGGGGGACTTTGGAAATCTGTCACCCGAAGATGGACTTTGGCTAGTCTGTGGCTGGACTTTTGCTCACTGTGGAAGACTTTTGCCAACTGTGGGGCATTGTTGCCCAATGTGGGGTACTTTAGAAATTTGCCACCCGAAGATGGACTTTGGCCAGTCTGTGGCTGGACTTTTTCTCACTGCGGGAGACTTTTGCCCACTGCGGAGGACTTTTGAAATTTGCCACCCGAAGATGGATTATGGCCAGTCTGTGGCTGAACGTTTGCTCACTGCAAGAGACTTTTGCCCACTGCGTGAGACTTTTTAAATTTGCCACCCGAAGATTGACTTTGGTCAGTCTGTGGCTGGACTTTTGCTCACTGCGGGAGACTTTTGGCCAATGCGGGGGACTTTTGAAATTTGTAACCTGAAGATAAACTTTGGCCAGTCTGTGGCTGGTCTTTTGCTCACTTCGGGAGACCTTTGCCCACTGTTGGGGACTTTTGCTCACTGCGGGAGACTTTTGCCCACTGCGTGAGACTGTTTAAATTTGCCACACGAAGATTGACTTTGGTCAGTCTATGGCTGGACTTTTGCTCACTCCGGGAGACTTTTGTCCAATGCGGGGGACTTTTGAAATTTGTAACCTGAAGATAAACTTTGGCCAGTCTGTGGCTGGACTTTTGCTCACTGCGGGAGAATTTTGCCCGCTGTGGGGGACTTTTGAAATTTGCCACCCGAAGATGGACTTTGGTCAGTCTGTGGCTGGACTTTTGCTCACTGCGGGGACTTTTGCCCACTACGGGGGACTTTTGAAATTTGCCACCCGATGATGGACTTTGGCCAGTCTGTGGCTGGACTTTTGCTCACTACGGGAGACTTTAGCCCACTGCGGGGGACTTTTGAAATTTGCCCCACGAAGATGGACTTTGGCCAATCTGTGGGTGAACTTTTGCTCAATGCGGGGGACTTTTGCTCACTGTAGGGGACTTTTGCCCACTGAAGGGAACTTTAGAAATTCGCCACCCGAAGATGGACTTTGGCCAGTCTGTGGTTGGACTTTTGCTCACTGCAGGAATATTTGCCCACTGCGGGGGATTTTGGCCAGTCTGTGGCTGGACTTTGGCTCACTGCGGGGTACTTTAGAACTTTTCCACCCGAAGATCGACATTGGCCAGTCTGTGGCTGGACTTTGGCTCACTCCGGGGGACTTTTGAAATTTGTCACCCGAAGATGGACTTTGGCTAGTCTGTGGATGGACTTTTGCTCACTGTGGAAGACTTTTGCCAACTGTGGGGGATTGTTGCCCACTATGGGGAACTTTAGAAATTCGCCACCCAAAGATGGACTTTGGCTAGTCTGTGGCAGGACTTTTGCTCACTGTGGGGGATTGTTTCCCAATGTGGGGTAATTTAGAAATTCGCCACCCGAAGATGGACTTTGGCCATTCTGTGGCTGGAATTTTGCTCATTGCGGGAGTCTTTTGCCCACTGCGGGGGACTTTTGAAATTTTCCACCCGAAGATGGACTTTGGCCAGTCTGTGGCTGGACTTTTTCTCACTACGGGAGACCTTTTCCCACTGTGGAGAACTTTTGAAATTTTCCACCCGAAAATGGACTTTGGCCAGTCTGTGGCTGAACTTTTGCTTATTGCAGGAGACTTTTGCACACAGCGGGGAACTTTTGAAATTCGCCACCCGAAGATGGACTTTGGCCATTCTGTGGCTGGACTTTTGCTCACTGCGGGAGACTTTTGCCCACTGTGGGGGACTTTTGAAATTTGCCACCCGAAGATTGACTTTGGCCATCTGTGGCTGGAGTTTTGCTCACTATGGGAGACTTTTTCCCACTGTGGGGGACTTTTGAAATTTTCCACCCGAAGATGGACTTTGGCCAGTCTGTGGCTGGACTTTTGCTCAATGTGGGAGACCTTTGCCCACTGTTGGGGACTTTGGAAATTTGCCACCCGAAGATGGACTTTGTCCAGTTTGTGGCTGGACTTTTGCTCACTGCGGGAGACTTTTGCCCACTACGAGGGACTTTTCAAATTTTCCATCCGAAGATGGACTTTGGACAGTCTTTGGCTGGACTTTTGCTCAATGCGGAAGACTTTTACCCACTGCGGGGGACTTTTGAAATTTGCCATCCGAAGATGGACTTTGGCCAGTCTGTGGCTGAACGTTTGCTCACTACGAGAGAATTTTGCCCGCTGCGAGGGACTTTTGAAATTTTCCACCTGAAGATGGACTTTGGCCAGTCTGTGGCTGGACTTTTTCTAACTGCTGAAGACTTTTTCCCACTGCGGGGGACATTTTTAATTTGCCTTCCGAAGATGGACTCCGGCCAGTCTGTGGCTGGACTTTAGCTCACTGCGGGAGACTTTTTCCAACCGCGGTGGACTTTTGAAATTTTCCACCCGAAGATGGACTTTGGCTTGTCTGTGGTGGGACTTTTGCTCATTGTGGGAGTCTTTTGCCCACTGTGGGGGACATTTGCCCATTGTGGGGTACTTTAAAAATTCGCCACCCAAAGATGGACTTTGTCCAGTCTTTCGCTGTACTTTTGCACATTGCGGGAGAATTTTGCCCACTGCGGGGTACTTTTGAAATTTGCACTCGAAGATGGACTTTGGCCAGTCTGTGGCTGGACTCTGACTCACTGCGAGAGACTTTTACCCACTGCGGGGAATTTGGAACTTTGTCACCCGAAGATGGACTTTGGCTAGTCTGTGGCTGGACTTTTGCTCACAGTTGGAGACTTTTGCCCATTGTGGGGGACTTTTGCTCAATGTGGGGTACTTTAGAAATTTTCCACCCGAAATGGACTTTTTCCAGTCTGTGACTGGACTTTTGCTCACTAAGGGAGACTTTTGCCCACTACGGGGGAATTTCGAAATATGCCACCCGAAGATGGACTTTGGCCAGTCTGTGGATGGACTTTGTCTCACTACGGGAGACCTTTGCCCACTGCGGAGGACTTTTGAAATTTGCCACCCGAAGATGGACTTTGGCCAGTCTGTGGCTGAACTTTTGCTCACTGCAGGAGACTTTTGCCCACTGCGGGGGACTTTTGAAATTTGTCACTCGAAGATGGACTTTGGCCAGTCTGTGGCTGAACTTTTGCCCACTGTGGGGGACTTTTGCCCATTGTGGGGTACTTTAGAAATTTGCCAACCGAAATGGACTTTTTCCAGTCTGTGTCTGGACTTTTGCAAACTCCGGGTGACTTTTGCCCACTGCGGGGGACTTTTGAAATTTGCCACCCGAAGATGGACTTTGGCCAGTCTGTGGCTTGACTTTTTCTCACTACGGGAGACCATTGCCCACTGCGGAGGACTTTTTAAATTTGCCACCCGAAGATTGACTTTGGCTAGTGTGTGGCTGGACTTTTGCTCTTTGCGGGAGACTTTTGGCCACTTTGGGGGACTTTTGAAATTTGTAACCCGAAGATGGTCTTTGGCCAGTCTGTGGCTGGAATTTTGTTCACTGCGTGAGACTTTTGCCCGTTGTGGGGGACTTTTGAAGTTTGTCACCCGAAGATGGACTTTGGTCAGTCTGTGGCTGGACTTTTGCTCACTACAGGAGACTTTTGCCCACTACGGGGGACTTTTTAAATTTGCCACGTGAAGATGGTCTTTGGCCAGTCTGTGGCTGGACTTTTGCTCACTGCGGGAGAGTTTTCCCCACTGCGGGGGACTTTTGAAATTTACCCCCCGATGATTGACTTTGGCCAATCTGTGGGTGGAGTTTTGCTCAATGCGGGGGACTTTTGCCCATTGTAGGGGACTTTTTCCCACTGTTGGGAACTTTAGAAATTCGCCACCCGAAGATGGACTTTGGCTAGTCTGTGGCTGGACTTTTGCTCAATGTGGGAGACTTTTGCCCACCGTGGGGGATTGTTGCCCAATGTGGGGTACTTTAGAAATTTATTACCCGAAGATGGACTTTGGCCATTCTGTGGCTGGACTTTTGCTCATTGCGGGAGACTTTTGCCCACTGCGGGGGACTTTTGAAATTTTCCACCCGAAGATGGACTTTGGCCAGTCTGTGGCTAGACTTTTTCTCACTACGAAAGACCTTTTCCCACTGCGGAGAACTTTTGAAATTTTCCACCCGAATATGGACTTTGGCCAGTCCGTGGATGAACTTTTGCTTACTGCAGGAGACTTTTGACCACAGCGGAGAATTTTGAAATTTGCCACCCGAAGATGGACTTTAGCCTGTCTGTGGCTGAACTTTTGCTCACTTCGGGAGACTTTGGCCGACAACAGGGGACTTTTGAAATTTGTCTCCCGAAGATGGACTTTGGCCAGTCTGTGGCTGGATTTTTCTGACTGCGGGAGACTTTTGCCCACTGTGGGGGACTTTTGAAATTTGCCACCCGAAGATTGACTTTGGCCATCTGTGGCTGGAGTTTTGCTCACTGTGGGAGACTTTTTCCCACTGTGGGGGACTTTTGAAATTTTCCACCTGAAGATAGACTTTGGCCAGTCTGTGGCTGGACTTTTGCTCACTACGGGAGACCTTTGCCCACTGTTGGGGACTTTGGAAATTTGCCACCCGAAGATGGACTTTGGCCAGTCTGTGGCTAGACTTTTGCTCACTGCGGGAGAATTTTGGCCACTACGGGGGACTTGTGAAATTTGTAACCCGAAGATGGACTTTGGCCAGTCTGTGGCTGGATGTTTGTTCACTACGGGAGACTTTTGCCCGCTGTGGGGGACTTTTGAAATTTGCAACCCGAAGATGGACTTTGGTCAGTCTGTGGCTGGACTTTTTCTCACTACGGGAGACATTTGCACACTACGGGGGACTTTTGAAATTTGCCACCCAAAGATGGACTTTGGCTAGTCTGTGGTTGGACTTTTGCTCACTGTGGGAGACTTTTCCCCACTGTGGGGGATTGTTGCCCAATGTGGGGTACTTTAGAAATTTTCCACCCGAAGATGGACTTTGGCCATTCTGTGGCTGGACTTTTGCTCATTGCGGGAGACTTTTGCCCACTGCGGGGGACTTTTGAAATTTTCCACCCGAAGATGGACTTTGGCCAGTCTGAGGTTGGAATTTTGAAATTTTCCACCCGAAGATGGACTTTGGCCAGTCTGTGGTTGGACTTTTGGCCACTGCGGGGGACTTGTGAAATTTGTAACCCGAAGATGGACTTTGGCCAGTCTGTGGCTGGACTTTTGTTCACTGCGTGAGTATTTTCCCCGCTGTGGGGGACTTTTGAAATTTGTCACCCGAAGAGGGACTTTGGTCAGTCTGTGGCTGGACTTTTGCTCACTACGGGAGACTTTTGCCCAATACGGGGGACTTTTGAAATTTGCCACCCGAAGATGGACTTTGGCCAGTCTGCGGATGGACCTTTGCTCACTGCGGGGGACTTTTGCCCATTGTAGGGGACTTTTTCCCACTGTTGGGAACTTTAGAAATTCGCCACCCGAAGATGAACTTTGGCTAGTCTGTGGCTGGACTTTTGCTCAATGTGGGAGACTTTTGCCCACCGTGGGGGATTGTTGCCCAATGTGGGGTACTTTAGAAATTTATTACCCGAAGATGGACTTTGGCCATTCTGTGGCTGGACTTTTGCTCATTGCGGGAGACTTTTGCCCACTGCGGGGGACTTTTGAAATTTTCCACCCGAAGATGGACTTTGGCCAGTCTGTGGCTAGACTTTTTCTCACTACGAAAGACCTTTTCCCACTGCGGAGAACTTTTGAAATTTTCCACCCGAATATGGACTTTGGCCAGTCCGTGGATGAACTTTTGCTTACTGCAGGAGACTTTTGACCACAACGGAGAATTTTGAAATTTGCCACCCGAAGATGGACTTTAGCCTGTCTGTGGCTGAACTTTTGCTCACTTCGGGAGACTTTGGCCGACAACAGGGGACTTTTGAAATTTGTCTCCCGAAGATGGACTTTGGCCAGTCTGTGGCTGGATGTTTGTTCACTACGGGAGACTTTTGCCCGCTGTGGGGGACTTTTGAAATTTGCAACCCGAAGATGGACTTTGGTCAGTCTGTGGCTGGACTTTTTCTCACTACGGGAGACTTTTGCACACTACGGGGGACTTTTGAAATTTGCCACCCAAAGATGGACTTTGGCTAGTCTGTGGTTGGACTTTTGCTCACTGTGGGAGACTTTTCCCCACTGTGGGGGATTGTTGCCCAATGTGGGGTACTTTAGAAATTTTCCACCCGAAGATGGACTTTGGCCATTCTGTGGCTGGACTTTTGCTCATTGCGGGAGACTTTTGCCCACTGCGGGGGACTTTTGAAATTTTCCACCCGAAGATGGACTTTGGCCAGTCTGAGGTTGGAATTTTGAAATTTTCCACCCGAAGATGGACTTTGGCCAGTCTGTGGTTGGACTTTTGGCCACTGCGGGGGACTTGTGAAATTTGTAACCCGAAGATGGACTTTGGCCAGTCTGTGGCTGGACTTTTGTTCACTGCGTGAGTATTTTCCCCGCTGTGGGGGACTTTTGAAATTTGTCACCCGAAGAGGGACTTTGGTCAGTCTGTGGCTGGACTTTTGCTCACTACGGGAGACTTTTGCCCAATACGGGGGACTTTTGAAATTTGCCACCCGAAGATGGACTTTGGCCAGTCTGCGGATGGACCTTTGCTCACTGCGGGGGACTTTTGCCCATTGTAGGGGACTTTTTCCCACTGTTGGGAACTTTAGAAATTCGCCACCCGAAGATGAACTTTGGCTAGTCTGTGGCTGGACTTTTGCTCAATGTGGGAGACTTTTGCCCACCGTGGGGGATTGTTGCCCAATGTGGGGTACTTTAGAAATTTATTACCCGAAGATGGACTTTGGCCATTCTGTGGCTGGACTTTTGCTCATTGCGGGAGACTTTTGCCCACTGCGGGGGACTTTTGAAATTTTCCACCCGAAGATGGACTTTGGCCAGTCTGTGGCTAGACTTTTTCTCACTACGAAAGACCTTTTCCCACTGCGGAGAACTTTTGAAATTTTCCACCCGAATATGGACTTTGGCCAGTCCGTGGATGAACTTTTGCTTACTGCAGGAGACTTTTGACCACAGCGGAGAATTTTGAAATTTGCCACCCGAAGATGGACTTTAGCCTGTCTGTGGCTGAACTTTTGCTCACTTCGGGAGACTTTGGCCGACAACAGGGGACTTTTGAAATTTGTCTCCCGAAGATGGACTTTGGCCAGTCTGTGGCTGGATTTTTCTCACTGCGGGAGACTTTTGCCCACTGTGGGGGACTTTTGAAATTTGCCACCCGAAGATTGACTTTGGCCATCTGTGGCTGGAGTTTTGCTCACTGTGGGAGACTTTTTCCCACTGTGGGGGACTTTTGAAATTTTCCACCTGAAGATAGACTTTGGCCAGTCTGTGGCTGGACTTTTGCTCACTACGGGAGACCTTTGCCCACTGTTGGGGACTTTGGAAATTTGCCACCCGAAGATGGACTTTGGCCAGTCTGTGGCTAGACTTTTGCTCACTGCGGGAGAATTTTGGCCACTACGGGGGACTTGTGAAATTTGTAACCCGAAGATGGACTTTGGCCAGTCTGTGGCTGGATGTTTGTTCACTGCGGGAGACTTTTGCCCGCTGTGGGGGACTTTTGAAATTTGCAACCCGAAGATGGACTTTGGTCAGTCTGTGGCTGGACTTTTTCTCACTACGGGAGACTTTTGCACACTACGGGGGACTTTTGAAATTTGCCACCCGAAGATGGACTTTGGCTAGTCTGTGGCTGGACTTTTGCTCACTGCGGGAGACTTTTTCCCACTGTGGGGGATTGTTGCCCAATGTGGGGTACTTTAGAAATTTGCCACCCGAAGATGGAATTTGGCCATTCTGTGGCTGGACTTTTGCTAATTGCGGGAGACTTTTGCCCATTGCGGGGGACTTTTGAAATTTTCCACCCGAAGATGGACTTTGGCCAGTCTGTGGCTGGACTTTTTCTCACTACGGGAGACCTTTTCCCACTGCGGAGAACTTTTGAAATTTTCCACCCGAAGATGGACTTTGGCCAGTCTGTGGCTGAACTTTTGCTTACTGCAGGAGACTTTTGCCCACAGCGGGGGACTTTTGAAATTTGCCACCCGAAGATGGACTTTGGCCTGCCTGTGGCTGAACTTTTGCTCACTTCGGGAGACTTTGGCCGACAACGAGGGACTTTTGAAATTTGTCTCCCGAAGATGGACATTGGCCAGTCTGTGGCTGGACTTTTGCTAACTGCGGGAAAATTTTGCCCACTGCGGGGGACTTTTGAAATTTGCCACCCGAAGATGGACTTTGGCCAGTCTGTGGCTGGACTTTTGCTCACTATGGGAGACTTTTGCCCACTGTGGGGGACCTTTTCCCACTGTGGGGTACTTTAGAAATTTGTCACCCGAAGATGGACTTTGGCCAGTCTGTGGCTGAACGTTTTCTCCCCATAAGAGACTTTTGCCCACTGCGTGAGACTTTTAAATTTGCCACCCAAAGATTGACTTTGGCCAGTTTGTGGCTGGACTTTTGCTCACTGCGGGAGACTTTTGCACACTGCGGGGGACTTTTCAAATTTTCCACCCGAAGATGGACTTTGGCCAGTCTGTGGCTGGAATTTTGCTCAATGCGGAAGACTTTTACCCACTGCGGGGTACTTTTGAAATTTGCCATCCGAATATGGACTTTGGTCAGTCTGTGGCTGGACTTTTGCTCACTACGAGAGACTTTTTCCCACTGCGGGGGACTTTTGAAATTTGCCACCTGAAGATGGACTTTGGCCAGTCTGTGGCTGGACTTTTTCTAACTGCTGAAGACTTTTTCCCACTGCGGGGGACATTTTAAATTTGCCACCCGAAGATGGATTCCGGCCAGTCTGTGGCTGGACTTTTGCTCACTGTGGGAGACTTTTCCCAACCGCGGTAGAATTTTGAAATTTGCCACCCGAAGATGTACTTTGGCTAGTCTGTGGTTCGACTTTTGCTCATTGTGGGAGTCTTTTGCCCACTGCGGGGGACTTTGGCCCATTGTGGGGTACTTTAAAAATTCGTCACCCAAAGATGGACTTTATCCAGTCTGTCGTTGTACTTTTACACATTGCGGGAGAATTTTGCCCATTGCGGGGTACTTTTGAAATTTGCCACACGAAGATGGACTTTGGTCAGTCTGTGGCTGGACTTTTTCTCACTATGGGAGATCTTTTCCCACTGCGGAGAACTTTTGAAATTTTCCACCCGAAGATGGACTTTGGCCAGTCTGTGGCTGAACTTTGGATTACTGCAGGAGACTTTTGCCCACAGCGGGGGACTTTTGAAATTTGCCACCCGAAGATGGACTTTGCCCTGTCTGTGGCTGAACTTTTGCTCACTTCGGGAGACTTTGGCCGACAATGGGGGACTTTTGAAATTTGTCTCCCGAAGATGGACTTTGGCCTGTCTGTGGCTGGACTTTTACTAACTGCGGGAGAATTTTGCCCACTGCGGGGGACTTTTGAAATTTGCCACCCGAAGATGGACTTTGGCTAGTCTGTGGTTGGACTTTTGCTCACTGTGGGAGACTTTTGCCCACTGTGGGGGACCTTTGCCCACTGTGGGGTACTTTAAAAATTTGCCACCCGAAGATAGACTTTGGCCAGTCTGTGGCTGGACTTTTGCTCATTGCGGGAGAGTATGTCCTACTGCGGGGGACCTTTGAAATTTGCCACACGAAAATGGACTTTGGCTAGTTTGTGGCTGGACTTTTGCTCACTATGGGAGACTTTTGCCCACTGCGGGAGACTTTTGCACACTGCGGGGGACTTTTCAAATTTTCCACCCGAAGATGGACTTTGGCCAGTCTGTGGCTGGAATTTTGCTCAATGCGGAAGACTTTTACCCACTGTGGGGTACTTTTGAAATTTGCCATCCAAATATGGACTTTGGCCAGTCTGTGGTTGGACTTTTGCTCACTACGAGAGACTTTTGCCCACTACGGGGGAATTTTGAAATTTGCCACCTGAAGATGGACTTTGGCCAGTCTGTGGCTGGACTTTTTCTAACTGCTGAAGACTTTTTCCCACTGCGGGGGACATTTTAAATTTGCCACCCGAAGATGGATTCCGGCCAGTCTGTAGCTGGACTTTTTCTCACTGCAGGAGACTTTTGCCCACTTCGGGGGACTTTTGAAATTTTTCATTCGAAGATGGACTTTGGCCAGTCTGTGGCTGAACTTTTGCCCACTGTGGGGGACTTTTTCCCATTGTGGGGAACTTTAGAAATTTGCCACCCGAAATGGACTTTTTCCAGTCTGTGGCTGGACTTTTGCTCACTCCGGTTGACTTTTGGCCAGTCTGTGGCTTGAATTTTACTCAATAAAGGAGACCTTTGCCCACAGCAGAGGACTTTTTAAATTTGCCACCCAAAGATTGACTTTGGCCAGTGTGTGGCTGATGTTTTGCTCACTGCGGGAGACTTTTGGCCAATGCATGGGACTTGTGAAATTTGTAACGCGAAGATGGACTTTGGCCAGTCTGTGGCTGGACTTTTGCTCACTGCGGGAGACTTTTGCCTGCTGTGGGGGACTTTTGAAATTTGCCACCCGAAGATGGACTTTGGGCAGTCTGTGGCTGGACTTTTGCTCACTGCGGGAGACTTTTGGCCACTATGGGGGACTTTTGAAATTTGCCACCCGAAGATGGACTTTGGCCAGTCTGTGGCTGGACTTTTGCTCACTGCGGGAGACTTTTGCAAACTGCGGGGGACTTTTGAAATTTGCTCCCCGAAGATGGACTTTGGCCAATCTGTGGGTGGACTTTTGCTCAATGCGGGAGACTATTGCTCAATGTAGGGGACATTTGCCCACTGAAGGGAACTTTAGAAATTCGCCACCCGAAGATGGACTTTGGCCAGTCTGTGGCTGGACTTTTGCTTACTGCGGGAACATTTGCCCACTGCGGGGTAATTTTGAAATTTGCCACCCGAAGATCGACATTGGCCAGTCTGTGGCTGGACTTTGGCTCACTGCGGGGGACTTTTGAAATTTGTCACCCGAAGATGGACTTTGGCTAGTCTGTGGATGGACTTTTGCTCACTGTGGAAGACTTTTGCCAACTGTGGGGGATTGTTGCCCAATGTGGGGTACTTTAGAAATTTGCCACCCGAAGATGGACTTTGGTCAGGCTGTGGCTGGACTTTTTCTCACTGTGGGAGACTTTTGCCCACTGCGGAGGACTTTTGAAATTTTCCACCCGAAGATGGATTAATGCCAGTCTGTGGCTGAACGTTTGCTCACTGCAAGAGACTTTTGCCCACTGCGTGAGACTTTTTAAATTTGCCACCCGAAGATTGACTTTGGCCAGTCTGTGGCTGGACTTTTGCTCACTGCGGGAGATTTTTGGCCAATGCGGGGGACTTTTGAAATTTGTAACTTGAAGATAAACTTTGGCCAGTCTGTGGCTGGTCTTTTGCTCACTGCGGGAGACCTTTGCCCACTGTTGGGGACTTTGGCTCACTGCGGGAGAATTTGGCCCACTGCGTGAGACTTTTTAAATTTGCCCCCTGAAGATTGACTTTGGCCAGTCTATGGCTGGACTTTTGCTCATTGGGGGAGACTTTTGGCCAATGCGGGGGACTTTTGAAATTTGTAACCTGAAGATAAACTTTGGCCAGTCTGTAACTGGACTTTTGCTCACTGCGGAAGAATTTTGCTCGCTGTGGGGGACTTTTGAAATTTGCCACCCGATGATGGACTTTGGTCAGTCTGTGGCTGGACTTTTGCTCACTGCGGGGACTTTTGCCCACTACGGGGGACTTTTGAAATTTTCCACCCGAAGATGGACTTTGGCCAGTCTGTGGCTGGACTTTTGCTCACTGCGGGAGACTTTTGCCCACTGCGGGGGACTTTTAAAATTTGCCCCCCGAAGATGGACCTTGGCCAATCTGTGGGTGGACTTTTTCTCAATGCGGGGGACTTTTGATCACTGTAGGGGACTTTTGCCCACTGAAGGGAACTTTAGAAATTTGCCACCCGACGATGGACTTTGGCCAGTCTGTCGTTGGACTTTTGCTCACTGCGGGAACATTTGCCCACTGCGGGGGACTTTGGCCAGTCTGTGGCTGGACTTTGGCTCACTGCGGGAACATTTGCCCACTGCGGGGTACTTTTGAAATTTGCCACCCGAAGATGGACATTGGCCAGTCTGTGGCTGGACTTTGGCTCACTGCGGGAGACTTTTGCGCACTGCGGGGGACTTTGGAAATCTGTCACCCGAAGATGGACTTTGGCTAGTCTGTGGCTGGACTTTTGCTCACTGTGGAAGACTTTTGCCAACTGTGGGGCATTGTTGCCCAATGTGGGGTACTTTAGAAATTTGCCACCCGAAGATGGACTTTGGCCAGTCTGTGGCTGGACTTTTTCTCACTGCGGGAGACTTTTGCCCACTGCGGAGGACTTTTGAAATTTGCCACCCGAAGATGGATTATGGCCAGTCTGTGGCTGAACGTTTGCTCACTGCAAGAGACTTTTGCCCACTGCGTGAGACTTTTTAAATTTGCCACCCGAAGATTGACTTTGGTCAGTCTGTGGCTGGACTTTTGCTCACTGCGGGAGACTTTTGGCCAATGCGGGGGACTTTTGAAATTTGTAACCTGAAGATAAACTTTGGCCAGTCTGTGGCTGGTCTTTTGCTCACTTCGGGAGACCTTTGCCCACTGTTGGGGACTTTTGCTCACTGCGGGAGACTTTTGCCCACTGCGTGAGACTGTTGAAATTTGCCACACGAAGATTGACTTTGGTCAGTCTATGGCTGGACTTTTGCTCACTCCGGGAGACTTTTGGCCAATGCGGGGGACTTTTGAAATTTGTAACCTGAAGATAAACTTTGGCCAGTCTGTGGCTGGACTTTTGCTCACTGCGGGAGAATTTTGCCCGCTGTGGGGGACTTTTGAAATTTGCCACCCGAAGATGGACTTTGGTCAGTCTGTGGCTGGACTTTTGCTCACTGCGGGGACTTTTGCCCACTACGGGGGACTTTTGAAATTTGCCACCCGATGATGGACTTTGGCCAGTCTGTGGCTGGACTTTTGCTCACTACGGGAGACTTTAGCCCACTGCGGGGGACTTTTGAAATTTGCCCCACGAAGATGGACTTTGGCCAATCTGTGGGTGAACTTTTGCTCAATGCGGGGGACTTTTGCTCACTGTAGGGGACTTTTGCCCACTGAAGGGAACTTTAGAAATTCGCCACCCGAAGATGGACTTTGGCCAGTCTGTGGTTGGACTTTTGCTCACTGCAGGAATATTTGCCCACTGCGGGGGACTTTGGCCAGTCTGTGGCTGGACTTTGGCTCACTGCGGGGTACTTTAGAACTTTTCCACCCGAAGATCGACATTGGCCAGTCTGTGGCTGGACTTTGGCTCACTCCGGGGGACTTTTGAAATTTGTCACCCGAAGATGGACTTTGGCTAGTCTGTGGATGGACTTTTGCTCACTGTGGAAGACTTTTGCCAACTGTGGGGGATTGTTGCCCACTATGGGGAACTTTAGAAATTCGCCACCCAAAGATGGACTTTGGCTAGTCTGTGGCAGGACTTTTGCTCACTGTGGGGGATTGTTTCCCAATGTGGGGTAATTTAGAAATTCGCCACCCGAAGATGGACTTTGGCCATTCTGTGGCTGGAATTTTGCTCATTGCGGGAGTCTTTTGCCCACTGCGGGGGACTTTTGAAATTTTCCACCCGAAGATGGACTTTGGCCAGTCTGTGGCTGGACTTTTTCTCACTACGGGAGACCTTTTCCCACTGCGGAGAACTTTTGAAATTTTCCACCCGAAAATGGACTTTGGCCAGTCTGTGGCTGAACTTTTGCTTATTGCAGGAGACTTTTGCACACAGCGGGGAACTTTTGAAATTCGCCACCCGAAGATGGACTTTGGCCATTCTGTGGCTGGACTTTTGCTCACTGCGGGAGACTTTTGCCCACTGTGGGGGACTTTTGAAATTTGCCACCCGAAGATTGACTTTGGCCATCTGTGGCTGGAGTTTTGCTCACTGTGGGAGACTTTTTCCCACTGTGGGGGACTTTTGAAATTTTCCACCCGAAGATGGACTTTGGCCAGTCTGTGGCTGAACTTTTGCTCAATGTGGGAGACCTTTGCCCACTGTTGGGGACTTTGGAAATTTGCCACCCGAAGATGGACTTTGTCCAGTTTGTGGCTGGACTTTTGCTCACTGCGGGAGACTTTTGCCCACTGGGAGGGACTTTTCAAATTTTCCATCCGAAGATGGACTTTGGACAGTCTTTGGCTGGACTTTTGCTCAATGCGGAAGACTTTTACCCACTGCGGGGGACTTTTGAAATTTGCCATCCGAAGATGGACTTTGGCCAGTCTGTGGCTGGACGTTTGCTCACTACGAGAGACTTTTGCCCGCTGCGAGGGACTTTTGAAATTTTCCACCTGAAGATGGACTTTGGCCAGTCTGTGGCTGAACTTTTTCTAACTGCTGAAGACTTTTTCCCACTGCGGGGGACATTTTTAATTTGCCTTCCGAAGATGGACTCCGGCCAGTCTGTGGCTGGACTTTAGCTCACTGCGGGAGACTTTTTCCAACCGCGGTGGACTTTTGAAATTTGCCACCCGAAGATGGACTTTGGCTTGTCTGTGGTGGGACTTTTGCTCATTGTGGGAGTCTTTTGCCCACTGTGGGGGACATTTGCCCATTGTGGGGTACTTTAAAAATTCGCCACCCAAAGATGGACTTTGTCCAGTCTGTCGCTGTACTTTTGCACATTGCGGGAGAATTTTGCCCACTGCGGGGTACTTTTGAAATTTGCACTCGAAGATGGACTTTGGCCAGTCTGTGGCTGGACTCTGACTCACTGCGAGAGACTTTTACCCACTGCGGGGAATTTGGAACTTTGTCACCCGAAGATGGACTTTGGCTAGTCTGTGGCTGGACTTTTGCTCACAGTTGGAGACTTTTGCCCATTGTGGGGGACTTTTGCTCAATGTGGGGTACTTTAGAAATTTTCCACCCGAAATGGACTTTTTCCAGTCTGTGACTGGACTTTTGCTCACTAAGGAAGACTTTTGCCCACTACGGGGGAATTTCGAAATATGCCACCCGAAGATGGACTTTGGCCAGTCTGTGGATGGACTTTGTCTCACTACGGGAGACCTTTGCCCACTGCGGAGGACTTTTGAAATTTGCCACCCGAAGATGGACTTTGGCCAGTCTGTGGCTGAACTTTTGCTCACTGCAGGAGACTTTTGCCCACTGCGGGGAACTTTTGAAATTTGTCACTCGAAGATGGACTTTGGCCAGTCTGTGGCTGAACTTTTGCCCACTGTGGGGGACTTTTGCCCATTGTGGGGTACTTTAGAAATTTGCCAACCGAAATGGACTTTTTCCAGTCTGTGTCTGGACTTTTGCAAACTCCGGGTGACTTTTGCCCACTGCGGGGGACTTTTGAAATTTGCCACCCGAAGATGGACTTTGGCCAGTCTGTGGCTTGACTTTTTCTCACTACGGGAGACCATTGCCCACTGCGGAGGACTTTTTAAATTTGTCACCCGAAGATTGACTTTGGCTAGTGTGTGGCTGGACTTTTGCTCTTTGCGGGAGACTTTTGGCCAATGCGTGGGACTTGTGAAATTTGTAACGCGAAGATGGACTTTGGCCAGTCTGTGGCTGGACTTTTGCTCACTGCGGGAGACTTTTGCCCGCTGTGGGGGACTTTTGAAATTTGCCACCCGAAGATGGACTTTGGTCAGTCTGTGGCTGGACTTTTGCTCACTGCGGGAGACTTTTGCCCACTATGGGGGACTTTTGAAATTTGCCACCCGAAGATGGACTTTGGCCAGTCTGTGGCTGGACTTTTGCTCACTGCGGGAGACTTTTGCCAACTGCGGGGGACTTTTGAAATTTGCTCCCCGAAGATGGACTTTGGCCAATCTGTGGGTGGACTTTTGCTCAATGCGGGAGATTATTGCTCAATGTAGGGGACATTTGCCCACTGAAGGGAACTTTAGAAATTCGCCACCCGAAGATGGACTTTGGCCAGTCTGTGGCTGGACTTTTGCTTACTGCGGGAACATTTGCCCACTGCGGGGTAATTTTGAAATTTGCCACCCGAAGATCGACATTGGCCAGTCTGTGGTTGGACTTTGGCTCACTGCGGGGGACTTTTGAAATTTGTCACCCGAAGATGGACTTTGGCTAGTTTGTGGATGGACTTTTGCTCACTGTGGAAGACTTTTGCCAACTGTGGGGGATTGTTGCCCAATGTGGGGTACTTTAGAAATTTGCCACCCGAAGATGGACTTTGGTCAGGCTGTGGCTAGACTTTTTCTCACTGTGGGAGACTTTTGCCCACTGCGGAGGACTTTTGAAATTTTCCACCCGAAGATGGATTAATGCCAGTCTGTGGCTGAACGTTTGCTCACTGCAAGAGACTTTTGCCCACTGCGTGAGACTTTTTAAATTTGCCACCCGAAGATTGACTTTGGCCAGTCTGTGGCTGGACTTTTGCTCACTGCGGGAGACTTTTGGCCAATGCGGGGGACTTTTGAAATTTGTAACTTGAAGATAAACTTTGGCCAGTCTGTGGCTGGTCTTTTGCTCACTGCGGGAGACCTTTGCCCACTGTTGGGGACTTTGGCTCACTGCGGGAGAATTTGGCCCACTGCGTGAGACTTTTTAAATTTGCCCCCTGAAGATTGACTTTGGCCAGTCTATGGCTGGACTTTTGCTCATTGCGGGAGACTTTTGGCCAATGCGGGGGACTTTTGAAATTTGTAACCTGAAGATAAACTTTGGCCAGTCTGTAACTGGACTTTTGCTCACTGCGGAAGAATTTTGCTCGCTGTGGGGGACTTTTGAAATTTGCCACCCGATGATGGACTTTGGTCAGTCTGTGGCTGGACTTTTGCTCACTGCGGGGACTTTTGCCCACTGCGGGGGACTTTTAAAATTTGCCCCCCGAAGATGGACCTTGGCCAATCTGTGGGTGGACTTTTTCTCAATGCGGGGGACTTTTGATCACTGTAGGGGACTTTTGCCCACTGAAGGGAACTTTAGAAATTTGCCACCCGACGATGGACTTTGGCCAGTCTGTCGTTGGACTTTTGCTCATTGCGGGAACATTTGCCCACTGCGGGGGACTTTGGCCAGTCTGTGGCTGGACTTTGGCTCACTGCGGGAACATTTTCCCACTGCGGGGTACTTTTGAAATTTGCCACCCGAAGATGGACATTGGCCAGTCTGTGGCTGGACTTTGGCTCACTGCGGGAGACTTTTGCGCACTGCGGGGGACTTTTGAAATCTCTCACCCGAAGATGGACTTTGGCTAGTCTGTGGCTGGACTTTTGCTCACTGTGGAAGACTTTTGCCAACTGTGGGGCATTGTTGCCCAATGTGGGGTACTTTAGAAATTTGCCACCCGAAGATGGACTTTGGCCAGTCTGTGGCTGGACTTTTTCTCACTGCGGGAGACTTTTGCCCACTGCGGAGGACTTTTGAAATTTGCCACCCGAAGATGGATTATGGCCAGTCTGTGGCTGAACGTTTGCTCACTGCAAGAGACTTTTGCCCACTGCGTGAGACTTTTTAAATTTGCCACCCGATGATTGACTTTGGTCAGTCTGTTGCTGGACTTTTGCTCACTGCGGGAGACTTTTGGCTAATGCGGGGGACTTTTGAAATTTGTAACCTGAAGATAAACTTTGGCCAGTCTGTGGCTGGTCTTTTGCTCACTTCGGGAGACCTTTGCCCACTGTTGGGGACTTTTGCTCACTGCGGGAGACTTTTGCCCACTGCGTGAGACTTTTTAAATTTGCCACACGAAGATTGACTTTGGTCAGTCTATGGCTGGACTTTTGCTCACTCCGGGAGACTTTTGGCCAATGCGGGGGACTTTTGAAATTTGTAACCTGAAGATAAACTTTGGCCAGTCTGTGGCTGGACTTTTGCTCACTGCGGGAGAATTTTGCCCGCTGTGGGGGACTTTTGAAATTTGCCACCCGAAGATAGACTTTGGTCAGTCTGTGGCTGGACTTTTGCTCACTGCGGGGACTTTTGCCCACTACGGGGGACTTTTGAAATTTGCCACCCGATGATGGACTTTGGCCAGTCTGTGGCTGGACTTTTGCTCACTACGGGAGACTTTAGCCCACTGCGGGGGACTTTTGAAATTTGCCCCACGAAGATGGACTTTGGCCAATCTGTGGGTGAACTTTTGCTCAATGCGGGGGACTTTTGCTCACTGTAGGGGACTTTTGCCCACTGAAGGGAACTTTAGAAATTCGCCACCCGAAGATGGACTTTGGCCAGTCTGTGGTTGGACTTTTGCTCACTGCAGGAATATTTGCCCACTGCGGGGGACTTTGGCCAGTCTGTGGCTGGACTTTGGCTCACTGCGGGGTACTTTAGAACTTTTCCACCCGAAGATGGACTTTGGCCAGTCTGTGGCTGGACTTTTGCTCATTGCGGGAGACCTTTCCCCACTGCGAGGGAATTTTGAAATTTGCCACCCGAAGATGGACTTTGGCCAGTCCGTGGCTTGACTTTTTAACACTACGGGACACCTTTTCCCAATGCGGAGAACTTTTCCCACTGCGGAGAACTTTTGAAATTTTTCACCCGAAGATGGACTTTGGCCAGTTTGTGGCTGAACTTTTGCTCACTGCAGGAGACTTTTGCCCACAGCGGGGGACTTTTGAAATTTGCCACCCGAAGATGCACTTTGGCCTGTCTGTGGCTGAACTTTGACTCACTTCGGGAGACTTTTGCCGACAACGGGGGACTTTGGAAATTTTCCACCCGAAGATGTACTTTGGCCAGTCTGTGGCTGAACTTTTGCTCACTGCGGGAGACTTTTGCCCACTGTGGGAACGTTTGAAATCGCCACCCGAAGATTGACTTTGGCCATCTGTGGCTGGGCTTTTGCTCACTACGGAAGACTTTTGCCCACTGCGGGGGAATTTTGAAATTTTCCACCCGAATATGGACTTCGGCCAGTCTGTGGCTGGAATTTTGCTCACTGCTGGAGACTTTTGCCCATTACAGGGGACTTTTGAAATTTGCCACCCGAAGATTTACTTTGGCTAGTCTGTGGTTGGACTTTTGCGCACTGTGGGAGACTTTTGCCCACTGTGGGGGACTTTTGCCCACTGTGGGGTACGTTAGCAATTCGCCACCCGAAGATGGACTTTGGCCAGTCTATGGCTGAACTTTTTCTCACTGTAGGAACTTTTACCCACTGCGGGGTACTTTTGAAATTTGCCACCCGAAGATGGACTTTGGCCAGTCTGTAGATGGACTTTGGCTCACTGCGGGGGACTTTTGAAATTTGTCACCCGAAGATCGACTTTGTCTAGTCTGTGGCTGGAATTTTGCTCACTGTGGGAGACTTTTGCCTACTGTGGGGGACTGTTTCCCAATGTGGGGTACTTTAGAAATTTTACACCCGAAGATGGACTTTTGTCAGTCTGTGGCTGAACTTTTGCTCACTGCAGGACACTTTTACCCACAGCGGGGGACTTTTGAAATTTGCCACCCGAAGATGGACTTTGGCCAGTCTGTGGCTGAAATTTTGCTCACTGCGGGAGACTTTTGCCCACTGCGGGGGACTTTTGAAATTTACCACCCGAAGATGGACTTTGGCCAGTCTGTGGCTGGACTTTTTCTCACTGCGGGAGACTTTTTGCCACTGCGGGGAATTTTGAAATTTGCCACCCGAAGATGGACTTTGGCTAGTCTGTGGCTGGACTTTTACTCACTGTGGAAGACTTTTGCCCACTGTGGGGGACCTTTGCCCACTGTGGGGTACTTTAGAAATTTGCCACCCGAAGATGGACTTTGGCCAGTCTGTGGCTGGACTTTTTCTCACTGCGGGAGACTTTTGCCCACTGCGGAGGACTTTTGAAATTTGCCACCCGAAGATGGATTATGGCGAGTCTGTGGCTGAACGTTTGCTCACTGCAAGAGACTTTTGCCCACTACGTGAGACTTTTAAATTTGCGACCCGAAGATTGACTTTGGCCAGTCTGTGGCTGGACTTTTGCTCACTGCGGGAGACTTTTGGCCACTGCGGGGGACTTGTGAAATTTGTAACCCGAAGATGGACTTTGGCCAGTCTGTGGCTGGACTTTTGTTCACTGCGGGAGACTCTTTCCCGTTGTGGGGGACTTTTGAAATTTGCCACCCGAAGATGGACTTTGGTCAGTCTATGGCTGGACTTATGCTCACTGCGGGAGACTTTTGCCCACTATGGGGGACTTTTGAAATTTGCCACCCGAAGATGGACTTTGGCCAGTCTGTCGCTGGACTTTTGCTCACTGCGGGAGACTTTTGCCCATTGTAGGGGTTTTGCCCACTGTGGCGAACTTTAGATATTCGCCACCCGAA
Organism: Lathyrus aphaca; assembly: GCA_963966055.1. Lineage (NCBI taxonomy): Eukaryota > Viridiplantae > Streptophyta > Magnoliopsida > Fabales > Fabaceae > Lathyrus > Lathyrus aphaca. The sequence goes on from OZ014521.1 coordinate 451,395,931, forward strand.
GATGGACTTTGGCTAGTCTGTGGCTGGACTTTTGCTCACTGTAGGAGACGTTTTCCCACTGTGGGGGATTATTGCCCAATGTGGGGTACTTTAGAAATTTGCCACCCGAAGATGGACTTTGGCCATTCTGTGGCTGGACTTTTGCTCATCGCGGGAGACTTTTGCCCACTGCGGGGGACTTTTGAAATTTTCGACCCGAAGATGGACTTTGGCCAGGCAGTGGCTGGACTTTTTCTCACTACGGGAGACCTTTTCCCACTGCGGAGAACCTTTGAAATATTCCACCCGAAGATGGACTTTGGCCAGTCTGTTGCTGAACATTTGCTTACTGCAGGAGACTTTTACCCACAGTGGGGGACTTTTGAAATTTACCACCCGAAGATGGACTTTGGCCTGTCTGTGGCTGAACTTTTGCTTACTTTGGGAGACTTTGGCCGACAACGGGGGACTTTTGAAATTTGTCTCCCGAAGATGGACTTTGGCCAGTCTGTGGCTGGAATTTTGCTCACTGCGGGAGAATTTTGCCCACTGCGGGGGACTTTTTAAATTTGCCACCCGAAGATGGACTTTGGCTAGTCTGTGGCTGGACTTTTGCTCACTGTGGGAGACTTTTGCCCACTGTGGGGGACGTTTGCCCACTGTGGGGTACTTTAGAAATTTGCCACCCGAAGATGGACTTTGTCCAGTCTGTGGCTGGACTTTTGCTCATTGCGGGAGACTTTTGCCCACTGCGGGGGACTTTTGAAATATGCCACCCGAAAATGGACTTTGGCTAGTCTGTGGCTGGACTTTTGCTCACTATGGGAGTCTTTTTCCCACTGTGGGGGAACTTTTCCCACTGTGGGGTACTTTAGAAATTTGCCACCCTAAGATGGACATTGGCCAATCTGTGGCTGGACTTTTTCTCACTGCGGGAACTTTTACCCACTTGGGTACTTTTGAAATTTGCCACCCGAAGATGGACTTTGGCCAATCTGAGGCTGGACTTTGCCTCACTGCGGGAAACTTTTTCCCACTACGGGGGACTTTTGAATTTTGTCACCCGAAGATGGACTTTGGCTAGTCTGTGGCTGGACTTTTGCTCACTGTGGGAGTCTTTTGCCCACTGTTGGGGACTGTTGCCTAATGTGGGGTACTTTAGAAATTTGCCACCCGAAGATGGACTTTGGCCAGTCTGTGGCTGAACTTTTGCTCACTGCATGACACTTTTGCCCACAGCGGGGGACTTTTGAAATTTGCCACCCGAAGGTGGACTTTGGCTAGTCTGTGGCTGGACCTTTGCTCACTGTGGAAGACTTTTGCCCACTGTGGGGGATTGTTGCCCATTGTGGGTTACTTTAGAAATTTGCCACCCGAAGATGGACTTTAGCTAGTCTGTGGCTGAACTTTTGCTCATTGCGGGAGACTTGTGCCCACTGTGAGGGAATTTTGAAATTTGCCACCCGAATATGGACTTTGGCCAGTCCGTGGCTTGACTTTTTCTCAATATGGGAGACCTTCTCCCACTGCGGAGAACTTTTCCCACTGCGGAGAACTTTTGAAATTTTTCACCCGAAGATGGACTTTGGCCAGTCTGTGGCTGAGCTTTTGCTCACTGCAGGAGACTTTTGCCCACAGCGGGGGACTTTTGAAATTTGCCACCCGAAGATGGACTTTGGCCTGTCTGTGGCTGAACTTTTGCTCACTTCGGGAGAAATTTGCCGACAACGGGGGACTTTTGAAATTTGTCTTCAGAAGATGGACTTTGGCCAGTCTATTGATGGACTTTTGCTCACTGCGGGAGACTTTTGCCCACTACGGGGGACTTTTGAAATTTGTCACCCGAAGATGGACTTTGACTAGTTTTTGGCTGGACTTTTGCACACTGTGGAAGACTTTTGCCCACTGTGGGGGATTGTTGCACAATGTGGGGTACTTTAGAAATTTGCCACCCGAAGATGGACTTTGGCTAGTCTATGGCTGGACTTTTGCTCACTATGGGAGACCTTTGCCCACTGTGGGGGATCTTTGCCCACTGTGGGGTACTTTAGAAATTTGCCACCCGAAGATGGACTTTGGCCATTCTGTGGCTGGACTTTTGCTCATCGCGGGAGACTTTTGCCCACTGCGGGGGACTTTTGAAATTTTCGACCCGAAGATGGACTTTGGCCAGGCAGTGGCTGGACTTTTTCTCACTACGGGAGACCTTTTCCCACTGCGGAGAACCTTTGAAATATTCCACCCGAAGATGGACTTTGGCCAGTCTGTTGCTGAACATTTGCTTACTGCAGGAGACTTTTACCCACAGTGGGGGACTTTTGAAATTTACCACCCGAAGATGGACTTTGGCCTGTCTGTGGCTGAACTTTTGCTTACTTTGGGAGACTTTGGCCGACAACGGGGGACTTTTGAAATTTGTCTCCCGAAGATGGACTTTGGCCAGTCTGTGGCTGGAATTTTGCTCACTGCGGGAGAATTTTGCCCACTGCGGGGGACTTTTTAAATTTGCCACCCGAAGATGGACTTTGGCTAGTCTGTGGCTGGACTTTTGCTCACTGTGGGAGACTTTTGCCCACTGTGGGGGACGTTTGCCCACTGTGGGGTACTTTAGAAATTTGCCACCCGAAGATGGACTTTGTCCAGTCTGTGGCTGGACTTTTGCTCATTGCGGGAGACTTTTGCCCACTGCGGGGGACTTTTGAAATATGCCACCCGAAAATGGACTTTGGCTAGTCTGTGGCTGGACTTTTGCTCACTATGGGAGTCTTTTTCCCACTGTGGGGGAACTTTTCCCACTGTGGGGTACTTTAGAAATTTGCCACCCTAAGATGGACATTGGCCAATCTGTGGCTGGACTTTTTCTCACTGCGGGAACTTTTACCCACTTGGGTACTTTTGAAATTTGCCACCCGAAGATGGACTTTGGCCAATCTGAGGCTGGACTTTGCCTCACTGCGGGAAACTTTTTCCCACTACGGGGGACTTTTGAATTTTGTCACCCGAAGATGGACTTTGGCTAGTCTGTGGCTGGACTTTTGCTCACTGTGGGAGTCTTTTGCCCACTGTTGGGGACTGTTGTCTAATGTGGGGTACTTTAGAAATTTGCCACCCGAAGATGGACTTTGGCCAGTCTGTGGCTGAACTTTTGCTCACTGCATGACACTTTTGCCCACAGCGGGGGACTTTTGAAATTTGCCACCCGAAGGTGGACTTTGGCTAGTCTGTGGCTGGACCTTTGCTCACTGTGGAAGACTTTTGCCCACTGTGGGGGATTGTTGCCCATTGTGGGTTACTTTAGAAATTTGCCACCCGAAGATGGACTTTAGCTAGTCTGTGGCTGAACTTTTGCTCATTGCGGGAGACTTGTGCCCACTGTGAGGGAATTTTGAAATTTGCCACCCGAATATGGACTTTGGCCAGTCCGTGGCTTGACTTTTTCTCAATATGGGAGACCTTCTCCCACTGCGGAGAACTTTTCCCACTGCGGAGAACTTTTGAAATTTTTCACCCGAAGATGGACTTTGGCCAGTCTGTGGCTGAGCTTTTGCTCACTGCAGGAGACTTTTGCCCACAGCGGGGGACTTTTGAAATTTGCCACCCGAAGATGGACTTTGGCCTGTCTGTGGCTGAACTTTTGCTCACTTCGGGAGAAATTTGCCGACAACGGGGGACTTTTGAAATTTGTCTTCAGAAGATGGACTTTGGCCAGTCTATTGATGGACTTTTGCTCACTGCGGGAGACTTTTGCCCACTACGGGGGACTTTTGAAATTTGTCACCCGAAGATGGACTTTGACTAGTTTTTGGCTGGACTTTTGCACACTGTGGAAGACTTTTGCCCACTGTGGGGGATTGTTGCACAATGTGGGGTACTTTAGAAATTTGCCACCCGAAGATGGACTTTGGCTAGTCTATGGCTGGACTTTTGCTCACTATGGGAGACCTTTGCCCACTGTGGGGGATCTTTGCCCACTGTGGGGTACTTTAGAAATTTGCCACCCCAAGATGGACTTTGCGCATTCTGTGGTTGTAATTTTGCTCACTGCGGGAGTCTTTTGCCCACTGCGGGGGACTTTTGAAATTTGCCACCTGAAAATGGACTTTGACTAGTGTGTGGCTGGACTTTTGAAATTTGCCACCCGAAGATGGATTATGGCCAGTCTTTGGCTGAACGTTTGCTCTCTGCAAGAGACTTTTGCCCACTGCGTGAGACTTTTAAATTTGCCACCCGAAGATTGACTTTGGCCAGTCTGTGGCTGGACTTTTGCTCACTGCGGGAGACTTTTGGCCACTGCGGGGGACTTGTGAAATTTGTAACCCGGAGATGAACTTTGACCAGTCTGTGGCGGGACTTTTGTTCACTGCGGGAGACTTTTGCCCACTGTGGGGGACTTTTGAAATTTGCCACCCAAAGATGGACTTTGGTCAGTCTGTGGATGGACATTTGCTCACTGCGGGAGACATTTGCACACTGCGGGGGACTTTTGAAATTTGCCCCCCGATGATGGACTTTGGCCAATCTGTGGGTGGACTTTTGCTAAATGCGGGAGACTTTTGCCCATTGTAGGGGACTTTTGCCCACTGTGGGGAACTTTAAAAATTCGCCACCAAAAGATGGACTTTGGCTAGTCTGTGGCTGGACTTTTGCTAACTGTGGGAGACTTTTGCCCACAGCGGGGGACTTTTGAAATTTACCACCCGAAGATGGACTTTGGCCTGTCTGTGGCTGAACTTTTGCTTACTTCGGGAGAATTTGGCCGACAACGGGGGACTTTTGAAATTTGTCTCCCGAAGATGGACTTTGGCCAGTCTGTGGCTGGAATTTTGCTCACTGCGGGAGAATTTTGCCCACTGCGGGGGACTTTTGAAATTTGCCACCCGAAGATGGACTTTGGCTAGTCTGTGGCTGGACTTTTGCTCACTGTGGGAGACTTTTGCCCACTGTGGGGGACCTTTGCCCACTGTGGGGTACTTTAGAAATTTGCCACCCGAAGATGGACTTTGCCCAGTCTGTGGCTGGACTTTTGCTCAATGCGGGAGACTTTTGCCCACTGCGGGGGACTTTTGAAATTTGCCCCCCGATGATGGACTTTGGCCAATCTGTGGGTGGACTTTTGCTCAATGCGGGAGACATTTGCCCATTGTAGGGGACTTTTGCCCACTGTGGGGAACTTTAGAAATTCGCCACCCGAAGATGGACTTTGGCTAGTCTGTGGCTGGACTTTTGCTCACTATGGGAGACCTTTGCCCACTGTGGGGGATCTTTGCCCACTGTGGGGTACTTTAGAAATTTGCCACCCCAAGATGGACTTTGCGCAGTCTGTGGTTGTACTTTTGCTCACTACGGGAGTCTTTTGCCCACTGCGGGGGACTTTTGAAATTTGCCACCCGAAAATGGACATTGACTAGTGTGTGGCTGGACTTTTGCTCACTATGGGAGACTTTTTCCCACTGTGGGGGACCTTCGCCGACTGTGGGGTACTTTAGAAATTTGCCACCCGAAGATGGACATTGGATAGTCTGTGGCTGGACTTTTTCTCACTGTGGGAGACTATTGCCCACTGCGGAGGACTTTTGAAATTTGCCACCCGAAGATGGATTATGGCCAGTCTGTGGCTGAACGTTTGCTCTCTGCAAGAGACTTTTGCCCACTGCGTGAGACTTTTAAATTTGCCACCCGAAGATTGACTTTGGCCAGTCTGTGGCTGGACTTTTGCTCACTGCGGGAGACTTTTGGCCACTGCGGGGGACTTGTGAAATTTGTAACCCGGAGATGAACTTTGACCAGTCTGTGGCGGGACTTTTGTTCACTGCGGGAGACTTTTGCCCACTGTGGGGGACTTTTGAAATTTGCCACCCGAAGATGGACTTTGGTCAGTCTGTGGATGGACATTTGCTCACTGCGGGAGACATTTGCACACTGCGGGGGACTTTTGAAATTTGCCCCCCGATGATGGACTTTGGCCAATCTGTGGGTGGACTTTTGCTCAATGCGGGAGACTTTTGCCCATTGTAGGGGACTTTTGCCCACTGTGGGGAACTTTAAAAATTCGCCACCAGAAGATGGACTTTGGCTAGTCTGTGGCTGGACTTTTGCTAACTGTGGGAGACTTTTGCCCACAGCGGGGGAGTTTTGAAATTTACCACCCGAAGATGGACTTTGGCCTGTCTGTGGCTGAACTTTTGCTTACTTCGGGAGAATTTGGCCGACAACGGGGGACTTTTGAAATTTGTCTCCCGAAGATGGACTTTGGCCAGTCTGTGGCTGGAATTTTGCTCACTGCGGGAGAATTTTGCCCACTGCGGGGGACTTTTGAAATTTGCCACCCGAAGATGGACTTTGGCTAGTCTGTGGCTGGACTTTTGCTCACTGTGGGAGACTTTTGCCCACTGTGGGGGACCTTTGCCCACTGTGGGATACTTTAGAAATTTGCCACCCGAAGATGGACTTTGCCCAGTCTGTGGCTGGACTTTTGCTCAATGCGGGAGACTTTTGCCCACTGCGGGGGACTTTTGAAATTTGCCCCCCGATGATGGACTTTGGCCAATCTGTGGGTGGACTTTTGCTCAATGCGGGAGACTTTTGCCCATTGTAGGGGACTTTTGCCCACTGTGGGGAACTTTAAAAATTCGCCACCAAAAGATGGACTTTGGCTAGTCTGTGGCTGGACTTTTGCTAACTGTGGGAGACTTTTGACCACAGCGGGGGACTTTTGAAATTTACCACCCGAAGATGGACTTTGGCCTGTCTGTGGCTGAACTTTTGCTTACTTCGGGAGAATTTGGCCGACAACGGGGGACTTTTGAAATTTGTCTCCCGAAGATGGACTTTGGCCAGTCTGTGGCTGGAATTTTGCTCACTGCGGGAGAATTTTGCCCACTGCGGGGGACTTTTGAAATTTGCCAACCGAAGATGGACTTTGGCTAGTCTGTGGCTGGACTTTTGCTCACTGTGGGAGACTTTTGCCCACTGTGGGGGACCTTTGCCCACTGTGGGGTACTTTAGAAATTGGCCACCCAAAGATGGACTTTGCCCAGTCTGTGGCTGGACTTTTGCTCAATGCGGGAGACTTTTGCCCACTGCGGGGGACTTTTGAAATTTGCCCCCCGATGATGGACTTTGGCCAATCTGTGTGTGGACTTTTGCTCAATGCGGGAGACTTTTGCCCATTGTAGGGGACTTTTGCCCACTGTGGGGAACTTTAGAAATTCGCCACCCGAAGATGGACTTTGGCTAGTCTGTGGCTGGACTTTTGCTCACTATGGGAGACCTTTGCCCACTGTGGGGGATCTTTGCCCACTGTGGGGTACTTTAGAAATTTGCCACCCCAAGATGGACTTTGCGCAGTCTGTGGTTGTACTTTTGCTCACTACGGGAGTCTTTTGCCCACTGCGGGGGACTTTTGAAATTTGCCACCCGAAAATGGACTTTGACTAGTGTGTGGCTGGACTTTTGCTCACTATGGGAGACTTTTTCCCACTGTGGGGGACCTTCGCCGACTGTGGGGTACTTTAGAAATTTGCCACCCGAAGATGGACATTGGATAGTCTGTGGCTGGACTTTTTCTCACTGTGGGAGACTATTGCCCATTGCGGAGGACTTTTGAAATTTGCCACCCGAAGATGGATTATGGCCAGTCTGTGGCTGAACGTTTGCTCTCTGCAAGAGACTTTTGCCCACTGCGTGAGACTTTTAAATTTGCCACCCGAAGATTGACTTTGGCCAGTCTGTGGCTGGACTTTTTCTCACTGCGGGAGACTTTTGGCCACTGCGGGGGACTTGTGAAATTTGTAACCCGGAGATGAACTTTGACCAGTCTGTGGCGGGACTTTTGTTCACTGCGGGAGACTTTTGCCCACTGTGGGGGACTTTTGAAATTTGCCACCCGAAGATGGACTTTGGTCAGTCTGTGGATGGACATTTGCTCACTGCGGGAGACATTTGCACACTGCGGGGGACTTTTGAAATTTGCCCCCCGATGATGGACTTTGGCCAATCTGTGGGTGGACTTTTGCTCAATGCGGGAGACTTTTGCCCATTGTAGGGGACTTTTGCCCACTGTGGGGAACTTTAAAAATTCGCCACCAGAAGATGGACTTTGGCTAGTCTGTGGCTGGACTTTTGCTAACTGTGGGAGACTTTTGCCCACAGCGGGGGACTTTTGAAATTTACCACCCGAAGATGGACTTTGGCCTGTCTGTGGCTGAACTTTTGCTTACTTCGGGAGAATTTGGCCGACAACGGGGGACTTTTGAAATTTGTCTCCCGAAGATGGACTTTGGCCAGTCTGTGGCTGGAATTTTGCTCACTGCGGGAGAATTTTGCCCACTGCGGGGGACTTTTGAAATTTGCCACCCGAAGATGGACTTTGGCTAGTCTGTGGCTGGACTTTTGCTCACTGTGGGAGACTTTTGCCCACTGTGGGGGACCTTTGCCCACTGTGGGATACTTTAGAAATTTGCCACCCGAAGATGGACTTTGCCCAGTCTGTGGCTGGACTTTTGCTCAATGCGGGAGACTTTTGCCCACTGCGGGGGACTTTTGAAATTTGCCCCCCGATGATGGACTTTGGCCAATCTGTGGGTGGACTTTTGCTCAATGCGGGAGACTTTTGCCCATTGTAGGGGACTTTTGCCCACTGTGGGGAACTTTAAAAATTCGCCACCAAAAGATGGACTTTGGCTAGTCTGTGGCTGGACTTTTGCTAACTGTGGGAGACTTTTGCCCACAGCGGGGGACTTTTGAAATTTACCACCCGAAGATGGACTTTGGCCTGTCTGTGGCTGAACTTTTGCTTACTTCGGGAGAATTTGGCCGACAACGGGGGACTTTTGAAATTTGTCTCCCGAAGATGGACTTTGGCCAGTCTGTGGCTGGAATTTTGCTCACTGCGGGAGAATTTTGCCCACTGCGGGGGACTTTTGAAATTTGCCACCCGAAGATGGACTTTGGCTAGTCTGTGGCTGGACTTTTGCTCACTGTGGGAGACTTTTGCCCACTGTGGGGGACCTTTGCCCACTGTGGGGTACTTTAGAAATTTGCCACCCGAAGATGGACTTTGCCCAGTCTGTGGCTGGACTTTTGCTCAATGCGGGAGACTTTTGCCCACTGCGGGGGACTTTTGAAATTTGCCCCCCGATGATGGACTTTGGCCAATCTGTGGGTGGACTTTTGCTCAATGCGGGAGACTTTTGCCCATTGTAGGGGACTTTTGCCCACTGTGGGGAACTTTAGAAATTCGCCACCCGAAGATGGACTTTGGCTAGTCTGTGGCTGGACTTTTGCTCACTATGGGAGACCTTTGCCCACTGTGGGGGATCTTTGCCCACTGTGGGGTACTTTAGAAATTTGCCACCCCAAGATGGACTTTGCGCAGTCTGTGGTTGTACTTTTGCTCACTACGGGAGTCTTTTGCCCACTGCGGGGGACTTTTGAAATTTGCCACCCGAAAATGGACATTGACTAGTGTGTGGCTGGACTTTTGCTCACTATGGGAGACTTTTTCCCACTGTGGGGGACCTTCGCCGACTGTGGGGTACTTTAGAAATTTGCCACCCGAAGATGGACATTGGATAGTCTGTGGCTGGACTTTTTCTCACTGTGGGAGACTATTGCCCACTGCGGAGGACTTTTGAAATTTGCCACCCGAAGATGGATTATGGCCAGTCTGTGGCTGAACGTTTGCTCTCTGCAAGAGACTTTTGCCCACTGCGTGAGACTTTTAAATTTGCCACCCGAAGATTGACTTTGGCCAGTCTGTGGCTGGACTTTTGCTCACTGCGGGAGACTTTTGGCCACTGCGGGGGACTTGTGAAATTTGTAACCCGGAGATGAACTTTGACCAGTCTGTGGCGGGACTTTTGTTCACTGCGGGAGACTTTTGCCCACTGTGGGGGACTTTTGAAATTTGCCACCCGAAGATGGACTTTGGTCAGTCTGTGGATGGACATTTGCTCACTGCGGGAGACATTTGCACACTGCGGGGGACTTTTGAAATTTGCCCCCCGATGATGGACTTTGGCCAATCTGTGGGTGGACTTTTGCTCAATGCGGGAGACTTTTGCCCATTGTAGGGGACTTTTGCCCACTGTGGGGAACTTTAAAAATTCGCCACCAGAAGATGGACTTTGGCTAGTCTGTGGCTGGACTTTTGCTAACTGTGGGAGACTTTTGCCCACAGCGGGGGAGTTTTGAAATTTACCACCCGAAGATGGACTTTGGCCTGTCTGTGGCTGAACTTTTGCTTACTTCGGGAGAATTTGGCCGACAACGGGGGACTTTTGAAATTTGTCTCCCGAAGATGGACTTTGGCCAGTCTGTGGCTGGAATTTTGCTCACTGCGGGAGAATTTTGCCCACTGCGGGGGACTTTTGAAATTTGCCACCCGAAGATGGACTTTGGCTAGTCTGTGGCTGGACTTTTGCTCACTGTGGGAGACTTTTGCCCACTGTGGGGGACCTTTGCCCACTGTGGGATACTTTAGAAATTTGCCACCCGAAGATGGACTTTGCCCAGTCTGTGGCTGGACTTTTGCTCAATGCGGGAGACTTTTGCCCACTGCGGGGGACTTTTGAAATTTGCCCCCCGATGATGGACTTTGGCCAATCTGTGGGTGGACTTTTGCTCAATGCGGGAGACTTTTGCCCATTGTAGGGGACTTTTGCCCACTGTGGGGAACTTTAAAAATTCGCCACCAAAAGATGGACTTTGGCTAGTCTGTGGCTGGACTTTTGCTAACTGTGGGAGACTTTTGACCACAGCGGGGGACTTTTGAAATTTACCACCCGAAGATGGACTTTGGCCTGTCTGTGGCTGAACTTTTGCTTACTTCGGGAGAATTTGGCCGACAACGGGGGACTTTTGAAATTTGTCTCCCGAAGATGGACTTTGGCCAGTCTGTGGCTGGAATTTTGCTCACTGCGGGAGAATTTTGCCCACTGCGGGGGACTTTTGAAATTTGCCAACCGAAGATGGACTTTGGCTAGTCTGTGGCTGGACTTTTGCTCACTGTGGGAGACTTTTGCCCACTGTGGGGGACCTTTGCCCACTGTGGGGTACTTTAGAAATTGGCCACCCAAAGATGGACTTTGCCCAGTCTGTGGCTGGACTTTTGCTCAATGCGGGAGACTTTTGCCCACTGCGGGGGACTTTTGAAATTTGCCCCCCGATGATGGACTTTGGCCAATCTGTGAGTGGACTTTTGCTCAATGCGGGAGACTTTTGCCCATTGTAGGGGACTTTTGCCCACTGTGGGGAACTTTAGAAATTCGCCACCCGAAGATGGACTTTGGCTAGTCTGTGGCTGGACTTTTGCTCACTATGGGAGACCTTTGCCCACTGTGGGGGATCTTTGCCCACTGTGGGGTACTTTAGAAATTTGTCACCCCAAGATGGACTTTGCGCAGTCTGTGGTTGTACTTTTGCTCACTACGGGAGTCTTTTGCCCACTGCGGGGGACTTTTGAAATTTGCCACCCGAAAATGGACTTTGACTAGTGTGTGGCTGGACTTTTGCTCACTATGGGAGACTTTTTCCCACTGTGGGGGACCTTCGCCGACTGTGGGGTACTTTAGAAATTTGCCACCCGAAGATGGACATTGGATAGTCTGTGGCTGGACTTTTTCTCACTGTGGGAGACTATTGCCCACTGCGGAGGACTTTTGAAATTTGCCACCCGAAGATGGATTATGGCCAGTCTGTGGCTGAACGTTTGCTCTCTGCAAGAGACTTTTGCCCACTGCGTGAGACTTTTAAATTTGCCACCCGAAGATTGACTTTGGCCAGTCTGTGGCTGGACTTTTTCTCACTGCGGGAGACTTTTGGCCACTGCGGGGGACTTGTGAAATTTGTAACCCGGAGATGAACTTTGACCAGTCTGTGGCGGGACTTTTGTTCACTGCGGGAGACTTTTGCCCACTGTGGGGGACTTTTGAAATTTGCCACCCGAAGATGGACTTTGGTCAGTCTGTGGATGGACATTTGCTCACTGCGGGAGACATTTGCACACTGCGGGGGACTTTTGAAATTTGCCCCCCGATGATGGACTTTGGCCAATCTGTGGGTGGACTTTTGCTCAATGCGGGAGACTTTTGCCCATTGTAGGGGACTTTTGCCCACTGTGGGGAACTTTAAAAATTCGCCACCAGAAGATGGACTTTGGCTAGTCTGTGGCTGGACTTTTGCTAACTGTGGGAGACTTTTGCCCACAGCGGGGGACTTTTGAAATTTACCACCCGAAGATGGACTTTGGCCTGTCTGTGGCTGAACTTTTGCTTACTTCGGGAGAATTTGGCCGACAACGGGGGACTTTTGAAATTTGTCTCCCGAAGATGGACTTTGGCCAGTCTGTGGCTGGAATTTTGCTCACTGCGGGAGAATTTTGCCCACTGCGGGGGACTTTTGAAATTTGCCACCCGAAGATGGACTTTGGCTAATCTGTGGCTGGACTTTTGCTCACTGTGGGAGACTTTTGCCCACTGTGGGGGACCTTTGCCCACTGTGGGATACTTTAGAAATTTGCCACCCGAAGATGGACTTTGCCCAGTCTGTGGCTGGACTTTTGCTCAATGCGGGAGACTTTTGCCCACTGCGGGGGACTTTTGAAATTTGCCCCCCGATGATGGACTTTGGCCAATCTGTGGGTGGACTTTTGCTCAATGCGGGAGACTTTTGCCCATTGTAGGGGACTTTTGCCCACTGTGGGGAACTTTAAAAATTCGCCACCAAAAGATGGACTTTGGCTAGTCTGTGGCTGGACTTTTGCTAACTGTGGGAGACTTTTGCCCACAGCGGGGGACTTTTGAAATTTACCACCCGAAGATGGACTTTGGCCTGTCTGTGGCTGAACTTTTGCTTACTTCGGGAGAATTTGGCCGACAACGGGGGACTTTTGAAATTTGTCTCCCGAAGATGGACTTTGGCCAGTCTGTGGCTGGAATTTTGCTCACTGCGGGAGAATTTTGCCCACTGCGGGGGACTTTTGAAATTTGCCACCCGAAGATGGACTTTGGCTAGTCTGTGGCTGGACTTTTGCTCACTGTGGGAGACTTTTGCCCACTGTGGGGGACCTTTGCCCACTGTGGGGTACTTTAGAAATTTGCCACCCGAAGATGGACTTTGCCCAGTCTGTGGCTGGACTTTTGCTCAATGCGGGAGACTTTTGCCCACTGCGGGGGACTTTTGAAATTTGCCCCCCGATGATGGACTTTGGCCAATCTGTGAGTGGACTTTTGCTCAATGCGGGAGACTTTTGCCCATTGTAGGGGACTTTTGCCCACTGTGGGGAACTTTAGAAATTCGCCACCCGAAGATGGACTTTGGCTAGTCTGTGGCTGGACTTTTGCTCACTATGGGAGACCTTTGCCCACTGTGGGGGATCTTTGCCCACTGTGGGGTACTTTAGAAATTTGCCACCCCAAGATGGACTTTGCGCAGTCTGTGGTTGTACTTTTGCTCACTACGGGAGTCTTTTGCCCACTGCGGGGGACTTTTGAAATTTGCCACCCGAAAATGGACTTTGACTAGTGTGTGGCTGGACTTTTGCTCACTATGGGAGACTTTTTCCCACTGTGGGGGACCTTCGCCGACTGTGGGGTACTTTAGAAATTTGCCACCCGAAGATGGACATTGGATAGTCTGTGGCTGGACTTTTTCTCACTGTGGGAGACTATTGCCCACTGCGGAGGACTTTTGAAATTTGCCACCCGAAGATGGATTATGGCCAGTCTGTGGCTGAACGTTTGCTCTCTGCAAGAGACTTTTGCCCACTGCGTGAGACTTTTAAATTTGCCACCCGAAGATTGACTTTGGCCAGTCTGTGGCTGGACTTTTTCTCACTGCGGGAGACTTTTGGCCACTGCGGGGGACTTGTGAAATTTGTAACCCGGAGATGAACTTTGACCAGTCTGTGGCGGGACTTTTGTTCACTGCGGGAGACTTTTGCCCACTGTGGGGGACTTTTGAAATTTGCCACCCGAAGATGGACTTTGGTCAGTCTGTGGATGGACATTTGCTCACTACGGGAGACATTTGCACACTGCGGGGGACTTTTGAAATTTGCCCCCCGATGATGGACTTTGGCCAATCTGTGGGTGGACTTTTGCTCAATGCGGGAGACTTTTTCCCATTGTAGGGGACTTTTGCCCACTGTGGGGAACTTTAAAAATTCGCCACCAGAAGATGGACTTTGGCTAGTCTGTGGCTGGACTTTTGCTAACTGTGGGAGACTTTTGCCCACAGCGGGGGACTTTTGAAATTTACCACCCGAAGATGGACTTTGGCCTGTCTGTGGCTGAACTTTTGCTTACTTCGGGAGAATTTGGCCGACAACGGGGGACTTTTGAAATTTGTCTCCCGAAGATGGACTTTGGCCAGTCTGTGGCTGGAATTTTGCTCACTGCGGGAGAATTTTGCCCACTGCGGGGGACTTTTGAAATTTGCCACCCGAAGATGGACTTTGGCTAGTCTGTGGCTGGACTTTTGCTCACTGTGGGAGACTTTTGCCCACTGTGGGGGACCTTTGCCCACTGTGGGGTACTTTAGAAATTTGCCACCCGAAGATGGACTTTGCCCAGTCTGTGGCTGGACTTTTGCTCAATGCGGGAGACTTTTGCCCACTGCGGGGGACTTTTGAAATTTGCCCCCCGATGATGGACTTTGGCCAATCTGTGAGTGGACTTTTGCTCAATGCGGGAGACTTTTGCCCATTGTAGGGGACTTTTGCCCACTGTGGGGAACTTTAGAAATTCGCCACCCGAAGATGGACTTTGGCTAGTCTGTGGCTGGACTTTTGCTCACTATGGGAGACCTTTGCCCACTGTGGGGGATCTTTGCCCACTGTGGGGTACTTTAGAAATTTGCCACCCCAAGATGGACTTTGCGCAGTCTGTGGTTGTACTTTTGCTCACTACGGGAGTCTTTTGCCCACTGCGGGGGACTTTTGAAATTTGCCACCCGAAAATGGACTTTGACTAGTGTGTGGCTGGACTTTTGCTCACTATGGGAGACTTTTTCCCACTGTGGGGGACCTTCGCCGACTGTGGGGTACTTTAGAAATTTGCCACCCGAAGATGGACATTGGATAGTCTGTGGCTGGACTTTTTCTCACTGTGGGAGACTATTGCCCACTGCGGAGGACTTTTGAAATTTGCCACCCGAAGATGGATTATGGCCAGTCTGTGGCTGAACGTTTGCTCTCTGCAAGAGACTTTTGCCCACTGCGTGAGACTTTTAAATTTGCCACCCGAAGATTGACTTTGGCCAGTCTGTGGCTGGACTTTTGCTCACTGCGGGAGACTTTTGGCCACTGCGGGGGACTTGTGAAATTTGTAACCCGGAGATGAACTTTGACCAGTCTGTGGCGGGACTTTTGTTCACTGCGGGAGACTTTTGCCCACTGTGGGGGACTTTTGAAATTTGCCACCCGAAGATGGACTATGGTCAGTCTGTGGATGGACATTTGCTCACTGCGGGAGACATTTGCACACTGCGGGGGACTTTTGAAATTTGCCCCCCGATGATGGACTTTGGCCAATCTGTAGGTGGACTTTTGCTCAATGCGGGAGACTTTTGCCCATTGTAGGGGACTTTTGCCCACTGTGGGGAACTTTAAAAATTCGCCACCAGAAGATGGACTTTGGCTAGTCTGTGGCTGGACTTTTGCTAACTGTGGGAGTCTTTTGCCCACAGCGGGGGACTTTTGAAATTTACCACCCGAAGATGGACTTTGGCCTGTCTGTGGCTGAACTTTTGCTTACTTCGGGAGAATTTGGCCGACAACGGGGGACTTTTGAAATTTGTCTCCCGAAGATGGACTTTGGCCAGTCTGTGGCTGGAATTTTGCTCACTGCGGGAGAATTTTGCCCACTGCGGGGGACTTTTGAAATTTGCCACCCGAAGATGGACTTTGGCTAGTCTGTGGCTGGACTTTTGCTCACTGTGGGAGACTTTTGCCCACTGTGGGGGACCTTTGCCCACTGTGGGATACTTTAGAAATTTGCCACCCGAAGATGGACTTTGCCCAGTCTGTGGCTGGACTTTTGCTCAATGCGGGAGACTTTTGCCCACTGCGGGGGACTTTTGAAATTTGCCCCCCGAAGATGGACTTTGGCCAATCTGTGGGTGGACTTTTGCTCAATGCGGGAGACTTTTGCCCATTGTAGGGGACTTTTGCCCACTGTGGGGAACTTTAGAAATTCGCCACCCGAAGATGGACTTGGCTAGTCTGTGGCTGGACTTTTGCTCACTATGGGAGACCTTTGCCCACTGTGGGGGATCTTTGCCCACTATGGGGTACTTTAGAAATTTGCGACCCCAAGATGGACTTTGCGCAGTCTGTGGTTGTACTTTTGCTCACTACGGGAGTCTTTTGCCCACTGCGGGGGACTTTTGAAATTTGCCACCCGAAAATGGACTTTGACTAGTGTGTGGCTGGACTTTTGCTCACTATGGGAGACTTTTTCCCACTGTGGGGGACCTTCGCCGACTGTGGGGTACTTTAGAAATTTGCCACCCGAAGATGGACTTTGGCTAGTCTGTGGCTGGACTTTTTCTCACTGTGGGAGACTATTGCCCACTGCGGAGGACTTTTGAAATTTGCCACCCGAAGATGGATTATGGCCAGTCTGTGGCTGAACGTTTGCTCTCTGCAAGAGATTTTGCCCACTGCGTGAGACTTTTAAATTTGCCACCCGAAGAATGACTTTGGCCAGTCTGTGGCTGGACTTTTGCTCACTGCGGGAGACTTTTGGCCACTGCGGGGGACTTGTGAAATTTGTAACCCGGAGATGAACTTTGACCAGTCTGTGGCGAGACTTTTGTTCACTGCGGGAGACTTTTGCCCACTGTGGGGAACTTTTGAAATTTGCCACCCGAAGATGGACTTTGGTCAGTCTGTGGATGGACATTTGCTCACTGCGGGAGACATTTGCACACTGCGGGGGACTTTTGAAATTTGCCCCCCGATGATGGACTTTGGCCAATCTGTGGGTGGACTTTTGCTCAATGCGGGAGACTTTTGCCCATTGTAGGGGACTTTTGCCCACTGTGGGGAACTTTAGAAATTCGCCACCCGAAGATGGACTTTGGCTAGTCTGTGGCTGGACTTTTGCTCACTGTGGGAGACTTTTGCCCACAGCGGGGGACTTTTGAAATTTACCACCCGAAGATGGACTTTGGCCTGTCTGTGGCTGAACTTTTGCTTACTTCGGGAGACTTTGGCCGACAACGGGGGACTTTTGATATTTGTCTCCCGAAGATGGACTTTGGCCAGTCTGTGGCTGGACTTTTGCTCACTGCGGGAGACTTTTGCACACTGCAGAGAACTTTTGAAATTTTCCACCCGGAGATGGACTTTGGCTAGTCTGTGGCTGCATTTTTGCTCACTGTGTGAGACTTTTGCCCACTGTGGGGGACCATTGCCTACTGTGGGGTACTTTAGAAATTTGCCACCCGAAGATGGACTTTTGGTCACTGCGGGAGACTTTTGCCCACTGCGAGGGACTTTTGAAATTTGCCACCCTAAAATTGACTTTGGCTAGTCTGTGGCTGGACTTTTGCTCACTATGGGAGACTTTTGCCTACTGTGGGGAACCTTTGCCCACTGTGGGGTACTTTAGAAATTTGCCACCCGAAGATGGACTTTGGCTAGTCTGTGGCTGGAATTTTTTTTCACTGCGGGAGACTTTTGCCCACTGCGGAGGACTTTTGAAATTTGCCACCCGAAGATGGATTATGGCCAGTCTTTGGCTGAACGTTTGCTCACCGCAAGAGACTTTTGCCCACTGCGTGAGACTTTTAAATTTGCCACCCGAAGATTGACTTTGGCCAGTCTGTGGCTGGACTTTTGCTCACTGTGGGAGACTTTTGGCCACTGCAGGGGACTTGTGAAATTTGTAACCCGAAGATGGACTTTGGCCAGTCTGTGGCTGGACTTTTGTTCACTGCGGGATACTTTTGCCCGCTGTGGGGGACTTTTGAAATTTGCCACCCGAAGATGGACTTTGGTTAGTCTGTGGCTGGACATTTGCTCACTGCGGGAGACTTTTTCCCACTACGGGGGACTTTTGAAATTTGCCACCCGAAGATGGACTTTGGCCAGTCTGTTGCTGGAATTTTGCTCACTGCGGGAGACTTTTGCCCACTGCGGGGGACTTTTGAAATTTTCCCCCCGATGATGGACTTTGGCCAATCTGTGGGTGGACTTTTGCTCAATGCGGGAGACTTTTGCCCATTGTAGGGGACTTTTGCCCACTGTGGGGAACTTTAGAAATTCGCCACCCAAAGATGGACTTTGGCTAGTCTGTGGCTGGACTTTTGCCCAATGTGGGGCATTGTTGCCCAATGTGGGGTACTTTAGAAATTTGCCACCCGAAGATGGACTTTGGCCATTCTGTGGTTGGACTTTTGCTCATTGCGGGAGACTTTTTCCCACTGCGGGGGACTTTTGAAATTTTCCACTCGAAGATGGACTTTGGCCAGTCTGTGGCTGGACATTTTCTCACTACGGGAGACCTTTTCCCACTGCGGAGAACTTTTGAAATTTTCCACCCGAAGATGGACTTTGGCTAGTCTGTGGCTGAACGTTTGCTTACTGCAGGAGACTTTTACCCACAACGGGGAATTTTGAAATTTGCCACCCGAAGATGGACTTTGGCCTATCTGTGGCTGAACTTTTGCTCACTTCGGGAGACTTTGGCCGACAACGGGGGACCTTTGAAATTTGTCTCCTGAAGATGGACTTTGGCCAGTCTATGGCTGGACGTTTGCTCACTGCGGGAGACTTTTGCCCACTGTGGGGGACTTTTGAAATTTGCCACCCGAAGATTAACTTTGGCCATCTGTGGCTGGAGTTTTGCTCACTGCGGGAGACTTTTGCCCGCTGTGGGGGACTTTTGAAATTTGCCATCAGAAGATGGACTTATGACAGTCTGTGGCTGGACTTTTGTTCACTGCGGGAGAATTTTGCCCACTACGGGGGACTCTTGAAATTTGCCACCCGAAGATGGACTTTGGTCAGTCTGTGGTTGGACTTTTGCTCACTGCGGGAGACTTTTGCCCACTTCGGGGGACTTTTGAAATTTGCCCCCCGATGATGGACTTTAGCCAATCTGTGGGTGGACTTTTGCTCAATGCGGGAGACTTTTGCCCATTGTAGGGGACTTTTGCCCACTATGGGGAACTTTAGAAATTCGCCACCCAAAGATGGACTTTGGCTAGTCTGTGGCAGGACTTTTGCTCACTGTGGGGGATTGTTTCCCAATGTGGGGTACTTTAGAAATTCGCCACCCGAAGATGGACTTTGGCCATTCTGTGGCTGGAATTTTGCTCATTGCGGGAGTCTTTTGCCCACTGCGGGGGACTTTTGAAATTTTCCACCCGAAGATGGACTTTGGCCAGTCTGTGGCTGGACTTTTTCTCTCTACGGGAGACCTTTTCCCACTGCGGAGAACTTTTGAAATTTTCCACCCGAAAATGGACTTTGGCCAGTCTGTGGCTGAACTTTTGCTTATTGCAGGAGACTTTTGCACACAGCGGGGGACTTTTGAAATTTGCCACCCGAAGATGGACTTTGGCCTATCTGTGGCTGAACTTTTGTTAACTTCGGGAGACTTTTGCCGACAACGGGGGACTTTTGAAATTTGTCTCCCGAAGATGGACTTTGGTCAGTCTGTGGCTGGACTTTTGCTCACTGCGGGAGACTTTTGCCCACTGTGGGGGACTTTTGAAATTTGCCACCCGAAGATTGACTTTGGCCATCTGTGGCTGGACTTTTGCTCACTGTGGGAGACTTTTTCCCACTGTGCGGGACTTTTGAAATTTTCCACCCGAAGATGGACTTTGGCCAGTCTGTGGCTGGACTTTTGCTCAATGTGGGAGACCTTTGCCCACTGTTGGGGACTTTGGAAATTTGCCACCCGAAGATGGACTTTGTCCAATTTGTGGCAGGACTTTTGCTCACTGCGGGAGACTTTTGCCCACTACGAGGGACTTTTCAAATTTTCCATCCGAAGATGGACTTTGGACAGTCTTTAGCTGGACTTTTGCTCAATGCGGAAGACTTTTACCCACTGCGGGGGACTTTTGAAATTTGCCATCCGAAGATGGACTTTGGCCAGTCTGTGGCTGGACGTTTGCTCACTACGAGAGACTTTTGCCCGCTGCGAGGGACTTTTGAAATTTTCCACCTGAAGATGGACTTTGGCCAGTCTGTGGTTGGACTTTTTCTAACTGCTGAAGACTTTTTCCCACTGCGGGGGACATTTTTAATTTGCCTTCCGAAGATGGACTCCGGCCAGTCTGTGGCTGGACTTTAGCTCACTGCGGGAGACTTTTTCCAACCACAGTGGACTTTTGAAATTTGCCACCCGAAGATGGACTTTGGCTTGTCTGTGGTGGGACTTTTGCTCATTGTGGGAGTCTTTTGCCCACTGTGGGGGACATTTGCCCATTGTGGGGTACTTTAAAAATTCGCCACCCAAAGATGGACTTTGTCCAGTCTGTCGCTGTACTTTTGCACATTGCGGGAGAATTTTGCCCACTGCGGGGTACTTTTGAAATTTGCACCCGAAGATGGACTTTGGCCAGTCTGTGGCTGGACTTTGACTCACTGCGAGAGACTTTTACCCACTGCGGGGAATTTGGAACTTTGTCACCCGAAGATGGACTTTGGCTAGTCTGTGGCTGGAATTTTGCTCACAGTTGGAGACTTTTGCCCTTTGTGGGGGACTTTTGCTCAATGTGGGGTACTTTAGAAATTTTCCACCCGAAATGGACTTTTTCCAGTCTGTGACTGGACTTTTGCTCACTAAGGGAGACTTTTGCCCACTACGGGGGAATTTCGAAATATGCCACCCGAAGATGGACTTTGGCCAGTCTGTGGATGGACTTTGTCTCACTACGGGAGACCTTTGCCCACTGCGGAGGACTTTTGAAATTTGCCACCCGAAGATGGACTTTGGCCAGTCTGTGGCTGAACTTTTGCTCACTGCAGGAGACTTTTGCCCACTGCGGGGGACTTTTAAAATTTGTCACTCGAAGATGGACTTTGGCCAGTCTGTGGCTGAACTTTTGCCCACTGTGGGGGACTTTTGCCCATTGTGGGGTACTTTAGAAATTTGCCAACCGAAATGGACTTTTTCCAGTCTGTGGCTGGACTTTTGCAAACTCCGGGTGACTTTTGCCCACTGCGGGGGACTTTTGAAATTTGCCACCCGAAGATGGACTTTGGCCAGTCTGTGGCTTGACTTTTTCTCACTACGGGAGACCTTTGCCCACTGCGGAGGACTTTTTAAATTTGCCACCCGAAGATTGACTTTGGCTAGTGTGTGGCTGGACTTTTGCTCATTGCGGGAGACTTTTGGCCACTTTGGGGGACTTGTGAAATTTGTAACCCGAAGATGGACTTTGGCCAGTCTGTGGCTGGAATTTTTTTCACTGCGTGAGACTTTTGCCTGCTGTGGGGGACTTTTGAAGTTTGTCACCCGAAGATGGACTTTGGTCAGTCTGTGGCTGGACTTTTGCTCACTACGGGAGACTTTTGCCCACTACGGCGGACTTTTGAAATTTGCCACGTGAAGATGGTCTTTGGCCAGTCTGTGGCTGGACTTTTGCTCACTGCGGGAGAGTTTTGCCGACTGCGGGGGACTTTTGAAATTTACCCCCCGATGATTGACTTTGGCCAATCTGTGGGTGGAGTTTTGCTCAATGCGGGAGACTTTTGCCCATTGTAGGGGACTTTTGCCCACTGTGGGGAACTTTAGAAATTCGCCACCCGAAGATGGACTTTGGCTAGTCTGTGGCTGGACTTTTGCTCAATGTGGGGTACTTTAGAAATTTGCCACACGAAGATGGACTTTGGCCATTCTGTGGCTGGACTTTTGCTCTTTGCGGGAGACTTTTGCCCACTGCGGGAGACTTTTGAAAATTTCCACCCAAAGATGGACTTTGGCCAGTCTGTGGTTGGACTTTTTCTCACTACGGGAGATCTTTTCCCACTGCGGAGAACTTTTGAAATTTTCCACCCGAAGATGGACTTTGGCCAGTGTGTGGCTGAACTTTTGCTTACTGCAGGAGACTTTTGCCCACAGCGGGGGACTTTTGAAATTTGCCACCCGAAGATGGACTTTGGCCTGTCTGTGGCTGAACTTTTGCTCACTTCGGGAGACTTTGGCCGACAACGGGGGACTTTTGAAATTTGTCTCCCGAAACCCGAAGATGGACTTTGGCCAGTCTGTGGCTGGACTTTTGCTCACTGCGGGAGACTTTTGCCCACTGCGGGGGACTTTTGAAATTTGCCACCCGAAGATGGACTTTGGCTCGTCTGTGGCTTGACTTTTGCTCACTGTGGGAGACTTTTGCCCACTGTGGGGGACCTTTGCCCACTGTGGGGTACTTTAGAAATTTGCCACCCGAAGATGGACTTTGGCCAGTCTGTGGCTGGACTTATGCTCACTGCGGGAGATTTTGCCCACTGCGGGGGACTTTTGAAATTTGCCACCCGAAAATGGACTTTTGCTAGTCTTTGGCTGGACTTTTTCTCACTATGGGCGACTTTTGCCCACTGTGGGGGACCTTTGCCCACTGTGGGGTACTTTAGAAATTTGCCACCCGAAGATGGACTTTGGCCAGTCTGTGGCTGGACTTTTTCTCACTGCAGAAGACTTTTGCCCACTGCGGAGGACTTTTGAAGTTTGCCACCCGAAGATGGATTATGGCCAGTCTGTGGCTGAACGTTTGCTCACTGCAAGAGACTTTTGCCCCCTGCGTGAGACTTTTAAATTTGCCACCCGAAGATTGACTTTGGCCAGTCTGTGGCTGGACTTTTGCTCACTGCGGGAGATTTTTGGCCACTGCGGGGGATTTGTGAAATTTGTAACCCGAAGATGGACTTTGGCCAGTATGTGGCTGGACTTTTGTTCACTGCGGGAGACTTTTGCCCGCTGTGGGGGACTTTTGAAATTTGCCACCTGAAGATGGACTTTGGTCAGTCTGTGGCTGAACTTTTGCTCACTGCGGGAGACTTTTGCCAACTACGGGGGACTTTTGAAATTTGCCACCCGAAGATGGACTTTGCCCAGTCTGTGGCTGGACTTTTGTTCACTGCGGGAGACTTTTGCCCGCTGTGGGGGACTTTTGAAATTTGCCACCTGAAGATGGACTTTGGTCAGTCTGTGGCTGAACTTTTGCTCACTGCGGGAGACTTTTGCCAACTACGGGGGACTTTTGAAATTTGCCACCCGAAGATGGACTTTGCCCAGTCTGTGGCTGGACTTTTGCTCACTGCGGGAGACATTTGCCCACTGCGGGGGATTTTTGAAATTTGCCCCCCGATGATGGACTTTGGCCAATCCTTGGGTGGACTTTTGCATAATGCGGGAGACTTTTGCCCATTGTAGGGGACTTTTGCCCACTGTGGGGAACTTTAGAAATTCGCCACCCGAAGATGGACTTTGGGTAGTCTGTGGCTGGACTTTTGCTCACTGTGGGAGACTTTTGCGAACTGTGGGGGATTGTTGCCCAATGTGGGGTACTTTAGAAATTTGCCACCCGAAGATGGACTTTGGCCATTCTGTGGTTAGACTTTTTCTCTTTGCGGGAGACTTTTGCCACTGTGGGGGACTTTTGAAATTTTCCACCCGAAGATGGACTTTGGCCAGTCTGTGGCTGGACTTTTTCTCACTACGGGAGACCTTTTCCCATTGCGGAGAACTTTTGAAATTTTCCACCCGAAGATGAACTTTGTCCAGTCTGTGGCTGAACTTTTGCTTACTGCAGGAGACTTTTGCCCACAGCGGGGGACTTTTGAAATTTGCCACCCGAAGATGGACTTTGGCCTGTCTGTGGCTGAACTTTTGCTCACTTCAGGAGACTTTGGCCGACAACGGGGGACTTTTGAAATTTGTCTCCCGAAAATGGACTTTGGCCAGTCTGTGGCTGGACTTTTGCTCATTGCGGGAGATTTTTGCCCATTGCATGAGACTTTTGAAATTTTCCACCCGAAGATGGACTTTGGCTAGTCTGTGGCTGGACTTTTGCTCACTGTGGGAGACTTTTGCCCACTTTGGGGGACCTTTGCCCACTGTGGGGTACTTTAGAAATTTACCACCCGAAGATGGACTTTGGCCAGTCTGTGGCTGGACTTTTGCTCACTGCGGGAGACTTTTGCCCACTGCGGGGGACTTTTGAAATTTGCCACCCAAAAATGGACTTTGGGTAGTCTGTGGCTGGACTTTTGCTCACTATGGGAGACTTTTGCCCACTGTGGGGGACCTTTGCCCACTGTGGGGTACTTTAGAAATTTGCCACCCGAAGATGGACTTTGCCAGTCTGTGGCTGGACTTTTTCTCACTGCGGGAGAATTTTGCCCACTGCGGAGGACTTTTGAAATTTGCCACCCGAAGATGGATTATGACCATTCTGTGGCTGAACATTTGCTCACAGCAAGAGACTTTTGCCCACTGCGTGAGACTTTTAAATTTGTCACCCGAAGATTGACTTTGGCCAGTCTGTGGCTGGACTTTTGCTCACTGCGGGAGACTTTTGGCCACGGCAGGGGACTTGTGAAATTTGTAACCCGAAGATGGACTTTGACCAGTCTGTGGCTGGACTTTTGTTCACTGCGGGAGACTATTACTCGTTGTGGGGTACTTTTGAAATTTGCCACCCGAAGATGGACTTTGGTCAGTCTGTGGCTGGACTTTTGCTCACTGCGGGAGACTTTTGCCCACTGCGGGGGACTTTTGAAATTTGTCACCCGAAGATGGACTTTGGCCAGTCTGTGGCTGGACTTTTGCTCACTGCGGGAGACTTTTGCACACTGCGGGGGACTTTTGAAATTTTCCCCCCGATGATGGACTTTGGCCAATCTGTGGGTGGACATTTGCTCAATGCGGGAGACTTTTGCCCATTGTAGGGGACTTTTGCCCATTGTGGGGAACTTTAGAAATTCGCCACCCGAAGATGGACTTTGGCTAGTCTGTGGCTAGACTTTTGCTCAATGTGGGAGACTTTTGCCCACTGTGGGGGATTGTTGCCCAATGTGGGGTACTTTAGAAATTTGCCACACGAAGATGGACTTTGGCCATTCTGTGGCTGGACTTTTGCTCTTTGCGGGAGACTTTTGCCCACTGCGGGAGACTTTTGAAAATTTCCACCCAAAGATGGACTTTGGCCAGTCTGTGGTTGGACTTTTTCTCACTACGAGAGATCTTTTCCCACTGCGGAGAACTTTTGAAATTTTCCACCCGAAGATGGACTTTGGCCAGTGTGTGGCTGAACTTTTGCTTACTGCAGGAGACTTTTGCCCACAGCGGGGGACTTTTGAAATTTGCCACCCGAAGATGGACTTTGGCCTGTCTGTGGCTGAACTTTTGCTCACTTCGGGAGACTTTGGCCGACAACGGGGGACTTTTGAAATTTGTCTCCCGAAAATGGACTTTGGCCAGTCTGTGGCTGAACTTTTGCTCATTGCTGGAGAATTTTGCCCACTGCATGGGACTTTTGAAATTTTCCACCCGAAGATGGTCTTTTGCTAGTCTGTGGCTGAACTTTTGCTCACTGTGGGAGACTTTTGCCCACTTTGGGGGACCTTTGCCCACTGTGGGGTACTTTAGAAATTTACCACCCGAAGATGGACTTTGGCCAGTCTGTGGCTGGACTTTTGCTCACTGCGGGAGACTTTTGCCCACTGCGGGGGACTTTTGAAATTTGCCACCCAAAAATGGACTTTGGGTAGTCTGTGGCTGGACTTTTGCTCACTATGGGAGACTTTTGCCCACTGTGGGGGACCTTTGCCCACTGTGGGGTACTTTAGAAATTTGCCACCCGAAGATGGACTTTGCCAGTCTGTGGCTGGACTTTTTCTCACTGCGGGAGAATTTTGCCCACTGCGGAGGACTTTTGAAATTTGCCACCCGAAGATGGATTATGGCCATTCTGTGGCTGAACATTTGCTCACTGCAAGAGACTTTTGCCCACTGCGTGAGACTTTTAAATTTGCCACCCGAAGATTAACTTTGGCCAGTCTGTGGCTGGACTTTTGCTCACTGCGGGAGACTTTTGGCCACTGCGGGGGACTTGTGAAATTTGTAACCCGAAGATGGACTTTGACCAGTCTGTGGCTGGACTTTTGTTCACTGCGGGAGACTATTACCCGTTGTGGGGTACTTTTGAAATTTGCCACCCGAAGATGGACTTTGGTCAGTCTGTGGCTGGACTTTTGATCACTACGGGAGACTTTTGCCCACTGCGGGGGACTTTTGAAATTTGCCACCCGAAGATGGACTTTGGCCAGTCTGTGGCTGAACTTTTGCTCAATGCGGGAGACTTTTGCACACTGCGGGGGACTTTTGAAATTTTCCCCCCGATGATGGACTTTGGCCAATCTGTGGGTGGACTTTTGCTCAATGCGGGAGACTTTTGCCCATTGTAGGGGACTTTTGCCCATTGTGGGGAACTTTAGAAATTCGCCACCCGAAGATGGACTTTGGCTAGTCTGTGGCTGGACTTTTGCTCAATGTGGGAGACTTTTGCCCACTGTGGGGGATTGTTGCCCAATGTGGGGTACTTTAGAAATTCGCCACACGAAGATGGACTTTGGCCATTCTGTGGCTGGACTTTTGCTCATTGCGGGAGACTTTTGCCCACTGCGGGAGACTTTTGAAAATTTCCACCCGAAGATGGATTTTGGCCAGTCTGTGGTTGGACTTTTTCTCACTACGGGAGATCTTTTCCCACTGCGGAGAACTTTTGAAATTTTCCACCCGAAGATGGACTTTGGCCAGTGTGTGGCTGAACTTTTGCTTACTGCAGGAGACTTTTGCCCACAGCGGGGGACTTTTGAAATTTGCCACCCGAAGATGGACTTTGGCCTGTCTGTGGCTGAACTTTTGCTCACTTCGGGAGACTTTGGCCGCAAACGGGGGACTTTTGAAATTTGTCTCTCGAAGATGGACTTTGGCCAGTCTGTGGCTGGACTTTTGCTCACTGTGGGAGAATTTTGCCCACTGCGGGGGACTTTTGAAATTTGTCACCAGAAGATGGACTTTGGCTAGTCTGTGGTTGGAGTTTTGCTCACTGTGGGAGACTTTTGCCCACTGTGGGGGACCTTTGCCCACTGTGGGGTACTTTAGAAATTTGCCACCCAAAGACGGACTTTGGCCAGTCTGTGGCTGGACTTTTGCTCACTGCGGGAGACTTTTGCCCACTGCGGGGGACTTTTGAAATTTGCCACCCGAAAATGGACTTTCGCTAGTCTGTGGTTGGACTTTAGCTCACTATGGGAGGATTTTTCCCACTGTGGGGTACCTTTGCCCACTGTGGGATACTTTAGAAATTTGCCATCCGAAGATGGACTTTGGCCAGTCTGTGGCTGGACTTTTGCTCATTGTGGTAGAATTTTGCCCACTGCGGGGGACTTTTGAAATTTGCCACCCGAAGATGAACTTTGGCTAGTCTGTGGCTGGACTTTTGCTCACTGTGGGAGACTTTTGCCCACTGTGGGGGACCTTTGCCCACTGTGGGGTACTTTAGAAATTTCCCACCCGAAGATGGACTTTGGCCAGTCTGTGGCTGGACTTTAGCTCACTGCGGGAGACTTTTGCCCACTGAGGGGGACTTTTGAAATTTGCAACCCGAAAATGGACTTTGGCTAGTCTGTGGCTGTACTTTTGCTCACTATGGGAGATTTTTCCCCACTGTCGGGGACCTTTGCCCACTGTGGAGTACTTTAGAAATTTGCCACCCGAAGATGGACTTTGGCCAGTCTGTGGCTGGACTTTTTCTCACTGTGGGAGACTTTTGCCCACTGCGGAGGACTTTTGAAATTTGCCATCCCGAAGATGGATTATGGTCAGTATGTGGCTGAACGTTTGCTCACTGCAAGAGACTTTTGCCCCCTGCGTGAGACTTTTAAATTTGCCACCCGAAGATTGACTTTGGCCAGTCTGTGGCTGGACTTTTGCTCACTGCGGGAGACTTTTGGCCAATGCGGGGGACTTGTGAAATTTGTAACCCGAAGATGGACTTTGACCAGTCTGTGGCTGGACTTTTGTTCACTGCGGGAGACTATTACCCGCTGTGGGGGACTTTTGAAATTTGCCACCCGAAGATGGAATTTGGTCAGTCTGTGGCTGGACATTTGCTCACTACGGGAGACTTTTGCCAACTACGGGGGACTTTCTAAATTTGCCACCCGAAGATGGACTTTGGCCAGTCTGTGGCTGGACTTTTGCTCACTGCGGGAGACTTTTGCACACTGCGGGGGACTTCTGAAATTTGCCCCCCGATGATGGACTTTGGCCAATCTGTGGGTGGACTTTTGCTCAATGCGGGAGACTTTTGCCCATTATAGGGGACTTTTGCCCACTGTGGGGAACTTTAGAAATTCGCCACCCGAAGATGGACTTTGGCTAGTCTGTGGCTGGACTTTTGCTCACCGTGGGAGACTTTTGCCCACTGTGGGGGATTGTTGCCCAATGTGGGGTACTTTAGAAATTTGCCACCCGAAGATGGACTTTGGCCATTCTATGGCTGGACTTTTGCTCATTGCGGGAGACTTTTGCCCACTGCGGGGGACTTTTGAAATTTTCCACCCGAAGACGGATTTTTGCCATTCTGTGGTTTGACTTTTTCTCAATACGGGAGATCTTTTCCCACTGCGGAGAACTTTTGAAATTTTCCACCCGAAGATGGACTTTGGTCAGTCTGTGGCTGAACTTTTGCTTACTGCAGGAGACTTTTGCCCACAGCGGGGGACTTTTGAAATTTGCCACCCGAAGATGGACTTTGGCCTGTCTGTGGCTGAACTTTTGCTCACTTCGGGAGACTTTGGCCGACAACGGGGGACTTTTGAAATTTGTCTCCCGAAGATGGACTTTGGCCAGTCTGTGGCTGGACTTTTGCTCACTGCTGGAGAATTTTGCCCACTGCGGGGACTTTTGAAATTTGCCACCCGAAGATGGACTTTGGCTAGTCTGTGGCTGGACTTTTGCTCACTGTGGGAGACCTTTGCCCACTGTGGGGTACTTTAGAAATTTTCCACCCGAAGATGGACTTTGGCCAGTCTGTGGCTCGACTTTTTCTCACTGCGGGAGACTTAGGCCCACTGCGGAGGACTTTTGAAATTTGCCACCCGAAGATGGATTATGGTCAGTCTATGGCTGAACGTTTGCTCACTGCAAGAGACTTTTTCCCACTGCGTGACACTTTTAAATTTGCCACCCGAAGATTGACTTTGGTCAGTCTGTGGCTGGACCTTTTCTCACTGCGGGAGACTTTTGGCCACTGCGGGGGACTTGTAAAATTTGTAACCTGAAGATGGACTTTGGCCAGTCTGTGGCTTGACTTTTGTTCACTGCGGGAGACTTTTGCCCGTTGTGGGGGACTTTTGAAATTTGCCACCTAAAGATGGACTTTGGTCAGTCTGTGGCTGGACTTTTGCTCACTGCGGGAGACTTTTGCCCACTACGGGGGACTTTTGAAATTTGCCACCCGAAGATGGACTTTGCCCAGTCTGTGGCTTGACTTTTGCTCACTGCGGGAGACTTTTGCCCAACGCGGGGGATTTTTGAAATTTGCCCCCCGATGATTGACTTTGGCCAATCTGTGGGTGGACTTTTGCTCAATGCGGGAGACTTTTGCCCATTGTAGGGGACTTTTGCCCACTGTGGGGAACTTTAGAAATTCGCCACCCGAAGATGGACTTTGGCTAGTCTGTGGCTGGACTTTTGCTCACTGTGGGAGACTTTTGCCCACTGTGGGGGATTGTTGCCCAATACGGGAGACCTTTTCCCACTGCGGAGAACATTTGAAATTTTCCATCCGAAGATGGACTTTGGCCAGTCTGTGGCTGAACTTTTGCTTACTGCAGGAGACTTTTGCCCACAGCGGGGAATTTTGAAATTTGCCACCCGAAGATGGACTTTGGCCTGTCTGTGGCTGAACTTTTGCTCACTTCAGGAGACTTTGGCCGACAACGGGGGACTTTTGAAATTTGTCTCCTGAAGATGGACTTTGGCCAGTCTGTGGCTGGACTTTTTCTCTCTGCGCGAGACATTTGCCCACTGTGGGGGACTTTTGAAATTTGCCACCCGAAGATTGACTTTGGCCATCTGTGGCTGGAGTTTTGCTCACTGTGGGAGACTTTTGCCCACTGTGGGGGACTTTTGAAATTTTCCACCCGAAGATAGACTTTGGCCAGTCTGTGGCTGGACTTTTGCTCACTACGGGAGACCTTTGCCCACTGTTGGGGACTTTGGAAATTTGTCACCCGAAGATGGACTTTGGCCAGTTTGTGGCTGGACTATTGCTCACTGCGGGAGACTTTTGCCCACTGCGGGGGACTTTTCAAATTTTCCACCCGAAGATGGACTTCGTCAGTCTGTGGCTGGACTTTTGTTCAATGCGGAAGACATTTACCCACTGCGGGGGACTTTTGAAATTTGCCATCCGAAGATGGACTTTACCCAGTCTGTGGCTGGACTTTTGCTCACTACGAGAGACTTTTGCCCACTGCGGGGGACTTTTGAAATTTTCTACCCGAAGATGGACTTTGGCTAGTCTGTGACTGGACTTTTGCTCATTGTGGGAGAATTTTGCCCACTGTGGGGGACCTTTTCCCACTGTGGGGTACTTTTGAAATTTGCCACTCGAAGATGGACTTTGGTCAGTCTGTGGCTGGACTTTTGTTCACTACGGGAGACTTTTGCCCGCTGTGGGGGACTTTTGAAATTTGCCACCCGAAGATGGGCTTTGGTCGTCTGTGGCTGGACATTTGCTCACTGCGGGAGACTTTTACCCACTACGGGGGACTTTTGAAATTTGCCACCCGAAGATGGACATTGGCCAGTCTGTGGTTGGACTTTTGCTCACTGCGGGAGACTTTTGCACACTGCGGGGGACTTTTGAAATTTGCCCCCCGATGATGGACTTTGGCCAATCTGTGGGTGGACTTTTCCTCAATGCGAGAGACTTTTGCCCATTGTAGGGGACTTTTGCCCACTGTGGGGAACTTTAGAAATTCGCCACCCGAAGATGGACTTTGGCTAGTCTGTGGCCTGACTTTTGCTCTCTGTGGGAGACTTTTGCCCACTGTGGGGGATTGTTGCCCAATGTGGGGTACTTTAGAAATATGCCACCCGAAGATGGACTTTGGCCATTCTGTGGCTGGACTTTTGCTCATTGCGGGAGACTTTTGCCCATTGCGGGGGACTTTTGAAATTTTCCACTCGAAGATGGATTTTAGCCAGTCTGTGGCTCGACTTTTTCTCACTACGGGAGATCTTTTCCCACTGCGGAGAACTTTTGAAATTTTCCACCCGAAGATGGACTTTGGCCAGTCTGTGGCTGAATTTTTGCTTACTGCAGGAGTCTTTTGCCCACAGCGGGGGACTTTTGAAATTTGCCACCCGAAGATGGACTTTGGCCTGTCTGTGGCTGAACTTTTGCTCACTTCGGGAAACATTATCCGACAACGGGGGACTTTTGAAATTTGTCTCCCGAAGATGGACTTTGGCCAGTCTGTGGCTGGACTTTTGCTCACTGTGGGAGAATTTTTCCCACTGCGGGGGACTTTTGAAATTTGCCACCCGAAGATGGACTTTGGCTAGTCTGTGGCTGGACTTTTGCTCACTGTGGGAGACTTTTTCCCACTGTGGGGGACCTTTGCCCACTGTGGGGTACTTTAGAAATTTGGCACCCGAAGATGGACTTTGGCCAGTCTGTGGCTGGACTTTTGCTCACTGCGGGAGACTTTTGCCCACTGCGGGGGACTTTTGAAATTTGCCACCCGAAGATGGACTTTGGCTAGTATGTGGCTGGACTTTTGCTCACTGTGGGAGACTTTTGCCCACTGTCGGGGACCTTTGCCCACTGTGGGGTACTTTAGAAATTTGCCACCCGAAGATGGACTTTGGCCAGTCTGTGGCTGGACTTTTGCTCACTGCGGGAGACTTTTGCTCACTGCGGGGAACTTTTGAAATTTGCCACCCGAAGATGGACTTTGGCCAGTCTGTGGCTGGACTTTTGCTCACTGCGGGAGACTTTTGCACACTACGGGGGATTTTTGAAATTTGCCCCCCAATGATGGACTTTGGCCAATCTGTGGGTGGACTTTTGCTCAATGCGAGAGACTTTTGCCCATTGTAGGGGACTTTTGCCCATTGTGGGGAACTTTAGAAATTCGCCACCCGAAGATGGACTTTGGCTAGTCTGTGGGTGGACTTTTGCTCACTGCGGGAGACTTTTGCCCACTGCGGGGGATTTTTCAAATTTTCCACCCGATGATGGACTTTGGCCAGTCTTTGGCTGGACTTTTGCTCAATGCGGAAGACTTTTACCCACTGCGGGGGACTTTTAAAATTTGCCATCCGAAGATGGACTTTGGCCAGTCTGTGGCTGGACGTTTGCTCACTACGAGAGACTTTTGCCCGTTGCGAGGGACTGTTGAAATTTGCCACCTGAAGATGGACTTTGGCCAGTCTGTGGCTGGACTTTTTCTAACTGCTGAAGAGTTTTTCCCACTGCGGGGGACATTTTTAATTTGCCTTCCGAAGATGGACTCCGGCCAGTCTGTGGCTAGACTTTTGCTCACTGCGGGAGACTTTTGCCAACCGCGGTGGACTTTTGAAATTTGCCACCCGAAGATGGACTTTGGCTAGTCTGTGGTGGGACTTTTGCTCATTGTGGGAGTCTTTTGCCTACTGTGGGGGACATTTGCCCATTGTGGGGTACTTTAAAAATTCGCCACCCAAAGATGGACTTTGTCCAGTCTGTCGCTGTACTTTTGCACATTGCGGGAGAATTTTTCCCACTGCGGGGTACTTTTGAAATTTGCCACCCGAAGATGGACTTTGGCCAGTCTGTGCCTGGACTTTGACTCACTGCGAGAGACTATTACCCACTGCGGGGGACTTTTGAACTTTGTCACTCGAAGATGGACTTTGGCTAGTCTGTGGCTGGACTTTTGCTCACTGTGGGAGACTTTTGCCCATTGTGGGGGACTTTTGCTCAATGTGGGGTACTTTAGAAATTTTCCACCCGAAATGGACTTTTTCCAGTCTGTGACTGGACTTTTGCTCACTAAGGGAGACTTTTGCCCACTACGGGGGACTTTTGAAATTTGCCACCCGAAGATGGACTTTGGCCTGTCTGTGGATGGACTTTTTATCACTACGGGAGACCTTTGCCCACTGCGGGGGACTTTTGAAATTTGCCACCCGAAGATGGACTTTGGCCAGTCTGTGGTTGAACCTTTGCTCACTGCAGGAGACTTTTGCCTACTGCGGGGGACTTTTGAAATTTGTCACTTGAAGATGGACTTTGGCCAGTCTGTGGCTGAACTTTTGCACACTATGGGGGACTTTTGCCCATTGTGGGGTACTTTAGAAATTTGCCACCCGAAATGGAATATTTCCAGTCTGTGGCTGGACTTTTGCTCACTGCGGGAAACAATTGCCAATCGCGGGGGACTTTTGAAATTTGCCACCCAAAGATGGACTTTGGCTAGTCTGTGGTTGGACTTTTGCTCATTGTGGGAGTCTTTTGCCCACTGTGGGGGACTTTTGCCCATTGTGGGGTACTTTAGAAATTCGCCACCCAAAGATGGACTTTGTCCAGTCTGTCGTCGTACTTTTGCACATTGCGGGAGAATTTTGCCCACTGCGGGGTACTTTTGAAATTTGCTACCCGAAGATGGACTTTGGCCAGTCTGTTGCTGGACTTTGACTCACTTCGAGAGACTTTTGCCCACTGCGGGGGACTTTTGAACTTTGTCACCCGAAGATGGACTTTGGCTAGTCTGTGGCTGGACTTTTGCTCACCGTGGAAGACTTTTGCCCATTGTGGGGGACTTTTTCTCAATGTGGGGTACTTTAGAAATTTTCCACCTGAAATGGACTTTTTCACGTCTGTGACTGGACTTTTGCTCACTAAGGGAGACTTTTGCCCACTACGGGGGAATTTCGAAATATGCCACCCGAAGATGGACTTTGGTCAGTCTGTGGATGGACTTTGTCTCACTACGGGAGACATTTGCCCACTGCGGAGGACTTTTGAAATTTGCCACCCGAAGATGGATTTTGGCCAGTATGTGGCTGAACTTTTGCTCACTGCAGGAGACTTTGGCCCACTGCGGGGGATTTTTGAAATTTGTCACTCGAAGATGGACTTTGGCCAGTCTGTGGCTGAACTTTTGCCCACTGTGGGGGACTTTTGCCCATTGTGGGGTACTTTAGAAAATTGCCACCCGAAATGGACTTTTTCCAGTCTGTGGCTGGACTTTTGCTCACTCCAGGTGACTTTTGCCCACTGCGGGGGACTTTTGAAATTTGCCACCCGAAGATGGACTTTGGCCAGTCTGTGGCTTGACTTTTTCTCACTACGGGAGACCTTCGCCCACTGCGGAGGACTTTTTAAATTTGCCACCCGAAGATTGACTTTGGCCAGTGTGTGGCTGGACTTTTGTTCACTGCGGGAGACTTTTGCCCGCTGTGGGGGACTTTTGAAATTTGCCACCCGAAGATGGACTTTGGTCAGTCTGTGGCTGGAGTTTTGCTCACTGCGGGAGACTTTTGCCCACTACGGGGGACTTTTGAAATTTGCCACCCGAAGATGGACTTTGGCCAGTCTGTGGCTGGACTTTTGCTCACTGCGGGAGACTTTTGCCCACTGCGGGGGACTTTTGAAATTTGCCCCCAGATGATTGACTTTGGCCAATCTGTGGGTGGAGTTTTGCTCAATGCGGGAGACTTTTGCCCATTGTAGGGGACTTTTGCCCACTGTGGGGAACTTTAGAAATTCGTCACCTGAAGATGGACTTTGGCTAGTCTGTGGCTGGAATTTTGCTCACTGTGGGAGAATTTTGCCCACTGTGGGGGATTGTTGCCCAATGTGGGGTACTTTAGAAATTTGCCACCCGAAGATGGACTTTGGCCATTCTGTGGCTGGACTTTTGCTCATTGCGGGAGACTTTTGCCCACTGCGGGGGACTTTTGAAATTTTCCACCCGAAGATGGACTTTGGCCAGTCTGTGGCTGGACTTTTTCTCATTACGGGAGACCTTTCCCCACTGCGGAGAACTTTCGAAATTTTCCACCCGAAGATGGACTTTGTCCAGTCTGTGGCTGAACTTTTGCTTACTGTAGGAGACTTTTGCCTACAGCGGGGGACTTTTGAAATTTGCCACCCGAAGATGGACTTTGGCCTGTCTGTGGCTGAACTTTTGCTCACTTCGGGAGACTTTTGCCGACAACGGGGGACATTTGAAATTTGTCTCCCGAAGATGGACTTTGGCCAGTCTGTGGCTGGACTTTTGCTCACTGCGGGAGACTTTTGCCCACTGTGGGGGACTTTTGAAATATGCCACCCGAAGATTGACTTTGGCCATCTGTGGCTGGAGTTTTGCTCACTGTGGGAGACTTTTTCCCACTGTGCGGGACTTTTGAAATTTTCCAGCCGAAGATGGACTTTGGCCAGTCTGTGGCTGGACTTTTGCTCACTGCGGGAGTCCTTTGCCCACTGTTGGGGACTTTGGAAATTTGCCACCCGAAGATGGACTTTGGCAGTTTGTAGCTGGAATTTTGCTCACTGTGGGAGACTTTTGCCCACTGCGGGGGACTTTTCAAATTTTCCACCCGAAGATGGACTTTGGCCAGTCTGTGGCTGGACTTTTTCTCAATGCGGAAGACTTTTACCCACTTCGGGGGACTTTTGAAATTTGCCATCAGAAGATGGACTTTGGCCAGTCTGTGGCTGGACTTTTGCTACGAGAGACTTTTGCCCACTGCGGGGGACTTTTGAAATTTGCCACCTGAAGATGGACTTTGGCCAGTCTGTGGCTGGACTTTTTCTAACTGCTGAAGACTTTTTCCCACTGTGGGGGACATTTTAAATTTGCCACCCGAAGATGGACTCCGGCCAGTCTGTGGCTGGACTTTTGCTCATTGCGGGAGACTTTTGCCAACTGCGGGGTGTCGCTCCCACCAAATGACACATCAGGTTAGAAGGGGTACAGACGCGAACGGTCGACGAAAGAGAAGGAAATAATAGAGTCGCCAGCTAGGCATTTTTATCCTGAAGAAAGGTAATGCTGCATAAACCTGGAAAGATATGGATAAGACGGTTGCGAACCAGAGAAACTGAGAAAGGGGGTTGGTTACAACCTGGGAAGGTATTAGCACCCAGATTGTCCGTCGTACTCGACGGGATCCACGATTGAAAGATTTGTGTTTTAAGGGGTAGTGTCAGTGTAATTTGTGTATCAAAGCTGGAAAGAAAGCAAGTGTCAGTGTAAAATAAATGTGAAGTGTATAAGAGAGGTGTCAGTGTAAGAACAAGAGTGAAGCTCAAGACTTTGAGGCTTAAAAGAATAATGCTGGAAGGAGGGGGAATATACAGAGACTTTTGTTCGATAACTGTTAAGTTATGCCTACGTATCCTCTCATGCAATGAGGAAGTCAGAACACCGTAGTTCGACTCAAAGAGACTGAAAGGTAAATTGACAGATGAACTGCTTGCTTGCCTATGCTCAAGTGTATGACCTGTCTGGCTCAGGTGCTAAATGTCTTGCATTAGACGGAAGAAGCGAGTTCTCGTTTATGAGTGAATGAGATGAGAAAAGAATCCCGAAGGAGACGATTATTGTTTGTTTTTGTGTTTTCAGTCTTTTATTGCTTTTGGAATTTGTCATAAGCAAATGAGCTTAAACCTAAACCAATGGGTTAGTAAACTCATCACATCCTCCCTTTGATTAGGGGTAATGAGAATACTTTAAGTGTGAAGTCAGCATCTCACACTTAATCACCCTGATGTAAGATTAAGATCATTAACCTACTTGTGATTATTTAGATGTTTTTGGTGTTTTTGTTTAGTGTTGAGTAATGAGTTTAAGCCATAATCAGGGATTTAATGGACCCATTACACCATCCTAATAGAAGGATAATAGATGAGAACATTTAAGCTGAGGAAGACTCCTCAACTTAATCCATGATTAGGGATTAACCTCATGACAAAACAAAACCTTTATTAAATGGATTTTAGTTGATGGTAAGATGAAGAAGTGAGTTTTATGGTTTGTAAGACAACTTGAGGGGGACTTGTCCATTAACACTAGGGTTAGTCCTTCTTAACCAATTAAGGAAGAATTAGAACCCTAATGCAAGGCCCAAGTTACAAGCTTGATGTCTTGATGATTATTAAGTGAATTGATTAAAGGATTTAAACATATTAAGGGTTTAACACTTAGGATTAAAGTTATACACTCCATCCTAATAGAAGGATGCAGGCATAAGCTTAATCACAAAGCCTTAAAGCCTTTAGGGTTTAGTCCCTGATTAAGAGATGAGAAGAGAAGACTCAATGAGACTCAAAGGTAAAAGCTAAATGGGGGACTAATCAATCTTAAAATGTTATCATGCTTGGAAGTCCTAGGGTTTGTGAGGCTTAAGAGAGAAAGAATCTTCAAAGAGCCTCCAAGGAGAGAAACAGATGAAAGGAGCATGAAGCAAAACAACTTGCTTCAATTAAGAAGACAAGTTGCTTAAAGAGAGAAAGTAAGATGAACAAGAATGAGAAAGCTCAATCCAATACACATACAAAATGCAGCAAGGGAAGTATGAAAGAGATGAAAAGAGATTATGAGAAGTGAAGGCAAATTCACTTCTCAAACAACTTACCACCTGAAATGTTAGCATAAACAATGAAATGCAATGCAAATGAGATGAAATGTGATGATGCAAACCAAAACCAGGGGCAAGATCATGAAGTTAATGATGCTAAGGAATGATGCAAGCATGGTACAAGGCATGAGAATGATCATACAAATATATGGATGCAAATGAGGCATGCATTGAACCATGGATGTTCATGAAAAGTTATGAAATGCAAAAGACATATAACATGGCAAATGAAATATGCAATGATCAAACATGATTCTAATATGTCCTAAGATGTATTATGAATCAAATGAATGCACAAAATGTCATGGAAATTCATGGTATGCAAGCAAATGGAAGATGGATGCAAAGGAAGGCATAAATTAGGGTTTATGATCAACACACAAAGCAAAATTCAAAATCAGAAGCAAATGACATGATAAAAAATTGAAAATGCAATCAACAGATCCAGTGGCTGAGATTTGAACCTAGGGCACGGGAATTGACTTGGCGTGTGATCTAAGGGTTGAAATTCAAACCTGACTAATTTCTGTTTTAAAATTAATTAAACTGGATTTATTTAATTAATTGAGGATTAGGGCATAATGATGAGATCCTGGCCACATGTTTGCGCGCAAGTCAACCAAAGTCAGACGCATCTACGTCCAGAATTCATAGTTCATTAATTACACAGATTAGGGTTAATGAGTTTCGGGTGGCCGGAGAAGACTTCCGGTCGTCTTCTTCGGCGAACCCAAACCCTAGATTTCGCTACAGGTCACTAAACATGCAATTTCTTCCACAGAAATAATCCTCTCCCCAATCTAAACCTAACCCCTCTCCCAAAATTCATTTATTTTCACTCACCATCCTGAATCGAAGGAAAATACGAAACACGAGCAAACTTTTAGAGTGACATGAAATGGTCATCTCTTACTTATTTTCAAATCTAAATACATCCAGATGATCAGTGCAACATGTAGATTCATTTTGTAACAAGAAAATGAAGTTCTGAGAAAAAAGTTCTTAGGTTGTACCTGAGCTGGAGACCTTCGAAAATGAACTTTCAGAGCCTTCCTTTTGTGCCAATGATCTCCCTTGATCCTCCTGAGGTTGATGGAACACTTGAATGAAGTTGAGAGTGGCTAGTTTTTGTGGTTCAGTTCTGGTGTAGCCGGAAATGAGGTTCTTGTGTGTGTTGTTTCAGATCATTGTGAGGGGTGGGATTTGTTCTATGGATGATTTCTGGTTGATTGGTGAAGGAATTATTGAAGTTTGATGGCTGTGTTGTGTGATTCGAAGAGGGAAAGGTTTTGACAGTTTTTGGAGTGTGCTGCAATGTGTGTGTTTCAGGCTTGTGTATCTTGTGTTTTATGATCCTTAGGTGATCCATAAACTATCCCAACAAATCTGGAAAACAGGTGTGCACTGTGGGATTGGTATGGGATGATTGGCCAAAAAGTCAAAAATGGTGTACTTGCAGCATGGGCTATGGCAGAGATGGTTTCTTGGCCTATACTGCATCATCTTGAGTCAAGGATGGCCCTTGGATGGCTCATGAAGGACTGCAGCATCTGGATCATGAGTTGGGAGGGTTTTTGCAACTTGACCACTTGTTACATTTCATGACTTTTGGCTATGTGAATGTGAGAAAGCTTGCTGAATTGTTGGTGAGGCATGCTTCATTAGGTCATGGCAAAGTCTTGAAACCAGCTAGAGGCTAAACAAACCCTTTGAGAATCAATTTGCAAGAAATCCCTCTTTGCACTTTCATGAGAAATGGCTTATGGTTATGTGAAAATCAAGTCATAGAAATGGAAAATTCTTTGGGACAAACTGATTTTTAGACATTGGTTCTTGTTTGTACAAAGATTAGAAGTCACTTTGAGGTCTCATTTTGCCTTGGCAAGTGATTTTGCAACTTTGCCTCTTTGGTAGAAAACTTGAAATTATGTGATTTTTCCCAACTTTGACAAGCCATAACTTTTGATCCAAAATGAATTAGAATGAGTTCTTGTACTTTTTGAAAAGGGAATGATCCATTCTACAACTTTCATGACCAAAGTTTTCCCATTTGAATCATTTTTGAATCAAAAAGCAAGGGCTGAAAAAGTTTCCCAAAATGGCAAGTTTCCATTACAAGTCATTTTCCCAAAAAGTCAACTTTGCAAATGGCTTGAAATTCTTCAATTTTGTGAACTTACAACATCTTCCATGATCAAATAAAGACCATACTCATTCAAAATGATGAAGAACCCCCTTTGTTTGGGTCATTGGGGGCCTCAGATGCCCTGATTTTACACTGACTTGCCCAAGAAGTCAACTCTTGATTAGATGCCTTCCCCATGGAATTTCTTCATGAAAATTGATATGCATGATCCCTATACCATATAGAGACCAATAGAAACAAGAATTACCAAAAAAATTGGAGTTATGGCCTTTGAAACCAAAACCCTAATTCTAGGTCATCTGTGCAGTCAAACCTGGCTCTGCTTCCATGCCATCCTCAGTTCTTGTGATTCTTTGACTTTGAGAGGATATAATATGATGCTTTGAACATACATGAACCCCTTTGAAGTGATTGATGACCTTTGGAATGGCTCAAATGGCTCAGGGATGGCTCAGATCACAAACCCTAGATGCAGATGACTTTGAACCAATGCAGTGAAGCAAATATGCAATATGAGATGCTATGATTGAACTTAGGCATTTGAAGACATCACAAGCCATGGTGTGAATGGGTGAGGGAAAATTTGGGGTGTTTACACGGGGGACTTTTGAAATTTGCCATCCGAAGATGGACTTTGGCTAGTCTGTGGTTGGACTTTTGCTCATTGTGGGAGTCTTTTGCCCACTGTGGGGGACTTTTGCCCATTGTGGGGTACTTTAGAAATACGCCACCCAAAGATGGACTTTGTCCAGTCTGTCGCTGTACTTTTTCACATTGCGGGAGAATTTTTTCCACTACGGGGTACTTTTTAAATTTTCCACCCGAAGATGGACTTTGGCCAGTCTGTGGCTGGACTTTGACTCACTGCGAGAGACTTTTGCCCACTGCGGGGGACTTTTGAACTTTGTCACCCGAAGATGGACTTTGGCTAGTCTGTGGCTGGACTTTTGCTCACTGTGGGAGACTTTTGCCCATTGTGGGGGACTTTTGCTCAATGTGGGGTACTTTAGAAATTTTCCACCCGAAATGGACTTTTTCCAGTCTGTGACTGGACTTTTGCTCACTAAGGGAGACTTTTGCCCACTACGGGGTGTCGCTCCCCGGATTTCCATCCTGGTACAAACGCGAAAGTGGCGCGGAAAAAGAATATAGTCGCCAGCCAGGCATTTTTATCCCGAAAGAACGGGAATGGTAATGCTGCACAAACCAGAAGAAAAGAAAAGGAAGGACACGGTTCCTGCGAACCAAAGAGACTGAGCTCGGGAGTCTGTTACGACCTGGGAAGGTATTAGCACCCAGATCGTCCGCCGTACCCGACGGGATCCACGCTTGCAAAGAAACTGTTTCAAAGGGTGAGGGTATGAAAGTTGCCGCAAAAGAAAAGAAAAGAAACTGGAAAAGAACTGAAAAAGGAATGAATAAGGAACAAAGAGAAAAAATGTAGGGAAAATAAAGATTGTGCTCGAACGGGCCCTACCCCGCTGCCTACATACCTCATTAGGATAATGAGGATCAGAGACGCCGTAGTTCCCCTAACTAGGGGTAACAAGGGAATTGCTTGTGAATTAAGGCTTGAACTGCATATGCCATTGCTCAGGTGTTACAGACTCGGACGACGAGTGCGTAACCGTCTTGCAAAGTGACAAGTAGGAGCAAGTTCGCGTACGGAGCGAAGGAGATGAGAAAAGAATTCCCGAAGGAAAGACGCTTATTGTTTGTTTGTGTTTTTTTATGAGCTTTATGAGTGAAAGTTTGCATAGGTAAGTGTACCTAAGTCTTACTCAATGGGATGTGTACATCTCACATCATCCCGAAATGGAATGCGCAAGAGGCACACCTATCTATGGAGGAAATACCCAAAGTTAGTCCCATAAGTGAAGGCTTAAGCACACTGGCCTATTACCATTATTAAGTATTTTTGGCTTTTTGGATTGAGAAGTGTTTTTTAAGCTTTTCTTTGTGAGGTACTCATGCTAAGACCTATCCACCACGAGTGATGACTCACACCTCGCCCCGAAACGGAACGCGTGCTAGTATCTCATAGCAAAGTCTCATGTCACATGAAAGTACTCAACCTTTATTAAGTGGATTAGAATTGAGTTTGAAGATGAGAAGAGAGAGCACCAAAAGATCTCAAAGGAAAAATTCTAAAGGGGGACTAAAATAATCCTAAGTGTTAACATGCATGGATGTCCTAAAGGTTAGTGAGGTTTCTATCCTAATGAAGAAGGAAGAAGAAGAGAAGAAGATAGAAGAAGGGATGAGAAAGGCCCAAACCCAACAACAAAGGGTTAGTTCACACAAACATAAGAGGGAAAGATGAGAATTGGAGATGTGGAACTCAATTTCCACATCTCGCACTTACCATAGCCCCTGCAAGGTTAGTATGCACATACATGAAACAAAATGAGCAAGGTAACATGCTAACATCAAACAATCAGAAGTGACATGCTATGAACAAATGCACAATGCCAATGCAACTTAAAGAAATGAATATAAGAGACTTATGACCTAAAAGGATGCAACATGAATACATATGGAAACAAATGCGCACTTATGAAACATGCAAAACAAAATGCACAAAGTAAAAACACAAAGCTCAAGACCAGAACCAAAATGAGATGAAGAATGGCTTAGGAGGCCAGCAAGATTAAGAGAAACAAGATAAAAGACCAAACAATGCCAAATGGGAGCAAGAGAAA
The DNA here is from genome assembly GCA_963966055.1 of Lathyrus aphaca. Taxonomy (NCBI): domain Eukaryota; kingdom Viridiplantae; phylum Streptophyta; class Magnoliopsida; order Fabales; family Fabaceae; genus Lathyrus; species Lathyrus aphaca. The sequence goes on from OZ014521.1 coordinate 451,438,428, forward strand.
CCAAAAGATGAAGTTAAAACACTTAAAGAATCAAATGACTTAAAGAAGCAAACTCAAAAATTCAGAAGACACAAGACCTATCCTAGGACTAGGAAGGTACCCACACCCCAAAGGAACCCCAAAAGAGAAGAAGAAATGGGCACAAGTGATTTTTTAGGATTATGAGAGGCTTAAAGGTTCAAAGGAAGCAAAACGAGACAAGGTTCAAGATAAAATCCACAAATAATCAACCAGCCATCTAAAAATTCCACAACTGGAACCAAATGGTCCTCAAACATGTTATATCAACTAGCCAAAAGGATTTGCAAATATTCAGAAAGGAACTAGGTCAAATGGAGGCAAGAACACAAGTTAGGACAGAAAACTTACATCACAAGATACCAGACCAAAACTCAAGAAATAATTTTCTAAAAAATTCATAAAAATATCAAATGAAAAGTAAAAGGAATTTGGAGTACAAAGCAAAAAGAATGGGATCAAAAATCTAAATATTGAAGGCTATGGAAAATAAACAAGGCAGACTGGTCAAGAAATGAAGTAAAAGAAGCTAGGTGCAATGGTGAATTATTTCTGGCACGTGAATCAATGAAAAAAATAAAATAAAAATATGCCAAAAAACTAGAGACATATAGGAATGTCCATGATGTTTTTGGGAATTTTTAGGTGACTAAAACTATTTTATACGAATTTAAATGAAACTGGATAAAAAAGGAAATTAAAATGGAGAAAGAAAATAAAAATGAACTTGGAATGTGGTGTAAATAGTAGAGGTCTTGCACTGAATTCATTTGGGCCGAAATAGTTGAGGTGCGAATAGGAATTATAACTAAGTCCACACGAAAAACTTGATTAATTGTTGGGAAAAAAAAGAAAAAAAAACTCATCAATATGTGACGCACTTTCCTTCCCCCTACCCCATGCGTGACTTACCATACTACCTCAAATATCCCTTCTTTTTTTCTTTTCCACCACAAACAAAATGTAATAAACTAAAAGCAGCACATGAATAACCATTGGGCACGCTAGCATGTTGTTAGGACATAGAAAATGTGTAAGGAAAAAACAATGAATGCAATACCCTAAAAAAACATAAAGAACCTATGGTAAAGTGACAAGTGTCCCAAAAAAACCTAAAATGCACCACAACTTCTAAAAATCGTATCTTAAGTTCTATAAATGCTATGAGGGTGTTCTACGACTTTTCGGAAAGGGAAAATCGTGCCCTACGAATCTCGTGTTCACTGAAAAAACACTCGGGGCTTTTTTGCACATGAAATAACAGCTTGAAGTTTAAGAACAAAAAATTTCTAAAAAAAGAAACTTCTCAAAAATAGCAGCTTTTTGCCTACTCCCGATTTTTGACATCTAAGCTCAACTAAAATACTCCTTGACATAATATGGACTCAAAAAGTGATAATCCTGATTAGAAACTCTAAGATTGTCATGTTGGCCTTTCTAACTGCACAGTTGACTTTCTTGCTTCACCTCCAATCAACTGAACCAATTCTTGACTTCTTCAGTGAATATTTGATCCTCATACCTAAGCTATGCAGATCAAATAAAAGCTTTTACCCTCAAGAAATGGTCAAAATAGAGGATAGGAGTGTCTGGCCCAAAACCCTAATCAGGATTTCCTTATACAGGAGAAGATATTGCATCCTGAACTTCCAACAAAATAACTGACTTCCTTGAGGAATTTTCTCATGAAAATTTCAACCTTAGGATCTTCTTGTCAAATGAGAGACTTTGCCCAAATACAATAACCAAAGTTGTGGAGTTATGGTGCTTGACTCTCAAACCCTAATTTGGGTGCACTGCATTGGAGCTTTGACTTGTCCTGAGATCTCTGATGATCGTGCAATCTTCTAAACTTTTGCTAATGGACTTGAACTTGATAATGGAGTGTATACTCGCCATAGAACTTGTAAAAACTCATTAGGATCCTTGTCATGGCTTGAAAGGCTTCTGGGAACTCCACAGATGACCATATGCTTGATGCTAGGACATGAGGGATGTTATGCTTCATCTTTCTATGATATGATGATGAGGAAATGATATGAGTATGATGAATATGGTATGATATGATGCTGAGGAAATGATATGAGTATGATGAATATGGTATGATATGATGCTTAAAAAGGAGAGGGCAAATTTGGGGTGTTATAGCTGCCCCTATTCAATCATCAATTAATCTGAAAAGGACGATAATACGGGCTATCGACCATTCAAGATAAACTGTGGTTGAATACCAAGAAGACCCGAAATTTGCACTCTGACGAAGAATGCAACGCTAATAAATAAACCCAACCAGATGCCGCTCTGGGGACTGCAGGGGAGAAAGAAGCAGACGAGCCTTTTCCAAGTTGAACTGATATCTGGAATAAGAACACGTTGACAGACGAGTCTTCAAACAATCCTGTGACGCCAGGAACTGGACATACGAGTCCTCAAAACTGCATATAGCATGAGACAGACGAGTCTCCTTCGGATTGACCTGTTACGCCAGGACCAGTAACGCACTTAAGTCTGTGGGATAGACATGCAATCAAGGTAGACGAACCTTCTTCATATATTATCTGCGGATATATGGTATAAGACAGACGAGTCTTCTGAGCAAATCTGTGATGCCAGGTGCAGCAACAACAATAATTGGTGCCTGAGACAGACGAGCCTCCTTCGGATTTACCTGTTACGCCAGGACCGGTAACCATTTTGACATTAATTCCCACTGTCAGGATTCGAAACCATCTTCAATAAAGACTAGTATTGGATGATCATCAAGATAACACAGACGAGCGTTATAGGTCAATGATATGGACGAGTATCAAACGGTGATCTGAGAAACACAGACGAGTGTCTCAGGCAATGATACAGATGAGTATCAGCCACTGGTATAGACGAATACCAGAAATTCAAACACAGACGAGCATTTGAAGTAGCAATACAAAAATACTAGGGTAAACAGCAAATCCTCACATATAGATGTAAACTGGCATAACACAGACGAGTGTTGGGGATGATACAGACGAGTATCCAAGCAAAGCAGACGAGCTTCAGAACATAGACGACTTCTGGGGAATAAGAGCAGACGAGCTTCAAACAAACACAGACGAGTGCTGGACAGTTGCAGACGAGCAACAGCAAAGAATACACATCAAGGCACAGACGAGTGCAGCAAAGGATCCAATACCCAACACAGACGAGTGTTGGGAGGTTGCAGACGAGCAACATCAAATATCATATCAGAACACAGACGAGTGTTTAAGGATTGCGAACGAGCAACAACAAAGAGATAACCGAACACAGACGAGTGTTGGAAAATTGGAGACGAGCAATAACAAGGTAATCATTCCAAAGCACAGACAAGTGCTGGAAATTGCAGACGAGTAAACAGCAACTGATATAACCAAACACAGACGAGTGTTTGAAATTGCAGACAAGCTAAATTGAGGTAATCAAGAACCACCGCTGGAGAAAGCAAACGAGCAATACCAAAAGGCCAACACAGACGAGTGTTGAAAGATGCAGACGAGCGGTAGACAAATGCCTGATTGGCTACAAGAGTTACAACTCTGCAGGGGAAGGCAAGTCAAGAGGTCTGAACACTCAACTCTGACTTAGGTGATGAATACCTGGCTGTATCATCAAATACCCAAAAGTATGGCAACTTTACTGGGAAATATTTCACGGACGGAGGTGAAAATCAAATATGAACTCTGTGGGGACAGGATCACCTTCAGACTTGGCTAGGGAAGCTGTTTGGACAATACTCTGGCCGGGGAGAGCATCTGCTGATTCAAGACTCTGAGGGGTCTCTTGCTGAGGATAGAATACTGATGATTCCAACTCTGGTGATGTCAGGCTTTTAGATACCTATTGGGTATACTCCACTGGGGAAGAAGAAACTGCTTGGGCTACTGCCAAGGCTTGGTTGGAGGAAACCTCTGCTGGAAACGTCAGGCTTTCAGATACCTGCTGGGAGAAATCTCCGCTTGGGGAGTCTACTGTGGAAGAGTAAATTTCTTGAGAGAATGTGACGCCATCCTGCAACTTGCAACAACAGAAAACACAGGTGTGCCCCGGGGATTTGCACGGAATGATCTGTTCATCCATCGTCACTCGACACTCAAAGAGGGTTACAGTTTCCCTGCATGTCAGTTTTTCTTTTCAAAATTATCACCATGTTTAGATGCAATGCTATTTTTGCCGAAAATTCAGGACATTTTGCAAACAAAAATAAACACACACAGCTTTTTGACTAAATATTCTTTTTTATTGAATGGCCTCTGAATAGGCAAAGATTTACATCAGGAAGTAACCACCTCGAAAGAGGTAGCCACTATAAAATTGAGAAAAAGAAACTATCCTAATGGCAATGGACGACATTCCAAGGAGTTCCATTTCTGCTCTGACTTGCATGTCTTCGAGACTCTCCATTCTGCTTTGGCTTTCTGAGAGGACGAGGGGACTGTTTCCTATCCTTCTGATATTATCAAGTTGTACGAAACGATGATGTGGTTCAGATAACTCGAATGGCAGTTGTTCGCTTATTCCCTCGTTTTGCATGGATCGCCCTTTCGGGTTTTCAATCCACCGAGATACCCTTTTTTGCCTGAGCTGTCCAATGTGGCTTTTCAACTCAGCGGGTGTTCATTTTTTATTTCTTTCCCTAACTTTTGCCCGAGCTTTTTATTCTGTTTTTAGCTCGTCGGGATGCCCTTTTTTTTGCCTGGACTATAATTCTACTTTTGTGTCCAGCGGGTCTCCTTATGCAAAGTATTTTTTAACTGTGTCCGAGTTAACAGGGGACTGGAAGTCGTCTCCATCCATATTGGTGAGCATCAGTGCTCCTCCTGAAAAGACTTTCTTCACTATGAATGGTCCTTCGTAGTTTGGGGTCCACTTTCCCCTGTGATCTGAACCTACAGGAACGATCCTCTTCAACACAAGCTCTCCCACTTGATATTCTCGAGTACGTACTCGTTGGTCAAATGCACGCTTCATTCTCCTCTAATAAAGCTGACCATGACAGATAGCCGCTAATATCTTTTCCTCAATTAGACATAGCTGTTTATAACGAGCACGCACCCATTCAGCCTCATCCAGCTTGACATCCATCATCATGCGCAGTGAAGGAATCTCTACTTCAACAGGCAGGACTGCTTCCATGCCATACACTAGAGAGAAGGGAGTTGCCCCTGTCGACGTTCTGACCGACGTTCGGTACCCATGCAAGGCGAACGGTAACATCTCATGACAATCTTTGTAGGTGACAACCATTTTCTGCACAATCTTCTTGATATTCTTGTTAACTGCCTCTACCGCGCCATTCATCTTTGGTCGGTAAGGAGAAGAATTGTGATGTTGTATCTTGAAGTCCCGACACAATTCTGCCATCATCTTGTTGTTGAGATTAGAACCATTATCAGTAATGATCCTTTCGGGCACTCCATATCTTCATATGATATCTCTTTTCAGAAATCTTGCCACCACTTGACGCGTGACGTTGGCATAAGACGCTGCTTCTACCCACTTGGTAAAGTAATCAATCGCGACCAGGATGAAGCGATGACCATTTGAAGCAGTTGGCTCGATCTTCCCGATCATGTCAATGCCCCACATAGAAAAGGGCCAAGGAGATGACACGACGTTGAGCGGGCTAGGAGGGACATGCACTTTGTCTGCATATATTTGGCACTTGTGGCATTTACGAGCGAATGAACAACAGTCTGCATCCATTGTCATCCAGTAATACCCTAATCTCAGCAATTTCTTTGCCATAGCATGCCCTCCTGCATGGGTACCAAAAGATCCTTCGTGGACTTCCTGCATCAACAGGCTTGCTTCGTGTCTATCCACGCATCTGAGCAAGACCATGTCGAAATTTCTCTTGAACAAAACCCCATCTGTATTCAAGAAGAAGCTAGCAGCAAGTCGCCTCAAGGTCTTCTTGTCATTGGAAGATTCCCCAGTTGGGTATTCTTGCTTTTCCAGGAACAACTTGATATCAAAATACCAAGGTTTCTCGTCAGACACGGCGTCTACAAAGAAGACATAAGCTGGAGCGTCAAGCCTGGATATATCAATTCTGGGCACATAATTCCAACACAAGACTTTAATTGACGAAGAGAGAGTGGCCAATGCGTCGGCAAACTGATTTTCATCACGTGGTATGTATTTGAGCTCAACTGTCGTGAAGAACGTCAACAGTTTTCTAGCATAATCCCTGTCTGGAATTAGGTGCTCTTGATGCGTATACCACTTGCCGGTAACTTGGTTAATGACGAGGGCTGAATCTCCGAATATATCGAGGTTCTTAATCCGAAGATCAATTGCCTCCTCTATTCCCATTATACATGCCTCGTATTCTGCTTCATTGTTGGTGCAGCCAAAAGTAATTTTGGCAGCGAAGGGTAAGTGAACACCTTCAGGAGTAATGAGTACGGCACCAACTCCACGACCATTGATATTGACGGCCCCATCGAACATCAACTTCCATTTGGATTCAGGGTCTGGCCCTTCCTCCGGAATTGGTTCCTCATAATCATTCGTTTTGAGGTACATGATGTCCTCATCAGGGAAATCAAACTTCATTGGTTGATAATCATCGTCAAGAGGTTGTTGTGCAAGGTAATCCGACAATACACTTCCTTTGATGGCTTTCTGAGAAGTATACTGGATGTCGTATTCAGTTAAAATCATCTTCCACCTAGCAACCCTCCCGGTCAACGCTGGTTTTTCAAAGATGTACTTGACAGGATCCATCTTGGAAATGAGCAATATGGTATGAGTCAACATGTACTACCTCAGTCGGCGAGCAGCCCATACCAAAGAGCAACAAGTTTTCTCGAGCAATGAATATCGGGATTCACAGTTGGTAAACTTTTTGCTAAGGTAATAAATGGCGTACTCTTTTCGACCAGACTCGTCATGTTGGCCTAGTACACACCCCATTGACCCTTCTAGCGCGGTCAAGTACATGATTAATGGTCTTCCTTCCACTGGAGGCATTAGAATTGGAGGCTCCTGCAAATATTCTTTTATTTTGTCGAAAGCTCTTTGCCATTCATCGTTCCACCTGACCGTTTGCTCTTTTCTTAGCAATTTAAATATCGGTTCGCACGTAGCCGTTAGGTGAGATATGAACCGAGAAATGTAGTTCAACCTCCCTAAAAACCCATGCACTTCTTTTTCTGTCTTCGGTGCAGGCATATCTTGAATAGCTTTTACTTTAGCAGGATCTACCTCAATTCCTCTTTGACTTACAATGAAACCCAACAGCTTCCCGGAACGCACTCCGAAAGTGCACTTGTTCGGATTCAACCTCAGCTTGTACTTGATCGGTCTATCAAAAAGCTTCTTCAAGTTGACTAGATGCTCCTCTTTGTCTCGGGACTTCGCAATCATATCGTCCATATAACATTCGATCTCTTTATGGATCATGTCATGGAACAATGTGACCATCGCCCATTGATAGGTTGCCCCGGCGTTCTTCAAACCAAAGGGCATGACCTTATAGAAAAATGTACCCCACGGGGTAATGAACGTTGTCTTCTCCATGTCTTCCGGCGCCATCTTTATCTGATTATATCCGGAGAAGCCATCCATGAAGGAGAATACCGAAAATTGAGCAGTATTGTCCACCAACACATCAATGTGTGGCAACAGAAAGTCATCTTTTGGGCTTGCTCTATTCAAATCCCGGTAGTCAACGCACATCCGGACCTTGCCGTTCTTCTTCGGTACAGGTACAATGTTAGCTACCCAAGGTGGGTAACTAGTCACAGCAAGGAAACCGGCATCCCACTGCTTCTGAACCTCCTCTTTGATCTTCATCGCCATGTCAGGGCGAGTTCTTCTCAATTTCTGCTTCACGGGAGGACAGTCCTCTCTCAGAGGCAGCTTATGCATCACGATGTCGGTATCTAAACCTGGCATATCTTGATATGACCAAGCAAAGATATCCACATACTCTCTCAGCATACTGATCAGCTCTTTCTTGACGTCGGCCTGCAGACTGGCCCCAATCTTGATTTCCTTCTTTACATCTTCACTGCCAATGTTGATGATCTCAATCTCCTCTTGATGAGGCTGAATAACTCGTTCCTCTTGTTTCAACAATCTGACCAATTCTTCAGGGAGGTCACAGTCTTCCTCAACCCCTTCATCAGCTTGGTAGACTGGATTATCAAAGTCATGCATAGTCATAGCAGGAACGTTATCTGTGGAATCCGGATGATCAATACTGCACAGATGATGTGCTTATTCAGAATCTGCTTATTTTGAAAAAGAGACGCTAACACAAAAAACAAAAAGGAAAACACATTGCCATTTTATATTTTTTGTGAAAAAGTTTAAAAACAAAGAAAGAGAACACAGTTTGTCTGAAAATGTCATTTTATTTCATAGCAAAATAATGATGCAATACAAAACATGGTGGCCCAATACAATGGATCCAAGCATCTTGGGCAGAATGCTGGATTTGACAATGCAATATGCTAATAAAAGGAAACAAAATAATTACTCTGAGAGCCAGGTGACTTGAACAATGTCTTCTGCAGACCAATTTGCCAGCTCCTCGCCGGGCGCACACGGGTGGATCCAATTGTTGTCCCAATCTCCATCACTATCCCCATCTTGGCTTGCCGTACAGATCTGATCATGGTTGAGCAACCCAGCCCTTGTGAACGTGATAGCCTTACCACCTGGAGTAGATCCACCAGGATGATACCCTAAGCCGAACTTATCATCTTTCTTTTCCAGCTCCAACAGCTTGCCCCAGCCTTGGGCACTGCCTGATTGAACAACTTCTTTTGCTTCCCTGTAGGAATGGATGGACGTACCCTCCTTCTCATTGCTCTTCTACACAGGAGTCAAGATGCTGACGTCTGCTTCAAAAGCTTGGCATAAAGTCTCATGGATTTCTCCATCCATTTCTACGTACTTGAATGTCGATAGGTGACTGACAAATATGTCCACTTCCCCACAAACTGTGATGACCTGGCCGTCAACCACATATTTTAGCTTCTGATGCAGGGTTGAAGTGACGGCTCCAGCAGCATGTATCCACGGCCTTCCCAACAAACAGCTATATGCATGCTTGATGTCCATAACATAGAAAACACTTTTGAAGACTTGAGATCCTATCTTGACGGGCAGCTCAACCTCTCCAAAAACTGATCTCCTCGAACCATCGAAAGCCTTGACAACCAGATCACTCGGCCTTAGGACTATCCCATCACTATTAAGCTTCATCAATGCCTTCTTCGGAAGCACATTCAAGGAAGAGCCTGTGTCTACAAGAACATGAGACAACACAGCGCCCTTGCACTCCATCGTGATGTGTAGTGCTTTGTTGTGGTTTCTGCCCTCCGATGTGAGGTCTCTATCAATAAAGCCTAAGCCATGGCTAGCATTGACACTTCCCACAACAACTTCTAGTTGGTTGACAGTGATCTCCTGAGGAACGTAGGTCATTTGTAGGACTTTCAGTAAGGCTTCTCGGTGTGTGGGAGAGCACATCAGCAGTGACAAGATGGAAATCTTTGAAGGCGTCTGGTTTAGTTGATCAACCACCTTATAGTCACTCTTTTTAATAATCCTCATGAATTCCTCGACTTCTTTCTCAAACGTACCCTGCCCAGCCACAGGAGTAGTTGACTCATCATTCACAGCCTGCTTTCCTTTAGCTTTGGACAAAGCCTCAGCCTCAGGGTCCCCTCTCAGCACAGGGGGAGCGAACAAACGACCACTTCGGGTAAAACCCCTAACACCTCCGACATTCTCTACAGTCGAGTCAGCAACAGCTCTGCTCTCCATCTTCTATCCAGCTACATAAACATCGGAGCCATAATGCCAGGGAATGGCTCTATCATCTGTGTACAGCACAAGCCCAGGTACTGTGATAGTCACGGGACTAATCTGAGGAGCGTAGATCGTAACCGGCTCTCTTCTGACAGGCATGTCAGCTTCATCGTAGAAAATGGTAATGGTTGACACATCATCAGCCTCTTCATTACCAAATTTACTGAACTGCAAGGACCCATCATCAATCAACCCTTGCAAACCCATCTTCAACTTCTCACAGCCATTCACAACACTCATACAGTCTTCACAATCAAGACAGCAACCAGGAAATACTTGACCCTTCAGCAGTCTCTCTTTCACTACCCTCTAAGGAGTCTTCACTTCATCAATACTCAGCACCAGACTCAATTTGTCACCATCCTCAACAGCATTAACTCTTGCCCCTCCATGATTAGGCATAGGGTTCGAGTTGACATTCGGCGGCGGTGCAAAGTTGATTGCCTTAGAATCTACAAGATCTTGAACCTTGTGATGCAAAGCCCTGCACTTCTCAGTCGAGTGCCCGGGTGCTCCAGAGTGGAAAGCGCATCGTGCGTTGACATCATAACCAACTGGAAGTTCTCTAGGATGTGGTGGTGCCAAAGTCCTCAGTTGAATCAGGTTCAAATCTAACAGTCTTGGAAGTAAGGCAGCATACGTCATCGGGATAGCCTCAATCACCCTATTAGTCGGGCAAGTCTGCCTCGGCTGATATGGTCTCTACTGATAGTTGGTACGAGGTTGCTGTTGTTGTTGATGTTGTTGTGGAGGAGGTAGCATCTGTTGTACTGGAGCTGCAGGAATGGTGACAGCAGCCACATGTTCATAGGGTCTTCTATAGCCACGGCCTCGGCCTCGGCCAAATACAGCGTTCGTCTCGCCTTCTCGTCTTCTAGGAGGTCCACTGAAAGTTTTCCTCGCTCCATTGGAGCTGCTAGCACTAGGGTCTTGTATCTTCCCCATTTTCAGCAATGTCTCAACTCTTTCACCCGCGATAACAATATCGTTGAATTTAGTGGCGGAACTGGACGCCAACCTTTCAATAAAAACACCCTGCAGAGTACCCATAAACATGTCAGCCATTTTGTTCTCTAGCAGCGGTGGTTGAACCCTGCCAGCGAGCTGGCGCCACCTCTGTGCATACTCTTTAAAACCTTCTTTAGCCGTCTGAGCCATGTGCTGCAACTGCGTGCGGTTCGGAGCCATGTCCAAGTTATATTGATATTGCCTCACAAAGGCTTCAGCTAGATCCTTCCAACTCTTGATATTAACTCTACTGAGCTTCATATACCATTCAAGAGAAGCTCCCACCAAGCTGTCTTGAAAATAATACATCCAGAGTTTCTCATCATCTGTGTGAGCGGAAATTCTCCCAACAAATGATTGCAGATGGGTCTTCGGGCAAGCAGTGCCATTATACTTCTCAAAGGTTGGAACTTTGAACTTGTACGGGATCCTGACCCCAGGAACCAAGCCCAAATCTGTTATGTCAAATCCCAAAGAGCTCTGGGACTGAATAGCTTTGATTTGCTCAGCCATCTCTTCGAAACTCTTGTTCATCTCTGTTCCTTGACCTTCAACTTCATCAAGTAGAGTGAACTGGTCGTCATGATTATCCATCTGAATGTTATTCAACCCATCATTGATGATAGTCACTCCTGGTTGAGCAATAGGAATTTCAACCTGACGTGCGCCCGCACCGGTACGATTATCAGCAGTAGCAGCAACAGTGTTCCTGTTCTAATTCTCAATCATCTCCCGCAGACGCTCTTGGTTCTGCCCCATGCCGGCCATCAACGTCATAAAGTTATCCATTCTCAGTCTCTGATCTGCCAAGTCTGCTTGCATCTGGTCCATGGCTCGTTCTTTGTTAATCTTTGTCGGATACCGATGCGCTACTGGTTGTTCCCGAACTTTATGGGGAGCTATAGTGTCTGTTACACAAAACACGTTAGTAACTGAGATACTACCTGCAAAACAACAAACAGGTTATATGTATGCAATGCAGTTGTTTATGTTTCCAATCCCAAGTCATTCCTGCCCCGGTTCCGGTATTTAGCAAAGAAAACCAGATGGGCACTGATCCTCGACTTTCAGAAACCTTTGCGAGAAACCACATTCAAACCATAACAGCAAGCAAACCAAGAAATGGTGAAAAAGAAGACATAACATAAATCAACCCCTTAGGAAAATAAAACAGAATTCCCCGTAGGGTATAAGTTCTTACAAAGGAAAAACAAACAGCCAGGACTCCTACAACATGCCTGTAGGTAATCCAGATACAAAGAAGACAAACTAAGAAGCAAAACCACTGCCTAAGGCCCCTGAAGCTCCTTCACTGAATCCCACATCAGATCTGACCTTCTTGACCCCAGCCATCAACTTGAGGTCTTCAATCTCTTTGAGTGCTGCTTCGAGAGCTTGCTGATTATCTGCTAGCTGTTGGGTCTTCTCTCTGCAAATCTCTTGGACTTGCTCCACCTCCTCCTTTTTGTAAGCCATCTGGACTTCAAAGAACTCTTCTTTTTCCTTGTATTGCTTCAACTATTGCTCTCTCTGTCCCCGTAACCAGACAATAGATTGCCGAGCATCTTTGAGGGTCTTTGAATTCTTCTTGCGCTCAGCTTCTCTTTGGGCTTCCATCATCCCTAACCTGTGGAAATGGGCTTCTCTACCTGCAAAGTCCTTCTCCTTGGCCTCCAAGGTAGTCTGCATTTTCAGCAACTTCTCTTCAGCTTCAATCTTGGCCCTGTTGGCTTGGTGGTACAGGCTTACCATCTCAGTATTTTCAACTCTAACTGCATGTAGCTGGGCTTCCAACTTCTTGAACTCCTCCAAAGACACAGTCTCAACGGACTCAGCAACTGGAGGAACTGGTGGTGAAAATGGCAACAAAACTCTTCTGGCTTTGTCTTTCAACCAAGCTTCATACTCTGGGAATGTCTGATTGTTGCACTTTCCGAAGCTAGCTATCCCTTCTCCCTTAATGCACTTCCAAGCTCCCGCAACCTTCCTCACTAAGGGCATATTATCTTTCACTGAGAAGTAGAAAATAGGGGTCAGCTTCAAATCTTCAGGCACCTTTCTCAAAGCGTATCCCAATTGTCTTCTTAACAGGATTGGATTGTAGTTGATCCCTCCAGTTACTCCCAATAAAGGCACACTAAGATAACTTCCGCAACTAGTGATGAAACGTGCACCTTGCAGCCTTTGAGTAAACCATTTGACATCCTTGGCAAGCAACTTTTCCAGCTTCTGAGCCCATACCAAGGTGTGGTCACTAAACATTCCCGTACTAGGCAGATGCCTCATGAACCACATGTGAAATAGAGGATCACAACAACGGACCAAACCTCCCCTCTTCTTCTCAGTCTTGTAGTGAACTGAGTAATACAAATCCCCGAGTAAGGTAGGCACAGGATTCTTCAGCAAAAAGAGATGTATGGCGTTCATATCTATGAACTTCTCCATATCAGCAAACAAGATAATGCCATAGATAGAAAGAGCCAAGATAGCACATACATCATCCCATTCTTCCTCAACAACTAACTCTTCCGCCTTCTTCACCAGAGCCTCCAAAGAAAACCCAGGCACACCTCCTTTAATGATGGTCAAAGACTTCACTACAGAAGGGCTCAAATAAAGAGCCTTAGCAATAGCCTCAGGTGCAGGTCTACTCATCTCGGAATTGAAAGGAACCTGGTCTCGAACCGGCACACCCAGTATCAGAGCATACTCCTCAGCATAGGGCCCAACTGAAAATCAGGAAACGTGAAGCAACGGAGCTGAGGGTCATAATACTGAAGCAAGGTATGAATGGCACTCCTCTCAGAAGGATCTAGCTCTACAACCACATCAAGAATACTCCCGTAAGCATTTATGAATCTATCCACATGGTTAGGTGTAATCAGCTTTACCATCTTCTTCAACAAGCCAACCTTGGTGTCAAAGAACTTGAAGTGAATATTCTGCTTGCGAGGATCTTCCATCTTTGATGAGGGTACCGGAACCGGAAGCAAAGATATGAACCTGTGAATGAAAAACAAAACAATGATTAATGATGCAATGATGCAATGCAGATACAAATGCAAAGACATATGGACATCTGGGACTGTCTGGAGTCTGGACACTGATAAGAGCCCCTCTGAATAACTGGCAAACCAAAAGTCCACTGAGTCACACTCTCTGATAATCACAACTCTCTAGAAAAGATCTCAGGACCACAGTATCAAGAATACCAGAACAAGAAAACCAGAACTCCGGAACCAAAGTAGCTGTATCATAACATGAACTATATTGGTAACAAGGGGTATGATGAGGTCAAGGGTTCCTGCAAACCTGTAAACCCATCCCCAATCTCACAGGTGTACTCCGGGTCAAACATCACGGACTCTCAAAGCCGAATAGCAATATTACTTTCACCATTTCCGAGAAATGGCTCATGACCAAATCAGGGAATCGGTTTGGCATTATGTACTACGCAGGGAGGCCTCAGCTGAGTCCGGGAAAAACAAGCATCCCTTATAGGTTCCCAGCTTCAAGCCCTGAAATCGAGAAATAGTAGTACATTCAGCCCATAGGATACAGTACTAATGTCATACGACCAAATGCTTTAACCGAGTTCCTATAAGAGAACTAGGCCATCCTATGCGAGTCCCCAGTGGACCCTCGGTGCGAATGGGTTTGCCACAAAATATGGTCTGCCACTGCCACCACTGGAGAGGGTTGTTTCCACAAAGGTTCTCAATGATCGGTCCCCAGATGCACATAACTATCAAGGTCCTATCCCGAAGTGGAGGAAATCCCCACACAAGATATTTCCAAGACGGTCGCAATCTGGGCGTGAAACACATCGCCACTCATCATGTCACATGCGAGTACAATATGTCCACTCTAATCCTAGGGTGCACTCAAGCCGGGTACTTGGCTTATCTCTCAGAAACAGTATCACCCGAGCCCACCAAACAGAAAACCAGTCTAGACAATCCAGTATGATATATGATGCGGAAAATAAATACTGAAAACTGTAAATAAAGTTGTAAATAAAGCTGTAAACAACAACAATAAAATACAACAAACCACAGCAAACAAACATCACCCAATGAAACAGCAACACACAAGCGCTAGGAGAGACTCACAGGGGAAGCAGAGATCATCTGGTGTGCAGTCCCCAGCAGAGTCGCCAGCTGTCGCTCCCCGGATTTCCATCCTGGTACAAACGCGAAAGTGGCGCAGAAAACGAATAGAGTCGCAACCCAAGCATTTTTATCCCGAAAGAACGGGAATGGTAATGCTGCACAAACCAGAAGAAAAGAAAAGGAAGGACACGGGTCCTGCGAACCAAAGAGACTGAGCTTGGGAGTCGGTTACGACCTGGGAAGGTATTAGCACCCTGATCGTCCTCCTTACCCGACGGGATCCACGCTTGCAAAGAAACTGTTTCAAAGGGTGAGGGTATGAAAGCTGCAGCAAAAGAAAAGAAAATAAACTGGAAAAGAATTGAAAAAGGAATGAATAAGGAACAAAGAGAAAAAATGTAGGGAAAATAAAGATTGTGCTCGAACGGGCCCTACCCCGCTGCCTACGTACCTCATCAGGATAATGAGGATCAGAGACGCCGTAGTTCCCCTAACTAGGGGTAACAAGGGAATTGCTTGTGAATTAAGGCTTGAACTGCCTATGACATTGCTCAGGTGTTGCAGACTCGGACAACGAGTGCGTAACCGTCTTGCAAAGTGACAAGTAGGAGCAAGTTCGCTTACGGAGCGAAGGAGATGAGAAAAGAATTCCCGAAGGAAAGACGCTTATTGTTTGTTTGTGTTTTTTTATGAGATTTTATGAGTGAAAGTTTGCATAGGTAAGTGTACCTAAGTCTTACTCAATGGGATGTGTACATCTCACATCATCCCGAAATGGAATGCGCAAGAGGCACACCTATCTATGGAGGAAATCCCCAAAGCTAGTCCCATAAGTGAAGGCTTAAGCACACTGGCCTATTACCATTATTAAGTATTTTTGTGGTTTTTGGATTGAGAAGTGTTTTTTAAGCTTTTCTTTGTGAGGTACTCATGCTAAGACCTATCCACCACGAGTGATGACTCACACCTCGCCCCGAAACGGAACGCGTGCCAGTATCTCATAGCAAAGTCTCATGTCACATGAAAGTACTCAACATTTATTAAGTGGATTAGAATTGAGTTTGAAGATGAGAAGAGAGAGCACCAAAGGATCTCAAAGGAAAAATTCTAAAGTGGGACTAAAATAATCCTAAGTGTTAACATGCATGGATGTCCTAAAGGTTAGTGAGGTTTCTATCCTAATGAAGAAGGAAGAAGAAGAGAAGAAGATAGAAGAAGGGATGAGAAAGGCCTAAACCCAACAACAAAGGGTTATTTCACACAAACATAAGAGGGAAAGATGAGAATTGGAGATGTGGAACTCAATTTCCACATCTCGCACTTATCGTAGCCCCTGCAAGGTTAGTATGCACATACATGAAACAAAATTAGCAAGGTAACATGCTAACATCAAACAATCAGAAGTGACATGCTATGAATAAATGCACAATGCCAATGCAACTCAAAGAAATGAAGATAAGAGACTTATGACCTAAAAGGATGCAATACATATGGAAACAAATGCGCACTTATGAAACATGCAAAACAAAATGCACAAAATAAAAACACAAAGCTCAAGACTAGAACCAAAATGAGATGAAGAATGGCTTAGGAGGCCAGCAAGATGAAGAGAAACAAGATACAAGACCAAACAATGCCAAATGGGAGCAAGAGAAACCAAAAGATGAAGTTAAAACACTTAAAGAATCAAATGACTTAAAGAAGAAGCAAACTCAAAAATTCAGAAGACACAAGACCTATCCTAGGACCAGGTAGGTACCCACACCTCAAAGGAACCTCAAATGAGAAGAAGAAATGAGAACAAGTGCTTTTTTAGGATTATGAGAGGCTTAAAGGTTCAAAGGAAGCAAAACGGGACAAGGTTCAAGATAAAATCCACAAATAATCAACCAGCCATCTAAAAATTCCACAACTGGAACCAAATGGTCCTAAAACATTTTATATTAACTAGCCAAAAGGATTTGCAAATATTCAGAAAGGAACTAGCTCAAATGGAGGCAAGAACACAAGTTAGGACAGAAAACTTACATCAGAAGATACCAGACCAAAGCTCAAGAAATAAGTTTCTAAAAATTCATAGAAAAATCACATGAAAATTACAATGAATTAGGAGTACAAATCAAAAAGAATGGGATCAAAACTCTAAATATTGAAGGCTATGGAAAATAAACAAGGCAGACTGGTCAAGAAATGAAGTAAAAGAAGCTAGGTGCAATGGTGAATTATTTCTGGCACGTGAATCAATGAAAAAAATAAAATAAAAATATGAAAAAAAACTAGAGACATAAAGGAATGTCCATGCTTCTTTTGGGTATTTTTAGGTGACTAAAACTATTTTATACGAATTTAAATGAAACTGGATAAAAAAGGAAATTAAAATGGAAAAAGAATATAAAAATGAACTTGGAATGTGGTGTAAATAGTAGAGGTCTTGCACTGAATTCATTTGGGCCGAAATAGTTGAGGTGCGAATAGGAATTATAACTAAGCCCACACGAAAAACTTGATTAATTGTTGGGAAAAAAAAAGAAAAAAAAACTCATCAATATGTGACGCTGCCCTTATTAAAAGTAATAACACAGAAAAATCATGTAAACCACTGCTCAATTGGTCACGCTAGGTTAAATTAGAAAAAGACAAAAAATCACAACAGCCAATCATAAGCCAACACACACTCATCTTCTTCCTCGACTCATGCAGGGAACGAAAACAAACAAGGAGAACAAGGCCAAACGCATTTACGACCACCACACTTCAGATCACCATAACTCAATCATCTCTCCATGAAAACACAAAGTATAAACACCAAAAATGGAGTACAACATGCGAAGATTATGAACATGCCATCAGATCTTAAGAACAGAACAAAACCAAAGCAAATCGAGTAGAACAATAATCAACCAGAAAGCTGTGAATCTCAGATTTAAACTCAAACAAAGAACTCAAACACTTTATTCAACTTAAATCCAACCTCAATCAGCCAAGACAAATAATATTAATGTCAAATCGAAGCAAAATGAAACTGAAGCTTACCTGTATGAAGCTTTTCTCGGTCAATTCTTCAGAAAACCAGGAATATGACAAGCTCCCTTAAGCTTCTATGAGCCAAATAAAGGCTGTTGATCTTGCAAACGAAAACGCCGGGAAGAAACTATACAATCATTGCACCTCTAGTATGCAGAAGAGGCATCCAACACACTAAAAATAATGGAGATGATGATGACATGAATGGAAATGTGATCACAAATGAATCGGAAAGGTGAATGGATTTGATTTTGAATGAGAGAAAAATGGTGTGAGCTCTTTCTTCTTTTTGAGTTTGTTCTCGCTTCTTTTTTTTTTATCAGAATGATTTCTCCTTTTTCTTTATGCACTGAGGTCTCTGCCAAGAAAAGCATGTGCACCAATCAAAAAGTGTACTCCTAAGTTTGTTATTCCACACACCAAAACCTCCTTCTCTTGGTGCCTCCAAGTGCATGTGAGGGTGAGGACCCAACACGATTTATTTGCCCTCTATGGAATGAAAAAAACGCGTGGAGAGAGTGAACCCACTTTCCTTCCCCCTACCCCATGCGTGACTTACCATACTACCTCAAATATCCCTTCTTTTTTTCTTTTCCACCACAAATAAAATGTTATAAACTAAAAGCAGCACATGAATAACCATTGGGAACGCTAGCATGTTGTTAGGACATAGAAAATGTGTAAGGAAAAAACAATGAATGCGATACCCTAAAAAAACATAAATAACCTATGGTAAAGTGACAAGTGTCCCAAAAAAACCTAACATGAACCACAACTTCTAAAAATCGTATCTTGAGTTCTATAAATGCTATGAGGGTGTTCTACGACTTTTCGGAAAGGGAAAATCGTGCCCTAAGAATCTCGTGTTCACTGAAAAAACACTCGGGGCTTTTTTGCACATGAAATAACAGCTTGAAGTTTAAGAACAAAAAATTTCTAAAAAAAGAAACTTCTCAAAAATAGCAGCTTTTTGCCTACTCCCGATTTTTGACATCTAAGCTCAACTAAAATACTCCTTGACATAATATGGACTCAAAAAGTAATAATCCTGATTAGAAACTCTGAGATTGTCATGTTGGCCTTTCTAACTGCGCAATTGACTTTCTTGCTTCACCTCCAATCAACTGAACCAATTCTTGACTTCTTCAGTGAATATTTGCTCCTCATACCTAAGCTATGCAGATCAAATAAAAGCTTTTACCCTCAAGAAATGGTCAAAATAGAGGATAGGAGTGTCTGGCCCAAAACCCTAATCAGGATTTCCTTATACAGGAGAAGATATTGCATCCTGAACTTCCAACAAAATAACTGACTTCCTTGAGGAATTTTCTCATGAAAATTTCAACCTTAGGATCTTCTTGTCAAATGAGAGACTTTGCCCAAATACAATAACCAAAGTTGTGGAGTTATGGTGCTTGACTCTCAAACCCTAATTTGGGTGCACTGCATTGGAGCTTTGACTTGTCCTGAGATCTCTGATGATCGTGCAATCTTCTAAACTTTTGCCAATGGACTTGAACTTGATAATGGAGTGTATACTCGCCATAGAACTTGTAAAAACTCATTAGGACCCTTGTCATGGCTTGAAAGGCTTCTGGGAACTCCACAGATGACCATATGCTTGATGCTAGGACATGAGGGATGTTATGCTTCATCTTTTTATGATATGATGCTGAGGAAATGATATGAGTATGATGAATATGGTATGATATGATGCTTAAAAAGGAGAGGGAAAATTTGGGGTGTTACAGCTGCCCCCATTCAATCATCAGTTAATCTGAAAAGGACGATAGTACGGGCTATCAACCATTCAAGATAAACTGTGGTTGAATACCAAGAAGACCCGAAATTTGCACTCTGACGAAGAATGCAACGCTGAGAAATAAACCCAACCAGATGCCGCTCTGGGGACTGCAGGGGAGAAAGAAGCAGACGAGCCTCTTCCAAGTTGAACTGATATCTGGAATAAGAACACGTTGACAGACGAGTCTTCAAACAATCCTGTGACGCCAGGAACTGGACATACGAGTCCTCAAAACTGCATATAGCATGAGACAGACGAGTCTCCTTCGGATTGACCTGTTACGCCAGGACCGGTAACGCACTTAAGTCTGTGGGATAGACATGCAATCAAGGTAGACGAACCTTCTTCATATATTATCCGCGGATATATGGTATAAGACAGATGAGTCTTCTGAGCAAACCTGTGACGCCAGGTGCAGCAACAACAATAATTGGTGCCTGAGACAGACGAGCCTCCTTCGGATTTACCTGTTACGCCAGGACCGGTAACCATTTTGACATTAATTCCCACTGTCAGGATTCGAAACCATCTTCAATACAGACGAGTATTGGATGATCATCAAGATAACACAGATGAGCGTTATAGGTCAATGATACGGACGAGTATCAGACGATGATCTGAGAAACACAGACGAGTGTCTCAGGCAATGATACAGACGAGTATCAGCCACTGGTATAGACGAATACCAAAAATTCAAACACAGACGAGCATTTGAAGTAGCAATACAGAAATACCAGCGTAAACAGCAAATCCTCACATACAGATGTAAACTGGCATAACACAGACGAGTGTTGGGGATGATACAGACGAGTATCGAAGCAAAGCAGACGAGCTTCAGAACACATACGACTTCTCGGGAATAAGAGCAGACGAGCTTCAAACAAACACAGACGAGTGCTGGACAGTTGCAGACGAGCAACAGCAAAGAATACACATCAAGGCACAGACGAGTGCAGCAAAGGATCCAATACCCAACACAGACGAGTGTTGGGAGGTTGCAGATGAGCAACAACAAATATCATATCAGAACACAGACGAGTCTTTAAGGATTGCGAACGAGCAACAACAAAGAGATAACCAAACACAGATGAGTGTTGGAAAATTGCAGACGAGCAATAACAAGGTAATCATTCCAAAGCACAGACGAGTGCTGGAAATTGCAGACGAGCAAACAACAACTGATATAACCAAACACAGACGAGTGTTTGAAATTGCAGACAAGCTAAATCGAGGTAATCAAGAACCACCGCTGGAGAAAGCAAACAAGCAATACCAAAAGGCCAACACAGACGAGTGTTGAAAGATGCAGACGAGCCTCAATAAAGCAGTGATATGTCCCGGCTGGGGAAAACTTGCTTAGGGATAACACAGACGAGTGTCGACAAACGCAGACGAGCGGTAGACAAATGCCTAATTGGCTACAAGAGTTACAACTCTGTAGGGGAAGGCAAGCCAAGAGGTCTGAACACTCAACTCTGACTGAGGTGATGAATACCTGGCTGTATCATCAAATACCCAAAAGTATGGCAACTTTACTGGGAAATATTTCACGGACGGAGGTGAAAATCAAATATGAACTCTGTGGGGTAAGGATCACCTTCAGACTTGGCTGGGGAAGCTGTTTGGACAATACTCTGGCCGGGGAGAGCATCTGCTGATTCAAGACTCTGAGGGGTCTCTTGCTGAGGATAGAATACTGATGATTCCAACTCTGGTGATGTCAGGCTTTTAGATACCTATTGGGTATACTCCACTGGGGAAGAAGAAACTGCTTGGGCTACTGCCAAGGCTTGGTTGGAGGAAACCTCTGCTGGAAACGTCAGGCTTTCAGATACCTGCTGGGAGAAATCTCCGCTTGGGGAGTCTACTGTGGAAGAGTAAATTTCTTGAGAGAATGTGACGCCATCCTGCAACTTGCAACAACAGAAAACACAGGTGTGCCCCGGGGATTTGCACGGAATGATCTGTTCATCCATCGTCACTCGACACTCAAAGAGGGTTACAGTTTCCCTGCATGTCAGTTTTTCTTTTCAAAATTATCACCATGTTTAGATGCAATGCTATTTTTGCCGAAAATTCAGGACATTTTGCAAACAAAAATAAACACACACAGCTTTTTGACTGGATATTCTTTTTTATTGAATGGCCTCTGAATAGGCAAAGATTTACATCAGGAAGTAACCACCTCGAAAGAGGTAGCCACTATAAAATTAAGAAAAAGAAACTATCCTAATGGCAATGGACGACATTCCAAGGAGTTCCATTTCTGCTATGACTTGCATGTCTTCGAGACTCTCCATTCTGCTTTGGCTTTCTAAGAGGACGAGGGGACTGTTTCCTATCCTTCTGATATTGTCAAGTTGTACGAAACGATGATGTGGTTAAGATAACTCGGATCGTAGTTGTTCGCTTATTCCCTCGTTTTGCATGGATCGCCCTTTCGGGTTTTCAATCCACCGGGATACCCTTTTTTGCCTGAGCTGTCCAATGTGGCTTTTCAACTCAGCGGGTGTTCATTTTTTATTTCTTTCCCTAACTTTTGCCCGAGCTTTTTATTCTGTGTTTAGCTCGCCGGGATGCCCCTTTTTTTTCCTGGACTATAATTCTGTTTTTGTGTCCAGCGGGTCTCCTTATGCGAAGTATTTTTTAATTGCGTCCGAGTTAACAGGGGACTGGAAGTCATCTCCATCCATATTGGTGAGCATCAGTGCTCCTCCTAAAAAGACTTTCTTCACTATGAATGGTCCTTCGTAGTTTGGGGTCCACTTGCCCCTGTGATCTGAACTTGGAGGAACGATCCTCTTCAACACAAGCTCTCCCACTTGATATTCTCAAGTACGTACTCGTTGGTCAAATGCACGCTTCATTCTCCTCTGATAAAGATGACCATGACAGATAGCCGCTAATCTCTTTTCCTCAATTAGACATAGCTGATTATAACGAGCACGTACCCATTCAGCCTCATCCAGCTTGACATCCATCATCACGCGCAGTGAAGGAATCTCTACTTCAACAGGCAGGACTGCTTCCATGCCATACACTAGAGAGAAGGGAGTTGCCCCTGTCGACGTCCTGACCGACATTCGGTACCCATGCAAGGCGAACGGTAACATCTCCTGCCAATCTTTGTAGGTGACAACCATTTTCTGCACAATCATCTTGATATTCTTGTTAGCTGCCTCTACCGCGCCATTCATCTTTGGTCGGTAAGGAGAAGAATTGTGATGTTGTATCTTGAAGTCCCGACACAATTCTGCCATCATCTTGTTGTTGAGATTAGAACCATTATTAGTAATGATCCTTTCGGGCACTCCATATCTTCATATGATATCTATTTTCAGAAATCTTGCCACCACTTGACGAGTGACGTTGGCATAAGACGCTGCTTCTACCCACTTGGTAAAGTAATCAATCGCGACCAGGATGAAGCGATGACCATTTGAAGCAGTTGGCTCAATCTTCCCGATCATGTCAATGCCCCACATAGAAAAGGGCCAAGGAGATGACATGACGTTGAGCGGGCTAGGAGGGACTTGCACTTTGTCTGCATATATTTGGCACTTGTGGCATTTACGAGCGAATGAACAACAGTCTGCATCCATTGTCATCCAGTAATACCCTAATCTCAGCAATTTCTTTGCCATAGCATGCCCTCCTGCATGGGTACCAAAAGATCCTTCGTGGACTTCCTGCATCAACAGGCTTGCTTCGTGTCTATCCACGCATCTGAGCAAGACCATGTCGAAATTTCTCTTGTACAAAACCCCGTCTGTATTCAAGAAGAAGCTAGCAGCAAGTCGCCTCAAGGTCTTCTTATCATTGGAAGATTCCCCAGTTCGGTATTCTTGCTTTTCCAGGAACAACTTGATATCAAAATACCAAAGGTTTCTCGTCAGACATAAGTTGAAGCGTCAAGCCTGGATATATCAATTATGGGCACATAATTCCAACACAAGACTTTAATTGACGAAGAGAGAGTGGCCAATGCGTCGGCAAACTGATTTTCATCACATGGTATGTATTTGAGCTCAACTGTCGTGAAGAACGTCAACAGTTTTCTAGCATAATCCCTGTATGGAATTAGGTGCTCTTGATGCGTATACCACTTGTCGGTAACTTGGTTAATGACAAGGGCTGAATCTCCGAATATATCGAGGTTCTTAATCCGAAGATCAATTGCCTCCTCTATTCCCATTATACATGCCTCGTATTCTGCTTCATTGTTGGTGCAGCCAAAAGTAATTCTGGCAGTGAAGGGTAAGTGGACACCTTTAGGAGTAATGAGTACGGCACCAACTCCACGACCATTGATATTGACGGCCCCATCGAACATCAACTTCCATTTGGATTCAGGTTCTGGCCCCTCCTCCGGAATTGGTTCCTCATAATCATTCGTTTTGAGGTACATGATGTCCTCATCAGGGAAATCAAACTTCATTGGTTGATAATCATCTTCAACAGGTTGTTGTGCAAGGTAATCCGACAATACACTTCCTTTGATGGCTTTCTGAGAAGTATACTGGATGTCGTATCAGTTAAAATCATCTGCCACCTAGCAACCCTTCCGGTCAACACTGGTTTTTCAAAGATGTACTTGACAGGATCCATTTTGGAAATGAGCAAAGTCAACATGTACTGCCTCAGTCGGCGAGTAGCCCATACCAAAGCGCAACAAGTTTTCTCGAGCAATGAATATCGGGATTCACAGTCAGTAAACGTTTTGCTAAGGTAATAAATGGCGTACTCTTTTCGACCAGACTCGTCATGTTGGCCTAATACACACCCCATTGACCCTTCTAGCACGGTCAAGTACATGATTAATGGTCTTCCTTCCACTGGAGGCATTAGAATTGGAAGCTCCTGCAAATATTCTTTTATTTTGTCGAAAGCTCTTTGGCAGCCATCGTTCCACCTGACTGTTTGCTCTTTTCTTAGCAATTTAAATATTGGACTTTTGCCCACTGCGGGGGACTTTTGAAATTTGCCACCCGAAGATGGACTTTGGCCAGTCTGTGGCTGAACTTTTTCTGTGGCTAGACTTTTGCTTACTACGAGAGATTTTTGCCCACTGCGGGCGACTTTTGAAATTTGCCACCCGAAGATGGACTTTGGCCAATCTGTGGCTGGACTTTTGCTAAATGCGGGAGAGTTTTGCCCACCGCGGGGGACTTTTAAAATTTGCCACCCGAAGATGGACTTTGGCCAGTCTGTGGATGGACTTTTGCTCACTACGGGAGACTTTTGCCCACTGCAGGGGACTTTTGAAATTTGCCACCCGAAGATGGACTTTGGCCAGTTTGTTGCTGGACTTTTGCTCACTGCGGAAGACTTTTGCCCATTATGGGGGACTTTTGAAATTTGCCACCCGCAGATGGACTTTTGAGATTCTGTGGCTGGCTTTTGCTCACTGCGGGAGACTTTTCCCACTACGGGGGACTTTTTAACTTTGCCACCCGAAGATGGACTTTGGCCAGTCTGTGGCTGGACTTTTGCTCACTGCGGGAGACTTTTGCCCATTGTGGGGGACTTTTGAAATTTGCCACCCAAAGATAGACTTTGGCCAGTCTGTGGCTGAACGTTTGCTCACTGCGGGAGACCTTTGCCCACTGCGGGGGACTTTTCAAATTTGCCACCCGAAGATGGACTTTGGCCAGTCTGTGGCTGGACTTTTGCTCACTGTGGGAGACTTTTGCCCGCTGTGGGGGGCTTTATAAATTTTCCACCGGAAGATGGACTTTGTCAGTCTGTGGTTTTACTTTTGCTCACTACGGGAGACTTTTGACCACTGCGGGGAATTTTGAAATTTTCCACCCGAAGATGGACTTTGGCCAGTCTGTGGCTGAACTTTTGCCCACTTTGGGGGACTTTTGCACAATGAGGGGTACTTTAGTAATTTGCCACCCAAAATGCACTTTTTCCAGTCTGTGGCTGGACTTTTGCTTACTCCGGGAGAATTTTGCCCACTGCGGGGGACTTTTGAAATTTGCCACCCGAAGATGGACTTTGGCCAGTCTGTGGCTTGAATTTTTCTCACAACGGGAGACCTTTGCCCACTGCGGAGGACTTTTGAAATTTTCCACCCGAAGATGGACTTTGTCCAGTCTGTGGCTGAGCCTTTGCTCTCTGCAGGAGACTTTTGTCCACTGCGGGGAATTTTGAAATTTGTCACCCGAAGATGGACTTTGGCCAGTCTGTGCCTGAACTTTTGCCAACTGTGGGGGACTTTTGACCACTGCGGGGGACTTTTGAAATTTGCCACCCGAAGATGGACTTTGGCCAGTCTGTGGCTGGATTTTTTCTCACTGCGGGAGACTTTTGCCCACTGCGGGGGACATTTGAAATTTGCCACCCGAAGATGGACTTTGGCCAGTCTGTGGCTTGACTTTTTCTCACTACGGGAGACCTTTGCCCACTGCGGAGAACTTTTGAAATTTGCCACTTGAAGATGGACTTTGGCCAGTCTATGGCTGAATCTTTGCTCACTACAGGAGACTTTTGCCCACTGCGGGGGACTTTTGAAATTAGTAACCCGAAGATGGACTTTGGCCAGTCTGCGGCTGAACATTTGCTCATTGCGGGAGACTATTGACCACTGCGGGGGACTTTTGAAATTTGCCACCAGAAGATGGACTTTGGCCAGTCTGTGGCTGAACTTTTGATCACTACGGGAAACTTTTGCACACTGCGGGGGACTTTTGAAATTTGCCACCCGAAGATGGACTTTGGCCAGTCTGTGGGTGGACTTTTGCTCAATGCGGGAGAGTTTTGCCCACTGCGGGGGACTTTTGAGATTTTCCACCCGAAGATGGACTTTGGACAGTCTGTGGCTGAACTTTTTCTGTGGCTGGACTTTTGCTTACTACGAGAGATTTTTTCCCACTGCGGGGGACTTTTGAAATTTGCCACCCGAAGATGGACTTTGGCCAATCTGTGGCTGGACTTTTGCCAAATGCGGGAGACTTTTGCGCACCGCGGGGGACTTTTAAAATTTGCCACCCGAAGATGGACTTTGGCCAGTCTGTGGATGGACTTTTCCTCACTACGGGAGACTTTTGCCCACTGCAGGGGACTTTTGAAATTTGCCACCCGAAGATGGACTTTGGTCAGTTTGTGGCTGGACTTTTGCTCACTGCTGAAGACTTTTGCCCACTACGGGGGACTTTTGATATTTGCCACCCGCAGATGGACTTTTGAGATTCTGTGGCTGGACGTTTGCTCACTGCGGGAGACTTTTCCCATTGCGGGGGACTTTTTAACTTTGCCACCCGAAGATGGACTTTGGCCAGTCTGTGGCTGGACTTTTGCTCACTGCGGGAGAATTTTGCCCATTGTGGGGGACTTTTGAAATTTGCCACCCAAAGATGGACTTTGGCCAGTCTGTGGCTGGACTTTTGCTCAATGCGGGAGACTTTTGCCCACTGCGGGGGACTTTTCAAATTTTCCACCCGAAGATGGACTTCGGCCAGTCTGTGGCTTGACTTTTGCTCACTACGGGAGACTTTTGCCCACTGCGGGGGACTTTTGAAATTTGCCACCCGAAAATGGAATTTGGCCTGTCTGTGGCTGAACTTTTACTCACTGCGGGAGACTTTTGCCCACTGCGGGGGACTTTTCAAATTTGTCACCCGAAGATGGACTTAGGCCAGTCTGACGCTGAACTTTTGCTCACTACGGTAGACATTTTCCCACTGCGGGGGACTTTTCAAATTTTCCACCCGAAGATGGACTTTGGCTAGTCTGTGGCTGGACTTTTGCTCACTGCAGGAGACTTTTGCCCACTGCGGGGGACTTTTGAAATTTGCCACCCGAAGATGGACTTTGGTCAGTCTGTGGCTGGACTTTTGCTCACTGCGGGAGACTTTTGCCAAATGCGGGGGACTTTTAAAATTTGCCACCCGAAGATGGACTTTAGCCAGTCTGTGGCTGGACTTTTGCTTACTACGAGAGACTATTGCCCACTGCGGGGGACTTTTGAAATTTGCCACTCGAAGATGGACTTTGGCCAGTCTGTGGCAGAACCTTTGCTCACTGCGGAAGAGTTTTGCCCACTACGGGGGACTTTTGAAATTTGCCACCCGAAGATGGACTTCGACCAATCTGTGGCTTGGCTTTTGCACACTGCGGGAGACTTTTGCCCACTGCGGGGGACTTTTGAAATTTGCCACCCGAAGATGGACTTTGTCTAGTCTGTAGCTGGACTTTTGCTCATTGTGGGAAACTTTTTCCCAATGTGGGGGACCTTTGCCCACTGTGGGGTACTTTAGAAATTCACCACCCGAAGATGGACTTTGGCCAGTCTGTGGATGGACTTTTGCTCACTGCGGGAGACTTTTGCCCACTGCGGGGGACTTTTGAAATTTATCACCCGAAGATGGACTTTGGCCAGTCTTGGCTTGACTTTTGCTCACTGCAGGAGTCTTTTGCCCACTGCGGGGGACTATTGAAATTTGCCACCCGAAGATGGATTTTGGCTAGTCTGTGGCTGGACTTTTGCTTAATGCGGGAGACTTTTGCCCACTATGGGGGACTTATGCCCATTGCGGGGTACTTTAGAAATTTTCCACCCGAAGATGGACTTTGGCCAGTCTGTGAATGGACTTTTGCTCACTGTGGGAGACTTTTGCCCACTGCGACGGACTTTTGAAATTTCCCACCCGAAGATGGACTTTGGCCAGTCTGTGGCTGGACTTTTTCTCACTGTGGGAGACCTTTGCCCACTACGGAGGACTTTTGAAATTTGCCACCCGAAGATGGACTTTGGCCAATCTATGGCTGAACTTTTGCTCACTGCAGGAGACTTTTGCCCAGTGCGAGGGACTTTTGAAATTTGCCACCCGAAGATGGACTTTGGTCAGTCTGTGGCTGGACTTTTGCTCACTGCGGGGGACATTTGAAATTTGCCACCTGAAGATGGACTTTGGCCAGTCTGTGGCTGAACATTTCCTCACTGCGGGAGACTTTGCCCACTGTGGGGAACTTTTGAAATTTGCCACCCGAAGATGGACTTTGGACAGTCTGTGGCATGACGTTTGTTCACTCTGGGAGACTTTTGCCCACTGCGGGGGACTTTTGAAATTTTCCACCCGAAGATGGACTTTGGCCAGTCTGTGGTTGGACTTTTGCTCACTGCGAGAGACGTTTGCCCACTGCGGGGGACTTTTGAAATTTGCCACCCGAAGATGGACTTTGGTCAATCTGTGGCTGGACTTTTGCTAAATGCGGGAGACTTTTGCCCACCGCGGGGGACTTTTGAAATTTGCCACCTAATGATGGACTTTGGCCAGTCAGTGGATGGACTTTTGCCCACTACCGGAGATTTTTCCCACTGCGGGGGACTTTTGAAATTTGTCACCCGAAGATGGACTTTGGCCAGTTTGTGGCTGGACTTTTGCTCAATACGGAAGAGTTTTGCCCACTACGTGGGACATTTGAAATTTGCCCTCCGAAGATGGACTTCGGCCAGTCTGTGGTTGAACGTTTGCTCACTTTGGGAGACTTTTGCCCACTGCGGGGGACTTTTGAAATTTGCCACCCGAAGATGGACTTTGGCTAGTCTGTGGTTGGACTTTTGCTCACTTTGGGAGACTTTTGCCCAATGTGGGGGACATTTGCCCACTGTAGGGTACTTTAGAAATTCGCCACCCGAAGATGTACTTTGGCCAGTCTGTGGCTAGACATTTACTCATTGTGGGAGACTTTTGCCCACTGTGGGGGACTTTAGAAATTCGCCACCCGAAGATGGACTTTGGCCAGTCTGTGGCTGGACTTTGCAAGATATAAAACTTGGATTCTGTCGAGTATGCATATATTGAATTGCATTGCCTGATGCCCCATGACATTTTGGATGTTATGCCTTGAACATGTCAATGAAATGGCGTAAGTGCAAAGGGAGTTCCTGATACGGAAATAATAAGTCCCTGCTAATTCTGCTGAGAATGCAATGATCGTGAATTCAATCTCAAGAAGCCATTCAGGGATAACATCTTTGTTGGAGAAAAAAGTTTGGGAGACTTTACTGGGGATAACTTCCATCCGTCTGCTAGGGATAACAAAACTGAAGTACGTCCTGCTGAGGAGGAAGGATTTCAAGTCGTTTCGTGCTGGGGATCATTTGCTTTGCCTGGATTTTACCTTAAGAGGATTTTACAAAAGACTTGGTGTCTTTAAACTCTTAGGTATCACAATGATTGTCTGAATAACCTTGTTGGGGAGGTAACCGTTATCAATACAGATGAGTTTGTAGTTGTCATAAGTTTTGAATGAGAGAATTGGCTTGACAAGCGACTACTAGATGGGTAATGGGCTCCGTCAGTAAGAGTTATGACAAAAGGGTGACATAGAAACTCTTCAGGAGTATAGCTGTCCTGGTACTCTGAACTCTAAATAGATGCTTTTGATTGTCTGTCTTCAGGATATAATGAATTCTCGTGCTATTGGGATGGCCTGTCCCAGTACGAGTATTTGAATAGTTTTGCACTTGACTGACTAATCTCTGCTCTTGGAGAGATTTGGACCTCGAGGTGATTGCCCTAGCTTAGTTGAATTTTAAAGAGATTGCTCAACGTAATTGCCTCGGATTGGCTAGATCTTTCCATGACTAGGTGGGAAAGTCCTTACTCAACGGAGCTTTCTCGGAAAAGTACACCTCGACGTGAATGTCTTTCAGAAGTTTTAGACTTCTCATCTTGGCAAGCTTAAGCTTCTAAACTGAATTTCTGCATGTGAACCATTTATGATGCCAAACAAATGTATGCAAGCAGCAAATGTTTATTCTTAGAATGAACATTCTAATGCAACACACATGTTAATCTTGAAGTCTTTATTAAAAAGGTGTCGCAAACCTTTGTGACTGAATCACTGGTTAAGATACGACATTTATTTTTCAATGAAAGTATATACATGCAATACCAACAAATTTATTTTAGCATAACTCATAAGAGTCAGGAATACGGTCTCGTAGTAGTACGCTCTCAAATTAACCCTGTTTCAGTTAGGAATTTTGAGGGTTGTATCGTGGCCTGGTTCACGGTTACAGAAGCAAAGGATATACGCTCAAAGTTTATATGTGCCCACCCCTCTTCGTGATGTTCTCCATTCCTATGTTCAGCTAATTTTCACAAGCACTCACCTTTCACAAGGGTTTCGTGTCGATTGAGGAACCATTCCTGCTATCGGTTCAAGCACCAATCAAGTTGTCGTTGGGAGTCAGTCACCCCTTTGTCTTTCGCGTCTATGCCACACGACTTTGTTCTTGCTTAAGGATCTTTCTTGTGTAATCCTTTTTGCATTTTTCGCCTTTCATTCTTTTTCTTATCCCTAACTTTTGCCTGGACTAATTCTTGTGAATCTTTGATTGTGAAGTCCAGCGGGATGCCCTAACATTTGCCTAAGTCGCTTGTTTTTAAGTTTCGACTTAGATGGCTTTTTCATTTCTCTTTTTTTTTTTGAACATATCGTGTGACAATGTTTGTCTTGATTGTTTTGCGGGGGTTGTGACTGCCTCATTCTTTGGTCGATGAAGGATAGCCATTGTGGCTTCCAGCCTTTGGACCTCTTGATTTGGATAACCATTGTAGTTTCTGGTCTTTGGACTTCTTGATTATCATAGTGGAATGTAATGGATCCTCAAATACACTCCTTTATGAAAGCCTGAACACTTGGTCCGACTAGCTGACATCTACCCTGCCCCTAGGTTACATGTGAGGGTTTTTTGTGCGAGAAGAAACTCCTACTTCAAGGCTCAAAGGGGTTAAAGAGGGTCTATCTTCCTTATATCTCCAGTGTTTAGGGATTTGAAACAAAGCTTGTACATTGTCAATAAGGTCTTATTCGAGAGCACACAATTAGAGATTCTTGGGTTTTTGTTTCGTCATTCTCCTTCATAGAGTTTAAGCACGACAATTGGTATTGCGATGTAAAAATGAAAAATTATAAGTGAATGTGTCGCTCCCGCCAAATGACACAGGGCCAAGAGGGGTACAGACGCGAACGGTCGGCGAAAGAATAAGAGAACACACAAGGGTGAACTCAGAAGACAAGAGTCGCCAGCTAGGCATTTTTATCCCGAAGGAAAGGTAATGCTGCATAAACCTAAGAAAAGATATGGATAAGACGGTTGTGAACCAGAGAGACTGAGAAAGGGGGTTGGTTACAACCTGGGAAGGTATTAGCACCCAGATTGTCCGCCGTACTCGACGGGATCCACGCTTGAAAGATTTGTGTTTTAAAGGGGTAGTGTCAGTGCAATTTGTGTATCAAAGCTGGAAAGAATGCAAGTGTCAGTGTAAAAGAAGTGTGAAGTGTATAGGAGAAGTGTCAGTGTAAGAACAAGAATGAAATGCCCAAGAATATGAGGCTGAAAGGATAATGCTGGAAGGAAGGGGAATATACAGAGACTTTTGTTCGATAACTGTGAAGTTATGCCTACGTATCCTCGCGTGCAATGAGGAAGTCAGAACACCGTAGTTCGACTCAAAGAGACTGAAAGATAAATTGACTTGTGAACTGCTTACTTGCCTATGCTCAAGTGTATGACCTGTCTGGCTCAGGTGCAAACTGTCTTGCATTAGACGGAAGAAGCGAGTTCTCGTTTGTGAGTGAATGAGGTGAGAAAAGAATCCCGGAGGAGACGATTATTGTTTGTTTTTTGGTATTTTCAATCTTTTATTGCTTTTGGATTTGTCATAAGAAAATGAGCTTAAGCCTAAACCAAGGGTTAGAAAACGCATCACATCTTCCCTCTGATTAGGGGTAAGGAGAATACCTTAAGTATGAAGTAAGCACCTCACACTTAATCACCATGATGTAGGATTAAGATCATTAACCTACTTGTACTTATTTAGATGTTTTTGTTGTTTTTGTTTAGTGTTAAGTAATGAGTTTAAGCCATAATCAAGGATTTAATGAACCCATTACACCATCCTAATAGAAGGATAATAGATGAGAGCATTTAAGCTGAGGAAGGCTCCTCGACTTAATCCATGATTAGGGATTAACCTCATGACAAAACAAAGCCTTTATTAAAGTGGATTTTAGTTAATGGTAAGATTAAGAAGTGAGTTTTATGGTTGGTAAGACAACTTGAGGAGGACTTGTCCATTAACACTAGGGTTAGTCCTTCTTAACCAATTAAGGAAGAATTAGAACCCTAATGCAAGGCCCAAGTTACAAGCTTGATGTTTTGATGATTATTAAGTGAATTGATTAAAGGATTTAAACACATTAAGGGTTTAACACTTAGGATTAAAGTTATACACTCCATCCTAATAGAAGGGTGCAGGCATAAGCTTAATCACAAAGCCTTAAAACCTTTAGGGTTTAGTCCTTGATTATGAGGTGAGAAGAGAAGACTCAAAGAAAACTCAAAGGAAAGATTCTAAGGGGGACTAATCAAACCCTAATTATTATCATACTTGGAGATCCTAGGGTTAGTGAGGCTTAAGAGAGAAAGAGTCTTCAAAGGGGGCACCAAGAAAGAAGCAGATGAAAGGAGGAAGAAGCAGAGATAAGCAAGACAACTTGCTTCACTTAAGAAGACAAGTTGCTTGAAGGAAGAAAGTAAGAGATGAACATGAATGAGCAAGCCCACTCCAATACATAAGATAAAATGCAGCAATAATGCAAGAAAGATGAGAAGAGATTGTTAGAAGTGAAGGCAAATTCACCTCTCAAAACAACTTACCACCTGAAAAGTTAGCAAAAGAAATGAAATGCAATGCAAATGAGATGAAATGTCATGATGCAAACCAAAGTCAGAAGCATAAACATGATGTTAATGATGATAAGAGATGATGCAAACACATGACAAGAGATGAGGATGATCATACAAGCATGAAGATGCAAATTAAGCATGCTTTGAACCCTAAACATCCATGAATGTTTATGAAATGCAATGAACATATAACATGGCAAAGGAAAGATGCAATGATCAAACATGATTCTAATATGTCCTAAGATGTATTATGAATCATGTGGATGCACAAAATGTCATGGCAAGTTCTTGAATGCAAGCAAATGAGAGATGGATGCAAAGGAAGGCACAAATTAGGGTTTTCATGCAACATACAATGCAAAATTTCAAAACCAGAAGCAAATGATATGATAAAAAATTGAAAATGGGACTAATGGAACCCTAACCCTACACAAGTTCACTGCCCAAAAGAGGGGACCTAACTCTCAACCTAGTGCAAGTTATGAATTTCTCAAGTCAATTAGGGTTTTGGGATACCTCACAATGAAAAATGCAAAACAAATTAAAAATGGAAAATCAATTCAAACCAATTTTATCCTATAAACTACATGCTATGGGGGATGCAATGTAAGAAGAACCATCATCAAACTCTCAATGGTTAGGCAGAATGGATTTTTCCAAGTTTGAACAAAAATATTGCCTTAAAATGAATTTAATTCCAATAAAAATTGTCTAAATGCATCAAGAACCAAAAAGAAATTTGGTTTGAGAGTTTGATAATGTTCCTAAATGTTTTAAAATGCAAAGTGATTTTTTTTGTGATTTTTAAATACCTAAATGCATTTTTAATTAATTAATTTTCATTAACCAATTAAAAATAACCATTTAAATGATTTAAAAATAATTTTTAATGCAAAAATAAAAATAAAAATATTTTTGGGTTCTGAAAATTAATGAAATGCTTGACACAAATTTTCAGAATTTTTAAATGTGTTTTACTATTTTAAATAATTCGTAAAAGATAAATCAAATTAAATGAAATAAAAATTGAATTTATGAGAAGTATGCAAATCCAAGGGCTGTGGTTTAAACTAGTTTTGGAGGGAGTTGACCCGCGCCATATCCTGTGGTCCACATTCAAACTGACTAAATTAAACTAAACCTAATTAATTAATTTAATAAATTAGGATTAGGGTTTTAATGAGAGATCTGGTCCATTCAAACGCGCGGGTGTCAACCCTGGTCAACTAAATCCATGGCTCACATTTAAACTGAACCCTAAACGTGATTAATGAGTTAATGACTTTCAGGTGGCCGGAAATGACCTCCGGTCATCTTCTCCAGCCACACCCCTCCCTGAAAATTGCTATCTCTCTCCCTAAGCTTCTAACACTCAATTTTTCTGCCCAGAAATGATCCCCATACATCATACATCAAGAATCAACAAACAAACAACATTTAAAACACATCAAAAGTGAGAATCGAATCAAAACAGTTCTAGGTCAAAAAATTTCAGAACACGAATACATACTCATTTCTCAACCATTTTCAAAACGAAACACATCAACATGATCAGTGAAGCATAAAGAATCATTTAGTAACTTAAAAACAAGTTTCTGGAAAAAATGTTCTTGAGCTCACCTGAACTGAAGCTTTGATCTTTGGAACTTTCTGGCTGCTTCTTTGGTGTAAAACGCCTCTAATGAACCTCCTGAGAAGCTTGCAATGCTTGTTTGGAATTTCTTTTGGCTGGTTTGACAGATTGATAAAGTTCTGTTCAGGAGGGGTGAGAAATCGTATTTCTGCTTGGGGTGGTTTCAGGGACAAATGAGGATTAGGAAATGATCAGAGGAACATGGTGAATGGTTTTGTGAAGTTTGTTTTGATGTTTGAAGCCTGTGTGATGAGTTTCGAAACAAAATGCATAAGAGGTGAGTTTTGGGAACTATGGCTTGTGTGAGGTTTCAGGCTGTGTTGTGTTATGTGTTGAGTCTCATTTTGTCCATGTATCAAGCTTGGATAGGTCAGAGAGTTGTTGCTGGCCTAGCTTGATTGGTATGGGTCATTTTGCATAAAGTCAACTTTTTGTGTAAGAGAGTTATGGGCTGGTGCAGTCAAGGTACAAAAGCATGGCTTGGCTCAGCTGTGATCAAGGAGAACCATGGAAATGAGTTTGAGGCAATGCAGCAAGTGGATTAGGGTTTATGTGAGTTTTTGCAATTTCACAAAGTTTTGGCCCTTTTGAAGTTTCTTAATGCACAAGTCATGAAAATTGACAATTCTTTGGTGTATTCTGATTTTTAGGTCATGGTTCATGTTTGTGCAAAGGTTAGAAGTCACATTTAAGTCACATTTTGCCTTGGCATGAGGTTTTGCAACTTTGCCTCTTTGGTGTAAAACTTGAAATTATGTGATTTTTGCCAACTTTGACAAACCATAACTTTTGATCCAAAATGAATTGGAATAAGTTCTTGTACTTTTTGAAAATGGGAGGATCCATTCTACAACTTTCATGACCAAAGTTTTCTCATTTGAAGCATTTTTGAATCAATTTGAGGAAGTTGAAAAACTTTCCCAAAATAGCAAGTTTACATTACAAGTCACTTTCCCAAAAAGGCATCTTTGCAAATGGCTTGAAATTCTTCAATTTTGTGAACTTCTAACATCTTCTATGATCAAATAAAGATCATACACATTCAAAATGATGGAGAATACCCTTTGGTTGGGTCATTGGGGGCCTCAGATGCCCTGATTTTGCACTGACTTGCTCAAGAAGTCATCCCTTGATCAGATGCCTTCCCCATGGAATTTCTTCATGAAAATTGATATGCATGATCATTATACCATATAAAGATCAATAGAAACAAGAACCAAAAAATTTGGAGTTATGGCCTCTTAAACCAAAACCCTAATTCTAGGTCATCTGTGCAGTTAAACCTGGCTCTGCTTCCATGCCTTTCTCAGTTCTTGTGATTATTTGACTTCTTTGATCTTGAGAGGATATAATATGATGCTTGAACATACATGGACCCCTTTGAAGTGATTGAGGACCTTTGGAGTGGTTCAAGTGGCTCAGGGATGGCTCAGATCACAAACCCTAGATGCAGATGGTTTTGAATCAATGCAGTGAAGCAAATATGCAATATGAGATGCTATGATTGAACTTATGCATATGAAAAGATCACAAGCCATGGTGTGAATGGGTGAGGGAAAATTTGGGGTGTTTACAGAATGCGAATGAGTTACTTCAAGACAAACATGCGAGTTTTATTATTACTAACATTCAAAAGCAAACAAATTTCATACATGTAGAGAAATCTTTAGCACATAAAAGAAACTACAAATGGAAATGCAGTAAAGAAACTGAATATTGCCGTAGTTGAGGAGGTTTGACTTCGTCTGGACCTGTCAGTCTTGGATAATTTCAGTGATCAATAGCTCTTTTACAAACTTGTAATCTTCAAGTTGCAGCCGTATACCCAACCATGGCAATCATACCTCTTCTTCTAATTATTCTGACTCTAACACAAGATATCTGAAGGAAAGAGTAAAGCTGAAGGGTAAAGTTGTCTTATAAGGTTTCTCGGAAAGACCTGACGATTTCCTGCCTATGTATCTCCATTGACCCATGACCAATGAAGAATCAGAGCGATGTAGTTCCCCTCAATAGGGATGAAAAAGAACAATGAAGAAAGGCAAACACACGCATGCCATCACTGAGAGTATTTGAATACTTCTGGCTTTATTTGCTTCATGAATACCCTGGCGTCTTGGGTGATTAACTCGAGGATTTCAGCTTAACATGGACCATCTGGTAGAACTACCGTGATACCGGTTCCTCGGTGATTAGGCATTGGAGTCTGGAGTACATTTGGGTGAGGAGCAAAATTAGCCTTGGAGTCAACTAGGTCCTGTACCTTATTCTGAAAAGCCCAACATTTCTCAATACTGTGCCACTAAGCACCCGAATAGAATTCGCACCTGGCGTTAGCATCAAAATTCGGAGGTAGATTGTCAGGAGGGGGAGGTCTCATGGTACGAAGTTCAACCATGTTCAACTTTAGTAGCTCTAGAAGCAATACAACATATGGACATGGGACAGGATCAATCCTACGGTCCCTCGCTTTTTCTCCTTGCTGAAATGGTCTTTGTGCCTGTTGTTGCTGACCTTGAGGTTGTGATTGAACATGTTGTTGATATTGCTTTGAGTGCCTAACCTGCCCCTGCACTCTCTTACTCATACTCAGCTGAGGAGAAAATGAAGGTTGTTGATGTAACTCCTTTGAAGACTTGGTCTGAGTAATGATTCTAGAAGAAGGAAAGTTGACCACCCCTTTTGTATTCCTGCATGCTTCATCTTGCGACACTTCCGGCCCGGTCAGTCCAAAAGTGATTACCCCTTCATCAATTAAGTTTTGCACTTGATTTTTAAACGCCTTGCAATCATTAACATCATGTCCAGGAGCTCCAAAGGGGAAAACACAGTAGGCGTAAGGATTCCAACCTTAGTGAAGTCTACCACAAGGAGGAGTTAGCTTGCGACTCTCAATCAACCCCATTTTGAGCAGTTGTGGGCACAACTCAGCGTAAGACACGGGTATCGGATCAATAACCCTTTCTTGCTCCTGTTGATAATGGATTGTTGCCGATGGAGGCGCTACACACGAAACCTGTTGAAGTCTTTCTCCTAGAAACCAAGGCGCAGCAGCTGAAGAAGATCCCTGGTAAGGAAAGAAAGTGCTCAATTCTTTGGCAAATATTGATGTAAGATCAGTCAGTTCACTCGTACCAAGCAATGTGGAGTTGGTTCTTATCTTAGGCTCTTCCCGACTGCCAAGTGGTGATTGCTGATGAAGAAACTCAAACTGTAGAGGAAATCCACCTAACAACTTTTGATTTAGTGTACATCCCAAAGAGATGGGAGAAACATGACCTTCCATTTGAAAAGCAGACACGTGGCTATTTTCCTTTTTCAACATAACATTCATAATTCCCATAAGCAGCTTCATCTGAGTCATTATCAAGTTGAATTCTTCTCTCAGTAATTTCTGATCCTGGGACAACGCTCGAATGTCCACTATAAAAGGCCCTAGTTGGGCATTCATCTCAGTTACCTCCGCTCGGAGTTGTTCCATGCCCATACCCTGACAATCATGATTCAAGTTGGCCATTCTGGAGAGAAACCAAGGCAGGATAATAATCTGTTCCTGAACACCTATCACAAATGCAAGGATGTATGCAAATGCCATGTTCGGTTATTTCCAAGGAATCTATCTGTTTTGATCCAAGTTTTAATGCAGAACATGTATGCTAAAATGCCATGATGTCATGTATGCAAATGGCATGTGATCAGCGGTCTGCCGCTGGTGTGGATCAAATAACTAAGTGTTGGTGAAGAGTCATAATATCATTATCTCTGTGCAGGCATTCCAGAATTCTTAACCATGTATTACATAGGACCGGATCATATCATGAAGTAAAACTGGAAAAATGGGTATGTTGGAAGCTTAGGATTCCTGCAAACCTGTAAACCCCTCCCAATCTCACGGGTATGCTACTACGGGCCAACATCACAGACTCTCAAATCTGAATAGCAATAATACATTCACCATTTCCGAGAAATGGCTCATTACCAAATCAGGGAATCAGTTTGGCATTATGTACTACCCAGGGAGGTCTCAGCTGAGTCCGGGAAAAAAAGCATCCCTCATACGTTCCCGGCTTCAAGCACTTAAGTCGAGAAACAATAGTACATTCATCCTGAAGGGTACAATAATACCGTCATACGACCAATTACTTTAATTGGGTTTCTATGAGAGAACAAGGTCATCCTATGCGATTTCCTAGTGGACCCTCGGGTGCGAATGGGTTTGCCACAAAATGTGGTCTGCCACTGTCACCACTGGAGAGGGTTGTTTCCACTAAGGTCCTCGGTGATCGGTTCCCAGCGTTAGCAGCTCAGGTGGGAACATTCTATGGTCTGCCTAGGCAGTATATAACATATCCCAAGAGAGCCTGATCTGGGTGTGGGACTCGTGAAAACTACACGTGCTCAAGACCACGCAAGCCACACGACTGCCCACTCTAAATCCTATGTGTATACTCAAGTCGGGTATTTGGCTTATCTCACAATAATCCCGTCCCGTCAAGGAAAACCAGAACATCCAGTACAATATATGTCAGTATATGCAATAGTAAAGTAAAGTACAAAAAGCTGTAAATAAATTTGTAAAGTAAAGAGATAAATTGTAAATAAAATAATAAAGCTAAACTAAAGCACAACAACAAATGAATAAATACCCAACGAAAACAGACACAAACAGGCTAGGATTGACTCTCAAAGGGGAAACCAGAGATTCTGGGTTCGTCCCCAGCAGAGTCTCCAGCTGTCGCTCCCGGGATTTTCGTCCTAGTACAAACGCGAAAGTGGCGTGGAAAAGTTAGAGTCGCCAGCCAGACATTTTTATCCCGAATGAATGGGAAAGGTAATGTTTCACAAACCTAAGAAAGAAGGAAAAGGACGAGGCCTTGCGAACCAAAGATCTGGGTCCGGAATTCGGTTATAAACTGGGAAGGTATTAGCACCCCAATCCGTCCGCCGTACCCGACGGGATCCCCGGTTGTAAGTCTATTTCAAAGGGTGAGAAATAAGACGCTGTTTGACGAAATAATTGCTATCTGGAATGGAAGTTAAATGAGAAATGGAACAAAAAAAGAACAAAAAGAAAGAATGGGGAAAATGTAGGGAAAATAAACAATGTGCTCGAATGGGATCCACCCCACTACCTACGTACCTCATCGAGAAAATGAAGATCATAGTCGACTTAGTTAGCCTAACTAAGGCGGGAACTTGTTTGTGTTTTTTAGGATGACGTTGCCATAGTTCTAACTCAGGTGTTACCGGCTCTGACTCGAGGGTGTTTACCGTATCTTTGTTTGAACTGTCGAGGCAAGTTGTATTCGTCCTTAAAGAGTGGGAGATGAGAAGAGAAGACGCGATGTCTTGTTGGTTTATTGTCTTTTAAAAGAAGTATTTTGACTTTATGTTTATCGCGGGTACAACACTAAAGACTATGATATAGGATCGAATACTTTCCAAGATCTCCCCTAATGGGACGTTTGTAAAGTATCCTAGAAGAGTGGAGGAGACCTCCACTGATCATTTCCCATATAGCTTAAGGCTCGTGGTGTGTTGTACCTACTTTCCTTTTAAATGTTTTTTTTTTTATTTTTCTTTAAAGGTGAGAAGTGAGACTCAAATTGTGAAAGGAAAAACTCTAAGGGGAACTAGACTTTACCCTAAGTTAATTGAGTTTAATGGTGACCTATGGTTAGTGGAGCTTGAAATATTAAAGCTACCTAAGAGGATATTAGACTAGAAATGTGAGCACAAAAATTAATAATGAATAAAATAGTCCTCCTACGTCATGGTGGGTGAGAACGAGCGTAAATCGTAAATGGGATGAAACGATGGATCGGGTGGGTCAGTTGTGTGGTACTGAGACGCACGACTTATGGTGTGCAACATACAAGGCTTGCTTTTGGGTGTATTGAAGTGGAACGATGATAATCGAGGAATCCTATAGTCACATGAAACTTTATTTGTTTATTTATTTGAAATTCTTCGATTTGGGATTGAATAACTCCTTTTCTTTATTATTGAAAATTGGTCATCTAACGTTTCATTTTATCTTTTCTATCCTAATTATAGGCATCACATATAAAGTTCTAACTATTACATCATAAAGTATAAACCATAAAGAATATCAAAGCAAAATGAATAGAAAATAATCCAAATCCGTAAGCGAATCCTCGCGTGATACCTTGCACCAGAAAGAGAGTTTTAGTAAATGAAATGAAGATGAGGATGCAAAAATATGGGCAAGTGGATAAAGGTTTAAAAGTTTGCAAGAATTTCTAAAATGCACATAAAGCACATAAAACAAATATAAAGGCGAATCACTTCAGGTAAACACA
The DNA here is from genome assembly GCA_963966055.1 of Lathyrus aphaca. Classification (NCBI taxonomy): domain Eukaryota; kingdom Viridiplantae; phylum Streptophyta; class Magnoliopsida; order Fabales; family Fabaceae; genus Lathyrus; species Lathyrus aphaca. The sequence continues at coordinate 451,479,907 of OZ014521.1, forward strand.
CTTACCGATTTCTAAGCTTAAGCCCTAAAACTAAAGGATCCTAAATGATATCAATATTCTAAAATCAGTAGCTAAACCACACTAAGGCTTTCTAATATCCTAAGATCAAGCCTAATTAATATATGTCCTAATGCACCATAAAATCCTAAGCTAACTAGATGGATTTACAATGGAAGAATTAACTAAAATCAATACACTAAAAAAATATAAAAAGTCCTGGAAAAAATATGAAATTAATTCCCTAAGGTCCCTAACCTGAATCTAATATTGTGTTAAAAACTCTCCAAAAAGTTCATAACCTAACTATGTCAAATGGTCACTTGAATCTACCTAAGATTTATTCAAAATTTTACTCAAACAAAACTACCAAAACAGTGGATAATATGGACTAAAAAATACCACAAAAATAATTCCAGGTACCTCTTGAGTCCTCTAAATATAGAAAAAAGAATGGTACGAAAATCATATAGGAAGTGGGAGAAATAAAATGTACAAAAGGAAGTATTCATGAAAGAATTCCATAGAAAACAAATTAAATGGAAAAACGAAATAAAATTGAAAAATGGAAAAAATAAGAAAGTAAAAACCCAGAAAATTTCTAAAATGAGATAAAAGGCTACCATATTTTTGGGGAATTTTATTACGTGTTTTATTATTTTTTATGGATTAATATAAAAACTATATAAAACAGAAATTAAAAATGTAAAGAAATAGAGGAGGTGTGAGAAGGAAGTAATTTATTAGTTAAAAAACAACTGGGGTTGCTGAATGGGGGTGCGGATAGTGATGGTTTCCAAGGCCCAAAGGACGCTGGCCTAGAGGTCTACTAGATGGTCCTTAGTCAACCTTTGTTGACTAATCTGGGACGTTGGATCATGATTTTATGATGAGGATCAAGAAGAAACACTTATGATGCAACACATACAATAATTACCATAGGGTCACACACATGGTACCGAAGTCTGCTGGTCCTACCGGACGGTGACAAGTGTCACCGTCGAAGTGGACCACCCAAGCCAAATCTTATCCCCTAATCCGAAAATGGCGGTGGGCTTAATTGGTGAATTAATGGCTTTAACGGTGCATTATGACTCTTAATTTTGGTTAAACATAAATTAAATCCATGTTAACAAAGAATTAATTTTGTATTATATTCATAACAAAATCAAAAGAATGTATCTCTCTCTCTTCCTCATCAAACGCATTCTCTTCTTCTTGCTCCTTCGAAACAAAACCCTAGCCGCCACTCGCGGCGGCTCTTTCTCCGACGAAACCTTCTCATACCGGAAACAACAAGAGCAAACCCTACCTCCTTTTTATTCCTCATTTCGAATCTGTGAATGTAATTCTTAAGCGACACACACACGAACGAGACCGAGCACAAAAAATGTAAGGAAAAGGAGAAATCTAAGCTGTAAGACTCGTGTGAAGTTCGTGTACCTTCAATTGATGGAGAGAATGAATCAACATGTATAAAGCTTTGTTCTTCTTTTCTTCTTCAATGCGAGTGATTTCTTTCTTTTGTTTGATTTTGTGGCTTTGCTGTTGATGTGGTCCGCAGGTCGATGATGATGCCGTGGTACGATGATGAACGATTCGAGGAAGATTCCGTGTTGATGATTCTTGACGCAGGTTGATGACGATGAGAAGTTCTGTTAAAGTTGTGTGAAGATTGTTGACGTGAAGAAGACGATGAAGATGAAGGAGCTAACGAAGGTGAATCGGTGAGGATGAATTCGTGCGTGGAAAGAGGTGTTGATGATCGAAGGTGGATTCTTTCAGATGAGTTATGCGATGAAGGTATTGATTTTGATTTCGATTTTTTGTGCCTCCGATTCTTGTTGTGACTTGCTTTGTTTTGTTATAAGAATCTTCAAATCTTTTTCTAAATCGCCTTTCTCCCTCTGGTTGTTGTGTTGTGTGTCAATTTCTTGTATTGATACAAATTCGGATCCTTTCTTCTTTGATGCAACTCTGAGTTTGTTGGTTTTCGATTGCAGGTTGGTTGAGATTCTTGAAGTTGCGAATGGTTATGGAGATGAAGGATTCGACTTATGAGAGTAGTGAAGATTGAAGAAGATTGCAGAAGTTAATGAAGATGTATGAAAACGATGGTGTTGAAACGAAAAGACGAAGGTTTTGGATGATAATTGAGGATTTGAGGGATTCAGTTATGGTGATTTATTGTTGCAAGAAGATGAAGAATCTGCAAAAGTTGAAGATTGCAAGGTAATGAGAGAGACTGAAGGTTAGAGTTAAAGAAGTGGAAACGAGTTGGGATAAATGGTGAATAAAGAATGAAGCAGAGTTTCTTATATGAGATGCCTCTGAGGACTTTTTGATGATTTCATGTAAAAGCAGTTAAGAATTCGGTTAGAGTTTATTGGAAATTCTGTTAGAGTTGGTTGTGATCTCTTGTAACTAAAAGTTGTTTGCAATTATCTTTTGCTCCTTCTCTTGGTGACTGATTTTCGGTAATACTTGTATACAATCCCTTGAAGAATGTTGCATTGATTTTTTTTTTGTATCTTTTTGTTATACCATTTGAGTAGTTATGTTATTTACATATTTCTGTCATGTCTTTTTTTTGTGCGAACTCGTTTTCTCCCTTTTATACCTGACCTGTTATCAGTTACGCCCTTTATCTGGAAATTGCAGGGATCACATACCAATATTTCGTCAGTAATATCGATTGCCAATGGGGACAGATCAGGAGGCTTTCTGTACCGACGAGTCAGAATATATTCCGTCATGAAATATGTCTCAGAGATTGTTCTAGCAATCCCAAACTCACATATTTTGAGATCACAGTTTGTATTGAGAAGTAAATTGTTTGGTTGAATCGATAAGTGTAACAAGCTAGAAAGTCGTCCGTTAAGATCTAAATGAAGGCTAAGGGATGTATAGTTTTCAATGCTTTTCCTACTTTTTGGTGCTTATGTTATAAACAGTTATTGTAACTGGATTTTTTTGGTGATTTTTGTGAATTGGAATCCAATCATCATCTTTTGCAACCATATGATAAGCTTTTTTCCTTTTTTCTGTTAAATCTTTCTTTTTCGCTGAAAATGGTATTGGCACTTTTGATGAAACAAGCTGCCAATGTATTTCTAATCTTTCGGTTTTGAATTTAAATTCAATATGGAATTGAATAGTCATTAGCACATATCACCAGCCCATTTAATCATACATAAGGACCTAATACCTTTTAGTCACAAAAGAAATATTTGGTTTTGGAACATCATCACCACATAAACAAATAACCTATTAAATCCAACTAAAACCATTGATCGAGTATTGATGTATGATAAAAAGGGAATGTATACCTTAAAATTAACCAACAATCCTCCATACACAAATGTTATACCGTCTTTGTATGAAAACTGATTACTTATGTCCTTCAATGATGAACAACTCTAATTGCCACAAGTATATCAAGATCTCCTCAATAACTTGAATTTTGATCAATGGTTGAAGTTCTTTGCATGGAAAAATATGATGACGACAAACTTCCCAAAGAAACCTCTTGAAATCCATACTATGGAAAACAACCCCCCTAATTCACGGTTCAAGTAATAAAAATGGCCCAACACAATGAGGATCATCGTTCATAGTAAAACTCAATCATAGCCCTGATGAAACTCTAGCATATGAGATGTGTCTGATGAAGTGAGAAGCATGTGATATTGAAAGTAAATAAACTTAATATGTCTTGACCCAACGCTTGTGATGGAACCTCCGAATAGGGGAAATTTTGGAACTTGATGGACCCCACAATAAAATATGCTAATGATTATGTGAGCTCAACTTTTGCTCTGACTTAATTAAAGTATGGACCAACCAAATCATTTCTAGATAAGGCCAATTCACATTAACATAAATCCTTTGATCCCCTGCCATAGAAGCCAATGAATTGTATGATGGATTTTATGAACTATTAGACGATGCAGCTAAAAGGGAAGCATAAAGCCAGTTAAGGTGATAAATAAAAGGGAAAATTTTGGGGTGTTACAATATGTTTGAACATGTATGCAATATGCTATGCTATATGATATGAAAAAGAGAGGGCAAATTTTTGGGGTGTTACACTAGGAGACCTCTTGAGACACATTGTCTTGAATATGGGATGGCAAATTTTGGGGTACAACAACAACCATTTCTTTCGGTGAATTGAGAGTTCTCATGAACTTTTGTGACTAATTCCTTAAGCTTGGAAGGTATCCTTTTAAAATTGATTCGAATTGTGTACCTACGAGCGAAAGCCATAACCTGCAACAAAGAACAAAGATAAATCCTTTGGTCCTTGAAATGGTTAGTGAAATGTTATGTTATGATGTCATGTTCAAACAAGCAGATGGAAAACACAGACAAGTCACACAATGGCCTAAGGTTTAAAGGATTGCATGAAGTTCATAGGTAAGTACCCTCCCCACTGAAGTTAGTTGGTTCAACCTGTCCTAGTAATAGTAACCGGGTTCTAAGGGATCTCAATATAATTGATTCTTTTCAAAGGCTATTGTTCAGTATGGCAACTGACTTGCCAACCAAAACCTCCCAAGATTAGAATCTCAATGAGCGTAGCATCGAGTATAAACTAACTTTAGACTGCACCAAAGCTGGTTATCTCACTACTTTCTAATGGCCAAGATGGATCAATTAGGGTTCTAAAGGGTAGTTAGTGTTAATGACACCATATGGAACCCTGATATTATCCTCAACTGACTTGAAGAACATAAGTACCAACCAAGATGTCACACTAATTGTAGCCACCAGATCAACCATATCGGTATACGCCGTGCAATTTCCTTGGTCTATTGCTACTTATATAAGGTACGCTAGATCTGGGTTAGGATCTTTCTCACAGTAGCCCCACAAGAAGTACCCTTAAAAATAAAGCAATCAATTCAAACAAGTAAAGTGTCCTAACTCTAAGGTAACCCCTCATTTAATTAGTACTCCCCAGCAGAGTCACCAGTTCTGTAACACGGTGGGAGAACTGACTTGGTCGTTTTTGTTTACAAAAACTATGTTGCAGATAACAAGAGTCTCCACCGGCTTTTATTTTATACAATAAAGAAAGGATTAAAAGAATAGGAAAAACCTTTGAAAAAGATTTGAGTTCAGCGGGTAGGTTATACAAAGGGAATGTGTCAGCACCCTTTGTATCCATGGTTATCCATGGGCTCTTAACTGCTTAGCTCACTTTACTTTGTTTGAAAAATAATGTAGTGTGTGATTTAGAAAATATTTTCATAAAGACTTTAACTTTGTAATGATTCTCATATGAATGTATACAAAGTGTTTAGCTTGAGATTATTTGAAAAGGTGAGGTGTAAAGAGTATTTTTAAAAATTGTGAGCAAGCACTTAAGACTCACACACAAACGAGACCGAGCACAAAAAATGTAAGGAAAAGGAGAAATCTAAGTTGTAAGACTCGCGTGAAGTTCGTGTACCTTCAATTGATGGAGAGAACGAATCAACATGTATGAAGCTTTGTTCTTCTTTTCTTCTTCAATGCGAGTGATTTCTTTCTTTTGTTTGATTTTGTGGCTTTGCTGTTGATGTGGTCCGCAGATCGATGATGATGCCGTGGTGCGATGATGAACGATTCGAGGAAAATTCTGTGTTGATGATTCTTGACGCAGGTTGATGACGATGAGAAGTTCTGTTAAAGTTGTGTGAAGATTGTTGTCGTGAAGAAGACGATGAAGATGAAGGAGCTAACGAAGGTGAATCGGTGAGGATGAATTCGTGCGTGGAAAGAGGTGTTGATGATCGAAGGTGGATTCTTTCAGATGAGTTATGCGATGAAGGTATTGATTTTGATTTCGATTTTTTGTGCCTCCGATTCTTGTTGTGACTTGCTTTGTTTTGTTATGAGAATCTTCGAATCTTTTTATAAATCGCCTTTCTCCCTCTGGTTGTTGTGTTGTGTGTCAATTTCTTGTATTGATACAAATTCGGATCCTTTCTTCTTTGATGCAACTCTGAGTTTGTTGGTTTTCGATTGCAGGTTGGTTGAGATTCTTGAAGTTGCGAATGGTTATGGAGATGAAGGATTCGACTTATGAGAGTAGTGAAGATTGAAGAAGATTGCAGAAGTTAATGAAGATGTATGAAAACGATGGTGTTGAAACGAAAAGATGAAGGTTTTGGATGATAATTGAGGATTTGAGGGATTCAGTTATGGTGATTTATTGTTGCAAGAAGATGAAGAATCTGCAAAAGTTGAAGATTGCAAGGTAATGAGAGAGACTGAAGGTTAGAGTTAAAGAAGTGGAAACGAGTTGGGATAAATGGTGAATAAAGAAGAAGCAGAGTTTCTAAATGGGTATTGAAGAATCCAGTAGAATGAAGGTGAAGAAGTGATTCTTATATGAGATGCCTCTGAGGACTTTTTGATGATTTCAGGTAAAAGCAGTTAAGAATTCGGTTAGAGTTTATTGGAAATTCTGTTAGAGTTGGTTGTGAGCTCTTGTAACTAAAAGTTGTTTGCAATTCTCTTTTGCTCCTTCTCTTGGTGACTGATTTTCGGTAATACTTGTATACAATCCCTTGAAGAATATTGCATTGATTTTTTTTTTTTGTATCTTTTTGTTATACCATTTGAGTAGTTATGTTATATACATATTTCTGTCATGTCTTTTTTTTGTGTGAACTCGTTTTCTCCCTTTTATACCTGACCTGTTATCAGTTACGCCCTATTTCTGGAAATTGCAGGGATCACATACCAATATTTCGTCAGTAATATCGATTGCCAATGGGGACAGATCAGGAGGCTTTCTGTACCGACGAGTCAAAATATATTCCGTCATGAAATATGTCTCAGAGATTGTTCTAGCAAGCCCAAACTCACATATTTTGAGATCACAGTTTGTATTGAGAAGTAAATTGTTTGGTTGAATCGATAAGTGTAACAAGCTAGAAAGTCGTCCGTTAAGATCTAAATGAAGGCTAATGGATGTATAGTTTTCAATGCTTTTCCTAATTTTTGGTGCTTATGTTATAAACAGTTATTGTAACTGGATTTTTTTTGTGATTTTTGTGAATTGGAATCCAATCATCATCTTTTGCAACCTTATGATAAGCTTTTTTCCTTTTTTCTGTTAAATCTTTCTTTTTCGCTGAAAATGGTATTGGCACTTTTGATGAAACAAGCTGCCAATGTATTTCTAATCTTTCGGTTTTGAATTTAAATTCAATATGGAATTGAATAGTCATTAGCTCATATCACCAGCCCATTTAATCATACATAAGGACCTAATACCTTTTAGTCACAAAAGAAATATTTGGTTTTGGAACATCATCACCACATAAACAAATAACCTATTAAATCCAACTAAAACCATTGATCGAGTATTGATGTATGATAAAAAGGGAATGTATACCTTAAAATTAACCAACAATCCTCCATACGCAAATGTTATACCGTCTTTGTATGAAAACTGATTACTTATGTCCTTCAATGATGAACAACTCTAATTGCCACAAGTATATCAAGATCTCCTCAATAACTTGAATTTTGATCAATGGTTGAAGTTCTTTGCATGGAAAAATATGATGACGACAAACTTCCCAAAGAAACCTCTTGAAATCCATACTATGGAAAACAACCCCCCTAATTCACGGTTCAAGTAATAAAAATGGCCCAACACAATGAGGATCATCGTTCATAGTAAAACTCAATCATAGCCCTGATGAAACTCTAGCATATGAGATGTGTCTGATGAAGTGAGAAGCATGTGATATTGAAAGTAAATAAACTTAATATGTCTTGACCCAACGCTTGTGATGGAACCTCCGAATAGGGGAAATTTTGGAAATTGATGGACCCCACAATAAAATATGCTAATGATTATGTGAGCTCAACTTTTGCTCTGACTTAATTAAAGTATGGACCAACCAAATCATTTCTAGATAAGGCCAATTCACATTAACATAAATCCTTTGATCCCCTGCCATAGAAGCCAATGAATTGTATGATGGATTTTATGAACTATTAGACGATGCAGCTAAAAGGGAAGCATAAAGCCAGTTAAGGTGATAAATAAAAGGGAAAATTTTGGGGTGTTACAATATGTTTGAACATGTATGCAATATGCTATGCTATATGATATGAAAAAGAGAGGGCAAATTTTTGGGGTGTTACACTAGGAGACCTCTTGAGACACATTGTCTTGAATATGGGATGGCAAATTTTGGGGTACAACAACAACCATTTCTTTCGGTGAATTGAGAGTTCTCATGAACTTTTGTGACTAATTCCTTAAGCTTGGAAGGTATCCTTTTAAAATTGATTCGAATTGTGTACCTACGAGCGAAAGCCATAACCTGCAACAAAGAACAAAGATAAATCCTTTGGTCCTTGAAATGGTTAGTGAAATGTTATGTTATGATGTCATGTTCAAACAAGCAGATGGAAAACACAGACAAGTCACACAATGGCCTAAGGTTTAAAGGATTGCATGAAGTTCATAGGTAAGTACCCTCCCCACTGAAGTTAGTTGGTTCAACCTGTCCTAGTAATAGTAACCGGGTTCTAAGGGATCTCAATATAATTGATTCTTTTCAAAGGCTATTGTTCAGTATGGCAACTGACTTGCCAACCAAAACCTCCCAAGATTAGAATCTCAATGAGCGTAGCATCGAGTATAAACTAACTTTAGACTGCACCAAAGCTGGTTATCTCACTACTTTCTAATGGCCAAGATGGATCAATTAGGGTTCTAAAGGGTAGTTAGTGTTAATGACACCATATGGCACCCTGATATTATCCTCAACTGACTTGAAGAACATAAGTACCAACCAAGATGTCACACTAATTGTAGCCACCAGATCAACCATATCGGTATACGCCGTGAAATTTCCTTGGTCTATTGCTACTTATATAAGGTACGCTAGATCTGGGTTAGGATCTTTCTCACAGTAGCCCCACAAGAAGTACCCTTAAAAATAAAGCAATCAATTCAAACAAGTAAAGTGTCCTAACTCTAAGGTAACCCCTCATTTAATTAGTACTCCCCAGCAGAGTCACCAGTTCTGTAACACGGTGGGAGAACTGACTTGGTCGTTTTTGTTTACAAAAACTATGTTGCAGATACCAAGAGTCTCCACCGGCTTTTATTTTATACAATAAAGAAAGGCTTAAAAGAATAGGAAAAACCTTTGAAAAAGATTTGAGTTCAGCGGGTAGCTTATACAAAGGGAATGTGTCAGCACCCTTTGTATCCATGGTTATCCATGGGCTCTTAACTGCTTAGCTCACTTTACTTTGTTTGAAAAATAATGTAGTGTGTGATTTAGAAAATATTTTCATAAAGACTTTAACTTTGTAATGATTCTCATATGAATGTATACAAAGTGTTTAGCTTGAGATTATTTGAAAAGGTGAGGTGTAAAGAGTATTTTTAAAAATTGTGAGCAAGCACTTAAGACTCACACACGAACGAGACCGAGCACAAAAAATGTAAGGAAAAGGAGAAATCTAAGCTGTAAGACTCGCGTGAAGTTCGTGTACCTTCAATTGATGGAGAGAACGAATCAACATGTATGAAGCTCTGTTCTTCTTTTCTTCTTCAATGCGAGTGATTTCTTTCTTTTGTTTGATTTTGTGGCTTTGCTGTTGATGTGGTCCGCAGGTCGATGATGATGCCGTGGTGCGATGATGAACGATTCGAGGAAAATTCCGTGTTGATGATTCTTGACGCAGGTTGATGACGATGAGAAGTTCTGTTAAAGTTGTGTGAAGATTGTTGTCGTGAAGAAGACGATGAAGATGAAGGAGCTAACGAAGGTGAATCGGTGAGGATGAATTCGTGCGTGGAAAGAGGTGTTGATGATCGAAGGTGGATTCTTTCAGATGAGTTATGCGATGAAGGTATTGATTTTGATTTCGATTTTTTGTGCTTCCGATTCTTGTTGTGACTTGCTTTATTTTGTTATGAGAATCTTCAAATCTTTTTCTAAATCGCCTTTCTCCCTCTGGTTGTTGTGTTGTGTGTCAATTTCTTGTATTGATACAAATTCGGATCCTTTCTTCTTTGATGCAACTCTGAGTTTGTTGGTTTTCGATTGCAGGTTGGTTGAGATTCTTGAAGTTGCGAATGGTTATGGAGATGAAGGATTCGACTTATGAGAGTAGTGAAGATTGAAGAAGATTGCAGAAGTTAATGAAGATGTATGAAAACGATGGTGTTGAAACGAAAAGACGAAGGTTTTGGATGATAATTGAGGATTTGAGGGATTCAGTTATGGTGATTTATTGTTGCAAGAAGATGAAGAATCTGCAAAAGTTGAAGATTGCAAGGTAATGAGAGAGACTGAAGGTTAGAGTTAAAGAAGTGGAAACGAGTTGGGATAAATGGAGAATAAAGAAGAAGCAGAGTTTCTAAATGGGGATTGAAGAATCCAGTAGAATGAAGGTGAAGAAGTGATTCTTATATGAGATGCCTCTGAGGACTTTTTGATGATTTCAGGTAAAAGCAGTTAAGAATTCGGTTAGAGTTTATTGGAAATTCTGTTAGAGTTGGTTGTGAGCTCTTGTAACTAAAAGTTGTTTGCAATTCTCTTTTGCTCCTTCTCTTGGTGACTGATTTTCGGTAATACTTGTATACAATCCCTTGAAGAATGTTGCATTGATTTTTTTTGGTATCTTTTTGTTATACCATTTGAGTAGTTATGTTATATACATATTTCTGTCATGTCTTTTTTTTGTGTGAACTCGTTTTCTCCCTTTTATACCTGACCTGTTATCAGTTACGCCCTGTTTCTGGAAATTGCAGGGATCACATACCAATATTTCGTCAGTAATATCGATTGCCAATGGGGACAGATCAGGAGGCTTTCTGTACCGACGAGTCAGAATATATTCCGTCATGAAATATGTCTCAGAGATTGTTCTAGCAAGCCCAAACTCACATATTTTGAGATCACAGTTTGTATTGAGAAGTAAATTGTTTGGTTGAATCGATAAGTGTAACAAGCTAGAAAGTCGTCCGTTAAGATCTAAATGAAGGCTAATGGATGTATAGTTTTAAATGCTTTTCCTTCTTTTTGGTGCTTATGTTATAAACAGTTATTGTAACTGGATTTTTTTGTTATTTTTGTGAATTGGAATCCAATCATCATCTTTTGCAACCTTATGATAAGCTTTTTTTCTTTTTTCTGTTAAATCTTTCTTTTTCGTTGAAAATGGTATTGGCACTTTTGATGAAACAAGCTGCCAATGTATTTCTAATCTTTCGGTTTTGAATTTAAATTCAATATGGAATTGAATAGTCATTAGCTCATATCACCAGCCCATTTAATCATACAAAAGGACCTAATATCTTTTAGTCACAAAAGAAATATTTGGTTTTGGAACTTCATCACCACATAAACAAATAACCTATTAAATCCAACTAAAACCATTGATCGAGTATTGATGTATGATAAAAAGGGAATGTATACCTTAAACTTAACCAACAATCCTCCATACGCAAATGTTATACCGTCTTTGTATGGAAACTGATTACTTATGTCCTTCAATGATGAACAACTCTAATTGCCACAAGTATATCAAGATCTCCTCAATAACTTGAATTTTGATCAATGGTTGAAGTTCTTTGCATGGAAAAATATGATGACGACAAACTTCCCAAAGAAACCACTTGAAATCCATACTATGGAAAACAACCCCCCTAATTCACGGTTCAAGTAATAAAAATGGCCCAACACAATGAGGATCATCGTTCATAGTAAAACTCAATCATAGCCCTGATGAAACTCTAGCATATGAGATGTGTCTGATGAAGTGAGAAGCATGTGATATTGAAAGTAAATAAACTTAATATGTCTTGACCCAACGCTTGTGATGGAACCTCCGAATAGGGGAAATTTTGGAACTTGATGGACCCCACAGTAAAATATGCTAATGATTATGTGAGCTCAACTTTTGCTCTGACTTAACTAAAGTATGGACCAACCAAATCATTTCTAGATAAGGCCAATTCACATTAACATAAATCCTTTGATCCCCTGCCTTAGGAGCCAATGAATTGTATGATGGATTTTATGAACTATGCAGCTAAAAGGGAAGCATAAAGCCAGTTAAGGTGATAAATAAAAGGGAAAATTTTGGGGTGTTACAATATGTTTGAACATGTATGCAATATGCTATGCTATATAATATGAAAAAGAGAGGGCAAATTTTTGGGGTGTTACACTAGGAGACCTCTTGAGACACATTGTCTTGAATATGGGATGGAAAATTTTGGGGTACAACAACCATTTCTTTCGGTGAATTGAGAGTTCTCATGAACTTTTGTGACTAATTCCTTAAGCTTGGAAGGTATCCTTTTAAAATTGATTCGAATTGTGTACCTACGAGCGAAAGCCATAACCTGCAACAAAGAACAAAGATAAATCCTTTGGTCCTTGAAATGGTTAGTGAAATGTTATGTTATGATGTCATGTTCAAACAAGCAGATGGAAAACACAGACAAGTCACACAATGGCCTAAGGTTTAAAGGATTGCATGAAGTTCATAGGTAAGTACCCTCCCCACTGAAGTTAGTTGGTTCAACCTGTCCTAGTAATAGTAACCAGATTCTAAGGGATCTCAATATAATTGATTCTTTTCAAAGGCTATTGTTCACTATGGCAACTGACTTGCCAACCAAAACCTCCCAAGATTAGAATCTCAATGAGCGTAGCATCGAGTATAAACTAACTTTAGACTGCACCAAAGCTGGTTATCTCACTACTTTCTAAAGGCCAAGATGGATCAATTAGGGTTCTAAAGGGTAGTTAGTGTTAATGACACCATATGGCAGCCTGATATTATCCTTAACTGACTTGAAGAACATAAGTACCAACCAAGATGTCACACTAATTGTAGCCACAAGATCAACCATATCGGTATACACCGTGCAATTTCCTTGGTCTATTGCTACTTATATAAGGTACACTAGATCTGGGTTAGGATCTTTCTCACAGTAGCCCCACAAGAAGTACCCTTAAAAATAAAGCAATCAATTCAAACAAGTAAAGTGTCCTAACTCTAAGGTAACCCCTCATTTAATTAGTACTCCCCAGCAGAGTCACCAGTTCCGTAACACGGTGGGAGAACTGACTTGGTCGTTTTTGTTTACAAAAACTTTGTTGCAGATAACAAGAGTCTCCACCGGCTTTAATTTTATCCAATAAAGAAAGGCTTAAAAGAATAGGAAAAACCTTTGAAAAAGATTTGAGTTCAGCGGGTAGGTTATACAAAGGGAATGTGTCAGCACCCTTTGTATCCATGGTTATCCATGGGCTCTTAACTGCTTAGCTCACTTTACTTTGATTGAAAAATAATGTAGTGTGTGATTTAGAAAATATTTTCATAAAGACTTTAACTTTGTAATGATTCTCATATGAATGTATACAAAGTGTTTAGCTTGAGATTATTTGAAAAGGTGAGGTGTAAAGAGTATTTTTAAAAATTGTGAGCAAGCACTTAAGAACTACTTACCATAAATTGTAAGGTCTTTCTTATTATTTCGTTTCTTTAGGGATAGAATTGTCCTTACTATTAATTAGTAAGTAGTCTTATCCTTGGATTTGAAAGCACAAGCGTAGGGTCATCGTATGGTCATAGAAGGCAACAGGTAAGGGTATCTTAACAATTCGAAGGGACTATCATCATTTTTCCGTAGGGTCATCGAGGGACGAGATCATTTGTTCGTAGGAAACTTGAAGGGACAACGAGGGACTATAATCTTTATATCGAAGGGACTTGATGATTTTTATTCGTAGGCAACCTTGCTAAGATACCCATATATTCGAGGGACTTGACCATTTTGTAAGGCAACAAGAGGAGAAACCCTAGGGGTGTATGTTTGAGAAGTGTGTTTTTATTCAATTATATCAGTCTTAGAAATTAGTGGGCTAAGTCCAATTTTATTTGCATACAAGTCTTTTCACACACTATTATTACTAACCATACAATTAATAATTTAAGAAATTAAAAAAAAAAACGGAAAGTATACCCTAGAATATATGTAACGCCCCGATTCGATTATTCCATTTTTGTTGAGTCTTTTATTTAAATTGAGTGATAATTATTTTAATTATGGAATTGGTGTGTTTATGTGATATGTTGATATGTTATATTAATTTACTATTTTGAGAATTTTCGGGTAAAATTAGATTGGAGGGTATTTTAGATATTTGCTAATTAATGTTAATTTAGAAATTATGTAGAATTATAATTTTGAGAGAAAATGATATTTGGTAGAAAAATAGAAAATAGAAAATATAAATTTATAAGAGTGGAAAGAGAAGAAAAAGAAAGAAAAAGAAGAGAAAGAAATCTTCAAGATAGCTCCTAGGAATCGAAACAATCGGGTAAGGGTGTGAAATATGGTTATCTTATCATTGTGTATGATTATGTATGTGTTAGATTGATTGAGTTTTTGTGTTGGAAAAGTTTAGAGAATGTTAGGTTTAGGGTTCTGATGAAAATTTAAGAAAATGGTAGATTAATCGGTTGAAACTTGATATAATCGAAGTACAATAGTTAATACATGTTAATGATCATGTTTGTTGATGTTTGGTTGCATTTTGGGGGATTTTAGTAGGACTGTTACATGACTGAGCTGCTGATGGAATCGCAGTTCTCACTCAGCGAGCGTTTCCTCGCTCAACGAGCTTTCCAGAAACGTTTTCGCTCAACGAGCGAACCTATCGCTCAGCGAGCCTGAGACTTTTTGGTTTGGTGTTTTTAATTCGTAACTTGAGTTTCGGTTATCCATTTTTGGTGTTCTTTATATCGATTCAAAGCTAAAAATGTGTAGAAACTAATGATGCTAAAAGATGTAATATTTAGCCGACTTTTACCTGAATTTTCCGATAAAACGTAATTATGTTAGTTAAGGAATTGTGGGATTGATTGTGATATGGTGGTCGTTTGGCAAATAAATGCATTTCTTGAAGTGAATATGAATGCATGTTGAATGTGAAAGATTCGTTGTCGTTTGGCGTAATTGATGCGAATGTGTATAGTTTATTTGTGATTGTATGATATGAATGCATAATTATATTGTGAATATGTATGCATTTTCAAGAATGTTGTGGTTCATTTTGCATGTGAAGCGTAATATATGCATTCTTGTGTTGTGGGATTCTATGTGAATTTGTTGTAACATCGTGTGCCCGTGTGGGGTGTGAGCGATGTTTACAACATGATTGTGTGCCCGTGTGGGGTGTGAGCAATCAGATTGTGTGTCCATGTGGGGTGTGAGCAATCCATAAACATTGTGTACCCGTGTGGGGTGTGAGCAATGGGTGATTTAATCACAAATGATTGTGTGCCCATGTGGGGTGTGAGCAATCGGATTGTGTGCCCGAATGGGGTGTGAAAAATCCATAAACATTGTGTGCCCATGTGGGGTGTGAGCAATGGGTGAACATTGTATGCCCGACGGGGAGTTACTTTAGGTAACGAGCGATGGTTCCAATAAGTACCTGAGTGAACTTGAGATGATTGAGTCGGTACCGCATTGCATTTACATAGAGTCGTGAGTCTGTCTCTATGATTTTCATTTATCATCTATAATTGAAAATTGGTGAATAAACATGAATAATATATGTTTATGAAGAATGATGTGAAATGGTGAAATTGTGCATGATGAATATGCTTGGTTTGTATTGTAAACACCCCAAATTTGCCATCACCCATTCACACCATGGCTTGTGATCATCTCATATGCATAAACACAATCATAACATCCCATATCACATTTTTGAATCTCTGCATAGGTTCTAAGTCATCTGCATCTAGGGTTTGTGATCTGGGCAATCCAAGAGCTTCTTGAGCTACTCCAAAGGTCAAGAATCACATCAAAAGGGGTATATGTGAGTTCAAGAATCATATTATGTATTCCCAAAGTCAAGAATGTCAAAGAATCACAAGAACTGGGATTTGTGTGGAGGCAGAGCCAGGTTTGACTGCACAGTTGACCTAAAATTAGGGTTTTGGTTCCAGAGGCCATAAATCCAAATTTTTTGGTCATTCTTGTTTATATTGGTCTCTATATGGTATAGGGAGTATGCATATCAATTTTCATGAAGAAATTCCATGGGGAAGTAATCTGATCAAGAGTTGACTTTTCGGACAAGTCAGTGCAAAATCAGGGCATCTGAGGCCCCCAATGACCCAACCAAGGGGTGATCTTCATCATTTTGAGTGTATTTGATCTTTATTTGATCATAGAAGAAGGTTGAAGTTCACAAAATTCAAAAATTACAAGTTTTTGCAAAGTTGACTTTTTTGGGCATGGTTGACTTTTAAAGGATATGTCATTTTATGCCACTTTTCAAGCCTTGCTTTTTGATCCAAAAATGCTTCAAATGGAAAAAATTTGGTCATGAAAGTTGTAGATTAGATCTTTCCCTTTTCAAAAAGTACAAGAACATGATCTAATTCATTTTGGATCAAAAGTTATGGTGTGTCAAAGTTGGCAAAAATCACTAATTTTCAAGATATGCCTCAAATGAGAAACTTGCAAAAACTTTGTACCAAGGCATTTGTAACTTCTAATTCATGTCAAACCATTACACAAGCATCATGTAAGTCCTAAAGTTCAGATTGGACCAAGATTTCCTCATGTTTTAGGGCTTGTGGGACAAGAAGGTTTCATGTGAACCAAGGATGATCAACTTGCAAAAACCATCATCACACCTCATCCACTTGTTGCCTACAATGCTGAACCATTCTAGCCTCACTCACACACCATGCTGCGCCAGCCCATACACTTGTACCTGCCTAGAACCCAGCCCACGCCTTCCTTACACCAAAGTTGACATTTTGCAAAAGTGAACTTACCTATCACAGCAGGCCAGGTCACATCATCTGACCAATGGAATTATTTTATGCAAGCAAAATGCAGGCCATTTCACATAGAAAGCAAGGCTGAAACACATAGACACAGCACATTCACAAAGTCACTCCCTCAAGCAAAACCTTTCGAATCTGTCTCCATAGCTCACAAACACAAAAACCAAGTCCATTGATCAACTCACCTTGCTTCACTAAGCCAAAACCAACAAGACTCAGGCTTGAACTAAGCAAGAACTGAGCTTCACCATTTTTCATCCTCAAAGCCAGAACTTTCGAATCTCACTTTCCAGCCATCAAGCACCCCATTTCTCTTCACCATCAAGTCAAGCACACCCAAAGGAGCAAGAATCCACCATTGGAGTAGCCTGAAACCTCACCATTCCTGACTGTGAAACCTGCTGCACCAGAACTTTCCTCTTCAAACCAGCCATCCACAAGAACTTTGAAGCTTCTCTTTGAGTTCAAGGGAGTCAAAGAAGTTCATCTGCACACAAAGGAGGCTCTGGAAGCTCAGTTTTGAAGCTTTCCAGCTCAGGTATGACCATGGATTCTTTTTTCCTCAGAGCTTACATTTTAAGTTATAAATTGATTGCTCATGTCTTGTTGGTCATGGGGATGTTCTTAGAATCAAAAATAAGTAAGAAATGAGTCTGTATGGTCACTCTGAATTTTCACCCGTGAAATTTGTTTCTTTCGATTTGCTCGATTCTTGATGTTTAAATGATGTTTGAGGGTGGATTCGTGTCCTAGGATGTTAGAGGATCATTTGGCTGTGTTTAATTTGATGTTTAGATGCCTGAATCATGATCTAGGGTTTTGTTGTCACCGGAGAAGATGACCGGAGCTTCCCTCCGGTCACCTGAATGTCATTTGCCCTAATCCCAGTCATTAACTTCCATTTGAATCTCATGCGTCAGATTGCTTGACTTTGTTGACTTCCCGCGTGCATGAATGGCCCAGATTCGTTCATTTGCCCTAATCCACTTTAGTTAGTTTAATTAATCATAATTAAATTAATTTAATCAGATGCAATCCAGGCCCTTTAAAAACGCGCGCAGTCAACCCTTTCAAACTCAGGATCCATCCCAGCCTTCCATTCAGTTGACTTTTCCATTTTCTTTATTTTAATTCATTTATTTCATATTTGTTTATACAATTTATTTAAAATAGTAAAAATGTTTTAAAAATTATGAAACTTTTTGTCAAGAGTTTCATTAATTTTTAAAACCCAAAAATATTTTTATTTTTATTTTTAGCATTAAAAAAGTATTTTTAAATATTTAAAAGTTTATTTTTAATTGATTAATGAAAATTAATTTATTAAAAATACTTTTAGGTATTTAAAAATCACCAAAAAATTCATGAAATGTTCTAAGACATTTAGAAACATTGTCCAACCTTCAAACCAAATTTCTTTTTTGATCTTGATGCATTTTGAGAATTTTTCATTGAATTAAAATCATTTTGATGCATTATTTTGATCCAAGCTTCAAAAAATCAGTTCTGCCTAACCCTAAAGAGTTGGACCTTGATTCTTTTTGCATTGCATTGTGTTTAGCGTGTAGTTTGTGAGGTTAAATGGCCATGATTTGATCTTTCATTTTCCATTTGTTTGGTAATTTCCTTGTTAAGGAGCCCTAAAACCCTAGAAATCTTAAGAAAACCATAATTTGAAATTGGTTAAGAGTTGAGACCTCTCCTTTGGGCAGTGGGTTAGTATAGGTTTAGGGGTCCTTTGAGTGCATTTTCAATTTTTTATAATGTTGTTTGCTTCTGGTTTTGGTTTTTGTTTGTTGCATTGATCATAAACCCTAATTTGGGCTTCCATATGCATCCATCTTGCATTTCCTTGCATAACATGACTTACCATGACATCCCATGCCTCCATTTGATTCACTTAACATCATAAGACATATTGAAAGCATGCTTGATCATTTCACCTTGCATTTGTCATGTTGTATGCCATATGCATCTCATAACTTTCCATGTATGTCCTTGCTTCTTAACTTGCTTCATTTGCATTCATGAGCTTGTATGATCATTTCCATGGGCTGCCTCATGTTTGTAGCATCTCATAGCATCATTAGCATCATGTATATGCTTCTGGTTTTGTTTCTCATCATGTCATCTCATCCCATTTTGCATTGCATTGCATTTCTTTCCTAACCTTTCAGGTGGTAAGTAATTTTGGGAAGTGAATTTGCCTTCACTTCTCATAACTTTCTTCTCATCTCTCTCTTGCATCCATGCTGCATTTTTGTATATGTTTGAGATTGAGCTTGCTCATTCTTCTTCTTCCCACTTTCTTTCTTCAAGTGACTTGACTTCTTGAATGAAGCAAGTTACTTTGCTTCTCCTGATCCTTTCATCTGCTTCCTGGTGGTTCCTCTGAAGATCTTCTCTTGAAAACCTCACAAACCTTAGGAACAACCAAGCATGACAATGATTAGGGTTTTGATTAGTCTCCCCACTTAGTTTTACCTTTGTGTCTCTTTTGAGTCATCTCTTCTCACCTCATAATCAGGGACTAAACCCTAAAGGCTTTAAGGCTTTGTGATTAAGTTTATGCCTGCATCCTTATCTTAGGATGGAGTGTATAACTTTAATCCTAAGTGTTAAACCCTTAATGTGTTTAACTCCCTTAATCAATTCACTTAATAATCATCAAGACATCACACCTGTAACTTGGGCCTTGCATTAGGGTTCTAATTCTTCCTTAAATGGTTAAGAAGGACTAACCCTAGTGTTAATGGACAAGTCCCCCTCAAGTTGTCTTACAAATCATAAAATCCACTTCATCATCATACCATTAAATAAAATCCACTTAATAAAGGTTTTGTTTTGTCATGAGTTTAATCCCTAATCATGGATTAAGTTGAGGAGTCTTCCTCAGCTTAAACATTCTCATCTATTATCCTTCTATTAGGATGGTGCAATGAGTCTGTTTAATCCCTGATTATGGCTTAACCTCATTACTCAACACTAAACAAAAAAACCAAAAACATCTAAATAATCACAAGTAGGTTAATGATCTTAATCCTACACCAAAGGTGGTTAAGTGTGAGAACCTGACTTCACACTTAAGGTACTCTCATTACCCCTAATCAGAGGGAAGATGTGATGAGTTTACTAAATCCATTGGTTTAGACTTAAGCTCATTAACTTATGACAAACTTCAAAAAGGCAATAAAAGACTGAAAATTCAAAAACAAACAATAATCGTCTCCTTCGGGATTCTTTTCTCATCTCATTCACTCACAAACGAGAACTTGCTTCTTCCGTCTAATGCAAGACAGTTTGCACCTGAGCCAGACAGGTCATACACTTGAGCATAGACAAGTAAGCAGTTCACAAGTCAATTCATCTTTCAGTCTCTTTGGGTCGAACTACGGTGTTCTGACTTCCTCATTGCACGAGAGGATACGTAGGCATAACTTAAAAGTTATCGAACAAAAGTCTCTGTATATTCCCCCTCTTTCCAGCATCATTCTTTTAGCCTCATGATCTTGAGCAATTCATTCTCATTCCTACACTGACACATCATTTATACACTTTGCACTCCTTACACTGACACCTGTACACCTTTTCCAGCTCTCTTTTATACACACATTGCACTGACACTACCCCTTTAAAACACAAATCTTTTAAGCGTGGATCCCGTCGAGTACGGCGGACAATCTGGGTGCTAATACCTTCCCAGGTTGTAACCAACCCCCTTTCTCAGTCTCTCTGGTTCGCGACCGTCTTATCCATCTCTTTCTAGGTCTATGCAGCATTGCCTTTCCTCCGGGATAAAAATGCCTAGCTGGCGACTCTATTCATCTCCAGTAAGTTCACGGTTGTGTGTTCTCATTGTTCCCTTCGCCGACCGTTCGCGTCTGTACCCCATTTGACCCGGCTTCATTTGGTGGGAGCGACATGTATATATACATTGTGATGTATATGTGTGTTAGGTTATGAATTATGGTGAGAATATGTATAGGTGTATTTTCATGTCAAGATATATAATTATATGCATTGTTATTATGATAATATTTCTCACCCTTCTACTATTTTATGATGCTCTATGAGGCATTGTATAGTAGGTTTGCTGGAGGTCTTTTTGTGAAGCGTGTCTTCATTCTTTTGGTCGGTCGGCTCTGATATGTAGCACCAGGTATCTAGGGTTGGCTTGATGCCTTTTTGTGATGCATTTTGTATATGTATCTTGGTGATGAATGTTTATGTAAACATGAATTATTGATGAATAAGATTTGATTATATATATATATATATATATATATATATATATATATATATTTGATGTTGTTTAATGTTTAGTTTTCGCTGTTATTTTAATGTTGAATATGGGTGTAAGGATTAAATCCCTTTGTTGCAAGTTACCCCATTGTTGCATATCGTTATACGAGCAGGTGTTGGATGCTTTAATTTCATGTATAATGTGACATGTCTCTTTTATACTATGTTTAAACTATACTCTGATGAAAATTTAATATGTGCCTAAATGATTATTTGATTATTTGGGGGTATAGAAAGGGGGTGTTACATTAATTGGTATCAGAACCAGTCTCGATTCAGTTATGTCTGTCTTGTTGTTGTGATGGTTAAAATTTTGTTTAATCTTGTTGTTATCTTTGGGAATAATAAGAATATGAATGGTAGAAATGAAAATGCGATGGATGCTGCTTTGTAAGCAATGGCTAGGGCGGTGCAGGGTGCGCCGAATGTGAATGCTAATGATCAGTTCAGGAAGAATCAACCACCGATCTTTAAAGGAAGATTTGATCCCGGTGGTCCTCAGAATTGGTTGAAAGAGATTGAAAGAATCTTCAGAGTCATGGACTATGCTGAAGAGAGTAAGGTGAGGCTTGGATCTCACATGCTGAAAGAAGAAGCCGATGATTGGTGGGTCGGTAGAAGTCAATCTCTTGAGGAAGAGGATGAAGAGATAACTTGGGATGTTTTTTGTGCTGAGTTCTTGGGGAAGTATTACCCTGATAGTGTGAAAGGGAAGAAGGAGATGGAGTTCCTTGAACTGAAACAAGGTAGTATGTCTGTGGTGGACTATACTGCTAAGTTTGTGGAGTTGGTTAAATTTCATCCTCACTATGTTGCTACTACTGCTAAGTTCTCGAAGTGTATTAAGTATGAGAATGGTTTGCGTCCTGAGATTAAGCAAGTTGTGGGATATCAAATAATAAGAAGGTTTTCGGATTTGACAGAATGTTGTTGAATTTTCGAGGAGGATAGCAAAGCTCGTTCTACACATTACAAGAGTTTGAATGAGAGGAAAGGAAAGCAACAAGCTAGAAGTGGACCTTACGTGATACCCACTGATAAGGGCAAGCATAGGGGAAACTTTGATAAGAGATCTGGTGAAGGGAGTTCTAGTCCCGTTAAGTGTTACAAGTGTGGTGATTTGGGTCATAAGTCTTTTGAGTGTGGGAAGAACATAGTGAAATGTTCAAACTGTGGAGGTCTTGGACATGCTACTACCGAGTGTAGATGGAATGTTGTGAAGGGTTTCAATTATGGATAAGTGGTTCACATTAGTACTAAGTTTACTAAGCCGAAGTAAGCTCAAGCGGGAGGAAAGGTGTTTCCATTAGCAGGGAAGGACACTACTAGTGCAGACTGTATGATTAAAGGTACATGCTTTATTAATAGTACGCCTTTAGTTACTATTATTGATACGGGACCGACTCATTCGTTCATTTCTATTGAGTGCGCTAAGCGTTTGAATTTGTTTATGTCTTCTTGGGGTGGTGAGATGGTTATTGAGACTCCTGCTTCAGGTTTGGTAACTACTTCTTTGGTGTGTGTAATTTGTTCTTTGACCATGCATGGTAAAGATTTTGTTATGGATTTAGTTTGTTTGCCGTTGGAGGGTTTGGATGTAATCTTGGGTATGAACTGGTTACAATTTAATCTAGTTCATATAGATTACTATCATAAGTTAGTAAGGTTTCCTTCTTTGGATGATGTTGAAGATGAGAGTTTCCTATCCACGAAATAGTTGAAGAAACTTTTAGTGGACGAAGCTCAATTGTGTGGTTTGTTTGCATCATTGTCGGTGGAAAGTGAAGTTGAACTAATGGGTTCCCAGTGGTGTGTGATTTTCCAGAAGTGTTTCCGGAGGATATTAAGGATGTACCTCCAGAAAGAGAAGTTAAGTTTTCTATTTAACTAGTTCCGGGTACTAGACCGATTTCGATGGCACCGTATCGTATGTCAGCATCAGAGTTGGTAGAGTTGAAGAAGCAATTGAATGACTTGTTGGACAAGAGATTTGTTAGGCCAAGTGTTTCTTCTTTGGGTGCTTCGATATTGTTGGTAAAGAAAAAGGATGGGAGTATGCGGTTATGCATTGATTATCGACAGTTGAACAAGGTGACAATTAAGAACAAGTATCCGCTTCTAAGGATCGATGATTTGATTGACCAATTGGTTGGTGCGCGTGTTTTTAGTAAGATTGATTTGAGATCAGGATATCACCAGATTCGTGTGAAAGAAGAGGATATTCAAAAGACGGGTTTTAGGACACGGTATGGTCATTACGAGTATTCCGTGTTCGGGGTTTCTAATGCACCAGGTGTGTTTATTGAATAGATGAACCGTATTTTTCATGAACAGTTGGATCATTTTGTGGTTGTGTTCATCGACAATATTTTGATTTATTCTAAGTCTCAAGAGGAGCATGAAGAGCATTTAAGGATTGTGTTACAGATTTTGAAAGAGAAACAATTGTATGCTAAGTTATCGAAATATGAATTTTGGTTGTCGAAAGTAAGTTTTCTTGGACATGTTATTTCTGATGGTTGTATTAGTGTTGATCCATCCAAGATTGATACGGTAATGCAATGGGAAGTTCCTAGATCGGTTACGGAGATTCGAAGCTTTTTAGGCTTGGCGGGTTATTATCGGAGGTTTATTGAGGGATTTTCAAAGTTGGCACTTTCGTTAATGCAATTGACTTGTAAAGGAAATGCTTTCATTTGGGATATTCATTGTGAAGAGAGTTTCATTGAACTTAAGAGAAGGTTGACAACGGCTACGATCTTGATTTTCCCAAATCCGACGGAACCATTTGTGGTGTTCTGAGATGCTTCATTGTTTGGGTTAGGTGGTGTTTTTAGGCAAGATGGAAAAGTTGTGGCTTATGCTTCAAGACAATTGAGAGTGCATGAAAAGAATTATCCTACACATGATTTGGAGGCATATCTTTATGGTGCAAGATTCGAAGTTTTTAGCGATCACAAGAGTTTGAAGTATTTATTTTATCAAAAGGAGTTGAACATGAGACAAAGAAGGTGGTTAGAGCTTTTGAAGGATTATGATTTTGGTTTGAATTACCATTCGGGTAAGGCAAATGTGGTGGTCGATGCCTTAAGTAGGAAGTTGTTACATATGTCCGCATTGATGATGAGAGAATGGGAACTTTTGGAGGATTTTATAGACTTGGGTTTAGTTTGTGAAATGACGCCGAGAAGTATGAGACTTGGTATGCTACATGTTACAAATGATTTTCTTGCAACCGTATGTGAAAAGCAAAAGTTGGATTTGAAGTTTGTTGATTTGATGATGAATGAGAATGAGGATTTCAAGGTTGATAATTTTGGAGTTTTGAGATTCCGTGGTCGTATTTGTATTCCCGATGATGTGGAGTTGAAAAAGATGATATTGGAAGAGGGACACCGAAGTAACTTAAGTATTCATCCGGGAGCGAATAAGATGTATCAAGATTTGAAGAAGATCTTTTGGTGACCCAGATTGAAGAGAGATGTAGCTCCTTTTGTGTATGCGTGTTTGACTTGTCAGAAGTCTAAGGTAGAACATCAGAAGCCTAGTGGGTTGATGCAACCGTTGGATATTCCGGAATGGAAATGGGATAGTATATCAATAGATTTTGTTACAGGATTACTGAATACGCAAAGAGGTCATAATTCTATTTGGGTGATTGTTTATAGACTTAATAAATTTGTTCACTTTGTTCCAATTGATATTAGTTATCCTTTGGAGAAGTTAGCCGAGATTTATGTTTCTGTGGTTGTGAAGTTGCATGGAGTTCCTAAGAGTATTGTATCATATAGAGATCCTAGATATACATCAAGCTTTTGGGAGAGTTTGTAAAAGGTTTTGGGTTCTAAGCTAAGATTGAGTTCGTCTTACCATCCACAAACGGAAGGTCAAACCGAGAGGACAATTCAATCGTTGGAGGATTTGTTGCGTGCTTGTGTGCTACAACAAGGTGGTGCTTGGGATAGTTATTTAACGTTGATTGAGTTCACCTACAATAACAATTTTCATTCAAGTATAGGTATGGCACCATTTGAGGCTTTGTATGGTCGGAGATGTCGAACACCTTTGTGTTGGCATGAAACCTGTGAGAGAATGGTAGTTGGACCGAAGATGGTACAACAAACGACGGAGAAGGTGAAGTTTATTCGGGAGAAGATGAGAACTTCTCAAAGTAGACAAAAGAGTTATCATGACAAGAGAAGGAAAGATCTCGAGTTTCAGGAAGGCGACCATGTGTTTTTGAGAGTTACACTTGTTACGGGTGTGGGTCGTGCTTTGAAGTCAAAGGAGTTGACTTCTCGTTTTATTGAACCGTATCATATTACTGCACGAATTGGCGATGTGGCTTACCGTATGGCGTTACCTACGAATCTTTCGAATTTACATGATGTGTTCCATATTTCGCAACTTCGGAAGTATGTTCCGGATCCATCACATGTTATTCCTATGGACGAGGTTGAAGTGAGAGATAACCTTACGGTTGAAGCTTTACCGATTAGGGTTTTGGACCGTGAAGTCAAGAAGCTAATAGGTAAGGATATTGCGCTTGTGAAAGTAGTGTGGGGAGGCGCTGCGAAAGGCAACATGACTTGGGAATTAGAGAGTGGGATGCGAGAGTCGTATCCGAAGTTGTTTGAATCAGGTAATATTTTTGAGGAGGATAATTTCTAAAGCGGGGGAGAGTTGTAACATCCCGATTCGATTATTTCATTTTTGTTGAGTCTTTTATTTAAATTAAGTGATAATTGTTTTAATTATGGAATTGGTGTGTTTGTGTGATATGTTTGTAAGTATACGAGTGCGCCTAAGAGGGGGGGTGAATTAGGCTCTTAGAAATTTTTCGATTCTTTTTCTTTGATGGATGGATTTTGTCTTTTAAGGTTTATGTAATGAAAACGGTAAAGCAAAAAAGTAAAAATGACACAGAGGTTTATCCTGGTTCCCTTCACAATCCGAAGGTACATCCAGCCCCCTTTCAATATGAAAGATATTTCCACTAGTTTTTATAGAGCAGTACAACCTATCACACCTTCAATGGTGAGGCCTACTTTGTAACAAACTAAGCAATCAAGTGTGCAAGAACAATCCTCTTGCCACACTAACCCTTATGTCCAAACAATCCTTGGAACACAAGTCACAAATAGAAAACAATTTCTATAATTTGTTTAAGTTAGTAATACAATGATTGATATCAATATAAATTGATCTTCTCTTTCTTTTAACAATTATTCACAATCATAAAATATTAGATAGCTCAAGAATTTTTCAATTATGTGATATGAAGAATGTAGAAAAATTCTTGTCAAAAGTTTAAGAGTTTTTGAATATTTTATGAAAATTATTTTTGAAAGAGGTGACAAATGATTTGAAATTTTTTGGATTTTATATGCACATAACACCCTTATGAAACAATGTAATTAACAGTAAAAATTCATGAACAAATGCCAATGCATTATGAAAAGGTTTCATGAAAGGTTACATGAAGAGGTGTTATGAAAAATACTGATTTTTCAAAATTGTTCAGACTGCAATCGATTGCACTATAATGCAAATCGATTGCACATGCATACGTTGCCCAATTTTTCAAAATTTTGAAACATACAATCGATTGCATGAAAGTGCAAATCGATTGCACCAAGTTAAAATTGCCAGAAAACTTAAAACAAACAGATGCAAATTGATTGCATGAAAGTGCAAATCGATTTACACAAGTTTAACTTTGAAAAATTCAATTTTAAATGATGTTAAAGTTAAGAGATGATTATGCCATGACATAGGTATTTAATTGAGCATCTAAGATTTTAATCTTTGTGTATAATTGCTAAAATACCTTCATGAAGCTTCTTCTTGAAGAAATAAGTCTTTGAATCATGATGCATCAAACTTGAATATCATCTTTGCCTTCTTTATCACATTGTAGCTAAGAGATGTGTCTTCATCAAAACAAGTGTTGACCATGGAGAAGCCTGACTTCACATTCTCCCCCTTTTTGATGATGACAAACAATCTTCTTAGATGCTTTAACATTTTTGGAATGCTTCTCCCCCTAAGATGCATATCTCCCCCTTTGTATGTGAAGTGGAGTTTTGTACCTTTAGGAAATTCAAAAACAAGAAAATGTACAAGCATAACATCTTTCTCCCCCTTTGACATTATCAAAAAGAAGGGAAAAATGGGTGAAAATAATAAAAGCCATAAACAAGAAATAATAAAAAGAAATAACATAGCATAGATTAAAACTTGAGTTGCATACATATCATAAATGCAAAATTTTACATTGCAATGAAACATAACGAGACATACGGAACAAAGGAAGTAGAAATGAAACATTATAACTAGTAAGCATTAACGACTACATAACGAACATCCAAACATAAAAACATGAAAAACATTTTCAAAACAGATCCATATTGGGATCAAAAGGGTCTTGGTTAGGAAATTGTTGGTTGAGAGGTGCTTGGCGAGTTGGTGGGGCAGCAGGGTTGGATGGAACATAAGGCGGTATGTAGAGGTGGGAATAAATATATGAGAATTGTTGGTTGACATCATGCTGAAAATCTGAAATCCCTGTGTTGACAGATGCATTAACGGCATTGTAGCGGTCATTGATGTTGTTGTTCATGTTGGAGAATTGTTGTGTCATTTGGGTGGTTAAGAGAATTTCAAATGTGAGTTAATTAGTCAAAGCAGGGAATCTTGTAGGTTAAGGCTAAGAGGGAACAAAAACTGAAAAGTTGGCCTATGAAATGATGTGATTTGATGTATATGAGTTTATGATACCAAGGATCAAAGAAAATAAGAGGGAACAATAAAAAATAAAAAAATTTCAAAAAGTTCCAGACTGCAATCGATTTGCACTTTCATGCAATCGATTGCACCATGTCAAAATTACGTAAAAAATCATTTTTTCCAGACTGCAATCGATTGCAGAGAGCATGTAATCGATTGCATGTTTAAAAATTTGCAAAAATATGGAAAAATAGGCATTCTAAGACATTTTTAAACAAGTTTAATGAAACATATTCATATATGGCATAATTATAAGAAGAAAAACATATTGAAATCTTTTGCTTAAGATAAGAAAAGAATGAATATTGTGCACCTTTGTTAATGGATGATTTATATATCTTTTTCATCTAAGATTCCAAGTTATCTTCTAATCTTGTAAAAAGGTTCTCTTGCGAGCGGCTTTGTGAAAATATCCGCTAATTGATTATGTGTATCCACGAAGGTAACATCTACGTCTCTGTTAAGAACGTGATCACGAAGGAAATGGTGCTGAATGTCTATGTGCTTTGTTCTTGAATGCATGACCAGGTTCTTTGTGATGTTGATGGCACTTGTGTTGTCACATCGAAGAGGAATGCAACTAAGATCTATGCCATAGTCAAGAAGTTGCTGCTTGAGCCACAAAATTTTTGCACAACAACTACCAGCCGCAATGTATTCTGCTTCGGTCGTGCTAAGTGCGACACAAGCTTGCTTCTTGCATGCCCATGATACTAGTGCATTTCCAAGAATATGACAAGTGCCACTTGTGCTTTTTCTATCGGTCTTACATCCTGCATAATCAGCGTTAGAATAACCAATTAAAGAGCATGTACTACCTTTTGGATACCATAGTCCGACATTCGTTGTTCCTTTGAGATACTTCATAATCCTTTTTACGGCGGTGAGATGTGATTCCTTCGGATTTGCTTGAAAGCGTGCACACAAACAAACACTAAACATAATGTCAGGACGGCTTGCCGTCAAATATAATAATGAACCGATCATACCTCGATACTTTGTGATATCAATTGAAGTTCCGGATTCATCTTGATCAACGTACGTTCCGGATCCCATAGTAGTGGACATTACTTTGCAACTATCCATATCGAATCCTTTTAATAGTTCTTTGCAATACTTGGATTGGTTGATGAAGATGCCATCCTTTGTTTGCTTGATTTGTAGTCCAAGAAAATAGTTCATTTTCCCATCATGGACATTTCGAATTCTCCTTGCATCATAAGTGAATATTCTTCGCAAAGATCTTTGTTTGTTGAACCGAAGATAATGTCGTTGACATAGACTTGAACCAATAAGGTGTTACCTTTGAACTTCTTTATGAACAACGTCTTGTCAACCTTTCCTTTTGTAAAACCCTTCTCACATAGGAAATTGCTAGGCGATCATACCATGCTCTTGGTGCTTGTTTTAAGCCATAAAGAGCCTTCTTCAACTTGTAGACATGAGAGGGATTCTTGAAGTCTTCAAAACCCGGAGGTTGTTTGACATAGACTTCTTCATTTATGTAGTCGTTCAGGAAAGCGCTTTTGACATCCATCCGGTACAACTGAAAATTCATTGAACAAGCGTAAGCAAGTAATAATCTAATTGCTTCTAACCTTGCTATCGGAGCGAAGGTTTCATCAAAGTCGATTCCTTCTTCTTGGTTGTAGCCTTGTGCGACCAATATTGCTTTGTTAAGAACTATGATTCCGTTCTCATCAAGTTTGTTCTTGAACACCCATCTTGTTCCTATGATGTGTTTATTGTCCGGTCTTGGTACAAGAGTCCAAACTTGATTCCTTTCGAATTGATTAAGTTCTTCTTGCATAGCTATTATCCATTGATCATCGCCTAAGGCTTCATCGATTTTGGTTGGTTCAATTTGAGATATGAACGCCATGTTGAGACAAGCATCCTTGAGATTTAGTCGAGTTGCAACGCCTTGGCTAATATCACCAATAACTTTATCTATCGGGTGATCTCTATTAGTTCTCCATTCTTTCAGAAGATCTTGATGTTCTTCAATAATTGGTGAGTCATCTTCTTGTGATTTTGCTTGTTCTTTTGATGTCTCCTTTTGTTGTTGTGATAGATCTACCACATCATCATCATCACCCACAATAATACTATCCTCTTTCGAGGGGTTAGTCTCATCAAACGAAACATGTATAGATTCTTCAATAGTAAGTGTTTGTTTATTGAAAATTCTAAAAGCTCTGCTTGAGAGAGAATAACCAAGAAATATACCTTCATCGGATTTCTCATCAAACTTACCAAGGTTGTCCTTGCCGTTGTTGAGAATGAAGCATTTGCAGCCGAATATGTGGAAGAAAGATATGTTGGGTTTCCTACCCTTGAACAACTCATATGGAGTCTTCTTGAGAATTGGTCGAATATTAACACGGTTACTTACAAAACAAGCCGTGCTGACCGCATCCGCCCAAAAATATTTAGGAAGATTTGAGTCGCTAAGCATTGTCCTTGCAAGTTCCACTAATGCCCTATTCTTCCTCTCTACGACACCATTTTGTTGAGGAGTTCTTGGAGCAGACAAATTGTGAGAGATTCCATGCTCTTTACAAAAATCTTCAAATGATGAATTTTGAAATTCGCCACCATGGTTGCTTCTTATGGAGACAATTGAGAGTGACTTCTCGTTTTGAATTTTCTTGGCATACTTCTTGAATTCTTTAAAGGCATCACTTTTCTTTTAGCAATAGGTCATGGGTGACTTCATGTTCTATTAAGAATTCTTCCTTTGTGAAGTTGATTCGGAAACCTTTGTCACATAATTGACTTATGCTAATAAGGTTGTGTTTAAGGCCTTCCAGATAAAGGATGTCTTCGATGATTGTATGAGGAGGTGCACCAATGGTTCCAACTCCAAGAATTTTTCCTTTATTATCATCACCATAAGTAACGTATCCTTTGGCCTTAAGTGATAGACTTGAAAATTTGTTGATGTCACCGGTCATATGCTTTGAACAACCGCTATCAAGATACCATTGATTCGAAGTTGTTTTCAAGCATACCTACAAAACAAGAATCAAGTATTGTTAGGTACCCAAATTGCTTTGGGTCCTTGATAGTTAGTTCCCTTTTCAACCCACACATAATGCCCTTTAGCAACACCAATGTTGCGCACATAGCAAGCATTAGGTGTGTGTCCTTTGATTCCACAATAAAAACCAGTAGGTTGAAAATGACTTCTATATCTAGGAACATAACTCTTTTTCTTAACAATTCTTTTCTTTCTATGACTTTGATGCACACTTTTAGGATTGATTATCTTTTCTTTAACAATTTTTTCACTTGCTTTAACAAAAATAGTCTCATTTGTGCTTGGTTTGGAAAACTTAGAATATCCTAATCCACTTTTATCATTAGGATACCTTTGGTTCCTAAGAATTTCCTCCAAGCCAATTTGACCTTTTTCATATCTTTCTAAAACTCTTTTTAGTTGAACAATTTGGAAAGATAAACTCACAATTTTTACATACAAGACTTTGTTTTTCATTCATCAATTTTTGCTTTTCACTTTCAATATATTTTTCTAAAGCAAAGTTTTTTTTCTTCTAAAGATGAAATTTGTTTCTTTTGAGATGAAATATTTTTATACAAAGTCTTGCATTCTTTTAAGAGTTCATCTATTACATCGTGTGCATCATTATCATAAATATAAACGTTGCTACTAACCTCGTCATTTTCTTTATCGGAGTGATATGAAGCCATTAGAGCCATATTTACACATTCATCGCTCTCCGATTCCGATGAGGAACTAACTTCATTTTCGTCCCAAGCAACATAAGCCTTTTTATTTTTGAAGTCCTTCTTGCCTTTGAATCCTCCTTTCTTTGCAAGTCTTGGACAATTCGGTTTTATGTGACCTTGCTTCCTACATTCATAACATGTAACTTCTTGAATCGATGTGGATGCATCCTTCTTCCTGAAATGTTTATTCTTTTTAGGAAAAGAGGAATTATTATTTTTGTTAAAAAACTTACCAAGCTTCTTAACAAGAAGCATGAAATTCTCATCTTCGGAAATCTCGTCATCTTTGTCATCCTTCGTGTCAATCTTCAAAGCAATTCCTTTGGACCTTTTATCTTGACTTTTGTGCTTCTCGAGCCTTCCAAGTTCCAATTCGTGCTCTTGAAGTTTGCCGAATAGAGATGTGGATGTCATCGTTGAGAGACTCTTCTTTTCCGAAATAGCGGTCACCTTCGGTTGCCATTCCCTTGTCAAGGACCTTAGGACTCTCAAATTAAGATCCTATACCTGGGATCTGAGTGACACCTAGGCTAGAGTGGTTCATGTTCTTTCCCATTCCATCTCGGTCTGGTGCGGGAATATGAAACACGGTTCAGATATGGGTTTCTTCTTGAGAACTCTGTGTTGCAGATTTCCTGCAATGTTAGGGCTATCTGGGAAGCCTGCTAAGTCTGGATGACCTTTAGTATTGACCTTCAGAAACTGAGGTGAATTAGAGGAGGAACTTTTATGGTTATTGTAAACACTGTACCTCTGGGTCAGAAGTGTTTACACTTCTCATAACTGATCCAAGTCTGAGGATCCTTGTTTTAGAACACCACCTGTGAGGGGGTTGGGCTGTTTACAGGTTTGCAGGTACCCTTGGCCTCAATATACCCTGTTACTTTGATTTGATTAAGAATACCCCATGTTGGAACAGTTCTTGTGATTCTAAACTCTGGACATGTGGCTCTTTATTTGAGCCCCCCACCTTGGTTACTGGATTTATAGACCTCCATCTGGAATTCCTGAACATACTTGGACCTATATCAGGGCATTGGATCAGATCTAGCTCAGTCACAAACCCTTGCATATCATCCACATACATAATCATTGCATCATTTTGACATTTGCTTATTTGTGTTTCAGGGTATCCATCTTCATTTGGTTTTGGTTTTGACCCCATCTTCAGTATTGACCTATCTTCATTAGCATCTGCTTCAGTCACCTGCACCAGCCAATCAGTGGCCCATTCTTCAGTATTATCATCAGCACTTGTCTCTACTCATCTTCAGCATCATGGCACCTAAAAAGAGTAACATCACCTACCACTTCTTCCAGCCAGAGCTATCTGACATCAGGAGGATTCAGACCCTGGTCACTCCAGACCATATACCACTGTTCAGGGAACACTATGGAGATATACTTGATGTGGTTATGGATCTGGACCCTTCACAGAGGAGCCTGATTCACACCTGCCTTCAGTTTTATGATCCCCCACTGAGATGTTTTACTTTTCAGGACTTTCAACTGGGCCCTTTATTGGAAGAATACTCATCATTGGTTGGTATACCTATCATGGGTGGAGTCCCTTTCAACCCTGAGATGGTCTTTCCTGGTAATGAAGAGGTAGCAAAGGCATTACATCTGGAGCCAATTCTGGTTGGGCAGCATATGACTTCTAAGGCTGGAATCCCTGGCCTGCACCTAGATTTCTTGATCTCTCAAGCTACCCTGAAAGCTTCTTTAGGAGAGTGGAAAGCAGTCTGTGCTTTATTGGCCCTGAGCATATATGGGATCATTTTGTTTGCAGATGAGCCCAGATTCATTAGCAAGAATGCAATCCATTTGTTCATTCTATGGAACCCAGTGCCAACCTTGTTAGGGGATCTCTACTATTCAGTGCACCAAAGGAATGAAAAGCAGAGGGGAAGACTAGTAAGGTGTTGTGCTCCTTTGTTCCATACTTGGCTTCTCAGGCATTTGCCCAAGACAGATGCATTTTTGAATCCTCATCAGCAGAGAAACTGGGCTAGAAGACTCACTGCTCTAACTTCGGCTGATATCAGGTGGTGCACTCAAAGCACAAAGGGCAGGGATATCATCACCAGTTGTGGGCATTTCCCTAATGTACCCCTGATAGGAGTTAAAGGTAGCATTAATTACAACCCTCTACTGTTCAGAAGACAACTGGGCTATGCACTGGTCCACACTCCTAAGGCACAAGACTTGGTTGAGACTCTTTATTGTGAGAACAAGCTTAATTTGGCTATTGTTAGGCAGGCAGCCTGGGCCTGGGATAATGTTCAAACCAAGGGAGTAACCATTCTGGGGAAGTGCAACAATGTGGCGTCAGCACAATGCCATGAGTGGTCCCATGCCAGGGCTCAATTCTCTGGAATGCCCTTTACCATGGAGGATATGCCTGGATCATCCTCAGCACCACCCCTTGCCACTGTCAGTTTGGAGGAATTTGAGGGCTTGAAAGAGAGAAATGAGAAGTTGACTCAGGCTTTGCAGAAAACCCTCCGGGAGAGGAGTGATGGTAGAATGGATGTTAAGAGGTTAGAGAAGTTGAGAGTGGAGCATCTGGCTAAAATTGAGAAGTCTGAAGATTACATCAAGAAGTCTAGGGCTGGAGAACAAATTCTGAAAAATGCTTGCAAGGAAGCCCAGTTCCAGAAAGCTAGGACTGATTTGTATCTGAAGGGGAGTCAAGCTAGGCGGGTCAGAATCACCGAAGCTCGTACTCTGGAGGATAAAAGGACTCAGGATAAGATTGAACAACTGGAGACTATAGTGCAAAAGAGCAGCAGGAAGCCTTGGCAGCAGCCCAGAGGGAGATAGCAGAGCTAAAGATCAGAGCCGGAACCTCCTTATCAGGAAGGGTCAAAACTGAATACCAAGCCGGATACCTTGAAAACAAATAAGCATACTGCATTGCATGCTAACCCTTTGTTTGTTTTGTAGGTTTTTGTTTTATTGTCGCTAACTCTGTTGTGATGTTCATGAACTATTGCTCGACGCCGGGTATTTCCCCTCAACCGTCCGCACCGATATCCAACCCGTAACAACCTTCCAGGCATACAAATGGATCAGGTACAGCAGGACCTTGCAGAGGTCAGAAATCAAATGGCAAACGAAAGATTGGAAATGAGAACCCAGATGACACAGTTCATGGAAGTGATGAACAATATGGCTCAGAGCCAAGAAAGATCGAGAGCCATGGTGGAAAGGCAGAATCAGGAAGAACCCCATGTAGGGAGTGCTGGGACTAGCAACAATGAGAGGGTCCAACCTCATGTCAATCCCCCTGTATTTGGACCCCACCTCCATCCTGAGGTCAACATTCCTGCAAATGTTCAAGGGACTGCCACTGCAGGCAGGGTACTGCAAGAAGACCCCCAGGAGGATCAATTCACAGTAATGGGTGTTGGGGAAGAAGCTTATGACAGAAGGCTGGATGAGATAGCTGAAAAGTTAAGATCCTTAGAGTCTCAAAACTCTTTGGGTTTCGATGTCATGGACATGGGCTTGGTAGACGGGGTCAGGATTCCCCATAAGTTTAAGCCTCCTTGTTTTGAAAAGTACAACGGAACTTCCTGCCCACGGACCCACTTGCAATCTTTTCTGGGGAGATTGAAAGCCTATACCATGGATGAGAAGCTCTGGATGTTTTATTTTGAGGATAGCCTGACGGGAGCTTCAAGAGAATGGTACTCTCATCTAACAAGAGCAACCATAAGGTGTTGGAAGGATTTGGCAGAAGCTTTCATTAGACAATATCAGTACAATTTAGATATGGCACCTAACAGGACCCTCCTAATGGGAATGTCACAGTCGTCTAGAGAAAGTTTCCGAGAATATGCCCAGAGATGGAGGCAATTGGCTGCTGCTGTTCAGCCACCTATGTCGGAGAGGGAAATGGCAGATATGTTTATGAACACCCTCCAAGGAACATATATTGACAGGCTAGCTGCTTTCTCTTCCACTAGCTTTGCAGATGTTGTCATAGCTGGGGAAAGAATTGAGAGCCTGTTAAAGATGGGCAAGATTTCTGACAACGGTGCCAGCTCGTCCAGCAATACAAGGAAGCCTTTTGCAGGCCCAAGAAGAACTGGCGAGACCAATGCCATCCACACCAACAGGGGCAGACCCCAGTATGTTCACAGGTCTGTGGCAGCAGTCACCATCCCCGCTCCAGTTCATCCTCAACCGGCTTATCAACCACCGCCACAAAACTATCAGCAACAACCTCAGTACCATCAACAAGCTCAGTATCCTCCGAGAAACTATAACAACACCAACAACAACAATCAGCAAAGGCCATTCCAACAGAGGCCTTCTCAAGCCAATAGGGTGATCGATCCGATCCCTATGCCATATGCTACATTGCTGCCACAACTCCTGAAACTCAACCTGGTTGAGCTAAGGACGCTGGCACCTCCGGATCCTAATAGTCTGCCAAGAAATTATGACTCCAACGCCAGATGTGCTTTTCATTCAAATGCACCTGGCCACAGTACAGAAAAGTGCAGAGCCTTGCACATGAAGGTACAAGACCTGGTAGACTCTAAGGCCTTGAATTTCGCACCACCACCCAATGTCAATAAGAACCCAATGCCAAACCACGGTGGTCCCAGAATTAACGCTATTGAAGAAGACAAGCCGTCTTATTTAATAACTAGTGTGGGTCAGATCCGGACACCGTTGGTAGAAATTAAGGCTCAACTCCTCGAATGTCAAATGTTCCCGGGGTGTGAGTTGGGGTGTGCTTACTGCAATATCTCGGTAAATGGGTGCGATAACTTGAGGGATGGCATAGATGGTCTCATCCAGAGTGGCCAACTTCAAATTACAACATCATTTCCTACAAATCCAGCAATCTCATCAGCAACAATTCCAGTATCTCCTACAACTGCAACAACCATTGTTCCCGACAATTCTTCGGCTTCATCAACAAGTGCTTCATCTGTCTTTTCAACTGACCAGATATCAACAAACATTCCTGCTACAACTTCAGCACCACTCCATTTTGAAACTCCTACAACAACAACACCCATCCTTCCAACAATGTCTCCTACAATAGCAGCAGCAAACAACGAAGATGTCTCAACAGTTACGATTTATTACGATCCAGAAAGTGATTCTGCCTACAACTCACAAAGTGCTACTCCCATCAGAGCACCAGTCACGATATACTACGACCCACAGACTATCACAGTCCCTTCCGCAGCTGCCATCAGTCCAGTCACTATCACAGTGCCTGGACCAGTACCTTATGAAAGCAGTAATGCCATCCCTTGGCACTACGGCTCTGACCTGTACTGCGAAGGACAAAAAATCACTCTTGAATCATCAACACCTGCACCACAAATAGATAATGTGGGAGGAGGCGGAGGCTTCACTCGAAGCGGACGTCTCTTCGCCCCACAAATTCAAAGACCCACTACCGAAGCAGAAGCTGCTGCCAAGGCAAAAGGAAAAAGCTTGTTACAGGAAGAGCAGGTTGTTAAGGAAGCTTTGAAAACACCCTTTGATCAAGAAGTTGATGAGTTCATGAGAATCATCAAGAAAAGTGATTACAAAATAGTGGATCAGCTTCACCAGACGCCTTCCAAGATCTCAATCCTATCATTGCTTATGTGCTCCGAAGCCCATCGGAATGCACTACTCAAAGTTTTGCACGCAGCTTATGTGCCTGAAGAGATCACTGTCAATCAGCTGGAAGCTGTAGTTGGAAATGTTAATGCTAGTCATGGACTAGGGTTCACCAACACTGATTTGACAACGGAAGGCCGCAACCATAACAAGGCATTGCACATAACCATGGAATGTAAAGGTGCAGTCCTTTCCCATGTGCTGGTAGACACGGGGTCATCCCTCAATGTCTTACCTAAAAAAGCTCTTGTGAAGCTAGAGTATGACGGATTGGCGTTGCAACCCAGCAACCTGGTGGTGAGAGCCTTTGATGGTTCAAAGAGATCGGTTCTGGGAGAGATTGAGTTGCCCATAACGATTGGCCCGCAAACTTTCAAAACGACCTTCTACGTGATGGATATACAGCCTGCCTACAGCTGTCTATTGGGTAGGCCTTGGATTCACGCCGCTGGCGCCGTGACCTCTACCCTTCACCAGAAATTAAAATTCGAGTGGGAGGGTCAAGTTGTTACTATCTGTGGAGAGGAGGATATTTTTGTTAGCCACCTGGCTACCTACAAATATATTAAGATGGATGGGGAGATCCACGAAACAATGAGTCAAGGGTTTGAGGCCTTGAACGTAAATGAAACATCTGCTGTACCTGGAACCTCAATGACATCATATCAGCAAGCCCGGAAGGTTGTTGAGGAAGGAAATGCCCAAGGCTGGGGCAAACTGTTACCGGTGGAGAAGAAAGAGGATAGATTTGGGTTGGGTTACAAACCAACTCAACAAGATCAAGCAGAGGCTGCAAAAGAGCCCAACTTTGTGAGTGGGGGGATGCTCACCCCTGATGCTATCAACAATCTGGAAGACGAGGATGAAGGAGACCGCAACCTGGAAAGCTGGATTCGTCCAAAGATCCCGGGGAGCAGTATCTCGAACTGGTCTTCCCAGGAAATTATAAGAGTTACTCATGCAGAGTAATTATTATTTCCTGTATTTT
This sequence comes from Lathyrus aphaca, assembly GCA_963966055.1. Lineage (NCBI taxonomy): Eukaryota > Viridiplantae > Streptophyta > Magnoliopsida > Fabales > Fabaceae > Lathyrus > Lathyrus aphaca. The sequence goes on from OZ014521.1 coordinate 451,518,239, forward strand.
TATAGCATGCATCAAAGTCTTGCATTTTGCCCAAGATGACAAGACTCATTTTGTAATCGGGCCATCTGAAGTTTTTGTGCAACAAGATTAATCAATGAAATATCAGACATCTTTTGCAAATGAGTCTTTTCTCTTTTCCGTTCACTGTTTTTTCCATTTTTCTTTTTGTACAAAAAATAAATGGCAATGTTTTCAAAATGACAACTTTATTTCACTTTTCTAAACAAAATTAAAATCAAATCACTAAAATGAACAAACTGAACCCTTGCAGAGTGTGCCTTCCAGACAGCACCGACAACAGCACGGCTATGACTTTGTATGACTTTGACAATCCAATCAATCAAGCTGATGAAGGGGTTGAAGAAGAATATGAGCTTCCTGAAGAGCTAGCCAGGTTGTTAAGACAAGAGGAAAAGGTTATCACTCCTCACCAGGAGGAGGTTGAAACGATCAATCTTGGTACAGATGAAGACGTGAAAGAAGTTAAAATCGGGGCCTGCCTGCAAGACTCAGTGAAGAGACAACTGGTTGACCTGCTTCAAGAATATGTGGACGTGTTCGCTTGGTCTTATCAAGATATGCCAGGGTTGGATACCGACATTGTTGTGCACAAGCTGCCTTTGAGAGAAGAATGCCCGCCGGTTAAACAGAAACTGCGCCGTACTCGCCCAGACATGGCAATGAAAATCAAAGAAGAGGTACAAAAGAAGTGGGATGCTGGGTTCCTTGTCGTGACTAGCTATCCACCGTGGGTTGCTAATATAGTACCTGTGCCTAAGAAAGACGGCAAAGTAAGGATGTGTGTTGACTACCGTGATCTGAACAGAGCTAGCCCGAAAGATGACTTCCCTTTACCTCACATTGATGTATTGGTGGATAATACGGCTCAGTTCTCGGTATTCTCCTTCATGGATGGATTTTCAGGATACAATCAGATTAAAATGTCACCTGAAGACATGGAGAAGACAACCTTCATCACACCCTGGGGCACGTTCTGCTACAAGGTAATGCCATTTGGGCTCAAGAATGCTGGTGCAACATATCAACGAGCTATGGTAACATTATTCCACGACATGATCCATAATGAAATAGAGTGTTATGTGGATGACATGATTGCCAAGTCCCTTACTGAAGAAGATCATCTGGTGAATCTGCTAAAGTTGTTCAAGCGTCTGAGGAAGTACCAGCTGAAGTTGAACCCCAACAAATGCACATTTGGGGTGCGATCTGGTAAGTTGCTGGGTTTTATTGTAAGCGAGAAAGGGATTGAAGTTGACCCTGATAAAGTCAAAGCTATTCAAGAGATGCCTGCACCGAGGACAGAGAAGGAAGTTCGAGGGTTCTTAGGTCATTTGAACTATATTTCAAGGTTCATATCTCACCTTACAGCAACCTGCTAACCCTTGTTCAAATTACTGAGAAAGGAACAAACGGTCAGGTGGAACGAAGACTGCCAGAAGGCTTTTGACAAGATCAAGGAATACTTACAAGAGCCTCCAATCCTCATGCCTCCAGTTGAAGGAATACCTCTGATAATGTACTTGACAGTATTAGAAGAGTCAATGGGGTGTGTACTGGGCCAGCATGACGAGTCTGGACGAAAAGAGTATGCAATATACTACCTAAGCAAAAAGTTTACCGACTGTGAACAACGTTATTCACTGCTCGAGAAAACTTGCTGTGCTTTAGCGTGGGCTGCTCGCCGACTGAGACAGTACATGTTGACCCACACTACTTTATTGATCTCAAAGATGGACCCAGTTAAGTACATATTTGAGAAGCCAGCTCTTACCGGACGGGTTGCAAGATGGCAAATGATCCTTACAGAGTATGACATTCAGTACACTTCTCAGAAAGCCATCAAGGGCAGCGTATTGTCTGAATATCTTGCTGAGCAACCCATTGATGATTACCAGCCTATGAGATTTGACTTCCCTGATGAAGACATCATGTTCATAAAAGCGAAAGATCATGAAGAGCCTGTTCACACTGAAGGGCCTGACCCAGAGGAAGAATGGACTATGATGTTTGATGGGGCTGTTAATATGAATGGTCGTGGTGTTGGTGCAGTACTCATTACACCTAAAGGAATCCACATGCCTTTCTCGGCAAAACTCACTTTCAACTGCACTAACAACGAAGCTGAATACGAAGCTTGCATTATGGGTCTTGAGGAAGCCATTGACCTCAGGATCAAGACGTTGACCGTGTTCGGAGATTCAGCTTTGGTAATCAATCAGACCAACGGAAAATGGTACACTCACCAGGATCATCTGATACCTTACAGGGATTATACGAGGAGGTTATTGACTTTCTTTACAACAGTCAAGCTTGAGTATATCCCTCGGGATGAGAATCAGTTTGCAGATGCTCTGGCTACCATTTCGTCCATGATCAAAGTTCAGACTGCCAACTTTGTACCTCAGATCTCAGTGTCCAGACTTGACAGACCAGCATATGTGTTCGCAGCAGATGTCGTAAAAGATGATAAGCCTTGGTTCCATGACATTAAATGCTTCTTGGAGGATCAAACGTACCCACCTGGAGCATCTTCCAATGATAAGAAGACTTTGAGAAGGCTTGCTGGTAGTTTCTTCTTGAACACCGATGGTTCCCTGTACAAAAGGAACTTTGATATGGTACTCCTCAGATGCGTTGATAAGACAGAAGCAGACTTGTTGATGCATGAAGTGCACGAAGGATCTTTTGGTACCCATGCGGGAGGGCATGCCATGGCTAAAAAGTTGCTAAGATCAGGCTATTACTGGATCACAATGGATGTCGACTGTTGTGCCTACGCCAGAAAATGCCATAAATGCCAGATCTATGCGGATAAGGTGCATGTGCCTCCTAATCCTTTGAATGTGATGTCTTCACCCTGGCCCTTTGCTATGTGGGGCATTGATATGATTGGCAAGATTGAGCCAACCGCTTCAAATGGCCACAGGTTCATCTTGGTTGCCATTGACTATTTCACCAAGTGGGTCGAAGCAGCTTCATACGCAAATGTTACAAGACAAGTGGTAGCCAGATTTCTGAAACGAGACATCATCTGTCGGTATGGAGTGCCCGAGCGAATCATTACTGATAATGGTCCCAATCTAAACAACAAAATGATGGCAGAACTGTGTCGGGACTTCAAAATCCAACATCACAATTCCTCTCCTTACAGGCCAAAGATGAATGGCGCTGTTGAGGCAGCAAACAAGAATATCAAGAAGATTGTGCAGAAGATGGTAGTCACTTACAAAGACTGGCATGAAATGCTACCGTTTGCCTTGCATGGGTACCGCACGTCAATCAGAACATCCACTGGGGCAACGCCGTATCAGCTCGTGTATGGTATGGAAGCAGTCCTACCTGTTGAAGTTGAATTACCCTCCCTACGGGTACTAATGGATGTTAAGCTGAACGAAGCAGAGTGGGTCGGGGCCCGATACGAACAACTGAGTCTGATTGAAGAGAAAAGATTGGCTGCAATCTGTCATGGGCAGTTATATCAGAAAAGGATGAAGAAGGCCTTCGATCAGAAAGTCAGGTACCGAGAGTACCAAGTAGGAGATCTTGTGCTGAAAAGAATCCTCCCTCCTCATACAGACCACAGGGGCAAATGGACTCCAAATTATGAAGGACCATTTGTAGTGAAGAAAGTTTTCTCTGGTGGAGCACTGATGCTCAGCACCATGGATGGTGAAGATTTCCCGTCCCCTGTGAATTCAGATGCAGTTAAAAAAATACTTCGCATAAAAATGACCCGCTGGACATAAAAACAGAATGCGAGTCCAGGCAAAAATAGGGCATCCCGGCGAGTCAAAAACAGAATAAAAGACTCGGGCAAAAATAAGGGAAAATAAACAAAAGAATGTACACCCGCTGAGTTGAAAAGCCACATCGGACAACTCAGGCAAAAATGGGTATCCCGATGGATTGAAAACCCGAAAGGGCGATCCATGCAAAAATAAGGGAATAAGCGAACAACTGCATTCTGAATTCGTCTGTATCATCTACAACTCGGTAAGTTTCGGAAGGATCAAGCTTCAAATCAGAATCAGCCTTCTTCAGAAAGCAAGACGAGAAGAGCGTCAAAAGTCATACGAGTCATAGTAAAGAGGAAGCTCCTCAAAGCGTCATCAACATTGCCAGCATTTTGTTTCTCAATTTGTAACAATCTCCTCATTTCAGGGGATATGTTCCTTTGACTGTATCTCGCCAATTCAGGGCATATGGATTAATAAAATCAGATTTTCAGTCATGTCTCGTCTTGTACATTTTTATTTTTGCAAAAAATGTCTGATGTCTTAAGAAAAAAACTTATTGCATAAAACACAGATGTTTATTTTCAAAGGAAAAGCGTGCTTACAGGAAATATACTTACTCTCGGAAGTATCTAATTCCTATGACGGAATCCAGTAAGGGATACCTCGGGATTATTTGTGTGTTTCTCTGTCTTTTCAGGTTTGCAGGAATCCAGAATGCAACTTGGGGCACGTAAGCTTCATCCCATCAAGTGGGCAAATCAACACTCAATCTTAGCACCCGAAGTGCTATCTCCCCAGCTGAGTTGCCTCTCATGACTTTCCCCAGCTGAGCTGCCACTTGCTACTGCTCCCAGCCGAGTTGCCATTTCATCCTCAGCCGAGTACAAAAGTTAGGGAACCATCCCCCCACAGAGCTTCAGCCTCTATCCAGAAGGGCAACGCACGAAGGAATCACAACAGAGTGACGAAAGCTTCTACAAACCCCGACTGGGCCTCTCATTTATTGGAATAAGGTCTATCATTGACCCATTTCCCCAAGCAGAAACATCTCATTGGATCTACCAATGATCTCATCCCCAGCTGGGATGTCCATTTCAAGCAAATCGATCGAAGATCTTCGTGGCAACGGGATCCAAATCCCGGTTTGGTATCTTTGCATAATCATAGCATTTGCATCATATTCACCCACAAAGCGTAGCATTCCGTCTAATACGGAGCATTACGGCAAAAATCAAACATATAACATAATCATAAGCCATGTTATGAACCAAACACTTGTGAATAATGACAATCCGTCAGAATGCAGAATACTTTCCCTAAAATCCCCACCAGAGTCCCCAGCAAAAGCGGCTGCCTAACATTCCCCAGAAGAGTCCCTTCAGATTCAACACTCGTCCATGTTCTCTGTTAACCAGTTGATACTCGTCCGTATCATCATCTTTGAACATATGTCAGTATTTGTTTCTACCCGATACTCGTCTGTATCGTAATCTTAAGGATGCTCGTCCGCATCTTTAGTCCATACACAATATCTAAACACTCATACCTTTTGTTTCTTGGATGTAAACACTCGTCCGTGTTTACTATTCCCCAGTAGATTGCCAACAAAGCAAATTTTCTTTTTATCTGACACTCGTCCTGTGTTATGATAAACCCTGAGAGCAATCGTACCCTGCTAGGTGGTCGTCCTCCACCTCTTGATGGTCGTCCTCCGTCATGCTCATCCGATGGCCGTCCCCATCGTTGATATTTTAGCAGCCGTCCCCTGCTAGGTGGTCGTCCTCCACCTCTTTATGATCGTCCTTCATCATTTTATCCAATGGCCGTCCCCATTGTTGATTTTTGGTTATCTGGCATTCGTCCTATGTCATGATAAACCTTGAGAGCAGCCGTCCCCTGCTAGGTGGTCGTCCTCCACCTCTTGATGGTCGTCCTCCATCATGCTCATCCGATGGCCGTCCCCATCGTTGATTTTCTATCCGGCATTCGTCCTATGTCGCGATATTTTCGGCAGCCGTACCCTGCCAGGTGGTCGTCCTCCACCTTAGATGACCGTCCCTCATCTTATCCCCAACAGAGCAGCCGTCCCCTGCTAGGTGATCGTCCTTCACCTTTGATGACCGTACCTCATCATCTGTTTATTTCATTTATTCTTTAACCCGATGCCCGTCCCCGTCGTGGTCCCTTTTCCTTTCAGTTTAGCCCGATGGCCGCCCCCATCGGTGGTTGCTTTACTTTATGAACTTGATGGCCGTCCCCGTCATGTTTCATTAATACCCAGAGATTTTTATAGCTTTATCTTGATGGCCGTCCCCATCATGATTCTTTTATCCCCAGCATGTCGGCCGTCCTCGTCATTGTTTTATTTTCCGCACTTTTCCCAGCATGTCGGCCGTCCCCGTCATTGCTCTTTACCCAGCAGTCGTCCTCTGCTCGACGGTCGTCCTCCGTCGCCCACACCTTACAATATACTTTATTTTCTTTTACAATCTATATCCCTTTTCTTCTTCATTCTGTGAGTGCAAATTTTGGACTGTCTTTGGTATTCAACCACAAGTTATCTTGTTTGCCTGTTAAGCCGTTGCTTACATCCTGCACAGCTAACTCATGATTGAATAGGGGCAGCTGTAAACACCCCAAATTTGCCCTCACCCATTCACACCATGGCTTGTGATCATCTCATATGAATAAACACAATCATAACATCCCATATCACATTTTTGAATCTCTGCATAGGTTCTAAGTCATCTGCATCATGGGGAAGTCATCTAATCAAGAGTTGACTTTTCGGACAAGTCAGTGCAAAATCAGGGCATCTGAGGCCCCCAATGACCCAACCATGGGGTGATCTTCATCATTTTGAGTGTATTTGATCTTTATTTGATCATAGAAGAAGGTTGAAGTTCACAAAATTCAAAAATTACAAGTTTTTGCAAAGTTGACTTTTAAAGGATATGTCATTTTATGCCACTTTTCAAGCCTTGCTTTTTGATCCAAAAATGATTCAAATGGAAAAACTTTGGTCATGAAAGTTGTAGATTAGATCTTTCCCTTTTCAAAAAGTACAAGAACATGATCTAATTCATTTTGGATCAAAAGTTATGGTGTGTCAAAGTTGGCAAAAATCACTAATTTTCAAGATATGCCTCAAATGAGAAACTTGCAAAAACTTTGTACCAAGGCATTTGTAACTTCTAATTCATGTCAAACCATTACACAAGCATCATGTAAGTCCTAAAGTTCAGATTGGACCAAGATTTCCTCATGTTTTAGGGCTTGTGGGACAAGAAGGTTTCATGTGAACCAAGGATGATCAACTTGCAAAAACCATCATCACACCTCATCCACTTGTTGCCTACAATGCTGAACCATTCTAGCCTCACTCACACACCATGCTGCGCCAGCCCATACACTTGTACCTGCCTAGAACCCAGCCCACGCCTTCCTTACACCAAAGTTGACATTTTGCAAAAGTGAACTTACCTATCACAGCAGGCCAGGTCACATCATCTGACCAATGGGATTATTTTATGCAAGCAAAATGCAGGCCATTTCACATAGAAAGCAAGGCTGAAACACATAGACACAGCATATTCACAAAGTCACTCCCTCAAGCAAAACCTTTCGAATCTGTCTCCATAGCTCACAAACACAAAAACCAAGTCCATTGATCAACTCACCTTGCTTCACTGAGCCAAAACCAACAAGACTCAGGCTTGAACTAAGCAAGAACTGAGCTTCACCATTTTTCATCCTCAAAGCCAGAACTTTCGAATCTCACTTTCCAACCATCAAGCACCCCATTTCTCTTCACCAACAAGTCAAGCACACCCAAAGGAGCAAGAATCCACCATTGGAGTAGCCTGAAACCTCACCATTCCTGACTGTGAAACCTGCTGCACCAGAACTTTCCTCTTCAAACCAGCCATCCACAAGAACTTTGAAGCTTCTCTTTGAGTTCAAGGTAGTCAAAGAAGTTCATATGCACACAAAGGAGGCTCTGGAAGCTCAGTTTTGAAGCTTTCCAGCTCAGGTATGACCATGGATTCTTTTTTCCTCAGAGCTTACATTTTAAGTTATAAATTGATTGCTCATGTCTTGCTGGTCATGGGGATGTTCTTAGAATCAAAAATAAGTAAGAAATGAGTCTGTATGGTCACTCTGAATTTTCACCCGTGAAATTTGTTTCTTTCGATTTGCTCGATTCTTGATGTTTAAATGATGTTTGAGGGTGGATTCGTGTCCTAGGATGTTAGAGGATCATTTGGCTGTGTTTAATTTGATGTTTAGATGCCTGAATCATGATCTAGGGTTTTGTTGTCACCGGAGAAGATGACCGGAGCTTCCCTCCGGTCACCTGAATGTCATTTGCCCTAATCCCAGTCATTAACTTCCATTTGAATCTCATGTGTCAGATTGCTTGACTTTGTTGACTTCCCGCGTGCATGAATGGCCCAGATTCGTTCATTTGCCCTAATCCACTTTAGTTAGTTTAATTAATCATAATTAAATTAATTTAATCAGATACAATCCAGGCCCTTTAAAAACGCGCGCAGTCAACCCTTTCAAACTCAGGATCCATCCCAGCCTTCCATTCAGTTGACTTTTCCATTTTCTTTATTTTAATTCATTTATTTCATATTTGTTTATACAATTTATTTAAAATAGTAAAAATGTTTTAAAAATTATGAAACTTTTTGTCAAGAGTTTCATTAATTTTTAAAACCCAAAAATATTTTTATTTTTATTTTTAGCATTAAAAAAGTATTTTTAAATATTTAAAAGTTTATTTTTAATTGATTAATGAAAATTAATTTATTAAAAATACTTTTAGGTATTTAAAAATCACCAAAAAATTCATGAAATGTTCTAAGACATTTAGAAACATTGTCCAACCTTCAAACCAAATTTCTTTTTTGATCTTGATTCATTTTGAGAATTTTTCATTGAATTAAAATCATTTTGATGCATTATTTTGATCCAAGCTTCAAAAAATCAGTTCTGCGTAACCCTAAAGAGTTGGACCTTGATTCTTTTTGCATTGCATTGTGTTTAGCGTGTAGTTTGTGAGGTTAAATGGCCATGATTTGATCTTTCATTTTCCATTTGTTTGGTAATTTCCTTGTTAAGGAGCCCTAAAACCCTAGAAATCTTAAGAAAACCATAATTTGAAATTGGTTAAGAGTTGAGACCTCTCCTTTGGGCAATGGGTTAGTATAGGTTTAGGGGTCCTTTGAGTGCATTTTCAATTTTTTATAATGTTGTTTGATTCTGGTTTTGGTTTTTGTTTGTTGCATTGATCATAAACCCTAATTTGGGCTTCCATATGCATCCATCTTGCATTTCCTTGCATAACATGACTTACCATGACATCCCATGCCTCCATTTGATTCACTTAACATAATAAGATATATTGAAAGCATGCTTGATCATTGCACCTTGCATTTGTCATGTTGTATGCCATATGCATCTCATAACTTTCCATGTATGTCCTTGCTTCTTAACTTGCTTCATTTGCATTCATGAGCTTGTATGATCATTTCCATGGGCTGCCTCATGTTTGTAGCATCTCATAGCATCATTAGCATCATGTATATGCTTCTGGTTTTGTTTCTCATCATGTCATCTCATCCCATTTTGCATTGCATTGCATTTCTTTCCTAACCTTTCAGGTGGTAAGTAATTTTGGGAAGTGAATTTGCCTTCACTTCTCATAACTTTCTTCTCATCTCTCTCTTGCATCCATGCTGCATTTTTGTATATGTTTGAGATTGAGCTTGCTCATTCTTCTTCTTCCCACTTTCTTTCTTCAAGTGACTTGACTTCTTGAATGAAGCAAGTTACTTTGCTTCTCCTGATCCTTTCATCTGCTTCCTGGTGGTTCCTCTGAAGATCTTCTCTTGAAAACCTCACAAACCTTAGGAACAACCAAGCATGACAATGATTAGGGTTTTGATTAGTCTCCCCACTTAGTTTTACCTTTGTGTCTCTTTTGAGTCATCTCTTCTCACCTCATAATCAGGGACTAAACCCTAAAGGCTTTAAGGCTTTGTGATTAAGTTTATGCCTGCATCCTTATCTTAGGATGGAGTGTATAACTTTAATCCTAAGTGTTAAACCCTTAATGTGTTTAACTCCCTTAATCAATTCACTTAATAATCATCAAGACATCACACCTGTAACTTGGGCCTTGCATTAGGGTTCTAATTCTTCCTTAAATGGTTAAGAAGGACTAACCCTAGTGTTAATGGACAAGTCCCCCTCAAGTTGTCTTACAAATCATAAAATCCACTTCATCATCATACCATTAAATAAAATCCACTTAATAAAGGTTTTGTTTTGTCATGAGTTTAATCCCTAATCATGGATTAAGTTGAGGAGTCTTCCTCAGCTTAAACATTCTCATCTATTATCCTTCTATTAGGATGGTGTAATGAGTCTGTTTAATCCCTGATTATGGCTTAACCTCATTACTCAACACTAAACAAAAACACCAAAAACATCTAAATAATCACAAGTAGGTTAATGATCTTAATCCTACACCAAAGGTGGTTAAGTGTGAGAACCTGACTTCACACTTAAGGTACTCTCATTACCCCTAATCAGAGGGAAGATGTGATGAGTTTACTAAATCCATTGGTTTAGACTTAAGCTCATTAACTTATGACAAACTTCAAAAAGGCAATAAAAGACTGAAAATTCAAAAACAAACAATAATCGTCTCCTTCGGGATTCTTTTCTCATCTCATTCACTCACAAACGAGAACTTGCTTCTTCCGTCTAATGCAAGACAGTTTGCACCTGAGCCAGACAGGTCATACACTTGAGCATAGACAAGTAAGCAGTTCACAAGTCAATTCATCTTTCAGTCTCTTTGGGTCGAACTACGGTGTTCTGACTTCCTCATTGCACGAGAGGATACGTAGGCATAACTTAACAGTTATCGAACAAAAGTCTCTGTATATTCCCCCTCTTTCCAGCATCATTCTTTTAGCCTCATGATCTTGAGCAATTCATTCTCATTCCTACACTGACACATCATTTATACACTTTGCACTCCTTACACTGACACCTGTACACCTTTTCCAGCTCTCTTTTATACACACATTGCACTGACACTACCCCTTTAAAACACAAATCTTTTAAGCGTGGATCCCGTCGAGTACGGCGGACAATCTGGGTGCTAATACCTTCCCAGGTTGTAACCAACCCCCTTTCTCTGTCTCTCTGGTTCGCGACCGTCTTATCCATCTCTTTCTAGGTCTATGCAGCATTGCCTTTCCTCCGGGATAAAAATGCCTAGCTGGCGACTCTATTCATCTCCAGTAAGTTCACGGCTGTGTGTTCTCATTGTTCCCTTCGCCGACCGTTCGCGTCTGTACCCCATTTGACCCGGCTTCATTTGGTGGGAGCGAAATGTATATATACATTGTGATGTATATGTGTGTTAGGTTATGAATTATGGTGAGAATATGTATAGGTGTATTTTCATGTCAAGATATATAATTATATGCATTGTTATTATGATAATATTTCTCACCCTTCTACTATTTTATGATGCTCTATGAGGCATTGTATAGTAGGTTTGCTGGAGGTCTTTTTGTGAAGCGTGTCTTCATTCTTTTGGTCGGTCGGCTCTGATATGTAGCACCGGGTATCTAGGGTTGGCTTGATGCCTTTTTGTGATGCATTTTGTATATGTATCTTGGTGATGAATGTTTATGTAAACATGAATTATTGATGAATAAGATTTGATTATATATATATATATATATATATATATATATATATATATTTGATGTTGTTTAATGTTTAGTTTTCGCTGTTATTTTAATGTTGAATATGGGTGTAAGGATTAAATCCCTTTGTTGCAAGTTACCCCATTGTTGCATATCGTTATACGAGCAGGTGTTGGATGCTTTAATTTCATGTATAATGTGACATGTCTCTTTTATACTATGTTTAAACTATACTCTGATGAAATTTTAATATGTGCCTAAATGATTATTTGATTATTTGGGGGTATAGAAAGGGGGTGTTACATTAAGTGGTATCAGAACCAGTCTCGATTCAGTTATGTCTGTCTTGTTGTTGTGATGGTTAAAATTTTGTTTAATCTTGTTGTTATCTTTGGGAATAATAAGAATATGGATGGTAGAAATGAAAATGCGATGGATGCTGCTTTGTAAGCAATGGCTAGGGCGGTGCAGGGTGCGCCGAATGTGAATGCTAATGATCAGTTCAGGAAGAATCAACCACCGATCTTTAAAGGAAGATTTGATCCCGGTGGTCCTCAGAATTGGTTGAAAGAGATTGAAAGAATCTTCAGAGTCATGGACTATGCTGAAGAGAGTAAGGTGAGGCTTGGATCTCACATGCTGAAAGAAGAAGCCGATGATTGGTGGGTCGGTAGAAGTCAATCTCTTGAGGAAGAGGATGAAGAGATAACTTGGGATGTTTTTTGTGCTGAGTTCTTGGGGAAGTATTACCCTGATAGTGTGAAAGGGAAGAAGGAGATGGAGTTCCTTGAACTGAAACAAGGTAGTATGTCTGTGGTGGACTATACTGCTAAGTTTGTGGAGTTGGTTAAATTTCATCCTCACTATGTTGCTACTACTGCTAAGTTCTCGAAGTGTATTAAGTATGAGAATGGTTTGCGTCCTGAGATTAAGCAAGTTGTGGGATATCAAATAATAAGAAGGTTTTCGGAATTGACAGAATGTTGTTGAATTTTCGAGGAGGATAGCAAAGCTCGTTCTACACATTACAAGAGTTTGAATGAGAGGAAAGGAAAGCAACAAGCTAGAAGTGGACCTTACGTGATACCCACTGATAAGGGCAAGCATAGGGGAAACTTTGATAAGAGATCTGGTGAAGGGAGTTCTAGTCCCGTTAAGTGTTACAAGTGTGGTGATTTGGGTCATAAGTCTTTTGAGTGTGGGAAGAACATAGTGAAATGTTCAAACTATGGAGGTCTTGGACATGCTACTACCGAGTGTAGATGGAATGTTGTGAAGGGTTTCAATTATGGATAAGTGGTTCACATTAGTACTAAGTTTACTAAGCCGAAGTAAGCTCAAGCGGGAGGAAAGGTGTTTCCATTAGCAGGGAAGGACACTACTAGTGCAGACTGTATGATTAAAGGTACATGCTTTATTAATAGTACGCCTTTAGTTACTATTATTGATACGGGACCGACTCATTCGTTCATTTCTATTGAGTGCGCTAAGCGTTTGAATTTGTTTATGTCTTCTTGGGGTGGTGAGATGGTTATTGAGACTCCTGCTTCAGGTTTGGTAACTACTTCTTTGGTGTGTGTAATTTGTTCTTTGACCATGCATGGTAAAGATTTTGTTATGGATTTAGTTTGTTTGCCATTGGAGGGTTTGGATGTAATCTTGGGTATGAACTGGTTACAATTTAATCTAGTTCATATAGATTACTATCATAAGTTAGTAAGGTTTCCTTCTTTGGATGATGTTGAAGATGAGAGTTTCCTATCCACGAAATAGTTGAAGAAACTTTTAGTGGACGAAGCTCAATTGTGTGGTTTGTTTGCATCATTGTCGGTGGAAAGTGAAGTTGAACTAATGGGTTCCCAGTGGTGTGTGATTTTCCAGAAGTGTTTCCGGAGGATATTAAGGATGTACCTCCAGAAAGAGAAGTTAAGTTTTCTATTTAACTAGTTCCGGGTACTAGACCGATTTCGATGGCACCGTATCGTATGTCAGCATCAGAGTTGGTAGAGTTGAAGAAGCAATTGAATGACTTGTTGGACAAGAGATTTGTTAGGCCAAGTGTTTCTTCTTTGGGTGCTTCGATATTGTTGGTAAAGAAAAAGGATGGGAGTATGCGGTTATGCATTGATTATCGACAGTTGAACAAGGTGACAATTAAGAACAAGTATCCGCTTCTAAGGATCGATGATTTGATTGACCAATTGGTTGGTGCGCGTGTTTTTAGTAAGATTGATTTGAGATCAGGATATCACCAGATTCGTGTGAAAGAAGAGGATATTCAAAAGACGGGTTTTAGGACACGGTATAGTCATTACGAGTATTCCGTGTTCGGGGTTTCTAATGCACCAGGTGTGTTTATTGAATAGATGAACCGTATTTTTCATGAACAGTTGGATCATTTTGTGGTTGTGTTCATCGACAATATTTTGATTTATTCTAAGTCTCAAGAGGAGCATGAAGAACATTTAAGGATTGTGTTACAGATTTTGAAAGAGAAACAATTGTATGCTAAGTTATCGAAATATGAATTTTGGTTGTCGAAAGTAAGTTTTCTTGGACATGTTATTTCTGATGGTTGTATTAGTGTTGATCCATCCAAGATTGATACGGTAATGCAATGGGAAGTTCCTAGATCGGTTACGGAGATTCAAAGCTTTTTAGGCTTGGCGGGTTATTATCGGAGGTTTATTGAGGGATTTTCAAAGTTGGCACTTTCGTTAATGCAATTGACTTGTAAAGGAAATGCTTTCATTTGGGATATTCATTGTGAAGAGAGTTTCATTGAACTTAAGAGAAGGTTGACAACGGCTACGATCTTGATTTTCCCAAATCCGACGGAACCATTTGTGGTGTTCTGAGATGCTTCATTGTTTGGGTTAGGTGGTGTTTTTAGGCAAGATGGAAAAGTTGTGGCTTATGCTTCAAGACAATTGAGAGTGCATGAAAAGAATTATCCTACACATGATTTGGAGGCATATCTTTATGGTGCAAGATTCGAAGTTTTTAACGATCACAAGAGTTTGAAGTATTTATTTTATCAAAAGGAGTTGAACATGAGACAAAGAAGGTGGTTAGAGATTTTGAAGGATTATGATTTTGGTTTGAATTACCATTCGGGTAAGGCAAATGTGGTGGTCAATGCCTTAAGTAGGAAGTTGTTACATATGTCCGCATTGATGATGAGAGAATGGGAACTTTTGGAGGATTTTATAGACTTGGGTTTAGTTTGTGAAATGACGCAGAGAAGTATGAGACTTGGTATGCTACATGTTACGAATGATTTTCTTGCAACCGTATGTGAAAAGCAAAAGTTGGATTTGAAGTTTGTTGATTTGATGATGAATGAGAATGAGGATTTCAAGGTTGATAATTTTGGAGTTTTGAGATTCCGTGGTCGTATTTGTATTCCCGATGATGTGGAGTTGAAAAAGATGATATTGGAATAGGGACACCGAAGTAACTTAAGTATTCATCCGGGAGCGAATAAGATGTATCAAGATTTGAAGAAGATCTTTTGGTGACCCAGATTGAAGAGAGATGTAGCTCCTTTTGTGTATGCGTGTTTGACTTGTCAGAAGTCTAAGGTAGAACATCAGAAGCCTAGTGGGTTGATGCAACCGTTGGATATTCCGGAATGGAAATGGGATAGTATATCAATAGATTTTGTTACAGGATTACTGAATACGCAAAGAGGTCATAATTCTATTTGGGTGATTGTTTATAGACTTAATAAATTTGTTCACTTTGTTCCAATTGATATTAGTTATCCTTTGGAGAAGTTAGCCGAGATTTATGTTTCTGTGGTTGTGAAGTTGCATGGAGTTCCTAAGAGTATTGTATCATATAGAGATCCTAGATATACATCAAGCTTTTGGGAGAGTTTGTAAAAGGTTTTGGGTTCTAAGCTAAGATTGAGTTCGTCTTACCATCCACAAACGGAAGGTCAAACCGAGAGGACAATTCAATCGTTGGAGGATTTGTTGCGTGCTTATGTGCTACAACAAGGTGGTGCTTGGGATAGTTATTTAACGTTGATTGAGTTCACCTACAATAACAATTTTCATTCAATTATAGGTATGGCACCATTTGAGGCTTTGTATGGTCGGAGATGTCGAACACCTTTGTGTTGGCATGAAACCTGTGAGAGAATGGTAGTTGGACCGAAGATGGTACAACAAACGACGGAGAAGGTGAAGTTTATTCGGGAGAAGATGAGAACTTCTCAAAGTAGACAAAAGAGTTATCATGACAAGAGAAGGAAAGATCTCGAGTTTCAGGAAGGCGACCATGTGTTTTTGTGAGTTACACTTGTTACGGGCGTGGGTCGTGCTTTGAAGTCAAAGGAGTTGACTTCTCGTTTTATTGAACCGTATCATATTACTGCACGAATTGGCGATGTGGCTTACCGTATGGCGTTGCCTCCGAATCTTTCGAATTTACATGATGTGTTCCATATTTCGCAACTTCGGAAGTATGTTCCGGATCCATCACATGTTATTCCTATGGACGAGGTTGAAGTGAGAGATAACCTTACGGTTGAAGCTTTACCGATTAGGGTTTTGGACCGTGAAGTCAAGAAGCTAATAGGTAAGGATATTGCGCTTGTGAAAGTAGTGTGGGGAGGCGCTGCGAAAGGCAACATGACTTGGGAATTAGAGAGTGGGATGCGAGAGTCGTATCCGGAGTTGTTTGAATCAGGTAATATTTTTGAGGAGGATAATTTCTAAAGCGGGGGAGAGTTGTAACATCCCGATTCGATTATTTCATTTTTGTTGAGTCTTTTATTTAAATTAAGTGATAATTGTTTTAATTATGGAATTGGTGTGTTTGTGTGATATGTTTGTAAGTATACGAGTGCGCCTAAGAGGGGGGGTGAATTAGGCTCTTAGAAATTTTTCGATTCTTTTTCTTTGATGGATGGATTTTGTCTTTTAAGGTTTATGTAATGAAAACGGTAAAGCAGAAAAGTAAAAATGACACAGAGGTTTATCCTGGTTCCCTTCACAATCCGAAGGTACATCCAGCCCCCTTTCAATATGAAAGATATTTCCACTAGTTTTTATAGAGCAGTACAACCTATCACACCTTCAATGGTGAGGCCTACTTTGTAACAAACTAAGCAATCAAGTGTGCAAGAACAATCCTCTTGCCACACTAACCCTTATGTCCAAACAATCCTTGGAACACAAGTCACAAATAGAAAACAATTTCTATAATTTGTTTAAGTTAGTAATACAATGATTGATATCAATATAAATTGATCTTCTCTTTCTTTTAACAATTATTCACAATCATAAAATATTAGATAGCTCAAGAATTTTTCAATTATGTGATATGAAGAATGTAGAAAAATTCTTGTCAAAAGTTTAAGAGTTTTTGAATATTTTATGAAAATTATTTTTGAAAGAGGTGACAAATGATTTGAAATTTTTTGGATTTTATATGCACATAACACCCTTATGAAACAATGTAATTAACAGTAAAAATTCATGAACAAATGCCAATGCATTATGAAAAGGTTTCATGAAAGGTTACATGAAGAGGTGTTATGAAAAATACTGATTTTTCAAAATTGTTCAGACTGCAATCGATTGCACTATAATGCAAATCGATTGCACATGCATACGTTGCCCAATTTTTCAAAATTTTGAAACATACAATCGATTGCATGAAAGTGCAAATCGATTGCACCAAGTTAAAATTGCCAGAAAACTTAAAACAAACAGATGCAAATTGATTGCATGAAAGTGCAAATCGATTTACACAGGTTTAACTTTGAAAAATTCAATTTTAAATGATGTTAAAGTTAAGAGATGATTATGCCATGACATAGGTATTTAATTGAGCATCTAAGATTTTAATCTTTGTGTATAATTGCTAAAATACCTTCATGAAGCTTCTTCTTGAAGAAATAAGTCTTTGAATCATGATGCATCAAACTTGAATATCATCTTTGCCTTCTTTATCACATTGTAGCTAAGAGATGTGTCTTCATCAAAACAAGTGTTGACCATGGAGAAGCCTGACTTCACATTCTCCCCCTTTTTGATGATGACAAACAATCTTCTTAGATGCTTTAACATTTTCGGAATGCTTCTCCCCCTAAGATGCATATCTCCCTCTTTGTATGTGAAGTGGAGTTTTGTACCTTTAGGAAATTCAAAAACAAGAAAATGTACAAGCATAACATCTTTCTCCTCCTTTGACATTATCAAAAAGAAGGGAAAAATGGGTGAAAATAATAAAAGCCATAAACAAGAAATAATAAAAAGAAATAACATAGCATAGATTAAAACTTGAGTTGCATACATATCATAAATGCAAAATTTTACATTGCAATGAAACATAACGAGACATACGGAACAAAGGAAGTAGAAATGAAACATTATAACTAGTAAGCATTAACGACTACATAACGAACATCCAAACATAAAAACATGAAAAACATTTTCAAAACAGATCCATATTGGGATCAAAAGGGTCTTGGTTAGGAAATTGTTGGTTGAGAGGTGCTTGGCGAGTTGGTGGGGCAGCAGGGTTGGATGGAACATAAGGCGGTATGTAGAGGTGGGAATAAATATATGAGAATTGTTGGTTGACATCATGCTGAAAATCTGAAATCCCTGTGTTGACAGATGCATTAACGGCATTGTAGCGGTCATTGATGTTGTTGTTCATGTTGGAGAATTGTTGTGTCATTTGGGTGGTTAAGAGAATTTCAAATGTGAGTTAATTAGTCAAAGCAGGGAATCTTGTAGGTTAAGGCTAAGAGGGAACAAAAACTGAAAAGTTGGCCTATGAAATGATGTGATTTGATGTATATGAGTTTATGATACCAAGGATCAAAGAAAATAAGAGGGAACAATAAAAAATAAAAAAATTTCAAAAAATTCCAGACTGCAATCGATTTGCACTTTCATGCAATCGATTGCACCATGTCAAAATTACGTAAAAAATCATTTTTTCCAGACTGCAATCGATTGCAGAGAGCATGTAATCGATTGCATGTTTAAAAATTTGCAAAAATATGGAAAAATAGGCATTCTAAGACATTTTTAAACAAGTTTAATGAAACATATTCATATATGGCATAATTATAAGAAGAAAAACATATTGAAATCTTTTGCTTAAGATAAGAAAAGAATGAATATTGTGCACCTTTGTTAATGGATGATTTATATATCTTTTTCATCCAAGATTCCAAGTTCTCTTCTAATCTTGTAAAAAGGTTCTCTTGCGAGCGGCTTTGTGAAAATATCCGCTAATTGATTATGCGTATCCACGAAGGTAACATCTACGTCTCTGTTAAGAACGTGATCACGAAGGAAATGGTGTCGAATGTCTATGTGCTTTATTCTTGAATGCATGACCGGGTTCTTTGTGATGTTGATGGCACTTGTGTTGTCACATCGAAGAGGAATGCAACTAAGATCTACGCCATAGTCAAGAAGTTGCTGCTTGAGCCACAAAATTTTTGCACAACAACTACCAGCCGCAATGTATTCTGCTTCGGCCGTGCTAAGTGCGACACAAGCTTGCTTCTTGCATGCCCATGATACTAGTGCATTTCCAAGAATATGACAAGTGCCACTTGTGCTTTTTCTATCGGTCTTACATCCTGCATAATCAGCGTTAGAATAACCAATTAAAGAGCATGTACTACCTTTTGGATACCATAGTCCGACATTCGTTGTTCCTTTGAGATACTTCATAATCCTTTTTACGGCGGTGAGATGTGATTCCTTCGGATTTTCTTGAAAGCGTGCACACAAACAAACACTAAACATAATGTCAGGACGGCTTGCCGTCAAATATAATAATGAACCGATCATACCTCGATACTTTGTGATATCAATTGAAGTTCCGGATTCATCTTGATCAACGTACGTTCCGGATCCCATAGTAGTGGACATTACTTTGCAACTATCCATATCGAATCCTTTTAATAGTTCTTTGCAATACTTGGATTGGTTGATGAAGATGCCATCCTTTGTTTGCTTGATTTGTAGTCCAAGAAAATAGTTCATTTTCCCATCATGGACATTTCGAATTCTCCTTGCATCATAAGTGAATATTCTTCGCAAAGATCTTTGTTTGTTGAACCGAAGATAATGTCGTTGACATAGACTTGAACCAATAAGGTGTTACCTTTGAAATTCTTTATGAACAACGTCTTGTCAACCTTTCCTTTTGTAAAACCCTTCTCACATAGGAAATTGCTAGGCGATCATACCATGCTCTTGGTGCTTGTTTTAAGCCATAAAGAGCCTTCTTCAACTTGTAGACATGAGAGGGATTCTTGAAGTCTTCAAAACCCGGAGGTTGTTTGACATAGACTTCTTCATTTATGTAGCCGTTCAGGAAAGCGCTTTTGACATCCATCCGGTACAACTGAAAATTCATTGAACAAGCGTAAGCAAGTAATAATCTAATTGCTTCTAACCTTGCTATCGGAGCGAAGGTTTCATCAAAGTCGATTCCTTCTTCTTGGTTGTAGCCTTGTGCGACCAATATTGCTTTGTTAAGAACTATGATTCCGTTCTCATCAAGTTTGTTCTTGAACACCCATCTTGTTCCTATGATGTGTTTATTGTCCGGTCTTGGTACAAGAGTCCAAACTTGATTCCTTTCGAATTGATTAAGTTCTTCTTGCATAGCTATTATCCATTGATCATCGCCTAAGGCTTCATCGATTTTGGTTGGTTCAATTTGAGATATGAACGCCATGTTGAGACAAGCATCCTTGAGATTTAGTCGAGTTGCAACGCCTTGGCTAATATCACCAATAACTTTATCTATCGGGTGATCTCTATTAGTTCTCCATTCTTTCAGAAGATCTTGATGTTCTTCAATAATTGGTGAGTCATCTTCTTGTGATTTTGCTTGTTCTTTTGATGTCTCCTTTTGTTGTTGTGATAGATCTACCACATCATCATCATCACCCACAATAATACTATCCTCTTTCGAGGGGTTAGTCTCATCAAACGAAACATGTATAGATTCTTCAATAGTAAGTGTTTGTTTATTGAAAATTCTAAAAGCTCTGCTTGAGAGAGAATAACCAAGAAATATACCTTCATCGGATTTCTCATCAAACTTACCAAGGTTGTCCTTGCCGTTGTTGAGAATGAAGCATTTGCAGCCGAATATGTGGAAGAAAGATATGTTGGGTTTCCTACCCTTGAACAACTCATATGGAGTCTTCTTGAGAATTGGTCGAATATTAACACGGTTACTTACAAAACAAGCCGTGCTGACCGCATCCGCCCAAAAATATTTAGGAAGATTTGAGTCGCTAAGCATTGTCCTTGCAAGTTCCACTAATGCCCTATTCTTCCTCTCTACGACACCATTTTGTTGAGGAGTTCTTGGAGCAGACAAATTGTGAGAGATTCCATGCTCTTTACAAAAATCTTCAAATGATGAATTTTGAAATTCGCCACCATGGTTGCTTCTTATGGAGACAATTGAGAGTGACTTCTCGTTTTGAATTTTCTTGGCATACTTCTTGAATTCTTTAAAGGCATCACTTTTCTTTTAGCAATAGGTCATGGGTGACTTCATGTTCTATTAAGAATTCTTCCTTTGTGAAGTTGATTCGGAAACCTTTGTCACATAATTGACTTATGCTAATAAGGTTGTGTTTAAGGCCTTCCAGATAAAGGATGTCTTCGATGATTGTATGAGGTGGTGCACCAATGGTTCCAACTCCAAGAAATTTTCCTTTATTATCATCACCATAAGTAACGTATCCTTTGGCCTTAAGTGATAAACTTGAAAATTTGTTGATGTCACCGGTCATATGCTTTGAACAACCGCTATCAAGATACCATTGATTCGAAGTTGTTTTCAAGCATACCTACAAAACAAGAATCAAGTATTGTTAGGTACCCAAATTGCTTTGGGTCCTTGATAGTTAGTTCCCTTTTCAACCCACACATAATGCCCTTTAGCAACACCAATGTTGCGCACATAGCAAGCATTAGGTGTGTGTCCTTTGATTCCACAATAAAAAACAGTAGGTTGAAAATGACTTCTATATCTAGGAACATAACTCTTTTTCTTAACAATTCTTTTCTTTCTATGACTTTGATGCACACTTTTAGGATTGATTATCTTTTCTTTAACAATTTTTTCACTTGCTTTAACAAAAATAGTCTCATTTGTGCTTGGTTTGGAAAACTTAGAATATCCTAATCCACTTTTATCATTAGGATACCTTTTGTTCCTAAGAATTTCCTCCAAGCCAATTTGACCTTTTTCATATCTTTCTAAAACTCTTTTTAGTTGAACAATTTGGAAAGATAAACTCACAATTTTTACATACAAGACTTTGTTTTTCATTCATCAATTTTTTCTTTTCACTTTCAATATATTTTTCTAAAGCAAAGTTTTTTTTCTTCTAAAGATGAAATTTGTTTCTTTTGAGATGAAATATTTTTATACAAAGTCTTGCATTCTTTTAAGAGTTCATCTATTACATCGTGTGCATCATTATCATAAATATAAACGTTGCTACTAACCTCGTCATTTTCTTCATCGGAGTGATATGAAGCCATTAGAGCCATATTTACACATTCATCGCTCTCCGATTCCGATGAGGAACTAACTTCATTTTCGTCCCAAGCAACATAAGCCTTTTTATTTTTGAAGTCCTTCTTGCCTTTGAATCCTCCTTTCTTTGCAAGTCTTGGACAATTCGGTTTTATGTGACCTTGCTTCCTACATTCATAACATGTAACTTCTTGAATCGATGTGGATGCATCCTTCTTCCTGAAATGTTTATTCTTTTTAGGAAAAGAGGAATTATTATTTTTGTTAAAAAACTTACCAAGCTTCTTAACAAGAAGCATGAAATTCTCATCTTCGGAAATCTCGTCATCTTTGTCATCCTTCGTGTCAATCTTCAAAGCAATTCCTTTGGACCTTTTATCTTGACTTTTGTGCTTCTCGAGCCTTCCAAGTTCCAATTCGTGCTCTTGAAGTTTGCCGAATAGAGATGTGGATGTCATCGTTGAGAGACTCTTCTTTTCCGAAATAGCGGTCACCTTCGGAGGCTTGTTGCTACTTCCACCATCTTTGAAAACAGGATTCGAGTTTACGGAAGCCATACAGGATCTTGTAGGAACAGGTTACCTAAACCTGCTCTGATGCCAATTGTAAGTATACGAGTGCGCCTAAGAGGGGGGGTGAATTACGCTCTTAGAAATTTTTCGATTCTTTTTCTTTGATGGATGGATTTTGTCTTTTACGGTTTATGTAGAAAATGGTAAAGCAGAAAAGTAAAAATGACACAGAGGTTTATCCTGGTTCCCTTCACAATCCGAAGGTACATCCAGCCCCCTTTCAATATGAAAGATATTTCCACTAGTTTTTATAGAGCTGTACAACCTATCACACCTTCAATGGTGAGGCCTACTTTGTAACAAACTAAGCAATCAAGTGTGCAAGAACAATCCTCTTGCCACACTAACCCTTATGTCCAAACAATCCTTGGAACACAAGTCACAAATAGAAAACAATTTCTATATTTGTTTAAGTGAGTAATACAATGATTGATATCAATATAAACTAATCTTCTCTTTCTTTTAACAATTATTCACAATCATAAAATATTAGATAGCTCAAGAATGTTTCAATTATGTGATATGAAGAATGTAGAAAAATTCTTGTCAAAAGATTAAGAGTTTTTGAATATTTTATGAAAATTATTTTTGAAAGAGGTGACAAATGATTTGAAAATTTTTGGATTTTATATGCACATAACACCCTTATGAAACAATGTAATTAATAGTAAAAATTCATGAACAAATGCCAATGCATTATGAAAAGGTTTCATGAAAGGTTACATGAAGAGGTGTTATGAAAAATACTGATTTTTCAAAATTGTTCAGACTACAATCGATTGTACTATAATGCAAATCGATTGCACATGCATACGTTGCCCAATTTTTCAAAATTTTGAAACATGCAATTGATTGCATGAAAGTGCAAATCGATTGCACCAAGTTAAAATTGCCAGAAAACTTAAAACAAACAGATGCAAATCGATTGCATAAAAGTGCAAATCGATTTACATAGGTTTAACTTTGAAAAATGAAATTTTAAATGATGTTAAAGTTAAGAGATGATTATGCCATGACATAGGTATTTAATTGAGCATCTAAGATTTTAACCTTTGTGTATAATTGCTAAAATACCTTCATGAAGCTTCTTCTTGAAGAAATAAGTATTTGAATCATGATGCATCAAACTTGAATATCATCTTTTCCTTCTTTATCACATTGTAGCTAAGAGATGTGTCTTCATCAAAACAAGTGTTGACCATGGAGAAGCTTGACTTCACAATGTTGATATGTTATATTAATTTACGGCTTTGAGAATAATCGGATAAAATTAGATTGGAGGGTATTTTAGATATTTGCTAATTAATGTTAAGTTAGAAATTATGTAGAATTATAATTTTGAGAGAAAATGATATTTTGTAGAGAAATAAAAAATAGAAAATAAAAAGTTATATGAGAAGAAAAAGAAAGAAATAGAAGAGAAAGAAAAGGAGAAGAAGAGAAAAGAGAAGGAAATGAGGAAAGCTTGGAAACTCTTCAAGATAGCTCCTAGGAATCGAAACAATCGGGTAAGGGTGTGAAATATTGTTATCTTATCATTGTGTATGATTATGTATGTGTTAGATTGATTAGGTTTTTGTTTTGGAGAAGTTTAGAGAATGTTAGGTTTAGCGTTTTGATGAAAATCTAAGAAAATGGTAGATTAATCCGTTGAAACTTGATATAATCGAAGTACGATAGTTAATACATGTTATTGATCATGTTTGTTGAGGTTTGGTTGAGTTTTGGGGGCTTATAGTAGGACTGTTGTGTGACTGAGCTGCTGTTGGAATCGTTGTTCTCGCTCAGCAAGCGTTTCCTCGCTCAGCGAGCTTTCCAGGAACTTTTTTCGTTCAGCGAGCGAACCCGTCGCTCAGTGAGCCTGAGACTTTTTGGTTTGGTGTTTTTAATTTGTAACTTGATTTTCGGTTATCCATTTTTTATGTTCTCTATATAGATTTAAAGCTAAAAACGTGTAGAAACTAATGATGCTAAAAGATGTATTTTTAGCCGACTTTTACCCGACTTTTATGATAAAACGTAATTATGTTAGTTAAGGAATTGTGAGATTGATTGTGATATGGTGGCCGTTTGGAAAATAAATGCATTTCGTGAAGGAATATGAATGCATGTTGAATGTGAAAGATTTGTTGTCGTTTGGCGTAGATGATGCGAATGTGTATAGTTTGTTTGTGATTGTATGAGATGAATGCATAATTATATTGTGAATATGTATGCATTTTCAAGAATGTTGTGGGTCATTTTTCATGTGAAGCATAATGTATGCATTCTTGTGTTGTGGGATTCTATGTGAAACCATTGTAACATCGTGTGCCCATGTGGGGTGTGAGCGATGATTACAACATGATTGTGTGCCCGTGTGGGGTGTGAGCAATCAGATTATGTGCCCGTGTGGGGTGTGAGCAATCCATAAACATTGTGTGCCCGTGTGGGGTGTGAGCAATCAGTGATTTAATCACAAATGATTTTGTGTCCGTGTGGGGTGTGAGCAATCAGATTGTGTGCCCGTGGAGGGTGTGAGCAATCCATAAACATTGTGTGCCCATGTGGGGTGTGAGAAATGGGTGAACATTGTATGCCCGATGGGAAGTTACTTTAGGTAACGAGCGATGGTTCCAATATGTTCCTGAGTGAACTTGAGATGATTGAGTCGGTACCATATCGCATTTGCATAGAGTTGTGAGTCGGTCTTTATGATTTGCATTTATCATCTATAATTGAAAATTGGTAAATAAACATGAATAATATATGTTTATGAAGAATGATGTGAAATGGTGAAATTATGTATGATGAATATGCTTGGTTTGTATATATACATTGTGATGTATATGTGTGATTGGTGATGAATTATGGTGAGAATATGTATAGGTGTATTTTCATGTCAAGATATATAATTATATGCATTGTTATTATGCTAATATTTCTCACCCTTATGTTATTTTATGATGCTCTATGAGGCATTGCAGAGTAGGTTTGCTGGAGGTCTTTTTGTGAAGCGTGTCTTCATTCTTTTGGTCGGTCGGCTCTGATATGTAGCACCAGGTAGCTAGGGTTAGCTTGATGCCTTTTTGTGATGCATTTTGTATATGTATCTTGGTGATGAATGTTTATGTAAACATGAATTATTGATGAATCAGACTTGATTATATATCTATATATATATACATATATATATATATATATATATATATATATATATATATATGTATATATATATATATATGTATATATGTTTGATGATGTTTAATGTTTAGTTTCCGATGTTATTTTAATGTTGAATATGAGTGTAAGGATTAAATCCCTTTGTTTCAAGTTACCCCATTGTTGCATATTGTTATACGAGCAGGTGTTGGATGTTTTTATTTCATGTATAATGTGACATGCCTCTTTTATACTATGTTTAAACTATACTCTGATGAAATTTTAATATGTGCCTAAATGATTATTTGATTATTTGGGGGTATAGAAAGGGGGTGTTACATATTACATCATGGGGGGGGGGGGGGGGGGTTACATGTTTGAAATTAGGGGAGTGCGGAAAATAAAAGTGAGAAAAATTAAACTCTAATTAAGCTATTACAATCCAGGAGTAGATAGATAATCGGAAAAAAATGCGAGAAAATAAATCTATGCTATTACATAAGTCGCATATCCTATACAATTTTCTAAGGAATTTAAATAGCAAAATAAAATAAAGAAAAAAAATGAAAATGTGTTCCCTTTTTTTTAAAATTCTAAAACCCTAATTAAATAAATTGATTAACATTTGATTAAGTTGTCTTTGTAAAAAAATTTCTATGATTTTAATTTAAAACTATTAATTTAATTAAAAAAATTTGGTATAAAAAATAATAAATATTGATTTCTTTTAATTTTATGATTAGTTTAAGAAAATGCTTAATTATGAATTTAATTAAAATGATTAACCTATTAATCTAACTAATTAATTATAAGAAAATAAAATAAAATAAGAAAAAATAATAAAGAACCAAGAAACAACCAAAAAAGAAAGAAAGGTGAAGACCCTGGGATCGAACCCAGGTCTTCAGGCCCCCCAAACGCGCGCTTCAACCACTGGGCTATGCATGTTTGCATTGCAAATAAACGACAAAAAAAAATTATATAATAAAACAAATATTTAAAAATCAGAAATGCGCCAACATCCTTTTTCTTCCTCATTCGTCCATAAAGCTTTACCTATGATTTTTGTGTCGTAGCAAAAACCTATACTGACGGCTATGTTCGTCACTATAGCACCTGCATTTTTCAAAAATATCAAACAAGCACGATTAATATGGTTTAAAGGTATAAATCAATTATAAATCATCCCATAAGTCCAATGGAACCATTAATTTGGCTTGAAATTGTATCTAAACAAAATTACCAGAAATCCAAATCGCAAACCTTAACAATAGAATATCCTTATTCCTGCAATTAAACTTCAATCAAATGATCCAGAAACATTCTAAAGATCCATACAAACAATAATATGTGATCAAGTTCAATTTATAATGCATATATAGTAAAAATTGAAAATTGGAAAAATAAATGAAAATGTGAATTCGGTTTGGGCGAATTATGATGTTTTTGATGATGGTGATGATTGATATATGTTCTAAAGATCCTCAGGAATGCATTGAGACCTTCAAAACTTCTTGAAAGTAGTCGTGCATAGGAAATCGAATTTGACATTTTTCTTTAATTTTCTGAAGTTTGATAAGAGTTCTTTGGATCAATTTTTCGTCCCTTGTCCATATGGCATTGTTGTATACTTATAGAAGAGCAAATTAGGTTAAAAATATTTTAGGCTTGGGTGTTGGATTTGAGATTGCTTTGGAATGAAGAAAGAAAGATTCTATTTTAGTGAAAATTTGGTGTTATGACCTTCTCCTTTGGTTTGCACGAATTTGGGATCCAAATTATGATCATAAACATCAAAATCTGATCCCAAAATAATCCTAAGATCAAATATTTGATTTTTAAATATTTATTTTAATTAAATTTGATTTTAAATAAATTAAATCCAATATAATATAAAATAAATATAAAATATCAGATATTATGACTTATGGGTCGTGAATTATCTTATGATTAAGTTTGGGATAGAAAAATATGGGCCCATTTGGAAAAAAACTTGAGTTTTGGTCATTACTTGCTTTATACACCTCCTTAAATTCACCCAACTTCAACAATGCATAACTCTCTCAATTTTTATCCCATATACGTGTTCTTGGACTTTTTAGAAAGCTTAGAGTGTCCTCTAACTACTCCTTTTGGTATCATGTCCATTTGGTCTTCCATGTTCAAGGTATGAACTTTTGAAAAAGTTTACTTTTTGTTGACATTTTAAAGGACCTGTAATGTCTTTGCTCATATCTCTCAAATGAAGTATTTATGGCCTTGGCTTGTGAGACACAAAGTTGTAAGGAATTGAATTTCCTTCAAAATGAGCTTTAGATGTGAAATTTATGATGAAGCCTGTGAAAGTTATGGATGGTCAAAGTACAATTGACTTTTCCTGTAAAAACCTTAATTTAGTAACTTCTGATTCTTGATGAATTTGAGGTTTACTTGATGAATCATGATCAACTCTTGATCAAATGATGAATTTCACCTCATAATCTTGATGTTGACCAAAAATCTTGAAGTTTGACTTTATGTTGACCACAATTGACTTTTTGACCAAGTTAACTGATTTTTGATTATTTGAGAATTTGATTGACCAGACTTATAGGGTAAGCCTTGAAACTTGACATGAGGATCCTTTGAAGTATATGGGACACCATTAAGTCCACTTGAGGCTTTATAAGTCCAATTTAAATTGGGAAGCTCAAAACCCCAATTTAAGATCCTATTTCTTAAGAGGAGGCTTCGTCTGATGAAACCTTGAATCCTTTTGAGCAATTGAGAATCTTGTGGCTATTAGGAGACCTCTTGAGGTATATTGTCTTGAAGATGTGAGGGCAAATTTTAGGGTACAACACTGTGCATCTCAATCCAATGGTTGTTGGAAGCTGAAAGAAGGAATTCAGGGTTTGATGGACGATCGTACTATACTATTTGAGAAGAGTCCTTCTATGGAAGGTTTATGTGAAAGTTTGTCCCAAGGTTTGAAGCTAGAATAAGTGTCTATGGTTACTAAAACCCCTGTGAGGATCACTTCTAAGGGTCCTGTGAAGATTATTGCTGAGCCAAAAGTGGCTCCCCTGATTATTACTACTCCCGGTCTGATTCCGTATTCTTCTAACAAGGCCATCCCCTGGAATTATGGCGCTGATGTTTATGTCCACGATGTCAAGCAAGAGCCTTTAACTGATAGACCTGTTGAAGATACTAATACGGATGTTGAAAATATCGTTGGGACTAGTAAAGTTACTCGAAGTGAAAGGATTTTCTCTCCAAAAGACACTTCAAAGATTGTTGCTACTCCAGTTTGTATTTCTAACTTCGAGCCAAATACTGAAACTCGAGGCAAAGGACCAGTGATTGAGCCTGTTCAGGTTGAGACACCGACTACTGAAGATCTCTCTAAGCAGATGGAAGAAGTATTAAATATCATCCGCAAGAGTGATTATAATATTGTTGAACAGTTGGGACACACTCCGTCCAAAATATCTATACTATCTCTGTTGTTATGCTCTGAGGCCCATGCTAAGGCTTTGGTGAAATTTCTAAAATCTGCGCACGTACCGCACAAAATCTCTATGGACCAGTTTGAAAATTATGTTGCTAATTTGTTAACTGATAATGGCTTAGGATTTTCTGACTCTGATTTAACTCCTGCTGGAAGAAACCACAACAAAGCTCTGCATGTCTCCATTGAGTGTAAGGGAATTACCATATCTCATGTGTTGGTGGATAATGGTTCCTCTTTAAATGTGTTACCGAAGGCTGTTCTTAACAAGCTCAACTATGAACCAAGACCTGGTAATGTGGTGGTGAGAGCCTTTGATGGTTCAAAGAGAATGGTGTACGGAGAAGTTGATCTTCCAATTAAAGTAGGCTCTCAAGTCTTTGACTCTACTTTATATGTGCTGGACATTCGTCCTTCCTATTCCTGTTTTCTTGGGCGCCCTTGGATACATGGGGCAGGTGTTGTAACCTCTACCTTAAACCAGAAGTTGAAATATCCGGTGAAGAGCAAGATTGTCACTGTCTGTGGTGAAGAGGAATACATGGCCTGTCATGTGAGTACTTTCAAGTATGTTGAGATGGATGGTAAATTCGTTGAGACTCCCTATCAGACATTTGAAGTGGTTCCTCGGACTGTTCCTGCTGATAAGCCGGTTCCTATTGTTTCTAGAACAACTCCTGCAATGGCCTCTTTGAAAGATGCTAAAGTTGTGGTTGAAGAAGGCGGTTGTACTATTTAAGGTCAACTTCCTGACATTACTTACAAGTCTGACAAATTTGGTTTGGGTTTCACTGCAGAGGCTCAGAAGGTTGTTCGCTGTGCTCGTGTTATTCGTATCACCAACAAAGGAGTTCAGAAAGATCAAGTCAATGTTGTGGAAGACTTTGATGAAGACTACAACATAGACAGTTGGATCTTTCCTACCATTGGTAATGGGCTCAACAATTGGAAAGCTGTAGACATTATTCCTATCTCCTTTAGTCAGGAGTAAATGTTATTTTTTGTTTTTCTTATTTTGGTTTGTAATTTGAACAATTAAAACGTTTAAGCCTTGTGCCTTTCCCGAGGCACAATGGTATGCTTGCTAGGGATATCATTTCATTTGCATATTTCATTCAATAAAATCAATGGATGTTTTTGCTTTCATAATTATTACGCTCTTTATCTTTCTTTTATTTTTCTTTTTTTATCAAAAACGCTATGTGTTCTTACACACATCCACATCACTAAACTGCATATCCTCATCCACTATGGATCCCATTGATGACAGTTTTTCTATTTTCAATTATGACTTCGAAAATCCAATCTACCAAGCCGAGGATAGAAATGAGGAAGATTGTGAAGTGCCCGTAGAACTTTCTAGGTTACTATAGCAAGAAGAGAAAGTTATACAGCCGCATGAAGAACCAATCGAAGTTGTGAATCTGGGTATTGAGAAAGATAAGAAAGAGATCAAGATAGGTGCTGAATTAGAAGACAATGTTCAGAATAGGTTAATTCAGATGCTACATGATTATGAAGAGATCTTTGATTGGTCTTATGAAGATATGCCAGGGCTTGATACTAATATTGTGGTTCACCGTCTACCGATGAAGGAAGGATGTCGCCTGATAAAGCAGAAAGTTTGTCGTATGCGTCCTAAAATGTCAGAAAAAATCAAAGTTGAAGTGATGAAACAATTTGAGGCAGGGTTCCTAGCTGTCACTTCTTATCCTCAATGGGTTTCAAATGTGGTACTGGTTCCTAAGAAGGATGGAAAAGTACGCATGTGCGTGGATTACAAGGATTTAAATAATGCCAACCCCAAAGATGATTTTCCGCTTCCACATATTGATGTTCTGGTAGACAACACTGCTCAGCATAAGGTATTCTCTTTCATGGATGGTTTCTCTGGTTATAATCAGATTAAGATGACGCCTAAAGATATGGTGAAGACTGCGTTTGTCACACAGTAGGGCACCTTTTGTTACAAGGTAATGTCGTTTGGTCTGAAGAACGCTAGGGAAACATACCAGCATGCTATGGTAGCTTTGTTCAATGATATGATTCATCACGAAATAGAGGTATATGTTGACGACATGATAGCCAGGTCCCAGACTGAAGAAGAACATCTTGACCATCTGCGCAAACTGTTTGAGAGGTTGAAGAAATACAAGTTGAGATTGAATCCAAACAAATGTACCTTCAGAGTTAGATCTAGTAAACTTTTGGGTTGTCAGTGGTAAAGGTATTGAAATTGACCTTGTGAAGGTGAAAGCTATACAAGCCCGCTCCCCGTACTGAGAAGGAAGTCAGAGGTTTCTTGGGACGCCTAAACTACATTGCAAGATTTATTTTCCAATTAACCGCTACTTGTGAGCCAATCTTCAAATTATTGAAGAAAGATCAAGTAATGGAATGGAATGAAGAACGCCAGATAACTTTTGATGAGATTAAGAAATATCTCCAAGATCCTCCGATACTAATGCCACCAGTTGCGAGAAGACCCTTGGTTATGTACTTAAAAGTGCTAGACAATTCAATGGGGTGTGTGTTGGGGGAACATGACGAGTCTGGTCAAAAAGAGCAGGCAATATACTACCTTAGCAAAAAGTTTACTGACTGTGAAACAAGATACTCACTGCTCGAGAAAACTTGCTGCACTTTGGCATGGGATGCTCGCCGACTAAGACAATATATCTTGACTCATACCACTTTATTGATTTCTAAGATGGATCTTATCAAATAAATATTTGAGAAACCTGCTCTCTCCAGCCGAATAGAAAAATGGAAACTGATTTTGACAAAATATAACATCCAGTACAATACTCAGAAAGCAATTAAGGGAAGTGTAGTAGATGATCATTTGGCTCATCAAGCGGTGGATGACTATCAGTCTATTAATTTTGAGTTTCCAGATTAAGATATTATGCTTGTTACTGATCACAAAGAACCTAGATTGTATGAAGGACCTGAACAGGGATCCCGATGGACTATGGTTTTTGTTGGAGCTTCTAATACACTTGGTAATGGTATTAGTGTTGTGATTATCTCTCCCGAGGGTTGTTATATGAGGTTTACTCTAGACTTTGTTTCAATTATACCAACAATATGGATGAATATGAAGCATGTATTATGAGTATAAGGGCCGCCATTGAAATGAAGATCCAATTCTTGAATGTATATGGGGATTCATCCTTAGTAGTTAGTCAGATTAAAGGAGAATGGGACACAAAACATCCAAATCTCATTCCTTATCGAGAACATGAGTTGACTTTGATCCATACTTTGAAGAGATTACTTTCGTACATATTCCACGAGAAGAGAATCAATTGGCAGATGCATTAGCTATTATGTCATCTATGTTCAGAATCATTTGAGATAATGAAGCTCCAATAATTACTATTGATTGATTACATGAGCCGACATACTGTTATGAGGTTAATACTAAGGGAGTGGAAGAAAAACCTTGGTTCCACAAAGTAAAAAGATATCTCGAAACTCAGGAATATCATGAATGGGCATCTATCAATGATAAGAAGTTTCTAAGGAGATTTTCTACCAGGTTTTCCTGAGTAATGGAATTTTGTACAAGCGCAATCATAATTCGACTTTGCTTCGCTGTATGGACAAGAAAGAAGCAAGAGAGATTATGGAAGACATGCATGATGGGATCTTTGATACTCACTCTAGTATGCATACAATGGCTAAGAAGATTTTGAGAGCAGGTTACTACTGGTTGTAAACACCCCAAATTTTCCCTAACTAACTTCACACCATGGCTTGTGATCTTTCATATTTGCATAAGTTTAAGCATATCATCTCATATTGCATTTTTGTTTCACTGCATTAGTTCAAGTTCATCTGCATCTAGGGTTTGTGATCTGAGCAATCCAAGGATCCATCTGAGCCACTCCAAAGGCCTCCAACCATTCCAAGAGGGTCCATGTATGTCCTATCATCATATTATACCCTTAAAAACTCAAGGAAGTTAAGAAATCACAAGAACTTGGAAAGCATGGAAGCAGAACTAGGGTTTCACTACACAGATGACCTGAAATTAGAGTTTTGGTTTCAGAGGCCTTAACTCCAAATTTTTTGGTCATTCTTGTTTCTAATAGTATCAATATGTTATAAGTATCATGTGTACCAAGTTTTATGAAGAAATTTATTGTGGAAGTCATCTATTCACTGGGTAACTTCTTGAGCATGTCAGAGCAAAATCAGGGCATCTGAGGCCCCCAACAATGGAACCAAAATATATTTTCATCAAATTGAAGTTATATGATCTTTATTTGATCATTGAAGTGCTTTAAAGCTCACAAAATTGGAGAAATTTGAGCTAAACCCAAAGTTGCCAAAAATGGAA
Organism: Lathyrus aphaca; assembly: GCA_963966055.1. Lineage (NCBI taxonomy): Eukaryota > Viridiplantae > Streptophyta > Magnoliopsida > Fabales > Fabaceae > Lathyrus > Lathyrus aphaca. Next base: position 451,551,844 of record OZ014521.1, read on the forward strand.
ATGACTTGTAATGGAAACTTTCCATTTTGGGAAAGTTTTTCAACCTCCTCTTTCTCAACCAAAAATGCTTCAAATGAAAAATTTTTGGTCATGAAAGTTGTAGATTGGATCATTCCCTTTTCAAAAATTACAATAACATGTTCTAATTCATTATGGAACTCAAGTTATGGCCTTGCAAAGTTGGCAAAAATCCTATAATTTTCACTTTCACACCAAAGAGGATTTTTTGCAATTTCACATACCAAGTCATTTTGTGACCTCTAATCACTCTCTAAGCATCATACAAACATAATACATTGCATTGTGACCAAAATTGCCCAAAGATTCACAAGTTTCTATGGCTTGCATCACAAGATTTCTCAAAAGGGGAAAATCACATAACACTTGCAAAACCTATGAGATCTTTCCCTCCAAGCCATCCAGCTGCACAATCTCAATCCCATGGCTCTCCTTGATCAATGCTGAGCCAAGACATGCCATAGAACATCTGCTACATGAGCCCATACCTCAAGTACACAATTTGTTTACTTTTTGCAAAAGGACCCATACCAATCAGCTGCAGCCACAACCACTCTCTGGCCAATAGGGTTATGTTATGTGGACCAAAAGCAAGCCATAACACCACACACACAAGCCTGAATCATCAGATACACCAAGTTTCACAAAATCACCGTCAAGCTTCAAACTTTCGAAACACTCTGTCCAGCGATTGAAACTTCAAATAAACTTCACCATTCAACTCACAAACATCAATAGAACATTTTCCAACCATTACCAAGCCCTAAAAGCCATCCAAACACAAAAACAATTTCAGACTAGTTGAGGTGCAACCACTAAATCCAGCCATTCTAAACTCTTTCAAAGCATTGCAACATCATCAGGGGGTCAAGTGAAGTGGATTTGCACAAGAGAGAGGTCCAGAAAGTGCCAAACCGAGAAAGCTCAAGCTCAGGTAACCTCAAGAACTTTTTTTCCAGAAATTTAATTTTAAGTTTCTAAATGAATCTATGTGATGTGCTGATCATGCTGATGTCTTTATTTTTGAAAATGGTTGCGTATTAAGGATTTCATGGTTGTTTGAAAGTTTTGACATTTTTAGGTTTTGATTCGAATCTTGTTATTAAGGAATGAGAAATGATTTTTAGGGTCAGATTCTTGTTTAGAGTGATGTAAGGATCATTTCTGGAGAGTTTGAGAGCCTGGGGTGGTGTTTTGGGGAAGCTCAGGGGAGGAGCTCGCCGGAGAAGACGACCGGAAGTCTTCTCCAGCCACCTGAGATTAATTAGGGTTTAATCTGATTAATTAGTGAACTTTGAATGTGGAGCGTAGGATTTAGGGTTCGCGCGTATTTGGAGCGCCAGGATGGTTTCACTTAACCCTAATCATTTAATTTAATTAATTAATTAGAATTAGGCCAGATTGAATCTGGGCCTTTGATTTGCGCGCTGGTCAATGTATTCCCCCCCCCCCTCCCAGTTTGAATCTGGTCCACTGGATTGGATTACTTTCATTAAAATTTATTTTATTTTCATTTAAATTACATTTTATTTAAAATACTTAGAAAAATCATAAAATTATTTCCTTCTGCATTTTAATTTCAAATATTTTTCTTCACCCAAAAAAATTTTTATTTTTATTTTTTGCATTAAAAAATCATTTTTAAAATATTTTAATGTTTATTTTAATTAATTAATGGAAATTAATTAATAAAAATACAATTTATGTTTCTAAAAATCCCAAAAAAAGTTCACATTGCATCTTAGGACATTTAGAAACATTGTCAAACCATTCATACAAATTTATTTTTGGTTTTGATCCAATTTTGACATTTTTCTTGAATTTAGGGTTCATAAAATTCTCTTTTTGGAACCCTAATTTTGAAAATTCTTTTCTGCCTAACCATGAAGGGTTTGACAATGATTCTTTTTGCATTGTTTTCCATATAACATGTAGTTTCTAGGATATTTTTGTCATGAATTTATCTTTCATTTTCAAATTGATTTGCACTTTTCCTCTTAAGGTACCCAACCCTAGTTAACTTAGAAAAATCATAACTTCTTTTAGGTTAAGAGTTAGACCTTCTCCTTTGGGGTGTGATATCATATGGGGTTAGGGTTTGTTTGAACTCATTTGCAAATTTTTAGCATGTGAATTGTTTCTGTTTTGATCATTTGCATCTCATCCTTTCATGTAACCCTAATTTAGCATCCATACTTGCACCTTACATTGCATTGCATGAACATATGAACTTGTCATAACATTCTAAGCACTTGTATGCCATATTAGACATCTTAAGACATTGCTTGGACATTGCTTGTTCATTTCTTCATTCATTTGCCATGTTTAGCATTCATTCCATTTCATAAACATCCATGTGTTTTCATACTTCAAAGCATGCATCCTTTTGCATCTCATCTCTTATATGAACATTCATAACACTTGGTATACCTTTGCATCATCTCATAGCATCATTTGCATCATGTGATTGTTTCTGGTTTTGTTTCTTTGTCATTTCATATGCTTCATTTCACTTCATCTCTTTCTTTATGCTAACATTTTCAGGTGGAAAGTAATTTGAGAAGTGAATTTGCCTTCACTTCTCACTTTTCTTCATTTTCTTCATATGCATCATTGCTGCATTTTTTTTCATTGTCTTAGAGTGAGCTTTCTCATTCATGTTCATCTCTCACCTTCTTTCTCTAAGTCACTTATCTTCTTCAATGAAGTAAGTAACTTATTCATCTATTTCCTCCTCCTTTCATTTGCTTCTTCCATTGGTGGCTTCTTTGAAGGTCTTTCTCAAGCCTTACAAACCATAGGGTTGTGATTAGGGTTGTGATTAGTCCCCCTTTAGTTTTCACCTTTGTGTCTTCTTTGTGTCTCTTTTCTCACCTCATCATTAGAAAATAAACCTTTAAGGCTTTAGGACTTTGGAATTAGGGTTATGCCTACATCCTTCTCTTAGGATGGAGTGTATAACTTTAATCCTAAGTGTTAAACCCCTAATTTGTTTAAACCTCTTAATCAATCCATATAATAATCACTAAGACATTAATTTGTAACTTGGGCCTTACATTAGGGTTCTAATTCTTCCTTTACCGGTTAAGAAGGACTAACCCTAGTGTTTAATGGACTAGTCCTCCTCAAGTTGTCTTACAAACCATAAAACCCACTTCTTAATCTCACTCATTAATTAAAATCCACTTTAATAAAGGCTTGTTTTATCATGAGGTTAATCCCTAATCATGGATTAAGTTGAGGTATCTTCCTCAGCTTAAGTGTCCTCATCTATTATCCTTCTATTAGGATGGTGTAATGAGTTCACTAATCCTTGATTATGGCTTAAACTCATTACTTAACACTAAACAAAAACAAAACAAAAACATCTAAATAATTATAAGTAGGTTAATGATTTTAATCCTACATCATCATGGTAATTAAGTTGGGATGTTTATCTCATACTTAAAGTATTCTCATTATCCCTAATCAAAGGGAGGATATAATGAGTTTACTAACCCTTGGTTTAGGCTTAAGCTCATTAACTTATGAAAAACACCAAAAACAATAACAAAACTGAAAACATAAAAACAAACAATAATCGTCTCCTTCGGGATTCTTTTCTCATCATCTTCATTCACAAACGAGAACTCGCTTCATCCGTCTATTGCAAGACAGTTAGCACTCGAGCCAGACGAGTCATACACTTGAGCATAGACAAGCAAGCAGTTCATAGTCAATACATTTCTCAGTCTCTTTGAGTCGAACTATGGTGTTCTGACTTCCTCATTGCACGAGAGGATACGTAGGCATAATTTAACAGTTATCGAACAAAAGTCTCTTTGTCTTCCCCCTCTTTCAGCATTCTTTTCAAAAGCCTCAGTTCCTGAGCATTCACCATTTTGCACTGACACCTGCACATTCTTTTCCAATTTTTGCACACAGATAGCACATACACTACCCCCTTTAAACACAATCTTGTAAGCGTGGATCCCGTCGAGTACGATGGACAATCTGGGTGCTAATACCTTCCCAGGTTGTAACCAACCCCCTTTCTCAATTTCTCTGGTTCGCAACCGTCTTGTCCATCTCTTCCCAGGTTTATGAAGCATTATCTTTCCTTCGGGATAAAAATGCCTAGCTGGCGACTCTATTCACCTTCACTTCATTTTCTCCTTTCGCCGACCGTTCGCGTCTGTACCCTATCTGACAAGGTGTCTTTTCGGGGGAGCGACAACTTGGCGACTTCACTGGGGATCCTTATATTGCAACCAGGGCTTCTTGTTCTTTTTGTGGGTTCCTCCTAGCGCTTGCCTGATTTGTGTTTACGGGGGTGTTATGTGCTACTTGTGCTTATTTGTTTGCTTTATTTATTTCTTTATGTACAGCTTTATTTACTACTTTCATTTACAGTTTAATGCATTTCATACTGTCATTATCATGTGCTGGATCTGCTGTTTCTTTGGTGGGTGGGGATCATTGAGTAATTAAGGTCCTATACCTGGGACCTGAGTGGCACATAGGCTAGAGTGGCTTCATATTCTTTCCCATTCCATTTCGGTCTGGTGCGGGAATATGAAACACGGTTCAAACATGGGTTTCTTCTTGAGAACTTTGTGCTGCAGATTTCCTGTAGTACTAGGGCTATCTGGGAAGCCTGCTATGTCTGGATGACCTTTTTATGACCTTCAACATCTGAGGTGAATTAGAGGAGGATCTTTTATGGTTATTGTAAACATTGTACCTCCGGGTTAGAAGTGTTTACACTTCTCATAACTGATACAAGTCTGAGGATCCTTGTTCTAGAACAATACACGTGAGGGGGTTGGGATGTTTACAGGTTTGCAGGAACCCTTGGCCTCATCATACCTTGTTACTAGATTTGTTAAGGTTGTATTATTTGGACAGTTCTTGTGATTACCCTGGACTTGTGACTCTTTATTTGAGTCCCCCACCTGGTTACTGGATTTCTAAGCCTCCATCCGGACTTATGAACATACATGGACTTTTACCAAGGCGGATAAATCGATCCAGCACTTGATCACAAACCCTTTGCATATCATTTTGCATACATCATTTCTGCATCATTTAACATTTGCTTATTTGTTTTACAGGGTATCCATCTTATTATCTTTGGTTTGGTTTTGACCCTTTCTGCTGCTTGGACTTCTTCAGTCATCTTCTCCAGCACCTTCATCAGTTTGTCCGTGATTCTTCTCCAGCCATCTTCATCAGAGACCCATCTCCAGCATCTCATTCAGTGACCTTCATTAGCAGTTGCTCTCACCTTCTTCACCAGCATCCATTATCAGCATGGACACTTCAAGAAAGAGCAAAATCACATACCACTTCTTTGAGCCCACCCTGACTAGCATCAGGAAGATCCAGTCTCTCATTACCCCTGATCATGATCCACTATTCAGAGAGCATTATGGAGGCATATTGGACATGGTCATGGACCTAGATGCATCTCAGAGGAGCATGATCCATACTTGCTTGCAGTTTTATGATCCTTCACTCAGATGTGTCACTTTTCCTTATTTCCAGTTGGGACCTCTGTTAGAAGAATTTTCCATGTTGTTAGGAGTTCCTATCAGGAGAGGGATCCCTTTCAACCCTGAGATGGTTGCTCCCAAAAATGAAGACATAACCATGGTATTGCATTTGGAGCCTGCCCTCATTGATCAGAACATGACAACCAAGGCTGGGGTTCCAGGCCTTCACCTAAACTTCTTGATCTCCCAGGCCACCCTGCATGCTGCAGTAGGGGAATGGAAGGTTGTCTGTGCACTTCTAGCCCTCAGTATATATGGGGTTATCTTGTTTGCAGATGAGCCAAAGTTTGTGAGCAAGAATGTCATTCACCTGTTCTTATTGAGGAACCCAGTTCCTACCTTGCTTGGAGACTTCTACTACTCAGTACATCAGAGGAATGAGAAACAAAGAGGAAGTTTGGTCAGATGTTGTGCTCCTCTCTATTACTCTTGGCTGCTAAGACACCTGCCAAAGTCAGACACTTTCCTGAACCCTCGTCATCAAAAGAACTAGGCTAAGAGTTTTATTGCCTTGACATCAGAGGACATCAGATGGTGGACTCAGAGCACCAAAGGCAAGGACATCATTACTAGCTGTGGGCAATATCCTAATGTGCCTTTGATATGAGTGAAAGGTTGCATCAACTACAACCCTTTACTATTTAAGAGACAATAAGGGTATGCTTTGGTTCATCCTCCCAGAGGACAAGACTTGACTGAGACCCTCTACTATGAAATCCAACCCAACTCTGTTGTTGTCAGACAAGCTGCCTGGGCTTAGGATAACATTCAGACCAAGGGAACAACCATCCTTGTCAAATGCAACAACATTGCTTCAGCACAATATTCTGATTCGTCTCGTACCAGAGCTCAGATCACCCGGATGCCATTCACCTTAGAAGATGTACCTGGACCTTCAACAGTTCAACCTGCAGCAATTGTCAGTTTGGAAGAGTTTGAAAAGCTGAAGGAAAGGAATACTCAGCTGTCTGAAGCCTTGAAGAAGACTCTCTGGGAGAGAAATGACAGCCGCCTAGATAATGAGAGATTGGAAAGGCTCGGGATTGAGCATTTGACCAAGATTGAGAAGACAGATGACTACATCAGGAAGGCTGGGAGTTAGTACTGAAGAATGCTTGCAAGGAAGCAAAAACTCAGAAGGCTAGGGCAGAGCATTATCTAGAGGAGAGCCAGGCTAGGTGGATCAGGATCACTGAAGCCCGTGCATAGGAAGATCAAAGGACTCAGGCTAAGATAGAGTAGTTGGAGGCTAGTGAGAAGAAGCATCAGGAGGCATTATTGGCAGCTCAGAGGGAGATATCTGAATTGAAACTTCGGGCGGGGTTGAAGAGGTCAGAGGATCAGGATAAGCATAAGAAGTTAACCAGTGCCATTGCTACCAGGAACCTCCTCATCAGGACTATCACAGAGCACCCAGTAGGTCCAGTGACTGAGACCCTCCTGAAGGAAGTCAGAGAGGATGACTTTGGATTAGACGTTTGACTCTTTTGCTTGTACTTTTATTTTGTTGTACTTTTCTTTTGTTGATGTATTTTGACCCACTATGGGGATGTATTTGTAATCGAACTATGTATTTTCACTATTTGTAATATATCAGTTTGTATTATTTTTGGTGGGCTTAATCTCTCTTCATCATCAGCATTTCCTCGAGGTCTGGAAAGGTCAAAACCAAAGAACCAAACCGGATACCCTTGTAAGACAAATAGGCATATTGCATTGCATACTAACATTTTCTTTGTTTTGTAGGTTTTTGTTTTATTGTTGTTTCTCACTTTGTTGTGGTTTCAGGAAACATTGCTCGTAGAAGAGTGTTCCCTGTCAATAGAACACACCGGTACCCAACAAGAAACAACCTTCCGGGACTCCAGATGGATCAAGTTCAGCAAGACTTGAATGAAGTGAGGACCCAGATGGCCAATGAAAGGGTTGAGATGAGAAATCAGATGACCCAATTCATGACTGTAATGACTGGTTTAGCTCAGAGCCAGGAAAGACTAAGGGAGTTGGTTGAGAGACAAACTCCTGAAGAACACCATCCAGGTACAGGAGGTACCAGTAACAATGATCACGTGCAGCCTCGCACTGATCCACCAGAATTTGGGCCTCATTTGAACCAAAAATCAATGCCATAAGGAATACTCAGGGAAACACTGCTAGAGGAAGGGTCTTGCAAGAAGATCCTCAAGAAGAGCAGTTTACGGTTGTTGGGGCTGGGGACGAAGTTTACGACCGTAGGCTGGATGAAATTGCAGAGAAGCTGAGGTCTCTTGAATCCCAAAACTCCCTTGGTTTTGATGTAATGGACATGGGATTGGTGGAAGGGGTGAGAATTCCTCACAAGTTCAAACCCCCGTGTTTTAAAAGGTATAATGGCACATCCTGCCCACGCACCCACCTTCAATCATTTTTGGGAAGATTAAAAGCATACACCATGGACGAGAAGCTGTGGATGTTTTACTTCGAGGATAGTCTGACAAGGGCATCCCGAGAATGGTATTCCCATTTGACCAGAGCCACAGTAAGAAACTGGAAAGACTTGGCTGAAGCTTTTATCCAACAATATCAGTATAACCTGGACATGGCTCCAAACAGGACCCTTCTAATGGGAATGTCTCAGTCTTCCCGTGAGAGCTTCAGGGAATATGCCCAAAGGTGGAGGCAATTGGCTGATGCATTTCAACCCCCTATGTCAGAAAGGGAGATGGAAGACATGTTCATGAATACTCTCCAAGGAACCTACATTGACAGATTGGCTGCATTTTCTTCTACCAACTTTGCAGATGTGGTGATAGCTGGGGAAAGAATAGAGAGCCTACTGAGGATGGGAAAGATCTCTGATAACGGTGCCAGTTCAAGCAGTACAAGTAAACCATTTTCTAGGCCCCGTAGATCTGGTGAGACAAACTCTGTGCACATGGGAAGAGGGAGACCCCAATACTTGCCCAGAACAGTTGCTGCTGTTACTATCCCTGCTCCACCTCCTCAGTATACTCAACAACCACAACACTTTCCGCAACAAAAACAATTTCCTCAACAGAGATCATACAATAACAACAACAACAGTCAACAACAACGCCCATTTCAACATCAGCCATCTCATATCAACAGGGTGATTGACCCCATTCCAATGCCATATGCTACACTGTTGCCACAACTCCTGAAGCTCAAACTTGTTGAGTTGAGGACATTGGCTCCACCTGATCCTCAAAACCTTCCGAGAAATTATGATGTCAACGCTAGGTGTGCTTTTCATTCCAATGCACTTGGCCACTCTACAGAAAAATGCAGAGCTCTGCATATGAAGGTTCAGGATCTGGTAGATTCAAAGGCCCTGAACTTTGCACCTCCTCCCAATGTAATGAAAAATCCTATGCCAAGCCACAGTGGGCCAAGGATTAATGATATAGAAGATGGCTCACCCCTGAGTTTAATAGAAGATATTGCATGTATTCAGACACCTCTGGCAGAGGTTAAAACCCAACTTTTGAAATGTCAAGTGTTTCCAGGTTGTGAGGCCAGTTGTGAATTATGAAAACTTTCTGAGAATGGGTGTGCTAGCTTGAGGAGTGGAATTAATGGCTTGATCAAAGAAGGCATTCTACAAATCTTTTATCAACAACAAGTGAATCTTCTACAAATGCAACAACCACCTTTCCTACTAGTTCTTCTACAACTGCAACAACCATTGTTCCAACTGATTCAGCTACAAGTTCAGCAATCATTTCATCTGTCACTTCAACACACAATAATTCATTTGCACCGGCTACTACAACTTCAGCAACTACCAACAATGATGTTTTCACTGTCACAATTTATTATGACCTGACAACGGTCCCGAATTCCAATAACTTTCAACAGTCTCAACAGTTTCAACCAAGCTTCAATTCACCTCCATCAACATCCACCAGAGGTCCTGGTACTATTTTCTATGATCCACAGACTATTACGGTTCCAACATCCGCTGCAGTAAGCCCAGTCACCATCACGGTGCCCGGGCCAATTCCATATGATAAAGACAGTGTTATACCATGGCATTATGGTGCTGACCTTTACTGCAACGGAGAGAAAGTCCTTCTTGATTCTCCAGTTCTCACTCCCCAAGTGGACAATGTCGGGGGAGGCGGAGGCTTCAACCAAAGCGGACGTCTCTTCGCGTCACAAGCTCCCAGAAATAATATTGAGGCAGAGGCTACTGCTAAAGCCAAGGGGAAGAGTGTGATACCGGAAGAATCTGCACCAAAGAAAACTCATAAATCCTCCTTCGATCAGGATGTGGATGAGTTTATGAGAATTATTAAAAGAAGTGACTATAAAGTTGTGGACCAGCTCCACCAGACTCCTTCAAAGATCTCTATCTTATCTTTGCTGCTGTGTTTTGAAGCCCACCGGGATGCACTACTCAAAGTTCTGCATGCTGCCTACGTGCCAGAAGAGATCACAATAAATCAGCTGGAAACAGTGGTGTCAAATGTTAACACTAGCCATGGGCTAGGTTTCACTGATGCTGATTTAACGACCAAAGGACGTCACCACAACAAAGCTTTGCACATAACCCTGGAGTGCAAAGGAGCTATACTATCTCATGTTATTGTAGACACTGGGTCCTCACTCAATGTCTTACCCAAGAAAGCTCTTGTCAAGCTCGAATATGATGGGATAGCTCTCCGGCCAAGTAACCTTGTGGTCAGGGCTTTTGATGGCTCCAAAAGATCTGTTCTCGGAGAGGTGGAGTTGCCAGTGATAATCGGTCCACAGGTCTTTAAGACCATTTTCTATGTGATGGACATTCAGCCGGCATATAACTGTTTGTTAGGTCGACCATAGATTCACGCCGCAGGCACAGTAACATCGACCCTTCACCAGAAACTGAAGTATGAGTGGGAAGGACAGATTATCACCATTTGTGGTGAGGAGGACATATTTGTTAGCCAACTGGCTACTTACAAGTATATTGAGATGGATGGTGAAATCCATGAGACAATGAGTTAAAGGTTCAAGGCCCTGAATGTCAATGAGGCGACTGAAGTATTTGCTGCATCCCAGGAAGATAGGATGGGTACTTCAATTGTCTCCTATCAGCAAGCCCGAAAGGTTGTTGAAGACGGTAATGCCCAAGGCTGGGGTAAGTTGCTTCCAGTAGAGAAAAAGGAAGATAGATTTGGTTTGGGTTACAGACCATTCCGACAAGATCAATCAGAGGCTGCAAAGGAGCCCAAGTTCATCAGTGGGGGGATGCTCACCCCAGATGCTGTTAACAACCTGGAAGACGAGGCAGAAAGCGACCGCAACCTGGAGAGCTGGATACGTCCAAGGATCCCGGGGAATCAAGTCCTTAACTGGTCTTACCAGGAAATTATAAGGGTTACTCCTGCAGAGTAATTATCATTTTCTGTCTTTTTAGCATGCATCAAGTCCTGCATCTTGCCTAAGGTGTCTGGACTCATTTTGTAATAGGGCCATATTGTAATTTTGTGCAAATGATTAATCAATGATTATCGGACATCTTTTGCAAACGAGTCTCTTTTTCACTCACTGTCTTTTCATTTTTCACTTTTGTACAAAACAATAAAATGACAATGTTTTCAAAAAAATAAACAACTTCATATACACTTTTTCTAAAACAAAATTAAAATTGATCACTAAAATGAACAAATCTCAAACATTGCAGAGACTATCCTCCAGATTGCACCGACAACAGCACTGTTATGACCTTGTATGACTTCGATAATCCAATTAATCAAGCTGATGAAGGGGTTGAAGAAGACTATAAGTTACCTGAAGAGTTAGCCAGGTTGTTGAGGCAAGAAGAGAAAGTGATCACTCCTCATCAGGAGGAGGTTGAAACAGTTAATCTTGGTACCGAAGAAGACTTGAAAGAAGTGAAGATTGGGGCCGGTCTGCAAGATTCAGTGAAGGAACATCTTATTAACATGCTTCGGGAGTACGTTGACGTCTTTACTTGGTCCTATCAAGACATGCCGGGTCTGGATACTGATATTGTTATGCACAAGCTGCCTTTGAAAGAAGATTGCCCTCCAGTAAAGCAAAAGCTACGTCGTACTCGTCCGGATATGGCCATGAAGATTAAGGAGGAAGTACAAAAACAGTGTGTAAACACCCCAAATTTGCCCTCACTAAGTTCGCACCATTGGCTTGTGATCTTTCATATTTGCATTAGTTTAAGCATATCATATCATATTGCATTTTTGTTTCATTGCATAGTTCAAATTCATCTGCATCTAGGGTTTGTGATCTGAGTAATCCAGGATCCATCTAGGCCACTTCAAAGGCCTCCAATCATTCCAAGAGATTCCATGTGTGTTTCATCATCATACCATATCCCCCAAAGATCAAGGAAGTCAGAGAATCACAAGAACTGGCAAAGCATGGAAACAAAGCTAGGGTTTCACTACATAGATGACCTGAAATTATGGTTTTGGTTTCAGAGGCCATAACTCAAAATTTTTTGGTCATTCTTGTTTCTATTGGTCTCAATATGTTATAAGGATCATGTGTACCAAATTTGATGAAGAAATTCATTATGGAAGTCATCTGATCACTGGGTAACTTCTTGAGCAAGTCAGAGCAAAATCAGGGCATCTGAGGCCCCCACCAATGGACCCAAAGTGGATTTTTCATCAAATTGAAGTTATATGATCTTTATTTGATCATTGAAGTGCTTATAAGTTCACAAATTTGAAGAAAAGTGAGCTAAACCAAAAGTTGCCAAAAATGGAAAGGACTTGTAATGTAAACTTTCCATTTTGGGAAAGTTTTTCAACCTCCTCTTTCTCAACCAAAAATGCTTCAAATGAAAAATTGTTGGTCATGAAAGTTGTAGATTGGATCATTCCCTTTTCAAAAAGTAAAAGAACAAGTTCTAATTCATTATGGAACTCAAGTTATGGCTTGTCAAAGTTGGCAAAAATCACATAATTTTCAAGAATACACCAAAGAGGATTCTTTGCAAAACCACTTGCCAATTCATTTTGTGACTTCAAACACACTTCCAATCATCATACAAACATAACACATTGCATAAAAATTAGAATTGCCCAAAGAATTGTATCATTCCATGCCTTGAACATCAAGAAATTACAAAAGGGCCAAACTTCATAGAATTTGCAAAATGGCACATAAACTTCCATCCACTTGCTGAATTGTCTCAAAATTAATTCCATGGACTTCCTTGATCTATGCTGCGCATGGACAAGCCAATAAGCCAACTACACCATTGCCCATACCTCAAGTACAAAACTTTTGACTGTTTGGCAAGAAACCCATACCAATCACCACAGTCCACCACCCACTCTCTGCCCAATCCAGACTTTACAAGCATGCCTCAAGGATCATTTTTCATAAGACACACAAGTAAAAACCTCCAAGAACTGAGCATTCCACAAAATCACTCAACTTGCAAAATCCTTCGAAAATCTTAGCTCACATACTCAATCTCCAAACTTCTTTCACCATTCATCTTAGAATCATAAACTGAACACAAAGCAACCATTAAAACAGCCAAAAACACCCCATACACAAACACACGATTCTTGTCCAGTTGAAGTGCAATCTCACAAACTAGCCAATCTAAACTCCATTCAAGCTTCTCAATAGCATCAGGGTGATCATTGAAGGTGATTTGCACAAAGGAAGAGGTCATAAAGCTCAAGTTTGGAAAGCTTCATCTCAGGTAGTCATCTCAAATCATTTTTCCAGAATTCTATTTTTATGTTCCAATATGAAAGAGCATGCTTCACTGATCATTATGTGCTTTGTATTTTTGAAAATGGTGAAGAAATGAACATGTACTGATTGTCTGAAACTTTTTCCGTTTTTAATTTTTCCTTCAAATCTTGTTTATGAGCAATTAGAAATGTGTTTTGAGGTTGTATTCGAGTTCACGAGAGTGAGAGGAGTTGATCTGGAGCTTTAGAGCTCCAGAAATAACCTGGGGTGGAAGTTTGGGACTTTCAGGGGAGGAGGTTGCCGAAGAAGACGACCGAAACTCTTCTCCGGTGGCCTGAAAGTTATTAGATAAATTAGAAAAATCATAACTTCCTTAGGGTTAAGAGTTAGGTCTTCTCCTTTGGGGTGTGATATCATATGGGGTTAGGGTTCCTTTGTTTGCATTTTCAATTTTTTATCTTGTCGTTTGCTTCTGTTTTTGACTTTTGCATCTCATGTTGCATGAAAACCCTAATTTCTCATCTTCATTTGCATACATCTTGCATAAGCATTCATATAAGAACTTGCCATGACATTCCATGCATTCACATGACATCTAAGACATCATAGGACACATTAGAATCATGTTTGATCATTTCTTCATCCATTTTCCATGTTATGCATTCATTACATTCCATGAACTTTCATGTGCATTCATGCTTCCTACATGCTTCATTTGCATTCTCATCCCTTGTATGATCATCCATAGCACTTGACATACATTTGCATCATCTCATAGCATCACTAACATCATGTATATTCTTCTAGTTTTGGGTTGCATTCTTGCATACATTCCATTTTCATTTCATTCTTTCTTTTATGCTAACCATTTCAGGTGGTAAGTGCATTGAGAAGTGAATTTGACTCCACTTCTCACTTCTCTTCTCTTCTCTCTTGTGCATTCATTGCTTCATTTTGCTTTTGCTTTAGAGTGAGCTTGATCATTCATGTTCTCCATTCACTTTCGTTCTTCAAGTAACTTATCTTCTTAAGTGAAGTCAGTTAACTTGCTTCTTCTGCTTCTCCTTCTTTCATCTACTTCTTCCTTGGTGGTTTCTCTTGAAGATCTCTTGGAAGCCTCATAAACCCTAGGAACATCCAAGCATGGTAACAATTAGGATTTTGATTAGTCCCCCATTAGTTTTACCTTTGTTTCCACTTTTGTGTCTCTATTCTCTTCTCATAATCAGAGACTAAACCTTTAAGGTTTTAAGGCTTTGTGATTAAGATTATTCCTCCATCCTTCTCTTAGGATGGAGTGTATAACTTTAATCCTAAGTGTTAAACCTTTAATTTGTTTAAATCTCTTAATCAATCCATCTTAATAATCACTAAGACAATAGCTTGTAACTTGGGCCTTGCATTAGGGTTTTAATTCTTTCTTAATTGGTTAAGAAGGACTAACCCTAGTGTTAATGGACAAGTCCCCTCAAGTAGTCTTACAAACCATAAAATTCACTTCTTAATCTTACCATTAACTAAAATCCACTTTAATAAAGGCTTTGTTTTGTCATGAGGTTAATCCCTAATCATGGATTAAGTTGGGGTATCTTCCTCAGCTTAAATGCTCTCATGTATTATCCTTCTATTAGGATGGTGTAATGGGTCCATTAAATCCTTGATTATGGCTTAAACTCATTACTTAACACTAAACAAAAACTCCAAAAAACATCTAAATAATCACAAGTAGGTTAATGATCTTAATCCTACATCATGGTAATTGAGTTTGAGGTGCTTACTTCATACTTAAGGTATTCTCATTACACCTAATCAGAGGGAGGATGTGATGAGTTTACTAACCCTTGGTTTAGGCTTAAGCTCATTAACTTACGACAAACACAAAAAGCAATAAAAGATTGAAAAAACAAACAAACAATAATCGTCTCCTCCGGGATTCTTTTCTCATCATCTTCACTCATAAACGAGAACTCGCCTCTTCCGTCTAATGCAAGACAGTTAGCACCTGAGCCAGACAGGTCATACACTTGAGCATAGAAAAGCAAGCAGTTCACAAGTCAATTTATCTTTCAGTCTCTTTGAGTCGAACTACGGTGTTATGACTTCCTCATTGCACGAGAGGATACGTAGGCATAACTTAACTATTATCGAACAAAAGTCTCTGTCTCTTCCCCCCTCTTTCAGCATCCTTTTAAGCCTCATTCCTGAGCATTTTTCACTTTACTTTCCTGCACTGACACTTGCATTCTTTTCCAGCTTTTGCACACAGATAGCACAGACACTACCCCTTTAAACACAAACTTTTAAGCGTGGATCCCGTCGAGTACGACGGACAATCTGGGTGCTAATACCTTCCCAGGTTGTAACCAACCCCCTTTCTCAGTTTCTCTGGTTCGCGACCGTCTTATCCATTTCTTCCCAAGTTTATGCAGCATTACCTTTCCTTCGGGATAAAAATGCCTAGCTGTCGACTCTTTTCACCTTCATTTCATTTCTCCTCTCGCCGACCGTTCGCGCTTGTACCAGGATGCAAATCTTCGGGAGCGACAACTTGGCGACTCTGCTGGGGACCCTTATACTGCAACCAGGGCTTCTAGTTCTTTTTGTGGGTTCCTCCTAGCGCTTGTTTGATTTTTGTTTACGGGGGTGTTATGTGCTACTTGTGCTTGTCTATTTGCTTTATTTATTGCTTTATGTACAGCTTTATTTACTGCTTTCTTTACAGTTTTTTATACATCATACTGTCATCATCATTATGCTGGATCTGGTTTTCCTTGGTGGGTGGGGTTTCATTGAGTGATTAAGGTCCTATACCTGGGACCTGATTGACACCTAGGCTAGAATGGCTTCATATTATTTCCCATTCCATTTCGGTCTGGTGCGGGAATATGAAATACGGTTCAGATGTGGGTTTCTTCTTGAGAACTTTGTGCTACAGATTTCCTGTAGTGCTAGGGCTATCTGGGAAGCCTGCTAAGTATGGATGACCTTTATTATGACCTTCAGAATCTGGGGTGAATTAGAGGAGTATCTTTTATGGTTATTGTAAACATTGTACCTCCGGGATAGAAGTGTTTACACTTCTCATGACTGATCCAAGTATGAGGATCCTTGTTCTAGAACATTACATGTGAGGGGTTTGGGTTATTTACAGGTTTTGCAGGAACCCTTGGCCACATCATACCCTGTTACTGTATTGTTTAAGAATGCTTCACTTTGGACACTTCTTGTGATTACCCCGGACTTGTGACTCTTTATTTGAGTCCCCCACCCTGGTTACTGGATTTCTAAGCCTCCATCCGGACCTTTGAACATACATGGACTTTTACCAGGACATATAATCAGATCCAGCTCTTGATCACAAACCCTTGCATATCATTTGCATATATCATCATTGCATCATTTAACATTTTCTTGTTTGTTCTACAGGGTATCCATCATTTCACATTTGGTTTGGTTTTGACCCCTTCTGCTACTAAGACTACATCAGTTATCTTCTTCAGCACCTTCATCATTTTATCAGTGGTTCTTTTTCAGCATCTCCTTCAGCTTGTCTCCTTCAGCACTTTCATCAGTCTGTCAGAGACTTACCTCCAGCTTATCAGTCAGTGGTCTTCATCAGCAGTTGCTCTCAGCTTTCTCATCAGCATCCATCATCAATATGGCTACTTCAAGAAAGTGCAACATTACTTACCACTTCTTTGAGCCCACCTAGACTGGTATCAGGAAGGTCCAGTCCCTCATTACACCTGACCACATCCCACTATTCAGAGAGCACAATGGTGGTATTTTGGACATGGTCATGGATCTTGTTGCATCTCAGAGGAGCATGATCCATACATGCTTGCAGTTTTATGACCCTCCACTCAGATGCTTCATGTTTCCTGATTTCCAGATGGGACCACTGCTAGAAGAGTTCTCCTTGTTGATTGGAGTTCCTATCAAGAGAGGGATTCTTTTCTACCCAGAGATGACTTCTCCTAGAAATGAAGAGATAGCCAGGGCACTGCATTTGGAGCCTGCCCTCATTGAGCAAAACATGACAACAAAGGCTGGAATTCCAGGCCTCCACCTAGACTTCCTGATTTCCCAGGCCACTCTGAAGGCTGCAGTAGGAGAATGGAAGACTGTCTTTGCACTGTTATCCCTCAGTATATATGGGGTTATATTGTTTGCAGTTGAGCCCAAGTTTGTGAGTAAGAATTCCATCCACCTGTTCTTGTTGAGGAACCTTGTTCCTACATTACTAGGAGACTTCTACTACTCAGTCCGTCAGAGGAATGAGAAGCAAAGAGGGAAGTTGGTCAGATGTTGTGCTCCTCTTTACTACTCTTGGCTGCTCAGACACTTGCCAAAATCAGATGCCTTCTTGAACCCCCATCAGCAGAAGAACTGGGTTAAGAGGTTCATTGCCTTGACATCATATGACATCAGGTGGTGCACCCAGAGCACCAAAGGCAAGGATATTATTACCAGTTGTGGGAAGTAACCTAATGTGCCTCTGATAGGAGTAAAAGGTTGCATCAACTACAACCCTTTACTGTTTAAAAGGAAGTTGGGATATGCTCTGGTTCATCCTCCCAGAGGACAAGATTTGGCTGAGACTCTCTACTGTGAAGTTCAACCCAACTCTACTGTTGTCATAAAAGCTGTCTGGGCTTTGGACAACATCCAGACTAAAGGGACAGCCATCCTTGGAAGGTGCAACAATATTGCTTCAGTCCAGTACTCTGACTGGTCCCGTACTAGAGCTCAGATCACCAGGATGCCTTTCACTTTGGAAGATACACCTGGACCCTCTACAGTGCAACCTGCAGCAACTGTCAGCCTGGAAGAATTTGAAAAGCTGAAAGAGAGGAATGATCAGCTAGCTGAAGCCCTGAAGAAGACTCTCTGGGAGAGAAATGATAGTCGTCTGGACATTGAGAGATTGGAAAGACTCAAGATTGAACATTTGACCAAGATTGAGCATCTGACCAAGATTGAAATGACATATGACTACATCCGGAAGGTAAGAGCAGGGGAGTTGGTTCTGAAGAATGCTTGCAAGGAGGCAAAGATTCAGAAAGCTAGGGCAGAGCATTATCTAGAGGAAAGTCAGGCCAGGTGGATCATGATCACTAAGGCCCGTGCACAAGAAGACCAGAGGACTCAGGCTAAGATAGAGCAGGTGGAGGCTAATGAGAAGAAGCAATAGGAGGCTTTGATGGCAGCTCAGAAGGAGATATCTGAATTGAAACTTCGGGCGGGGTTGAAGAGGTTAAAAGATCAGGAGAAGCATATGAAGCTGACTAGTGCCATTGCTACCAGGAACCTCCTCATCAGGACTATTACAGAGCACCCAGCTGGTCCAGTGACTGAGGCCCTCCTGAAGGAAGTCAGGGAGGATGACTTTGGATTGAATGTCTGATCCTTTTGCTTGTATTTCTTTCTTTTGATGTACTTTTCTTTTGATTTTTGTATTTTTGACCCACCACGGGCATGTATTCTAAACGAACTATGTATTTTCATCCATTGTAATATATCAGTTTGTTTTATTATTTGGTGGGCTTTATATCTCAAAATCATCAGCATTTCCTCGAGGTCTGGAAAGGTCAAAACCAAAGAACCAAACTTGATACCCTTGGAAGACAAATAAGCATATTGCATTGCATACTAACATTTTCTTTGTTTTGTAGGTTTTTGTTTGTTATTGTTTCTCACTTTGCTATGGTTTCAGGAAACATTGCTCGCCGAAGAGTGTTCCCTGTCAACAGAATTCACCGGTACCCAACACGAAACAACCTTCCGGACATTCAGATGGATCAGGTACAGCAAGACCTGAATGAAGTAAGGAACCAAATGGAAAACGAAAGGGTAGAAATGAGAAATCAAATGACCCAATTCATGGTTGTGATGACTGGCTTAGCTCAGAGCCAGGAAAGGCTGAGGGAATTGGTGGAAAGGCAGACTCCTGAAGAACACCACCCTGGTACAGGAGGAACCAGTAACAATGATTGCGGGAAGCCTCGCATTGATCCACCAGAATTTGGGCCTCATCTGAACCCAGATGTTAATGGTGTAAGGAATGTTCAAGGTAACACTGCTGGAGGCAGGATCTTGCAAGAGGATCCCCAAGAAGAACAGTTCACCGTTATTGGAGTTGGGGATGAAGTGTATGACCGTAGGCTGGATGAGATTGCTGAGAAACTAAGGTATCTTAAGTCCCAGAATTCCCTAGGCTTTGATGTAATGGATATGGGGCTGGTAGATGGGGTAAGAATTCCTCACAAGTTCAAACCCCCATGCTTTGAAAAATATAGCGGTACCTCCTGCCCGCGTACTCATCTGTAGTCTTTCTTGGGGAGACTCAAAGCTTATACCATGGACGAGAAGTTATGGATGTTCTATTTTGAGGACAGCCTGACTGGAGCATCAAGAGAATGGTATTCGCATCTGACCAGGGCCACTATAAGATGTTGGAAAGACTTGGCCGAGGCCTTCATCCGTCAATACCAGTACAACTTAGACATGGCTACCAATAGAACCCTTATAATGGGTATGTCTCAGTATTCAAGGGAAAGCTTCCAGGATTATGCTCAGAGGTGGAGACAGCTTGCTGCTGCTGTCCAACCGCCCATGTTTGAATGGGAAATAGCTGACATGTTTATGAACACTCTTCAGGGAACTTGTATTGACTGACTTGCTGCGTTCTCCTCCACTAGCTTTGCTGATGTAGTGCATTTTCAATTTTTTATAATGTTGTTTGCTTCTGGTTTTGGTTTTTGTTTGTTGCATTGATCATAAACCCTAATTTGGGCTTCCATATGCATCCATCTTGCATTCTCTTGCCTCACATGACTTGCCATGACATTTCAAGCATCCATTTGATTCATTTGACATCATAAGACATATTGAAAGCATGTTTGATCATTGCATCATGTATTTGCCATGTTGTATGTCATGTGCACTCCATAACTTTTCATGTATGTCCTTGCTTCTTAACTTGCTTCATTTGCATTCATGAGCTTGTATGATCATTTCCATGGGCTGCCTCATGTTTGTAGCATCTCATAGCATCATTAGCATCATGTATATGCTTCTGGTTTTGTTTCTCATCATGACATTCCATCCCTTTTTGCATTGCATTGCATTTTCTTTTCTAACTTTTCAGGTGGTAAGTGACTTTGAGAAGTGAATTTGCCTTCACTTCTCATAACTTCTCTTCATCTCTTTTATGCATCCTTGCTGCATTTTTATATGTGTTTGAGATTGAGCTTGCTCATTCTTCTTCTTCTTACTTTCTTTCTTCAAGTGACTTGTCTTCTTGAATGAAGCAAGTTACTTTGCTTCTCCTGATCCCTTCATCTGCTTCCTGGTGGTTCCTCTGAAGATCTTCTTTTGAAAACCTCACAAACCTTAGGAACAACCAAGCATGACAATGATTAGGGTTTTTATTAGTCTCCCCACTTAGTTTTACCTTTGTGTCTCTTTGAGTCTTCTCTTCTCACCTCATAATCAGGGACTAAACCCTAAAGGCTTTAAGGCTTTGTGATTAAGCTTATGCCTGCATCCTTATCTTAGGATGGAGTGTATAACTTTAATCCTAAGTGTTAAACCCTTAATGTGTTTAAATCCTTTAATCAATCCATCTAATAATCATCAAGACATCACACTTGTAACTTGGGCCTTGCATTAGGGTTCTAATTCTTCCTTAATTGGTTAAGAAGGACTAACCCTAGTGTTAATGGACAAGTCCCCCTCAAGTTGTCTTACAAATCATAAAATCTACTTCATCATCATACTATTAAATAAAATCCAATTAATCAAAGGCTTGTTTTGTCATGAGTTTAATCCCTAATCATGGATTAGGTTGAGGAGTTTTCCTCAGCTTAAACATTCTCATCTATTATCCTTCTATTAGGATGGTGTAATGAGTCTGTTAAATCCCTGATTATGGCTTAAACTCATTACTTAACACTAAACAAAACCACAAAAACACCTAAATAATCACAAGTAGGTTAATGATCTTAACCCTACACCAAAGGTGATTAAGTGTGTAAAGCTGACTTCACGCTTAAGGTACTCTCATTACCCCTAATCAGAGGGAAGATGTGATGAGTTTACTAAATCCATTGGTTTAGGCTTAAGCTCATTAACTTATGACAAACTTCAAAAAGGCAATAAAAGACTGAAAATTCAAAAACAAACAATAATCGTCTCCTTCGGGATTCTTTTCTCATCTCATTCACTCACAAACGAGAACTTACTTCTTTCGTCTAATGCAAGACAGTTTGCACCTGAGCCAGACAGGTCATACACTCGAGCATAGACAAGTAAGCAGTTCACAAGTCAATTCATCTTTCAGTCTCTTTGGGTCGAACTACGGTGTTCTGACTTCCTCATTGCACGAGAGGATACGTAGGCATAACTTAACAGTTATCGAACAAAAGTCTCTGTATATTCCCCCTCTTTCCAGCATCATTCTTTTAGCCTCATGATCTTGAGCAATTCATTCTCATTCCTACACTGACACATCATTTATACACTTCACACTCCTTTTACACTGACACCTGTACATCCTTTTCCAGTTCATTTATACACAAATTGCACTGACACTACCCCTTTAAAACACCAATCTTTTAAGCGTGGATCCCGTCGAGTACGGCGGACAATCTGGGTGCTAATACCTTCCCAGGTTGTAACCAACCCCCTTTCTCAGTCTCTCTGGTTCGCAAACCGTCTTATCCATCTCCTTCTAGGTCTATGCAACATTGCCTTTCCTCCGGGATAAAAATGCCTAGCTGGCGACTCTATTCATCTCCAGTGAGTTCACGGCTGTGTGTTCTCATTGTTCCCTTCGCCGACCGTTCGCGTCTGTACCCCATTTGACCCGGCTTCATTTGGTGGGAGCGACAGCTTGGCGACTCTGCTGGGGACCCTTATACTGCAACCAGGGCTTCTGGTTCTTTTTGTGGGTTCCTCCTAGCGTTTGTTTGATTTGTGTTTACTGGGGTGTTATGTGCTTACTTGTGTTTGTATATTTGTATTTATTTACTGCTTTATGTACAGTTGTTTTACTGCTTTCTTTATAGCTTTGCATTATATCATACTGTCATGCTGTCTGGCTGGATCTGTTTGTTTGCTTTGGTGGGTGGGTGTTCTACTGAGAGTTAAGGTCCTATACCTGGGACCTGAGTGACACCTAGGCTAGAGTGTTTCATGTTCTTTCCCATTCCATCTCGGTCTGGTGCGGGAATATAAAACACGGTTCAGATATGGGTTTCTTCTTGAGAACTCTGTGTTGCAGATTTCCTGCAATGTTAGGGCTATCTGGGAAGCCTGCTAAGTCTGGATGACCTTTAGTATTGACCTTCAGAAACTGAGGTGAATTAGAGGAGGAACTTTTATGGTTATTGTAAACACTGTACCTCCGGGTCAGAGGTGTTTACACTTCTCATAACTGATCCGAGTCTGAGGATCCTTGTTTTAGAACACCACCTGTGAGGGGGTTGGGCTGTTTACAGGTTTGCAGGTACCCTTGGCCTCAACATACCTTGTTACTTTGTTTGATTAAGAATACTCCATGTTGGAACAGTTCTTGTGATTCTAAACTCTGGACATGTGGCTCTTTATTTGAGCCCCCCACCTTGGTTACTGGATTTATAGACCTCCATCTGGAATTCTTAAACATACTTGGACCTATATCAGGGCATTTGATCAGATCCAGCTCAGTCACAAACCCTTGCATATCATTTGTATACATAACCATTGCATCATATTGACATTTGCTTATTTGTGTTTCAGGGTATCCATCTTCATTTGGTTTTGGTTTTGACCCCATCTTCAGTATTGACCTATCTTCATCAGCATCTGTTTCAGCCATCAGCTATTTGCTTCAGTCACCTGCACCAGCCAGTCAGTGGCCCATTCTTCAGTGTCATCATCAGCACCTGTCTCCACTCATCCTCAACATCATGGCACCTAAAAAGAGTAACATCACCTACCACTTCTTCCAGCCAGAGCTATCTGACATCAGGAGGATTCAGACCCTGGTCACTCCAGACCATATACCACTGTTCAGGGAACACTATGGAGATATACTTGATGTGGTTATGGATCTGGACCCTTCACAAAGGAGCCTGATTCACACCTGCCTTCAGTTTTATGATCCCCCATTGAGATGTTTCACTTTTTAGGACTTTCAGCTGGGCCCTTTATTGGAAGAATACTCATCATTGGTTGGTATACCTATCAGGGGTGGAGTCCCTTTCAACCCTGAGATGGTCTTTCCTGGTAATGAAGAGGTAGCAAAGGCATTACATCTGGAGCCAATTCTGGTTGGGCAGCATATGACTTCTAAGGCTGGAATCCCTGGCCTGCACCTGGATTTCTTGATCTCTCAAGCTACCCTGAAAGCTTCTTTAGGAGAGTGGAAAGCAGTCTGCGCTTTATTGCCCCTGAGCATATATGGGATTATATTATTTGCAGATGAGCCTCGATTCATTAGCAAGAATGCAATCCATTTGTTCATTCTAAGGAACCCAGTGCCAACCTTGTTAGGGGATCTCTACTATTCAGTGCACCAAAGGAATGAAAAGCAGAGGGGAAGACTAGTAAGGTGTTATGCTCCTTTGTTCCATACTTGGCTTCTCAGGCATTTGCCCAAGACAGATGCATTTTTGAATCCTCATCAGCAGAGAAACTGGGCTAAGAGACTCACTGCTCTAACTTCGGCTGATATCAGATGGTGTACTCAAAGCACCAAAGGCAGGGATATCATCACCAGCTGTGGGCATTTTCCCAATGTGCCCTTAATAGGAGTTAAGGGTAGTATTAATTACAATCCTCTGCTGTTCAGAAGGCAACTGGGCTATGCACTGGTCCACACTCCTAAGGCACAGGACTTGGTTGAGACTCTTTATTGTGAGAACAAGCCTAATCTGGCTATTGTTAGGCAGGCAGCCTGGGCCTGGGATAATGTTCAAACCAAGGGAGTAACCATTCTGGGGAAGTGCAACAATGTAGCATCAGCACAATATTATGAGTGGTCCCGTGCCAGGGCTCAATTCTTTGGAATGCCCTTTACCATGGAGGATATGCCTGAATCATCCTCAGCACCACCCCCTGCCATTGTCAGCTTAGAGGAGTTTGAGAGCTTGAAAGAGAGAAATGAGAAGTTGACTCAGGCTTTGCAGAAGACCCTCCGGGAGAGGAATGATGGTAGGATGGACATTGAGAGGCTAGAGAAGCTGAGAGTGGAGCATATGGCTAATATTGAGAAGTCTGAGGATTATATCAAGAAGTCTAGGGCTGGAGAACAAATTTTGAAAAATGCTTGCAAGGAAGCTCAGTTCCAGAAAGCCAGGACTGATTTGTATCTGAAGGAGAGTCAAGCTAGGTGGGTCAGAATCACCGAAGCTCGTACTCTGGAGGATAAAAGGACTCAGGATAAGATTGAACAACTGGAGACTAGTGCAAAAGAGCAGCAGGAAGCCTTGGCAGCAGCCCAGAGGGAGATAGCAGAGCTAAAGATCAGAGCCGGAGTGAAGAGGTCAAAGGACCAAAGTCAACGCAAGAAGCTAACTGCGGCTGTTACTACCCGGAACCTCCTTATCAGGAATCTCATGGAGCGTCCAGCTGATCCTGTGACCGAAGCACTTCTCAAGGAAGTTCGGGAGGATGAGTTTGGTCTCGGTGTTTGACCATTTGCTTGTTGTTGCTTTCATTCCATGTACTTTTATTTTCTTGTAATGTATTTTGACCCCTCAGAGGGCTTGTATTTGTAAACAGACTATGTACCTTTTGCTTTTTGTAATATATGTATCAGTTCGTTCAATCCGAGTTTACTTCAAAAGCAACATCAACAGCATCTTCGAGGGTCTGGAAGGGTCAAAACTGAATGCCAAGCCGGATACCTTGAAAACAAATAGGCATACTGCATTGCATGCTAACCCTTTGTTTGTTTTGTAGGTTTTTGTTTTATTGTCGCTAACTCTGTTGTGATGTTCAGGAACTATTGCTCGACGCCGGGTATTTCCCCTCAACCGTCCGCATCGATATCCAACCCGTAACAACCTTCCAGGCATACAAATGGATCAGGTACAGCAGGACCTTGCAGAGGTCAGAAATCAAATGGCAAACGGAAGATTGGAAATGAGAACCCATATGACACAGTTCATGGAAGTGATGAACAATATGGCTCAGAGCCAAGAAAGATTGAGAGCCATGGTGGAAAGGCAGAATCAGGAAGAACCCCATGTAGGGACTGCTGGGACTAGCAACAACGAGAGGGTCCAACCTCATGTCAATCCCCCTGTATTTGGACCCCACCTCCATCCTGAGGTCAACATTCCTGCAAATGTTCAAGGGACTGCCACTGCAGGCAGGGTACTGCAAGAAGACCCCCAGGAGGATCAATTCACAGTAATGGGTGCTGGGGAAGAAGCTTATGACAGAAGGCTGGATGAGATAGCTGAAAAGTTAAGATCCTTAGAGTATCAAAACTCTTTGGGTTTCGATGTCATGGACATGGGCTTGGTAGACGGGGTCAGGATTCCCCATAAGTTTAAGCCTCCTTGTTTTGAAAAGTACAACGGGACTTCCTGCCCACGGACCCACTTGCAATCTTTTCTGGGGAGATTGAAAGCCTATACCATGGATGAGAAGATATGGATGTTTTATTTTGAGGATAGCTTAACTGAAGCGTCAAGAGAATGGTACTCCCACCTGACAAGAGCAACCATCAGGTGTTGGAAGGATTTGGCAGAAGCTTTCATTAGACAATATCAGTACAATTTAGATATGGCATCTAACAGGACCCTCCTAATGGGAATGTCACAGTCGTCTAGAGAAAGTTTCCGAGAGTATGCCCAGAGATGGAGGCAATTGGCTGCTGCTGTTCAGCCACCTATGTCGGAGAGGGAAATGGCAGATATGTTTATGAACACCCTCCAAGGAACATATATTGACAGGATAGCTGCTTTCTCTTCCACTAGCTTTGCAGATGTTGTCATAGCTGGGGAAAGAATTGAGAGCCTGTTAAAGATGGGCAAGATTTCTGACAACGGTGCCAGCTCGTCCAGCAATACAAGGAAGCCTTTTGCAGGCCCAAGAAGAACTGGCGAGACCAATGCCATCCACACCAACAGGGGCAGACCCCAGTATGTTCACAGGTCTGTGGCAGCAGTCACCATTCCCGCTCCAGCTCATCCACAACCAGCTTATCAACCTCCGCAACAAAACTATCAGCAACAACCTCAGTACCATCAGCAAGCTCAATATCCTCCGAGGAACTACAACAACACCAACAACAACAATCAGCAAAGGCCATTCCAACAGAGACCCTCTCAGGCCAATAGGGTGATCGAGCCGATCCCTATGCCATATGCTACATTACTGCCACAACTCCTGAAACTCAACCTAGTTGAGCTAAGGACATTGGCACCTCCAGATCCTAATAGTCTACCCAGGAATTATGACTCCAACGCCAGATGTGCTTTTCATTCAAATGCACCTGGCCACAGTACAGAGAAGTGCAGAGCCTTGCACATGAAGGTACAAGACCTGGTAGACTCTAAGGCCCTGAATTTCGCACCACCACCCAATGTTAACAAGAACCCTATGCCAAACCACGGAGGTCCCAGAATCAATGCTATTGAAGAAGACAAGCTG
Source organism: Lathyrus aphaca (assembly GCA_963966055.1). Classification (NCBI taxonomy): domain Eukaryota; kingdom Viridiplantae; phylum Streptophyta; class Magnoliopsida; order Fabales; family Fabaceae; genus Lathyrus; species Lathyrus aphaca. The sequence goes on from OZ014521.1 coordinate 451,578,732, forward strand.
TCTTATTTGATAACCAGTGTGGGTCAGATTCGGACACCGTTGGTAGAGATCAAGGCCCAGCTCCTCGAATGTCAAATATTCCCGGGATGCGAGCTAGGGTGTGCTTATTGCAACATTTCAGTGAATGGTTGTGATAACTTGAGAAATGGCATAGATGGTCTCATTCAGAGTGGCCAACTTCAAATCACCACATCATTTCCTACAAATCCAGCAATCTCATCAGCAACAGTTCCCGAGTCTTCTACAACTGCAACAACCATTGTTCCAGACAACTCTTCGGTTTCATCAACAAGTGCTTCACCTATCACTTCAGCTGACCAGATATCAACGAACATTCCTGCTACAACTTCAGCACCACTTCATTTTGAATCTCCTACAACAACAACACCCATCCTTCTAACAATGTCTCCTACAACATCAACAACAAACAATGAAGATGTCTCCACAGTTACAATTTATTATGATCCCGAAAACAGTTCTGCTTACAACTCACAAAATGCTACTCCCATCAGAGCACCAGTCATGATATACTACGACCCACAGACTATCACAGTCCCTTCCGCAGCTGCCATCAGTCCAGTCACTATCACAGTGCCTGGACCAGTACCTTATGAAAGCAGTAATGCCATCCCTTGGCACTACGGCTCTGACCTGTACTGCGAAGGACAGAAAATCACTCTTGAATCATCAACACCTGCACCACAAATAGATAATGTGGGAGGAGGCGGAGGCTTCACTCGAAGCGGACGTCTCTTTGCTCCACAAATTCAAAGACCCACTGCCGAAGCAGAAGCTGCTGCCAAGGCAAAAGGGAAAAGCTTGTTACAGGGAGAGCAGGTTGTTAAGGAAGCTTTGAAAACACCCTTTGATCAAGAAGTTGATGAGTTCATGAGAATCATCAAGAAAAGTGATTACAAAATAGTGGATCAGCTTCATCAGACGCCTTCCAAGATCTCAATCCTATCATTGCTTATGTGCTCCGAAGCCCATCGGAATGCACTACTCAAAGTTTTGCACGCAGCTTATGTGCCTGAAGAGATCACTGTCAATCAGTTAGAAACTGTGGTTGGAAATGTTAATGCTAGTCACGGACTAGGGTTCACCAACACTGATTTGACTACGGAAGGCCGCAACCATAACAAGGCTTTGCACATAACCATGGAATGTAAAGGTGCAGTCCTTTCCCATGTGCTGGTAGACACGGGGTCATCCCTCAATGTCTTACCTAAAAAAGCTCTTGTGAAGCTAGAGTATGACGGATTGGCGTTGCAACCCAGCAACCTGGTAGTGAGAGCCTTTGATGGTTCAAAGAGATCGGTTCTGGGAGAGATTGAGTTGCCTATAACGATTGGCCCGCAAACTTTCAAAACGACCTTCTACGTGATGGATATACAGCCTGCCTACAGCTGTCTATTGGGTAGGCCATGGATTCACGCCACTGGCGCCGTGACCTCAACCTTTCACCAGAAGTTAAAATTCGAGTGGGAGGGTCAAGTCGTTACTATCTGTGGAGAGGAGGATATTTTCGTCAGCCACCTGGCTACCTACAAATATATTGAGATGGATGGGGAGATCCACGAAACAATGAGTCAAGGGTTTGAGGCCTTGAACGTAAATGAAACATCTGCTGTACCTGGAACCTCAATGACATCATATCAGCAAGCCCGGAAGGTTGTTGAGGAAGGAAGTGCCCAAGGCTGGGGCAAATTGTTATCGGTGGAGAAGAAAGAGGACAGATTTGGGTTGGGTTACAAACCAACTCAACAAGATCAAGCAGAGGCTGCAAAAGAGCCCAACTTTGTTAGTGGGGGAATGCTCACCCCTGATGCTGTCAACAATTTGGAAGACGAGGATGAAGGCGACCGCGACCTGGAGAGTTGGATCCGTCCAAAGATCCCGGGGAGCAGTATCTCAAACTGGTCTTCCCAGGAAATTATAAGAGTTACTCATGCAGAGTAATTATTATTTCCTGTATTTTTATAGCATGCATCAAAGTCTTGCATCTTGCCCAATATGACAAGACTCATTTTGTAATCGGGCCATCTGAAGTTTTTGTGCAACAAGATTAATCAATGAAATATCAGACATCTTTTGCAAATGAGTCTTTTCTCTTTTCCGTTCACTGTTTTTTCCATTTTTCTTTTTGCACAAAAAATAAATGGCGATGTTTTCAAAATGACAGCTTTATTTCACTTTCCTAAACAAGATTAAAATCAAATCACTAAAATGAACAAACTGAACCCTTGCAGAGTGTGCCTTCCAGACAGCACCGACAACAGCACGGCTATGACTTTGTATGACTTTGACAATCCAATCAATCAAGCTGATGAAGGGGTTGAAGAAGAATATGAGCTTCCTGAAGAGCTAGCCAGGTTGTTAAGACAAGAGGAAAAGGTTATCACTCCTCACCAGGAGGAGGTTGAAACGATCAATCTTGGTACAGATGAAGACGTGAAAGAAGTTAAAATCGGGGCCTGCCTGCAAGACTCAGTGAAGAGACAACTGGTTGACCTGCTTCAAGAATATGTGGACGTGTTCGCTTGGTCTTATCAAGATATGCCAGGGTTGGACATCGACATTGTTGTGCACAGGTTGCCTTTAAGAGAAGAATGCCCGCCGGTTAAACAGAAACTGCGCCGTACTCGCCCAGACATGGCAATGAAAATCAAAGAAGAGGTACAAAAGCAATGGGACGCCGGGTTCCTTGCCGTGACTAGCTATCCACCGTGGGTTGCTAATATAGTACCTGTGCCTAAGAAAGACGGCATAGTAAGAATGTGTGTTGACTACCGGGATCTGAACAGAGCTAGCCCGAAGGATGACTTCCCTTTACCTCACATTGATGTATTGGTGGATAACACGGCTCAGTTCTCGGTATTCTCCTTCATGGATGGATTTTCAGGATATAATCAGATTAAAATGTCACCTGAAGACATGGAGAAGACAACCTTCATCACACCCTGGGGCACGTTCTGCTACAAGGTAATGCCATTTGGGCTCAAGAATGCCGGTGCAACGTACCAACGGGCTATGGTGACATTATTCCACGATATGATCCATAAAGAAATAGAATGTTATGTGGATGACATGATTGCCAAGTCCCTTACTGAGGAAGACCACCTGGTGAATCTGCTAAAACTGTTCAAGCGTCTGAGGAAATACCAATTGAAGTTGAACCCCAACAAATGCACATTCGGGGTGAGATCTGGTAAGCTGCTGGGTTTTATTGTAAGCGAGAAAGGGATTGAAGTTGACCCTGATAAAGTCAAAGCCATCCAAGAGATGCCTGCACCAAAGACAGAAAAAGAAGTTCGAGGGTTCTTAGGTCGATTGAAATACATTTCAAGGTTCATATCTCACCTTACAGCAACCTGTGAACCCTTGTTCAAATTGTTGAGAAAGGAACAAACGGTCAGGTGGAATGAAGACTGTCAGAAGGCTTTTGACAAGATCAAGGAGTACTTACAAGAACCTCCAATCCTTATGCCTCCAGTTGAAGGAAGACCTCTGATCATGTACTTGACAGTATTAGAAGAGTCAATGGGGTGTGTGCTGGGCCAGCATGACGAGTCTGGTCGAAAAGAGTATGCAATATACTACCTAAGCAAAAAGTTTACCGACTGTGAACAACGTTATTCACTGCTCGAGAAAACTTGCTGTGCTTTAGCGTGGGCTGCTCGCCGACTGAGACAGTATATGTTGACCCACACCACTTTGTTGATCTCAAAGATGGACCCAGTTAAGTATATTTTCGAGAAGTCAGCGCTTACTGGACGGGTTGCAAGATGGCAAATGATCCTTACAGAGTATGACATCCAATACACATCTCAGAAAGCCGTCAAGGGCAGTGTACTGTCTGAATATCTTGCTGAGCAACCCATTGATGATTACCAGCCTATGAGATTTGACTTCCCTGATGAAGACATCATGTTCATAAAAGCAAAAGATCATGAAGAGCCTGTTCACATTGAAGGGCCTGACCCAGAAGAAGAATGGACTATGATGTTTGATGGGGCTGTTAATATGAATGGTCGTGGTGTTGGTGCAGTACTCATTACACCTAAGGGGGTTCACATGCCTTTCTCGGCAAAACTCACTTTCAACTGCACTAACAACGAAGCTGAATACGAAGCTTGCATTATGGGTCTTGAGGAAGCCATCGACCTCAGGATCAAGACATTGACCGTGTTCGGAGATTCAGCTCTGGTAATCAATCAAACCAACGGCAAATGGTACACCCACCAGGATCATCTGATACCTTACAGGGATTATACAAGGAGGTTATTGACTTTCTTTACAGCAGTCAAGCTTGAGTATATCCCTCGGGATGAAAATCAGTTTGCATATGCTCTGGCCACCATTTCGTCCATGATCAAAGTTCAGGCTGCCAACTTTGTACCTCTAATCTCAGTGTCCAGACTTGACAGACCAGCATATGTGTTCGCAGCAGATGTTGTTAAAGATGATAAGCCTTGGTTCCATGACATTAAGTGCTTCTTGGAGGATCAAACATACCCACCTGGGGCATCTTCCAATGATAAGAAGACTTTGAGAAGGCTTGCTGGTAGTTTCTTCTTGAACACTGATAGTTCCCTATACAAAAGGAACTTTGATATGGTACTCCTCAGATGCGTCGACATGACGGAAGCAGACTTGTTGATGCATGAAGTGCACGAAGGATCCTTTGGTACCCATGCTGGAGGGCATGCCATGGCTAAGAAATTGCTAAGGTCAGGTTATTACTGGATCACAATGGATGCTGACTGTTGTACCTATGCCAGAAAATGCCATAAATGCCAGATTTATGCGGATAAGGTGCATGTGCCTCCCAATCCTTTGAATATAATGTCTTCACCCTGGCCCTTCTCTATGTGGGGCATTGACATGATCGGGAAGATTGAACCGACCGCTTCAAACGGCCACAGATTCATCCTGGTCGCCATTGACTATTTCACCAAGTAGGTTGAAGCAGCTTCCTATGCCAACGTTACAAGACAAGTAGTAGCCAGATTTCTGAAAAGAGACATCATCTGTCGGTATGGAGTGCCCGAGCGAATCATTACTGATAATGGTTCCAACCAAAACAACAAAATGATGGCAGAACTGTGCCGGGACTTCAAGATCCAACATCACAATTCTTCTCCTTACAGGCCAAAGATGAATGGCACTGTTGAGGCAGCAAACAAGAATATCAAGAAGATTGTGCAGAAGATGGTAGTCACTTACAAAGACTGGCATGAAATGCTACCGTTTGCCTTGCATGGGTACCGCACGTCAATCAGAACATCGACTGGGGCAACGCCGTACCAGCTCGTGTATGGTATGGAAGCAGTCATACCTGTTGAAGTTGAATTACCCTCCCTACGGGTACTAATGGATGTTAAGCTGAACGAAGCAGAGTGGGTCAGGGCCCGATACGAACAATTGAGTCTGATTGAAGAGAAAAGATTGGCTGCAACCTGTCATGGGCAGTTATATCAGAAAAGGATGAAGAAGGCCTTCGATCAGAAAGTCAGGTACCGAGAGTACCAAGTAGGAGATCTTGTGCTGAAAAGAATCCTCCCTCCTCATACAGACCACAGGGGCAAATGGACTCCAAATTATGAAGGACCATTTGTAGTGAAGAAAGTTTTCTCTGGTGGAGCACTGATGCTCAGCACCATGGATGGTGAAGATTTCCTGTCCCCTGTGAATTCAGATGCAGTTAAAAAATACTTCGCATAAAATGACCCGCTGGACATAAAAACAGAATGTGAGTCCAGGCAAAAATAGGGCATTCCGGCGAGTCAAAAACAGAATAAAAGACTCGGGCAAAAATAAGGGAAAATAAGCAAAAAATGTACACCCACTGAGTTGAAAAGCCGCATCGGACAGCTCAGGCAAAAATGGGTATCCCGATGGATTGAAAACCCGAAAGGGCGATCCATGCAAAATAAGGGAATAAGCGAACAACTGCATTCTGAATTCGTCTGTATCACTTACAACTTGGTAAGTTTCGGAAGGATCAAGCTTCAAATCAGAATCAGCCTTCTTCAGAAAGCAAGACGAGAAGAGCGTCAAAAGTCATACGAGTCATAGTAAAGAGGAAGCTCCTCAAAGCGTCATCAACATTGCCAGCATTTTGTTTCTCAATTTGTAACAATCTCCTCATTTCAGGGGATATGTTCCTTTGACTGTATCTCGCCAATTCAGGGCATATGGATTAATAAAATCAGATTTTCAGTCATGTCTCGTCTTGTACATTTTTATTTTTGCAAAAAAATGTCTGATGTCTTAAGAAAAAAAACTGATTGCATAAAACACAGATGTTTATTTTCAAAGGAAAAGCGTGCTTACAGGAAATATACTTACTCTCGGAAGTATCTAATTCCTATGACGGAATCCAGTAAGGGATACCTCGGGATTATTTGTGCGTTTCTCTGTCTTTTCAGGTTTGCAGGAATCCAGAACGCAACTTGGGGCACGTAAGTTTCATCCCAGCAAGTGGGCAAATCAACACTCAATCTTAGCACCCGAAGTGCTATATCCCCAGCTGAGTTGCCTCTCATGACTTCCCCCAGCTGGGCCGCCACTTGCTACTGCTCCCAGCCGAGTTGCCATTTCATCCTCATCCGAGTACAAAAGTTAGGGAACCATCCCCCCACAGAGCTTCAGCCTCTATCCAGAAGGGCAACGCACGAAGGAATCACAACAGAGTGACGAAAGTTTCTACAAACCCCAGCTGGGTCTCTCATTGATCCATTTCCCCAAGCAGATACATCTCATCGGATCTACCAATGATCTCATCCCCAACTGGGATGTCCATTTCAAGCAAATCGATCGAAGATCTTCGTGGCAACGGGATCCAAATCCCGGTTTGGTATCTTTGCATAATCATAGCATTTGCATCATGTTCACCCACAAAGCGTAGCATTCCGTTTTAACACGGAGCATTACGGCAAAAATCCAACACATAGCATAATCATAAGCCGTGTCTTAAACCAACACTTGTGAATAATGACAGTTCATCAATGTACAGGAAAATCCCCACTAGAGTCTCCAGCAAAAGCAGCTGCCTCACAATCCACAAATACCAGTATATACTCATTTTGACACCCGTCCGTGCCACCTTTCCCCAGTAAAGTCGCCTGAACACCGTTTACGAACAAGATCACCCGTATTACAGATACTTCCTGACACCCGTCCGTGTCATACTCCCAGCAGAAAGCCAAAGACATCCCTTTTGCACTCACATTTACCTATATACACTTTCTTGACACCCGTCCGTGTCGTATCTCCAGCGCAGTCGCCTACACTTTTACAATGTACTTGTTGATATTACTATACTTTTCTCTCTTGACACTCGTCCGTGTCACCCTCCCCAGCAGATAAACACTCATCTATACAATACTCGTACTCACTACTCATGTTACACTTATACAAATACTCGTCCGTATCTTGTATATACCATTTATATCCCCACAGATTCGACACTCGTCCGTGTTCTTTGTTAACCAGTTGATACTCGTCCGTATCATCATCTTTGAACATATGTCAGCGTTTGTTTCTACATGATACTCGTCCGTATCGTAGTCTTAAGGATGCTCGTCCGCATCTTTAATCCATACACTGTGTCAAATACTCTTGTCTTCTTGAATATAGACACTCGTCTGTGTCTACTATTCCCCAGAAGAGTCCTCTCGGATTCAACACTCGTCCGTGTTCCTTGTTAACCAGTTGATACTCGTCCGTATCATCATCTCTGAACACGAGTCAGTATTTGTTTCTACCCGATACTCGTCCGTATCGTAGTCTAAAGGATGCTCGTCCGCATCTTTAATCTATACACAGCGTCTAAACACTTATACCTTTTGTTTCTTGGATATAAACACTCGTCCGTGTTTACTATTCCCCAGTAGATTGCCAACAAAGCAAATTTTCTTTTTATCTGACACTCGTCCTGTGTTATGATAAACCCTGAGAGCAGCCGTACCCTGCTAGGTGGTCGTCCTCCACCTCTTGATGGTCGTCCTCCATCATGCTCATCCGATGGCCGTCCCCATCGTTGATATTTTAGCAGCCGTACCCTGCTAGGTGGTCGTCCTCCACCTCTTGATGGTCGCCCTCCATCATGCTCATCCGATGGCCGTCCCCATCGTTGATATTTTTAGCAGCCGTCCCCTGCTAGGTGGTCGTCCTCCACCTTTTGATGATCGTCCTTCATCATTTTATCCAATGGCCGTCCCCATTGTTGATTTTGGTTATCTGGCATTCGTCCTATGTCATGATAAACCTTGAGAGCAGCCGTCCCCTGCTAGGTGGTCGTCCTCCACCTCTTGATGGTCGCCCTCCATCATGCTCATCCGATGGCCGTCCCCATCGTTGATTTTCTATCCGGCATTCGTCCTATGTCGCGATATTTTCGGCAGCCGTACCCTGCCAGGTGGTCGTCCTCCACCTTAGATGACCGTCCCTCATCTTAACCCAACAGAGCAGCCGTCCCCTGCTAGGTGATCGTCCTTCACCTTTGATGATCGTACCTCATCATCTGTTTTATTTCATTTATTCTTTAACCCGATGGCCGTCCCCGTCGTGGTCCCTTTTCTTTTTAACCCGATGGCCGTCCCCATCGTCGGTTACTTTATCTTTATGAACTTGATGGCCGTCCCCGTCATGTTTCATTAATCCCCAGAGAATTTTATAGCTTTATCTTGATGGCCGTCCCCATCATAATCCTTCTATCCCCAGCATGTCGGTCGTCCCCGTCATTGCTCTTTACCCAGCAGTCGTCCTCTGCTCGACGGTCGTCCTCCGTCGCCCACACCTTACAATATACTTTATTTTCTTTTACAATCTATATCCCTTTTATTCTTCATTCTGTGAGTGCAAATTTTGGACTGTCTTTGGTATTCAACCACAAGTTATCTCGCTTGCCTGTTAAGCCGTTGCTTACATCCTGCACAGCTAACTCATGTTTGAATAGGGGCAGCTGTAAACACCCCAAATTTGCCCTCACCCATTCCCACCATGGCTTGTGACCATTTCATATGCATAAACACAATCATAACATCTCATACCACAATTTTGAGCCTTTTGCATTGGTTCTAAGTCATCTGCATCTAGGGTTTGTGATCTGAGCAATCCCAGAGCTTCTTGAGCCACTCCAAAGGTCAACAATCACATCAAAGGGGTATATGTGAGTTCAAGCATCATATTATGTCTTCCCAAAGTCAAGAATGCCAAAGAATCACAAGAACTGGGATTGGTATGGATGCAGAGCCAGGTTTGACTGCACAGTTGACCTAAAATTAGGGTTTTGGTTTCAGAGGCCATAACTCCAAATTTTTTGGTTATTCTTGTTTCTATTGGTCTCTATATGGTATAGGGAGTATGCATATCAATTTTCATGAAGAAATTCCATGGGAAAGTCATCTGATCAAGAGTTGACTTTCTAGACAAGTCAGTGCAAAATCAGGGCATCTGAGGCCCCCAATGACCCAACCAAGGGGTAATCTTCATCATTTTGAGAGCATATGATCTTTATTTGATCATGGAAGAGGTTGGAAGTCCACAAAATTCAAGAATTTGAAGTTTTTGCAGAGTTGACTTTTTTGGGCATGGTTGACTTTTAAAGGATATGTCATTTTATGCCACTTTTCAAGCCTTGCTTTTTGATCCAAAAATGCTTCAAATGGAAAAACTTTGGTCATGAAAGTTGTAGATTAGATCTTTCCCTTTTCAAAAAGTACAAGAACATGATCTAATTCATTTTGGATCAAAAGTTATGGTATGTCAAAGTTGGCAAAAATCACTAATTTTCAAGTTATGCACTAAAAGGAAAACTTGCAATTTCATGTATCAAGCATTCTAGTGACTTCAAAACTTCATCACATGATCATACATGACCTAACAAACAGAATTGGCCCAAGGGATTTTGCATTGCTTGCCTTGATTTTCAAGAAATCCATAAGATATTTTCCATTACAAGTGCAAAAGATGGATTTTTGGCAAAGTCATTTTCCAAAGAGCTATGTGATTACCAACTGATTTCTATGCATTGCCATGACCAATTAAGACATCATGTAACAAAATTCAGCAAGAAATGCTTCATGTACATAGCATAAAATCTCAAGAAAGCACAAGTTGTCAAGTTGCAAAATCACTCTCAAATCATGATCCATATGTTGCAGTCAGCTACAAGCAATCCAAGGGCTCTCCACAACTCAAGCTGAAGCCAGACATGACCTCAAACTGCTGCTGCCATAGCCCATGCTTCAAGTACCAATCACATTGACTTTTTGGCAAAAGCTCCCATACTCATGGAATAGTAAACAGCCACCCTACTGACCTGCCCCACAGGCTATCCACACAACTTGGAGATGTTATAGCAAAGCATTGAGCATTGAAGCTGGCCAGAACTCACTCTCCACAAAAACTATCACAAAGCTTCCCTTCTTCGAATCACCTTCCACAGCCACCAAACATCAAAACTCTCTTCACCAACAAATCAAACACATAAAAAGGAACCAGAATCAGCCATTAACAGAGCTTGAAACCACTCATACACAAACTCCATTTTCTGATACACCAGAACTGGACCTCTCAAAATAGCTTGCTTAAGCTCATTCCAAGCCTACCATTAGCATCAGGAGAACCATTGGAGTGAGTCTGCATCAAGGAGAAGCCCAGAAAGCCCAGAAACAGGATCTTCCATCTCAGGTATGGCCATGAACTTTTTCTCTCAGAGCTTGCATTTTAAGTTATAAATTGATTGCTTATGTCTTGCTGGTCATGGGGATGGGTTTAGAATTGAAAATGAGTGAGAAATGAGGATTTACCAAAGCTCTGAAACTTTGCCCGTAAATCTTCATGGCTTCGATTCTCTTAGTTCAAGCATGAGAAATTTAGTTTGAGAGATGATTTGAGTGAGGTTTGAGTAGAGGAATGTTTCCCTGGCTTTAATTTGAAGAATGGTTGCCTGAATCATGATCTAGGGTTTTGTTGTCACCGGAGAAGATGACCGGAGCTTCCCTCCGGTCACCTGAATGTCATTTGCCCTAACCCCAGTCATTAACTTCCATTTGAATCTCATGCGTCAGATTGCTTGACTTTGTTGACTTCCCGCGTGCATGAATGGCCCAGATTCGTTCATTTGCCCTAATCCACTTTAGTTAGTTTAATTAATCATAATTAAATTAATTTAATCAGATGCAATCCAGGCCCTTTAAAAACGCGCGCAGTCAACCCTTTCAAACTCAGGATCCATCCCAGCGTTCCATTCAGTTGACTTTTCCATTTTCTTTATTTTAATTCATTTATTTCATATTTGTTTATACAATTTATTTAAAATAGCAAAAATGTTTTAAAAATTATGAAACTTTTTGTCAAGAGTTTCATTAATTTTTAAAACACAAAAATATTTTTATTTTCATTTTTAGCATTAAAAAAGTATTTTTAAATATTTAAAAGTTTATTTTTAATTGATTAATGAAAATTAATTTATTAAAAATACTTTTAGGTATTTAAAAATCACCAAAAAAATTCATGAAATGTTCTAAGACATTTAGAAACATTGTCCAACCTTCAAACCAAATTTCTTTTTTGATCTTGATGCATTTTGAGAATTTTTCATTGAATTAAAATCATTTTTATGCATTAATTTGATCCAAAGTTCCAAAAATCATTCCTGCCTATCCATGAAGAGTTGGACATTGATTCTTTTTGCATTGCATTATGTTTAGCATGTAGTTTGTGAGATTAAATGGCCATGATTTGATCTTTCATTTTCCATTTGTTTGGTAATTTTCTTGTTTAGGAACCCTAAAACCCTAGAAATCTTAAGAAAACCATAACTTGAAATTGGTTAAGAGTTGAGACCTCTCCTTTGGGCAGTGGGTTAGTATAGGTTTAGGGGTCCTTTGAGTGCATTTTCAATTTTTTATAATGTTGTTTGCTTCTGGTTTTGGTTTTTGTTTGTTGCATTGATCATAAACCCTAATTTGGGCTTCCATATGCATCCATCTTGCATTCTCTTGCCTCACATGACTTGCCATGACATTTCAAGCATCCATTTGATTCATTTGACATCATAAGACATATTGAAAGCATGTTTGATCATTGCATCATGTATTTGCCATGTTGTATGTCATGTGCACTCCATAACTTTTCATGTATGTCCTTGCTTCTTAACTTGCTTCATTTGCATTCATGAGCTTGTATGATCATTTCAATGGGCTGCCTCATGTTTGTAGCATCTCATAGCATCATTAGCATCATGTATATGCTTCTGGTTTTGTTTCTCATCATGACATTCCATCCCTTTTTGCATTGCATTGCATTTTCTTTTCTAACTTTTCAGGTGGTAAGTGACTTTGAGAAGTGAATTTGCCTTCACTTCTCATAACTTCTCTTCATCTCTTTTATGCATCCTTGCTGCATTTTTATATGTGTTTGAGATTGAGCTTGCTCATTCTTCTTCTTCTTACTTTCTTTCTTCAAGTGACTTGTCTTCTTGAATGAAGCAAGTTACTTTGCTTCTCCTGATCCTTTCATCTGCTTCCTGGTGGTTCCTCTGAAGATCTTCTTTTGAAAACCTCACAAACCTTATGAACAACCAAGCATGACAATGATTAGGGTTTTGATTAGTCTCCCCACTTAGTTTTACCTTTGTGTCTCTTTGAGTCTTCTCTTCTCACCTCATAATCAGGGACTAAACCCTAAAGGCTTTAAGGCTTTGTGATTAAGCTTATGCCTGCATCCTTATCTTAGGATGGAGTGTATAACTTTAATCCTAAGTGTTAAACCCTTAATGTGTTTAAATACTTTAATCAATCCATCTAATAATCATCAAGACATCACACTTGTAACTTGGGCCTTGCATTAGGGTTCTAATTCTTCCTTAATTGGTTAAGAAGGACTAACCCTAGTGTTAATGGACAAGTCCCCCTCAAGTTGTCTTACAAATCATAAAATCCACTTCATCATCATACTATTAAATAAAATCCAATTAATCAAAGGCTTGTTTTGTCATGAGTTTAATCCCTAATCATGGATTAGGTTGAGGAGTTTTCCTCAGCTTAAACATTCTCATCTATTATCCTTCTATTAGGATGGTGTAATGAGTCTGTTAAATCCCTGATTATGGCTTAACCTCATTACTTAACACTAAACAAAACCACAAAAACACCTAAATAATCACAAGTAGGTTAATGATCTTAACCCTACACCAAAGGTGATTAAGTGTGTAAAGCTGACTTCACGCTTAAGGTACTCTCATTACCCCTAATCAGAGGGAAGATGTGATGAGTTTACTAAATCCATTGGTTTAGGCTTAAGCTCATTAACTTATGACAAACTTCAAAAAGGCAATAAAAGACTGAAAATTCAAAAACAAACAATAATCGTCTCCTTCGGGATTCTTTTCTCATCTCATTCACTCACAAACGAGAACTTGCTTCTTCCGTCTAATGCAAGACAGTTTGCATCTGAGCCAGACAGGTCATACACTCGAGCATAGACAAGTAAGCAGTTCACAAGTCAATTCATCTTTCAGTCTCTTTGGGTCGAACTACGGTGTTCTGACTTCCTCATTGCACGAGAGGATACGTAGGCATAACTTAACAGTTATCGAACAAAAGTCTCTGTATATTCCCCCTCTTTCCAGCATCATTCTTTTAGCCTCATGATCTTGAGCAATTCATTCTCATTCCTACACTGACACATCATTTATACACTTCACACTCCTTTTACACTGACACCTGTACATCCTTTTCCAGTTCATTTATACACAAATTGCACTGACACTACCCCTTTAAAACACCAATCTTTTAAGCGTGGATCCCGTCGAGTACGGCGGACAATCTGGGTGCTAATACCTTCCCAGGTTGTAACCAACCCCCTTTCTCAGTCTCTCTGGTTCGTAAACCGTCTTATCCATCTCCTTCTAGGTCTATGCAGCATTGCCTTTCCTCCGGGATAAAAATGCCTAGCTGGCGACTCTATTCATCTCCAGTAAGTTCACGGCTGTGTGTTCTCATTGTTCCCTTCGCCGACTGTTCGCGTCTGTACCCCATTTGACCCGGCTTCATTTGGTGGGAGCGACACCCCGAAGGGCGGGTGAAACAAATGCTATTCATACAGGCAGGGGCAGACCCCAATATTCTCACAGATCAGTAGAAGTCGTTACTATCCCGGCTCCAGTTCCACAACAACCACTTTTTCCTCAACAACAGCAACAACAACAACACTATCAGCAACAACCACATTTTCCGCAACAAAGATCATATAATAACAACAACAACCAACAACAGCGCCCCTTTCAACAGAGGCCATCTCAAGCAAACAGGGTGATTGACCCCATTCCTATGCCATATGTCGCCCTACTGCCATAACTCCTGAAGCTCAACCTGGTTGAGTTAAGGACGTTGGCTCCACCAGATCCTTTCAACCTCTCGAAGAATTATGATGCCAATGCTAGGTGTGCCTTTCATTCCAACGCACCTGGTCACAATACTGAGAAGTGTAGAGCCTTGCAAATGAAGGTTCAGGATCTGGTCGATTCCAAAGCTCTCAACTTCGCACCTCCTCCAAATGTTACCAGAAATCCTATGCCTAGTCATGGTGGGCCTAGGATTAATGCCATAGAGGAGGACCAACCATCTGCATTGATTAATAGTATTGCACATATTCGAACGCTGCTGGCAGAAATCAAAGCTCAACTCTTAAGATGCCAAGTATTCCCAGGTTGTGAGGCCTGATACGAATCGTGCAAGACTGCTATTAATGGTTGTGAGAGGCTAAGGCTTGGCATAGATGGCCTTATCAGAGATGGAATTTTACAAATTACCACAACGACATCTACAACATCAACAACTCTTTCTTCAGCAACAATAGATCCTCCTACAACATCAACAACTCTTTCTTCAGCAACAATAGATCCTCCTACAACATCAACAACTCTTTCTTCAGCAACAATAGATTCTCCTACAACATCAACAACTCTTTCTTCAGCAACAATAGATCCTCCTACAACATCAACAACTCTTTCTTCAGCAACAATAGATCCTCCTACAACATCAACAACTTTTTCTTCAGCAACAATAGATCCTCCTACAACATCAACAATAGATCCTCCTACAACTACAACAACTATCACTCCCACCGATTCATCCACGACTCCAGCAATCACTCCATCCATTATTTCAACAAACCGAAGTTCAGTTACGCTTACTTCTACAACGTCAACACCCATCATATCAAAGGAATCGCCTACAACACCAACAAACGCTAACGAAGATGTCTCAACGATCACAATCTATTATGACTCGGCAACTGTTCATCCCAACAACAATTTTCAACAACAAACTGCAACACTTACTGTCAGATCTCCAGTCACAATCTATTACGACCCGCATACCATCACAGTTCCTTCCGTTGTAGCAATCAGTTCGGTCACCATTACGGTACCTGGACCCGTTCCTTATGAAAGCAGTAACGCCATACATTGGCACTACGGCTCTGATCTCTACTGCAACGGAAAGAAGATCACTTTAGATTCATCAACCTCTTCACCACAAGTTGACAATGTTGGGGGAGGCGGAGGCTTCACCAGAAGCGGACGCCTTTTTGCCTCACAAATACCAAGACCTAATGCTGAAGCAGAGGCTGCTGCTAAAGCAAAAGGGAAGAATGTGGTACTTGAAGAGCCAACTTTTAAAGAAACTCTGAAGATGTCTTTTGACCAAGAAGTAGACGAGTTTATGAGAATAATCAAAAAGAGTGATTACAAAGTGGTGGACCAGCTTCATCAGACGCCCTCCAAAATCTCTATCTTGTCATTGTTAATGTGTTCTGAAGCCCATAGGAATGCACTTTTGAGGGTCCTGCACGTAGCCTATGTGCCAGAAGAGATTACGGTTAATCAGCTGGAAATAGTGGTTGCAAATGTTAACACCAATCATGGACTGGGCTTCACAGATGTTGATTTAAGGACAGAGGGACGCAATCATAACAAGGCTTTACACATCACCTTAGAGTGCAAAGGTGCTGTTCTTTCTCATGTGCTGGTAGACACTGGGTCCTCGCTCAATGTCCTCCCAAAGAAAGCCTTGGTGAAGTTGGAATATGATGGTTTGGCATTGCGTCCAAGTAACTTGGTGGTGAGAGCGTTTGATGGCTCTAAGAGATCAGTGCTTGGAGAGATTGAGTTATCCGTGATGATTGGCCCACAAGTCTTCAAAACTACTTTCTTCGTGATGGACATTCAGCCGGCCTACAACTGCTTATTGGGTAGACCCTGGATTCACGCCGCTGGCGCTGTTACATCTACCCTTCACCAGAAATTAAAATTTGAGTGGGAAGGCCAGATCATCACAATCTGCGGGGAGGAAGATATCTTCGCCAGTCATCTAGCTACTTACAAGTATATTGAGATGGACGGAGAGATCCATGACACTATAAGACAGGGGTTTGAGGCCCTTAATGTCAATGAAGATTGTTGTGTCTGGAACTTCTATCACTTCATATCAGCAAGCCCGGAAGGTTGTTGAAGAGGGGAACGCCAGAGGCTGGGGAAAACTGTTGCTGGTGGAGAAAAAAGAAGACAAATTCGGGTTGGGTTACAGACCAACCCGACAAAATCAACCAGAGGCTACCAAGGAGCCCAAATTTGTCAGTGGGGGAATGCTTACCCCGGATGATGTGAACAATCTGGAAGACGAGGAAGAAGGTGACCGCAACCTGGAGAATTGGATACGTCCAAAGATCCCGAGGAACCAAGTCTCTAACTGGTCTTCCCAGGAAATTATAAGGGTTACTCCTGCAGAGTAATTATTATTTCCTGTCTTTTAGCATGCATCAAGTCCTGCATCTTGCCCAAGGTGTCAGGACTCATTTTGTAATAGGGCCATCTTGTATTTTGTGCAAATGATTAATAAATGAATATCAGGACATCTTTTGCAAACGAGTCTCTTTTCCGCTCACTGTCTTTTCATTTTTCACTTTTGTAGAAAACAATAAAATGGCAATGTTTTCAAAATAAACAACTTCATTTTCACTTTTTTTAAACAAGATAAAACTGGTCACTAAAATGAACCAACCTCAACCCTTGCAGAGATTATCCTCCAGATTGCACCGACAACAGCATTGCTATGACCTTGTATGACTTCGACAATCCAATTAATCAAGCTGATGAAGGGGTTGAAGAATACTATGAGTTACCTGAAGAGCTAGCCAGGTTATTAAGGCAAGAGGAGAAGGTAATCACTCCTCATCAGGAGGAGGTTGAAAAAATTAATCTTGGTACCGAAGAAGACTTGAAAGAAGTGAAGATCGGGGCCCGTCTGCAAGATTCAGTGAAGGAACAACTTATTGACATGCTTCGAGAGTATGTTGATGTCTTTGCTTGGTCCTATCAAGACATGCCAGGTCTGGATACTGACATCGTTATGCACAAGCTGCCTTTGAAAGAAGATTGTCCTCCAGTGAAACAGAAGCTACGCCGTACTCGTCCGGATATGGCCATGAAGATTAAAGAAGAAGTGCAAAAATAGTGGGACGCCGATTTCCTTGCTGTAACTAGTTACCCGCCGTGGGTTGCTAATATTGTACCAGTGCCTAAGAAGGATGGCAAAGTATGGATGTGTGTGGATTACCGGGATCTGAATAGAGCTATCCCGAAAGATGACTTCCCTTTACCTCACATTGTTGTATTGGTCGACAACACAACTCAGTTCTCAGTGTTTTCCTTCATGGATGGATTTTCAGGATATAATCAGATCAAGATGTCACCTGAAGACTTGGAGAAGACTACTTTCATCACACCCTGGGGCATATTCTGTTATAACGTAATGCCATTCGGATTGAAGAATGCCGGGGCTACTTATCAACGGGCTATGGTAACATAATTCCACGACATGATCCACAAAGAAATCGAATGCTATGTGGATGATATGATTGCCAAGTCCCTCACTGAAGAAGACCATCTGGTAAATCTGTTGAAGTTGTTCAGGAGTCTGAGAAAGTATTAGTTGAAGTTAAACCCCAACAAATGCACATTCAGGGTACGGTCCGGTAAGCTGTTGGGTTTCATTGTAAGTGAAAAAGGAATTGAAGTTGATCCTGACAAAGTCAAAGCCATACAGGATATGCCTGCACCTAGGACCGAAAAGGAAGTTCGAGGGTTCCTAGGTGGATTGAACTACATTTCAAGGTTCATATCTCACTTCACTGCAACCTGTGAGCCCCTGTTCAAATTGTTAAGAAAGGAACAAATGGTCAGGTGGAACAAATACTGCCATAAGGCTTTTGACAAAATCAAGGAGTACTTACAAGAACCTCCATTTCTTATGCCTCCAGTTGAAGGAAGACCTCTAATAATGTACCTGACAGTATTAGAAGGATCAATGGGGTGTGTGTTGGGCCAACATGACGAGTCTGGTCGAAAAGAGTATGCAATATAATACCTAAGCAAAAAGTTTACCAATTGTGAACAACGTTATTCACTGCTCGAGAAAACTTGTTGTGCTTTAGCGTGGGCTGCTCGCCGACTAAGGAAGTATATGTTGACCCACACTACCTTGTTGATCTCAAATATGGACCTCGTCAAGTACATATTTGAGAAGCCAACACTTACCGGAAGGGTTGCAAGATGGCAAATGATCCTAACAGAGTATGACATTCAGTACTCATCTAAAAAGGCCATCAAGGGCATTGTACTGTCTGACTATCTGGCTGAGCAACCCATTGATGATTACCAGCCAATGAGATTTGACTTCCCTGATGAAGACATCATGTTCCTAAAAGCAAAAGATCATGAAAAGCCTGTTCACACTGAAGGGCCTGACCCAGAAGAAGAATGGACAATGATGTTTGATGGGGCTGTTAATATGAATGGTCGTGAAGTTGGTGCAGTGCTCATTACACCTAAAGGAGTTCACATGCCTTTCTCGGCAAAACTCACCTTTGCATGCACTAACAACGAAGCTGAATATGAAGCCTGTATCATGGGACTTGAGGAAGCCATCGACCTCAGGATCAAGACTTTAACTGTATTCGGAGATTCAGCTTTGGTAATCAATCAGACCAACGGCAAATGGTACACTCACCAAGAGCATCTAATTCCATACCGTGACTATACGAGGAGATTATTGACTTTCTTCACAACAGTCAAACTTGAGTACATCCCTCGAGACGAAAATCAGTTTTCAGATGCTCTAGCTACCATTTCCTCCATGATCAAAGTTCAGGCTGCCAAGTTTGTGCCTCAAATTTCAGTATCCAGACTTGACAGACCATCATACGTATTCTCTGTGGACATTGCTAAGGATGGCAAGCCTTGGTTCCATGACATCAAATGCTTCTTAGAGGATCAAACATACCCACCTGGGGCATCATCCAATGATAAGAAGACATTAAGAAGGCTGGCTGGTAGTTTCTTCCTGAATGCTGATGGTTCCTTGTACAAAAGGAACTTTGACATGGTGCTTCTCAAATGTGTTGATAAGAAAGAGGCAGACTTGCTGATGCACGAGGTGCATGAAGGATCTTTCGGTACCCATGCTGGAGGACATGCAATGGCTAAGAAATTATTACAATCAGGTTACTACTGGATCACAATGGATGCGGACTGTTGTGCCTATGCCAGAAAGTGCTACAAATGCCAGATCTATGCAGATAAAATACATGTGCCTCTGAATCCTTTGAATGTGATGTCTGCACCATGGCCCTTTGCCATGTGGGGCATTGACATGATTGGATAAATCGAACCGACTGCTTCAAACGGCCACAAATTCATCCTGGTGGCCATTGATTATTTCACCAAATGGGTTGTAGCAGCTTCGTATGCAAATATCACCAGGCAAGTGGTAGCCTGATTCCTGAAAAGAGACATCATCTGTCGATATGGAGTGCCCGAGCGAATCATTACTGACAATGGTTCCAATTTGAACAATAAAATGATGGCAAAACTGTGTCGGGACTTCAAGATTCAACATCACAACTCTTCTCCTTACAGGCCAAAGATAAATGGCGTTGTTGAGGCAGCTAACAAGAACATTAAGAAGATTGTGCAAAAGATGGTGGTTACTTATAAAGACTGGCATGAGATGCTACCATTTGCCTTGCATGGGTACCGTACCTCAATCAGAACATCCACTGGGGCAACACCGTATCAGCTTTTGTATGGTATGGAGGCAGTCCTACCTGTTGAAGTCGAATTACCCTCCTTACGGTTACTGATGGATGTCAAGTTGAATGAAGCAGAATGGGTCCAATCTCGGTATAATCAACTGAATCTGATCGAAGAAAAGAGATTAGATGCAATCTGTCATGGGCAGTTATATCAGAAAAGAATGAAGAAAGCCTTCGATCAGAAACTCAGGCTTCGGGAATACCAAGTAGGAGATCTTGTGCTGAAAAGACTCCTTCCTCCTCATACAGACCACAGGGGCAAGTGGACTCCGAATTACGATGGTCCATTCGTAGTAAATAATGTTTTCTCTGGTGGAGCACTGATGCTCACTACTATGGATGATGAAGACTTCTTCTCCCTTGTGAATTCATATGCAGTTAGAAAATACTTCGCATAAATGACCCGCTGGACATAAAAATAGAATGTAAGTCCAGGCAAAAATAGGGCATCCCGGTGAGTCAAAAACAGAATAAAAGACTCGGGAAAAAATAAGGGAAAAATATAAAAAAATGTGTACACCCGCTGAGTTGAAAAGCCGCATTGGACAGCTCAGGCAAAAATGGGTATCCCAGTGAATTGAAAGCCCGAAAGGGCGATCCACGCAAAAAAGGGAATAAGAGACCAAATGCATTCTGAATTCGTCTGTATCATTTACAACACGGCAAGCTGCGAAAGGTTAAATCATCGGTCAGAATCAACCTTCTTCAGAAAGCAAGATGAGAAGAACGTCAAGGTCATATGGGTCATAGCAAGGGAAGCTCACTGAAGCGTCGTCAACATTGCCAGCACCTTTATTTTTCTCAATTTTGTAACAATCTCCTCATTTCAGGGGATTTGTTTTTTTGACTGTACTTGCCAATTCAGGGCACCCAGATTAATAAAATCAGAGTATTCAGTCACACTTCGTCTTGTACATTTTTGTTGTGTCGTTTGCAAAATGGCCAATATCCATAATATAATACTTGCATAAAAACAGATGTGCCTTTCTAATTACATGCTTGCAGGAAATGTATTTACTCTCGGGAATATCTAACTCCTATGACGGAATGCGGTAAGGGATACCTCGGGATACTTGTGCGTTTCTTTGTCTTAACAAGATTGCAGTATCTGGAATGTTTTTCCCAGCGAAGTTGCAAGCATCACTTCCCCAACACATTTTCTCCAAGCAGCATCTGAGAAGCCTTTTCCCCAGCTGAGTTGTCAAGCATCCTCATCGCCAACCATCTCCTCACAGAGCTCCAGCCTCTCCCAAGAAGAGCAATGTCTGAAATTTCACACATCAAAGTGACGAAAGCTTCCTCATCCCCAGCTGGGATATCTCCTTACTGGATAAGATCTACCAGTGATCTAAATTCCCCAAGCAGAATCATATGTTGTATCAGATCTACCAACGATCTCATCCCCAACTGGGATATCACTTCAAACAGATCAGCCAGAGATCTTCATTGCAGCGGGATCCGAATCCCGGATCGGTTTCGTTTGCATAATCATAGCATTCGCATCATTCTTCCCCCAGAGCGTAGCATTCTGTCTAATACGGAGCATTACGGCAAAAATCAAAAATTTGCATGATCACAAGTCAGGTTCGAACAACTCATTAAATACCAACAGTACCTCATCGACAACATACAAAATACATCCCTTGCACATAAAAGCCAAAGCGTCCCTTTGCACTCTCAAATATAGATACATGCTCCTTTTGACACTCGTCTGTGTCATCATTCCCCAGTAAAAGTCACAAGAACACTTTCTACTAGCAGATACTTGTACAGATACATGATCATTTCGACATTCGTTCGTGTCATCTCAATTTCCCCACAGAAAGCAAAAGCGTCCCCTTTGCACTCTCCAGTACAAATACATGTTCATATACACTTTTTTGACACTCGTCCGTGTCATACCATCCCCTGCAGATATCTATACACTTTTCTGACACTCGTCCGTGTCACCATCCCCAGCACAGTTGCCCAAACACTTGTTTATAATACTTCTTTTGACACTCGTCCGTGTCATCATATCCCCACAGTGCCAAAAAACTTATACCTTTTTATTTCAGAAAGTGTAAGCACTCGTCCGTGTTTACCATTCCCCGGCAAGTCCCTAGCAAAACAACCTTTCTCTTATCCTACATTCGTCCTATGTCGTGATATTTTCGGCAGCCGTACCCTGCCAGGTGATCGTCCTTCACCTTTGGTAGACCGTCCCTCGTCCTTTCCCCCAGCGGAGTCTCCATTATTGGAATCCTTTTTTATCCGACATTCGTCCTATGTCGTGATATTTAGCAGTCGTCCCCTGCTAGGTGATCGTCCTTCACCTTTTGATGATTGTCCTTCATCATTTTGTCCGATGGCCGTCCCCATCGTTGATCTTGTTATCTGACATTTGTCCTATGTCATGATAAATCCTGAGAGCAGCCATACCCTGCTAGGTTATCATCCTTCACCTCTTGATGATCGTCCTTCATCATGCCTATCCGATGGCCGTCCCCATCGTCGACCTTTTCTATCCAACATTCATCCTATGTCGTGATAAATAGCAGACGTCCCCTGCTAGGTGATTGTCCTTCACCTTTGATGACTGTCCCTCATCACTTTTTCATTTATTCTTTAAACCAATGGTCGTCCCCATTATTGTTTATCTTACCTTTGCAAACCTGATGGCCGTCCCCATCATTGCCTTTACTTTAATCTCCAGAGAATCTTATTTCCTTACTCGATGGCCGTCCCCATCATGATTTCTTATTTCCCCAGCATGTCGGTCGTCCCCGTCATTGCTTTATCCCCAGCAGTCGTCCTCTACTCGATGGTCGTCCTCCATCGCCCGCACTTTATAATCATACTATACTATCTTTTACAATTTATATCCCTTTTTCTTCTTCTCCCCAGTGAGTGCAAATTTCAGACTGTCTTTGGTATTCAACCACAAGTTATCTTGTTCGTCTGTTAAGCCAGGCGCTTACATCCTGCACAACTAACTCATGCTTGAATAGGGGAAGATGTAAACACCCCAAATTTGCCCTCACTAAGTTCACACCATTGGCTTGTGATATTTCATATTTGCATTAGTTTAAGCATATCATATCATATTGCATTTTTGTTTCATTGCATAGTTCAAATTCATCTGCATCTAGGGTTTGTGATCTGAGCAATCCAGGATCCATCTGAGTCACTCCAAAGGTCTCCAATCATTCCAAGGGGGTCCATGTGTGTTTCATCATCATACCATATCCCCCAAAGATCAAGGAAGTCATAGAATCACAAGAACTGGCAAAGCATGGAAGCAGAGCTAGGGTTTCACTACACAGATGACCTGAAATTAGGGTTTTGGTTTCAGAGGCCATAACTCCAAATTATTTTGGTCATTATTGTTTCTATTGGTCTCAATATGTTATAAGTATCATGTGTACCAAATTTGATGAAGAAATTCATTATGGAAGTCATCTAATCACTATGTAACTTCTTGAGCAAGTCAGAGCAAAATCAGGGCATCTGAGGCCCCCACTAATGGACCCAAAGTGGATTTTTCATCAAATTGAAGTTATATGATCTTTATTTGATCATTTAAGTGCTTAGAAGTTCAACAAATTGAAGAAAAGTGAGCTAAACCAAAAGTTGCCAAAAATGGAAATAACTTGTAATGTAAACTTTCCATTTTGGGAAAGTTTTTCAAACTCCTCTTTCTCAACCAAAAATGCTTCAAATGAAAAATTGTTGGTCATGAAAGTTGTAGATTGGATCATCCCTTTTCAAAAAGTACAAGAACAAGTTCTAATTCATTATGGAACTCAAGTTATGGCTTGTCAAAGTTGGGAAAAATCACATAATTTTCAAGAATGCACCAAAGAGGATTCTTTGCAAAACCACTTGCCAATTCATTTTGTGACTTCAAACACACTTCCAATCATCATACAAACATAACACATTGCATAAAAATTATAATTGCCCAAATAATTGTATCATTCCATGCCTTGAACATCAAGAAATTACAAAAGGGCCAAACTTCATAGAATTTGCAAAAAGGCACATAAACTTCCATCCACTTGCTGAATTGTCTAAAAATTAATTCCATGGACTTCCTTGATCTATGATGCGCATGGACAAGCCAATAAGCCAGCTACACCATTTCCCATACCTCAAGTACAAAACTTTTGACTTTTTGGAAAGAAGCTCATACCAATCACCACAATCCACCACCCACTCTCTGCCCAATCCAGACTTTACAAGCATGCCTCAAGGATCATTTTTCATAAGACACACAAGAAAAAACCTCCAAGAACTGAGCATTCCACAAAATCACTCAACTTGCAAAATCCTCTGAATCTCTCAGCTCACATACTTAATCTCCAAACTTCTTTCACCATTCATCTTAGAATCATAAACTGAACACAATGTAACCATTAAAATAGCCAAAAACACCCTATACACAAAACACGATTCTTGGCCAGTTGAAGTGCAATCTCACAAACTAGCCAATCTAAACTCCATTAAAGCTTCTCAATAGCATCAGGGTGATCATTGGAGGTGATTTTCACAAAGGAAGAGGTCATAAAGCTCAAGTTTGGAAAGCTTCATCTCAGGTAGTCATCTTAAATCATTTTTCCAGAACTCTATTTTTATGTTCTAATATGAAAGAGCATGCTTCACTGATCATTCTGTGCTTTGTATTTTTGAAAATGGTGAAGAAATGAACATGTACTGATTGTCTGAAACTTTTGTCGTTTTTAATTTTTCCTTCGAATCTTGTTTATGAGCAATTAGAAATGTGTTTTGAGGTTGGATTCGAGTTCAGGAGAGTGAGAGGAGTTGATCTGGAGCTTTAGAGCTCCAGAAATAACCTGGGGTGGAAGTTTGGGATTTTCAAGGGAGGAGGCTGCCGAAGAAGACGACCGGAGCTCTTCTCCGGTGGCCTGAAAGTGATTAGCTGGCTTAATTAGGGTTAGGGAAAATTTTGAACGTGGGGCGTTAGATTTAGGTTTGGCGCGTGTTTTAGATGGTCCAGATCTGTTCATTAACTTAATTCATGGATTAATTAATTAATTAATTAGGATTAGACAAGTTTGAATTTCGTCCATAGGATGTGGTGCGCAGGCAACACTTAAATCCCCAGAATCAATGTGAGCCATCAGATTGGTTTACTTTTGTTTTATTCAGTTTTTATTTCAATTTTTCTTATTTATTTTGCAGCATTTATTTAAAATAGCTAAAAAATCCTAAAAAATATTTTCTTCTGCATTTTCACTTCAAATAATTTCCTTCATCCAAAAATATTTTTATTTTTATTTTTTGCATTAAAATATCATTTTCAAATTATTTAAAGTTTTATTTTAATTAAATAATGGAAATTAATTAATTAAAATATCATTTAGGTTTCTAAAAATCCCAAAAAAATTCACATTGCATCTTAAGACATTTATAAACATTGGCATACCATCCATACAAATTTCTTTTTGGTTTTGAACAATCTTTGACAATTTTCTTGAATTTAGGGTTCATAAAATTCCTATTTTTGAACCCTAACTTCAAGAATTCTTTTCTGCCTAACCATGAATGGTATGACTTTGATTCTTTTGGCATTGATCTTCATTTTACATGTAGTATCTAGCATAATTTTGTCTCAAATTTATTATGCATTTTTGATTTGATTTTCATTTTTTCCCTTTAGGTACCTTAAAACCCTAGATAACTTAGAAAAATCATAACTTCCTTAGGGTTAAGAGTTAGGTCTTCTCCTTTGGGGTGTGATATCATATGGGGTTAGGGTTCCTTTGTTTGCATTTTCAATTTTTAATCTTGTCATTTGCTTCTGTTTTTGACTTTTGCATCTCATGTTGCATGAAAACCCTAATTTCTCATCTTCATTTGCATACATCTTGCATAAGCATTCAAATAAGAACTTTCCATGACATTTCATGAATTCACATGACATCTAAGACATCATAGGACACATTAGAATCATGTTTGATCATTTCTTCATCCATTTGCCATGTTATGCATTCATTACATTCCATGAACTTTCATTTGCATTCATGCTTCCTACATGCTTCATTTGCATTCTCATCCCTTGTATGATCATCCATAGCATTTGACATACATTTGCAACATCTCATAGAATCATTAACATCATGTATATGCTTCTGGTTTTGGTTTGCATCCTTGCATACATTCCATTTTCATTTCATTCTTTCTTTTATGCTAACCATTTCAGGTGGTAAGTGAATTTTCCTTCACTTCTCACTTCTCTTCTCTTTCTCTTTGTGCATTCATTGCTTTATTTTGCTTTTTCTTTAGAGTGATCTTGCTCATTCATGTTCTCGCTTCACTTTCTTTCTTCAAGTTACTTATCTTCTTAAGTGAAGTAAGTTAACTTGCTTCTTCTGCTTCTCCTTCTTTCATCTGCTTCTTCCTTGGTGGTTTCTCTTGAAGATCTCTTGCAAGCCTCATAAACCCTAGGAACATCCAAGCATTGTAAAAATTAGGGTTTTATTAGTCCCCCATTAGTTTTACCTTTGTGTCCTCTTTTGTGTCTCTCTTCTCATCTCATAATCAGAGACTAAACCTTTAAGGTTTTAAGGATTTGTGATTAAGATTATGCTTGCATCCTTCTCTTAGGATGGAGTGTATAACTTTAATCCTAAGTGTTAAACCTTTAATGTGTTTAAATCTCTTAATCAATCCATCTTAATAATCACTAAGACAATAGCTTGTAACTTGGGCCTTGCATTAGGGTTCTAATTCTTCCTTAATTGGTTAAGAAGGACTAACCCTAGTGTTAATGGACAAGTCCCCCTCAAGTAGTCTTACAAACCATAAAATTCACTTCTTAATCTTACCATTAACTAAAATCCACTTTAATAAAGGCTTTTTTTGTCATGAGGTTAATCCCTAATCATGGATTAAGTTGGGGTATCTTCCTCAGCTTAAATGCTCTCATCTATTATCCTTCTATTAGGATGGTGTAATGGGTCCATTAAATCCTTGATTGTGGCTTAAACTCATTACTTAACACTAAACAAAAACTCCAAAAAACATCTAAATAATCACAAGTAGGTTAATGATCTTAATCCTACATCATGGTAATTGAGTTTGAGGTGTTTACTTCATACTTAAGGTATTCTCATTACCCCTAATCAGAGGGAGGATGTGATGAGTTTACTAACCCTTGGTTTAGGCTTAAGCTCATTAACTTATGACAAACACAAAAAGCAATAAAAGATTGAAAACACAAAAATAAACAATAATCGACTCCTTCGGGATTCTTTTCTCATCATCTTCACTCATAAACGAGAACTCGCCTCTTCCGTCTAATGCAAGACAGTTAGCACCTGAGCCAGACATGTCATACACTTGAGCATAGACAAGCAAGCAGTTCACAAGTCAATTTATCTTTCAGTCTCTTTGAGTCGAACTACAGTGTTCTGACTTCCTCATTGCACGAGAGGATACGTAGGCATAACTTAACTGTTATCGAACAAAAGTCTATGTCTCTTCCCCCCTCTTTCAGCATCCTTTTAAGCCTCATTCCTGAGCATTTTTCACTTCACTTTCCTGCACTGACACTTGCATTCTTTTCCAGCTTTTGCACACAGATAGCACAGACACTACCCCTTTAAACACAAACTTTTAAGCGTGGATCCCGTCGAGTACGACGGACAATCTGGGTACTAATACCTTCCCAGGTTGTAACCAACCCCCTTTCTCAGTTTCTCTGGTTCACGACCGTCTTATCCATTTCTTCCCAGGTTTATGCAGCATTACCTTTCCTTCGGGATAAAAATGCCTAGTTGGCGACTCTTTTCACCTTCATTTTATTTCTCCTCTCGCCGACCGTTCGCGCTTGTACCGGGATGCAAATCTTCGGAAGCGACACAGTGGGATGCCGGTTTCCTTACTGTAACTAGCTACACGCCGTGGGTCGCTAATATTGAACCAGTGCCTAAGAAGGATGGCAAAGTACGGATGTGTGCGGATTACCGGGATCTGAATAGAGCTAGCCCGAAGGATGACTTCCCATTACCTCACATTGATGTATTGGTCGACAACACAGCTCAATTCTCGGTGTTTTCCTTCATGGATGGATTTTCAGGGTATAATCATATCAGAATGTCACCTGAAAACATGGAGAAAACAACCTTCATCACACCTTGGGGCACATTTTGCTATAAGGTAATTCCATTTGGACTAAAGAATGCCGGTGCTACTTATCAACGGGCTATGGTAACGTTATTCCACGACATGATCCACAAAGAAATTGAATGCTACGTGGATGACATGATTGCCAGGTCCCTTACTGAAGAAGATCATCTGGTAAATCTGCTGAAGTTGTTCAAGCGCCTGAGGAAGTATCAGCTGAAGCTAAACCCCAAAAAATGCACATTTGGGGTACGTTCTGGTAAGTTGCTGGGTTTCATTGTAAGTTAAAAAGGAATTGAAGTTGATCCTGAAATAGTCAAAGCCATTCAGGAGATGCCTGCACCTAGGACTGAAAAGGAAGTTCGGGGGTTCTTAGGTAGATTGAACTACATATCAAGGTTCATATCTCACCTTACTGCAACTTGTGAACCCCTCTTCAAATTGTTAATAAAGGAACAAACAGTCAGGTGGAACGAAGATTGTCAGAAGGCTTTTGACAAAATCAAGGAGTACCTACAAGAACCTCCAATCCTTATGCCTCCAGTTGAAGGAAGACCTCTAATAATGTACCTGGCAGTATTAGAAGGATCAATGGGGTGTGTGTTGGGCCAGCATGACGAGTCTGGTCGAAAAGAGTATGCAATATACTACCTAAGCAAAAAGTTTACCAACTGTGAACAACGTTATTCACTTCTTGAGAAAACTTGTTGTGCTTTAGCGTGGGATGCTCGCCGACTAAGAAAGTATATGTTGACTCACACTACTTTGTTGATTTCAAAGATGGATCCAGTTAAGTACATATTTGAGAAGCCAGCGCTTACTGGAAGGGTTGCAAGATGGCAAATGATTCTGACAGAGTATGACATTCAGTACATATCTCAAAATGCCATCAAAGGCAGTGTACTGTCTGATTATCTAGCTGAGAAACCCATTGATGATTACCAGCCCATGAGATTTGACTTCCCTGATGAAGACATCATGTTTCTGAGAGCAAAAGATCATGAAGATCCAGTTCATACCGAAGGGCCTGACCCGGAGGAAGAGTGGACTATGATGTTTGATGGGGCTGTCAATATGAATGGTCGTGGAGTTGGTGCAGTGCTCATTACACCTAAAGGAGTCCATATGCCTTTATCGGCAAAACTCACCTTTGCATGCACTAACAACGAAGCTGAATACGAAGCCTGTATCATGGGTCTTGAGGAAGCCATTGACCTCAGGATCAAGACATTAACTGTATTCGGAGATTCAACTCTGGTAATCAATCAGACCAATGGCAAATGGTACACTCACCAAGAGCATCTGATTCCATACCGTGACTACACGAGGAGATTATTGACTTTCTTCACAACAATCAAGCTTGAGTATATCCCTCGAGATGAGAATCAGTTCACAGATGCTTTAGCTACCATTTCCTCCAAGATCAAAGTTCAAACTGCCAATTATGTGCCTCGGATTTCGGTATCCAGGTTAGACCGATTGACATATGTATTCTTCGTGGACATTGCTAAAGATGACAGGCCTTGGTTCCATGACATCAAAAGCTTCTTAGAGGATCATACATACCCACCTGGGGCATCATCCAATGATAAGAAGACATTATGAAGACTGGCCGGTAGTTTCTTCCTTAATGTTGATGGTTCATTATACAAGCGAAACTTTGACATGGTTCTTCTCAGATGTGTTGATAAGAAATAAGAAGACCTGTTGATGCACAAGGTGCATGAAGGATCTTTCGGTACCCATGCTGGAGGACATGCAATGGCAAAGAAATTGTTAAGATCAGGATACTACTGGATGACAATGGATGCAGACTGTTGTGCCTATGCCAGGAAGTGCCACAAATGCCAGATCTCGCAGACAAAGTGCATGTGCCTCCAAACCCGTTGAACGTGATGTCTTCACCTTGGCCCTTTGCCATGTGGGGCATTGACATGATTGGAAAAATCGAGCCGACCGCTTCAAATGGCCATAGATTCATCCTGGTATCCATTGATTACTTCACTAAATGGGTTGAAGCAGCTTCATATGCAAACGTCACCAGGCAAGTGGTAGCCAGATTCCTGAAAAGAGACATCATCTTTCGATATGGAGTACGCGAGCAAATCATTACTGATAATGGTTCCAATTTGAACAACAAAATGATGGCAGAGCTGTGCCGGGACTTCAAAATCCAACATCACAACTCTTCTCCTTACAGGCCAAAGATGAATGGCGTTGTTGAGACGACTAACAAAAACATCAAGTAGATTGTTCAAAAGATGGTGGTTACTTACAAAGACTGGCATGAGATGCTACCATTTGCTTTTCATGGGTACCGAACCTCAATCAGAACGTCTACTGGGGCAACACCGTATCAGCTTGTGTACGGTATGGAGGATGTCCTACCTGTTGAAGTTGAACTACCCTCCTTACGGGTACTGATGGATGTAAAGTTGAATGAAGCAAAATGGGTCTGTTCTCGGTACAATCAACTGAATATGATCGAAGAAAAGAGATTATCTGCAATCTGTCATGGGCAGTTATATCAGAAAAGGATGAAGAAAGCCTTTGATCAGAAAGTCAGGCTTCGGGAATACCAAGTGGGAGATCTTGTGTTGAAGAGACTTCTTCCTCCTCATACAGACCACAGGGGCAAATGGACTCCGAATTACGATGGTCCATTCATAGTAAAGAAGGTCTTCTCTGGTGGAGCACTGATGCTCACTACTATGGATTGTGAAGATTTCTTATCCCCTGTGAATTCAGATGCAGTTAAAAAATACTTCGCATAAAATGACCCGTTGGACAAAAAAAAATAGAATGTAAGTCCAGGCAAAAATAGGGCATCCCGGCGAGTAAAAAACAAAATAAAAGACTCGGGCAAAAATAAGGGAAAATTAAAAAAACAATGTACACCCACTGAGTTGAAAAGCCGCATTGGACAGCTCAGGCAAAAATGGGTATCCCGGTGGATTGAAAACCTGAAAGGGCGATCCACGCAAAATCAGGGAATAAACGAACGAATGCATTCTGAATTCGTCTGTATTCCTCACAACACGGCAAGCTTCGAAAGGATAAAACATCAGTCAGAATCAACCTTCTTCAGAAGCCAGATGAGAAGAGCGTCAAGGTCATACAGGTCATAGCAAAGGAAGCTCACCAAAGCATCGTCAACATTGCCAGCACTTTTACTTTTTCAATTTGTAACAATCTCCTCATTCCAGGGGATCTGTTTCTTTGACTATATCTGCCAATTCAGGTCACCCTGATTAATAAAATCAGATTTTCAGTCACACTTCTTCTTGCACATTTTTGTTTCGTTTGCAAAATGTCCAATATCCATGATATAATATTTGCATTAGACAAATGAGCCATTCTTAATAAATGCTTGCAGGAAATAATTTTTACTTCCAGGAATATCTAACTCCTATGACGGAATCCGGTAAGGGATACCTCGAGATACTTGTGTGTTTCTTTGTATTAACAGGATTGCAGGTATTCAATACACAGCATGGGGCATGCTAAGCATCAC
Source organism: Lathyrus aphaca (assembly GCA_963966055.1). NCBI lineage: Eukaryota > Viridiplantae > Streptophyta > Magnoliopsida > Fabales > Fabaceae > Lathyrus > Lathyrus aphaca. The sequence goes on from OZ014521.1 coordinate 451,610,542, forward strand.
TTCCCCAGCACACCTCCTCCAAGCAGCATCTGGAATGCTTTTCCCACCAGAGTGCCAGATCTCTCATCCTCAGCAAGGATAAAAGAACTATCTTCCCACAGAAGTTTCCACCTCTCCCCAGAAGAGCAGCGCCTGAAACTTGTTTACAACAAAGTGACGAAAGCTTCTTCCTCCCCAACTGGGTTTCTCATTACAAGGATAGGTCTATCAACGACCTAGTTCCCCAAGCAGAGCTACATATCCTAACAGATCGATCAATGATCTTCCCTAGCTGGGATACTCCTCCAAGCAGATCAGCCAGAGATCTTCACAACAGCGGGATCCGGATCCCGGATCGGTTTCTTTTACAAAATCATAGCATTCACATCATTTTTCCCCACAGAGCGTAGCATTCCGTCCAATACAGAGCATTACGGCAAAAATCAATCATTTGCATGATCACAAGTCGGGTTCGAGCCAGTCACCTGCAAATACCGTCAGTAATGTATATAAAAACTCACATCCATTACAAATAAAAGCCAAAGCGTCCCCTTTGCACTCTCCAACACAAATGCATGCTCATATATACTCTTGCGAAACTCGTCCGTGTCATATCATTCCCCTGCAGATATAAGCTACAAACATCCTCTTTGAATACATATACCTATTGTTGCACCCCAAAATTTGCCCTCACAATACAAGACTTTGTGTTCCAAGAAGGTTCACAAGGTTCACAAGTTTCTTAACATTTCCATAACCTTTCATGAGGCTCATAAAGTCTACAAGTTACTTTATGAAGGTTCACAAGGTTCACAAGTCCCACAATGCTTATATAACCTTTCATGAGGTTTATGAAGTCTACAAGTTACTTTATGAAGATTCACAAGGTTCACAAACTTCTCAACATTTACAAGACCTTTCATGAGGTTCATGAAGTCCACAAGTTGCTTCTTGAAGATTCACAAGGTTCACAAGTTTCACAAGGATTACAAAGCTTTCCTGAGGTTTATGAGGTCTACAAAGTCACTTCATGAGGTTCACAAGGTTCACAAGCTTCACAATACCTCCCATGAGTATCACAAGACATCTAAGAAGATTCACAAGGTTCACAAAGTTCACAATTGGTCAAAGGAGTTGACAATTCCCTCAGACAATGCACCTCCTAAGCAGTGCATCCAAAACTAGGGTTTTGACTTTAATCAGGCTAAATGGACTTCCAATACCTCAAGTGAGTTTCATAACATCTTATATGTGTGTAAGAACCCCCATGTCAAGTTTCAAGACTTTTCTCAAAAGTTTGCTCAGTCAGATGATCAGATAAGTCAAAATCAGTCAATGTAGTTAAAAAGTCAAACTGAGGTCAACTGTGGTCAAACCAAAGTCAAACTTCATGAATTTTTGCCAACATCAAGTATATGAAGTAAAATTCATCATTTGATCAAGGGTTGATCATGATTCATCAAGGAGATTCCATATCATCAATAATCAGGAGTTTCTAAATTAGGGTTTCCTCAGTAAAAGTCAACTGAACTTTGACCAGGCATAACCTTCACATACTTCATCACCAAGTCTCCATCCAAAGCTCATTTTGAAGGAAATTGAATTTTCTACAACTTTGATGTTGAAGGTTAAGCCCAAAAATGCTTCATTTGAAAGATATGATCTAAGACATTATAGGTCATTTCAAAAGTCAACAAAAAGTCAACAACTTCAAAAGGGCGTAACTTGAAATTGGTAAATGATACGGACCTGAAACCAATGGGGTTGTTTAGAGGACTCTTCAAGCTTTCCAAAAAGTCCAATAACACCCTCATACCCTTAAAATTGAGGGAGATGTGCCTTTGCAAAGTTGGGAAATTTTGTGATGGTTTATGTTGAAAATGGAGGTTTAAAATCATTTCTTTCCAAATGGGCTGCCCAAGTTATGATCCAATCCATACTATATCACTATGCACGACCCAAACCACTTAAAATCTGATTTTTATTATTTTTATTTCTATTTATTTTGATTTAAATCATTAAAAATCATTTTAAATATAAATAAAATATAAAAATTAAAGATTTTATTTGGATAATGTTTCTAGAATTTCATAATTGGTGATTTGAATCAAAGAGGAATGAAATCATGTGATCTCTCCCAAAATAGCAAGCATTCATGAGCCAATATTTGAATTTCATGACACCATCTTTTTCAATCTTTTTAAATCAAATTATCCACATAACCATTGAATTTTCTGACCTAGATTGATTCACCTATAAGTATTGATCATAAGCATAACCCTAGCCACGAAATCCAGCAGCTCATAGGTAAGTTCAAAACTCAAAAATTCAAGCAAAAAAGTGGGATTCGGATTTTTCAATCCAAGGCAATACAAGGTATTTTAAGGACATGGCTAGCTTCCCTGGACCTCACTGGTTGTAAAGCATCCATCATATGCATCAATACTATCTCATGTTGCCTTACCCGAATCAAACTTTGCCATGGATTTCAAATTTTCGATTCTGCTTGTTTATGCATTATTAACGAATTTTGTTTGTGTTTTTGTGTTTGTGATGATACCTGGAACAATTCTGGACAACTCAATTGGATTTTCGTGACCTAATAAGGATTCGGCCATTGTTAGGGTTTAGCACTTGAAGTTAGGGTTTGATGATTCTATGAGTTTAAATAAATTCTAAGAACATAGGAATGTTCTATGAGACCTAAGGATTATAAAACTGTAATCAATTTGATGAATCGTTACTGTTTAGTGAGAGTTTGATTTTCGCAGGTCAAGAAGCTTGAGGAATTCGCAGGAAAACTTCCAGCTATTTTCGTAGCAAAATTTGCAGTGCTGGAGGTAGGGGATGACCTCCTCCCGCGCGTTTGAAAAATTCAAATGTAAATTAAATATTTTATCTTTTGTTGTTGGATTGTCTATCACACGCGCATGTGTGCTTCAGTGGTAAGGCCTGCAGGTTTGTTGGATGATGGTGCGGGTTCGAATCTGGCCTGTACCATTCTTTTTGTTCTATTTTTTCAGGATAAAAGAAGATGTAATATATTATGCATTAAGGCCCTTCAGCTAACAGATTGGCTCTTCCAGCCGGGTGGTGAAGCGCGTGTTTGAAAGCATAAAGGTCCTGGGATCAAATCCTCCCCCAGGCCTTTTTTTTTTTTTGTTCTTTTATGTTTCTGGAATTTTCAAGATCAAGGCACAAAACAAAATGAAGCTGTTTCCTTATCACCTGTGTTTGGCTGGCCCAGTGGTCCTTGTTGCTGCCTGCAAGTAAGAGGTCTTGGGATCAAATCCCACCAGGTTCCTTTTCTTCCTTTCTTTTTTTATTTTCTTGTTCTCCATTTAATTTAATTAATTTAAATAATTAAAATGTTATTATTTTCTATATCATAATATGTATATATATTATATAGTCTAATTACTCTTAAAATAATTTTCTAGAAAAATATAAAACTCTTGATTTTTTTTATTTTGTATAGTTTTATATTAATTAAGATAACTTTGTATGATTATTAAAAAATAAATTTTTGTATATAAGTTAACCCTAATTTTCACAAATCCTAAAAAATAAAACCCTAATTTCATAAAATTCTAAAAAATATTTTTTAAATATACAAATCTAATTCTATTTCTTTGTAATTTTATTTTCTAATGTAATTATAATGTACATTTGTTTAGTATGATTCATGTAAATAATATAAATATAATTAAAAATTATTTCTATCATCTAAAATATAAATATATTTCATATTATTAAAAATTAAAATTTTTGTAAATATACTTATAATTTATTTTTCTCTTTATATATTAAGTAAATACTTTTTATAACTTTTGTTTAGAAAATAATTGAATTCATAATAATTAAGTTTTGTGGTTATAATATATTTAAAAAAATAATTTAATAATTTGTAAATTAAAATAATTGTATGTTCATGTTTGTTTTATCTAAATATAATTTGTTCATATTAAAACTTGTTAATTTCTTATCCTTATAATATTTTAACTTTTATTATTATTATTACTAACCATTTTATTTTGTTAATTTTACATTAATTATTATGCTTATTATTTTACTAACTTTATAATTTTTTATTATTTATTAACCCTTCTTATTTTATTACTAATTATTTTTATTGCTTATCACTAACCCCTTTATTTTTTATTATTTATTGCTTATTTATACTTTATTTATTTTTATTTAACTATTTTGCTTATTATTTCTATTATAATTTTGTAATTGTTTCCCGGTTGTAATGTTATAATTATTTTAATTATTTTTGCTATGGTTAGTAATTAGGGAGTGCAAAACATGTATGTTTTTTTTAAAATTAATTCTAGATCACTTTTTAATCAAAGATAATTAAATTAAACACGTCACACACGTAAGTCGATTTTAATCGCCGTCTCACTTCCTAAGGTTACCCCTCAAGTTGCCTACGAATAATGGTCAAGTGGGGTGTATAAAGCAAGTCCCTCAAACAAAAAAATCATCAAAGTCCCTTATGGTTGCCTTTACGAATCGAGTCCCTTTCGAAAAATGATGATAGTCCCTCCAGTTTGCTTATTACACCCCACAATGGCCTTCAAAATCAAATTGTCCCTCACATGTCCCTTTACATCCAAAGTAAAGACTACCTTCTTCTTAATAGTAGGGATAGTCTTACCAAGGAAAGGATAAAGAATAAGAAAGACCTTAAACATTAGGGTAGGTTCCTCTTATGTACTTGCTCACTTCAAAATTTTTCCACACTTAAACAAATTTCAAACAAATTTTCAAACAAGTTTTTTACACATCCGTACGAGGATTATTATTAAACTATTCTGAAAATTTTTCTATTCACACACTACATTTTCAAAAACAACTTAAAGTGAGCTTAAGTACCTAAGAGCCCATGGATAACCATGGATGAAAAGGGTGCTAACACCTTCCCTTTTCATAACCTACCCCCCGGACCCAAAATATTCTCTAAGGTCTTTCCTGTTCTTTTATAACCTTTCCTTATGGATAAAATAAAAGTCGGTGGCGACTCTTGCTATCCGCAACATAACTTAAAGTCAGTTCTCCCACCGTGTTACAGAACTGGCGACTCTGCTGGGGATCTATTTTAAGAGGGGTACCCTTAGGAATTAAGATCACTTTGAATTGCTTGCCTTGTTTGATTTATATTACTTGTTGGGGTGCTCTTATGTGTGAAAGGTCCTAACCCGGATCTAGTGTACCTTAGGTAAATGGCAATAGACCAAGGAAACTGTACGACGTATATCGATACGGTTGATCTGGTGGCCATAGTTAGTGCGACTTCTTGGTTGGTGCTTATATTCCTTAAGTCAAGTTGAGGATAATATTGAGGCTGCCATATGTTGTCAATGCACTAACTAACTTTTAGAACCCTAGTTAACTCATCTTGGCCTTTAGAAGGTAGTGAGGTAACCGGCTTTGGTGCAGACTGAAGTTGGTTGACACTCGATACTACGCTCATTGAGATCTTAAACTTGGAGGGTTTTGGTTGGCAAGTAAGTTGCCTTCTGATCAACCACCCTTGTGAAGGATCAATGATATTGAGATCCCTTAGAACATGGTTACTTTTGTAGGACAGGATGAACCATCTAACTTCAGGGGAGGGTACTTACCTTTGAACTTCACGCAAGCCTTTAAACCTAGGGCTATGGTGTGACTTGTTTGTGTGTGCCACATGTTTGTGATTGAGCATAACATCATGACATCATCATGCATCATAAGCATAGCATTTTCCCTAACCATTTCAAGGACCAAAGGATTTATCTTTGTTCTTTGTTGTAGGTCATGGCTTCAGCTCGTAGAAACACCATCAGGATCAACTTTGTGGGGATACCTCCCAAGCTTAAAGAGTTGGTTTCTCAAGTGTCTGA